>CM035592.1:9300550-14475550 GCA_020423425.1 Chrysopa pallens
GGAAGAGACAAAATCTTATTTTGGCATCTTTTACCACAATTCATCAAAAACTTCGTGACGCCACATTTAAATTTAATATAAAGATTGTAACGCTAGAAAATATTGAAGGCGAAAAGAAAGTTTGAACATATGCCCATCATCAAGATAACTCGAACACCAAAATCGATAGCCAATACAAATTTTTATGCTATAAGTGTAAACCTAAAAATTGCGCTAATGTTCATGCAATATTTAACCATATGAGAACAAAAACTTTCTGTTTCTTAAAAACTTGTTGCATACATTATTTTATAAAATACTTATATTCGCTATTATTCCAGCTCATTCCCAATGGATATACACATTAAAATGATAATAATACAATAATATTTTATGTATTTGATTTATTTTAATAATTATAAATAGTACAACCATTCATACTAAACCATACGTCGCGTATTTAAACAATTAACACTATTTGTATTCACTTTTTTTAATAAATTTTTCTCAAAATAAATGTAAATTATCCCGAAATTTTTAGCGAGATTCAAACCTATTCAATAACATAGTAAAATGTTTACGGAAAGTAACTCGAGTCGAATTAGATAAGTACGGACGCACAGATCCAATACAAAGATTTGTCAATAAAACAACGGATGAAATGACTCAAGATATTTGCTCTTTAATGGATGAAGTAACAAATAATGTAAGTTCAATTACGTAAATGTCCAAATTTTATATTATACAAAAAATGTTTGTATTTTTTAGCTTGATTTTATGTACACGGAAATCAAACATTTGTTTAATTATTATAATACGGAAATGGAAAAAATTGCAACAAAATTTCATGAAAAAAATATGTGCGAAAATGATCCTAGTAAATTACAAGCAGAATTAGTTAAATCTGTAACTGATTTAAATATTAAAGCGGAATCACTTAAGTCTGATTTACAAGCACAGCAATCTGGTAAGAATAATCTTATCTCCGATTCATAAAAAATTTCTATTAAATCCTATAGAAATTGAGTTTTGTATAGGAAATTTACTATTCAATCCTATTTATTCATAAGATAAATAGGACTAATATTCAATTTCTATAAGATAGAATTCAGTGGATCAGTACTTTTTAACCTAAAAAGAAAGTGGTTATCAATTCATCTGTTTAAATTTGCTTTCTTTTTTATTTTTTCTGCTTTCAAAAATTTTTTTGCGTTCGATTCACTACAGCTTCAAAATGGTCGCATATTCATTTGAAAAAAAATTCCTAAGATGAGGCAAAAACAATTTTTAATGTTTAAATTTTATCCCATTGAAAAATAATTCGGTTGCGAACACCATTCAAAAGTTAAAAATAAAAACTTTCCAAAAAAGAAACCGTTTTCAAAAAAATAAACTAAAATGTAAAAAATAATTTTAATTAAAAAATTCTATAAATAATTTCCTTTTGAATTCGGCGTTTGAATGCAGTTTTTAGCTAAGGATATGATTACTTAGCTAAAAAATGCATTCGTAGGTGCCGACTGAGGGTGGTAATTGGTCAGAAAGAAATTATTTATAGAAGAAGTTTTAAATTTTAAAATTATTACATTTATTATTTTTTTTTTTGAAAAATTTTTAGTTTTTACATCACAAGTGGAAATACCGTAAACATAGTCAGTTAAATAATTTTGACAGTTGTCATTATTACAAATTATCAGAAGCAATCTTTTGGAATAACTTGTTTTAGATCAAATAAAAAATAAAAATATTGACAAAATAATTTTATTTTCTAGAATTCCAAAAATTCATACATGATTACATTATGGCCCTCCAAGAAAAGTCTCAACGAAATTATCACAAATTAAATAAGCTTAAAATCAATCAAAGTAGTGTAGCTCAAAACGAAACTAATTCTGAATCGATTAAGGATATGATCGAAAACTATACCAAATCGGCTCCATCACATTTTACATCAGCTTCGATGTCATCGAATGGCATGTACTCATCAATTGGTTCAGAAATGCAATCAATTAAGGAAAAATCAGACTATGAAAATAAAACAAAATTGTATTTAGAAAATACATCGAAAAATTTAGAAGAGATATGTAAAAGGTTAAAAATGACATCGACAAAATTTGAACATAAACCAGGGGAAAATGTGAATTCGGAAACTAAAAATTGGGAATCTTTGAATCAGAATTTAGACGATAATGGTACTCTTCAATCTCAAAAGATGGTGTTAGCCATAACTAATCATATGAATAGTGATAACAATAAAATATCCAATATAATTAACAAGCAAGAAATGGAATCAAAAACAAATGCTGACAACAAACCAGAAACAAACATGAAATATTACAAACATCCGGATAAATTAACTTTAGAAATCGAAAATGAACGAGAAAATGAGATAATACCACAAAACAAGAAAATAAATGAGGAAAGTATATCGTTTCAGAAGAATGAAAGTGCAGGAAAACTGAAAAATTCTAGGGATAAAGCTTTAAATATGCAAAACCAAACCGAAACCAAATTGAATGATTTGAATGTTCTTTTATCTCAAACGCAGTCGTTGAACGAAGAAAACAACAAAGATGGATTAATATCGCGTACATCGTCTTTACCTGATGATCCTAGTGAGAAAAAGGAGTTTAATGATAATCAAAAACAAATATTGAACAATGATTCAAAAAATCGAAGCCTCGATCGTTTTGAATATCAAAATAATTTGGCAACGAAAACTAATGATTTTTCTACTTCAAATTCAGTTGTAAATAGGAAAATGCCGTGGTATCTTCAGAGTACTACGAATGAAATTGGATCACCTGAAGGAAGTTGTGGCCCACCGCAACTCACTCCAGCCTCACCGCCATGTTGTTGTCCATCCAATTGTCCCATAGAACCAGATTATTGTAATGATCCATGCACACCATGTGCAAAAGATGAAAGTCATGGAAGTGTTAAGTATGATTTGTTTGAATCGTATTTATGTTCTAAACCACAAGCCACTAGGTATATGGATTATTTAGATAGTGTCAAAAAAGGCTTAAATGATCAGAATCCAAATGCAGGTGTATGTAATGAAATTATTATGTCTCATACAGAATTTTTAGAGGCAATCGATACACGCAAAAAATTACTAAAAAGTATTGAAAAGCATCGTGAAATGGAAAATGACCGTTTGGCACCATCGGCATTAGCCAAATTGAAAGCAATTGTTACATGTAAATTGGGTAGACTAAAAAGCTGTTCAGCAGCTAAACCTACTTTAGCAGTAATGAGGCAACCAAAATACCCACATGAATTAGGACGACCCTTAGAAATCCAACAATACAACCCCACTCATTCACATCCAGTAGCCGGCCAACAATACTATTTAGAAAATCAGCAACATATAAAATCTCTTCCTGCAGGAGAACCAAAGAATGTACCTTCCCTTCCGTATACTTTCACCGAACCTGTACCAGCCTTACCTAAACCATCTCATGGCTCACCTTTAACAGATTCAATGAATGTAATCCATTCAAAAACACAATCTTCAACGGAAAAGCCAATCGACTTTATCGAAATTCAACCTTTAACCGAATCACAACTTGGCTCAGAATCTCAAACATCACCAAGAGAAAAGCAATACCCATATTCAGAAAACCAACCTGTAGCAAGATATGAACCCGCTGCTTCAGAAGCACAACTTAGAAATAAGTTTACTCATTCAGGAGTTCAACCTAGTGTACAGCAAAATCAATATAGTTATTCAGAAACTCAACCTACAAAACAAGACCCATATACCTACTCAGAAGCTCGAACATCAACAAGACAAGAAGAGCCGCATACATATTCAGCTCAAAAATCAATAAGTCAAGATTCGCATGCAATTTCTGAAAATCAAAAATCAGCCAAGTATACTCATTCAAAATCTAAAACATCAGCAACTTCAGACCAAACCACTTATCCAAAAGTTGAAAGGTCTGTAAAACAAGAATCTCACTCCTATCAACCTGCGACAAACAATGAACAACGTAGCTACTCAGAAACTCCTCAATCTGCAACAAAACAAGGACCATATATATATTCAGAACGTCAATCTGTAGCAACACAAGAAACTCAGCCTGCACAAAATCAGTATTTTGAATCTCAACATCCTGTAAATCATGAGCAGTACTCTTCTTCAAAATATCAACCTGAAATGAAACAGGAAAGCCAACAAAACTATTCAGAAACTTACTATACGGGACAACAAGAAAATTATTATAAGCAAAATCAACCTACTGCAACACAAGAGCAACAAAATTATATTGAAATGCAATCTGCAGAAAAGCAACAGCCACATAAAACTTCACAAACTTTATCAGCCCAAACACAAGATCAATACACGTCTTCACACAATTTTTCAGAAACTCAACATCCATCATTACATGAACCATACAGCCATTTGGAAGTTCAACCGGAATCTATTCAGACTCCTCAACATGAAGTAAAAGCTGAGCTTTCGTCACCACCACCATATATACAACACGGCCAAGCTCCTCCGCCAACTCCAGAAAGTTACATTTATCCAGAAATGAGACCATTCGAACCAAAGCCAGAAGCAATGCGACATCATATTGAGCAAAAAATTGCCGAAGCTGCAAAACCAAAAATAGAGTCTTCAGATGTATTACCAGTAAAACCTATGCAACATATCAATGAAAAATTACCAGTGCAGGAATTGGAATATTCAAATTCAAAAAGCAGAACAAGTTCGTCTGAGCCTCCAAAGAACACTTATGAAGGTTATACGTCTAAAACGTCTAGTCTACCACGGTCGAAATATTCTGAATCAACTTTAGGGCAAAGACGATCGTCTTATTCAAAATTGAAAGTCCCACCACCTAAGCGATCAACTTTCAAATAAAAGTCAATAAATAAAACAATTCGATAAATTTATTTTATTGCAAACTTTGCGAAGTACATCTCGCACTTTTTTCAATTTCGCCAAACGAGTATATATATCTACAAAAAAGTCGTACCACAAATAATTGATGTATTTGATTTTTAATTCAATTTTAAAACGAAATTCTCGAATAAAATTAGAAAAATATATGGGTTGAAACTGTTTTCGTTATTTTGATAATTTCTAACACAGTTGTGTATTTCGCTAAAGTATATGTATGTAAACTCAATAAAATTACAAAACTTAGAAAAGAGTTCTTATCGAATTTTCATTTTGTGATATATGTATATTAATCCGAACATAACAAAGATAGTAAGCTGGAAAGCTACAGAAAATAATAAAAAACGGGATGTGTCAGTTGAATGTTATACTCATATATTCCATTTTTAAACGAACTACCAAACTGTGTAGACAATCTGTCAAAATTTGTGCAAATCAGTTTCAAAACATGAAAGATGTTCAATTTAAGGAAATACATAGATATAAATATAACTTTCCATTAGTTTGATATGTTTTTTTTTTTTTTTACTACTAAACCATGTTGATTTTTGTAATAAATTAAATATTGAAATCTCTTGCATGCGGTAGAAGTTTTCAATATCTATGTATTTAAGAAATTTATGAAAACTATTCCGAGTCTGTCCGCCCGTTCTATTCAGCCAATTAATATATTATTTAATGGATGGTATTACTGTCCAGATAAAGCATCCAGCATTATATTGCAACTATCTTTTGTCTTTCTCAAGTTCGTGGCGTTTCTTTCTCCGAAGTATTGTAATAGTTTTGTATTTCAATATGTCCAGTTCTAATGAAGATATAAGGTTCGTTTTGATCTAAGAATACACAGTGACTCAAGGAACTTATTAGGTATTAAAATCTCAAATTGGATGAGATGGAGGAGAGCAAGGCGCGGACATTTAACTTGACTTTCAACTCTTAATGAGAATTTTTCTACACAAAGTTAGATATCTCAAACATAGAGAGTTTCTTTCAAAGAACACTCATGTAACTCAGAACTATCATTTGAGCTTTTAAACACTCAAATTGGATGAGTTTTTAGATTGTGAGAGCACTCATCACTATTTTTGCGTAATTTAAATGATTGAATAGTATCAGGTCTGTTTGGAAAATGCCATTTAGAATTTAAGATTCAAAATAATATAATTTATCGAGTTATTGATTACAGTAATATTGGATATATCAAACAAAATATTGAGATTACACGAAATCTCACTTCAAGTCAAGAGAGAGGTTAGTTTCAAAGCACACGGGTCCACTAGTAAGAATTGAAATTTAGTTATTATAAACCAATTATTTTTAAATGGTGTTACTTCAAAGCGCTAAACGCATAGAGATACTTCAAAGTAATAGTCATTGCTGTCGAATTGCGACCAATGTGGCGAACCTCTAGTAATAAAAGGAAAAGATTTTCTTTAAGGGGGATTGTTATCTTTGCAATAAGCTATCTCCTAAATGAAATTCTTCCATTTTAACTCAGATAATTCTTATCAAAATATTATGAACTTTGTTTACACAACATTGACATAAACCGAAGGATTCGTCGAAGATAACATGAAAGATAAAATAAAATTGAATTTCGATTTGAACCTTAGATATTTTTTTTGGTGAAAAACTCTTCCACAAGTTTCCATTTTCATGCAAATAAATATTGTGCTTACTACCACTTTTCATAACATTTGCATAATTATTTTTTTTTAGTAATACAAAAAAATTGAAAGATATTACATTAAGGAGTGTGCTTTTACAGAGATAACATTCCATCCGCTTTAAGTTTTAGAATATTTTCTTATACAACATCCTAAAGGTAAAAAGTTTTCTATTCAGTCAACAGTAATTACAAATTAATAACATTTTAAATTTAATTTTTAATTATTTATCTTTTAAAACATCAAAAAAAAAAATTTTTATTATATCTCACGAATTTTTATTTATATAAGAAAATTTGATGAAAAATGTTTACATATAATGTTTACACTCGCATTTATTACAAGATGGAAACAAAAAGAAATAAATATTAAAACGATATGGGTAAAGCTAAAACTCCCGCCAGTCAAGGTTTTCTTTGATTGTTCACCCCTTTAATTATAAATAAAAGATCCAAATTAATAAAAAAAGGGCATATAAAAAATTGTAAATGCAAACAACGCAAATTTAAAATTATTTTTTACTTTTAAGTTCCGTTAAATCGGTTAATTTTTTTTTTCAAAAATTTTTTAATTTATTACTTTTTAGTACTGAATTTAGAAAAATCACTACTTGTTTTATTTTACAACTCCCCCTCCCTTCTTTCTCCTTAGGTGGCATGTTTATTAAAACTGAAATGAGATCAACTTTGAAATATACACTGCCAAAAAAAAAATCCTCCAAATCGAACTAATCTATGATATGTACTCCCAAAATTCTTTTTGCATTCCCCATTTCAAGACGAAATAAACGCCATTCAAGATGCTATTGGTCAAAAAGTAATAAAAATATCAATATATCAATTAAATTCCGATCAGCGAAATTTGCTGCTTTAGTGTAATTAAAAGTAAAAAAGATGGGCTCAACCGGGATTTGAACCCGGGACCTCTCGCACCCAAAGCGAGAATCATACCCCTAGACCATTGAGCCGATATGAAAGTTAGTAGCAAAACACAAAATGTTCAGTTGATATTATAAAATACTTTCACTTGCATTTATATTTATATATTAATTACAGTATACAATATAATTCTGGTGCCCATAAGCAGATCAAATCATTTATCAATACACATCGAAAAATTGTAAATTGTAGTTTAACAACTTGTTCCTTTACGAAAATTCTAAAAAAATAAGCATCTTTTTTGCGTCCAAAAGCTTCAAATTGACGGATATGTTCTTTTTTGTTATTGTAATGGGAAGATTTTGTAATGGCTAATTACATTTATAAATTTATGAGATCCATTGTGTAGTGAAATGGAAAAGGGTAGTTGAATAATCCAGGCAGCATTGAGCCGATGTTGTCTGGCTTATATCTACGTATAGCTATAAAAAAAAAACAATGAATCGTAGAATATTTCGGTTTTCAGAATTTGAAATTCCTTACATATCACCTCTTATCCAGTGTCGAAAACCATGGAAACATTTGTATATGACTTAATTATCGTTAGTGTAACAACTTTTACCTCTACAAAAATTCTGAAAAGTGAAACGGTTTCTTTTTCGGAGCTCGTAAAAGTTTCAATTGCCCTTATAGGCTTAAAATAAACGGGCATATGTTTCTTGATTATTGTTATCGGAAGATCATTTATAACAAATGCAAAAACTATTTTCTTCAACATGTGACAAAAACGAATCTCCGCTGCCCTCCAACATCATAATTGCTATATTTCACGATTTTCAGGTTGTCGGACAACGGATATCTGGTTTTATTACATGGCGGCCAAAATAGTTTTTACATTTGTTATTGATTGGTCTTCCTACAACAATAACAAAAAACCGAATTTCAGGCATGTGAGGACAATTGAAAATTTCGTAGTCTCCGAAAAAGAAAACTGCCCACTTTTCACAATTTTTGGAGAGGAAATAGATCTATACAAATGTTTAGAAGTATACGGGCACCCAGTCTATATTTGATAAGCGTATTATTTTATAACTAAGTAAGTCTTACGAATTTTTTATTACACAATAACCAAAAAACTTTGTTTTAATGAAAATTTTGTGGTCTAGAAAACTATTAAATTTACTATGGATATTTTATGGGTCAGTAAATAACTCAATTCGACAGTTTTTATTTTTACATTCGTAGCAAATTAGTAATTATATAATTATAGTACAATTTAGTGTTTGTTTTACTGGAAAATCGTTTTATATCCTTTTGGAAAGTGTAATTTTGATGCGTAGCCAATAAAAAAAAAAAAAACAAAGGGTGATGTGTTCATTATATAATACAATAAAAATACGAAGTTCACTAATCGGAAGTTATTCTATTCACTTCGAAAACTGAAATCGAAAATTTTTGGAGAGAATTTTGTCATAAATAAAGTTAAAATACGAAATAATAAATACTCAAAGATAAAACAATAACTATTTTTCGAAAAATGAACTAAAAAGTAAAAAATAATTTTAAATTAATTACTTCTATAATTAATTTCCTTGTGACCAATAACTTTTCGACGTTGGCGTTGCCTTCGAAATAAAATTTTGGTTACAAGGACATTATTTATAGAAGTATTTTATTTTAGTTCATTTTTCGATTCGTTTTTTTATGAAATCAATGTTGAATTCTTACATAATTCTTTTGTAAAATGCACATGTATGATTATAAAGTATTTGTTTATAAATTTAAAATTATCTTAAAAAAGATAAGTAAATGAGTAAAAGCTAGTCATCATATATGAAAATAAAACAAAAATACTAAAAAATTACGACCGCATTTAAACATTTCTATGAATAGAATATTCGTAGTGAAATTGGTAGCACATATAAAACAAAACACTACGAGACTACAGCTACGATTCACCAAATGCTTTTTTTTGTTTCGCTCACAAATATATAACAAAAGATATAAGTTACACAGTTATATAGTAACCTATATATTCGTTACGCAGGTCGGCTGATGTTTTGTCTCGCTCGATTCTGCCTCACACATATTATGAATTTTCCTCCGTTATTTTCATTTCTTTATGAATCAGTTTCCCCGTTACGTTCAAACGAGACGAACATACATGCAAGTCTATACAATTTGTAATGTGTAATAAATTTGTTTAATGTATTTACGATCATATAAAATTTCAGTTTACGATTTAAAACAAATTTCTTTTTGAAATTTACTCGAATTTAATGTAAAACAAAAAAAATATTTTAGGCAGTGTTTTTTCAAAATTAATTATTATTTATTTTTTTTATTAAATAATTGGATTTTTTTTAAGTGTTTTAAATAAAAAAATTATTAAAAAGTGGTAATTTTAATGAATCAATTTTATTTCAATAAATGTCAATTAATTTTTTTTGTATCATTTGTTTATTATTAAATATAATTGCATTTTGTATATATATGATATATTTTTATGCAATTAAAAATCGAAACAATAAATTAGAAGTTTAGAAGCATTAATTTCCGAGGAAAATATGTGATTTCAATAGTACTACTTGGATATCTCTTATAATTAAAATACAGGTAATTATTTAATTATATTTTTATTTCAAAATTATTGAAAGTAAATTTTACAAATTTAATAATAAAAAATTGATCATAAAAACAAATGTATCATAAATTAACCGGAAGAAATTGAAAAATAAAAATCTACAAAATATTACAATTATTTAGAAAACTAGAAGTTTATTTCGGCTCAAAGTTAATTATTAATTTTTAAAATTATAAAAATTAACTAAAATAAAATAATAACTTACGATGTTCATTGTTTAAATAAATCAAATACTATTGAATATCAATGTTTACCATTATTAAAATAAGTAATTAAAATACACAAAATACTTGTATATATTATTGTCCTTAAATGCTTTATAATAGGGAAAATGTATTTCGATTAAAGCGTCTGTACTTCACGAACATAAATATGAAGTTACTTTTAAAAAATTTAAAAAAATAGACAAACTATGGACATTTAACATTCAAAGTTAAACAAAGAAGGAGATTTACATAAATGACGTCATACATGTTCATATCCATAGTGATTATATACTTGGGTCATTCATTCTACAGTAAGGGGTCCTATCGATGTCCATGGTACTTATATTCACTCTCCACCAAAATTTAAGATAAATAATGTTTGTATGCACAAATGAGTTGATTATGAATAAAAATGTTATATAAAGTACATTAATTTTCAATAATTTTATTGTATAATTTTTATATAGAAATTGACCGCTTATCCTAGAATCACCCATAAAACAATCTTTTTAGACCTTATTCGTTTTTGAATCAATTTTTTTTTAATTTTTGGATTTTGTTTAATATTGAGCATGGTTTCACATTTTGATGTGTAAAATAACAAATTTTTGCTATTGCATCTTCCCAATTAGGTTTCTATTAATTGGCTAATTGTGAGTTGAAATTATTTTTGAAAAAATATTTTTTAATCAAAGTTCATTGTTTAAAATTATCTTCTATCTCTTGCTATGTTAAAACCCGCTATTAAAATTCAGCTGACTATTTATTTTCGTTTTGAAGTTATCGCGATGATTCTATGTAGATGAGCCCTTTATATATCAAAATTTTATTATAGCCTTTCGAAATATTTAAATGATACAAGCTTTGAATTTAATTTAATATATCCTCATAAATTTATTTGCCGTGTATGGTGTATAACATATTCTAAAGTAAAGACAATTATGCATTGCAATTTTTAAAATGTATAAAACACAGGTAAAACGAAGTTCGTAATTGACGTAACAACTTTTCGCAATTAAAAAAAATTATCGTCCAATTAAAAGCAGTGTGTGTACTATCGTGGTCAAAAATAGTGTACTGTATTTTGCTATACATTAGCACCCATTCCATGAATTATTGAATCAATAGACTTCAATTAAACTTTTGAAAGTTTTCTAAAATATATTACAAACTTTTTTATAAATGAAATTATTGTAAGAGGATGTCGAAAAAAGTTAGAAATAATTTTAAAACAAACATTTTTATCATCTAGTAATTCTGTGAATTGTAGACCTCACTCAGAAGTAGATAAAAATTATTATAATACGTACACAAAATTTAGAAGATATCTAATACAATCTACAACATGACCTTAGACAAATTAAATATTTTATTAAAAAAATAGAAAAAAATTGTAGTAAATTAATAAAAAAAATAGTATTTAAATTCATAATACAGTAGTGATGGAACTTTCTTCCGAAACAATAATTTCCTTGTTCGAAACCAGTTATGAATTTTTTAAGAAAGTTTAATTTTTTTTTTAAAGAACAATGAATTTTCAAGAAGGAAAAAATGAAAATTACAAACTGTACAATGAATTTTGTGAGTGTAATCAATGTGTAATAAATAAACATAGATACAGACAAACTAAATGCAAAATCGTTTTTATACCATCACTTCGTTCGGTCAATAATTTCCCATTGAGAATTCCTTTTTTGATGTTGATGTCAACCGTAATCTTTACTAAAAATTGATTCAATTGCTTCCACTTCAAAAGATAAAAACACGCAAGGTAATTATTTGTTCAATTCACTGTTTTTATCAAACTTCTTCTTCGAAAATTCGAAAATATGATATTAATTTTATATTGATGGAATTTTTCAATTTTTATCACACAATTATTATAAAAAAATATCTTTGTTTTGTTTCAGAAATACAAAAACTAAAAATTAATAGTTTTTTGTGAATTGTTGATTAATTCTATTCTGTTGGACAGTATTAAGAATTTTCAAACAGGGATAAAAATTTAATAATACCAAATATTAAAATCCAACCAATAATTTCAGAATTCAATCAATTTTTAATACATATTCGTTATGCTTTAGCATATATTTTACAAACAAAAGTCCTATTATATTAAACCGAGTACATAATTTTTTGTGCAAAAATTTTTAAATCAGTAATGAACGGGATGTAAATGTGTCGATTAACATTATTAAAATACACAAAATACTAGCATAATTTATCATTATATGTGTTATACAATTAATATTGGATTACGTTTTCAAAATTTGATCTTGATATGTCTTTAGTTTTTCTGAAATTATCATAACGGGTGGTTCGCTAGTTGAAATTGACTATTTATGTGATTCTGTATGGAAATTTGTGCCAAAAATAATTTTTAGCATTATATAATTTAGACTAAATTTAATATACCTCTTTATTGATTAATAAAAATCTAAATCTAAATCACTAAAGCTTCGTTAATTAAATTAATTTTCATTCAAAGAAAAGTTATTGAACTCTCTATTACTAATTTTTTTTCCGGGGCCTATAAGGCTCCATAAATATCAAAACAAATAAGAAAACAATTTTATCCGTTGCCCGACTACCTTGAAAATTATTTTTTCATACATTTGCTTTTTTTATTTTATCATGATATTTTTATTAGAAAAAAAAAAAAACAAATAAAACAATTAGGGTTTGTAGTATAGGGCTTGAAGGAAAATAAAGTATCGTGTATAAAGTATAGTAAGGCATTTGTCACTAAAATAGAAGTGGCACTAATGTATTTTCTTAGTAAGAAATGTTTAAACTTCAGTTTGATAATAGTTTGAAGCGGTTACTCGATAGGTACGGTAACACAACCAAAAATTAAAAAATGAGTCGTGCCATGGAGTTAACACCAGATTTCACGAGGCACTTGTTAATAATTATTTTCTACTCACTCGAAACTAAATTTTAAAATCAGTTTCAAGCAGTTACTCGATTGGTACAGTTTATGTCCAAAAAATGTACCGTAGCAAAAATATAGCAATGTTACCATATTTGCCCTGCCACTAAATGATTTTTTAAATAGTTACAGTGAGTAGTAGTATTTAAAAAATACTTTATCCGGTAACTCGATAGTTCAGGTTTTTTGCAGCCAGCTCTTGGACCAGTATGTCTGTTTTATATTCTATATAGGTGTATTTTAACATCCCCCTCCTCTTTTCCCTCTCTATATATCCCGAGTATAAAAATAGAATAATATACAAAAACATGCTCATTATAGAATTAAATCTCCACAATGAAAACATTAAACAATGTACATTAATAATATTGATCATGATAGTACACTTTAAAAGGCCTACGGATAACCACTTATACGGTAACCTGGGTAGTCAATTTTATTTGCATGTATAATTTACAACGTTAAATAAATTATCGCTTACCATTATGCAGATGAATATTTTAATGGTCATAATTCAAAACTTTCACCACATTCAGTGTGAGAGAGAGCTTGTTTGCCATGTAACTTGTATTCAAAGCTTTGTACAGCAATGCGACTTACGACTACGTATACCTTTATATAGGTACAAAATACCTTCGCTATAAGGTAGACAACTTAAAATTCATATACCTATCTGGTACATAATAATTCGTATAATCTATTCGCTATACGTACATTTTTTGTACTAAATGGCTTTGTCTTAATAATTAATTATATATTTTGGATGGATAAAAGGAAATTGCAAAAAAAAATTATAAAAATCTTTTTCAAGATACCTACTTCTGATATAATTTATTCTTTTTTAGATAAAGAAAAGTAATCTCAGTTTTTATCTTGCAACTTTGTTTTCACAAGCGGCCTAAGACACCCGTTCGAACGCTAAATGCTTTCTAGGGACCGATAAATTAGTTTTCCATTTTTAACTAATTTGAAGACAAAAAATTTCCTTTTCGTTTCGCGTAACAAATTTGCCAAATGTGAGAATTTTTATCTGTTACTAATAGAAATACTTTTGGGGACTTTAAAAACCGAGATTTGTAAATTTAAGCAGCAAAGTTAAATAAATTTAAGCAGAAAAATAGTTACAGCCTAAGCAATGCAACCAAAATACTTAAGAATTAATTATTGGAATTAAAATTTAATGAGACAGGATGTGGCTGATGAGAATTATTTGGAGATCAAAAAACGTCAAAATTAAAGTGCGTGAGTACTTCTTGAAAGAAATGCTGTTGGGTGTACGGAATAAAGTTGGATGACTAATTTAACAGAGAGGTATAAGAAGAACTGCTTTTTCAGCATGAATAGGTTTACTTGGGAAAACAAAAACTATCAAAGCGGGGAGATAATTTTTATTTTGTGTAACGGAATTGGAGTACCATGGGGTAGTAGGAAATGCAAGGGACGATCTTTAAATATTTACAACCGTGGGTTAAATAATACAAAATTGATTTGGGATGCCAAGGATAATGAAATTTTATGGTAGTTTATAAATACGCTTCATATTGTACAAACGCTTACATTATCTTTGAATGTCAGCCTGCGTCGTTGCGATTGTTTCAATTTATGTCTAATTTGCGAAATAGTTTAAAATTTTTATTATAATTTGTTTCATATTTTAATTTACAATGTTTTCTTTTAGTATCATTTGCATTTTTTTGTGTGCATTAATTATAATATATTATGCAATGTATTACTTTGATTAGCCAATTCGGGTATCAATAAAGTTTATTATTCTTATGTGAATTTACTCATATGACGAAATTTATCACAAATTTTGTAGCTGTTCGAAAATATTAAGGCAGCTTACAAAATTTTTATTTAATTTTCAGTTATCTGTGATGATATCTCAAGACGATATGAAATTTTAACAATGGGTTTCAAGCCTTAAAAAGTGATTTTTAGTTCGTGAATAAGAAAAAATGTTTCTATTGGGTGATATGATTTTTTCGAAACAAACAGATAGTATCAGAATTATCGCTTTTTATAAATGTAGTCGTTTATTTACAATTAAAATAAGAAATTCATCATTTTCTCTAAAACATTGTTTAAAAATAATTTTAGTTTATTGCTTAACAATATTTTTATATATAAACTATATTAAATTTTAATTTTTTATAATATGACATTTCAGCGAAAAAATAAGCTTTTTTTGTTTGCAAATTACGTCTTTTTTTAATTTGTTTTTCATAAGACATCGAAAATTATTTTGCTTTAAAAAAATTTGGGCATGTTTTTCACCGATTTCATGAAAGTATACAAATTTTTTTGATAGTAAATTAAAAATTTAAAAAAATAAAAAAAACGATTTTTTGTATTTTTCTGGACAATTTTGAGGTTATGGTACATTATTTTCGATAAAAAAGATTTTTTTATTATCTTTTGAATAGATTCATAGTTTAGCCGCAAATGGCATAAAACAAATATTACGTATATACGGAGTCTGATCGATTTTTCCTTAATTACCTACACCATTCACATTTTCCAACCATTTGTATAGTGCTAATAAGTTATCCTCTATTACGGTATTTTAAACGGTTAAAACGGTTTGTCACTTGTCTACAACAACAAACTGATACCATTTGTTGATTTTTTAAAGGGGCTTGTGTATTTACGTAAATTTTTTTGAGAGTTCTATATGAGTATGTTAATATTGCGTATATTATATGTATGTGTATTTTAATTTTATTTACCCTTTTTGCCATATGGAAAATGAATCTAAACACAATTTATATACGGTTTGGTCAGCACTTTGCCCGACCCTCTGAGCTATTCCCAAATCAATTATCAATCACCCACTTTCTTGGATTAGAAGACCTTAGGCTGTGTATGGTTATTATTTTGAATGTCACCACATTCGGAATCAAACAATGATCGTCCATTTCACTCTACATGTTTTTCCAAACAAAAAATTAAATTAAATCGGTAGTACTGATTCACTTAAATCAAATTACATACTTATTTAAAATTCTTGTAGTATTTTTTTATGGACGCATCGTGTTTTATACATACATATTTCTAAGTAGCTTTGGTAAAGGCAAGCAGGGGTAATGATACGTTCTCAATGATGGTCTAGCTAGTAGTAACAATATTCACACACACACCAAGAGACACAAAATACGATTTATCAAACATGTCACCAGAGATTATTATTCTTCTATATACTACATATATAGACATACACACATCAGAGCTATATATTTAGCTCGAGCTCAATAGAGGAATACAGTTACCACAGTTTAGTTGCATTCATGTTGTATATTCCCTCGATACTAAAGAAAAAAAGTATTTAAGTAAATGATAGCTCTGAGTATAACGAATAACGAAATTCTCTGTTACTAAAAGCTCAAATTTAACTGAGGTTTCTTTCTGGAAAATGTACCGAATATTTTTTACCAAAGCAGAAATATGAAATATTTGGGGGTATGCGAAATTTAGTACAAATACAATTATCTCTGTTTGTTGTTATTTTCACTTTTGTCAGTATTGAAATACTCATGATATGTGCAAACTATTCGATTACTTTGTAAATTAATTGGGTATAATTTAATTTTTGTATACTTGTAAAATATAATCTAATTTTATGATGATAAGTTATCAATAAATTTTTTAATAAAAATAACCCACTAGCCAACTAATTATGTAAATAAAACTGATTAAGATAGGAATTTTAATGAAACACATCAATTAAAAATGATATAATATCAGTAATGTTTGCAGGGGGTCAAAATATTTGTTATTTTAAAACAGATTTTATTATCAGCAATTTATTATAATAAACAACTTGAAAAATTAAAATTGTTTAAGATTATTTTATCGAGTGGAAAAAATATGACCTCCAGTCTCTATTGGGGGTCATTTATCCATTTCTGGATACTATCAAATGTGCGAGTTATTTTTAGTTTGTTTTTTTTTTAGACTTACTTCTATCATGGAATTTTTCAAAGTAATTTTCCATTCAAAAGTATGTAGACGTGTAAAGCTTCGATGACACAATGCATGTAAGACGATACCAATTTTATATGATATCATGGCAGAATTCGAAATATTCGATTCATAGTAGAAATTTAAAAGGTGGAGGATACGAGAAGATAAATGTTTGGTTAAAGTGAACGATGGTTTTTACTCCGATTTTTCTTGAGATTACAGTTTATTTGAATTTCCGACTATAAAATAAATTATAATTACAATTATAGGAATAAATATTACCTTTAAAAAGACATTTCGTTTGATTTTAAAACTAGTGTGATATAAAAAAACATACTGTAATTATTATGGAATTTAGCCCTCTAAAATCCTCTATGATTTAAATGAAAACATATCAAAACATGACTAAACATACACCTATTATTATATTAAATTAAGTTCATTTTTATTCAAGTTCTAAAAACTAGGTTAACTAATTAAAACTTAACCTAGTTTTTATTTAAACCAATACTTTCGGTAGCGTATAAAAGCATGAAATTTGGCAAAAATTAAAATTTATGTAAAAGTATTCTTAAATTTTCTAAATTTGAGTCATAAAAGCTCATGATTAATTGATTATCTTTAAATTCGATATTTTTATCCTTATATCACGTGACCTAAATTAGGCTGCCACGATGTGACGTCATTTCGGTAAAATTATTTGTTTTCTTTGTCAGTTCAATCTATCAAACATTAATAAGTAAAAAAAATTTGCAAGTATTTGCTTATGTTTTTTTATCTATGTGGTTTTATACCATTATTACATTATATACCGATATTACGTCACTAAAATATTAAACGTTTTTACTTTTATAAAAAAAGGTTAAAAATTTAATGTAATTTTTTAATGTAAATAGCAAGGAATCGTGTTTATTTTACAAAATTATTTATTTTTTGTTACTTTTTATTAATAAATTAATATTTTGTAGTACTTCTTTAAACATCCTAAACTATTATTATTCAAATACAAAAGAACCATTTTGTATTTAATCGAATCATTTTTGATCTAACTTTTTTCAGAAATATTCTAATATTTGTTACTATAATCAAGTATCAATTAAAATATTTTCAAATATCTAAAGGAAAAAAAATATTTTTTTATTAAGACAATTAACTTTCATTTATACTCATAAGGATTTATTAAAAAAAAAATTATGAAAGGATTTTAATTTGAAAAACTTTTTTTTATTTTTATTATATATAAAAAAATACATAAAAATACTTTAATTAAGCGTAAAAATTACAATAATTTTATAAAACTGATGTATTTATTACTCCATAGGCGCTCGTATATTTTGTTGATTTTTTTGTTAACGCTATAAATTGTTCGGCAACTTCTACGGCAACACGAACTTGAGCTTCGGTTGTACTAGCACCTAAAAAATGAAACAAATTTTACTATTAAGTCTAATGAAATGCAAATAGGTTATCATAAAATTGACTCAGCTTATCAGCAATTTTCTTTTCTATAAGACAATTTGTAATTTATGATTAAATTCATAAAATACGTTCGTCATTTTAGTAAAGCTTTATGTAAAATTTGTATGTAAATTAGTGTTTTATTAACATCACCGAAGGATATGCGCCATTATTGTCATATCAATTAAAGTGTTACAATCCAATTCATAAAAAACGAACGAAGATATTTACTAAAATGTGTGTTGTTCAACTAATTTTGAATTGCACAACAGAATTTACCCGACCATATTTACATTTTTTTTGTTTTTTTTTTTTAATTTTTTTTTTTTTTGCCTGATTTGCAAATTTTTTTCTGAACAATTGATCGGGTCTAGAGAGCTTTGTTTTGACACTATAATACGTTTCGATCCATACCTAAATGAGGAGTTGCAATAACTTTAGGATGTTGAATCAATTTCAACGTTACTGGGGAAGTTGGTGGTTCTTCTTCGAATACATCCAAAGCAGCACCTCCACATTGACCCGCTTCTAATGCTTTAAGCAATGCTGATTCATCAATAATTCCACCTCTTGCTACGTTGACAATTTTTACGCCCGGCTTACAAACACTTAGTACTTTGTCGTTAATCAAATCTAAAAATCGAAATTGTAAAGATATTGAATCTGCAAGTATTCATTTTCCAAAGTTTATACTCACTTCTAGTAGATGGAATTAAAGGTGTATGAATTGTAATATAATCGGCAATTGGATAGATTTCATCTAATTCCATTTTTTTCACATTAAATTTAGCAGCATCTTCCGCACTTACAATTGGATCAAAACCAACGGTTTTCATGCCAAATGATTGTAAACGAATCGCTACCTCACGTCCAATACGTCCCAATCCTAAAACTGCTAATGTTTTTCCATATAATTCAGATCCTGTATACAATTTTCGATCCCATCGTCCTGCTCTAAGTGATGCATTCGCTTGGCACACATGTCGGGATAATGATGCAATTAGTGTGCATGTTAATTCACATGCACTTATGGCATTTCCTCCAGGAGTACTGAAAAAAGATATAAACTTTAGAACCAACTGGCAATAAGAAAAATAAATTATTAGAACTTACTTTAATACGGCAATTTTTTTCTTTGTAGCTGCATCAATATCAATGTTGTCAACTCCTGCACCAGCTCTTCCAATTACTTTTAATCCATTGCTAGCTGCAATTACGTCCGCTGTTACTTTTGTGTCTGAACGGACAATTAAACCATCGTAATTCTGAAGGAGAAAAAAATTAAATTAAATCAAATCAAATAGATACGAAAAATCGCTAATCATATTGCAATACTTCAGGAAATATTCTTAGAAACAAAAGTCAAAATGTTCAAAATTATATACAAAGTCTTAACGAAATCAAGGAAAGGAAAAATTTGTCCTCGATTTTTCGCAATTTACTACTTAAGGAGGAAAAGTCATTACGAAATTTGTTTTAACTATTTGGTAAAACTCAACTTATATAAGACAATTTTGACCGAAAAATTACAAAAACCAGTTCATTTGACTAAACATGCGAAGAATGGCATTGATTTCAGTCGATATCTTATGATTTTGTGACTAAATTTGAAATGGATTTTAGAGACTTTTAACTAAAAATTTGGAAATGTTTTTCATTGGTTTCTTTGCAGCTTATTATTTAAAAAAAATATTTTTTTAATTCAACAAAGCATGACTGTGGACTTTCATTAAGATATAAATTTTTAAATCAGTTTGTCAGTGGTCATACAGAGCGAAACATGTCACAGCACTACTTATATTAATATGAATTTATGTTAAATAAAATTTAAAGTTTTATTTCTTCATTTATCATTAATAAAAAGATAAATTAAAGCAAGTTTGAATTATCCTAAAAAGGCAGTCGTTGGAAAAATGAAAATTAACTGGTAATTTTAAGAATTTAAAGCAATTTTCGGGAATTATCACACAAAGACGTGAAGTTTTGTGTACTCGTGTGAAAAAAGTTATATATAATTTGGTAAAATTCATGATTTCAAAAAAGTTTTTTTAATCGTTGATTACAACACGATTTCTTCAAATTGATTTGCCCCAGAAATAATCCTATTCAAACTTAGAAATCGATAGAATATAATTATAAAATTATTATATGATATTTTCTATAGCAATTTCACTATGTCTCTTTAAAAATTACAACAAAATTGAATAAAAAATATGATAAATTTTCTTATTCTATTAAATAACAAATTTTTCACATATTTATAAAACTAAAGTACCGAATTAATTGAAAAAAAAAAAATTTCATTAAAAAAATTGTATAGAACACTTTAGAATTTTTCTAATCACTCAGCCAGTTATCGGTAAATTCCATAAAAAATTTAGTGAAGTGTGTTGAACTCACAAATTTCAAACACAAACCGAATCAAGGTCAATATCAAAAAAATATTCTAATCATCACACAACAACAACAGCGAAGTTTTAAAATAAATTAAAAAAATTTATGGAAAAACTTACTTGTAATTCTTGGATCAATGCATCTTTGGATAATTTATATTTACAATCAACTTTAATACCATTTTCTTCTAATAATTGAACACATGCTGGATCAACAGCATCACTAACTAATACTTTTTTAATATCCATTTTAAAATTATTAAAGTATTTAATATTATGAACTAGACGCAACAGAATGTTACAATGGATCTCTCTCTATTGACTAAAGTCCAAACAATAATGTATGCCGCCGTTATATTAAATAATTTGATGATTTGATGGATCGGAGATCGTCTCTGTTGTACGTCGCAACAAGATTTATTAAAACTGTACAAATTATAAAACTTGTTTTTATGTACTGAATACAATTATTTTATTAAAATGATTATTTCATCATTATTATAAACGTTTTTGACGGTGTTATCAGTTTTTAGTGTCTTATAAAACTTTAAATTTATTTAATATTAAAAAAATATTTTTAAAAAAAATACTTCTATACACGAAAACAATATAAAAAATAATAATAAATACTGATAAACACTTTTATTAACGCATTAATGAGCATAAATTATTGATGATGGTCTCGTATCGGCGTTGAGTTTGTTAAGACCAATTGAGCACATTATGTAATATGCCTCTTTTCTATCTCTTAGATGAAAATGATGTTTAACATGTAATTAATATGGAGATACAAGCAGTTGACTTAAAACGTATTTCCCTCTTTTTTTAATTAGGAATTTTGAATGTCTACCTTTTATTTTTCAATTAAGGCGCCTTAATTGATTTGTAAAAAAATGTAATTCAGTCCCTTATAATAGAAGATATGTAGTTGAACTGTTTTCGTTTATCCGTTGTTTGTGAATAAAGTTTCATGTGAACATTTGTATTCCACAATTTGGTTGGTTGTTTGAAGTTATATTCATTTATAAATAATAGTTTACTACTATTTATAGAATGCATTACGGCACAGTACATTTATAATATAATATGTATTAACGAAAAAAATAGAATCGATAAAACAAGCCTTAATTAGTGAACTGACGAAAACAATTCAGAAGCAGTTAGAAAAAAAGTGATTGATCATAATTTTTGTAAGCTCTAAACCTACTTGTTACTCTTCTAAGCACAATAAATTAATATAAAATTAATGAATATGTTATTGATATAAATTATGAATTCTAGTGTGGTATTTGTTTATTTCAATTAAATATTTACAACTTTGTAGTTCTTTGCGTATTATTGTTCAAAAAATTTCTATGACGCTATCATGAGTTTTCATCTTATCTGTTTATTTTTATTAATCATTAATTTTTTTTTTATTCCCTTGTCAACAAGAAAATTTGTATTGTTAAATATATTTATTTTTAAACTATTTTAAAATCATGAAAAGTCAATTTTCCCTGCATGTATTAAATTAATACAATTTTTTTAATACAGCTTGACAACATTCACTTGAGTCCTTGAGCTGTGTATTTCACTCAAAGTTTTCTATAAACTCACGTTTCCCTTGAACTTTCATGAATAAAATATATAATAAAACATATAAATGCACATAAATAATATGTGGGTCTAAAAAGTAAAAAATAATTTATAAACAAGTGTTTCCAATTAAAATTTTATTGTGAGAAATTATCCTTTATTGTCAACATTACTCGATTGTCTAGTACGATAGCATTGACAATATAAGGATAATTGATTTCTTTTAGAATAGTTATTTGTATAAAATTAGGAAATTCTGGAGAATCTTTTTTAGAAAATTCGAAAAAAATTTTGTACAGATTTTTAGCAAATTATGAAGAACCACACTGCCGTAGTCCATGTTAGGGAATGAAATATTTTTTGGGAATTATTTTTAGACTGATTGATTAAAAAATACGGTTTTGGATGAAAAAACTATTAGTTTCCGAAGTTCTCTTCAATTTTCGACTGTATATTTCACAAAATTATATTAGGTATAAAGCAAATGAACATTTTTTGAACTTATTAACATAAAAGTAAAAAATTCATTTAAACTTAGATCTTAGCAAAGACGAAGATACTCAGCAAACGTACAAATTTAAATTTTGACCGCCATAATGACATTAATAAATATTCGTTCTTTCGCTATGTTAATATTAATTAGAAAACAAATCATAAACAGATGCTAAAATCTATCAACAATCTAAGTTTTAAGTCTGTTAGACTGATCATACGTTTTTCAGTCTTAAAAAATAAAATATAGACCACCTCTTTACCGTAATGAAAAATAAAACATGAATTTGGCAAAAATTAATATTTGTATAGAAATATTTTAAAATATTCTCAATTTGAGTCATAAAAGCACATGATTAATTTACTATCTTAAAGTTAAAATTCGATATTTCTAACCACGTGATCTAAAACACTAGGCTGCCATGGTGTGACGTCATTTCGGTAAAATTATTAGTTGTCTTTGTCAGTTCAATCTATCAACAATATCTTCATTAGGAAAAAATTTTTGAAAGTGTTTGGTTATGGTTTGGTTATGTTTTTTTATCAATATGTTGTTATATCAGTATTCTTCTATGCCGACAAAAAAATTAATTTTTTTGTGAATTTTTATTAAGAAATCAATATTTTGAAGTACTTTTTTAAACATGCTACCCTATTGTTTATATAACATTATTTTTTTTTAATTTACGAAGTCCTTGAAGACCGTATTTGTATCTATATAGTAGATTTTTTTCTGAATATAATAAATGTGCCTAGAAAATTTCATAAAAATGGGAGCAGGGATTCAAAAGCGACAGCGGAATAAACATACACAAATAAGAAATGCAAAATCTTTGTACCATAAATCTCACTTCGCTTAGTCAATAATGAACACTGGCTTTATATTTACATTACAAAATTGTAAATTTAAAATTTAAATGAAACAAAATGGAATTTTTAATGATATGTTGTTTATTTTGAAAAATCAATTACATTGAAATATTTAAATACAAAATTTCATTGAAATGAATTTATTCGTTAATAATAGATATTTATTACATAATTTTTACTGAAATATATCTGTCATAACATAATTAAAATTATTCATAAAACATTACATGAATTTTCATACACGATCAAATAATTTACTAAAATTTGTAGAAAGAAACGGAGAAAATTCAATGTTTTACTGAGGTCTGATATAGCATGGACTTTTCTCAAAAATAATGTACCTAGCAAGCAAACTTTCGACCAAAAAATTGTAAACTATAAATTTAATTTTATTATAACTACTACATATATGGAGAATGAATGACCACAGTCTCTACTGTTTATATATCTCATTTTCTAGTTGACTGACTGTCTAAAAAATGTGCTATGTGACCCTTTTTTTTACCAAATAAACATATCTTTTATGTCAAACACTTCATTCCACAAAGGTTAAACAAGTCATATAAAATTGTCAAACAACGTTTGTCATAAAATGATACACTAAAATTTTTTTATTTAGATTTTATATATCTAGATTCTAGAAAAAACTATTGTATCACCTCGAAAATTGAATTAAAAATTATTTTTTCATTTTAAGTTGTCCACAATTAGAACATATTGCGCATAGCGTTCATTCTTACAGTAGTGACACTGAAATCCAAAACGGCAATTTGGATCAAAATCACCAAGAAATAAAAATAAATGAAGCATATGTAATTCTAGTAAGAATCATAGATCCAATTTGTGCGAAAGAGTTTATTGCAATCGGATAATCTGTTCACTAGATATGCAATGCCAAAAAACTTACATTTTGCTACGAAGTCTCTAAAGAAAAGTTAATATTTGTTCAAAATAGTTGATATCCGACAATTTTTATCGTGTACAAGCTAAATAAATAAATTTCCAAGACCCGTGGATATCCCACATCAAAATTTTCGTTAGGGAAATATTTCTTAGGCTACAGTGCCGGCTCAGTGGTCAAGTGACTAAAATCACTGACATCTTTATCCGTTTGACTACATAGACTATTTGTTGCTAGTTCGAATCCTGGCAGCGGCAGTTTGATCAAATATTAAAAATAAATAAATAAATGGGCGATTAATTGACCACACTGTCGTCGCTTGGATAAAAACGAAGTAACCGACTTGACCAACAACATACTAACAATATAATTGTCACCGTGTGCTAGAAGGTATCTTTTCCTTTAGATAATGGAGTGTTCTTAAGAGGACGAAAAGGTCTAGGTACAAGGAACGCGATTGCGGTTCTCCTCTTTACATACTCTAACACCGGTACAATTACTGCATTTTATTTATGAATACCATACATTGCCAAATCTAAAAAAGATCTCGATCTGTCCTCGAAAGGTCTTAACAACCACAGATTCAGACCAGTTTGTTATGTTTTATGCAAATGACTTGTATGAACGAGTAGTAACTCTGACAGTTTGAAAAGCACATATCTAATTTTACATCTGTGTTATAACAAACGGAAGTAAAAGGTAATAACTACCTATATACCATCAAAATGGGTAAACGGGAATGGGAACTTTTATCAAACCTCACAGGACTCATAAAACAATGTATGTGCATGTGATGGTTCTCTCATATCATCTTGAAATTCGTGCAAAAATGGATAATGCGAAACAATTGTAATCGAACTAAAGAAAATTGAAAATTTCATTTTCTGAAATTATATAGATTGAAGGTTACAAATTTTTTTGATAGCTTTCCTTACATGCTTATTTGATTATTGATTCGAGCTGGTAATATCAGCAGAGTTAAAACTGGGAGGTGGGAAGTGAAAAGCCCTTATTTAAAAATAAATACAAGTTTTTGAAAATAATTGATAAAGTTGATTGTTCTCTCTATATTATTAAAATCATTAAAATACACAAAATATTTAATGTATTATGTGTTAATGAGTAGGCTGCAGAAGTTTGTGGCAAACAATTAATGAAATAGTTCTATCTTCAATGAGAAGTTTTATTCAATTGGGTCAAACATTTATTCAATTGAAGTCACTTTTTACGCCCAGAAAACGATAAAAGAATCGCGTTTCCGTTTTTCATTTTCTGAGGGGAAAACTGTAAACTAAATTTAATATATCCTCATTTTACATATATACAAAATGTCAAATATTTGTCATGTATGCTTTGGCAAACTTTGTGGAATTATTTGCAGAATGGGTTTTTCTGTATATAATTATTATACTGAAGCAATATTGCAATAAAACATTTTTTATTACTTTATATAACATTTGGGCATTGTTTAGATCCTTGTTTTTCTGGAATAGGTTATTGTGTTATACCTATTTACATGCATAGAATCGTTGCCAAAAAATTTCATAAAACTAGAGATAAATTTTAATACGTTGACATTTTTATTTTAAAAACAAAGGTACAAGATGCACTTTGTAAAATTTATTATTTAATGCCTTAATCTAAAAATTCTACCTAAAGTCTTCCACCCAATGCAGTCAATAGGGTATTTTCGGTTATGAAGAATAATGAAATTTGACAAAAACTAAAAATTATGTAGAAATATACTTTAATATTTTAAATTTGAGTCATAAAAGCACAATATTGTTTTATTATATTAAAACTGAATTATTATTTTTAATATTTATACCACGTGACCTAAAACATGACCTGTCATGGTCTGACGTCATGTTGGTATAGACTATTAGTTGTCATCTGTCAGTTCAATCTAAACAGCTTTTTTTTTTAATTTCTGGCTTCAGCTACTTTCAGCTATATAGCCATTAACCAAAGGGGATTATTATTTTTATACAACAACAGTACACAGTACTGCTATGTGGTCACCCATCCAAATACAGATTGTGACTGCTGTTGCTTAACTTTATTGATTGGTCTAAGCCTGTCATTACGTTACATCAGTCCGGGGTCTAATCTAAACAGTTATCTTAAAATATTTGAAAATGTTAGATTATGTTTTGTTCGTAATGTGTTATACCAGTATTCTCCATATTATACACCAAAATGGCATACAACATTTTTATTTTTATCAGAAAGTTGTAAATTTTAATGTAATTTTATAGCAAGAAATCGTGTTTATTTTGCTCAAATATTTTTTGATGACACTTTTTATTAGAAAATCAACATTTTTAAGTACTTTTATAAACATTGTAAACTACCCTATTTTTTATTAAGCTTGAAATGAAAATTGGCAAATATCAGACCCTGCATAAAAAGCTATTTATTAACAGCGATTATATAATACTTAAGATAGATAAGGAACTCTGTTAGTTCTCGAAAAAACACCTCTCTTAGGCGTTTATGCATTATAATAACACTGGGTGCCAACGATCGCTACTAAGATTTTGGTTTTTTTTTTTTTATTTGCCAGACCAATATAACTACTAAGATTTATGAAAAAATATTTTTAGCATTACCATAGCAATGATTAATTATTTACTTTTCATTATTCTTAAATTGATGAGTTTAATGGTAAACGTAAAATTTTTCTGTTGTATTTAAATCCTCTATGTTAAAATTTCCTTCTCTGTCAGTTAATTGCGTTTTTGATTATATTTTAGTGTTATTGACTGATTTAAGTGTCATTAAATGTTATGTTAACAATTTTAGATACAATTGTAAATATTTTTAGATACGAAACTATTCTCTATTTTTTTTCGCTTTTAGAACACTGCTTTTATAATTAAAAAATTTCTATGCGTAAATAAATTGTGGTACATTTTCAATGTTAAATAATATACCACCCACAAGACTTCTTTGACATTTGATTGATGAAACAGTATTTCGTAACCGTAACAACGCGTGGTATCGTATTAATTAATTTTAGATTTTATTTTAATTAAGATCACATACAGAATCGTAATGAGACCACATACAAAATTTTACTCATATTACATCTAATATAATAGGCATTATTATTACAAAGTAAATTTGGTGTTTACATAAGAAAATAAATTTATAGATATGTTTAAATATGTAAAATTAAATATGTGAGTAGTAATAAATTATATATGAAAATGTTTTACATATATTTAAAATATCTACGATCGTCTACGACGTAACTCTACGTATGCAACATATGCTACAGAATTTTAAAAACCAAGTCACGCATATCATTTTTTTTTTAATATGACATAAGTTAGTGCATAAATTTATTTTTATACTTATTTAATTATGTTTTTTTTTCTATAAATGTATGATAACGTTTGTTGAATGTACAGGTTGTGTTATACATTTAATAATACACATTTTTGAAGCTATTAAGCTGTGATATAATACAAAAAAAAAAACAAGTGATCTGTAGTTGAATCTTTTTCGTTTGTCCATTGTTTTTTGTAAACAAAAGTTTCATGTGAACATTTTTATTCTACAATTTGATTGGTTGTTTGAAGGTTATTATATGCATTTATAAATATTAGTTCACATAGTATGCAATACGGTCACAAGATTGGCCCTATTAAACATAATTAAATAAAATTGAATCGATCAAACAAGCCTAATGATGCGACGTTAGACTAACTGAGATGCAACGAATTTTCCAATGAAGAAAATATAAAGAGAATAATTTAATTATCATAACGAATATCAGTATTTTATTTCAGTTTTTATATCGTCGACAAAATACCGCTGGACCGATTTTGTTGAAAAATTATTCTGTTTTAAGTTGCGCAATTTTGCGTAGAATGAAAAAGTTCTGCGTCGATAGCATTATTTGTTCTTAAGGTAATCGAGACGGGAAAAAAACACTCATACACACACAAAAACATTTCTCAAGAAACGTTCGATTAAGGTTCTATGAACTTTAAAACGTCAAGATATATCAAAAAACGGGATTCACAACATCGGTCCCATTATTACAAGACATAATTAAATAAAATTGCATAATTAAATAAAAATAAAATGTAATATAACACGATTTTGAAATTACGACAAAAATTTTATGTTCGCCTCGTAAAAATAAACATCATAAGTTTTCATGAGTTAAAATTTTTACAATTTCTATATACTGTCACGAATTTTTTGGTGCACAATTCTGAAAAATTGTTTTAGCAATAAATTAAAATCATAAAAAAGGGAAAAAGACTTTTTGGATTTAAAAGAAAACAAACTACTTTGGATAGCATTAAAAATTTAAATTTAAAATTAAATAGAATTTCCGTTTTCAGATAGATTTTCCATCAAAAATAAAAATGTTCACAACACAAAATTTACACGATAACTTCTTGAGATAGTATTCTAACGTTGGAAAATACTTGGAAAACATCACAATAATGTATATAATAATGGCAATTAAATGTATTTATAAATTTCGGATAGAAAATTATTGTTTGAATCCGAAAATTGAAATAAAATGCTATTTAATGTATTAAATTTTATTTCGAATTGTAAGCAATAAGTTTGATAAAAATAGAAAATAGTTTACTTTTTGTTTTATTATATTTCTTAATATTTCAACTTGAAATAATGTTGGCTATTTACGATAAACTAAAAATAAGTAATTTAAAATACTTTGCTAGATAAAATTTCATGCTCATGATTACATACTATTTTTATCTAAGTTACGGATTTTAATCTTCCATTTTATTCACAGGAAAAAAAAGCCTGAACACTTTTTGAACTATACTGACCATTTACGACCAATTACTAACCGATTATTGGGACCATTTAATATTCGCAATTTGATGTGCCAAAATCATTCCAATGAACTTGCAAATTTAAATTAGTTATTTTGAAGAATCAAAACCAGACCAAATTTCATATCTTTTATGACTTGCAAGCCCATTTTCACACTTTGACGTGTTTGCATTCTGGAGCCCTTGTTATAGACCTGTGTTTATATATAAGTAGAGCAAAAAGAAATTTAGAAAATCAGAAAGTTAATGGTCTTGTATTTAAAAATTATAGCCATAACTTTTATACATTTAAAAAAACAATTCAGAAAAGGAAAATGTTTTTCATCTAAAAAGAAAAAACGAAAAACAACTTTTGTCAGAATTAAATAAATTCTTTGGTTTTATTTGTAATAAGTATTTCAACTGTCTACTTAGGGAAAATTATGATCTCATTTTTTTGTAAATACGATTTTCATTACTTAAAAGATATTTTCTTTCATAGTGGGTAGTTCATTAGAGTGTTTATAATTCAGAATATACCGTATGAAAACTTTGAGATCAATTGGAAGAATTTTATGCAACAAAAAAAAATTGGGCTCAACCGGGATTTGAACCCGGGACCTCTCGCACCCAAAGCGAGAATCATACCCCTAGACCATTGAGCCGATATGTTTGTTTAACTAAATATACACATTGATTGTACTGGTAACTACTTTCACATTTAAAAAAATTTGTTATAAAGTAACCATTATTTCCATCACTATCTCTCTGTCACTATATCCCTATGTATGCTTAAATCTACGCATTTTGATGCGGTTTTTTTTAATAGATAGAGTGATTGACAAGGAAGGTTTATGTGTATAATAACATCCATTAAATAGTGGATAAATATTGTTATTTTTGAGGTTTCTAATGTGATGTCGTAAATAATTACATTTTTTCCGCTTACATTGCAAACACAGGCTGAACCCTGCGAGATTTATCAAAATAATGTACTAAGTATTGTACACATTGAAAAGGTCTACAGAAAACTCCGCTATGGTATATGTCTATCTCTTATGGATATCCCACAATAACATTTTTTTGTCATTTACTTTTTACGACAAATAATGGCTAATTTTCGAAGCGATTTATTTTTAATTATTAATTTAATATCTATATAAAAATAACCGTCATCTGCTACAAAATTTCTATGATGCGGGGCTAAGGCCGAACACCACCCCGTGTGTCAAAGGGCCGAGGTACCGGGTGTCAATACCGGGTCAAAATTTCGTGTCAAGGGTTTCGTACTTTTTGCTGACGCGGAACCAAGGTCGTAGGCCAAGCCAGACGTACCGGGTGTCGCATACCAAATACGATATGTAAATATAAAAATTTCGTGGCACGGGTTTCCTATACGAAATACCGGGTGACTCGCAATAAATACCAGTTGCCCCACAACAAATACCGGGTGCTCCAAATTGTCACAGCAACGAGTGGCCGGGTCTGCTAGTATATAATATTTTTATGTATATATTTTTAGATCTACAAATTTGCTATTTAGTTTTTTTTCCAGAAGACTTGTAGTTTTCCCGGAAATCAAGATAAACAGTGTTTTTCCCTTAAAATCTTCCCCTTCCTTTCCTGACCACAGATCACCCGTAAATTATTTTTCCTTTTATTTTTGTTACATTCTCTTCCGTTTCCAATGGGTTTCATCCCACTATAATTTTTTGCACTTTTTACCATTTTTCTTCAACCCTGGTCTAATTAGAAAATACACAAGTTTTTTATTTGTTTTTTTACCCATCCAAGATAATATATCAATTAATTCCAATAACATTTTATTTATTTGTACAACTATTATATAGGTTATGTTTTTAAAAGTGTAAGCTACTTTCCGACATGTTTTTAAATCCCACCTTCGCACCAGTTACATTAAACCGTCTGTATACATGTAAAGTTCATATCTAATGTAAGTTTGCTTTAACGAATCATTTCTAGGTCGTTGCTTAAATTGATATCCATATCAAATAATTTAATGAAGTATATACGATATATGGGATACTAGTCTGTAACGTGTGAAAACATGTATAGTTATATACTTGTACCTACATATTGAAAATCTAAGTAAAAATCATTTTCCATTGAAGAGGAAGTGAAGTGATATTATGGATAATTTAAGTTATGGGTGGGTTAAAATGTTATAATACTTGAAATGAAAATGTTACACGATTAAACTTCCAACAGAATGTTCCAAAAGTATGATTATGATAAAATAAATTTTTAATTTATTAATATACTAGTGGTGCTGTGAACTGTATACCTGACTTACAAGTAGTGTATATTAAGAGGAGAACTGCAACCGCATTCTATGTACCTAGATCTTATGGTCCTCTGTACCCTCTTATAGAATATCAGCTGAAGGCAAAGATGACTTCTAGTACAAAACACTTAGAAGTAAATAAAAAATTTATAAATAATATGTACACAAACTTTAGAAAATGTCAGCCAAATATACTGTAAGCTAGTGGTGAGAGAATCTGCTTTCGAAACATAAAGTCCCGTGTTCGAAAACAGTTATTAATTTTTTTATTTTAAAAAAAAAGCTAATTTTTAAATAAATTAAATTTTAGAAAATTAAATTTTCCCAAATTACGTCAAAATCTAACAAGGCGGTCGAAAGTTACAGCAGAACAAATACAAATCGAGACAGACAAACGAAAAACAAAATCGTCTATAGTTATACCATAAATCTCCCGTCGTTCGGTGAATTAAACGGTGAATCAAAGTGAAAATAACAACTAACAGAGTTAATGGTTTAAATACTCGGTATATAGTATATTGTATGTTAAAACTATTTTTGATTATTAGAATACATAAAATACTTTAAATATCCAGTCTATACAATTATAAATACATATAATAAAAATAATATGTATTATAGTTAATATGTGTTTATTAACTATATATGAGCTAAAATTGTGGCAAATCCAAACATTTGATAAAAAATGTTTCAAACAAAAGCTTTTTGAACCAACTTAATCTGACTATTTAGGTCTCGAACAAACACACTACCAAATTTTCAGCTCGCCATTTTTTGTTTGTTGTTGAGTTGATGTGACAGGAGGACAGACGGATTTGGTCTTTAGGTGATGATTCTATGAACCAACACACTGATGTTTCAATTCATCAAATTCAAACAGTTCCCATTCTTACTTGGATATATAATTATAATAATGATAACGTTTTTTTGTTAAGATTGTGCATGGAAAATTTCGTAACATTTTATCAGAAAGAATTAGATGTGAAAAACTTCAATTATTATAAATAAAATAATATCTTTTTTATAGTTAAATTCAGATCGTTTTACAATTACATAACATAGAAACCGCTACAAGAATAATTAAACAAATGAAAAAATAAAAATTTTATAATTCATGTTTAAAACACATCTTGATTTGGTTTCAATTTTCCAACACCTTGTCAGAGAATCTTACTATGATAAATCATATCGTAGTCTTCGACCTACAAGGTCTGTTTAAGTAAAATATAGGACAGATAACAAATAGACATTTTCGTTAAAACGAATAATTTCAAATTGTCATTCTCAGTAAAATTATTACTTGTCGCTTTATATATATATATATATATATATTATATATATATATATATATGCATCGACCTTTTCTCCAAAACATGCAAATAGACTGTCCTTTATTTTGAACGATAATTATATGTGATTTAAATGTGTTTTCATGTAATATGCACATTGGGAAGTGCTATCTGAAATAATGATAATTTCATTTAAAAGTTTTCAATCTATCAATGTCTTGTCGAATTATTGTCAATCAAATATTATATATATATATATACAATATTTATGTATGGTACATATATATAAATTGTCTTTGGAACATAGACGAGTCAATCAGAGATTTGTTTGAAAAAACGTGCAGACAAGTGTAGAAATTCACTAACAGTGTTAATTGATAAGATAATGGACATATGTTTGAACTATTTTTTATCATTAGCATTAATAAAATACGGTTAATACTTAGTCGATACAGCTATAAATACATATATGTTTCATTAGCTAAACTTGAGCTGAAATAGCGGTGAATCTAAACAGTTTATGTAAAAATGTTTCAGATGAAAGTTGTTTGTTTTGAAAAAACAAATATTTCTTTTTTTTAATTTATTTATCTTTTACGGTTAAACAGTGGGTAATCGTGGATCCTTTGGATTCATTGGACCGATTCTTTTTTCATTCCGATTTTGTTCTAGTCTTTTTTCGTTCCAATTTTGAGTGTTTCGATCTTGATGAAATCTACGTGGGTAACGGACGGGTGGACAAATGGAAATGGAATCCCATCTGAAATACCATCATCTGTTTTTTTTTTTGTTCATATTTTTACTTTTGTAATCTCTTGTTCATATTTTTACTTTTGTATACCCGGCTTTTATTTTATTGTAATGGAAACGCAATATATTTATTTTATTTATTTAATAAAATATCAATATGAAACAAAATTCAATTTATCCAGCGCTCCCATAAACATTACATTAAAGTAATGGAGTATTTACTTGCATGAAAAATAAAATATGAAATTCTATGAATCCAAGATTTCGTAAGATAAAAAGTCGAAATTATTTGTTTTATTCCGAAAACTAGTCAAAAAGAATTACGAACGATGAATTGAGAAAAGTAAATGAGAAGAGTAAGGCAAAGCCCCATCAACGAAGAAATACAAAAATCAAAGTTTGGGTGTATAGGCCACACCTTGAGAAAACCATGTAATACTATCAGCTGACAAATCCTAGACTGGAATCCCCAAGTAAGCAGAAAACATGGAAGACCCAAATTAACCTGGAAGGCGTTAGTCGAGAAAGAGATAGAAAAAGAAGGAAAAACCTAGAGAGAGATTAAGAAAATCGTTTAGAATCGAGCACGATATGTAAAGCATTTGTTGCGGCCCTTCGTCCCACAAGGGAAAAAAGAAATTAAAATATAATATATTCCAAAAAAATATGTGATCAGTTTTAATATTTTTATTTAAAGCAAATTTTTCGAAATAATATTCGAAATACCTAAATCGGCCATTTAAAAATTTTTTGTTGGCGCAAGTAAAAAAAATATTAATGTTAACATGAACTTACTTGTAAATTTCAATACATGTTCATCAAATTTTCAAGGACTTTTTCCCGAAAAACGTTTTATAAGCAACTTATTTTTTATTTAGAAAGGGAAGAGCAAAAATTTGATTTGTTGATTTCAATTCCTCTTATTTGGTGATATTTAGTGGGGAACAACATAAAACACTAGGAATACCTGTTTAAGTTACTAATCAGGTTTTTTTGCTAGGGCATGTCCTGAATTCACTCGTCTAATAGTAAAATAACTAAATAGAACTAATTCAAAATTTCTGTTATTATTATTAAGTTTTAATGACCTAAAATTCTAAATATAATTGTGTTTAATTCTAAATACTTGTAATATTGTTATTAATTATAAATTTAGAGATATGTTTATTTATCTTACTGAACAACTGTGAATAGAGGAAAGCGCTTTTCACTAAGATCGTTATGAGATCGAAATCATATCGAACATACTAATTTATTTAAATTTATGAAATGCAATTATCAGGGATGGAAAATGTTCTCTATATGCACATACCTAATGGTGCGGGAACTTGAGCCTCTTTTTCAGATCCTGGTAAATATTTATTCAAAGAAGTTTTTTAGAAAATTATTTCTAAAAAAATTGATTTTCTACAAATGTATTTACTACCTATATTTTTGTCCATTTTTCTATTAGCAACAAAATTCCAAATTTTTGTAGGATTTATAACTCAAAAATTAACAAATAATAACAAAAATTTTACAAATAATATATAGAATCGCTCGTAAAGCCACAGACATTTTACTTCCGAGTTACATTTACAATATCGGAAGTAACGTGATTTAAATTAAAAATTTTTTGGCACTTTCTCAGCATTTTTCGTTTCGTGTCCATCGGTCTTTCAGTCTGTGATACTCATTTACACGAACACGCAAGACTCCAAGTGGTAAAAATACTTACTTCCTTTTCTTCACTTAAATTCTGATATTTTGTGAACGGTTTATCCGATTTTGATGAAACTTTATATCTAGATGTACGATATTATTTAAAAATTAAATCTTGATAATCTAAATTATTAATATACTAATTTAGCATCCGGATCTTAGACTATTATACGTTGAAGAAATACCAGGCATACAACGATTTAAGTAAGCATATTCGTACATCCCGGGGAAGTTTTGTGTCCTATTATTGGCAATGTATTTAAAATTTATTTGAAAATAAATAAATTTGTTTGTATAATAAAATATTCTTTGATTAATTGATTACCATTTTTTAAGATATTCCAAGTGTCTAGAGTTTTAAACTTATTTTATTAATATAATAAGTCGAATATTTATAGTGTTACACATTTGCAACATTTTATTGAAAATATAAAATGATTAATGGACGTATTGAATTGAATCATAAAGACAAAATAGTGTTTTAATTAGAAAATTTTTTCAATTTATAAGATTTATATGAGAGTAATTTATAATATCAAAATGAATTTGTGAAAACATTTAATCATTACTAATTTTTTATAACTATGTTGTAAATAATCTAATTTAATAACTGAGTATTTTAGACGATGCTTAACGAAAAACAGAAAAATAAAAAATTCAATAACTACAATTTTGAAAAATTCATTTGGTGATATGTAAAAATAAATAAAGAAATTGCAAATATGTGCTATAATTCTAATAAATTGAGTAAATCAAAACTTTTTAATAAAACATTTTTGTGGCCACCTTTTTAGTATATTTCATTGAAAGTTTCAGTGAATCTTAAACAGATCTTTTGCATTATTAAGTTTCATTAAAAAGGTAGCAATAAAATACGGTTATATCCCATTAAAATAGTTTTCATTTCTTAAAAATTACATATTTGACAAAAATTTAATATTTCAATCCTTATTGTATTGAGCTCAGCGGTAATTAGTAATTACACTATTTAAACTCAAATTTATTAAATTCATTATTATTCAAATCAAATAATAGCCATAATTGATATCACACAAATCACAATCACATTTCAGTCAATAAACAATTACATTAAAAGAAAATTCAAAAAAATTAATACAGATTGATTGAGTTTAAATTACTAAAACCGCCCAAGAGCTCCTTGTCTATATTATTTTAATATTATTTATAAATTTCAAAATATAATTTATTTTATTCGATATTTTAAAATACATTAAAAATTTATGGATTAAAAAAACATAAAATAAATAATATAGATATTTTTTTTTATTGATATTTAAAAAGTGTTCAGTATAATTTATAATATATTAAACATATGTATAAACCACATTAGAAGCATATTTTAATGAAATTTTATTTTTATATACTTTTACTCTGTCATAAACAGTGCTGAATATGTAGGCGTGTGTCCGTGACACCCGGGCTTATATACCAGGGTAGATAATTTTTGAAAATAAAAAATAAATTAGAGTAGGATGAAACCAATTAGAATGGAAGATAATATGATAAAAATGAAAGGAAAAATAAATTACGGGCGATCTGAGATCGGGAATTAGGAGTGAGGTGAGTTTTTAAGGGTAAAATTCGGTTTATCTGAATTTATTTCGATTTCCGGCAATACTACAAGTCCTATGGAAAAAAGTAAAAAGGCAAAGTTGTAGGTAAGAAAAAGATCTACAATATTTGTATTTACACTTTTTTAAAATAATCTCAAAATTTATGTGAAAAATTGAAATAACCATATTTTTGATTTTTTTTTTTTTTTTCTTTGAAATTTGGTGAAAACTTACCTTTTTATGTTCCAAATGCACTGTATTTTTTTTTATTTAAAATATTTATTTTTTCATCTTATTTTGAATAAATATCGAAAAAGCAACCTAATTTTCAATCGAAAAATTTTGAGTATATGTGAAAAAAGTGTCAATACAAAAGTTGTAGATGTTTTATTACCTACAACTTTGTACATTTAACTTTTTTCCATACGACTTTTTGTTTGGCCGGAAATCGAAATAAACCGTGTTTTATCCTTAAAAACTCATCCCACTCCTACATCCCGAATTTAGATCGCCCGTAATTTATTTTTCCTTTCATTTTTATCATATTAACTTGCGTTTCCAATGGGTTTCATCCTACTGTAATTTTCTTCCACTTTTTATCATTTTTTAAGGCTTCTACTCTGGTCTAGAAGTCTAAAAAAAATATTTAATATAGGTAAAAAGAAAAAAAATTTGAAAATTTGAAAACAATTATATTTAAAATTGAATAAAAATAGAAAAATATACCGCATTTAATCAAAATCCACTGCTGGAGAAAATCATAAACTAGAACATACTTCATTATTTTGGTGGTAGTAAGGAATATTGTGATTTAGTCAGGAGAAAAGTTTCTTGCTAAAATTCAAGAGTTTGAAACAAAAATGAGTCTGAAACAAATTTCTTTCTTTCAATTTTAGCGCATAAATAACTCAAAAAAATCACTATCCACATGTTATGAAATTTGGTATGCACAATATTGACATGAAAACGGAGGGAGTGTTCCACGAAAAGAGTACACTTATTAAGTCATTATCAAGTTATTCTTTTATTTTGGAAATATATAGGGAAAGTAGGTAAGATTATTGTGAATGAAGCAAGTGCAGGTGGAGTTTGGGAATATTCCGTCCTATACTAATAAAAGCACTTTAGGAAAATCCAATTTTCAATGCCAAAGAAAAAACACCCATCCTTAACAAAAGCACAAAAATTAAATTTTTTAGAAGCCCTTGAGATTAATAAAACTAAATTAAAAATCCAAAATTAACAATTTTAAGTAATCAAATAGACCTTAATTACTCCCTGGCATTAAATTTTAAATTATAAATATCCAAAAAATATTTATCAACTCCAACCACAGTTTCTTCATTCACAATAATCTTCCCTACTTTTCCTATGTATTTCCAAAATAAAAGAATAATTATTCATTACTTAGTGCACTCGTAATTTACAAATTTTTAAAGTAAAATTAAAAAAACTGCATTGCATATTACATTACAGTACATTAGAGATTGTCTTTATTGTAGATGGTTGGCTGTTTTTATTTTTTCAATCTCTCAAAATTTTCAGCATTTTAGACAGAGGAACATGAACTAATAAAGTGAAAATTTTCTGTAGCCCACATTTGAAAAGAAATTCAAAATTACATTTAATTTTTGAAAGCCCAAGTATTAAACATTTATTGGACAGAATGAGTATTCAAATTAATTTTTATGCAATTCTATGATTAATTATATACAAGTGCCTACCTAAAATAAAGTTTTCGTAAATATAACATGCTTAAATAAAATTACCATAAAATCAGGAATTTAAAGTGGACTTATTTCACAACTATATTTGAAAATGCATCAAAATAAAATTAATTACTTATATCAACACAATATAAAAATGTTTACATTTTAATGTTATTTATAAAAAAAATAAAAATGGATTTTACGACGTTTTATCATCGTTTATTTGTCTAGTAAAATTTAAAATATATATTGTAATTATAGATTGAATGCTGTACCAAAATTTGCAGCCAGAGCTGGCTGCAAAAAAAATGGACTATCCTGGAGTAACCGGATGAAGTATTTTTTTAAATGATACTACTCACTGTAACTATTGAAAAAATCATTTAGTGCCAGGGCAAATATGGTGCATAACATTACTATATTTTTTTTACGGTACATTTTTTGGACATAAACTGTACCAATCGAGTAACCGCATGAAACTGATTTCAAAGAAATTATTTGAATTTTTCCTCTATCTGTTATAGTTTAATAGTTGGGTCAAGGAGTCATGGGATTTAATGGACCGATTTTGCTCATTCACGAGCTTAAACTCACTTTTTATGTTTAGAATATGTCACTTTTATGTTATTTTTGAATTATCGTGATGAAGGACGGACAGACAACCGGAAATGGACTAATTAGGTGTTTTGATGAATACCTATACCAAAATTTTGTTTGTGTGGTCAATAATAGGTAGCGTTACAAACTTTAAACTAAAATTAATATACTCTGACATATTAAGTAGAAAAATTTGATCAATTATCCTGTTTGTCATCATTAGAAAAATACGGAAAATTTATTGTTCGCAAAAGAAAAATCTAAAAAAGTTTATTCAACTTTGTACGATCAACAACCAACCGCCAGTGGTTACCTATCCGTTTATGGTTCTCCACTGTTGTATGTAATTGATATAGCTGTGTGCATTCGATGTACAATAAATATATCATTTTCCATTAAATGATTAATAACACTTTTGAAAAAGTTAAAATTGAAAAATTTATTTATAAAACTAATGTGTTTAAAAGAAAAATGGTTGTTATGATAAATAAATATTTAAAAAAAAAAATGAACTAAACCCATCCATATACTTTTATAAAAATCTGCCAATCATTGTAATTGAAAAGAAATTTTATCCTTACATTATGGAAAATATAAAACATATTGAATATTTTTAATATTATTATTATTATAGTCTCTGTGTTTTATTATTTAAACATTTATGTTGATTGACACCACTTAAAAAACTTTTTTTAAATCAATAACGCCTGTGTCTACCATATTAGAGTGTTTTAATTTAACGCATTTACTCACTTGAAATGGAACATAATTCAATTTGAACGTGAATTTATCGTAAAACGTTTTAATGGTTCAATTGGTTATTTCATACAGCATTTTCATTTTCTTCTATAAATTAATGATTTAATTTTTTGTCGATTTTAGATGTACCGAATATCCGCGGATATCCGCAAGGAAAATAAAATCCGTATCCGTTTCTTTTTTAGGGGATCTTAAACGGATTTTTGGCATTATTAAGTTTCATTTCGTATATCTATTTATAAGTAGGTTGCAATAAAATACTGTTAAATCCCATTAAAACACTTTTTATTTCTTAAAAATAACATATTTGTCAAATTTGTTTTGCTATAGAACTGCGTCCTTTGAACCTAGTCGTTTAGGTCCTCTGTACCCTCTTTTAGAACACTCCTTCATTTGAAAACAAAGATGCCTTCATAGCACAAATGACAATTATTATATTGTTGGTGGAGCTGGTTACATCGTTCTTACCAAAGCAACAACAGTGTGATCAATCAACTTCCCCCCTTTTTTTTAAATTCTGCCGCTGCCTGAAATGGTTCGAACTCGCAACTTCCAGTCTAAGTAGTCAAATGAGTGAAGGTACAATTTGCCTTTAATCACTTGGCCACTGAGCCGGTTGGTATAGAAAGTAGCATTGCAAATAAAGCTAGCTTTATGTAAATAAACATTATTGATGAATTAAGCCTAAATAGGATGTAATTTAGGGTATCGTCTACAAATAAAACCAATAACATTCAATTTACAAATATTTATTTTAATGCAATGAATTGTACAAGCAGCAACGTGTACACAGATGAAAGCTATTTGCTGACTGCTACCCAGCAGTGCAAAACATTTCACAATTGGCGCTTACTTTATAATGTCCGGAACATAAAATATATTCTATGGGATTTTTAGTTTTAATCGATAAACATGGAGATCAAATAGAGGTTCTATAATGCACAACAAAGTATATAAATATATAATTCAAATATTCATTATATGTGATATTTTAAAAACAATTTCATAAAATCTACTTATTTTTAGTGTAACAGACAACAGCAGACCATTGAAATAAGTGTCTTCATAATTTCAATTAAATTGGACACTCAAAATCAAAATATTTCAACCACTTATGTTATATTTACCATTCGTCACATCAAAATGCATGTTGAAGCTAATTTTTTCATAACTATGTTAAAGTTTGAAGATGATTTTTTGTACACGTAGCATGAGAGAAGCGTAAGAAAATGACATAGTTATTTATTTTTGTCGTATAAATAATGTTACCATTTTCTTAAAAAAAAATTGGATGAATTGACCACGCCGTTTAGATAAACAATTAAAATAACTAAACATTTAAAAGATTATTTCCATGTATGTCCATAATATAGTGAGTGAGTGTATGTGTGTATATACTGTAGTGCAAGTTATAAGTACAATACGTTATAAAAATATAGCTATCAGTTTTGGTACTGTATGTATGTTATACATATATTGAATGTGTATACTAAGCAAATACTTTTGTCGCTGAACTGTCTAGAAAGAATTACCTTAATGCAATTACATGCAAATGCAGCTTATTGGTTTTTGGCAATCTATTAAGGATAGTTTGAGGAAATGTTGTGATGCGTTTAATTCGAGGAAATAATTAACAAAAATTTTGGGGCGTACTTTATTGCAAATTTTTTTAGATTCCGTCAATAACGGCTAAAAACTTTCATATAACATCACTGCATTTTATTAACTGTATTGTTTAAGTATTCGATCTAGTATACAAATTCTTATTTACTGGGTAAATTTGACAATCCGCTAATAAATGATTGGTTTATTAGCGGATTATATAAACCCCATTTACTTGGTCCGAATAGATCTCGTTTAAAATAATGTATATGTATATAAATGAATGACATGTTGACAAATTCGTTTTTTAAAGGTTTTGGGCGCTGGTGCCGAATCGGTGTTTGGTCTGAATTTTTTCGACAAATAAAAAGTTGCAAAAAACTCCTAAAAATTTTTATTGCTGTTTTTAGGTTTTCTGGAGTAGTTGGTTCAAGGAACACCAAAAATAACATTTATTTTACGATTGAATTTATTGTTTCTCGAGATATTGCTTGAAATTTGTCCGAAAAATTACCATCGAGTCGTATTAAAGACGGTTTTTCCAAAACTACGATGGCAATCGTTAAATGGATGTTCTTTTTGAAATATACAGATCAAACTAAAAATAGTTAATCGATTTTCATAATTTTCTTAACGGCTGTTTAAACCCCAATTTTTTTGTCCTCGATTTTCGATAAAACTTTTCTTATAACGGTAGTTTGACCTATAGATTTCAAAAATAACGATTGGATGCTTAATTTTTGAGATATCGTCTGAAATCCGATCCAGAGGTCAATATTTCGGTCGAATTTCGAGCAATATCTCGAAAACCTACGATAAAATAAGTGTTGTTTTTGTTTTTTCTAGAACATCGTTTAATTTTCCTAGAAAATTTTAAGACAAATGAATTTTGCTTTAAAGATTATAAAAATTTTTAAATATATGAATTATACAAACATTCGACATAATTAATTAGAAAATCTTTTAAAAACATTTAAAATATCAGCTGGGAAAAAATAATTTATTTAGTTTTCAAGATGATTTTCTAAATTTCACTAAAGAGACTATCGCAACAAAATCAATTAAACAACTTTCCAAAAACAATGGGTGCATATACTTATGTACGTGCGTCAGAAGTTATACTTCTTTGGCATCATTAAAAAACAATTTTTAATTGCATGCAAATAATTAATTACAATAAAATAATAAAAGGACTGGACAAGGATACTCAACAGAGTCTATAAAGCTAAGTTTAAATTTGAAAAATTCAATAAATCAATATATATTTTCTTACATTAAGTGTAATATAAATCATAACAACAGCTTCAACCTGTGAATTTTGTGTGACGGTGATACGCGCGCATCTTAAAATTTCACGCCCATTCTTTTTGTCATAACGTGCCTAAAGAAGTATTACTTTAAAAACAATTACTATCATAATAGAAAATATATATGCAGAGTTTCGAAAGTCTATAAAAAGTCTATGTGTTCATTGTATTGGAAATAAAAACAAAATAAATAAATAATAAAAGTTTATAGAAATTTCATATTATTATTTTCTCGATCCAACAAAAATAAAATATAAACAAAAAAAACTGGTTTTATATTCATATTTTATATTTTGTCCTTTTTATCCAAATTTTGTTTATATAACAATGTCATTTTTACATATGATATCTATCCAAATGTTTCATATTACTAAAAAATGTACATATATTTCAATTTTATATTGTTTATATATGTTTATTTTGGATAAAAAATAGTACAGGCGCTACGGTACATATTTCAAAGATATCATGTGATACAATCATCAATGATATCTGTATCTATACCAACCTACTCCATCTCCTCAAACATGGTTCCATAAATGGGACGTGGGCAGGAAATATATATCAATTATAAGCCACGTCTGAACGGGATACAACTCTCTACCAGCGCATCTACATCGTATACATGTTGTGCTCGACACTAGATGCAATGGTTGCTACCAATTCTGTGATATAAACCACTCCTCAATCAGCATAGACCTATGTTTCTAAGTTCCCTAGCCCGTATGGATGTTTTTGGACCTTACAATATTCCTCTATATCCTATCTCTAAATACAGAAATGCTTTCCAGTCTTTGTACTTTCTTTAACAAGTCCAATATCCTTTTAAATTTAATTTACTTACCTCAATTTACTTTTAATTTTTGTACTTTATTTGTCTCTATTTTTAACCTATACGTAATATCTCTATTGTTAATCTTTCCGTGGTCCCCTTTGTAGTGTTTAACGTTATAGCTCCTTCGTAAAATGAACGATGATGACTTCCTTTTAAACTTACGTACCCTTGTGCATTAAGGATACAAATTTTCGAATATTTTTTTATTATTGTTATGTTATGCAAGAATACTTTTCATTTTAATTTGTTTATGTAATATATTGATTTGTTAATTTTATTTGGTTAATGGCTGTATAGTTTAATTAGCTTAAGCAAGTTTTAATAAATTACAAAAAAAAAAGATAGAAATCATTTATGAGTGATTTGGAAAAATTTTTAAGATTTTCCAATGCTAATTTTATGGACGATTCCCAAAAGTGGCCTGAGTCTTCAAAATAAAAAAATTGGTAACAATTTTCTGTCCCGTTTAAATGTTATAAGGGTATTTGCTTGAAAATTCGCTTGGAAAAAATTTTAAAGAAAACATTTTTTCCTATGAAAATTCGAATTCAAGTCTAGTAAAATTACTTAATAGAATACACAGTTAAAAATTTTGTATAAAATTAACACAATTTTGGTGTTAGAAACGGGTCCACACACACACAAAGATATGTTGTATTTTTAACACAAAATCAGTGTTAACTGAATTATCATTTCAGTTTTTATACTGAGGTTAGGAAACTAATTTAAAATGAAGAAATATTTAATGCTTTTTAGGAACTTTAGGTACCAACAGTCTTAAACGTCAACAAAGGCAAATAGTTTTTATGTATCAAACTTATTAAGTGAAAAAGTGAGATTAGGTAACGATTTTATACAATTTTAATACTTTTTTAATATTAAAAATCAAGTAACAAAACGACAAATTTTTAAGACAGGTTAAAATATGCTATCCGGATAGATTACTATGTACAAAGGCTAGTGTCCGACGCAATTTTGGTTTCTTTATGAGCCTAGTTTCGTCTTACTTTCGGCGTTTTGGCTGCCACAACTACGTCCGACACCGTAAATATATTTAGAAGGTTTAGCCCAACAATCGAACATGTTCGGTGCATAGAGCTACGAGCGGCGAAGAATCAATTTATCGGGTCCGCGCTCACAGTCATGAGTATTGCCAGAACTTGCTTGACTTATATTGTTTGTTTGGTGTAAAGAATACTTATTGCGATAATGTTTACTTAATGTAAATTTCAATTTCGTTCGGACAATAACAAAAAACCCATCTTTTGAAGCGAATTCAAAAATTTGTCTACAAAAGCCAATATTCGACCGAAATTTCAATTTCTTTCACTTTCAATCTCAAAACTTTGGCTGAATCCGAAAATACATTCGGAATGGTTTTTAAGCGCAACGGTCTGACATGTTCGGTGTAGTGAGCTACGAGCGACAAAGAATAAATTCAGTCGCGAGTAATGTCAGGACTTGTCCTGCTTGTATTGTTTGCGTAAGTTTGGTGTTAAGAAAATTTATTATGATAATGTTGACTTTATTCTTCCTATGAAAACACGAGCTTTACGTAAGTTTCAATTTCGAACAATAACGTTTTTGTTATTCCTCTGACATCCGCATTAAATTGTTTTTAAAACTCTTTTAAAACTACGAATACATACAAATTTTAGAAGTCATATTGTTCAAGTACACGTTTTATTCAGGCAAATAAATGTATATGTTTGATGTATTGCCTAAAGCTTTCAACTTTATTTAGTAAATAGAATAGTATAGGTAGTAGTTTGTTTAAATTCAAACCAGTCGAATGTCAATATTAAATTTAAATACTAAACTTTTGAATACTATGTTGTACTTCATTTGTTTGCATAGTCAAAGAGTCAGTGTTCGATAATTGGTAGTAAAGCTATTATTGATCAAATAAAGTTTGGTCTAAGTTTGAACTCGAAAAAAGCATTTGTATTTCGATTGTTTGTATCTATTTATCTATCTATGTTTGTTCCACTGTAGCTTTTAAATGCTTTGTCCGATATAAAACACAATACTATAACAAAATTCGAAAACTAAGATTGGAGTGATAAAAACAATGTATGCAACTTCTCTTGTACGAACCGAAAAACTGACTAAATTTTCAGCAAAATCGGTTCAGCTAGTTTTTGTGCTGAATTATAAAATTAGCTATTTCCTTCAATTTAAAAATTATATACCATTTATTATACCTCTTTTCACTGGAAAGTTAGTCGCCTGGACCATGCGGGTGGAGTCCGAAATACTTGTTACAATATTGCAATTGATTCATATAACCCTGATAAAAATGTCCTATTATATCTGTCCTATTGAATTTGAATCGGTTTCAATGGGAATTGGAATTAAATGGAAATTTCCAATTAATTGTGATTGAATTTCAATTAAATCCGATTGAGTTAGAATCAGAGTCAATGGAAATTAAATGAAAATTTTCAATTTTAATGGAAAAAATATCCATTTAAAACTAATTCATTCCAATTAAAATTTTTAATAGGTTTTTAATTGGATTAACTTGGTTTTAAATGAAAAATATATCCAATTAAAACTAATTCAATCCAATTAAAATCTATCCATAAATTTTTATTTGTTTTAATTGGATTCAATTGGTTTTAAATGGAAAAAATATCCAATTAAATTTTATCTTATTATAACCTATTCAAAAATTTGAATAGATTTTAATCAGATTGAATTGGTTTAACATGGAGTTGCAACAGGCCTTTTTTTTCTCACTATGAGACTAGGGCACATGTACAGGAACTTTGATCAGTACGTAAATGTACAAATTTTTAGGGCTAAGTGAGCTCAGGGAATGCATGGCAAACAATTACAAGACCTTTAATATATAGAATAGGAGATAGGGCTTTATAGAAAATTCGAATGCACATGGTATTGAACCTAAAACTAATGATATCAAAGTTCAACTCGTTACCACTCCGCTTCCAAACTACTCTCCTTCATACACAATACGACTATATTACTCAAGATTTTTCGAATCAAAGTGTGATCAATAATTTAAGCCAACAACAGTCAATCATTTTTCCTATTGCTCCAAATAAACTGGTTAGACCTTCGATCTACAACACATACTGTGTGAAAAACAAAATGTATGTAAATTTTTTAGTAAAAAAAAATAGTAGTATCAACATAATAGCTGTACAATATTGCAAATAAAACAAAATATTACAAATAAAACATATTTATTACATATTCGTTTTCATAAAGTATTCACTTTATTGTCTGTCAAACAAATACATAAAAAATATTTTATAACGTGATACATTCATTATACATTATGTTATGATATTCAATATTTTATTATAGGTATAACAACTGAAGTTTTTATCATAAATATTTATAAAATCATGTAATTAATTCAATTCAATATTTATTCATTCTGTTTTTTTTTTTATTCATTCGATCATGCCGTTCAAAATGTACTCATTTTTATGAAATTAACAGGTAAAAGAGATATTAAAATGGACTTTTACTTCAATTTTTATATTGAAAAAAAATAATAATAAATTTTTGATAATAAATGAGTATTTATAATCAAATTATGGTGGAAGAGTAATGAAGTTAAATTAACTATGTTGTCCACGCTACAATATTATTTTTGCATTAGATATTGTCGTCCATATATAAATATATATATATACATATATATATGCTCAATTTCAGCTCAATCAGGCCCGAAAATTGAATTTAACTTGGAAAATATGATTACAGAAAGACATCGGAACACATAAAAATGAATAAAAACTAGTAAAACGTAAGAATATAGTGTGCTGAAATTTTTTACACGTAACTTTAAAGATTTATAAACGTTCTAGGCAGAAAAAATTTCAAAAAAAAAAGTTATCATTTCGAAATTTTTAAATCAAAATATTTGAACATGTATTTTTTTTTCCTTAAATTTTCAATCAAGTCGATGGTATACATAAATTTTTTTTTTCTAGATATTTGAAAATAAATTTTCAATATATATGTAGTATCTACAATATATTTCAATATACACGATAAAAATGTACTCGTATATTGAAATGGTGCATCAGATAAATGCACCTGGGTAAGGTATCATTGGTAATCTATTATATTCTGAAAATTGAATATCTTGACACTATAATATATGAAATACCTACCTATACTATAAGTCACAGAAATAAGAACTTAAGTGAACAGCCTGCGTATTTACAATGATGTACTGATTGAAAATTTCCAATTCGAAATTATTAGCCTTTATTAACACCATAATACTGATATAAGTCAAAAAAACTATACCATCTAGCCTAAGCTTTATTTATAATACATCAACTTCATAAATTAGTTACATCGAGATTACAATTTTATTATTCTTAAATTATTTTTCCTTTCATTTTTGTTATATGCTCTTCCGTTTCCAATGGGTTTCATCCAACTATAATTTTTTTTCCACTTTTTACAAATTTTTAAAGGCTTTTACCCTGATCTAATAAGAATCTATTGACAAATGTTCTGACAAATTTTAACGTAACTTTACTCAAAACCATTATATTGTCACCTTTTATATTAAATGCAACTTCCATTTACCTTCTTACTTCAATGATCTTATGTATAATTTTCGTTCAATCATCCACTAGCTGGTATTCCACGACTATTATTACTTTTCTGTCATAGTCAGATGGTGTCACACATTTTAATAAATAACAAATTGCATGCACAAGAACTTATTAATTAAATTTCATAGTAAAACCTGCAGAATAGAATCAATAAGTGTATGACAAAGTATCTAATATTAGATGTATATGACAATGTTGGTGAATCATAATTAATATTCACCGTACACTGGTTTTAGTGGCTTTAATTTTAATAATAGCAAAGACATACCTCACATATTTAAATTTTATGCTATTTACAATAAACGTCAATTTAGAGCAGTGAAGGTGTATTTAAGACCATCGGGAGTGACACTAGACACAAGCACACGTTAATTTTAAAAGCGAAAACCAAAAGAAAAGTTTTTGACCTTCCTGAGGCATATACCCGTACCGCGTACAGTCAAAAGCAGGCCTTACATGCTTAAACTTTTCGATTTTCTTTATTATTTATCAAATATTTTTACTGTCCCAGTTTCAATAGTTAAGACGCTTAATATCCAAACACTAATAACTGGCCCCTTGATGTCTAACGTAGTGAATAACATTCAAGTACTCTCATACAGACTTTTTGACCGAGTCTGTACATTTTTGGACATCATTGGGTCCAGCACTTGATTTATCCATCATTGGAATAAGCTTATTGACAAATAATTTTGACCAGCGTAAAAGTGACGGTTGAGAACTGCTTATGAGATTTTTAAACCTAAATCGTTTAAAGTAAAACAAAAAATTTCTTCAACTAATTAATAAAAATTAAATATGTGAAACTCCCAGATCATAGTTTTTCATTCAAGGTTTTCATCAATGTTGAGTGGATCACCATCCAAATTTCGATGTCTATTGTTACTCAATATGCAGCTTTAGGCTCCTCGAGCTTCGCTATATAGAGAGGCAGGGGATTTGGTTTCGAACTTTCCTGAAACTCAAGTCGTAATGTAATTAAACCACAAAAAATACAAAAAGACAATAAGGAAATCACAAAAAAATTGCCTAAAATTCGATATAAATTTTAAGATTTTGGAGCGACATATGATATACTGAAAATTACTCATCTAATATTCAAATAAACCAAAAAAGGAATATCCTAAATGCATTATCTTAAAATTTATCCTTTCAACGCTTATGCCCTCCTTATATACTATACGGGGAACAATAATCCCTATTAAAAATATGTATTCCCATCACACAAATATTTTTACAGGTGTATGCACAATATTTTCATATATTTTTTTTTTTCTAAATCACTTTTTTATTCAATTTTTTTTACAGATGGAACAATGACGAAAAGGAAAATCATGAACTGAATATAATTCGACAAAACCATCACGTATTACGTAAAACTACCATCGTGAACGCAACAAGAATATTATATACAACAAAAATGTCAATAACTACAACAACAACACAAGGGACAATATCATCATCAGAAATATTCACAACAGCTTCAACGCAGCCATCATCGTCAACGGCGACGTCATCACATCATCAAAATCATGCACATCAATCAGAAACAACAAAAATATCGTCAACAATTATTTCGAAAATACGTGTCACAACTCCAACACATCCGTTTTTCATTCATACACCGCCTAATAAACGTCCAACTGTGTATATATATCCTACAGGTAAATATTGTCAAAGTGTTTTATGTAGCCACAAAGGGAGCGACCATAAACCACAAGTTTCAGTCTCTTTGGCACATAAGAAACCCTCCATGACCCTCCATGAAGCCCAATGTAGACTTATAAACAAAACTTACGTATCTTGGCTACATCGCCATTTTTCCCATGATCCCATTCTTGGCCTAGCTACGGCCCAGACTATTTCGATTTAATAATCATTGTAAAGTAAACTTTTATGGCGATTTTATTTTAATTTTTGCGAAAACAAAGTACTGTAGCAAAAAAAAAATTGTATAATTTACAAATTTAAACAAATATAAATCCCATTTTGATATTCTTGAACGAGCTTAAAACAAACAAACTGCAATTGAGAAAATTATTTTTTTTTACGATTTCCTGTTCTTTTTAATTTATGAAAATATGCTAATACAAAACAAAGTAAATATCAAAACATTTTACATTGTATTTTTTTAAATTAAATTAAATTCACTATAGTTGGTATATAAGTCCTTTGTTTTTCTAATTTGCATGAATTTTTCACTCACAATTTAATTTTTATTGTTAAATGTTTTTATTTAAAATGTATAAACAAATAAAAACATTTTAACTGGTTCAACGATAATTTAATTTAAACTTACAAAAAAAAAGCTGCTAGCTGTCCAAACTCAACACTTAAATAGAGCCGAACACGTAAATCATTTTCTTCTGGAGTAAATATCATTTTCCGCCCCTCTTAAACTTAAGAATCGATAACATAAAATTAGACATCTTATATTTGAATGGGTTGACTAAAAATGGGTTTGAATTTAACCTGGATTTATATAAGATTCTATTACTGTTATAAACGCGAAAGTTTGTATGTATGGATATTAGTTACTCTTTCATGCAATGGATTTTAATGAAATTTCACAATAATGTAGCTTATACATCAGACTAACATATAGGCTATAATTTATAAAGAGAGGAAAGATTTTCTATTTTCTACCTCTAAGGGAGTGATAAACGGGGCAATTTTGTTATTAAGTTTTCACTTCACTTACAAATTCTATTAGCATCATTTCCATCTAAACCAAAATCTAAATTTGAAATTCAAAATAAAATTTAATTATCTCTTCTCACTAGCAGTGTGTAGAGTTGTTAAGTGTGTATATCGGATCGTTCAAGTATCACCGAAATATTAGTGGTTCGGGTTACAGCACGAAGTGCACAACCGAGTATTTCTGTGACGCGTAGCCAAGACCTAAGGCCACCCCGGGAGTTAAGGACGTGTAGGTATCGGGTGCGACCCTAAATAAGGAGAGTGAAAAACGGGTGAATAGTTTTTTCAAACTTTTCCTGTGAAAATTGTCACAGCAACGCGTGAATGGGTCTGCTAGTACTTAATAAATTCAAATTAACCATTTATGTAAATTAATGAAAAAAAGTGGGCTTAGACGGAAGCCACTCTAATTCGCATTCTCTTAGATTTCGATAATAATTTGTTTACTAATAGTGGAGAGTCATCTCTATTTCAAATTTGGATATACAAAATGGTTAAAAATTTAAACAAATACAATTATATCATGCATGATTTACCATGAAAACGGATAAATTTCGATTTTTTTACTCCATTTTCCTAGATCAAAATATTTTATATTTTATAAATACGTATTTCGACTACAATGTAGTCATCATTAGTCGCTTTGCAAACCGTCACCAAATTAGCAACGAGTAACATCTGCTCAGAGAATCATTACGACTAACTAATTTACACTGATGATGACTAATTTTTAGTCGAAATATGTATTTATAAAATACAAAATATTGTGATCTAGGAAATTAGGGCATAGAAAAATCGAAATTTATTCGAACAATCCTGGAGATCTCGTTAATCATATTCATAAGCAAACGGAGGGCTTATCAAAATTGTGCATACCAAATTTCTAGCTATTTGTGTAAAATTTTTGGCGATACCTTTAACCCTTATTAATACTATTTTTTTCATTTTGTTACAGTCTCACCCGAATCAATAGTTGTACCAATCGTATCATGTATATTAGGATTACCATTATTAGCATTATTAATAATATGCTGTTTGCGTCGACGTGCTAAAATGGCAAGAGATCGGGCACGACGTAGAAATTATGAATTGGAACATGGTACATTATCATTGGTTGGCCTAAGTCCAATACATCCAAGTAAGTTAGTACCGAATTTAATTTTACTTTTCAGTGTTTCATGTGAGTGAATCTTTTCTTAATTGTACTCGTTTCTGCATAATACAATCTTCAAAATAAATATTCAACTCTTTTTAAGTGTTTGCATGATGTGACCACAATGAATGAGCATTGAGCACGAATTGACTTCTCTATGCTTTTTATGTGCTTCGAATTCGTTGTTGTTTGTTGTGAAACTTTATTAAAAGCCTGACTAACAAGACATTACGTTGTACGCCATGAAACAGGACGGGTGACATGCAACGAAGTAAAATCTATGATTGCATCATTTAAATTGCCGTGCTTTTAGCCGTGCCTTATTTTGACCTGATCACTAATCTTCGCTTAGATATTCGCAACTACAGTATTAAAAGTAATATTGACAGTCTTCGTCTCTATGGCTTGTTCTTTGTAGTCGGGTTTTATTAAGTGATTCATTTCTTTTGTACTCTTAAAGAAAGGTGGGTAAAAATTTGAGCACAAATAGTATAACTGCTCGACTTTAAGCATACTCATTTTTTTATTAAAAGCGAGCATAAAATTTCTAATTAAAAATATCTTTAAAGATTTCTCTTTAAAGTGAAATAAAAATTACATGTAAGTCATGAATTATCAAAAGGTATGAAAATATTCGAAAAAATGAATCTAATCTCTAGTCGAGGAGATGTATTTCTTATAAAATTGGCAATATATTTAAGTACAAAGTGATCCAAAAGACATGGAAATTTGTTTGGACCACCAAACATTTCCAAATATACTTAAGCATCAATGTTGAATTTACAGCATGAAAAAGATCAAAGAAATTTGTTCTAGATTCGTTTTTTAACGGATATTGTGAGAAATTTCAATATTTCTATACGTCATAGTTCAGTCATTCCGTCTCAGTCAGGCATAATATTCTTCTATGGAATAATGGAGGGTATCTAAACTTGTCCGTCACAGTTCTGTCTGAGTGATTCAGTTCAGTTACAGTCACAGTCCCGTCATTTTTAAATTCATCTCCAACGAAATTTATACAATTTGACAGACCGTATTTTTTATTGTGTGGAGCTATTGGAGAAACAAGAATAGCACGAATACTGAGCTGATGACTTACGACGGACATGTGTAGATAGACTGGGTATATCTGACTGAGACTGGCCGTTGGCTGAACTGTAACCTGACTGATATGTGTGGATGGATCTTAATTCAGCAGAATTGCACTTCAAAAAATACAATAAACCAATTTTTCGTATTATTTAATATAAACAGAGCACCAATTAAACTAAATCTGGTCTTGCATTTGAACTGATTTACTAGAGTCCCTGACTTTTAGGGCACTATTAAAAATTATATATATACTGCTTCAATGCCTGTGTAAATTTAAAATAAAATACTATAATTCAAACAATACTTATTCGTTTTTTTTTTTAATATTTTTTAATAGGTGGGAGATCCCAAGCGATTTCACTTCGTTCTGAACGTGCTATGAGTCGAGGGTTTCCATCATTAGAATTAGATACAGTGGTTGAAGAACGATCTGATGCAGAACCAGAAGGTACATCAATCGAACTAATGACCCCAGAACGTGAATCGGATGGTATTATAAATGGTAAACCAGGAAAGAAAAGTTAGCGTGGAGCGCGAGCGGTCGTCGTTAGTGCTGATCGCTCGCCATTATGGACAGCCCTCACACATGCACACACACTTGGTCAAATTGTTGATGAAAATACAAATAGTTGACCAAGCTTAGAACATATACTTTAAAATAATGAAAATAAATATATTATATTTCATTTATTTAATCAACATCAGTCGATTTACAGAATCTTACTTATATGATTAGCCCATCGAAATGGTGAAATTACAGTGACGGAGTTTACATAACGACGAAAAAATAATGTCTTTAGGGATGAGTAATGCTTTAATCTTGGTTGTTGGACGCTGGCCGAAAAGAATAATGAAAGATTGAGGAGATTCGAAAGTAAGACAATCAGAACAAGACATCGCTCGTTCGATCAAACGGTGTAGATTTTATAGTTTAGCCACGTATACTTAATGAGATACTCTCGAATGCTTGAAAAATTACTCAATACCAAAGTGTATGCCTCAAGAAAACGATGAAAAATGAGGTGCATAGTATTCTAAGTGAAAAGATAGAGTGCTATGACATATGCCAACTTTGTAGACGCCAATACCCATCCGGGACTGAAGTGGGATTTGCTAAAACCAACTTTGCTGATCATATCACAGACCCCCCTTTAGCCCCAAATTTTTTGAAAAAGTGTTCCTTGTAATCCGACAAATTACAAATCAAAGTGATAAGATTCTATCTGGACTACTTGCAAACTCAGGTCAAATGTGTTGATCGCATCTTCAAGGAGCATCGGATTAAACACAAGCTGGATTACCGAGAACTGTATTTTCTGTAGCAATAAAGTATATATAGTTTTACATTATATTACATTTATTCTAAAGTTTCAATGGCTAATCCTAATGATACCAGTCTGTATATGATGTTATTTGAATAAATGAACATGAAATTATATCAAAAATATATATATATATATATAGAATTGTTTTTGTTTTGAAAGTAATAAAATTTAGACATCATTTATACATTTAAATAAAAAATTAGTCTATAAAAATAAAACAATAATTGATCTTTTAATATTTTTTTTTATTCGTTTCCTATTCCTATTTATTTCAATCATATCCATAAAAATATAACCTTTTAACTGAAAAAGCAAAACTCAATGCCACACTAGTGTTTATTTTACCCACGTGCATTGAAACCAACGTCCGTTCGACGTCGTTCTAGCTTTCTATGGTGTTAAATTCAAGCAACCACACTAGAGTTTGTGGGGGAAGGGTGTATATAATTGTAGTTTTTCTATTTATTGGAAAAATATAGACAAAAAACTTAAAGTATTTTTGAAGATTTTCCCTAATGGGATACAATAAAAATTTTTCGATTTTATTTCACATCGATAGAAAAAACCGCATCTTTCAAGTAATTACCGAAAAAAGTTGGTACATTTGGAGATTTTACCAAAAGCGGAAATGCAATAAAAATCTATATTATTTCACATCGATTACCAAAAAACCTCATCTTCCTAATGAGTATAGAAAAATGTTTTCTTTTTAAAATTACTTATGTTTAATGCATGGTAGCACATCCTCTATTTGTAAAACATTTAAAAATATACCTGAGCTTACCTACATACAAACAAACCAGGAATTACAATATATTTACACAATACACAAATTTAACAAGATGAAACTTATACAATTATAATTATAAATAAATATAACTGTCAGTAAATTTAAAATATGTAAGTGTGAAAAACATTGTCATTGAAAGCTGCAACGTCCGTTCGCTTCAACGCACGTTGAAAGTAAACTCTAGTGTGGCAGTGTCCATTTAACTCAATGGAAAGCTGGAACGCCCGCGGATTTCAGCGTCCGTTGCTGCCTTGGAAAAACCAAAGTGTGGCAGAGCGCTAATTAAGAACTCTTAGTAGTAAGGTTACTGGGGCTTACTTATGTTAAAAAATGTGATGTAACCGGCAAAATTTCACACAGCTCTTTATTTTTTCACAGTTTTCTACCTATAAATCTATTTTATGAGCCTTAATAGATAGAATAAAATTTTCTGGATAATTTTCTTCTATTTATTGCGTTTTTAAAAACAAACAACTTTTTTTTGTACCTAAATGTTTCTATAATATCCTATTTTGCCGAAATTTACAATCATGCAACAAAAAAATTTGTTTTTTTGTCGTTTTTAAATAAGTTTCTATTTAAGCAAATTTTTAGACATTTTGAAAAAAATGATATGGTCTTATTTCATCCGCTTCGAGAGAATGAGAATTGATTAATATCAAAATGTGGATAGATAATTCAATGAAGAATCGAATGGGATAAATATTTCGAAAAATTGGTTCGGTCTAAAGGCTAATATGTTATTACTTACCTGCTTATCTCTATTATATTTAGCTTTTGTAACAACTTACGTTAACTTTGACTGTAAACATGTGGTGAAAATCCGTTAAATTTTTAGATGAATTCATGACGCCTTCTGGAAACTGAAAATGTCGAAATTTATTGTCAACGAGAGATATTTTATGTCGTTTCAAAAAAGATAACGTTGTAAACAAGCGTTCCGAAAATAAGTTGAATATGTTAATTTTTGAATTTGCATAGCTTTAAATTCTATTTCGAAAATATTACATTATTTATAATAGCGTTATTTCAAATAGTAACATTTCTAGTAATGTTGAAATAAATTCACTATATTCGTAAATACGTGAAAATTATATTTGTCAAAATTAGTCCGTTTTACCGTAATATTTAGCGAATCAATTTTGTGTCAAGTGTTTTAATTTTTAAATTAATAAACAGGTAAAAAGTTTCCGACAGTGGCATCTAATTGTTATTATAGAACTATATGTTTGCAAAAAAAGAAACCACAAAATAATGGATTGTTCTTAGGGACCATCCACAATTAGACGAATTTCGTGATTTTTTTACCCTTTCCTGCCCTTGCCACAGCTGGTCACATTTGTGGGACTCCCTCGTCCCTAGTGTAATGTTACATATTTTGAAATTTTACATCAAGAAATTATGAAATGAAAACAATCGTTTTTGTTTTATATCACTATTTATTTGTAGGTTAAAATTATTTTAAAATTTGTTATTAAATTGGACCACTCCCACCTCGTTGCTGGCAACGAGGCTGGCAGCTTCGTCTACCCTATTCACCCATTAAGGTCACAAAACTCACTGTAAGCCCATTACTACGGAGAAGTTTTACTACTATTTATTTTATATTGGGGTAACCGAATCAACGCGAAAGGTAGGTATAAATTCGAGTGTTACCAGGCGTGCATTTCGTCAAAAATTTGAGAAAATAATTCTAGCTTAGAAAATTTCATAATTTGTTAGAGAATTTTGGCCAAAATTTAATCAACTTTTTATGAAAATCGATAATTTTAGGTCATATTTTAATTTATTTTTTTTTTATTTGACAATTTAATTGGGAAATTCCTTATATTGTTAGGCTATTTGAAACATTTGGATTAATTAAAACAAGTATATTACTAAATAATTTGTTATAATTTATTTTACAAAGTCGAAATTTAACAAACTTATTACATAAACATTAATTAACATAATTATTTAAAGACCAGGAATAATTTTGCCTTTCTTGGCTGCTTTCTTTAATTTAGTCATTTTCTTATCTTTTTTCCGTTTATTAATATTTTCTGTACGTTTCTGTTGTCGTTCGTCCTTTGCTTTTTGTACACTCTCTTGTCGTGCTTGCCACTTCTTCTTACTTTTAAATACTTCTTGTTCTCGTCTTTTAATTGTCTTCTTCAACAGTTCTGGATCATCTTTTACTTTTTGTCCATCGGCTTTAGATAACGCAGAATTCCAGAAAGTTTTCTGTTTTAATTCTTCAGCTTTATCCTTTTCACCACTACTCTCAAGTTCTTTTATTTTTGCTGATTTCGCTTCAAGATCTTTAAGAATTTTTTGTGGATCATTTTTAAGTTTTGATTTTACTTTATTTTTTGTTTCTGCTTTACCAAAATCAAACTTAGAAAATACCATTTTTCCTTGAGTATTAAAAATTGGTTTCGTCATTTTAATATCTTTATCATCTTCAGATTTTACTTGGACATTTGATCCGCCATTTTCTAATTTCTGATTACCCATTCCAGGTTTTCGATTTAATTTGTTCTTGACTTTCTTTTCTCTTTTCTTAATACGATTTTTTAAACTTTTTTTTAATAATCGTTCTTTATAATTAAACGTCTTACTTTTTTTTAATTCTAAAAGACGATTTTGTAATTCTTCTAATGATTTCACTCGTGTTTTTGGATTTGATACTGTACCAATTTTATTTCCTTTTTTGTTAGATACTGTCACTAGCGCATCTTCGTCAAAATCTATTAAAATAATTGTTGTATTAATTTTTAAGTACCAAAATAAAAAATTTAAATTAGAATGTAATTAAAAAACCGTCGAAAAGTTCAAAAATTTTTGTTCTCTATGGGAATTCTAGGATAATATTGAGGTCTTAAAAATCAAAATAATACTTATACTACGATTCGTCGGCTAATTTTAAGATATTTCATGAAATACATTCACTAAATCAGCATCTGAATCGGATTTTTGGTGATAACTCAAAAACTCGTAAAAAAGATATTATTTTTGAAATTTAAAAAAAGGGAATCTGACATAACACGGTGCAATTCGATTTCCCTGATTTTTAGTCTGAGATTAGAAAAGAAAAATTGAAATCACCTATTATCGACTTCAGGATAATAAAACAACGCTGCTAGCATACAAAATCAACGTAGAACCCTGGATTAAAAAGGAATAAATAAAGGTTTAATGTATGCAGGTCTTAACGATACTATCTAAAGTCATCTGAGTTAAAGTTTTGCCCGAAAATACTAAATTTTGATAATAAATACATAGAAAAAAAATTTTTTTTACTAACCTCTTTGAATTGCCGATACGGGAATTGGTAAAATATCAAGAAGATTTGTGATAAATTCATTTTCTCTTTCAAGTATACTTTTCACTTGTTTAGCGTCGAATTTATTATGTATCTGCATGTTTATTTCAATTAATATTTTCACAGTTCTTCGAAAAAAATAATTGTAAATAAACAATACTCATTTACATGTTTTAGGTTAAGTAACCTGCACTTGCTTGCTTGACATTAAACACATGTGTTCATACAGTGCTACCAATTTTCATAAAATTACAAAATATTTTCTACATTTTCCATAAGTTTTCATTTTTTCCTCACAATATAATAATTTTTCGAGGATTATTTACCGTTCGTTTGAATGAAAATTAGAGTATACAGATTTAATTGGAGTCAATAAATCTTTGTAAAAAAGTACGTACATTGTTGCCAATTTTCATAAAAGTTTCACTCATTACATAAATGCAATTTTATTTCAGAATATCATGAAAAATATTTCCAAAATAGCAATAAGTGTATCAATTGGAGTATCATGTTATTTAACTGGGTCTTACATTGAAAAAAATAAAATTATTTCCGATTTAAAAAATGTATATCCAGACATTGAAAATTACCAAAAATTAAAAAAATATCCAATATTTCCACAAGTGTATGCTGCAACTGCTATAGTCCCTTATAGTCCACCAGTAACTAATGTTGTTTCATTAGGAGAACGTACACGACAGATAATGAAATATGGATATCCTAGTATGGATCCAGAAACAGTAAAATCTCAAGAAGATTACGTTCTCTGTTATGATAGACGAAATCGTGTTGCGCATTGGGTATTAGAACATTTAACTAGGGAATCTGTTCAACATAACGATGCAGTTGATCGAGCAAAATGTAACTTTACGGTAGATGAACGAATTCATCCATATTTTAGATCAGAAAATTTAGACTACAAAAAATCAGGCTATGATAGGTAAACTAAGACTTATTATAACATACAGCGCAGTAAATACAGCATTTTGTAATAACGAAGTAGAAGTAAACCACCTCTCAAGGCACTATTTTAATTTTCTGGGAAACAAATCTTGTTATTGCTCCGATATCTTCTATTTAAATTGTTTGATGTTGCAATTCTAATAATATTTATTTACCTTTGAATGCGAGTAATTAATCGCATGTATTTCAAATCGCTGTATTTAAATTTTCATCCTATAAAATAAATTGTTAACTTATGTTTAATTTTCTTAAATTAAGAGGTCATTTAGCAGCTGCTGGTAATCATCGTAAATGCCAAAAACATTGCGAAGAAACATTTTTATTATCCAATATGGCACCGCAAGTTGGTAAGGGCTTTAATCGAGATTCATGGAATCGTTTAGAAAAATATGTTCGAAAACTAACAAAAGTCTACCCTAATGTTTATGTTTGTACTGGACCATTATATTTACCAAAGTAATAAATTTAATAGCAGTTTAGGAAGAACGGATTTTAATGCCTGAAATTATTTTTTAGACGGGAAGCTGATGGAAAATCTTATGTTAAGTATGAAGTAATTGGAGCAAATAATGTAGCGGTTCCAACGCATTTTTTTAAGGTTGTTGTTGGTGAAACGACTAACGGTGTATTAGAAATGGAAGCGTTTGTTATGCCTAATGAACCTATCCCAGATTCAACTCCATTAACAATGTTCCAGGTATAACATCAATTATAATTACATAAATCATGCCTATAGTATTAATCTCTTTAATTGTAAACAACGAAAACGTTAAAGCAACAAAAAAATGCGACACCTGAATCTTTCATACTTATTTAAAACTGATGTATTAAATTGTTTACCATATTTAGTTTCTTTATTTAAATATAACTTTCATTTTTAACAGAATAAGTGATAAAATACAACATAAAATGGTGTATTATTATATTTTTTAAGTACCATTCAAGATTCATATGGTCCTATATCTATGTTGTCAAGTATACTTTGAATTAAATAATAGTAATTTTATAATCTTCCTTTATAGGTTCCCCCTGAATCTATTGAGCGAGCAGCTGGATTTTTACTGTTTAATAATGTAACAAAAGACAAATTTTTAAAAATTAACGGAAAACAAAGATAATGTTAATAAATTAATGTTAGATAATGTATTTTATTAATTATTTATAATTAGATATTTTGTTTTATAAATAATTATTTAATAAAATATTTAAATTGTTAAATTAAAAAAAATTTTTTTTTATAATATGTTATTGAACTAATGAGCCAAAATTAAAAGAGTAATAGGCAGTTATGATTATTTGCAAACCTTTTTTGGAGACTAGATTTGCAAAAATTATAGTCTTCAGAAGTCCTCCAATTTTTTTATTACTTTGTTATGGATTTTAAAACTTAAAATCCAAAAAAGAAGATAATACATTTGAATGTATTGTTCGGAAGAATATCTAAACCCGATTTTGGTAATATTAGAATAAAATTATTATAGAAAATGATTCCACTAAATTCATAACTTTTTTCTCTCGACATTCCTAAGTGTTAAGAAAATAAAATGTTAAAATTCAGGAAAAGTGGTTATCATTTAATTTTGTAAAATCTTCAATTTAACATAAACTAATATTGACCCGCTGAAAATGAAGTTACCAAAAATACGACCTAAGTCGTGGCTCTCGATATATCACATCCACAACCCTAAAACATTGTTTTCAAAAGACCAACTTTCCTTGAGACTAAGTTAGATCATCAGATTTGATGGCACCTTGCTTATTTGGGTTTGTTTGTTTACTTCAACATAAAATAATTTTTGAATATCTTAAAAACCAATAAACAATAAGATTCAATGAAAAAAGATCATCAAATCAATATTAAATGAAAACAGAGTTAATTTTGTTTTCATTAAAACTAAACGGGAACGTATTTAAATTGTGTCATTACTTTTGAGCCACCTTGTATTTAATTATGAAGTTAAGTTCTTCTAGCAACTTTAATATTGAAAGTTTTAAAAAGAAATAAGGAGAAACAAAAAAAATTTTAAAAATATAATTCAAATTTGTTTATTTCAATCTAAAATATTGAAAGTATACAAAAAAAAATGCATTTACAAATCGAACTAAAATTTAGATCACTAATAATAAAAAATATAATTTTATTTTACCCATAATTTAAAAATAATATATGTATAAATTAATGAATAAACCTGATTTAAATCAATAACGTCATTACTATTCAACAAGGGATCGATGTTTTAAAAAATGTTTTAGAATTTCAAATTTCATGGCAGTTACCAATACGGAAAATAGATTCAATTTTTATTTTAAGAATCCATTATTAGTAATTACGTTACTTTTCAACACTAGTTGTATATAAAGTTTCCTTTTTTGTTTATTCAATAAGCATAATCGCGCCGATTTGGTTTCATAATTTCTTTCGAGGTTAATAAAATATATTATTTCGATACAAAAATCGAATTTGTATAAAATAAAATTACAGGCATCACAATTTTTTGTTATATTCAAGTCAAGATTAACGTTTCCAAAAAATGTTTTTTTTTTATGTGTGTGTTTTAAAAATGCAATAACAAATCGAACTAAAATTCAGATCACTAATAATAAAAAATATAATATAATTTTATTTTACCCATAATTTAAAAAATAATATATGTATAAATTAATTAATAATTAATAAACCTGATTTAAATCAATAACGTCATTACTATTCAACAAGGGATCGATTTTTTAAAAAACGTTTTAGAATATCAAATTTCATGGCAGTTACCAATATGGAAAATAGATTCAATTTTTATTTTAAGGATCCATTATTAGTAATTACGTTACTTTTCAACACTAGTTGTATATAAAGTTTTATTTTTTTTATTATTCAATAAGCATAATCGCGCCGATTTGGTTTCATAATTTCTTTCGAGATTAATAAAATATATTATTTCGATACAAAAATCGAATTTGTATAAAATAAAATAACAGACATCACAATTTTTTGTTATATCAAGTCAAGATTAACGTTTCCAAAAAATGGTTTTTTTTTAATGTGTGTTTTAAATTTGGAACTATTCATTTTTGAAAACTTTCGAAACGGAAATATAACAAAAGAAAATTTGCGGTTTTTTATCTAGATTTAAATTCATAAAAATAATATTTATAATTTTTAGTATATAATCTCACAAATGAATAACAAATGATATTCATAATTAGTCTCTCACAGTTTGTTGCTATTTACAAATTTTAATATGTTACGGTGATTCAATTTAATGAAATTTTAGAAAAATTGACGATTTAAGAATTACAAGAACGATAATTTATAGTTATAAATTTTTAATATATTTATTAATAATAATGGTCAATTATAAAATCCAAAAAGCTTCCGAGTATAATACAAATTAAACTCTTATCCTTCGACATTCTCGATTTTAAATAAATTTTATTTAAATTTAATTCTAATAAATTTAACAGATACGTAAAATTCAAAATTCGATATTACAAGCTCCAATACTTTAATAAACACCTCCAATAATGCCTCAAATTATTTAGATCTAAATTTATTCCATTTCAACCTTCAAAGCAGAAAGTAAAATAGAAAAATTATGTTTTAAATTTAACTTATAAAATATTTGCAGGCAATAATAAAATGACCACATGCATGATAAATATCTTAAAATTTATACCCAATTAAAAATAACAATAATTTCTATCAAAAGTTTTCAACTCAAAATACGTTCATAGATGAAAGGTTACAAAACATAATTTTCCAGACATGTCAAAAACGTTTAAAGCTATGTAAATGTTATCTATATATATTTTGTGTTCGTGTTTTGATGGCCGGAGTTTTGTATATTTTGTAAATTGAATCAAAATAAACAATATAAAAGCACAATTTTTCACATATTATTATTTGTTAAACAATCTTAAATTTATTACTAATAAAAAAAAAAAAAATATTAAATTATTTTTATTTAAATAATAATTATAATGAGTTGTTTAATTTAATGCATCGAGTGCAATCGATTCGATGATTTTGGGAACATTTTCATCAAAACCACATATATCGATAATGCCAGGAGCGCCGGTAGTCAATGTAAAACTGTGACTGCATAAACACAAACTAATTAACCTGAAAACAAATTTTAAAATAAGGATTAGAAAAATAAAAATTTCTAAGTAGTAATTGTAGATATGTATAACGTTTAAAATTCCTTGTAGCAGCAGATTTTAAGTGCTCCAGGCAAAGAGCACTATTTCGGTATATAGTTTCGAGACGTAATATTTTATATTATAAATGAGTAACTACAATGTTGTCAAAGGCAATCTTGAATTATCTTCTGTTTTACTATAACTTAATATCTCAGAAACTAGTAGATAAATCGTAATACAAATGAGATTTTCTCTTTTTAGACTTCAATTACATTAAAAAATCAAAACAAAAAAACAAATTTTGATAATTTTATTTTTGTTTCATTTTGGATTCATCGATCAAAAATTTGATTTGAACGATGAATAAAAATTAAAAATACATATTTAGGCGTTAAGTATAAAACAAGACTAAACAAAAATAAAATATTAAGATATTGGCTACTTACTTGGCTTTGTTATTAACTTTTTTACGATATTGACCAAGGCAATTTCGCATATTAACAGGCGGTGTTCGCATTTCTTTAGGCATTTGGAAGTACACTTTTGGTGAATGTATAATGTTTATGAAAACATCAATTTGTTTTTTCTTTTTTTCAGCCCAATCAATTGGTTTTTGGAACATTGTATGACCACTCTGAACATTTCGTAAGCGTGTTTCAGCATCTTTGAAGCTTATATCTAAAAAATAAATTCCCGAATCAGCACTATAATACTATTTGAAATAAAACATCCCCCATCTTCAATATTTTAAACCAGTTAATAAAACTTTTGTAACAATTTTTCGTAAAGTAGTGGCTAGAATAAAATGCCGAATAATTTCAAAGAAACAAAATTTAAATTTGTTACTTACTTTTGTCTAAATTAACAATAAAAACACCTTTATCATTGAACACACCGCAAACAACATCTTTTTGTGTTTTTAACAAATACAAGAGTGTTAATACGGCAGCTTCATACGCAGTAACATGTCCACATTTAAAACATTTTTCATCCATGTGTGGTCGTGTATCAATTGTTACCATATAACGTACATCCGTTTTAGGAGGATTTTGAAATGATAGATATAAATTTTTATACAATGCATTAATTATTGCTGCGTGAGGTGTGTAGGCTGGTTTTAATTCGGGAGCATCTCCAGCGCCAGTTAGACCATTTAATTTAGCAGCGCGTTCTTTATAATATTCAAGTTTTTTGTAATCTGGACATCTGGAACAAATAATAAAAAATTGTTTTAAGTCATGTCATTAACTCGACCTTAAAAAATATCTAAATTCTCAGAATTCGAAGATGTATATAAAAGTAAAAAACTCACTTTCCACATTTTTCATACTCTTTCAAGGCAATGAAAAGTTCAATTGGATGTATTCCTGATCCTTTAACACGTTCTGGTGAGTTCAAATAAGCCATAACTTGAGAAAATAATGGTGTATTATATTTTAATATCCCATACGAATGAATTCGTGGTAGATAATTGAGAAAAACTTTGTAAGGTAGGCGTGGTATTAAAGCGTGCCAAATCTAAAATAATTAGTAAAAAATATTAGAGGAAAATTTTTTATTGAAATAAAATTTTAGACTACGATTGCTACTTACTTCACGGCTTTTTCGGTAATGAGCTGGTACATGTTCCAACTTTAAATTGTGAGCTTCAATCATTTGTGCTAATTTTTCAGCATCATCACAATGTTTAAAACTTTCTATCAAACGAAAATGATTTAAAACGGATTGTGCTTCAACAACATCGCTGAATTTTTCTTCAGCTTCTTTTAAACCACGAATTATGTACGTTAAAACAGCTCCTTTAGCTAAAAATAAAATTATAATTTGTATACAATGTTGTAAATTTTCTACTTGTTTAGAAATAATTAATGGGAACATAAGATTTAATAATTAAATTTTAACTCTTCTGCCTCAGTGTCTCAGAGAAAAAACAATCAAAATCGCTATCATTTATTTTTTTTAATTGCTTTTACAATCATTATTTGGATTTATCTGATTTTATAAAAAAATGACACCTTACAATTTTTGTAAAATGGACAATTCGCGAATTATTTAATGTTTAGATTATTATCTAATTACTATTTTCAAAAATGAACGGTTTAAAAAATTATTTTCGATAAAATGACACCTATCTATAATTATTCACATTGTTGAAATACACAAAATACGTATATGCAAGTATAACGTATTTACTGCTAATTTTGAGCTGAAATTGCGTATAATCTGTATATTTAATAAAATTGTTTCAAATGAGTTGTTTGTTTTTAAAACAGTTTTGAATTTAATAATTCTTTATTAACATGATAATATAATAGATTACAATATCGTTTGTATAATGGAAAATTTTTTAATCAAAACCATTCAGAAAACACTTGTCCTATGCGGATGGATAACTAACTTAAAATAAATATATGAATTAATCTAAAAGGAAATATATACAGTTAAGTCTTTCCCGGAATCAGGTGCTATCGACATGGTGTAGCATGGGAAATCTTTTCCTCAAGGGCAGTGGCGAACGTGGGTCAAATTAAGCCAGTTTGCTTTTTCCAGAAAAGGATTGTTACGGGAAGATTGGAAATATAATTATATATATATAAATTTTTGTTTTAAAAACAATATCAAAATCCTTTTTCCAATCTTCCCGTAACAATCCAATATATATATATATATATATATATATATATATATATATATATATATATATATATATATATATATATATATATATATATATATATATATATATATATATATATATATATATATATATATATATATATCTATATATATATTATATATTAAAATAAAAAAAATTTTCAAGATTACCAAATTTTTGTAGCATTTCATAAACATTTATTTTAAGGATTAATAACAGACTTTTATTCAACGTAATTTATCCTGTAAGAGGATTTAAAACAGATGTTAATTTTGTTGTAAATATTGTAAATATTTAAGGAATTTTTGAAAGTACCTGACACAGGTAAAAACTTTTTGAAATAAACTGTAACTAAAAAGAGACAATTTTCAGTACTAACTGCATTTGTATTTTTGTGCTTTATTAATAATTTCCATTTAAGTATTGAATGAGTTATGAAATTGTTAAATTCTAGATTTTGAAGTTATTATTTCTTTGTTAAAAAACTATTCAAAATATATTTTCAAATATTTCATAAATTTTCGAAAAACAGATATACAATTTTGTTACAAAGAAACTACCACTTTTAGAAATAAATATACCTTGTTTGTAGGCAATAAAATAATTAGTAAGGTACAAAATTTCAATTATTTATTAAATTTAGAATTTATTTAATATAAGTATTAATAAAATATTCCATGCAAGTTCAAAAAATGAATTAAATAACTAACTGAAAAGATTCTTTCAAAGCATTCACATTTTACACTCATATTTCGATGTTTTGAACAAATGAGGTATTAAAAATGCGGGGAACCAAAAATGCCAATAATAATTTTCATTTTTATAAAAATAAATCCTCGTCCGGAATCATACATTAAAATGAGGGCTTAAATTTTAAAATTTATTAATTTTTTTTAAATAAATACCTTTATCATCAGTTTTAGGACGTGTCATTTTTAACAAATCTTTGTGAGTCCATCCAGAACCGCCACGAATATCCGTCACAATTTCAGCTAAATTCATTGCATCCAACGACATGTACCAATTATTCACAGATTTACGAAATCCCATTCCAAAACCCTTGTGGTCCGATAAATGAATATAAAATTTTGTAAACAAAAATAATTCCTGTGATGTAACACATATCTGTTTTAAGCTGCAATACGCAACCGTTTGTAATTTAAGTTTTCCACTTCGAGCACAAACAGCTAAAGCAAAAATAGCTGCATCTTTACGTGGTAATGTTGGACTGGCTGCAGCTGCTTCAATTAATGGAACAACGTCTAACTCTTTACCCTTTTCAATAAACACATCAATTGATTTTAAACGAGATTTTTCAAAATATTTATGGATATGAGGGTCGCCTGCGACATATTGAGCTTCTTCAGACATCAAATATAAATAACGATTTAAATTTAATTCCATGGCAGGAGAAACTTCCTTATTTGCCATTTTCTTAAATTACTTCTTGATGTTGATTTGTCAATATTTTGACATAAATTTGACAAGTTCACTGAACAAAGGAAAAAATTGTTAAACACTTTTTGTTTTCATTAAAACACTAAAAATTATGTTTAAAATGTCTTATTTTCTTAAATATTTGTTTTCATTAAATTGTCAACTCCCGTTATTAACACGATTTCTATTGAACCTCAAAGGCTCAAATAATAAATTCCTTTCTATCTTCTTATAAGGTAAATGACTCATAGATTATAATTACTGACTTACTGACTTATCTTGACAGGGGCGTACTTGAAATATTTATTATTTATAAATTTGGACCGAATGTTACGTATATTAGAACATTGCGTAAAAACTGAAAATTGTGACTTCAGTAAGCCTCTTATTTTTATGACCCTACAATTTTCTGATTTCAACATTATTTTCAAATTTATCTCAATATTTCTCATTTTGAGAATTAGAGCGGGCGCACACCATCAGATTTTCTTATCAAAATTTCTGATCAGATAATCTGATGTTATCATCAGACAACATCATAAGATCTTCTGAAGTAGGCCGTCTGTTAGAAAAAAAAGTAATTAATTAATTAAAATAACCGTTATTTACAGTCATTCATATTACGAACGTCATTGTGACTATTGTGAGTGGTTTAAAAATTTTACTTTATTTTATTTAAATTATAATATTTTATTTACTCTTATTTACTAACAAAAAAGATAAAATGGAAGACATTGAACATTTAATAAATGAATAAAGCGATTTACAATAAGTCATCATCATCCATTTTTATATTCCCGCAAAAAGTATAAAATAAATATTCAAAGTTCATAGAATACGCTACAAGAACATAGATCTGACGGACATGAATCCGATCATATCCGATTGTATATATGCGCGCACATGCTTAAGATTTGTTGATTAGAATTTCTTAGACGACTTTCGGATAGTGTGCGTTGAGTATCAGAAAATCTGATGGTGTGCGCCAGTTCTTATCATACTCGCTAATTTTTATGAATAAATATAATAAAAAATTCTTGGGTAAACTATGATATCAATGGCGACGACACGATTTTTTTATCAATTTAGATTAAAAAAAATCCAAAAAAGAAAATAAAGAATTCCAATTTTCGAGTTTTCGTTTATTTTTGAAATGAATAGTACTGAATAAGATTCAATTGCTATTTTTGAATAAATGTTTAATAGTACTTATAAAATGATAAAGAATATTCATCAAAACTAATCAAATTGGTCTGAGTTAATTCTTTTTACCATGGAAACAAAGAAATTCATTTATAAGTTTAAATTTGTTTTATAATTTAGTATTCATTAGTATTCATTTTGAATATACTCACTTAGCTACGCTACTGATTCTTTTGAGAAAAAATTATTATTTTGAATTGATTCGTATTCTTTTTGATAAGTTTCATTTAGAAATTCAAATAATAAGGGGATTCACCTACAAATACCTATGTAAAAATTAAAATTCATAAAAATCTTATATATATAACAAAACTAATTTTTATCATTTTAAACAAGAATTTTTATGAATTTTAATTTTTACATAGGTATTTGTAGGTGAAAAAATTTAATTATCAAAATTATTATGTTTTTTAAGGTATTATAACAAAGAAATTTAATAAAAGCAAAAATACAAAAAATTACTCAATATATTTTTTTAACAGAAAATTTATTACATGAATGTAAGTAGCAAGAAAATAAATATTTAAAGAAATAAATATTTTTAAAAAAGCCTTTGTTGAAAAATTTACGAAATTACCATCTCTATGGTGCATACAAAACTTTTTGGTAGAGCTTATTCCTTTCGTAGATGTCTCTAGTATCGAGATAATATATAGATATCGAATCAATTGTAAAACAAATCTGTCTCATTTCCGTCTTGAATTTACAGCGTAATACTCGTGGCAAGTGAGTGTTACGTGCAGTCAACATGACGTAAGTAATTTTAATTTTTCCTGATAATCTTTTAATATTTTTAAAGTTTTCATGAATATATTGTAATTTCTTATTATTACTTAATTGTTTTTAATTATATTTTAGGTCTAAAGTATCGCGTGACACTCTATATGAATGTGTCAATGGAGTATTGACACGGTCAAAAGATAAGAAACGTAAATTTTTGGAAACAGTGGAAATCCAAATTGGTTTGAAGAATTATGATCCACAGAAGGACAAACGTTTCTCTGGAACCGTAAAGTACGTTTTTAAGTGAAATGGGTAGACACGTTTTATTATCATCAATCTTCTCTTCAGGTGGCTATTTTAGCCTATCAGACCTGCACCCAGGGTCTTTAAATTAACTGGGGAGGTAGCCTAAAAAACTACCGACCATTCCATATTTTTCATCTTAAATTTTCATATTGGGGTGGGTTTGCATAGTTGGTATGTCAAACTCAAATCACAATATCTCAATCCTAAATTGCTTATAATTTGAACTGTATTTGTTTCGTAAATTTGAGCAATTTGGACAAACTTTTATAAAAAATAGTCTTAATTAATTAATGATTTAAAACTGTTTAGGCTAAAGCACATCCCAAGACCAAAAATGCAAGTATGCGTTCTTGGAGATCAACAACATTGTGACGAAGCCAAAGCTAACGGAGTACCATTCATGGACGTCGAAGCTCTAAAGAAATTAAATAAGAATAAAAAATTAGTTAAGAAACTAGCCAAGAAATACGATGCATTCTTAGCCAGCGAAGCTCTTATCAAACAAATTCCACGTTTATTGGGTCCAGGTTTAAACAAAGCTGGTAAATTCCCTGGTTTATTATCGCATCAAGAATCGATGACACAAAAAATTGATGAAGTGAAAGCAACCATCAAATTCCAAATGAAAAAAGTGAGTAATATAACAAATTATTCATTATTTATGCATTATCAAGCCAGCTAAAATATTGTATTCCTAATATTTGAGCACGGAAGATTAATGCGAAATTAATTCGCACTGGAAACTTAACTGTAATGGGAGTTAAGCTCATTATAGATATACGCTTTTGCAACATTTTCTAATTTTTAAATTACGTAAAAGGCAAAATTTTACTTAAATATGTGTTTAAAAATTTGTTCCTATATTCCAGGTATTGTGTCTTTCTGTAGCTGTAGGACACGTTGGTATGCCTCCAGATGAGTTAGTACAAAATGTACATTTATCAATTAACTTTTTGGTATCATTGTTGAAAAAACACTGGCAAAATGTACGATCACTTCATGTTAAATCATCAATGGGACCACCACAACGTTTATATTAAATTTTTATGTTAATTTAATATATTTAATAAAATTTGAAAACTAATTACAGTATTTTTTTTAATGGCTTTTTCCAATTTTCAAGTTATGGTAAAGAATTTGCATCCCATATAGCTAAAAAACTAGGTAAGTTTAAAAAGGGAACTAAAGTAATATTATGTAGACAAATTACTTCAGACAATATTAATAGATGAGTAGAGTTTGTGAAAAAAGTTTGCAAACATGACAAATTTTTACTGATAAATATCTACGGCGGTAAAACCAAACACACATTTTGAATTGACGTTTTTAATTTTCAAAATTTGTGTTGCAACAATTACGAATCTCTGGTTTAATAGATGCTTTGTCAATACAGCTTTCCGTAACGCTCGTCAAAAATCAAATTTTAATAAAATTTATTCAATGATGTAAAGTGAGTATATAATACATAAGGGTGAGGGCAGACGATAAGATTTCAGATCAGAAATCTAATTGTCCACGTACATACCATCAGCAGATAAGAGATAACTTTTTCACTTTCTATGTAATCAAGCAATCCTAAAAGAAATTCTTATCACCAATTATTTCTTTGGATACATACATAACATCTTTCAAATATTTTACTTTTTAACTAACATTAGCCCACTTCAGGCAGCGTCGTATGTAAAAATTTTTGTGTTCTAAAATCCAATAATAAAATAAAGTATACGACACCTGATTCATAGATGATAGTTACCTGAATCCTCCGTCATACCTATTTTAAATTATAAAGACACAAATTTCATTCTTTATTTTAGTAATACGTTGATTCAATTCACTTTATTATGTATAAATTACAAAATACACTATAAGAATCATACACTCACTATAAGGTTCATAATTTTATTGGGCTCTTGAACAACATTGATGTTGAGGATTTTCATCTTAAGAAAATTTGTGATAATACGTTGTCCAAATTTCCATTTCATATCTTCAAGCGAATCTGGGTGACGTCGAATAGCTAATCAGTAGAATTTCGTTGTTTCTTGAATGACTTTATCAGTAAGTTTACCTTTTCTACTGATTCCTTTATTTGTTTTATCCCTTTTAATAATAATAATGCATAAAAAGGTGCCAGATATCAAACCAACTGTGCACAATAGGCCCGGGCCCCAATTGCCAATTCAGCGCTCCGAACAGGTCTTTCTTCTACCTGTTGTATCTTTAAAACGACTTCGAATTGTCAAAAATCACTTTACTACCGTATAATACACTTTAAGAAAGCAATTTATGAAAAAAAAAAATCCCTGTCACATGGGATGACCCCCTTAGGATGAAATATTCAAGTAACCGCTTTTTTTTTGTTACTAAGTTCAAAAAGTCGATCTTACCTTCCTTTTGAAACGATTTTTTCTATCGTCCAGTTATTGAAATTAGTACTGTAAATTTCTATGTTATTGACTGGTTTTCATCATTTTGGTTTAGGCCAACAATAATTATAAACCTGCATTCTTAATACATTTAAATTAAGTAAATTTGACAATTTTCGTGCTCCAATGTATTTAAAAATTAATTGTCATCTGTGAAAAACTAAGGCAATAAAACAATTTATTTAAAAACTTAATTTCAACACAATTTTTGAGTTTCGCGAAAAAATGAATTCAAATTAAGTTTACTTCGTCTGTAAATTTATGAAATTAAAATTAGCGTTTCTAAATACAAAGTTGGCGATATATAAAACACTAATCAAATATATTTTAGTTATCTGAAATGACTTTTTAAAACATGAACAAAATTATATTCAACGTAGTTGGAAAATTTATTTTTATTCAGAAAAACAAACTTTACAACAATTCTTTTTTTATTTTGTTTTACAGAATATTATAAAATAATCATCTATTCTCTCATCATCTTCTCTTTTTGTCTAGCAAGCTTCTTCTTTGATAATTTTTTCTTTGATGGTTCATCATCGGTAGCTTTAGCTACAACTTGTTCTTTTTCAGTTAAACATACTTCAATATGACATGGTGAACTCATGTATGGATTAATACGACCATGAGCTCTGTATGTTCGTCGTCGTAAACATGGCGCTCGGTTTACCTGAAAAAATTATAAAAATACAATCAGTTTCAATCTCCGCAACAGAAAATGCATAATTTGGGATATTAATAGTAATAAAATTACAAGGACATTGAGGCTTAGTCACCTTGCGCCTAAATGTATTGGTCTTCTGTACTCTTCCTCCCTTCACAAAACTAACCGGAAGGCTTTTTCAAAATATTAAATAAGTAAACATCCAAAAAAGAAGCTTCTTGTAAATTAGAGTTAATCCTGAATGTCAGTTTGATAATTTGTCTATACTATAATCACTTTAATGGCACTTTGCATTATGATTAATATAAAATTTTTGTTCAAAACATTCTAATTAAAAATTCGGTAAACTAATCGTGGCACATTTAACAAGGTTTTAAGGAAAAAAAATTGTACGTTAAGTTTTTACTGTCGAACACACAAAAATAAACTAAGATTTAAATTTTTTAATAGATAAACAAGGAGTCTATAATTTCTAATCCTTATAATTTAGTTGTAAAACATTTGCTAATAATTTAGAGATGTGTTAATAATTTTTATGAATATGTGATACATAAGGACTAAACGATATACTTACTTGAATATGATCAATGACTAATCTGTCAACATCGAGACCTTTATAATCAGCATTACTTTCGGCATTACGGAGAAGTTGTAATAAAAATTCAGCTGATTTTTTTGGCCATCTTCCTTGAGTTGTACCAAATTGTTTGGCTTGAGCGCAACGACCTACACCTCCATTAAATCTACGGAATGGTACGCATTCTTTGTGTTCAATTACATTTTTTAAGTAACGGATAGCTCTGCGTAAAGGTAATTTTTTAATTGCCATAGCCGTTTCATGTGTATTCTGAAAAACAAAATTGATTTATTTATCATATCGTAAATTATTATTTCATATGATTTGAAATAAATTTAATTAAACAATAAAAGATTTTAGAAATGTGGCAGCATACAAACCATGTTTTAACTATGTTACATTAATTCAATAAAAAATTATATTTTACAACAAATTTGAAGTCCTTTAGAATAAACTGACTCTATCTTTATCAGTGATTTCTACCATACAGGAGAATTCACTTCTTTTTTCAAAAATTTGGAGGAAAATAACGTATGTACCAAGAATACGAAGCCTGGCTGTACGATCCATTTATAAGGCGTTAAATACTTCCCCAAACTAAATTTACAGTTTTTGTTCACACTTAAATTTTTATTTTCAAAAGGATACTATTTCAGAATAACTAATAACAGATATAAAAAAAATTAGCAGTTTCAAATATTAAAAAAAATTGAATGATTCTCTGGGGTAACAATTTAAAACTCTAACTAAAAGATAAATTCAGAATTCTTTCAAAAATTATAAGGTCATAGAAATATCAAAAACATGCTTTATAATATATATGAGTATAGGCTCTACGAATTTTAGGTTAGGTACTTAAAACATATTTTTGGAAAATAAATAAAAATTACCTTAAAATGCACACGAAGATTAGACCCACGGGCTTTGCATGATTTGGTTGCGTTATCAGGTTCACGCGAGTAACGTCCCATTTTGGAATCTAAAATAAATTATAAAATTTCGTTAAATGTTGTATTTACACACATGTATCACTTGAATATTAAAACATAAAAACACTTCATAAACAAAAAATATCTATTAATTTATTTAATTATAATAATAATTTGTTGTTTAAAAATATTATTTACCGAAAAATTCTTCACTATATACCGATGATAAAAGAATTATTATTTAAAACCTTACGTAGACTTACCTATTTGGAACGACAAGACCGGAAAGAATTCTTAAAAGAGCATGCGCAACTATTACAGCTAGAGCGCGCTTTTTGATATTATATTTTTTTCTTTTTTTAGTTTTTTTTTTACTAAAAATTTTTCGTTATTTTTGTAAAAAAAGAAGTTTAAAATACTTTTAAGTTATTGATAAATTTAAAAATCAAGACTATATAACTTTTAATTAATACTGTAGTATTTTATTTTTTTTTAGACAACATATCTATAAAATTATTTTTTAGATTAAAATGTTAACTTTTTCTCTTAAAATATTAAACTTCTTTTGACTTTTCTTAAAAAAAAAAAAAAAAAAAAAAAACAATCTAGGAAAAAATTTAAATCTTTATATTATTGTCGGAAACAGTACAGACATGTAGGTACGATTCGAATCAGTATATTGATCGACATAACATGTCGAGAAATGCATTCGATTTGATAATATAAATATATTTCTTATATAACATTGATAGCAAAATATGTTTTTTTTGACCAAAATTTAAAATTAAAAATATTTGCAGATCGTATAATGTTAAAAACAAGTCAAGATATAATTTGAAAATTTGGCGCCTGGTTTGATTTACTTATTCTTTGCTACGTTTACATACATATCTTATAAATAAATTTTTAATCTTAATTATGAACGTTTGTATTCTCTCTTAGTTCCACGGTTAGTACATAGTAAAATACTAATAAGTTCTTTGATTTAGTGAAAGTCCGCACTTAATATATATTTAAAAAAATTTCAATTGTCTAACACATTTAATATTAAATAGAAACTAATATCTTATGTTGAGAAAAGATCAATTGTATTAGTCAAGCTCGTGTTAAAATATCTCAAGGAGATCAAACTAACATTGCTCAACCCAGAATAACTCGACCCATGACCACCCAATATAGTGTGTTTCGGTGATTTTGACTGAGGCGTTTTATGTAGAGTTGAAATTTATTCAATTACGCTATATTGGTTTATCGCATTATTTAAAATTGTGGATTTGGTAATGTTTTATTTTTAATTAGATACACGTTGGGAGTAATAATTTAATAGCTTGAAACTTAAGGCAAATTTTGAGCAAAAAATAATGATTTTAGTTAATATTTTAAATTTTGCTAATGTATACAAATTAAGTATATTAAAAACATCTCTATGGTAAGGTGTCATATTGGGTTGATAAATAGCGTAATCTCAAGTCATATTTTGATAGACACTTACCGAAATGAAGTTGTGGGTTATAGATTTATAATCATAATTTCGCACTCTTTCCTAGAATTAAAAATATCGAGTTTTTAAAACTATTTACTATACATATTTTTTAAGTTCTTAATCACTTCAAAATTGAAGTGCTACAATTTAAGTGATTAAATATTGAAGATATTTTTTATTTAAGTGAATATTGTAGAAAAAAAATTTTTGAATAATGTTGGTAATTTAAGTGTATATTTATATTAAAAAAAACTTTATGTGCATTTTTACAAAATTTTGTCGACAAACAATATGTCAAAAAATAAATTGAATTTAACATTGCCTCCTGGTTCTATTGAACCAGCTCCAGTGGTTACACCAACTTCAACTGCTCCATCAATTGTTGAAACAACAAATACTCAGTAAGTTTATGGTAAAAATTTTCATTTATTCTGATAAAAAGATGTATATTAACGCCCTAGCCTGAAGTCTAACACTCAATTCACACCCGGTCAATAATTTTAATATAAAATTTACTGTTTTTAATAAATCAAAGTTTTTGGATTTATTTAGCAATTCAATACTAAGTTTTTTGAAATCTATCGTAATTGTTTCTGGTTATACATAGTCAGCCAGGCCAGCCTGTTGCATCTGAAAATACTATTTCCTTTGTATACTTCGTTTTAAAAAGTGTATTCAATAAACTTCACAAAAACATAATCACACTAAATTATATTGTTTAGTTTTTATTTGAAAAAAAATTAAAACACCCTAATTTCTAGATCAATTTTTGTATTGTAAATTCACATTTTTTAACTACAATGTAGCCTTGTTCAGTATGAATTAGCTAATCTTACTTACTATTCCAAATTATTAAAATCTATTTATTGTTCATATAGAAATGTTAATCGAAATATGTGCAAATCATCTTTCTTCAAAAATATAAAAAATTGAAAAACCCATTTGAAGCATTAAGAATCCTTTTATAACAAATTATTGCCAGAATTTTTGTATTTTTCTAAGAAACCCGTCATTGAGTTTTTCACTGACTATTTTAACATTTTGAAATTATAAAGACGACTTAAAGTTGTGTATAACTTAGCTTCACGCATACCCTTCGAAATCATTATTGGCTTGTCGTAGCCTTTTCTTGATTTGAGATTCCCATAATGATTCAATTAGTTACTTCTTATTTTAATCTCTAAATGATGCGTCATTTACTGGGAAAATTCTATAAAGTTCTGACATTATGTGACTATGCTTTTACAGTGAAGTGAATAGTCAAAATTATTTTAGTAATACTTTGATATTCACTTTCAGCTTAAATAATATAAAATTAAAATATTAACTATTAAATGGTTATAATAATGCTTTCGTTCAATAGTAAAATTATTAAAACTTGGATAAAATATTGAAAATCTTTTTTTACCTCTGTGTACAGCCAACAACAGGTGCCGACAATCAAACCAAAAACAACTAAAATGTGAGTATTGACCCCTTAACGCACACCTTTTTTATGAAAACGGAAAAAAAATTATTTTTTTGTTTTGGAAAATACATTTTAAAACCTTATTTTGGCCATAAATAAAAAATTCATACAAAATTAATCCAAAATTTATTTTTCATTTTTTCCACTGTGTAGGTTTAAAAGAAACGGTCAGGAATTTTCAATCTTATCAATTAAATACGAGTTCTCGTTAATTATCGCAGAGTGTGCATAGTTTTGCTCGTTTAGCGCGCTCAAAATAACTCAAGCATGTACGTTAAGGGGTTAAGAAGATGAAGATAATAATTTGATGGGTTACTTAAAAGCAATGAATGTAACACAACTTCATTCTACTTAAAATAAAAAAATAATACTTGTAGAGCATAACATGATAAATATTATCCGCCATAAAACAGTAAATAACATTTGTGATGTTGATTTACCGCCACTTCCATGTAGGTGGCCATTTCCCACTCTGTTGATATTTCTGTTGAGTATAGCATTTTTATATTTAATCCAATTGTTTCTTAAACTATGCTGTACAAGCAGATAGAGCTTTGTGGTTTTTGGCAATGTTTAAAGACAGTATAAGGATATATTTTTTAGATTTTTGAGGCCGCCGATTACAAATTTAGAACTAAAAATAGCATAAAATATCTAGATTGTGATATAAAATGCGTCTTATCGTATGTAACTTAGTATATTTATTGGCTAAAATAAAATGCATTCATAATATTAGACAGATTTTGTGATTTTGAATAAAAATCGTCAAAAAATCAAAAAAAATTGATTCTTTTTAAGTTTTCTAGCGTAAAATAGTCTATGAAAAACGAAAATAACACTTATTTTACAATTGGATGGGTAGTTTTCGTGATATTGCTTGAAATTTACACGAAATTTGCTACAGATCAAATTTCAAGAGATGTCTCAAAAACTACGCATCCACAATTGTTAAATGATGTCATTTTTATAATATACAAAACCAAAAATTTTTGAAGGACTTAAGCAAATTACGAAAATTTGTTTATCTCCGATTTCAATAAAATTTTGTTCTTAGGGTAGTTTGACTTGTAGATTTCAAAAATAATATCTATTTAACGATTGAGTAAGTTTTAGAGCGGGCGCACACCATCAGATTTTCTAATCGGAAATAACTGGATCTGATGTAACTAAATAACATGTATTTTATATAGACCCCGCACACGGTAAGATTTTCTAATCAGAAATTCTGATCGGAAAATCTTATGGTGTCGCGCACATATAATGCTGTCTGAAGTAGCTTCATAATTTCTGATCAGAAAATCTGATGTTACATCAGACATTATAAGATTTTCTCAAGTAGGCTACCTGTTAGCCAAAAAAGTAATTAATAAATTTAAAGTAACCGTTATTCACAGTCATTTAAATTTAAAGTAACGTCATTGTGACTGAGTGGTTTAAAAATTTAATAACAAAAAATATAAAATGGAAGACATTGAACATTTAATAAATGAATAAAGCGATTAACAATAAGCCACCATCATACATTTTTATATTCCCGCAAAAAATATAAAATAAACATTCAAAGTTCATAGAATACGCTACAAGAACATAGATCAGACTGACACGAATCTGATCATATCCGACGGTATATATGCGCTCACATGCTTAAGATTTTCTGATCAGAATTTCTGAAGAAAGATCAGATTTTCTGATCAGAAAAATCAGATTTTCTTGAAAGAATTTCTTATAGAACTGTCAGATAGTGTGCGTTGACCATCAGATTTTCTGATCAGAAAATCTGATGTTGTGTGTCCGCTCTTAAAGATATTGCCTGAAATTTTATCAGGAGTTTCGAAAACTATCTATCAAATTCTTAGATCTTATATTAGCCGAGAAAACCTAAAAACCGCAATAAAAATTTTTTGGATTTTTTGACGATTATTCACAATCAAGAAGTAATAAAATCGAAAGAAATTACCTGATTAGAGAGAGGAGAAGACTTCAAAAAACTTTTTAACAAAATGAAAAGCTTTTCTGTAATCTTTTTCAGGTTATCTTTTTTTGAAATTTTAATAGTCCCCTTAATATTGTATAATAAATCGTAAAATATGAATTTTTTTCTAAATTAAATTCTTTCTTTTTTTAAAATTTACAGTACAAACACACTTGTTGGAAAATCGAAAACCAGTATCGAAGCATTAACCGAACGTTTAGAAGAAATTGAAATGGACGATACTCAACGAAAACGCATTCAAGTTTTCTTATGTCAAAAGGAAAAAGTTGGTGAATTAAGTGTTGATGATTTCGAAAAATTAGGTGAATTAGGTGCTGGTAATGGAGGCGTTGTATTAAAAGTACGCCATAAATCTAGTAAATTAATAATGGCATTAAAATTAATACATTTGGAAGTAAAGCCAGCGATAAAGAAACAAATTATACGGGAATTAAAAGTATTGCATGAATGTAATTTTGCACATATTGTAGGATTTTATGGTGCATTTTATAGTGATGGCGAAATTAGTATATGTATGGAATATATGGACGCTGGTTCATTGGATTTAATATTGAAGAAAGCTGGTAGAATACCAGAAGATATTTTAGGAACGATCACAACCGCAGTATTAAAAGGACTTAGTTATTTAAGGGATAAACATGCAATTATGCATCGCGATGTTAAACCGAGTAATATTTTAGTAAATAGTAGTGGCGAAATTAAAATATGTGATTTTGGTGTATCGGGTCAATTGATTGATTCTATGGCGAATTCTTTTGTTGGAACTCGAAGTTATATGTCGGTAAGTTTCACTTAGAATATATCCTAATGAAAAACTCGAGCAGAAACTTAAAAGACGTAAAATATTCTACTTGAAAAGACTTGATTCTTAACATTGTCATCTGATATTTTAATCTCATTCTTAAGTATTCGTCGTATGTCGTAGACCGATAAAGCCACAAATGAAGAAATACTCGATAGACTTAGGAAATAACAAACAATTTTTTGATATTAGGAGCCATTCACAAATTCTGAAGAGTTCCAGTCTAATACTTTGTAGTTGATATAAAATAATAGACAATAAAGATTTATTTGTAGATTGTTTAATTTACTAAGATTTTATTTTGTTGCTGGAGCGCAAAATTTGATTCTGACAAACTTCAGTGTTAGTCATAATTCGAGTCATTACTTATTTTATATCACTTTAATTCATTAACCCAAAAAAAGCTGAAATAAGTTGATTTTAATACGATATTGTTTTAAAAATACATTAAATTTTTAAACTTTTACAGCCGGAAAGATTGCAAGGTACACATTATTCAGTCCAAAGTGATATTTGGTCACTTGGATTGTCGTTAGTGGAAATGGCCGTTGGAGTATATCCAATACCACCACCTGATGCAAAAACTTTAGCTGCCATATTTGGACCACGTCCTGATGGTAGTGATTCACCAAGTCATGTACCAACACCCAGACCGATGGCAATATTTGAATTACTTGACTATATTGTAAACGAACAACCGCCAAAACTACCATCAGGAATATTTTCTGATGAATTTAAAGATTTTGTTGATCGTTGTCTAAAGAAGAATCCTGAAGAACGAGCAGATTTAAAAACTTTAATGGTAAGTGTATTGCTTTTAGTTCACCTTTAAGAGCACCACTAACACGCACAACTGTTGTTTTATCTATTTTACATAAAAAAAATTAGGATTTCTCAATCAATGCATGAAAGTTATCCTTGTAAAATTCAATACAAAAAGAGATTCAGGATACCATTGCCAAATGTTTGCTGCCATTAAAATCTTGTAAATTTCTTATGCAAACTGTGAAGAGCGAGGGAATAGTAATTGTGAAGTTTTTTGTAAAGTAGAATATACATGGGAATATTTTATTCGACACCCATTGAGTATTTTAAACTGAATATTTTTTGTTAAAAAATATTTTTTGTTAAAAAATATTTTTTTAAATTTCTAGAATCATGATTGGATTAAAAAAGCAGAATCATCCAACGTGGATATTGCCGGTTGGGTATGCAAAACAATGGACATAAAACCACCAAATGCAAACAATACTACTTAAATATAAATTTTCAAAATAGATATTGTTACAAGTTAAATAATTAAAATAAATGTAAGATATTTAAAAAAAATCAAAATACATGAAAGAAAACGTTAACGTTGAACAAGAACAAATTCATAATCGTATCAAATTCAAATTTTTCTAGATAATAGTTATTGGAATATCTTGCTGTACTTGTTAAAATCATGTTTATACAAAATATAATAATAAGTGTTTTTTCTTTATTTTTTCTTATTTATTTATTTTTTTAAAATTATATTCATATTGAAAAAGAAACTGCTCCTACGCTAGCGTGTAATAATTTTTAAATATATTCATGACTTAAACAATTGAAAATAAAATTGTGAACTGGAAATTAATGGTTCAACAAAGTTCAGTGTTAGCCTCAAGATCAGTTGTCCGTTATAAAGGAGGAAGCTACCAATCATAAAAGTCTTGTATTAAGTATGCAATTGGTCAATATGAAATAAAGAATTATTCATTCGCTAGTTTTGGACCAAAAACAAAACAAGAAAATATTACTACTCAATATAATAATGAAGAAGAATCAAATTGAGCGACTTATTGTAACGCTGAGTTGAAAAACGTAAATTTATACTTGTTTGAAAATTAATATTTTCAGATATTTCAAATGGGTAGGTAAAAATACTTTAAAAATCTCTTCAAAGAATATTCATTGTTGATTTTGAAATTAAGTAAAACATAACGATATGGGTAAAGTATTTTGAAGATTGAGCATTATTGTAAGTTAAAAATTTAAGAATATTAATTTCTCAGTTTTTCACGAGAATTTTTTCTTTCACGAAAACTAAATAAAATCTGAGAAATCGAAAGTAATGTTGTATATGAGTTAATATTTTCGAGCCAAATATATTCAATACTTGTCTTTCGTAAATAACGTAGCATAAAACTTATAGATAAAAATCGCAATTTATCACATTCATAAAATAACAGAATTTTTATACCAAATTATTTTTATTACACAAAATATTTTATCTGAAAATGCTTTGTATAAAAACATTCTAACGCAACTAATTAAAAGAACTTTAAAAAACTTTTAAAAGAACTTTTTTTGTTTATCTGAAAATAAACAAAAATTAATCATACAGAGGTAATTATTGAATATATTGTTTTCAATTTTAATTATATTCTACTTTCAAACGCTGTTATAGTTACGATTGTATGTTTAAATGGTTGCTTTAGGAATTTTTTTAAAAATAATTTGCAATGTGTAACTCCTAATTAATTCAATCGTTGCGATTTTTCCAAATCATGCATGTAGAAAGTTTACTATACGAAACTTTTTCTTTATTTGAATTGTTTTGAGAACATTTCGTTGTCAAATCGTGCCGCTACAATTAGCGCACTTGTAACTATGTTCTTTTGACTGTTTATATTTAATATATGTTTATGAATACAGGTAATTTACATCAAATTATAAAATACACTTGATTACTGTAATATCTAATGATAATAATTAAATGTATTTTATTTCCCTTGTTTTATTTGCTGTGTTTATTTATATACACTCAAAACATCGATAGATTTTATGTACTTTAAAAAGTTAAAAAATAAAAAATAACGCGTAAAATCGTAATTACACCCTTGGATATCAATGACCTTAGCCTTTACTATGATTTCTCATAATTCTTTTTAATTTTTAGTGCTTTAAACGCATTTTATATTATACCCAGGTATAAATTAATTGCTAATAAATCAAATATTGGAAGAGGTAGTAAGATCATAGTTTGAAAATAGAAGATTGGTTAAATTCTGCATGCATAAAATAAAAACTGTCATAAAATATTGCATAAAATGAGAATAATTTAAATATTAAAATTATTTGGTGTTTTCATATTGTTTTGGCAAATATTTGTTCTCATTTTGGTTGATTGTAGAATATTTCAAAATTGAATTGATGGGACAGTATAACTGTGTTTTTGCCTTATAAGTGTGTATTTATGTGAAAGTTATTATAGGATTTGGGTTCACGTCAAATCGTGGACCCTAACATTAGTTTGCAGAAAGGGGTATTATTTTTCGGATTGTTTTATTATTCCGATATCTTAGTAAATTCTGTGATTTTGCCTTGAGTAAAAAAAAAATTAGGAGGTGAAATAATTTAATTTGTATAAAGTAATGACGGGAATTCATTAAAAGACATAATTTTATTAGCTTCTAAACTATCATTTTGTTTTTTTTGTAATATAATATGTATAATATATTTGATTTTTCAATAATACAACGAGAAAAAAGATTTTAGTCTTGTTCTAAATGTTTTTTGAGAAATTATTATTATAGTTATCTTCGATTCTTTGTAAAATATGTAAAATTAAAATTATGTTAAAAACATGTTGCAAACTCAAGCTAATCGGTTTTTCCCAGACTTGTGTAGATAGTCAATCGAAGATTTAATTGTGTTATTTTACGTTTTTATAAATATTTATTCAATTTTCTTTACCCCACAAAGTTAAAAGGTTTTGAACTGGCATTTAGATGTTCACGCAGGCCATGAATTAAATACATACGATAGCTCATTAAATAAAACATCAGCTTTTATTGGCTGTTTTTCCAAAAAATACGTGGTTAATTTAAAACTTTTATTTAGTTTCAAAAATTGATCAGATTTTTTAGATATTCATACAATGAAATATGATGCTGCAGTTGTAAAAATAATGATAGAAGATATGTAACAAAAAGAGATAGTGATCTTTGTTATTTTTATATTTCTATAGCTTTTATTTAAAAATTTTAATGCAAATTTGAAAATAGTAGGCGTGTTTTTAAAAAAATGCATTATTAAAAGCATTTTTATGATTATCACGACTGTTTAAAAAACTCAATGAGTATTATGAAACAATTTTGGGAAACTAGAGTCTATTCTATTGAAACATCTCCCGATACATTTCTCTCAAGATAGATAGATATACGCGGATGGTCTGAAAAGTTTCTGACCTTAACGTGAAGACAGCAGCACTCGTCAATAAAAGCTAGTAAATGTAGCTGAGCATCTTTTGACAGTTACTTACCAAGATTTTAGCCATTTTGCATGCGAAGTTGTTATTTGAAAGGCGATTGAGTGAGTGGGTATGATTGTTTTTGTGAAAATGGAAAAATTCATTTGTTTTTTTTAATTGCTGTGGTCGGAAACTTTTCAGACCGACCTCATATTATCGTCCAACTAACGTTGCGTAATGAGAATGCTTCTTAAAACATTATTTTATTGGTAAATCAGAAATTTATTGAAACATACATTCTAACTGTATAAGCAAACAAATTTTATGCCTGGAAAAAAGTATTTTAATAAAACAAAAAACGATTATTTTTTGTACATACAATTTTTATTTCTGCAATTTCATTATTTATATATTTAATTAAGTATTTTACAATTCCATTTTAAATAAAAAAATACATAATTAGCAAAACAAAACAAAACAAAAAAAAAACTTTCGTTGAACAATAGATAAATGATTAACAAATTAATAATAGTTTTAAAAAATAGTCTAGTTTTAAAGTGTTCCCATAGTTTTTCTAAAATAAAAAATATGTATAAATGTGTCAATTATGTAAATGTTTTACTTGAGACGGTGTAGATTAATAATAATATCCGAGTTCGTTGTGATTATTTTGGAGATTTTTTTTTATTGGAATTGAATGTATATATGTATTATTAATCATAAGACTAATATCTGAAATTTTATGGGTACGTAAGTTCCGGGGAACCTAAGTTCCAGTTTCTTCATGTTAACTTTTGTCTTTCATTAGTCAAAAAAATAATAAATTACTTAAATTAAAGTGCAGAAATTTGGTATAAGCGTTCCCCATTTATCGAAATTTACATTATATAATGCCTATACAAAATATGAAAAAATGAATTTGATGCATGTCTTTCTCGTAGTTTTGTCGAAAATAAAGAAGATGAGGCCAGAATGTATTTCATTATCTATGTGGGCTTAAATTATTCCCAGATGTGGATGGCTATAAAAAATTGCCTTGTTTTATACCACATAATTTTAACATCGTAGTTTCATTTGCCTCAAATTAAAATACGCGATTTCTTTCTCTTAATTTGCCATTATTTTAAACATAATTTTCAAAAATTTATTCTAGTAGAAAAACAATCAATTGATTTAATAAGGGTCTAATGGTTTCAGTTTCACTGGACGCATTCAGGTGAATTCTGCGATCTGTATTTTAATTTAGGATGCTTAATGAACGTCTTACAAATGGCATCGAGCCGAATCGATCAATATCAGTCTGGATAACTTCCACAGGTGACAGTGCTCACACAAGTTGCCATTTTAATATTCAAGCGCTTAACGTTTTAGCAGAAAATGAAATATTACTTAGCGCTCACAAAGAAATTTCGCTATTTTGTTCACTAGAACTCAATAATGACTGTTCTTGTCTACAGTGATTATTGAGCACCCATTCTGAATTGATCAACTTTGACTTATTCAATTCCAATAAACGCTTAACACTAAAATAATCTCCGTTTGCTTATTTATTTTTAGAATATTGAAATTTGGTGAGTTGTAAAATATAAAAAGTTCAAAATGGAATGGTAGCAGAATTTTTAGATTGATTTCATGTATACAAAGAAAATATTTAATTTTACAATTCACCATTCATTATAATCGCTTAACGTGAAGTTATTATTAAAAATATTTATTAAGCTTTTTTTCTATTGTACTGTATGTTTGTATATAAAGAAAATAAACGTTCTGAAAAATTGAAATTCTCATGTTTGTTTTATTTCACATGAAAAGACTTGCAATTTTTTGTTGAGAGATTAAATTTAGTTTTTTTAAATAACGAATAATTACCAGATACTCGAATCCTAAAATTGAGGGAAACAGCAAAAAAATTGTCTCCGTCTTAAGATATTGTAAGGTAAGTGAGATTCAAAGGAAAACCTAGTTCATTTGATACTTAATTAGTAATTTTCAAGATACCGCTTGTAAGCGCTCCAAGATATTTATTTTGCTTAATTTGTTCGAACTAATTTCAGATGACAATTTCATTACATTTATTACAGAAGTTTAAAAAATTTAAGTTAAATGCTTTACAGAATTTTGTTAATATTTTTTCAAACCGAAAGATGTTAATGTTCACAAATTATTGGTCAAATTAGGTATCATTGGTATTTTTGGTTTATTTTGAAATATAATTCGATACATTGTAATACTGGTTAAGTTATTTTAAAACCCCGAAACGAAGATTTTTCCTTTTTGTGGAATTTATTGATGCAAACATCGATTTCTAATAATGAAATTAGATTTCATAAGTTGAATTGACAACAGAAACTTTCTTTGAAAATAATATTCAAGCACATTGCCACCTTAATATAATGCAATTTGAGGTCACTTTTGTATAAAATAGTTTATAGACCTCTTCCCCACTGTCCATATCTATGGGAGAAAATTTGCATTGTGATTCACGTAAAGGAACAATGGATGAATTTTATTATGAATAATGTAATAACATTCAGTCTCACAATGTATCAACTTGTAGATATTTGAATTAAAAATTGAATAATTCTGTTTTGGTAAAGTATCTATTGATCATTTTTTCTCTGTAATAAGCAATCGGTTTTCACTATCAAATGAAAAAATCTTAAAACTTGTTTTGTACGCAATTTAACATAACTTAACCATAAAAAAAATTATTTGTTTAAAAAATATTATGTTTGGATTCACTCGATTCGAGTCATTACAAAATTAAATTTATTTCGTAAATTAAACTAACTTATTTAACAATTAAATACACAATCTATCTAATTATTAAGTTCATGATTGTTTTAATTAAATTTTCACATTGAAAGTTAGGTAGGTGATGTTTAAGGTATTGAAATTGTATAAGGTTATTTTAGGTAAGATAAAATGCTGTTAACTTTTGTATTTAATGAAAGTAAAATTTCTTTTATAAAAATACCATTGTGAAAAATTAATAAAAACATTTTGCTTATTTCATTATGAGTCTAATTGTAAGTGTTAACAATTTATATATACAAGTTTCATGAATTCACAATATTTAAAATAATTATGTGGTAGAGATGAAGCGTAAGAAATGATTTTTAATTGGATGTGCCAAATTTATTAGTTTAAAATGGAGCATAAAAAATATTGTGAATTCATTAAAGGAATAAACCATCTGAAAAATATGGCAATTGTTCAGTAGCGTAATCAAAGAATGGCAAGAGATTTTGTACGATCAGTATATTATTGATGAATTGAAGTTATCTATATAAAATATGCCTGAAATTCATTGTTACACTACTGGAAAAACAATTTGGCCAATTTACGAGGAATTAATTCCATTCAATTTTAACGAAGTTTATTTCAATTGTTTTTTCTATCTTGTGCACATTCAGTCAGTTTGAAATATTATAGTTTATAGAAAAATTTGTGTTTCAAAAGAAAGAAAATAAAGAAAAATTGGTTATTACTAATATATACATTTTCATATTTTTATAAACATTATTGTACAAATATTTTGTGATTTTTCTTATATTAGTTATATCTGGAAGTTCATTTTTGATGTGAACAAAGATATTTTTGTCAAATTATAGACAGTCTTTGAGAATACAATGCACTAAAGGATATCAAAGCAAAGGATTTTAGCTATTTGGATTTATTATGCACTACTGATTGTATTTCAAAGGCTTATTTAATTAGGCACTTTTCATATTTCTATATAGTTTTCGACAAAGGTATGCCTTACTTCCTGAAGTTTAATTTGACAAAAATATGATGTTGCCATTTTTAGATATTTGTTAGAACTTTGTCGTTATTCATACTGATATAACAAATTAATCTAATTTATTCTATTTGTAGATTTATGTTATTTACAATAATTCTATAGTTTTGAAAATAATCGCAGCTCTTAAATTTGATTAGTTTTAGAGCCGTTGTTTATATGACAATTACAGCATATGTAAGAAATATTTTCTATGTATAATTTTTGTGAACTAAATTTACAAATATATTATAAAATTATTTTTGAATAATTATTTAAAAATAATTATTAATTTGTAATATAGTTTTTCACATGTATGTTTGAAGAATTTTCACAATTTTAAATATTAGATCACATAATTAATGATATTTCAATAGTTCATCATAGGCAAATTAAAATGTTGAATAATAAGTCACCTAGAAGTAAGTAAGGAAATAAAAAACAATAACAATAATACATTCAAATAATTATGATGTCTACTAGCGCCATTGGTGTTTAAACTGCTGCTGCTACTTGTACTTGAACTGCTATTACCATGTTGCATAGCAGCCGGATGTTCGCCATTTAATACATGAACTAAAACACTAGATGAGTCACTGCTTGATGGCGAGCAAGTATAGTTACCGCTGTCACTGGGTAATGCACGTGATATTAGTAATCTACTCGTACGGGTTTGTTTCTCTGTTACAACATTAATGCCACCTCGTTGTGAATAATTTATAACATTACCGCCACGATACCAATAGATGAAACTTGGTGGATCTGGTGTTTGTAGAACGATACACGTTAAATTTATATCACTGCCACTTTTTATGTATAATTCTGGATTGCCTAGGATTTTCGCTTTTGACACTGAAACAAAAAGAATACGTAATTAATAATCTTTTAACGATTAAGAAAGGTTCCGGATCTTCTTTAAAAGAATTTTACAATGGTATGGGAAAAAGCCATCAATAAAATTATTAAGTTATCTAGGATGAACTCGACAGCGAGACCTTAAGAAGCAAAGAATGAGCTGAAAAATCGGTGCGTGGGAAATTAAAAATTGAACAAGTGAACAAGTTTTAATACTCGGAAAAATTACTGCGAAGTGTGGCAGAATGTAAACAGATATAACACAGAGAAATAACAAGACCAGAGTTAAAGACTAAAAGAGTTTATTTAACTGAGAAATATTTAGAAATGTTTAAAATAAAAAATTACTAAATGTCTAAAGCTGATTTTTCGGAAATGAAAAATGGCCATTTTAGAGATTAAATGGACGGATAAAGATTCTAATGAAATATTTGGTTGGAGAGCAAACAAGAAAAACAGATTAGAAGCTACAGCAGAAATAATATTAATGAGACTGATCCTTAGGAAAGAAAATTATAAAGCCAGCATAAAGACTTAAGAATTTACAGAAAAAGTAGGACAGAGTGCTTGTAAAAAGCGTGGAGAAAGTCGGTTGAAGCAGAACTGAAGGAAAACATCTGTGTAAAGACAAAAGACCATGGGACGAATAAATGTATAAAATTTAAGCATAAGGCTATCTTTTTTTTTATTGTTTGGAAATTGTTTAGGACGACATTGAAACGGTTTTTGATTGTTCCAATATTTGGCGAGGTTTCTTTATTTATCTGAGTTGTTTGTTTAGTGAAGGAGAGGTTAATAACATCGGAACAATGCTTATGGCGTGTAGAAATTAACCGAAAATAGTTTACTACGGTAGAAGGTAATCTTTATTTCAGAAATAAAAACAATTTAACATTATAATATAAAAATATATACGGTAAAAATGGATTCTAAATATAGAATTATTTATGCTCGTAATTAGAGTGATTTATAAGCAAATTAAGTATTATATTAAATTTATATTCTGTCGAAGGTGTGATCGGTGCTCTTTTATTTAATTTTTCAAAACTATTATGTCAGATAACTAATTATAGAATATGGTATAAAACAAAAAGGAATAGTTTTGATAAATCTTCATATAATGTTTCAGCTTATTATGCCTCATTTCCATAATGCCTTAAAAATTTGTTTCGTTCTAACAATATTTATCATCCGTAAACGATAATTCTTACTAAAGTATGTTTAAACTTTATAGAAATATTTTGAATAACATTGAAGAAGTATTTAGTTGAACAGTATTATGGAAACTTTCTTCATATTTTAAAATGTTAAAGAATTTTCTCTCTAACATAAATCTAATGATATAAATAATACCATAATTAACTATTCAGAAAATGATTTTAGAATGATATATTTTTGATTACGGTATAGTTAAATATCGTAATAGGTATGATGAAAATTGCCTTCCACGAAAAACATAGTAAGAAACAAAATACTTGTGTGTATGTCGTCACCCAGTTTGACTCGTTTCGGGTGGGTGTTTTTTTGTGCGTGTGGAGTGGAGTTTAAGACAATTATTCACAAATTCATAGGGTGTAGGAAAATTTCCAGTTCGTTAGAGACATATATTATTAGTTTTTAGGGTGAGTGATGATATTTTATAGAGAAAATATTCACCTTTTAAGAAAGGCAATAGGCGTAATGTGAAGAATACTGGTTGATTTATTTGTAGTATGATCAAATCAGTAGAATTGGGGAGACTCTGTATAACCTAAGAATTTGGAATTGAAGACAACTTGTTATCAGAAATGAGGCTTTACTGTAGCTAGATGTTTTAAGGTCAGTGTTTTGACATATAATGGTTGGGCCAATTCTGTTTTCTTTTTAGTGAATTTGTTGACACTATGCTGTGAATAGAAATTGAATTGTTCTATTGAGCAATTTATAAATTTATTGAAGCTGACTTTATTGAAAGGATTGAATAGGAAATCATTTCCTATTAAATCCTATGCATATCTTTGTATAGAATTGAATAGGAAATCATTTCCTGTTCATTGAAATTTTCTATTCAAACCTATTGATTTCCTATTAATTGCTATCCAATTTCTATAAGATTGAATAGGACTTTTGTTTTATTAAGGGATATAACTTTGCACAAATTAACGCTCAATTTAATTAATATTTTGTACAAATTTCAAATTGTATAAATTATATTGTTTAATGCACACACTTTTCCTTCATAATCATTTTGTTTTTTATTTTGTACTGTTATTTAGTTTGAAAATGGGTCGCGACTTTATTCGCAAATTCAATAATTTTATATATATTAAGGCGAGTCCACTTTAAAGATCAGATTTCCGGTTTTTCTTTTCTTTCTTTTTCCTTGTAATTTATTTACAGTTCAGTAGAAACTGATTAGGTCTTACGCCATTTTCAACATTATATTGATGTAAATGGCGTTCAGTATTTCGAAGTTTTTGTGACTAGTGTACAAATGATATTTTCCTATCTTTGTTTCGAATATAATGAGAATGCTGAAAGATTTAATATCTTAGGCGCTGTCATTGTCCTATGTGCAAAGCGCTAGACACAAAGATAATTTAAGAACATTGAATTGAGAACGATTTAGTTTGGTCACGTGAGTTTAAACCTGTGGTTTAATCATATATTTAATATTCCTATATTGATATTGCCCTTAAATGGAAGTGTTGCCCACCAACAGAGACAGCAAATGTATTCTTCCACCTTACTTATTCACATTCGATCTTGTGTGCGCAAGCACTGCGACTGTAGTGGTGAAGTAGGCAAGTAAAGTAGAAGGAATGGGGCATGCGCTTAAAATTGCAAGTCTAAATTACGAAGACAGATGTATATATGTCTGCACCGTTGGATCGACAGCAACTGGATTGTTCTATCTCACTTATTCAAACTCAATCCGGTCTGCGCAAGCACTGTGACTGTAGTGGAATAGTAGGCAACTGAAGTAGAAGAAGTGGGACATGTGCATAGAATTGAAAGTCTAAAGGACGAAGACAGATGTATATATGTCTATACCGTTGGGTCATCATCCTTTTCCTACTAACAATATAGGAGTAATGAGAGGTGTAAAAATGAGCTCTACTTCATTCGTACTCTAATCTCCTCTTCTTGCTTCGAACATAATGAGAATTGGGAAGGATTTAATATGTTCGGCGCTGTCATTAACTTAATTAAGAACGTTGAATGGAGAACGAATTAGGTTGGCCACGTGCGTATACACTTGTGGTATTGCATAAGGTTAACCTTGTTATACAGCATGACGTCTGATAAAACACATTCCAATGTTTTGGATACCAAGAAAACATTTAACATTGCATTGTGAAAGAGTGTGAATTGTTTATATCACTATGTATTACGTATAATTTGATTGATATACTCACCAACAACATTAAGCCGAAAAGCTTGACTGATTTTAGGCTCGGTGCTGACTTGACATTCATATGTTCCGGTATCACGTGTTTGTGGTGAACTCACTTTTAATGTCCATTCATCTGTGCCATCTGAATGCAATGATTGAAATCGTTGATCATTTGTATATGTCAAAATACCAACTGTTAATATATGAAGATCTCGTTTTCGTATCCAAGATACCTGCAAAAATGAGAAATAATTCAACTTTAAATATACATAATTTGTTTTAATATCGTTTTATACTTGACTTATATATAATATGTCAGATTATATTCATTTTAGTTGAAAGTTTGTAACTAAAACCTCTTGAAGCCACAAACAAAACTTTGATATAGGTGTTCATAGAATCTCACCTAATTAGTGCATTAAGATAACTAAAAAACAAAAAGGAATTGGAGCTATAATTTTGGTGACATATTTTAGACATTTTAATTTTAATGACCCAACTTTTAAACCATAAAATATAGAAGAAACATTTTTTTGTCAACTGTTTAGATTCGCCATAATTTCAGCTCAAATTTAGCTAATAAGCACATATATAATAGAAATACATATTATTATTATTATATATGTATTTATAACTGTATAGATTGCATATTTAGAGTATTTTATGAATTCTTATCATTAAAAATAGTTTAAACATTGATACTGAATATTATTACTGCATATTTAGCATACTTTATGAATGCTAATGATTAAAACAGTTCAAATACAAAAATAGGATTTAAAAAAATTAACAATGTTAGTTGTTATTTTCACTTGTTTCCCTTTTAATACTGTATTGCATATTGATTCTCGTAATATGGACTCCGTTTTCATTTTTTGGAAGTATGGCAATACCAAACGACTTTTGTGTAATAAGACTGAAAATTTTTTTGTACTTATTATTTCTTTTGGTTATGGAATTAAAATACCAAATTAATAGTTATGATAGAAAAAATATTCAGTTGGTAATGGACACATAGGAAATAAGCGATTCGTTAAGTGATTTAAAAGAGTCTTTAACTGGATGTGAGTTGATTCATGCTGGGGACCCCTGAAAAAAAAGTCGTATTCAATTCTATAGAAATTGAATAGGATTGAATAGGAAAACATTTTCTTAATAAAATTTCCTATTCAATCCTATTGATTTCTGATTCATTCCTATCGAATTGAATAGGACTTTATTATCAGGGATCTCAATCATAAATTAATATTTAAATATCAAAGTCTACAGCCTGGTTGGAAAATTGTTGACGTTGCAAGATCTTAAGCAATGAGCTCTAATTAATCAATCGTAGACTGACAATGACTGAGTGATACATTGCCAGCCTTAAGAAAAACTCACATCAAAACTAGAAAAAAATTTGGTTCGTTGTTTTTTTATTTATATCTTGTATCCTCCTCAGTAATCAAACAGAAAATTTTTGTTTTTGGATAATAAAACTAAAGGTCGCATATAGCATGAATTGGCTAACTGAATAAATTATTGGTACACCACAACCGTGCGCTCGCTAGTGATTAAAACGTTTGCCACGGAAACGAGAAACTTGTGGTTCAATGCCCAATAGAAATGTAACAATTTTATTCACTATTATTTCTGATACAAGTTGATCAATAAATTTGTATGCAAAACAAAATTTATTCTATATATATATATTTGCTATGAAATGAATGGATATTATTATTAAAATATAATGCATAATAAACAAATTATGTATCATATTTCAAAATATGCTACCGAAATTTATGAATATTTTGTTTATTTTATTCAAAGCACGTATTCTAATTTATTTCTAAATAGTTTGTTACCTCTTGTTAACCGGACATTTATTATAGATTCTGGCATGTGCGTAAGCACAACGTGATTTAACAAGTTTTATTATGTTGTTTTATTCAAATGTTTTATGTTCTGCGTGAAATGTATAATAAAGGGTGTCTCTCAAAATTAAGTGGCATTTTAAATTGCGAACTATTATGTGCCAATTGCACTATGTAAGAGTATAATAAAACAGAGAGAAACTGAAACACAGTGTTGCATATTACCATTATGCACATACCACAGAGTTTTCCTTACTTGAAGAAACGGTTGTTCGCAGTTTTCCTAATTTTAAGAAACGGAAAAAACGTTAGGCGTTGCAAATTAAATTAGATACTGAAATATATAATTAATAAAATTGAGTCATTACGATACACTGCTGCCGTGATACCGCACTGGCAAAGTAATGTGAAAAATAACTTTTATAATATAATGAAAGTACCAGAATTATGTTCTCTTTAGGTGCTTGTATGGAGTGCCTACAACAAATCAATTTAACCAAAATTACCAAAAAAATCCCTGCAACTTGAATCTCTGAAGAAAAGTGTCAAGCTTGCATGTTGTACAGAGTATTTTTGGTAATTTTGATTAATATGATTTTTTGAAGGCACTTCATAAAAGTACTTTTATGCAACTAATTTGAGTACTTACATTATATTATTATAGTTTTTATTTCAGAATTGCTCTGTCAGCGTCATATCACGGTAGCAGTGCATCTTAAGTTTTGCATACATTTTGCTGTTATTTAGAGATGTCACTCACTTCTAGCTAGCGTGGCACTTTATTTAGCAGTGATTCATGTTGGTGAATCAGTGCAGTGATTTTTTTGATAATTTTGATTAAATTGATTTATTCAAAGGCCACAATAAAAGCACCAAATTCTGGTCTTTACATTATATTATAAAATTTATTTTTTCACATTGCTCTGCCACCGTAATATCACGACAGTAGTGCTTCATAATGAATCAATTTTCTTAAAAATTTGAGCACTTAATTTTATTTTGAAGCATCTAAAAAGCACCTAATTTTGAGCATATTTAAATTTAATTTTGAATACTTTGCACTGCTAACTTAATTAGTATTCTCTGCTAAATTATAGTATATGTATTGCGATTTTTTATAGATCCGTTTTTTTCTCCAGCCCCTTGTAAAAATTAACTTTTGTGGTGAACAGCAGATATCGAATCCATAACTTTTCAATGTCTCATTTTCCTCCCTATGCAGGTAGTTTAGCTGTTTGCAAATGTTAAGCTTAATTGTTTTTGTATCGTTATAAAATTCTTCTTTTTAAATATTGTACTTCATTTTCGTGTAAGCACTGACAAAAGCTCAGTAATGAATGAAATTTGAATACATCTTATTGTGAAAATGTTTGCCTCTTTATAGCGATCGATTTTTTGTGGACACAATGTATACAAGAAAATTGCTTAGATAAAAAAAAATTGTTCTTTTCTAAATAGAAACTGCCAACAGTTATTCATTGACTGGCCATAAATCTTTGTAATCGATTCAAATTAAGGTAAATTTATAAGTTTAGTTTTTTTTTTTACTTCCATGCACAAAATATATCTAATGAAGTAAGTAATACGTTTCATTTGTAGGAATTCTAGAATTTTATTTTTTGCCCATAAATTGTGTGTGGGAACATAATATTTTGAGAGTGCAACTACTTTAAGGTCCATTCCCATGTTTACCTCTTACTAAACAACTTAGAAAAAACAAGGTTTTATTAATCGATGGCTGAGGATAATTCTTGGAATTTGATGGTCTAAAATTATTTGCCATAAAGAACCATGGAAAAAACCTTATCAAAGCAGAATAATGCATAGAAAAACAAGCTCTAGAGTAGAATCGTAGAATCCAAACAAGGATACCCTAGAAAAAACTTGGCGTAGATTTATAGAACGAGAAGCCAACAAAATATGCCTTTTTATAGGAACAATTCGGTTCTTATCAAAAATCAGAGTTTGTTATAAATATTCTGTGGATATGTGGATGGATATTCAGGACTCTATACTGTTACCTCCGCGCTCCCCAAGTTAAGTCTAATTTTATAAACAAATAATATCATAAATTATTCATGAACTTTTTGAATTATTGAGTCTCCTCGAACCACTTAGTTTCAACTCTCCCAGTATCCAAATAAGCATCGGGTTTTACTCAAACAACGAAAAAAGATAATATGAGAGATTCCCAAGAAAATACTGAAGTTTCTCGGGAAAATCCCATTCAAACAGTGGCTGATTTGAAAAGCCAAGTTCTTTTCAAGTTTCAAAGTATTCTTAGATAAAATTTTTGCAAAATGAGCTCAGACGCTAACTTTAAGTTAGCTTGAAAAACTGCAGGATGTAAAGAGTAGATTACTTTATAAGTATGGGCCGGAGAGGGGTTCGTCCAGTAGTAACGGCAATTATTTTTTTTGTGTACAGAGGTTGTATGTTGCTTTTTGACCAGATAGTTTTAAACATAAAATTTATTCCTGTTGAAGTAATAATGACTCCATACAGCAGTACATGTTGTTATCAATTGAACACAAAAAACTTTACAAAATTTTAAACAAAATGAAACAAATCACAATGGTCATTATGATGTGGCCACATGGTGGTAATTACTATAACTATTATATAAAATGGCTTGTTGGTTTTAAAGCTACTTATATATATATATATATATATATATATATATATATATATATATATATATATATATATATATATATATATATATATATATATATATATATATATATATATATATATATATATATATATATATATATATATATATATATATATATGGTAACTAACCTAACCTGATATTTGTGTGTAGTTTTCGGAAATGATCGTCTCTTTACTACAATATTCTAGAATACTGTACTACTTTAACCGATTAGCATTTTCAACGCCACACCAATGTAAGAGTGAAAAGATATTTATCTATAGGTAGTGAATTTTAACTCTAATGTTGAAATATACATTTTAGACATAAAATGGTTTTGATAAGAACTAAAAAGTCAGGTTTTAGAGAGAGCTGTTTTATATGCACACACCAAAAAAAAAACGTGGTTGTTGGTTAGCTCATGTTAGGTTAGGAGGGTAGTAGCAGAATATATAGTACTACACCAGTTAATTTCCGTTATGTTATCGTCATTTTTTAAATTGGAAACTATTTATGTAAAAAAAAAAAACGTAAATTAAAAAAAATATAAAAAAATGACAAAATATTATATATTAGTTATATCCCACTCACTATTGCCAACTTAATATATAGTATATGTTTTTAATGTTGGTAGTGATGATATTTATTATAATGTTGATACAGAGTGTTCTTTTCTCACTAAAAAAAAACTGAAGAAATAAAACGTTTTATTTGAGTTAACAATAAATTGCAAGAAGAAACAATGGAGATTATAAACACTCGGGCGAAGATTCAATTCACTACTTCTGGAGCTTTAATCAATATGTTTTTGGCTCGGGAGCATCATTTTCAAATATTGGGATGCAAAATTCTAATTAATTATATTTATTAGGATTATATAACAGTTTATTAGATACTTGAATTATTTTAACGGATATTTTGTTCACTTTTTAAACTTCATGTGGTTGTTTTGATTCAGAACAAATCTGAAAATCCAACAAAACAAATAAAAAAAATCTTATTACGTCCCTTAGCTAACAACATCGCATAAGTCATTTTTACCAAATTTACAGGAGACGATAAAACCTATCTATTTTAAAAAATCGGTGAAATTTTTCTGTTTTTACTCAATAAATACCCTAGTTAGCGGTTTAGAAATAATTATTATCTATATCATATGACCTAAGGTTAGATACGCAATGGGCCGCTTCATGTAAAGGCATTCAAATGTAAAAACCGCCAATTTTCTATTTGGACGATGTTGTAAGCTAAGGCACGATCACTGTTTTTAGGTTTTCTAAAAAGATTTCAAAATTTCAGATTTCCAAAAAAAAAAAAAAAAAACATCCATTTAACGATTAGAAGCGTAGTTTTTAAGATATCACCTGAAATCTGATCCGAAAGTCAATATTCCGGAAAAAATTCAAGCTTTATCTCGAAAACTAGCAATCCAACGATAAAATAAGTATTATTTTTTGTTTTCCAGGCCATAAAAATTTTAAACCAGCAATCAATTATTTTTTCCGGTGTTTTTTGGCGTTTTTAAGGTTTTCAATTGAATCACCAACAAACATGTAAAGTCAGAATAAGCAAACTGTTTCAACAAAATTCAGTGGGACACCCGGTCGCCAAATTTTGATGAAAACTATTCAAAATTAATTTTTAAATTTGAATTATTCTTGAAAATTTTGGCTCTTTACTGTCAGGAAACAGAACCACTTGTTCTTTCGTTGCAGAAAATAAATCGTACCACAACACCTTCTGATTTTAGTGTACATCGTAAAAAATCGTAAATGGCTTCGTCAGAGCCATTCTGTATATTGCATGTATGTATGGAAAACATCAATTTTGAACTGTGTATATATTATATGTTGTATAGTAGATGGTGGCCTAGTTATTTATGTCATCTGAAGTATTACATATTTATAGTTTCTGGTATAGCACACACAAGCATACACCAACTATGTATGTTTTATCTATGAAAATAAGTTCCATTGGGAAATACAATCTCATTTTCATGTATATTTTTGATTTATTTATACATATAAAAAAAAAAAAATTATTATTTCGTTCAAATTATTATTATTCTTATCATTACTGTTATTGTTATATTAATAAACGGATACGATTTTTTACGTTTCTTGTTGCAGAAATTTTTTTACCTTTATATGAATGAATAAAATCACTTTATGCTACGCTATGAGAAGTAAATTATGTTTTCGATGGGAAAACTAAAGAGCTTTTTTGTACATTGTGAAACTTTTTGTATTTTCAAATGGTTTCGAAAACAATAGAATATTAAAATAATGTGAATTTCATTATTGTGTATAATTTTTTTTTATTTATTTTATTCAAAAATTTTACGTTTTATGTTAGAAAACAGAATCGTTATTGGATAAAAAATAGTAACGTTTTCTTGTAGTTAATAGGCACACTATTACTATTGACAATCAATGTTTAAAATTTTGGAAACTGCGTGAAAAACGATGTTTCAATAATCACGTTTGTAACGTGGTACGTGGTACGTCTGACGTAACATGCTAGTAAGCCAGCTCATATAAATACAACAAAACTGTACAGCATGTAATGGTATCCTTGTATAATATATGTGTGGAATATATTCTATAGTTTACTAGCTAGTGACGTCACCAGAGATGTTATCAATCACAAGGTGTTTCCGTGTCAAATGAAATTTCAAAAATTATTACACTTTATTTCATATAATTTGTATAAAAGTAAACATAATTTAGTTTAAATAAAGTGAAATATTTTTTTTAGGCTATTATCTTATAGGATGGCCACATTTTTCAGTATATTGTTAATGTTGTCAAATAGCCTCTTAGAATCATGGCTTCAAATAAACTGATTTCTTAAGGTATATTCAGACATATCAATCACATCATAGTTCCGTCATTCCGTCTCAGTCAGAAAAAATATTTTTCTGGGAAATCTAATAGACGGTATCTACACTTGTTCGTCACACGTCAGTATCAGATATTCATTGCGGCTTCAGTCACAGTTCAGTCATTTTTAAATTCAATATTCTCACCTACCATATTTTTACAATTTAATTGACGGCATTTTTTTTGTTTTGTGTTAGTGTGGGAATTCACAAACCATTGAAGGAACAAGGATAACACGAATACTGAACTTTAATTGAACTGATACGCGACTGACATGTGTAGATAGACTAGTTATTGCTTACTGAGACTGGCCGGTGAGTGAATTGTGACATGACTGATATGTTTGACTAGGCCTTAAACACCGATCTGTTTCAGTCAGAAATAACCAGGCTACGTACACTTATCCGTCGCGTTTTGGTTCAGTCACAGTTTAGTATTCGTGATATCCTTGTTCCTACAATGGCTTGTGTATTCCCACATTAAACACACAGCAACAAAAAATGCCACCAGTAAAATTGTAAAAATATCATTGGTGACGAATTTAAAAATGAGGTAACTGGGACTGAAGCCGCACTGAATCTGCTTGTCAAAAGTGAACATGAATCATAAAGATTAAGTTAAGTTTGTTTCATTGTAGTAAAAACATGAAAATGTTTTTCACATTTATACCTTATTTCATCTTGAGCCTTCCCCTACCCATCACTGTCTTAATTTCTGAGTTTTTATCTTCGTAAATAAGACTTCGGCCAGATTGGAAGTTAGTTATGTTTTACCAATGAAAACATACAGTTTTCTGCTGTATCACCAATTTTTAATTACAGTTAAAATGTATGTATTAATAAAATAATTATATTTATGTATACAAATCACAAATTTTCTCTTCAATTACATATCTAAAAGTTCTTCCAGTATATGGACGATTGAGTAATATCAACAACGCTTTATTATAAACAGTTTTCTTTATAAGTTTATTCGCATTTGATCTAAATAAAGTCATATAATTAATTACCTTTAGGCAGATTTAACCACAAATTTTATTTTGTCCATGCATAGAAACATTTTTTGTTGGTGAGATATTTTAAATGCTGTATTAAACTTTTTATAAAATAAATATTCATTAAAAATCCTGTTATTTTGTTTAAGTAAGGAAACACAACAAACTTTTATAAGATTTTCCAAATTTTTTTGTTGAGTTGTGTTTGTTAATTAATAAATTAATATTAAATAAATAATAAACAAAACAAATTCATGATGAAATAAATAAAAAATCCTGTTATTTTGTTTAAGTAAGGAAACACAACAAACTTTTATAAGATTTTCCAAATTTTTTTGTTGAGTTGTGTTTGTTAATTAATAAATTAATATTAAATAAATAAAAAATAAATACGAATTTCAATTAAGAATTTTCGTAAATATTTCATTTATCCTTCAGAGAAAACTTTTTTTATGAAGAATATAATATTCAGGATTCCGTATTATAATTAATTATGTTTATTTGTTTAATAAATAATTGGGACGTGCCCCAAACATTTAGATTTTTTACAATTATTTTGAATCTTTGTCCGTCCGTCCGTCAAAGCGATAACTCAGAGAAACAAAAAGAGATAATGAGCTGAAATTTTGGTGACGTATTCTAAACATAAAAAGTGTGAATAAGCATCGGTCCTTTGGGTCAAATGGATTGTTGACCCAACTTTTAATCTATAAAAGATAAAAGAAAAATTCAAATTCAAAAAAATAATTATTTCTAGGATTTGTCACAATTTAAGCTCAAATTTAACTAATTATCACATATTGGTAATTATCATTACGTATTATTATTATACATGCACACATATATAACTGTATAGACTGGATATTTTTAGTATTTTATGAATGCTAATTAAAAATAGTGCAAACAATGATATTCAATCATGTTTCGAGTATCTAAACAAATAAATCTGTTAGTTGTGATCTTCATTTGTTTATTTATAAGTTTAGTGCCTTTTATAGACAGGGTGCAGGTCGAAACGACGTCTGTAAGTTTTTCATGCGCCTTACAATTTAAAAATGGTACAATTTAATTTTGAAAATAATAATATAATTAATTCACAAGATTTTGAATAGTATTTATATTTGTATGTAAGATGGATTATCAGCATGTCAGAAGCACACTTATTTATGTTAAGAGAACATTTCTAAATATAAAATAAAATTTAGATTTTTACCTTAGAAATTTGTCTGTTTTAATGCCAATATTGTGCATACCAAATTTCATAACATTTCGATAAGTATTTTTTGAGTTATTTGTGCGCGATAATTGATAGAAATACAATGTATATTACATGTAATTGAAGACAATAAGGACTGTACTTCTAAAAAGCTACATGTAGCAGCTATTATAAAAATATTTCTCCAAACGTTATGAAATTTGGTATGTATAATAAAGACAGCTATGGATAAAATCCATAGCATAAGAGGTCACACTATAATTGAATGATTAACTATGGGTTAACACATATAGATTAACTATGGGCTGCTGTAATTTTTCCAACCATAATCGGATTCACAAAAAGAATTGTTTTTTATTTAATTACCAAATGAAAAAAAAAAAATGGGTGCGTGTACTTATGTACGCACGTCAGAAGTTATACTTCTTTGGCATCATTTAAAAACAATTGCATGTAAATAATTAATTACAATAAAATAATAAAAGGACTGGAGAAGGACTGGTCAACACAGTCAATAAAGTTCAGTTTAAATTTGCAAAATTAAAAAATTATATTTTCTTACATTAAGTGTAACATAAATCATAACAACAACTTCAACCTGTGAATTTTGTGTGATGCATCTTAAAATTTCACTATCATCATTTTTTCATAACGCGCCGTAAGATGTATAACTACTAATAGTATAATAAAAATTTTTTTATAAAGGCAAATAATGGTCATTTTAGCACTTTTCACTTGGATCTTTTTAAATTCATAAAAAAAAATACGGACACAGGTTCATTTGACTGACAATTGTTTAACAAACAATTCAAACCTTCTATAATTTGATAAAGAAAAGTAGCCAATCATTCCTTGCTTTATTTACGAGTTCATAAAATAAATTTGAAAAAAATGTATATGTTACGGTAAAAGTAGATATTGCGGCATTTTCCAGTAAATGTGCACATTTGCCTCCTCGTTTTGGGTAATGTGCATTCAACTAACATTTACAATTTCAAAGAAGGGAAATGTACATTGAATTCACAATGACCATGTCGTTTTGGTAAATGTGAGCGTATGTGATGTTCTTCAAGATGTTGAGAAATCGGTAAGAGAAATTATAGGAATGCAGTCACTTTACTGGTGGACAAGGTTTTAAAAGATGCATCTGATGTTATTCAAAAAAAATGCAGTTGTAAAAATACTGGATTATTATGTAATTTCAAGTGCCACAATAGCAATTCTTGCTCAAATAAATAAAACTATTTTCATTATGAAATTTCTATATGTTTCTTTTTGATTTTATAAAATTTAACTGATATAATAAAGAAAAGTGTGTAATTATTATTATTTGTTTGATTTCCATCGTATTGGTCCTGAAAAACTAGGACGAAAATTGTATTTATGAATATTGGGATCATAACCTACGACATATTATATAATATGCAAAGAAAAATATGTTTTGTTTGGCATTTACATTTTTTAATTAAAATAATTTTCATTATTAAAGCTTTTTACTGCAACAAACATTTTTAATTTATTTGTATGCCAACTTTTCTTAAAAATGAACGTAAGAGTATACATTTACCAAAACGTTGAAGGCAAGAGTACACATTTGCCGGGAAATGTACATATACATTAGATTCAGTTCACATACACCTAATTTTTTGGGAAATGTACACATTTTACGGTAAAAGTGTACATTTCCCAAGAGTGTACATTTACCGTAACATATATAAACAAATTTGTCTATACTTGTGTATATCGCAGATATAAACTACGGTTGTATATATATTTTTTTTTTCAAATTGTTTACGTGTCGAAAAATAAATTAAAACCTTCAAGTTTCGTAAACAGCACGTTTACAGATTATAATTTATGTTTGTGTATGTATAAAAATATATATATATTAAAGCATCTAGTCGAACATAATAGGCAGCACAGCTTTTTAACACTATCCGAATACCCTTTTTAAGGCTTAGCACAAAACAACAAAACAGACGAATGTGTATACTTTTCTTCATTTTTATTACATATACGATTTATATAAATGTTGTGTTGACCGACATATAGTGGAGAAAGTTCGAATATAAATGAAATGCTACAAAATAAATATGAATAAAACGTTCTATCAAAGGGAAGAGCTAATATGTGCTTTTGGATTTAAAAATAACACGTTTTTTACGATTGAATAGGAATTTATACTTAAAACAGCTCTGAGATATTGCTGTCGGAATAAGTTTTAGAAGATAATACGAAAACTATGCATTTAATCATCAAATAGACCAGTTTTATGAAAGAATATAAATGCACATAGAGGTTGATAAATCCAATTTTTGGGTGTTCAAACAACTTTAGTATATATTCTCACTAAAAGTTGGCTTAAGCTATTCAATATCGATATTTAATGAGGACATCAGTAGTGATCAAAAGGTTGAATTTCGGCAAAAAATAGGCATCTGCACTCTTTGATAAAACCAATGATATAATGGAATTAGAAAACTGAATGTCAGTTAGTTGTTATGTGTATATTTCTATACATGTGTTTTTTCTTGCATCACCTGCACTTATAGATTCTAAAAATCAATTATAAACCACGTAATTCTATTTCATTATTGCATTCGTTTTATCAAAGGCTATAAATGTCCATTATTTACTGACATTCAACAACTACGGCCATCTCTTAGTCATTACTGGCAATTATAATAAATATCAACATTGAACAACTATAGCTAACTGGTGGTCAGGGTAAGTATTAATATTATTTTTTTATTTAACTAATTAATTAAGACAGAAAAATAACAAAAATCGAGTCTATTTGATGATTCAATGAACAGTTTTTGAGATATGGCTTCAAAGGTGTTTCAAGCGATACATTAGGAATTAGTAATCGAATCATAAAATAAGTATTCTTTATGTATCTTAATTATTACGTCCAAAAAAACAAAGCTTTTAAGCTCCAATTTTCGTAGTCAAATATTATTTCTGCTGTCACCACGATATAAAGTTACATTAATTGAAACTATTAGGCTCATTGCAATCATTAAAAAGGACAAAAGGAGGCACAAAAGTTTAAGAGGAATTAAGACAAAAAAAAAAGAGACGTCTATAATAAAGAATATCTCTAATTCAACGAAGAATACGAAGAACTTGCTAGGGCTTCCTGAAAAAACTTTTCTTGAAAACATGCAATTTTATTTTACAAATGATTTTGCGTGAGTGCATCTTTGACAAGTATTCTATTTTTTTTTTGAATCAAGATTGTCGTGATTTTCTAAGCATTTGGAAATTTTTTTTAAAGTTATTTATGTTTGAAAATAGAAAGAAAGACCATGTACTTATATACTGCATGAGAGATTCTCTTTATTACAGATGTCTGTGTCTTGATTCTAATTCCCCATTAAAATGATTGAATTGAATAGTTTAAAAAGACTTACTTCTAATTATAAATTAATTTTGATTGCTCTGTTATTTCCCGTTCTGTTTTAGTCAGTTGAATGATTCGTTCGTTATTCGTTAAAAATATATTCACACTATGATAGAGTATAAGTGGATGGTGTACAATTTGTTTCCAGTTCCGGTGGAAAAGGAAAAATTTATATCAATAAGTTATTATAATATTGCATGTCTACAGATTTTTTTTTATTAAAAAAATAAATAATCATTATAAAAATGAATAAAAAACAATTCGTTATGAAGATCGGCGTAATCTTAACGAATTTTATCAACAAAATATATTTATAACAAATTCAATTTAGTTTAAATTTAGTTTTTAACCTCACCATAATTGTGATTACGACGATTAAATTTAGATTTATTTTTGATTCCTACCATCCAAAAAAAGGTATTGTGCCAGTTCCGGATTCATTCGTAAAAAATTTTTTTATATTTTAATGAATAAAATATTATATTTTTTCATATTTTTATTTTATACAGAAAATTAGCAAAAATTAATTGACGCCTATTTGTTTCTAATCTATAGTTGAATCAGTTTCGTTAGTTCATTGTTTTTAAATAAAAGTTTCACGTGAACATTTGTATGCTACAATTTGATTGGTTGTTTGAAGGTTATTATATTCATTTATATATATTAGTTCACTATTATTTATAATATGCAATACGACACAGAACAGAATACATATCTATAATATAATATGTATTAACCAAAAAGAATAGAATCGATAAAACAAGCCGTCCGTAATAGCAACATTTGTTAAAAATTCAGATGAATCGGGATTGTTTTTTGGTGCAAAAATGTGGTGCAAATGTGGTATAAAATACATCATAAAAATCCACTATTTTATAAATTCGAATGAATGCATAAATAATTCAGTTTGTTGCCTTTTTTTGATAGCGTGTATACATAGAAATGGTCTAACATAGTTTTTGTCCTTTTGTCATTGATTTAATACCAATAGCTACGTGTTAATTTTCTTAAAGAAAACCTACATTGTAATGAGTATACCACCAACAATAAACTATGTCTGTTCGGTTATATCAATGATACGTTTACCGTAAATATAATTTTCACACAAAAAATGAATCTTTATACTAGCAGATCAAGTCACGCCATGCTGTGACAATTTTCAAATAAAAAAGTTTCAAAGGAAATTTTCCCATTTTATCAAACGATATTACATCGATTGCATGCAAAATTTATAGTAGATTGAACCAAGGAATCACGTTGTCTCGTACTTACTTTACGCCCTGTGTGGGACATCAGGTATTTGGTGTGCGACACCTGTTACAATTTATCATAGCGCCATTTATTGGATGCTTACTAAATCAAGCCGATAAATTAACTTACACCGCCATCTGTTATAATTTGATGGAATTCACAGATAATAACTCTTTGTGATAAACAAACAATTTGCAATAAAAATATGGAGACTTTAAATTGAGATTTCCTATATCTCAAGTTGGATCAAACTGCACACATTTTGCAAAATTTGATTAAAATCGGTTCAGTAGTTTAGGCGTTCATCGCGCCCAAACAACGTGACACTTTTATATATAAAGATTATATAATTTTCTTCAAATTGCACTATAACCTCTATTAATACTGAGTGTTTACGGAGCTACCGATCTTTAATTTAGGGTCCACTAATAAGGCAAAATGACAGTTATGGTTCATATTTAATAATCGAAGTAATGGTTTTCATGAATAAAACCCGCGTCGTACTTCCGAGTGAAAATTTTATTTTGTAAACTTCTCGAAAATCCGATGTTTCTTCCACAAGGCTAGGTCCATGTTTGTAGTTTTTTTCTAGGCGATGATATATTTTTAATAGATTTGCGATTAAATTGTTTTGATTAAAATTTTTAGGCCATATTTTCTATATTCTTGCAGCGTATAGAAACAATAAATGATACACGACACTGCCATTCAACAATTTAATTGCTCAATTTCCTGTATTAGTCTGTGTCTGTTAGTCCACCAATTTCACACTATGATATAAATAAATATTATTGATTTTATGACAAGTTTTTTTCTCTCGTATCAAGAACGATGAATGAATGTTACATAAAAATAAATTGTAATGTATATGACAATGAGGAAACATACCAATAGCTCTCTGAATAAATGAAATATGATCAAAGGGGCAAGATGGAGCTTGCAAAAATAAGTACTAGCACGTTTGCAGTAAGCCCATTTGTTGCCCTCAGCACATTCGAGCCAATTACTGTACATTTTAATTCATTAATATTAAAAATCATTTCTATTGTAGTTCCAAGAAAATTTTCGTTCATTTGAATCCATTTTTTTTTTGTGTATACTCATTGAAAGTGTTTTCATACTAAGAAAAATTTCACTCTGCATAATTTTGTGTTTTTTGAGAAGCCAAACATTTTTTTTTGAAACATTTTCATTATGGGCACGCTGTATCAAAATGTTTTCATTCGTTTCTATGGTTACAAAATACTAGTTCAATCAAATGTAACTCTGTAAGTGGTGTATGATTTAATATAGAAAATTTCTCAAATATATTTGTTATTAAAAATAATTACTAATGACATTCTTACACTTTTCATTTCCCGAAAATGTCAATTAAATATCATTTTTTGTAATTAATTCAATAATTTTGGTTTTGCTATACAATTTACATGCAAACAATTGAACAAATAATTAAATTTGAATGTTTTATTACAAATTTTAGACACTTGTAGCGCATAAATCGTCGCTTCCACGATACTATACGCATTCTATTGATTTGTCACTATTTCATCTACATCAATGTATCAAAATAATAATTAAGGAATTGGTAAAAGATGTAATGCATTTTCGGGATGAAAATCATAGCTTCAGATAGTTCAAAAATCATAGCTAGAATTTATACAATTAAAGGTTTTAGATATTGGTTTTGTTTCATGCTGTCACTGGTGTATTGAAGCCACCGTTCAACAATAACTTTTATTATTGGTACTAAAAAAATAATTTATTACTTTTCATTTACAATATTTTTACTGTATCTTCTGGTTTATTGTCTATTATATTTTGTAGTTTATATTTTTTTCAAAATTATAACGACCAGGATTTCATTTAATAAATTTTCGAAATTAATTACAAAAATTGAGCTTAACTATGTTTTTCCAACGCTTTCATCATATTTTGATATACATACTTATTTAAAAAAAAGAAAATACAAATTACACAAATATCGTGTTTTTAAAACGAACTAAAAAATTACAAAAAATTATAGATTTCTAAAAAATAATTCAAGCTTCTTAAATTATCTCCTAAATTACATTGGAAATTTTTGATTATGAATTTTAAATAGCACTAAAAATATTATTTAGGTTTAAAATCAACGAAGCGTTTGAATAATGATATGAACCAATGAGAAAGATAGTTTTTTCATTAATAGCGATTCTTTATACTGCTTAATGTTATGTATTTTATATGCGCCATATTTTTTGTATTAAATATTTTTATGGCCATTTAAAAGTCATACAATATTCAGGATAATTTTTTACTGGTTTGGAATTGGTATGGGGTTTTAAATTTTTATGAAGCGAACAAATATCTTATACTAGGCTGCGGCTTGTTTAAGTGGAAGCTGATCCCACAAAATGAGACAGATAGTATTTTGAGTTCTGTTCTCTAATTGACTAAGTCCGTTTTTCGCATCTTTGTGTGCCTGTAGCTTGTGGACCACAAACATAAACAAAGGATTGAGAAATAATTCCTCATAATATCAATCACTCTTTCGACAAACAGAATCCCATCGTGCGGTCGATACCTGTCTACGATTACTCAGTCGGACCTTTCTGCCTTATATTTACTTTATCGATGAAGAGGAAAAAGTAGGTCTATATACTACATGCCTATGGTGTGGACTTCAACATGGGAGAGAGCAAATATTGTTGCTGTCGTAATGTTGACACATTCTTTCCCATGCTCAATTTCCATATAGGAGTACTTGTTAAGTCAAAAAGTCATCTTAATTGATTGATATGCCACGCGTAGATAAAATTTATAATAAATATTCACATTCTAAAAAATATAATTCTTTGTTCAATTGTTTGTATTTAAATTGTATAGCAAATGTCAAATGAAAGTTATTGAATAATAACAAAAAAAAAAAGATATTTTATGGTAATTATTAGTTCAAACATTGTAAGAATGATCGAAAAAATTGCATTAGTAATTATTTTCAATTGAAAATATAAAAAATTGGGGATTTGCATGATACTATATTTGCTATTATTAATATTGATCTGAAATAATTTATAAAAAATTTTTCAAAATTAAAAGGATATGGTCATTCAAAATTCCTAATTAATAAAGGAAGGAAATATATGCAATTATGACATCATTTTGCTTATCTCCATATAAATTTCATGCCAACCATCGTTTTCAAGAGTGAGATGGAAAATAATCGTTGATAACTTCTTTGTTTTTGAATCAATATTAATTTAATTTTCAAGTTTAGTCATAATTTTGAGTCTAGTTTCACATTTGAAATGTAGTAAAGCTAGTGTCATGCAAATCCCCAATCATTTTGAGAAATTTATCCATTTTGAGAAATTTCTTATGTAAAATCATATATCATTCACAGACTTATATATCATTTGTTTGCTAAAGTAGTATTTCGTAGCCATCTAAAGAAAACAATTTGATACCAGTTGCGCAAAAGGAATAGTAAAAATTGTATTTTAATTTAATTTTTTTGTTTTACTTTGAAACCCATAAACTGCTAACGAAAAATATTAAGAGAGGATAATGTTCACGAACGGAAAATTTTCAATTCATTATTTGAGTAAGGAAATTGCGTTTCCATTCTTCGAAATGTATGTAATGGTTTCCTCACACGAAGGTAATGTAATTGTGTTTTGAAAGTAAATTTAAAGGCAAATCACCATTATTTATACTTAGTATTAACTGCAGTTTGTTTACTGCATCAATAATATAGTATTAAAAAACTAAGCAGTCGTTGTAATGTTTTACCCATATAACTCAACTCTCTTGAACTGTATTAACCTAGTACTGTACTCTGACATTAAGTATACTTGTAATATGTTATGTTCGTTCCTACTAGTAATCGGACTTTTAAAGTACTATTTATAAAGCTTGTCTCGTAATTTTTATTTGTAAGTACACATTATATGTATATATAGCATTATTATATCTATGCATTCATGTTGCTGTTATGTATGCATGGGTTTGTACAATGTAATGTATAATAAAAAAATATATATAAACCGTTTAATTTAGTAGTTATTTGTATAAAAAATTTATATATGTGACGCTCAAGTCACCAGTCAGATACCTCTGTGTGTGTATTATTAAGCTTGGAAAATTGATGAGAAGAAAATGATAAACTAAGGGAGGAATAGTAAGAATCAACCCAGCGTTGACAAAAAAGCAGGGAGACTGCAGATTATCGGATGAATTTTGGTTGAAATAGAGTTAAAAGAGGATACCAGTTTGATATCTACGTGCATATTAAGCTTGGGAAATTGATGGGAAAAAAAGTAAAATAGATTTGGGTGGCAATATGAAAAGAAGGAGTATGGATCTACCCAGCCTGGATAAGAAAACAGGAAAACTGCAGATTATCTGAAGAATTTTGGTTAAAAAAGAGTAAAAAGAGGACCCCAGTTTGATACCTTCGTGTATATTAAGCTTGGGGATTTAACGAGACGAACAAAGTAAACTCGAATTGGGCGGTGAATATGAATCTAACCAGTCTTGATAAGAAAACAGGAAAATTTTATATTACAAGAGGTGGGAAGAATTAAAGAACACGTTTAATATTTGCCTACGTTTAAAATCATAATAATTAATAAAAACCTTTTTCAGAAAAAGGACTGCCTTTAAAAAAAATGAACTGAAACATAAAAAATAATTTTAAATTAAAATCTTTAATAAATAATTTCCTTGTGATCAATTATCTTTCTCAGTCGGCACCAACGAATCAGTTTCTTAGCTAAGGATACGGTTCGCACCGACTTCGAAAGGTAATTGGGCACATGGAAATTATTTATAATAAAATTAATATGAGAACACTTTGGAGTTACTACTACTGAAATTAACAAAAAAAATATCTCTAAAATCGGTCCATAAACAAAGAGTTATGCACCAATTAATAAGAAAAAATATAAACAGACGAATTGATAACCTCTTCCTTTTTTGAAATCGGATAAAAAAGTTAAATTAACGGAGCTTTATGAGTAATACTTTTTACCCATTGGACATGAGGTTTTATTAAATTTTTTTGAAGGTAATATGGGAAGATTATCCATCAAATTATCAGGATCACTTAGAGCTCAGTTAGCAAGACCCTTGAAGTGAGCTTTTATTAAATTTTTTGATAGTAATATCTAAAGATTATCTACCAAATTATCAAGATTACTTAAAGCTCAGTTAGCAAGACCTGTGGAGTATTTATTCCTCCGAAGTCTGCGTATTTGTGGTCTAGTTAGTACGGGCTTACGGTTTATTTTGCACTTAGGTTCACTCTGCAATTCAATCTTTGATATATTGTATTAATACAGAACAAGTCAAAATATTAAGATGAGACACATGAATGGAAGTGGAAGGTGTGCAGAGAATGGAACTATCTCAATTTTGGATGCGGATAGATAAAGTTGGGGTACTCGGACTTATCTTGAACGTTTTGATGCTTACGTTCACTGTGTAAAATACTCACATATTTGGAGTAAAGTTAGCAATGGTCCCTGCCAAATATTTCTATATAATAAAATTGTCTGTAAGAATCGGAAACTTTGATAAATTATGATGCTTAAAGGATGTTTTCCGTATATAGAGGTTTCGAGTCACGAATAACAGATATATTTTTTTGCTTAAATATCATAAAAAAGAGAATTTTAATAAATTTCATGATTATTCGTTGTAAATAATTTTTGTATATTGTTTGTGTGTTATATTCATTTTGAATACGTAAAATTTAAACATTAATTTGTGCATACTTATTTGTAACTAACTGACCAACACTGCCCGCGTCTACGCTAACGGCATTTTGTATAGTGATCGTAAACCGATTTTATTTTTATTTTTATAATCGAGAAATTGGAAACTTAACATTATACTCGATTGAATTTATTAAAATAAAAATATAAGACTAAACTCAATATCAAAACAAAAAATGAAAGATAAATTAACATTGATTCAAAAAGTTATAAGCTATCACTTGTTATTTTCCATACTAGTCTTAAAAATGATTGAAAACAATACTTTACTTGTAATTTACATGGAGATAAGCAAAATGACGTCATAATGTATATATTTCTTTCTTTGTTTAATTAGGAATTTTCAATGCCCATATCTTGCTTAGTTTTAAAGATTTAAAAAAAAAAAACTTCGGATCTATGTTCGTGAAGTAAAGACATGTTAGTTGAAGTAATAAAAATACAGTATCATGCAAATCCCCAATTCAAAATTATGAAGTCGACTTAATATCATTTATAGTGTAGTGTTTATAAATTAATCACGTCGGGATACACCAATTGTAGTGTTTATAGATTTACTTGTTGTGGAATCTTGTTTTTTTATATGTTGTATAATTTTATTTAATTTAAATGAAACAACTTCAAATATTTTAATATTATTTTATTATACTAAATTATTTATACATATGCCACGTGGTTTAACATGCACTGTTCGTACATGTCGTCTAGTATGAATGAACGCTTATGAATGACTCTTCTGTTCGTGCAAGTGCCATGTTGGATGAATGGCTACGTATGCACTAAGGAACTTGTTGAGTTGTTGAATATGAAAATATGCGTTCGTGTGGGTGACTTGCGCGAAATTTATCGATGTGTCGACGAACTGGTTAACCAATGAAATAACGTTTTAGAGTCGACGCTTTGGATGGTGGTGCCATCTGACCTTATATTTTGGGCATATTTTGATTATAAGGGCACGTTGCCACTACAATAGTTTATTGAAATTTCATTTATACTAAGCCATTATATTCAAATATTCTGTAATCTACGTTCAAATTTAATAATTATAATAAGTATAATCGTAACTATGTAAACAAGATTTAATTCTACGTTTTCAGCTTTTGAGCATTGGCAATTGCATTGAGCAGACAAAAGTTCTGGTATTTATTCAAAAAAATAGATTTTCCACGACTTTGCTTAATTGTTCCTATAATTATAGTTATATCATAAAATTTTGTTCTCTTCCTCTCAAAATTATTCTTTGTTGTACTTACATAAAATGTTTCTTCTTATAACATTACCGTTGATTAAAATTTTGAATCAATCGGATAATTCCTTTAAGTGTTATTACCCGGTAAAAAATTATTATCGATCTTTGTCAAAATCTTTGTGTCAATATAATGATCTTTCTTCCTAGAAAATAAGGCGTGTAGGCTTGTTATTTTAGATTCTTTTGTGAAATATTTTTGGTGCGTCTATAATCCAACTGATATACATATATATATATATATATATATATATATGTATATATATATATATATATATATATATATATATATATATATATATTAAATGTATCAATTTCTCAAAATGTAATTTTTAGAACAATGCAAGAAAACCACATGTGGATGTCGATACGACATATTTTTTAAAATTTTGTTATTCTGGATAAAAACAATGTATATTTCCTGATCTACATAGCGTATCGGTATATTGTAAGCGAATTTATCTTGTACAGATATAAGCTACTGGTTCAGTACAGACAAAGAAAAATTTCTTGAAATCTTTATTCATCTATGTAAATAATTTGGCTGCTTTCTTTCTTTGGAATCGATGCTGATTGTTACATAGAAAGCAAAGTGCTAAAAAATAGTGATATTCGAAGTCGCTATTTTTTAGCTCCTTGATGTTTAAAATTGAATTCTCGCTTCTCTTCATCATAACAATTTGCAATATTTATACAAAACCACAATCCTTTTTACCCGCCTCGTGCAAGAGCACAACGTCTGGTTTGTTTCCCGAGATTTGAATGAGTGGAGTAAATAATGATAAGTTGCTTTTAGCCTTGAAAATTCGAAGGAGGTACAAAGAGGTGTTAAAGGAGATGAAACACAATTTTCGAAATTTGTCGATGGCTGTCAGTTAAATTTTTTATGCCCTTCTAGACTGTAAATTGCCAAGTGAGCGTTAGATTTTGCTTATGGTAGTCCCCAGTTCTCACTAAAAAGATAGTCTAGGCCACATTGTATTATACGTTCCAATACTTATACCACAAACTATAAATTTAGGAAGTTCCTCTAAGGTAAAATTATAAATCCCAAAATACTCTACTAAAGCCCAAATATGATATAAACGGGTCTACAGAATTCCATTAAAATCGGAGAATGCATTCGAAAGCTACACCGGAACTAGTTAGATACAAACAAACGAAATGTAAACTTGGCGAGCTAAAACATTGGCCTCACTAAATTTGGTTAATATTTTGATTCGATGTACATTGAACAAGATATGCTTGCATTGATAATAGTAATTGGATTTCGTTAATAAATAGAATTTTATTTATTTAACTATCCTTACGATAGAGTTCATTTAGCTTACGTAGCGCCTTCAAGACTAATTTTTTTTTATTGTTCTTATGTGAATATAATGCAATATTAGATTTTCCACGATACGTTGGTATTGCATTTTCTCTGCCATTACTATTATTCTATTATTATTTTCATTTTATTTAGTAACATATTTTTCATCTCAGATTATTGCACTATTAAATTTAATAATAAAGTTTTCTAATCTGATTATGTCGAATTATATAACAATAAATAGTTGTAACAATGTTTAAGGATTTTATATTAGAATTTTACAACGAATTTATTTGCTTCAAGCTATGCCCATGTTTCTATAGTAATGTAGACGTCATGGGATTAAAAATCAACCATTTATTGTCCACTTAGATATGGTATGTAAAATGAAATGAACTATTTGAAAAGAATTATTTAATTCGAAAATGAACAATTATTTTATAAAATAAATTTAAAGTAAAAAACATTTTACAAAAAACACGCTTTTAATTAAATGCCCTAGAAAGAAAAAAATAAACTTTTACTTTAAAACTTTTAAGTAAATCATATTAATTAATTAGTTTATCTATACAAGTAAATCTCGCGACAAGCTTTATTGCATACAAATTGTGTAATGACGTTATAAGTTGATTTTAAAAGTTTTAAATTAAAAGTTTCTTTTTATTTTTATTTTTATTTTTAGCACATTTAAATAAAAGCTTGTTTTTAAAAAAGTTTTTACTCTTTAATTGGATTTAAAAAGCACAATAATATTTATATTGAGTGTACCTAAAACAAACAAAAACGAATTTCAGCACAATTTAAAACATATATAATTAATTATCTATAATAATAAATATTGATGTTATATAAATTTTGTATTTTTTAAATTGTACTTTGAAGTATGAAGAAACAAGACAAATTGAATTGCATCTAATCAATGAATGCAATGGTACGTTGCAAATTTTTTGGATACTCCCATTTTAATACAGGGGGGGGGGTAGGTGTGTAAGAAAAGGAAAATTTGTAAGAGAGTATTGGATTTTATATATTAATTTTAGTCTAAAGTTTCTAACGGTATAACCTAATATTGAGCGCACAAACAAAATTTTGGTATAGGTGTTCATAGAAATACCTAATTAGTCCATTTTCGATTGACCCGTATGTCCGTCATCTCGATAACTCAAAAAGAGATACCGAGCTGAAGTTTAGGTGACGTATTCAGGACACAAAAATTAAGTTTAAGTTTGTGAATGAACAAAATCAATCCATTAGGTCCAAGGGATCCTTCACTCAATTTTTAAACTATAAAAGATAAAAGAAATGTTTTAATAAAAAATTGATTTTTCGAAACAACTTTTGATTGAAACATTTTTTCGTAAAATGTATGATCCACAATTTTAGCTGAAATTTAGCTAAGAAACTCATATAGGTAATTCAATACATATTATTATTATACATGTTTATAGTATTTTAAGAATGCTAATTAAAAATAGCCCAACCAATGAAATTCAATCATATGTCGAGTATCTAAACAATTAACACTGTTATTTGTTATCTTCACTTGTGTTTTAAAGATAGAAAATTCGAAACTGATATTATATCTACGATAATATCGTTGCTCAGGATATTTGATTTTAATATTTTAAAGGAGGGTGGTGGTCGATATGAAAGTTATAACAACTTACTGCATTTAATTATTTTTCACAAAATATCGATAGAGATTTGTTTCATGTTATCGATTATCGATATCTATTTGTTGTCGATAAAATTATATTTATCGATAAAATAACTTTGCATCTCTATTATTGATCGATGGAAAAATGAATATGAAAAAAAAAAAAACTGTATTACAATAAAAACATATAAAATTTTATGGGTACTTGAACACGCTTACGTATACTTATATTATTGATATAAATGATACTATCATGTGATAGGTAGGTAGGTAGGTATACTCTCATATAGGTATTATATATGTATATACGACCAGACCAATCTATTGAAAATCAAAGTAAAATACCATTTCTCTATCACAAATACCTGTATAGTAGGTAGTTTAACTATTTGTTATGAAAATTATAATTGATTGCGTAACAGTATAGAAGAAAAATCAATATACTATAAATAGAACTTTAGATTAAGGATTCCGTTTCTACAAACATCTCGCGCAAGTTTGCAAAATTGTTTCTTTTTTATGTGAGTAAATGTACTGTTGTTAAGTAAACTGTGATTAAAATGCGATTTCGAATCCAGGCCGTGTCAGTTTGATCAATTATAATAATAAAAACAAAGGGGGCGGCTGGTTGATCACACGGTCGTTGCTTGGATAAGAACGAAGTAACCGGCTCAGCCAACAATATAATTATCACTTTGTGCTAGAAACCGTTTTAGCTTTCAGGTGATGGAGTGTTCTAAAAGAGGGTACAGAAGACCAAAAAAAGGTCTAGGTACAAGGAACGTGATTACGGTTTCTCTCTTAATATACTCTAGTACATGATTTAAAAATATATCTCCCGGAATTCTTGTTAGTGTGGGTAGCTCTTTTGTGTGACATGAAAGATTTTATTGCGTTTTGTAATTCCAAAACCATTTTATTAGATATATAAATACATACATATAACAGAAACACCAACAAGAAAGACCTGTCCATCCGCCTGAAGTTACATTTTATCGCACTCTTTTATGTTGGTGTGAGGTATATTTTGGAATTTCCATACTTAGTACATGACCAATAGCCTTGACTAACTGCGTGTTAAACTTATTGTGAGTGGAGGTGAAAAATTGATAAATAAAAATAACAGTGAAGTTAAATTTTTCGTGCATCAATTTTTTTTTTTAAATACATAAAGATTAAAAATAATGGTGTTCATAACAGAATAGATATTCATGTCTGACGAATGGAGGTAAAATCCTTTTATTATTATTGTTACACGTAAATGATAATCAAATAAGAAGCCTATATGAACCTATAAATTTGTAGAGTTTTCAGTATATCATTCATATACACCTTGTGATGGTTACTTGAAAATCTAAAGAAGGATTTTACAACCTATTAAATGAAAATATTAAAATTTCATCCAAATTTTACTTGATATTACAACAGAACCTTTAACGTATTTTGATTGTTATTACTTTAAGCGTTATACATATTTATGCATTGATTGGTGATTATTTTATAAAGATCAGAAGCGTAGTTAGAATTTTTAGTACACTTGTTCAATTTCGAGCGAATTTTCTTCATATTAACTGAAAAAATATTTATTCGATTGATTTTTTAATTATCACAGGTAAGGAATTTTTTTTATGAGTGGGGCATCGCAAATTCAGTCTCTACTTCATCACTGATAAGAGTTGAAAGAATTTTGAGTTATTTACAAATAACAAATTTTAAATTTTGGGATCATTTTTTCGAATACCTATTGAATTAATTAAGTTGTACTTGGACTATCATATTGAACGGATGTGCAAAATTATGTTATTTATAAAAAACTCATTATTACACAATAATTTTATATAAAAAATGGTCAGTAATTATAGTTGATTTTTGAAACAATTTAATTGTGTACTCATATATTGTTTATGTGAGTATAGTTTAATAAGCCTTTTACCTCGGTCGAAAAAAAGCTTCATACAAAGCGTTAATGTGTTAAAAAAACCTTAAAAAAGATGTACACAAAAATCGGTTCATAAGTTTTTCCATAAATAATAAAAAAAACCTATCAAATATGATGATTTTTAAAATTGTAATAGTTTTCGCAATGATTTATTGAAACTTTTAATTCAATATCAGAAAAGATGCTATTATATAAGTTCAATAAGTGGCCAAAAACCTGCAGGATTCTGAGAAATAAATACAAATTCGATTGTATATTTAAAAAGACACTTTCCATCATTCCTCGGTCGGAGGTGGTCCAATATTGATTTTGAAGTATCCGTTCTACTCTTGAAGAGTTCTACTTTGATATGAATTTGATTGTAAAATCAAATGCTTTAATTTAATTGCTTAATACTTAGATTTAAAATTACTATTAATTGGTAACTTAAAACACTTGTACCTACCGATTGTGGTGCCATCTAGATTATTTTTTAAAAGCTTTCCGTGGAATAAAGAAGGCTAATTATAATTAACAAGGCGGTAAACAGTCATTGCTTAACATGATAATCAATCTGAACGCCCATCGCACACCATTAGATTTACTGATCAGAAAATGGGATGAAACTCTTAATATGTATTTTATATTAGACCCCGCACGCGGTATGAATTCTACATAAGATATTCTGATCAAAAAATCTTATCATGACATACATATGATGCTGTCTGAAGTAACATCAGAATTTCTGATCAGAAAATCTTACGATGTTATCTGAAGTAGGCCATCTGTTAGTCAAAAAAGTAATTAATAAATTTAAAATATTGAAAAGTTCATTGGTTCGTTGTGGTTCATTGTACGTATCCGATGATATCCGATGATATGCGCTTGCTTAAGATTTTTGTATGATCAGTGTGCGTTGACCATCAGATTTTCTGTTCAGAAAATCTTACGGTGGCCGCTGGATCGTTCTTTTACCACGTACCTGATGATACCGGTATACTATTTAGCACAGTTATTCATATTATTATTATTAAAATCGTCCTATCATTTGCTTTGTAGACCAAGAGCGGCGTAGAGGGACAGAGTGTATGAGTGCGAGAGAAATAGTGTGTTTTTGAAATGTTTACATAGAACTAATTAAATTGACATTTGTTTGAGTAGGTAACGTAATATAATTATGTAATATGCCCCCCTCTCAATATTAATAAAATATTTTGATCTGGTTATATTTCATATTGAACATTTTTTTATATTTGAACATGAAGTGGCATATTACGATTATATTTATTCAACTTGATATTATGATACAATCATGGATATAATACGAGTTGATTGATTAGGCTTGATAAATCTATCCAGTATTTTTAAATCTCAACGAAACAAAATTTTGTTTTCGCATTTTAACCAAAAAAAGTTACACAATCATTGAGGTTTTTTCGCATTCTCTTCTTTATTTGTTATTGACCCTTACTACCTTTGGGTGATTGATAAAAAATAAACATGAAATTGACTACTTACAAAAAAAAAATAAAATTGGGCCTTTAGAGTCCTTGATAACGAATCGGAGAATAAATATCGATTGACTTTTTTAGAAGGCATATTTACAACAATGCATGGAAAGGCGATTTATTTGAGATATTTTTTCCATTTTTTGAGACAACATATTTTATTTGTTATATTCGTATAATAAACATTTATGTGAGCTTTGTTTTCCAAAAAAATTTTCTATCACAGCAGTTTTCTAAAAAAAAAAATCTCATACGAATCCCTAAGTCAATTATTTTTGAAATTTCTTACTTATTAAATTATTACGACTGACTGTAAAAAAACATTTTTGTGTAATCAAAAGATAGTTTTAATAAATCATGAAATTTGACAAAAATTAAAGTTTATATAGAAATATTCTTAAATATTTTGCATGTGAGACATACAACCACATGATTGATTTTCTATCTTGAAATTAACATTCTATATTTTTATCTTTATATCACGTGACCTATAACACTTGACTGCCATGTTGTGACATCATTTTGGTAAAAATTATTAGTTTTCATCTGACAATTCAATCTAAACAGTTAATAATTTAAAAAAAAATATTTGAAAGTGTTAAGTGTTGTCAATGTTTTATACCAGTATTCTCAATATTACCAATATACCAATATGACGACACCAAAATGGTAGATACCGTTTAAACAGGAATAAAAACGATTTAAATTTTATAGCAAAAAATCGTATGTAGTTTGTAAAAATATTTATTTTATGTGACTTTTTATTAAGAATTCAATATTTTGATGTACTTTTTTAAACCTGGTAAACTACCCTATAGTAAGACATGAGCAATATTCAATGTGTACAATGTCTACACATATCCCACTCTCCTATGTTATATGAATCGAAAAATAAATCCGAGTATTAAATTTATAATTGTCTATCATGATATTTATTGTGATTATTTAATTATATTATTGGGATTATTTATTATAAACAAATTTAATTATTTGATAAAATATATCCTCTGTTATTCATGTGAAATCATTTCAACCCCTTTATTGTTTTAAACCTAAAAATTATCTTTATGTTTATATAAAATAACTTATTTTTAATCACATTCAAAATTATCAAATTAAAGATATATTTAATGTGAAATTGTAGCAGATTTCATTGAACGATTTTTTTTATTTGCGGTTATTTTGGGTCTATTGACTATAAATATTGTAAATAAAAAACCAAAAACTTACAGCTCTGTCACCCAAATTTCGAACTCTACAATGTAAATACGCCGTTTGTCCAACTGTTGTAGTTGTTTCGCGACGTGTTGAATTATCAAAATATGGTTGTGAAAATGGTTGCTCCCAATATGGAACTTGTTCTACAACACCACCAGCTCCAACACCCATTACAATTAAATTTTCCGGTACTGAAACAAAAAATATATAATTTTGAAATATTTCCACAATTTTTTTTGGCTATTTTAATAAATTCTAGTAATCAGCTTATAGTTATAATTAAAAATAATTTTTTCGCTGGTATTTGGATAATTTTCAATTTGTTTAATAATCTAATGATAATAAGCATTGAGAAAAAACCAGCGATTGTATCCCTACCAATTAAATCTATTAGTCCTTTGTGCCCTGTTTGAAAATATGCCGTCACCTGGTTGCAAATATTGTCTCCAGGTGTTGTGTTTGAGCTGTGAAAAACAGATGCAACAACATGATACAGGCGATATCAAAGACCACGCAGAGCGCTAATACATTCTCAGACCAAATTGTCTAATCGTCGGGCCTTTCCATAATAAATTTTATGAAAATTAAATTTTAATTGGAGTTAGTCTATTTATCTTACATTCATCAAATGGAGATTGTAAAAAACTACAAGCTTTTTTTAAAGGAAAATTATTTAACAAAACTGTAAACAATTATATCATTCTACTCGATCTAAATTATTATACACCAGACATACTTCGTGACTAATATGACTTCTTCAGATCAGATCCTTTACTTTGTGTTTAAATCATTAATGTGTTTATTATGAGCTGGTAATTTACGTAATTAATTTTTACTAGCGGAAAACTAATATAACCGTATCAAAAAATTCAAATTCCTGTTTTTCCTCCTAAAATTGAGGTTTTGAATACTTAAGAATGTTCTTAAAATTTTCAATTTCGGTTTTATAAACGAAAACCATCTTTCTTTCAGAAAGTTATAACATTAAAACATCAAAACAAATTTTTTTTAAATTCAAGTACCGTTTAATACGATTTTTTGTTGTTGAAAAGTCAACAAAATGGCAATCACGGAAAGACAAAACAATATTATTTTTTTGTGTGTGTTTTAAGATGAGATACCATAAAAAAATTCATTATGAACGAAAAACTAAACATAACTTCCATGATAATATTTTGAATACACAATCAATTTTTAGACCACAGTATGTTTTGGTGGTATACTCAAATCCTAAAAAAGCACAAGCCCAAATATTTAAAGTTTATTAAAATCGCTTTTACCCATCAAAGAAAAAAAGCCATATCCATAAATTATATATATCTAGAATGATAATTGTCTGCATGCGTTTTCAATGAAATCGGTCAAAATGGGGAATTGTATTGAGAAATGTTAAGTTGAAATTGCAGGAGAAAAAAAGTAAATAAAAAATATTTACGTTTCAGCTTTGGAAAAATCCAACAAAGTTCGGGGTTCCATTTAAAATAAATTTAATATTTATATTATTTAAAGTAACGTTTCAAAATTTATTATTTTTTCTTCAGGCTATATACTTTTTAATCCTACACACCTTGTGAATCGAATCATTTTTCATATGACAAAAAGGAGAAGTAAATATCTAAATGCATTTACATAGAATTTGCACATGCATACAAAAAAACAATTGCGTTCATAAGTAATTCAACAATTATTCATTCAACATGAATTTGTTTATTTTTAAAAGATTTAAACTATACTGAAAACAACTGAATACATTACATAAAAACTGTCTACTGTTATGTTGTTTATTAGTATTTAAAGACAAAATAGATTAGCCTTAAGAAAAGCTGTTTTTTTTTTCAATCAGTCGCACAAAGTATTTAATTGAATTCTTGGCAATTACACATTTTTCCATCTTCAACTTAAAACTAGCTTCTCTAAGAGCATAAATTACAGAATCTATATGTTGTTCCTTAAAGTTTTTTGAAAAAATTAAAATATCGTCAAAATTTCAAGCATAAAATCCAGAAAATTTACGTAAGATATTTGATATCGTTCGATGAACAATTGAGGGTGATGTCTGTAAGCCAATTGGAAGACGTCTCCACTGCCAGTGCCCTTCTTGTTTTACAAAAGCTATTTTTAATCTGTCTTCTTTTTTAATTGAAATAGACCAAAACGCTGAGTTTATAACGAGTACAGTATATCAGCCGCAGTTTGCAGGTTTCAAGCGTTATATCTTCGATTGTGGTTCCGGAACCACTTATTTATTTAAATCTCGAAAATCAATACATTAGCGTGATTTTTTAAACCTTCCACCAAAGAATAATATGATCTTAAATCTTTTAAAAATAAACAAACAAATATTGTAAATTTGTGTGAGTAAATTATTATTAAATTACCTCCTATGGCCGCAAAATGTATGTGTATATTCTGTATAAATCTATTTGAATATTCACTTCCCCTTTTTGTCATAGGGAAAATAATTCGGTCGACAAACGGTATCCTATTTATCCCAGGTATATTGATGTTTTAATGCATGGCAGTAAACTGATGTATATATGAACATCAAACTTTATCATTTTTTGTCAGGTTTTTTTGTACGTTAATTAAATTAATGTGAAACATCTCTCTCATTTTTATAGTATCTTCATGTTTTCTCATACAACATAAATATGGCCTACACACATTACTGTTTGATGTTTACTTGACGGCTAAGCAACGTAAAAATAAAAACAAACAACTAAAAACAACGAAAATAAAATGATATAAGAGGTATTTAATGACCGGTGAACCTTTTTTTTTAACTTCTGTTTAATATAATATAGCTCAATTTATCATCTTATCTTGAGATTTGATCTCTATGTGTTACTCGTTTCATTAGGTTATTGTAATTTTTAATCGAGCTATATTTAAGGGGGTATTCCGGTCTAGAGCTCTACTTTTTTGGTATTTTTTGGTGCTTTCTGGTTGACATGATTCCAACCCTTGTAGTGATTTAAATCGAACAAACAAACAAAATTTTTAATTAGTAAAAAGTCTACTTGAAAAAAAAAATTTTTTTTACCCCTGTTTTTCGACATTAACGAATTTTTTAAAAATACTTTAAATAAAAATTTTACAAAATCCAAGGTCCAAGTGATAAAGAGATGTATAAAAAATATTCTCACAAAATTTCAAGGGAATCGATCAAATAGTACTTGAGATATCCTGTCAACCAGCTCAAAACTCCGTTTGAAGTTTCATCGCTCCGCTCGACCTGCGAGAGAAAATGAGAAAATCTGCGAAATAAATACCTGAATTAAACTATTCCAAGAAAAATTAGCAATGGATAGGAAAAGAAACGTAGCTGTGCTACAATACAACTTTATGAGGTATTTTGTGATTTTATGAGAAATTTCAAAAATTCTAAAACTTTCTTTCACTGTTTTTGATTTTTCTAAAGTAATCGAAGTAAAGAACACAAAAATAATATACATTTTTCGATTGAATGATTAGTGTTCGAAATACTACATGAAATCTGCTTTGGTTATTGGCCTATAGAAATTTCAGATAATATTTCAAACACCAGGCATCCTATCGTAAAATATATATTCTTTTTAAAATTTAACTGTCAAAATTACTTTTTTAACAGAATCGAGAAGATGCACAAATTTTAAAACTTTATTAAGTATTTTATTATTTAATAAATTTTTATTACTTACTTCAATTGCAGTGTCTTTAGTTTATGAATATGAATTTAAAGTTAAAAATATAAAAAAATGGCCAAAATATGAAAGTTAAAAATTCTTAATTAAACAAAGAAGCAGATTTGCATAAATGACGTCATACATGTTCATCTCCATAGTGATTATACATAAAAGTCATTCTACAGTTAGAGGTCCTATCGATGTCCATGGCACTTATGTGCACTTATATACACTTTCCTTCAAAAATTAAGATATATAATGTTAGTATGCACAAATGAGTTGATTGTGAATAAAAATGTTATATAATTTTCATTAATATTCAAAAATTTCGTTGCGTGATTTGTCTATAGAAAATGACCGCTTATTGTAGAATTACCTATAAAACTTTTTTTTGTAATAAAAAGATGAAAAACAATCTGAAAGTGCTTATTCGTTTTTGAATTAATTTTAATTTAATTTTCGATTTTTGTTTGGTATTGAGCCTAGTGTCACATTTTGATGGGTAAAATAGCAAATTTTTTTTATTGTACTTTTCCTATTTTATCGAATTCGGAAAATAATTTTTTTCTCTAGTTTTTCAAAGAAACATTCCTTGTAAACTTCTCGTATAAATCTAAAAGATTTTTAGCTATATTTTTGAAACTAGCCATTCAAACGTTAAATAAGTAGTATTTTGGGTTTTGTTATACCATAATTACCCTAGAAGTCCCAAAAAGAGCGAAACAAAATTTTCACTGGTGATAATGTTTTAAAATTTTATATAATTACAAAACTTTTTAACGAGAAGAGGGCTTCTGCCCACAAAATTTAGATTAAGATAAGGGGTTACGATTTATGTAATTTTCGTTATAAGCGGTTAAAATAGTTCGGAGATCACTATATGAGATGATCAACAACATTTCTTTGCTTTTTTAAATTTAAATTATTTAAATGTGAAAAACAATAAATTTCTCTTATGCAGAAAGCATTGAAAAAAATGCATATTTTTCGTCTACGCTACTTTAAATACCATTTCCTTATAAAAAAAATAAAAACCATCTGTATTTGCTATTAAACTCGGAAATAATAAAATACGAAATCTTTATACTTTGAAATGTCATTAAATTTTATTACAAACACTCCTAATAACAGAAGTGATTTGATGTTTTTTATGTGTGGTTATATATTTTGTCCCTTTTGGTTTAAAATTCTTTTTTTTTATGGTTCACTTCAATGTATAATAAAAGACACATACAATTTCCCACACAAAAATTCCTTTGTTTTTAATGTTTGTATCTTACACCTTATATCGAACAAAAATGAAAAAAGGGATTTTCTTTAATTTTTACAGTCCAACCATTTATATGTCTTTACACGGATCACTTATTGTCAAATCAATTTCAATTGTTTTTTTAACCGTTATACTCGAACAAAATAAGCTCATATCATTTATCTGCCTTAAAAGTGTGCTTTGAATGTAATGGCTATACACATTTAATTTTGTGTTTTTTTTTTTTTTAAATATCTTCACATTCTTCCATTGAAATTTATTCTGTAGTCGAATGATGAATTCTTGTCTTTTGTAGATGAACTAAACAGGATTTTTCAAGAAATTTAACCAGTCAAGTTTACCTTATATATTGTAGGTACTTACGCCCTTGGTCTTATCAAGTTGTAAGTTACCGATGAACTGTCTAAACTAATCGAAATGAACTCGATTCGCGAATCTACCGCTTATATAGGCATCACACCGAAACTGAACAAAATAGATTGTGTGATGCTCAAACGGAGCAATTTCTATTACTAAAGAGAGTAAGGAATATGCCGCGGGAGCCAAAGGTTATTACGCGCTTAGTCGTATTACCGATCAAGGTTCTAAGTTACCGATGAACTGTTTAAACTAATCGAATCGAAATGAATTCGATTAGCGAATCAACCAATTATATAGGCATTACATCGAAACTAAACAAAATGGATTCTGTGATGCCTAAACGAAAATTTCTATTAAAAGATTGTAAAGAATATGTCACGGAAGCCAGTTTTGTATTTTTATATTTTTTGTAAAAGTACCTTAATCAAATCGTCGACTCTACTGATTAGAGACACAGAATGTTAGTTAATGTTTTCTGATTTCTGATTTCTGATATCTAATTTCTGTTTTTGTTATAGTTGATGTAAGTTCTTTTTGGACTCGAAATAATCGTTGTGAATTGTATAAGGTGACAAATAAATCATCCAATTTCTGAATGTTTCAGAAGAAAGAGATTAGCAACCTCAGATTGTTAACAAGAATCACTAACCTTTGTTAACAAAATCCTTTGTATAAAAGTTAATCATAAGACATAAGCATTCGATGGATTTTATACAAAAGCCTGAAAAATTGGTAGTTAATTAGTAAGTAATAGAAATTAGATTTAAAAATTTGCAAGAGTAGGTGCAAGTCTTAGAGGAACTAAATATGGTAAAATATTTGTAAAGAGCTGTAGTTGACTTTGTTCCAGTAGCATAAGACTTTTGGTGAGTCGAAAATCATAACCATAAGGGGTTGAAAAATGGTGTCAAAGTGATTCTTTGGCTCAATCAACTTCAAATTTTGAATGAACAAAATTCTTTCACAGATTTGTTGGAAGACGTGTTTCGTATTTTATTGAAACTCATCGCCTAACGGGGTTAAAAGGGGCAGAAACTGATTCCCTATTTGTATCTTGTGTAAGCGTTCGAAGAAAAAGCAACAAAACGAAATTGGCAATTAAACTAAATATTATTAAATCTAATATGTTTTTGTACTTCTACGGTAGCGAAGCGGCGAGTATCAGTTAGTGTAAAATATAAAGACATTTAATATAGCTAGTATTTTCCGCCCTAAATATTAAGGGCTGCGTATAAATATTGTAAGAATTTAACATTATTGAAGAATACTTAAAACATTCATTACATAAAAAAATTCGATGAGTAGAACAATAAAAAAAATAATAAAGACATATAGGAACTGCATAAACTAAGAGAACTCTTTCTAGAGGATAGTTAAGAAGTTTTTTTTCCTTCGTGTTCATAGATTTTACGTAATCGTGGAGGGTATACTGCCTTCTAATTATAATTATTGTAGATCGGTCCCATCTGGGACTCCACCCCAAGTATAATCTCTTTTTTGTTGTAATTTTAATTACCGTTCGTTCTATTCTCGGGCGCCATTCTGAATTGCATTTTTGGTGTTATCGTCTATTCAATTAGACATTTGAAGAAATGTTTGTAAAAACAAAAACACATCACTAAAACCAATAGCTCGTCATTTTCATAAATAGGAAATTCATTAAAAACCGGAAACCAAAATTACTTTTATGTATTCGAGCACGTAAAAAAATAATACATAGCATTTAAAAATTATTATTATATTGATTACGGAATAACGAACGATTGAAGCGAAGAGAATAAATGTTATCTGATGAAATAAACCGTTAAACTTGGTATACCATTGTATGTATATTAAAATGTCTCCCTAATTTTCTTTTATTTTTGTTCAAATTTATTATGAAATTTCTTTTATTTATTCTTTTGTATTAATAAAATAATATTTTTAATCTTTGTATATTACACGTAAAAAAAAAAAATTACAAAAGAAAAAATATTGTTACATTTCTAGATTTTATTTTCAATTTTTTTTAACTCATTTTTTTTATAGGATACTGACGATTTCTTTTAACTTGAAGTATCTGCCTGCCTGCTTGCCTGTCGCAAAAACTTTGTATAGAATTTTAATCCTTATCCCGTGATCAATCGAGCGGAAAATTTGTATGCAGTCTCGTTGCGACGATAAAAATGATATATAAAATATATTTCCGGCCGCTTGAAATTAATAATCGAGATAGTTTCAATAATGTAGTAAATAAAAAAAATCAGTCAGTAGAATATTAACGGATGGACTTAGATGGAGATTGCTCAGCAGAAATTTTTATCCCGCCTGTCCACCCTCTCGGAACCTGCTGACGTTCATAATAATAGTGTATGACTGCTAATAAACATTCAATTCGTACGTGAATTAATCGACTTAGAATGATTGTTTGATTTACAACACTACCTCCCCGATTTAATACAGATTACTCCTGAGTGAAATTTACAGATCATGACAAACATTTTATTGAATTCAAATAAATAAATCACAGAATACGAAGCCCAATAAATATAAAGCCTAATTGTACACACATAACCGATTTGAAACTTTCGTCTTTGCCTTTATTAGTATTATTATTTTTCTATAATAAAGATTGTAAAACTGTTACACTTACATTGTGGTTTTTAGTATAGTAGTAATATATGTATCCATATTCACATATTCTATTCTATGTTGTAGGTAGAAAGGTATGTTTTTTATTATAGGTTATTATTATTGTTTGTAGGATAAAAAGTTAGATGATCTTAAATCTTTAAAGCGTTACGTTACTATGGGTGGGTAGTCTCTGTTGTAAAAGAAAAGGTAGTTAGAAATATATTATATATATATTATTTTTACATCTATATACGTAATAATTTTCCAATTCAAAATAGGGGACTTTTTTTAATACTATAAAGATAATACACAAAGAGCACACTTTAATAATAATTATTGCATGTTCTAATTAAATAATTATTTACCTTTTACGACATGAGTTATATTTCGCGTCTATATTCTATAGCGTTTAAGTTTCTTGTCCATCATTGACACGTACGCCTGACTACCTTCACTGACCAATAGAGGTCTCGTCAATCGCAAATTTTCTTGTCCATCATTGACACGTACGCCTGACTACCTTCACTGACCAATAGAGGTCTCGTCAATCGCAAATTTTAAATAACATATATTAGAAATTAAAATACATTCAATTATCATAAAAAAATTATCAATTTCATTCTTGTGTCTTCCTACAACTTCAATTCAGGCGTTTTTGCTTTACAAATATGCGTCTGCAGTTATTTTTTACCAACATACGGATTTAGTATTTAAATCAAGTGCAAATAACAACTAACACAGTTAATTGTTTAGATACTCGACATATGATTGAATTTCATTGGTTGGACTACTGTTAATTAGCATTCACAAAATACTTTAAAATATTACCTAAATTTGTGCTTAAATTGTGGCGAATCTTAACATTTTACGAAAAAATGATTCAAATAAAAGTAATAATAAATAAATAAATATATTTAATATTTTTTTGTAGTTAAAAGTTCAAGTTAAGGATCCATTGGGCCCAAATGATCGATTTTGTTTATTGACGATCTTAAACTCACTTTTTGTGTTTAAAATACTTCGCCAAAATTTCAGCTCTCTATCTTTTTTTGTTTTTTAGTTATCTTGATGACGAATGGACGGACAACCGGAAATGGACTAATTTGATGTTTCTATGAACACCTAAACCAATGTGCGGTCAATATAAGTTAGCGTTACAAACTTTAGACTAAAATTAATATCCTCTTACATATTATGTATGTCGATTATGAAAATACAATGTATATATTTTAGATATTGTCTTTATTATAGAAGTCAGTTTTTAGGGCCTGGTTCCCCTTAACAACGATATTATTTCAAAATAAATAGACAGTCAAAATCTGACGTTATTATCTTTTGAGATAGCGTAATAGTAACCACATAAAAAAGCCTACACCAAAACATTACGACCGCGTATAGATTGACCATAGATGGAGGTAAGATGGCGACGTTTAGATGAATTTTTTTTTTCTTTCCTTTTATTATTAATTCTCTTTTATGTTTTGCCTCTACATATTTTAACATTGTCATAATAAACAAAGTTTTTCTGATATTATGTCTATAATGAAAGTATTGTATATAGTTCTTTTTTTTATATTAGAAATTTACCTGTTGAATTCTTGAGATGAAAATGTTAAGAAATAAATTTTAATTTAAGGCTGTTGCCAGGTGATAAATAATATACAATGAAGAAGACTTATGATTAGTTAATTTCTTTTGAAGACGGTAATATTGTACTTAAAATAATGATTGATTCTAAGGTATATTCACACGTGTCAGTCACTTCGCAGTTCAGTCATTTTGCCTTAGAAATAATATTCTATTTGTGGGATCTTATCAAGCGTATCTACACTTGTCCGTCACCGTTAAGTCTCAGTGATTCAATACAGCTCCAGTCACAGTTCCGTCATTTTTAAATTTGTCGTCAACTATATTTTTACAATTTGACTGATGGTAGTTTTTGATGCGTGTTAGTGTTGGAATACATAAACCATTGAAGGAGGAAGTATAGCACGAATATTGAACTGTGACTGAACTGTCACGTGACGGATATGTGTAGATATACTGTCTAGCTGACTGAGACTGGCCGGTGATTGAACTGTGGCGTGACTGATAATTGTGAAAGAGCCTTAAATGTGAACAGTTGTGAAAAATGAGAACTTAACGATTGTGGTTGAATTCGTACAATTTTTTTAGCCAATGTTTATCAGTTTTCGAAGCTTAAAATAATGCCATATTTGATTAATAGAAGAGGGTCAAGGAATAATTTGACTTTGTTGTAAAATAGAAAAGAGAAATAGGACTGGAAGATATTGTTTTCATTTCATTCATTTTAATGCTACCCACATTTCTGATATTAAGAAATAATTTTGAGTTTTTACTTCATTGAATTATTTTTCCAAGTTTTTTAACCAGTTTGTCATATGCTTCGGAGATTTTCGGCCATAGTTTTACTGTTTGTTGAAGTGCTTTCACACTTCTCTAGGATTGAGGTAAAAGGTGTGGACATATGTCTATGCTAACCGATCTTGTTGGGTCAATTGACTATGTCGCTAACTTCAATGTACGCAGCTAAGCTAGGTAGCGATCTCGCGTTGCCATAAAAATTAGATGTGATGGGCTGATGAAAAAAAAACAGAGTTGCTAAAAAATGCATGAAAAGGCTCTCTTTGTCAGGAATTACGACTATTATTATAATGGTAAAGAATAATTTTTCGTAAATGTCAACTGCCCAGTCCATACAACATCAGTTATTATATTTATTTAATTGCATGTTGACTTGAAGAGGTTTAAGAATTTCGCGGTTTAACTATCCCACAATTAAAGTTTATTCCTTACCCCAGTCCACATTAAATCTTCTTTTATTTTTGAAAGGGCTTTGAAGTTTTTGGGATACTATAATCCCTGAAAATTCATTAAGGAAATGGATTTTAGAAAACCCAATAAGTGCTCATAACTTGTATTTTACTTATTTGTTTGTAATTTTTCATTTTTGAACGATTTCCCAGCTTTTTCTGTAGATCGTCAACACTGAAGAGAGTAAAAGCGACAAGCTTTATTTCTCATGCAGTACGCAAGTTGTTGAGCTTTCTGGTTTCACTAAAAGAACGTAAATAATAAGATTAGAAAAAATTTCTAAATTTTTAAACTTTTTTAAATTAATGCATAGAAATAAATACACGTTAGACATAATTCCATTAAAAAAAAACGTTGAAAGTAAACACTAACTAAATTACGAAAAATTGCTCACAAAAAACTTGAAAGCTTACAATGACAACAAAAAAACAAAAAACCAGCTACATATAAATAAACCAGCATAGTAACCCATTATTATTATCTGACGACGACAAATACTTAGTTCTACTGACCATTAGCAAACCGTTCGTTGTTCGTTCGTTGCATATATATATACATATATAAAACCATTGCATTTACTTTGAAGTAAGTAATAATATATGGCCATGTTGGTAAGTTTTTTTCCACCTAAGGTTATTTATAACCTGTGCTGTGCATATAAAAACTTCATTCATTTTTATATTAGGTATAAAATTTTAAAAATAACAAAAAAAACAAACACCAGTAGAAAATGGTTTGTATCTAATACGGCGTTTTTGGTGAATTTTTATTAAGATAATGTAGGTATTGAATTTTTTAAAGTAATCAATATTCCTTTAAAAGTTTTATTTAATTAATTGAATTTTCCTGTATTGTTCGATTGTCATGGACCCCAGTAAGATGTGTCAATTTGTGAGTGAAAATTTATCGAGTTTTTGTAAGTCCTAATAAGCATTTTTATAAATTTTAGTAAATAATTGTTTATTTCGTCGGTTTAGGTGAAATCCTTTATTTATTTGTTTTAATACCTACTCTTAAAAAATGAGCAAATATTCCTAAAAATTTTGTATTATTATTTTTTGATTATTTTGATCCAAAAATAATTACTAGCGATGAGGATAATTGGTATTGGTCTTGCAGTCTTGGTATTGCAAAAAAACAAGACGAAGATTATCTATACAGTAGCAAGACTAAGGCCAAAACCAAGACTGAGTATGTAAGATCAAGATTAAATGCAAGAGTAAGCTTAAAATAACATCTTCCGATAAATACCTGAGTCAAAATGTATGTAACAACTTCAAAATGTTCTTTTCGTGGTCCAAACCTTTTGAAATGTTTAGATTTTTGCTTTATTAGATTTTAAAATTTAATGACCAAGACTATATAAGTAAGACTAAAATCAATACCAAGACTCGAAGTATTTCAGCAAAACTAAGAACAAAACTATTCCAGTCTTGATTTTGGTCTTTCCTCATTTCTCAATTCCAATTAATAATTGGGTGGTTAGTTTGCAAAATATAGTCTAAATTGGCTACCAGAAGTGCACCTTTGAATCGAATTTAGCGCGTACTCATCCCATCGTTTAATGAATGTTATTTTTGAATTTTTGAGTCCAATTTACTTTGAATTTTAATGAAGTCTCCAATTTCAATACTAGACCAGAGTAGAAGCCTTAAAAAATGATAAAAAGTGGAAGAAAATTATAGTAGGATGACACCCATTGGAAACGCAAGATAATATGATAAAAATGAAATGGAAAATAAATTACGAGCGATCTGAGTTCGGGAAGTAGGGGCGGGGGTGAGTATTTAAAGGTTAAACACGGTTTATTTCGATTTCCGCCAAAACTACAAGGAAAAAAGTTAAATTGCAAATTTGTAGGTAATAAAAAGATCTACAACTTTTGTATTTACATTTTTTTCACATAACTCGAAATCGCGAGTAGTAAATAGTATCATTGGAATTTCGATAAAAGCAAAGTGATTTCATTGGGCATTTGATTTTTATATTAATATGTATTACGATTTTACGAGTTCAATAATCAAAATAATGGCAGGCACGCTGGCAAATATGATATTGCCTAAAACAGGCGTGGTATATTTTGTTGTAAATAATATTCATTAAGCTTACGCAGCTTGTCTATTTTAAGTTACATGATCGCAGAACAACATATTATTTGTTAGTTTAGATTTTGTATTTACTTTTTCTGTAGAAATAAGTTTTTTGTTTTTCTGTACCTAGAAATGGTCACCACAACAAGAGATATAGTAAAAAATATAAAAAAACAGTTGTTTAATAAATTGTCGTTAATTAATTTTAATAAAATTAGGTTACATTAAATAGATGAAAATGCTTGATGTAATCCACACAAAACTATCAAGAACTTGACTTTTGTCCATCAAACATTTGACAATGATCAATTGTTTCATGGCAATGACAATTAGTTTGATAGAAATGTTTGATTTTGTCAATTACTCAGAAAAATAAAACAGTAATGTTTAAATAATTATTTAAGTAATACTGAAACATTTTGAAAAGTAAATTATTATATTTTTTCTTGGCGATATAAAAGCAATATCTGGTTCTATACGTAAAATTGTCAAAGCTTAAAGAATTTCCTGACCCATTGCACTTTTTAAAGTTTTTATTAGTTTTAATTTTGAAAAGCTCCTTTTCGTAGAGGCTTTACTGATAATGTTAACAAAATTCGAACATGATATTAAATAAATTAAATAAAATGCGTTCATATTACACAACGTGATTTTTATGAGTCTCAGAAAAATCGTCAAAAAATACAAAAAATTTGTTATTTCTGTTACTATGTTTTCTAGAGTAAGTAGGTCTAGAATGATATTTATTTTACGATTGAGTGAGGTATTCATCACTGGACTGGATTTCTGGCGACATCTCAAAAATTAAGTTAAATTGATGTTATTTTTAAAATTTAAAGGTCAAATTATCCTTATAAATATAGTTTTATCGAAATCGCAGATAAAAAAATATTCTTGATTTTTCGTTATTTTCCTAAGGAGTTTTTAAAAAAAAAATTGAGAACAATTTTTTCGTTGAAATTATGTTTATAAGGGTAATATGACCTGTATATTTCTAAAATAGCACCCATTTAATGATTAAATGCATAATTTCTCATATATCGCCAGAAATCAGAATTGAATATTTCGGAAAATTTTCGAGCGATGTCTTGAAAACTATCCACCGAATCATAAAATAAGTGTTATTTTTAGCAGTCCTATTCTTAAATTACCCTAGAAAATCTAAAACAGCAATAACATTTTTTGGATTTTTAAGGTTTAACACAGAATCGTAAACACTACATTTTCTGATATGCATACATTAATGTTAATTTTATATCGAATACAAGTTTTTCTGCACATTCACAGCTTTAGTGTAGGCCATAAATCTCCGAAACGTGCCCCTCGGACCATGAAGCTATGGCCAGTCCCTACAATTATGGGATATTAGCTATTAATCAGTGGTTTAAAAATATTTTGGAATTTTGGAAAGATTTTGTCAAGTAACATAATACTGAAATTCAAATTCTTTGTCTTCGCTTGATTTTATTTTAATTAACAATTTAAATAAAGTCAAGTGTAGGCAAAGTATTTTCAATCAATTTTATTATACAAGCAAGAAAAACTTGTTTTTTTGTACAAAATACGATTTTTCATTATTTTTTCGACTTACCGACTTACCGACCTATATCTTTAAAGTTCCAAAAAATTACAAAAAAAAACTTATATTTCAAACATCGTTTTGAAATATATCGAAAAAATAAGTTTGCCTTGGCAATTGATTTTTATTAATACTATTACACTAAAATCCCTGAAGGAAACAAAAAACTTTAAGAGATCCCCCTTGACATAAAAGAATTAATATTCCGAAAAAAAAACAACATAAAAGTTTCTTTCTATTGATTTTCATAAAATATCGAAGAAAATGACTGATATGTGCTTTCTATAACATCATAAGAAAGCCGTTTTTGAATGGTGATATAACACAAAATATATACATAAAACATATATACCTGAAACATAAAATATTAAAATGAGATGTATTTAGAATAAACATTTGGGAACATTTTCAAAATATAGTTGTTCTTTGAAATATTTTATTTGTTTTAAAAAAAGTATATATATATATATATATATATATATATATATATATATATATATATATATATATATATATATATATATATATATATATATATATATATATATATATATATATATATATATATATAAATACGATATGTGCTTAAAGTTAGTTATATTTATCTATGTATATATGTATATATAACAATAAATTTTTTGTAACTGTATATAGTATTTGTATAATAAAGAAGGTATTTACAGTACGAAAAAGGATTTAACACACAATGAATCATGTTCTGTAATGAATAGAATAGGGTATATGCTGTGTTAATTTATAAATTTAAATATTTTCACTATTGTTATTGAATAAAAACCTTTAATATATTTTTCTTTTTAAAAGTGAAGATAACAAAAGAGTTAACTGTTTACATACTCGACATATGTTTCAGTATCAATGTTTGGAACTATTTTTAATGATAAGAATTCATAAAATACTCTAAATATGTAACCAATAATGTTATAAATACATATATAGTAATATGTATTGCAATTATATGATGTGCTAATTAGCTAAATTTGATGTGAAATTGTGGCGAAATTAAACAGTTTACGAATAAACGTTTCCAACTAAATTAATTGGTTTTAAAATAACAAACATTTTTGGTCTATGTTTCTTCTATTTTTGCGGGTTCAAAAGTTGAATCATCGATCGTCATGGATCCATTGGATCCAAAGGTCCGATTTTGCCCAGTCACGAACTTAAACTCACTTTTTATGTCTTGAATACACCATCAATATTAAATGACTATATATCTTCGTTTTTAAAACACCTATACCAAAATTTGGCTTAAGCGATCAATATTTTTATCGTTACAAAGTTTAGACTAAAATGAATATAGTCTGGCATATTGAACAAATAAAAATATAAGTAAACAAGGCCACAAGTATATTAATTTTAGTCTAAAGTTTGTAACGCTACTAATATTGATCGCACAACCGCAAAATTTTGATATTGGCGTTCATAGAAACACTTAATTAGTTCATTTCTGACTGTCCGCCCGTCATCACGATAACTCAAAAACAAAAAGAGATAGTGAGCTGAGAAGTTTTGGTGACGTATTCTAAAGATATAAAATGAGTTTATGTTCGTGAATGATCTAAATCGGTCCATTGGGTTCAATATTTTCTTGACCCAAACTATAAAAGATTCAAATACAAAAATGTATATTTCTTTGAAACAACTTTTGTTCAAAACATTTTTTCGTAAAATGTTTGACTTCTTCACAATTTTAACGCAAATTTGGATAATTAACACATTTAGGTAATAACAATACATATTATTATTATACAAGTATTCATATATAATTGTATAGACTGGATATTTATAGTATTTTATGAATTCGAATTAAAAATAGTTCAAACATTGAAATTTAATTATATAACGAGTATCGAAATAATTAACTCTGTTAGTTGAAATCTTCACTAGTTTTAATGCTCCAATATTTATTGAGATTTGATTTATGAAAAAGAAAAATTGAAGATATTTTTTGGTATATATTGGTACACATATTCTATTGCTCCAAAGGACAATAATATATGTATTTATGCCTACAGGGACCATGTGAATTTGTTGACTAGCAGGATTTAATATGAAAAAAAAAACGTATAGAGAATGAAGAATCTACACACACACACCCACCCACACACACACACACACATTACAAATAAAAAAGTTTTTCTTAAAGTTTACATCAGTTAGAGAGAGCATTAGGACGCATATATTTATTATACAGTATGTTTATTTAGTATTCATTCAAGATGTCTCTTCTTCTGTATTGATTACATCTGACTACATATTATATTAGATACTTTAAAAAGCTTCAATTTGACATAAAATTCAATAATAAAAGAGTGAAAGATCACAACCAACAGAGTTAATTGTTTAGAAACTCGATATATTATTGAATATCATAGTTAGAACAATTTTTAATTAGGATTCATAAAATAATATAAATATCTAGTCTATACAGTTATAAATACAAGTATAATAATATATATTGTAATTTCCAATATGTGTTTATTAGCTCAATTTGAGCTAAAATTGTGACAAATATTTTTCGTGTTTAATTTTTACTTCTATCTCTTATGGTTAAAAAGTTGGGTTTGAGATCCATTGGGTCCGATCTAGAATACACCATCAAAATTTCAGTTCGTTATTCCGTTTTTTGAGTTGACAGAAATCGTGGTGACCGACGGATAAATTGTAATGGGCTAATTCAGTGATTCTATGAACACCTAAATTTGTATGTGCCATCAATAATTACTAGCGTTACAAACTTTGGACTAAAATTAATATACCCTCACATATTATGTACATCGAGTGTAAAAGTATTTTAATATTCATAAAAGAATTAAAATTCAATTTACTCCACTAAAATCTGCATGAATTCATTTACTCCGGATCTGGTTAAATTTATTTATAATTAAAAATTAATTAATTTTTTTTATATCATACAGACAAAAAATTGATAATATTTATTAATGAAGAATTATTTATTTAAATAGAGACTATTTAATTATAGAAGAATAATTATTATTTATTTGCATAAATTATGACTAAAATTTTAGAATATTGATTTAAATGTATCATTGGGAGCATCCACAGCTCAAGCAAATAATATTCACAAGAATATTTTTGCTAAAATCAAAAAAAAAAAATATGTAGATAAATAAAAGGCTTATAGAAAAAAAATGTTTGATTATTAGAAGAATTTGCATATCCAATTTTAGCTTTTTTGAAAGTCAAGTAACTCTTTTTTGATTACAATTACAATTTTTCAATTTGGTATGGACAATATTGACATGAACACGGAAGGCTTATTGAAAACGAATTTTTATTAGTACCTTTCGAATTTTTTTTGCCATAAAAGCTCTTTGACAAGCCCCTTCATTTTCTTGTCAATATTATGCATACCAAATTTTAAAACATTTGGATATATAAATTTCGATTTTGTCCCCAATTTCTGAGATAAAATTATTTTGTATTTTATAAATACGTATTTCGACTACAAAGTAGTCATCATCAATATGAATTAGCTACTTGTAATGATTCTTAGAGGAGATGTTACTCGTTGCTAATTTGGTGCCGGTTTGCACTGGTGACGGTGCGTATTTATAAAATACAAAATAATTTGATCTAGGAAATTGGGGAAAAAATCGAAATTTATTCGAAAAATCCTCTCATTAATAATTATAAAATTTGGATATATATTATTAATGTTATTTGGGCTCAAAAATTGAAAGAAATACAATGCATATTATATGTAAAGTCAACAGCTTGTTCGAAGCACACTCTTTTTATGTCAATAACAGATGTGGATAATCGCTCTTAAGATGTAATTTTTAGTTATGTGCACCACTGGAGTCATGTATTTATATCAAATTAATATGGTGTCCACATCATTTTATAAAAATTATTGAGTTTGATCACGTTTATTGTGCATTTTAAAAATTATTGTTAAATTTAGATTCTATGAATCTATTTATTAAAAATTATAAACATATTTTTTATTTCCTAGAAAAATGATTTGAAATCATATCGAATAATATCCATCCACATTTTGATTTGTAAAAAAAACATCGAATATGAATTTTTAATTACGACTGTGTGTTACTGTGTTACGACTGCGTTAAGTGTGTTTAAGGGCTTATATACAGTTAGAATTTTCAAAAAATCAATAGAATTTTTATTTTCTTAATGTAAATATATTTAAGAATACACACAGAAAATTTCATATCCTTCCGGTGAATATTTCCAAAGTTACACGCAAATTTGAAACGGCGTTTCAGAGTGCTTGAAAGTACTTTTCAAACTTTAAACGCGTATTCTCAAAATGGTGTTTTAAAAGTGGGTGGCCAACATTAATCGATAACGGCTAAACCGATTATTCTCAAATTTTAATACGATCTTCTTAAATATAGTTTTTTTAGTAATTAATCGAAGATTTTTTCTCACCGATTTAGAATTTGTTTTTTTTTTATAAACAAGCATACATTAGATTTCTCATAGAGTATATTAACAGATGAATTTTAACCGCGTTCGGTGCAATATCCGATGAAAATATTTAAACTACAAATTTTCTAGAATGTTCTAAATTGACTTACTAACTAAAGAAGAAAAATTGACAATAGAAAATCTATCAGGAAAATGGAATGTATAATTTTAGAGAATTTTTGGGAATTTTCTGAAGATTTCTTGAACACTCGGTATAACCTGAACGTTCAAAGTGAATTTAAATGAAGAAAATATTAGAAAATCAAATAGTTTAATAGGTGAAAGTAAAAGTCGCATTTAAGATCTAAGAAGTTTTAGAAACGCTCACATGCTGTATAATTTTTTCAATGTAGATTTATTAAAAAAAAATTTTTTTTATTGTGACCTATTTTTCCAAGAATCATTCCAAGTGAACAATCTCTATCGTCAGAGGAAAATAAAAAATCATCATAAAAAGAAACCATATTTTTTTTCTAAACAGTAAGTAAAAAAATGTTGAAAAATATATTTTAGGTAATTTATTATAATAATTTAATATAATATTTTTAATAATAATAATAATCATAATATATATAAAAAAAAAATTTTTTTTTTTTTTTATGATGCCAAATAAATAACATTACTGCATACATTAATGCTTCATCATTTTTTATGGGCATACAAGAAAATTTTGGTACAATAAGGGATGTAACACCGTTCATAAAAACATCGATGTTAGAACATGGATGTGACAATGACATTTCACTTGAGTGAAATCAATTCTTACAAGTTAAATTTGACCCAAGCGGTTTCCAAATTTTGCATGGACATGTAAATTAGATGACCATATAAAAACATGAAATAATGCAAAAATAATATGGAAGCATTGTAAAACTAATTTTTTTCCTTGCACTTCCACCATATTTTGATATTTGCACCATTTATTTTTATATTTAAAACTCAAGAAAAAAGCAGCACAGCTCTTTTCAATTTAATACCATAAAACATTTTTTATTTTAAATTTTTTTTGAGAAGAAAATATTCAATAGGGCTTTTGAAAACAAAAAAATTATCTATTTTTTTAATGAATTTTAAAACTTTATAATAAATATTATAATAAATACGGTGTGTGAAAAAGTTATTTTTTTTTCTAAATTCATTATAAACACTTTAATAGTGATCAACTTTAAAAAACTAAAAAAGGCTGAAGTAATTATATTCAAATGATTTAAGCGTTTCCATAATTTTCTAATAAATTATATTCCCTGTGTTTTGAAAGTATAATATCATGGATGGGCATTCACATATGACGTCATCAAAATATATTAATAATAGCTAATATATAAATATTGATGACATCATATGTGAATGCCCTCCATGTTTATATACTTTCCAAACACAGGTAATATTAATTTTAAGAAAATCATGGAAACAAGTAAACAACGTGTGGCGTAAAAATGTTAAACTTTGGTCCGGGAACTATCGGGATGTGCTCCGTACTGAATATAAAAATTTCTTTTATTTGATATAACTTAATTATAACGAAAAAAATTGCTAATTGGCTATTTCCATGTAGGGTTATATTATTAAAACAGGTTTTTAAATTCCGTATGTAACCACGAGAAAGTCAAAATCCAAACAACACAAAGTGGCAAATGTTTCAGCTGGCCTTTGATCGGTGTAATTTGAGTGTCTTGTATAGTCAAACGCTAAACTATTCTTTGAAACCTTTTGAGACTGATGATCATTCTCACATATTTAAAGTGACTATTCAAAAATTTACAATTGTTTTGTCAATACATTGATGTTCTCAAAACATCGATGTATCTTTGCAGCCCTAGGTACAATACTGCACATGATATATGAGTTGAACGTATCAGGGAGGTTGTGAAAAAGGGTGTAAGGCTTGTTTGTGGTGATGGGATATTTTTTTAATATATATATTATACTATATATATGTGGATAATTATGAAATACCACATTTTATTTATGATTTTTTTATGTATGCTATGGGTAACAAATTTTTCATTTTTTCAAAATCTACCATATGTGAAACCCCTAGTTTATTATGGGTTTTTTTTTTCTTCTAAATATTATGTCGTGTAGATATTAAAAAATTATTAATTAAATTTAAAAAAAAATTTTTTTATTTATAAATAATAATTAAATTATTAGGCACTTAACTTTTCAACTGATAATTATCCCAGTCAAATTAAATAATACATAAATATTCTTATCATTTTTGTTTTTAAGGAGATAATGATTACTATTTAATTTTTTAGCCATAATTATTAAAAACAATTCAACTCTTACATTATGATGGTTTATAATGGCCGTTTAATTTTTATTTGTAATGCAGACATATGAGTTTGGTTGAGTACTGCCATAGACAAAAGATTTTTAATGACTTCTATTCAATTTTTTGACCATAAATACTAAAAACTGTTCAACTCTTACATTCTGATGGTTTATAATGACGTTAAATATTCATTTTGGTACATTTTTAATTTCAACCTATCTCCGTAATGTATTTTAATTTTACAACATCCATAATAAAAAGATATATAAAAAAGGAATTTAACAATGAGAAAGTTTTCGAGTTTCGAACTTTTTATTTACGAATTATTTTCGAAAAACTTCGTTAAGTTACGTTTTTTCTGATAAGATGAACATTTAACAGTAATTAATGATAATTTTTTTATCCAATATCTAAATAGCAAAAGTATTCAATAGTGGAATGAAGTTCTGATTGTGATCATGTGAACGCCGTGTTTTTTTAACGATGTTTAAGGTCGAATATCTTCGTTAGTTATTCGTTAACATGTGCTAAACTTACATCAAAATCATTTTATATGACTTTAACAGTTCATAACATATATTTAAAGTTCATAACTATTTCGAACAAATGTTCAACTGACCTTAATACAAATCTTTGAACTGTTGTTTTAACTTAGGTAGTATTAGATTTAAAAAAAATCAAAAACCAAATATGTTTGTTTTTTTTTTTTTTAAATCATTTATATTTCAAAAGTTGGGCATGAATTGGATTGGACCCAATGGACCGATTTCGCTAATTCGCGAATTTGATCTTACCTTTTAGGTCTGGAACACGCAACCAAAATTTATGGTGCCTATCTTCCTCATTTTTGATAAAATCAATCTTGATGACAGGCGAACAGACGGACAGATGGAGTAATAAGGTGATTTTTTTAACACCTATACCAAAATTTTGTTGGCGTGGTCAATATTTGCGTGCGTTTTCAACTATAGACTAAACCAAATATACTTTGATATGTTTGTATATATGCCAGGAATTAAATTACAGGAAAAAATCCTTTTTCATTAGCCCTTTTATCTTCTAATACCATAAAATCTTGTATTTAAAACAATACTTTAAAACTTGTTCAATGAACCATTTTCACTAAGTTGATCCAGTTGTTTTTTGCGACCATAAAAAATTCAAACTCTCTAAATTTTGCAATTAATTAATTGTTCTATTTATTCTTTTCTGCTTGTAAACCTTTGGTTTTTTCTTATGGTAAAACACATAATTGTCTCAATTTATGCAGTCAGTGATGATAGTATTTTTATTTCGATCTCAATTGTCTTTTATTTAATAAAACTATGCTTTTTTAAAAAAAGCTCAATACTCATCTCTTATGCACTGAACAATAAAATTGTATTGTTTGTAACAAATTCATATGTATTTTATATAATAAAAGAAAATACAATGACATATAAAACAAATATCTACCATTAATGTCAGTTATTTTTCATTTCAATTTCATTCCGCCCCGTTGTAATGTTTTAACGTGTGTAATTGAACAATTTATATTTAGAAAAATTAGAAACGATCTTGTGAAAAATCTAATTCGTTTCATCTTACGTTGTGTTATGAACATTCTGATAGAAGGTAATTGTTTTTATTCCGAAAATTTCAATTCACTTATGTATATAGCAAAATAATTCTCTTTCTTTAAAAAAAAAAGAAGAATAATAATAATAATAAAAATTATGGTTTAATTTTAAATTTCAAACAAAATGTTTTATAAAATGATAAGTTAACAATTTCACGGTAAAATTTTATATCGTCCGATGAAGATAATTTGTTGCTATTATAAAACTGACAAGCCGTTTTGGCAAGTATTCATATAAATATATAAATAAATAAATAAAATTCAATAATTAAACATTCGTTGTAAATAGCTATTGGCCTGACCTCCAAAGGCTATACTTATCACAATTAGTTTTAAAACATTCCATTAACCATTTCAACTAATTTACTAAAAACCGGTTAAAAGCGAGTATGATTTATCTCGTATGGTTTCGTATCATTTTATTCTCATTGAAATGAATTTCTAGTGCTTGAAAAATTCGTACTTTGTATAAAAATTGCACTTATTTCAAAATTACCATGGGAGTAATTTACATGCCAGAATATTATAGATCCGGACTATTCTAATCGGCCGGTGAACATTCTATGTCTCGATTTTATGAAATTGACAATTTGTAAGCTGGTTTCCGAATTTTTTTGGAAGTCTATGCCGAAACTTGGATACCAAAGCTACTACAAATCAATGAAATTAGCAAAAGTATTGAAAAGACGATTAGATATTATACAGACCATATGAAGTTTTTCAATAATGATTTTGGTTTCGTTATTTGCGGTACGGAACTAAAAAATTCCAACTAATGTATATTGCAAGAAGACATCCAATGAGGTGGTAGATAGTTATGTTTTTACTGTAAAACCATAAAAATAATTTATGCATGTCAGGAATTGAAGCTCTTGAAATAGCTTGTATAAATCGTTGCAAAATTATTACAAACAGACACGTGACTGATGATGATGACGATGGTGAGAATATTCAGTTTTTAATCAAGAAAAATAAAAATGAATGAATATTTTTCACTTTGTATTATTTTAATTGAATGCATTATTTCTAACAGCTTGTACCGAAGATATAAATTATTTTTATGTTAATTGTTTGATTGTAGTGTGGATAAAATCGATAGAAAGGTGAGCAAAATTTTCAATTTGTTGGCAGATTGGAAAACTTTAAAGAATGGTATTCGTTTAAGAATTGGGAACATACATCAGCACATTATTACAAATGTTTCAGAAGCAAGGATAAAAAATGAAAAAGTAACAGTTTCAAAAAGAAAAATGTAATCGCGGTTACATTTTAATGATAATAAGAATTTCAAAGCGATTAAATAATGAAACCTGTTAACCGAAACTTTTCTCGAATATTGCCGACAACTATTTTATGGTTTGTTTTACGGCCTTGATTGTTAATATTCCTTATAATATCCCCAATATTATTTAGCCATTACATCTGAGTCAATGGCAAAACATAAATTTGACAAAAATAAATCAAAAATAAAAGATTTTAATATTGTGTTTACGTGGCCGTTTTTTTGCTCACGAAGGTAGAAACAATTTTTACAATTTTTTTTCCAATCACGCTGACAAAATGTGTTTTAGGCCATTCTGAACAATTTTGGTACTTACTTGTAACAGCCTTCATTACTACAATTCTTATTCGATTTTGATCTATATTGAAGCTAAAATCCAGATTGGGTCATAGATGATTTCTACAGATATAACGTGTAGCTTGAATGAGCATGTCCACGGTTCAATTCAACATGCGCAAAATTGAAAAACTCGGTAATTATTTATAACTGGTTCTACTAGTACAATGTTGATAATTCAAGAAATATAGTCAATGCAGTAACATTGTTTAAGGGCAATTTTAGAACAATTACTTTTCTCGTCAATCCAAAGTCGACGTACTACAGATGAAAATTTCTTCTTGTTTTACAAGAACGAATAAAGCTGTGCTACGCTCATTGGCAGAGTATGTTAACATTGATTCATTTTTTATCACTTCGTGCTAACAACAATAGTTCGATACCATTACGGAAGTGCTATAATAATTTGGTACTTAAGGTACCAAATTTAGTAACTCGCAACTATTTTTGTTTTTTGAAGACATAAAGTTTATCAAATTGGCTATCTAGTGAACAGTCCATTATAATGTACCATCCTTGAATAATACACTGAAATTATTGTTGAAATAATTTAATTTAAAATATTTCTGTTTTAAAGACGGTTGTATTTTTCTACAAAACTCGTTTATTTCCTCATATATTTTTTGAAGTCGGTCATTTAACGGTATGTAACGATCATAAAATTGTGTTAAACAATAAAGATTTTCTTTCTTCATTTTCCTGAATTTAAAATTATAAACAGTTTGTTGTTATATTTATAGTACAAAATATTATAGCTTATAGCGTACAAAGCGTATGAATGAATACTGGGCGTTGATGTATTTAAAAGTAGCTCGCTGCTACAGTGAGCGTACTGTGCTCGTTTTGATAACGTGCATAGATAGATATTATTTAATATAATATTTCGTACACTGAAAGATGTATATAATATAATAAAACAAACTTGAAGAAAATGTAATTTTCATAAATGTCAAAATGAAAATCTCTTTCTTTCTTTATGTAGAATATAGATGTTGTTGTTGTTGTTGTTGTTGTATTTGACTAGTCATTCTTTAAAAAGAAAAATATAAATTTAATATTCAATATTATAAAGAAAATAACTGAATTTAGACAGAAACGAAAAGACATGTATTATTATTATTATTAGTACATGGGCAACCGAACTTTGTTCGTTTATGTTTTCCTTAGTGATTTACCAAAATATTCTCTATATTAATATTTTGGTATGTTGAATACTATTTTGACATTTCTATCTTATATTTAAAATCGAGCCACGTTTAAAATAATAAATAAAGTAGAAAATTATCAATACATTAATAAAAACAATTTAAAAAAAGTCATACTGGATGGACCAAGACTCGAAACCTGGACTCTTCATGTCAACTTGGCGAAACAACTTTTTCCAATTAAATACGAAATAGACTCATAATTAGCCGTTAAATACGCGTTAATTAGTTGTTAGAAAAAAATTTTTTCGCTCTTACCATTTCAGAGAAACGGTAACAGTCAACTTAGCGAAACTCTTATTTTCTTCGTTATGGTTAGAGCGATTTTTTTTTCACTAATTAACTAATTAACGATTAATTAACGGGTAATATAGAGCCTATTTTGCATTTAATTGGTAAAAGTTGTTTCGCTAAGTTGACATACATGGACTCACATATCACGCAACAATATTGCTTTAGAACTTTTCCTCATCTGTATGAGAAGTTAATTTATTTTCTTGACTGGTGGTTTGGCGAAGATGAAACATATCTGGATGAGCTTAGAAAGTAACATACTATCTTAAAATAACAATCTATCCAAATCGTGGGAGCCGATCTCGAGATCTTCATTTCGAATAAATTTTTGAATTATTAGAAGGATTTTAATTTTTATGTTTTTTGCGATTTTATGGCAAATCCAAAAATAATCCAAACGTCACAAAATACATTTTCGCTGTGTTTGACTTTACTAGCATCAATTTCGTCTAAAAAGCACAAAAATAACCAATATTTTACAATTGGGTGGCTAATCTTCGAGATATTGATTAAAATTTGTGATTGACTTCCGGATAGAATTTGAGGGTTTATCTGAAAGATTACGCTTTACATTCTTCAATAAATGTTACTTTTAAAATTTAAGGGTTTAAATAACTTAATAAACGGAGTTGGAAGGACAATTTTTTCTTGATTTTGTCGTATTTTTCAAAGGGAAAATCGTCAAACATCGCAAATAATTTTTTGTCTTAATTTCGATAAAACTTTCTATTTAAGTGAACTTTGATACAAAAATTACAAAACATCTATTAAACGATTGGTGGCCAAGTTTTCGAGATATTGATTAAAAATTGAGCTTGATTGTTCGAATAAATTCTAAGTCACCTAGAAAACTAGCCATACAATCGTTAAAGAAGTGTTACTTTACGAAAGAAAACTTAAAAATATCGAGATGAAAATTTTTGTTGGAAATCGATTAACGGTATGAAAAGAAGACGATAGTTTTTAAACAATTAAACAATAGTAGATGAACCGTCCAAATAAATATTTAGATCAGGCGTCCATTCGATTGTATAAAATTAATTTCTAATTCTAAGAACGTATATAATCTATCTCTACGATATATCACATTTATTAATACAGAGATACAACGTTAGAAACCACATTTTCTTCTGTTAGATAGAAGAAAGATCTTTTGTTCATGATAAAATTCTTAGCATTATTTTATGAGTTGATTTTAGTTTAATAACAAATTGTTGTGTGTGTGTGTGTGTGTGTGTGTGTTTGTGTGTGTTTTGTATTAAATGCGGTTGACAAAAGTAAAGCAAAATAAATTTTTTGATATTAAAAACCATACATACAATGTAATTTTAATGATATGTTCTTTTATATTGAATATGTGTGTATATGATGTACACGCATATACCACAAATCTGAACCATTTATGCATTTCATTTTTTAAACTCGACATACATAATATGTCAGAGTATATTAATTTTAGTCTAAAGTTTGTAACGCTACCTAATATTGACCGCACAAACAAAATTTTGGTATAGGTGTTTATAGAAACAGCTAATTATAACGCAAAAACAAAAACAATATAGCGAGCTGAGATTTTCGTATTCTAAATATCAAAAGTGAGTAACCGAATGAGTTCCTTTGGTACAATGGATCCTTGACTCAACTTTTGAACTATTAAAGATAGAAGAAAATTTCAGATACAAAAATTTTTATAAACAAAAAACAACTTTTGTTTGAAACGTTTTCTTGTAAAATGTTTCAGTTCTCCACAGTTTCAGCTCTAATTTAACTACTAAGCACCTAATAGGTAATAACAATACATATTATTATACATGTATACATATATAACTGTTTAGACTGGATATTTATAAAATTTCATGAATGATAATTACAAATATCCCAAACAATGAAATTCAATAATATATCGAGTATCTAAACAATTAACTTTGTAAGTTATTATGTTCACTTGTTAATAACAAAACATACATGAATACGCAGCGTCCATGAATCACATGATTCAATTCGAGTTTCTTTGAAGTCAAGAGTTCTGCCAAGAGGTGAGCAGCTCCAATTGGATCCGGACATGATAGACAATTATAACAGATGCCTGATGTCGCAGAATAAGTAGTTCATTATTACGCTTATTGAAGCGTCCAGTAGACTACAGATATCGGCACTCTCAATTTAAAATTATTATCTCCTTATATCTTTGAACTAGCAAACGCGGTATGTACTTTGAATTCACGCCTAGCAAAGATCGATTACAACACAACACGATTTAACGTACAAAGCCAACTACAGCGTTGCAATCTTCGCCGGTTGTAAGCAAATGTCAACTATTCCTAAATATTTAATTTTTTGGCTTAATCTGAATCCGTCCTGACTTGAAGGCTGGTTTGGTTAAACCTCTCCTTCCTTACAAGTAGCCAAGTCAGTGGTAACGCATTGCGCTCTCATGATATCCACTCTCTAAATTCGTTTTCAACAACAATCATTCAGATATTTTTGATTCGCACGATTCAGAACAATGCTTATAGCTTTATTACTTTACTGGGATAGAATATAATTTCAGTTTATTAATAGAATACTTGTTAGCTTTAGAATAAACTTTTACGCTATATATATAAACAAACTATATATATATATATATATATATATATATATATATATATATATATATATATATATATATATATATATATATATATATATATATATATATATATATATATATATATATATATATATATATATATATATATTCTATAATGTGTATGTTTACTGAATGATAAGAACGATTTCATATATTTTATTACTTTTACTATATAAGATACGCTGCTTGAAATTAAAATTAGTTGAGGATAATGTATTATGGTCCTTAGATGGTCATTCACCGTTTCATTATATATCTGGCTGAGAATAACAGTAGTTGAAGAATTGAGATTTGCTAGTGTTGATGGGGAGGTATACGACCGGAAAATCGAAAATCGAGCTTTTAACGACTTTTATTTACAGTTTCGGATGGTGACCTGCTGAATACATTAGATTATTTCCTTCGATAGGCTGGTCGCAACTGTTTTATGTATCTCTCTTCCAAACCAATTATGTTTCGACGACAGGCATCAAACCCATTACCAAGATAAACTGCGTAAATTTCAATTATTAATCTAATGAATGACTCATAAAAATGAATTATGGATAACCTTCTCTCGTTAGAAGTGGATACTCAGTTTTAGAAATATTTGCCGAAAATAAATCTAAAACTATTACAAAAAATTGCAAAAGTAGATTTAGGTATCAAATATATTTTCTATCATACCCGCTGAAACTGAGCAAAAGCCTTTTATATTTTTTCCTCTCACAACCCCCAAATTATGTTGGCATAGTTCTTACAAAAGACCGGTAAATAGGCATCACCCACCAATATCCAATTTTTACTGTATATCCTATCCTCCATCCACGTTATGAATTTAAAAAATCTTAAAGATTAAAAAAATGTTGCTGGAACGAAGGTAAAACCCCATTGATTGAAAGTTGGGTCAATGATATAACTAGACGATTTTACTTGTCATTTGTCTGTATGTATCGAACTATGTATGTTTGTTCCGCTGCCATTTTCGAACGTGCTCTTCGATTTGGATGAAATTCGGTATACACGTTTATCACATTCAGTAAATTTATTTTGGATTCTTCTTCTGAGAAAAAGATTCGGGTTTTTGCTATAAATTTGAAATGAAATGATCTAATTAGAGGAAATAGCAAAACTATAATTAATTTTATTACTCCCTCACGAAACGCAAGAGAGAAACAACATAAGAAGACATGGTTTGCTATTACGGAAGATTCAGATTTTTATTTATTTCTGATTAAAGCTCAAAGCTAGTTAAATATTATTATATATAGTGTATTATTATTTCTATCAGATTATAATTGCAAAAACATTGTCAATTCAAATAACATGTATTATCATTTAAACTGATTTAGTATACAGTAAATAGATTCTCTGTTCTGGTTGATGCTTTAAATAAACCATTAATTGTAAATCAAATCGATATATGTGTGTATATACATTGACTTCATTGAAATATTGAAGTTTTCTATTTTCGTCCTAAATAATGTTGTTGTAAACAAATCAATTTTAAAAGGGGAGAGACATAAACACTGCATGTGACTTTTGATGTGATTGACTATGACCCAGTGTGTAGATACATCATTCATATTCCCCAAAATGGTCTATAATGGTAGTGTTTATAGTGTATCAAAGTCTATATATATATAAAGACAGAACACAGAATAAATATGGGCTAGTAAATGAAATTGATGTGGATCTATACATTATGGTCTATAAAAATGGTAAATATATATACTCGTACCGTGAATAGTACGTGGAAGGGACATCTTAGACGATCAATGCGTCACGAGTATCTAAAATTTGTAATAAAACATTCGCATTCTAGAACATTCAATTGTATCCTTAATTGTTTGGATGTAAATTGTATAGCCAATGTGAAACAAAAATTATTGCATAATTACAAAATATGGGTTGAAAAAAGTAAGAATAATTGAAGAAATTGCATAAGTAATTATTTTTTAATTATAAATACTACTAATTATTTGTTTAAATTTGTTGATCAATTTTGAGATATTTTGTAATTCGAATCATTCACAGACTTATATAATATTTGATTGATACAGTAGTATTTCGTAAAAGAAATGAAAAACGTGTTCGAAAATAGAAGCAAAATATATATACGTACAGTCAAATGAAATCAAAATTCGACTTTTAGATAGAAAATATTGAAGGCACTAGCAAAATTTCGCTAAAGAATCATCTGGTTAATGCTTTTTTTGTCTATGCATCAACAAGAATACTTTATGAAAAATAGCGAACTTATTATTGTATAGCTGATTCTAGTCCTTATAAAAAACCAAATCTTTCAATTTTGTTTCATGCATTCAACTTTGGAACCATAAAAGTATTTTGAAAAGTGCAATTAAAAGGAATGTTGCACAAAGACCAACAAATTTTGTTTAAAGCTTTTTTGTAGAAGCTGTTTAGATTTACTGCAATTATAAATAGTTTGAACTCTCAGGTGTTGGGTATTTAGACAATTAATTTTTTTAATTGTACATTGATTTTTCCATTTATCCTTGAATTAGTTCTCTATCAGAAAAACGAATATCAGTTAAACGGTTCATATCGATCAATTGAAAACGAGAATGTTATTTTCTAGAAACGTGAAACCTAACATTCGGTTGAACTGAATTTTCTTTGATGAAAACTTAAGTATAATTAAGCTAAATATTAATTATGTTAGGTGGATAAATAAATTAACACACTTCAATTTTTTTATTTTGCTTAACCACTTTATTTTATTCTAATTATGCGACATGTTTCGGATGTTACTCCATATTCAACTGCTAATATGCTAAATACATTCAAATTTTTGTTGTATTTATAAATGACAATATTTGCTTACGAGAATTTGCTTAATATGGTTTAAATGCGTTATGCGGGACAAATATGCTTATAATGAAAATATTACCCAATCAGTATCAATGCATTGCTGATTTTTAAATCACAGATTTGATAGCCACTGTGTATGTTTGGATAGGGTTGGAACATACAACAGCTTTGTATTAAAACTGTCATTAACAGTGCACATTTGAATTGAAGATGATGTTCTGTTGTTACTAACACAACACAAGTGATGTGATGCTGCTATGGTTGAAGTTCCTATATAGCTCTTGGTAGCATCATCATAGCTCTAGCTCCCACCTCATTTTATGTCGTTGTTTTAAACATCAAGCTCATTTGCTTTGCTTATATATTGTATATATTTCAAATAATATTATTAAAACATAAATACAGGCCGATTGGATACTTTCTTTAATAGCAATTTTTGAGATGTTTTAACAATTAATATCACGTGGTACAATACTTAATATACAATTTGTCGGATTTTAAACACATATTTCAAGGTTATTGGTTAAAGTAGCAATTTAATAAATGTTTGGAAAGTATAAGTTGAGCGTGTACCAAAATACCTTTGTGCAGACTGTCACCAATTTAGCAACGAGTAACATCTCCTCGGAGAATTATTACAATTATCTAATTCACACTGATGATGATACATTGTTAATAATTCATTCTTAAAATACGTATTCATAAAATACAAAATAATTTTGAATCTAGGAATGTGGCAAAAAAAAAAAAACGAAATTTATTCGAAAAATTCTTGAATTCTCTTTGATAATATTTAATTGATAATAATATTCAGCTCTTTGTTTACAAATCATAAAATATCAGATGCTGTAAGCATAAAATATACAAACAATTAAATCAAGAAAGTTTTTACTCCTTGAAAAACGATTGATTCATCATGGATTCATGTTCTTTCGCTAGTTAATTGTTTTTTCTGTAATTTCATATGCATACTGAATATTCTATATTTAATGCATGGTGTTGTATACTCAATTTTATGAGTTTCCAATCAGAAAATGAATTCCTGTTCGTAACACAGTAAATCAAGTGACAAATATACAGTCTTTTCTGTTAGAATAAATGTATACCATATTCTAGTAATTGGTATAATTTTAAAGTTTAAAAAGTACTCCTTTTTACAAAATTTCAATTATCAATTATATTTTATTATAAAACAAATTATTAGGTATAATATTTATTGAAAAAACTTAAAGGCGTATTTATTATCAAATGGTGGCAGCGCAATGAAATAAAGAAGAACAGAGTTTTTCAGCGTTATTATTATATTACGTCATCCGATTTACATATGTATATCCAATTTCAACTCAATCGGTAGCCAGTAAGTGGATCAAATTTAATTAACAAGATTTGATTACAGATAAATATCGGAACGGGGCAAATAAAGCTTGTAATAAAAAATTCAATGACTATCATTTTAAAACATTGTCGTATTACTTAAAAAATTATTTAAGTATAATTTTTTTATTTTTTCCAAATAATGTCCCAATTGAAGAATATAATGTTTATTAAACAATCGTTTAAACAATAATTAAAACAATAGCTAAAAAAAAGGTGTTAGTTTTTATAAAGTGAACATTATTTGCCACTAATTATTTTAATTTCTTTTAAAGTTTTAATAGAAAAATGTTTGTTCTATGAAGTCCTATGGATCTTTTATTTTTAGTTAGATTTTGTTGAGATTTCTACTTGGTAGGATCAACAATTAAACTTATTATTTTTTTTATAAACAGGGCTTCCGTTTAGATCGATTCTTTGCTCGAACAAACACTTATTAGGATAGACATAAAATTAATCGCTTGTATCTGTAATTAAATCCATATGGTGGTATAGATTACAATAATACATATATAATTTATTGTAATGATAGCTGATATTATGATAACATATACGTAAATGAACTGTTTTGGAAATGAACTTTAGATATGAAGAAAATACCTTTCTGATTACGTTACATTAGCAATCAAGTTTGTTTTTTAAATTGCCAGGGTAGAATGAGTTGTGTCTCCAGTAATATAAGAATCTTAACCAAACTTCCACGATTTCTTTAAACATACAATTATTTGTTGTATCTTTTCAAATATGAATTGTACAGAAAAATATAGTTAAAAAGACAAAGTTTTCGTTGATTTTTATATTGGTGGAAAGTTAACGCAAACCAGGTAATTTAAAAATACAAATGTTTGTAAATTCTTAAAAACAAATTGGCAGAGTTCAAATCGAAAATATTTATACTTTGCTGTATATTAAGTTTTTTAACAATTTGGACCCATTTCCCAAAAATAAAATGGTATAGTGGAATATTTTTCGTTAGTCTATTGTTTGTTAACAAAAGTTTCACGTGAACATTTGTATTCTACAATTTGATTGGTTCTTTTAAGGTTATTATATTCATTTGTAAATAATAGTTCACTACTATTTATAGTATACAATACGGCACAGTATATATTATATATTTGTAATATAATATGAATTAACAACAAAATAGAATCGATAAAACAAGCCTTAATATGATCAAGCACGGAATGCGTGATCAGTAAAACGATTCAACTTTAGATTTTAGTAAAATCTTATACTTATTTCATTTCCTTGCGTTTCCATCATATTTTGATAATTTTTATTTTAATATTCATAAAAATAAAGAAAAAATCCTCCTAAGAATACGTTTTTTTCCTTCTTACACCATTATATTGAAAACTACTTTTTACTTTAAAATATGTTTCTGTAAATGATAAAAAAATTTCCCTAATTTCAGTTTTTTCCGTTTGAACACAATAATTTTGTATCAGGAGTTGATGAATAATGATATGATATGATGTAATGTGATATCTGTTGTATCTGTTTCAGTATCTGTACTAAATGTTTTCTTCCTATTTTATATGCTAAAATACATCATCATATTATATGTGGAAGCTGAATTGTTTTATAAAATTAATATACTGTCAAAGATTTTATGTTTGTAATTATAAAATTAAATTCAATTTTAGTCCTATAAAATTAATAACGAAAAACTCTCTAAAATCGTGAAAAAAATTTGAGTAGTCTTTTTGTAGGCTCCTTTTGTCCATCTGTCCTTCCGTCATTATGATAATTTAAAGTTCAAGCAGCGTATGGATCCAAGGCCAATTGTTTAAATCATAATTGCTTGAATTAACTACATTTGTTTAAAACATTTTCGATGTGAAAATTTTATTGAACACGATATTTAGTTTTAAAATAGACACTTAACTCGTTAGGCTTACGAATATGTTTAGCCTGTCCTTGTAACTCTATGCATATATCTCACTCGCTTTAAACTTCATGATTTCTTATTGGCTGATTAAAAAAAGAAAATAACTCCATTAAAACAAATTATTAATAGTTTAACTTCCTGTTCTGAATGACAGATGGTTTTGAAGTTACTCATATACATTGTTGGATATACAAAATTGTGCTATTTATAGGTAAACGGCCATGATCTTCTAATAGATGGTTATAATATTAATGTGAAATATAAAAAATTTCAAATATCAAGCTAGTAATACCAAATAGCCCTACCTCAATTGGTCAAAATAAAACCCAACAATTTGAAATTTTTGATTTTCTCCTATTTAAAATTGTTACTTTTGTGAGATCTTTGATTTCGTTTGTGACTAATTAATTTTGGAGAAATTCGATATTATTTTACTAAAATTTCATTTGTGTAAAAATATAAATTCTTCAATTCTTATGGAATTTTAATTCGATAAGGTACCAAAAATTAAATGGAAATATTTCATAACTAAAAAAAAAAAAGAAATAGTAGGTTAAAATTTTGGAGATAAAATCATACTACTTCGAATTTTAAAGGTGATGAAATTTTGGACTTCAATTTTCGATATGAAAGAATACATTTTAATAGATTGTTAATGAAATTCTTTAATCTTTTTTTTTGTTTCATTTAAAGCGTAGGTTTAAATAAATTCAAAATATTATATTTAAAAAAAAAAAAAAAATTTTCACATAAAAATTAAAACAAGTTTTTAGTTTTAATACGATATGATGATTTACGACGACAATGCTTTACTTTATTTTATCTTTTTGGTTTTGATTATTAAAAAAAAAACTGATTTTTACATAGGTGGGTAGATAAAAGGCAAAAAAAAAAGGAATTAAATTTCTTTTAAAGTAGAAATTAAATTTTGATTAACATTTACATTTATAATTTGCTTTGAAAAATTTTTTAATGTTCTTTTATTAATCTAATGTTATAAAAAAAGATATAATTCAAAATATTTTCATTTTGAAAATAAAAATTAGGTATTTGTTTGGTGTTAATTTTGAGAAACTTTAGAAAGAAGATTAGTTCCGACTAAATTTTTTGTAGGGGCTAAAATTTGAGTTTAAGTCGTTTAATTTAAAAAAAATTTTTAAATTACGAGTGAACTTTCGACTTATAAAGTCATTATTAAGTCTAATGAATAATTATTCTGTTACTTTGAAAATATATAGGGAAAGTAGGTAAGATTATTATGAATGAAGAAACTGTGGGTGGAGTTGATAAATATTTTTTCGATATTTATAATTTCATATTTAATAAAAAGGAGTTATTTAGGTCTATTTGATTATTTAGGAAAGTAAAATTAGGGTTTTATTTAGTTTATTTTTATGTGCTCTTTGTACCGGATTAAAATTGATCTACCTGACTGGCCAACTTAAGCGACATTGCATTGCGGACATGATAATCTAGATACACCATTTTTTATTAAGGATAGGGGTCTTATTAAACGAAGTTAATAGTTTCCATTATTATTTTATATAATAATATAATAATATATATTTTGTTTAAAGTAATGATTACTTTTCTTATTTACAATGTAATAAAATTGTTCTAATGTGCGTTCAAACATTGATTGATGAAAATTGTAATAATCACTATTGGCAGGAAATTCATAATGAATATTCCTCATCAAAATTTGGGAATCAAATATTTCACCGGTGTTGTCTGTTGGCTTCTTAAACAAAATATATAAGTAAACAAATAATTGGGATAATTTATAATTTCTGGAAGCCTAGTTTTTATCTTGAAATGTCTTGATGCCCGACAAGCAGATGAAAATAAATTGATTAGATGATTCGTGCTAAACAATACCGTGTTTTAATATCTTCAAGACTAAATTTAATACACCCTCATGCATTCCCTATGCATGTTGGATACATATGAATAAAAAGTTTTCAATATAATATATATTTCCTGGATTTCATAATCCATTAAGATTGGATTGTTGATGTAGTATTACTAAAAAGAAAGAATCACGTGTATAAAATTCAGATAAGGTGTCTCAGACGTGATTTTGCTTTTATATACCATTTTTGTTTATACGAAAACAATTATTAACTATTATTTGAAATGAAATAATTTAATAATATTTATTAATAATATAAAATTTGTCTGAATAAAATTAGTAAACATTTTCAAAATAAATTTAAATATACATAATAATATATTATTTATATACATACATGCATGTCTTATGATAAAACATCTTTTATATTATAATTAAAGTTTTCGAATTTCAAAGTATTACAGAAGAACTTTAAAACTACATACGTAAAGCTATTTCTATTATTATATATGTTTATATTTATTTGTAGTTTCTTTGCATATATTATTACCAGATACATAAAGTCTCAAAATTGTTTTGAGCAATCCTGTAAGCAATTTTCATTATTAGCAAATAGTTTTCAAGAAGGCATTGATTTTGAAGTGACAAGCGTTTGAAATGATGACTTTATTAGTAAGTCTTTTAGAAACCGTTTATTCACAATGGATGTATAGATTAATTACCCAAGATAAACATGCGATAAACGAATTGAATATAACGCTGGTCTAAATGAAAGAGGCAGCAAAGTGGAGAAGACGTAAATATATTTCATTTTGCAAAAAAATATGTTTTCAAGTAAAAACGTAAGGCTAACAATTCAGTTTGTACTTGTTTTTTACTGTATAACTTGATCCGATATCTAACTCGCTTTAATATTCATTATTTCTTATTGGTTGATAAGAAAAACATGGCTGGTTTAAAATAAAATATTTATAGTTCCGCTTCCGATTAAAAGATACTGTGCTATTTATAGGTAAGTGGCTATGTTTGTTCCATTAAGTAATTTCTACTATCGTCATGACATGCAGTTTAATTTTTGATTAATGATTTGATAAAGTACTAAAGAAAGAAAGTTCTATATTGAAATAATTATTGATTTGATAAATAAATCAGTTAGAGAGACCATAATGTAAATAAACAAATTGATTATGAAAGAGGAGACTAGACAATCAGTTATTGCGTCTGCAAAGTGTAAAACTATTAAGATAAGGTAATACAATCCCGTATTTGTAAAAAAATGTGTTGATTTAATTGATAATTGCTCTTTGTTTTTATAAAATTGTATAAAGAAAAAACTGTGGATAAAGGTTCAATTAGAACAAATTTGGTAAATTCCACAACTCGTTTTACAATATTCCTTTTAGTATTTGTTGGAATTTTATTAAACCGTGTAGAACAAAGTAAACAGAGAATAGAGAGATGTATAATATTTGAGTATTGTTATGTTTTTTCTAGTTGGTTGAATACATAGATAAAATATACAAGATGAATGTTCTGTAGAAGATTTAGAAATATTAATTTCATTCTCTGTTGGAAGTTCAATTTATTTAATATTTGTAGTAATAATAATCAAACAATTCTTCCACCTACAGTTTACCTATAGCGCCTAATATTTGTAGAACTAACACAACTGTTTAACACACCTAGATTTTAAACGGAACTGAATTAATTCTCTGGGATTCTCTGTCGATTTTGAATTAAGATTCAAAGAAATAGATTATTTGATTCAACTTGTAAGGTGATTTTATAAATAGTAAGGTGATTTTATGAATTTTAATGCCAAACTTTAAAATTCGGATAAAAGTAACCGTCCTATCGGTGAAAAAACCAAATGAGATAACGTTATGGATTTTATAGACAGTTCTGGAAAAGTCGATTCCATGAATGAGTTTGAAACAGTAACAAGGAAAGAGAATAATTCTAATCAAACAAGTGTATTTTTTTTAATTTTTTATAATTATTAATGAGAACTCTAGGATTTTTCGAATAAATTTCGAGCTTTTCCCCAATTTCCTAGATCAAATGATTTTGTATTTTATAAATACGTATTTCGTTCGCAAACCGTCACCAAATTAGCAAACGAGTAACATCTCCTCAGAGAATCATTACAACTAGCTAATTCATACTGATGATGACTATTTTGTAGTCGAAATACGTATTTATAAAATACAAAATAATTTGATCTAGGAAATTGGGGAAAAAATCGAAATTTAAACAAGTAATGTATATAACAACTAATAGTTAATTGTTTAGATACTCGACATATCAATGTTTGAACTATTTTTAATCATTTCATAAAATACTTTAAATATCCAGTCTATACAGCTATAAATATGAAATATGTATACGAAAATAAAACGTATTGTAGGTATTTATATGTGCTTCTTAGCTAAATTTGAGCTAAAATTGTGACGACTCTAAATATTTGACGAAACAATTTTTCAAACAAAAGTTGTTTTAAAAAACAATAATTTATTATTTTTGAGTTTTTGTTCAATCTTTTATGGTTCAAAAAGATGGCTCATGGATCCATTAGACTTAATAAACCGATTTTACTCGTTCCCGATCTTAAAATCACTCTTTGGGTCAATAAAATATTAAATACGTCAGCAAAATCTCAGGTCGCTATTCCGTTTTGTTTTCGATCATGGATAACCGAAAATGCATTTATTAGGTTAATATTGTCTAGTGTTAAAATTTTAGACTAAAATTTATATACCCTTTTATATTCTATATGCTGAGTATAAAAAAATTTGGTATACAAAATGGTGCCAAATCTGAGAGTTTTCCTTAATATATATTATTAATAATTCATGTAGCTTTTCAAGTTGGCACGAAATTATATATGTATATATATATATATATATATATATATATATATATATATATATATATATATATATATATATATATATATATATATATATATATATATATATATATTTGTCATTTATTTTTGCATGAATTTATTTTGATTTTTTCTACGGTTCTCTGAAATCATTAACCGAACAGCTAATAATGAGTTTACAAGGGTAGTGTTTTCAAAAAAAAAAACTGGACTAACATCATTAATAAACACTTATATATAAAATTATATTTTTCTATTAATAGAAATTTTCATTATAAAATGATTTAATTATTTTCTTATTTAATCGAAATGCTTCTGTACAGAAGTTTTACTACATATTACATTCACAGTATTATCATTGTAATATTACTGTATAGTACACAAGCTAGATTGAATAAATACATAGATAAATTTATTAAATTAATTAATTTTATATTAAAATCATGGAATATTAAAATTTATAATAGTCTATGAGCTAGTGGGAGATTTTAATTACGATTTTTCTATAATGAAGGAATTTTTTTCAGTGATAAATTATATGCGAAGTACGGAATCACATTTTGAAAGGAAACAGCACAGCATATCATCTTTCTTCATTTGAAAGGCTTGTCAAAGTTGGCCCAGAAGGCAAATAGTTAGTGCAGTTCACATGCAATAGAAATGAAACTTCACGATAGGGAAACAAATATACAATGTCAGGAATAAGATAATTGTAAAAACTGCAATCTCATACTCTTGCACGTTATATCCTATAGATATATGTGGTTGTCTTTTTTACAGTAGCTTTTTACTAAAGAGGTTTCACTTCAAATAAAAAGTTTTATAGCATAGAATCTCACATTAAAAGGACCTTTCTTTACCTTTTAAGACTATATTAAAACTAACAGAGGTAGACGCCTAGAAGTTTCTACACATACATAAAAAGAGTTATTATGTACATGAGATGAATGTGAGATGTATACACGCATGTACGGCTTGAACTTTTAGACGTTCTAGCTCCATTATATTTCATAATGGCCAAAATCGAACATTTTTTGTAAAATTTTATATTCTCAGTCTTCTCTTTGTGCGATGCTTCGTAGCGTCCCCACAGCCATCTACTAAGCTTTGCCCATATGAATGCGTCCATATGTAGTGGGATATAATATTAAAAATATATTTAATTTAATATTTTACATTAAAATATAAAAAAATTTGAAGGTTGGTAAAAAATAATAAACCTGACGTTTATCCTTGTATTTCTGACACTCATATCAATCTCTCCTAGGGTACTTTTCAGAAGTTTCAACCCTGCCGTGTGTGAATTGCACACTATCAAATGTATAAAAGCTTATGGCGTGCAGTATTCAAAAACATAAACCATTTTGTGGCTGGAATTCACAACGTGGTTTCTATACTTCGCATTCTACAATTCATGACTGTAAAAATTTACCGTTTTATAGAAAGAGCGTTACTCAAGTTGTCCACAAGCTCTCAACCTATAATATTAATAATGATAATTATAATGATAATATTAAAAAAATTAATAATTCAATTATGTATTACAAACATTATTATAAATTAATATCCTCTTCCATTTCTTACATCATGTAAATGTTTGAGAAAAACTTTTTTAATTAAAATCATCATTATATATTTATCTATTATATGGTTTATTTACTAATAACTAAAGAGATCTTCAGGGTTACACAAACAGTGATATTACATCCATTTTAACAAAGTAACAAAGATCTGATTTATTCGATACAAAATACCAATTTTATACCCGAAATTAATGAAATTTAATAGTAAAATTTAGCTTAAAGTTTGTAGTAAATATTGAAGACATTTACAAATTTTTGGTATTCATAGAATCATTTAATTAATCTATTTTTAAAATAATTCAAAAACGAAAAGAGATAGCAAACTGGAATATCACTTCGTGAATGAGTTTAATCAATTCACTCAGTGTGATTGATGAATGCATGATCTAATTTTTGATACATATGAATTGTGCTGAAATTTTCCATTACTCAAAAATTACGAAAGAAATAATCTCTGAAAATGGGATTATTTTCCTTCCGTTATTATTTACTGGTCCAATGCGTGAAACTTATGATTATTAATTTTATTTATAAATAAAAACAACTAATATAAATAAAAAGTACTTTCCAGAGTACGTTAAGGATATTAAAACAAATACCTCTAGAAAAATTCAGCTTGTACGTAATTTTTTCGAAGTTCGAAAAAATGTACCAGGCACTTAAGGTTTGTTGTCTAAACAGTTTAAAAATTTTTAGTTTCTTTATACCGTGGTTCACTGTAAACTAGGCGGTGGCTCGCCCAGTACATATTGACTGACTGACTAGATGATATGACTGTTCAATTGAATGCACAAATTGCAAGTCAAATCTACAAGGTTTCCAATGAGAATGTATTTTTTAAAAATATAGTTATACAACTCCCGTTAACTAATATTAATGCAAGTAAACATTGATTCACTTTCAAACAGTTGACCCTAGACCAAGGCTTCTAAAACTTTTTTCATTCACGACCCCATTTAAGATTGTTAGTTTCCTGGCAATCCCATATAAATATAAAAGAAAGATAAATAATACATATGAAAATATATAGTTTTAGAATTCATTTAGAAACATACAAAAATAAAAAATTGCACAAAAAGGTGTAAAAGTGTATATGCCGTATGTTTCATCAAAATAGGACAGTTTTTGCAATAACATAAATAAAAGGGAATTCTGACTATCGTAGTTCGCTCGAATATATTCGAACGCAGTAAGTATTAAATTAAAATTAAAGGAAAAAATTTAATGACATGGATATGATTGTTTATATTACATAATAAATTAAATCTTGGTGAAATGTTTGAAACTGGAGGACAAAAGACCTCTTCAACATGTTTTAACGATGAATGATATTGGGATTTTATATGTGTTAAAATATATGTGTTACTCCATTTGAAATCACGACCCATAGTTTAAAAAGGCCTGCCCTAGATAATTATTGCAAAAAAAAAGCATAATAAGTGTTTTATATCGTGTAAGTATTATGTGACAATAATTTTATAAATGCAACATAAAATAAATTTATGTATTCAAAATGAAAACAAAGCTCTTTTTCTTTTATTACAGGTTCCAACATACACAAGTCCTGCACATTTGTTAATTATTTCTTAATTATTATCTTTTCAACATGAAGAAAGCACAACCACTCTAATAAAAGAGAGATAAACTGATATCTAAAAAAAACACAAAATATAACGATGGATGAAAGTAATAATTCATTAAGGGTTGTTTTTTCATTCCAGTGTACCGAAAAACCAAAAACATAAAAAACAAGTTATTTTTTATATTATTATATATTCGTGAACAAAAAAATTGGGTAACTTTTAAGCTTTTGAAATGGCCTGGAAAATTTTAATCAACCATTTTTTTACTTATCCATTGAACAAAAGGGATATAAAGCAACTAGTTGGTAGTAGGAAAATTTGTTACATGGTTTGTGGGTCCAGTGAAATAAGAGCCGTTTTCATAAATTTTTCGATTAGGTCCTCAAGCTTCAAATCGACGGATATTTGTTTTTTGTTATTGTAATGGGTAGATCAATTAGCGGAAAATCAGTAAATAACATTTCACTGGCGGAAAATCAGTAAATAACAATTTTCAGGTTGTCGGACAATGGGTACCGAATTTTCTCAGGTATTTCAGGTATTTTTTGTTATATTAGTTATTGAATGATATTCCATTATAATAAAAAAAATCCGATATAACTTTGAGTTCTACCATTTATATTAATCCACTTCTAGATACAACGCAAGGGTGTCGTCAGTCGTTGAGCCATGAAGAGGCTAAAATTGAAAATAAAATAAAAATGTAAGTTTTAATTTGTAGCGGCTTTGAGCGGCACGAATTCAAAGTATAGGTTGCACGTCTTAGTTGAAACCTAATTGTGAAAGTTTGTACCGGTCGCGGTAGCATGAATACAAAGAGATTCATGTTTATTCTAAAATTTGATTTTATACTGAAAATGTAGATTCTTTTTTATCGGGTGTAAGAACTGTATATAAAATAAGTTACAAATAAATTAGAAATTAGTTAAAACACGCTGTGTGATGTCGTTGGACACCCGATAGAACCGAAGTTCCTTACGCTGTTCGGCAAATATTTTTATTTAGTTATTTTTAAATTTCAATCAACGTATTTTGCATGAAAAAAAAAAAGATAATAATAATAATTCACGGATAAATTGTGTATAAATATTATCTTATGAGGTTCAATAAATTTACACTTGTTTACCTTACTTATCAATAAACTTATGAAATAAAGGTAAAAAAAAATGCAATTATATTATTATTTTATTTGGTTTTGAATTGCAAAATTTATCAGTTAATTTTTGTTTTGTAGATTTATTTACAAAATGAAAAGGCTAACTTACGCTAACTGGGAATTAAAATCTATAGTATGTAAGATCCAAGCCGGGTATCTTTGGAATGGCTTGCGCAGACGTTACTCATTACATCAACATGTCTTGTACAATAACAAATCTTAGATCTTCGATGAGTTGTTATCGAGTTATCGAGTTATTTAATAATAAATCTGCGCCGTGATTAGTCAGATTATTTTTTCTCTTCGTCAGCCTGCAGGCAGAAAATGTAGAGAATAAGAGATAGCAACTATCGCATGCTTGTAACGCACAGTTTTTTTTGATGAATAGATCCCTATCGCCGTAACGTGCGAAAAAGAAAGTGTTCTTGACCAGGTCATTGCTGCATTTGTATGTTTTATTGTTTATTTTCTATGCAGGTATTCTGAAAACTTTGACTATATTCATAGTGACATTCGTTTCATTGTACGCCAGTATACACATTATTTTAATGGAGTGTTTTACGTACAACGAAAAACCATAGATCAAAGAGTTATATCATTATTATCTGTATGTGTTTGAGGGTAGCTAAGTTACGTTATATATGAAGTGTGCTATGATGCGATAAAATTAACATACATTTTTGAGTAAATTATTTAAAAATAAAAGATATTATAAAACAAGTGTGACAAGTGTATTCATATAATGTATAGGGTGGGTCAGCTAGTGATTTGTCTTGGGTTGGTTTATAGGGTGGGCCATCACGAAAACGTCAGTGTCATACTTCTGCGAAAAGAAATGATTCGTGTTCCATTTGTACGCAAATTTGTGCTAAATGTTCGTAAGGCGGACATGCTCGTGGAAAATATCCATGGTCCACGTACTCGTACAGTGCGCACACTCAACAATGTGAATGCTGTAGCCGAAAGTGTGCAACCTAATCCTAGAATATCACATCGCCGTCAATCGCAACAAATCAACATTAGTTGCACTAGCTTGGGGAGATTTTGCAAAAAGACAACGAATTATTTGCTTACAAGATTTGATTCGTTATCGCTTATCAGTTTGAGCCTTAGAATAGCTCGAAATTGATGAATATTTTACTTAAAAAATCATATCTTCTGATGAGCAGCATTTCCATCTTGGCGACACGATACCACGACTATCCTCTGGACATCACATTATCAAATTTCGGATAAGAATATTTTCTTATTTCGTACTTTTAAGAGCACATTACCGCAGGAGGGATGTAGTTCTTTTAAACATATTTTGTGATTAAACATTTTTTTGAGTTAAGTTGATGCTATTAATGTTTATATTTTGTAACTGTACTACTAATTGTGCTCTTTCATTCAATACTCCAATAGGTCACATTATAATAAATGTCATATTGATGTTATTTTCATTATTCTATGTCACTCGAATTGTAAGAACGAATACATAAGTAGAATTTATACATGATAAAATTATAACCCTTTTTTTGGATATCCCGTAGTTGAGATATGTAATACAAAGCAATTAGTGCGTCAAATGAGTAACATATAATTTAAAAAGTAAGTAAGATAAATAAAATAATTTATTTGTTTATAATCATATTCCAATAAATATAAAATATAATATTTACATTATTAATTTTAAATTTTTAAGTACCTTACAATCTTATCTTTACATAATTTTCGATAAAACCTATTTATGTTGATTATTAATTCTAAACACATCATTTAAAAAGTAATAATTTTATGGTTTTATATTAAAACTGAAAGTACAAGTGCGAAGATTATTATTTTAATTTCAAATATATTGATTTTGGTTTCGATGGAAATGTTGCTAAATGAAGACTTGGTACAGTTCTAAAACTGCTGTAGTTGATGGTAACGCCAATTTTGAATTTGTCATTTGTAACCCTTTTTACCTCGCCCTTTAGTATTTCACGTGCCGAAAAGTTTTATTTTCAAAAATTCACAATCTACTGAAAGTAATGCGGGAACAGATTAACATATAATCAATATTATAACTTATATTTTAACTGCTACTAAAGTATATATTTTTGAAATGTACTAATTGAGCTCTTTCATTTGATATATGATACAAGTCAAAGAAAAAATTATTTGTAACCTCCAATTTTTTTGTTCTTTCTTCCACTATGTTCGTTTTATTCCTAATAAATATAACCTATAACGACCGGGCTATTATCACGAACCAATGGGCATATCAATCATCAAAATCGGTTCAGTAGCTTAGCTGTTATGGTGGATCATACGTGGATCATACGTAGACTGGTAAAAATAAAACCAATCCTTTTGACTTTGCCATAATCGGGTAAAAATTTTCCCATAATAATATCTTCTTGCTTATCATGACTTTTTTCTAATAATTACGCCCCTCTGCTTTTTACAAAGTGTTTAGAGCTAATGGAATACTAATTTGCCTGACGTGTTAAACAAGAGAGTCATAAACAAGAATATAATATATGTAAATAAATTAATTTAGATAATATTAAAAATAACATTAATTGCTAAAGATATACAAAAAATTGTTTATGATTATAAAATAATTTTGACGGTCCATGCCTTTGATAAATACACAAATAAACAAAATTTGTGGAGAACACTATTTGTACACGACATATGTTGTTGTATATCAAATATTTGAGGGTATGTTAAATTTGGTCTAGTGTTCGTAATGTTTAAGAAAATGGACGGTATAAGAAATATTTGTGAATGTGTGCTCATAAAATAACTTAGTAAGTATTCATTTCTATTCGCCATCAAGAGCACAAAAACGAAAAAAGACTGCACACTGAAATTCTTATGGTGTTTTCTCAATTTACAAAAGAACTTATGATTGAGAAAAATTGATTATTTGGGATTCATGATTCCATCTTTTATACCGTGAAGAAGTTGAGTGCTAGTAAAAATTGTTTTCAAAAACAATCGTCTTTTATTTGAAATATTTCATCATATATTTTTATGATGAAATTATCCAGAATTAATTAAGGACCAATAAATTCTTAGGGTCATCGAAGAATACAACTCAAGTTTTTCGATGATTGAGGGTTACTCTTGAAGCAAATTAATGTCGAAGAAAGTTTTAGAAATGGTGGCATCGTGACGAAGAATCAATTTTATTCCTAGTATATCAAATTCAGTTCAAAGTTACATTACTTTTGAAATATTTTCATTGTAACAGATATTTTTTGCGACAATATTAATAATTAATAATACCAGAAACAGAATCAGCGACTAATTTATAAAATAAAATACTAGGTATAGAACCTCGTTTCAGAGGATATCAAAAGGAGCCTTCATTTTTTTCGCCGACTTCAAACAAGAAAGAGCTTATCAATTCGTTAATTAATAATAAACATTCATACATTTTTTTATTTGTTCAGGCATATTTTCTTTGTCTATAGACCGAATTTAAAATTTGCGTTGCATTAAAAATGGTCACATCAAATTCAAATGGTTAATTTGAAGAAAAATAAATATAATTAATTAAAATCCGTTTTTCATAAAAGTAAAAACGCTGCTGCGTACCATTTTAGTGACGTCATATCGGTATATAATGTAAAGAATACTGGTATAACAACACATTGATAAAAAAACATAACTACACACTTTCAATTTATTTTACAAATTAAGATACTGTTGATTGATTGAACTGACGAAGATAACTAATATTTTAACCGTAATGACGTCATATCGTGGCAGCCTAGTGTTTAAGGTCACATGATATAAGGATAAAAATATCGAATTTTAACTTTAAGATAATAATTTCATAATATGTGCTTTTATAACTCAAATTTAGAATATTTATGAATATTTCTACATAAATTTTAATTTCAAAATTCAATCAATACCTTCTAATCGATACAAAATTATTGAACAAATATGGTTTACCACTTTGTATATAATTGACTGTATGACCTCAGATCTGAAACGTGCAGTAGTTACATTAAAATAAATGATAAGATATAATTTAATTTTCATAAATTTTTCCATTGAACTAAATTTTTTTAACCAACAATCGCCATTTATTTGTGTGTGTACGAACTTTCTCTTATGTGTGTACTTATTAAATATTTTTTAACATTGAAATATAAAACTATTTTATTATTAGTCAAAGATGTAAGGTGAGGTTAAATACAGAGTTGTTGTACAGACAAGTGGGGTAGTCGGATAGATAATCAAAATAAATAACAACAAAATATATTTTATAAACAAATCTCGCGTAAAATTGTTATATTATTGAATTATAAACAAATATGGAACAGTGGAAAGGTAAAGCAGCGATTGTAACAGGTGCTAGTGCGGGCATTGGTGCAGAAATTGTTAAACAATTGGCTAAATATGATATTAAAGTAAGTGCATTTTTTAAATAATAGTAATACTTCTTGATTTTGGATCCTTCCAAAAGCTTGAAATTTGATTATTTATATTATTCACAACATATCACACTTGTTATGCGCAATAATACGTGTGGTATGTAAGGGACTCAAAAAATTTTGCTACATTTTTTTATTGATAATACTAAAGGTTCAAAGTGAAACAAAATCGGTTGCCAAACAACACTTTTTATACTCGACATACATAATATGTTAATTTTAGTGTAAAGTTTATAACGCTAGGAAATATTGACCCCACAAACAAAATTTTGGTATAGGTGTTCATAGACACACCAAATTAGTTCATTCCCGACTGTCCGTCCGTCTGTCCGTCATCACAATAACTTAAAAACGAAAAGAGATCGCAAACTTTGGTGATGTATTCTAAACATAAAAAGTGAGTTTCAGTTTGAGAATATGCAAAATCTTTTACAATCGATCTTTGGCCCAGCTTTTAAACTATAATATAAAAGATAGACGAAAAATACAAATACAAAAAATGTTTATTACTTTTTAACAAACAACTTTTGTTTGAAACATTTTTCGTAAAATGTTTGAGTTCTCCACAATTTTAGCTCAAATTTGGCTAATAAGCACATATATGTAATAACAATACACATTATTATTATTATACATATATGCAACTGTATAGACCAGATATTTATAGTATTTTATGAATACTAATTAAAAATTAATGCAAACAATGAAATTCAATCATATGTCGAGTATCTGAACAGTTAACTCTGTTGGTTGTAATCTTTACTTGCTTACTTTTAAATTACATTTTTTTAAAACTATACATCCGTATTTTGTAGTTAAATAAATTCCAAAATTTAAAACAAAATAAATTTTTTTTTAGAATTGATTTGTCTATTATAACTCAAGGCCAATCACATTTTTTTTATTCATAATTTTTTTAAGGATGAATAAATTGCGTATATTTTTAATAATCTAAGTATATCACGCAATGAAATTAACTTAGTAGATTTATTTTTCTACAGTACCAAAACCATTTGGAAGATTTCAATTTTGAGTATATCCATTATAATTGCATTCCATAATGATTGCATAAATGTTATTTGTTTGTACCTTGACCATGATCTTGCTGTGGAAATAATTATATGCAAATTGTTTATAATTAATTCAAGTTTTTATTTTTTAAATTTTTTTAAAAATATATTGAATATTATTAATAATTATTCTCAAATAAGTTTTTCCAAGTGCTTAATTAAAAAATTGCATCCTTAATTAAAAAACTCGGATGCTCAAAAAAATGTTAAATGGAATTAATGCGCATTTTCAAAAGTTGCAGCAATTTTTGTTGAGAAATTTGACAAATTTTTTAAGCAATCAATCCTATAAATAACAAACGCGACAAAAAAATGTAACCAATTTTTTTTTGAGGGCTCGGGTCAGCTCTGGAATATAAAACTTTAAAAAATATTTTTGGAATATGTTTATCCTAAAATAAACTGATTTTAAATGTGATATTAAAGTGTCCTGTACACGGTCAAAATTATTTGCAAAATTTTTGTTTGCCAAATGTATTTGTCAAATTTTTTAAAAAGTGTGCAAGTTTATTTGTCGTGATTGTCAAGCAATGTAAATGTTTGACGATGGAAATTTTGATTGACGGTGTGTTTGCCAAACCTGTTTGATAGTGTACAATGGTTTTTGTCAAATAAAATCTCAGTTATCGTCTTAAAACCATGGAGAACATGGATGAATATTGTTTGACAAACATGTCAAAGAAGCTTGCACACTTTAAAAAAATTTGATAAACACGTTTGTCAAACTAAAATTTGGCAAATAATTTGATCGTGTATAGGGCACTTAACAAATTTATTTGATGTATTGGTTTGATCGTAAGCGCGTTTTAGTTTGATGAAAACATGAAGTCTGACAAACAAATTTGACCGTGCACAGGACCCTTTACATTTCCAATGATTGAATTTGATTTAAAGGTATTTGCTTTGGCACGTCGAGCGGAACGACTACAAGAACTGGTAAAAAGTGTACCTGGAGGTCAAATATATCCATTGTGTACAGATATCAGTAAAGAAGATGATATTTTAAGAGCATTTGCAGAAGTAAAACGAATAGCTGGTGGTGTTGATATATTAATTAATAATGCTGGGATAATTGTGCCAAATTATCTTTTTGGTAAGATAATAAAAACATAAAAAATTAGATTGAGAGAGATAACATAATGGTTTGTTGCATGTTTCAGAACAATTATTGTTTACCTTTAGTAATATAATGGTTTGTTTATTAATGTTTACATAATAATTATAATACTTTGTTTATTATTTTTTTTTTTTGCATTGCCCCGATGGCTATTTTTAATGATTATACTCAAGGTTATCGGTATACATAGGTATTGTGCTATTGTGAGTCATATATAATTAGTTCATTACAAATTGTAATGCATTAAAATCAACACCATTCAATTATCTTTGAGAAGAGAAAAATTACTTTTCGAAATATCTTTATAATCGACATACATAATATATCAGAGTATATTAATTTTAGCCCAAAGTATGTAACGCTAGTAACTATTTACCGCCCTAACAAAATTTTGGTATAGGTACTCATCAAATACACCTAATTTGTCCATTTCAGGTTGTCCGTTCGTCCGTCATCACGATAACACAAAAACAAAAAGATATAGCGTCAAAAACAAAAAGAGTTTAAATTCGTGAACGAGCAAAATCGATCCATTGGGTCCAATGGATCCTTGACTCAACTTTTAAACTATACAAGTTAGAAGAAAAATCCAAATACAAAAATTTCGGAAACAAACAACTTTTGTTTGACAATTTTTTTCGTAAAATGTTAGGATTCGCCACAATTTAAGCTCAAATTTAGCTAATTATCACATATTGGTAATAACAATACATATTATTATGCATGTATACTTATATAACTGTATAGATTGGATATTTATAGTATTTTATGAATATTAATTAAAAATAGTCCAAACAATGATATTTAATCATATATCGAGTATCTAAACTATTAACTCTGTTAGTTCAAAATAAAATGTTACTGAATAAGATAACACACTTTGATAAGCTTTTGGACATCTCCAGAAATGCATAATAAATGCTGTTGCCTATGTGGTACCTCTACTGTGTACAGCAAAAATTGCATAAAAATCGCTCGTTTAATCTTTTAACTGAAATGCATTTTGTAAGGATTTTAATCAACGCTTTTAAAAATAAATTCCACAGATGGAAAAACCGCCGATTGGGAACGATTATTTCAAACAAACGTGTTGGGTTTATGTGTAGCAACACGTGAAGCATGTCAATCTATGATGGAGCGTAATGTAAACGGGCATATAATTCATATAAATAGTGTACTAGGCCATACTGTTCCATCACATGCATCCAAAATGGGATTAAATGCTTATCCTGGAACGAAACATGCTGTTACTGGATTAGCTGAGACATTACGACAAGAACTGCTTCATAATAATAATAATAAAATTAAAGTAACGGTAAGATATGCAACTTTTAAACATTACAATTAAGAATTTGATAAATAACGTAGCAAGGAATCAAACTATCCTATTTTTGGAAGGATATCTTTCTGATTGGATGGCTATTTTTGTTACTTATAATCCAGAAACATATTATAACATCCACTTTTCAATGAGCTTATAGTTTTGGTAGCCGCTATCCCCATAGCGACCCAAATCTCTTCGTTTCACAGAAATTTTGGAATAAATTCTTTCAAATGTTACAGGATTAATTTCTACAATTTTTGAAAATTAATAATTATAAGTCGAATCAAATTTTTTGTGTATCTAATGCCCTTAATTTGGGTGATAAAATTTTTCATCTCCATGAGTTTTCGTACTGAATAAAATTTTCTTTTATTTAATTTTTGTATATTTTTCAGAGTGTAAGTCCTGGTTTGGTCGATTCCGAATTTGATATTGCAGCTAACAGAGATTTTATTGCTAGCGCACGGGTCATCTTGAGACCATTGGATCCAATTGATGTTGCTAATGCGGTGTTATATGCTTTGAGTACTCCCCCACACGCTTTAGTAAGTTAATGATTCTGTAGAATTCTTGAAAAAAAATTAATGTCGTTCTTAGCAAATAGAAAAATGTAGAATTTTATGGGGGAATTGAAGAAAAATACTTAGGCCTATGAGAAAAAAATTTATAGAATTTTTGGGACAATTCTGCACTGTCCCGTTAAAAAGTCATTGGTGTTTTTGTAATAAAAATATGCAAAATATATGAAATTTGAGTTTGTTAGCGTACGCTCAAATTTTTTGAGAATCATTTGTAAGAATGTTGAATAAAATTCCCAAAAGTGATTCCTTAAAAAAATTTAAGGTGAAATTTGAGTTTGTTAACTCAAATTTTGACACTCATTTGTAAGAATCTGGAACAAAATTCCCACAAGTGATTCCTTAAAAAAATTTAAGGTGGGCCTTCTGGCGTTTTTCATGTTTTAGAAGATTTTGTTGAAATACTTGCCAGTTTTTTCAAAAAAGCAATTTAATTCCAAGTTATATTCATTGGAAATTTTGTTTTAGGTCACGGAACTCACAATTCGACCAATTGATGAACCATAACTTTGTGGATCCCAGCTTTTAATAGAAACCTTACAAAATGATATATTTATGTTTTTTTCAAAACTGATTCTGTATTTATATGTTAAAAATAAAAACAGTGTAATTTGTTGGTAATTTAATAATAAAATTGTTAAGTATAGCTATTTTTGATTCTAATATAGAAAAATTGTTACAATTATCCCATACAAATTTGTAGGTTTATCATCCCAAACAAAGGATCTCACGGAATTAACGTGACTAAAGTTATAATTGTTAATCTAAATGAAACGGATGGAAAATAATTAAGACCTTCTTTTAACTGCATTTCTTCTACTACAAATTAATTATGAATAATTATAGACAAAATTTATTGAAAACTTTTTTCATTAATCCGAGTACATATAATTAATTTTTCAATTATAAATAATTTTCAATTATTAATTTTATTATTTTTAGTTCATATAAATAAATACCTTTAAGCTGTTTTTGCATTTTTGAAATTTATCAATTTTTTGTGTGTGTTTGTTTATAATTCTATGTCTACATTTAGGTATTAAAAGTTTTATAATTACGGTTCGAAAATAACAATTTTTTATTGATTAAATATTTTATTAGATCATATTTATTCCATCCAATCGAATATCAAAGAGACATACTTTTTGTTTCATTTGACGGGCGATGATCGATAAACAGACAAGAAACAAGAGTTCACAAAATATGACTGTGCCTAAAAAACGTGTTTCGCAATACTGGTCAAATTATATTATACTTAATTTACAAGTCTACCAAACGAGGGCTTCATTAGACACTGAAAACGGTAAGGAAGTCTAAAAAAATTAGGTTAATAAGTTAAAAAATTCGGATTTAATTTAATGTGAAGTCTAACGTATTTCCAGATATTCAAAAAAAAACATTTATCACAGAATAATTTGTCATTTATTGTAAATGGAAATAAATTATTTTTTTTTATCATGTGTTAAAAATTTTTATTTCATTGAGCTAGAAAATATGCAATAAAAAATTACAAAAGAATGTAATTTATTGTGTAAAAGCTATTGAATTATTATAATTATTTAATGAATATATACGAATTATTGAAGCATATTATAAATTACATTAAATATTAACAATACTTGTATACTGTTGCTAAAAAATACACTGTCAATAATGGATACAAAACTTCCTTGTCATGTGTATTCAGGCCGCTATATCTTTGGAACGGATTGATCGATTTAGTTACAATTTGAATATGAGGTGAAAGAAATACCTTTTCTACAATTATTGAATATTTACTTAAATGGCTTGCTCCGGAACCGTTTGACCTATTGTTTGACCTAGCTACATACTATAAAACTGTCTGGCCTAGTAAGATTACTTTATTTTTCACGTTTATACGTTGCAATTTTTGGTATTTTTGAAATATCGATAAGCTAGAATAATCGAATTTGAAAACCTGTACCATGCATGAACCTATAAAATTTCATCAAAATTGAATGAACGGTTCCAGAGATATCGACATTTAAATAGAAAATAGAAGGTTAGTTTATAGTATCTGATTTCAAGAAGTTGATAGATGACATGTTTCTAAAACGGGAGCATTCTGAACATCTTCACTATTGCTTTCCACAAGTTCAAAAATAGTCCTTCATTAGTTGTGGAGCTAGGCTCGTTCGTCTGAATAAGTATCCCATACCAAGCAACGAAAAGAAAATTACTATCAAAATATCAACATTGAAATCAAAACAAATAATTTTTCTTAAATTAGTGAAGAAAAATATATTGTATAGAAATCGATATATGATATTAGGCAAGTGGGGTTGGACGGCGCTAGACACTTTTATTCACTGGTCGAAATCATTCTTTTGGTTATAAATTTGGTTCATGTATCTTATAATAAAAGATGACACTCATCATAAAAGATGAATAACCAACAGGAAGTAACATGGAAAAAATTGACAATTTCAGAGTAGCCGATCTTTAATATTTAATTCATAAGATATTTAATTCATTTATACGGTCGTATCTCCTACATTTTTCGAATGGTAAACATTATTTCTGTATCACTATCTAGATATTTATGAAGCTTATAATAAAACGCAATATTATTTAAAAAAGGTATCCATTTAAATAGTAGTTAAGAGTTTTATATAGTAATAAACATTATTATTGCACCTTCATTTTTACAGTAAAAATAAAATTATACCTAATAGAAAATGGCCTTACTACACATATTTAATAACACACTTTTGTAGCTTCAGGCATTATTACACCTTTTAAAAACAATTTTTGATATCCGTGTATTATTTATAGGCAATACTGTACTGATGATGCTATATACACTCCCGGAGCTTAGGACAGCTACACCAAAACTGAACAAGCAAGGCTCGAGATCAACATCAAGACCGAGTATGCAAGACCAAGGTTTAATGCAAGACTAAGCTAAAAATAACAGCTGTCGATAAATACATGAGGTAAAATGTATGTAGCACAACATCAAAATGTTTTTTTCGTAGTACCAACGGGCGGAGCGAGAGAATAGCACGCATGCAACATGCAAGGGCTAGGAGTTACAGCCACGTAGGTTACTATGATTGCAATTAAATAAAGGATTTTATGAGTTATTAATTATTAGTTCTTTATAAGTTATACTTTTAATATTCTTCATGATGATAATGCATAAAACATTAATTTAAAAAAAAAAACGTAAGTATCAGATCAAATATGCAAGACCAAGCGAGACCAAGACTCGATGACAAAAATCGATGTATTTGAGAAATACCAACACTGAGTATGCAAGACTAAGACCAAGACTATTTCGGGTCTTGATCCTGGTTTTGCTTTGCTCATCAATAGTGAAAATATCGTCTGAAAGAGATAGCTAAAAGTGTTACACTTTTCAATGGTAACACAAAATAAGTGTTAACTCAATTATTATTTGATCTCTAATAAATAGGTTAGATAATTAATTTAAAATTAATAAATATCAAAAGCTTGTTAGGAAAATTAATTTGTATCATTAATTTCAGTCAAGTACAAACAGTCTTAATCTTCAATCAAAGCAGATATTCGTAATGTAGCAAACTTATTGGTATTTTGAGGAAATCTACACTATTACAAATGTAATTCAATATTAAAGCTTAAATTTTTAAAACAGTAAGAAGAACAATGTCTCTGTAATGACGTTAGTCACGTGGTGCGTGTGACGTAACACGCTAGTAAGCCAGTTCATATAACCATAACAAAACAGAACAGCATCTATCATGGCATCCTTGTTTATTATAATATATATATATATATATATATATATATATATATATATATATATATATATATATATATATATATATATATATATATATATATATATATATATATATATATATATATATATATATATATATATATATATATATATATATATATATATTCTATGGTTTACTAGCTAGTGACGTCGACAGAGCTGTCACCAATTACAGGGCATGTCCATGCCAGAATATTTCAAAAATTATTACATTATATTTCGTGTAATTTGCAAAAGATAAACATAACTTAGTTTAAATAAAGTAAAATATGTTTTTTTAAGCAACAATCTCATAGGACGGCCATAATTTGTATTATATTTTTAATGTTGTCAAATAGCCCTTTTTTAATACTGTTTTCAAGTTAAAAAATTTTATTACAAACCTTTTTTAACGTAAATACAACAAATTTTTTACTGTGTACATTCTAAAACAATGATACTCAACCATTGTTGTTCGGTGGTATTTCAACCGGTGCCAAGTCTACAAAGGGCAATTATATAATATCTTCTTAATTCTATGAATCAAGGTAAATTTCCAAAAATCCCTTCTTTATTAGTGTTTACATAAAATGATGATAACGAATAAAAAAAAGGACTTGTAATACGAAATGGAATAATAATCATTATCGTAAATAATAATAATGTTAGTAGATACATTAACTTCATTTAAAACCCCTCAGATTTATTATTGCTCCTTTAATATATCCGTATCCGATCCGTCCCGTTACATGTATTATTTAAATCAAGAGAAATGAATTTCCGGATGTCTTCTTTGTAGCCGGAGAGGTAGACAACAAAAAAAATGCAAGTTTATTCTACATGTTGATTGATCTATTTTATGCCACTTTTGATAGTGTAGATAGACAAATAGTCCGCGGTCAGTCAATCTGATGCGTTCGCCCAGGGGCGGGAATTAAAGCTATAAAAAAAACATGTACGTGGTAACTACTTTTAAATAGCTTAAAAGTGAATTTCGAGCAAAAAGTGTGCAAATTAATGAAGTGTGTTGGATTTTTTATTTTAAATTATATTTTCAATGATGAATTTTATAAAAAAATTGATTTGTAATTTATGAAATTTTTGAAAATCTTCAAAAACTAACGAAGAGTTTTTCAATGTTTATGGATTTTCTAGGATAATTGAAATCTAACAAATTCAGAATTTTATTTATTTTAGGATTGGTCGACTATTTTTCGTGAAATTGTTCAAAATATATCCGTTAAATCTGCTTTTGGATCGGATTTCGGACAATTTTTCAAAACTACCCATTTTATATAATAGGCTATTTGATTAATATATAGATTTTTCACCCGTAGATTTCAAAAATAACATCAATTAAATGAATGCTATTTTTGACATCCGACACAAAAATCCGATATAGAGGCCAAATTATCGGATGTATTTCATACAATATCTTAAAAACTAGCCGTAAAATAAATGTTATTTTTGGATTGTTTAGATCTTAATTACCCCAGGAAACTCATAAACGGTGAAAAAAATTGACCTTGGTTTTTTGAGCTACAATCAAAAATGATATGCAAAGTTAAAACAAAATATTTTTTTCCGACAAAATTCACTATTAAAGGCCTAATTAACATTCAAAATTAAGTTTTACGGTTTTGGTGCGCTTTGTTGCGAGGTGCTAATGACTGATCATGATAAAACGAATTTATAGTTATATTTTTCGCAACTCACTTTTCAGGTTTTTTTCAACTTTAATTTCCCCCTTCCGGCAAATGCTAACGAATCAGACTGACTGACAGTAGGCCATTTCTCAACACCATTAAGGTGTCATAATAGAAAAGAATCAGTCTTTAGAAAACATTGCTTTTTTTTCGCACACCTCTCGAACTATTTCATTTTTACATTTGTAGTTATCAATTTTTATTATGAAAATAATTTTTATTTTATCTTACCGATCTGTTAAAGATAGTAAATGCCATTGACGAAAACACTCGCACTTTAACGTCCATACTTTTCTATTAAAATGAAAAAGCGCAAAGAGAAAAATAAAATGGAAAGTAAAACAGAATTAATGGAAATTTTTTTATTAATAATTATTCGTAAAACAGCAATTTGTGTTTGTAAAATTAAATTTCAATTTATTTTCAATTCCATGGTACATAAAATGCTTATGATTAAATCAGACTTGAAAAGCAAGTTATCGAAAAATGATTTTTTAATTACTAGGGTTATGATCAATTTTCTAGATTTGCATTGAAATCTTCTGAGCAATCTATTATAATGAGAAAATCACAAGAAATAACGTTTATAACACCCTAAATTTGAGGAAATCCTCACGAAAATAATTTTATTAGACCGAGACTTCATCGAACTTGAATTCAAATGAAACAATTCAATGCAATATGTTATATCAAGATGTCACAGATGCGAATGGAAGTGGGAGTCCCATGCGATTTTTGATAGCTATTTCGGAGGTTATCCCTAAAGGAAAGGATATATAATTCAATTCAATTTCTTTAAATGTTGACCAAGCTAACGTTGGACATGGTCAAATTTTTGTTGAATAGATATTATTATTGTTATGTAATACAAATTTAAAATTGGTAATAATTATCAACAAAAGATATTTTTATTATGAATATTTATTATCAAAATAACTATTATTTATTTAAATTATTGAAATTCTAGAATAAGTTGTTTAATTTCAATGCCAATGAAATCGGCAACCGTATTTAGAGGAATAATAAATTGGGGACAAAAGTAAAACATTTTGCATTCAAAATTTAAAGGTGTGCTCAAAAAAATTTCGTGAATATTTCACTGTTTAAAAGCTATATCGATTTTGTTTTTAAAAAAATGTCATCAATGCATTAAGATGAATGGAAACATAATACCAGCACCTCCATTTTGTAAAATCACTTTTCAATATAAAATCGAAATTTTTTTCGTGAAAAATTCTTCGAAAAGTTCTCAGTTCATATCAAAATTATGTATATAAAAATTATAAATACTAAATTTCATATCACTTGAAGAAGTATTTATTAGGTTATTTGTGTACGAAAATTGAAAGAAATACAATATTAGTAATGCTTTATGCAAGAATTTCAGTCCCATCTTAGGGTATGTTCAAGATGCATGTTTAATTTTCAATAAATTTTCATGCACCAAAATGGTTGCTTGTGAAAAGTCACTTTTTAACTGCAAATGTCATCAATGACTACAGTTATTACTATTCAACAACAGAACACAGCATTCCCAGACGGATACCCATACAAGTACTGGCATTTGATACTTGACTGTCAATATTTGCTTTGATAAGGTATTTATTTGCTTTGATACCTGGCGTAATCATTGAGGGAAGAAAAATATATCAAAATTTATAAGGTTTGAATTTACACTGGTGGATAATTTGTCGGGTAATTTTGAGTGTTTTTTTATAAGAAACATATTTTGAATTTTAGTTTTTTTTTTTTACTTTAATCCTTTAATTAACCTTTACAAAATATGAACTAATAATAGATCAGAGTAGAAGCCTTAAAAAATGATAAAAAGTGGAAGAAAATTAGAGTAGGATGAAACCCATTGGAAACGGAAGATAAAAATAAAAGGAAAAATAAATAACGGGCGATCTGAGTTCGGGAAGTGTGGAAGGGGTGAGTTTTTAAGGATAAAATACGGTTTATTTCGATTTCCGGAAAAACTGCAAATCCTACGGAAAAAAGTTAAATTGCAAAGATGTACGTAATAAAAAGATCTACAACTTTTGTATTTGCACTTTTTTCACGTAACTTCAAAATTTTTCGTTTGAAAATTAGGGTGCTTTTTCGATATTTATTCAACGTATTAAAAAAATAAATATTACAGTGTATTTGGAACATAAAAAGGTAAGTTTTCACAAAATTTCGGAGAAAAAGAAAACAACCAAAAACTTGGTTTTCATTAGTATTTCAATTTTTTTACATAAATTTTGAGGTTATGTGAAAAAAGTGTAAATTTAAAAGCTGTAGATCTTTTTATTACCTACAACTTTGCCATTTAACTTTTTTCCATAATACTTGTAGTTTTGCCGGAAATTCAGATAAAACCGAATTTTACCCTAAAACACTCACCCCCCTCCTACTTCCTGAACTCAAATCGCCCGTAATTTATTTTTCCTTTCATTTTTGTAATATTATCTTGCGTTTCTAATGGGTTTCATCCTACTATAATTTTTTTTTGTTTTCAAGAATTATCTACCCTGGTATATAATAATATAAAATAAATAAAAAGTCGTTTTCTCAACCTTGAAAGTAGGTATTATTAACATTTTCAATTTAAAATAATCCTTTTTGTACAACATTATTAAAAACATCCAATTAAATAAATGTTTGCAAAATGTAATTTTATATATATTTATTTATTTATTTATAAAAATAGCATTGTTTTTCATTTAATAATAATATACATATATTATAATATATTTACTAGGTAAATATATTAAATTAAATTTTTGAAAAATAAATAATAAAATATCCCATTTAATTAAAATAAAATAATTTAAAATAAATATAATTTATAAATAATAAATAATAAATATACAACAAAGAAGTGTTGTTAATATCAAATAAAGTCATTTATTTAAATTATATATATTGTTGGTGATGTGAGTCTGTGCCAAAATAAATTTAAGTTCAATACTCGTTCGATCATGGATTTAAAAAAAAATAGGTTAATGTTCTTTCTATTTTCATTTAATGACTCGATTATTATTGATATTCAATAATTTTTGTTTGACACATTTTGAACTCCAAAATTAATTGATTTTAAGGGATTGAAAAACTATGTGATTTTTAAACCTTTGCCAATAATGTCAGATTTTTAAATACCCTTCCAAAATATATGTAAACGTCTAGTATTTTGTAATTTGCTTAGTTAGGCTGCATACTCCACGAGTCTGTATGATGTCTGTTCAATTCATTCATAGTTAATTTTTGAAATTCCGTTATATATATTAAACCAATAGCAATATCTTTTTAATGAAAATTCCTTAAAAATATGGTAAGCAACCTAAAATCTGCTTGTTAACCACTTTGCTTAAAGCTTAAAAAAACTGTATTTGTATTAGAAGTAAACTTTAAAAATCTTATTATACGCTTGTGGTTTAAGTGATATATTTACTGGGATGTTTTGACATCAAATAAACACTACCATACTAGTAGTCCTGGTGCCTGAAAGCATATATTGTCATAGATAAATACACTTCATTAATTTTCTATAAGGCTTAGTGGCTATTTTGATAATGGGAAATTTTTCAAAATTAAAAATTTTCGAAAATTCAAATTTTTTTCTAAATTTTTAAGCAGGCATTTATTTCTATAGAAAAACTAAAAAAATATACAAAAAAATTACAAGGGTAGAAAATGTTTTCTACAAAATATTTCGTTAATTTTCGAGTTTATACATTCAATTTGATTCCTTTATTGTTAAGGCTTTTTGAATATGTTGTCAGTAAGTAAATAAATTAAATTGCACAGGAGCAAGCAGGAAACACCTTAGAAGTTCTCGTGTTCGATCAGAGACTTCAAAGTTCTCGAATTTTTCCATCAGTTTTTGTGCTGAATTCGAAAAAAAATGATATGAGCCACATTCTTTTCAATATTAGCCCTTAATTTAACTTCATTTCATGAAAAAGACTTATAATTTGGTTCATTAAAAATTTTTTTGAAAGTTCCTTAAAAATGCAAGGATAGATTTAAAAAACGTAAAATTTTTTACTTTTTCATTTCTAATATTGTTCCGTAGGATATCAATATTGCAAATCATTGGAAACGAACTGACATAAAACGAGGTTTCTTCGATGAAAAACAAACATTTTCAATCGTCAATAACTCAGAGTCTATTAAATTTTTGATATATGCTACAATGACACTTTTTGCTAACACATCATCTCTTTTTATTGATTTTTGTGGTTGTTATCAATATTCGTTTTTCCACTCTCTAGAAGGCATAGTTGCCGCCCACTGGACAAAAGTGTGCAAAATTATACATGAATGACTTAGTAACCGGTTTAAATTAAAAATGAATCTTTGCCACCTCTTTGTGTTTTTAAAACCGGTTCAAGTCTCCCGGACTTCCCTTATTAACTGGACTAAAGCCTTGTTTACATTGGTCAAGTAATTTAGTTCAAATCATAGTCATGTAATATAATTTACTATCACATTACTATTTATATTATATGACTGTGATTGGAACAAGAATTAAATACAATCATTTGTTTATTGTTATATATTTTTGTCGAGTTTCAGTCATACAATATAAACATTTATGTGACCTAACTGTGACTTGAAATAAATTACTTGCCACTTGACTAAATTATTTAACTAATGAGAACAAGGCTTTAGTGTATATAAAAAATATGTTATGTATACAGGCACCAATACTAAATCCTATTGTACAAAAGAAAATAGGCATTCACCACCATATATATTCTCAACTCTATATAAGCATCAAAGAGATGGTGGTTTTTGTGAAAAATAAAACGATTTAAGTTGTACAACAAATAATACAACACGATGATTTATATTTTTAAAACGAAAAAAAAACAACAACAATATAGAGTAAGAGATTCGTTGAAAGTATGATAACTCGAACTATGTGTATATGTTTGGTATGGTCGGAAAACACAAGGCATACACAAAAAAAAACCATTGAAAAAGATTAACACAAACATACTAAAATAAATTACTTGATTAAAAATAAAAGAAAAATTTTGTGTTTACAAGATGTTTCAATTTTAAAACGACGGTAGAGTAAAAAGTCTTCCTCATAAATTGCCCGTAACCTTCTTTAAAAATGTATTCAGGGTGATTATTATGTTTGTAATGAGTACACGCCTTTATCTAGTATCTTACAATTCTTCTCACGCACAAATAACTCAAAAAATCCAAATGTTATCCAAAAATCCAAATGTTGTCAATACCAAATTTCATAACCGTTCAATAATTATTTTGTGAGTTATTTATGCGCAAAAATTGAAAGATATTTCACTAAGAACTCTTTACAGAGGTCACCACCATCTCCCTTACATAATTCATTATACAAAGGTCTTAAAAACGCAGAATAATCCAGCCATCTATAAAAAAGATAATATTTAATGCACTATAATGGTATACATTTTGGAAAAATGAAAGAATGATTTTTTTTCAATGTGTTTTCGTGTAAAAATTTTTTTTTAATTACTTGTGAAAAAAATACAATATATATTACATTAGAGTTTGTCTTTTATGTAGATGTCTCATCCAGCGTTTTAAAGTCCCTTAACCTAATATCTCTGTTTATTATAGTGGTATTTTTGGAATTTTTATTCATTAATTTAAAATATTCATCAACGTATTACATATTAAGCGAAAAAAAGTTTCAATCAAAATTTAAAATTATGTTTTTAAAACTTTTTTTAATAAAAAAAATTTGATTATTTGGTTTATTTTATACAATAATTTATACTTGAATGTTCATCAAGTTGCATATATCAATTTAAAGAAAAAATTTTGTGGTAAACAAATTAGTTAATTATTTTAGATTCTGGGTTTAAAGCCCTATTTAACTGGGTTAACAAGCGTGTGTGGTTAAAACTGCATCAGTTTGTTCGTAAAATATTTATCGAACTATATTTCTTAAAATCAACACTCGAACGATTCAAAGCACCGAGAAATTCAGCTAAAATTTTTACAAAAACTAAATGCTTGATATACACTGTACATATGGTAATGACAAAGTAGTAAAATACGGATGAAAATTGAATTCTATGAAAATTGAAAATGATTTACGATATAAAATTTATAATTTTTCGGTACTGTTTTAAATTACTTTTGAAGAAACTTCTTCTTAATAAAATAAATGTCGTTTATTTTGTATATACTTCAAAAACTTTATACAATCTCTGCTAAAAGTTTAAATCATATATATTTTATTTTTCGACAATTATACTTATAGGATGTGTAATCATTAAAAAAACCACTCTTATAGAAATAACTAATAGATAATTAATTACCGTAATGGTGATTCAAAATATCTAACAATTTAGATTTTTGAGTAATTATAAAAAGTATGAATAAATAATATTTGCAAATCATGAAATAAACAAAAGAAAAAATTTAAACAGTTTTCAGATTCTGCTAAGATCAATGAAGTTATAAAAAACAGGAAAACAGCTTTTTATAAAAATCATTTTCAATGACATAATATTTTTCGTGTATAGGTTTTAATAAGTTGTGATTGATTAGGTTGGTTCAGTGGCGTAGCAAATGGACAAAATTTTTACATGGATTTTTCGAAAATAAGTAAAGGATTTCTAAATTCGATCACATATTCGAATTCCTAATATCCAGTTCAATTCTAATTGCCACCGATAACTCAAAAACAAAAAGTAAAAGCGTACTGAAACTGGTTTCGCAAAGAGTGTTTTCGAAATACGGCTTCCCAAGTTTCAGAGCTAATAAACAAAAGAGAGCTGTAAACAAAAATACTGCCCACAGAATTTTCTCATGATGTGTGATTCAACAGTACAAATTTTTGTGATTATCTTCACAAAAAAAAAAGATGAATCTTTAACACAAAATTTGTTTTAAATTAATTATTATTTGAGTTTGAATACAGAGGTTGGGTAATTAATTTAAACTAAATATATTTTTAATACTTATTAGAAAAATTATTTTACTTCATTAATTCAAATTCCAGTCAAGTACCTACAGTCTTAAGCTTCAATAAAAGTAAAAAATTTTACGATTATTTATTGCTAATATTTTGTTATAGTGAAAACAGAGTGGAAATATTCCTAAATAAATGATAAAAAAAAATATTTAAACAGATACAGTGATAAAGATGCACTATCTGTGTTAATCAACAGACTTATGTGCGATACATTATTATTTTTGAACTATTTATAGTAAGAATCAACCATTAAAATCATAATCAACAATACATGAATCTGTTGACTCACACATGCATCGCAACATTATCAATATATTTGCTTAAATAGTTTTATGTATGAATAAAAATTGTAATTTTCTATATATTGGAATATTAAATCATTTGTATTCCTTATATTTTTGAATTTTATTTTCTTCAAAAACGAACAGAATACTTCAGATATCGAATATGTAACTCGGAAGAAAGACAGAAAAAGATTCAAACACAAAAAAATATTTTTTAATAAGGGACGTATTAAATTTTGTTTATTACTTTTATTGAAATTAACTTTAAGAATATCTGCAATTATTTTTTAAAAATCTTGAAAAATAAACAAGTGGGCATTCAAAATTCTTAACTAAACAAAGAGGGAAATACCTACATATGACGTCAATTGTTAGTATCTCCATATAAATTACATGTAAAATATCGTTTCCAAGAAAGATATTAAATAGAAAATGATCTTTGATAGCTTTTAACTTTGGTTTTTGTGAATCAATTTTAATTTTTGTTATTGTATTGAGTCTAGTTTGATGTAAAATATACTAATTTAGAATCAGTACGGTACTTTATTATCACCTTTTAATATTAAGCCAACAAATTTAGAATCAGTCCAGCACCTTTTTATCTCTTTTAAAGTCTACGCCAATGATCTATTATATTTAGATGAAGTAATAAATCTCCTAAATCTACGACGGTATATATAAAAGAACTAAATTATATTTGTAATGCGTTATTATTTAATTGTATTTTGTGCATTAAACTATCAAATAATCACGAATTTTATATAATTATGACTTCATTAAAAGGTAAAGTGGCATTAGTTACCGGTGCTAGTTCTGGAAATGGACAAGGAATTACACGGGCACTAGTGAAACATGGCATGATAGTAAGTCAATTATATTCTTATGACCTTACAAATTTTCACATATCGATGATATTTTAATTCTGGACCAAGGGCATTTTACATTAGAATAATAATGAATTTATAATGATGACAAGGACAGATATTGAAAATTAGATGAGATTTTTTTTCACGAAAATTATTAAGTTGAAGATAATGAAATAGTTTACCATATTAGGCTTTTATGTTTTTACAAACATTAAGATGTTTTTGTTTTTTTATTTATTTAATATTTTCTGCAATTCGCATATGAATGAATTTTCATAATCGAAAGAGTATTCAAAAAAATTAAAATTCCGGTATTAAAGAAAATGACATAGTTATTAAGTTAATCAGTGAAGAATTTCAAGTCGTAATCTTTCAACGCAAATGCGATTTTACTGAATTTTATTGTATTATTTAAAATCAGAAATATTACTAGACAAAAATTAATTACAAATATGTTAAAAAATAGAAGAAGGCGAAATTTGCTTTTCAGTTCAATAACTTTATGTCCTCTTCGAGATTGAAGAACATAAGTCAAGAAACAATTGAGGATTTAAAATACTTAATTGTTTCAATATTCTGCGTGTGCTTTAGTATAAATGTTTGAACTATTCAATAGTTATTGACATTATTAAAATATAGAAAATAAGTCCTAGTTGTATATAAATAATTTTTTTATGTAATGAGTACGATTAAATAAATTTGGAGCTGAAATTTGGGCTAATAAAAAAAATAAAAAATTATTGTTTTTGAATATCAAATGTTTTGTATTTGTTTTACGGTTTAATAGATGAGCCATAAGTCTGTGGGACTCATTACTCGCGTTTGCTTATTCTTCTTCAATATATAAAAAGTAATAAGACTTAAATTTATATACTTAAATGCTTACATAATTATATTTAATATGTGTGGAAGATATATCTATTTAAATAAAATTAAAAACAATAATGGAACCAACTTCAAACATAAGCACTAAAAACTAAAAAAATTATTTTGATTTAAAAACTTTTATAAATAATTTCCTTATGAGCAATCCCCTTTTGAAGTCGCCGCCAATACAATTCTTTCAATAATATTGATTCATTGCCTACATCGAAGGGTGATTGGTTACAAGAAAATTATTGATGGAAGTTTATAATTTCCAATTGTTTCTGACATCATAAATCGGTTTTATAAAGAAAAATTTGTTTTGTGTCCTCTTCTCTTTGGGACCGAAATATAAATGGGGCCTATTTCGAAGATTACCATATCCACAAACAAAAATTATCTGAATTAGACACGGGCATTTGCATCCCCGTCGCTTTAAGGGTCCAAATTTTCAAAGAACGTTGAATTTATGATTTCTGATGATCTAGAACTGCGTCATGAGGGTCATCGCATCAATACTTTTTTTCCGAGACGCTTTCGAATAATTGCGCTCATCGCCGTATATTTTAATTTTTCTTCATGCAAATTATACACAATAATCTTTGTAATTTAATCTACTATGAGTTTCAATAACTGTGCCATCAAAAAAAATTCACAAATATGTGCCTTTTTTACACGTCATATAAAAAATACTTGATTTGACAACCTCTTCCTTTTTTCGTCGGTTAAAAATGTTTAAATATATATTTTGTAAAAACATCATTAAACACTTTTTGCATGAAACTACATTCACTATTGCAATAACCTTGTCAATTATAATTTGCAAAAATAAATAAAATTAACCTTGACTTCATCTTCCGGAATTATCTCATAGCTTCAAAATAAATTAATGGAAAATTTTTATTTTATTTTTAAATAATTGTTTTTTTTTTGTTTTTTTTTTGGAACTTTGTTCTTTAGGTTGTAGGTGTAGCACGGCGATTAGATCGATTAGAAGCTTTAGCCACAGAATTAAAAAATGAACCGGGTAAATTTCATTATCTTCAAGTGGATATGTTGAAAGAAGAACAAATTTTGAATGCATTCCAATTTATTAAAAAACAATTTGGAGTTTTACATGTTCTTGTAAATAATGCTGGAGTTGCACGTAATACCAGTTTATCAGGTAGTCAATTAATTATCAATATTCTTTATTTCGGTTTAATTATGGATAAATGGATGTATTCTTAAGAAAGTATTATCTCTCATATTTCAGAAAAACGAGTAAAAATTATTTTTCTTGAAATCGGAATTTTACAGAGGTATGAAGTGTAATCTTGTCAATTCGTGAGCAATACCTGGGCTGGTTTTCGAAGACCTGGACATATTACGATAATGGAGCCACTTTGACCTTGACAGAGAATGAACCGATTTAATTGTTTTGTCCTTTTTTAATTAAAATTTCCTTTCCTTCCTTTCAAACATAACGTAAAACACATTTTGTATAAATTTTTTATGTACTTTCCCAATTCAATTGGTATATTCAAACTTAAAACTTCACAACTCGTCTCGTACGCTTAATTCAAATTCGCAGTGAATGAAAAAACACAATGATGAAAGACACACCAAAAATTAGGTAGATGAAAAACTAGTTCACTTATGATTTTTCTTTAAACCAATGTAGATTTTGAGTATACCATTATATTGTATTTTTATATATTTTAATTTATCCAATCAGGAAAGTCTGATTTAGCGCGAGAGTAGACTAGCTTCGTGCATGCAAAAGTTAATAAGCTAGTAGGTATTGAAGTCGGTCATTATCCCTCGAATTTTTCAAAATGAATATGCTATTCGGTAATAAATAATGGTTCTGGTGTTCTCGCAGAAAATCGAAAATAAATGTTATTTTCAATAAAAAAAATTTTTTATTTATGGTGGATATTTTATTCTAGATGGTGATACCAAATTATGGAAAGAAGTGATTGACACAAATATACTTAGCTTGGCGATTGCTACCCGTGAAGCTGTGCGAATGATGGAGGAAACTAAAGTCGAAGGTTATATTGTTCATATAAATAGTATTTTTGGATTAACAGTACCATATAAAGTTGGCAAAGATTTAAATATGTATGCAACCAGTAAATATGGCGTAACAGCAATGACAGAAGCATTACGTTTAGAAATTTTAAATAAAAAATTAAAAATACGTGTAACGGTTAGTTTGCAAACTGTTCAAAATTCTGGTTTAATTATCTGATTTAATTTTACAATTTTTTTTTTTTTTTTTTTGTAGAGTATTTGCCCTGGTGTAGTTGCTACAGAATTGCTTCAAGCAGCCAAAATGGAGAAATTTGGTGAACAATTTAAAGGCAATCCAGTATTGAAAACGGAAGATATTGCTGCAACTGTAATCTTTTTGATTTCATTACCTGGCCATGTTGAAGTAAGTAGATGGGATTGAGGGGATCCTATCCTAAATTCACATATTCCCTTGCTTGTATAGAATAAAAATTGTATTTTTGAAAGCGGAAGAGAAATGCGATAATAAGCACAATTTTCCCTGGTCATTTAAATTGAGTGGAAAAAGCCGTATCTTCCTAGCTTGTATTGCTAAGCTCAAAAAGTTGGCATTTTTTGGAGATTTTCAAATGTGATTCTGAATGTGTTAAATGAAGTGATTACTAAATCTCATCAAAAGCAGACAATACGTTCGGTAATAAAAGCGGAGCAATAGACATTGAACCTCGATATATTAATAATCAAATCCGTTCATTAATTTTGCGCTACACTGTTAATACAGTTACGATTCATAATTTTGTTAAAAAATCAATGTTAGTAGAACTTTAAATATTGTGTTTCGTTTTCTAGTCGAAATATATTAAAATTATTTGGCTACATACCAAAATATTTTCTTTTGCATCGATAATTATTTACGAAATTTTCTCCTATTTCACTTTTGGATATATTTCAAAAATTCTGTGTTTGTTTGATCTTCTGGATGTCATATTATAATTATCATATTTTTTAATTATTTATATTTGATGTTTTCAGATTCCAAGTCTTACTATTCGACCATTGTGGGAACAATTTTAAGAAGATCAATAATGGATGCAGCTCGATGGATGGAAACTTAAATTTTAGAATTCTTTTATGGTAGAGAGAATTGAAAATCGAAAGTCCGATTTTGGACGGATGATAATTAAAAAAAATTATTAATCATTAAAAAAACCATGTTTTTAAAATGTTTATTTTGTACTTTAAGTAAAAACTGCAAAATTTTTTAAGTTACCTAATGTGTTATTAATGATAAACGCTTGGTGCGCTCTACAACTGTAAAGTTTATATTAGTTTTATATTAAATTTATTTCAAAAGAATCAATTATTCAAGTTATTTGTAAGCTTTTTCATTTCTACTTTGCCAAAATAAAACTTCAAACAAAAAGTTTCTTCGAAAAAGGTCTATTTTAAAAGCTTTTTATCGTAAGATTCACAATAAAATCTGTATGAAAACAATAGGGAAGATGCACAAATTTTCTTCATCACTTCAATTGACGCATCGTTATTTCATGAACATTAATTTCACGTTATTTAAAAAAAAATATAACCAAAATGTGAACGTTCAAAATTCTTAATTAAACAAAAAAGGAGATTTGCATAAATGACGTCATAGATGATCATTTCCATAGTGATTATACAAAAGGGTTATTGAATGGTTAGAGGTCCTATCGATGTCCATGGTACTTATATACAATTTCCTTCAAAATTTAAGATAAATAATGTTAGTATGCACAAATGAGTTGATTTTGAATAAAAATGTTATTATTTGATTTTTCCATAGATAATGAACGCTTATCGTAGAATCACCTATAAAAGTTTTTTTGCAGGAAAGAGATGGAAAACAATCTTTAAGAGCTTATAACTTATTCGATTTTGAATCAATTTTAATTTAATTTTCTAATTTTGTTTGGTATTGAGCTTAGTTTCACATTTTGATCGGTGAAGTTGCAAATTTTTTTTGTACCATCTTTCTGAAAAGTTTTATTTTATAAAAAGCTTGTGTAAATTTATTATTAAAAATAAGTGTAATTAAAAAAAAAAAAAAAAAAAAAAAAACTGCAAAATAATGTAATTAAAGAGAAATATTTTCTTTGATTCTAACTTTAAGTTTTTAAACGGTTGATTGTTCTTGTATGGTGTTTAATTTTTGAGTGATGGTAGATACATTAGCGAAAATGGAGTAATTAGGTGAGTATATCAAAATTTAGTTATAGATTTGGCAATGAATATTTAAGCGTTACAAGCCCCAGAGGAAATGCGAGTATATGCAAAGTCTACTTTCGGACTCATTTATAATCAATCATCAGTTATTAGCCCTTAAGCTATAGAAGGGAAAAAAATGAGAAAATTTCAGATTATACAGGTTTAATTTATTAGAGATACACAAAAAAATGGTTAGCCAACTGTAGGTGTAAACTGTCATATCACGCTGGGTGAAAATTTTTTGTGGTATCAGAAAAATTGATATTTGAAAAAATATCCCAAACCACTAGGGTGGGTAGGCGCGCCTCTCTACTTATCCGTTATGATGTCTTTGAATTAATATTATTTTGTAACAAATTGCAAGATAATAAAAATATTTTATAATTATTAAATATTTAAATCTCGTTGACCGAGAATTAAATTAACCTTGCTACCTGGTTATTACAATTCAGTATAAATACATTTTAATTAAAAATAAAAAAATACAAGTTTTAATTACTATTTCATTTCTTAAGATTGGATTCAATACCAGTGCTAATGAAAATTTTTGTGAAACAAGAAAAGGAAGCCGATTTATTTTAAATTTAAAAAATAAATTTTCTAGGGCTACTTATGTTTATCTGCAGATGGCTATTCTTATTTATACAAATGATTTTGGAATTATAATAATTATCTCCCTTATAAATCTTAAATACACCGAATAATTGCATTAAAAACGTCAAACAAAGCTTTGTTTTTATTAACTTATTCAACTTTTAAAAATGAACAAGCGTATTTTATCGTGATATTGGGTGGATGTATAATTTCATTGTTTAATATACATTTAATCGCAATGGAACCTTGAAAACTAAACATACATTTTTAATTTATTATTAAATACATTTCTATCGAAAATAATTATACGTTTCTGATTCCATAATTATAAAAAATATATTTAAATACGATTACTTGGTAATTTTTGTCGTTTATCAGATATTTAAATACACAAAATCCGGTTTCTACTAATAAAAATATTGCAAATCATTCGATTTGTTGTAATTTTAATTGCAATTAATACAACAAAGTAAATAGTTTTTGATTTTATTAATAAACGTATTGGGAAAGATAAATGACTAAAAAATTACTCATAAACTCAATTCAATACTGTAAAGGTTAAAGATACCGTTGTCATACCTGACATCGATATGAAATCGAAATTATATCAAATTTAGTCTATAAATGTAACGCTTTAAAGATATTCCGTGAGCGGTTCTATCGAGATTTACTGTAATATAAAACGAATTATGAATAAGTTATAAGAGGGATAATTCACATCCATTAGAAGCACACTCCTTTATGTAAAATCTCTCATTTTTGCGAACAAATATCTCAAAAGCAACTTACCTGAATATTTAGAAATTTGATATGCTCAAAAGTGACATGAAAACGGAATGCTTGTCGAAGAGTTTTTCTCAAAAGAACATTTATTTATATAAAATCAAATTTTGATTGTTACCATAAAATTTGTTTACGATAAAAACTTTTAGGCATGCCGTTTTCATATAAGTCTTGTGCGTACCAAATTTCATAAAATTTGGATTAGTATTTTTGAGTTAATTATGCTCGCCAGAAATACAATGTATATTACCTTTAATTTAGGCCAACAGCTTGTTAGAAGCACACCACTTACTCAAAGGAGTGTACTTCTAACATCCGCTGATAATTCCTCTTAGGGAGGTTCTCGCTGTTTCTCTACGTACTCATTAAATAATTACACATAAATGGAAATAATATAAACAAATAATAAATAGTATTTAAAAACACGTTCTTCGTATTTGGAGAGAAAATTTATAAATAGAGTTTATTTTTTAAATATCTCATTTTTGTGATTGACATCGCGAAAATGCAACCCGTAGCTGGGCAAGTTGTGTTAGTTACTGGTGCAAGCTCTGGTATTGGAGCTGCACTTGTGAAATTATTAGTGAAAAATGGCATGAAAGTGAGTAGAAAAAAGTTTATAAATTCAAGTTTTTAAATGAAAGTAGTTACTATAAACTACTTTTTTTTGCTTTTCTTACGATAAAGGATAGATTTTTATAAGAAATTATGAACTTCTATCATTATTTTTATATTGGTTGTAGTGGTCTGATTTAATATTTAATGTTTATAAAAATAAATTGAGTGAATAATAATTTTTAAATTTTATTTTCACTGTACTCAAACATTATGTATGGGCACTGTGCAAAATGTTTTCATTCGTTGCTAGGGTTACGAAATACTAGTTTATCAATCAAATGATATATAACTGTGAGAATGAGTGTATGATTTAACATAGAAAATTTCTCAAAATTTATTAACTAATTTAAATGAATAATTATTTATATTTGCAATTAAAAATATTTACTAATGTAATTTCTTCAATCATTCTTACAATTTTCAACCCAATAATTTCAATTCAATGCCATTTTTATAATTATTCAATAATGACATTTGGTATACAATTTATATGCAAACAATTGAACAAATAATTATATTTTCTAGAATGTTTTATTACAAATAATTAGACACTCGTAGCGCATCAATCGATTTAGAAGTTCCATCAACGTACTATGTGCACTGTTCGAATAAGTGATTTTAGTTAATGTTACCATGAACATTTTTATACAATAGAATTCAAATCTTGGTTCAAATATGTATTTTTTATACAAAAATATCCAAATTTAGACACTGAAGTGAGGTTGAAATTTCATAGTTTACTTGATGTAAAAAATATTTCAGGTTGTTGGCGTGGCACGAAGATTGGATCGATTAGAAGCTCTTTCAAACGGATTGAAGAATGAATCCGGAGAGTTTCATTATCGTCAAGTAGATATGACCAAGGAAGACGATATTATAAAAACGTTTGAATTTATTAAAGATAAATTTTCAGTATTACATGCGCTTGTTAATAATGCTGGAGTAATTCGATTTGATTCAACTTTAAGAGGTAAAATATTTCATTATTATTTTAAATGGGTGCATAAATCGGTCTTAAAAGTCTGTTTTTGTTTAGAAATTTTAACGACTGCACAGTCCAAAATTTATTTAATTATCATTACCTAATCAGATCTTTCATCGACAGCGAGCTGTTTAAAATTATTATTTGTCCAATCAATGCACAGCTTCTCTAGTAATTTTACCAAACCGCACTGAATATCACCAAAATTTGGCCTAAGGTTCTAATAGAGAGTAATACTTCAAAGTTTTCAATGTCTCAAGGGATGCTTTAACCCTAGAGGTGTACCAGTGTTTCCCAGCACTAATAATTCAAATGATATATTTTTTTCGGGAAAAACTCTTTCACAAGCTTTAGGAAATGAAAATCAATATTGTGCATACCAAATTTCAAAAAATTTGAATAAGTAAATTTTGAATTATTTGTGCTGGAAAATTGAAAAGATACAATGTATATTACATGATATTTAAGTCAACAGCTATTTAGAAGCACTCTCTTTTATGTCAGGCCAACAGCAATTGATAAAGCGTCTTAAGAACTTTTTCTGAATTTATTACTTTTAATAATTACTTTCTTTTACTAATTAATTTTAATATATGTATTTTCCAGATGGTTCAACTGAAAGTTGGCGTCATGTTTTGGACACAAATGTAACGGCTGTTGCGATTGCAACACGTGAAGCTATTCGATTAATGAAAAGTACAAATACTGATGGTTATATAATACATGTTAATAGTATATTGGGACTGTCTTGTCCAATGCCAATTGGAAAATATTCGAATATGTACGTTGCTTCAAAACATGCTGTTACAGCTATGACAGAATCGTTACGGCAAGAATTATTGGATGAAAATGTGAACATCAGAGTATCGGTAAGCAAAGAGATAGCAAAAGCTTAGAATACTGGACGACTTTTCACGTTTTTTTAATTATTCAATTGATGCAAAATCGTTTACACTTATAATTTGATAATTTTGTGAAATTATAAGTAATTTATTAAAACTATGACTAAACAGTCACAGTTTTTTAATATAAACATATTATAAAGCAAGACAACAAGCGTGGTGGTATTACAACTTGCACACAGAAAATATAATTAAACTAAACTACTTGACTAAACAACTTTACTAAATACTTTCTCACTCAAGTCGCGTAACTAAGCTACTTCCTTCTTGACTCAATTTCTTGATCAATGTGAACAAACCTTTCGAGACATAAAATTTAAAAAATTTCTCAGAATATGATAATCCAATACTAAATGAAAATAAATAATATAAATGAAAAATGATAGTTCTAAGATTTAGCGGTTTCTGTCATCGATTCCATCATATTTTAAATAACATGTGTATTTGTTTTAAATAATAATTATTTTAAATTAAAAACAAATTTTTAATTTAATAGCCCTGACATATTTGCAAGACTTAAAATCAAAAATGTGGAGTGCAAAAAAAAAAAAACATAATAGTGAGGAGTATATGGAATACCATACGTCATCAGGTTTTAAATCTTTTAAATATTATCAGGGCTACTCAAAATTCTGAATGAAATTTTCAGGAAAATTATACATGTGATAGAAATATTATTATACCAATTTCTATTTAAAATAAAAAATTTGCACCAAAATATGATGGAAGTAATGAGAAAATAATTAAGTTTTACAAATATTGCATCCAATTTTGAAGTATTTCAAGACTCTGCCTCATTCCATTCCACCAAGCGAGATAGAGACACACAAGAAAATGATTAAAAACGTGAAAAATGTTTTTATAAAAAATTTTCCAAATATTTTTTAGAGTGTATGTCCTGGTGTAGTTGGTACAGAAATGCTACAGAGTGCTTTCGGCACTGACATGGAAAAAGCAATAACACCAAACGCAAAGTATTTGTCACCGAATGATGTGGCTGAAGCTATTTTATTTTTATTGACACGACCAACAAATGTAGAGGTAATAAATTTAGAATCAATATTAAAATAAAAATATTAAATTCTGTTGTTTTTTTCTTTCAGATCACACAAATTGTTATCAAGCCAAAAGGAGAATTAGTTTAAAAATTAATGCTAATAATATGGAAATTTAAATAAAAAAGAAATTGTATAATTCTTGTAGAAAAATTCAAAATAAATTATCTTAAATAAAATCGATTAAATAAAATCTTCAAATGATTCCAAAAAAGTATATTTAATTGTCATTTTTAAACAATTTAGAAATGGACGACATTCTGAATTCCTATATATATATATTCGCAGGTAGCTTTTTACAGAGTTTTCAGTACGTCCTAGTTTATTGGGGAACAGGGAATTTTAAGAGTGAATTTGGGAAATTTAAATTTCATTTTTGTTTTCTTTATTGGAAAAGAGTAACTTTATTATAAATGAGTGATTGTTTTAATATGAAAGCACTGTTTGTCATTTTTAATAAATCGTTATTTTTAAAGAGTAGAAGATATCTCAAAAAAGTGAAGATAACATTTAACAGAGTTAATTGCTTAGATACTCGACATATGGTCGAGTATCAATGTTTAATCTATTATTATTGAAATACATAAAATAAATATATAACAATAGTATTTATATTGAAATTATATATGTGCTTATAAGCTACATCTGAGCTAAATTTATAGCGAATCATTTTACGAAAAAATATTACAAAAGTTGTTTGTTTTAAAAAACAAACATTTTTTGTCGTTGAACCTTTCGTCTATAATGGCTAAAAAGTTTGATCAAGGACCGATTTTGCTCATTCATGAATTTGAGCTTACTTTTTATGCCTTAAGAACATAACTAAAATTTCGTTTTTGCGTTATCGTGTCCATGGGCGCACTGACGACCAGACAGACGGACATGTGAGAATTGACTAATTAGAGGATTCTATGAACACCTATACCAAAATTTTTAGTTTGTGCGGTCAATATTTTCTAACGTTACAAACTTCAGATTCAAATTAATATACTTTGACATTTTATGTATGTCGAGTATAAAAATTTAATTCAATTTAGAATTTTGAAGTCGTAGCCAATAAATCGACTATGGTTAAGCAAATGTTATTAATATCACATTTATACTCCTTACCAAAAATTCATAACGTTTTTAATGATAAATAATTTTAAACATATATAAAATTAATGTTGCAATAATATTACTAGCTTTTTTTTATGCAAATAATTACCGCATTATTATTAATAAGCTACAAATTGGAAAATAAATGGAATAGTTTCGAAACTATAAAATATTACGATTATATTAATTTTTCTTTCACCGAAAAAAACGAAGTCCATTAATATATGATTTATTTCTAGAAAGTTTGTAATATGTAATATATAACTCAACGTTTTAATTGCTCTAATATATTAAGATTGGATTTTTACGTTTTTCAACATCAAAATACGACAAAATTTTACAGACAAATTCGCATTATTTAATAGTCTTTTTAAAATAGCTATTACATCATGATAAGTTTATGTTTTCAATTAAGGCGGATACACAAACTAATTTTTCTCGAAATTTTAAGGAACGTTTTTAAATAATATCAAAGATATCACGTTTTTAAATTACATCACCGTTTTTAGAATGCTAAGAGGGAAATAAATCCATTTGTGGAAAATCGGACAAGTCAGCATAGCAAATTCGTCCTATAATATTATTATAGAGGACTTTATTACGCCCTTTCTTTTAATTCATTGTGATTGTCTGTCTGTCGAAAAAAATATTTATATCGAATTTTAACCATTTTTCCGGGATCAATCAAGCTGAAAATTTCTAGACAAGCTGTCGTTTAATAAAAATATCTTGAAAAACGTAAAAACCCTACATACGTATAAATATGTTACAAATCCGTTTTTAATTTACCGTCGTCATTTCCATTGAAACCAAAATCAATAAATTTGAAATTTAAATAATTTCTAAAACATGTAGCCTTCGCACTTGTAGTATATTTCCAATCATAGGATCAAACCATAAAAATATTAAAGATTAAATGATGACCATTAATTCTTTTGAAATAAATATAGCAACTTCGGCAAAGCCAAAAAGATGGGTTATGATTTTGGCTTGCAATATTTATATCTCTTTATGCCTATATATTTATATAAATATATACCCTCTTTCTTTAAAACGTAGTCTCCGCTTGCCTGTCGAATAATCTTTATATCGAATTTCTCGTGATCAATCTTAACCCTTTTCTCGTGATCAATCGAGCTAAAAATTTGCGAGTAGACTCGTTGCGACGGTATAAATGATCAATCAAATTTTCGTTTAAAAAAATTACGGTAAAATTTTGATTTGTTTACCCTTTATTTTCAATGAAAGGAAATATTAAAAACTTGGGTTTAGGGATTGGTTTTTTTTTTCCGATTGGATGGCCATAAAAGTACTGTCCGGTCTTTATAAAAGAAATAAGTATTTAAAATTTATATTTCAATTAATTGGCGAGACAGAGCAATTACTTATTGATTTCATAAATAAAAAAAATTAAAATTTATTGGAAATATATTTAGATGTGGAAAAAGCAAGCCTGAAATTTAGATGTGGATCAAATTGAACCGAACAGGGTTCAGTTTTGAATTACTAATAAATTGTTATTTTGCCACCAGTCAAAATGTATTTAGAAGAAAATTCAAAATAATTTTATTTTTCATTCAATGAATCCGCAAAGGAAATGAGAAAATTGGAGAAGATGTAAAAGTCACATTTACAAAATTGTATCCCAAAAACCACACCCTCCATTTCGTAAACAAATTTTTATTTCTAACAACATAATACGAAAAATCCTTCATAAATAACCCAACTAATACTTTATCATAAATTGACTTGTGAAAAATTTCTTAAATTTGATTCAATTAGCATATTCAAGTTTGTTTGAATCATTTTCATAATACAAAACTGAAATATGATCGATCGTGTGGTCAATCGTATTGTGTCCCTTCTTTCCTGCAACAGGCGTTAAATATAGGTCAGATTTAACGTATGTTAACAAACCAAAAACACCGTCGCAGAACAATGTAATAATTGACTTTGAAACATGTATTTAATAATATATGAATCGTGTTTTCATTAATAATTTGAAACCTTATGCTAGACATAACTGAAATTAAATGATTCTAGGAAATAAATAATTAAATTAATTATTTAAAACTTTTGGTAGAACTAAATGTAAAATTTGTATTATCATATAAAAATAAAATTTATAAATAGGACTGTTCATCGTCGTTTATGTTATTTTCTGGTCACAAATTCGAATATGCAGCAAGTAACTGGTAAAGTTGCATTAGTCACTGGTGCTAGTTCCGGAGTTGGAGAAGCACTTGTGAAATTATTAGTAAAAAATGGAATGATAGTAAGTATGAAATTTTAGTTGGTCAATAAAATAGAAAAAGGAAAAGACCAGAAAACGAATACTGATCCATACGATTTGTTCAATTTTTGTAAGTTTTCTTTCACTTTCGTGTCTGCCTTGGCTTCTGGAAATTGCAAAATTAAAATTTTCTGTATTGTTCACAAAAATGATTCTTATCGCTTTTCTGAAGGATGGGCGGCGAGAAAAAATCAACGACTGGCACTTTTGCTGTAGGCGTTTATGAGAAACCTATTGAATGATATAAAAGGTCTATAATTTCTTTGCGTGAATAACTAACATACTAATTTCTTTTGGCAATTGTCTGTTAGAACTATTATTCTACATTTGCCTGTTTGTATTATCTGTTTGGGATAACATCTCTGATAATAAATACTTTCTGGCCGTATGTTATTTACTCTCTTCGTGTGATTATATTGAATTGCATAAAAAAAAATTATGGTGGCATGAACATTTTGTAGTGTTGTAAAACTGAATCGTTTGTTGGCGATTGAACTTTATGGTTTTAGGTAGTTGGCGTTGCACGCAGAGTTGATCGCTTAAAGAAGCTCTCATCTGAATTGAAGAACGAAGCAGGTCAATTTCATTATCTTAAAGTTGATATTACTAAAGAAAATGAAATTCTGGCTGCATTCAAAATCATTAAAGAAAAATTTTCGGTTTTACATGTGCTTGTAAATAATGCTGGGATGTGCCGTATGGATACAAGCCTTAAAGGTACATGAATATAATGAATTGTGAAAAATTTGACTCTTCTAACATTCTAATCAAATTTTTAGATGGTTCTACAGAAAGTTGGGTTCATCAAATCAATGTCAATTTATTAGGCGTTGCAATAGCCACACGTGAAGCTGTTCGCTTAATGAAAGCCACCAATGTGGATGGTTATATAATTCATGTCAACAGTATAACTGGATTACATGTTCCAGTGCCATTTGGAAAATACATAAATATGTATGCTTCTACAAAGCATGCTGTAACTGCTATGGCAGAAGTTTTGAGACAAGAATTATTCAATGAAAATGTTAAAATTAGAGTGTCGGTAAGTCCTTTTTAATAAGCCAAAATTTTTCGATATCCCTTTTTTATAATATAAATTCCAAGTGGTATCAACATTATTTTCATAAAAAATTTTTAATTTTAATTTCTTTGAACATAAATAATATAAAATCATTTGTAATAGAAAGAAGTATTAGTAATGGTATTTAATTATTATCAATAACCATCCCAATAAATATAATTAACAAAATACCGTTACCCAGATTCGAACACATTATCTCTTAATCGATGTAGTCAATCTCTTAGATGAAACGATGGTTGATAAAGATGGTTGATAAAGTATTAATAGTATTCGGAAAAACAGAAGTCACCTGTCTAAAATAATGATTCAACTTATTATATTTACGTCAATAAACAATTTTGAATACTTTTAGGGTATTTTTCCTGGTTTAATTGCTACAGAATTGTTGGTCGAACTAAAGGGTACTAAATTGGAGGACGAATTCACATCAGATGCACCAATACTGAAACCGGAAGAAGTAGCAGATGCTGTTTTGTTTTTGTTAACAAGACCCATTAATGTAGAGGTAATAATTAAATTCAACTTATTGGAAAATTAATTTTATTAAAATTGGTTTCCATTTTTTGCGTTGGACTTCTCATTTTTTCTGTCCAATGGTCTTTATAATCAGCGAGAAGTGGTTACATCTTCCATCTAGTAGTAAAAATGGAAGTTTTATTTTGTCAGGAAAAATTTTGATGAAGGTTTATTTATTTGTAGATCACGCAACTTGTTATAAAACCGAGGGGAGAACAGGCATAGATTGGAACAAGTTATATCAGTTCACAATGGATTAGATACAACGTAGGGTCATAGCGATTAACGATTGGCGGAAAAATAAATGTAATACCTTATTGACAAGCTTATTGACCATAAACCATGTTCAAGACACCACAAACAATGAAGAATTATAGATCTCTGCATTATCATACTTTAGTTAAAATAATCTTAGCAAGCTTAGCAATTTTACACATACCAAGAGATTTAAATAGAATTATCTAAAAGATCTAAAATTTGGAAAAAATAAAAATATATTGAATTTTTCATTTACTTACTAAATTAAACGTTTTGTCCTCTGTTTTATATTCAAAAATTTCTTAACATTTGGCTAACAATTTTTCGTCTTGAATAATTTAAAAAAACTATTATCATATTAATTTTCGATTCCAAGTTCCTAGATCAAAATGTTTTGTATTTTATAAGTATGTATTTTGACTAAAAATTAGCCATCATCAATATAAATCAGCCAGTCATTCACAAACCGCTACCAAATTAACAACGAGTCACATCTCATCGGAGAATCATTAACACTAGATAATTCATACTGATGACTTAGCGTTCAAAAATTTTGTAATTTCTGGATCGCATAAATGTCGTTATTCCGTCCTTGTTAACAAAAATAGTCACAATCCATCGAAAAGCCTGTTTCAGACAGAAAAAATTTTAAATCATTTTTGATGACCTTTGGCATGCATTTGTTTACCGATTGATTTCATATCTCGAAAAATTAATTAAACGGATCAAAATTTGAGATCCGGAACCCAACGTATACTAAATGTAACCTTACAAAACGGTCAGCAAACTAGCAACGTATAACATCTCCTCGGAGAATCATTAAAACTAGCTAGTTCATACTGATGATGTCTACTTTGTAGTCGAAATACGAATTTATAAAATACAAAACATTTTGATCTAGAAAATTTGGAAAAAAAATCGAAATTTATTCTAAAAATCCAAGAGTTCTCTTTATTAATAATATTCATATAACTGTATTGATGGTGCCTTCACTGAAAAATGCGCACCTGCTATAACAATTATATGTATGTCTTTTTTTTTGCTGACAATAAAATGTTGAAAATTAATAAGGCGTTGATTTACATCTTTTCGGATTATATTTTTTCATCCATTAGTTTCTATAATCAAGAGAGAAGAAAGTACTTTCTACTATGCTGTAAACATTCATCAATCAAGATCTCTGGTTTTAGACGCTATGAGAGGTAAAAATAAGAAAACTCAATTTCTATCTTTAGTAAACTTTTTAATGCTGAAATAGTAGTATTTCAGTGGAGTGAAATAGTCAAACAGTCAAGATATAATGTATAAAGATTCAAGATGTGGAATTAGTAAATTTTCAACATCTCGAACGCATGTCGCATGAACGCATAAATAATTTTGTTTATATAAGGTAACCAATGTATTTATCGATTCACCCAATTTCCTCCTTTTCTAAGCATGAAACGCAAAAACGGTTCAGACAAAAGTTGTTCAGGACAAAAAGGGAAGTCTTTGCATGGGAAAATACCCTTGATATCCAGAAATTTGAGTTTATCTTGGGGCCTAAGCGGTCAAAAATTTTTCAACTTCTGGATGGCATAAACTATCCTTATTCTGTGTTCCGAGTTCGTGATAAATGACGGATCAACTTTTAAATCAGTTTGGATGACTTTTGGCGTACGTAAAGATTGTAAGTTGAGCATATATTTAACTGGTAAGCAGGATTAAAAGCGATAGTTGTGTTAATGAGTGGTACCCTTAGGATATTAAAACCAAATGTAACATGTTCGCGACTGCTACTGCTACACACGGTCGAGGTTATAATAATGAATTTGTTCAAGTAATGTGTTACTACTACGACTTCACCAGGAGATCTTCTCCACCATAAGTAGAAATGGTGGTTATTTCGAGTATCTCCTATCCATATACACCAATATATTTCCTAATCCTAGCGCCAGATGTATTTACTTTGGACTATAAGGAACCAATATGAAGTTTGATTCATGTATTTTAACATTCTTAATCAAAATAGGTACTACCACGACTTCACCTAGAGTCGTCGGATGAATTACTCTTAGCCCAGACCAAGCCTAATATATTTATTTATTTTCACATAGTATAAAAACTAAAGTAAAATTTGCTAGGTTCGAAAATTGAATAACACTTAAATGACTTTTATAACTAAACAGCGTTGTTAATTTGACTGTGTCGCCGATTGCCGTATACGCAATTTTTAGGGTTCATTCCGATCTCAACACAATAATGCATAGTTTCGATGGAGAGAATTGGTGCGATGCTGCACCTTGGATGAAATATGTATATGTACTAATCGTGTCGATTTAAATGAGGATCTGAAATACTTAGTTATTAAGAAAGATTGAAAACGGTTTACTATCTAGACACATTGCTCCTGTCCATTTTTTGGAATTAAAATTCCGTAGACACAGAGCTTGACTTGGGGACTAATTCGGTGAAGAGCGTTACGAAAGATGTGATCGTGTGAGACCAACGGGAGTTGAGTGGGAAATATTAATGAAGAAACAGAAAGAGATATTAAAATTAAAATAGAAATATTATTTAGTTTTCAGATCATTCTAATAATTATTAAACCAAAAGGATGACAAATTTAGAAATTAACTAGTGGGCCTATATGCCGCTCCGCAGCACTAATTGTTCATAATAATTGTATAGCTTAAATTTGAATCTTTAATTTTAAGCAAATTTGTCATTTTCCAAACAGATCTAATACTATTAATCAATTAAATCACACAAAAACGGTGATGAGTGTGTGTTGTACTCTTAACAATCTCCAATTTGAGTGTTTAATAGGTCAAATTATATAATATGCATTTCTTATGGGACGTTACTTTCTCCAAGTATTGTGACTGTTTGTATCCAAATAACTCCAGTTCTTATGAACATAGTGGGTTTTGGTTTAAGAAGACTCAGTGACCCGAGACCTTTCATTGAAAATCAACTTTTTTGAAGAAAAATATTGATATAAAGAAGAAAAAAAATGAGGTTTATAATTCGGTGAGGTTGTAGGTTTTCGAGGATAGTCGTTTACACAGTATTACGATTTCAATCCGTATTTAAGAGGTTGCCTAAAGAGTGAATCATTTTATTGGAAAGAGATACAATTATGAGTATTTGGTTTTGAATTTGAAGAAAAACCTTTTCTTTTTTAAGGAAATGGTAGAAGAAAAAAATTTTATTCAGAATAAATTAACTTAAATTTACGTTTCTGAAATATTCTGAAATCGTCGCAAACCAATTGATTATGGCTAAGGATGTTAAATATATCATTTTTAAAATATAATTGCTATTAAATTTTCTGCAATCATTATTTGTATTTCTTGGAAAAAATAACAAAAAACTATTTTGTAATCATAAACGATTAAAAACAATTATATAATTCTTACATTATTAATAAGTTACGAATTCGACAATAAATGACATAGTTATTAAAATTACGAGTATATTATTTTTTCTTTGACCGAGAAAAACTTTTATTAGTTAGTTAATTAATAAATCATGTATTTTTATTAGATTGTTTTTAATATTATATTCAACGATTTAATTGCTCTAATAAATTAAGATTGGATTTATCTACGCTTTTCTACATAGAAATCTGCTACAATTTTACAGTCATATTTTTCTTACGAATTACTATCATGGCTAAGCCATTTGTATAGGGTAATCCCTAGGAGATAGACGTAGATTTTAGGAGACGCTATAAAAATCAAATAAATGGTTGTTTTTCAAATTATTTATAGTAAACTAATCTTTTATCATTTAACTATAAAATAACACAAAGTAATCAACAAAATCAAAGATGAAACTGACAATCTCTTCCAGGTGTCCGGGGGAGATGGCCATGATAGCTTTTATCACCTTTATTTTCTTTTATATTTGTCATTTTTAGTTCTTAACTTATTCTCTTTGGTTTTTTGCTGTTCTTTGGCTATTAGCGTTTGAAAATTTAAGGGAATGCCTAAATAATCTTGAACGTATAAGGTTTTAGATGTATAATAGCCGTTGCCTCAGATTAAAATAAAACTGTTCCAGAGTGTTGATATACAGTTGGAATAGGTATAATTTATATCGCGCAGATTAAAAGAGGCATACTCTGATGTATCTATCTTTACCAGGCTATCATTTTGATACAAATGAATGACTAAGAATTGATACAAATTTATAATTTCACTATGACTTTGCACGTCTACTAATAGCCTACGTTAATAGAAGTGAGCTAATTATAAAAAATTCCAAACCACCGATTGGTTCCGAAAATAATTGGACTTTCTATCCCGTACGGCCATCTCACCTGGACTTACCATAATTAAAGCGTTTTTTTATGAATGAAAACAAAATTGTAATTTCAACTAAGGGGAAGCCACAAGTAATTTTTCTTGAAATTTCAAAGAAGATCTTTAAATAGAATTTAGAGGATTAAAATTATAGTAAATCATGTGAATGTATATGGAGGAGTTCTGGTATGGAAATAAATAAAATCTGGAATAATAAAACCACACAGTTTCTGGAATTCATGGAGGAAAATAAACGAATTTGGGAAAATAAAGGTCTGCTTATTTGTACCATAATATTTACAGAAGATTTTATTTTTACGATTTGGAGAATTTAACGATTACCTTCAGTAAAATGTACTTTATATAATGTCCACGTTAAAAATTAATCCGGTCTCTTAAATTAAAATTTTTTTTTTTCAATTAATTGGTGAAAAATTTAAATTTAGTTGAAATAATTTTCCTAAGAAAAGAAAATTGGGTAAAAAGGGAAGCATAAATCAATTTTTTCATGTTTGTTTACATCATTTTTCATAAAAGATATTTTTGAAAATTGATCGATCGTATGGCCAATCGTATTTTGTCCATTCATTCCTAAATACAGGTTAGTTTTAACGTATGATAGAAAACTAAATGCTAGCAGACAAACTTTTCAATATGTTTTTAATAATATATAATTTGAATTGTATTTTATAACTGAAATTAAATGATTCTAGCATGTTCGATAATTGTTGAAAATACCCAGAATATTTATATAAATACATAATTAAATTAATTATTTAAAACTTTTGGTAGAACTAAATGTATATTTTGAATTATCGTATGAAAATAAAATTTATAAATAGAACTGTTCATCGTCGTTTATGTTATTTTCTGGTCACAAATTCGAATATGCAGCAAGTTACTGGTAAAGTTGCATTAGTTACTGGTGCTAGTTCCGGAGTTGGAGAAGCACTTGTGAAATTATTAGTAAAAAATGGAATGATAGTAAGTATGAAATTTTAGTTGCACAATTAATAGGAAAAGGGAAAAGACCAGAAAACGAATACAGATCCCAATAATTTGTTCAATTTTTATAAGCTTTTTATTGATTCACTTTCGTATCTGCCTGGTAGTTACAAACACTGCATTAGAAAATTGGAGACCCTTTTTGGTGAGTAAGACAGCTTTTGCAGAGCATTAGGGGAATCAAATTATAATGTAGTGAAATAGTTGCTAGTCTATAATATCTTGCATATGATAGATATTCTAGAAATATTTAGGTTTTTTTTAATCCAGAACAAATTATGTTAATCTTATAGGATGAATAAAAAATTATTCTTTTTTCATTTAAACCATGCGAAAATTCGAAATGTTGTAAGAATATATTTTAGGACAACATTATTCATCTTCTTCAGTCAACTTTGTCATCTTCAGAAATCTTTTTTTATACAATTTTTTCATTAAAATTAAAATGTAGTTTTTTTTCATAAATAATAAATTAACGCTAGAAAATATTTGTTACTACAAAAAAATCTATCTTTTTCATTCTAACTATGCGAAAATTTGAAGAAAACATTAGCTTAAGAGATTTTAATGTTGTAAAAATATCTGTTAGAACAACATTATTGCTTCATATTCAATTCAATTCAATTCAATTATTTATTCATTCATTTTTTAAATAATACATAAATGCACAGAATTAGTCAAAAGAATAGGATGGGCCACATGGAGGGTAGGGGAAAGTATGCAGCTATGGCTGACTTTATAAGGAATACTGAGCCAGTATTCACTTTGTGCAAACCTAAAGGAAAATTATACAAAACCATTGGTAAGGATAGCCGGCACCCGATAATAATGATCAAATGCCTCCTGAATATCACATAGGAAGTGATTCGGTTCAGGATGTGAAGTACACTGATTACTTAGATGAAGTACATAGAAAATTTAATTAAACGCTGTAAAATTACCTTTTTTTATGGAAGGGAAATACTTCTTTTGCTTAGTTATTGGTAACCCAAACTATTTGTCCAAACGACATGATAAAGTAAACGTTTGAATAATAAATAAGCATTTTAAAACTCGATTTTTTTTTTTCATTACTTTAATCTGAAAACAAGCTTTATTTAATCTAGCACATAAGGAATCTATTTGAGCTCTCTATTTAATACTATTGTCAAATATTATATCAAAAAATATGTATTCCTCTGTTAATATTATTAATTATTATATATATGATCTCCCGTTTGGCGTAGCATCTTTGACGTAGCATCATGTTTCGGCCGCCGAAAGACAGTAAACGACACTCTCTCCGAGTGATTGTATAGTTTTAGGTGTATTGTAGGCACCAATAATAATTTACTTTCTTGTACCCATAACGTATGACGTATTATTATTATTATTATTATTATTATTATTATTATTATTATTATTATTATTATTATTATTATTATAATTATTATAATCCTTAGCATATATAAAATGGGCAGAGTATATTAATTTTAGTTGGTAGCGCTAGTAGAAAAAATTGAAGCCATTAACAATATTTTGTTATAGATGTTCATAGACTTACTTAATTAGTCCATTTCTGTATGTCATTTCGTCTGTCAGTCTCGCCGTTATCAACTCAAAAACGAAAATAGATAGTGTGCTGAAATGAAGATGGTGGAAATCTAGGCATAAAAAATCGATCTATTGGGTCCAATGGATTCATAACCCAATTAAGCCATAAGAAACATTAAACAACCAAAAACGTTTGTTTTTTTTTTTTTTACAAAGACACAACTTTTGTTTGACACGTTTTTTTCGTAAACGGTATAGATTCGCCACACATAATTATAATACGTATTTTTATTGTGTTTGTAATTATATACTGAGTACATACTGAAGTACCCACTTTAGTATTTTATGAACGTTAATAATTAAAAATAATTTAAATATTTATCGAAGTGATTGCTTTATATATTGGACAAAAAAATAACACTGTTGAAACGCGTTAGAAAAAATATTTTTAATAATACATAACGCATAGCATAAGGAACATAATTTCTGACGAATCGTCTGGCTCTGTTTTTAAACAAATTCGTGCATAAACATAAAAATGCCTTTAAAAATGATATTTTTTAACACCTCGAAAACGCCTCATACATTCAAATTTAGATTGTATCAAAATTACGCCACACTTAAAATAAGCAAAAGTTTTCGAAACTGAAAAAAAAAAAATTAAATTTACGAAATAATTTTTGGGAAGTCAAATGTTTTTTTGATTTATTTATAAGGTATTTTTTATGGTGTTCAGAGGCTTTTTGTGGCGTTGTTAGATTTAATAGTTTGAAGGCAGTTAAAATTGTCATTTTAGGTAGTTGGCGTGGCACGCAGAGTTGACCGCTTAAAAAAGCTGTCATTTGAATTGAAAAACGAAGCTGGGCAATTTCATTATCTTCAAGTAGATGTCACTAAAGAAAATGAAATTCTGAGTGCATTCAAATTCGTTAAGAATAAATTTTCAGTATTGCATGCGCTTGTTAATAATGCAGGGATTGCTCGAATGGATACAAGTCTTAAAGGTAAATTATTGTATTGCATTTTTAAAAATTAGAGCCTTTTAACTTTCTAATTAAATTTTTAGATGGTTCTACAGAAAGTTGGCGTCATCTTATCGATGTCAATCTAACAAGCGTTGCAATAGCCACACGTGAAGCTGTTCGATTAATGAAAGCCACCAACATCGACGGTTATATAATTAATATAAGCAGTATAGCTGGACTTCAGGTTGCAGTACCATTCGGAAAATACATAAATATGTATCCGGCTACAAAGTATGGTGTAACTGCTATGACAGAAGTTTTGAGACAAGAATTATTTAATGAAAATGTTAAAATTAGAGTGTCGGTAAGTCCTTTTCATAAATATTTTTCGACTTTGCTTATTTTGTTAAAATATAAATTTCATGGTTTAGAAAGAAATAATTTAATTATTATCAATAATCATTTCGTTAATTATTATTGATAAAATACCGCTACCGAGCTTCGAACACATACTCTCTTAATCAATGTAGACACTCATTTAGATGAAACACTATTTCGGCCATTATGCTGTCTTTACCAGTCTGATAGTTGATAAAGCAATAGTCTTTCGAAAAACAGTCAACTGCTTTAAGTAATTTCTATTATTGTAAGTTATTTAAATAAACAATTTCGATTATTTTCAGTGTATTTGTCCTGGTTTTATTGCGACAGAGATGATGTCAGGCGTAAAGGGTACTAAAATGGAGGAAGAATTTTCAAAAGATTCACCAATCCTACTACCGGAAGAAGTAGCAGATACTGTTTTGTTTTTGTTAACAAGACCTATCAATGTAGAGGTAAATATTAAATTTTACTTATTGAAAAATGACAATTTATAAAAAAGCATACTTGTATTAGATTTTTGCTGTTGAATGAAGAGTATATAAAGAGATTATTGAGAGAGGAACCACAACCGCGTTCTAGAACTATACTATCTAGAACTTTTGGTCTTTTCTACCCTCTTTTAGAACACTCCATCACCTGAGGGCTCAGATGTTATCTAGTACAAGGTGACAATGATATTGTGATTATATTGTTGATGGGGCCGGTTACTTTGTTCTTTTCCAAGCCACGACAGTGTGTTACTACCCCACCCCCTTTATTATTATAATTAATAGAAACTACCGATACCTAGATTCGAACCCGCAACCTCTTGCCTAAATAGTGAAATGAGTGAAGGTAATAGTGCCTGTACTCAATTGGCCTTTGATCTGCTTCCATGCTATATATGAAGTAACATCTTATTTTTTCTCAGTGGCTTTTATAATCATACGAAAAGTGGTCACATTTCGCAACTAGTAGTAAAAATGGAAATTTTATTTATCAGAAAAAATTTTTTTTTTGTAGATAACGAAACTTGTTATAAAACCAAGAGGAGAACAGGCATAGATTAGAAGTGGCTCAGATTCAACGTGAAGGGATTAACGATTGAGAAAAAATACCATGTAATAATACCTTATTGACTACTTGACTCTAAATATATTTAAAGCACCACAAACAATGAATTATTATAGAGTTCTGCATCATCATACTGCAGTTAATATAATCTTAGCAAGCTTATCAATTTTCACATTAAAGAAGCCATTAAAGAATTATCCACATAAATTAATAAAATTTAGCAACAAGTAAACAATTATAAGCAGCATTTTTTATTTATCTACAAAACTTGATGTTTTGTTGAATACTCAAAAATTAAATTTGGCTTATAAATTTTTGCCTTGCAAAAAAAAAACTATTATTGTAAGGGATGTAAATTAATTGTTTTGAAAAGATTTACACCTGCTATAAAATACACCTCTATATACAGTTATATATGTATACAAGTATAATACTAATATGTATTGTTATTACCTATATGTGTTAGCCAACCGAATTTGAACTAAAATTGTAGAGAATTGTAGAGATTTAACGAAAAATTGTTTCAAGAAAAATAAACCTTTTTTGTATTTTAACTTTTCGTCCATCTTTTATAGTTTAAAAGTTGGGTCAAGCTTTCATTGAACTCAATGGACCGATTTTGCACATTCACGAACTTAATCTCACTTTTTATGTTTAAAATATGTCACCAAAATTTCAACTTGCTATCTCATTTTGTTTTTGAGCATTCGTGATGAATGTCGGGCGGACTATAGGAAATGGATTAATTAGGTGTTTCTATAAACACCCAGGCTATACTGCGACATATTATGTTGAGTATAAAAATTTGTACGATTATAAAATGCATTAAATATTTGTTCAAATAATTATTTACAGATTGAAAAAAATGTATTATTAATATTAAAGGCAAAATTGTAGGCAAATAAAGTGTTTTTTTCCAAAATTTGCTGATTTACCCCTTTTTTGATTATGCTTTCATCTAAAAAATTCTACAATCAAGGGAGTAGAATACCTTGCACCAATCAAGACATCTGGTTTTAGACTCTATGAGTGGTATAATTAAGAACAAACGATTTCTACTTGTAGTAAACTTTTTAATGCTGGAATATTATTAGTCTTTCGGTGGTGTGGTTCGATGGATTAAATCTCATGTTATAATAATTTCTAGGCAATAGAAATAGTCAAACAGTCAAGATATAATGTATAAAGATTCAAGATGTGAAATTAGTAAATTTTCAACATCTCGAATGCATGTGGAGTACAATCTTATCAGAAAAAATTGTACCTATATCAATCATAAAAATATATTCATCTTTCTTATCAAAGTAATTCTATTATATAAAAATTACGTCGATTAAGCAAAGAAGAATATTTTCGTCTAACAACCTAAGCCATACGTGTAGAATACGTTTTTAAAAGTTTGATAGGCTTCAATTCCATGGAATGTTTCTGATTTATTTTCCTATAGAAAATATCGAAACGTTGACTTTCTGTAGAATAGAAGTCTTTGTTATCTTCGCCAGCGCTCTGAACATTGAAGTCATCTGGTTTTATCAGTGCCATGTAGTTAACTATTCTTAAACCATTTCACTAGAATCGGATCTGGCCTCTACTCAGAATAAATAAATGGTATATGCTATGTAAAGTTCTTTCATATTTAGAAGTAGCCCTAATTTGTACAAGAACTTGAAATTGTCTGTACTTAGGACACAAACGAATTTTCTTTTGAATTCATAGAATTTTCCTCTGAATTAAGAGAAATGATACATTTAATCAAAAATTGATTTCAGATCTCGAATAATGAAATCAACGGGTCAAAACTTGAGATTTGAAGCCTTACGTATACAGAGTGTAACGTTACATGTATGTTACTTGAAATATAGAATCAATTGTTTTCAAATCATTTTTGATGACCCTTAGCGTACCTAAAGACTGTAACTTGAACATATATTTAACAGGTAAGCAGGATTACAAGCGATAGTTGTGTTGTTGAGTGGTACCTTGGGATATTACAACCAAATGTAACATGTTCGAGACTGCTACTACTACACACGGTCGAGGTTATAATAATGAATTTGTTCAAGTAATGTGTTACTACCACGACTTCACCTGGAGATCTTCTCCACCATAAGTGGAAATGGTGGTTATTTCGAGTATCTCCTATCCATATACACCCATATATTTCTTAATCCTAGCGCCAGATGAATTTATCTTGGACTATAAGTAGCCCAAATGAAGTCTTAATTCATGTTTCTTAACATTCTTATTGTAAAGAAACTTCGAAAACTAGGCAAAAAAAATTATTCTACGAATAATAGAGTTTTGATACTTGTATGAAAATTATGATAGCTAATTTCACCAGGCTTAAAATTTAGCTTTACTTTAATAGCTTTTATAGTCAACCACAGTAGTAAATTTCCAGAATTACCGACTGATGTGTAGGAAATTTGTGGGTTCCACTCCTTTCTCATCGCAATCGTTAATTGTTTCGATGGAGTGTCGTAGTGCAATACTTTACCTTGGATGTGATATGTAGGTGCATTAAGATTGTCGAAATATAGAGCATATTAAGTAGGGAACTGCAACTGCGTCTCTTGTACCTAGTCTTTTTGGTCCCCTGTACCCTCTTTAAAACACTGCATCGACTGAAGACGAAGACTATGCACTAAGACTTCTTGCACAAGGTGACAATTATATTGGTATTATGTTGTTAGTAAAGCCGGTTACTTCTTTCTTATCTAAGCGATCAATTAACCGTCCTTTTATTTATGTGCATTTTTATAATTAATCAAACTGCCGCTGCTTTGATTCGAGCTAGCAACCTCCAGCCTAAGTAGTTAAATGAGAAAATGTGTTAGTGCCTTTACTCACTTGGTTACTGAACCCGCATGAGCTTGTCGAAATAATCAGCCAGTCTACCTGCTAGACACATGCCCTCTCTCAATTTCATTTATAATATGGCGTTGATAAAATATATTTTGGTAGTAATTTTCTAGTAAATTTGAATTCAAGCAAATTCTTTCTGGAACAATAAAGATTTAAAGAATTTAGAAAAAGCTATTGATTACTCAAAACATAAATTTTCTTGATCACTGAAATTTCAATTTAGGAAGAGAAAAATATACCTACAAAAAAAGGCTGAAGGAGACCAACGATGTCATTCAGTCATGGAAACCTATCTGGCCCTAGTAGTGAATATATATGATTGCTTTTTACTATAACCTAAAAAGTAGTCGGGCGTTTATAAGTAAACTTCAACGTCTCTTCTTACATTCGCTTGTATGAAATCGTGAATTTTAGTACAAAATACGTGATTGAAATAATACCTCTTCTGTATATCGTACTTCGGTGTGGATTGATTTATAATTCATGGGCGGTTCATGACTGACTCGCTTGCTGCATGATGTTCGCTTTAAGATGTGGTGGTGATGTTGTTAGTTCACAACTATTTATTATACTTTTAGAGTAAATTTTTACAGTCTGTGAGGAACACTTTTCGTATGTTTTACAAGGGTCAGTAATAATGATGATGGTTTTTCTTTCTTTTTTTCCTTATTTTAGTAGTGTAAGAACAAACGTACAGATGTTTTGTGAAGAAAAAAAAAAAGAATACAATATTCGATTAAGTGTGAATTATATTTCGATTAAGGATTCAGTAAACTTCGATGATATCTGAAGGAGGAAGGGAAGAGACAGACAAAGGGAGCCTCTCATGACACTGATTTTGTGAATCTCGAATATTGTCATATCCTTACGTTTCAAAATCCCTAGAACCCAAGTTCAATGTTTTCAGAGAGATACCTTTGTTCTTGGGTGCACGTTTGAATGTATGTGCATTCCGAATCTTTCACCTCGATTATCTCTAAAACTAATAAAGATTTTGACGTGAAACCACATTTATTCGATTCGTAATCGCGTAAAAATTAAATAAGCAAAGTCTTTCCAGCGTTTTTTATGTTGCGGATAAAAAAACAAGTGGATATAACAACTAAAAGAGTTTATTGTTTACATACTCAATATAAGGTTGAATATCAATGTTTGAACTATTTTTAATCATTAGGATTCATAAAAAAAAAATAAAAAAATATATTACAATAATATGCATTGAATTTATATATGTACTTATTAGCTAAATTTGAGCTGAAATTGTGGCGAACCTAAACATTTTACGAACAAATGTTTCAAGCAAAAGTTGTTTTATTAAAAATAAATTAGTTGTTGTATTATTACTCGGTATTTCCTTTCGTTTATTAGTTACCGTACAGACAAGCGGACGGACACGTGGAAATGGTCTAATTAGATTATTCTATGAAAAATACCTTTAAATAACTGTGATGATTTTTCACAATTATCTACAGCAAAATGTCAGATATTTTATTATTGTTAATAATTACTTCAAAAATTAATCATCAACCACGTATCGGGTATTTAAACAATTGACTCTGCCAGATCCACTTTATTAAGAAAACATAAAAAATAAGATAATATTTAATTAATGGTCTTCAAGGCAGGAACTTTCCAACATCATGGTTTTTTACCGCCAAACATTTCCAAGTCTTTAAAATTGATCGAAATTTAGGTCTAAAGACACAATCAATGGGCTTCTGCTTTGACAATAATTTAGATTCGAATTTGGTTTGATCCAAAAGGCTCATTTGCCTAACTAATATGACATGAATTTCCTTTTCTATTCGCGAATAGAATATTTTTGTTATTGTTTTTATTTCAATAATATAATTTTATTTTATTAAAATACAATTTAAAAAACTATATAATAAAACTATGTAAAATTGTTCGAATAAACATATGTGATATTATTGAAACCAACTGAAATATGATATAACGTAATAAAAGATATTAAATTAGTTTATTCATCTCACGAATTGATTTCAATATGATATGAATACACACATTGAAAACAGAATTCATATATTATTTATTAAATACCTGTATTTGAAATATATAAAATCAAATGAATTTATCACTTCATTACTTCATTACATTTTAAATCAAATACTTATTAAACAATTTGTATTTTATTATTTATTTATTAAAATATTAAAAAATATCTTGTGTAAGAGACATAATGTTTCTACAGTATTTATATTTCAAATAATTTAATTGGAAATTTAACACAAAAATTTTAAGTTTTCCGTTTTTCATTTGTCTGAAGTTATTTAATTTAATTGAAGGAAATTAAAATTGTTTAAAACACCGTCATCAAAAAACTACAGTAAATTTTAGAAATAATTATTTATATTAATAAAATTGCAGCATCTAATCAGGTAATAGTCGATACGTAATAATTGATTTCGTTAGGATTTTCCTGGAAGTTTTCTTTATACTGTTTTCGAATTTAATTTTATGATAAAATTAACTCCAAAGCACATAATCTCAAAAATATATTTATCCATAATTTTCACAATTTTCTTGAATTGAGTTGTCATTAAAATTCCTTCTCTCGTAATTTCAGGTTGAAGGTCTTGTAGCCGAATCAACACAGCTCAAAAATAAAATAACAATGAAATTTTTGCGATTTTTTTATTGGACTTTGTTCTTAGTACCTGCCTTATAGTGAAAAGCATGTTTTGACAAAATTCGGGCCGGAGTTTTATGTTTTATGTTTTATTTTTTAATTTTCTTTTAATACCTCTGGATATTTCTATTTAAAAAATCAAAAATATTTCGAAAAATTACTCTTCATGTATTTAATATAATTCTTTTAAACTAAAAAAACTAAAAAAATTAAAAAGTTTCGCCGTTTTGTAAATTTTCATTTTCTTCAAAGTGATAATGAGCTGTTATTAATTGCAAAATGCAGAACTTAGAAAAGCCTGTCTAATTCGTATAATTATAATAAGAAATAATACAAATAGAAATTGCCAAATTCCAAAAATTTGTTTTTGGTCATAACATTTGTCCCCGACCTCAAGGGAACGAAAACTTTTCATCGAAATACAGATTTTTCGAAGTACTTTAAGAAATTGATTCTCATTTTATAACAAATTCTCAAAATTTCTAAATTTTTTAATTTACAATTTTACTTCAAGCAATTCTTTCCTTTCCATACTTTTCATAGCTTGGTGAGGTATATAGCGAAAATTTGACGAAATTTATTTTGAACGGCGAAGCAAATTTTACAACTTCTGTATTTTTCCGGGCTATCACTGGGAAGTACTTTGAGTAGCATAGACCTGAATTCAATAGTCCAACCTGTATAATTTATTTCAGATAAGTTAGTTTAATAAATAGAAAATGATCTTACAAAAAAAAAAAAGTTTAGAAAAAAAGAAACTTAAATTATTGTATCATTAAAAGTTTTATAATTAAACTTTGAATTAAATACGAAAATAAATATCATAAATGATAAAATCATGTTTACTGTTACAAAACCGTTCGTAGACATGAAGTCTTATTATAAAAATTCAATTTATCTACGTGAAGAAAAAATTACTTCAGACATTTATTCTTCAAAATAAATCAGGTACAGTTATTAGTACCGGAGCAGTAAAACTATCTGCCATTTCAAAGAACGATTTTCTTCTGATTTATGCCATTAAGCATACGGAAAGGGATATTAAAACTAATATTAGAAAATTCAATCATTTAAATCAATTTTTAATGAATAATTCAAATCAATTTTTAATACTAAAGAAAAAAAACCCCATTCTTAATCAAAGTGGTGTTTATAGAGTTTCTGGCCCGCAATGCAATGCCGCTTATGTTGACCAGTCATTTATATCATTTTTATTCAGGTTCAAAGAACACACAAAAAGTTACAAAACTTATTCATTTATCTTACCAATTCAGGTTATAAAATTGATGGTGAACTCAAACAGGAGTAATCGCAAACATATTTGAAACAGACGTCAAAAATTCAATTGGCTAGAAGCCTTGGAGATCAATAAATTGAATAAAAACCTAAATTTTACAATTTTAAATTATCAAAAAGACTTTGATTGGCCCTCTTTATAAGATTTGAAATTACAAATGCCGTAAAAATATTTATCAACTCCACTCTCACTTTCTTCATTAACAGTGACCTTAGCTTGTTGGAGATTTATAAGATGCCAGATTAGAACACTAGAAGTAAAAATTTATGAGCATATGAACTAAAAGTGAATAAAAAATTGAAATGATGCAAAAGCTGTTGGCTCTCTTCAACGATTTGATCACAATCATCTTAGTGCATTTACTAATAGTTTGTATTTATTATAAATGGGATTTGGCCTTAGAGGCAGTATTTAAATGTCATTTTTGACATCCACAATTTGGTGTAAGTACGCATAGATAAAGAAGAAGGAAAAAATTGGCATGGTAGTCATATGAAGACTATTTTCTTTATTCCCGGAGACAAAAGTGAGTGAAATCATTAATTAAAGATTTTTCGAGTAAGCAATCCTTGTTTAAAACCATCTCATTTATCTAAAATGGTATTTCATACACCGAAGCAAAGTATGTTAGTTTAAAAATATAAAACTTCATTTCCAACTTGTCCAACTGGTTTTACGCTAGTGAAATTCTAATTCAACCATCAAATAAGACTTTATAACTGTCAATTAAAACCGATGAAATAATCTCACCACAAAATATAGACAGCAAACACCATATCCACCGGATAGCTTTCACCCTAACTCCTGTACTAAATTTTATTAAATCTATACCTTCTATAGACATAATTTTCTCTAGTTACCTCTTGAAAAAAGTTACATGGGCGTCAGACACACAGGGAGATTTCTCACAATCGTCAATGTGTTTCGTCTATAGGTCAAAATTACCAGACAAAATATTATAAATCAATTTCGGGTACAATAAGCACACGTATTGTAACAATTAGTAGCTCAAACTAATTTATATTATTTGTCTATAGTATTAGTTACAAAAACCTCTTACCACAACTTATAAAAAACCTAATTAGATATCTAATTATATTTACCCGATCTTTATTTAATTAAGCTACCGGCTATAATTGTTATTATCAGGTATATGATAAAATCCCTAGATAGTTGATAGCATGGTTGAAACGATCAGACAAGCATTTACAAATATTTTTATTTTAGTATTTACTTAGGTTAATATCTTATTTCCATAATAATAATTTTTAAACAATGATTAAACAATATTTATTATACTACTATACCTCAAGAACGAAATTCCCTGGCTGTCCAAGTCTCAAATTGACTTTGTCCAGACCATTTTTTTAAATATGTGGACTATTATCATCCATTTTTAAAATGATTTTTAGCCTACTTATTAATAACTGACAAATGATAAGTAAGCATTTCTAAGAATAAAAAAATTTGTTCAATAAAACTAAAATTTACAAATGTAAAACAAAAAATTTTACCCTGCAAACTGATTTCGATTCTTATTCAAGGACATCTCTAAAAACGTGAATATTTTTTGAGATAGTTTTTGAGATATCAAAAATCCGATCGAGACGCCGCTTAAGCGAAAGTATTTCATGCAATATCTCAAAAACTAGTCGACCGGTGGTAAAATAAATGTAATTTTTGAATTCTTTAGATCATAATTTTAATACTTAGTAAACCCCATTAATATAAAATTACAAAAAATATCTCCGGTTAAAACAATCACAAAAAGTATGTTTTTTTGACAAAATTCACCATTTAAGACCTAATTAGGATACAGTAAATCTTATGAGGACGAATGATCAGGAAGCATAAGGGCAAAAGTACGTACTTTAAGCTAAATAAGCGACAAAAACTATTTAAGTTGGTCCAAATCACCAAAATGAGTCTCTTGTATAAAAATAATTCTGCCGTCACAGCGAAAAAAAAAACTGAGTTACAGTGAAATTCTGACTGAATACTTTTTGTTTTTGTACTTATAAGAATAATATTTTCGACTTAAAAACCGAATTTCAGGTTTTAAAAAATATTTTCCCGGATGTTGTACAATTTTAATACGTGATTAACGCGTTTTCTTGCAGGTTGTGCATGATTGTGCAATTTTAAATAACTCTATATATAGCGAGGCAATGTATCGATTCCGAAATATCATATCTTTCAGATGCATTTCAATTTTTTTAATACTTATCAGTCTTGTTTATGCAAAGTTACTGTGTTATTAAAACTCGTTTTAGTTTTGATTGAAAGATTGTACAAACTTACAAACAAGTAAAAAAAAATAATCACAATGAAATAGATATTGCTACTCTTATGAGATCTAATAAAGTTCTCATAATAATATCTTTGAAAATGTTCTTTTTAATTCACTAGAGACATTCAAAAAACCATATATGAACTGCATCTTACATACCACGATTACCAAGATTATATTATATATTGAAGATGCTTGTGAAAATCGGTAATATGTTGGTTGGTGCATTGTATTGGTCAATATCATAAAATACGTCTAACATAGCATCGTGTTTTTAATAAATTGGTTGGCGTACATCGAAATCATTTGTGCAAGAATAAGAAAAAACAAATTAGAAAAAATAGTTGATAAAAATCTATAAATGAAGCGCAACTAAATAAAAAATGTAGGAACAACGTAAACTAAAGGACTTCTCTTATAAGGAATAATAAAAAATATAATTGTTAGTTATTGAGAAATAAAAAACTAAAACTTCAAAATGAAGTGCGATAAGTTACCTTGTGATACTCTTCGATTACAAGATAAGAAACGCTTATATTTAAATATTTACATTATTAGAAGCCCCATAATTAGAATGTCGCTTTTTTGTATCAAAAGACTGCTAATTTTTTACGAATATATACTTGTCTAGGTAGTTTGAATTTAAGAAAAATTGACGAAAATGGGGTATTTCATAAAATCAAAATATATTTTATTAAAAGCTGAATGTGTGCTTTTAATCCGTTAAAATGACAGGCATTTTTCAAAGATTTATTGCGATTGTTCAGTTTTAAATAATTTTGAATAGGCAAATTATTTTACATACATGTAAGAATACAAGCATTCTTACTTAAGTAATTACTTTTTCAATACGAAAATTATTTTTAAAATTTTAGATCTAAATACAAATTAAACTAAATTGTCTAAGATCCTCTCATTTTGAAGACGAAACTTTGGCAATTTATCATAAAAACTGTTTTTGAAACGGCAGTAAAATGTTAGTTAACTTGAATATATATCCAATAAAATTATTATGAAGAATTTTGAAAATTAAAATATGCAAGTATGTACAATCAAATCAGCCTTTAGTCAATAAAAAATAAAAATTTGAATACATTGTTTAATCTCAATTTCATATGCTATCTAAATATTTTTAATAGTTCCAGCTTAGTGGATTTTCCCAGTTTTCACTATTGATCAACCAAACATAATATACTTGCTATTAATTAAAAACCAATTGTTTATAAACCAATATATTATTATTATGTAATTTATTTAATTTAATACATTGGATGTATTAGTTGAAGTGATTATATTACATTTTAGACTGAGAGTTCGTGAGAGATTTGAAAAACTGTCTTATGTGTAGAATGAAAACTATATTCTGGCTAGAATTAATACTCCACGTCATCATTTTAAACATTCGAAAGGGCTTGAGCTTTACATTTTGAAAAAAGAGTTTCAAATTAAAGTTATACATATGTAAATTCTATGCTCTTGTTATTTTTGATAATAGAAAAAAAGAGTAAGGGTGTTCTTTTCTATAAATTTTTTTGCTCTATAATTTTTATTTGAACTTTTTTTTAACTCTTATTTCTTTACCAAACTCAACTGTCACTTCCCTAATGGCAAGTATATTTTCGAATAAAATTTCTTCCTCAGTAATAATCGAATTCAATAATGCTTAGACTGAAATTGTTTAAGCAGTTATAAGAAAAATATCAAGAATAAGAAAATTTAATTTCTTATAACCACCTTATAATTATTTGTTACTACTATGTAAGTAAGTGACGAATATTGTATAATAAATAATTAAAAAACAGGTATAAGATATTGAATTATTTTCTTGCTTAAGGATATTATTAAATATTTTATAAAGAATGTAAAAAAGAAATAAGTTTATATTTTATTATTCTTTTTATTTTTATATCTTTAATGGGTCTAAAATATCCCAATTCGAAATTAAGGTGGAAGGGTTTATAACACTCATGCACCGATTCCTACTACATTATTTGTATATAAACATTATTTAAGATGGAATTTTAGAGAATTTATAATTCAATAAGATTGCTATTATTAAAAATTTAAAAATAGATTATTTTTCCTTGTTTTTTGGAGGATGCCTGTGGCAGTGTCTACTCTGTCATCACTAAAATACATTACAACCTTACAGAGAGACCGTTACTCAAATCTTCCACGATATCCTATACTATATTCATGTAAATATAATATTGTGGATATGTTGATTATAAATGAAAATCAAATCAGATATAAATAGAAAATGATGTAAAACACATATTATACTCATTAAAAGCCAAAATGAAATTTATTAATTAATTATTAAAATTTAATAAAATGTTTTAAACAAATTATTTTCATGTAATCATAATTTATATAATATTTTTAGTTAATATAATCAATTATTATATCTGTAATCAAATAAATCTAATGTTAATATTTTAATATAAATCAATCTATGCACGGTTGGATCAAAATTGGCCGTTTGATTGTGTTCGTGGTGAATATCTCAATTTAAGCAAATTTACTATTTAATGGTATTGAGCTATTCATCACTGTCGCAGTGAAATAATTTTTTCTTGAAGTCTATGCTACTAAGAAAGTAATTTTTTCTAGAGGTCTATGATTCTTGAGATCAATGCCACTAACTTCCCGGTGGAAAGAATAATAAATATTGAAATTAATAAATTGATTAACTTGAAATTAATAACTTGATTAATTAATACCTTGAGAAACATTATATATAAAAAAATATATATAAACTACTTTGCGTTTATTGTTTCACCAATTAATTTTAATAATACAAAAAACCTTATTTAAAAATGGCCATATAGACCGAAACATATGCCAACATTAATTATTAAAATTAATTGGCGAAATAATAAACGCAAACTAATTCGAATAATTTTTTTTGGAGATATCTCTAAAACTTCAATTTCAATAGTTAATTGAAGCGAAGCCAAAAATAAAGCATCTATTTAAAGATACTGCTGATTAGCATCTTGAAATCGATAGCTTTAAAACTAGCTAATGGATTTAAAATAATTATATGCACACATGCTTAAATGGCATTTTTTATGAAAATATAATTTTAAACTTTAAAGTGAGTTAACAGTTTAAGTTTCAACACTTCGCTGCTTCTAACCTAAGAATAAATCTTTTGACGTAATTTAATGAAAGTTAAGTGAATTTTTTCCGTATTTTTGTGCAATTTTTTTTTTTAACTTTAAATGTTACTACTGAAATATTTGTAGAGAGAATCGGCACTTTAATTAATGGGCCATAGTTCATTTAAAATTGTGTATAAGGAACTCTTTAGCGAAAATTCTCCTTAGTCTTTTATAATCTTAACTTTATTACTTGTAGAATTTCGATAAACTAAAAGGTTTTCGAATTATTCGTTGAAAACTGTTCATAAACATTAATTTTGCTAAATGAAACATTGATATGTTGAATCATAACTTAAAATATATTTTTGTTTAAAAATGGCTCCATCATCGATTTCTGTGATTATTTTCAATGTTGCAAATTTTATCATCCAGATGGGATATGGTGAAGAATGGTGCATAAAGCAAATAAGAAATAATTATAGTATTTATCATATACAACTTAAATCGGAAAGATTGACACCTATAAAAATTCACTGTAGTGAAGTCCTAAAAACTTTGGAATTCCACTACAAGCGTCTGCCGAAAACTAATTAACGAATTTTTAAATTGAAAACACTATTTCAATGTTTAGATATATAAAAATATTTTCAATAGTATTTATCTAATTTCCAATGCATGTGGTGTAATTATAAACAGATAATTAAATATTTTATTGATATTACGATATCAATTTACTATAGTTAAATGCACTCTGTTTTGTTTTGTATCTGATTTGTAATTAAAATCGAATCATTCGTATTTATTATACACTTTCTTGTTAGAAAGTTATTGTGTTCATCACAGAAACGATATCGAAAATTTACGTTGGTTGTGAGCGCGATTCCAGCTGTCATCACAAAATTTAATCATTGCAATGACCTGGTGCAGTAAAATATTTATTCTCATATGAGATATGCTTTAAGTATGTGCATTAAGTCTGTAGGAATAAATGAAGATCTGAAATCATCAACGGGTCAATATTGGTTACCTAGAAAAATTTATAAAAAGTTGGAGGTAAAATGCGAAAAAGGTGAGATAGGAAAAATCGTAGGCAAATTCTGGAAAATACATATACTCAAAGAATAAAAAAATGCAACACTTTTAAGTATTTTCATTTAACATACCTATTTAAAAACATAAAATATGTTACGTTGTGTTGAGTTTTTTATCAGAATTAATTTAATTTATATATCTAAAACATTCATTTTAAATTGGATAAATTATAAAATACACCATAAATTTTAAGTAAGCGTGGAATATTTAGGTCGTCGCGTTTTCTGATCATTCTACGAGTGTGTATATGATCCATGCAGTCGTTTTGGATTCGAATAATAAGAAATTAAACGGAAATTATTGATCTGATCTTAAGGGGGCATATCTATACGATTTTGTTTGATATGAATTCAATTGAAAGCTCATTGGTAATATTGCAAAAAAAAAAAACTTTGTTGTCACTTTTCAAATAGAATATAACATTAATTTTAAAATTATGTTTATTTTACCTTTAGAGGCGTAATTGACAAAGTCATTGACCACGATTAAAATTGTGAAATTTTTTAATGAATAGATGATCAAATACTAATAATTGATACTCTTCAAGGTAAAATTGAATTTAAATATGCTCAAAATTAGGTGCTGTTTAGGTGATGCAAAAAATAATTAGGTGCTCAAATTTTTACTTAAGTAAATTAAGCTATTATGATGCACTGAAATGCCGTGAAATCTCGTTGGCAGATGTAACATTTATAATATAATTAGAAGTACCAGAATAAGGGGCCTTTTAGATACTTTTATGGTTTGCATTCAATAAATTAATTCAATCAGTATTACAATATAAATTACTGCACTTATTCACTAACATGAATTACTGTTAAAAGTTTGTGAAGTTAGCAGTAACATCTTAAAATAACAGAAAACAGTATTCAAAATGTCCTTTTATGAAGTGCCCCTTCATTACATCAAATTAATGAAAATTTCCAAAAAAATCTGTACAACATGCTTGATACTTTTTTAAGTGATTCATGCATGTTGCACGGAAATTTTTGGTGATTTTGATTAAATTAATTTATTGAAGGCACACTATAGAAGCATCTAATTCTGGTACTTAAATGAGATTATAAAAATTATTTTTGCACATTGCCCAGCCAACGTAATATCATGGCAGTAGTGCATCATAATCACTCTATTTTCATAGTTTAAATTTAGGCACCTAATTTAATTTTGCAGTACTAATATGGCACCTAAAATTCACCTTACTTTGCGGATACTTAAATTGAAATTTGAATAATTTACTCTGCTAGCTTGACTAGTATTTATAATTGCCTATAGGTAAACAAGATTTGAAACCATTTTCATAAAATTTGTTGTTTGACTCGCTTTCTAGTTTTGAGATTAGATCGCATGAAAGTGATGGAAATCGACTAAAGGTAATTTAAAAAAAAAACGACATTAATTATTGTTTTTTTTTTTTCAAATCAATTCATTCGATGTTATTTGTAACTTTTTCTTTATATTTTTTTTTCACTGTGGAGGCTTAGACGTTGATATTCAATTGAACTAAGTTTTTCATTATTGGATGCTGTAGCTCTAAATTGATTAGTTATTTTCATAATCAACAGTAAACCATTTATAATTTTACCTTTAGTAAAACATTTCATAAATATTTGAGATTTATTGCATTTCATATTATATTTTAACCTATCAGTTGGAGAGTTGATAGTAGTATGCCCACCTGTGTAACTAGAGCTTGAATTATAAGGAATTATAAGGAAGAAAGTATAGAACACGCCTCTTCACAGTAAACATCCCAGCAACGCCAGATGGAATTCAAAAAAATTTTTTGTGGAGGCTTCTTTAAGATGTTTCCTAATGACCTAATGTTTCCTAATAGACTCTTTTAATTAAAAGATCTGCAAGATTTTTTTTTCTGATTTTCGAAGGTAGTCCTAAAAAATATTTTTTTTTCTGATTATCGTTTGTCTTAAGTTGAATCTTTTAGAAACCGATTAGATTTAATTTTTCTGATGTAAATTTCTGTCGTATTATAGCTACTGTTTCCGAATAATAACCTACAATTTAATTACTTTTTGTTTCGTGGTCTTTCTTTTTTAATAAAAATTAAACTTGGAGGATTATCGGATTAAGAATAAGAGAAAACAATATTTTTTTTTTTAATTTTAAGATAATATTCTCAATCAACCATCATAGATTTTACTTATTTGACAAACCCAGCAAAATTTTAAGCAGAAAAGGTCTCTTAAATTCTGTATGTGTTAATTTGTTATCAGTTGTGGTTAATCAAAATAGTTTATAGAAAAGTTTTTCAAACAATAATTTTTTGTATGCAAGTTGAAACTATTTACGGTTCAAATGTCAGATTACGGGAACATGGGTCCTAATTGATCGAATTATTAATTTGCAAACTACTATTGAGGTATTTAATATACTAGGTCAAAACTTGCTAGGTCCTTTCGTGGGTTCCTAAATAAATCAATATGTCAAAGCGTTGCAAGACTTAAAGTTCTATATCCTAATATATTTTTAAGTATATCATCTATTTATACCGCGCATAGTACGCGGAATGCCTTCTTTATCAATTGATGCGTTACGAGTGTCTTGAATTTGTAATTCACAGTCTAAAAATATAATTATTTGTTCAATTGTTTGCATGTAAACTGTATAGCAAATGCGAAACCTAAATTATTGAATTAAAAAAAAAAGACATTTAATGGAAGTTATTAGTTTTAAAATTGTAGGAATGATTGAAGAAATTTTATTTGTAATTATTTTTAGTTGCAAATATAAAAAGTTATTTATTTAAATTAGTTAATAAATTTTGAGTAATTTCCTATCACAGAGTTATATATCATTTCATTAAAAAAATAGTATTTCGTAGCTATAGAAACGAATGAAGACATTTTGATGCACGGTGATGCACATAAAAATTATAGTATTATATCAGAGTTTACTAGGTTGACCTTTTGGACCATATATATACTATTATAGTTAGTATTCATCTATTTTAAATGAAGTAGTTTAAGTATTTGAAATTGATTTTATGAAACTGATAAATTATATTTCATTAACAAATGGAAGGTGTTATTTGTATTGTGAAATTTTAATACTAAATAGTTCCATTAAATATATATATATATATATATATATATATATATATATATATATATATATATATATATATATATATATATATATATATATATATATATATATATATATATATATATATATATATATATATATATATACATTATTGTTATCAACTGAAGTAATGGTTTTCAACTATTTGTACAAATATGCCATCCATATATTTGGTGTATTATGTAATACTAAATCAAAAATTGACATAGTATATCCAGCTTTGTGTTAAAAGTGGGAGTAGATAAAGAAGACACGTATGTGGGTTAGCCTATTTATCAAATTTCTATTTTAAAAGAGCACAATTTTTAATAACATCGAAAAAAAAACTCGACTTTAAAGAAATAAACTAACTAAAAAATAAAAAGAATGTTAAATTTAAATTTCTTTGTGACCACTTATCTTTCTCAGTCTACGACAACCAATCAATTATTTAGTATGAGATTGGTACCGACTTCGAAAGGTAATTTATTGGTCACAATAAAATTATTTATAGAAGTTTTTAATTAAAAATTATTTTTTACTTTTTTTTTTTAAGTGTTGTACACGAAAATGTTTTAATTTGAATGAAATTTAATCACTGAAAATTGTTTTTGCCCTTTTTCTCCTCTTAGGGACATCAGATCTTGGTACCACCCATGGGATATCTCCTTTCCACAAAAACGAATCTATATATAGTCAAAATGAGAAACGTCAATTTGTTGAAGTCGATTAAAAATGAGTGAAGTTTAAAATAACTTATCTCGAAATTGAATTTGTATAAAAATATATTCATATTTCATCTATTTCCATATTATTTCAAATACTCAAGCCCTTTAGGTCTTCAACTGTACAATATTGTTCCATTACACTGTTAGGCACCAAGTGATTAATTTTTCATAGCTTAATTTGATTACTTATTATTTCGGTGGCTTATTTTATTTTCTTGAATTTTTGCTAGGATAAACATTTACAATTTTCGATTTAAAGCTCAAGGTGTTTTTCTTATACATATATATTGCTTTGAAAAATAATATAAATGAATTTTGTTGCACCCGCAGAAAACGTACAACCCAACCCAATTAAACTGCGTACATTAGTTAGCGCTCTTATTAAGGAAGCTACTTGAGTGCACAAATACTGGTGAATTTGGACATGGCAGTCCAAACTTATCGACAACTAAAGTCGACTTATTAACAGCTGAAGTCGACTAATTAGCTCTTTTTAAAATCTATCAATATATTATAACCCAAACCAACGCTAATACTATAACCCAATAAAAGTTGAGTCAATACACCAATAACTTACGTATGTTTGATTGCATTTGATATGCGATCAAATTAGCTTGAGTTATGTTTTTTTGTTCTGGGTTGAATTGATTTTGGACTAAATTTTATCCTTTAACTGTAACAAATATAAATAACATTGTATCAAATCACCTATACCTATATACATTATTGCAACATAGATTTGATATCACCTCAAAACAATAGATGATTTGAATGCTACCACAATATATATATATATATATATATATATATATATATATATATATATATATATATATATATATATATATATATATATATATATATATATATGTATAAACTGTGTGACAATCATTTACAAACCATTATTTACTGTCGTTATTTGGGGCTGTGATGTTGTTGTTGTTGTTGTTTGTGTGAATCGTATAGATTTACAAAACTCTTTACTCATACCATATATCTTTAACAAAACATTTAAATAAATATAACTAGTAGATACATATTAACTATATATACAACACAATAATATAGACTTGACTATTATTACGTATATTCACTATACTAAGCGACATTAACCACCTCTGTCGACCATACAAGCAAAATAGTGTATTCTGTGTTACAGGATACTTCAGGATAATAATAATAGATCAGTAACAAGACAGAATATCATTGATTATCAACGTTTTGTCTTTATTCTTAAGACTTTATCGAGCTCTCAACTGGAAGTGAAACTTATATAAAATGAATACTTCGGGATGTTTACATTCAAAAACAGCGTAAGAAATTAGTAGTATCTAGTAGGGAAGAGAAGAGAAATCATACTTTAGTGATATGTAACTAAAACACGACGTTAACCACCTCGTTTCAATAAAATACTTGGTTTGTTTCTCCTTGTTTTGTCGTTACAAGCTAGCCTACTCGTTTTGTTAACAAGAACCTGAAGACAGATCTACTTCAACTTCTTTACCTCAAGGCCATAAATTTGATTCGATCCAAAGAATGCCATATTGGAAAGACATTTTGCCATGAATGTATCCGTCATCTTCCTAGCTCCATGAGTGGACGGAGTCAGTAATTTTGATACAAGAGTTTGGTCTCCTTCATATATCTATAGTTTCAATAAACCATTGCCAATAGAATGCTAAGCGCGGTAGCATATTAAGTCAAATCACGCATGTTTCATAGCGTAACACTGCTAGTACATCACAAAATAGGGTGTCAAATATTATTTGATAAACTAGCATCGACAGAAACTGAACCGTCGGAGTTACTCAGTGGTGATGCACTTAGTTATGAAGCTACGTTCCTGGTTTCAAGAACTATCATGTGAAAATATCACAAATCATGGGAACCTCCAGTTTACTGATCCAAAAAAGGTATCTGATTGACTAGGGAAAGCCTTCAGACGCCCAGCAGTGCAATCTTGATCCTGGTTTAAGAAGAATCGTATGGTTAATTAAGTAAATAAAAGTATTTAATAGTAAGAAATATAATAAAGTAGTATACTGGAAATATTCTTAAGGTTAACGTTTTTATGATTTTATTCTGTGCGACCTTTGTAGATCCTCTATTTTCAAATCATATTAAAACCTTACGAGTGTTGTTGATATCGAATCACGACTGACCCGCCTCATTAACTATTTAATTTTAAAAGTTGTTCATGTGTACCACTGGAATACTTTTGAATATTTGCGATATTTCGGATACAAAAGCTTTTTGATGTATATTTATATCAGATTTTTTGTGCCTGAATCATGTTGCCCAAATACATATATTTTCATTCACAGCACAGTGATAGTATTGTAGCTTATAAATGCTATATTTTATATAGTATAAGATAAACGACATTCATAAAATGGTTGTCTGCTGGCCAGGTGGTTTTACAATGCGGTATACCCATGGTTGTTGTTAGTAGGTACTATGGTAGGTAGGTTTTGGAAATAGGTGTAGTAGGTACGTTAGGTTATAGTACACTAAACACAATATCTAGACTCTTCTACTAAAACCAAATAAATAGATAAATTATAAAACAAGATCCTATCTATTTATATAATAAATTATTATAGGAAGATCGTCAAGATCAAATATACTTTCGACTGTTTATAGTTTGACATTTTAAAGATCTAAGAGTTATAGAATGGGTTTCAACAAGGCAAAACCGATCGTTTTGCAGGCAAATTGAGACGAGGCTTCCCTTCTTGGGTTGTAGTGGCTATTGGTGATTTATAGTTTGAAATTTAAGTCTTATTTAATCCTATAGTAATTGAATAGGAATTAATTGGAAATCAATTGAATTTCATTTGAATAGGATTGAATAGAAAATTAGTTTTTAATAAAATTTGAATCGGAAATTTTATTCTATTGATTTGAACAATAGACAAGTAATGCCATTTAAATAATTTATAGCTGATAAGATAGATTCATGTGGCTTAGAGCTAAATCTATTAAAAATGAGTTACCGTTCTATGATTCGAAATTACAAATTGAGGGAGTGGGATATCATATTTGCAAATATTTAGATAGCAAATTTCTCTTTTTATACCATATTTACTATCAAGTATTTAGTATTTACAAGCAAAAAAATTTTGTGCTATTAAAAATATCTTTTTTTTTTCTTTAGCTTACTTTGAAATCCATAACAAATTCATTTAGAACCCAATAAAATTGCTTTAATTTATCTTTTCTTCTATTTTTCTATAAGAATGTAAAACTTATATTGTGACGTGTGAATTTACCTGAACGACTTTCTCTTAGGAAGTCATAGAAATGTTTTGCTTTGTTGTAAAACTATTCTAAGCTGAAAATTAGATAGTATCACGATTATGAGCGATTGTACCAAGTCGAATTTGATCACCAAAATAAATAGAATTACCGACAACAAAAATATTTATATTTTAAGAAAAAAAATTCGACGGTTATAAAATTTATATTATATTGTAGAACAGGAAACTAAATTCTTTCAAAAATATATAAGGATAAGAAAAAAAGTTCGCAAAAAACTTGTCTCGTTGAGTCGAAAATACCACATGCATTATGTTTTCTATCATGTCAATACGACAATTTTTATGTATGATCACAAAATAGGATTCATAATGGATTCAGTTGTTTGTCATTTTATTGAAAAAGGTGTTATGATAAATACAAACAAAAAATGTTACATCACATTATGTCATTTATAAATTTTCATTGATCATAGACAACCAAATGATAAGTTTGTATATGCACATAACTTTTAAGGCGACCTGAGACGGTCAATATGAATATTAATATAATAACATAATAATTTATATTGTGAAATTATATTGACCATCTATAGATCATATTGAAACATTGTGCAACTGAGTTAATTACAAAGAGTTTGATTTTATTGTGCAATCTATTAAACATTGCTTCTTCTGTGGGCAACATTGCATAATACAAATTCATTTTGTAATAGTAAACCTCGGTAATATATGTTGATTGGGTTAGTTGAATTCTGAACTTAATTTTTATAGAATTGATCAAATTAAATGTTTTGAATATGAATTCCATTTTCATGTTCGAAATAAACCTTTATCATGTATACCATAATCAAGTCATTGCTATTAAAGGTATTCTACGCGTGTTTTTTATATTTCAATTGCTATTGAAATATAGAGAATACAATATACAGATGCGAAAAAGTTGCAGTTGGTAAAGAAATTCAAGTCTTCAAATCGTCAGATTAGTAAAATGTACAGTTTTCAGCATGTAATCAACGTCCATTATCTTAATCTGACGCGCTTGATTAATTCCAAATATCGGTTTATTTATTACTATTCTGATCGGCTATCTTACACATGTTGCACCATATAGAGAGCTAAGATTTACTGCAGGTACTTAACAAGGAGTAAGTTATCTCCTATATCTTAATCTTACGCGCTCTACTAAATCTTCGCTTGGGCACTTCTACCAATTTACTTGAATAAATAATCTAAAAAGCTCTTCGATTTATGTCTATTGCGTGGACGTGCAAATAATCAACGATATATAATATTATACAGATATCGTATACACTAACAAATGTTCACGATGCGAAGAAAATAGGTATTGTTATTCTGTAGATAATATACCGATCGTTTTTTTTTAGCTTCCCGCTAAGAAAATTAAAAATTTTCGGAAATCGGGAAGTTATTGGTTTTACCCCGTTTTGCAAAAATCGTGTTTTGATCAGATCTTGACGTTTTAAGGTCCTAGAAAACTATTTTGACGGTTTCTGTGAGGGTATCATCCTGCCTGTATGTATGTGTGTGTGTATGTATGTAAGTATGTGACCCGCTTATAACTTTTAAACGGCCTGACCGACTTGAACCAAACAAGTGGCGTATCAAAAAGAATTACAAAACTTCCTGAAAATTTGAACCAATTCGGACCAGTGGATTCCAAGAAATCTCCAAAAAAAACTACGAAAAATTTTTTTTCAAAAGTGATTTTTTTGGAATAACTTTTAACCGGCTGTATCGATCAACTCCAAAAATTAATCAGATCTTAACCTTGATGAACCACGTCGATCATCAACCATCCGGTTAAAATCGGTTGATTCGTTCGAGAGATATCGTAAACGAAAAATTTCATATAAAAGTGTTTTTTATACATAACTTCGATATTTCTTTTCGGATCGTTTTTGATGAAATAGAATAATTATTAAAGCTCTAAAAAACCGCGTCGATCGCCGCCATGAACGTAAAAATCGGTTGTTTGGTTCGAGAGATATCGTTAACAAAATATTCGGTAACAAGTGTTTTTTTAACATCAACGCTCAAAAACATGGTAGTATGTTAAATTTTAAGTGCTTAGGTATGATGGCAGGAAGTTGCAGGGATGGTCTTTAGGGTCAACCGTTTTCCAAAATTTTTTTTATGTCATGATATAGGGAATACAATGTTAAAATAAAATATATAATATTTACAAATAAACATCGAGGGTGTAGGTATAAAAAACAGAAAAATCATCTCGATTAGCTCACTAGTGAATTTGGTTGAGTGTATAAACTAAGAATGCTCCAATTAATGTAATTTTTTGAGACTCATTGCACTAAGATCACCACTTTGGCCAATATTTGAAAGTCTTTCAGAGGGGTAATCACACACCTGATATCTATGACAGTTGCTTAAATTCTTGAACTTCCAAAATTTAATAAATAAATATACGTAACTCAAACCCGTATATGCTAGAAACCAATAAGTGAACAATTTTATGTTTTTATAACTTAACATTGGATAACAGGGTAATTTGGTAATTATTTTGAACGCATTCAGAAAATTGCTAGTATACCGTTTAATAAAATAATAGCCCCTCCCTCTTTGGGACAACTAACTTTGTTTAAACACATACTATATAAGTTTGTCTAAAAATTTAATAAGTCTATTGCATCTCTTTCAAATCATGAAAAATCACAACTTTTTTTCTATGCAAGCTAGAGAAATACGGTTTCTTCCAATCATGGTCCAATGATGAAAAAGTTTTTGGAAAATGCTTAAAAATACCAACTTTATTTCTATACAAGTTATTAAGAGGCCATTTTTAAAGTCAATGTGCAGATCATTTCATTTGATTAGGAAAAGAAAGAAAAATTTATGTTTTCTTTTGACCCCCCCCCCTTAGGTGAAATAAAGTTTTTGGTTTGTTTTTTAATGAGGTATGGTTAATATAGCTCTACGAATCCATTTTCAATAGATTAGTTTTTCGATTACTCACACCGAAACTCAGCCCAGAATCAATTTGTTATGAAAGTTTTCCTTGTTATTATACTTTCCTTATTAAAAGTCTATGGAACACTAAGCAGTGTTTACAGAGGTTAAGTAAACTTGAGTATGCTCATTATTCGTCATTAATTCCCTGGTAAAAATAATATATATCTTTTGTCCGTATATCGTGGTTAATAGAATATGAACATATTTTATATTTATTTACATTCTATATAATCTGATTTCGATTGATAGTTTGCGATACGTACATACATATATATTATATAACCGTTTTCTCACACATTTTATTCATCATAAATCATTTAATAATCACATATCGAATAAATATATAAAAATTCTGACATTTCATTTTTGTTATTTTTGTTACTTTTCGAAAAAGCAAAAAAAAAAAAAAAATCGAAAAAAAAAGATTTGTTGAAAAGATATAAAACCAATTTAAAAATACATATTTTGTTTATAAATGAATATAAATATATATATTTTTTATTTTTATGTATATTTGTAAATCTGTTTGTTCAAGATTGGCGGAGAGTGTTTGTTTCATCAATATTTTATAATGTGTTTAAAATAATATATGATATCCAATATGAGGAACAAAATCAGGTGCAGTTTCTAGAAATATATATTTTTTGGTTTTCAAATTTCTAATATAGAAAAATTTAATATGAAGTGGAATGAAGACTTTTGTTATATTTGGTAGGAAAAAAACGGTGAAGATTTTATGATTACTATTATTTCATGTTCATTTAAAAATGATTTTATTAATATATTATTCGAACGAATATCTCCATTTATAGTTTAATTTTATTAAACTTTAAAAAGCTTTTTTCGAGAAATGATGTTTAATTTTGTATGCGATTTTGAGCACTGGCTGGTTGCCTTAATTGTAGATTTAACTATTAGTCTATTCTGAGTATTATTCATGTTCTTTACCATTTCTTTACCTAGAATTTGACTTTGACCTTCGATATTTTCCCTATTAAGAGAGGGTTGACAGTAAACTTTATGAAAAACTTTATGGGACGTTTCATTATCCAAGTGTTGTGATAACTTTTTGTCAAAATATCTCCAATTCTAATGAAGAAAGTCCCTAAGAATACTTAGTGAGTCAAGATCTTTCATTTGGACATTTAATTTTTTATCAATTTTTATAATATATAGATTTAGCATACAATGTTGGAAATTTTGGATGTACACGAGTTTTTTGAAAAAACAAAAAGATCTTGGTCTTTCACTATGCGTCAAATTTTTAGTAAGATATATTGATTACGAAATTGAAAATAATAATTATGATCAAAAAAGCAATTTTTTAATACAAATTTCTATCTTTCCTTCAATTATTTTAAGGTTCTTTGTCTTTATTCCCTGTTTTTGTTCCTTAGATTACTTTTATTTACTGTTTCATGATTTTTTCTTTATTTCACTTTTATCCACATTTTTTCATTTATTTTAACAAATATTTGTAATGTATATAAATTTGAAACAATTTAATAAATGAAATATGATAATAATTTTTGTATTTGTTATTTCTTAAATTTATTGTTTATTCTTAAATTTTTTTAATCGAATTTTTTAAATCAGAGCTGAACATTTTTTACCGTATTTGATGTTTAATAAAATTATATTTACCTAAAGACATTTAGCTTAATAACATTATAAAATGGTAACATTTGAAATTTGGTTATGATTTCAAATCAATTATTGAATAAAAATAAAATTGATTTAAAAATAAAAATAGACGAAAAACAAAAAAATCGTGTTTATTGGGCGATTTGTTCCTATTTCTTCGGTCTGTGAATATTTCATACAATACTTGTAGAATTTTTATTCTGATTGAGGTAAGAAATTTTTTAATAAAGGTACTTTTAATATAGGTACTATTAAGTAATTCGGGATCAAATGACTCAAAAGCCCTTAGTTACGATCCACATTTTTAGAGTAAGAGAAAGTATATGCGAAACCTTACCAAATGTGTATGCCAAAACTTTTCAAATTTGAACAGTTTTTATTTTTGAATTTGCTTCTTGTGGAAATTCTCTCGAAAATAAGATTCACTTCGATTAAATCATGCATGTTAACTAATGTTTATTAAATATTAGCTTACTAAAGTATTAACATTAGATCGATATAAGGTAAACATAATTAATATTTTTACATACGAATCTTTTAGGTTCGTTAAGGCAACCGCGATCCCATCAGTATCGTTAACCATAATCTTGTTCCAATAGTTATTAAACTTACATTAATTAATTATTATTCTAAGAAATACGGATGTGGATAACCTATATCTCTGTAAATGATGGATTATTAAATTTCTGATAGAAAGATAATTCATTATCAACCTGAAAACAAAAACAATAATTTTATTTTGAGATTCTTTACAAAAATATAATTCTTTTTTTTCCTCTTTTATCTTCGTTCTATCTTCGAGTTCTTCTATCAAAATTTTCTATTGTAAAATACGTATATTCACTGTAGTCATCAGTTTAAAATAGCTAATCGTGATTATTCACCGAGGATATGTCTTTTAAGTTCCTAATTTGGTAGCGGCTTACGATTACGCAAAAAGTAACTATTTACGGAGGAATAATTATGATTAGCAAACTCTGAATGATGCAGTCCAAATACGTATTTAAAAAAAACAAAAATTTTCATCAAAGCAATCGAGGCAAAATTAGAAATTTGTATAAAAAAATTCTAGAATTCTCATTGATAATGTACATATTCTATGTTGACTTTTACGGTTGGACGAAAATCGCCAAATTTTTTTAATAATTATGAATAAGCTTAAATTTCACGAATAGTTGAAGACAATTTAAGCTCGAACTTAATCTAATATAGTTATATTCTAGACCAGAGTAGAAACCTTAAAAAATGATAAAAAGTGTAAGAAAGTTATAGTAGGATGAAACCCATTGGAAACGCAAGATAATATGATACAAATGAAAGAAAAAATAAATTACGGGCGATCTGAGGTCGGTAAGTCGGAGGGGGTGAGTTTTTAAGGGTAAAACATGGTTTATTTCGATTTGCAGCAAAACTACAAATCTTATGGAAGAAAGTTTAATGAAAAAGTTGTAGGTAATAAAAAGATCTACAATTTTTGTATTTACACTTTTTTCACATAACCTCAAAATTTTTCGATTGAAAATTAGGGTGCTTTTTAGATATTTATTCAAAGTAAGATTGAGGCTATATGAAAAAAGTGCATCTTTCTATTACCTACAACTTTACTATTTAACTTTTTTCCACAGGACTTGTAGTTTTGCCGGAAATTCAGATAAACCGATTTTTACCCTAAAACACTCATCCCGGCCCTACTTTCCGAACTCAGATCGCCCGTAATTTATTTATCCTTTCATTTTTATCATATTATCTTCCGTTTCCAATTGGTTTCATTCTACTATAATTTTTTTTTGTTTTCAAAAATTATCTATCCTGTTATATTCTGCTTCAGGAAAAAAAAAAAACTAAAATAAAATATTTTTTATACAATGGAATTATCAACGAAGCCGATTAATTAACAAAATAGAAATTCGATTCCGGAAATCATTGTGAAATGAATACTGAAATAATGAATATATTAATAAATAAAAATTTATCTGCAAAGAAATGGTTTCTTCGTCAGTTATAATCTACATAGTTTATTTTATCAGATAATAATTATGTTGTATAAGCTAATCAATAAAACTGATATAATCTATGGTATATATAGTCTTCTAAATTGAGTATTATAATCTTCTAAATAGAGTTCTTATACCAGATTGATATATTCACTTCAATAATATTGCACTGAACTGTTCAATGCAACACAAATCGATGTTCAACTAATGATAATCCTGATTATATGGCATAAGTTCAATAGAATTATGAAATGGGTGTGTGTAATGCATATAGGAATATGAATATTTGTTTGTTTAATAAGGCTGTTAGAGGCACATTTATTTATGTAAGAAATGTGATTCTAACAACAGCTATTATAAATAACACTTGATATACATTGCATTTCTTTCTATTTTCCAGCGCAAATAACTTAAAATTCCAAATCCAAATGTTATGAAATTTGTTATGCACACACAATATTTTCTCAACTACATCAAAATTTTATTATATATTTTGAAATGATTTTTTTACAAAAACTAATCGATGAGCCATCTGCTTTCATGTCAATATTGTGCAGAGCCATTTTCATAACATTTTGTTGATATGTATTTTTTCAGTTATTTGTTCCGGAAAATTGTGTACTTCCCGCAGCTGTTGATAAACCCTCTTAAATAAGAGTCGAACATTTTCACTGAAAAATTTGGAGTTATAAGTAGACAGAAAATTTTGTTGGATAAGGGGAAATTAAACAGAAAATTTTGGGATTAAGTTTAATGCAATTTTTTTCATATAGTCAAAACTTAAAAATGTAAAATCACTTAAAAATCGTCCAAAAAACAGTTTATTTCTATTTTAAAGTTTTCTAAGGTAATTTATGTTAAAACCGAAAATAACACTTATTATACGATTGACTGCGTAATTGTCGATATATCGCTTATAATTTTACCGGGGAATTGAGCTCTGAATCTAATTTCTGACAATATCCCAAAAACTACGCATTCAATAGTCAAATCCATGTTAACTCTACGGGTCAAACCACGGTTATATATCGATCCCGAGGTCAATAATCGAGGTCAATAATTAAAAGAAATTTAATTTATGGATTTCCTAGACGTATAGTACCCTAGAAAACCAAAAAATAGCAAAGTTAATTTTGAAATAACCTTGAATGTCATCGTCTAGATTAAAATTAATATCACCATTGAGCAGAGCAAGAATGTGGAAAGAACTGTGGTTCGATACTTTTTGGAAGCTCTGTATAAAAACTGATCTGTTGATAAATTATGCAATTATTGCTTTTCTACAAATTTGTTCTTCATAAAAATCACCTCATTCATAATGTTATATCAATTTTAATTTCGTTTTTATGGTGAAATAATTTTCTATACAACAGGAAATTATTAATAATATCTAATGTAAACTACAAGTTGATCGATGTGTGTTGTTTTATATGAATATTACATAAGTTATCAAATAAAAAAAAAAAACTGATGAAATAGCTCAATTATTATATTACAAAACCTTAAATATTAATAGCATTAGCCAAAAAATATATAATCTATATTTATTTCCGTTGTAATATCATCCATTATTGATTTTATTCTTATAATATAATTCCTATGTCACCCAGATCCTAATAACGAATTGATTGACACCCTATTCATTAAAATCGGTTCAGTACTTTAAGCGCTACCGTAGAACAGACGTGCATAAAACAAACATACATACAAACATAGATCCATACATTCTACCCTTATAAAATGGTTCTTCAAAATACCCCGACGTACTAATATTGCCCGGACAAGTGGGCCGATGAAACTGAGCATACGTTTTTCGAGGGCGAACGCTGGAGAAACCAAAGAACTAACATAGAAGAAATCTTTGACCAAACGCTCAAACCTGATAGGCTAGTAAGAGACACAACGGATCCTGATAGAAAAACTTTCATAGATGAACAACTGTTGAAACAGGAATGGATGTCGTAAGACGCAACACCGACTGAAGTAATACTAAAGCATTTCCGATCCAGCCTTACTCGCACTTTTTTGTGGGGAAAAAGAAGAATAGTTTTTCAGTGGGTGGAAATCCCACAGTAATGACCATTCATCTTTCGAAGCCCGTGTCTATGGAAGATTTTTCCTCCTCCAGATAAAAAAAAATCATACCCTTCCTTTTGGCTTTGCGACGTTGAGTAACAAACTATTTTAGTGGTTCTTTCGATGAAGTTTTAGTATCATTTGAGAGTTATTATGAGCTTTAATAGAAATCTATTTCTGATATTCTGGTGTATTCAAACAGCTACTTTATTCATTAAATCATAATATATTGTATTTAAATCTAAACAATAATGTAAACAATCTGTTTAAATCATTTTGTAATGATATTGTATACGATAAACTTTGATATAACTTATTGATAATATCGATAGTCAGACATACAATGAGTTCAAAAATTTGGGTACTTTTCGGTAGTTTTCCATTATCTAGTTGTAAAGTGGCAGATTTATAAAAAAAATTGCGTTCTTTGTTTAGATCGCATATTATTATTATATGTATTATAATTTTATATTCGTTTATTTGTGGCCAATAGTTTACGAAAAAAGGTTTAATATAAAAGTTGTTTTGAAGGAACAATCTTATTTACAAACTTGGTTACTTGTAAGATCTAGAATACTCCACCTAAAATATTAGAATTTGAATCTAATATCTTAACTGATGTATTTAAGAACTGATTTTTGAATGCCTGAAATTTGACTAGACAATATTTCATGTTTTAAAATCATTTTAGAGAAAGCCCCTATGGAAAAAGTCATTAAATACACGAAAAAATCTATACACTGACTCTACATTAGAATCTCATGACTTGATCAAATTTTATACATGCATTTGCTTATTATTTATAAGAATTTTGTAAATCTAGTCTTTCCTCTGGCCTCTTTAAAAACAAGACAAAAAATATGAAATATTTACTGGTCATCTTCCAGATCTTAGAAATTCAAAATTCGATCACAAAAATTAATATTTATACCTCTGGCCAATATTTTGGCAAATTGTGCATCGGGGCAGAGAAACAAGGTGGGATAGTATTTCTGATGTAAATAAAATAAAAATTCTGATTTGTAAATAAAATAAAGGAAGTCTATAATCTATGAATTAATTAAAGTCAAGTTGCAAAATACTATTGAATATTTAGATCAATCATCATGAAATAAAGTTGACCAGAGAAGGGTGACATGTTCAGCCATAATTGTACTGATAATAACGTCTATCGTGATTAAAATGACTGACAAGCAGTAGAACAAAGATCATTTTTGAAACGTTGGTTATTATTTTCAAATAAATGTATTGCGATTAGGATTAATATCGTAGTAATCAAGATCGTAAATGCAAATTTTTGAGATTATAAATATGCCAGCGAAGAGATTTATCGTAAATATATGCTTCGAAAAAAAAAACATTGCTTGCGTTATTTATGTTAATTCATGAAATATATCAAATTTAACCGTTCCCGTGGATTTAGGTGTACAAAAACTGGAAAGGGACAGGCCAGGGAAGAAACATTTTGCATATTTGAGGTGCAATTGTGAGAAAACTTAGTTTATCGACATTGGCTTCCCTTAATGCAGATGCAATATATTAAGAGATTCGAATGATAATTTTTTTCAAATTTTTAAAAGAAATTTGGATATGTATCATCAACATCAAAACTTAGTATGACCCATATGTCAAGTAAATCAGGTGGTGTACAGACCGGTGAATTTTGCCATACATTGTTTAGATATACTTAGAGCTACCTTTACTATCTGTACTACAAGCACTCATAGTAATAATATATTATTGAATTGAAGACGTATTACCGTAAACATTCACTCTCAAGTAGCATCTACCTACTTACAATATAAACATTGTTTGAGATGGGACTACATCGACGACGAAACGAAGAGAATAGAATGAGAGTTCTAGCTTCAACTACACACTATAGTTTAGTTCACTAGCTATTCAGAATCCATCTTCATACTCCAAACACAATCCTATATAGATCGCATTATTATTATTATTATGTGTGTGTGTGTGTGTGTGTATGTTGTGTACTTACTTCATATATTACCTGCATTGCAGATACAGAAGTATTCTACTATACCGATATATTTATAAATTGTCTACTAATGGATGGATAATATGGACAAATCATAGTTTTAATTATATTCAAATGCCATGATTATATTGTCTAGATTTAATAAGTATAATGTAAGCGTAAATTTATCGCACTAAATGAAATATTGCATGAAATTCGTAGGAACTCTAATAACACTTTACTAGAAGAAGGATTAAACGAATAAGTTAAGCGAGCAATAGGGCGACATATTACTATTTACTAAAAGATCAATACTCAAGAAATTGTGTTTAGCTTCAATCCACGTAACATCCACTTAGCGCTTTCGAGTCCCATCTTGGTTTAAGGAACTCTGGAACCCCATCAAATGAACGGCTCGGACAAGTGAAACAAGAGTATCCAGCGACGATCTGCCACAATTTCCCGCTATAATGTTGTGACCTCTAAGGAAGATTTTATTCTAATCAATATTTATTCTAAAAACTTGTATTCTAATCGTCTTAATCTTTGTTTTTTTTTATAAATTTCCTCGGTTGCACCAATTGATAGTAACATTTATGCGGACAATATATCCAGGTAGTTTCAGAGGTATTGACGATTCGGTCCATAGGGATTTTAATCAGGCAGCTCTCGGAGCATGAAGAAAGAACAATAATGAGAATGTTGTATTTCTTAAGTGGCATAAAAACAAACGGAGACTAAAAATGGTTGCTTTAAATGGCAATTCCCTAAATCTCCCAATGAAATATAAATTGTATTAAGTTAAATTTTATCCAATTATTCAAATGTTAAGAAAGTTGATATCAAAACAGAGAGATTGTATAAGATTGAAAAAATTTTTTTTCTGGAATATTGCTTTGATTTGCACTCCGTTTTCATATCAAGATTCTGCATATAAAATTGCCTACCATAATATAACAGTCCTAAATATGTTTATGTTAAAGTACAACTTAATTCTAAAATATTTTTTATTTTTTAAAGTGAACAGTTTCGGTGAAGGTGCAAAACAAGGTATCTCCCATATCTAAGACTGACGCGATCGAGTTAATATAAAAGTCCCTGCTTGGCCCTCCCTGACATTAGTTATTAGCATTCATATATTTTTGTATCCATGGTAACACTAAGTTGAATTCTAAACGCATAAAATATTATATTCGTGTGCAATTGTTTTGCGATAGTCCAACAAAATACTACTCCCAAAATTGCATCAAAATCTTATGAATGGTTCACGGTATTACTTCGTTGGGATTTTCAATTTTTCTTTAATAACGAAATTCTTGAATAATCGATTGAGACACGCTTCTAAACTACTAATGTAAGCCCATACCACGCATGTGCATATATTAATTTTATCAAAGTCAGATAAACGGTTCACGATATATCAGTATTTAAATGATAAAAAGGAAGTAAGTTATGAGTGCAATTTCCCCGTAACGGTAATATGTAGATGAGATGATTCTAAAATGGGATCATCCACAACACATTCACTACTGCTCACCAAAAATTTATTAAATATTGACCAAATAGTTTTAGAGTTATGCGCGTTTGTGTAAATGAGTTTAATAGAACCGCAGATCGAAGGACACGAAACGTAAAACGCTCAGAAAGACTTCTAAGGCGTGTATACGGTAATTTCATCAAAATCGGATAAACGATTCACGAGATATCAGCATTGAAATGATAAAAAGGAAGTTAAAACCGTTTTTCCTTCCTTAAGTAAACCATTTCGGAAGACAGTTCCAAAACGTTAGCATAAAAATACACAATGCTTTCAATATTGTCGAAAGAGAAATTGAATCTTTATATTTTAAAAAATATCCTGTATATATACAAAGGACATACAATAATAACAAATAACAAAGAAATTGTTGATGGTTCGTTTCTATTGATTCTGTATGTGTGTACGGTACAAATTCAATTGTAGGTACAACAACAAAAAAAGAAAAAAAAAAATAGAGAAGAGTATACTGCTTATAAACAGAAAATTATTGGAGTAGATTAATTTATGAAAATAAATCATCTGAAAATATAATTCAATCAATGTTGTTTTTATGTGTGTGTGTGTGTAATTTTGTATTATGTACCTTGTTGTATTATTATTATTATTCTATACCCAGAAAAACAGTTTTTTTTTCTGTGTGATTTATTACATTTGATCATATCATATTAACGATTTTTTTTTTCTCTGGAAAGAATGAAAAGCAAATTTCCCACGTGATAAAAATAATATTCAATTTATTTAAAATATAACCAAAAAAAATTGAATAAGCCGTACTGAATTTGATTCATCGAGTCAGATTTGTATTTTCTGATTAAGCCTAGTAGAACAAAGTATTCACTGCTAGCGTGATTCTGCACGCTGGAAGAATAATACTGAAATAAAAACTATAATAATATAATGTACCTAAGTACTAAAATTAGGTACTTTTAGACCAGAGTAGAAGCCTTAAAAAATGATATAAAGTGGAAGAAAATTACAGTAGGATGAAACCCATTGGAAACGCAAGGTAATATGATACAAATGAAAGAAAAAATAAATTACGGGCGATCTGAGGTCGAGAAGTAGAAGGGGTAAGTGTAAATACAAATGTTGTAGATCCATTTCTTACCTACAACTTTGCCATTTAACTTTTTTCCATAGGACTTGTAGTTTTGCCGGAAATTCAGATAAACCGAATTTTACCCTTAAAAACTCACCCCTTCTAATTCCCGAACTCAGATCGCCCGTAATTTATTTTTCCTTTCATTTTTATCATATTATCTTGCGTTTCTAATTGGTTTCATCCTACTATAATTTTTTTTGTTTTCAAAAATTATCTATCCTGGTATATTTTATCATATGCCTTTAATACATCAAATTTAATCAAAATTACCAAAAAAATCTGTACAAAATGCTAGTTTGACACAGAATTGATTCATGTTACACGGATTTTTTTGGTATTTAAGATTAAATTGGTTTATTGAAAGCACTCCATAAAAACCATTATTTTAATACTTACATTATATTATTAAACATTTTATTCCAGAATTGCTCCGTTAAGCCGATATCACAGCAGCAGTACATCTTAACGATTAAATTTTTGTAATTAAAAGTTTGAGCACCAATTGGTATTCTTGTAGCACCTGAAAAGAACTTATAAAACACCTAATTTTGAGCATATTTAAATTCAATTTTGTATACTTTACTTTTCAACAATTTTTATACTTTAATTTGCTACAATTTGTTTCTAAGTTGATGTCGGATTATTCAATAGGGCGGGCTACGGACAGAAGTCTCAAGGTATAGTTTTAGAAAATACTATATATAGCATTAGTTAGAAAAAAACTTTTTATGTTTATTATTACCAGTCAATTTTTTCCCACCACAAAAATTTAAAAAAAAGTGGCCGTTTTTTTTTCGATTGTGCCCTCAAGCTTCAAATTGACGGACATTCTTTTTACAGATATTGTAGTAGGTAGATCATTAAATACCAAATTAATAATTTTGTACGGGATGTGACAAAACCAGATGATCGTTTTCCGATAACCTGAAAATTATGAAAAAATGGCAATTTCGAAGTTGCCGAACAAAAATATTCAGTTGTTTCACATGCTTTATAATTTGATAGTCGTGAAAATCGCACACACTTTTGAGAATTTTCGATGAAAAATTATTTAATATATGCTTTGTAATTGATGATTTCGTTATGGACACACACCGTCTGTATATTTTTTGTTTTTTTTTCAAGACCAGAAGGATTCTGAATTTGCTATATTTCTCATCAAAATTAGAAAATAGACTGAATACTATATGAAAAAGTCTTCCTTGAAAACGATGTTTAACAGGTAATTTATATGGAGATACTAATAGTTGACATCATTCGTAGGATTTCGTCTTTGTATAATTGAATATCCACACTTTATTTTTAAAGAATCAAAAAAGTAACTTCACTTACAAAAAGTTCGTTAAGTAAGGAAGCTTCAATTGAACTTATAGATTAAGTCCTACCCTGCTCCCATTTTAATTAATATTTTTGGAGAAATTTTAAATTTTCCTACAAAACGGGTATGTAACAGTATGTATACACATTTTGTTGCATTAATACCATCGTTTTTTTCAAGAGGAAATCATATGACGTATGTGATAATTCAAATAATAATTTATGTAATATATAAATATCATATTGTTGCTCTTATCATCTAAGATATGATATATAATACATAGTGATGAAATTGGATGTTGCTTGAGATTAACGTAATAGTCAGTAAAGCGTATTAGGGATGCATTTAGAATCAAATCTTCTAACTTGATTTCCGTTTGTTTGAAGTTGATTAATAAACTTGTAATGTACACTTGTAATGTACAAATTGTAACCTACTTATTATATACAGCTCACACTTATAAATTAATTAACCGATAGTGCAAATGGATTCAATTATAATTAATTTAATGTACTCTTCTCAAGTTTCAATTAGAAATAGTATCTTGCATTTGAACTTTTCTTGGAATATTATCGTATTGAAAGAAATGAGTGATAAATGGCGATACAATTGTATAATTAATATATAATACTCGTTTTTTAAAAGGGTTGTAGCAATATTCCTGGAAACTTTGGGAATTTAGTCAGGTCTATTGTATGACAAGTCTACTACAAATGCTTTTTATCAGACCTGTCATGTATCTTTTTTGTTTTTATTGAGTATTTTACTGCCTAGTCATATTAATTTTTGCAAGCTGAGCATCTTTCATGTCATGTCTTTAACTCCAGAACTCGTGAACAAATAATTGTCGTAAACAATAGAGGAGGTGTTCGGAATGGTTTCATTTTAATGAAATCTTTACTTTCATTTACCTGTTCAGGATGGTAAAAATTTTAAGCATCTCTTATTAATTTTCTTTCCGGACATACAGCGCGCAAATAGGACCTATTTATCCTTATCCAGGTAAAATGCAAGGGTATATTAATTTTAGTGTAGAGTTTGTAACGCTGGAAAACACTGACAGCAAGCAAAATTTTGGTATGGTTAATTATAGAATTTTCTTTTTAGTCCATTTCTGCTTGTCCGTCCGCCCGTTTGTTAATCTGTCTGTCATCAAAATAACTCAAAAACTAAAAAATATAACGAATTGTAATCTTGGTGACGTAAAATATATTTGACACAAAAAGTGATTGAACAAAATCGCTGCATTTGATCCATGATTAGTTATCTTACTGGCACAGGGTTTAATGGAATAAAAATCTAGAAAATGTCTCAAAACCAAGAACCCGTTCCACAGATGTAGCTTTTCACTAAAATGTCGCTACATCGTGAACCATTTATCTGATTTTGATTAAATTTGGACACTCAAGATATAATTTTACATCAGTTGAAAGCAATTATTTTTGAAATTGAGAAGAAAAATAATTTTATGAAAAATCGCGAATGAATGCATGTTCTATTTTATATTTTTATGCGATTTTATAATGTAGGAAATGCATTTTTTTATCTCATATACCAACAAAAATTTAAACTTCTCTTTCACAAGAAAAAAAACTCAACCGTTGCCAGAACAGAAACATAGAAATGTTATTTATCGATAAAAACAAAGTTATTAAATTGTCAAAGAAGAAATAACCACAAACAAATTTGTAGTGAAGTATTGATAAATGATTTGATATGCTTACGGGACCGATATTTATAATAAAATAATATATTACTTTACATCGAAGGTACGTACGTACAACTTCTGTTAAAGAAGTTAGTTTTATTACCGTTCGGAATTCATTTCACAGACGTTATGTCTCCAGTAAGTGAAGCTTTTGCCAACTGTGTATGCAGGCAGACACATAATATAGAGACACCTTACTGTTGGCTGGCAACTTATACACACCACAAGCAACACAAGCAACATTGACGGTAAGGGAAAGTCGTCTTACATAATCTAAGCGTAAATCTATTTTATTAAATTGTTATGTCTTTTAAGTTAATAGTTATATATTCCCCAGACATTCATTTGAACATTTTGTCTACTATCATTTTAGAAAACGTTCTTATACATTATAGTGTTTAGACAGTGATATAATTATATTTTGGTTAAATATAATTGAATTTATTTTACAATGTTCTCGTAGTTTTTACTTCCGCTATGCGTATCACAGTCAGAGGAAAATAATTTTATTATTAAGAATAGCACAAACTTGCTTATTTGAAACAAGTTATTTATCCATCCTGTTTGTAAGTTAATCTAAATTTAATAAAAAGTACTTTATAACGAGTGTGTCTATGAGCTTTAACTTCACTTAGAAAAAAACCAAAAAAGCGTAACTTTCTTGATTGCACAAAGGTGTTCAATTTACATATTTCCTATTTGGTTTGATCATTTTAATTCGCATTGATTGCAAAAATCACGCCTTTCAAGTTTGCATAAATAAAATGGAAGTTTTTTGAAGAAATTCAATATTATCAGAATATATGGATGGCTAGCTCATTATTTCACCATCGATTACAAAAAATCGCATCGTTCTGGTATGAATGTACGAAAAGTTGATATTTTCGGGAGAATTTTGCCAAAGAGGTGATGGGATTTCAAAAAAGTGCACAATAAATTGACTAAATGTGGTAATGTTTTAAAAATTTAATCAAAATCGAGCAACCCGCTCGAAAGTTGAAATAAGAAATACAAATAACAGAATTAAGAAATAATAGATTCTTCGAAAAATGTGTTTGTAGTATTTGTAAGAATTTTTAATCGATTTTCAGGAATCTTTCAACAATAATGAACATTCTTGGTGGAAATAAAAGAGTTTTCATGGAAATTTCAAAATCGAATTTTAATCAGTCGAAAAAAATGATCAAGTGATTACGTTGAAGTCACAGTAAATTTTGACATATAGTTAATATATACAGGCCATGCTAGTTTTCTAAAGCAGACCAGAAAAGTCACCAGCCGTGTAACATTTATTGAGAATACCTCAATATAAAATAGCATTTTTGTCTCTATTGAGAAAATTCCTTAAATAGGTAAACTCTTTTCAATGATTAGATGGTGTTGTAATCAAATCGGCACAACAAGAGAATTTAAATTTATCTTAGTCATCGATCTAATAAAAAATTTAAATGTAAGTATTTGATTTCGCAACTGAATACAAGTAATAAATATCACTCATTAATTAACAAATTAAATACTTTTCAAACAACACACATTAAATACTTTGACAACTAAAGATAAAAAATGCTGAAAACTCATTAACCAGGTTCTGTTGAGAAAAAAGAATTAAAAAAAAAATAATGCACAAAAAGAAACGATGGCGGAAGATGTATGAAAAGTAGTATTTTGTTACATTTATTTAATTTTACTGTTTCGGAGGTTTTGATACTATAGTGGCCAAATTTATGATCTAGTAATTGTCTTATTGAATATATAGAAGTGTGACCATGTTTTGAATAGTTTTTTTTGTATCTATCATCCATGGGCCATAGGATAAAACAGCGACCAAGTTTTTTACCAAATTTAATTTATCTTTCACTCTCAAGTGAATGAACCAATGATTTGGCATTTTCGATTATGGCAATTTAAACAATCTATCAAATAAGTAACGATAAATGATTTTTCAAATAAAAATTTTTCAATTTAATTAAGTTTAAAATAAAAATAAGATAAATATAAATTTTCCTTATCAAATACAATTTTTAATTTACATGAGCAAACACACTCAGTTTAAGGTAATTTAAACTTTTTATTGAATTTTTTTATTTTTATTTTTAAAATGAAAATAAAAATGAAAATAAATTGATTTTCCCCTATTTATATATATTAAATACCGTAAGTCTACCAGGTTTTTTTTTCCTTTCTTGATATGAGCCAAGTTAGTTCATATGTATTTATAACCGTTTACAGAAGGTAAAATACAACTGTGTAGACAGTACAGTTTGAAAACTACATCATTAAATTGGAAATTTGCCAATTTAAAGTAAGCAATTTACGCTATCATTACATATCTATATATAAATGTCTATATATGTTTGTTAACAAGCCGAATGGATACAGCTTTTACGAGTAAACCAATAACTTAAAACCGGAACAAGTGATGATAGCGATTAATAGTAATAATTTTTTTAAATATATTACAAATGATTGAGAATCGATGATTAATTATCAATGCTTATGATATATCTGATGACAATTTGATGGCCATGTGAGTAAAGGCACTAATTCCCTCACCTGGGGGTTGCGGATCGAATTCAGACAGTGGCAGTTTGATCAATTATAATTTAAAAAACAAGGGAGCGGTTGGTTGATACTGTCGTCCCTTGGAGAACAAAATAACTGGCTCCACCAACAATATAATCACAATATAATTGTCACTTGAAGGTATCTGTGCTTTCAGGTGATGGAGAGTTTTAACAGTGGCTACAGAGGATCAAATGGCCTAGGTACAAGGAACGCGGTTTTGGTTCCCATCTTAAAATACTCAAATTTACTCAATATCTAATGACAGGCAGGTGGATAGACAAAGCAATGGACTACATTGGCATCTACTCAACACTTTTTTAGATAGTGACTTCGATTGTCTGTTGCACTACAAACTTGAATGAATGATAACACTTCAGTCGATATCGATTTATATTCATTTTTAAATTTGAGGCTTTTATGCGATCATTATAATGATATCACAATTTAATTCATCAACTATTCCAAATCTTCTATATTATTAAACATTTTTGGGAGATTTTCTGAAATAAATGATTAAAATTCATTACGCTCATGTAAAAATTTTGATGAAATTTTGATCAAATTTATATATCATCACGTAGGTAATTTTTCCTTTTATCTATATATATTAAAAATATCCATAAAAAGTTGAATGTCCGCGTCTTGCTCTCCTCCATCGAATCCAATTTGAGTGTTTAATAGCTCAAATGAAAGGTATTGAGTGTTCTTAAACCAAAACGAACCCTCTAGATATTTGGATACAAAACTGACACAACACTTGGAGAAAGAAACATAAGAAATGCATAATTATATAATTTGGCTTAAGGTCACTTAGTGACTCAAATCCATTTGAGCTATTAAGCACTTTTATTGGATAAGTTAGAGATTTTTGAGGGAACAGAACACACTCATCACCATTTTTTTGGGTTATTTGAATGATTAATAGTATCAAGTCAGTTTGGAAAATATCACAGTTGTTTAGAATTTGAGATTCAAATTTCAGTTATTATCAAGAATTAATGCTGCGCAGCAGCACTCAGGTCTATTAGTTACATTTTTAAGTATAACGGTAAGCTTATGTCATCAAGCAAAAAGTTATTATAATGAAAATTATCATAAATCGCCCATCAAGAAAATGTATGATAATTTATGATAAAGTTATGTCGCGAACACAAAACAGAGTAAGGCAGACTAAACCTCTATATATTTTTTATCATCATTCAATTATTATTTCGATTCTCGGGATGAAACGAAAAACTTATCTATCAAGTTAAAAAGAGGTGTTTTTTTTTTCTTTATTTTAATAATTTATTTTATTTCATAAATGTCATATTCTAATAGACAAATTTTTTTGAAAAACCGTACTGTTCTGGCCAATAAAAGTGATCTGATTTTCATTTTAATTTCGTTTATTTAATTTTTGACATTGGCTAAATTGTTTGCTGCGCAAAGCGAACATTTTTGAATAAAATCGTAGGAAAATTTTAAAAATTAACACGTGAAAATAATAACAAACAGTATTAAATGTTTAGATACTCGAAATATGAATGAACTAATTTAATTATTCTTAAAGTAATCTAATATGTGATGATTAGCTAAATTGGAGCTACAATTGTGACAACTCTAAGCAGTTTCTAAATTGTTTGCTGCGCAAATCGAACATTTTTGAATACAATCGTAGGAAAATTTTAAAAATTAACAAGAGAAAATAATAACAAACAGTATTAAATGTTTTGATACTCGAAATATGAATGAACTAATTTAATTATTCTTAAAGTAATCTAATATGTGATGATTAGCTAAATTGGAGCTACAATTGTGACAACTCTAAGCAGTTTATGGAAAAATGTTTCAAACAAGGCTTTTTTCTTTTCAAAACAAAAAACAGATTTTGCTCTTTTGGATTAAAAGTTGGGTCATAGATTCATTAAGCCCAATTGACCAATTTTACGTATTCTTGAACTTGATCTTACTTTTAAGGTATAAAATACACCACCAAAATTTCAGTTCGCTATCTGTGTTTTTTTCGAGTAATCCTTATGACGAACACACGGAAGGACAAAGTGAAATGGACTAATTATGGATACGTATAATATTGATAGTACCTTATGCAATATATGTTGAGTATAAAAATATGGATACATTATGTTGATCCATTATAATAAGTGCATTAATTTATTTTGAACTAGATTGTACATTTATTGAATGAATATTTCACATTGAAATGAATAATTACTCATGTCATTTGAGTTTTAGTTAATTTTCAGTCGAAAAAATATTATCGACTGTAACAACTTTTTAATTGGATGGATTTTGTTCAATAATAAATAGAGACTAAAAAAGGATAAAAAATATTTTTTTAACTAAAACTAAAAATAAATATTATTTACTCAATTCTGTGTGTAAATATCTGATTTTATCTCGTATCAAATAATTATTGACCATATATAGATAGTCATCATATATAAATAGAGAGTCATGCAAATATTGACTGTGTAGAAATTTGAGTAACCAAAACTAATTATTAGGTGCTGGATTCGTCTTCTTTTGTTCACAGAGAGATTTTTATTGTTTTGACTGTTGAGTAAAAAATAATCATTTTCCAACCAGGTATAACGTAAATGGGTGGCTATTATATTGAGCAAAAATAATAAACTCGTATTCATAAAATATAAAATGCTCATTTATTGAGAGATATTCTAAAAATATTATAATTAATAAGAGCTACCTACATTGATTACGATTATTTTGTATCAAAAAACAAAAAAAAGGTCAGATAATAAATCAGATATATCTTCCAGAAATCTTAACATAGCATTGCTCGATTCTTTGATCACTATTTGGAGTTCTCTGACATTTATTTCAGTTCTAGTTTTATCTGAAAATTATCCATAATTTCTGAATTTGACCACAGCTTCTCTTCAAAATTAGAGTTTGAGAATTTTTTAACCGATGATATTCTAAATTTCATTTTATTTCATTAGGTAAGTAAGTAAATGTAGGAGTTGAGAAAATAGTAGAAATGGAGAGGCTCAAAGGTAATTTACCGAAAGTAAGCATGGCAGAGTTCTATGCATAAAATTTACTATAATAAACGCAAAATCTTTTAAAAATTTACCATTTGCTCTCTGGGATGTCTCAGCTTAAAAAAAATGGAAACCGATGCTTGTTTGAAGAATTGCTGACAAAACTTCTATAAATGTACATCGGTCTCATAAACAATGCTGCACTACGTTAGTTCGGTCGGTATGATTATTTTCAAAACACCGAAATATGACATGACATTATGATTTTAATATTATTTGTTTTGTAATTTAATTTCTTCGGCTAAATATTTACTAAACTTTTTTTTCTTCATAGTTTTTGGATGTTTTCTATACAAAAATAAAGGCGAAACTCGATCGACATGACTAAGGTATTCTGTATGGGCTTACGGCTTTAACATAATCATTAACCCAATTATTTCATCACTCAATGTACCTAGAAAATACTTCTATTAGAAAATAAAATTGGTTACATTTTGATAAACTGTAAATTAATGATTGAATTTTATTTACAAATTCTGAGAAAATTCCTGGAAATTTCTCAGAATAACTTTTTTTAAAACATGTTTGCTAGAGGAAAATATTTGGATTAATTGTTGTATATGACTGTTTTTAATTATTTCCGGTTGAAAATAATTGAAAACGTAACAATTGACTACTCGAAATCCGAAAATAATAAAAAAAAGTAAATCCATTTTATAGACACTTTTTTGGTTTCAATAACTGTTCTTATATGTGGAAATTTAGAAAGACTATTCTGTCATAATTTAAAATATAACAATTCGGTAGACGACATGCGCTTAAGCAAATATGGCTCCTAACTTTAGATTAAATATTGACTTCTGAAATGTCTTTTTTTTATGGTAACAAATTAAGCAATTATAATTTTTTGGTTAATAGGCGCTGTTTTAATATGAAAAACATTTGTTACGTTAGTGGTCAAATTTCAGGTTAGAAAACGGAAATATTGAGCATCAAATTTGGAATTTTTCGTTTACTGTTGCCCCATATTCACAATGATCGCTTTACAAACACAGCAAGTATACAGCAGAATGACAAAGAACGATTAAGTATTGTTATTGCAATCTGCATTAAAAATCGCTGTCATATATGAAAATTTATTTGTTATAGTGAGAGAAAAATAGCTCTTCAGACGGTACCGATAAATACGTGATGTATACAAAACAACATTATTATGAAATTTATAATGTATTGTACGGAAAGTTTAAAAAATATTCTAGGAGTATAATTATTGTGAAATATATTGAGGACGATTTGCGACTGCTTGGAATGTAAACGTTAACCGTCAATCAGACTTTAACAGATCTATCAATTGGTGTGGAAATTGAGTTATAGGTATCATTTAATGGGGACTACTTGGGGCCTCTGCATTTCAAAAAAATGATATCAACGCGGAGTTGTATCAAAATATCTTATATATGATATTCATACATTTTTATCTTCATTTGAGCATCAATAAAAAAAATAAAAACTTAACGCATTGTGTTCACGATTAGTAATTTAAACACCGATAGACAGTTGATTGCCGATTATTAGCATCCTAAAATTTTCAAGTAGCATTTTTTCACGTATTATTGAACTATAAATTGCTATATCTTAATATAAAAAAAACGGCGCAAGTTTCTTTTTTTTTTTCGTCAGAAATAATTATTTAATATTATGTTAGTTTTTTAAAAGTTTCAGACAATTATTTTTTATTTTCGCGAACGTTACTAAAAACTCATACTTCTCATTGTAAATTTTCCGCAATGTAAATTTTCCTAACTTTGATTTTAAATAATTCGAATTTAACGCGGTCAATCGACTTCAGATTTTAATGGTAATTGTATCTTAATACCCTTAATGAGCACACAATTTAGAATTTCCTAACACTATGACTTTAGCAACACTGTCTTAAGTAAGACGCTTGGATCAGATAACTGAGTGCTTGGAACTGAATATCACATTCTGAAAGTCAATTTATGAAAATTAGTCTACGAGTGATTGCGATTGATATACAGTATCAATAGTATCAGGTAAATGTAAGGTTTATTATTTATTATCAAGATTAAAAATTATTTAATATTTTAACGTGTTTATTGCCACCTTGATCAAATTTCGTTTTTATGGTTACGAAATAATAGTTCTATCTCATTCTCTCGCCGACTGAATCCTATAAATTTAAGTGTTTGTTTCTTTATCGTACTGTCTTCAAGGTTTCACAAACATTCGGTACATTTATGAAAGCATACAAATAAACTATACCATATGGAATACAAACCATGGCATATCAACATTATTAATATAGAAACATGCTCAACACTCACGGTTTTCAATACTTTTTTTAAAGGGCGAAAATATAGTCTCAATATTATTTCTGTATACATACTCTATAATATATATGTTCAATGTTCGCTACTGGTTGTTACGTTGTCTGCATCTATAAGTGTTAAATCAATTGTGTTATATCACATTATATTATGGATGGTTCATGCTTGCATGTACGTATACAGGTTGTATCTCTTCTAACTCCATTGAAGCAGTAGACCTAACTCACGGTGACACCTCAATCTTATTTGCAAGCAATTATAGGCCACTCTTCTCATTGGTTTTTCGAAATTGATTTATTTCTATGGTGTTAATAGACGATTCTGCATATCTATTGCGCGGTTGTAACTTATGAAAGCCTTGTTCGAGTTTGTTAAAATTTAGTAGACACATTGATCGCATTCATGATATTCACTGTATAGTCTGAAAAATTTTCACTTTTTCCTTCGAGAAAAATTACTAAAAATATCAACTTTAATAAAAAAATAAAAATAAATAAAAATAACAGTTAAAGTTACTGATCGGTTTCGAACACGGGATCACATGGTTCCATTTGAGAAGACTTATGAATAAAGTGAAATTACTTTTTCGCACATTCGATGAAATGAGATTTCAATTTTAAGGGCAAAACATCCTGACCAGAAACAAAAGTACTAACCACTGCTTTCATCGCAAAGATAAAAAGTAATTCTCTTAAATGGAAGTTGTTGTGGTAACTATAATTAAGTCAGATACAAATTTCTGGAGATTTTACCTGAATCTGTTTGGATCAGTTGATATTGTACAAGTTTTTTCGCCCTATCTATTACCCGTCTTCTAAGGAATATTTGCAAAATTCAAGATTTCAGAATGAAGAAGAAAATAATTAATTATGTTTTTTCAGAAACCACTTTTTCGCACATTCAATGACAGGAAAATTATATTTTTAATGCAAGGTACAACCAGATATTTCGAATAAAACATCAATTTCAGGCTTTTATGAGAGACAAAAGTACTGACCAGAGTTTTCCTACCAACCATTATAATTTTCTAAAATGAAAATTGTTAAGCTAACTTTAATTAAGTCACATACAAACTTCCAGAGATTTTACCTGAATCTATTTGGATCAGTGGATATTGTACACGTATTTTCACAATATTAATGATACATTCTATATAAAAGATATTATGAAGAATATATTATGTATGACTATGTTGTTGTGTTATCAGTGCGAGGTGTTGGTGATAGCAACAATATGTAAAGACAGCGATTATTATAAAAAACATGCAAAAGAGAATTTTTATACGTTTCGTTTTATAAAACAAGAATAATATTTTGTAAAGGAATTACGTCATTTGTAAATCGTTGTTTGTCACATCGAAATTGCCTAGCTTTGAGATTAGAAATGAAGACTATTAGAATGTATGTAAACAAAAGGTACTCCTTTGACGCAACCATAATCTAGACGTAAAATTGGAGGGCGTATCGAAGAGTTTTTTGCGAAAAAACACTTCTAAAATATTAAGGATGTAAGTTACATAAAATTAAAAAAATAGTCCAATTCATTTTCATTGAATCCTCTGGAATTAGATTGCGTTGAATTATTGTACCCCTATAAGGTGTTCTCCCCTTTGAATAATAACATGCAACGCACAATCGTTTCGGAGAAAATGACGTTCGAATATTTTCGTTTCAGCTTTATATTCTATTTATATTCTTATATGGTATTTTAATATCTAGACCAGAGATAGCGTAGTTAATAGATCAATGCAAACGTAATGAGCGTTTGGGGCTCGATACCGAGTCACGAACAGTCTATTTAAAAACTATTGATTGTATAAAAAAGGTATAAACAAAAGTCGTATATATTATCTTTCCTGATTTAGCGAGATAATCGAATATACAAAACACGTAAATAGACAAAAATTCAAAACAGGTAAAAATACAAAAATCATTGTTTGGATGTATGGGGATCGTATGAGGAACAAAAAGTAGCCACGTTAATATTTAATGTACAGATTTTATTATTTTGGCTATTTTATTTTATGTATATACTCAGAGCCGGATTTAACATTAGTACCGCCCCTGGACACTGTCTAAAACGCCACCTCATTTACCAACATTTTACATAAAATGATACAAGTTTCTATATCATAGAACGCCCTTCTAATAAATAGAAATTTCAGCAATCGGCTGAACCTTTTACAAACCTCTAGAACGCCACAAATCCAAATTCGAAAGATCCAGCCGTTCAAAAGTTATTAGGGGCGTACATGCAATTCACCATCTTATAAAAATGTTAGAAATAAAATAATTCTTAAATAACCATTTACCACTGAAACTTGTTCACAATTTTATTGATGAAACTGCAATATTTATAATTTTGAACTTATTCTTGATAATAATTTAAAAAAAATTTAATTCATTATAATTTGAAGTTTTTAAGATGATGACAATTTTCCAAGCATTTTCTCTCTGAATTTTTTCGCCCATAAAATTTACTCTAAGCACTAAGCCTTGACTGCCCCTATCATAAATCCAACGTTGTAAATAAATATAGTATAATGCATTCTCATCTTCGACTACATAGATAACTAGATTTATCAAAAAATATTTAAAATTCGAGAAGGTTTTCTCAACGCATTCGAATACTTGAGAACTCAATAAAATATAAAAAAAAAAAAACAAATATAAAAGTTCACTTACCTAAAGTCAACCAAACAGCTAACCATGAAACAATCAATGAAAGAACAACAATATATTCCATCGTCCGTTCTTCTCAATATGGGCGATTAGCAAAGTTATCGTAATTGAGAACGAAACATGCTTAAAACACACACATTGATCACTTTTATTGATTTCGATTTGATTTTAAAACATTTCACACTTGTCTTAATTTATATGTTAACTGAATTATTAATCACCATTTGTATATTTCATTCGATGATGATAGTAGCACATAATATATAATAATCGTAGAAAATCTGTAACGAAAGAAAAAAAAATGGGATTTAGAAATATAATAAATATTTAATTAAATTCTAAGATGCGAAAAATCTTAAATATATAGTTCTTAATTATTTTTATTGGATTGTATGCGAATAAATAATTTATTAAATAAATTTCCGGTTACAAGATAACCTTTTATAAACTATTAGTATCTAATATAGATTAATATTTATTAATAAAGTAAGATCTTTATTTTAACTAAACTATTTTGCATTTAATGTTTTGTAAATATAGAGATTTTCATGTTATTTTTAAAAAAGGTTGCCCGATTATGATTTGGTAGACACGATTTACATAATAATGAAATTTACTTTTAGACAATGATGAGTTCCATATTGAAAAATTTTCATAATTATTGCTCTTAGCGCATGCAGTATGTTTTTTTTTTTAAAAATAAAATCACAAGTCAAATATAATTTAGATTTATTATAATTTTAAAAAATTGTACATTAATTTGATAAATATTATTATTACAAAATATTGAAATACAATTAAAAATAATCACTAACATCACAAAATAATAATTTGAGAAATCTGATATATCAAAATTAACAAAATAGAAAGAATAGCGTTTAATGCCACTTAAATAAGTCAACAATAAATACTAGAATATTATTAAAAATACATTTATCTGGCAGAGAAATAGACACATAGAAGATTTAAGTTCAACGAAAAAAATTATGTCTTACATAACTTTTAATAGATGGCATTAAGTGTTACTATCATGCAGAGACATCTTCGATAGGTGTTTATTTTGTTTTTCGTATTTTAACTGAATATCCAGTATATTGAGAAAAAGCATTAAACATTGTCATAGTCTATGTTTCGAAATTTTATAATGATTATTTATGAGAACTCTAGAATAAATGTCGATTTTTTACCCCAGTTTCCTTGATCAAATTTTTTTGTATTTTTAAAAATACGTATTTCGACTAAAAAGTAGTCATCATCAGTATGAGTTAGCTAGTTGTAATGATTCTCTGAGGAGATGTTACTCGTTGCTTATTTGGACGTGCAAACCGACACCAAATTAGCAACGAGTTACATCTCCGCAGAGAATAATTACATTGAGCTAATGCATACTGATGATGACTACTTTGTAGTCGAAATACGTATTTATAAAAATACAAAATAATTTGATCTAGGTATTTGGGGCACAAAATCGAAATTTATATTTCGAAACATGAAGTTGTAAAACATGAAACATGAACTGGGCAGTTAAGTATGATGTCATCAATATTGTATATTCGCAAAGATTAATTTCATATTTGATAACATCATATCTGTCTGCCCAGTAACAAAATTTCGATAGTAGGGCATCTCAAGTAGCCACCGAAGCGAAAATATAGTGTTGTCTTACAAAAAAATGAAGACCAGATGATTTGAATCAATGCATCATTTTCCAGAGCATGATTTGGGTGGAAAAATCGCGGACCCAAGTGCACTTAATGCTATATTAATCTCTCAAGAGATTGTTTTAAAGACTATCACGTAATAATAATAGAAGTTTTTTTTTAATTCGTAAAATAGAATGAATTATAAATAACTCGAATTAATAATTTGTTATCAAAACCGAAGTGAAAAGATGAAAAAGTGACTTAAATAAAATAATAATTAAAACAAAAATTACAATTTACAAATAACGAAAGTGCACGAAATCATAAAATCATAAAATATAACGCCTAAATAATTTAATTAATATATTATTTCTTGAGTTACATATGGATTTCAAATAAACAACATATTATGAATGAATATTTTGTGTAAATAAATAGCATAAACATTGTAAAGCTTTAGTTTGCTGGTTGTATGTAATAAATGTGCTTTAAATATGTAGATGTTAGAAGAATAAAGTTTGTTTTGAAAGCCAAGTGATATTTTGGTTCACTGCGTCTTATAAATATTGTTTATTTATGAAACTTTTAGGTTTGTTGTGTATGTAGCCCCAGCTAGCTAGAGGTATGCTTTAATACCGAACGGAGAAAGGTGGTAGAAGTTTCTACCGAGTGCTAAGTTATAAGTATCACTGTATCATAGATATTGTATGGTAAAAATAGAATTGGTTTATAACTCTAGTTATATGTGTTTTTAATTTACGAACACGGTATTATTCAGTTATGTTTTAAAATATGTAAAACAAAGCAAGATATGTAAGATAGAAATCCTGATATAACAGAATATTATATGTGTCACATCACTTGCTAGTATTTCGATAAAAATTACATATAGAAGTTTAGTTTTCAAGAAAGAGATGGAATATAAACGTAATTAATCATCTCAACCGATCAATAAAGTTAAGCAACATTATACACAGTTTATAGAAATTGGATGGGTGACCGCATAGAATTTATATACATATATATTTAATATTAAAATAATATATCTTTTTCAAATAATATACTCTAAATAATCTATATTCTATACCCCCCCCCCTGGGGGTAAGTAATTACTGATCTCATCCGATCAATAAAGTTAAGCAACATTATACACAGTTAGTAATTGGATGGGTGACCGAATAAAATTTATATATTTTATATTAAAATAATATATCTATTTCAAATAATATACTCAAAATAATCTATATTATATACCCCCCCCCCCTGGGGGTAAGTAATTACTGAACTCATCCGATCAATAAAGTTAAGCAACATTAAACACAGCTAGTAATTGGATGGGTGACCGCATAGAATTTCTATGCACTGTTGTTGTATAGATTATCCCCAATATAGTCACTATAGTGAAAAGTGACTTAAAATAAATTTATATATAATATTAAAATAATATATCTATTTTAAATAATATTATAATATAGATTTATTTGAGTATATTAATTGAAATAGATATATTATTTTAATATTATATATAAATTTATTTTAAGTCACTTTTCACTATAGTGACTATATTTGGGATAATCTATACAACAACGTAAATATAGAACAACAGTACATAGAAATTCTATGCAGTCACCCATCCAAGTACTAACTGTATATAATGTATATAGCAAAGCATTATGGTCCCCAGCTTATACATACAGATGCACAGACTAACTGATGCTTATATTATAGCTTATGAAAAAGTTCAAATATATTTTGAGTAGCAACATGATGTTTACATCACTGATTTAAAAGTCTATTATCAGTTGTTTGTGATCTACTTAAATAAATTATATTGTTGTGATGTAATGAACCAATTAAATTCATTTCTTTTAATTCGTCAAAATCATCTATATTGTGTTTGAAAAAAGGTTCTCAATATAGATTCCTCATTTGAACAAATATCATAGAAACAAAAGCCAAAATAAAAACAAAAGTTAAATCCTTTCAATTTAAGTATGTTTTCAAGAAAATCATTTTTCTTACAATCTTTTAGAAAATGAAAGTATACCATACGTATAAGTGTCCTCGTAACGTAGAAAATATTTGCATACCTCGTGCAATTAAATTTCGAAAAATTGCCTGTCAAATATTGCATATCTATCACGCGGACCCTATTTTTTTTCGATGTTTAAGCGAACGTTTTATTAGATAACAAAAGTTTGTTTCTAACAATTGTGTTAAACAACTAAAAATCAATAATTGAAGTATAACAATTATATATCGATTAAAAAAATTGTGATTAACGTTATTTGTTTAATCATAAAAATGATAAAATTTTGCTAATTTTGTTATTGTTTTCGAAATTTATATCGTGACCTGACAAGTTATAGTAATCCGAACTAGAGTGATATAACTTTTGTATTTCTGCGCTTAGAAAAGTAATGGAAGGGGATCTGTGAATCACAACCTTTTTCCATTGTTCTTATCATAATTCATATTGGGATTGTCTCCCCATCACCCGAAAGCATGCATCACCCTTGAGTACGTCTTTATATGCCTTTAAACAAATTGACAAGAGGCTGATAATAAGGCTTTTCTATCGTTGAAAGATTTTGAGAATCAAATCTCTATTCCTCTACAAAGATTATCCCTTATAACTTAAGTTTTCTCTAATTTACCGTAAATAAGTAGCATTTATTGACATCATACAAATTTTTCCAATATTTCATTTTAAAATATAATCTGTAATAGAAATTTCATTAGAAAAACACAAATTTGGGTTTTTAATTTAACTTTTAAAATCAAATTTGGGAACATTTTGAATACTTCCAATTTAGTTTTGAGAAAGATTCAAACATATCGGATTCAATCAATGCAAAGTATCAGTTCATTATTAGAAATTGTTTTGTGCTGAATATAGCCCTAATTTTCTAGATTTGTTTTTGTTTTATGTAAATACGTATTTTGAATAACAAAGTAGTCATCTGTATAAACCGGCTAATCGGTATTATTCTCCGTGGTAAAGTTACGACGATGCACATTATTATTTGTTCAATTGTATGCATGCGAATTGTATAGCAAATGTTCAAATAATAAAATAATTACAAATTAAATTGTTATTATTGGGTTGGAAATTATTCGAATGGTCCAAGGAATTGCATTAGTTATTATTTCAAATTGGAAATAAAAATAATCACCAGTCTCTTATAAGACTTTTATATCATTTGATTAATACAGTAGTAAGTCGTAACAATAACAACGAAAAATAAAATAAAACAATTTGATGCCCATACTGAATTAATTCAAATGAATATATTTCTTAAAATCAAAATTATTCAATCCAACACTAATATACAGAGAGCTTTTGTGACTTAAAGTTTATTTTGAATAGTTAAAGTATTTTATGAATTATCATACTTCAATGTCAAAACTTGTAAGACTGATATTCTATACAGCATACATAATATGTCTACTCATAGAATATTTCCGAAAATGCTGTTATTGTATTTGAAAGCATTGGAGAAATATTATAGAGATAAACGAAATTTTATAGTTCGAAAACGTTATAAAATGTTACAGTTCCATCTCCAGTGTTGGATTTACGCCAAAGGGTGCTTAATTTTTTCAAAATCATAAAAATCTAAGAGGATGTTAAATGTTCGAATAAATTGTATACGAAAATTTTCTTGGACGATTTTTGTAGCTTCTATGAAAATTTTTTTTAAATAATTTAAATATTGAATTTATACTTTAATTTGTCGGTGCGATATGAATTTTTTCTAAGATCAATATTAACCTTTGAAAACATCAACCCCTAGGATGCGAATTTATGTACAAACCCTGGTAAATGATTTGCTTGTGAAAATTAGTTTGTACATAGTAATTGACGCAAAATGTATGAACGTGTAAACCGACTAATACTTTTATGTGGAATAAAAGCAATTAAGAGATCAAATATTTGCAAGGGAAAATTTTATATATTGAATTTTTTAATTGAATACTGTTTTATGTTTATTTAATTGTGAAAAATGTGTTTAGACAGCTGCAATTATTTTCTTATAATGGCAAAAAAAAATGTCGGCCAAGAATTCTTGTTCTTAAAATTACAGTGGTTTTAAAACCAACAACAAACAAAAACCAGCAAAAACTTTTAAGTAACTGGTTTCATTTTATTGCAATAAAGGCAAAATAAGTCTTTGAAGTATTTTAATTTAACGCAATTTACGTATTTTGTGATTAATCCAATTGTAATTATGAATTAATAGTCAATTTAGTTTGAATTTTATTGTTGGTCAATACAGTCAATTGAATTTTAATGTTGGGAAACACTTCAGTCCGGTGTGCAAAAATTTGGAGGATGGTGATTGAAAAAAATTCCAAATTTGAAATTAATTTTATTTAAAATTCTATAAATAAGTTTAGCAAACAAAAAATTCAATTTATTAATTAGGGCGGAATTTACAAATGTGACAAGGACGATACTGACGTAAATCCCTCACTGAAATTATGTAATGTTAATTCTTATTTGGAAATAATTTCATTATAAAAAAATCATTACCTAATGTTTTAACCTTATGGGAAGAGTTGGAAAAATCTCTCAAATGAAAGGTTTTTTGGTTGTTTAACTATTTCTGAAGTTCACTGAACATACCTTAAGGTGTTTTATGAGAAGTAATACTTAGTTGTTGATAACGATAATAGTAAACGTCACCAGCCCATCGATTTTTTAATTAACTTTTGTTGTGATCATGGGAGTTGATTGTTCAACCCAGGTTTATCACGTCTATAAGCTTGCGATGTCCTCAATTGGGATATTGAAGTCGACTATCCCAATTATTATCCAATATCTAAGAAATAAACGTAATAGTCTACTATTTTGAAATCAGTAAAATGTGTCAAATTTCTTTTGCTAGGCCCTCGTTTCATATTAAATTTTTCAGTTAAGTATTGATGTCTTTTGTTTTTATTATGCTTTCAATTACGTATTTTTTTTTCAAAACACAGTACTTGTTTTAAGCATAAATCTTTACTGGAAAGAAAAATATTTTGCCTACTGAGAGCTTTATTAGAAGTCTTCAAAAGTTTATTTTTTAGCCACCGATGCAATAAGAATAGTGTTATAATTATATGAGAGTGTACTTGAAGTTCCCAAACAGATTAACCACTACATTTTATTTTTGAAAGCTGGCTTGATCGAGTGTGCTCTCAGCTGTCATTTGCGCATTTGCTAAATAAAAAAGTTTATGGCTATTGGTACTTGACTGAAAATAAAAAAATTGAAGTAAATTAACATTCTAAACTTCTGTTTTGAAATTATAATAATTGAATCAACACTGATTTTATGTTAAAAATTCAACTTAATTTAGTGTATAGATAATCAACATTATTTGTGAGTGGGCCATTTCTTATACCAAAACTAAGTAATGGTATTATAAAAAGAAATTAAGGTATAGTTTCGTATTGGCAGTGTTACTTCGGGCAGATATGATAAATTTTTGTAAGTTACACTTTTATTAACAGACACACTGTGTAAATTTTACAAAAGCTCTATACACACATAACATAATGCATATAATATTGTAAGCTTTAAAATATCATATGCATATTTGTCATAAGCATAAAATTACACATATAGAACAAAATAGTTTACACTAAATATATGGTAAGATAAAAGCCATGCCAAGCTAAGCCAAGCCAAGCCAAACCAAACCAAACCAAACTAAACCAACAGAAAGGAATGAGAAGAAAGTCTTATTCGAAAACCTAGTATTTCAATGCGACAAAGCTCTTTCTGTTGTGTGTCTATGTATGCAGTACAGCAAGCTAATGCTTACAGTATATATATACTGTAAGCACTGTACTTACTTTTTTACTGGTTGTAAAAACATAACTTGTACTACATACGTATATATTTAAAATATTTTCTTCTTATGACATCAAAGTAAAAGTTATGCTGATTCAAATATGCACTCTATGTTTGTGTATGTAATATATATGAAAATATTGTACACCTATATTACTAACTAATGTGGGGTTTGTATAGTATTTACTGTAGAAATGTGAATTCAAAAGTTTATATTTTCATATGTAATTAATGTTGTCAACATTTAAAGTAAGTCCATAGACTAGGAACCAGTGAATTTTATGAACACTTCTAGAAAAACTGAAGAAATTTTCATACTATTGATATCTACACCCATTAAGATTATTTACGACTTAATAGATTGAAATTTACACTGAACTTCAGATTTGTGAAAGTTCCGTGTTTATTTATTCGATAAACAAATAAAATAAATTTTCAATAAGCTTTATCGATATTCATGTTTATACTCTATTATAGAATATGATAGACTTACGCAAAATATAGACGGGTAAAACCTATAGAAAATTTATTTTTAATAATATCAATCAGTCTATATCTTCTATAGAATATTATATTTGAGTGACTTATAGAATAGATAGACTAACGAAAAATATAGACGGATAAATCACATTGAAAATTAATTTTCATCTTTTTTAAAAAAATTGAGTGAATTATTATAAATCTGAAGATGACTCAGTTTAAAATCAAAACGGTTAAATTTTTTAAAACTACATTTTATTGAAACATGCTTAAAAACTATTATTATATTATATATATATATATATATATATATATATATACATATTATATATATATATATATATATATATATACATATGTATGAGTGGAGCTTTACTTCATTCGGAAAATCTTCAACACACTGGTATTTTTTGTATGAAAAGTTTTCGTATCTCAAAGTTTAGGCATACACTTATGTTCCTATGGATACACACAGATAAAAAATAAAACATTATTCCCGTATTTAATTTTCGAGGCAATTTCAACAACTTCCCTTATACAGAAGTATATACTTAAAATAGTGTACATAGTTGTTGCTTATAATGATGATAGCAGGCAGTATTTATAGATGTCATAATATAATATTATTGTGTTAACGTGTTAAGTACTTGTAATAATAATGACCAATGATCACTACAAACAACTATAAGACACAAGTCGTTAACTGATTAAAGCGTTACGTAGAGATTATTTTGAATATAACTACTCATTCAAATGATTTGATTTGATTTTAATAATCATCTTAATATACTACAAAATTTAATAAATATTAAAACAGATTTAAATGAAAATAACATTTAACTGGGTTAGTATTTTAGATTACCGACATGAATATCGGTATTTATATTTATTAACGTCTTTCAAGCATACAAAACATGTCCAAAAAGAAATGAAACAAATAAAGCAATAAAAGGTGCAAGATTCAAAAAAACCATTTTTATACTCGACACAGTATAATAATTTTAGCCTAAAGCTTGTAACGCCTGAATATTGAAGCTACACACAAAATTTTGAAATAGATGTTCAGAAAATTTTCTAATTAGTGCAATTTCGGCATGTCCGTACTCCCGGCTGTCATCAAGATTAAAAACAAAATGAGATAACGAGTTCGTTAATGACTAAAACCGGTCCGTTGAGTCCAATTCTTTCCAATTTTTTAACTATAAAAGGCAGAAGATAAACAAACACAAAAAATGTTTGTTTTCAGAAAAAAAACTTTTGCTTGAAACCATTTTTCGTAAAATGTTTGGATTCGCCACAATTTTAGTCCAAATTTTACTAATAAACACATATAATATTACAATTCATATCAGTATTATATATGTATTTAAAATTATATACACTGGGTATTTAGAAAATTTTATTAATGTCAATGATTAAAAAAAATTCATACATTGATACACTGACTTTTTGTGTACTCAAAAAACTTAAGTACTTATCCTGATCAATGTCGGTGTAAAATGTTGATAAGCAATACTGACCAAGAGATGGCAATAGCATGCAATAATGAAGAAGAATTATGTGATTTATTCTTAAAATCGATAAGTGTGTGCGCATTCTACCGATGGCAGAAAAAAACATATCTAAAGATATACATACAAAACTGGCATTCAGTTTTCCATTAAATATTGCATTCGTTTTATCGAAAAATACAGATGCCTATTATCTGGCGACATTCAACGGCTATAGCTATCTCTTGGCCACTACAGGCAATCAGATTAAATATCAACATTGAATGGTAATAGCTAACAAACTGGTCAAGGTAAGTACTAAATTTTTTCATACTCAAAAATTGGATATATGAGCTTCTGTGTTCTTTGTTTAAACAAGCGTTTTTTGAGACATTAAATTCGTAGAATATATACTTTTATAGTAGACACTATTATACAAAATAAAAAAGTCTTAAAAAAGCTGCTTCGTATCCACACAATTAGACCAGGGTAGCACCTTTTAACAATGGTAAAAATTGAACAAAAATTATAGTAGTATGAAATTATTAGAAACGGAAAAGAATATAACAAAAATTAAAGGACAACTAATTTTCGGGTGATCTGAGGTCGAGAATTGGACGAGGATGAGTTTGTAAGGATAAAACACGGTTTATCTCGATTTCTGGCAAAACTACAAGTCCTATGTAAGAAAAAATTAATTGCCAAGTTTTGTATTTACACTTAAAAAAATAGGGTGGTTTTTCGATATTTATTCAAAATAAGGTGAAAAAATAAATATTTTAAATCAAAAAAAAAAGTACAGTGTATTTGAAATATAAAAAGATAAGTTTTCTCCAAATTTCGTGTGAAAAATTTTTTTTGTAAAGGATAAAAATAAAAAAAAAACCTAGTTATTTCAATTTTTTACCAAAATTTTGAGGTTTTATGAAAAAAGTAATAATACAAAAGCTGTAGATCTTTTTATTAACCTATAACTTTCCCATTTAACTTTTTTCCATAGGACTTGTTTTACCCTTAAAAACCACACCCCTTACACTCCCGGAACCTCAGAAATCGCCCGTAAATTATTTTTCCTTGCATTTTTGTTTCTAATTAGTTTCATCCTTCTGTAATTTTTTTTTTTTGGTTCCAAAAATTATCGACCCTGGACTAAATGCATTATTTACGTATTTCAGCAGGAGTCTTTTTACATAAAAGAGTGTGTTATAAAGATTTATCACATTAGAGTAAAAATATCCGATAAAAATTATGTCCATACATTATGGGGTAATAAGTTTTATTATATATGAGATTATATTCTATTCTATCTTCTATAAAATGAAGTATTATGAATCAAATAATAACGTATAGTTCTAACGAATTTTTTTTTTTTGTTCTAATCTGTGTTTTCTTTATTTTTTCCCTTTTTTATTTTTCAGATTTATTACGTTAGATACGTATTCAAGCACACAAAGATCATTTTACACACATACTTTTCTCTAATAAATAATGTTTATTAATGTTTTTTTAACTTCTTCGTACGAAGAAGGAAGGAAGTCTTTTAATATGGGTACACATAAAATTTTGTGTATTTGCGTCAAAAACGGACTGTGTTAAAAATTTGTGTATGGGCACAGTGCATCAAAATGTTTTTCATTCGTTTCTATGGTTACGAAATACTAGTTTATCAATCAAAAGATATATAACTCTTAAATGGTGTATGATTTAACAAAGCAAATTTGTCAAAATTTATTGCCTAATTTAAATGAATTATTATTTATATTTTCAATTAAAAATAATTACTAATGCAATTTCTTCAATCGTTAATAAAGTTTTTAACCCCATAACTTCAATTAAATGTCTTTTTTTTGTAATTATTCAATAATTTTTGCTATTTGCTAAAGCAAATAACTTTTGAGATTTGCTAAGAAATTTACATACAGACAATTGAACAAATAATTATATTTTCTATTATAGAATGTTAATGTTTTAATTCAAATTTTAGACAGTCGTAGTGCAGTCAATTAAGAAGTCTATGCATGGTGCGGATATATTTTGATGTGTTAATTTGTCGTTTGTTTTTTACTTGATGTTAATTGAAAAAAGTGTTATTGTTTTCATGGTTCACTAATTTCACTTTTTCCTAAATTTCCTAATAAACATTAAATAATACATTATTTTAAATTAATTATCTAACGTCTGTATTGAAACTGAAATAGTCGAGTCAACACTGATTTTGAGTGATAAATTCAACATATTTTTGTGTGAAGATATTCTACAATAATTTAGGGTGGACCATTTCTAACACCTAAATTGTGCACATTTTACAAACACTCTAGGTGAAGCACTTGATTAAACCTAACATTTTCTCACTCTAGGTGAAGCACTTGATAAAACCAGGAATTCAAGGAACAAGGAAAGTAAAATTCTATACAATAATGATCAAAACTAATTGTAATTGATTGATTTGTTTTTCGTACATGGAAGTTGTAATAAATTCTTGATGTTTAAAGTAAAGAACAGTGTATGTACGAGCATTAAAAAGGATCGAAAATAGATAAATAAAAATACAGTAAAATGAGTAACCTATCAGCAGAATTCGATAATTACTGTAACAAAAGATAAAAATAAGTAAGAAAAAAAATATATGCTATTGTTTATTGCCATAATAACTATCCTTTTAAAAATAAACTTTCAAGAATCTAATATTATAAAGAACAAAGGACTTGAACAACTAACCGAGTTAATCGTTTAGATACACTAATATGATGGGATTTCTTTGAACTCAACTATTTTGTCTACCATCGTGTTTACTATAAAGATTTTTTAACAAAATTTTTACGTAAAAATTGTAGCATAATAAATAATTTTGTAATAAAACTTCTTTCTCATGTGTTTAAGGAAAAAGGAGGATTTTCAAGAACAGTAAATTATGTAATTAATATTTTAGTTTTGACTCTCTATCGATACTCTAATGGTAACGATATATATTAGACAATTAAAGGGGTAAGCCTCAGAATCTAACGAAATATGCTGAATTTGTGTACAAAGCTTTAATTTGGTATTATAAAAATTTTCATAACAGTCACAATTGGTTTCGTGTAAGGAATCTTAAATGCTCCAAGTCAAAAGTCCACAAAAAACAATTTTTTGTATTTATTATCAAATTTGTAGAACAAGTATTGCCAAAAATCTGTATATGTTGAACCGTTTTTAAGATAAGGGGCACAGAAGATGGAGCGTTTAATGGACGTTCATTCGTTAATACCAAGCTATTATAAGGTTTTCTTAACTGTTTTAATCATTAAATACTCCATAACTAACTTTAATTTTTTAATACCTTTTATCTATTTAATATCTTAAATTTACAATTCCTTAAGTCAAGTAGTCATTTAAAATTACTCCTCTTTTACATTGAAATAATGAAATAATACAATAAATCATTCAAAATATTATTGAAAAGCTTATTATATAAATCTTATTTATCTCAGATTTTAATCTTAGTCTAAGATGTAGGATAATTGGATTTGCGGTAAAAAAAAATTTCTTTAAATGTTGTTCTTATTTATATCAGTATTATTATTATTAACTTTGACCTTCTTCATCGTCATCATCCGGTCGATCAGTAATTGCAGACTGAATCTCATTATCCATTTCTTGGTTGACTATAGCTTAGCGCCGTTTTCTACACCCTCTATCTCGAAAACGGTTCAATGTATAAAAAAAAGATTTCATAAAAACCTTATAGAGAATTTTATATTCTACAACTTTAATACTTATAACAAGGCAGAGAAAACGAGGAACTTTCAAAAAACAGATTATTGGGATCTTTGACTGAACATCTATGGTGCCTTAAACTTGACCAACTGTAACTGTGTTTAGGAAAACTTTTAAAATACCAAAATAAAGGTTTGTACAAAAATTCCGTTAGATTCCATTGTTAAACCCTCAAATAACTGGTCTATTAGTGATTTTTTTTGTTGAAATCGAATACTGAGAAAAATCGTAATTTAATGAAAGACTATAAGGATAGTAATAAAAATTTCAAACCGAATTTCATGATATAAATAAAGTCAGTTAAGGGTTATTTTTTCACTTTCTTCTAGTCGATTGCTCAAGCTCTACCGGATTCATTAGATTCCGAGGTGAAATCCTAAAAAACCTCCTTAAGCCTTTTTTCGATTACTGTGAAAATTTGTTATTGTAGATTAGACTATAAGTTTAGACATAATAATTTCAAACTGAAATACGGGAAATAAAAGAACTCAGCTTAAGCCTTACTTATTTTTTCAAGTGGATTTCACATCGATTGGTCATGTCTTTCCGAACATATAATAATTATGTCTTTATTAGTAGCTATAATTGTATTCAATTAAATATTAAGGCACAAATTCGACTCAATTTACAAATTTATCGGTGGGCAATATCACTTTGATATAACAGGTAATGAAAATAGTATAAATTACAAAAATAGATAATTCTCTCGAATGTTCTCGATTATTATGGTGATATACAATACTTGGTAAAAAAATGGTATAAAAAATATGTAGATAACATTAGAAAAGTGTAAAAAAAAGAACCAATAAATTAATTCTATTTTTTATTAAATATTTTCATTTTTTCCCTCAGTTTTATATTATCTCCACTATTGATTGCATATTCATAAAAATATTTTCTCATATCTTTCAATAATTTAATAATACCTTTATAGCACTCTTTGGCACACTCATATGATTCTAATTTTATTATATGTGTGAAGATATGTACCAAATTCTGGTTTGAACTTTCTGCTTTAGATAATAATTTATGTTTTATTGGTATAATCAGTTAAGAAAGCTTTGTAAGGGGATGCATTGAAAATATATTCAAGGTGTGATTTGGATGCCTAAACTAATATCAAGTCATTGATAAAAACCACTCGATAAAATTTAGATATGGCATAGCTTTCATAAGTGACAAAAACTTTATCCTCTTCGAAAATTCTAAAAAGTCGGCCGTTTTTGCTATACGTAAAATTTTAGATTGTTCCCACATGCCCTAAATTGATCCGAATTTTAGTAATTGGAGTAAGAGGATCATTTAATTACAAATGTTAAAAGCATTTGTTCGCCACGTAACAAAACCAGATGTCAATTGTTCGTCAACTTGAAAATTTTGTTTGAAACTAGCAATTTTGATGTTGTTGGATAGAGGAAATCCCGTTTGCCACATGTTGGACAAAATCGTTTTTGTATTTGTTTTTAAAATGATTATTCGATTAAAATAACAAATAGAGTTCCGCCTATTTTAAGTTGACATTGCCTTGATATGATGAGGGAAACCGGGACGATTAAACTAAAAATACAAGTGATGATCCTAGTTATGACCTGCATGGTGCATGGTCCACATGTCGAACGTCCTAACGAGGATAATAAAAATCCAACAGCTTAAATATTATTATGCGCTGGATCGATTTTGCTGACAACTCACTAAGTTTTAAATTATATAATTACGAATCGAATGCAATTGAAGGAAAGAGAATGGTTTCACCTTGATAACATAAATAAACGTTCGACTTAAGTAGTTTGTAGCTTCTTTTCGACAAACAATTAAAAATTTAATTTCTTCTTAAATTATGCGATATAGATCTCGGCGGTTGTGTGATGATTTTAATGATATATATATATATAAAAAATATTCACATAAATTATATCGACAAATATTATTCATTGGTTTTTTTTTTATAATAAAGATTTATGGTGTTGAAAAATTATTTCAATTATACATTAACTGGAAGCTATCTCGAGTGAAAATTATAAGTATTTTTAAATGTTTTATTAAATTACGAAAATGTACCTAAAACACGGTTTTTTTCCTCTATATTGGAATGCTTTTTTTGTGTAGAGATTGAAAAAAATTTTGAAACGAAATCATTATACAGTTGGATCCAAAAATGTATCGACCTTTTAAGTTATATCTAAATTTATCGACGAAAAGACCTCAAATTACAGTCAAAATGTTGACTGGAAAACCCGATAAGTATGTGTGGCTTTCAACTCTAATCTCTTTTAAAAGTGAAAAATCTAACTATTTTTTTGGAACAATTGATTGGAATTCAGCTATAAGCTTATTGTCCATTCGAATCCAATAAAAAATGATACTTTTGTTTTCAGAAGATTTCAAAACTTAGTTGACAAACTCATAATTGAGTTTTCCAACTAATTCGTTTTTATTATGTCTAAAGAAATATTTAAAAATGTGGACCAAACAGAAAATGGAATAAATAATAAAATTAATTATTATACCATTTGTGGCCATTTTTCAGAAAATAAATGTAGTTAGTTATTGGAGTCAGAAAAAGTTTAAAATGCAACAGTATCGATAATAGAATTCTTAAAAAATTTATTCAAAGCTTCATGTTGACAAATCAAATTCGATAATATGGAAAGAACATCGGCTGGTATATTTAAGATTCTCTACCTCCTGGTGGCTTTTTTCCTGAATGTCATTAATATTGGGTACAGTTTTCAAAGTGGCAATATCCCTTATTAGATGTGCTTGATTAGAATTTATATAAAAAGAATAACCGTGGCAAATATGGCATTTTGACTAAAAAAAGGAAAGTGGTTGGATAGTAGTTATCACTGTTAATAAAAGTAATAACAATTCTTAGACCTCAAAACGAGTCTTCAAAATCTTAAAATTCAATACGGAAAGAATTAAGAGATATTAGCTTGCTAAAATATATATTTTTGACACTAGCAATGAGAAAGAAATTCTCTAAAGTTCCGTTGGTCCTGTGTTGAAATGAAACATCGTACTATATTCATAAATTTGAATATTATAATTATCCCATTAAAATTGTAAAATTGTTAAAACATTGTTTAATTGAAATATGCTTAATATTTGATGTTAAATATTTTATTTGTTAATGGTACTTTTTGTTTTTATTTTAATGGACTGTGTAAGAGGTTTAACGAAAAACATATAATGTAAACGTATTATATAGTAATAGGGAAGTTTACCATATTATATTTTGATAAAAATTGTAATAAAAATTATATCAGCCAACTTCACACACAAAATTGTATAACAAATCAAATAATTGCCAACAACCAATAAAATCACAATCCAAAAAAAGAATATTATGCTCGCTTACTTAACATAGCCATGCATAGCCATACATAGTCATCTTAGAGCAGATTACGAAACTAAATTACTTTTGATTTTTAATCAAAGTTTAAACCAGTATGTACTCAATTTATTTACCTCCCTTGAAGAAGAGCGTTGATCCGACCATGTATGATAGACTGGTTTGTAAAATTTTATTAGAGAGAAAATTTTAAGGCTAAAAATTACACGAAAAATCTATTTTACTGTGTCACAAAATATTTTGTGTCATTCCAATACATCGAAATTTAAGGCTTATGTTGTTGTCGAGCAAGGAGAACAAAAATTTATTTTTTTTTATATATTTTTATATTTTTGCATGTAAATTTTTTTATTCTTTATAAACAAGTGTGTTATGTCCTTAGGGATCTTCGGAAAAAAATGAGGATAATACAGGAAGATATTTTTTATTGATTGCTTTTAAAAAGGTCGTGACTTAAAGAATCGATGTGTTGAACAAAATTTTGTCAAAAGTTAAAACAATATTTATAAATATTTTACAGGAAAAGGCAAAAGTAATATTTTTTTAATAATTGACAGCTGCAAATTTTACTTGAGCCTAAAGTTATGATCATCAAAATGTTTAATTCGTTTCTATGGTTATAAAATATTAGTTTGTCAATCAAATAACTCTATAAATGGTGTATGATTTAAGATAGGAAATTTCTCTAAATTTATTAACTAATTTAAAGAAATATTTATATTTGTAATTAAAAATAATTACTAATGTAATTTCTTCAATCATTCTTACAATTTTCAACCCAATAACTTCAATTAAATGTAATTTTTTTAGTAATCTTTTTGTTTGCTATACAGTTTACATGCAAACAATTGAACAAATAATTATATTTTCTAGAATGTTCATGTTTTATTACAAATTTTAGAGACTCGTATCGCCCTAATCGATTAAGAAGTTCCTTCCTCCCTTCCACGGAAAATGCATAGTACAAATAGTTTAAGGGATTAAATTTAAACGTAGACTAAAATAAATACGTTTTACTCTAGAACAAAAACAAAAAAAAAAAAAAAATTGACCAGTTGAAACAAGATGAACTCGAAAGTAAAAAAAAATTATTTTATTGCTCAAAAGCCATTTTATTGGAGTTAAATAAGGGAAGTGAAAATTAACAATTTACAGTGTCAATGATTAAATTTTCGACATATGATTTAGTATGAATATTTGAACTATTTTTATCATTGGAATGAGCAAAATACACTAAATATGCAATTTATTAAGAGTTTTTATGTAATAAAATGTGTGTATATTTGAAGTTGAATTTGATCGGAAATTGTGGCGAACCTAAATAGCTTACGAAAAAATGAACCAAACAAAAGTTTTATTTATATTTTATTTATTTTTTGAAAAAAAAATTATTTAAGGAAATAAAATTTTAGTAATTGATCCTTAAGCACGAATTTTGAAAATTCACGTACTTAAACAGGATCTTAAATAACTTTAGTGTCTGGAATACGCCATTGAAATTCAATCTTTTTTTTATTTTTTTCGTTTAATTTTTGATTTCTAAAAATGGTTTGCCTAACATTTAAATTTTCTTTTAATAGAGCGTAAATAAATGTACACACAGAACAAATTCTTAAAATATCTAAAAGACTTTCTGACTAATAGCAGCATACTATTGACGAACCAGCGTATTAAATTTGAACACTTAGTCCAATAGTCCATCAACTATGAAACACTATTTAATAGAAGCAAATAGACTCAGAGCCAAGTCCCGTCAAACTTACGTCATAGTATAAAGACCCAAATTATGTATTTCTCGTACATAAAGCAACATTTTACAACAAATTGAAACTCTCTTTCCCAAACATACTGTACAACTGGTTTATAATACTAATAGTAATTTAGACAAATCAATTTTTAATTCTAAAAAAAAAAATCAGGTCAGGTAGGTCAGTTTGAACTTGGTACATTGAGAACATAACCTGTCATAAAACTTCTTCTAACTTCTTCATTCATCTTATCAATACGGGTCATAAAATTGATTTTAAACATAAGCCGGAGGTGTTACATATTTGCGACTACAGCCAAAAATTGAATTTTCTAGCAGCCCTCGAGATAAATTAAATAAAAATCCAAATTTTACGATTTCAAATAATCAAACAGATCTTAATAAAATTCAATTTATTAAATTTGAAATTATAAACATCGAAATAATATTTATCAACTCCACCCACAGTCTCTTTACAATTATCTTATCTACTTTCCATTTATATTTCCAAAATAAAAGAATAATTATTCATTAATTGGTAATGGCTTTATTAATTGAAAGTGCAATCAATCAGTAATTTAAAAAAATTTTAAAGTGAAAACTAGACAAAGTTAATAGTTTCCATTATGATTTTATAAAAATAGAGTTTCACAAAATAACGATTGATGAATTAAATAAAACTATTAATTTTGTAATTATTCAAAAAAGTTTTAATTAAAAATTGTAGAGCAAACAAATTTTTCATAAAAGTAGTTATGTGTGTTTTTTGTAATTATGAATAACAAAAAACACTTAAGACCATTTTTATGTAAAATTTTCTGCTTAACAATTTGCATTTAAAAATTATTTTTCCTACCCTTTTTTTTTGGACAATCTTAAAAAAACGCTTTCATTTAACCCCTCCCCCCCGTTCATACCTAAAGCACTAGGGCTGGAAATTAATAGCCAGTAAATATTGTTCGTCACTCTGTTGAGAACATATTGTCAGCCTTTTTATTATGATGACGTAAGTTTAGCTGACCTTGGTACTTAGCACAGAATAACTGAATCCATTAACGGAAAACTTTTACAAAAATAGGGAGAATGGGTTGATATGAAAAAAACAGTTAATTAAAATGTTTTTCAAAAAAAAAAAAAAAAAAACAATACAAAGAAAAAATTAGCTACATAATTAATTTCTTTACTTTATTTTATTTTATTTTTTTTCATAATATAAAATAGCTTTTTTCTCTGACAAAGAAATGTATTTTTTTACATAATTTTACATACAAAATACATTAAAAGTAATGTTTTGTGTTAGTGATGATGATACGACTGTATCTGTATCCCTAATACAAAAAACAAAAAAATATAAATAATCGTGTATAGAAAGAAAAGCCTCTGGATAAGACTTACTCTGATAGATCATTTAATTGTACTCGAAATGATTCGAAAGATTAAAATTCAAACTTTCAAATTTAATTCTATTTTACAAAGTCCCAATTTCTTTGTGAATGCCATATTGATTCAACACGACACTATCTATCGAAAATATAATAAATTTAAATCAAATTAATAAATCAAATTAATGTTATTATGTATGAAGCGGAAAAAATTTATAGACTGATGATAAACTTATTCACATATATTTTTAAAATACATTTTTCCATCATGAACAGTTTTAAAGTTATTCAGAAATTTTTGATACCTCTTTCGGGGATCGAAACAAAAACTTTCTACAAGCAGAAAATTTCAGTACAACAAAGAAAAGAAACGTAGATGAGAATGTCTTATGTACTGATTTTTACATAAAACTCTATGATAAGATCAAGAATGATGCAAAACTTTTCATATTTTAGTATCATTTTGATTTTTATCTTACCATTTTTTATATCTAACAAAAATTAAGGCTCTTAGACAAAGTGGTGGGCTTATGGTCAGTGGTCAATACTTAACAACAATTTCAATGGCTTGGGCTCAATTATAAAGATGTGTCCTAAATTTAAAAAAATCAATTTTGATTTTCATAAGCCACACACGCCGTTATTGCCGATCTAAGAAGATTCTAAGAAAATTTCCCATATTTAATCCTCGACTGACTTACACCCAATACAAAAATGATGTGGCCAGAAACCCACATAGAGTGTGTATCGGTATATTTTTTGTTTCAATCTAGCTTGAAGTGTGGAAAATTGTATTTCCATGAGCTTTGCAACTTTTCGCATTAATTCACCTTCAAAATAGCTTTTTCTAAAATTCAGTGTTTCATACAGCTTTTTGCTAAACCGGCGAATAATTTTTGGCATCTATTTAATAAAAATGAATACAATATTCAAATCTGTAAAGAGCTTAAAGCAAAAGTATGTTGAGGGAAATAAGATGACCGTCATTTAAGGCACCATTATCAAATGTGTAGCTGTAGTAGCAACAGAACAGGCATTTTTCGGCAAGCTAAACGGTGTAATACGAAGGTCTATTACCTACTAAAGCATAATTCACTCTTTTTGTTTTGGAGTTATGATGCTGACCGCCATTGTGGACTACTCATCATTACTCCATTCTCCCCTAAGCAAGGCTTTGTTTCCGGATAAAAATTCTCAATGAATTCGAAAAATTTTGAAAGAGAAAAAAAAAATTTTTGGCAATCAGCAAGCAGGCCAGCTTATAAAAAATTTAAGAATATTTGATTACTTCAAATAAAAATATTAGGAGACCAGAATTATTACGATTACCATTATTTGGTAAAAAATTAACGGTTAAAAGGAGCTTTTTTTAATGTTGAAAAATAAAAAGGATTGAGGAATTATTTGTTGACGATGTATATAAGAATTATTACAGATCCCTCAATTTCCCCGAACATACTTACACTTTTGTCGGCTTTATGTTTTTATCTTGTAAGTAAGTGTACCATACATTAGATAAATACTAAAATCGGATTAAATATTTTTTGATGTGATCAAGGTCAAAGTTGAAATGAAAACATAATCTATTATTTAGTCGAAAGCCAGTGACAGGTTTTTTTTTTTGTTTCAAGATAATAATAAAAATAGAGTTGGGGGTGGGTGTTGGATGGTGTGATGTTCTATATTTTCAAATTCATTCATTTCGTATCACAATATTTTATCTGAAAAAAGAGTGAAAGGTGTTAATAATAAAAATATCTTTTTTCTTGTTAATGTATTTAAGTGGAAAGTCGTTTATTCTATTTCTGAATATCCCGTTTTTTAACTTTTCCATTCAAAAATCGAAAACGTTTTGAAGTTTTCCCTTATCATTGTCATTAGTAAAATATTTGATGTAAAAAGCACAGAAAAAATTTAAGAAGATAATTTTACCATGAAATAAAGGGGAATTCACATATAAGAAAAAATCGGACCGGGAAATTGCTCGTTATATGGGAATAGCGTATAATCTATTTATCTAATCTTCAAATCAACTCAATTTTTGAATTTTATATTCGACATATATATAGTATATGTGAGAGTGTATTAATTTTAGTCTAAAGTTTGTAACGTTTGTACAAAATTTTGGAAAAGGGGTTCATAGAAACAACTAATTAGTCCATTTCCGACTGTCTGTTCATTTTCACGAGATAGCAAATTGAAATAATGGTTACACATTCCAAACCTAAAAAGTGAGTTTAATTTCGTTAATGTAGAAAATCGGTTCATTGGGTCCAATTCAAATACAAAAAATGTGTAATTTTTGAAACCAACAACTTTTATTACATACATTTTTTCGTAAAATGTTTGAGGTTTCCACAATTTTAACTCATTTACCTCAAATTTGGTTATTAAATAACAACACATTTTATTATTATATATATTATGAATGCTAATTAAAAATAGTCCATACAATGAAATTCTATCTTCACTTTTTCTTTCTGAATGCAACAAAAGTAAATGAAAACAAAAATATATTATAGAATTTTTCAAAAATAATTAAATCATCATTGGATTCGGTTGACGATTAAACGAATATTTAAGGTTCCATGCTCTAGTTTTCAGGCCGTTCTAAAGTGATATAATTCTTTTATGTATACACATTACACATGCTACAGAACATCTATGAAAAAACCATGTATCGATAAACATAATCAATAAATTATATTGCATCCAATAAAAAAACAAAAAAAAAACACAAATTCATATTAAATCGAAAAACGTACAATAAAAAAAAAATTCCATCATAAAAAAAAAAAAATAAATAAAAACATAGCTTATAATGTAATATTTTTTTAAATTACAGTGTTAACCCAATTAGTGAAAATAAAACCACATATATACAGGATACTATGGATCAAATAAAACGAAACATTTCTGGATCCCTGATATAGATAGAATCGATGCTTGGAATGAATTTTGTCAAACGTGCAACCAACCAACCAATTAAAATTAATAATAAAAAATAAATCTTTGAAAATAAAAAATAAACCTTTTTTTTATGATTTGTAGGGACGTTTTCCACATATCGTTTCGACTTTGTATAAATTTATATAATTTCCGGAATGGATTTTAGGCAATATCACAAAAATTATTTATTTGATTGTTAAATGGATAAATTTCGATTTTTGGCTCCAATTTCCTAGATCAAATTATTTTGTATTTTTATAAATATGTATTATGACTACAAAGTAGTCATCATCAGTATGAATTAGCTAGTTGTAATGATTCTATGAGGAGATGTTACTCGTTGCCAATTTGGTAACGGTTTGCAATCAGAGAATTATTACAATTAGCTAATTTATACTGATGATGACTACTTTGTAGTCAAAATACGTATTTATAAAAATACAAAATAATTTGATCTATCAAATTGGGGGGAAAAATCGAAATTTTTCCATTATTCGCGCCCAAAAAACTCCAAAAATACAAATATTATGAAATATGGTATGTACAATATTGGCATGAAACTGGAGGGATTTCTCGATCGAGTTATTTTTGAAAAATATTTTAAATGTAAAAATTAACAGTTGTTAAGAAACGTTTTCGAAAAAACTGTTCGACAAATCATTCGTTTTCATATCAATATTGTGCATACCAAATTTCATTACATTTCGATTAGTATTTTTTGAATTTATTTGTGTGCGAAAATTGAAAGATATTACATAAAGGAGTTAAAAGCCGTTGATAAACCGTCTTAAAGTGGTTTTGTTTCAAGATATTGTCATTTATAAAATCTATGAATGTAACGAAGGAATACGCTTAACAAGAAAACTACAAAGCTGTGCTAATCGGTCACATATAGAAAGCTCCCATTTGTTGTTTTCGAAAGTCTTTTCGATGTGTATATAGGTATTCGCAATGAATTATATATTTGTTTTTAAAACAAAACTATTAAATATAAATATGTACATATAATATGTATTATATATATATATATATAATATAATTTTTTTTCACAAAATTGTAAAAACTAAAAAATATATTATAAAAAAACAACATCACAAAAATGTTTTTATGTTTGAATTTAACCTCTAGATGTTTTATTTATATTAAAATAAATAAAAACTCTATTCGCATATTATAACCATGCATACATACATAAATACATAGATGTATATGGATATGGATATAAAACCATATATTCATATAATATGTGCTGCATACAAAGACTCTATATGTACCCATCTCATTCATTTATATAGGTTTTTGTTTATGTAAGTACATTTAATTCATAAAGCATACTCATTATCATGATGCTGTATTAAAAAAAGATAGCTTAAGTGAGAGGATTATATTGCGGCCGAACACAAAAAACTAATATATACATTTGATAGTTAGTAAAATAAAACATGAATATTTATTAATTATAATTATTTTTACTTTATAATTCATTTTTTTTAAGGCAGTTTTTTAATTTCTTACTTTGGAGTATTGTATATAACCACGAGATTTTGAATATTCTCTCCCCTGAGTAATGAAATTTTTTATTCAAATTAATATGAGAATACATTGAATAAGTGGTGAGAAATCAAACACAAAAATCTTTTAAAGTCGGTTCATAGACAAAGCAGTTATGCTAGGACAAATATAACAAAAACAGGCGAATTCAAAACCTCTTCCTGAAGTCGCCTAAAAAGCATCATTATGTTTTTCTAGCACTTTTTTGCAGTACTACAATGTAAACAGTACAAAATATTTAAACAAATATGAAAACTAGCCTAAAATTATCCTGGTATGAATATGCATATACTCTCTAACGCTACGATTATTAAGCCCAGAAAAAAATGTCCTTTTTTAAGAATAATTTACTTAATTTTTGTGGTTACAAAAGGTGCCTACACAGCCATAGAGATACTGATCGTATACAAGTCTGAATTTAATATTTTTATTTAGTTCGCTTATAATATTTTCAAAATAAAGTGAATATATGCCAAATTCATGGATTATAACTTTGACACACACACAAAAAAATGCAGTATTTGTGTGCATTTTTCTATTTACAATGTAATAATAATAACGTTTCAAGTATGAAATGAAAAATTTTAATTCCTATCCTGTCCGAATTATGTTTGAAATGATGATACTCACATGGTGATAACAAACAAACAAATATAAATTTCTTTTGTAAGAACTGCGTAAACTCAGTAAAGATACTTCATGTATTCTTTATAGAGAGAGATCTCTACAAGTATTTATAAAAACACCCTCTGTTGTAATGCATTGTATTTTTTTTAGCGTATAAATAACTCAAAACTAATTATCCGAATGATACGAAATTCGATTTGTACAATCTTGCAAGTCGCAGATTTTATTCCAAACAATGGATTCTAAAGTAAAAATCAAAATTTTATTAAAAAATAGAAAAAAATACAATATAAATTGCTAAAAAACAAGACAAATTACAAGATTAAGATTATCTATCTCTAAACCATGACCGAGTCGGCAAGACAAAGACAAAATGAGCAAGACTAAGCTAAAAATCTCAATTTCCGATAAATGTATGAGTCAAAAAATATGTAATAACTTCAAGATAAATTTTCGTGAAACAAAACATTTTTTGAATTTGAAATTTTTAGTTTCAAAAAAGAAATAAAGAGTTAATTATTAATTATGAGTTATTTATAATTTATACGTTTTAACAGTCTTCATAATGATAAAGCAAAGGAAAATTAATAAAATAAACATCAGTTTTTGATCAGATAAGTTAGGCCAAGCAATAACAAGACTAATATATAAGCAAGACAATGAGCAAGATCAGACTCGAAGTATTCGACCAAGACCATGGCAAGACCAAGACTGAATATACATCACCAGAACTAATACCAAGACTGGTACAGTTGCCACTTCTTGAGAAATAAAGCTAAACATAATAAATGAACATATTTTGTAGGATACGTTGGAATGAACATAAACGTTAGATGATAAATTTTTGTATAATTTATAGTCCTTTAGCAACAATAAAAAATTTAAATTTTTATTAAAATAGTCAAAAAAAATTCAATTATAGTGTTCCATTTCCATTTTTGTATTTGCTTGGATTTTTCTGAACAATAAATTAAGTCGTTCTAAATTAAACGTAGCTCAGTTATCAAATTTTGTTCCATTCAAATTAAAATTTTGTTTGCTAAGACGTAGCTCCAAGTGGTAAAGACTTATCTAGTTCTATAAATTCTAAGCCAGGAGAAGACATTTTGTAGGGGAAATTAAGGACATACCATCTATACACCTTGATATTAAAAACTATTATATTTCTTAAATATTATAAAAACTAAGTGCAATCAATAAATATTTGACAAAATAGAAAAAAAATTTGGTTTGTGATTCAAAGCCTATAGATCAATTTATGTCAAAAAGATACTCACTAAAAATTATAATAATAATAATAACAAAAAAAATACGTCATATTATATGTTTTGCACTTTTAGTGAAAATATAATATCGTGTTATTATCGGGTTAAAAGTTAATCTCGTGTTACTCGGAAAAATATTTTTATTTCTCTCTCAAAAAACAAAACGCTCTCAAAATGGCGGTAGGTACGCTTAAAACTTATTTTTCCATTTAAAATATCTATCCCTTTTAAGATCGCCTGTAACGTTAATGTAAGCTAAAAAACTACTCCCATATGCCAGCATTGACATTATTGGAAATATATTCCAGTAACAAGCTTAGTCGTGGTACTCATTGGCATACAAGCTTTACATTTTGGTTTGCTGGTGATTACTTTACCAATGTTCATTTCTTTATTTCATTAAATATTTCAACCAATAATACAATCGAAATACAATTTTGTAGTTCAGTTTGTTTATAATAAAGAAACAATTGTCCCTGGCAAGGACGTGGTTACACAGTGTAAGTACTGATATACGAGATAAAAACAGTGTATGGAGAGGGGTAGTTATGTCAGTAAATCACTAAGATTGTCAGATACCAGATTGTTTAATTCCTGCTACCGCTATATCAACCAATTATTGCGTTGGGATCTTGGGGAGCAATGAAATAATCAGCAGTAGTACAAAATTCTTCAAAAAATTTACGTCTAATTAAGTCTTCTGGCACATCTACTGATGAATATCATATATATGTAGATAATTAAAAATAGTTTTCATCATTAGAGTTAGAGAAAATTACTCCTGCAATTTAGTAATACAATTTGAAAAATATAGTTTTAGGAAAAAAAACCTGCCTAATTATAAAACGAATATTGCATTACATTTTTGCCAGCAATCATGGTAAAGTATATTTTCCAATTCGAAGAAATTATCAAAATATTTTCCGTTTTTTATACGAAATGCAATTAATTTATTTTAATTATTTAAATTACGATTGATTTTAAAATGTAATTTAATATCTACTTATTACGTGTATAATTATTATAAAGGCTTAGTACTAGGAAGGAGTAGGGCTGAGTCCAGAACGCTACCACTTAGCCACTCCAATTACTATATGACCATAAATATTAAACAAACATATCATTACATTATAAAAAATTATCGATAAAACACGAATAAAATGACATTTTCTAAAAATGATTCCTAGCTAGATCGATTTATCGCCCCCGAAACCCCCTATATACTGAATTTCATGAAAATCGTTGGAGCCGATTCCGAGATTCCAATTATATATATATATATATATATATATCTATATCTATATATATATATATATATATATATATATATATATATATATATATGTATATATATATATATATATATATATATAAAAGAATTGCTCATTTAAATATAGTAGCCGTATCTTGGCTATCCTACACTTCAAAGATTTGAAATTTATGTAAATGATTTTGTCGTGTTGTTTCCATTAGTCGTTTAGAGAGAGCCAGCAGTGCAACCGCAACTTACACCAAATCTAATTTTCAAGTTCCATTGAATTAATTCACAATATCAGAATACATTTTCTACCTTTCAAAATACGCCTAAATTTTGAGGATTATTGCTACACTACTCTTTAAAATACAGTTAATAGTATAGAAATAAAACGAGTCTGTTCACTTAATCAAACAAGTTAAGGTAACAACTAACAAAGTTAATTATTTAGATACGCGACATATGATTGAATTTCATTGTTTGGTCTATTTTTAATTAGCAATCATAAAATACTGTTAATATCCAGTCTAGACAGTTATATATATGTATGTATACATGGATTATTATTTATGTGTTTATTAACCAAATTTGATCTAAAATATTGGAAAACATTTGACGAAAAAATATTGCAAATAATAGTTGTTTGGTTCAAAAAAAATAAACATTTCTTGTCTTGGAACTTTTCTTCTATCTTTTGTAGTTTAAAAGTTGGGTTAAGGATTCATTGGACCCAATGGACCGATTTTGCTCATCGACTAACTCAAACTCACTTTTTATGTTAAGAATACGTGACCATAAATTTTCGCTATCTCTTATTGTTATTCAATTATCGTAATGACGCACGGAAATTCAAAAATGGACTAATTAGGTGTTTCTATGGACACCTATACAAAAATTTAGAGCTGCGATCAATATTAGGCGTTATTAGCGTTACAAACTTTACACTAAAATTAATATACTCTGACATATTATGCATGTCGAGTACAAAGAGAAACAAAACGAGGATTTAATCTCTTTTTTTTTTTGATTAATAATTTACCGGCATATATATAAATATGCCTCATTTATTGGAAATATAAATCAAAATGAAAGAAATGCAACGAAAAAAAAAAAAAAAAACGTATAGTAGGTCGTATATCATGAAGAATAGAGTTTTTAAAGGCATAATATTTTATTTGTACACGCTTTGATGAATGGATATTCACTACTAAACAGTTTTACTGCTATATTATAAATATAAAATGGTAGAAAAAAAATAAAAATAAACAAAACTAAAATATTTCTACAACAAAATAAATATGCTGAAATGGATATGATTAAGGTCTCGTCAAGACCTTTCTTTTAAGAAAGGCGCACAGAAAATAAGGTATATTATTTACTATTATTACATCAATTACAATACAAATTATATTAAAATATATATTAATACGTGAAGATAAAACTTTGTGCTCATTTTTTCGACAATTGGATGGACGGAGAAGTATGAAATTTGGTCCACTTATGGGCAAAATCCGACCTCTGTAACAGGGCTTATTTTCTATATTTACTCTGGAAGTGAGGTGAATCTAATCTGTCGACAAAAAAATGTTTCAAGCAAAAGTTGTTTGTTTTGAATAAATGTACATTTCTTCTTATACCTCTTAAGGCTTTTAAGTTGTTTTATGGATTCATGAAATCCAATTGACCGATATTTTATCAAAAATTTAATGGTCACGATTCTAATCTAATGTTATACATGGCCAAACGATTCTCATGGAATCACGGTTCTACATTTACACCTCATTCTGGATTCTGATTTTCGGGGCGATTCCAATTACTTCTCTTATAAGGAAGTTATAAAAAAAAACCTACTCCACTACTAACAGTAATGAAAAGATTTCCCGGATTTGAAAAGATTTATATTTTACAATTTTTTTTCTTATTTAATATTTTAATTTTGCAAATATATATATATATATATATGTATAATTTTTTGCTTTTACATTTGTTTACTTTCTATTGAAATATATTTGTATAGTGAATTTATATAAATATAAGAATTTTTTTCCCATTCATAACAATCATTTTCTTCTTCTTTCACAAGGGAAGAAGATAGAAAATCTTTCATTTGTGAGTTGTTGCTCTCCTAACACACTAAGTGTTTTGTTTTTGACCCCAACAGCAGTGAATGAGTGCTAAAGAAATTGTTTTCTTTTTCAATAAGTTGACATGCATCTGATTCTGGGTCGAGTTCAAATAATATACAGCCGGTGCTAAAAGTTATGTTCAATACATAATAAATGGTATCGTTCTATAAGCGTAACATTTTTGATAAAACACAAAGCAGATATAATAATGTTATACGCATAGATAACGACCCTTATATAACCTTAAACATGGTCCTTATGTCAAAATTAAAACACATGAAAGACCGTATTCGGACATCTATCAATAAGAAAATAGTTGGGTTACATTATCCACGCCAATGCGGGTAATTTGCAGAGGATCAGTTTTGTTTATACAAAGTCTGAATTTAGCGTGACTTGGAACACAGAAGATGAAAAATTTAAAGTAAAAGGTATACAAGCATTTACTGTAAATCTGGTCATGAATCAAGTGCCTAAATTTCGGACAATTATAACCAAAATGGTTCCGTATACTACAAATAGTTCGATGAAGGCAACAGGTAAGAATTTACAGAGAAGACTTGGCTTATTTCAATGTCGAGAATCGTGCTGGTCTTATGAATGCAACTGAACCTGTTGGAAAATGATAGAGGTTTTAAGAATTTTACATTAACGATAAATGTCTTTGCTTTGTCACTGAGATATCTCCAATTAATATAATTTTTATCCACATTTAAAAACATAGATAATCTTAATAATGCTGAGAAAAATTGGTAAAAATGAGAATTTTTCTTAACACGTCTACTCAACTTAAATAAAATACGGTAAAACATATTTAATAGTAAGGAAAGTGCTGTCGAGGCAAATTCATTGAGGAAGTAACAAACTATAAGTTCAATTAACAGAGATTTATGTGAAATCAAAATGAATTGAATAAAAAGTTGGCAAAGTTTATTGAAAGTTTCTACAATATTTTTCGGAATTATCATTATAATTAAAATAATTTGATTTTACATTTCTGATATTTGGATCAAATATTGTTAAAAAATCGTCATATTGTTAAAAATTCGTAAAATTTAAAATTAATAGAAAATTAATATCGGGCACTTGTTTGCAACGCTAACCTCATGGATCAATCTAGACTACACTAACAGGGCAATTTTTGGGAGAAAGAGTAATTTGTTTTAAAAAAATGTACAATACCAGAAAATTACAGGCTTGACAATTTTATACATATTGAGAAGACCAATATCTCGTTTAATCGTAAAAGAAAATCGCTAGTTACTACGTTAAACATTGGTTGTCCTTTGATGCACCAAAAAACTACCAATGGAAAAACAAACAATTGACTTGAATTCAGATAGCGTTTGCTTGTTCTTATGTTAAATAGCTTTATATATACTATTCATGTTATAGTTTGTTGATCGGATTTAAACAGTGACAATTGAACTGTGAGATTAAAATGTGAATAGTGGCTGACTTGTAAGTTAGTCTATGTACGTCTACTAGTGGTAAAGGGAATATTTTCTATAACTAGCTTGCTTGCAGCATAGACTTAAATACATCTTTATAAAGAAAACACACTATGTCAGATATACATCTGACACATTGTTGTATATATTTTAAGTTTGTTTAAAGTCATGTATAGAAAAGCTTTAACCAATTTATTTTCTATTCAAAAGTATTATACGGTTCAATATTACTAAATCAAGAATATACTTTTAAATGTTATCAATACAGAGCCAAAGAAAAATAGTTAAAAAAAATTTAATACAAAGACTGAAACATGAAGATTGATTTCAACGGTTTTCTCAATGAATTCTGAATGATATGAAAAAAGAATATAATTATTGGAAAAATTAAAGAACTGTCGTCTAGTGACTATCATGTCGCAAAGATCCTTTTTTATGAATGTGATAAAGAAAATTTCCAGTGTTGATATCTGTTTATTATAAAACAGTATTTTAAATAAACGAAAAAATAAAACTTTAAGTAGTATTGTACAATTTGATTGCTACGACCATCTGAGACAATATTCTAATACTAATTTAAATATTTATAGTGCTGAAAAGATTATTTTTTGTAATAAAAATAATTTTTTCCCTTAAAACGATTCAAATTTTGTAGAAAAAACAAATCTTGAATGACAAATGACGGACAATAGAATTATTTAATAAATTTTTCTAGATAATATATTTGTTAATGATTTAACTTTTAATGTAAAATTCCATAAATCTTTACAAAATGAGTGGGTTTCATAAAAAAAAGCTCATTTAAATCGGTTGAATTTCAGCAAATGAAGAAAATATATTCCAAGTAAATGTGGGTTTTATTTTTTAAATTATTGATATAATTTCACAAATCCTTAATAAATTTCAAGATAGTAAAAGTAGAGTGTTGCCATGACCTTTCATATAAGGGCTAAAGAAAGCAAATGATTAATAAAGAAAAATTTTAAATATGAACGAACATAAGTGGGTTTCAAAAACATTATTTCACTAAAATCGCTCAAAAATTCGCCAAGGTATTGAAAAAATTAATTTTATGACCTCGTAACGTTCTATTAATCAAAAAAATAAACAAATAAATTACTTTTCCTCTATTACATACAATTTTTAACCAATTTTGTTAAATAAAATAGGTATTCCTACTAAATTTGGGTCATAGTTTCCAAATTTTTAATTAAATCAAACATTAATAAATTTCAGGATAATCAGAGTGATTTATCATATAAGAGTTAAAATAAATGAATTATTTATATCAAAAATGAAAAATATGATTAAAAATAAGGGGGTTTCAAATAAAAGTTTACTCAAATCAATCAAATTATAGGCGTAGATATCAAAAAAATTTATTTTACAACTTTATAACATCCTTTCAACCAAAACAATTACTTTTCCTCTATTAGGCTCAATTTTTTTCGAATGTTGGCAACTAATATTTGTGTCAAAATTTTCAAATTTTTGATTAAATTAAACATATCCCTAATACGTTTTCATAAAATGGTAATAATAAGCGAATTGATATTAATAAAAAATGAAAAATATGACCAAAAATTAAAGGGTTAAAAAAAATCATTCAAGTCAGTAAAAATTAGTCCAAAATAGCGGAAATATAAATTATATAATATTGTAACAAAAAAAAAAAAAAAAAAAAAACAGAGAAATTAATTTTCTTCTATTAAGCTAAAATTTAATTCAGTTTTTGAAATAAAGCATGTATTCATAAAAAGTTTGGATCATGAACCATCTACATTATTTGAATTAAATTAAATAAATATAACACAGAAAAAAGCAAATGATGTTAGTTTATGAACAAAAGATATCTGGACAACATACTTGCATAAAAACATTATTATAAGAAAATAAGAAGATATTTACTTCTGAAAAAAAACTGAGTTTCCATCTAGGCAGCAAAGGAAGAAATTAGTAAACTATTGCCAAAATGCCATTGTTAAAAAGTATTGAGATTTTCCTATAAATTCATATATAAATATTATAAAATTTATAATAACAAACTATATATTTTTAATGAAACAAAATTTAATGTTATTTTTTTTTTTTTTAAGAAAATTTTTAAGTTTTATTTAGCTTTTTGACACTTACTTTTCTCAAATGACCGACCATTATTATTTCTCTAAATAAACATAAATAGCAGTTATGTCATTCGTGTTTCAAAAGCAATTCAAAATTTTAATTTGTATTACTAATTACATTAATGAAAATAATAAAATAATGTATTTATAAATATTAGAAAAAAATTGTAATACCACAAATAACGGTGGTATTCGAGAAGAGCCATTTCTGACGTACCAGTTTGGAGTTTAACTTGAATTTTGTTACAGGGACAATATGTTTAGTGGCTATGTTTAAAAATTCCATCAGTCTACAAAACTTCTATCTATAAATTTATATTTTAAATAGTATTTAGAATTTCCTTGCAGACATGTTTTCATATAGAATATTGCCAGTACATATGTTTAAAATGTTTTATTTATGATACATTTATGATATTTATGATACGTGATTCAAGCACTGTCATGCTTGAATTGACTCTATAACACATAATATCTAGCAAAGCATAAAATGTAAACTCATTTCATCTTTTATTAATTCGTTATATATATATAGAGTTGAAGTTCGTTTACAGCTTATTTATATAAATATATATATATAGATGAAGAAAAGAAAATGTTATGTTCAAGGAAAATGGATGGACGATATAAGATTAGATTATTTCACTAAAATTGATGATAAATGCATTCCATTCAATATTCTGTCGGTAAGTATCCTTGAATTTTTTTATTTATTTTCAAAGATATAAAATAAAACTATATACAGGATCATTGAATTTATTTATACACATCTTTTAATTAAGTTTAAATACGACGAATACAATCTTAATTTTTTTATAAACTCCCGCTTCTAGTAGTAGATTTTGTTCATAAATGTGATTGAATAATAAATAATTATTTTGATCCTAGTAGATCCGACCTGCCTACTGCTCAGTTGCATTAATTATTGACAATAGTTTAATAGCCTAAATTTGAATCTTAAATTTTTAGCAACTGTGCAATATTATGCAATATCATGCAGTAATTATTAGGCGTCTCTTTCTCTAAAGTGTTGTGATAGTTTTGTATCGAAATATCTCCAGTTCTAATAAAAATAGAGAATCTAAGAACAGTTACTGACTCAAGTCCTTTTATTTGAGCTATTAAACATTCAAATGGGATGTAAAGGAGAATAGCAAGGCTCAAATATTCAACTGTTTATAAGATTTTCTCCACCCAAATTAAGATATTTACTGTTCTAATGATCATTGATAGTTCGTTTTGGTCTAAGAACATTCAGTGACTCAGTGACTTAAGATAAGGCATATCAATATATCGATAGGCCTTTATGGCTTTGTGTGAAAACGCAACATCTTATTAAGAGAGAAATACAATAAATATATATAATTAATAGTTGTATTTAAGCAGTCAATTATTGCTCATCAGTTTTCGCAGCTGTTTGCTGTGTAGCAGTTAGTATAAAGCATTCATCTTTGCAAAATATGCTGCTTGTACAAATTAACTCTAAATTAGATTAAATATACGGCAAAATTAATCTTTGTTTATTGTTTATTATCAATGAGATGAGAAATTAGATTTTATTTCCTAATATTTTTATTTTACACATACTTCAAGTTTTGTTTGGAAAAAATTACTTGCTATAGGAAAAACACTTATTAAAAAAGTTCAAAAGTCTCTTCTAAAAAGTAGGATTCTAATAAATATCGACTAATTTTAACATTTATTGATTGTAGCTAACTGAAATCGTAAATGCAAAAATTTGTATTCACAACTTTATATCGTTAAAAGTTCTACAGAATTTCGTGTATTACCATAAATAAGTCAAGATGCTGGAACTCAATTTCAATTATCCTGTATTTATTTCCATCATTTTGATACGTTAAACGATATATTGATTTGAAATAAAATAGTGGTCTGAACATCTGAATTAAATAAACTACTCAAAGTATCAATAGATGTTGTTTATGTTGGTAAAACGCATATGGTAGAATACATAAATATTTATGTCAATTTCCATCCAATATTCTATGTGACTTTTAATATTTTCTAAACAAATAAATTTCACGAATAAAAAAATTAAATTACGTTAATAAATTATGGTATTTTGCATTTGAACGAAATTCAAAATTTCAATGAACATAAAAAGTTGAATCAAAATTGTGGTTGGCATAGATTTCCTAGAAATTATAGACCTTTGGATTATCTACAAAATATTTCTTTCTGTATTTACTACTTGTCAGCATTTTTATAAATAAAATTCACTAGAAAATGTATTTTACCTGAATGTAACCAGGAAACCAGAATAAAGCCAAATATAATGATTTAAAAATAAAAGTTTCGTACCAAAAGTTGTAAGGCGTGAACTATTATTAAGTGGAGGGTCTTTCAATTGACTTTGAAGAAGTTTTTATGGTTATTTTGCTCCAAACTTAAAATTTCAAATAAATTCATCTAGTTTGACTTCCACAACAAAGGTTAGAAGTAAAGTTAAAGCTAAAATTGAACAGTGGAAATAGTTTTTAAGTAGAAAATAACTAGTTTTTGCGTCAATAAGTATAAAACAAAAAGAATTCGTTCAAAGTCAAAAAATCTAAAATTATTATAAATAGAACCGTTTCGATTAGTCGGCGACTAGTTAGCAAAGCCGACCTTCCGGCCACTTTCGAAGTTGGCAACTACTCGGCGACTATTCGGTAAAGAGCACCGACTATACATACGGCTTCTAACTTTGTCTGAATTTCTTAATAATTTATTTAGGAGGTATTTTATGAAATATAACCTTGATTGTTTATTAATATTTTATTATTTATATTTGGAATCAGTAATATTAAATTAAAATCAAATGCGCATGATGTACTGTAAAAATAAAAAATAAAAAAAAAACATGCCAACTGATGGTCTTGGCCAACTGATTTGCTGGAATTCCAGTACCATTTACGATTTTTCTAGGGACATCTAGTTTTTTATAAATAAAGATAGCATTGTTATTTTTATGAACGATGAATTGATTGTAAAATTAATAAAAAAAACGTTTCTGTTTGTCGATTCCGTTTGTGGTTTAGCTGAATCAAATGATTTAGCTGACACCCGGTCATAATATTTATTTACCAACAAAACTAAAATTAAAATCAACAGTTGTTGTTGTCGATGGAATGAGAAACGATATTAATCATGAATTACAGTGGTTGAATGCTGATAATAATAATTCTGTCCTATATAACATTCATAATATTGTGTATTTGATCATAATCTATTTTCAATTTATTATCCGACTACGGCAAAGTATAAAAGAAGGGTTATGATTTTAGTAGTCTATAAATGTATACATATTTGCGTGAACTTATGTTTCGTAGGATCTAAATTACAGAACCAATTTTGATGAGTTGACAATCAATTCATTATTATATCTCTCAAAATAAAATCAAAATGTCGAGTATGATAATCATCTAATTAACGATAAACTTCACAAAAAAAATTTTTTCCGGCGTATAAAATACGTTTTCCAAATGAAAGACAGGAAAATTATGGGTTCAAAGATATTATTACGACGGGCGCACGCGACAAGATTTGTAACAAGAGAGAGTTAAGCAAATCCGATGGTCAACGCTCAACATCAGAGACTTCTGTAAGAAATTCGAATAAGAAATTATAATCATACATCAGACAAAAATCTTAAGCAAGCGCATATCATCGGATATCGGCGGAACCACAACGAACTGATTATTCATTACTTTTTTGACTAACATGCGACTTACTTAAGATGACATCGTAAGAAATTTTTATAAGAAATTCTGATACTACGTCAGACAGCATCGTGTGTATGTGCACATGATAAGATTTGCAGATCACAAAATCTGATGTCTTTTGTAGAATTCTTACCATGTGCGGGGACTTATATAAAATACATGCTAAGGGTCACAACAAATTTCCTGATCAAAAATGTGCTGCTAACCTTATAGTACAATATAATCTTATAAACCTATCAAAACAATTTTAGTATGTGTTTAAATAGAGAAAATTTAACCTCATAATAATTTTCATAAAAATTCAGGTTAAAAACTAAAAACTAAAACCTAACAACGAAAAAATCCCGATGCTCGAAGTATGAAACAAGAAAATGTTATAGTCTACAAAACAAGAATCGCTTGCCAATGTTATAATATATTGGAATAGCCTAAAAAGTTGAGTGGTTTAAACATCCAGGTGAAATTGATATACAACCACATATCTCTATCCTCTGAACATCATTTTGACTGTATTAAATTAAAATAAGTTCTCCACTTACTAGACGATAAATATTAAATAGTTTGTAGGTAAAAATGACAGGATAAGAATGGTCATGTGTCACCACCCACAGAATCGAGAAATAGCTATCAATATGGCCTATAGTCCTATAGTGTCTGGACTTGGAGAGGTCCAGAGGTCAACTTCCTGTGTTGAATTAAATTAGGTCGCAAGCTCCACTCTAAGAACCTGAAAGCTTTGGTTTCCCGGAAGCTGCGTATTGAGTTAATATAAATAAGTAAACTTCAACAGAGCGTAGTCGGGTTTTATATTTTATACGTATTTACTATAGCAATATGAATTTATAATTAAAATTGTGTACAGGCTACTGCAAAATTTGTATTTAAAATTTATCTACAAAATTATGCTCTATTAGTCACAAATATTATCAAAATGAAGTAAATAATTATATTTAATTTAAATTGTATTTATAAATTTTTGGTTATTTTTAATATATTTGAATTCTAGATTCAATTTCATATAACAAAAAGTAAAAATTGTTATGAATGTGGAAATTGAGGTGCCGATATATTCTAAACAACGTGAAAACTCGAAAATTGGTATTCATCATCTTCAATTTATTTATACTTGGTTTAACTAAAAACATATTTATAAATCAAGAGAAACTGTTCATTACGGGAAATATACTTTCCATTTATGTTTAGTTTTTGCTTTTAAACTTCCTAATTCAAATTACCACATTCAGCCAGTTTATTGGAAATTGCAGATATTATTGTTATTATCTTAATTGAGCATAATTTTGTAACACACAGGATCTTTTAAATAATTCAATAATTTTATTGAATATATTATTATATAAAAATATTTCAGTTTAGTTGAATATAATCATTATTTGATATATTTATGATGATAGGTATAAAAATATTCATTTACATTTTTTTATCCACTATAGTGGAAATTTTTTATCGGTTGAAGATCAGCAATAAGCCTATTATTATATACTACCGTAACGTTGATATAGATATTTTATATTTTCCGAGTACTTGAAGAACTGAATTTTTTAGTGAATAAACGACAACGTTTTTACTTTAAGCAACGTTTCAAAATTTGCAATTTTTTCATCAGAAGATGGAGTATAGAATCGTCTTTTGATGAACTTCGGAATTTAGAATTTAGTGACTCTATAATAAACTTCTAACAAGTGTTGCATTTTATTTCGAATGGAACGCAATTTGCATCAAAATGAATTCATTATATGAAGTGGGCTCGTGGGGTTAAAACCTAAAAGAGATAGAATATTAAGTCGAAAAAAAAAGTTTTGTTATTATTAGTAGAAATATAATTGGAGATATTATATGTGGGCAGGGTATTATCTCTAGGTTTTAGATTTTACTTTAAATCCAAAACACAATTTGGCACATCTATTTTAAATAGTAATGAGCAAAATTGGTCTTGGTCTTCATATTGCAAAAAGACCAAGACCGGACAAGGAAGACCGAGTATGCAAAACTAAGACAAAATGAGTAAAACTGAGTAAAATTCAATTTGTTCTTTTCATAGAACAAAACGTTTTTTGTAATTAAAATTTTGAGTTTCAAATACTAAAAAACAAAAAAAAAAACGAGTTAATCAGTAATTGCGAATTATTTAAAATTTACACCCTTAGTAGCCTACATCATGATAATGTATAGGAAAATTAATAAAAATCGAGAGTATTAGATCAAGTATGGGTGACCAAACAAGAGCAAGATCAACAATAAGAGCAGCCTCGAAGTTTTTGAACAAGAACAAAACCAAGATATGAAAAATTTGAACAAGACCGCAACAAAGAGAAAAATATGCAACTCCAAGACCAATATGAAAACTGCCGCAGTCTGTCTTTGTCTGGCGTTGCTCATCACTCAAGCTCGATTATTCAGACAACTGTCATAATTGACAATTTTCACAATGTTGTCAGTTTTTCAGACAACAGACATTTGATTTTATCACGTGCCAGACAAAATGATTGCATTTGTTATTAAACGGTCTTTCAATAACTATAAAACTGATTTATCAAAAATTTTACCATCGTCAAAAATTCAGCGCCGCACTTATCAATGCTACCTACTATTGATGGCTATGAAATTATGGAAGTGGTTGGATTTTTCTTTATAACCATTTTATTATTTTTTTGTAATGCAAATGAGAAAAAAATATTTTCACACAGAAAAAAAAAATGTATAAAATTATTCGTAAATAAAATAATTTAAATATTTTTTCTAAGAAAAGTGAAAAAAGCAATGTGAAATCTAATAATTAATTTTTGTTTTCTCTTTGAACGTTAAAAAATTCACTTTCAATCACTTACTCTAGTATTATTCATTTTTTTTAATGGCACGTCTTTTTTTATTTACTTTTTTGTGGTTTGCCTCTTCCAGGAAGTTTTTTTTGCTGTTGATATGATGAAATCGTAAAGTATCTTTTATATTAAAAAACACCTCTTTTATGTCAACAAATATGTATGATATGTAAAATACAATAATGTTCATTTTATCGAATTTTATTTAAATTTTCTTCAATGGGTACAATAAAAACAAATTTCTAGGATAATAAACGATAAAGCAAAATTAACATTTGAACTTCTTAAAATATTTTTATTTCATTGCGAACTCAAAAATGGAAACAACTTGTATGAAAGCTTTATTCTCAAGTAATTTAGTCAAGTAGCAAGTAGTTTTCTTATTGTGTGAACAGTAGCATTCAGGTCAAGTGTTTAGTAATGTTGTTTAGTCAAGTAGTTTACTTTAATTCTATTTTTTGTGTGCAAGAAGTACAACCACTACTCTTGTATCACAGAAATAATACACAAATGAAGGAATTTGTTTGACATTTAATTGTTGTTCCAGTCATATTCATGCAATGTAAACAATTATTTGAATTATATTACATGATTTTGATTGTTTGCATAGTTTTAATAAATTTCTTGTTACTTGACTAAATTATCAAATTATTAGTGTGAAAAATTTTTGATTCAGTGTTTAGGATTTAGTACAAAAACTACTTCCCACTTAATTAAATAACTTGATTAACATGAACAAGGCAAATGGTTGAATTGGACAAACTCTAGATGCTAAAAGTTGCAACTCAATGGAAATTTTATGGACAATTCTCACAAGTGACCTTTTCTATTTATGCTAAAAATTTAAAGGGATTTTTTGAAAAACTTTAAATTTTTCAATAAAAACTGGTAACTTTTGAAAATGCATATTAACTCAATAGCAAACGTTTTAGGCTCACCAAGAACACACTCTTATACACGGAAATAGTTAGAAATGAGGTGTACAAGAGGAAAAGATATGTCTCATATATTTTAACGATATTTTTAATTGCTTGAGATAAGGATCATTCCCAAATTCTTATCCATAGGGCACATTTATACCAAATTTTAAGCGAATAAATCCTGTAGTTCGTTTTATGATAATCCCATAGGTAGGTAAATTTTTTCGGAATAAGAACTCCCATAACCAAATCTGGGTAATAAATTATTTCTTTGTTTAATTTAATCCAAATCGGTTCAGAAGTGTTGCATCATTGACTAAAAAATATTATCCAAACGCTCGAACAAATTAAACTGTCGCAAGTTTCCAATTTAATCGAAATAGAATACAATTTTTGGACTGATAACTATTTTGAACATTTAATTTATATAAAATAATTACGGTGTTAAAACTTTAATTTTATATTTCTATGACGCACAGTGAGTTATAGCAATTATAATAAAACTATTGATTAGAGGACATTCTGAGGAAGTTCCTGTATTGCGTATTTTTATAATAATTTATTTTCAATTCTTGTTAACAAAACCGATTAAAACAAACGTATTTTACTAATTTGTTTATTAAATTTGTTGACAACATTTTCATTGATAGTGTCATGAGCTAAGGAATTCATTCTATTGATTATTTCTTCAATGAATTAATTGATAAACAATTTTATATTAAAATTTATTGTGTATGACTCTAATTATAAAACCCAATAAAATATAATTCATTACAATTCAATTTTCACGGATTATAATATTATTTAGTTAATAAATAATTTATGATAATAAGTTCATAATATTTTAAACAAACTACCTGCATACATACAAAGTTTAAATATTTAATATAATAAATAATAAAATATTGTGTTTGCGACCATTCACAAAATACATAAAATTATATTGAATAGATGACAATATTTATTATTATTGTTTTTATTTTATAATTAATGATCAATTTTTGTATATAGATTAGGTTTTTTCCATCACTTTATGTAGTTAAAAATGGGGAAAACGAAATAAAAATACATTTATATAGAATTTAACATACACAATAAATTGAGATTTATAACTAATAATGTAATTAATTTTAATACTGTAATATTATTATTTTTAATGTGACTGAATATTATGGGTTCAATTGGCTGAGTTAAAGCAGATCCTTTCACAGACCTGCAATATCCAATGCAAAGTAAAAAGAAAACAAAATTTAACGTATTAATAAAATTTTAATATTTTTATTGCACTTGAAGCAATATTCAAGATCTAACATCAAGTTATACCTCGATTGGTCTTATTCTCTGGCCACAGCTTCAGAAACTTGCATAGTTCGCACTCTTTTTTTAAGTTTTAATTAGAAATATAGAATAAAATTCGAAATAACTCCCACCAAATAAAATGATAATAATAAGAATATGTTATTGATTTTTATTAAAATATTCAATCACTTAAAAATAAAAATATTATACTATTGCATATCAATGTAAATATTATTGTTTATTCTTGTGACAAATTCTATATAGGTGTATTTTAATATTGCTTTCATCTTTTTTCTATGTAAAGTAATTCGGCGGACAATGTGTATAATAAACAATGATAATCATGGTATTATAAACAAACTTAAATATAAATAAATAAATATACCTAAAATACGTTTTATAAATATAATAAATGGATAAAATAAATATTAATTATATGTATCTGATAACTGCAGAATCATGCAATATACAGGATAGTTCATTACATAAACATGCCATTCATTTTTATACTCGACATATGTAGAATATGTCAAAGTATATAAGTTATTGTCTAAAGTTTGTAACGATAGCAAATATTGAGTGTACAAACAAAATTTTACTGATCATAGAACTACCTGAAAAAACTAGAAAATACCTTCAAGAGAACTTGAAAACGAAAAGAGATAGCTGAAAATAAATATATACATACTACAATAGTATTTTATAAATGCTAATGATTAAAAATAGTGATGAATTTTCCCTGGGATTGAAAAAAAATTGGAGATGTTGATAGCTATATTATTGAAATCCACAATCCCATTGGACCTATTTTTTTGATAAGTATCGAAAAATCGACTTAAGACCACAGAACGATAAACAGGTATCTAAAAACAGAGTTCACTAAAGCGTGTATTAACAGTAAAATTTTTAAGAATGTTTTCATGCTACAGAATTTGTTTAGTGGACGCAGCTCCTGTATGCTGTTGTGTTTTGTTTGATTATTTTGTTGTTTGCACATACTTCGTATAGTTCCAAACAATGAAATTGCATTTTGTTTTCTATGATTATTTATTTAATACAGTTATATTACAATACAAATTATTCGTGGTATTTGTTATAGCAAAATGAATAGAAATGTTCGGTCGAATATCAATATTTATGTTATAATTATTGTATTATTAGTCAATTTTCTTCTGTATGCAACTGTTTATGACATTTGTTGTTTAGTTCCACGATGTCGAAACATCCTAGTTATACTTATTTCGTCTAAATTGTGTATGTTTTAATTATAATTTTAACTGAATGTCGATCGAATTTCATTTTTAAAAGCGATAAAATTTTGTAATTTTGATTCCAAAATTTCAAAAATAGCCACACTTTGATAGGCGGCAAAGTTTTTCACATATGACCTGAAATTTAAAATCGTAAAGTTATTAGCACCAGAGGATTCTTTTATCTTTCAAGAATGATTTAATTCTGAACAAGCTTTGCAATTTGAAAATTTATCTGATATTTATATAAATTATGAACTCTATCATTCATCGCAGTTTGTTTGATTATCGCGAGAAAATGATTTAGAAAGACAATAGAAGGGATCAGTTATGTACTTCATTCTTATATACCTACTAAATGTTAAAAATTAAGAGAAACGCATCTTCCTATCCTTATCGGCGTCCTATCCTAGAGATTACTGGTATTGTATAGTTTGGAAGCTTCCGTTCATAAAAATACCTTTTTGTTTTGGCTTCAGCTACTTCAGCCATATAGCCATTAACCAAAGAGAATTATTATTTTTATACAACAGTACAGAGTACTGCTTGGTGGTCACCCATCCAAATACAAAAACAACAAGTCATGAATAAGATGTGGAATATTAAAAAAATTACTTAAAAAAATATATATTTATGTAACAAGGAAATGGGAAACTATGCAATAAGTGTGTGTTCGTAAATGTAGAAAGGAAGAACGCCCAACACCAAAAAACAGTTTGGTCAGTTAAAATATTGTTTAATTAGAATGAAGTATAATCATAACAATATTGCTTTATATGTTTTTTGACTCAATTAAAAACCAAGTGAATGCAACAATCATAGTGATGACCAAAGTTTTGAACCCAATTGACTAATTGCAGCTGAGATTAATTACTATTCTCTAAAGGCGATATAGAGAATGCTGGTATGCCTAGAGGTCAGCATGATAACTACTTATTAAGAAGTTTCCGGGATGTCCGGAGGCATCGCAATAACTGCATATATTCAGACCTAAGAGCTATCTGGAGGATCCGCAATAACTACCCATTATGCGACGCCGGGGTGTCCAGATTTATCACCATAACTATTCAGTGCAAGGTCCCCGAAATACCCAGACATTATTACCAAGATTCATCCCAATCCAAGACGGTGAATAATATATAAGCCTGTCATCCGAACTATTTCCCATACACAGTTTTACGACCAAACTGACATATGACATTGTTTCAATCATAAGCTATCCAGAATTCCAAACAATTAAGTCATCAATCTCAATTATGAATGTACAAATTAAACAACCAAGTCAGTTGAATCCTGATTTGACGACACAGGATTAAGCAATGGAGTTAAAGCATTATTATGGATTAAACCAAGCCCACATGATCTAAAAGCAATTCATCCGAATTTTATTTATTACGATATCCAATCCTGCAAATCAACTCAAACAAAGTGGCCTACAATACAAATTATGCATCAATATGAAAACAGAAACCTCCATATTATATGTATTTAATAAGTTATTGATTTCTGTCAATATATGAACGAAATATGTGTAAACCACAGGTATATGATTTTGAAACCAATCTTGTGGTTGTAACACATTCTAGCTGCTGGCTGTAATATATGAATTTATTGTAATCGTATACAAGAGCTGTATCGAAAATTGTATTTAGTTTCTCTCACTGTATTATGTATATAGAAAGTGTATTAATTTGAGAAGTACTAAAAAAAAACAAGAACGAATTGATGATTTTCAATTTGGAACTATAGTATCAACACAAATGATGTGGAAAAGTTCAATGGTGTAAGCACTAAAAAAACTAAGAACGAACAATACTTAATTCAAAATTTTCTCTCTGTCAATACAAGCGGTAGTTTTAATAGGATTGTAACCATCCTCACTTGCGTTTTTACCGAGGTTTCATGACCAGCGGCCCTAAGAACCACTGAAAAACGATTTGGAACAAACGGGCTGGAACAATCGTCTGGTGCTTTTGTAATTTGTAGGACGAAATTTTGAATTTAAAAAAATGTTCTTATCTCTGAAGCTTTTAAAAATGGTTTTAATTTTACCTCTCCTCAATAACTTTTAAGCCTCGTATTTGTAATCAGCGACCTCGAAAAACCCCTGAGAGATGATTGCTGTGGTGAAATTTTGAATCGAAAATGTTTTACCTCTATCATTTTTTGGGATTTTAATTGGGTTGAAACTTTCCTCAGTTGCTTTTTGACCTCGGATTCGTGACCTATGACGAGAGATGAACTGCATGGTGAAATTTTTAATTTTTAAATTTTTTTATTGCTGTTACTATTTAGGATGGGAAAACTACCCTTTTTTTCTCAATTTATATAGTGACAGAGAGCACTGATGATAAGTGTTCCTGAAGTTCTGATATTCCTGGAGTTCTCCAATATTTTATCTCAAATCTGGCTAATAAACACATAGGTGATAAAAATACATATTATTAATTATACATGTTACATATATAACTGTAAAGACTGGATATTTATAGTATTTTATAAATGCTAATTAAAAATAGTCCTAACAATTAAATTAAATCATTTATCGAGTATCTAAACAGTCAACTTTGTTAGTTGTTATCTTCACTCATTTTTTTTTAAATAATTAATATTGAGGCTTCAGAACTTTCAATCACTAAAATTTATTAAACGTATAGATATTCAATTTGTAATTGTTTTGTTTTGGATTAAAATGCAATATAATAGGAAAACTTATCAGACGTATTTCATGTCAAGATCAATGATGTATAGTCAGTCATTTCTAAAGTATATCAAATTATTCCCTCAGGACTTTCTAAGATTACTCTGAATTATCTCATATAGTCATATATAATAATTCCTGCTATCTATATTTGTATTTTAAATAATTAATTGGCATATAAAAATATTTTAGTGTATATTAGCCTACAGTTTGTAACGCTAGTTAATATCGACGGCCAGAACAAAATTTTGGTATAGGTATTGATAAATTTACTAAAAAGTGCATTTCCGAAGATCATCAACCTAAATCAAAAACTAAAAGAGCGACTTGAAATTCTGGTAACGTATTTTAGACCTAAAGGTTTTCAGCTCGTGAATCGGTTTATTGAATCTAAAGGATTTAAGAGATACACAAAAATATTTTTCGTTTCAAAATACTCATTTCTTTTAATTCCCATCTATAACATTTTCTTCCATAAAAATTATATTATAACCCGTCGACCTGATTAGTCAACCTGCTAATCGCTATTTTGCAAAGTTTAAAGAAAATACTGAATTATATTTTTAATCATTAATTCCAAAAATCCTGTTGGTTAGCTTAAATTTTATTAATATAACCAGTATCATATTTAATATGCATATTACAAAATTATGGAAAATAATGTAAATACTGAGAACTTAGCAGGCTTTATAATTCCCCCAATAAAATAGAATGATGCGTAAGACTGCCAACTCGTTAATATTCAGATTGAGAATTAAAAATTTGATAAAAATATCAGTTTTACGCATTAAATGAGAAAAAATATTATTTATAATTAATTGTTTACATCCTCAAATATTTGGCTAAAACACGAAAAAATGACATGAGTATACCGGCATGTAGGCTGAAATACAATGTCAGTGATAAACTGAGGATTTAGCAGAATTTCGTTGTCTACACACATATTTTCTATTTTTTCGTGTATAGCATTTCTCACTCTTTATACGTGAATATCGTTGTTTTTCGTGTACCAAACGGTAGATAATACCATGCATTTTATTGTCTGTAGAAAAACTAGGGTTTAGTCCAAAATTAGTTGGTTAACGAATTAGACCGACGAAATGTTTGTTCGGTTTGTCTCAATAACCCTCATTACATTGGACACATTTTCTCTTCATTAAAATGAATTTAGTATTCTAAATAATTTTAAATTGAATGATACCTATTTATTCAGATACGATTTACCTATTTGAATACTAACCTCAATAATATTGATTTTTAAACTTGTCAAAATATTATTTATATTTATATTTTACAATAATAATTTATAATAAATGTTGACATCTATTTATATTTAAAATGGAATAATGTTCAAACTAATACGAATTACGTTATAATGTTTTTTTCTTTTTTTTAATATTTATTTATTTATTTATTATTATATTGCGTTAATAAACTTTTGTAAAACTATATAAAATTGTAAGTTACATATTTCCAAAATACTTAAGAAACTGAAAATACAGCTTGTGTGTCCCAACAATATGATGTCATGAATATATACTGGCAAGACATATATTTGGATGACGCCATATTGTTCTGGAAAATGCACAGCACCGATTTATATTTTCAAACATATTGCTTAAACGATTCTAAATACGTTTAAAGAAATTTTCTTTTTTTCTTTTTATAGAAATTATACGATTAACCTTCTTCACTCGTTCATTGAAAATATTATTCATTTATTTTCCTCTTGGCATAAAAATTCAAATCTGAGATCTAAATCGCATAGAAAAGTACAGGTGGCCACTATTTCAACATCATTTCTTCGCACGAAAAAAGGTAGTTTTTGAATTCAAAGCTTATTTAAGGCCTGATTCTTACATCCCACCCATAATGTAAGAATTGGTAAGTCATTAACTATGAAATTTTACTTGGAATTCGTCTTGGAGAAATCACAATTTGTTCGAGCTGCAAAGTCTAAATAAATCAAGTTACTGCGTATTTAGTGTTTCAGAGAGAATTCATTGTATCCACAAACTCTTGTATAATTACTTAATAGTTTTCTTTTGCATGCAATGAAAACCATTATACTACCTATAATAATAGAGTTTGTCTTCAATTCAGTTGAAATGAGAAAGACGTGATGATATAATCGTACACGGTTGGGGCTATGGAAACTTCGTCCTAAATTCATATTTAATACTCTAGTCCAAAAAATATTTGACATACACCTTCATGTAAATAATGGCACAATGGGGCCCGCATACAAATAACAATCTGAAGAAATTAACTTACAATTTACCTTTGAAAAACAAAAATATTTCAGTCCCAAGTTGTTAGTTTTCAAAAATGTGATAATTAAATTCGGATTTAATAAACGTCAATAATTAGGAGTTTATCAGGATGGGAATTTTAAATGATTTACAAAAAGCTAATACATTATTTTATATTGCATTTATGTAATATATGTTTTCGGACGAATTTTCACAATTAAAACCTGTAAAATTTTTATACTCGACATTTATAGTCATATAGTATCATATGTCAGAGTACGTTTATTAATTTTAGCCTAAAGTTTGTAAAGCTTAACAATATTGAAGCCACAAATATAATTTTTATGTATGTGTTCATAGAATCACCCAATTAGTCCATTTCCGCAAGTATGTCCTTCTGTTTTTCAACAAGATAGCTCAAAAAAGAAAAAAAAATAGAGCAGGAGTTTTGGTGGTGTATTTTTGACTTAAAAAGTAAGATAAAATTCGTGAGTGACAAAATCGGTTTTTTGGGTTCAATATACCGACGACGTAACTGTTCAATCACATGTTTTTTACAAACAACTTTTGCTTGAAACATTTTGTCGTAAACTGTTTTGACTCGTCGCAATTTCAGTTGAAATTTAAACTAATAAGCTCAATATATTTGCAATACATATTATTATTGTATGTGTTTACTTATGACTACATGGAATGCGTATTTTAAGTATTTTATGAATGGTAATTATTAAAAATATTAAATCTGTAAAATGTTATTTTCAGTTGTTTTAATTTTATTGTATAACATATTCTGTTAAAATATGATATTTTAAATTTAATCGCTGATTTTAAATAAGAAATCTCATCACAGTTTAGGCTTAAAATCGATTTAAAAAAGTTGTGTTAATGTGATTATCAACACAAAAGTAATATAAATAAATTATTTTGATATTTTAATAGGATTTTCTCAATGAGAGAGCTAAAAGTTTTAAATGGTACCACAAAATGCTAACCCAATTATTGTTTGAGGCTTAATAAGTAGGTTAGGTAAAAAATATAATAAAGAAATAGTTATTGTATATTTCATTGACAGTACCGACAGTCTTAGACTTCAATTACAGCAGATTTTTTTTATATGAAGAACAGAGGTACGTATAATTGTAACACTGTTTTCATGTCAAATTATAAAAAGAAGTGTCAAATTGACTCAAATACACAAAATTTTTTACTGCTCAGTTAATATTTAATCTCGTTTTTATGCGTAGCAATTTTCAAGTTAGACTCGTCTACCATATCTATAACTATTATGGTCTATACATGAATAACAACAATCCTTAACTTCAAACACATATAAATATATAACTTTGGCCTCATAACTCACTTTTAATGAGCGGCTTACTCGTAAATCATTTGTTCATGAACTAACTACTAGGTAGAACGTAGTAATGTATTAAACAGTAGGTAGATGGCGACACGGTGAGTTTGTTTTTATAATATATCTTCTAAAACCTACAATCAAACATAGCTTATACTTTTATATAAATAAAATTATAGAAGAAACTTTATCAACCTACTAGCTAAGGTATAATAATAAATGGATATGTATACAGTCGGCCCATAATCACTTGTAATGAAGTATATTTTGTGTGGAATTCCTTACATAACTTCGAGACGTACATCCAAAACTATTTAATTTCAAAATTTTCATCTGTCTTCTGATTTATTAAAAGTATTTTGATAAAGTTTAATCAGTTCAAACAATATTCTTCTATGGAAATTTTGCTTTGACCTCAAAACGTGTTTCCTTAGGTTAGGTTAGGTTTCCTAAAACAGGTTATTTGGATAGTCCATTTTTTACACGTTTTATTCATACAAGATGGCATATTTTAATTGGTCCATATTTTTTGAGGACAATAAATATTTTTGAATTATTATTGTTTCATGTTGAGGTCAATTTTCAGGGTTATTTAAGGGTCACAGTGGTTTTTATAAAGAAATCGCTCATGTTTAATGATGGATTCGGAAAACGCTGAGAATGTTGGAGACGATTAGGTACTTTGAATTTTCTCAGAATATCAAAGTTCAATGTTCATCGGATGCTTCTTGCATGCGAGGCATTTTTGAAATTAACTCAGATTGGATTGTCTGAAGGTTAGTCTAATAAATAAAATATTAAAGCTACGAACGTGAAATTTCTCACTATTTTCGTGATCACTATCGACCACAGATATCGCCATTAAAAAAATATCTTTGACCTTCAAATGTTACCTCAAGGTTAAATCCCATAATGTAAAAATATGATTCATATTTCCTTCAACAATTTTTTGTTCAGCGCCTACTTTTGGAAATATTTAAATGGGTAATATAAAAAGAATTCATGATAGTAACGTAGAGTTAATAAGTCTGAAGCCAGGCTATAATTTTGTACCTGGCTAAATTCGGGTTATAAATTTTTAATATTAAGTCTCTACGGTATTCAAATATAAGGACAGCAAATGCAAGTATCATTTGGATAAGATCGAAATTCCTAAAAAATGATAAATACAAATATTTTAGTAGATAAAATAAAACAGAATACAGATTTGAATCACTATAGATAGAACAAAAAATAAGTTAATTGAACTTGGTGTTGATAACGTAAAAAAAAACGTGGTAAACCTGGTTAAAGAATAAAAAAACCAACTCTAAATTACCTAATTGTGTTTAGCGAGTTGGATATAGATAGAGCCATTTTCAAATACAAAAAAAAGAAGAAAAATATATCCTACCACATTAGTAAATGTCTTCCATCCAAACAAAAGAAGAACGATCGTTATTTAATTTGAATTGGTTACATTTTAATGAACTAGTTATTAAATGAACAGTGAGTGAATATTATTAAACAATGTTTTTAAAAAGTACTGGTGCAGTTTTAAGAATCGTGGATTTGCTAGTCTTCTAAGTTCAACTTAAACTCTTTAATATCACCCAGTTTTACGGCTTATTATTGAATATCTCGAATAAGCCTTTGTTTATAAGTAATTATGATCTGAAGAGCTCATTTGTTTTCGAATGTATTTAATTGAATTTTCGAGTTTTGTTATGCTTTTGAGTCTAGTCTTTTGTTTTGGTATCAATAAATATTTATATGTACAAAGAATACACTAGCAGTTCGGTGACCTCACTCAGAAGTAAATAATTAGTATTTAAATAACAGATACACAAAATTGAGAACATATGTGATAAAATCCAAAACACGATCTTACTATAGTAAAAATAAAATTTAACATCGCACTAAATTTCCGATTTAAATTTTTGTTATAAGGTTTTGGATCACTAAATGTATAAAATCACAAAATGCTGACAAATTCAGTTAAAGCTGCTATGTCTCATATTGAGCAAAAGTTTTTTGGTCGATATCTCGGAAACTATACACTTTAGAGTAAAAGTTAAGGAGACCATTATTGTAGAAAATATTACTTGTTACGGTTTATGGCCCATTTACTGAACCGGTTTTTTCTCGGCCAATAACTCTTAAAACATTGAATAAATCAAAAAAAATACAGCAATCCATTTTCCATCAATTTATTCTCTACAGCTTTTGTATAAACTTTATTTTCTAATGTCCATACGTGTGACAAACGAAATGCAAATTCGTCTTGAAGAAAAGTTCAATAAAATGTGAGATACTCTCTTTGTATGGCATATAATCAATCGGACATCGAATAAACAACAGTTTTTCGTTTCATTTACAAAATGAATATTTACTATGACAGCTTGTTATGAGACTTTGTTGTATTTTCAATACATGTTCACCGATGGTTTCATATTTACCTCAATTTTTGAACACAGTGTAAATATTTATCATTGCACAAAAAAAGCTCACAGTTATAAACGGACGTTGTGTTAAATTATCTACAATATTCTGATAGCAAGCAGTTGGTAGTTACTTATAATTCTTATTCCTTTCTTCGTTTTATTTACATCGAGCGATAGGTGAAGAAATGTATCCAGGAGTATCCAAAACTTTATCTAGGTGAATAAAGTTAAATGAAAATTTATAATTTATTTTGCTGCTCGTTTTGTTAATAAAGCTTAGTGTCTGTATGAAAATAGAGAACCTTATAATAATCGATATTTAATAACTCAGTAATCCGATTAAGAATGGTTTACTATGTTAACGGGAAAATATTTTTACAGTTATGAATAGCTTCAAATCATTGATTTATCGATAGCTTCATTGAAATATTTATCTTTGTGTCGATTTTGTGTGTCCGACAACGTCAATTTGTGGATACCATATTAAAAATGGATCTACATGGTTTTACGAATAGGACAAATCACAAATTTAAAATATTTTTCCCTAAAATAAGGTTACCAGACCTGAATTGACAATAATTTGTTTGTATTTTTAAATATAAATTTGTTCGAAGAAAAAGTTCCTGCCCTTTAAGGAGAGAGATGGAAAAATATTTCTTAGTGATAAAATTTCATCTAAGTAAACAATTTTTCGTGATTGGGGGACCCTTTTTTTAAGTTTTTGTTATTATTTTTCTAACGAAATGATTTCACCAAATTTTAATACAAAACATATTGTGGATTCGTCACTCCAAATCCACAAAAAAGGGATATCTAATAAAACAAATTAAGATAAAAATTTTTGGGTTTTTGAACAGGGATTTTGACAATGACCTTGAAAGTTCTATCAAGGTTAACTTTAAATATTTATGGGTTTAAGACTTATGGATTTTGGCTTGGCAGTTGGTGTCTGTGAATTTGTGGTTTGGACTTTTGAAACAGAGATATCCTTTCAATAAAGTAAAGTTGCTCTTGATAAAGTCTTGAAAATCATTGCGAAGGTCAAAAGGTTTTGAATTTTTTTTTTTTTTTTTAAAAAAGCTTTGTTTACCTGAGAATTTGAAAAAAAAGAAAAAAACAACTATTTTTCGTAATTTCAACCTGCTGCGATTTTATTATTTTCCAAAAATTAAGCCGAGTTATTATTCTTTTTTTCTTGCTTTGCACTCTTCAAAATTTTGGTATACATTTGTAGTTTATACTTTAGGAATGAACATATTTAATTAGCTTGGCCAATTTCTTTTTAAAAGTTCTCTATGGTTCTTGAGTCTATTTGCATATAATAATTTCAAATTGGAAAGTTAGAAAGAAAATTAATGTTTTCTATTAAATCAAAATGAAAAATATACGAACGTAAATACAGTCAGTTCATGAAAAATGTTTCTATATTTACTGTACAACAACTTGATATAGAACCTAGTGAGTGCATGACAGTTTCTGTGTATATTTCTTTTTTTCTGCAGAATACGTTTGTACGTGATTTTTATATAATTTTTCTTGTGTACCGTGAAAAAAAATAAAGTTTTTCTTCCTCCATAAATATTTTATTATCGGTTTTTAACAACTAATATTTACATTCGTATAGTTGTTATATGTTTTATTTTATTTTTCTACAGTGACAACATATAACTCAATAACGTTATGTATATAATAAAGTTAGAAATGTAATTAAAAGTTCAAAAGTTCAGAAATATTATATACATGGACAGTATTTATTATATATACATTTCATATGAAACTCGTTGAAATATTCTGAAAGATAATTAATTGATAGATTTTATTTTGTGAAAATCCATTTTTATAGGAAACTTTTAATTTCATTAGTTTTCACTCAAAAATTAATTTTTAAATGGAAATAAAAAACAAGTCCTCCATTTGCCAATACGGTGAAATCCTACTTATTTCTCATTGAATATATACAAAAAAAGAAATACTTACTCAAGCTCCACTATCCCTACCAATTCTCTCAACCCTGGTCTCTGGGTTGAAATAATCTGCGTACCATTTTATGGTCCACAGAACGTACGATCTCGCACTTTCAAAAAGCGACAGAATCAAGGAACTGAATTCTATAATTCAAATTGGAGTAAATAATGGATACAAATTATACGATTAATAAAAAAGAAAAACAAGCTATGCGAAATCAAGTATTCCCGCATATTTTATCCAACACAGAAAATTCTTATGCATCTCTTCCACATGTAGGAAATATCTCACAACAAATTGAAAACCTCGGTCGAAAATATAATATACAACCCGCTTAGAAAAAAAATCGTCATTTTGGAAAAACCAATTTTTAATGCTAAAGAAAAAAACCCCATCGATAATAAAAGTGGTCTTTATAGATTATCTTGCCCGCAATGCAATGCCACTTATTTTAGTCAGTGGATCATTTCTACCAGGTACAAAGATCACATATACAGTCATCAAACTTCTGCTAACATCTGCATTCATCTTTCCAATACAGGTTATACAATTGATAGGGAACACATCTCGGAGGTGTTACATATTTGGTACAAAAGTTAAAAATTTTAAGCCGAATAGTCGTAATGCACTTCGCAAGGCGTGTCGTCTCAGCGAAATTCAAGGACAACGGACTTTCAACATAGCCTATGAGATATCAGAGAAAATAGGTTTTTCTATAAAAAGATACTGTTAGCAAGTTCATATAATAATAATCTTTTAATTAAATATTTTATTTTTGCAAATGATATTACAGAAAAAAGCCGTCAACAACACAGCTTCATCACTAAGACTGTATTTTTTATTAGAAAACTATCCTAGTTAATCATGTATTTCATAAAATTGATAGCTAATTTAATTTTTTCATGCCTCGAATACACACTTAAGAGTTTCATACAAATGTCACGTTAGTAGCGCTCCTAAAGTTTCTAAGTTTGAGCAAAATTTGAGATTGTTAAATGGGTATATTCACGACATAAAAGTAGCCTCAAATTGACGATGGTCAAATAATAATTAACATTGCTTAAATGTATTTTTCGAATATCTCCGTCCTGATTATTAATAGGTTGGAGGTTATTAAATCGTTCCAGGCCTGTTTTTCACCATGAAATTTTTTTTCCATACTCAAACAAGAAAAAATCTGAATAAACTAAACATCTTTCATTAATGGATATATATATATATATATATATATATATATATATATATATATATATATATATATATATATATATATATATATATATATATATATATTAGTTCTATGACCATTTTTTTATCACAAGAGACCATTTAATCATACTTAATCGACTTAAAAAAAGCATGAGGTCACCAATTCGTTTGTATTTTTTTAATTCCTGTTAACTCCATCATTTATAAACTGATTTACAACATTTGGATTAAAAAGCATATCTTTTTTAATTTTCCACATTTGAAGAAACAATTCTAAGAGTAAGGAGTGTCAAAAATAAATTCTCGTAGCTTTGTTTATCTCGCAAAAATTAAAATTGTTTATCTTCCAAAAATAAAATTGTAAATCTCCCAAAAAAAAAAATTTCCGTTAAAACGAAAAAATAAATAAATGAATTTAAGAAAAGTATAAAATCCGAATGTATGCAAAAAATAACTTTCTAAGTGTCACGATAAATTTTCTTTCATTTTCACTAAAAACTGGAACATTTTAAATGCTTAAATAATTTTATAATTTAGGTCATGATAAAATGTCATCATCTCTTGATAATAACATTAAAATGAACACAATAATAATAATTATGTAAGTACTAATAGTTAAAATTTTCTGTACAGACGAAAGAGAATTTATCAAAATTATTAGGTTTCTCATTTTATAGAATCATATTATATAGTGTTAGTTCTCTGTGTAACTATGTCTATACTAAATATATTACTTAATGTATTTAATAATAAAGTCAGCTATTATAGAGTACTCAAAATATTTCTACACTCTTAAGTAATAATGATGACAATGCGTTAAGAAACTCATCATAAATTTTACTCATACACACATATATTCTTACCGTGTATGTGCATGTGTTGGAATATATTTATGCCTCTACAGAATGTCTTATTATTGTAACCGGCTCAGTTGCCAAGTGTGCAGAGGCACGATTACCTTCAACCATTTGAATACTTAAACTACAGGTTACGGGTTCGAATCCAGGCAGCAATCATGATACACTGCTTAATAGACTGTCATCGCTTGGATAAGATCGAATGGAGTGTTCTAAAAAGAGAGTACAGAGGACAAAAAGTTCTTCTTCATAGTTCTTTAGGCGGTGTAGCTTTGGTTACGAGCTTCTCACAAAAAATCAATTTGAACTGTATAGGTATATTAAAATAGAATCCATCGGAAGACAAATATTTGGAAAGGGTCACTATTGATAGGTTTTATTAGGGACCTTTTTTGGTAAATATAGCAAAAAGTTGAACATAAAAACTAATGAAATGTGAGAATTTTGAAATAACTCTGAACAAATATTTCGCTTAAAATGAAAGTCGAACAATTATTATTGTAATTAATTATGATTTTACCAGCTTAGTGAGTAGAGGCAATAACAACTTCACCCCTTTAACTAATTAGGCAGGTAGTTGCAGGTTCGAATTCAGGCAGCAGCAGTTTGTTCATTTACAAAAAAGAGATGGTGGGTTGATTCACTGTTGTCGCATGGATAAGAACAAAGGACTTGATTCCACTAATAATAAGTTCTATTCATACACAAACACAAAATATAGCTTTTATTTTCACCTGTGACTGAAAAGATATTCATTCTTGTTCCATCTGACAAAGTATACCACAAAAAGACAGTTCAGACCAAAAACAAAACCAATTTTAAAGAGATCAGAACATATCTGTACGCATAGCACAAAAAACATAATCGATAAGGTTTGGAAATTTTTTATTTAATCCTAAAATTTCCGTTTTATAAATTTTTTTCGTATACTACTGCAGTTATTATATATTAGGTACGAAAATTGAAGCGCGATCGTCAGTCAACAAATTAGTTTACCTAAAGCTGTCGTTAAGAGTGGTATTCTTCAGTTCAATGGCACCAAATCTTCCTTGACCCACTCCAAGTAAAAATGTATCTTTTTAAAATTTATTATGATACCTCCTATAATTAAATAAAAAAATTTCGATTTATAGTATTCCTTCCTTTGTTTCACAGTGTACCGAATGATGACATATTTATTACAAAAAGACGTCGAGAGTGAGATAACAAGATGTGATAAGTAAGAAAATAAATATTAAATACATATATACTGAAATTGTGTATAGAATAGAATAGAATTAAATTTCAAAATTTTCATAACGTACTTGGTAGCAGGAAACAAGAATAATACATATCGTTTAACTACTAGTGTGGTAAGAAAATGAAATGGTACTCTCTCATATCTGATAATGTAAAACTCTACTATCTTGGCATATCTTTGTAACATAATAACTGTGTTCGCATATTCTGTCTTTGTTCGCAATTACAATTTGTAATATTTACAGTGAAATATTCAAAAATGTTACTAGGAGATTCATCAACAAACAGGTTGCAAATCGGTTAAAATTAAAAGTCAGGAATTAAATGGCAAGGTGTCCAGTAGCAAGAAAGAAGCTGTATACATTTTATTTGTCACTTCAATTGAAGTGTAGGCACTTCACGAACATGAATCTGAAGTTATTTGTAGAAAATTTTTAAAAGTAAACAAGATATGAACATCAAAATTCCTAAACAAGGAAGGATATATATGATTTATGATGTCTTTTACGATGCCTCCTTATAAATATTATGATAATGAGCGTTTTTAAGAATGAGATGGATATATAATATTTGATACCTTCTTTGTTTTTGATTAATTTTTAATTCAGTTGTCAAGTTTTGTCATATGAAATTGAGTCCAGTTTCAAATTTTCATTAAAATATAACAAATTCAGTTTCATACAACTACCCTATTGTGATAAAACAATTTCTTACATACATAGAATAATCGAAAAGAAATATTTATTGAGTACGTTTAGCTGTTTTTAAATATTTTAACTTCTATCTTATTTGAAAATGTTATCTTCGAACTTGTCTGGCATTTTGAAAAGCTCATCATTTTAAAAGACAGTGACTTTATCTTTATTGGAAATCATCCACGACTTGTCAAAAACTAATTTACTTTAAGGCATCCCAGCAATGTGTTTTTTCTTTGAATAACATTGTCTTTCTCTGAAAGAAAGTTTGAGATTTGAGGTCCAAGCTTTAAAACAAGCACAATCATATTCCTTAAAAATTGCCATCAGAGAGATTCCGAATTAGTATACAGACAACAAACTACATATATTATAAATCTGATGAAGATTACTAGTTTCAAATAAAATTTTCCAATGAAATTAAAGAGGATATTAATCGCAGTCAAACCAATATGGAAACTGACTTCTTAAGGCAAGTGGAAAGCAGTGGTACGTGAAGAATGGGTATACGCTTGTTCAAAAATGTGCTGCATCCCAAGAATTATTAATTAATTTTACTTTTTCCGAAAATTATTGAAGGTAATCATTTTACTAACGATTTTGGTTTTAAAACGCTGATAAATGCATAGTAATATGGTTTAATATTAAGTTTAATATTTATTTTTTTTTTTTTTTTCGAAATTTTTATGCAAATATTATCGGCATTACAATTTTGCTGTAAAATATTATAAACGGCTTCATTATGTTTTTGAAAGTTGACTTCACATATTATCACAAGGATAGATATTCCCAAATAAACTCTTTTCATGTATTTTTAAGAAATTTGTCATGGCAATTTTGAAATACACTGTAGACTCATCAATGTCACAGTAAATTATGTAAAATATTTAGTATTAAAGTGAAAATGATAGTACACACATAGAGTACCTAGGTATTATAATAATTTGTTAGTTAAAATAGAAAATATTACAAGAATATATTGTTCGAGATTATTAAAGTTTTTGTTGCTTTTATACTCGTTGCTAGAAATTTCTTGGTACTTTAAAATGGCATGTATACTAAATGAATTACATTTATGTATATATCAATTTTGGAGAAAGCATGAAGAAAAAATGATAAATTTTGAAACGTCGCTTAAGATAATAAAGTGTAAAATTTATTTCAAAAAATCCCTCGATAAATCAATTAAATATAATTTAAAATTAGGAATCGGAACACAACCGATAATATATTAATTTTTATGATAATTTTAGTAAAAAGGAAGTTGATAATGGGGGATTTCTTAGCTGGTTTTGAACTATTTGTAGCATTAAATCTCATTTCTAGAAAAATCTATTTGATGATTTGTCCAAATGGATTCAGGATAACAATATAATTCTTTCATTTTTAATTTTAATCACTCAATAAATCAATAAAATATAATTTTAAATTAGGAATCGGATAATCTATTAATGTTTATTTATTTTGAACTATTTGTTGCATTAAATCTCATTCTTGGAAAAATCTTTTTGATTATTTGTCTAATTGGATTTAGGATCAGGATATAACACTTTCATTTTATTTAAAGTAGAGAATGTTTCTTTTTCGTTAATTTTTACAATTTTAAATTTTTTTCGCACATATTAACCATATTTTGCTTGCCAAGTCTGCTTTTCTGTGTTCCATCTATTTTTGTAATTTAATTTAATTTTATTTTTTAAAGACTATGAAATGATATACAATTTTAAATTGTAAACTTTAAATAAAGGCGTAATATTCAACTAATTTTGAGTGGTGTTGCGTTACACTCACCTTCAATTGCACATATCCATTGAAATCTGTAAATAAAAATAAAAAACAATTGATGAATAAATAAAATAAACCAATTCAAATATGATATTTGTGATAATATCAATAAAAAATAAATTTTATATAACAATGATGAAATATAAATGACAATATGATTGGAAATCAGTAAAAATTTCATCAAATCTAAACAATAAAAATATGGAGTAGTAAATAAAAATAATTAAAATATATAATATTAATAATTGTTTTATTAGAATTTATTAAATAATGAATGGAATCATCTACAATAAAAATATGTATATCGTGATAATAAAAATGTTAGAAAATTATTACATAAGAGTTTATTATTGGAACTTCTTTCAAATTTCAGATATTAAAAAAAAAATTATTAATTTTTCAATTGATTTAATTAATTTTTAGAAAATTAATAGATGTTTTATTTTCACTTTAACATTTTTTTAAGTTACGAATGCCATTCAACTTAGTCATTTATACCAGGGTAGATAATTTTTGAAAACAAAAAAAATTACAGTAGAATGAAACCAATTGGAAACGGAAGATAATATGATAAAAATGAAAGGAAAAATAAATTACGGGCGATCTGAGTTCGGGTAGTATGGAAGGGGTGAGTTTTTAAGGATAAAACACGGTTTATTTCGATTTCCGAGAAAACTAAAAGTCCTAAAGAAAAAAGCTAAAAAGCAAAGTTGTAGGTAATAAAAAGATCTACAACTTTTGTAAAACAGTCCGTGTTACTATAATAAAAACAGTCCGTGTTACTATTTCGGATCCAACAGTTTATTATTTTGGCATTTATTATTTAACCATAAACAAAAACAATCGATTTTCAATAATAGCATTGTTCCAGATTTTTTTTCACCAAAAATATAATAAAATGCATTGATTCTATACACAATTTTATTTGTATGAATTTTCAAAATTGCATTTATTATCGCTTATTTTTTGTTGCTTAGTGTATATATATAACGGTCGTTAAATTAAATAGCTTTAGTATGCTAATATTGACATATTAACAATGTTAAATTAAAAAAAAAAAATACTTGGCATTCACTTTTCGTTCATAATAAAAATTGACAACATAAACTCAGAGTCATTAACTATGTATATTTTTATGTAGTTTAATGTAATCCATTTTTTAAACACACTATTATTATGGCACATCAAAACCACTTAGTTTATTTAATGTACTGTGATAATACAATTATCTCAGAAAATTTAATATACAAAAAAATCCCAGCTTTCATCATTTTTATTAATTAAAAGCCTTTATTTAGTGTATCCAGGAATTCTCGAATCTATATTATTTTTGAATCTACATTTGGCACCCATGATAAGATAAGTTACATGACCTGCATACAATCCCCCACCCCGCCACCCATGGAGAAAATACTAATATAAATAGGTAGGTACCTGCTGTGCGCTTCATCCTGATCTGGTAGTTCTGGATGGGGCTATCAAGGAACTGAAAATCGTCGACATATGCATTCTATTTGAAGGTGCCTTAGAAGTGACTCAGCAGCAAAATGTCGAAAATATAACCAACTTGTCGTTGGTTCACTCGGAGCCTACCTATCACAGAACTATGGGGTAACGAAATCCTTGGGAATACCTCAGCAATAAACGGACACCATGGCCAGATTGATGGCACCAGACACGATCCGTTGTACCATGATCAGCCCTTAGCACTTGTAACCACAAACATAAGAATAAACCGGAACAAAAAATAGTAATGAGTTTCTACAATTTTGCTTGTTATATGCATTTTAAAATCATATCAACGATGCAAATCCATAGCTTTATAATATGGACGAAATTTTGTAAAAAACGACGGCATTTTTTCTTTGTGTAGAGCCTACAATAATATTAATAATTTTTGTTAGAGATTATTTGCAGCTAGTACCAGCTTACCTTTTATGATTTTAATTGCTATATTCAACAATAAATATGAGTTTATTTGTCAATAAACTATTGTTATTAAACCACCAATATTTGAACTAGAAAATGAAATCAATTCGTTTGTTTTAGAACGAACTAAACGGTGATCCAACGTATTTAAACTACTTTATGCATTTGATTGTAATATTTCATCAAATATTACAAATATATCTTAGTTCTATAAAAATTTCTATTAATGACAAAATTTGTATGCTAACAAGCTTACAATGTGCATACTTCAACATGATACAATTTGGATAAATTTCAATGATTTTGCTGCATGTTGAAACATTTATCAGCAAAATAAAATAAATACACGATAATCCCGCAAAAAAGGCGTGGATCTTCCAGTTGAAGGTCCCTTAATAATCAATCCAAGTTATAACCACTCTTAATGGGAAAGAATATAACTTTCATAAAAACGTATTGTACTTTTCTGCTAAAGAAAGTTCGTTTTTGGACGATCATGTTTAAGCCGTTTATTTTAATTTTATTCGGATGCCATTTATCTAATTAAATCTGATATAGTAAATCTGAATGCGATTTTTAATCCAATCGGTAGAGCCAATACCGGGATGGCTGTGTACTATTATAATGTTGTGCCATTTTAATGTGACCAAAAAAATTTTTGAGAGATGCTACTAGACGATTGAGGAAAAATCTAGAAAATAAGTGTTTTATATATCAGAAACTAATATTATGAGGAAATGGCGTGTCTTGAATTCAATAAAAGATTTTAGTGCGACTGGCAAAGTCCTCACTGCGAACTTTGAAATTGGGGTATTTTTTGTATTTTTTGTTTCTTATGCTCAACCGAAAACAGCAGAATCAATTTTTCTAAAAAGTTATTTAGTTATGGTTACGTTATTACTCGTCAAATGACAGTGGTTCTATGAATGTATAATTTTTTATCGATAAAAAAAATAACACACATACATACTCTCTGAAACGTTTAATTTGGGTTCTTCTGACGATGAAAAGTGAGGATAATTGAAAATTCCAAATTCATAAAATCGACGGCCAGTTCCCATTTAAAGGAATTGTACTGAAAAGTTAAAAATAATTGTAGCTATGTTTATGATCATGAGGGAACATAGGAAAATTGTATCTATTTGAATCCCTTTCAACCCCTTTGCAAGGTAGCAAGACCTTGGGATCTTTTAAATCGAATATTGAAATAAAATATTCAAAGTCTATTGGAAAATTGTATTTCTTGAACTTCCCCCGTCAAGGATAATACAATTTTGTATTCATTTCTGAGTGCGGTCTATAGCAGTGCTTAGACATTACATCGAAATTAAATAAGCTAAGGTCAAATGGTCAAACAGTTGTATTCGAATAAAAAAAGAAATAAAAATCGACTATTTCCTAAAACTAAATGAATGAACTCATCGAAAATGAAATAAAGTATTCAAAACTAGAATAAAACAAAATTATTTTGAAAAATATTTTTTATTTCTATATGAAAACTAATGTGCAAATATGATTGATAAATAAATATTTTCGAATTATTAAACTGAATAATTTTAAATAAATACAAAAAGAGAACTAACTATAAATAACATGTTTAGTTATTTTGAAATATTGGCATGTTTGTATATAAAAACTTTTATATAATATTATTAAAATCTGTCAATATTTTCACTGTACTCTATAAACTCAATCATATATATGCATACCGATCGTCCAAAGAATTATTTTCTATAAGACAAAAAGTCAATATTAAAATACATATACATAAACTATAAACACTTAGTTAAGACTTTTTGTCATTACAAGTATTAAATTCCCACCGTCAATATTGAATCTTTCAAAAATAATAACATTACAGTATCTATGTGTATGTCGTGTTGATTATACAATAGATTAGAAACATATACTTATAAAACATTCAACGTATTATTATAATACGCAAACGGCCTCTCTTAAATTTTTTTAAAAATAAACATGTCATAAAAATGTGCTGTTGACTTGTTATTGTTATATTGTTATTATTGTAGTTGTGAATGTAAAATTTTTTTTTTTTGTGTAAGTCTCTATATATGTATTTTAATATTGGCATACCCTTTAAGCCCCATAGAAAATGATTCTGTGGACAACTGGTATAGTATAATTATAGATTATAGTTATGTATAGTACATTTAGGAATGTGACAATAATTTTACTGAAAACTGATTTTACCTTAAAAGTACGCTTATTTCAAATATTTTTATTTTCTACAATCATTACTTCTAGATAATTATTTATCCATTCATATTAAATTTTTAATTGTAGCAAATCTTACACTGAATCAATAATTGCTTCAAATAAAAGTTGTTTGATTTTAAGAAACGAATAGTTTTTTGTGTTAGAACTCTCCTTCTAGCTCTTATGGCGTAACAAATTGATCATAGATCCAGGGAACCCCATTGATCGATCCTGTATATTTAAGATATTCATTACTAAGGTCTCGAATATAAAATTTCATCAACGTATCTCATTTAAGCAGACAAACAGGCGACCAGACCAGTGAAAATTAAGTCATACAATTCAACACTTATTAAATGCTTTTTATAACACTTATACCAAAGTTTAATTTCAGTCTTCAATATTTTCCAAATATAAGACTATAACAATTGAAGATAACAACTAATAGAGGTAATTAACATAATATTAATAAAGTTCCAAACAAAAGTTGTTTCTTTTTAGAACACGAAAATTATTTTGTTTGAATTTACTTTCTATATTTTATGGTTTCAGAGTTGTGTCTATTGAACCCAATTTACCGATTTTGATCATTAACGAACTTAAACTCATTTTTATGTCTAGAACACATCTTTTACCATTTTTGGGTTATCTTCATGTCCGACAGACATGAGGTAATAGGATTATAAGGTGATTCTATGACGCTTACCAAAATTTTGTTTTGGACTTCAATATTTACAAGTATTTCAAACATTAACATACTTTGGCAAATTGTATATATGTTGAGTATAAAAATAAGTAAGAGTTGGCTAAAAAATAATTTATAAAGAGCATCGAAAAACATTAAAAGCTCTAAAACTCTTGTGCAAATTTACCAAACTAATATCTATGTACTGTAAATAAATATTAATATGTATGTATTTTTGAATGTATAATATGGTATTATATCTGTATTATATTTCTCATACACATGGATTACAATATTAATCAATAATTGTTTCTAGTGCGATGAATTGATGTTCTGTCGATAAAAACCGACAACACAAATTGTATTGTGTCTACAACATATCCGTTTTGTATAAACTTTTTAAATTTTGGTTTGTTTAATCTTCTTCAGTGAGATTGATACCTCTGTAATAAGTCCACTCTTTAATGTAATATATATTGTATTTCTTTTAATTTTCGTGCAAAAATAACTATCCAAATGTTATGAAATTTGATATGCACAAAAAAACGGAGTGCATGTCCAAGAGTTCGCGAAAAAAAGATTCTAAGGTAAAAATGAAAATTTTATATTTAGAAATGTTTTTTTTTTTTAAATTCTTCGACACGTCGTCCGTTTTCACGTCAATATTGTGCATACCAAATTTCATTATATTTGGATTAATAATTTTTGAGTAATTTGTACGCGAAAAACGAAAGAAATGAAATGTATATAACTTGAATGAATGTAGTTATTGCACAGATATCAATGCTCCTTAAAATATGAAAGTAGAGAACATTAATTTGCTTCCTCATATTTCTAAATTAATCTGAAATCCATCATTCAACATTATTTTAAATTTCAACTTCATACTTCTTTTTATTATCCATTATTATAATCATTTTGAATTATAATACTGAATATATAACTTTATAATTTTATACTTAGTGTAATAAATTTTGAAAAGGTAAAACAGAGTTACCTTTTATAGTTATTTTGTATATCTCAATTTACTAAGCTAACATTTTTCAATTCTTTTCGAATATTGTTTATGTTAGTTTATGTTCAATTTTAACTTTACAGTTAAACCAAATCACTACGCTGACAGCTGTATAATTGTATTGTTGGTTGAAATGGCAGCTTGAAGTACTTTGAATTTCAAAAATAACGACATTTCTTAAATCAATACGATCATAGAGATGTGTTATTTTACAATTTAAATTAATAAATTCTAAAGTTAAGATCAGGAAATTACGAATCCAAAATTAATTAGTGGTTTAAAAAATTTTGAAAAAACTTTCAGCGTGTTTCAATGAACGAACGTAGTGAGGCCTATGATATCTGTCTATCTGCGTATCCTTGTTGTAACTTACGAATATGTTGTCCGATTTTGATGAAAATTATTATACACATTTATCACATTCAATCAGCGTTTTCTTCGGAAAACTTAAAAAAATTCTCTAGATGGCACCATCTCAGGGGTTACACGTGTTTTAAATTACCAATTTATAGAAAATTTTAAATGAACGTATTAAAAGATTAAATTAAAACATTTGGTTTTATTATTAAATTCATGTCAAAATAAAACTATTCTGGAAAAGAAGAATGGATATTTCAAAATGGAAATGGGACCACCTTGAACTGGGAAAATCATAGTTTATGGAAAGTATCAGAATCCAAATTTTGGCCACTCATTACTTAGTAGCATCTGTTTTGAAATTTTTAATTCTTTCAATGAATACTTGCAGAAGTTATAGCAATTTGAAAAATCAGTTTATTTAACAGGTTTTCTATTATTTCTAGATAAAAACTTATCAACTCATTTTTATTTTTATTATATCATTTTATATGCTATTTGACTCCAAAAAGTGTTGTATGAATCTTACTTCGATCAAAAGCCTAGTTTTCTGGATAATTAGAAAAAATCTAAAAATTTATTTTCTGAAAAATTAAACTTTGGATTGAAAAAACCTCATAAAATACATTTAGGTGTAAAAAAAGCTTATAAAATATCATACGCAAAATCAACATCGGATCATAAGTATTCTTCTAAATAATAAAATTAAAACATCTGCAATATGACGATTTTTTAAATTGTAATAATTTTTATAATCATTGAAGCTTTTTATAATTTTAGAAAAGATGCAATCTAAAGAATCAGGTCAATAAGACTAAAATCTGGATTCTCAGAAATAAACAGTTTCTGACCAATTTGATTGTTTATTTTAAAAGATATTTTCCATAAACCTAAATTCCCCAGTTAGCAGTTGTCCCATTTCTATTTTCCATTCAACCCTTCTAGAGGTCTATTTTGACATGAACTTTATTTTAAAGCTTTTCGACGAAGAATAATAATTTTAAATGATATTGCTCGTCTCACTTGCACTAGGATGAAGTTTGTACTGCAAGTATTGGAACACGCAAGCTAATTATTGCAAACAGTTATGACCAATATTTTGGTACTGGTAAGGCATCACGTACGGAGCTACAAGTAATAAGTTCTTTGATGGAGGTTCATCAGTTAATTCTTATTAAAAATTTATTGATTTTTATTGTGCATATATTTAAAATCTCCCTCTCTTAACCATTTTTTTTTTGTGTACGGCCTCGATTTAATGAAATATTTTATATTTCGATAGGTTTTCACTATAAAAAAAACAATATCGTTTTATAAATGTTGTTATTATAATCTAATATGACATTGATAAAAAATTTTAAAAATTTTTAAATGATTTCATGACAGGAAAATTAAACACAAATCATTGTGATTTTTTAATTTAGTTTTGATGCAAAAAAAAAACTATTTAATCACTTCTTAATTACATTATATACAGGTTGTTTTCTATCGAAAAATCAAGTGAATCGGGAAATGTCCGTCCATACCTACTTTTAAGGATAATGTGTTTTTGATTAAAATAAAGATCAATTTCTTATATTTAAATAGAAATTCAAATTTCTTGTTGCAGATTCTAATTTAATAAATGAAAAAGTTATGAAAATTTATGTTTATACAAAAACAGCTTCTAAAAAAATCGTATTATGCAAAAATTGCTTGGATCTTAATAACTTCTGAGAGTTTTTGAAATTTTTTTAACTTTTTTGTTGTTGCTTTTACTTGAAACAAAAAGAAGAAAATAAGTGAAAATAACAATTGCCATTGTTCATTGGTTAAATACTCGATATATAGTTCAGTGATTATTATAAATATGTATACAAAAATAATATGCAGTACAAATAAATGTACTTATTAGCTAAATTTCAGTGAAATTGTATCGAATCTAAACAGTTTACAAGAAATGTAACGAATAAAAGTTGTTTGTTTTTACAAAAGCAAAAATATTTGTCCTGAAATTTTTGTATATTTGAAAAGTTGGGTCATTAAATATTTCGGTGAGTGTACGAAAAGTGTCACACATCGACCAGTCATAGGTTTACACTAAACTCTTGTATTCTACTCACCGGCAATATTTTTAGATAAAAATTTGGGTCATGTATCTATTAAAGTCAGATATGGCTCAAAAGTGCTAACCGGAAATATCATGCTATAGTTTAATACGCGCTCACTAAAAATTCTCATACATGGTTTCAAATAAAATAAAATCCACACGATAAATAATTTTTGCTTATTATTATTTTCAGTATTTTTTAAGATCATACAACTCGAACCACCATATTCATTGTTTGTGTTCGAATTTTCTAATCGATATCTTCCGGAATTCCACATTCTTAAATACACACAAAGTAAAGTAAGACTGATTGTTGATGATTTTCGAATATTTTTTTCTATTTTTGTATATAAAAATAATAGACTTTGGTTTTGTGTTTATTTTCGTTTTCTCTGTATCAAAAGAAAATAATATTTTTCAATTGAATGGATTTTAATGCTAATGTACTGGAAGTCTATAAAAATAATATTTATTTTCATTCGATAAGCAAAGAAAAACTTTATTTGTATTTTCTCTTATTTAAAAAAAAAAAAAAGTTGTCATTTAATTCTATATAGAAATTTGTTGAAAATGTTCGAGCTGTCATGAAAAGATTCAAGGTAAAGGATTTTCTTTAAGAAATATAAATTTTTTGTAATTTATATTTTAAAATGACCTAATTCTTATAATATTAATAAATGCTACTTATTTGTATTCAATAAATATTTTTATACTCGGCAATATGACAAAGTATATCTGTACTTATATTTTAAAGAGGAAATATTTGCATGTATGTATTTTTGTATGCAACGAACAACCTAAAAAACAACGGGAACGATTTGAAAAATTTTTAACCGTTGGGTAGCTACACTATCCCCGTGTGACATACCTCTATTACCACGGAATCGGGAACTACGTAGGGGAAAGAGGATATATTAGTATTTTTGTATGTAAGGAATAAACTTAAAAGCTACTGGACCATTTTGAAAAATTCTTTCAACGTTGGAAAGCTACACTATACACGGGAACGGAAACTACGCGAGTGAAACTGGCGTGACATCCGCAAGTTACATTATAAAGCGATAGCAAATATTCTTAGTAAAAACACAAATTTTGACAAAGGTGTTCATTGAATCATCTTATAAATCTATTTCCGTTCGTCTGTGTTCGTACGTTCATCATCAAGGCACCATTTTAATTTTAATTTCGAAAAACTCATTTGAAATAGATTTGATTATTTTACCTATGGATATTCTTTGATAAAAATTGTTATTAGTTTCAAAAAAAATAGAAAAATATTTGTGTTAAATATGCATAAATTTATACAAATTTTTATACGAATTTTTTTTAAATATTGTGAATGGACAATGGGTAAAAAAGATCAGTCATCATTACATGAAATGAAATTTTTATGTTGTTTATATTTATTTATTTTACACAATCAATGTTATGCAATTTGGACACGGTGTGGTTGATAATTCGATGTTTTTAATACATAAAGTATAGAAATAAAAGCAATTAACGTATTCCGATAAAAATAAAATAAATAAATGAATATACCAACTAACTGAGCTTATTGTTTAAGTACCTTGTCAAATTTATAATACTCGACATGTATAGTACTTGCCAGATCATATTATTTTTTAGTCTAAATTTTGTTACAGTAGCAAATATTTACCATTTAAAGAAAATTTGATAGACGTGTTCATAGACGCACCTAATTAGTCCGTTTCTGTTTGAGCATCCATCTGCCCGTCATCAAAACAACTCGTACAAGGGGAGGACTCAACCTTGGGTTTTTTCTTTTGGAATGAGATTTCGTTCCATTGTTTGACCCCTATAGGGTGTTTTCACTTTTCAATAATAACATGCAACGCTCAATCGTCTCAGAGAAAATGACGGTCAAAAATTTTCGTTTCTGCTTTATAGACATATGGTATTTTAATAATAATTCATATTCACTTCTTGGTCACGACTTAAATTTTAATTTTATGTTTTTTTTAAGTATACTTTTAAATAATAATGGATTTATTTATAGATTTATTTATTATTGACTGTAAAAAAAAAAATTAAAAAAATATCATGTCTGAGAACCGAACTCAAATTCCGAATGAAGTTCTTCTACCAACTCGGCCTATTTTTATTAAAATACCATATTGGTATAAAAAGTATATGTAGCTGACACAAAAATTTTCAAACGTCATTTTCTCCAAAACGATTGAGCGTTGCATGTTATTATTGAAAGGTAAGAATACCCTATAGGGTCTTGCTCCTCCCTTGTAAAACGAAAAGAGATAACAAATTTTGGTGATCTATTCTATACTTAAAAAATGAGATGAAGTTAACGAATTAGCAAAATCGGTTCAATGGATCCAAAAAACAAATTTTAAAGAAGATAGAATCAAAATTTAAAAACATAAAATGTGTGTAGTTACCTACATTGCATTTTATTTTACTGGAATATTTTATACGTGAAAATGATTTCAATGAAAATCCTTAAAATATATCACAATTCAAAATGAAAAAAATAATAAATATATATCTAATAAAATGCTTAATATTAAACGTGTTTGGACTTTTATTAAAACAAAACCCCATAATGTGTATTATAATATTATTATTGGAACAAAAATATTGAAATACGGAAAGCAGCAAATTTACCAAGAAAAAAAGAGGATCTTCCGAAAAATGACAATAAAAACCGGAACACTAAAAAATAAAAAACGATAAAAATAATAAAAAATAAAAATGAAAAGTAACTTTGTGGTAATAAAAAATATTATGAAATGAAACAAAAAGAAAATGTGATATTGACATTGACCGAATTATATTTTTTAGAAGAATAAAGTTGTGTGAAGTCAGCTTCTTTTTTCCTTGAACATCATCTTTTATAGTCGAGGCGATTGGGAGGAAAATAAGTTTATTTTGAAAAAATAAATAATCAATTCACCCTCAAAAATTTTTGGAAATGTTAAGCTAACGGAAGTAAATAATGCAATGCTTTCTTGGTACTTCTCGCTGAATACAAAATGTATGTTTAAAAAATTAATCCATGTCACAGCAGTTTGCTGTCGAATCCGAGACCTTCAGTTCGCTGTCTTCAACAATATTTACATGCTTTCTAACATCTTCACTTCAACTACTCATATGAAGGTATTTGTTTTAAATGTCAACGATGGACATCACGTACTAAGTCTTATCTTGAAAACCTCCTAGTAAATGACCCTCAAAAGAGACATAATAAAATATAAAGAGAGGTTTCACAACAGAGTACAGCTTGAAAAGAGTTGGTTGCGTTAGCGAAACATGGAGTCTGATAGAAAAGTTTAATGAATGCCTTACATTTGACAGAAGAGTAACACTAAGACATGCTTCTTTTACGCTTATTCTTATTATTATTATATAAAACCAATTTTCAAACTTTTTATTTTATGCCCAATTAATTCTGAGTGATATTAGTCATGCAAAAATAGTTTGAACAAACCACTTGTGCCAAAGTCGTAATCTATTTCTGCTTGAGACTAAGATCGTTAAAGGGTTTTAGATGAAATTTTTCTACGACAGTTATAATTTTGTCTTTAAAGCAGATAAAAATAATAATAAGATAACAAAATGCATACATTATTTTGATTGGTTGCCAAAAGAAAAGCACATAACCGTTTTTTTCTAAACTTATTTTCCACTGTTCATTATTTAGAAATCAGTATTCAAGAAATTTGAGTGTATACATCTTTTCCATTCCTTAGTGCGTCTACTATTTTCCGACAAAAAAAAAAATTATATTGTCTTCTAATATAATATAGGTCATTTCCCATGTATAAAACTTATTTATTTTTTATATGTATTATTTTTATAGAAATTTATTTGAAGAAAAAAAAACGTGATATTTTTGCCCTCTTGTACTACAATATTTTCATTTTATTGTTAAATCTTTTTTTGTTTTTCTTTTCCTATTTTATTTGATATGTTTTTTCCTTTACAGATGTGTAGTCTGAAGTTTTCTTATGGTTTTAAATACGACTAAGGGCATGATTATACCAGGCGAGTTTTCAGCAGTGTATGTTTTTAACGAGTAGTCGGACAAATGTATACTTGTTCTAAATATTTGGCTTCCTACTTTGATGAATTAAGTCGTTAGCAACTTCAGTTATCAGGAGGTTTTTCATATTATATCATTTATAGTATTGAAATCATTGAAATTCATTTTTAACTACTCCAAAAAAATAAAAATAAAATCAAATGAGTAAATAATTTCATAAATTATAAACAATTGAGTAAATAATAATTTTCAAATTATAAGTTTTGTAATCGTTAGATAAGATAAAAAATATTTTTTCCATTTGCATTATGACAATGAATGTTGAACAGGGTTTTCAAATATTAATTTTTTTAATATTAAAATCTCAGGTAAGTATTATGCAACTCATTAAAAATTGCGACAATGTAATCCTTGCATTTAGTTATAGTTTCATATAGCTTACAATTACATAATACAGAAAAAAATTAATAGTCTTGTAATTAATCAAATTTTATATCTTAGATTATAAAATATAATAAAAAATTTTCAAAATTTAGACCAAAGAATACAAAGACATATCACGGCTCATAAGTTCAGTTTTTGTGTAGTTTAAAAATATGTTACCTAACCTGACTACCAGTACGCCGTAACTATCAATTTCGGTGTTTAATGTAATTATAAGTCGTGAACAAGTGAAGTAAATAGCTGTTGAATGTCGGCAAATAATAGGTATCTGTAAAATTTGATAAAACTTGAATGCAATAATAAATTACAATTACGTGAGATCTAATTGATTTTTAAAATCTATAAGTGTGTGAGAGTTCCATCAATGAAATAAAAAACACATGTATAGATATATACACATAACAACTAATGGACATTGAGATTTCTAATTCATTACTGTATTTGTTTTATCAAAGATAAGCATACTTATGATTATTCATTGCTCACGTTCTACAGAAATGGCTATGTCTTGATACCTGTTGATAATCACATTAAATACCGACATTGAACAGTTTTATCCAACTGGCGTTCAGGGTAAGTACTAAGGTTTTTTGAGTATATAAAAATTGAACAAATGAGCTGCTATACATGTTTGTTAATAAGAATAGTTTTATACAAATCAAAGTTAACTAAATATACTATTGAATTCTGAGTTAGCATTTTTCTTCTGGCAAACATAATCGGAGGTAGATTGGGCAATATTCAAACGAATTTGATAATGTTTAAGTTTTTTGTAAATATTTTCTTGTTGCTTGCCAGCGCCCATTAAAATCATTATCGCTTACTAGAAAATAAAATTTGGTCATTTATTTCGTATACTATTGACACTATTTTGGAATCATTTTGAATCCTTTGTTTTTTTATGAATCCACTCCTGACAAGGATATTTACATAAAAAATACAAAACAAATATTTACACAAAAATACAAAATTGTTTATAAATGAATAACAATTCTTAACTTTTCGTGGTGGATACAACTTGTAAGAAATATATTCAGTACTTTCTTATTTAATGAATAATCAATTCCAAAGTTATGCAATGGGAACTTTAAAACTGTTTCTATAGTAAGAAGAGAAATCTATCAAAGGTACATCGTTATTTGACTTTCATTTCGAAGCATAGTTTCGCGGAGAAATAAATTACTAAGCAGACCAAAAATAGACTAGTCATGGGTGATATAGATTACCCTGGTAGATCTAAAATAAAAATAAGTTAAATCAATCAATTCTTTTGATTTTCGATGTAAAATCAATTATATTTGTATCAGAAAATGTAATGATTTGATTCAAAAAACGAAAAAATAAAATCTCCATTGAAATAAATCCACGAAAGTTTTCCAAATCAATTCTGCATTTTTTAATATAAATTTCGTGCATTCTGCATTCCAAAAAACAAAATATCTCCTGAAAACTCTATTCAATTCCCTTAAAAGTCTCGGCAAGAACCTTTATTTCACTATCAAATGTCTCTTTTGAATTTTCAACATTTATCATCATTTGTAGGTGAATTAAATTGAAAAACCGATTACATTATTGTAAAATTTCTCTTCTAAAATTTTTTCGTGATGTTTCAATTTCAATTCTTCAAGGTTTGCTAAATAGATATTACTTTTTTAATATCTTACAATACTGTATAAAAATTTGTTTTTTGAAAAAATGATAATGATATGCGAAAAAAATTAATGAAACAAATTTTATGTTATCTTTTTAAGCACATGTTAAATACATTCTAATAGCTGTGTTATCAGTGAACTCTATATAAACAAAACTAAAATAATTTATATAAAATTATTATTTAATAATAATTAATAAACAAAATAAAGTATACATAATATTTATAAATAATAATTATTACAGTTTAAAACGATAATAATTGACACATAATAATACTATTCATTTATTATTTAATAATAATGGAACGGTGGGCTGGTAAAGTTGCATTAGTGACGGGTGCTAGTTCCGGAATAGGTGCAGCTATTTCAATTGAATTAGTCAAACATGGCATTGTGGTAAAAAATTATAATATTAATTATTTCATTTTATTTAATTATATTAAAATTTTGTTGAAATATTTTGTGCAATGTGTTTCGTTTTAAATGTAAACCATGTACATATTTTGATATTAGTCAAGTTCAAAATTAGGTGCTTTGTAGGTGCTGCAAAATAAAATTAGGTGCTAAAATTTTTAAATAAGAAATTTGAGTCATTATGATTTTTCAGCACTAAGTGGTACCTAAAAAGCACCTAATTTTGAACACATTTAAATTCAATTTTGAATTCTTTGCTCTGCTACCTTGATAAGTGTCAGACTTTGGAGTAAATACAAAGATCTAAATAATTTATATACTTTCTAATTGAGGTGAAGTAATGTTAAATCGTTATATTTTTTGAAAATTGTTAAAGAAATTTTAAATGTATTTTCAGAACAGTGTCAATTGTGTGCCGTGATTATTATTGGCATTTTTAACAAAAAAAATATAAGTGCTATTTTGTGATATTGTGAAAGTATTGTTGTTGTATTTGAGACATGGTAAAACCAAATTTACTGCTGATTTTTATAGAAATTTAATGCCTAGTATTATTTAATATTCGAACTTAAGTGTGACAAACTATATGCTATTATTTTTTTCCTAGACGCGTCAACAAAGTTATCTACCAGTTTTCATTAATATAATCACGTAGATATGAAAGTAATCTGTAATTTTTATAAAATAACATTTTTCTACGACAATATTTATATAAAATGACATTTTGTAGAAGGCTTTAAAGTCACGCCGAGAAGCCATGAAATAATAATTCAAATTGAATTCTTTGAATAATAGAAATATTAAATTAAGTGCATATAAATTATTTGAACCATTGTTTCAATTTTCAATTTTTAGGTAGGTTACACTTGAAATAGGACACACTGTATTTGAAAAATATTTAATGTGCTATTTTGTATGTAATTTAATTTGAATCAAATAATATGTTAAAATTTTTAGTTTTAGTACAGAGGTTTCGGGAACGATTTTCGGATTTGTGGTCATGTGTATTACTATTAAATATTTATCATGGTTAATAAAATTTCGAAACTACACGCATGGCCATTCAATTAATAAAAAAAAAAAACAATTATGGTCTAGAATGAACGATTCTTATAATTATTATAAGTAAACGGTGTTTTTATGGCTAAGGCCTCCTAATAAATTGTATCTAAACTATTGAGTTTTAAACCGAATTTAAATCCACTGTTTACAGTTATACGAAAACAGAATGTAAATTTCAATGAACATGCCACAATTTTTGTCTTATGGAAATGACAATTCGAGTCCTTGATTCCTTAAACAGTAATCCAAGTTAACTGAAATATACTTATTATAAGAAAATCTATAGCGAGTGCAGATAATGACCTGGTCTGTCTTTTCAAAACTATAAAAAGTAATTAGATATTTTCTAAGTGAAAAAACTAATACCAAAATTTTGCAATATTTAATGCCGTGAAATTCAATAATTTTTGCTATTTATATGGATTCGAGAGTTCGCCAAATCTGGATTTCTTGGTTACAAATTTTTATTTTGTGGATTTAACATTCCTTTTTTGTTATTCAGGTAATTGGATTTGCTAGACGATTGGATCGATTAAAACAATTAGAATTACAATTATCTAACGAAAAGGGTAAATTCGTACCATTACAAGGTGATATAACCGTAGAACAGAGTATTGTCGATGCATTTAAATGGATTCAAGTGAATTATAGTGGTGTGGATATTTTGGTGAATAATTCGGGTATTTTACGCTGTTCGAGTTTAACAGGTCAGTTATATGGTGAAATTTTTCAATTATTCAGGCTGTTATTCAGTTTCACCAATCCTGCTGAATGCAATTAAATTTTGCAATATTTCCTTCTGTTTGTGCTGGAATACATGACAAAAAAATATAATACAAATATTATGGCTGCATTGTATGACTTAATATGTTTTTTTTTTCTAATACTTTCACCATATTCTGGTACACATTCATTGTAGTTTTTTATTGTAAGTTCTAGAAAAAAGTGCCAGAAATGACTATTCATCAATAAGCTCCATTTTACGCCTCTTGCCAAACTCAATTCTGCTTAAATAATAATTTATATATAAAATTCTATGTAACGCAATGATCCGATAAAATTTTATTTAAAAAAGCTTCATTATGGCAACTATTTAGCATTCATATTATGGCGCTTTGTTTTTCTCAAAATTGGTCTATGAAAATTGATCCCATTTAGATAAAAATTATCATTTTTTAGTAACTTAGCATTTTTATTTTAGATGGAAAAGCGGAAGATTGGAAAGCAATATTTGACGTTAACGTAATTGGATTATGTATTGTTACACGTGAAGCTTGTAAATCAATGAAAGAACGTGATGTCAACGGACATATCATTAACATAAATAGTTTATCTGGACATAGAATTCCAGCTTCGGTACAAGACGCAAGCGTATATCCCGCATCCAAATATGCAGTCACTGCAATCACCGAAACATTACGCTTGGAATTGTTACATCAAAAAACAAAAATCAAAACTACGGTAAGTTTTGCTATTGGTTTTTTTCTAAGTTAATTTCTATGTAAACTTTTATTTCCAGAGTATTAGCCCTGGATTGGTCAAAACTGAAATTGCTGAAGCCGGTAACTCGCAAGCTCTTAATGAACGAATGGCATCTTTAAAGCCGCTGGACCCAGAAGATATTGCAAGCACTGTAATTTTTACACTTAGTACACCTCCCCATGCTTTGGTAAGGCTCATTTAGAAATAGAACAGTAAATCTGGGTATAAAAAAACTTTACCACGTGTTCTTTTTTTTAAGAATAACGGTTTGTACATACATTGTTTCTTCAAAAATAATAGGGTAGTGACAAATAAAGCATTAATTATTAAAATTTATGTAGAAATATTTTAAATTTGTACCATAAAAGCACATGCTTATTTTATTATCTTAAAATTAAAATCTGATATTTATTAACTAATATCACGTGACCTAAAATACAAGGCTGCCATGATGTGACGTCATTTCGGTAAAATTATTATTTGTCTTTGTCAATTGAATTTTTCAACAGTTTCTTATTTAGTAAACAAAATTTTTAAGTGTTTGGTTATGTTTGTTTATCAATGTGTTGTTATACCAGAAGTTTCAACATTATATCCCGATATTACGTCACTAAACTGGTAGGCAGCGTTCTTACTATAAAATGTTAATGTAATTTTATGGCAAGGAATTTGTGTAATTTGCAAAAAATATTTTTTTTTTATTGAGAAATCAAAATTTTGCTGTACTTTTTTTTAACATGCTAAACTACCCTATTGCATACAAAAACCCTTGATATTTACCAATTACCGGTGTCACCAAGTAGTAGAAAGTCACAAATTTGATAAACTATAAAATAGATTTTACAAAAAATGAAAATTGAAATTGTAAGTTGGAAAAATGAATAATTATTCAATTTCGGTTTTAATATTGAGTTTCACTCATTTTATAATCGCAGATTCGGTAAATACTCTGCTAATGTAGCATTACTCTCTTCAGAAATAATCTCGATCTATTTGTAAAGTATATTTGCAAAATCTTGTACATTTTTTGATTTTAAGTTTTATTTCATCTTCATTTAGCAAGTGTTTATAACCTTGGTTTACTGTACTTACAAATTTTTCAGATTCGGAAACAATTTAACGTTATTTTTTTCAGGTTGAAGAAATTCGAATTCGACCTTTGGAACAATTAATGTAGAACATTTGCAAATGTTTTTTGTATCATATGTGTGAAGTAAATACGTTTAAATATTAACAGTAAAAAACGTACTAATACTAATGATTGTTTAATACCCTGTATATTCTTACATTTAAATAATTGACCAAAATACATTGATTACGTTGGAGATATATTAGAAATATTCAGATATTTCGAATTTAAAGATAAGAAAGATTTTCCTTTTGGTTTTGATTACCATAAAAATTTAAAAAAAAGGAAGCACCTTCGAAAAAATAAACAAACAAGTAAAAATTATTTTACATTTATCCTTGTCACCAATTATCAACCAATCAATTTTATAGCTATGTAGCTACCAACTTCGAAAAGTAATTGGTCAAAATTCAAAATTTGAAATTATTTTTTTACTTTTTAGTTCGTTTTGCTTTATTTTGTTGCATACAGCCAAACCTTTCCTTTCAATGACATCAGATCTGTACGAAATTGTAATGGGGACACACGGAGAGTACCAGCTTTTGAATAAAAATATAATAATCAATATCGCGTCAACCAAATTGAAAAATCAGAGGTAACAATAAAAAATTACAATCGGCTTGAGAACCTCTTCCTTTTTTGAAGTTTGTTAAAAATAAAAAATCTTATCAACGAAAATGAATACGAAAATGTTTGTTAGTGTATGAACCACTTTATATATAAACAACGGTATTTAAAATTTTTTTTCAATTATTTTATTTCTATCATGTATTAATTAAACTAAAATTGATTTGAAAAAAAAAATTTAGATTAAAATTTATAAATTGTTAAGTATTATTGCAATCATGGTTGGACGAATACCATTATCCATCATTTCAGTTTTAATAAATGTAGCAATTTATACCATTAGGGCTGATTGTAGCCAGAGAGAGAGAGTGGTAGTCGTGAATCATAGGTTTTTGCTCGCGACTTCGCCTGCGTGGAAATAATTTATGATAATAATAACAACATTATTTGGATAAATAGGCTAAGCATTGTTAGAAGCTTACGTCAGACATTTCTCCCATGATTCAAATTCAACGAAGCGTGTTGGCGCATATGATCGTGGTTTCAAAAAATTGCCTGGAAATTCAATTTGTTTTCAAGTTAAACCTTAAATATATAATCTAAGAACTAGTGGGAGATTTGAGTAAGGTTCCTTCTGTAAGGCTGTAAGTTTTTTCGGTGATGAGTCGCATTATGGGAAACCGGAGACCATGTTCTAGCGGGAATCAGTCATCTTTCTCCTTTCAAATGCGCTAAAGCGAATGGTGTATAGGACTGGTTCCAACAGGTACGTGGTTTCTATACATCCCACACTACGATTCATCACTGAAAAAAATTTACAGCTTTACAAAAAGAACCTTGCTCAAATCTCTCTCTCTCTCTCTGTTAGTTGTAATAATCATTTATTATTTTATCGAAATACGTTAATTGCTTTTTTTTTTCATACTTTTTGTATTAAAAACATTGAATTATCAACCACACCATTGAATTATAAATAAATATAAATAACATAAAAATTTCATTACATGTAATGATGACTTATCCTTTTTACCCATCTTCCATTCACAATATTAAAAAAAAAAAAAAAATTCATATAAAAATTTTATAAATTTATGCATCAATTATTTAACACAAATATTTTTTTTTTTTTGAAAATAAATAACAATTTTTATCACAGAATATCCATAGGTAAAATAATCAAATCCATTTCAAATGAATTTTTCAAAATTAAAATTGAAATGCTGTCGTCTCTACTCATGAAACCTTTTTTTCTGTCTTGTACAGTGTTTCCTACAAATAATGTATAGACAAATCCAAAAAAATAAATCGTTCTTACTTCGTGTTTATTTAAAATTACAAAATACACGATTTTAAAGGTATTTGTCAGATTTTATTTATCTTGGCAAATTTCATGAAAAAAAAGGTTCTTGGTGCTAAGCCTGTGTTTGAACTACATATGGTCGAAAAAGAGTGATAATGTCTTATGTACGATATGGAATTCAATATTTTGATCAAACTTTTAGCGATATTTCGAAAAACGTTGCCTCCATCATAAAATCAATTGTGATTTAGGTTTTCCTAAAACAAAGTTACTCTAGAAAACCTAAGAACAAGAAAAACCATTTATTTTTTTGTTGATTTTTATAATTTTACATAAATGTTTCTTCCAAATTTCATCAAAATCGTATATCTCTGGAAAAGTTACGGCGGAACAAATATACATATAAAAATAGACTACTGACAACCAAAATGAAAAATCATAGACCTTCGGTCGGCCAAAACCTTATGACTAGAACTTTCCAAGAAGAAATTCTTCACTGATTGGACTATTCTTGTAAGTTCTATTTTATTCATCTAAGAAAGAGTTCAGGAAAAAATTATGTTCAATCGTATAGTATTCACAAAAATCAAATTGTTACACATATGTAAGAAATAACCCTATAATTTTTCGTGCTATTTTTGATGAAAACTTTTTCAATTTAGTAAAAAGAAATATAAAAAAAAATATGAATAAAACTTTTCACAAATATTATAAAAAGTTAATATGAAATCAATTTTGAGTTTAATAATAATTGAAATAACATGGAAATAAAAACTATTCTAAATTACCAATATTTATTCATTTATGTTTATTATAATAATAATAAGCATAATAATATTAAGTTTTCACCAAAACACTCAACCCTCCCCCTACTTCCCAAAGTCAGATCACCCGTAATTTATTTATCCTTTCATTTTTATCATATTTTCTTCCGTTTCCAATTGGTTTCATTCCACTATAGTTTTTTTTGTTTTCAAAAATTATCTACCCTGGTATTACTAGGCAATTAAAGCAATATAAAGCAATCAGTGAAAAAATAAATATAATAAAATATAATGATAAAATATTTTTGTATCGAACTTCGAATGCACTTTTGGTTTGAAAGCATTCATTAAAGACATGAACTTTCTCAAAGTCAAAAGGAAAACAATATACAGCGGTAGTACTTTATTGATACTTACCTAAAATAAACATTTAACCTGAAAAACATTACCCATTTACAAATGCAGATAGATAAAAAGATATATATTATATTATAGATCTTAATCCAACACTGACTAACAATTTCTATAAATATTAGCTACTAGAATTATAGCTACTTTACGTTTGTAATGTACTACGAATAATAATTTCATATGTACATAGAAAAGGTAAAGCCAATCTCCAATGAGAATTAGAGAGGTTGGTTTGTTCGTATTACAAGAGTTACAATGGATATTGGAACAGTAGTAATATTGTTATAGAAAAGAGAGTATGTGTAGACAAGGAGATAGAGTCATATTTTCCTCTTCATTTTTATAGCATTTACGAGATCATCTCAGAAATTTCTTTATAATCGGAATGAGTACCAAAATGATTTTATCATTACTGGATCATGTAATGTTGAAATCGAAGTAAAGATAACAAATAGCAGAATTAATTGTTTTGATACTTGACGTATGATTGAATTTCATTTTTTGGACAATTTTTAATTAGCTTTCATAAAATACTACAAATATCCAGTCTATACAGTTATTTGAGCCAAATTTGTGCTTTAATTGTGGAGAACTCAATTATTTTACGAAAAAATGTTTCAAACAAATGTTTTTTGTTTAAAAAAAATAAACATTTTTTTTATTTGAACTTCTATCTTTCATAGTTTAAAAGTTGGGTCATAGATCCATTGGACCCAATGGAAAGATTTTGCTCATTCATGAACCTATGCCCTCACTTTTTATGTTTAAAATATGTCATCAAAATTTCAGCTTCCGATTTTTTTTCGTTTTGGAGTTATCGTGATAATGGACCGGCGGACGGACAGTGGGATATGGACGAACTAGGTGTTTCTATGAACACCCATATCAAAATTTTGTTTATGCGATCAATATTACGTAGCGTTTTAAACTAAAATTAATATAATCTGACATATCATATATGTGGAGTATAAAAAGTCTAAATTGGTCTGTACCAAGTAAAGTGGTTCAACGCAATATTTCACTATCTTTGTACTTCCTTGTTTCTTAGATTTTCCTCTATAATGTTCAGCCATCTTGTGTTTCGTCAATCTTTTTCTTTCCTCAATTTCTTATATGCAAGTTTTTCGAAGGAAATTGAATCTTACATACATTTACTTCTACAACATGCTTGGCTGTTATATTTCGAGCATGAAATTTAGAATTTTATGTTGTTGAATCCTTCAATAACTTTTTTCATATCTCTCAGTATTGGGCATAAGGTCTTTTATTTTTTATTTTTATATTAGAGTGTAACCAAAAATGGAATTTTAAAAATACTTATGGACCGACGCTTCATATAGGCATACTCTTAAGCCATTTTATGGAAGCATTTGCTAGAAATTCTGGTAGATTGTGGAGGAGAAAGGTGATGGTAGTTCTGCTTTTTAAATCTTTTGTTTTTCTTATCCATAAAACGCAAAATTTGAAAACAATGATATTGAAGAACAAATTTCGTGTTTGAACAATCAAATACTTTCTTGGAAACAAACAGTTTTTCTTCGTACAACATTGTTCCTGTGACAATGCTCCTTAATAGTTGAATCTTATAATTTAACAATACAAATAATAAAACTTTTCCTATTGTTATTGCAAGTAATTTACACACGAACTATAAAGTAACAACGATCCAAATAACAAACATGATCTGGTCTAAAGCTACCTTGTAGCGCATTCACAATAAGTTCATTCTTTCAGGCCACATTTGTTATTTGTTCCACAAGAGATGCTTTTTAGTCTACATACTCGTATATTTTATTGTTTGTATGTACATTGTAGTAAGTATAGAAATGTAGGTGATTCAGGAAATGATGAAGGTAGAATTATCAATGTAGACACATAAATTTCATGTTTGTTGTGGATTAAGCCACTTTGATGGCTGTGAAATTGATCACAGTGCCATCTATGATAAGTTTAAATCACATCTTGTAAGGAGGCATAATTTATAGACTTAAAGACTTCTTATACACAAGAAATATAAAATATCAGCGGGTATATTAAATTTAGATTCGAGCTTGCAACAGTAAGAAATATCATAGGTACTAACAAAGCTTATATGCTCGTCATGAAGATAAAGAAATGTAGAGTTGAAATCTTTATGTCGTATTGTTGTTAATCTTAAAATAAATGAGCAAAATCAGTCAATTAAAACTTTGGAGATTGAAGAAAAGTCCAAATGCATAAAATTTGAGAAACTTTAAACAATAGGACTGACGTAAATCTTCTTTAGCTCCATATGGATATGGATATATATGCTTAAGCTCTCCCTCTTTTTCTATCTTCACTAACTTATATTTCACTCTCAATTTCCGTTCTCCTCGCTCGATCACACTTTTCGTAACGCTCTCGTCATGCATTCACCAGCTTTCTTCCAAAGTCAAGCGTGCCTAAAGAAGTTTTACTTCAAAAATGAGGTTTGCTTCATAATAAACAGCTTTTAATTGTTGCTTTTTTTTCGTAAATTATTTAAGTTCGCCTCAATTTAATCTCAAATTTGCCCAATAAAAACATATATCATTATAATACATTTTTTTTCATAGCAAACTGTTATATATCTAGTTCTACATATAGTGACTATATATTTAGTGCATTTTATTAATGCTAATAATTAAAATAAAGTCAAGCATAGATACAAAACCATAGATAATTAAAAGATTATCACTTGTAGTTTTTATCAACCCTTTTTTTCGATTTATTTATTTTTTTTTTTTGTTTTGTTTTGTTTTTTGTTTTAATAAGCATCCATTTTATTGAAATCAGAACTATATTTATCGATATCACCTTCAATATTAACATAACTTTCAATACTAATAGAAATATAAGGTAAAGAGTAGAGTATTACACAATATAATAATATTATAGAGCTAAAAAGTTATTTTATTTATAGGTAGTGTGTAATAATAATACAATAACATTTTACCAAAATAAAACATTTTGAATATTATTTAGGTACAAAAGCTATTGAAAGGACCGAATAATATAACTCAACCTATCACACATTAAATTAATTAAAAATTGAGTTATAGGAATATTTTAAATCATATGGGAACTGAATATTATTATACATTATTTAATTGAATTCTGAAAAATTTTAAAATATTGAACCATTTACGAAACTTTCAATTGTACTTAACGAAATATAATAATAGTAAAATAAAACTGAATATGAGAAAATGATTAATTAATTAATGACTTATAACATATCGTTTTCGCTGAATATACAGAAAAATTAGGTTCCAAATGAGTGTAAGTATATTTTTTTCTTTTTTATTTAATCCTTATATGATACAATAATCAAAAAAGGCGGAAGAATTATATCCATAGCCTTAAAATGGACTTATTTAAGGTCTATGCATTCAATAAATAAATAATTGGAATTTTCTTGGCCATTTCTAAGATATGTCGTCATTTCCACCTGATAATTTACTTCAAATATTTTCTGTTTGATTAAATAAATCATTTTTCTCAAAAGTATTAAAAATTGTCGTAAATTTTCGTTAATTATGATAAATTGAAATATTTAGAGTGCGTACGTATAACACTGCTAGTTATTTAAACAATGAACACTGTGAATTTTTTTCTTCACTTCATGTATATAATTTGTATCATTAAACATATGTTTTGTTGGCTAGCTTGTTAACGTGAAAGAGAATCGAAAAAGTCTATGAAGGGTTCATGGTCCAGTAAAAAATCACTTTTTCGGCGTCGAATTGTTAAAATATATGTTTATTTTCTCTGTTATTTAGGCATCGTTGAGTGAAAAATAATTTAATTGATATCATTTACATACTTAAAATTTTATAAGAATCTATAAAATTATCAACTTCAATTTTAAAAAATTATTTCCAGAAAATCAAGACGCATTATCCCATATACCAATATGACTTTTGGAAGAATTCTTAAAGAATTCTTATTTATGATTTCGATTTCAGAATTATCGTCAAAAATAATCCCTTAAGAAGTCATTAAGACGTCGAATGCGCCATATTTAACCGACTATAGTTATATACTGACTACAGTGAGTATATAATCAATCTTTATAACAACAATACAAAGCAATTCTAGATGTTCACCCATCCATGTTGTAACTGTGTCTGCTGTCTTAACTTGATCGGTTGAGATCGGTAATTACGTTACGTCAGTGGTGAGTCATATTTGATATTTTATTTACATAAATTGATAAATATTAATTTTTTTTTTTTTTTTAATTTTACGAAGACGTATATTATCTTAATGATTAATAACACGACCTATCTCTCCAGGTAAATTTAGGAACTTAAACAGAATCTCAAAAACAAATTACAGCCAAATCGTTTGGGGTAAAGCCTGCTACACGACAATCCTTCAAATTAATTTTTAATAAAAACAACTTTGAAAAAAAAACAAAGACCATGAAACAAAACTAATTAAATTGCAGGGTATTATTCAATATTAGTAAATATAATTTGAGTCAATTACACACTCGAAATGTTAAATCTAATCGAGTTTTAAAAGAGACCTCATATTTCTGACAAAACTCGGTACTAACGCTTCTAAAAGTGTATTTCCGACTTCTTACGCAACTCAGGAAAAGACTTCTTACAGAGCTCATATTTCCTACTTCTTGTTATGGAATTCATAAAAATGACTTCCCTTACAAAGCTCATAATTTTGACTTCGTTCGAAAATCAGAAAAAAGACTACTAGAAATGTTCTTATGATTTCTTAAAAAAGAAGTACTACAACGTCATAATTGAGACATATTAAAGAAGTCTTAATAAAGACTTCTTAATGGAGTCTTTCTGATTTGTATGTTTGCTTGGTATTGCGGTAAAAAATATAAACTTGCAAAGCATTAATTTTTGTACTGACACACAACAATTCAGAATGGTTTTGAAGAAAAATTCTTATGTAAATAATTTTATTTAAAGAAAATTTCCATTATCAAAAAGGCATTCTTCTGAAACAAACAACTTATATTTACTCATTTCAAATGGATAATATATATTTAATAATATAATGTAAGTTTTTCTCTAAATGCATTTTAAATTTAAAATTATAGAATATATTTTTAAACATAACAAAATCGGTCGTTATACACTTAATAAATGTCAAATGTGTATTATCGATAAAGCTACTTTGTGTGTTCTTTTAAAGCTATTGACTAAAAACAACAACCGCATAAAGAAGAATATCTTTATATTTGTCTGTGGAACGAACGAATGTTTATGGAACTGTGGAACTTAGTGAATGTTTTGTTTTGAAAAGAGTATTATTATTGACATAAATGTGCAAAACTATCGTAACATTATTTTTGATGATAAAATAATAAGACAATGTTTTGAAAATTTTCTCATAAACAGAACTTACAAATATTATTACTTTTACATGGTGAATATATTATGGTGTATAAAATTTTCGTACGAAAAACAATGCGAGTTTATTTAATAGTTTTTCCAAGAGAAAACTTAAATCTGCATCAATATAAAGATACTTTTAATATTTATTGCTAAGTGGTCCATGGTTATATTATTCAAAATTTTGTTTTTTGTTTTAGTAGATCCCAAACGGAGAATTTTGGATTTACTCGAGCGTGAGATTATGAATTGCGAGATACATTACTCCTTGTTGAGTCCCTTCACCAAATCTTAGCTATGTATAAGGTAACCGATAAGAATATTAAAACGAAAAAATCGATAGTGTGATTTAATCGAGCGCGTCAGATTAATATGTGATGAAGGTTGAGATAACATGTTGCAAAGTGTATATTTTACTAATTTTTATGATTTAAGCGTGACGAAGGTGCCGTGACTTTTTGCAAGTTTATGATTCCCATTCTCTTGCGTCTCGTCAAATCGTTTGATTATTAAAATGTACACTTTTCAGCACATAATCAACCTACAATATCTTAATCTGACGCCCTGAATTATCTCCAACTATGGATTTTTTCGTTTTATTATTCTGATCGGTTGCCCTATACCATATAAAAAGCTAAAAATTGGAAAAAGTACGCAACAAGAGTTAGGATATCTTAATCTGACGAGCACGATAATACTTTGAATTTCATTGTTGGCCAGATATTCATTTAATATTTTAATGGTTACCAGAAATCCAAGGCTTGGCCAAAGAGAATTACTTTAGTTTGGTTTTTATCATAAATTGTTTTTTTTTCCGATTTTCTAATGAATTTTTAACTATATGCGATTGCGAAAATGCGATTGCGACATTCAATATATTTATTTTGATATTTGCAATGACATTCAAGAGCATTTCAAGGTCAACGTTTTTTGAACGTAAAGTTCTTTTCCCAAAATACAAACCTAAAATTCATAAATACAATCCACAAGATTTTGTTTTGAGCACCGTGCATCAAGTTGTTTTCTTTAGTGTCTGTGGTTCGGAAATTCTATTTTGTCAATGAAATGACGTATAAAATGATAAATATGTGATTAAACAAACAAATTTAAATAAATAATTATTCAGCAATTAAAAAGAACTACTTATATAATTTCTTTTATCATTCTTACAAATTTCAACCTAATAATTTTAATTAAATGTCAGTTTTAATAATTATTCAATAACCTTTCATTGACATTTTGTATACAATTTACATGCACACAATTGAACAAATAATTATATTTTTTAGAATGTGCGTGTTTTAATACAAATTTTAGCTACTCGTGGCGCACCAATCGATTAAGCAGTCCGTTCCATGTAATATACATGGTACGGATACCAACATCTTATGTACAGTATTATGTGAGTGGCTAAATATGATTAGTAGAATTTTTGTCCTTATTTGAATGTACCCTAAGAAATGTTTCAAATAAAAGTTGTACATCATAATGAATTATATGAATGAACAATGATGAAACAAATCGGTAGACTTCTTTTAGGGAAAAACGTAAAAGCCAAAATATCATACGATTTTGGCACCCCAGTAAGTTCGATTTTAACTAAAAGCTTCGCGGCACAATTAGAGGTAGCATAAAGACAATACCAACATTGGCGAAGTTTGGATAAAACGTTCGATATCGCTGTCAGACACAGACACCAAATTTTTGGAGACCTTAAAAATATGTATTACCGGTGAAAATTTGGACAGAATTGCAATAGATTTTTTTTCCTTGAAAGTAAAGAAGCTAAATGATATATTAAGAATGCCTATTATAACCTCTAAATAAAAATTAGAAAATAATATCTTAGCAAAAAGTATAATTGAATTTTACTTCAAGAATGACATATTTAAATTTAATATATATTTTCTTTTTTGTCATCAATCAAATTAAAGTTTTGTGAAAAGTTTTCCTTATGAATGTTACAACCATTTTTTTTTTTTTTTTAAACACTAAAACTTTTCCCAAACATATTTCGAATTATTAAGAGAAACTTTTTTTTTCTATTCCCGTTCTATACGTGAGTTGGTTGGTGGTTTCTTTCTACTCATCCTGACTAATTTAATAATTTATTGAAAATTTCTCATCAATCTATTTCTGCGAAATATCCATCTAATCTCGAAACTTATTTCCTTCGTTATGTCATTTATGTGAAAGCATCACATATTTTTTTTTTTTTATCATTTATTTTTATTCCTTAATTATTATCTAACGATAAAATCAACTTTTACAAAAGTTTTATTAAGTTATTACTTTTTATCCTCATTAATATTTATATTTTAAAAATTCATGAGTAATATTGTTAGCGAATTTCTTCTTTGAGAAAATTGAGCTTTTTTTTTGAAATTATTGAAATTTTTTTCCAATTTTCTTTGTTTATACCTAGATATGTGGAAAAAGATTTTCGTAATTTATTTTTTTACATGTAACGCTTTTTTATAGATTCAATTTCTTAGTGATTTTTTAGTATCGATGTAATCTCTGTGTGAACTGCCCGAATCAAATAGCAAAAATTATTCTGAATTTTGAACATAATATTTAAGAATTTTTGTTACAGAATTTTTGTATGACGAGCAAAAAACATTTGTTTTTTATTTCTTTTATTGGTTTGCAATAACATAATAACAATATGATCGTCACCATGTGCTAGAAGACTTCCTTGCCTTCAGGCGATGGAGTGATCTAAAATGGGACATAGAGGAACAAAACGTTTAGGTACAATAGGCACGGAATCGGTTCCACTCCTAATATACGTTAATTAAACTAAAACATGAATTTAAATCTGAAATAAAATTCAATCGTGAATTGTATTCCGAGAGTACAAGTGTCTCCCAAATTACATGTTTTTTTAATATTTTACAAAGAAATAAAGGAAGGATTGCAATACATTGAAATCATTAAAAATTTTCACTTTGATAAGATAACAGCATTAAGCCACTTAGAACAGCAAGTAATTTTATATTTTTTATTCATTTTCTTATAAATTTTTTCGCAAAAAATATACAAAAGTATCATGATATTAATTTTTTATGATATTAAATATAATAGAAAATTATATGGGTTCCAAATTACTTGATAAGATAAGGGGCACCGGGACTATCAGTATTTTTTAGTAAAAATTATAGAATCATCTAAATTAATTTATAACGAATTAATTTGTGTTTCTTAAAAATATGTTTTTTAAATATATTTTTCCAGAAGCCAACATCATTCCATATGAAATAAATTCTGCATCATGCTTGATATAACGTTGCATAATAAAATCGTTTACAAAATCTATTTATTATACAACATTGTCACCTTATAATATGTTAAAATGATACAAATAATGTTGTGTTGCATGCAGCTTACATATAAATTTACGTTTACCAAGAAGAGATGAGATGACAGACGAAGGTGAAAAAATAAAAAATTCAATATTCTAAATGTCGGCAATTTGTATACAAAACGAATATTTACATCTAATGTATGAAATTTATTCTTACATATATACGAATCTTAACGTATTGCATTGGGAAAAACTTGTATAAACGGTTTAGTAAATATTGAAGAGAGAATGTCGTATGAATTAGTACACAGAATAATTTGTAATGTTTGTAATAAGTTTTTTCTATGTTCTATATCACTGAGTGGTGTATGGAAATACGAAAATAAAAATCAATTGGGTTTGCTCTGAAGTAACGAGTTTTATAATAATTATGTATAGATTATTTACAAGTTTCAGTCATACCTGAAGTAACGAGAAAACAACAATTAAATCCTTTATTCCCATTATTTATCACCTTAGTGGCACTGTAGTTAAAATTATATTTTTTAATTCAAATAGTATTAATTATATATTTTTCTATAAAGATTATCTTTTCTCTCAACACGTGTTTCTTTGGTAAATCATTTGGTAAATCATTTGGTAAATCATTCTCATCCTGCGTAGCGTGTCTCCACATGTTGACATCATAGTACTCCATCGATAACGCGCCAAAATTCAAAATCTAATTAAAGAGACTCCGACACATTATAGTGTATCGTATTTTTCTTTACATACTTAATTTGCATTTTCGTAATAAAAATGGACCATGAAACCAATTTCTCAAAATATAACATTTCTTCGATAAAATTCAATAAAGTCATATTAAAATTTCAGTTTTACCTTAAGATGTGCTCTCAAATATGCTCTAAGATATAAAAGTTGAAGAAATATAAAGCCATTACAATTTGGATTTATAGAATTTGCAAACAAAATACCTTTATAAACGCCAAATTTTGACGAAAGTTCCTCAATGTACATCTATCCTCAAGAAAGCATTATAAGCTCTTGCACTTCAAGAAAAGAAACGACCTGATTCTTGAAAATATGTGGAACAAGAAACATTAACCGGAGGCATGTGGGATCAGTTTTACAATATTTCGATAAATGCAAAGCAATAAAATGTTATATAGATCGATCAATAGAAGGAATATTCCCCAGGTATAAATGTACGCAAAATAAAAGCAATCAGACTCTGGATAAGCCAAGCAGTAATTCTATGTGTCATATTAATGACAGACAAAATTACGGTCTTGAATCGATGAAAGGTACCCTCTAGGATGTGCTATGGAAAGAGAAAACCATATATTAGAAAGATATCAATGAATAAATGAAGACTGCAAATATTAGAGTACCTAGAGAATCAAACAATGAAACTATCCTGCTTTATCACAGAACCCGGTGTGGCCAAAACCAATAGAAAGTCTATCGTCACTATCGATTTTTCACATTAGATAATTTCTAATATTTACGAACCTGGATTTGGCGGTTTGGTAGAGACTTTGGTAATCTATAAGAAATATAAAAGAAAGGCTCCATAGGGAATGTTTCTGAGTTAACTCAGATAAGGATCATCTCTACCATTAAAATTAATATAGATGCTTAAAATTAAAATACAATCTTCTTCGGATATATTTTAAATTCTCAGTACAATATTTGTTATTTAGGAAGAAATATTCTTCATGTATGAAAATCTGACACTAAAACCACCGTATTTACAGGTGAAAAGTCAAACACAATTCTTCTTGTCTATCTATTATTATTTTCTTTTTAGTTTTTTTTTTTTTTGGTATTTATGTTAATAATATAGAAAAATGAACGAACGTATGTTTTAGGTGGAATTTACGTTGTACGATTGTGGTTGCGAGAAAAAAATTATTTTAAGTATTACAAATTGTTACTCTTATCTTTTACATGTACACCGATTTAGCACACCAAAAAAACGTTACTTTTCTATGTATAAAAGCAATAGATCATACAAAGATCCCTAATTATCGAGTAACTAAAAATTAATTTTGGAATAATCTTTCTAGTAGATTGATTTGATGTGTGCTTTTTACAGGAAAAAGCTTGCGATTACGTATAGCTAGGGCATTCAGCCATAAATACACACTTGTAGAAGTATATTTTAAATTGATTTGACTACGGGCACCGGGACTATACTTTATTCGATATTCAAAAATATCCATTATTTTCCTGGAAAATAGAAGTGAACCAATTTTTCATCATAAAAGCCTATTGAATTTTTACAATCGATAGTGTTCTTTAAAATATACAAAAAGTACATATGGACTAAAATACAACAAAGCTTTGTGACGAAGACATGTCTGGATGTTTAAAAGCATCTAGAAATTAATTGTACCTCTATGTTCGCATTTGAAAATTTGATAATGAGGTCTCAAGAGACTATAGTGTTTAAAGTTTTAAGTGTAAAATCATCATATTTAGCCATTAGGTCGTATGGATCGAAAGGTTTAAAGACCTTTTTTTTTTCAAATAATTTGCATATACCATGATTTTTAAGGATTGGTAATTTTTTTTTTAAGAGTGCAAGTAAGCCTTGTTTTCTTTTTTCATTGTTGTATCAAAAGACAATTTTTGGCCGTAAATTAATTCAATATACAAAATTCTTGTGCTACAGTGTTTCGACACCAAACTGCTTCGAAACGGCTTGTACGCATAATTGTGTATAGGACTGTCAATTGGTTGTAAATGATAAGGATGGCCCAGCTATGTTTTTCATCGTTAAAAGTAAAGTTAACCCTGAATTTTCATCCTTCAACCCTTATTTCAACCCTTATTTGATTTCTAGGCTTAAGAACTGCCTTTGCGAGGAAAGCATCACGTTGTAGGCCTAAAAAACCAATGCCAAGGATGGAATCAAATTGCGAGCGAAGCATGCCTATAGGCTGAAAGCAGGATCAAGACCGATACATCTTTTTCTGGAAGATTCTTTCTTCCCTATTTGTATACTGTTTTAAGGCTTAAAGAAAAAGCAACAAAAGCGAAATTGACAATGAATCTAAATATTTTTAATCTGATATGTTTGTAAACTTCTACGGCTGCGAAGGTATCAGCTAGTTTATGTAATTGTTTGCAACCATTATTGTTTAGTTTTAATTATGTAAATTATTTTGCTTGGGATCTTCTATAGTTTGAGATATATTCATGAAATATGTCAGGCATATTAAATTCACTGAAAGCCATAAAATTTTGGTATGAAGCCTCGCAAATTTATTTATCAGAAGCATAAAAAAAAATGTAATTTTATAGTAGTGATTATAAAATTATTTAAATAAGCTCAAGAATATGAAGCGATCTAAGCATTAGCTTTATTAGTTATATTCATTTGCCTTAGACATTTACAGATAATAAAACAATTTGGGACAACTATAGCCTATTAAAAAAATATTTTTTTCATTTTTTGGAAGAAATTTAATTTATAAAATAAAAAAACGTTGTTCAAACATAGAGGTTGCCCGGCATTCACATCCCTTTTTCAATTATTTTGCCTGTTTATTTTATAAGCTTTTTTCTTCTTACGAATACGAATCAAGCAAAGCTGGACTCATGAATTTCATAGTTTAATGCTACAAACATTATCATTTTTGTAACATCAAAGAAAAAACGGATCACATATCTCGAATATTACCAAAAAAAAAAAAAGCCAAGCATTGAAAACATTTTCAAACATGACAATGACACAAAAAAAAAAAAAACAAGAATATTCTTTTTTTTTCGACATTTAAAGTTAATGTTTTTTGTTTAATGTATTTTGTGAAGTACAGCAACACCAGTGTGTTATGTATACATATTTATTCCAAAGCAGCTATTCACCATCTCTACTAGTAAGTTTAACAGTTTTTAAAGTTACATTAAAAAAAATAAAATAAATAAATAAAAGGTAAAATAAATATTTTCTACAGAAAACTTGATTGTGAAAAGTTAAAACTAGGACAAACGTGATGTAACTGATTTTTCATATATATTTTTTTTGCTGCATTGAGAAGACTGGATGTTTCAACATTTTTTTAAATATAATATTCGTTCGTTAATTGAGCTATGATATATCCTAGTGGTATGAAATATTTCCTACTGTGCGTTATTATTTTGCTAAGTAAATGTATATTGGAGCCGTTTGTGCAGAATCGAAACTTCGTAGCATAATGCATTGGACACCCATGATAATGTATCTTTATTTGATAGCCTCATTGACAAATTAAGTGCAACTGGAACAATGTACTCTAGTATTTATTGTCAAATACAATGAAATTTTCAAAAGTTTTCATCCACTTAAGATTGAAATCGTATGATTTCATTTTTGATCCTTAATTATTTCATTCGATGTTTTGGTCCATAATATTTCATTTTGACTGTTTTTAGAATTATAATTTGTATAATTTTGAAACTAAATCTATCTCCTAAATTCAGATATTTCCATATTAATTCTTTAATCTTTTTTCACATTACACATTGCTTTGGCGTATGAAATATTCACAATAATATATGCTTGATATATCAATACAGTGCATTTCCAAGTTCAAATTTAAAAATTTATTTTCCAAAAATGATATAAATGTTAGGCTGAACGAAAACATTGGATGAAATTTGCAATAATAAAGTAATATTTAACAAAATGATTTTTTTTTAATGTGATTAATTCCTGGCTAAAGCATGTAATAGTTTTTTTTCGCGATAAATTACTTTTTGTATTGTAATATAAACGCTTTTCGTTTTTTCGATTGTCAACAACCTCATGTTGTCATGGATATTCATTAAAAATTAATTATATTTATTAAGATCATCGCTTAATGCCTATAATTAATTTTTTAATGAATTTCTATGACAACAATCGTTATTATTTATTATTGTGAAAATCAAATAATAAATGGTTATAAAAAAATTTTCGATTTGAAAATATACATTAAAAAGAATATAAAGATACTTATAAATTTATTTCGTGTTAATTGTCTTAAAAACCCAACTGTCCTTAAAAATAGGTACAAAATTTCAGATTTTTGACACGAAATTATTTTATAAAAATTAACTGAATCTATCAAAATAAAGGAAATAATAAGTGGATTACAAAAATTTGGAAAATTTATATGTTTCAATTTCATTAGAAAACAATTTATTATTTCTACACCTTTTTAATACTGTATTTTGTGCATAAGAGTTTGTCAGGATTAAATCTAAATGAAAATTTAATGCCTAAGTTAAATACTCGCATTAAGTTGCGTAGCAGGCGGGACCCAATTGAAAATTAAAAACAAAATGACAATTATTGAGTCTCATCTGCAACCCAACTTAATGCGGGTATTTAATTCAGGCATTAAATTTTCATTAAAATTTTATAAATCTTGTTTCGGTTGGTTTAGTGTTTTACATTTAAATTTTCATTTTCTTATACTGTTCTTTTAATATTGCCGAAAACTGTTTAAAAATTCTTTACTTATAAACGACTTCAAAATGCTTTACTAATTTTTTCACATTCAACTTATGTCTCATCGCGTAGTTTGATATTAAATATTTGCTGTCTTCAATATATAATATTTGTTTTGTAAAATGACACAAACTTTTATTAAGTCAGTTAAATGTTGGTTTCATATATATTATATGAATCCATCTACCTATATAAAATAATATATCTGCTTTATTTTCTGTTTAAATGGTTCAATTTTTCATAATATTCTTATCAATCATAATATTTTTTAATAAAATAAATTCTTTAAATAATTTTTCATATTATTTGTTTGTCAAAGGCAGTAACATCATACAATACAATGAATGCCGACCGTACAATAGGCAAAGGAAAGGACAGTCAAATAGCGAATTTCATCTTTGTTTAAAGTGAGATATTGGGCTCAGATCCAAGATTAAATTTTAGTGAAAATATATCGAACGGTCATTACTTGAAGAATTTAAATCAGGGTCGATATAATTATTAAAACAAAAAAAAAACAAAAAATTTTTTTCTAGGATGAAACCCATTGGAAACGGAAGAGACTATAACAAATATGACAGGAAAAATAATTTACCGTGTTTTCCCCTTAAAAATCCACCTCCTACCACTTCCTGACAATAATATCGCCCGTATTTTATTTTTCTTTCATTTTGGCTTTATGCTCTTCCGTTTTCAATGGGTTTCATCCTAATATATTTTTTTTTTTCACTTTTTACTATTTTTAAAGACTTTTACTCTGGTCGAAATATTGATTTTAGCAAGGAAAACAAATGTCAGATAAAAATTGAAGAATGGCCTTAGTTTAGTTGTACCAAACTAAGTATTTTGTATTAAATATTATTATAAACTTGAAAAAGTAAAAGATCGTTGCCTTATAGACAAATATATTTAGATGCGAACTATCTTTAATAAAGACATCCATAGACAGATTTTTGGAAAAGTCAGTAAAACACTTTTTGTGGTAAGTAGTTATTCTAACAAGCGGCTTACGTTGGTAATGTAACGAAATAAATCCGGTCGTAACTAGGCTGTTTTTCATACTAGATTAGATAAAATATTACACGCTTCAAATCAAGATAATTAAAAATTAAGTTCATTAAATGTCTTCTATCAAAAACTTTATAGTTTATATTTATACGACTAATATTGAAATATTTTTATGAATTGCAAATTTAATGTTTCTAAACAATAAAATAATTGCTTATATTACGCAGCTGCTGCGTAACAAAATTTATAAATATGAATTCTCTTATTTTTGTATTGCTTTTATAGATATTTATGAATATGATATGCATAACTTAAAGTGGCATTCATTTGGTCTTCAAAAAACATGTATTATAAATATTATTATTATTTTTTTTTTTTTATTAAAAATATTTTAGATGCTTTGAAAAGTACAGAGACTCTTAAAAAGAATAAAATTCTTTGAGATATCAACAACTTATTATAATCATTGTTTTTACGAAAATAGCAGTTTTGTTTGAGGGAGCCTCGAAATAACATTTTCACTGTTATTTTTCAAATATCAAAATTATATCACACTTGAATGTTTTTAGTTATTGTTTTTTTTTTAAATTCATAGAAACATAAACAGTCATAGTATCCTTTTCCGTTGCATCTTCTACCATTCATAAAAACATTATATTAATGACATATTTCTTGGAAAAGTTAGCAACAAATATTGATTTTTTATATTATAAACTAGCGTATGTACATAGTTTTATAAATTATTTTTTGTAGTGCATCTACACGATGCAAGATATTTATCAAATTGTTTTTAAAATATTATTAAAACAAAAATAATATAATAATAAAGAAAGTAAAAATTTTTTCGCATATATCAAAATATGGTGGAAGCGCAAGGAAATTAAGATAATCTACTGTAAATTGTAATTAGATTTACTACTAAATTATTTTTGCTTAATTTTATCATAATTCAATGTTGCAAAATGGGTAAAATTCGATTCGCAAGATTTGATAAGGAATACCAAAACTAGTGAAACTATACCACGCAAACATCCAAATCGAAAAGACTTCAGAAAGAATGAGTCATCATTAAGACATCTTTAAAATGTCTCATTTATGACGTCATGATGACTTCTTTGTCATAATTAAGAACACTTAAAGTAGTCTTTTTTGTTGGAAGTCAAAATTGTCAGAAGTCTTTTTTCTAATTAAAAATTTTTTCTTTTAAAAGTCTTTTTCTAATTTTTCAAGGAAGTCAGAATTTTGAGCTCTGTAAGAAATCATTTTTATGAGTTCCATAAGAAGTCGGAAATCTGAGGTCTCTATTAGATTTTTCTGATATGCACTTTACTCAAATTATATCTTCTGTTTTCAAATAATAACCCTAAATTTAATAAATTTTTGATTCATGGTCTTTGTTCTTTTTATTTTTATGAAAAATTAAATTGGATGATTAAAGTAAAAAGTAAAGAATTCTTGAGACACACAAGTGATACTATCCGTATTCAAGCCTAGATGTGTCCTAGATAATTATTTAAAAAAATATTTAATTTATTTTCGTAGTCTAAAAAATGAATTTATTTTAGTAGTGAGAAAAAAGAATTCTTAAGGCAATCATATTTATAAAGTCTTAAGGTAATAAATGGGAAAGTCCACGTCTTAATTACTTTTTAAAGGGTCCTTTTTAGATCATCCAAATCATAAATAAATAAGGAATTCTTCCACAGATCATATTGCTATATGGGTAAAAGCTAGTAAAAACTTCAACTATAAAATAATATTTTTTCTAACTCAATCAACCCGTCCCTCCGACCTGCTTAAATGATGTATGCAGTAAATATATATGTATTAATACGTATATTATGTGAATATTTACAATTTTCTGAAGTAAATCTAAAAATATAAAACATCGTTACGTACCATTTTACAAACCAAACAAGAGTAGCAACTTTTTAACAACCTCTCTCTTAATTACATTTCCAGTTGACATTGATTTATTGTTTTTGTGTAATGTTGCAAGTAATTAACTCTTATGGACATTGTTTTCTGGACATAATTAGTGTGTTATATATTATATGTACGTTATATGAACTATATTATTATATATGTATCTTATTGAAATGAATGAATGTTATTTGAAAATTATCCTTTACCAACATTACAAGTTGTTGTGTAAGTTTACCAACTTTACATAATATAAAGTACATTGGTTACCAGCTATGTCCGAAATAATGACTATTATTATTCGAGTACGTAATGCATATAGGAATATGACTTCTGGAAGAATTCCTCAAGAATTCTCATTTATGACTTGGACGCCAACTTTACATAATATAAAATACTCTGGTTACTATCTGTATCCGAAATAATGGCAAATACAATTCGAGCACGCAGTCCATATAGCAATATGACTTCTGGAACAATTCTTAATTATGATTTGGACGTCAGAATTACCTTCAAAAAGAACCCTTTAAGAAGTCATTATGACATCGAATGCACCCCTTATTGAACACCTTAAGACTTTATATATGAGAATGCGTTATGACTACTTAAATCAGTTCGTTTTTTATACTACGAAAATAGTCAAATTAATTTTTAACTAAATAAAAAAATCAGATATTTATTGTACACCTCGGCTCGAAAATAGCTACTCAAACTTCTTACATTTCTGACTTAATATACAAAACTTGAGAAAAACTTCTCAAGTGTTCCGACTTCTTACGAAGCTCTGGAAAAAGACTTAATACAGGACTCATATTTCCGGCTACATATGGAACTCATAAACTTTTTAGAGAGATCATAATTTAGTCATCCTTGGAAAACCTGAAAAAAGACTTCGTAAAGAATTCACAATTCTGACTTCTTGCGAAGGATTTGTTTTTGAATGTTTGCTAAGAAGTCAATAATTTTTCCGAAAAAATGTAACAAAGCTCTCTAAGCAGATAGTGCTTTACGGTTTTTAGGATTCCTATTTAACGATTTAGGGAAATAATACACAAATTTTTAGTTAGGTTAAAAACAATTACATTTTATTTGCTATTTTAGATATTCTTATTGTATTTATTTCAGAAATACTCTGCCAACATGTTATCACGGTAGAAGTTCATCTCAATGACATATTTTTCATTAAAAATTTGAACACCTAATTTTACTTTACACCATATAAATAGCACCTTAAAAGCACTTAATTTTGAACCTATTGAAATTCAATTTTCAATATTTTGTTGTTATTTCAAGATGTCACTGCTATGATTGTTATAGTAGTGATTCATGTTTGTGAATCAGACCAGTGATTTTGTTTTTTTGGCAATCTTGATAAGATTTATTGCATGCACATCATAAAAGCACATAAAAAGCATCTAATTTTGGTACTTATATTATATTATAAAAGTCCTTTTTTGTACATAGCTCTGCCAGTGTAATATCAAAGCAGTGCATCATAATAACTCAATTTTCGTAATAAAAAATTTGAGCACCTAATTTACTTTGCTAGCGGGGCGGAGATACAGAACTATATCGTTGACGCATTTTCGCACTTCGATAGTGATAAGTATTTTACATAACCATACATTTATAGTTTGTTGATCTTGTATTACTAATAACCTCTAATATTTCCCCCGTCAACATTGTGTTGACCGCATGTTGATTATGATAAACGTTATACTATCAGTTTCCTTAAAATATTTAACAATATTATAATTATTCATTTTATATTATTAATAGACGACTACTTACTACGAGCTTTTGTATACTTTGAGCGTGTTCATATAATTAACTATTACATATAAACCACCATGGATGTGACGGTTAGTGGACACATCAATAGCGTTTTGATAAAATAAGTAATTGTATTCATCTAAACTATAATGGCATTTGTTTTTGAAATATACTTCCGAACTATTTATATCGATATCAAAAGACATTCTATAAAAAAAAATTATTTTTTGCTCCGTTCTTAAAATTTTTTTATGTAAGTAAATGTTTTGGAACTACCTGAGAATTTGTGCTGGGTACGAAGCAGTTCTGGGTGTATTATATTGGCATTGTATTTTCAATTTATTTATTAAAACACAGGAGTTTCAAGCGTCTGTATTTGTTGAAATTTATTCCGATTAATAAAAACAACAATTAGGTGAATTCATTTTTGAAATAAATCTTGCTTCTGCATGAAGGTGGTAGTAAAAATGAGGTACCTACCTATGAATTTCGTTAAAAAATTTTGATAAATTCGTTTGTAGTAAGTATCTATTGAAATAAAATTAAAATATACATGTTAAAATTCATAAGTAATTGTGGACATTAGTTAAATCATAAATATTTATGCGAATTTGAATAATTTTAGAAAAATTTATTTAAAGAAATTACATCCCAGGTATTCTAAGCGATTGGTCACAACAAAGATAAAAAAGATACTACAACGATATTGATTTTGATTTTTGGAGTGAAAACAGCAACTTTATATTAAACAACTTTAATGGACTTTTCTAAACTAGAAATTATTCAGTTTAGTTCCATAATTATATGATTTTATGACCTTTTAAGCCGTTCGTGTAATATAAGACCTTTTTGTAATTATACGAAAGTTATTGGCACATCACCTTTGGTATTATAAAAAGATTAAGATAATTTATATGAATATAAATAAATAAAATTTTGAAATAATGGCTAGAGATTCTAGAAAGTTTGAAACAATTCAAGAAAATTATCTTTGATTCAGAAGTTTACAAATTTAGAGTCAAAAATAAAATTAACACAAAAAAAAAATATGTTAATATTTTTAAAATGTTTTAAATCATTCAGTATTTCAATAATAACATGATATTATGACCTTTAAGCCTTTTGCAAGGCAGTGGCAAATATTTTGACACCAATAAAAATCAGTAAATCAGAATATACAGGTATTTTTGTTTGCACTAGGTGGGCAATCATAATGCTGCGAGATTTAACGACACATTTTCCCTTGGATTTCTGTTTAGAAAAAATACAATAAAATTACAAAATATAACAGCCATATTATATGAATTAACCGTTAAGGAGAATTACCACAACATACTAAAGCCCCCTCTATTAGGTAAAAAACATTTAATTTTCACGCCAAAACAATTCAAAAAAATACTTACCCAAACGTTTTGAAACTTCGTATGCACAATATTGAAAACGGAGGACTTATCGAAGAGTTTCTTTCAAAAAAATATTTTTAAATATAAAATCGGTTTTTTGATTTTTACCTTACAAATTTTCTTTCAAGAAAAACTCTTCAACAAGTCCTCCGTTTTCATGTCAATATTGAGCAAACCAAATTAGGCTAAGTATTTTAGGAGTCAATTGCGCCCAAAAATTAAAAGAAATACAATGCATAATAGTATAACTTAAAATTAAAAACAATTTTTAATTACATGCAAATAATTAATTACAATAAAATTATAAAATTACTGGAGAAGGATAGATAGTCAACACAGTCAATAAGTCTCAGTTTAAATTTGAAAAATTAAATAAATAAATACATAATTTCTTACATTAAGTGTAGCATAAATCATAACAACGGCATCAACCTGTGAATTTTGTGTGACGGTAATGCCCGCGCAACTTAAAATTTCACTCTCATCATTTTTTTATAAAGCGCCTAAAGAAAAAATTAACTTCAAAAAATAAATAAAATAAAAATTAATAAAAAATTTGCAACAAAAAAATTGACATATCTGTCATTGGCATGATTAATGAACAAACAAATGTCAACAAACAAACGTTATTTTTAATGACTCAATTTATTAAAAAAAAAAAGAAAAAAAACTAATTTATAACAAAATGATTAAAACATTAAGCAACAACAAATCACTAAACTAATTACTAAAAAAAATACATATGGGTTAAATAAAAAAATAATTTCTTTTACAAATATTATTCAATATATAATTAAGTACATTCATTGTATATATTAATATATTTAAATGCATATTCTAATGAAATTTTCTACCTTCGCATTTATTTTATAACAAATGTATTTTTAAATATTTTAAGTATTTAAGAAAAAACAAATAGTAAATATAATTAGTAAGTAATTTAAATACTGACATAAAGTATACAAAAAGTTTCTGAAAAATTAAAGGTGAAAAAAGTTTATAAGCTCTCGAAGAAAATTATGTCTACGGAGATACTAGAAAAAAATTAACTAAAAGTAAACATAATATATTAAAAAATACGCTTTTATTTAAATGCGCTGAAAATAAATAATTGAAATAACTGAAAATAAGTAACTTTTACTTGTAAACTTAAACTATTCAACTGTAAACTCCATTACAGAATTTATATGATATCAAAGATTGTCGCGAGATTTAAGTACTCGTATTTACTTAGTTTGAAAATTTTAATAGTTAAAATTATCTATACAGTTGTTTATCTACACAGGTAAATCTCGCGACAAGCTTTTATATCATATAAATTGTGTAATGACGATGAGACTAAAAGTTGTAAAGTAAATATTTATTTTCTTCTTTTCAGCGCATTTAATTAAAAGCTTGTTTAAAAAAAAAAAAATTTTTTTTAATTTTAATTGATATTTACTTTATCCTTCATATTACGAATCTGATAGCTTGTAGAATTTAGGTTTTTTTTGAGACAGTCAATATAATATGATATTTCGATTTCATATTATTCATATTATTGACACCCAAACATTAAATTCAGTTTAAATAAAAATTATCATCAGGCATGCCATTTTTTCACAGCTGCATACCTTCCCGTTCTCTTCTTATGCCCCATCCAATTTTTTTACTTTTTCTGTACAAATATGTATTGTTTAAAAAAAAGAATGAATATAGAATATAATTGCATTTATTTAGTTTGTATATTCAAATCTAAATTTTCTTGTGTTCAACGAAAATCCATTACCGTCACACCAACTTTGAACTGTGTTCAAAATTGAATTTATATGATCATTTAAAAAGAAAGATACGTATGCGTACAAAAAAAAAAAAATAAATTAAATTATTATTGTAATAAATTTATACACCTATCACCACAAATTGTTTTGTAATTAAAGTTTTTTTGGGTTTATTTTTGAATCTTAAACTAAATCGCTAAATTTTAAGGCTATAAATAAAAACTAAAATCAAACTTCCCGCGAACAAAAGTTGGTCTTATACAAATATACAGAGATATTAAACTTCACGAGGAAATATAATAAATATCCTATTCTCCATTCAATTCTTTGTGAAACTCTCTGTATAAATAGTTTTTTTATTATTATTCATTCATTTAATCGCATGGCATGTTTTTATTTTAGTGTTTTTTATTTTTTTTTTTTATTTTATTATTATTATTAAAAAGATTAGTCCGAATGATAAATGTATTAAAAATAAATAAATTTTCATATTTAGGTAAAAGTATTCTACAAAATTATTTGAATAGGTACGAATGATATTTAAATATTTAATTATGTATATAGAATGATTGATAATACATTATTTTTAAATTGACATATATTATTATAAAATATCCGAAACAGTATATGCGGTTAAATATCACGATTGAGTTTAAATTAATATAAATAAATATAGGCTGCAATTTGTGGTGTTTTCCATTTTTCCGGTAAAATTGAAAATTGGAGCATCTACTAAAGCTCGTTTGAGAGATTATTTATTTTTTAAATTTTTTTTAAAAATAGACTGCATTTTTTATATCGCGTGATTGATTAGAAATACGAGAAACATTTCCAAAATAATCCGAAACGATTCATAAAAATAGGATAGTTTAATATGTTTAAAAATTACTTCAATATTTCTTAATAAAAAGTCACAAAAAATAAATATTTTTGATTAATAAACAAAATGCCCTTGCCATAAAATTACATTAAAATTTTAAGGTTTTTTTTTGTAAAAGTAAGAACACTGTCACCATTTTAGTGACGTAATATCAGTAAATATTTTCGAGAATACACATTAATAAAATAAATAACACTTTCAAATTTTTACTAAATAAGATACTGTTGATAGATTGAACTGATAAAGACAACTAATAATTTTACCGAAATGACGTCACATTGTGGCAGCCAAGTGTTTAAGATCACGTGATTTAAGGTAAAAAATATCGAATTTTAACTTTAAGATAAAAAATTTATCATGTGCTTTTAAACTCAAATTCAGAATATTAAAAAATATTCCTACATAAATTTTAATTTTTGCCTAATTTCATGCTTTATTTTTCTCTCCCGAAAGTATCTTATTAGTATTTATTGCCTGTTTAACCTTACGTATAAGAAAGTTCGGCCCATTTATGCAAATAATTCTCAAATAAAGAGTTTTATGAAAAAATCACTTATTTTTGACCATTGGTATGAGATAAAATATAAACATAATACGTCTAAATATCTTAGATTAATTCACACTATATTGATTTGCTTTTATTACTGTTTGACTGTCATGAATCACGAATGTAACTTTTATCCACTGATAAATACGAATTGGCTGTCTAGACATCAATATTTTATCAGAAACTCGAAACTATCACATCGTAAAACATTGGTAAGTAAAACTTTATATATGGTATATCAAAATTATACAGATAGTCCTGTCACTTTCGTTTTGGTGGGGTATGTGATCATCATCATCATAGGGTTCCATATCCTATTACAGGATTTTGGAGACCACTCGATTCTATTGAATTCGGTCTATTGCGGCCGACTTTAAACTGTGGAACGATTTAAAGTTTGAATATTTTTTTAATATTCGAGATCCACGTTATCCGCTTTCTGCCCCTTGATACAAAGCCATCCATTTTACCACACATAATCAGTCTTTGAAGTTCGTATCTTTTTCCTCTATAAATATGGCCGAAGTATCCCAATATTCTCCTTTTAATCAATGCAACCAAACACCTGTCATATTTAACCTTACGGAGTACTTCAACGTTACTTAATTTCTCCGTCCACTTTATTTTTAGCATTTTTCTAATGCACCACGTTTCAAATGCATTCAGTCTGGCTTCACATTCACTTTTTAATGTCCAAGTTTCGCACGAATACAGTAACGCGGACCACACATAGCACCTTAAAATTTTAAACCGATTATTAAAACACAATTTTCTGTTAATTAAATAAGCCTTAAGTTTTATAAAATTATTTTTAGCGATGGCTATATGTTTTTTGAATTTCGTTTATTTGGTCATTATTGCAGGTGAATAGTTTTCCCAAGTAGTTCATTTGGTTAAAATCGTAAGAAGAACTTTCTTTGCAATCGATTTGATAAAGATAGGCCATTAACGAGAAACTGTTATGTTCAATATCTTTTTTAATTCTGACTCATGTATATGGTTGATAATTTTTGAACTACTAATAAATATTAACACCATTGAAAACCAAGATTAACAGATGAAAAGAAGTCATTCAAGAGATACCATCTCTTGTGCATTACCAAATGTTAGTGCGAGTTAAAATTTTAGACTAAATATAATACATAAATTTCAGACATATTTCGAATATAATACGTGTAGTTATCTACATTAAAAGCCATGAAGATGTAGTTCAAGTTGATATCACTTATTTAGTTTAATTTTTTGTAATTATATAGTTTTACCATTTAATTTATACCTGACACAAGCGATGTTCTACTGTTAACCTCTTACAAAAAAATAGTAATTTATTGCGTTGTTTAAACCAATTAGTTTCCGTAAAAAATAATAATAATAATAAGATAAAAGAACAAATTAAATTCATTAGAAGAAATGGGGATCAAAATGTTAAACCTAAGCAAATCAAACAAAAAAAAATTGGAAACTTGATTCAAAAACGAAGTTATAAGCTCTTAAAGATTGTTTTTGGAAACGAATTAATTATAAGCTCCTAAGGATAGACGGCCATTTTCTATTAAAAAATCGTACAACAAAATATTTAAATATTAATGTAAATTATGACATTACATTTTTATTCATAATCAACTCATTTGTGCATTATTTATCATATATTTTGTCGAAAAGTATATATAAATGCCATGGACATCAATATAACCTCTTACTGTAGAATGATTTAATTAAGAATTTCATCCAAACTTTGGCTATTTTTTAAGATTTAAAAAAAAAAATACCTTCAAATTCATGTTTCAAGACGCTTCAATTGTAAAAATTTGTGCACCTTCTTTAAGAAAAATATTAAACGGAATTACTCTACTAATGAAAGAAACATATTATCAAGGTATATTAAATTTAATTTAAGAATTAGAAACTTATGTCACATTGGGTTTAAAATTCCACAAAATTTAAAACATCTTATTTTAAATATATGTTAGGAAAAATAATATTTTCAAATATGGTTCTCAATAGGAACCAAAAATTGATTGCTTTTGATATAAATAGGATCTTTTTTTATAATTATTAATGAGAACTCTAGGATTTTTCGAATTAATTACGATTTTTTGCCCCAATTTACTAAATCAAATTATTTTGTTTTTTTATAAATACGTATTTCGACTACAAAGTAGTCACCATCAGTATGAATTAGCTAGTTGTAATAATTCAATCATTGTGCAAACCGTAAACAAATTAGCAACAAGTAACATCTCCTCAGAGAATCATTACAACTAGCTTATTCATACTGATGATGACTACTTTGTGGTCGAAATACGTATTTATAATAATAAAAAATTATTTGATCTAGGAAATTGGGTCAAAAAAACGAAATTTATAAATAGGATCGTTATGAGGAGAGCCAACCTGTATTTTTGTATGTAAACACATAAAGATTTACTTCATTTTGAAATAATTCTATGATATTCTCTAATCAAAGTTTGAAAACAATGTTTGAAGAATCACACTAATAAAAATGTAATCATTATCGTCAATGGTTGATGTTTTTTTTTTTTTTGCTTTTTCTATCTTTCTGGTGTATTATGTTACGATAAAGTTCATTTCTGTGTATTAGACATTAATGTCGAAGAATAAAATGAATTTCTGGCTTTATCTTATTACTTTATTATAGATATTATTTATAGTTCAAACTGGTGAAGATCTGTCTACTGTGACGTATTGTAATAGATTCTAATAAAATTTATTAGATAATCGATTTTGATTTCAAATTATTATTTGTTATTGAAAATTAAAAGTCGATTTTATTTTAAGAACCTTAGCTATTCCTACTTTCTTTTTGAGAACTGAAGCTGTCTAAATTTCCCACTTTTCCGTCTCTGATAAGCTGTGGATACAACTTTGAGTTCGGTTGTCTGGTTGAACTTATTTATTCATCTTTCTCTCTGACACTTTACGAGGACTATTTACAATACAATTTGGTTCTAGTGCTTTAGTCAATTTTATTGATTTTTCTAAGAAACCAGATTCCAATTATTGGGTTTTTAAAGTAGCCTTAACCAAAAATTACATTATTCTCTTTATTTAATAATGATTTATTAAGATAAAGTCTGTAATGACCATGAAAAGTGGACCGTGAAACCGATATTTAAGAATATACAAACCCTTTGTTTAAGGAGTTTGGACCAAAATAATGTATTTTCGGCTTTTCATGTCATTCTTAACAGTGGAAAAGCATTTCCTGCAAAATATACTAGAGATAGTTTTAATGAAGTGATTTTAGCCCATTAAATTCGAAATAATATCCATTAAATGGTTCGGAGAAAAGTATTGAGATATCGCATACAATTCGATTCGTAGGTAGAATTTATTTTAACCATTTCTAGTTATATCTTGGAACTTGCCGCTCAATTGCTTAATGTTGTGAATTTTTGGTCAAAATTACACTAAAAATTAAAAATCATTTTCGTATTTATAATGAATTTAACATTAATTTTGTAATGGGATATTTTATATTGAATTTTTATTAAAATTATATTTAATTTTGCAACAATTTATAAAGAATTGGGGCTATTTAAATCAATGAAAATTGTAGGAATAATGATGCACACTATTCAAGTTAAATTTCACTAGAAACTCATTATCGAATTTGATTCAATTAAAATTGATTTGTATTTCTCATTATCATTGAAAATTGATGATTTTGAATGGAATGAAATCACGATAACCACAAAACGTGACATAAAATAACTAAGAAAATTAGGTTTCTACATGAATAATGATGATGACCCTCTTGTTTAAAACAAACAACAACAAAATATTATTAATGATCAATGATTATTGTTGTTTAATATATTTTTGAATTTTGTGTAGGGTAAACGGTCCAATAGTGAACCAATTTTTATTTACATCGATATTAGTGCCGAAGTTGCATAACTATACTTAAAAAAAACATAAAACTCACTGGAAACCTTTTTCACTAGCAATTTGTGTATATAATTTGTAAGGTATATACTTATTCAAAAGCATTTATATAAATGTGGTAAGAATGGTTCACTGTGTGGTTGATACAGTGAACCACCCAGTACACAGTGAACCACGATATAAACTCTTTTCATTTTCTAAACTCTTTAGACAACAAACGTAAAGTGTTTGGTGAAGTATCGTTGATCATATAATAATTCTTAAAGTATTTAAGGGACAAACTTCAACAAGAAGACGTGATTGTCCACTAGCACAAATAATAATGCGCATAAAATTTCGTTCTCACACATTTGATTCCTTTGATGATAGGTCTTCTTATGGATTCTGAACAGAGTTGATTACATGGGGTATTAGTTATATTAATATAGTTTCTAATAAAACCTGTTTCGTAAAACTATAAGGTAGAGGCCTGGCACTACTAAAAAAAATCTCAACCAGTCATCACTAATACGTTTATTTTGAGCCTGGAAGTTTGGAATCTTTGTTTAATTGCCCACTCGAAAGCTAATTTTTTCACTACGAGTATATCTGTATCTCACTAAACGCTAGTGTAACATCAGTCTAAATTGATGTAAGGATTCTCAATCATTTTGTATCAGTTTTCGTAAAATGTTTGAGTTATGCACAATTTTATCTCAAATTTGGCTAATAAACACATATAGATAAAAACAATACATATTATACAAATAAATATAACAGTATAAACTGGATATTTATAGTATTTTATGAATACTTATTAAAAATAGTCCAAACAATGATATTCAATCATATGCCGAGTGTCTAAACAATTAGTTCTATTAGTTGCTATCTTCACTTGATTTAAAAGTTATTATTTTCAATATCGATGGTGCTCAAGGTTCACTGTGAGACATGGTTCATTGTTCGACAGTTTACCCTATGTGAAAATAAAAAAAACATTAATAATTATTAATACAAACATAAAAATGAAATTTCATGACAGCTAATGAAAAATGTAATTTTATTACAGATTATAGGTACCAATATATGCATTAGTCGATCAAACACCTACCAATAACGACTACCTATAAAAGTTGAATCTAATTATAGTTTATACCGGGTGTCAATTTAATCAATATATTTAATCTTATTAAATGCGTCCATCCACTATTAGCTCTCCTATAACCCCAAGTAACAAAAATCTGGAAACTATCATAAAAAAGACAGAATTCGTCTTAAAGATTCTTTAGAATTTATGGATGATAGAAACATTCTTTATGGAACCGACCCTTTTGAAATTTTGAATCCTATTTCAGTATGTCATTTACGGGATAACGCCGAAGAATTTCCTTCCAAGTTATAAGTAATTTTTATTTTACATTAATAAAGTAGCGTTTTTTTTTTTCGTAAAACTCGTGTTTTTTACTTAAAAGTGTTTGCAAAAAATGAAAAATAAAAATTTCAAAAAACCCTTTGTCGGCGTTATCTGGAGCAAGCGGTTATCTACCGAAAAAAACTTGATTTTTGATTACGAATGATCCCGCACCTAGTTATTAGGTGCATCGCAAAATCTTCGAATTTTATACTTTAATGTATCATTCGTTTTTATGAATATATGAACTGTGTTGAATCTGACCCTACCCTGACATTAAATAAAACTAAGTCGTATATACAGAAAAAAAGAAAATAAGAAGTGTAATGATTACTGAGGCAAATAAAGCCCAGAAGTAATAAGGCCCAAATTTATATTTTATAATTAACTTATGAGGTCACAATAAATTTTTGAATCGTCAAATTTGACACGTTAATGTGTTAAGCTGTTAAACTGAACGAAATGCATTTCAAACAAATGCGGGCGGAATCTTATCAGTAACGAATTATCTGTCAATGATGCAACTTTAGCTACACGCTAAACGCTTTCAGCTTGAACGGTTCAAATTTATGAAAATCGTTATTTAAATGAAATTTTTAATTCTAAAAATTTCTCTCAACTTTTATTCCTTGCAGTTTTTGCACATTGTTATAACCGACTTAGAAATTTTCTCTTCAATAAACACACTTATACAAAAATTTGATTTTTTATTTTGAACAATTTTATTCCGACATTGTACAGCTCCCTGTTTGAGCTTCTCAATTTTATCTACGTATTTGAAATTTTCATTGTCATATTGGCGGACTCTAATGATTGACACTCCGGTATCTGAACAAGAGGTGTTATTATTTATCTTCTGTTAAAATATTTAATATCTGTTGGTGTTAGGAGGAAATACACGATGGCTTAATGTAATATTTGTTGCTATCTGTTTACCTGTGTATAGGAGGCATTATGATTAATAGCAAACAGAATTAACATTTATTTATTTATGCTTTTATTTACAAATTATAATATGAAACTTCGCGTAAAAACTCTGTGTTTAACACACAAAATCGATGCTGAACTCAAAATTTATTGCGGTAATGAGAAACATTGTTTTTACTGTTCAAAGTTCAGAATTATGACAAAGAATACAATTAGTATACCGTTACTAATAGTGTAATACACGTTTCTTCGAATGACTTAAGGTCTTAATGTAATCGACTAATGATAAAGCCTTTAATGGTAATTATGATTAAAGCCTTTAATGGTAAAAACTGAAAAAACATTATAGTAAGATGAAATCGATTGGAAACGGAAGAGAATATAACAAAAATGAAAGGAAAACTAATTTAGGGGCGATCTTGGGTTGGTGGAGTGGAAAGGGGTAAGTTTTTAAGGGTTAAACACGTTTTATCTCGATTTCCAGCCAAACTACAAGTACATATTTGTATGCATACTTTTTTCACATACCTTTTTGATTGAAAATTAGGGTGCATTTTTCGATATTTATTTCACTTTATTCAAAATAAAGTGAAGAAATAAAAAGTTTAAATCAAAAATATTATAATAAATTTGGAACATGCAAAGGTAAGTTTTCACCAATTTTCGTAAAAACAGAAAACCAAAATTTGATTTTTCCATAGGGCTGGTAGTTTTGCTGAAAATCAATTTAAATCGTATTTTACCGCTAAAAACTCACCCCTTTCCACTTCTTGACCTCAGATTGCCTGTAAATTATTTTCCCTATCGTTTTTATTATATTCGCTACCGTTACCAATGGGTTTCCTCCTACTATCATTTCTTTGGTATCAAAAAGTACCGATCATGGTAAAAATTCTAAAAAAATTATTATTGTTCGCCATTTCCTAAGCCAGATTATATAAAAATTCTATGGTCGCAATTTAAAAAAATTGAAATTTAAAAATTTTTTTTATTGCATTTAATATCACCGTAAGGGTATATCAAGCGTATCACGCTTTATTGTTTAAACATTTTAATAAAATTACTTCCAAATTGAATAATGCGTTTTAATTTTCAAGTACAGCTTGAATTAGCTTTTAATATGCAAATGGCCATTCTATGTTTTTTTTAAATTGAATAAAATATAGAATTTCTAGCTGGATTGATAGTTAAAGTCCATTTCAAACTGAGAGGATAATTAAATATCAATATTGATAGCCGGTATTGGAATGCTATAAATTTATTCAGTAATTGCACTGTATTAAATTTATATTTACTGAGTAATAAACTTAAGTATCGTTTAAGCTATTGGGGTTGTAAAATTTATCGTTATTGTATGTGAAACTATCATCCAAAGGATAAATATTTGTGGGAGAAGTATGCAGCTCATAAACTGTGGAAATGTTATTGGTTTTAGTAGTAATTAAATATTAGTCATGCAATGGTCGTAAAGATTTTTAAAATATCTATTATATTTCAAAAAAATAAATTATCAATTAGCGTTAAAGTACCGGTGCTTATAAGCAAATCATACCATTTATAAACAGAGAGAGTAACAAGTTTTTTCTCATCGATAATTCTGATAAGTGACCAAAATCTTTTACCAAAATTTTCGTTTTATTGGTAATATGTTAAAAAAAATTTATCACAGAATCTACAAGGTCTCAAGATTTTTAAAACCCAGAGTAAAACAATTTGCTAAATGGAAAATAAATGAAAACTTACCAAATCAATGAAAAACGTTCGCAGACACTGGTATATTTGGCATAATCTGAAAAAAAATAAAAATTCATTAATTTCTGGAACTCATATTCTGTTTCATTTAAGTTGCTTGGAAATTTCGATGAATTATATACTAGTTTTTTTCCTATTTTGTATACAATCCCAAGGCAAACGGATCTTGGTGCTAAGAAAAATTTTAAGAGAATATATTAAGAGGGAACTTGCGAGCATCTCTGTATCCTCTTTAAAACACCCTATCACCTGAAGGCAAAAATATCTCCTATTAAAAGGTGGCTATTATTTATAGTTATTATATTGCTGGTAGAGTCGGTTACTATTTTTTATAATTGATCAAACGACCATGGGCTGGATTTTAACCCGCTACTATAGTCTTATGGGTAAAGATGTTAAATAGACTTTACTAACTTTGCCACTAAGCCGGAATAATTATATTAAATAAAATATAGAAATGTTTAGGATAAATAATTTCTTCATTTTTTATTTATTCTGTTTTAATTAATCAAGCTATGAAAATTTTTATATTTACCTTCCTCAGTTTCAAGTGGCTAATATTTATTTTGGTAAGCTTTCATTTAAATTTTATAGTAATTTTTCAGGAAAAATTTTAATATTTAATATTTAATTTTGACTTCCTTCTAATATTTGGGATATATTTTAATTATGATTTATCGTCTATTTATGTTGTAACTAGAACTTTTTGACCGGTAAAGGTATCACAAATTTTTATTATTAAATTAATTTTTTATCTAGTTTTTGATTTTCAGGTTTAACGATTTCAAGATTTTGAGCAATTCTTATGTAAATGTGTAGAATTGCTCGTTTGAGATTTCCCATGGCGGAGACAAACTCTATCATAGATACATAATTAAAAGCTTAGTTTTCTTTGAAATGGAAATTGGTTTGAAAAGCTTAAAATAATTAGTAATACATGATAAAAAATTTGAATTAATTTAGATGATAATTAATGTGAAAACAAAAAACTGTTGAAATGTTTTTAATAATTAACGTTATGTATGACCAAAATGACTGTAAAAATTATTAATAAAAAAAATACGAGCTTGTAGAAACGAATTATAATTTGATGCTCTCTCTACAAATAACGAAAAATAATGTTTTCATACAAAAAAAACAGTCTAACGAAACCATATGTGTAAACTTATTGTATACTATGTGCTTTTGTAAAAAAATTTTCCCGTACTTTATTAATTGTATAGCATTTTGATTTTAATAATGTATTTTCACTGCTTTTATTTTAAAGCTACCGTCACACTTGTATTTAATCTGATACTGTAAAGTATGTCAATTTAGAATATATATTTTAGTAATAGATTATGTAAATTAAACCAAAACGCATGTTGATCAAATCTGCGTTGAACAATTATTCTATCCTAACTATAAAAATGAAAATTCTATTATCAATACCCATAAGCATCTGATGCCTGTGGTAAATACCTCTCAAAAAATTTGTATGTGGCTTCATAATAGTTTCTACAGTTCTCTCAGCGAAAATAAGTGACGCATTCAAGCTTACGGGGCCCGTCAAATTTTCGATTATGGTTGAAAGCGAAATATTGATGGATTGACGTTTTATTAATATTGTTATAGAAAAATCATTCAATAAAAAATGAAAAAATCATTTTGTTCGATGTGTGACGGATCCAAATGTTCCGTGTTCATTAGCCTGAAAATTGTTATGTTTTATAAATATCTTTCAGATAACGGTTTTTTCGTGTGTCGGATAAAATTATATTTATAAAAAATGTGACAATTTTAAGTTTGTGGGCCAGTCAAATTAAACGGGATCAGTAAAACAGAAACCACTCGTTATAAAATTTTTGCGAAGGAAATAGTAAATTATTTATCCAAATTAGGTATTCTTTTGCCAAGCTCTTTAGCTCAGTAGCCAAGAGAGTAAAGGCGTGGTACCTTATAATCTATTGATTCCTTAGACTGGGAGGTTGTAGGTTACGATTATAAATAATATGGCGGTTAAAAATAATGATGTATACGTTTGAGAAACGCAGGTTCAACCCCATTATTATTATTAGGTACTCTTAAAGCGAATTTATAATTGACATTTTATTTATAAATCACATATGCTCATGGGACCATTTTAACTGATTTCATTAAATTTGAGCTCTCCTTTGTGTTTCTGGATACAAAACAAAAGTGAAATCATTTAGTTTAAATGCATGGATGACATACTCAAGAAATCCATCAGTAAAGAGGCAATAAGATCCGACAAGAAGGATGTGCGTCAGGAAGAAACTATTAAAGGGAAGTGGGACAAAAATGTGTCAAGGCTGCCCAATTCAGGTAGAAATATAAAAGTATATCTCAACACCATGCCTAATGTACCAGATTTATTGTTTCCTTACGCCCCTCTTTTTATAATATATATGCTTCAATATTACTTGGAATGCCATGGCCGCTACAGTCCACTTCAAAATCGACACACACTTCAGTTACCGGTTGTGTGACTGCACCTTTAGAGCAAATTTTTTAACAAGTATGTGCTTTCAGAAAAATTTTATTTCATGTTAAATAAAACGTAGTTTATTAATTGTAAAGCATTTTGATTCAAATAATGTATTTCCATAGCCTTTGTTTAAAATGAAATTAAAAATGTACAGTTATGCATTATATGATAAGTCGGCAGTTCCATTTGAAACATATTTTTTAAATATATATATTTTTTACGATAGGGATAAATAAATAAAAAAATTATTTTATAAAACTTTTTTTTTTTTTAAATAAAAGTTGCTTCATGAAAAGAACAAATATCATTCCAACATCATTATTTTCATTTATGAATGATTTCAGTTGAAATAACATTTAAGTTCCATTTTTTTTTGATAGATTTTATATTAATTATATCGTCCTTTTGAAAATTTCTGAAACATATTTAATTTAGAATAATTCTCCAAAATATCAGACATAACAGTTGCGCACCAAAGAATATTTTATATGATCAACTTTCAAAAGACTAGAATTATATTTGAAATTTTGAATTTATATTTTTTTATAAATTTTTATATTTATCAAAATAAAACTTATATTTTTACTTATCTCGCTTTCCACAAAAAATTTTCGTTGAAGAAATGCTTAGAGAAAACGCCAATATAATCTCCTGTATACAGCGGCATTCATATATCGAAAATGGTTTGAAATTAATAAAATCTAAAATGGTTTGATATTATAAGGTCATACTGAGTTAATGATAGCTATCCAAAATATAACGGCTTCAAAATAGTTAAGAATTGTGATTTATGTATAAAATTTTTTTTCGGATTTTCGAAAGTAGGCAAAATGATGTGCTTTGTAAGAAGTCAGATTTGTTAGATCCGTAGGAACTCGAAAATTTAGTCTCTGTAGACGTCTTTTTCTCTGAAGAGTTTCTCTCTGTAAAGTTCCGTAAGAAGACGGGTGAGCACTTTAATCAAGTTTTGTAAGAAGTCAGAAATATTAGGATTCTTTTAGCACTCGATTAGATTTAATTTTTCTGATGTGCATTCCACACAAATTATAGTAATTGTTTTCTAATAATAACCTATAATTTAATTAGTTTTGTTTTAGGGTCTTTTTTTCAAGTCAGCGATACTCGTGAAGCAAAAAAACATCGAAGATTAAGAATATTCTGAAATGTATTAGAAAAATTGGTATTCGGAAGATATTTCAAATAGAAAGACTGTAATAAAATGTAACAGTTATCCTATTTTCCATTAACCTTTCATACTAATTGTGAAAGGATAATTCTAAACGTCTTAAATGTACTTTTCGCAAGTTTAAATTAATAAACCTGAAGTCAATTCTGAGAATCTGGGTTTGATATGCTGGATATTTACTAGATAAATAAACTGTGTCTTTACAGAGAACTCTAAGTAATAAACATTTACAAACTAGTAATAATTCTCTAAAATTCATAGAATACAGATAATTAAATAGTGAAAAAGAAGCTTTTCTAAGGTTTACATTATATACACATTCAACTTTTGTTTATTCATATTCTTAAATGAATAAAATAAAGCTAAAGAACAAAGTATTATGTTTAATTAATCATTTTTAATTAATAATTGAAGGAAGTATAATAAGAAAATTTATACGTGGATAATATTAATGTTTTTATATTCATATTTTACAGGATGGCTCTAGAATTTAATTTTACTTTTATATATAGTTACCTTATACTTCAAAAACTAACGATTAAAAAAAAATTAATTAAAACCAAAGTTCATAGGATTAATTCCGATTTAAAATTTTATTTGTTTTTTATCAATATGTATTTCGGCTAGAAAGTAGTCATCAACAGTAAGCATTAGCTTATGATAATCACACGCCGAGGAGATGTTATTATTTGCTAATTTGATGATTTGGAGAATTATTATGATAAGGTAATTCATACCGATGATTACTACTTTGTATCACGTATTATATTGAATCACGTATTTATAAAATAAATAAAAAATTTTGATCTAGAATATGGGGGTAAAAATAGAAATTTATTCGACAAATCGTAGAATTAGTTGTATTTGAGAATATTCATACAAAGTTCAAAGGTTTTGAGTTTTGGGTTTTTTTATAAGAAACTCTCAAGAATGGTGCAAAATCACCTGCAACATAAGATAAGCATCATCATCCCTTGCACCTAGATCTTTAGAACTCGGTGCCTTCCGTTAGGATGCCTTATGACTCAGTGTAGAGCCAGAATTATACAGAGCAGTTCATGCTATAACATCTTATCGAGATCGGTGGCCACAGACCCGAACAATCTACATTTATCTAACATTTAAGAAGAATTTTACATGTGCAAATGACGTGAATGGAGGTTTCATCGAACTACATACATGACCAAAATGTAGATTGATCCGAGATTCCCAAACTATCCTTACTACAGGATATCACAGAGCATCTTTTTTAAACTCGTGTACTTTCGCTTTTTTCACTTATATTCTAAAACCATTATGTACCTAGTAACTTCGATATTTTATTCTAAAATCATTATGTACCTAGTAACTTTTTTTACAGCACGCAAATTAGATACTTAAGTCTAACAAATAGGCAACAAGCTAAAAAATCCATTGTAAGCAATTACCTTTTAAAGTTAAAACTTATTCTGATGAGTTAACGCGAAACAAAACAAACAAGTTTAAATGTAACAAGTAATAACAATAAGATTGAATTGTGTTTTACTTGCTCCTTTTTCGAAGACCAGAATCCTACATGTACATAGATTTTGTCTATAACTTGATGATTTTTTAATACCATTCCAACTAAAATATTACATTAACTATCATTTCCAAAATAGGATATGTTTTCTTTGTAAAAATATTGAAATAAAAAATCTTTAAATATTTTTTTCCCGTGGGACACCTTGAAAATGCACAAGTAAAGAACACTACAATGATGGGTCTTGATAAATAAAAATAATGATAAATAAAATATACGTCCACCCATGTTTCCTTTACCTATAAATAAAACAAATTGTTTTGAAAATATATTTACCATTAAAAATACATCTTTCATTTTTCATGTAATTTATAATACAACAAAAAGTATAAATAATATTCTACATTTTCAGTGCATTTCCTTTTCAAAGAAAACAACTTATTATTTGATTTTAGTACTGATGAATTAATGACACACAACTCTTTTTTTCCTAGAAATATAATCTACGTCTTTTAGATATAAGCAAAACAAAAAGGTTTCTCTCTATTTTCGCATTATAGCGCGGTGTCTGATTCAGTACGCTCTGTCGTTGGGTCCAAATTACATGAGGCAGTTGTGTCACCACGGTAAATGCAATAGATACGTTTATATTTACTTGGTGTGACGTATGATTATCCTTCGTGTAAATTTAGGTGCCTTAGATATTAGACAAATACCGATTTGGCGTGAAAATGAACTCTAACCGATTGATTAGTACTTAAACTTTTATTATACATTTAAAATCATGACTTAAATCTTAAAATAAACGAAATCAATTTCAAGTATTATTTTAAAGTTGATTTGTAAGAGGTTGGCATTTTGTTATATATAATTTCTCGATAAAAAACGAAGTTTTCGAAACGTTTTACTCCGAATTCTAAATTGATTTATTCTGTAATAAATAATTAGGACTTAAACTAAGGAGCAGAAATAACCAACAAATCTTGAGACAAGCAAATGTCGGTAATCGGAAAGTCAAATAAATATCTAACTTTTTTTCTTCCAACGTTCTTTAGCGACATGAGGATTATGTTAAAGCCAAATGGCTTCTTTGTAAGGTTAAAACAGTATGAATACGAAGATAACAAATATCTTTTTATTATTTTGCCTCAAGAGGCTGTGTTATGTTCTCAAAATACATTCATGAAGTCAATTATTTTAATAATCATCAACTAATTTAACAAAATTACCTGATGGCCGTATGACATGATAAAATCTTTGGATAATGAAAATACCTACTATAAAACTGCTCTAAGTTTAAAACACTTTTTACAACAAATAAATTTTAAACTTTCAAAAAATTATAATAAGTTGAGCTCTCAATTTATAATGATAAATGATAAGTTGAGCTCTCAATTTATAAGGATAAATATTCCAAAAAATTTGAGCACGATTGATCCTAACCAAAATATATTTGTTAAAACAACTCGGAATTTATTATCGACGTACAATGATAGTTGAATAACATACACCCTTGATTTTTTTGAGTACAAAATATATATAATATACAAGAGTAAAAAGTGTAGGTTCAAATTTATATCAATATTGTGTCAATTTCAGTTGATAGAAAAACATCGACAACAAACAATAGAATAACCAAAAAAAAAAAAACCTTTTTTCATAACATCCAACAACATTATTACACATAAGAGATAAATTTTATACTTTGTAGAAAGAAAAAAATGTGAAACATATGATCGAATAGTGTGAATGCAGATGTAAACTTATATGGGCCTGATCAACGATTAGTTTACACTTATATTATCTACAAGCGTATTGGTATTTTCTGTTCTTTTCGAACGTCAAATTTGTTAAGACCTTAAACTGTCAAAAAAAAAAAAGGTTGCGTGGACTTTAAGTACGCGTGTCAGAAGTTATACTTCTTTGGCCTCATTAAAAAACAATTTTTAATTGCATGCAAATAATTTATTACATTAAAATAATAATAGGATAGTCAACACAGTCAATGAAGCTCAGTTTAAAATTTGAAACATTAAATAAATAAATAAATATTTTTCTTACATCAAGTAAGAAAACATAAATCATAACAACAGTTTCAATCTGTGAATTTTGTGTGATGGTGAGACGTTCATAACGCGCCTAAAGAAGTATTAGCCTACGTTGGAGGTTCTTTCGAGGTTGTAAATCGTCTTTCTTCAGTAAATAATTAAGACTTCATCAAAGTGTCATGTGACCCGCTGCAAAAAAGTGAAAAAAATTTGGTGAATCTATAAGTAAATAGTTAATAAAAAAAAAATACTATAATAAAAAACTGTAAATATAGTGGCTTGTACATATTCAATTTCTGAGAAATGTCGTCATCACAACCTGTTGTTTGTTAACAAAAAATTTTCTACTACAAAAAAATAAAAAGTTTTTCTTCAAACAGTTAAAAGGTGTAAGTGACTGTATATTATAATATAAGTCATTAAGGAATTACTACGAAGATTTACAAAAAATAAAATCTTATTGTATACTAAAGAAAAATTTAGATTTGATTTCAGAAATTATTTCCGTGTTATAATGATAAAATACCAAACTCGAATTTTAAAGTCCAATTAATAAATACATGTTAAGGATATACACATTTGATTTTGTTTGTTCGTTAAAAAATTTTTAGAATTTTAATTAAGCATTATAGTTAAAAATATTGATTATTGTAATGAAAAGAATATTTCTTTTATAGTGACTAAAAGTCATGGTGCCCATAAATTTACTTCTAAAAATTTGTAGGTATATAGCTTAATTATGATTAATGTATTTATTTGGACCATTCGAGCCATTTTATCGCGTAAAACTTACGCGTATCCCCCAAGCCTAAAATTTACAATCTTTCAATTTAATTGACACAAGGTCAATATATTGCACAATATCAATTTTTGTGCAATATATTGATATTCATATTGACCGTCTAGGGTCGCCTTAAATAATTATTATATACAATAATTGCACATAAAATGTTTCGCAGAAAATTCATGATTGTTGTAATAGGATCATAGAATTAATAGATATCGATATACAGAATCCTAAAACATCAAAGAATAATCGTAACACGTACGTTGAAAACCTAATGTACAGTATACACATATTGTCTTATTTTCAACTCAATCTCATATGTTTTGATGTAATCGATCGGAAACAATACAAGACAAAAAAAAAATAAAATATAAAAACCTTTGATACGTACGCTATAAGGAACAATGTCTTTGTAAGTACACATATGTACTTTTCAGAGAGAGTGTTTATCGATTCAGAGCATTCAAGAAAAATATTTGTTTTCTTAATTTACGAAAAATGATTATAACAAAATGGATCCGCTATGTTATGGAATTAAATTTAAAGGTTGTCTGTACGATAGAATAGAAAAGTTTAAAATATCGCAAAATCAACAGTTATTTTCTTCCTATTTGAGTAATTGATACCTGAAATGAAAAGTCTTTAATCGCTGAGTGTTCTTAAACCAACTTACATTCTATGTTCATTAGAACAGGAGATATCTAAGTTTCAGTAGAGAAAATCTCATAAGGAGTTAAAAGTAAAGTTGATCCAAATTGAGTATTTAATAGATCAAATTAAAGATCTTATGTCACTGAGTATTCTTAGATGGGAGATATTGGGATGCAAAACTATTAAAACCTTTGGAGAAAAAAATTATGCAATTTGGCTGGGTAGAACGGCCGGGTGGAACACTGTCATCAATTTTTTATTAAAATAATACTTAAATCTGTATAAATCATGTATTATGCCATTGTTATTGAGCAGTACAATATATGAACAAGTTCGAATGCAACAGTTGAGTGCATTAAATTGTGAAATTAGATTTGTATGAACAACAACAAAAAATAGTACAAAGTTTGTTCAATGTATACACAAACAAACAAAAACATAAACACAATTCTTGAAAACATCTGTAACTGATTGGAATACAAAACTTTTTTTAATTAAAAAGCGCGACCTCTATGAATATATTTTACAAGTTTCTATTTTTTTTTATGTATATAAATAGTATATTTAAACTATATGTGCTATCTATTTAATAACAATATACAACTACAGCATTCGCGTAGTCCATGCTGTTGCAGTATACAATAAATTGTTGCAAGCTATAATGAAAAAAAAATAAAATAAAAATATTATACAAAAAATCATATGTTGCAGTAGAACCTCGTTAGTTTATATCCTAGACCAGTCAGAAAATTAATTTATCAGATTTAATTGAGAGTATATTTTTAAAATTATAAACTTATCATAGAAAAAGTATTCCTAAAATAAGTGTAGGAACACACACGAATGAAATTGATAATTGATCTGAAAATATTTTAATTTAAAATTTATGTTATTTAGAATGTGTGATTGACTAGACCTCCATTGGTTAGTGTGGGAAGTCTGGCGTACGTGTCAATGATGATACAGCAGCTGAAACGTCATATAATACAGATAGACTATGATATAACTATCTAAAATTGCTGAATCATTCTCATCCAAAAATTAATTTAGTAATGGAAATTAAAAAAAGTCCTCCATCAACTTTCTTGACCTGTCAATACGTAAAATTCCCACTAATTTCTCATTTAATTAACACAGAAGAAATACTTACTCTCACGCCATTATCCTTGTCGATTTCATCCCTGATCTCATAAATTCTCTCCGTTTTGGTCTATTCTACCCCTGTTTCGAACAGAAGCAAGGAACTGAGTGAGTACCTTATTTAAAATTAAAGTAAATAATGGATACCATCCCCCAATTATAAGAAATCTTATTGATAAAATAGAAAAATAAGCAATGGAAAAACCAATATTCTCACATATTTCATCCAAAACAAATAATGCTTATGTATCCCTGTCACATTAAGTGGGAACGTTTTTCGGGAACATAATATATTATCGGCTTATGATAATAGCAGTTTTTGGTAAATCTATTTTTAATACCAAAGAAAAAACCCCCATCTTTAATAAAAGTGGTGTATATAGATAATCATGCCCGCAAAGTATTGGTCAGTCAGGTAGATCATTTTTAAACAGGTACAAAACACATAAACAGCTATAAAACTTCTTCTAAATTTTCCATTCATTTTTCTAATAAAGATCATAAAATTAATATTGAACACAAGCCGGAGGTGTTATATATTTGCGAAAAAAAGCCAAAAATTAAATTGACTAGAAGCCCTTAAGATCAATAAACTAAATATTAACCCATATTTTACAATTCAATTAGAACTTTTTAATCCGTTATTAAATTTGAAATTATAAATATCAAAAAATATTTATCAACTCCACCAACAGTTAATATTAATAATTTTTATTCAAAATAATATTCCCCACTTTCCCAACATATTTCCAAAATAAAATAATAATTATTTATTACTTGATAATGACTGAATGAATCGATAGTGCACGGCAGTAATATGAAAACTACTGCACTGATTTAACTGACAAGTTTTAACTTACGAGTCAAATAAAAATGGTTCTACGTCGATATCTTTATTTGTTATTGTGATTATCGAAACGAAAAATTTCGAAGACACATGAATACATAAGTGATTTGGGTTTTAGTGACCCTGAAAAGATAATATATGCCAAAATTTTGGATTAAAAAAATTACAAAAATTTGGGAAGTTTATATGCAAAAATATTTTTAAATTAAAGCCTAATCGGTATTGGAAGGTAAAAGAGCTTTTCAAAAGGATTTTGTCAAGAACTTTCAACACAAAAATAAAAGAAATATTTAGTTAACAAATCCAAGAAATTAAAAATATAATACGTTTTACAACGCTTCCATATTATTTTTGTATTATATATAATTGCAATATAATTTACATATGGATTCTCAATTTCATCTCAACTAAATTTAATTTTCAAAATTTGATTAAATACATCCAGACAGACAGACAGATAGACAAACCCCGAGTCTGGTGAATCTACATATACGGTTGTAAAAGATTGTACTGTACCTATTATATATTATATATAAAATACGACAAAACAGTCATATAATTTTATATAAAAAATACATCTTATGACTGCACAAAAGCATTTTAATTTCATTTAAAATTATATACAACTACCACTACCATCACTATGCTTCTGTGAGTTCTTGTTACTTTTGTGGAAAAACTATTCATATACATCCAATGGAAGAAATAAATTTAATTTAAAATATATATATTCAAGAAAAAAAAAATCTTTCTCTTCACTGTTGTTATTCTTATTTATTATATAGAGGCGTAAATTAAATTTCTTTATCATTATTCAGTGCAACTGATACTGTTTGTTTAAATTTATTTATGTATTACTTAAGGCGGAATCTTCTTCGACATTGATAATTGTAGGGATCTGTATTACCATATTGGATTAAATGAGTCAAGTTTTAATTTAATTAATTTATGTAAGTTTCGTGTACTAAGACCCAGCGCACAATATCAGATGTTCTGATCAGAAAATTTGATGTAATTAAATAATATGTATTTTATATTATCACACACGGTAAGAGTTCTACATAAGATATAATATTTTCTGACCAGAAAATCAGATGGCGAGCGCGTACATTTAATACTGTCTGAAGTAGCATCAGAATTTCTGATCAGAAAATCTTGCGATTATATGTGATGTGTGCCATCTCTTAGTCAAAAAAGTAATTTCTAAAATTAAAATATTTGAAAGTTCACTGTTTCATTATGGTTCAAGAATTTCTTATAAGACTATCCGATGGTGTGAGCAGGACCTAATAAGTAAGCAAATTGAATGTAAAACAATAGGAGTTTTCTTCCCAATAGTAAAATAAATAAATAAAAAACTAATAATAAACTAATAAACAATTAAATTTGTTATAATTTTGCATGATTTTTTATATCTCTTGCGGTTTAAGAGATTGGATGTGAATTTTCTTGATTCAATTAGCCTTTTAAAAAAATTAATGGCAAAAATAGATGGCACCACCGCAGACGCCACAACTATTCAAAATTACTAATTAACAGCAATTTTAAATGTGCATATTAAGCAATTAATTTAATTGTTTGATTTTACTATTAAGTTCATGTCGAAATAGAACTCCTTAAGAGTATAATGGATTTTTCAAAATTAAAATCGTACCACCTCAAACTGGGGAGTTCAGGCTTGTGGATAGTGCTATCAAGTGATTTTTTGTTAAAAACTTTCCGAGCAAAAAAGCTAATTGAACGATTTTGCTCAAACAGCATAATTACGAACTGTAATACTAGATTATAATAAATTTTAAAGCTTGGAACATGCTTTTGAGTTCGCTTTTCTCTTTTTGGTTGTTTTGATGATGGGTAGACAGAGAGACAGACAGGCGCAAAAAAGTATTTTAGGCGAATCATGTTATTTTAAACGAGTTTTATTCCATCAATATTTTCTACCGTTAGAAGTTCTAGACTAAATTTTGAAAATGAGGGCACATTTCATATTTTATATGCTCTCGGAAATTTTAGAAACAAATTTGTAAAAATTAAACGGGAAAATGTTTTAACCAGCAAAATATACCACGCAATCAGAATAGTATTCCGTTACTACCCTTATTAAGGTCTATAAATTTATATTTTAATAAGTTATAATTTCGATATCCAGATTCTGTCACACTTTTTTGGGTATTTAAAACGATTTTAGAAATATTCATAAAAATAAATAAACATTTTTGTCCAAATTTTATTTTTTGGAAAAAGCTTAAAGATTACAATCTATTTAGATCTTCAGTTAAAATACAATGATTGCTTAAATAAATAAAATATTCTACAAAAATAATGTTACACTTAAAATCAAATTTCGTCAAATATCCACCTAATTAATACAGAAATATTCGATTTGTCTACATTCGAATTGAATTTACGTACTTAAGAATGTTCACACCGACACTATTTTTTTTTTGTCAAAATTTCTCATTAAACACGATAAATTTTAATTATAAAACCCATAAACTATGATCGTACAAGAACCAATGTACATTATTTAAGTACTAGATAGACACTATTATAAATCTATGACTATTAGCAAAGAGAGAGACTATATATATAATATTGCACACCTAACAAATTAAATTGAATGTTAAATGTAGTGTAATAACACTGATAATATTATTATTATCGACATAAACCTAGCAAAAACGAGCCAACCAATTGTGGAAAATTTTAAAACAAAAACAAAAAAAAACACTGATTGCATATTTTTTTTGTTTCTTGTAATAATATTAATCAGTTTATGTTTTTAACGATGTTGTTTTGTTCATTTTGTTCAACAACAAGCCACACTAATGGCTTTTAAAGCTTATCAAATGTTGTTAATACAAAAATATTTTTAAATAAACTGCCTGAAATAGGGACATTGTATTTTTAAGTATGTTAGTCAAGCTTTTCATTTTGACCTATTTTAATAAATTTATAATCTACGAAAATTTTAATAGTTGAAAATTATGAGAGTGAGATATTTAAATATTTTGTTAAAAAAAACATAACATATTAATGCGCATCTTGAAATTTGGGTATAGCTAAATTATGATAACCACATTTCTCTCCGGAGTTTCATCAAAATTGATAACGAAGATTGGCAGGGTGATTCTTCATCCGCCAGGTGTTTAACGCAGTACCTCAGTATATTTTTAACCAATTAAAAATTGGGGGGCGCTTTCATCTGACAAATGGCGAAAAGAAAATTAACCTCCGATTTTCAGACGACATAATACTTTGAAACTGTAGAGCAACTTCAAATCACGTTAAAATTATTAAAGTCTGAAAGTTAAAATGTTGATCTACAAATAAGTGTTGAGAAGACACAGGCTATGAGTGCAAATCAAATGGTTAGAATACTAGTAGGCGGAAAAAATGTCAAGAGCTATTAATATCTTGCTCAAATAGTATCATTTGGCGATAGAAACTATGAAGAAGTACTGAAATGAATAAAAAATACTGGTCACTCAATTACAGCGGTGGCAGCACTGGTTACTCAATTACATTCTCAAATCGAATGTTCCCCTGACTCAGTAAAGAAAGGTTATAGATACAGGTATTCTAATAGTTTTTCTATATGACACTTAAAGTAGAAAAGGCAATAGAAAAGGCAAAAGGACGGGTTGTGTTCAGATGACACGTGAACTATCCGTACTACTCAATGGACTCCAGACAGCAATCCAGGAGAAGTGGAGTCCTCCAACGATGGCGTGACGATCTAATTAACTTTGCAGGTGGTCAATGATCTTCATAGGCGAGGGATAAAAATAATGGTAGTTGCTAGGTTAGATTTTCGCCAAGCCAGTGGATTAACCAGGCTTTTATTATTACATAATAAGTTCATGACGTCATTGGGCCGACAACGACTCCATGGAGTACAAAAGCTTTCAAAATTCATATATAATAGAGAAACATGATATGTTAGGATTTATTGTAATTCTTAGTTAATAAAGATAATAAATTTTTAAAGTTGTTAACCAGGAAAAAAATAAAGCGTTAAACTGTTTACCATAATTTAATGATTTTCTTGGAGATTTTATATACTAATTTTCGATACTAACTTACAACAGCTAATAGGTAACACCGATTTGTAGTTATGAAGAAATATTTACGGGATTACATAAGTGTAACATTTACAATGTATACATTTTCTTGAAGAAAATTCGATAGAAAAACAGCTTGTAGAGAAATTTTCCAATAAAAATATTATATTCTGTAAACTTTGTTACTATTTAATGCGTAAAGGAAATGAAAAAGTTTGTTTCCTCTTAAGAAAAGTTCTATATAGAAAATTGAATGAAAATAGGTAATGTATTTTTCATGCATTAATAGAAATCTTCTAGAAATATATATATACTACCGATAGGTAATTTTGTTTTTTTCATCTAATTCATACGAAAAATTTTATATTCTATGGAAAAAAAGGCTGACCTTAGCAAAACTATTACATAAAAATAATTTTACTTTATAAAAAATGTAAATGATATTTTTGTATAAAAAATCAAGTTTGTATAGAAGTTCAGAATGTTCTATAGGGTTCTGAAGTAAGTTTCAACACCATTGTGATAAAATATAAATTAATAATATCATTTATCATAAACCTGTTAATATTTAAAAAAGTATTTTCAAAAAATTGTATTCGTAATCTGTATGAATTGGCTTATCGTCAAAATTTTCCAGATTTCCATCTTTTATTGTCCCCAGAGACGAAGGTTAATCATCGTAAATTTATTAATACAAATTTGGAGCAAATTCCAAAATGATTTTTTGCCGTTTTCTGTGATATGAGTAGCAGCACAACATCTTGCCGCATTAAATATCAGCCATGTGTTCTGAGATATTAATTCAAGAGCAATATTATTAAGCAATATTAAGTTTTTAATAGATAAGACGTATTTGGATCTTCAAATCGATGCAGTTTTGAGATACATCGTTACGAGACCACGTTACGTAGAGGCGATGCGTGGTCAACACTTCAACCGGTCACCGGTTTTTTCTCCAAATCAAAAATCAGATATCAATTTTTTTGGGCTGAGTAGACTCAAAAAGTATTTGACCAATATATTCAAAATAATATATGGCTTGAAAGATAATTTCGTCAAACCAGAACATTGGACCATTGGCATGCAAATGCTCATTTCGCTACCACTAAGCTACTCTGATTTATTAAATTTTATTATAATGTTTTTTATCCAAATTATATAAGTCAAAATTTGAAGAATAAAACATTTTCATCAGAGTAATCAATTGCAAAGTGTGATGTTCACATACTGTGCTTGTTTTACAAAAAAACTTTCCTTATTTTAACCACTGATCCTTTTTTTAACCACCAATAAGAGCTGGAGTTAACAATAAAAGTGATTGTTTGAAAATTTTTTCAAAGAAATTTTTTATCTGCAATTTCATCATCATTTCAGACGTGGATATCTACGTAAATTTGTGGTTTTCGTTTCATAAGATATTTAATTTTCTATATTTTCGTCAATTATGATGATTCAACATTAACTTGGACAATGGTATAATTTTTTTATTTTTACCCGTCAAACATTATAAAATTTCTGTGTATATCAAATTTAATATTTCATATTTCGTAAAACAGACGCCATACTTTACCCATTCGTTGTATATTATCCTAGAAAATAAGTAACGAAGCGGACGAACAACTGCTACGAACGATCTATGAAGTACCTCTATGATAGAAACGGAATCCATCTGACCAATCAATTCACAAAAACACAATATCAAATAATTTTTTTTTCTCTGTAATTCATACAAATAAAAATTTACTATTCATTTTTTTTTTATGAACCGCCTGAAAAAAAAAACATACTGTGATATGAATTTAAAATATATTTATGTAAAAATTCAATTTTTCCGAATAATTTTCACGTAAAAATGTAGAAAATATGGAAAGTTAAGTACTTCACTTGTATCCAAAAAATTCAATGAATATTTTATTTCTCTTCGGGATCATTATGAATTGTATCCTGTCCGTATAGCTCACACGCGTGTGTGTGTAGGATAGAGATTAAAAAAAAATAGCCACACGAAGAATGATATACAAAAGAACACATTATTTTTTTAGTCCAGGGTAGAAATATATATACATTACCGTGGTAAATTTTTTTACATCATCGAAAAGTAGAGATATCAAAGAATAAAAAGCCCACCAACTTTTTTGAAATTTCGACGTGAGATTTTTCGATAAAAAATTAGGATATTTTTTCGATATTAAGTCAAAACTTGGTGAAAAAATAAATATTTAAATTTAAATAAATTATCGTATGTTTGGAACATAAAAAGGAAAGTTTCCACTAAATTTCGTGAAAAAAAAAATTTTTATGTAAAAGATAAAAATAAAAAACCAAAAACTTGGTTATTTCAATTTTTCACATAAATTTTGAGGTTGTTTAACAAAGTGTAAATACAAATGTTGTAGATCTTTTTCTTACCTACAACTTTGCCATTTAAAAAATTAACCCCCTCCTACTTCCCGAACTCAGATCGCCCGTAATTTATTTTTTCTTTCATTTTTATCATATTATCTTGCATTTCTAATTGGTTTCATCCTACCATAATTTTCTTTCACTTTTTACCCATTTTTTAAGACGTCTACCCTGGTATATTTTTGTTTGCAGTACTAAATACCATTGGGTTTTGTGAATTTTTAATTAATTGAGGTAATTTATCTTTTTGTGTAACAAATGCGGTGACATTTTTGTTTTTTTGTTTTTATTTATATTTTTTCCCATTTTGATTTATAAATTTAAATTAATGATGAATTTATTCTTTTTTGTAAATAATCGTTTTTTTTTCGTTGTGTGTGACATATTAAAATTATTTCTTCAAAATGGTGTAGGGAAATTATTTTTTGTAATTATTTGTTTAAATATTTTATGATAAAGAGTCATCGTTATTTAAATCGATGAAAAACTAACAAAATAATTTATCTTTATAACTTTATATCTTTTGTATATTATCGGAAAAATTGTTTGTACCTGCATTTCTATTAAGAGTATAATAACTCGAATAACATTTACTATGAATTAGAAGATGTTATAGGAATTTATAAAAAATATAAATTTATTTTCGTCAATCTTTAAAAACCGAAATGATCCTGAGAAATATTATCAACAAAATTTCTAGGTATTATTGCTGAAGAAACTATATAAACATTTCGTTTTATTCTCATTTAGCCATTGTTTGATTGGGATCGAAGAGTGAATTAAGACGGTCAGAATCCACTTTTATTTTTGAAATTATAATAAATACAATTTTATAATTTTTTGTGCAATTTTTAATTTTAGATTTTTGTATGTTTCAAAACGAATTATAAACTTATATATTTTCATATGTATATGTATATTGTTACCTAACAAATAAATCATCAAAAAATATTACTTTATTTTTCTTTTATATTTGTATGGGGTCGTCAAGAAACTCGCAATCATAAATGGGGTCATGAATTACAAAAGTTTAAGAAGCCCTGATTTAGAATTATTAATATTTATCCTAGTTCAATTTCAAGAAAATGTCATAATAAAATTCAGTTGATTGGAAACAAATCTGTCAACGACTAAACAAAACAATAATTTGTTTACTATTACGCAAAATGAATACTCTTGCCTTTTTTTGTGTTTTATCCTTAAACCAAAAACTGTTGGATCGATTTTGCTGAAAACTCATTAAGCCTTCATTAACGTAATAACGCTTCGAATGAAAGTGATTCCTCATCGAATATTATTTGTTCTCAAGGTAATTTAATTATTTTTCTGGAGATGAGACAAAAAGAAAATCGAACGCACATACGTTCATACACACACAAACACAGTGATATCACTCTTAAAAACGTAAAATTTGAATTCTAGCGACCTTGAAACGTAAAAATATGTCTAATTTTGGGATTCAGAATATCGACCCCAACACACAAAAATTTGAAAGACAGTAAGTAAATATTCCGATGGTCTAACCTACGCTCAACAAGAAATTAAATTAAAATTGATTCAAAAACCAATAAGTTATAACCTCTTAAAGATTGTTTTCCATCACTATCTTGGGGAAAAAGTTTTTGATTGATTCTACGATATGCGGTCATTTTCTTAATAAAATTCACACAGCAAAATTTTTGAATATTTATATAACATTTTTATTCACAATGAACTCATTTTTGTATATTAACATTACTTATCTTTAATTTAAAAGGAAAATATGTATATAAGTGTATATAAGTGCCGTGGACATCGTTAGGACGGACTTCTTATCTTACAATGATCCTTATGTATAATCACTATGGAGATGAACACATATGATTTCATTTAATCAAATCTACTTCTTTGTTTAATTAAGAATTTTGAACAACAATATTTTGAAGATTTAAAAAAAATTTTTTCAAATTTATGTTCGTGAAGTAAAGACACTTCAATTTAAGTGATAAACAAAATTTATACGATCATCATTATTTTTATGTTTTATTTTTTGGCCAGAGACCCAAATATTATAAATTGTGAAAATTTTATAAAATAGCCTCAAAATTATTACACAGTCGTGAAAATGTCTTTTTGGCAAAACTCATGTTATTTTTCTATTGAATTGTATGAAAATGAAGAAAAAATTGCTGACGAAAGAGTTGCACTCCCCCAATTTTCGAAATAACGTCGACTTGCGTTTTTATTGGAATGATTTAACATCATTATCTAATAATTCTAAAATTGAAAATTGATATCAACAAATTGTGCTAAAATCTTTCCAAGCCTACCCTCTCATATCGTCAAACCAAATTGTTATAAAAGATTTTATGTAACATCTTTTATCAAATCTTTGATAGTGTAGTTCCGTTCTTAAAAAATTGATGTAGGACGCCTATGTATTTTCAATAATAAGAAAATGTGGAAAATTTAATGATCTTGGAAATAATAAAAACGACTAAATAAATATTTATATAAACATAAATAAAATGAATGTAAAAGCAAAATTAAAAATAAAAACAGGAAACAATTACATCAATTTCCGTAACGAATAATAAAATAATTTTAAAATATGATAAGTAACTACAATTTAAATTTTCTCACATACAGATTCCAATGTGTATCTTTATGTATAAATCCAACAGCGATAAGTGTATACATATACAGCGTGTCCCACTCACTTCATATTTATTTCGGAGTAAATCATCGAATTAAATTATATGTACCTGTAACCAAAAAAAGAAGTGCAAACCGTCACCAAATTAGCAACGAGTAACATCTCCTCAGAGAATCATTACAACTAGCTAATTCATACCGATGATGACTACTTTGTAGTGGAAATACGTATTTATAAAAATACAAAATAATTTGATCTAGGAAATTGGGCCAAACAATCAAAATTTATTCAAAAAAAAAAAAAGTTTATTCGACGATATATTTGTTCTTTTTTTTCCACGATTTGGAAAACAAGCCTAATGAACACAAATTAGTTATCTATACGATAAAGATTTGAAAATTTGTATATCCGCTTCAATAAATATTAGATTCTAGGCGTTCCAATAAATACCAGACTCCCTTCTTACAGATATGCTAAATGCGATTTAGAAAAACATTATTTATAAAAAAATTATGGGGTTTTTAACGGCAAGTAAATTGTTGATATTTATTTGGACCTTTGCAGATCTCTTCTTTTAAGTTTATGATATATAGGGCATAGATTTTTTGATTTATGAGAGTGAAATGTGGATTTGAAGTATTTGGGTTTGGTGTTAGAAATAGATAAAGGTTTTAATTTTTAATGAGAACGGTTCTGTTTAAAAGGCAAAATTAATCTTTATTGATTAAACTAAACCATTAAACATTGAACCCGTTGATATTCAGTATTATTTTACATATTGTTCGTTTTTCATTACTTATTGACATCCAGTAGCTTGAATAAGGTTTGATTTAAGACATGCAATGAATTTTCAAAGTGGAAACACATAGAAAATATTGAAAATATTGGTCTTAGGAAAATTCATACTGTATATAATCTTCATGTATAAAAATTTCGTGTCACGTTGTTTGATCGCGATGGACTCCTAAAATTTTGAACAAATTTTCATAAAATTTTGCAAAATGTGCGCAGTTTGATCCATTTTGATTAATATATTTTTATTGCAATTATTTGTTTATTATATGACAGAGTTTTCAGTGAATTCCATAAGATTCTAATAGATAGCAATGAACGGTAAATTATTTGTAGGATTCAGTAAATATTCAAAAGATGGCACTATGTTAAATCAAAGTTAAAATCCAAATACTGGTTTTCCCAACACTAAATACCGGGTGACCCACCAAAAATAACGGTTATTTATACCCATGAAGTGGTGAAAAACGGAGTCAAAGTTAGAAAAGGACAAATGTGATTCTTTGGACCAAGTTACTTCAAATATTGCATGCAATCGATGCAATATCGTTTGATAAAATGGGAAAATTTGTTTTTATAAATTTATTTCTGTGAAAATTGTCACAGCAACGCGTGACCGGTTCTGCTAGTGAACATATAATTTTATCACATTATTTACTTATATACAACACAAACAAAACATAAACAGAATATATATGTAACAACATTCATAACACCATCACCGACCCATCTAAAATACTTTTATCATTTTTTATTACAGAAAAACAAAATTGATAACAGAGAGAAATGTAAATATATATAAAAATATAAACATTGTACCCAGAACAAATCGAGGTAATAATATACAAAATGTTACAAAGAAAAATATGATATACACACCTACGTTCTTTTTGTGCATGATATATACTGTGTGTGTTTCAAAACATGACTTATGGACGGGCAGCTAGGTTCTATGTCATAAAATATGATATTTAAAATTGCTAATATCTAATATAACATCGTACCTAGCTGCCCATCTATTACATCATGTTTTGAAACATATACACTATGCAAAAAATACAAATACATTTAAAACTGTATAATAAATGTATAATTAATAAACGCAATCTCTAATGAACTTTTACGTAATCAACCTACATTGTAATATTTTTAATTTTTACCCACAAATGAATTGAAATACTGGCTATAATGGACACAAAACGGCATCGTGATGTACGAATATAGAAGTTGGTATGGAAATCCCCACGCAACTGTGTTGTGAATTGATGCAAATGTCAGTAAAATCTATTAAAACTTTTGAATTAGGCATATCAAAAAACTTACTGAAATACGCATCAGCGTAAATGAAATTTGGTTATACCGCAGTACACTCACAGATATAGACAGTAAAAGCAGCTTCAAATTCGTAAACAAAGACAGTGCGAAATACTTTATTGTGGATGATAGGGAAATTAGCAGGATATATTAGCTAATTTCAGAACGTTTAAATTTAATTGTGAAAATTTTATAATTAAATTGAAACACTGTTCACTTTTTCTATTTAATGAATGGGGAAGGAATATGTGTTCTGAGTAATGAATGCATTGAAAGCGGGCAGCATCTTTAAGTAGAATGTGAAGGCACAGAAGAGGAAGAGAACAGGAAAGAGTTTTTAGGTTGGGGGATTGATAATCGAATCCAAATATTAAGCTATAGAAGTACCCATAATATAAAAATGTGTTACGTTTATTTGAATCATATCCTCAAAAACGAAAGAGTAAAATTTGAAAAAGCGTAGTTAATGTCTCAAATCAGTATTTTTCATAATTTTTAATTTGTGTTAGAGAATAAATATTAAGTCTATGTGTAACAAATTGAAAAATTATAATGTTTCGAAAGTATTATGATTTTTAAAATTATTGCATCGAATGTCTTTGATTGTCTTTACAGTAAATCAATAAATGAATAAATAGCTATGTGTCCGATACGTCTTCAACAATTTAGCTGCAATTTGGACATGAGAAGGAAAAATGCATTTTCAAAATTTTCTCTTTTATTGTGTGAACCAAACTTACTTCAGTTTTTTGCCAATTTTCTGTTTGTATTTTCTCCTTCAATATCTTTAACATCCAGAATAATAAATAAATTCAAGTCACTGATGAAAAACTATGCGTCTACGTACAAAATTTCATCGAAATCCGATGAACGATACATGTGATATCAACGTTTACGGAAACGATAATTGATAGATGAAATGGGATCTTCCATAAAATTTCCATAAATATTCATCATTTAGTTATAGAGTTATGCGCCTTCACTTGTTTAAATACGGCAGATCGATAAACGGAAAAACCGCTGAACAAGAATAGTATTGAAAATTGCTCGGTTCTCAAACGTTGACAATAAACAAAATTTTTGATATAGAAGCCAATTGCTTTTAAAATCAGGAACCCTCTGTATTCGAAACAAAAAAAATTTGTATCGGGGCAAAATTATTTTTTAAAATATATATTTTGTTACTTTGAATGACACTGTAGTTGAATATATAAAATATATATTTTTCGTTGGGAAAATTGTTAAATGTTTAAGAAACCATTTTCTTTCAAAAATACGAATATTATCTGAATGTATTATGTGAGTAACATAAAGACATGTGTATTGTTACATGAAGTGTGTTTACAGTCAAATCTACAATATAACAATGTGTGTCCTTATAACATTGTAGACAGGAGTAAATATATCAATATACTAGTCATGCTAAAAATATTCAAAATTGAATTTAAATATGATAAAAATTAGATGCTTTTTAGGTAGTGAAAAATTAAATTAGGTGCTCCAATTTGTAACTTAAGAAAATTGAGTCATTATGATGCACTGCGGCCATGAAATCACGGCAGAGCTTGGTAAAAAATAAATTTTATATAATAGAATATATGTACCAGAATTATGTACATTTTAGGTGTTTTTATAGTATTCATTCCATAAATCAATTAAATCAAAATTGCAATAAAAATTATTGCACTACTCCATTAACATGAATCACTGCTAAAAATAGTGTCAAACTAGCAGTAGCATCTTGAAATAACAGAAAAAAGTATTCAAAAATGAATTCGAATGAAAATAAACCAATTTATGTTAAATACTTATTTTATATAAGTTAATAAAATTTTATTATGAAAATTGAAAAAGTTGAAATATTAGGTTGGTTTGCATCATCTATCATTTAGATACACCTGAATGAGGTCCATGAGCACCGTGCATCAAATGATTTTCATTCGTTGCTATGGTAACGAAATACAACTTTATCATTCAAATGATATATAAGTCTGTGAATGTTATAAGATTTAACATTTAATTTCATTTAATTGCCAAACTTTATCAACAAAGTTTAATGAAAAAATATTTTTATTTGAAATTAAAAATAATTAATAGTGTTATATCATCGTTCATTCATTCAATTTTCAAGCCAATGACTACAATTAAATATCAATTTTTAAAATTATTCAATAAATACAAAGAATTGAACAAATTATTATATTTTCTAACATGCGAACGTTTTATTACAAATTTTCGATACTCGTGGCGCATGAATCGATTAATAAGTTTCTTTCACGTACTAAACAAGATACATTCAAATCACAAATCTAATTGTTTTTATTATCAACTTAGTAAACAACACAAAAAGCCACAAAAACTTTTTGGTATCCTGTGTGTGTTTTTGTATTATTATTTGTGTTTCAAAAAAAGAAAAAGCAATGTTTCAACATAATAAATCATATTATCATTATATTATATTTTCTGTAAAAGAAAACTATTTGAAATTGAATTTATCTTCTGGAAATATATATTTTAGGTGTATATATGTAATATATATATATATATATATATATATATATATATATATATATATATATATATATATATATATATATATATATATATATATATATATATATATATATATATATATATATTTACTTTATATTTGGATTGTATATAATAAAATATTATTATTTTCTACAGTGATATAAATGAAAATATATTTATTATATGCATATTTACATTTATTTATTTATTCAATTTATTTATTTGGGTTTATTTCAGTAACATAGTAGCAGATTGTTTTAACAATATTATGGCTAATTATAAACAACTTTGATTTGGTCCTTTAGCGTCATCAATCATATAATTTTGGAAATTTGTTAATTAATATTATTATCATTACATAGATTGGAAATGAAAAAAACCCAATTGCGTATATAAAATAATTTAAGAATATCGAATTAATGAATTGAATATTATAATATTAATAATGGTGGTAAACCTCCGTTCTTTGGATGTAAAATTATTTTATACAGTAAATTTATTTATTGGTTTTCATTTATTCTAAATTCATCAACTTCGTTGATATTTCATTTCTGCTGGACATGGGTGGGATTTTCCTTGAACTTTGTGACGGCAAATTTACTTTTCTTATCATTTATCACATTACATTTACAGATATTAGTTAGATATATTTTTGTAATCACTTCTTAAAACCCTTTATTTTCCGTCTTTAGAAGGAAATTCGGGCATTTAATTTTTCTTAACTATAAATTTATATATATTAAAAACAAAATTTAATCTTAGTGCAGTTTTGGAATATATATATAAGAGTTTTACGTTATGTTTAAATATATTTCTTTTTATACTCGACATATACAAGTTTGTAACGCTAGAAAATACTGATCGCAAAAACAAAATTTTGGTATAGGTGTTCACAGAATCACCTAATTAGCCCATTTCCGACTGTTCGACTGTCTATCAGTACGTCTATCCGTCCGTTATCATGATAACTCCAAAACAAAATGAGATGGAACTTTGATGACGTATTCTAAACATAGAACCGAGTTTTAGTTCGTAAATGAGCAAAATCTATTGGGTCCATTGGTTCCAATCACCTAATTATCCTATTTCCGCTGGACCATATGTCTGTCCATCACGAAAATAAAAGAGATAGCAAGTTGAAATTTTGGCAAATAGCAAGAAGAAAAATTAAGAGACAAAAAAGTTGTGTTTTTTAAAAAGAAACAACTTTTGCATGAAAAGTTCTTTATGTTTGGACTCGCCACAATTTGAGATAAAACTTAGATAATTACAACTTAGAATTACAATACATATTATTATAAATGTATTTTTAACTATATAGACTAGATTTTTAGAGTATTTTATGAATTCTTATGGTTAAAAATAGTTCTTACATTACTACTTATGCCGAACATCAAAACCATAAACTCTGTTACTTGTTATTTTTACTTGTTAAAAAATTTAAGTTTTCTATTCTCAAATTAAATTTATGTTAAATTGTCGAATAGAAAACCAGTTGTCTAGCTCAAATACATTGATCGCTACAATCGTCATTGAAAATTATTAAGAATTTTTATGATAAAACTAATAAATATTTGCAATTGAAGTCTGGTTTTATTATTGAAACTTTTTCTAAATAAATGTCATAAAACAAGCACAAGCAATGATTCTGGACAATATTTTTATTGTGAATAATAATAATTTATCCATAAAAATTTAATAGTAAAGAATATAATTTGAAATTGATGTTCAACATTTGTTCTAGAGATATATGCTTATAAAACAAATAAAGGTATATTAAAATCAGTTTGAAGTTTTTACGATTTTTTATGAAAAGCAGTATAATAATATTAAATAATAATACAACGGCTGTACATTATTAAATTACCTAATTAGTCTGTTTATTTATCAGTCATGTGTCTGATCAATCATCAATCATTAATCATGTTAATCTACCGATAAAATCAAGTATGAATTTATCGTCCTAATTTCACATTCAACGATATGACATACAATTATAATGTTCACTACATGGAGTTAGAATCATTTAGTTTTGAACGCATTAGAGCTGTGTTAGTAAAAATTGATCCAAATTGTAATTTTAATAGAAATCCGGAAAAGTTTTCTCGTGACTTCAAAAATAACTTTAAAGAGTTCTTAGTTCAAATACATACTGTCACCAAATTAATAAAGAAAAACATCTCCTCGGATAATAATAGGGTATTTGACTAAATATATGACTATATAACTTGAGTATATTTCTTCCATTGAAGTGTCTTTACTTGATGAACATGGATTTGAAATGATTTTTTGATAAAATTTAAAAATAGGTTCAAAATAGACATTCAAAAATCTTGATTAAACAAGGGAAATACTTGCATATGACGTCACTTGCTAGTATAACCATAAACATTACATGTTAGCCATTGTTCTCAAGAAAAAGATTCAAAATTATTTTTGATACCTGATAAAGTTTTTTAATCAATGTTAAATTTTTTTCTTATTTTGCTATGACATTCAGTCTAATAATTCACTTTTTGATGCCTTATTTAGATTAGCTAGATACGCGTAATTAGCGTGATTACTTTATAGTCGAAATATTTATATATTACAAACAGAATTGATCTAGAAAATCGGCATTTATTACGTATCAGATTAACGCCAGATGTATTAAACTCAGGTAACGTTTTCAGAGTCGATTTTTATGTAACGAAATAAAATAAATACAGAAATAAAACGAAATAAAATAAAAATTATGCTCGGAGCTATATAACACAGTTAATTATGATCACGTCTCGTACTAGAAAGAGTACTCGGAGCCAATAGCCTCAGGTAAAAGCTACAATAAAATACAATTAATGTTTGTTTAAATGTAACCAAATATTGAAATTGTTTGTTTAGGATTAAAAAAATTCAATTAGTTTCGTGTATTTTTGAGCAAAAAAAAAACATTCATGTTCACTATTTATTTTATTGAACCTCATATCAATACTGTTTTATCCGATAATATTCGATTGAAATATTAATGCCATTTTTTTGGTATGGAACTAGTTATAATATTGAATAACTCATTCATAAAAACACATCAAAGTATGGATCTGACATAATGACAAAAAAACAAAAAGAAAAATAAAATTATCAAAAAAAATATTTTAAACAATTTCTTTGTGAAAGAAAATAGCTACTGGTTTTGTATCAATGGTTGAAAAAACGATAAACATTTGATGACAAAGTGAAAGGTCGACCGAAAAGAGTTTAAGTGTTGGCAGTAAATTATAATAAAGTGAAAATTTCTCCACTGTGAATGACTCCCACTCCAGAAGTGAAGAATGCTTAAAAAAAGTGGTTGAAAGAATTATTCAGAGCGGAAAAAAGTGAGCCTTGTAATTCAAGAAAGAAAAACAAAATTCTGGATGAGAGTTATTCAAAAAAGATCTAGAAATAATACCTAAATACAACACATGAAATACGAAAATGTAATCGATATGTAAAAACCTTGGTTCGACCCTCATTTCGAATAAAACGAAATTAATCAGCGAATAATAGCCGATAATACAATTCGCAAATTTTAATTTAGTTAAATTCCAGATATTACATGAAATTAAGCGCAATATGAGTCTATTTGACAACAAAGTATATCAAAGCAAGAATGGGGAGCGAGCATGAAGAATGAATTACGTATATAAATCGATGGATTAAGAAAAAACGTGAGCGAGTTAGAAGGACGCATAGGAAGGTGCAACGGTGGCGAATAGTTTCGCAGACTTAGGGTCTGCAAAAATAAGATTCTATAAAGACTAAGGACTGGAGCAGATTGCGGCGCGTGTGGTACCGCGCGATGCGACAAGACTGGATCGCCACACGCGTCGTGATGGGGAACGCAAATTGCCACGCAGTTCTTTCGTTCATTAGCACGGGTTTTGATTTATATTGTGTTTTGTTTTTGTATATAAGGTTATTAGACTCGTAAAACGTACGACGTGTGGCGTAGGAAACTGTGTCTCGAGCACTATACCAAGTGTTTGTCACCTCTCGCTAGGCACCCGGCGTTGTGTAGTGTCCTCAATTTGCGCTGACCCATTCATTTGTGTGAGCAATATCCCAAACAGTTATTTATAAAGAAAAATCTTGTACTAAAAATTAAGTTTTAATTTTATAATAATACACTTTAGATACGCAAAAATAAAATTATGACGGAGTTGAAGGAAAAAAAATAGCAATAAATTTTCGAACATATTCAATAATACCATGCAAGAGAGTTACCAACAAATCTTGTATTCTTTATTAAAATTGTTTTTGTTTTTACAATATATATTATTTTTTCTCAAATTTTAACAGCTCTAACACACCATTGGTATTAAAAGTATTGTTTTTGTTGTTGTTGTTTATTTATCTTGAAAAATACAACAAACAGCAACAAATACCGATACTCGGAATCGAATACAATAAATACTATATACATAGTATTTGTAAACAATACAACTGACTATACATACAGTAAATAATACAAATGATTCGTTTCGTGTAATTTTCGCCTGTCATCATTAACTTGATACATGGCTATCGATTTCAAGCAGCTCTTCATTATTACGTGATGATCGATTTTCTTTTTGTTTTTATTGTTCTAAATCAGGTTAAACCAGTGATTGCCAACCTATTTATTTTGTTGCAGTACACTTTTAAAAATTTCAATAATTATACTACTAAATTACTTTTTAAAAATTTGGCACATTACTCGCGAATTTCTGGGATATATGTCTCAGTCTGAAATAATATTTTTCAGTGGAGTCTTTTACACGGTATCTACACTTGTCCGTCACTGTCTCAATGATTCAGTGGGGGATAAGTTACAGTTTATTTTCGTTATCAGAGATATTTTGGCAAGTTGACTGACGGCTGTCTATTGTTGTGTGTTGTGTGTTGGAGTATATAACCCATTGAAGGAATATGGTTAGAACGAATATTGAACTGTGGCTGAACTAACACGCAACGGAAATTTGTAGCCAGGATCAGTTATTTTAACTTAGACTGGCCGGTGACTGAACTGTGATGAGACTTATATGCGTAAATAGACATAAAAACAGATCTTGAACGTTGGTACTTTGGATTACCAATGCATTATCAAGTTTTTGGTCGAAATATACATTTAGAAATAGAGATTATTTTCAATTTTTTTTAATTTTTAAGGTAGTTGGGTCATGCAACCAAAATGTTAAGAAATCTTACAAACTTTGAATAAAGGTAATTAAATGCATAACTTACACCCTATTAAAGTTTTAACGAGATTTATCTAATCCAACGTGAGACAATTGCATTTAAAAATCTCATGTTTATTTTTGTGCTAGAGAGAATATTACCGTTTTAATGAAAAATTAGTATTTGTTAGAGAAATATGTTCTGAATAACTAAAATAATGGATTTATTGACCACGTCGTTTAGATAATCAAAAGAACTAAATATTTATGAGCTTATTTCCATGCATGAATTTAACTATAGTAAGTGAGTGTATTTGTGAACATACTGTAGTGTAAGTTAGGAGTACAATACGTTATTGCCATCAGTCATCGAACTGTATGTGTATTATGAATACGTAGAATGTAAATACTCAGCCAATACTTTTGCCAGTGGATTGTCGGGAAAGAACTACATTATTGGATTCAGCTAAGGCAATTATTTAAAGTAACAAAAGCAACTATTTAGTTTTTAAAGCAACTATTTAAAGTATCAAAAATTGTCCAATGTAAATTTAGAAATGACCTAAAATCAACAATGAATATATTTTGCTATCGTAATTCTACATGACAATTTTTTATTTGTGAGATATCAATATAACACCAATTTGAAACTATTTCTAGTTGATTTATGATCACAAAACGATAAAAAAACAGTATCTAAGACAAATTACAGGAACCCTTGTCCATACATAAAATATGCAAAAGCTTAAGACAAACAGTTAATAGTGATTTTGATAAATCGCATTGTAATGTATACATAAATGATACCAGAAAAGAATATCACAGTTATATTTCTAGTTCTAAGTTAGTTCAAACATGGAACGAGGTAGATATTCGATAGCTTAAACTAAAATACATATTCACAGTGTGACTTGTTTTCAGTGTAACCACTTACGTATTTCATTTTAAATATTACTCGAAAAGACTTTTTTTTTGTTGGTCGTTTCGAGTAGTAAATTAAGAATTATTTTATTTCAAAAATTGCTAGCATATTCTATTTTTTTGTTATTCAAACAATCAAGCACGAATTTCCGTAAAAAAATTATCCTAGATTTTTGTGTGTGTAAACTTAGAAAAACTATTGATTTTCTCTATAGGGAACTAAAATTATTTGATATTAATTTTTTCAAGGAATAGACACTGTAGATTCTTGGTATATCAAGTAAAAACAAGAAAATAATTCATATATTGTGAAGTCAAGGGTGTTCAATTACCATTTTAATAGTACAATTTATTACTATTTTATCAAAGTTTTTGGGGTGGTATTTGAGAAATTTGAAAGAGAAAACTTTTTCATTCAACATAATATAAGTATTCTAGGTACGCGACTTATTTGAAAATGTTACTGCAAGACAGATTTTGTGAGGATTGAAAGAAATTTCGAGTGAAAATTAGCAAAACATTAAATGAATACCATGTAAAATGGGAACCACGTATTTTTGATCTGACAACTTTCAGAGTGAAAAGTATTTGATATTTCCACCCGTCAACAGTAACTAATACTGAATAATCTTACCTAGATGCGTGAAAATGATGCTATTGTTTATTTCTTGTATTTTGAACAAAAAAGGCAGAGCGATTTTGTAAAATTCTTCAAATTTGATAAAATTGTACATCGAATAAATCCGGTCTCCCTTTGATTTCGTTGTTTTTTTTTTTCTTTTTTTTCTTTAGATAATTATAATAAACATAAAAACTTAAACGTTGGATTTGAAGAGACTTCAAATGCAAACGTATGTCCAAATTAAGGAACTAAAAATTCGCCATGATTTCTGTTTAAGGCAAATAAATGATAAGTTAATTGTAAATCATCGTTGAGAAATCTGTGAAGATTGCATTAAATCACTAAAAAGTATTTGCGTCGTTTTTTTTGGCTCAGTGTGACATCCTGTATAAATATAAAGTATAGCTAGGTAACAACTGAAGGGAACGTTTTATATCTGGTGTGAGTGGGTGTGTATGTGTTTGGGTGGGTGGGTGGTTGTGTGTGAAAATGTATGTTTTCAGTAAAAGGGTTTATTTCATTGATTTGATGGAGTATGGTAGCAATATAAATAGTCACAAGTACAAATTACTTGCATTTGTATATTTTAACGGAGAGAATGTACGCTAAATTGGATGTTGTCGCTCTCTTTCTATGCAAGTGTGTATGTGTGTTCTGGGAGGTGTAACGCGCTGACGTTAGCGAGGAAGCGAGGCTATGCGAGACTATGAAATTAAAATGTTACGATTATATGTATAGAATGTTTATTGGTTGCTACGATCGTCATGGACACGTTTCTTGAATTATGGAATTACCGAAGACTTAACTGAAATAACTGAAAGTTTTGGACTCCAATCAATCCTTATATGACTCGTTAAGTATATGGGTCATTCTCAGTTGAGAGGTCAGTTTACTGATAAAACGCAGCATGGCAAAAATGTTAGAATTTTAGTCTAATATCTGAAGAGTTTTATTGACTTAAATGATTTTTGTATGCCTGTAAAGTAACCTGTCAATTTTTCACTTCTTTTTTCATCATTTAAGACAAAGCCAGGACAGAGGGCCCTATAAAAAAAGTCTTTTAAAACATAAAAAAATCCATATACGGAATTTATATTGGAATCTCATGACTATATCAAATTGTATACATGCATTTGCTCATGATTAGAATTTGTCTTTTTTTACCTCACAAACAATATTGTCCTTTTGATTAAATCCAGTCTTTTCCGCGGCCTCTTCAAAAACAAGAAAAAAATGAAGTATATACAGAACACCTGCAGATCTGAACAATTCAAAAAAAGTAAATTCAAATGAGTATTTATACAATATTTGCTCAATATTTTGGCAAATTATTTGCCAGTGGAGATAATTTTTCAGGTGAAAATGAAAAATATCGGAAAAGTATTAATCGTTAGTGAATAATTTTCTATAATCTGTGCATTAATTAAAGTCAAATTCTAAGATACTATTGAATGCTTATATCAATTATCACGAAATAAAATTTACCAGGGGACAGATGTTAAGCGAACTACACTGGTTATCACGGATGTTGTGATGAAAATGATGCACAACAAGAAGAAAAAAAGATCACTCCTGCAACATTGGTTATTAGTTTTAAATCAAATGTATTGCGATTAATAGGAAATCAGTATTTCATAGTGGCAAATCGGAACATGTGTGGTTATTCATAAGAGGTTAAAATACTGAAGCATTATTAAATTTATGAAGTCGCAACGACTCAGTTGAGGTCGTTCCTAGAAAGGAAGAGCTTACCATTAAGAATTTTTAACTCAAAGTAACCAAAAAGAAAGGAAAATTTTGGATGAATCAAATATTTTCCACAACGAAGGCTTTTAGGCTAAAATCGTTGCAGCTCGAGGAATTTTTTAATAAATGTAAATTTTTTTCGACTCTAGTGTGGATAGTGATGTTTTTTGGATGAAATATCGTTAAACATTAAATATAACTTAAATCGATCTAAATACCTATTCATGCAACGATGAATATAACTGACTCAGCGGCCAATTGAGTAAAGGCGCTAATGGCTTCACCCATTTGACTATTTAGACTGGAGTTTGCGGGTTCGAATCCAGGCAGCGGCTATTTGATCAATCATAGTAAAAACAAGAACGATTGTTGGATCACACTTTTGTCAATCAGATAAGAACGAAGTAACTGGCTCCACCATCAACATAATCACAATATAATTGTCGCCATGTGCTAGAAATCTTTGCCTTCAGATGATGGAGTGTTACAGACGGAGACAGTACAGAGGACCAAAAGTCTAGGAACAAGGGACGCGGTTACGGTTTTTCTTTTAATATACTCTAAAATGATAAATATACAAGCTGTCTCAAACGTCTGTCAATTAAATATTTAACGGAAATCGGTATTTTAATTTTCATACAGACAGCTCACTTTTTCATCTTTCTCACTTTTCAAGACGCATCCCTTATAAAATAGGTAAATGTTTTTGCATACTAGGTAGCTTATTCAGTTTGTTATTGAATATCTACAGATAGATATTAGTAACAACATTATATTAGAGTAGCGGCGTGGGGGTGGTACTTGATGGGAGTGTGTGTGTTTGGTTATATCATATAATTTATACATTTGAAATAACACTGCGGTTAAATACAGTTTTCAAAAAACACTAAATAATCCTTCACTGTTTGCAATGTTTGTATTTAAAATATACATAAACAAACTGGGTGTTTAAAATGCCAGGAACACGAGAAGGAAAATAATGATTAACAAGTGAACATAACAACTAACAGAGTTCATTGTTTAGATACACGACATATGATTGAGTTGCATTGTTTGGAATATTTTTAATTAGCATTCATAAAATACAATAAATATCCAGTCTATACTGTTATATATAAATAATATGTATTGCTATTACCTATATGTGTGTTTATTTGCTAAATTTGAGCTTCTGCAAAAAATACTTCAAAATTTGTTTGTTTATTTTATTTTAGCTTTTCTTTTATAGTTTAAGTTGGATTAAGGTTTCATTGGACCCAATTGATTTGCTCATTCGTGAACTTTATATGCTTAGAATATGTCACCAAAATATCAGCTCGTTATTTCTTTTTGTTTTGAAGTTATCGTGATGACGGCCGGACGGACACTGGAAAATGGACTATTTAGGTGTAACTATGAACACCTGTACCCAAATTTTGTTTGTGTGCTCAATAGTAGGTAGCGACTATAATTAATCTACTCTGATACATAAAAATTTTTCGAGGATCGAATCGAGAGTTAAAAATGAAACTTATAGATTCGACCTTCAAAACGATTTTCAAGGTTAATTTCTTACAAACATGAACAATTTTCAAATTGAACCAGATTATTTTCTTATAGAAAATGGAATGACTATTGAAAGGTACATATTCTTCGGAAAAATTGAGTCTAACCGTCAGTTTAAGGTTAAATTTGTTTTTTGTATATAAAAATCGAATCATTATTCGAAAATTAATTATTTTTTAAACAAAAATTGCAAATTGAAGAGTAAAATTAAGGCTTGATTTATTTGCGATAGAAACAATTAGATCCCATTTAAAATTTCCACGCTTAAAAGAGTGTTTTAAGGGTGATCATTTGGTAGCCTTAATTTTTATTCAGTTACCAGCTTTTAAATGAAACTTTTCTTTCATAAATTATCATTTTTCAACCTAAAATATGTCTGAAATGTCAAAATGATCTTTAGATTCAATTTCATTCCCCGGCTTGTATAAATCATCGTAATATTTTGTGTTCATGTTTTTCATATATAATTTATCAATAATAGGGTGATTGAATTAGAAGTTTTTAAGTTTGATCCAAAATTAGCTTGAGAATCGATTTCAAGGTCACCAATACTACTTTTCTTCAATCAATGGGCGTGTAAGTTGGCCGAAGTAAGTACTTCTTAAATTTAGTACTTACTATACATATACAATTTTCTGCCGGGACACAAAATAAGTGCTAACACAGCAAGCATGGCTTAATACACGACGCCATTTTGCTTATTGTTAATGTAAACAAACCGGACAGGAACAGATCTGTCATTGTTCAGATACACAAGCATTTAATTCACTTAATTATCGATATTATCCACTGGGTCATTTAATATTTCTTCCAATAAAATATTTCTCATAAAATTATCTATTTGCAACTATTAACAGGAATTAAATTATATTCCTAAATTTAGTACTGTCAATTATAATCAGTCTATGAGGTTATGTACGGAATATATCATAAACCGGTGTTTTGTTTTATGTTAAGCCAGTAAGTCTGTCCTGACCGAAAAGCGATATAGTCAGCTTGTTGGATTTGAATTTTTTTTATGCTGACTGGCTTACTAAGTTTAGTAAGTACTTACTTCGGCCAAACACGCCTATTACAACAGTCATTTTGGAGTATCCATCTTTTTTAAACCTTGTATATCTACAAGAACATAAATAAATATAAATGCTATATCCCTAATGCAAATTTTTTATGATATAATAAATTTATAATAAACTTGTGAGGAAAAACATTAAATATTTCTGTTTACGAATGACAATTTGATAACAAGTGCATTTGAAATTAATAAAATATAAAATAGAGGTCGTAGTCATGTTAAATAAAACATAATTTTTAAATAGATTTAATGAAGTTCCTTCGGCAGCAATAAAAAAAATAAATAACTTGATAATAGTGCAATTTTTAGTATTTTATAGTTGACGAAATGTATTATAATGTAAATTTTTTTATTTACAATTTTTGTTTTTGCCGACCTCGCCGATCATTTAAGAGAATAATTATTAATTGTTCAGCACGGTACCCAAATTTTTTTTCTATTACTGGCGAGGGAACTTCCAAAATTGCAAAGGAAATACTTTGCTGAAAAATAAAAAATTAACGCTAAAAACAAAAACGATCAAAAATAAACAAATCAATTTGAGATCAAATTGATATCAAATTCCTATTTTTTTATTTTTTCAAAAACTTTCCAAAATGAAACTATAGGTCTGTTTAAAAAGACCGATTCGGATTGCTTCTTAATAAATAACAGAAAATATTATTTTGAATTTTTGTCAAAAAAAGTTTATCTGGTTTTTTAAAAAAAACGTGAAGAAATTAAAAAACAATTGGCTGATACAAATTTTGAGGTTGTATCCCGTTTAAAACATATTTTTATTACAACGCACACATATTAAATATCGATTGAAATTAAAAACTGAATTATTTATTTTAGAACTTGACATTCAGTCAACTTTATCCACAATAAAGAAACGGTTCATTAAAAATCAATAATTATTCCAGAATTTCAGTATTTTTAAGTAATTTAGTAATTTGGTTTTAAATAGTATTGTATGTATTCATCTTCTTCAATATATTTCAGCAAATACTAAATTTAATATACCCATTGGCATAGATCTTCAAATGAGTGTTAATACTGCTTCTCGATTTAATATTCCTTCACATGCTTTCAAAGTGTAAGGTACACAAAGGACAGTCCCGAATAATCACGTTATACATACGTACAGTGTAATCAAACAAATTTCTATCTTTTTCAAGCTTCGTTTTTACTAAATCCAGCAGCAAAGCTTCTTGTTAGTTCGAATCCCCATATAACTATTATTTGTTTTTAAAAAAAATAATAACAACATTTAATAGATTTTTGAAAAAAAAAAAAGTATTGAAATAAACAAAAATTGATAAAAAATAGGATTAAAACACATAAAACCGATATTATGTTTTCATCCACTTGTGTGAACGAACATCCAGGGAGTAGAAAGAACATAATTCTATCGTCACACTGTTTCAACTTGTTTGTATAAACACGATAAAATAAAAGTACAAAAAATATAAAAAAAAAAACAAAAATATAAATAGAACATATATAGACCAGTTGTCTTAGGGTTTCATCTCGAATTCTAATGGAATAAGCTGAATTTTTACACAAACCTTTATTTTGTTATTATAATCTTCAAGGTTAAAGATTCCAAAAATTAGTTATTTGAGAATTATTCGTTTTCTCTGCCTCCAATCGTATTTGTATTTATTATCATAGTTGTAGAAAATAAAATTGTCTACACGTTTTGTCTGTAACTTTTTTTTTTATGTTGAACCGTTTTCGAGATAGAGGGTGCAGAAGATGGAGCACTTAGCCATAGTTAATGTTAATAGTAGCGAAGCAATAGATTATGAAAATTCGTCTGACATTGATGGCCGAACGGAAGATGAAAATACCGATGTTTAAAAACAACATTAAAAGAAATCAAATTATCCAAAATTAGAATTTGATTGAAATATAAGATATATAAGGTTTACAATAAGTGCAAAATATATTTAGATTGATTCACTGTATTATTTTATTATTTGTATGCAAAAGGTAAAAAAGAATAATTGACTACTTTTGAAGAATATTCATAAATTTAAGGTATTAATGGTTTTGATAAGCAATATTAAATTAATTATATTGATTTATTAATAATTGAACTTCCATCAAACGCTCCATCTTCTGCGCCCTCTATCTTGAAAACGGTTGTATGTTGAGAAAAAATGTTTTAAGCAAAACTTATAGAGAATTTTATCCTCTATAAATTTGATAATGAATACAAATTCGATTGGAGAAAACAAAATATTCTCAAACAAAAATTTTTGAGACTTTTGAATATCTAGAGTTCATTACACGTGACCAATTGTGAATGTTAAGGCAAGCATTATAATACCAAAATAAAGGATTGTACAAAAATGCAGCTTATTCCGTTGGATTCCGAGATTGACCCATTTATTTGACTATGATGATTGGACTAACAAGCAACAACGAACTAAACCAAAAAAAAAAAAAAAACAAAAATGAAAATTCTGTATATAAAAGAAAACAAATTGTGTTGTATATATGAATTCACTCTTCACTCAATTAATTAAAACCAGCAAATGAAAAGAGTTTCCGTTTAACCGAGTAACAGCTTTTGTTTTCCGCGAGCTACTTCGCATTTATTAGTTTTTATTGTTAATATGTACATAGTTGTATATGGTTATGTTTGCCTAATCCTAATATTTTTATTGTGAATTTTACTGTAAAATGTATTTGTGGTGTATATATATATAAATATATATATCAGAGACGTGACGGATATCCGTATATGGAGCCGTATTCGCGTATATATTCATTACTTATATGCGTTTATCAGTTCATGTAGCAATAAAATACTGTTAAATTCCATTAAAATAGATTTTGTTTCTTAAAAATTACATATTTGGTAAAAATTAAATATTTCAACCCTTATTGTAGTCACCTTAGTTGTAATTCTTATAGCTGACTACCCTATTATAAGGTACTAAATAGTAATTATCGTATCTGAATAAATATTTATTTTTCAAATTCATTATTATTCACATTTGAATCTGGGAGAGACAATGTCAGAATTGAATTGTGTAAGACACAATTTTATAAAAGGAAATATGATTACGTATTTAAGAAAATGAGCTAAGCAATTTATTTGTTAAGTGCCACGCTTTTTACATTGAATGGAATTCGTATTGGAGTACATCAGCGCTATTTACTTTCAACTGAATCCTTAAAATGTCAGAAAATAAATACATTTTGTTTTAATTATAGCACTATTTTCTACAATTTCTAAAATACTTTGAGTTAGTTGATATTATTTATTTATTCCTTTGAAGGAAGGCAGAATTAAAATAATTCTAATTGTTTCAATTTTTCCTTTGAAATCAATTTTTCGTACATATAACGAAAAAATAAATTTGACTCCCGAGATATAATCGCGATATTGGAAGTATTTTGTTCGTGATTTATAAAAAAATAATCTTTGCTAAAGTTTTTTAGTGGTTAGGGCAAAACTCAAAACCCGTTTTTAATTTTACGCACGCCAGTTTATAGACTTTTTAAATAAATTTAAATTTTTTATTAAGCTTTCTTCTCTTATTAGCTTAGTTTAGCTGATAATTTGAAAAAAAACTTATTTTTCGTAACTGTAACCGATCACATACCCGAAATTCAAGCCTTTTTTCGTGCTTTGGCTGTACGAAATTTCGGTGTCCGTTTGTAGTTAGTATTGAAGTCATAAACATCTTTAACTTTCTTGGTGTATATATTTATCGATCGATGTATCCGTGAATTTTATATTGTGTTACAATTCGAAAATTACAATTTCAAAAGGAAGACTACCAACAGATAAAGTTTATTTTTTTTATGTTAAAAAATATTTTTTATCGTACAATAATAAATTTATTTGTTGAATACATAAATAAATAAATAGCAACAACACCATAAAATTGGATCTATTACCACGGTAAATCCAATAATATAAAAAATCATCAATATACACACATAATATTACCACCTATCACCATCTTACATATTTCGTCCGCCATTTAACATTTAATTCGTAGATAAAATGTGAAAAAAAAAAATGATCATAGAAACTCTATATTCAATGAATGGAAATAAATAACTTGGAATAAAATATCAGAAAAAATAAACTCGATGAATATACAGAATAAAAATAAATTTTTTATATATCTTACAGAAAGAGGGGTTAGTTTGCATTAAATGACCAAAATGGATCGTTGTTACTAAACTAATGCTTAAATATCACGTGATATTGAAATACGTAGAATACGTATAGAATAAGAAAGAATAAGCTGTGGTGAATATGAATCGAAGCGATCAGATCAATCAGTTTCTGAGATTATCAATATCGTAGTATAATCTTAAATCTGGTGAATTTTGAATATTCGAGGTAATATTAAAATTGGTGTTAATTTTTTTTTTCGAGGTCTAAACAGATATCCCAGCCAAAAAAGTTATTACTATATTCTCACAGTCAGGGAAATATTTTCCCAATCTCTTGCATCAGGTAGGAAGTACCATATAAAATGACCATTTTGAAAATATGATTTTTATAAATAAATTTTATTTTGAAAAATCTTGCCTCAAATATATTTTGAAAATAAAAGACAAAGGCAAAAAAGTAAGGGAAAATGCCAAAGGCTTGAGAAAAAAGATATGATGAGAAACTATGAATTTGACTGTCGAAGCAACAATCTTGTTGTTATTTTTTAAACCTTAAAAATCCCCAACGAAAAAAAAAAAACAAATAAAAAACTCCTTGCTCTGCTTTCTAAAAACTATAAAAATGTCATTTAATTTACGAATCTCTTATGGCTTCATAAAGTATTTTAGGCAATATATCAAAATCTACGCATAAAATCGTTAAATTACCTCAATTTTTGGTACAACACCTCATTAGAAACACAATTTGATCAAAATTTGCGACAAATACTTTTTATATATTTTTCATATAATGAAAAGGATTTTCTTTGAAAAAATTATGTAATTCGGGAAAAGTTTTGTCTAAAAATTCGTTAATACTTAATAGTTTTTAAGGCAATTTTGCCTTATGCTTCATATGCCCCATCCTATTTTTTGACATATTCTGTACAATTATGTATTGTTTAAGAAAAGAATGAATAAAGAATTGAATTGAATTATCACATTTCTGTGGATATTCGATAGTGTCGATTACTTAAAATTTTTTTGAAGAGGAAGATGATTTATTTGAAGAGGAAATTCACAAAAAGCATTAAAAACATCTCAAACCGGAAACTATATTGTAAATTAAACTTCAATTTTCAGAGTGAAAACATCAACTTTCTAGTAGAAAGTACCATGCAAAAAAAGGGTATATAAATATATGTAGGATCTTTATGTGTATATTTTGTATGCTGGCTATTAAATTACCTCTTGGGGTTTTAATGGTGGCTTTATACCACACACACATATCTATCCAACATCATTGCTGTTATAAAGAAGTCCTGCTGATAAACTTCTACAATATCATATCGGTAACATATTACACTCACTATACAAGGTACTCTTTTCACACTACCTTCTACCCCCAACCCCCTTTCCATCAACACACTCATCCAACCGTATACACACAAATTCAATGTACAATTTTCACTCGAATACTGTCACATTTATACAAACAAGCTTGTATGAATTTTATTTACTTGCATATTGCGAAAATATTTACCTTGTAATGTGTTTGGAAGGCTAAAGGAAGATTTGGGCACACTATAGATTCAAAATATTGAGAAAAAAAACATTAAATAGAAAAAAACGAACGCAATTTCGGTACACTAAGTATTATATTGCTGTTGACGACATAGCCAACTGATTTATCGAGACGGAGAGTACTGTAATGATACTATTGGTTTTTTCTTAAGGATCATATCTCCTTGAATTGTCTCAAGGAATATTTGGCCATTTTTCAATGAAAATTTCATGGACGATTCCCGATTAGGTAACCCGTGTCCTCAAATGCTCCTTAACTCCAAACCAACCTAATCCAAATTTTCTTTCAGCTCTCGTGATACTTGTGGGAATGTTTTGTTAAATTTAATACAAATAAACAGTGCTTTTTCATATGGAGTTCATATAATATAATTTTCCAAACATTGACAATTTATTGGTAGTTTTACACAATGCTCCCACAAATTCTTGTGTTTGTTGAGAAATAGCGAAATTTTTTTAAGCAAATATCCTAAATAAACTTTAGAGCAAGAGAGAACATTATTTTTGGTGGGTTTTTCTAAGATTATCTGAATTTTCCATAAAATTTTCTTTTAAAAATTAGAGAAAAAAAATTAAATAGAATTTTTTGCACTTTATGTGACTTTCATGGTTGTATAAAGGAACCTTAAAATCGATAAAATGACGGAAAAATATTTATCTCTGTATTTAGGTATTCTCCAGTTTTTAAGATCAAAGAAAATCAGAAATAACACGTATTTATTATAGGCTAGCTTTTCAAATATTGCTTGAAATTTGTCCGAAATATTGATCTGATCAGAAAACTTTATGGTAAGCATGGACCCATTAACATATTTTTATCGAAATCAGATAAAATCAATTTTTTCTCGATTTTCACAATTTTCTTTAAATTTTTTGTTCAAAATTTTCTTGAAAATTTCATAAAATATATTTAGTTTGACTTGTAGAAAAATAACATCCATTTAACGATTGAAACCGTAGTTTTTGAAATACAGCCTAAAATCCATTCCAGAGGTGAATATTTCGGACAAATTTCAAGCGATATCTCAAAAACTATCCTTCCAGTCGTAAAATAAGTATTTATTTTATGTTTTTCTAAACCTTAATTGCCTTAGTAAAAAAAAAAAGCTTAATTAATTTTTATTTTTTTTTGGATTTTCTTGCTATTTTTATTATTTTGCAAAAAATCATAAGAACTTACGTAAACGTAAAAAAATCACCTAATTAATTTATATAATTGTAATAATTTTTCGAAACGTATATCAATTAGTTAAAGCATTAAGAAACTACTCTATATATATTTTTGAAGATAATGTTCTTTTGCACTTAATTATATTAATAGCGAAGTTCTTAATATATACCTTTTGTTCATATAGACTTCGTGTAAATATACAGACAGGTATATGAAAGTGAACTGAGTTATTTAACTAAAAAATATTACATTATTCTCCTATACAATTGTATATGGTATAGCATTACTATAGAATAGGCTTTATACACTACTATAAGTATATCAATGTGTGAACTTTTAAGCAATCATAAATTACATTTCTTATTTGAATACACATACATCCAGTCAAGTTTTATTCAAATCGTGTATACAATAATTTTTGTGATAGGAACTATAACAGAGAAAACATTGAATTTATTTTTATATTTCCAAAATATAATGTGTATAGAAAAATAAAAATAAAACTTTTCAAATGTATGTTTTTTTTTTATTATTATTATTATTATTATTATATTAATGCTCAAACAACCGAATATTTTTTCCTGTTGTTTATGACTTATCATCGACTACATTGTGTTCTAAACCATATTTTGACAGATAAACGTATAAGACCAGAGTAGAAGCCTTAAAAAATGATTAAAAGTGGAAGAAAATTATAGTAGGATGAAACCCATTGGAAACGCAAGATAATATGATAAAAATAAATTACGAGCGATCTGAGTTCGGAAAGTAGGGGGGGGGTTAGTTTTTAAGGATAAAACACGATTTATCTCGATTTCCGGCCAAACTAACAGATGTATGGAAAAAAGTTAAATGACAAAGTTGTAGGTAATAAAAAGATTTACAACTTTTGTATTTACACTTTTTTCAAATAAACTCAAAATTTTTCGATTGAATAAGGTGTTTTTCGATATTTATTCAATATAAGATGAATTTTAAATCAAAAAAAATTATTGTGTATTTGGAACATAAAAAGTTTTCACCAAATTTCGGAGAAAAAAAATAAAAAACCAAAAACTTGGTTATTTCAATTTTTCACATAAATTTTGAGGTTGTTTAAAAAAAGTGTAGATAAACAATTAATGTAGATCTTTTTCTTACCTACAACTTTGCCATTTAACTTTTTTCCATAGGACTTTTAGTTTTGCCGGAAATTTAGATAAACCGAATTTTACGCTTTAAAACTCACCCCCTCCTACTCCCCGAACTAAGATCGCCCGTAATTTGTTTTTCCTTTCATTTTTATCATATTATCTTCCGTTTCCAATTTGTTTCATTATACTATAATTTATTTTGTTTTCAAAAATTATCTACCCTGTTATTACCTCGTATTACCAGTAAAAAGTTTATTTTAATTAAAAAATTTAATATTTTGCGTCAGTCGATACTCGAAACATGTATTCGGCAGTTCGTTGTTGCTGAAAACTTCGCATTGACTTTTAAACGATACTTCAAACGTTGAACTTTCTAAATTTGTCAAAAGATGCAGAGAAAAATTGTCAAAGATTCATATAGAAAACCTATATATTGAATCATTGAAAAAAGAAATTCCTAAACATCGATGGAAATCGATTCAAAAAGTTGTTGCAGACAAATTTTAAGACATCGATTAAAATTGATTCGAGAAATTACGTCAAATTATTATCGATACAATTAAATAGTCAAATATGTTGGTATACATAAATCTACAGTAATACAATTGTGAGTAACACATTGTAAGTTACTCAGAAAACCAAGGGTGTTTGCTTATAGTTTAACTTAGAAATGGAAAATCGTGTTCAAGGCACATAGCAAAACTTTGTCTAAAGAATTAATAAACATTTTTTATTGCAGTCACAAAGCTCGATCCATTTGTCTCTATTATAGTACTGTATAATATTAATTGTTTTCTTATAATTTAAAAATTCATTGTACAGAAGAATTCCCTGTATACGAGCTACAAGATCTACTCATTTGTAACTGCAACAGGGTTTCACATAACCACGGCGTTGTCTTGTAAATCAACTTTATTTAATATAAAATAATTTTTGTTTTAAAAAAAAATCTCTGCATATATTTCTGCTATTTTTTTGTCTTCTACTGTATTTTTAGTCCAAATATAATTCTGACATATTTTTTTGTAAGAGAAACATTCTTTTAACGTAATTATTTTTTTAACGTAATTAACTCTATACTATGATTCCAAACGATATGAATTAGTAAAAGTTTAAAGAATACATATAACCATTAAAGCACGCAAATTCATAAATTGAGTGGAATTATTCATTGTCACGAGGATTTTAATTAACTTTAAAACCAGCAAAAGCTTCTAACTTGAAACAGTTATATTTTGATTGTATTTTGGGGCAAGAATTTCAAAAATTTCTAAGAATGGTTCACGAAATCCGTTCCATAAAATCACATTCGATTAACACGAGCATACTAGCACAGGGTTGGGGTAACAATCCTGTGGTGGAACAGTCTTTCGTTGTCAGTATGCATTTTTCATTTTTTCGTGCATAGCATTTTTCACTCTTCATTAATGAATATCGTCGTTTTTCTTATCTGTACAGAAAACTTTCTAGTTTGTACCAAAAAGCTTTTTAATCCACAATGAGCTAAGCAGATTAACAAATCAGGTCGGCAATCAGTCTCTTGTTGAATTATTATAGAAATGTGAACAGCAAAACCAGAAAAATATTGTAACTTCATATGGTTGTGTTTTTTCACATAAAAAAAATTTTTTTTTTCATATCTTAGGGTAAGATGTTTTAATATTTCTAGGAATGGTTCACAGAGAATTCTTAGAATAACCTCAAGCCACATATACCTTAATACATTTTGTACATAGCCTTATATATTGTTTATTACAGTTACATATCCTTTTGTTGTGGGTTTTAAGTTTTATATATTCATATGTATTGTTGTATAACTTTCACATACGTAAATATTTACATAAATTTTTAGTTTTATTGCAATAGAATGACCACAAAGGATTCACAGATGATTTTGAAAGGAAAAAACAACAACAGGGAAACTTATAAATTTAAATGTAAAAAAAAAAAAAGAAATACAACGATAATCCCGTAGACTGAAAAGAATAAACGGAAATTTGAATATGAAAAAAAAATAAAATAAAAGGAAACAGCCAAGTGGGAGTTTAACTTGTCTTAGAAGAAAGAATACATCATAAAAATTTATTTTCCTAGTAAAAAATTTTCTATTTTAAATTTTTCAAATGCCATAAAAAGCCAAGAAAACTAATTAATGTTTCTTGGAAAGAAACTAAAGTTTTAATTTAAATAAGCGATATTGATCACAAAAATCATAACACTTTAATAAGCATTAATTTATTTCCAAAAATATTAATGTTCGAAAAGTGTCACAAGTTATAACATTTTTCAGGAGATGTGTAATTGGAAATTTTATTTTGACTTTGGCTCAAGGTTATTTCTAGATTAAACGTTTTTTATAATCAAAACAAGAACCCCAGTCCCAAATTCATGAAAATCAATACATCCGTAGCTTCAAACTAAATATTATATATTGTGATCATAAAATAACCTTGAAAGTCATTGCTATGGCCAAAATAAATATTGCCAATGAGGTTTTATAATTTAAGTCTGAATCATTTCATTTGAAAATGAATAGTTTTGTGAAAGAGTGTGGGGTGGCAATAATTTTTGAAGGTCCTACATATTCCAATACGAAGTTTCATTAACCTATCTCTTACAGAAGTTTCCAGAATTATTCTAAGATATATGGTCGATGTTGATGTACGTCAAGCTCTCGAAGAAAAAAAGCTCTGTTAATTATTTGAATAGTATTCAAGCAACTCAATAAATAAATCAAGGTTAGCTTTTCTTTCTAATATTTAGACGACTTTCGTGGTTTTTGATATATAAAAAAACCAGTTATGAAATAATTTTGTTACTGGCAGAGCAAGCTAAAAATAATAAATATTATTTAATTAACCTTAATAACTAAATAACTAAGTTGTACAAACTAATATAAGTATACCTAAGTATAAATTGTTGTAATTAATTTGAGTTTTTAATTAAGCTTAATAAATAAAATATTAAACTAATATAGGTACACCTATGCAATTTTGAGGCGCCATCAAATAAGCGAATTAGTAAATTAAGTAAAGTGTGATGCGCGTTTGTCAAATCAAAATTATTAAGGTACACTTAAATTAGTTTCAGAACCTAACTATAAAGGTTAATTTCAATATCATAAGTAGGTAAATAAGGCCGATTCTGGCTCACTTTTCGTTAAGATTTAAGATGGGGACTAATTGTGATTTTACTTCCGGTGTAAGCTCACCCATCCAAGTACTAACTATGTATAATGTTGCTGAACAGTATTGATCGGTTGAGATCAGTAATTCCGTTATCCCCAGGGGGGGGGATAATATATAGATTATTTTCAGTATATTATTGAGTATATATATATATATATATATATATATATATATATATATATATATATATATATATATATCTATATATATTTAATATTCAAATAATATACTCAAAACAATCTATAGAATATTTCCCCCCCCCCCTTGGGGGTAACGGAATTACCGATCTCAACCGATCAATAATGTTAAGCAACATTAAACACAGTTAGTACTTGGATGGGTGACCGCATAGAATTTCTATACTGCTCGTTGATAATTTGGTGACGGTTTGCACACTTGTCCGTTCGTTTTTTGCGCAATTTATTTTTTGTCAGTATGTTTTTTTGTTAAAAAGATTTTATTGTTTTAAATATTCAGCAACATTTACTATAATAAAAGTTTATGTTACTTAAATATAATATTTTCAACAAAATACGTTCACTGATGAAATGAACTATTTACTTCTTCTATGTGATAATATTTCTCTCATGTGAAATATAAAAGTAAAATTAAAAGTGACACTTTAATCCGATTTATACTTTAAAAAGTATTTTTTATTTTATTATGTTTTTTCCTATTTAAACATTTCTTCTATATATTTGAAATAATATGAATAATAATAATAATAATCATTTTATATAAATTTAATAGTTAATGTAATATTCGAAAAACTAGTAGTAGGATATTATTTATTCAAAACGTTCAAATAAAATATAATTGAGAAATGTATGTTTTGTACGAAATGCACAATGCTGTATGTTTTGGTATATGCTCTTTTGTACACTGGTAAAAATGTTTGTAAAATCTATTAATATTGGTACTATAGATGAATAAGATTTGACACCTCTTCCATAGGACTTTAACAAACCTGAATTGGAGACTGGTATTATCGAAAATGGTGAGTTTATAAAAACGAAAAACACAAACTTAGTTTTCTTATACCTTTCAGTGGCCAATAAGTGATAATATGTCATGATTGTGCCTCCTTTTTTAGCGTAATTTTAAATCAAATTTTTATTTATTTATTATGTTTTGGGTTTGTATTTCTTTCAAAACAATTCAAATAGTGAATTAATCCTTCTTTCCAAGTTGTGGTTTGTATATTCAATATTTGGAAACAAAAATGGATTTGAAATGATTCACGTAATTTCTGATGCAAAATTTGAGTCAAGTCATTTGCTTCCTCTGTGGCTTAAAAAGTATATTGTCCTTATTTTTATTACTGAATATTATCCATTTAAAATCGCCTTAAAGATTTTCTACGGATTTCCGCTAAGATCCATGAGCCCCAGGTAGCAAAATTTTGAAAGTTAAAATTTTAGAAAACAATAATACCAAAGCTTTGTTATGAATATAAGAAGATTTCAGAAATATTTCATCATTAATTAAAAATAAGTAATTCAATTTTAAGACGAAATTACTTTTTACAGAATACCGCATGCCATAATTTTCTTCCATATGTATAATAGTTATATTTTGATATACCTTTTGATATCTAATAAAACGTTCGCTGATTTGTGAACCCACTAAGCGCCATTTTGCAAGGTTTAGAGCATGAAGTAAAAACTAAATAATTTTTTTATTCATTATTCCACCAAATCCAGTTGGATAGCTTAATTTTGCCTAATATTTTAAAAGCATTACTTGTACCATATTTTAAACTGATATTACAAAATTCAGGTAAACAATGTGAATACCGGGGAATTTGAGGCTTTATACTTCCCCTAATTAAATAATATGTTTCGTAAGTCTTTAATTTTCAGATTGAAAATTGAAAATTTGGGTTAAAAAATTAGTATTACGCAAAGGGAACAGATCAAACAAAATAATTCATGCTAACGAAATAATATTATTTATAATTATTAATTGTTCTACAAATATTTGGTTAAATCACAGTTTGGCAAAAGCATACTGGGACGTGGGTGGGGAAACAAAATCACTGCAAAACTGAGGATATAATTTCGTTGTCAAAATGCATTTTTCATTTTTACGTGTATAACATTTCTCATTGTTTACAAGTGAATATTGTCGTTTTTCTTATACCAAACGGCAAATAATACTATGAATTTTCTAGCCTGAACAGAAAATCATTATAGTGCAAAATGAATTTAGCGGGTTAACGAATCAAGATGACGTTCAGTCTCTTGGAGAATTTTTATAGAAATATTTAACAGTGTACGAAGATGTCAGTAAACACAGAGAAAATTTAATAAAATATTAATTGAACTTGAGAATGGTCGTTTTATAATTACATATATGTATGTATCCTGTTCTCTAACTATATATACTTACTATCTGTTCATATAACGTAAATACATCTCTTAGATTCATCGTGTGTATTAACTACATTATTTGAACAAAATGGTTCAAAGAAATGTTATACCATATGTGGATTTTGTATACGACCATTTAAGTGACTACATGTTTTATCAATCATTTTAATTAAACTAAATTTTAAACTATGAAAGATGAAAGAAAAATTCAAATATGAATAATGTTTGTTTTTTTTTTTTTAAAGAAACATCTTTTGTTTGAAACATTTTTCTATAAACTATCTAGATTTAGCCACAGTTTCCGCTTTTGTAATAATAATGGAATAATATTAGAGTAACTCTGCGTAGCTGAATAAACTACAAAGGGTTTTGTTATCAATAATTTACAAATAGGGCAAAAATTCATGCCATCAACTTTTCTAAGGTTTGCGTATAGTCTTGAGTTACTCCCAAGGACTTCAAAACTCTCCAGTCCTAGCCAGGCTCCGAGTGAACCAACGACAAATGCATCCAGCCCTGTACAACTTCGATGTTAACTAAGCAGAAAGTGGGTTATATTATTTGAGCTTTTGCAGCCAAGCTTCTTCTTAGGCATCCGGGACACCCACAAATGGAATGCATATGTCGATTATTTTTCTGAATGAAACGCTCCTAGTTTCATCCAGAAATGTGTACGTTGGGCACCTGACTATTGAGGTTTTAAGGTGTAAGGTAAATGTGCTCCGCGAACGGTCTTGAACGGCATTGTGTCGCCGTTTAGGCTCCTGAATGGTTAGTACAATGATTCTTTACGTGTGTTATGTCTCATTGATATAATCACAACGTGGTCACCCTTTATCGCCGAATCGACGTGTGTCGTTTAGTGGAACACCGGCGAGCCGGGACAGTAGATAAAGCGATAGTCATAGAATCGAGTGTGCCTACCATTCAACAAAAAGTAGTTGCTCTTAGTAAAGTACATGAGTATGCCATATCCTGATCAAGTTTTCGTAGTAGTTAGTCTAGAATGATAAAACAATGACGAGATCAACAATTTGTACAAAATTTTATTTTAAGAGTATAATAATCTTCATTAAGTTTTTAGCTTACGCAGTTTCTGCCTATACAATGAATTTTTCATTTTTAATTAAAAAAATAAACAAGTCTAGGAAAATTATTTTGTTATATCCGGTATTACATATGCAATCATAAGCATGCAGCTAATGTCTGCCATACAGGATATAAAATAATTTACAAAAGTTATCTGTAGCTGTAGTAAAACATTTATATAAAACATATCAGAGGTCGAGTTTACGCTTGTTACATTGCTCTTATACTAATTTTATAAGACAATATTACTTTAGCGAGTTGAGAGTATATATATATATATATATATATATATATATATATATATATATATATATATATATATATATATATATATATATATATATATATATATATATATATTTATATATATATATATATATATATATATATATATATATATATATATATATATATATATATTTGTATAGCTCACCTCACCCAATCTCATCTCATGTTACGTTTTACAGCATTGTAGAACGTTACAGCAGATACGTACTGTATGTACAAAACCTTATTCGAATTACTTTATTAATTAGAGTGCAGAAAATTTCAAAATATACCTTCAAATTTGTGATGTTCGATAATTACGTTCGTCAAGGCAATTTCATATGTTTTGGAAGATACAAGTGGCGGAAAAAGTGTATGAAATGAACTCATAATTTTTAATTGACGGTTTAAGTTATATCAAAATTTAAAAAAAAAGTCCTAATTCAGATTTATTAAATCGTAAACTACAAAATTATAGTAATTTTTTGTTGATTTTTAGCGCTTTATTACGTGAAATTATCAATAATTTAAGTCTTTTATTAAAATAACTTTTGTCTCAGCATGTAGACTTGAATTAAACTTCAAACAGTAAAATATATTTTTTAAGCTGAAATTTACTATGATTTAATACGTTTCTTACAAATTTAATTTATTTTCATACATAAATTTAATAAGATCTTATATTATTTTACCGTATGAAATCTAATCAACACCGTAAAATATATGATATAATTCAAATGTTGGTACAATCATCATAGTGTTTGTGATAACATACGCTCTTTATCTATCAAATTAAGACTACAATATTTAAAAATATTTGTTAAGAATTTTATATACATTGATTAAATTCTTAAATTGCTTAAATCATATCTGTATTAATGGCAGGTTAAAATAATATTCCACAAAGTTTGTTCAAATAAATTAACACGATTTCAAAATGTGTTAAAATGAATAATTGCTAGTGAGTTTAGATCTCAGCTGACTACAGTGTTACCGGGCTTTCTTATGCCTATATTAATTTTTCAATTAAAACGACATTTTCAGCAGGTTTTAAATTGTTTTTTGCAAACGTTTTATTGAACTATAATAAATTTATATTCAATTAGTTTTCTAGAGTACAAACAACTAATTATAATAGTTTTAAATTCCTATTTGCTCAGTTACAAAAAAATAAATGAAATCTGTTCAGCTTACGAATTTTCAAAAGATTACATGTAAAATTACGGATATATAAATTGAAATCACAGTTTATATATCTACTAAACATCCTTTAATTGATTGAGATGTTCATGCTTGAATAGGAACGAAATAAACGGGTATGTTTGCTATAGAGAGGATCTTAAAAAATAGGTAAAAAAATTCATAATTCAACAAATTATGAATTTGCATAAATGACGTCATACATGTTCATCTCCATAGTGATTAAACATAAGGGTCAATCTATGATAACAGGTTCTATCAATGTCAATGGTACTTATATGCACTTTCCTTCAAAATTTAACGTAAATAATGTTAGTTTGCACAAAAGAGTTGATTGTTAGCAAAAATGTTATATAAATTATATTAATATTTAAGAATTTTCTATTTTTCATAAGACATTTGTTGCAACAAAGTGTATTAAATTTTTTTAAGCTGATAACTTCTTCGTTTTTGAATCAATTTTAATTTAATTTTCGAATTGTGTTTGGTATTCAGCCCAGTTTCACATTTTGATGTATAAAAAACCAAATTTGTTTTAATGAATCTTCACTATTAAAAACTGTATTAAGTTATTAATAACACATTCTGTAGATACCATTTTATACATTTAAACCTATAACAATCACGTTTTCCCGTAAAATTCATTTTAAAATATTAAATAGAGAATAATTTCTATAGCCCCGTTTTATCGTTTTAAATAAATATCTAATCTATTTTGTGCAACCATGTTTGATGGTGAATTTATTCAACATTTATTTATTTTTATTAAAATCATACTGGTATTACTGCGATTCATACAAAATTAATACTTTAATGTTCGAATAGGCACTAAAAAATGCTCTCTTGTTATAAAGCTGGATTTCTACCAATGAATAATTTTGACAATTTTTCAAAAGAAAAAATTATTAAGTTAAAAAGAAATATAACTATTGAAAAGGGTTGTTTTTTTTGAATGTTTATTATTAAAACAAAAGTTAAAAAAAATTTATTGCGAAATAATAACCTAAATATTGTAGAGGCGTTATAAAATAAAACAGGATTAAGTTTAAAAATGTTGCAATATTATTTTTGAATTCAAACCAAGATCAAATTTGACTAGGTAGATTCAATATCAGACAAGCATTGGAACTGTTTAAACTGATTAAAAGTTAGTATAAATTTAAATTTAAATTTTTATTTTATTTTGAAGCGAATTACCAAGTGTGGTAATTCAATAGTCATAACTATTGAAGTTAGGTAACGTGTTCTGGCCGATGACTGTATAATTAATTTATAAGCGCTAGCAAGCGTTTTTAAATGCCAAAAACACCAAATATAAAAACATTAACGAGACGAAAAAATATTATTTTACAAGTTACTTAATAAAAATTTTAAAAGCTTGTATATTATTTTGACTGACTGCTATAAACTGTTATTTTACTTCGCATTTTTTGTTTTGTTGCATTTTTTATTTATTTTATTTTTTTATAAGATATCAATATTTATATTAATTTTTCAATTTGATTTTTTATTCATACCCATACAACATTTTTCAATTTTATATAATAATATCGACAGAATTATGAACAAAATGAAAAACAATGAAAAAATATATAGAAGAAAATATGTACAAAGTTTTCATCATCAATCGATAAAACTTTTATATCGTTTTATTTTGTTCAAAAATATTTTTCTTATATTTTCAAGCCTTAAGAATATTATGAAACAAATAATAATTTTATACAGATAATATACAAACTATTCGTAAAATTTTGTTAAGAAAAATATTTTCCAAATATTTGCGAAAAGTTTGTATAAATTTGAATTTAATTTTTTTATTATATAATTAAAATGGCTAAAGTTTCTTTAAAACTGTGTGTTTATAAAGAAATTTTCAAACTTGTTCATACAGGAGCTTATTTATTAAGTTTTCAACAATTCAAGTTAGGAATTTTGTACGGTGATCTTCGAGAAAGAATATATGTTTTGGCTTAAATAAACTGACAACGAGTGATTCAAATTTTAAAATTTGGTGTTTTAATCGTGCGAATAATCGTAATAACATTTCGAAGAAACCAGTCCAAAAGTACGGAAAGGCATCTTGTACATTCTCTTTATGTTCTGTCTTGAGCTAGCTTCGTTTATTTACCCTGTGTATTTTTCATAAATTCTCAACGTTGTTTTTTTCTTAAAAGCTTTCGTTTTAACATGGTAATGTTTTTTAAAGCTTTTGTGTAACTTGCAATGTATATTTGTTTTGGAGGAATCTTGAAACTCAATTTTGAAGCCGGTATCTATAAACCAATTGAGCTGAAATTTTGTGCACAGTTTGGATGATAATGTATGGATAATTGTATGATGCCATTTTAAATCCAGCATGGGGTCACACCCAAAATGGCGGACTAGTTATTTTTAATGCAATAATCTTATATATATATATATATATATATATATATATATATATATATATCAAATTATATGCAGTACTAAGAATGACTCGAAAAATAAAGTGACGTCATTCTTAATCAATATGGTGAATTTCGAAAGCTTGAAACTCAATTTTGAAGCAGATATCTTATACTATAACCAGCTAACGCTGTATAACATATTTTTGTGGATTTTTAGTCCAGCGATAGCTATAAAATCTAAAATAAAAAACTTTTTTAAAACAAGCTTATATTTAAATGCCCTTAAAAAAAACTAGCTTTTACTTTAAAACTTTTATTATCAAGTAAATTAAATAATTGATGTGATTGATTTTAGCTCATAAAATTTTCAAATTAAGTAAGTAGGAGTACTTAAATCTCGCGACAAACTTTTATATCTAAATAATTGAGTAATATCGTTATAAGTTGATATTAAGGCTTAATTTTTTTATTTTATTTTTAGGGCATTTAAATAAAAGCTATCCATTTAAAAATCTTGTTCACTTTTAATTTTTATTAACTCTCTTTCTTGTACATCTGCCCGGGTGGAATTTTGTAATTGATTTTAAAATCAATTATAATAGCTAAAAAAGGGCGGTTCGTTGATCACATTATCGCTTGTAGAACAACAAAGTAACCGGCTCCACCAACAACATAATCACAATATAATTGTCACCTTGTGCTAGCAGGTACCTTCAGATAATGGAGTATTCCAAAAGACCAAAATATTCCCCTCATAATATACTCTATACTGCTTAAATATAAGAAATTATCTTATATTAACCAGATCTTGGATATCCAAGAAAAATGTCTCTCAATTATTACAACGTCTGCGTGTTGACTTCCTAATTTCAACCAGAAATTGGATACGTGACTTTTAGATGTATTGCTAATGCTTTGTAAACAAATATACGTACAAATATACATCGATAACAACATAAATTTGACATTGTTTTACGGGTGTCTATCATATATGTGTGACGAATTTTGTTGTGATGAGCGCATTAATAAAATTGAAAAAAACGAAATTATCACCTCTCTCTGGTGATGATATATTCTTAGGCGGTGAAACAAATTTAAACAAATACATCCGATGTTTTTTACATTCTTTATTTCATGATATTAAATTACAAAAAAAAATCTATTAGTTGATATAGGGTAACATAATATATTCATGGATAAAGATACCAAGTGTTCACTTAAACATTAATGGCGAAAAGCAAATCGATTACCATTTTTGCTTTGCGCTTGGATACTTCTTATTCGTGCACCAACCAATGTATCAATATGAATTCAGGAACAATTACTTAACAATTTTCTAATTTATGATATGGACATCAGAATTACGTTCACAAAAAAGCCCTTAAGGAAGTCATTAAGACGTCGAATGCGCCACTTATTGAGTTTCTGAGAATACTAAAATTAAAAAAAAATATTATTTAAAATAAAAAATTATACACGCAGGCTCGAAAACTTATACTCTGACTTTCGAATCCGTTATTCTTTTGATTACATAATAATGGCTATAAATATTATGGTTAAATATTTTATATACATTAAAAAATGTTAATAAATTTTTCTAAAACTTGGATTATTTCAAGGATGAACTTAAACAGAATCTCAAATATAATTTTTAACAACATCGCTAGAGTAATTTTTCACAAATCAAAACCTAATTAAATAGTAGGTTATTATTCGAAAATAGATGATACAATTTGAGCAAAATGCACAACAGAAAAATTATATCTTATCGAGTTCTAAAAGAGACCTCATATTTCTGATTTCCTACAATACTCGATTAAAAGACTTCCTCAGGTGCTCATATTCCTACGAAACTAACGGAAAGACAACTAAAAGAATTCACAATCCTTAGAAAGTCAGAAAAAAAGAAAAAACTTAATTCATTGTATAATATTTGTATATTGTTCTGGCAAATAATAAAAAAAAGACTACTAAACCACGACTTCATAGTTAAGATATCTTAAGAATAAAGACTTCTTTTTGAAATCTTCTAGATTTGAATGTTTTCTGGGTTGAAGTCCTCTTTGACATCCTTCAATGGCATTCATCCCAATGAGCATTGTTTCAACGTTCCTAATCTATCCTTACCATACATAATTCTCTCGCAAAGATGGTGGAAAATGGTTTTACTTAGGATTTTACACTCTGTTCACTGCTCACTTACAATCATTTTCCAGTGCTAAGGTGTCAAGGTTTGTTTCTGCTTTCAGCCACAAAGGAATGAAATAAAAAATGAATGAATGTTCCGATTTAAAACTTCACCTTACTGCCCGTGGAATCGATAAATGATCTTAAATTGAATACTGAAACAGGTAAGTTTGGAAATTACAGCTGACATCTTTTGAGAGACCAATAGCTTAAGCGCTGAAACATGCTTTTATCAACAAGTAATGGGTGTATTTATCTTGAAAGTAGAAATTTTTCAGAAATCATCCCTTTTTAACTGTTTACAATGTAATGTATATCATTGTGTTTATAACACAATTTGTATATTCGCATATAATATATAAATGAAAAGTACCATCATATATATATGTTATGTATGTAAATTATATGACAAGAATAGACATATATGTGAAAGACAAGATAAAAGAATATGGTAAAGGGTATAAATAAAAAGCTACGTCATATAAAGTGTACTATAAGAAGAAAATACACTTGAGATTGTTTTATTTTAATATTATAAGAGAGTATTACATACTTACTACAAAATATGATTAGTTTCTTCTTTTTTCTTTCACTATCACAATCTAGCTGGATATGTGGTGTATACAATGTGTTATACGCAACATGCATGAGTTTATTCTAAAGATTTACTACGGTAACAGCTGTATGAATGTATCATGTAATTAGAGGGCTAGTGTAAAAACATTAGAGGCGCCACTTTTGTCGATAAAAGTGCTCTCTAGTGTTTATTAATTGAATATTGCGAGATGATTCAAAAAGTAAATACGAAATGGACAATATTATTAAATTTGGATTTCACCTATCATTTAAAATAAACGTTTCTTTGTATATAAAACAATTTGAATTTCTTCTAAAGGAGTGCACCATTAGTATATTCATATGCTAAAAGATGGTACTAGTCGTTTGTGAAACTCTATTTGCACGAGCCCTATTTATATTTAAAAAATAATTCTAACGCTGAACATGTTCCTTCAACACACATTCTATGCAAATAATTAAAAAATAGTTACTTTTTTCATAATAAAAATGTTTTAATTTACAATACGAAGAATGGTTTCGAGCAATTTTCTTGTTCTCCCAGATTTTCCCACTAAGACTTATTTCAACCTATTTCTTATTGTTAATGCCTAATTAGTATTTGGAGCAATTAAAACCCAAAAAACTCAAAATGTCAGTTTTCTAATTTTCGCTCGTTTTCAAATATTTTAACTGAAATAGTTCGGAAATATCGCTTAAGTAAGAGATTTCCTGTGATACCTAAAAATCTCGTCGTTGATTTTTGATTCAAAATTACATTATTATTATTATTTTGGCCCAGAAATTGACAAAAATCACTAAATACTGGAATTTAAACCATAAATAATGCATAATATTTCATGATTTAATGAACAGTTTTTGTATTAGCATTGATAATTTTATTCGGAAGGTGTATTCTGGGCCGATTAAAAAAAAATAATAAAATTACACCATTAGGTTAAATGAACTATAATATTTCTAGTTTCTTAACTGATGATTATGACTATAGGAAAACACAATTGGTAATTTCAATTCTTTCAAATTTTAGGATTTTTTAAAGATGGTACTAAATCATAAAAAAACAAAAAAAAAAAAAACTTTATTACGATTTAATCAAACGAACACCAAAATTTAAATGATTTCAAGCTAAAAATATATTCATGAATCCAGAGTTTTTTTTACCAAGAACCATTTAAAGACATATTTGCCTACCGATGTTAGGCAAGAATTAACTGTAATATATTCAAAAATACTTTAAATAGCTTATTGGAATCAAACTAACACTAATTTCGCTAGCGATTACAATTATCATTTAATTTGTACCAACAAAAACGAAGCGTTGAAATAAAACATGAAACCTCAGTGCTAAAATTTTCTTTACGGAAATAGTCAAAGAAATTCAATCATATTTCCATAGACGGAAATAGATACTGTTATTTTTTCTCGTAAACAGAATATTCAAATAACATATCGTTTAAACATAAACATTGGAAATTTACTCTTGATTATGAAGAAGAAAGACATCTTATTAAATTTCATAAAGACATTAACATAATATTATCTGTGTAATTCTTAAACGCTTGCGGCCTTTCAAATAACATTATTAGTCACATACAATTTAAATGATTTTCTTAGAAAGGTTATTATTGTATCCAATGTGTGATGTGCTGGGTACTTGAGATAACGAGATAAGAACTGAAAATAGATCTTAATTCAAACAGATGCAAAATAATTTTTGTATCCTGGCATATTCTGCTGAACCAAAGTGAGGATATTATGTTTTTGAAAAAACTGTCAAGTTTGAGTTACGAGATTGGTAAAGTAATGTTTGCTTTAATTGTGTAATTAAGTCAAACTTTTGCGTTGTAATTTAAAGTATTCAAATAGTAAGGTTTGATTTTAGTGTTTGCTAAAGTTATTTCGTGAAGCAATTAAGTGAAACTACATCATGCATGTACATTCAAAATTTCATTAAAATCGCATGAATGGCATTTATGTGAATTACCCATTATTTAAATATTGACTTAAATATTAGTTTCAATAAGAACAAATTTTCCACAATTATATCGCAAAGTTGACTTTTTTTATTGCAATTTCTAATTTTTCTTTAAAAACGAAGGTCTAGAAAATTCGATTTTTGCATTTTTTTACATTTTTATGCATTTTAGATTTTAGGAATAATAATTGACAGATGAAATGTTGCTAAAATGGGAGGTTCCTTGGACTATACACAATCGATTACCATAAATTTTTAAACATTCGTTCAATAGATGTATTAATGTGCATTCGTCTGAATGGGTGTCACAGATCAACAAATTAATGAAAACTTAATTTTTGAAATTAAGGCCACAACACATTCCTCGGAAGTTAAAAACAAATGAAGGAATTCATTGGACATTTAGTAATTTAATTGTCACTTTTGGTATAAACGAATTTTTATACAGTACATGCCATTTGAGTTATTAGTGTGAATAAAGCCCAAGGTCTATCTATTTCCACTTAAATTCGATTAAAAATAAAATTATACCTTGTTGAGAAATTAGAAAAATTGCATATTATAATTAACTAATTCTTATTCCTATCGATTTAAGGAAATCACCAAAAGATATAATTAAGTAAAACTAGTAGAAAATGGACGACTTTGTAAATGTACTCATATTTGCTGTTAATTTATATCGTAGATTTTTTAACGGGTTTAAGTGCGAATAAGTATATTATGGCATTTCTTCATCCAGAATAATATAAATTCATCATAATAATATCTTTGTTACACCCTACAGGATCATTTAAATAAATGACAAAGTCACATTTGTACACATTATGAATGTGTAATGAAATAATTAAAACATTGACTTTATAATTACCCAATCAACTAAGACACGAACTGTCTTAAGAATTGAAGACATGACTATTTAAACTCGGTTTTCTTTTAATTGTGCAAGATATTCACCTATTTCAGTCATAGAACGGAAATGGGAACTGCCTAGAATAAAATATCTTGGAACTGTCAGGACATTCAATCCGTTAGCACAGGATATATTTTTTGTTTGAAACTCTTATACTTCTTACTCTTTTTCTACTTTTCGATTATCCTTTCGCGCTACTTAAGAATATCAAGACTTTTATCAGAATTAGTATACTTCCAATTTTCGAGGCTTTTTAATTGATTACGAAAAAAAAATGGTTTAAAAATTCATACCTGAAATTTTTGAGGATACTAGTTAGGAATTTAAAATTAAATATCTAGATTATGACATAAGATGCGTTTTATCATGGATAGTTTAGTTTAATTATTGGCTAAAATAAAATGAATTCATGCTTTACAAAAGGTTCTGGCAATTCTGTGAAAAATTTAAAGAATCGCAAAAAAATCCAAAAGCTTTTATTGATTTTGTTGGTTTTCTAGGGTATTTGAGGACTAACACATATTTTACAGTTAGATAGCTAATTTTGGAGATATTCCTCGAAATTTATCCGAAATATAAGATCTATAGGAAACCAAAAAATTACCACGATTTTTCACAATTTTCAAAGGGAAAATTATCCATAAAATCTAGAACAACTTTTTGACTGTAATTTTGCTAAAATTATTTTTAGAAGGCTTATTTGCCCTATAGATTTCAAAAATAAAATTCACTTATCAATTATTTAAGTATGGATAGTTTTTGAGATATAATCCAATCTAGAGGTCAATATTTTGGATAAATTTCAATTGATATTTAAAAAACTAGCCATCAAACCTTAAAATATATTTTAAGTTTTGTTTTCCTAGACTTTATTGTTAAGTACCTTAGAAAACTTTACAACCGGAGCAAAATTTTTTTGGATTTTTTTACAATTTGAATGGTTTTTCACTGAATGAACATTACTAACACGTATACGAATTAACAATACGAGTAAAGTTTGTGCTGTAGGGAGCTTTTCAAAATTGAAACTAATAAAATTTTGTAATAGAAATACAATGAGGCAGGAAAGATTTAGCAATCTTGTCTATTAAAATAGATATAAAATTTAAGCTGAATTTCGATACAATTTTATTTTTCTTTAATTCTGCACATTAATCAAAATTTGATTTTAAATTAAAAAAAATTTAATAGTATAATTGTTTTTATTTTATAAAATTAATAGCCCTGTGTCACCCGAGTGCCTCGCAAATTTTCTAAAACTACCAAAAAGACCGTGGAAACAATCATTTTTATCGAATATTTTTCGAAAACGAGTGTTGAGTAAATTGGTAAGTAGAGGCAGATATGATGTGAATGGTATAAAAGAGACGAATAAAAAACTTAAAAATCCTTCTCATCTTGAATGGTGAGTTACAATCGTTAGAAAATTCTATTAAATTCATACATATGTATGCTGGAGTATGTATCATAGAATTTTATAGTACTTGAAAATTATTTCGAAAACAGAACGAAGTATATACATACAGTGTATATATTTTTTTTATTTATTCTCGATATGTATATATTATAAGGAGTGGAGATACCATAATGCTCTAAAATTTTGAATTTTTTTGAAAAGAAAAATGTTTTGAAACAAAATTTTTGACTTTGAGAATAAGCAGGGTGCCCATCATTATGCAGTGTGGTCCGGTTCAAGTGTAAACAGTATTTTAGAGTAACACTTGATCTGGGAAAAACTCTATGTGGGTTTCATAAATGCATAAATAAAAGCCCAAAAAATTTTATGCGGCTTTAGTACGCTCAATGTTCGGGATCCAAATGAGTAACCCAAAATTCGGTAAATAGTAAGGTTAAATACCAGAACATATTTTATTTATAATTATGTTTATAGCTTATCTTTCTTAATTTTATAGCTTAAAATTGGAAAACATTAATAATATTAATTCCCTGTAGCCCATTACCATACTCCATAAACACTTGAAATTGTTGTTTTAGTGATGCCACGAAAATTAGAATTAGAAATAGAATAAACAAAAATAAAAATGATTACAATTTATTTTTCAAGATAATTGGGGATTAAGTGATAAATTTCATAAAAATATTTATATCCGACCGAATAATCACCAGGGTCTGGCATTTTTCCGAAGACTGTTCCATACTACTCTATCAGAAGCAACAGTGAATCAATTTCTAACATTTTAAATACTAAAATTAGTCGTTTAGATGTCTCTCCAGCGGAATTAAGGTTGTTGCCTAGGTTTACTTCCAAATGGATTTGTATAAAGAACGTTTAAAAAGAACGACGCAGATCGCGTTGCCTCTATTCTTGTGATATGTCCTGCCCAACTTGTTTTCTAAGGCTTGGCGAAACTTGCTTTCAAGAATATACTCAACACTGATAAATTTCCGGAAGAAAGTTCACAGTAAAATCGGCATCTTCATGTTCCATTTTCGTTTATATTCTTCAACATCTTCCGTTCAAAAATAAGTAGATTATAGCGTTTTTGAACTTAAAATATTTTATTAAATTTATAACGCAACTTTAATTCTAAAGAGTCTTCTAGAATATACGCAACATTGGTGAATTTCCGAATGAAAGTGGTTAAGGTTCAGCATCATGGTCTTAAATATGAAAAATATATCATTTTTATATCAACGCCTTTCAAGGTATGAAAATTTTGATTGTCAAATACCTTCTCTAAACATCACTATTATTTTCGTTCATTAAAGTTATTAGCGAATGATATACTCATTTTAAAACGATTCATTTATTTTAAATTGAATTGTACCTGAGGGAAGAAGATATGTTACATACATACAGATATACTACATATATGAATATAAAGACGACTTGAAAGTTTAAAAGCTAAGTGTTTTACAAAGATATTTTATTATATTGTACAATGTACATTTGTATGAACATAATATATACATAGAATATGGTTTTAGACTATTATAATATGTTACAGTTTTAGTAGACCAGGATGGATACTGTTTGAAACCAAACAAAATTATAGCATGATGAAATCCATTGGAAGAGAATATTTAAAAAAATGAAAGGAATAATAATTTACGGGCGATCTGTGGCCGGGAAGTGGAAAGGGGTAAATTTTTAATGGTAAAACACGGCTTATCTCAATTTCCAACAAATATACAATGATGGAAAAAGTTAAATTTTACAGTTGTAGGTTATAAAAAGATCTACAACTTTTGTATTTACATTTTTTTCACATAACCTCAAAATTTATGTGAAAAATTGAAATAACCAAGTTTTTGGTTTTTTATTTCTATTTTTTGTTCACAAAATTGGGTGAAAAAATTACTTTTAATGTTCCAAATATATTGTAATTTTTTTGATTTGAAATATTAATTTTTTCATCTGATATTGAATAAATATCGAAAAAGCATCCTAATTTTTTTAAAGTGTAAGTACCAAAAATTGTAGATCTTTTTATTACCTACAAGGACATATGATTCGAGATACATCGTGTTTTACCTTTAAAAATTCACGTCTTCCCATTTCCCAACCTCAGATCGCCCGTAAATAATTTTTTCGTTCATATTTGTTATATTATCTTTCGTTTCCAGTGGGTTTTATTCTATAATATTTTTTCACTTCTTTCTATATTTAAAGGCTTCTACCCTGGTCTATAGGCATGCATGCTTAGGAGGAGAAGATTTATGAGGAAAAATTATTTTGTAAACATTAAATAGAACACGCACTTTATCATCCGAAACTATGTACATTCTTGTTTAATTATGAATAAAATTAATTAGCTTTTTGTTACAACTCTGAGGAAGTTGATGTTTTCATAACGAAAAACGAATCAAATTAACAATATGATAAAATAATTTGAATCTAATATGAAATTATTTCGAAACAAGGATAGTGAAATGGGTAAAACATAGATTTCGGGTAGAAATATAACAGAACAACTGAAAATAACAACAAACAATATTAATGATTTACATACTTGGACATATTTGCTAAGTAGCTTAATTTGAGCTGAAATTATGTCGAATCTATGCATTTTATGCAAAAATTTTTAAGTGTTTAAAAAAAAATTGCAGTTTCGTTAATGAATTTTTCTACTATCGTTTATAGTTTAAGAGTTAACAAACTCATTCAGGAACTCAAACTCACTTTTTACGTCAAAACGTCTCCAAAATTTCAGCTTCTCTTTTTTTGTTTTCGAGACATCTTTATAAAAGACACAGAGACAAGCAGATGGACGGATGGATTAGCAAAAATGGGCTAATAAGGTGATTTTAGAAATATCTAAAATTTTATTTGTGACATCCATATTTTCTAGCGTTATAAACTTAAGACTAAAATGAATGTACTCTAACATATTTCATATATGTCGAGTATAACACAAAGTTTGAAAATTGATGAATATAAAAAGTTGTAAATGTATTATTTACTAAGACACATAAATATTAAACTGTAGAGATTTTGGTTGAGCATGCATGATACAAGAAATCTGAAAACTGTATAGGTCATAAACTATTTTCTATCAAATTAATCAATATCATAATAGATATTTTGAAATGGAAATATCATTTCTATATTTATGTATTTTACATAAAACGTTATTACGATCAATTTTGTAGGAAGTATCAAAGTTTGTATTACCTGACAATCGCACAAAATCAAATGAACTTTGACTCGAAACCATACAAAAAACAAAACATTGTGAATTTGGTTTGCCAAAAAATATCACTTTCCTATTAAGCATTTTCAAAAGTCCATAATATTATAATTAAATACCTTAAATAAGTGAAAAACAAAAAAATTATAAAAATTATTTCCTTTTGAAATTACACCAATAATCGAACTTCTTAAAATCAAATTAATCTATAATTTAAAATCAAATTAATCTATAATTTAAAATTTTCAAAAACTAATGTTCATAATATAAAAAAAATAGTGTTTAGTAAGAGTATTCTGAGTGTGTGTTGAACTGAAAACAAAGTATAAATTTCTGAAGCATATTGTACTTTCAAATTCTGAAAATCAATCATAATATAATATTTGAAATATTAACTCTGTTTTATAGTTTTCAATATCTTACAAATAATTTATTTAGATTTTTATATTGATGTTATAAGATTATATATATATTTATAAATATTGAATATTTGATTTTATGCCCTATTTTCTCAAGTATTTATTGATTCGATTTAGTAATAAATTCTTGTGTGTATATTCGACATACATAATCTGTCTGAGTATATTAATTTTATTTTCAATTTTGTAATGCTATTTAATATTGATTTGGTATTCATTGAAACACTACTCCATTTCCGACTGTCCGTCATTACGATAACTCAAAAACAAAAAGAGATAGCGAGCAAAAATTTTCGTGACGTACTTTACACGTTAAAAGTTAGTATAAGTTCATGAATGAACAAAATCAGTCCATTCGGTTCAATGGATCCTTGATTTAACTTTTAAACTATTAAAGATAAATTCAAATACAAAAAATGTTTATGTCTTTACAACTTTTGTTTGATTATTTTTTTGTTAAAATGTTAGGATTCGCCATAATTTAAGCTCAAATTTAGATAATTTTCACATATTGGTAATCACAATACATATTATTATATTATACTAGTATATATAACTGTATAGACTGAATATTTATAGTATTTTATGAATGTTAATTAAAAACAGTCCAAACAATGACATGTCGAGTCTGTAAACAATTAACTCTGTTAGTATGTATTATGCAATTTTACGAGGAACGATATTTTTATTAAATATCTTGAACTATCAAACAGTAATCCGGTCTATTTAAGCCTAAAATCAGGAGGAAGGTTACATAAATTCCCATAAAGCTGAATATTGGCATAGTTGTTCAAAACATCATTATAAAGAAAATCTCAAAAGTCCTCATCGTTCCGAGGTGTGCTAAAAATTTGGCACGGGGTCAAAGGTCAAAAAAATGAGTTTTTTGCGATTTTTAGCGAAACAGTGAGTTTTTTCGCAAAATTACCCCAGTAGAAAATTGTAGATCACAAAATTCTCTACAAAAAATATATTAATAATTTTTTTCCTAAAAGCCACCATTTTGGAGATATAACGTTCCGAAAAGTTGGATCAGTCGTAATCCCTCTATTTTGCACACGTACGCCACATATGAAAGTCACTAAAGGTGTAATAGAACTAAAATAAGTTCGCTATTATTTATTGTAACTTGCTTATGTAAAATATAAGTTAAACTACGAGAATCTCAGGTATAATGAAACCCCGTTCCTAAATTTGTACGTCAGTATAACCTTGGGATAACATCTGTCTTTTATTCTATTGTCCGCGTGGCTAGGGTCGTATACCTGCTTTATGTTGGCATGCCCAATATATGAAATACATACCGTTAGTCTTGAGCGCCACTGCGTAGGGAAAACATGTGCTTATCTTAACCTATCTTTTAACCTATTTTGTGCGTTTTAGATTTTTATAAGAAAAATGTCAGAATATTGTTTTATTTGTACTCATCTTTTAACTGAAAGTGAAACTGTAACTGTTGATCGTGGTATGAAGACACTGATTAATGCAAGTGCTGAAAGAGATGATGGATACTCGGAATTTCTTAAAAAACAAAAATCTGTGACAATACATAGCAACTGTCGTAAAATTTATACGCGGAAGTGTTCTATTGCTGCTGCCATCAAAAGAAAACGCGAAGAACAAGAAGCTAACACATCTACAGGATCTACAGTAAGTAGTCCTCCTCGTACTAGATCCCGTTCAAGTGATTCAGCTTTTTGTTTTAAAAAACTATGTTTATTTTGTGGCAATAAATTGAATGAATAGTAGCAGAGAAAAAAATCCTTAGATCGTAGCAGTAAAATTAGTCAAGTAAGTTACACTCCCCAACCCCCCAACCCAAAATTCCTACTCTCACCCTAATCATCACACAACTCCCCTATAATAAAAAAAAAAACAAAAAAAAAAAAAAAAAAAAAAAAAAAAAAAACCCCCCCCTCCCCCCCCCCACCCCCCCCCCCCCCCCCCCCCCCCCCCCCCCAAAAAAAAAAAAAAAAAAAAAAATAATAAAAACAAACCTATAACAATATACCCACCCCCCCCCCCCCCCCACCCCCCCCCCCCCCCCCCCCCCCCCCCCCCCCCCCCCCCCCCCACCCCCCCCCCCCCCCCACCCCCCCCCACCCCCCCCCCACCCCCCCCCCCCCCCCCCCCCCCCCCCACCCCCAATTTTTTTATTAATTTTTTTATTTTTTTTTTTATAATATATATATTTTTTTTTGCTCGAATCGACTTTGACTATGATTTAGTTGCTGCTGAAGCAAAGTATCACCAAGAATGTTATACTTCTTTTTTGAAACCGACTACTGGCGGTACAGTTGGTCGTCCTAAAGATGAAGCAACAGATCTGGCAATGCAGGAAATATTTACATACATTGAGAGTAGCAATGACTGTCAGTTTACTTTGGCTGAGTTAAAAGATGTTAGCAAAATTTTAACTTTAGATAACAGGACTATTAAGCTGCGACTTAAACTGAAATATGGCGATAAAATTATTATCACTGAAAAACCGGGAGCGTTAACATTTGTATGTTTGATAAACAGTCACCATGAAATTTTAAATCAATCTTGGTCCGAAAATAAAAAAATTAATAAACAAGAAGAACGATTAAAAACTCTAGAAGCAGCAGCATCTATTATTCGAGAAGATATTCAATCCTCGGTATTTGATAATTCCTACTACCCTCCACCAGGTCGAATGTTTGAAGATTTAAATAATGACATCCCACAGTCACTGACATTTTTTTTGGAGCAAATGATCTTAAAAAATAAACGATCAAATTTCGATCATTTAAAACTAGTATGCACCAATATTTGTCATAGTATCATGACTGCTATTCGACCAAGATCGTTCAAGTCCAAATTACAGTTAGGTCTTTCAGTTTTTTTTCATCGGAGGTACGGGTCTAAGCGTCTTATACAAATTTTGTCGTCTTTTGGTTTGTGTGCTTCTTATAATGATACATTGATGTACGAGTCAGCAGCAGTTTTTCATCCTCTTCCTCATGTCCTACCACCTGAAAGTGGCACACTTATTCAATACGTTGCAGATAATGCTGATATAAATGTTAATACGCTAGATGGTAACAATTCACTCCACATAATGGGTATAATTCAAATTGTAACTCCAAAGCACTCTGTTTTACTAGAAGAACCTATGCAACGAATAAAAGAAGTTCTTTCAGCAAAACACTTCAAAGCAAAAGCTCATGTGCCAATACAGATCTATCAGAATAGTGATGTAGTTGGTTACAGTAAAATATATGTCCAAGATTTTGGATATGGAACTGAAACAGTATCTTTTCATAAAAATTCTGATGTAGTATGGTTTTATGGAAAGTGGAAAAATACATCATTACCTGGTTGGAACGGTTTTATTGAGCGCTTAACAAATTACCATACAAATTATTCAAAATCTCAGATTAAATTTTTACCATTCATCCATCAACCAGCTAGTAACTATAATACTGTCTATACGACTTTACTTTGTGCATTAGAGAACGCGAAACGTTACGGCCACACTGTATGCATCGTGACTTTCGACCAACCCTTGTATGCGAAAGCTCGAGAAATTGTATCAGCCGCATAATATTATTTTGCAATAGTTTTAAAACATATAAAATCTCAGCAGACCCGTGGAATAGGCCTACTGGGGAAACCACGTTAAAAAAAACGCGCTTTGTACACTACCTCATAGGTGGCGTGGAAACGTGTGCAAAATAGAGGGATTACGACTGATCCAACTTTTCGGAACGTTATATCTCCAAAATGGTGGCTTTTAGGAAAAAAATTATTAATATATTTTTTGTAGAGAATTTTGTGATCTACAATTTTGTACTGGGGTAATTTTGCGAAAAAACTCACCGTTTCGCTAAAAAGCGCAAAAAACTCATTTTTTTGACCTTTGACCCCGTGCCAAATTTTTAGCACACCTCGGAACGATGAGGACTTTTGAGATTTTCTTTATAATGATGTTTTGAACAACTATGCCAATATTCAGCTTTATTTAATATCTGTAAACTATCAAACAGATCATTTTAAAATTGTGTAAGATATTCAAAACAATAATATAAGCTTTTATTTTTATTTTTTCTAGTTAAATTATCCACTATAGCAGTTAGAATTCTTTAACAACAATAATAATCATAATAATGATAATAACAAAAGCTTGTTTCACATTACCTATATATATATATATATATATATATATATATAATACATACGATATTTAGATTAATGATAATAATAACGTTTAAGATATTTGTATTTACTTCACGTAATCTAAAGTATACCTTTTTGTATGCAAATTATTATTGAATGTACCAAATAAACTATTTCACACTAACATAAAACACCATCTTATTATTTATGCAACACTTATAATGAATTCATGTAAAATATTATTATGGAAAATAATATATGTTCTTGGGTTGTAGTTACTGCGGAAGTACTGAGATCAATATTAAACTAGATGAATCTGATATAACCAGTTAGTTTCTCCTCGTTCAAAGTCTGAAAGAATTGGCAGTATAAGAATAAAATAATACATTATTAAAACTCAGAGGATGAAGGATCAGTGAAAACATCATGACAAAACTTTTAAATTGCAACGTTTCGTGATCTTTAGTAACACTTCATCAGGCGGTCTACAAATTAAATCCATAAATACTTTTATTCATTATACAATATATCAAATTATTTATGCATTTAATTTGTAGACCGCCAGATGAAGTAAAAATATAGAATACAAAACTTTGCGAAGTAAAAGCTTTATCTTGATGTTTTCACTGATCCTTCATCCTCTAATTCTTAATAAATATTTCGTCACACAGGATGTTAATTAATAAAAAAAATAAAATAATACTATCGAAATGAATAAAAATAATTTAAAAATAAAACATTAATATATGACATACACTTCAATAACTGACCATAATATTTATTGATTCATTTTGTGAGTGTAAAGGATTCAACCGAATGAGTATATAAATAGGAGCAATTAAACAAAAAATAATGGTTTGGAAAAACTTCATTATTTAGCTCTTCAAATTCTGTTTAAGATTACAGAATAATTTAATTTAATGAATATCAAAATATCCATATCGATGAAAAATGTATATAAATTACATTAAATAAAAGCATACTTTTTTTAGCCAATTATCTAGGTTATTGGAAATTATACTTACAATTCTCCGATATCTAAACTCGAGTATTTGTGAATTGTCAGGAACTTACCTAAAAAAGAAAAAACTAAATTAATAATAAAAAATAAATTTTAGAAAACTTATAATGCGGAATCTACGTAAACCTAATGAATTTCCTTTAGTTGCAACATCAGTTAAATAACTGTACAAAATTAACTACTGCTCTGCAAAAAAAATGGTTAGATCAAGTTTTGTCAGAAATACGAAGGGTTTGCAGTAGTGAAGGTACAGTACAGACGTATTTCTAGACATTTTCACCAATTCCAATCCAGTGAAATATAACACATTTTTATGGTATGACATACGTCTATTTCATACGAATGCCATCCAAAGTATACCATTGTATTTTCCAATCACAAAAAAATTTTAATTCTACGTGGAAGTAGAGTTCTCAACCATGATAAACTATATAAAGGTCCTATATTTACAGGAACTTCATTAAATTTTTATACTGAGTGGGCGTTACCAAGTTTTTATCAGCCCCGTTTCTTCAAACAACCATTATTTTGTGTGACGACAGTGAAAACTGAAACGAAAACCCCATTAAGTGCAGAAATTGTAGTTAGCGACATAAACTAACTCACCCAGGCTGACGGAACCATAATCAACTGAATTATCTAGATGGGTCGATATACTCATGGTGGATTTCCAATAAAAATATTACAGTAAATTAGTGCTTATTTCAGACATACTTAGACATAATTTACTTACAAATTTTATTTGGAAACATATCTGAGTGTAGAAATTTGTGGGTATTCGGTTAAATAATTAACGAGACGTAGAAAAATTTCTTAATTTTTTATAATGTATGTCTTGAAATAGCACTGGATAATAATGCATTGGAAATTTTAAATGGAACTCATTGCAAATGTTTTTTGTATGATAGAATATTATAATAATCGTAACGCGTGATAAGATATCCTTTATGCAACCAAGTTTCGTTCTTTTAAAGCAACACTGAATATCTTAGTACAGTACAGTAAAAAAATGTACAACATATTAGAGCGAGAGCTGGCTGCAAAAAACCTGAACTAACGAGTTACGGGATGAAGTATTTTTTAAATGATACTCACTGTAACATTGGTATAATTTTTATACGGTACATTTTTTGGACAAAAAGTGTACCAATCGGCTAACCGCATGAAAGTATAGGACTTGCAGGATATATAATATTATCGTGCCAGGCATTTGTCACTACAATAGAAGTGGCACTAATGTATTTTCTTAGTAAGAAATGTTTAAACTTCAATTTAATTATTGTTTAAAGCGGTTAAACAATAGGTAGGGTTCGCAGCAAAAAAAAAAAAAAAAAAAAAAAATTAAAAAAGTTTCGTGCCATGGATTAAGCATCAGATTTCAAGAGGCACTTGTTCATAATTATTTTCTACTCACTCGAAACTAAATTTTAAAATCAGTTTCATTCGGTAACTCGATTGGTACAGTTTATGTCTAAAAAATGTACCATAGAAAAAGTATAGCAATGTTATGCACCACATTTGCCCTGGCACTTAATGATTTTTTCAATAGTTACAGTGAGTAGTATCATTTAAAAAAGTTCATCCAGTTACTCGATTTCAGTTTTTTTGCAGCCAGCTTTTGGATATTTGATAAAAAATTTTTTAGTTTATTGGAAAACAGGTTAACAAAATTCCGAGCCACTTTCAACTTTATTCAAACCAAAGAAAATGGGATCTTTTAAATGGACGGAATTAAAAGGACAAAGAAATGGTCTCAGAATTTAGATTGACCAAAAACCTCGTGTTTTTATATAAGTAAATAATTTTGAATGCCGCAAATTATTAAATAAACCAAATGATATTTCAATTATTAATTATGAGTATAAAGACGACATTATATATAACAACCCAAAGTTTTTATTGAGTTTCTTTGTACTGTACTTTGTACATCGAACCCTTTAAATTGTTCTAAAAGTGATATAATTTCCTTCGTTTAAATAAAGGGTTTTAAAATATTGAAAGTAGATAACAAATTGAAACATGTATTTTAAAATAGTATCATTTTCAATTCAATGTCCTACAATTTTAACGGTAACGGAATTTTTTGTTATTCTTGTATTGTTTTGCAACAACTTTGTAAATAGTGTCGATAAAATTCTTAGGGGAGAAATAAAAAATGTACTTAGTTTGGAAACTTGGCATCATAAAAATTTGTTGACTTAATGCTGTTCATAACGATTATTTCTATTTTCATTATAAACTAAATAATCGTTACGATAAAAATAATCCAAAAAGTCTTCAGTAAATGGGAATTTTAACCATTTTTTGTGTTTCATGACCACAAATACCTTACATGTATCTCGTATTACGCATTGTTTCCCGTTGTATCTGTATTCCTCCAGTTGTAATTTTTAAATATATTTGAATCTGACAGTTTTCAGATTTTTCATTTTAAGTGGGGAACGCTCCCGTATGTTGCATTGGCGAACTTTATGTGTAGTACAATTTTTTACTTTCAAAAATTCCAAATTTCTAGAATATTCACACAAAGTTATGAGTCAGTTCAATTAAAACTGTAGGAAATAGGGCCAAGAGATAATCATTAGTCCAGTCCAAGAGATAATTATTAGTTCACTTATTGTCCACTTATTAGACACACTTTCCTAATGGTAATTTTGGAAGTAAACAAAAAGTTGTGGCAAGTGGAGGTACCAATTGCTGAATTTTGGAAATTATACTATAAAACTTGGAAACGGAGACCTTAGAAAAGTTTCTGTCGAAAATAATTTCTAGATATAAAATCGATTATTATTTTTACTCTCGAAAATTTTTTTATGGAAAAACTCTTCGACAAGCACTTTATGTTCTTTTCAATATTTCATAACTTTTCGATAAGTGTTTTTTTAGTTATTTGGGATAGAAAATCGAAATAAAATAAATTATTTATCTCTCTGAAACATTCATTTTAAACTGAATAAATAATAAAATATACCATAAAATAGTGTAGTTTATAATTTTAATTAATCTTGGATGATTCAGAACAAAACATTTTTTATTCTACGAGTATATATTTAACTATTCTTACAAAATTCAAACTTCGTTATCTTATAAACTCTATGTTATAGTTTAAACTACAGTTTTCTTATATATCCACACACACACACAATATTGTATAATATTGTGGTTTGAGAAACTTTCCAAACGCTTCTTTTATACTACATACTTGAAAGCTATGGTTACTATTACTTACAGTTGTAATACTAGGTTATACAAACTAAGGATTCCTTCTTCATAACCTTTAACAAGAGACGAGCTATTCTAACCTAGCCTAGCTAACTCTAACTAACGAGAGAATAGACAGACAAGCAACGAACCATCCCACCAATGATATGAATAGATGCAAATATTATAATATTATACATGTATATTATATATTATATATAACCATAGATGATGAACAAAACATTTCTCAAACCATAAATACCATTAGAAAAACCACATTTAATTTTCATAATGTTCCAAGCATTAGAGGTTTTAATTACTACATCAAAGATAATTTTTGAATATAAAAGTTACTATGGTGAATATATCGTATGATGCTGTTTTGTAATGTTACTATATTCATAGTTATAACTATTATTATTATTATTATTTTAATATACAAATATGAATGTATTTATTTTAACTTCCATAGTGTGTTTTTGTGTATGAATGACGTATATGTGCCTTGTTTGTGTAGTATCTTTTGACTTCTTTTATAAATTATGTTATTCTTTAACATGACATAGAGAAGTCTGAAACAAAGAGAGTTGATATAATGAGGCAGTCTGTCTTAACTGTCATTGATGTGAACATCGGAAGAAAATATGGTTAAAATTGTATATATAATAAATTAAATCTGATTAATAAAACAAAAACTTTGAAAAATTTATAATTCTGTTTTCTGTTGATCTCTTGCATTTTAGGGGTTGAAAATTATTTGTTGTTAAGTTATTAGTAGTTGATTTGATTTCAATGGATTTTTTTAACTTTAATATGCAAAAACTTACAGATTGACTGGTGATGGATTTTTTAATAATGTTGATATTGGTTTTTTTGTTGAAATTTTCTACTCTTTTGAAATTTAGTGATTATCGATTTATTTTTTTCTTTTGTGTTGAACCTCCAAAAAATGAAGCTAGGGAGATAATGATCGAACAATAGTTTTATAAACTATTGAAAAATTTTGATGAAAAAAAAAAAACAGACATTAAAATGATCTGTTTAAATATACAGCTTTCATGAAATAGCCAGCTTGTAATAAATAAACAGGTTTTATCGTATGTCGCAAAAGTGGCTTGTTTAAGATATATAAATATACATGAGTGACTCCTACATTTTGTGATAATGTAGTATCCAGATAAGCATCAAGCATTGGATTACATCTATCTTTTTCCTCCCAGACATTTCTTATTGAGTGTTGCATTTGCACTTTTTATACATTTCTCCAAGTATCGTGATAGTTCAGTATCATAATATCTCTAGTTTAAATGAAGATAGAAGAACAGCCATTGACTCAAGAAAACTAAGCTTGAGCTTTTAAACACTCAAATTAGATGAGTTGGAGTTTGTTGAAAGCACAATACACTCGCATAACCTCTTTTTATGTGATTTAAAGTAATTGATTACAGTAATATTTGATATATGAAACAAAATATTGAGATTATTCTAAATTTCATTTCAGGTTAAGAGATATGTTAGTTGTATAGTTAGCGAATAAATATCACCACGTGGCAATTGAATGAGGTACTGTGAAAAGAATATTACTTAGGTTAGGTAAGGAATTATGCCAATCTTCGTATTTTTAATCTATTATATTTTTCAAATTTTAAGACTGTATTAATGTAATTAAATCAGATAATTATAAAAATATGAAAACACGCTAAGTTGTAAACAAGATGGGAACCAAAAACAACGTACCCTTCCAGGAATTTATAGAAAACGTATTGATGTACGGAAGTTATCAGATCTGTTCTAAATTTTTTATACTAAAAAGTATACAAAATGGCTATTGCCTTAAATGAATGATATTTATACATTGCTTGTGTACTTAAGATAATTAAACATATGTTGCATTACTAAATAGTATAATCTGTAATGAGAAATTTTCTTTAAATATATATTTTTCAAATTAAAAGCAGGTTTGAAGAAAATCATTTCCTGTAAGTATTTGAGATGAAAACTTATTATTATAGAACATATCGAAGTAATTTGTATTAGTAAATTAATTGATATCACTTGAAAATAAAATTATTAATAATTCTAAGAAATATTGAAACCTCCGTTTGTATTACCATGAAATTCATTTAAAATTTTCAAACCACATTTATTTGAAATCAAAATAAAAAAAGTTTTCTTTGCAAGCTCTTCTTAGATCAGTAATGATATAATATTTACTGTCTTTCAAGGCCCAAAAAATAATTGGGATATTTCTTGATTTCAAAATGAATCTTTTGAAGCCTTCCAATGTTTTACCCATCAAAATTATATTTTCTAAGAAATTTGAACGGAAAAAGTTAAGCTTATTTTATAAAAGTGAAAATATCTTTTTTTGTTATAAAATTAATTTTCCAATTACTATGGGTCTATTCTTCCGTTTGGTTATGAACGACTAAATATACCTGCTTTTAATATCGAAGAATAGTTCTATTTATGGTATATTTTGTGTCTAAGAAATATTACAAATTGTAATCATTTCCAAAATTATGGGAAAATTAAGTTTTTAAAATTTAAAGTCAAATTAATTTAAATACAGTTATAAAATGTACAAAATAATCCAACTTTATACTTTGATAGTAGGCTTGCCAAAATTTTTGTTTGATCTTAAAATGTTTAACTGATAATGCTAACTGAATACTTAAACATAAAAAGCCCTTAAAAATCCAATCTCTTAATGAACGTCTTTTAAACGTTTCTGCATCTTTTGTTTAGAATATCAGAATATTTGAATTTTCTTCTTTAATTTTTAATTAAGACCATAGACACATAAAAATAATAAAAAGTATATTATTTTGGTTAAAATTTCAGCATCAAATTTTATAGACTCTTAAATATGGTAGACTTGTTTAAAAAAAAAGGGAAAATTTTCGAAAAAATATTTTTAAAAAACATTTTTTTTTCGAAAATTAACTAATAAATTTTGATTTTTTATTTTATATCCTATCGTATTTATATAATTTTATTAATAAACTGTGTTCCAAAACTGTACTTAAGCTCGGTAATCGGTAAATCAGATTATATAAATGCCGGTAAAATGTGTCTTCAAGTAAATATATTAAAACATCGAAGTTTTTTTTAATAGTTTATTAGAACCCAGCTCCGCAGATCACAAACTTAAAAAACAAAGAAAGGTGGCTTACGAGTTTACAATACGCTTTAACAGGTTAACATTTCGTTTAAAGTTTATATTATACTGTCTAGTTTAGGAATTTTAATTTCTTTACCACTTAAGCAACGGATCCATAAAAAACAAAAGTATAAAATGTAAACTATATTGTGACCTTATTTTCTCTCTAATATAGACAATACAAATAAAATAATTATGTCTGAAATCTTTGGTATGAGTTTTTTTTTTTATCCACGCTGAACTTATTTTGCGCGTTTGCTTTGTGTGAGTGTGTGAGTGTGTTACTGTGTGAAAATGTTGAAAACGTGTTCAAAGATGCTTTTTATTTCACAATGAATTAATAATTATGATAATATGAAGTGCTCAAGGCGTTCATTTTTTTTTTCATCTTTTTCTTTTCAAGTGAGGTAAGTTCAAATATATTCATATAATTATCATTACTTTTTAATATTCTTATTCTTTGTAAAATGTGTTTATAAAATATCGAAGTTAGATCGTAGGGTCATTTTTTCCTTAATAAATTCAGGATACTTTTCTCTTTGTTGATACCTGCATTCATTAATTGTAAATTGTAACCAGTGATAGGGAAAAACGTGGACAAGTTTCATGTGTTACTTAAAGAAAACATTTTATTGGATATAAAATAGACAAATTTTGCAGATATAGCCTAAATAATAGCCTAAAAAAATCACTAAAAAAACAACACTATTTTGTCCTAAGATATTAACAGTTTTAATTTCATTGGAGCCCCGCTAGCTTTTGGGCTAATAACTTCTTCTAAAATTCATTTTGAAGATTATTTTACGTACTTTAACTTTGATTCTTAAAGTTTTCTCTGAAAAATTGTTCGTTTTTAAATTATTCAACGCTAAATGGTATTGTAACAATTTTGTTCGACGAATTGGCATCTTTAACGAGATATAATTTGATTCGTATTATATCTATAGAATCTATGAACAAACATTTTTGCTCATTTTTTTTACAAGCTTCATTTATAGATTTAAAGCTATTTATGAAATATTAATCAAAAACAGTCGTTTTCTAACTTTTTTGAATCATGGAGAGCTCAACAAGTATTTACTTTTCGAAAAAACTTTAACGTCCACTTTTTGTTTTAAATTTGCTATTTGATTGATTTCATTGGTTACTTTTTATGTTGAATTCATCATCCGTCGATTAGAGCATCAGTTTTGAAACAATAAATATTGAAAAATTTTAATTGTCTAATTTAAAAATGAACAAAAATTCAAAAAAATTTTCAATGCTATTCTTAGGTTTTCTAGTATCTCTGAAGTCTAGGAAAACAAAAAATTACACAAATTTTAAGATTGGATGGCACGATTACAAGATATCGATTAGAATTTATTTAGAATATTGACTTCCGGATCGAATTTAATATATCTCAAAAACTACACATCCAATCATTAAATGGGTATTAGTTTTGAAATACTCAAATTATATAACGGTTTGAGATATAGTGCCTTTGAAATATCTTGAGGGAATAGAAAGGGGTATACAGGCAAAAAGAGTTGCAATGTATTTAGATCATGGACACAAATATCATTTTAGCCCATAATGTTGTTGAGCGTTATAAACTTGAAACTCATTTCTGTATCGTATGTTTTGAACCCGCAAAAAGAACTTCAAAACTGAATCAATTTAAAGAGTGACTTTGTTCCAACTTCCAAGAAATCTAATATATTAAACTATTTTCTATAGCCCAATATTTTCCATCATGCAAACGTTAAGTATAAGAAGCAATATTCCATCAATATTTTAAAAACTCTCTGATTAAACTTTATTCTTAAATATTACTAAAAGGAATTGATGTAAGTCGAGCTTATACTTTGAACTTTTCATAATTCATTAATTATTTACTGTAACATGAAAATATTTTTATAATAAAAAAGTATAGCAGGTAACTAATGTTGTTATATTTGACACAATTAAAAAAATTGCTATACGCAAAATAAAGAAATATAAATTCCAGAATATTATAAGATATTTGTGAACCTATCCTAGGGTGTTTTCTGTATACGTAGCGATATCGAGAAATTTCATAATATCGCATAATTGTTTTATAAAAACTATACTAACAAAAAGATTATTACTTGCTAATTTCCCACGACAATCAATTTTATTTCATGTTCGGGTAGATTAATCGTCATCAAAATGTGAAGCTTGGCTCAATACCAAACAAAATTCGAAAATAAATTAATATTGATTCAAAAACTTAAAGATTGTTTTCATCTTACAATTAAAGGTTTATTATATCGATAGGACCTCTTGCTGTAGAATGACCCTTAAAATCCTTTAAAACCTTTAAAAAATAACTCATATTCTCGAAGTAAACATGCTTCAATTGAATTAAGTAAAATCTTCCGTATTATTGAAGATGCATTTCATGATTTTTATTCAAAGTTTTGTCAAAGAAATCGGCTTTAAGACAGCCTTCCATATTCATATTATGCAAGCATATTTGTGAATTAATATCAAAGCAAGCCTTTCAACAAGTGCTATAAATTTGATTCTTGTATCTTATAGAGTAATAAGAAGCTGGAAAATTGCAACCCGAAGTAAGATGCATGCAGATAAAATTTGACAATTTCATGGGGAGATTACGATATCCATGGCGTCTGGATTTGATTAAGTTTGGGTAAATCAAGCCAAAATAAAACGAAAATTAAGAATACCAATTTTCGAGTTTTCACCTATTTTTCGAGCTGTATGAAATTAGATTCTTTTGGCATTACTATGGCTAACATAAAAAAAAATTACTAATATCATATTAAATGTACATTTATATTATTCTCAAAAATTAAAAGTAATTTGAATTAATAAAAAATGAGACAACCTACTTTAAAAAATTATTTTTTCAACATTTTTATTACTATAAATATTAACATTTAATCGAAGCGCCACGGATATCGTAATTGAGCCAATTTCATAGGTATTGATTTTTAACAGGTCTGTAGTAACTCAATGGACTCAACAACATTTGATCCATAAGACAGTTTATCGTCAGTTTCTTGGGCAGATATGTTTATATGCACCGTTATTATTTTCGTAAATTGAAGGTAAACTTTCGAGGTCACAAACTATTTTATTGATAAGCTTCGATTGCACACTATTACATTAACAACAAGATTTCATTTTGTATTTATTATAAATAATATTCTATATTATACATATAAACAGTCCATTGAGAATACACAATCGCTTATTGTTTGTAATATAATATATTTTATATTACAATTGTTTAAATTGCTTATAATATAGAACTCGATTACAACAAAATGCTATGCAATATAGACATATAGACACTGTGGGGTTGTTTTCAGATAAAAAATAATGTTCAAGTTATTGCCGTTTATATCAATTTTATTATTCCGACGAAAAATCATCCTATTGAATATTGAATATGTTCTAATTTTGTATATTAATATCCCATTGGAGATTGTTATTTAAATTTGTTATAATTTTCAACAAAAATCTCGGCCAATGTTACCTGTCACATAACTACCGTATTTTATTTTTCCTTATTTTTCTTGGATTGAAAAATCTGAATTGTAGTTTTGTGCTGCCATCTGTGTGTTGCAAATTTTATATGTTTTTTGTTCAAATTTTGTTTTGCAACCAACACTGCTTGGAGTAAATGGAATTTAGGAAACATCTTTTGTCATCTATTTAAGAGTTTAGTTTGTAGACTGAGTTCTCTGCTCTCCTCAAAGATTGAAGAAGTCGTTTACCCTTGTAGCAAATAAGTATCAACCATGCATCAAATTTTAAAGCAAGACAATTTTTTTAAAAACAAGCTTTTATGGTAGTAGAACGTAAAACAGTTATTAAAAAAAATTATTATTTTTTTTTCTTGACATAAAAATAAAAGACGAATTTATCAAAATATGGTGGAAGCGCGATGAAATTAAAAGAATACAGTTTAATAGGTTATACCCGGACTGACGTAACGTAATGACATGCTTAGACAAACTAATACAAGTTAAGCAACAGCAGTCACAATCTGTATTTGGATGGGTGACCACCTAACATTATTGTGTACTGTTGTTGTATAATAATAATAATAATCCACTTTGGTTAATGGCTATATAGCTGAAAATAGCAAAAGCCAGAAATTAAAAAAAAAAAAAAAAAAAAAAAATAGGTTATACGCAATAAGAAGGTCGAAGTAAGGCGCTGTTTTTTTAAATAAATTTTCAGTGAAAAGGTACTTTATCTTACAAAATCCAAAAGTATTGATACATTATCATTTAAATTTATAAAAGCATAAATGATTTAAAAAAAAATTTATCTGGTGTAGTCCTGCTGACGATGTTCTAAAGATCTTTCAAAAAAAAAGGCGTTCGACGGTCGGTCACCATGATTTCTTCGGCATAGATTATCCGAATGCAAAAAGATTTTTTAGTGGATAAATAAAACTGCTTTAATCGAAGAAATAATCGAAATTTCGATTTTGGAAAATGGAGGCTTCATAAAAAAGAAATTTTCGACCAAAATTTCCACGTAATATAAAAAAAAAGTAATAACTATCCGAAATCTCATTCCTACCATTAATACTTGGCGAATATATCTGACAAAGGAGTCTAAAAAATTGAAACTGATCCGTAAGAAAACCGATTTTTTCTGGTAATAGTTTTTAGATAAACGTCTTTAATTTGTCTGTACTCCCCTACATTCAGTTCAACATTTTAACCATTCAAAAACTCTCATGAGCATAGTGTTTTGAAAATTTATTAGAAATTTTGTTCCAGTATTGATGGGAGTCTATTATATGACTCCAAAACCAATTCTACTAATGAGACCCGGTAGACCAGTGGTTAAGACGATGGACTTTAAAATGAATGAAATGAACGCCGTCAGTCGTGGGTTCGATTCTCCGTGATGCCTAACTTTTTTTAAAAAGTAAATAATACAAAATTCTAGAAAATTCCACCCGCACGAATACTGGATGATTCGGTTATATAATTTATCGGAAAAACAACACATTCTAGAAACATCGATTGTGGTATAAAAGGCAGAGCTACCAGCATAAGAGTTCAGTTATTAATGGACATCGTCATCGTGAATGTTAATAAAGAAGAAAGTGTTGTAAAAGGATAATATCAATAAATCGACAACCAGTTACGCTAATCGACTTATTGTTGTAATTCCCTTCTGTTATAATCAGAAAAATTCAATAGGTTTTGGTATCTAATCCAGAAGCGGGTTAGCAGAACTCGACAAGCGAGGCAGTATACCACAACAATTGGCCAAGTTTTCTGTGAAAAAACCGAAAAAATTTTTTGCTCCCGATTTGAAAGAAATATATGTTTTAGGCTTAATTGGACTCACAGCTAAAAAAATAACTATTTAACGATTGAATGAGATATCAGATTATCTGCAGTTTATGAGATATCGCTAGAAATACGTGTATCTCGAAAAATAATTATCGGATCGATTAAAAATTTTCAGAGAATATTAATCTTACATTCCGGAATATAAATTCTGAAAATGAAAAAAATTACGATTTATTTGAAAATTCTTATTGCGTATAACCTATTAACACGCTACTATATTATTTTTGTATAATATTTTCCCAAAATATTTTATTGACATCCGACTCACTTAAACATACGTAATTTCATTGAATCGCTGACAAACGGGTCAGATTTAAGCTACAAGATTTCTTTATTGGTAGACAGAAGTACAGCTTAAATTATATAAAAGTTTCTAATTAAACGTAGAAACATTTTACTGTTCCCCTATTTTAATCAACAAATATGATACACTCTGTAAATCTTACATGCTATAAATATATACCTTTTAAAATTAAGGCATATCATCCATAAACTATAATAATAATACGTTCGCCTTCATAATAAATATACTTTTAACCAAAGTAATGAATTTCTCTTTAAAAGAAAATGGTTTATAAAGCTCTTTTCATGAAAATTATGCTCAGGCACCACGTTTACATACATTATGGACGTTAAATAAGAATTATGATAATGTATTTGAAACATTGTTTCGAAAATACTACACTCAAATTTATATATTTTGGTTTTACGTAGAATATATTATTTTAATGGATTCAATAAAATTGTTTCCAAGAAATTTCGTTATTTAATATTTTGAAATTTAGAAAATGGATTTTCAGAGAATAATTATGGTTACCAGTATTTAAAATTAAATTAGCTTATATATGGGCTACAAAATTCATTTTTTTAATTTATTTTTTAAGCATACATATTAATAGTCCGAGAGGCGAGCGAAAACAATGCAAACATTTTCTTATTGCTGATTTTATTATATTATTGTTGTGCAGATTTACGGAGTAGAGAAATAATCTGCGTTTGTCGGGGAGTGACCTTTTAAGTTGTAAAAAACCATGGACGTTGCCAAATACTTTCTTAAAGCTGAAAAGTAAATTGAATTACAAACTGAATATATTAACTGAAAAAAAGCATTAATGTTGTTAGTCATAAACATCTTACAACACAGCGCGTTAAAGTTGTACAAAATCTGGGAATACTGGAAGTATTTGCTCATCCCTAAAACTCTGGTGGAAAAAGTTTTTGAAAATTCAAAAAAATTAGTCTGTCAAAATTTTTCTATAACAGATACAAACAGTCTGCTTGTTTATTTATCTTTTGCTATGGTAGCGACATTATTTTTATAAAAAGCCTAAGGCTCATGTTGGTGTTTTAGCCCCGTTTTAATAGTTTTTGTCGCTTATAAACCTATAAATACGCTTTGTATGAACTTCTCCACTTTTTTTCTAACAATTTATTAAGACTTAGTGTATCTTGAATCTTAATTAGGCTTTAAACGGTGAATTTACATTTTATGATTTTTTGTGTTTGTATAAGAAGAATCCGTGTTCAAAATTTTATTTCGCTGTTTATAGGTTTTCCGAAATTTCTTAAATCTAAAAAATTCATATTTAACATTTAGTGTACGACCAGTCAACTAGTTTTTGAGATCTTGCATGAAATACATCTGGTAAACGGCCTACGCTAAAACAGATTTTCGGTAATATCAAAACAACTGTTCATTTAATTCTAAAAATAAAAGTTTTTTTTGATATCTACGTGTCAAACTACTCACAAGAGCAGAATTTTTCCAGAAATCCGAAAATTTAGAAAATTTTTTTAAAGGGGTGATGAAAAATTCGGAATTATTTTTTGCTCTAGATTTTAATGAAATGCATGTTCTAGGGTAATTTTGATCCATAGAGTTTAAAAATCTATAGGCCATCTAATCTGTTTAACGATTGGGAAGTTTTTGAGATAGAAGATTATGGGATGTATTTCCTGCACTATCTCAAAAACTAGTCAGCGCATTAAAAAATTTATATATTATTTTTGAAATTTTCAGACTTTAATATTTCTAATCAATTTTTCAAATTTTTCATAAAATTCATTACTGAAAATTAAAATTTAAAAATACATAACACTTCATTAATTTGATCTCCAATTTTTAATGAATATATTTCTCGCAATTTACTATTTATCCTTTAGAAAGTAGGTCGATAAACACATGATTATTTTACTACAATACCCGCCTCCCGGCAAATGCTATCGAATCAGACAGTCTGACGGCAGTGCATTTCTCTACACCTTAAACTAAATCTCAAAAAATCAGCTTTTTTATCTTTTCATATCAGTTTTAGGAGCACAAATCACATCAAATTTTCAAAATTGGAAAATTTTTCAATTTTCCAAAAATAAAATAACGAGGAACTTTATTTCTATTCTCAAATGGTTAAAATTTTATATTTAAAAAAGTTTGTACACACATTGAAGCTTCATTAACAACTTTGATAATTGTTGTAAACGAAATTAAATATATTTTTGTACTGATTTTTATATAATAAAACAACCACTTCTTCAACATTGTTTTTAATTACGTAAACAATTTTTTTTTTTTTTTTGGGTAAAACAATGAAATAAAGGTTACCCGTATAATTACGGAAATATAGAAAAAGCACACATAAAAAAATACACTTTAATTAGGAATTTGAGACTTACCCAAAAGAGAAGCGTATACACGAAATGGAACACTAAATGAGACATTGATAAAATATATAAAAAGATGCACAAATATGTTTTTATCACTTCAATTGAAGCGTCTTTACTTCACGAACATTCAAATTTCGTAATTAAACAAAGAAGGAGATTTAGGTGAATTATGTCATCCTTGTTCATCTCCATAGTGATTTTACAAAAGAGCCATTCTACGGTAAGAGGTCCGATCGCTGTCCATGATATTAATATACACTTATGTACACTTTCCTTCAAAATGTAAGATATATAATGTAAGTATGCACTAATCAGTTAATTGTGACAAAAAATGTTATATAAATTACATAAAGATTCGAAAATTTTGTCGTATGACTTTTCATAGAAAATGACCGTGTATCCGTAGAACCACCCGTAAAACTTTGTTTGGAAGAAAGGGGTGGAAAACAATCTTTAGATCTTATAAGTTATTCGATATAGAATCAACTTTAATGTAATTTTCTAATTTTTAGATGATAGCGAGCAGTAGACTAGTAATTTGAAAATCTCGGGTTTGTCCTGTAAAGTCCTGGAATATTGTCTTCAATTCATACTATATATCAATGTTATTTTATATTTTACACCATTCACTATATTTTATATATTTAGCAGGTAACCAAAAAAAAAAAAAAAAAAAAAAAAAAAAAAAAAAAAAAAAAAAAAAACATTAAATATAACCTAAAAATCTCAGAATGAATTAAAATGAAAATAATGAAAATCAGATAATGATATTTTTATGTTAAACCAACCCTATTAAATCTACTGTATACATTTTTTTGTTTGTAACTAAGTGAGCTGCTATATCTGGGCCGTCCGTCATAGCTATCATTGTAATTATATAGGTGTTTTTTTAGATCGGTGGTAAATGGGGCAATTTATTAAGGTCCTCAAAAATAAACACAAAACTACGAGGTACTCTGATAATCACCCATTTATTACCATTTTTTTATTTAATTTTAAAACTTTATATTAAACAATATTGGTAGAGTGCCAATAAGTTTTTTAATTTTTATTAAAATAAATTGTGAACACTTTAAAAGTTATAAAATTTTAAAAGAAAAGTAAAAACATGCCGTAATAATGCTAAAGTAATATCAGTGTTTTTATGTGTTTCGCAAATATAATATCATGGGTGGACATCTACATATGATGTTATCAATATATGATATCAACAATGCTATTGGCTAGTATACAATATTAATGACGTCATGTGTGGATGCCATTCAGGATTTTATAATTTCGAAACACATACATCATCAACGTATTATAATTTTAAACCGGGAATTGTCGGGGTGTACTCTTTACTGATTCTGAAAAAATTTTCGTATTTGATAAAGCTTTTTGAATATAACGAAAAATAAAAATAAAAATTGTTTTGTTACAGAATTTACCATTCTCTTTCCAATTATAATAACAACAAAAAGCTTAATTTACTGAATTAAGGCCATTGAAAAAATGGCCGTATACTCTTAAATATATGATTTTTAACTAGCTTCGATTAAAATACCATATAATTAATTTCCAAACAAAATAAATCAAAAAATAATTTGATAAATCTATTTTCTTAGTCAATAAACTTGAGTGCTTACAGAAACATCGATAAAGATATTATTTAGAAAATTGATATTGATGTTAAATCGACGAAAAATATTTATCTTTCGTAGAAAACTGCAATAAAAAATAAATGGTTGAGCTTACAAAAATAACAACCTTAATTAATTATGCACTCATTAAACCAATCTTTCAAAACATTTAACTATTATTTGAAACAATTTTTACGATTCAATTAACTTTTCAAGTTTTTTAAAATATGTTAAACTTAAAAAACAAAAAAAAAAACTTTATATTTAAACAAAATATTTATTTGTAGTAAGTGGTTCCCATAATAGTTCTAGTAATAATAACCTTCCACAAAAATCTTTCCACAAAGTGCTCAATTTTTTGATACTCTGCCATATTTGATACATATATAATATTCTTATAGGAATGGTGTTTGCTGTGCTGCGTTCACGTAATAATTACATTTTTGTGTTTTTAATTCAACAAACCTCAATTAAAATGCGATAAAGGTTTGTTTTTTTTTTGTATTTTTTTCACATAAAATATTATGCCTCCTACACAAACGTATATCAAATTATATCATTGTTTAATTTAAATAATTCAGTTATTTAAATGTACATTGAATACAAATAAAAAATAACTTTATTATCACAGAATTTTGAAAATGTAAAAAGGTGTAAATGAAACGCCATCTCATGAAAGATCTCATGAAAAATTGGATTCTCCTATCATCAGAAAGAATACAGTAGGTACTCATCATTTTCGATTTTATTTTCTTTGATTCTTCAGTACATGTTTTTTATTTGGGTTTGTCTCGTTCATCGTTATTTTGATGAAATCGCGGTTTTAGCAGCATCAAAATACTCGGCCATGATTGCAAATGATTACCTGTTCTATGCTTGTTTACAGGAATAACTTTTCTAGTGAGTACTTTTTTTTCGTATTCAAAGCAATTGAAGAAGAATTGTTAATTTTTTAATTTTTAATACCTCAGTGTTTATTAGATTCGAAGTCATAAATAAAATGTCTCTGTATCAAATTGAAATATTATGTATAACTTCATTCAATAGATATAAAAATTATTACTTTAAAATTACTCAACTCTGTATAATATTATAGACATTTTGATTTTAAAATAACCATTATTTGTTCAATGAAAATATTGAACGTCATCAAAATCATTGTGACATTTGTTGAATTTAAAATAAAATCTAAAAAGATTTGTCCAGTTTTAAAATATTTAGGATTAAATTGATATACATTAAATCAAATCTCATACATCATAAAACTTTTATGTTTTAATGAACAAGTTTATTTTATACACAGCATCAGAACAGAATAGACATTTTGTTGGATAAAAACGACCGGTTACCATATATTTATTAACCAAACTGGTACCATTACCACACTTGTATCCATCTAAAGTATATAATAAAATTGCACACAATTCTACTCAAATAAACGTAAACTGTCAAACTAAATTCATGTTAAAATTTTGTTATTCATTAAACATTAACTTTTATTCGTTTACTTCCATTATTTTTAATATTATTTTCCATAATAATTATTAAATGTATCTCACAAAAAATTTACATATTTTGATTATTTTATTAAGAATATATTTATGCGTTCACGTTATTTACTATGCATGAAAATAATTTTATCTAGAATCTGACAAAACTATTTATTTTATTAGATGCAGTCAAGTGTGAATTTCTTAGCATGGTGTCTCCGCCTCACGAATTAGTTTCTTTCCAGGAGTTCAGTTTAATGGGTATAAAATTTATACATTCAAATTTGTCACAATCTTTATAGCTATAATAAATTGAGTAATACGTTTTTAATGCTAAAATATTGAAGGTTCTAACAAAATTTTAGTATTTGTGCTCATAAAATCACCTAATTAATCATTAGCCATCATCAATATAATTCAAAAAAGAAAATTTATGGCATATTTAGACTTGTAGAGTTTGTTTATGAAACTAATCGGTCAACGTGGTCCAAAAAATATATGATCGAATGAGGTTCAAAGATTTCATGAAGAGAAGGAAAGAAAAAAAAATGGTATATCTTAAAATCAAACTTTTGTTTGAAACATTTTGTTCAACAATATTTAGATTCGCCACAATTTCAGTTAAAACTAAGCTAAAAAATATTTAAAAATAATATATAACAATTTATTATAGCTTTATAAATGGAATATTTAGTAAATTTTTTGAATGTTAATGATTATAAATTGTTCAAACAACGTTTATATGAGTATCTTAACTTGTTCCTTACAAATTGAAATGAGTTATATAATAATTAAAAAATATTTTTCTTTCAAAATAAAGTCATTTTAACGCGTATTTACAGATTTTTGTCGCTTCATAAATATTAAGGACGGACTAAAAACTGTAGAACATTTAAGTCTCTATATTAATTTTAAGCTAATTTAATTCGATCGTTGCTCTTAACTTAATTCAAAATGAGATTAATTTATGGAAGTTTTGGTTGACAATATCAGTTAGAACTGGAAAATGAAAATGGTATGAAACTTCCTGCTTCGATGTATGATAAACTTTGAAGTATTTTTGAAGCTCGTTAGGATATGATTCAAATATCCTTATTCACTACAATATAACTATTATATTTCATGATACATACATAAATATATAATTATTACAAATGTTATATTTATTAATATATCTACAAACTGTTACTCGCTTTCTATGCAGTACTATCTCAGACTGTTAAAAGAATCATAGCCTGAAATTTAGAAGATCTGAAAAGTTTTTTTAATTCATTTTTTAATGGAAAATCAAAATGTGTTTCCAATTTTTTCAAAAATCATCTATGATGCAGCTCAAAAAAATGCTTTGCCTTTATTACAGATGATCATTTGACAATCAGCTATTTTTTTAATATTTGCTTGGCTGACTGATGCGTTGTTCCATATTATGGTTGACTGACCATTTTTTTTATGACTGACTCGCTCCGTTCTCAAATTTAACATACTGACTGTTATTAATACGCAATATTCAATCTATATAACAGTTTTATTAAATTCATTTAAATACCAAGGCAATCACAACAGTTTTGATAGCATATATGTGAAACCTGCTCAACTGTTCGGTTGACTCACCTCAGTATGGCTGTTTACACAATAACTAGAATTAATCGTCAAATAATCAGCTTTCATAAGGCCAAAACATTTTTTTAAACGGTTCTACGTTTAAAATTATATTTTAAAACAAAAATCTGAGCAAAGATTAAAAGTATTAAATTCTTTTGTTGGGAATTTTGATTTTGTGTTAAGAGAATTACTTAAGATAATTTGCACAAATTTTTATGGCTTCTAAGGCTTAAATTATTGATCGCCTCTTCACCTGTTTTCTCGGTGCCCATGAATATATTATATTATTAAAAATAGCCATAAAAATTAGAATATGGTTTAATTATCATTAGTACAAGTTTTCCTCTATGAAAATTCTGAAAAGTGAATTGTTTTCTTTTTAAGAGGCCATTAACTTTCGATTATCTTAACACATTTTTATGATTTTGTTATAGAAAGATCATTCATTAAATGCACGAACCGTTTTGGAGGTCACATGAGAAAATCAGATGTCAGTTGTTTGAAAATCTGAAAATTGTTGAGAATTTTCAAAAAGTGCTAATTATATTGTGAAGCAATACATTTTTATTTTTAGATGGATAATTTATAAATGATATAAATACGGGACATATTTTTCAAATTTATAAAAAAGAAATTAAATTAACATTTCAAACTGATATTTAAATAATGTATGTTGACGACGATAGTTGAATATGTATTTTTTTCATTATCATTCCATAATAATAATATTATTTAAAAGAAAACTTTAATAAGCTTTACATATTTATATGCCAACTAAGTTCTTGTATATCTACAAAATTTATAATTAATACATTATTAGAATAGATACTATTATTATTATTATTACTATTTTATAATATAATTATAATTGGCTTGATAATATTCATAAATTTGTATTTTATTAAAGATAATTATCAGCAAAATTATTTTATTTACTATTTAATTTTAATTAATTTTAAATATTTTATGTTAATTTAAATGACATCTTTTAATATTGTTTTAATGGTAAGAATTTTAATATGTTAAGAATTTTAATACTTATTTCCAATTAAGGAAGGATTTCATTTACTAAGAAAACTCGAAAATACAGTGAAATAAATTTATTATTAATATCTGTAAATGATTTCTTTAATGGCCAATTTTTGTTTTTTGGGGCCTTTTATATTGCGCCAACACGCTCCAAACGAACAGGAGGCAAATGTTTTCTTTTGAAATTTAAATGGATTCAATAAATATAAAAAGCCACTCCTGACTTATTTTGTACGACAATCTGCAAATTGCTATTTTTAGATAGTAATTTTTCGTTTACCTACGTGTCGGATCAAATGTTCCTTCAAATTATTTTTATGAAATTTACTCCTTACTACAATAAACACAACTAAAACAAAAATAAATTAATTAATTAATAACTAAATAAATAAACAAAATTTATCAAACTCACGCCAGATCTGTTAATTGAAGGATGTTTGGGTGGGTTAAAACTATAACCGATGTAATTGTCCTTTGTACGTCTAGACTATGCAGGACCTCGCATAAAGTAATTAGATTATTATGCATTGAATGAACTATCATAATATGTTATAGATGACAATAATTTTTAGATAAACAATGTAAACAATATATATTGATATATTTGTATAAATTGATGTTACAACTGTTACAACACAAATGTTTCTGAAATTATTGGTTTATGATAATTATTATTGATTAATGTCTGTAAAATTCATTAATTATTCATTGTTAATGAGAATATAATTACCCCAAAATTTCTATATGATGAAATGGTTAACCAAAATAATTTCTCTTTGGAGTCACAACAATATTAATTTTAAATTGGTATGTTTCATTTATCATTTTCACTGTAATATTGTTATGTACCAATATGAATAATATGTCATACGGTGTGAATTTCGTATTCATGGAAAATCAAGCTAATGAATTTGGTACGAAATTTGAAGCTATAAAAAATAACAGAAAAGTTCTTGTTGAATTGAATGGAAAGACATTTTAAAAAAAACCTTATCCTGGCATTATTATATTTTCTTTGAATGGCGTAAAGTTTTTAGAAAAGTTTGATATTTAGTGATATAAGTAATCGGTTCAGTGGCCAAGTGAGTAAAGGCCTCACCTTCACCCTTCATTTGATTACTTCGGCTTGAACTTGTGGGTTCAAATCCAGGTAACGGCAGTTTGGTTAATTATAATAAGTCGTAATAAGATGATGAAGATTATACAGAGGATCAATATGTCTAGGTACAAAGGACACAATTTCAGTTCCATGCCTAACATACTCCAAGCTTATAAGACCTTGAACGGAAGAGAAAATATTGTCTAATAGTCAGATCTTGAAAGGAAAAGACTTAATTTTTTCCTTAACCCTTTGAGCACTGGATTGAACTTATATATTATTTTACGGCGATTCGGGATATGTTAAGTAGAAAATTTATCAGACATGAGTAAAAAACTAAATCCTTGTTTGATGAATTCAGGCTGATCTGATGGATAGGGATTAATATTATAAAAACGTAAGGATTATTAAAATTTCCTGTCTTAAACTTAGTTGGCTTGAAACAGTTAAATTGTAACAAATTTGAGGAAATAGCTCAAAATTGACGTCAATCGAGGCCAGAATTGGCCCTACACACTTGGATATAAACAAAAAGCTAACCGTACCATATTAGGGATTTGTGGAAAAGAAAGATGATATAAAATTGAAACGCAACATACTCTCTTCAATAAACAAATATTGTCGTTAGTTTTATTGTAGAAACTTTCGAAGTCTATATGGATCATTTAAGAGGGGCAAATTTGTCATTATTCCTGAAAGAAAATTCACTTTATTTATAAAAGCACTTACGTTATGATTTTCTAGTATTCACCAGCGTTGTAATAAATAATAATTATACACAGTGAAATTATTATTATTTGTTAACAAATTGAAAATATAATTTGAATTCGAATTAAACTAGGTCACTGAAAAATAATCATAACTTATTTAACTAAATAGTAAAACGTCACACCGCACATTCGGTGTAGTTTTACAGGGACACCTATTTAAGTATTTTATTATTTAACTGTAAAATATAATTTATCTTTATACGATAAATAGTTTGGTTTATTTAATATTATTTCATAAAATGAATAGAATTACAAAAAAGGGTTAAATACGATGATTTTAAAATGAACTAAAAAGTACAAAATAAGCTGTAAAGGATACAAACTTTTTATACTTTATGTAAGACCACTTAATATTGACCGCAAATACAAAATTTTGGTACAGGTGTTCATATAATTACTTAATAAGTCCATTTCCGACTGTCAGTCCGCCCGTCATTACGATAACACAAAAACAAAAAGAGATGGCGAGTTGAAAATTTGGAGACGTATTCTAAACATACAAACTAAATTTAAGTTTCTGAATAAGCAAAATCGGTCCTTTGAATCCAATGAATCCCTGACCCATCTTTTAAGCCATAAATGATATGAAGAAAAGTTCAAATACAAAAAATGTTTAGTGAAACAAACAACTTTTGATTGAAAAATTATTTCGTAAAATATTTGAGTTTTCCACAATTTTAGATCGAATCTAGCTAAAAACACATAAAATATTAATAATAATAAATAGGTAATATCAATAAATATTATTTATATACATGTATACATATAACTGTATAGACTGGATCATATGTCGAGTATCTGAATAATTAAGTCTGCAAGTTGTTATCTTCCATTTATTATATAAAATATTTTATTTTTGATTCTTATGATTCCATAGCGTGGAAAAGGATCCATGAAACTATATTTACAAATGTTATACAAAATTCTGATCAACTGGTTTCGTTTTCTACGAGTATAAAAAAACACAATATTGTAAAAAATCACGTAAAAGATCTGGCTGATTTCCTTTCAGGACTATTCAAAGAAGTTACGATTATATATTTGTCTTAAATATTATCTCTTAAATAATTCTAGATAGCCATGAAATATTCGTTGAAAGATTTGCAACAAGATTTGCAAGATTTTTTGTATAGCATTTTAAAATATTATAGCGCTGTTTCTATTTGGAACCATTCCCAAATCATCCAAAATTAATAATACCATGTGTAAATCAATACCCAATAAATCATGAAATCTTCATAACTATATGGGCTGGATACTAGAACAATGTTGATAATTATAAATTATCCGAACGTTGATACTTAACTAGATGCAAAGTATTTAATTCTCTATAAATTTTTACATTAATGAACTTAGTTGCACTTATTATTCTGCAAACTCACTGTATCACCAGGAGCTGGCACACACACATGTTATATGACATGAAATTGGTTTTATATTTTATAATTACCTTAATTCGAAGAGGTAAATTCAATATTCATACATTCATATTAAAATAGAAGGCCGTATAGTTCTATTTTTATTCTCAGTTGTATAAACAAAAAATTATACAATTTAGTTTTAAAACCACAATGGTACCAAATATATAATCCAAAATAAAATTAATCTTGGTTGAGTCTATGAATTTTTTATTATTTAAACTGAATGTAGGGGATTCGGGAAACATAACAACATTATTTTGTTAAAAAGTTAAACATATTTTTCCATTCTTTCTTGACTCCTAGCGTCATCACCGCAAAATCTTTGAAGCCAGAACAATGTTGAGTCCATGGAATTTTTTATGTGACGAAAAATACAGGGAGTGGAATAATATAGATTTGGAAAATTTCCTATTTGGTAGTAATTGGTAGTTAATAGTTCAAAACGAACCTATATGGCTTAATTAACATAATTTGAGCAATATTTAATTTTACACTGATATAACTAAGTTTCGGTACAGAAGTATATGGACAAATTTATAAATTGACCTCTGTAATTTTTAACTTGACTTGCAACGCATACTTTCTCCACATGCCTTTTTCATACAGCTCGAATAATTTGGATTCGGTAAATAAGTCTAAATTTAACCAGAATATAATCTGTAATAAACTTTAGGGCAATGTGTCGCGACCCAGGGGAATATACTTTGCCTTATAACAAGAAAATTTTATGCATTAGAAATTTTTATATTCAATATTTCCAAGTATGTTCTTTTTAGAATAAGAAAAAGTGCCAATTTGCTAATTAAAATTTCCCAGAATTTGTTTAAAGAAAAAAGGTTATAAATCGCAAATTATGCAATTATTTTTTATATTTCCTCAAGTATAAGAATCTGGCCAAATTGATGAATATATGTTTTCGTGATTGCACAAAAGGGATATATTTATAGTATTCTATTGTAAAGTATTTTTCCCAGATTGGCTAGTCTATAAAATTCATTAAATCAAACTCCCGTATATGATGCTACTAGCATATAAGCTAGACTCGAACCGTTTGTACAATCACTACTACTGTATAAAATATAATTAAACTATGATTTCAATTTGATATCTCAATACTATAGATAACTAATAATAATAATAATCCTAAAAACAGCAATTGTTATAGCAATAATTGCAATAACCAATCAATGAAGACGCCATACTATAGTCATTTTAAACGGTCTATGCGATAAACATTCCTAAGAATATGATTACGGAAACTATGATTGCTCATATAAATATTATTAAAGAGAACTCTAGCATTTTTCCGAATTTCCTACATCAAAATATTTTGTATTATAAATATATCATATCAGTATGAATTAACCAGTCGTAATAATTCACCGAGAAGATATTACTCGTTGCTAATGCATACTCATGATGACTTTGTATTCGAAATACGGTATGTATAATAAAAACCCAGATGATTAATTACAATACATTAAGATGACTAAATTTCGATTTTTTGCTTGTCGGTAAATTCTCAGTAAGAATTTGAGAGAGGTAAACTTTCACATCACTGTAGTGTGAATTAAACGTTGAAAGTGATAGCCATTAAAAACGTATATGAGGGACTTAAATTAATTTTTCAATAATGGAACTATATAACAATCCTCTCTAACAAGTAAGAGTTTATGATAAAAAACATTAGATTTCATGACACCATATACTGAATTTTGTCATCAAAGTGGTTTCCCGAAATAGCACTAAGCTATGGGTCTTAAACATTACTTGTACCATTTCAGAACTGTCTGCTATTTGCTATTGTTGAGTTATTACTATTGTTAAGAAATTTTAAAACACTGGCTACGAAGAAAGCACTCAAAAACCTTGAGCCTTACATTACAGAACTATAGCTAGGGTAGGATAACTATTTTTTTTGCGTAAGGCACCCCTAATTAACAGATTATCTAAACGACCCTACAGCCATGTACTTTTTCCAGACCTTCTTATGTGTTTTCCATCCAGACCACCATCAAACTCGACCAGATATAGGCCAGGAATTCATTTTGGTGAGTCACGAGCTATTAATCGCACTATTACATCGATACAGGTTACCACTTCAGTTGTACAATCCGCAACTCACACGGCAGACAGTTGCGTCCAGAGTGAGCTAGAGTGGAGACACATTGGGCCATACGGTAGAGATACACAGAAATAAAAATATTGTCGTAACAGCCACAATGAAGATTAGGTAAAAAAAAATATCTCTTCTGCCTAGTTTTCCACAGAAAATACTCTCGAAGGACAAAGCTTTAGCCATCAAATCTCTCGTGCTTTTTTTTTAACTGCTAAGAATGATTCCGGCCCAAGTGAATCATAAATTTACATCAGTCATTATGGCAGACATTCTATGTATGCGATATATTTCAGAATGTATAGTATTGCCACGGTAGTAACAATAAGGAGTAAGAAAAAACGAATCCATATCTCCTATACTTAGCTTTGCAAGGAAAAGAGTTCCGTAGAACAAAGTTGTTGCCATAAAATCTGTCATAATATTTTTTTTTTAAATATAAATTACTCCATGCCAAGTAAATCGGAGATTGCGTCAGCTATTTTGAGAGACATTTTGAGCCATGCGTGTGAAGAACAAAGCGGTTACCAACAAATCTCTTATATTTTTTATAAGATCTACGAATGATTCAAGTAAGGTGGTCTAAGTAGTTACATAAGTAGTTACAAGCAACCAACACAACTAAGACTTATTTCCTAATAAATTGTTGTTTATTTGTGTAATTTTCGAATTGAAAATCCAGAATGATTGTAGTACAGATCAAATAGAGTTGAATCCGAATGAGTCTAAACCAGACCGTGAACAATCCAGGTATGTACTATTGCATTAACAGTAATACATGCATAGTATGATATGATATGATATGATATGGTTATGTTATATTTTATTAGGTTGTTGTACACACATAACATTATTATTATTATCATAACAGGTAAATTGCCAATTATAAAGTCATGTAACACAAAATAATTGTAATCTCTATGTCCCATATTATTATTTTATATTATAATGTGTGTAGTAAACATGGGTTACATGTTACATAACAAAACAAAAAATTAGAAAAAAAAAACTGATGGAACATACACAACTATAGGCTATCAAACAGTTTAATTTAATTTGGTATACATTGATGATTTTACGTTACAGATTTTTCGGTATGAATTACACAACGTGATCAAATATTTGCGAAACTGAATACATTGCAAGGTGGGACATTCCAACACGTCGTCGGCACGCACAATTAACCTTAGACGGGGAATAATTATGTCCAATATATTATTCTTGTGTCCAACAAGATTGTTTAATAAATTTTCAGTATTATACATTTAATGATATTTTTAATTGTACAAGAAGCAAGTCTTTCGTCATATTCTGCCAGTTTGTTTAAATATTTTGTTCGGTTCTGTAAAAGAAGTTACCTTTAAGTCTTACAATATTTTATTATGAAATAAAACACTTAGTCTCAATTACTAGGTTAATTAAATTCTAAGTTAATATAATATGTTATGTCAAAGGTTTCCTTAGTGATGACACCATGTTGGAAAAATTTTTGATATACCACATTTTCAATTTAAAATATGTATATATATATACATATATATATATATATATATATATAAAATATATATATATATATATATATATATATATATATATATAAAATATATATATATATATATATATATTAAAAAAACATAGTATTTGTACGATTTAAAACAAAAAACATGCGACCAACTGTAAGGAGTATCAAGAATGGCCAGGAATGAATGAACTATCCCATTGACTAACCAATTATCTTTTTATATAACACAAGATTTCTAATTCAAACTTACAAATACTTTATTCAGCAGTATAAATAATCAGAAAAATTTCAAAGAAAATTAGGAAGTTATTTCGAGTTTTGGGCCAAGCGCACATCTTCAGATTTGCTGATCAGAAAATCTGACGTAACTAAATAACATTTATTTTATATTAGACCTAGTACACGGTAAAATTTCTACATAAGACATCAGACTTTCTGATCAGAAAATCTGATGAGGTGCGCGTATATATAATGCTGTCTGATGAAGCATCAGAATTTCTGATCAGAAAATCCTACGATGTAGTCTGAATAAGGCCATCTATTAGTTAAAAAGAAAATTACTGAATTTAAAATATTTGAATGTTCATGGGTTCATTGTGGTTCGTTGTACGAAACCGATGATATCCGTTGGCCTAGGATTTTTGTCTGATGTATGATCAGATTTTCTCAAAAGAATTTCTTTAAGGACAGACCGATGGTGTGCGTTGACCATGAGATTTTCTGATCAGAAAATCTAACGATGTGCCCTGGCCCTTAAGAGGAATGTAAGTTATTTTGAACTTTTTATCGCATTTAAAAATCATGTTATAAAAAGATATTATTTTTATTTATCTTTAGAGTAAAAAAAAAGAGTTTGTGGATCTAAATACGGTGAAAGAGTTGAGAAAACAGAAATAGTTTAGTTTCGCAACGCTACCATGGTATTTTTATTAAAATTTCAAACTATTGCATTGTTATTCAATTCTTAGTGTGTTTAAGTTAAAGTCCCTAGCTCATACTTCAATTTTGCTACGCCTCACACACAAAAAATCACCTTAATAAAAAACCAAATAAATGAAAAAGTTAATTGCCGTATAATTGTTTGACATCCTGTTCTGAAACATTTAATGTAAAATTATTTTGATATATTGACATTATTTTTTATATTGATACATTTAGGAATTTTAATAAAAATTAAATATAACAAAACAAAAAATTAAACAAATAAAAATAAAAAAATAAATAAAATAAATAAATAATATTAAAAATGTAAACAAAAAAATTGTAATATAATATTTTCAAAATAAATGTTTTATTAGTGGTTATAAAATATAATTACACTGTGGTTAAAATCATTTTAGCCACAAATAATCGATATGTGTGTGTTTATATTTTATTAGTAAACGTATTTTAAGTAGTATTTTTGTGTGATTTTATTGGTTGTTAAAACCTTTAGGGTAGATAATGGTTAATAAAACCCTTTTAATGTATATGTTGGTTGAATATCACTATTCAAATTGATGTTGAGAAATGTTTTTATTAACACTATCATTGAGATATTTATTGTATATCAACGTAAAACTGAAACGACTATAGTTTAGATTGACGATGACGATTGAGATTGTAGTGTCTCGGTTAACACTTTATTTCAGCGGATTCCAGTTTAAATTTTTTAAAACCAATAAAATGACCAAAAAGATATATTTGCCATTTAGGTTTTAGGGTAATTTTTAGACAAAAATTCACTCATTTAATGATTTGGTTAGATTTTCTAGTTAAAATCTAAAATGTCTTCGAGAAATTGACCCACTTTGCATTTTGTGTGATATCTCACACTATCGTCCAATTTTTTGGGTTCAAATAACCTAGAAAATTTGATTGATCAAAATCGGGGACAAAAATTTTGTTTTCCATTTTTTTAAATTACCTTTTAAATGTGGCAAAATAGGTTTTTTAATATAATTTTGATCCAAGAATTTTAAAAATAATATCCATTTGATAATTGAATTCTCTTTGTCATTTCGGATTCCTAGAAAATAGCCAGCCATCCAATGGTAAATTGAATGGAACAAAAACCAGGAAAGTTTTATTTTTACTTTTATAGAAATATTTTAGGATTATTGGGAAAATTGTAAGAAACAAAATTGATGCCGCCACGAACTTCGTCATGTAGAAATTAGTTGTATTAACAACTATCATATTTTGTAGGTTGTAATAAATACCAATAAAAATGAAACACAAAAAATTATCCTAAAAAAATGGATAATAGTACAACAGAAGAAACTACAAATATAAAGTCAGTAATTATTTGCTTGAAATTCCCATACAAAAACTGAATAAGCTAAGGCTATATATCCTGAAAATAATGATCATTGTTATTGTAATCAATCCTTTGAAAATGGTTAATTACTTTTTATATTTTTTAACTTAAAAATTTTTCGTAATATTATTATTTTCTTAAAAACTTATACATTTTAAGCATGGTGCGAGTAGAGGAAAAATTTTGATAACCAATTTTTCACTACTAACTCCGACAAGCATGATGTCCACAATACGATAGAATTGCCCAGTTATTTATAGCTGCTTACAAGATTCGATCTATCTACTAATTTCTAGTTATAAATCCTAGGCATATTGAATATTTAACCGACTACGTAAACATAGCTTCAAACATTTTGTAAATGAGGCCATACTAAGATAAAAGAAAACTTAGAAACAAAATCTAAATACAAAAAATATATACTTTTTTGAATACTGACACAAAGAAACCTATTTTTCTATTCCTTTTGGGATCACAGTTAATTCAAGGTCACAAATTCGAATATATATCTTCGTATATATACTAGCTGACCCGGCGAACGTTGTTTTGCAATAATAATCATTTCTAATATGGATACAATTTTTGAATGTAAACTTTAAAGAGATATAATTTTTAATTTTATATAGAACGATTATTTAATGAAGTATCGAATGCTTATCTATCTTATCTAGCTATCTATCTATCGATTATCCATGTAAAACAATACATAAGACATAAAAATGATAAAAATCCATGATATAAAAGTGGTATATTTATAATGCTTATGTAACTTAGTTGACAGCAATACAGTTTAATTAAAAAAATCCTACCAGACTACCCTTATTATTTAAGAAATTTACGAACAATTCTCATACGTACTAAATATAAACAAAAAAATTTCATAAAAATCGGCCAAACCATTCCAGAGAAGGTTTGGTACAAACACTGGGACACAAGAATTTTAAATATAAGATATAATATATATTATTCCTAACACTGCGACACAATAATTTTATATGTAAGGTATATATAAATATTATTCTTATACGGTGTCTATAAAAATGACTAATGGTGACAAGATATATGTAATATCAATTTTGAAAAATATAAATAAATATTTTCTATATTGGTGTATTATTTATATTAACGACTGAAGGGAATTCGTTGAAAATACTTTCAATTTTCTTATCTTATTTTATTTTTATATAACACATAAAATTGAGATATTTATATATTTCACAAGAGTGTTTATATGAGAACTGTTAGCACTTAGTTTATTTTTAATAATTGTTAACAAGTTTTCAAAATGAATTTTGGTTATAAATTTTGTAAATGCTCGTTTATATTTCGATGAAAATAAATTACATAGATATTTTGTAGTTTAAAAATTATGTGTAAAACTTACGTATATGTGAACATTTTAAGATACAACATCGTTTGCTTACCTAAAAAGAAAAATTAAACAAAAATTAAATTAGACACATAAATTTTAAAATCAATAAAAGCTACGTTATACGGACGTCAAGGATCAAAACATGAGGTTAGGGGATTTATGAAATTTTTTTAAATGTTATTACAACTTCGAATGGCACGACTCTTTTTACAATTATTCAAAATTTGAAAAAATTTACATTAGTTAAGTATTTAAATTAATTTTAAAATTTACTACATTGCTTAAAAATTATAAATCATTTTATTTATGTTGTTTGCTCCATTCTTCACTTGAAGTAATCATTTCACAATAAAGTAGTAGTGTATAAAACAGTTCTTAAACTGGTGTGGACCTATGGCATTCAACTTTAGGGAACTGCAAGTAATAAGATTTCAATCAAAAGTGCTACAAACAAGAAGTGAATCCCCGTGATGTGTGCGTAATGACGATATTGACAGGAGTCTTCAAGTGTCCACAGTGCGTGAAGAAATTGCGCGTTTCAGAGACAGATACTTATATATACATGTAATATTATATTGAGGGTAGATTACCATTCAAGTCAACATATTAATCATTTGATCTATTCTTTTAATAACTGATAATAAACACTGGGTATCAAAAAAACTTTTCTGGAGAACCATTTTAGCTAAAGTTGTTCAAGCTATTGTTTTGTAAGAATTTTTTTCTGTTTCTTAACAATATTTCTTTTCTGCATTTTTTTTCCAAGTTTTTTTTTTTTATTATTACACCCGTAAAAAACTCTATTTGTTTATTTGTCTTAGAGTAAGTGAAACTTATCACATTAATTTTCGTAAAGTTTCGATAAATTCTATTTGACTGTTTTGAAGTTAAAGCAAATTGAGGTTTGCGATTTTTTTTTGGAAAAAATTCGGTAATCTTTCTTTTTTATCTGCTTAAAATTATTGAATTTATTAAAATATTACAAAATTAATCTCCGATTAATTTTCTCGAAAATAACAACTCTGATGAGAATTAAAATGTACAGAGTGTACTTTGCAATATGACTGAAATTACGAAATGTGTACCACTGCGATTCGAAAACGGATCCTTCTTCAATAGTGCCTGGCCAATGGATCGATTTATTATGATATTTATTACATTGATTCTTATAAAAAGCTGTTTTTCAATTTTTTTCATAATCGATATTCGCGTAAAACTCCAGTCTATAAAAATACTAATTACGAGAATATTTTTGAATATTTTATGCTTAATTTTCTCCGAAAATATATCATTAATTCAAACTAGCGACATGAAACTTTTCATTTCATAAATTATGCAACCAGTGGACGGTTAATCTATTCGAAAATTCATATCCATCATTCTAAATTTAATACAATCAACCAGTTATTTCATCATTAAATATGATATAATACATCGACAACTCAATTATTTGTGAAACCATTACTGCATGATCAGAAAAACGATAGTTACAAACTTATGGTATTTTTTTGTCGTTTTGTTTTACATCGTGTATATTGGTTGTATTTACTGTTCAATGCAAAAAAAAGCGTATTGTAAATGAAAACCGTGTAAATGAAATAATAGATGATGTACTAATGATTAATTTCGAAAGGTTTTTGTTCGATTAAAACTGTAAATAAAAAGTTTACAGTGAAAATGGTTAATTATTTATTATACGTGCTAAAATAGGACAACATTGGTCATTTTTACACATGTTATAAATTAGAATAGGGTAGATGCAAAAATTCTTTTTATCACTTCAATTAAAGCGTCTTCACTTCACAAACATGAATTCGAATTTATTTTTAATAAAATATCTAATGTATGGACGTTCAAAATGCTTAAGTAAACAAAGAATCAGATTTATATAAATGATGTCGTATATATTCATCTTCATACTGATTATAAATAAGGGTCATTCTACGTCTTACAATGTCCATGGCATTTATGTATACTTTCCTTCAAAATTTAAGATAAATAATGTTAGTATGCACAAATGAGTTGATTGTAAAAATGTTATATGAATTACATTAATATTCAAAAATTTTGTTGTGCGATTTTTCTAAAAAAATGCATTCTTATCGAACAATCTACCATCGCCCCATTTTTTAAATTAGGATTAAGGTGGAGTATATTAAAAGAGGAACTGCAATCGCGTTCCTTTTTGGAAAATTGCATTTAGTTTGCGGAAATTGAATTTAGCGGAAAGGCTAAATTCAACTTATGTTGTAACCAGTTACTTCGTGCTTATTCAAGCAACGATAGTGTGATTAACCAACCGCTCCTGTTTCTTTTCTTTTTTATTAAAATTGAACAGACTGCCTGCATTTGAACACGCAACCACCAGTCTAAGAAGTCAAAAGTGAGTAATTATTAGTGTCTTTACTTTAATGGTCTATGCTTAAAATACACCCTGATATTCACACGGAGCCTCAGAACTATCCACAAAACCACATATTGATTGACAAGCTCTAAATGTTATTTTTGATTTGTTCAGATATCTGTATATTATCCATAACTTTATTTCGGGGTGAAAATAATTTACTACCTAGCAGGAATTTAATATTTCCTGTTCATATTAATTAAGCTTCACTAATGGTTACTTTTTATAGCTTACACAAATGTTTATAAATTTATTTCCTAATGAGAAACCATTTACTTCACATACAAAACAAACAGAATCGACTGAACGTTGTTGTATCGACTGATATATATATATATATATATATATATATATATATATATATATATATATATATATATATATATATATATATATATATATATATATATATATATATATATATATATATATAATATTGTTTGTCGTGTATTTGACAGCCAAGGTTTGGATTGAGATACAGTAGAGGCGTAAAGAGTTACAACAGTTTTCCGAGAGCTGGTCACACTTGAGCTTACGATTCGAGGTGAGATATATAAATTTATTTAAATGAAGTTAATAAAATAAAATATAAGAAGAAAGATATTCGTTTTTGATGACATTTTGCCACAGATATCCCACAAAATGGAGTGCTTAATTCTGTATTTCCAATTTTCCTATTCTATTTACCCAGAAATGGGAATATTAACTAGACTCGAAAAAAATAATTTTTGGTATTCTGCATGGTAATGGCATCAAAATTTCATTTTTGTGAAATTACCAGGTCGAGAACCTCAAATCCTGTAATGAAAATGTAACTGTTCCAAAATTGTAATACTTAGTCTTTGTTCAAAGGAGCATTGCAATATTAATAACTATTGGGCTGAACTTTTTTATAATAATTTTTCCTATATAATCGTTCAAATTATTTTGCAAAAATAAATAACAGGTGGTTTCGACGACATATCTCGATAAATCCATCTGATTCATGTTTAAAGCTATGACAATAAGTCCATTATTGTTCGACTCTTCCATTAAATAACGATATAAAATTATTTCGTTTTCATTGATAAATACAATGAATCTAATACAAGTATCTTTACTCAGAAGATAAATATATTACAAAATACACCAAAATTATTCGATTTTCTAACATTCAATTAATAATAACGAAAAATCGAGCTATTTCGCTCACCGTGAACTTATATACTTTGTTTTTTTGTTACCAGCTCTAGTAGTGTAGTGTGTGTAGGAAAAACGGAAAGGCAACAAGCTGTAATGCAAACAATTCTATATCGTTAACAGAAAAAAAAAATGATCGAGAATGATTGATTATATGTTTATTTAACATAAATAATATATATTTGTTTTTCTGTCACATTATTGTTAGTTTAACCAAGCGAATTTGGCTACAGACCGAATTTTTTGCACACGAAAGAGATTTCAATTAGTCCACTTTACCATGAAATTCTGTTAACCCCATATTATTTAGAAATTAATTGGCTCCGATATTTTAAAGAAATTAAAATTATCAGCGGGCCGATAGTCTAATAGAAATGAAGAACCAAAATAAAACTTTACAACTTATTAAATTTGATATTAAAATTCGAACATGACTCTTATTAATGGCATTATTTGGATTTGTTTTAGCAAACAAAGCCGCTGTGATATTTCAAACAAATTGTCAACTAAATAAGTATTTTTTGCTTACAGCACAGATAATATTTTCAAAATATCTACAAAATAAAATTTCAATAATTTATCTTGTTTCATCGTTCAAATTATTTTGTAAAAACAAACAACAAGTGGACGACACATCTCAGAAATTCCTTTTACGCTCAGAAATTTATTTCTGACATATATAGAAATCTTTCATAGCTAATTCTTGTTTAAAGCTATGAAAATAATTATTTTATCATTATTTTGTCGATAAATATAATATTTGTAATTTTCTCGTTGCATGTTTAGTAAAAACTATTTAAATTCTTACATTTAACAGGCGAAATCTGGATGAAATTTAAATAAATGGTATATTTTAAAAGATTAATTGCCAAACTGAACTTCATAACTAAAAATATTTTGTATTTAGGCATTGTCTTAAATTAAATTAAATATTTTTTTGAATTTTTAGCTGCCGGCTCTAATATACTTTGACAGACGCCAAATAAATACTAATACATTATAACATCAACTATACAAATCGCATGATAAAATACAGAAATTTAGTCAACGGTCAAATTCGTCTCTGGTGAATAATATTCGAAACACAACTTTTTGCTTAGAGAAATTATTTTTTTACATTTAGATAAAAAATAGATCCCTTCATTCACAGTACATTAATAAGTATATTACTTCTACTCTTTTCCGGAAAGGAAATTGATGTGTTTAAATTTATGGAATATGATCGATAATTTAATAAAAATGAAATTTAGAAAAATGTTAATAAATCAAATTAAATATGTTATACATGCTAAAATATTTGAGAAAAAAAAAATACACTACCAATAATGGATAAAAAACTTCCTCGCAAAGTACGCAAATAGCTTAAATAGCTATATGTCTGGTAAATAAAATATCCCAGGGTAGATAATTTTTGAAAAAAAAAAAAAATAGTAGGATGAAACCAATTAGAAATGCAAGATAATATTATAAAAACGAAAGGAAAAACAAATTACGGGCGATCTGAGTTCGGGAAGTATGATTCTTGTAAATTCACGTTATACAGTTATAAAAACATATTTAATAGTATTTTTTATTGTAATTACATATGCAATATATATGGAAATCAATTTTGAACTAATATTCTGGCCATACCAAATACTTTGGAAAAAAGTTAAATGGCAAACTTATCATTAACGAACTTAAACTAACTTCTTATGCCTTGCATCAAAATTTCATCGATTTTTCTATTTCTTTTCGTTTTTGACCTATCTTGATGTTAAATATGTGAACATGGACATGCCACATCTCGATTTCTAGTAACATACACAAATCAATGTGTCATCGCAAATTGACGACACAACGCTACGGAGAGCGACAAACACGTGACATAGTGTCCGAGATATAATTTCTTGTGCCTCGTCGCACGTTTCACGAGTCCCCAATACGACGCGATCGAGACATGTCACTCGCAACATTTTAGCGTATCTATACCAAAATTTTGTTTGTTGCTACAATATTGTCTATTGTTACAAATTAACACTAAATTTAATATACTCTGACATATTTTATACAGGTATGTCGAGTGCAAAAATAAAATGTTATGAACAGACTCATTTCATCGTCATCTCCTTATCTTTCCTTGTTCGATGTTAAAAGAGCAGTCAGTTAGGATAGGTAGGAATGTTTTTATTTTGAAGTAAGTACTAATACCTTACTAGATAGTCTCTACGTAATTCAATGTATATCCATCGTTTGAAGTTCGTTGGTAAGGTAAAGCTCTAAGTAAGTAATTAACTTTCAACAATATGATGTCTAAATTATGTATAAAATTTTAATAATATAAAGAATGGTACCTCTACCAAATGAATGCCAAAGTAAATGGCTGCTAAATGCGCACAAGTAGATTTTTAATATAAAACAGTTTAATATGGTGCATAATTAAAATAAGGCTTTTATATTCATTAAAATACGGTGGGCGTTTTTATTATAATCAATTTTTGTCCATTTTTAATATAAACATTCTTCTACATCTAAAGTGTTTTCTTGTCTTTAATATTATTAACAAAAAAATAATGAAGGTATAATGAAATTTGAAGAAAGTTGATTATCATTAGTCTATCATGAAGATTTTATGCTTTTTCTTTTCGAGATTAACGAAAAATTTGATAGAATTATATTAGTTTTTTTGAACTACTTTCTAATTATCTTGTTTGATAAGCTTCTGTGCTATGGCCACTATGTATTAAAATGTTTTCATTCGTTTTTATGGTTATGAAATTCTAGTTTATGAATCAAATGGTATATAACTCTGTGAATGGTGTATGATTTAACATTAATTTAAAAGAATAATTATATATTTTTGCAAATTAAAGTTATTATTTAAGCAATTTCTTCAAAAGATTTGTCTGCCACGGAAACGCCCCGTGATTAGCGACAGCTCTGGTAACGTCACTCGCTAGTAAACTATAGAATATATTACATGAATACATGCATATATTATCATATGTGTATTATCTTATTATATTATCTTACAAGGATGCCATGACAGATGCAGTACTCTCTTGTTGTATTTATATAAATTAGATTACTACCGTACTACGTCACTCATACCACGTGTCAAACGTCATTATAGAAACATTGTTTTACACGTATAAATTTTAACATTCAGTGTAAAAGTATAATAAATTAATATTAAAGTGTACCGATTATGTAAATAAGTATTATTTAAAATGATTTCCAAAAATTTGTTATATAGCATGTTAACATATTGATACTATTCGTACCGTGCATAGTACGTGAGAGAGAATTATTAATCGATTGAGTGTCTAAAATTTGTTATGAAACATTCAGATTCTCAAAAATTTTATTATTTGTTCAATTGTTTGCATGTAAATTGTATAGCAAATGTCAATCATAAATTAGTACAAAAAATGTCATTACAATTTTTTTTTAAGTTATTGAGTTGAAAATTGAAAGAATACTTGAAGAAATTGCGATACGATATCCGTGGTGCCTCGATTTTTTTAATGTATTTTTGATAAAACAAGCAAAAATAAGACGAAAATAAAGAATATCAATTGAGTGTTCGCCTATTTATGAGTTATCCATGGGTAGTTTAATTATAGGTTGAACGTAGGGGCCAAATACCAACCTGACCCGTGCAAACTACACCCCACAAATCCATGGGTAGTTTAATCACAGGTTGAACATATGGGCCCAATACCAACTCGACAAAAATTACATCCCATATGGGTTAATAACAGTCGAAAATGGCGTACATAAAAAAAGTGTCGATAACTCGAAAAATAGGCAAAAACTCTAAAATTGGTATTTTCCATTTTCGTCTTATTTTGGCTTCTTTTACCAAAATTAATCAAATCGAGGCGGCACGGATATCGTTATCTCCCCATGAAACTGATAAAGAAAACATTATTATACAATGACATTTTGTTTTTTAACTGACATAAAAAGCTTTATATAAATTTGTTAAAAATGTTACACAATGATTAGAACACAAATTACATTGCACCAGAAGAATAAATATTTTAAAGCATAAAGAAATCCGATAATAATAAAGAAATTGTTTTTTTTTTTCTTCCATGTTCTATTTTTGCATCTCGTTATAATACAATAATTATTACAATCCATACAAGATTGGTCTTGTATTATAACACACAATACACAAAGCTTTAAAGAGTTATAGTTGATGTTTAACAATGGTAAAAGCACAGTATAAAACAGATATTGTGTATAGTAAGTCTATCGATTTCATTGTAGATAATGTCTTCTATGCAATGTCATACTTTGTGTATGTCATATTGTCCGTTTGCATTTTTATATAAGATCTATTCAATATTGAATTTCTTGATGAATTAGCGCATTTTGTAAGTATAGTGTGTGTATCAATATTGAAATGCAGAAAATGGATTCGAAATTCGAAACATGTCTTACAATAAAAATATTACAAGTAACGATACTAACTAAAATAGTTAATTGTTTAGATACTCGATATATGATTGAATTTCATTGTTTGGACTATTTTTAATTGGCATTTATAAAATACTATAAATATCCAGTCTATACAGTTATATTTATAAAATAATAATATGTATTGTTATTACCTATATGTGTTTATTAGCCAAATTTGAGTTAAAGTTGAGATGAACAAGAAAAAAAGTTTGAAAATAAAGATGTTGTTTCAAAAAAGTATAAATTTTTTGTATTTGTATTTTTCTTTTATAGTTTAAGAGTTGGGTGAAGGATCCATTGGATCCAAATAATCGATTTTTCTCGTTCATGAATTTAAACTCATTGTTTTTTCTTTAGAATGTGTGACCAAAATTTCAGGTAAAAATATTACAAGTAACGATACTAACTAAAATAGTTAATTGTTTAGATACTCGATATATGATTGCATTTCATTGTTTGGACTATTTTTAATTGGCATTTATAAAATACTATAAATATCCAGTCTATACAGTTATATTTATAAAATAATAATATGTATTGTTATTACCTATATGTGTTTATTAGCCAAATTTGAGTAAAAATTGAGATGAACTCAACAGGAAAAAAACTAAAGTTGTTTGTTTCAAAAAAGTATAAATTTTTTGTATTTGTATTTTTCTTTTAAAGTTTAAGAGTTGGATGAAGGATCTATTGAAGCCAAATCATCGATTTTTCTCGTTCATGAATTTAAACTCATTGTTTTTTCTTTAGAATGTGTGACCAAAATTTCAGGTTGCTATCTTTTTTTGTTTTTGAGTTTTCGTGACGGATGAACGGACGGACTGACAGTCGGAAATGGACTAATTTGATGTTTCTATGAACACCAATAACAAAATTTTGTTTATGCGGTCAATATTCGGTAGCGCTACAAACTTTAGACTAAAATTAATATATTCTGACGTATTATGTATGTCGAGTATAATAACTTAAAATAAAAAATAAATAAAGTAAATTAAATTATTAATTTATTTTCTTCGTAACAGTAAAATCAATTTTCCTTTTAAAAATACTAAAAACATAAAATTGTTATATATAATATTTAAAAAAAAAAATTAAAAATGTAATGTCAAAAGCAAATTAATTTAACAGTTTAAAAATGAACACAGAATCCGACACATATCACATTTTAAAATAACAAGAAAAGCCATGGGAAGATAAAAACTAACGGAATATGTTGTTTAAATACTGAACATAAAATGAAGCTGAATATTCAGCCCAAATTTGTAATGTAATAATATTTATTATAATTTCATTTATTTTTATTAGCTGAATTTGTAGAGAAATTATAAAGTTTTCTTTACGTATCAAAAGTGGGACCATTGATTCATAGACCTAATGGACAGGTTTTTTTCATTCACAAACTCAATCTAACTTCTGAAGTCTTGATTTTTGAGTTTTCTAAATGACTGACAGACGGATGATCAGACGTTTTAATTAAAAATTATTTATTAAAAATTATTAAAATTTATTTTTATAAATCAATTCATTTAAATCATTTTCGTAAATTATAAAAACGAATATTTTATGAACAATAATAAAATAATTTTCAATGGAATGGAGTAAAACGATATGTCTCAGGTTTGCGGTAGAGTTAAAAAGTCTAGAGAGTAAAATAAATGAAGCTTATTTTTAACCAAATGATATATATATATATATATATATATATATATATATATATATATATATATATATATATATATATATATATATATATATATATATATATATATATATATATATATATATATATATATATATATATATATATATATATATATATATATATATATATTTATAAATAGAGAGAGAAATAAATCTTTGAACACACAATACATATTCGGTGCAAGAAGCTATGTTCGGTATTTTCAATATTAAGTAGTAAATACATTGTATATAGTTTCGTGTTTTCGAAGTATATTGAATTCGAACTTTTAATTAAATTATATTATTCTATACATTCTAAGTTTTCCCTGAATTTTCTTTATTAATTGATATCATATATATAATATTATAATTCTTATATATTACAATTTTAATATAATTTATGTATTGTCATAAATATTATTACATATTTAATAAATGTATACTGACTTTCAAATAATTATACCGCATTTTAATTACAAAAGAAAAACTTCCGAGAGTACGAACGGGCAAGATAAAAGACTATATTTTAAATAGTAGGTAGTAAAATACGTCTTCACTTCCTTTGGTCATACTAGATGTGACTATTAAAGATCTGTTAAATGACTTGAATCATTAATTTTACTACTTAAAGAAGTCAGTTTTTGACCATATAACTTTTCAACTCTTATATTACGATGGTTTATAATGAAGTTTAATTTATTTTTTTAAATTTAATAATGCAGACAAAAGATTTGTATTGACTATTAAATTATTTTTGTTAAATTTTGTCGAGGCAGGTTTGTTTTTCGATAAAATGAAAATATAAACATTAATTTATAAATATAATAATTCTTCAAACCAAATATCTAAATTGCAAATGTTTCCAATAGTGGAATTAAGTTCTGATTTTGAACATGTACCATATAACACTGAATATTTTAGTCTTAAAAATGTTAAGCAAAGGTGCCTGTAAGCTTATGATGTCATACACTCCAAGAAATTTGTATGTCTGCTTATATGTTGGTTGATAACGTTTTTCCCTACGAAAATTTGCTTATGGCAGTCGTTTTTTCCTATGAAAATAAATCGATAATAATTGCAATAAAACTAGAAAAATTTAAGATGAAGATTTGTAATTAAAAATATTCGTGGGAAAACGAGCACGTATTATCAAGCAATGAGTTTTTTATTTAATACTGAATGCTCTTTCAATTATAATTACTCAGAAACGGATATTCGTCGATTTAAACTCATGAAAATTACAGCACCGTTAAATAAAATACGTTCCTTATCATAATTTTCTCATCGATAAAAATGTTACGCTAGGCATAGTAGGGAGGTGTAATATTTATACACAATTCTTTTCGTAGCATCCAGTAGATTTTGTCCAAAACAATTTTGCCATTCCGTTTTCAGTCTGTCAAGATAATATTTTTAGGGTATTATAATATTATAAATTTCTGAGTAACTTACCCCGGAAAAAATTTCTATTCAATCCTATAGAAATTGAATAGGAATGATAAGAAATTCAATGAATAGGAAATTTCGTATTAACTCCTATTCAAACCTATACAAAATTTTGAATAGGATTGAACAGGAAATTTCAGTGATTTCCTATCCAATTTCTATAGCTTTGAATAGGACTTTCTTATAAGAGTATACTGTATAGGGAAAACTGTCCTTTTTTCAGCATTGATAGCATAATAATATCTCCGACTTTTTACGACCCTAAATATACCTTTTGCCTGTCCATTTTCTACATAATTTTGTCAATTACAATAAAAACATTTTCAAACAATTTTTACAATTAATTTTAGTTTTAATTTATAGAATTGTTAGGTCAAAAAGTTTGTTCGAAAAGTTTAATTAAATTACGCATAAGGGAATCAAACATGTTATTTTAATTTAATAAACTAAAATTATATTAATTAATTCAAATATATGCTTATTAGAAATTATCTTTAAATATAGTTTCTTGTGTTGCTTGTCAGTTATTATTCTCTGTGTTATAATTATGTTGAGTTAAACATTATTTTGTTTTAAAGTGAGTAAGTTTCACGAAAATCTAAGGAAATAGAAAATGCGATTGAATTTTAACAATGAAAATTGTGTCTAAACTAAAATTTTGTATGTTTACAAAAGCTGTCAGGCAGACAGATTCCAAAAAGCGTGCCTAAACATAATTGACTCTTGTTTTTTTTTTTTTTTTAAGGAGTATTTTTGATTCGCCAATTTAATTTTGTTGCCATTTTTATACTCGAAATATATAGACTATGCCATAGTATATTAATTTTAATTTAAAGTTTGTAACTCTATCAATTATTGATTGCAAAAACAAAATTTTGGTATAGGTGTTAATTGAATCACCTGATTGGTCCATTTCTCTATTTCAGATTTTAAGTCCGTCTCTAATCGAACTAAAACGAAATGAGATAGAGAGCTGAAATTTTGGTGAAAAATTTTAAATACATAAAATGATTTTATGTTCGTGAATTAATAAGATCGGTATTTTGGGTCGAATGGATCCTTGATAACTTTTAACTAGAAGAAAAGTTTAGAAACAAAAATGTATTTTTTTTAATACAAACAACAATGATTCGAAATATTTATTTCGTAAAATAATTAGTTTTGCCGCATTTCGCTCCAATTAATCTAATAAGCATATATATCGGCAAAACATATTGATACTGAGCCATAGGAGTAATTGACGCTGTTCGTGTTTATTCTTTTATTTATTCTGATGTTGAGACCATGCTGCCATTTCATTTCTTAATTTTGTTTATCATTTTCAGAACTATATTTTATTTTATTTTTTAGTTCATTTTCAGCAATATTTTATACCTTCCCCTAAATTATATCCGGAAAAACCGACTGGCATTGTTAAACCTTACCTTAACAGACTTTATCTACATAATTTAAAGATTTTTATAACAACACATTGTATTTAGTTTTTTCGTAAATTTGCACTACTTCGAAATGTTATACTTAAATAATTTATCTAAAGGTATATTATCAAAAGAATTTGTGGGCTTACTTTATAGCCATGGGTATATTAAAAGTCCGCAACCGCGTACCTTGTACCTAAATCTTTCCGTGCTCGATTCTTTCTCTTAGAACACTCCATCATCCGAAGGCAAAGATACTTTCTAGCACAAGATGGCAATTATATTGTTATTATGTTGTGGGGCCAGTTACTTTGTTCTTATCCAAGCGACGACAGTATGATCAACCAACCATCCCACCTTTTTTATAATATTTGATCCAACTACCACTGCCAGGATTGGAACCCTTCACCTCTAAATCTACGTTATTTACTTTAAGGTGAAGGTAATAGTGGCTTTACTTGACCACTAAGCCGGTTTATTTATTATCATTGTAATAAAACAACTGGAGTAGCTTATTTTGAACTGCACTTTATCTGACAAATCATTTGGATCTTTCACGAATAATCTGAATATAATCGAAATTGATTGAAAAATGCAAAATGTTTTAAATCCGTATAAAAATTACAACTGCCGTCATGTTTAATTTCTTAGAAATCTTAAATAAACGGAAATAATAGAGCTTGATGTAAGATAACAAAAGACTTGCTTATAAAATATTTAGTATCCTTATAATTATTTCATTTATATAAGTTTTTATGTTTTTTTATAAAATAATTATCTAAGTAAAACGAAATATTTCAACACTGGTAAGCCATCCATGATACTTATACTGTGACGATCCTAAAACGTATACAAATGATAGTAACTGTTACGTAGTGAAACCGTTTTATATTTATTCTAAATAATTATGTTGTATTCAGCAAATACTAGATATTTTCTACACTTTTAGCTATATTTGCTTTGAAAATGCTTACAGAATATGAAAAACTGTAAAATAAGCTGAAATAGAATGATTTTCATGTTCTCATTGAATAATTCTGGTAAAATTTTTTTCCACTCTCAAAAAAAACGCATTTGGGTTGATTGTTTCGGAGCCTTTTCTGATTGTATCTTATCCAAGCTAGTATTTTTTTTTATTGACAAATATATTCCCTTAACCTAAATTTGCAAATGAAGAGGAAGAAGATCGTAATTTACGTGAATTTGAAAGTAACTCTTCGAAAAGATGTTTCTTTTGGGACAAACTGATTTTCAACGACAAGAAATCAATGACACCAAGAGAAGTTAAGTTGTTAAGACCGGAAGAACTACTTGAATCATTATGATTAAAAAGAGGTGGAACCAATCACATTTGGATGTAGTACAAAACAAGACTTATTTCTAAATCAAAGCTAATTTACCTTCTGCGTTTTATCACATTTCGAAATAAAAACATTTTCAAATTTTTACCAATAATAAGGCTTGAGGCCTTATATTGAATTTGGTATATTTCTCATCAAAATGTGAAACTAGACTCAATACCATGATTCATAAACATAGGACGTATATGCTATCAAAGATTGTAAATTCATCGATGATTAAAAAGTAATTTATATGGAGATTAAAACAGTAGACGACATAAAATCATATTTCCCTCTTTGTTCAATTAGAAATTTTGAATGGCCATATCTTGTTCTTCTTGTACTTAAGATTTAAAAAAAGTAACTTTAGATTCATGTTTGTGAAGTAACGATGCTTCAATTATAGTAATAAGACAATGTAATCAGCGTCCCTATTAACTACTTTTTCAGTCAGAATTATTTTCTATCTATAATAATTTTAAATCCTTCTGGGAAGTTTTTTTTTATACTAAAACAAAACTGTTGGTTATTATGATCTAACTATAGAATAAAATCAATCCTTTTAAATGCACCCTTCGTAAGAAAAAGGGTTTAATATCACTATAATATGTTTTTCCTGTATTCAAGAGTGTTCTGTATCCAAGTAGTAGTGGTACCTTTGTTTACAGTTATTGTAAAATTACTCATCCAGAGAAAGAACACACAGACATGACGACACATATCAAGTAGCTGCTGACTTTATATCTGCTTGATATACTCGCAGTATACTTAACCCCTTCCCTCCCTGAAAAAATGATTATTAGACAAGTAGATAAGTTCGCATTTGAAGGAAAAATTACTTTGTTTTGGGATACTCTATATAAGTTTATTAAACGAAGCTTTGCTCTGAGGCTTGGACAAGTTTTTCCATTTCTTTAAGATGCATAGAGAAGCACTCTTTGTTCATTGAGTGACTTAAATTTAGTTTCGAATTATTTGGCTGTATTGATTTATGTACACTTATTTATATTTATTCTGTAAGGACATTTTTCCCAACAAATTTAATTTTCAGTTGAATCGGTAATATATTTATCCATTCAAATTTTCATGATAATTATGATGAAGTATTGACTGCTTCATCAGTGATATTTGGTAAGTATTTGATCATTAGTATCGTAACCTTACTCATGGTTTTGTATAATGGTGAATACTGGGATAGTTCCGAACAAAGTTAGCCATAGCTGCAGACCTTCCCTTTTCTTTCATTTGTCCTATCCTATTATTTGACTTGTTCTGTACACTGTATGTGTTATTTAAAAAAGGATTAATAAGGATTGAATTGAATTGAAGTAAGTACGAACTCTCTGATATCACTTTTAAGATTCAAGTTTAGGGTCAGAGGCATGGAAGAAACAGTTATTACTCATAGTAAATCATAATTAATCTTTTAAAAAGTTACATGGACCTTGTGTTTTTCAAAGGACGCAATTTTATTGTTGGGACGTGTAAGGAGGGTCACTATGAACTTAACTCTAAGTTTGTGGGGTCGCAACCCTTGCCCCGCGACCGCTATCATGGTAAAGTAACTTATGAATACTTAAGAAGGTTAGGAAAATTGATAACGACGGTAAAGCAACCAAACAGTAGTTTTAACATATAAGAAAAAATGGAATCGAAAAATTTTCCCAATAAATGTGACCATATCGTCTTATGCATATTTGCTGACAGTGAATATTTGCCGTAATAATAAAAATTATCCTTTATAAATATTAAGTAAAAATATAGATAGTAAACATCTTAGGCATAGACTTACAAAATTATAGACTTTATATCTATTTATCGCTATGAATGGTTTCTACATAGGTTTATAACTCATTGGAATGCTTATTAAAAAAGTAAATATAAGAAAAGGATAAGAATAATTTGGACAAACCCCAGTGAAAAAATATAAGAAAAATTTAATAAGTACTCAAAAAAAAGATATGTTTTCTTAACACGTGACATTCAAAGATTTTATTTGAAAAAGTTTCTCAAATTCTCATTAAAAAAACTATTTTCACTTTTGAAAATGCTTAGCTACTTCAAGTCAATTTTTCAATGTTGTGAAAATTTTTCATTGAATTCATAATGGTGGAAAATTTTTCTTAAATGATGTCCCTCTGAAATTATTTCTTTTCTTTAAATGTAAATTTTCCAAACATTAAGAATTCAACGAAATGTATTTACAAAATTACAACAATTCCCATAAGTAGTAACATGAATTCTCAGAAACAATACTTTTCCAAATTAATAGCAATTATTATTAAGATTTGAGGTAACTTTTTCAAACAACAGTGAATATGTTCTCGAAATGAAATATTAATGAAGTATAAATATTATTAACAGACGCCATGCTTAATTTAAAAAGTCTATGATCTAAAGTGAAAAAAAATTAATATCTCTTTGTACAAAATTTATGTGTTCTTTAACACGTTATATGTTCAGTGATAAGAAACGATGCTTTTCAATTAACTACCTAGTATTATTATTATCATTATTATTATGTACTACTTGTTGTTAGGATAATAAACATTTAAACAATAGCAACTACAGAATGTATCATAAGTTAACTCCATGTAATAATGTCAACGTTCCAAAAACTGAAAAATCTAGTAAAGTACTTTTTCTAACAGACTTTGATGATAATCACTCCCAATTGCTTCGTAATCGTTGTATCTTTTTCCTTCATTTATATTTTAAACTTCAATAATTTCAAATTTTAAGTAAATGAACTCTTATACAAAAAGTTCTGAGAAAACTCCTAAAAATTTTATTTTTATGGACTAAGTAATTTAAGTATAAATGGTCTCACTATTCGTTCTTAATTAAATATTTTTCTATATATATCGCAATCAACGTTAAATATTGCTATTTTTCTTCGAGACAAATTCACATTTTAATTAGGTAATTCATTGCAAAATAGACATAAACCATTTTTAATATTTTCTTTGTACTATATTGATATTATACCAGGGTAGATAATTTTTGAAAACAAAAAAAAAAAATTATAGTAGAATGAAACCAATTGGAAACGGAAGATTATATGATAAAAATGAAAGGAAAAATAAATTAATTAAAGAAGGAGAAGTTTTTAAGGGTAAAATTCGGTTTATCTGAATTTCCGGCAAAACTACAAGTCCTATGGAAAAAAATTAAATAGCATAGTTGTAGGTAATAAAAAGATATACAGCTTTTGTGTTAACACTTTTTTCACATTACCTCAAAATTTATGTGAAAAATTTAAATAACCAAGTTATTGGTTTCTTATTTTTTTTCTCTGAAATTTGGTGAAAACTTTTTATGTTCCAAATACACTGTAATTTTTTTGATTTAAAATATTTATTTTTTCATCTTATTTTGAATAAATATCGAAAAAGCACCCTAATTTTCAATCGAAAAATTTTGAGGTTATTTAAAAAAAGGGTTAATACAAAAGTTGTAGATTTCGTTATTACCTACAAGTTTGTCATTTAACTTTTTTCCATAGGACTTGTAGTTTTACCAAAAATCTAGATAAACCGTGTTTTACCCTTAAACACTCCACTTCTCCTACTTTCCGAACTCAGATCGCCCGTAATTTATTTTCCCTTTCATTTTTATCATATTATCTTGCGTTTCCAATGGGTTTCATCCTACTATAATTTTCTTCTGCATTTTATCATTTTTTAAGGCTTCTACTCTAGTCTATATTAGAATTACTAAAAATTGTTTTGAAAATTGTTTTTTTATAAAATACAATAAAATATATTTGATTTTAACTGTAGTGATATGCAAAATTTGTCTTGGTCTTGCACTCTTAGTCTTGGTCTAGCGTAAAAACAAGACCGGGACCGAGCAAAAAATTATCCATACATCCACAAAACCAAATCCACGACCGAAAAAGCAAGACTGAGACCAAAACTAAGACCTAGTTTGCAATACCAAGACTAAACTAAAAATTACAGCTTCAGATACATACATGAGTCAAAATATATAAATATATGTGGCAACTTTAATATTCTCTTTTCGTAGAACAATAATTTTAATATTCAGGTTAAGAATTAAAAATTTGATTAAAAACATAAGACTTACACATGAAATACACAGATAAAACAAATTTATCCATGATAAGCAAATAATGTCATTTATAATTGTTTACATCCTTAAATATTTGGTTTAAATACGAAATAATATGCCACAAGCATACCGGGTGGGTACAATATCAGTGCAAAACTGAGTATTAGGCAGTATTTCATTGTCAAAATGAATTTTTCATATTTCCGTGTATAGTATTTCTCACTCTTTATAAGTGAATATTGTCGTTTGCCTTATATCAAACGGTAATATTACCATGAACTTTCTAGCTTGTACCAAAAAACTCATTTTATGTTGAAATGCAGGTTAACAAATCATGCCAACGTATTCATGAGAAGTTATTCCAGGCTTAATAAATTATACAATTCGACTTGAAAATAATAAAACAATTGATCTAAGCAAATGGATCGTTTTATTTATCTTTACATGCCTGCAGATTGGAAGATAGAATAAGGTTTTTTCTAATACATTCTGTGAATTTATACTACCTCAGTAATTTATTGTTGAAGTGTGTACATATTACAAAGAAATAATCTACGGACAAAGAATCCTCGCTTTTCCATTTCCCATCTCCGTTTAAAGTAAAGACAACAAAAAATAAACATTTTCTTTTTAGAATACTTACACGTGTTTCATCTTTTTCCACTGAATAACATAATAAAAAGTAATGTTTCATTTACTTTTATAAAATTGTATTTTTTTATTTATTTCCTATAACCATAATTCCGTAACTGTATAATATTATTTTATCTTGCTTGAATGACGTGAGAAATTTGCACGTCAACTTTAAGAAATGGGTATTTTGATTCAATTTTGGTACTAGATTTGGACTAAATTAATTGTTTTCTTAGGAATCAGATAATTGCCAATTTTTAAAACTTTAATAATAAACAATATTGAAAGAGTGGCCGAAAAAAAATATTAAAATTAATTATGAAGAGTGTTAAAGATAAAAAAAATCATAAAACGCACCATGACGTAATAATGTTAAAATAAATTCCATGTTTCCGTAATTTTCTTATAAATAATATTATCTGTGTTTCACAAGTATAACATCGTGGATGGGCATCCATATATGACGTCAGAAAAATATGCAAATACACAATAGTGTTGACATCAGATGTGGATGCCATGCATGATTTTGCACTTTCAAAACACAGACATTATTAACGTGTGGCGCAAAAATTTTAAATTTTGGTCCTGAAACTATAAGACTGAATATAAAGATTTTTATAATTTGATATCACTCTTTAAGTATAACAAAAAAAATAAAAATGTAATTATTTTGTTATAAAACTTATACTTAAACTTTCTTATTATAAAAAAAAAAAAAATTTTAACCCAATTTTACAATATAAATTAATATAATTTCAATTTTTTTTTAATCGTATTTTTTGGTTTTCATTAATGTTTTTTTATTAATGTAATATTTTTTCTAAATTGTGGAAAAAAGATACTTTTCTTCTTGGCAAATTTACCCAAAAATTCCATTTAATATTTGGTTAAAAATGAATCGTAGTCCATCTTTTGCTTCACACAACTTGGATATTGTTTTTTATCACAAATTTTTTATTGTGCGATATTTTAAAATTAAACAAGTATATATTTTTGCAGAAATTGAAATCTCCGCTAATTGATTTGATGAGTTTTTCTCAACACTTTACTAAATTTTTTTTCCATATTTATTATGAGTGTGCTTACAATTCATCAAATCATTTTCTTCTTCTTCTCGTTGACATTATTGTTATTCTCTGTGATATTTTCAATTGAATAAATTAAAAAGAATAAATTCATTAATTATTTTCATTTATATATTCTTATTTGATAGATTATTTATGAAATAAAAAATTAAATAAAATAAAAAAATAAATAAATAAAATGTAAATAAATAGAATAACTTTTAACTGAATAAGCAATTTTTATCGTTATTTGATGTCAACAGATACAAATATAATAAATCTGATGGGATAACACATTCCATTTACAATTATTCAAAGTTTTTATAAACCATTACTCTGAGAACTTGTTGGAGTTTTGAGTAAATTTCTTTCAGAATCGATGTCATTTTTTCAGTGATGAATCGTAGAAGGTATGGGAAGTACAGCAATCACATACTGAAAGGATTTAGTCCTGCACAACATAAGCTTTTACGCATTTGAAAAAGATGAGAATTCAGTTGGGTAAAAATGGTAAGAGTAAGAAGAAAAAAAAGTTATAGAGCATAGAGAAATTTTACAAAAAATTTCTTTGCCTTTTTGGATATTATTAAAAGTAATGGCGCCAGAACATTTTCATATATACATGTATTTCTAGACGTTCTAGCTCCGTTATTTCTAACTCTTTCTTTTTTTTTCAAACTCATTTTTTTCTAATCCGTCAAAGCTGATGACATTCTAGGCTAATTCTTGCCAGGACGTGGTTTTTGTACTTCTTATACTACGATTCATCTCTGGAAAATATTACAGCCAAACAGACCGGATTTACTCAAATCAGCCACGAGCTCTCAGTATAATAGAGTTTAGATAGGTAACATCTTAATAGAAAATATTGACAGTAAAAATTGTTTCGAGCAAATTTAGGGCGTAAACAAGGAATATCACAAAAGGACTAAACTAACTTATAGAAAATATTTGACATCCGAGTTACCTTAATCAATATCGAGTTTGGTTTTTTAAACTATTCAAATGAAAAAAAAAATACGCACGTCAGAAGTTATACTTCTTTGACATCATTAAAAACAATTTTTAATTACATGCAAATAATTAATTACAATAAAATAATAAAAGGACTGGAGAATGATAGTCAACACAGTCAATAAAGCTCAGTTTAAATTTGAAATTCAATAAATAAATATATATTTTACTGTGCAACATAAATCGAAACAACAGCTTCAACCTGTGAATTTTGTGTGACGGTGATGCGTGCGGATATTAAAATTTTAGTTTCATCATTTTTTTAAAACGCGCCTAAAGAAGTATTCTGCAAAACATATTTATAATAATAAATAAAAGCCAATTTTCAAGAATATTGATAGGTGTAAAAAATCCGAAAATAAAGTCATTGCAAGAAAAATAAAGTCATCGAACTTGCAAATATTTCAACTAAATCGTTCAAGCAATTCCAAATAATTACATATTTACGTGATATAGTTTTACATTAATCATTAAAATTTTGCTAAAATCCATTGTTTTGGAAAATCGATATTTCGAAAAAAGTATAAATTAAAACAGAAAGATGATTAAACTTAACAAGATTTCCAAAGAAACTTTAATTAAATTATGCAATTAATTCAACTCGACTAAAAACAGTAAATACTATTAAAAGTTCCACTTTAAATTTCAAACGTGAAAAATTAATAATCTTCAAAATTTTCTAGAAAGTTTATTAAAAACAATAGACTGGACATAGTGTTTAATTGCCTTACAGAAAACTGTGCTAATACTTGTGTAGTACAAACTACTAGGCTTAATTTCCCGTGATAATACCTAATAACAGAAAATTTATGTATTTAATTTCCGTTTATACACCAGTTTTCATAGTTCGTGTTAATACTTTTAGACAGTATTAAATTAAAGACAATACAAAGATGTTCAAAATTAGAAATGTTACGTGAACTACAACGATTCTTCATTACACAAATTATAATTATTTCAAACCTCTCAAGAATTGTTAAGAATTTCGGCCTCTGCAGGATTAATGTACTTGATAAAGTGAATACGAAATTAGAAAATTGGTTATTCACTGATGATATTATTATTTAATTAGACTAACAGATATTAGCTTCTATAACACCCTGAATTTTTTCTATCTTTATACCAAACAGAAAAATAATTAGTGGTTTCTCTGGTTCATACTTTGTTCACAAAGCAATTAAAAATATTTCTGAATGTTTTTTATTTTTTTATTTTAATAAAACAATAATAAATGAAAAATACTATTAGTATATTTGTTGGATCATTTAATGAAACTAATTTTAAATACGAACGTATATTTTTGTATATGTTACGGTCATTCATCATAATCATGTAAGACTTACGTACAAAGGTTAGAATGATGATTATTTTTTAAGTATCAGCAATCTTATGTTCGTCCACCTTATCAACAATTTGGTCTTCAAAACCAACTTAAATTTAATTAAAAAAAAAACCAGCGATATCAGCTTTTGTTATCTCTACTTAGGATATTCGTTTCAATTACGTTTCGAAGTAGTATATTATGAATTTGGTCGAAAAGCGATTAGTGAAGTATAAGACATCAAGTAATGGAAGACTGATGTATCTCCAATAGACAAAAATTGTTGTACAATAATTTGTTCATTTTACATTTTAAGTAAATTTTTTTTACCTCAATGATAAATTTTCTTATGTTTTTACCACTTCTTAGAAATTTGTTATATCAAAATTTAAAAGAAAACTTAAATTTAAAATCAATATCAATTCTATTCAAATATTTATTGTGAATATGGCTGATTATCGTAACAAAATATTGGATCAGGTGAAAACGTTAATGTTTATTATTACGCAACGATTCGCAATACTTTATTGCTTCTTCAGGAGCTTTAAAAACAATTAGTACTAATTTTTACATGAAATAATTTAAACTCACAATAGTCAATTGTAAATACTTTTTGCAACAGTCATATAAAGAAAAAAACACACACACAAAAATAACTTTTATAAATAAATTCTTTTATAGAAGCAAAATTGAAATAAACTTTTGTCAAAAAATTTAGAATTCATATTTATGTTCATTACTTTTAACAGACACATAAATACACAAATTATTCTTACATTTTTAATTGTTTAATAGTCCATTATATAAGTTATTTGTATCTGTTTTCAAATTTAATCCTCCAGGTAAATGTGAATCATCTCGCTGTTATTCCGATTAAGTATTTTTTTATAGAGCGTCTGAAGAAGTAATAAATTACTGTGAAACGTTGCTTAAAATAATAATAACTATTTTATCTGATCCTAGATTTTACCTTAAAAATCATTCTTATTTAAGCACAATAATTAATACTTCATAAAAAACTAAATATTATTTAAGTATCACAGTATTCTACAGAATAACTTGGGCTTCTACGTAATACACGAATTTTTAACTTTTCCGGTAACATATATAAGAATATTTAAAATAGAAAGGTACAAATGGAATGAGAAAAAACAAAACCAGTATCATTTTCATAGTAACAACATAGCTCTGCTCTAACTGGCTGCTATATGGCGTAAATTTCTATGCTATTACCCATTTTAATATCATAATATTTTATAATACTTATATTTACTTAAGTGAAAATACTGGAAAAGTTTAAAATGAAAAAAAAAAAAAAAAAAACAAAGAAGCACAGTGAAATTATATTTTCACTGTTTAAGAATTCTTGTCTTTTTTGTATTATAATAGAGAATCTTTTAATTTACCTCTCAATTAAATTTTAAAAGTTCTTCGTAATAGTTTTATTAATACAATAATGTGTTTATCCTTTTGTAATTAAGCGATTTATGATACAAGAACATAATGATGTATCATTGACTCCATCTCCCTTAACGCCCTAATTAACAAGAAAATAAGAAAATCATTTTTCCCAGGCTCAGGGTTCCCAGAAATAAACAAACAGTAAAAATTACTAATAGTTCTGTTCTTTCTATAAATCCCAGTAAAATATATTCGACTGATCAGACTAAGAATAGTTTGAGAAAAAAATTACATTTTAATTCTCTGAATTATGTTATGTGTTTAATTTCAATTTTGAACAGAGTGGTTTTGGCAAAATTTTAGCGACTTCGTAATAAAATAAGCTATAATATTTATTTTTAAATAATAACCTCCACTTCTCGACAAGCTCGACTTTTTAAAGATATATTGCTAAAAAATTTTAAACAATTACCTTTTGATGAAAAAGAAGTAAAAATAACAACTAACAGTATTCATTGGTTAGATACTCGACATATTATTGACTGTGTAAACTTTGTACTGTTTTTAATCATTATCATTTGAATCAGCCCTCATAATAATAGTATTTATTTCAATTATATATGTTTATAAGCTAAATTTGAGCTAAAATTGTGGCGAATCTTAACATTTTATGAAAAAATGTGTCAATCAAAAGTTGTTTGATTTAAAAAAATAAACATTGTATTTGAACTATTTTTCTATCTTTAATAGTTTGAAAATTGGGTCAAGGATCCAATTGACCGATTTTGCTCCAGATTTTATGATTTTATGTCACTGAAATGGAAACTCGCTAATACTTCGTAATTGAGTTATCTTGGTGACGGGCAGACGGACAGACGGACATGCAGAAATGGATTAATAACGTAATTCTATGACAACTATACAATTTTTGTGTGCGGTCAATATTAGGAAGCGTTACAAACCTTAGGCTAAAAATCAAAAACTCTGACATATTATGTACCTATAAATAGTATATAAATAGTTAAGGCTTTAAATTTGGAATAAAGCTGATCAATGAAGAGACGACAATGAATGTGATCCTAAGAGTATTAACCAACTTACTTTGTAGTTGAAAAAATCGAAATACGTTTTGTGCTGCTATAACCGAATAGAGCTCGTATACAATTCGATTGAACGGACAGTTCTTCTTTAATATATTATTTCAGATAAATCGTGATCTTTGAAGAAACCATTCTTTTATCATTATTTTATATATGTGAAAACATGCTAAGAAAATAATATCATGTATCATAAATCAAATTATCTCTAATTATATATCTATTCAATAAAATGCTCTATCAATTAGTATTTTTGTAAGTTAGAAAACGTTTTCTCGTAAAAATATTTATAAACGTGAAATACGTTGAGAGGTTAGAATTACTCTTTTTCTGTACTTCAAACTGAATTAATTCAATTAATTTTTTTGTTTGATAGATTTGTAAGTCGACAATGGGAGAATTCTTTTAGAATTTATTAGTTATTATCCAATTATTTTGCTAGAAAATTTAATTTTCTTATCCTGCAAATAGGGAATATATTAAGATTGTGTAGACTTTTCAGTTTAAATAATACAATTGTTTTTAACATTTTCTGAAAAAATAATTTAATAAAAAGAGTAACATTTATCTTTGTCAAAGTAATTAAATCACCCAAAACAAAAATGATTAGGGTATATCTCTGATATTCAATTTGCTGTTTTACTCATCAAAATTCCAAAACAAACTCAAAAACATGTCAAAATTTGAAACTTAAAATAAAATTGAATCGACAACTACAAAGTCATAAGCAGCAAGAAAATGTTTGGTTTACAACTTAGTTAATGAAATTTGGTCAAAAATTGTCCATTTTTTTACTTTTATGTGGTTTTTTTTTATGAAAATCATTAAAAATAGCCAAAAAGTCTTCGAAAACAATTTTGATTGCTGTTTCTAGGTACACTTGTGTAATTGAGATCTTGGAAACCAAAAATACGACCTATTTAACGATTTAATAACTAGTTTTTGAAATATCATCTGGAATTAGTTAATTGTAAAGCGAGCGTTTTTTAAAATCAACAGGTCAAACATAACTTTATCGAAATCGATAAAATGATAATAAGGATAGTTTACCTGTAGATTTCATTTTCAAGAAAAAAACATCCATTTATTGATGAGATACGTAGTTTTTGAGACATCATCAAAAATCCGATTCGTGGGTAAATATTCTGGGCAAATTTCCTAACCATTCAGTAGTAAAATAAGTGTAATTTCTGGTTTAAAGAACAAAATTTCTCTAGAAAACTAAATAATAGCAATACATTCAAAACTATAAAAAATATTTAACTGTAACTGTATATAATACGTATTTTTTGTATTTAAAAAAGCTTAGTTATATATTTCAAACATTAATTCTCACCAATATTCCTGATATTTAAACCATTAACTTTATTAGTTGTTTTCAACACTTATAAACTATTAATTCTTTCTTTTTGAGGTTGAATGACTTTAAAATTATTTTTCTACTTTTGTCAGAAAAGAATTAGGATGTGAAACAAAATTAATTTATCATAGCGAAAGGACATATTTTCCATTAAAAAAAATATTCCTCTTAAACCAAAAATGTAAGTACAAGCCACGAACCAACATAAATTTCTAGAGGACACAAAATTGTTTAAAATGTTCATACAATAAAACTTTGTACACACAAACATGGAATATTTACCAAAGTACTTTTTATTTATTTTTATTCTGTAAACTAAATATTGTTTTCCCAGAAATATTTCTATACAACCGGTAGAAGGTATTACCTTTAATAGTATCATCAAAACTTTCTGAATAAATGTTTAATTGAATCCGTAGCAAAATAGTTGGAAGGTTCTGAGTTCGTTTCCCCACAGATGTTTAATGTTTGTCATGCTTACTAATTATCCAAAAAAAGAAAAAAAAAATTATAATATAACATTTCATGCTCTACAATTTTTACTTAAAACCATTTTTCCTAATTCTTACCCTTTTTACTCGATTCAACTCTCATGCCTTTCAATTATATAAAAGGTGACAATTTATTGATGATTTCTGCCAGGAAATGGTTTCCGAATTATGCATACCATAATTCATCACAGAAAAAAAATTACAGCATTATACAAAGACTGTTACTCAAACTTCAAACGAGCTCCTAAACCAGGCTCAGAAGAATGTATTTATTGAAAAACTGATAAAAGCTTGAATGTTCACGCCAAGCTCTCCTCCATCTCATCCAATTTGAATGTTTTGAGTCGCTGAGTGTTCTTAGCAAAACGAACCCTGCATCTTCATTAGAATTGGAGATATTTTGATACAATACTATCACAACGCGCCAGTCATTAGCATGTCGGTGACGCGTTAATACGATTTTCCTCTAACAAAAAGTGCCCAACGCGGTTAAAGAAGTATTCACTTCAAATAATTAAAAAAATAATGTCTTAAAAAGAATGATATCATAACTTGTTTCATTTCCATAGTGATTACAATATTTTCCTATCAGGTAATAATAATATTGTAAACACATTTTATAGAAAATTATATTATGTAGACAAAAGGTTACTGGAGAGTTTAGTAGAAGTAGTAACAGCAGCAGGCAACAAGATTCTAGTTTGAAGTTTTGTATAGTAGAGTTTTACGAAACCACTAACACTACATGAATTAGAAATGTGGTTTTACAGAGTTGACCACAGTATATATATATGGTAGTTAACCCTGTAGCATAAACTTTCATATTATTATTGAATGTTTTATTTCAAATATTCATACTTACTTACTTAGTCCTAATACACATACAAAAATAACATAATATTTAAATAAAAGGAACAATGCGATTTAGATATTTTATTATATATTTAATTGTAACACCTCATGATTCGGGTAACTAATTGTTTTGTATTCCATAAAAGTTTCTACGAATGACTGACTATTTTCTAAATATATTGTATACAGATCTCTAACTTTTTCATAAAAACATTCTAGAAATGAAATTGGAAAATTCTTGATTATAAAAATTAATGTATTATATTAAAATTATTATTTGATTAGTATTAAAACATTTAACAAAAGAAATGATAAAATTTTGAAATTGAAAACTTCTTTAGGCACGTACAGCACTTTTAGAACTGTATCGTTTTAGAACTGTATCAAGTATTAATTTTCCGTTATTTTAATTGAAACCAAAAAAATTAAACTGTAAAATCAAATAATTTTTAAAAAAATTGAAAATTAATATATCAATCTTGTTAAATAATACTTTTTTGAAATAAACTTAGAAATACATCAATGACCACGGAACAACATAATTCTAAAATACAAGATTGTGTTTGCCACTTCAATATAATTTAACGAAGAAAAATATTTGTGATTATTGAAAAGTAAAATCATTTTACGAATCTTGATTAATCATGATAGGAGAAAAATGACAAGGTAGTGTTTCCTGTTCGAAGTTTAGTACAAAAGTTTAAATATCAGAATCACTTAAATGTTTGAAATTTGCCTTCCAATATATATTTGGTTAATCCAAATCCTCTCAATAGAAGACAAAATTTATATTTATATTTCAAAATTTTCCTTATTTTGGGTTAATTAAAATAATAATGGCACAAAGTCAGAAGGACCAGTGACACATTTTTCCCGATTGAAAAACCAGCATTGGCATTATTTTCGATCTCTATTATCACATTCATTATGGACAAAGTCTTGGATGTTGTAATTCATTTATACTCTAAAAATAAATCCTTAACAGATTATTTCAGTTTCAGTGATCAAGTAGGTACATACGCTATCTACATACCATTCGAACAACGAAAAACACAAGAAAATGAAGAAAAATTAATATGATTTACTTGTGGTCACTGATCAAACGAATTAGACCAATGGACCATTATTTTATTTCAATTAAGGTTACCAACCAACAAATTGTTATAGTTTTTTTCTGGTTTCGTGAGTGATCAAATTATTATATACTTAGATGATGTATTACTAGTTTCTTCTTTAACTGTGAAACATCGATATTACCTCCATAGTTAATAGTCCTGATTTCTTGTATGATGTTGTTTGTAAATACACTACAAGAAATTTTTACTCTCGTAAGTGAGGCATTGTCAGACTGGAATTGTTTGGGTAAAACCATATCTTTTTCCGACACTTGCTTGTTCCTCAAATTTTCAGACCACCAAAGAAAATAATTTAAACATTATATATTCAATAATTCTTCCTGTTAGAAAAACAAAAAATGTATAACTGTCAAAGATGAATGTTCTAACATAAAAGTAAACATAATTAATGGCCAGAAAAATTTCTGAAGATGTATTCATTTGGTCTAACAAATTTAGTATCCAAAGGTTTTATTGAAAAAAAGTCGGTGTTAAATGCATAAGCAAAGTGCAAACGGAACATCAACATGAGAAGAACCATAGAGGAAGAATCTGCAGAGGATTCCTTGGATAAAGTCACAGTTTATTGTCAAACAAGGACTACAACTTTCCAATTATGTATATTCTTCAAGGTGAACATAATTTTCAATGAATTTGCAAAACAAACGGCCTTTAGAAATGTTGTCCATGTATAATTTTGCCTGTGCCTCGATACTTATAAAATTTTTTTACTGCTTACTGCTTACAATGTTTGTTTCATGTTTTTAAAGTTTTGAAATTGTCTAAATTATTGATAGCATTCCACGTATTATACTCTAAATTTCAGTCTAAAGTTTGTAACGCTACCTAATATTGACCAAACACCTAATTAGTCCATTTCCGACTGTCCGTCCGTCCAGTTATTCATTGTAGTCGAAATACGTATTTATAAAATACAAAATAATTTGATCTAGGAAATTGGGGAAAAAAATCCAAATTTATTCATGTAAAAGGTAATGCATTACGTATTATTAATTTTACATGAATATATATATATATAACTCTATAGACTGGATTTTTATAGTATTTTATGAATGCTAATTAAAGTAGTCCAAATCATATGTTGAGTATCTAACCAATTAACTCTATTAGTTGTTATATAAACTTGTTTATATTCTCTTTAATCATATAATGGAAGTTAAAACAAACAAAAAATATTGGTAAAAAGTTGTTAATCTTCTACAAGAAGAAATATATATATATATATATAACGAAAATTATTTATTAAGAAAGAACCAGCATTCATTTTTCTTTTGGAAATCCACCAGAAAATTATATTAATTATATTATTTCATGTTTTTAATGTAGCTTTTCGTTATGTGGGAGATGTGCGTGTATGTTTGTGAATGCTTCCAAGGTTTCCTACTGTGCAGCACCACAGTACACAACTATTTTGTAGATGTGTTTGTAAACAATTATCCGCTTCAAGAAATGTTAATTAAAAGTTTTACGGGTATACGATTATTATTGGATACTAAACTAATTACTTACGACTATAGTATTATATGTTCTAATTTACAGTTTTCTATCTTATAAATATAAAAATCCCGTGTCACAGTGTTTGTAACAAAATTCCTTCGAAACAGCACGAAATTTTCTGTTTGTATATTCGATAGGTCTGAGAATAGGACATAAACAATTTGTTTTACTTCTAAGTAATAAGTGTTCCTTGGCACATATTTTTTTTAGTAAACTGTTTTGCTGCCCATTGAGTTACATAAGCAACATATAGATGGCACCTTTTAACCATTTTTATAAATAAACATAAGGATTAAATAGATGGCACCACTCTAATGATTTATAGTTAATTATTTTTTCATACTTTTTATCATTTTATTCACATTATATTTGCTGAATTGCTGAATTTATTTCTCACGTTCGGTTAATTAAGTGATATCATATAAATCAATGGTATTATAAGTAAATTAATACTTTTAAATAGATAGATATATTGACCGATGTGTTTGCAAATGTTATTGTAGATAGGTAAATAGATTGATATGATAGATAAGCAATAGATAATGAATTACACAATCTTTTGATTTAGAATTTAAAATTATATCTCTTTTAAAAGATTTATATATATTAAAAATTTTTATACAAATAAAAAATAATTTATATGGTAAGCAATGTTGGTCGGGTCAGCTAGTATAATTATAATATTCTTAGGTTAGGTTTAAAAGAATAAATATCTTGAAGAAAGTTGTCTAGATAGGCCCAGTATTAATTTACCCACAAAATTTGGTGTGTGTTTAATGATTCTTTTCTGCCTTTGAAAGTATTAGAAATGTGTTTTGCAAACAGTGGCTTACGAATTACGAATTTAGGACAAATAACTTGTGTAAATGAGTAAAACAAAAAATTCAATCATGGGCAATATTGTGAATACAGGTAAAAGTCTTATATCTGTAAATTTTCGAAGGAGTTTGTTGAATGTTACAATATTGTGATACAATGGAAAGTTGGCCTCACCATAAATTATAACGAGTAAATGGGTCTCTTTAGGCCTATTAAATAAAGGCAATCTGTAGTGTATTTTGTATTTTTTTATTTTTGTGCCTGAATAAATATTTATCCAATTGTTATGAAATTTAGTTTATTCAATTTTAACATGGAAATGGGGAGGAGGGGGTATGTCGAAGAGTTTTTGGGCGAAAACATAAATCTAAATATAAAATAAAACTTTGATTTTCGTTTTTTCGGGGAAAAACGCTTGGACATGCTCTCCGGTTTCATATCAAAAATCTTCACATCAAATTTAATAAGTATTTTTTGAGATACAAATGTGCAAATATAAAAAATAATAAAATGTATCTGACATTACAGATTGGATTTATTAAAAGAGCCTGTAGAGGTCTCTATCAAAAAACAATCTGTATTTGGATGAGTGGCCGCTTAGGATAGCTGCGTACTATTTGTTGTTGTATAGTTAATAATGTAGTCACTAATTACCTAAGTAGTTAAAAAAATGCATTTTACTTAATCGATCAATTAATCATTTAAAAGCCAATAATAAATTGATTTTACTATTAACACTATTTTCTTATGATGATTTGAATTTCATAAACATCCATGTAATAATGGTTTGAAACATATAGAACATGGTTAATATAGAAAACTATTTTGATGAATAATGGCCATAAATCACTTCTAGTGATCAGCAACAGGAGGGTATCATAGTGCAAGGCATCTAGACCAAGTCCATCATTCATGCATATGTTGTTCTCAATATAATCCATTACAGTATAGAGCTAGCTCGGTCAATCATGAGCCTAGATAAAAAATTGGGTAGCAATAAATTCATTTTATTCGATATAGATTTCGGTATATGAAAACGCAAAATGTTATTCTAAAAAATTTGCCGTACTTTATGTCTAATTGCGAAAATAGACTCAATTTCATAATAAATCTTAATAAAATCCATAATTGAAATTGATCCAAAAACAAAAAAGCTATCAAAGATTATTTCGCATCTCTTTCCTGAAAACGATGAATAATATGTAATTTACATGGAGAAAATTACAATTGACGTCATAGTTTTTACTTTTTTTTTTAAATCAAGAACTATTAATATCCCAATCTTGCTTATTTTTAAAGATTTAAGATGAATAGATTTTTGGTTGTGAAGACGTTTCACTTGAAATTAAATAAAAATTTGGTCCGACAGTCTATTATTTCGTTATTATTTTTATTTATTTTTCATCTAATAAAATTTTTAAATTTCAAAATTGTTACTATTAGAGAGCATATAAGTAACGTAAAAAAAAGAAATCATTTAAAATTTGTACCCTACTTTCTAAATTTTTTTTCTAATATTGTAACAAGCATAAAAGCGTTTAACAAACAGACATTGTGTTTAAAATATAATTTCTTTTCGCCAAAGACGTTATATATTTATTTCGTTTTATAATAATTTAAAAATAGATCATAAGATGAAACCTCTGTTTTTGCAGACATACGTCTATAACAAAGCCCCATATTATTATTTGTAATCCTTCTGCATTTTAACTATATTCGCTTATATTATACAAAAAAATTTATGAAGTGAGTAGAGCTGGTTACTTCTTGCTTCTCCCAACTACGACATTGTAATATATATACCACTACGTTAATTATAATTTATCAACTATCGCTGCCTGGATTCGAGATCTAACCTCATAGCCTGATCATCAAACGATTAAAAGTTTCAGTGCCTTAATTTGCTTGGACCCTGAGCTAGAATTTCGTTTTAAAATTTCAATTGATTGAAAGATCACTAATGTTGGATGACTTATAAGATCAAGATCCCTTGCAATTTAGTATGATTAATTATGCTTTCGACCCCGGACTGACGTAACGTAATGACAGGCTTAGACCAATCAATAAAGTTAAGCAACAGCAATCATAATCTGTATTTGGATGGGTGACCACCTAGCAGTTCTGTTGTTGTATAAAAAAAAATTAATAATAATAATAATAATCCCCTTTGGTTAATGGCTATATAGCTGAAAGTAGCTGAAGCCAAAAATTAAAAAAAAAAAAAAAATTATGCTTTCATTTCTAAATGCTCGCCCATAAAATTATATTGCCGACTCAAACCAATTTATATGCCCAAAAAGTATCAAAAGGGCCTTACATGTACTAAACGCAGCTTGTAGTTATTACAGTGTTATCACATAATCATGATCACATAATCATGATCACTCGGTTTGGTTGTAAGTAGTAGCAGAAAATTTCCATAACAATTAATGAAATTGAATTTCAAAACTGCTCCATCTCAAATAAAAGACCTTCCCAAATGCACAAGCATATTTTTAGTATCTTGATTTTGTATGTTAATATTTTTTCAGACGCACTTTAATTCATTTCGTACAACGATATTACCAAAAATCTCATCCAAACATTCATTATCTAGGTCATATGTAGAATCATAATTGATTGAATCGACTCTATCTACCATAATATGTTATGCATTTATGTATTATTGCATACAGAATACATATAGTTCAAAGTTAATTAATGGAAGAAATTACTTGGTCAATTACATATAATAAGGTTATTGTATATTGTGCCCACAAAGATAGGTACGTATTATAATTGGTTATAAATTGTTCAATGTTCATGTTCATACATTATATCTGTTAGATTCTGTTCGCTATGAAGAATGTGTTTTGTGAATAGTTTGTATCTATTGTAAATATTATGATGGTGTAAGATGAACAGGTTTATTAGTTACATGATAAAAATTTATTGAATTTAATTTAAAAAATAAATTAATAAAAAAATCCATATAAGCGATTTTCTAATAGAAGGAACCACGGTTGTAAGTAATATAACAATGCTTGAACATTCAAGAATAATAATAATATTAATATTAATTATAAATGGTGAACTTTAACTCATATCACAATTTTAAAAGAATATTTATTTTTTGAATTTCACAGCAAAAACTTGAGTATGTTTTTTTCAAAATTGATTCTTCATTTGTGTCACAATGGAGATCATTCACGCCACAGGCTATTTGTTCACTTTTGTGAATTCAAAAATTAGTTCTTTTTTCGAACTGTATTGTCTTTATGGCCTCAGCAACACAACTGTTCTAAATATTTAAAAAGTTTAATTTCTTAATTGGTTCGTTATGCATTTTTTTTTCAACAGTTATACAAGTGAAAATAAAAATAAATGGAACTTATTGAATTAATTTCGATTTTTGCCCCAATTTCCTAGATCAAATTATTTTGTATTTTATAAATACATATTTCGACTACAAAGTAGTAATGATCAGTATGGATTAGCAAGTTGTAATGATTTTCTGAGGAGATGTTACTCGTTGATAATTTGGTGACGGTTTGCATAATCGTAATAATTTGATCTAGGAAATTGGGGCAAAAAATCGAAATTTATTCGAAAAAATCCTAGAGTTCTCATTAATAATTATAAAAGGAACTTATTGACTTAATACTCAGAATATGCTTGAATATCAATACTGGAAAATTCTTTCACCGTTGGGAAGCTTCACTAGTCCCGAGTGACATAGGCTACTTTTTATTTTAACTACGCAAATGAAACCTCATGTCTTCCGCTAGTTATTAATAATTTTAAAAAATTGTTCAAATTAAAGTAAACTTTTATTTGTATGCATTGTTTAGTTTAAAAGATGCATCCTAGATCTGCAAGACCCAATTGAACGATCTTGTTCATCCATTTATCCAAAATAACTTTTTGGCCATATAAATTTATTTTCTACTTTATGACTAGTGCAATATTTGACTAGATTTAGCACAAGATGTAGCGTTTACCTTCCGTTTATTCAATTGAAAATTGTATTGAACTTAGTACGAATAGTGTAACTGAGCCATTATATCATTAAGTAGACTTACTTTAATAAAACCTATGTTATTTCATGTTTATGCAGTGCATAAAATATTATGCATCCATACAAAACAAACGAATAAAATCGTGTGAAATAGAAATATATAATAAATTGAATTTATAATCTGTTTTTTTTTTTGCTAATAATGTCAGTAGTATCTAATAAATTAAATCCAGAGTAAAGAGAAAAGAAAAAATATATTGATTTTATTTCAATAAAAAAGTAGGTATTATTAATGATTCATTTGTAATACGTTCATTTATATATTAGTTTCATAAATATTAATTAAAAGGAAATTTTTCTTATAATTCTATTTAAATAAATCTTGAATTCAAAGCTTTAGACGTACAAACAGATAGATTATAGATTACTGGATTTAAATTTATTTGATAAAAAATTCACGTCATTGAATTTTATGGACCAACGAGTACTCATTTTTATAATTATAATGACGAATTCGTATTTGAAAATGAAAAGCCAAAATATGATGAAAATTTTATTTTTCTAAGATGCTCTTATTAAACTTCATAATTTGACCACCCCCTCTGATAATTCTTCCAATAAATAATTCATTTCGATTAATTGTGCTGATATAAAAATCAAGAAAGTTGATGCAAGAAGAATTACTTGAGGAACAACAAATATACGTTTCCTTAGACTTCCCTTCCTTCTTGTCACATTTTATCACATCAAAGTAGATTAGCGCTAAACACCTCATGAAAAACCGTTCACAATAAGAATGCTGAGTCTACTACTTGCACAAAATTGAATTTAACTAAACTACTTGACTCAATAACTTTACTAAACACTTGACTAAAATGTTGTTGTTCACGCAACCTTCTTCCATGAAATGTGTATTTTATGAACAGACCCTAAATAGATGCAAAGGCGTAGTAAAAGTTTAATTTAAAGAATAACCTGAAATACCTTTTGTGAAATGAAAGGCTTTGGTTGTCTAGGTTAAGAATCACTTGATTATTTGACTCCATCTCCTATCATCTTTTTAAAAAGACGTTATTTAAGGCTGTTTTAAGCAGTTAAATCTGCTGTTTTTCCTGAATAAATGATCCACCCGAAATATTCTGGCATCTTTAGAAAGCTAACAGTGTCGTCTTTCCAATAAAATACGATTTTATGAAATAAATTTTTATTTCACTTAAATTCCACTTAGAAGTAAAACATAAAATGTTAGTAAGGACAAAAATTTGTACTAAAAACAGTTTCACCATCAATTAGAAGATCTATTGAAGAAATAATTCTTAGAAATTCCATTATGTTCTAATAATGGACAAAAATAAACAATAGAGTTATCTTTACGTTCAAAAGTATTTATTTGTGTAGCGATTTAATTTATTATTAAAAAGCTTTTACTGAATTTCCTAAAACAATTTTTTTTCGAAGCTCATACTCCTGTGTTCGAAGTTATAGCGTAGAAAGGGAAACATTGGAAAGTCGTATAGGGTTATCTTTTTTTCTTCGTAATTTGTATATATTTATGTTAGATATTGTGTTCTATTATATTTAAAAACAAACAAATACTATGTCTATTCAATGCGCTTATTTACCTAATGCCTGATCTACACTATCGAATGTACCTGGTCAGAATTTTTCATTAAAAATAGGAAGGTGGTAATATTTAAAAAAAAAAGATGAATTTGCATAATTTATGTTTTAAATGAAATGTTAGGGTCCAGGTGGAGCATCAACCATTAGATTACATTTATCTCTTGCCGTTCTCAACTACTTATGGGGATTTATCCAAGTGTTGTGATAGTTTTGTATCCCAATATCTCTAGTGCTAGTGAATAAAGTTTGGTTTAGTCTAAAACACTGAGTGACTCAAGACCCATTATTTGACCTGTTAATCACTCAAATTTGATGAATCTGATTATTGGGAGCACAACACACACTCATGAATAGTATCAAGTCTGTTTGGAAAATGCCACAGTTGTTTAGTATTTAAGATTCATAATATAATAATTTAATTACCTGGTTATTGATTACAGTAATATGAGATTTATCAAACAAAATATACAGTTTAATACTAAATCTCACTTCAAATCAAAAGAGAGGTTAGATTCACAGTTAACGGATAGATAACACCACAGTTGTCCCTATTTTATGTTGAAAATAACTCACTGTGCAAAGGAGCAGCACATGGATCCACTAGTACAATTAAATTTTGTAGATAACTTCTATCTTTCCTCTTCAAGAAAAAATATGCAATTTTCTGAATTAAACAGAAAAAATTAATTAAATAAATGGAAATGACCTCTTTGCTTCCAGGTCTACAGATTTTCCAGTAAAAATCAAAAAATAAGACATAGTATTTCTATAATATAAGCTGTATAATATAAAACTAAGGAAGTCGTGCTAATAAATCAAACTTTTTCTAGACTTCTTGCTCAACCTTGCTGAATTCCGCATATTGCTGAGGCTGATTTGTTTCATTAACTTGACAAAACTATTTTTAACTTTGTATACACACCATATTTGACCTTTTGGTGCAAGTAACACTTCAACGGAGAGAAACGAAAATGATATTTAAGTATTTTTTCATAACAATCCACCATCTGATTCCAAAATTGTATAATGATTCTATTTTTGATGTGAAAATACATACAAATATAATCCTATGTGGACCAGACATAAAAAAATTTTCCACCATTACATTTTAGAGAGATAAAGACAGAGAAACATTCAATGGAAAGCAAAGAAGAGCAAAATATGTGCGTGTTTGCATTATAAACATGCCTGTCTTATATTAGCTCAATTGTCTACATAAAACGATGAAGATTTTCAGTTTATTCAACAACAAAAATGTATAAAAAAAAACCTTTATAAGCAAACATCGAAAAAGTATATAATGAATATGTATAGATAACTTTCCTTAGGCCTTGTTTTTTTTTTTAACTTACATTAATTGGACAGACGTTATAATTGTAGTGATTATTCACTTTCACGTAAAAAAGTATAAATTATGTAATATTTATATTATTTCAATGTCATGAAGTATATTCATATTATTTCTCTGTTAAACTTTTAGACCATAACAATATGCATGATGACAGTGTTAAAAAATCACTATAGTGATGTAATGGATATTTAATAAAATAAAATAATATTTTATTTAAATCAACCATCTTGATTAAAACACCTATCACATCAGTAAACAATAATGACGTCAGAATGTATTAAATAGTACCCGAGAACAGAGATATCATATGTACTCCTTCTCTTTCCTCTATAACCAATAGTACTCTACTGAATTTATTCAATAAAATGACGGAATTCACTGATTGAGAATAGATTTGAATAAATTTTTTGTTGTTGAATTTCTAATTTCATATACTAAAAAGTTGGATAAAATAACGAATTTATAGCAAAAATTTATCATAAATTTTTATCGAAAATTGAAGGGTCTTTGAGTAATCCACCATTATCAATGCCGATTTTACATTAAAAATGAAATATTTGAATATTTCGCAAATCTTAAACTTATTGAAAAACATCCGGGGGAAAAAATTGTTTTTAATTTCTGTAAATACGATAATAAGCAAATTTATATTTAATAATATATTTAATTTTAGTCAAATTTAAATACTGGAATTTAACGTTTAAACTTTTTGGTACGGTAAAAATCACCCAAAACAAGTTGAATCTCAAAATGTTGAAATTTATCGCAAAGTATATTCGAATTATGTTATCCTAGTTAAAAGATATGTTTTCATTTTCTCAAAAAAAAAAAATAATGAATTTTTTCAAATTTTAGGATTATAAGCAATTATATTTGCTATAACTCTTAAAATTTTAAAACTATTAAAATTCTCTGCAAAATAATTTTTAGATCGATTAGCTTAAAAATTAAGAAACTTACCGAAGAAAAACCAATCAAATATAGTTGTAAAAGAAATATACAATATTAAAAATAACTTTATTTTCATGGAGAAACAAACTCTTGGAGAAAATGGACTTACAATCGGAATCTTTTTAATTATATTTTGTATTAATGAATATCTAGTGTATCCCAAAGTAGAAAGAATTCAAAAAACACTCAGACATTGAAATCCATTCATCTAAAAATACCAATGATTACTGTACTTTTACGTCACAAGATCGACTTATTATCTATGTAAACATGTAGACATTCTGGATCCGTTATTTTTAAAATAGCAAAGAAACTATTTTTAATGTAAAATTGGATGCTCTTCAACTTTTATTTGAAATTTTTTTTTTTTACAAACTCTTACCGTTTTGAGCCAACTCAATTCTCACCCCTTTCAAAAGTTTATAACATACGGGTTTGTTTCCAGCCAGAACATGGTTTCATCATGTATTATGATTCATCAATGACAAAAATTACAGCCATACACAAAGAACGTAACTGAAGTATGCCACGAGCTCCTAGTCTAATAACAAATGAATTCATATTCATATACACGTAATATTTAATTCATAGAAAATTCATAGGTTAGTCGTCTCTATTATAAACTATTAAAGGGTTAAAACCATTGTTATAATTATTTGTTGGTAGTAGCCATCCAGAGAGCACCTCCTGGATATGTAAACAATGCAAATACACTTGAATGAATGCATTTTATTATGTATAATAAAGCCTTATAGTGTAGTGAATGTACTGTATTTGTTAAACCATGTATATTCTGTAAATATATTAAAATATTGATAATAAATTTTAATAAATTTTACACTAAATGATTTTAATTATTAATTAAATAATCTTTTATTCATAAACAAATATGTATGGTATGATTATAATTATACTCAATAATATGCAAATATCATACACGAATTTTGTTGTTGTACGATTGTTTTGACCACAAAATATATACGTAATTTCAGGGGAAATAATGGGCGATATTTCTACCCGGACAATTATGTTTTTTATAATTCCTCCTAGAATACTGATATATATATGTAAAAATTACGAGGTTTTCTATCGAAAATTTAACCCCAAAATGTATTTTTTCATTCCGGTCAAACATTAAATATGTGGGTAGATAGGGTAGGTCCGGGGTAAATGGCCAACGGGAGATATATTCGGTCCAATTATTTTCAGTACCAATATGTAGTTAATAGTTTTTGGTAAGTTCACTTCTATTAATGTAGGCTACTAGCAGCACGTGCAATGTAATAGAAATTCGTACTGTTATGTTTTACCCTGTGTGGTATCAATTCCTAGTCATTCATCGATGTGATCATCTCTCCCGGTTGATTATGGACAGATGGCTTCCAATTGGTCTGGTAAAAATGGACACAACAGAGTATTTTTTTCTAAGCAGCCCGTTAAGAAATAATACTTAATTCAACAATTTATCTAAGCTCAGCACACAGTTTTATTTTTATCCGAAATAAGGGACATTACAGATTTAATACCTTATACAGTCAGCGAGCTTTTAGGTATTACATTAACTGATCAAAGATGTTATCTGAAGAACTAAAAATGGCAAATAAAAATGAAAATAAGGGTATAAAAACTAACATGGTCACCTCCCACAGGCATCTCAGAAAAGTTAGCCAGTCGAGATATATAGAAAAGTTTTTTTATAATTGTTTTTATCTTAGCTTTTGTTGATTAATTTGTTATTTTATAGTCAAATGATTAAATATTAATTTTATAATGAGGAATATAAATATTTTCTTAAAAACACTACTAATTTGATTTTTATTACGTTTCCTAAAAATTGCGGCAATTTCTCTCGGATTAACCCTATATTAAATTTAGTCTTAAGTTAGTAATGCTTGTAGATATTGACGGCACTATCAAACGTAACGTGTAATTCACTAGCCCATTTTCACCTGTTTCATTGTCTTTCTGCCTGACTGTTCTTTCGCTTGCCTTTCATCATGCCAACTTTAAATCGAAATTTCTATGTTTGTATAGTTATTTTTAATGTTGATACCGTTTTGTAGACTTATCAAAGCTCATGAACGATAAAATTCGGTCAGCTGAGTCAAATGGATGATGATTTTGAAATAATCACAAAGTACATATCTGTATCTGGGTTATGTTGACGACGTGTACTTACTAGGGTTCAGATTCCTATGAGCAAATAAGGGAGAATCTGTGTGTGTTCTCTTTACGAAAAGCTATGCAAAAGTATGAGATTCAAAATCAATGCCACCTTTCAATTCCACAATTCCTTTCACTTGATGCTTCAGTAATATTGATTGACAGATGAGTAAATCCATAACGGGTCTACGAATTTTAAAAGTCAAATTTACATTCTTATGGTATACTCGTGAAAACATTTAAAAATAGACAAGTGATAAAATTTTTCTAGTATTAATCTAAGACACATCGGCAAACATGAACACAGCATATTGAGATACTAAAAAACAAAAATTAAAATTAATTGGGGGATAAAGTGTAAAGCTGATACAGGCATGCTAAAAATGTACTATAAGGGAACCAACACTGGAAAAATAGGAGAGGCTAGCCAGGAATTCTTTAGCTCATTAAATCAAACAATTTTTAAAGGGCAAGATCTCGAAGCTGATTTTCAAAAACATTGTTTGATAGAACTGAATAAAATTCACTTATTGGCGCCTTAGAGATTTAATTGTACAAAGAAAGTGGTCAAAATATTTGGAAAAATAGCTAAATGCATCTTCTTCGCTGAATAACACATACCTATGTATGGATATAAACCATCTTTGCAATTCTCTTGATTCATAAATATTTATAAATATTCAAATTTTGTTATTGTATATAATTTTCACGTTTAAAAATAAATATATATACATATTCTACATATTATACATTGACTCCTCATATTAATAATATACTATAATTGTGTGATGTATGTTCTTTATTTACAAAATAAATAAATTTAATGACAATTTTCATATTTATCATTCTTTTAATAATTCACAAAATTAATTGATATTTTGAATTTATTATATAAATATCTTAAATTATGTTCATTATTTTGTAAATAGACACTTAGATCATACAAATTGAAAACTTAATTAACGTTTTTATGGCCTCGCAAAGCAGCTTCATGTCTTGTCACAGACCTAATATTGTTTAGACCATATGTCAAGAGCTAGAATATCTAGCTGTAACTGTATACCAAGTAAGCCAGGCCAATCTTGGGTCTGCCTGACACGATTATAAAACGAGAGTATATAAAAGTGTTCTATCGAACAAAGTTTAAACTAGAAAGTAGATAATAACAGGCTTTGGTGATTTTGTGGTAAGGTAATATACTGTCGTAACGATAAGGTAAATAAGGTGTTTGAATCTATTGACTACGTTTCGAGTCTCTATAGAGGCTAATAATGGGGAGAGGCAAAGAATAAGCAATATCCACAGCCCGAAATCAACCGCATACCAGGTCCAAGAAAAATTTTCGTAACGGATAAACTAAATTATAATTAAATGTTCACTATTTTTAAACTATTTCATGAACATTAAGCCGCAAACACTTCATTCGTAACGTATCCCCGTATCGTTTGTAGGTATTGGAATCATGTTTAGCTTAGGGTTCCATCTGTTTACCAAGTAGTGTACTTTCACTTTAACGAGGCTCTCTGTAGTGGTTGTAATAAATTGTTTTCTATTTTGTTCGTCCCACACGATTTCGAAATAATTAAATAGAGATGAATAATGCTTAAGTTGTGTACAATTTTATGCATGTAACGTGTAACAATTTTAAGCATGTAGTGTTTTTACAAATGTTATGTTTTTGAGTCCATATTATTCGTAACTTCACCTAGCAACATCTTTTGATACAATTCAAATGTACCAACAATTCGTGGGACGCCATGTAAAATCATTACATATCAACTTTTATTACGCAACGATGTTATGCGTTTACATCTACATAAAGGTGGCTGTCTAAGTTGTGTTACGGCGTTACGTTAATGTTGCATAATGTGTGTACGCGGCTTTACAAAACACAAGCCATGTGGATTTATCTTTTGGAAAGCAGGCCAAAAGCATCCAGAAAAATTGAATTATTGTTTTCATTTAAACATGATTGTCTCAATCAAGCTTCTTTGGAGTATTAAAACTCAAAATTGTATTACGTCTGTCAGAAATCGGCTGTCACATATCGACTAGACCATCAATGAAAACTTTTAAGTTGAAGGGATTATTTATAGTTAAAATATTTCTTTATAAAAATGAAACGACTCATAATCTGGTTCATTTATGTCAATTGAAAGCTGACACAAATGCCAGTTATACCACTATTGTAAATTACCGTGATTAAGTTTAAATAGATTTAAAAAATTTATCTAAGAGCATTTTCTTTTGAGAATAATATTGAATGAAGCTTTTTTTTTGTTCTTTTGAACCTTAAACCATATGTTTATATCTTCACACTTATGAAATATTTATTTTCATTCGGACCTAATTTGTATTTTCGGTGCTAAACCAATAACTCCCTGCCATACATACATCGTTAATAAAATTTGGTTTTAAAAAAATCTATAAATTTATAATCCTAATAATCTACGCGTGTAGTTAATTGTATAATAAATTAGAGAGTCTGATACCTATACGATGAATAATAACACACACACACACAGTGAGGCTATTTATTTTGTAAAAAATAAAAAATTATATTATACAAATGATGAAATGAAAATTTTAACATTTCACTGATTTCATAATTATATTATGAATTCGTAGTTGATTATACATGAATGTTAATTAAACAATTGGTTATTTTTTTTTCAGAAGAAAAATTTTACTCAATAAATTTACACAAATATGGTCTCAAAACACGAAAATCAAGCGCATAACAGCATTTGGTGTTCGTTACTACTTCTACTGGATTCTTATATCAAAATTTTTAATTCGAACTATATTAATAATTTATTTGCGAATTTTTTAATTAGCTTACAAGAGTATAATTCTGAAAATGATTTGCAAACGTAAGGATAAAATTACAATAAATTAATGATCAAGTAACTCGTTTCGTTATTTGTAAATTTCTTCTTCAACATATTATTCGTGAGAGGATGAAATCATTTTCAAAATATATTCTTTAATCTACATTAACGTTAAAACAATTATCAGTAATCCATTTATCATGCAATAATCCAGCAAATATCCAAATCAGAAAAACTTCAAAAACAAGATTTTATTAAAAGTTCTTTAAGATTATGACGTCGTGATAACTTCCTTTTTAAGAAGTGATACTTAAGAACGGTTTAATAGAATGTGTTTTTATAGAATATTGGAAGAAGAGAGAAATATGAGGTCACTTTAAGAATTCGGTTAGATTTAATTTTTCTCATATGCTTTCCACTTTAATTATTTCTACTGTTTTCGAATAATTTAAAATTTAATCAGTTTTATTTCATGATCTTCGTTATTTTCTTTATTATTTTTTATTTATTCAAAATTAATTTAAAACCAAAAAAAAAGACAGATTAAGACAATCTACCAACGGATTAATTTTACCACAAATTCAACGATTTGACTGACATTTTGAGTTGACTGTTTGAGTTCCCAAATTTACTTTGATAGATGGCATTATGAATTCTTAAGAAATTTTTGTGTAATGGATAGAATGATGGACTCAAAAGTCAGAGTATCGATTTTTGATTCTAAATATATCCTAGATGACTTTTTTTCATGATAATTGTTTCATTTTTGTTTTCCATTTTCATGATAAAATTTTACATACTTAAATTTCCCAGTGTATAAACAGTTATGTTTTTAGTTGGTTTTTCGCGAAAATTGAAAGAAATATAACAAAAAGTGGTAAACTATGTCACCAAATAAATATATATTTTTAGTATGTTGATTTTCATACTGTACAAGTTTTGAAACCTTTACAAAAGTGCCTTTGATGTAAATATTTATTACCTAGCCATTTTATCTCCCATATATACATAAATTTGTAAAATTATTAAAATACTTATTCTACTGTGTTCCTATGTATGTTTACATTGTACCAGTCGGTATTGATCCCTTCCTCCCTCCAAATAACTAACTCTAGAGGGTACTTAATAATAATAATGTTTTGTATGATGACTGTAATGTTTGGAAAAAAATTATACATTGGAGAATTTTTATGTAAAAATAAAAATGCAAAAAAAATGGGAAAAATGATTTTTTATTTATTTTACATATCCCATATACATGACGAGTGTTACTTTATTATCGACTAATGGAAATTCCTCAGGCTGTGTACAACAATAAAAAATAATAAGCTTTAATCTTTCAATAAATTAACTTTCATTTTGAATTGTTTGAAAACATAGATTGTATTGTAAATTGGTCAAAGATAAAACAAAATTACTTAAAAAACATTGTTAAAACATATTCTTAAAAGGAAATTACAACTAACATACTTATTTGTTTAGATACTTGACATATGATTGAATTTCAGTGTTTGGACTATTTTTAATAAGCATTTATAAAATACTATAAATAGCCAGTCTATACAGTTATATATGTATACATGTATAATAATATTCTTATTACTTGTATTAAAATTGTGGAGAACTCTTTACGAAAAAATGTTTGAAAGAAATAAACAATTATTTTTTGTTTTTGTACTTTTCTTCTATTTTTTTCAGTTTTAGAGTTGGGTCAAAAATCCATTGGACACAATGGACCGATTTTGATCATTCACGAACTCAAATTCACTTTTTATGTTTAGAATACGACATCAAAATTTCAACCCGCTTTCTCTTTTTGTTTTTGAGTTATCGTGATGACGGACGGGTGGGCATTCTGAATACATTAAATATAGATGTTTCTATGAACACATATGACAAAATTTTGTTTGCGCGGTCAATATTAGGTACCGTTACAAATTTTAGACTAAAATTAATATACCCTGACAGTTTATGAATGTCGAATATAAAAACAATAAAATTAAAAAAGGTATAAAATTAGCATCATTTCGTAGCATCTTTTATTAATAATTCATTCATACTGATTATGGCATTTCGATTTCATTTTGATAATGGGCCATCCAAAAATTTAATTAGAGTGCCTTAATCTGAATATTGACGATTTAGCGATTATATGACTTATATATCTAGATCTCGTTAGAATCGTGTTCAAGATATTGTTATCCAGAATAAATTTTAGACGATATTTCAAAAACTTCAAGCCTAATAGTAAAATAAACCCGACTTTGTTATTTTTGGATCAATATTTTCTGATAAACGCAGAGTTTTTTGAATTCGCAAATATTTTTTCTTATCTCTTTTCGATTTTTTTTTTGAAAAGAAGATCCATAAATCAAGTTTTTGTATCCTAAATTTCTATAAAACTATAGGGTCATTTTAAATGGAAAAACTAGAAAATTTGATCTATGCAACGATTAAATTTGTGGTTAATGAGATATCGCCTAAGATCCAATACGAAGATCAGAGGCATTTTATGTCATATTTTGGAGCCATTTCATGTGACATTTCGATTAATCATACGTGGTTTTACCACCTTTGTTAACCAAAAAAGTGAATATTAACCAATAATTTGAGTGGCAAAAATTAATCATTAAAAACATTAAAATATGAAAAATAACACTTGTTCTTTTGACAAAATTTAAAATAAAATCAGGAGGGGGCATCCGAACTCAACTTTGTGTCATTGACTATTGTCTTTCCCTCAATGATAAAATAGTGCTAGAAATATCAAATAAGCCTCTAATTATTATTACTAATATGGAATTACATCTGACGATGATATTTTGTAAAATCATATTATATTCTGACATTCTATTCAAGGAACATAATCTGTCTATCTTGAAGGTCCCTTTTTAACATTTTATAATTATTGAAATCGGATACTCAAATCCAAAATAGGAAAATCTATTTTTTGATAATATTCGTCAATATATTTATAGAATACCTTTCACAAATATCCTTCACAACTCGGAATTTGTGAGAACTCGAGTACTCTGTTTGGATTATCAGATAGGTCATTTACCAATCATATTCTCAAAACTAAACTCTTTTATGCAAATCACAAAAACGAAAGTACTTACAAAATTTAGGCTTTTTTTGCTTCAATATTACGAATAATTGATACAAATCCAAAGGCATCCTAGAAAATATACAATTTTCTCAAATTCGAAATATCGTTTTTCGACATAAGCAAACATATATATTCAAATTTATAGACAAATATTCAATTTTATTAATAGTGATTGTAGAAGTTAATTTTCAGTGTTTTGATTTCTGTACATTTTGTAATCTATAACCATTATGAAATGCACATCATACATCGTTCTAGTAGAACATTAATTTCACATTCATGTTCTATATACGAACTAAATCTATGAACTATCAATCACTTTACAATAATAAACAGTCCTTACTAATAATAGTACAGTTAGATTTGTCTATCCGTCTAACTAGTGTACCAATATACAACTTACAGTATGATATTGTTAAACCGAATGTATCAAAATCTTTATAATTATTGTGCCAATATATCAACACTCCAAAAAATATTATAGATTGGTTCGCTTGCAATGGAATATCTTCAATGAATCACATACTAGTCAACCTAGCAGAGAAAAGTCCTCAAAATGAGCTGCAAAATTAAATAATGTGCTTAAATTTGTAATAAAGAAAATGTAGTCATTATAATGCATTACTTTCGTCATCAGGTAGAGCAATTCTGAAAAAAAAATATTATTATATGTACTAAAATTAGCTACTTTTATGGAGTGCTTTGGATACACCAATTTAATCAAAATTATCAAAAAAATTCGTGAATCACGCAAGCTTGTCATCCATTTCTTCAGTGATCCATTTTGAACGGATATTTTGATAACTTTGATTAAATTTAATCATTGAAGTCACACCATAAAAGCTCCTTAAAATTACCAAATTTTAGTAATTAAATATATCTTTTATACTTTTTTCAGTATTGCTCGGCTAGCTTGATATTACTTTTCTAAAAATGTGTACAAATGTGAGTAACTTATATAATTTTGCTCACCTAAATAACTTCTAAAAAGCTCCTAATTTTGAGCATATTTAAATGGCAGATTTCTTCGATGACTTCTAGCAAGTCACCGGTTATATAAAATATTTTTTATTTTTTATTTTAAAATTTAATTAATTGAAATAGGTCTGAGTATTTGACTGATACTAAAGTTTTTTTATTTTACGGTAGAATACGGTAAAACTAGCTTTAACACCTAAACAAAACTGAATAAAAAAATTAAAATTGATTTAAAAAACGAAGAAGTTATAGGCTTATAAAAATTATTTTTCAAATTTTTATTGGTACCGATGTTTTACATGCAATCTCTGTGGGGATTAACATAATTACGTCACAATACAGTATCATTCTCTTTGTCTAATTAGGATTTTAGTACTTCCGTTATTTGCTTATTTTTAAAGATTTAAAAAAAATTAACTTCAGTTTGCTATTCGTGAAACAAAGACGCTTTAATTGAAGAAATAAAAAAGGTACTCATTCATTTATTCATTCATTTTGGATACTCCGAAAAAACGAAAATTCTTGTTTCAGTTGAAAATTAAAAGTACTTTCATTTTGAGATACAATGTAATACTGCTTAGATATATGGCACACTCAATTCGAATATCCTCCACTTATCCCCTAAATATTATTACCATAGCTGGTCGCAGAGGAAGAGAATGAGTTAATGCCTGACCAAAATTTGCCACATATAAAACACAGACGGGTGTGAGAAGATTGGTGTAATTGTAATAGCTATCACAGACGTAAGCAAGCAAATTGAAAATAATAATTGTGCACATAAATCACAATTGTGAATGAAGATATTGATTCTATAACAGTTATATGGTAGGTACGAACCAATCTAACTTTATAACGAATGAACGTGGTAGGACCACATAGCTTTACGTTCCGTATACTACAGTAAAAGTAGAAATTAACCTCGCATTAATTTTCCGATCTAATTTTTTTATTTGGTTTAGGATCACTTATTGAGTAATAAATCACAAAATGCAGGAGTCAGTCGCCATCATGAAAAAATGCTTTTGGTTTGTGTCTCGGAAACTATGCAATTTAGGGTAAAAGTTACTGGGACCATTGTGGAAAATAAAAGTTTGCGTGTTGCGTTAACTCTAAACTTTTTTGGAGTGTTATGAAAAAATGATGAGAGTGAAATTTTGAATGATGAGTGTTATTTATGTTACACTTAGTGTAAGAAAATATATATTTATTTATTTAATTTTTCAAATTTAAACTCAGCTTTGACTGTGTTGACTATCTATCTCCAGTCCTTTTGCACTTGCAAATATTTGCATGCAATTAAAATTTGTTTTTTAATGATGCCAAAGAAGTAAAATTCCTGACACGTGTACACGCACAATTTTTTTTTTTTTTTGTAAAACTTACCTTTTACCATTTATTAAGAAGGTTTTTCTATATTTTTCGCTTGTTTTTATCTTGGCCGATAACTTTGAAAACATCGGTTTAATCAATAAAATGCTTCTTTTAATTTTATAGATCAATTTGTTCTCTACAATTTTTTTTAACAATTTTTTTCTTAAGTCCATATTTTTCGAGCTATACGACATTCAATGTTGGATTACTATACGTAAAATTTCAAGGTATACATAAAGTGTAATGGTAGAAATTTCAGGCAAAATTAAAAAAAAAATGATTGTTTTAGTTTTGTCCTATTAAAAATCAATTTTTTCAAAAACTAAAATCGAAAAGATACAAAAACCGGTTTATTAAATAAGCTATAAACGGTTAGTTTAAGAAAAAAAAAACAAAATAAACAAGCGTAAATGAAACGAAAAACACAAAATTCTCTACAATAATGGTCAAAATGGACCAAAAGTATATAGTTTCCGAGATATCGGCTAACATTATTTTTTCAAGATTAGGCCTGATGCTCCAACGAATGAAATTTAGTGCGAGGTTAAATTCTATTTTTACTGTAGTATATATATTATATATGAATGATATATTAATATAAATGGATTTTATGAATTCATTACCAATCTGTCTGTATCGATGTTTAAATTATATGACTGGGTGTATTTAATTGTTGCATGAAATTGTTTAATTGATTAACATATTGTGTTATTGGGAGCGGTCAGTTGAATGGGTGGTGTTGGAGTAGTAAACTATATTTCAATCCATTTTTTTATGGGGTTTGGGAATGTATTAGTCATTGGGTTTCTAACATGCAAATTTTAGCTACTACACAATCTAGTATAGTAAATTAGAACTTTGTAGAATTAAAATAAAATTTTCTACTACAATTTTTCTACATTTAAATACGTATTTCGAATAAAATATGCTTGTTATTAGAACAAACTATCTAATCGTAATTACTCTGACTAACTGTAACTTTGGGGAGTAAAAAGCTGTACAATAAAATTATTCAAATAAAATTTGTTGAAAATAATAGCCGCCACCTGATTTGTATTATTAGTTTTGAATTCAAAGTTGTTTGAAGGTCAAGAAGAACTTTTTCAAAGGTAAGCATCTCAATTGTTAATGGATATGGAAAAATAGTGAGAAATTTCACGCCTAGAACGGTAGTTTAAAATTTTTCAGGGTAAACTTCAAGAAGGTCGATTCAATGATTGTTAAAAAAGTATACGTTAAACGCTTATTATGTAAAAGAAAAACGCCTAATGTATCTTAAACATATTAAGCACCTTAAAAATTTTCTTCTTAAAAAGTAACTACAAGACTTTAAACGATTTAAAACAAAGAACTTGTGTTATTTAAAATCATATTTATCACACAGAAAAAAACTTTGATTTATCAAAGTTTTATAATACGTTATATCCAAAAATACAAAAGTAGCTTTAATTGTATATAATTTTTTTTTTAGAAATAATTTATATTGTTACTATAATAAGACGACTCTATTCATTTACAATAATCCTGCAAAATTTGTTCATATACAAAAGAAAATCATGATTATAGTGATTAGGGAGATGTAGCAAAAAATTATCGTATATGTAATATTATGCGTCAAATATCCAAAAAAATTTATCATGTGTAGTAAAAAAAAAAAATGAGCCGTTATTAAAAAAAAAAATTTTATTGATATTAATTTTTTTCCAAAAAAACAATTAAGATATGGAGATATTCCATCATTCCAAATTAAACAGAAATGTAAATATGACGTCATCTGTTCTTATCCAGATTTAAATTACATATTAAATATCGTTTTTAAGAATGCGATGGATATATAATCTTTAATAGCCTATTAATACATGGACTGAAAAGTCCCGGGCATAACACATAGATGGTGCTAGTTTTATTGCAGTCACCTTTTTTCCAGTTAATACTAACCTTCAAAAGACAGCTGTTAAAATTTCAAGATATTCTATTCATTAGTTTGTGAGTTACTGTGCAAAAAGTGACGCTATTTTTGTTATTTTCAAAACAATGGATCAAAAACAATTTCGTGTTTTAATTTTACTCTGCTTCTTGATGGGAAAAAATACCGTTCAAGCGAAGCAATGGCTTGAATGTTACTTCTTTAATTTTTAATCAATTTTAATTGAATTTTCAATTTTTTATGACATTGAGTCTAGGTTTAGATTTTGATGTGAAATATAGCGAATTCAGTATTAGTCAACAATCCAAGAATTTTTGTTAATTTAAAAAACAAGTGAAAATAACAACTAACAGGATAATTACTTAGATACTCGATAAATGATTGTATCTTATTGTTTGGACTGTTAATATTTGTATTCATAAAATACCATAAATATCCAGTGAATGCAGTTATATATGTATCCATGTATAATAATAATATGTATTGTTATTACCTATATGTGTCTACTAGCCAAATTTGTGGAGATAAAATTGTGGAGAACTCAAACATTTTACAAAAAACTGTTTCATACAAAAGTTGTTTCAAATCAATAATTTTTTTTTCTTATTTCATCTTTTATTCTACTCTTACAGTTTAAAAGTTTGGTCAAGGATCCATTGGACCCGATGGACCGATTTTTCTCATTCACGAGCTCAAACTCACTTATTACGTTTAGAATAAGTCACCAAAATTTCAGCTTGCAATCTCTTTTTTTTCGAGTAAGCGTGATGGCGGCCGAACAGTCGAAAATGGAGTAATAAGGTGTTTCTATAATACACGTATACCAAAATTTTGTCTATGCGGTCAATATTAGGTAGCGTTACAAACTTTAGACTAAAAATACTATGACATATTATATATGTCGAGTATAAATACATTAATTGAATATTTTAATTTGACTCCATTAGAACACTAAATGATTTAGTCTGATACACACTTACCTAATACGCTCTTTATTTTTTCTCTTCAATGATAAATATTCAACATTATCTATCCGTGTATATATATTTTTTTTTTTGTATATTCACTACAACATGAATATACATCCAAAATGAATATATATCCGAAAAAAAAGACAAATCCTTAGATTACCGAAGGCTTTCAAATTACTGTATGTGTTATACGCCTTTGTAATCATATTTTTCTGATACTACAATTCGTAATCTTCTTGTAGATAGAACCAAATGAACTGTAAAAATCAATATCTAATAAACATATTATAGTTTATTTCAAAATATATTATCGTTATTTTCATGGGAATTCCAATTATTTTTAAGAGAGCCTATAGACTGAAACTTAAGTAAAACACGTGAATATTACGAATAACAAGAGTTAATTGTTTAGATTCTCGACATATGTTTCAGTATCGATATTAGCATTAAAAAATTACTTTAAGTATATAGTCAATACTGTAATAAATACATATCTAATAACAATATGTATTAATTGAGCTTAGCTAAATTCTAACTGGCATTCTTGCCAATCTAAACAGCTAACAAGAAATGTTTCAAAGATATATGACGTCTTAAAAACTATTACTTCAGTGGCCCGTTAAATAACCTTTACAGCCACATAGTAGTGAAAGAAGATTCCAATTGAAGGAACAAACCAGTCACTTATATTTGTAATGAGCTAATAATTTAATAGAAGTCGATATATAGAATTTTGTTCGATTACTATTTTTTACTTTAACAACGGCTTATTTAATACTTATTACCGCTAATGTAAAAAATGTTTAAATCCAATTATGAAATCGATAAATTTTATCAAGTGTTATAATGCGAATTAAACAATAATGAAAACTTTCGGAATACACCGATAGTTTTATTTAAAGAAATTGTAAAAAAGAAAATAATTAGTGCCAAAATCACAGCCTGAACCGATTTTTGGATCTCGTTAAATATTACGATTTATCTAGCAGCTTAGAAATAGTAAAATGATCATTTAGGAGGGATCCTAATCCATCAGATTACGTGTTTATTTTTTTATCAATTTTGTTTTTTTATGAAATTAACTAGATGGTATTGATGAATATTGAAATAGTAATAATCAGTTAGTGGAAGATACAACGAAAGGGGTTAATTGTTTAAATGACAGCATACGTTTGAGCTTATAAATGTTTGTTTCTTCAATGAAAAAAAAAAAAAAACAAACAAACAAAAATATAATAAGAAGAAAAAAAAACATTTGTTGCAATAAATTTTTTCGGCTTAATAGAATTCGAAACAATGGTTTATTTCTGGAAATGTTACTGAATAAATACTGGTGTCGGTATCCATTTTGAAGTTACTATGTGCAATTATGTAATTAAGATATTAAAACGAAAAAATTATTAGTACCTTCAATATTTTCAATGTTAATGAAACTGTTAAGTAAATTGAATATATATTTATATATTTCAAGTGTAGAAACGGCATAAAAAATATAAGTAATTCGATAAAATTTTATTCAAATTAAACGTCATATTCACTGACATATATTTTGAAAACAACTATATTATTTGTTACATGTTGATGATCAACTTCATAGCCAATATTTACACATTTAAACCAATTTATATTTCAAAAAGAACGTAGAATGATAAAGAGAGAAAAATCTTATAAAACTGTTAATGGTAATATTTTTTAAGAAGATCGAACAGAGAGAAAAAAAAGTGCTTAGAAAACCAAAAAAAAGAGAACATTTTAATGTTTCGGAAATAGCAGATAATAATAATAATAATAATATCAGTTCAGAATTATTTGTCACACCATTCAATTCATAATTTAACTTATGTTAGTCGCACTAACTTTGATTTTCTTTTAAAACATTTTATTATCCAATCATTTCCGAAATATATATTTTTTATATCTTTATTTTTCAGATAACTTTCTTATTTGATTCTTGAAACTTTTTTTAAAATAATTATTCTTTTTAAATATAAAAATAATTTTTTCAGAGAAATTCTTTAGCCAATACAATTTTTTTTACTAATTTTGAAGAAACTAGTTATTAGGAGAAGCATAATTTTTGTTCTCTGATAATAAAGATATTGATAATGGAAAACATCAATATTTCGTCATCTACTGGAAGTAATCAATTGTTTTATAAAAGTAGTAAATATTATTTATATAGTTTTAAATATTAAATTTAATTTTCGTATAAAATAGGCAATACGAAAACAATTAATTTTATATTAATCTTTCTATTTGAATGTCACTTCAAAAGTAATATTTATAAAAATTGAATACCATAGATGACGAAAATTAATTTTTAAAATGTATTAATTAAAACAAATTTTAATAACGTATTAATCATTTACCTATAAAATGAAAAATAAAGCAGTTGTCTTAGAAAACTATCTTTATATCAGTAAAATAATAATTTAAGAACAATTTGTTTATTTTTTGAACATTGTTTTACTGCCCAATTAGAATAAAATTTAAGTCAACTATAACACAGACAATCTGTAATGCAGTATACATTGTATTTCTTGTACTTGCACAAATAACTAAAAAATTAACTGTTCAAATGTTATCAAATTAGGCATATACAATCATGAGATGAAAATAAGAGTTTTTTTTTTTAAGACATTTTCAAAAAAAGTTCAAGTTTTGGCTTTTGTTTTAAAAATATCTCTTCAAGGCTAAATCTTTGATAAATCCATTAAGTTTAAAAGAGCTTAATATTCTTTAGAATTTCAAATTTTAAATATCAATTGGTATATACAACTAATAAATTAGACTTGCATCTAAAAATTATAAATTTATGTTTCTCAACTTAAACCTTTTTTTCTATACCCTATTCATCAATTCACTATCGAATCACTATCAAAATTTGTGATCACATAAACACTAACATAATTTTGCGACACAAGGATATACCCCAAAGTATTAAGATGTCGTTAAATTTTCGAGGATAAAAAGAATATTTGGATATCAGTTGTTAATTTAGCTAGCGTTTCAAGGAATAACATAATTTAAAATTGTGTATTATGTTCACGGAAATGAAATATCATAAAAATATTATTATTATTATTCAATTTCTGATAGGTTGGTTTGGTTTCGATGTCGAAAATCGAAATTATTTAATATATTTTTTTGGGGCAGTAGCATTTTTATGACATTCTCAACAACGAAACTTGTGCGGAATAGTGACCGAAATTTGCTATTATTTTCCACATTGAATGCTAAATCGATTTAAAAAAATCTATTTTTATAAAGGGCCTCTTTTTGAAGTCCATTTTATCGTGGATCAGTGATGAACATAAAGATAACATTTTACAAAACCACTTTTCGTGATTAAATGTTGAGAAATTTAAAAATATTAGGCAGGGTTTCCCGTGGCATTTCTACTACTACTACTACGAGGTTAAACCGGCAATGATGATTTCAGGTATTCATAGCTTGAGAAAGTTTTGAATATCAAACCCACTTATGCTACGAATGATTGAGTTTTGATATTGTTTGCGAATGAAAATTAATGCCAAAAGGGTATAGACTTTGTGAAAATATATTATCGCAGGTGTGCATTGCTTTAGTTCTAATTACATCGTAGGTTTAAATACAAGACAACTGGTGAGCCTTTGGGTAAGTAAAACAATTTTTTCCGATACTTGTACGTTTTCGTGTCTGGATATCAAACGACCCAAAACTCAGAACAATTGTCTTTACTCCTCAATCCTGTATTTCGAAATTATAAATTGTGAGAGATATCATTATTTCATCCTGTTTTATTGAGTGCGTTAGTGAGACTTCTAATTTCAATCTTGCCTCGTCAAGCGCAGTACTTGTTGTGAACAAACCCGAGAAACAGAAAGTGATTCCTAGGTAGTTTATTGGATGGACAATATTCTTATTTACACTTAATTTTCATTTTGTAAGACTGAAGCACAAGAAAACATAGCGTTGCTTAGCTGGAATATTATAAATTTGTATATAATTTATTCAATAATAAGAAACCTTCTACGAATCATATGCCTTACGGCTTATGATTATTATTTTGTGACATAAAAAAATACTCATTTGGAATTATAATGATTGTTAGTCTAGATGTAATGCTATAAAGATGATGATGTTGTAAAGACGAATTCAATTCCCAAAGGTTGTTATTTCATCAAATACTTTTATTGTCATAAATCAACTTGGATGTTATATTTTTAATATGTCAACGGTATATCAATAATAATCGAAGTCATAAAATCATAACTCTTATCAAATATATACGTTTGAATTTCATACATTGTAAAACATTGTAATATGTTTTGTACCCACGAATGTGTGAATATTTGAACAAGTATGAAGAATATTTGGATTAATAGAATTTGATTCTGATTGACTTTGCTTAAAGATGTTTGGGAGGAATATAAAAATGTTTAAAAGTTATTGCAATCTTCTAAATGTATTATTTTGCACGTTTTCTTATGAATATTCGTTAGCTGAACAGGTTAAATAAAATTTTAGATATTAACTGTAAACAAGCTGCAAGGAACTTTAAACTTGTATAATTTCATTTAAATACACAAAACAATTAATTTTATATTAATCTTACTATTTGAATGTCACATAGAAACCTTCAAAAGTAATATTTATAAAAATTGAATACTATAATTAGATGACTTTTAGAACAATATGCTTATTTTTCGAACATTGAAACAAGCTGCCAGGAACTTTAAACTTGTATAATGTACTCTAGAGAACTAGTTAAGTATAAATTTATTAAAATTCACTAAACGGCTTTCGAGAATAAAATTAAAAACTGGTTGCTAATGTCGTTTTCAATGGAAAAATTCAATAGTGCATAAGAAAGTCCGGCAATACTGTTGCCAGCTGAGATCGATAGTTACTATAGCAATTATTATTTTTAACTCATTTTGAAATCGTTTCAATTTGTTTGAATAAACTTTGTAATATTGTTTAATATTAATTTTATTCAGCCATCCATACAGAAACATGGTTTAGGCCATTTAAAAATTTAAATAATCAATATAAAAATCTTAACGAATATTTTTAAATGTTATGGATGTAATTTTACATGATTATAGATAATGAACGTATGTTATCACAAACACTATGTATTAAAGAGAGCGAAATATATGATCTATGAAGATTGCACCAACATTACAATTATATCATATACATTTTACGGTGTTAACTAGATTTTGATTTTCACAATTTTCTATCCCAGAGATACGCTCCTTCTTAGGAGTCATTAAGCCTTTCTAACAATGTTACAACCGTTTAAGTGTACTTATAATTAAAAATTCTGTATTCCAGCTTATTATTAAAAACCGAAGTGTTTTTCTTGCAAATGATATCAGTGTTTTTCATTTATATTGTACTATGAAAATCTTATCGCAACATCTATATGGGCGGAGAGTTATTAAATATATTGTGAAAACATTTGTTTTTTTTTTTCCTTTTTTTGAATCAAAATGAAGTAATAAAAATTAATGAACTATAAAAACGGAAAAAAGAAAAGTCATGAAAATAACAAAATATGTATTAAATCCATTACAAAAATTAATGATATACAACCAGCTACTTGCAATGTGGAATATTGTGTTAATAATGTACTATATTACAAAAAATTTAAGAGAAAATAGAACCTAAACTCCAAAAATTGTGAAGGATTTGAGAAATTATTGGAAGAGATGGGATTTTATCATAATTCTCTGCAAGTATTATCAGATCAAATTTTAAATAATAAGACAAAAATAAATTAATAATAAAATTTTCTGTACCGCTTTGCTTGTCTGTTATTTTTCCATGAAGACAATAAATCGAAAACATCAGTCATTTAAGGTCTTTGCATTCTATACTTAATAATAATAAAACAAAAATAAATCAATACATGCACTTACTGACAGTCCAATAATTTTTTGGTAACATTAAAAAAATATAAATTCATTCAAATTTTTTTGTCAGTTGCCTTGAAAATGTTATTCAGGAGAAAACGAAACATGTCGACTCTTGTTAATTTGTAAATACACTAACAATTTAAATAATGTTAAGTGAAGACAAATTATTTAATTATTAAGAAATTTATTTGCCAAAAGTTAAAATAAGGAAACATCTTGGTATAAGTCTCGATATATATCGATAAGCTTTGCATATTGCTTCATTTCTGGTATAAAATTTGATATTATTACATTCTAGACCGCTTCAACCTTGAGAAAAAAGGGAAAATATAAGGCAACTTTATGATTACAGTCTCAGGTAAAATAATCTGCCACTTTGGTTTGTTGCTTTTGAATGTGATAATCACGATATTGGCTTAAACCGTTTTAGATGGAATACCAAATTTTGTGTTCCAAATTCAAAAGAAATGCGTTCAATTGATTAAATTTTTTAAAGGAAATAAAAATTATGTCCTTACCAATAGTTATTTTGATGAAGAATAAATTAAGACTTACCTAAAACAAAAGAAGAAATCAAATTTAAATATCAAGCTTTTTAACGAGGATATGAAAAATTTGAAAAACGAAAAACAGGTTTACTAAGTGACATTTAGGAGACCAAATTTTAAATTTGATACATATAATGTTATCGGAAATCTCCAAAGTATTGGGGGGATATATAACAATATTTTATCTATGATTTGACAAAAAATAAATATACATCGCGACTTCCAAGTAAATTTTTCTTAAAATTACGTATTTTTCGGGATATTATTCCAAAACTGACATAATTTCACAAAAGAACATTTGCACCGTTTTCAGGCTGGCCCATTTTAAAGTCCAAAACCTTTTACCTGACTTTAAAAGCATCATCAAAAAATTTTAAGCTACATCCGTAACATAATTGAAACCATTGAATGAAATTGAAACTTTTAACGATATTCATTATGCATAAATTAAAGATAACATTTTAATGTGTATGCAAAGTTTATTACAAAAAAAATAAAAATAAAAATGTATCCTCAATTCAATTGTAAAATAATATTATAAATTTAGTGTGAAATTTTTATAGCTTTTAGTTAATTTTTAAAGAATATAAAAATAAAATAAAAATTTATTTATCGACTGTGATACATTATTGTAATAAATTTTTTCTATCAAGAATTAAATTTCATTTTTCTTATACGTGTAAGTGAATTTCTAATAAAATTAATTGTATTCCGACAACCGTAAAATTATTAAACCAAAAAAATACTGACAACATCGCAAGGGTAGTCAGGGAAGCTTCCAGTAACCTCAAAATGTGTAGATTTGATTAAAACTCCATTTTTTCAAAACGAAGTAAAACCAATATCTTCCAGATTTTAAAAAATCTCCGATTTTCTTGGTGGGAAGTTAAAATAGTAGTAGGCTATATCGAGCCCACATGTACTTCGAAAACTGATATCTGTAAAAAATTATTTAGTTCTCACTGTGATAAACAAAACATATAAAATATAAATAATATTTTTTATATATTAAATATTGGCCCACCATTAAACTAAAAATAGGTTAATATTTGTAAAAATTATTTTATACCAAGTTTGTGCCTGTGGAGTCAAGGAGAACTCGTGGTAGAATCATCTTCAAATGTTAAATTTTAATTTACCATGAGATATTATTTAACAATTGTACAAAATCATGTCCATGTAGTAACTATCATGGCTTGCCACGAGCTATTATTTAACTTGTGTTTTTTGTAAAAAATATATTTTATACCAGCTGTGAGCTAATAACGGTGAACCAAAATTAAATAATTGCAAAAATTCATCTCCAAATATTCAATAATGGCCCACCATGAGCTTCTATTCAAATAAAAACAAATGATATAAATAAAAATTATGTTGTGTCAGTTGTAGGCCAATGGTGCGTCACAATTCAATAATTTTACTAAATCATCTCCAAAAGTTAAAAATTAGCTCGCCATTTGCTACTATGTAAGTAGAATAAAATGATATATGTTTAAAATTAGATTATGCCAGCTGTAAACCAAAATTTTATTATGGTACTAAATCTGTCTTCTAACTAGTCAGTTTTTATTTTTATTTTTTAAATATAATTTGTAATTAATGAAAGTAGCCAATCATATAGGTAAGCTAAAATATTTATGATAAGAAAACAAGCCAACTATTAAGTCACTATGACCTTGTTGTCCGTTATATTTCTAAGCTAGTCATTGGCTGTATCTAAGAAAAATTAGTCCAAATTCTACCTGGGTTGTACGTAGTTTGAGTGGAGGTAAAAGAAACAAGTTATACATATTATTATTATTATTATTTTTATATATAAGTATTTCCTGAAAATAGAAAAATATGTAATTATTTTTTCATAGTATATATAACAAAAAAAAGAAAAAGTGATTGATGAAATATTTTTAGAAACTGACACATATTTTGTTGTATCAAAATATATTTTTTCATTTTTTTTTTATCATCGTAATCAACAAACAGATAAACGCTATTACTATATTTGGTTTTTTGTTTTTCGTGTGTTTCGTGTTGTCAAAAAATTGAGGAAGAATTTTATTAAACGTATGTTTTGAGTGTTTTTTTATATAAAAAATAATATCTAGGTAGTATTTGCTGTTGGATAATTGAAATAGTAATGCTGAAAAAATAAATTGAATTTTTTAATTTGTTTGGATTTCTTTTATATTGTGTTGTTTAAAATTTTATAAGAATAGGATATTTATTTTTTAGAGTTATCGAAAAAATTACGTAGAAATTGTAAAAAATTATAATGTTTATTCGATTAGAAACTGTCTTTATTATAGAGGTTAATATCAAAAACATAAACCCCCTTAATAACTTTACACATATCTATTTTCTTGAGAAAAAATACTCCAAATTTTGCATAACCCGGATGAGCTTTCACAGAAGAACACATAATTCAGCCAAAAGTATTAGAAAATGGGAACCAAAATAAACACAAATATATGAAAAGTTTTAAACATCGAAATAAAAAAAACACTACAATACTAAAAAAGCCTCAAATTTTGAAAAGCTTATAATAAGTAAATTGGATTACTGCTGTGTAATGACCTAGTAAGATCTAAACAAACTGTACACTCATTTCTGCTTTCACCTTTTTCCCTTAAAATTGGTAGGAATTGAAAGAAATTTATGAAAAAAACCAAAAACTTTTGAAGAAAATTCGGAAACAGTTATCAGAAACATATTTTTCATAAAATTAGTATTTTTTTTTTTTTTGTTTGAGGCTATAAATTTTACTAGCAAATATTCCAGATTTTTTGTACGAAAACTCAAAAAAATGTTTATCCGATGAATAATTTAAAAAATACTTTATTGAATTTCAAGCAAGAAAAATATATTATGGTGATTTATTGTTCATCAGATGACTTTTCTGAAAGTAAAAAGATTTTCAATATTCCATGTTTTTTTTTATTAAATGACGTATAATTTAAAAAATAAACTTATCGAATTTCAAGCAGGAAAAATGCTTTTCAAATCTGAGTGAACTATAAAAGGCAAACATCAATCATCAATCGGAATGTCAATCAAAATGATATAATTTTTTGACACACCATGTATGGTGCACATAAAATTAAGTAGTTTTTATTACATCCATTCAGATTCAATCAATCGTATTATCAGTAACATTTATATAAAATTTATATATATTTATAGATTTATAGATATTCTCAATACAAATTTCAATATTAATACTTTGATATTGAATAAATAATAAATATTATATAGTAGATATAACATTTACCTAGTATTACAACTATGGGCAAAAAACAATCAGGTGACTAAAAAATTCAAAATTGACGGAATAACAAATAGGAAGTGAGAATTAATAATAATGGCATGTTACGAATCTTAGCAGTCTGCCAAAAATAATTTTCAAAACACCGCAGCCGATTCCTAGTTCCAAGCCAATTTTTGCTGAAGTTTTAAAAGCAAATTAGCGGTAAAAGCAACTTAGTAACGGATTTAAGTTTGAAAACGCTTGAGGCGATATGGCGCCCTTTTTCTTTTGTAAAAGTATATATATTGTGACATGAGGTTGGCCATCGGTCAAATGACGCCAGGCGGATAGTCCCATGTCAACCAGGACTATGTATCGATAGTAACAGCGCAATAAAATAAACTTTAAAATTTGGTCCTACAGTTTACAGAAAATCAAATCATTTTTTTATTTTAGTCATCTTGAAAATTTTTGGCTCTTTGGCACACAAAATCTAGGCCCGGGCCTAAGACTAAATCCGCTACTGGTTGATTCTATAGACTGAGAGTTTATCATTCTTATTGTTATAATAGAAAACTCATAACTAAATTTTTATTAAAATATTCTTAAGGTCTACGGAATCTTTTGAATAAATTTATTGTATCACTTTCATTGTACTCGAGACTATCAAAACAAATTGAAACTGTTATCAGATAGGTACATATGATACAAATCAATAAGGCTTGTTGATCCTAAATAAATACTTTAAAATCTAATACCTTAAAATTATATTTGTTGTAGTATTAAATATAGAGCTGTATACGAGAAAATGTTATAACAGCTTTAAAGTGTTTTTAAGCATATATACAACATTTAACTACCATGAAAATATATGTATTAATGTTTTGTAAAGACTTTGATATAATACAACGTGTCCAATATTTCCAGTGCGGTATTTTTTATAGGAATTTCATGTTGACACAGTTCTCTGGATTATAAATATGTATTTAATAAAATATATTTTTTAAATTTACTATCAGCCCCGTTCGCATACGCCCTTTTTGCATTACTATGCTATATGGCTTTTGTTTCATCTCGTCCATGCATTTTAAGCCAAAACATTAAATAAACCGCCTAAGTGATTAAAATTTAAAGAAAGATTTTCGTACACGTACCAAACGAAATCAACCCAACACTTACCTACTAATAGAGTTAATAAGATAACAACTAATAGAGTTAATTATTTAGATATTTAAGATTGACTGTTTGAACTATTTTAAATCATTAGCATCAATAAAATACTCTAAATATCCAGTTTATACAGTTAAACAAACATATATTAATAATATGTATTGTAATTATATATGTCTTGATTAGCTAGCTTTGACCTAAAATTATGGCCAGTCCAAATATTTCACAAAAAATGCTTAAAACAAAAGTTGTAAGGTAAAACAATTTTTCTTATAATTTATGGTTTAATAATAATAACCTATTGGATTAATTTTGGTCATTCACGAAATTAAAATTATTTTTTATGTCTAGAATACGTCACCAAAATATTAACTTGCTATCTCTTTTTGTTTTTGATTAATCTTGAAGACTAAAGGACGGACGTGCATTCGAAATGAGGTTATTCTATGAACACATTTATCAAACTGATATTCTCAAGAACAACGCCATCTTTCGTTCCTCCCTCATAAAATAGGTATATCCAAAAAATTCGAAACACATCATAATATATTTATGCTCAGTAACGCATCATAATATTCATGTGTAATCAAAAGATTCAAATCCCTCGTACCTCTCTGAAAATTCCAAGAATTCTATTTTAGCGGATGCTTACATTATAAAATAAAACCACAGCGTTAATAAACAGACAGTTCAAATAATTTTATATGTTATTATAAATTATGAATAGAGAAATATGTTTCGGTCAGGTTGCCTATCAAAAACTAGCCTCAAGTAATTTTAATTAAATAAAATTAATTAATTTTTTTTTTTTCATTTCGCTTATAGCGTATCTTTATAAAGTTGAATTGTTTTTATTATGTACACTTCAAACAAAAAATTATCAAATATATACTCAAAATTCCAAAAATTTAGATATTTTGATAATCTTTTTGAATATTGTAGCTACAATATTTTGTAAGTTACATCGCTTGGCATAGTGAATGTACTTTAAACGTATTCAGAAATACATTTTTTATATGATGATAAAATTAGTCATATTTGAAAGGTTAATAAATATATTTAATATACCAATAGATAATAGACCGATTAGCTTTTATGGCGAGATTCTGTTTATTGAGTAAAAGTTAGTTAAAAATATGATCAACTAGATTTGAAATAAGTTTTTCTCTCCAAAATTACGTTAAGTTCTGCATAATAGGTCATTATTTCGAAATAAAAAAAATTAAAACCAATTTTCTTTCAATGGCAGGGGAACCCAAGCAGGGATTTTTGGATTTACCGAGGCTGTCAGATTAAGATATAGGAGCAAAATATACCAAATCTTAGCTTTCTATATGGTGTTGCGCTTATAGTTAAGCCGCTGATCAAAATATTAAAACGATATTTGGATTTGATCGAGCGCATCAGAAGTGATAGGTTGATTTAGTTCTGAAAAGTGAACATTTTACAAATCTGACGGTTTGAGCATGACGCAAGATCAACATTTTTATTCGGAAGTTATATCCCTGATTTAATCGCTTTATTAAATTTTGTGAAACCCTGATATCTGATGGTTTCACCTCGGAATCTAACGAAATAAGATGAATTTTAATAGTATAAAAATTGTCATTAAAATCAAAATTGCTCACATTTAAGGAACCTTATATATTCAAAATCAAAGACCCCGAAATCGGTTTTTTGTGAATATATCGTTTTCTCCGCTTCCAATAGTATTTGCATTTCCTAACATTGTTGGGGACGATAAAATTATCTACAAATTTTAGCAAAAACCTTTTTTTATACATTGAATCGTTTTCGAGATAGATGGCGCAGATGATGGAACGGTCAGCCATAGTTATTGTCATTTAGTCTGAAATTTCTGACCAACCGGAAGATCAAGATGGCGATGAAGAAGATGATATTAATAATATTCCCATGAATAAAATGATCATTAAAAGAAAATATTATCTATAATTTTTTTTATCGTAAATACAATTCGAATTATAATAAGATTCGTAATTTGAATAAGATTCAAATATAAGATGTAGAAGGTGTGCATTAAGCTCAAAAATATTTTGGGTAATTCACGAAATTATTTCATAATCTGTATGCAAAAAGGTAAGTAATATTAAATGACTAACTGAAAAGAAATATTTATAAATGTAAGGTATTATAGAGTCAAGTAATATTCAATGAATAATGAAGAAACGAAACTATAAATTAGATTAGTATAATCGATTGAACCTCCTTCAACAACTCCATCTTATTCGCACTTTATCTCGAAAACGGATTGACGTATGCAAAACTTGTAGAAAATTTTGATACTCTACAAACCTACATAAGGATTGGACGCTCAAAAAACTGATTTATGGGATCTTTGACTTTGAATATCTTAGGTACTTTACGCCGTGACCAATTGTGACTTTAAGGCCAACTTTCTTAATACCAATATAAAGGTTTGTAGAAAAATTTAGCTTATTCTGTTCGATGATGCCGAGGTTGACCAATTTCTATATACTAAAATGACTGGCCTATATATCATTTGGTATTAATTTCATATATGATCTCATAAAAAAATGAAACAAATAACACACATCACCAAAACAAACTATCCTGTCATAAAATTAATGGTTGACATAAAAGCATATTTAGCAAAAACCATTATTTAAAATAACAAAAAATAAAAAATAAAAGCTTAAATATAGTTTTTTGTTTTTGCGTCAAATAGGGAATATAAAATAAATTTTATTGTCTAGACTGGACAATATTATTAAATAAATAATAAGTACTTTTAACTGTTTTAACTTTTAAGTAAAATAGAAAATTTATGCGAGGTCACGTAGATGAGATAATTGTTCGGAATAATATCTACATAATTTCATTATAAAAATCATAAAATTATCTTTTCATTAATGTTCTTTGAAACTATTTTTCTCAAGAAACATTATCATTATTGTGTAAACATTTCATTTTCAAGAGAATATATTTAATTAAATGAGTTGAGGGTGTTTTATCAAATAAGAATTAAAAATACTGTTTAAGCTCTGACAGAATTCTTAATTAGTATAGAATTTTTACTGAACTGCCAACGATGCTCAAAAAGCTCTACAAGTAGATTAGCACCTTGTTTGGATGGAGAAAATAATGTACAAATTTTTGTCGTTGAATGTAATGCAATTTTTATTGCATATTTTATATTAAAAAATGTCTGAAAAATTCTGGGGTTGCTCAATGATTACGAAGTTAGAATGAATGTTCATATAAAGTATCTAGATTGTGATTTAAATGACTCTGTTTCGACTGAATTTTGTCTGTAAAGACTGCGTTTTGCAATTTTTACAACTATATGCGGTTATTCCTAGTATAAATGAGTTCTATGAAAAAAAAAATTAAATAACGATTGAATGACGTTTTCGTGATGTCGGTTGAAAATTGTCCCAAATCGGATTTGAGGTAATATCTCAAGAATTACGCAACCAAATGCATGTTATTTTTGTTATCTATTGGTCAAACTTCTGTAAACATAATTTTTTTCGAAATTGGAGACAAATACTACTTTTTCCCGATTTTACAATTTTTTGAAAGGGAATTAATTTTAAGAAAATTACGAAAAATAGTGATAATATTTTTATCACCAATTTTGTTAAAACTATGCATATAGAGTGTAGTTTGACCTGTAGACTTCCAAAATGATATCAATTTAACGATGCGTTTTTGAAATATGGCCTGAACTACATATTTTGGATAAATTTCGATACATTTTGGATGAAAAACGATGTCTCGAAAATCAATCATCCAATTTCATAATAACGATTAGTTTTGGTTTACATAAACACGGGTAAACCTAAAAATAAAAAATAAAAAATGTACAGCCTAAAATAACACCAAAAGTTCTTTTTTACGAGAAAATTCAGTCCAATCACTGATTTTGCATCAGAATCAAAAATTTTTTAATTGAAAAATATATTACACATACAACGTTATTTTGAATGGGTACTTTTCGACATAAATTTATTTCACTTGATAAAATAGCCAGATTGAATAAAATTTTGACCCATTAAAAAAACGGTAATGATAATCTGAAGGCTACGGATTTAAATTCTATTTACCCTTGGTTGCCAAAGTTTTTTTTTTTGGAATTTATCTCAGTTTTGTTTCTTTTTAGTCATATCCCTTTAATTCAACAAAACTGGATAATTTCAAAATGTAGGTCTTGTATTATGGAATTTCTGACCTAATAAATGACCTAAAAAAAACTGAAAATTTTCAAATTCTTAAATAGCAATTTTTTTAAGATTTATATCGAAAACTCATTTTAATATAGTGGTTATTGGTCATTTATAACAGAATGCGTGTACCTTTTTCAGCACCACACTGTATTTTTGAGGAGTTTTATAAAATATGTACAAAACTTTGTTTCTTTCTTGTTTTTTTTTTTTCCTATAAAAAGTTAAATAGTTTATGAAATAAAGAAAAAAAAAAGCAAAGAAAAAACTTAGTCTATAAGATTATAATAAGAAATATTATTCAATACGCATTTTCAAAAGAAAAAGAAAAACATTTTAAATTATAAATACCTAAAGAGATTTTAGTTTTTCATATATAACATATTCTATACACTTGTTTCCTTTCCATCGAACAAACTTTGAAGTTGTTTACATACAGAAAAACTGTCATATTAAAATAAATTCCAAACATGAGGAAAGGGTAGTTCAAAAAATTGTTTTTTATTTTATAAATTATGGAAAATTTAATACATTTTTAATGGCATATTTTTTTTTTTTGTATTATTTGGAACCTTTTGATCTCTTCTTCTTATTTCGGAATAGAAGATTAACATTCTTTAAAATACACTTTCTCCTTTTTTCAAAATATCTGGATTTCAAGTTGTTGGAATTAATTTACTCGTTATATAATTCAGATATCTATATAAACTAATCAAGTTACAAATATTATTGGGTTATCTAGTGAATGATAACACTTAGGGCCCCCGCAGACTGCAGACTTTTTATCGGCCGATAGTTTGGTCGGCTTCTTAATCAGTATGGAGAGGAATGCGCACACTACAGCGATTCAGTATAGTGTAAGCATATGCATCAAACATATGCACCAAACTATCGGCCGATAAAAAGTCTGCAGTCTGTGGGGGCCCTTACAGACATTTGTAAGAAAAATTTTAACATTGAATGCGCCACTAATTGAACACGTTTTATTCAGGTTATATTTGTTTTACAAGAATTGATAATTATTAATTTTTTTTAATGGATTTATCATCGATTTAATGGTCTTTATGATAATTTCTCCAAATTAATTTTATATAAAACAGGAAAAAAAGACCATGGAACAGAAACCAATTTAACTGTAAGTTATTTCAATGCATATCAGAAAAATTAAATCTAATCGGAGTTCTATAAGAGACAATGTATTTCTGATTTCTTATAAAATTCGATAAAAACATACCTTAAGGTGCTCATAATTTTGACTTCTAACGGAACTCTTAAAAATAACTTCTTTCATCGATCGTAATTCCGAATGCTTTCGAAAATAAAAAAAAAAGAGACTTAAACAATTCACAATTTTAATTCCTTGCGAAGTCAGAAAAATAATTACGAATTTTTAAAAACAGTCACGAGGTCATAATCGTGATATTTAAAAGAAGTCTTAATACTTTGAAGTCTGAGTTTTTGAAGTCTTTGGGATTTGGATGTGTCCTGGGTATGGTTATTTCATGGAAACTGCTGGTAATTACATTAAATAATGACATTAAACAACCAACCGGTGGTCAATGTAAAAATTAAATGTTTTTGTGTAAAAAACAATTGAACGCTACGGATCCTAGACGTTTAATGAATTTTTCTAAATAATTTTAAGACTTATTATATATATCATGTATATCTTAAAACTGTACAAGGAGATATAAACTGGAAATTTATAAAAAAGTTACTACGAAGATACTTTTCATAATTTATATACAGTAGAAAAAAAAAACTTTTTTGAATGAATGCATTCGTTTCTGTATGAAACTATATGATAAAATCGAACACGATGAATTTATGCAGCCTGTGTTCATAACGTTCATAGATTGAATATTAAAATCATGCAACTTGAAACTTAGTTATTTCTTGTGTATATTTATTTACTACTTGTAATTTTAAATTTATATTCGTTTTTATTTATTAATATAGAAGAATAAAAGTATATGACGAAACTGATACAATCTTATTATGAAAGATGTGTCCTTACAGGAATAAGATAACTTCGTAAAGTCTATTCCACTTGCAGAGATGCTATGATACTCTTGACATCGGTTACACCCACCTGACTACTTAGAGTGGAGATTGCAGGGTCAAATCATCAGAGGAAGCGGCAGTTTGAGCACTTATAATAAAACAAGGAAAAAAGGGCAGTTGTTTGATCAATCTATTGTCGCTTGGATAAGAACAAAGTAGCCGGCTCCACCAACGACATATAACAATATAATTGTCACTTTTTGTTAGAATGCATCTTTGCCTTCAGGTAATGTTATGTTTTAAAAGAGGGTACAGAGGATCAAAAGGTCTAGATACAAGGGATGTGGCTGCAGTTCCCATCTTAATATTTTCTACTAGTTGTACTTCATGAAAAGGAATGGAGTGTGCTATCGTTTCAATCACAGTGCCTTTTTATATACAAATTTCCATATTATGCGTATAGAAAATTTCTAAAATTCTTAATTAGCAAATATTAAAAAAATTCACCCTATAAAAGGTGGCAAAGTGGATCACATAGAAGCAGTTTTCGGTCCAATGATAAACTTATCAGAAAAAACCTGGTTTGAAATTATTTCATTTCTCGGCAAATCGGGTCTGACATACAAGTTTTGTGGAAACTTATGAAACTACATCAATCTAAAATAGTTGAAACAAAACTTTTTAAAACAAATATTTTTTTCTAGAACTATTCTTATGCCTCAAAAGATGAAATAAAAAAGGTGAAATTTTATTTCAATTTACTTATCAAAACTTAAATACGCCCTTGGGCTAAATTTTATTAAAATGTTACTTTGTCAATTAAATATTTATGTATTTATTATGATTGAAAAGAACTAGTTCAATGATTATTAATTTTTTTCCTAAACAATTGTAGCAAATTAAATTAAATTGAATATTAAATATAGAAAATTCTCTAACTCTTATTTTTATAAATAATTTTATAACAAATTAAAAAACAAAAAAATAATAATTTTTGACTTAATTCTTCTTTAATGGGTGTATATTTATATATGACTAAGAAGAGTGTGCAGTTTTCAGTTTTGTAGTCAAGAGTGCTGGTCAAACGATTTAATTAATTAGGTGGTGTTGTATTGAAGAATAAATAATTCACGAGGTTATTATTTAACAGATTATATTATTTATTTTAATTATTATTATTTTGTTTTGAATTTTTGTTATAATTTATAAATAAATATATATATATATATATATATATATATATATATATATATAATTTCTGTCATAGTATTTAAGCAATTTGTCCCCATTGTTCCAACTGCAATAAAACCTTTTGAACTTTTACTCAATAATTGTATTTTCTATTTTTCTGTTTTCGATATTGCAAGTCTGTAATAGGATTTGTCAGTGCTCAGCCAACTGAGCCAATGATATTCACAAAAAAGTAAGCGATTTTGCAGCTGTCCGACTTAAACTTTCTAGATATCGAATTTTCCCTCAAAATTTTAGCACGGTATCCCTTTTTTTAAGTTATCTATATTTTCTAACATTACAAACTCTAGACTCAATTTAATTTACCCAAATATTTTCTATATATATTGAGTATGGAAATCAGATCACTCAATATTTATATGGATATTTATATGGTTGTTATTTTGAAATAGTTACAAAATATGTAACATACAGAAATCCATATGTACAATATCGATATTTATTATTGGAATTTGATTGATGCCAGCAAAATAACTGACAGACATTTACATTTTTACAAACAATAATTCATACCATTTGGTTGTATGTTTGTGCTTGCTTGCTTGCTACATGATATCATATCATATATATCAAAATAGGGAAAAATAATAATTTATCATATTTTTGTAACTTTGTACAAATTTGTACAAACAATTCGTCATGGAAGCATTCTTTCGTTTTTTTTTGTTTTTTTATGCTTTTTAGTTTTAAACTTTCTGATAGAAAGTGATGATTATCATCCTTAAAATCAAAATAACTTGTTGTCACAAGTATTTTACTTTCTGGCGTATTTTTATATTATAGCTTTACAAGCATGTACAGTCTTCCGGTTTTCTAAAAGAAGATTTTTTGGGTGTACGTTAAGAAATTTTAATGATTTTTTTAGATTTTGTCAAAAATAACTGATTACGAATTAAGAATTAAAATTATCATAAAATATGCTAGATTGCAATATAAAATGAAATTTCTCAAGGGTAGTTACATTAATTTTATTGGCTAGTGTGAAATGCAAACTAATTGATGCGGTCTTTGTAATTGTGTGAAAGTTATTAACAAAAGCTTAAAAATACACACAAAATTTTTATTTCTGTTTTTTAATTAATTAATGTCTAATATAATCATAAATAACACTTAATGTTATGATTGGATGGGTAATTTTAGAGGTTGCGATTAAAATTTGCTTTAATAATTGCCCTCTTGATCGAATAACAGGCGATATGTCAAAAACTACGCATTCATTCGTTAATAGATGTTATTTTTGAAATCTGCAGGCCAAACTTCCTCTATAAATGTAATTTTTCTATAAAACCGTAAAACCGTAGTTTAAATTAGATTTTTTGCTGGAATAAAATACATAAATATTTTATTGGTTTTTGTGATTTTGTCAAAAACCTTAAAAATTAAATTTATTGTATACATTATATATATATATATATATATATATATAAAACACCTTTTGTATCACAATCGTCACATTCGATCCGGCATTTTGAAAATTAAAATTTTCATATTAGAAACGTTGTTAGTGACCTGAATGCCTCCGATTGACAATTTGGATTCAATTACATGAATTATTTGTCATACGAAATTTGCCATACCCGCTTATTTTAATTCACAGAATGGCTGACGTCTAATTGATATTATTATTGGAGTCCATGACACTAGATCGATATTAATCGGGAACTGTATCTTTGACTTACGGCCGAGAGTGTCTCCAATGATGATTAACGCGATTCTCTCCTTACGCTATCTGAGTTTCGGATTGTACAACTTGGGTTGTACTAAGTTACAAGTGTGATAGATGGAACACGACAGTCTATGGCATTGGTGATAATTTTAGTCACAATAGACGACCTGGTGCTCTCTCTGGGCTTGATCCCAGCTACCTCCCTCATGCTGGATAATAATACAAAAAATAAATCAATACATCATCATGAAAAAGACTCCACATAAAAATGATAGATTAACACGTATACTTATAGGCCATTGTCATTGTATGTACTGTTTGATAAAACTGAGCTTTATAAAAAATTCATAGATTATTTAGAAAAAAAAAGAGTTAAATTATTTCCAATAAACACAAAGGCGAAATAATTAAAAAATTCAAATTTTCGTTTGTTTCATAACGTTAAAGTAATATTAAAAATGAGAATATGTAAGCAAATAAAAACAACAATCTATACCCTGAAATATTCGATACGATTTAATGTAACAAAGGGAACAGCATAGATATGGATTGTTACATCATTCATTGATAAACACGTTTGTGAAAAGAAAATAACAAAATTTACTAAATTTACTAAATTAAAGCCCGACTACGTTACTGTTGAAAATGAGAACATAAGATTGCTTTTATTCTTTTGCTTATTTTTTTAACCTCGTAGATTATTTTGAGAATCTCTGAATCCATTTTGACTTGCTTCGACGTTGCATCCGAATGTATAAAATAAATTTGATCAGCCAAATAGCTCGTCTTTAGTTAAAAGGAATACTATTTATACAAAGAAAAAAAACCTGCTTTTATTGTTACGTAATAGCCTTTAAAATAATGTCTCTCTGCCTCTTAGGAGATATAGATGAATATCGTATTTTGTGCACTTATAATAAGATTTCATGGATTTTTTCCTAGGCGCATCTTTGTTGCCATCGTGCTCTGGTAACTGACTAATTGAATAAAAAATTAGTGTCATCTACTCGGGCAACACTAGTATGTGTTTCGTAACCCTGATGTTGTAACAGGGTAATTAGGTTTAATGTCATCCATTCGTTATAACGTTTAATAATTTACGGATAGAATTCATCGTACCTAACTTCTCGAAATTTAAACTGAAATGTCGTCTTGGATCATTCGTGGACCCGACATTTTTATATCCTTTTCACCACTTGTGTCCAAATTTTTACAAACTTTGAAATATTCGACAAAAATTTGTATTTTCATTAAAATCATTCTAAGAATATTCTGATGATAAAATTTTTTTTTTTTTTTAAATTCATTTTTGTAAATTTTTGAGTTTTTTCGTATTTGTCCAGTTTGTCCAGTATACTGTATAAAAGTTGTCAAGCGTTATAATACTAAATCAATATGTAATATTTTATTTTGTAAAACAAATAAATACTAAATAAAGTTTTGATAACAAATACTCGTCTTTAGTTAAAAGGAATACTATTTATACAAAGAAAAAAAACCTGCTTTTATTGTTACGTAATAGTCTTTAAAACAATGTCTCTCTGCCTCTTAGGAGACATAGATGAATATCGTATTTTGTGCACTTATAATAAGATTTCATGGATTTTTTCCTAGGCGCATCTTTGTTGCCATCGTGCTCTGGTAACTGACCAATTGAATAAAAAATTAGTGTCATCTACTCGGGCAACACAAGTCTGTGTTTCGTAACCCTGATGTTGTAACAGGGTAATTAGGTTTAATGTCATCAAATATGATTTATAACATTTGTTGATGACATCGTACCTAACTTCTCATATTTTGAAACAAGATGTTGAAATCTTGTTTCAAAATATACACAAAATATTTGTTAAATACTTTTATCCAGTATATATTCAAATTTAATACGAAAAATAACAAATGCAAATTTTACTAACACATTTTTGTTAAATTTTAAAAGCAGTCGGATCCTTTTAGAATTTTAATAAATTGGTTATCAGTGAACATTGTTTAAGAGTTTTAAAAATTTCAAATAAATCATGAGTAAAGAGGATATTGTGATGTCCACATGTGATTTTACGATATAATTATATCAATTATATCTTAATATATTTTAAGATACAATTGTTGCAAATCAGTAATAGGCCCAAATTTTTTGTTATCCATTATAAGCAAGTTTTTGGTGAATTTTAGAAATCAAAAACAAAATAGTAGTTTATTTGGCTACTTTTGGAAATTTATACACTATAATTTCAATCAGAGAAAACTAATGACTACTATTGGAAAAAAATTCGAAACGTGTAATGAACTCACATAATTCATTCCACAAGCACATTTAGAGAAGACAGTGCCTTTTTGTAAACTTTAGGGGTAACTACATCGTTTTGCAATAAAATACTGTCTGTTCTTCAATGAAAAAGTGTATACTTAAAAAAGAAAATTTGGACGAACAAACTTCAAAAACGATATACTCAAACAACAGTGTTATAAACATTATCCTATCAGAGTTGAGTAAAAATACACAATAAACATATCAAAATAAATTCTGTTTTTATTTCACATGTATGATACAAAAAACTGATATTGGTAAATAACCAATATTTGTATGAGTGATAATATTGATTACAACACAAAAGTAATGTTATTCCATTGTATTACAATGTTGATATATCTATCGATACTGAACATGAATATGAAATACACAATTTTATGTTTTATTTGATTATCAATTTATGTTGTGAAAATAATAAAAGTAATGCTTTTTATTAGCAGATTTTTATAACAAATAACAGAAAGTTGTAACCACAGTACATGTTTTCAAATTATAGCATTTGACACGTCACAATAATCTTAAACAATTATGAAAATTCTTAAAACAATTTATATCAAAAAACCAATAAAAATAGAAAATATAAAGGCATAATAACAGATGTTGAAATATTCTTCTAAAATATAGTAGGTACCTAAAAGTCTACTGTGTCCGATAGGCCATTAATTCAACCTAAAACTTATTATTTATTAATTATGAATTATTTCTAACCAGCAAATAGAACGAACAAAGAAGAAAACAAAATGTCTGACTTTTCAGATTCCGAATTTTTTTTTGTGCCGAATCAAAAGAAAAAAAATGACTTACCCATACAAATCGTTCAATTGTCGTGAGTTTTTTCAAAAATATTATAAGAAGCCCTATTATATTTCTATTATATTTCTCTCGAAATTTGTTCAATGTTACTTTTCATACAAATCTTCTGGAAACAATTGAGAACATTAGTAATAAAAAGGCAAAATGGTCCAGCCGTTCTCGAATTTGGCGCTTATAAGCAACACATGCTGCGTTTCGTTCATAAAGTTTTCATAAAGTTTTTCCAATTCATCTTATTTTATTTAAAATTAATGAAGTATAATAATTCTGTAAATCGATCAGTATGGGTACTTTTTCGAATCTATTAACTTATACATTCTTTATCCAGAAAGGTTGTATACTTCAAACAGTGACAATAGACATGATGACAGATTTTGAAATACTCTTTCAAAATATAGGTAAACATCTACTATTTCCGAAAAATTCATTTATTCGACTAAAAACTGAGTTATAAAGTAAATTATAGAATTTTTTTTCTATAAAATTTGAATTAACAGCAAAAACGCTACTACTTATAGTGGCGCCAATCTTGTGACGTAAAAGTACAGCAAGTATTGTGGATTTAGTCGAGTGCAATTAGGTTCTGTTAAGGGGGTTCTGATAATTTTTCAACTTCTTATACTAACTAGATATTAATTAAATAGTTTCCACTTTTCATTTATTTTTCTTATACAATTTCGACTGTAATATCGATGCAAGTAAAACTTGGTTTACTGTTAAACAGTTTACCCTATATAAGTGTAAAAGCCAGCCAAGTAACGTGTCGCCGAAGATATTATCTTTCGATTTTTTATGTTTATATTCAATTTCGTAACTACCTAAACTCTTGCATATAGTCACGAAATAAACCTAAGGTATCAACAGTAGCTTTTAAGTTCACTGATTTCATAAAAAAAAAGTATGTTTTGCTAGGACATCCTTTGCTCATTAATTTATAATGTGTATTCGTAATGGAAAATGAGTGTATTAATTATATTGGTGATAATTATTTATCAATAATACAATAATCATGAATATATAATATTACATTCAGTATTTCTGTTTGTTTTTTTTTTTGTATTTTTATCCTGTTTAAATACAATCATAAATAAATAAAATTATGTCCAACCTAATTATTTATATATGCTTAGGTCTGTTTTAATCACAATATTCTCAATAAATATACCTATAACGACTGGAGATAATAACTAACAGTGTTATTTGTTAAGATACCGATATAGGATTGAGTATCAATGTTTGAACTATTTTTATTCATTACCATTTATAAAATACATGTCAAAATACATAAATAAAATTTCCGTAAAAATGTTTCAAACAAAACTTGCTTGTCTTCAAATATAAAAACGTTTTTTGATTTTTAATTTTTCTTCCATTTTTTACGGTTTATAATATGGCTCATAAAGTCATTGGAATAAATGGGCCAATTTTGCTTGTTTAACACCTTTTTAATAGTACAATACGCCACCAAAATTTCAACTAAATTTTTTATTTTATTTTCGAGTTAAATTAATGACAGATGGGCAGACCGACAAACGTACTTGCGGAAATGAGCTTATTACGTGATTATACGACCATCTATTCCAAAATTTTGTTTATGTCTTCAATATTTTTTCCTACAAAGTTGACAGACAAAATGTAATATACTTTGATATATTTTTATTATAACAACTATAGAAATATTTATGCAAGTTAATTATTCTTAGGTTATTATTTTCTGAATGGAGGTTGTTATTAGGATATTAACCGAAGAAATTTTAGATTTAATCAAATTAAACAATTAAATTGGTATGGGATTGTTTTTTTTTTCGGTTTTTATAGTAATCTTACACTAGAATTGGGAAATAAAACCTTTAAAAATGGCAAAAGAGAATGTAAACTAAAATTTAGTAAGTAGTGTGGCAGCAGAAACGCCCTTACAAGCATATCAGTTTACATACAACAGCAATCTAATAAAAAAGCTGCCATTGCAAGATCTATTGATGTTCTTATTACTATTCAAACCATTTGCTATGTTTTGCTATGTCTCATACAAGAAACCAAGTCCTTGACTATAAAAAGTGTAAACTGATTGATTATGAAAATCATGAAATACTCAAGCTTATTTTGCCTCAGAATCTATACCATGCATGGTACGTGAAAGGGACTTGAATGATGCGCCACGAGTATCTAAAATTTGTAATACATTTTTCTCATTCTAGAAAGTATAATTATTTGTTCAATTGTTTGCACATATAAAATAGTATTTCGTAACCATAGAAACGAATGAAAACATATTGATGAACGGTGCCCAAATCTTTCCCTGGAATTAATGAAAAATGATCAACGAAATACTGTATAGTTTTTTCAAAGACTGTATCAACTGACACAATAGAATTCAAATTTTTAATAATTTTTGTTTATAAATGAGCTAAAATATGATATATACGATCGAATATTGATGTTGGAAGTCGAATTATGTCGATTGATGCGCTACGAGTGTCTAAAATTGGTAATAAAATGTCCACACTCTAGAAAATATAATTATTTGTTCAATTGTTTGCATGTAAATTGTATAGCAAATGTCAAACATAAATTATTGCATATTTACAAAAAATGACATTTAATTGAAGTTATTGAATCTGTGATTAAAACAGACCTCATTTAAATGGTAATGCATTATCATATCACATAATAATATGTATGTTAATGTGACTTTAATCAAATATGCTGCTCATATTAAATATTTATGCTTTGTCAGGAATATTTTATTAACAACAAACCAGAAATACATATGGACGAGTTGAACCAGCATAATAATAATAATAATAAAAACAATACTGCTTCGTAAATAATAATAAAATACCATTAAATAGCTCATTAATATATGTTCCACATTATTCTATTTTTAATACATTTTTATGGTCGATAAACACTTTTACTTTAATTTAGTTCACGCAGTTGCATTATTTTGAATTATAAAAATAATATTTTTTATTTTTTTGATATATTAAATTAGTCAATAATGTAGGTACCATAATTATTTCTATTGATATATGTTATAAAATTTTACCGATTTGCCTTTTATACGTATTTAAAATATTTCGTATTTTTCGATTTCTACCGATACTATCGATTGTTTTTAAAACAAAAGAAAATTTAATATTAATTGTTCTGTTCAATATATGCATGGTATAAACGTCAAGGTACAATTACTGGTGTCTTGATTTGTTTGTTTCCTATGTCCCTTAAAGGAAGGCTTTTGATTTTACTAGGCCTTCTGGTCGCTGATTTCTTCTGAACATATAATAAAGAAATGAAGATAACAATTAACAGAGTTAATCGTTTAGAAATTCGGCATATGATTGAATTTCATTGATTTGATTATGTTTAATTAGCATTCATAAAATATTAAATATTCAGTTTATACAGATATATGTGTGCACATGTATAATAATAATACGTCATTTTATTACCCGTATTTTGTAACCAAATTTGATCTGAAATTGTGGAGAACTCAATCATTTTACGAAAAAATGTTTTAAACAAAAGGTGTTTTACAGAAAATAAACATTTTTTGTAATTGAACATTTCTTCTATCTATTATAGTTTAAAAGTGGGCTCAAGGATCCATTTTACCCAACGGCCCCAATTTGCACACTAACTTGAACTCATTCTTTTATGTTTAGAATACATCACCAAAATTTCAGCTAGCTATCACTTTTGTTTTTGATTTTTGTGTTATCGTGATGATCGATCTAGCTACGGTCAGAAATGGGCTACAGTCTATGTTTGTGCGGTCAATTTTAGGCAACGTTAGAATCTTTAGACTAAAATAAAAATATATATTATGTCTGTCGAATATAAAAATGATATATTTAAATTTTCTTACAAAAATTCCACTCCGTTACATTTCTTCCATTTGCTTTGTTTTCTAGGTCTTCCTTCTCAACATCAACCATTATTTTTATTTCGTTTAATTAAGAGTTGGGGATTTTGCTTCCAGTCCAACGTAAATGTCAGTAAAATGCTTATTGTTATGAAACAATCGACAAAATTTTTTCGAACCAAAAATAACTTTCATATAATTTTTTTCTAATCTAGTTTCAAAATTTGATTATTCTTTTAAACACCATTTTTTACATTAATTTTAATTATTTAACCAATTAATTTGCGACATTTACGAAGGTATTGATATGCCCTGACAATTTACTTCGATTTTCTAATTTTCTTATTATAAAATCTCAGATTTCTTGTACAAAAGCTAAATTACATATAAGCCAACCTTGTCAACTCTCCTTTATACAAGATATCAAAGTATACATTTTCATATTATATATGTATTATAATAAAATTATGTAATAATAAACATTTTAAGATTAGCTTGAAGTGAACCCTGAAAATTTTAAAAGGATTGAAAAGGATGTTTTGTTCTGTTATCCGGTTGAATATAATATTTATCTATTCATATATATATTCTAGAATAACAACACACAAAGTGTGTTTTTGTTTAACAAAAGATACACTAAAAGTTTATAATTATTATATGGAGTTTAAAGTTTTAAATGTGAAATACAATTTTCGATGAAACTTGACAAAACTTTTACAATCTTTGACCGAATCATTAAAATGTTATCTTGAATTATATATGAACACTGGATTCATCCTTAAAGTCTTGATCACGATTTTCAAAATTAGATTCATTAAAATATTAGGTATTTAAAATTGTTTAAATCAGATGATTTTTAGCTGAAATTGCGACAAAACAGCATATGATTTTATCTACACATGTCTTTATTTTATCTGAAAAATCTTAAATGAAGTCTAATTTTAGATCAGCGTAAGCGTTGTTATTATCCTAGAAATTGTCCAAGTTTATGTTTTTCGAAATTTCAATTTCATAAAACTTGAATTTAGATGCCAAAAACTATCAATTGTAGTTAATTATCGCAAACATTAAAATGAGCCTAATTTCCGTAATTCTCGGCCAAAACTTACTTTTTTCACCTAAACTACAAATGATATTTATTTTATTGTTACAAAAAGATAAGCCATATAGATTTAATTCTTTTGTGACAGTTTGCAAATTAGCAACGAGTAACATTTCCTCAGAGAATCATTAAAACTAGCTAATTCATACTGATGATGACTACTTTGTAGTCGAAATACGTATTTATAAAATACAAAATAATTTGATCTAGGAAATTGGGGCAAAAAATTCGAAATTTATTCGAAAAAATCCTAGAGTTCTCATTAATAATTATAAAATTTATTAACAGGTTTGAGTTAAATAACAGATCGATGTTAAAACTTTCAATAAACAATTTCATTTTTAATTATCGTGATAACAGATTGACGCATTACGAATTCTAAAGATGAATACATAAAGAATTATTTACCCATATTAAATAAGCAAACTTATGTAACTTTAAATAATTGACTTTTAATCCGTAATTATTTTTTAATTATGATTTTTAATTATTTTCAATATGTGTTCAACAGTGTGAAATTTATATCGTAAATAATAAAAACAACATATTATCAATTACTATTTGATGAAGAGTAGGTATCATTCAATTCTCATCAACATAAAACGATAGCATTATCGTTAAATATTATACATATATCGATAATATTACAGGATGTTGAAGTTTTAATCGAGAAAATTTTATTAATTTATTTTTTGATGTAAATCAAACTGTTTCAATTTTACAATAATAACAACAATCAAAGAGGTAAAAATCCAAATTGAGAAAATTTAATTGATGACTGAAGTTCAAAAATATAATAAAACAGTTTTATGATCTCTATTCTAAATAAAAAAAATATTTCCATTAAAATTAATGAATAATATCGGGAAAAATTAGAATTACAAAAATGATGACGTATTTATACATGATGTTTTCTAGTTTTCTACAATAGATCATTATCAGTTTTAAAGCCCGGAGTTATAAATTCTGGGAGTTAATTATTGTTTTAATTTTTATCCAATTGAAAATTAGTATTTATTTTAAATTCAATAATACAAATGTATTTAAATTTTGTATGAACATAATTTTAAGCTTGCAATAACCGGCTCTTGAAATAGCCAATAGGAATATAATAAGGTCGTGCTCAATAAAATAAAGTAAAATAATAATTCACTTCCGCAATTTATAAATCCTTTTTTTAAAAAAACATCTTGTATATAAAAATTTCATGTCATGTGGTAAAATTATTAGTGAGTTTCATAAGATTAGCTTTGCAGATAGCAGAGTTATGTAATTAATCGGCTTGATTGAATTATGATTCATAGAGAACGTACCGGGAGTCTCTTACCATATAACGGGGGGAGAAAATGGGTGGAAAGTTTGTACGTAATTTTTTGGTCTGATCTACTTCAAATTTTCAAATATACTCATTCATGTATTATCGTCTAGTAAAATGAGAAACGTTTTTTCTGTGAAAATTCTCACAGCAACGCATTACCGAGTGCTAGTTATAGATAGAATAAACTTGATACAACTTTTATACCAAATTCCATACGAAATATGTACATAGTGTTCCTCCTCCTATCTTAACCCAGAGACCAAATTGCATGCTTATTGTACAAAATCAATAAAAAGCACAAACGATTACAAACAATCAATTTCCTTAATAAAAAATTTGTCTAACCCAAGAATTTAGTGAAATCCTGAATACAGCTTTTCCAATTTTCCAAAAACTTTCTTAATTTAATTAAGTAAAAGTCTATTCTAGAGAAATTATAGGAAAATATTGGAAAATGGTGCTGTTATATTAGAAGTTGTATTTATACTTTAGTCTTGGGGTTTCAAATTTTGTAAATTATCCAAGATATAAAAATTATTTCTCAAATTTCAAACGAAAAATTTGAGGCGCATGCAGCTGCAATAGTTGAGCAATTAACAAATTAATTATCTGATGCATGCGTTCCATGTTTTTCGTTTGAAATTTGAGAAATTAATTTGTACTTTTTATTCTGATTATTATATGTATCACTTGAAAATTAGTGCTTTCCAGAAAATGATAAACATCTGCATAACGGTATTGCTACCTAAGCGTTTTTAATCGGGTATTTAATTAGTGTTGTATATTATTAATTATTTAGAAAAACTTAGTCGGCCATTTAAAAAAAAATGTGTCTGTCACCTGACACGTAAAAAATTTTTTTGTGACTGGTAACACAAGATCTGCTAAAATTTTATACCCTATTAAGTTACCCACCAGCTATGGAAATCTGATACACCCTGGATATTTATGTATTTTATTTATCTATCCTTTCATAAAATCATATTCAATTTGTTGTTTACATTTCACACTTGATACCATATTACTATCATTCACGTCAATAGCACCACACACCACCACACACTTGAAGTAGCAGCAGCACCATCGCATCACATGTTTGTGTTTATTTGCTTATGAATATATGTATGTATGTATGTTTGTATGTAGATTTGTAGATATGTTCAGATAGGAAGGTGGTGATGAATCATTATGATTATTATTCGCATTTGGAAGCAGGTTGTTGCCTCGAATTCTTACAAAGCGCATCAAAGTTTTGCGAAAATAAAAGTTTTGTAAAAAAATATGGGAATACTGTGGACCTCTGGACGTTGGAATTTCGATAATCGTATTGTAGGGTAGTGTCGATGTATAAAGTTTCTTCCAGTTATGGATGTTCAGCTTTCTTGAGTGTCTGTTTCTTGCCTGGCCCACAATCAGTAGTTGACACGCAGTTTTTAATCTTCTCGTGTGTTTTTTTAATGTTATAAATTGTAGATCGTATTTGCTAAGCTACTGAAAGATTCATTATGATTTGGGCGCTCTAAAATATCACATTTAGCGACATCATGGGACATGACACAGTGTGATTTTTGATAACACACACTTATTAATGGGCAGCGTAATTGACGACAGGACACTACGCAACGCGACTATCGATACACGTAAAACGCGTGGCACAGTGCCCGAGACACAGTTTCTCGCACCACGCGTTGCACGTTTCACGAAACTACCAATAATTAAACGAATAAGCAAAATCAAAACATATAATAAATAAAATCACGTGTGTACTGGGTGAGATAATTACATGCGTTCCCCAACACGACGCTTTCGAGCCACACGCGTCGCAATATGCATCAGGCCTTACACATGTCAGATTACAGGGGGTATCGGATTAGTCAGGGACTGGATTACCGGGAGTCCACTGTATTTTGTTTATGTATCGAGATAAATAAATTACTTAAAAATATCCGGGCAAACACACATAAGTAGCACTATTGCTGGTAATCAAAATTTCATATAATTTTATCTGTTAGTTTACGATCTTAAGTGATCCTTAGTGCTCCTTAAAAAATGTTAATTGTCATAAGTTGATAAAGAAGAGATTGAAATGATGCAAATAAATTTATCAATTTCTTCTCCACATAGCGAATTTTAGGCACTCATTCTACTAAATTTGGAATCAATTGAAAATGAGTGCGCTAATAAATAAAATCCAATTTTACTGTATCTTCAATAAAAGTTTATTGCTCTTATTCGAACTAGAAACTTTTTGAAACATTCTTTTCAGTCTTTTATAAATTTGTGTACAAGCCCATTTTTCAACAACTTAATTTAGGTACTACAACTAAAAATTAATTTAGGTTTACAAGCAAAAGCGAGAGTTTGATTGAATCCCAATCCTGTCACCATATTAAATACACTAATTGAAAAAAATAGTATATAAGTCAAAATGAAAATTCGTTATTTATTGGTTATTTTATCCTAAAATATATTTTTTACCAAAGCAACAATTAAACAGAGTTTTCTCTAAAAAATTGACTGAAGAATTGTCGAATTTTCACAACAACATACACAGATAAATATTCATTTTAGATAGATATTATTTACAAAGAAAATTCTATCGCTAACCTAAGGGATTAAGTCTTAGTTGTGTTTCTTAATATTTCTTATCTTTTTTGAGATATGCTGTAATAGGTGTGTAAGACTCATGTGTATAAACATATACAATGATAATTCAAAGGTAACAACAGCAAGCAGACATAGCTCCCATACTAAGAGCTGAAGTTCTGTATGCTCTATGTATTTGTGAATCAGTGAGTATGTGTTTGAATGTGAATTGGCACAGATGTTCTATTTGGTTAAATCCTCTTTACTCAACAAACATTCTGCCCTACTATATACTATTATGTTGATACCACCCCCGATAAACACCTCAACATCAGTTTCAACATCATACTCATCATATTAGGTGTATCTATCTATCTATCTGTATGAATGTATACTACCGGTCAAAAAAATGCTTCTATCTATAATAACTTCGTCTACAACTTACTGTAGTTTCAATTATGTGTGGCATTTTTAATGTTTGCGCTGGAAAAATGGAGGAAGAATTTAGTTGCACGTTTCCTCACTAATGGTAGTGGGAAAACTCGAAAATACGTATAAGCACGTATACACGTGTTTAGAAGACTAGTAAAAATCATTTTACCGTTATTCAATCAACTTATGCGATCAGCACAAAATTAGTCGATTATCTGTATTTTCATATAAAATTATAAATACAATTTTTCATATTTTACAACACTCATAATATCAGAGGATTCTTTGAAATTAATCCTAACCTTATAATTCCGGAAGTTTCTTACCTTCTAGTGTACGTGGTAATGAAGCTATTGTGTAGTTTGTTCGCCAAAATTACCTCCGCAACAGTTTACAACGAAAATTGAAGTTATTGTTTAGTTTGTTCGTCAAAACTACCTCCGCAACAGCAAAATGTGTAACGATATAGTTAAAACTATTAAATCTTAAAGAATATATCAAAGAATCATTTAATTCGAATTGGAATTGAAATTTAGAAGAGAATCTGATTCTAATTGAATCCGTAATATTTACACACTTCCTCTTTTTCTGTATAAGGAAATAGTAAAAGTTTGGTATGCTGTTTCAATGCCAGTAACTTCTTATTGTGTCTGGCTCATATTAAGGTAGTACTTTACCGGCATTACAGCGGCAAATGTATTAGCTTAGTATCCACATTCTACGTATATATAACACACATTCAGTATCAAGACTGATGACTATACTTATAACTTACTTATAACTTACACTACAGTATACACACACATACACTCACTCACTCTAGTATATACAAACATGGAAATTATCTTTTAAATATTTAGTTATTTTAATTGTTTATCTGAACTGCGTGGTTAATTCATCCCTCATTATTTAGTGATTCAGAACATATTTTTCTTAAAAATACTAATTGTTTATCAAAATGGTAGCATTCTTTCTAGAACAAATAAACGGTTCTGTCATTTTCTCAGGCTTCCCCCATGTTACGTGTATAAAAAAGCGATTATTAATTGCAATTATCTCACCTCGGATATGGTAAATCGTTTTCAAGTTTTAAACCCGTGTGTAATTGTGCATTTAATTACCAATATTTCAATAAGTTTGAAAGATTTCTTAACATTTTGCTTGCATGACTAAAAATCCTTAAAGATATGTAAATGGTTACTAAATATCAAAAGAATGAAATCAACTATATTGGGAAGAGAAAAAACTAACCCTTAAAAAACTAACGGATTAAAAGAATTGAGTAAGGTGCCTACAAAACTTACCCGGTAGAGTGTGGTCAGAAATTCTTACAGATATTTTATGTAAGTAAAATATTTTAATATTCAAAGACTAAGATTGAAAACGAAATATTTTGTAGATTGATGCATATTTTTGGCCAGTAGTATGATATGTCTATGTGGAAATCTGCCACCAGTAATAATAACAAAACCAACAAAATATGAAGCATAGGCATATTAAATATTGTTTTTATAGGGTGTTAATTGAGTGCAGTGTTTAACCCTTTCACAACTTATTTTCCGCTTGTAGGGTAATCTTGTGGCTTTGAAAACTTTTTGTTAGGGGGGAAAAGTTTAATAAAAATATTAAATTAAAAATTAAAAGAACTTTTGTATTATAATTTATGCTTGTATAATTAATGCTTTATATTTTTAGATACCCATGTGATGTAATCTAACAACTTTCCCAGTCAAATTTTGTTTATTGAATAGCAAGGAAGTCATTAAGTTTTCAATTCTATATTAGTTGTGGGTACAAAGTACATTTTTGTAGTAAAGAAAAAATAAGCTCTTAAATAAGCTCTTATAAACCCTTCAACTTCTTAATTTCCGGTTGGAGGGTAATCTTGTGGCTTTGAAAACTTTCTGTTGGAAGGAAAAATCTAAATAAAAATATCAAATTAAAAAATTAAAATAACTTTTATAATACAAAATTTATACTTTATATTCCTAGATACCCTTGTGATGTTATTTTTATGAGAAAGGCGTCAATGTCAGACATATATCTTCTCGGGAAACAACTTATTTCCCAAACAAATTTTCTATATTTAATAACAAGGAAGTCATAAAGTTACCATGCCTCTATTAGTTACAGGAACAAATTACATTATTTTAATAGAGAAAAAATTAGATCTTGACTTTTGTCAATGTCGATGTGACACGATTTGATTTGATAGTCATGTACGTTCAAAAATATCTGCTGACTGTTTCGTTAAATTGTGATCCTATATTTATAGAACATACATCAGAACAAAATATATGCCTACAACATTTACTATTTGGCTACATTCATATTTTCCACTCATTTATAAAATTTGTATCAAAACAAGCACGCATGTGTATGTCGAAGGCATATCGTACAATGCAAGCATATTTTCGAAAAATTTATGAAATGGATAACATTGATCCACGATTTTTGTTACCAAACTGGTGAATATTGAAAGTGAATGAATGTTGTGTAATTTTTTAAACAAAAGCTTCATTTTGTAATGAATTTTTATTTTTTGCACCAATGCCAATATTTCAATATTTGTTATATTTTATAAATGCGTATTTTGGAAAAACAGTTGCCATAATTAGTATGATTTATTTAATTATTTACGAGAAGATGTTTCTCGTAGCTCAAATATCGAAGAAAACACGTTTATTTGAAATACGTTATTTTATGCGATTATAAACACAAGCAAAATGTTTCATTTTCAGAGGTTTACTGAAACAGAATTGACATGTCGATAATTGAACCCAGGACCTACCACTTGCTTATCGAAGATAAATGCTTGATAGTAAACTACCGAGATTTTGTATGTAATGTCTTCAGTCTCACTATTTTGTAAGTTTATAAAATATTGAATGAACTATGCTTAAACATGGTCTCGATTGTTTTATCAATTGTTATGAACACAACTAAACTGTTTCATTTTTGTGCTCGATTGTCATATTTTATTTTGTTATGGTATTGAATCTATTATGTGTGAAATTTGTAAACATTATTCTGATGCATATCCGTGCTCAATGATAAACATACCCACAAATTTGATTTTTAATATGAAATTATTGCTATTAAAAAAGCCTTGATAACCTTCAAAAATAAGTTTGAAATGATAATAATTTGAGAATTATCGTAGTATTATTTCTTATTCAAATTTTACCTGTATTAAAAGATAGAATATTAGTCACGTATTAAAGCAAAGATTAAGACAAGGACAGCGAGAATTCTGCCAAACAGAAAAGGAGGAAGTATGCTTGCTGATGCAGTTACTTCGCTAGTCTCATACGATATGCCTTCGATACATTTATATAAAGAGTTATAACAGATTTATCCATTCTATTTTGTATTTCATAGTGATATAACCAACATTCGCTACTTATTTGTCAGAAAACACGTATATTAATACATATTTTCAATTCTAACGAGAGTAGTAGAGAACAACCAACGAACCGTTCATCATCTATCAAATCTGTCCTGAATTATTTATAATGGATAATATTTACAAAAAAAAAATAAATAATTTAATATTTTTATTATGATTATTATTTCTGACAATATGAAATATTTATATTGTTTTTTTTTAGAAATTAATTAATTTATATTCTATGCGAGAACAAGATGTTTCATATTTATTATTTTGGTATTATTTACATTTATTTATGTTTGATTTCATAAATTATTTATGGAATGAAAAAAAGGTGACCCACCATTTATCTGTAAATAAAACCGTAAATTTAAGTTCAGGTCTGAAACTCTAGATCCTTCCATTGTGGGAACATTCGCAGCGGAGAAGTTATGGTCTTTTTGTGTGGATACTGGTCCCCATAGTATCCTGCAGCTTTAGAAGGTTCTTCCATTCAATTTTGAGGGGCAAGTTGAGAGCCCTCTGCTTAGATAAGTTTATTGCAGGTATTATGCTATTATTAAAACGAAATTAGTAAATATGTTTTTCCTAGTAATAATAAGAAAAACATTGCCTGCAGATCAAGTATCATAAATATCGGGAAAATATTGAAAACTCATTGCGAACTAAAATAGAAAATTGGTGTCTAGGAAAACATATGACATTAAGTAGTACTTTTGTCGAAAATATACAACTTGGTATCATAGGAATTTGGCAATAAAGTATGGTGACAGTCACATCAAGACTAGGTCAGTTTTACTTTCTCGACTTTCCAGGAATGATGAAACAAAGAAAATTTTATCAAACAAAGCTTCGATAATTTATGTGCTGTATCCCGAGAATCTGTAAGTAGTATACAATGTAGTTCAGTGATAATAATAACAATAAAAGCCAAAAATTACCACCAAATTTTTTCGTTGTGTTTCTTCAAAATTTTTACCTAAAAATTAAAAAAAATTACTAAATTTAACGATTTAATGATTTAAATTTAAGTTATTCTGAAAATACTATACCAGGAATAGAGTTCCAACTATATTGTTAATTGCCTACCCTCATGCCTACCCTTAAAGTTAAGAAACCTAGATTTTCAAGATTTTAGGGTACCCTTAAAAAAATAGTGAACCCGTAGGGTCTGTAATTTCTGAAATAATGAGCTGAATTTGATTATAAGTTCCATTTATAATTGCGCATTCCAGAATACTTTTTGAAAATAACCCTCTCAGTTTTTAAATACAGTTGTATTTTAAGGTTTAAATTCATTGAAACATGGGAATTTTTTTTTTTTTTAATTATAATATCCGCTTAAATCGAAAAACTCTTTTATGTAAAATTCAATCAGAAGAGTTGAGAAAAAATTGCTGCTGAAAAATGATTTTAAACGTCCCGCAAGCACTGAATGTTTTTTAAAAGGTGAAAACATTAAAAAAATTTATAATACTACTACTGATTTTCATCAAAAACTATTATCTTAAAAATATTTCCGGCGTGTAAGTAAAATATCATGCAAATAATTTTTCAGACATTTTATTTTGTAAACAAAAACAACAACAATTTAAAGTAAAAATTCTTTTAAACGTGAAATTTTCATTTTCCTAAAAGTTTTCTCTCACTCGCTTCTCATTATTGTTATTATTATTATTATTAAAATTACTCATATATTTAAAAACATTGCACAAATATGATGTGGAAACTTGGTTGGTTGCTTACGGTTGTTAAATGTTAAAGTTTTTTTTTCTGACAATATTGTTAATGTTTTGTATAACATCATCAACGTGCGTTGATCCCCTAATGTATAAACACAACATTTTTATTATATTTTCTTTTTTAGAAAACTTTTCATTTTTTAACAACAACAATATTTATGATGTTTAGAAGTGTGTTGTGTTTTGTTAAGCCTCCCACTTTCGGAGTGTTTGTGTGTGCGTGTATTTAATGTGTTTTCGGTGAATGAACAATAATAAAATCGAGAAAACATAAAATTCGTCATGCAGATGCTACGCAAGTCAAGCGAATTTCTTCGGTTTCATCTTTTCAGTTTACGAAAAAATGTTTTCAAAAGAAAAATTGATTTAAAAGTTGGTTCATGGATCCTTTGAACCCAATGAACCAATTTTGCTTATTCACAAATTTTTCGATCTTGAATTGACCGTCAATATTTCAGATCGCTATCTCTTTTCGTTTTTGAATTTTAGAAGGAAGTAAACTATAATTAGGTGTTTCATTTTGAACATCTATGTGTACCGTGTATCAAAATGTTTTCATTCGTTTCTATGGTTACGAAATACTGTATCAATCTAATAATATATAAGTCTGTGAATGATATATGATTTAACAAAGCAAGTTTCTTAAAATTTATTAACTAATTTAAATGAATATTTATTTACATTTGCAACTAGAAATAATTACTAATGCAATTTCTTTACTCATTACTACAATTTTCAACCCAATAACTGCAATTAAATATCATATCTTGTAATTATTATATATATTTTTTTTTTAAATAATTTTTGTTTGACATTTGCTATATAATTTACATGCAAAAAATTGAACAAATAATTATATTTTATAGAATTGAAATTTTTTATTATAAATTTTAGATACTCGCATCAATCGATTAAGAAGTCCCTTCCACGTACTATGCACAGTACGGATAACAAAGTTTTGTTATTGCTTTCGGTAATTCTTAGTATTGCAAACTATTGACTAAAATAATATACTCTGGTATTCCTAGTATAATATGAACTACGCGTAAATTTATCTTCAAGATAGAAAATAAGTCATGAAACCTTTAAAAAATTATTCGAAACGTTCTTGAGTTTCATTTTAGACGATACTGTGGTAACACCTATATAGACATTATTATTTTTTTAGGAAAGCAATCATTTTTGAAATTTTTATAAAAAATGGAATATAATTTAAGAACAATTGCAAATAAATGCATTTTTTGTATTGATTTTATTGGTTCCAGTAAAACCAAGGGCTTCAATAGATTTCGATGATTCCTGAATATATATGATTTGATATATGCATAGTCCGATATATATCAACTTTTCTAGGTTAATACTGTTCAAAGTGTTAACTAACCTTTACCCAGGTTATTTTTAGGAACTTCCACATAAAAAAAATTTTAGATCTTGGAAAATTTTTAAAGTCTGATTGTCCGCCCGAACAATACGCCAGATATACCTGTTTTTCACCTCCTATACTTTTGGTATATTTAATCCTTAGTAAATCCAAGTTTTATGGTAAAAAAATCAAGTAAGGTCACTGCGTTGTCATTTCAAATGAAGTAGAAGCAAGACGGTGTTATTGACGTTTCTCATCTAATAGTGTTTTTACCTGAATTCAATATTTGTTCCGTATAAGATTATTTGTTTGTCTCCCAAACTCTCTTATCACCCGCTGTTTGACAGCGAGTTAAGTATTATTACAAGTCTTTTTTTTTTGAGAAGAGAGGTAAGTTTGTTTACCTTTAATAACCTATGCAGCGCTTTCTAAATACAATTTGAATAAAAGTATAAAAAAACAAAAATAAAACAAAACCATGAATAAGTATTACTATACAAAAAAAAAAAAAAAATAGTAAATTTCGAAGCAGGGAAGTAAATAAATTTAAACATTAAACAAAAGAATTTACATTAAATAAAAATGAATAGATTCCTTTGCGTCCCACTCTCTCACAAAAAAACTCCTATTTACCGTTTTTTGTGCTTTAAATTGAACGTACATTAGCAACCATCTTAGGTGTGTTTATTCGAAGTACGATTGTGTACACTCTGCTATAATAATGTATACAACAGTAATTAATTTGAGATAGGTAGACAATTATTTCGATTGTTCGTTTAATGTTTTATACTTCTGAATTGTGAAAGAACAGAAGATATACAATAGAGGAAAAACAGAAACAAACAAAAAAAAACCTGCATACAACGATAATAACTCTTTCGAGTCGTTTTTATTTTTTGGTTTGTGTTTACTTCCTTGTAGAAGAAAATGAAGGAAGAATATTTTTCAAGATTATTATTATTTAATTTAAAAATTTCTCCGATTTCAAAACAATTGTTACAAATTGGTGATGGCAAAATACAAATCGACAGTACCAACGGATTGATCGCTGTACCGAACAATTTTTGTACAATTGCTCAATCGATAGATGAATTGATTGAATGAGTTTTTCCGAATATTCTTCAGAATTACAGAAATCATGATTGGTTGAGAGAACACACCATTTAAGCACCGAAGAACATTCATATCAATGTCATTAATTTGCAAATTCATGTGAAACTGCCAGGTGTAGTCACGACATATAAATCAATTGACAGTGTTATGAATCTAAATGAGGCAATGCATTATCTAATTAAATTTTTTTAATTCATTAGACCCGGCTGGTATGTCACCGCATTGCTTGAATCTGAAGGTTGGTTCATTGATTATATTATTGCGAAAGATTAATTCACCAAAACTGTGTTATGGCACCAGATTGGTAATGAAAAAGTTATTGCCAAATTTGATTGAAGTTAGGATCTTAACTACTAAATCAAAAGGAGAAGTTTGATACCGCGTATCCCTATGATTCCAACTGATATGCCATTTGAGTTCAAACGATTACAATATCCTGTGCGTTTATCATTTGCGATGTCCATAAACAAGGCCCAAGGGCAAAAACTCACGTTTGTGGTGTGAATTTGGAGGAATCATGTTTTTTACATGGCCATCCTTTATGTAGCCTGTTCCAGAGTCGGTACCCGCAGCCGTTTGTTTATTGATGCTCAAAATGGAAAAACAAAATATATTGTTTATCCAAATGTTTTGGATTAAGTTTTAAAATAGCTAGCTAGCACTTAATAAAATATTTTTTTTGTTTTAAAAAATGAATTTGATGTCCTAAATTAAATTTTTGTATTATTTCAATTAATACGTAGCGAAGCACGTACCGGGCCGCTATATATATATATAAATTTATTTTAAGTCACTTTTCAACAACTTATCTTTCAACAACATATAGTGATTATATTGGGGATATTCTATACAGATATATTCTATACAACAACAGAAATAATAACAACAGTACATAGAAATTCTATACGGTCACCCATCTAATTACTAATTGTTGTATAATGTTGCTTAACTTTATTGATCGGTTGAGATCAGTAATTACGTTAGTAATACACAGTTAGTACTTGGATGGGTGACCGCATAGAATTTATATGTACTGTTGTTATATATTTCTGTTGTTGTATAGAATATCTTCAATATAGTCACTGTATTGAACAATTTGTGACTTGGAAAATACAACAATATATCATAGCAGGGTATATATATATATATATAGTACGATATGTCCATATATATATATATATATATCATACGTATATATGATAGTATATATCATATATAGTATATACTATATTTCAAATAATACATGGTTCCGGCAACAATTGGACTAGCCATCTATAATATATACCCATCCCCCCTGGAGGAATCTTTATACAAAAACTTCTCAGTTCGCTAGTGAATTCATTTCGGTTTTTTTAAACGTACAACGGAGTCATATGGTGACAATAGCATAGTTTTTGTTACTATAGCGGGTTTTCTTTTTTGGAGGTTGGTTCTGTTGAACTATGTATATATGTATACTGTTGTATTCATATTTTCTATAACTTCAACAGGGCTTTAAGGTGGAGCTTTAGTCCTTTTGTTATTTATTAAGGTTATAATCTGTTACGATAAAGTAAACAAAATGCTAAGTGTTCGAATATAAGTTTGTTCTATTCCTGGCTAGAAGATTTTATGCGAAGATGCTCGAAACAGATACCAGTGCAGCACGAACGTACTTAAAAAGCTTAGAAATTAATAAATACGGGGTGCATGAAAGAGATCATCATTGATGCATTAATAGCTCAATTTACATTTTAATGGACCTGAAAAGGATATCAACTGATACAAAATTTTCTTATTGATAGCTGTTCTTTACACTCTAACACTTATATACTGCGTATTCCCGACGCTTTTGATTTTATATCTTATCAATATTACCATGGGTTTTTAAAATACATAATCGGAAACTATTTTAGAAGTTAGGATTTAGAGGGGTACTTAAATCAAGCAAATGTAAATTCTTTAGTAATTTTTTATATTTGTTTTATTTTTTATTTAAACTATCTTTTTAACTACTAAAGTCATCAATGACTACAGTATATACTAAACTACAACAGTACACATCACTCCCAGCTGGCAACCAATGTAAGTACCAACTATGTCTACAGTATTTTCTAGTTCGCTTTATAAAATTCGCATATTCAGAATATAAAAGTTTTATTTTTATTTTCATAATTTTTGTAAAAATAAAAAACGTTTGATTGTTGTGAAAATGTTTGTAAATTGTAATTTTAAGCGTTAAACAATGCTACCATAAGGACTGGCGCATATTCCGGCAAGTGTGGCACAGCATGACGGGGCATGACGTGATCGCGCCGAACACGTCGTGTTCGGAAACGCATATTGCCACGCAATTCTCCCACTCAGTATAAGATAATATATAAATAGTATTATATAGTTTATAATTGATTCGCGTTCTGGCCAAATTTTAGTTTTTATGGTAAATATTTTAATCAATAACTTTTCTCAATTAAATTACTGATAATTTAAAAATATCTATAAGATTCAAAAACATATGGAGACTGTGACTAATGAAACTTGCAATGCACTGTGCAAAAAACTGTGCCTCGGGCGTTTTGTCATGATGGCACATGCGCCAGACTTAGTGTTTATATTATTCATTAAGTAACCTTATTACTTAATGACTTGAGTAGAAGCCTTTATAAAAAGAAGAAGAAAGTTAAAGTAGGATAAAACCCATTGGAAACGCAAGTTCGGGAAGTGTGGAAGGGGTAAAACACGGTTTATTTTGATTTCCGGAAAAAGTTAAATAGCAAAGTTGTAGGTAATAAAAAGATCTATAACTTTTGTATTTACACTTTTTTCACATAATCTCAAAATTTTTCGAGTGAAAATTAGGGTGCTTTTTCGATTTTTATTCAAAATAAGATGAAAAAATAAATATTTTAAACCAAAAAAATTACACTGTATTAGGAACATAAAAAGTAAGTTTTCACCCAATTTTGGAGAAAAAAAATAAAAAACCAAAAACTTCGTTATTTCAATTTTTCACATAAATTTTGACATTATTTAAAAAAAAGTGTAAATGTTGTAGATCTTTTTCTTACCTACAACTTTAACATTTAACTTTTTTCCATAAGACTTGTAGTTTTGCCGAAAATTCAGATAAACTGAATTTTACCCTTAAACAGTCACCCCCGCCCCTACTTCCCGAACTTAGATCGCCCGTAATTTATTTTTCCTTTCATTTTTATCATATTATCTTCCGTTTCCAATTGGTTTCATTCTACTGTAATTTTTTTTTGTTTTCAAAAATTATCAACCCTGATATATTAAATAATCTTCGCTAAAAATGCATATTTATAAAATAAATTACATTTAGAACAAACTTACCAAAAATATTTCAGTGTGTTGTATTATTGATGGTGTATTTGAAGAAATAATTTAACACAGCACAAAAATAAGAAGAATCAAAAACATCGATGATTCAACGTTTGAAGAACAACGAATCTGTAAACAAAAAATTTACAATTATTATTATTTGTGTTAAATAAACAGATTTTTGTTTGAAAAGAATGAATAAAAGATTTCCGCCATTCATTAATGTTATACAATTCGATAATAGATATTCCATTTAATTCATGAATATGTACAAGAAGCTTGAAAAATAATAATCATGGCGATCTCAAGCTTGTTTTAATAATTTTTTTACGCAAATAATTTGTTTATATAAAGCAACAACGTTTTGCTATTAAAAAGATATTTCAAATATTTTTAGCCCTTTTTATAAATTGAAATTTATTTCGTCAAAAAATAAATTAAATAATTAATGAAAATATTTCCAAAAATTGAAAGAGAATTTTTTTTTTTTTTTGAAAATGCTTTTTATAACTTTGGTCTTAAATAAAAGTATTGTAAACAGCAAAAAAAAAATAATAACAGTATAAGGAGTTCAAGCATGAAAAGTTTTAAATACGTTATTCTGGGGGTTATCTGTCTAGCTAGAAGGGATATGATACTTGGCCAATGCTATTAGCAATTAATAACACACTTTTCTAAGAAACTGTAACATTTTCCAAATAGACGTGATACTATTATTATACAATAAATGGTGATGAGTGTGTATTGAGATCTCAAAAATATCTAACACGTCCAGTTTGAGTGTTTAATAGCTTTAATAAATGATAGATCTTTAGTTGTCGAGTGTTCTGGCACCAAAATGAACTTTCTGTGATCATTAGAACTGGAGATAGGGAGATAAGAATCTATCACAATATCACGTTGAAGTATAGTTTGAGAAAGGCAAACGATAGATCTAATCTAGGATGCTTTACCTAGGCACAAAATACTTTTCATTAAAAAAAAAGAAAACTATGGAAATCGTTTGATTTAGTTTACAGACGATTTACGTCTCCTTGAAAAATTTTTATGGTATTTATGGTACCATCTTCAAAAAAAATTTCAAAAAAAGTTTTTTATTTGAATAAAAAGGATAACTTATATACTTTAATTCTGAGGGTCGGGATCGGTAGAAATCATCATGGCATCTCAATGAGTTATGCGTCAAATATTTGATCTACCCCAGGTATTTCTCTGTCTGCTAATCTAATACTTCCTTTGAAGTTTCATTATAATCCTTAACTGTTTATTTTTGTAAGATGTGACCAATCCAACCATATTTTCTCTTTTACCCTATTAATATCTGGTTATTTGCTTTTCAAGTGCAAAAGTCACCTTTCTTACAGTCCATTCTCTACCAAACGTATTCGTCCACTGCAGAGCGTCTAAAAATGCTTTTTGTTTTCACGTATTATTATCAACGTTTATTTCAATATTAAATGAACTTTCTATTAAATTTAACAAATTATACATGGGTGAGTTTGGAGGCGTGAATTTTTCTATATGCTATATTGCCTGTTGGATAATTACATATAATATCCGACAAGGGAATTAATAAGGTGAATGATTATTATTATTTAGATAAATTACCAGATATTAAATTAATAACCATAATTCTAATATATTTTATTGAAATGGTGATTATGGATACGCTGTGATTTTATGAAGATATCCATTTACATTTTTAGGATATGCGTACCCCACTTAAAATTAATGGTTATAATGTTGATGTATCAATATGTCTTCGTTATTTATTTTCATAGATATGGATATAAATATAACCAGCTTAGCATTTTATATTTTATTATTTTGGCGAGTGTTTACTTTGCGAGAAATGAGCTATATGATTTGTGTCGATGATTGAAATTTTTACCAAAATTTTTTTGAAATAGTAACATATAAAAATATTTAATTCAAACAGAAAATTTACTAAGAATCTCATTTTTATACTTGACATATATAATATGTCAGAGTATAGAAACTACTTTTGAATAATTTTTATAATACAAGTATATATAACTGTAAAGACTGAATATTTATAGTATTTCATGAATTCTAATAAAAAACAGTCCAAACAATGATATTCTATCATATGTCTAGTATCTGAACAATTAACTCTGTTAGTTATTATTTTCACTCCTTCAGAATAATGTCTCTAGTTGTAGTAAAGATCGTGACCCACTCAGAGTTTGGGTTGGTAAACGGTCTAAAAAACAAATCCTTTTCAAACTGTGATTTGTGTTATATCATACATCTAGACTAAATGATGGCGTAGGCAAACGGCTTATCCACACATTAATACCGATCATAATAACAAATTCAATTTAACCTCTGTTTCTGTTTACTGGTTTGAAGTGGTCCTAAACTTTACTGTTACAGACGTAATGACTTGTTACTAGACCGTGTTTGGACAGAAAACGAACTGCATTCGGGTTTAAAGTGTGAATCTTACCGAAGGCGTTATTTTAAGACCATTTAGCTTTTAACATCTGGAGTTACATTAAATTCTCAGAACCGATCTTTGCATTAAATTCTTAGAAGCGATAAATTTTTATTATCGGAGAGATTAATAGAAATAATCTTTACTTGTGATGTTTTTACCTAGTTAACGTATCATAAACACAGGCCTATGGAAGCTTTGTTCTTTACAAAGTCGGCAGTAGACAATCTACCTTCAAATTTCTAGTCTTTAACCTAATAAGATTACGATGTGCATACGCTTATGAGTAGCTCACCGAAAAGAAGCATGGTAAAATTTGAAATCACCAAATTTGCCGCATTTCAATATGAAGTTAACCAAAATTTATCAATTGATTTGAGAAAAATTTTCAGAATTCTTAACACCTACTGCCTCCGAGATAAAAATTCTCGTAGTCTGGCCTCAGAGCCCTGGTTATGATTGCATGTGAAACATGTGAAAAAGTTTAAAAGTATAATAATTTTTCTTTACCCATTTTTAAAAGGAACATAAATTATTTTATTATTTTTATTTATGTTAGCAAATTTAATTTATTATACATTATTAATTTTCAGGTTATTGATTTTATTGAAATATTTTCTACCTAAATATAATAGCATATAGCACTTGCGGAAAATATCGATCATGACCTTTTTATTATTACTTTAATAAATTCCTAATATTTCAAAGTATTAAATAATGGATTTAAGATTATATTCAATTAAATTTTAGCTATGAATAACACACTTATCATAGTTATGTGATACACAAAGGATATATCCTTAGAAGCAAGGTAATATACATATAGTTCAAATATATTCATCTTAAGATAATTCGATTCACCGGTTCCACTTGGTCTCCAGTGTTCTTCTTTGGGTTGCTTATTCTAAAGACTTTTATTTATTATTATTTTAATTGAATGCTAAAGAAGAATTTCTCCATCAGCAGTATTAATTTTGGTAAGATTTAACGATAATAAATTCAATGCCAATTATGTATTCAAATTATTAAAACTAAATGTATTCTAAGTAAATCAAATCATCAAATAAACAGAAATATGCATTTTAACAGGAAATGCACAATCAAAAATGGAAAAAAAGCTACCTCGTGATATATGAACAAGGTTGTTCAATAAGTTTTGCGGTTCGATAAGAACAATTTTATCGTTTTAAAAACACTTTATTATTCAGTATAGTCTCCCTGAACATCAATACACTTGTACCAATTTATGAATTCCATCCCTGAAGTGAGGTAATCTAGAAGGGTTGCAAAATACGCTTCCACAGCTGTAATGATCTTATTATTTCATGAAAAACGCTTTTCACATAAGAATTTCTTCACGTCGGGAAACAAGTCGCTAGGGTCTAAATCTGCTGAATATGGTGGATGCTCTAATAATTTGAACTTTAATTTATGGATTTTAGCCATTGTCAAAATGCTCTTGTTACACGGTGTATTTTCCTGATGAAAAATAATTTTTTCTTCTGCAATTCGGGTCTTTTTTACAATATTTTCCTTCAGCAGGTTTAAAGGCTTACAATAATATCCAGAATTTATTGTTTTACCAATTTATGTTCCACAAAATTCCTTTCGCAGCCGAATAAACTGATGTTGACACTTTTTAGGCCGATTTCTGTACACGAACTTGTTTTGTAGCCGAAAAACCTGATACACACCACTCATTAGCCTCTTGTCTTGAATCAGGATCATGGTGATAGACCCAAGTCTCATTCATAGTGATGAATCGATGCATAAAAAACACTTTATCTTTTCGAAATAGCTCTGAATGTTGCTGAGAAAGTCGCAATCGAATGTGTTTTTGTTCCATTGTTAGCAAATGCGTCAGTCATTTTGCAAAAAGCCTTCTGAAACTCAATACTTCAGTCCAAATATTGCTTACAATGCCTAATTAGATCTACTAAATCTCATTTGCTCACTTAACGATTTTCCAATACGATATCCTGTACTATTTCTACAATTTCTGGTGTTGTTGCTGTTTTTGGACGTTCTTGACGTGGATCGTCTTCAGAGTTGTACGTCCACGTTTAAATTTAGCAACCCATCTTTATACTATACTAATTGAAGGTGAAGAATCTTTATACACTTTCAACATTCGTTCATAAACATCCTTTGCTTTAATTTTTCAAAAAATAAAAATCTAATCACTGGTTCTTGATTTTTTCCATTGTAAGAAAATACTGTAACACGTCGATACAAAAGGGCTTGTAAACAAAGATTGAATTGGTAGATCGAAATGAAACTTCACATACCTTCATATGAAGAATGTTCCACAATAACAAAGAAAAAAATTTAGGCTAATAGTAACCTCTTATCCAACCAAAAACCTTATTGAACAACCCATGTACTTATGAAGTTTTTCGCTTCGATTTAACAGATTGAGTATTAAGTGAAAATGAGCATTTTTTATATGCAAATTGTTAAGTAAAATTTTTTTTGATAATAAGCTTACTTCCATTAATTCAGATTTTTCATTTAAAAATAAATATTTATTATTCGACGAAAGAAAATTATCCCATAAGTGCATATACAATTTTGGGAGTTCCTGATGATTCCTAATATTTTGGGAGTGAGACAATAAAGTCATGTGACTGTCTACATTTGATTTTAAATTAAAAATAATAAAATGCCATAAAAAATGCTATTAAAATTTTAACAATAAACGTTTTTAAACATTTTAACAGAAATAAATGAATACTAAAATTATTTGACTTTTATTTTTTTTTTAAATGCCCTAAAGAAACATTAACCAAAAATACATAATAATATGTTAGATAGTAAAATGAAATTTTATACATTGTATTAGAATATTTTAAAACCAAAAAAATTTATTTGATCCTCTTTTTATGATTTTACGTGTATGTGCTGCTACATTTAAATATTTTTATTTTTTATTTTTACATAAAGTTCATTTTTAATGAAGAATTATATAATTGACTATGTTTCGTTAAATAATCTCACATGAATGTCAAATACAAAACGATTCGCAATTTACCATACTTCATAGGTGAAAATGTACATATTTACTATATAATGTAACCGGAAGACATGCCTAGATTATATGAAATTATATTTGAAAAAAGCTTCTTTTGTTGATTTTTTGATGACTGTGAGCACTTATTTATATAAAGTAATGTTGTTTTTTCCTGGACAAACTGGTATAGATGTATTTCTATACTGGAATGTGCAATTTTTCGACTTTATGCTTTATTAGGCTGCGTCAATCTATGAGCTATTGCTTTAAGTAGCCTTTTTTTCTGATTTCGCAAGAGGTCAGAATTGTGAAATCTTTAAGAAGTGTTTTTCTAATTTTCGAAGGTGGTGAGAATTCTGTGCTCTGTAAGATTTAATTCAGGCCATATACTAGCGGATTAGTTTTACTACAAATTTTGCAAATAGTCTTAGGACAGTGATTTTGGAAATCATTTTTATAATCACTTTACACAAATTTAGCAGAAGTTAGTCAAGCTCTCAGTTAAGAAAGTCCTAATTGTACTTAATAATTATTAATTGATGTTGGCGGTGTAACGCAAAGAAAATGTAAGTTATGAAATATTTTCTTTAACAAACCAAATAACACTCTCAAAAAGAAAGAAAAGCAAACATGTATGTCTTAATTGTATTAAATGTTAAACACCAAGAGACCTTGATCTCTCATCGGCTATGTATCCACTAAAATAATCATAATAATAATAATCATATACAAAAACACATGAATAAAACAAAGATAAATGTTACATAAATGTAACTGGGTTAAAACGGTATAAAGATACGTGTATGAGTAGATGTACGTAAGTTCGGAAAAGGGTACTCAGTGTCCGAGTAAAAGAGGGCAGTGAAAGAATATAATCAAATTGACCAAGATTATAAAAATCACCGCAAAAAATTCAGATATATTATATTTATTTATTTATTATAATATAATATCAGATAATTTTTAGAAAATTCAGATTACAAAAATTCACCTAATTTTATAATTGGGAGTATGGTTTCCAGAATTTGATAGAAATGGTTTTTATACTCGATATATATAATACATGTCAGAGTATATTAATTTTAGTCTAAAGTTTGTAACGCTAAAAAAAAAATTGACGACACAAACAAAATTTTAGTATATGTGTTCATCGAATCATCATCTAATTAGTTCATTTTCGCATGTCCATCCGTCAGTCTGTCTGTCCGTTGATTTTCCTGTCATCAAGATAACTGAAAAACGAAAAGAGATAACCAGGTTTAATTTTGATGGAGTATTTTGAACATAAAGATTGATTTTAAGTTCGTGAATAAGAAAAATCAGTCCATTGGGTCCAATGAGTCCAGGATCCAAGCTTTGAACCATAAAAAATTCAAAAATTAAAAATGGTTTTTAAAAACTTTTCTTTAAAATATTTTTAAAAATGGTTTTAAAACAAACAACTTTTCCTTAAAATATTTTTTCGTAGAATGCTTAGATTCACCACAATTTTAGTTCAAATTTAGCTAATAAGCACATATATAAATACAATACATATTATTGTAATATATTTTTATATTTTTATTTTTAATGAATTCGAATGAATAAAATAGTTCAAACATTAAAAAAAACGTTCAAACCGTGCAATCCGTCACCAAATTAGCAACGAGTAACATCTCCTCAGAGAATCATTACAACTAGCTAATTCATACTGATGATGAATACTTTGTAGTCGAAATACGTATTTATAAAATACAAAATAATTTGATCTAGGAAATTGTAGTAAAAATCGAAATTTATTCGAAAAATCCTAGAGTTCTCATTAATAATTATAAAATCAAACATTAATATTCAACCAAATGTCGAATATCTAAACAATTAACTCTGTTAGTTGTTATATTCACTTGTTTTAAGATAGTTTGCACCTCAAAGCACTATTATCAATTAGGGAAGCTTTTTTGAGATATAACAAATTTTCGAAATTTTAATACTTTAGTTGTTGTCTGCGGCTTCGATGGAATTTGGATATAATGAAAAGTGTGACGTCGCATGTACTTAGTGTGAATTCATCGATTTTTATGCAAATAAATTTATTGCGTTATGGATATAATTGATTTTCTGAAGAGTCCGGTACACATAACTGAAAAACCACAGAAATGTGTGTTTGTAGCAAGGTAACCCAATGACATGAAAACACCCGTTATAATCAAGTTAAAATAACATTCATGTAACTTTCATGTTATAATAAATAATTTAATACGAACACACATACATACACACACACACACACTTAAGGAATGATAACTTTTTGGTTAAGAAGAACAAGAATACGCGGAAGAACTGGTCCATTGGGAGTTCATATATTATTTCTGTTTCTATAATACTCAGTCACAGCTTGGTTTGAATACTCTCAGAGCCGTGTTTTATTATTACGTAGTTTTGTATTTATATATAAACATATATATACAAGAAGGAATTTCGTTTATACTTAAAAACGTATTTCGACATTTTGTGGACTATAAGCAATAAAACAACATTCTTTTTATTGTTATTGCATTTATAATTGAAGTTAAACATATAAAAAGAATAATGGGTAATTACTCTTGGCTTTACGCAAATTTAAAAAATAAAAAATAAATTTATCACAAACACTTAAATTATCAAATAGTAGAAGTTCAAATTTTATATTTTCCAGCGATGTATATCAAAAACATAGTGACAAAATGTCACTCTTAATTGATACCATTTTATTTGTCGATATTCATAAATTTCTTTTTTTTTCGATATTTGATTCTTCTTAATCATTCGCAATTTAATTTAATTGTATGATATTCAATTAAAATTCAATATTGATTCATTCTTTTATTATAGTTGAACTGACTGTTAGCCTATTGTTTGTAAACAAAAGTTTCACGTGAACATTTGTATTCAACAATTTGACTGGTTGTTTTGGAAGGTTGTTATATACATTGATAAATAATACTTCACTATTAATTATAGTATGCAACATGCACAGTACATATTAAATATTTATAATATAATATGTACTACCCTAATTAGTAGAATCGATGAAAAAAGCAATGCTATCACGAAGTGATCAGTGGACTAACGAAAACGATTCAACTTTAGACATTTAGTAAAATTACTACATTGTACAGAACCATGTAAAATAAGAGGAAGGTTCATGCGAAGAAGAAGGGGATGTAGGCAGATTATATGATTGTATAAAAAAACAGAAAATAAATTTTATCTACCAAGTTGTGTATGATAAAATTGTATATTTCCTTATCAAAAATTCCTAACTGGTGCGACTTAGATGAAAATTACTACATTAGGGTATAAGGTAGTAATTTTTTATATCACTTATTGAAAGTCACATTTGTTAAGAAAGCCAAGTCAAAATAACAAATAACAGAGTTTGGGATCTCAACATATGGTTCATTATCAATGTTTGAACTATTTTTAATGATACAAATTTATAAAATCAACTGAATATGCGGACTATACAATTATAAATACATATATAATTAAATTTTACCAATTTACGAAAAAGTATTTCATACAAGAAAATTACTACATTTTTTGTCTTTTAGCTTTTATGGTTTAAAAGTTGGCTTATGGATCCATTGGATTCAATTGAATTAATTTTGTTCTATCACAAGTAGAACTCACTTTCTATGCCTAACATATCGCACAAAAACTTCAACTCGTTATCATTTTTCGTTTTTTAGTTATCTTGATGACGGGCAGATATGTGAAAATGAATTAATTAGATGATAAAATGAACACCCACACCAAAATTGTTGTTTGTGGTTTCAATATTTTCGATCGTTACAAACTTAAGACTAAAATTAATAAACTTTGGCATTTTAAATGTATGTCGAGTATAAAAATGTTAACAGTTAATTTTGGATTTAATATTAATAACGATTTTATATAGATATTTCATGATATTCAGTATGCCTTTTACCATTTATCGAAATAGACATCGTCTCAATAGTATTATAAAAAGGTTACATATAAAAATATGGACAGAAAAGATATGAAATACCATAATATACAGGAAAATATATATTTGTTGATCGATAAATATTTCGATATGAAAAAAAGATGATGATCACATTTTTATTTGGAGATAAAATTTAATTACATATATACTAGACTTGTTCCGATTAGTCGACAACTAGTCGGTAAAGCCAACTTTCTGGCCTCATTCGAAGTCAGCGACTACTCAGTGACTATGTAAAAAGCACCCACTACTCGACTTGTAACTTATATGAAATTCCTAATAAAATTTATTTAGGTGATATTACATTAAGTATAAAAATTGATATTACAAGTATAAAAATTGTTAATTAATATTTTATTATATTATTTTTATTTTAGAATTATTAATATTAAATCAAAATTACATGTACATTTTACAGTACCAATTAAAACCAAAACAAGCAGATTTATAACCAAACATCAAAATAAATTTGACATATACAAATTATGTTCTTTAATTTTTTTTCAGATTTTGTTGGTGATCGGTTTGGACGACTTATCAATTTAAGGTCATAGCCGGTACAACTTTAATATATACACATAAAATATGTATTAAAACATTGAAAAACCACTAGACGTCCATGTTCTGGAAAATTTTAATTTATAAGATATTAATATTATATAAATATTCATGTAAAATATTGCGTAAGCATTTTCTATGTATAGAGAACGTAAAAAATGATAAAACAAATCAAACTTCAAGTAAGATTTGACGCAGCATTCTGTTACTGTTACCACTTCATGTTTTATATATGTACAACATATTATCTAAAGCTCTGATTATACGAAAGGGATTATGTTGTTCTAGTTACGATCATCGTAGACAGTGTAATAATAGTACACAAACACATGTCGTAGTGATAATTTGACACTTTGAGATCAGTGTTTGTAAACGTTGTCTTTATTTAATTTAACAGAACGCAATTGTTACTGAAAGACTAAGAATATTTTTAATTTCTAAAATAAGAATGACCATCTTTACCTTCGTCTGACACTTAGACTAAACGTAAAATAAAATTGACAATGTTTATGCATTCGATACCTTCCGGCATCAATTCGACGGTAATCTTGCACAGTCATTGTCTTTCAGCTTGACAAGAGGAAGAAGGTTTCTGAACTGAATTGTATGCCTTTCACTAGTTGTTCTTCCAAGGATTTCCAACCAATTTAGTTTTCTGTTTATAATTTGTGTGTGATATTTCTAAATTTCTAAAAACAATTTGCAGCTAGAGGCTACTGTTTCTTTTACTGGCCATGGTTCCACTTGCGTCCAAATATTTTGCACTTTTTCTTTCATCTTCTCTCATTTTTGTTCCATCATTAGCGTTATTATCTTTATACCTTTTCTATCCTTACGAATTCATATTGTTTTCATCAGCCACGACAAAAGGGACAAGAACAGTGGAATTTGATAATATTGGCGACTTGAATCTCGAAGTGGCAAATTCAAATGTGGTTTCTTTCTTTTATGGTTTCAGAGACAACATCTGGAAACGAAGATTGGGAACGTTATATTTTAAAATGACTTTATATCCTATAGAATTCATATCGTTTTAGTCAGTCACGATGCAAGGTACAAGAACAGTGGAGCATGATATTATTGGCCACTTGAATATCGCCAATAACTCCAGTCGGGTTTTCTTATTTTATGATTCCAGAGATATCGCCTGAAAACGAAGATTGACACTTCTGAGGCTGAAGATCAGCGGTTGTTGATAGTTTTGGCAACTCGAATCTCGAAATAGTAAACCCAATTTGGATTCCTTCTTTTATAGTTCCAGAGAACATCTGGAAACCAAGACGATATATATCAAATATAATTTTTTGTAAACTTGGAAACCCCAAATTTTGAGGGGTAAAAATGCTGTACCACATGAAAGGTTTATCATTATCTTTCAGGAAAACTAGAATGAAAAGTTTTTTAGGACATTATTTTCGAAAACGATTATCGTATATAAACCTTTGCATGCCAATATTTACGTGATTTTTGAAATTTCTTAAACAATATTTGATTAAATACATTCAGGATTTGTGAAACTAATTAATAGTTTGTCTTTATTAATCAATAAATAATTATTGATATATTACAAGAATTTTCAGGTCTCTTTTTTCGGATAAACCATTCGAAAGCTACTGTACCAAAAGAGTGCAGAATACTATTTTATAAATGTTTATGAGAACCTTTGTCGAATCTCGAAATAAAATGCTTACTAAATAAAATCGATCGTTGGTTTTTATTGTCATAATTATAATTTTATTTGATTTTATTTACTTCACTTTTCTAAGGTCATACACTGGCTACGGTGTGTATTTCTATACAACTACAGCACATATAATTTTATAAACCATGAAAATATCAAATTGAAAAAAGTTTGAGAATTGTTCGAATTTCGGCCACAGACATTTCTACTATAAATAAAAGTACAGACACATAAATAAAACTGAAATAGTTTTCTTAAGTCTAAATCAGATAACCACAAACAATTAACAATAATTTTTTTTTAACAACAATTAATTTAACTATACAAACCATATTATCCAAATTGTAATAAGTTTTATCTTTCATAATAAAAATTACGAATTCTATATTTTTTTTTGGGAACCATACCAAAAATTATAATACTATTAAGATCATATAATTTTTTTTTCTTTCTATTCAGCAAAAATAAATATAAAAAGTAAAAGTACATATAACTTTCTTTACAAAGAAATATATGTATAGAAATTGTAATGAGTTAATAAAATATGAAAGATATAATCAGAAAACGTAAAAATATAAGAGGTATATAATAAAACATCATGAAGATAATCTTAAATATAATCACAAAATACGAAAATTATGTAATATATTCAATGTAATGTTCATTTACATGTTTGCTTGAGTATTTAATTTTTATGGTTGTCTCACGTAAATCACCTAAAAGTGGCTAATTGTAATTATATTTTATCTCGTAAATAAATTTTAACTCATATAAACGTTGTTTCTTTAATGAATTCAATAGGGCTTTTGAAAATTAAATGTTTTTTTGCCATAATCAAAGATTTATAACAAAATATTTTTAATTTTTATTTTTTCGTCATGATTGGAAAGCTATATTACATTAAAAATATAAAGAGAAAGACACTTTTACGCCTCACGTTGATAATAATTGTGTTTCGATAGTATAAAATCAAAGATGGCATCCATATTAAATGTCATCAATATTGTATATTAGCATTTTTTCATGACTTCATATGTGGATGTCTATCCATGATGTTACACTTTCAAAACACTACTAATATTATTTATAAGAAAATCGAAAAATGCAAATATATTTTATGCCTTTGGTAAATGAATTTAAACACATATACACGTTGCCTCTTTGATGAATGGCATTCAGTTGGGCCTTTGAAAAAAAATTTGTTTGTAATAATCGGAAAGATCATGTTTAAGTTTAAGATCAAAACAATTTTATTTTCGTCGTGATTAAAAAGCAATATCAAACTTAAAATAAAAAAGAAGGATATCATAATTTTATGTCACACGTTGATAATGGATGTATTTCAAAAGTATAAAATCGTAGATGGCATCCGTATATAATGTCATCAATATTTTATATTAGTTTTTTCGTGACTTCATATGTGGATGCTCATCCATTATCTTTTACTTTCGAAACACAGCAAAATTGTTTATAAGAAAATCATGGAAACTTAGAAATTATTATATTGATGGAAACATTCTTGACGTAATTTTCACATTTAAAATGACTGGAGAAGAGTACTATATTAAACAAAAGTTGACTGTTATTTGTTTGAAAATTTGTTTCCAAATTACAAAATTGAATTTTTGTCATTCAATTATTTTTGGAGTTTTGTTGAATATTTCGTTGATAACAATTGGTTTAGCTTCTTTAACAAATAACCTTAATGTTGCAAATGGTGCCAGAATTGTTAAATAATTTTAAGATATTCAAGTGCTAGCATGTGACCAGGTAAAGCATGTATTATTACATCATATATGGGTTATGTATTTTATTGGAATAAATAAAAAAATAAATTTCTTAAAAGATATCATTATGCTTAGGATTCTGGTCGAACAAAATGATATTCAGAAAACTAGCTAAAAAATGACTAAGAATAAAATAAACCTTAAAATAAATCTCTACGAAATTGTTCCATTATTGAAATATGAAATCAAAATTAAATTATTATCAGGGGGAAAATAGTTTCATATTTGAGTATATTCGGCAACAACATAAAACCGTAAAAAAACACCTGAATGCCTGTTTTTAAAAAAAAACTATATAGTTTTTGTGATTTCGTGAAAAAAGAGGAATAACTCAACAAATATCAAAAAACATTTTGGTACTGTTTTTTGGTTTTCTTGAGTAATTAAGGATAAGGAAAACTAAAATTTATTCTAGATTCTATGATTGAATGGCTGGTTTTCGAGGTATCGCTTGAAATTGGTCCAGAATATTGACTTCTACATTGGTTTTCAGGTGATATTTTAAAAACCACGAGTTCAATTGTTAAATAGATTTTATTTGTGAAATCTACATGCCAAATAACCCGAACAATATATTATCGAAAAAGGACCCAAAAAATTATTAAAATTTTTATTTTTTTTTTTTAAAGTGGTACCTTCAGGTTTCCTTAAGAAAAGAACGAAAAATCGAGATAAATTTTTTGATGATTTTGATATTTACAACTAGTAAATTTGAGGTTCACTCTTCAGTTTAAACTCGTTTTATATTGTTTTTGACGTCATCTTCTATGACCTATATTTCGGTAAACAAATAAAAATTCTGTAATCCTTATGATAAATTAAATAAATATTGGGAACATATGATCAAGCAATTTCTACCTATCATTTTTCAAAGCTAAAAATAACAAATCAACAATCAATCAACTAATAATAATTGAAATACAATTTCAATAAATAATAATAATAATAATAACAATAGTAATAATATTCAATAACTAACTATACAACAAATATTATAGCTATACAGTCGAATTGTGATACTGATTTTCAATGTAACTAAGGCATTCAATATGAACTTCCGCTTTTACCTTACTTCCATTATTACTTTTGTGAAAGAAATGATTGATATTAAAAAAAAATTTTGTTTGACGTCAACAAAATTCAATTTTGACCTGATAATACAATTTCCAGACACTATTTTATCAATTGTATTTTTTCTGAACTTATAAAGTATATATTTTATTTAAGTTTGTTATATTTATTCCAGTACTTTAGAGTGAATAACAAAAAGAAGGCAATTTCTATAATAACAATATTGTTTTGAAATTTTATAATTTTTGTTCTGTTAGTAAAAAAGACGTGGGCAGGAAACATATAAGTTTGTAGCATCGGAACACCAACGCATCTACATGTGATGCCCGATACTAGATGCAAATATGGATATTAATTTTAGATATAATCACATATTTTACTATTAAATGAGTTGACTATTTAAAATTCTCTAGAAATTCGGGTTTTTATTTAATTTTTTTCCCCTATCTTTAAATAATCCTTTCTAGTTTTTCATTAACAATTTTTATATCCTTATTTAAAATTTATTTGCTAGTTTTATATAAGTTTACTTTTAATATTTGTATTTTACTGTTCTTTAATTTTAACTTAAGCGAAATTTCTTTTTTTATTCTTTCCGTGGTTCCTTTCTAGTATCAAATTTTTTAACTCCTTCTTAAATGGCCCCTACAACATTCTTTTTTATTTATTTAACCCTGGAGTATGCTTTGGAAGACGAGCTAGAATGTCATGTATAATATTTGAATATTGGTCTGGCAAATAAAACAATTATAAAAAAAAAAGAAGAGCTGATGCAAAGTTAAGAAAAAAAAACAAAAATATTCAAATGACGCACAAAAACTGCTTTTAACCATAAGATAGAATTGTATTCAAAACGGAATAACTATAAAATTTTTTAATAAAATTTAAGTAATATTAATTTCATTAGAATAATTTAATTCAGCAGATAAAAATAAACGTTAAGAATAAATAATCATCTATATATTGAAAAGTAATAATGAACTAAGACTAAAATCAGCTGATTATCTTTCAAATTAAACATTTACTGTTGAACAAAAAGAAAAACAATTTAACTAATGCACAAAAAGAAACGATTCTAATATCTTACAACTATTTATTGTATCATAATGCAGGTGCTGTTAGTAATTTCATAATTAATAATTTAAATTTAATAGTTCTTAAATTTAGCCAACTTTAAGAAGTAGCGAATTTCCTAGTAAGTTAACAAATGTGAATAAAATTTCTATTCCGCGAAAAGTTCTTTTTAACACATCCAATATCAGTTTAGTTAAGAAATCTTCAATCCACAACTTTTATTCTCCTTCCATTTCAGAACAGAAGTCACATGATAAAGTTCAATTCATTTTCTTTCTTTTTTGATTTATTGCCAATATTTGTTATCTTTTCTGGTATACATTCATTTTATATACGTGTATATACGTGTATGTGTGTATATTATTGTATAGCTAGCAAGCTCTGAACTGTGTGCTCCATATAAGGGTTCGTTTGTGTTCATTTGTGATAAAATATAAAGCACGTTTTCTCAATTCATATATTTGGCTACTTATGTGAAAATATTTCATTACAACAATACCTTTTGCTATAACACACAAACACACATAGACAGACTCTTGCTTGTGTGCAAGACCCACTTACAAGAACTACATATGGAGCTAGTGCTAGTGAATGTGAGTAAATGTATAGGTGGCATTTCAACATCTGTTGATTTTCTCACGATATTACTATTACGAAAGAAAATATTTTTCCATGTACTTTGTCAATGAGGATATCAAAACTTTATAGCATATGGTATTTCAATAGTTACCGAGTGGTAATCAAATAATTGAATTTTTATCTTGGGTGGATTTTGAACAAATTTTATAAACATTTATCTATTCGTTATTCAATTATCGTTTGGTAAGAATGTAAATACAAAGAAATTGAAATATTATTTTGTAATGCAATATCAAAATTTAAATTTTTTCGGATTAGCCTTAATTTCAGGCTAGCCTTAATGAAGACATGACGTTACAAAAGTTTGGTAGCTTATAATGAAAAAAAAAATACACTTAAATGTAAAAAGATGATTTTAAAGTAAACACTTATTGTCAACTACACTTCATATACAGTGTTCGACCAAGAAAAGATTTGAAGATTCGAATGCAACACGTCAAAGCTTCGTTTCTGCTTCAATGGCAAAACTCAAGATACTCCGATATCTGCTTAGAAAATAGAAGACTTTGAATTTCAATCCAAAGGAGCCACTGTTTATTGTTGTTACTTTTCCTGTCAATAATTTTTATACTCGACATACATAATATGCCAGAGTATATTAATGTTAGTCTAAGATAACGCTAGCTAATATTGCACAAAATTTTGAAATAAGTGTTCATAGACACACCTAATTAGTCCATTCCCAATTGTTCGTCTGTCTGTCCATCCGTCATCACAATCGCTCAAAAACGAAAAGAGATAGCAAGCTGAAATTTTGAATTCACGAATTCAAAACATAAAAAGTGAGTTTATGTTCATGAATGCACAAAATCGGTCGATTGGATTCAAAGGATACTTGACCCAACTTTAAACCTATCATTTTTTCGTTAAATGTGTGAGTTCTCCACAATTTCAGCTCAAATTTGGATAAAAAACACAAATAGGTAATTACAATACAAATTAGTATTATACTGCATAGGCTGGATGTTAATAGTATTTTATGTGAATGCTAATTAAAAACAGTCTAAACAATGATATTCAATTATATGTCGAGTATCTATATCATTAAGTCTGTTAGTTATTATCTTCATTTTAATGATTTAGAATCATTAAAAATCTGTTCTGGCTCAACGAGTTTTCCTTCAAATTTATGTAGAAATACCCCTAAAGTACCACCCTTCAAAAAATCAATTATTTTCCAGAATTAAGCAAGTAAAAAATATTCATTTCTAATGTAAAGAATTCAGTAACGTGATTACTAAAAAACTTCAACATACTAATAAAATTAAACCAAATATATTCAAATTAACAAACCAAATATGTTCGACAGCAAATATTGGCAAGCATTATTGTAAGGCAGATTCTAGCTATAAGCGTATCCCATTTGGGACCCTATTTGTGGCTTCTTGGGAACTTTTCATACCACGTAATATCTTAACACCCCATATATTGAATACAAATTTTACTTTACCTTAATATTTGTTATATATGTATATATATATATATTTTTTTTTGTAAATCTTTAACATGAAAATTCAATACAATTTAAAAATAAAAATGAAAGCATAATAATGATAATAATAATAGAGAAAATTGTTATTCAATTGAAAATGTTTCCTTTTCTTCCCAAATACGTTTATTTTCTTTTGAATGTTGTTTTTCTAGCAGGAAAATATTGTATGAATTCCTTGAATATTATTTCCTTTTTAAAAATAACTTTTCTTTATATATTTTTATATGTAATTATATGCATTGTATATCAGTAAGAAAATTTGCAGAAATTTTTTTTTTTGTCATCGAAATTTCTATTCAGAACAAAAAATCAACTTGAACCTCTTAAAAATTCCCAACTATGTAATAGAATTATTAAATTTTTGAGTCAGGCATATTGTAAAATTCACAAGTTTTAAATATGGGAGCCAAGATTTTTCTTTGCAAAGTATAATTTTCAAGCTGTGAAGGTGTTAACATAGATATGAAAGACGACAGCTTCTCACAAGCAACATCGCCTTAGGTACTATATAGGGTGGCGTTGGTGTCCAATTAAATATGCATGACATTCTAGAGTCTCATAGCTATGATATCTATAAACTATCCCATGCTTATAACTAACAGGTGCAGATCACCAAGTGTGTCAATATAGGTGTTAAGCTTAAATTAATTTCACAGCACCAAAGATAACAACATCAATATTAGTTTTGTAATTGTATGCTCGCGCAGTGCTCAAGACGTCAAAGATTGTGTATATTGGTCAACCATTAATATGTCAAGAAAAATATGAAAACATAGTATGGAGAATTTAGTCTGACCGCTACTATTAATTTTCAAATTCGAATGTAGGAAGGATTTTTTTATTTAAACTAAAAATGCCCGGAACGAAAAAATAGTTTATAGATATCATTTAATCGTCAAAGATACTTCGATCTGTATAACAACTTGATTCCATCCAAGAAACTTGATATTCCTTAAGATTAGATTAAGTGTGAACAAAATAAATTTTACTTATGTATTTTCTATTACAGATTATAAAAACGGTATGCAAACCATCAGGAAATTAGCAACGAGTAACATCTTCTGGGGGAGAATCAATACGACTAGCTAATTCATACTGATGATAACTACTTTGTAGTTGTTATACGTATTTATAAAATACAAAATAATTTGATCTAGGAAATAAGGGCAAAAAATCGAAATTTATTCGAAAAATAATGGGTTAAAATGAATACATTTTTATAATATTAATAAATGCTGCTTAATTTCAATAAATTATAGAGAGGTAAATGTTTTTTTTTTATATTGCTTTTGTAATGAACTATCTTTGGGACTACTAAACTTTAAAAATTCTTTAACGATAGAAAAGCTTAATCATCAATGTCTAGCATATTTTGTTTAAGACATATTACCATATTCGACTATATATAGAGTTAAGGACGTTTCCAAGGGTGATTCTTGTTTAACTTATTGACTGGCTATCATAATGTAAATTACCTAAAATTGAAAATGGTTGAGGGTCATTGAGTTCCTTTTATTTCTTTTCTTATCGCAGAAAATCAAAAATATTTCCATTGCGTCATTTTTGGTATTCGATATCTTTTACTAGTCAGGTCACCAGAAAACGATCGAAAACATTCAAAAGAAATTATCTTTTTTTAATTTAACGATTTTTTTACTGAAACGATTCTAGATATTCTTTCAACAATAGAAAAGCAATATCATGACCGCCTAATCAATTTTGGTATATATTATCATTTAAGACTATATACAGACTTAAGGAAGTCTCTAATGGTGATTTGTAGTCAACATATTGGCAGGCTTTCTCAGTGTTAATTTTGAAAATTTAAATGAAAAAGAGATTCGCTGTGCTTCTTCCATTACTGTTCTAGTAGCAGAAATTCATAAATAATTGCAATGGATCATTTTTCGAATGCGTTATCTTTTACTTGTCAGGCCACAAGAGAAACAGTCAAAAGTAGTAATATCAATTTATAATAATAAGATTTTATAAATATATATTTGTCATACCTTCAATTAATGATTTTCAGTTTTTTAAGACAAAGGTAGGAAAATTATTATTTTGTTTTTGTTCCTTTCAATATAAGCTAGAATAGGGCCCACTTGTTAAATATTTAATTTTTAATAGGCTATTTTTCAAAACTTAGAGGACAGTTTGAAATATGTGTATTGAAATTTTTATATAGATTTTAAGAAGAGTCATTTTGTTGGGAACGTTCTTAAAGAACTTGATCTAAACTCAACCTAATTACAATATATTTTTATTAGAATATTTTTCAAAGATGAAATTTCTATCCACTTTTGTACCACTTAAGTGGTTCAGTGAAAGATATTAGTTTTATGACAACATTTTTATAATACGACTAAGCTTGAAGCTTTAATAATGATCATAACCCATATACATATTGTAGGTTATTGTTAAAAATAAATAACTCATGTATTTACAGCGTCTAGACATAATGTTTGAATATACACACACACAAAAAAAAATCATAAAAATTTTATAAAAATATTTGTATAAGAAAATATAACGATTTGAAAAGATTTTGTGGTTAGACTTTTGTGCGATTATTGACAGTTATAAAATAAATTTCAATTGTATGTACATATGGATATACATTTTAATAGCAGTCCTGTGAACTGTAGACCACACTCACAAATAAATAAAAAGTACACAAAATTTACAAGATATCTGACACAAACTAAATCATGATCTTAGATAACTTAAACATTAGGTAAAAATTAAATATACTTAGAAATATTCAGGTTGATTGAAATATCGACAATTAAATATTCACCTTTTTGCTACGTTTCGTAGGATATCCAGACTTCTTCAGACAATATACAATATTGTCAAATAATTCATAAAACTTAATTATTATACGTAAAATATAAAACAATAAATTATTCATATGTTAATAAAAGTTAAATATTAATTAATAGATAGTATGGTAGCCTAGTGGTTAGCGAAGTCCCGTGGACAAAACTTGTTATTAATTTTCTTTAATATTTTTTTTTATTTGTGGAAAAAAAGTGGTAGAAAAAAGGGGAAATTAAAGTTTTCCAAAAATACAATTTATTTTCTAAGTGAGAATCCGATAGAAAGGATAAATTCTTAAACTTCTTTCAACGTTTTATACACATTTCCACACTAAAAGTATCTACCAAATTTCGTCAAAAATTGAAAAAGACATTCGAGTATTACAGCGGATCAAACACAGACAGATAGATTAATCCAAAAATTGAAATGCAAAATTGTTTACTTATACCACAGACCTCACAGACCTCACCTCGTTCGGTCAATTATTGGAAAATATTTAATATGAATAATGTAACGACTTTTGTTAAAATATGTGTAGAATTTTTATATTGTTAACAATTTTTTCCAATTCATTTATTGGCATTTATTTTTTATTCCCGCTACTATTTTATACGAATCGTATATAATTTTGCAAAATATATAAATATTTTTATAAATGAAATAAAAAAAAATATATTAAAATTTTTACCATCTTAAATAAAAATTAATGGGAAAATAAGAAACAATTTTGAATTAGAGATATTTGTGAATAATTTCTTTGTTAGTAATAATACATGTATAAAGAAAACCAATAAAAAAATACTTTTACATATTTCAAATCATTAAATACTCGATTGTTTTGGGCTGTTGAATTGTTTATCAAAATTAATTTCGTTTTCCATCAAAATACACCATAAAATTAGTGCATTTAATAATTTTAATTAAGACAATTCAGGTCGTTGTACTTTTTAATTCCATGAGTTCCACAATCAGAATATCTGCCTTCGAGAGAGTTTAAGTCTATGTGAGTAATTACAGTTTGGAGAAGACCATGATATGCGAAGTCTACGAGAAATTTTCGGTAAAAAGAAAATTATTAATAGAAGTTTGTATATAAAATTAGTTATATAATTTTTGAGTTAATTTTTTTGAAGTCGGTTCCATTTTTGTTTAATACTTGGACTCGTTAGGTTAAGATAACGTTAGCGTGATAAAGGAGTTGGAATAAATATTTTCGAGCGTGGTTAAATTTTTTAATTTTTATTTTTTAATTTTTAAGTAAAACCGGAAAAATATTGTTGAGTATTGGAGCGTACCTTAAGGCGGTGGAGATAAAGAAGGAGGATTTCATGAAAATATTTCTCCAAATTATCATTCTATTATGGATCTGAAAGATCAGGAAATCAATCGCCTTAAAACAAACCGATGGTAATCTGACAAACTTGACTATTTCAATGACATTTTTGGAATTTAAAAAAACACTTGTCAGGTGATTGCGTCATATCCATATCGTCATTCTTTTTTTTTGAGGATATCACTTGAATTATCATCTACTGAATATCTGCCTTCCAGTAATTTTTTTATATTTCCATGTGACTTTTCATTTTACAAACATTTTTTAATGCGTCTAGAGGCTCTCCTCCGATGAAAGAGCTTGCATTACATGGCCTATTTTTCTTTCAACCATAACCCCCCCTCCCGTAGATTGAGCGTTGCCTTCTAAAAGAAAAGAAAAGAAAAAATACTGTTTGAAAATTGATATCATATAATGCGTTCAGACTTAGATATGACCCCTTCAAATAACCATTACATTCTAATATTATTGTTAAGTTATGAATTCAACAACATGTTACAATACTTACTAAAAGGTTTATGTTAATATATTTAATATTTTATACACCTTGATGTTTATTATAATAAAGTTTTAGTCACACAATTGTAGTGGTTTGCTTTTCGAATATACAATATTTGGTATCGTTCGTAGAATGCTGCTGCTGTTGTTGTTGTTTGCACGTAGAAATTCTAGCACCATATGTGTATAGAATTACAATTTGCATATTATGATAATCATAATATTATCAAGGTATAACTGTACTGGACATACCTACATGGTATAAAACCTAATAGTGTGGACACAGGTTTGTTTTAACTTCTTTAGGAAGTAAGATGAAATTTATATTTGTTTGATAAAATTATTATTATTTTGATACATAACATAGTATGCTTTATCAGTTTTCAAAAGAACTATAAATAGATCAAATGACTAATATGCGCGTTTAAATGATTATCAACCCACTGGAAGACTTATTGATATAATAATCTATAACTAAGAACTGTTTAAATAAAGTGTTATATCTCGAACATTTTGTCTGTTTGATTTAAATATTTTTCACTTCAATATTTAGATGGCTTTCGAGGCAAGACAAGTATATCTCATCGCGCAATTTCTTCACGCACTTTGGGCACTTCAAGGCAACTATGAATATCGTCACTTCGCAAATATCAAGGAGATTCTCTTATTGTCCGTAGTTCTTTTGATTGAAATCTTTGGAGAATTTATATATTACTGTTACTTGCAGGTCCCCATAGTTGAATATCATTAGTCCATACTGGTTTAAGAACTGACCTACACTAGCACTTTATTGTCTAATGGTAACTTAGAACCTTGGCAAACACCTTACGTTACAGATATCAAAAAGGATATACTAGTGGATAGGTCACATTTTCAAGGGAAGGCAATTAACAACATTAGAGGACATGCGCAACAGTGGAACCCACAAGGAAGCATGGCGTGGAGAATATCGGTTGTGAAAGAACTACAGCAAGAAGGTAGAAGTTGGGGACAAGTAAATTGAATGGCCCAGCATTGTCTATAGTGGAGAGCATTTGTTACGGTCCTACGTCCTCCTTGCGATTTAAGGAAACATCATCATTATTAAATTGAAGTAAAAAATGTACCAAAATAAGAATTTAACGTCATTATAAACCATTAAAATATAAGAGTTGAACAGTTTTTAATATTTAAAAATGAATATCTTACTAATATTTCCAAATCTCGTTAATTAGTTTTAATATACCTCCTTCTAGTTCAATACACTTTAACAGATGTCACTCCAACTTAAGTTAAGCTTTCAGAAAGGTATTGTTATTGGAGTTCCTCAAAATATATATTTTGTGTGTACAACTTGATGAAAACCGTTGTAGACTGAGCTATTTTTTAAATTTGAAAATAAAAATAGTTACTTGTGGCCAAATCTGGTGAATTCGGAGGATGGATACCTTTGAAACCCCAGTTTACTCAATTAAGTATTTCGTTAAATCGTGGATTTTATCTATCATTACTGGGGTATTCCAATCATAAGCTGTTTCAAATACATGGGGAGATGGGCCATGAGCTGAATCCAATTCAGATTTAATTCCTTTTGCACTTTAATTGTTTTATCATCGCACTAAGGTTCCCACTTTTTCTGGATATACTAGCGCTTTTTGTAAAAGCATAAACAAACCTAATTCATACCAATTGTGCTCATTTATTATTAGACTCCTACAAAATAAAATAGCTTCATAAGTACCTTTTGAGGTTAACCATGGTAGGTAACTATCTACTCGTACTACAGTTGTTGTTAGTATGATTACATTGAACTTAACTCGTATAATATCAGGTAGAATCTCAAAAAGTTATTTAGTAAGTAGCCAGCCATTCATGGTTTATACACGTTATAGGTCAGTAACAAACAACCAGTGTTAACTAACCAGGAATAGTCGTAACAGTTTAATGCAGCAATAATATTTATCTATGATATACCGTAAACTAGGAGCTGGTGAATTTTTTTGTTGTAACAAGTAAAGCTTACAACTAACAGCGTTTATTGTTTAGTCACTGGGCATATAATTGAATTTCATTGTTTAGACTATTGTTAATTAGCATTCATAAAATACCATACATATCCATTATAACAATAATTGTGTGCTTCAAAAATGCATCTGAAAGTGAAACTTGTTATAGATTAACAGTTGCACAACAGTTGCACAATTTAACTGTTTGATGCACACGATAATTGTTATCGTAGTTTTTTTGGTCATAATATAATGCATAAAATGTTGATTATTTCATATTTTAAAATTAAACTGTTGTTAATTTATAGGCCAATTAATTTTCGTAAAAATAAAAAATTGATGTAATCACTTTTTCCACCTCATGAACTCAATTGTTAAAACGGATTCTTTCGAATAATTTGAAATCAAAATATTTATGTGGAAATAACTTACTGGAGAACCGTGCAAAAACTAATTAAATTCATTAATTAAGTATAATAAAACCGCCTTGTGGTTCGAAAGTTTATAATAATTATCAAAACTAAATATCTCTCCCAATTTTTAAACATGAGAACCGTAAAAAACTAATCAAATTCATTAACTAAGTATATTAAAACCGTCTTTTGGTAAGAAAGTTTATAATAGTTATCAAAATTAAATGTCTTTCCCAATTTAAAGAACTATAATTTAAGAAAAACGACAAATCTACAAATGGGTCTTATTAAATTACAGTGGTTTAATAAGACACAAAAAGAGACATTTTCTAAACTATAATATTGTCTTTTATTGTATGTTTTAAACTTTTATGACCAATCAAAATAATGAACTTTGTAAAAAGCTTGATTATATCCATGAAAACAACAAAATTGAGCATTTATACATTTTAGGCAGGCCTTGTTTACCACAGGAGTTTTATGTATAGATTGTTAAATATTAAAAATTTTGAATAATTATAATATTAAATGTTCTTGTGAACGTTTGTCTACACACCGATAATAATGAATGCTATTATGGAAATTATAATTAAATGTAAATAAAGAATATGCATTTCAAATAAACAACTGGCCAACACGCCAACCCGTTGAATTTAAAGATTTGAGTAAGTTATACTCTCCCTAACTATAAGTTTTATTATTGTACAGTACATATTAGTTAGTTTGTTGTAACCAGTATTTACATTGGTGTTTGTAACTTGCCCATGTTTACAACATGTTTGTTATGGGATTAATATAGGTAAATATTCTACAGAGATTTATGTTTGGCCCACATGCTATCTACAGTAATTCGTAGTGTATATGGTTTTAAGTGCCAGACCAATAACTGATCAATTTCTTATTCAATAAATTATAGTATTCATTGACAAGTTATTAAACGTCCCGGGTAACTATAAATCAAGAAATTAATATATCGAGTATCTAAGCAATTAACTCTGTTTGTTGTTATCTTTACTTATTTAAATTTCAAATCGTTAAGATACCATTTGTTCGATTTTAGTTTTGTGCCGTAAATAGTTTCTTTATATCAGAAACTATCAATACATGTTAATACTTTATTATTATTACACTCTCTTGTTATACGCAAAGAAAGTCGAGCTATTGTATTCCGAGTCTTGAACAACATAGTAGTTCTGCGCTTTGAATACTAAGAACTTATGAATCTCTTTTTCTAATAAATATTAATTCTCTTCTGTATTATGCTCCAGCTTGGTGCAAGCGATATCTAAATAAGATAGAACGAATTCAGAGGAGCTTTTATAAACAGTTACTAAAGCTATCTAGAAATACTCCCAATTATATTAAACGCTTAGAATCTAGCACGTGGCCCCCTTGTCTAAGTGCAATTAAATTCACCCTGTCATGGCTAAGAAATATTCTATTTATTATTATATATTATATTATTAATTGAATGATTTATTAATTGAAAACTTTTCATGACTAAGTGACTGCGGTTGCTTAATAACTACAAATATAATAACTTTATGTGCCTTTGGACCTTTTCGGAAGGTAACCAAACATACGCAGCATTTACTTTCCCGAAACAATTCATACGATTATTGGCACAGTTACGTACCACAAACCAGAACATTTTAAGAATCATTTCATACATCAGTTACACTGTTGATCAAGAAGCTTTCTGCTCTCCCTGCAGTCTAAACATACGAGAGGATCTTGCTCTTTTATTTGTATCTGTCCATATGTTTATAATTATGAGAGCTTCGTTTTTTCCCAAAAAGCAAGCTGCAACTATGCTGACCTTAAACAAATGTTACAGGAAATGACCTTCTCTCATATTAAAAGGGTTTTATGGCTTGTGAGATCAATATTGTTGATATGCTCCTTCTTATTGTATCAATAACGCTGTTTGATTGATTACGTTAGGACTGCCCGTTTGTTGCTTTTAGAAAATGATTAAGAAATTAAGTAGTTTTTATGTTTGGTTTTTTTTTGTTTTTCTTTTTAACATCAAGTTTGCTTTTCATTTATTATATTTAAGAACTTTAATCTCCTTTATAAAGAATTGTAATATTCTAAATAAAATATTATTATTAGTAAATGGTGGAAGCGCAATTAAACTATGTAGTATATCCTTGATTAATATAAATCAAGTATTTACTTGCGCCTCCACCATTTTTTTTAAACTGACTTACTGAAATGAATTGAAAGTTAAATATTTTATTTTTTTATCAATTTATTAATGTTTTAGTTGCAGCCTATTAATATTTTCTCACCAAACTTTTTGCTTTTAATTACGATAAGAAATTGTATTCTCGCTTCGGAGTACTAAAGAACTATTTTTCATAAAGTTAATATCTTGACCTCTTTGAACAAATTCCAATCGGTTTTCTTCTTTAGTTCAAGGTTGATAGATTATTTGTTGTAAATAAATAAACTGGTTGACTTCAAAAGAGTTGTATAATAGACCAGCTATGTGTAATAGTTCGATCATGATATATTACATGACCTTTTTTCATTTTATCAGCTGGGCGTATAATATGCTTTCTCAAAAAACACATACCCATCAAAATCAAAGTAATAAATCTAATACTTTTCAAGCCTTCAATCTTAATAGAAAAATATATACAAAAAAAAAAATTACAAATATTTCATTCAACTTTCATATGCAAATTATATAATGTGAAGATCAGCGTATGATTCTATGCAGTCAAACCAAACCAATTGTGAATTGTGAACTTAATTATGTCAAGTATATTATTTAAGTCTATACATTCAATAATGGGTATTAACATATAAATGCCGATATATCATCGATCATTTATCCGATTTCGATGAAATTTCGTAAGTAACATTTCGATGAATTTTATTGAAATTCAGTATTCTGAATATTAAGGAGAAAATTTTTAAACAGAAAATCAGAAAAAAGTAAGCTTAATGGAAATGAAAATTTTTCTTATTTTAATAGTACAGAAAAGGCATAAATGAAAATATGTAGAAAATAAAGCTTCATAATTGAGCATATTACTGCCATTATTAACAGTGTATTTTCGCAACCTTTATATTTATATTCGACATAGAAAGAATGTGCCAGAGTATATTAATTTTAGCCAAAGAATTGTAAAGTTAGAAAATATATATAAATAATTTTTGGTAAAGGTGTGGATAGAACAACCTAATTAGTCCATTTCCCCATGTCCCTATGTCTGTCGATCTGCCCGTCATTAAGATAATTCAGAAACGAAAAGAGATTTCGAGTTAAAATTTCGGTGACGCATATGCTACATAAAAGTAAGTTAAAGTTTTTTCATAAGCAAAATCGATTTATTTGATCTAATAGATCCTTGACCCACAAAAGAAAAATTAAAAAACAAAAAAAGGTTAGTTTTTTGAAAACATTCAATTTCATATCAAAATTTAAGCATATATATTTGCAATTCATATTATTATTGTAAATGCTTTTGATACTCAAGCATCTACCGAGTATTTAAATAATTAACTCTTCCAATCGCCAATTGTTTTATTTATAATCACTAAAAAATTATAATGAGATTCCAATGGTAATGTGTAAAAAATGATTATAAAATTCCAATCGATATTTAAGCTTATTATTATTTTGATGCATGTTCTATTTGACTCGCCTAGTAATAAAAAATACATAACAGATTAGAATACAAACATCCCTGTAGCTGGTGAACATACATCAGAGTCTGTATATGTACAAATATTTTTTTTTCTATTATAACATAATCTCGATTTTAAGTAAATCTTCTTAAAATTGTTTTATTTTAACATTCATAACACGTTTTAATGATAATCATTTACTCTCTCAGTTTTAATTTTTTATTATATTTTCCATTATACAAGTAATTTTAAAAGATAATGGCTTGTATTTTGTGTAAGAGTGAGGAGTGGTGGGAAACAAAAAACATACAAACTCATTAAAAATATATCGTACGTGTTTAGTTTTAAAATATTTATTATTTTGAAATTGCAGGAAACTCTTGAAAATTATAATTATTTCCTTACAGTTTTCCAAATGAAAATACAGATTTTATTTTTAATGTGTAATACAAATAATCATCTTAAATAATTGAAACATTAAAATAACTTGTTCGAGTTAGCGAAGCGGTAACGAACGTAATTGTTAAGAATGCGTGTACAGTAAAAAATCTACAAAATTTAGGTGTTTGAAGCGGTCCAAACAAAATTAATATTGATTATCTAGACACGAAAATATTTTGACTTTGTACCCAAAATCACTGTTCCACTCAATTAATATTTAAGTGTGAATACAGAGATTAGGTAATTAATTGAAAATAAAAAAATATTAAATAGGCTTATCAGAAAAATTAGTTAACTTCTTATATACAAATTTCAGTCAACTACCAAGTCTTAAACTTTCATAAAAGCAGTTAATTATGTGAATAGATGATATTAAAAGTACCTCTCTTTAATATCTCTTTTAGTAGTTTACTGTAATAAGGCCCTAGATAGTGATATCCAAAAAATATGTAATCCGAAAGGGGAGCCCTAGCGGAAATTTTTGGGGTCCCCTACCAAGTTAGCAGCTTTCAATAAAAATAGAATATTACCTTAACAATTTTTTATAAATAATGCATTCATTTGTATCTAATATCTGTCTTGTTGAATAAAACTTGAATTTAAGTAAACCGGAAGAAACCACTGTCTCCAATTCTCAGCTACAAAAATATTGATTTTTTTTGTAGCATGAAATTTTTTCCCAAACAAAAACAAACAAAAAAAAATAATTCAAGATTTTTGTTAAAAGATCTATAATTCGCGAACCCGTTAATTTTGTGTGATTTACTAAATAATGCAAAATGCTACATATAATATTCCCTAGAAATCAATGCACTTTAGCAATGAGAGAGATTTGTTTACCAGACCATAAAACGTATAGAAGAATTGTGGTCAACACTATGCCTGAATTCCCGGTGTTTGAACCCATCAAAGATTGCATACTTATATTACCTTTTTTTTCGGCCAACTCAACACAAGGACTGCATATCCAATATTTGTAAGATCTTCCAAATAGTGAAGCTTGAAAGAAAATTCCACTGCGTGTGGAAACAAACCCTGATCATAGGAATATGTGCTCAGTAAAAGCTTAAATAACTTGGTAAACAAAAAATTCAATTTCATTTTTTGTATCAATCGTCATTTTTTTGAGTAGATAAAATAATAAAAGGGAAAATTTGTTTTTGAAAATGTTTCCAAAGGAATAAGCTATTAATTACAACCTTGATTGAAAGATGGATGAAACATTACACATCTGTGAAGAATCAAACCCAGTTGGCTTCCAATTGCCAGTCAAAGGTATTTCAATTTTCCGTAGATGTGTAATATTTTCAATTCTACCAATCTTTCAATCAAATAGCGTACTGGACCTGTAAAGGTTCAGCCTTTGTTTATGATAAAATAATAAGCACAACGTTGATAAGAATAGCCTCTAATATATTTGTCATTTTTGGGATTTATTTCTCTTATGTTCCCTAATATTTCCTTATTATCACAAATAATAATAATAATAAATGCTGTAATAATGGACAACAGTATACCCTTTTATAATTAACTTGTTTAATTTTATGTTTATTATGATATAAACAAATATATATTATATCTATAAATATATATAAAATTCTCGTGTAACTGTGTTTGTAACTCTTTAAAAAGGGCTTGACCGCTTTTTATAAAATTTTAGAAAATAGATCGTCAAATAATTTTGACACCCTTAAATGATAAGAGTGGCCCATTATTTATTACGGCATTAAAAATACATGTCACCCTTAAGTTTCATCCTTTTACCACGAACCCCTTACTTTTAGTATCAATAATAATACTGTAATAATCGATCAGTTATCCCCGACAGACGTATACCGCTATTAATTCTCACGTGGGTAAATCGTCCATTTTGTTTGAGTTGGCTATAAAAGGGTGACTAATTATCAAAATCCAATACTCCTGCATTGTACTCAGATATATTATTATATTTTTAATTCTCATAATTAATGAGAGCAAATACGGATAGCATTTTTAATGTATATGTAAATAACATTTAAAAGATATAATTTTAAATGATATAATTCAGCGTCCATAGTGCTCCATTCCCCTTTCAATCATAGACCACATCTCCATAAGCTTAAAATTAGTTAATTATTTTTAATAAACTACCAAAATATTCATTAGAAATAATATAGAAAAACAACGTTAGTCGGGTCTGCTAGTATATACATATGTATATACATTATATATGTTATTTTATATGGTTTTTCATGTTATTGTGTATGATACTTTTCATATTATATTTTCCTTTTGTTTTATTTAACAATGAATAATAACGTTTGTAAGTTTAATAAAACATGTTGCTATAATAAACTGTAAGGCAGTCAAATAAACCTTCCTTATATGCTTGTTAATCATTTAAAAATATTAATTTAAATCTCTCATAATGCAAATGGCGTATATTTATTATTTATTTATATATTGTGTGTATATGTTGAATGCGTAATAACTTTATCCGAACATAAATTTTACCCTAATGCCATGTTCACACTAATTAAGAAACTATGCTATATACTGGTTTTTATCAGTATACTGTAAATAGTCACAGTCATACAATAAACTTTCATATAATTCAACAGTTTTATATAATACGACTGTGAGTGTACAGCATATTAAAAAAACCAGTCTTAATGACTTGATCAGTGTGAAAAGGGCTTCAGTAACATATTTTGACCTAATAATCTGAATTGGAATCGTGAAATCTATCGTCGAATTGAATTTTGGAAAACATAGAAACTAATTTTGAATTGTTTAGGCTAAAATTATCAAACGAACGATTTTGTGATTTTTCAAAAGTGATTTTTCTATTAAAAGGTTTTCTATAGAAGCTTGTTGCGAGTTTTAAGTATTCGTATTTACTTAGTTAGAAAACTTTAATAGTAAAAATCAATCAAATGAAGTTATTTAATTTACTTGTTATAAATTGTGTAATAAAGTTTATACTAAATGTTTGAAAGTAACAATTTATTTATTTCCTTTCAGGGAATTTAAATAAAAGCTTTAAAAAATGTAATGTCTTTAAAAGAATTTAAAAAATGTTTTATATATTTATTTTATTTTTTACTTTTGAGTTACGGCTGGACTTGAATTATAAAAATGTATATTATACACCGTTTCAATACATCTAGTTATAATTGAAGATATCTGCTTCAAAATTGAGTTTCAAACCTTGGAAGTCTGCCATATTATTTTTAGAGTGACATCACTTAAAATAGCTAAGATTAAGAGTGCATTAAAAATAGCTAGTCCGCCATCTTTGGTATGCCATCATGACATCATGACATCACACAGCCCACCATGCATTGTCATCCAAACTGAAAGTGAATACTTAATTTCAGCTTAATCAGTTGAAGATATCTGCTTCAAAATTGAGTTACAATATTCCAGCCGAACAAATTACATTACTTGCAAGTTTAATAAAATTGTTAAAAATAATATCCATTTATTTAAAATCCAATATGAAAAACGATTTTCCCGATGAATGAACGAATTTTAAAATTGAAATAACCTTTGATAAGTTCTACCGTAAACAAAACTATTCATTCCACACCATTTTTAAAATGAAATTATAAGGGCTTGTGCACAAAGCCTTTCAATATAATATGTTTTGTACATGTGAATTCAATCATTTAATATACAATTGTCTTTCATATTTGTTAAGAATTATTAATCGGTTTTGTTTTTGTCGAAAGGACATTGTGTTACAATTCGTTTCACTTGGTATGATAGATACAGTCAGTGTTGACAAAATGAATAAAGAGGTTTCGTAAACTTGACATTTTATGTTTATATAAAGATAAATTGTTCTAAGCGAATATATCTATAATATATGAATATGAATATATATTACAATGTTTGTTTTAGCTTATTTTGTCAAAAATTATTGAAAATATATTTATTAAAAGAATAGACTTTGAAAGTAATTTTAAACATTTTTATTTATAAAATCCAAAACTGAAAAAATTTCGTTCGACGTCAATTCGACTTGACGTTTCTTTTTTGAGTATAATTTATTATTTTTAAAAATTCAATCTCGTTCAGAAACTGTGCCTCATTGAAATACATATTCAGAAATAAATAGGATGACAACTGGGCTCAGTTAAAGTGTTTTCTCCAGAAGAAGAGTTAGGTGATAAAGTAAGCTGTGTAGAATATTCTTCGAGTCTTATCTGCGACCAACGGTCGGTCACACTGTGTATTCAGAAAAATTAATGATCAAGATGTATCTTCTGGAAAAGAAGATACAACTTTCCTCCTAATTAAATATATTAATTCTTCCCAATCAAATATCTCTTTAACCGTCACCACTTATGCCGAATTCACAGTGCATTCCTCTGAATTGCTTTGATAAATATTTTGTATGGTAGGTAAGTAAGAAAATTACTTCTCCTAATTTTTACAGGACTGGAAATGCCCTATGAACAACCTATCAGTGATGTAAAATATACACCTAATATTGTATTTCGAAGACAGCCAGTTGGCTAGGAATTAGTCCTAATTGAAATATTAACAAGGCAAATATAAATAAAAATAGCGTGAAGTATAAGGAAATTACGAAGATTACTTCAACCAAACATACCACTGAGTATAGTGTAAGATAGATTAAAGGGAAGACTCATTTCTCAATCTCTGCTCAGATCTTGCCATTAGAGAACTTATATTTTTGAGTGCTTTTTCCGAGATTAAACATGTTCAATTTAAATATCTCATGTTCTTCTTCAACTCAATTGGTGCTTCTACATCTTTCATCCTGGGAACTTTCACCACGGCTACATTCTTCCAATTTTCTGGTCATTTTATTTTTTATTACATAGTTTGTATGCTAGCGTACGATTTTTTTTTTAATTCGTTAAAAAATAAGGACATTCGAAAACTTAGCTAAATAACTAAGAATAAACTTAATTTATACAAAAATCGGGCTTGGCTGTTATTTAAGGAACTTCATATCATTTTAAATTAATAATAAACTAAAGGGCGATTAGAATCCTTACATGAAGCACTTTCTTTATATAAGGAATGTGATTCTAATAAACTGTTAGCTTAAACTATATATAATAATGTATTGTATTTCTTTCAATTTTCGAGCACAAATAAAATATCAAAATGTTTTGAAATTTAACGCATAATATTGACAATATTGGCTTATCCAAGAGTTTTTCTCGAAAAAAAATTTATATGGTAAAAATCAAAATTTCACTTTATAGCCCTCCATTTTCATATCAACATTAAGCATATCAAATTTCAAAAACATTTTCTGAGTTACTTGTTCGCGAAAATTGAAAGATTTTACATAATGAAGTGTGGTACAGTTTACCACCTCAAATAATGAAATTATAGAGCAAAAATTAAATGATAAGATTAAACACACCTCTTTACCAAATATGAAACTCTTGTTGGATATTTTCATGTTGTACCAATGAGTCTCTTCTGTTCTTACTGTTACTACTAGATTATTTTGGGTATATTAATATTGTTATCATTATGACTCTGGATGGTAGATTGTGTTACATGAAAACAAGAAGTTTTTACCACCATTATTTAAAACAAATATTATTATGTTATGACCATTAATTTTATGTTCACTAAACATAAACAGTTTGTTTTTTCTGGTTTATGTATGTGTATCTTTATACAAAACATTTCTTGAAATGTTATTATAGCCTAAGTGATATTTAAATAGGGTTTTGTAATACTTGTTTTGTTGTTATGATAAATATGTCATAACTGAAAACCAAGCATAAACAAGCAGTGATGGATATGATTATATGATATGAAGCCAATTACTTTCGAATTTTTTGTTTTAAATTTATGAACACGTTTTAAGGGGATTGTTAGCAATACACTTATCCAAATGTTATGAATTTTGATAAAAACAATATTTACATGAAAACGATGGGTTTGTCAAAGAGTCTTTGTTAAAACAAACATTTCTAGATGTAAAATATAAAATTTTGATTTTTACCTTAGAAATTTTTCCTGAAAATCTCTTCGACTAGCACTACGTTTTCATGTCAAATAATATTTGGGTAAGTATCTCTTGGAGTTATTTGTGCTGGAAAGAAATACAATGTATAATACAAGCTATCAAAGACAACAACTGTTTAGAAGCACACTCTATTACGCCAGGCAGTTGATAAATCGCCCTTATCAGATTGTTGAATATGATTGTCTATTTGCATCGAAAAAGGAATAAATTTAAAAAACAAAAATTTATAATTAAAATTTAATTTTTTGTATGGCAATTCTATTCCATAACTCAAATAAAAATTGCTAAAATTTTAGATAAATTATATTTAATTAGCTTATAGTCATCCAAATTTTAACAACGGATTTTCATATATAATTTTATTTTTAATATTTTGTGTGTCGTATTTTGTATACAATTGAAACCTTAAACTTTTATAATAAGATTGGCAATATAAAAACAGAATATTATAGATGTTTCAAATCATAAAAATACCATCTGTAACAAATATTCGGTCAATTTTATACACAAAGTTTCTGCTTAATTGTTTACAGGAGTTAATGTGATGACATAATAATTTCTTAATCAAATGTTACATTCTTTAAAAATCAGTTGATAATCTCTATTTTAAACCAAATCAAATAAACCACAAAAAACCAAACACTTAAAAAAATAGTATTTAAATAAAACAATTAAATAATACAAGTAGATGGCGAAAGCAGCATGTATTATTTGAACCAAATTTTCATTATACATTCATTTATACAATGAAAAATCAAGTAATAGGATGGTTGCATGAAACAAGATTTGATGTATTTCAATCAAAATGTAAAATTAAATTAAAATTGATTCAAAAACAAAGAAGTTATATGCTATCAAAGATTATATATAATCCAATTCTTGAAGGAATTCATATATTTCCTTCCTTGTTTAATAAGAAATTTTGAATGTACTTGTTTATTTTTAAAGTCTTTAAAAAATGAGTTCTGATTTAGTAAATACGCTTCAATTGAAATGATAAAAAAAAAACAATTAAAAAGTTAACAATTTTATGTTGCATGTTTTTAAAATATTTTGATATAAGTCAAACAATAATTAAAGCAAATTTTTTTTAAAGAATGATTTACTAATTGATTTTAAAATAATCAAAATTTCATAAATTTTCGTGTTGAATATAAGAATTTTTAAATCAAGTACTGAATACAAAAATATGGGTAAATACATTTTCATCAAACTGATGTAAAAATGGTTGAATGAAAATGTGCGGGTCTATTTTATACTTAACACGCATTTTTGACATATCGCATATTTTAACATGCATATAATAATAAATCATTTTCATTCCATATGTATGTATGTGGTAGCTTAAGAATGGTAGAAAAACCTTTGTGGAAAAATAAGTTTGAACATTTTAAATAAACATATTTATGGAAGAGAAAGAAGAAGGTTGGACAGAAAATAAAAGATAAATTATTTTTATTATTTAAAATGAATGATATTAAAATGATGGTTTCACTTTGGAAATGAACCCGATTGTGTAAGATCTATGTATGAATCTTTTTTTGGCATAATTATAAAATAATAAAATTTTGAAACAAAAATTTAAATGACTTATAGACAAGGGTAGAAGATTTTAAAAATGGTACGAAGTTTAAAAAATAAAAATAAATTACGAGCGATCTGAGGTAGGGAAGTGGAAGAGGTCAGATTTTAAAGGTTAAACACAGTTTATCTCGATTTCCGGCAAAATTCCAAGTCATATGGAAAAAATGGGTATGTGGTAGCTAATAAAAAGTTTTACTTCGAAATAAGGTGAAAAAATAAATATTTTAAATCAAATAAATTACACTGTATTTGGAACATAAAAAGGTAAGTTTTCGTAAAAAAAATTTTTTTTTTTTTTAATAAATAAAAAACCAAAAACTTGGTTATTTGAAGTTTTCACATTAATTTTGAGGTTATATGAAAAAATTGTAAATACAAAAGTTGTATATCTTTTTATAACCTACCACTTTGCCATTTAACTTTTTTCATAAGACTTGCAGTTTTGTCGGATATCGTGATGTGTGTCGGAAAGATGGGTTTCTTTTACCCATTAAAACTCACCCCCTTCCACTTTCCGACCACAGATCACCCGTAAATTATTTTTCCTTTCATTTTTGTTATATTTTCTCCCGTATCCAATAGGTTTCATACTACTTTTTTTTTTGTTTCATAAATTATCGACCCAGGCCTAATATGTATAAGAATAAAACAGAATAATGCGCCCATTAACATTTTGAGGATCTTAGTTTCGCAAACATATTTTTCAAAACTGTTTGTTTTTCGCCTCATCCACATGTCAAATTTGTACATTTTAAGTACCACGGAAATTATTATGTACGACTATCGAAGATTAATGATTATGAAATTGTATCTAAAATTCATGAATTAATATTTCATTCTTTATTTTATTGGTTATTTTTTTCCAACAATAGCGCGTCACTCTTGTACAATTGTTTTGTCATTGTCTTTGTTATCATTAGAATAATGAAATATTAACCAAAAATGTTAATAATAAAATAGATTTGTCTTCATTTAGAGATGAATAATATAGAGAGTTGGATGATCGTATTTAAATGAAATATTGTCGACATATTCTAAGTATATAATGAATGTGTTATCCTACTGTTCGAAAGCATACCGGCTAGAAATGTAGGACAGTATATAAATACGTTATGAATGAAGAGAATGAACGATATAAGAAAATGGTCTGTTTAATATCTTCATTTTGTTCTCACTGCTAGAAATCTCGTTTAATATATGCCTTCTTCTCATATCTAGTTGTTATTATTCTATTTTCATGTGAAAAATAACTGACTGTATTAAGAAAAATCTCATTAACTAAATATCTAAATTATGATGGTAAATCTTGGCAAGATATTTTTTATCTCAGGTAGAAAATGAACAACTTTTGTTTTATTTTTTTGAAATGTCTCCAACAGAGAATGCATAACTATTTTCAGCCTATGATTTCCTTTCCGAGAATGTAGGGAATGTACTATTTTCAGCCTATATTTTCGGAAACATTTATTTTTTATTAAATTGATTTTGTCTTAACAAAACTTTTTTTTATTTTCAATATTTTTTAAATACCTGAGTTTTCTAAATATATCAACTAAATATAAATAAATTAATAGTAAATAATCGTTTTAAAACAAGCTTTTGTTTAAATTAGTCTAAAATTAAAAAATACTTTTATTTTACAACTTTTACGAACTTTAACTAACGTCATTACACAATAAATATGACATTGTAGGAAGATTTAATTAACGTGTGTTTCTACACAAGTAAATCTCGCGACAAGCTTTTATATCATATAAATTCTGTGAGTTCATAGAAAAAGTTTTAAAGTAAAAGTTTTTTTTTTCTTTTTCGGGCATTTAAATAAAATTTGTTTAAAAACATTCTTTACTTTTAATTTATTTTTACTAATTGAGTTTGAAAGATTAAAAGGCTACTATATTATATTTATAATGTAAGTCACTTTACATTTCGATTAATTTTTTAGCAGTCCCTTTCTTTTAATACCCATATTGTAGGAGTACATAAAAATTAACAAAAAAAAACTGAATGTATAAACAAAATATTAGCTCATTCACTAGAAGATATCTGCTTCAAAATTGAGTTGTAAAATCTCACCCGAACAAATTACATGCATTGCAAAAAAAAAAAAAGCTTAAATAATAATCTTAAATGTATAATTGTTTTTTCTTGATTTTATGAATCATTATTTTAAGTTTGTAAACAAACCTTATAAACATGTGTATCCTCATGTAAACATAACAGTTCTATTAAGTTCAAAATGGAAGTTTTGGAAATAAAGCAGAAAAAACTTCCATTTTCCCCCAAAGAGATTGCTAAAATTTTTCGTAAACTGTAGAAAAAACATCCCACTTTTTTTTATGGAAAAAGCTATGAAAATAAACAAACCTAGGCCCCACGGTCACACTAACCTTATCTTTCCAAGCTCTTCACCACTCGAATTTCTATTTTAAGTTGTATTTTCGAATTTCATAATGATATCAGGCAACTAACGGTTTGAAACAATGCATAATTTATGCTTCTCCAGAATTGTTCGTGGGTATACAAATAATGGTAGATTTGAATACAAGAAAATTAAAATTACAAGAGACGGAACATTCATATTAAAAGATATTAAAATTAATATTTTTTCTTATAAAGCTATCAAAAGAAAAAACTAAAAATGTATTTAAATATTAACTTTATATTGTTTTTAATTTATATGCCGTGTAAATTATCTAATAAAAGTTGCTCATGTAAAAGCATATAAAAAAAACACGTAATTATATGCAATAAAGATGGTTCATGCAATTTTGAGGGAGGAATGAAGTTTATAACATTTCGATTCAGCATATTTTTAAACTTTTGATCAAGAAAACTCATTTCTTATTTCAAATGAGTACGAAAAAAATTGTGTTTCAACTAAGCTTTTTAAATTCGCTTTGTAAGCCCATATATTGTACTTGTAGATCAAATATTGTAAGGATCAAAATGTTTCCAAATATTTATTGAGATCACAAAATATTTTTTACTCGAGCAAAAGTACAAAAAAACATATTTCATCTTGCACTAGCCCAATTCGTAGCCAAGAAATTTGTTTGAAGATCCATTCCAGGTGAAGTTTGAATTTTCTTTCAAGCTTTAATAATTTTTCAATTATGGACCTAATGCTTCCTGAGCTCAATCCTGTCCAAAAAATAAGTACCTGATCATTAAATGGCGAGAACACTAAGCAGTTTGTGCAGGTCAATTTTTCACTATTTGCAGGTTTAAATCCAGGCGCAGCAATTGAAATAATTAGAAAAAAACGGCCAGTTAGTTGATCAAACTGCCATCACTTGAATAAGATCGATGTATCCGACTATATCAACATAATAATACTATAATTTTCACCTTATGCAAGGAGGCATCTTTGCCATCAGGCGATGGATTATTATTAAAGAAGATACAGAGGACTTAAAGGTAAAGGTCCAAGGAATACGTTTACGGTTCTTCTCCCAATATATCCTCTAAGTGCCCCTTACATCTTTTTGTCCAAAAGAGCTAGGGAAATGTATTTCAAATCATTGTGAAATGAACTTACATGGACAGTAAAAACGAAAACCTTAATTTTTATATCGCTGTTTCACTTTGGGGAAAATCTCAATGCGTACCTGAATTTTTTCTATGTAAACTTAAAGTTGGAGTATTTTTTTTTCCTTGTGAGTGCTATAGCTCATTTGAATACACTATTACTATTAATATTTAAAGCACATTCTACATTAAATTTTAACGGAATTTTTATACATTCATAGAGATTATAAAGCTCGTTATTACCGGTATAATGGAAAAAAAACAACAAAACTACAAAAATGATAATTACAAAACAAAAGAAAACAAACAAAAAAATGATAATTATTATATATGACAACATAATATTTATAATAATTAAATAAATAATTTAAAAAATATTATTGTGTTTTATAATTTATTTTTTATTATTCCAATGTTATATAATTTAATCATGTTTCATGTCAAATTTTTATGACATATTGTTTTTAATAAATTAACTATTTGTTATATTTGTCAGTAATATGGAATGACATTATACAAAATAAACACGTTATTGATATCATTAAAACACTAAAAAATAAATTAAATTAAGCTATAATTTTAGAGGTTAATTTTTGTTTGTACGTAGTTTTTATTTTGGTTGGTTGATTTAGGTTGCGGTCATACAACCGTTTAATTTGTTCACCTGTATTTAATTTGTTGTTTGTTTGAGAAATCGCATATTGTGTCATATTGGTAGGGAAGCCTAAGCGCGGATTTTTTATTTACACGACCGCGTCAGATTTTGATATAGGAGATACCTTAACCCTTGTTGAGTACCTCTACCAAATTGTTACTCTGTAAATCGGTAGTTTGATTTAATCGAGTGTGATAGATTAAGATATGGTAGGTTGATTACGTGCTGAACATTGTACATTTTACTACTCTGAAGATTTGAGAGTGACGTAGGTGACGTGTGATTTTTGCAAATTTGTTACCCTACCAGTCTCTTGCGTCACGCTAAAGTCGTCAGATTAGAAAAATGTACACTTTTCGGCACATCACTTACTTACCATACCTCAATCTGGCACGCGTTTTTAAACTATTTTTTTTTTTTACTTTTCAGATCGGCTGCTGTATACACGGGGCGCGATATAGAGAACTAAGATTTGGTGGAGGTACTCAACAAGAAGTAAGGTATTTCCCATATCTCAATCAGACCCGCTCCAGTAATCCAAAAATTCCCCTTGGGATTCCTTACAATATATGACTTATACTTACTTTCAATGAAATATACCGTTTTTAATGTTTGAAAAATGCTATTTTAAATGTACAATTTTAGAAAACCATAGAAAAGAAAAATAAAGATTTTGTTATAGAAAAACAATCGTTTGGAGAATAATTCTCTAAAAGTACCATTTTATAAAGTATGAATATATTTAAGAAAAAAATATTTTAAAGCAGACCTATAGAAATTGAATAATTTTTAATTTTCGATATTTTGAAGTAAAAAAATAAGAAAAGGAAATAAATAATAAATGTATTGAAGTTATCATACGACATATTCACCTGATACTTTATTTTGTGAGCATTATTTTATTAAGAAATAATTAACGAATCAAATGATATGGCGGTATATTTAAATAGAAAGAAAATAATAAATTGCCCAAAAATTTACAAAAACTAAAATTATTTGATTTTAAAAAATCACTATTGAACAATGAATAGGTATAACCTTTTTTTTTGGATTAGTTTGTTAGGGTCTGGGGGATAGTTTTTAGAAAAAATATTTTAATCTCAATCTGGTCTTATTCAAGGGAGAGATCATAAATAATATATAGAGATCATAAATAACGGGATTTAAAGGGGAAATAAAATGAATTAAATTTTCAAAACTTTTTGGATAAATATTTAACTAAAATTGAAATTGTAAAAACAACTAGAGTGAAATTTTAAATAGACGCCGAACGTATCTTAAACGAAATTAAAATTTATAAATTTTAAAAGTAAAAAATTGTATTTTGAATTGTTATTAAGATGTAATTTGCTTTGTTTACGAATCTCTTGTCAGAACAAATTTTATATAAAATTCAATTCAGTTGTATGCTTAGATGCTACGAACACTTTTTATTTTAATATATTCAACAATAATATTTACAACAATAATAAATAAATTTTAAAAATTATGACAGCCATATTGTTTGTTTAATATAATATTTCAAAGTAACCGCATATTATTTTCAAATAAACCAACCGTCCAACATAACATTGAGTGGATAATAATATTTTAAGGGTAGTTTGAGCGAGGTAGATAGGTACGGCTCTATACTGGCTGTTATTATTTGTATTTTATTTTCATATTTAGTTATAAATAATAATACTATGACAATATTTTATACTAACTCTTTTTATTGCGGTCATAATTATGTTCGTTTTTACATCCATACAAAGATTGATTTTGTGCTTGAGGAGCCAGTGACCGGAAAACGGTTTTTTTGACAATTCTCGTGTTTCTCGAAGACTCCCAGTTAATTTATTGCTTTGTTCAGTCACGTATAATAAGCTTAAAATATATTACTACCAACTAGAAATTTGTTTAAATAGAATAAATTTGCTTGAAAATGTTTTTGGAAATCTGTAATCTGCCTTGAACCCGTCTTCTGCCGGAAAAGAATCACTATGCACTATAGTGAAGTTTGATACATATCAACTCTTATTCAATTTAAGAAATCCAATATATTCCATTTTGAAATTATATCTGAATTTATAGGCATAAAAATCTTTAAACAATACATCAATCTTCTATCCCTTATTCGTTTTCTTTTAATTTTTTTTAAACTGAAGATTTGGTTTCCTAACGACATTAAAAATTCTAAATTCATGGATACAGTGTCAATTTCAATTCCTCTCATTTTAAACCGACGCATTTAGTTTTCATCGAAGAGTCTTAATATCTGTGTATGGAAGTTAAGAGGCGCCCACAACAAATTTTCATATATATAACGTTGCTAAACATAGAATGGTGGTAGCTTTATTGTAGCTTTAACCTTTGCTGTAATATATGGCCAAACAAAATGATTGTAATCTAAACATGACGAATGGTTTACATATGTTACGAAGCATGCTGATAGATAAACATAATTCTATTGGGATGAAAACTCTTATTCAGAAAATGGAATTTTCATGTAATGAGATTTAATTTATATAATGAAATTTCTGTTTCTTTGGTAATATTTGATTAAAAACAATTAAATATTAAATCTTTTCTTAAACTATCTCTACCTCTTGTCAAAACCAATTACTCACTCACTTTTTTCGAAAGCATTTACCTGAAGAAATTTTTTTGGTTAAAACTAATGAATTATTCGAAAACAGTATATATATTTGAGTCAAATGGAGAAAAATTAAATCTAATCTTGTTCTAAAAGAGACATCGAATTCCTGACTTCTTGAAAAACTCGGTAAAAACAGTTTTGAACATGCTCATATTTCCGAAGTCTTACAGAACACAGGAAACATATTTCTTAAACATATTTCTGATTTCTTGTGAAACTCCTAAAAATTACTTTCTACAGAGCTTATAATTCTTACTTCCTTCGAAAATTAGAAAAAAGACTCATTAAAGAATTCGGATTACTGACTTCATACAAAGCTCGAAAAAGACTAACTAAAAAAGTTCTAAAATATGACTTCTTTAAAAAGAAGTCTTCCTAGATAGACTTCTTTTGGAAGTCTTTCTAATTTGGAATTTTGCATGGATGTAAGTTTTAAAAACACATTTACAAATGTATCATAAATATACTAACTAGTCCTCAACGTTCATTTTGCAACAAAATAATTCGCATCATTGTGCAAAACTTACTGCAAACAATGAAGATGGGATAACGTGGACGCATGTCTCAGTCAATATCCACCGATTTTGAAAACCCACAAATCAAATCCAATGGCGTGAAATTTCTTATTTAAACGATTTGACGTCATTCAATGACTGCAAGAGTTTAGTCTATATTAACAAGCATTAGATACCTAAATACCTTCCAAAATTTGCGATAGAATCAATAAAAACTACCTCCAAGGCACTGTTCAGGGTTCAGGGTTGGCTATATGGCAGATGCCAATTTTCATTTTCAATGAATTATATCTAATATTCGATTTATATAAATATAACCAAATTGATTTTAAGTTAAGAAACTTAGGTTGGAGCACCTTATTGGGGAAACTACTCAATATAAACTGACCTTGTCTTTGAATGAGGTATTCTCTGGAATTTTAAAAGTAGATACTATCAGTATATTAAAATTTTTTAAAATAAAACGAACCTATTCAAATTTATTTTTCTTTGTACAGTATTAAAAAAAAGAAAAATCCGAATTTAAAAAAAAAAGAGGAATTGATGTAAGTAAACAATTAAAAAAAATTACATCATTAAAATATATGAACTTGAAAAACAACATGCTTTTTATAAACGTTACTACTATAGAAAAATATTCTTTTTGATGAAGAAGAAGGATAATTAGAACAGTAAAAGATATGATAATTATTTGTAAATAATCTACGTGAATAAGTTATATTCAAACAGGATAGAGGGATTTGAAAGTATGTCCAATTATAAAGGTAGTTTTGTATGAGAATAAATTGAAATATTTTATCGTATATTTGATTTTAATATTACAATAACTGCTGTTTTTCTTCAACGAGTTTAGTGAAGTTTCAGCTCAAATGAGATTTTTTAAGAAAATTGTCATTTTCTTTTAGACAAAAAATTGTGTTTTTAACGAAAAAAATCGTATATTTTTCGTAAAAATAAAAGATTGTACAAAATCATATCAGCAATATAACTAAAGTACCTGTTCAATATTTATTCTGAAGGGGGACTATCGAGATCTGAAGTAAGATCACATAAGCAACCTGTGTGCTCTGAAAAATTTGAGATAATGAAAAAATTATTCTTTTTAAAAATTATAGCAGTTTTTGTTGAGACGTTTGGCAGTTTTTCAAGATAATACCCCTATAAATTTTGAACAGAACAGCAAACTATTACTAGTTTGTTTTATTGAGGACTCGAATTACTTGTGGGAATTGTCCAAAAAATTTTCATTTAAAATTTTACCAATGTTTTTAAGTTTTTGAATGTATTTCGAAATATTTCACACTAGCAGACCCAGTCGCGCTTTGCAGTGACATTTTTGGGAAACCCGGGATTTGGTGTGAGATACCCTGTATTATGATTTGAATTTGGTGTGATAAGTTTGGTATTTTATGTTGGGACGCCGGTTATTTGGTCTCAGTACTTCAATTAGTATTTGATGTGGGTCACCTGGTGTTGGATGTGACAACCCTGTATTTGGTGTGGGACATCCGTGCTAGAACTACATCTCTCTATCATGCCTTAAACATATTTTATTGCTCTTTACTAAATCATTAAATATTTTTCCGTATAAAACAACATTTCCCCATTTATGCCACCTTTGAATAAAAAAATCGACCTTAAATCTATTCTATCTGTTAATTTGGAGCAAATCACAGATTTTGAAAATCGGTTCAGTAGTTTTTGCTTGAAAGAATAAAAAACATCTCTACAAACTCACAAATTTTCGCGTTTAAAATATAAATAGAATATAAGACATTAATTGGAATAAAATACATTTTGTATATACCTACAGTGTTTACTCACTCTTTTAAAAAATCAATTGAAATGTTGCCAAAATCAGTACATAGTTTTAAATTACCCATCAATGTTGGTTGTCTGTGTATTATTTGTTCTGTGGCTGTACGTAAAATAAACAACGAATTCTAGAATATAATGGTGTAATTTATGTTTCTAGAACATTATTATTGGATTAAATAATTGGGCTAGTAGTATAATAGAAGTGGATAAAATAGATTGGATGATATCTATTTTTATTATATAAACAATCAATTTATATTGATTCAGTTCTTTATACCGATTGAATATCAATAAAATTAAACATTTAACCATTCCCATATAGCAATTACAATTCTTATTTGGACGACAGAATTTATCTTTAAAACGAACCCTTTAAGAAGTAATCCGATATAGTAATATGACTTCTAGAAGAATTCCTATTTTTGATTTGGACGTCAGAATTATCTTCAAAAAGAATTCTTTAAGAGGTTATTATTAAGACGTCAAATGAGCCACTTATTGAACGACTTAAAACTTCATAATTAAAAAAGGCTTCCTTTTAAAATTAGAAAAAAAAGCCTTTAAAGAGTTCTTAATTATGACTTCTTAAAAAAGTAGTCATCACGATGTCATAATCGAGACATCTTAATAAAGAACTATTCTTGAAGTATTTCTGATGGAGATGTTTGCTGGGTTTTAGTTATAAAGTAATGACTTTTGATAAATCTTACCATTAGTCCATAAATATTTAACGCCGATTAATCGTTTAAGAAATTTTAAAATTATCGCCTAGGAAAATAAATTAAATTTAAAATGACTGTAATCTTTCATTCCCTATCAAAAATTGTACTTTAGATAAATTGGGCAAAATTTTACTCAATTTTTAAAAAATCTATTAATTTTGGGCGGCGTTTTTTAATAATTCGTATCAGCTATTCCTTGGTCTTAGCCCCTTATCATTAATCATTATTCCCAATCTTATATAAAATGTTTAGCGGTGTTACAATTAAATACAAAAGTTTAGATTAAAATTAGTTACGTATTCCTCTATCACAGCCAAAACGAAAACTACACCTAACTTAGTTGAGTCTATTTGAAAAAATTTCAAGAAAGCACAACGTAATGTGACCAATTTAAATTCTCAATGAGCATATTCGATTTGTGGGTTGCCGTCTAATTTACAATTTAATTTTATTTGATTTCAATTTTTATTTTATTGTCATTTATTTATTATGTCTTTCTCAAAATCAATTAATTATATAAATTCGTTTTAAAGCTAAACAATTTTATCGTAGAAATCATTATTTTCTAGGAAATATAAAATAATTTAAAAAGAAAATAAAAAATAAAATGAAATTATCTACATTAGTAATAATATTTTATAACATACCTTATAGGGGCCATATTGTAGCAATCAAATTGATTGTCGTCAACTTGATTTTTCTATGGAAACAATTACTGTCCGTTACCCTAATTAATTTTCTACGAAAAACTTCTGTATTTTCATTTTTTTTGTATTGATAGTTAATGAAGTAGAAAAAAATTTATTTATTTATTATTTTTTTGTTATATTACATTTCATTAGGTTTTATATTTATGATTTATAAATTAACTAATGTTTTCTCGACATCAACAGATGAAGGGTAACATTTTTTCGAAAATCTAATATTTTAGATGGGTTTTCTCAGATTATATTTGTGCTTGGAAATGAATGACATCGATAAACGATTATTAAAATATAAGTGAAGATAAAAATTGTTATTGTAAATTGCTAAATTACTCGTAACGGGCATTAATATTGGAACTATTTTTTATTATTAAGTCGAATTTGAGCTGAAACTGTGGCGAATCTTCAGTTTGTGGCCAAGCTCGGGTTTTTTAATTTTTTCAAATATTTGTATTTGTATTTGAAGCAATATATTTTGTTCGATTTTATTTTTCGGTGATTTATGTTTAAATTTCCAACAAATTTATTAGTGGAAGAAAAATAAATAACAAACAAATATGGTTTGAGCTAAGTTAATTGTTTTGTTTTGATCGAAATAAGGAATAGATTAGTTTAATTTTTTTGAAATTTCTTACATGAATTAATAGAAGTTTCAGATTGTTTCACGTTATTTCATGATAAAAATTACGAACAATTTTCTATTTAATATACGTGTAAGTTTAATACTTGTGCATAATATAGAATACTATGTATTTTATAATCGGTAATAAAACTGCTGGTTGCCTCCATTTTAATATATGCATAAATTAGAGTCTTAGAAAATTATTTTTAACATTACCGGTTAAATGATTGTTAAATCACGATAAAAATAGGCCAATCAAATTAAAAGAAAAAATTACTTTTCCAAAAACAAAAACGATAAAGTTATTTGAATGGCAATGGTTAACAAATGGCGAAGGATTAATGGAAATAAAAAATAAGATAATAATAAAAATAAAAATAAGAAAACTTTTGCCATCATCATTACCTGAAAAGATATGCTTTTGATAGATAAAATCTTTTGAAACAAGTGAGTAGATATAAAGATAATGAAGAATGGCAAAAACTAATTTACTTCCTGACGTTCAATACTTTTTAAGAATCCAATTTACGACCATATTTTGAAGCAAATAAACTATCTAAGAACTTATTGAGACTTCTAGGGTACCCCTTCCATCCCATGCATATATTGACAGTTTAAATAAATAATCGCTCGTTGAGTATAGCTTAGAAATAGGCTTGGCCTAGACTAAAACCCAAAGCTTCCTAGTTTCATGCATCCAACTAAGAAGATTTGAACGCCTTTTTATTCATGCGGTTTTTTTATAGTATAATGAATTTTTATTATTTCTCTAAGACCAGAGTATAACGTATTTATCTAAATTTGTTGGCCTATAATAATATAAGAAACATTTATAATATATTTATCATATAAATAAATATATAATCCACAATACTGTAAGTAGTTTTTGTAGGTAGGTACAATTGAAGAAATAGGTAAGTATCGAAGGAAGAACGGTGGGAGTGCATGGCAACAGTGTATAAGCGTTAGTAAGTAAAATGTTGTAGCAAATCGTAATAGTCGCACATACCAAGTATTGGATAACCCACAATAATAGTAATAAAATAACAATAAATATAATCTTTTTATTACATTTATTGTTGTTGAAATTTTATAGTATAGAACTTTTATATACTCACTGTTTATAATACTTACCCATTTTCGTATACCTCTATATAATATTATTTGAGGTTTCATTCTATTATGGTCAACTGATTCAAAAACTTTTACTCCATGGAATAAAACAATATCTATAACGATCTTGTGTTGTACATTATTGGTGTTGTCGATTTTTTTTATCGTATCGTATTGTATTTGTAAAACGATGAATCAAAAATTCGAGGTATAATTTTCAGGTTTGTCATACCGGCGAAAATAAGGCAATTTTATGTCACTGTGCATATAAAAACCATCTAGGTGTATTAAGTTCAGTCTAATATTGAGAACGTACCAAAATATTTGAGTTTATGCAACGAAATTTAACACTAGTCAAGCTAGTAGAGCAAACTCTTCAAAATTGATTTTAAGTTTGCTCAAAATTAGGTGCTGTAAAATAAAATTAAGTGCTCAAATATTTAATTAAGAACATTGAGTCATTATGATGCACATGTCGTGATATCACGCTGTCAGAGAAATATGAAAAAATAACTTTTATAATATAATGTACTCAAGCTAATTTTTAATATGCTAAAACAAATTTTTAGCATATTAAATTCATTTTTGAATACAATTTTCTATTATTTCAATATATCACTGCTAGCTAGGTTGACACTTTTTTATAGCAGGAAATCATGTTAGTGAATCTGTGCAGTAATTTTTATTGTAATTTTTGATTTACTTGATTTATTAAATGCACCTAAAATTTAATTCTGGTACTTACATTATATTATAAATGTTATTTTTTCATATGGCTCTGCCAACATGATTTCACGACAGCGGTAAATCATATTGAACCAATTTTCTTTTTTTATCATTTTAGAACCTAATTTAATTTAGCAGCACCTAAAAAGCATCTAATTTAGAGTATATTTAAATTCAATTTTGAATACTCTGCTCTGCAAGCTTGACTAGCATTGAAATTTAACATTTTAAAAAGAAAAATGAAATTTTTTTAATTTTGTACTAGAAGTAAAACCTGCCTTAGATTCAAGATCAGCCTTTAAGTTAGAAAAGCTTAATTTTTACAATAAAACAAAATTAAAAGTTTTAAATTCTAAATGCTTTTAATGACAATCATTGCAAGGACTTGATAAATTTTTTTATTTTCAATAACAAACATTTTTTTAACGATTTTTTTCTCAGTATTTCATTGATTTTTTAAGTTTTTGAACTATGGTGCTTAAAGACTTTCTTCTATCGTTTATGGCTATAAACGTCGCTATGGAAAAACCTATTTTCTTGAATGTTTTGGTTCAATATGTATTTTGATATGAATGTTATGTTATTGATCGCCAAGAGTTTTAAGCTGAAAGCAGTTGCTCAAATAAGTAGACATTTGTATTCTGGTAAGTCTAAACGAAATTAGAATATAGCGGTAATGTGGCGTTGACAGTAGTTTTTTTATTACAGAGTAAAAGTACTTGTATGACTGGTTACCAGTATGTATGAATTTATATTGTGTTCAATTGAATTTTTTTTATTATATAGAATAAGTTTTCTTCCTTACAATTTTATTGGACCGGTTTTGTAGGGTTACCAAGCAAATTTATGTTGATTGAATTACTAATCCACGAATAGCTTACACAATTTGATTAAATTGAAGGAATTCCATATTTTATTTATTTATTTATTTTCGATTACCAGTACCGTACGTATTTCTTTACGAATCAAGTTCATACTTGAAGAAGTGATCGATCTAGGTTAATATGTCACGTAATGTAAGCAGTACACTTGCTTATGGGTTCTATTCCCACATAGCGTGTAGAAAAAAAAAACTGTTTTTCAATTTTAGAGCAGGCGTTGTATTGCTAGACTTATTAGGATGATAGAAAAATGAATGGAGTTCACTTAGACTAAATAATAAGCATGAAAGAAGTTCACTTACACTAAATAAATAAAGAGCTTAAAAATTAGTGACTCAAAGGCATACTTATTTTTCTTCCACACTTATATCTGAGCTTACAATTTTTCAAAAATTACATAAAATAACGAATAACTTGACAGGCTACATATATGGCTTTGGTAAATTAGGTTAATAGAAGGTTTAAATCATTTATGGTTTTTAAAAATTTTTTATAAGAGATTTTATCTTAATTTTGATAAAGCGCGCAGTTTATATCGTATTTTATACGCACAAATTATTAATCGGTCAAAACACGACCAAGATATAAAAAATTAATTTACTGACCTTGTAACGTCCTTCCAAATAAATTACTCAATCTCTACCAGGCTCAATTCTAAACCAATTTTGGCAAATGAAGTATTTCCTCTTAATTTTGGGTTATTGTTTTGACTTTTTTGGTTTAATTAAACATATCAATAAAACGTTTCAAGATAATACATGTCTGTTCAAAAACCTTAATATAAGGATAAAAGCAAGCGAATTATTAATATCAAAAATGAAAATTAGGACCAAAAGTAGTGGATTTAAAAATTTACTCAAATCGGTCAAAATTTGGCCAAAATATCTAAAAAATTATGTTCTTTCAACCAAAAAAATTCCTTTCCCTCTATTACGCTCAATTTTTAACCAATTTTGGCAAATGATGCACGTATTTCTACTAAATTTAGGCCATTTAAATTTTCATTTAAATTCTTTATGTCTAGATAAATTTCAAGATATAAAGAGTTTGTTCATTATTTTGTTTTAGGTATTATGTCAAAAATTAGTTCCAAAATTAGTGGGTTAAAAAAATACATACACTCAAATCTGTCAAATTTTCGCAAGTTATCACAAAAAATAATTATATGACCTTGTAATGTTTAACCAAAAATAAAAATATATTTTTTTTTTCTCTATTACCCTCAATTTTTATCCAGTTTTGGCAAATGAAGTATATATTCATACTAAATTTGTGTCATATTTTTTAAATTTTTAATTATATTAAACATATCATTAATAAATTTAAAGTTAGTAACAATTGTCATGACGTTTCATATGAGAATTAAAATGACATTTGCATATACTAACGGGAATCTAAAATAAATGAGAATAAAACAAATATTTGCCCTTGTTTTAGTTCTTACAATTGGTACATGCATAATATTTTACTAGTTATGTACAAGAAGAAACAGAATTATAAATAAATATTTTATACGTACCTCTGTTAAAATTTTATATTGTTCATTTTGGTCAGAAAAGTTTATCCGATTTCAGGTATTTTAGAAAAATTTACCGCATTTTAACAAATGGCTATGATACTGACTGAACAAATTTAATTCAGAATTTACTTTAAGATCTCTTAAGCCACATATACAAGATAGCATCATGGATTCTTTACTGCATATAGAAATTATACTCTTAACCCCTGAAAATATATACTTAAGATCATACTATTATTGTGCTAAAGAAATACTTTTTGTTTAAGGAAGTACGAGCACCAAGGCAACTTTTGATAAAAGGCTTGATTTTTTTTTTAATACAAAGTTTAAATATGTCTAAACAAATTCCAAAAATTTGAAGGAGATTGCCCGATCATTTAAATAAATAATTAACTTTAAAGTTGAGCAATTTAACATTGGTCTTATGGGGTAACCTTCAATTATTGATACATTTCTGTATTTTTCTCGTAAAACTGTCGGTGAATATTTTTAAAAAACTTATGGATGAAAGTAAATATATTAGTGATAAATTTAATTCAAAACCATTTACACTTGCCCGACTAATTAAAGTGTATTAATTAAAAGAAAAATAAATGCCGCCACTAGCCAATGTTAAATGTATATCTATATATTGAAAAAAATCATATGGTTACTGCGTTCCCCTTACCGCGCTAGAGTCGATACCTATCCCCACACCGCTTGGCGCTCGTACTACCTTAATATCACTACATTATACTACAAATCAGGGCTTACACTTTCATAATTTGTACATAAATCGAGTATATATCACTTTAGATATAGGATTTTTGTCGAAATCTAGAGAAATATCACATCCAATCGTCAATAGGGATGAATGGTCATTGAAATATGACAGTAAATTTTGTCTAATTTTATAGATTTTTCGAATTTTCTATTTTCTATATATATAATTGAAATTAGTCATACTAGTTTGCTTCTAAATCATTTTCTTAAGAAGAAACATCCGTTAAAATAAAAATAATTAATACTTTCAATAATGTGTTACGGAGAGTACATTAATTTAAAACAAAACAAAACTTTAAATTAATAAAAATTTTCTGTCATATTTCAATGACCATTCCTGTTGACGATTGGATGTGATATTTTTCTAGATCTCGACAAAAATCCTATATCTAGAGTAGTATAATCGATTTATTTAAGGCCTAATGTCTATATAATCCGTCAAATCATACAGTTTATTTTTATTATCAATTTAAATAATTCATATTCCTGTTAATAATCAATAAAACTGTGTTATTTTACAAAATTATGGTGTAAACTGGGCTTTATCGGAATAGACATAAAAAATTCATTTTGGCACATTTCGAATATCACCAGTAATACTAAAATGGGATGAATTTGACGAGTGGTCTGATAATAATGAAAAAATTGTATTACAAGAACGAAACTTTGAATTTGATTAAAAATGATTAAAATGAATGAGTTTTACATTTTTTGACCATAATCATATATATTGATGAGGAAGCCAAAAATTCTAAGAATTCGAAAAAATTTTGTGTGACATATTTCAACGAAACTCAATATTTGGTTTCCTGGGAAAATGTACTATAAATTTTACAAATAGAATTGATTTGAAAATATTTATTAAAAAATTAAATAAATAAATAAGTTTTACATTTTCAGATCATATATACAGAGTAGAAAAACAAAAATTCTAAGAATTTGGAAAAATATTGTGTATCATTTTCAACGAAATTCATTATTTGGTTTCCTGGGAAAATGAACTATAAATTTTAACAAATAGATTGAGATTTTGAATTAATTTCGAAATAATTATTAAAAAAATTAAATAAATAAATAAGTTTTACATTTTCAGATCATAAGCATATATACAGAGTAGAAAAACAAAAATTCTAAGAATTTGGAAAAATATTGTGTATCATTTTCAACGAAATTCATTATTTGGTTTCCTGGGAAAATGAACTATAAATTTTAACAAATAGATTGAGATTTTGAATTAATTTCGAAATAATTATTAAAAAAATTAAATAAATAAATAAGTTTTACATTTTCAGATCATAAGCATATATACAGAGTAGAAAAACAAAAATTCTAAGAATTTGGAAAAATATTGTGTACCATTTTCAACAAAACTCAATATTTGGTTTCCTGGAAAAAATGGAATATAAATATTTTTTACTGTAAAGCATATTATGTTTCAAATTTAGGGAGTATTTCGTAATTTTCATCCTAATTCGATAAAAATGTTTTTTGAAATTTATACGACGTTTCAAAACATAACTGTTACGGATGGGCATCTAGGTATGATGTCAACAAATGTGATATTTCACATTGGTTATAGTATACAATATTAAGACATCATATTAAGCTGCCCATCCATAACTTCATATTTTAAAACACACTTTATCTCTTACAGTTCTCCCATAATCTGTACAACCCTGAACTTTGCATAAAACAAATACACTAAATACAATAGAAAAGATGAGATCTTAGAATGGTCTATACAAGTATATAATAAGTGTATTTATATTAAACTCACAGTGAATAAGCGGCACTTGGAAAGTTGGTGAATGAATGCATTTAAAATAAGACAATAATCATAATATACTTGGTACTGACTTGAATTGAATGTGTTGGAACTTATAAGAACTGTTTTATTTCTAGCTCATATTATTATCATCATCACACGCTATTATATGATAGGGAAAAAGGGCATCGTCAAATAGTGAACAGTGAACAGTGAACTAACTAACTATATGTCGTCTATACAAACCCTATTTAAATTTTATCTATTTTTGTACAAATATTGGAGTAAAACACGATGAAGTAAACGATCGTGGTATTTATTCTACATATTTGGCACGTTTGCTTATATACAGTGAGTACAATTTCAGTAAGCGGAAAAACTTCAGGATGCAAAAATAACTAAATAATTTGGATCCGATTATTATTATCCTAATTTTCGAACCAATGTTTTTACACCAGTCTTTCCATTTCAATTAAAATATCAGATAGTAAGTCGTTTAAATAATTGTTGAACACATTTTTGAATTTTTAAAATTTAACGTTATTTCAGCAATTTTCGAAAAACCTTAAAAACACCAAGAAATCCAAAAATAATTTGTTACTATTATTATATTTTCTACGGTAATTATGGCTTGGGAAAACTAAAAATAACACCTTTTTAACGATTCGATGGCTACTTTTGGAGCTATCACTTCAAATTTGTCGGAAAAATAGACTTCCGGGACGGATTTCTGGTGATATCTCAAAAACTACGAAGCAAATCGATAGATTGATGCTATTTTTGAAATCCAGAGGTGGAACTTCTGTTATAAACATATAATAATCAAAATTTCGATGAAACTATGATTATAAAGGCAGTTTGATTCGAAGATAACAAATAACAAATATTATCCATTTAATGATTGGATGAGTAGTTCTTAAGATATCAAATCCAGAATATTTTCCAGAAAAATGTCAATAATTAAGTCGAGAATTTGTTGGTTTTTCTTTGGTGTTTCTAGATCATTATAACTCTAGAACTCAAAGTTTTAAAAATCATATAAGGGTATCATAGACTGATGGGCAGTCGGAAATGGACTAATAAGGTGTTTTGAAATTTTGTTGGTGCGGTCCATATTAGATAACGTTACAAATTTTAGACTACAATTAATAAACTCTGACATTGTAGGTATGTCGAGTATAAAATCATAATTGTACGAGATTATTCTATTTCAAGTGGCACCGGGTAGGTAGCTTTGATGACGCGTCTTGGAAAAAAATACAAAATTGTATCGTTTCTCGAATACATCTTTTTATGAATGAAGTCTGATAGAGAATTAACTGAGACTCATTTACAATAAAACTGCCTGTATAAGTTCATATTGTGCTCTCTTACTGCGTCATGAACTTTTCAATACCTCCACTACTGTTGTTTTTCTATTCATAGTTGGTAGTACGTACTACTGCTGTTGATGACGACTGAGTATCATAATACCATCATGGCTGGTGTACAGTATTCGGTATTCTATGTATTGTTATCATTTAAACAAATAAAATTGCCAGAAAAACGCATAGTCTATGTAAATTAAATTACAATTGAGCAGATTACAATGATACGGAATATAACAAAATGAAAATGAGAAATGCAGAGGTGGTAAAATAAAAAAAAGTATATTAAAAAAGTTGTGGTTTGAGTATGGTGTATAATTTGGTAGTTTGAACAGTGTTGTTGAACAGGACAAGTTGTTTATAAGTAAAAAAAAACAGTCTTTATGTACTCTGACGTCAGACTAAAGTAACTGGAATGCATTCCGTAGTACATTTTCTTCTTAAAGTACACGAGTAAAAGTCGTAGTTATTTATCATAAGTCAAATATATTGAGTACCTTCTTTTAATGAGATATCGTCGAGGAATCATATAAACCAACACGTATTAACAAGGACCTATTGACCCTCTTGGTATATTAAGATGGCAACCGAAATCACGTCTGTTGTACCTAGATCTGTTGGTCCTCTGTAGTCTCTTTTAGAACACTCCATCACATGAAGGCAAAGATGCCTTTATTACATCGTTCTTATCCAAGCGATGGCAGTGTGATGAACCAGCCGCCCTTACTTTAACTTGCCTGCTTGGATTCGAAACCGCAACCTTCCAAACTGCCGCTGTCTGGATTCAAAACGGCAACCTCCTGTCTTAATAGTCAAATGGATGAAGGTACTAGTGTCTTCTACGGCAGGTGTGCTCCTGGTACCAGAGCTAGTATCTTTTAAATAAGATGATCGACACCGTTTTTACTTTTTTTATTTCAGTATAAATGTCTTAACATTTAATTAGATCGTTTTGTTTTTTTGGTCAAAACTGGACGTTGTCTATCAAAATATACCACTTTGCTATAAAACCAATATTAAATATGCCTAGAGTTTGTTTTAAAGTTAATTATTTATATAAATAATTGGACCCTCCCGCTCCCAGCCATAAATTTTTAATGTATTTAAAATACATAAAAAACGCTTGTTACTTAGTAAATTGTGGAATTAAATACGTCATAAATAATATTTTGTAAAAAGATACAAATTCGACAATTACATAAATATTTATACCGAAATACTAAAAAATATAACAATTTTTCCATAAAAGACTTTATTTATATCGTTAACAGAAAAACATCACTGTTTTCATAAAAATAATCGAAATCTGAGAATCTCAAATTATTGTAATATGAAAAGTTCAAATTTAATTTAAAACTTTCTTGCGTAAACTCAAGAACTACTGAAGTTATATGAGTGTGAAAATGTTTTTTGTTTTATATAAGAAAACTACAAAAACATCAATTTTCTATAGGTTAAAAAACTGATTTCTATACAGTTTTACGATATATATACATAATTTTCATTTAAAATTAGTATACGTCACTGAAATAAACATTACCAAATAAATATACACCAAACAGAACTTCGCTTTCTTTTGTTTATGGAAAGTTTCATGGAATGAGTAACAAAACAAATTTATATAATAGTTTTCATTAGCATTATAATGAAACTGCAGGTTTTTTTTGTGTAGTCAATAACCGTTTGCTTCATACAGAGTGTCAATTATTCATTGAATCATAAACCATCTTATAGGATGACTTAGAATGAAATGGTATGAACGCTATATATTTTTATTTTGAATAATAATACATATTTAATTTTTTTATAAAAATTGACTTTCTACTACATTAATTCATTGGTGGGCACTATTCACATTTATTAAAATCTATTTCGATTTTTATGGTGTATTAATTATTTGTATACGGCTTCAAAATCCAATTTTCGAATTTTGTCGAACAAGATTTACATGACTTTTGTTTTGATTCCGTAAAATTCTTAAAATTATACAAAAACAATGTAAATTTTTAGGGTTAATAATGACCTAGAAAAATGAAAAATTACATTTTATATTAAGATGGCTAGTTTTCGAGTAATCGGTTAAAATTTGCCTGGAATATTGATCTCGGATCGAATTATAAGCGATATCTCAAAAACTAAGCATTCAATCGTTGAATTAATTTTTTTTTTATGAATTCTATAAGTCAAACTATTCTTATAAACATAATATTATCAAAATCGTAGAAAAAAGGATTTCTTGATTTTTTTCAAAGGATATTACGAAAACTCGAGAAAAGTATTTGGCCACCGATATCGTTGAAATTGTGTTTATGAGGGTAATTTAATCTTTAGATGTCAAAAATAACATCCATATAAAGATTGGTTGTTAAGTTTGTGAAATATTGCCTGAAATACAATTCAAAAGTTGAGGGGAGATTACGATATCCAGTATTTCGGTCGTAATACAAACGTATTTTTTATTTTCCTTGAGAATTTAAAAGTTTTTCACAAAATAAAAAAGAATAATACCTCTGTTTTCAATAAAATTTAGCCCAAACCCTGGTTACGAACCAGGATACAAAATTGTTTAAAAAATTTATTATCTTTGTGTACGATACTGTACTTTTATATGTATCACGTAATCCCATGGATAATAAATCAATATAAACCAAAAATAGGTTGGCGACAATTGCCCTATAATAAAGGTTTTGATTTTTGAACTATGACAGAAAATGGGTTTGAATCCAAGATAAATCATGTATGGTTGGAATTCGGTTAAAATGTTTTATTTTATTTGTAAAATATTTTATTTTATTTCCGTTTTTTTTTTAAATAAAAGCCCAGGTTCAGCCCAAGTAAACATAATGTAAATTTAAAACACTTCACATGAAGTTCGAAAAACTATTAAATAACATGATTAAACTAAACACTCACATCACAAAATAATTATTTGATAAATCGATCTAATAATATTAACATTTAAAGACACTTAAATTATACGTTTGACATTATACTCATTAATTTTAGAATAATAATGAATAAATCATTGCCATAGTAATGCTTAAAATATATTTCAAAAAGATAGATGGCTTTAAGTTTAACTTTCATGCAAAGACATCTACGAGATGTGTTTTTTTTAAAAACTAATTTTGAGCCCTTTATCTATCTAAGAAATAATATGAAATTTCATCAATGCCTCAGTGTCTATCAAATTGACACTTTGTATAATCAAAAATAGAAAATTTTTTTGTAAACGCAATCATATTAAGTGGCCTATTTTCCTTATTGTAAAGCCATAAAATTGATTGTTATTCACTGTTAAAATATATTTTTGTGTGTGTGGGTGTGTGATTGTGTTTGTGTTCTCAACATGTACATTGTGTGATAATGATTACAATTTTGATGTAATGGGTTTTGTAAAAAAAAAACACAAATATTTTCAATGTTCTCTCATCTCTTGTAACAAAACTGATAATCTTTTCGATGTTACCTCATTATTTTGTTTGTAAACAGTTATTACTTGTTTTGTTTTTTTTTCTAAGATGTTCTAAAAATAAAATCTTCCACGAAAAGTATGTAAATGAAGAAAATTTTGTTTTTTTGTTTATAACCAAACAATTTTCTTTATATCTATAATTATGTTTTTTCTTTTGAATTTTGTTTTGAGTAAATTTCTTAGAAAAGCTTTAGCTTTTCTGTTATTAAATGTTTTTTGAATTATTCATATTTTCCTTCTCTTTTTTCATAATATTTAAATCAATCTAAAATTTACTTTCCTTCTAATTGCACTAACAAGAAAATTTTCTAAATGAAATCAGAATAAAAAAAAGGGACATTTTCAATTAAGACTTATTGTACTTACTTTTAAACCATTAAAATCTCTGATTTGTCTATTTTCCAAATTTTATAATTTTAGCTGGTACAATTTTGACATGCATACGAGAAGAACTGGTCAAAAAACAATTTAACGGTAATTTCGTTTTCTTGGCAAGATTTGTTGTTCTACTGGAGATTGTATTTATAACAAGTGTCTTATGATATTATCTTACATTTTGATAAATTTTTCCCATTATCCAAATTTTATTTGTCTTGTGAGAGATGAGATAAACAACAATTTATCTCTCATAAGAAGTTCTGACACCCTGAAAATTGCTAAAGTTTTACATTTCTCAGAATGTTAGAAAACGGATGCCTTGGTGGAATCATATTCCACACAACGCCAGATTTATCTTATTTTTTTAAGAGCGAAAATTATTTTTGTTTTTTAAATTACATTGTAGTTTGTTTGTTATCGTTTAAATTGAAAGAATTTAACATGTTAAGAATACTTTATATGCATATTTTACATTAAGTTGCGAAAAGTGTGTCCTGTTTGCCATTTATAATCTGTGAATATATATTTTAAAATTTCACTCATGTTTATCTGTTTGAAAATTGTTTTTCAAAGAATTATTATTATTTGTATTCGAAAAATTGAAGGAAAATCGAAAAAAATAGATTTAATATTTTTTCCACAAATCAAATTTTTTCTATTTGTTTTTACATGCAGAAAGACAATTTTCGAGCTTAAATTCATTGTTGCTCATTAATTGTCAGACTTTGCCCAGAAAAATAATTTTTGTTCTTCAAAATGAATTTTTCAAAAATTACATACACTTTTTCCACAGGTCAACCGAAATATGATCAATCAAATGTTGCCTTTCCCGCTGAAAAGTAAAAGTAATGCTTAGTATACCAAACTCTAATATTTTTTGACAACCCGAATCATTTGTGGAAATTTTATGAACATATTATGATAAGTTAAAAATTGCCACTAACATCAAAAGGTTGGGCCTTTTCCATAAATTGGCCTTTTCCATAAATTCTTATTATACTTTTTCTATAAATCTTAGATAATAATAATTTGAAATACCAAATTTATTTATAGCTATCCTCGTTAATCATGAAAAATTTTTACTTTCAATTCAAATTTTTTATGCATGGGATTATGATCTCAATATTTGCCGTCCCTCCTCATAATATTTAAGGTTGCCACTGGAAATAGAATAATAATTTATGATTTATATTTTATTGATCGTTACTGAAAAAATTTTCTTCGAATACACACGTAAAAACCAGAAACAAAATATCACGAACAAAAGATACGATAACAGAAAATGTTTTTCCTCCTACCTGACCAACAATTTCCATTAGTTATTTATTACTTTCTGAATGGTGGACATTTATATATTATAGGTTTAGATAGTCGTACAGTTAGCCTATCTACTACAGAAGAAGGTAGAACCACCACCAGCAATAGAATGTAGCAAAGGTTTTAGTATACATATATATAAATCAAATATTCATTTTCAACATTGTTTAGGAAGTTGTAAATCGCCACAGATTATCGTATTATTATGTTAATAAATATTAAATCACTTAGGGATTATTTGAATGTCATATGAACGGAAATATTTTGGTCGATATGTTTTGTGTAATTCATGCTATTTAATAAGGGTTAATACTCTTTTGAATTGTTAAGTATTTTCCATTTTCTATTCTTATGGATATTAAAATAATAATGGACGACGTAACGGAAAAAACAAAATAATGTTATACAGATTTAGATAAGAACTACTTATCCTTATTTTGATCTGCGTAAAATTTTGGTAAACGATTGCTTGTAGTTTTTTAGCTATCCCTTCCGGCTTAACTTCTAAACAAGTACTATTATAGAATAATGTACAGGTAATAAAGAATTTTCTATGATTCCTAAAGCATGTTTTTGGCTAGTGGTCTATTAAAAACATACTGGGTGTAAGAAAAACTGGGACACCAAAAAATAATGATTTTAGCAAAAAAGCTTCATATAAGGAGATGAATGATTTTAAAAAGACGGCGATGCTAAAATTGAGCTAATAGCTAATTTTCGAGGTTATTTGTCACCAAACTCGAGGATTTCAAATGTTTACACTCTTTTTTGGAAATGAAGCGTGTATAAAATTTTACATTGAAAAATAAATTTCGTAGGGTTAAATTTATCATAAGAGTTATTTTGTAAGAAAAGTGCAGAACTTATTGCTGGCCTTTAAATTGATTTTCATGGCTATTTTGTATATATCTTGAAAATTTCTTATGGTATATGAATTTTATTATGATATTTATGGTTGGTGGGTTTGTTTTTAAGGTTCCGTACCCAATGGGTAAAACGGTACCCTATAACTAAGACTCCATTGGCCATATGCTTAATCGTCCGTCACCAGACTGTATATCATGAACCGTGATAGTTAGACAGTTGGAATTTTAACAAATGATGTATTTCTGTTACCAATAGAACTACAAGTGGAAGGTAATGGTACGGAACGCTTCGTGCGCGAATCAGATTCGCACTTTGGCGGTTTTTATTTTGTAATTTTTCCATAATTTTATATACAGAATGGTAAAACTTTCTCGGAATTAATCGAGGATTAATAATAATGTATTGAAACTGTGCACATAAATCTTCTGAGACGATATTTTAACTAATTTTTAATTATTCATTAAAGTATCATCTCAAACAAAACTAACGAACGAATCACAGAACGTAAAAACTTTTTTAACTTCTCAATAAATTATCTTTGTATTGAACAAAAAAAATAAATCACAAGTGCCGTTCAATGTATTAACAAAATGTTTTAAATTAAACAACAAATCAATATCACCGTCGTCCTCTTATTGTGCATATAACGTATATAATAAAGAAGTAACAAGAAAAAATAATCGGTACATGAAATATTTTTTCTTAAAAATTAGTTGCTACATATTAAATATGTCATAAAAATGCTAAGGTTATAGTTTCTGAAATTATTCGAGGTTTGTCTATTTGTATGTTCACAAATCACACTTAACTCGACTTTGATGCGGATTTCATTCAGCTATTTAGGATTTACCTGCATTAAAAAAAAAAAATCTTTGAGTAAATGCGTATAATCAATTTAGTTTACGTTTTTACGCTTATTTTTTACTTAGAAGCTAAATGCCAGAAATGAAGATCTTCTGAGTAGTGGGTTCTAGTTATTTTTAGTAGTGGTGGATCATAAATACAAAGTCGAAGCAACATTTGCAATATTTATTTTCAAATTTGTTAATTACGAAATTTAAACGCCTAGTCATAGAATTTTTTATAGTTTAATATAAAACTGAGGTTTCCAATCTTAGAAATAAATTATATTAATACGTACCTTTAATATTTTAAGTACGCTCCCAAAGTAGATGAAGAAAATAGATTTTCCTTATAAAATTTCTATTACAGATTATAATTAGAATGAAAATATTTTAATGATGTAAAGAAATGCTACTCATAAACGTATAATTATAGAGGTGAAGACTTTAATATTTTGGCTAGTGAAGTGATTCTAAAAATTATTTTCCACAATAGAAAAGCTGTATCCATCAATACTTAGCATATATTTTGTTTAATGACATATTACCATATAACAGTATATACAGAGCTTCGGACGTTCCTTAGGGTGATTCATGCTCAACTGATTGAAACACTGAAACGCAAGAGTAAGGGGATAGTATTTGGGACTACTGATTCTTTCCCACAATAGAAAATCTGTATCCATCAGTGCCTAGCATATATTTTGTTTAATGACATATTACCATATAACAGTATATACAGAGTTTCGGACGTTCCTTAGGGTGATTCATACTCAACTGATTGAAAGACAGAAGCGAAAGAGTTATTTCATTGTACCATTTTTTGGATTCGTTACCTTTTACTTGCCAGATCACAAGGAAAACAATTAGCTTTTGTAATCCAATAAAACGTTCGCTTCAAAATCGACAAAAATAGGAACCACATGTAACGCTGCAATCTTCATAACAAATAATTTTCATAAATTAGCCCTGCATGTATGTGTATTTAAATTTTCTAAATAATTTTTCAAAAACTGTATTTCTTAGGAACGTTCGTAAGCAATTATGTGTTTTTCTTGAATTCAGAAGATAAACTTGAAAACAACACAAAAGATTTAAATAAATATTTAGAAAGGCCATTTCTGTCTAAGCGTATATTTTCCGAAACTAACAATCCCATTCAAAAATTCGTTCACCAATACTTAAAATGCAAATTTACGATTAAATATTTTAGTATGAAATATTTTACGTAATTTTTGAATAAAAATAATTAAAAGGGGGATAAATATAAGACTTTATACTAGTAAAGCCTGCCGGGTAGAGATGTACACACAAACCTATTATCTGCCGATAATTTGATCATGCACACTTGCATATATATCTCACATGGTAATTAATAATCTGATGAAACTAACGGCCAATAAAAAATCTCTGTGTCTCTCTATCCTAATAGCCAGAAACTGAACTTCAAGAGGACACTGCCACAAGTGATAGCAATCCACATAAATTTTGAACCTGGCACATAAAAAATTGCGGGTATCAGCTAGTAGAGAATATATTCAAACCAATAGAATATTGCAATTTTCAACAAAAAAGTTACACGTATTTCGTACTAACTGATTTTTTCTTTCTTTCTGTTCGTTCATTTTGCATTAAATAGTAAGTAATTTTTACATGACAGATTTATTGTTAAAGTTGTGTGAGTGTTGTGTGTTGCTACTTTGGGAATCGATACCGATAAGAGAAGTCGGAGTACCGTATAGAGAATTCTATATAACAACAATATAATAATAATAATAATAATAATAATAGGAGTATTTGTACGAATAGATGAAGAACATTTACTGAAATGTTTAAGGAAAGTTACTATTAATTAGAGTTGTTATCGACCGGAAGAGGGCGTTCTTGCTTTATCAAATAAAATACAAATGAAATCTGACTATAGGATACAGAATGGTCGATGATAATATTTGGCAAAGTTGTGTTTAAGTAATTGATCACATTTTTATGTACAATTATTGAGTATTTTAAGGAGTACTTTCGCATATCAGAAAAGAATTGAAGAACTGTCCAGCTGTAAACAGTAAATAATAGCATCTGTAATGGGTATATAAAATACAAGTTGATGAGTATTTTTAATTAAGTAAATATAACCTAAAATAGACTTATAAATATGCCTAATGGAACAATAATTTGGTTTATTCAAAAACAGGTGAAAATGAATTAACTGAATAATTTTATTACATAAAATTTATTCTAAATCTTATAACAGCTTGACATATCGAAAACGAGATCAAAATATTGGAATGGGAGCTCGAAAAATTACTTAATTTTTTCTTTTTGATACTACTGTCTAGACCAAAAATGTGAGTTTATATGAATGATCAAAATCGGTGAATTGGTCCAAGGGATTCAATATCTATCTTTTAAATCATAAGTGATAAAAGATCAGTTTAAATATAAAAAATTAAAGTTTCTTAAATACAAACAACTTTTGTTTGAAACATTTTTCATCAGCTATTTAGATTTGCTAAATTTTCGACGTAAATTCAGATTATTAACTAATATATGTATGACTATAATACATTTTTAGGAATAAAATACGTATTGTAGTTAATATATTATAATAATAGTTATAATACTAATTATGTAACAAATTCTTTATAGTTTCATGAACTACGAATTTGTGTATCGTTGTATGGGTAATAATTCAAAATGCTTCAAATATGGATACTCAACCTTGAGCCAAATTTAGACATCATGAAAGGGGATCAAACTTATTAACAAAGCTTCGTTAATCTTACAACAAATGTATACAAGACATGATAAATAATAGGATATTTGATTGATTTCAAAAACAAAGAATTTATTAAAGATTACATGCCATGTCTTTTTGGAAAACGATGATTTATATGTAATTTATATGGAAATACTTGCAGGGATAAATCTTTGAATGTCTTGCTGTAAAGATTTTTACGAATGATTTCAGATCCATGTTCGTGAAGTAAAGATGTATCAAATGAAATAATAAAAATTCAAATACCCTATTGTTTAAAATTTGATAGATTACAATAACTTACCATCAAAATAGGGAACAGCTTTCTTAGAACATGCTGTATGACGAATAGTATTTACCTATAACAGAGAAAATGTTTTTTTTTGTTAACACAAAACTTTTATAAATTATATGCTTAAATACTTTTAATCGTTCTAACCGGTTTCATTTTGCCAACAAACCAATTGTATTAGAAAATATAATTCTAGTGTAGTTTTCCTCTATTCACCATTTGGTTTTCATTTTAGTTTTTAGTTTTTTAGTTACGTTTCAAACTTTGTCACTAACAAACTAATTTTAGAAACAAAAGTTCCATGTCATAATGAATTGATACTTTAGTTTCAACATGCTTATTCAATGAATTGTGTTTATTCAATGAATTCAGAAAAAAATTTTTAACGCAGGACCTGCATAAGTAAAGCAAATTCTCTGTTCATATAAATTTTAGTTTAAACTTTATAACGCTATCTAATATTGACCGCACAAACAAAATTTTGGTATTGGTGTTCGTAGAAACATCTTATTAGTTCATTTCTGGTTGTCCGTTCTTCATCACGATAATTCAAAAACAAAAAGAGAAAACGATCTAAAGTTTTGGTAACGTTATCTAAACACTAAAAGTGAGTTTAAGTTCATGAATGAGCAAAATCGGTTCATTGGGTCCAATAGATCCTTGGCCTTACTTTTAAACTTAAAAAGATAGGAGAAACGTTCAAATACGAAAATTACAAACTTTTTTCCCTGAGTATAGGTGTTGTAGGATGATAACTCAAATAGAAAGAATTTAAAAATAATATTTATTTTACGACCAATTGATTAGTTTTTGAGATATTGCATCAAATACATCCGCAAATGCGGCTGGATAATCCCAAATAGATAGAACTTTGGATCGGATTTTTGGTTGTATCTCAAAAACTGTGCATCCAATCGTTGAATAGATATTATTTTTGAAATGTGCGGGTCATACTTTAAGCTTATGAGCCTAGTTGTTATCAAAATCGAATAGAAAAATTTGTATTCCGTTATTTTTTGAAAAAATCGAGAAAACCGCCAAATTTTGTTTGCTTCTGAGTTGAGTGAAATATATGTTTCTAGAATAGTCTTCGCAGATTTCGAAAATAACGATCTATTCAACAATCGTATGCGTAGTTAATGAGATGTTGCTAAAAATCCGACTCATATTGCGATATTTCTGATGTATTTCATGCAAAAACTCGAAAACAAGACGACCGATGGTAAAATAAATATATTTTTTGAATTTTTAGATCTCGATTATCCTAGAAAAGCCTTAAACAGCACATTTTATTTATAATTAATTTATACCCAAAAATCCTACTTCCATAAAGAACCATTGACTGATAAATATGAAATATTTATAATAAAAATGGTATAATTATATTAGATTAATTTGTGTTAATTTTTGTACTTATTTTGTTCCTTTAAATGAAATAGTTTGTTTTTTTTTTCAAAAAAGTTCTAATTTAATTTTATGAGAGCTACAGTCATTTTCAATAAAAACTTAAATATTTGTTTATAGTTATTAAAATTTGTGTTTATTGTTTAAATATTTATTTGTTATAATTATCTGTGTTTGTTGTTAAAAACAATTAAATATATTTATTTGCATGAAGAAGTGTTTGCTGTTATTAAAGTTTACGATTTTCCATTTCTTGAAAATTAATTATAGAATAGCACTCTTTAATTGCTAGTGACTTCGCACAATTGTATTAAAAATTGATTTATGTATACTTATTTATATTTATATTTATTCTGTTAGGATATTTCTCCCTACAAATTTGACTTCTCAGTTTAATCGATAATAAATAGACAATTTAAATTATGATTATGTTTATTTCATTTATATTGATCGATTCAACTGGGAAACTTTTTTGACTGCAGTAATCTTACAGCTTTTATTTAAATATTTTATTTATATGTACTTCATCTAAGTTTTCAGTGTATTCCACATCCGCAACCAAATTAGTGATATTAGGGAGGCATTTGATCATTAGTATCCTTACCAATGTTTTCCATTTGGTTTACACATAGTGAATACTGGGATAGTTCCTTATAAAGTCAGCCATACCTTGCATACCTTCCCCTTCATATGTCCCATCCTATTTTTTGACTTACTCTGTACAATTATGTATTAAAAAAAATGAATAAAGAATTTAATTGAATCGAATTAAATAAATAGAACAGGCTAATATTATATCTTTACCTCTTTTAGAACCACAGATTACAAAAACTAATACAAGATGGCACAATTTTTTATTATTATTTATAAATAACAATCAATAAAAATGTAATTATTATACAATTTTTATTCATTATATGAACTGATCAAAATTATTATCCAAAACAAATCTTTCAAAAATAAAAATTGCATATAAATTTTATTGTAAGTAGAAACAAGAAATGAAATGGAAAAACTCATAAAATGAAAATGGCGTTTTTTTTTCGCAAAAGAAAACTTACGAGTAATATTAAATAGTTATTTGTGCATTCGGTTTGAAGAGGGTAAATTGCGATTATGATAAGATTCGATGTTGTTAACCAATAAAAAAAAACATGGTGAAGAACGCCATATAACCTCTATATAAAAGTGATTATCATTGTGAATTAAATTCAAATTTTGTGACTTTATACGGCGATTTTATTATTTTTTGTTCAACTGTTAACATTTAAAGCAAATATCAATCTAAAATTATAGATAAATTACAAAAAATGACATTTAAATGTAGTTAGTGGTTTGAAAACTGTAAGATAATCGAAAACATTGCATAAAAAATTATTTTTCACTTAAATTTGTTAGTCAATTTTTAGAAATTTTTCAGTTAAATCATATTACACTAGCTGGTACTCGACATCCCGCTGTAGAAGTACCAAAACGTACATTTATATATATAAATGTACAATATTACTGAAATCAATAATTCGGTTATTAAATTATTTGTGTAATCTTAAAGTTTAATAAACAATCACTCAAATCAAACGAAAAAATGTAACGAGTGTATGTTTAACTGAAACAATCTTTAACAAATTCAATTTGAGTGTTAATATAGCTCAAATAATAAGTCACTATTTGTTCTTAGACCAAAAATAAATTACTTTGATGATTAAAATAGGACATATCTAAGTTTAAATGTCCGAGCCTTGCACTTCTCCATCTCATCCAACTTGAGTGTTTAATAGCTCAAATGAAAGGTTTTGAGTAACTGGGGGTTCTTAGACCGAGACTCTCTATTTTAATATTGGGATGCGAAACTAATTAACGGGTGAACTGGGACCAGTTTTCATCAAATTTTTTGATATATATATATTCACAGACTTATCATTTGATTGATCATTTCAGCCCCTTCATTTTAGTATATACATTCTATTGAAAGACATATAATATTTGTTGAACACCTCTAATTGAACTTAAAAGATATAGGATATTAACAGTATGCAGTTTTTTCTCGCCGTCCAAAATTAGTTTCAAGAAGATTGTAAGGATAATTCCAAACCATATCCTGATCCTTATATGGATGTTAAACAAAAACTAGGACAGTTATATACATATATGGAGTGTGTAGTGGACCATGTTTGTTCATAGTCGACGCTCTATTTCATTACAAAATAAGAATAGGAAATACCTTTTTTTTTTTGTGTTACTTTATTTTAGTATATATACTACTCTATACTACACTTGATGTAATAATAATATATATTTTGAATCCGAATAAGATCAAGTCCCATGGGTGCTATATGACTTAAATAGGCGTATCCTTTCTTTATAGAATAATCAAACAAAGATGAGCCAACTACATGCATTTAGATAGATAGAAAATACTGAGTGATCAGTTGTTCTGGTTGTATTTAGTTAGAATTGCGTACCGAGAGATTAGCATATTTAACAGATCCTTTAACAGAAACCAAAAATAAATTTGATTCTCTAGCTCATGTACACGATTTGCGTGGATTTAAGATTCTAATGGCTGAATTGTACGTACGTCACATCAACAAATACTCCTACAATATGATACGTGGTTTTAAATCTAATTTTTAAATGTATGCTAGAATTATAGTCTTTGGTCCCCCAAGTGGGGATTTTTGAATTGACTCGAACCCACCAGATTAAGATATGGGTGAAACCTTACTCCTTTTTGAGTTCCTCCGTCAAATCTTAGCTCCCTATATGGTTTTGGGTAGCCTATGAGAATATCAAAACGAAAAAATCAATAGTTGGGTATGATATAGTATGTTGATTATGTGCTAAAAATAGTACATTTTACTAACGATTTGAGAGTGATGCAAGGAGAATGAGAGGGTCACAATCTTGTCAAAAACTGATATGATAAAATGTATCATTTTCAACACATAATCTACTTACCATATTTTAGCCATTTTAAACTAAATCACACATTAAATAAATAGTACAATTTGTAATTGTTAGTTAAAAATTTGCCAATAAACGAACACATTAAGGCATTTTAAAAATTCTTTATTACGTTTTAGTTTTTTCAAAAAGCTAATAAAAATAAAATTGGAATCTAATTAAACCGAAAAAATTGAAAAAATATTAAACATCAAGACCTTTTTTTCATGGCATTCAAAGTTGAATTATGAAAATATCTATAAAATTTACAATTTGATGAAAAAATAACCGTTCTAGTTTACAAGAAACTTTGGTCATATAGAAATCTTGTTCAAAAACATTCTATCATCGTAACCCTATACCGCATGTTAATGGTTAAGTTCTCTTTTATAGGCATACATAGAAACTAAACTGTGTTCATATATATATTCTAAGCTTTTAAAGATATGAATTATGATGTTGTTAGATAAGATAGTAGCTTTAATGTCTACAAGGAAAATAAAAAGGATTCTTAAAAACTTACTTAATTTATTGCGATTATTAAACAAATATTTTTCAAATTCTCTCACAATTATCTCTTTATTTGAGACCATTGATTATTCACAAACAAAACGTTTTTTATCCATTTTTTGAAAGCATAGCAATTGTTTATTCCATACCTTACGGCACTACGTTTTGAAAAATTGATTGTTAAAGCTTGAATATTTAAAACGTGGACCCTATTGTAGTCGATCATGTAGAAAACGTTTTATTAGAAACAACAGTAATTATCTTAAAATGATGAAAATCATTCACAGGGAAAATGCACAAATTTTTTGATCACTTCAATTGACACGTCTTTATTTCACGAAAATGAATTAGAAGATATTTTTTAAAATCTTCAAAATAGCCAAAATATGAACGTTAACAATTCTTAATTAAACAAAGAAGGAGATTTGCATAAATGACGTCATACTTGTTCATCTTCATAGGGATTATATATAAGGGTCATTCTACGATAAGAGTTCCTATCGTTGTCCATGCCCCTTATATATACTTTCCTTCAAAATGTAAGCTAAATAATGTTAGTATGCACAAATGATTACATTTAGATTGAAAAATTTTTTCGTGCGATTTTTCCACAGAAAATGACCTCTTATCGTAGAATCACAGATAAAAATTTTTTTGCAAGAAAAAGGTAAAAAACAACCTTTGAGGGTTTACAAGTTATTCGTTTTTGAATCAATTTTATATTTAATTTCTTAATTTTGTTTGGTGCTGAGTCTAGTTTCACATTTTGGTGTGTAGAATAGTGCTTTATTATGATAAGCAGAATAAAACCATTATGACAAGCGGTATTCGTTTACGAGAAAAAAAATTACGAATCCGAAAAATGATACAATGAAATTACTTTTGTATTTCTGCGTTTGGATAATTAATATTTGGAACTCGGTGAAACGCAACATTTTCAATTGTAGTTATGGTAGCTTACATTGATATAATCTCTCAAGAAGTGGACCATGATTCACCCTTGGGAACGTCCTTTAGTATTTTAAAACTATGTCTAAAGTTTTAAATTAAGATAATTTTAGACTAAAAACCATCGCTCAAATAAACTAAACAAATAGAATCAAGATGATTTTTCTACTATCAAATTTATACTTTCAATTGTATTTTTAAATTCTGTAATTGTTTTAGATGTAATTGTTTCATAGTTGGTGAAAACCAATTATGCATTTCCGAAAATTATTCATTTGAAATTCCAAGTATAAAATTCACAATATGAGTAATAGAAAAAAAACCTAACAAACTTTATAAAATTATTATAATAACAGATACAGAATATTTAATTTGAAATATTTCTTCCAATTTTCTACAATTATTTTCATGATTCATCGGTCTTGACATATAGTCTATTGATTACAAAAGTAAATTCTACCAACAATAAATCTATATTAAAAGTTCTAAAATCATTTATTTCATAGAACTTATTTAAATATTAATTAGAAGCCGAGAAAATATTTTTCATTGTTTTTACTATCGGTCTGAAATAATGGTTTCTAGTCATCGAATAAGTTATGAATGCAATAGTTGTGTTAATCAACTAATCATTCATTATGGATCTAGATATTTGAACTAAATTTGTTTTACATGATTGGTCCATTAAAACTGATTGACATGCAGTTATAAAATAAACACCTATCATTCAAAATTAAAATCCATCAAGTTTTTTAAATTAAAAATAGTTGATAGGGTTGTGACAAGGTAAATATTCAGTACATTATTTTCATCCGCACCATTCATGGTATATTGATGGACAGATTTAGTTCTTTAATTAGAGTCTTTTTTAATCAATATTTAGAATCCTCAGGACGTTAGTATCCAACGTTAGGATGAAGGAAGTGATGCCATTAAAAGATTAGATAAGATTACAACATTGTTTAAAAAAATAAATTGACAATTTCCTAATAAATGCTGGTGTAAAAAAAGGAATAAATACTAAAGCACTTATCCACAAAAATGCAAACAATTTTTTGTGGATTTTAGAACTACAAATTTTACCCATATACGTTTGTGTAAATCGTCCTCAACTTAGCAACGAGTAAAATCTCCTCGAAGAATCACTACGACCAGCTAATTCATACTGACGATGACTACCTTGTAGTCAAAATACGTATTAATAAAATACAAAACAGTTTGATCAAGAAAATTGGGGCACAAAATCTAAATTTATAAGTATCCAGTGAGTTTACAAAAGATTGCTATAGCAGACATAATACAAAAAAAATTCATTTTCTCTCGATATTTTGTTTACATAGAATACTGACAAAATTCAATATTTGTTTTCGCTCTTGATGACGTTATGATGTTTTATCTTTATGCATTTATGTTCAGTATATCTGCATTATTTATTTTAATCTAATCTAATGAATATGTCCTTTACGGATCAGATCAATAACTGATTATTATTATTCATAATATTACAATAATTCTTCAACGAATTCCACTTTCAGGGAATACAAATTGATACATAATATGTAGAAACACATTTTAGTGTAACAAAAATGAAATTATTATTTTCTTGTAAAGGAACACAATTTGTTGGACTGGCAATATACAACTTATTGCCACTTTGAAAATTCATTAAACTGGCGGTGGCATTAAGGAAGGTACATTATTACCAAAAAGACAATAGTCATAACTGAAATATTTGGTATAGAGTGTTATGAAAACAAAATTAAAACAAGCGAAAATAACAGCCAACAGATTTAATGGTTTACATACTCGGCATATGATTCAGTATCAGTTTTTAAACTATTTTTGAGGATAAGAAATTATGAAATACTCTAAATATACACTCTTCAAACCTTCAACCATTTGACTACTTAGACAGGAGGTTGCGGGTTCGAATCCAGGCAGCGACAGTTTGATCAATTATATTCAAAAAAAGGGGTAGTTGGTTCACCACACTGTCGTCGCTTGGAAGAGAAGGAAGTAACCGGCTCCGCCAATAATATAATAACAATGTAATTGTCAACTTGTGCTAGAAGATATCTTTGCCTTCTGGTGAAGGAGTATTCTAAAAGAGGGTACTATTTGAGTATATTAAGAGGGGATCCGCAACCGTACCCCTTGTATCTAGATCTTTTGGTCGTCTGTACCCTCTTTTAGAACACTTCTTCAGCTGAAGGCTAAGATGCATATTTGCCTTAAAAATCCAAAAGGTCCAGGTAAAAGGGATGCGGTTGCGTTTTCCTTCTTAATATAGTCTAATAATTTGTTTGTGCCTGAATTAATTTTAATTTAATTTTCAACTTTTTTTATGGTATTGAGCGTCGTTTCACAGTTTGATGTAACTAATGGAACCGATCCACTTCCCTATTATTGACAGTGTATTTTTTCGATAAGTTTTTTGATAATGAATAGTGGAAAACAAAAGCTTACGATCAGGATGTTAATTATTTATAAAATATTCTAAAACATAGGTAGGTATTGGTAGTAATCATCATACAATACCAGGTCTGGTATTTATAGTAATAACATGCCTAACTATTCACACGTTTTATTAAAATATTAAAATGTTTTATTAACATGCAATTTATATTATAAAATATGTTTGAAAACAACATAAACCACTGATATATACAGAGTGTTTCAGGAGGAATAATTAATTTTATAGCGGGTGGTAAAATAGACAAACAATAGTGAAGCTGCACATATTTTTTTTATCATAACATCATCTTTACTTCCGAAACATGTACTTGTAGTTATTTTTTAAAAATCTTTAAAAATAGCCAAAATATTGCATTAATTCAATTCATAATTTTCCATACCTTGCAGCACTAAGTTTTGAAAAATTGACTATTAATATTTGTATATTTAATACGTGGATCTTATTGTCGTTAATATCGAAACGAACGTTTTATTAGAAACAAAAGAAGATTTTCTTACGATTATCTTAAAGTGCTGAAAATCATTTTTTTTTAAATCTTAAAAATAGTCAAAAAATGGACGTTAATAATTCTTAATTAAATAAAGCAGGAGATTTTCATTAATCACGTCATACATGTTCATTTCCATAGTGATTATACATAAGGGTATATTCTACGATAAAAGGTTCTACCAATGCCGTTGGCACTTATATACACTTTCCTTCAAAATTTCAGATAAATTTTGTTAATATGCACAAAGCAGTTGATCGTGAATAAAATTATGCTACATAAATTACATTTATTTAGAAATATTGTTGTGGTGAAACGGGATTCTATGAGCATGTTTATTGATTGTCAAAAAAGTACAAAACATTCGCCAATTTGTTTTTTATTCTCCTATCTATCTAAGGACACTTGAGATGTATATAATAATACCGTTACTACCAAAATCCACCCAGACGTTTGGAAAATAAGTAGTATTATAGGGATTTACAAACATGCATATATGCACGAAAAACCTGCCTCGGTTGTCGGTACAAAAATTAGAAACTGGCAACATATCACTATCATTCACTAGAATACGTAAAACTACTGAAACAGCCTGTAAAAAGTTATATAAGCTGGTGCTTGTATAATATCTACCTGAAGCTACTAAACCCAAAAATAATAATAATAGTACAAATTATTTATAAAACACGTTTTGAACATTTATTGTTTATTATAAATAATTTTATAGACAACCAGAAAATGTATTAACTACTTAAAATCAAAATTTCTGTAAAATTTCATTCGAGACTTATGCATAGGCGAAATCTTTCTGATTTAAATTCAGATCTTATTGAAAAATTACGCATAATGCAATTCATTTTCAAGTGACATAGAAGACTATTGTTTATTATTGACAGGTGGTACTATGCAAGAATAAAATAGTGACTCATAATTTGCATTACACCATTTGGCAATTTTTCTTTATTTAAACATATGATAACATTTAAAACCTAAATACTACTTCTATGCTGACCAGGCTTCGAATATTCGTCGAAAAGGATAAAGTGTTTGTTCTTCATGCAAAATAGATATTTTAATGAATAAATGACTAAAAAGTTATAAGACTTTCAATAAAATGTTTGTTTGGCTCAAGATTTATCGCTGCAACAATTGGTAAATTCACCAATTTGAGAGTTTTATAAATAAAATAAAATCAATAAATAATAAAACACGAAGAATACAATGCATAAAAACATTTTGTATTTCAATAACAAACTTTCATGGTTTTAGTGTCAATTTTTGCATTCAATTTTTTTGGGGGAATGATCAGCCAGCAAATTGACTCACGTTACAACACAAGTACAAGTACACAATCTGTAAAAAAATCAAATCATGTAAAATTCAATAGTTTATAATATAAAATAAAATATCTCGATTTAAAAGCTATTTTTTAAAAAAAGAACCTGTAATTAATTTAATATTTTTATTTAAAATTCCACATTTTTACACTTTGACCATTTGTGAACTCTTGAAGTAATAATGTTGTTAATTTTATATTTTCCTTAAGTGTTCAATAAATAGTTGTTTTTACTAAAAAAATTTTTTTTTCACAAACATCAAACTTTCATCAGATTGAATTTATTTGAATTTTTTCGTAACGAATTTTGTTTAATTTTCATCATAAATAATTCTTATAATGCATTTTTATTGATTTTTATTTTTATTTTTTTTTGGAAATAAAACTGAACTTCAAGAGTACATTTTCCAGTTTGTATGTTTTGTATATTTTGTTTCACATTGATTTATTTGCATATGTCAGTCATGTTGTGTGTACTCAACTAGACAAATATGAAATCACATTACCAAGAATTGCATTTCAAACAAGGATATTATATTTGTACGTACATATGTAATGGAATCGTATTAATATAATACCATGCAGAAGAAAGTTCTCTAGGTAGACTGGTTGTCGTCTATATTTTTTTTGAATATTATTGGCTCAGTTAGCTGAGCTCTGACAAATCCTGTAACAGACTTGCAATATGCAACACAAAAACGATAACATAATGCATGAGTAAAAATTCAAAAGTCCTCATTTCGCTTGGAACAATATGCACAACTTATAAGGGGGAAGTTTTGTATTTATTGTTGGTTTGTAGTATTTATTTTCCATGGATTTTTATACTCGACGTACATAAAATGTTAGATTATAATAATTTTTGTATAAATGGCGTAACGCTTGAATTAACCGCCCGAACAATATTTTGGTATAGGTGTTCAAAGAGTACCTAACTAAAGACACCTAACAAGTCCATTCCCGATTGTCTGCCGGTCTGGCCGTCCCTCCATCATTACGATAACTCAAAAACAAAAAGAGATTGTGGGAAAAAATTCTGATGACGTATTTTAAACAAAAAAAAGTGAGTTTAAGTTCGTGAATGAGCATAATCGGTCCATTGGGTCCAATAGATTCCTGACCTAACTTTGAAACTATAAAAGAAGAAAAATTCAAATACAAAAAATGGTTATTTTCTTAAACAAACAACTTTAGTGTGAAACTTTTTTTCGTAAAATGTTTGAGTTCTACACAATTTTAGTTCAAATTTGGTTAATAAACGCATATAGGTAATAACAGTACTTATTATTATTATACATGTATACATATATAACTGTATAGACTGGATATTTATACTATTTCATTAATGATAATTAAAAATTGTCCAAACAATGAAATTGAATTATATGTCGAGTATCTAAATAATTAACTCTGTTAGTTGTTATCTTCACCAATTATAATAATTTAGAAAACAAAAGCTTGCGACCAGGTTTAAGTAAATGATTTCTAATATATTCTAAAACCTATGAGCGTAGTATAACTGAAATTGACGATTCGCTCATATGTATTAGTTATACTAAATCAATAATAATTATTGGTTTAATTTTACAAAATTCCACCACTAAAACGGTATCTATGCATTTAGCCTATGGATATTTGTATTCAAAGAGTATTTGTATCAAATCAAGTCAATTCTATACGATATTGATATTAATTTCAATTAACTCAATTCAGAATAGCAATCAATCTATTTCGAAACAATCATTTAAGAAATTGATGGATAATAATATTCTGTTATAATTACAATCGAAAATAATTATTATAGGTGTATGTTTCAATGTTTATCTTGATTATAATAATTATTGATATGGTTAAAAAACACAAAATACATCCATAAAGGTAAAACCCACAAAACAATGGTGGACAGACAAATAAGCAAGCGCAAATGGACTAGTAAGACGATTGGATAAATACCGACTCGTACCAAGTATAGTGTAGAACAACTTTTTCGATCGAGGCCATGGCGCAGTAGTTTAAATTTACAATAAAATGTTTTCACTATTGAATATATAATTATTTGTTCAATTGTTTGTCTGTAAAATGTATTGTGAATGTCACCAAAATTTCGGAATCTTCTTCACTATGTATAAAAACAAAAACTAAATAGAAAATTTGCAGTAAACTGACATTTAAAATGAATCACAAAGTCTCAAAAAAAAAAACTCATTTGAAAAGCAACAAAAAGCAATAGGTATTTGAAAAAGTAAGTTGAGTGGCACTATTGGAGTGTAGATAAATAGGACTGAGATGGAAATATATTAAACGGTTTATAAAAACTGATTACCTGACCATTATATAATAAAACTTAATCTCAATGAGCTGTAATTAGCATTCATATAAGATGTAATTCAGTTTTCAATTTTAATTTGCATAATTTTTTTTTAGCTGCTGCATTCAATATTTTCTCATATTTGAAATGAAAATATTACTTACTGCAAATTACAAATACTATTGTTTTTTAAATAAACAATTAGAAATTCTTTTTAGTACAATCAACTCTCACAACTGGTTAAGAAAAGAAACACCAGTGAAAAATTTATTATATTATTAAATTGTTTGAATATTATTTATATATTTATCAGATTCTGAAATGAATGTAAAAGTTTCCAAGGCATACCGTTCAATCTAGGTATATCATAAGTAAATTGTTATGTGTTCCTAAAATAAATGATTTTTTTCAATTTACTTTTACAACTTCTAAGGTCATACTGTAACTACAGTGGACATATTCTATACAACAACAGCACACAGCATTCCTATTTGTTCACCCAATCAAGTCCTGACTGTGTCTGATGTTGCTTAACTTTGGTGATCAGTTGAGATCAGTTATTTCGTGAAGTGACTTTTATTGTGTTTTTGTCAGATTATAATGTTTTCTGCCGGATTATGAAAACTCTACCATTTTATATATTTTTGATTTGTTACGAGGTTTAAACTGTTATTTACTTTTGCTTAATTTTTTTAACTAATTTCAATATGTGAACAACAAAATTCTTTTGAATTTAAAAAAAAATGAATCCCTCTTAAATTTAGTTGAAAATATTTTCTTTTTTTGATGGAGATATCACACGAAGCTTAGAGAAAATTGAAGAGAAATCTTTGGTGATATTTGGATATAAAATTTTAGCTTGAAAGTCATAACATATATTTTGGTATTTTTTATCGGACCAAATCCCAATATTGTACCATCACCGTTATCATAACCTAATCAATTTAGGAAATTCGGATACATTTTGTAGAAGGTAAGAATGTGGATCCTTCATAATGAGAAACTAGAAAGAGCAATCATGTTCCAAAATTTATGAATATCGTAATTGTACGATATACCTTCGATATAAGTATGTACTTACCTATATTGGGTTGCATGCTAATTTAAAAGCTGACTTGCAAAAATGTTCATGATAAAACATGAAAATATTTTTTAACAAATAATAATGTATTTTCCACATAGCTTTTGTATGTACGTTGTTATATGTATAATGCTGCCCCTATGATTAATATGTCTAAAAAATAATGACTATATTAGTTACAAGCAATATTGTATAATTTCCCCAAAAATTCCTATTTTTGTATTGTAATGTATAATTTTATAATAATTTTATAAACATGTCGATACTTATAAAATGACTTGCACTTACAACGTCATTCAGGGGAAGAGTTTAATGTATGATTTCTAAGAACACGTAATTCCGCCAATATACGATAGTAGATTTTTTTAGTAAATCGTGGAGATAAGACGGCAGAATTTAACACGTTACCTCTATAAATTCCATATAAAAAACCATGTCTCAAATAGTTTACAACTAACCGGAACTTGAGCCAACCGATTATTTGTTCGAATAATTTACGCAGTTCTTCTCATAAAGATTTTTTAGGTATTCTGAAAATTCGTGTAAATCAGTTTTCCCTTTATATTCTCTTATTTATGAGAAGTATTAGAATAGCGTGCCTTTATGAGTAGGAAATAGAACAAATTCTAACTCTTGGAGCCGTATAGTCAAAGCTTAGACCCAATAAATTTAACGAAATTTGACAATTAGAACTTCAAAACTACTCAAATTCATCCAGTTAGGGTACTATATATTTTCTAACAAAACAAATTTGACTTCAAATTTGATATGTGCAAACTTAAAGCCTTAATTTACACAAGATCACTATTTGCTGGTCCAAAGAAGTTGTACAAACAAAGTGAGGTCTATGGTTTAACTAGAAGATATTGCATTTTGTTTGTCTATATCTATCTATGTTCCGCTAAAACTTTCGAACGCCTTGTTCGATTTTGACGAAATGCATGACATCACGATAGCATTTCAGTAGTGCATCTTAAAGATTTAATGACTCGATTTCTTCAGGTAATAATTTTTAGCACCTCATTTTGCAGCACCTACCAAGTACCTAAAAGCACATAATTTTGAGCATATATAAATTCAATTTTGAATACTTTTTTCGGTTATTTCAAGATGCTAATTCGAAACTTTTTTTAGCAATAATTCATTTAAGTGAATCAGTGCAGTTGTTTTGATTAATTTTGATTAAATTGATTTCTCGGCAGCTCTGCCAGCATGATTTCACTGCAGCTGTGCATCAAAATGACTCCATTTACTTTAAAAATTTGTACATCTAATTTAATTTTGCAGCAAAGCACCTAATTTTCAGCATATTTAATATCATTTTGAATACTTTGCTGTGCTAGTTGGCATCTCAATTGATTATTGAGTGGTTAATAAAAAAAAAACGTATTCTATAAATTCTTCAGACGTACAATTTTTGATGTTGTACTTTGTGTAAACATCAATAAAATACAGCAAATACCTTGTTCATAAGTATTTTACATATTATTTTTTTCAGCTAGCTGTATTTGAACTGATGAGTGACTTTGAAGTAATGACAAGAGAAAGATTGTTCAAGGACTACGAGCTAATGAGGTAAAACTAATCGGTACTAGGAAATACCTGAACGACATTGTGCCGATAGAATAAAGTGATTGAAATACAAGTAACCGTTTCTCTAACGAAAAGAAAAAAATTATTATAACTATTATTATCAAATAACATCGTTGAAAATAAAGCAATTTTCGTCTCCAATTATATTATAAATTATATATTAAGTAATAATTTTATGAGGTTATAATATTATTGTATGTATTCATGTACATTGTGAACTTATTAAACCATCCCTTCCCCCCGCTCCTCCTCACATATAATTTGCTATAAAAGCAAGCCAACATAGTATGGTAAAGGATAAAGCTCTAAAAAAGGCGATTCACGTGTAATTGTATACTTATACTTTGCGTGTAAATTCAATATCATAATTACTTCACTAATTATTATGCATATGAAAGTACAGTTAAGCAGGCAATGTTGTTTTTACCTCTTATTTAATGTTCAACTTAGTTTTTTTTTTTATTAAGGATTTAAATTAGGTGTACGAACAATTTAAATTATATGCACAATATGTTACAGAAAAATAACTTCAATTTGTGTTCGGTAATTTAACCAATTGGTCTCTCTTTCAGCACACAGTAAAGAAATATTTCTGTCAAAAATTGTCTTTATTAAATTTGTGTGATTTTTAGTATTTATTGCTTTTGTTACGTGATTTAACATGAAAAATGTGCTATAATTATTTAAAATGCTTAATATACCTCACTTTTTAAACTCGACATACATAATATGTCAGAGTATATTAATTGAAGTCTAAGGTTTGTAACGCTAGAAAATATTGGTCGCAAAAACAAAATTTTGGTATAGGTGTTCATTTAAGCATTTACTTAGTCCATTTCCGATCTGTCATCTTCACGATAACTCAAAAACAAAAAGAGAAAAATTTAAATACAAAAAAAAATTCAAATACATAATATAACTTTATAGACTGGATATTTATAGTATTTTATGAATGCTAATTAAAAATAGTCCAAATAATAAATTAAATCATATATCGAGTATCTATCTAAACAATTAATTCTGTTAGTTGATATCTTGTTCACGTAGTAACTTTGCTACATAAAAAATATTTGCTTTTATTGTTTGTATTTGACTGAAATTTAAATAAATGAAGTAAAATCATTCTCCAAATAATATTTATTTATTTTAAATTAATATCCAAACCTCTCTATTAACACTCAAATAATAATTGAGTGGGCACTGATTTTGTGTAAAAAATTTAATATATATTTTTGTGTAGATAATCAATATTAATTTTGTACCCTTTTTAACTCTTAAAATAAGTTTATTTTACAAACAATTTTTTTACCGTGCATAAGTGTAAATTTTATAAATCTCACTTTTGTAATTGTTGATGCACAGCCATGGTTTTACCCGAATGCTGAATGATTAAGGCAATGGAGTCATTGAGTATTTTCTTAGTAATTTCAGCCAGCTAGTCTTAATAACAATCAGTTTCAATCTAACGTAAATATAAATGTACTTTTAGGTTAGGCAAGTGATTACAAAGCGCAAAAATCTTAAAATATTTAAGTCTATTACATATAGTATTGCATGAAAAGTCATTTCTCATTAAAATCCAAGGTCTACCTCCCACACCTTACGTACGCTCATGAGAAGCTGAATTTGACCTTTAAAAAATTATCGAAAAGAATCGTATTGTGAAGAAGGAATTTTTTGAAAGTTCATCTCTGAGGAACAAAAGTAGTGGATGATTCAAAAAAATAACTTGTAAAACTTGTTTTAGTCAATTTACGCACCCTCATTATAATTCAATGGTTAAATCGAATGCCATAAGAAAAATTAATCTATTTTTCAATTTTATTCTCTCACAAGTACTAAATTCTGCTTTTCATATTAAAAATGCATATTTCTAAGTAGAATTTTCGATTATGTAAAAACATAATGGATTGGAAATGATAGATATATGTGTATTAGACAGTATTAGTAGTTCCTATGCATTCCTTTATCAAATTTTAAATTAAGCGGATTAAAATAAATATTACAAAAGAGAAATATGTATGTAGTTGAAATAATATTTCTTTAATTTTATTAACCATTCTGTATATACGTGGATATATATCTATGTAAAATTTATTATTTAAAACATTAGTTCCGTTATAAAAATCATAAATTCACTATGAACTAAATAAAATGATTAGAGTAATGACATGACGTAATAATAATCCAGACACATATTTAACGGCGGCTAAACACTTAATATTATATTAGTTTTTCATTTGCATAAAATTATCAAAATTTTAATGGGAAAAAATCTCATAAAAGGTTTATCAAACTTATCTAACAACTTAATTAAAACGAAAGTATTAACTTGTAATGACCCCCTTCGCCTACGAATTTTAAAATCATTAATAGAATTTCGATTAAACTCTTCATGTCTTAAATCAAATGAAGACATTGAACTTGAAATAATTTAGTTTAAATATATAATAAGTATTGCAATAAAAAAATCGCTAAAAAGTTATTTAACAATAAACTAATTAGATTCTCGTGTATAATAAACCGTTCAATTTATAATTATTTGGGTAAAGATTTTTGGGACAATAGACATGGAGTATGAACTTAACTTTCTCTACCTAGTAGGTAATCATGTGATCGTAATTATAGACTTGTATTGGATCTGTGCAATTATTTTGTTTCTTTCTAGAGAGGGGCCAATATCATGTGGTTAGTGCTCAGCTCATTCTGATTTTGAGCCTACGTCAGCGATGAAGAGGTTAAAGGTTTTGTAAAAAAAGTTGCAAAAAATTATAATACAAGTATATACAAAATTTATAATAATAATTTATTAAAGGTTCAATTTTTTTATATCCAAAAATTTAGTACTTTCACTGACCACCAGTTGGATGTAGGTGTACAATATCGGTACTTAATGTGATTGCCAGTAGTGTCCAAGAGATGGTCATAGCCATTTTATGTCGGCATTTGCAATTTTTGATAAATCGAATTCAATAATGAATTATAAAACTGAATTATGTAATTGTTATGTGTATATATCTATATATGTGTGTAATTAATTACAAATTATGTAATTTAAATTCATTATTGCATGTGTTTTATCAAAGATTACAGATGATTATTATTTGCCTACTGTCTACAGCTATAGCCATCTGTGGGTCACTACTGGTAATCACATTAAACACCGACCATGAACAGCTATTGCTTACTGGTAGACAGGGTAAGTATTATTTATTTTTTTGAATCCAGAAAAATTGAACTTATGTGAATCTATGGGCCTTTATATTCTTTGGTATTATAAAACTAGCAAAAAATTTAAATTGATTCAAAAACAAGGAAGCTCATAAGGCTTATTTTTCGTCTCTTACTTTAAAATAATGTCTTAATTTTCTGTATAGAGATATAACAGACTTCCGTCGCAACATCATCTTTATTTAATTAGAATTTTAGAAATTACTTATTTTTATGAATTTTTTATAAATAAATTCAGTTTCCTGTTCTTGATGTAAGGTCGTTTTAATTGAAGAAATAATAGAAAATTTAGTCAAATACCCAATTGGTTAGAAATGTATCCCCAAGAAATTAAACATTAAATATTAAATGGATATCAAATTTACAAGAATATAAGTAGTACTAGACTTATATTTCTCTAAATACATTTTCCAAATTGATATGAGAATACATAATATTTATAACCGAGTACATAGTTTAAACAAACTTCATTATATCAAGTTACAAAAACATCTGCACATCACAATATATTCTTATCTTATATAATAGTACAATCATTTTAACTGTTCTTCGTTGAAAAAATACAGATAAACAGAAAATAGGAGGTGGAATTACAAAAAAAAAAAAATGTTTCAAATAAAATTGTATAGCATGAAATAGGTATTTCAATTTCAAATTCATTGGACATCATATTAATTATACAAGCCAACTTAAAAAAACTATAGCACCTATCCTAAGCTTTATCTATAATATATTATCTAACTAATTTTTGATACATCGTTAAACAATTAGAAAAATTTTAAATAAAAATCTTTGTAAAAGTAAAATATAACTAATTTGGATGGATATGCCATCCCTATAAAAGCTGCGCACAAGTATCAAATTGACCCAGTTCGCTGATTTTTGAGAAAAGATTCTTGTGGGAAGAATGCAAAACGGATTTTTAGGCTTTATGGTTAAACTTCACAACGGTTGGGGGTCCAGCATTTCGGCGAAGAACTTCGAACGAAAATCTGTTTAAAAATGGGTTTTTCCAGATCACTCGACGGCAACGGTTTTGAAATTGCTGCAGTTTCGTGATAAGCGAAGATACAACGTTAGTCCAGATGGGGGCCGCGTATGTGTGTACTAGGCGGATACCTGATTTGTTAAGTCGATGCTTTAAACGTTCGTCCAATTTTCTCTTGGGACTGAGTAATAGGTATACTATTTCAAAGAATGCTTTACCCAGGAACAGACGCTTTTTCGTGTTCTGTGTTCAGTTCAACTGCCTTTTGAGGGAAATATTGCATAAGAGTTTATTTGCATTTTTAAATTATTACAGATAACGGAGCCTGAGATATAATCATTAAAATATATAAGAAGCCATTTTTGATAGACGCCGGACATTAGTGTAACTTTTATTGCTTTTTCGTTTCAAATATTCAACATGCTGTGTGCAATGTAAATTAAAATTTTTGCTTATATAACCAAACCCTAAAAGCTTATAAATAAAAATTTAATCCTATACGAAAAAGAATAAAAAAACCAAAATATATTTTTACAAAAACTCAATTTATTTCAGTAGTGTTATTATAAATAGGCTTATAAAGAATCTTGACAGTACGTGATTTATTTGTGAAATTTGGATTCTGTAAAAAGAGATAGTGCTAAAAACATTTGTTTATTCTTTTAAATACCAAAGTTTCTCGATATTAATAGCTTTTTACTGAACCAGAGTTATAAAAATTAAACACAAGGTGGCAGTTCACTTTACTAGCGTTTTAATATTTTTGGACAATTTTTAATCAAAGATATTTTAGACAGAAAATGTTGAAAAGTTTTATGTTCCAGATATTTTATTGGTGTAATAAGAGTTTTACAAATGTCTACTTGGTCTTATAACAACTATTAAATGACTGAAGTAATAACAAACAACGAAGGCATCCATCCTATTTATATTTCATATTTTCTGTAAACATGAAATACAATTTCAAAATGACAATTTAAAATGACAGTTATTTTAAAATACAGTACATTATAATAAAATTGTTTTCTTGGTTAAAAATGTATTTGCAATATTACAGAGAGTTTGTAAATTCTTTTACTTTCAAAGAATTCTATTCTCAATTACTCATTCAATTGGAGATTTGCATGATATTGGATTCATTATATTTTCATAAAAATGTCAAACTAAACTCTATATCAGAGCAAAAATTGAAAGTTAAATTATTCAAAATCAAAAATGTTACAAGATATGAAATATTATTTTCTACCTCACTCTTGAAAACGGTTGAAAACGATGCTTTACATGTAATTTATATGAAAACCTCCAATCGTTATTAAATATATTAAGAGGTTTAGTAAAATTTTGATGGTGGTAAAGAAGCAAATTACACCAAATTGTTCCCTTTCGTTCCAATGGATACGAAATAGTATTTATAAATCAAATAATACGTGAATTGTATATGATTTAATATAAATTATTATTTATATTTGCAAATTATAAATAATTACTAACAACTACTTATAATTACAATTATTTATATTTGATAATTATAAATAATTAAATTACTAATGTAATTTACATTCATTACTATGCAAACGATCATTCTTACAATTTTCAACTCAATAACAGTTAAATATCATATTTCTTTTTTTCTAGAAATTGAATGTTTTATTATAAATTTAAGCCACTCGTGGCTCATGAATGGATTCAAAACCCCTTCTTCGTACTAAACACGGCACGAATAAAAAAACGTGCTGTAAAACTAAATAATTTTAAAGTTTATATATATATGCATAGTTATTAAAAACTTATTAAATTAATTATAGAAACAAACTTTAAAGTTATGGCAAATAATGATACAAATAAGAATTATTTTAGTCGCTGTTGCTGTCCAAATTAGACCAACTTAGTCCTTATAACATGTATTTATGTATCTTTTTTAACTTTGTATTTAACTACTAAGCCGCTGATTTCAATTTATGTTGATTGTGGTGGTTGCGAAAAACAGCCTCATAACAATAGATATACTATGTTTGGTAAATCTGGGATATAATAAAAAACGAACTCATAAAATCAGATATCTTAAAATTTTCTATTTCAATTTTCAGGTTGAAAAGAACTACTTCTTGAAGTAGTTAAAATACAATCGAAATAATATTTTCTCCGTATTGTATTATTGAATAAAACTAAATTCATAAATTTGATTGTAATTTTATAATATTCAATATAATAAAACCAATATAATACAGCAAACTCAATTGAAATCAAACAACCATAAATCGCAAATAAATGATTTTTTTATTATTAAATGGACTACTTCATACTTAAATAACAAATACGATATTAGTAGTAGTTATTTTAATATAAAAGAAATCGTTGCGAAAGAGCTACGTAATGTAAGGGAATTTTAATTTTTTCGTATGACAAAAAATTAAAATTTTTTCATATAATAAGTAATAATAAAGAATCGGCAAATTTCACACCAAATAATAACTTAATAGACTAGATTATAGTAACCATACAAAAAAATATTATATGAAATTGTACATATACGATAGGTTATAAAATAAAAAACTATAATATTTTTGTTCCAAGAAATGTGTGGTTTATTTCATATTGTGATTCAAAGTTTCAAAAATTTTTGTAGATTTTAAAAACACTTCATATTTAACAAAAATAAAAGAAAATAATCAGATTTCACGTTTTTCTATTTTTATGTTACTACAACATTTTTTACCCGTGGAAATTTCTATGTGTAGAAAAGTTTTTTTCTGTTTTGCACTGCCATAGCAAATTTTTTAAGTCGTGGAAAATTCTATGTGTAGTAAGCTTTTTTCATGTTTTTGAAAATTTTTTCGACATATCTATAAAATTGCAGGTAAAATCACGAGGTAAAGAAGGTACAAAATGTACAAATGATACACTAGGTAAAATAAACTTATCGATATAAAACCTATATTTAAATTTCTCTGAAGTGGACATTCGGTAATTCAATATTGTTATATATTAAATCGAGTAACTTTATCGTTTATTTTATAAAATTTTAAAATTATTGTCATGTATATTTTATAAAGGATGCCTGTTTCAGTGTTCTTAAGACGCTTGATATTAACATCAATATAATATATGTATTTTATATTGACCATTTTTAGATCATATTGAAATATGATATTGAAATATATGGTCCAATATATTGAGTCAATTCAAAACTGTTTGATTTTAGCCTGCAGAACTGTCAGTTGAAACTAATTCTTGTGCAATAATATTTTATCAAGTGGATTGGTCTACTAATATTATTGTACAATATATTGTACGACATGTTCATGGTGAGCATTTAGAAGCTATTTGGAATCAAATTACCTTTGGAATGTCTTAAGAATTAATAACCCACAAGATATGGTTCTTATATCTTTAAAGCAAGTATTGAATTTATCTGTACAAATCTACAATACATGGACTATCAATTAATAGCAATAAATATTTATAAACATCGATTAAACAAAATGACTAACTATAATAAAACGTACTATACGATTATAAAAGGTTTCAAACAAAAGTTGTTATTTAAGTTAAAATTATATACAATTTTTATAGAAACAATTATCTTTGAATTTTTCTATTTATTAAAGCTTAAAAGGTGGGAAATGGATTAATGCGATTCGAATAGCTTTTAGTAAGCTCTCCCTTCTTTTCGATGACGTGCGGGTACGCAAGCAAACAAACAAATTTTGTTAAATAAAGATTTTCAACGAATACCTATATAAACATTTTGTTAGAGCCTCCAAGATGTTATAGTGTTACAAATATTAAACTGCATTTAATATACCCTCATATACTCTTAAGTTACACCTTGGTTATAAAAATTTGTAGTGTGCAAAATTTTGTATCTCTAAAGAATTTATTTTTATCTTACAACAAAACCATTTATATAATGTTATGCAGTGATTCAAAAACGCATAAGCCATTCAAAAATAAAGAAATAAAAATCAAATGCTTCTATTTTAAATGAGAAACCAAGCGTTTTTCAGTGAAATAACAATGAATGATGAATAATTTATTTAAGCTTCAACGATGAATAGAAATATTTTTCTAATTACTAAATTTAATAATGTATAATTATTGCATAGTTTGTATAATTTGAAACAAAAATATTCCAGAAGCTTAAGCTTAGTATTTCTTGTCTGAGAACACCCTTTAGAAGTACATTATGAACAAAACATTATCCTTGTAATATGGTAAGTTACAAGCAGCTGTATAAGTTTATTTTGAAGAATATATATTCGAAAACTGGGTTAAGTATTTTTGTTAGTTTTATTTTACAATCGACTACCATTACAACTATACGGTTCGAAAAAATAAATAAATAAACTAATAACAACTAATCAAAATTATAAAACATTTATGAATAAACTTTTTGTTTAAATCACTGTTAACGTAGAAAATGTATTTAATTTATTTTTATATCCAAAAATCATGTAGACATTTTGATACTTATTAATGATATATTTTTTTTGTAATTGCAGCATTCAAATATAACCTTGTTCACCCGTCATAGATCAAGTCAAGCCCAACAATTGTTTTATTTCAATAAAGGAATTTATCTAATTATGTTTTTCACAAAATGTAAAACTATTCAAAATAAGAAATTTTACTAACGAATTTCACAATCGTTTTAATTAAAAGGAAGAATAGAAATAATTAATTGATAAAGTTAAAATTACAATCAAATAAACTTAAATTACTTAGAGAAAATTTTATTAGCCTTTCTACGGAATAATTTGATTGGCTGTAGTTTTTTTTCGCAGGTCTTATAGTCCAACCTTTGTCTTTTTTAAGAAAAATCCGTGTTTTGAATTTGAAATTTCGATTAATCATTTATGATTTAAAAGGTAGAAATATCCTTTCGTTTCGCCAGTAATGAGCCAAATTATATAACAAAATTTTATTTTCTAGAAAGTGTTCTCTATTTTTAACTAACGGACGTCACACGGTTTCACCCGGGTAATTCCCGTTTCCGTTAGAAAACAGATATAAAAATTAGTCAATGTAACCCGAGAATAGTGTAGATTCCCAACGCTGAAAGAATTTTTCAAATCGTTCTAGTAGTTTTCAAGTTTCGTTTGCTTTACATACAAAAATACAAATATTTCCACTTTATCCCGCGTAGTTCCCGTTCCTTAGAGAAAACAGGGATACAAAGTATCCCTATATCAACCACGGATAGTGTAGCTTCCCAACGGTGAAAGAATTATCAAATCGGTCCAGTAGTTTTAAAGTTCATTCGTTACATACAAAAATACAAATATTTCTCGTTCATAATATTAGAGTATAGTTTACAATTCATGTGTTGTTATACTTCTAAATGTCTGTTTAGTAAACTTAATGTTCTTTCAATCTGTACGTGAACTTGTAAATTCATGTAAAGAGCTTCCCTGGATAGATTTGCCTGGAAGAATCATATATTTGGATATTAATCAGATACCTAGAACCCTAATATAATGTAATAATGAATTAATTTTGCCAAAGGAAATTCAAAAATATTTAGTTCTTTGTAATTTAATTAAATTTCATCATAAAATTATGATTACAGAGTAACTTTTCTATGGCCCACAGGGTTTGATTACTCAACTGATTGTTAGAGTCATATTCAAAAAGATAATGTTTATATTTTGATATTTAATGAGAATGATAATTAATATTAAATACTAACCACATTTAAACTAATTATCTATAACTATAAAAACAGGTCACCATAGTACATTCATTATATCTATATGTATACATAAAACGGTCTGTAATCCTTTTGTTTTATAAATTTTATTATAATTATGTTTATATAATAAATTGTTTGTGAAATTTTACACCTAACAATTATAATATTGTTGTGTGAAAACTTTTCTATGAAACACTCTAATACCACGACACCAGTAGGCACCTATCTGTCTACCTAGAATAGAAATTATTTAACGATGTGACATTGATTATATACACAGATACTCAAAGTGTAGGTATTTATTAATAAGGTACGTTATTAATCAAAAAAATTTTATCACATAGTGCAGGGTATCAGCGAGGTGAAGGGAAAACACATCCAACGTGTCTCTGTTTTTGGCTGCTTTGACTGGGAGGTTAAAAGTTCCAGTGTCAGTTTTACTTAACAGGGTGGTATATTAATTAGACTTTCGATGCATCTTTGAGTCATCGGAGAAACGAAGAAAACCAACTATACTTGTTGATGTTCTCTGTAATTTGTTTCTCATAACTCAATACCTTCAAAATTCTAATCATAACACCGTATTCTTCGCTCAACTCATATTATGAATTTAATATTACGGTTATATTATTAATACAACGGGCTAGTTAGTTAATATTAAAAATAACGATGTGGGTAGCCTCTGTTTAAGACGTATGTGTCTTAGAAAAGGAGTGGGTAGAACTATTCTTTTAAAATTTTCTATTTTACTTTGTTGCGGCTATCTCGAAACAATTTTTCTTCATAGACGATCAGATAGTTGACGACTTCAAATATTTAAATGAAACAGTGGTTTTTGAAAATGATGACATTGATTTGTGGCACCTGATACATTCATTCAAAAGCGAAATATTGTTTTATTTAATGAGAAATTAATGTGTTAGTATAATTCAACTTGGCTTGGAACTGGCCTTAAACAGAGACGATCATCGATTCGAACAAGAACATCAATAAAACGAGATTTAGATACCCTGTCATGCAAATTGAGGTTATGATTGTCTTTATTAAACGACTAAAATCCAGGAAACGTACGATATAAAAAAAAACATAAGAAAGAGTATTCTTTAAGATTTTGAAAACAAGGATTTTTTGGATATAAGATATCTTTACCTGGTTGCTACGCTAGATTTTTGCTTTTATTATTATTATTATTATTATTATTTTAAATTTATACATAAAGTTTGACTGCAGTGTAAAAATTGATGAGTTTTGACCGATAAAAAAAGAAAGAAAAGAAAAAAGAAAATTCCTTGGGATTTCCAAAATTATGAAAGTTGTGTGATATTTTGGCTGCATTTCTTAATAAATGCTGCGGTCGGTCAAATGATACAACGATATAATGCATTGGAGGCTCTGGCTTAAGTGGAACCAAAGCGCTGTTGAAGTTGGTAAAAACAAGAATATTCTTCAAACATCCCGATAAGAACCTAAAAACTTTAAGGAGAGGAAAAACAAAAGAAGCTACAAAAAAATATTAAAATAAATTATGTCAGAATGTTTGACAAAGTTTTCTGGCATCAAAGTGTACAGTCTTTTTTTGTAAATCTTGTCTCAATTCGAAAAAGTTAAAAGTATATTTAATACATTTTTTGTATTTAACTGTACCACAAATATACACCGATAAAAAAAGAACAAAGACTGGGCGATATTTTGGCCACATACCCCCATATGTACTGCGGTCTTTTAAATGAGACATCGATAAAGTACATCGAACGCCTTGGTTTAAGTAGTATCGTGGGTAAGTAAAACCTAGAATATTCTTCAAATTTCCCAATAGGATTCTATAACATTTAAGGTCAGTAAAAGCGAATGAAGCTCTCAAGAAATACTAAATTAAATTTTAAGTATGTCATGAAGTTTGCCGGCGTAAAAATATACAGTTTTTTTTTGAAAGTCTCAATTCGAAAAAATTAAAGTATGTTTGATACATTTTTTTTATATTAAACTGTACCACAAATATGCAGGTGTAACGTTGTAACGTCACTAGGTACGTTCGTAGGTATCTAGAAGTGTAATGAGTTAGTGACTATGGTTTTGTTGACATAATGAGTGACATTAAATGTACGTTAATTATATATAATTTAATGAGTAGACATGCAACAAAGTTATAGAAATAATATGGAAATGTCTTCTTTGTGCATATTTTATGAGTACAGTTGAACTTCTATCAGAATATTTATCTATTATTGATCTCTCGATAAAATACAAAAAGAACTTACGAATATTGGATCAAAGGTTTATAATTTAGAAACAAAATAACCCGGAAAATTGATGGGTTTATCATCATATATGCTGCTACACTTTGGAGAAGTTTACATCCCTTAAATATCATAAATAGAATATAAACAGGTTGAGAAATAACTATGATTGATAAAATTAACTCTCCGAAAAGTTACATGATTTTTTAGTTCTATAACGATTTGTAGAACTGAGGGTCTATAAAGATTTATTCACACATATCAGACACGTCACTGTTTAGTTACCGGCCAGTCTCAGTGTAGATAACCTCGATTAGATTCCCCAGGAGATGAATATTTCTGACTGAGACGAGATGTAAATATCATCATCATCATCATCAGTGGTGCTACAGCCCTTGAAGGGCCCTGACCTCTCCCAAGATTTTTCTCCACTCTACTCGATTAAATGCTTTACTTTTCCAATTTTTAATATTCATTCTCCTCAAGTCCTCTATAACCTGGTCCTGCCACCTGATTCTCGGTCTCCCTCTTGGTCTAGATCCACCGAGGTTTTCATTAAATAGCCTTTTAGGTATTCTATCGTCTTCCATTCTTTCAAGATGTCCAAGCCACTGGAGCCTTCTTTTTCTAATTTCTGTTACAATATCTAGTTTTTTATTACATTAATATATTTCCACATTTGATCTGATCCTCCAACCTCCGTTTTCGCATACTGCTCCAAAAATCTTTCTCAAAATCTTTCTTTTCCCAAACTTTGAACATTTTTTCTTCACACTTTCTTAAAGACGAAGTCACCGAACCATATAATATTATAGATCTGATAATGACTTGATATAAAGGTATATACTGTTCAAAAGGGATGATCCGAACAGTTCTTGTGCAAATTTTTTATTTAAATCTTGTTTTTCTCTTAAATTTCTCACATTTTGTAGAAAATAGTAATCTTTATTGAATTTAGTGTTTAAACTTAAAGACAAAGCCCATAACATTTCTTGGGAAATAAGTTTGAGCTAAATTTGATTCAAATCCAAGAACCTTTTTTTTATATCTGAACTTTTCTTCTACGTCTTATAGTTCAAAAATAGCTCATGGATGCATGGTAACTAATAAATTGATCTTTATCGATCATTCACACTTCAACTGTTAAGGTCTATAATACACCATTATTATGCCAGCTCGTTATCTTTTCTTGTTGATCTTGACGAGAAAAAGACGTAAAACAGACAGTCGAAAATGTATTCATTATGTGATTATATGAATATTTAGTTGTGGTTCGAGGCATTCGATTGCCAGGCCGATGTAAAATCTTTTGTAACAGAGTTCATTTAGAAGTCAAATTCAAACAATTAACGTGGTCATTTTTATTTGTTTCACCCTAAAAATTCCTCTGTAACTTTTTTTGTGTAACCAGACATGTATTCATATGTATATTGAAAAGAATATTATTTTTCGTCGAATAAAATACAGATATGTTGTCTGGTATCCATCTTTACATTCACATGTTTTTAATGAATGCTGTTGCCTTTGATTTAAACTTGTCATTAATGTAAAAATATGTTTGAATACACAAAGACTTGTAGCGTTAATTATTCCATATTTTAATGATAAAATCATACATTTTGTCATATAATGAATGTGTAGCTATGAATATTCTTCATGTGATATTAAAGAGTAAAATAGTTTTTTTTTGTTTACAATGCGTACACATCATTAGAAATAAATATTTATTCAAGAAAAAATCTAGATGGAAAACTCGGAATATGTATTAAACTAAAATTTATGAAACTAATCTTTTTTAACAAAACCACGAATTTAGCTTACATTTTTTAATGCCGTTCTTTTAATCTAAAGTTTGTAATGCTAGCAAATATTGACCGAAGAAATATAATTTTTGCTTTGCATCGTCCGTCCGCAATATAAGTTGAAAAAATGATAGTGAGTTGAAATTTTGATGATTTATAGCACACAAAAAAGTTTAATTACGTCAATGAGCAAAATCTGCCCATAAGGTCTAATGGATCCATAATAGAAAAAATTCAAATACAAAAAAAGTTTGTTTTATGAAACGAAATAACTTTTGTTGAATTATTTTTTTTATAAAATGTTTAACTAGCTCAAATTTAGCATATTACCACATATAAAATAACAATACATAATTATTACCGTATGTTGAGTATCTAAACAATTAACTCTGTTTGTTTTTTCTGAATGAAACACATAATCATAAGTTTAATTTTTATATTTTATAAACATTAAATTATAACAGTATCCATTGTACGCCAAAAAATTCAATATGGCGTTCAATTCGAAGTACCATATTACTGGATTAAATATACACTTTTAGGTATTGAGCTAAAAATATAAAACAATATTATTTACAAAATAAGATTTCCTTATTATTTGTATTATCTTATACCCAACGAATAATAATATTATTATCTACTTTTCAGAATTTTATACTGTTCTATACTGCATTGAAATATACACAGACAGCGTGTCCCCCAAAATAAATGTAACCTCCTTCAAATTTGGCTAACGAAAGAATCATTTAATTATTTCAATTACAAAGTATGTAAATTGGGTTTGGGTTATCATCAAACCTAACACGTACCGATTCCTATGTCGGTGATACTTGTTAAAGACCCCATTAATTTTATTCGTTTCGCTAAAATCTGAAAAAAAAAAGATTTTGATGAAACTGGGGGTGTAAACAGGTTATTTTGCAACCAATCATTAAATAATATTTGAAATATTTCTTCTATACTTCAATCGTTTTCGTTAGTCGATTGTTTGTAAACAAAAGTTTCACGTGAACATTTATATTCTACAATTTGATTGGTTGTTAAAATATTATTATATTCATTTATAAATAATAGTTCATTATTATGTATTCACTATTATTACATATTATATATTGATAATATAATTGTATTAACAAAAAAATAGAATCGATAAAACAAGCGTTAATGTGATCACACACAGAATGTGTACTCAGTGGACTAACGAAAACGATTCAACTTTAGTCTAAAATACTAAGTGTGGTTATATTTAAGGCGAGATACACTGTAAAATTTGTATTATAATGTTTGGAAGTAAAGAGAAATGTTCGAAAGTTCTAAGTAAGTATAGCGATATTATGGATATAATATATATTAGATATTGTAATATTATTTTGGAATAAATATATTCCTTATTATCGGTACGGTTGATTTAATATACAAACTTTTTATGGAACATTTTTAACGTTACACAATGTATTCAATTACGTAAAATTATGTTAAGCGTATGTTGAAAATTGATTTCATTTTCTTTTAAAACGTGATATTTTCATTTTATTTTATTCGAAGAAATATAGAAGTAAAATGACAAAATAATAAAGGCTATTTATTAAAATCTTTAAGGCTCTTTACACGGCAATTAATAAAGAGTTCTAGATAATTTATTACAGATGAAATATAACAATTAAATTTAAAAATTTTATATTTAATAAGCCTTCTGGTCCTTTTGTTATATTAAGTGTAGTTTAGACTTTCCTTTTATGAAAATTATCATATTAAGAATGTAGACTGAAAAGTTTTCGACTCCAACGTGAAGGTAGCATTACTAAATAAAAGCAGGTGAATGTTGCTGTGTATTTTTTGAATTGTTATTTGACAGTAGTTTGGTGAAATGAAAAACATTGAGTATCGTGCCAACACAACCTAAATTAAAATTTAATGACAACTCGTTTCAATTTGTTGCCATTTTTACATAATCGCCAACATCGGCTCACTCAAAGATTCACAACTACATTCATTAGCTTTTATTAACAAGTGCTGCTATCTTCACGTTGCAGTCGGAAACTTTTCAGAACACTATCGTTAATTTGCACACATATAGTCCCGATAAATTAAAAAATGTGCAATTTTTATGTTGTAATTTAAAATTTATTCATTTTAAAATGATAGTTATATTTAAATAAATTAAATTAAATATTGTAAAGACCTTGAAACACCAGAAAACCCGTGTATTTTTTAGTTTTGAAAAAATATGAAATGATTAATGATGTTTTTATTTTGACCTGGACTACATATTAAATGGCCAGTTAAAGCCAATATAAATCATATGCAGATCAGTTACTAGGTAAAATATTTTGAAAAAAAAGGCAAATTGCTTTACAGCACGTTACTTTATAAATTGATATCACAAGCTCTTCGTCTAATAATGCTTTCATGTAAATTTATTTTTAAACATTTTGATTAATTTCCCAATAGCGTGGTGTAATTATGATGTTAATTGCATCATCAATTTTAAAATATCTATTTTTTTATTTATTTTTATATAAGACAAAATTATTCGGATTTTTATTTTTATATATATTTTATTTATATATAATTTGTTTACGTGACTTGTAGAAAGTATATTACAATTTGAATACAATTTCACCAAATGTCACCGACATTAAATTCGCAAAGTTTATGTCCATAATTGAAGGTAGATTAAAGGAGTTTTTAATGTACTTGTTTTTACGTCTGAAATTTATCAATCGATGTAGAAAGTATTTGTGTGCCATTCGTAAAATAACATTATTATTATTTTTTTAAATTTTTATATTCAAGACAAGTCATTTTAATTGATTCACTCAAATGCAACATACGTTTTTTTAAAGTTTCTGACTATTATCGGTCAGAACGTCAAAGAAGGTAAATCGTGTACAAATTTTATTGGTAATTATATCGTAACATCTGGAATGATTATACAAAAATTTGGAATACGGTGACATTATGATTTTAGCAGCACAACTTCCTTAAATTAACATATCACCAGGAAGTTCTGTATCCACTTTTGGCACTGTACTTAATGTGAATAGACATGAACAAATTATACCAAAGTGTTTCCCCCATTTCCTTTAATCAACGGAATCCTAAAATATTCCAATAAATTGCTATATCTATTGATGGGTATTTTACAAAAATTGACATAAAAAAATATCTGTATTTATTTTCAATTAAAATGATAATTTTATGTGTGTATTTGAATGAAAATAGATTAATCAATGGTGTACTAATAGCGTTTTCGATGTAATATCGAACAGTGTTTTTTTTTAATATGACTATTTGTTTTTCATCATGGTTCCGAAATGACCATTACATGAAAGGAATGGGTTGATATAGCGAAATATGATAAAAGTAATGAGTAAAAAAATGACTGAATGTAAAATGTAATTTAACTTTACAACACTTACTTTAATATGTATATTATTTTTATGTCGTACTGTTTATTTGTGAACAGAATTTCAAATTTCCTACAAGTTGCTGAATATCGCTAGCTTAATGTGTCTAAATTTCTAGTTTGAGACTCTTAGAGCGCTGGTTAGTTAGAAAAACATATAAAGATACATCAATATGTTACTGCCACCCAAAAGAATATAAAGAACGTTGAATATTAAAACTTAATAAATGCATTAATCGCTATTAACCACGTTCCTTCTTCCGAAATTTCGTTCCACTTTAATTAAAATATTGTTTTACATACTTTGAGCTTGAAAAATGCGGCACTGGTGACAATATGACAAGTACTTCTTAAAATAAAAAAAACAAAATTAATAATAGCATGAAAACTAAAAGAAATAGAGGGAAGTACAGCTGAAACAACGGAAAAAATAATTGAAATTTTATTTGAGCTACGAGGATGGAACGAGGTGAACTTTTAGGGGTGGTTTTCACGATTTCCAACGAAACTTGGTCTGTAAATTTTGTACGAACCATTTTTCACATGATCTAAAATTTTCCGATAAAAGTGGAAAAAAGTGACTTTTTGGTTTTCGATTTTTACTCAAAAAAATCAAAAAATTTACTGGAAAGAAGTCTTTTTATATCCCACACACGGTGTTATATTTTCAAAATCTTTATGTTTACATTTCATTTAAAAATAGAGCATGCATTTTCTATAAATACCTATTGGTTAATGATGAGGAATGATTAACATTATTATAAGAAAAACTGCAACGAATTGCTAAAATCTACAGGCGCAAAAGAAAAAAAATAATTAGTTTTCTGACAATAGTTCTGAGTAAAAAATGAACTTTCTTTATTCAATTAAATTTCATTTTTATTACTTGTGAAATGATATGTTTTCGCGTTGAAAAGACTTTTAAGTGTTTATTATTAAGATACTACGCTTAAAAAATATTGTTAAATAATTAACTTCCAAACTTGATTAACAATGTACACAAAACAATTAAGTTTTCAAAACACCAGAAAAGTAAAATGTAAACTTGGTAAAAGAACATTAGCAAAATATCTGATTTAATTTATATAATCCTCTTTCCTGTTTTTTTCTACAAATATAACAAAAATTAAACCGGTATAAAAACAGTTTCCAATTATAAGGATTATAAAAGATGGCACTTATTATTGCACAGGAAATGAAGGAAAAGATAAACAAATACATTTTAAATTAAAACGACACAATTATATTCGACAGTGAGTATATACGTTGAAAACAGTTACGTAATTATCAAAATTACTTTTACATTTAGGCTATCAACACGCTATGAAACGAATTTTACATATATAAATTTTTGGATCATAGTTTTATCCTGAAATTTTAGTACACATAAATTTCGAAAAATAAGTCACTAAAAACATTAGTAAAAACTTCGAGATAGATTATTCCTAAATTATAATTTATTCCTACATTTTGTCACGGTGAATAAATTTTTCACCGTGATAACTAATAAAAATGAATGTTTATTATTTTGGTAATGAATAAATAAATATGCAAAGTGCATTCGTCCACACAGGCTCTACACGCAGGCGCGTAAAATTAGTAATAGGCAAAAACACAAAAGTCATGGCATATTTTGTTCAAACTCTCCTAGTTTTTTTTCCAATTTGTTTGACAGTATTTGGTTATATAATAGAAATATAATATTTCGAGAGACAGTAAGATTTACATGCTCTCAATGGTGAGTGACCCGCAAACTTAAACCTTGATTATCCTGGCATTCAAACGGTCAAAAAGTATAATGTTAGTTCATAACTATTATTTCTGATTTCGTGAAATAAATCATTCAAAAAGTGGTTTTACGCTGAAAAAACCATATATTAGAACGATGGTAATATGAATTTCAAAAGTGAACGAAATTATTTTAGATTAATTACTTTTCAGAAGGGAGCTGATGCAGTTTCTCTGATGTATATTTACATAACACATGAATATAGCATTCCACTTCGTACATCATCATTTAATGAAGGAAATATTTTCAATAAAACTGTTCCAGTATCTAGTAAATGTCTCTCACATTTATAAAAAAAAAAAAGGAACAAAGAATAACTTATATATCACCATCGTTATCATCACGAACAAAAGATAGAAGAGGACTTTGCAAATCGTAAGGATTTTGGTAAATATCTCAATTCCTCTAACATTGTTAGGAACATTTTAGCTAAAAGTAATGTAAAATAAAAAATGTGAATCAATAACAAATTTTATTTTGTACCTAAATAAATTTAAACTGAGTCAAACAGTAAACGACATCAAATACCAGCTATTAAACCATAGATAACCGACGCTTGTATCAATGAACTAAATATGTTATAATTGAATACTCTAATTTTTATATTTTTTAGTTCCACCCTGTGTTTAATGTAGCTATTTTTGAAAATTACCATTAAAAAATAATAAAAACAGAAATCAAGTGTATACATTGTAGTTTAATGGCATAGATATAGATGGCGATTTTACGGTCTGAAGTATATTGCAAATACCAGTTAATTTTCGTTTGATGCTAACTTCCATGCATGTCACATGTTATATTTGTGAATTTCTTTGGAAAAATAAACATTGATCTGTTATAACTTCTTCTATAAATAAAAGGATAAATATAGCCATAATTGCCAGAAATGACTCTAACCTTCTCGATGACTAAGTTTAGTTTATTACCATTTTTACACAATTTATTTCTGAGGTAAGCTACTTAAATCGTTTATTTAGTATATTATCATAAAAAATAAAAAAGGCGTAACCTTCTTGTTAACAAAGGTTGGCTACCTTTACGAATTTATACAATAATTTGTTCGTATCAAAATCGTACCAAATTTTTGGAAAAGTTCAATCGGCTCCAGACACATTGTTTCATATGTTTTTATCTCAAGAAGTTCTATTTTCGTATCAAACGTAATTGTTAAAAGGCTTTTTGCCATTTTTTTAGGGATTAATTCTTGTGGTTTTATAAAACATAATTTAGTTTGTTTAAATTGTATTACATCAAACTTCTAGTAATTTTACTACAATCTTATCGAACGATTTAAGACGTTTAAAGGTATAAGAACTGAAAAGAAATGTTCCTTATATAAAAGATCGAAACTTCGTGATTGTCTTATAGAAAACGGTTCATTTATATTGCCACAATACAATCTAATTAAATTTAATTGATTGGTTTTGTCGTCTGTCCTAATTAAAAATGAATTAAAAAAAAAATTTTTTTTTATTTTATCTCTAGAATTAAAGGTTATGTTTTTCTGAGTAAATTAAAAAAAAAAAAAAATATTAAAAATATCCATTTTTAACGACTTACGATTTTTTAAAGTAGTTACTATCATCCCCTAGCTTCTAACCGGCCTATCTCGGATAATTTTAATTTTAGCGAAAAACATAAAGAGATCATTTCTTTATGAAATTTGATGACCTACAACTTTTATTTCAACTTTTTTTTTCTACGTCTTACCGTTTCCCCAAAATTTGAAAAAATCATTTTTTATATTTGTTTTCATCCCTTCTCGGGGGTGAATTTGAAAAAAACTTCCACAGTTTATTTTTAAATCTTTCAAAGAAACTTATATCAAAAATTCAAGTTTTTACCTCAACATTCGTATTTAAAGGTCTATTTTCTTGGACTAAATATAATACTTTACTCTGTGTATTTAGGTATGTTATAAGTATTATTATTATTTGTGTTACTGACGAAAAATCCGTTTAATAGGGTTTGTTACGTTTTTAATTAATATGTCCATAGTGTTGTGGTGACATAATAACCTTAATAAAAATGAACTTTATGGTATATATATCTACTTTTTTATTTATTTATTTATCTAACGTAGACTGTAAAAACAGCAATCAATATTATTAATTAATTTTTTGAAGAGATTTTTATACGTAAAGTACGAATTACGACATTGATGAATGTTTTACTCATAATAGTATTTTATGAGTGTACTTGAGTTTTCTTCTTCGTTGAGAGATTGCAGAATCTTTATAGCCTTGTACCTTTGATCACCCTTCTGAGATTGAAACTATAATGGTTTTCCTTACGAGATAAATTAAAAAGTAAAATGGAAAAAAAAATGTATCATCTAATAAAGAGATTTATTTCTATTTGAATCAATTTTTATATAAGACTGTTTGATTTCCGAAAAAATTTTAGCTCAAATTTAGCTTATAAGTACATAAAAAATTATAATACTTATTATTTACAAAGTTTGACAAATACGTCAAATTATCTTACACATTTTCAAAAAATTTGACAAACACTTTTGTCTATCAAAAATTTGACAAATAATTTGACCGTGTACAGTAATTCCATGCTTGCTATTATTTTAGTTAAATATATTTTGAAATTGGTATTGTAAACAAACTGGCCATTTTTACTTGAATTTGTATTTTTTTTAGCTCATTTTTTTTTTTTGTTTTTTACACCAATATCCATCTAAGTAGTGTTTAGCCAATATAAGTAGAATGACAAGGAATTGGTATCAATTATTGAAATGAGATAAAAGACCTCAGTTGAGAAATAAATAGGAATCCCGTTTGCTAGGTAAAATTCCACGATTGTGGTGTACTCTAAAACTAGTGTAATGTGCTTGGTCACGAATCTCTAACTAAACTTCGTTAGTGGCTTGATAAATGAATCGCCGCATAGTTTCCTTACATGCTTACTCCTTATCCTTCTTGCTTACTCCTTACCAAACAAAAGTTTTTTCTTTCGAAAAAATTAACCTTTTTTGTATTTGAACTTTACTTCTAACTTTTATAGTTTAAGATTTGGATCAAGGATCTAATAGACCGATTTTGCTCATTACTCACTTTTTAGAATAACTCACCAAAATTTCAGCCCCCTATCGCTTTGTGATTTTGAATTATCTTGATGACGGACTAACGGACAATCGGTAATTAGTTATTTTTATAAATACCTATACCAAAACTTTGTTTGTGCGATCAATATTAGGTAGCGTTACAAAGTTCACACTAATTATAATATACTCTGACATAATATGTATGTCGTGTATAAAAAGTGCTGATATTCTCCCATAACGCGTCCAATAACAGGTTAATATAATTTTTTAAATATACATACAAGTTTTAGATTGTCGTTTTATGTTGTTACTAAGCATTGATATATTTAAGTCTCACTAATTAAACAATCACCAGTAAATAATTAAAATTAATGATTCACACACACACACACACACACACAAACACACCTACCCATCAACATAAATATATACATACAACCCAACATAATCATTATGCAATGAACAAGTAGTTATGTGTAGAAACGTTAATGAATAACATTGTAAGTAATTAAGAGTTCAAAATTCAAATAAATTTTAATTAAATTATGAATAAATAACAGAGAGAGAGAGGAAAAGCACTCCTGAACATATGGCGTCGCGTCGTGCCACCTCGTTACATAATTGATTTTAGTATATGTAGCAACAAACTAAATAGGTGAATCAACAAATCAAGTGATGATAAATTATCATACAAGTGACTTTAATTAATTTTTAATAATATGTGTACAAATTTATAAAATTAATATGTTGAGTTACGAAATGTGTTGGAGGTCATATTGAACGTGTTTTTTTATACCCTGCATAATTATAATGTACCTAGAAATGTATTAAATTTAGCTTAAAATATTTTAACGCGTTAATATGTGGTAGAAATAAATAGTCCCGTTGCCAATTAGCACATCATATTATTGATAAATAATATACTTTGTTCAGAACCCGTAAAAATCTTCATTGCTCCCACCAGCTGACAAAACGGAATATCCTTTGTCCAATAATATCAAAATTTTTGGAAATATTCAAGTTATCGAATAATAGACATCTGGTTTCATCCCGTGGTGGACAAAACGATTTTTACATTTGTTATAGTATGATCTTTCTATTAAAATGGTAAAAATTTGATATCAATCAAATTTATCAATATTTATCAATTTTACGGGTTCCGAAAATGGATACATTTATCTGAATTATTTAAGAGGAAAAAGTTGTTACACTATTCATAATTAACTTGTTTCACAAATCATAATTAAGTTCTAACAAATAAATTATGATGATGGACGGTTGGACACTCTGTGCGCAGGATAAATATTTGAAAAGATACAAGTGGTCATTTGGATCTAACAACATGTGACGCCTTAGGCATGGAACTCAGGAAAGATATATATTTGAAACAGAATAAAACACAAAATAAGTTGAATTGAGAAATTTATTGCACACAAACTATGAAAATCGGGTGTACTACGCTAAATACCGGGCATACGATAAGAATGGATTTTCCGTAATTCTGCTCTTCATGTTTTGTTTCTTCAAATTTTCATGGAGCAACGTAATTCCTGTATCAAATCTACTCCAAATTTTGCATAAACATTTTTTAATAGAATTGATGGAAAACGAATTTCATATTTTATTGAAACTAATCGCCTAACAGGGTTATTAAGGGTAGAAAGTTATCTCGTTTTTGTATCTCGTCTAACCGTTAGAAGAAAAAGCAATAAAATGAAATTGGGAATTAAACTAAATTTTATTAAATCTGATAAGTTATACTACTTCTCCGGTAGCGAAGCGGCAAGTGCCAGCTAGTTTTTATATAAAAATTTAATTTATATGAAAAATGTATGTTAATGTTTGCTAAAAGTATTAAAATAATGAATTTTAAATATTTAATTTTCTTCAAACAAAACTTTATTTTTATAGAATTAAATTCTACAAAAAAATTTTTGGTTTTGTTAAAAAATTTTGGTTTTTTGTTCCTAGAAAATGTTTTCATTATAAAATAACTTTTTGTTCAAAATTTTAACTATCTAAGCTAAGTAGTTTTGGCTGTGTATTATCAATCACTCAGGACAAATGATTTGATAAGTATAGAATAATGACATTATAAATACTGAAATATAAGATAAGAAAAAACAAAACTTTAATTTTGTATTAAATTTGATAATAAATATGCTGTTCGTTTTTAAATAAAGAAGGTTAAAAATACATTAAAAGTTATTAATAAATCGATTTAATTCCAATAATCCAATCTAAAAAGCTTTTAAGGTATTACATTTTTACACCCATCCAGTAAAAAGACAGATTTATCTGATTGAACGAAGTTTTATTCTGAAAAAAAAAAACGAAATACATGATAATGTAACAATAATGAAGACACAGTCGACAAAATAATCTCAAATTTTCAACAGAAATTTAAATTGGTTTGAATGATGATTTGTGAAAAGAATGAATGAATAACAAGAAGAGAAAAAAATAAGAAGTAGAAAATTAAGCTTATTATTATAGAACATAAAATATGTATAATACATACATAACTTTTACACATTTAATCAAAAAATATGAATTTGTATGGATAAAATATGTAGTGATTATCGCAGGTCCTTACTCAGGTTGGCTAACAAAAATATTTTGCATTCGATACTCCAGCGAATTAAATTTTGAAAACTGTTTACTTTCAGCTTCAGATAGTCTTCAATGTAAAAACAATACAATGTTTTATGTAATTATGCCCAGAATGTTTTAGTTATATTTAATTTTTTACAAAAAACTAAGAGTCATTTATGGACAAAAATAGTTCTTGAAATTTTACTCCATTCTTGTGAAAAATGCAAGTTCTCAATATGTTTCTATTTTCTAATTAATTTCCCATTCTTGTATAATTGTATTTAATTATTAAGCTATTGCATAGCCCTGATATGTTACAAATCATCATTTCCATAGAAACCAAAATCTAATTTTGAAATTCAAAATAAAACTTCTTTATCTATTCAAAATAAAACTTCTTTATCTATTCAAAATAAAACTTCTTTATCTCTTCTCACTAGCAGTATGACGAACTGTCAACTATATAAAGTGTGCATATCGCATTGTTCAAGTACTCACTGAGTACTATGTAAAACCCAATGATAAATAAAGAGAATTTTAAATCGTAAAAAAAAAAAATGTTCAAGTATTAGGAACAGAAAAAAAAAATTGTATCTGACATGTATAACAATGAGTACTATGTAAAACCCAAAGATAAATAAAGAGAATTTTAAATCGTAAAAAAAAAAAAAAAAAAAAAAAAAAATTGTTCAAGTATTACCGGAATCATCGCGGGGAACGAATCCAGAAATTCCGTAACGAAAAAACCTCACGCTCCCCACTCCGACGGGCAAGGAGGTGTGGCTTGACGAATCGAGACGAGCTGCTCCGAAATCGGACGAATACATAAGCAGCTGTTTATGAGAAAGTATATAGGTGTATAGGTGTAAGAAAAAGCAATACTGCATGAATAAAATAAATAAATAAATAAAAAATTATAATTGCATAAGTTGATACAAAATGCTATGCAATAGCTTTACCGCGGCAGTCCCCGAGTGCCACACGTCTTTTTTAAAACATAATTTGAAAGTCTCTAATTGTAAAATTGGTTTTTATATTATTATTTTATACAGAAAAACTGAAGGAATATTATATTCATTGTATTCATTTAAAAAATCCAAAGTTTTTCCATATATATCAAAAATTAAATTGACAAGTGACTATAACAGGGGATGTCGTCACTATCACCTGTTGCTCGTTTCCTATATATTTTATTAAATGGACAGAAAATTATCTTCAAAAGTGTAAATAGAGTAAAATTATTATCTATTTTAATAATAAAAAATATATTCTGAAATGATTTTAATTTTGAGAATTTTATGATTTATATTTTATTCCCAAGAATGCAATTATAATTAAGTGCCTATTATTTCAACAACATTCATGCCTAGAAAATCGGTACATAATTAATTGATTTCAATATTCCTTGAATAGTAAATATACATTTATTCCAGGAATTTTCCTGAAATTAAAAGCTAGTGAATTTGTTAGCCCTAAAACTTACCTGGAACAAATGAGGCCCACATTCAAAACTTTGTGCCTAGATAATTTTTTGAAAAAGATTTCTTTATGCATAGATGTCTTTAACCGATAATAGCTGCAATCAAATCAATTATAGCATTTAAAACACATTTAAATTAGATGGGCTTTATTTGTCTTACAAGATATATAATATTAGGAGTGGTTCAATTTTTGGTGAACCTTCACGAATATATAATCAATTTTATAAAGGTATGAGTTCTCTCTCCATGGTGGTGTTACTTTATTGATCAAAGAAGAATATTTAACATATACGTGTATGTTAAATAAAAAAAAGGTTATAAATCTCCTTTAACTCAAATTCGCAACAAATCAAATGCTTTTCAATTTTTTTAAATAAAATATTCCAGAAATATATGTAGACATTTTTCTAGAAATTGTAAATCATCTCCATGTTGAAATACTTCGGCGAACATTGTATGAGTTTGGCATCAGTTTGACTCTTGGTTGTGATAAAAATTTCTTTATTTAAATAAAGCACCCAATTTCAATATAAAAAATTTATGAAAGCAATGCAACTCAATATTGAAATAGACGTCTTCAACCAATTGATCTGGAATTTTGCATACACGTTGCATACAGGCAATGTATGGTCAATTTTGTGACGTCATTCTAAACCCAATGCCGGCACACCCATGATGTCGGACTACTTATTTTTAATGCAGTCCTACAATATGGATATAAAATGAAATGGTTTGCTAAAAATAACTACAAAAATAATGTGACGTCGCTTTAAATCCCTGTCATATTGGATTGACAGCGACCTCGTATTATTAATATTAAATAACCTTTTTAAAACAAGCTTATTTCACTGCCCTAAAAAGAAAAACATAAAATTTCACTTTAAAACTTTTACTATCAACTTATAATGTCATTGCACAATTTATATGATATAAAATCTTGTCGCGAGATTTAAGTACTCGTATTTACTAAGTTTGAAATTTTAATAGTTAAAATCTATAACATCCAGTTATTTAATTGACTTAATTATCTAGACAAGTTTATCGCAACAAGCTTTTATATTATATAAATTGTGTAATAACATCATCAGTTTATTGTAATGTTTTTTTTCTTCTTTTTTGGCCATTTAATAAAACTTTGTTTTAAAAATGTTTTGATTAATCGCAAATGATATAGATACCAAGATATTTGGGGTACATATTTTATTATTGAAATTGTCGATAGTAGTACTTGTTAGCACAGAAGTGGCCTACGCCGTAAGCTTTATTAGATCATTTTTAACAACCCCGTTTTTATATAATCTCATCACAAAAATTGGTTTTTGAGGGAAAATAAATCGCAAGTACCCTCGATAAACTGCGCATTATGGTGTTTGTAACATTGCCAATTGAACCATTACGGCCGGTATCATTTAGAAAATATTGTTTTATGGATCAAAACCTATCATTTCTGTTTGTTATATTTATACAAAATTTGTAAAATTTATATCAACGGACACAAGCAAATGATTTATGTTCTATTTTTAGTCCACTTTAGTTTAATATTAAATTTTGAAATGAATCAAATGAGAGGAATAAAAAATAAATTAAAAAAATTGACGATTAATGACCGAAATTCAATTATGTTGATGAAATAGTACTTATAGTTTATAAAAGAGAGGGTAAATCGAAGACAACGCGTATCCTTGAAGCTGGATAAATTCAATCAATGCATTATACTTAACATTGAATAACTACGTCTAAACTAAAATATTATATAAGAACTGTACCACATTTCGCTGAATTTTATACGGCCAGGCAAACATACACACATATATAAATGTTACATATTTACACTACGAGACAAAAGTGCATATCAGACAGTAGCATAACTGATTAGTCTCAAGTGAGTCTACTCAATATGCCGGAGAAAGTTGCAACTGTTTGAACAGCTTCGAATTTTTGTTTGTACGTGATGCTAAGTTCTTCAGGAACATTTATCAACCACTTACCTCTGCCTCACTATGAAAATTGAGAAAATTAGTATAGTTTTTCTACCCCAAATAGTAACAGTTAATAAAAACCAACAAAATATTTTGTGAAAATTTGGGGTTGAAACAACTCTTAGTAGCTTTTTAATTTTAGATTCGTGATTAACGACTCTGAGAGCTTCGGGAAGACAGTTTGTCACTTGAAGGGGTAGTTTTAATTGGGTTGCAATTATCTTCAGTGGATAATAAACCTTGGATTTGTGATCAGTGTCCCCGAACACACCCGGGAGATAAATTTCGAGGTAAAATTTACAATTTAAAGTATTATCCCTATTATTTCTAGGTAGTTTTAATGGGGTTGGAACCATCTTCTGTTGGGCCTCGTATCAAAGACCCTTAAAACTTCCGAAAACAATTTTGGTGGTGGAAATTTTTAATTAATGTTACTATTTGATGTAGGGAATTTTCTTAATTTTCATAGTGAAGCCTAGAGGTAAGTGGTGATGAATATTCCTGAAAGAACAAACAAGAATTCTGAAAATCTCAGCTGGCCCATCACATTTCAACGTTTTTTCCGACTTATAATACAGTAAATATATATTTGTTTGTTTTTGTAGAGAACTTCAACTTTTAATCGGCACTGTATTATAATACCTACCATAGCTTTGTTGAATGAAAATCGAATAATAAATACTTGAATGTAAAAATCTCAAAATGTTACATCATTAAAGTTTATTCAAAGAAAATCGTAGTGATCTACATATATACATTCCTACGTATGTATACGCATCACTAAGTACATACATCTATTCATTCATACAAAGTAGGAGAAAAAAAAAGTCAAATGGGTAAAAACAGCCTTTCATGTACACATCAGACGAAAATAATGTAAATATCTGAATGTAACAAGAAACCTTCTTATTCAAATACGTCTAATCACATAATACTTTGTTCATGTAATGGATTCAATTTTTGGGGGACAAAATTACAAATATACTCCATTTTGGTACACTTTTATCGATACTTCCGATTCCACCAAAAGTGACTAGGGAGGGAAATTGTTTTCAGTCAATGTATGCTCGTTGTTAAAACTTTTTGTTTATATACCAACGACTTTAATTCTGATATCAAATTTGGACTTTTAAATCTTTTGAAATAAAATTCATGATTATTTATGAACCATGTGTGAAAAATAGTAAATTAAAAACCTCAGTCAAAATTAATAAAAACGGGTGGAGATTTGATAAACATATAAATCCGAAAAATCTTTCAGTTACCCTAACAGACGTGGGTAAAAGTCTTTAAAAATGGTAAGAAGTGAAAAATCAATTATAGTAGGATGTTATCCAATGGAAACGGAAAAAAATATAATAAAAATGAAGGAAAAAATAATTTACGGGCGATCTGAGGGTTGGAAAATGGAAGGGAGTTAGTTTTTAAGGGTACAACATGGTTTATCTTGATTTACGGCAAAACTTAATGTACTATGGAAAAAAGTTAAAAGGTAAAGTTGTAGGTAATAGAAAGATCTAAAATTTTTTGTATCTACGCTATGTATCTAAAATAATAAGGGTCCTTTTTCGACATTTATTCAAAATAAGGTGAAAAATAAATTTTTTTTACCTAAAAAAATTACAGTGTATTTGGAACATAAAACGTAAGTTTTCATCAAATTGCGTGAAAATAAAATTTTCTTTATAAAAAATAGAAACATAATACAAAAAGCTTGATTATTACAATTTTTCACATAAATTTTTAGTTTATGTTAAAAAAGTGTAAATACTAAAGTTGTAGATATTTTTATTACCTACAACCTTATCATTCTTAACTTTCCATAGGACCTATAGTTTTGTAGAAAATCGAGATAAACCGTGTTTTACCCTTAAAAAATATCTAACCTCTTCTGTTTCCAATGCGTTTCATCCTACTATAATTTTTTTCGGTTACTAAAAATTACTCATAATGCCAACTAAATAAGTAAATTTTAGCCAATTAAGTTTACGTTTCCATAGAAGGTACATCTAAGAAATGCTGTTATTTTTTTCCATACAGATACATTAGGTTTTTCATACAAGATAATACCGCCTAAAACATACTATTTTAATACCGCTAAGATACAAAGATGAAAAGGTTAACGAATATTTAATACAAAAGATATCTTTGAAAAAAAAAAGTCGAAAAAATACTTTCTTTTTTTCATCACTCACAAAAAACACTTTTATATATTATTCTAAAATGTATTTGTATAAGTGGATATATATAACATCAAAAATACTTATTTTGTATTCAACCTTTTTTTTTATATTTTATCCGTGACATTTTTGAATAATTGGTAATGGAATGATATTGAAATTATTGTATTATTCAGTTAAAGAAAGTCACTATCACACGAAAAACGATTTCACTGAAAGTCAATTTAATCAGGTGTTGGAAATAATAATATGAGCTTTAAAAAATCGATGTACTTTCGTATAAACACCTCTTTGTATGTTCGAACAGTCAACCACCATATTTTTGTAAGAAGAACCATCTATTATCACGATTTATAGCGTTTTAAATTGCACATATTTGCACGTATAATCATTTGTTATCCAGTTTTTTCAAGAAACTTTTACTGCAGAAAATATTTGCTATACAATCAATTCAACTAGCTTTCAAAACTTGAATGTTTTAGTGCTCTTTCAAATAACCAGTCTTCGTTTTATGATTTGGTGATGTTTCCTTCTTTGGGTTTAGGTATTACTCGATAAAACTTAAGGATTAAGTAGTCTTACGTTTTTGTATGCAATTTATTAAAAAAAATAAGTGAAGATAAAAATAAGTGAATTTCAATGTTTAGACTATTTTTAATTACCATTCTTAAAATACTACATGTATAATAATAATATGTATTGGTATTACATAAATGTGTTTATTAGCCAAATTTGAGATAAAGTTGTGGTGAACTCAAACATTTTTTCAAAAGAAAAACATTTTTCAAGCAGAAGTTGCTTCTTTAAAAAAAAAAAGAAACATTTTTGTATGTTGGACCCAATGTACCGATTTTGCTCATTCACTAACTTAAACTCACTTTTTATGTTTAGAATATATTATCAAAATTTTCGCTCACTATAATTTTTTGATTTTCAGTTATCGTGATGGACGGGCGGACGAGCAGTCGAAAATGGACTTATTAGGTCTTTCTATGCAAACATATACCATAATTTTGTTTGTGTGGACAATATTATGTAGCGTTTCAAAATTTGTAATAAAACAATCACATTTTAGATAATGTTTAATTTTTTTGCATGTATATTGTATTGCAAATGTATTATTGATTAATTGATAAAAATTGACATTTAATTGAAGTTACTGGATTGTAAAATGAATGTAAGAATGATTGAAAAAATTGCAATAGTAATTATTTTTTATTATTCACGAACATTAATTAAGCAATTTTGAAAAATTGTTGAATCGTAGAGTCACTAATCACAGAGTTATATATCATTTGATTGATAAACTAGTATTTCGTAACCATAGAAACGAATGAAAACATTTTGATGCACGGTATCTAAAGAGTTAAATTTTATGAGCAATTTATCCATTTGCTAAACAGATTTTATTGAAACCAAATATTTCTGTTTGATGAAACTGAATGCTTTAGTCTACATTAAACAATTTTATTCTACAAATTAGTTTGGACAAGCCAATTAATACAAATTGTGCGAACATGGGAATCTATTTTGTGTCCCACAATACTTTTTCCCGCAGTCCAAACAGCGTAGTGGAGGTCATCAAAAGAACATATATATGGACACAATTTGTACTTCTACACACAAACTGCAGTAGTTTAGCACTCAAAATGTATGCCTAGAGATAAAAATGAGAAATTGCGTCTTTTGAAATGTACAGATTGGCACGTGCAGTTATTTGGTTCCACTTGACTGCCACATCATGTGTACCCGGACTGAATACAAAAAAGCTGGCAAAAATAGCTGGGCGCAGTATTATTAACATTATCTACGACACGTAAAGATTAATTTGAATTAAATACAGTCTCTGGAGATTACAAATGTGATTTATGAATCCTACCATGGACACTTTTAGCCCACTTAATTAAACTTTTACACTTACAAAATAAATAATAAATATTTTAATTATAAACATTTGTTTCAATTTAAATCGTAATATATAATATTATGATAATATAATGTTATATATATATATAATATACTTTACAACTAAAATTATAAATTAGTTCTATGAAATAAGCTTATTATTTAGGTTATAAATCTCAATACATGTAACCTTATTTGTAGGTTTCTAGGTATATGTAAAAGGGTCGGCACACATTACATGCGCTTCACACTAAAACAAGATAATAGGAAATTTAGTATGTGTACGTACGTCATATAGGTAAATAATATTAACCATATAAAATCACATATATATCTTGTTATATTGAATGTCCAATGATACAAAAATTGATTTAAAAAAATCGGTAAGAATATACAAAGAAAGGTGACTTAAAATTTAAATATTACTTTAAGAGTCATTCATCATTGTAGAGAGCATTAATTTGTGATATTCCATATTGCACGCATAATATTCCATATTTCGGCACCAAGTTTTAAAAATTGCCTATTAAAGATTTCATATTTAACACATAAGAGTTATTCTAGCCAATGTTGAAGCGAATGTTTTATTAGATTACAAGAGCAATTTTCTATTTGATTGCCTTACATAACTGAAAATCATTAATTGAATGTATAATAATATATGTCTAAAGAAAAAATTATGACAAGCGGTATTTAATAAATAATAAAAATGAAAAAGTTTCCTACTTTTGATTATTTTCTATTTTATTTCTTGAGACTTGACTTGACAAGAAAATGATGTCATATTCAAAAAATGATTCAAAGAATTAATTTCCTCCGATTAGAAAAGTAATACAAAGAGGTCAGTAAATCTCAACCAAATAACTGGACCACCAATCACCCATGTGAACGTCCTTAACCTTGAATATAGTCTTGCATGATAATATGTCTTAAACTAAATAAAGTAGACACAGATGATCTGTTCAGTACTCCCAAAAATTGGCACTACAAAAACAAAATCGATCTCTCTATAATTTAACGTTAATAAGTAGCATTTATTAACATAATAAAAATTTAATCATTTTCAAACATAATCTGAATTACGAATTTCATAAACAAAATCTCTTATTATCAAATTTGGAAACGTCATTAAGAAGAAAATTATAAATGGCTTACGGAATATCCCAATGAAGATAAAGACTCTAAAAAATACAGGTTTATGTTGGCTAAGAATTTCCTTTTTTTTTTATCACAAGTGGGTCCAAGCTTTAACTACATTTTTTTACATTTTGTTTGTGTGTATCTTTCTATTTTCATGCATATTTCTGGCTGTAAGTTACGAACGCATTGCCCCACTTTGTAGACACGTTCTGGTGGGTGATATTTTTACAGCACAAAAACCTGTATCGAATACAAGGAAGTCACAGAATTATATTTAGAGGTAAAATGATTTACTTGAATCAGATAATACAAATAAATATTTGGATAGCTTTCATCGAAGAAAGTAGAAAGTATTTTAGATTCCCTTCAAAGATACAATGTTTTTTTGGTATTTCAACAGGTCTGCCTTTCATTTTGTATTAACCATAATAATATAATATAGGCATATAAATGGAATGCGTAGTACTACGATGAAGGAACATAACCACTATAAAATGGTTTGTATTTTAAGTTATTATCACTAATTTAAAATATTAATATGATATGTGGTACGAATTGTATATGGTTTTGTGAACATTACGGTGTGGGTGTCATTTGATCAAATACAGCATGTATTTAAAGTTTGTTAACGTTCCAATTCACTACCATTATATTAAAAAATATTCTAATTGGTTATTTATTAAGACTGTTAATTTGGAATTAATTAAATTTGCTATACATTATTTTCACTTTAAACATTAGATCAACTTGATAAACACAAGATGCAAAAATTTATATAAAGATTTTTCAATCAAAATTTGATGGACGTTGCATAAAAAATAATTGGTAACAAGTTTTTGCTCCATTGGTAAAAAGTTTTGCTTGGAAAAATTGCTCAAGATAAACTTCTATAACTTTTGAAAAATCACATGGAAACACTTGTGGAAATGTTGTGAAAAATTTTCATTGAATTGGTATGGTTAGATATATTTTCTATTGTGTTTTGAAAAAAAACAGTTTATAAAAGAACATTTTCCAAACAATAAGAAGTCATTAAAAATTTTATTCATGATTTCCACATTGACCAAAAAAGTTGGGATTACTGAGGATTTTTTAAAATTATAGCAGTTTTTGGCAATTTTTTCAAGTAAATACGCCCTTAACTTTTGAACGTGATATAAAGTTGTTACCAATTGTTACAAAAGTTTTTTTCAATTTTTGCCATCAACGGTATATCCAAGATTTCCTAAAGGAACTTTTGATGGACTTATGTGCTCAAGCAATAAATTTGCTCATACAAAAGTTAACTTGTTTTTGTAAATGAACATGATTTTTCGAAAATCGTTCACATTTTCGGAATAATTTTTGATATTTTTCAGTAGCAAAGTTTTAACTTTTAATATGAAATGAAAAATATATCAGAAGGCCTAATTCGTGATTGGTAAAACAAAATTTGAACCAAAATTTTTCTGACAGAATATATTTTACCAAAGGACAAAGTATTTTCTTCTTACATACTTCATTATTTTTATATGAAGCAATTTTTGCAAGGCACGTTTCACGAAAGCTGAGAATTCCTTGTTTAAAGTCCTGCCAAAGTGTAAGCTAAAAAGTCCAGAAAAGTATTTTATAACTTATCTTTTGATTGAAATAGAATAATTTCAAAATTGGCCATTCGAAAGAATCATTAGATGCCAAAAGGGTCATACATTTTACTCGTACAATCAAAAACAAGCGACGATCGGAATATTTCTCCCTTAATTAAAATTGTACTATAGACTAATTTAAAAATTCTTTCAGTCTATTTTGTAATTTATAGATATAAAAACAAAATGATTTCTGATAAACAACTCAACACATCCTTTCTGATAAACAACTCAACAATCGAGTAGTTAATGTTTTGTTTCAGGAAAAAATGAAAATAGATTCAAGTGTTTTTTGATTCCACGAGTGTATGATAGTTGCCATTTCGGTCTTAAAGAAGTAAGATTTTGTCATAAACTCCATTATGATCTACTATGAGCCACTAGTTGGAAGTTCATAATAATATTTTCATCGTAATAACGACCTTGATTGTGTTAGAACAAATATCAACAGATGCTGAACAATTATTTCATTATATATTGTAATGTTATTCATAGAGCGCTTTCGTATATTGAATTCTAAGCGAGATGGATATGCATTTTTACTATTAGTTATATTCATAATTCTTGTTTAAAGTTTTTTCAAACAGTAACACAAAACTCCAGGGAACACTGAATGGAAATAAAGTCCTTAAATAGTTTATATGTATTTGAAAAGGACATTATACGAATTTTCATATGTATAGTGTATTATATACTCAGTTAAAATATAAATTAGATTATTATGTCTTATTATCATATCATATTTTACAGTACTATAATAGAATTAACAATATACCATCCATAAAGCCCTTTCTGTAGACTAGATACATATTTACTAAATATAATACTCAAGTGGATTGTTTTGGAAAATTATTTTGAACTTTGTGTGCATTATGTGGAAATAGAATTTATTTTCTTACCTCTCTATATAATAGTATAAACTGACTGATATATCAGCCCAAACCTATGAGTTTGGATATAAGTTTCATCCAGAAGCTCCTGTTATAACGTAAGGATTTGAATTTCAAAAATTCTACGTCTAAAGCTCTATCAATGAAGCCAATATCTACAGTGGTTAATTTTCTCCAATTTTTTTCCACAATTTTTTTGAAAATAAAAATTTTTGTTTTTTGATTATTATAACATTAAAAAAAATTTTATGTCAAATATTACAAAATTTTATGTCAAAAATTACAAAATTTTACTTCATATTTGGATGGTTTTACTAATTATTATGAACATAAGTTATTTTGAATTTCCGGAATGCTTTTGTCCCAAGTTCATTTTGTACCAAAAAAAGGACCCGAAAATAATAAGTTGATAGAGTAGCGAAACATTAAAACTCAATTTCTCGAAACCATTTGGGACTCTATCTTGAAAACTAGTAAACCAATCACTAAATGGAATAATAATTGTTGTAATTTTTAGATCAAAATTACCAAACCAAAGTTATTCGTTATCTGATTATTTTGACAATTATTCTTCGAAACTTATTACAGAAAGTCGTAACTGATTATAAAAAGATTATAGAAAGGCAATAAATCGAAGAATGATTTTAATAAATACATTAAATTTTGAAAGAGAATTATTCAAGGAGAATAATTATCATAATATTTCAAATTCATTGTTTCCAACTTTAATTTTATCAATTAAAACATTTCTTAGAAAACTAATCTCGACAAAGAAATATTAACAGTATAATTATTACCAAAAAGTAATAATTGACGTCTACGGTAGAACTAAACAGTTTTGCATTTCGTTTATCTGTATGTTTATCTATCTTTGTTCCGCTGTAATTTTCGAACTCATTGTTCGATTTTGATCAAATAAGGTAGGCACATTGAATACCATCAGAAAATTCATGTTTCATGTCAGTTTCTCTTCCGGAAACATCTGATTTTCTAAAAATTAAACTAAATTTTTTTAACTGATTTCGAACACTTTATATTTCGAAAGCAGGTTCCCTCGTCACTAGGCTACTGGACTATGTTTTTTCATATTACTTTTGTTTTGTTTTTACATACACATATTAATTTTTTTAGCTTAATTTTTAGTTTGTCTATGATCCGGTTTTGGATTGTGTTAGATATCTTCTAAATTGTTTTGGCTAACTAAAATCATGATAACGAGTATGAGATATCTGCTGAATTTCGTCTACGTATTATTTATATACTTTTTATTTGCTTCTGAGAGAGGTCTTCTGCTCTCAGAGCTACGAGCAATAATAATGTAAACAATGCTTTCAATAAATTTTCCTCTCTAATCAAATCGACAAATTCCAATTTACTGATGTCTTCAATGAAATTCTCGGAACTGTCTATTGTATAACTTTCAAATTAAACTGTTCATTTTAATAAAACAAAAACGATACTATTCATGTATATAAATTATTTAAACGAAATAAAAATAATTAACTTTTAAATAACAATTCTTATATTATCCTGCTGTCTGTTGATATCATATAAAATCAATTAGTTGAAAGAGTTTGAGAAATATCAATTAAAAAATAATAACTCTGTCTACAAAGTTTTATTTTATAACGGTTGAATGATTGAAGAGAAAAAACAATAATCTCATTTTTTCATTCAATTTCTATCCGAATAGTTAAATCTGATAATATGTCGACTATCCATTACAGTAGTTGCTACGTTAAAGCCCAATTCGGACAATAAAATACTCATAAAAAATCTTATATTAATCTTGGAGTACAAATGGTAGTCAAAATGATGAGCATTCTTGTTATATCCCCCAATGATATTGTGATGCAGAGTTCTTGAAAATTCCAGTGTTCTTACAGCCATAGAAGCGAAGCTTTTTCCGCCCTTGACTAATCATCGTCAGGTGAGTTTATTTCAATCAGTGTTCATCATTTAGGTGAATTGGTTGTGCACATAATTATATGTTCATTATTAAATTATATTTTATGCGTGATTCATAATTTGAAAGAGGCTTACTGACATCCGGATTTTATTTGATATATTTTATTTAATTTGCATACTCGAAATATATAATATGTCAGAGTATATTCATTTTAGTTTAAAGTTTGTAACGCTACCTATATTGATCGCACAATTTTGGTATAGGTGTACAAAGAATCACCTGATTTGTCCATTTCCGGTAGTCCGTCCGTCCGTGCGTCCGTCATCACGATAACTCAAAACCAATAAATGGTACCGAGGTGAAATTTAGGTGACAATGGTATCTTGACCCGACTTTTAAACTATAAAAGATTGAAGAAAACCAAAAAATATTTATGTTTTTAAACAAAAAACTTCTGTTTAGAAGAATTTTTCGTAAAATGTTTGAAGTCACTACAATTTTAGCTTAAATTTGGCTAATAAACTCAATAAAGGCAATAAGAATATATATTATTACAAATATGTACAACTGTATTATAGAATGGATATTTTTTGTATTTTATGAATGTTAATTAATACTAATTCAAACAATAAAATTCAAATATTTTTCGAGTATCTAAACAATTAACTCTGTCAGTTGTTATCTTAAATTGTTTATAATGAAATTTATTAATATTTTTATATTATAAATATTTTATATGAATTGTTTTTCATAAATACCATTTTTGGAGGTAGATAAATTGTTAAGTTATCAAAAGGTTTGGCAATTAGTTCATTGTCGGAAGCATTTGTATTCAAGGGTGAAATTAATAAACAGCTGAAATCATCAAGAAAAATAATATATCCGTGGCTTGAGTAAATCTCTAACCCATTTAAGCTTTATTGTTATGATACAAAACAAAAGAAGTATTCTAATTGCTAAGAATAAATAATGAGACAAATCATTGTCAAATTTTATTAAGTTTAAACCTTGTGATGTCCATATATTATTAATAAATTTACAAAATATTGATTCATTGATTCACATATTTGGTTCCATGTGGTACCACTAATAGCTTAATCTTAAATTAAAATCATTTTTCTTAAAATTTATTAAAATTGATGAAATCTTATCCTTGAACTATATAAATTTATAATTTTCACTTCCGTTGTGAACAAATTAATAAAATGTTGGTTTCCTTTAAACAGTTTTATGTTTACGTAGACTTTTAGAAAATCAAATGATAGTCTTTTTTTGACACTAAACGCAACTACGATATTTATTTCTGTTTGAGATCCACATTAGTTAGCCGTTTTGTTTTGAGAGAACATCGCATATATTCTTGGCATCTTTTTTCTTGGCATCTTAGCAACTTTTCCCTTTGTATTGAGACATCAAATCGAGGATAGTTTCGGGATATCGAGGATAATTTCGAAATATTTCTTGTCCAATCGATCGATTGATTTCAAGAGACATGCTAACTTCTATTTGAAAACCGAAAGGTCTTATTATTCCCAGCACTTTAAATGATTCCACATCGTATTAACCATATTAGCCATTAACTTTCTTGTAAAGTTAAAATATTTTGTGCTAGCTTTTAAACCTGCCTTTTAAAAGAAACCATTCGTCAGCCGATTCAAGGTTATCGTTAAACAAAACAAAATCATGAATTTATTTAATAATTTCCTCATTAAAAATTTCTCAAATGTCACATTTAAAAGAAATGTATGCAGAATAAACTTCATGTGACCTCTATATAGAAACTGAAAGACAAAATTTCTTCATAGGAAAATCAGTTTAAATACCATTGAATCAGTAGGAAAACAGTTGTTCTAATTTAAGGACAAATTGGGCATAGGTTTGATGAAAAAAACGAAGTGTTTAGAAAATTTTGTATCATTTTTCGTCACTTTGCACATCTCTATTACAATTTTAATTTTTATTTTTTGAGATTTCTTATGAGAACGTTTTGTAAAATTTGTATTAAAGTCTTAACGTCGGTAAACCAAATTGAGAAAGAAGCAGTGATTTCCCAACATTAAGAATTTATGCGTATTTTACAAAACATTCGTACAAGCAAGAAATAAATTAAAATTAACCGAAGAAGTTTGAAGTAATCCCACAAGAATTCACCCAATAATCACATTGACATATTTTTTCTAATCTCATAGCTCAAGCAGCCAAATAATATTTCTCTCTATATAGATGTTAATAAAAGTTCAAACTGAAGAATAATTTAATACCTAAAATATTGTTTTATTTACTTTTAAATTCGTTTAAAACAACTCACAAAATTATAAAGATTACAATTTTTGTTTTTAGACAACAACCAGTAGACAATCAAAGCAAAAACATTTTGATTTAATATACTTGTGCACGATATCATATTTCTTTTTGAACTTGAAGTTTTGTTGGTAAGTACCCCAAAAAATAAATATTCTGTGAATATATATGTATATAAGTTATCGGCAATATGCATAATCAAATATTCTATTGAATCGCAAATACGAAAGGTATTCTTGATAATTCTTCAAGTGTTTAAATAGTTTATAGCCCTCACTCCCCGTATATTTAAGGATAAACCAGTTATAGGACATGATAAATACCCATTTTACTTAGATACAAAATCAACTATATTGAGGGAGGCAGAAAGGCGGAACTATGGGAAACCAAGTAAAAAGAGCAGGATATCAGGACAAAAAACAGCAAATATTAAGGATATTGTTATCAAGAATTAGGCAATACAACGCATAAAACAATTCCAATACGTTGGAATCATTATCTCAGAAAAACGATGAAGGTGTACTACTGTTAGAAAAATCATAAGGCCTGGAACATATTGCGAGGCACAGTGCGATGCAACAAGGCACAGAATCACATTGCGACTGAATCAGTAGACAGAAATATGGTTAATAGCAGTGAATAAAGTTTAATGACGTGCCTTTGTTGATGTCTTTGGTCTCTCTTATTATCACAGGATACAAATGATGGTAAATAAAAGTCAATTGATTTTTATCAAATAACAGACACACTGTAACCGTAACATATATAAGAGTGATATTTTGTTGTGTAGATTTCGTCTATTCTACATTAAAGTAAATAAAATATATATTATTATATTGTATAATAGTTTAGTATTTCCGTGTGGTTTCCACGGAAGGAGTGTATTATCCTTGAAAGAGTCACACATAAATACAGTTAAGGATATTATTATGACGGTTAAAGTTTAAATATGTGTGTTTGTATGTATATTATTAAATAAATGTTTACAATGCTAAAGTATCAAATGAATATTTTGTGTGTTGAAAATAGTTGAAATTGTTATTCTGAAATTTCTACTTTATCGTCTGTTAAATAATTTTTTTTTTTTTTTCATTAATTCAGAATTTTCAATCCTAAAAAGTTAAGAAAGTACTTAAAAAATATTCTTTTTTGTAATATTTATTTGTTTATAAAGTTGTATATTTTATACTCGACATATTTTATTTAAAGCCAAAATGAAATTTTGGTGTTAATAGAATCATCTAACTAATCTATTCCCACAGGTTCGCCAATCCGTCCGTCATCAACACATCTTAACAATGAAAAAGGAATACGTACTGAAATTTTGGTAACTTATTTTAGACACAATAATTAAGTCGTGGATGAGTTAAGTCGATTCATTATGTCTTAGATCCATGGCGCAACTTTTAAACCATAAGTACAAAAAGACAAATTTTATGCAAAAAAAAAAATATAAATTCATTTCTTGAAACATTTTTCATAAACTCTTTAGATATGCCACAATTCCAGGGCAAAATAAGCTAATCAGCCAATATATATGCAATGTATATTATTAATATATATGTAATTATAACTGCATGCACTGCATATTTAAGGTATTTTATTAATGAAAATCATAGAAAATAGTTCAAATACTGATACCTTATCATATTTCGAGTATCTAAACAATTAACTCTGTTAACAGTAACAATTGTTCTTCGTAGTTGTTGCTGATGTCTTAATCAAAAAAGTTAAGAAACAAGAGAACGTGCTTCCCTCCATTTTTGTTCAGTATAAAATTCAATTAGGAAATTATTATCGCGCCGAAGACAATTTTTTTCCTATAGGTTCTCAAAAAAAGTCATCGATGCTACTATTTCAAAAATTGAATTTAGTTCTTTGTCTTCGATATCTGGTTATATAAAATTATCACAAATTTCAAATCTTCAATATCTAATTCTATAAAGTGTATAATCTTATAATCTTACGATTTCCACTCTAACAAATATTAAACTGCATATAATTCGATTAATTGTTTAATTTTACGAGCGTCTCTTTCCGCTTTATTTATGGATGTATTTTGCATACTAAGAGTGACTGAGATCCTACGAAATATCTCATAGTTCTGATCTATGCAGAATATATATTTTGTTAGCTTAGAACTTTTTTGGAACATTCTGTATCGCATTTTTTGAGGGTTTCCTTTTTATTCTGGTTCATTTATTGTAAACATACATACTCGATTTGTCAAAAATTGTTTTTTGATTTATCGAATTAAAGGTGTTGTTTATTATATTGTAGTAATTTTCTATCGTGTTTACTTTTTCATAAAAAAATTGATATATTACTAATATACTTTAGAAAAGAAAATATACCTTTATATCACCTCAGAAAAAAAAAAAATAAATAAATAAAATGGCTTTGCCTTTTGTATTCTTTTCTATCAATCGAAACACTAGAAAGATAATTTGTTTTCTTTTTTCTAGATCACGCAGGTATTATTCAAGCATGCACATATTCGACTCACATGCTAAGAAAATTGCAAACAATTTCAATTGTTTGGTTTATTAAAATTCTTTCAAAGCGAGCGTAAAGTAGCGTCCAGAAGTATTTATACAATATTATAACTGGCATTATCCAAAGAGATCGGATGAATAAAACACGTTAGGTAAAAAGAAATCGCACCATGATTATTGTGATAAAAAAATACCGATTTTTTCTTCTCTACAGAGCGGATTCGTGGACCTTGTTTAAAATACACAAACTAAAATTCAGGATGCTTTTATGAAGTTCCTCAGACGTATTTAATCGAATCCGATGCCGAAGCATGCGATACTCTATTAAAGTAGTACCCATTCTGACCTCGATCCAAAACCAATAACTACGCTAGGTTGAATATATAATGCAAATGCAAGGTGAGATATTTTAGGGGGGTAAACCTGATAAAGACTAAGACACATATTATAAGAAAACATAATGATGTATGCAGTGAGAGTGGGGATGTTTCTGGAGAAAAGTCATAACTTGGGTGACCGACAGATCCAAATCGTGAACCCACTGGCAAAGTCTACGCTCACGGTTGATAAGCTCGGATTAAATAAGTTATAATTGTATTTCGGTGTGATCTTATAATTTTGCAAAAGGATAAATTCCCAAGTCCAGTACAAGTCAATCTAAGACCAGTATTAGAAGAAACTTAAAAAAAAATTACATGAGAAGAAAACATCATGGATAGAGAGACTGAAGCTTCTTGGAGTAACACGTTGATACATGTTGGTACTATTATTGACATACCAAAATCCCTATCTCACTGGCAAACCCTACACATTCCACAAAAGGGCTCACATTAAATATAAAAGTATGTATGCTTTATTTGCATAGTCAATTTTTGAAAGTAGTAATTTATTTTGGAAATACTTTTTTTTTACTCAGTCATAGCTTCAATTCCCAAAACACGTCTACCAATCCAAGACCAACATTAGAAGACAAGTGAAAAAGATTTATATTAATAGAATTATCCAGATCCCTGGAGAAATGCGTTGACTACATTATTGATAAACCAAATCAATATTGTACTGGAAAATCCTACACATTTGACAGGAGGGGTTGCATTAAATACAAAAGTATGTTATGCTTGGATCATCAATTTTGAAAGTAGTAATTTATTTTGGAAATACTTTCCTTCTACAGAACCATAATACTTGCTGAATGTCACACTTATGACTATATGTTTTTCTTTCGCTTTTCCTAAATCGATTTATTTATATAAAAGCAACGATATTATAGTGTGGTATAGCGGTCGTCGAGAGGGTTGTTGTATAAGTGGTGTGTTATTTATTGTAGAAGTGGAGAAAAAATATGTTCTCTATTTAAGTTTTTTGTTTGTCTTCTTTTTTTTGTATGCAGGTCTTTGATTTATGGTAACCAAACTGTACCAAGCAAGCAGGTAACTCTATCGGATTCTTTATAAACATATAATATGCTTTTTTTTTTGTTAATTTAAATTGGTTTTTTTTTACATAAAGATGAAAATATATTTTGATTTATATATACGTTATAAAAATTCATCTTGCAGGGTCTACGTAAGCTAAGCGAAATTTCAAAAATCTAGTATCGCTTTAAGCGTTTGACTACTAAGACTAGGTGGTTGTGGGTTCGAATCCCGCCAATGGCTGTTGGTCGATTATAATTATTTGGGCAGGTAATTTATAAGTAAATTGATTGGTTGATGAGAAACGGAGGTACAACCTCATTATTATCATTTTAATTAACTATATGTTACTGCTAAGGCAACAGCAGAAGTTTGTTCAATTATAATAATAAAAGAAGGGGGAAGTTAGTTGATCACACTACCATGGCTTGGATAAGCACGAAGTAACCGGCTCCACCAACAATACTATACAAATGTCACCTTGTGCTAGAAGGCATCTTTGCCTTCAGGTAATGGAGAAGACAAAGAGAACCAAAATGTTCAGGAACAAGGGACGTGGTTGTGGTTCCCCTTTTAAAATTCTCTACCTGGGATATAGAGTATATTAACAGATATAGACAAAATGTTATTCACAATATTATAAGATCCGTTCCATTGTGTGTACTTGCCACAATTCAAACGGTTCGTAGAAACTATGTTGAAAATTTGTATCATTTGTAGTACGTTACTGTTAGACCGCTATATTTGAAGAGGAAATGCTCTGAAGAATATTACAAATGTATTTTTGGATTACATTTGACAGTTAATATGACATGGTGTAGCTTTTTGTAAGGATTTATAGGTAAAAATATTTATTTATAGACATGTTCATTTATAAAAACAAAAAAAAAACGGAACAGTGCATGTTATACTTTTTTTCTAAGAAAAATATAGCTTTAAAGTATCGTTATCCTTACAAATTTGTCAGTTAGGGATTAAAAAAAAGCTCTATATAGCGTATTTGAGAATCCATAAGTTATTGGATAAATTCTTAAGCCGTTTTGTACGGAATTTGAAACCAAGGAAAGCCAAATATAACAATTTTTTTACGATTGGATTTATAATTTCGAAATGTTGTTTTTTGTCTCCGATTTCCAGGAAATTATGTTTGTAAGGGTTTTTTCACCTGCCGATTTCAAAAATAACATCTATTTATTGATTGGATGTATAGTTTTTAAAATATTATTTGAAATCCAAAACGGAGATGTGTATAACGAACAAATTACAAACGATGCCTCAAAAACTATAATTTTTGGTTTTTCTAGACCATAAATAGCCTGAAAAATACCCGTTTTTCCTATGCAACAAACTATTAAAGTTAAATTTTAAAGTTAAGGCACAAATCAGATAATTTTTTTTTTTGCTTTCATACAATATTTCTTACTCTATCAAAAATTTCTGAAACTTACCCTAGAAACAAATAGAAAAACAAAATTAATCAAATAAATGATTGATGGGTGAAATATGATTTTATTGCAATCTTTTCATAGATTTTTAAACGGATTCACCTTTTCTGTAGCTTGATTCACAAGCATTAAATTATTTATTCTAGAAGCTGAAATAAAAAAAAATTAAAAAAAATATTTGTAAAATTCGACAAATGTAAAAACAAAAATTATAATTTGTTATTATTACGGTAAGATTAATTCATACCCTCTTTTAAAAGATAAGTGGTATAACTTTGTTTATCCAAATTGCATCGTAGCCCACAAGGTTGAGTTAATACACTAAAACAGATCCAGTTATTTGTGTTCAAAAAAATGACAGAAAAATTCAAATTTATTATTCTTTATTACAAAAATTAAATAAAAAACATATTTGAAAAGCTTGTTGATATTCTTTGAGACTGATACAAATTCCGATTCTTAAGACTTGTGTGGATGTGTCTTTGTGCACCTTGCTTCTATGTAATAATATTATATAATTCTATTTATTGATGCTTGTGCTTGTATTGATCGATATAAAACTCATTTTACTGAATCAAATTTTATTTCTTTGACTTTCATTTGATTATCACGTTCTACATTTTACAAATTACATTTGTAATTTATTACATACATCACCATATAATAATAATGTAAATAAAATATACAAGATATTACATACATATATATTTTACAATCATAATTTACATAGAGTAAATGTGCTAATAATTCTATATATACTGGTATGTTATCGTTATGAACACAAGTGAATTGTTTAATTTTTGAGTGCAATTGACAAATTTTATAACTTTTTTGTTGAAGATTCATTCTAATCATTGCAGAGAAAATTGATATTTCGCAGTTGACAGTCAACTTAGCGAAACAACTATTTCGATCTACTACTAAATGGGCCCATAATTAGCCGTTATTTAATGGTTAATTATGGGAAAAAAATTTTTCGCTGTTACTATTACGGAAAAAATTTATGTTTCGCAAAGTTAACAAACAAGCCGTTAATTCATTGTGAATTAATTGTGGAAAAATAATTTTTTTTGCTCTAAACAACAATTGTCTCCGTTATGGTAAGAACGACTAGTTTTTTTTCCACAACTAATTAACGATTAATTAACGACTAATTATGAGCCTATTTCGAAATTAATTGGGAAAAGTTGTTTCGCTAAGTTGACATATAATTTGTTGTTGTAATAATTATTTTTAAGCAGTTTTGCCGAAGAAATAACACCTTAATCGATATAAGGATTATTAAGCCATTTTATTGAAAGATGCAAAGAAATGCAAATATTACACATCTGCCGGAAGTGGAACCTGGGATAATACCAACCACATTACAGATTCTTGGTAGTCATATTGGGATTTTTACAATAAATTGCAACACTAATACATGAATTTTTTTTCATGGTAGTTCCGAATTCTAGAAACCCAAGTGTATCAATAAAGTGCAGTCACCTTCATTACGGCGAAAATTAAAAAATAAGTAGCAGATATGTGTATTTCAAAATTGTTTATGGCTTTCAGGACTGAAAAATGATCTACATTTGTCTAACTCAAAAACGTGAACTTCTAAATTATTTAACTTTATTCGAAATACGGTTTTTCCGCTATATTTTCTACATTGCTCCTCTACTTTTCGATGTTGTTTTAGAAACAGAATTAAATCGATTTTACATTCACAAATATTTGTTTATACACATGTTATACCTATATTTATTATATTATATGAAGTGTATATTTTTATTTCTTATAACGTTCGTTGATTACATTTATATTTAGCATTAAAGTTTTCATTATATACTACAGTCGTTAAATGCAAATATAAACGAACATTATTGTGTTATTCGACTGGTTATTCCATTTAATAAGAAGGAAATTTATTTTTGAGAAATAAGTTATAACAAATAATCCTTCGAACCGCATTTTGGTCGACATCTGAGAAACTACTGACCACTACTATCAAATCAAGATCGCAGTTTCCGAGATATTCAAATACGATAAGTAATATATATAATATATTAATATAATATATATAATATAATATATAATATATATAAGTCTATTTTGTATAGCTACTGTATTCAAACTTTACCATTAAAACTATTGACTTGATTTTACATAAAGTTAATGTTTGACATCAAAATTACTCTAGAAACAAAATACAACGAAATGGAAGCAACTCCATGATAATTTAGATTAAGTATTAGAATTTGTTTTAAATTGAAAACACGGATAAACGAGATCTTAATAAGGCCCTCACTATTTTATGCCTTCGGCTCCCACCAAGCTAACATCCGCACTGATAATGAGGCTATACAATAAACATAATATTACCATTAACATATGGCGACTGTACTAATAATAAATAATTATTTCATATTATATTACTCCTTTCTTTATGCTTCTAAAATTCTATTCAATTTGTATAATCTTTTCATTAAATATGTAGTTTTAACGAGTTCCCAGTTTAAACATGTTGTAGACATGCTTTATTACAATATAAACATTTTCTGAAGGATGAATTCCAGGCAAATAGAATATTCTTAGATACACCGAAAATGAAAACAAAATTGTACATGATGTATAAGGAAAATTTTGGGTGATCAAGAAAACATATAAAATGTATGTGGGATGCTCCCCGTTGGACACCTAACCGTCTAAATCATTACCCAAAGAATACCGAATACTTTTATTAACCTTTCAGTAAGAATTCTTTGTTCAAACGAACAAAGATGGCTTGTAACATTTCAGAGAATGTAATAGTAATTCTAATAAGAATAAGTATAATTGTTTGTAATAAGAACAAGCTTAAAGACATTGGGTTTTTTAGTCTAGGCCTATGTGGTTTTAGGTATTTAACGGATAGAAGAAGGATCTCTATTTTAGATCAGGTCTATTTAAAATTAAGCTGACCCCATAGTTAGTTGTTACGAAATGTATTTTGCATAAATATAAAATAATGTAGATATCGCAGAAATCAGTGGCGCGAAGAAACATATTACTGGCTTGTCCACAATAGTTCGTTACAATGGTACTACACAATATGCTCGGTGCTATAGACGAGTTCGGAAGAACATAATACGATATTTTAGCCTATTTTTATTCATTATTAACTACCCACTGGGAAGTTCTCGTAATGGGTCCGCTCTTGTGAATTCAAAATTTTAGAGAGTTTATGTATGTGCGCATTTCATTTCGTGTCGAATATCTCGAGAACAAATAATGTTATTAACGTGCAAACGCTTTCACTTGACGCGTGAATAAGCAAAATCGATCCAGCCGTTTTTGAATGAAGATAAAAGTTCAAAAAAAGAAACCCATATTCTTTATAATAAATAAATATATTGATTTTTAATCTATTCAAAAGGAGAAATTGAGTGGAACGTGTTAGTCACAACTTAACCACTTATTTTTATTTTGTAATAAACATATAATTCACGCAATACTCATTCTTACTAGAGTTCGTATGCAACACTTTGTACATCCACACTTCAATTATGTTATGCTTTATTTATCTTTATAAAATTCATAAGAATATGAATTCTGATGTTAGAAAGATGTGTATATTATTTATAATTTTATTTCTAAGTTTATTTAAAACATTTTCCAGAATATAACATATTCATATTGTTTTGATTTATTTTGAAATTAAATGTTGTAACTTATGTCAACGTATGAATGAATACTTATATATTAAAATGTAAACATACATCATATTCTTTCAATTATTTTAAAAAGATAATATTTGCAATGTAAGTCAGGAAATTTAAATAAATGTTGATTGAATATATTTTATATGGAAACAATTTATTATATTTTGTATTTCTATTTTTTTTTTTTTTTTTTTTGTTCAATTGAATTATTTTAATATTAATTTTGAAAATATGGAACAAATACGTATTAAATGATACATCGGAAAATTTCCCTTTATTGGATTTAAAACTCATTATATATTATTTTATTTCTCACGCAAACAAACCTAGAATTTAGTTATAAACCTCACGTTAGGCCTTATTTTTCATGCCTGTTTGGGGAATGTTTAATTTCCACAAGAAAATTTATGTTGGCCTGTAACTTTAGGCCAACTAGTTTGCTTTCCAATGCTCAAAATTGTTAAAAGATATGTTCTTTCATTTTTTTTTTAAAGGTAATTCTGACCTAAAAGTTACTTTATTTAACCGTCGAGAGAGTATAGTTAGAAAAAGCAAAGAGAAATCGACGTAAGATAAAAATTCTTGGCAATATTACAAACACCAGTTTTCCAACCGTTAACTAAATATTATATTCCAGTCTACCTGTTTTGTATCACATACCAACTGAAATAAAATTTATTTTTTATCTTCTCGATTTCTAAGAAAATAGCGAAAAATCGAGAATAATTTGTTGTTTCCGATTTCGATATATCTCTCCTTAATTTTAATCGAAAAAATAAAGAGGGATAAGTTTTTGGCATATGGTGCAAAATTCAGTTTAAAGTTTTAAGTTCAAAAAAAAAAAGAAACTGTGTCCAGAAAAATATATTTAAAAACAAAAATCATTATTGTCTCTATTTGCTTGATTGTTTTGATAGAAATTTTAGGAATCTTCGTCTCTCTGGGATAAGAAATTATATGTGCTTTCAAACGACAATGTTTTACATTCATAAATAAAACGACGTTTTCAAAATGGTACCAAGAAAATTTGTATTGCAGCAGGCCCCCTTAATTTTTTACAAATTTACTTTTATTCTAAATATAATAACGAATTATAATAATAATCAACTCCGACCAAGTCAACAGCCATTAATTTGCTAATTTATTCAAATATTTTTTGTAAGCTTTTCTTTAAAATAATAAAATATAGGGACACTATCATCAGTCTTTTTATAATTTTATTTTGTATTTTTTATTAATTTCTCTGTTTACTTCGACCAAATTTACTTTTGGTTAGATATGTAAATACCAATAAAATAAAACATTCCAAATCCGCTATCTCTTCTATCGTTGATCGTTGAAATGAATTAATTTTATACAACGATTAACGTAAATACCATGAATTCTACACAACTAAATTTGAAAATTAAAGTTGATTCATGTAGTTATTGTTTTTTTTATATTATAAATAATTCATGACTGTGTATTTCATGTAAATGTTTTAAGTCATGTGGAAATTTTTACATTGCAAATATATTCTCTTCTTTTTTATCACATTTTAAACCATTACATAAGCAATCTTTTAAAATGTTGAAAATGTATCTTTAATATTGAAAGTGCAAGGTAAGTTTATTTTATTAATTTTAATAATTCGGGAATAAGTCGAATCAAATTTTCTTAAATATCGATTTATGTATTATCAATATTTCATTGAAGTGAACAGATAATGAAGAAATCATTATTTTTATATATTTATATCAGAAATTACAATTTTTAAAATTGATGGTCCAATTGTTTTTCTAGTTTCGTCATAGACAACCGATTGTTCGATTAAATAAAAAATATTTAATATTACAAAATGAAATATATATTGACTCATATCAAATGAAGACGCTGTGAAAAAAGTTGATTTCCTATAAGCTTAAAAACATGTGAAGATAACAACTGACAGAGTTTAGTTTTAAGATACTCGATATTGATTAAATTTTATTTTTTGGACTTTTTTTTAATAAGCATTTATTAAATACTTTAAATATTCAGTCTATACAGTTATATATGTATACATTTATAATAAAAATATGTATTGATATTACCTTTATGTATTAATTATCCAAATTTGACCGAAAATTCTGAAGAACTCAAATATTTTACGAAAAATGTTTCAACCAAAAGTTGTTTGTTTAAAAAAAAAAATTAACATTTTTTCTATTTAAACTTTTCTTCCATCTTTTATAGTTTAAAAATTGAGGCAAGGATCCATTGTACCCAATGGACCGAAATTTCTGATTCAAGAGTTCAAAGGTACTTTTTATGTTCAGAATACATCACCAAAATTTCAGCCCGCCATCTGGTTTGTTTTTGAGCAATCACGATGTCAGACGGACGAACAGTCAGAAATTAACTAGCATCTATACCAAAATTTTGTTTGTGCGGTCAAACTTTAGATTCAAATTAATATACTCTGACATATTATGCATGTCGAGTATAAGAACTGGTTAACTAAAAAAAATTAATTATGATATTAATTTTGAATAACTGCAATTCGAACATTTCAAATAATTAAAAATTTCGTGGTTATTTCGAGGCTAGATGTTTAGAATACATTTTAACGTGACGCAACATTTCAGTTGTATGAGCTTAGATAATATTACTATAATCTTATTTCATCAACCATTATTATTTCATTAACCATTATTATGTGTACAGAAATGAAGGTGCATATTGCTCATTAAACACGAATAATACTCATTATATTTTTTATATTGTACTTTCTTTTAACTCGTGTTTGTCTATTTACCTGTCGAATTTTATTCATTTTCCTATGATCAATCGAGCTGAAAATTTGAAGCCAGGTTCGTTACGACGATGAAAAAGATATATCATTTTCACTCATGATTTAAAAAAAAATATAAATTTAAGATTAATTTTGGATTTTTCGAAATTTTTTTATAAAAAAGGGTGTATAAAAAGTTGGTTTTATGGGTGAATTTTTTTATTTTTATTATAAATTACCAATCCCACGACATTATTATTTATTATTATTTATTTACGTAGATTTCATATTTATTTTACTATATGTTTGTATTTATAAATAGGAAAATCAGAAAAATATGTACATTTGAGAAAATTATATGTGAAATAAACTGAAAGTATTTTATATTGATGAGATAGAATATTGTAAATTTTCAATTTATTTAGTTATATCTGTATGTTTCCTTCACGGAAATAAAAACAGCTTATGAGATCAAAGATTTAAGAAAATTCGTTTTAAAAATAATGTCATTTAAAGTAAACGCAACTTGAGGGTTTGTGCCCGAAACGATTCGTGTAGTAAAAGAGCTGGTTGTTAATTTTGTGGGAAATTTTTGATGCAGCATAAAAATTTATATGAATTATCTTTCAAAAATCTTGTTTTCAGATTATTAAGTGGTTATTGGCTTCTTGTTATTTCCAAAGTGCTTTCCAAATATTAAAATAAAAAATTTTTAATGACATTTACGTTTGTAGTTGTCGTATAGCTAAGCGAAAATAAATTTTATTTGTTTTGAAAAAGTTTTTGTATTTATGGCACGTGAAAATTTGGATGAAATAAAATCCATAAATTTAAAATACATTTTTTTATAGGGAAAAACATATTTTAGAAGTAGTGCCAGGAGTTTGAAATTAATTGTATATTTTATATATTTTATTTACTACCAAAATTGTAACTATGCATATATATATATATATATATATATATATATATATATATATATATATATATATATATATATATATATATATATATATATATATATATATATATATATATATATATATATATATATATATTATATATTATTTTATATATTAACAGTTTTCTATTTAGCTTATGTTTGACTATAATCAAATGTTTTTAGCTTAATTTGACGGACTTCCTGTTTGCCGTTTGATCAAAAATTTGGCATACATATTTAAATTGGACGACAATACAATATTATGACATAATATAATACAAAAATAATATGGTAACACTGAAAAACTTTGTTCATCTTTATTTCATTGCGCTTCCAGCATTTGATAATAATTTTTATAATAAAAATTCAAGAATAAAACGATTTTTAATAGTATTTTTAACCTCTTAATACACTATAAAAGGTTGTAATTCAAAAAAAATTTTTTACTTAATAACTTGCATCATGTATCTATTGAACCCCATTCAAAAATTTTAAACATGCACAAAATGAATAAATATCCAAAGGAACATGGAGAAAATGAGACTTATGCAACTAATATAGTAGATATATGTGGAGGAAAACAAACTGCATTAATTCATTAAATATTTTATATATATATATATATATATATATATATATATATATATATATATATATATATATATATATATAGATATATATATATATATATATGGTATTTATTCATAACAATTCTAAGAAATAGCAATTATTTAAAAAGATATCAATGATATGATTTTATTAATCAAAATTTTTGTTGAATTCACCGAACTGACTCTAATTGAAATTTTCAATGTATTTCTCTCGGTAAAAAATGAAAAACACAAAATAGAATTTTTATTAAATATAATCCAAGTAGAACTAAACCATTCCCTGGAGGCTACGATATATTTTGATTTTAATATAAAGCTTTATCATAACAATAGAAATTTTCCGCATACAAAAAAATTAATTTCTGATTCACTAACAACATTTGTCAATCTGAGTATCAGGAGATAAACCCGGCTCTCCTTAACATGCAAGTACATATATTAATTTAAGTGAAATCCAAAATCCATGGGATTGTATGTACGATATTGATTTTCATCTGATTCAAAATTAATCATTTAGTAAAAAATTTATATCTTAATATGATCATAAAACATTCGATTCATGAATGAAAATCATGACTCAAAAAAATTCAAAACTCAAAAACTACATTTCAATCCTTTGAATAATTAAAAGCATTATGCTTATCACTTTCTGCAGATTTTGATTTCAAAATGTTACTCCAATTTTGATAATTATCAACGAAATATTTTATGTCACCATCTTTAAAACTCTGTGACCTGCATAATATGAAATATATTTAAATCGTAGCTTAGGGCTTATTTAATATAACATATTAATATAAAGAGATAAAAATGTTATATGAACATCACACGTCATACAACTTCTATACAAACAAAGTAAAAATTTTTGCGTCAAATGCGGTGTATGTTCAAAGTTTGTGTGTAGTTTGTTGCGTGGTAATTTTACACTTTTCTTATGTAACTTGATTTTTAACTTGAAAATAGTGTTATAATTTTAAAGAATGCCTAACTGACCTCACTCTTTCACATAAAAAGTATCTGATTTTCTTCAAGTTTAAAACTGTTGATAGTTTAGTGAAATTTAAAAATTCGAAGTAAATTAATTTTCGAAATAAGCATAAAATTTTTCTTTATTTTCAATTAATTACCTATCCTCCGAATTGGAACTCAAATAATAATTGAGTTAACAGTGATATTGTGTTATCATTTAAAAATATAACATTTTTGATTCCTTCTCTGAGACGAAAATTTAAAACATAATTTCTGTTAAAAATTCAACATATTTTTTGCTGTCGATAATCTTATATCAGTCCTGGGCACATATGTTCCTTGGGATCCATGACGTATAAAATGTTTACTTGAAAAAGTCCTTCTTAAGCGTCTTCCATTGGATTTCAATTTGGATATAAGAGGAAAAAATACATTTTCTACATTTCAAACACATAAAATTATCGGAAGCAATATCATTTATTTCGCTTTCTGTTCCATCAGTAATCATAACGATAAAAATTCTGAAAATCTCATATCCAAATTGCTCAATCGCTCGAGCCGTTCGAGAGATATACATTTATATACCACTGAAATGCCAATATATCGTGAACGATTCCCCCGATTGTGATGAAATTTTTTATGTTTACCTATGGATATAATTTCACATTAGTTATTTGAATTTCGTCAAAATCGATAGTTGAGGTTATTAAGGAAAAAAAAAAAAAAACATTTAACAGAAAATTGCGTAAAAATTAAATTAGTAAGCTTACTGCTATAGAAATTTTTATGTGAATGAATTATGGAAAAAAATTTTTTTTCATCTCAAATCTAATTTTAATCTCATTTAGTGAGGACGTACCGGACATCGATGGCGATTTAATTGTTCAATTTCATACATTCTGTGTTCATTATTGGCAGAACATTTAATGACTAGAAACATAGAGAAAAAAGTGAACGTTAAATGATGTAATTAATCTCTATACATCATCCATCGTTAGGTTGGTAGCGCTCGCAGTTAGTAGATAAAATGATGTCAGTAGTACCAACATAAATAAATAAAGCAATACCGTATTATAGAGGTATAGCCAACCTATGTGTTTATTAATATTTTTATACAACAGATAATTAAAAAGAATTATATAGTAACAAAGTTTGTTAAGTGCTTGAAAAAAAAAGAATTTAAAGGGCATAGCGGAGAGTTGGATATAGAAAAAAAAAATGAAAATATTACGCTAGTAATATTCTCATTTATATAATATATTCATATTTTATCTTTTCTTGTATAAAAAGTCAGAGTAATTAATTAAAAAAATTGTTGTGAATCAAGGTTAATTTCTTTCTTAAAAACGTTAAAGAAAATTATATGTTAAAAATACGCATTTTGAGACAAAATAATTTTTATGTGTTTAATTTATGACTTTTTACGTAATTAGAGGTAAGCAGCCTAAAAATTTTGCTAATTCCTGCTTAAGACATCAGATTGTTCTGAATTCCAACTAATTGAATGACTTAAAAGGTTATTTTAAGTTCGTCAATGAGCAAAAGTTGTCTATTAGGTCCAATGGATCCATGATCTATTTTGGCAACTTTAAAAGAAGAACTATTCGCTTTTTTTTCTAAAACAAAAACTTGTCAAAAATATTTCTTCATAAAATTCGCCACAATTTCGCTCCAATGAACCTTATTCACAAATACATAATTACAATACATTTTATTATTACTATATAATGTATTTATAACTGTATAAATTCGATATTTAGAGTATTTTATAGATGCTAATAATTAAAAACAGTTAAAATATTGATATCTATACAATATGTAGAGTATCTAAACAGTTGAATCTATTTGTAGTAAACATGTTTTATTTATTGTTTCCGATTATTTCACATTGGATAAATATTTTTGAAGATAATATTAATATTTTTGAAGATTTTCTCTAAAAGGTAGAAGGAAGTAAGCAGGTAAAGATCTTTATTTTCTCTAATTTTGTTATCTCTAATTTTGAAATCTAAGAAAATTAGTTATGTTTGCAATCACTTATTTTGAGCAAAACTAATAGGGTAAAGAGGATTTACTACTTTCGGAATACGTTTTTGTACTCAACATATAGAGTATATGTCAGAATAAATAAGCTTTCGTCGAAAAATTCTACCGATAGCCAGTATTGACCGCACAAATAACATTTTGGTATAGACGTTCATCACCAAATTAGTCTATTTCAGGTTGTCTGCCCAACCGTGTGTGGTTCATTATAACTCGAAAACGAAATAGTAAGCTGAAATTTTTGTGGATTATTCGGAATTTAAGAAGTGATTTTAAGTTTGAGCAAAAATATCCCCAGTTTGTCTGACTGGATAGTTTTTCTTTTTAATTTTAAGCATTATGAAAATATTATTGATTGTGATAAATTTTGAAAGACGATTTTATGTGTCATACAGAAAAAATAAACGATGTCCCATATCTGATCATTACTGTGTTTATTTTTCAGTTTTCCTTAGCTTATACACTTTGCGCGAGCTTCCTCTATTTGATTTCAAATTATACAATAAAAGAAAAAAAATACATTTCATAAATGTGATTCGAATACAATAATATTCATTTTTTCTCTATTCATTAGTTATGATTTCCTTTCATTTTGATAATAAAACAATGTTAATTAAAACATAAAAATAACCGATATTCAATTACATTTCTCTTTTACTGTATAAATATTTGTAAATTAACTATTATGCCAATATCCGTATTGTCTGTCTTCTTTATTACTAACTCAATATTTTAATAAAACAGAACAATATATTATTCATTTCTTTTCTTTCGTTTTATTATTAATTCTTTGAATAAATACAATAATTATACATTTTATATCAAAGAACATATCAAAATATAAAGCAAAACAAAAATGTATTATATACGAAACATGATATCTGTATTATATTAAACTAGCAGTCAAGTTCGGCTTTGCACGTACCCACTATAGCAGTCTCTGTAAGCTACATATGGTCTTAGCGAAGACTATCATCGAGACATTTTAATGATGGAACGATAATCAAATTGCCGTAGTACATCTAATTAAGTTTTTAGTTAACTTGTATTGAAACTTAATTATGCTTTTACTTTTTATTATTTATAGCTGTAGAATAATAATCAAAATTATATTTAATTATCAAATTTAGACGTTATTTTTACTAACTTCCGAATACTGTATTTCAAAATTATAATATCATGAATGGGCATTCATATATCATGTGATATTAACATTGCTTGATTTAATTTTCAAGTGTTTTTATGGCATTCAGTCTAGTTTCACATTTTGTTGTGAAATTTAGCAAACTTAGAATCAGTTAAATATCCATATGTTTAAATTTTACACAATTTTTACTTACTCAAATCGACATTCTCAAAATGTCAGAGTATAATTTTAGTGTAATGTGAAACGCTACCTAATATTGACCACAGAAACAAAATTTTTGTATAGGTGATTACAGAAACGACTAGTTAGTTCATTTCCGGGTGCCCATCCATCCGTTATGATGGTAACTCGAAAAACAACAAGAGGAAATCAGTTAAAGTTTTAGTAACGTATTTTTATCATAAAAAGTGAGTTTAAGTTCGTGAATGAGCAAATCGGTATATTGGATCTAATGAATTCTAGACCCAACTTTTAAACTATAAAAATTAAAAAAAAAAGTTCAAATACAAAAATTTTTTTTTCTTTTGTTTGAAATAATTTTTCGCAAAATTTTAGTTCTACTTAGGCTAAATAAATATATATAGGTAATAACAATACACATTATTATTAAACGTGTACACATATATAACTATATAGATTGGATATTTATAGTATTTTATGAATGCTTATTAAAAATTTTATATTTAAACAATTAACTCAGTTTGTTGTTATAGTCACTTATTAAAAGTCGTTAACAAACATTATTGGTACGTTTTGTTGTATAACCAAACAGTGAATCTATTGCGATGAAACATTCTGTGTAAAGTTTTATTTTGTGTGTTTGTGTGTATATTCTATAAAATATTTTTAAACTATACCGCATTCATTTGTAGAAGTTAATTGTTTACGAAGTTGCAAGAAATTAAAAGTTAATTTATAAATAATTAAATAAAGTAAACTCTGAAAATGATTCCATAAAAGTTTTCAATTTTGCATGTTGTGAAGTAAATTATTTATAAATAAAATTTATTTTATGTGTAAAAATTATCAATTTCGATTTATTTCGAACATATATTGTCATATACAAAGATTAATTTCAAAACATGAATTGCAAAAAAATAGAATTTTATTCCTATAGGAAAATTATTTGTAGCTAGTTTATGTAAGAAAATTTCGTTTCAAAACTGTATATTTAAAAACTAATAATCATTAAATAGTTATCCGAAAGAATATATTCTTTCCAAATTTGCCGTAAATTTTCGAAAACCAGATATATTTTCTCCGTGTCTTATATGGTTCGAAGTCTTATATGGTTCGACATGAACCATCAGGGAAAAGTCGTAAAGATATACAACAGCAGACAATAAAAATATGGTGTCTTATTTTTAAGACTGATTTAAGGTAAAATTTACTAAAAAAAATTAAATTTTTTATTATAACGAATCTTCGAATCTTTTTCTAACGAAAAATTACTCAATATAAAAATTAATCATAAAATAAGCTCCAATAGAGTTCGGTGTCAGGCAAAAATTAAAGAAGTAGTGGTGAGTATTAAACAGCCAAAAATGAAACGGGCGGCTCTTGTAACCAGACTTTCATATGACAGGTTCAAACTCTGACTATCCGAGCCAGCATTCTGTTCACCTTGCTCATAATAATGAATACTTTTTCGAGGCAAATCACCAAATAAAAAGAATAATAAAAAATTATCGGTATTATGTACTGTGGTCTATTATAAAAAGAATACGAAATGTGCTCAACATTCGTTAAAATCAAAACTTTTCTTTTTAAACGCCATTAATTATGTATTATTGACGAACAATAAAAGTTATATTGTTATGAACAACAAAATACTAAAACATAATCGTTTGGCCATTAATTATTTAAGATTTTTTAAAATGTTAAGAAAAGTTTTATTTTTAATGATTAAAAAAAAAAAAGAAATACAGAAGAACAATTTTATAACAAAGAAATGCATTACTAATTTATTTATTTAAGGTTCTCATACATTAGAAATTCATCTACGTAAAAAGATATACGGCAAATCATGGATACAGACAGAATCTCCTCGTCATTCATGTCTCCGTAAATAATTATCATCAAAGATGTAATTAAATTATTAATTTTCTTCAAGTTAAGTTTAAATTCTTTATTTATTTTTTAACCGACTTCAAAAAAAAGGATGAAGTTCACTGTTTTTTTATACTTTAAAAATTGTATTATGTTGTTATGGCAGAGCTTTTGAATGGGCTAACCGATTTTGAGGATTCTGTTTTAATTTGAAAGCTGATGTTTCCCGTGTGGTTCAATTTCAATTAAGTCTACTCCCTACGGGAGAGAACTGTGTCGTTTATGATAACGATTTTAATGATTATTTACCATGATTCTGTACCTTGATAAGAAAACCAGAATGTGATGTCCCTGAAAGGGGAGCAAATGAATAATTTTTTGTGGTTGTAGTAGAAATAAAAATTTGTATATAGAATCGCATTCAAAAAAAATGAACTACAATGTAAAGAATAATTTTAAATTTTTCCTTGTGAACAATAACTTTTCAAAGTCGGTTCCCATCTTTTTCTTAGCTAAATATTTGATTTGCTGGTGTCGACTGAGTAGGCTAATTCGTCACAAGTAAAAATTTAAAATAATTTTTTACATTTTAGTTCATTTTTTTGAAGGCGGTTTTTGTTTAAAAATTTTTTATTTGTTCAATAATTGACTGCAATTAAATTTAAATTGCTGTAAATTAAAACCTACATGTGATGACAGATAATTTCATTAAAATCGGACTAATGGCTGGCTAGATATCGAAATATATGTGAAAAATACAAGTCATGCGCGAGAAATGTATCTCTCCAACGGTAATTGCATCAATTAATATGGTGCGATGTTTGTAAAATGGGATCGTTCTGAACACTTCCACTAATATTTACCAAAAATTTATAAACACCTGTTAAACTAGTTTTGATGATACAAGTGTTCACGTTTAAAAAACACAGTGCCTCAGAACCCCATATCGACAGATAGGCATGGATAAAAATGCATAGTACATTAGCCTATAGGTGAGAAAACCTACTCTCAAAACATCCGGTTTTCGAAACCGGTTTTTAATTTTGATTTAATTTTTTTAGAAAAAAATAAATTTCGTAAGTAAAAAATTCATTTTTCCCGTAGGCATTTATGAAAGTTTTGCAGTTACCAAAAACTATACAAAAACTATGTGAATTTGCTGAGTAAGAATATGTTTACAAAATTTCGTCAAAATCGAACAAGGCATTCGAAAGTAACAGCGGAACAAACATAGATGATAGATGAAAATAAATGCAAAATCATTGTCAAACCAGGTTTTTGAAATCGCAGTACAATAATTTTTTTTTTTTTTTACTTTTCATAAATTATAACCAATGTATTTCAGTTAAAAATTCCAATTCAATTTATAGTACTAAAATAGTCAGGTAAAACTTAACATTAATCAAATAATTCATCAACAACTCCACTATAGATTCTGAATTATATATTTTTTCCAATACAAATTTTATAAATTTATAAGAAAATACGCGTGAAAATGAATCTGATAGGAAATAATGTAGGTTGTCCATTATTGATTTTATTTCCATTAAAAATTCAATGCACGTTGTTTACAGTGGTAAAAAAAATCGAATGAACTAAAAACTAATAAAATAAATTCAATTATCGAAAATTCACTGAAACATAAACAGAAAAGAAGAAACTTTACGTTTAGTTGGCAAAAAATACAAAAATTGTCAAAATGATTAAAAAATTGTTGATCGAATTTATTCAAGGGTAGATAATAAGTAAGGCAGGTGAAGATGGGATAAGAGTCTTGAGATTCAGACATACCTTCAATTCTCATCTTCTCAAACGATAAAAGAAACAGGTTGTATTTAGCGAAATTGAACACAGACTTTTTTTGCTTTTGTTGCTGAAACGTTTTTAATATAAACTTAAAATTTAACGTTAGTTGCGTGAATAAGTGAAAAATTAAAGGCAGACACGTGACAACAGAGGAAGTTGTAGGTATGTCAAATTTTGGTAGGTTTGCTATGTCACTTAACAATTCCAATTAAATGGAATCTAAGATCACCATAGGTTGTTAATCGTTTAGACTAAAACAAGTGTACTCGAAAAAGAGACGTACATAAATACTTATATTCTTTGGCAATCAAATAAAAAATGAGCTTTTATAATTTGTTTTGAAACTTTCGACATTCTTATAATTTGTTACTCCAAAAATCCAATGATTTAAATATCAACTTTAAAAACGTTAGTTATAAACTTTAAATACGTGTTTGAGCTAAAAAGTATTTTTATAATTATTAATGGGAACTCTTAGATTTTTGGAATAAATTTCGATTTTTTTGCCCCAATTACTAGATCAAATTATTTTGTATTCTTATAAATACGCATTTCGATTACAAAGTAGTCATCATAATGACATTCATCAGTATGAACTAGCTAATTGTAATGATTCTCTAAAAAGATGTTACTCGCTGCTCAGGTGTAGACAGTCACCAAATTAGCAACAAGTAACATCTCCTTAGAGAATCATTACAACTAGCTAATTCATACTGATGATAACTACTTTGTAATCGAAATGCGCATTTATAAAAATACAAAGTAATTTTATCTGGGAAATTAGGACAAAAAATCGACATTTATTCTAAAAAGTACCCGTTATCTGTAAAACTTGAAAAGGTTTTTACTTGGCACACTTATGATTCGATAAATTTTTTTCGAATTTCAGGTTTTATATATAGCAGCCCTATATACTGGGCAAAAAATAAAAAAAGTTTCGAAATTTTTTGTCCACTCGGGTATTTTAATACAAAAATTACAAAATTTTACTTTTATTAAGTATTTTGAGATTACTTTTCAAGATAAATTTCAGAATAAATACTATAAACGGATCCTAATACCGGATTTTATTCTTTATCTTAGAAACTATTTTACCTTTGAATATGAAATGGATGTTATTTTTAATTATATGGGTGCGAATTACGTTTTATGATACGTTTCATCGAAATCGAAGACAAAAATTTGTTATCGATTTTTCCATTGAAAAAAATACAAAAAATTGTTCTTCCAAAATGAGATAGAAATGAATTTTAAAAATACTTTTGACCTAAATAATAAAAAATAATATTAATTAAGAGATTGGATGAGAGGATTTTGAGATATTGACACGCAAAAGAATGAGTTTTGTAATTTTTACGTTAAAATAACATTAATAAATGTATAATGAAAAAACATTTTTGACATTTTTTGGCCATTTTCTGAAGTAGTATTAACAAATTTAATTTGGAAATATGTTTCGGAAAATTAATATGAAAATTTAAGCTGCATCAGTTGAATTAAACGAAGTTTAGGTGAGATAAAATAACAGGCATACTGGGTAAGAAAAACCATATTAAAACTAAATTTGGTATGTTTTTTGTTGTCAAGTTCTGATGTGTTATTCTTCAAAATAAATTTTATTTTTTCAAATAAAACATTGATTTTAAACAGAATAAATAGTCAAATACATTATAAAATCTATCAAATCTATTTTACAATTGACAAAATGCATTAAGATAATTGTAGAATAAAAATCGATTTAAAAAAATATATAAATTGTTAAATATCAATTGTTTATAAAAAATAATAAATTAATTAGCATATTTCAAAATGGTGACACATTTTAAATTTTAACCAGGTTGTATTATCTATAATAACTGTCTCCATGACCAGCACCGTCAACGAATATTTTCAACTAATAAGGCCATCACTGGTAAAATAAATATTAGAATATGATAGCCGGCGCCGGTTATTTTATTAGTAGCCAGTAATATTATAACTTATTTTTTCAATAGTACAATTAGTTTAAAATATGTTTATATTATATACTTTGGTTAATATTTATTGTACATAATGTTTGTTTTTTAATAATTTGAATAGTTTTTATATAATATCTGATGATTAAAATTCATAAAATGTTTATCAGTTTGAAACATGAAATAAACATTAAAAATTTGAAATAGGCAAAAAATTTAATAGCTATGAAAAATTTTTAGAAAAATTTGAAATTTATTAGGAAAAGTACTTTCAAAGAATATAAGATAACAGATATTCGGAAAATTTAAAGGAACCCATTGACAGTTAATAACGTCAATGAATATTAAAATAAATTTAATTAATTTGTTTGGAGAAATATTAACTAACTAAGCATCTGTGTTTAAATTTCTGTTTAACTCTAACTAAAAAATTGATTGTAATTTTTTAATTAGAGTTAAACAGAATTGATTGTAAATTTCATATATTTTGCATTAAATATAATGAATAAAAATAACGTATTATTTCATTATTCAATTATTCATTCATACCTCAAGTCTGTCATGTAACAATTTAAAAATATTGGCTATGTTTGGATTCCACATCTAATCTGTCATACGCTGTTTTAAAAGTCAGTAATTTGCTATACAAATGTTACTGCACACTTTTTTTGTTTTTCCAAATAAAAGCTATTATATTAGAGACATTAAATATAAAATACTCTGTATTTATGGCACAGAATACTAATATTAAGTTCACCAATGGGATAAGCCGTTATTAATCAAGATAGTGTATTTAGTATTTAACTCATAGCTTAAACGTTTTTATATTATAATTATGGATTTTATTCAAAATATGAAGCATTCATTCCAATTTTCATAGAAACTATTTTTCTTTTAAATCACTAGTTTTTCTACTAGTTTATCAAAATGTTAAATTTTTGACTATTTCTTCATTTCATTTTGAATAATGATTGTTTTTATAAGTAGTTAACGTTTATTTTATCAAAGAAGAATCAAATGAATATAGGCTAAGAATCACAACCGTTGTAGATCTATCAAAATTAACGCAGATATCAGTATCAAAGGTTTTTAAAAAATACGAGACGTTGGTTTTATGTACGAATATAAATTTTTCCGACGCCGGCATTATAATTTGAAAATATTCCTTGCCAGTGCAGGTCTCGGAGACAGTTCCATTATCTATATAGTACGTAGCAAGTATCTAAGTAAGTAAGTAGTATAAGACTATATATGTAAAGTATAGAATAATAATATACTTGACATAGTGAATGAAGTTCATCTCATATTGAGGTACTTACTACAAGGTATGGTATGGTATAATAAGGTGACTGTTTCAAAACTCTTCTTATTCTACATCATAGAACACCCATTCTATCGTGTTAGGAATAATAAGATTAACGGAGTAAAGTATTTAACGTATATTATGTATCCTAGAACGAATAGTCTACAGTACATTTCTGTCAGCGATCCCACCTGCCTGTTAAAGAAATTAAATTATATATTTTTTTAAATCTTAATAAAATTATTTCAAGTGTCCAGTTTATTTGTCAGTTTTTTTTTAATTTTATTACTTTTTTCGACAATTGACACAAAAATGACACCTCTTACTGTACCGTACATAGTACGTAGAAGGGACTTTTGAATCGATTGATGCGAACGAGTATCAAAAATTTTGCAATAAAAAATTTAAAGTCTTAAAAATATAATTATTTGGATAATTGTTTGAATTTAAATTCTATAGCAAATGTCAAACAAAACTTAATAACTGAATAATTACAAAAAAAAAGGTATTTAATTAAAATTATGGTTTGGAAATTGTAAAAATTATTGAATAAAAAACATTAGTAATAATGTTTATTACAGTAAAAAAAAATGCATTTAAATTTGTAAATGAATTTTTAGAAATTTTCTATGTTAAATCATTCAAAAACCTAAATACAGTGGGTATAATTCGCAGCCATAGAAATGAATGAAAACATTTTGATCCACAATGTCCATATTGTGAAACATAAACAACCAAAAAAATAACGTAATGAAATTTGGTAACACAATTTTGACATCAAAACGTAAGACGTGAGAAAGGATCTGTTTTCCCAGAGAACATTCCCGAAATTGAAAGAAATATAATGTGTATTACATCAGGCTGTTAATGGTTGCCATTTATATTTATAGAGATCTTATAGTGTCAATTCCACTTAGAAAGTATTGTTAAGTTTTTATTTGTAGTTTAATTTATATTAATAGAGTGATATTCCTAAAACAAAGTAACAGAATTGAGCATTTGGTATGCCGTTGAGATTGAAATTGACACTTACACAATTAGTTATTTCGAAACTGTATCGGTAAAGTTTTTGAACTATTAATTGTATTAAAGTAACCAGATATATTCAATATTATTTGATAATAATAAATAGAAGATCTAAAACTTCACTATACTATGAAATATTAGAATATATTAAATTTATTGTTTAATTAAATTATGAAATGTTTCAATGACTTAAAATAATCTTGTAATTATTTTGTTTCTTGAAATGTAAATTTTCTTATTATCTTAGCAACGCATATTTTCAATACGATCACATTTTGTTTAAGTTGCCTGAGGATGTCTGGATAAAAATACAAAACGTCGCTTTTTAAACAAAATTTGTATTGTGTTGTTTTGTGCCCAAATTCCTTTAATTTTTTTCTTAATAATGTTTAATCTTATTTTAATTTTAAATTCAGTTTTGCAGTTATTCCGTGGATATTTTTTATTTCATCTAATAGTACATTTTCGTGTGCCTACTGCCCGTGATCTTACTAGCATCGCCATCGCTAGGTCTAAAATTAAATAACGAAATTAGATACACTATGGGAAGTTTTATGACTTGTTTCACTTTTAAGATTTCAGGCTTCAAATTCAAGAATTTGTAAAGTTATTCAATTGGACTAGAAGAAATATTTGATAAACTTGTCTGATTATTTTGATCATTATAACAACCAGAACCTTCATAAGTAGATTCGTTATGGCTATTACCAATTCCTCTACAAAAGTTCTTCAAAAGTTCATATTTTCATCTTATGCTTATTTTTAAAGATTAAAAAAAAAATTATTTCAGATCCATGTTGTTGAAGTAAATTCAATTCAAGTTTAGTCAATATTCCTATTTGAAGCTTATTGGTGTCAACGTAATCCGAAATAAGGAATCAATTTAGTGAAAAAAGAATCTACTCGTGAAGTTTAGCTTTTAATTCATCATTTTAAAAAAATCAGATGATATACTGTGGACTAAAGAGGAAACAAGGTGTACTTTTATAATACGTGGAATGCTTGAGAAATCTGTAAAACTTTAAAATGTCTAGTTTATATAAAAATGATATTAAGTTATTTGTTATAAAACTAACTGAGATGGCTTAAAAACATACGAGAACGATGTATTAAAATGTGTATTTCGTCTTTTGCAAGAAAATATTGAGCTGTTTATGTAGTAAAACAGTTGTAACTTTAAAAAATATTGATTGTAAAATTTGTTTCCTTAATTGTATATTCCTTTGAAAATAATTATTATTATTAATATTATTAAATATTTTTTATTATAAAAATTAAGATTGAATTATAAAAAAAAATTTCTTCAAACAAATCGTCTATTATTATCATTCCTTAAATATATTTTATTAGATTCCTGTTATTTGCTCGCAAAAACAAAATTGTAAAAATATAAGACACAAAAATGACACAATATGTTCCCTAAAACGTTTATAAGCTAAAATATTATTTAAATAATATAATAAAAAACTAGATTAAAATAATAATGAAATTTTTTTTTACTAAATAAATCGTTAATTTTACTTTTGAATAAATAAAATGTTTTTCTCCCTGGAAAAAAATCTACAAAATCTATAAAATTATTATCATATATATTGATATGATTATTATAATTATATGAGCCAATTATTTTAATATTTATTTTATATAAATGTTCGCAATTTTAGAAATGGTTTTAAATCAAAAACTGTGTTATTTATTTCGAGATCGACAACTCTAAGGATTAGACTTTGAAAACTTATTTAAATAATTTTTTTTTTTAAATTTCAGAGACACGTTTTTTATTTTATCTTTTGCTTGCATATATAAAATTTATGTCCAATTTGGAAAATGAGATTAAAGACCATTGGTCATTAAGTACACACATACACTGACAATTTCAACATTATTATTACAAAAATATGTAAACTTTTAGATCGAAAATTAAAGTGATTTCCTATGCATACGCTTTGCTGAATAATTGTACGGCAGCTATATGAACAAGACTGAGTGCTGTAAATGTTAAATGTACTTTCATTATGCGAAGTCACTTTTGTTAGTAGTTAACAAGAGGCGTCACCATTAATCATAAAGTTAAGAAGAATATAATGTTTTCTTTTTCTTATTTTTTTAGTGTTCCAATTCAATTTTTTGAAAAGTAAATTATTTATGATAAAAATTTTTGTATATTCGAGTTTTCTTGTTTAAAATACGTTAAATTTCTCAATTTTTCTCGAAAATCAAACAATAAACAAAGTTAAATGAAGAGTTTGTGATGATTTCTTCAAGCACAAATTAATTGAATAACTTTCCGAATTCTTGATTTTGAACCCATTCTGTAGATGTAAAATAAGTCGTAAAACTTCCCGAACTGTATCTGATTTTGTTATTTAATTTTGAATCTGGTGACGGACATGCAAGTTGGATTGCGGGCAGACAGGGTCACGAAAATGTACTATTTGATAAAATAAAGAATATTCACAGAATAACTGCGCTATTGCAAAATACTTTATAGATTATAGATTGCAAAACATAGAAAAAATTATGATTAAATTTTATTGAGAAAAAATTTTTAGGAATTTGGATACAAATCAAAACAATACAAATGTTATTTAAAATGCGACGTTTCATCATTTTATTCAGACATCGTCAGACAATTTAAATAAAGTTGTATCGTATATTAATTATTGAAAATATGCGTTGCCAAGATAATTTAAAAAAATCTATATTTCAGGAAAAAAAAGTAATTAAATAAAATATTCATATTTCAAGTTGTTGAAATATTTCAAAATTAATAACAATATAAAAATTAAATTAAATAACCTCCGTCCAGCTGAGCAATGTATTCCAAATTAAATTTAAAAATGCTCAAAATAAGATGCTTTGAAGGTGCTGCAAAATGAAAGTAGGTGCTGAAATTTTTAATAAACAAAATTGAGTAATCGAGATGTATTGCTGCCGTGATATCACGACAAAGGAATTCCGAAATAAAAACTATATTAATATAATGTAAGTACCATTAATAAATTAATCTGTAAATTCATCTAAAGTTAGTACGAAAATTGAATTAATTTAATCAAAATTAACAAAATATTACGAGCAACATGAATCACTGCTGAAAAAATTGTCAAGCATGTTGAATTATTTTTTTGGTAAATTTGATTAAACCGATTTATTGATGGCACATGATAAAAGAACCTTAAAAGTACTTAAATTGAAGCACATTTAAATTAAATTTTGAAATTAATGCTCTGCTAGATTCACGTAAGATGTAGTAGCATATTTCATAGAATATAGAAGTTTTAAATCTTCCACTTATTATTATTAATTATTAAATAATATTGAATATATTTGGTTACTTTAATACAATTTAATAGTTCAAAAACTTTACCGATATAGTTTCGAAATAATTGATTATATTACTGAGAATTTCAATCTCAACAGCATACCAAATACTCAATCCTGCTTTCTTTGTTTTAGAAATATCACTCTATTATAAACTAAACTACAAATAAAAAACTAAACAATACTTTTAAAGAGAATTGACACTATAAGATCTCTATAAATATTAAAACAGTCTTATGTAATACACATTATATTTCTTTCAATTTTCGTGCACAAAAAACTTAAAAAATAATTATCCAAATGTTATAAAATTTCGTATGCACAATATTGTCATAAAAATGGAGAGCTTGTCGAAGAGTTACTCACAATAAATAATTTTATAAATGTTCATTTGAAAAACTACATTTCCACAATTTTCATGTCAATATTTTGCATGCCGAATTTCAATATATTGAGATAAGCATTTTTTAAGTGTTTTTTTTTTGTGCACGTAAGTACAATGAATTTTACATTAAAGATTGTCTTCACAATAATCGGAATTGTTTTTGTATCAATTTTCGTTAATAAAACGTAATAAGATTTACAAAAATATATTTCACACAGAAAAATAACCTGAATTGTTGAAATAATTTATTATTAAGGGAAGAAAATTGTAATTTATTTTATCAAAAAATATGTTGGTATACGATTCAGTATTTTGAACACATTCACCTTATTTATACTTGCAGTTATTGATATCAATGGTTGAAGTGTATTGATATCAACATTCATTCTTGTCGTATTTTATGCATAATTTTTCATACCACTGTTGTTGCTACTTTAATGAAAATCTAATTTTTAACAATATATATAAAAAATACTTTGTATAGAAATTTACATCGATCAAAATACAATCTTTGCGATTTAACCTATTGGTAAAGATATATATTTATTTCAACCACGTTTTAGCAGTAACGAAAATTGTTAGTGGTTTCCAAAATTCTTTTAATCAATGCCTAATTTTGTAACAATTTTGTCATAAAATTCCTGATATATACTTCGAAAATATACTTAAATTAAAAATATATTAATAAGACTAATAGCAAAATTAGAATAAACTTTTCAAAGTGGTAGATATGAAAAAGAGGCAAACTACATTTAGTCTTATCCAAAATAATAATAATAATTCTGTTCAAAAATTTCAAAAATTCGAAAATACATTAAAATTATTGCTCTATTTATGAGACCAATAGCAAATTTCGAAGTATGCAAATTTTATTGGTTTTATAAAAAAATTTCCACCAATTATAGAATAAGGAATAGGAACATAATTCTGATTATCATGATCAGAAGATAATAAAATAATCCTTATGTAATAATCCTTATGTAAAAAATATTTTGAATCACAAGTTTTCATTAAACCAAAATGAATCAAAGAACCAAAAACCCAAAAAATTCACTATCAATAGTCAATAATATACGACTCTATAAAAGTATAATGCGCTCAAAATATATCGCTTTATTTTAAATGCAACATCTTCTGCTTTAACATACAAAGAAAGAAAAAAACATTTTTATTTACTTTTTAATCCAATTAAATCTCGTAACTTTGATAGTATTTTGAGCTATTTAAAATTTTAAAATTAAAACTTAAAATGTTTTGATACACATTTGAAAAAAAATTTGAATAACAAAATATGATATTAGTTTTAAATCGCTACCATAATATATCTATTATATTTCATATCATAACGCACGAATTTTGAGCCAATTTACATATTTTCTACTATTCATATTTGTTTTAAAATAGACAAATTTATATTGCCTTAAGGTAAAAAATTTGCACAAAAAATCTGAACTTAAATTAAATGAAAACAAAAATAATAAAAGTTTTGAAAACTTACGTCATAAATCCGCGTGAAACTATTCGATAAATAAACCACCTCCCACTATATTAAAACAGAACAATATTCAATAATCACTTTTAGATAAAATTATTCAATAATTTTAATCATTAAAAAACCACACATTTAATAAATTTAACACTCGATTGTTATAATTATAAAATCACTGAAAAAAAAGTGATTTAAAAACACCAGTTATAATTTTTTACACTCACTCAAAAAACCAAAAATTTGTTTCAAAATTCACTTTTTTTTAAACACTTAATACACTGAAAAAAATGTAAATTTTTTTGTTTATTCATAAAAATTTTTCTCGAATTTTCATTGAATTCGAAATAAGAGTGAACTATTTCACATACGAACGAGATACACGTAAACGATATTAAAAACAGTTTGTGGGGTAACATACACACACACAACAATGCTTTGGTTAGTGTTACAGTTCGAACTGTTTATCGTACGAATGTTGTTGGGCAACTAAGTGCCCCCGTTATTGTAAAGCGTCGGCGCTAGGAAAATCATCAAACAAGAAAATATACACGACTATAACTCGAATGAGTGAGAGCTGTATGATGTGTACGATGGAGAGAGCGATGATCACGACCTATCCTTTTGGAATATACGATACGCGTTTACCACGTTTTCACGCGATCAACTCTTAATATTTTATATATATGTAGATATCTATATATTATACTTTTACACTGGGAATCATCGGTCGTTCGATTCGAATTGTTTGGTAAAAAAGGCACTGCTTTATATTATAAGCTCTATACTTTAAATTTGTATGAGTCTCTCTTATTCACTACTTTTCGATGTATACTAAATACTGGATATTACCTCTATGTATGTGATAATCTTCCAGCAAATATCCAAATCATAAAGACATTAAAAATAGGTATTAAGACTTCTGTTCTGTAAGATCTCTCAATTATGACGTAATGATGATTTCTTTTTTAAGACGTAATAATTACGAACTCTTTAAATAGTCTTTTTTGCAAGACTATTCAGAATTGTGAATACTTTAAGAAGTCTTTTTCCTGATTTTCGATGGAAATCAAAATTATGAGCACTGTAAGAAGTCATTTTTATGCGAATTCAGAAATATGCGCACTATAAGAAGTATTTTGTCGGAAATATGAGCATTTTAAGAAGTGTTTTTTATCGAATTTTGTAAAAAGTCAAAAAGAAAAAGAATCCTGAAAGAAATACAGTCATTGTCTGTATATAGACGTTATGAAGCATTCAAACTGGATCTGTTTTTCTTAAATAAATTTCGCAAACCCATTCATAATATTGGAATAAATTTAAAGAGGGATATATTTTTTGTAAAAGATCTTCGGACTGTGTTGAAGAAAAATGCACAACCAAGTTTCAATTTATGTAAATTTGGTTATAGTACAGTGTTCAAAATATACTTCTGAATCATTATACTGTGCAAATGTGATACCAATTCTTGTTGATTGCTATACTTTTAAAACTCATGAAGTGAAAATTTCGTTCCGTCAAGTCTGGGTTTATTTAGAAAGTTCTAAATTATTTGTTTTATAAGAAAAATTATTTTTGAGATACTGTTTTTACATTTAGTTTTCCCCAAATTTCCTCGATAAAAATATTTATACTCGATATACATTATATGTCAGAGTATATTAAAATTAGTCTAAAATTTGTAACGCTTCTAATGAATCCATTTCCGATTGTCTGTCCGTCGATCCGTCATCAGGATACCTCAAAAACAAAATGATATAACGAGTAGATATTTTGGTTACGTATACTAAACATAAAAGTTCAAAGAATGAGCAAAGTCAGTCCATTGGTTCCAATGAATCCTACACCCAACTTTAAAACTATAAAAGATAGAAGAAAAATTTAATTTAAAAAAATCTTTATTTCTATGAAACAAACAACTTTTGTTTGAATATTCTATTTCGTAAAATATGCGGATTTGCTACAATTTAAGCTCATATTAAGCTAATTATCGCATATTGGAATAACAATACATATTATTATTTATTATACAAGTATGTATAACTGTATAAATTAGATATTTAGTGTATTTTATTAATGCTAATTTAAAATAGTCCTAATAAAGACATTCAACCATTTGTCGAGAATCTAAATAATTAACATTGTTAATGGTTTTCTTCTCATGTTTAAATATCATAAATACGTATTTGGAGTGCAAAGTTATCATCATCAGTATGAATAAACTAATCGTAATTATTCTCCGAGGACATGTTACTACCTGTTTATAAAGTAACTAAATTATTAGGCACGAGTAATATTTGGCCAAGAATTTCGGAACTTAACTTACAATTTATTAGGATATAAATAAATAGTTTCGATTAATTTCGAACAAGAAATGTGTAGTTGTAGGGTGGCAAATAGGTATTTCTGGGAATTTTAAACTGATCTTTTTTTCTCCAATATATAGCAACAGTAATTTTTTTGGAATCCTGCAATCCCAAAAAATCTAAACACAAAATAAGAATGCGGGAATTTTGTCATCTAAATGCGTCACATGTATATATCGAAAAATTGAAAAAAATATTAAATTGTTTTTTTCAAGAATAAAAAAACGTAATTTAAACAAAAGTTCAGTTTACTGTGTTGCCTGACAGGTTATTTAAGTTTATATTTACCATACCACGGATATATGAACATAACAATAGAGATAATTTAGTTTTGTTCATCGTAGGGAATAGGGCAGAGAGGGGCTGCTCTGTCGTGGTTAAAATGTCAAATAATAAGATGTCTTTTTATTGTGTATATATTCCACCCGACCGTAATGGTGATGGAATATAGATATATTTTCATATAAATATTAGGTAATAAAAGTATTTGGCAAGATGGTGGGGGAAAATTAGGGTAGATGGTATTTTTTTTATTTGATGAAAATAAATGCAATGTTCCGTGGCAATAGAATCAAGTCATGGAAAATGCTACATGAAATATCAATTAATATTTTAAGTAAAATCAAATATTCATATTTGGTATTTATGTCATGACATTCATTTTTTGTTGAAAAATATGAAAAGGATTTCGATTGTGAAATTTGTCGATGAAATAAAATAAAATAATAAAATAAAAAATAATTTGTCGATAAAATTTGTATTTATCAATGAGCGCTGGATTAAAGAAATGTATATATATCCTTTAGCCTAAAGGATATATGTATGTTATGTATATGGTATGCATGTTATTATGACAGTTAAGTGTCATAATGATTTTAATTATCCTTCGAAATTTTTGGAACATTTAATAAATTGTATACAAATGAATACATTTATTAATTACGAAAACACCCACGATGTTTTATATATGAAACAAATTTGTTTTATTAAATTATACAATGCCTGTGGCATCTACAGTTTAAATATGAAAAACAATCCAAACGAAGGAACTGCTTAGCGTTAGTGAATTTTTTCAGCAAAATTTTGCACAAGATTTGAGTGGTAGCTGATTACTCAATTTATAAAGTATACATTATTTTTTTAATTCAATAATTAAGATTAAAAAAGCAATCCTCTATCCATTGCAAATTTTTGAATATTAAAGCCTGATGTGTAAATCTTTCAATATTTGATTTTATTTAATTCATTCTAAAGGTAAAAAACTAGATGGCTCTGGATGACGACTTAGGAAAATCTATTAGTTATTATACCTATTTAGCATGTAATTGTTGTAAAATATTACTTAAAAACACTTCAAAGATTATTTAGAATTTTAAAACAAAAATTTGCTATATTTTTCAATTTTTTGGTCTAGAGTTTAAATTTATTTTTCTGAATTTTTTTTGTGCAATTACAACAATAGTTATATTTAGAAATATTTTTAAAGTTTTGTAAATCAGTTTTCTGACCATTAGCTGTTCTAAAATCATGCGTTTTAAGACAGCTTATCTATGATTCATTGAAATCTGGTACAGATGTCATACCAATTTTCCGCTTGTAATCACAAATTTATGTATAATATCAGCATATTACATTCTAGAAAAACTTTTAAACAAAAAATCAAACCGGAAAAACTGAAAACCAAAAATTATCTTAAACCAAAAGAATTTATATATTTCTTTTAAGTCACTTTTCAATATAGTGAATATATTGGGGATATTCTATACAACAAAAGTAATTTATAACAACAGCACATAGAAATTCTATACGGTCACCCATCCAAGTACTAACTTTGTAAAATGTTGCTTAACATTATTGATCGGTTGAGATCAACTATTACCTTACCCCCAGGGGGGGGGGTATATTATATAGATTATTTTGAGTATATTATTTGAAATAGATATATTATTTGAATATTAAATAAAAGAAATTCCATGCGGGCACCCATCCAATTACTAACTGTGTATAATGTTGCTAAACATTATTGATCGGTTGAGATCAGTAATTACGTTACCCCCAGGGTGGGGATATTTTATATAGATTATTTTGAGTATATTATTTGAAATAGATATATTCTTTGAACTATTGTTGTATTTTTACAAAATATGTTCAGAAAAATAAATTTAAACTCTTGCTCTAGACCAAACAATTGAACAATGAAGCAAATTTTTGTTTTAAAATTCTAAATAGTCTTTGAAGTGTTTTTAAAGTAATATTTTACAACTATTACAAGCTAAATAAGTATAATAACTAATAGATTTTCCTAAGTCATCATCAAGAGCCATCTAGTTCCTTAACATTATTGGACATTATCAACAGAAATATATAATTCTATGCGGTCAACACCCCACTAACTGTGTCTAATGTTGCTTAACATTATTGATCGGTTGATATCAGAAATTAATATTAAAAAAAAAAAAAAATAATATATATATATATATATATATATATATGTATATATATATATATATATATATATATATATATATATATATATATATATATATATATATATATTATGTTGTCACCCATCCAAGAACTACCTGTGTAAAATGTTTCTTAACTTCCATTTTTATGTAACCTTAATAAATAAATTAAGACTCATATACCTTAGTCATTTTGAATCAGAGCCCGCGCATCATGCTTTATTTAATTAATTAATTTGCTTGTTTAGTCTGACTCAAAATCACTTAGGCATACTTTCAAGCGTTTATAAACTTAGTTATTAAACTTAAAAAAAAGGTTTATTATTTTTTGATTTTTAGTTTTTATGGCGATTTGACTTTTTTGTTAAAAAGATTTCTTTTTATAGTTATATTCTACTAATTACTCACAACTCAGCATTAAAAGAATGTAAGTGCATAATAAATCACCCCAATTTCCCACCCTTAGGAAGAAATTGTTTTCCAAATTTTTGTTGGACCAACATCAATGTGTACTCTATTCCATAAAAAATAATAATAATTATCAAATCTGTAAAAAGTTATGCTAGGTCATATAATTAGTGAGTGTACAATCATCCCTTGTTTTCCTACCCTACGGGCTGAAATTTTGTTTACTAATTTATGTGGAACTTCGAATTCCAATAAAATAGAATTATCAAAATCGAACTACTCTGTAAAAACTGATGCGTGATGATACATTAAAAAAAAATTGATTACTCGTCGATTTGAGAACCTTGGATTTTCGTCGGTTAAAAAATGAGTTTTTAATGTGTGTAATAAATTTAATTACTATTTTTTTTGTTGTTGTTGTAATTTCCAAACGATAAATTATTGTCATGATTAAAGTTTACAATTTTGTTTATTAAAAAAGTTTCAAATCTAATGTCAATCATTTATAAAATAATGACTCATCCATCTCTCTTTGAACTTATTTGTGTACGTAATGGTATTGTTCATTTTCGAGCTTTCGCTTCAATACAATATTAGTCTGATACCTTGTATAATTAATTAAATATTTGTATATAAATTTAAAGAAAGGAAATTAATGAATACGATAGCTATATTTTCTTTATGGAAATTTGTTCAAGTTAAAATAATTTTCGTAAAAAGTAACCTTGAAATATTTATTCTTGATAAATATCCGTACTCATTTTACAGCTTTTAAATATTTCTAATATTTGATCTGTTTTTAACTGAAACAAAAACATGCCATTTTATTTTTTAATATTTCTATTGTCAAAGAATTCTATTTTTTCTGGATAAGTGACACGGTTTTTGACTGATGAAATTTTCTAAGATAAAATTTCATTCGAACAGACAGGCAAAAAACTTAATTATACTTTTTATTTGCTGTTTTTTATTATCACTGTATAAGTTGCCTGAAATGAAAAATGACGGATTTTTGTAGAGAAATAGTAACATTTTTTTAAATATTTGATTTATTTCTGGTTTGCATAAGATAGTTGTTATCCCAAATTTTGGTCATGTTTCAAAATTAATGATTTTCGTTCTATCGATTGTCCATGAGCTGGTGATCTTCTTAATGCCTATAATTAATTTCCTTATGAATTTCATTAAAAACTATAATTTAAATATATAGTTTATTCCTGGTTAAAGCATAGGATAGTTTTTATCCCGATTTCTTTTTCATTGCAAAATTAATTCGCCATCGTCCTAATGCCTATGATTAATTTTTTAATGAATTTCCATAAAAACTTTAATTATTTTCGATTACTATAATTATTGATATTTATAAAAATTTTCGATTTCAATTAGGCCCCTGACTGCTACTTAATACGGGTATTAAACTTAGGCTTTAAATTTTTTATTTAAATTTAATCAAACTTGTTTCGGGCCGTTTAAGTACACTTCGTTCAAATTTTCTGTCCGCAGAATTTAATTTTCTGTTTACGTTTAAAGTTTATGAATAATATGTGCCTTTTTGTAAAATATCCTAGAAAAGTTTCAACCGTTTTCTTTCGAATCGAATTTTAAAATAAAATCACTGTTATTCATAATTTTTTTTATTATAATAAATATGTTATTATTATCATTATCATATTCGTTATTATTATGTTATTAAAGGATGGTGTAACACAACCCTTTAAGAAATACCGGAAATTAATTCAATGCTATTCCATATTATTATAATATAATATATATTACACCAAGTTCAATAAGGGGAACAACGTGTACATTCCTGATATTCGCATTCTATTTGTTATTAGTCAACCATTTAATGTATAAAATTAGTTTTACCCGTGTTAGTTTATGAAGAAGACGTGAAAGTTTCTATAGTAAACTTGAATATCGTACGTTTTCATACTGAAAGTGAAAACTGATACGGGAAAACCTACGATAATATTATTTTGTATCATAAGAATCATATGAATTAGAAAAAATTTACTTTGTTACTTTTCATTGACATATTTTCGATGATAGAATTGTCAAAAATTCGAAACAGTTTTTAATACATTCTGAGCTTCAAAAATCATCTCTTACTTTTATAAATATCATTTTTGAAGGACAAATCCAAAGATTCCAGAAAAAGTCAAAAGAACTAAAAATTTCACAATATAGCTCTTAAACAACGGTAAATTTTTATATCGTTTGATTGTATTTCGCCCTTTCACAAAAACGTTATCCTATTTTAAATATTTTAATTTAACTTGAATTGTATATAATTTTATCGGGTGTAATTTTGCAACTCAATTTTGAAGTAGATGCCTTCAATTGAAGTGTAGTTTTGTATATGCATTCAGTTTGGATGACAATGCATGGTAAACTTCTGTGTGACAATATTCTAAAATCAACATGACGGTACACCCAAACTGGCGAAATAGTTAATTTAATGCTCTTCTATGGGCATCACATGAAAAGGCTTGGTGATAGTCAGTTGGAAAAAAGAGTGACATCACTTTAAAACCAATACGGCGAGCAAATACTTTGAATATAAAATAATATTTTCAGCAAAATAAAGATGAAAGGTTGTAAGAAGCAATGTTGATTTTTACTTTGTTTGTAGAACGACCTTCTATGAACGATCGCTTTACATTTTATTGGCTATAAAATATATGAAAAACTACCTTCTGATTTACTAGGTGCAAATATTAATAGATATACGATAAATAAAAAAAAACATATCCTTGTGGTTGCACTCTATAAGAACCTAATAACTAATTAAAATCATTAATTATTTATATTTGAAATTAAAAATAATTACTAATGCAATTTCTTCAATCATTCTTCCAATTCCCAACCCAATAACTTCAAATAAATATCTTTGTAATTGTTCAACAAATTTTTCTTTGAAATTTGCTATACAAATTACATCAAAACAATTGAACAAATACTACTATATATTCTTGAATGTGAATGTTTTATTAATCATTTTAGACACTCGTAGCGCATCAATCGATTAAGAAGACCCTTCCACATACTTACACGGTTCGGATAACATAAACGAATTAAACATAATAGTTTTTTGTATTGTACGTATTGTAATTGTTTATAATATCCAATTATCTGTATGAGGTGTCAAGACCATTAATGTGGTCATATTTTTGAATGAATAAATAAAATAAAATAAATATTTCATGCAAAATTATTTAAATATTTGAAAGAAAAATGTACAAATTATATGCAACCAATTAAAAAAATAATTTTTTTTAACGAATATTTTCCTTTTTATTAATTTCTGCTACTCGTGGCACATTATTAGCTTATGTTGTCTTTATGCGTTACGGATAAGCAATTTTCTGTAGAATATACGAATAAATTAACACATGGTATACAATTTTTTTGCTTTACAAAATTTCCCACATAAAATATTACCGTTTACAATCACACTTATATGTATATATGTAATAGATATGTTGGTATGTGTTTCATACTTCAATCGTCTTTTGGACTAGGAAATTGAGTTTTCAGTTATCTAGATGACAGAAAACGGCAAACAACAGGAAATCATAAGATTTATATCTTATATATTATATGTTATGTATATGGTAATAACATAATATACATATATCTATCTAAGCGTATGGTTAAAGCAGGAGTTGAACAACACTAGTTGGTCCTTTTTTTTTTGGTAGAACTATGGTTGGATGTCATGTTAACCTTAACCTTAACTCAAAATTATATTTAAGGAGTCCATATTGTGAATCTTGTGTGTATTATTTATATGGTTTATGTATGTTTGTGATTTTCTTGATTTTAGTTTTGGAACTTCCGTATTTTAAAATTTTGTAAATCGGTTTGCCTAAATTTTGTTGATATAACATGGATACTTAAGCAATTTATCGTGAATGAGGCTTTGCTTCATCTTAATCTGCGAATATTGAAACGCAGCACAATACTATCCACGTGTCAACAGCTGATTTGCTTTTGTTCCGTTTCTGGATAGATAAGTTGTGTTTGTGTTACTATTACAAATTTTATCTTTTATATTAGCTTTCAGATTTAAAAATTCCGTGTCACGTTGTATGTCCTCGATGAACGCCTAAATAACTGAATCAATTTCAATCAAATTATGTGAAATCAGTACGGTTTGATCCAATTTAAAAGGAAAGATAGTATATATCTCAATTTTATTGCAAATTATTTATATAACATAACAGTTATAATTATCTATGAGTTCCATAAGATTCTAACAGATGGCGATGTAACGAAATTTATCGGCTGGATTGAGTATGTTTCTAATAGATAACACTTTGTAAAACCGGGTGTGCTATATCAAATACCCGATATCCCATGGGATAGTCGGGTGCTGTTCAACAAATATCGGGCTTCTGATATAAAAGGTTTATCCGGAATTCTTCCCTTAAGGGGATGATAAACGAGACCAAAGTTTTTATGGGACAACATGATTCCATGGTCCAACCTACTTAAAATTTTACATGCAGTCGATGTAATATCGTTTAATAAAATGGGAAAATTGTTTTTTTCAAACTTCTCTGTGTGAAAATTGTAACAACAATGCACGCATACCCGGTGCTAGTTGTATTATAAGATATTGTACAATTTTTAAACAGGTGAGAAAATACCACACGTTTGAGTATTACACCGTGCATCATAGTTACGAATTCCTTGTTTGGGCTGCGTGACATCGCTCAAAGTGCGCAAGTTTGTAGGGTCTCAAAAAGGACTATAAACAGATATGATTACTTATTCAAAAACGCGAAAATTTTGCTGAAAATCATGTAGATAGGCATTAAAATACTGTTTTCATAATTTTTTGGTCCCGAATCTTTTTTGGCTTTTTGAAATGCTAGATTTATATTTTTATCGCCTCTCGAAATCCTCTTAAAATTTCAATTAAAAACGTTTATAATGGGTTCAATTCGTTGTACCATACAAAACCATGCCTATTATTTTTATATTGTTACCTTTCAAAACAATTGAATGTCGATCAGGATTAGTAAGTTGGAAATGTTTTTGACCGAAATGGATATCGTTTCTTGCGTCGTCATAAAAAGTAATTGAAAGTAAAAGACAATGATTCAAGAAATAATTGACTGCTTAGCCAAGCTTAGCCAAGTTGAGAATGAGAAGATTCCTTGCATAATTTTAATGTATGGAAGTAATTCGATGATTTGCATGCAATAAATTTTATGTATATGACATTATTTTTTATGTATGATTTATAATATACAGCTTTGATTAAATATTTAGATTTTCGACATATTGCTTGTGTTAAGAAAAAAAATTAAAAATTTATGATGCTTTAATGCCGTATAGCATGGATTTTTCTATTCAAAAAATCAACAAGATCCAATAAGAAATCTTCTCTATTGTTTTCTGCTATATAATATTTTACAATATTTTTACCAAAGAAAGTGATCGGGATCTGTTCAAAGCAAGAGTTTCTAGGAAACCAAGCTTCTCTTTAAAATTAAAAATTTCGTTCTATTATTATTTTTTACGTTAGTAAAACTTCAACTACTAAGCTCATCAGTGACTACAGCATCAATAAGGACAAAAAAAAAACTTATAGAGCAAGAGCTGGCTGCAAAAAACTTGAACTATCGAGTTACCGGATAAAGTATTTTTTAAATGATACTACTCACTGTAACAATTGAAAAAATCATTTAGTGCCAGGGCAAATATGATGCATAACATTGTTATATTTTTTCTACTCTATATTTTTTGGACATAAACTGTACCAATCGAGTAACCGCTTGAAACTGATTTTAAAATTTAGTTTCGAGTGAGTAGAAAATAATTATGAACAAGTGCCTCGTTAAATCTGGTACTAAATCCATGGCAAGAAACATTTTTTAATTTTTGTTGTTGTTGTGTTACCATAACCATCGAGTAACCGCTTCAAAATGTAATCAAATTGAAATTTAAACATTTCTTACTAAGAAAATAAATTTGTGCCACTTCTATTTTAGTGACAAATGCCTGGCACGATACTTTATATTCCTTCGAGCCCTATACTTTGCATGTTTTATAATTACAGTTTCTTATAAATTAATTAAAGTAAATCATTTTGAAAGAAGCAACTTATTTCAACTAAAACAACTTCCTAAAAGCCATGAGTAGTTTTGCAAAATTCCACTATCAATTAATTCGCTTTTTATTCTTTTATAATTTAAAAATCTTGTAAAATATTTCCTCATTCTCAATTATTTATGCTTCTAATTAATTTAATTTCTAACAAAACTAACCGGCTTGAAAATTTTATTTTACACAAAATGTGACGGAAACACAAATATGCCTTAAAGGTATCAATGTGAACGGACGCACGATGGGTTCGTTGTTAATATTTAATTATGAAGAGAATATTTCTATACAGATTGTGTAAAATACGTTGTCTAATACATGTTTATTTTGCACCGTATTCATCAAAGAGACAGTTTAAAGTGGAATTTGATCTGTAGATTTAAAAAATAACATCTGTTTAACGATAGGATACGTTTTTGAGATATCGTCAATAAATCGGTCCCGAAGTCAATATTTCCGTCTAAACTTTGAGGGTTATCTCAAAAACTAGCAATCTTACCATGGAATAAATGTTATTTTTAGGCTTCTTTAGGCTTCAGACCTTAAAAAATAAAAAAAGAGTTATAAATTTGTTTTTTTTTTAATTCTTGGCGATTATTTAACAATTTTACGGAAATACCAAATTATATCTCGAATGAAACAATTTGAAAGAAATTTTAAAACCAAATTTTTTAATGGGTCAGAAAAATTACTTTGGCCTTTGCCTATAGTAAACAATCGTTTTGAAACCGGTCCTATCATAGTCTCCATGTTCTAAATAAGGTATTTTGCGGAACACACCAGAATCTATCTGTTTTTGAGCTCATATATGTACCACTAAACATTAATTAGACGCCTGCCCTTACACGGTCTGTAAATATACATGTAAACAATTATTTATGAGTGAATACACAAAATGCACACTCCGATTAACAACAACCATGCAGATTACGGTTAAAACAAACGCATATGTTTTATAATTATTATGTACAAAGAGATTCAAATTTTAAACGAAAAAATAGCATATTATTGGACCTGCGTAAGCTTAGTTAGATTTGTCCAGCAAAACTTCAATTAAAAATTAACTTTTGATACAAAATAAAATGATTTAATACATTGCATTTTATTGCAAAAAATTTTTTTAATTAATTTCTGGACACTATTTATATTTTATCATTAATTCAATATTTCAATAACGATACTATAATTCTAAACAACAACAAATTTATTAATTATACTTTTAAAATTGGAGTGTGATGACGGAAAAGAAATCCTTCGAAATATATTTTACGAATAGTATAAACAGAATTTAACCTTTGTTTTATTGAACTTTTAAACAATCATTATAAAATACCTCTTGAATTGAATTGTCTTAAATATGCGTCAAATATTGTGACAACCATGTACACGGTTAAAAGGGAATACACAGCCACGTCCATTGTACCTAGAGCTTTTGGTCGTCTGCACTCCACACACCTAAGCACACCTTTGCCATGAAGGCAAAGATAATTTCTAGCACAAGGTGACAATTATTATTATGATCTTGGTGTTATTATGAACTGGTTACTCCAAACGTCGACAGTGTGATCAATTAACTGCCCCTTAAATTTTCTAATATATTATAAATGATCAAACAGCCGCTTCCTGGATTCGAATCCACAGTCTAAGTACTCAAATAGGTAAAAGTGCGAGTGAATGAATATTCAAGACGAAGGACTGAGGTTGAATCTTAGATGAAGTTTATGAAAACAATTTGTAATTATTTAAAAAATAACTATTTTGCACTAAAACATTTTGTCTCTTACGGTTGAAAATTTGAACAAGACATCTATAAGACTCATTTTTTACTTCACAAACTCTTCATCAAAGGAGATGCTGAGTGAACAGATAAAAATGAACTTTGCATTAAATTTCCCTATCAAAAAATGAAATAATATTACAAAATTTTTGTAAAGCATGATATAATTAATATATTTGAACGTGAGCACCGAGCATTAAATTCGTTTCAATGGTTACGAAATTTTACTGATTTTTAAAGTCTGTGGATGGTTTAACATAGCAAATTTCTCAAAATTTATTTACAAATTAAAATTAATAATGTTCATTGTTGTAATTAAATTGCTTATGAAAGTTATTCCACGATTCTTACAATTTTGAACCGCTGTCATCAATCAAATGGTATTTTTTGTAATTATTCAATACTTTTTGTTTGACATTTGCTATACAATTTATATGCAAACAATTGAACAAATAATTATATTTTCTAGAATATCAATGTTTCATAACATACTTTAGACGGTACGGATACAAATGGCTTATTAACTGCTTCCTTGATGTAAATCTCAAAATGATTACAAATATAAAAGCGTGACAAAGTTTTTTATCAGAATAATGAAAAAACGGCAAATTGTAATTTTTCCTTAATCATACGTGGGGGTATGATGTATTGTATATGTTTGTGTGAGCATGGTTTTGTGTATTTTTGTGCGTTTGCTTATAGTTTTATTGTTGCAGGCACCCTCCAAAAAAATATAAATCTGCTATAATTCACAGTGTATGTTAAATTTACATTGAATAATGGCCAAATAGAATACACACATTATCCACTCTTGCTTTCACACACACAGGAAAAGTAAATAGTAAAAACATTATATAGAATATTATTTAAAATTATATATCGTGCGTGTATGGACAAAACAGAAAAAAAAATTCTGTTTCCAAGCTGAAGAACAAGCAAACATGAATTTTACGGTGAGTATATGTATAAATGTTTCGGTTAAAGTACAAATTTAGTTAGTGTATGAAATAACTTAATAATGTATGCATGAACTAAATCATTTAGACAAAGTATATCATGTATAAAACTTAAATAACGTACGTTATTCAGTAATGTTCTACATTTTGAAGCCTATAAATTATTTTCTTTAAGGGAAGGGGGATTATATTTTTGCCAAATTCATAACCTAATATTTATTTCGGAGTTATATTTACTATATTACTTATTTATTCATGTTTACCATGCATACAAAAATTAATTAATGCTTGTATCTTAAATTAATTTAATATGGAGGTATTATTTCATAGTATAATTGATCCAAATTAAATTTCTTATAAAAATTATCTATTTCATTTTATTTAAGCGTTAAACATTGGCATCCTTTTAACATAAACACCTAATGAAAACTTTTTTAGATCGTGAAAAAAATTGAACCCAAGAAAATTTACAGTTAGAAAAACAAAACAATGTATATGTTTAGAAATACATTTTTCCATGAAGCAACTTGAAAACTAACCAGTTGTTGAAGACATATCAGACACATATATTAATTGAACATATTTGAACATTTTTACAAAGTTTCGTGTCTATTATTAAACTCTCCTAGTGAATGAATACATTAAATGAAGTTTATCTGTAATTTGCACTTTATCTGTAGCATATATATATTATGTATATTTATATATTTAAATAATTATATTACATGCGTAAAGAATCACTTTGATAATATACCTGGTTTTTTTTTCTACGAAAATTATCTGTTAAAAAAACTACCCCTATATGCGTATTTGATAAAAATTATCTGATCAGAATGTTAATTTGCGAATGGTTTTTTTTTTTTTTGTATTTTTTCCATTTTTGGTAATAATTTTGTGTAATCATTGTGTGATTACGAAAAAAAATGCTTTCTTTTAAAATAATTAGCATCTTTGTTAAATTTTTTTCTCTCTATCAATGTTTTGTTTATTAATTCTTGAATTTGAAAATTAATGTACCCTTGGAGTAGCGAAAATAATCTAATTCAAATATAAACTTGTATTCCAATAATTGAGAAATAATTTATACGTTCAATAAATTTTAATATAAAATTGACAAAAATACGCGATCTTTATTTAAAACATGGCACACTAAGTTAAATTTTTTGGACAATTATTACCTTTTTTTTGAAAGTTGCTGATTTGCATTACATTTTACGTTTTCGATAAGCAAATAATTTAGTCTTATACAAAATACCCAGATTTTACAGCTTGATACGTTATTGAAAATTTAAGAAACATTTTAACAATGTAATTCAAATTTTATCAATTTCTTTGCGAACTGAAAATTTTTGACAAAACATGGCTCCTAGAATATTACAACACTGTTCCATTAAAACCAATCTGTTCCCAGAAAACCATACTGATATCACAAAATCTATAACAAATGTTTAAATGATTGCCTCATTATGTATTTTGTAATTGGAACAAGTTTTATAGTACTTATTTCAAATCAAATGTTTTTTTAATTGGAACAAATTTCATAATACTTGTTAACAATTTCCTTTCAGTATTAGTCCAGTAAAACGAGACCCAATATTCGTGTGTTAAGATTCCATTCATTATTCGCAGGCTAGAGGCGGCATTAAATTCTTCAAATAGACTAAAATATATGGAAACTGAGATTTCTCCGAAATACGAAATAATAATACGAAATTTTAGCAGATTTTTTGACCTGCAACTCGAAAACATCGCATCCTACAGAAAAATTAGCAAACATAAAAATAAATTTAAAATTTTCCGCCAAAAAAGCTCTTTAAAGTAAAAATCATTCGAAAGTTGAACGATTTCGCTAAAAAGTTAACAAACCTCAATTTTCCACTCTTGTAACTTGAAAAAGATGCATTTTACGGAAAATTTTCAAATATAAAAACGAAAGTATATAAAATTTTTCATCGAATGAGCTTCTTAAAGTTAACATTAGACTACCCGTGTGCCCAGTATCGATTTTCAAAGTTGAGCAATTCATATCTGTACGAGTATCCAAATTAATTTCATTTTTGTATTTTTTAAATTTAATTTTGCCTTCCAAAAATTAATCTCACCACGCACAAAAGTACAAGCTTAGATTCAATGTATTTGAGTTCATCAGAACAGATTAAATCTATCTATATATTCATATGTGAAGCAAAAACTTATAGTTTATATAGAGAAAGACTGAAGAATGCTTATATTTTTTTAAAATAAATACATTAAATCAACAAAAGAAACATGACATATACTATGACAAACACATATATAAGATGTGTGGCTTATATTACACACCTACCATACATACACTTATATGCTATTTTGTTTAATATACTGTTTTGTTTAAAAGCACACATATATACTGATTTGTTTAAAGATACTTTTGACTGATAATGGTCAAATTTCGACTACTCTAACAGGACTCTAGTGGAAATTATTGGTTAGAAGTTTTCTATGCCTGCTAGATATAAATTCCACAGCTTTCTCAAACTTAAGATATGTCATCATTGCTACTTGTTGTTTATTTACAAACATTCACTGCATAATTCAATGAACAAAAATTATCCTCTAAAGGTTAAAAAAAATAAATTATTAAATATTGAATTTAATTTTAACTTCCAAAAATTAAGCACACCACGTACAAAAGTACAAATTCAGATTCAATGTATTTGAGTTTATAAGAAGAGATTTAAGCCATCTCGAGCCTTTCAACAATTAATTTCAAAAAGGAGAGATTCTATTTGGAATTAATTGGCGGATTTTACTGGCCTATATGTATAGTTTATAAAAATAAAATCATATTTTTGCACAAATATAAGTATAAAAAAATAAAATAAAAAAAAAACACTATATATAACACGTCTCTATAATTTAACAGCAAAACATTGTGTATATATTAGTATATTATTTATTGTTTTAAAAATTGTATAAAATTTCATCATAATTATACTTTTGTTATTTGTTTTTTGTATAAAAATAATATATAATATACCATCATATATATATATATATATATATATATATATATATATATATATATATAATATATATATATATATATATATATATATATACATCTATATACATCTTGGGTAATTTTAAAATAAAATACTATAGAGAAAATTAAAGAAAAATTATATGACCAACTTAAAAATGAAACGAAACCAGTAAATCAAGGTTCTAATGTACCTAGTTATGACGACTAGAAAATTTAGTACGCTTATTGAAAATAAATCGTGGTATTCCTCTCTACTGTCCTATAGGACCAAGTAAACTCGGTATGTCCACATTTATCCTGGCCCTATTGTTAATTCTCCCTTGCTTTTAACTCATAGTATCTGTTTGTTACAAAAATCGGTGTACTCATGTACACGCGTCAGAAGTTATACTTCTTTGGCATCCTTAAAAAATAATTTTTAATTTCATGCAAATAATTAATTACAATAAAATAATAAAAAGACTGGAGAAGGATAATCAACACAGTCAATAAAACTTAGTTTAAATTTGAAAAATTAAATAAAGAAATATATATATTTTCTTACATTAAGTGTAACATAAATCATTACAAAAGCTTTAACCTGTGATTTTTGTGTAACGGTGATGCGCACGCACTGTCATCATTTTTTCATACCGCGCCTAAAGAAGCATAATTTCAAAAAACTTTAATTGAATTTTAATCCATTTCCCGTAATCGTAAAATCTGAAAACTTCCAGACAGGCTCAACAATAAAAGTGATATATTCAATTTTCGTTTAAAAACTAATCAAAAACTTTCCCACTAATAATGTTTACAGTCATAGTATAAAAACAATAAAATTAATACTTTTCTATCATTAATTATTAATTATTTCTTTAACATCAAAGTATCTTCTGCTTGTCTGTCGAAAAAACGTTATATCTAATTTTTACTCTCTACCCGTAATCAATGAAGCTAAAAATTTCGAGCAGGCTCGTTGTAACCTATTAAATTAACAAAAAAAAAATAAATTATAGTATAATTTTTGATCCTTTTAACTTAAATAAATGGATTGGTAGTATAAAAAGTTTATACTTACGGATTAGTTACGACTTTTATGCGTTAAATTTTTATAAACTTTATTATTACTTGATGAGAAATTAAGTACCTAATGTTATTGCAAATTTTATATTTTTTTAGAAAAATTTCCTGTCAGAGATATTTATTACGTATGAAGCAAAAAAAATTTTAGTTTAACCATTCAAAATTTATTGAGATGAGACCCTAAAACACTACAAAATATTTTAAATTATCAAAATTTCAGTACTGTTTCAGTGTCACGGCTTACCGGTAAGTTGGAGAATGTATATTATCTCTATGAAAAAAGTCATATTATGAATAACGTGATTTTCATTGGGCGCCTGCCATGATTGTTTCTAAGTAGTTTCTTAGTCGCGAAAATGTATACATTTGTTTCCCGACTGTGGCAAAGCCAAAAAAGGAGGGTAATGTGTTTGTATAAATGTAATTTGCATGTTTCTATGTTGAAGTCGATTTCGATGAATGATATGCCATTAGATTTATGTTTATAGCACGAGTTTCACCGAAACTATTAAAATTATAAAAAATCCATTTAATGCCAACATGTTTGTTTGCAAGAATTGTTTCTTTCCCAAACCTATCGTGTATGGTTTTAAAATGAAGGGTTGGCTTAAACTTATATACTTAAACATAATTTGGAATAAAAAATTTGATCGCCAAGATACGCTCGATGTGAAATATTAAAGCTAATGGCAGAATTTATAATTTTAGAAAACTAATAAAGAGAATGAAGTATCATTTTTGTACATAACGTTCATTACTATTGGCCCTGTTTATGTACGTCGTTGGGTTTTTTTGGAATTTCAATCTATCCATTCTGTTTATAATTTATTAATTATTTTAATTAGAAAATTTTTAATAAAAAAAAAAATATTTATACTCCAGAATATATTACAAATAAATTTTACTTTCCTGTATTTATCCTGTTCTTGCAAGTTCTCAATTGCGAAACAAGTGAGTACAGATACATTTATAACAATGATATTCTTCTCTACAAGTTCCTATTTTAAAAATTATATATTTTTAAACAAGAAATATAAAAAAAAAATTAAATAAAAATATAACCGAAAAAAACTAAAAAGAATACTACACACAATTTTCGTTACAACACAAGAATATAATGAATCATAATTATCATTTGCGTTAAAATAAAAAATGTATAATTTTTTTTTTTTTTTGTGTAAGTTTGTATTCGTTTTTTAGACAGCTTGGTAATTTATATTTGTAATCATGTTTTACACAATTTACAACAAACCAACCAACCAACAGCACATACACAAAGTACTTGATTTTTGTTGTTTTTTTTTTAAAATAAAACGTTTTCTTTATATTATTTAAATTGTAACTTACACATCTTTTAAAACAATACATGGAAAATTGTACATATAAATCTATTCTATTTAAAAAACATGAAACTGTGGGGGATATAACTTTTAAGAATCAAACCAATTACTTTCTAATATTTCGAATTAGAAAATATCTAAGGACCGAAATTATTGATTTTATATCATCGAAGAATAGAAAACTAAAAACAAGAAGAATTATTTTTATTCTTGTATGTCTATATGTTAATACGTGAAGCAAAAACTGTTTATTCTTTTTTACGAAAATTGGGCGGACGGAGGAGTATGAAATTTGACACAGTTATAGTTTATATAGAGAAGGACTGAAGAATGTAAATAAATTTTATGAAATTATGCATCAAAAATACAATAAATCAACAAAAAAAACATATATAAGAGGTGTGATAATACACACACTACTATACACACGCATGTATACTGCATTGCATATTTATATATTAATACTTGAAGTAAAAACCCATTTTTACGATTAATTCGGCGGACGGAGGAGTATCAAATTTGGCACATTTATAATTTATATAGAGAAGGACTGGACAATGCTAATATATATATATTTTTTTAATTATGTATAAAAAATATATTTAATCAATAAAAAAAACATGACACACACATATTTACGAGGTGTGGCTTATATTACACACACTACCATACACAAGCATATATACTCTTTTGTTTAATATACTGTATTGTTTAAAAGCACGCATAAGTACTGATTTGTTTTAAGGCAATTAGATTCACTTTTGACTGATTGTGATCGAATTTCGACAGCTATATCAGGACTTTATTTGAAATTAATTTATAGAAATTTTCTAGTCCTGCTTGATATAAATTCACAGCTTTCTTAAAGTTTAGATATGCCATCCTTTCTACTTGTTGTTTGTTTAAAAACATTCACTGCATGATACATTGAACAAAAAATGATCCTCTGAACGTTTAAAAAAGGTAAATAATTTAATATTGAATGATAAAGTTTTTATTAACTAATATTACAATGATTTTAACAAAACTATTTGTGCGAAAATACCAGAAAAATATTGATAATTTGAAAATATAAAGACTTCAGAACTCAAATTTTAATTCCAATTATTTGGTATTTTAGTGCATTTTCAAATGTTTACAACTCAAAAAAATTTCAAAAAAATTAATATGTATTAATTAAACAACGAATTTAACTGGGATATTTTAATAAAACCATCTTTTGATGGTTTTCACTACTAAGCCATTTTATTATTTGAATGTCAATCAGATTAAATAGATTCCTCCAACAAATATTTAGGAATTTTTGTTGGTATATTAAGGCAGGTCTAAACGTTTTATAACCTTAACTGAGAGGTTTTGGGTTTGAATCAGAGCAGCGTCAGCTAGTTTATTAACGGATCGGTAAATTGTTAACTGTTGGTGAATGAATAACACAAAATAAATCTCTCTTAAGTCCAAACCTTTGTTGCTATAATTCCCAACAACATTCGACTGTTGATTCACTCCCTAACAACTCAATTATTCACTATCTTTCACTCCAATCACATCATGAATTTTAATTGTATAAAAATGGTAGTTTAATAAATAAAGATTACAAATAATGATGTGGGTGGTCTGTATTATGGTCGAGTATGCCTTGAAGAGCGGAGATAAACTTCAGTATTCTATATTATAATAAAGTACGTGTTAGAATTACAAAATTAAAAAAATAATAATAATAATTCGTTTGTATTAAAATTGAAAATAAAACTTTAATGTAACATAAATATTCATATTATATATTATAAGCTGTATGTAAATTTTCATAATAATCATAATAATATAATTAATTAAACAAACTTTTTGAGATGAAACTTGAGAGTGAAAATGAGAGTGAAAAATTCTCGTCTGTACGTATATAAAATCAAAAAGTATTATTTATTCCATTAATATTATTATTAATATACTGAATATTATTAAAATTATTTTTAAAGTATTATAAATTATTCATTTAAATAAATAATTTGAAAAAAAAAAAAAATACTTTTTGATGCTATTCTGCTGTAATTTATATTAAACTCAATAAGCCATTGTTATTGCGATATGATATGGTTGGAAAGCTTCAAGTAACAAGTTGTTCAGATGATTTGCATACTAATGGACGACACTAAGAAATTAGATTTCATTGTAGCCGCATTTTCTTAGCTTGTATTGAAAAAATGATCTATGTCCGCTAATTTCTACATTTCAGTTCACATAAACTGAAAAAATCGCAACTACTTTAAACATTTACTTAAAAAAAACGCTTTATTACCGAGATTTAAAAAAGGCACATTTTTTCCAGTAAAAGTTAATTTTTATTATACTTTTACTTGACATTTGCAAAAAATAAAAGACATTTATTAAACAAAAAGGAAAACATTGTTGAGATTTTAACTACGAATCTTTCAGAAATTTTTAAAGTTATACTTCTTTTGTCGTGTTTGGATGGGAGTGAATTTGTGTGTTGCGCGAGCACGATTTCATAAAAACGACATGATGAAGTTGGCTTCAGAATAGAATTAATAATTATTATATCTTTAAATGACTAAGTTAACTTATAGATATGGAAACTGAATATACCAATACTTACTGTATAAACTGTATGTACTATAAGTATGGTACATAGTGTATTCAGACTGAACACAAGGTATCTAACAAAACGTGTTGTTATTATAAAATTCAATCAGGAAGTTGATGTGAAATATATTATTTTATAAATAACCAATAAATTTTAATAATTAATTCTGAATAATTATATATATATATATATATTTATTATATATATATTTTTCTGTGAAAGTTTTCAAATATTGGAGGTTCATTTTGTAAGTATTATATTTAGAAATATTAATAGAGAGTTAATTATTTTTTAATAAATATTTAATTATTTTGTTTGTCAAATCTAATACTTAACATAACATAACATTTTTTTTTCAGACGCCAAAGAAGTATAACTTCTAACGCGTGTAAGTACACATACACATTTTCTTTTTTACATTTAAAACAGTTAATATGCTTTTATTTTTCATAACATATTACCTGTTTTTATTTTGTCCGAAAAGAAAATGCTGTGATGAAATTCAAGCAGTTTTTGAGAAATTTAAAAAAGCTAAATTATACAAAAAATGTCTGGTAATGTTTTCTCATTAAAATTAGATATCATAAACAATTTTTTCAGACAAAACTTTTTATTATTTCCTTTATAAAATTCGAATATACATGTGAGATAAATCAGGCTCTTTGACGATTGAAATTTTGTTGCGTGTTTTTTATCACAACTTTCGTAATGAATCAATTTTTTTAGTATTATGTATGGCAAGTTCAAGACATCCTGTATGCAGTATATTACAGTACCACGGACTTCTAGTGTAATGAAAGACTATACAAATTATGAATATGGTGCGTACGAATTTATGGCTAGATGTCAATTTTATAAAGAAGATCAAATGAATTGTTTGCTCGGAATAATTTCTTAATACTAACTTAGAAGTGCAAATCCAACTGATATCCTGGTGAGAGGCGATGAACTACAATTACCCAATTACGTTTTGATTGCTTTTAGTATTTTCATTGTTTAAATATTTTCTTAAGACTCTATAAACTGTATTAGGCTTTGTAAGATATATGGTATATACATGTGTTGTATCAACTGGCCTATTATAGATAGACCTTGAGCTTGTAGAAGATTCGAGTAATGGTCTATTTGTATTGTTTAAAACTTTTTACTGACGAATTATAGTATATTGAAAATGAAAATCTTGTTCTGACAGGAATCAGTAGTGCTGCAAATCATCAGCTTTTATAGGGTCAAAAGATCCAAGTTAGAAAATTAGATGCTAATAAAAACTGTAGAATATAAAATTGCATACGAAGAAGTACTATTTATTTTTAGCAATTATAAAAAATAACAAAATTAAAAATATATACAATGTATTTGTGAAATGAATATAGGGTAAGTTCGATGCACATGACCAGTCCAATTATTTTCGAAGCCAATAGGTAGATTGTTATATTTTGTGCTTAGTTAAATTCTATTTATATAGGTTACCTCACTTGATATTGAAAGTAATATTGAAATTAAATCAAAAAGAAAGTAAACACCAGTTAATAGGTTTTCCAAAGGAAAAAGTGTACACACCTAGTTTTGCGATGATAAAATTTTAATAGAAGTTCGGAGATAATTATTTTACCATAATTGGTATTGTAGATGACATTGGTAGTGTAGACACATCAATTATTCATTTTTATATCGGTGTGGCCATCTCTACCGATTAATGAAGAACAAATTTGGTCTGGTAAAGATGGCTACAACAGTGTATGTATTTCTAAGCAGCCTGATAATAATAATGCCTTACTAACTGTATTTCAAAGTACAGTAACTATTTTATTTTAATCCGAGGCCACTAATGTCTAGACTCTAGTTAGTCAGAGAGTATTTTTGTATTACTTTGACTTCTCAAACGCACTTAGCCAAAGAATATCAAAAAAACTCAAAAGGATCAGCTAAGAACTTAAAATGAGAATAAGGTTGATAATACTAACATGGTCACCACCCTCTGACACCTCAAAAGGCATGGCAAGTCGAGATAAACATATAAACAGCGTTTTTTGAAGTTACATTTTCTTGCAATTTTTACTTGAAACTTTTTTTCTAACTCTTACATGTTTAATCCAACCCAAGTATCATCCTCATTAAAACCAATACAGGCTAATCTGATACTGGGCTGACTCTGTCAATGAGTTCCGCACATACCATCATAGACGAAATATACAGCTTTACAAAAGACCATTACAAATGCTTCCCACGAGCCCTATGTCTAAACAGGTGTATCTGTGTGTGATCTAGTCTATTTATATTTTGTATGTAGATGACATTATATATAATTCCATTCATATAATGTGAAAATAAACACGTTATTTTAAAATGTGAAACAACAAGCAAAAACACCTTTTAATACAAAATCGACATAATCTTCTTCGTTCTTTGTAAAATCTTCTCGTATAAATGTAAAACCTATATATATGTTACAAGTACTATAGGTATATATACTTATTTTATTGTACGAAATGAAAGCCGCTCACTTTAACATTCATATTTAGAACATGAGCACATTTATATAGTACGACTACGCACTCATATTATTAAATGTTTACCAAAACATTACAAGGTGTTCTATTTTGTTCGGAAATTATATTGCCTTTGTGAGGTTATTCAAGAAATTACACGGTATAATGGAATTAAAAATAAATCTGTAGCAAACTTATTGTGCTTAAGTGTCCAATAAACTTTGCTACAACAAGATAAATAACTTACCTATAATTATATTTCTTTTAATTAAAATAAGAAAATGTTGAAAGAGAAATTTGATCAGGGTTTTTTAAATTTCGTATTAGGAAGTTTTTAAAATGGACCAAATTTGTGAATGTAGAATTTATAAAGTCATTAGATCGTAAATTCCACATCTTCTGAGAGTTGCCTGTGTGTATGTTCATGCGTTAATTTTTGAAGTTATACTTCTTTTGGCGCTTTTCGATGAGAATGGATTTGTGAGCTGCGCACGCAAGATCCCATCAAAGCGATCCCATTCTTGTTACACACAGTGGCAGGCTACACCCACCCTTGTCACATAACGTGCAATTGGGATGATCGTCGTGTGGACCTTGCGGGTTGCACCTTAATCAATTTTTCAGATATACAACTGTTTTACATATTCAAACACCTCTATTCGTCTTTAGAGAAAATTGACGAGAAATCAAGAGAACTGAAAATCGATAAGATATAAAGAAATGATATAAAAATGAGTTTGAGTTCTTGAATAACCAAAATCGTTCAATCATGATGCCTATGAATCCAAGTTTTTTGAAACCATAAGAGACACAAAGAAAAATACCATTACCATTTTTTGTTTGTAATATAGAATTTTTTTTCGAAAAAGTTTAAATTTGAAATTATTATATCTGAAATTGACAATATATTTATACATAAATAGCTCAAAAATTTATATTCAGTCATACATCTTTTATCTCCTTGTTTTGATTAAAATGAGTAAAATTGATAAATTTTTAAAATATAATATGTTATTTTTAGTTAAAAAAATTATTATCTTTTACCTTGTGCTTACATTCAATACTTTGAATATTACAAGCCAATATAACAATTATTATAATAAAATTAAATTTAAGCAGGCCTCAAATATCTAGGACTTGTATCATACCCAATACTTTGTAGCCAGTATACTTGTTAAAATGAATGCAACTATATACATATATTATAACATTTAAATATATAAAAATTACGTGTCACATTGTTTGTTCCGGATGAATTGTTAAACTACTGAACCGATTTAAATCAAATTTTTTCTTAAAACGTGTGATTTGTTACAATCTTAAAAGATAAGATAGATTTTAGGTCCATTTTCTACCCCCAAGGGAGTGTTAAATGGGGGGGGGGCAATTTAGTTATTGAGTACTCCCTTGAAGTATGTTATAAAACGTATTAGCCTCATTTCGAACGAAACCAAAATCTAAATTCAAAATGATATTTATTTATTACTTCTCACTACTGTGTATACTTCTCACAACTGTGTATAGTTGACATACCTGTCAACTATATAAAATGTGCATATCACATCGTTCAAGTATCTCCTGTACCATTCGTGGTTCGACTGCAGTTCCATATAGTTTCCGTCAAGTACGCGTACCACAGCACGAAGTATTGGGTGTCATAATCAAGTAAAGTAAATGTAAATTTTTCGCGTTGGCTGGAGATCGCCCGGATTAGACAAAGGTAACATGTTGATTGCACCAAATATCGGGAGTGAACATATAAAAATATCCTCTCACGGGTGTCACATACCATGTACCGAATACACACTCAAAATACCGGATGCAGACATCAAATATCGGGTACCACATAAAACACTGAGCATGTGATAAGCAAGGATTTTATGAAATTCTATCCTTAAAAGGATGAGAAACGGGAGCAAAGTATGTATGAGTCAACGTGACTCTTTGGTCTATTCTATTTCAAATTTTGCAGGTATTCGATGTATTATCATTTGATGAAATGGGGAAATTGTTTTGTAAACTTCTTTCTTTGTCAAAATTGTCACAGCAAGACGTGATCGGGTCTGCTAGTAATATATATTATTGTATTATGTATACGTTTTGATTACATGTAACACTTTATACATATTAATGAGATTAAAACAGTAAATTCAAAAGTTCTATTATTGTAAAAGCTCTGCTAAACAATATATAGGTAACTACTAGCACCAACTGGCTATAGCCTTGTGCTATGTAGGTGAGTCAGCTAGAAATATTTACCCATATAAGCCTTGAAAAGAAACATAAAGTTAACATTAAGAAACGAAAACTATTATAAAAATGCATCAGATAGAGTCAAGATCTTAGGATCATTTCAACAAAGGCGTTTTTCATTTAATAATTACGACGAGATGACCCCAATTTAATTGCCATCAATTTAATTATCTGTTTAGAAAGCAAAATGTGCAAAAATTCTGGAGAAGCATCCTTTAAGCGGCTAACCCAACTCCTTGACTTTGCTATTGACGTCAACACTATGGCCCAAACGGCTCCCGGTATTTCAGAAGCAGAGGAGGAGTTCGTCATGCAGCAAATAAAAGAAGTCTGAAGATGAAGAACACAAGAGATCATATACTTGAGAAACCGAAATAAAATCGAGATAGCCAAAGACCTCCTTCAATATTGGAATTCACAATTTTCCTGAATCCTGTCACTAGTTCCAATACCTATGATGTAACTAGAAAAATAAAAACAAGAATATCTGGTAATTTACAAGACTATTGTACGCTCCGCAGTCTCGTTCGGCTGTTAGACTTGGACTCTATTGTAATGAAATTTGTTTCGTTCTGATGATCTGATAAATTTTATCAAGTTTTTCTAACCGAATTCAACTCTGAAGCTATGATAACAGCTTTAATAATATTGAGTAAAGGGACAAACTAGGATACAGATAATTGCGCAAGATTCCTATAGACTTTTAAATAGTAATACAGCTGAGATTTACCCATATTCTTAACCATAATTTACATTTTTGGCTTCATTTTTTTTACCACGCAGATATTACCATATTTGTAAGTCTTAATTTTTTTTTCGGACTAAAGTATGCAATTGACTCACCTAATCCTATAGTGTTCAGTACACCTTGATAGTACTATTACTAGATAGATAGTAAATACTTATGTATGTTTGTTTGTTCAAGAAACCGAATAAAACATACTGTTGTGTTATTTTGAACGTATTTATATTTCTGTAAGAGAGTGTTGTCTTCTTCATTTTCCTGTTATGATTGTGTTATAGTAACTGCCACCTTTGTGTGTATGTACTCCGTTACAACCGAATCAAATGTATTTAAAAGTGTGTATATCTATTATATAGAATGTCACACGATTTATCTAATCACAATTAAATGTATCTTTAATTAGATTGTGCGAGAATTGAGTTCAATGTAAGTTTCATCATAATATTGCGTGCATGATGCTCTTGAAGCGAAAAACAAACACAAAGTTAATTAGTTATATTTAAGGTAGAAAAATATTTTGAACAAACGCTGTTTGTTTCAAGAAAATAAACATTTTTTGTATGATAACCTTTTAATCAAGCTTTTATAGTTTAAAACTAATTTAAATTCACTTTTTATCTTTTAAATTCATTATCAAAATTTTAGGCATCAAAATCTTTTTTTGTTTTTGAGTTATGGTGATGACGGACGGACAGACGAACAAACGGAAATGGATTAATTATAATTTCATTTATGCGGTCAATATTAGGTAGTGTTACAAACTTTGACTAAAATTATTATACTCTGACATATTATGTATGTCGTGAATAAAAATTGTGTATTTGTGTCAAAAATGGTCTTTTGTTAATTAAATTTTGTTAATTAATTTTTGAACATTCAAAATATGTTATAATTTTATAAAATGGTTAACAAACCTCACTTTTCAGTTACACAAAAATATTTGCTATTATTGAAGTTGAAGCTTTTGGCATTTCACTGAAATTTAAATAAATGAGAATAATTTTCCAAATAAGCATCAAATATTTGTTTATTTTAAATTAATTTCCTAAATTCAGTATTAAAACTCAAATCTCTGATTATAGAACACTGATTTTGTGTTAAAAATTCAGTTTATTTTTCTGTGTAGACAATATTAATTTTGTGTAGACGTTTCTAACATCAATTATTTATTTTCTAAACAAAATTTCTTACTGTCAAAGCTTAAACTCTTGAGTTTTCTAGCTTCTTTGTTTAAAATATTCTAAACAAAATTTCTTACTAACAAAGCTTATTAAACTCTTGAATTTTCTACATGCTTTGTTTAAAATATATAAGTTTTGAAAATTTGGGTGCTCTGTTTTCAGTATTAATTTATAGCATTTTCTAATCCATTTTTTTTGGTTTATGCTTGACATTTTTGTATACAAAATAAAGTTTGTTGAATATATTTTGAACCAAAGTAATATGAAAAACTTGGACCTGGTTGTAGGTTCTTCCTCTTTACGGCTAGTTTTATTATTGGCAATATCGAATATGTTTCACCAAATCATATTTCAATAATTAATTACCGATAATTCATTGAACTAAATTTATAGAATTGGGTACTCCATATTAGAGAAAACTAGATTCGATTTATGGGACTTACAGACCAATTTACAGATCTCCAAGGGACATTCTGTATGTACGCTAAGAACTATATTTATTTTAATAGAAAATACTACAAGGAAATTTTTTTGTTTAGAAATGTATATACGTATATACGCTTTAGTATTACTTACAGAATTATATCCTTTATTTAATATTTCTATAATAAAACATTTATGTTGTACAATATACAGTCTCTAAAGACTGAACTTGAATCTATTTACAATCTTAGAGTGTAAGATGTTATCAGATTTATACATAGATCGTTTACTATCTAGCATAATAGGATACCTAGATAGCGAAATAGACAAATATATTGTTAGTTTGAACTAACTCTTGTATTCTTGTTAGTAGTTTAGTCCAAACTTTGTATTGTTTATAAATATTCAAATAGATAGGAGAATTTTATTGTGCTTTCAATTAATTTGTAGAAAACTAAATTCAATGAAATTTATAAGCCTGTTTGTAAATATTTTAAAGAAAGATTCCAAGATAATTCGGATCGATGTTGTTCAAGTTTTATGTATTGAAAAATATTTTGTTCATCCATCCTGACTAGCAGTTAGCGATGATAGCTGTGTTTCATCCACTCTGGCATATAATGGGCATCTGTTATCTTTTACAAAATGATTGCCATAATTAATTACAATTTCGTGATTTACAATTAAGTTTATAAAACCTAAGTGTGAATTCCATCACAAGGAACATAATAACAAGCACATATATAGATATATACACATAACAACTAACCGACATTCCGTTTTCTAATTCATTATTGCATTTGTTTAACCAAAAATTTAAGGTTATTCAATTAGCTACAGCCTTCTCTTGGTCACTACTGTTAATCACGTTAAGTACCGACATTCAACAGCTACAGCCATTTGGTGATCACGGTGAGTACTTAAGTTTTTTCAATGCACAAAAATGGGCGTTAGACCCCGGGCTGACGTAACGTAATGACAGGCTTAGACCAATCAATAAAGTTAAGCAACAGCAGTCACAATCTTTATTTGGACGGGTGACCACATAGCAGTACTGTGTACTGTTGTTGTGTAAATAATATTAATAATCCCCTTTGGTTAATGGCTATATAGCTGAAAGTAGCTGAAGCCAGAAATTAAAAAAGAAAAAAAATGGGCGTTTGTATTCTTTGGAAGTATTCAATTAAATATAATTTAGGAAAATCCCAGCAGATTCTAATCAATATCAGTAAACCCCAACAATTTTACACACAGATTTTTCCTGTGACACTCATGGTACTACCATTAATATGAGATTGAGACTATTAAATCTTAGCACCATCGGTAAGTTTGAAACTATGGCCTGAACAATACAAAACTGCTCGTCATTGTCAAACAGGTTAGTCAGTGTACAGCTCAAAGTGCATCAGATTTTCAATTTGATACATCTTTCAGCTGTAAATTGATATTGTTTTACTTGTAATAAAACTGTGTAACATGTTATGTGTAACATGATACAAAAAAATTGTAAGAAGTCAAAAATAAATTTAAAAACAAATAATAAATTTTTTTTAAATTAGCATTTACGGTTTGTATTTTTTCAAAAATTCTATCAAAATGCCAGTAAATTTTGATTCTATAAGTAAAATTAAACTAAAAATTAAAAACCATATCACTTTCTGTAAATAAATTTCAATATAGAATATTTAAACAATATATACTATATTACTTTTCCTTCTTTGATTTTGTATGGTGTTCTTTATGACTTTACTTCTTATTTGTTTAAATTTAAGTGTATGTGTCTGAAAACTACAGTTCTTCAGTTCTTTAGTTCAAATTATAGCGACTTTTCTATACATTTGGTTGTATAGTTCCATGTATAAGATTGTTTTCTTTCATTTAGTATAATTTTTGTTTTCTTTATGTGCCATGTTTGTTTATTTATACAAAAAAAACTGTCAAGTAATTATACGGAAGTTTTCACACGGATGTTGTTTTGTAATTTTCCTTTTCTGAATAGAAATGAAAACACAAATCATTGACATTCAAATACATTATATTTTTGTTATGATGAATATTTTTTTAAATGCATTTCTTTTTATGTATTCATCATATTTCAAAGAAAAATACCTTATTTTTTAAATACAACTGTGAAAAAAAAGCAAGAATACTTTGGTGGTGATAAATGGTTATAGAAATATTATAAGAAATACATTTTAAAATATTATTTAATATTGTAGTTTACATTTATAACCTCAGTTTTGGTAACTTTCACGTTTACATGACAAATCGATTATTCTTAGATAAAAATATCAGTAAACATTATCACCAGGATTTTGATTATTTCACCATTCTTTTCACTTAAAATTAACTGTGAATATATTTTGAAAGGAAAATAAATAAATATATTGTATTGTGAAATCTGAAGGTCAGTGTTTATTCGTTAAAAGATTGTAATATGTAAAATTAATTGATGTATTATTTATTTTGTGAAAATCCATTTTCATAAAATAATGTTAACTTTTGACTTTGTCTAATTTTTACTTCTAAAATTTTTAAACAATTACGAGAGCACTTTCGACGTGGAAGATCAATATCAAATAATGAATAATTATTCTTTTATTTTGGGAATATATAGGGAAAGTATGTAAGATTATTGTGAAGGAACAATTATGGGTCATATAATATTTTTTCGATTATTAGAATCCCAAATTTAATAAAGGCGAGTTATTTCGATATATTTAATTATAAAAAATTGTAAAATTTGGATTTTTATTTAAAATGCTGGAAATTTTATAAATTTAAAGAATTATTTTTCAATTTTCAAAAGCTATAATTACGACCACCAATTTATACCGATGATGGCTATATTATATTCGAAATATCGAAATCTTCCAGGCAATAATTATGAGAATAAAGTCTAAGGACAGATGATTTTTCTGCTTATTAAAATTAAGTCAAAAAAATTTTAGACTCCTGGTCAAACGATGCCCTGGAATATGTCGATAGTCTTTTCGAATCGAGACTTATGTAACCCCATTTTTTCACACATTCTTACCTACATTATATTGTCGAATTTCTAGCATCCAACGAATTCATTTTTCTCCTCAATAGCTCATTTTTCTTAGTTTAAAAATGTTCAATGGAGTCATTTCAGGATTTCAAAAAAAGAGGTTTCTCAAATCGACAGTTTATATATACTTTTTTATGTTTGTTCGCGAGTAACTTCGTCGTTTATGAACTGATTTTGATGATTCTTTTTTTGTTGGAAAAGAGCACGAACGTGGTACCATGATAAGGATAATAATAAAATATAAGATAATAAACCAGGATCAGATATCCTTGAGGGGAGAGACGGGAAAAACAATTTTTAATGATTAAATCAAAATGAAAAAACACACAAAGGTAAAAAAACGAATATTATAATAAAACGCCATTCAACAAAATGAATTAAAAAGTAAAAAATTATTTTAAATTAAAAAATTTAATAAATTTTTTTAATAAATAATTTCCTTGTAACGTTTCGAATTTGCTAATTTTCCCTTAGCTAAAAAATTGATTGGTTGAATTCGACTTCGAAAGATAATTGGTCACATAAAAATTATTTATAGAAGTTTTTATTTTAAAATTATTTTTTATTTTTTATAAAATATTTTAAAAAACAAGGAAAGACCGGATTTTATCCATTGCCCCTATTGTAGGTACTTAATCGTCCACTAGGTCATACATAAGTTTTCTATCTATACCTTCAAAACACACTCACACACACACACACATAAACTATATTTTCCTAGTTAGATAAAATAATAATTGTACAGGATTGCATTTATTGTACAAGTATTGTACAACAACAAGGAAAATTGTTATAGAAAACTCGCCTGTTCCATTCATTTTCAGACAGTATTTTCTCTTTGGTGTATATGTCTTCTGTTCTGTCCTGTGTCTAAACTGCAATAAAATGCTTCACAAATTGGATTTGTCACGTACTAAGTAAAGAAAATACAACACCATTATGACAAAATAGGTAGAGAATGTTGTAAGCAAGTGAGCTCGCTTTATACAATTGGTTGCTTGTGTAGCTCCATGGGTGTCTGTGGATTATCTTAAATATATATATTATTGTATTAAATTTTTATGTTTATTCTTTTATTATTATTATTATAAATATTATTAATATTATTACTTCCTTGTACATTTTGGAAACATCACTCACCTATAAATTACCAGGTTAGAAATACAATGGTCAAAAGTTAATTTTTAATTAAATTAAATGCCAATATCTCGTGTAGGTATAGATTAAAATAAGACATTTAAATTGTTTTAAGAATATTTTGGAAAGCAATCTGTACGAAAAAACAAAAAAAAAGTAATATTGTTTTGCCTTAAATGCCAACTCAATACGCCAAGCTGTCGCCAAATTTAGCTTTTCAAGGAAATGTATTCGATATTGGATATTTTTGTAAGTAAGCGTGATGCGTCGCTGTCAACTCAGAATTACTAGGGTAAACAAATATTAATTTAAGAACTTACTTATTAAAGTTATTTAAAAACTCAAAATAATTACGTCAATATATGTTTAGTTATACATACTTACATCAGCTTGAAAACTTAGTTATAAATAAAAAAACGTATATTATTTTTTGCTTTTCAGTTTTGCGGCAGTTTAATTTTTATTAAAAAGTTTTAATTAAAATATTATTTTGTTGTATATATTTATAACCGTACATGGAAGCAATGTGGTGTAAACATCAGAAACGTTTCTTTTTATGAAATATTTTCATTTTAAAAAATGATTTTGTTATTTATTTATGTTTTTTTCTCTTTAATATGTTTTGACAATTTAATATCCAATTTATATATTTTTGTCCCTTTTTTTTTCTTGTTTAAAAACTTTTTACTCTTTAAATAATTATTACATGTCGTTTTGTTCGTGATACGGTCAAAAGAATATTGCAGAAAATTACATTAAAAAAAAAACGATTAAGATTGATGTAAGAATAAGTCGAGATAAAAACCAGCGTGAATTAAGAAGAGTTCCAAATGGATAATTTATTAATATTTGGGGTTCTTGTAAATTAATATAATAATTTTACTCGTGATCTATTACCGAAATCAAATACGAAATATCCAAATTCATCTGCAACTACACAATAAAAGCATGCCTGGTTCTGCGTCCAAAAACGATCAGTGTACAAAATTTGTGTGTATATTCTTGTATGGTTAATTGTGGTTAATTTTGGTTACTAGATTTTTTAAATGAAGAAAAATAATTTTCCTAATAAGCATTAAATACTATTAAATTTCGATTTTTCCCCAATTTCCTTGATCAAATTATTTTGTATTTTATAAATACGTATTTCGACTACAAAGTAGTCATCATCAGTATGAATTAGCTAGTTGTAATGATTCTCTGAAACGTGCAAACCGTCACCAAATTAGCAACGAGTAACATCTCCTCAGAGAATCATTACAACTAGCTAATTCATACTGATGATGACTACTTTGTAGTCGAAATACATATTTATAAAATACAAAATAATTTGATCTAGGAAATTGGGGGGAAAAATCAAAATTTATTCGAAAAATCCTAGAGTTCTCATTAATAATTATAAAATTAAATACTAAATTAATTTAAATTAATTACCTAATCTCTGTATTGAAATTCAAATAGGAATTGAGTTAACACTGATTTTGTGTTAAAAATTCATAACATTTTTTTGTTGTTGATAAATTGTACTAAAAACGGCATCACGAAATTTTTTACTGCCCAAAATTTTTGGGATACTTGTAAATTAATATTAATTTTTTATCCTTATTAAAAAAAGGTTTTTTTACAAATATCAAATTCTGAAGTTTCAAAGGCATTTGAAGCCATTTAATCCACATCAAATAAATAAATAAAAAACTAAATTTGCCTTTTTTTTTGCCAAGTGACATTACCAACAGTCACAGAACAAAACTTTTGAGATTATTCGATCAAAGTTTTTATTTTGTTTGATTGATACATCAATTACGAGAGATTTGGTCCCATAAACTATAAAAATTAAAAACTATCCACTACGTGTTAGATTTTCCATTGTTGAATTTGTATTGCAATCCAGTGAATAAAATACAATAAGGAACAAAAAGAAATAAATTTGCTGTACAAAATTGGTACATGTCATTAATAATTTTGAAAACTATACTGGTGGTACAAAATGTATCAATTTTAAAAGCTATATAAATCTTATGTGATAAATTGTTACTTTTTATCAGGGCTGGATTTAGTCATTATTGCAAAAAATATAAATTCAAGTATTTTTTTCTTTCGGATTTTATAATTAACAAAAAACCCTTCAAATTCAAATTGTATTCGAATAATGTATAGTATTCCAAGTAGTTGGAGAAGATTGTTTAAAAAAAAAATATGTATTGTTCATACGTAAACCTTCAATAAAAGGAGGGAAATATAGAATTTCCGGATAATTGTAGGGTTTATTTCTGATGATATTGATAGATTATATCATAGATCAATATGGTTTTTTCTGATGATCACGACAAAATTCTGCATTCGTTTGCGACATACTTGGAAAATGTTTTTATTAAAATAGTGGTAATATTTATATTTTTTAAATTCATCTTGGTTTTCTGATTCCTGCAGGTTCACTTACTAACCCTGTAATAAACACTGTATAATGCTTCCTCATTTTCTAGAATGTTAAATATTATGTTTTATTAAAATAATGTGATATTTATATTTTTTAAATATGTACAATTCATCTTGGTTTTCTGATTCCTACAGGTTCTAAAAATAACCCTGTAATAAATACTGTATAATTCTTTGTCATTCTCTCGCATGTTAAGTACTAAAGATACTTCAATCCCATAGCCACATATGTATAGATGTGTATTCTATAAATTTATGCGATTGACTCTTTAACTGTCGCCTTTTCGTTTCATCGAGATTGAAATCACAATGTAACTAAAGAAATTTTTCTACAAAAAGTCGGTTCTTTGATCAATTCTAAGAAATTTTGAGAGATGGAGGTCCACAAATAGATCTTTCGCTACTATATGTTTTTTAACTACCAAAGTTATTGAATATTTTCGATATCGATATATAGAAAGCAGTGTACAAAATATGCTTGAGCAAGTCTAAATAAAAAAGACGAAACGTTGCACTATAAAGAAATATTTTGATTGTTTTGTTTACTGTCCAAATTCCTGTTATACTTTTCTGAACAATTTACATTGGACGTAAACATAATGCCGTATACTGATAAATAAATTTTGCACATTTTGTACAAAACAATTTCCTGACCATTTTGATACAAAATACAACAATATCTTTCTATATACCATTCATTCGTTCGTTTTTTGGATGAGATGACTGCTGTACGTACGACTGCTTGCTGCCTCCTGCCTGTAACATTTCTGTTTAACTTTGGACAACTTGTCATGTTATATTTACAATAAAATGAAATATAGAATACTTTATGATTGTAATTCATTCGTGTGTCTATTAAATAGAGTGTCACACCAAAATGATTTTAATGGCTGTATTAAATTTAATTTAAATCTTATAACGCTTTGGAAATATTGTCATTTCTTATTGTCTACTTTTGAATACTTAATGTTTGGATTGAAACAAAAAATCGCTTATCTAAATATGAATTTCGAGTTCATAAACGTTTGCCAAGTCCATTCCACGTACTAAGAAGAGTCTACTCATTCATTTGCTTCTTTATCTCTAATCAGGTATCAAATTACCCTGGAGATAAATTTAACACTACCGCATTTCCTATGGTAAAATTATTTTAAATTTCTAGAATCAATCAATCCGCAAATTCGGAGTATAGATTTACAACAGAAATATGTTGCGAAATTCAATTACCCTAAAAATATATATTCAGAGACCAAGTTTGTATTCCTAAGTGATGAAGAAACTTTATATATTTTGATAAAAAGCTTAGTACATTATCCGTACCCGAAAATTGGTATTATGAACAATGTACACCTTCCAGATTTATTATTGTTTGGCTTAGAATTTTGTACCAATTTTGTTTTTCATCTCAATGAACCCATTACTCCCACTTTACCATGGGAACTCCCAGTATACCCGTATAATACTTACATTCAAGGAGTATATAATAATAAATGGGATGCGAATTGAGACTCATACCATGGATATGCCACTGTATATCATTCTCGATTCTGGTTTAAAATGGATTGTAAAATATATTCATTATTTTTTTCCGTTATAAGGATGACAGCTTTCTTCCTTTTCGTTTGATAATCGACTGATACATAAAAAATGCATCTTAAAATTTTAATTTTTGCCCCAATTTCTTAGATCAAATATTTTTTTTGAATTTTATAAATACGTATTTCGACTACAAAATAGTCATCATCAGTGTGTTAGATATTACTCATTGCTAATTTTGTGACGGTTAGCGCATTATATTGTAAAAAAATCGAAATTTATTCGAAAAATCCTAGAGTTCTCTTTTATAATATTTATAAGACATCATTGAAAATGAAGGCATCTTATTTTAAAACGATTGTATGCGTCGTAATGTTGTTAAAATTACATACACTATACTTTTCCATTTTTATTAAAGATCCATTTTTGTTTCTGAAATTAGGAATGAGGTAGACAAAGACAAAATATATTTATAATTCTTTTTACTACACTGTAATTTGACATTCTACCCGAAACAAAATCGATTCGTATTATTTGAAATAAATAGGTCTATCACGACATGTCATTCATCAGCTATGAAATATTTTAATAGTGTGAGTTATAGAAGCTGCCCATGTTAGAGTTTGCTCCTCTCTTCCCCTTTTCATAATATTTTCATGGAAGGAACCATAATTTATTATTTTTATACACCAAAGTATTTTTGACAGTAATAAACTTCAAATCAAAGATGCCGTTAAACAAAGCATATCCAAAGATGTAGCGTTCTTGTAAAAATAGCTAAGTGTTACCAAAAGCGCACAACCAATTCCAACATTTTATTTACGTTCAAAAATTTAGAAATAATTATTTTGATAGGAGCAGGTCAGTATTTTACAATACAATATGAAATTTTTTTCGATCATTTGAGTAAAATCGTATTTTATATCAAACGGATAATTATTGTAAATAAATAATAGGATTGACACAACTAATCGTAAGCCATTAACTAGTTTACGGAATCCAATTGTCATAAAAATTTTAAAGAAAATTGAATCAAATTTAACGAATATAATTGATGATATCCAAAATTCTGTTACATTCTGTAATGTATTTAGGCTACTTCTGTATATGATAAAGAGAACACTGCATTTGATTTGTTTATTCTTGAATATTGAAATATTGTATTTATATACTTAATGTGCATTGAAATTTGTAAATACGGTACTGTTATTCATTATAACTTTCAATATGTAAATCTGTAAGTGTAGATAAGCCAAATGTTTAACCATGGAGATTCAATAGTATTCAACATGACGAGCACTCCTTGTTATTTTCCTAGCTCTAGCTTAATAAAGGAATTTGTGCAATGGCGGTCCTGGTTATGGCTTCTGCGGCCAGTGTAATTTCAGTCACAGAAGAAGGACTGTTACCGTTCTTGCGGAATGGCCGACAGGTAAGTTAATTTCAGACACAAAGACACGAATGTATAGTTGTGTACGTAATTGTATTTTGCTATTATATTTTATAAGCGATGAGTAAAACAGAAATTGTTTTAGCGTAGCGCGTGGTCAAGATAGATAGATAGATAGTCCAATATTACGCAATTGAGAGTACTGGATATCCTTATGTTCTTCCTTCAGTACAGCTTCTCAAGGTGTACAGTTCAGTGCGTTCCGTATATCAAACGATTATCAGGAACTTCCAATAATAATTAATTACCAAAACTTTTGCAATTTTTATTTTAATAAAATATTTAATTTCATAAACACAAACTCAATTCGTATCTTAAATATTTACCTTTTACATGTTTTTTGTAGACCGTTTTAAAATAACAAAATATACGAAAAGTTTCTCAATTAAAAAGCCAAATAAGTAAGGTGGTATCCCTAATGTTTATATATGGAAATACAAAAATAAAACTTAAAAACCTTGGACAATTTTAATTAAATGCATGTGATACTTAAACACACACCAAACATACACTCCCATTCCACCAACTTGTGTTCACACATACGATAAACGTTTAAAGTTTTAACAAATTTATCTTGTATTTATCAACAACTATCCTTTCTGGAAAAACTACGTAACGGTGACTTTAATTTACATATATAGTTAAATTTATTTAAAAATCAGAATTCTAAGTGTGATTTTTTATTTGAAGTGTACAAAGTGTGAAAAAGAAACTAGAAACATAAGTTGAATAGAGAAAATTACTTCAAACAAAAGTTTAATCCTAAATGACTCCCAATGACTCCTAAAGGTGAGCCTAATGACTCTCAAATTGCATGCCTTTTGAAGAATGGTTTCTTGGATAATTGACCAACTTTCTTTTTTTAATGGAACGTTACAAGCACAATTTTTTCATAACGATTTGGATTTTACCAAGAAAAACAAAAATTTAATAGAATTTTTTAAAAAGTTTTTAAATTATGTGTTAGAATTAAAAGATTTTTATACCTATCATAAAATTTAAATTAATTTTCTTGTAAAAATCAAATCAAAACTCTTATTTCTGTTTTGATTTTAACAAGGAAATGTTTTCAAATCGAAGCATTTTTTTCCTATTACAATAAAGTGTCGTTTTTGTATAAAAATGCCGATTAAAGTTCACAACTTTGGTTTAAAACGTGTTTTCGTAGATTTTCCACAATTTCAGTTCCAATTTAGCTAATAAGCAAATGCAATACATATTATTAATATCGATCATTAAATATGTATTTATAACTATAGAAATAGCATATTTATCATTAAAACTGGTTGAAACTTGATTCTCAACCATATGTCGAGTATTTAAATAATTAAAATTGTTAGTTGTTATTTTTACTGCTTTTATTGGAACATTTTTACTATTTTTAAACAATTCAAATTAATTTTATTATAAAACAATCAATATTCATGAAATTTCTTTTCTTATTATTTAAATTTTCAACTTAATATGCACAAATAAATTTATTTTCTTATAAATTTATTAGAAAATAAATAACAAAAATAAATTCATAATTATTTTTCGATATATAATAACATAATTTTCAATGTTTCGATATTTGACAGAAATAATTTTTTTTTTTTCGAAAATTAGGTCACTTTATAATTAATATCATTACTTGAATTAAAAACAGTAACAAATCAAGCTGATAAAATGTATTAACTTAAATTCATAATAATTTTCTTCAGCATGTAAAAATTAACAAAATATAATACCAGAATGACTAATTAAAATAATTTATTATGTTGTCTAATTAAAGTTTTACGACTTATATGTCAACGTTTAATCCTCTTGTATATATGTGAAGTTAAGTTGATTTATGGTTACTTACTAATCCAGTAATTTTAGGTGGTTAAATAAATGGAACTACTATATTTATACTAGTGAGGTGGATATTTTGTTGGTATATAATTATTAAGTCATTCAAAAATGATGCTTTATCGAAAAACTAAAGATATATCAATTTTTCTAAATAACATAATATTAACTATTTTTAATACTTTTGAGAGAATTTTTTTATTCATTTTATCAAAAAAAGTGTATTTTGAAAACAAATCAACGATTATTAATGACAACATATATTAGAAACTCCCGATAAAGCTTTCTATTTCAGTTAGCTCCCCGTACAATTTCTTTCTGATAAAACTATAAAAAAAATTTTAAAAAAAATGTATTAAAAACTAAAAAAAAAAAATTTTAATTGAAAGTAATTTCAATGTGACCAGTTTCCTTTCTCAGTCGATGCAAAAAAATCAATTCTTTAGTTAAGGATAAGATTTACACGGACTTTTTACTTTTACTTTTTATTACATTTTTTTGAAGGCTGTTTATTTTTTTAATTTTAAATTTTTACGAAAACTACTGAAAATTTGTTTAGGAACATCAGATACTAGTTTTCTTATCATGGTACCGCAATTTGGATGTCTTTTTTCCAACAAAAAAAGAATAATCAAAATCGGTTTATAAACGAGCGTTTTTCACACATAAAAAACTACCATACACCTATTTTTTGAAGTTGGTTAAAAATAGTTATTCCAAAAATTTTTTAATTTTAGATTCTATGAAATAACGATATTAAAAACTAATCCTTTAAAGGTGTCTGATTATAGATTGGCTACAATCAATTGAAAGAAAAAATGATTAAATGTGACTAATTTTCTTGATATAAAACCGAGTGAATAATTGTATATTTTCAATTATTTTCAGTGTTATTCTCTAAGATTACGTTTTAACTCACGGAAGTTGTATCCTTATCAAGGTACATACGATAAACCGCATTATCAATGATTGAAATGAAAGGATATCACTAGCCAATCCTTACCGTTTAACACAGAATTGAAACGATGAGAAGAAGGACAGTGCAAAACGCATCAACTTTCTGTTCCACTGGAGGCTTCTCAACACTACAAAGCCTAATATTAAGAGACTACGTCGGACAAATCTGATGGCTTGACTAATAGTACTAAAAGAATTGTCAATGATTAAAATTGAAACGAGATATCTCGCCAAACCTAACCGTGTAATACACGATGGACAACGCAAAACGTAGCTACAAAGCCTAGTATAAAGAAACAACGCAGTCAACAAATTGTATTGAATTGAGAGATCGATGACTTGTGGTACTAAAAGAACTGCACTATAATACATACATAGTTACGTTTTTGTATAGATCGTAATATATTTGTTGTTGTTCATACTAAAACCGACGGTTCTGGGATACTACTTTACCTACATCCATAATAAAACTATTGTTACCTGGTTTTAATACAATTTCATTTTGATTTTACAGGTCTGTTATTCACACAAACACCACGAGTAGAATAGAGAGTCGGTTAGTAAAATTATTTATCATTGCTTATATATTATTATTGGTTTATACATAGGCGCAACTTGAATTCAATTATTGTGGACGTAAGATAGAGTTTCGAAAACATCGAGGATTATTGAAAATGCACTAACCCAATCACCCCCATGATTTTACCTATGGTTTAATACAACATAGTGGTATCAAATTGATTAGTTTTAGAAAGAGTACTAACTCCAATATGCCTTGCTTCGTAACTGTGTCTATAGTTTAAAATAAAATAGTGCCATACAGTAGGATGATATGATATATCACTTCAAAGAGCATTCCAAATATTCGAAAAATATTTAAGTAATTTCAATTAAATTGTATTTTTGAGTTACAATTAAAAAATTAATACCGAAAGTAAGCATTAGACCGGCTCAGTGGCCAAGTGAGTACAGGCACTAATACCTTCACGTATTTGACTACTAAAAATGGAGGTTGTGGGTTTTTAAATCCAAGTAGCGCTGTTGGATCAATTATAATAATAAAAAACGGGTGGTTATCGCTTGAATAAGAATGAAATAACAGGTTCCACCACCAAAATAATAACAATATAAATGTCACTTTGTGCTAGAAAGCATCTGTACCTTCAGGTGATGGAGAGGTGTCAAAAGAGGGAACAGAGGACCAAAAGGTCTAAGTACAAGGGACGTGATTGTGGTTTCTCTGTTAATATGTACCAACCTCATACAAGATCTCCTTTCGAATCTTAACTCTCGAAATAAATGAGAATCAATCTCAAATTATTAGAGACAAAAATGTCACGAATATGCATAATTTTTTTAATGCGGCACACTCGGAAAGCCAGTTTTTGTAACCGTGATAAAATATTAAACCATTTGAAATGATTAGTTTTTAGAATACACCTTACCAGGGCAGAGTATATCATACAAGACCTTCAAATGACTCAATATCAAGCCAATATATCTTTCACTCAGTAATCAATAATCAATCTTTCAATATTATTTTGTATAATAATTTTTTTAATAAAGACAAAAGAATAAGGATAAAAATTTTGGATATAATCTGATACCACCTCTCAGTCTAATAGCTCACGTTGTATTTTCTATTTAACAATTCATCTTGTTTCGCCAATAAAATGGTTACAAAATAGGTTGTTTGTCAGTTGACTGTGTGGATTTAATGTTTATGTTTGTGTACAGCCTGTTTTAATTATAAATGAATTTTCGCATATAGGAAAATGAGCTATTGATTTTGCACCTTAATGTAATTTCCCAATAGTAAAAAGATTTATATAATTATACACATGATAGCTTATAAAATGAAACATCCAAATTTAATGATGGTCCAACAAATATTATTTAAAATTTTATTTTACTTTTTCAACACGTCATCCATTTGAATAGGATAATATAAATTATGATTTTAAAGTTGCGGAAATAATGATAAAAGATATATAACAAAAATTTGTATACTAAATCTTGTTATTTTCATGTTTCTATGGTCTTTATTAAAAATACATCAAAATTGCTAGAGCAAAAAAAGGAATTTTGAAGTTACGAGCATTACATAACGGTTGCGTTTAAAAAATTTTATTTTTTATTGTCCCCGCAGACTACAGCCTTTTTATCGGCCGATAGTTTGGTCGGCTTCTTAATCAGTATAGAGAGGAATGCATATGCGCACACTTGTTTAGAATCGTTGCCAAGTGAGGAAAGACATTTATATTTCTACCCATGTGACTGCTTAGACTGAAGGTAAAGGTTTGGAATCCCAGCAGTGACAGTATGATTAGGTGCGGTTAATTGATCATTCTGTTGTCGCTTGAATAAGAACGTAACCTGCTTCACCAAAAACATAATAACAATATAATTGTCACCTTGTATTGGAAGGCATCTTCTGCTTGAGGTGTAGTAGTGTTCTAAAGGAGGGTTAGGAGGATCAAAAGGTCTGGATACAAGGGACAAGGTTGTTCACCTCTTAATATACTTTCTACATATGTTGAGATAATTTTAATTTTTTGGCGACTAGGTCACTATTGGCCACTTTACTAGACACATATTAATCTCGCGATTAGTTAAAATTTGTTTATTTTAACCAAAATTGCTATGCTTTGACTTTCTAAGTAGAGAATATTTTTCCACTTTTAAATCACCTCTGTAGATAAACAAATCACAGTTGTAAAAAGTCATTTACGTAAACAAGGAAAAACAATTTTAGGAATTATCTCAAAAATTAATTCAAATAAATAAAGTATACCAAGAAATCTGATAAAATAATCAATTTTCTAGGTAAACTAACTACATTTGTAAAAATTTCATTTACGTAAAAAAGGAGAAAATTTTAGGAATTCACTTAAAAAAAAAAACAATTCAAATAAATAAAGTATTCCAAGAAATCTGCTGATGAAGTATAAATTCATTTTCAAAAAACCATTTGTCAATTATAATTAACAAATAAAGAAATAATAATTTACATAAATAGTACACACACACACCTCCGTATATAATCCGCATGCCTATCGGCATCAAATGGCAGCCAGCCACACATATACACTACATCCATAATGTGAAAACACCGTTGTTAATAATAAAAACAATTTAAACATTTACTTTAGTTTTAAAGCTTTAAAACAATAACAATACAGAAAAATAAAAAACCATTTTGAAATGAAAATAGAAAAACGGTTTAACAGAATCAACATGGAATTGTTTTGTTATATGTACACTTTAATCCAGACATATAGGATTGATCTATGGTAAGTCTTTAGTTATAATGGGCCCCGTCTGTGTGTATGGGCAAAACATGTTCTCATTCGTTTCGAAATACTAGTTTATCAATCAAATAATATATAACTCTGTGAATGGTGATGATTTACCAAAGATAATTTCTCAAAATTTATTAACTTATTTAAATGAACAAAAATTAATAATTTGCAAAAAAAAAAAAATAATTACTAATACAATTTCTTCAATCATTCTTACAATTTTCAATCCAATTAGGGCAATTAAATGTATTTTTTGTAATTATTCAATAATTTTTGTTTGATATTTGCTCTATAATTTTCATGTAAACAATTGAACATTTAATTATATTTTTTTGGAAGTAAATGTTTTATTACAAATTTTAAACAATCGTAGCACCTCAATTGATTAAAAAGTCTCTTATATCTAGTATGCACGGTAAGAATATAATCAAACATTCAAGTAAAATCTGACCCTTACCACTGTGTTCAGTCGAGTTGAAATTCAGAATACATATAAACATTGGATGATAATATAATATTCTTACATAACAGAAAAATAAATGAATATGCTAACGTTTAAAAATTTTTTTACCCTTGCGCTTCCACCATATTTTGCAAAAAAATATGTTCTCTAAAAGGCTCTCCGCGGGCCGGATGTGGCGAGCCGTAGTTTGGAGACCCCTGCGATATTTAAATGTACAGAGAAGATGTAAGGATTGTTAAGGAAAATTCACTGCATGATATTTTTAATATATCTTTTAGGTTATATTCCATGCAAGCTTTTATTTAAAAAAATTAAATGTATTCAGCATACACTTTGAATTAAAAATACAGTAACAATTTTAGAAAACGTAATTATTTTTCCTTAAAAGTTTCAAAAACTCCAGGAAAATCATATGTCTTATTTTTTAAAACAAACAACTTCTGTTTGAAACATTTTTTCGATAAGTGTTTAGATTTTCCACAATAGCTCAAAGTTAGTAATCTATATTATTGTTGTGTTTATAACTGTATTGACAGCATACTTAAAGTATTTTATGAATGCTTATCATTAAAAATTGTTCAAATATTGATACTGAAACTTATTTCAAGTATCTAAGCAATTAATGCTGTTAATTTTCTTCACTTGTTATACTAAAGTATTACATTTATTAGTTTTGATAATCACCTGATGATTAAATAAAATATATTTGAAACGTTGTATATCAATCAATATTCTTTGAACTCAACTTTATTTTAGTTTCAGTAGCTTGTAAATTCATATTTTCGTCAAGTTCAATTTATTATGTTTTCTATTATACTCAAAACGTAGGGTAGTTGTTAACTATAAAGTACAAGCTATCAACATTGTACTAACAAAGTACGAAGTAAAGTCTGTAGGTACAGTACATGTTCTATGAGACCTACATACTATATTCAAGTCGGTGGTGCACTACTGTTTATTTAAATCTTTAGTATTAATTGAGTTTATCTTTTACATTTGTAATTTACATTACAGGTTATAAAACAAAACTTACAACTTATTATGTATTGAGTTCAGAACAAGTACAATAATAATAAATACCTACATTGTTGTTCTCATTTTGTATTTAAGTAAGGTATTGTTAGTGGATTCATCAGGTTAACTTGACTTAAAGTTTAATGCAGAAAAAAAGCACGGCTAATTGTTAAAATTTTGTGCTTTACTTCGTTATCTATGCTAGAATTGATTGTATATTTTTGAAATTATAATATAACAAAAAAAAATTTTTTTCTATACTTTTAACCATATTTTTGAAAATTTTTCGCAAGGACATCTTTTCACAAGAAGGAAAGACATAAAAGGAAAACGAAGTTATAAAAGCTACGAAAAAAAAATTGGGAATCGGTAAATAAAGACTGGCCAGTAGGCGTTTCTAGAACTTTTTTACCGACCCCACAAGTGTCTGTTAAATTGCAACTTTTTATAAAAGTTGGCAAAAGCATGGACTAATTGTGGGGTCGGTAAAAAACTTCTAGAAACGCCGGCCTGTCTGTAACTTTTATAACTTATTTTTCCTTTTATGTCTTTCCTACTTGTAAAAATTTTTGAAGGTTCACTATCCAGATATATCACAGTAAATCGCCGATGATTATCTGCTATAATTTATTAAAATTCAAATCCTGCCAAAAATTGTTAAAAATACCAGAGTTTAGGAGTATGTCAATCATACTCAAAAATGAATACAATTCGGTGCTTGGAATATCTACGAAAAAATTTATACCCGGTCTTTGATAGGGAACAAAACGAAGAAAAAAGCAACAGAAAAAAGTGATGATCAAAAGTAATTGGTTGCGACGTAATACTCGTTAAAATAATTTGTAATTCTTCAAAAAAAAAGTCTTTACTAAGACGTCTTTAAAATGTCGTAATTAAGACGTCATGATGACTTCTTTTTTAAGAAGTCGTAATTTAGACTTTTAAGTATACTATTTTCTCATCTCGAAAAGTTGTGGATTCTAGAAGTCTTTTTTATTATTTTCGAAGGAAGTCAGAATTACGAGGTTTGTAAGAAATCATTTTACTGAGTTCGGAAATATGAACACTTTAAGAAGTGTTTTTACTATAGAATATTATAAAAATTAGAAATCAGATGTCTCTTTTATAATTCGATTAGATTTTTTCTGATATACATTTCACTCAAATTATATCAACTGTTTTCGAATAATAACCTACAACTTAATTCGTTCTTGTTTCATAGTTTGTTTTTTCTTTTTTATAAAATATTAATTTGGAGGATTATCTTAAGGCAAAAAATCTAAGATTAAGTCATTATACTATTAAATGAGTTTTACGGCAAATTCTTATAATGACTTGTTTCAAATTTATTTTTGAGATTTTGAGTTAAGTTCCAAAATATATCACGATAGGCAGTGTTATTCGTATTCAATTAAAAAATTAATAATTATCAACTATTGTTATGTGTAAAGCAAATGTGATGTATTGAATAGAATAACGAATATGATAATATCAGTGTTCTAATCTAGGTGTATTCCTGATAACTTATTTTTTAAAATATTTTATTTATTTTATTAGTCAGAAAAAAAATGCTGTTTAAAGCAAACTTATTCTTGAAGTCTTGAAGTGTTTAATACGTAGTGCATTCTTAAAAACTTAAAGGGTTCTTTTAAAGATTTCTTAAATATAATTCACGCCCAAATCATACATAAGATTTCTTTAGAAATTCTTCCAAATTGCTATATGGGAAGTTGTTGTTATTTCATTTCTAATAACCTTTCTAGATGAATTTCATTCATGTTGAGTTCAAAGAACTTTTTCCTTTTTTCCTTTGTGCGTGACATATTCAAATAGTATGAAATATTAATAACCGCAAATAATGTAATTTTTGAAGACGAAAATCCCTTGGAAAAAAGATAAAGATAAAAACTTTATGCAAGCTTAATGTGAACACATTAGAAAATGATGGCACATAAAGAGAAACACTACATTAACGAAATAAAACGCTTAATGAATGTACTGAAGTGGTCATTGAAACAACACACCAGAATGGAACAATATGGAAAATGGAGTTGTATATGCTTTTAATTCTTAGATATTTCATGTGTACAATATACAAAACAACCAAACAACCATACTAGGAGAGAAAATGTCTACTTAAATTTACTATCAACTAAAATGGTGTAGGTATCCATATAAGATTTTCTACATTTTGGGCCCTTATACTACATTACAGAAGCTACACACAGTATTGTATTTATAGGTACTTTTACTTACTACTGAATGATTCAAATAAATAATACAATATTATAATTTCAGTAACATAGATATTTAACAATGGAAGCTAGCTAACAGAGAGGAATTAAGAGAGCTAATTGTGTGAGGTGGAGAGAACTCAGCATGATAATTTGAACTGATTGTAACTAGATAGAGGAATAATAATAAATTTGTTATATTTCATATCAAAATGTGAAATTAAACGCAATACCATAACAGAATTTTTAAAACTTTTCAATTTTTAAAACTATTTATGCTTTTTTTTAATTATTATAATTATTAAGTCACTTTTTCAACTACTAAAGTCATATAGTGACTGCACTGGGTTCTGATTGTGTCTGGTGCTGCTTAACTTTGTTGATCGGTTCAGATCGGTAATTACATTACGTCAGTGGGGGTTTACGTTCATACTTTTAGTGATTGATTTAGTGATTGAAAATATTTTACTACCGATTTGTATGAAATAAATATTCTAAGATACTTTTCAAAAATATGGTTCTATTTCATGATTGCGTTAGTTTTAGATATTGCTAGAAATCCAATTCAGAGGACGATTTGTCGTAAGTATTCCATGAAATATCTTGAAAACTAGTCGACCGATCGTAAAATAAATATTATTTTCGGTTTTTTTAGACCTCAATTACTCTAGAAAACTTTGAAAAGCGAATAAAAAATTTTAAACTTTTCGTCGGTTATTAAAGGTTTTCTTATACCAACCCAAAAATTTCGGTTAATTTAAAAAAACTACAAATAAGATTTTTTTTATTAAAATTAATCATATATAATTTAATAAAGGATAAAAAATACATAACACTTCATTAATTTGGTGGCTAATTTTTGGTTAATACAGTACTAGCAATTCACTTTTTGAGTTTTAAAATGTAGTTGCAACGTATGCAAGGTTTTCTTACAACTTTAGGGCGTGGCCCGGATAACGTTAACAAATAAGACTAACTGATAGCAGGTTAATTATAAGAATAGAAGTCTTTGGAAAAATGCTTGCATTATTCTGTCGCTAACCTCTCCAATTTTATGCATATACAGGTAATAAATCATAATTAAATTGTAAAATCAAATAGCCAACTAAAGATAAAAGTCTTGAAATAGCCTTTTTATTTATATTTTATTATTAATTAATCTTATTCCCGTTTTTATTAATTACGCAAAAAATCATCATTTTAGGAGAAAATGTATTAAATTAAAAAATGTACAAAATATAAAATTTTTTGCACATTGTAAGTCTTTAACAAGTGTTTTGAAACACTTTGTAAATGTATAGATCGAATGTTTACCCATGTTTTTAACTATATATTTTACAGTTACATGTCAGTAAGATAAACACTAGGATTGAAATAGCTTTAAGAAAAGTCATTTATATAACTCTTTTTTTGTCAGAATTATTGTCTAAAATATATATATAGATTGTTTTCTGATGGTACAACCCTTTGTTAAGACATCTGTCGACAGGCCTTTTTTGGTAATCAATATACATATTTAATTAATTTTCATTTTGCTTCAATCAAATATTTCATTTCTTCGAATAATATTCGAATTAATTAAAATTTATTTGTACATAGTATGATTAGGCATAAAAAAGTAATAATATTATACATTTTAATAAAATATTATTTTACAATAACGAATAATTTTGAGGTTTTGTATACATTTAGATTTTTCTGTTTAACAAAATAAGGGACCTGAAATATTATTTCGACTATTATCTTTAAAAGTAACATTAAGAAATATATTCACCAAATAGACATCGTGTTATTGGGTCCTATCTATGGGTGAGATTTGAATAAATTTGTAGGCAATAATGAAATTCAAAACGAATTTTTCTCCAAAACTATCCTTTTCGATTTAGAATTTGAATAGAATTTTTATTTTATCGCAAAAAAAGGATATTAAATATTTGTGAAAAATGCTTATATAAACAATTTTTCTTCGGAAGCAGCCATTCGAATGAAAACCATTAAACAAATTTTTACTACTAGGTTCCAGAGCTCGTTTGTTATAAGGAAATAATTTTTATGCATATTATTACTACTTTGTAGGTCTCAGAAGGTCCAAATTTATTTTCTCATCTCGATACGTAATTTTCTTAATTAAAATATAAATTAAGTTATTTATAAAGATTAGGGAATTCCTTTAGTTCTCCTATATTTTGTATTTTATGGGGTATGTAGTCACGTAGTAATGCTTCAGAGAAACAAGGGCGATGTTATTTCTGAGAAACTACCCATATCCTAATAACGTTTCTAAGACAGACACAAAAAAAAATTTGAAACTTTCAAAGTAGCTTCGTTTTGGCGGATATCTCATCATATTACTTTTCTATTTGCTAATTAATGTTCATCATAGTAGAGAAACATAATTATTTTACAAATTGTGACGAAAAATCGACGTTTAAATAAAACAATTATACGTTTCGAAAGTCTTATATAATCAATAAAAACGATACTTGATTCCAAAATAGTTTTTAAAATTTATATAAAAATTAGTAGGAAAACACTAAACTGAACCAGATACAAATGGAATTAATTTTCATTCGATTTTCAACAAATGAGACAAAGGTTATTCCCTGCATAGGATATAGTCTTTTGTGGCTATTATTTCAATATTAGTGTTAGTATGTCTCTTAAGGGATACATGATATACATACAATATTATAGGCCTTTTGTCCGATGACAGTAAAACCACATTCAATAGTAAGTTTCTGATCCGTGTCTCTTGGCATATAATATGATACATATAAATAAACATTGTTAGTTTTATTGATATTCTTACCGAAATTGTTACCATAAGGTGGTAATTGTTCATAGACAAATTTTATTTGTGGCTTACTAAATTTTATTCATCGAATTTTCACAAGTGTTACAAATAGATTTCGATTACAAAGTTTCGATTTCAGGTAACATTTTAAAATAAATATATTTTTATGATATTAATAAATGTTTCTTTTACTGAATACGAATAAATAATTATTTATTATAAATATTTTATATATAAGAAGAAATTTAATAAGCATTCTTATTTATGAAATCTTAAGATGTTGTTTATTAATTGGTGCATTTAAAAGAATCTTTTTGAAGATAATTCATAAATAAGAATGCTTTTGGAATTCCTCTAGAAGAATAATGAATATGAATGTCTTTTGTCAACTTTTATATTCTGCTTCAAAATTAAGAAATAGTCGAATTTTAAACTTCATTTAAAATTCATCGATGACATACAGAACAGTTAAGATTTTCAATACTAGATTTTATAGGTGAAGTATGTAATATAAACATTAACCTCATCTTGACAGGTATATGGTTTTCAAGTTTACTCTCCTTTTGGTTTACTGGTAACACTAGTAATATTTATCGAGATAGAAGGTAGAGAATATCGAAGAGGGCGATTTTCTCTCGTTACCTTTACCTAAATATATATATATACATATTATATATATATATACATATTATTATATGGTTTGTTCGATACTATCTGTAACCCAACGAACTGAACTGATATGTTTATCTACGATAAAATATTCGTTGTATCATAACTTTTGCATGAAATCACAATCTATTGTATACCAGTCGATATTATTCGATTTTGAATTGGTTTTTAGTATCGATATAAGATGATATATGCATTCATACTAGGGTGGACATGACTTAAATATATTTATTGTTTGAATATTATCAAAGTAAATTCTAGGTATTTCGAATAAATTTCAATATTTGCCTTAATTTCCAAGATCCAAATTTTTTATTTATTTTATAAATACGTATTTCGACTACAAAGTATTTATCATCAGTATGAAACACATTTCTTGTCTTTGTCTTCTTACAATACAGATACCTATGATTTTAGGAAAATTGAAAATTTGATCTTAAATTAGTAGGACTTTTTGTGATTTAGAATAAAATATTCATCGCCAAAAAATCCATTAAATGTTAATTTAAGGTTTTTAAAAACTAAAAATAAGTCATACGATTGGATGGCTAGATATTATTTACAATTTGTGAGAAATATTGACCTCTGGGTCCGTATTAAGGTGTAATCTCGAAAACTACGCATCCAAGAAGAGTCAAATGGATTATTTTTGAAATCTAATCAGAGACAAAATGAGCAAATATTTTTTGTTGTTTTCGATTTTTTTGAGTAGGGTAAACTATCTAACAGTGATCCTTATGTATTCATCATTAAAAACTATACATAGTAATAATAAAACATATACAACAGAGTTCAAGAGCATTTACCTATCACGTATATTGCTCACCATTGGTTATTTGAACGGGCATCCAAATAGTATGTACATCAAAAAGGAAAGTTTTAGGTATAAAAGTTAACAAAATTTCAAAAATTTTTAATCTATTTTCTTACCTATACTATATAATCATAATGTCAAACTATATTTATATCCATTCCTTTATGTTAAAAATTTAACATAAACATTTAACTGAGTTAAATAAAAAACAGCATCGATTTTTAACCGTAAAATAATCAATGCCTCGTGTTCAACAGTGAACCATGAGTAAGAAGTACACAGTAAACTGCTAGTACGTAATCTTGGGAACATGGTAGCAGCTCCCCGGCTTATAAAATTTGTCGAGAAAATAAGATTAGCTGCAAGAATCCTTATATCAATTTTATTGAGGTTTCACTAATGTTTAATGTGATGCAGAAACACTCTTTAATTGGAAATAATTCTTCACTTCTATTTTAAGAAAATAATGTAAAAAAATGGCTTCTGACGCGGTAAACGTCAATTAAACAAAGATCTCAAACTTTTGGACAAGTGGACTTCTCTCGTATTCCTGTTACCGTGTTTCCTGAAACACTTTAAGAATTATATAATAATCCTTACTACACTTTAAGTTTGTGATCTAAAGAGTTTAGAAAATGTATGTATTTAATTTTATTTATACGGTGCTTGACTGTGTTCTGGGTCACTGTATGCACCACCCAGTATATAGTGAACCATTCCGACCGCTGTTTAAAAAATACAAATGTCTTACAAAAGTAGATAATTAGTGTCCAATTGAATACACAAATTGCAAGTCAAAACTACAAGGTTTCCTCAATGAGATGTTTTTTATAATATAGTTATAAAACACTGAAACACTCCGCTTTTGACAAAATGATGTTAATAAGGATAGTTTGAGCTGTTGAAATATGGCCTGAAATTGGATCTAGAGACATATACTGCGAACAACATAATTTGATATATAAATTATGAATAAAATTCAATCCATGTAATTTATGGACACCCTTAAGATTATGAAATATCATAACATAAACAAACATACCAACATACGTATATACTTACATACTTAAAACGTTTTCCATAAAACCCTCTAAAACATATCTTATAAATTTTGTTGTATATTTGTTATCTTAATATTTTGAAATAATATTGTCGTTTTGTTGATTTTCTACCAGATTGCACTTTATTTTGGATATAGATCAAAGACTAATATTTGTTTGTGCTTTGTCATTCGAATTGAAAATGTAAATTAATATAAAACGAAGATTTTAGAAATGACATAAGAATGATTGAAATATTTTGAGGTAAAATACATCAAGCTATCAAGGAGGTGTTCCAATTTGGTGAGTAAAATGTCCAGACATTGTGAACTATTTTTTTCAAGTCCTACAAACTTCGATAATTGTAGATATATGGTATAATTAGACAATTTTCATTTTGTTTGTCTTTACCTATCTTTATTTGTTCCGCTGTAACTTTCGAACGCCTTGTTCGATTTTGACGAAATTTGTTAGGCACATTGATCACTCAGAAACCTCACTGTTTTTGAATTTTTCTTCTTTGGAAAAAAATACTTTATTTCGAAGATCGTATTTATTTCGCAATAAATTCACTTTTTTTTACAAAACATTAAATTATCTGATTTTACAATACCTCATTTGTAATGAGGCTTCCAAAATATACCTGTTAGCTAAAAATTTTTAAAGATTTTAATTAACCAAGTCTTACGACGTCTTTATACAGCATAGCGCCGCTTTACCTTTTTAAGCGTAAGCCGCTGAATCATTTTCAAATGTAATATCTTCTTTATTATTGATATTAATTTTTTCTGTTTCTTTGTTATAAATTAAATATTTGGAAATTTAACCATGAATAAATTTACAACAGCAAAAAGAGTGAAGATTATTCACTTGGTGAAGCGTTTTTGAGAATACCATTGCGTTGCTCATGGGTCTCAACCTGAATGATATATTTCATTAAATTATCCACAGATGCTAAGAAATACCATAGAAAATGCCATATAAAGAACTCGTGTTAGCAAAACTGAAAATAGTGACCCTTTACGTAACATCATTTTTCATATATAATCCAAATAAAATTGTAATATTTTAAGTATTATAAACAAAAATGAATTAATAAAATATATAAATTTACAAAAACATATTGTATCTTTAAATGTTAAACCGTCTTATGCGCAACCTGCATTTAAAAAAAAAAAACGTTTAAAGTTATTTTAGTATCAATTCATGCAAATTCTAATTGAATTTTTCGACGAAAAACTTTTTATAAATGTTAAATAGTTTCTCATGTCTGTCTAATAACTAAACGTGTGCAATAACTAATGATACTTCTATAAATTCTGTCTGCCATTTGAAAAATTATAATATTCGAAAATTGAATAAACACTTTGTTCTGTTATCACTAAAGTGCTACTAATTTCCATTAATTTACTCAAAAGTTATTTCTTACCAAATACATAGTAAAAAATTGTTTTAGTTTTAATTTTTGTGAAAATGAAAAAAAAAAACTTTATCTTTTTAATGAATAGGAAAATGTATTTAGGTCATTTTATGTAAACGGAATATGTTTATATTTTTCTTCTATTTGATTTCGGATTCAGTATTTTATACTGAATACTTTAATGTGATTGAGATGAAAATTTTTAAACATTCATTAAATTATACATGTTTAATTATTGGGATTTAAAAAGGTATTTTCGAAAGAGCATTGACAAATTATACAAGAAATTCTACGACCTAAGGATATTATTTAAAAAGTAACTAACTTCATATTTTTGGTCAAAATTAAAAATAAACAACCAAAAAGTTTCATACTGATGATGACTACTTTGTAGTCGAAATACGTATTTATAAAATAGAAAATAATTTGATCTAGGAAATTGGGAAAACATCGAAATTTATTCGGAAAAATCCTAGAGTTCTCATTAATAATTATATTAAAAAAAAATTAAAAAACACGACTACTCTTCCAAAAGCTATAAAGTAAAAGCAATAACTTTCAAAAACTACCCATTTAACCCGTAAATGACGGATGTTATTTTTGAAACTAACGGGTCAAACTACCCTTATTACACAAACGAAATTGGAGACAAACATTTTTGCTCGTTATTTTTTGCCTTAAGATAATTAAGAACAATCGTGAAAATTTTTTTATCTCAGATTTTGATAAAATTAAATGTGCAGTGGTACTTTGCTATTTGAAAATCAAAATAAAACATTTATAGTTTTTGAGATATTGCCTGAAATCCGGTCCAATATCTATTCAATGAATCTCGAAAACTGTCAATTAAGTCGTAAAACAACTGTTATTTTTGGTTTTCCGAGACTGTACCAAAGAAAATATAAAAATAACAAAAACAAAAACAATTTATGATTTTTTTGGCCATTTCCTTGATGTCACATAGCTCTTTATTAAATTCTATTTTAATTATTTATATTTAGATTCCTTAGAACCTTTTAAAATGGTTTTATTTCATACTGTGCCGATTTTTTGTAAAAACATGTATGCAATCGTATGTAATGGCCTAAATAAATATAAACAAATGCTTCCTTTTTTTGAATTTCAGGTTTTTTTTTTCTGTAGAGACAAATAGAAATTTACAGTCTTAAATACATTGAAACCACTTTAAAGTAACGAAATTTTTGTTTAAATATTCTGTTCATTAATTTTTATTTTATTTTCTCATTTATAAAGTGGTTTTATTTACATTGTATAGAATTTTAAATGTGGAATATGCTCGAAGAAAAAATGTCGTAGGCGTAGTGATATACAGATTGTGTGATTCTAATACGGAATATAATTGAAGTCTTTACAGTGGATAACTTCACTAGATATGGAATACTGACAAAAAATATATATAGTCTTACAAAATTAAATCAAATGAAAACATCCAAAAGTAAATTTGATAAATACGTGTCTGGCCTGGGTTTTTGGAAGAAGACCTTTTCGAAAGTTTTACCAACCGATATTATTTTGATACACTCTACTGGAAAATTGATTGCAAATCAAGTCTTCATGTCTCCGAATAAGTACAAAATCAACTATTATTACGTCTCAATAAAATATTTAGTCGAATAATTTCTTCCATTATTTGAAAATTATCGAATGAATATCAATAGTTTTCTTGGGACAAAATAAAAATTAAGGTATTTCTAACGACATGAATACTAAAAATAATTTTGCATAAAACTGTGCAAAAAGGCAGTTTTAAAAGATATAAAGTTGTTACAAAAATTGTGGAAGTATTTAACACATAAAACTTAGTATTATAAACTGCATAAATATAAATAAATAAATGTTTGAGCCTAAATTAGCTGTAATTTACTGTACCGTTTACAAAAAACCTATAAAATAAGGTTATTTTTTCTCAAATATTTAGTGTAATCAAGCAATGAATTCTACAGGAGGCATCGTCGCCGTATCGACTTGTATGTAAACAATGTAAATAGCCATGTTTACTGACTCATGTACAATGCGCACAAATAAGCAATTTGGAATAGTGTATTTTATAGCGTTGTTATGCTTACTTCACAAATACAACTACTGGTTATAGCCTTATCATTTTTCTTTTCTTTTAATATGGTGTTCTCTCTAATGTCGTGAAAAATACCTTAACCAAAAAAAAAAAAACGATATGAGAATCATCCAAAAGAATTACAACCAAGAACCAATAAATGCATAGTTTTTAGGTAATTTAGTTCATTAACATGTTACGGGGGTATTTTGTCACTAGAACATGTTTTTTTTTACAATTAAGAGGTAAAAACATAAATTCAATATTTAATCGATTGTGCATCTATTTTAATTAATAAACACCCTATTTATGGTAAAATTTGTAGTTTAAATATACATAATATGACACTACATAACTCATCTCATCAATTTAGGACGTTAAGTGATAAATTTGCATACATAAATTTTGAAAATTTATATTACAAATGAGGTACAAAATTTCATGCTTCAATAAATTTGAAATACAAATGTATACTATTATTAGAAATATTATTGAATTAGAATATTGTATAAGTTACGGGCAAAATGATAAATGCGGACATAATACATAACAATTCCATGGGTAATTAAAATAATGAAAAATTGAGTTCACCAGAATCATTTTTAACATGTTCATAACATCAAAAAAAAATTTTTTTCCAATATAATTTCTATCCTATTTCTATAAAACTGATCATGGAGCATATATATAGGAGAATTCACATAGTATTATCAAAACGTATTGAAAAATAATGCAACTTCTTTTTAACGATATATAGCGTTGTAGACAAGTTCATGTACGTAATAAATTCACAAAAAACTAATAAATTTCCAATAAAATATCTTAACTGGCCATATATAATAGTTTGACAGTTCAAAATAAAAACATTTGAACAACTTTGAAAATTTACATCTACTGCAATAATGTGTACACAAGAGTACACTATGGGATGGGTATTGATTTCTTCATTGATTCATTTTTAAGCATTTCGCGCTGATGACATAGTATGATCAAGTTGTGTTGTTGCAAAAATGATGCATAAATGATACCACATTAAGGATTTATAGTTTTATGAGTACACAAATTACCTTTATTCAGAATAGATCCTCGTAATGCATCATTCATGTTAGTTTATTACTCACTTTCTCAATAACAAATACATTTATATATAATATCAGTGTCATTCACACAAAGCATTAAATACAATAACTATGCATATCATTTAAAGTAATAACAATTTTAATATTTTGTGATAACGACTAATAATCGTTTTGAAAACTCGATATACCTACATAATATATATTTAGTGTAGTATAGTGCTGTGTACTTACTTCCAAAATATTTCAAACATAAAATTTGATTACATTACAAAACGTAAAGTGTTGTCTTTTTAAGGTGTAATATGTAATATTACGTATCAGTGAACGTCAAACTAGATTTTCTTGAGTTTCTTACAAAAATTATTTGAGTAAGTTGTTTTTTAAAGTAAAACTTCCTACGCTTGACTTGGATGAGAGCGTTACGAAAAGTTTGATTGGCCGAGACGAACGGAAGTTGAGAGGGAAGAGAGAGAGAGAGAGAGTATCAACAACTGTACATAGTTGAGATGGAGATATATGTTAATGAAGATAGAAAGAGAGAGAGAGTATAGATATAAGTTGTGAGTTGAGATATAAGTTGGTGAAGATAGATATAGAGTGTAAACATATATTATATATACATACATAGATGGAGCTAATGAAGTTTTACTTCAGTCGATTAGTCTAAAGCAGGGTTCTCCAAACTATGGCCCGCAGGTCACACCCGGCCCGCGGAGTGTGTTTTAGAGTACATAATTTTTATAGCAAATTAAATTTAGTTTACTGAAGTATTCTAATTTTATGTTGAATAATTATTAATATGGTTTTGGCCCTCGGAACTTACTGGAGTAATTAGTATGGCCTTAAGGCTGGAAATCCCTGGTCTAAAGTACACTCGTATTTTTTTCCAGTTGTAAACTGTCGATTTAGTTCGAAACCACCAATACAAAGCAAAGAAGGGAAAAATTCAAATGAATATTTCCTATATGCCCTAACCATTTCACATCGATTTCAACAAAATATGTCCTTGTTTAGAAAAAATTAGTATTTTAGAAGATTTTTCAAAATTAGAAGGAATGTTAGTTTAAAATAGTGACTGAATAATATATAGATTCTAAAGAAAAGGATCTAAATTCATAAATGTTGACTTAATAAATGGTATTAATGAACCATACAATAAGTGATGCATAACGGGTTACAAAACACTTTACCATTCAATTTATACTTCAATGAATTTAAATAACATTTTCTACCTTTTGTTACACCATTGAGAATATGTCATTTCAATGTTTGTTTGACAGCCACTGTTTTCGTAGTAACCTTCTATATAATATTGAAAGCAAATGTTTATTCATAGAAAGACATCAAAATCTACATTCATACTACGAACTCGTTAAAAACGATATCATGCTGATGTCTCATGATGATGGCGGTTTCGTTTTTAAAGGGTTCAAGAAACAACTTGTAGTTTATGTAATATTGATTTTGTGACTAGCACAAATTTTCGAATGTTTACATTCATTCTTGGAATATATTTACGAATAATTATTCATCTTTCTATGATATCTTCTGATAGATATGTATTTTCTGTTTAATCTCTTACATTGATCAATAGTATCAACAAATTGATTTGATCTGCTTTTGTGTTGCTTTTGTGTTACTCATCTTCAGCAGTTGTGGTTTGTACTAAACAAACACTGCAGTCTTCAATTTTCAGCTTGGTTTATTTTCGTGGAATGGTCTGATTAGAATTATTATATTGTGATCAGTTTAAACAAACAAAAGATTCCCTGTTATGGCATAATTCAGATGCATGATACGAAATTTCTTAGCGAGTCATTGACGTCATCTCAAATTCTGGTTATCTTAACTGAAAATACTTTGTTCTGGCTTCATTCACTTCATAAACTACTAAAATTGTTTCCTGTGAGAGTCTTGCATTCCATGATTGAGATTACTACACTACCATAAGTGAGCGAAGGTTGAAGTTATATGACTTTTTCGTGGCCGACGATTTTTCATAAAGATCAATTTTGTAAAGCCAGCAAAGTGGTCAAGAAAGGTAAAAAAGTTCAATACGTGTAAGCGTCTTGCTTCTTTTCACACTTAATGTTCCTTTCACGGATGGTGATGCAAAACTACTAAATCGCGGTCTGCTCGCTGTATCCTTCCCTTCTCCCTCCCCAAAAGTTTCAAGCAAGGAATATCGTTAGATAGATAGATAAAAATAATGATATGGACAGCATCTAATATAATCGAGTCTATCCGAGGAACGGAAGTAAATCTCATTATTATTATTATTGGTATTAAAAGAGTATTTGTTATTCAAAAATACTTTAATCTTTCTTATTAAAACTCTTGCATATCTTTGACCTAACACTCTGTAATTTGTTAATAATCAATCCTGATAAATTTTAAGGTTATACTCATTTCCGATATGTTTTTATTAGGAATAAACTTTTATAATAAATATGTGATACAAATTTATAAAGTGTAAAATCTTTTTTAATAGCTGTTACGTTCTCATTTTAAATATTTTAACAGATAATTATTAAACTTTTTAAACTTTTTTTTGTATCATAAACTACATTTATACAAGGACACATAGTGAAAGAAAACCTTCGATAATTCTACTAATATTATAAATATGAAAGTTTGTATATTTCAAGGTTTGTTATTTTATCATTTAAAAAAGCGGTGAATCTTGATAAAATTTTGTACACAGATAGTTTGTTTTCAGGATTATAATAATAATAAAGTCAAATATCCTAATTGTTGGGAAAAGAAGCCCCCTAAATATTTCCACAGATTGGAAACTTCAGCCTTTCTCATCCATGTTTTACCCGTAAATGAGTTCGCTTGAGCGGTTTTCCTCGATAACTTATATTGCGTTATACTCGTCTCTCTTTTCTTGAAGAATGGTTTGAGATGGTCAAGCATTGAGAATCTCTGACAGAATCCATCTTTATCAAAGTGTTGTTTTGTTTCTGGGTTCTTTTCTCAACGGTTCCGAATCATTTTTGAAAATAGTTTATAGGTTAATAGTTTATATATTAAAGCTTTTCGGTTTTTCAATTTTTGTTTTTTCTCCTGTTTTTTTGGATAAGGCAATTATTTATTCATATTATCGCACTGGGCCACTGTTCTCTTAATATTGAATCATTGAGGATTTGGTTATATATAATAGGCAGATTCTTTGTAAGCACTTCGCCACCATGTCTTAGAAACTCACCAGAAACACTATCTGAATCCGCACTTTTGTTATTTTTTATGCTTCTTTTGTTAATTTTTTAATATATAGCAAATCTAGTGGCAATGTTGACGTAAATAGAGTTTTATGGAAGTAGGTTTTCGAAATAAAACAATAACTTTTGATCAGAATGCTAAGGACACTTTTACATATTAAATAGCCCATAAAACTTTTAAAAAATTTACGTAAATCTGTTTATAAAATGTACACTGATGAACGGATATTAACTAAATAATATATTAGAAAAGGGACAAAAAGGCGGTATTACTAAGTTTCTAAAAATGTTAACATTATAATACATGCACAACAATAAAAGTTGACTGTTTATTTATTTATATAAAAACATTATTATGTTGTTCAGGATGACATCATAATAACTTTGTAGATAAAATGATTGAACATTTTGGAGAGCAAAAAGTCAGGCAGATGCGTATCTTATATTAAATTTTCATGAAGAAGGCACAAGTTTCCCATATTTTTATTTTTTGACACAATGAAAACCGTACCTACTTGATTGAAGTGTTTCTATGTTTTTCTTTTTCTATTAAAACAAGTTTTATCAATCAAATAATATCAAGCCTGTGGACGAAATATTATTTCATATATAAAATTTGTCTCAATTTAATTTTATACTTTAAATCAAAAACATAACACTAAAAAATTAGCTTTGCCTTTATTATTACAATTTTGATCATAGTAAAGCATATGCTTAGCTGTTTCTTCCTTGTTTAATAATAATTATATATTATTTGTAATTTAATTTACATAATAACAATTAAAAAATGTTTTTTTTATATCTCAAGAGCAGTCATGGTTTCAGTTTAGTAACTCCAAATTTGATCCAAAACCTTTTTATATCATGAAAATTAATTTTGTATGTATTTTAAGGGCCAGTTTTCAGTTTTAATAGATTTTTTAACATTTGCAGCACTAGTTTAGATACGGAATCGGTTCTTATAAACCTGACATATATATGAAACATTATTTTTAGTCTAAAGTTTGTAACGCTACTTAATATTGACCGCACAACAAAAATGTTAGTATAGGTGTATATAGAAACACCAAACTAGTCCATTTTCCGTTGTTCATCATCCGTTCTTCAGTCCGCCATCACGATAACTCAAAAACAAAGAGAGGCAACGAGCTGAAATTTTGATTCTATACGAAAAAATTTCGTCAATGAGCAAAATCGGTCTATGGGTCCAATGGATCCCTGACCCAACTTTTAAACTAAAGATAGAAGAAAAATTCAAAAAAAAAAAATGTTTATTTTTTGATTCCGTTTATTTTAGGATTCGCCCCAATTTAAGCTCAAATTTAGCTAATAATTACCTATTGGTAATTACAATTCATATTATTATTATACATGTATACATATATAACTCTATAAACAAGATATTTATTGTATTTTAATATATCCAATCATATGTCGAGTGTCTAGACAATTAACTCTGTTATTTCTTATCTTCACTTATTTACTTCTAACTTCCAATCCCTAAAAATTGTCAATCAAAATCAAAATACGTTTGTCTGTCATTGTTTCCATTTTTATCTCTTATATATATATTTTCTTTATATCAAAAATTTTAATTCTAAATATTTTGTTTCGTACACTACATAAATATTTAACCTTTTCAATAGGATGTGAAATGTAATCGTATTTTTGATTCATTTACTTTTGTGTGGTACTTTCTCCAATCGTAAAAGTTGACAGATAAACTAAACATTCAAAGTGACACAAGAAACATTTAAATGTCTGTAACAGATATAATATACGATGTATCTATTTTAACTAGTTTATGGCCTCTACCACCACACTCTTGAATGGGTAAATATACAGTAATAGCATACAGGTTGATTATGAAAACCTGTACACCTAAATTTATGAAAATTATTAATGCTTTTACGATGAGGATTATTCTTTATAAAGTTTTTTTTTTTTTTTTAATTTCAACTGTCCTGATAGCAATGAAATCTTACAAGTAGACTCATCTTTTTTACTTATTTGATTGATCTGAAATTAAGAAAACATTTGTAAATTTGACGACAGTATAATGGTACCCATGGATTCGATGTGGTGTACACGGATCGAGTTGGTTTTGACCCCTACGTTAAACTACTGATTAAACTACCCATGAATAACTCGAAATATACTCGAAAACTCTTCATTTTCATCATATTTTGGCTTAATTTACCAAAATTCATCAAAAAATGCAATGGCCACACATCTCGCAGTCTTTTTATTACTCCACATGTTGGCTGCAAAATTGTCATTGAATTAATTATTGTGCAAAAATATTGTATCATGTGGGTTGGGCTACTAATCTTATAGTACAATAAATTATACAATCCTATATAAGTGTTCATATTGAGCATTTCTAGGAGTCGCATTCACGTTTATTTTTTAAAATTATTAAATGAAAACGAATTAAATTTGGTCACCCAATATATAAGATTTTATGTTGTATCTAAATAATATATTGAATCTTTATTTAGCCGAGAACCATCTATTTTCTATGTGTGTGAGGTTATAATACTGACGTAATGGCCTTGTGTAGAATTTTCGTGAATGTTTGATGGTCAAAAACTAACAGAGTACATTTAGTTATGAGGCAATTTAAATCGGTTTTATGGTGTCATTTAATTTTATGCTTTAGATCCGGTCGGTCTACTTTTCTACGGTATTTATGTTGTTCACACATTCCATATATTTGGGGATGTTCTTCTTAGTGTTGAATATCATCTGATTGTATTTACACAACTAAATAAAATAAAATTGGTATTTGGATTATACGTAAGAAGTGTTTATTTACTGCATTGATATTCTTCCATTTATGTTGGCAGAAGAATCGAGGTTACTCTGCATGAAAATTCGGTAATGCAAAAACGGAAACTTGACAAAATGTAATGCATGTATTCAAAAGTATCCTTAGCTGCATTTTCTAAGGCCTTGTTTAGATTTTCCAAGTAACTTACTCAAGTAGCCTTCTATTGGTTAAGTAACTGAAGACAAGACTTCATAAAAAAGTTTGCACACAGTGACGGTAACAAAAGTGTTTGTACTTAAAAATTTACGGAGAAATTAGAAATATTTGACACTTATAGGGATAGTTGAATACGAATATATTATTATTTACCTCTGCGAAGCTAACAGAATCATTTCAGTGGAATCCCGTCAAACTAATTCGAAAATGCTGTACGTTGAGAATTTGCACCACAAAAAAAATTATATCACTTCACGTTATGGAAAAACTTATGGCGCCGCAAGCTTCATATGACTATGGAATGCCCAGAACTAACACTAAGTTAAAAGTATAAAATTAAAAATCTTCAAAAAAAAAAGAATTAATTTCAAAAACAGTGAACTAAAAAATAAAAATAATTTTTAAATAAAAAGTTTTATAAATAATTTTCTAGGGACAAATTATACTTCTCACTCGCCAACGAATCAATTTTTAAGCTAAGAATATGATTGGCACCGACTTCGAAAGTAAATTGGTTACAAGGATATTAATTATGGTTTTTAATTAAAAATTATTTTTTACTTTTTAGTTCATATTTTTAAAGGCGGGTCTTTTCTATTTTTAAATTTTCTAATTTTTACTTGGATGAAATATAATCACTAAAAATTGTTTTTCTCCATTCTCGCCTCTTATTGGCATCAGATCTGGATCAAATTGAAATGAGACCACACTGGAAGTACCAACTTTTAAAGATTATAAAATGGAATCTTCAAAATCGGTTCAACCAGTCGAAGGTTCTGAGGTTATATACAAAAAATACAGTCGAATTAAGAGCTTCCTCCTTTTTTGAAGTCGGCTTATAAAGTTAAAACTCGAAAATTTTTTGTCTACCCCCTCTGCCAACCACTTTTTCCAAAAATTCTAATAATCACAGTTTTCTCACAATGTTCTCTTATTATAAAATTAATAGCAGTTTGTCACAATAAAAATATACCAAACATGTATTTTTTTACCCATCAAAAAGAAATATGCTATGTCCCTTCAACTGCACCATATTGTACTACAATAAAACTCGAAATTTGTTGTTGTTGTACAAATTAGTACAAAATTGGTACTTTTCCAATAAGTTTAATTTGATTAGACCTAAAGGTTTCTGCTAACTTCACAGAGGTTTATTTATGAATTGTTGTAACATGACAGAAATGGGAAGAAATTAGAATAGGAATTTTGACTGATACTGAATTATATTTCACATCAAAATGTAAAACTAGATTCTGTCTCATAAGAAAATTTGAAAATTAAATTAAAATTGATTCAAAAACAAACAAGTTATAAGCTATCAAAGATTCAATATCCATCTCAATCTAGAAACCGATATTTAACATGTAATTTATATTTAGATAGAAACACTTGACGTCATAAGTTCTTGTTTATTTTTAAAGATAAAAATAGCTTCAATTGAAAAAATAAAAAAAAAATGTGTCAATATATTGTTTGTAAGTTGTAATATTTTTAATGAAATTTATCATTTTATTTTGAATCAATCAAAATTGCATTAATTTTTCTTCCAAATATTTGTCAAAAAAGTACAAAAGAATTACTTTCAATATTTAAATATTGTATACTGTTTAATAATTGAAATAATTTTTTTACGAAAATTGTGATTAAAAAACGTATCGTTCATCTATTAACTGTAACAACCACATTCCACCCAAACAAATCAGTACCTTTGAACATTTGTTAAAGGTTCACCACATACATTAATCACCACAAGAAAGCATAATAACAGGTTTCTGATTTCCCAATTTAATACATATTCAAGTGAAAATCTATTTTCTATACGTATGATGATTTCCTTGAAAATTTAATACAATTATACTACAGTTGTATGTAAGGTTACAAAATAGTTTTATAAAAGGACAAACATTAATAATTATCGTTGTGTAAACTATTCTTCTGTCATCTGTTCTATTTTATGTTTTATTTACTTACAAGGCATTTAAAAATCTCGAAGGTAAATTATAGAAATTCTAATTTTTGAATTATGTTACCAAAAAGGTATGTAATTCGCTGTTGAATGGTAAAAGATGGTAAAAAGTGGAAGAAAATTAGAATAGGATGAAACCCATTGGAAACGCAAGATAATATGATAGAAATGAAAGGAAAAATAAATTACGGGCGATCTGAGTTCGGGAAGCAGGAGGGGGTGAGTTTTTAAGTGTAAAACACGGTTTAATTCGATTTCCGGCAAAACTAAATGTCTTATGGAAAACAGTTAAATGGCAAAGTTGTAGGTAATTAAAAGATTTACAACTTTTGTATTTACACTTTTTCACACAGTCTCAACATAAAAACAATACAAAGTTGAAGATTTTTTTAGATCTATAACTTTGTCATTTAACTTTTTTCCATAGGGGTTGTAATTTTGCTGGAAATTCAGATAAATCGAATTTTACCACACCCGTAATTTATTTTTCCTTTCATTTTTATCATATTATCTTCCGTTTGCAATTAGTTTCATTCTACTATAACTTTTTCCCTTTCAAAAATTATCTAGCCTGGTATGTATGTATTAAAACGCAAATAAAAATCGAGTTAACACTGATTTTGTGTTAAAAATTCAACATACTTTTATATGTAGAACATTTGAGAAACTGTTTCAAACACCTAAATTGTGTTGATTTTACACAAAACTTTCTACTTGTATTGTTTTTATTTCTTTGATATAATTTTAAGACAAACTCCATTGTATTTCCAGTTTAATTGCACAGTCTATCAGCTACTTTACTACATGAATATACTGATGGAGGTCTTTCAGGAAATCTGACAGAACTCGTTTCAATATCTGATTTAAATTTTTGGAAATATTTCTAACGGAACCTGAAGAGAGACATTAAATTGAGTGAGTTTGTAAAAATATTGAGATAGTTGAATTCCTGAAAATCTTATTGCCACGCTTTGATATCCATTTGTACAAACTAAAACTAAGAAACTGAAATACCCTTTCTTGTCATGAAGACTGTAATATGAAAAAATATTATGTTAAACAACTATATCATAATTTACACAAGTATCTATTATCCGTTCAGCAAACTGTCGCTTCATATTAAAATTATAATTTTCTTCATTGAACTAATAACGAATTTTCTGTATAAGAGTAGGTGTAAGATGCCTCCATGTACTATATTCGTTACCCATTACTCACTCTCCTAGTAACCTTGTAATAAATTAATTGCGTTACATTTAGTCTATTCAGATTAAAATGAATAGTTTAGCTTGATCGTAGCGACAACAGAGCCTGATATTCACTACTTGTAATAGCGACTGTATGAGAATAATACTGAGAGATATTAAACATTTCTGCTGTATGCACAAGGTGATCTAAGTTATTAACTAATGCTTGAATATAAAATATTGAAAAATTTAATGTGAGATTCTTTACACAGAATCAAAAAATTTACTCTAAAAACCTGTATAATCATAGTGAATTTATTTATTTTACCTATACCATGCAAAATATATCAAACTTTCAACTTCAGTAAATTGAACATAAATATTTTTTATAGAAAATATCACAAAATATTATTACACCTTAATATTAGACAATTTATTCTTAACTTATCTCTAGAAAAATATCTCTAGAAAGTCTTTTTTTTACTAATAAGATAATCGTTCTTGAAGACTCACTGAACTTGAAAGTGCATATTTCAAAAATTATCATAATTAAAAAGTAAAACCGTGCTTAAATATTTAGTTTAGGGATTCGTACTTCAAATAAAATCAAATTTATATGTTCGATTAAAGTTTAAAAAAAATAGAAAATTCTATAAAGCTGTTACAAATCAAATCTTAAATATTCGGTCTTGATTAAATTAAAAAATATTATGAATTATAGATCTTAATCACATTTATTAAATGAATTATAAAATTTGTAATTCTAACAAATTCATTCTTTTGAAGAAAAAAAAAAATTATACTCTAAATTCCAATTTTGCAGAGTCATAAAAACATCAATTTTTTTAACTTTATATCACAGTTTTTTTACTGATTAAAAAAGTTTAAGTGCTACGTGATTATACTGTAAATAATTAATTGTTAGTTCTAAATCGCAACAAGGCTCAATTATTACAAAAGTAAAAGACGTAAATGTCATAATTTTAAGATGTAACTCACGTTTTTTTAATGTATCATAAACGTTCAAACACTAATCAATCGGTTAGACCTAAAAAAATTTATATTTTTAAGATTTAGTTTAGGTACTCTACAAGGGGTAAGCATATCATATATCTTAATCTGACGAAAAAAATCCTTGCTTGTGCTCCCCTTCAACAACAAATGGTAATAATATCGGTAGTGGTAAAAATCATATATAAAGATTGATTATATTTCTCATTATTTTTCGATTAGAATTTATTTTGCTAATTTTTAAGAAAAAAGTTCAACATTTTGGTAATACTGAATGTGACATTTCATAGAAATATAATTGTGAATCACCTAGTATAAATAATATTCATTGTAGTAATAGCTAAATGAAAAGCTATATATCAAATTAAATCCATCTGAGAACTAATTTATCCATTGATATTTCACTTTGGGTCATTTGATTATATCTATTGAAAATCAATTGACCATTTATACAATACATTGTAATACTTATTATCTGTATAATATATATTATATAATATATATTATATACCTATCTAAATGAATATAAAAGCATTACTTGGGGTGTTTTTACATCATATTATCTTACCTCAATTCATAATATTAATTAGAAATTCGTTCATATTTTAATAATTTGTAACGGTAACAAAATTATGACAACCAAATAGAGTTTACAGGATGTTGTAACTTGTATGTTGTAATGAATATGGGTCAACTTAAATACATCCTAGTGTTGGAAACAAACATTAAGAATATCCTAATGAAAGAAAATAATCTGAAAATTTGAGTACATTTTTCTTAGTATTTTCAAATTGAGAAGCGTGTAATATTCTCTTAAATATTTTGAATACCGCTTTATCTAAATTAAACATAAAAATTTACATAATTATTTTTATATTTATTCTTTTTGAGTTTGATGCAATTTTAGTATTTTGTATATACATAGGAAAGCGTTCTTGTCCTTTAAGTTGATAAAGGTAAGTAAACAGTCCAAAAGTGAACCATCATCCCACAATACAATAGGCAATTAAACACTGATCACAAACTTTTGATACAAAAATAAAAGTACTGGTGTTGAATGGTTCATATTCTATCTGCAATGCCAAATAGATTAGAGGCTTAACACAATAAAAATCAGCATCTTACGAGTAGAAACAGGCTTCATTAGAGGCTACATTATAACATAAATGCCATGCAATCAGAAGAATCTGTTCAGAAATCATAAAAGTCCTACCTTCAAGAAAATTGGTTGTTTTTTGGAAGTAGCAAGTAGTGAGAACAAACCGTTTTGTATTATTGTTTGTGATAATTAACCACTTTAAGAATAATCATAGATACTCCATCGATCAGTTTAGGTTAAGTGTCCAAAGAAAATGTATTTTTCAGTTTTATTTATACCGTTTACTGTGTACTGCACAGTGGCTCACTGTGTCCATCACCTAGTACACAGTGAGCTACTTCAACCACTTTTTAATAAAATTCCAATATCTTACAAAAATAGATAATTAGTGTCCAATTAAATACACAAATTGCAAGTCAAATCTGGAAATTTTCCAATGAGTATGTTGGTGTTATTGCTTTTAGTATCTGAAGTGTCGACTAATGGTTGAAGCTATTATTATAAACACAGACGACTTGTTTTATTTTCATATGCGATAAATGGACTATTGAATTAACAAATTTTATGGGTATAAAAGAATTTTTAATAAATTTTATTTGATTGAATTGTTAAATTATCAAAACACTTATGATTTTACAATTCGATTTTTTTTTTTTAAATTAAAGATTTTTTTGTAATGTAGTTTTTTACTTTTTAGTCAGAAAAAAATTATTTTACTACAAGTTTAAAACAGAAACTAAAGGAGACAGATTGATTTACGAGAATATCCAGTAAATAAATTGTTGTAAAAAAAAAACAAACAGTGGTACAGCACTCTAAAACATTGTATGAAAATAATAAATTTATAAAATAATTAAGATAAATCAAAATTACAGTTACAGTAGAGTTTATTTAAAAAAAAAAAGTATAATTTATAGCTTCATATCCTAAGGAAAAACAAATTAAAAAAATATCGTATAAAATAAATAAAAATTGGTTGTTATTTAACTAGACATTTTCATAATATTCAAGTTGGTAACAATAATAATAACTGGTACCAACACAGAAAGGTTAAAATAAGTTTAAGGTGTTATTGTTTTTAATATTTTTAATTACAAAGAAGAAGTAAAGCCCTTAATGAATATGCGTTTTTAAATGATTACGGTAAGAAAGGTTTGAAGTCAATCTTAATTATATTTTAAGAGTAATATTAGAAAATTGAATAATTTGTTTACAGTTAAATATTTTATTTAAATTTAAATGTTTATGAATAATAAATTGTTAGATAGGCCGACTAATGTCCAATAGAAAATTCGATAATATTTTTGAAAGATTTATAAAGGTTAGTTAATTGATTGAATAACCCTAATCACAATTTTTTCTTATAGAAAATCGAAATTTGCATTTGTTGACTGTTTTTTCTTACCGAATGTCTTGAATATGTCATCAGGTAGGCGCTTATTTGTTTAAATATTTTATAGCTCTCTAAATACATCTATTGGAATGAGCAACACCACAACAAAATGCAATATAGAAATATTCGCCACCCATCAAGGATGTGCGTTAACTAGGCGAATTATTTTAAAGAGTCCTAAATATTACACATACCTCATGGGGATTTTTAAGCCAAATAGAAAAAATGGCCAGTAAAAAAAATGTGTTCCCCATAACTTCGCTTTCTTAAAAGTTCGGGATAATCGATATAAAAAGAAAGATTAAGATTAAAGAAAATTTGCTAGTTCTTTTTTCGTAAAGTAGTGAATAACTTAGGTTTTCCGGTTTTCTAGTACGTAATTTGTTAGTCTTCTGAACTGATCACAGTATCTGATCGTAGTTCCTTGCATGATTTGAACGTACTCATCTGCTAAAATTATATGCACCTGCATACAGCCTCCTGCACGCAATTAAAGTCTGGGTAGACTAAGTGGGGCCTTAATCATCTTCACCTAGACCAAGATGACGATGGAGCAGTATTTTTCCATAGTAAATTTACCATAAATCTTTAGGAAAATGGGATATATATGGTGCGCAAAATTATAAATAGAATAAAATATATGTTTTTTCCATAATAAGAGTACGTCGCAAACATGGGTAAGATTAAGTGTTCCGAATTAAGGACTAAGAACCTCGTGGTAGGTTAAAGAAGCATGATCTTAAAACTTGCATGCTACACATTCATAGCTTGCTAGTAAGCTAATTGTGAAAGGGACTCTTGATTAACTCTTACAATCAATGACTTTTCTCTTCTACGTGAACTCAATGAAGCTGAGTTCACGTAGTACATGCAGATCTCCTAACCCATGTCCCTAGTAATCGCATTAAGCTACAGGCATCGTAGTCAACAGTCGATATAGTTGATATCAGGTATTTTTTTTTTTATAAGAACTTTGGAATGAAACCAGAGAAACCTCTCTCAACCTTTTGTAAATTGTCCATGATAAAATATAAGTATTCCAAAACATACATATATATATACATGTTTATATAAAAATTAAGTACTATTCATATGGTACATGACAATATCTAAGCAAAATTATGGACCATTTATCTTGGTTGTCAGACAAGATAATATACAGAAGACAGAGATGATGATAATATGAATATGTCTACTATATTATATGTAGGTAGAAGTATATGAATGTGGCCTTTTTGGCTGACTACTAACTACCCTGCTGAACTATACTGTACTATATTTGTGCCATACAAATGTGCAAGCTTCAGTATACTTGTGTACTAAACAGATTTTCCATTTTTATTATTGCACTAGCATAAACAAATATTCTTTGCCCAAAATATTAGCAATTTAATACAATATAATTAGTTTTCTAACGTAGAAAGTTTCAAATCGGTCCAGTAGTTTTTAAGTTTATTCGTTACATACAAAAATATTAATATAAAAATGTTTTTATTATATTTAGATATTTCGAGGTTTTTCCGATGTGATTCCTTGAAAAAATTTCAAAAAAACATAAAATTGTACAATCATTTGACGCTTGGATAAAATTTGTCAAGATATCGTTTAAAATAGCCATGAGAAACGGCGCTATATAAATAATTTATAAACATTACTTCTAAAATTACAAAAGTTAAATCAACTCATTCTATGAATTTGTTGAGTCCAATATTAGATACTTTAGAAACTGTTTTATATTAAATTTCGAAACAAGTAAGTTAAAAGTGATTTTGAAAATTTTGCAAAAAGATATTTTGAATATACTTCCAAACATCGAACAAATTTGTAATTTCTTTCTTACATACAGTTTTTTAATGTTAGCCATAAAAGTACAAAATATTTAACCTCGAATCCATAATAAATAATGGTATTTCGGATCAAAAAGGGAGATATAAATTAGACATATTATGAAAAATCAGATACAATTGGAATTTTTGTTACTACTTTCGCATTTTGAATTCGAATATAAAAATTTTAAGCAGAAATTTCAGATTTTAAATGATGTTACAAATAGAAATAGTCAATAGCCAAGTTTATATAAATTTTAGGCCATAGAATATGAAATACATTTCGTCTAGGATTAGAAGAGAACAGAATTCACCTTTCTTCTTTTATCGAATTTATCCGTTTTGGCTGTTATTAAAATTATATATTTGTAAAATTATATCGTAAATACAAAACCAGCTGCAACGTGTGATGGAAAAGAAAATCCGTTATAAAGTTTGGAAGTGTTTGCCCCATGTTGTGATTTTTATGCAAGTTTTGAACTTCGTAAAAGTTTTATAAGGTACGCTTAATGTCTTCTCTCAAAGTTAGTTACCTACTAAGCATCTAGAAGCAAAATTATGATATATAGGCTACCACCGAGAGTGTACACACAGAACCAACAGTGTCTCATTGTAATAATTATGACTGAACATGCTGGAGTTTGGTGCATGTTGTCATATATACAGTCATAATATAAGCATTGTACCATAATACATATACGCCATGAAAAAGTATGGACTATGACTATAGTAGTATGATAAAAAGAGATAGTTAAATTGTTAATACCGTGTATAATTTATTATCTATCTCATCTGTATAGTGTGTAAAAACTACTAACCCCATCGTTTGAGGAATGAGCACATAAAGCTAGCAAGTAATGTAAACAAACGAAATATTGCATGAGAAAATGATTTGTACAATAAAACCATGCTTTTTTTAACTTCCCGCTAAGAAAATCGAAGATATTAAAAAATCGGAAAGTTATTGGTTTTTCCCCGTTTTGAAAAAGCGAGTTTTCATCAGCTCTCGACGTTTTGAGGTTACAGGAAGCTTCCCTGACTACCACTGCGAGGTTGTCACTATGTCACTATATGTGTGTGGGTGTGTGAAAGTATGTCAACCGCTAATAACTGTTGAACAGCTTGACCGATTTCATCGCGGTTAGTGCCATATTGAATACAATTTGGATCGATTAATCGATCAACTCTAAAAACTAACCAGCTCTTAACCTTGATAAACCATGTCGATCGCCACCAATCGGTTAAAATCGGTTGATACCGGAGATATCGTATACGGAATTTCAAAAATTTTTTTTTTTTCATAACTTCGACATTTCATTTCGTGGAGAAGATGTTACTCGAACAGATGAGCTCCCAAAAGTATTTATCAAAATTCGCTGTAATGTCACCTCGTACAATCGGGCGAAGCACCAAGTTGACCTGTTGTAATTCGTTGAACTGTTGAAATAAAGTTGTTGTTTTGAATTGACCATAATTAGTTTTGCTAATCGTTCCTGTGACGAGCAGTTTTGAAGTTATACTTCTTTAGATGCGTTATAAAAAATTTAAGATGCGTGAGTCACACAAAATTCACAGGTTGAAGCTGTTGTTATGATTTATGTTACACTTAATGTAACAAATTTTATATATTTATTTATTGTATTTTTCAAATTTAAACTGAGCTTTATTGACTGTGTTGCCTATTCTTCTTCAGTCTTTTTATTATTTTATTGTAATTAACTATTTTCATGCAATTAAAAATTGTTTTTTAATGATGCCAAAGAAGTATAACTTCTGACGCGTGAACATAAGTACACGCACGCATTTTTTTAAAATTCATATCAGTTTACTTGAAAGATCAAATGTCATAAATGACTTGATCAAGTAACGATCTAACATATTATCACACAGTGAGGCGAGCTGGTATATAACATTACATACTTTTGTATAACAATAATACATTTTATCTGTATTATTATTTGTTAATAGTGTTTTGCATATGTTTTATGTATATGTATACGAATAAAATTTATTGTTTTGTATTATAAATAAATAATTAAATACATTTTGTTCATGTGGTTAGTTCGCATTAATGCTTGGGTTTAATATATTTAGCATACTTATTACTAACATACTACAAAATAACAAACAATATGGGTAGTTTTTGTGAATATTTAAATTATTACATTTTATATTTACTTTGAAAATTGGAATTAAAATAACTTTTCAAATAAAAAATACTACGTAAGCTCTACAGCTTCATTGTTTTTTGGCTAGCTGAAAGAGATCTAGCAGACCTTATGATATTTTAACAAATCGTAACATTAATCTCATTCATTCTTTAATATCATCTTAATAAGTTAAATACGAACATATTGAATTCCTATGTTTTACATAGGAAAATTCCTGCATAACAGAATTATGTAATAGTAATGTGATCTATAAATATACGCTTAGGACATAATTATTAAAAACATGTTTTTGTATAAAACTTTTCATAATATATACCATTGTAGATAATTTTTGAAAACAAAAAAAATTAGGATGAAACCCATTGGGAAACGAAAGATAATATGATAAAAATGAAAGGAAAAATAAATTACGGGCGATCTGAGTTCGGGAAGTAGGAGGGGGTGAGTTTTTAAGGGTAAAATTCGGTTTATCTGAATTTCCGGCAAAACTACAAGTCCTATGGAAAAAAATTAAATGGCAAAATTGTAGGTAAGAAAAAGATCTACAACATTTGACTTTACACTTTTTTTAAACGAACGAATGTATTTTTATCTTTTGTTAATTCTCAAAAAAGAACGGCTAGACCGATTTTACTGAAGTTTAAGCAACGAAAATACACGTCAAATGAAAGTGGTTTCGCATCGATATCATTATTTTTCTCTAGATAATTTAGACGGAAAAAATGCACGAACGTATTTAAGTATTTTCTAAATTGACCATAAAGAATGGCTGGACCGATTTTGACTAAATGCAAGTAATGTTGACGAAAAAAACGCCCAAACGTCCAAAGATATCTCTCTAAAAACGTTGAATTGGTGTGGAAACGTAAAGACATGCCATAATTCGCGATGGACATAATCGGGCCCCTTTCAAAAAATTTAAAATTTCAAAAAAGTAATTACAAATAAACATCATTGAGGATTGAAGTTGATGTGAATAGTTAACCATTGAATTTATTTGTACAAATAAGCGGAAATTAATTTTCCTTAGAAACGTTTTGTGTAAATTTGTATATCATTCTTAGAAATTTACAAATATGTTTGATTTCCTTTGAAAAACATAATAAACAGAGAGTATTACTTAGAAAAATAATTGTGAAAAAACTTTGATCTACAATAGTTATGTAAACTATGGGAATTCGTCTAATTAAAATTAAAATACTAGGGATGTAGTTACATACATTTTTATTCTGCTAAATAGACTTTAGAATTTTGGCGTCCATTTCAACATAGGTCAAATACGTATTTAAGTCTTGAATTGTTTGACTTTCGTAAAATGTGCGTCGTAATTAACGTTTGTAAGTCAAAAGTGTTCGAAGATAATTATTTTATAAATTACTTTGTATATACGTGAAAATTTCTTTTTCTACTTCTCAGTATTTCTGTGATGTCCACTTTTCTAATTCTAAATTTTGATATATCACCGCGTTTCAAGCGCCCTATAGTTGAATGATATAGTTTTTAGGAGCATAATTGTAAATTTGTTTTTTTTTTCTGCCCGTCCGTCCGTCATCACGATAATTCAAAAACAAAAAGAGATAGCAAGCTGTAATTTTGGTGACGTCATAAAATGTGAGTTTAAGTTCGTGAATAAGAAAAATCGGTTAATTGGGTCCTATGGATCCTTGCCCCAACTTTTAAACTATAAAAGATAGAAGAAAAGTTCAAATACAAAAAATGTTTAATGTTTTTGAAACAAACAACTTTTGTTTGAACCAGTACTTTGTAAAAACGGTTTTCCATAGCTCAAATTTGGTTAATAAACATATATAAGTAATAATACATATTAATATGTTTTCATATGACTGTATTTCCTGAATATTTATAATATGTTATGATTGACAATTAAAAATAGTCCAATAAATGATATTCAATCATATGTGGAATGTCTAAACAATTAACTCCGTTAGTTGTTTATGTTTATTATTTTTTTTATGTTTATTTTATTGTATTTTATATTTTACTTAGAAGAAAATTACCAACTTTTATTTTTCAATAAAAAAATTAGACAAAAAGAGTATATTAAAAGCAGAACACATCAAATTTGTATCTTGTTCGACACTGAATCGGTATTACTAATTTTTCATTTTAATTTGAGAAGTAATTGAATAATACTTTTATCAAAATCTTATCATTGAAGTACAAATTCAATTCAAACTCATTTTCCGTAAAGATAAAATTCAATAATATATTAAAAGTACAAAGAAAAATAATAAAAAATTATATTTTTCAATATCTACACTACTTACAATTTTCATATAATTTTTCCGTCTCTCTTAATTTTTTTTCTTTTCTATAAAATTTCCAACAACTAACCAAAAAACATTTATCTTATATATAAATGTGTAAAATGTGTAGAATATTTAGTAGATTTTAAACTTTAAAATTTACGAGCGTAATTCACAAAAGAAATAGTAGAGTACTCGTATAGAACCAGAATGTATATATGTATAGTATTAGACTGAGAGCTCGTGGCAGATTTGAAATGCGCTCTTTTTGTAAGGCTGTATTTGTTTCAGTGATGAATCGAAGTATTTAAAGTATGGAAACCATGTTCTGGCTGTAATTAATCCACCTTTAATACATTTGGAAGTATTGAGAGTTGCGTTAGGACAAAAGGGTTTAAGAGTTAGAAAAGAAAGTTTAGCATAAAAATTGTATAGCATAAAATTTTACATAAAAAAGGATAATTTTCCTTTTTTGGATATTATGAAAAATAATGAAGCCATAGCGTTTTCAATCTTTCAACATTTAAGGCATGAAGTTTCTCCCAGGACAGAACGACCATTTTAATTTCAGGGATAATCATTATTCATAGTTTATCAAATAATGTACAATTTAATAGCAGAAAGTTTTGAAAGTACACCGATTTTTAATTTAGTTAAAACGTGTTAATGGGTATAATTATTATCAATTTTTTAACAATTCATTCAGCCACCTAAGTGTTGATAAAACTAATGCAATGGCAACATAACCCGCAGTGTTTTTATTATTCTAAATGTTGACTGAAGAACTAATTATTGTGCAATAATATTGTATCATGTGAGTTGGACTACTAATACTATTGTACAATATATAGTGCAATCCTACATTCATATTGAGCATCTGGGGGCCGAATTACAGAAAGATCGTTACTCAAATCACCAACGAGCCCTTAGACTATAGCGAAAGAATGAAGGAAGGACATAGCGTGGCGTAGAGCATTCATAAGCATGAAAAACGAAGTGGAGTTTTATTCATGTATTTTTCGAGGTTCGTTTATATACCTATGCATTATATGTGGTTATATAGGGGTATCCAAAAATTATATACTCCTTACGAAATATTCTATATTTATTAGAATAAGATTTGTATGGTTATAGAAGATTTTATTACGACTGCTTTCCAAAATCGAAAATAAAAGAAAAAACAGGTGTTACGAAAAGTCCCATAAAAAATCATTTTGCGACAAACTTTTCATAAATATTATAAAAATATGGATTTTTAAACGACATTTGAAACTGCCTCTCGATAAGGTTTTCAAACACACGCAATAAAGCAGATAAGCGTAAGGGGGAAGATTAAAAATGTGATAATAATGTGAAAAAAATGCTACCATTTTGGAGACTTTTACCTTGCCAGTTTCTGTAATGCAAATTGATTTATATTCGATCGTTGTTTTTTTCATAAAGTGGGCACCCAGTGACTCAAGGGTTTGTCAAAATGACCAATTGTTTTTGAAGAGAAAACTTCCCTAGCCAAGTTAGGCACTTTTTAGTAGAGGAAAAACTTATGGGCCTGCGTGACCGATATGCCCATGACTGGCGTTTGCTCAGCGATCGTGTGCTGTGCGAGTTAAATTGTTATTGAATGAGTGAATTGTTATTTTAATTAAATATTATTTATATTGTGTCATAATGTTGTACAGCCCGTAATATATTTGAATAATTGTAGCTCGGAGTGTCAATAGATGTGAAAATCAGATTGATGTTTACAATTTTAATTAAAATATTATGAAATTTAAAATTTTAATGCTAAAAGTTTTCACTTCTACCAGCAGTCAAAATTGAACTGCCAATTTTTTTTTAAATCGATAATTATGCTCAAAGACAAAAGTGAAAAATCGGAAAATTCAATCTTTTTCCATCTCCTAATTAAAAGAAAATCAATAGTTTTAATTGGATCTAAAACATCATGTTCGTTATTTTAGGATTTAATAACAGTTTAAATAGTCGTTTTGTTATTTTATTAATACCTTTGTAAATAATTGTACCTCTTACCATTGTGCCGAATTTGTACCCAAATTGAAGAACGTCTAAAGTAATACAAAAAAATCTAAGCGTTTTGACATTGTTTTGAATTCGGCCTAATTTCTTGTAAATTTCTAGCAGAATTTACGTGAGTAACGAAGATACGTGAGCAAACCAAGACCATAAAAAAACTATGTGTCTACATTTGTTTGACTTTACCACGTCTATGAGGCAAACGATTTTTCTACTAAATTTTGATAACTGAACCTCACAATAAAAGTCATAATAGAGTTTTTCATGAGGCTAGTATTCTTACGAGCTTTCACTATTTATTTTTTTTTGAGTTTATAGGCAGAGAAACTCTGGTAAAGACAATAAGAAGGTGTAATTTTCAAAATGAGTATATCATTTTGAGACACTCCGTAGAAACCAATGAACACAACACCAACATAACAATAGTTGTATATTTTAGGGATTTTATTTTTTATGTTGTCCATTAGTTTATATCTCATTTATTTCAACGGTCTCTGAATTAATTGACTCGCATGTGTGAGTGTAGGTCGGTTTTATTTTTAAAAAAGACAACCTCTTACGGTTACTTTTATTATCATGTACCTAATATTTTTGTATATTTACTGCTTTCATTATAGTCATTGAATAAAAATATTTACGTATTTTTGGTAACTTTTTTGACAAATTACCTCTATTTAAACTTTATGGCCCATAACGGATAACTACATAGGTCTACCACTTTGCTCCCGCCATGAGTCGATCGAATTTTTCACTTCTTCATACGAGCTGAAGTGCTGGTTAGCCAGATCGTGTGCCATTGAACGAAATAGGTGAAAATCAGACGGAACAACATCTGGAGAGTACGGCGGGTGAGGTAAAACTTCCCATTTCAACGTTTCGAGATATTTTTTTACCAGTTTGGCAACGTGAGGTCTATCATTATCATGCTGTCAAATCACTTTATCGTGTCTCTCGTTGTACTGTGGCCGGTTTTCTTTTAAAGCACGGCTGAGGAGCATCAATTGCGTTCTATAACGCTCACCGGTGATGGTTTTATACGGTTTCAGAAGCTCATAATAACTTACGTCAAGCTGGTCCAAGCTTTTTCCCGTCCACCACTATGACGGTCTCCGACAGTTAAATCACCACTCTTAAAACGTTGGAACCATTCCCGTCACGTTCTGTCACTAATAGCCGTTTTACCATAAGTATCTAAGATAACACGGTGAGCCTCAGCTTTTTTGTTTCATATTGAAACAAAAAAGCAATACTTCCCACAAATGACGAGAATTCTGTTTAAATTCGGACAAATTTAATAAAAATTTTGTTATATCAAACACAATGATACAAACAAAAATTAAGTTATATCAAAGTAGTTATTAAGTTATATTTACAAATGTCAAAACAAAGTGTTCGACATCTGTGATTAATATATTTCAACTACTACCGACTACTACCGCCATTTTTGGAAAACGGCGGGAGCAAAGTGGTAGACCTAAAAAAAACTTGGCCAAGTAAATCATTGTATATCATATTTATTTACCATCAGTAATTAAGTAAAGTATAAAAACTATGGCATTAATATAAAACATTTTGATCAAAGTTAAGAAAACTTATTTACTCTTGTGAAATTAATTTTGATACAAAGTTTTGATGCGTTAAATCGTAAATATTTAAAACGCATTAATAGATAATGGCTTTTAATACCATCAAAGATTTTAGCAACATGAAAAGTTATTATCGATTGTAATAAAAATGTATTTTTTCGCATTATGAATAATATTTATTAGAAAAAGATAATGCGAGAATGCAATTAATCATCGAGAATTCATCACAAGTGGATGTCAAAACGTGTTGTTAGAGATTCGGAAGTTTAAACACATGTTATAAATAACATGCTGAAAAAGACAGTAAATGATTAAGAAAATAGTTTTTTTAGCTAGTAAAATCTAAAACTATGATTATGGGAATCTGCAGTTCATCGGCTAATAAATGAGACGGTTAGAAAGTACTTAGACAGGCTTCTATTATTATACACTGAATCACTTTGAAACAGATGGAAAAAGAAGAAAGCCGAAACGCTTGTGTTATCGATTCTTTTACGACCGTGTATTGAATAAAACAAACTTAATGAAACTGTATTGTCAGTCTGTAGATCATGATTTGATAACAGCTTGTGTTTCCAAGTCTCACTCATTTTTCTAGAGCCCTTAAGTCGTTAATACGAAGAATGTGCTTCTTATTGAACACCTAGACACTTCATAAAGAAGAATGCTTTAGGAATTATATATTCTGACTATTAAAATAAATGAGTTTCTTTGACTATGAAAATAAATAGAGTGTTAATAAAACATGTACCTAATAGCAGACTCGATCTTGACCTGACCTTATGACTTGTAAGTCCGTTAATCTACCTATTACACCACAATGGACGCATTTATTATGCTAAATTTTTAATTTTTCTAAAACTTAGATTTTCTCAAGGATTATTAACACTACCGATCTAGATAAATTTGGGTTCATCAGGAACTTTGGGAACCTAAACTTAAAATTAATTTCAACGAAATCTTTAGAGAATTTTGTGATAAAACTAATCCGTCAGTAAATTGTCTGAATCTTAGATTGTTTTTCCTTTATGATAATCCAACTTAATAAAAAAATTAATTAAAACCATGAAACGAAATCTAATTAAATTGTTGGTTATTATTCGAAAACAATTGATACATTTTGATTGAAATTCACACCAGAAAAATTAAATCTAATCGAGTTCTAAAAGGGATTCCATATTTTCGAACTCTTACAGAAATAGTCGGAGCTCATGATTCTGACTTCCTTCGAAAATCAGAAAAGAGTTCTTAAAGAGTTCACAATTTTGCCTTCTTATGAAGTCGGAAAAATGACTTCTTTAAGTGCTCGTATTTCCTACTTCTTATAGAAATGGCATATTTAACAACTCATTATTCTTACTTTCCTAGCAAATCAGAAAAAAGACTACCTCATGACGTCTTAATTATGACTTGAGACATCATAAAGAAGTATCAATAGTTACTTCTTTTTGAAGTCTATTTGATTCGTATGTTTGCTTGGTAAGTATTCCTTTAGAGTTTCATGTTTTTTTAATGGTCCACAAACTAGCCAACGGATTTGTAGTTATCTGATGTAAATGTACATGTCATATATGTAATATTGCGTATCAAATGTTTCTCATTCAACATATAACAAACGTCCTATGCATATGAACGGTAATAGTCCGAAGCAAAACGGTATAGTTTTGTATGATTTAAACATGATGATGATTCTATACATACACAGAAAAATGAGAAAGAGTTATGTGGTCCAATGAATCAATGGATAATTGTATGAGGTTGTTTATCATCTAGGATAATATTTTTATGCTGTACAATTCTATATAATGAATGGTATGTTTCCATTCACACAGATTCAATCCCTTCGTTCATGTACGATTAACGTCTTAAAAAATTATTCAATTTACGAATGTACGCTTTTAAAAAAACTTTAGGTTTTTGATCCTAGATGGCTGGATAAGTGATTGCTAAATTGCTATAGTACCCAATTTTATAATAAAACACAAAAATTGCATTCAAATTGATTGAAAACAAAGGGGCAATAATCTCTCTAAGATTATTTTGTATGTTTTTTTTTGTGAAAATATAATTTTACATGTAATCTCTATGGAGATATTCAGTAGTAATATCACTTTTTAGAAATCTAAATCACAGATATATATCAAAATAAGCATCGCAGGTTTTTGGAGACATCTATTAACCAAAACTATGGACATTTACCAATGCCTTCAGACTCTTTTGCTTCGTCTTGACTTTGTTGCACGCAGACAAGATCAGTACACCACGTTATTTTTTATTACCTTGGCGAGTTGAGGCTAGAATGGGATTATTCTATCCTCATGCATCCCGAAACTACAGGCGAAAGCCAGTCCAGATAGTTAATAAAAATAGGAATGTAATTTTTAAAACAAATAGCTAAACGTCTTTTCCCGGTTGTTCAATAAAGCAATAATTCAAATAGGTTTACATGGTGTCGAAAATACTAATAGAGATCAGTTTTATCGAAATCGCATAACAGGAATGTAAATTGAAAACATTTATATCTTCGCGTATGTACATTGTACCACTCTATAACCTACTGACATAAATATTAATAACTAGATTATCATATATCTATTACTATATATATATATATATATATATATATATATATATATATATATATATATATATATATATATATATATATATATATATATATATATATATAGGGAATATTCGACAAATTCAAAAATGTGAACTCCACAACCGAGCTAGGCCATATATATATATATATATATATATATATATATAAATTTGTCGAATATTCCCTATATATGATTATTATTATCATTCTATGTATAGGTGAGTTTCTTTTTTAAATAAAATCAGATATTGGTTCTGTATACTTAATGGAATTAAAAAAAAAAAATTCATTCAAATATATTTTGCCCGATAATGAATAAGCCAGATGCTCAATGATTGGCTTAAGAACGTTTTAATGTGAAACTTCTTTTGATTAACATTTTTTTCAAACTTTTCTTAAACCGAAATTACGGTTACTAACACAATGTTTGACAATTTACAACCTGAGATGAATCAAACTTCTGAATCACCTCAATTTACTGCTATTCTCAATGAAGTTCAAACCAAAACGTATGATTGTCAAAGTATGTTTGGAAGAGGAGATAGTTCTTAAGAAGCAGTAGTAGGAAGCAACTTAATTTTTTTTTTTAAACATGAAATAATAAAAAAGCAATTGAATATTCTAAATTTTCTAATTATGCGTGGCTTACATTATGCTGCAATACCCGGTGGATTACTTGCGGTGCGATATGATGGCAGCTATGATGGAATTTTTGACGGAAATGACGTCACAATCTTGCGTGGGCGCTTGCTAGAATTTAGCGATATTTCATGTCTTATTTCCGTACATTTTCCTTTGCTAGTTCTTTTTGTTAACCAATTAGATGCTTGCATCTATATCAGTGGATTTTTTATTTCCATGGTTACGCATTTTTTTTATTAATAATATCGCATAGAAGCCATCTTAAAGCTCAGCCAGTATCATGTGAGCGAGGTTTTCAGTTGCCTGACTATTTTGTATTCCCACGGACGCACTAATTCTCATTTATTTTTATTCTTAACATAATTTATTACGTTTACGCAGCTCACAGCAGCCGAATTGGTTTTTATCGTATGGTATGATTGGTATTGAATTAAAGCCTGCTATAACTTATTGCAATATTAATCATACTTTCTGTTTTATTTTTCCCATGAATTTTATAAAAAAAAAAAATCTTTTCATATTTTATTGTCCAGTTTATTACAGCAAATGTTTTAATCAAAAACAGTTCATATATTATATAAACCTTTACATAACCAATTTGTCGATTTCATTTGTACTAATAATTACATTTTATTATTAATTATGGCATAATTTTTTTTTTCGTACTGATTCGTTTATTATAGCTACTACATACAAAGAGGTGTTTTGATAATATGTGGGATCATTCAATATAAAGCCAGAGCTATAATCATTTTTTTAATTCTAATTCGAAAGGTTTATTATCTTATTCTTGATGGTTGTAAAGTTGTTCGTACGTTTTATGTTTTCGTCGCCAAACATCGATGGAAAATCATTGTGTAGAAGAAACTATAGAATTAAACTGACCATATAGACGATAATGCAGTTTTTGTTCGATTCGATTTTTCGATATAGTTCTGGGAAATCTCCTTTACATAATTTAATATATGATCAGTTTTTTCAGTCTTTTCCAAAGGGGTAAATTAAATAATTTCTGAATAAGAGAAAATTGTAAACTATATATTATTAATATGTGCCTCATTGGATGGTTTATCGTCACAAATTGTATTTCAAATTTTGTTTTGAAAAGTATTTACAAAAAGTATTTATAAATCTAACAATTTTTGGTTTCAAATATGGTCCCTATACTTTTACCTAGAAACAAAAATAGTTTTTTCCAATAAAAAATTTAAGTTTGTTGAAATGATTTTTACCACGGGTTTTAAATAAAAGTTTTCTAAAAATTTCTACAAATAGAACCCCAAAATTCTTAGCTTATTTCGAAAAAATTTAAAAAAACATGTTGCGATTGTGAATATGATTTTCGAAATGTACATTTTGAAACAAGCTTTCTCAAGTCACAATTGTGAATATATGAAAGATCAAATGAAACAAACATTTATATTATTGTAAGCCATTAGGCTTATTTTTTAGGATAATGCTGCAGGTATGGATAACTTAATAACTTTTATAGCTAGGGTTCAAGTGGACTTTTTACTACTTATAGTAGCTTTTTCTTTTTCACTTGATATCTATAAAAAATTAGTTTTGTTTTTTAACAGTTCGAATAAATCTCGATTTCCAAGACTCCCTCTTTCGTAATCTAGTTAAATCACATCATTTTATTCAATTATTTTCAATCATTATATTAAATTTAGATCAATGGCAGGTGAAAAGTTCATACCCACATTTATATCTGATTTGTGATCGAGACTAAAAACTATAGGCGACCGAACGAGTTTTCCCATAGGATTTATGCTGACTTCATTCAATGTTTTTATCCATTACTGTCATTTTATCCTGTATATTATTTTATCATCTATTTATGAACATATATTATATGCCATCTAGATTATGTTTTTAGTTTAAAATATCAAACTTATTTTCCCAGATAATAAAAATATCGACAATTTTGACTTCTATGTGTCAAATATACAACCATAAGAACAAATCACTGGTTTAGTAGACACAATATTATTTATTTTTAATAATTATTAAATAGAGATAAATAAAATATATATAAATACATTTATATTATATAATAATGGAAAAATTAATTAATTCAATATATTTTGAACTAAAAATTCGTCAGTATTTTAGAATATAAAGAACAATAAGAAATAATTTATTCAGACAAAATATAGTTCTCGAAAAGATATAAAAATTATTTCATAAAAAACAGTATTTATGATTCGGTATTTATATAATCAAAAACGATATTTTTATAATGATTTATGATTTGGATGAATTATCTTCAAAAAGAACCCTTTTGAGAAGGTACAAACTAATTTTGTATGTAGCAAACTGAAAGATCCTTCTGATCAGAAAATCTGATGATCAACGCACACCATCGGACAATTCAAAAAAAAATTCTTATAAGAAAATCTGATTATACATCAGGCAAAAATTAAATTTTTTAATTAAATCATGCGAATATCATCGGATATCATCGGATACGTAAAGCGAACCACAATGAACAAATGAAATTTCTAATATTTTAAATTAATTAATTCCTTTTTTGAACAACAGGTGGCCTTCTGATAACATCGTAAAATTTTCTGCTCAAAAATTCTGATGGTATACACTGGGTCAAAATGTGAACATGTGGGATTAGTTAATTAATTTATTTAAAATTAGCATCTTTTTACATGTTGTCAAGTAACAAAAGAAAAACGATAAATTAACGAAAACAAATCTACGCACACATTTTTAACGCAGGCTGTTTTTGATGCAAATACATACATTTTTTTTACAATGCAAGGTTAATTTCCTATCGTAAATATTGCCTATTAAATATATTTATTTTATTTATTTTATTTCATTTATTTATTTTATTTTATTTATTTTATTTATTTTATTTATTTTATTTATTTTATTTATTTTATTTTATTTATTTTTTTGTGAGTAATAAAATTACAAAATCAATGTTGGATACATTTAAATGAAACTTTGAAGAGTAGCTCCAGTCGAAACGAGACTCACTGTATTTCACAAACATGTTCAGGAATCCAAAAGAATGATTTAAAACTGTGTTAACGAATGTAAACTAATTAAAACGCGTTAAATTAGTTTCATCTGTTTGTTCCATCAAATTATGCTAATGAAACTTTACCCATTTTTCAGTCATTTATAGACTTAAAATTGAGCTTCTAAATTACCAAACAATACGGTAGCGTGTTAAATCTCAATTGATTTTCCATTTCATTGCATTTCCACCATATTTTGATTAATACGTCTTTTAGTTTTCCAGAAAGCCCCGTTTTTAATTGCTTTTTTACCTTCTGGTATAATAGCATGTATTTAAAAAAATTATTCTTAAATGTAAAATGATTCATTGATTCTTAAATCCTACTAATTGAATCACGTTCTATGCTCTTTTATCTACGAACAAAATGACTTCAAATTGATTTATGAGTGTTTTAGATATTGTTGATTATAAATCTGATACCAAAAATTAATACTTCAAATTACCAACAAACATGAATGTTTTTTTATTTCTAGAAATAAAATTGTTTTGAAACAAGCACTTGATTTTATTTTAAGTTTTCGTAGAAAACAACAAGTTATCGTTTTTCTTATAATAAAATTTTATACAATGGTTTTTCTGAGAAATAATTTTTAATAAGATTATTTTCATCAAAATTGATATTTATCTTATTATTTTGAGCGAAAATAAATGTTACGTGGGTGTTCACAAATTCAAAACAATTCCCTTTATACCAAGTAATAATTAATTACTATCAAAGGTGAAATGTGTTTGTCATTATTAATAAATTTATTTTTGTTATTTTCCAGAATTTTGATACTTTTAATATATTTTGTGTTTTATATAGGACAATATACACGGGTAATATTATTTAATTTTTATACATTTTAAAAACTTTATATAGAATTTTAATACACAAATACTGAGTGACCTGTGTCATTATAATGCACTATGATACATTTGATCAATTCTACTATAAATAGTTTGAATTAACTGGATATTTTGCTTATTCTTTAAATAACACTTATCCATTTATTGATTGAATTATTCACTAACTTTGGTAAAGATCACTGGGTAAAAGACCTTTTTTAGCAATTTTTTTTATATTTTTTTTTTTTAACTAGCCGACCCGGTCCCGCGTTGCTCTGACAATTTGGGCACCCGGTAATTGTTGTGAGTCACCTGGTGTAGAAAACCCTTGACACGAAATTTTTATATTTACACCCGGTATTTGGTGTAAGACTCTTGGTACCTCAGCACCTTAGTCCACGGGGTGGCCTTCGACCTAATACACATTGCGGTAAAGTTTGTAAAATATTATTGGATTTTTACAGGCAATTTTTAAAATTTTTCTCTGCGTAAGAACCATCCTCGTACTTCAAGTTATATTCTATAAAAATAATTAGCGAAATCGGTTCAGAGATTTTCGCTTAGCACCACATTCTGCAATTCATTTGTAAGAAGACTTGGTATCACATTTTAATTTAAACTATGGTTGAATGCAATTTCTTCAATTATTCTAATTTCAGTCTTGAAACTTTCATTAGATAGAAGTTCAACGGTCAATACGCGCCATTGAGTTGAATGCCACAATTTTTGGGCAAGGGGATAACGCGAATCAGACGGAATAATATATAAATATAAATAATGTATTCCATCAAAAACACTAAGATTGGATAATTTCATAGCATTCAGTAATATATTATGGTGCATAGGTTATTGTAGTATATCAAAAGATGATGTGTATATAAGCCTGAATATTTCATATGCTAATTAAAATTAGTACGGTTCTTAATATCGTATGTACATATCAACTAACTATACGTATCATGATCTTGTTAATTCGATTAATTTTACAACACTATATATAAATATATATATGCGAATGTAAAATATATACAATTTTACACTATTATCATTTGAAATGGTAATTATTAAAATTTTGAAACAAAACAGAATGTATTAAAAGAAATCGTAGCTCACGATTGTCAAAATAATTAAAGTATCATGTATTTGGGAACGAATACCATGTCTTCAGGAGGATTGAAACATACTACTGAAGTGCCCTCTGTTATTTAAAATTTGTACCGCCCAAACAACTAATAAAATAATTATCCAAATGTTTTGAAATTTTGTATGTATAATATTGCCATTTAACTTTATTTATATTTTTTCGAGAAAAATTCTTGGACCAACCCTCCGTTTTCATGTCAATATTGTGCATATCAAAATTACAAACATTTGGATAAATATTTTTTATTATTTTTATTTTTTAGTATTTAGGCGAAAAAATTGAAGGAAATACAATGTATATTACATGTAATTTCAATCTAAAACTTGTAAGAAGCGCAGATCTTTATGTTAATAATGGCTGTGGAACATCGTTCTCAAGCAGTGTTCTCATTTCTCTGAGAAACTAGGTGTTAGTATCAACCAACAGATACCGGCTGATAAACCGAGAAAGTGTTTAATATTATTGGCTATAAAAAACAGCAGCCCATAAATAAAACCATCAGAAAAAATAGTTATTTTTTGTATTTTTAGATGGTTTTTACAGAATCACATAATCCAGTTAATATTGTGGTAATGCATATAAGTTCTGGTGCTCCTCATCATAGCAAGTCATTGATAAACAGTTCTTAAAAATTGTATAAGGCTTAATTATGGTTAGTATAACAGCAAAAATTCTGAAAAATGAACTGTTTTCTTATTTGGTGCCCGTAACAATCACCTAAGTTTGACTATAATTTAATTCAGAGAGCTTTAATTTGTGGTATTCCATAGTATTAATTATGTAAGGTGGATAAATAAATTTACACAGTTTAATTTTTTTATTTTGCTTAACCACTTTATTTTATTCTAATTATGCGACATGTTATGAATATGCAGTTGAATATGGATTAACATCCGAAACATGTCGCATAATTAGAATAAAATAAAGTGGTTAAGCAAAATAAAAAAATTAAAGTGTGTAAATTTATTTATCCACCTCACATAATTAATTGAACAAATAATTATATTTTCTAGAACATTTTATTACGAATTTTAGGCACTCGTAACGCATCAATCGATTAAGAAGTTCCTTCCAAGTAGTATGCACGGTATATTTATGACACACAATACATTTTTAGATATATGCTCAAAACAATAATAGAATGTATATATATATATACATATATATATATATATATATATATATATATATATATATATATATATATATATATATATATATATATATATATATATATATATATATATATATATATATATATATATATATATATATATATATATATATATATATATATATATATATATATATATATATAATGCCTTTGAAGTTTGTTAGGACTGATTATAGAATCATGTGTAATTAAATGCTTGAAATGAGTTAAGAGACTAACAAAATTCGAATTAAATTATAATAATTTAATACGTGTGTATCATATATCTATCTCGCAATATTCACTTATTGTTTATGTACATAAATATAATAATAAATAGGTGTTTTATCATTTTAACATGTAAAACTGAGTATGTCATAATGCCTATTTACACTTGTTTTTTAACGAGTTAGGAGCAATCACCTAGGTTAAAAATAAATTCTAATTTGAAATCTAATAGTTTTTTTTTTTATTATACTCGGGATGTATAATATGTCAGAGTATATTAATTTAAGTCTAAAGTTTGTAACGTTACCTATTATTGACAGCAACAAAATTCAAAGAAACACCTAATTATTTCATTTCCGTCCGTCCGTCATCACGATAACTCAAAAACAAAAACAGATAACAAGCCGAAATTTGATGACATATTCTTATCATATAAGTAATGAATTTCATTTTTTTGCCCCAATTTCCTTGATCAAATTATTTTATATTTTTATAAATACGTAATTCGACTACAAAGTAGTCATCATCAGTATGAATTAGCTAGATGTTACTCGTTGTTAATTTGGTGACGGTTTGCACGTGCAAACAGTAATACATACAGCTAATTCATAGTGACCATGACTACTTTATAGTCGAAATATTTATAAAAATGCAACATAATTTGATCTAGAAAATTGGGGCTAAAAATCGAAATTTATTCGAAAAATACTAGAGTTCTGATAAAAAGAACATAAAAAGTAAGTTCAACTTCATGAATGAGAAAAATCGGTCAATTGGATACAATGGATTATTGATCAAACTTTTAAACTATAAAAGATAGAAGAAAACTTCGAACACAAGAAATGTTCTTATTTGCCACGAATTTAGCTAATTATCACATCTTTGTAATTACAATACATATTATTACTCTGCATGCATACAAATATAACTGTATAGACTGCATATTTATAGTATTTTATGAATGCAAATTAAAAATCTGAACAATGATATTCACTCATATGTCGACTATCTAAACAATTTTCTCTTGTTATATTCAGTAGTTTTAAATTTAAGTAACATTTTTTTATTGCTTAAAAATGTTTATAAATAGAAAAAACACCGCTTTATAAAACCAAACACAAAAGTAAAAACTTTAAATTAAAAAATTTATTTAAATAATTTTCTTGAAAAGTGACAAATTTGTATATGGATTAATTATGCTCATTTAGGCAGTTTTTCCTTTACAAAAATTTCGTTAAGTATGACTGTCTTTTTTACGACAACTGTTGTTAAATTTGTGTATTCATACGTTCACACAAGAATAAATTGATGAATATATTCTAGGAAATTATTTTAAGAGGATATACTGTTAAAGTTAATGGAAAAGTCATTATGCCCTAAACGCATTTCAATTTTGTATCGAATGATTTAATAGCAATAAATTGGATATCCATCAGTTTGGATTTTGCGTTCACAATCGAAAATTTTGCAAGATTCGAAAAAACCAAATTACCTCACTTTTTAGAATGTTGAAGAAAAACTTTAATATCCTACATAGTTGTCTCGAATATTTCAATTAAATATATAATTTGAACAAATTATTCATTCACGTTACAAATAATAATATCTTATACGGAATGGCAAATACCTGAAGAAATATCTCATTTAAAATTAGAAATATCTATCTAATAAATTAGAAATATCTATTTCTATTTAGCCCAGGTAAAATGTACATTGAAGTTATATTAAATGTCGTATCATTGATTTTTGAATATCAGTAACCCTCGGAATGCTGTGGTAAGAAACAGGCGGTCGAAAAACTTTATTGTATATTCACAAAGGACACCTTGTGAAAATGCAACAAAAATCACAGTTTTTTGGCCGTTATTTGGTTAGCACAGTATCCCGAGGGTTGCAAGTCAGGATGTAGACTCTCAACAATAAATAAAAAACTACTTAGATGTCATTTTCTACAAAACTTTAATTTATAAAATTTTACTACACTAATTTTGAATCATTCTTGAAGATTCGAAAAAAAGTGATAAAATCAATGTTTCTCGGCTGCAATTTTGTGAGCTTAGAATCTTGAGGGATGCAAATCAAGTTATAGACTCAAATTAATCTTCTATATTATTATATTATATTTAAAATTAGTCTTAAATCTATATTGTTACGCAATAACAGTCGTGAGCAACAGCTTATTTAAAAAAAGGGAACAGTTTCTGTATTGCAATTCTTGCCATAAATGTTGCAATCCAATTTTTCCAGATTTTAAATTGTTTTGTAAAATTACGTAACATGTTTCAGACGAATTAAAACTTGTTTGTTAACTAAAACAGGATGCCATTTTTCTAAATCTTCTTTAAGACTTGAATACATTTTTTTTTCATTTCATTTTGCAATAAAAGATTTTGTTTGCCTTTGTTATCTGTACTAAGATGTACATATATGCAACCTGCATTACATTATATATGTATTTATGTATTTAGAATTGATAGTATCGTTTAAAATGATAATTAAAGTAATCCGTAGTTTAACTCCCTTGCCATTTGAATATTTCCAATTATGTTTTTTTGGCATGCTAGAAGATAATCGATGTTTAAATTGGATTTTCCAATATTATTATTTTCTTACAAGTATAAATTATCGTAAGAAAAACAATTGAATCCTTTAAGACGATATTTGGTTTTGACATTGAAAAATTATGAATAGAATAAAAATTGTATACGCATTCAGACCTCTTGTGATATCAGAAGGTATACTTCTTTGGCATCATTAAAAAACAATTTTTAATTGCATGCCAATAATTCTTTACAATAAAATAATAAAAGCACTGGAGCTGTATAGTTCCCACAGTCAATAAAGTTCAGTTTAAATTTGCAAAATTCAATAATTAAATATTAATTTTCTTACATTATTCATTTTTAAAATATTTATTATCTTCAAAATTTTATATTCACTTTGAACCTTGAACCTGTGAATTTTGTGTGACTGTGATGCGTGCGCATCTTAAAATTTCACTTTCATCATTTTTTCATAACGCGCCGAAAGAAGTCGGTGTTAAAAATTTTTATATAGATTTTTGTGGTTTACTTCGCGGTTTTTCTTCTGTTATTTGATTTTTAGTGTGAAAAAAGTGTTTTCACACACAAAATTTGTAACATAAAGTATCTGTTTTTATTGATTTAAATTTAAATAAGTGATTTTAACTAATTTTCCAAGTAAGTATTAAATATTTCTTTATTTTAAATTAATTACCTGACATTTGTATAGATAGTCAATATTACTTTTTTATGGACCGTTTCAAACACTGAAATTATGTGATTTTACACAATTTTTTTTAAATCTATATATCCTTCACTATACAGTGAAAGCGTTTAGTAAATTTTGGTATTCATAAAATCTTATAATAATAATTTTGTCTGATTGGTACCCCGCTCTCTTTTGTGTCATCACCATTACTCAAAAATTTATTCGAAACTGGAATTTTTCTAGTGTGTTCTAGGAGGAAAAAATTTCTTCTATTACTTTGGAATTCTCCCCTATCGGTCTGGGTAGTGCACATATAACCTCGGCGTTGCACTTGCTCATACGCTTCGATTTTTCAATTTCAAAGCAAGCATTCATCAATGAACAATTTTTTTAAAATATCTTTATGTCATCGTTATCTTATTAAATTATCTTTGTTTTTTGTAATTATTATATTTTTGTCATAAACACCCAGAATTAATTTTCATCCGGTAAACAGATGAATAAAAGATGTTTCTAAAACGAATCTTAAACTACAACGTAAATTAAACGTTTTAGCTGTTTAATCAAAGATATAATATTCAACATAGACAGTATATTTAAACACTTAATGTGAGTTTTATAATTTCGTTTCATCATCAAAATCATCACTGTCATACTATTAACAGTAATATCATAAGCCATATTTTCTATTTTCTAAAATACAATACAACAAATATTTCAACAAAATAAACAAATTATACCACATATAAAAGGAAACCGAATGAACAATGAACAATTGTGACGTTATAATAAAATAATAATAATAATAATAATGCTAAACAAAAGATATGTTTAAATTAAATATTATAACATGAGTGGTACAATATACAGAATCTTCCAGGCATAACTTACCTTTGGTTATAACGCAATTACCAAGAATTTTGACTTCTGCTAATAGAGACTCGTATCAGAAAAATAAGACCTAAATTTAGGCCTAAAAAAATGGTCAATTTTAAATCAAAAAAATTTATTGAGACAGGATTTTTAAAAAAATTATGGTTAAATTTTTTTTATGTTGCTGTGTTTACCTATACCTATCACTGATCAAAATGTCATGGGCAAAAAAAAAAAAAAAATATAAATATTCAACAGTTTTTTTCCTTATTTCAACAGTTTTGGCATTGAAAAAATTTTTAATGAAACTAATTTTGAAGGCATAGTCACTTCTAATCCTTCACATAAAAGACGCTTAAAAAGAATGAGAAAATTTTGTGAGATTTATTTAAAAAAAAAAAAAGGATTGACCATTAATTGAATAAGATTACTCTGGTTTTTCTAACTAAATAAACGTTTTCCTGCAAAAAAATCTCGTGAACGCCCAAGGACATGGTAATCCATCTATGTGTTTTTTAGAGCATAATCAATAATCTAATACTATAATTCCCATTTAGATATCTTTTCAACAAGGTTTTATGGTAACATTAGAGTAAAGGAAAATTATATCTTTATAATAATTGATATCATTTTTTAATGAATTAAGTGTAAATTGAAAAGACAAGAATTAATATGATGCTGTATCTTGCATTCGATATTTTGTATTAATAATTTACTTTACGAGTCCCGTTACTACGGTCGAAATTCGACGACAATTAGCCTATAGTTAATCTCACCACCTGTAAACTAAACAGTGAATATCTCATACTACTTCTTCTTCATACTCCTCTGCCCTCTCAATTTTCGTAAAAAGGGGTTCAAAGTTCTTGCTTCATGTATTAATATACGGATAAACTAGCTCGTATACAGAGTAGACTGTAGCTCATATGGTAAATTAATAACGAAATAATTTTCAGCAACGCAAGTGTTTATGATTAATATTTTACACGGAACATATACTCAGATGAAAGATAATTGAAGCAAGATGAAAGTAAATTTAAAAAATATAGTGGAATGTGAAAATAATAATTTACTTGCCCCGCAAAAAAAAAACTTTATAGAAATTAAAGAGAATAGCCTTTTTGAACATTTTGTATTCGACTGCTAGACATTAACTCGCTATATTATGAGGTTTTCATAACAGTTACATATTATTTTAACATTGCTGCCATATAACTAACTATAACATACAATGCTGAAGGTTAGGCTGTTGTTAGATTTTCCATGAGTAGGTACATACACCCATACACCATAGACGACGTAATCGGGCAAAAGTGAGATCAAATTTAAACAATATAATATAATACAATAGACTGCTAGTAGACAAACATATTTATAGCGTTAATTTAGTATTCACCTAGGTGGAATGAGTTTTTAAATAGAAAAATTCGCAAACGTTATAATACTCTACGCTATACCGTGTTGGAAATATTACCGGAAGACACAAAACTGGTTTTTAGGCTTCAAAAAGAATATTTTTATATTTCTTTTTAAAAATCAAACTGCCGTTCACAAAACCACAAATCCGAAGACTACAAAGTTTTTCCAAATTTTCTAGTGTCTTTTTATAATAAACAAAAAGACATTCTGAAACAAAAAATAATTTAGAAATATTGTCTTGAATCTGAAAAGTCATTTAGGTAGATAAAAATACTAGTCAAGCCTGAAAAGAATAGACAAGACTTATCAGCTATTATTCCAAAATTTTATGCAAGTTTATGCTTTTAGAGCAAAACAGCAAATATTTGACTAGGCATTGCACTTAATTTTCTCTATTCCTTTCATTTCTTGCCTTTGCATATGAATTGCCTAATGATACAGACTGAAAATATTAATTTATTTCAATAAGAAAGAACAGTTGAGTAATAATCATAGAGGAGCAGGCTAAATAAAAATCAATATTATCGAAATAGGAAAGACTCAAGTTTCATTCTGACGCAAATAGACTGACAATATACGGAGTGTTTTTGTTGCCAGATATATAAATATATCCATCAAAGTCGCGCACAAGAGCTGTGATTCGAAAAAAAATGACATTAGTTAGAGTGTCGAAAATATTATTGAAGAATAAGTTTAAAGCTATAAGGAGTATAATGGAAAGGGTTATCGCGAACTTCGTGACTGCAGTAAAAAATCATTTATTGAAAATTTATCCATATTCATTAGAAGAAGTTTTGCTCTTATCTTTCCTTGGACACGATTTTCCATTTCGATAAACTAATTAAAGATAAACAATAGTAAAGCACTCTTTGTTTGCGAAGTGCCTTACAATGTACTTCGTATAATTCTGTCAGGATATTATTTCCCCATAAATTTCACTTCTCAGTTGATAATAAATACTCGTTTCAAATTTCAATAGTAATTACGTTGATTTCATTTTGATGGATAATTGAATTTTTGTATTTGTCTTTTAATCTTGTTTCTATTCAACTGGGCAACTGATTTATCGACTTCTGTAATTTTCCGATATTCATTTGAAATTTTAATATATTTCATCTAAGTATTAACTGCATTCCACATTCTGAACCGCCTCAATGAAATTCGGGAGGCATTTGATCATTTGATTGTATCGGATGTCGACTATCCTTACCAATGGTTCTCTGTAGTTATCCATGTGGTTTGCACAAAGGATACTAGGATAGTTCATTTTTAACACAGCCACAGGTGCATTCGTTCGCGTACTCTTCATATGTCCAATCCTACTATTTTAACTGGTTCTGTACATTGTTTGTATTGATTAAAAAAAATGAATAAAGATTAAATTGAATTGAATTTATTGTTTTATCTCCCGACTAATATTTTGGATGTAATTGCAAGCTTGCATATTAATTTGTTTGGTACATCCGGTTTTGGAACTAAGTATTGTGTCATCCTCGTTGCTGGATAAATAAACATATTCAATGTGAACAGTAGTGCAGCAGACCTTGTTGGCATCAATACAAGCCTAAGACCAGACACTATGCGGTTATATTAGCACTACATATACAACACAATTTAGTCGTATAAATGCTTATGCTCGTATATAGAGACCGAGCCAAGCGACGACTCTATTATGTGTGCATGAATATGTATGAAGAACTTGTATGCGTTTAAGATAGTTTATTAAATGAAGTAACAGTAAACTATTTTTATATTATATTTTTAAAATTACTAACTACCATAATTTTTAGTGTGTTGAATTCATTTCACTGAAACAAAAAACAAAACTTTCCACTTTAAATTACAACGAAATAGAAACGGTATTTGAATACCCTTCGTATGATATATAATTATGAGCTTTACCGACTAGACCAAGAACTTTCTATTAATCTAGTCGCTAATTAACATATTTTATAGTTATATTCACTCTGAAAAAAATGCATTCGCGGAACAGCTTAAAATTGGTGATAATAATAATAATATTTATGTATACCTTTTATCAAATCGATACATTTGCTTAGAACATGCCAATTGTTAATTACAAAATTCCAATTACAAAAAATAAAATACAATTGTTAATCAAAAGAGTAAATTTTAAAAATTTATTAAAATAATATGTCACAATCTTTAACCTCAATATATGGACGAAAATAAGAAAAAAAAAACCGACTGTCAGTGAATATGTTACAGTAAAATTCCCTAAGGCGTTGGCCCCAAAGGCACCTGTTTATATTCAATAATAGAATAAATAAAAAATAATTTATAAAGATAAAATTTTATTAAGTTAAACGTTTAAAAAAATAAAAAATTGAAATTTATAAATAAATTTTTATCTCTAACAGGTATAAAAGGCCTATTAAAGACATTGAAATATTTAAGAAAATTTTAATTACTTATTTCCAACAGATATAGAAGATCTGTCAAAACCAGTCAAATAAATAATGATTAAATTAACTTATCAAAAATCCCCTACATATTTCTCTTCAAAATCTTATTTTCAAGATATTATAACAAATTTGAATGAAAAGAACGAAAATTATTGGAGTTATGCTGTATCCCGTTTTAAAAAACCGTGTTTCGAGAAAAACGAATTTAAAGTTTTGAAATCCATTAAAGATAAGAAAAAATGAAAACTTCGACAGTTTAAAATACAAGAAAAAAAAATACTTTGAGGTATGAAATATTTTTTTCCATATTCTAAACGGTTCAAAATATTTTTTAAGCCTAAATCGATTTTTCGAAATATTAACAGTGGAGTTACCCCTTAAAATACTAATCTCCAACAGGTGTAAAAGGTCTACTAAATACGTGTCAAGAATTAAGAAAATTGAAATACTTATCTCTAAATAAAAAATAACAAAATAAAAATAATAAAATATTAAAATTTTAAATGTACCACATTTTTGTAAGAAACTAAAAAGTATAAAGTATATTGTTTGCATGTTTTTCAAATTTTCACGCATTGCCATCCACTTCTATTCCATGGTCCCAATTTCAACGATCGGGAATTTAGTTTAAAATCAATTCGACAGGACATATATACAAGAAAGCGAGTTAATGAATTTCTGTTTGGGTTCCCCTTTTATTTGTCTTTTCTTTTTTATTTACATTATTATGCATTGTCATCCACTTATTAGCGTTGGTCCAAATTTATATTCTCTAGCTCATCGATAGGTTAGTTTAAAATCAATTAAATAATTCTAACTGAACTGGCGGATAAAGCAAGACTATATTCATTGATTATGGACCTATTGATTTTTGATGTGTTCCATTATTACTATAATATATGCCACTTCTTTGGTTCATATTCCACTAAAACTAGAAGAGTGTCGTATGAAGCTATAAGAATTGTTAACCAATCAGTCAGTTATAAATAAAAGCAAATAAAACATTATATTATTTATATCATTAAATAATAATAAAATCAATCTAAATTAAATTTTGCGTACTACATAGAAATTCAATTGAATAGATTTTAAAATTATACATTATTTAAGTATTTCACCAACATTCACTAAATAAAATACTCTGAGCACCAAAACCACCATTTTCTATAGGCATATTATTTTATTATATAGGCTGATTTTATTTTACATATGTTTTTAATTGAGAAAAATTTTAAAAATTTTGTTTTAAACTCTTTTTTTTATCATATCAGTGGTCCTAATAAATGCCTACTTATTTTAAGGAGTATTCAATTTTATTATTTTCCAATTCGGGTCACTTTCATCTATTTATTTGACATTCTTTCGTTTTTATTGCAGTTTCGAATTCTATAAAGAAAAAAATTTAATAAATTGTTTATAATGCGATTAGGAAATTAAACGGACTTTTTTTAAGTTTTTGAACAAACAATTGGAGTTTCAAAGAAAACTTCGTAGATATTAGACAAAAATTGCTTAAATTTAAATTAAGAATCTTGGAAAATAATTTCTCATTTTATCTCAATTTTTGACAGAAATAGAAAATAATAAAATCTTAAAAACTGTATAAAAAATGTCAAAAAATTCTCAAGGATTCTTTTAACAAATTATTTTTATCTCATCATATTTTCGAAAACACAATATCTTTATATGAAAACTTCCTTTTGATTTTTGTACAATCCATTATAAAATTTAATCCAAATTTGTAACTAAAAATATAAAACTCAATTTAAAAAAATGTGGATCTTGGTGTGACCTGTACGGTCCACACCACAACCCTCCAATGAGGAGAATAAAGAATCAACAATTTGTTTATTATTATGAATACCCATTTTTTATCTTTTTTTTTTACCCCTTTAAAAACCGATGTATCAAATTTCACTAAAAAGTGAGTTATTAGTTACGTAATTTTACGTCGAAGGAAAGTGGTTATACATCCATAGCATTTTTCGAATTAAAACGAACAAATAAAAACGAAATAAAACGATCGCAGAAACGTACACAAACACACACAGAAATCTATCGAAAAACGTTGAATTTAGATCCTAGAGATTTTAAAACGTAAAGATATGTTAAAATTCGGTATTTACAACATAAGCCCCATTTCATGAACTCCATTATAAGTTGCACATAAATCTCACCTTTTAAATAATTTATTTTTTCAAACTATTTTCTTTTTTCATCGAATAAGTTGTAAAAAACGAAGCATCCTGTATTTACCATTTATATACAAAAACGAAGAGAGATCCTTTCAATGTATGTATAATAAATATATTAATTAATTACCAAACACGTTTATTGAAAAGTTAATTATTATTTGAAATATTTTCATTATGGGACATGGGAATTCATTTTAAAGTGCTTTTATCAATTAATTATTGACAACAAAAAAAAAAAAAATAATAATAATAATAATAATACTGGAGACAAAAATAAAATAAAAACATAAATTGAGTATCCGTTAATAAAGACTTGCAGGACTACATATACTCAAATAAATAAAAACGTGACAACCTGAATAATCTTGCACGCTTATTTAAAATCATAAAATATACTAATAGAGCAGAAGGAATCGGCGCACGAGTACCGAAAACTATTCCACCTCAATTTTTTTATGTGATCCTCTTCAAATTGCCCTCCTAATGATATAAATGCATGTTGCCATGGCGCAACCCGGTGCCATATTGTTTAAACCGAAATTGTTTAAACAATTGCAAGGCATTGTTATTTTTCAACCGGACAAATTTTTTTTATATTCTTTATTGAAATACCAATAAAAAAGGTCCTATGACTTTTAACGATAAAGTTAATATTTTTAAAGATATGAATTTTTAAAGGTTCGAAAAATCTCAAATTTGGGTACTTTCAACCCATGAAAAATATATTTATAAAAAACATAATGTCTAAGTAATATTTTTTTTTTTAATTCTCTATACAATTGTTAATAATATTGTAAAAAGAGATTTTAAAAAATTTCATTGTTTATGCCTTTTTTTAATTGTTAATAAGTATGCATCGCTTACCTTTAAGTATCGCTGTCTCTCTCTGATTAAACAATTTCGGTTTAAACAATATGGCACCGGGTTGCGCCATGGCAACATGCATTTATATCATTAGGAGGGCAATTTGAAGAGGATCGCATAAAAAAATTGAGGTGGAATAGTTTTCGGTACTCGTGCGCCGATTCCTTCTGCTCTATAATGTTATGGTTTATATAATTATAATATAAATCGCATAATTTTATAATATAAATGTTTTTTTATAGATAGATAAAATTAATTCTGATAAACAACTTGACTTAACATAAAAATGGGGTAAAATTATATAATCATTTTTTTTTTTGAAAAGAAAATGTATTCTCGACCTAAAAATCAAATAAATCAAATTAACAGTTAGTTCTGATGATATAAATTGAATTTCAATGTTTTTTTTTCTCTCCAATTTGTTTGAATATTTATAAATGTTTATCTTTTAGGTGTTCTTTGTAAATAACCTGATGGTTTTGTTTTATTAAACTAATGGCGAAAACAACTAACAGTGTTAATTGTTTATATAAAATTTACGGTGAAATTTTGTCAATTGTTTAAGAAAAAATGTTTCAAACAAAAGTTGCTAATTTTTAATATTCTTCCCACTTTGTTCGTACATGAACTTCACTTTTTAGGTCTCAAATATGCCAACATTTCAGCACGCTGTCTTTTTTAGTTATCTGATGACGGGCAGACAGGAGGAGAAAATGGACTAAGTAGTTAATTCTATGAATACGTTTACTCAAGATTCGATTTTATCTTCAATATTTTAGTTTTTACAAAATTTAAACTGGAATATGTTGCGTAAAAAAAGTAAAATATTTGATTTTTTAAAAAAACTACAAAGTATCTAAGCGGGAATTTTTCTTGGGAATATAGAAATGCAAATCATGAATAATTATCCAATCGGTATTTCAGAATATTATCAGCATCACTACCAATCGAAACGACAGAATTCTTTCTATTAAAATTTTTGAAAAACCTCCAAACGAATGCATAAATTTTGAAGCTTTATTGCAAGAAAACCAAATAATATTTATCGATAATTATGTCAGAAACATTACTTGAATTGTAAAATTTTTCCAAGTATTCCTTTCATCTACAATTTTTTCCATAACTGCATTTGAGCCTGAACTAAGATCTCTATCTTCCGTAAAGCATTGAGATCGACTACCTTTGAAAACCTAAAATAATTTTTATAAATATTTTTCTTATAATTAAATTATATTAAATTACTATAATTAAAAGTTTTTAATTAATAATGGCCGGTATTTAATAATATTATATATACACAATATGTATTTAATTTTATAAAATATGTCCTTTTAACGAATGGAAAAAAAGGGTTTATGGAAGCAGATTGTATTACGTAATTTTTCATATGTATATGCATTAAAACTAATGTCTTTGATAAATTCAAAATGATTATTCTTTAAATTACAATTAAAAAATATTAATTTTATGTTATGGGGTTATAAATAGTTTAAAGCTGGTATGGTGAAAGTTATAAATTGGTTATATGGTCAGTGACCTCTTGTATTAATCGAAGGTGGAATATTTATATAATTGTAATATTTTGTGTATTTATATATTAATTGTAACATTCCGAAATGACAGGTAATTAAAAGAATTCATTTTGAACCATTCGAAGAAAAAACTGCTTAACTAACATACAAGGCGAAATTTTAAAAGGGGATATCTTAGGAAAATTTTTCCACGCTGTCACACAAAAGAAGAACTAGTTAGTTAAATGGAATATGATCCTGAAAAGACACACCTATAATAATGACAAATTCAAATGCAATATACACTGTATTTTTGACGATTTCCGGACGCAAATATCATTAAAAATAAATTTGGATTACACAAGCTGAACATGTAAACGAGGCTATCAGAATCCAAGGTTTTCAGGGAAACTCACTAGGTTCATCTAAACGAATACAAAATTCGACACCGTTTTGTTAATTTCATAGATTTTTAAAAATAATTTTGTTAATTTTATATATCTTTGAAAGAAAATTAAATGAAATACAATGTATGCAAAATTTGAGATTGTCTTAATTATAGATGCCTTTTGTGGGTCAGTAAGCAGGTAGTTAATAAATTAATAATTTTTTATTGTTACAGTAAATTAATTGTCGACTTCTCAGAGGACGAAAGAAATGCTTATCTCGACTAAACATATCTTGCCTCAATCTGAGTGAACCACCAACGAAAGGCGAAAATGCGATTAATTGGAATTAATTTGAAAAACTCACAATAATTTCACTTAGGCACCTATTTTTTAATCAGCTGATGCATTTAAATAAAATCTTATTATAATTAGCGATAGCTAAATTATTAAAATCTGTGATGGTGCCTCTATTCTCCATTAAAAAAAAACCTTCTGCAAATAACCGAGAAAAACTTTATACATTAATCTATATGTAATAACTCTAAAGTTGTATATAAAATTCTTGTTAAAACATTATTTGCTCTTTCACATTGTAAATGAATTTTCCGAACATAACGAAACGGAAAATTCTTTTTGTCAAAGCTCATTATTTTTATTTAAAAAGTAAATAAAAAAAAATGAAATAAAAGTTGGTAGTGGTTTAAAAATTAAAAGCTTCAGTGCAATTTAATACAAAGAGAGCTTGAAAATAAGTAACGTCATTGTTGCATTTGTTTAATAATTAGTCACCGTCACAAAACTTTAATGTGAACTATCTCTTAGATAGTATTTATTATCTGTAGTACATCTGCTTACTTTAGTTGTGTTATTGATGGTCTGTGTAAGGAATAATTGGATAATAGAATATTATGGCTCATGCAAGTATGCTAATTGAGGATGGGTGTCATACGCCTGGCGAGTATACCTTTCCAGACCTTTTATAAGGGTCCTTATGGTAGGAGATCTAAAGCGAGGATTTTTGGATTTACTCGAGTGCGAAAGATTAAAATATGGTAGATAATTTACCCCTTGTTGGGTAGCTCCACGAAATCTAAGCTCTATAAAGGTGCTGCGCGTATAGGGTCACCGATAAAAATAGTACAAAAAAATCGATAGTCGGATTTAATTGAGCGCAGATCAAGTTCTACTGGGTTGATAACGTTCTGAACACAGTTAATTTTACTAATCTGACTATTTAACGTGTGTTCTGACATGTTTCAATGGGTGGATCACAAATTTTCAAAAATGACACGCCACCTGGACATTTTCGATTTTTATTTAAATAACGATTACGAAAAAAATATTAACTGAGTGATGCGTAAGGGAATGAAAAGATCATAAACTTGCAAACAAACAAAAATTACACTTTTATCTTGTCAAGCGCGTTGGATTTTTTTATTTTAAAGGAAACGATTTAAGCATAACGCAAAATATTTAATATGACGATGCTTAACGTGACGTAAAGGTTGGGACGGTCTCAAACTTGCAAACAAAAACCTTAAGAAATTGTATATTCAGGACCAGCACGATCAGGAAATCAAGCTGAACCCATTGAATGAATATTGCAAATAATAAATCCGATTTGTCAGTCTTTTTATTGGGAACTTCGTTAGGTTCATTTATGATCCCCTATGAATATCAGACACGCCCGAGTATATTTTGTTCCTACCCATTTTCACCCTTCCCTACGGCCATCTCTATCATAACCGACAGATTAGCAAACTTCCGTCCAGGTGGCTGGTTTTTATTGATATTTTCGAAAGACTTTAAACGCTCCATTACCGCTAAAAAGTATACATCATATGACATTTTCTTCTTTATAACATTTATTTTTTAAAATCCAGTAGGACCCAACGATGCTTGTGTGAATACACATTTTGTATCGTGTGCTGCCTTGCTTATTAAAGATACTCGCTGATTATTTCAGGTGCTCATTTATTTCAGATTCCTGCGGTCGCTACTTATTGCATATCGTATGATAGTTGGAGTCTTACACCACGTCAGCACATCGGAATAATAAACTTTTCTGGTGACAATAGAAAATGAACCCACAATATTTGATAAACTGTCTACATTTCAACTGTCTACATTTAATAAACTGTTTTTGATAGTTCTTCTACAAAAATCTGAAATACTCCTCATGGTATAAAAATTTTGTTCATTTCAGGAATGAGCAAAAGAAAAGTATTATGTCTATCTGTAAGCTCAATTTAATTGTTCTTGAAAAATCGAGAATTTTTATAATTGAAAAATAAATTAGCAATTTTTAAGCACTCATATATTTATATACACTCTATGATCAATTTTTATGTATACTTCCGGTACATTTCTCTTGATGTTAGAAGTTGCATAATAAGCACACGTGCAATTTGAGATATTGCTTTCCAAGAAATGTTTAATGATAGAATATTTCAAATATGTCTTCACATATTCAACAGTTTTTTTTTTCAATTCAACGACTTCTTAGAATCACCGACTCTACAATTTTGTTGGAATTCAGAATACCTAGAAAGAAAAAGTTCTTTTTACAATACTGATTTTATATTAAATTATTCCGCGGGCGTTGATATATTAGCATATATTTTATACAACCATATAATGGAAAAAATATTCAAATGGTTGTATGGAAAGCAGAGACTTAAGAATGTTGAGTGCAAAACGTTATTTTAGAAAGGTAATAAGTTATTTAAAGCGAACTAAAAAATTACTATCTATTTTTAAGCCATCTTGAATCTGGAAAAGCAGGAAAAACGAAAATGGCTAATTTAGTGTCAAAATTGCATTGATAATTAACTTAAAAATATCGTGATATAAAAATTGTTTTCTTATTTTGCAATAAGACTTCAAGAAAGGTCTATAAGATGACAAACAATATTTCGATTTTTCATTAAATTTTAATTCTCTTTTAAATATTCTTTATAAATTTCAACGTTCCTTATAAACAACATCAGATCGGAGACAAAACTTTCAAAACGAAACTATTATAAATTGTTTAAAAATATATATAGTTTCTGTGTCATATTAACAAAATAAGACAAAATAAGATGTGAATCCTATCAAAGTTCTATGCTTTCTTAAACAATAAGGAAAACATTATATGAATAACGTTTACTTACAAGCTTTCGTTCTAATAAAATCCAGTACTTTAGATTAAAACTTACCTATTAACCATTCGTTTACATACGTCTGTCTCTTAAGTATATATAAAATCATATAGGGTAAGACTAGAAAACGATATAATGGGTAATACTTACTCTTTCTTTTATTTCCCAGTAAACATCCAAACCAGAAAGACTTCAAAAAGAAGTCTATATTATAACTTCTTTCAGCTCTGTTATGATGTTGTGATGACTTTTATTTTAAGAAGTGATAGTTAAGAACTCTTTAAGTAGTTTATTTTCTGATTTCGCAAGAATTCAGAATTGTGAACTCTTTACGAAGCCCTTTTGCTAAATTCATTTTGTATCGGAAAACAACTTTTAGTGGGTGATAAGGTTGATATCACCAAAAAGACCCATTTTTAGTTGCAACAACAGTAAAGTAAAAAGTTATTTCAAATTTAAAACGTCTATTAATAAATCAATGATATTTTAAGGTTATCGCACCAAAAATAAACCAAAAATTTTTTTAATGATTTTTTCTTAGTTCATTATTTTGAAGTCAGCTTTTTTTGGAAAAAAGTTTATTTAAAATACTCGCGCGCTACTCGACTATTGATGTGATTATATAATATTTACCTTGGTTAGTAAAAAGTATCTCAAAGAGAGGCAAAGAGTGTCAATGGCAAACGAAAAATACAAGACAAGATTCAACTCTAAAAAACAGTACCAAATCTTAGTAATCATTCAAAAAACATGATAATCAGACCAGCAGACCGTTTGGTTCTTTAGATTCTCCTCGATTCCTGGAAGATTTGCTGAAATTTGAATTTGAATTTGATTAATTTGAAAGAAATAAATGTTCAAATCCTAGATCAAATGTAAGGCAATAGAGCAATCGAAATCATATATCGAAATTCATTCAATTTTTAAATATTTCAGATACTAAATGGGCTATTTTATTTGTGTACTATACGTGATACAAACAGGCCTTATTTGTATCACGTAAGGAAAATATGTCGTTATCAGATATGATTTCAGACTCACTAAGAATTCATGAGAAAAAACCTTCAAAAAATAGCCGACCCAATACCTCAACACTAGGTTGACCTAGGTTTACTATTTTCTTTTAAGACATGTACAGCAAGACTATACAGCAAAATAAAGGAACCTTAATAAATTATAATTAACAAATGGCCACTTCAGATCTAGTAATTTCATTGCACACTGTTGGGCGATTTTACTACATTTTTTTCACTTGAGTATAGTTTACGAAAACATGCTTCAGGGAAAATCAACATTAACATGGCACGTGTGTTTCTGACACCTAAGTTATTCTACTATAGGTAGAAAATTCGATGTAGAAATTGGATATGTACAGTCTGTCGTTGAAAATAATTCTCTTGTTGTTGTCGCCGAACGTATCATTGCTGCTCTCTAAGATGTTGTCTGTAATGCTTGCTAATAAAATTGTAAAGGTAGAAAGATTCTCTTCATTAAGGATCGTATATAAACATTACGATGTACAACTTACGTGCAGGTATACTGATTTTAAGAAGTTATTAAAACATATCAAGGATGTTCTATCAGTTTATCCATTTTTTTATTTTTCTACGTTGTATTTTTCAAATGTACCGGATGGTCAAAATCATTTCATAAATGCTGATTTTGTTGCGAGAACAGATTAAGATAGTAACTTGTATCGACAAAGAATCTACGAATCAGCTTTGTCTTTTATTTATTTCTAATTCATCGTCACATATATTTTTTCTGTACACCTATATATATATATATATATATATATATATATATATATATATATATATATATATATATATATATATATATATATATATATATATATATATATATATATATATATATATATATACATGTGTTACAATATGTATTGCAATTAAAAATTGCTTATTACCTAAATTTGAGCTAAAATTGTGACTTAATTTGGCATAAGCATTTTACGAAAAACTATATCAAACAAAAGTTTTAAGATTAAAAATAAAACACAACAATTATTTCTAAACATTTACCTTTTTGTATACAAAAAACTTGAAAGCCTTATCGTTTAATAAGGATCAACATATTACATATTAAATTAATAACAGGATATAAAACATTAATAATAAAAGAAAAAATTAAATAACTTATCAGCCGTAAATCAGTCGTTAAATCAAAAGATAATTAGAAAATATTACAAAATTTTATAAACATTAAAACAACTTTGGGTCACACCTTGGTTTAAAATAGAAAGATTGGTAGGAAAAAACAAATAAAATGAATTATTTTCTATCTCGTTGAAAAATAAAGACCTGCCATTTGTCTGAAATTTCGAAGATTTTTCTAGTTTAGTTCTTCAATCATTGTACAAAATTTAAAAATTTAATTATCTTACTAATAAATATCTAACTATAGAATAACCTATTTGCACCGTGTATAGGCTTGAATTTGTATTAAAACATTCGAATTGTTGAAATTTTTATTATTTGTTCAATTGTTTACATGTAAATTGTATAGCCAAAGCCAAACAAAAATTATTGAATAATTTCAAAAAAAAAAAATTTAATAATATATTATTGTGTTGGAAATTGAAAGAATGATGGAAGAAATTACATTAATAATTATTTTTAATTTCAAATATTAAAATTATTCATTAAAGTTTGTTTTAAATTTTGAGTAATACCCAATGTTTATTCATTACCATTTACCGACTTATAAATCATGATGTAGAATTTCGTAGAATGATGATGTAGAATTTCGTAACGGAAGAAAGGAATATTGATGCACGGTGCCTGTATGATAACCTTTGTTTATGGGATAATGGGTAACTTAATAAAGAAATTAAATAGTTTCTTTGATATGAATTATTAATTAATAAATATGGGTTAGTTACTTATAGGTATTCAATTAGTAGTAGGTTGCCCATCTTAATCAAAAACCTCTCTCTTAGAATGGCGTGTACACCTATCTACAACAAATTTATGTAATTGACAACGGAATAGTATCATGTTATATATTATTATATTACACGTTTATACAGTGTATGTAATCAATCATTGGGTATGACGAAAAATCGGCAATTGTGGTAATGAACATCAAAAAGTTTTCGAATTGATATGATTGCTATTCTGATAAAATATAGATATATTACAAATGACAGTGTCAGTACATTATTTTAAAGGGTTCTCAAAAAGTTACAAAACAGCTTGTTAAATTAAAAAAATTATGAAAAACTACCACAAAGTTTTATACTACCATGTGATTCCTTTTTAGTTCTAGAGGTGAGTAGCAAAATAAGCGAGCATTTTCTAAAGGCTGATCTATTAAAAATGACTGTGCCAGTACATGATTTTGAAGGGTTCTCAAAAAGTTACAAACAACTTGTTAAATTTAAAAAATCACGAAAGCTAGAACAAAGTTTTATAATATCACGTGGTTCCTTTTAAGTCCTAGAGGTGAGCTACAAAAGAAGCAAGCATTTTCTAAAGGCTGATGTATGTTATGATATCATGGTGTACAAAAATAGCTTACTGTCAGAGAGTCTGATTCGCTTCCCATGACCGGGGGCGGGCATTAAATGAAAAGTAAATTGCGAAATATAACCTAGAAATTAGTTTAACCAAGGCCTCATTTATGAGCAGCTTACAACAAAGTGCGTTAAAGTTTTACTAAATCCTGGCATCCTGCAAGTATTTTTTAAGCCGTATAAGTGGGTACTCAGATTGAAAATATTATTATAATAACAAAAATAAAAAATAAAAATAATAAGTCAGTCAGAATTTTATTATAGATAATATTTATTATATCAGATGCTATCAGTCAGTCTGTTTATTAAGCGTTTGCTGAATAAAATATTTCTTCCCTTACGCTTTCTGATACTTTCATAAGATTTAGTATTTCTTGAATCTTAATTCAACCTCGTGATTTGCGAACATGAGGTGTTTTTGGTGCCTGTGTAAGATACCTTAAAAATATATCGAAAACTTCAGAATTTTTCTTCACTGTTTATAGATATTCTAGGATAATTAATGAAAAGTTCAAAAATAACATTTTTTTATGACCGGTCTTTATGATATTGTAATACATTTGCTAAATAAGCCTCTGGATCTTTTCTGGTTTATTGATTTGGAAACCTTTATGTAATTTATATTAATAATAAAAAATTAACGTAAGAAATATACGAAAAAATAAAAAATTACAAAACAAGTGCAGTTTTTATCAAATAAATCAAGAATTAATGAATAAATTTTAAAGAGAAACAGTAATTATTTTTCGGAGTAAGCTAACCCAATTTGAAATCCACTACCTTGTACACACTATGTACACACTGATTGTCCTATATATTAATATTTTGATTATAATAATGGGTGTTTGATGTAATATTATTGTTGTAATATATGTTAGTTATATAACAATATAATCACATTCTATTGTCATCATTAACACAACAACCAACATACCATCTTAAGCAATGAACATTGAATATTAGTACCTATAGTACTAGTTCGATTCCAAGTTATACTTAATTAATATAATAGGTAATATCATAATTAAATAATATTTGTAATATTATATACATTCTAGATATAATTAATATAAAACAAATACCTTAATTATAGTATTACATATTCATTTTACTCTTATAAAAAGTTAAATGGTATATTTTAATTTAATATTAGACTCAATTGAGGTATCTTTTTAGGGTTTTTAGTGAAATAAACCCTGAATTTTAATCTTAGGTATATGTATTAATTGAACTTTTGTCTTTTATAAAGACTTCTTTTAGATATTCCAATTATAATGTGGTGATAAATTCTCTTTTAAAAGTTTATACTTAAGTATAGTATCTTGCAAAGTCAGAATTGTGAATTCTTTAAGAATTCTTCTTTCTAATTTTCGACAGAAGTCAGAATTATAAGCTCTGTAAGAAGTTGAAATTTTTCTGAATTTCGTATGATGTCGGATTTTCCATTTTGTCAGTATCCAAAAATTTATTAGAATGTTTTAAAATTTTCCTCGAGATAGAGACAATAAATTTTCACTAGACTAAGGATTTATGCAAATGTATGTAAAAAGCTTTTAAGTTGTTCTTAAACTAAATATTTTTCGACAAATGCACTATCGATATCTTTAAGAAATAAGCTCTGAACAGTATGATTTGAATTTGTAATCCGATAACATTGAAAAATGAAGTAATATTTAAATAAAATAGAAATCGGTAAATCGAAATAGGGTTCGATATGTTCGAGTAAGAGTAATATCTCACTAAACTATTTTATGTCAATAAATTATAATTACTATATTCTGAACCATAATTGAAGCCCAATTATATTTTGGATGATCCAGTACAAATGATTTAACTAGGGAAATAATTTTAGGAAAAAACAAACACAATATGAATTGTATTTTATGAGCCATAAATTGTTTTTCTCATTTCCATAGTATTTATAATTGTGTATGTCCTGTGATTCTGGAAAGGTTTAAGAGTCGGAGCAAATAAACGCTAAGAAATTCTATTCTGAACCGTTTTTCACAAGATTTACATTCGTTTGCGATTTCTTGTTCAAGGGTTCTTCTCAATTTGAGTTTGTCGGACTGCTCTCCATCTTCTTTGGAAGTACCAATCAAGTGTTTCTTTTGAAATGCTGATTTTCGCCAGATTGTGTATGTAACTAAGCAATGTTTGCGTTTTTAATAGTAACACTTATTAAGACGTGGTGACATGTGATTATTATGTTTTCATGGGACATTGTATGTGAAGCATGTTCCTTAGACAATGTTGAAAAAGTTTTACAGTTGCAGAGATATGGCAAAACGGACTGAAATATAATGATATAATTTTTGTAGCGGCAAAAGAACAAATGTGCATAAAAATAAAGTTGGCTTTGCTAGGTATTAGAGTATATTAAGAGAGGAACCGCAACTGCGTCCCTCGTACCTACACCTTTTGGTCCTCTGTAACCTCTTTTAGAACAATCCTAAACCTGAAGACAAGGAACCTTCTATCCCATTATATTATTATATTCTTATTAAGTGATTGGAGTAGCCGGTTAATGCAAGCGACAACAGTGTGATCAACCAATCTCCCCATTTTCTTTATTATAATCAAACTACCGCTGCTTGGATTCGAACCCGCAACCTTCATTCTAAGTAGAAATCCTTTTCTCATTTAACCACTGAGCCAGATTATGCTAAGCATAATAATCCTGTCATAAAAAAAACTATTTTATAGATTTTAATGGTATTTTCACTTACATTCTGACTTTTTCAGCATTAGCTATGAGAATTGAATTCGTTCTACGGATCATATGAAAATGTTTTGTAAATTTTATTTGATATAAAAAGTGTCAAAAGTACCATCTACATATTTCCCAATTATATATTTCCTTGAATAGTAAAATAGTTGAAAAGTGTGTAGATTATTATTATACTTATACTTACGTCCGGCGCCATAGTGGTTAAAACATAATTGTATAAAATAAAACTTAAAACTGAACTTTAAAGTTCATTTAGTTTGTTTTAAATATATGTATGTGTATATGTATGATATTTGTGGGTATAAACACTGTAGAAGGTCGTCAAGGTAGGTATTCTATTTAGATGTACCCACAGTAATGTTTTTTATTTTAATAATTGTGAATCCCTGACTACCCTTGCAAAGTTGTCAGTATTTATGTGTCTGTATTTATGTGTGTGTGGTGTGTGCGAAAGTATGTGAACCGCTTATAATTTTTGGACGTCTCGACCGATTTCATCGCGGTTTGTGAAAGGGCTTGACCAAACTCAGATTTGAATACAATTTGGATCGATTCGAACTTCGATTCGTAGATTTTGAAATCTCAAAAAACCAACAGTTTTAATTTTTTTTTTTTTTTTTTGTAATGTAGTTTTTTTGGAATAACTTTTAAACGGCCTTATCGATCAACTCCAAAATAATTAATTAGCTCTATACCTTGATAAACCTCGCCCATCGCCGCCAAGAACGTGCAAATCAGTTGATTGGTTCGAGAGATATCATTAATGAAATAATCGGGAACAAGTGTTTTTTTTTAACATCAAAGCACAAAAGCAAAATTTTAATCTCAAAATCATTGTAATATGTTAAATTTTAAGTGCTTAGGTATGCAATTAGTGAGAAGTTGCAGGGATGGCTTTTAAGGTCAACTGTTTTCCAAATTTTTTCCAAGGTAATGAAAATGTATTCTTTTTGGGCAGATAAAAAGTTTAAATGCATGGCAAATGAATAGGGCTCAAGCAGAATATATACCATGGAATATTGTAAAAGGATATTTTAGAACCTTGTAGTTACAGCTATGGGAACAAATGTACTATAGTATAATTTTCCCCTATAAATTATATTCGTAGTAAGAAACAAGCAAAGTAAGTATTTAAAAATAATAAACAAGAAAAGTTAGATTATCTTTCAATTGAGTCAACCCATTATTTCAATCACTACCATTCATTTCAGAACTAATTTTTCGTTTTTCCCTAATGAGTCAAGCTCGACATTTAATGGACTATTGTTTCCTTTTTAAATGAATTCAAACCAAAAATTTCGATTAAATCATCTCCGGAGCTTTGCAATATAATATGCTTGAATTTGCAAATTCTTCAAATACAAACTTTAAGCAAACGATCGGAGTAGCGCCTACATTGACGAGTTTCCTTAAAGTAATAATAGAACTGTTCTGGCATTAGTTCAAACTGCATAACTATGTACTTAAACAATTTTTAGGTAATAAATTTTAATATTTTCCTAATATTTTCCATTTTGGTAGAATATGCATTCACTTGACGAAAATCATGCTAGTTTTTCTTATATCTTAAAATAAACACCTTGATTTGAATGAAAATATTGAATGAATACAAAAAAAGCTTAAAATTCCAATATTTATTACAATTTTCTATTTTTTATTCATTTAATTTACAATAATAGGGAAGATGCAATACAAACATGTGCTATAAACCCATAAAAATGTGAAACTAGGTTCAATACTAAAGAAAATTCGGAAATTAAAATTCAATTGATTACAAAACCAATAAGTTATAAACTCTCAAAGATTGTGTTCCATCTCTTTCTAGCGAAAAACGATTTATGGGTGAATCTACGATAAACTATCCTTTTCTATAGAAAAATCGCACAGCGATTTATTAATTAAAATATCAGCTTTATTCACAATCAATTAATTTGTGCATTCTTATTTAACTTATTTAACTTATTTAACTAATTTTGAAGGAAAATGTATATAAGTGCCATGGACATCGATAGGACCTCTTACCGTAGAATGACTCTTATGTATTATCACTATGCAAATGACCAAGTATGACATCATTTATGCAAATATCTTTCTTTGTTTAATGAAGAATTTTGAACGTCCATATTTTGGCTATTTTTTAAGATTTAAAAAAAAAAAACTTCAAATTCATTTTCATGAAGTAAAGATGCTTCAAATAAAGCGATAAAAATATTGGTGCTTCTTCCATATTGACTCGTTCTAAATATTAATCTAAATATTTATGTTAACAAATAACAGGTGGTATGGAGGACATTCCTCAGTTATTCTTGATAAATCCATCTGTTTTCGCATCCTATCAAATTTATTTTTAATACCCTTGGAAAACTTTTTATTCAAATCTATATCATTGGAAATAAATTTTCTATTATTCAACCAAATAACATTTTCATTAATGATGCTTTATCGATATTCATGATCATTTCATTAATGAAATAGCATCATTAAACATGTAAAAAAGGGTTAATCATACGAGCTTAAATTTACAGAACGATTCAATTGAATATATTATTATTATCATTTATGCTGTTGACTGATAATATTGACATACAAATAATTATAATGATTAGAAATTATAAATAATAATAGATTATATATGTATTCAATATAATATATAAATTTACCTAATAGGTACCAAACCTCTTCATTTTAACAGCATAACATAGAATTTAGTAATTGACATTAGTTAATTATAATCATAAATAATTCAAACACAACTAATTAATTATTTAATTATAATTTAGGTACGTAATATTATGAAAATTAATATACGGTCGTAGTCAGACAACAAATAAAATCCACGCTGTCTGTATTGTTTATTGATTATATGAAAAAAGTACCAGACTGATTCTAAAATTGGATATATTTTATATCTAAATGTGAAAGTAAACACAATATCATAAAAAACATTGAAAATTAAATTGAAAATGATTCAAAAACAAAGAAGTTAATAAATATTATTGGTTATAAATATTAATAAAATTTATTCAGTGGTTCTGAAATCTGAGCCACAAATTCATCATAGTTGAATTTCAAAAATGTATACGTCTACAAAAAAAGGAAGTACATATATACATTTTAAAACAATTATTTATTCTTTTATGGACGTATTTTGTGTAATTAAATCACAGTAATAATCATTAATAGTTCAAGCATTAGTGTCAAAGTTTGACAGTATATTTAATGCAATAACTCTGTTAGTTTTGATATTAACTTATTTTTGTATTTCTTTTCTTAAACTGAAGTAAAATGTGCATTTTTACAAAAGTTTTAAAACTATTGTGTACATTAAGATAGAACCAGCGAGAAAGTACTTGTTAAAGTATAGTCAGAGCATTTATTATGTTATAAATGCTATAGTCAGGGCATTTACATTGTTATAAATATTATTAGAATTTACTAATGTTATAAAAAAATATATATTTTGAGCTTGAAAAATGTAGAAAACGAGAGACTTGTCAGTCATTCAAGTTATGTCATGCAATGAAAAGGGCTTGACAGAGATAAAAATTAATAATTTTAGTTTTAATATCGGAAGAGCAAATCGATGTGAGGAAATTTTAACAGACTTCTTAAAAGGAAGTTTCTCAATTCGACCGTATATATACAATTTTTCTAATGTGTGTTCGCAGATAATATAGTCGATTATGAACCGATTTGGTTATTGTTTATAGTAGTAAAGGGGATATCCCAAAGATGGTACCTTGATGTGGAAACCAAGATCTTGTGTTCCTAATGGGAGAGAAGCAATTATTTTATGTAAGATCAGGAAACTAGTATCTGATGTCCCTTAGGAGAGAGAAGGGGAAAAAATAATTTTTAATGATTAAATTTCATTCAAATTTAATCATTACCGCCTCAAAAATAATTTCTTCTATAAATGATTTCCTTGAGACCGATTACCTATGGAAGTCGGTGTCAATCTTATCCTTAGCTAAAAAATTGATGGAGTGGCGTTGATTGTCAAAGATAAATGGTCACATGAAAATTATTTATAGAACTTTAATTTAAAATCACATTGTACCTTTTAATTAAAATTTTCGAAGGCGGTTCATTTTTAAAATTTTTATTTTTTATTAAAACATTTCTTTCTTAATTTCACAATTTTTTTAAAAAATTATGTCGAGAGTTTTTTATGAGAGTTTACAAGCTTTGAAGTTACTCTCGAAATCGTGCTCTTTGAGCTTAATTATTTAAGCACACAAAAACTCCGGAATCGCATAGATAACGTGATCCCGTGAGTTCGTGAAAAAATACGTAAAACTTGTCGAAAAGTCTTTTCACGCTGGAACAACCTTAAACAAGCAAAGACGAAGCTAAAAGAAGTTACAAACTTATATTAGATCATCAATTTGTTGTTGTGTTTATAACAGCTCACATAATATTATATTCCGTCGTTCGTACGTTCATATAGTTCATATGATGAGCCATTTAATCCCCCAATATCAAAAGTTTTTTTAAAATCGCTGCAAGCATTTTGTTGTTGGATACGAAGAATGAACGGAACGATCCGTTACACAACAACATAATATGTAGGAAAGTTTTGCACATGGAATATCAAAAAGCATTTTAAAATATATCAACTAAGTTGTATTTTATACCAGTGGCTGGCCTCATTTATTAAGTGAAAGTTTCTTTCTTTTTTATATGAGCTTTCTGTGTAGAAAGTTTATCGGTTTTAGTCGGATAATCGAAATAAAAATTGTACAAATCTTAATGCTACGATTTTCTTTAGGAAACTGCCTCGGATATTGCTAGATAAGTAAGGTATTATCAACGATAAATTTCTCTTGACATATATTTCATTTGACATCCTTAATTCTTAATATTATTATAAATACAAATGTGAGATTATATGTTTTATTTGTTTGTTGGGCTGCTACGTGTAAACTACCGACTCTAAAAATTTCAGAAATAGTAATAGAAATCCTTATTATCAACGTGAAATATGAGTTATAATTTTTATTTTTGCATTTTAACAATATTTTTTGATACTGAGAAACTCAAAATTTACTATCATGCGGAGGGCGTGACATTGTAATTCTTATTTTGGGATAAAAATGCGTTTAATTATTGTACCCCAAAAAGGTTTTCTCCCGTTTTCAAGTATATCAATTGTTTCGGAGAAAATGACGTTCGAAAATTTTCGTTTCATCTTTATATAAATTAAATAATATTATGGTATTTCAATATTAAGCGGAGATGTAGCGTAGTTGGGAGAGGAACTGGGCTAGAAATAGATATTCGGGGAACGATTCTCGGTCACGACTTTTTTTATTTTTTTTTTCCAAGAAAATTTTAAATAATAGTGTATAATATATATAATAAATTTATTTATTAACAGTAATAATAAAGTCCCGACCGGGAACCGAGCCCTAAATGCCCATTCCGAACGTAGTTCCTCTAGCAAATATGCTATCTCATATTTCACTAATAAAATACCGCATTGGTATATGCAGTATATGAAGCTGATACGAAAATTTTCGAATATCGATTAAGCGTTGCATGTTATTATTGAAAGGGTAGAACACCCTATAAGGAAATGCAATCTCGCAAAACATAAATTGCTGAGGTCCAGCCCTCAAGCCGATTTAAACAATTCTTTCATAAAAAGAAAGCTATATTAATAGCTAGAATTTGTACACCTACGTCTTGAATTTTTGAAAAAATTAGTTTTCTTTTACAATTAAAATTTATTTCTGCGACTCAAAATTCGTAATTTTTGATGATCGCTAAATCTAAATTTTCTTACCTATAATATATTTCTTATTTTATCCAATTTCTCATTTGTAAACAATTTATTTTATCAGAAAGTCATTGGGATGATTTTTAAAGATCAAATTCACTATGATTTCTTTTATGCTTATTGTATTTATTAACAATATCCACAATAATTTTTAAAATACCAAATGCTCAAAATTATCTTGCTCAAATCGTTTCATAAAGAGGTGTAAAATTTATATTTCACTATTCCAAATAAAATCTCTTAAAAAAAAACGAGTATTTGAACAGGCATGTTACAATTATTCTTAGTATAAATTTTGTGTCACACAAATTAACAAGGATAATTCAATACTCAAAGGATAAAAGGAAAATCAAGTTTTAATTTTAATATATCTTTAATTTGGAGTATAATTTAGCCAGAATGTGTCGTCCAGTTCGGCACTATGGCTATTCAGAAATAAGAAACATGAAAAAAAATTATCTGTATTGTAGAAAGAAATAAATTTAAAAAGTGAATGAACGATTAACAAAAAAAAAGGGACATAAGATGTTTTTAAATAGAAAATAATTTACCATCGGAAACGTGTATCGTTGGAAATGTTTGGCTTTCTTAATAAAATACAAAACACAGTGTTCCTGAATAAACGGAGAGAGCATTCTCATATATAATATAATGAATGCATGCATGTATACAGTGTGTTCCAGAAGCTCTCAACTATTTTTATAATCAACATAAATACCATTATGTAACATTTACACTATATTTATTTTAGTCTAAGGTTTGTAACGCTAGAAAAAACCATACAATAAAAATTTTTTTAATCAATCAGTCCGCCACGAAGATAACACAAAAGTCAAAAGGGATATCGAGTTGGAATTTACGGGACGTACTTAAAACATAAAAGTGATTTCAAGTTTGTGAATGAATAAAATTGTTCCATTGGTTCGAATGGACCAATGATGATCCAACATTTGAACCATTAAAGATCGAAGACAATTCTTATGCCAAAAATGTTTCTTATTTTAAAACTTTTGTTTGTAACATTTTTTCGTAAAATGTTTGGATTCGCCACAATTCCATCTCAGATTTAGCTAATAAGTACATATTATATAATTGCAGTATATATGATTATATATGTTTTATAACTGTATGGACTGCATATGTAAAGTATTTTATGAATGCCTATCATACCGCAAATTGTTCATACATTCATACTGAACCATGTGTTGAGTATAGAAATAATTAACTTTGGTGGTTGTTATCAGAGGAACAATTTCAGTGCAAAACTTTGGATTTAGCAGTATTTCGTTGTCAAAAGGGCATTTTTTCGTGCACAGCTATTTATATGTGAATATTTTTATACCAAACGCCAAATAATATCATGAACTTGCTAGCCTGTACAAAAATGCATTTAAGTTCCAAATGGACTTCACAGGTTAACGAATCAGGCCGACGATGTGTGACATTTCTGTGTTTTATCTCATCCAAATTATAAATGGAAAGTTATTTCTAAAAGACCGAATTTTAAGTCCAACAAGGTTTCCATAAAAAATAAAATGGTCTCTTTCGGTCAAAAAATAAATTTGAATTCATTCAATTTCTAAAAAATTCCCATGTTCAGCCCAACAAGTTTTGCATTATCGATTTCAGAACACACTGTACATATATATGTATATTTGTAAGGGTGAGTACTTTACAACTTCCTTCCTGACATACTCCGGTTCCTTGACTCCTGCCGTTGCACTCCAGCCAGTTCCACAGTCTGTTCATATCCTATCCTATCCTATAGAACACAAACCTCACTTTTTATTTTTCCTGTAACTTATTATATAAAACTATATGTATGTATGTATGTATCCATATCTTGTTATTTATGTGTATATTGTTTAGATCTAACGTACTGATTCGGGTTCCGTAACCATACGGGCTTCAGTTTTTAAAATTAACATTTTATAAAAAGCATAATAAAACATTTTAAATTAGAAAAAAAAAAAAAACGCCAATTGAGACTTGAAAAATGTCACATATTAGGGTCTTCTTTGTTGATAACAAGGAAATAATTTGTATTAGTTTTTATTTAATTAAAAATTTTTTCCATTTTTTGAAAAATTTGCAATTTTTATTTTTTAAGGAAGGTACCTCTGAAGTAATTTAGAAAAAAACAGTTATGGCGAAACATATTATTATGTAAAACAAAAATTTGGGTACCTTGCCGATCAATTAATAATTTCTCTCATAATCAGCAAGGTACACAAATTTTGTTTTATAGAATAATGTTTTGTATGCATTAATATGTTAACTATGCATTAAAATGTTTCCAATCGTTTCTATGGTTACGAGTTACTAGTTTATCAATCAAATGATATATAACTCTGTGAATGGTGTGGTGTATGATTTAACATAGAAAATTTCTCTAAATATAAATTAATAATTATTGATATTTGCATTAAAAAATAATTATTAATGCAATTTCTGCAAAAATTCTTACAATTTCTAACCCAATAACTTCTAATAAATGTTTTTTTTCTGTAATTATTCAAAAATTTTTAAATGACATAAATTGAACAAATAATTAGCCTTTTAAAATGAGAATAATTTAATACAAATTTTAGACAATCAAAGTGTATCAATCGATCAATACACGTTACGAATAAAACAAAAAGGTGGGTACCTTGCCGATCAATAAATAATTACTTTGTTCACTGATTGGCAAGGATTCCATATTTTTGTTTTATGTAATACTGTTTCGTTAACTATAATATACAAATAATTCAAATTATTGTTTAGAAAATAATTTTTTTTCTATTATTGGAATCCGATTAAAACAATACAACAAATTTCGAAATAATATAATCTATAATAATAATAGGTTTTAAAACGACACCTTCGGTTGTTTGATATTCATACACACTTATCCAATTTTTGTGAAATAGTTATTCAATAGAATACAAAGGTGAAAGAAAACAATTAGTATTTAATTCGCCTTAGAAATATGTGATACTCGCGTTTACAAAATTCGTTTTAAATATAGATTTTTATTCTTTGGTAGAAAATTACTTTTCTTATACTGAAATTTAAAATAAAACGTTTGAATTGTATAGATGTGTGTTTTTGTTGATGTACGATAACTTAGGCGATCACAAAATTAGAAATATTCACTGATGATGGTTCTTGGGGTATTACGATTACAAATGTATTGGAATTTTCGAACAGAAATAATTTGGAACTCATGGAAAACTTGATAAAGTTTATAACAAAATTTTTTAAACTTTTTGAAATTTTAAAATTTTAAAACGATTTTTTAAATTTTAGAATAACTCAATTTTGAGTATTGTTGATAGTAAAAAGAAGCCAATCAGTAAAAGAAATAAATATTTCTAATATTTTTCATTAAATTCAGCAAAGTATTTTATTGATTTTGTAACCAGTGTTGAAAAATTTTATTAGCTTGCATATTACCTCGAACTGAAACAAAACTTTTTTTTCATACTTCGAATGCTCAAATACTGAGTGTTTGTAAGGAAGCCTACAAGAAATATTTCCAATCCCATTATTTGGAATTTCAAATTTAGATTTTGATTTTAATGGAAATGATGCGATAATAAGATTTGTAAAATACTTTAAGTTAGAACTTAATAAAAAAATTATCCCCGTTTTTTTGTTGGATTTAGAATGACGTCACGTAGTAAACCATGGATTGTCTTTCAAACTGAACGTGTATAAAAAATTTCAGCTTAATCGGTTGAAGATATCTGCTTCCAAATTGGGTTGCAAGATTCTACCCGAACAACATACATTGCAAGTTAAATAAAAGCTTTAAAAAGATAAGCTTTTCATTTTAATGAAAATAAACTTACATTAAATTATCTAATATGTTTTTACTTGGAAGTTGAAAAACTAATTTAATTTCTCCATATTGATATTTAGAGAAACATTTTATATAATCTGAAATACATTGATCTGACTTATAAACGTCAAATCCCGCATGTCTTTCATATTGGCTGCATTGTATTATATGCTTATAAATTATGTAATAAATAAATTAAAACAGATGATTTATTGCTTATTAATTTATGAGTCTTATATTTTTATTTTTTGGTCTTTTATTTGAAATTATCATTTTTATTCTAGATAACAAGCAACCGGAAGATCGAAGGTTTTATTATACTCTGTATATAAACATGAAATTTATGAAGTACACGAAATTCATTCTGTGTAACTGTTAAATGAATAGAAGAAAAGAAACAAAAACATTTTCTATGGATGCTCTCATACTCATAAATTAGTCCATTTTTAATTGAAACCCATCATAGATTTACCTAGAATTTGTAAATCTATTCGTTGTAGATTTACAATGTTCATGGCCTATTTGTTTATAAAAATTTAGCAAGATAATTACACCAAGATAATTTATAAAATTATGCAATATATATATTTGATAGCTTCAAATAAAACATCAAATTTGTTTGGCTGTTTTTAATGAGTTTAATTTTTTAATAAGCTTCAATATTTTTCTACATTTTTTTTATTTTCATTTGTAAGAATATCAGCAATTTTTTGCAGTCCAAAAATGATATGTTTATGATGTTTATTAAAAATAAATTTAATTAAAATGGCATGTAGATCTTTAAGGTTTTCTTACAAAATTAGATTTTTGAAGGATATTTCATGGTTATTCATAAATTTATTAAAATAAAAAATGGAACTTTCAACCGCGATCTCGCAATACAAGTACATTTATCTATAAGTATTTGTACATTCAAAATAATACACTCAAATATAAATAAAGCTTTAAAACAAAAATTGTGAATATAAATTTTTTTGGTATATAATTTTTTGTATGTTTTATTTTTTATTGTAATAAATTTTACTTTAATAAGATTATCTATTTTTTTTTTAAAAAGATTCCAATGAAATACTATAAATTATGTCTTCTATATATCATCATACAATGAATGTAAAAAATAAACCAGTAACCACACTTTATATAAACAGTTAATAAAATTTTTGTGTGGTTTTCTTTTAAAATGATTTTAATTCAAATAAGGCTTAGAACTTTTAATTTAATTCGTTTTCACTTAAAATTTCCTTCGTTACATTTTGATAAATCCTCCAATGTGACTTAATATGCCACATTTCTAATTGATTGATGAAATTAGAAGGATTTATTAATACTAGAGTCCAATTACAGTGGTCGAAATTCGACCATAATCACTCAAAAGTGAATTTCACCGACTTTAAACAAAACAGAATAATATATGTTTGCCCTAAAACAAAACTGTATATTAATCAAAAGGGTAGATACGTGTGTGTATAGTAGTGTATGTAATATAAGCCACACCTCTTATATCTGAGTGTGATATAGTGTGTGTAATGTTTTTTATTGATTGATTTAATGTATTTTTTATGCTTAATTTTTAAAAAATATTAGCATTCTCCAGTTCTTCTCTAATTAAACGTACAAAATGGTACAAAATTTTTGCTTCACATATTAATATATAGATTATTTGTAAAATAGACCGAACACATACAGCTTTAATTTATAATTAATCAAAAACAGAAATTTTTTTTCTCAATTTATTAGTCATACTCCTTTAGAATCAACGAACAAAAAACGTAAATTATTGTCTTCCAGAATATCATAAAATCATTAAATTTATGATTATTTACAGAAAAACATTGTTTCAACACTTTGGACGGCTTCCTAAAGATTTTTTTGGTTTGCTATATTTGTAAGGAAATGTTCCGAACTAAACTTAATAAGCCTTATTTTATTTAAGTTGTTTGATAAATCTTAATCATCGAAGTTTTGTAAGAATGGTTTTTGTTTAAACCAAAAAATGAGCTTACTTTAGTTTAAATTTCTACAATTCACATTATCAAAAACGTTTCGATGTTGTGTAATCCTATTGCTAAAATAATTACACCAATTTACCTACTAAAATCGACACGATATCTATTAAGCACAACCTATCTTCACTAGTGAAAACAAGATATTTTGGATGTAAATAACACATTTTCCAAGTTATTTCAGTTACCTGTAATGCGCTCGTTCAAGTTCCAGCTAGACGCACGCAGTTTGTTTACTATTCTTACAAACATCATTGTCTATGTCTGGTAGAAAGATAATTCTAACTTCTGAGTGATTCGTTATAATTACGAGGCTTGTGTCGTTATCGTGAAAATTTGTTCGGAAATTTAAATGCATCTAAGAATTTGTTAGCAAAATCTGAAAGTTGAAAGGTTCTTAGTTTTAAAATAACGAAGAAGAAGTATTTTAAAGACTAGTTCAAAATTTATTTTTAGTTTTTGGATATCCCTCGATAAAAAAATGTCCAATAATAAACACGCATAGAAAAGTGCGGGCCTCTTACAACAAAAGTATTAATGTAAAAGCATTCCTACCACAAATATGCAGACTTTAAGATAAAAGATAAAAAGAACTGTACACATTGATTATATTTCATTGCCGCAATTTATTTAATGTTACTATAATCGTTCACAAGAGTATTATTTTTTTTAAATTGACGATAGTATTTTGGTATGATCTAAGAATAAATGTATATATTTTTCAGAGTTTTATAGTTGAACCGAACAGAACCGATTAGAATCGAAGAAAACTTTTCCATTAAAAAATTTTTGTGATCACATTTTATTTTTATGTTTAATAGAATCGCTTGTCTCATAAAGGAACAAATAATATTCATTTCGAAGAAAAATAAAATCACCAAATTAAATCTCGGAAAAAACTTGAAAGATGACTTGTATAAATGAATATATTTTTCCAAACTTTCTAGCCCTTTTTCACTCCGTTAGGCGATGAGTTTAAATAAAATACAAAACACGTTTTCCAAGTAGATTGGACTATTGAATTACGTTATCTCATACAAACTTTGTCCTCGTTTTCATCCCCTTAGGGGTAGTATTTCGAAAAATTCTTTCTTTTCAATGAAAATGATACTAATAGGATTTGCCTCACCGTATATATATATATATATATATATATATATATATATATATATATATATATATATATATATATATATATATATATATATATATATATGAACCTTGTTTAAAGTGTTTAAAGACAAAAGTCCAACTTTCGTATCGAACTTCGAAGTAATTTTTAATATGATTGCTTTTATAGGTGACCATTTTTGAATATGAACTTGGTCCTCTTTTCACAATCATGTATTTGCAGAGGGATGTATGTTACCACTCACGTTACATGGTAACAACAAACGTTAATAGTTAAAGTATCTTTTGAATATAAGTGAGTAGTGTATGCAATATCTTAACTACTAATATTCAAAGAATCAACGTTATAGTAATGTTCGTTGAAAATACATGGTTAGTTCCTTTATGTATGTTACTAGTAGAAAGTTGGTACAGCGATCGCTTAGTCCTTAGCATAATATAGGAAAACGACGAATTAAATAGTCAGAATATTTAGTATAGATAGTAATAATATTCTGTTTCCAGGAGTAATATTAAGTTGAAACTAGGGAATCACTATAAAATGGATTCCTCATAAATTTTTCAGTATATTAAATTTCAAAAATACATTTCATAAAGATGAATATTTCTATAGGAATTTGGTTCGGGCGTCTTTGGTCTATCTGGGAGTTTCAACGGCTTTTTTTTAAATGTTTTTATAAAAAAAATAAAATAAAATACATGTTTCAAATGGAATAAAGATAAAAAAATAATTTGTTAGCTGAGTATTTTTATTGTTACCTTTTGTGAAATTTGAGCAATTGTTTTTGACATGTGTATTGAAAGCCCAATATAACTTAAAGATCCGTTTTCGTAAAGACTCAGAGTCTTAATTATCTTATCGTATGACACGTGCTTAATCCTACTTCGAATGAAAAATAACTAAGCCATCTCTCTTATTAGTTTCTTTCATTGAGTAGGTAAAGAGCCTACATGTAAGGCTCAGGTTTAGTCATAGCTTATTGTAAATTATAGTAAATTTCATCGGCGTTTCCTGCAAGCGCTTGTGCTTAATATATCTTAACTTATCATGAAGTTTTAATGGGTCTGTATTAGTTTTCAATCCTTTATTTTAGGTTCTTGGGTATTTAAAAAGAAGGTTTTTTGATCCATTCTTGCCGTGGAAACAAATTTCTGTTTTTTTAAAGTGCTTTAATGCTGGACTATTTGCAAATAGTTTTATGGATAACAAAAAGGTTTCCTTGCCAGATTTATATGTCCCGTTCATTCCTAGAGTGCTGATGGAAAATAAAATATGAAACGCAATATGGGGGAAAGATGGAATATTTTTGAATAATTTCAACTGTTTATAAAAAACCGTCTGCTTTAACATAAAATATTCGCTTTATTTGGGACACACTTGTGGTTATGATTACATGTTAATACCTATATGTGTTAGTGTTTGTACAAGTAGGTGCAATACCAAAAGCTTTATCGGTAATAGCACATATAATACAGTTAATAAGCCGAGAAAAACTTTTAAATGTGGAAAAGTAGTAGAATAGCTGCGATTTTAAAAAATCTTGTTTGTCCGTAATTCTTAGTCTTTACTAACCACCTCACTTATAGAAATTGAGAAAATTAGATTAGTTTTCCCGTTCCAAATAGTAAATTTTTTTTTTTATTCCAAATTTCAACACGAAAACCAGTCTTTCAAGTGGTTTTGGTATCGCTGATCACATACTAAGATCAAAAAGCAACTGAGGGAAGATGAAACCCCATAAAAGCCACCCCTATTTGAGACTGGAATAAGAAAATTTTTATTAAAATCTAAATTTCATCTTGGAAATTGTCTCTTAGTGGTTTTTGGGGTCGCTAATCACGAATTTTAAGCTACAAAACAACTGAGGATTGTATTAACCCTAATCAAACCACCGCTATAAATGACAAAGTTGCTTTTCCATCTCAGATTCCTGATTAGCAACCCCAATAACTTCGTTGAGAAGATTATCGTGGTGAAATTTTTAATTTTATTAGCACTTGATACTAATTTGTAATAGGATTTTTTGAATGTTTATATTGAGGCTGAAGTTGGTGGTGATGAATGTTTCTGAAAGTCAAAGGAACACGTACAATTTTTAAAATAATTCTTGTTCTACAACTTTTCTTCTATTCTCCGACTAATTAAGTGGGCTAATTATATACCAACTACACATTCACTGTTAAGTAGTAGGTAGTACTGCAGGTAACGAGCGTTCAAATCATTATACAAGCGAACAACGATGCAGTTGTTAAGATATGTGTAGTAACTAAGTCTAATGCGCTGCTTATTCTATATAAGTGTATATAGGATCTATACCTATATAAAAGTGGGATCTAATAATATACCTATCATAATATAACTGTGTTATTATATGCAATGAAGGAGTACTAACTACAGTAGTATACTTGATAAGTTTCAAATCATTATTATATCTATGTTAATAGGTAAATTTACAAAATTAAAAATGTCTTTATAATCCTTAAGCTCATTTTAAAAATGATCTTGTTTATACAAAATAAACCAGGATAATCGTATTATTATCGAATTTTCACAGAAAAAATTTTCGAATGTTATATAAAGTTCTGTATATAAATGGATATAAATAATACATGTATTCAAAATTTTGAAGATTTCTGACACAATACAAAACATGATCTTGCTTAAACAAGTTAAATAGTATGAGTGAAAAAAGTAATGATTATATAAAATAATAATGGAAAATTTTAACTTTGTCTAATTTTGATTTTTTTTTTAAATAACGAATGCACTTTTGACTTATCAAGTAATAAAAATTATTCTATTATTTTGGAAAAATAAAGGCAAAGCAGGTCAGATTATTGTGAATGAAGAAACTGTGGGTGGAGTTAATAAATATTTTTTGGATATTATAATTTCAAATTTAATAAAGCGTAGTTATTAAAATTTATTTGATTATTTAAAATTGTAAAATTTGGATTTAATTTTCTGAGCTCGAGAGGTCTTCTAGGAAATTAATTTTTGGCCTTTGTAGGAAATATGTATCACTTAAATTCACCTTCATAAAAAAATATTTTTATGTAAAAAATATTTAAATAATTAAAAATTCTTGTTAAAAAATGGATACTCGCGTACAAACTTTCACTAGCCATTAAATATGATTAGAATTTTTGAATATTCTGAATATCAAAATCTAATAATCCTCGATATTTTATACAGAAGCACTAAAGGTCTCACATTCCAGAAGAGTCTTATTAGATTTAAATGTGAAAAGTTGCATAATCAGTGTTTAAAATTAATTTACTTTGTTTGTTTCAAAGTCACAATCCGAATATATTTTAAAACAAAATTAATGCGACGTAGAACATACTTTTAGGGGAAAGATCTATAACTTTCTGAGTCTTTATTATTATTTCTTTTTAAACTTTTATCGGTTAAATTATTCCTACTTTTATAGTTAAAAACAATTAAATGGTAAAAATTTTTGTGAATATATATCACCAAAACAGTAGGTCTTAATAAGAGACCTTTATTAAGACCAAAAAATAGAGTATGGAAGTCATTTAAATACTCAATCAAGGCTACGCTTGTACGTTTTATAACAACTTGACAAAAGTTCTTATTTTTAAAATAAACAACCGAAGATAACAACTAACACAGTTAATTGTTAAGATACTCAACATATGAATTAGTATCAATGTTTGATTTATCTTTAAGCATTAGCATTCATAAAATACTCTAAATATCCAGTCTATGAAGTTTTTTAATACATATACAATAATATTTCATATTATAATTATATATGTATATTAGCTAAATTTGAATTTGCGAATCTAGACGAAAAAATATTTCAAACAAAAGTTTATTCTTTTCAAAAAACATTATTCTTCTATCTTTTATGGTTTAAAAGTTGGATCGTAGGTCCATTGGTCCTAACGATCAAAAGAAATGGCACATTATACCCAATTGCATAAAAATAAACAAATTATTGTTTTTTAATCGTGTGGACGAGCAGGTCGCAACTAGCATAGTTATTTTTTTCAATACCGATACGTTTTAGATTTTTATTTTCAGGGAGTAAATAATAACTACTAAATATGAAGCTAATAATATTTCCAGAGAAATTCTTAATTAATTTTTGTTTGATCAATTTTATTATATTATTTTTAATTGTATTTATTAATTAATCCATTCTATGATATTTGCTTGTTCCATGTGTTGTGCAGAAATGATAAAAATATTAAATTTGAATTTGTTGTTTATTTTTAATTAATTTGATTTAATTCAAGTATTCTTATCATTATGAAAAATCAGTATGATATTCATAATTTTCAACATTATGTTTGTATATTTAAAAAAATAAAAATATTTTTTTGTTCGTGATTTACGTATTAAAATGCCTACAACAATTCGGAACCATGCTAATTTTCATTTCTTTAATATAGTATATGTTTACTTAAATAAATACGTAGCATTCAAAATTTACAGTAGAACCTCGATATTTTTAACTTCAATAACTCAGCTTGAGTTCTTAGTAAGTTAAAAATTCAACAACCTAAATTTTTCAATCTTTCCTTTTACTGTATGGGTCAGGAAAATAAGAATCACACATTTGATTCAAGCTTTTCGTAATTTTTCAATAACTTTAAAAAAAAAAATAACCGCTTTTTTTTTGGTTCTACTTTATAATAAAGAGTTCGAAATATATGAATTAAATACGTGATACAAGCTTTTAGTAATTTTACAACAACCTTTAAAAAATGAATATTAAAAAAAAATAACTGCCTTCAAAAACTAAAATAAAAAGTATCAAATAATTTTTAATTTTTTCTTGAGATCAATTACCATTCTTAGTCGACGCCAACCAATCAATTTTTTAGGTAAGATGGACATCGACTTCCAAGGGTAATTTTGGTCACAAAGAAAACTATATAATTATTTTTTACTTTTTAGTACAAAATTTGAAGGCGAAATATTTTTTTTTTTAGGATAATCAGATCCTGTTAACACCTTTTGGATATCACATTTTCAACAAAAAGAATTATCACAATCGCTTCATGAACGAAGTTATACACGAACACACATATCACTTAAAACTTGTTTTCCCCTTTCTCTCCCCTTATGGACATCATATTTGGATCAAAATTCCTTCAAGACTTCATTAAACGATAAGGTAGTTTTTATTTCATGAGATAGATATATAATATGTTTCCTAAAAATTGGCCTTCAAATTGATATATATTACACTTCTGGTTGTAAAATGGGAATCATTTTCTGATTTTTTGGATCCAAATTACCTTATAAAAGGAGTTTTATTAAAATATTATATAAAAAAATGTGTTAAATTTTCTAAAGCGGAAGTTATGAAAAGTACCCAGGACATTGTTAAATGTCAATAATATCTATATACAAAAATTGGTAAAATAAGAACAACAAATTTTTTTTTAAAAAAAGCGAAAATAATACTTCCGATAGCGATCTATCCTTACTCGGAAGTTCAACCAAAGTATTAATTTTTATTTGCATGACATCTTCACATATAAATCAATATTAATTTTTAAATACAAACATGAAAGGTAAATTATGGTTGTGATATCAAATTTCGATAATCTTGATTACAAAGTCACATAATTTTTGTTGATAAATATCTTTCATTCTTCTATGCTGTAAACTTGCAATTCAATTCCTTATTAACAAAAAATATATTGTCCTGATTTTTATATTGGGTGTAGAAATAAATTTGCAAGCATCTGAGTATTTTGAATCATTAATTTTTGAAACATAAAACGTTTAAGTAATATATTAATACGTGAAGCAATTACTTTCTAACCCTTTTTACGAAAATAATAACCCTTTTTACAGACGGAGGAGTATAAAATTTGGCACACTGATAGTTTATATAGAGAAGGACTGGAGAATGCTAATATTTTTTAAAAATTATGGATAAAAATACATTAAATTAAATTAAAAAACATTATATAATGCACAATGACACATACACATATATAAAAGTTGTGGCTTATATTACACACACTACCATACGCATGCATATATATGTTTAATATACTGTTTTGTTTCAGTTTTGAGTGATAATGGTCAAATTCGACCGCTGTAACTAGACTCTGTATTTATTAATCCAAGGGACCATTCTCGCGGACACGCGGAAAATTATGAATAACGAATACTCTAAATAGTTAGGGCTGAGTACAAATATTTCAGTTCTATTTAATCATTAGCATAAATAAAATACACTAAATAAGTATTCCTTAGCTATATAACGTAAGAAAATAATTATGATAATTTTGCTTTCTTTGAAGATCATGAAAATTAAAAACACTTCAAAATTCATATTTTCTTTGAAAAATTTTATACAATTTTTACATCGTGATATACAGAGAAATTTTATTGTCCACCTTATATGTAGTCCAAAAAAAAAACCCGTATATATTTCAATAATCATAATATTTGTTTTAAAATCAAACACGCAATCGGTATTTTAATGCTGTATTTCTTTAATTGGGTTTCGTTGTTTCTTTATGTTTGTTTATTTTTAAATTGATTTCTGAATTGGTTGTCACATTTTGTGTATTATAAATGTGATTTGATATTCAAAAAACTAATAATGGAACTACAGTGATATTCATTTACCTAATACAAATACTTTTTGACAAAGTGTTTAAAATAAAAGTTCGTCGTATCGAAAAAGATGAACGGCATTGTATTCTTTGTGAATATAGGTAAAGATACCATTCGCAACGTAATAACGTTGTAGCGATGATATTGAGGAAGTTCAATTAATATTTACACAATAACATTCAGAATATTCGTATTACAATCATTAAAAGAAACAACTAAATGTTATTTTGGTTAGTAAGATAAATTTTAACAAAAATTGTCCTAGGCTGAAACTATGTACAACCCTTGTGGTGTGATTCTAAATTTGCTATATTTCATATAAAAATGTGTAACTAGACTCAATACCATAAAAAAACTTGAAAATTCAATTAAAATTGATTCATAAACAAAGATATGCAATCACAGATTAAATTTTTTTCTATCTCATTCTTGAAAATGATGTTTAACATATAATTCTTATGGAGATAGTAAACTTTAACGTCATATGTTGATATTTCCCTCTTTGTTTAATTAGAAACTTTGAATGTCTTGCTTCTTTTAAAAGATTTTTTAAAAATAACTTGAGATCCATATATTTGCGAATTAAACACGCTCTAATTGCAGTAAAAAATTTATTCAATTTATTCAATTGAAGTAAAAATTTAGCCAGGTCATGTATTTCAATCTTTTTTTTTTGTATTCAAATTTATTACCTAATGGCTGAAATTGTGCGTTTAATCAAGGAAATTAATTTGATACAAAATAAGGTAATTGTTACAATTTTACTCTTACAATATTGAAAAAATGTAATGCATCATATTATACTGACAACAGCAGTATTGTCTATGTCTACTATTTGTATTGTTTATATAGGTTAGCTACACACTACTACATTAACCATATATATGTAAATCACACATACTGTAAAACTAGTATATTTTTCACGTATTCGTTCAACTTGCAGTTGAAATTTCTTAAAAAAATGGCAAATTATTTTTTTTGTATTCAAAAATAATTAATTACTATTCTATAAGTTTTTCAAAAATTTCTGACTGTTTATTATTATTATTTTTTAATTATTAACGCGGACGTTACTTTAAAAGGATAATTTTATTTACTCGAAATTGTAAATTATCCGAACTTTGATAATAAATAATTCGAATTTAAGATATCAGTCAACATAAAATTTTAATGGTAATTGTATCTTAATACCATTAATGAGTACACAAAAATTTAGAATTTTTTGACACTATGGCATCAGCAGTATTACTACCTTAAATCATACCCCCAAGGCGTGGGTAAATTCAAGTAATAATCTACAATGGAACATCAAATAACCCAGTATATTATTATAGTATTTGCAAGTAAATCGTTAGAAATATTATTTATATATTTCAAAATTATTATGACTAAATATTCAATATTTTGTTCGGTCTATACAGGCAGGGTCGGTAAAATTTATTCAAATATTCATCGCATTGATTATAATGGATGACGAACATCACCACAAGAAATAAATTAATAAAGAAATATTTGCACAATATTCCTATAGGTTCTAAAATAAAATGTAGAAAGTGAAGTTTTATAATAAGAATATGTATTGTATTTCATTAAAAATATTACAACATATTCAAGTTAAGAATTTCTTTACTAATTTATAAAACTGGTGTGCTATGGTCGTAAAAGAATAATTTTATTATAATTTGAAAAAAAAAGATAATTTTCATTAAAATTGTACCTATGTTAATAATTATGTTCATTTTGCCACCGTGTTGTATGCAAAAACTATTTACATAGAAAATTTTTATAGAGAAGAACATAGCAATCTGTGTTCTACACGTCATTGAGAACCAGCGAATATTTTTACTAGTCATGTTTTTCAAATATATATTAGAACTCGCAGACCCGGTCATGCGTTGCGGTGACAATTTTCACAGCATATCAAACGATATTACTACATTGATTATTGCATTCAAAATTTTAAATAAATTTAATCAAAGAATCACTTTTTCCCATATAAATTTTACCGGTGTTTTTCATCCCCTTAGGGTTAGTTCTTTTTTTATTGGCATTTGGCACGTGAACATCCGGTACTTTGAGAACATCAATTGAATACTTACACAATCCAGCCGATAAATTACCTTACACCGCCATCTGTAAGAATATTTTGGAACACTCAGATTATTATAACTCTTTAAGTCATATAATAAACATATAATTTTCAATTAAAAAAATTTTGCGACTATAATTTGAGATATAAAATATTCTATCTCTCAAAATGGATCAATCTGCACACATTTTGAAAAATTTGATTCAAATAAGGGTTAGTAATTTATGAAGCCATCGCGTACAAATGACGTACCAGGAAATTCGTATATATAACCATAAAAAGAGTTTTCTAGTACAATTCAACATTCATGATAAAGAATCAAAATACAATAGAAAAAGTAATACTTATTTTTTATTCAACAATCCCATTCTCAACCCTGATATTATTCACTTATATAACAGAAAAAGTTTTTTTTTTTTGGTATTTTTTACATTATATATATATATATATATATATATATATATATATATATATATATATATATATATATATATATATATATATATATATATATATATATATATATATATATATATATCTTGTGCATGTTATATAACACCCATTACGATTGCACGTGTGAACAAAGGATCAATGATATTATTATTATTGTTTCCTGTAAAAACTTTTGTTTTTTTTTAGTAGTTGTTTGAGTTGTTTGAAACAACAAAACTAGAAAAAAGTAAAGTTTTTAATAATAAAAAACAATAAGACACCTGAGAGAACGAACGAAAATTATAATTGTTTTACTTTTTTTTTATTTTTCACATTATAAATAATTTTTATATTTCCTTTATTTATTTTTTTTTTTAATGTTTAGAAATAATGATTTAAGTATAATTATATTATTTTTTTTCTGTTTCTTTTCTGTAAATACTCCTGAAACAACATTCTGAGTTTAACAACAAAATTTATTTACAAATATTAAGCATTTTTGACGAATTTCTGAGCACAGTTCGAATAAACCAAGTATAGGTGGTTTCTGTTATAATAAATAGAGTGTATTGAAAAAGAATTCGTAGCATTTGGAGGATGTTTCTGACATCATGCCCTAGATAAGCCTTATAAGAAAAGTCGAGAAAAAGAAAAATAGTTGGAACAACAATTTAGACTATGAATATAATTGCTAAAACTTCCCATGTGGTGCTTGCTCTCCGCTAAATGTGAAATTGACTTCTCTCTTGACCTGAAGTGAGGTTTAATATATTCGCAATAGTTTGTTTGACATATCCAATATTACTGTAATCAATAACTCGGTAAATTTAAACATTTTAAATCTTTAATTCTAAATAACTGTGACATTTTCCAAACAGACTTGATACTATTAACCATTCAAATCACATAAAGATAGGTGATGAGCGTGTGCTGTGCTCTCAACAATCTCCAACTCAACCAATTTGAGTGTTTATCTCAAATGATAGATCTTGAGTCACTGTGTGTTCTTAGACAAAACCAAACTGTCTATGTGCATTCGAACAGCAGATATATCTAACTTTTAGAGCAGAAAATCTCATTAAGAGTTGAAAGTGACTGGCTCTATCTTAATATGAGTCTTTAATAGCTCGAATGAAAGATCTTGAGTCACTGATTATTCTTAGACCAAAAGGTACCCTACATCTTCATTAAAGCTGCAGATATTGGGATACAAGATGCTCACAATACTTAGATAAAGAAACACTCCAGTAGAATAATGACTGAAGAAAACTTCAAGGATGTATATTTTGCATTATTCCACTATTCAAATAGTGGAATAATGCAAAAAATATATCCTTGAAGTTTTCTTCAGTCATTATCATGGATTTCCACAAAGTAAAGCTCTCTTCAATAAATTACTCCAGTAGAACTTAAAAAATTATGCAATTCGGCTGGATAGAACGGCCGAACTGACTCGAAATAGTTTTTAATCAACTAATTTAATATATAGATTCATCTAATAAAAAACAAAATGAACAAGAACATTTCTGTCCAAAAGAAAATAAATACAAAACTTTCTTTTTATTATTTCTAATTTTTAACATAATTGATAAGTACTTCAACAGAGAGAAAAAATAAAATAATTTTGATTGACAGTCTCCAACTAAACTTTTTAAATAAATACAAGGCCACTTTGTACGGAAAATACCACAAAAGCATCTAATAATACAGCAAATAGTTGACACAAAATAGAACATTAAATCTCAAACATTGCATGACCTCGAAAGAAAACTTCTGTTGTTTGTAAAACAGGAAAGCTGAAAAAAAAATTATTTTACATAATGTTAAAGAAAATTATTGTTTCCAAACAATTTGTCCAAAAACAAGTAACCAAAATACAAAATAAAATAAGAAACAAGTATTCAAAAGAACGATAACAATATATAAATTTCTAAAATGGATGGGATAGGATGATACTATTATCAAGTTTCTTAAAATAGTTTAACAAAAGATTAACTTCTCCATTAAAACATTTAACACGTTATAAACTTTTTATTTTTAGATTTCTTTTTCTTTTTGAAATGAATTAGTTGTGAAAGACGACACAGTGTGTCATGATGAGAATATACTATACAATATATAGATAGGTTTACTTGTCTATTTTATAGTTTATTTTTTATATACTAACTGTTCCAATTAAAGATATTAACTTCTCAATGGGAAATTCTTGTAATGTAGTGGATTTTGTGAATCACGAATGTTTACATATCTTAAAGTTTGAACGTCATAACAACCCCAAAACAATGTTTTTAGAGATAATTTTGGGTCATACATTTCATTTTTTATAATATAAACTTGCTTACTTTAACCTTCATAGGAGAAGTCAATACCAGACTCATATTATGCTTAAATCTATTGTAGATAGGATTGTTTTAACAAAATATTTGAAAATAATGACCGAAATTAAGTAGAATTACATACTTTATTTGCCAAAATTGGTTAAAAATTGAGGGTAATAGAGCAAAATTTAGTTTTTATGGTTTTTGTGACGTCATTATATTCAAAAATTAATTTTTTTCGATATCTTGGCCAAATTGTGACCGATTTGAGTAAATTTTTTTTTGAAACCTACTAATTTTGGGTCATACTTTTCATTTTTTATAATATAAACTTGCTTACTTTAACCTTCATAGGAGAAGTCAATACCAGACTCATGTTATGCTTAAATCTATTGTAGATAGGATTGTTTTAACAAAATATTTGAAAATTATGACCGAAATTAAGTAGAATTACATACTTTGTTTGCCAAAATTGGTTAAAAATTGAGGGTAATAGAGCAAAATTAAGTTTTTATGGTTTTTGTGACGTCATTAGATTCAAAAAATTAATTTTTTCGATATCTTGGCCAAATTGTGACCGATTTGAGTGAACTTTTTTTTGAAACCCACTAATTTTGGGTCATACTTTTCATTTTTTATAATATAAACTTGCTTACTTTAACCCTTATATGAGAAGTCAATACCAGACTCATGTTATGCTTAAATCTATTGTAGATAGGATTGTTTTAACAAAATATTTGAAAATTATGACCGAAATTTAGTAGGATTACATACTTTATTTGCCAAAATTGGTTAAAAATTGAGGGTAATAGAGCAAAATTAAGTTTTTATGGTTTTTGTGACGTCATTAGATTCAAAAAATTAATTTTTTCGATATCTTGGCCAAATTGTGACCGATTTGAGTGAATTTTTTTTTGAAACCCACTAATTTCGGGTCATTCTTTTCATTTTTTATAATATAAACTTGCTTACTTTAACCCTTATATGAGAAGTCAATACCAGACTCATGTTATGCTTAAATCTATTGTAGATAGGATTGTTTTAACAAAATATTTGAAAATGATGACCGAAATTTAGTAGGATTACATACTTTTTTTGCCAAAATTGGTTAAAAATTGAGGGTAATAGAGCAAAATTAAGTTTTTATGGTTTTTGTGACGTCATTAGATTCAAAAAATTAATTTTTTCGATATCTTGGCCAAATTGTGACCGATTTGAGTGAATTTTTTTTTGAAACCTACTAAATTTGGGTCATACTTTTCATTTTTTATAATATAAACTTGCTTACTTTAACCTTCATAGGAGAAGTCAATACCAGACTCATGTTATGCTTAAATCTATTGTAGATAGGATTGTTTTAACAAAATATTTGAAAATGATGACCGAAATTTAGTAGGATAACATACTTTATTTGCCAAAATTGGTTAAAAATTGAGGGTAATAGAGCAAAATTAAGTTTTTATGGTTTTTGTGACGTCATTAGATTCAAAAAATTAATTTGTTTGATATTTTGGCCAAATTGTGACCGAATTGAGTGAACTTTTTTTTGAAACCCACTAATTTTGGGTCATACTTTTGATTGTTTATAATATAAACTTGCTTACTTTAACCCTTATATGAGAAGTCAATACCAAACTCATGTTATGCTTAAATCTATTGTAGATATGATTGTTTTAGCAAAATATTTGAAAATTTTCACCGAAATTTAGTAGGATTACATACTTTATTTGCCAAAATTGGGTAAAAATTGAGGGTAATAGAGCAAAATTAAGTTTTTATGGTTTTTGTGACGTCATTAGATTCTAAAAATTAATTTGTTTGATATCTTGGCCAAATTGTGACCGATTTGAGTGAATTTTTTTTTGAAACCTACTAAATTTGGGTCATACTTTTCATTTTTTATAATATAAACTTGCTTACTTTAACCTTCATAGGAGAAGTCAATACCAGACTCATGTTATGCTTAAATCTATTGTAGATAGGATTGTTTTAACAAAATATTTGAAAATTATGACCGAAATTAAGTAGAATTACATACTTTGTTTGCCAAAACTGGTTAAAAATTGAGGGTAATAGAGCAAAATTAAGTTTTTATGGTTTTTGTGACGTCATTAGATTCTAAAAATTAATTTGTTTGATATCTTGGCCAAATTGTGACCGATTTGAGTGAACTTTTTTTTGAAACCCACTAATTTTGGGTCATACTTTTCATTTTTTATAATATAAACTTGCTTACTTTAACCCTTATATGAGAAGTCAATACCAGACTCATGTTATGCTTAAATCTATTGTAGATAGGATTGTTTTAACAAAATATTTGAAAATGATGACCGAAATTTAGTAGGATTACATACTTTATTTGCCAAAATTGGTTAAAAATTGAGGGTAATAGAGCAAAATTAAGTTTTTATGGTTTTTGTGACGTCATTAGATTCTAAAAATTAATTTGTTTGATATCTTGGCCAAATTGTGACCGATTTGAGTGAACTTTTTTTTGAAACCCACTAATTTCGGGTCATTCTTTTCATTTTTTATAATATAAACTTGCTTACTTTAACCCTTATATGAGAAGTCAATACCAAACTCATGTTATGCTTAAATCTATTGTAGATAGGATTGTTTTAACAAAATATTTGAAAATTTTGACCGAAATTTAGTAGGATTACATACTTTATTTGCCAAAATTGGGTAAAAATTGAGGGTAATAGAGCAAAATTAAGTTTTTATGGTTTTTGTGACGTCATTAGATTCTAAAAATTAATTTGTTTAATATCTTGGCCAAATTGTGACCGATTTGAGTGAACTTTTTTTTGAAACCCACTAATTTTGGGTCATACTTTTCATTTTTTATAATATAAACTTGCTTACTTTAACCCTTATATGAGAAGTCAATACCAGACTCATGTTATGCTTAAATCTATTGTAGATAGGATTGTTTTAACAAAATATTTGAAAATTTTGACCGAAATTTAGTAGGATTACATACTTTATTTGCCAAAATTGGGTAAAAATTGAGGGTAATAGAGCAAAATTAAGTTTTTATGGTTTTTGTGACGTCATTAGATTCAAAAAATTAATTTTTTCGATATCTTGGCCAAATTGTGACCGATTTGAGTGAACTTTCTTTTGAAACCCACTAATTTTGGGTCATAATTTTCATTTTTTTTAATATAAACTTGCTTACTTTAACCCTTATATGAGAAGTCAATACCAAACTCATGTTATGCTTAAATCTATTGTAGATAGGATTGTTTTAACAAAATATTTGAAAATTTTCACCGAAATTTAGTAAGATTACATACTTTATTTGCCAAAATTGGGTAAAAATTGAGGGTAATAGAGCAAAATTAAGTTTTTATGGTTTTTGTGACGTCATTAGATTCAAAAAATTAATTTTTTCGATATCTTGGCCAAATTGTGACCGATTTGAGTGAATTTTTTTTTGAAACCTACTAAATTTGGGTCATACTTTTCATTTTTTTATAATATAAACTTGCTTACTTTAACCTTCATAGGAGAAGTCAATACCAGACTCATGTTATGCTTAAATCTATTGTAGATAGGATTGTTTTAACAAAATATTTGAAAATTATGACCGAAATTTAGTAGGATTACATACTTTATTTGCCAAAATTGGTTAAAAATTGAGGGTAATAGAGCAAAATTAAGTTTTTATGGTTTTTGTGACGTCATTAGATTCTAAAAATTAATTTGTTTGATATCTTGGCCAAATTGTGACCGATTTGAGTGAACTTTTTTTTGAAACCCACTAATTTTGGGTCATACTTTTCATTTTTTATAATATAAACTTGCTTTCTTTAACCCTTATATGAGAAGTCAATACCAGACTCATGTTATGCTTAAATCTATTGTAGATAGGATTGTTTTAACAAAATATTTGAAAATTATGACCGAAATTTAGTAGGATTACATACTTTATTTGCCAAAATTGGTTAAAAATTGAGGGTAATAGAGCAAAATTAAGTTTTTATGGTTTTTGTGACGTCATTTGATTCAAAAAATTAATTTTTTCGATATCTTGTCCAAATTGTGACCGATTTGAGTGAATTTTTTTTTGAAACCTACTAAATTAGGGTCATTCTTTTCATTTTTTATAATATAAACTTGCTTACTTTAACCCTTATATGTGAAGTCAATACCAGACTCATGTTATGCTTAAATCTATTGTATATAGGATTGTTTTAACAAAATATTTGAAAATGATGACCGAAATTTAGTAGGATTACATACTTTTTTTACCAAATTTGGTTAAAAATTGAGGGTAATAGATCAAAATTAAGTTTTTATGGTTTTTGTGACGTCATTAGATTCAAAAAATTAATTTTTTCGATATCTTGGCCAAATTGTGACCGATTTGAGTGAACTTTTTTTTGAAACCCACTAATTTTGGGTCATACTTTTCATTTTTTATAATATAAACTTGCTTTCTTTAACCCTTATATGAGAAGTCAATACCAGACTCATGTTATGCTTAAATCTATTGTATATAGGATTGTTTTAACAAAATATTTGAAAATTATGACCGAAATTTAGTAGGATAACATACTTTATTTGCCAAAATTGGTTAAAAATTGAGGGTAATAGCGCAAAATTAAGTTTTTATGGTTTTTGTGACGTCATTAGATTCAAAAAATTAATTTTTTCAATATCTTGGCCAAATTGTTTTTGTGACGTCATTAGATTCTAAAAACTAATTTGTTTGATATCTTGGCCAAATTGTGACCGATTTGAGTGAACTTTTTTTTGAAACCCACTAATTTTGGGTCATACTTTGGGTCTTTGTATGAGTGTATGTGTCTATGTATACTCATGGAATAAAAAAAATAACGACCTGAATCTTCCACTTAAAATTATAAAATATACTAATTTTAAGTCGACTTTATATATTTTTCAGCCTAAAATTATTGTTTTAGATAGATAAACAAAAAGATTTCTCACAAACAACTCAACATTACAGAACAATCGCGTATTTAATGTTTTAAAATGGGTAAAAAAACCGAAAAAAGAACAAAGTATTGCATTTTTTTATTCCACGAGTATATGTTGTATTTAGCTTCGGAGCTTTCTGTCTCTATTATCTCGAGTAAAAATAATAATATCGACGCGAAGCCACTTTCATTTGACGTGTAATTAAAATAACATAAACAAAAACAATAACCAAAAAAAAAAGGGAAAAAATACATATAATCGTAATAAAAAACTAATTTTTGTCTTTTATTCTCTTCATTGAGAAGTTCGTCATTTTGGGATCGCAGTAAGACCTCATGATTCAATAAATAATTAAGATATAATTAAGCCATTATGTTGTATATTGTCTCAAAACTTAAAAAAAAAATAAAAACATAAGGTTTGATATTTTTTATAACAAAATAGTCAACCAAATCCTAAATTTTTGTTGCCATAGTCATTAGGTAGTCTAATAAATTTTATCGCCATTTTATTTCAAGATGGACAATTGAAAGATGAGATATTGGTATCATTCCGAAAATCTCCATAATGGTGCGACAAAATGTTTAGAATATTCGTTGTAGCTTTTTGTGCCTTGGTCCAAAATATGTTTATACACTTCCGTACCGACAGTCCAATAAACAGGCAAACACAAAATGAATGTTGTTCAAGAAGTACCAAAACGAAAACTTGGAAAACTATAAATATAAAAAATCACTTACATATATGAATGAACGTATGAAGAACTCAGTCATCCATTCATTCCATGATATTTTCTATTCCATAGCAAAGTCTGTGATATTTTATGGTATTGTAAGACAAGAAACTGGGATCTATAATACTATTTCTTCGTGGAATATATTTTCAGTTTTAAAAAAAAAGAACTATATATAAAAAATACCGGATGTGATTGTGAACTTTAAGAATATCATAATCAAAGCTCTTATTTTCAAAACTTTAATAATCTTTCAAACATGAAAGAGTCAGAGAGATGAAGATAGAAGTGTTAAAAATGGAATACGAATCCGAAGAATTTACACTTGTTTGGATGGTCGTTTCACTTATAATAAAAGAAGGTCTTATGGAACCATGTAGTTTTCCGGGTTTTCACATTTGTTTTTTTTTTTTTAAATCAATGATAAATATTGTAATTTGTTATTTTAACAACACAACTTTGATTTTTAGATTAATTTTTAATTCAATACTAAATTTTGGAAATTCACTCCGTCATGTCATACTGATTGGTAACGATAGACATGGATTATAAATATCTACCGTGACTAATCAGTATTCTTTAATGAATCTTAAAGAGTTCAGTTCTTAGATCTTAAAAGAAAAATGAATATGAAATTGAAATTAACTGTGAATAAAAATTCTACAGAAAAATTAATAACATTTTTGCTCCCGCCGTTATCCAAAAAATGGCGGTAGTAGTCAGTAGTAGTTGAAATCTATTAATCACAGATGGCGAACACTTTATTTTGATATTTGTAAATATAACCCTACTTTGATATAACTTAATTTGTGTTTGCATTATCATAAAATTTTTATTAAATATGTCTGAATTTAAACCGAATTCTCACCGGATTATCTTAGATACTTATGGTTAAACGGCTATTAGTGAACGTGTCTGGAATGGTTCCAGCGTTTAAAGGGTGGTGATTTTACTGTCTGAGATAGTCAAAGTGGTGGACGGAAAAAAGTTGCATTGGAGGCGATTCTTCTTCTGAAACTTCTGAAATCGTCTGAAACCATCACAGGTGAGCGTTATAGAACGCAATAGATGTGCCTGAGCCGTGGTTTAAAAGAAAAACGGCCATAGTACAACGAGAGACACGATAAAGTGCTTTTACAGGATGCTTATAATGCTAGACCTCACGTTGCCAAAGTGGTGAAAAAATATCTCGAAACGTTGAAATGGGAAGTTTACCTCACCCGCCGTACTCTGCAGATGTTGCTCCGTCTGATTTTCACCTATTTGGCTAAATGACACACGACCTGGCTGACCAGCTAGTATGAAGAAGTGAAAAATTTGATCGACTCATGGATCTTATCGAAAAATGAAGAATTCTTTCGCCGCGGGATTCACCTGCTGCCCAAGAGAGGGATCAAAGTGGTAGCTAACGATGGACAATACTTTGAAACTTAATGTATGTAATCGTTTTATTGTAATAAAGCCTCAAATAAAAAATAAAAATAAAAATAAAAAACGGCGGGAGCAAAAATGTAGATCTATTATTATTTCCGTAATATACTTTACCTGGCTCATTTTGTATTCTATAGTAATAATAATACACACGTGTATACATACACATTTGATGTCTTGTCTATTACTTCACTCGACGGTATATTCACATGTAGTTCACACAACTTTTTAGAGAAAACTTAAAATTGCTTGAAGGTATTATAAAATCTTACACTATTTCTTTGAAAATAAGAACCTTCAATGATACTATCGGTATATACACATACATAGGGTGAGCTTCCGAAAAGAGTGACAGGCAAAACGCTGGCAAATAAGAAGAGAATCTTTCTTATGATGATAAAACATTCTTTGAACCAGTTTAGTAGATCAATGAGTTTTAGATGTTGAACATGTGACAACGTTTTGTTTCTAGGATTGGGAGGAAACGGTTTGAGAGTAAGCAACAATAGTTTATTAACGTGGAGGTTAGTTCGCAACATTTTGGTCGCATGGATAAGAAAAAGACAATCTGTTAAGATTTTGGAACTTTTCTGTTGTTTCTCACTCACAGACCTATGCTGGCATAGTTCCTTACATAAAACAGGAACAGACACATAGACCTATGCCGGCATAAGATAGGAACTGACACAACCTACCAATTCCTAATATTCATCCAATTTTCAAGCCGCAACCCAAGATATAAATGTAATTGTATAGTATTAAAATATTCGACCCAGTTTAATAATTAAAGATTTTAATTTTTCGTGCATAATTTACCCTTTGTTCTTGAAAATGAAACGTGTTAATTATTAGTATTCATAAAATACTTTTAATATTCAGCCTAAACAGTTATAAATACATTTACAATAATTTGATAATATTTGAGCTAAACTTGTCGCTAATACATACATTTTATGAAAATAATGATTCAAACAAAAGTTGTTTCTCTTAAAAAATGAAACATTCATTTTTTGCTAATTTACACACTTGATCCATACTTTTTAGGTCTATTATATATCATCAAAATTTCTGCTCGCGATCTCTTTTCATTTTAAAGTTATCTTGATGACAGGTTGACAGGCGGACGGACAGGTCGAAATGGACTTATTGAATGATTTTATGAACACCAATACGAAAACTTTATTCAATATTTGGTGGCGTTACAAACTATAGACTAAAATTAATATACCTTAACATATTGTATATATATCGAGTATAATATAAACAGTATATTTACGCACAAATGTCTCCAAAAAAATTATCAAAATGAAACGAAATTTTCTATCTACAATCTTTATAGAAAAATTAAAATACGCGAAATATAACAAAATTTCCAGGAAAGGCCTATTTCCATGCTCTCTATTTTAACATTTCTGGACATATAATTTTATTTTTATTGGATAAATATTTTTTGACATATTTGTTCAATGGTTTTATCCAGTATTATAACCAGCAAAAATGTTTTCGAAATATGTTCGTATTATTCTCTTAACCTAGAATTGATGACACACCCGTTATTAGAAAATACATATGCAACATTACTTTCTCAACGATAGCAACTTATTTCTTATGATCAAGCAAACACGTTACTTGTAAGAATATATAACTGTTATTTTCGATACCGTAACACACCTTTAGGGAACAAAATTTTATGATATCTGATTTATTCATGACACAAACGAAACATGTTATGACTTATGCCTTTAAAGTTACATAGTTTAGTATTTATTTATTAGTCACGTCTAGCTTGGGCAATTTTAATGAACGAAAGGGAAATATGAACTTCGATTGATAAGTACAGACAAAATAGAAAATATTAATAAATTCTATAAAATACAAGAAATTAATTCCGCATTTAAAAAAATTGTTCGTTTTAATTAAAAATTTATACAAAGTAAAAAAAATTTTTAGATTCTTTACAGAGTACACCCCGATAGTTGCTAGATTCAAGATAACATAAATTAAACGTGAAAAACAAGCTTTTATTTAAATAACATAGAAACCATATATAATAAACTTGTACTTTTATTATCAACTAATAACGTCTTAACACAATATATTTGGTTTAAAAGCTTGTCGCGGGTAAACACCTATTATAATGTTCAAACTAAGTAAATACGAGTTCTTAAATATCGCGAAAAGCATTTATATCATAATATAAACTGTGTAATGTAATAATGTGAAAGTTTATTTATTGCTTTTTAGCGCTTTTAAATAAAAACTTGTTTTAAAAAGGTTTTTTACTATTAATTTATTTTTTGCATTTTTGTTTTCACTGGATTAAAAACCCACTTTATAACATTAAGTGTATCTTTTAGCCGATATTTATCACCAAATATTATGTTTTCTCCGCTTATTGTTTCTGCAGTACGTGATGAATGCAATATAAGTATGATAATGGATGTCACCTGCATTTTCTTTGGTGAGAAGTGGGTGTTTCCAGAAGTGTGGTCCACTGATCATAGAGCTTCTTTTAATACTTCAAATGACTTTTATCTTGTTCAAAGCTTACAATTATCAAATAAATACCACATAAATATAAACTCAAAATATAAAAATTATGATATATTTCATGTATACCCTAGAGTTACAGTTATTTTTCTGTGTAGATAAATCGTATGCAAAATTTTCACGTGAACATTTATATTCTCCAATTTGATTGGTTGTTTGAAGGATATTATATTCAAGCATAAATAATAGTTCACTATTATTTAAATACGACATATGACAATACATTTTATATATTTATATTATATGTTTTAACAAAAAAAAAATATATATATATATAATCAATAAAACAAGCAAGCCTTATTGTGATAACACAGTGAATGTTTGATCAGCGGACTAATGAAAACGATTCAACTGTAGTTTTCTTCAAATATTGCATGCTATAAATATGCACATATTTCTCAATAGGTGAAAATTATCCACGAAAATTAAATTTTAACAAATTAGTTGTAAGCCAGTTTGTAATTGTTATTTAATAACTAATATAGTCTAGGAATTGAAGTACGCAACGTATTGTTTTTCTATGAATAATATAAATGCAGATAAAATTGAAAAAACCAGTGTCAAGCCAGTTATTAAATTATGAAGCTGATGAGATCAGAACCTTAATTCTGACTCATTTTCTTATTTTATTGATAACATTTGTTTAAAATTCTCATTCGCTAATTGCATAGATTTCTTATACAATGATAGATTTTTCCATTTTTTAAATCAAAAAATTTGAATAATATTCAAGTATATTCTTTTTTAAACTATAATATTTTTATTATCGCAGTCTACAAATAGCCAGCCTTCGGCTAAGATTTTTTTTACTAGTGCAAGATGTATACGAAAGCTCTAAGGAGGGGTGGTGATAATACTCTTTTTTGACTAAAACAAATTTTTGTTTATTATTAATGTGAAACTTCTATAGGCGAGGATAACCCTTTTTGTTGGTGTGGTGATACAGGCCGTGACGACGCATCCCCACGCTATATGATGGAATATATATTTTATACGTAGTCTATAGGTAATGCGCAAGCGATTCTGCGTAGTCTCTCTCACCACACTGAGCTCGCATATCTATAGTATATACAGTGTTATTTACTACGTTACACATGTGAGGGTAACTTACAAAATAATTCGATGTTTCACATCTGCCAGGCGTCTCGGGACGGTTCACAATTTTTTTTTACTATTTGTTTTTTTTAGAAAAAAAGCTCCTCCATCAAAATTTCGCCTATAAGGCAGAGAATATACAATTATATGAACTCACCACCTTATGTGAGGCTACGTTTGGCTTAAATTATCTGCTTTTCACAAAAATATTAAATGTCTAATTTTTTGTGGGTTAGTACGGCAATATTCTTCCTCTTTTACCATACAACTTTCCTAATTTTTCAGCTCCAAAAGTTATTTAAGTCTCAAACTTTTCTCTAAAATGACTTATCATGTTTCTCTTGATAGTATGGATACAGTTAACTCTTCCACTACAAATATTTTTGGAAATATAATTATTAAACATTGTCATTTATTAATATTATATAGTTTTAGAATAATTTAAATTTAGAGACAAAATTATTAACTATTTATATTTAATTTTAGTTATTATTTTACCACAGAAATTGTATTTTGATAATGTGAGCATACGTAGTACAAGTAACGAATTCATGGAATTATTCTATAAAATATGCACAAATTTGAAAACAGAATAGTATTTTGATAGTAATTCTAATTCATAAGTTAAACTTGAGCGAATAAAGAAAAATTGTGTGCAAATTTCAAATTGGCATGTGATTTTTGGAATTAAATAAATAATAAAATCATAATCTTCCTTAAAAATCTAAGCATATTTAATTGCTATTTTAATGATAATATTTGGGCCTAAGGTAATAAAGCCTGAGAAATAAGGCCTAAGAAAATCAAAAATAACACTTATTTTACGATTTAATGCGTAGTTTTCATAATATCACTTGATAATGGTTTTTAGCGGATAACATATTTTTGAAATCTACAAGGCAAATAAATAACCTTAGTAAACATTTTTTCGAAATCAGATTATTTTTTCGGAACAAAATTTAAAAACTACGTATAAATTTTTTGTTTCTGATTTCGATGAAATTTTATTTATAACGGTAGTTTGAACTGTAGATTTCAAATATAACATCAAATTTAATGATTTGATGTGTAGTTCTTGAGGTATCTCGTTAAATCCGATACGCAATTAAATATTCTAAACAAATGCCAAGCATTTATTTATACTTGTTTTTCTGGAACATAATTATTGTAGATTTTAAGGATTGATGACAAAATTACAAAAACCATGCAAGGTAAAATACAAAAAAAAAAAACTTGGCATTTATTTCTGATTTATCCGTTTTCATCGTTGCCACCTGAATCAATTATTTTGATAGGTTCCATTATTTTAATTGCATCTGAGCCGATATCCAATAAGCTTTATATTCTCATTCGTCTAGTTTGTAAAATCAAACTAATCGTTGTCTCTTGGACTTATAAATTTGTAGTTGTATCTCTCTAACGTGTGCTAAATGTTTTTTGTTTGATTATTATAAAATAGAATATTAGTTTTCACTGTTAAGTATGTATTTATTCGTAATAAATTACGTGACATTATTTAAACCATAAAATGCATAATAATTTAATTTTACTAGAGATATACCATAAATATATTAAGCTTAAATAAATTTAGACGAAAGTTTATAACATTAGAAAATATTGAAGGAAATTACCAATTTTTCGTATGATGTTCATAAACTCACTTATAAATTCCACTTTCGTGTGCCTGTGAGTGCTGAAATTTTAATGGTGAAACTTTAAAAGTGTGATAGGAAATACTTTGTGCCTTATATAACCTAAAAATTGACAACCAGATAGTAAAATTCTGGACATCTGCTTATTTATTACAGATTATAATAAAAATATTTACATTTCTCGATTGTTCTCGATTATTAAAAATTGTATCTTTTACAAGAAATAAAAGAAGAAAATATGAATTATTCATTTTTTAGAATAGTTTTTTGTATAACCGTCAAGCTAGCAGAACAAAGTTTTCACAATTGAATTTAAATATGCTCAAAATTAAGTGCTTTTTAGGTGTTCAAATTTTAATTAAGAAAATTGAGTTATAGTGATGCACTGCTGTGATATCAAGAGGTATGAGAAGAAATAACTTTTATAAGTAACAAAATAAGGTGCTTTTTGGTTCCATTATGGTGTGCATTCAATTATCACTACACTAATTCACCAACATAATGAATCACTGTTAAAGTGTAAAGCTATCAACCATATCTTGAAATAACAGACAAAAACTATTGTAAATAAAATTTATATATGCTCAAAAATAGATGCAGCAAAATTAAATAAGTGCTTAAATTTCTAATTCAGAAAATTGAGTTATTCAGATGCACTGTTGTCGTTGTATCACGCACTCAGTGTTATTCTGAAATAAAAACCATAATCAAAATTACCCAAAAAAATCTGTGAAACATGAATAACTACTTAAAAAAGTGTCAAAATAGCACTGTTGCACGAATTTTTTTTAGTTATTTTTAGTTAAATTTTTTTATTAAACGCATACCACACCATAAAAGCTCCCACAAAACACCTAATTTTAGTACTTACGTCATATTATTATAGTTCTTATTTCAGAATTTTCCGTTTCGTTAGAAATGAATTTAATTTTTCATTATCTAAAAAACACTTAATTTTAAACATATAAAAATTCAATTTTGAATACTTTGTTCTGCTAGCTTGGCGGAAATGTGTTTTGTAATAGCCAAGAGAAAATGACTGACTATATCTATTGTAGAACTTAGTTCACAAAGTTCATGAAGAAAAAAAAATTCAATAAACATATATTCAGAACAGTAGCGTGGCCAGTTCTGTTAGACTTCTTTATAGTGCATCAATTCTATAAGGATAATAAATTGGTTCAATGGCAAGATTTGATTATATTGAGTATTTATTGCATATACAGGGCTTTCAATAAATATCAAAGTGGCAATTGCCAAGGCACAAAAAATAGCGTGACTTTAAGAAGCGTTCTAGCTCAACTTAAGTCATTTGTAACATAGTTGCAATGTAAGCAAATTTTCACTTATATACAAACATACCAAAAATGGTATGTAATACGCTTGCGTGTGACTCTACGACTAAATTTCATGTTGAAAAAGTATAAGAGAACTTTAGTTTTTCGCTCAATGTCAATCTTGTATGTTCCAGACCCTGTGAGTGGAGGATAAGTGTGAGTGAGATGGACGTACGGGATAAATGACCAGTCTAATTGTTTTCGGAACCCTTCGCTAGATAGTAAAACTCTAGACTTGATTTACTTCTGTTCACGTCCTATGTTCTGCTAATAGCTTACGTCGATAGCATTGAAGTAAGCTTAGAATATTGACATCTAATTATGGTTTCTGAAAATAATTAGATTGGTAGTCTCTCCCGTACGGTCATCTCCCCCGGACTTACCGTATACCTTTGGTTTCATTGATTAAGGATTGTTTTTGGTTAAATATATCCTTGCTACCACTGATATAATGGTATTAACTACGCCACTGATTCAAAGAGAAAAAAAATTTAATTTAATTTTAACAAATAATATTTTCTTTCGCGTTCATCATCATAGTCAAGAAAAAGTTGTAACTATCTAGAATTTTTGATTAGAAAAAATATAATAAAAATAATCTTTTAAAATTATTAGTTTTTAATATGTAATAAGTTTCTACCATCTCTTCTGCATCTACACCTTGGCGCTGGCTGCCGTACATTTTTTAAGAAAAAATAAAGTTTGAAAAAACAGATATGGTGAATATATAGAAAAGTTTTTTCTTTAGTATTTTCATTTTGAAGAACGAAAAAAAAAAATATTCGTTTTTTAAGAATATCCGTTTTATTTTACGTTTTAATAATTTTTTTTATAAGAAAATTTTATTTTTAACTATTTAAGGAAGTACGAGCACCAAGGTAACTTTTGATAAAAGGCTTGATTTTTTTTTAATACAAAGTTTAAATATGTCTAAACAAATTCCAAAAATTTGAAGAAGATTGCCCGATCATTTAAATAAATAATTAACTTTAAAGTTGAGCAATTTAACATTGGTCTTATGGGGTAACCTTCAAACATTGATACATTTCTGTAGTTTTCTCGTAAAACTGTCGGTGAATATTTTTAAAAAACTTATGGATGAAAGTAAATATATTAGTGATAAATTTAATTCAAAAACATTTACACTTGCCCGACTAATTAAAGTGTATTATTTAAAAGAAAAATAAATGCCGCCACTAGCCAATGTTAAATGTATATCTATATATTGAAAAAAATCATATGGTTACTGCGTTCCCCTTACCGCGCTAGAGTCGATACCTATCCCCACCCCGCCTGGCGCTCGTACTTCCTTAAATAAGAACCTGCCTTCAATAAATATTTAATAATTCCATAATGAAACTAAAACTAGTATTGTATTTTAGGCTTAGAGTATATTAAGAGGAGGACCGCAACAGCGTCCTTTGTACCTTGACCTTTCGGTCCTCAGTACCCTCTTTTAGAATACTCCATCACCCAAAAACAAAAATGCCTTCCAATCGCCCCTTTTTTTTTATTTTAATTAATCAAACGGCCACTGTCTGGATTTGAACACTTCAGTCTAATTAGTCAAATGCCTTTACTCCCTATTTTAGATGATATCCCTATATGAACATGGGAGTTTAAGTAATCCAATATATGTTGGAATCCTATCCCGATATTACTGATTAATTATTTTTCTTTAAGTTGAACCTGATTCATTGACCATAAAAGGAGTCAGGAGTCAGTTTGGTAGCGAAATACTGTTTCTTCATTCAAATCATATAAGTATATGAAAGCTTGAGTTAATGAGATAAAACTATCATTAAATTTTGAAAAATTGTTTATTTTTCACGAAATATTATAAAAACCAACGTTATGTTGTATTAATTACGCTATTAATATTTTTATTATTTCTATTTTCAATGCTACAATTTATATGAGAACAATTGAGGAAAATAAGAGAAATAATTTATACTACATTTGAGTTTAGTTTATACTAAATTCGATCATATTTACACAGAAAATGCGTAAGTATCGAATAAAATTGGCATGTCATGATAAAAGGTTAGTTTCCAAGAATGAATTTTTTTATTAATTTTAAATGACAAAGAATAATATAATCTTACATGTATTTTCTAATTCTGAATATATTTTTTTTTTATAAGAAGTGATGTTATTTTATTAATCATTGTGAAATTGTGCTCTAAGGATAATTATTACTAAGAATTTTCTAAGAAAATATTTCTCGAAATATTCTACTTTCATAGACATTAATCATTAAAATTGTGTTTCTTGAGAAATTAATTAATTAAAATCATAACAACCCTAGTAGAAATGATTCCGGGCACCTAACCAGGTTGTCGACATTCCACCCAGTTTGAAATGTAATGCGTTTTGGAAGGGACTCGGCTGTATGCCCAATCGGGTAGATGGTCGTGGAAACATTCGTTTACCCGACCAGGTGTTTGTTCAGCTGCATGATCAGAAACGAACAGCGAGACCCAACCGGGTTGTTTGAAAAAAATCCGACGATTAACCCTAATAGAATGTAATGCGTTTTGGAAGGGACTCATCTGTATGCCTGATCGGGTAGATGGCCGGAGAAGTATTTGATTACCCATCTAGGTTTTTGTTCAGCTGCACGATCAGAAACGAACCACAAACCCCAAACGGGTTGTTTGAAAAACCCGACGATTAGCCCGACTAGAATGTAATGCATTTTGGAAGGGACACGGCTGTATGCCTGATCGGGTATATAGCCGGGGCATTTGTGCGTCTAGAAGGAACTGAAGAATCCAATTGTCTCTTATATGGATGAAATTTTCGACAAGGAAAGTTCTAGGAACCTTAAAAAGTTTATTAATATGAAACTGCTGCCAATTTGCAATTGTATAAATACTATTTTATTAAATTATTTTATGAATGCACTTCAGTTCTAAGATTTTCATTTGATTTTTAATAGTAGCATGCAGTATACATCCTTGCTGCTTAAAGAACCACCATAGTTTGAAATTATTTGATGTTCCTTTGTTGAGAAACTGCCAGTAACTGCTGGTTGATTTTTCGTTCTTAATACTTGATGGCCATCCCAATCCTTTGCATTACTTAGAGCATCTCCAATGGTCCGAAGAGCCTGTTTTTCTATCTGTATATTAGTCTCTTCCACTAAAATATCTGGAAAATATTTAAGTAGCCAATTTTACAATCCTAATACTAACTCAATATTTACAGTTTCACAATTTTTCTTACCAATCACAATTTTCGTAAATAGCATATTTTTAATCAGATATTTGTCAATAACTGGTTTTTGGGTTGTGCATTTCATTGCTATCTCTCTTGACAGTAACAAACGAAGGATAATCGCAGTAGTTTTTCCTACTTCTGCTAGACGATTGATAGAATTTTTCAATACCACTTTCTGAAAACGGAATAAAATAGTTTAAAAATATATCGACCCTGGTCTAATAAGATTATACACGATACGAGACAATATGAGATTCTGAGACATCTCGTATCGATCTCGAAACAATTTTCACTGTATCGTCTCGATCTCGTCTTAATTGATCTCATATCGTCTTGATCTCGTATTGTATAGTGCCGGTAGATAAAAAAATATAAATAACATAAAAAAATTAAAAAATTAAAAACAAAGTTTCACGGATGACGGACAAGAAATGAAAGTTGATTAATAATTTTGAAAACATCGATATATGTAGCATTTGTTTTGAAATCAAAGAAATGAAATTTTTTTAATACCCAATAAAATACCCAATATCGATAGATAAAATTTGACATGCTGCAAAGGGTGAAAAACAATTTTTTTTTTTATTTGTAAATTATGAATATTTTTTTTTTAAATTGATTATTAAATAAAATCATAAACGTTGTTTTTTTGAACAAGGTCATATCTACATTCAATTGACAAATGACTAGATTCAACAAATTTTAGTTATATAATTTATTTATTTCAATTTCTTTATTAAAAAGGCTGGTTCATAGTTATGTGTTTTTTGTTCATACATACTACAAATTAATTTGATATTTATTTCGGAAATTATTGAAAAAATTTATTTAATTTAAATATTTTAAATATTATTAATTAATATTTAACGCACACGTAAAAATACGTCAACTTAATATAGACGTGTATTTTCATTTACTGTCACCTGACGTTTTATTCTATTTATTTACAAGAAATTACATTCAAATGAAGATCACGAGATGGGGTTATTGAATTTCACTACTCAATGTGGGGGAGGGGGCAAGCATAATATGAAGAATAATTCTTTTAAATTAAAAAATAAAATACGTTTCGTGGAATCATTATTTCGTCATGACAGTTACTCAAATTTTAGAGACATCATAAAAGATAACAAATAGAGATGACAAATAAAAATTGTTTACGAAATTCGATCTGAAAAAAAGAGATATTTAAACTCAAAAATATAATTTTAAGAAGTTGATATTTTAAATTATTCATGAAATTTCGTAAATGGGTAACGTTTTTCGTATCGTTTTCATTACGAGGCCTAAGTTTGATATAAAAACTAACGAAATTCAGGTGGAAATAAGAATCATTCATACGATCTGTAGATTTTGTTTTTGGGTATTATTATGAATATTGGTACTGTCGATGTAAATAAACCTACAGCTGTATTTAGGCACAAAAATATTCTGATAAATTGAAGAGATAATTTTTGAAGAGATAATTTTTTTCATGATTGTATTTCATTATTATTTTTTATTTTTGAAAATGAATGTTAATTTCATTAGCGATAATTAACAAATATTTCAGTTAAGTGTGTCGTCACACAAACGTTTAACTCTTGAAAATGACGTTCAATTTAAAATTTTGTTGTGTAAGAACCTGGAATCTCACAGGGAAATTAGATAGATTTTTTTTTAAAGCTATAACGACTGGTCTACGGCTGCTTAAAATGACATACGTTCATTCCAACGAACGTTAAAATAAACACTAGTGAGATGATTTCCATTTAAGAGTAAATAAAATAAAATAATTAATAAAACTCAAAAAAACCGCGTCAATCGCCGCCAAGAACTTGAAAATCGGTTGATTGGTTCGAGAGATATCGTTAACGAAATATTCGGGTTTTTTTAACATCAAAGCTCAAAAAACAAAATTTTAAGCTCAAAAACAAATGTTTAACATTAAGTGCTTAGGTAAGGAATTAGCGGGAAGTTTCAGGGATGGCCTTCAGGCTCAACAGTTTTCCAAATTTTTTTTATCTATATCTATTATATTTTGTTATGAAACAGAATGTAATAATGTTATTAGCTAAGGAATTCTAAATGTTATGAAATGCGGCACTGTATACACAGAATATATAATAAATTAACTCTATTACATGCTATAATGAATCAATTACATTTATATGGGTTAAACACGGTATGTGTAACTACCTTTATTGTAGTTGGTAAAAATAAAATTTTTAATAAATTGACGGGCTACTACAGGAAAGTTATGTAACATATAATGTTGTTCGCAAGTATAAATTTTTTATACCGTACTTAGGTTAATTAGTGGCAATACCTTGTGTAAACAGCATCATTTTGTTTGTTCGATAATTAAAAATTTTTTTATATGAAGCTATCTTATACAAATTTATGTATAAGGTAAGAAAAATTCAATTTATTAGTTTCTGTATTCTATTATCATCTTAATTTATTGACTACAATAATCAAATATTCATTTATTTATTTAAAATTAAATAATTTTAGTTTATATTTCAGAAGTAATTTTTATTCTATTTAAAATAATTGTCGTTTAATTGAAAATCATTTTGGGTGCAATAATTCGATTTTTAAATTCATTTAAAATTGTAACATTTTGATACATTATTTAAAAATTAAAACATTTATTATATGAAACTTTTCAAAAATTTATTTCACTGATTTTTGTAATTTTTTTTCTTTAAAACTATACAAGTTTTAAGGCGTAACGATATTTGGCTTAATTCAAACACAAGTCAAGTCTTTTTAATAACGATTAAAGTTATACCAAAATCTGTCTTATTATACAGGTTTTTTATTACGAATGTTGTTGGCTCTTGATTGGCCTCATCTATTTTTTGAAAATTTTGGCTTCATAGAAAACATTAAAAATTTTGCATATTTTGGCGAAACTTTGACGGACTTTTTTTTAAGATTGATTTTTAAATTAAAGTTTCTTTATCTCATAATTGTATCGTTAAACATTGATCTCTTCTGATTGAAAGTGTTTAATCATTTTCATTTAAATTTTCTATTATTTTAATAGAAATTCTTTTAGGGTTTTGAGATAAATATACTGGTATATTTTGATTTCCATTTTTTTTTCATATTTTATAGATTCAGATTAAAAGCTTTTATTAGGAGCAGATTAGGAAGGGGACGGCGATAACCAAGCCGGTGGGGTATGTTTGCTGCGTACAGTTTTGGGATATTGAGCTTTAATTTTTTAAAGTTTCTATATCACATAATTGTAACTTTAAACATTGATCTCTTCTGATTAAAAGGGTTTAATCATTTTCAATTCAATTTTCTATTATTTTAATAGATTTGCTACTAGCATTTTGAGATAAATAGTAGAGAATTTAACTTTCAATTTTTTTCATACATTTTAGATCGGATTAATTACTTTTATTAGGAGCAGATTAGGAAGGGGACGGCGATAACCAAGCCGGTGGGGTATGTTTGTTGCGTACAGTTTTGGGATATTGAGCTTTTAAAGTTTCTATATCTCATAATTGTATCGTTAAACATGATCTCTTCTGATAAAAATTGATTAATTTGTTTTGAAATGTATTTTTCATCATTTTTCTGTTTTCATTCACATTTCTGTTTAATTTTTTCCAAAATTTTCATAAATGAGTAAAAATGATTCTAGTTTTTGGGCTATCGATTTTAATTTTAGTGTAATTGATTTTGATGTGTTGTTTTTAAGGTTTTCTTAGTTTTCGAGATAATCTGTTAATTCTTGATGATTTATGAAGTCAGCTATATGTGAATTTGTTACGGTGTTATTAGGTTTTCTTGGTGGTTAATTGGTGTTGCATTTATTTATTGCATGTTTGAGATTATTTTATTTGTGTGTGTGTATTTGGGATTAATTTATTTTTATTGCATGTTTGAGTCCAAAAGCATTGGGCTAGTTATAATTATTTGAAACAAATTCACACATAACTATCAGTAAATATTTTTTAGATTTTATTATTTGTCATTTTGGAACTTTTTCAATATTTCGAAAACTAAGCTAGATATTAATCCTTTCGTTCTCATTTTAAATAGGAAAATTTTATTATTTTCGACCGAAATTCAAACTTTGTCTCGAAACGAGAATCATTTTCAATAGAATTTTATATTATTTTATTAGAAATGCTACTAGCATTTTCAGATAAATATACCGGTATATTTAGATTTCCATTTTTTTCATATATTATAGTTTCAGATTAAGTGCTTTCATTAGAAGCAGATTAGGAAGGGGACGGCGATAACCAAGCCGGTGGGGTATGTTTTTTGTATACAATTTTGTTATATTGAGCTTTAATAATATAAATCGATTTGTAAATTCGAGAGTCAATATGTTTCCGCTTAAGTATTTCAAATATTTTATTATTTTCCTTGACAGCTAAAGTAATTGGAAAATTTCGGAAAATCTTTAACCAACATGATTCTATTTAAAATAAAAAACTTGTTTTAATATAATTCAGATTTTGAACGAAACTTGATTATGAAAATTAAACTGTTACTTGACATATGTTAAATTCTATGCCATTAATTGTGGCCTGAAATACGTTGATTTTGAAGAGAAAAAATCGAAATCTGTGAAATAAATTTAAAAAAATTTTAAATAGTAAATTTTTATTTTTAATTAATTCGAATCAAAATGGTTATGAATTTTAAATCTTGTTAATTATCAAATTAAAAAAGCATCCGAATTCGATTTTTATTTAAACTTCCAACATTTTAAGCAAAAATAAAAATTTCTCCAGAATTTATAAAAGAAAATTATTAAAAAATTTTAAAGAAATAAAATTGAATTATTTAATAATTGTAATACGAAATTATGATACTTCGCCCGTTATGAATTCTAGAATATATTTTGTTAATGAAATTAATTGTCGAATAAAGAAATTTGCGTGTTGCCATTGGTTTTATTTTGAAATGAAGAGTGAACTGCGGACATTACAAAACGTGAAAATAGGCGCCCTATTTTTCGATAAAAACAAATTTTTATTCAGTGAAGTGTCGTTAGTGTAGTGTTTTGGAAGCTGTTTACATCGAAGTATCGAGGTTAGAGTATATATGGAGGTAAAAAGGTTTGTGGTTAGATTGTAAGTTATTTATTTTGATATTTTTTTTATACAGCTTTTCACAAAACTCAACAGCCCCTAACTCCCCTCTTTAATTCAAAATTCAGATAAATTTTTTCACATAATTAATTGTATTTAAAGTACTTTTTTTTTTTTAAATAATTAGTTTTCATGTTAGTTTTTAAATTTTGATTTTATATTTGAGTTCACAAATTTTACATTTTTTTAAAGTTAATTCAGATTATTCTTGTAATTTAACTTGATTTTCTTATTAATTTTGTTTTTGGCCGATTTAGATTATTTAAAGTTATTAATATTCTTGTAATTTAACTTGATTTTCGCAATAATTTTTTTTTTGCCGATTTAGATGATTTAAAGTTATTAGATTATTCTTGAAAATTATTTTCGAATTATTCATATTTTTAATATTGATTTTGGCAAAAGTTATCTCAATCCATATTTTTTAAATTAAACCCCCCCCCCACGACCGCCATCAAATTTACAACTGTTATAACATTTTACAATTTATTTTAATATATTTATATTTTATTTATAAGGTTTTATTTATAAGGTTTAATTTATAAGGTTTGATTTAGAACGACTCCCCCCGCCTTCCCACTATCTTTTCAAATTCAATAATTTTTTTCACTTATAGTTTTTTTTTTTTTTAATTTGATTAAGATTATTTGATTTTAATTTTTAGTAATTTTCATTAGTTTATGTTTTAAATTTTGAATATTAAATTAGTTTATTATTTTTAATGCTATTAGATTTCAATTCTAATTATTTTTTAAATTCTCTTTTCAAATTAGATGACTTCATGACTTCAATTTTGAATATTTTAATTGATTAGATAATTCTTAAAAAATTATTTCATTTCAAATTTTTTTATACTGATTTTCATTATTATTTAAATTTTTTGCAAAATCGCCCACCCTCGCCTTTGCCCAACTGATATAACATTTTACAATTTCTGCATTTATTTTATTTTTATATAGTTATATATATATATATATATATATATATATATATATATATATATATATATATAAATATATGTATATATATATATATATATATATATATATATATATATTTATATTTTTGATATATTTGATTTATATTTTTATACATATATATTTTATTTTTGATTATCGATTTAAATTTTTATTTCGGGATTTTAAAGTTTGTTTTGTGACGATTCGTAGTTTTGTGTAAATGAGCATTTTATAAGTGATTTTTGAAGAAGAAAATAAAAACAAGTAAGTACTATTTGACTTTTTATTTGTAAATTTTTAACAATTGTGACATAATTAATTTTTCTAAATATTATTCGTTCCAGATTATAAATTTATTAAGTATTTATTTCAGAGAAATTAATTATATTCAATTTTAGATTATGTGAGTTTGTGCGAGATGTTATAAAAAAATTTTGAAATTTTTCCATAATTTTATTTAAAACTTTTTTTAGTAAAATTACTAAAAAAAAGTATTTTTTTTGGAAAATTGTTTTCAAAAACTGTGCAGATTTTTGTAAATCTGACGTTCTTGTACCTTTTGAGTTCGCTAATTACAGATCTTAAATGATATTTGAAGAATAAAAAAAAATTGCGAAATTGTAGATAACATCTCGTATAATTCATCAACTGATGTCGACAAAGTTGATGAATTATTTTAAACGTTTTCATATCGTATATGTCACCCAAACATTTTATTACCTTTATTTGCTATATTGATTCCATTTGTTATATTGATTAAAGTATTCCAAATTATAATATTATCGACTAGTTATTATGAAAACGTTCAATAATAATTTTTTTCTCCTTTTTAAATGTGCTATGGTGTGTTTAAATCGGTGAAAAAATCGTGGATTAGGCCTATAGGGGAGACCACGCTAAAAAAAAACGCACTAGTGTACCTTACCCCTATGGTAGTGTGGAAACAGGTACAAAACATTGAAAATTGTTCAAAAATTTTTATCCAATTTATCTCGAATATTTTTATTAAAATAACAAATACTTTTTCTTTTCTCAAAAAATAAATCTGTTAAAAATTAATGATATAATTATGGAAAAATTGAAACTAGATTCAATTGATGTAAATGACTCCAATAACCAATTATTTATATCATCTAGAAAACTAATTTTCATAATTTTCAGATTCAAAAAGGAAATAAGAAAATTCTTTCTTACTGAAACAAATCAAAAATAATTTTTCAATCGAAACATAATATGATAAAAATGAAAGGAAAAATAAATTACGGGCGAGTTTTAAATGGTAAAACACGGTTTATCTCGATTTTCAGAAAACTTAAAATCCTATGGAAAGAAGTTAAATGGCAAAGTTGTAGATATAAAAAAAAATCTAAAACTTTTGTATTTACACTTTTTTTCACATAACATCAAAATTTATGAAAAAAATTTAAATAACCTACTTTTTGGTTTTTTATTTTTATCTATTAGAAAAACAATTTTTTTTCCACGAAAACTTACGTTTTTATATTCCAAATACACTGTATTCTTTATTTTTTTTTTAGTTAAAATATTTATTTTGTAGTGTTTTTTTGAATAAATATCAAAAAATCACCCTAATTTTCAATCGAAAAATTTTGAAGTTATGTGAGAAAATGTGCATATTAAAACCCATATTAATGTTTTCAACGGGGTGCATCCTACTATAATTTTTAAGGTTTCTACCCTGGTAAAAGTTGTTTGTATAATTTTTTTCTAAATTGCATCGATAATAATTTTTATTGTAGTATTGTATAGTCAGAAATTGATTTGAATTTTTTATTCTAGATTTTCCAACAATTTTTTTTACCGATTGGGACGTGTTTGGCCATGAGTAATAAATTATTATTGTACAAAATCATTTTATTTTGCATAAAAATTGTATTATTTTAGATCCACTTTTACTTTTTTATTATGGTGATTTCCATTAATTTTCATTTATTTTTGTTATGGGTTTTGATGAATTGTTAAAAAATTAGTAACAAATTTTGATAGACTGAAAGGGCTGAAAAACTGTTTTTTTTTTCGCTTATCTTGCATGAGTACTGAACTTAGCCAAGCCCTCAATTTTTGTATTTGGTACGAGCAATTAATTTTTAATTTGTGAAATAAACTAGTAATTAAATGGTAAGAAATTATGCTTTTTTCTTTGGTGAGCTAAAATGGCTGCATGAGATTCTAGGAGCTTTTAAAAATGGAAAACACAATTTGATTATCATATTCTTTAGAAAAGAAGGATAATATATTTTTTACGGAACATTATATTATTAGAATAGAAAGGAATTTATGGGCCATTAATTATTAACATTTTTTTTTAGCTACAGATATTCTAAAAACATAGCAAAGTCAAATTAAGAATTGACAATATTAGTCTTGGTCTTATAAGTGTTAAAACACCGTTGCAGGATTAGTGCGTGCGCTCATCGGTTTTTTTCCTGAATCCAAATTTTTATGTTTATTTATAACTAGGAAAATTTATTTTTACCAGGTTGTCCATCAAAATTTGGCCGCCAGTATTTTTAATTAAATTATTTTTAGTAAGAGTAGATGGCTGTTAAAAAAATAAATATTTGTCAGACGAAAAACATCATTAATCAGACGAGGATAGCGATTGCCGGTTATTTTTTTGCGAATTTAATTAGTAATTTTCTTAAATTATTAATTTCTTTGAATTTTGAATTATAATTTATTAGATATTTCTGTTCAATAATCTGTTAACTTTTATGCAAATATGAACGAACATTGGCGGTTTTAATGCAAATATTTTTCAAAGAACTTTTTATAATTTGATCGAATTTGCAATATGATAATTCAGAAAAGCCTCATTTTACAATCCTTCTAATTTGTCCATAAATATTAAATTTTAAATGATTACATGTAATTTGACAGAATAATTCATACCAATTTAAAGTTATAAAAGATATTTAAATTCAAATCAATGTCTTATTATAATTAAAAAAAAGTATGTAAACAACTTAACACACCATCAAAATTATTTATTTTACATTGCCATAGAATGTGAAAAATTTGGGGTCCTGTACTTAAATCCCCTATACTACTAGTTTTAGATAATTTTCGAAGATTTATTGAATGACAAGTGCAGATAAAAACTAAGATATATAACAAGATTAAATTGTTTTAAAACCCTGTAACAGAGCAAAGTATTCAAAATTCATTTGAAATATTCTCAAAATTAGATGCTTCTTCGGACACACAAAATTAAATTAGGAGGGCTCATTTTGAGAACTAAAATTGAGTCAATATGATGCACTACTACTGTGATATCACCACGTTGGTAGAAAAATGTAAAAAATTACTTTTATAATATAATGTACCAGAATAGTACTTTTATGTTGTGCCTTCAATAAATCAATTGAATCAAAATTGTCAAAAAATCCATACAATATGAATTACTGCTGAAAAAAAATAGCAGTAATAAGCTAGCAAGTTTCACGGATAATTTAGATTAAATTTGCACCGACAAAGCACCTTTTTTTAGTACTTACATTATATTATTATAGTTTTTATTTCAAATTAAAAATTTGATCACCTAATTTAATAATGCAGCGTCTAAAAAGCAGCTAATTTACAGCATATCAATTTTGGAAAACTCTGCTTGATGGACCTTTAAAGAACCGTATGTACACAGGTCTAAGTCACATTGACCGAATTTATATAAAATTTACAACCAATTATAAAACTGTATTATACATCATACCCATTTGGATGATAATGCCACTGATAGATGTGATAATAAACTAAAAAGGTTCCTCTGATATAATAAATTTTATATTAAATTTTCAAGTTTAGAAATGTTTATTATAATATCAAAGTAATTACAAAATGAAGTAATAGAAAAATTTATAGAAATATACCGGGTGTAATAACTTTATTCAGCTTGTTACAAATTTTCTTTTTTTTCTTTTTTGTTATTTAAGATTTCTTCAACAATTGAGTTAAGAACACGTCACCAAAATTTCACTCTTTTAGATTTTGAGTTATCGTACGGACGGACGGACAATCGGAATTGAAAATTAGGTGTTTCTATGAACGCCTATACCAAAATTTTGTATATGCGGTCATTATTAAATAGCGTTACAAACGTTAGACTAAATTTAATATACTCTGAAATACTATGTATGTCGAGTCTAAAAATTTATTATTTTTTTCTTTTTTTTAAATCAACGTATAATTGAGCCAAACCAATTTTAAAAATTAAAATATATTTTTTAGTTTGTATACTAATATTATTAAAGCTAGTAATTTTTTGTATTCTACATGGCTTAGAGTCACGAAAATTTTATTCTTCACAAAATAAAGTAATCAAGCTATTATTTTTATTACGTAAGCATGGTGGTAGTTTGGTTTGATAATTGACATAGTACAGTTCGTTATTACATACATTATTATTTTAAGAAAAAGGTTCGCTCTAAAAATATGATGGAAATTTATATATAGGTGGGTATACCTTTTGGTAGCTAATGGTTAGGGGTTAAACATGTTTATAATGTAACACGACAAGTATAAATCCCTTCTATGTATTGTGCTATAAATTGCTTGTTTAAGAGTGTTTATTATTATTTATTTTGATCATATTTGCTGATTAGCTGGCTAGCTTTTTTCTTTATTTCTCAATTAGGTTAGTCGTTTTTATATAAGGTGTGTGCACTACCTGTTTTTTGAAATGATTTATAAAAAACTATACAAATAGCCTCGTTATGGATATTTCCTAAAAAAAAAAATTTGAAACGTGGTCAGCAATTTTTATAATTGCGAACTCTGGTATATTACCCATATTATGGTTAAATTATGGTTTTGCCAAAACGAAATTATTTCAAGAATATTGAAGAAAAATTACCGATGTATTATCGATAACTAGTTTTTAGGTTATGTACTCAAAGAGTAAAACTGGACTGTTGTACTAAGATTACGCTGCCTGTCTGTCTGTCTGACAGACAGTAGAAATTTTCACACGTGATGTATTTCCGTGATCGCTATGGCAACAAATACTAAAAAGCAGGATAAAATAAGAATATTGTCTATATTTAAGGGGGTGGGATAGATAATGGTATGAAACCATTCGTGCGCGAGTACAACTCGGTTTTCTTTACCCAACGTGGAGGGGTCTAGTTTTGACAAGAAACTTTTGCATTTTTGTTGTCCAAATACTTTTTTAGCTCTAACATTCGAATGGATTCCTCGATTTTGATGTTATTTGTAGCACATTTGGACACCGATATAGAAGAAAATGTTGTATTTAAATTATTCTTGCAGAATAAAGGCTTGATAAAAGTACAGTTACAGCTATAATTTTTCATTTCACACGGTCATTCTAAGGAGGAAATAATTACAACCAGCATGAAGCTTTTATCAGACAATTCAATAAACGAAAATACAAATACAGCTCAGCTACCAAACGATTTGAATAAAGAAAGTAAGAAATTTTTATCTATTTTTTTATTACAAAAACCATGCTACTAAATTGTTGCAGCTTTTGAACTTGTGCAGTTTATTCCGTTTCACACATTGGATTGTTTCAAAGTGACGTATCGATTAAATGCAATTGATTTAAAATATAGACGGATAAATTGCGATGGATGATCGGACCCTTGCAAAAGTGCGATTTAAAATATTCTTTACTTTTTCTAATTTAATCTAGAAATAAATCATATTCGGATACTTTTATTCTACACTTACAACTTATACTTAAATAATTAATAAGAACTTTTGTAGCTATTATGCAGTTGACACACGGTACATTTTGTACAATTTTTTCGATAGGCCATTATTTTCTTGTATTCGAGAATGTATATTTCCTATTTATTGTGTTTCTAACATTATTATCGAAAGTTTGATTGGGGAAAATTATTTTAAAATTATTTAAATTATTATGTTCACGGAAATTGGACAATAACCGAAGGTTCATATTTATAGTTCATAAAAATATATGATTATACGTATGTTGTTCCAAATACGTCGATAGAAAACTTATTCATTCAATGGGTAATATAAAATTAAAATTATGAGAAAATAACAGATTAATTTAAGTAAAGATTAATTTTTACATAGATATAACCTCAAAAGATATGTATTCTATCTATTTGAACTTAGAAATTCGAAATATAATCTACTTTCTCATTTAAATTATTATAAAATAGAACCTTGTTGATAAAAATAAGTTTGTTCGATTCTTATAGAAAATATATAAAACGTCAATTGCCAACATTGTACCAAAAAACGTAAACATATCAAAAAGAACATTTTATATTTCGAATTTCGGGGTGAAGAATACTACTTTACGATTTAAAATTTATGGGAACAATTTTTTATTAATGATAATTTTTAATTACTAATTTAACAAATTATAAAAAATCTAAATTAAATTTTAAACATATAAACAAAACTTTGGAAATTTATTTAATTTTCATCACGAATTATGGATATTAGAAGAGGAAAACATGAGTTTTTAAAATTTCAATTTCGATGCCACATTTTTGTTTTAGTTATTAGTTTTCAATAACACTGTCTAGTGGCAATTAAGGTATTTTTATTAATTAAGGTAATTTAGCATTATTTTTCGTTGTAATATATACCCGAACTTTATTGAACCGGCTTAGTGGCCAAGTGAGTAAAGGCAAAAATACATTTACACCTTTCCTTAGACTGGATGATGCAGATTCAAATCCAGACAGGGGCAGTTTAATAAATTATTAAAAAAAATATAAATAAATTCGCGGTTAATTGTTCATACTCTCGTCGCTTGGATAAGAAGGAAGTAACCGGCTCTTCCAACAATACTTTGAGCTAAATGGCATCTTTGATTTCAGGCGATGGAGTGTTAGAGGGTACAGAGGTCCAAAAGATCTAGGTACAAGGATCGCTGTTGCGGTTCCTTTCCTAATTTACTCTTTACCCGAACTTCGAGATTTGTTACTAGCAATAAAAATAGGTTATCGATTTTTTATTTAGGCATAATATTTTACGAAACCAATACAATTTGTAGCTCTTTTGAAAATAGAGTTAGATCCAAGGCTTTTTTAAATGTGTTTACCTTTTTATTTTCATTAATATAACAATAATTAGTAATTATTATAATTTTAATATCCCGAATAATAAAAATATTTTTATTATAATTATTTTTATAAGCTTTTATAAGCTTTAATACATTATTTTATTGTTTATTTTTGTTGGTTCTATTATGATAAATAAGGAAGATAAAGCAGATATCTACAACAAAGCCATAAAAATATTAGTTCGTTTTTTTTTTTTTTTTTATTTAGTATAATAATTTTTATCAAAGCAATCTCTATTATTCCTACAAGAATAGATTTTCGTTACAAAAAATTAATATTATATAAACAAATTTATATACATGTAATAAAGGACTCAGTTGTTTGGATCCAGTGAGTTGAAGCATTTTTTAGTATTTTGAGCTTGTCGTGATACGCGCTTTCATTATAAATCTGGTGTATGAAGAACGGCATGTAACTCAGAGTAATATGTTGAAGAATGATAACCGTATATGAAAGACACATTCTGCCTCTCAAAATTGTCCTAACCTTACCGTTGGGTAACCTAAAAATCGAAAGAAGTTTATAACTTTGTGTATCTAAATAGAAATGATACTTCTTACATTTAGAAAAAGTACCAAGCAAACATCAAAATTAGAAAAACTAAATGAAGATTTCTTTAAGATTATTATTGTCTCAATTATTATGTTGTAATGAGTTCTTTTTTAAAGAAAGTCTTTTTTCTGAATCGCAAAAGGTCACAATTCAGATTTTGTTTAAACAACCATGTTTTTTCTAATTTTGGAAACCTGAATTATGAGTTCCATAAGATGTCATTTTTATGTGTTTCATAATAAGAATTAGGAAATATGAGCTGTGTAAGAAGTCTTTTTCATGAGTTCTGTAAGAAGACGGAAATTATGAGCACTTTGATATATGAATTTATCGAGTTTTATAAGAAGTCATAAAAAGTCTGTATTAGAACTCGATAACTCGATTAGATTTAACTTTTCTGATATGCATTTCATTCAAATTATATCTACTGTTTCCTAATAATAACCTACAATTTAATTATTTTTTGTTTCATGGTCTTTGTTTTCTTTTTGTTTATTAAGAATTAATTTGGCGGATTGTAATAAAGACCATTAAATCGAAGATTTTAGCAATATACTGACAGATTAGTTTTACCGCAAATTCAACGATTTGTCTTAAATTTATTCTTAAAATTCTGTTTAAGTTCTCAAAATTATCTAGATAGGTGAGGTTGTTTATCCTTGTGATTTATTCTAGTAGTCGACGATTTCATAAAGCATTATTATTTATGAAGTCTTAAGACGAGCAAGAAATGGCGCATTGGATGTGTTAATGTCTTTTAAATGCTTTTTTTTAAGATAAATTTGACGTCCAAATCTTAAATAAAATTTCATCATCTTCCAGATGTCGTATTGCTATATGGGAACTGTTTTGTTTAGGCTTTTGTTGTAATCGGAAAATTGAGTATATGTGATAATTTTATAAGAAACTGATTTTTAGTGATCAGTCGACGTCTGAATGGCATTCTTAAAGGGATCTGAATTTTCTGACGTCGAAATATCCAAGCCATTCATTTCGATATTCCAGAAAATACTGTTGAACCATTTTGCTTCACGAACTTTTGACTAGAAGCATTTGCAAAATGGAGTATATGAAACACGTCTTTACTGACAAACGTATTCTTCACTCGTACTAAGGACCAATATCGTATTTAAAAAATAGTGGAAGGTATCAGCATCGCCTTTTAAGATTAGATTCGTGAGTAAATGTATAGGAAATTGTTAAATAGTGGAAAATTGAATGTAAGCTAAGCAGATAATGGAACCAATGCTGCTAAAATATCTATCATTTTTGAGTGTGGTCGTTTCAACATTGTAAAATGAGATACCCGGACTTCATTACCATCTAAAGAAACCTTTTGTTTATTTAAACAATAAAACAACAACAATATATTCAAACTGTGTATTCGCCTCAGTATGTGAGTTATAAAATATAACAAAAATAAAAAAATATTAAAAAAAAAAAACGAAACAACATGGCTATTTAATATCCAAAAATATATATCCCAATAAAATATTCATATACACTCAATATTTATGTAATAATAACATCTTTTGTCTTTTTTTATTTATTGTTTCATAAAATAATACCTACATTACCTTCTTTAGGTACACACACACACCCACATGTACACTTATGTATGTAAACCGATATAATAAATTTTGTACATAACTTTATAGCACAAAAGAAGGCGGATGAATGTAAATGTTACCGGTAAAGGATATAGTTTTATGAAAATTTGTTTAACTCACTATTTAGTTCGAAAAGGCCTTCTCCTCGTAATGCAATATTTAAGTCCAACATCCACCATGCCATAAGCTATTATTGTGCTAATAAGTATTTTGTATATGTTCGTCTTAATCTTTTTAGATTTATGTTTATTCTTGACACGTGGAAAATAGTCTTTATTTCTCCATTTTTTTTTGTAGAATAGGAGCTTTAATACAGTTAATTGAGGATTCAACCTTGAAGTGTAATATAACTAGTTGAAAGCGTCCGAAAATGTTATGAGTCAAAGGTCATGAAAATCTCTTTTTCATAATTATCTTGATCATTTGAATTTTGACCAATAAACTAATAGCGCCCAAAATCACAAGAAAGAAGGAAATTTTCATATGAAAACAATATTAGTAAAAAGAGCCAAGACAAGGAATATTAAGGAAACAAATATTTTTTCCCAGGGCTCATCAATAATAATTTTAGCGCTTTTCTAAGTACCGAATAAAATCCCAACATCATGATTTGTGTAAAAGAAAGAATGCAACATCGAACTTGCATGATTCAAAGGTGTAAAATCAATTGGTAATCAAAAACAGTAAATTTTTCTAGAAGTTTAGTGTACTTAAATTTTAATGATTTTCACAAATTTCAATTTAAAGACACTTTTGTTCAATAAAATTAGAAAAATTTATGTCCAAAAATACTTGAATAACAAGATATTTGCAAAAAACAGATTTATAATACGTGACATTTGATCCCAGATACGGACACCGGATTTAAGAATACTTTTGAGGCAACTGTTAGAATGTCAAAGTAAAACACCCATTTTTTCAATATAATTTTTGGTTAAGTACTTTTGTTTTTCTGTTCTTAATATCACTCCAATATATTTAAATTGTGACACTTATTTGCAGTTGTTGCATTCTGAATGTTTCAAATTTCCTATTTTTCACTAGAAGCAGTTTCATTTTTGCATTTATGTAATTCTCGGTTTTCTGAAAAAAATAACTATATCCAATTTTAATAAGCAAAGAACGCAATCGCACTGAATTTGTGGCAATTCATAAATATTTTCGGTTATTTAAAAAAAAAAAAGTACAATAAATTTCAAAATATCCTGGATTCAACATTTTCTATAAGACCTAATATTAACAAGTAACAAATATAAAAAGAATTGCAACTCAAAATTTGTGAGTTTAAAAACACAATGATAAAAGTGTTATTCAATCGAAATTGACATAAATTTATGTTGACTAATAATTATTCATGAAGAAAGATAAATAAAATAGATTCAATTGATTCAAGGCTTTCTTAGAATTAATTTTATATAAACAAATCAACGAGACAACCTACTGTGCGTTCGTAGCTGACTCTACAGCTTCTGTAAAGGTTTTCTTGGAATTCATTTATAACATTTCCTTACATAATTTACCGGTAACATATTCATTCATGTATATCCTGTTTTTACTTTATGAACAAATTTCTCCACATTCAAAAATTGTTTTCTAGAGGGTATGTTATTCATTTCTCAGCAGTGGGTAAAGTTTAATTTATGATAAAGGAAAATTATACAATAGAATTTTTTTGGTTTTATTAATAAGCAGTTTAATTTAATCTTAGAGTTAATACCGGAAATGAATTGAATACCTTTATAACTTGAAAAACACCAAAAAAAAAACTTTTCCGCAAACAATAATTGAATTATAAAGGCCGTTAAATTTACAAAATGTTGATTGGTATTGATAGTGATAACTTTTGCTTGTCAGTAAATCGCCAAAGGACTTAAATTTAAGTAGTTTTGGAAATTTGATATAATACAATGCCAAAACAATTTGTTTAAAATAAAGACCAAAATCCATTCTATGCATATGGGTTTCTCAATAACAATCTTGAATTAATAACTCAAATTATATATAAAAAAAAATTTTTTTTAAATTATTATCATCAAAAAACGACTATCGAAAAGTCATAGATTATTGATTCAATTAATATTTGTTGATTGCAAACATATTTCTATACAAATCGCCTGTATATAAAGGACAAGATTTCAGATGAATTTTACCACAAATATCACAAAGGTACTGCGTAATCTTGGCAATTTTTTTTAATAAATGAAACACAATATATACGCGTCCGTGCGGCCATTCTATCCAGCCAATATGTAAATTTTTTGTTTTAATGAAATGTATTAGTGTACAGATGAAGACTCAAGTATTGGATTACATTTATATTTTGCCTTTCTCAAGTTCTTATAGAGTGTTTTTTTTCTCCAAATGTTTGTGATAGTTTTGTGTCCTACTGTCTCTAGTTCTAATGAAGACAGAGGATTCGTTTTGGTCTCACACTCAAGACCTCTAATTTCAGCTATTATCTACTTAAAGAAAGGCAAGAAAATTATATTTATTTATTATTTCGTTTTTTTGTGTGTGTTTGATTGTATTTATATAATTTAAATATGTTGGTATGAAGGCCGCAAACATGCCAGAGATATCTGGCAATAATAATTTAGAAAATCCGTGTAAATGCGCTTGTAGTGTCATTATATCCCGGTACAGTAAAAAATGTGTGTTATATCTTTCATTGGCTGGCAGACTTACGGCGTTTAAGTGGTTTTTGCGCGAAAGTTTATTGTAAGAAAATGGCATTGAAAATAGAAAGACTTATATTTCAAATAAATTGTTTTTCATTTATATATAAATTAATATATGCATTTGAAGTCTTTTACAATGGCATAATTTCATTTGAGAACAGTCGCGCTATGTAAAGATATATATTTTATCATATCTGGGGTATGCATAAGCTGTATACACAATACTATTGTACCATGGCATGACCCTATTATATTATAGTTTTTACGTATAAAACTATATTGTTTATGATATCATAAGAATCTGTTTATAGCATGTATTGTAAAAATCATGTATAAAATCATATTATATAGATAAATAGGGTTTCCATAACTTCCATAAAATCCATTCTGTAATGGCAAATTAAACACGACAATGTGGACAAATTAAGTTCATTTGAACGACCAGTATCTGTGAGATGCTGTAATAAGAAGATGAAATGATTTAGAATTTAACCTAAGAATACAAATTTCCAGAAGCTCATACATTAAATTGTGTTTTCAAAAAGGATAGTTCTTACCCTGACCACCAGTTCGCTATAGGTGTTTGTTGTCGGTATTGAATTTTGAAATTCTGATCAGAAAATCTGATGGCCAAATTCAGACAAAAATCTTAAGCAAGCGGATATTATCAGATACGTACAACGATCCACAAAGAGCCAATAAACTTTGAAATATTTTTAATTTATCATTAATTTTTAGACTTACAAATGGCCTACTTCAGATAACATCGTATGATTTTCTGATCAGAAATTCTGATAGTACTTCAGACAGTATTATATGTATGCGCACATGATAAGATATTCTGATCAGAATTTCTGATAAAAAATTTGATGTCATATGTAGAATTTTTTCGTGTGTAGGGTCTAATATAAGAGTTTCAACAGATTTTCTCATCAGAAAATATTATGGTGTGCGCCCGCCCCTTAAGTATTGTTAGCACCTTCAATTTAATGCATCCACTTAAATATATACCGCAAATAATAAATTCGTATTTTATCCAATCAAATAGTATATTTAAAAAACAAATACTCCATAAAAACTATAATACAATATTCAAAATTCTGTATGAAAATGCTGTTTCGAAATGTTATGTTATTCGTTAGAAATTTTTAATATAAATAATAATTTTAATATCTCCAAGTTTTTATAATGCAATATTATATAAAATAATGATAGAAGTTTACGACTTTACAATATTCATATTCTTAAACAGTTTGTTAAGTATCATGGATCAATTTTCTATTTCAGAAGACTTTCCTCATCAAGTAGGAGTATTATTTTTTAATATGTCAGATTATATTCATTTTAGTCTAAAGTTTGTAACGCTACGTTATATTAACCACACAAATAAAATTTTGGTAAAGTTGTCATAAAAACACCCAATTTGTCCATTTTTGGTTGACCGTCCGTCATCATGAGAACTCATAAAGAAAAAAAGATAGCTAGCTGTAATTTTGGTGATGTATTTTAAACATACATTGTTTAAGTTCATGAATGATTAAAATCGCTCCAATGGATCTTTCACTTAATTCTTAAACTATAAAAGACAAAAGTTTAAATACAAAAAATATTTATTTCTAGGACACAAACAAGTTTTGTTAGAATAATTTGTTCGTACGATGTTTGAGTATTCCACAATTTTAGTTCAAATTAAATTAAATACATACTGGTTATAACAATACATATATAACAGCATAGACTGGATATTTATACTATTTTATGAACGTTAATAAAAAATAATCAAAACAATGACATTCAATAATATCTAAACGGTTAATTATGTTATTTATTTTCAATTGTGACAAGTTTATAATTGACAAATTATATCTTATGTTATTATCACATTTAAAAAAATTGGTCAAGTACAATTTAATTGAATTTTTTTTCATCTTTCAAAATCATTTTATATCAGTTAACATTTAATTTTTTTGTATGTTTTCTAAGTAAATAATAAATCTTTTTTTTTTCGTTTCATAACAAAAGTTACGAAAAAAGAAAATGAAGAAAATTTTTAAAGAAAATAGAAAAATACAAATTATTATTACAAGAGCAATATAATATACAGGTAATGAAAAACTTGTTTTTCGTGTGTGAATTGTATTTTATATAGTACAATATATATACCTATGTGTGAAAATTAGAGTAGTTATATGATTTTGTATACAATGTGGCTCGTACATAAAAACCTATTCAAAAACGTCATCATACCGTCATTTGCATTTGTACAATACGAAGATTTGAGAAATTTTGGCGAACGTTTATAATGCTTAGAAATAGCCGTATATCAACAATATGTGTTATGACCAGTCCGTACTTCACAATGATGTCGAAAAACATTCGAAAACTAATAGTGGTGCTGAAAGATGGTCTAAACCTTATAACTAAAAATTTTTCAAAAACGAAGTTCGTCTTAATCGTAATTAGAAAAAATTCTTTCGATATTGTTGATCAAACTCGGAAGTAAACAAATACTACATCTGCTTAGATTTTGCATAAAAAAATGGATGTTTTTTGAAACTTTCTCTAAAGCAAGGAGAGAATCATGCGATAAAAAAGTAACGCATTCTATTACCTCGAGTATGGTAATTTCAGTTCAAACTGATTTCAAAAAGCCACATTTTCCTACTTTGCTTGGAAAGAAGGTACTTTTAAATATGGGGTCACCCATAGCATAAATAAGAATGAAGTTGTTATTTTTCTCATAGAGGGTAGTGAAATTTTTACAAATTCTATACGGTGGATTTTCTGAATCTATGAATATATGAACAAACTGCGATGTGCAAAATATCCTAATTCCTATCGGTAACGGCGGATATCCGCATTAAAAAGAAAGTACCGTATCCAAATCCGCTTCTTATTTAGCGGATCTCTTGCATTATTAGGTTTCATTAAGTATATTAATTTATAATATACTTAAGGTGGCAATTTATAATTTACAGGTGGCAATAAAATACTGTTAAATCCCATTAAAATAGTTTATATTTCTAAAAAATTACATACATTGATTGAGTTGTAAAGTTATGATTCGTATTCGTAACCGTCTCCGCGGATCTATACACCGAGTATCCGTTTACGCAGATCGCCATCCTTTTAACAATCCGAGATATCCCTGTTTCAGGCAAACAAAATACAAAATCACCTGTTAAAAGTCTTGACGTTACGGTACCTACATCTAAAAGGGCTATATTATCCACTGACGAGTTGATAAAACATTTCATTGCCTTCAAATTCGTTTAAAGATTGACGACAATATATTTTCTAAATTTCAACCTATACACACACATTTTCTACATTTTCACAAATTTGCAATTTCAACAAGACATTTTATCAATTACATAAGATTTATTATCATATGATTCATACTCCCCCATGTCTTCGACATTTCAAGCTCGTTAAATGAAATCCAATGTCTATAAATACATAATAAATTTTATTTATACGCCACATTGTATAAATATTATACCCCTAATACACACAATTAAAGTCGATCTACTGTGATGTTAGCATGAGTTACTGCCTATATGCACGCGGACAAATATTTACAACAACGGCTTAAATACACGCACATTCTACCAGGTAATAGTACAAAACAGAACAAAAAAATTCGGAAAAAAAGAAACACCTTTTTTAAATGAATTCAATCTAGATTATACGGGGAGTGATAAAAGGGGTGCCAATCTTGGTGTATGTCGTATTGCATCATTTCCTGTTTGAAAGTGTAGTTGTAGATTTTACGGGTTTTTTGTTGATGGTAATTAAAATATAAATTTGCTAAAATAGGTAACTACATTTTATCAATTTAATTTGAAACGGTTTGTAAAATTAAGTGAAAGATTAGCATGAGTAAAAATATAAGCAATTTCAAACTATTCATTCGACCGAAACATTTCACGATATAACAAGTTAATTGTAAAAAAATCTTGAAACTTTAGGTGTACATCTGCTAATAAATGATTAAATTATTTCTGTCCAAAAATATTATTCAATTTTTGCGAGCGTTTTAAGTTTAGGGTAATATGGAAAATCCAAAATAAGACTTATTTTCTATTGGTAGATATATTTCATGATGACATTATTGTCCGAAATATTTGTCTTCCGGATACAATTTAATCGTTTAATGGATCTTATTTTAGAAATTTACAGTTCATACTATCCTTATATACATAATTTTAACGAAATCGAAAAAAAAATCGCTCATGTTTTTGTAATTTTCGATATACAGGTTATGATTCCGGACAAATTTCAAAAGACAACTCTCCCATCGATATTTTTCATTTTCCCAGTTTGGGGTAAAACTTTCACAGAATTTTCACATAATCGTTTTTTTCACAGAAGAGTTTTAACAGAATTGCAAATATAACATTTAAAACTTTAAACACTGGTTAGACAATCCAGTGGATCTAGTTGACAGTTATTGCTCATTCTTGGACTCAATTTTATAGTACTTGAATATGTCATTAAAATTCCAGCTTGCTATCTTTTTTCGTTTTTGAGATACAGACGGACAAATTGACAGGCGGACAGGCAGAAAAAGAATTTATATGTTCGTCAATGAACACAATTTACCAAAAATTTTGTAAGTGCCTTTCAAATATGTTTAAAGCTAGCGTTAAAAATTGTTTGTAAAATTTTATATATTCTGAAATATTCTATATATGACTGAGAGGCCGTAATCTAACCAAGTCATTGATAAATAAACATATGGGCAGTCTTCTTTTTCGGAGTCCATAAAATTTTCAACTGTCTCCATTGCCCTCAAACTAACAGACTGATCCGTTTTTCTGTTATTGTGGTACGAAGATCATTCAATAACAAATGTAAAAACCAATTTATCCGCCATGTAATAAAACAAGACATTCGTAAAACTAGAACTTTAATATCGTAAAAAATAGTAATTTTGATGTTGTCAGGCAAAGGGCATCCTCTTTTGTTACATGTTGTAGACAATCGTTTTTGCACCTTCTGATGTCACATTACAGATGTCTGCAATTTCAAGGATCGAAAATTTTAAGGGTTTTGGAAAAGAAAAAGGCCAATTTTTCAGAATTTTTAGAAATTAAAAAAAGTGTTAATAAAATCATACTATCCTCTTTTGTCACATGTTGGAGACAACCATTTTTGCACCTTCTGATGTCACAGATGTCTGAAATTTCAAGCATTGAAAATTTAGCGGGTTTCGCAAAAGAAAACTGCCCACTTTTTAGAATTTTTATAGAAAAAAAAGTTGTTACACTTGTGATAATTACGTAATATTCCAATTTCTAGAATACACTTGTACAATGACTTGATATGACGAGGGGATTCGAGACTATAGTATAAAATTATAAATCATCCTGTAAACTCATAAATATATAATTATCACATGTTAGAATGTAATTAATAATTTGTTTACTTAACACAAACACCAGTTTTATTTAATCTAATTGAAGTATTATTTGTATTTGAATATCTTGAATTTTTTGCTAATCATTTAATTTAAACATTAATGGTATGCTTTAAAGTTGTTAATTATGTTTCTTTTTGCCATTTCCATTTATAATTGTGGGTATGGGCTCGTGTTCGTTTCTCTATTCGTTTCTCTGCTTTTGTTACATCTAATTACAAAATATTTGCTGTATTGAATTTGATACTAATTTAATTAAAATAATTTTGTTCCAATTAAAATCATTTAAATAATATTGTATAAATACAAATCCGGTATATAAATATTTTCAAAATTTCGAAATAAAGTATGTAAGTGGAAATTAAGTGCTTTTTCTTTGGAATTTAGAATTTAGAAATTATATTTCGAGTTTCTAAACAATTAACTCAGTTAGTTTTGTTTCACTTAGTTTATTTGTTGTATTCATCAAATGTGGGTGTATCTCTCAAAGTATAAATGAAACCGCTGACATCAAAGCTATAATCAGCACATCCGAAAACATAAACAGTTCAAAATATTTCCTTCGTTGTTAAGGCATAGATGTCTAGGCTTAATTAATTATATGGGAGGAGGAAAAGAAATCCAATAAACTAGCATTTTGTAGATAGTGCGTTTGAAGCCATTTTTTTAGGTAGAAGGTATGCCAGCATAAGTCTGAAGTTGTAAGAGGGGAACTACATTAATTTTCCACAAGAAAATCTGGTTGCTTCCTTTTTATGCACGCACCGATTGTCTAATTAATTTAATTCTCCTAATTTATAATTGTTAAACTTTTGCTGCTAATAATCGAGCCCATAACCAATTAAACGGCTAGATATGTTGAACGCCTAAATGAACGCTCATAAAATTATCCTTGCATTTATATTTGTCATGTATTCATTTTTCAACCTGAATACCCATGTAACGATTGAACCAATTGGTGATTGACAACTTTGCTAAAGTAGTCTGATCTTCGATACACATATAAACACTTGAAAATCAAGTATGATATAATGGCCTTATTCTTATTTGCCTGCACAACATTTACTTCTAAAAAAACACTCGATCAAAATTGCAAAAAAATATAAATAAAACGTTTGCGGTGACACGTCACAGGAATATCTTTCACTATATTTTATTGTTAGAAGTCGTCTGTATAGCATTATGAATCTGGGTAAATATGTTTGGTTCAACTTTTCTCAACAAGTTGCTAAATTTAGCGTGTTCTGTGAACAAACTTCCAGAGTTGCAGAAGTTATTTTCAAGAAAACGTACAAATCGAAAAATCACTCGAAAAAGTTGGCCACCCGGTCGTCCGAGTATAAAAAAAAGCTCCTCGGTTCAGCTAATTAATTTGAAGACAGAAAGCCAAGTTTGATGAATTTTGGATAAAGCATTCGATAGGAAAATGGTGTCACATACACACACAGATATACTTACCAATTCATAAAAATCTTTCTGTTGGAATCACGGGATATCAAAAGACGTATTTTCACTGAAAACTCGAAAAATTTTAAAAATTTTATGGATTACTATACTTTCTTTTATTACTATTGTAGTAAAAGAAAGTAAAAAGCAAAATGTAAATAAAAGCTAATAAAAATGTATAATTAATGATAGATAAACTTAATTATATACAAATAACCATTACAATAAATATTAAATTATCACAATTATATATATATATATATATATATATATATATATATATATATATATATATATATATATATATATATATATATATATATATATATATATATATATATATATATATATATTTTTATATATATAATTATAATAAGATACACACAGTATTTATTGTATGTATAATTTAAACAATTATTATAAAATTAATAACATATTATATAAAAATTATACAATAAATTTGACAATTTAAGAATGCATTAAAAATATAATGTATTATGGTTGTTAAAATATAATATCAAAACATTTTCATTTTTATAAATAAATTTTTATAATGTACATAATTTATAACAATCTATCTGTTATGTATCATGGAGAATAAATATTATAAAAAGGATTACCCATATTATAGGCAATTTGGTTAGATTATTTTAATAAAAAATTCACGAGATTATAGTAAATTGACAGGAAGTACCATCGCATTTTTTATTAAATTACTGAACTAACTCTAAAAAACTCCTCTATATAGATTCCGTGTACTTCATAATTGAGCAAGAATTGTTTTTTTTTTTGGGATAGCAGAATTAAACATAAAATAATGGAATAAATGAATATAATAAATAGACGAACTAAGCCATTCCATAGAAAATATAGTGACAAAGATCATACAAAAAAAAGCCTAGGAACGTTTTTAAATAAAAAAATATCCGTTATTCCTGGTACTCCTGGTCTAATCATACACAAAACCACTCTCACAAAGAATAAATTTTGAAAGAAAAATACGAAAAGATACCTTCATTTTGAATTATCGGATCTCCAACCATATATTATTATTATATTTCAATAGAATTTCCCCCTTGATTATTGAATTCTAAACGAAAGTAATGTTTTCATTTATACTTCACGTTTTGTTAAAAAAAAAAAAAAATTGCAACTCACACCTACGAGAGATTGAGATTGATATGGAATATCAGAAGAAATTGGATAAATGTAAGGTTTCGTAGTTTTTACCAAGTATACAAACTATTTAATTTTTCAAAGTGAAATATTTTATTACATTATATATTGCAAATTATTATATTCTACGTGGACGATGCGAAGCATCGCACAAAGAGGAGAACGAAAATATAAAAGGTGGCATACAAATTATACACTTATGACTACTATATGATAATTTATAATGTATGCTATGTCATTCTCTCGGCAACTAAATCCAATACATTTAAGTGTTTCTTTATCGTAACGTATTTTCGTTTAAGAAAGTTTCAAATCACAACGTTTCTAAAGAATTTTCACTTCAAAAAAATAATAATAATCAGATTTTTTTTATTAAAATGCTCCCTTGTGATAATCATTATAGAGTTCGAAGTTCACGTTGGATATTTCATGATTTATCCTTAAACTATATATCCAATCTTCGTGGTACGAAAATTTTCTATACATACGTAAAATAGCAACCGAAAAATATTCATAAACATTTACTGTAATATGAGACATATTTAATATGTATATATAATAGCTTTGAGATTGTAATGAGTGTTTCAGTCAAATGAATTTTTACAAAGTCATATCTTTAACAAAAGTTTATTGAATATTTAATAGAATAGAAATGTTTTCGCAAAAAAATTTTTTAATACTGTAAACTATTTGATTATCCAAATTGGCTAAAAAATGTCAAACTAATAATCTATGTCTATTATTATTTTATGTCAAAATTTTTTTCCCATTTTATCACATAAATATATTATTTATTTTATGTCGAACAACTTTATTTCGTTTTATTCACAGATTTAATGTAGCTCTTGAAAGAGGAGTGAAGCTCTTTCGACCACAAACCCATGGACGATTACCGATGTCTTCCACGTCTTATACTGTCACTGAAAACAAAGTTCTAGACAAAAAAAAGTTTTGCCCGCAAACTTCAAATTCATGTTCAGTGATCTAAAAAATATGAAGAGTAAGATATTCAAAATTAATCTCTGAACTTCAAATTTTTTTTCTAATATATCAAGCCTTCCAAAAATACATTGTGCTTGAAAATTGTAAGAAATTTCTCAACTTTAATTTTGTAGAGAATGAGCTTGTGAAAAAATTTTTTTCTTTTTGAGATATAGTCGGCAAAAATGGAGGATAAGAAAATCAAAATTATAACAAGATAAAATAATATACATAAATCTATTATATAGTTAATACAATCTTGCGAAATTAATTGTTAGTGACTCTGCAAACAAAGAGTGCTTGTCTATTTATGTTAAAAAAATGGAAAATTGTGTCCAAGGCTTAGAGTAAAACTTTTTCTAATGAATTTGGACTAATTTGCAGTAATTTTTTTTACTGCATTTTATAATTATTAATGAGAACACTAGGATTTTTCGAATAAATTTCGATTTTTCCCCAATTTCCTAGATCAAAATAAATTCTTTTTTTCCCAATCCAACCGAACTAGATGCATATGAAAGCATCTACATTCAAAAATATGACAAAGAGACGATGAACTTAGATAAAGGACCTATTCCTAATTCTGATTTAATAAAGATTTCAAAATTGAAGTTGAACTATTAGAATTAAAACAGTATTTGAAATTAAAATTACGTTTTGTACGTTCAATTTTAAGTTTAAGATTTTTTAATTGACAAAAACCACGTGGTCCAATATCATTGGCCGAACACTAAATACGTGATCGATGCTGATTGGTTGACGTAGCAATTTGATAGATACTTAGAAAGTATAAATTACGCATACGCGAACGAACAAGTGTGCAAACCGTCACCAAATTAGCAACGAGTAACATCTGTTCAAAGAATCATTACAACTAGCTAATTCATACTGATGATGGCTACTTTGTAGTCGAAATACGTATTTATAAAATACAAAATAATTTGATCTAGGAAATTGGGGAAAAGTCGAAATTTATTTTTTACTGCAGTCAAAAAGCTTGATCCAGGCAAATTGCCTGATTACTAGGTCCAAGGTCTACATATTTGTAACTGCAACAAGGATCTGTTGTCACTATCTTAAGATTTAAGACATTCTGTATATCCATTTAATAAATAACTTTGGTATTATGTGATACATGTAATGTTATAACAACAACCATAACATCGTCAGCCAGTGACTACTTGTATAAGTGACATAATTTAGGGTTATATCAGTTTGTCATGCTATGGTTGGTAGGTAAGTAAGTAAGTAAGCAGCTACCAGCTACCAGCCACCAGCTAACTACCAGTTAACGTTTTTAGAGTTAGTCATACAGTGTTCATGTAAATTTTCCCAACAACAACGACAATTTAAATATATACATATATAATAATAATAATAATAATATAATGAAGAAAATTATAATTTGTTGTTATGAGATGACATTTAGAAAATATTATCATTGTTAATTTATTCTTAACTAAATGTTTACTAAAATGACATTTTACATATATAATAATAATAATAATAATAATAATAACAATAATTTGGTGTGATAAATACTAACTTAAGATGTCAGATCTTTGAATTCCTGACAAGTTTAATTTCATTTGGGTTATTTTTAATTAGCATTCATAAAATACTATAAATATCCAGTCTATACAGTTATAATAATATGTATTGTTATTACCGATATGTCATTATTAGCCGAATTTGATCTTAAATTGTGGAAAACTCAAATATTTTACGAAAAAATATTTTAAAGAAATAAACATTTTTTTGTATTTGAACTTTTCTTCTTTACTTTTATAGGCTAAAAGTTAGGTCATAGATCAATTGGATCCAATAGACCAATTTTACTCATTCACGACTTTCAACTCACTTTTTATGTTATGAATACGTCACCAAAATTTCTGCTATCTCTCTTTGTTTTTGATGTAAAATGATGAAGGGCTTACGGACAGTCGGAAATGGACTAAATAGGTGTTTCTATGAACACCTATACTAAAATTTTGTTTGTGCGGAGAGTATACTTTGTCAGTTACAAAATTTTGGTACGTATGTTCAAAGAATAAGCTGATCAGTCCATTTTCGCCTGTACGATGACCCGTCTGATATCAGGGTAATGTAAAAACCTAAAGACAAAATAAGCTGATATTTCGGTGAAGTATTCTACACGGAAATAAGTAAGGTAAGTTTCGTAAAAAGCAAAATTGGATCCAAAGAATGCACGACGCAATATTTAAACTATACCAGATCGAAGTAAAATTCAAATATAAAAAATACTTGTTTTTTTGAAATAAAACAACTTTATAGAAATGGACGCAAATAATTTATAAAATCGTGCAATTGCAAAAGCATAAAATTATATACTTTGCAAGTATGAAATAAAAAAATTTTTTTATGTTATTTGTTACAATAAATTTTTTTATGGTAAAAAATGCAAAATTCTACTCAAGACAAATTACTTGGGAAATTCTAATTTTTTTTTTCGAAGCATATGGCATTTCGTTTTTATTTCGCTTCTGTGGTAAAAAACAATGACTTCCTAACAGGAAGTTCATAAGAATATTATACATAATATTATTAACTAAACAGACTAATTTACAATTTATAAGCATGATACAAAGGGTATTAAAAATTATTGAGGGGTGGAGGGCCTAAAGTAAAATTAAAGGCAGGCAGATCAAAAGAAAGCTTATTTTTTAAAGAATGACGTCTTTAGAATATTTACTTTTCTTAATCAGTATTAATACTTCATCATAACGCATTTAATCAAAATAAATTTATCAAAACCATTCTAAATTAGGCTGAGGGTATCGAAATTAATGTGATTACTAATAAAATGATTATGATAGAAATAATTGGTATTACCACCACAATTCAGACAAACACGATTATAACGAAGGTCATCTATATCATGGCCGTCATCTACATCATGACAAGCTTCCGCTTTGGCTGTTGATTCAGTTTTATCCATGCACCGATAATACTATTTAATTAACCGCTTTGTAATTATAATTAATTGGAGTCCCGAGATTGGAACCCATAACCTCAAGTATACAAAAACTTGCTGAACTCTTAAGCGGCCACTTCGATAGTTCGATAAAAATATATTTTTATATTCGATTTTATAAACGGAAAAAGAAATCTGTTCAAAGTACCATAAAACGTTTTGAAACTTTTTGTACTTTCTAACATAGCTAAAATAACTGAAAACATTACAATTTATTTTATGAATTTTATAAAACAAATTGTTTATTATTTTAAAGTGTGAATATTTTAATAGTTGCGTTTGTAACTAAAAGCTTGTATGTTTTTTCGATGTAATTAAATTACTGTTGAATTTGAAACTGCTATAAAACTTTAAATAAAATACCATGACATGTTACATATCAATGACGTTTTATTTTTATTTTGTAGATCTATCTGTGATTCGTGATGTAAAATTAAGTCAAAAACAATGGACCCAGTCAATAACCTTTGAAACATCGTGAAGAGTACGTAGTCTAAAATTCCTAATTCTCCAGTATTATATTTCTTAAAATGATTGAAATATTGTTATTTCATCTGAAATTTATAATCACCCAGAGTTTCTTTTTTTCCCATTTTTCGTGGATATCATAAATCCAAAATTTTTCACAAATTACCTTTCATATTTCAATTTCACACTAGAAAAATTTTTAATATTGTTAATATACAAAACATTTTGATTGATCTTATTATTTAAATTAAAATTTTACCTTTATTAATTATCTTTTTCTATTGCATTAAAACAAAATCATATCATTAACAAAGCGTTAACGAATATCAGAGGTATGATAGTTTTCTGCCATTTTTTTCAGATACTATACTGAAACGTTTAAATTTTTTTAACAAAGTATTAGGTTAAGCACTCATTGAGACGCAATTGAAGAAAATTTTTGCTGAAAATTAGATTTGGTCAGGATTTCAGGATAGAAACAGTCCGCCGGCAAACGTATGTCAACATTTTACGTATGTGTAACACGCATACAGTATCAGGAAATATTTTTATAACGTATTGTAGCTCAAACACACACTAAATACAGTTTATACACACACTCACTCATAATAGTAAATACATACATGAAAATCATCCTTTAAATGTTTACTTATTTTAATTGTTTATCGAAACGACGTGGCTAATTCATCCCATTTTTTATGTGATTCCAATCTTTCCTTTCTATAATTTATTTAATTTTGATTGAATTCTGTAGAATAGTTTTTACTTTTTGTGTTAAAATAATCATATTACACTGACTTTTCTCCATAAGAATCGATGTTAAAATTAAAAAACGTCTTGTTCATCTCAACTTTGGGCAAGTCATGTCTCCCGGACAAAGCTCTTATTTTTTATTATAATTAAAAGAACAATCAAGACAAGTTTCATTAAAACTCTTTGAAAGTCATTCTACGACACAACTAGTTTACGACATATTATGAGCAGCTATATTTATATTGTATTTTTAAAGCCTCCATAAGGCCCGCCCCCTATTTTGTAAATTTCCGACTAATGTTCCGACTTATGTATTTTCGATTTTGTCTTTCCTATTATCTAGTTACGAAGGAATCTTTGTATATCATAGCAAGAAAAATGTGGTTTCTCATGAATGAAAATTATAACATAATCAAATATTACTTCTACAAATATAATAATGTATTTGTATTCGAATATCTGGCCTTGAATCATGATACATAATCTTTATTATATGAAAAACAAAGAAAAATGAAATTTGGATAGTTATTGAAATTGAACACAATCACTTTTTCTGATGATTGGCCAAAGTATGTTATTGATTAAAACCCATTCAATCTTAAATTAACTACAGGAACAATTGATTTTAAGGCTATTTTTGGTTGTTTTGATCTTATGATATAGTCTACAGCAGTTTTTGCTGAGAAATTTGACAAGAAATACCCCTATTACTTTTGAACGGGGCAGAAAATTACAATTTTTATTTTGAGAATCTTTCATAAAATTTTCATTGAAAAATCTTAAATTTTTTTTCATTTTTTTTTTTTTTTTTTTTTTAAATTTACTTACGGCCAAATCATACTTAATCTTGGAATACAAATTTGAACAGTAAATGTGATGAGACATAAACAATGTTTTCTCAAAAATACAAATCTAAATTACTTACAAATAATATAAATTATATTCACAATTTAAATATCTTCAAGATGACTGTTTCATAGTCAATATACTTTAAATCTAATGATATAATTTAATATATAAATCTTAAAACTTAAAACAGTAATTTAAATGCATCACCGGTTTATATAATGCCTTTTGTTCAGATAATTGCAGTTTCACTACTATTTTACATATATGGTAAATTCGTTTTATCAAATACCAAAGTAAAACCAAATAAATACACCAGAAGTAACACAACTATCCAAGTTCAAAGTTACAACTACCTATAAAGCATTTACTTCTGCATCTTCTACTTCTTCTAGTAAGTGTTTACGAAGTATTTTGACGTATAGATAAAAATTATAAAGTTTTATAATTCTTATGTAAATTTGATGTTTGTTTTTTATTAATATAGTCTCTTGCTATAATATCTAATTAAAATAAACAAAGTTTTCTTTATATAACGAGAGCCTGCCGCATTTTTCGTAATATATATTATTTATATTCATTTTTTGGCCAACATTTAGACAATTATTTTGATTATATCTTGTTCAAATTGATAAAATAATTTAGTAAAGTAGCAAGTAGTTTGATAACTTGATGTGTGTGAAACGCAATATATTATTCGACAAAATTAGTAAAATTTAATTTAATTTATGCAAGTAGATTCTTTACGAGTTATTAGTATTAATAATAATTAACAATATAAATTAATAGTATTAAAAATAAAAAGTGTGACTCAATGTTAGTGGGTTAAAAAAACATGTACACTCAAGTCGGTGAAGGTTTGGACAAAGTATTGAAAAATTATTTTTTTAAATTTTATGATGTCATAAAAACAAATATTTACAGTGTGGATCAGGTTATAACATTTCATATAAGGGTTCAATTGAAGGAATTAATAGTATTAAAATAGAAAAGTATGTCCCAAAATTAGTGAGAATAAAAAAAACACCCACTCAAATCTGTTACAATTTGGGTTATAATATCGCAAATTAGGTTAAAAATTAATTTGTTATACTTAATGACGTCATTAAAACCAAAAAAATTAGTTTTGGACTAAACTGCTCAACTTTTATCAAACTTTGGCAAATAAAATATGTAATCCTACTAAATTTGGGTACAAGTTTTCAAATTTTTTGTTAAATTAAACATATCTAGAATAATTATTGTGAAAATCAGAACAAGGCTATAATTTTTCACATTAGGGTTCTAGTGAGTGAATGAAAAAAATAATAATGATGAAAATTATGATGTTGAATTAGAAATAAAAATAAAAAAAAGATATAAAAATTAATTTAACAAAATAAATTTTTTTAACTTCATGAGATCATAAAAAAAAAACTAAACTTTTAGCCAAAAACTCATTAAGTAAATCTTTTAAAGTTGCGAAATCGAGAAAAACCGTGTTTTACCCTTAAAAACTCATCCTCCTTCCACTTCCCGACCTCAGATCACCCGTAATTTATTTTTCCTTTCATTTTTATTATACTCTCTCTGTCCAATGAGTTTCATCATACATTAATTATTTTTTCAACTTTTTCCACTTTTAAAGGTTTCTATCCTAGTCTAAAATGTTAGTTTTATGAAATAAACTTTCAGAAGCAAATTTGATTACATATCCAGAATAAAATTTTACAAAAATTTTCATATCCTCACCAAATAGAATCAATGTTTAAAAAAATAAACACACACAAACTTATTTCCCAGTAAATAAAATACAAAATTACACTAAAAATAGTTTTCCTTACATTGATTTTGTTTCCTTTAGTTTCCTTTATGGTAATTTGTCTTATTAAATGGAATTCAATTATTTGATCGCTGATGTGCTTCGCATCGTCAGCTTATTCTATTGACGTACTCCATACAACAGTAAGTCAGTACACACACACAATATATATCGTTCAATGTATGTATGTTGTTATGTTTGTATGGTATAAAATACGAGATCGCAATTGTATCGGAGTTGTTCGTTCGTTCATATTCTATTTTATTTGTTCGATTTCTGCTAACTATAAGAAGTTTCAAATCTATATGTATATAAATTGTACACAACAGTTTATGCTACCAAAGTAGAAAAACATTATTACTGATTTACGTACAATGTGGTTCGTTTTTTAGTTGCCGCATTATTAATTAAAAGATTGGCCAGGTAAAAACAAAAGTATCACGTTGTTTGAATGCGATGAACTGAAGTTTTTATTCGAAATGTTTAATTTGGTCCAACTTTAAAGATAGGATGGGTTTTAGGTCCAATTTTTTAAGCCGCGAACCTGGGAGAAATCAAGAAAAGTTTTGCCTTATGGGAATTTCATGAAAAAAATTTTACTACTAAATAAATGAAAATAAAATATATTCTGGGCATGACAGACAGCTTATTGAATTCGATGTGAATGTTTTCCTACCCCATTTTTCTAATAGGATGAAGCGGTAAAAATATAAATTTTTTTTTCATGCAATGTTGGAAGATGTGGTTTTTTGCAGCTAAATTGTTCGAGCAAATTTTATATTCTTTATTTTTATGTAAAACTCTCTTCCTGTGAAATAATTGTGCATTGTACTACAAATGAAGTACCAGATGGCCTATCCCGAACAAAATTCCGAGCATCCGTTAAGAAAGGTTTCTCTGTAATTCTTCCCCTAAGGAGGAGGAATAAAAAACGGAGCAAAATTTGTGTGGACATCGTGATTCCTTGATCCAATCTAGTTCAAACTGTGCATGCAGTCGATGTAATATCGTTTAATAAAATAAGAAAATTGTTTTTCGAACTTTTATTTGTGCCGGTCTGCTAGTATTCTAGTTATGAAAGCGTTATTTATTTTTTATTGAGTATATAGGCTTAACTAGCCAATCAAAATGATAATTAATCAAAAGATATCAATAGAGATGGACCGATTTCTTGAACCAATAAATTATTCATTATTATTTAATATACGGGATCAGAATAAAATATCGTTTTACTGTTATTCAACATCAAACGTATATTACCCAAGTAGAATTTTCAAGAATTTTTCTGAGATACAGCTAATGGTTCACTTAGGAAATATTAGTTGGAAAAAACAAAGTAATAGATTTTTTATCGTAATTATTTTAGCTGATCATGATCCCATGATTGGATACTGTTACTAAATTACAAATTAGAAATTAAAAAAAAATAAAAACTGGATAAATTTTGTATCATAATTAAGTTTTGGCATAGCTGACATAGTTTTATTTGATTTAAGTTGCATAGTAGGTCATAATATTTAATATTTGAAGAAAACTTTGTGTCTATATTGAATTTTGACTCTAATATGGCACCCAACTGGCATAATATAATTTTTAATTTATATCTTTTCTTTCCATGCGGTGTTCTTTCCATCATTTCCATTATTTAATTTGTTTTTAGTTCGCTAATAACTAATGGTGGTCCATTATTGAACATTTCGAGATGATTTTGTGATATAATTTTATTTTCACTAATCGTTAGTTCACAGCTAGCAGAAAATAATTATTTTATAAAAATCAATTGTTTTAACTTAAACAGTTGCTCATGGTAGGCCAGTACTTACTATGGAAATAATTTTGCACATTATTTAAAAAATAGTTCATGGTGAGTAATTTTAATATTTGAAGATGATTTTGTACCCCTATTAAACTCGAAAGAGTAATATAATAGCTGGATAGTATCACTGAATAGGGGCAAGTTATAATCTCAATTTATTAGATAATGGCTAGTCAGGGACGACTTTAAATTCTACACGGATATTATGTCTTGCTTTTAACTAATATTAATAAATGAACGTAATAAAATAGTAAATGGTATAAGAAACTTCATCAAAAGCATTATATCAAAATATTAAAAGACTATTCGAGACTCGAAAATAAAGGTTTGCAATGGATCATGAGAGATTGAAAAAAATTGACTCATACAGACTGAAAAATACGATTATCTACAAATTAATCTCCAGAAATATTTGGAATAAATATTCCATGAGTCCTAAAGTATTGTTTATACCAAAAATTTCCTAAATGACTTTGGTAAATCTACTTGATGAGTTGATGAGATTCGATATTTATAGCAGAAGTATTTATTCTAGGTAATATCAAATAAATTTATATATTACATGCGTATTTATAGAATAACTCCAACCAGCTCTATTTATATAAATATATCATTACATTATCTATTTTTATATAATATAAACTTTAATATTCGTAAATCGAAACATGCATCTCAGTAAGAAATCATTAAACGTATTGATATTTTAAAAACAAATATAATCGTCTAAAGCCCCTGAATCTGAAACATCATGGAAATTTTTTATCGTTTCTTCTGGAATATGATATACTATTGTTGATGCATTACAAGTATTCGCTTCATTGAAGCATGGGCATCACTAACGGTGACACCCTAATCTTACTAATAGGAAAATATAGGCAAAATCTCTTTATCGTTGTTGATTTATATTCCCCATATAAATACAACTAACTTCATTTTACTGTAATAATATTTAAGGTATTAAATAGTTATTTAAGTAATATTTAATGTCAAAAAAACCGTATAATAGATAGGTATTAACGTTTGAACTTCCATGAAACGCTCCGTCTACTGCGCTCTCTATGGTTAAAAAAAGTTTCAAGCGAAACTTTAAGAATATTTTGTAATGTAGAAATTTAATAAAAAATTCAAATATGAATTAAGGTAGAGAAAATGAGACGTGATCAATTGTGAATTTAATGGAAACATTTACAATTCCAAAATAAAAGATTGCACAACAATTTAGATTATTCCATCAAATTCTGAGGTTGGCTCCTCTTATTGACTAAGGTTATTGGACTTTACATATTTCTTATATAATTTGTTAATGCAGTATGAGAATATTGTAAAATACAAACAATAAATAAAAATTTTATTAAATATGAAAATACAGTTTTATCATATGATATTATAATTATAAGAGACGTATTTCATTTTTTAATTAATAAGATCTTATAATTAAAAATACTTTACATAGGACCTTCATAATCTTGAAGAATTGTTTTCTTCAAAATATTCAACAATATTTTTCAACAAATTACGTGCTAAAAATTACATTTTACGAATTCTACCCTTTGTTGTCAAATACATATAGCCATCGTTTCCTAAAAGTTTATATATCTTAGAGTCCAAAAATATCCCAAAGTTTTCTTGAAGAAATTTCCAAATCTTTCCATGCAGTTTTATCTGCACTATCTTTACCTTAGTGCTTAGTCAGCTGCTGACTTCAATTTCATTCTCTCTTATGTAGATATTGTTAATATCCCAAATGTTTTTTTTTTGCATAAATAACGAGGTAAGAACGCTACTCTCGCCTGCTAGAAGACTACTCAACTACTAAGGAATATAGTAGTCTAAAAATTCAAATTCTAACCACCCTACATCATTTTCTTGGTTTCAAGTTTTCTATTGTCCAAGACCATACTCATTTATTTGGGCCATTTCACAATCGATTGTGTAACATTATCTTCTGAAACTGCAAAACAAATGTAACTGATTGATTTTATCAATGTTGCAGGTATAATAACTACATTTTTCTTGAAAAAATTTACTTATAAACAAACCATTAAAAATTTCTTTTTGAATTTTATATGAAAATAAATTATTCATGCATTATCATTTATCATCTACCATTGTTCGTATTTTCCTTAGAGAAAAATAAATTATGTAATGCATTCAAGTGTTTATGGCTTACAATTTACACAGAGATGGCAAAAAACTTTAACCCAAATTAAATTTGGGTTCTGTCAGATATTTTATACGAATATTAAGTGTAAGATGTTTTGGGCTAAAAATAGTATTTTCTTAAGAATATTCATGATTCAAATATTGTTCCATATAAACTTTGCCCCCTGTTTTTACCCCTTTAGGTGTAGAATTTCGAAAAAACCTTTCTTATTAGTGACCGGTATTTAATGTGGGACATCGGATGAGAGCCGGTAATTCGTTTGTTATATACTAAACAAATATTTGCTATAAAATAACTCTTCCGTCCAGGGAGGGAGTATAATATAGAAAATTCACCATTTTATCAAATCATTTTAATCTATTTCAAAAAACCCATATCATTTTAAGTTGCATCAAAAAAAAGTTTATGTTTTTACCGCTTTGTCCTATTCATTTCACATCGAATGCAATAAACTGTCTCTCTTTAAGGCCTAGTAGATATGTTATTAACTCAATTAATTTTTTCCACATTTCTCCAATAAGACAAAACTTTTCCGATTTCACTCCGGTGCGCAATTCTGGAATAAATAAAATGAACCTTAAACCTATTTTATTTTTTAAGTTGGAACAAATTACGCATTTTGAAAAAAATTTGACTAAAATCGGATCAATAGCTTAGGAATTTATCGCAACCAAACAACGTGACATGAAATTTTTATATATAAAGATTATCAAAATTGTAGGTGAAATTGTGGCGAATCCAAACATTTTACGAAAAAATGCCTCAATCTGTTTGGTTTTTGAATTTATCTTCAATCTCTTATGGTTGAAAAGTTGCGTTTTGGGTCCATTGGATCCGATGGCCCGATTTTTCTCATTCGTGAACTTAAACTAACTTTTTATGTCTACAATACATCACATAAATTTCAGCTTAAGTTACAAAAATAATAACTACTCATAAGACGCCTAGTGGTCATTTTTCATTGACTACTAAAATATAATAAGTTATTATACTATATTAAACACTATACACTATTAAGAAACACACTCCATTTATTACAAGTGTTATGTCTATGGTATTTTAAATATTGACTGTTCTTAATTATACCGGTAATTAGATTTTAAATTCTTCGTTATCATGAATGTCCAATACCAAAATTTTAGACTGAGGGGCCCTGACCACTCCCAAGATTTTTCTCCATTCTACTCGATTAGTCGCTTGACTTTTCCAATTTTTAATTTTCATTCTCTTCAACCTGGTCCTAGCACCTGATTCTCGGTCAGGTGGAAGATTAATATACTCTCACATATTCTATGCAATGCAATTTTTGTTCACTTACAATAGTGATCTTTATACACTTAATACATACGATATTGAAAATATTGAAAATACTTAGGGTCATCGATTAATCTTTTAACTGCAGTCTATTTTATCAACATTATTTTTAATAAAGAAGAGTACTCGAGTATATATGATACCATATGTGCTTTATAGATTAAAATATACTTTGTTTTTTTTTTTTGACGTATATGTATGTACACTTAATTAGAATAACTATGACTATGCATTTCAGTGTTTGTTAGTGGATAATGCATAATTCGTATTCATTTTTTTTAATAAATTTGCATGCCATTTAGACTTTATCATACCGGATAAGGTGGACATAGTTCTTTCGGTTGGTGAGTATAGTGATAGCAAAATATGTGTTTATACATACATGAGGAAAATGGTTTATTGTTCGAAGATTAAAATAAATCTATGAAAATTACCGTTTATTTAAAAAGGCTTTTTCATTGACAAGAAATAAAAACAAATTGAATTATACTAATTAAAGAATTTGGTGGTGTTTGGAGTAAAAAGGGAGGAAACTTCCGATTAAACAGCAGAAATTTTAATCAGCTTAAGGTCTACTTCAATCTTGTAAAAAAAAGTATATATCATGCGCGCGGTAACAGTAGGTAAGCTTGTAGTCAAAGTGAGTAAAATTCTTGTCTGATAGTACGGCAGATACGTCTGTGTTAACTGTTTGTGTGTTTTGTAAAAGTTAGCTACACACTACTATAGTTTTCATATATATGTTTACACACAAACTGTCTATATTGTTTTACGCAGGTTGAACTTTCAGTTGCTTTATCTAAATAACATAACGGTGATATTCTTTCTTTTATTTTAATTTTAAAATAATTAATTAATATTCTATAAGTTTTTAAAAAATTGCTGACTTTTAGTGTTTTTATTTTAATACACAAGTAAAATTATACAAAAATTAGAATTTTCTGACAATATGACTTCAGCATGGTATAAATAGCTTAAGGGTTATTGATGTAGTTTTAGGAGATAAATATCCAGATTCATTTGTTAATTAATTATAATATTTTATTTATTATTTAAGCTTAACAAAATTCAAATTCATAATAGTTACGATTTTTATCGACTGCTATGTTTGAACTTGAGTTTTAATATTTGAAACGTTTGTAATTATTAACTGTTAACTATTTAACTTAACTTAATTAACTATTAACATTATTAAAATTTACAAAATAAATTAACACACATTTTAGTACCTTTCATTTTTTATTACAAAGTGGTATAAAATGTTTTCACTAAAAATTTCCTCGAACGTGTTAAATTTCCGTATGTTGAGCATATAAATATTGGCCAAACGAGCCCCTTAAAAACTTTTTCTCTACATGATTGATTTTTTCATGAAATGTTCCTAGTTTGTTGTAGGAAATAATAAAAATACAAATGGAGAAGTCTGAAATCATCAAATCGGATAACCTAGCTATTCCTAGGTCTATTATTTGTAAATGTAAATAATAACCGTCATATAACCAATCAAATTATAGAATAATAATGTTCACATGAAACTTTTGTTAACATACAATAGACTAACAAAATCGATTCAACTATTGAAAAATCAATCTGCTTTTGAAAAAAGAATATTGATCATCCATTCTGAAGAAAATATTCAAAATCTGATTCCCGAAGAAATGTAAAATCGATTGTTCATATTTGGCATTACAAAATAATTAAATAGAAAAATTCAAGTGATAGAAATATTGTTTCTGAAGACAAATCGGAAACAAATTTAGCGATCAAAAAAATATTGCCCTTTTTGGCTAAACCAACCTGTATAAAAGATTCTTTTTACACTCTCCAAGTTTGTATATGTATACACCATTATAATAATATCTCTTCTACACAACTAGTGACTATTTTGTTGTTTGTACGTATGTTTATTTATTTTACAAACATTTTTCATTTCATAATGGTGAATTAATGAATATTTTCACTTTACATACATAACATTATATATATATATATATACCTATACAATACATTATATTTATGTGTTATGTTAAAGGCAGAGTAGCAAGCGGATTGTTATATAATATATATGTATATATATATATGTATATATCCACAACTAAACAACAGTTGTTCATGTCATTTGCAGTTCAGTTTACAGTTGCTGTTGTTTGTTATTATGTTATTTGTACATAATTGGTATATAACACTGCGTATATATTACAATGATGATAATACACATGCTTTATTTTGGATTTAGGACGGACGTACATTATCAGATTTTCTGAACAGGATTTCTGATCAGAAAATCTGATGTAACTAAATAACATGTGTTTTATATTAGACCCCTCACATGATAAGATTTTTACATAAGACATATTCGTGATTATCGAAACGTATGAAAGATTAATTTCTAGAAGAAATGTTTATTAAAAAAGTTTTTTTATCATCATCAATTCCGAGAGTGGTTATTTATGGAGCTTCATCTATCCTCAGTTGTTTTTTGATCTCAGATTTGTTTGATTGACAACTCAGAGAACCCACGAGAGACAATTTTCAAAGTGAAATTTAGAATTTAAAAATGTGGATAGTAGGTATTGGCCCATTTTTGAATTTTTAGAGATGATACATGGAAATGTTTTTGAACAAATGTTAATATAATAGATCATGGTGAGCAAATATTTAATATTTGATGATGATTTTGTTCCAATTTTACGCTTTGGCACCGTTGGCGCAAACCTAGTATTTAATAATTTGTTTACAAATATCACCTATTTTTAGGCTAATGGTGGGCCAATATTGAATGCTTGGGAAAGATTTTGTATAATTTTAAACTTTTGTTCAACCGTTGGCTTACAGCGGGAATAAAATAATATTTTACAGATATCTGTTTTTAAATAACTGTAAAATGAGCAGTAATCCTTAACGCTTGTTTATCAAAAATTAATTTTTAGTTTATTTGAAGGATTTTAACAGAACACGACTTGGCCAGGCTAGCAGATTGACAAGCCGATTGACCAACAGACTAAAAGATATGCGAACCACAAAAAGTTTAAGTTGAACAGTAAGTTTCTAAACAATGAGATATTCAAAAATTTTTGAAATCACAATAAAAAATTTTTATTTTTCATATAGGAATTAAACACTTTCTATATCGGCAGACTTTACTCGGAATTAGTAATAGCTGTAATAGTTGCCACTTTATCAAAAATATTAGCAATATTACTAATGAATTATGAATAGATATTACACGACTTAGATGAAAATAAGCACAGTTTCAAGTAGCAAGTATATTCTTAGCCTAGTTGTATTCGTAAATTAAAACCAGTGTACATTATTCTCTTTATACTCGACTTATGTCGAATCCAGTCGTATATCACATTCCAAACAAGTTATTCTTTATGAAAATATTAATTTTTTTTTTTTGTATTTTTTGTATTTTTATAAAAATTTTGCTTGTTGGTAGATTTTTAAATTTTCAATTTTTCGTCAAATGTTTTTCAATACAGGAATAAAATTCACCTGATTTGATTAAAACCTCTGAAAATTATCAGTTGTATTCATTTCGAAAAGAAAATATTTAAAAATCGTTTCTAAATTTCGAAAAGAAAATATTTAAGGATCTGTTTTTAAATTGAAATTCGGTCGCTAAAACAGCAGTAATGATGAAGGTTTAAAAACTAAACTAATTGAACAATTCTTCGTCCCTTTCCTACCAAAAAGCAAATGAAATTACAACAATAATTAGTACATAAATTATAATCTTAATTAATATTTAATTTGGAAATAAACATTTATTAAATTGTATTTTTGTTCAACATAACATTTTACTATAAAGGTATAAAAACCAAAAAATTATATTTTATAAAATGAATTACATAAAAACTTGAACGGAAAATGTGGTGGTAATAGGTTGAACAAGTGTGTTTATAATGTGTGTTAATATTCTATAATACATATTAAATAAAATAAATTCATTATAGACCATAAAAAAATAGTTCTAATAAAGTACACTCTAAAATCGTATATAAAACGGTTAAATAGTTAATATAGTTTTTTATTATATTATAATAAAAAAATAATAATTTTATTTTTTAACTTTATGCAAAAAAATCAGTAGTACATTGTTTTCCCGTTTCTTTTAATTAAAAAAAAAAAATGTGATAAAAAACAGCCTACGACAGAACCGATTTTACACATTTTATAATTATTAATGAGAACTCTAGGATTTTTCGAATAAATTTCGATTTTTTGCCCCAATTTCCTTTACCAAATTATCAACGAGTAACATCTCCTCAGAGAATCATTACAACTATCTAATTCATACTGATGATGACTACTTTGTAGTCTAAATACGTATTTATAAAAATACAAAATAATTTGATCTAGGAAATTGGGGCAAAAAATCGAGATTTATTCGATTTTACACAGTTAATACTGATCATTACTTTTTATAAAATTCCCTTCAAATTGTGGATTAAATAAATTTCTATTAGGGTTATCAATTTGTATCTCATTGGATTATATTTTTTTGGGTAATTGGACAATTAATAAATCTTTTTTATAGCTGCAACGTTTCGATAATTATTTTTTAACTTCTTCAGACTCATTTTTAATTGTTAAATTAGCATTTTAATTTTTATTGAAAAATATATTTTAATTATATTGTTATATTTATCTCCAAAAAACAAAATAGTGTATTTTTAAACAATAAGGGCCAGCCCACACTTTAAGATTTTTTAATCAGAAAATCTGATGTATTATGTAGAAATTTTATCGTGTGCGGGGTTTAATATAAAATACATGGAATTTAGTAACATTGGATTTTCTGATAAGAAAATCTGATTGTGTGTGCTAAGCCTAAACTTAGTATTTTTTAATTTATTCAACTGTGAAAACATTACTTATTATTTTATGTATCGACTAAAAACCAAGTTTTGAATTTGATTCTTATTGGAAAAATTATGCACGTATTTACTTCATTTATTTTTGATAACATCAAGTATTATCAAAAGCGTAAAAGTAACTCATTTTGACTTGACTAAAATTATTTTATAATTATTCTATAATTAATGTTCTCTCTACGTATTAAAATATATGCAAACCATTATATTATGTTGAAAATGTATTTTTCTGTTTCACACTTAAATATTTAAGCTCATTTCATTCATTAAAACCCCCAAAAATATGTATTTATATATGTAAGTATTATATGAATGTTATATAAATGAGAAAGGAATTCTAGGAAATGTGTTTCAACACAGTTAAATGTTGATTAAAAGTATTTCACTAGAAATATTGCACTTATATTTATTTTGTAAAAAAAAAAAAATTCAAAATTATACAGTATTTTATCTTTCATCGATTCTTCCTAGTAAGGAAATGTTGAAAAAAATATTCTTTATTTTTATTTTTGTTTGAGAATGGTTAAGGAAGGTCTAAGTAAAAGAAAAAAAAAAAAACTAGTAGATAATGATCTAAATTTGTAGTATATTATAGTTAACGAAACATTATTATCCAATACCAAAAATTTGGATACCTTGCCGATCAATTAAGAGAGTATTTATTAATTAAAAATATGTTGAATTATTGAACAAACAAAGTTATTTAGGGTATTTTATATAATAATAACTCTTTTTAATTGATCGGCAAGGTACCTAAACGTTTGTAAACTATAACATACGGAACATTACTTAAAATACGGAACATAAAAAAAAATACGGAACATTATCTATTAATTTTTTTCTATTACTACAGAGGGGCCTGGATTAGTAGTTAAAAAAATTAATTGTAGCTAACATCTACCGCCCTCAATAGATCAAGTTTATTTTGAAAAATAAGTAGAATAGGAATACAAACTGTCATTTCATAATAATTCTATATTTTTGGTTATTCAATAAGGTTTTAGTTATATTTGATAGGGGAGACATTTGCCTGCCAAGTGTGCCCTTTTAGCATTTTTCTATCCACCCCCTCTTTTTTCATCATCTCTTCACAGCAAATAATTCTTGTGGTGAATTTTTAAGATTTTAGTCCGATATTTGATAGAGGAGACATGTCAAGTATGTTTTTTTAGTATTTCCTTATTGAGCCCTCTCCACGCCTTTTTCATTAGGTTGCCACAGCAAATAATTTTTGTAACGAAGCTTGGTAGACTGCGTACACTGCAGTTAATAAAATGATTCGGAGACGATATGAATAAGAATTTTGGAAATTTATCAATCAATAATAGAAAAGATAGAATTTTTGTGTTAGTGAAACTATTGAGTAGCAGAAGTTGAAGAGACTTAATTGTTTTTCAGAAATCAACCGTTTTGTGGTTTAAAACAGAAGTTTTTTATGAGCCAAAGCTTTCTATTTCTAATTTCTTCTCTGTTTGTTGAAGTGAATGAACATTTTGCAACACTTTTATTAATAATGATTTATTGAGAGTACCCATGATTAAATTTTTATTCTAGAAGAACAAATACAGTATTGATTGATCATGAATAAGTTATCGTTTACTCATTCTAATAATTGAGAAAGTTTAAATTTAAGTACAAAAACCGCATCAGGTATCAAATATAAATTAATAACTTCATTAAAATTAAGTCAGTAAATAAAGCATAAAATTTTCTAGAACCATAACATATAAGCTATTTATGAATAAAATTGAAATAAACACTAGAACATAATTATCCATGGAGTTGTTTCCTAACAACTAGCATAATATACATGATTGTTCAATCCATTAGATAAAATAAGTAGTTTATTGTATATTCAATTCTAGGTTAAATCCAAAAAGTATGAAATTTAAATATAGAATTCAATATTTTATAATTCAATTAAATTTAAACTAATGAAGAGTCTTCTTTGAATATGCCCTAAAAAATCGTGTTTGTTTATGTGTTATTTTGTTAGTTGACCTTTATGTGTTGAATTATGTGTAGACCTTAAACTAAAAATTTGAGGCATTTAAACAATATAAGAAAAAAAGTTCAATACAAAAGTAGTCTGCTTTTCAACTTTTGCGGTTTGAAAGATCAGCCTATCCAGTTTCCTTTATTTATTTCAGTATTTTATCCACACATATTTTGTATGAAACTTTCATTTAAAAGAAATTCTGAAACAAACAAACTTTTCTAGTATAATCAATAATTCAGCTTACCATCTCATGTCACCCCATCATTTCACTCACAGTATACTATCGTTGTAAAAAGAATCACTTTAATGTCATTTCATTAAAATTTGAGTAACAGTTTCTAGAATTATAGAAGACACGCAGAAATTTAATTTAAATTATTTCCCGAACGATTTGAGGTCTTTATTCAAACTAAAGTCGATTTCCCATTTGGTATGTTTGTCATATATTTGTCTCATTGTTAATTACGAACCCATTATTGGATTTCAATGAAATTTAGTACGCATATTTATCTAATTTAGAAAATATTTCTTAAATATTTAGCAATTATAGGAAATTATTTTAACCACGAGAGTTTTCGTAGTATTACACCATGCGTAAATAGATTGCGCTTTAAAAAAATCGTTCAAATGAAGTTTTAAAAATTAAATAACCACACAGGCAGACAAAAAAGAATTTTTCGAATTTAAAACGGAAAATGAATAAGTTTAAAGAATAGCATTTAAGCCTGAATTCCTTTCAGTGAAACATTTTGATTTAATTTTTGTCAAATTCCCATTTCAAGCAATTTTTTTACTTATGCTATAATTTGGCAAAAGTTATTGAAATGTTTCAGGTTATTATCTAGTAAATGTCGTAACTCACTTTAGTTAGTGTCTATGAGTAGTTATTCATGTTTTATGAAAATATACTTTAGAGCCAGCGTTTGGTATATAATAATTAGTTTATTTTTCTACGAAGAGAACATTTTCCCCCAATTCTTAGTATTACGAATTCATATTTTACGTTTCCAGTAAATTCCTATATATAATATAATTTCAATGTCTATGATAAAAAATAATGTCTGCTGCAATTGAAGTTATATCCAAGTTCATGTAAGCAATAGTTTTCTGTGTCTCGAAATAAATGTACAAACTATATACTATATATATACTATATTTTCGTTTGTTCGTGTGGTGCCAACACTAATTAGGTCTTGGCGTGTTATACAGTTAATATACAATAACAAACGCTAAAAAATCTCTACTATACAAGCTTAACAGAATGAGCTGTATGTATTAAAACTACATGTATGCAATAAAGAAATTTTCCAAGCATTTTGTCTGGATTGTTAATATTTACAAACACTGACTTTAATGCGATTTAAGATCATCGTGTTTTATAAAAAAAAAAAACACATTTACTGTAAATGCATATTTCTAATAATTTTTGTTTTTAGTTTATTTAGTATGTTTCTCATATACTTGGAAAAACTATTATGATTATTGGAAAATTTTTATTTATGCTATATAATTATTAAAAAAGTTTGGAAATGTTTATTACTAAATGTATAATTACATAACCTCAAATTAATTAGATTTTTTATTACATATTTATCTGAATGTTGCCTGACTCAAATGTCAGAGCGAGCATGATGATGAGCATCGAAGTATGAAAGTTTGATTTATTTTATTCCTATCTTTATACTTTGCGACTGCGAAAAAAAAACTGTTTCATAAAAATAATTTCCATTGTTTAAATTTTTTCAAAGAAATTTTGATAACTAGGAATGAAACGGTGACTTATCCGTTGACCACAAATTATTATACAAGAACAACGCTAAAGCCTATGGCCTTCCTACTACCCTCAATATAGTAAAATAGCTCCAATCAAAATACATAGTCGTTGACCTAGGATCAAGATATATAGCCGTTGATCAGGCCCATAAAAAACGGTGGCGGATTCAAATATATTAGATGAACACAATTCAGACAATGCTTACAACAACAAAAAAAAAAACCAAATGAAGTTTTTGGACTACAACTTTCAAGCTGAAGTATCGATCGACCACCAGCATCATACTTGGTGACAGGAGATTAGTAGAAATAGGACAAAAGGAATACCAAAACATTGAAAGAATGGTGTGCACAACCTCCGTTAATTTTAAAACTTGTATGAAGTTGGAAATCCGTTGAAAAGCCGTAACATCATAAACAGTAACAAAACTGAGATAAAGAACAAAAATAAAACATTAGATAATAAAAGCTGTGCCCATACTCAGTTTAGAAAAACCGTCCTTAGTGAGGCAAAGTTATCTTAATAACTAATTCGTAAAATATTTATCTCGCTACAAAAATCTGACAACCCTTGCTCACATATTAAAACATTTTATTTTATATTCGTCTTATAGATTACATAATTTTCAAGTACATTTTTCTTGCTAATAGTAATAACTTCCTATCAGGACATTAAAAAAAAAAAACAAAGTTCAATTAAAAATTTTAATGAATCAGATTACTTGGACAGAAATTAATTAATCAATTAAAAGCATAAAAATGATTATCTAGGGTGCTAAAAATAATGACTCAGGTGCAATACCAATATACTAATATCAATTTTATATCGATGACCCATAGTACTGACAGTAATTGTCATTTATGTTGAAAATATCACTCTATTTTCAATTTAATCTGGTGTTTCATTATGTTGGTCTCCAAGGTATAGTTTGAGAAAACACCTAAATTTTCCATATCCCCACCTTAATAAATATTGGTCACATTAAGAATTTCGAAATTCATGTATTATATATGAAAAAAATATAATTTATTCTACCATTTAGTTCCTACATTCCTTTAAAACTTGCAATGTTTCTTTGTTTCACTCGATCCGATTATTAAAGGAATTCTAAATCAATTGACCTGCAATTTTTGAAAACAATTTTAGTTTATACGGCAAATATTAACAGTATCCAACACTCGGAAAAAATACTATTTATGGTACCTAGGAATATGTATAATATATTACAAGCGTTGTAAAAAGACGAGGGGAAATCAGAACAAAACCTTTCATATCATATAAAACATTCTGGTTTTTTTAACAATTCCTAGATTTTTTTGTATACATGGCTGTCGTCGAGGAAGGAATCAAAAAGATGTGCCTTTCCATTTGAATATCTTGATATAATGCTTACACGCACCTTAAGTTTTTGAGTGAGAAAACAAAAAACCATTATAAGTACCCGATTAAATAGTTCCTCGTCATGTTATAGCATATTTTTATAAATGATACCTATCTCTGACGATATTTAAGCATATATTTTTTACTTCGGAAAACAAAACGCTTAGGCGTGTTAAGCATCTTTTCTAATTCAGTCAGTTAGCTTGTTTGAAAAAAACACGGGGATAACACTGTCGTTGCTAAGTTAAAAACAAACTAACCGGCTTCAACAACAATAAAATCGTCTTGTGCTATCAGGCATCTGTGCCTTTTGATGAGGAAATGTTCTTAAATAGGGTACAAACGACCAAAAGGCTTAGATACAAGCAACGCGGTTCCCGTCTTAATCTAGCTGGTTAGATTAAATAACTTGAAAGCATAGTCTATCACATGTGTATAAAACATTATCTAAAATACAAATGACGCTAAGGTATTATCATTGGTCAACTGATGATATTCATTCACGTATATAATACATTAACAAAATGAGAATAGCTGTATCTATCTGTCCATTTAGGTTTGAGAGACATCAATATTAAGTGAATACAACAAATCCTACTATAATTTGTCTACAAAATCAGTTGGTCATCATTGTAATTAATTCAAATCATTGATTTAATTCATTCAAGCATATCGATTTTAATGTATGTGGATACTTTGACAATAAGAGTCCATCTTGTTTGTATCTTTACTAAAACATTCTAATACGATCTAATCAGTGTGAAAACATTCGTCAGGGATTCGACAATAATATATTTATTTGTTTGTAAAATTGAATTTATATCAAATGATATTTTCTGCTCAATTGAATTTAGTTAAGATAGTTGGGTCATGCTTGCAAAAAGTTAAGAAATCTTTCAAAGGCGATTTCCCGTATCCAACATGAGATAATTGCAAATTAAAATCTTTTGTACATGTAGCATGGGAGAAGCGCAAGAAAATGACTGATTTGTCCTAAAGATAATGTTAAGGTTTTTGATGCATCTCATGATGATGTATAAAATCTGTATTTGTATAAAATAACTAGAAAAAATGGGATAAATTGACAACTTCGTTTAGATAAACAACTAAAAGAACTAAAAGATCATTTCCATGTATTGTATATACTACAGTGAGTGAGTGCATATGTGAATATACTGTAGTGTAAGTTATAAGTACAATTCGTTGTTAAAGTATAGTTATAAGTCTTTGTTCTGTATGTGTGTTATACATACGTAGAATGTAGATAAGCTTATTAATATTATTTCCGCTGGACTGTCGCTGTACAGTAAAAGTAGTAAACACTGCAACTAACACAGTTAATTTGGCTTAAGGAAGTTTCCAAGAAAATCATATATCTTAGAATCTTGTGTAAGCCAACGTTTCAAAAGATAACAAAAGCCATTTTCTTACGATTGTTTGAAAACTGATAATCATTAATTGAAGGTATAACAATTATATATAGATCTATAAAAAATTATGATTTGTTTAATTATAAAAATCAAAATAGTAAGCTTCTTTTGGATGTTTCGAATGTGTTCATCGTGACTTGATATGTAAAAGGTGATGAATTCGAAAAATGGTGCAACGAAAATATTTTTATATTTCTGCGCTGGGAAAAGTAATAAAAGGAGCTCAGTGAATCGCATCCTTTCATTTTTAATTATCATAATATACATTGAGAGAGTCTCTCAATCAGTTGAGCACGAATCACTCTTAGGAACGTCCTTAACTCTGTAGATTGCCTTATATGATAGTAACGGTTGATATAATTTTATAGAAACAGTTTAATAGTCCCCATGATAAACCCCTATAAAAAAATAAATTAAAATCCTTTCCTCTATAATTTGACGTAAATAAGTAGCACTTATTAACATCATACAAATTTTTTCATTCAAACATAATCTGTAATAGAAGTTTTATTAGGAAAATCTAAAAGAACTCCAGGAAGATATATGATCAGTATTACAAGTTTTTCCTCTCAATAATTTTGAAAAGTGGAGCTTTTTATTTTTCGGAGCCAATAGAATTTTCAATTTCTTCCACTTGTATTTGGAATAGAGGAACTTCTGTTTTTTTGTTATTGTAATACAAAGATAAAAAACCATGAAAAAAACCTGAATGTCCGGTAACATCAAAATGGCAATTTTCACAATTTTCATATTGTCAAATTCTTAAAAATATATTTATGAATTATATGATATGCTGGTCAGTCTAATAATAACACCCTTTTTTTTATATATTCTTTTCCTATTATAAAACATTTTGCAAATAAAAATAAATATGATGATTTTATTAGTTGGGGTTAGAAAACTAACTACCTATTAAGAAGTTCATATCCTCAAAGGCTCACATCTATGTTTGCATAAGTATCTAAACAATTGTATTAAAATTCATTAGGGATTATTATGTTACGTATGAATTTAAGGTAAATAATCGTATTTTATTTCGAAAGGTTATAAAATAATTTCATATGGACTACTAGATTAGTCTATTTGTTATTATGAAGTACAGTCATTTTAGTAGTAAAAAAATTTGAAAAGTGACCTAAAATAAAAAAAAATAAAAATAAAAAAGAAGTACAGTCACTTAAGATAAATAAGCACCTAATTTCTCAAACAAATAAACCAAAAAATTTGTGAAATATTGTAAATTGAACGTATCAAATTTGAGACTTCTAAACACGGAAAAATTTGATTGCGAATACTGCAAAAAATTATAAACAGTCGGCACTTTAGGAATGTTTGTAGTAAAATTTTTTTCCATACTCCACCATTGTCGGAAAATCCAAATTCCCGATTTTTATATTTTAGTATTTATGTAAACGAACCCTGTGACAAATTTCGAAGACCCGATATTTGGTTTGGGTCACCTGATACTTGACGTCGGCACCCGGTAGTTGGTATGGGGCACTTTTGAACGCATTTGTAAATATTTGACAACAAGGTGACAATTAAAAAAAAAAATAAAATTAATAAATAAAAATTAAAAACATACAGCTAAAATTCACACCGTTTTTCACCGTTTAAACGTTCCCCGAACTTCCACAAGTAATCAAGAAAAAAATTAGCTAAATCGGTCCAGCCATTCTCGTTTTGCAGCGACAAACGAACATTATTTTTTCTCTTGAAGTTTTAATTCAAAATTTCTCAAAAAAAGTTCCAATTGCTGTCCCATTTTATGATAAAAATGTCAAGACAATTACCTATTTAGAGATATATCATTTACTGGACTTTTCTTTTTTATTCTTTGATGGGAGAAAGCAGTTTTAATTATTGAAAATTATAGTTTTCCAGAAATAAATTCAATCTACACCTCCGAAGAATGGATGACACTTCAAAAAAAATTGTACCCTAAAATCGAATTAGACATTTTTTGTTCTATTTAAGTGTAGAATCAACTCTTCAGGTTGGTCGCTTAGTTTATCAACACCTTCGACATTCACACAAGCACTTTAAATGCAAACGAATTCAAATTTTCTGTATAGGACTACTAATCAAACAGCATATTTTCTTAGATTGTTTACAGTTTTCCAGAAGTCATCATACCAAAATAACTATAGTAGCTATTGTATACGTCGTTCACAAACAAATCCCATCAGACTAACAGAATGATTTCAAAACAAATTTATATTTATGTGTGTAAATTTAAATATAAATTAACATATTAAACTTCGCGAATTACGTAATTGTACGCACATTGGGGAATAATAGTTTGGTTCAATATACCTGATAAATGCACAAGAAAATCTAAATTCAGAATATATAACATTCATTTTATTATTCTCATCGAAAAATAAATTCACATCCAACTAGTCATATTTCAGCGTTCCAAACTTAGATCAATTATAACCCGAATAGAGATGCATATTTGGAGATTTTTACGAGAAATAGTATACATTTTTCATCAACAGGCTCCGGAAAACCGTCTAAGCTACGAATAACATATTGATAAAGCTGTTGCAAATTTAACAATCTGTGCCCAGCTCTTTTAATTATAAAAACCTAGATAGTAAAAAAGAATTTTCTATACTAATATTATAAAGATAATAATTTTATGAGTATTTAAGCATGCTCCGAAAAAACTTAAAAACTACGGGAGTGATTTGAAAAATTTTTTCATCGATGCGAAACTATACTATTTCCAGGTGATAAAGACTAGTTTTTATCCCTATATTATCACGGGAAGGGGAACTACGCAAATAAACAGGAGGCTTTTTATTTTTGTATGTAACATATAAACTTTACTGGACTGATTTGAAATTTCACCGTTGGGAAGCTTCAGTATCCCCAGGTGACATAGGCTACTTTTTATTCAATTATTTTTACGAGAATGGGGGTGAAACCACATGACGTCAACTAGTCTTTAGTAAACTCTGAATGTAAAAGTTGACGTGAAAAAAAGAGGAATTATCGAAGGCTGTTTTCTCGAAATGATTGCTGATAGATGAGATGTTTCAAAACTGAAACATTCTGAACACCTTCACTGTTGCTTACCACAGATTTAAAAATATTCTTTCATTTCTTCTGGAGCAATAACATATGAAATGAGTACTGGTCTGTGGTAGACCGAGAGATCGATGGACTCCAAACGAAAATTAGAAAGAAAGTATTTTGAAAAGTACTTTGTTTTCTGCCCGTATTTAACCATATTATTACATCATAATTGATATATAATACGTTGATTTTAATATTAATTATACTATATTTGATTATTACCATATTCATAGTTTATCTATTAATATCAGGCATTGTTTATGATAAACACATATTGGTGAAATATTATTGTTCAATGTATTATTGTAATAATATATTATTATTATAATATTATCTATACATGCGTATTAGCCGGAGAGCTACAAAGAAATAAAAATATATTAATCATAATTATGAAAAATTAATCGCAATCTTCCACACTGAATTTACTTGCAACTGTATTTTATAGAATAAACTAACAATGATGTTATTTAACCCCTAGAAAAAATACAGTCGTCAGATGTCTGGAAAACACCATGCAAAGGGTTAAATATAGATATGATAAATAATTTTAATGCTCTTGAAAGAATTATATATATACGAACTAATCTGTTTTTAATGTCGAAAGACTCAACAAATGTGTTAATATCGTTGTCTGCCTAACCGATGCTGATAGCTAGCTACCGCTACCTCTTTTGGAATTATTATAACAACAAGCAAACACACAACATATTGTACATATACAACAAACACACACATTGTTATAACTACTCGTGTACTCGAGTTGTTATCCCCTTTGATATTTACGTAAATATTTGCACTTCTGGATAATATGCTATTCTCTTTAACATTATTATCAGCTGCATATTATATATATTATACAGGATTTCTCGAAAAGATCCTAACATTACATTAAAATTAATTTTAATCTATATGTTATAATATGTGAAGAAAAAACTTTTTGTACCCATTTTTAAGAAAATTGGGCGATAGGAGTATGCAATTTAGCACATAGTTTGTTTATAGTTTGTATAGAGAAAAACTGGAGATTGCTAAAATTTTTTTTAAATAATGTATAAAAATATATTAAATCCATAAGAAAAAATATAAATCATACTATGACACAAATATATCAGAGGTGTGGCTTATATTACACACACTACTAAACACACGCATTAGTACCCTTTTGTTTCGATGAATTCGTGAATTTTGACCGCTGTAATGGGACTCTAGTTTTAATAAACCTTCTGTGATTTCGGGGTGTGCTTGTGTAGATTTGGTCACAATATGCCGTTTATATCGTTAAAGGCAGCTTAAAGAATTCAATTCACCCAATTAAGGAAATTATCCTTTTCATTGTGACTATCGATAGATTCTCTACAGGATAAAGCTGGATTAGTACCGCCTGTGACTGCATTAAGCTCAATGGCGATTTCATTCTGGGTAGCCATTTTATTAACTGTAACTGCAAAAACACACAATCTGCCCTACATCGATTAGCTCCCAACATCCTTAGTTTGGATGATCTTTAGTGGTTATCCTGCACAACCAAGTGCCACGAAGTGTTAACTGTAAGCATCTATGGCTGTATAATGTGGGCTAATGACTGATCAGGCTTGTTATTGACTTTGCCAGTTTTTGCATCTAATTAAATTCACGGGAACCTTTCTAAAACTTGGCGACTTCTAAACTGAGAATCGCACATAATAAAAATACTTTTAAGCCTACGAATCAACTTTTTGACACTGGAAGTTCACTAGCCTTAGAGCGTAAATAATTCACCAAAGTGCTAATATGGTTTAAAGTTTTGATGTAATTTAATATTTCTAAGGAGGAAGTTTTGAAAGTGAAAAGTTTTATGATAATAAATTGTCAATTGGGAGAATTTGGTATTATATAATATACAAAGACTTATTTTGGTAAAGGAAAAATAGTGACGAAATAATAAATTGTATTATACCTGTACGAAACCAATAGCATATCTTCTATGACCAGTATATTGCATACGCTTTATGTCAGGTTTTCAATTTTTAACTTCAGAAAACAGCCTGTGTGTTGCACATTTTAATAGTTAGAAATGGATTAAACACATTACATGTGTGCATATGAATATACACGCTGCTGAATGGTTGAGAGCAGTGTCAACAAAACAACAGTTGAAGAACTTCTCATGGGATGTAGGCAGTCATTTTATCTGATGTTTAAATATTTTATGTAATTATTAGTCTCTATAACCGAAGTTTACCGTTCTATGAATTCTTAGTCACGATTAACAAAGCTTTGTCACGATATTCCAATTTCTGTTCTAGGGTTTAGTAATTCAACTCTTCGTTATTATGATTTTTGTTTGTTTTTGTCAAAAATTTAATCATGGATGGGTGCTCACACCTATAACTTATAATTGGCAAGCTCATTTCACTAATGTTACATATTCATCATCTGCTAAAGAGGGTTGTTGTTGACGTTTCGTAAGCCTGGTTGTAATGATTAGCTGAAACTCTCTTAACAATATAAGCCTGACAATTCGTTTAACTAAGAAATATTACCTGTTCAATTATTTGATTTATTTTGTGTAGTGCTATTAATAATAGATCGCAGGCTTTTGCCTGACAAGTAGACGTTTCTAGGACTACTTGTTTCAACAACTTATCTCAATTCATTTTTGCGACCACTTGCGGGAATTGAACCGTAAAACTAGGTACGAAAATTGCAGTTAGCAACATGACCTACCAATGTCGACTAGTGAGTTAAAAGCTGGAGTATGAGTGGAAATTAGTCATTTCCAAGTTGATATAAGTGATATCAACTAACGTTTTCACATATGCATATACCCTTAAAGCTAGCAGAGCAAAGTATTTAAAATTTAATTTAAATATGCTTAAAATTAGGTGACCCAATTTTTAAATTAAAAACTCGCCTTTATAGTGTGATGTGTCGTGATATAACGAGAGTAATTCTGTAATATTATCTCAAATAATGTAATGTAAGTACTTAAATTAGGTGCTTTTATGCAGTGCCTTCAATAAATCAATTTAATCAAAATTACCAAAATATTCGTTCAATATGAATCACTGCAGTAAAAAGTATTAAGCTCCTAGCATGTTATATTGATTTTTTTGGTTAAATTGATTTATTGAAGGCGCACCATAAAAGTACCCAAAATAGCATCTAATTTTAGTACTTATATTATTACAGCTTTTTATTCAGAATCTGCCACCGCAATATCACCACAGGAGTGCAAAAATTTGAGTATCTAATTTAATTTTGTCGCACCAAAAATCACCTAATTTTACGCATACTTAAATTCAATTTTTGTTATTTTAAGATGTCACTGAGCATACAATTTCCTTAATGATAAATTTGACCACCTTATTCAATTTTATAGCAACTAAAAAGAACTTAATTTTGAGTGTATTTAAATTTAATTTGCTCTGCCAACTTAACGGAGATCAAATATATGCATACTTATATCTATTACTACAAACAGTATGTCCTATTTTATGTTATTGAATATACATTAATTTAATACAATTTGTATAAAGCCTAACACACAATGCTTTAAACCACATTGCTTTTAGAGAATCAATGCTGTGGATGGATTCTGTTATTCATATTCATATAAATTGGTTTATGTACGTAAGCATTTATTATTAATTATTATCTGATAGCAAATAAATTGAATTTAAATCTATTTATCTATAGAAATTAGTTTAGACATTATGGTTTACATGTAGGTACTTTATCTGAATTAATATTTTAATTTAAACCATTTTTCTCCGTTTTTTTTTTTAAGTTTTTCAGCTGGATCTTTTGGATAAAATTAAAAACATACGTATTTCATTAAAACATTTTATTAAACATTTTTGCTTAACTTGTTGCATTTTTGATATCTGAGTTTTTTTATTGGACAATTCATCCACTTGAAAGTCAATATTTAAACGTTAATCATTTTCGAAATTAAGTATACCATTCTTTCACTAGATCTCGATATCTTACATAGATTAAACAAGATACATAAACTGAAAACAATGAACTAATAATACTTAAATAATGAGTGTACTTTACTAAATAAATTTTTAACTTCATCATTTTTTATTGGTTTTCATAAATCTCCTGGATACTCCGTGACATACAATTTTTCTCAATTAAATTACATTAAGGGTATTTTTAACCAACGTGGTAAATAGTAATTGTATTTGTGAAGTAAATCTAACAACTTATCTTAGCGCATAATTGTTTATTCAGTACACATGGCTTTTTATATTGTTTATATATAACTTGTAACGCCGAAGATGTCGCTTGTACTATTCACTGATTTTTTATTGTTTTTTCGTGAACGTCACGGTAAATTACATCTTATAGAGCCTCAAAACAGTCTCAAGTTATTTATTTGTAGACATCAAGTATTTTTTGTTCAAAATTATTGTCTATAGCGAAAACGCGAATTATAAATGTTCTTAAATAAGTACTAATAACTATTAATTCATATCTTTATTTTGATACACTTTGATAACTTTCATAATTGCAGCTGACAGAGACGGGTAATTCTTCAATAATTTTATTTTGTTGAAATCTACTTCGATGCAAAATTATTTTTACTTCTCATCTCGTTGGAAATACCTTAAACTTGTAAGTTGTAGATATTTTTGTTATAAACTATTAAAGTTCTTTACTATAACCTACTCGATAGATTCGGGCTCCGCTGTTTAGTGTTGACGAGAGTTAATAGATACAGCCATAAAAGTCAAATATATTGCTATCATAGTTAAGCCTCGCCACATTCGGATAAATAAATTAAAAATAAATAAAAAACAATAAAAATATTTTATTTCATAGATTAATAATAAAAAAAATAAAAATACAGAATTGTGATGACAAATACATGACATAAATTTTGATTAAATATACAGCGAAAACTGTACAAATTTTATCAAATAACTGAACTCTAATAATAATTAAATGTTATTATAACGATTATGACTGTTTTCAGTATAAAATATCGTGACCGGATCATCAATTGTTATTATTGGTAGTAAGTTAATATTTGAAATCATACATATAATAATAATGCAATAATAGGAAATGAAACAAACCAATAATGTGAATTTAAACAACAATCATTACATGCAACCAATATTTTTGTATACTGAACAGTATAGAAACCAAGATATCAATAAGTTGTAGTATTAAGGAAACAATACAATTATAATAACCCGAGTCCCGTTATACTGCTGGAAATTCGAACATAATCACTCAAAAGTGAATCACACACAATTTAAACAGTGTATTTGCGTACCTTTAAATAAAACAGTACATTAAACAAAAGCGTATATATGCGTGCGTACAGTAGTGTGTATAATATAAGCCACCCACATCTCTTATATATGTGTGTGTCTTAGTGTGTGTAATGTTTTTTGTTAATGATATAATTTGTTTTTTATGCATAATTTTATAAAAATATTAGCATTCTATTCCAGCCCTTCTCTATATAATCTATAAGTGTGTCAAATTTTTGCTTCACGTATTAAAATATAGATGATCCTAATAGTAAAAAGCTAGAACATACAAATTTTTATTTAAAGGTAATACGAATAAATTTAAAGGTAAGACGCCTGGAGCCGTCTTTGTTAGGACCACAAAGGGCTAAAAACGCGATAGCCCAGCTATTATCTCCACACAGACAGCCGGTTACTGTGTAAATATCAACCAACTAACCGTTTCATATACTGCCCCGTTAAATACAGTTGCCTCTGCCGAAAGTTGAGCACATAACCGCCAAGTCATAGAAACCAAACTTATAATCGTGATAAACGATTAAAGTAGCTTTCTTGACCACTCCTTCAATGTTCAGTCTATACAGTTTTGAACGTAAAGATGTATAGCTTGAACATGTATTGTTATTACCTGTATGTGTTAATAAGCTAAATTTAATTTAAAATTGTGGAGAATTTTACGAAAAAATGTTTTAAGGAAACGTAATTTGCCTCAAAAAAATAAAAAAATTTTTATTTGGACTTTTCTTCTATCTTTTATAGTTTAAAAGGCGGATCAAAGATCTGTTGGACCCAATAGAATGATTTTGCTCATTCACGTACTTAAATTCTCTTTTTTGTTAAGAATACGTTACCAAAACTTCAGTACGCTATCTCTTTTTGTTTTTGAGTTATCATGATGCCGGACTGACGGACAGACTGTTGGGAATGAGCTAATTAATTTAATCTGATATATTCTGTATGTCGAGTATAAAAATAGTTGATACACTCAAATTTATTGACCTTTGTGTGTATTTAAACTGTTATTTTAAAATTATTATTTATTAGTTTTTATATTTGTAGTAAATCATTATTATAATTTTCTACAATATATTGAGTAGAAATTTCTAACTAAATGTAATGAAAAAATATAAAAACAACAACACCTATTGTCAATTAGTGTGTGCTTTTAAAAAAAGTTTTGTTTGTTGTTTACGTGGCAATAATTGGTTTCGATATAATTTTTTACACTTACAACTGTTACTGCCTACCTTTAATTATATAAATGGAGAAGTGAAATATTTTTATGACTTGTTTATTATACAGTGTGTATTATCAAAGTTTGCCTTCTAGAAAAGTTATCTGTAAACATGGTTTTATAGTGACAATGAAAATTTTTCAATTCAGGATGATCCATAATTTAGTGAGCCTCGTAAATAGACTGGATATTTTCGTAGTATGAGCTCTAAATTAGTAAATAAAAGTACCAGTATTTAAAGATCAGTTGCAAGATTTCAACATACATTTCATGTTACATAAAAGATTTAAAAAAAACTAGAAAAGTATGTAGAATTGTTTAAAATAAGTAAGAAAATAAAACTCGAACTTCAATGGATTAATATTATAGAATAATTTTATCGTCATACCAATCAATATTAGTTAAGTAATCGTAGCCATTCATTACAATTGTAAATTGTGACAGATTTCTTGGAAATGATATGTCTTATATCATCATCTATCATATACTATATGCAAATATTATTATAAACCAGTGCCAATTAAAATAGCTTTACGGAAGATCGATTTACTTGTATAATGGAAAACCTTTTGTTCGGACAGTGTTATTTCTATGTATTATTATTATAAATTGAGAAGCTTATTGATAATTTACAATACATCGATTTCTCGATAGTAAATACTTCCATTAATACATGGAGATCTAGTACTCCTCATTTTAAATCAAATTCTAATTCAAAACGGTGAAATTTATTTAAAAACACAAAATTCTTCGTATAACCAATATATTTGCACCAAGATAACATTTGCAAACCCACATTTAACAAGCGAACCAACATTTCCTTTTCGCTCGTAGTGAACACTAAGGGTGAGGGGCGTTGAGTAAAACAAGAACAAAAAAGTTTTCTTGGTCTTTTTTGGAAAAAGGGCTTTCCTACTTCCTTTGCGATCGATAAATGCCCTAAGGCCGAAAGCCGAAGAAGCGGAGAAGGATACATAAATATCTAAGGTACAAAGACTACAGAAAACCCCTCTCTTTTTACTCTTTGTAAGCACTCGAAAAGAGCACACGAAGCTTTATTAAAGTAAAATTACAATTTTCAGTATTGTTGAAAAGTTGATTGAAATTTTTTTACCTGATTTTGATGATATCCAACTTAATTTTATATACGTTAGCCTATGGCAAAGTTAGCTTTATTTTCCACTGAAATATACTGTACGATAATGTATAATATATAATGTATAATATAAGGGACGGTAATAATCAGCAGGTCACTATAATAGTCGGTAGAAAATGTTTAACCGATTCGCTTTATATGATAATTTAGAAAAAAAAAATTTCTCTAATTATCAATTAGTCGTAGACTCGGTCACGCGTTACTGTGACAATTTTGAGACACTCGGTATTTGTTGCGGGCCACTCGTTATTCGGAGTAGGAAACCCGTGATACGAAATTTGTTTATATACATTCAGAATTTGGTATGGTGGATCCCGTATTTGGTGTGGGCCACTTGGTACCTCACCTCATTGACCTCCTGGATGGTGGTCCTTAGGCTTTGGCTCCGCATCACGCAAAGAATTAGATTACTTTTTATTCATTAAATTTATTTGTTTTATACAAAAACACAAACGTTTCCGCTTTATCCCACTTAGTTCCTTTTCGCATGAGAATACAAAGATAAAAAGCCTATGTTATTCGAGGGTAGTGTAGCTTCCTAACGTTGAAAGAATTTTTCAAATCGGTCCAGAAGTTTTTCAGTTTATTCTTTACATACGAAAATGCAAATGTTTCTTCTTAATAATATTAGTATAGATAAATAATGTATCAGGGATTGATTGATCAAAGAGAAAATTAATAATGAAAGTAATGTGATGTTTTGTATGAAAACGTATGTTTTGATGATATATTGTTGCATTTTGACAATAGTGTGTTATAGTGCCACAATAATCTTACATATAAATTGAACAATAACAGATTAGTCTTTGAATATCTAATTATGATGTTTGGCATATATATAATCGATATTGTCTCTACTGTTTATTATTTGTACCAAAGCTATGATACTTTGATTGTTAATGATTACACACACCACAATGTGATGTTATACTTATATCCTCTTAGTGGTTGGTATGTCTTAAACCAATGATCTTTTGTTATTTCTTAAACCAATGAACATTTTTGATCACGTATCTCTTATAACGAAAATAGCCGTATTTTGTGGATTAATTTCATCATGTTGTAAAAATATTTTAATTTTTTTTAACGAGTTAGAAATTGGAGACGAAAAAGATGCACGTGAAAAACTTTTCATTTTGGAATTCGTTAAAATTTCATTTATATCATTATTTTTTTCCATTCATTGTAAAATACAAATATATTTCAGATATCACCCGAAATGCTATCCGACATGCAATATCTCGAATCGATTTGAAGCACTCTTTCGGGAACTAATAATCCGAATGTAAAATAAGTCATATTTTTGTGTTTTAAGGATTTGCTTACCCTAAAAGGATAAAAAAATCTAAAACTTTCTTTAAAGATATTCAGTCGCCAAGAATTCCGAAAGATTTAAATATCCACTGTAACTTCATTAAAAGTTTTGCATTACACAAGTAATTATTTTTCTAAACCAATTTTTCTCAGAAGGGCATAAATCAGGAGCACCTTCGAAATTTCCAATTTCACAGTTTGTTTTAAGTTTTTTATGGCCCAAATTAATTACAAACGGGGACCAAAATCAAGCTCAAAAGACATCAGTTTACTATATATCTTACCCTCTATAAATTTCGTAATAATACCTCTTTTTCAAATCATACTTATAAAACCTTCTTTGGATTTTATCTGCGTTAGTTTTCAGTTATTTTAGTTTGACATTTTGATTTTCATTTCAATAAAGAATAATAATGTCGAACGATGGTTATACGAAATAATAATAGCTTGAAAAAATATTGCTAAAAAATTATCATAAATTGGTGTTATTTTAACTGAAAAAGATGTAATTTCATTGAATGATAATTCAAATTTAATGACCATTCTTTTTAATTATTTCATCCCGCCCAAAAAAACAAAAAAAAAAAAACAAAAAAACAATGATTTTAACAATAATACTGAATATTTAATAAATGAAAGTATTTCAAAAACATTTATATAAAATAAGTAAATAGTAAATAAGAAAAACATCACAAATTGTCAATGACTCCGTTGACAATTGTTCATATAGAGGTAACAAAACCTATTCCTATTCGATTATACCTGTAATATACAAAACCGATTGAACCTGTTATATGTATCAAGTTCCTTTATAGACGAACACCATTAAGTTTATTACTCATATAATCTAGTAGAAAGAAAAAACTAGTAGAAACAAGAAACTGCATAAATTATGCGACAATATTTAATAAAACCAAACTTAATTACAATCGTTTATTTAGTTTCATCTGCCCCGATATTTGTTTTTAATTAAATCTTAGTTAACTTTGATGGTATAATATAACACAAAAATAATGCGTTAACGATATAAAACTTTGTTCTTTTTTTTCGATTTCATTGCGCTTCCGCATTTGATAATTAATACGCTTGTAATTTATACTAAAACTTCAATAAACTTTCATTAATAGCTCTTTTACTTCTTAATAGTATAAAAGCGTGTATTTCAAAAAAATATTTTTTACTTAATATCTTGTTTTATCTATTATAACTGTCTAAATAGTTGCTAATGGTACGTCAGATTAAAAGTAAGGTTAAATAGAAATATGTTGACGATAAATTTCTTTACAAGCCACGACTTCAGCAATTTTACCAATATTTCGATTGTAGAAGAATGTAAATTATATGGCAATAATGAAAGTATAATTTACCAAATTGGGATTATCGCTTATTATATGTAAACATTCGTAATGGGAACTATGGATTCGTTCTGCAATGTGGATTGAAGTTTGTGATCTTTTGAAATGTTAATAAGAACACCAATTGTTTACCATTCTAACGTGGTCCAATAATGTATTCTCAACTAGATAGAATGGGTATTGAAGAAATTTGTGAGGAATTCCATTCTGTATACTAACTCGATGTCTTCTTTCATTGTCGTCGCTTAGTTAAAACCACATTTATCGGCAATACCTACATAATTAAAATTTAAAAATAATGATGACGGAGCCACTGTTATAGACGTGTATTTCTCAAAAACGAAGGTTGACCCCATTATTATCAGTATTATTATATCTTTATTCTATTAAAAAATAAGTTATCAGTGCCTACTAGCAATCTATACCGCATAATTCACATGAAATAATGACCTGATGAAGTATTATAAAATCGAATAAAATTCGCTATACACCATTCCAGTGACGTGGAGTACCGCATCTTCAATGGCATAAGATTGCTCGAACCCACACACATATTTTATATGTTTTATTTTTATATATCTTCTTCATATGTGGTGTAGAAAGACAAAGTATGGCGAAAGACTATCTTGTCCTCTAGAGAATAATTTACGAATATAAAAACATATATCTGCATATGTTTCTCACATTCACCATGCATTTGAAGTGGCACATCAATTTTCTTGCGTAAGCATAAAAATAGTCGCCAACAGATGGTAGGGTTTGAAAATAAGAAATGATTTTAGACTTTTATTGTTTGAATTGTTTCTGTATGTTGTTTTATTGTAAATCGAAAATATAAAATTTGCTGAAAATGTACAGGAAGAATAAACATAAATATATTTCTCAAATCAAATCTCACTTAATTTAGATTAGGTATTAGAGTTAGACGAGGTGACATGGCGATAGTTTATAAGATGACGCTATAAAAATGAAACTAGTAGTTTCCAAAATATTAATTTTAAACCAATCTTTAATCATTTAAGACGTAACAAAAAGTAATCAACAAAGTCTAAGCTGAAAACAATTATAAAAAACTTTTCTATAAGTCTGGACTGGTTATCTCTACTGCGGTGTCCGAGGGAGAAGATCACGTTGATTTTATCAGCCATAATATTTTTTTTCGTCTTTGTAGATCGCAACTTGCCCTATGTGTTTTTTTTATCCTTTGCTATGTGTGTTTGTGAAGTTAAAGGAATAGCTAAATTCTCTTTGACTGTATAGGGTATTGAATGTACAACATATAACATATTGTTGTACAAAATATTATTAAACTGCAACCGATTCATTAAATTCACAATGTGAATGGGCAAAAGTATATTGAGTGAAAACTAGAATTTGGTAGGTAGTGCAACTGTATCCATCTTTTGAAAGGAAATATGTCCATATAAATTATTGAGAGAAAAACTGCAGGAATCCAACACAATGGTAGACCAATCAATTAACCACCGTGTTAATTACAATTGACAAACTGCGGCTGCTGGGATTTGAACCCATTAACTTCTTGTAAAAGTAGCCTAACAGCTAAACATAATGTCTTAGAAATCTCTCAATTGAAGAAATGGTTGCTCAAATATTACTTAAACATTTTCATGCCTAAAACTAACAATCAATTTTTAGACTAATAGAAATTTTAAGTTGGAAGCACAACACTTAAACAAATGCCATTTAATTTTATATTATTCAGTTTTTGGTAATAATTTCGGACAAGAAATTCGGTTCAAATATTCAGCTTTAAGCAACTGAAAAACAAATTTTTAAGTTATAATTTTTTCTTTCCAATTTTCTACATGATAGAATCTGGATACTTTCATCGTGACACTAACATTTTATTCTCAAACTGAATATTCTTATTTACTTTGTTTATTGTTAAACTTAAACATATATCGGTTCTTGAAGTTTTCAAATAAACATATTTATTTTGGTAACAATTAAGAAGAATGACTTTATACTTTACAGTGATTTCTATTATACTTCAGTAATGGAATAGAAATTTTTATGGTATTACATTTCCTGTGCTCAAATATTACGAGAAACCACCTTTAATAGTTTTGCATACTAAACAAATTTCGATATTTTGATGGTAATCTTTTTAAACTTTCAACTCCAATTTTTATTTAAAATCAAAATATAAAATTATTGTAATCGAGTTAAAAACAAAATTAAATCGCTTTTCTATCAATAGTTTAAATTTTATATTTCTAATATTACGTAAAATTTAACTGGTTTTACGATGTTTCCCCCATGTTTTTACCGAAATAAAAAAGTTTGCATGTTTGAAAAAAGTTTAGAGCTTTCATTCTTATATCGAAACTACAAATACGAAATTGAATTATTACTAAAATTCCCATCGAATCAAGTTAAAAACTCTTTATAAGAGCAACTCAATTAACGATTCTTACCAAACCATTTAAAAAGCAGAACTTCACTTAGTATGCATTTAATTTATTTTCTTCTGATTATATTCTCCGATAAAATCTATTAGAATATGTCAAATTTTAGGATTTTGCACGTTACCAAAACTTTTTTTAATGATTTTATTGATATATTTGAAATATATTTGTAGGTTATATTAAATTTAGTCGTAGTTATTGTAAACCCCGGGCAATATTTTAGCAATTTATTTAATCAAGTATTCAACACTTAACACTTGATAAAAAATAGTTCAAATTTGTAATTTGACAATCTATTCAAGTAATACAATTGCATATTACATAACTATTTATATCACACGACTGTCACTAAAATATCAATTAAATTAAAAGCAGTTTTCTTCTTTTGTTTATTGTTATGTGTTTGTAATTTAAGAGTTGTTTACTTGACTAAACAACTTCACTAAATACTTGACTACAATGTTGATGTTCACATCTCCCAAGTAACTAAACTCCTTACTACTTGACTAAATTACTTGATCAATGTTTACAATTATTTATAGATGGAAATACTGAAAGCACAATTAAATTTTGGTCAATATTATAATTCAGTCTGTTCATCCCCATGCCTATTTGAATATGCCTCTACAGGGCAGTCTGTTCATCAAGGTTCAATTCCAGAATAAGAAGCTCTTGAGGAATTCATTGCAAAGTTTAAGATAAACATTTTCAGACTAGAAAACTTATACAACAGAAAGTTACATAAATGTTTTTGTATGATGATGGTTTCTTTAAATTCTTTATTTTTTTTTTTTGAAATTTTATATTTGCTTATTGACAACATAAATGCCCGAGTTACAACAAACTTTTAAGTATAATAAGTAACAAACTAAAGGCATTCAAATTGTATGGAATTTGTGTAACAACCCATCGAACATCTCACAAGACGAAGAAGATGATAATAGTATATAGAATGAAATATCAAGAATTATTACCCATTCCTACCCAAAAATATAGTAAGTGTATAGTAACTATATGTATTTATACATGACTATAACAGTTCATGACACCCATGGGATCACAAATACTGTACGGTTTTATTCCTTCAATTTTGATATTAAAATCTTCCTATATAACATACTTACATCTGATATTTTTACTACAGATATGTTATCATTTACATTGTCCACTATCTACTAACCAAGGACCTTCTTAAATTTTTAAAAGGGAAAATTTGTAAATTATGGAAATCGTATCGTTTTTATATATTTTTATTTTGTTTTTTTATTATTTAATTTTGTGCAACTTGACAAGAATATTTTTTGTATAAAACCAGAGAACAAATACAAAACAATGAAATTAGTTCTCGTTTTGACAAAATTTATCATTTTTATCAAACAAAAATAATAGAAAGCTATGGTGTAACCTATTGATAATATTCTGAGGAAAACAATTTCAAAATTTGTTAGTTTAGAATTTGAAAAATAAAGCGGTTCACACGACTGAAGTTTAGTTGAATCAATTGTTGTTCACATATTTCAATAGAAATTGATTCAATTAAACAAAAAGATGTAACTTCAGTTTTTTTATGTTAGAAAAAAAGACACAGACAATTGTAAATTGATCTGATTTCACACATTCACAGGTTTTACGACAGGTTTCGACATGAAAAAAATGATGCACTTGAACGAGCATATTTGACTGAGTCAATCTTTTCTTGCTCAACTTAATTGAAACAAATGTTCGCACTAGAAGTTTCGTTAAAGTCTTAAAGAGATTTAAATTTTTCGATTTCTTACTCTTTTTGAGAAATTGATCGAAAAGTTGTTCCATTAGAGGATCCATATTGAGTTATTCTTAAAGAATGAAAAAATTTCCTTGAAATGCAATACATTTTTCTAATTTATCTTATAACAAATAATTTAAACACATCTTACTTTTTTTGTAATACTTTTGGGTAAAACTTACTGCGAATATAACAATTATTTATATCGGTCTTATTCTACAGGGATTTCATAAATGACCGCAAATTTTTGTTTGTTTTTTGAATCAGATAGAGAATAAATTTCTGGGACAAGAAGCGCTGGTTAATTCTTGATACAATAATTAACCAATCATTACCAAGGTGTAGTGGAATAGCGCAAATTTTAACACAGTCCCTTATTCTTCTTCTTTCTCTTATAGGGAGATAGCTATTGCTTAATTCCTGTCTCAGAAATGTTTTCCGTATTTGATTCAAAAAAAACGGGCGATCTTTCACGGACAGCCTGTATAATAATATCAGTTACACGACTTTTTCGTTACACGTTGCCTTGTTTTTCCTTTATCGTTACATATCCATTGATATCAATTACTTGTATTTTGATACTTATATTTTTTTCAAAAATAAATCTGACCAATATCTTAAAAATGCATTTCACATATTTTAAATCACTTGAGGAGCACTTTTGTGAAAATAATTATTCAAAATTTTATCTTGAATTACTAAAACTGACTCACGCGCATGGTACAAAGATTCAAGGCAGGATGGATGGAACTGTGTAATAATGTTTTTGAAATTTTCGAAAGCTCAAATCTCAGAGAAACCTGTGGATTGCTTAGAAAGATACTCTGGAAGAAAGGAAAATCTACCCTCTTCACACTCCATGAAATTCGCGTCATTCTTTATGGGAACATTGAAGAATTTTCTAAAATAACAAAGTGGTTCACCATCTTAAAAAAATACACTTTAAAGTTTCCCTTTTGCCTCCGAGTTATATTCTATAGCGGCCCACCGTATTGTTTGGAGACATGTATTGTTTGGATAAGCAAGACTGCTCGCTCTGGATAACTGACTCTAGAATATTTGAGGACTTGAGCATTTAGAGAGTCTTATTGATAAATTAAATCCTGTTCCCTTTCAAAATTTGTTTCTTAACGTTTCCTCTTTGGATAAGCAAGGTGACTCTAGTTTAAAACCTGGCCCTGGAATATATAAGAACATTTCAAGTATCTTATTAAAAAATTTGATCCAGTTCTCTTTTTCTTAACATTTCAAGTAGAACGACTATTTCATCGATTTTTTCAAACTTAGAAGTAGTAATTTCGATTTCTTTGATACAACAATCTTTGGTTTTGAGTATTTTGCAAAATAATTTTATTAAAATCACAAAATTAGTGATAAAATTTTGAACTGTAATAAATCTTCTGAGCCCAATTGACATAAAGTACTACTGATCTCTAAAATCGATATTAACCATCGTCGTTAGCTCTGTATCAATAAAGAAGCCGTGATGCAATACTACTTGATTAATTTGTAGAGATTTGATTGGTTGATTCATATGAATGAACCACTTTGTAAATATAGTTATATGCATAAACATAATATAGTTATTTAAAACTTTCTATACGAGCTCAATATCTTCACCAATATAACATGCATGTACATCTATCCATCGTATCTATCGTATCTATTATATTTTATGCTACCATGATGCTAACATCTTTACTACTATTATATTATAACTTGTTCCTAGTATGCATCCATGCAGTATGAACGAATGCATTCAGAACGCATCCATACACACTGGGTGTAAGAAAAGTCCACGAAAGAAATTAGTGAATTATGATTTTAGAAGAAACGTGCATTTCAAAATGATTAAAGAAATTTAACTTTTAATACTATGAATCCATATTAGGTTATTAATATAATTTTATTGACTCACTTTCCTTTCGGGTGGAATTTTATGATTGATTTTCAATTAATTTCCGAATAATTTAGATTATAGTAAAATTTGGACTATAGCTCAAAAGTGGATGACCATATATGATAATGTAGACAAATTAAGAAAAACGAAAAGGAGGAGAAACAGAAAACAAATCAGCAGACATTAAAAAAAATCAATCAAAAAGTGAAGGAAGCGAAAAAGATGAAGATATGGACTCGCTTTCTTGAATGTCTGTCCGATTTGCATTTTGTAATTGATTTTAAACTAACTTCCCGATGAGGCAGATACTTGAAATTTGGACCATAGCTTAGAAATATGCGGCAATGCATAAAAATGAGCAATGAGGCAAACGATTAAGAGGAGAGAAAGTACACAATAAAGGCGAAAACAAGAAAAGAAAAAGAGAACGAAACAGCAAAAATATAAAACAAAAATGAAGAAGAAGAAGAACTATACGGAAAATTTCTATCATATAAACCAATAAACAGAAAATAATAAAATAGAAATAATTTTTAATATCCATGTTTTTATCATGAACTAAAAATTCTAAGATGATTTCTATTACTTCAGACGTATATCATGAGCTACATGCGCCCCATATTTTTCGTTGCATAAACATGGTTCATTACAAATTATTTTTTATTTATTTTATTTTATTTTTTGCTGCTGAAGAAATCCCAGTCTTATATATTTATTAGACCCTAAAATGACCCGTAGATCTAGCTATAAGACATACATATAAATTTCAATTCAATTCAATTCTTTATTTATTATTTTTTTAACAATACATATTTGTACAGAATAAGTCAAAATAAGGGAATGAGACATGTGAAGGGAAGGAGATGCATACCTGCTATGACTGAATTTATAAAGATCTATTCCAATATTCACTTTGTGCAAACTAAAATTGAAAACCATAGAAAACCATTGTTAAGAATAGCCGGCACCCGATACTAATTATTAAATGTCTCCCGAATATCAGTGAAGAAGTGATTCGGTTCGGGATGTGGAATACAGTTAATACTTACCTGAAGTACATAAAAGATTTAAATAAAAGCTGTTAAATTGCAGAAATCAAAAAGTTAGGTTTCCCAGTTGAATCTATGCGAAGATTAGAAACCAAAGAAAAATGCATTTATTAATGAAAATGAAATAAACATAATTATAATTAAAATTTAAATCGACTATTTATTATCGATTCAACTGAGAAGTCAAATTTGTTGGGAGAAATATCCTTACAAAATTTCCCGATTTTCTTTTACACACTGTATATATAGTGAATGAATGTAACAAAACTACTATCTTGTTCTCTTTGTATGCATAAAAGCTGTCTGTATGTAGCAAGCTTTGATAGTATGAATATATATATGAGATATATTGTGTTACCAAGTACTTAAATACATATATGAGATATATTGTGTTACCAAGTACTTGAACTAATCAATATTCAATTATTTCAATGTATATTATTTGTGAAACAAGATGAAATCATTACATTAATCATATCCAATGATTTTTTAATAGTTTTAGTGTAGATGAATAGTTTTCATATGCATTTCACGAATGTAGTAAAGTGAAAATGAATGTGAGATTTCTATCAGTCACGTATAGTTTTTCCGGAAAACTTTGGTTCTTTAAATTTTAAATTGTTGCAATAATTACAAAACTATTTCTCATTGAGCAGTAAATATTGTTGAAAAAAACTTTAAATTTATTATTTTACTTATACGAAAATATTTAATAAAAGAAAATTACTTTTTTATATTAGATAAATAAATAAAATGTAATTTAAATTGTGTTAAAATAATATTTTTATAAAATCATTAATACTTCATTTACTTTTAGTATTCAGTTATTTTATATACGGATATTAATTAAGTTTTGTGTATCATATTTCGACTAAAATAGACTAAATAGTATAAACTTTTCTTATAAAATTTACTAAATATAGATAATGAAATTAATTTTGAGGATCCAAATTTTTATCAATTTATTATTATTCACATACACAGAAAACGTAGACCTCAAAATATTGAAGAATTGTTATACAATATTATGAGTAATATAATTTATTAGAAGAACTATGAAGACTTTGAGCAGAAGTTAGTTGATTTTATTGTATTAGAAGATTAAACAGCTATTTCAGCAAAAATGTTGTTTTTTAAGAAACAAAAAATATTTGCATTGATCTTTTTACAACCTCTTACGTACACAAAAAAAGTTGTTAAAAATATCGAAAATGGAGCAAGAAAAAATATTACCCTTTACGCTCAAAATAACAAGTGATTCTTAAAAGGGATTGAAACATAATACTGAAGCACACTCCAGTATGAAAAATATTCAATTTTTACGCAGAAATAACTCAAAAAATACTTCAAAATACTTCTGTTTATACCAAATTCCAAATATTTTGAAATTTGGTACGCACAATATTGACATGAAAATGGGGGGCTTGTCAAACAGGTTTTCTCAAAGAAAATTTTTCATTAAAAAAAAAAAAAAAAAAATTATTTAAATTTTGTTTTTGAAAAATCTTCGATAAGATCTCCGTTTTCGTGTCAATATTTTGCAAACCAAATTTCAAAACATTTGGCTAAGTTATTTATGGGTGAAAAATGAAAGAAGTACAATAGTGTATATTACTTGTAATTTAAGTCACCAGATTGTTAGAAGCACACTCCTTATATAAAGTAGTATACTTGATGTAAGGAGTTCAATCCCTCTTAACCAAATTTTTCTTAGATTTAACTTAGATTTGTTATTTTTAGATTCAAATGTTTTGATATTAGAAAAATTTTCAGTTTAAAATATAGTCCAAGTAAATATTTTTTGAAAGAAAAAAATAACAAATATCTAATCAATCTTTTTATAAACAAACTTCTTACACAAAAAATAGTTTTTAAAAATATCGAAAATGTAGATAAAACAATTACCTATTACGTACATTAAAACAAATTACGCTTAAGGCAGATTGGATCATAATACTCAAGCACACTCCTTTATAAAAAATCCTTTAATTTTCGCACATAAATAACTCAAAAAATGTGTACATCAAAGTCCAAATATTTCTAAATTTGGAAAGCTCAACATTGATATGAAAGTTTTTCTCGAAAAAATATATCTAAATATAAAAACCAATTTTGTTTTTTTTGTTTTTTACATTAGAAATCTTTTTTCGAGAACCAATCTTCGATAAGCCCACTGTTTTCATGGCAACCTCTTACATAAAGAGGAATGTGCGCTTGATGTAAGGGGATCCCTCTTAACCAAATTTTTGGTTTTTTCAAATGTTTTTTCAAATGTTTTGTTTTAATATAAAATTATAGTTTTATATACAAGTCAATAGTCATTACGAATAAACAATTATTTTCAACGCATATACATTATTATGAATATGTCGTTTCTATTATTAAATACAAATAAATTAATTTTAATTAAAATATTTACATTTACAATCAAATAATAATATATAATAATGATAAAATGTATTTTGTATTCAATGAATGTTGTTGAACATGAATATATTAATACTTACTAATTAAAATAATTATAAATTAAATGATATAATTCTTTGCTTTCATGTAACATAAATTACAATACAAAGTGTACAAAATAAAGTATTATTTATTTTAAAAACAATTCAAATTGTATGTTCTATATCAAAAAAAATTTATCAAAAAATGTTTAGTTAATTAAATCAACCAACCTTAGCCTTGTTGATTAATACGATTTAAATCTTATTAATAAATATAAATTTTATTGTTTTCCATCAACAAGAAAAATTCTATAGTCAACTCTTCTAAATAATTAATTATGGAGGTGGATTTCAACATGTCACGATTATATGTGTTGAAATCATTAAGTTGGAAGCATAATATCAAAATAAGAATTAAGTCCAAGAAGTATTCTAAAATTATTTCTTTCGGTTGATACAAAATAGAATATTAATGAATCTACAGCTTTAAACGGGTATTTATTTTTATAGTGATATAAAATTTATGATATTTATTAAAGGAAATAAAAATAAGAGGGTTTATACCTAGGTATTAGAAAAATTAACTTTACTTTTATTTAAATATAAAATACTATTAAAAAATTTCAAATCAATTATTTTAATCATTTCAATACTATTGATGTATCATTTTTACAATGAAATGTGCATGAAAAATAAGTGATTATAGATGTAGTTTCAATCTATACACTACCTACAACTTCTGTTTGAAATACACAGGTATATTTCTATCGATATTTTATGGTAACAGGAATTGGGACTATAAAATAAGATTGTAAAATTCATAATAAGTCTTAAAGATTGAAAATTTAACCCATTTAATTTGATTTTAGTTATAAAAACCACCACATATTCTTATAAAAGTATTGAAATCAATAACAAAAAAATGAAATAAAATTCAATCAGTTCCAAGAAATGTAATAAATTATTTAAATATTTAATAAACGTTTGGTTACTCGTCTTGTTTGTTTGTTGAAGAATATCATAAAAAATTCTTCTAATATTTGAAATTCTATTACCGTTTAGTTTTCTATTCTGATAATGGTAAGTTTATTTTATAGGTTTTTACCTACAATACTGAAACATAGAGGGTAGTGCCTTAAGTCAATACACATAATTGTATTCGTATGCCTTAATATATAAATAGATTTAAAGACTATGTTTATTTGAATATATCTTATCATCAAATTTTTAAGAAAAAAAAGAGTACCTTGGCAAAATTCTTTAATAATCTTGTAGTATACATACATACTTTTTCACCAATTTTTTAATGAGTTACTTCTACTTGGTCCAAAGTCTTTTTTGTCGTCACAATAACGACATTTTTGACGTCGTTAACGTGAGGCCCCATAAAATTACGATTTCACACAGGCATGGAGGTATATAAAAATGGTACGAGACGAATGAATACAGACATGAGTAAGGCAATTTAAGAAATTAAATTATATAAAAATCTTTATTTTGAATGTAATGGTTAGAAATTGGCATCTTATAGATGAAGTACGTATGCTATCACAAATACTATGTATTAAAGAGAGTGCAATATATCATCTTTGAATTTGTAACAACATTTGAATTATATAACTATTTACGGTGGGGACTAGATTTCATTTGATATAATAACATCAGATTTTATTTTATTTATGTATGAAAATAAATGAAAATTGTAAAAAAAAATATATTTATTCACACTTGTAACTAATCGATGTATTCTTAAATAATTTAAGTACAAATTACTGGTTAAAAAATTGAATATATTTTTCTGTTTGAAGTTGGATTCATGTCTACATCCTGAGATAATATTGATAATTTCATTTAAAAAAGCATTGAAAACCAAAAAATTTATTATACTTTTATAATTTACTAGTCTAAAATTTAATAATACTGATTTAGAACATTTTCTCTATTTTTATATAACAATAATCGTCAATTGAAATAATGAGTTCATTTCATGCACTTTTTCCTCCACTTATATTTCCCATTCATTTATCCTTAAGTTGATTCAATAAAACAAAATATTTGTATTGCCTTAAAGTCCGAAAATTGTAAAAAAAACTTGACGTTGTAGAAAAATAGAAAATTTGGAATTTCTCATTAAGTTATTTTCTTAATAAAATTAATAAAAGGCTTATTAATTAATATTGTGATCGCATTCAAAAATTTTTACTTCATTCTTATCATAATTTTTTCAGAAAAGAAGATGCCACTCACTAAAATTTCGTGGCTAATTTACAGCCAGTTACTTTTAATGAATTATTAAAGCTTAGCAAAATTATTATTTTTTCATTAGTATTTATTTATGAATCACCTAGTTGACTGCCCCAAAAGGACTTTTAAAAATAAAATCTAGGATATAGGAAAATTAGATTAAAAAATCATCCTTTGAAAAGTCCATTCCACATATGGTATAATATATATATATATATATATATATATATATTTATATTCAATTTTTATAATAGAAAATTGCTATTGATAAAACGTATTAAAATTTATAGATTAAAAATATCGAGAATATGATAGTTTTTGTATACTTTTGTATGCAAATACAAGGTGTCTCATAAATAGAGTTCATCCAAATTTTGACCTTTGGACTTTAATCAATTTTCGTAACGAAACTCCAATTGATTTTCTTAAAATAACGAATTTATTACACTGATGGTTTGAGTTTAAAATTTTTAAGTTCAATATACATTTTTTATTATTACAATAAAATGATCTTCCCCTGTGCGGACTCATATTTGTACATGTCATTATGGTTAACCCAAAGATTGACTTTTTGGTAATTTTCGTACAAAATAAAGTACTAAAGGTTAAATCTTTTGTTGCTCTAGTTAGATAAAAACTCAATAATATCTAGAAGAAAATTCGTGTCAAATGATGTACCCAGTATTTTATGTTGTCAAGGATATACTGCTCAAAACAAAACAAATTCTTTTAGAAAAACTCCGTTATTTCTCTCACATCCGGTAAATTGATACTGTTCAAATATTTTTCTATAAAAATTCCTTTTTCTCTAAAATAACTTTATTTTTCTATAATACCATATACATCCCCGATATGAATGTGTATACAATATAGATATAATGTATGTTTAAATTGAGTGGTGAGAGATTGAAAACGATGGTTTGTCTCTTATATGTACATAATAATATGTATAATATATAATAGAAGCGACTATATATGTATATAACCTATAAACATATATATTAAATATATCCGCAAGCCAAATAAATATTATCAAATTTAATATAATATTAAAGATGAGAGAGACTATTAAAAATCGTTTTAAAAATCAACATTTATAATATCGGATATCCGGTGAATATCGCTTTATACCATCAAGCTCTTTCAACTGAAATTTTATAAAGTTAATTTTACAACTATACACGATCTAATAGAACTAGAAAACACTTTCAGTCATAGAAATAACGCTTTAAACTATCAAGCTTCTTCAACTGAAACTGTATAAGGTTAATTTTACGAGTAGTAAGCTATTTCAGTCACAGATGAACGCAAATTGAGGATTTTAACAAAAATCCTATATAACTGATCATAAAAGTGGATTGAAGTAATTTGTTTTCAACTATTTAAATACAATTACAGTGAAACCTTGATAGAATAAAGCTGATAGAATTTTTTTTTATTTCAAGTAATTCAATAAGGTTTCGAATTACTTTCTGCTTTATTGTATCGAAGTTTTGCTATAATAGTATAAATAATTAGCAAAAATTACTTTTAATAGACGCTATTATTATTAGTTATTTTGGGTTTTCTACAAAGATTGAATTTGCATACATATATGTAGAAATTTAGTTGAAGTTAGTGGTCGTGTATAATAAAATTTTAATTACCCTAATATTTCAAAATTTACTTTGAAATATTGTATTGTAGTCAATGTACCATCGAAAATTTATAGTTTTTCTTCAATGGATTCCCGCCTAGGTACGATTTTTCGTTTTTTTACTAAGTATTTTTGAGCTATTTCGTTGGTACCTAATACAGAAGAGACTCGTACGGACAGTTCTTAAGGCGATTTCATTTATTTATTTAATCAAAAAATCTTTATTATGAGGTTCTTTATATTAAAGTCACTGTTTTACAGGAATTAATAAGCGTAAATAATTTTGTGTATAAACTTTTCACGAATTTTAATGATTTTTTAAATTCTAACACCAACTAAAGACTTAACAATACTAAGGCTATAAAAATTAATTCACTGAGTGAATATTCAAGAATATTTATTTGATTTCAACAATTTTAACTTTTTTTTTCCCTAACTCTTACCCTTTTGACCAAACCCAACTCTCACGCCTCTTAAATATATCTATACTGATAATGTGCAGGGAAGATTCTTACCAGAACGAGGGAGCCGTACTTCGCAAATTATGATTCGTCACATAAAATACTTTCAACCTTACAAACAGACAATTACTCAAATGGTCCACATGTTTGTAAACTAATACGCAGATTAAAACTGTTTTTTTTTTTCATAAATTATATTGAAAAGGTTTGATAAAAAATAGGTAAAATACGAATTTATTTTAAATATTCAATTTTTTTTTCTTTGATGTCACATTTTTTCAATATAATGTTTATATTCACATTTAAAAAAAGTATCTACCTTTCTTAACTCAAACATACCTTTGAAGGTTTTTCATCAAGGTTAACTTCATGTAATTCTTACTACAAACGACTCTAGTACCATCCTTCCTCTCTTTAAGTTGAACAACAGGATTGAAAAGGCTCATAAAAACTCATGACTTAAATATAAAAAAAGTGCCAAAATAAAACTATATACTTTGTATCATTCTTTTTAATAATTTCTATTAGTGTAATTTTTTCAAAATATTTATATTTTTGAACCATAATGACCCATATAATTTATATTTTCGATTATACTTCCGATACTTCAAACAAATTTAAAAAATAAAGAAGCCTTATATTTAGCATGAATACAAGCGAAATGTTTTCATATAGTGCGATTGCCAAGTCGTTAATGTTCATATTGAAAAATGAAAATTTTAGTTAACACGCATTATGAACAGATAAAACAAAATAATCCATGATAAAGAAGTAATATTATTTATAATTAATTGTTTACATACTCAAATATTTGGCTAAAACATGAAATAATTTGATACGGGGATACCGAAATATTGTTCATGCAAAACTGCGGATTTTGCAGCATTTCGTTGTCAAAATGCATTTTTATTTTTTCATACTATAAACATTCTAGTCTGTACAAAATACTGTATTATCGATTATTATTATTACTATGAATACAAGCGAATTGTTTTTATTTTGTATGCGATTGTCGAAATCTTCAACTTAATATTTTCAACAACTTTTATTGTATTAAAACATCAATTTTACAAAAGTAGAAACTTCAATAGATAAACAAATATTGTCGTATTCTATTGAAATATGGTAAGACTTTAAAATATTAGACATCTGCCAGGGACCAAACCCGGAACCAGTGACACAAAAAATGAAAAAAAATACGCTTATATTCATAGTAATAATAATAATCAAGAGCCATGTTTGATAGAAACATAAAAATAGTGAGATTGGAAATATTGCACATAATTATAATAGAATATTTGTAATTTACTACGGCTAGAAATGAAATGCTCCTGAACAGAGATCTTGTATACACCAAATTCGTTGAGCTAACTTTTGACCAAAATATCTGAGAGTTCAGTAATATGTTTGTATATAACTATTCTCAGTATAACCGGCTCAGTGAGTAAAGGCTCTAATAGCATCACCCGTTTGAATACTTAAACTGGCGGTCATGGCTTGTATCAGAACGAAGTATCCGGTTCCACCAACAACAAAATAACAATATATTTGCCACCTTGTGCTTTCTTTACCTTCAGGTGATGGATTGTCCTAAAAGTTCTATAAAGTCTACTTACTAAGGATGCAGTAGGTTTACTTGTTAGCTTGATATACACATTTTTTTTAAGTTGGGATTTACTCTTCGGTTGAATTTTAATTTTTTTGGTCAAATGCTTCTTAAAAAGTGAAGATTTTATTCCAATTTTGTGCCAGTGATATTTTATGGTTTGATATGAAGCATATATTTAACATTATGCGTATTTGAACATAAAAGTATGTTAGTAAAGTTAAAATGAAATAAATAAAAAAAAATAAGAAAAAGTAGGTAAATATTTATTGCATTTTGATGGTAACGATGCGAGGGTGGAATAAATACAAATATACAACGTGTAACAGAAGTAACGTTGTATACACGAAAGTATGCATTTCTACTGTATGAAAGCAATAAGAAGCACTAAGAGAAGCGTAGATGTTGTCTTTAAAAATAAATAACGGCATTAATGGAGAACTGAAAATTCTGTCGAAATATGAAATAAATTTTTTTAATATTAATAACTGATAACTATAAGAATTTGGAAACTAAAACCAATTCACCCATTAGCCATTCAAAATACCCTTAGTTCTCTGTTCCATTCACCAAACTGATTTTTCGCATTGCGCAAATTTTCTTACTAAGATCAGTAGCATAATATTACGAGTGTCGTTTTCCTGTTTTCAAGAAAATAATAGTTCATTAAGAACAAATCTGGTTTCCAATCCCAGGAGGAGAAACAGCACGTTTTTCTTCTGAGTCTCAGTAGCTTTGTATATTTTTGTTTAATGTATACTGTCAATGTCATCTTATTTTACGTCGATTTAGCTAAAAAATAATTTTGTGGCGACAACCCGTTTTCCATTCAATTACTGACGTCATTACAACGTTCTGTTTTTTACCCGCTCTTTACTTCATACGTTCATCTCTGTCTGTTTTTCACTTTATTGTGTGGAAATCCGGATTCATTAATTTTTTTTTTCTACAAATTTTCTATCATGGTTTTCATAGATCTTTTTTTCCTAGAAGCTATTTGAGGTAATTATGTTCGAAACTGTAGAAATTGAAGTACTGTAACAATATGGTAATTCAACTTGGTACGTTACATTTTTTTTTGTCTGAATTATTTTCTAATTAATATTACATATTATAAATAGCATGCATCTGTGTTAGTCCTTGTGAAGGATACATTTGAAAAACGGAATAATGACAATTCATTTTCCTTTACCATTATTTATTTTTAATTTTTTTGGATTATTCTGACACTATTATTAAAATTATGTAAATTATATTGTTTATATTTATATTTTAACAACGTAATTAATTTCGAAAAATTTCTCGTTCTTATCTCTTCATCATCCGATTCTGATGATGAAGGAGAGATTCTTCGAAATATATTACGTTGTCAAAATACAAATTTAAACAATTGATGTAAGCAATTAATAAAAATATAATGAAATACATAAAAGTCTGATGATGAAGGAGAAATCCTTCGAAATATATAATAAAAATATAAACAATAAATCATATATAGTGCAAGCAAAAAATAAGTAGAAAAATTGACAAAAATTTATCATCAATTTATCTTTGCTTAGTTTGCGTTTTACATATATCCAACGTAAGATTCAACTTACTTCAAATTCATTATCCTAAAAGTATACATTACTTCTGTAACATCCAATAAAATCACTTTGAGATTGTACGATATTTATAGTATAATCGTGAAGATTTGTTTACACAGATTTAAAAAGAGATTTATAATAAATAATTTTTTTGCAAATAGTAGAGTGTATTTAGGTAAAAAAGAAAAACGTAAAAAAGAAGGTAATTTACGAGTTGATTATCATATTTCTCTTTATTTATTCCTGCGAAATATTGGTTTTTGTTTTTTGTACGAGAAGCATAAATATTTTTTTTTTTACTGTAAAGAAAAATATTATATGATTTTTTTTTTTTTGTATATAATCTTTATATGTTTTTACTCTCAATGGAAAATCAAAAACATATTAAAAGTTTCATCGAAATTCACGAGAAAAGTAAGAGAAAAAAAAAAAGAAAACACATTTTAATCTGTGTTTGTAAATCGTCTCATTTTTCTTATCACATTTTTCTGTTGTTTATTTATTTTTTTAAATGATGAACGATAAAAATCCCTTACGCAGGATATGTCTGAACTAAGTAAATTTCTTTCAAGTAGATTTGAATATACAGGATCAATTTGTTTTAAATATGGCGGCACTGGAAGTTCGAAATCGGTTGAAACAGAAAGAAAGATCATATATGTGGTCATCCAATAATATTTTCAGGCCAATAAATTAAACTTATCGGATAAAATAATTTCGGTTACGATATCTAAGATAATTTATTGCAGGGAGTTTTCATTACTTTGTGGAAAATATTAAAGGTTTTAAAGAAATATAACTTCAGTTTTTGAAAAATGCTCTACAAGACGAAACATGTCAAAGATATTGTAAAAATAGTGAACTAATATTTTATTCTTTCAAAACCTTTTATATCTAAGACAAGACCCACTACTTCGGGTAAGTATTAAATAAAATAATAATCGGAAACGAAATGCCATACTCATTGGAACGCATAGTTTTTTCCGATACAGAGATATATAATATTTTCCGATACAGAGATATTCCGATATAGAATTTAACAACTCTAAATAGACACCGACACAAAGATACTGGATCATGTTACATTGTCTTGCCCATGGGAAACCGTAGAAAGGTAACGTATAATTTGAACTTGACTTTGACAACTGCTGAAAATCAACTCATACCACTTTTATGCCAATAATAGCTATTAAAAAAAAATTTCACAAATGAAACGGTTTCAGTTATTGATAATCGATATAAGTGACGACATAATATATAAGATAGAATTAATGGTTATTCGAAAAAATTATGAAAAAATCATTTTCATCAATTTAATACCAATAGCTTATTTTTCTGTAAGTGAAAATTTGAAAAAATAATAGTCATTTGTTTTTTATGGGATTTTTGTTTAAAATATATGTCTAGACCTAATTATTAAAATATTTTTGTTATAATAAATGACAAACCATATGTTTTAAGTCCCATAGTATGGTGACATAGCGACAACAATTAATTTGTATGTTTTCCCATTATCTAAATTTTTCTTTATATAACATTAACATTTTTTTAATATTAAGACATTGTTTTTTATTTTCAATGCTTGTGACGTAGACTTAAGAATTCTTTTTTAAACTATGATTAATTATTTATTTGAAAATAAGTAATGATACCAAATAAGTAAATTAATTATTTAAATACTCTGCTATCTTTTATTTATGCTGGGTTAACAAAATATGGAAATAAAAGAGATATTAATAGAAAATTATAGACGACAGATCAGGAGTTATACATAGAAATTTTCAAAAATAACTGATCATCAAAATCGATTTGATAAGTATTTTTCGGGATATACGCGTATTTGCAGGTTGTGTTGCACTGAAGAGCGGAGTACAAATGCAGAGTGTCGGTGACCAAATCGGTAATTATGATTCATAAAAAGCGACTCAACCGATCTGTTTGGAATAATTTTTATTTTTAAATTTTACGTGGTAAGTTTGGTTGCAAATTAGATTTTTTTTACGAAACCGCCATTTTATCAAAAATTGAAATAGCGATTTGGAAAATACTAAGTTTTATCTATTCACTAAAATAATCTTTTTATTTTTATATATATATATATATATATATATATATATATATATATATATATATATATATATATATATATATATATATATATATATATATATATATATATATATATATATATATATATATAATTTTTTTTTTTTTGGGTGAACTATACCGGAGGGATCATGGTCTCGCGCGATCTCCTATAAACTTAGATGTTGCCACATAATATGTCAATACTTTTGGTGTTTGTATAATAAAATACCTTTTCACAAAAAATTTTTTTCTATATCTTTTTATTATATATTAGATCTCTTTATCTTTATGTCTTTTTGACCTTGTAATTTTGATTAAATTGGTATATTGAGGTCACAACATAAAAGCACTTAAAAATTATCTAATTCTGGTGCTTAAATTTTATTATAAATTTTATTATATTGCTCTGTCAGTGTGATTTCACGACAGCAATCAATCATCATGACACAATTTTTGTAATTAAAAATTTAAGCACTTAATTTTATTTTGCAGCACCTAAATAACAGTAATTTTGAGCATATTTAAATTCAATTTTGAATAGTTTGCTCTGTTAGCTTGACTAGTATAACATTATCTATTATAGTTTCTTTACTCACGTTAAGTTTACGTTTAAGTTACATTATGCTATGTTGTGTTGTGTCAAGTTGTGGTTAAGGAAACATCTGTTGTTAAGTGTTAATATTATGCTATCTACCACGCTATAGTCTTGGCTAAACGTACAACACATCAACGAAATTCCATAATAGTAGATATACCCTATGAATGTATTTTATGCGAATTACGTGAATTGGTAGAAAAAGGTAATTCAATTTTTACCTCGTTACTCAATTATAGTGAATAGATTTTAAGGTTCCAGAATTGTTTCTTATACTACAAAAGGGGTCTTTAAGGGATTCAGAGGGTTATTTTAAAGACCATAACGTTAATTTTAATATATATTTCTCATTTTGCAACTTAATTCGTTTGCTTCATTCATCATTGATAACTTACTTAATCTTTATGCTAAAACTGGCTTGAATTCTTAAATTAAAAAATAATTTATAGCAATATAGTGTCACCATTGTGGATCAAAGGGTCAATAAACTGTAGCAGTTTCGTGGCCACAGGACAAATTGGGAAAAAGTGTAATCAAGATTTCGTCTGATTTTTCCACAATCAAAGATCAAATGCCGAATGTTTTGATATGGGTGTACCCAAGAATTGCATAGAAAAATATTTATTATATACAGGTTTGACAGAAATCTTTGCCAACCCGGGAATCAAAACTGGGACTACTGATGCAAAAGCTCATCATACTTAATTAATCTTCCAACTACAACAAAAAAGTTTATTCAAGTTCAAATCAATTGAAACCAATTATTCAAATATTGAAGTTTATTTCTGTATTTTATCTAGTCTTGAGATCCCCATATAACACAAAATGTTGGTTTCATTTTGATATCGATTTCTTTAAAATGCTGAAGGTCAAAATACTTTAAGTCTGTCGATTACAGCCACATGATCACAAGTATTCATAATTTTATTATGACTAAATGTCAACACAGGGTATATAAATAATTGACTAAAGTCAGTTGTTGTATTGCTATCTGTGACTCGATCATACAATGTTCAAACACGGCTATACAAGAACCAACCATTGATATAGTAAGCAATAACCGAATCAATTAATTCTATACACTAACACACCTTCCAATTACCTACCTGGTTTTGATGAGCTAAAACAAAATTCATTACAAATTTTCAATGTTATTAGTGACATTTTCTTCTGAAAGAAAGTGCAGATATTTTAGTTGTATCCAAAATTATTTATATTTTATAATCAGAATTTGGTTACTAGACAAAAAAAGTCTATAAGTAATAATTTTTAATCTTTGTCAAACAAATTTGGTACGTTGTCATTGTTAAACTTTGCTCCGGCTTAAACACATAAATATTAAGCCATCCGTTATTCAATCTATTACACAACATTTTATAATCAAATATTAGATATTTTATTGAATTAAATTTGATAAATATTTATTCCTTTAAAGCTTATGAATAAACACCGCCTATTTATATAAATTTGGGAATTTATACAAAATCTCAAACATAAATTTTCCACCAAGTCGTTAGAGGAATTTGTGGTGAAACAAATTCGTAAATATTTCCTGAATCATAGATTTTTTTGGCAGTATGATTATCCTTCAAACTAATTTTTTAAAAAAAATGAAAAAGAACATGAAAAAAAACGAATGAAATTGTAGGGTATTAATCAAAAACAGTAGATATAATTTTGAGTGAAATTAACATCTGATAAATTTTAATCTAATCGAGTTCTAAAAGAGATCTCATATTTCTTGCTTACAAAATTCGAAAAACAAATCTTGAAGTGCTCATATTTTTGACTTCCTACTGACCTGATAAAAATGACTTATTTCAGACCTCATTCTGATTTTTTTCAAAATTTAGAAAAACGAGTTCTTAAGTATTCACAATTCTGAATTCTTGTGAAATCAGAAAAAAAGACTACTTAAAGAGTTCTGAATTTTGACTTCTTAAAAAAGAAATGACCATGACGTCATTATTCAGATTTCTTTTTGCGAACTTTTTGATTTCGATATTTTCGAGTAAATGACTATTTTTTTGTAAATTTAAGAATGTAAAATAGAAATACCTGGGATAATTTTATTGCCGCTACGTTCTAATAGGCATAGAGATAAAAAATCAAATTGAGGAAAAAAATTTTGTCCAAAGTTTTTCGATAGCGTACGTTCTTGAAAACTTTTAATATGACAAGCAGGGTCAATCTTTAATGATAACGTATTTTATAAATTTGAAATTTTTGGTAAGATGATTTCAAATATTTTCTGTCAATCATTTAAGTATTAATAGATTCTGAATTTGTATAATATATATAATAATTATTTTGTAAAGTTGTTAGAATTTGATATGATCAAAATTTTCATAACAATTTATCGTATCGATAGATTTTAGGCTAATAATTCATCAATTTGATTAAATAAACTAGAAATCTGAAACTATTTAAAAGAATCTATTGAAATGTTATATAATGAACTTGTTAAATTTTATCAATGAAATTCGTTCAGTCTACGCATTTCATACAATGTTATGAGTTAAATTGGTTGTTAGTTGCTCTTAGTTTGATGTCAAATCTTATTAAAATGATTTTCAACAGTATAATATCCGTTTGAAATTAGTTTTTAGGCTTGTTTATTTAATATTATATAACAACCGGTTTAAACAGGTGTGTGGAATATTATTAAAAGTATAATTGTTTTAATGTTACGCAAAAACTAATTTAATTTTCAACCAAAGTATGCTTATTAATTTTGACAGTCATTACTTGAAGAATTTTGTCATACATAAAATATATGTTAACTGTATTAGAACAGGACCAATGATGTTTGAAGCAATACTTGCAAGTTCTTATTAGTATACAAATGGTCGGATGTTATTAGTGTAAAAAACTAAGCAAAAATGGACCCAGCTGACTGAGGGTCCCGGAAGGGGTATGGAAACGGCTAAACTATGGAGTCTATCGAAAAAAGTTAAATGTAAAAGTTAAAGATAATGAAATAATTGTAAACCTTCTTACTGGACATTTTTAAAACAACTAAAAATTTTTATAAATCTGGAACACCTTGATCAATTAACTTGATTTATGGATATTAGGTTAAGAAGGAAAATATTCTACTAATTTTACATAATGTATTCTTTTTTTACATCTTTCGCAAATTTTTGGGTTACAGTTAACTAATTTCAATGTTCTCGCGAATTTCTGTTCGATATTTATTTTCTAAAATTGTTACAAAATAAACTGTCTATGCGAGGTCACTTTTAAAATTAAACCTTTGCGAATATATCCAGATTTGTAAATAAAAAAATTTCTAATTACCTGTCCAGCAGTTTTCTGCTCGTTTCTGAATAAATTTGAATAGATTGACAGAGACGAAATTGACAAAATTTAACTTCCCCGGTTCCAAAATATCTATATATATATATACAAAAAATTTTGAAATCGAAGCAAAAATTATTTAATTGAACCGTACGCATTATTTGCGATATTGGTAGATGTAATATTTTGTACACCCAGTATGTAAACTAGAATGAGGTTTTGTTACTCGCGTAGTCAAAAATTTGATGAACTATTTTGAGACTGCATTCAATTTTTTAACATAATCGCATTGTCTACAGACTAAATTTAATATACTGTCATATATTTTGTATAACGATTGAGTGAGTATTGTTATAGACTGTCTAAGTCAATTGATACAGTTTACGTAAATAAAAATATATTAACATTAAGTACAAGTTATTCAATATCAGCGTTAAGATTGTTGTGATACTGAAGTCATAGTGTCAGAAAACTGTAAATTTTTGTTTACTCATTAAGGGTATTAAAATACAATTACCATTAAAATTTTAAGCATTAAAAAATTCATGTAACAGAAGTTTGGCGCGATCCATGGCGCGCACGCCACTTATAGATTTAGTCAAATAGAAGAGACTTAGGCAAAACATTTTAGAAAAGGATTTAGGTATAAAAATGCTACTTGTTTTCATTAGTATACATATTCAGATATCATTTAAAACAAAAATACGTTAATAAAAATTAATTAAATTATACCCGACTTCATTATAAAATAACCTACCACCACCTACCCTTCAAAAAAGTGTTTCAGTTTTATATTCGTAACAAAGAAAAACAGATAAAAGTAGTATAGTATTTTTGAAGTTAATTTTTTTGGTCAAATGGCCTATGATCCCGCGAATTATTATTGGATTATGCAATTAACATGAACTGGCGTTGACACAAACAAATTTCGTAAAATTTTCTTTGTCGGAAAACTTTCTATAACCACCCAAAAAATTGAATTTTTAAACTATTAATATTTAAGTTAAAATGACTTGTGACCCCTCAAATTATGATCAAAATACTCGTTTAAGATCAAAAAACGCTAGTAAAAACCATTTTATCGAATTTCACCCGCGAATTATTATTGGATTATGCAATTAACATGAACTGGCGTTGAAACAAACAAATTTCGTAAAATTTTCTTTGTCGGAAAACTTTCTATAACCACCCAAAAAATTGAATTTTTAAACTATTTATATTTCAGGTAAAATGACTTGTGACCCCTCAAATTATGATCAAAATACTCGTTTTAGATCAAAAAACGCTAGTAAAAACCATTTTATCGAATTTCACCCCATCGGAAAATCGTCTATAACCCACCCTCAAATACAACTTTTTTTTTAAAATAATTTTTTCGGCTTAAATGGCCTATGACCCCGCGAATTATTATTGGATTATATATTTGACATGATTAGGCGTTAATATAGACCTTTTTTTTAAAATTTTCTTTGTCGGAAACTTTCTATAACAACCCTTAAAATCGAAAATTTTTCACTTTTTATTTTATGGTAAACAAAACTTGTGACCCCTTAAATGATGATAAAAATAATCATCTGAGATCAAAACGCTTTTTTCAGAAAATCATTTTTTCTTCTAAAATGGCCTATGATCCAAAACAAGTTGATATCAATAATTTTTCATCATATCATCATTTAAAACTTATTTTCCCGCTATATGATCAGATATATGATTTTATAACAAAATAATTTAGTATAAATCATTTTCATCATTTCATTACTGGAAATACCAATGTTCAAATTTAAGAAGCATCAATTATCCCGTGTAAAACTTTGAAAAATAGTTATTTATTAAGGTTATCGACAAAAAATTGTTTTAAAAAATTGAATAAGATTTTTAGGTCTTATAATTGAATTGGGTTTTTTGGGTCTTATTAGTCAGAAAAAAAATTTTCAGTTATTTATATTATCCGGAGGAACATACCCAAGAAAATCTTTGAAAATTTGTCATATAGTAAAAATGGAGTAAAAAATGCATGTAAACGAAATTAACTGTCGTTTCTATTCTCTTAGACCTACGCAATTTTTCAATAAAATCTTTATGTTGGATCTTCTAAGAAAGGAAATTTTTCAGAGATTTAAATTATCCGAAACATACCTTTAACATTTGTTATTTATTAAGAATTAAGTAAAAAATTCATATGAAAAACAATTATCTTTCGTTTCTATTCTATGTTTTGGCCGACGTAATTTTTCGAAAAAAAACCTTGTTTTATATCTATTAGTAACATAAAAAAAACAATTCATTTTTTTATTTATATTGTGAAAATTTTGCTTATATTGAAACAAATTTTCTTAAAATAAATTCATTTCATTTAACTCCCCTCTCCTTAACATGGAGTAATAGCCATATTTCTTTTATTAAGGAAAAACAATCTTTAAGAAACTAAACATTTCAAGCAATATATATAATTCATTCACTCTTATAAAATGTGATAATACGTCGGGGTAACTAATCGCATACATCAAATTTAAACGATAATACTATCTTCTATGTGTACATACGACATCTGTGTACAAATGTACTTCATCAGACTTGATTAACTCATCTAATGCTTTATTAATCAAGTCGTTTGTTTAATGAATTTTCGACATAATCGGCAATTAAAATAGTGCAATCGTGTATTGTTTTTTGTTATTAATTCAATATTTGATTCGCTATCACTGCATAAATCGATTATTTTATCGATTTTTTTGTTTAATTTTGATCTTTTTTTAATCTTTTTTATCAATTTGTCTTCGTCTTCCGTACTGGCTTCATTCATTATAATACAAGTCGTATGAATTTGCCGATTACATAGATGACAACAAATTGTTTCATGTTTTGCGTCAATTATTATAAAACATTGTATGTATCGGTTTTGTATATTTTCTGATTCTTTTAACATGATTTTTGCCGTGCATAGCCGAAATTCATCGGTATTAAAATTTTTATCGTAAGCAATTTTTTCCGATACACATTTGATGTAATACATTACATAAATACCACAATTTATATTTTACCGTCATTTTTTCCTTGTGTAGGTCGTTCAATACCGTCTTCGAAAGCCCAAACAGTTCTCTTTATGCTATTAAGAGGTGTACCTGGAGAACATTTTTCAAGAAAGTTTTTGAAAGCTAATTTTATTCGCTGTTTTTCACCTTCTTCTTCTCTTATAAAATAGGGATTCATTAAAATTAACTTTCTATTTTTAATGTCAACCATTAACAATCGCCAATGTCCGTGATACGTGTATGGCATTAATAATAACTCTTGTATACCTGAATTTATTTGATAAACACTGGACTTTACATTAGTGCGTGTATCCCAAAAATCTCCCAGAATTGAACCTGTTACATCTGTTGAAAAATAAGTGATATCTTTGCTTTTTTTTTCCATTTATACTATTGATGGCATCAATGATTTGTCCATCTATCCATCGATATTTATTTAATAGAGTCTGGAAATGCTGACAATTAATTCTTATTTCAAGCCCGCCATAATAAAAATTGCTTTGCGCTTTGTATAAGCCCACATTTATTCCAGCTGAATCGGAATTATAATAGTAACCTACTCTGTCGACCAATCCGTTAGGCAATATTTTTAATTTGTTAGTTGATGTAACAGAATCGATGTTTACCGGTAGTTGGTGGCATCTGTCCAATTCATCAGGAATAGTATGGATTTTTATGGCTTCTTGTTTGTCCAATATCTTATCTTCTGTAATTTTTGAATATGAATTTATCTTTTTGTCAATTTTTTATTTTATTTTTTGTTTCAATTTATTTAATGATTTATAATTCATATGTGTATTACGAGGTTTGTCATATTTTTGATCTTTAAAATGAATTCTTTTGCGCCCCCATCGATTTCTGCGGAATGGAAAGTTTGGTTCGTCGTCGTCCGTATCATTTTTTCCATTGGACTCTTCTGGATATTTGGCTTTGTTTTCAATTTTATGGAGAATTTCTTCGGTCACTAAAAGCTCATTGTTGGTTCTTAGTAATCTGGATATTTCACTAAGTGATACATTTGTTCTTTTTCCTAATACTGTATGTTTGTATACTTTCATATATGATTCCGCTGATGCATTTGATAATCGATTTAAATTTGGATTAATTAAATTTATTATCATGCAACTCCACAAAGGACAGTATGACATATATGAAGCTATGACAAATTCAATGAATTTTGGATTGTAATATTTATTTGTAATATTAACATTGCCACTCTCACTTTTTTTAAATTCTTCAATATATATTAAATATTGATTCCAAAAATGTTTGAAGAACGGGGATTGAGCATACGTGGGAGTGTTTGATTTACTTGAAACAAAGCTCACGTCATCATTATGATCATCACTGTGGTAGAATTTGTGTGTATCCAAATCGTCCCCTTCTTTGAACATTTCTGACCAGCTATCACTATTATTAACACACCGTATATTTAATATATATTCTTCAGCCTTATGTTGAAATTTTGTTAGAAAAACCTTACAATAATCTTTAAAAACATTATTAATTTCAAAAAAACTTCTACTCATTATTAAATGAGCCATAAAACCCATCAAAAAAGGTTTTACTCCCATTAAATTTGGAAATTTTTGTTTGATGGACTTCGCAAATCGATGAATTGTATGAGCACAACAACTAAACAAGAATGTTAAATTTTTAGGTTTTATGCCTTGCTCTAAATACACAAGGCATGTTTGCAAATATTCTAAAATATTCATACCATTCCATTCTGATAATATAGCATTCATGAACACCCAAGCCCAATCAACCACAATTGCATGAAAATATGGCCATTTTCGGGTGTATTCATGTACAAACCATCTATATTTTTTTTAAAAGTGTGCTATGGATGGGGTATCGTGTTCAGAAGTGAACATCTCGCATATAGGAATGACAGTTTTTAATGCCTTATATACTATGGCATAGTAAAAAATATGTTTACACTCATAATCCTCCAATTTTCTTACATGGCTGCCAGTTGCATCCAAATGAAGAATAATTGGTTTCGATTCATCTATTATTGACAATTGCCGTTCTGTATAAAAAATCATTTGCAATGGCATTGAAAACTGTCTAATATAACCATCCCGCAACTTACTATCCTCAAGAAAAGATTGGAGAAGATCTTGAAGCGTTCGAGATTTAATCACCAATCTTTTCTCACATCGACCTCCAGACACAATTTTTTGAATTGTTCCTAATCTCACAGATTTTTGCGAATGACCATCACTATATAATTCGCTATCAGTATTTTCAAAACTTGAAAGTTGTGTTAACCGTGGCGAGTATATTTGTAATTTTTTTAAAAATTTTCTATTTTCTCCTCTTATTGGTTCCATTTTTATTTTTCCAAAACTATGGTGATGTGACAAGTCCTTATGAGTGGAAGAAACAGTAATTTCCATGATAAAATTGCTCAATGAAGTACAGTCAAATCTAAAACGAGCACCATGGCTAATAATATTGCATTTACCATAAGCAACTACATTTGCATTATTAATTCTTAAGCCATTTCGAAAACTAATAGAACATGTTATATTTAACTGATTTATTAAAGCTTCCTTTATAAATTTTCTTAATAAATCATTGATCAAATCACCATTATCATCCGCCATATTCGATATCTGAAGTTGGAAAGATCCCACTTCATACTTATAAAGGGTTTCAAATTTGCCGCTTTTATTTTGATGTTTTGTTATTTGGTCAATTGACACTTTTGTCTCCCTTGTTGATCGAGTAAGCTCCTCTTCTTCCATCGGCTGATAATCAAAATTATCATTATCGTTATTTTCGATAATTTCCGCTTCATTAATTTCGATTTCATTTATCATAAGAGCATCGAAATGGCCATTTTGAGAATCAGATCCGGAGAATACTAAATGAATACAATTACTTTGTTGAATTTCATGATCACCAATACAATGTATTTGTTCTACTAAATGGTCGGTTTTTCGAAGAAAAACATTAACATTTGTTTTGAACGCTTTGGAAAACATCAATATTTCAAAGTCTGTTCCGTAACTACCATTAGCTCCCATATAATTTTTATAATGGTCAACATCGGTATAAGTAATTACATCACATGTTGCTCTTAAGATATCAATATTTTCGAGCCAATGTTGCTCAGTATATTGGACGATTTCACTTCGAATATCATAATGAAGTGACTCTGTTCCATAAAGACCCATGGAAAAACTGCGGAATGGGCAGTTTGCATCACGCATTTTTTCTCAAAAGTATGTCATAGTTTCGATCAACCTAATTCTATTCAAAAACGTGATGCCTATAAAATGTATACAATTTTATTAAAAGAAGTGTGTCACAAAATATGTACTTTTTATGTTAAAAAGAACAGTTATCAATGGACAATAATTTTGTTTGATTCCAAAACCACATTGTTATCAATCGCTTTACTTTGGTGTACCGATTTTGAATAAATAGAACCAACTTTAAAAAATTGATTAAATATTAAATTAAATTGTTTCATAAATAATTTCCTTGTTACAAATTACCTTTCGAAGTCATATTGAATTTTTAAACATCATATTCTTATCTAAACAGGGATCCGCTGACGTTCGCTTCGAAAGGTAATTGGAACAGTTTATTGTAAAATTATGTTCTAGTCCATTTTTATTTTAAGATTTGTATTTACTAATTTTTATACTAAATATATATATTAGATGCCCGAGTATTTTAATTTTAGTCTAAAGTTTGTAAAGTTAGAAAATATTGAAGCTACAAACCAAATTTTGGTATAGGAGGTGGTTTAAAAAATCACCAAATTATTCCAATTTCGCATGTCAACCCGTCTGTCTGTTCGTCATTAAGATAACTCAAAACCGAAAAGGAATAGCTGAAATCTTGGTTGTGCATTTAAGACATGAAGACTAAGTTTAAGTACGTATTTTAGCTCAAATTTAGCTATGATGCATGCACATGTATAAATAATTGGATTTTGATAGTGTTGTAAAATTGAAATTTGGTTGCATTGTACAATTAGTACAAGTTATAACGACTTTACACATCTTTAGCAATTTTTATATCTAAATCAGTCTTTTTAGACTGACAAATATGTTTGGAGGACCACACTTGTCTTTAATTAAAAGTAAATCTACCTAATAGATAACAATTGATTAGATTCAAAATCAAACATTTTTTATTATTAAAATAGTTAGTTGTATAATATAATAGTTGTATATTCAATCAACTGAGAATTATTTTAATAATTAAAGCAGGTATTTGGAGAGCTTTTTTTTATCTACGAAAAAAGAGATAACCATGTGCTTTTTACGTGTATATTTCTATTTTGAATATTTTTTTCAGTTAAAGGTTATCAAATATGTAAGTGAAACAATGTGTCAAAATCTGGGGGGCTGGGTGAGTTGAATTTTAAATTAAAAAAAAAAAATTACAAAACATGGTTTTGAAACAGGTTAGGATTTATGTTTTTGGATTTTTTTATAAAGCGTATGTGGCACAATTGGTTAGTATGTTGAGTTGTCAGTTGTAAGGTCTGTGGTTCAAATCTATGGGGCGGTTTAAAATATTTTATTTCTATTAATTGATTATTGATTTATATGTCACTATTGTTTTGGAGTTATTGTAACAAGCCTCTATGGCAAAATATTTTTTGGTTTTTTTTTTTTTTTTGAAGAATTTAAAAAAACATTGGGTCTTTGATTGATTTCTTATAAATAAATTTATTTGCAATTAATCGGTCGATTGATTGATTTTTAATTGTTCACGTATTGTTTTCTTTTAGTTAAATTTTAATCGAATCTAAATCCACCAAATCTACCAAAAAATTATTCAATTTTAATCAACTATTTATTTTATTTAATACACTTCATTATAAATTGACTTTAAATTTTATTTATAACTCTACGTAATACTCAACTAACTACACGTAATAATGGTGTCACACTTTCACATTTTCAGCTATTAATACGTATTTCAATATACAATATATATTATTCATCAAATATTAATTAATAATTTATTATTTTGATTTGTTGAAAGTCTTCCATAAAGCAAACAACATTTTTTTATAAAGAAAAATTAATATTTAAGTAGTTGTTAAGTGAGTGATAAGATATTGAAACACCAAAACGTCTGCTTCAGTGCTTAAGAGAAATTGTTATAAATATATAATAAGCACATTCCTGAATGTATTTTATCGTTTAAAATTTGCCAACAAATAACTTGAATAATACTCATCCAAATATTATGAAATTTGGTTGCAAAATGTTCACATGAAAACGGAGGACCCACCATTCCTAAAGTAACAATTTTAATTCGATTTTAGATAAAAAATGTTTCAACATACCGCTTTCATGTAAATATTGTACATACCAAAATTCAAAACGTTTGGGTAATTATTTTTTGGAGTTATATGTACGCCAAATTTGAAAGATAATGAATGACATTAGGTATGAACACATCTTTTCAAAATTGATACCAATATGTGTAAACTTTTTTGTCGATATTTATCGATCGAGTTGACAATGGTCCTAATAGATAAGCATTTTCATAATTTTGATTTAAAATTCACAAAATATTTCCAAATGTAAATACAAAATATATAAGAAAAACATTTAAAAAAATAATACTTTTATTTTGAGCTTTTGAAGTTCATGTAATCCTTTAAAATATCTGAAAAACAACACCAAATTTATGGTTGGGTTTTGTGAAAAATTTGAAATAGTGTTTTCATTTGTATACTAAATTGTAGAAAAGAAATCAATATGCCAAATTTGAGGAAGCATTGTTTGCAACTTCTAAATAAATCGATTTTCAATGTATTTTTTTTAATCATCCTACAAGTTTAACACAAATGAAATGCATAAATTTTATTATCAAACAAAAGCGTTTTGCACTGAAAGACGTATAAAAATCAAATAGAATAAAGTCGAACACTTCTGAATATATAAAAAAAAAGCAATTTTATAGAAAGTATTTGTAAATATTAATCAAAATCTAACAACGAAATAAAACATTAATAACTTTTCATCTTAAAATTTGCATAATATATTAATTATTAAAATAATTGTATAAAATAATAGTTGTATAATTCAATCAACTGAGAATTATTTTAATAATTAAAGTAGGTATTTGGAGAGCTTTTTTTCTACCTACGAATAAAGAGATAACACTGAGCTTTTTTCGTGTATATTTGTATTTTGAACATTTTTTTCAGTTAAAGGTTATCAAATATGTAAGTGAAACAATGTGTCAAAATATGGGGGGCTGGGCGAGTTGAATTTTAAATTTAAAAAAATAATTATAAAATATGGTTTTGAAACAAGTTAGGATTTATGATTTTGGATTTTTCTAGCGAGCTTATGTGTCACAATTGGTTAGTGTGTAGAGTTCTCAGTCGAAAGGTCGGTGGTTCGAATCTAGGGGACGGTTTCTACTTTTTTTATTCAGATTAATTGATTATTGATTTATATTCTCTATTCTCTTTGTATCATATAAAGAGACAATTTAGCGTTATTGTTTAAAGGCGTGGGTTGTCAACCGATAGGACAGCGGTTCGGTTCCTATTCCGGGGTGATAAATTTTTATAATTAGATTAATTGATTATATATGTATATGTCTCTATTGTTTTGGAGTCATTTTAACAAGCCTCTGTGGCGAAATTGGTTACAGTGTTGTGATAACAACCAAAAGGTCGTGGTTACGAGACTATTTGACGGCGCAAAATTTTTATATTAATAGAGCAATTGATGATTATTTATATGTCACTACTAATTTGGATAACTGTAACAAGCCTTCGTGTCGCAATTCGTTAGGTCGTTGATCTATTAACCAAATAGTAGGTTGTTCAAGCCTATAAAGGGGCGTAAAATTTTTAGTTTTAAAGTTATTATTTCATGATATTTCAGTCCTGTAAAGCCTCCATCAGTAGAAACTTCCCCTTGAACTTATTCAGTTTCATAGTGACAGTTGAAGTGAACACATCAATAATTAAAAACAGTGTTAGAAATATTTGACAGTGACATTGTGAGGTTAGTTTTAAAAGACGCGGCAATTCGGTAAGTCATATTAAAATATTGATTAATTTAAAAAAATTTGCTATTATAATTTTTATTTCATTTTTTTCAGGTCCTATTTATAATTTAAAACAGTGTTAGAAATATTTGACAGTGATCATTGTTAGGTTAGTTTTTAAAAGACTCCGATTGTCAAATTCATATATTTCATAATTTGCAGATTTGAACTTTATCAGTTTCATAGTGACAGTTAAAGTGAACACATCAATAATTAAAAACATTGTTAGAAATATTTGACAGTGACATTGTGAGGTTAGTTTTAAAAGACGCGGCAATTCGGTAAGTCATATTAAAATATTGATTAATTTAAAAAAATTTGCTATTATAATTTTTATTTCATTTTTTTCAGGTCCTATTTATAATTTAAAACAGTGTTAGAAATATTTGACAGTGATCATTGTTAGGTTAGTTTTAAAAGACTCCGATTGTGAAATTATAATATTTCATAATTTGCAGATTTGAACTTTATCAGTTTCATAGTGACAGTTGAAGTGAACACATCAATAATTAAAAACAGTGTTAGAAATATTTAACAGTGACATTGTGGGGTTAGTTTTAAAAGACGCGGCAATTCGGTAAGTCATATTAAAATATTGATTAATTTAAAAAAATTTGCTATTATAATTTTTATTTCATTTTTTTCAGGTCCTATTTATAATTTAAAACAGTGTTAGAAATATTTGACAGTGATCATTGTTAGGTTAGTTTTAAAAGACTCCGATTGTCAAATTCAAATATTTCATAATTTGCAGATTTGAACTTAATCAGTTTCATAGTGACAGTTGAAGTGAACACATCAATAATTAAAAACAGTGTTAGAAATATTTGACAGTGACATTGTGGGGTTAGTTTTAAAAGACGCGGCAATTCGGTAAGTCATATTAAAATATTGATTAATTTAAAAAAATTTGCTATTATAATTTTTATTTAATTTTTTTCAGGTCCTATTTATAATTTAAAACAGTGTTAGAAATATTTGACAGTGATCATTGTAAGGTTAGTTTTAAAAGACTCCGATTATGAAATTATAATATTTCATAATTTGCAGATTTGAACTTTATCAGTTTCATAGTGACAGTTGAAGTGAACACATCAATAATTAAAAACAGTGTTAGAAATATTTGACAGTGATCATTGTAAGGTTAGTTTTAAAAGACGCGGCAATTCGGTGAGTCATTTTAAAATATTCATTAATTTAAAAAAATTTGCTATTATTATTATTTCATTATTTTTAGGTTCCCTAAATAATTTAAACAGTGTGACTAACTGTGACTAATGTTAGATTAGATTGACAAGACGCGGTAATTCGGTTAAACGGTTTGAATTAGATTTTATAATAATCATAAAAATCATTATTTCTCCGATGATTGTGTGTGTACTAATGAAGTAGTTCTGCAAAGGATGATCGTACCAAGTCATGATATTTGTAAGCCCGGACTGAAACTTCGGCAGTTATCTCTATGGCTTAGGTATATAAAACATACACATTATTCTTGAGAATGTTTGGTTTTTATTTTTAAAAGAAAATCAATTCGACCTATAAACTGAATGACCAACCATACTTGAATAGGTTTTTGTTTGAATTAGATTTTATACTAATTATAAAAATCATTATTTCTCCGATGATTGTGTGTGTACTAATGAAGTAGTTCTGCAAAGGATGATCGTACCAAGTCATGATATTTGTAAGCCCGGACTGAAACTTCGGCAGTTATCTCTATGGCTTAGGTATATAAAACATACACATTATTCTTGAGAATGTTTGGTTTTTATTTTTAAATGAAAATCAATTCCAACTGTAACCTAAGTGACTGACCATACTTGAATAGGTTTTTGTTTGAATTAGATTTTATACTAATTATAAAAATCATTATTTCTCCGATGATTGTGTGTGTACTAATGAAGTAGTTCTGCAAAGGATGATCGTACCAAGTCATGATATTTGTAAGCCCGGACTGAAACTTCGGCAGTTATCTCTATGGCTTAGGTATATAAAACATACACATTCTTGTAGAGAATGTTTGGTTTTTATTTTTAAAAGAAAATCAATTCCAACTGTAACCTAAGTGACATAAAACTGGATAGTGTTAGAGTTTGACTTAATATTTGTGTTTAATGAAGTGCCATGGAAGAACAATGGAAGGTTAGCTTCACAAGAGGCGGTAATTCGGTGAGTCATATTAAAATATTTATTAATTTGAAAAATTTTATAGTATCATTTTATTATTTTTCAGTTCCTGTAAAACATATTCAAGCAGCAACTTCTATTATTTAAAAGAGTAATAGAAATATATAACTGTGAACAGAGTAAGGTTAGTTTTACAAGACGCGATAAATCGATGAGATATATTAAAATATTTATTAATTTGATTTGATTATTTAATTATATTTCAGGTCCCGTTTATTTTTTAATTTTATTTTCTATTAATAATTAAATCAATTTTTCTCTAATATTGGTGTATTTATTTTGATTATAAAATTTGTATATATTTTTGTTTGTATAAGACTGTAAAATAAATAATTAAAATCAATGTTTCTCACTTTTGTAAAATTTTGTAAAAAATAAAAAGTTTAAAATTAAAGTGTTAGTCATTATTTCATTATATTTCACTACTGTTTTGGATCGTTTTGTAATATGTACTCCCCTGTTATTAAAAAACTAAAGGTATCTTAGGATCGTGATAATATGCGGTTGAATTTGGGATTAAATTAATTGGTATTACATTAATTTTAAACTAAAAACAATCATGTAAGGATTATTTTTATTTGAAACTATTTTGATAAGGAGATATTTTGTAATAATTTCGATATTTCACCGTTGAAATAATTGATCGTTTAATTGGGATATTTTAATGTTTTTATTATTGTCATGGAACATTTAATCATGTAGAGTAGACAAATGAAATGGCAGAAAATACACCAATATTTTAAGATATTAGGTAATATCTATTAATTATTGGTAGGTATAGTAGATACTGGAGGTACCACCAATTCACATGAAATAATATAAATATTTTGACCTGATTTGAAAACAAAACATTGGTTGATTATAGGTAGGTACGTAATTGAAAGCATGTATAACTAACAGTGTTGTACGTTGTATGCACTACACTGTTCGTTACATAGAAAAATTATTTTCTAAAAAAAGGTGTATTTGAGGTTGGGGGGTTAAGATGATTTCCCGATGGGGTGATATTCGATAAAATGGTTTTTAATAGCGTTTTTTGATCTAAAACGAATATTTTGATCATAATTTGAGGGGTTACAAGTCATTTTACCCAAATATTAATAGTCAAAAAATTCAATTTTTAGGTTTGTTATAGAAAGTTTTCCGACAAAGAAAATTTTATGAAAATGATTTGAATCAACGCCCGTTCATGTTAATTGCATAATCCAATAATAATTCGCGGGGTCATAGGGCATTTAAGCCGAAAAAATTATTTGCTAAAAAAAGTAGTATTGGTGGGTGGGTTATGGACGATTTTCCGATGGGGTGAAATTCGATAAAATGGTTTTTACTACCGTTTTTTGATCTTAAACGAGTATTTTGAACATAATTTTAGGTGTCACAAGTCAATATACCTTAAATATTAATAGTTAAAAATTCAATTTTTAAGGTTGTTATAAAAAGTTTTCCGACAAAGAAAATTTTATATAAATGGTTTAAATCAACGCCAGTTCATGTTTTTTGCATAATCCAATAATAATTCGCGGGGTCATAGGCCATTTAAGCCGAAAAAATTATTTTCTAAAAAAAGTTGTATTGGTGGGTTGGTTTTGGACGATTTTCCGATGGGGTGAAATTCGATAAAATGGTTTTTACTACCGTTTTTTGATCTTAAACGAGTATTTTGATCATAATTTGAGGGGTCACAAGTCATTTTACCTTAAATATTAATAGTTAAAAAATTCAATTTTTAGGGTTGTTATAGAAAGTTTTCCGACAAAGAAAATTTTACGAAAATGGTTTGTATTAACGCCAGTTCATGTTAATTGCCTAATCCAATAGTAATTCGCGGGGTCATACGCCATTTGACAAAAAAAATTAACTTCAAAAAATCTATACTACTTTTATGTGTTTTTCTTTGTTTCGAATATAAAACTGAAACACGTTTTTGAAGGGTAGGTGGTGGTAGGTTATATTATAATGAAGTCGGGTATAATTTAATTAATTTTTATTAACGTTTTTTTTGTTTTAAATGATATCTGAATATGTATTCTATTGAAAACAAGTAGCATTTTTATACGTAAATCCTTTACTAAAATGTTTTGCCTAAGTCTCTTCTATTTGACTAAATTTATAAGTGGCGTGCGCGCCATGGATCGCGCCAAACTTCTATTACATAAAAATTCACCGTTTTGTTATTAAGCTATAGCAACTAAAAGTTCAATAATACGTGAAAAAATATACTAATTTGACAGTATATGTTAAATATATTGGACCAAATTTTAATATTAGCTAAATCTACTCGTACTATATGATGCATAAAACTTTTACAATACTGTAGCAGAACAACCACCTTAAATAATCAGATCGTATATATGCTACGATCATCCAATGTCTCTCATAATTCTCTTCGATAATCCTTTAAGGTAAACTATTTTGAGCTAGAAATAAATAAAACGTGATTAAATGTAAGTACAATATTCCAATTATAATCATAAAAACTGCGATATTACGATTTTACCTTTGTTTATTAAGTTTATCGTATTATTCTGTAAGAATTATCATATTAATTCTAAATAGTATACCATATCTCTGTATTGTGAGACTCTTTTTACTATGTTTACGTGTTTACATAGAAATCTGTTTGAATGATACAAAAAAACCTGTTGAACATGATCGAATGATAAATGGCTGTTAAATACTGGTGTCGGAATTACGGATTTCCATTAGTTTTTTACCACTTTATTATCAATCGAATTATCACTGTATTTTTTGACGAATTGTTATCGTTCGTATAATTATTTTTCCAGCACAGAGTTTTTGTAAACGTTTTATTTAAGTATATTTGGTATAAACATTTACACTTAAGAGAGTACCTAACCGAATTTAAGAGACCTTCATTCATGGTAAAACTATTTTTTTATAAAATGCATGTCATTACACAAGGTATATTTTACACGAAATTTCGTTTTTATTAACCGACGAAAATACAAGGTTCTCAAATCGACGCGTATATTAAATCTCTTTTTATGTATTACTTCCGATAATTTTTTACAGAGTAGTCCAATTTTGGCCATTCTTGTTTGTTCGAAGGAGTATACTTACCCCGAAGTTTTTCTCATAAAAATTTGGAAAAAAATTTCAACCCTTAGGAGATGATTGATTATTCACTCACAGATGGGTAATGTATGACCACGCATAACGCAAGTTGGTGACTAAATAAATTTTGAAACAAATTCCTACCCTAAGGGTCGAAAAATAGGAATAATTAATTGTTAACTTAAAGATTTTAATGCTAAGTTGTGTTTATTCAAAATTAAACATGTATTTAGAAATCAGTAGATTATAGCCACAAATTATTAAAATATAAAAACTTTTAAGAGAAAATTAAACCACCGAAAAACTGAAAATTATTGAATAATAAAGCATTTTTAATCTTAATAACTAAATTCTCAAACTAATGTAAGTACATATTTTTATAATAATTTTGAGTTTTGAATTAATCTTAAAAAATAAATTCTTAAAATAATGTAAGTATACTTAGGTAATTTTGAGTCGGCACCAAACTACCAAATTAATTAAGTAAAGCGTAATGGGTGGCAGCCAAATCAAAATTACTGAGGTATACTTTCATTAGTTTCAGAACTTAGTTATTAATAAGTTATCAAAATAATTACAAAAATATACACCTAGTATACTTAGATTGGGTTAAGAACTTGATTACTAAGGTTAAATAAAAAAGGTTTATAAAATTAATGCTTATTTCAAATTTTTTTGACCAACTTCAGTAAGACAAAGCCATGGTGTATCGGACTATGAGGAAATTTATTAGTATGATAAATTATTTTACTTTTTAAAATGTACAGTGGCTTTATGCAAAATTCTTTAATGTTTGAATTTAATATGATACTTAATTCACGGGATTGGTGATATAAAATATATCATTGCGGAAATATAAGCACAATAATCTTTCTTATTTTGACGCTACTTTATTTGTTGGGACATTTTCAAAAAATTTTAACCTTCCATTACCATTTTCTTTCATCTTCCAAGTAATAAAATTAAATTTGTTGGATCGTGAATTATTTAAAGGTCCAATCATGATGTTTCAAGGATAATAAAAATATGTATTGCTATTACCTATACGTTTTTATTAGCCAAATTTGAGAAAGCTAAAATTGTGAAGAAAACAAAAGTTCGGTAATAGATTGGACCAATGGACCGATTCATTCTGCTCATTCACAAACTCACTTTTGATTCCAAAATTCCATCTCGCTATAATTCTATCTCTTTTCATTTTTGAGTTATTGTTATGACGGACGAACGAACGTACAGGCAGTCGTAAATGGACTAATTAAGTGTTTCTATGAACACATTTACGAAAAATTTGTTTGTGCGATCAAGATTTGGTAGCGTTACAAACTTTAGACTAAAATTAATACACTTTGACATATTATGTATGTCCAGTAAAAATAGATTTTCTTAACATACTAACTGCTTTAAAAATGGACCAAAATGTAAATATGACTGTAAATTTCTATTTAAGTTGTTCACCGGAGTTATAAAAATTTTTTTTTGACTATCCAGGTTGAATGCATTGTACAGTATACCCTATAAAGACAAAAACTTTCGGTTATAATTCTTATATATTCACAAACTAAGAATGTTTTTGAATAATATAATACACCTATAGGAAGATAATACTAATTTCAATTAAAGAAAGTTTTACCTTATCGTTATCGTAAGTTATTAAAAGTTTACTATTATATTATTTACGTACTATATGTATATAAGAAACAAATACTCACTCCTACACACTGCCTAAGACTCTATATAAACAAATAATGTTGTTTTAAAACTTAATATTATTCGATTTAAATTTATATTGGTGTCGTGTCATTATCACACTCTTTACAGACGATCTTTTATTACGACTTGTGTGACTTTAATAATACGAGCTTATTATTTTATATTTCCGAGTTATATTTATTATATCCAGCGATATTTGTTCCTGTTTATAGAAAAACCTGAACTTTTGGTGAAATTGGGACTTAAACGTAACATTTCGCACTGGTTTGTAGGATCTAAATTAGTGCTTAATCGTTGAATTGTGTCGGAATAAATTTTTTTTGATTGATTTAATTTCACGTCTTCTATATTGTCTATGAGAAACGTTAATGATCACCCAAAAATTTATATTGCTGTTTTAAAGTAAAAATCTAAGCAAATCCAAAATTAACAGTTATTGTACGCTTGGATGTAAAGTTTCAGAGATATCACTAAATATTGATACGAAGTATTGACATCTGGATCAGTTTTTAGGCCATATCTTAAAAACTGCGCTTGATGACTTTTTTAAATATGTGGATCCTTTCCTTTAACATACAATTTTATCGAATAAAACAAAGTTTTCTCCAAGGTTTACAATTTTTTTTTTTTTTAGTTTAAGTTTTTAAGTTTGTTTTTGTTTCCGTTTTGGGTAGTTTTCATTTTTAGGTAATTAATATTTTAAGGTAAATTAAGGCCGAAAATTTCAAAAATATCATGAATTTTACTATTGAACGCGCGGTTTTTATCATATGGCCAAAAACTTTTTTCAGAGGTAAAATAAGATGTGTTTCATATGGTATTTCAAAAACTAGTCACCAAATTGCAAAATAAATGATATTTTCGGATTTGAAAGGCTAGTTTTTTAAATCAAACATATCTATAATAAATTAAGAGATAGTACGGGTCAGGTTATGAAATTTCATATAACCATTAACATAAGCGAAATAATAACATTAAAAATGAAAACCAAAGCCCAAAATTAGTGGGTTTCGAAAAAAAATTCATTCGAATCGGTTAATATTTGGCCAAGATATGCAAAAAATTAATTTTTTTAACTTTGTGACGTCACAAAAACAAAAAACTTGATTTTTCATTATAATAGTCAATTTTTATACAAATTTGGCAAACAAAGTATGTATACCGACTAATTTTCGGTCGAAGTTTTCAAATTTATGGTTAAATTAAACATATCTATAATAAATTTAGAGGTAGTACGGGTCCGGTTATGAAATTTCATATAACCATTAAAATAAGCGAAATAATAACATTAAAAATGAAAACTAAAGCCCAAAATTAGTGGGTTTCAAAAAAAATTCAGTCGAATCGGTTAATATTTGGCCAAGATATGCAAAAAATTAATTTTTTTAACTTTGTGACGTCACAAAAACAAAAAACTTGATTTTCCATTATAATTGTCATTATTTATACAAATTTGGCAAACAAAGTATGTATACCGACTAATTTTCGGTCGAAGTTTTCAAATTTATGGTTAAATTAAACATATCTTTAATAAATTAAGAGATAGTGCGGGTCAGGTTATGCAATTTAATATAACCGTTAACATTAGCGAAATTATAACAGTAAAATTGAAAATTAAAGCCTAAAAAAAGTGGGTTTCAAAAAAATGTTCAGTCGAATCGGTTAATATTTGGCCAAGATATGCAAAAAATTAATTTTTTTAACTTTGTGACGTCACAAAAACAAAAAACTTGATTTTCCATTATAATTGTCATTATTTATACAAATTTGGCAAACAAAGTATGTATACCGACTAATTTTCGGTCGAAGTTTTCAAATTTATGGTTAAATTAAACATATCTTTAATAAATTAAGAGATAGTGCGGGTCAGGTTATGCAATTTAATATAACCGTTAACATTAGCGAAATTATAACAGTAAAATTGAAAATTAAAGCTTAAAAAAAGTGGGTTTCAAAAAAAAGTTCACTCGAGTCGGTTAACATTTGGCCAAGATATCCTAAAATTAATTTTTTTAACTTTGTGACGTCACAAAAACAAAAAAAACTTGATTTTGCATTATAATGGTCAATTATTATACAAATATTGGAAAACAAAGTTTGTCATTCGACTAATTTTCAGTCGTAATTTTCAAATTTATGGTTAAATTAAAACATATCTATAATAAGTTAAGATATATTACGGGTTCAAGACATGGTCATCGTATACTGGCACTCCCAGAAGGAAATGTTAATGTACAATTCAAAAGTGAAATATGTGTTATTTGTTGTAATAGTTGAAAAATGGAACCGTCAGAAACTTTTTCTGTTTCATTATCAAATTTGCAATTCGAAAACTTAATAGTATTTCAAATTATATTCAAAATCCTACTGTAAAACATAATCTATTTCGGTGTATACACTATAAAGATAATATTGTTCTTTTATTTCTACTAAATATAAGCTCCATCTTTGTTTTGACATAATAATACCATTAATTTATTAATTTTTGTACCACTTTTAATGACAAACGTACGCCTAGTTAATTATTGCCTACCTATAAATAAATCAGAAATAATTTATAGTCTACAAGTATTGTATATACATTTTTCTAATTAATTTTCAATCAGTATGATTTTTTTTTTAGGATGTTGTTGAATATTTATCCATCTTTTATTGACAATCAAAATTTACAACGGTGTTCATGATAACAAAATGAAAACAACGTTTCTCATCCGATCATTGTTGTTAAGCATCACCATACACTCAATGTCTTTACTTGGATGGGAATGCCTTAAAACACCTGCTGTTGATTAATACTGTAGTCATAAATGAGCTTTGAGATTAAAAGTTAAAATAAAATTAAAAAAGAAATATAAATAACTGCAATAAATTATAAAACTTCTTGAAATAGTCATTTCGGGAACAGATGTATCAAAATATAAAAAAATTGAAATATGTCATAGTCGATGGAACCACGCAAATGACTTTTGGATATTTCTAACCTTCAGATGATAGTGTTAAAATGTAATTGTGAACTGTTAAATTAACGACAAATGATGTGAACTTACTTCACTTAGAAGAAACCAAACTCTACAAAAATCAAAATTATGGTTTCTAAAATCAATCCTGAGAGAGTACTGATTCAAAGTTTTCTTTTTATTGCTGTTCCTTTATGTGTTTTTGGAAAAAAGCTTTATATTCCTATATTTTCTAATTATGTCAATTTATTTCAACTTGATTGCATGAAACCGCATCCTTCTAGCAGGTAAAGAAAAAAAATTGATAATTTACTAATTATAATAAGTAATACTAATTTACTAATAATAATAGGTTATTGAAGAGGAGGTAATGAAGAGGATGAAATTAATCCAAAAACTATACAAGTTTTACGATGAACAACTCTACTAAATTTTCTTCTAATCGGGGAAAATCATGGATAAAATGAATGAAATTTGCTGTTAATTGTTTCCACAACATCCATACTTGGAATCTTCGGTTTCCAATAAATATTGGATGTTTAATGGCTCAGATGTCAAAATAGAATAAACAAAATAAATTGACGTTTTAATTTAGAACCTTTACTTGAACAGTCTACTTTCACTTTTGTTCGACTATTTTTTTTGCCTCCTCTGCAACAACATTTCCATCACCATTTTTTTAAAGTGGAACAACACAACAATACTGGTTCATTTTCTATGTACTTTATTGTTGTTGTTTCTTGTTTGTTATTAATCAATGTCATGAAAAAACAATCTTTTTATGTCTTAAAATGTGGATCATTTATTTTCTTTTACATGATGGTATTTTTTTTTTTTTGAATAATGTATAAAAATTAACCCTTTTCATTGTTGGTTTTGATTACCAAACTTTTTAAGGGTCACTTTATTGAGGATATACCAATTATTCAAATTTAATATCGTAATTCAACTAAGTGCTTACAGTTTTCGGAGACCTTGGCCAGTGATACAAAAATATTAAAATGATTCTTGATTCTTTGAACGGCGAGTACTAAGAACTATTTTTTGATGTCAATTGACACCGACGTGCCTTTAAAGAACCTGATGCCATCAAATTTATAAAAATTCAAAGAATTAAATAGGATGACCACATTATTGGAATGAATAAAAAACGATCAACACAGAAAATATTTCTGGTCAAGCCCAGCGGAACAAGACCTAGGATTATCTTGAAAGGGATTGCACCTCTCTCGTAGTAATTTATTGGAAGTACAATGGTCAATACTAGGGAAGACAGGAAACAAATTTCTGACAAGGTCAGGGATCATCCAGGTATGTCTTGCTATTAAGGAAGAAGGTTTTAAAAATTTTATGCATAAGTTGAAAACCAAAAATATCACAACAGATCATCATCAGCATATTGCAGAACTTGCTCGAGCGGTACAAATATGTATAATACTTGTTTTGATCCTATCATAATATAATAATAGAATATATGTGCCAGAAACGATACACTGTTGTTTATTTCCATGACGCGTCATCTCAACAATCTTACGGGGGCCACATTCTAATTAAATAACCTCCAAAAATAGTGATGTTTTATTGAAATTATTGCATAAATAAAGAGATAATATCTAAGGACTTATTTTTTTTTTAATTGTCTTTGGGAGATAGCTTTGACGCATCTTGGAAAATAAAAGTGTTGTCTCCGTGACCGGCACCGGCATGTTCAAGTAATAATATCGGCACCGGCAAAATTATTATTCGAATACAATTGCCGCCGCAGGTAACTTTATTAGTAGCTGGCATTTAATGCTCAACTGTAATCTGTGAGAGCATTAATTTTGACAAATCTTCAATGGTTGTGTTTGCTAACCTATATTCATTTGATTGTTCTTTGATATTATCAACGATAACTACTCATAAAAACTCATTAAAAAAAATTTAACATTTTAAAAGATTAGTAGAAAAAGAGAGTGATTTATAAGAAAAATGCTTTCAACGAATGTTAAATGACTGCTTTAATTTTGTATATAAAATTCATAATGATAATATAAATAATTCCCATTTTAATAAAAGGAAGTTTTCAAAAAATTTAATAGAATAATTTGTACTGTTATCACTCTAAAGTACTCTATCTTGAATAACATCTTGTTCCAATGGTAAAATTGATTTTAGTATTCTGTACTACTATTTTCTGAGTTGTAATTATCAAATATTATATGAAAAACTATTTAAATTATTATTGGTTAAAAAACAAACGCTCTGAACAATAAATATAGAACAAATATGGTATATTATGAAGTAGCAAATTTTAAGTAGCGTCAACACACAATTGAAAAATAACTTCGAATAATGCCGGCTATTAATTAAACGATCAGGGCAGGGCGTCAGACATATTAATTTGGCAGACGCCAGCATTAATAGTTGAAATTATTCGTAGCCGGCATCGGTCACGAAGACAGTTCCTAATATAAATTTCGATTTTTTGTCTCAATTTCCTAGATCAAATTATTTTGTATTTTATAAATACGTATTTCGACTACAAAGTAGTCATGATCAGTATGAATTAGCTAGTTGTAATGATTCTCTGAGGAGATGTTACTCGTTGCTAATTTGGTGAAAACCGTCATCAAATAATTTGATCTAGGAAATGTAATATATTTGTAAATCTAGATATTCACATATTTAAATTGAACATAAAAATAATAATTTTGGTAAAAGTAATTAAGTTTTAAGTATAAAACAAATTATATATGGTCGCACCCTCAGTCACACTTTCTACGCTCATATATCATAGCAGAAGTAAATACTGTTTTACGTACCTACATATATACACAATAAATTAACAATTTTACCACCTTTACCAAAAATATATGTATTATAATTATAAAATAAAGTAGTAATAATAAGTGCTTTTTATTTTAAAATTTTATTATACTGTAATTTATTATTTATCATTGTAAATAATAAACACAGTTAGTTAACAAATAAATATTTATATACAGGCCATGTAACACCTTTACACACATGTGAGTGTAAAGTACCTTATATATTAGGTATACCAAAATTCGGATTGACCAATTGAGTTTCAATTTGGATATGGTGTAAAAAAAATATTTGATCATTACATAACCTGAAATTCACTGTGATAGTAAGCTGATTTTATTGTTTTCAAATTTATTCGATTAAACTACAAATGTAAAAACTTTAAAATCAAAATATCAGCATTTAATTGAAAAAGGAACTAAGTTTCGAACACAATATCCCCGTAACGGTTATTGAAAAATGAGATATTTCTAAAACGAGACGAACCTCTCCACTATTGCTTGCCACAAATTTATAAATATTCGTTCATTAGTGGTGTTTAATTGCTTGCCACAAATTTATAAATATTCGTTCATTACTTTTGAAGTGATGCGCGTTCCTTTGAGTTTTACATAATGATAGAGCCCAAACTTCTTGCAGCCCAAAAAAAAAATAATTTTTAACTACGTAAACAATTCTCCTGAACTAAAAATAAGTCCGATATATTATTGAGTATCAAAACATAATACATATACTTGTGAAAGCTTATAAAATTATGGTGAATCTCAAATGTTTATGAAGAAATGTTTGCCTTTATCTGCAATGGTTTAAAAGATAAGTTTAACATCAAATTGACCAAATTGACTTTGACTTTACGATGATTGCATGAAGAAAACCGTTAATATTTTCTTGCGTTTATACCCTGATCTCTTATCTGTATGTATGATGGCTATAAAAATCGCAATTTTTGAATTTTTTGTTATATATGTAAATAAACAATATATATATATATATATATATATATATTTTTTATATATTTATATATTATTATACATACAATAAAAAATATGAAGTTATGTTTTTAATGTTTCATAAATAAATTTAATATTTTCTGACATTTCTGTATATAATTTATGACAGCAACCTCCATTAAAGTAACAGCTTACGAAGTAATCAAATTTTCATTTTCTCTCTATTTATACTGCAAAATATTTGTTACTTAGGTATAACAATTTTGTTTAGGCTTTTGACTAGCCAACACGGTGATAATTTTATTTTTCCTTAATAATTTCCGTTCAAATTAATTAATGCTATGGTTCTTGGTACAATTGAATTCAATAAAATGTAATTTCGAATTGTGGATTGATTTAACCTGTTTATTATTGAAGAAAGTGTGTTGACGTAGACAAGTTTTTGATGAATAGTCGATTCATTATTTAGCAATAAGAAATCGGATAAAATTTTTTTTATTAGTCCAATTGAAGCGCCCTTATGTCACAAACATTGAACTGAAGTTATTTTAAAAAGTTTATAAAAATAAGCAAATATTTAAAATACATAATTAAACAAAGAGAGAAATACCAACGTATGACGTCCACTGTTTCAAGAAGAAGAAAAGAAAGTAATTTTTGGTAGCTTATAACTTCTTTGTTTTTCAATTAATTTTAATTTAGGAACTTTCAAGTTTTATTATAACATTGAGTCAAATTTTGATGTGAAATATAGCAAATTTAGAATCGTTCAGTTACTCTATTATTTAAAAAATCTTTGCTTAAGAATCTTGCATAAAAGAAACCATTTAAAAATGACATGATTAATGCTTAAAATGGTAAATTAAATTGAAATTTTTCACCGTGTACCTATTTTGGTATCAAACCCATAACAAATTTAGAAATACTAAATTATTTGCAAACTGATTTAATTTTAATAATTTAAATATCACAATATAAATAGTTATTATATAAATAACTATTATATTGGAGAAATAAGAATATAATAGACTTCGAAGATGTCGATTTCTGAGGCAAAAATCAGGATTAATCTGAATAATATTAATGGATATTTATTTGTATACATACATATATGTAAATGATATCCGAAAAACTTGAAGGATTTGTTTATCTTTCGCCATAGAAAATTCGGCCTAGGACAATTTTTTGTCAGTTTAAATTTTGACGCTATTATGATAGTATCTGAATCCAACCCGGTAAATTAAGTACAACCATTGAGCACTTTTTACGAAAAACATTCGAAGTAAAATTACGTTTCAAAAATTAAAGAAGAATTCGAAAATACAAACACATTAAAGAAAATTTAACAATCTGAGATAATGAAAAAATTTGTTATATTTTGTTCCGAATGTTAAAACTGGCTTCAATTTCATTTGAAGAGGTCATTCGACATTGAAAAGACACTTAAATTTGTTACAGCACCATGAAAGATCAATAGATTAGCATAAATTGGTAAATATTTGTATCAATAATTATGAATAATTATTGTAAAATAGCTGGCTGAAAAGTTTATTCCTCCTAGGTTATGGAAAAATTTTATCTTTGTTTGTAGTAAAAATACGCGCACGTAAATACAGTATGATGAACTATCGGCAACTATTTTTTAAATAGGTATTCTATAAACAGTGGCGTATTACTTACAAAAAGCAATGCCATTTTTGAAATTAGATACAGTGATAATTTTACAAGAATATTAAGTAAAATAAATAAAACAAAACGATTATACACCAACAGTATTGATAGCCTTTGAGACAGGATGGGACTGAAGGATGATAAAAAAATGAGTTTTGCTAAGGTTTTTATTTGATCATGCATGTCTATAGAAGACTATGTTGAAAGGAAAACCGCATCCCTTGCACGTAGACCTTTCTGTTCCTTGTATCCTCTTTAGAACACTCCATCACCTGAAGGCAAAGATGTCTTTTAGCTCAAGGTGGCATTTATAGTGTTATTATATTTTTGGTGGAGCCGGTACTGCCGCTACCTAGATTCCAACCCGCGTCCTACAGTCTAAGTAGTCAAATGCCACTGAGCTTTTCAAGGACGTGGAAATATCTCAGATCGTATAAACACATTTAATACTGACGGGACCCGCTTTACTGTGGCAGCGAGCATGATATTATGGACTGCGGTCGTAGGTTCAAAGGTAATCTGAAAGTTTTTCGGGTAGTACAACTGACTAGATGTTATACAATTTGATTTAAGTTTGAATTCCTTGTACTTAAAATGTCACATCAGGCGGGAAAAGTTAAACCTATCCCTAACTACCAGGGAAAATCATCTACACTAAGTACTAAATGTATGCTTCTTGTTGAATTATAAAAGCTTTCGCTTGGTAATCATATACTTCTCAATACAGTATCAATAAATTTATAAAATAAGTTCTTAGTTTTAAATACTAATCGGAACTCCCGTGTTTTGTTCTATCCCGAGTAAAAAAGACATAAAACAGCCCTATAATTTTATAAATTTAATGCCTGTAAACTACAAATTTTAGCTTGGAATGAAATGTAAATGGCTTTGGATTATAACACTTATTATAAAACGTCCTATACTAAATGCAACCTCGGTCATTTACACAATCTGCTCAAGGAGTAGTTATCATAAAAACAGTCATGAGAATAAAATTTCCCCATATTATTTGAAAAAAAAACGAATGTTATGCCATTGGTATACCAAACAAATAATAGTAAATATCTCAGATTTTTATCTACATAATAAACGTTTTCATCTTCTTATACTTTTCATATTATTATTCTACTCAAACTCTTCATTTTGTTAATATAATGACTCTGACACTACTACTACAACTACTACATTCACCTTTTGCATGAGTTGGGTCTTTTTCACAAGAATCTCCCCTAACTGTATTATAAATTACGTATACCTATGTGAATAGAGATGGTGTATATACACAAATATACACTAAGCACAACCAACCAGTGTCATAAACGACACTTGAACGTCAACCATTTCATGATTCATTAGGAAAATAGTTTCCTTCTTCCTTCTTTTGGTATATAGATAATGTTTCCTACCCCACCACACGTTGCACAATATCAACGCGTCTATTTATTATTCTACATTCTGGCAGTCCGTAGAAGTGTTTGGTGGTAGTGGATAAATTATATTTTGTAAAATAATATGCTGCTTCATTTTTTAATGGTTTTTATTTTAAATTTTTTCCATTTTCTAAAGATGTATTAAAAATTGTAAACTCGACGTAACTAGTATATAAGATGATGTATTATAGATAAAGCTCAGGCTAGGTGCTATTGTTTTTAAGCTGACTTGTATTATTATTTTATGATGAAAATAAAGACTTATTAAACAAACAAACAAAATAATATGCTTCTTAATTCCACATTCTAATTTTTGTTATATTTTGTTCCGAATGTTAAAACTATAGCTTATAACTTTTTTAAATCAAGTTTAATTTAATTTTCCAATTTTGTTTGGTTTTGAGCCTAATTTCACATTTTTAATTGAATCTCCGTATTTGATCTCATGCAATATCGTTTAAGTAATCCAGACCTTTTTCACAATCTCATTGCAAGAGTTAATTTTTGTGACGATCAAGCACTCAACTTGAGTAAGCCTACAGACTTACCGATTCCGTATACATGTAGAATTATTTCAATATCTGTTTTTTCCCCGTATGATAATTCCTAGCAAATTTTGTTATAAGATTCCACTTCTCGACCTTGAATGTTCATTTTTCTGATTTTAGACATTTTTCATTCATAACCGATGCAACATGGCATTCATATTTTGTAGATTGTGGACACAAAAGTATATATTTAGTTATTCTCCGTTGAAATCTATACAAGCGTATTTTTTAACAACATATTTCACAACTGGACCAAAGATAATAAATATCATTCACACTTGATTTAGACTCTGTTACTTGTTATTTGCAGTCATCATTTTCTTATTTTTGTATCTACGAACATGATTTATTTCTGTTTATCTTTATTCATACAACGATTTCGTTATGCTTGTAGTATCTTTATTTTTTTTTGTTTTGTTTCTCTTAATTTTTTCAGTTTTTCATTAGTTAATAGAAATTTTCTTGTGACTTATTCTTCTCTTTCTTTTATTTGTAAATACAAATTACTATACTAGCGACGACAATCATGGAAATAAAAAAGAGTACGAGATTGTCTAGTATTTTATATCAAGTAAATTGATTATTTGATTGTATACTATTTAGTAGTGTTAATAGTGGTCGAGTCAATCTATACCAAATCTATAATGCATATCCTACGACCTATTATACGAGGGTTGATAATTTTTGAAAACAAAAAAAAATTATAGTAGAATGAAACCAATTGGAAACGGAAGATAATATGATAAAAATGAAAGGAAAATAAATTACGGGCGATCTGAGTTCGGGAGCTAGTGCGGGGGGTAAGTGTTTAAGGGTAAAATTCAGTTTATCTGAATTTCCGGCTATCCTATGGAAAAGAGTTAAATGGCAAAGTACTTACAACTTTGCCATTTAATGATCTACAGCTTTTGTACTTACACTTTTTTCACATAACCACAAAATTTATGTGAAAATTCAAATAACCAAGTTTTTAGTTATTTATTTTTATCTTTTACAAAAAATTTTTTTTCCCATGAAAACTTACCTTTTTATGTTCCAAATACACTTTTTTTGATTTAAAATATTTATTTGTTCACCTTATTTTGAATAAATATCGAAAAAATACCCTAATTTTGAATCGAAAAATGATGAGGTTATGTGAAAAAAGTGTAAATACAAAAGTTATAGATCTTTTTATTGCCTACAACTTTGACATTTAACTTTTTTCCAAAGGACTTGTAGTTTTCTGGAAATCCAAATAAACCGTGTTTTACCCTTAAAAACTCACCCCCTCCTACTTCGCGAACTCACATCACCCGTAATTTATTTTCATTTTGTTGCAAACGCAACATAATATGATAAAAATTAATGCTTAATAGATTGTGGAAGTTTTCGGGGACCATATCGAACATCTACATTTTTGTTTACCAAAAATTTATAAATATTGGTCAAGTTGTAGGATTATGCACGTGCGTGAAAATAAGTATGACAGATCGAATTGGAAAGGCCTACTTGAAAACTTGCAAAACGTCTTCATCACTGTTTTTCGATATGCTAATTTCTAGGAAATTTTGTTTCAACATCTCACTTTTGGACATCTCTCATTTGAGAAATTAGTCATTCATAAACGTTTCAAGATGGTGTCATATTTTGTAGACTGAGGACACAAAAGTGTTTATTTAGTTGTTCTGTGTTGAAATTTATACGCGCGTTAACAGAAGCCCTTTGTGTTACTACGTATGTCACAGAGTCAAATTGGTGGCTGACAGCCTTTGAATTCAGTAGAAGTAATGTTGGCTGAAACTGAATCCTTATTGTTTTATCAAAAACAATATGGGCTATTATAAAACCAACGTTATTCCAATCATTTACAGCAAAATATTATTAGCGGACGCTAGTTTGCCTACTTAAATTTATTATCTTTAAAAACTAAGAATATTTTTTCACTTCCGTTGAAACTGACATTCGTTTCGTATATTGCAGGTTAATTAAAAAATATTTTATTTTTTTTGTAATGTACTCGTGTTTTGTGAGTCTAAAATTTCTTGGAAATTTCTCAATCAAAAATATAAATCACGAATCCAATTTGTTTCGGTTCTTTGAATTTGCTATTTAATTTGTACATATAAATACAAATCAATATACCAATAAAAAAATAGTTTTCTTCATTTAAGCTCACTAAATTTCATATGAAACTTTGTGAATGAAGTTTAAATTACTTTTGTAAATACAATATACACGCAAAATTAACTTAAATATTTCGATATGTAATAAACAAATCTTAAACAACTGTTGTTCAAATAGAAATAAAGTTTACGAACATTTAACACGAATAGTAAAAACTCTAAAGGTCTCTATACAAGATGTTTCAGAATTGCATGGCGGCACTTACTAAAGTATATATTTTTTTGCAATAAATAAACAAAAAAATATCTAAATTTTGAAGTTTTATAAAATGATCTTCAGTATTTTGTTTTTCAGTTATCAACATACTTTTGTGAAGTCTGATGTATGGTTTGATAAGAAGTACCGGAAAAAATAAAGGATGAACTTTAAACTCAAGGCTATAAATGGTTAAGTATTTCGTTAGTAAATAATGTCATATTTTTATATGAAGTTACTTATTATGTATGGAGAAGAAACATTTACTTTGATAAAAGCATTAACTATTACGTATTTTCCTTAGGGAGTCCAAGATCTTCAACATTGTAAAACTTTAACGAAAACTCCACCGCACCGGTAATCGAAGTGTTTATGAACTAAGTGATCAAACTGTAGAAACTATTTTAACACATGAAATGCAAAACAATTCTACATAACAAAAAATTTTAAATAAAAGTTATAGTTTGTCATAGTTCCTAGTTCTATAGTTATAAATTAAAGTTCTATAGTTCTAAGAAGTTTCAGGGTCCTTTACTACAATCAACGTAATAAACCCAAAAAAATTGAAAAATAGTGGAGGGCAATTTGGTTTTTTTAATGGATGAATTTCAATGTCTGCGTGTGTTTTGAATTCCTTATAGCTTCTAGATAATTTTTTTCCAAGGTTTCCATGGAGAAACGCTATCTCTCTTCTCGGGTACTATTTAATACATTATGATTATTCTTAGACTGATGTGATAGGAGTTTTAATCAAGACGGTATATTGAAATAAATTACAATTTATCGTATTAATTAATGTTATTGTTTATACTAAATAGGGACAATTTTTTAAATCCTTTCCACATATATTTTTCTTTGACATCAATATTTTTATGATTTTTTAATACTGCTATCATGTGTATTCTACATTATTTTTTTGGTGGTATTTGACGTATAATTGCAGCTTCTACAGTTTGGCCACTTAGTTTTCTGAACATCCAGTGTTCAAATCTTATTAGCTATAGTGTAAAATTAATATTTTACTTGATAATAAAAAATTTATAAATGTTTTCTTTCATTTTTGAATATAATCAAAAAAAAATTTCATTTAATATAAATAAAAAAAATATTTTACATTAAAAAATAAAATATTTACATTAGAATGATTTTAAAATATTCGAGAATTGTTGATGCATATTTATAAGTTTTACATTAATTTATTTTTATACACGTCTTTGTAAACAAAGTGTGTATTGAATGATTGGGCATAGTCTATATTATTTATTAATATTTTAAATTTATAATGTAAAATGCTAGTAGACATCAATGAAATAAGAGGGTAGTTTTTTATATTCAAATACTTCAAATAGTGATTTCTTAATAAAAAGTCACAAAAAATAAATACTTAAATCACTATTTCTTACCATAAAATTATATTAAAATGTAAACCTTTTTACTCATGTGAAAACCACTGTATGCCATTTTGGTGACGTAATATCGGTATGTATGTCACATTGAGAACAAAACATTACTTTCAAATATTGAACTGCACCGACCAAGAAAACTAATAATTTTTACCAAATTGACTTCAAACCATGGCGGTGTAGTGTTTTAGGCCACGTATTTTTTAATATTTGTTAAATTGCATGCAAAATTTTTCACTACCGAAATTATCCTATTATTTGAATAGAAGAATATTGATAATATTGCAAAGAGTATAGAAATTTCATAGATGCATTCGCCGTACTGTAGAGAATAACTTTGTGTCACCGAGGATTATAAACTCTTAAAATTTAAAACTTTTCATTACGAAGAAATAGATAAAAATCCGCAATAAGGAATACATTTTTTATAATTTTGAATTCGAATTGGATTGTATATGGAAGTATTTATTTAGTCATTTTTTTTCAAGTTCAATTCTTTTAAGTTTTGTGACGCAAGAAAATATTGTCATGACGACAAAAGTTTGGAAATTGGTGCCCATAGAATCACCTAGTTAGTTCACGCCCCTTTGTTCTTTCGCTCATCATCAAGATAACACCAAATCGAAAAGAGATGAGCGAGCTGAAATTTTGTGGACGTATTTTGGACCGGCAAATAAAAATTACAAAACATTTTTTCGTATGTTTGAATTCGTTACAATTAAAGGAACAATTTGGATAATAAACGCATATATAACTACAATACATATTATTATTTATAGTATTTTATGAATGCTAATGATTAAAACTAGTTCAACCATTCATACTCAACCATGTGTCGGGAGTCTAAACAGTGCGAGTTGATGATTTTCACTTGTTATATTGTTGTTTCCAATATTTCACAAGGCGAGTAGTAGAGTCTCCTATATTTGCTTTGCTCCATAATCTATCATATTTCATTACTCAGTATCAATATTTTAATACACAAACAGTACCTTTAGAATCTATCATATTCAATTATAAAATCTTTTTGTAAAGTTAATGTTGTTTATAAACTTTTTCATTATTTAAATGACGTTATATTTTTATTGGAAAAACTATTTTATGTGTTATGGAAAATTGAATGACAGTTTTATTTGATTAAAGTGATACCATCCATTTAATATTTCCCCTCTGGTTTGCATAAAAAATAAATGGTTAAAACTTGTATAGCATAGAAAATTTTAATTATTTATCTTTTAAATTATTTTACGTTCATTATATATAAAACAAGTGAAGATAACAAGTACCACAGTTAATTGTTTAGATACTCCACGTATGGTCGAGTATGAATTTTTGAACTATTTTAAAAAATATAAGCATTCATAAAATACTAATAATATCGTGTCAGTACAGTTATAAATACATATATGATTATAGAAAATATTGTAATTATGTGAATTATGTGCAATCTCCCTTCTTAGCGTTGCATATTATTATTGAGAGGGCAGAACACTCTATATGGGTAGAATAATTAATCTTATCCAAAATATAAATTCTAAGGTCGTGCCCTCCGCTATAAGACTAATTTTATGTGACATATTCAACATGACGTCTAGTTTATGAAAATTAGACGGAGTACGTGTGACTAAATCCTTGAACTTGGAGAACCGTAATTGAATTAATATCAAACTATTTATGCAAAGCTTTCATGTTTTATGAAAACAAATTCAAACAAAAATAAATACTTTAAAGGTACATTTTTGTAGACTAGATATTCTATTATCTATGTTCTATAGTAAGAAAATTTTATAAAATTGTTTCACGTTAGCAAAAGTATTTCTATTAATTATTTACAATAATAAGTATACCAAATGTGTTTAAATAATCCTTTTTATTTAAATTTTAATTTACATAAAATCCAGACACTTTGAACAATCCCTATATACAAATAGTTTGCATATTAAAATCATGTCTGAAACAATTTACGTGACATTTGAAAATTTTCGCAAAAAATTATGTATCTAACGCCTGTAAAATAATGTTTTTAAATAATGGTAATGTAATGAATAATTAAGATACTAAAGATTAAAATGTTTTTTTTGGCATAATAAAATTAAAACTAGTCTTTGTTGTTTTTCTGAATATACAGAATGTCTCATGTATGCTTTTAAGAAAAACAGTTAGGGGTAATTAAGAGGTTGTAAATCTATAAAAAGACACAATTTTCGTATGCAATTTCTCAAACAATCAGCAAGAGGCTAGTTCCAACCATTACATTTAAATTGTAAAGTATATGCATAATTTGCCAAAATATTGAGCAGAGGAATGAATACATATTTTAATGAACTGTTTTTTAATTTACAGGTAACATTTTGACCTGTTAAGACCTTTTAGATGACTGGTAAATTTTTCATTCTTTTATTATTTTTGAAGAGGCTACAGAAAGATTGTATTTTACCAAATGTGCACTTTTCCTTGTTGGGAAAAAAGAACAAGCATGATAGCAAATAAAAGAAAAATGTAAATGTTGACCATACTTTGTGTCGCGTTTTATCAGTAAAGCGACTTCTTACCTGACAATGGCTCAAGTAACAGTAATCATCCGGGAAAATTTAAGAAATCAAACCTATTTTTAAGAAATTTTTAAACAATATTATAAAATCATATAAATAATTTGTGTAAAACAAAGTGATATAAAATTAAAATTAGTGATGAAGAATGTATTTTCGCTCAATTGAATTTTATTTGCCATGCTCAAACTAAACATGAAAAACAGCCTACTTTTCCTGAAAATACATTTTTTTTATGTCACTTTTGATCTTTTTCAACTACTAAAGTTATATAGTGACTTCTGTGAGTATATATTCCAGCTATACAACAACAGTACACAGCAATCATTGATGTTCACCCATCCATGTTCTGACTGTTTCTTGTGTTGCTTAACTTTGGTGATCGGTTGAGATCGGTAATTACGTTACGTTAGTGGGGAGGGTCCTTTCTGAAAATATACTGAATAAAAATTGAAAAAATTTTTTTTACAAATTTTCTAAAAAAACAATAAGTAAACAGGCTGTTAGACGGCGTATTTTGCTCATGATCTAAATTTGATCATATTAAATGTAAACTGTATACATTTTTCATCATCGTTAGTTTAAATTTAATTGAATGTTACTTTTTCACGCAATATTTTCATTTCAAAGATGAAATCAAAACACTAATTAGAAATGTCTAGAAATATTTTGATACTTATAAATATTTATTAACCGACGAAAAAACAAAATTGTCAAGTCGATATTTATATATTTTTTTTTATGACCAAGCGTAATTGATTTACAGAGGAGTCTGATTTTGATAATTTTTTTTATTAGAAAGTGTATACCTCGAAGCTGGGCCTATATAATAGACAATAATTGATTGTAATGTATCACTCCGTTTTGTGTAATTAAGGCTTTGTAGAGATGTAGTTTATCTGAAGCTTGAATGGTGATTTGGCTAAATATCGTCTAAAACTGGTCCAAGCCATTCAACCATCAAATAAAAATATATTTTTTGAGTTTTCTTGGGTCGAAAAAGTCAACGAAATCCGATTGCGATGTAAAAACCTATGAACCAATTTATATAAAAAAATGCAAATTGATAAATTTACTATTTTTAATATTTTTTTATATAAAAAAAAATTGCCTATTAATAAATCAATTTTTTTTTACAGTGAATAGATTCATACCACATCCCTAATAAGAAGTATAAGGCAAAATAAATGAAGCTTGGTTTGTGAATCTCATAACCACTACTGTTTATGATTTTATCTAATGGTAGATACACAACAAACCCCCATTCTGTCAGTCTTCTTTATGAGAGAATCTGGATGGTGCATGGTATGGTTTGAATATTCTATTTACATATACTGACAATAAAATGAATGAGTTTACGATTGATGGAAGACCAAATGCAAATTTTTTTAATAGCTTTACGTTTTGAGCTATCCAAAATGCTCAAATACCATTGAAATTCTCTAACTTTTTGCTACTTAATAATTACTTGAAGGGATCATGCAGAAAGTTCAAGAGCATGGCTGGGACAATCTTGGTATTGGCGTTGGTGTTGCTCAAATACTTTGAGTTTTGGTCTTGAGCTTGGCCTTGCTCAAATACTTCAAGACTGGTCTTGGTTTTGGTCTTGCTTATCTGTTCTAATACTTACGTTTTTTTCATTAATTTTCCTATGCATTATCATTTTGAAGAAAAGGTATAAATTATAAATAGCTCGCAATTAATAATTAATAATTAACTCTTTATTTCTTTTATGTACTAGAAACTAAAAATTTCAAATACAAATAATGTTTTGTTCCACGATAAAATCATATTGAAGTTTCTGCGTATATTTTGACTCATACATTCATCAGATGCTGTTATTATTAACATAGGTTTTATATTGTTTCTTTGCTTGGCCAAACCTAAGACTGCAAGACTAAGGCTAATTTTGCTCATCACTGACTACTTGATTAACAGTTAAACCTTAACTCTTGATATCCGACACACCAGATTTTAATCGGAGGCTAAAAGCAATAAAACAATTTCCTACAGTCTCCAGATTAAAAAAATGATCTTTGATTTTTTCCAAAATTTCCAGATTAAATATGAATTTCTTGTAAACTTTCATACTTTATAATTCGGTGTTTTATATCCCCAACAGAATATTTTATTGAATTATCTCAGAAACTGTTCAAAAATGATGAATATTCATTTTAGATCGTGGGCGCTTTAAAATTGTTTCGTTTAAATGAATTTCATAGTGATTATTCAATCGATATGAAATTAACAAAATTTCCTTAATTTCAAGTAAAATTCTAATCAGGAAACCAAAATACTCGCTTTAATAAGAAATTTACGGGATTGGAAATGGGAAAAACTTATGCGTTATTAAAATGATTATTTATAGAATAAGAAAAAACAGTAAAATATTTAAAATTAAATTTTTATTACCCTAAAGTATAAATTTAGTGGTGATTTTACATTGTTTTTCATCAATGTACTCGTGGGCTCCCATAATTGTTACCGATATCTGTTTCAAATCATTTTCTGGTAATGGTCTTCTTGTATAAAAGTTATAAATGATAATCATATTCTCATACACTTTATTTACTGTTAACCAGAAAATGGACATAATAGACACAAAATATATACGTATACATATTTATTTTACCCAAAAAATATTCATATAGTGGAACCATGGGAATTAATCTTAACTGCGGGCAATTTACTATACATGATATACTTAATGTTTACTAAAATAGCCATACGTATATACAGGATGGGGCAGCATAACTTCATTTATTAAAAAATTAATAAAATCTATTTTATGAAAATATGTTCTTTATAATGCAGGATTTATATTTAGTTGTGAAGATCAAATAAGTGGCGGCCTCCTCAGAGTAACAGATTTCTGACGTATGTCAGAAAGACTCCTATCAGTATAGAAAACCATGATGTGAGCAATTTCTTCTTGGATGTTTGTATTGTATTTAAATCTTTTAGATTCCTTGGAAGAGTCCACATAAACGTGGTATTTCAAAAAACCCCATCGACAAAAATTACAAGAAGTCAAATCAGGCTTGCAAATAAATGAAAATGGATTTCATCATTAAAAAATCGATAGATTTCCCGATTTGACTTTGTAATTTTTTATTTTGGGGTTTTTTGTAATCACGTGTTAATGTAAACCGTCCAAGGATGCTTAAAATTTAAAGACAAACATCCAAGAAGAAATTGCCAACATAAGGGCAGCTATGCTGGCTGAAGGGTTAACATACCCTGAGGAGAATGGAGAATCAGTAATTGTTCAAAACTAAATAAAACAAAACTTTAAGCGCGTATATTATGAAAACCAAATAAAAAGTTTCTAGCCAGTATTAATATTTTGTTGAAAAAAGGTTGTTATTATTTTTTATGTTATTATCTTATGTAAGAATACTTTTAATTTTAATTTGTTTATGTAATATATATATATATATATATATATATATATATATATATATATATATATATATATATATATATATATATATATATATATATTATGTTTATTGATTTCTTAACTTTATTGGGTTAATGGCTATATGGCTGAAGTAGGTGAAGCCAGTTTTAATAAATTTAAAAAAAGAAAAGGTCGTAATGCTGTTACATCCTGTACTGTAAATAGCCTTTATAAATATTTTTAAAAAGTAAAATATGCACACACAAAAATTAATATGTGTGGTGTTTTTTTTTTGTATACATTTATTTTTTTAAATAAATTTTGATTCGCCCTAACAAATTAATTTTATAAAAGATAATCTACTTATGAATTTGTTTTAAACCCAATTGGGACAAATGTGTTTTTGTTGAATTAATCAAGTTTTTGATTCTTGTTCATTTGCTAGTGTAAATTTTATTAAAAACATCTTTAAATATTTTTTCGATCTCATATTTTTTTAATTGCTATCAAAAGAACTAGCACCTTAAAAGTACCTTACCCAGAATTAAGGAGTAATTAGAAAAATTTCACATATCAGTTTCCAGTTTCTGTGATTCAACCGATAACTAATTTTTTTAACTCGAATGTCGAAATACGATATTGATTTTACTACAATTCGAACACTGGAAGTTACACAAAGGATAATCGTATGCCGTGTAAATATCCAAAAACGTCTCTTGTAAGCTCAACCCAGCGGCAGATCAAATTGAGACAAAAAAATTACCATTCGAAATAAAAAAATAGAGAGAAAAGTAAATGCTTTGTTTACGTCTTAAAGTCGTAGATTATGTTTCTACGGTTAATATCATAAATGTATGTTGTTATCATATTTCCATTTTATATATTTTTTTTAAAATAAATTGTTTAAAAGAAATTTCAAAATTAAAATCTAGAACCTTTTAATTGTTTTTAACACCAAACTTATAAACATCCTTAAAATAAAGTTTTCTAATAAAACTATTACTTAGGGTTGTATAATTACACATAAATTTTTCTCTATTCATACTGACAACAACAAAAATTGATACTGGATTGCTACAATTATAATTTCTACAATTGATTATGTACAGGGTTGGACTGAAATCTAACCAAAAGATTAAATCAATGCAAAAAACAGCTTTTATATCGAATTTTATTGCGGTTGAAGGAAATATTCCTAGAAAATTCTTGGATCTCCATTTGGATCTTTATGTGAGAATTATTTTATCGTTGAGTCTATTATTGTCGATGAACAATTGTAAAAATTTCCATGAAATTTTACATTTGTTTTTCACTTATTTCACTTAAGTCAATTACTGATTTTTGTTAAATGGAAAATTGGCTAGTTACTAATTAAGGTACGTTCTGCTACAATATTGTTAAAATGTTCTGTATCATATGCGTGGCAAGTGTTGGTTAGCTTTTAGTAAAACGATAAAATTCTTACCTGATATTATTCAAAAGTAAAGCCTGTGTACTGTTTTTATTGTTTGTATACGTTAGCTACACACTACTACAATAATCATATATGCGTATACACACATACTGTTAAACAAATATATTTTTTCACGTATTGTTGAACTTTTATTTGCTATATCTTAATAACAAAACGATGAATAATTTTTTGTTTTAATTCAGAAATCATTAATTAATATTCTTTCTAGTTTTTCGAAAGTTTCTGATTTTTTATTATAATCAAGCTCTCAATGCTCTCAATATAGATTATCCGATTTTAATCTAAATATCTTTAATGAGCATTCAAAAATTTTATCTTTCTTTATGACCTCGGCGGCACAACTACCTTAAAGTAATCAAAAAAGTTGCTTTTAAATTTATCAAAAAATTCAGCCCTGTACACAAAAATTTACAAGCAATACAAAATATTCTCCCCCGCACTATTCCTTACACTGCTTTTGTGTCTAAAGGTTTCAAGTGCGGGAAAATCTGTTTCTATGATGATTTTTCTAATAGGAAAATTATCCCTTTTTGATTTAAAATACAAGGGAAAATTCTCCCCCTACTTGTTTATAAAATACTTTCGTAATTATATAATGAATGGTATGTCTGTACTAATCACTTATATTTGCATATTATATTCTATTAGTAATTTGTTACATAATTTATATAACTTTGATTGTGTTATGCAGGGGAGTTCTGCATGAGTTAGGTAATAATATATATAATGTGGGGGAAATAATCAAATTAGTCAAAAAAAAAAAACTTTTATTTGCATAATTGAAATTCTCTTGTGAAAGTAGATAGTAAAAGATTTGGGGTATTTTACAAATTTTCTGAATTGTTACGCTTGTATTAAACTTGCATTCTATTTTCCATTATATATTATTATACGTTAATAAATCTTAAGATGTTTTCTATGGTAATTCAGATGTTATCATTTAAAATTCATAGCAGTAAAAGCCTTTTTAAAAGAAAGCACTTATGGTTCTCCAAAAACTGTATTTTGTTTATATAATTTTTAAATCTTAATGTAACATAAAGAGGTGTGTTTCTAACAACTGTTGGCACAAATAACATGTAGTATACATTGTATTTCAATTTCCTAGTATAAAAAATTCAAAAGATACTAATCAAAATGTTATAAAATTTCGTTTGCACAATATTGAAACATAGAGTTTGTCGAAGGGTTTGCCCCGAAATAAAATTTCTTAGGTCAAATTAGGCTTTTCGACAAGCATTAGGTTTTCATGTCAATATTGTGCATAACAAATTTCATAACAATTAGATAAGTATGTTATAAGTTATTTTTGCTGAAAAATTATATAGTTCTAACAGCTGTTGATAAACCAAACCCCTTTAAGGATGAATTGCAAATACCCTAATTACAAAAAATTTTAAAATTATTAAGTTTACGTTGAAAATTCTATGGATAAATCCCAAAAACTAAAGATATGAAAACCAGTGCTCTCTCACAGTTCATATAAGAAAATTCCAAAAAATTGAGACAACTCTTTGGAATTTGATTTCGATAAATTTATTTTTGTAAGTGAAATTATCCTTTCAATTCAAAAATAACATCCATTTAACTATTGATGGTTTTTGAGCTCAAAATCTAATCTAGAATTTAATATTTTGGGATAAATATCAAGCGATACCACAAAAACTGGCATTGTTATCGTGAAGTAAGTGTTATATATTATTATCACAGACCTTAATTATCCTAGAAAGACTAAGAACAGCAAGTTACTTTTTTTTTTTTTTTGCTTTCAGCAAATTCTAAAATTTTTAAAATTAAAAAAGTTGCGTCATTTATGAATGCATTTTTTATCCAATAAATGCACCAAACTACCCACAATAAAATGAATTTTATCTAAGAATTTACTGATTTATCTCGATTTATAATTCTAAATTCGTAATTTTTCATCAAAGTTCTTTCATCTGTTGTTTAGGGAATCTGAAAAATGCATTCAATATGGTCGAAAAATTCAAAATTATTGTTTTTCATATTTCTCGTTAAATTCACACTTTTTAACTAACCCAAAAATCTTCAAGGTACGAGGTCCCTCGAACCATGATGGTGTGTATGGCCACCCACGTTTCCCGCACCTTACTACGAAAATATAAATATTTTTTTGATAATTTTAAAATCATCCTGCCGAAGCAGTCAACACTTTCGAAGACAATCACTTTCAATTCCAGGAAGATCCAAACTTGAATAGAATTTCTAACTTTATGATTTTGAATATCACATACAAAGTGAAAAGATATAACTTGAACAGATAAATAAAAACATATAACCAATTCTTCACATACTAATCAAGTTAGCAGAGTAAAATATTCAAAATAAAATTTAAATATGCTGAAAATTAGGTGCTTTTAAGGTTAAATTAAATTAGGTGTTCAAACTTTTTATTAAGACAATTGAGCCATTATGAAGCACTACTGCCGTGACATCAGGCTGGCAGAGCAATGTGAGAAAATATATTTTATATTATGAATATGATGAAAAAAACAGAATTAGGTGGCTTTTAATCACAATTACCAAACAAAAATCACTGCACTGATTCACCAACATGAATCACAGCTAATAAGTGTCTAGCTAGTAGTGACATCCTGAAATATTCGTAAAAAGTATTAATTAAGTGCATGTTATGTGGGTTTTACGTACTGAACAATTAAATCAGGTGCTCAAATTTTTAATTAAAATCATTGAGCCATTAAGATTAACTATTGTCATGATATACCGCTAGCAAATTAATTCTTAAAGATAAACTATAACTGTATAAAGTAAGTACTAAAATTAGATTGTGTGCTTTTATTGTGTGCTTTCAATAAATAAAAAATTACCAAAAAAATCTGTGTAACATAAATAACTTTTGAAATATATAGTAATTTTGATTAAATTGATTTATTGAAGGCACATCATAAAAGCACCTAAAATGCACCTAACTTTAAGCATATTTAAATATACATTTGCATACTTTTTATATCAAGATTTTAATGCTAACATGAAACTTTTTAGCAGTGATTTATGTTAGTGAATCAGTGAATTCATTTATTTTGGTAATTTTATACGTAAAAAGCACCTAATTTTGAGCATATTTAAATTCCATTTTGAATATATTACTCTGCTAACTAGCTTGACAAGTATTTCTCACACCTATACACCTAAGAACAGCACATAAACCTCCACCATAAACTATTCAGACACCAACTTTCCTCTACTATTACATTCATTGTCAGTCAGTTAGAAATATCATCATATCTCATTGGTGAAATGATATTTGAAGAGGGCTTTATAGATATATATTTTCTTTAGTTATATGATGAAATACGTAATATAGGTATATATTGTATATACAACATTTTTTAGGGTGTTTGTTGACTATAGAAGGTACTAATAAAATCTGCCATTTACGACTTTTAGGCCTTAAACTAAACTACAGTTTTTTTTATAACTTCAATATATAGTTCATACCTTAAGTATACATACAGGTCGGGCGCCAAGTGTTGCCAACTGAGATTCTTAAAGACTTCTCTCAATTAATTTTAAGATAATGCCTTAAAAATTAAAAACAAAGGTTTATGTGCGACCAGCAAGTTTTACATGACGTACTTCTAAATGAATAGGTAAACGTAATTAAAGAGCAAAAGTTACGTAATTACGGGTCGAATGAAAGTGATTCTATACTGAAATCATTAAGATAATCAACATTTCTCTAGATTTGGATTCTAGTTAACTTGAAACTTAAAGAAATGTTAAAAGTCGGGAATCAAAAACTCGACCTCCTTACAAGAACTTCTCATTGGAAAGATAAAGGTTGCAATTTGAAATTCCGAGCCAAAAAATTTGTATTGTTGTAGTTTTAGTACAGGGAAGACAGAAAAAAAAAACTGTAAAAAAAGTTGACCTTTTTTATAACTTCTGTAATGCTTTGCTTATTTGAGCTCTGCATTGGTAATTAAAAGCAGAAAAATGGCTAATGTGTGCTTTTTCTACCAACCATTCAATGATTATTTGATAAATGGAATGAACTGTATTTTCACAACATCTGAGTAAAAACTATTGCACAATATAAACCCATAGACTGAAAGCGCTACTAATTTTAAATGTTGTATTTCATCTAGTAATTTTTTTGATTTGAATCACAAAAGCAACATTAACAGGTTTGATGGAAGTTGGAAGGAGATGGGATAATAATTGACCATTGAATCCACCATGGTGTCTAAACTAATACTATTTGACCATTTTTAGTAAAAGAGTTTACGATAACAAATTTAATTAAAAATGATGTTTCTTATTTATAAAATAATTTATTTTCTATTATCCAGAAGGTAGTACTCAAAGTTTTACTGCTTATTAATGAAAAGTCCCACTAAATTAAAAAACATTTACCTGCAGTAAATATAATTAATGTTGTTTTTAATGCATTCTTTTATGTATATTTCTAGGCGAGATCAACCATCATAATCGTGAGTAATGGTTGTTTAAATTTCGTTTTGAAACATTTTATTAAATTGACCATTAAAAAACACTTAGTGAATTGTTATTCTACAGAAATTGCTCATATTTTAATACTGTCTTTATGAAACTTCGCAGAGCAGCCAAATTGAACGTAGTTTTGTGAGACAGGAGGGGGGTTGCTTGGTCAAAACATAAGTTCTTAAATTTTTGTTTTTTCAACTTGATGAGTTGTAATTTTTGATTTAAGAGATTTATTCATATTCAGTTTTTTTAACACGTAGGCATCACATCATATACTTGACAGATTGATTCAAATTACTGAATGGTAAGATTCTGAACTTCTGTTCATTAAAATGTTGATTTAAATATCATGAAAAAAGCTGGAAAATACATGTAGTTTTCCTTGAAGCATAATAGTTAACGGTTTACTTTGCAATCACACTACGGTATCCCATAGGACTGCATTTTTACCTGTTTTCACTGTTTGGTGATATGAGTTTTATTATAATACTGATTTAGTATATTGGGTATATCAGTGTAAGTCGATTAACTGAAGTGGAAAAAAAACGGTAAAACGTTGAATTTATTTATACTATTTACAATGTAAGTGAAATAATAACGAATTTTATTGGGAGAATTACGACTAGTGTTAAAATAATCATTAAATTTATTTATTTTTTACGTCATTGATACGGTATAGTATTATAATTAAATCTCGTTTCTAGCTCAATATAAGAGTTATTTGATTTCAACTTTGAAAGTATTTACTTTTTCCGAATTTTCTCTTCAAAAATAATCAGTTATAATTTTTTTAGTAATAGCGGAAACACGCACAGATTGCTATTTATTCATAAATTCTAACATGTAGATCATTTTTAATTTCCTCAAAACACTTACACGATCTGGAAAAACAGAATTAAAATATTCAATTTCAAAAAAAATGATTTAGGAAAAATTTCTAGTTATTGTAACGGCTTAATGCAGGTATTTGTTTTCACCCTAGCAATGATCTTGAAGGTTATTTGAAGGTCAGTTTATATATAACTGGGTTATGACGTAGGGTTATATGGATTTGCGGATTATAGGCTGTTAAGTGTTTGTAATTTTGCGGTTAAAGTGTCTGAAAATAGAGGTTTAATAGAATACCCTCTTTGGAAAAACAAATTCGACCTCTATATAACCTTAAATCATTGCCAAAGTCAAAATAAATATTACAATTGGTCTACCTGTTCAAAATCCTATTGCTTATGCCCAAATCATTTTTTCCTAAATTATTATTATTTTTTAAATTTTGTTAATAATATTATTATTATTATTTCTTGAATTTTTACCTTAAATTGAGGATGATATTCAATTTCTTCATATTCAGAATATATTCTGAGAACAAAAACTCATAAATAATGTTCTGAGTCATCGAAAACATCTGAATATCCGAATATATAATCTAAACTTGCAATAGTTCATTATTTCGGCACGTCAATGTGGCTTATTGCGTTTTAAATTTGCCTTGATTAGTATTACGTGAAAATCACTTGGTTTACGTTGAATACGGAGGATGAATTTTTTATATCGATGTAAACATTTATTTCGAAACTAAAGTATTTTATTTCAATCATAATACAAAGTTGTTTTTTTTTATATCTGTTCCGTGTTTTAAGACCACCAAGATATCGTTAATTCTAGACATTTACTAGTCAAAAATATATTTAACATAATTTAGTTTAGAGTTTATAAACGTTCAAAAAACATTAAAGATACAAACAATACTTTTGGTATAGGTGGTCATAGAGTCTCCGTTATCATTTGTCTCGAAGTAACTGCAAATCCGGAATAGATGCAAACTGTGATAAAACAAAACGGGGGCCATAATTCGACCTCATAAATACGGGACTCGTCTTTTCAGCAATAAAAGATGTTTCCAACAAGAGGTGGAAAAATAGTAACAAAAAGTATTTGTTTTTTAAAATACACAATTTTTCATAAGAATATTTATTGTATAATATTTAAGAAATGTTTATTCTTAAAAATAATGGACACATTAAAACTGAGACAAATACAGGCTTCTCAAAAAATTAACACTAGTTGATTTCTTCGTTATTTTAACATAAAAAGAAATATCTAGTTAATCATTAAATTTCTAAATTCATGTTAAATCATTTTTAACGATATACATGAATTATTAATTAATAAACTAATATATCGAGGGACATATTTTATTTATTTAAAATCTTTTACATTTAATTAATTGAATTACTATCATTTTATGTTTATTAATTAAAACGTTTTTTTATTTTTGATTAAGTTAATTTTTTTTATTAAAAAACCAATATGCACACGCGATATTAAATCACGTGATGACTTTAACATGTTAATTCATTTATGTGAAATCTACATAATTTTTAATGCAAAATGTATGTTCAGCACATATATAATAATAAACAGCTGATGAATATAAAATTTTAAAATCATTTTGAATTATGAAATATATTTGACATACTAGAACTGTATAGAAATAAGTGCAGGTAAATTTCGATTTTTCCCCAATTTCCTAGATCAAATTATTTTGTATTTTTATAAATACGTATTTCGACTACAAAGTAGTTATCATCAGTATGAATTAGCTAGTTGTAATGATTCTCTAAGAAAATGTTACTCGTTGCTAGTTTGGTGACTGTTTGTACGTCTGTAAAAATACAAAATAATTTGATTTAGGAAATTGGGGAAAAAATCGGAATTTATTCCAAAAATCCTAGAGTTCTCTAAATTAATAATTATTATCTAGATTAATAATTACTATCTAGATTAATAATTATTAAAAAATAAATAAAAAATAGGTGCAGGTGGCAACTAACAGTGTTAATTGCTTAAACACCTTAAAATAAATATTTCAACTATTTTTAATTTATTAGCGTTCAAAAGTACTCTAAATATGCGGTCTATAAAGTTATAAGAATTTGTTACTTGATAATTTTGTTCCAACTAGACGGTATTGCAATTCGTCTGTCTGCATGTATATATCTCTATCTTCCTAACTATCTTTTTATCTTTCTTTGTTTGTTCCCATGTATCTTTCGAAAGCATTTTCCGATCTTTGTGAAATTTGATTGCCTTCTTTCAAACTAGTCATTACTATTTGCTAAATATCCAATACTATTGACAACCGTTTTGGTTAAAATACAATTTTTAGAGAGTTACCAAAATGCTTTTCATTATGACTCCTTTAACTTTCATACTAACGATTTCAACGACAACCGATTATTGACGTACTTTCAAAATGGTTCAATGAATGTTCCCCACATTATGTTTTGTTTTTGTGTGTTATTTAATGTTAAATGCTAGTTTTCAATTTTGCTTAATCTAGTTCTCACTGCCAACCAATTTTAAAATATCAAACTAAAAAACAAAACTAGAATTTTATTCTATTTTTTATACTTCATTTTTTTACTCACATATTTTTTCATAAAATGTAAGGTTTTCGAGATATTCATGAAAAAATTCCAAGCATGTAAATTTTGGTATTTTATCGGCACTGTTAAATCGTGGTAGCACAAAAACCATAATTTTTATGGAATAGTTTTTGCTTTAAATTACTAAGGGATAGATTGATTTCACCACATTTTTAAAATTGAGAAAATTTTCAATTTTTTTTAAGTTTTTAGCCTATTACATTAGAATTTCAACAACAAAAAATGCATTCAAATCCATTCACCATAACTGTATTCCTTTACTTTCGACTTAAATTGACTAATTTCATTCGACTAAAAATATTCTAAAACATTCGACGAAGGTGTCAATGAACTATTATTTGCCTTGATTATTATTCATAACATTTGATCTTGCTGGTAATTTACACATTTTTTACGTCTAGAACCATATGCTATAATTGGTGTTCTACAATTCTATGTTATTTGTGACAACTACAAGTCTCATTAAACTCAAATTAACGTTATTGCATGAAAACAATATATGTAAGATAATATTCCAAAAAAACAATGTCTTTACCATTCTCTCATCTCCCCCAAAAAAACTGAAAGCAATCAAACATTTGTATGCAATGTTGTACATGTTGACAAAAACAAAAAAAAAGAACTATAAAATATTATATTAGACATTATACAGGGTGGCATTCAATTTAATTGAATATCTTGTAAGCTATGCTATTCCGAATTATGTTCTTAATCGAAAAGTCACAAATTTATCTGATCTATTCTTAGATTCAACTATATTCTTAAATTCACGTGTTAATTAAATTAAAACTCAACGGCGTTTCTTGTATAAATACGAGAAACCACATTTAAAGATAAGGTACCACTTCAAATTAAAATATATAATTCTTTCATTAATCCAATAATGCACACGATAAAATAAATTTCTGTTACATCACAAATTGTTTCACATCTCCCTAAAAATGCCTGAGATTAAAATTAAGGAAATCAAGACACTAGTATATAGGTGTCTTGCTTTTCTTTACATTTGTATGGCAATTAAACGAATCTGTAACATATCGAATGGAAAATTATTATCAAGTCTTAAAAAAAGAAAAATTATATTCAGTCTTAATTTGTAAGTATCTTGCGGTAGAGGAAGTTTTGTACCTTGAGCATTTGTATCCTAATTTATTTTATATAAATATCATCCACTAGTGACTAGACCATTGATTTCCAAGTTTTTTTCATAGTGTGGCCGGCTTAAGATGTCAAATACCTCAAAGAGAAATATGTAACACATACATATTTTGCATACCACGAAAGGTAGAAAATCCACCTTGCTGTACCTCAATTCCCCACACTTTACAAATTAAAGGGATTTTGTGAATTTTAACACTTATTTAACAATGTTTAACGATCGGATTGTAAGTTTCGAAAAGATAACTGAAAATCCGTTCGAGATATCGATATCAAAATATTTTATGCAATATCTCAAAGACTACGGTTAAATTTATTCTTTTGGGTGCATATATAAAGTTTTATTGAAATTGGAGACTATGCAATTTTTTTGATTTTTTATATAGTTTTTTAAGATAAAATCGGGTAAAAGTTAAGGAATTCAATAAAACTCCGTTTACACATAAATATTAAAAGATTTATTTATGCCTCCTATTTATTAATAGGAGGCATAATTTTTGAGATACCGTAGAAAATCCTGTAATGACCCGAAAACAAATATTTAAACCGAGTTTAAGCTATATATAGAAAAACTAATTGAATAATATACGAATTAAAAAAGTTAATTACTTAAATTGTCGTAAATCCTTTGTTTCAAAGAAAAAATTAAAACTTTTTTGTAATTTTATAGTTTTACTTTTTATAATTTAAAAGTTGGGTCATGGACCCATTAGACCCAATAGTCCGTTTTTTCTCATTCATTAAAATTTCAGCTCGTTATCGTTTTGTTTTTGAGTTATCCTGATGACGCACGGCCGTTGGGAAATGGATTAGGTGAGTGTTTCTATGAACACCTATACCAAAATGCTGTTTGTGCGATAAAGATTTCTTAGCGTTACAAACTTTAGACTTAAATTAACACACTTGAACATATTTTTCCATAATAATTATGACCGGAGTATTTAAGCATTTTTAATATTGTTTTCGATGTGCCACTTTGTAGCAAAATATTTCTATACACATTCTTCTTATACAAAAAAAAAAAAGAAAATTTTTTATCCAAGCCAAGTATTTTTTTATAACTTCATTATATTTTATGTCTTTTTAAACAAAAATGTTTTATACCAGAAACACATAAAAATTGCTATTTTATTACAATAAACAAATGTGACTTGAAAATTAAAATTTTTCTGACAATATATAATATATCTAAAACATGCATGCATTCTTTCATTTTGCTATATTAAAATCGAAAAAATACTTACGTTTGTTTTTCTAGGAAATTATTTACTGTCTAGATAAACAATTTTGGAGAGCATAGCTTGAACGTGTACTTCCATGTGCTGAATTAATGTAGAGATTTTCAAACTATTAATTGCGGCAAAATTTCCAGTATATGAACACTTTTTTACAAACCAATAAGAACATCTAAAGAAAATTTCAGCTTTCTATGCATTATTGTTTCGGAAAAACAGTGGCAAGAGAGAGAGAGAGAAGATTCGTTAATAAATGAGACAAAACCTATGAAGAAAATTTTATGCTTGCATATTAGTATAGCACGTAATATACGCTTTATCATGTAATATTCGCTTAAACGTACTAGTCAAGCTAACAGAGCAAAGTTATCAAAGGTGCTCAAATTTTTAATTAAAAACATTGAGTCACTTTGTTGACATGATATCATATTGGCAAAGCAAAAGTGAAATAATAAATTGTATAATGTAATATATATACTAAAATTAGGCGCTTTGGCTTAATTGTCTGCTTTTATGGTGAACTTTCAATAAATCAATTTTAATCAAAATTACCAAAAAATTACAAATTTGAGCATCTAATTTAACTCAACAGCTCCTTAAAAGCACCAAAAGGGCACCAAATTTTCAGCATAATTAAATTCAATTTTGAATAGATTTTTTGGTTTTGAGATTTCATTGCCAGCTTGATCCTTTATTTCAATATGACACAACTTGTGCAGTGATTTTGATTCAATTGATTTATTGAATGCACATAATACTAGCACTTAATTCTGGCACTTATATTATAAATCACTTTTCGTGATTAAAATATGAGCACCTAATTTAGAGCATACCAATTTAAATTTAATTCTGAATACTTAGCTCTTCTAGCTGGACTAGTATCCCTTACACCATACAAGTGTCATTTCTAGAGTGGGATGATCATATACTAAAACTAGCGTAAGAATGTTAAAATATCCACATTTGAGGAGATGAAAAATTTGTCAACCTACTGTGCAGAAAGAAACAGTTTTGGCCATAACGGTTTCTGGAAAAATGTTTTTGAAAAAAATTATTATTTTTGGGGAAAATACTGACATAAAATATATAAAATTTTATAGATACTTTTAATATCCACCACCCATATAATAAGTGAGATATATAATAGCAATTGGTTTGGTGGATAAGATTGACATGTTTATCAATGTCAAGCTACAAAATTAGGTGTCAATAACCATCACACCATCATTTTGTTAAACCGGAAGATATTTATAAATAAATATTATTTGTAAACGATAAAAATAAGACTTTTCAAAAATATTAACACATGATATACTTTAAATGTTCAACCTCTCATTTATTGCTCAACTTCATTTGGAGATTTTCGATTTTTTTTGTACCTCATTTTTCTTTTACCTTCCAGAATTACTTATTGAATCAATCAACTCTCAAACGTAACTTGACAGTTTTGTTTCTAAGTGAATAATCATCATTCAAGCAAGATTGTGGATTTAATTTGTTTACAATAAATCCAAACAATTTTCCGTAGGGCTCCGTCACTAAACTCATATGTCACACTTATTAAATGCGTAATTTGAGATTTATTATGTATCTTCAAAATTCCATAAATCGACTACGAGGTTAGAAAATGCATTTATATCTCGAATTTTTGTAGCAAAATATATATAAAAGATTTTCCCAAATAATTTTTGGAGTAAATTTTTCAAAGATATATTTAATGAAGGTATCAATTAATTATTCTCATTTTTTTAAGAAAATTGTAAGAAATTTCCTTTTGTTATCTCGTGCTAAATATGCTATATTAAACAATTAATTATTCCAAAATCAGTGCCGCAACCACTTGTCGCAACCATTTTTCACACAGATATGTTTATTTTTACAGTTTCAATTAATGATTTTTAGTATTTTTGTAAGAAAATTGCTTTTGTTATTTAATAAAATGTTCGCTTCAAAATTGACCAAAATATCTAACCTCGTGTTAACTATGCAATCTTAAACAGACAATTTTCTCAAGTGCTGCCAGATATGAAAGACATTATCTATATTAAAAGGTCACTTCTAAGTGTCTGTATTTAAAATTACAAAAAAGATTCTAAGAAAACCGATTTTCTTGGGAATCCCGAATTTGTATCACATTAATTTTTATCTATATTTAATTCTGATATATCTTTGTTAGTTTAAAGGCCCGTGTCAAAAATATGTTAAATAAATTGTTTCTATTTTTATTATCGAATTTGGAGAGGAATCCTTTGAAAATAATTGTTAGTGTTTACGAAGTATAAGCAGATAAGGTAATAAAGAAAAGTATGAAAACCACTTGGTTGTTGTATCACATATAGTTAGCAGTGTAGGTGGAATGCATGACTTTTCTTTATATTTTATACATGGATATAGAAAACAAAGTGTAAAAGCCGCTTAATATAATAGACAATAGTTTTGTAAAATGTGTGACATCAATATAAAAGACAACAAACACAAACAAACAAGCAAACATAACACAAACAATATAACGGACAAATAGAGGCAACCAACACACACACACACACACGCCTAAGAAAGAATGATGTGAAAAGTTATATCAAAAGAGAGGATACATTATAATTTATATAAATGGATAAGTATTAGTACTGGAATATTATCATCCACACGATGAAACATCATTTGACCTACTTGTAAAAACCAAGCAAATTTTGTTTTTCTCCTTTATGTTTGCAAAATTTTACCTGAAATTGTGCTCTGAACGTAGCGACCATATACCACGTGATTGAGTTTTAACCTATTAAGAACCTCTAATTCCCGGAACATCCAGTATCGAACGGTCGCCGTTATTATAGCCGTTCCTATCCATATTATGAAGCTTAGTTCTTTAAGGAAGACATTTGGTTTTCATGAAACATCATTTGCCGTACTTGTAAAAACCAAGCAAATTATGTTTTTCCCTTTTATGTATGCTAAATTTTGTAAGAATAGAGTTTAAATAGCGGGTTTAAAAAAGTACCGTAAATTGTATTCTTAAGGTAGCGCCCATAAACCACGTTTTTCAATTACAACCTATTAAGAACCTCTAATTTCTGGAACTTCCAGTATCCAACGGTCGCCTTAATTATAGTCGTTCTCTTCCGTTTTATAGAGCTTAGGTTTTTAAGGATGACATTCTGTATTTTCAATTAAAAAAATATTTGGTTATAAAAACCAAGTAAGTTTTTGACCTATATATATCGATTGCTTAATACCTTGGGTTCGTAAGGTAGCGCCCATAAACCACGTTTTTTAATTTCAATCTATTAAGAACCTCTTCTTAATAGATTATGGAACGTGGTTCTTTTAAGAAGACATTTTGTATCTCCAATAAATAAAAAAAACTATATAGTTAAAAATAAACCAGGCTGTTTATTTGTTCCATGTGTATTTTTTATCGTAAGTTATCGATTACTGGGGAAATATCTTTTACCTAGAGTCAACGTGTCTTCAGATCCTTTTCTCCATGAGGTTCCGGTTCTTGAAATGGACTAATTAGGTATCGACTAATGGTCGGAAATGGACTAATTAGGTATTTCTATGAACACCTATACCAAAATTTTGTTAGTACCTTTAATATTAAGTAGCATTATAACTTAGACTAAAATTATTATTCTCAGTCGTATTGTATATATGTCGAGTATAAAAATAAGAACATATATCTATCTAAAAAATATATGTTTATGAAACACCTGATCCACGTACGTTTTTACTAAACTGAGATTATTAGAAAAATCATGGTAGGTGTACTCCACTATCTACTATTAAACATAATATTTATGTGTCTATGTGCCACCCATATTTATATATACATATAACTTATATAAAACGGAGTATTTATTTAGCTCCCTTACCCAGTGGAAATAAATCACGTCAATAAATAATTACAAGATCATTTCAAATATTATGCACATCTTTTTAGTGACAATAACGTAAGATACACGCGTTTAGAAGCTCATGATACAAATTTTTGAGTATTCTAAAAACTTTAGGACTTACCTTGGCCATCAGTTGGCTATGGCTGTTTAATGTCGATACTTAATGTGCAAGGCTGCTTAGTTTTAATAATGAATTTGAAAACTGAATGTCAGTTGTTATGTGTATATATCTATGCATGTGTTTTTTATTCATCGATGGAATTCACACATACTAATGGATTCTAAAACTCCAAAATAAATCTAGTAATTCTAATTCATTATTGCATTTTTCTTATCAAAGCTCACTGTTTGTCGATATTCAACAGCTATGGCCTATATGTAGCTAGTGGTCATGGTAAGTACTACATTTTTTGAATATCAAAAATACAATTTCTTCTATTACAAGAAAATTTTTCTGCAAGTTCTAACCGCTAGGTTAAAGGTTTATTTTGTGAAATTCAAATGTTCAATTCAACAAAGTTTAAGTGTTAAAATTGGTCCACACAAAACTAATGTTGATTATCAACAGGTGGAAATATGTTGAAGTTTAAAAAGAAATTTGGTGTTAAATTTTCCTGTCAAAGAGGAAGCTTAAACATTTTTAAATGGTAACACAAAATCAGTGTTAACTCAATTCTTATTTGGATTTCAATAAAGAAGTTAGATATACTTCATTTATTTGAATAACAGTCTTAAACTTTAATAAAAGCAGTTATTTTTGTGTGTGAAAAAGTTAGGTTAGATTTTATATAATTGTTAAAAATCGAGTAATATAAGAAGGCTTAACACACACAAATTTTGAACACGGACCATTTTTATCGTAAATACACAAATTTTTTATCATTTTGGTGATGATGAGTCTTATAATGGGCTAAATAATATTACCTAATAATCATTCTGTTATTATTATGGGCGTTATAGTGATGTGAAATAGTTTTCACAATGTATGTGGTTCACAATAAAACTGTCATTAGGAAAATATATGAATGTTCAACAATGCATTCAATAACATATTAGATTTTATTTACTGGTAAACAGTATGTCTTCAATTTTATTCATTTAAGCGTTTTTTTAATACTTTTTATAGCGCAATATGTGGAGAATATGACAGAGTAAATTAATTTTATTCTAAAATTTTTAATGCTTCCAAATACTGAAGGTAAAAATTTTGGTGTGATTGTTCATAGAATCATCTAATTATGAATTATCAAGATAGGTTCATTGGAATCCGGAAATCTTAAACCATCAACGATACAAAAAATACTCGTTTATTAATAACTACGAAACTATTGATGAAAAACAAATAAGCTTCCGCCTAGATATCAATTAAATTCAAAATTTAATGTCATTGTTATTTCTCAAGAATGTTTCAATGACAACCCCGTTATACTTTCATTTAAACGTAGGAATTCTGCACAGTTGAAATTTGCTTGAAACAATTTTAAATATTGCAAATCTGGACATAAAATATAACGTCTGTATTAAGGCATGAAAAAGGGAATGATTTTTTTTGAAGAGCGCATTTTATTATCTAACAGACATCTAAAATCTGGAAGCACAATTGTTCAGCGGTAGCAGACTGATATCTATTCTCAGTATTCCTGGGTTCGATTCCACGAGCAGTGGAAGTTTTTTTCAAGCCCTACAATATTCCAGGACTTGGTCATACGCTCGCTGCGTTTATCCAGCCGAATAAAATGGGTAAACCATGATTTGAGAAAAACGAGTCGGTCAAAATCATATGTATCAAGTCCATAGGTCTGTATCTATTCTGGTTTTTTTGACCACTAAAGACACATATTATTTCGTTTCTATTACTGCTATACTCCTTTAACAAAGATAAAAATATTTGCTTTTCCTTTTACTAAGTTATTGAAGTTATACTTCCTTAGGCGCACTGGATCCGCGTGCATCACCGTCATACAAAATTCACTGGTTGAAGCTGTTGTTATGATTTATGTTACACTTAATGTAAGAAAATATTTTTTTTTAATTGTTCAAATTTAAACTGAGCCTCATTGACTGTGTTGACTATTCTTCTCCAGCCCTTTTATTACTTTATTGTACTTAATTAATTGCATGCAATTAAAAATTGTTTTTTAATGATGCCAAAGAAGTATAACTTCTGACGCACGTACATAAGTACACACACTCATTTTTTTTTTGACATTCTTTTCATAACCAAAAGAATCAAAAATGGTTTTTTCTTAATGCAAGATAAGCACATGACTTATCTAATTATTTTACAGACAAGCTGTAAATTGGAGCTTATATTTTAATACTGAATGTTTTTGATAAGTGGGCCAGTAACATTCACTATATATATATAATAATATATATAATGTAATGTGTCGTGGAAGCGTTTCATATAGACTGTATATATAGTAAATGTTTAGCTATTACAAAATTTATTACATTTGTAATCTTTAGAGTGGGTACATGATAGAGAAACGATTACATATAGTGTGCATCATACAATTTATGTGATTGTTATATTTGACTATTATATGTTAAAGGGGGATGCAATGCATTATTATTATAATTTTCACATCGATTAGAATGTTCATTTTACATTGATCATGATCACAAGTATATGTTGATTGTCTTTTAGGCTGACCGCACACGATCAAAATATCTTATAATAAATCTTTAATACTTGTCTTCTTTGAATTTGTTGTAAAATGAAATAATATCTTATAAAATGCAATATAACAGAGGCAATAGGGTTGAAAAATAAAGTAAAAGGAAATTTTTTTGAAACTGTTTTGTGTTTGGGAAAAAATTCTATACAAAACCTTTTAGGGAACAAATTTTAGCAAACTTTTGAAAAAAATTTGATTTTTCGGCTCGGTTTTTAGTATTCTTGCTCGCATAAAATTTTCTGCTAAGATCCATGGATATATCAGGTGAGAAATTCCGAATTTGTGCCATATTATCAATTACTAATAATCTGTGTCTAAGATGGTACTTACGCTAGGTTGTTTTAGAAAATTATGATAAGTTGCCTATTATTAAATTAACTTTATTTTCTCGATTTTTGAAAATTTTTTAATGTACATTTAAAAAATCGAGAATGTCACAAAAATGTTCCATTTCAGTATAGCAAGTTTCTTGAATAATTTTGACCGAGACAATACAAGGCATTAGAAGACATACTATTAAATATCAATTTTTTGAAAACAATGTATTGAATCGCTAATATTGTATTTATTTTTGTTGAAATATTGCAAGTTTCTGAATTGAACAATTGACTTAGCATTTGATTTTACTTGATTGACAGTGATATTAGACCTAACTCAGTTTCTAGAAAAAATATCCGGGTTATACGCTGCAAATGCCCAGTATGATGATTTTCTTCTAAAAAGGTATATATAGTCTGTTCGAGAATCAGTTCCTGAGAATAGTAGGCGCCCTGTTATACAAAGAGGTTCTAAATTAAATAAAAATATATCACTCTTTTTCAGACAGACAGTTTTTACTAAACAATACAGCGGTGACAATTTCGATCATTATTAAACATTGACACATGGTAGTATAATTATCGTGGGAAAAGGTTTCGGCAAATAACAGGTCCAGGTTTACTGGCATCGTTGTAAAAACAAATATTAATTTTACTTTGTCAGCACCATTATACAAAGAATTTTATTATTTTTTAAGAAGAACAATTACCAAGAAGTAAGAATTTAAAATGACTCGACACACTATGGTAGAATTTTCGTGCGAGATTGGAATAGTTCCGCAAATGACAAATCCACACTCATATCGTTTCGAAAAAAATATTATTTTTACATTGTGAGCACCGTATTAAACGGTAAGGAAATCATAAAATTATTATTTGAAAACATAAATTTCTATCTCAGAATGTTCAAAACAACACATTTATTTAATAACAAAACAGTAAATTTATTTTAATTGAAAAATTTTTATACAAAGTATTAAATTCTAGTTGATTTGTTTGACATGAGAACGGTAGTAAATAAATATTTAAAAAAAATATGTTGTAAATGTAAATCGTTTTCGGTTTTGTAAAACCAAGCGGATAATAAAAGTTTTTTATGTGATAATATTTTTATTCGATATTAAATAAAATTAAAGTTGTTTGTTTGTTTAAATTCATGATTTTATTTTATTTTTTTTAAATATTTATTTATTACAAACAAATATAATTTGAATCCATTAATATTATTAGAATGAATCTATAGATGGCGCCATTAAAAAAATAATATGTGGAGAAAACAACTAAGTGTATTAACTGTTTAAATACCAGAATAGACATATATCGTTCGTATTGCGGTGAAAGCTTATTATGAAAATAGAATAAAAGTATATGACTTAAAAACAAGTGAAAAAAATCAACTAACAGTGTCAACTATTTAAATACTCGGCTCTTGGTTCAGTATCAACTAAATATACAGTCCATATAGTTATAAATATATAACATAATAATATGCATTGCAATTAAATATAAATAAGCTGACTAGCTTAATGTGAGCTGAAATTTTGGCGAATACAAGAAGCTTACGAAAAAAGGATTCAAGCAAAAAAACAAATGTCTTTTGACTTTGCATTTTTCCTCTATCTTGAATGATTTAAGGTTTGGGTTATGGATCAATTGAACTCAATGGTCCAATTTTGCTAGTTCACAAACCCAATTTTTATGTCTTAAATACATCATCAAAATTTTAGCTATTCTTTTTCGTTTTTGATTTATCTTTATGACGGACGGACAGACACACGGATGGATAAACAAATAGAGTATGTAGGTGAATAGATGAATCTTTACTAAAATTTTGCCTATGGCTACAATATATTCTAGAGTTTCAAATTTTAGAAATACAGTGTTTTAAAGTTTCAAGCTTTGTCTATTGTATGTCTATTTTCTACTTCAAATAAATTATTTTATTACTAGCAATTAGTCTGCAGCCTTAAAAAAGCCTGGAAACAATAATATCGAACGAAAACGCTTTTTAACAATACCTTCTTCTGGGAAATACAAAAAAAATAAAATAAAAATACTTACCGCATTTCATGTTTATTCTTTATCAAAATTTGATTTATTATAACTTATTCATTAAATATGCTAAAATTCGTTAATTTTTAAATATTTTACAAATTATAATTTACAATTTTTTTTTCTTCTCTCTTTTGTTTATGTGAATCATTATATAATTCATTCATTATACTTCCATATTCTTAATAATTCCATGCCGTAGGGAAAATTTCTAACTTTGGTTAGATGTAGTTTTTAATATATAGCCTTTAAAAAAGTATTAATATTCTGGAACCAATTAAACTATTATTCATCGATGGAAGTGCATTCTAAGTTTTAAGTAAAAGTTCATTTGACATTTGTTTCTTTGTGTATTAGTCGCACATCTATGTGTATTTGTCGCACATTTAGGAAACAGGAAATGCTCTATTGTTTCTCTTACTTGTAGTATAAGACCAGGGTAGAAGTCTTAAATAATGATAAAAAGTGGAAGAAAATTATAGTAGGATGAAATCCATTGGAAACGCAAGATAATATGATAAAAATGAAAAGAAAAATAAATTACGGGCGATTTGAGATTCGGGAAGTAGGAGGGGGTTAGTGTTTAACGGTAAAACATGGTTTATTTTGATTTCCGACAAAACTACAAGCCCCATGGAAAAAGTTAAATAGCAAAGTTGTAGGTAATAAAAAGATTTACAACTTTTGTATTGACACTTTTTTCACATAGTCTCAAAATTTATGGATTGAAAATTAGGGTGCTTTTTTGATATTTATTCAAAATAAGGTGAAAAAATAAATATTTTAATTCAAAAAAATTATATTGTATTTGGAACATAAAAAAGGTAAGTTTTCGTGCGTGGAAAAAAAGTATTTTTGTATACATAAATTTTGAGGTTATGTGAAAGTAGATCTTTTTATTACTTAAAACTTTGCTATTTATCTTTTTTTTCCGTAGAACTTGTAGTTTTGTCGGAAATTCAGATAAACTGAATATTACCGTTAAACACTCACCCCCCCCCCCACTTCCCGAACTCCGATCGCCCGTAATTTATTTTTCCTTTCATTTTTATCATATAATTTTCCGTTTCCAATTGGTTTCATTCTACTGTAAATTTTTTTATTTTCAAAAATTATCTACCCTGGTATATTAAGGTTAGGTACTAAGTAGAAATAATATAAGGATTGAAATTTGGTATGTACACCCGTCTACCTACTACAAGTAAAAGAGAGTAGTGACGTGTCCAAATTTTGTTTACGGGTTTTTATCAAAAATACATGTTTCGAGTTTCTTTGAAACCAAATCAGCGATATGTTTCCGAAATTAATATTTGTTTATGGTGAGTGAGTGTGTGTCTGTTTGTGCTTGTGTATTTGTAGATTCATCGATATCGTATCGACGACTTTATCCTTAATTTACCAAACTTGGCATTCTTCCTATTACACCTAATATTACCGCGAAGATTTTGATTAAAATTGAATACTCAAGTGTTCTTGTAATTTTCACTGTTTTAAGGCTTTTCTCGAAAATAGCTCAAACGATTCTCATGAAAATTCATAGAACAATTTAGACTCTACAACAATTTGAAACATTTTTCTGAGAAAATTCCAGTTTGTTGAATGTAATGATAAAAATGGAAGTAAGGTAAAATAATTTTCATAAGAAATCAACATAGAAAATTTACTAAAAAAAATTTTATGAAGTGAAAAACTTTTTAAGAATGTTTTTAAAAATTAAATATAGAATAAATTTTCCACTTAAACACTTAGTTCAACTTTTGATTTAAATCTTTGTTACAAAAACTTTTTATTTTAACAACATTCATTTGGATGATTTGGTTTGGCCGAGAAAAATTTGTTAGACATTCTTTTGTAAATTTTATTAATTTATTAACAGTTAAATAAATATTTTGTATGTAAAATTATTGTTAATAGTCTCAGTTCCAGTAAGCAAATCATATCAATTATAATTAAAACGACTGAAGATAGCTCATAAGAGTGTAACCCGTTTATATACCTGACATATTATTGAATATAAATCGCTTAGCCATTTATAACTCTTAACATTTATAAAATACACAAAGTACAGCGCATACAGCTATGAGAATTTGTTTGGGGTTAATTAGTTAAATATGAGCCTAAATTTTAGCGAATCTAAAAATTTTATGAATAATTTTATGATTTTATTTCAAAAATATTTTTTTGTATTTGAAATTTTCTTCTATATTCTTAGATATAAAATGGTGTCCTGGATCTATAGGACCCAGTTGTTTTGCACAGTCACGAACTTAAACTCACATTTTATGTCTGAAATACACCATTACAATTTTATCTTTTTATACTCGAGTATATTAATTTTAGTCAACAGTTTGTAACGCTTAAAAATGTTGGCCGCAAGTACCAAATTTCGATATAGGTCACTTAATTATTTCATTTCCGTTTGTTCGTCCGTCATAAAATAACAAAAAGAGATGATATAGAGGCTTATTAAGTAAGTTTAAGTTTAAGTGAATGAGCTAAATCGGTCCATTGGGTCCAGCAGACCATTGACCCATTTTCAGAACTATCAAAGATAGAACAAAAATTCAACGACAAAACACATTTTGCTTAAAACATTTTGTCGTAAAATTCGTAATAATTTTAAGTGACATTTCGTTAATATACACATATTTACTAATTCGTACACATTATTATTATATATGTATATATAAACTTAAGAACTAGATATTTATAGTATTTAATGAATGCTAATGATTAAAAATAGTTTATACTCAAAAACATGTTGAGTATCTAAACAATTAACTCAGTTGTAAACTTCACTTATTTAGTATTTAAATGATATGCAAATAGACAGAAGTAAAAAGTGAGTAATTAAATAATTCTATAAACACCCAAACCAAAATTTTATTTATTTATTTATTTTTTTTTTACAAACTCACAGACTAAGTTTAATATATCCGTATACATTTCATAAATCTCGTGTAAAATAAAATTCGATACCGTTTCATAAATATAAATGTCAAGTATTGTTTTTAATAATAAACTGACTACTTTTCAAGTAGATCAATGTCAACTATTGACATATTATTATTAAGAGTGAAAGACATTAATTTCTCAATTTGTTTCGTATCTAGTTAGGTAGCTTGTTTTGTTCGTTCATTTCTCATATCCATTGAAAATATAATGTCTACTTCTGTCTATGAAATCAATATAATATAGTTGTTTTTATTTACAGTAAAAGTTATTTAGCTTTCAAATATCTGTAGACTTCTTTGGAAACAATTTACAAAAGTTTTTCACGAAAAATACACGCCTGCCTGTAAATAAAGGTTACTTGTACTACAAACCCTGAGGCATGTATTGGCGGAGAGTTTTCGCGAAAAAAAAACACGATACTTAAAATTTCAAGAACAGAAACTCTTTTTTATCATTCGATGGCGTTGTAGTTATAACGGTTGCAATAATTTAATATTCGACATCTAAAAAATAATAACAACTGAATAACTTAACAAGGTAATGTGCGCAGTGTTCAAGTGAGTAGAGGCTCTAATACCTTTACCCATTTGATTACTTAGACTGGACGTTGGGGGCTCGAATCCAAGCAGCGGCTGTTAGATCAATTATTATAATACCTTTTGAAATCAAAGCCAACATATCATTTTTTTAGCTTAGGAAAAGTAAAAAAGTTAAATAAAAATAGTTTTTGCCCCTTCTACACCCATTGAAATCTCCTTTCCAACAGAAAAAAGACTCAACCAAATCGGTTCACAAACGCCGAAGTTATCCGCGAACAAACATAAAAATATTTATAGACGCTGTCGACTTGAGAAACGTTTTTTGGAAAGTCGGTTATAAATAGGTTAATTTCTTACAACTATACGTATTATAACTTGCATGTCAGAATGCTAAAATTAACTTGCGTTGCGATTGTAAAATTTGCCATTAATGAGTGACAAGGTCTCCTATTTATTCTCCGTGTAGTATGTTTTTATATACACACATTTTTTTAAATATAATAATTATTTAAATATTATCAAATTAACTTTCCTACATATTAATCACTTATTTAATATTATTAAAAAACAATTTTTTTAGTATCAGTTAAATGGAAATAATTTATCACTTATTAAGTTATAGAAAATAAATTTTACTATAATTTATCATTGAATACAATAAATTTCTCAATCTGAATATAACTTATTTGATCAAAACATATGAAAAGGAGCTATTTCAAAGTTCAAAGGTTATATTTTAAACGAAATATGCACATGTACCACTTATCGAATTATCGACCATAGTTCAGAATATAGTTTAACTGTATTTATTTTCACAGTTAAGAAGTAGAGAACAGAATCTATAGCAAGAATTATCTTTGGGTTTTAGCATGGGACGTAGGAACGATTTTACATTCATACAATAACATGTATATTATTACCTCGATTATAAAATTTGAATTTGGTTAGTTGATATTGTGTCTGATTTATTAATTCGGTATCAAAAATAATGAAAAAATCCGAATTTTTATACTCGACATATATATTATGTCAGAGTATATTAATTTTAGTCTAAAGTTTGTAACGCTACCTAATATTGACAGCACAAACCAAATTTTGATATAAGCTTATCTCAAATTTGGCTAATAAACACATATAGACATATAGGTAATAACAATAGATGTATACATATATAACTGTATAGACTGGATATTTATAGTATTTTATGAATGCTAATTAAAAATAGTCCAAAAAATGAAATTAACTATATATCGAGTATCTAAACAATTCAATCTGTTAGTTGTCATCTTTAGTTGTTTTCTATAATATGCCTTGGTTGCTGAAACATTTTATTTATTTCTGGATTGAGGCTAATTTTTTCTAGTATCCGACGTGTTTCTGCGTCAGAAGAAATAATTTTTTGGCGAAGCAATTCACTCGACTAAGATTCTAATTTTATTTTGATTTTGTTAAATATATATACAATCAATTGTGAGAATAATTTGTTTAATATTTGTTTATAACCTTCGCTGAATGGCAAGCAATTAGTTGACTAAGTTTAATCGCAATCGTATGAACCGTATGGCTACGCATAAAATACGAACAAACAAATAATGGGTAGAATTATTATATTAAGATCGTTGACGAACGTTTTCCTTCAATCACAAGAAAGATTTTAAAATATCAACCATTCTCAATTATTAATATGACAAAAAAATAATTTTTGTGATGGTTTTGATACCTGAATTCATTTCTCGAAATTGTGATATATACCACCTAGACATTGAATGTGATAGCCATAATAGAAATGAACTGATTTCCATATGAACATAACCTTTACAGTATAGATATTGTTAGTTATTGCTGACCTAAGTTCACAACTCTCAGAAGTGCCACTTACAAACCGAACAAGTGGCAAGCCTGTAACTACACTAGTTTACCTCATTCTCTCTTGTTCATATGGTTTACCGACAATAATGAGAAATGTAATAGATCAGGCAGGCATCCATTGTTCTATCAAGTTACTAGATGGTTTAGTATACTGGCGAATATTAAATACTTGCTAAGTTTGATTTTGGGGTTAAATACTCAAGTTCAATTAGAACGATTGTCACTGTGTCAAATGACAAAGTTTGGCTAATAGTTGATATTAAAAGTTATAACACAACTATACAAAAGGCAAAATAAAGGGGAAATAGAGAACCAAGCGTTGACAGGTAAAATAGATGGAAAAAGAGATCTAGATAGAAAAAGAAACAGCTTCATTACCAATATTTTAACAAATACAAACAGCACACGAATTCCAATTCATAATTTCATACACTTAGCGCCTACGATAGGAAAAAATGGAAAATTATGGTCTGCAATCAGACATGATACCTATTATCATCATTTGTTATCCAGAGTACCAGTGTTCCAGGTCCAATGTTCAAATAATTGAATCAAATTTTTTGTTGGCAGGATTGTTTGAACATTGAAAATGAGCAAATGAGCAGACAGGCATACAGAGAGACAGATGAACTTTCGAAAATGAAGTAATTAGGTAACTATATGAACTTTTGTTTGTGCGTGAAATATTTTCTAGCCTTACAAAATTTAGACCAAAAATTGTATACTCTACCATATTGTATATATGTCGAGTATAACAATGTGCAAATCATCTCTTCTTGTGACGCTAGACTGACCAATTAACCGTGTTGATAACTATAATTGACAAACTGCTGATTTCGATGGTTTCTCCCTTCGATAAAGTGGTCAAGTATGGATGATTTTTGTTTCAAGAGCTGGTGGTGTTAATATAATTAATAATCATCATGTGTATTCTTAAAAATATCATATATATATAAAGGGGTCCATTTAATATTTCTCAATCACTCATGTTACATCCCACTTTAACCTTCTATCAACTTTTCCAAAACCAGAAACAATCTCTTCATCTTCCCCTTCCATGCAGAATATGTATGTATGTATAAATATTACATCTATTTCTATTTTAACCCCATTTTTTCGAGGTACAGAATTATTTATTTTATTCGATCATATTCCCTATAGGAATTTACATTTTTTTTTTCTTTTGTATGATAATCGTTTTGAATGATACTATTTTTTGGGGTAATTCGTCATGAGATTGTTGTAATACAAACAAGTTAAATTTACATAATCAAACAAGTCCCCGTAGGTAAGAAATTGGCGAACTTCTAGCATCAGAACAGATGTTTATCGGTCATGGGTTTGATACGAGAAAAAATACGAAATAAAAAGGTTAAACTAGATCGGAAGAAAGTTATTGCAAGTTGATTTTTCCTCACCTTTTTCTTTGGGTTCCGTACCCAAAGGGTAAAACAATACCCTATTACGAAGACTCCGCTGTCTGCCTGTCCATCTGTCACAAGGCTGTATTTCATGAACTGTGATAGTTACAGTACCTACAAATTTTCACAGATGTATTTCTGTTGCCGCTATAGCAACAAATACTAATAAACACAATGAAATAAAAAACATTTAAGGAGGGGAGGGGGTTATAGATTATGGAACGGGACTCTTCGTGCGCGAGTCATACTCGCATTTGACCGGTTTTTTGTACTTGTAATGATGAAAAATTATCTGTTTGAAAAATCTATTCAAACTTTATGTCGAATTTTATATACAAATACCACTACATAATAAAAAGGAGCATGACTTGCTCCTTAAACCGTTCTCTCTAAATACACCAAAGAGTCGTCTTTCTTAATACAACAAAAAGGCTTATTTAAGCAGTCCTTCGCCTTAACTTACTTCCAATCTGATTTTAGTTATAAAATTAGTATAAACATTTTAGCTGACACCGATAAAATCAAAAAAAGTGGAGAGAAAAAGTCTAGAACGTATTCCAAACTTTTTATGTAAGTCCTAGCAACGATTGTATAAATTTTAATTTAATGTGAAGATTGATGCGGCCTACGTTTTTCGTCACGGAATTTTAATTACATAGATATACAGAAGCGTTTTAGTAAAATTTAACAAAGAATGAGTGCTTTTTGTTCGACACCCGAAATATATTTCTTTTAAAAGGTTTATTTAACTACAGAAAACGTAGGTGAAATATCAAGTATTACTATTATCTGTTATGCTTCTCTGCATATAATTTGGTAGCAAAACAGGAATTAAAGATTGACAAAAATTAGAGAAAACTATTGAGAAGATTTTACTTTATGTCAGAGTCATACATGTCTGGGTTGATAAGCGAATCTTTTCATTTTTTTGATGTTTGCTTTCCTATGTTTTTAAGTTCAAAAGACGAATTATGGATCCATAGGCCCCAATTACACCTCATCACGAATTTGCAATCACTTATAAACGTTATAAAACTTCTGGATGATGGGCAGTTGGTTGTTGCCCTCGTGGGGTATGGATTTTTGTTCCGAAATCTGCATTTTGTCTACTCTAGTCAATTCTACAAACAGTCATGAACATTGGTTACTATATGATTTTAATTTTCTTCTCGAATATTTTTTACAGTTCCAAACATCAAACTTAATTTTAATATATCGTCAAATATGTCATGTTAGTAATTAGAGTACAAACATACATAATTAGTAAAACTATTTGTATCAAACTTTTGTTTTTTTGTTCAAATTGTTCGTTTTGTTTTCAATCCCCTCTGAAAATATGGCAATAACACCTTTTAATTGATACTGACAATGATCATTTGTCATTGATTTTGTTTTTGATGTTTTCATGAATATCACAAAAATAATTTATATGTTTTCAATGGTTTACATGTTTTCATACAATTGCTAATCGTTGCTTTTCTGTTTCATGAATGCATTATTATTTTTTTTTAGACGAGTCAATGTCGTGTACATAATGTAGGTAACAAATTATTAATAATAATATTGACGAAATATAAAATATGTCAAAAAATTTTTGATACGATCATAAAATGTTTCCTGAATTTCTATAAATTAGTCTCGAGGTTTTGAATTAATCGTATATTTATGTTCGATTAACTGATGGTGTTAATTCAATTTTAATGAAACTTAACAATATGTCAGAGTATATTTATTTTAGTCTAAAGTTTGTAACGCTACCGAAAATGAACAGCACAAACAAGATTTTGGTATAGGTGTTCATAGAAACATCTAATTAGTCCATTATCGTCCGTCCGTCATCACGATAACACAAAATTATAGAGATTGCGAGTTGAAATTGCTGACATATTCTGAACAGAAAAAGTGAGTTTTTGTGAATGAGCAAAATCGGTTCATTGGCTCGAATGGATCATTGATCCAACTATTAAACTATAAATGATAGAAGAAAAGTTTAAATACAAAAATGTTTATTTATTTGAAACAAACAACTTTTATTTACAGCATTTTATCGTTAAATGTTTGCGTTCTCCACAATTTACTACATAACTGTGTAGACTGGATTTTTATAGTATTTTATGAATGTTAACTAAAAATAGTCCAAACAATGAAATTGAATCATATGTCCAGTATCTAAACAATTAACTGCGTTAGTTTTTACCATCACTTGTTTTTAATTAAACTAATCCAAGTCCGCCCAGCCGTTTTACTCAACCGGATCAAGGTATTTGTGTCCAGATGAATCATCAATCATTGTATTACATCTACCATTTTCCTTTCTCAATCTATATTCAAACGTCATTTTGAGATAATTTTGTATCCCAGTGTTCTCCACATCTTATTTTCATAGAGGGATTGTTTTAATCTAAATTCACTCAGTAAGACAAGACCTTTCATGGACACTCATTGGATGAATTGGAGATTGTTGAGAGAACAACTCACACTCATCACCTTTTTTGTATGTAATTTGAATGATTAATAGTTTGGAAATGCCACAGGTATTTGGAATTTAAGATTCACAATAAATCTATTTACCGAGTTATTGATTCCAGTAAAATTGGATATATTTATCTGATTTTGTATTTCTACGATAACAGAGTGTACTGGTACCCGCAGCTATTTTCTTCTGAACTACTCTAAAATAAGTTCATACATTACTAATAAATAGTCTTACAAGATGTCCCCTTATAAAAAGTGTCTAGTTAACATTGCTTGATTTTTTTTTTTTTTAAGTCACTTTTCAACTTTATTAACTACTAATGTTATATAGTGGGTATATATTCAATCGAAACAACAACAGTACACAGAAATAACACAGAAATCCTGGATGTTCACCCATCCATGTTCTGAGACTGCTTCTGTTGTTGCTTAACTTTGGTGATCGGTTGAGATCGGCAATTACGTTACGTCAGTGGGATGTCGTACTTACGTTACATGTTTGTTTTTTGTTTGTTTGCAAAATAATATCCTATATCGACTCGCCTACTCTTTTTTTATGTACATTTTTTTGATAGTATGTAATAGTTAATGACTCGATGTTGTATGTTAAATATGTAAAAAAAAAACAGTCATGCTATTATAGTTAAATGTGTGTAATTGTTCCATTACTGTTTTGGGAGGGGTGATAAAAATTTCCGCATTCCAACGTAATTCAACCATTCTTTGATTACGAAATCAAATTGAGAACACTACAAGATTGATTAATGCTAACACGAACTATCTATCAAAAGTATCCATGTGCACAAAATTCAAACCAAATAAGCCGCTGTAATTTTTTTTTACAATTATGAACTTCTGATGGACTTATGATCCTTAAATTCTTAAACTTTTCTTAAACGAATTAACACGATTTCAAAATTTAGTTAAAACGAAAAACTGCAAGTGACTATAAGTGTAAGCTGATGACAGTGTTACCAAAGTTTCTGCAAATAATGTACTAATTAATTTTTCCATTAACATATTATAACTCAGTTTTTTAGTGAATTTTAATAAATTTATGTTCAATTAGTTCTCTAATGTACAAGTTACTTATTATAAAATTATTTCTATTACAATTCCTCGTAACTTGTTTTTCAGTAAATAAATATGAATTTAATATGTTCGGCTAACTTCATAAGATTACATGTAAAATTACAGTTTTTTAAAATTGCAATAACATTTTAACAGTTTAGTGAGTTGGTTTGTAATTTATACAGGTGATTAAGAATGGCATGATGATTATTCTTTCAAATTTTCCAACATCCTTAATCGTCAATTAATCATAATCTGCGTAAGCTTTGGGTCAGATTCAGATAGAGTGAGAATTTATAACTGATCTGTTTATAAATGAATAACTTTGTACACGTATACTAAACCATATATACATATATATATATATATATATATATATATATATATATATATATATATATATATATATATATATATATATATATATATATATATATATATATATATATATATATATATATATATATATATATATATATATATATATATATATATATATATATATATATATATATATATATATATATATATATATATATATATATATATATACATATTAGTATACCCTTAAATATATAATAATATGAAGGCTATATTTTCATTTCATTTCATATTAAATCAAATAATATTATTATTTTATGTTATAATTTATAATATTTCGTTTTCACAATTGATATACTCGAACATCAAATTATTAATTTCAAAAGTGATCGGCGTTTGATTTAAAGAATATCCTCATCTCCTATTTTATTAATAATACTATCTGGGTGTTATTAAAAAATAATAAAACGGCTGTCAGCCTACTTGTTCATTTTGTACGATTACATATCTATTATCAAAGTTCCAATTATAAAATGATTTGATACGTGGCGGAAATTAGGTCTTATAGATACCTCTCCGTTTAAATTAACTTCTAGATGAAATCTTTAGTTCAGAAATAGTTGACAATGCGAGTAGCATATGTCACTTTCTCAATATATCTGGTAGATTTATTTAAAATCTCTCTTTTTCGTGTAGTCAAAGGCGATGACAAATTTATTCCATGTCACTCTCTTCAACTTGCTCGACACGCCTGTAAATTTTCATTGAAAATGGATTTTTTAGTAACTGGTGTTATATAAAATTTAAACCTTTTAGGTGTGAAAGAAGCTGAAAATATGGACTAAGACGTTTTAGACGTTTTTAGACTTTTGAGTGAAAAAGTTATGTAAGAAATCATACTCCAAATATCGTAAATTTTTTATCTCCATAAAGATTACATGTAAAATATTGATTTTCATGAAAGAGATGAAAAATAATCTTCAAATTTTGTTATGGTATTAAGTCTAGTTTTACGTTTTGAAATATAGAAAATTCAGTATCATCCAAATAACAAATTATATTATGTGAATATTGCGCTTTCATCCAATTACGTTTAAATCTTTTTAAGTCATCAATTAGCAATAGTTTTCCAAGTCATCAAATAGTTTCTTTAAATTTTTTAAAAATCAATAATAGAACACATTTACTAACTGACTTAATTTTTTCGTAACTAGACTTATGGTTGAGTATCAATGTTTGAACTATTTTTAATGATTAACATTCATAAAATACTAAAAATATCTAGTTTATAGAGTTATAAATACTTATATAATAATATTAAGTATTGTAATTGAGTTAATTAGCTAAATTTGAGCTGAAATTATGGCAAATCCAAAAATTTTACGAAAAATTTTTGAAGTAAAAGTTTTTATATTTTCAAAAAAAAAAAAAAAAACATTTTAGTCTTTAAATTTTTTCTTTCTTTTGTGGTTTTGTTTTTTGTTTTTTTTTTCTTTTGTGGTTTAAAAGTGGGTTCATAGACCCATTGTATCCAATGGAGACCGATTTTGCTCATTAGCGAATGACTTTTAATGAAAACTGTTTTGAGTTATCTTGGTGACGAACAGACGGACGCATATGCGGATATAGGATAATTAGCTGATTGTATGACACCTATACCAAAATTTTGTTTGTAGAATATATTTTGTTCAATATATTCCAGCCTTACAAACTTTGGATTAAAATTTTCATATACGCTGACATATTATGTATGTCGAGTATAAAATTGCCATAAGAATTACAAAGACTATAATAGACAAACTAATTACCACAAAATGGTGCACAATAATAAGTTTTAATTAAAAATATCAACAACAATAACAAACAGTATATAGAATATTAAAATCTTATTAAGATATCTAAATATTTATTTATTTTTTTAAATTTTATTATTAAATACATTAATTACATTATGTAGAACAGAAAAAAAAATAATAATACAAATAATAAAAACTATTTCTATTTCAACCATAAACGATAAATGCTTCTGACAAGGGAAATATTTTTTATAATGAAAAATAAATTGTATATTTTTTGATTGTTTGCATAAATACATAGTGTTTTATATGAGAAAAAAATATATGTATATGTTTAAATATGTCAGAAACAGAAAATTTATTTAAATTAGTATTAAATATATGTGAATTATTAATAATAATAAAGTGTTCGGAGAAAGCTATTTGGTTAAGGATACTGCAAACAAAGAAAGTCGGAAATATGAGACGAATGATTAAAATGTTGAGACAGTAATCATATATTTGAGTATCGTGCCATCTTGTGTTTTATTTTCCAAATTATGGTTCAGCATAAAATTCATAGTGACATAAAATATATCTTCTTCATATTTAACAATAAATAAATATTTATGTACAATTTTTGTGGAGATATTAATGAGTAACAAGTTTCATTGAAGAAGTGATGTATGTAGGGGTTAATGTAAAGGATTTTCGAAGATTTTTTGGAAAAGTTTAAGGAATTACATGTAGCCAAGATAGGTCCTTAAAATATACAAATACATATATATTTCCTAAAGGTCTTTCTCAGTCTTAAAGTGGCTGTTTATGTCGAAAATATCTTACCAGAAATGTTCTTTATTTTTTTTACTTTTTTGACAGGTGATTAAATGTATAATTACTATCATTGTTGAGTTTTATTTTAATTGAAAACAGTATAAAAGGATGGAGGACTTTATAAGAGCACACAGTAATTAATTTCCTTTTGTATAAATCATTAACCTTAGAACGATAATCTTCATCTTTAAGACGTAAGCAAAACAATTTTACTCTCTATTTTTTATTTTGCATCGAAGTATGAAAGTTGATAAGTAAGAGATTTATAGAATTTTTTTAATTATACTCGAACATATAATTATGATAATTTGTGAAGAATGCATCATTATATGCTATTGAGGTTCAAGGCGTATGATTATTATAATTCAAAGTGCAATTAAAATTTTTGTACCACTAAAAATGCATCAGGTATATTAAAAATTATTACTATTATTGTGAAGTGAAATAGAATATTTATATTTTTAAATATGATATAAAAAAAAGAATTATATTATAAATAAAATAAAACTTCCAAACATTGTAAATTAAATTTCTATCAGTATGTAAAATTATTTCCGAATGACCCATTTTCTTCTTTATTTCCGAACTTTAGCTGTAGGGTAAACTGGTAGAAGAGACTACACCAAAAAATTTCTCAAACCAATAAATTCAAATTGTCTTATAAAAATGAAGCTGTAATTAAGAACAAGTTCTTAAATTCTCCTATTAAGACAATAGTTTGATTAAGGCAATAGGCTAAAAGTAATTGCTTATCTCAAAAGATTTCTTTATCCATTGATTTCTCTTCTTTTATCAAGTATCGCTTTGTCCGACATTTTATGGAGTGATATATAAAATAACGAAATTTTTGAGTTTTTTACATACATAGATGAATTGAATTATACTTAAATTTTAATATTCAATGTATAAATTATGCCAAATTCAGCCTATTTTCAGTGTCATTCCCACCGTAGTTCAAATAAACATTTAAACTGCATTTCATAAAATTTACTAATTAAAAAAAATGTTTAACGCCTTTCTACATGGATTATTTTTCAGATTATGCAATTTTTCAAAAGTTCCAAAGTATATTCATTATCAACCATGTCCCCTTCAAGTAGGGTTTCCCACGTTTGCCATTCAAAAAAACGTTTCCTTTACATTGTGAATAATTTTTGAAAAAAAAAATTAGTCTATTCCAATATCTTATCACAAATCAATAAAAAGTAAACAACTTTTTTCAAAACAAGCTTTTAATTAAATGTACTAAAATAAAAAAAAAAAATTTTACTTTTAAACTTTTACTATCAATAACGCCATTTACTCAATTTGTCGACAGATTTCAGTACTCGTATTTGCTTTGTTTGAAAATCTTAAGAGTTAAAATCAATTACATCAACTTATTTTATTTACCCATTTATATACTCAACCAAATCTCTAGACAAACTTCTATATCATAAAAATTGATAACAGTGTTAAAGTAAAAGCTAATATTTTTCTTTTTAGCATATTTTATTAAAAAACTTGTTTATAAATAGGTTGTTTGCTTTTAATTTATTTATGGTAACGAATTGAAAGACAAAATTTTTTATAAAATATTGGAAACCCATATTGATGGACATCGAAACTCAATGTGTATGCAAAATTTCAGCTCAATCGATTGAAGATATCTGCTTCAAAATTAACGTACCTGGGTAATATAAATTGTAAAAAAATAGCTTTAGTTACATTTGATGATTACTACTTCACGAACATAGCATACTGTGGTTCTTAAACGTTTTCCATAAAATTTTCTATTGATGCATCACGTTAAGAATTATTTTGATTTTTTCGGATAAAAATTTATGTCGTGTCATCAAGTGCAGCTTTACCATATAACTATTGTGTTCATTGGGATGTTATAGTAAAAGATATCAGAGTAATTTTTTTGCTGTTTTTAAAATAATGTATTTTTCTCTCGCAAATATATATTACCACGAAAAAATGTGTATTTTGATGCAATACTTTAATAATATATATATTATGGTCTTTTTGTTTGAAAAATTGCAATAATTTTTTTTTTAATGCTGCTTCTGTGTGTATAATTAATAGAAAATATATATTATTATTTTTTTATTTTTACTAGATACAATAGAAAATTTTAATTATCGTTTAAGCTTTTATCATATTTACAAACGAATGACTACGTAAGGATTGTATTTATTTTATTATATTTTTCTTCTGTAGACAAACAATTCAATTAAAAATATTGTAGTCTCTTGAGTTTTGTTTAAATAAAAATAATAACCGAAATTCTTCGTTTACTCTAAGATTTTTACAAAACACATATCTTCAGCCTCAACTTGCTAAATCCATTTTGAACTAAAATAAGTTTTAGTATAGGCTAGAAAATTCAAAATATTATCTACTATTTAATATAAGAAAAACCACGATATTTACTTATAAAGAGTGAGAAATGCTATGAACGAAAAATTGAAATATTCATTTTGTCAACAAAATACTGTTAAATCCTCAGTTTTGCACTGATATTCAAATTCTTTGGTATTTTAGCCAAATATTTGAGGATGTAAACAAATAATTATAAATAATAACGTTTCATTATCATAAACTATTTTATTTTGCCTGTTCAATTATAACGTAATCCTTTTAATCAAATTTTCAATTCTGAATCTGAATATTAAGGATTTGGCAGTTTTACGCATCAAAAAATTTTATTGAGGGAAGTATAATGCCGCCCAAGCACCCGATATTTACAATATTTTCATAAATTTTAATACTTTTAAAAATCAAAGCAAAATTAAGCTAAACCAACGAGATTTTTGAAATTTTGATTACATAATAAATACAAATAATATTAAGGTTTTTCTTCAACCTGTAAAAATGGCGATTAGCACGTTAGTGAATCGAGTCGACGATATAACTTAATTGCATTTGTTCAAATAAATATACACGAAAATATCCTATTTATTCTAGAAAAACCTATGCTTAAAAAATTCATCATTGAAAAAAATATTCATTTTATTTTAAAATTAAAAAAAAAAATGACTCAACAAACAAAAACGTATATTAAAATTATTTTGAGGACTTACCACAATCATACTTTTCTGAAGCCTTAGAATGGTTGGAGGGACGTCTGTCAAAGTGTATTGAGCTTGGAAGAGAAGGGACCAGGTTTTTCTATCATTTTCTAAAAACTTATTGACCTACCCTTACCCATGCCCATGGAATTTTATCATATTGAATGTGGAACAATCAACAGTCATACTATTGCGTTTTTGTATCAGGAGAAATTATAATTAATTCACGCATCCTTTCAATTCCGAATGTGTCTCCCTTTAACACAGGATTGATTTTCCCTTGGCTAATTTTAAATTCTACTTTCAGAGTAAATGTGTTCATTAATCTAAATTTTGTAAAATATTTGGAATTATACTAGGCCCATGAAAAAATAACGAAAAAAGTTTTTTTGAAACTAAACCGAATGAAGTCGCGGGTATCTGCTAGAAATTTCATATAGTTTTGATTATTTCTTCTTTTAATGTACATATTGATGTAATTTCAAATGAACAGGGCTTCTTATAATTTGAAAAAAAAAAAATAAATAAACATACTTGTTTTGAATCAACAAAAATATTATGAATAAACTGTTGTAATTTTGGTACAATTTTTTTTTGTCTGAATTTCTAATATTTATTGAATATTAAACATTCTAATTATAAAGTTTTTTTTCCAAAAATATCGACTAATATTACCATAATACCAATTACATAGAAATTATTTTGTTGATTACGAGAAAAAAATCTCGAATGGACCAAAGATATAAATGATTAATCCTTGACTTGATTGTATGAACAGGATTTTTTCAGATCTTTTAGTATTCTAAATCATACTAAAAAAAAACTACGAAATGTTTTCTATTCGACATAATTCCATCGGTCTGTTATTTTGTATTATCCTGAAATAATAATTACACAAAAATAGTTAATATTGGTTTTTTTGGAATAATTTTGAGTAAAACAAACTTATCTATAATAAATATCAAGCTAGTAGGAGTCTGGTCATGACATTTCATATAAGTGTTAAAGTAAGCAAATTATTAATACTAAAAATGAAAAGTATGCACCTAAATTAGTGGGTTTAAAAAAAAACGTTGACTCAAATCAGTTCAAAATCGGCCAAAATATCAAAAAATTAATTTTTTTCAACTTTATGACGTCATAAAAACCAACAAAATTATTTTTCTGTATCAAGCTCAATCCTTATCCTATCTTGACAAACAAAGTATGTAATTCAACTAAATTTAGGTCTTTAAATATTTTACCAAAACAAACATATTTATAATAAATTTCAAGCTATTGAAAAATGAAGAAACACCAACAAATTTTATTCACAATCTTGGTTGGCATAGTTTAAATATTGTTTTTGTAAAAAATTCAAAATTAGTTAAGTTATTTTATTGTATTAATCGTTTATAAAACCTCCGTGTAAGACTTCAGTTACTACTTTTTTATTATATTGATAGATTACATGTAAATAAAATAAATATACATATTTCTTGCATATTAGTAAAAACACAATATAGCCCAAGGACTATCTATATATAATACGTTATATTCCTTGGATAAAATCGGTCATGTGTGTAAGCAAAAATTGCAATTCATTTGCTTAAAACAAAAATATACAAAACAGTAACTTCTTCGTATGCAATCCGTTTTCTACATAAAAGCAACAAATAATTAATATTTACTGATAAATTTCCAAATATTCTCACAGATTTTTCTCTATGGCAATATTGACAATTTCAATCAAGCTAAAATTGTCTTAATACCGTTGAACCAAAAAACCAGTTATATATCATAATGGTATACTTTCGGCCTTACTGATATCAAAATTAGGCAATGTTTATAGTAGCAATACTAGATTTTTTTGCCCAACATGTACGGAAAGACAGGGTTAAACGAAACACTGGGATAAACAAATTTTCGATTTTCTCGTGTGTGTTTGCAAGAGCAAATAACTGCAGAGTATTTCTTTTAATTATTTTTCCATATGAAAATTTGATAATATTCATAATAATATTATACTTCCAAAAAATTATATGCGCCGTATACAAAAAATTAATGATGTATCCCTAAGGTGAATATATCTGTGTTTATTTTTCCTTAGCTTATACGCTTTGTTCGGGCAGGCCCTATATAAATATCATAATTGAAATACGATAAGAAAAAAAGACCTAAATTTTAATACATAAGAGCAAAAATAAAGTTTCAAAAGAAAAATATTTTTTTCTTGCATAAAAACAAATTTTGATTGAATTATTTTTCTTAAGCAGCTTAGACTGTAAAAGCTAAAGTTCCAGCGTAACCTGAACTTATTGACACTTACAGGACCTCAAAACTAACTTAATGCTCTCACTGCTTGGCAAACACCTCCCACTCTAAGTTGTCGAACTGTTAAAGCTGATTCAGCCGTTTCGACCTCAAACACTTAGAAATAGTATTCAAAAAATTTAATAAAAAAGTATTTATTAATCAGGAGAAAAGTTGTAGAAAATAAATTTTCCAATAATATTCAAAGATTAAAATTGCAAACATAAAAAAGTATTTGGTTGGAGTTTTAAGAATTATACTTACCCCTATGGAAGGCCATAAAAACTTGAATATTATTGACAGAGCAAAGACAAATTGTGACTGTAATGTGAATATTTTTTTTTTTTTTTTTTTATAAATACATATTTTGACTACAAAGTAGTCATCATCAGTATGAATTAGCTAGTTGTAATGATTCTCTGAGGAGATGTTACTCGTTGCTAATTTGGTGACACGCAAACGGTCTGCACACACGTCTGTTGGTGTATACGCAAATTATACTTTCGAAGTATCTATCAAATTGTTATGTAAACCAATAAGCATCGATCACGTGTTTAGTGTTCGGCCAATAATATTGAAGTATTGGACCACGTGGTTTTTGTCAATTAAAAAATCTAAAAATTGAACGTACAAAACCAAAAAAGAATTACGAAATTAAATAATTTTAATTTCAAATATTGTTTCCATTCTAATAGTTCAAGTTCAATTTTGAAATCTTTATTAAATCAGAATTTGGCATAAGTCCTTTATCTAAGTTCATTGTATCTTTGTCATATTTTTGAATGTAGATGCTTTTCTATGCATCTAGTTCGGTTGGGTTAGATACCGAATTTAATGAATATTTATGTTTTAGAAGTAACCAAGTTCAAATTTTCTATTCAGATATCATCTATCCAATAGGTACAATAGGCTTTCCATTTCTATTACATAGATAATCTTACACAACATCAATAATATATATCATAAAACTATTTGCTATGTGAAGTTATAATGAGTATAATTTAGTCCAGAAACCTATACAGTTCCCACGGGTATCATGATTATTAAGTTTTAGAACTACCATATAGTTTAAGAAAGTTATTTATATCCAACAACTAGATATTGATATACCAGAAATATTTTTCGTATAGTATAATTTCAATATTTCCTTGATTCATAGTATTAAAAGTATTTTATTGAAGAAACTTTATTGATTAAATTACAAATGAGTAACCTCAAATTTATTCAATAGTTTGCAGCTCTTAGTGAATTTAGATCTTTCGATATATTTTGAATTAATTTTGAATAATCAGTAGTAAATATCACACGCAAAGGATAAATATAGGGAAATTTTAGTTTGAGAAAAATTCAATTTTTGAAAATTAACATTTTAGTTTAAGATAATTCTTGTTTCGTTTTCTTTCTGCAAATTATCTTATGGAATCAGACATCTTCATAAAATTCGAACTCTAAAATACAGTTTTAGAAAGACAGAAAAATTTAGAAAGAGTGTTAAATTCTACTAATTTGCCGTCCTTTTTATTTTCTCTAATTTGGCTTCAAAGTCTCGTATAATCTCGTGTTTCCGTCACAATATATCAAAGATCAAATGTCACAAAATCAATTTTTGTGGATTTTATCTTGTTAAATAAAATTTCCAAAATGGGAGAAAACTGCGATACGTCGTATAAGAATTGTTTGTAACATGCGACTTGACTGAGTTCCAATTAACTGAACTGAATCAATTGACTTGACTGAATTGAATCAATTCGTCATTACTGCTATTTGAAGTTGGGTTATGCGATAAGTTTAGATGTTTTCTTAAATTCGTCTTAATCTGCATGAAATATGAATAAATAAAATGAAGATTGAAAGAATTGAAAAGATTGCACATCTATCAGGAATCGACCGCAACACTTTTAAATAGTTGCTACCAATTGCATTACAGATTCTTAGGTTTGTAAGTACGGTTATTAATTGTAGCACATCTTCAGTTCAACTGCTTTGTATTTCTGTATATGTATATAGGATAGGCTCTACACAATCAGAAAGAGTTCCTTAGGATTTTCGAATTGATTAGTTTTATATAATTTTTTCATACAAATATTGAAATCTCTTTTTATCCGTGTACAGGTTGAAGTTTTATAGCGGATGTCTTGGTGATAATAGCTTTCTATATGCCAAATTTCAACTCAATTCATACCTAAACAGTGATCGATTCGTCAATCGAACATACTTACTCAAGAATACAAACGCCCATAGAAGCTCATCAGTCCAATTTATGTGTATTTAAAAAAAAATTTAGTACTTACCCTGACCACTAGTTTGCTATAGCTGTTCAATGTCTGTATTTAATGTGATTTGCATTAGTGACCAAAAAATATTGAATGCCGGGCAATGAGCATCTGTAATCATTTAACCCGAATGCAATATTACTGATGGTGAGAGTATACTACAGAGTATATTATTAGGAGATCAGGAACCGCGTTCTTTTTAACTAGACCTTTTGGTTCACTATAACCTTTTTTAGAACACGCCATCACCTGAAGGCAAAGATTCCTTCTAGCACAACGGGACAGTTATATTGTTATTATATTGTTGGTGGATCCGATTACTTCGTTCTGATCCAAGCGACGACATCAACCAACCGCCTTTTTTATTATAATTGAGTTGACAAGTTGGACTAATGACCTTCTATGGTCGTTTCTATAAATTAATTGTTCTATTATTTCTACTTCAAAATATAAGTATAAATACACTCAACGCTGGGCTACAACGAATATAAAATACAGCTACGGCATTCTGTTTATTGAATCAAGAAAAAATATGGAAAAAAAAAATGTTATTTAAAATCATAAACATCATATTTGTTTCCAACAGAAGCTAGCTAGTAAATCATATGTTTGAAAACGTATCATTAAAATAATAAATATTATATCAATTTACATTTGGTTTAAAAAGCTTCATACCTGGTGTTCTATATACATTTATTTATTATCCATATAATAATAATCCGAAAATTATATATAAAGATGGATGATGAGTAGTGGGTAAAGATTTAACAAAAGATAACGTACGCTTTCCTTCATTTCTTTTCTTTTTTTTTCTGTGGAAAAACATCATATAAACATGCATTTGTGTTGTTGTAGTGTTTACAAAACACTTATTCATATTAAATATACCAGTGGAAATTATATGTTTAAGGTGTTACAATGTAATTCAAAAATATATGAGTTGCATAATTTGTAATTAACGAATATTACGATGAGAAAATGTAGTTTTAATGATTTTTCTCAATTATGTATTCGAAATAAATAAATTGAAAAATATATATTTAAGAATAGATAATTTTGGCTTGAAAATTTCACACTATTGCTTCGTCTTATAAAGGAACCATGTCGAAAACTAAATAAAATGGATTTTATTTAATAGACTACTTTCTTTTTGAATACATCAACATTCGAATTTTGCGATGGAATCAGATATATTTCAAATGTTTCATTTTCTCTTCAAATATTTGTGGTCTATTTGATGACTTTGCAGAAAATTGAAAATTAATCCATATTTTTGATTTATTGAGATAACTCGCTCCCATCATTTTATGAGCCTGATTTTACTGAACTCAAAAATTCGAATGAACCTTTCCCACATTCACGTGACGCTAAAAAACAATTACAACCCTAGAAAGATTGAAACTTGGAGTGTGTGTTTTTTGTGTGACGTAGGCATCTTATAAGAATGGATTTTCCGAAATTAAACCCTTAAGACGGAAACAAAACGGGGGAAATTTGTTACTTACAAGTTCACACTTGAAGCATGTCAAAAATCCTATAAGCATTATTTCCATCGAGACCAAAATTAATAAATTTTGATATTCAAAATAAAATTTCGAACTATCAAGTATATAAAGTGTACATATCGGGAACTATCAACTATATCAATTGTACGTATCAAATATCACCGGGGGGACCCTTCGTTGTTATGGAGGTCCATAAACTTTTTGTAAAGTAAAAGTGTACTGCCACACGAAGTACTGGGTTTCCCACAACAAATACCGGGTATTCAATAAGAAAGAATTTCCCGAAATTCTACCCTTAAGATGGTGGAAAACGGAGGCAAAGTTTTTATGGAACAACGTAATTTATTTGTCAAATCTTCTTCAAATTTTGTATAAACATTCTGTAATAGAATTGATAGGAGACGTGTTTTATATTGAAACTCATCGCATAACGGGATTCAAAAGTGGTAGAAAGTTATCCCCATTTGTATCCTGTGTAAGCGTTCGAAGACAATGTAACAAAGTGACATTAACAATTTAAGTAAATATTTTTAATTATAATAAGTTTTTTTTTGCACTTCTACAATAGGGAAGTGGCGAGTACCAGCTAGTAATATTATACTATAAAAAATATTAATAATAGATTTTGCGGAAGAGTTATAACTCGAAATATTTTCTTAAATCACTTTGTAATTACTAAGGTCATACAGTGACTACAGCGGGTGTATATTTTATACAATAACATCACCAGCATTCCTAAACGGTCACCCATCCAAGTTCTGACTATTTCAGATGATACGTTACGTCAGTTGTCAAACAGTTTTTCTAAATATAAAATAAATTTTTGATTTGATTTTGAGTTTCTTTATTCATTCGTATTCAGCTTAAAGCAATAATAATGAAGAATGTCACTGTATAAGTGATTCGTTTCTATTATGTATTCTAAGTGTAATTTAGTCTAATATGCTGTTTAGTTAAGTTTAGTATGGTTTTTATTATTCCTTATCATACCCACACACACACACACAAACACATACAACTATAATTGAATTTTTTCACATTTATTTACATAAAAAACCTGTTAAGAAAATTAAATAGTACATACTGTTTTATTTGTCTATTCATAAAATATATATGTTGGTATAATGTATATAATATATAATCTACTTGGTTTGAATATCTAACAAAAAAAATGAGTATTATATATTTTCATTTTTCACTTTAACCTAGTTCAATGTGATTGTAAAATTGAAAATTGTTTATAAATAGTGTGAATATTTAACATAAATAACGTTAAAATTTGTTCTTTATATAATATTTCCACTCCCAGATTCGAAAAAATACTATATTTCATTAAACAACGATTTTGACAAATGTTATTAATGTTGGCAATGTCTTTCAAGATTATTTCAATGTTATATTTCACATTAATCGGCTTATATTAGGGAGTTTTTGGATTTGGAGCTTGTGGATTTAGTGTTATGGAATTAGAGGTTTATGAATTCGAAGATTAGATTTCTATGGAAAGGAAGTATTTTCTTCGAAAAAAATTAAATGACCTTAAAATAATAATGGTCAAGGTCAAATTAAGTATCATCATTTAGTTTATGATTAAAAATCGGAGCTATAACTTTTGCAAATATATTTTTCGAAATCGCATATTTCTGGGGAACTGAGAGGAATCTTTGAAGTTGATGAGCCATTATGTCCACTTTATAAAGCCATTTTTCTCTGTTTAGTTTGAAAATAGTGAATTACTATCGTCTATGAGTTACTAGTTCAAAAAAAAAATATATATAATTAAATCTCACAATAATACGAAGTATTAAATTACGAAGAAATAATTGTGTTCCCCAAATTATATAAGTTTGTAAAAGTTGGCCCTTATTTTCCAAAATATGTAGATTCAGATTGACGAAATTTTTCTTTTATTTTTAATTTTTTAACCCAATTCGGTCATACCTTCTTGTAAAAACGTTACCATAGCATGGGATCCAGATAAACAGTTCCTATTCGCGTATTGGGTTTTTTTTTTATGTGACTTTACAAGTTTTTCAACTACTAAAGTTATATAGTTATATACTACAGTGAGTATTCAATCTATACAACAACAGTACACAGCAATCCTAGATGTTCATCCCATCCATTTTCGGACTGTGACTGTTGTTGCTTAACTTTAGTGATCAATTGAGATCGATAATTACGTAACCTCAGTTAGGGGTCCTTGTATTTGATTTATTGCCTTACATGTAATGCTAACTTTATTTTACCATTACCTATTAGTAAGCCAATAGTTTTTTAAGATATAGTTCGAATTTTTTTATTAAAAAAAACATCGTGTAAAATTTAATTTTAGCAATATTTAAAAAAAAAATTAAAACATTAAAATAAAAAAATATATAATTATTTTAAAACAATAGCCCCAAAGTTTGGCTGGTGTCCTATGCTATACAACGATTAACCAAACCCTTAACCATCTATTAATCCAGTTATACAATCAGTAACCAAACATATTTAACAATTTTTCACAATATAATACATATTTATACAATAAAAAGTATAATTGAATCAAATAATTATTAAAATTGAAATAATAGAAAATAAGTATCATTATAAAATATAACAGAAATTCTACTTAACAATAATTCATTTTTACTTACAATATTTGCAAACTGATCTTCAAATTAATATCAAAATATTTGGTTACCAAGCAATCGAAAATAACTCGAAAAAGAACAATTTCATATATTTTTCAAAACACAAGATTGAACTACAGGAAAAATATAAAAGTAACTTTGTATTTTCTATAATCAAAAAATTATAGAGGAAATCCGTGATGGTAATCAAATCGAAATTCATATTTATAATGTTTAATAAAAATCAAAATATCAAGAATTGTGTTCATAATTTAGTTTAAATGGTAGATTATTAAATAATATAGAATATAAATTATTTGGAATATTCCCAAATTTATTATCTATTTGACAATCAATTCCCATTATACGTAGTACTGACCGTTCCCTAGTCTCCCCACATATTTTACACACACACACACATAAACCAGCCTGCATGGTTAATAAAACATGGACATTCATATTTTATATTCGATATACAATATTATATAACAATAGCGATTTCGAAGAATATTTATGTAAGTGGCAAAAATGTTGTACCTAAGTACTATACATTTATAGTCTATTTATTATAGTTTTCAGTTAGAAACAATTGTGTTTAAGTATTTTTACTATTAAGTATGTTAGTTGGCACCTAAATATGTGAAAAAAATCCATCCTTTTAGATAGATCTATTTTACCAAGGCAATTAAAACTACTCGCTTTTGAATTTTTCAAAATAACTCGAAAACTAAAATTTGAGATCTACACAAGAGTGGTATTTTATTGAAATTCTGTACAATTACATTTTTCATTTTTTTTACTCGATCCATAAAGAAAAAAAGAAAATTTTGAAAAACCAATTTTTTGGTTAAATTATTTGTGCATACCTTTTTAAAGAGAAATGTGTGGAAAAATGAATAATGTAGTGCAGTTCATACGCGATAAAAATGAAATTCAAGATGAGGAGACAAATATAAAAAAATTCCAGGGGTATGATAATTGTAAGGTTCATTAGTGATGATATTGATACCAAGTTTAAAATTATTATACATTTTATTCACATATATATTTCACACGTTACACTTATCAAAGAGTTTGAGCTTTCGATATATATCGATAAATATAGTCTTTTTTTTGTCTTCCGATATTCACGACAATATACTCCATTCGTTACCCATATCGTTTGTTATGGTGCCTTTACTAAACCTGTATACAAAACACTACTCTTGATATGATGTCTTAACGCTGGCACGCCCACACACGTACCTACCCTGTTATTAACATTGTATAATACTTTCTATCCCATCTTCTCGCATGTTAAATCCCATAGATATTTCTATTCTTTACTTTCGGACGTGCAGTAGATTTATATCGCATCCATATACTGACCTTGTAATAAACACTGTTATATGTGTTCTGTCCCATTCTCTCGCATGTACATCTTAAAGATGCCGGTTGTTGTTTGCTTTTTTCTTACGATAAACAGTTAACAAAATATCGCTAATTAAATTGGATCATTTGTGATAAGAACACGTATTAAATATCGTTTTTCCATTTTCTTTTGATTTTCAGCACATAATATTTTTTAATTAGCAGAAAAATGCCAAGATTTTTAGATGAGTATTATACGAATTCATACATCAATTTTGAATTCTGATATTTTGGTCACTGTTGATGATATAAAGGCTGCTTTTTCAATACCTAGGACGTTGATGAATCAATTACAGGAAAATATTAAAAGGAATTTTTCCAAAAATATTAGTTTTTGTTTATGGATATTATCGAGTACTTAAAATTTGTTTTATTAAAAAGTTATTTTGAAAAATCCGAATGAAAGGGAGAGGGTTAATTTGATCGGCCAAACAAAAAATTATTACAATTTCGCTCAACTACTTAATTTGGGATATATTAAATAGACTATATACAGTTTTATTGTAGTAAAAATATATAGTCGACGTCTATATGAATTTTTCTATTTTCAAATTCGCTTTAAGCAAATGTAGTATATAAAAATAGAAAAATACACTACAATGTGTCCTACACACATAGTAAAATATAGTAGTATTTTACTATTATTATAAAATACACCAATGGCTGTGTAGTGACTTAGCGTAAACAAGTTTCCCATATGAGTTATGAATTTTGAGAATACAGTGACGTACTTGAGTCAGCAAATATTGTAGTGTTTACATATCGTAGTGGAATAAATATACCAATATTAATTTTCAAAGCAAGAATTGCGTAAGCTTTGAGAATTTCCTGAAGTTAATAACAAAACTAACCGTCAATATTAGCTATTGGGAACCTTGAAAGGCGAACTTTTCTCCATCTGGCGGTTGAAAAATGAACTAGAGATGCTACGACACTTTAACCAGCTGAAGTGTCAAAACAAATACATACCATAATCTTATGACCGTGGTACATACTTAATACTTGCGTTGAAATCATTTTAATTAAAACTTGAATTAAACTTGAATGCGAGTAAACTTGGAGGAACACTAAACATGTGATCTATGCTGATTGGTTGTCGTAGCAATTTGATAGATACTTGTAAAGTATAAATTGCGCATACACCAACATACATGTGTGCAGATGTCACCAAATTAGCAACGAGTAACATCCCCTCTGAGAATCATTACAACTAGTTAATTCATACTGATGATGACAACTTTGTAGTCAAAATACGTATTTATACAAATAAAAGATAATCTGATCTAGGAAATTGGGGCAAAAAATCGAAATTTATTCAATAAAAGGAACTTGTAAATTTACAGCAGGTACATCTTTTAAGGTAAATTAACTGATTGGACATCCGTTTTTGTTAGATAATTTTGATGACTACAAACATAAAGAAAGGTATAATTATTTCAATTATTATCTAAAAATTTGGAGTTAATTTTAAATATTTAGTAATTTATAATACTGAAGAGGAGGTTTATAATCATTTTTAGTAAAATGTAACGAACATTCCCGCATCATGGGTGATCGTTTTATTTTTCCATTCCTAGAATTTTAATCCGAGTCTGGTAATCAATTTTTCTAGATTAAAATGATTGACAATTTTTACGCAACTGTCATTTTTGAATGAAAATTTATGAAAACGAACTTTTTCATGTTTTGAAGCATGACTTTTACTCTCATAAAAACCATCGCAGATACGACTTTTATTATTACGAAAATTCTATATTTGTATCAATAATAGTAACTTTTTATGTATAACATAAATATTTTTCAATATTAAAAAAATTTTTTTTTTTTTAATGTGAGGAAAGATAGCCATATATAATTGATAATACCTTGAATGTTGTGACTTGTTTATCCTACAAACTCTAGTTCCTATTTATACCGCCAGATAAAGTATAGACATGCTCAGTTTTCCATATATCGAGATAAGACTATTTCTTACAATTGTTTCTAAATGCTTTTAGACAATTACCTGACAAATTTATATATTAAAACAATATCTGGAAGTGCTTCCTTAGTAGAAACAGAGGTTACTGACTATACTTGAGTTTTGATTGGTCCGGTAATCATGCATTCATTTCATAATCACATTAAGGCTTCGTTTTATCGATTACATATTTTGTAAAAACATATTATATTATACATATATAATGGACCGTAATGCGTAGTAGAAATAAAAATGAACTATTAATTATAAATTATTTAATGACCTTCATAACATCCAATCAAATTGCAGAATACAATTGTTCACGTGAATGATTTACAAACAGCGGACTAGCAATACGATTTGATAGTTTCCTTCTACGATTACTGAATAGAACCGTTCATCTGAAACTTTTGATCTCAAATTTTGCATGTCCGTCTATCAAAGCTTCCTTTAAATTATTATTGGTTTGGTAATTTTTGAGACAGGACCGTTTGGCTGTTAGCAAACTCCACTAAAGTTTCATCGCGATCAGATCAGTAATATCGGAATATACACAAAATAATTTGCTTTTGTTAAAAATATCAATACATTAAGGCAATTTAGATCTACTGTTGTGCTCAAGCAATATTAATTTGTAGAAATGATTTCTTTCGATCGAATTTTGGTGAAAATTGGTTCGCAGCTTGGACCTCTAACTTGAGCGTCTGCGAAATTTGTTCGACTAGATATAATTCTTTTTTTTTCTATCCATTGAAGGATCCAAAGAATATTTTGCCATGAAAAATGCAATTTTCTATAATGAAATATAGTGTAGTGGTTGGTTTGGTTAAATCAAAAAATGGTTTTAGATCTAAAGAAGACAATTTTATTCTTCTTTGAATCTTTAAAACCGATTATGGCGAAAATTTGATGTACACGCCATCTTTGACCAGAAACATACAAGTGAAATTTTCATTTTCTCAATGAAATTGGAACCAATTGATCAGAAACAGTCTATTTAGTATACAAATTCTTACATAATTTTCATATGAATCGCCACTGTTATGAAATATTTTTCGTTTACAATAATAATAAAGTTTTATAACACGATATTCAATTTATATAATAATGTTCTCCTTATCAAGTATCGTATAAAATATATTGTACCAAAATGAGATAGATGATATAAAGTACATACATATACATTCAATTATATTATGCTGGTGTGTAATAGTGGGAACAACACTGATTCTCTCAGTGAACATGGGAAATGCTGACCACAAATTTACAGGCTATATGATTTGTGTATGTATATATGATGCCAGTAATATAATAGGCGATTTTAACATGGCTGTATGAACATGACATGGCTTAGTTACTGTATAATGTATATAGTTAGAATCAAAAGTCCTCAAACACCCAATTATAGGTAATTTTTGTGGAGTTTTTCGAAAGCATATATATAATATCGCTTGTATATGAAACTTGGCGTTCCGAAATTAACCAAAACATTTTTAGTTTGTATAGAAAAAAACTTACTATAGTTTTATTTCACATCCATTGCAAATACCGGAATCTTCCAAACTTGCGTAAAAAAAAGTGGTTTTAAAGATCCCTCAAAAAATAAAGTTAAACTTTTTCAAATTCCAATACTGTTTTTTTTCATATCGATTGTGAAAAACTGTAGGTTTGTAGCATGTATAAAAAAAATGGTATTTAAGGTGATTTTCTCAAAGAATACTTTCAATTTCCCCAATACAGTGAATTTTTGAATACAAGTCTAATTAAAACATAGAACTTACGTTGTTCGTTGTTCAACAAAAGTATTTAAAATCCATTTTGTCAGTACATGATATAGACTTCCACGTTTGCAGTGTGCAAGATAAAATAAATTTTAAACTTGTTATTAAAAAAGTTTTCTATTAAAATCAAAATCTTCAAATATCTGCTTATATTTTTTACCAAAAAGAAGATAACTTCCTACTTAAGAAAGATTTCTAAGAGGAAAAATTTTTTGAGCACTAATAAATCATATTCTTTGAAGAAGGATTTACGCAAGAAGGATTTAATACATATAGTTTTAACAAAGACTCTTCTATACTAGTATAAGCATGCTTGTATCTTGCATCGTGTTTTATATATTACGAGGAGAACCGCGTCTCTTGTACCTAGAGCTTATGACCCTCGTCTGTACCCTCTTTTAGAACAGTCCATCACCTGAAAGCAAAGATGCCTTTTAGCACAAGGTGACAAATTAAATTTCAAAGAACTTTTGGATCATACTATAATATATATACAATATATATATATTATTTTTGGTTATACCTATATCGTGTTACATAAACCAACAGTTTATATCGTATAAATGGAATTCGGCTAACAAAAATATGTTACAAGTTGTAATTCAAGAAAATTATGCCAAAATTTTCATTCAAAATACGCTTCAAACAACTAAATATATTTTTGAATGAAAACGAAAATTATTCGACTATAGAAAACATTATTATCCAAAATATTATAAAAAATTAATAAATTACTGAAAAACTTCCTAAGGAAACATCCTAAAAATTGATATTGTCCATCGATTTTTGTCGAAAGTATGCGAATAAGAATTTAAGTTTTAATTTGTTTAAAAAAAAAATGATTACAGGATTCTAAAGTAATAATCAAGTTTTTAGAAATATTTTATAACAATATTCTTCGTCAACCACTATCAATATTGTACATACGAAATTTCATAACATTTGTATAAGTAAGAGTTATTTGTTCTAGAAACTTCTATTAGTTGTTCTCTCTCTCTTTTAATTCTAAAAGTTTGTACAACTCTCAATAATGACACGTTGAAGTTGTATATATAAAAGAAACTGAAAAGTCGTTCATCGGTACGGAACCATTCAATGCATTTAATGAGTTTAATGTGACAAAAATCACAAAAATTTTTGATAAGAGCTACTTCTGTTGGTCACCTGTGTGGCCATTGAAGAAGCTCGTTAACTTTTACCAAAAAATTTGAAACAATTGTTATACTCAGCATATTAAATATGTCCAAAGTTATTATATTTAGTATAAAGTTTGTAACGCTAATGTAATGTAATTTTGTATGGTGGTTCATAGAATTGTATACAATTAGTCGAATATCCGTCTGTAACCAACAATAAGACAATAGAGAACGGGTTAAAACTTTGTAGTGTTATTAAAGTCGTCATAAAAAGCGAGTTTAAGCTTTGATATGAGCAAAATCTTTGAAACCATAGTAGGATACAGGAAAAAGTTATAGAACAAAAATTTGCAGTGTTTTTTCAAAGAAATAAAATTTTTGTAAAATATTCGCCATAATTTCGGCTCAAATTTAACTAATAAACAGATTATAATAATACATATTATTATTATATATGTGTTTATAACTACTTAGACTGCATACCACAGCAACGCGTGAACCAGACGGGTCTGCTTTAAAATATAAATTCATATCATAATTTATTCTGATTTGTTTCAGCTTTTAGCGGATTCAAAAATTTTTAATTTTAAAATTTTTTTAGGCTCCCTATTTGGCTAGAAATGCTCTTTTATATATTTAAATCAGTGTTAATAATAAAAATAAGTTTTATAACATTATATTGTTGTTCAGGGAAAAAAAGAAAAAGAATCTACAAAATATGTATGATATATGTATTCAAATTATTTTAAATAATACAATGAAACATATATAATTCAAGCTGTGATAGATATGATCATTTGAGGTTGGACCAATCCCATTTTGATTCACGCTTAAATTTTTATATTCCGTTTCAAAACTTTTATTTTACTTGCAAATTTGAGCTTATTAAACGAATATCTGTTCACACACCTTATTTAAATACATAGGTCTACCACTTTGCTCGGGCCGTTTTTTTTTTTTAATTTGAGGCTTTATTACAACAAAACGATTACATACATTAAGCTTCAAAGTATTGTCCATCGTTAGCTACCACTTTGACCCATCTATCGGGCAGCTGGCGAATCCCGCGGCGAAAAAATTCTTCATCGTTCGATTAGATCCGCGAGTCGTTCCAATTTTTCACTTCTTCATACGAGCTGAAGTGCTGATCAGCTGAAGTGCTGTAGGTGAAAATCAGATGGAGCAACATCTGGAGACTTTGGCGGGTGAGGTAAAACTTCCCATTTCAACGTTTCGAGATATTTTTTCACCACTTTGGCAACGTGAGGTCTAGCATTATCATGCTGTAAAATCACTTTATCGTGACTCTCGTTGTACTGTTGCAATTTTTCTTCTAAAGCACGGCTCAGGCTCATCAATTGCCTTCTTTGCACGAAAAAATAATACGTTAGAATATAGTATAGTATTCGTTCACTTTATTTCTATACCTACTTGAAAATATATACTAAGCATTTCAACATATGCGACACCAGAAGAGTTCATAATTATTTAAATTTTAATAAATTTTTAATAAGTGAAACTTTGATTTTAACCGAAAATTTTATAAAATATACCATTGTGTATTGTTTAAATATGTTCCTGGTTCAAAAAAACTGTTTTAATAACAGAGTAACACCTGCATATTTGGAATATTAGTCTGCATTATTCCAGAAATAAGAAGATATGGAAAAGATTAATTCCAATAAAAAATGCAAACAATCGGTAAAAAATTATTTAACTTAAATAATAAAAACAAATAATTATAATCAGAAAAATGAATTCCTGATCAAATGAAAAATCATCGAAAATCTGAATTTGCTTTGGATGTACGTATATATAAGGAAAATTGTATCCCAATTTATAATTCAAACAAAAATAAGTCACCAAAGACTTAAACCGTATTTTATTTTTATACAAAAATTTTCATTTCTGTAAAATTTCGATTTTTAAACGGTGGCTTCTTGCTATCCAAAAGTTAACAATAAGGATTCATTGTAGCATATTTGGAATATCAATGGATATTTTGGGAAAAAGTAGATAAGGTCAATAAAAAATGTAGGCTTGGAAAACCTAATTTAAGTTTAAAAACAAAAATCAATAATAAAAACAGAAATTTGGAAGTAATCAAGAGATCACGTTATCCCATACAAACTTTGCAACCGTTTTGTCAGCCCCTTAGGGGAAGGATTTCAGCCAATACTTTCTTATCGGTATATCCGTAATTTGATGTGATACCCGGTATTTAACCGGTATTTGGTATGTAACACCCAGTGTTTGGTGTTTTACACCCGGTATTTGTAGTGAGAAGAGTTAAATAAATTTTATTTTGATTTTCAAACCTAGATTCTGGTTTCGATTAAAATGATGCTAATAGGATTTGTATCATGCTTCAAGTTATCACTTAACTTGTAATAACAAACTTCCTCGTCAAACTTTGCACCCGTTTTGTCAGCCCCTTAGGGGAAGGATTTCAGCAAATACTTTCTTATTATTTGGTATTTGGTATGTAACACCCGGTGTCGGGTGATTGTCAACCGGTATTTGTAGTGAGAAGAGTTAAATAAATTTAATTTTGATTTTCAAATCTAGATTCTGGTTTCGATTAAAATGATGCTAATAGGATTTGTATCATGCTTCAAGTGAGTACTTTTAATGGACAATTTGCCAAAGTATTTCATCTCTTATCTTATCTCGTATTTCGGACGAATATTAATCCAAAAATACAAATACCATATTTTTATGATTTTTGAGTTGAAATCGGTGTCTTTCTATGAAAAAGAGAACAATAGCTGAAAATAGCTTATAAGGATTTGAGTAAATATGTTGTGTAAATATCATCATCATTGTTATTAAAATATATTTAAACAAAATAAGCAAATAATAAAATACATTTAATTCTCTTGTAAAGTATTTTATAGCTAAATCACAGTTTTGTATAGCTTTGTTTGTGATGCACACAGCTAATGCATATATTAATTTTATAAAAACAAATTCGTAACATATATAAATAGGATTTAATTTTCTCTATATGATGCAAAATGAATGCAGGTTTAACAAATTTTGTTAATTTTGTTCATATTTTTTGGTAGACTGATAAGTTTTCATTCGTATTCTCGACATATAGTATATGTCATAGTATAGTAAAATAGTCCAAAGTTTGTAACGCTTCAAAATATTGACCGCAAAATTTTGGTATAGGTATTCATAGAATTACCTAAATATTCCATTTCCCGCCCGTCATCTAGAAAATGTAGAGGTTGAAATTGAAATTTTGGTGGCGTATTCCTTGTCATTACGGGTGAATTTTATATCGTGAATAAGCAAAATCAGTTCCTTGGGTCCAATCGATCTATAGTTTTACTATTGAAAATAAATGAAAATTTTAAAAATGTATGTTTATTTTTTAACAATCAACTTTTGTTTGAAACCTTTTTTCGTAAGCTTTTTCAATTCGCCATATTTTTAGCTAGCTAAAAACATGTATATAATTGTCATACGCTATTATAATATATGTATTCATAACCGTATGAACTGCATATTAAGATTTCTTTAGGAATAAGCCATGATTAAAAATACTATCAAATATTGATACACAAACATATGTTGAGTATCTAAATAGTTAACACTGTTAGTTGTGATCTTCATTTGTTTAATGTACTTTATTATTATCAAAAACACATTTTTAGTGATTGTGTTTCAACTAAGAAACATTTTCGATGGTTGTATACATTACTCAAACTTAAAAATTTACCTTATGGCTAATAATTGAACCAACTTTAAAAAGCTGGAACTAGATAGTAAAAAATAATTCCAAATTAATACTTTCAATAAATAATTTTCTTTTGGTTAGCTTTTCAAAAGTTTCTGGCAGTTAGTTTAGTTATTATAATTGCGAAAGTTACATAAAACGTATACTCCTCAATACTCGCAATGAAAATTACCCGAACTTTGATAAATAACTCTAATTTAAGTCCGTTCATCGACTTCAAATTTTAATGGTAATTGTATCTTCATACTCTTAATGAGTATAAAAAAATTTAGTATTTTCCGACACTATCACTTCAGTACCACAACAACCTTAAGAGCTATTTAAATGATCTTTCTCATTCAATTTCACACAATATTACTAATATTATTAAGTTATTTTACAATTATGTTTACACCCAAGTGTAAAATTATTCATTTAAACAAAAACAACAAATCTACACTCAATACGAACGTTTTCACCACTTGCCGCATTTAATTAAAATACAAACAGATTTTATGTTTTAATTCGATTAACAGCGCATTATTAATCTATCATTATAGATATATTATTGAAATTAATACAAATTAATGTTTTCATAGCAATTAAAATTATTAATTATAGCAACCTAAAAATATTAAACCCAAACCGAATCACAGTGATATAAATTCGAATAATAACTCATTAATAAACATTTATATAATATTTTATGAAAATCTATTTATATATGCATATTACACCGGGAGGCGACAATACGTTTTTGGGCATATACGAAAATTATATTAGGTCTATTCAATGAATAGTAGACCAGAGTACAAGCCTTAAAAAATGATAAAAAGTGGAAGAAAATTATAGTAGGATGACACCCATTGGAAACGCAAGATAATATGATAAAAATGAAAGGGAGAATAAGTTACAGGTGAACTGAGTTCGGAAAATAGGAGGAGGTGAGTTTTTAAGGGTAAAGCACGGTTTATTTCGATTTCCGGCAAAACTACAAGTCCTATGGAAAAGAAATAAATGGCAAAGTTGTAGGTGATAAAAAGATCTACAACTTTTGTATTTACACTTTTTTCACATAACCTCAAAATTTTTCGATTGAAAATTAGGGTGCTTTTTCGATATTTATTTAAAATAAGATGAAAAAATAAATATTTTAAATCAAAAAAATTACAGTATATTTGGAACATAAAAAGGTAAGTTTACACCAAATTTCGGAGAAAAAAATAAAAAACCAAAACCTTGGTTATTTCAATTTTTCACATAAATTTTGAGGTTATTTCAAAAAGTGTAAATACAAATGTTGTAGATCTTTTTCTTACTTACAACTTTGTCTTTTAACTTTTTTCCATAGGACTTTTACCCTTAAAAACTCACCCCTTATACTTCCCGAACTCACATCGCCTGTAATTTATTTTTCCTTTCATTTTTATCATATTATCTTGCGTTTCATATGGGTTTCATGCTACTATAATTTTCTTTTTGTTTTCAAAAATTAGCTACCCTGGTATATGAATAGAATTACTGGTATTGTTTATCATTTAAATATTTGACAAATTGTTGATTAACTATATCAAAACCAATAGCCACTTTCATTTTAATTAACAATTCGCCTGATACAAAAGATAATTGTATTATTTTAAATAAAAAGATATAGTGAAGAAAAAAGATGATAAACTCTTGAATTTTTTTGAGGTTATTATTTTGAGCTTTTATTATTATTATAGTTTTTTTTTACAAGTTAGAAAAATCTAGAAATATTGAACACAACATATGCGCGCACTATGTTGAACTTAGTTTTCTCCTTATAGATGCGAATAAAAGGGGAAATGTTTTAAAATTTTTTTCTTAAATTTTTTTTTTCATTCAGTTGCTTAAACACGTGTTAAATAAAAGTTATATTTTTCGATTTTAATCTGATCTTGTTGACAGATAGAAAGACGAAACAGTACCAATTACTAGAACTTGTGGCTGTAGGAGCTTCATGAGAACTTCAAGCCCGATTTAGAAATAACTGGCAAGAAATTTTTGAAACTTTAGAGATTATAATATAACTCAAAGCAACTACTTGGTGAATCACAATAAGTATTTCGAAATTCGAATGAAGAGTTAAGGCAAGTTTTCAAGATGTTATCTTTCATTCCAAATTTCATATAAATAATAGAAAATTCGGGTTGATTCAACAGGGTGATTTTCATCCTGTACCATTAAATTTTTATTTCAAATAATATTATTAAAACTGTTAAAATTTTCATTAATATATGTTTCTTTAACTTTAATAGTACATTGGGTTAGTTACTTTTTACAGGTGTTTTATGAGTAATTTTAAGGAAAACGGTTATTCCTTTTAATGTGATTCACTTTTTAATAGGAAGCAATTGTATTCAACCCGAAAAACGAAATCGATTACTTTATGATTTTCTTTTGCGATTATATATCTTAAATTTAAGTAAAGTCTTAAGTAAAGTTTATAGTGTATATTACATGGAAAATCTCATTAAATGTAGAATTAATTTCAATAAGATAACATTTCAAAGACCAGAACTTGCATTTTAAATTTTACTTTATGTGTCTTTCAGATCATGCGATTTAATACGAATTGAATGTCATGATTTGATGTTAAGTAGATATTTCTAATACAAAGAAAAATATTTATTATTTGAAGTAAATAAAGTGAATATAAATAATTTTTTGTATACAAAATAAATATTATAATTTGCTGAGAATAGGAAAATTTATTGGTCTGATCTACACAGATCATAAACTACAGACTTTGTTTTATTCGATATAATAAAAACACAGAATGTACTGAACATGGATTGGAGACTATATCTACCTGAATATATTATTCAACTTTAGTTTTTTATATTATTGTTTTTGTTGTATAAATAATAAAAACCTAAATTTAATGATTAAATAAAATAAATATAATTTTAAATTTTAAATTTATAACAATAATAAACACTTGCTTTATTTTCGATGAAGTTTAATTTATTATTTGAAACATAAACAATGATATTATATAAAATATTATTTAACTTTGAAATAAAAAATTATTTTACTGTTGTAATTTTTTGAATGGGTTTATTCATAACGTTTCTTTAGTATGAATAATTATTGTATTTTATTGAAAGCTTTCCACTGTTGTTATCTTTTATAATATTTCATTTTAAAACAAGCAAAATGTGAAGGAAAAAAAAAAAAGTTAAACAAATAATTATCCCTTAAGAAATGCGAAAGTTTTTATATGGGTTGATGGGTATATCGTAATTACAGATATTTTTGGATACTATGAATATCTCTTATTAGATCCTTGGACTACAGAACTACATCCCTATAAATAGCACGGTTTTGTATTGTCATCTATTAGTAGAATCTGCAACTACTTACAAAAACTTGAACATCATTTATCAATCAGAAGCAGAACTGAAATCAATTTACTTAAAAACAGTCCAATTTTTAAATCAGCCAATAAGAAATAATAAATAGTAAAGCGATTGAGGTATATTTAGAAAATTATATAGAAAAGGACACATAAAATTATGTTATTGTCTCATTAAACGTTCATTTAAGAAGAAACATATGAATCCATCACCAGTTTTAGCACAGGAATACTTTTTTCTTGATTTTAAGAGGGGATAATTTTTAATCTGAATAATTTTTCCAGTTATTCAGGTTTATTTTCTTAGTTTTCCAGTTTAGTTATCGGTCAATGATTTGTTGATGTTTCTTGTTTTTCTCTTCCTTAATTATGGTTTTTTTTTTGCTATATTTTGTTAAATAAATATTTGAACAATTATTGTATAATCATTATAATATAATATGTTGAATAATATATGTATTCTATTTTATTTACTTATGTTGTTAAACATGTTAAATATATAAATAAATAAATAAATAAATAATCATATTCTATAGATAGATATATTGGTAATAAATTCAACATAATTATGATGTTAAACCAACCATATTATATCCAAATAAATCAATAATAATATATAAATTTATATTATATTATATTATATATGTATGTATTATTATTAATAATAGGTAATAATAATGATCTAACTAACAATCATATATTATAATCGTAATTCAAATTTATATTATTTTATTATTAATATAGTTATGTGTACTTAAGTGAATTTTCATTTAGAATGCTATAGCTGTTGGATTTGTTCTTCGTCTCTTAGCCAAATAGCTGGTAAACAGTTTTGAGTAGATATTTAAGGCAGCTTGAATATTTTTGCAAATCATCTTCAGCAATATTTCAATTTAAATGACAATAATTTGGGATTAAAAATCCTGTTTATTTATTTATTTGTTTTTATATTCTATTAAGGGCCTTAATAGAATAAATAATTATATTTTATTATTTAAATTTGATAATTAAATTATAAATTAATATTTTTTTATTATTAGTATTTATATTTTAAAGTATAATATGGTACGATTTTCATCAGCATACTGAAGATAGCCATAATAACGATCAAAACAAGTATAGCAAGATAGTAATCAATTTGTATTTATATCTTATTAACGTATTTTAGGTATTTAAAATTAAGTAAAAATTAAAATTTTGTAGAAATTTTCTTAAATATTCTGAATTTGTGTCATAAAAGCTCATGATTAATTTATTATCTTAATTCGATATTTTTATCTTTATATTACATGCTCTAAATCACAAGGCTGCCATGTTGTGACGTCATTTTGGCAAAAACTATTATCTCTATAGTTTTTCATAGTTAGTTATTATCTCTCAGTTTAATTTTTTAAAAATTAGTGAAATTATTAGGTTTTGATTTGTTCTCAAGCTTAGTTTTGCGTTATACCAGTATTCTCAATATAATATAGGTACCGTTATTATGGCACAAGAAGTGCAGACAGTGTTTTAACTTTTATAAAGTTTAAAATTTTTAGGTAATTATAAACTGGCTGATTATTATTATATGGTTGTAGTGATTATGTAAAAAACTATTCATCTTATTTTAAAATTGATGATATTTCGGAAATCTACAGGTCCAAGTACTCCTATCAATAAAATTTAACCGAAATCGGAGCCAAAAAAACATTTCAATTATATGTAATATTATAATAATATAATGCTGTCCATTTTTTTATAATTTACAAAGCATATTCGTTTATATTACGCAACTCCTACTAAACAAATAATTGTAATGGTTTAACAGGAAATGTTATTCAAATGTAGGTGCAAATGACTCCAATACAATCGTATACTTATACATTACATTTTCCTACTTATCATCATTTATGCGATTCTTACAGGAATTAGCTTACTAGGAAGTGCAATATTTTGCATTATGGTTTCTCTCTAATGTATTAAATTTTGTATACAGAATGTGTTTTGAGATTGGATTTCAAATTCATATCGTTTTATTAAATTGTGGCGAATAATAACATTTTACCGAAAAAATTTTCAATCAATAAAATAAAAAATTATTGTATTTGAATATTTCTTCTATCCTTTATAGTTTAAAAGTTAGGTGAAGGATCAATTGGACCCAATGGACGGATTTTGCTAATTTACGACCTTAAACTCACTTTTTATGCTAAGAATACGTCAAAAAAAGTCAGCTTACACTTTGGTTTTGAGTTATTGCGATGAAAGGCAGTTGGGAATGGACTAACAGGTGTTTCTATGAACATCTATACAACAATTTTGTTTGAGCAATCAATATTTCGTAGCGTTACAAACTTTAGACTAAAATGAATATTCTGAGATAAATTATGTATTTCGAGTTTAAAAAATGAACTATCGTTTTACGAAGATTTACAAAGCCACCAAACTTATTTCAAACAAATATTTCAATAAACTATAACTTCATTAAATATAACTATATTTATCGATCAAAAAGTATAGTAATTTTAGTTTTGAATTCATAAATTTTGATTTTCCACTCTATTTAACGGAAAACAATAAACAAAACAAAAAAGTTTAACTTTAACAAAGTCTTTCAAATAAATAATATTAAACAAAAATAAATTACATTCTGAAAAATATCAATCAAATAGTTTTCAGAAAATTATATTTTTTTTAGACTGTGTGTTATAAAAGTCAATAGAAAACCAAGTAACTTAAAAGTCTTTTTGTTAAATTACAAATCTAATAGATTAGAATAGAAATTACTGGTTTTGGTCCAAACATTTCGAATATATTGTTAATGCCAACAAAAATTTAAATCGCTGAAAAACTGATAAAAACTTTTTTAACTTTAAAAATTAAGTTCTTAAATTAAACTATGTTAAACTAATACATCGAGCTTAGAAAAAACACTGCAATAGAATGGCAGACCTCTTACCAAGAAGACAGGAAAATTGTAAAAGCGCTAGCGAGACTAAGAGTTGGACACACAAAGGTTATACACATTCCTATGTTTTAACAGAAAACATCTAACATTGTGCTTGACATGCAACATACATCTCACAGTCGAACATTTGCGTTTGCAAAAATTTTAAAACGACTACTTCGAAGAGAGACCAAAATGATCACCGATACAATGGCATTAAGAAACGACCAAACCGAAAGAAAGAAACTGATCACATTTCTAAAAAAAAAAGGAAAATTTTTTAATGATATATAAAACTAAAAATAGAAATAAGAGTTCAGAAATAAATTCTTACTACTGCGTAAAAAACTGAATAAAAAATGAAATGTAGAAAATCAAATTATTAATTAACTCAAAAAATGGATGTTTTTCAATAAATAACGATATATTCGAATTTTTAATACAACCATATTTATAAATGTCCTTCATTTACTGAAATATTTACGATTTTAATGTTTTATTTGGAAACAATTTCGAAATCAATGCTGTTGATCATTCAAGTTGCATTCTTATTATAGACGTCATATTTCCGAATGGATTCTCAACAAATTTTAAATAGAAAACTGAAGATTTTGAAGAAATAATTAATTTAAAATATCATCTCACCTTCAATTTCAATTATAGCATTGGAAAATCTATAATAATGAATATTTAATAAATGAAAAATTTACAGACAAATTTCTAAGAAATATTCTTTCACTTATTTTTATATAGATAAAAATGAATACTAATTATGTATTTAATAGGGAACTTAAGAGTGTCTGGTACGGATATTCAAAACTTTTCAATTACAATTTCTCAAGAAGAATGACCATTGCTGGAAAATGTACGCAATTTAATGTTAAAAATATAACGAGAAGGTGAGTCGATAAAATATATATCGTAACTGTAAGCATAATCACTCATTCTACCTTCTTTTAAATATATATAAGAATAAAAATAATCAAATTTATTTTTAAAAAACTGACTGCTATAAATTTTCTATATTTTATTTTCAACAACGTCTCAAGAACAGAAGTGGATACTTAACACAATGTGAACAAATAATAAACAAGCAAAATATCAGAAAAAAAAATTATAAGAGGGGAATATATTATATCGGGCAAATGTGAAGTTTGAAAAGAAAAAAGATTGACAGTAAAAAAGATTCTAAGAAGTACATTGAATATATTCGTATTTTTTAACTCCCGGCGCTAAAGAAGAATGCTTTCAGCTTATGCATGTCTGCCTGTGACTTCTTCTTTATGTTTGATATAGATCAGGTCCACTGAACTGTAGATATCTGTATTTCTTTTGTTTGGTAAAAGTTTCCATGGTGGTGGAAGCGCAAGTCAATGAATTAAGTGCATCGTTTTGAAATAAAATTATAATGCAAATAGCACTCCCACCATTCATATTATTACCCAGAAAACATCCAAATCAGAAAAACTTTAAAAAGAAGTCTTTATTAAGATTTCTTTAAGATTTCTCATTTATGACGTGTTGAAGACTTCTTTTTTAAGAAATCTTATTTAAGAACTCTTTAAATAGTCTTTTTTCTGACTTCGTAAATTCCAATATTGTGAATTCCATAAGAAGTCTTTTTTCTCATTTTCTATGTAAATCAGAATTATGAGCTATTTAAGAAGTCTTTTTACAGTGAGAGTTCCTTAAGAAGTTGGAAATATGAGCACTAAAAATATGGATACTTTAATTTCAATTTTCGCTAATAAGTAACTCAAAAAGTAATTTTTCAAATGTTATGGAATTTGGTATACGTAACCTTGACATGAAAAAGGATAGCATGTTAAAGATTTTCTCGCGAAAACACATTTCTAAATATATTATCTTTCGTTTTCATGTCAAGATTGTACATGCCAAATTCCAAAACATATGGATAATTATTTTTTGAGTTATTTGTTTGCGAAAATTGAAAAAATACAATGCAAATTATGTTGTTGATCGCCTATATTAATAGAGCATGTACAAGATTCTATCAAAACACATGCCCACTATAATCGGTAATAATCTCAATTACTCCTAACTTTCTATTTAAAATGACTTAATACATATATTTTTCTGTGATTACACTTGATAATGGGAGAACGATTAAATTTCAAACTTATTTGGAAAAATGCCTTCAGTAGATGTACAAATACTCTTATTAAAACACAATCTATGGTACAAAATCCTAAAAATATTTAAAAAAACAAAATTGAAAACAGTTAATGGTTTTTTCATTCGTTACAGTTTTTTTATTTTTTTTATTTCGTTCTACCTATTTTTACCTCTATACAAGTAACAAAATTTAATATGTTTTAACCAATAAAGACAGATTATTCGTTCTTAAGACATAAGCAGAGGCCAGCCACATAATTATTTTTAATCTTTTTTATATTCTTAATGATCATCCAATATTTTAAGTATATGATGTGGGTGGAGTAAATTATATTTTGAGACGGCTTGGCTTAGAAATATTGTGAGAGTCTGCAGCTGTCTTTTCAGAGGAGCTATACCGACAAAAATGTAGGATTGAGAGAAGAAAACTGTATAAATTATCCACAAGGTTATTCCAATATTTAGTTCTTTTCCAAACCTAAACACTCTTATTATATTGGTATATAAACTCATAGTTTTCCAATAAAAGTAGCCAAACGCCCAAAAAAATTGAACGTCTTATATATCTCAGCCAATTCGATGGTTTCTTTATTCGTACAGAGAAGTATACTTCAGATTTTTATACTCGACATACATAATATGTTATATGTCAAAAATTTTTATCTAAAGTTTGTAACGCTACCTAATGTTGACCGCAAAAACAAAATGATAACGCTTCTTAAAACCCCATGCTACATTTTTCATTCTAACAGGTATAAATATTAAGATTTTACTCTTTATGAAAATATAGATAAATTTTAACATAATTTTCAGATATTTCAATAATCATTTTTAGTACAAAATAAACAATTTAAATTAGATCATTGAACAAACTTTTTTTATACATTTTACAGATTTACGTCGCTTTAAAAAAATGAATTAAAGGCAAATAGAATATAAAAATTTGCTTTATTTAGATAAATTTTCAAAAACTTATTTTCTTATCGTGTGACTGTTATTTAAATTTTTATTTCTGCTGTTTCGTATATATTCAGTTACCACTATGTAAATATATAACAGTTAAGTAAAAATATAAAAATGATGATAAATGACTTTTATTTTTATGATAAAATGTGTATTATTTTTATGTTATTAATATCAATTTATGTATATAAATAAATATACATATGTATAAATTGTTTCATTTTCAACAAACATATAGCCTGCAACAAACCATTATCACTTTAACATCTATCGACATTTTAGTATTAGCAGTATCTAATTTTAGTTTAAGATAAATAATTCAGTCTTTATGTTAGCTCAGAAATTATTTATTTGACGATCCTTGTATAATTTTTTATTTAAAAAAGCCAAATAACGTCAACCTTCTCTTTAATGAATATTTTTATTAATGAATGCTACAAATTTCAAATCCATTGTCATTTTAACTATTGTAGTAAATTAATAAACAAGTGTGAAAGTTTCCAAACAGACCTAATACTATTAATTATTCACATCACACAAAATAAGGTTATGAGTGTGTCTTGTGGTCTCAATAATCTCCAACTCATCCAATTGAATGTTTGATAACTCGAGTGATAAGTATTGAGTCACTGAGACTTCTTAGGCCAAATTATATAATATGCATTTGTTATGGGGCGTTTTTTTCTCCAAGTGATGATTGATTGATTTAGGAACACTCAGAGACTCAAGACCATTCATTTGAGCTATTAAACACTCAAATTGGATGAGATGGAGGAGGTGAAGGTGCGAACATTCAACTCTTTATGGGATTTTCTCCACTCAAAGTTAGATATCTCCTGTTCTAATTAACATAGAACTTTCCATTTGGTCTAAGAAAACTCAGAATGGAGGAAGGCAAGGCGTAGACATACTGCTTTTCATCAATTTTAATATATAGATAAGCATATTCTATTGGTTTAAGCATTTTGTTTTTGTACCTTCTTCAAGGGATGCTGTGGTAATTGGAACTCCCTATATCCCTATAGATACTTTACAAAATATCTGTATAATATACACAAATAGTATCTCATTCCATGTATGGCCATGTTTCTTTCACTGATGGTTTCGTAACAATAATTACAGAAATAAATTCCTGTTGAGAAAAAAAATCATAATTTTTTATAAAACAATACAATGCGAACGAATTAATTAAGGAATGTAAAAATGCGAGGAAATGAAGCAAAAAAAATGTATAAAAAAGTACAATAAGTGTAATTAATATAAAGAAACAACTTTTAAAATTAAAATCTTAATTTGAACCAATAAGTTTAAACAATAGTTTAGAATTAACAATATCATGAATTTCGAGTAGCAACTTTCCTCTCAAAGAAAATCTAGCTCTTGATTTGATACTGATGATATACTTCTGCAAAATATTTTTTAAAGTTGCGTCATTAATGCTAATTTATACATATTATTAAGTATTACAAAAAAGGGATGGTTTTTGAGATACTATTTGATATTCGTCCGAAATGTTGATCTCTAGATCGAATTTCAAGCGATATCTCAAAAACTGGATATCCAATTGTTGAATCGATGTTGTTTCTGAAATCTACAGGCCAAACATCCCATAAAAACATAATTTTATCAAATTCGGAGACAAAAAAACTATAATTTTTCCTAATTTTGTGTCCGATTTCGCTAACGATATGCTTCTTACGGTACTTTGACCTTTAGATTACAAAAGCAACATCCATTTATCGATTAGATGCATATGTTTTGAGTTAAAGTCAGATATCCAATCCGGGAATCAATATTTTCGAGACATTTCAAGCGACAATAATCGTTAAAAAAGTGTTGTTTTTTGGTACCAAAAAAATAAAATAAAATAAAATATTAGCATTTAACGCCTTATGAAGCCGTAGCTCGTTAGCACTTCCATTTTTTTCTTTAAGGTTTTCTAACTATAGGGTGCCAAAATAAAAATCTACGTTTTTTTTTTGAATTTTCAATTTCCAACAAAATATAGAAATATTCATTTATATTTTTTGATATTTATTTTGATCAAATTATCGACCAGTAATCAAGTTCAAAATGGAAGATTCACTTACCCAGCATTAATTCAAAATCGTCCATCATTACCTTCTAATCAAGATAGCAAAAATTGAACACTACTGTAGTAAAATAACAAAATTATAATACTTTTAAACATTTGATTGCCTTCCTCTTTTGTTCTTTGATTGTTCAAGTCTTTCATGGATTGTAACTGTGAGTATAATAAGATATATTTTTATTTCAAAAAGAATATTTTATACTTTTTTATGGCATTTATTGAAACAAAGATATATAAAAAACATATCATAAGAAAAGAAAACTAATAAAAATACATAATATTTTTGTTTGAAAATATATAAAAATATTGTTAATACCATATTTTGGTTGAATATATTTACCGAATGTTAATCGGCTGGGAAAAACTCGGCTACGAAAACAACGTTATCTGATAAGTATGAAATAAAAACATATTCATGCCTATCTTGGTTATCAACAAACAAATTCAGAATTTATCGCCTAATAATTAGACAACTAACATACTTAAGTAGAGTTTTGATTAATTTTTCTGACTTTACAGTCAATGGTTGGTTTTGAAATATAACTTGGGAAAAACAAGGTCATAGTGAGCTCTCATAGTTGGTTTCTTTTTTCATTATAATTATTTTAGCTCACCACGACGTCATGATTGGCTGATGTTACTGAATTAAAAATTAGAATAAAAAAAAAAATTAAAACTGGCTATATTTTGTACCATAATTAAATTTTAGCTCACAGCTGGCATAGAATAAGTTTTTACTCATACCATTTGATTCCAGTTAAATAGTAGACCATGGCGAGCTTATATTTATTTTTTGAGATGCTGTACTGCCTCTATTGAATTTTGACTTACCATTGGCTCATTACTGGTATACAATTTTTTTAAGGGATATCAGTTTTCGAATTACATGTAAGCTCAATATAGCCTACTACTATTTATTATTTACAGATGAGGAGCAAAATTGGAATACTGATCTTCGCCCAACATCTGGCGATTAATTGATTAACTTAAACACACTGTTGTTTTATATAATTTTTAGTATATAGTAACATGAACAGTCATTTATTATAATTTATAATAATACGAATAATCAGCCGCGGAGCAATGGATAGTGCCGTGGTTTGTCAATTCAAAGGATGCATGTTCAAATCCCATCATCGTCATGAAAATCCATAAAATACATATTTATTTAAACAGCGTAATTTCTTATCACATGATTGAATAATATTTTTAACTAGCGAGTTTCTTATATTTTTAATCAACTATTAACCAATAAAGTATCCCCAACAAGTAGCTAAAATGGCATTACAAAGTGAGGTAATGGCTAGCCAGTGTCACTATCCAATGGTGAGTTATAATTACCACAATTTATTGGCTAATGGCTGTTATATATTTTTGTTGAATGCATTTGCATAAATATGTTCAGAGTTTTTCGATAAAAATGAATGCTTGCTGATAAGAATGACAGAAAATATTTCATATATTTTACAGTTAAATTATTTTGATTGAAATTATTATTTTCTCTTTTCGAAGAAAGTCTATATATTTCATAAATATAGTAAAATTGTTTGATAGTAAAATTTTTTGTCGCTTGGTGTATTTAATATCATACAACATTCATATTTTTGAACTTAAAAATTTTCTCCTCTTTTGTTTGAAGTCCAACTCGATACGATCACCCGCCACATTTGATTTTATTCTTATAAAATATAACCTGTGTCTCCTATACCATAATAAGGAATCGATTGAAAAATCATTGATCCAAGTGGGTTCAATTTACGTAGACTGCCAAAATCATGACTCTCCCTTTTATCGAAGTGAGATAAAATAAATTAGTGATATCGTTAATAATATTTTTAATCTGAATTTCAGAAGTTAAGAATTAAGTAATTCTATTAATTGACACACGGTATATAAACAAATATTAATGACATATTTAAAATAGGGTAAAAGTATTGAAAAATATAAAAAAACAAGAATATTATAATTTTCTTTACAGTTGTACTTTTTTGTTATTACAATACTACTAAAAATATAAAAAAGTTTTCATTTTATAGTATTTTTAGCAGAGAAACTGAATTTTTTATTCATCGTATTATTTACTTTTTAAGTATAAAATTACATTGATTCATTCATTTAGAAAACAGACAGATTTTAAGAGTAAATATAAAGCATTCTGGTACTTTGCATAAGATTTTGAGAGCTATGTAAAGTCAGGGCTGTCTTTACATATTGGCGAGTTATTAAGGTAATATGTACCATATGACATAGTTTGAGAAATTTTAGAATTTGAGGTATTCTGCTTCTTAGTCGGAGATTTTGAGATAAAGTCAGGACCGTCTTTAACCTATTGGAGGCTATGGACTAATTACATATAAGGGATCCTATGACATTGACAGCGCACTGTTTTGTTAGGATAGGCAAATAAAGTCGATCAGCGACACTATGGACTTATTTTTATTAACAGTTACATTAAAATATAATAAAATCTACAAAAATTACTTCTATATCATTCAAGGTTAGTACTTAAAAATCTTTATTTATTGAAAAGGTACATTTCTAGATTTGAGATGGGCGAGATCACTCCATCAAAATCTATATTTTTAAGCATATCACATTCTATGAAAATTTATATAAATCGATCGATCATTTATAATTTTACGTCTCTGTTCGCCCCGTGTAGTAAAGTGCACTTTTCCGCCTGTGGTCAAAAGAAACTAGCACTTGGTGAAATAAAAGTTTTTAAAAATAATTGGTATCAGTGAAAATCAATTAATTAAACTAGTTATTAATTATTTTAGACATAAAAATAATTGCTTTTAAGAATAAAAAGTATTTTAAATGTAAGTTAAAAATTAAACTTTTTTTTCAATTTTTTTTAGTGTCTTGTAACTTTTAGAAATATGCCATATTTATCACATATTAAAAAGTTCACTTCTGTAACGACGTTTTTTATCAATTATTAATTTTCAATATTTTCTTTTAATTCTTAACGCCACACTTCAACGCTGTTACTACAAAACTTTCCGGGTTAAATTTTAGATAACATAATCCACAAATAGCTGATGTGCCGATTCAGATTTATTACCGGAAAAACCTATGGCAGTGGACATTATTTAGAAATGACTTAATCACTTCATAAATGATAATTGTTTTAATTTGAAATAATAATATAAAATTTATATTTTATTAGAAAATAATCATTTATTTTATTTTAATGTAAAAGCTAATAACTTAATAAGCAAGTTGGTATAGCCATTATCATTCAATTTTTTCGAAATAAATATGTTATTTGGTTATCAATATCGGTTATCGCTTGGTGATCTGGTAGGAGCTCGAGGGGCCCTAAGATCGTGGAGATAAAGACTAAACTATCATATAAATGAAAAATTTGAAAAAATCTTACCAATGATTTCATAATAATCTTTCGCTTCGACTTTTAACTAAATCAGAAATAATTTTCAATATTTAAAAGAACTGAACTTTCAAGGTTGAGAAAAAATCCATTAATTTCGTCGACATTAAAAAGCTATCGCTAGACTCACTTCTTATCACAATCTAATCGAACTTTACAAGATAAAAAATATTTTGAAGGCTTTAATTTTTAACTAGCCGCTCCACGCAATGATCATAGTTAGAAATTTTAAAATATTAACCTTAATAAACTCAAAAATGCTTTATTTTTCATTTGAACAAGATATTACTAAAAAATTCTTTCACAAATAAACTATAAACATGATGAACATATTTGTATGATAAATAGAAACAGTTCACATTAAGGTGTAGACATTTATATATATTTTTTATTTCTTTGAAAGTAATATATATTTTAAATTAACTTTTATTTTCATACGAAAAACATTACCCGTTGAAAAATTAACTATTCAATAAATAATTCAACTCTTGTAATAATTAATTTTATAATCATGTGATTTCTCAATCAATCAATAAATCATTTTCATTATATTTTGAAGAATACATACATTGTACAAAACAAGTTAAAATAAAAGGATGGGGCATAAGGGAATGAGAAGGTATAAAACAAAGGCTGACTTTCTTGGATCTATCCCAGTATAAAAATGAAAAACCATAGAAAACCATTGATAAGGATATCAAGCACCTGCTCTTGATAATAAACCCAAAAATCACTGGGAAAGTGAACCGGCTCAGGGTGTGGAATACACTTTTTATATTAGGTGGAATAATAAAAACATTAGTTTAAAAATACTTAAACGCTCCTACAGAAATGTTCTCTTAAAAGTATGAAACAAGAAAATATTCTTAACATAAATTTGATATGTAATGTCAGAGGATGCCCGTTCTGTTCTTACTTCCACGATATTGATTTATTCTTATTTAATGTAGCCTATAACACCCGGACTGTAATTACGAATCAACAGACGCATCATTCATTAAAATCAGTAGTTTAGCTACTATCGGGGAATATCCGTACATACCCACATACATACGAATATAAACAGCAAAAAACATAACCCATACTTTTGGCTTAGGCGTAGTCTGGTAAAAACATAACCCACTTCTTTGGATTTGCCTTAGTCGAGGAAAAATTAAATCAGTTACAGAAGTCGATAAATCAGTTTCCCAAATCCTGTATATTATTTAGAATCATTTTATTAATCATATAAATCTTATGCATTCTTCAGTTACTATCTCTTATATGCAGATTCAGAGAGCATTATTCAATGCAATGCAATCATTGGCATATTGTAAGTCATGGAACATTCAACAATCTTAAAATTTGATTTATGTTATGCACCATATTTAAAATAAAATATGACATACATTTCTTGATTACATGTGTCAACGTCATGTATAATAAATCAACAAATAAAGCAAAGAGTAAATAAGGAAAAATTTTTATAAAGCTCTAATTTTAAACTATATATCAAGCCAGCAAAACCAAAGGAAAACTGGAAGTATGCTATATCGAACGCAAGCTTTTGCCAGAGCACATAATGACATGGATGTGAAATCAATTTAGAATTATGTGTAAATCAAACAAGACCTGTTGGTCCTCTGGACTCGTTTTAGAATATTCCATCGCCTGGCGGCAACGATGCCTTATATTAAAAGGTGACAATTATCTTGGTATTTGTTGGTGGATCCGGTTACTTGTTTTTATCCAAGCGACTACAGAGTGATCAATTAACCATTGCTTTATATATTTTATTAATTGATCAAACTGCTGCTGCCTGGATTGGAAACCCCAAACTCCAGTCTAAGTAGTCAAATGAGTAGAGGTATGTCTTTACTCACTTTGCCGCTGAGCCGGTATTCAACGCGTTAGCATGGAACTTATTTCGTAATTGAAACTGAGTGGTTTTTAAGCGAAATCAGTCAAACAGTTTTTATGTAGATGAAAAGCTTAAAAAGGCAAAAAATACTCATATTCGTCATAATCATCAAATTTGTTTTTATTCTCCTTAATGGGAAGTTCCTATTTGTGGCCCACTTGTTTGGAATATTTGGTCTAGTTCAATACCATTTGCTTTTGTAGCACAATATATGGATATATTTTAACAATTTTAATGTTTTGGAATATTGTGATAAGTTGTTGTGATTTGAGGAAAATTTTTGAACAAAATTCATCAAAATCGGTGGAAGGGTTCATGAGATGTTGGCATTCAAATGAATAAAAATATATACTTTCAGAATATTAAAGGTGATATGTTAATTAAATGGGACCATCCTAGACAACTCAACTATTGTTTTCTACAAATTTAAAAATATTCTTTCAGTTGTTTTGCAGTTATGATCATTCATCTGAATCAGTTTATCAGACGGACATACAATGAAAGTTGTTCAGGAAGTTACAGCATAAATGCAAACACGAATTAAATATTCCGTTACATCAAAATTTAATACTAAATAATTTGTACACTTTAAAGTTTTTTTTTTTTTTTTTTTTATAAAAATTATTTATAAAATAAACATAAAATATTTTGTATATACCTCGGTAGTGAGTTGCATGTCGACATAATAATCGTGAATTTGTCTAATAATTCTTCTTGTAAAAATGTTTTTCTAAATAGAATAGAAAATAGTTTGAATGCCGTAAGTTAAAATACACTATAATTTGACATTTAAAAAAAGTTTTATATTATTCGTCATTATATCATACACAACATAGATATATACCTACAGTTTTGTAACGAATCGTTGACGGACTGTATATAGCTCAGGTAAAACATTATTTACAATGATTAAACCGACCAGTTTGTTAGTTGTAGTGTAGGATTTTGTTATAACATATAGTACGATTCCTTCGCGTTTAGATTATTGAAAATATAGTGCCCTTGGCTGATACCAAAGAATAAAAACGCCCGTAGAAGCTCATAAGTCCAATTTTTTTGTATTCAAAAAACTTAAGTACTCTGACCATTTGGGTTGACCTGTTCAATATTGATATTAAATGTAATTACAAGCAGTGGCCAATACGTGGCTAAAGTTGTTGAATTTCGGCAAAAGAAAGGTAACTGTAATCTTTGATAATACGAATACAAAAATAAATTAGAATAACGTGATTTATAATTGATTTTTAAAATCTATAAGTCTGCGTGAATTGTATTGATGAAAGAATAAACTCATAATAGATACACACAGCATCTAACTGCCATACAATTTACTAATGCATTATTGCATTAGGGGCTATAGCCGTTTATTGGTCCCTGCTTGGAACTACATCAAATATCGACATTTCACAGCTATAGCTAACTGGTGGTCATGGAAAGTACTAAAGTATTAAAAAAGTACTTCTAGTTTCAATATAAATTGGTCTTCCAGCTTCTACGGGAGTTTATATTCACAGCTGATACTGAACTGGCAATTTTACCCATCAAAATGTCTTGATTCCAAAACGAAAAAGTAATAAGCTCTTAAAAATTATGTTCGTTCTTTTTCTTGAAAAATAGAAAGGTTCGTAAATTGCTAAGAATCTCCATTGACACGGTATAACTATATCATTACATTATATCTCAATCTGTGACTAATCATGTGATTTGAAACTTCAGATTTTGCATTCTTGAAGGTAAAAAAAATCAGCTCCAGAATCATCAGAAGTTTTACTTAAATAATGAAAAATATTCCTAATTCAACAAATATTATTTTAGTTTTTGTGGGTAATAATGCTGATTGGGATTATAGCTTCTTCGATTTTGAACATAATTCCCTGAGTGCTAATTTTAATATCATTAAATTTGATTGCCTCCAACTGAAATACTGAATGCAACAGGTAATTATTTATCGATGATAATAAAGCTAATACTTAAATATCTATTCAATACCTACTATGATTCGTATTGTTGTCAAGTCAAATCGTTTCTGGCAATAAATATATATAAAAATAAACTAGAGTTACAAATGGTTGACTAATTTGAATAGAATCTGGAACATATGCTTTAGGATTTAAGTATTTACAAGGTATATGGACAAAATTTATGTTTAACTCTTTAATGATAAAAAAGCTTCAAAGGAGTCTGGATAAAAACAAAACGAACGATTTCCAGAGTTAATACTTTGATATAATTTTCATTTAAATTAAGGAAATATAATTTGATAAGTTAGTCAAGTAATAAATAATTAATTAAGGTTATGATTCGATATAATTGTATATATAAAAACATATGTTCACTGTTAAAAACGCATGTATATCGGAATTACAGTAATTTTTAGCAGATTTCTTCAATTTATTTATTTACTTTATTTATGTGATTGTAGAGTAGTGAGAGAACTACTTGCACCAAAAAATAGAATTTTTTTAAACTACTTGACCTAACACGTTTACTAAACACTTGACTAATATTAGGCTATCCCGTCTATTTAAGATACTCCATTTGGTTTAATTAAATAATCCATTTAAATAAGGCTTTAGTATCTGTTTCAAGGCTTTCTTACGATAAATTGTTAACTAATAAATTGTACTATAAAACAGCTTAGAACATAATATGTGGCATACAGTTTTCTTTGCACGCAAACATTACTTCTTTCTATTGTTTTATTTTATATCGTGGTTGTCAGCAACAAACTCTTCTACAACTATCCAGTCAACATTTTGATAAAGGAACGGTTTTACATCAAAGTATGTAATAACCGTTACATGAATGGTTTCGTAATAATAAAGATTCATCAATAACCACTGGTGTTTTTAATATAAATATTGGATTGTTTTATGATAGTTAGGGCACTGATGAGATTATTGTTTGCAAAATATGGTTCAATGATAACACTATCGATAAGCCGGCTCGACAGCAATATATCTATCATACATATATTTTTAAAATTTATAAGTTTGAATTATGAAGATGCTCAAAAGTCAACTCAACTTTATCATTGAAAAGTGGCAGAGAAAGTTTTAAAATTCCAAAAATCAAATTTTTTTGCATTTTTCTTTAAATATTCGATAGAAATTAAAATTAATATTTAAAGACAATTTAATAAAAATAACTAAAACAAAAGAAAGAATCACTAGTTTTATGACACATTAAAACTTCATGGTCATTATATTTTTTCTAAACTTGATTAGATAACGTAGGGGAGAACGAGGTAATGGAGAATTAAGGAAAATGCGAGTTAAGTAAAAATTCCAAACGATGCATTTATTTAAATCAATTTCTATAACAAATAATCTTTATATTTGGCAACTTTTTTTGTGATTTTGTAGAGGTAGCTTAAATTTACAAAAAAAATTCAGATCTCGCCATAATTAGCCATACACGGAATAATTGGCGGTTGCGTTCAGGGAATGACGGTCTAAGATCCTAAGCAAATTGCACATGCATCTTTTGTCTAGTTTGAAGAGCTTAAAGTAGTATTTCCATGAGTTTCACATCTTTTCTTATCGATTCGGCTGCATCAATAAGTATCATCACTTTTTCAAAGTATCAAAGTTATATGCGACATTTCCAGTAGACTTAATTGTGGCATAAAAAATAAATAAAATCTTCGAATCTTTAACGAGCTTAAAGTAAAAATGTATAAAATAATTAAAAAAAAAAAAAAAAATTTATCTATTAATATTGTACTAATACTGTAGAGTCTTTCATTTTATCAAAAGCGGAAAAAAATAATTAAGATGTATGATTGGCGAATGTGTAGCAGCAACTAAACAGGCCCTTCCGGCAACCTAAATGGTGAAATAAGAAGATGTGTTACCTATTGTAGCACCAGAAAGTCCTCTTGTTTTGGAGTAATGATGCTGACCTTCATTGTTGACACTATACTACCTTCGAAAATTAAATTGGTTTCAATACTCACATATTATTTTATGAAGAGTAACATTAAAACATTAAAAGTGTTCCTCCGTTTTTTATGAATATTAAGTTGATTTTGAAGTCAAGGTTCTGACCTAAGCTTTTCTTCAGATATATCCTGTCAAGTCGAAAAATTTTTACTATAAAAAACAATACATTACTGAAGGCGTGTTAGTTTGGTTAAACAGTTAGTATTTATTTTGGAAGGTCACAATCTTTTGTCATGGGAAGTAAAAATTTTGAAGTAAACTTTAGTAAAATTTACTGATCATACTTAAATGCATTACCGACTCTGCGATGTATATCTTATACTTTGCTCTGGATAATTGATGAAATAAATAATATTTTAAACATTGTCTGAACGTTTTAACTATTCTATATAGAATATCTTCTAAACTCTATAAAATACCTTTTTATAAAGATTTCCCGTAACATATAGCCAGCATGTAGTCAGCTTTCAACATTACAACGAATACAATTGCTGTACACATAAATTTTATAACAAACAAATAACAATGTAACATAATATTACATAGCATTGTTTATCTTTAACAAAATGGCAATACACTTATTTACAATCCTTAACACATTAAAACTACACGAATAAAAAAGAAAGGCTTCATTTTCATCAACCAGAATTAATCCAGTGGGAAACATTTTTTTATGTCTGAATTCCTTCAAATAAGACCAATTCACGTAATTGAAAAGTAGAAGTGTGATTTAGCTTGGGAAGTAGATGACGCCACTTCTGTGAGTTAAAAGTTTGACCACTGTAAATAAACACAGGAAAAATTTTAGGCATAAATATTCTGTAAAATTATTTTAAAATATCAATACTTTTTTAATAAAAACAGACAAATTTTTTTTGCAATATTTATTCATGAAACTCATAAAAAACACATGGAAAATGATATTTTTCATTTCTAGTATGGAATATTCAGCGTACCATAACAACAAAAACCACCCATAATTCGGAGAAAGCTAAAGAGAGCTTTACTAAAGTATATTATGTACGTCCTTAGCTCAAAATGTAAATACCCTTAGAAACTAAGATACATATACGTACATCAATAGGAACCAGAATACAAAAACATTATACTGAGAAGTTAATAAAATTCTGTGTATCCAAGCTATCATTAATCAGTATATATAAAAGTTTTGCTGGATGAATTTTAATCCAATTTACTTATCAAAACTTAAATATGCCACCCATGGTCTAAATTTTATTAAAATAAAAAATTTATTTAATAAGTCTTATATATTTATTCTGATCAACAAAAAATTTTATTTATTATGATTAAAAGTAAGTAGTTTAATGTTTATTTATTTATTTTCTCGAGTGTAGTGTTAAATTAAAATTAATATCTTACGTTCGTTCTAGCGAAATCTCCAACGATTACTAATTTGAAATTTGATAAATAATTTAATAACAGATTCAAAAATAAAAGAAAAAATAAAATAAAATACAAAAAAAAAAACACAGATAATAATAATTTGTTTTTCTCGAAATTTCTAATGACGAGTACATATAGGAGCCAGGGAGAGAGTTAAGTTTATAAAATTGATTACAAAGTGATAATATCCTGCTATTGTAAAAGTCTAGCGTTGATCAGTGGTATTGTGTTAAAATCAACATTTATATATCAACAATCAATCAAGTCGAAATTTCATGAATATACCAAGCCCCAGTAAGCTGATTAAATTTCTGTCATTATTTTTATTTTCCTATTTAAATAATTTGGGCGTATTGTTCCAAGTGCAGTAAAAACTTTTGATATTTTATGAATATTTATTTAAATAATTATTAATGAGAACACTAGGATTTTTCGAATAAATTTCGATTTTTTCCCCAATTTCCTAGATCAAATTATTTTGTATTTTTATAAATATGTATTTCGACTACAAAGTAGTCATCATCAGTATGAATTAGCTAGTTGTAATCATTCTCTGAGGAGATGTTACTTGTTGCTAATTTGGTAACTGTCTACAACTTAGCAGCGAGTAACATCTCTTTAGAGAATCATTACAACTAGCTAATTCATACTGATGATGACTACTTTGTAGTCGAAATACGTATTTATAAAAATACAAAATAATTTGATCTAGGAAATTGGGGAAAAAATCGAAATTTATTTTATGAATACATTGAGTTTGTTTTTATTATTATTATTATTATTATTGTTTTTTTGTGATCGATTTTGCAAGTCGGTTAAAGGATTCGTCAGAGCTCAGCCAACTGAGCCAATATTATTCACAACAGTTTATACCTGAACATAAAGTACCATATTTTGGAGTTATCGGAGTTGGCGAACATATTAATTTGAATGACCGAAAAATGGAATTTTTGTTTCTTCAATATATGACAATTATTTCATGTAAATTCATTGATGTAAATTGCAAGAATATATTTTTATTAAAATATTAAATGTTTTTTTTCGAATTCTACTGTAAAATATTACCCAAGTAGTTATTAAAAATAATAATATCTTGAAATTGATATAAAAAATAAATAAATAAAAGTTTAATGTTTTCCAAAACTCATAAAACACATTTTCCTCTTAAAAACGAACGAAGACAACGTAAAGTAAAACAATTGTAGTAAAAATATAATATATGGTTGTGATACAATATGGTTTTAATGGGTTTTATTTGTGTGTTTTACTTCAGTTTTTTTTTTTTTTGGTTTGGATAGATTATTATTTGTGTTTTACCTCCACATTTTAACTCTCATTAAATTTGAACCATTTCAATTTTGTATAAACCAATTTGTGAAAAGGTATATTGTAATTTTAAATAAATTTGAATTGATTGCAGGTTTTGAATTCTATTATTAGGAAACCTCAAATTACACATATAATTTCAATTCAATTTCAATTAAAACATCTTTACTCCAAGAGCAGAAAGTAAAGTTATTTTTTTAATTTAAATTTCAAAAAACTAAACATGAATGAGATTAAAAATAATCTTTGGAATCATGTAACTCGTTTATTAATGTGCCAATTTTGGTGTTGAGCAAATAAACAAGACTGCAACACTACGGCCAGAACCAAGATTATTTATAAACCAGCAAGATCAAGGCGAAGACCGAACAAGCATGACCGAGATCAAAACCAACAACGAATACGCAAGACTAAATGGGTAAGATTGAGCTAAAAATAGCAGCTTCTGTTAAAAATGTGAGTCAAAATATAGATAGCAAATAAACAAAACGTTTTTGTATTTGAAATGTTTAGATTCAAATTCAATGAAAGAAATAAAGAGTTAATTATTACTTTTGAGTTATTTTTAATTAATACTTTCTGTAGTCTTCATAATAATAATGCATAGGAAAATAATTTAAAAAAATAAACGTTAGTATCAGATCCGATAAGCAAGACCAAGACTATACAAGCAAGGCCATGATTAATACAAGAATCGAAATATTTGAGCATGTCTAAGACCAAGAAGAAGAGTCTTAGTATTTGAGCAAGACCAAGACTGAATAAACAACATGAATACCTTTACCAAGATTGTTCCACTCTTGATTTAGGTCTTTCTTTGCTCATCACAAAATAATTTAAATTTTTTTTTTTTTTTCGTTGAGGTTTTGAAGCTTGTTTCACAATTAAAAAAACATTTTTAGAAATTCGCTAGTCTATCTCTCTGTAGTTACCATATCTTCCAAACCAAAATAGCTACTATCAAATTAAAAATTTAAGCCACGGGTGATTCAATTAAAAGAAAAAAGCATTTTATTAACAAAATGTTTTGTAGGCAATAGTAGAAATTAATTGATTATGCAGTTTTCCATTTTAAAATACGGTAAATATGGGTTCTAAAAATTTTCTACGAAAGTCAGTTTTTAATATCAAAAAGACGATAAAATTTGTTGATATTTATTTATTTCTTCATCCAAAAAATATTTGAGAACATTTCATACTACCTTGTAATTTTATAGAGGTGATGTGGAGCTAACAAAAACATTTTTTTTTTCAATTTTCTGTTTTGAACTAAACTTTCCGTTTATTGTTTATTTTCATAGAAAAAATAACCATTAAAAAAAAAATACAAAAATTTCCTGCACTTACTCATATTTTTATGTTTTTTAATGCAATTTTTGAAAAACACATCTTTGACTAAGTAAATAATAGAATAGTAAAGAGTTTGAACTTTCAACATACGTCTTTAGTTATTTAAAAAAATTCATTCTCTGTAGTGGGTGCAACTTTAGTCAATCGCACTTCCTGAAAAGAAAGTTGCAAAGAAAACTTTATTATAACTATTTTTTATATTAAATTACTTTATGACTGTATTTATAATAAATATGATCTTTGTCAAACTATCAGAGCAAAGTATTCAAAATTTAATTGAAATATTCTAAAAACTATGTGCATTTTAGATCCTAAATTAAATTAAGTGCTCAAATTTTGGATTAAGAAATTCATTATCATGGACAGCTGATGTCACAATGGCGGAGCTATTCTGAAATTAAAAGTATAATAATTTAAAGTAAGTATTAAATTTAGTGCAAATTATGGTGGTTATAAATAAATTACCAAAAAAAAAAAAAAAACTCCACAATTATTTTTTTCGTTGGGATAAGCATCCATAGGAGCCAAATAAACGATTTTAGCCAAAATCAGGATTGGCTATGATGATTGGCAATAATGATCAGGATTGTGCATGAGATAAGTGTCAATTATGGTCAAAAATTCAAGTCAATTAAATTGTGTCACAAGTATTTAACACAAACGTAATCACACACACCTCGAAACATGAAAAAATCATATCACTCGTGGATTCGATTTTCTGTGCAATTCCAATAATTTACCCATTAAGGAAGTTCATAACAATTGAAGATAACTAATAAGATTTTTTTATTGCATAAATATCCAGCATAGGGTTAAATATTAATATTCAAATTCTTTATTCTTTACGAATATTAATAAAATACTCTAAATACGTAGTCTATTAAACTATGAAGCGTTAGTTATTTCAAACTATGTTTTATTTTCGATTTCTTTACGTTCCTAGTAAGTATATCAATAACTGTAAATAATAAAATTTATAATTTGATAAAAGGGTCTAATATTATTTTACAATACGTGTATGGCGCAAAGTTCTAATGTTTTAACTATCATTAATAATTCGTAATTAACATCGTATGTTTCAATTGATTTTACTAAAAATAATGACTTGCAAAGAACGTAGTTTTAATTTTGTTGACAGAATTCCACATATTATATATAGCTCATAAATTAAAAAATCATAATAATATGTATTGTCACCGAAAAGTTAGCACAATTGAAGATTTTTCAAAAATTAAAACAAATTTCTGGCAGTTTTAAATTGTAACTGTCATATCGAAGGCAGCAAATATCTTTCTTCCATCCTCGCCGAAATTGAGTGATAAACATGAAGGACGTTTTCAACTCAAAGATGGCAAAAAATTGTCAAGGCTTAGAACATAAAAAAGATAAACATTTACTTTGGAATCAGTGACTACTACGAAACAAAAGAAATTATAATATTTATGTATGTATAATGTAAACCCAGGATTTTTGGATTCACACGAGCCCGTCGGGTTTTGATATAAGAAATATTTTACTCCTTATTGTGTTCCTCCATCAGATCTTTCAAAATGGCCAAAAATTGTCAAGGCTTAGTATATGAAAAAAATAAACATTTACTTTTGAATCGATTAGTACTCCAAAACCAATGAAATCATAACATTTTTGTAAGTATAATGGAAACCCAGCATTTTTGGATTCTCACGAGCCCGTCGGGTTTTGATATAGGTAATATCTTACTCCGTGTTGAGTCCCTCCACACCAAATCTTTGCTCTCAATCAGGTGCCACGCATATATAGTAAAAATTTAATCGATAGTTGGATTTAATCAAGCGCGTCAGTTTAAGATATTGTTGGTTGATTACGTTCTGAAAAGTGTATATTTTTCTAATCTGATTCCAATAGGAGTTCATATAGAAATATGCCTTTCTAACTATATAGATAAAACTGATATTTGAGAGTGAAGTTTAAATTCCGTTTTTTTTCATTTGTCATGTTTTAGGATTCCATATCCAAAGGTGAAAACGGGACTCTAATACTAAGACTTCTCTGTCTGTTTGTCCGTGTATGAACAGGCTATATCTCAGGACCCGTCATAATTCGACTGCTGAAACTTGTACACATTGTGTATTTCTGTTTCCGTTATAACATAAGGAGACGGGGGTGTGGGGTAATAACGGTAGGTAAACCTTCTTACACGAGTCCGGTGATTTCCTTATACATTAGACAACAGAACTATTTCTGAAAGAGAGTATGAACTCAAAGACTTGTAGGGGTGAATTATTTTAAAATATTTCGAAGTTGAGATGCCAACTTTACAGGGGCTTTATCTTGTAGTAAATATCTTTGACTAAACAAGAATTGACAAATAGTTTTCTAAATACTAATATTATACATAAAATATACACATAGAAACAACACATATTATGGTATTTCATAGTTAATAAATATTTACTTACATCAAAATATTATATAATTGAAAACTATTTATGTAAATAAAATAATAAATTTAATTCTAAGAAATTTATGTTTTGAATAACACTTTTCACATATTTCATCATATTTTAATTATCGATTTGTTAATGGATACCCACAGTTTACTGGATATCAATCCTTTAGAAATGACTAGACCAATTTTATTTGTTTCGTCTTTTTTATGTTAAAAAAAAATACAAAATTACCGATCATAAACGACTATCAACTTCACTTAAATATTGCAATAAAAAGAAAATGGTTCTGATAGCTTTTATTCTCAAAAATTTTAAATTTTCGGAGCTTGTAGGCTAAAATTGCTCTAACAATTGTACCTCTAAGAAATTATAAAACTAATTGCCCCCGGCTGGTGTTATGATTTTATTAGGATGATGCAGTTCACTCGATTCGGCGTCATGATGGACCTTAACTGGTAGACACCGTACCAGCCGCGATGCTTATACCAGAGAGGCTTATAATCAGATTTCAGAATAATTATTTTCACTGATTTTTCCTTTTTTTTTACTCTTCAATAGTAAAACGAAGTAATATTTTTGGGTCATATTTTTGAGATAGAGCTTTTATTGTAAATATTTGTTTTCAAGTCCGCTGAGCCTTAAATAATGGTTTTAGAAATTGTATATCTATCTGTAAATGTTCACAACTTCTTTCGAACCAAAAGAATTTCCATCACTCGATTTTGTATTTAAGCTTTGTACGATCAAAGCACAAAAATTTAAGAATTTTGTCTACATTGGTTTTTTTCAAAAATGGATCTAACGATTTTCTTCAAATTAAGTATGTTAACAAAACATCTGAAACTCGTAAACTTTTATTTAAATTATTTGGGCTGCTTAGAGAACTAAACTCCGTTGTGTCTTTATCAGACTAAATGTGGCCTGATAAAGATCTGTCGTTAATCAATTGGGAGAGATGGCCACATCAATATAAAAATGAATGATTAGAAATTGATGACAATTTTGAGGTTTGAATGTAACACATCTGCAATACCAATCAGTTTCCTATTAAAATTTCATCATCATGAAACTAGATGAGTATGCATAAAAAATCTTTGTAAAACTTAATTTCAATATCACTTTGCAGCAAATAGCATACGTTAATAGAAGTGAACTAAATGTTAAGTATTAAAATCAACCTATTGAGTGCAAAAATAACTGAACTAACCATCTCTCCCTGATTTACTCTATAGTAAAAAAAAACGATCTGTGACCCATCGCAGAGGATTATTTTTCGCATTTGCCTAGAGAAAATCAAAACAAATTTACAAGAAAAAATTTGAAATTATGACAATTGTCAAAAAAAATTTATTTTATCTTTCTTTCATATCAACATAACACAACACAATGAACACAAGTGAAATGTTGTAGACTGAACTGGAATATTATTATAAGTATAGACTGAAATTTAGCACAACATAAAAGAATCTGTATCAAGATATAAGTATCAAGACATATCATACATTCATTGTACTAGAATAGTAAAGAGTATTCCCTTAAATATAAAAAAAAATAAAAAATAAAAGAATATTAAAACATAGACTAGTAAGTAACTAAGTGTAACAACATGAATGAATGAATGAATGGAATCAGAACTGATAAGAAAAGTTTTTTATAAAGTTGTATATAAATGTGTGTATCATGTATATTATAATATGCTAAAATTATTTATATAGAATGTTTATTAAGTAAAGTGGAGCTTTTTCTAAAAATTGAAAATACAAAATGTATACAAAAAATACATTTTATTGTTTTGCTTTATTATGTTTTCTGATATTCATTAAAGAAAAAAGATATCCACTAAGATAGTTAATTGTGTAGATATTCAACATATGATTGAATATCATTATTCGGTCAATTTTTAATTAGCATTCATAAATTACTATAAATATTCAGTCTATACAGTTATAAATATACTTGAATAATATGTATTGTAATTACCAATATGTGATAATTAGTTAAATTTGAGCTAAAATTTTGGGAGACACCTAATATTTACGAAAAAAATTTAGATTGTTTCAAAAAAATCAATGTTTTTGGTATTTGAATTTTTCTTCTGCCTTTGATAGCTTAAAAGGTGGGTCAAGGATCCATTGTAGAGTCAAGGATCTATGAAAATTGGTATGCACAATATTGACACGAAAACCTAATGCTTGCCGAAAAGTTATTTCGGAAAAAAGGTATAAATCAAAATTTTTTATTTAGAAATGTTTTGTTTTTTTATAATAAACTCTTCAAGAATCACTAGGCTTTTACGCCAATATGGTGCATAGCAAATTTCATTTGGATAAATATTTTTTTAGTTATTTATGCTGCAAAATTGTATTCTTTTAACAACCATCGATAAACCTCGTTAATAATTAACATTAGCAATTAAACAATCATTTTTTTCTTGACAAATTTTTTTGTTAACTTAAGTAACTAAATAAAAAATAAAAAATGTTTTTTTAAAAATCACAAGGCAAAAAATTTTAGGAACTGTTTCAATTTTCAGACTCACTTTTGCATACAGATTTGCAGTGTTATAGGCAAACAACTGTTTCATAGAATTGTTACATTTGTTAGCAGTGTAACGCTTTAGTTTTGAAGGATTGACTTGTGATAGTTTTCTGGTTTGATTGCCTTCTGCTTCAATTTCGTTCCTTATATTTTCTGGCATATCTGGCCTCTACTTATGGACAAACGCTATTCTATTGATAGATTTTATTATTATTGATGAAAACGCATGGATTTTTCGAATAATGTTCGATTTTTTGCCCCAATTTCCTAGATCAAAATATTTTGTATTTTTATAAATTCGTAGATCGAATACAAAGAAGTTATCATCAGTATAAATTAACTCGTTGTAATGATTCTCTGAGGAGATACTACTCGTTGCTAATTTTAGTTAGCAACGTTTTGACGGTTGAGATCGTCACCAAATTAGCAACGAGTAACATCTCGTCAAGGAATCATTACAACTAGCTAATTCATTCTGATGATGAATACTTTGTAGTCGAAATACGTATTTATAAAAATACAAAATAATTTGATCTAGGAAATTGGGGCAAAAAATCGAAATCTATTGATAGATGTTTATTCAGAACACGGCGCTTCTTTTGTGGAACGAACAACGATGTTGCCAGTAGTCAAGAAGATAGGCATTTTTTAAATTGTCTAAGCTAGAAGAGAAAAACGATATAATTTGAAAAAAGGCGTGCCAAAGAAAAATAGATGAATGATCTTACAGACTACAAATCATGAATTTTCATTTCAAAAGGCATAAATCACTTTTTTGGAGTGACCAACGATATTGCCAGTAGTTTCAAGAAGGTAGTATAGTTTTCATAATTGTTTAATTTATAAGAGAAAAACGATATAAGTCGTGCCGAAGAAAATTGGATGATTGAAAGCTACTCTTGAATTTTAACTTACATAAAACATTCTATATATTTTAATATTCATGAATATATCAAAAGTGTTAAAGAAAGCTAACGAAAACTTAGTGCGTTCGTTATAATATCCATCTATGTATATAATATAAAATGTACAATACCAGCACATACATGAATACATACCTACAGAGTAAGTTGAAGTCATAGTGAGAGAATAACTTTCACTTAGAATTGAATGAAGTGTGCAAAAAGTGGAAGAAATAAAAGAACAAGCAATGATTATTACCATTATGCCAACTATTACAAACACACATTCTTCTTCTTCTTCTTCGAACATTACCAGTATATTTATTATCTTCTGTATTATATATTCTGTTTTGAAAAAGAAAAAAACTTTCTGCTTGTGTATACATGATGTGAAAATATCAATTTAAAAATCTTAGACGATTAACTTCATCATTTTCAGTGAGTAAAGACACTAATGCCGGCACCTATTGGACTACTTAAACTGGAAGTTTCTGGTTCAAATCAAATCAATTGATAAGATCGAAGTTACTGGCTCCAACATCATAATAACAATATAATTGTCATCTTGTACTAGATGGCATCTTTTCCTCCCGGTCATGGAGTGTTCTAAAAAAAACAGAGTAGATAACGCGGTAGTGGTTCTCTTCCATATATACTCATTTTCACCGATTGATTGATCATACTGTCGTCGTTTGGATAAGAACGAAGTAACCGGCTCCATCAACAATATAACAATTATATAAATATCAGCTTGTGTTGGCAGCATCTTTCCCTAAACGGAGTGTTCTAAAAGAGGGTACAGAGGATCACACAAGGGACGCAGTTGTGGTTCCTCTATTAATAAACTCTACTCAACTTTATCGGTGATGGTAGCTTAAGATTTGGGCGATGACATGCCACCGGCCTGGAGGTTTTGAGGGCGTCACAACACTGCGTTTTATGGGCTACATAATATCTAAATTTTCCTCCTCATAAATATAAATAATAGATCAGAAGCATAAAATGATAAATACTATTCAACATAAAATAACAAATAATAATTGACAACGTACTCTACCGACAATTAGACGGGATGGGATTCAGTATTCTATTTGCTTACAACACACGACAAAAGTATGCCATTTTTAAAGCAATTTTTTTCAAAAACTGTGAACTAAACTGTGAAAGAGACTTAATATTATCAAGTTTTAAAGACCTAATATTATCAAGTTTGCGATTACAAAAATTATTTTATTTCATAGTATAAAGTTTAAATTTTAATCGAATCTTATAGATTTTATACATAAATTTAAAAAAATTGATAATAGTTTAAACATGAATTATTCCATTATGTGAAACTTTTCCGGTGTAATGTCAATTTTTTTATATATATTTTTGTCATCAATATATCTTAATTTTTAGTGATTTTTTTTTCTCGCATATAAATTGAGTATAATTTATCTTAAATTATCTTGTCAATTTCACATGTCACCACAAGATAATATTGGTTATTTCTTATTTTTGCTTTTGGATGGTATGAGAATTATTTTTAACAAAATAAGAGTAATATTAAATTTCTTCAATAAAGGCGATAAGAATATTTAAAAACAAGTTGAGATCATAACTAACAGTATTTATTACTTCTATACCAACCGTATGACCGAGAGTGAAATTAATTCATATTTAAGTCATAATCAATACCAAGTTAAGATAATATCTTATTGAGTAAATTGTACTCGACATATGATTGAGTATCAATATTTGTACTATTTTTAATCATATGCATTCAAAAAATATTCTAAATATCCAGTCTTTACAGTAATAAATGCATACATAATAATATATATGAATTGAAATTCTTTTTTTTTTAGGAAAATTTGAGCGAGTTCAAACATTTTACGAAAAACAATTTCAAATTGAAGTTGTTTGTAATAAGAAAATAAACATTTTTATTTGATCTGTTATGGTGAAAAGGTCAATATTGGTCATTGATCCTTTAGACCAAATAGACCGAGTTTTTCTCATTGACGAACTTATTACCTAGGTCCAGAATATGTCACCAAACTTTTGGCTCGCTCAAATAAAAGCAAAAAAATATATTTTTTTGAAAGACAGGAATACAATACTTTCGATATCGATATTAATCGAAATTTATATACTTTTAAAAAAAAGTTCCTTTCATTTGGATATGCGCATGTGGTGCTAAAGCCATTACATTAAGAATATTAGTTGAGCATTACACTTGTTAGATGAGGTTATGAATTTGAAATATATAACTCCTGATCTCATATTGATTGATTCTGATATAAGTTCAGCACAGGTTATCGAACAATACGAGGAGAAATTCGACTTTAAAGATCATAAAAAAATTCACGCCGTTATATGGTACATGGTCACAATCAGAACTTTCCACTATTGAATACATTTGCAATTAAGATATTGGGTAGAAAAATGATTATATTTTTTAATTCATTTTATAAAAAAAAAATAAACGTACCTTGACAAAGATTTTAGAAAATAATTCTTAAATAAAAAATCTGAAAGATTGAAACTCGTAAACTAACTCAGAAATTCGTTACTTTATATATTTTTACTATAAGTATGCGTAAAATTAAGATACATTAAAGAGGTAAGAGGTAAGAAATGTACCGAAATAAAAATTGTACGTCATTATGTAAGAGTTAAACAGTTTTTAGTATTTATGATCAATAAATTGAATAGTAGTTATGACAAATCTTTTGTCTATGATTGTCCTCAACCAAAATTATTTTTCTGCATTATTAAATTAAAAATAGAAATTAAATGTCTTTTTATATAATATTTATATAATTAGACCTGAACAGTTTGAGTATTTATGGTAAAAAAACTGAATCATAATTATTACAAATATTTTCTCTATAGAAGTACTCAACTGACCTCCTTAAATGATGGCACATGAAATTTTTATTACCATTTTCGCAGAAAATGATTTAACAAATGACATATTTACTATTATCTTTTCATGTACATTTATTTATTAAGTTGTAAAAGATAAAATTTAGTGGGAATAGACACGTAATTCCGTATAAATATTTCACGAAAAAAAAAAACAATAACATGAAATTAAACGAAACGAACAATAATAATATATATATTTTTTATGACGATAATGGTCAAGTGATATTAATGAACTTCTTCACAAAAAAACAACAACAAAAACATGTTGATCTGTCTGTGTTTTCTTGACATTGACATAACATACAAAACTAACAAGGCATACATAAAATACGACAATATTCACTTGGGAAAACACTGAAATTAAATATGGCGAATTTCGTTCATCTGTGAATATATTCTAGTTGTTTCTTATGCAATTACAATAATCGAAAAATGGCTTCAAATATCAATTTTATCATATAGATGTCGAAAATGACACAATATCTGAAAATAATTCATAATCACGAAAAGCATGACATGAAGATATGGCAAATCAATGAGTTGGTTTGACATTTGATTGTTGTTCCAATAAACATTGTTTTTTAATGGTATGCATGTACATTCACAGCCATGTTGGCAGATCAATGAAGGAGTTGGTTTGACATTTAGTTCTTGTTCCAATAAACACTGTTTTTTAATAGTATGCGTGTACATTCACAGCCATATTATATAGCTACTATATTATATGAAATTATATAATATGACTATGATTATTTACGGTATACTGTTAAATACCAGTGTGTATCGGTATGTAGGTGTAATGAATTACTTGTCACTTGATTAGCAATAAATAATGCGTGAACGATTTTTGAGTAAGGGTAAAGGGTAATTTAGCTCCTAACTAATTCATTTTTGCAATATGTTTCTCCTTAAGGATCCGCAAAAAAACTTATCGTTTATTGTGAGTCTTTAAGGGGATTTATAATTGAAAAATGAATTTTGTAGTTCACAGATATGTTTATTTAAACCAAACTGATAATCACTTTTTACTTCACCAAAGTACTTAATGAATGTGAAAAAGGCATTAATGAAAATTATTTAAGGGAGAAAAAAATTCGCTTACTTAACGCAACCCCTGCGTTACGATTTTTTTTTTAATGTTATCGTTTATATGTTGAAAGATAGCACGGAATATTTTCATTTACGGTAGTAATATTATATTACGTGTAACAACTACCCGTTGAAAAACAAAACATATACATTAGAGGGATCCGATACAAAACAAAGCTTAGGAATGCAGCATTCGTTGCTTATTAGCTCAAATGGACCTGTACTTGGCAGATAATGATACCATTATCATAACTCAGGATGATCGATGGCCAAAAAAGGTGTTTACTGGACTTCCATGAACGATAAGAGAAGTCAAAGGAGACTGTATTGTTGATGGGCGAACGGGTTGAAACGATAGGCTGGTAACGTGTGGACGAGATTTCCAATAGATGGACGGGCTTGAAAAAATACAATTAAACTCTTGTCAATCTTATAATTAAACGTATTGACTCTAACTTCATTAAAAGTTATTTTATTTGTTTATTTATTTATTTTTATTGTATCTCATTGTATAGTTCTTACTCTGGAGGAGAGGTTTATACCCACTAAATGGGTGCCATGGCTTATTCATATTATGAGCAACTGTTTATTCCTGGTATTTTTGTTTTGCTATATGTTTCGGTATGGACATCGTGCATCAAAATATGTCATTCGTTTTTAAGATTACGAAATACTAGTTCATCAATAAAATGATATATAACTCTGTGAATGGTGTATGATTTAACAACGAAATTTCTCCAAATTCATTAACTAATTTAAATGAATAATTAGTTATATTTTCAATTAAATATAATTACTTTTGAAATTTCTTCAATGATTCTTAAAATTTTCTATTTAATAACTTTAATTTAATTATTCAATAATTTCTGTTTGACATTTACTATACAATTTACATGGAAACAATTCAATAATTAATTATATTTTCTAGAATGTGAATGTATTATTACAAATTTTAGACACTCGTAGCGCATCGATCGATTAAGAAGCCCCTTCCACGTACTATGTATGCATGGTACGCATATCTAAATTGTAATTAATAACAGAATGTTAATATCGGTGTAAGAAAATAGATATTTTTAACACATCGCATAGCAAACAAAATTATACGTACAATATAATCGAATGTTCATCGTCTGATACGTGACCTATCACGTCCATCCTTAGATTGAGGTTCAAATGTCAACAGTAATGTTTTGCTTGTCAAACAATATACAATCTACGTCTTCTTCGCTACGCGGCTACTTTTATTCATTCTGGTAGAAGAGTGTTGTGCTTACTCCGAAAATCTTTAAATTTTGAATGTCTCTTCTTAAAAATTTTTAGAAGCGTCAAATGGAAACATTTTTCAAAAGCGGGAGTGACATGCGATATATAATCGGCTCAGTTAATGAAGGCTATAATATATTCACCAATTTCACTACATAGACCGGAGGTTGAGGGTTCAAATCAGTTAAAATAATAAAAAACAAATGTAGGTTGAGGACACTGTAGTTGCTTGAATAAGAACAAAGTAACCAGCTCCACCAGCAATATAATCACAATGCATTTGTGCCTTCAGTTGATGGAGTGTTCTAAAAAAAGGTACAGAGGACCTGAAGCTTTAGGTACAAGGATCGGGGTTGCAATTCCCCTCTAATATACTCAGTCGAGCTGTATATACTGAATTTTTTTTTTTTTATAATTATTAATGAGATCTCTAGGATTTTTTCGAATAAATTTCGATTTTTGCCCCAATTTCCTAGATCAAATTATTTTGTATTTTATAAATACGTATTTCGACTACAAAGAAGTCATCATCAGTATGAATTAGCTAGTTGTAATGATTCTCTGAGGAGATGTTACTCGTTGCTAATTTGCTGACGGTTTGTCGGTGTCGTAGAAATACGTATTTTAGGAAATTGGGGCAAAAAATCGAAATTTACTCGTATCTGAAATAAGTTGCTTACTTCTTATTCCAAAACTACCAAACTGATATTTATTTATTTTTGGTAAGGAATAGTGCAAGTGTTAAGGGTGGTCATTCGTATATCTCAGTTAATTTCCGATGTCTTACAACATAAGACAATTGAAATAAATTGCTAAACCAATTCGTTAACGGTTCCTTCAAAATTTACATTTTACATTTGTCTAAGTGTCCATTTTTTTGTAGTTTATTTTTTATAATATTCATTCGTCAACTTTAATCACCTCGATCACATTTTTTTAATCATAATTTATCAATAAATACAATCATTTACGTAATCAGAAAGTTATTAATATGGTCCCAAAGGACCAATTCACCATGGTATGTTCTTTTTTTTTTTGTATATGAACGTTAAAATGGCTATTATTATTATTTTTTGTTTATTGTTGTTCATATTTCTCTCATATTTTTCATTCATCTGTTTTTGTCTTCATTTTTGTTGTAAATATATTTTTCTTATCTAAAACTATACCAGGTATCAATTGGTATGCCTGAGCTCGTAACTTTCAATTGGGTATTTAAATGATACTATGTTTTATACATGAACATGTATCGCGAGACCCATAACAAAATTCGAAAATTAAATTAAAATTGATTCGAAAACGTAGAAACTTAATTCTTATAGATTATTTTTGATCTTTTTTTAAATTTTATATGTGTTATCACTATGAAGATGAATATGTATGACGTAATTTACTTATAGTAGACTCTATGTTAAATTAAAACAGTTTTAAGGTCTATGCTTTAAAAGAATAGCTTGTGCTAAATGTTTGTAAAGTAAGGACGCTTCAATCGAAGCAAAAAAATTGTCAACGTTTCTTTTGTATGTATCATTTTGATACCGGAGCGCTACAAATCCTAGTCTAAACATAAATTCTTATATTTTATGCATATACTTAGTATAAAATATAAGAAGATATGGTAAATTTAGACTAAGGTTTGCAGCGCTCGAAAATATTGAAAGAATTAACGAGACCTAAGTTTTACATTAAACTTCCAAATTAGTCCATTTACGTCCATCAGTACATTTATGCACCATCAAGATAAAAAAAAAAATTAAACTCAAAAGACAAAAAAAATAGCAAGCTGAAATATTAACAAACTCTAGACTTAAAAATGAGATGAATGTAATATTTATACAGAAAAAAGTTGGTTTTTCAAAAACAAACAACTTTTGTTAGATACTAATAAATAAACTGTTTATATTCACCACAATTTAAGCTCCAATTCAGTTAAAGCTCATGTATATTATTACAATAAAACAAACTCTTAAATGAAGTATTGGCTACTTATTTAATGAATTTCAATAATTCAAAAAATGCCATTAATTGTTATCTTGAATGTAAGGCATAGGTAGGTACTTCAGAAAATAATTAGTCTAATATTATAAAATTTGAAATAGACAATATTGACCGGAAAACCTAGCGCTTGAGTTTTTCTCGAAAGAAATTTTTAAGATAAAATAAAAAATTTGATTTTAGATTTAGAAATATCTTAAACAAAAACTCTTCGACAAGTTCTTGGTTTTCATGTTAATATTGTTTTGCATACCACATTTCATAACATTTTGATAAGTATTGGTGAAGTTATTTGTGCTGCTGTGTGTTTCTAACAGCTGTTGATAAACCCCCTAAATTGTTAATTCATTTGCTGCATTTATGAATTATTTTAGGTCATAGTCTATCCTTGATGTATTCGTACCGTGCATAGTAAATGGAAGGGATTTCTTAATCGATTGACACCCTAGGATATGTCTCAAATTTGTATTAAAACATTCAGATTCTCGAAAATATAATTATTGGTTCAATTGTTTTCATGTCAATTGAATTGCAAATGTGTAAAGTTATTGGGTTGTAAATTGTTAGAATGACTGAAGAAATTGTGTTAGTAATTATTTTTAATTAAATAAATATTTATTCATTTAAATAAGTTAATAAATTTTGAGAAATTTCCTATCTTAAATCATGCACAGACTTATATATCATTTGATTGATAAACTAGTATTCAGTAACCATAAAAACGAATGAAAACATTTTGATACACGGTGCCCATAGTATGTATTACATATGTGGTCGCCTTAAATAATTGACACTCCTTACATTTAGATCCTTACATTCAATTTACGATAGATGATGCTGTTTGCCCATAAGATGATGATGATGATGATGAAGATAGCAAAGGGATCTCTTCTTCAGTAATGTTATGTCATTTTTTGTTCATTTTTTATAAAATTATTTTTAATTTAATTTATCAAATATATAGCAGAGGTAGATGAGTGTGTGTCTGAAAATTCAATAATAATATTAAAAAAAAAAAATGTTTAATTTTATTATCTACACATCTTTTGTATATTGAATAACAACTAAATGGCCTTTTATTAAAGTTGACCTATTTATGATATTATGAAGAACAAGGCAAATTATCAAAAGTTTTTTTGTGAGTGGATATTTCAATTTACAAATTTTGGACTTATAACTATACACCTTCTAAAAATTATACGATAAATTTGGAATTTTAAATGGTAAGATGAACAGTTGAAACATCTCTCAGTTAATTTGTCAGAAAATTATGTAACAATTAAATATGCATTGATTTATTTTGTGAAAAACCATTTTTATAAACTATTGTAAACTTTAAGCTTTGTCTTATTTTTACTTAAAATTTTTTTACAGTTACGAGTACACTTTCGACTTATAAACTCATTATCAAGTAATGAGTAATTATTGTTTTATTTTGGAAATATATAGGGAAAGTAGGAAAGATTATTGTCAATGAAGAAACTGTGGATGGAGTTGATAAATATTTTTACGATATTTATAATTTCAAATTTAATAAGAAGGATTTATTAAGGTACATTTGATAATTAAAAAATTGTAAAATATTGGTTTTTATTTTATTTATTTTTCCCCAGGGCTTCTAGCAAATTTAATTTTTGACTGTTGTTCGCAAATATGTAACATCATCGGCTTGAGTTCGGCACTATCAATTTAACGACCAGTATAGTTGAGATAAATAGAGAAGTTAGACGAAGATTTTCGATTATTTATGCGATCTTTGTATCTGGTTAAAAATGATCTAACTGACTGACCAACATAAACAGCATTGCATTGCGGACAAGATAATCTATAAACAATACTTTTATCAAGGATAGTGTTTTTTTCTCTTAAAAATTGATATGCTCAAATTACCATTATTATTAAAAGCTAGTTGAAAATATTCAGTATTCAAATAATATATTTATTTCAAATAATATACTAAAAATAATCTATATAAACTACCCCCCCCCCTGGGGGTAAGGTAAAAGATGATCTCCAGCGATCAATAAGGAACATTATACACAGACAGTAATTGGATGGGTGACCGAATAGAATTTCTTCATTCTCTTGTATAGAATATTCCCAATATAGTCATTATAGTGAAAAATGACTAAAAATAAATTTATATATATTTTATATTGAAATATAAATATTTATTTCAAATAATATACTCAAAATAAACTATATTATATACCCCCCCCCTGGGGGTAAGTTAATAGCTGATCTAAACCGATCAATAATGTAAAGCAACATTATACACAGTAAGTAATTGGATGGGTGACCGAATAGAATTTCTATATTCTGTTGTTGTATAGAATATTCCCAATATAGTCATTATAGTGAAAAATGACTAAAAATAAATTTATATATATTTTATATTGAAATATAAATATTTATTTCAAATAATATACTCAAAATAAACTATATTATATACCCCCCCCCTGGGGTGTAAGGTAATAGTTCATCTCAACCGATCAATAATGTTAAGCAACATTATACACAATTAGTACTTGGATGGGTGACCGAACAGAATTTCTATGTTCTGTTGTTATTTCTGTTGTTTGTATAGAAAAATTCCAATATAGTCAATATATATATATTATATTTGAAAATAAGTTTCCAATTTCTTGTGAAATATTGCTTATATGTGGAAGAGATACAGTATGATTTTTTGTTTTAGATGATTTAGTCATAAAAGGAAATAATGTAATAAATTAAGTTCGATTAATCATTTTATCAGACAAGAGAATTTACCGTCTTATTATATTTTACTTTGTTTTTAAAACTCTGAAAATCTTATATTAAGACTATTCACTGTTTCACAGCTCTAAGTATACCAATTAGTATACATATATACTGTATAGAATCGTTTTCGTAAACCAATTGTTTGTAAGTAAAAGTTCAAAGTGAACATTTGTATTCTATCATTTGATTGGTTGTTTTCAGGTTATTATATTTACTTTTCAAATAATAGTTCCTGAATATGTAAGCTATAAATAAAATATTTAAGTTATAAATAAAATATTTATAATATTTCAAAAACATTTATTTTAAAGTTTGTTTTATAATAAATAAACTTATCGATAAGCTACTAAATAACTCAACAAACAATAATAATTAAATATTATTTATACATTCAAATTATTGCGCTATATCATTATACAAATTTTATAAGCATAATTATATTAATAATGAAAATTAATAATTTACTATGAATCAAAGTACAAAATTATTCATAATTATCTAACTATCATTAAAAGTAATAGTTAAAATTATCATAATTAATAATAAGCAAGTATAAATACATTTAGGTGATAAGAAAATACAAATAATTAAAACCATTATAATATTGTAAAATAATTATCTTAATTAAAGAAAATATCTCAAAAGTAATAGAAAAAATAAATTGGTAGATAATGATCCGAAATTTTAGTATGTTATAGTTAACAAAACAAATTATTATATTAAAAATTTCGATGTCTGGTCGATTAATTAAAAGAGTTATTATTAATGAAAAATACACTAAATAACTGTAAAAGAAGTTTGTAAATTCAGTTTGTAAGTTTTAAATGTGTTTTTTTAATTCAAAACTATTCTCCAGATAGATTAGTAAGGTACCCTGTGATAGATAAGTAATTTTTGTTTTATTGAAATTATGTGTCGTTTACTAAAACATACTAAAAATTTGAATCGTTATAGGCTTAACTTTTCTGAAAAAGCTACCTGTATAATCGCATGCATGGAAACCGGGCAAAGTAAATGTACATGAGTCTTTCCCTCTTTACTCCAAAATAGTCAAAGCTTGGCTAGCCTTGCTATATGAACAGCTATAGTATAGGGCTTGAAGGAATATAAAATATCGTGCCAGACATTTGTCACTAAAATAGAAGTGGCACTAATGTATTTTCTTAGTAAGAAATGTTTAAACTTCAATTTGATTATAGTTTGAATCGGTTACTCCATAGGTACGGTAATACAACAACAACAAAAAATTTAAAAAAGTTTCGTTCCATGGATTTAGTACCAGATTTCACGAGGCACTTGTTCATAATTATTCTCTACTCACTCGAAATTAAATTTTAAAATCAATTTACTCGATTGGTACAGTTTATGTCCAAAAAATGTACCGTAGAAAAAATATAGCAAAGTTATGCACCATATTTGCCCTGGCACTAAATGATTTTTTCAATAGCTACAATATCATTTAAAAAATACTTCATCCGGTTCAGGTATTTTGCAGCCAGCTCTTGCTCTAGTAGCAGGGTGACAACTTGACATATTTCTTTCCCAGCATACATTGCATGATTAGAATACCTTATTGATATATTATCTTAAAATGCTGTGACTTAAGGGTTATTTTACGTGAAATGGTAACTCGGCATAGCGTAAAATGTATTTAACTTTTTTAAATCTGTAATTTTCTTTTTCTTATGCATACACTTTAATATTAATTATGAAGATGCGTAAGAAGATAAAACGTAACGAAAGGAATTCATTCGTGAAAAAATTACTGCCACAACTTTTACTAATTGTGTTTATTATGTGTTTTTTTCTCTCTTTAAATGTTAAAAAAAAAAAATGATAATGTAAATTTATTATTTTGATGCAATTAAAAAATATTTGTATAATGACTTTTTTTTTAAATAATTATTTACAGGATTTTTTGTATAATAACAACAAACAATTCACTGAAAAAATATTTAACAATGTTAAATATTCATAAAATGGCAAAACTTCAGAGAATTTTTTCTTTTAGGTATTTATTAATAAAATAATATTTTTTAGGTGAGTGAGTTTTGAACGAAGGAGGTAAGGTCTATGAGAATATACTTTTCGCCGACCTAATATTCGAATTTCAACTAGAGTAAGTCCGAAAAAAAGATAAAAAAATTACAGAAAATCTTTAAAAATGAAGTTTGCTTAGTGTCAAAGTAAATTTTAGGAAATAAGACTCATTCCACAAGCCGTTCCGAAAATGTATGTAAATAAATAACAATTTTTATGAATCACGAGAACGTTTAGTGTAATTTGATTTTGCCATTTCCCAAACTATTAAAACATTGCATTCGAAATTTAAATTAATATAAATTTATTTTAAAAGAAAATATAAAGTATTTTCTTCTCATTTTCGTAAGAAAATATTATAATAGCAAAGAATACAATAATCGTATATAATATAAAATATAAAGAAATTTAAATAAAAATTTTCTCTTATTGATTTGCTTTACTGTCTATTAAGTTAAGGACAATTTCAGTGAAGCTATCATAGTAAAGTATACAAAATTGAATTGAACATACAATTAGGTGATTTTAAAATGCTGCAAAATTAAAATAAGTGGTCAAATTTTTAATTAAAAAATTAAGTCATTAAGATGCACTGCTGCCGTTATATCACCTTGAAAGAGCAATTCTGAAATAATAACTATAATAATATAATGTAAGTACCAAAATTCAATTATTTTCAGATGCTTTTATGGTTCGCCTTCAATGATTCAATTTAATCAAAATTTCCAAAAAAAAAAACCATGCAGCATACTAATTTGACGCTTATTTCTCAACAGTGATTCATACTTCATGAATTGTTTTAGTTATTTTGATTAAATTGTTGATTGAAAGCACACAAAAAGCACTTAATTTTAGTACGAATGATATTATTATAGCTATTATTTCAGAATTGCGCTGCCAGCTTGATGCAACGGCAGAAATGTATTTTAATAACTAATCTGTTGCTTCAAGATTAAAGACGGTGTTTCAAGACTTGCTTGCTTGGCACTCTTGTAAGCAGTGATTCATATTTGATCTGTGATTATCAGGTAATTTTAATTAAATTGAATTATTGAATCCAGACCAATAAGTCATCTAACTCTGATACTTACATTATATTATTAAAGTAATTAAATTCATTCATAATGACTTAATTTTCTGAATTAAAAATTTACTCCTAAAAAACTCCTAATTGTGAGCATGAGCTCTGCTAGCTTCACGGAGATGTATTGATATAGATCTAATAAACTATATGAGAAAATATAGTTGTTACATCTATTGTTACACAACAGTGAACAAAAAATATTTTCTTATTGAATTTTATCAAATCAAATTTCACTACTCTTTTAACATAAGAGTATATATATATATATATATATATATAAATATAATGATGGTGAGTACCAAAAAAGAGAAACTTTTTTGACTTAACTTGTAACTGTTTTAGAACATGCATTGAACTTTTATATTTTTGTTCATATTTACTTTTAAAACTTCATACCTTCTAAATTGATTGCAGATTTTCAATAAAGTAAAATTCAATATAGAAAATAGTGTTTAAATTTTATTTATCGTAATAGAAAAAAAACATGCGTACATAATTTATTTATTTTTTTGAAAAAAAAGGTATAAGTAAAACCGGTATTTTTTTTATTTTTTAAACGCAAAGTTAAAAAAACAATTTTTTTTTATAGTAGTTTCAAATTTAAAATTTGTAAAGATTTCAAAATGATTATTATTGAATTTATCTGAGAACTGTATAAAAATTTAATAAATTTGATTTGTCTAAAAACCAAGTAGTACACAGAAATCAGACGTTATTTCAACATTTTGGGTAAAAATTGATTACTGCTAAATGACCACGTTGGAAATGGTAGCTTTCAGGATTCTCAATAAAGGCAACACTATACACAAAAATATTGAAGATTATTTTTGAAATATGGGTATAGTTTTTGACCAATTTTTGACATTTTTTTAATTTTTAATTTTAAATTTCCTCTTGTGTTAAATGCAACAAATGAACTCTCTTAGTTAGCTGGTATATATTTTAAGGGTAAATCATACATTGAGTTTTGACCCATCTGTCCTGATGGTACCGCCGCTAACCAAGGGAGGGAGTACGATTGGGAGATACGACTGTTTCTACTATTTGAGAATTTTCTAATTATTTACGTAAAATATGTTCCTAATTAGATCGAATCATGAAAGAGTGATTACCAAAGATTGAAACATTAAGTACCCCATCTTGTCCTCCCATCTTCCCCTAAAAGTGATAAATAGGAAAGTTCTAAGGTATAAAATTTCCTACAAAAATGCATTATTTTTATTCACATATGATTTCAAGAAAGGTCGCTACTGCGCTAGGAATAATAATTTTAGACCTAATGAAATGTATTTACATGTTCTAAATTTTAACTGCACGCGTTTTGTGGCTAAATTTTTATAACATTAGGAATAATAATCTTATTACATCAAGGAAGATTTTAATTAAATTTTTAAGGAACGAAATTCCTAGTATCCTGTAGGACACGTTCAAATAGTGTTTCGCAAACGATAAGTACCATTTCTTGTACAAAAAACCATTTATGTCAGTACATTTCGTTTCACTAAACGGATTATTTTAATATTTTAAACATTCGATGTTTTAATTTGAGCCACAATTTTACAGGTTATTAAATACTGTGACCATTTGGATCTTTAAATTCAGCAGCATTTATTGCATGACGTGATTTACAAATTTTTAATTTCTGAATGATCTCGCAAAGTTCAATTAATAAACACCTGATAGTATTTTTATCAACAAAAGTGGTGCCTCTACACAAGTTCAAGCACGATCTCTGTTGCATTAGTAGTTCCGTTCATAACCATAACATAGCTGATGTTTAGCAAAAGATGTCCATATCTAATGTCAATCATCACCAACTCATATTTATTTGACAATATTTAAAATTAAATATAAAAACAAATCTACAATTCGTCAGATGTGAGTGAATGTTTGTGGACGAATACACACAAGTTTACTTCACTATTTGGCATGTTCAACTAGCATAAAATTAAATTCCGTGCTTTATATCATTACATATTATATATATTATTGTATATATGTATATATTCATGTTGTATAAATTTAAACATATATCCATTTTAAATTGTTTGAACTAATCTGATACTCTCTAACATGAATTTCATTCATTCATATTCAACATACATAACAACACTAGTTTATGGCTATCAAAAATAGCATATTTGTCACTAAAACAAAATGTAAAAAAAAAAAATCTATAGAAAATATATCTGACATGGACATCTTATAACCTTGTTAACATATCAAAATGAATTATATATAAAATTAGTCTAGAAAAACTAAGAAAGTTATAAATATGATTCATTTGTCCATATAAGTGGAAGTTTCGGGATCAAATATTGGGTGATGATCGACAGCTTGGACCGCTTTCAGGTGGTATTTGACTACTTGACAATTCATTAGAGTGTCATAGAAATTACAATAATGGTTAAATAATACCGTGGCATGAAGCATACCGAGAATAACGGGTGGGAAACAAAATGCAGTTTTTTGATTCGATACCTAAAAACTTGAAGATTTGGTTCATAAGGGCTGAGATAAAATATTTAATTTCACATTTAGAAGCTCACCATCAGAAGAAGGATATGAGAATTCAAAAGCAGAATTGATGGAAATATTTGTACAAGAAAAATGTCAGAAAAAGTGGGGTGATTAATAGGCCGTATAAATAGTTATCTTTGGAAAAACTCTTCTCAATTTTGATGGTCGTTGGGAGTATAGTTTCCTACATATGAAAGACAAGAGTTTTAATAAATATAAATTTCCAAATTTTCATTTGTCAGATTAAAAAAAAAAAAGACAGATCATTCATTAACCGAACTAAGCAAATTCTATGATATTAAACAGGATGATTTTGAATTTGGTTGTCTATATTTATGTATATATGTTCCGGTAGAACTTTCGAACACCTTATTCGATTTTGAAAAAATTTGGTTGATACATAGATCACACACAGGAAATTCATTCAGTTTTTGGAAAATTTTCGTTTTCAAGAATGAGATGGGTATACAATCTTTGGTACCATATAACTTCTTTCTTTTTGAATCTTCAAGTTTGGTTATGGTATGGAGTCTACATCACTTTTTATACTTGACATACATTTTATGCCAGAGTATATTAATTTTGGTCTAAAGTTTGTAAAGCTACCTAATATTGTCGCACAAAAATTTAGTTATAGGCATTCGTAGAAACACCAAATTTGTCCACTTCTGACTGTCCGTCCATACGTCATCGCAATAGATCAAAAGCCAATAGATATACCGAGCTGAAATTTTGTTGACGTATTCTAAACATAAAAAGAGAGTTTAAGTTCGAGACTGAGCAAAATTCGTATATTAGGTCCAATGGATCCTTGGTTGAACTTTTAAACTATTAAAGATAGAAGAATAGTTTAAATACAAAAAATATTTATTCCTTGAAAGAAACATTTTCGGGTTACATGTTTGAGTTTTTCACAATTTTAGCACAAATTTGGAGCTATTAAACACATTAGGTAATAACCATACATATTACTATTATACATGTTTACATATATAACTGTATAGACTTCATGTTTGTAGTATTTTATGAATGCTAGTTAAAAATAGTCCAAACAATGAAATTCAATCATATACCGAGTATATAAACAATTAACTCTATGAGTTGTTATATTCACTTGTTAATATTAAATAGAGCAAATTCTGTATCGATCAACATCCCTATTGTAAAGGATTATATTAAATTTTGGTTATGTTGACTCATGGGTATCATTGGCGTGTTTTCTGCCCAAGTAGACATAATATTTGAGCCGTTAGGTGTATTTTGTAGTTGATGTTATCATATATATGTAAATTGTTGATTCATTTAAAAACAATCACATTATAATGAAATGTAAAATAATCCCAGAGGATAGTTTATTTTCAACAACATAAAACTGGGATTTTTTTTGTACTAATACGTACAATGTGCCATAGATGGAATTAACACCAGGGCAATTGAAAATTTTACTTTGTCGTTTTGGTAAAAAAATATTTGTATAAAATGTATAGATAAAAATGTTTTATCACAAGCCTTAGAAACTGTTGTTGGAATTACTTATTATTTATTTATTTATTTTCTTTTTAATTTAAGAGTGTATTTTCAGGCCAATATTTTGTAGAACAAAAATTTTGTTAAAAAAAAATCCTTGAAAAACAAAACAGTCCTTGAAAAATTTTCTGTAAAATAATTAAAAAATACTGCTGACAATAATGGACTCAAAACTTCCCAGCGATGTACGAATATTTTCAATTAAATAGCTTTATGTTATGTGCCACTTCAACCAATAAGTTGCAATTTGAGGATATGAGATGAAAAAATGAATTTCAATATTTCAATAATATACAATGTTTTAATTTTTTTAAGATTAATTTGCAATTAAACTGTTTCTTAATGGATTCAATTATTTTTAATTAACAATTTTATATTTTACAAATAATACCCGACGATCTAATTATATAAGTCTCCAAAATTTGTTTATGCTAAAATAAAGCCAAAGGGAACTAATATACTATGTAATGAAACCTGCATATTATATTAATATTACTATTTAACTTTTTTTTTATAAGATACAAGCGTTTTTGTAACCATGGTTAAACTAAATTGAATTCCATTATATAAATTTTGTTTTTGGCCCCTACTTCAACCTGTGATCAAACTACCCATGGATAACTCGAAAATTCGAGCCTAGAACTGCATAAGTGTTGTAGATTCGTATAACTTAGGTACTGGGCCAATACTTCATGATTCTCTTAAAGTATATGAACAATATTTATCATTATAAATTATTCTTATTACACACGGTACAAAGTACCATGGTCCATATAATGTTTGAATATTTCATATAACAGTTAATCATACATACGGGTTAATAATTTTGTTCAGGATTAAATAAATACCTATATCTTCATTTTGTCTAAAGTTCTATATAATATTTTTTTATAACAACCACATAAAAGAATGCTGAAAAATATTATTATTTTATTAGTCTTTGTTGTTCATTCATTATACAATGTATCAGACAGACTGGTCTTTTATTCATTCTAAGCCATGACACTTTAATAATTTAGTTTTTTTACCCCTATACACTAATGAACACACATACTGCGTGGAAATGATCTTCAGAAGCCAGATCAATAGGTTTTTTTCGTTCAGAGCTTACAGTCGAACGTATTGGGTATTTTTTACTGATAGACAAATCGAAAATTAAATTATAATTATTTGCATAGTTTTTGATTTACTATAAAGGCTTTCTATAATAAAGTTATTTTTTCTAAAAATAAATTATTTTTCGATACTGAAATTCTGAAATATGTCGTCATTATCACCTGTTATTTGTTTTCATACGATTCCTGAAGAGTGTTGAAACTAGTAAGACATAGTATAATGGCCCTTATTAAAATGGCTCTTAAAAAATTATCCATGAAACGAAAATGGAATTCGTTTCCGATTCAAATGTGACAAATAATGTTATTATTAATCGATGTATCTAATAATCGAAATAATTACTGATAAAATATCAAAATCGAAGTTTAAAGCCAAATAAATTATTTAAGTATAGTTTTGTTTATTTACTTGAAAATTTTCGGAAATATCAAAGACGAACATCTGTCATTTACATGAAATTGAGAAATTGCCGTTTTTTATTTATAGCCAACATTTGTTATAATATGATGGCTCTTTATTTTGTTATTAAATAAGTAATTGGTCAAAATATTATCATGTGACCATCAACAAGCATTTTGATAGGTTGTTTGATAAGATAAACAATGGTAGAAGTCCATTTTTAAAACAAAAATTCATAAAAAATAAGCTATTTATGTTCATTTTTGATCAAAATAGATAACACAATTGGAAAGAGTAAAAAACGTTCTATAAGAAGCCATCTCTAACAAAATTTTGATGTTTCATATAAATGTCCGTCTTTGATATAAGGCCACTCACTCATTTAAGAACTACAATTAAAAATTGAAAATTGGAATTCCTAAATATAAAAAACAATAGTTTCGTAACCGGCAAAGATTTGCGTATTTTTATTTTATAAAAGTTGCTTTGGAAAGGCACATGTCAAAGTTACAGCCATAGACAATAATAAAATATATCACTCTGAAACAGAACGGGGATCAAAATGAGGCAGCTGGTTAATTGTAAAATGCATTAATTTCCAATCAATTGGAAAGTCAAATGAATCAGTCAATTGTTAGATGAGCCACAAATACGAAAATATTATTACAAAAATACAACAATTTTAGTAAAAGAAAGAATTCATAGAAGAAAAAATTAGCTTTAAAATGTGAAAACTCTTTTTTCTCTACAGTAATGCATGTCATTACCTTTTCGACACTTGGGTTCATAAGTTCAACATTAATTCAAGAACAAAGCATTTTCGAAAAAAAAAGAATAAACACCGTGTAAATGCTGGAAGATAATTTAAAAACATAAATTTTTCAATTAAAACATAACAAGATTATTATTTATATTACATTAAAATAAAACTGCATTGAAAAGAAAAGCAGAAGTTTTCGAAACAAATATTAAAATATACATTTTTCTAATTAACTTAAATACCTTAGACATATTTATCAGTGAATTTCAACCTCAACGAAAACAAGATATTGATTTGAATTCAAATGATTGAATTTTGCAAAAGAGTTCTCTAGATTTAAGATTTCACACCTTATGATCGAAATTTCTAATCGTCAAACTAAATAAATTTAGGATTTTTGACTTTTGCAAATTTATCTCATTCGGTAATTTTCAATAGATGTAAAAAAAAATGAATTATATAGAATATTTTTAATTTTAAAAGAAGTCTTTTAAGAAAATCCAAAAAATTCGATGAAGAAAATTCCAAAAATCTGATTTATAAAGGGGTAAATCTGATTTTTATTAAAAGGGTTTTAACTCAAGTGAAATTACATTACTAGAATTTGATTATCTAGGGTTTCAAATGGGCACCTACTTCGCTCAATTACTATAGAGTTTGTGATTTGTTGTTTGTAAAGCTCTGTGGATTATTTGGATCTGAGCAGCATCATTCACGTGAGTGATACGGGACTTTTGATCATCCTATGTATAATAATAAGTTTCGATATTTACTAGAGTAGATGTGATTCATGAACTGACTCTACTACTAAAAACCACAGTTGGTGTCAGATCAGGATTGTGAATTCCAAAATCTAGCTAAAGATGTTCATTTAGCATCAGAGATTGCCAATTTGTAAAAGGCATTAAGGGGAGAGAGGTAAACTATTTTATATTCTATTTTTTCTGGATGTAGGGGTAAAATGCTTTAGGCATCATGGATGATAGCAAAATGTTTTTGAACCTGGTATCGATGATTCATTGATAAAACTCGATTATTTTTTATTTATTCCAATTTCTTACTGTTCGTAACTTCAAAGCTTTTTTTCTTCAACTCCCGTTTTCAAAGTCAGTGTTTCTCATAACTGCAAAACACCGATTCTTTCGAAATTTGGAACACTATTTCTGTATATAATTTTAGAGGTAACACCAAAGTTTTTGTTTTTCCTAAATTTTGAAATAAATTATCCCATTATTTTCGAAATCACTTTAAAGTGTTCCCAAAAAAAAAATGAAAATTGAAATTTCGAAAAAATCCTTTTGACGTTAACTGAAGAATGCGATTATCCAACAAAAGAACTTTAATTTTTCGATTTCACATGATCCAGCACCGATCTTTGATAGACATCGCAAATCCTCTTTTATCTTCGAATGTTATACTTTAATGTACCATGCGTTTTTAATATAAAAATGCCTATTGTTTCTACGGAATCGACTCAGTTTACACTGCTTCTTCATAAAAAAATTTTCAAACTAAATATTATATGTCTAACTAAGTATTGTTTTGAATAACGACGCAATGTGTACTGTGTCGTCAAAAAATCAATTCACAAAAATGTATGGTTTTTGCATGAATTAAACATACCCTCCCCCTTTAGAAACGCCTGAAACTGGGAATTGACTTAGTTTACACCGCTCCTTCATTACAAATTTTCAAAGGATATTATAAATGTCTAACTAAGTATTGTTTTTAATAACGTCGCATAGCATCGTTCCATACAAATGCAATATATATATATATATATATATATATATATATATATATATATATATATATATATATATATATATATATATATATATATATATATATATATATATATATATATATGTTACAACCATAGCGAACCTTTTTTCCTCTCTACCATAATTATCCACCCCCATACAAACACACACAGAGTTCGTTATTAAATTTAATTAAAATTTTTTTTTTTTATACAATTTTTCCATTATAGTTTACTCTAAGATGCATAATTAGGAGGGAACATAATAATTAAATTCAATTTTATATTAAATTTCATTTTGTGCTGTTCATTTATTCACTTCAGAAAAAAAAAAAAAAAAAAAATTAAAATTTAATAATTATTGAATGGCAAAAAAATTATGAAGAGAAGTGTAGTTATTGAAAATATTATTGATTTATAAAAATATAACATTATTAATTTGTGCATTTTTTCATAGAATACGCTATATATTAGTGATATATTAAAACTGCTACCTTAGATGTAGCAGTTTTAAGAAAATTGTACGTTAAAATTAAGTATATTTTATTTTAAATTTGTAACGACATGGCCATTTACATTTTATTATGATTTATTTAATATTAGACCAGGGTTGGTAATTTTTGAAGCAAAAAATAAATTATAGTAGGATTTGAAACCCATTGGAAACAGAAGAGAATATAACAAAAATGAAAGGTAAAATAGGGCATGAGTTTTTAAGGGAAAAACACGGTTTATTTCGATTTCCGGCAAAGCTATGGAAAAAAGTTCAAAAAGTAGGTAATAAAAAGATGTACAACTTTTATATTTACACTTTTTTCACATTACCTAAAAATTTTTGGATTGAAAATTGATTTTTGGATATTTCTTCAAAATAGAGTGAAAAAATAAATATTTTAAATCAAAAAAATTAAAGTGTATTTGGAACACAGAAAGGTAAGTTTTCGTGGAAAACATTTTTTTTTTTTTGTAAAAGATGAAAATAAAAAACCAAATACTTTATTTGAATTGAACTTGGCTATTTAAAAATTTCACATAAATTTTGAGGCTATGTGAAAAATTTGTGAATACAAAACTTGTAGACGTTTTTATTACCTACAACTTTGCCCATTAACTTTTTTCCATAGGACTTGTAGTTTAGCCAGGAAATTCAGATAAACCGAATTTTACCCTTGAACACTCACCGGCTCTCCTACTTCCTGAACTCAGAAGACCCGTAATATACTTTTTCATTCATTTTTATCATATTATCTTCCGTTTCCAATTGGTTTTTGTCTACTACAATTTGTTACCCTTTCAAAAATTATCTACCCTGGTATATCATACCTTTTTCGCAGGGTATTTGCTATTATTAGTATTATTCAAAATAAAAAAATTCAATTTTTTTTTCTTTTTTTATAATATAAAATACCTTCAAATCAAAATAGTAGTTTGTGTGATGCTATGTTGTTTTATTATGCAAACAATCAATCATTTTGATAAATAATGTATTGGAAAATTCCAATCGCAGACATACATATAGATATATAGATACATTATAACTTTATAAACATGACAGGTTTTCATCATCACATACATAAGTTGTTGTATTTTTTTTTTTTTTTTGTTCTTTTTGGAAAGTAAATTGTATATTTTTCATATTTTTTCATCAAGTTGTATGTCATTATTTTTCATTTTTATACATACAGGTTGTTTGTCTCATTGTAAACTTGCTTGTCATTCATAAGTAATGATGTACAAAATATGAATTTAAATACAAATTAATAATTTTCTATATTATACAAAACACAAAAAATTTATGAATTTTTGACGCAAAATTAGTGTTAAACGCAATTATTATTTAAGTTTCAATACAGAGGTTATGTAATTAATTTAAGAAATTAAGAAATATTTTAAGCTTGTTGGGAACATTATTTTACTTTATTTATATAAATTTTAGTTAAGTATCAACGGTTTCAGACTTCAATAAACGCAGATATTGCTTATGTAGCAAACTTATTCTGAGAAAAATTGATATTAGTTTACAATTTAATATAATTAAAACTGTGTTTTCATATTTAAAATCAAGTAACAAAAGAAAAACGACAAAATAAACACCAAAAAATTGACATTGAAATTTTTAACAAAGTCTGTTTTTGACATATATACACAAAATTTTTTTAACTTCCCGCTAGAAAATTGAAAATTTTTTAAAATCGGGAAGTTATTGGTTTCACCCCGTTTTGCAAAAATTGAGTTCTCATCAGATCTCGACGTTTTAAGGTCGTAGGAAGCTTTCCTGAACACTCCTGAGGAGTCGTCACTCCGTCTGTATGTATGTGTGTGTGTAAGTATGTGAATCGCTTATAACTTCGAAACGGCTTGATCGAATCGAGCTCATCAAACGGCATTCTGAAGAGTTTTACCAAACTTAGATTTTCTGTGAGTTTGGACCGATTCGGACCGGAGGATTTCGAGAAATTTTTTTAAAGTGGTTTTTGGAAATAACTTTTAAACGGCTTGACCGATCGATTCCAAAATCTAATCAGCTCTTGACCTTGTAACAACACGTCGATTGCCGCCAAGAACGTAAAAATGGTTGATTGGTTCGAGAGATATCGTTAACGAAATATTCGGTAACAAGTGTTTTTTTAACATCAAAGCTCAAAAACCAAATTTTTAGCTCAAAAACATTGTAATATGTTAAATTTTAAGTGCTTAGGTATGAAATTAGCGGGAAGTTGCAGGGATGGCCTTTAGGGTCAACCGTTTTCCAAATTTTTTCTATGTAGTATTTGAATACAAAATACAAAGTACGTATTTTTGTGTGGTGCTTATGTTTCGACAACCCGCCCCAGCTCAATGAAAAATACTCTCTCCCAGCTGGTTGGAGACTCTGATTTCAACCAAGTTAGCACACAAGAATTCGTATTTCTTCCGTCCTAACTGTCAACACTACTCATTTCGTGGTATTAGAAAGACCCGAACTTAACTAAGGGACTTTTGGGATCGTTCGGACCTTTCTTATCCCTTGCGACTCCACAGGTCTCCTTCGGCTAATGATTCTAGCATTCCAGTTAAATTGGCGCCTCAGGCCAGCTAGCTCAGTCTTCATTATATAACAATAATAAAAATTTTTTGATGAAAATTGATTATTTAGAAAAGTTTTCTTTTTATGTAGAATTAATAATGGTTTTGAATAATTTCCATCTTATCCAAAATATGGAAATAAATATATTAAATACGGGACATACTGTATGTATAATTTACCTATATGACAGGTGTAAATATATTGGCATCGTTTGTGTATATAAAAAATACAAAGATGTCTCCATTATTAGGGGTAATGGACATTAATGATGGCAAAGATGTATTATTTTTCCATTTTTTTTCAACAATAAAAAAGAACTATTTATAGTAATATAACATCGTTATTCCCGGTAGGAACAACTAAATCGATCCGCAATGGGAGCTGTGTACGAAATGAGCAATAAAATATTTATATTATAGTATGTATAATGAATTATTCAATTGTTCATATATGATTTACATGTAAATGTCATTTGAGATTATTAAAAAGAGAAATTTATAGCATCGACCATGAATGGATCTTTATATTTATTTTAAAGAGATAATATATATCCCTTTAACCCTATCCTAAAAATTCACATTTGTACTCCCTGACGGTCCAAACAAAATACGGTAATATAGTTTTTGAAATAGGGTGCAAAGTTTCGCAAAACTGATAATATGAAAAAAAAGGACAGTTTTTGAACAGTTTTTCTTAATATACCGAACGTTTAGAAGTTATATTTTTTTTAAACCTTTTATTTTACTGGTAATGTATGTTTGCTCGGGTGGAATCATGTAACTCAATTTTGTAGCAGATATCTTCAACTGATTGAGCTACACTTCTACAGTATAGATTGCAAATGAAAGGCCAATATGCTTGGAACTTCAATATGGACTTCTAGGGCTTGAAGCTCAATTTTGAAGCAGATATCTTCTACTATAACTTATGAAACGCTATATTACATTTATTTGTGGATTTTTTGTCAAGCAATAACAGTTTTTTCCTCAATCAATGATCAGGTACCGATTTTTCTTGGAATTAAGACATCGCGACAAGCTTCTATATCAGGGAAAGTATGATCAACAACATTGTAAAGTTTGAACGGAAATTCCGCTACATTGGATATTGAATGTGAGGCAATTTGCATGAGAGCTCAGCTACCGTAGAGCCACACTGTTCCCTGATTTAAGTATAAATCGATTAAAAATTAATTACCCTTCTCTCATTTGAATTAACCTTGTTGTTTGTTAGGTTAAGCTAGATTCTACGAAATGTGTACAATTACTAGTGAATATAAACCATAATTCATTATAGAAAATAGAAGAAATAGTTCGAAATAAGTAAATCCAGTGACAAGCATGTCACGTATTAGTGATTTGTTATATATGTCATCAAACGCTATACATATATATGTACCTACACTATTATACTCAACCAATATGTCATCGCCTTGTCAATATTATGATGACAACGAAAATCGCAAAAACTTTCCAACCAATATTAAACAAATATAACAACAATCATCATACAGTGTGCCTCGAAAAAGATAATCAAGAAACCTTAGATACCATAGAAATAGTATTTAGTTTGTAGAGTTTCATAGTTAAGAACACAAAAGGATCACAAACTTTTATTCTATTGGATAGTGAACGCTTCACTACAGCATTGGTGTTGTGAATAATTGTATGTGAGGAAGATGGGTTTTTACTTAATAGCAGCCATCTTATGTAGTGAATTGAAATGTTGTAAAACAATGTGGAGCATAAAACCGTTGAACAGAATAGACATGAAGTGAATATGCAGCTGTAAACACATGTAGTATAAAGGATAAATCTATTCGAGCCATACGTTGTAGAATAGATTTTGATGAGATTTGAATATTTGTGAACGATTACAAGAGTAAATTTTCTTGTGTAATGAAGGGACGATTTATGTATTTGAAGGACAGTTCGATATTTACAATATAGAGAGATTCATTGTCTATTTTGACATTATTTGTGAAAATTGATTTATTATAGATTACAATTGTACATTTATCAAATTAAATCGTAATAATAATCGTAAATAAAGTTTGGATATGTGTGTTTTATTTGTTTCAGCGCAACCCCATTAAATTAGTAATATTTTCTATTAAAATTTTCCTTGTTATCAATGCCAGTTCGAAAGAAATGCCGGGATCTAAACCAAAAGCTTGACTTACTTGTTTAAAAGATACTTTCGCATTGCCCTTTTTAACATACTGTATGAAATATACGTATATTATAGAGTATATGATGACTACGAATAAACAAAATATTTTTACAAAACTTTTCACATTTATTCGACAGAAAACTTCAAATAAAAACAAACCGTCAAAATAAAAATATTTATTTTTAAGTATTTTTTTTAACCATGTTTAGAACAATAATTGATCATCTAACAAATAACAGTGTATAGATATAAAATAGAATTCAATATATAATTGAATTCTATTTTATTGCTATAAACAAATTTTGACCTCTTGAAAAAAGGATTATTAAAGCTTAATAAAAATTGAATAATAAATATTAAAAGAAAATATTTTTTAACAATTGTTTTGGCCAAATTAAAATCGTTTCCAATAAAAAAAAAGATCTTCAAAATTTACAATATTTTGTTTTAAAATAAATATAAAATCGAAGGACATAAATACGTCCTGTGCATTTTAACATTGTTTCAATTCCACTTTATCAATTTACTTAAGAAAATATTAAATATTTCACTTATATAAATAATATTTAAGGCATAATATCATTTTTTATTTTAATAATGATTGTTATTAATGATTGCACAATTTTATTAATATTATTTTATGATACAGATTAATCTTACTAATATTATAAATGTGAAAGTTAGCATATTTTGATATTTATGATTCAATCAAGCAAAATCGGAGTTTAATGAAATTTGAAAAATAAAAATTTTTGAAAAAATTTATCTACAATGGGATTATATGAAAACTTAAACACTTGAAATTCGGTATAATATGCAACCTATGGAAAAATATTCCGGGATACAGGATAACCCTCAGCTTACTCTAGATAAAAAACCATCGGTAAGGAAAAATGTCGGTGAATACTGTATTAAAAATGCGGTGCTAATACACAAGAGAAGTAGATTTCATTTCGTTTATCTTTGGACCAAATAAGGGATTAAATTAAATTTTTTATGGCTTCAATTGAAAAGTCTTTACTTCACGAACATGGATCCAAAGCTATTTTTATATATCTTTAAAAATAAATTAAATATTGGCATCCACAATTCCTAATTAAACAAAGAGGAAAATACCTACGTATGACGTCAGTTGTTAGTATCTCCATATAAATTACATGTTAAACATTATTTTCAAGAGATAGAAATGAAATGAAAATAATCTTTGATAGCCTATAATTTCTCTGTGATTGAATGAATATTAATTTTCAAGTTTTGTTATGGTTTTTAATCGTCTAAAAATTTTTATGAAATATAGTAAATTTTGAATCAGTCCAATATAATATTCTAATGTCAACTAAGCCAAAATAACGGGTAGAAGCGCTATTTAACAATATTTAATAGAATAATGTATAAAAGTTAACAAAAATAAAATATTTAGTTAAATATCAAAATAATGTGTTAAAAATAAAAGATAATAAAAATTTGTGAGCCGAAAAATTTAAAAACATTCACAAAGAAATTCTATTCCATATCGCCTTGACACAACTTACTATATATCAGTCCTGTAACATTAGTAAGTAAGTAAGTATATAACATCTACAGATATATAATATTATCTAGGTTAGGATATTATTAAAGCTTCACTTACTTTGACTTGACTGAAGTGAATGTTGTTAGTTGTAAGGTTTGTAACTTTTTCTATACTCCCGCCTCCCATCATACTTTAAAAAGTTCTTTTCATTCTCTGTTTTGTCTATTGATTATTCAAAAAAAAACCAAGTAGTAGTTATTGAACCAAAAAAATAGAAAAGGTTACATCTTCAATTTTGCAATGTATTTTATTCTTTCTTTGATATTGTGGTAGGGGGAGCCCAAGCGAGGATTTTTGGATTAACTCAAGAGCATCAGATTAAAACATTGGAAGAATCCTACCCTACTCTTTATGGCGTACCTACACCAAATTTTTCATATATGATGCCACGCATATGGGCAAAGCGATTCCAGAATAGTTAAAAAAATCGATAGTTGGATTTAATCGAGCACGTTGATATTGTTTGTTGATTACGTGCTGAAAAGTGTAAAATTTTACTAATCTGACGATTTGAGTGTTATGCAAGAGAAAGAGGTGGTCACAAACTTACAAACCTTCGTCACACTCAAATCGTAAGATTAGTAAAATTTACACTTTTCAGAACGTAACCCTCCTACCATATTCTAATCTGACACGCTTGATTAAATCGAACTAATATTCTGACCGATTATCCTATACACACGCGGCACCATCTAGGGAGTTAAGATTTGGTTGAGGTACTCAACCTTTGTATGCGCTCGAGTATATCCAAAAATCTCTGCTTTGGATCCGTTAACATTGTGAAACCTTAGTGAATTATTTTAATATTTAAATCGAATTTGATCTAACAGAAGTATATTTAAATCTCACCCAAAAAAAAAAAAAAAATTAATTGTATTCGTAATAATTTTAATGGGACTTTACCTCAATTCTTGAAATAATTTCGTCTAAAATGTTCAGTAGTCAGTAGTTTTGGAGTCTATCGTAAACGAAAAATTCATATCTATATATAAAAATTAAGTGTTACACGTATAAAGATACAAATTTTTGTAATCTAAATTTTATTTCCTATATTTTTATAGCCTACTCGATTGGTTTGGTTAACTTTATTTTATTAACATGTTCCTATATCGCTCCAAAATTTTGCTCGAGAACTTTTGCATTTTTAAGATAAATCTAAAACGATACCGCAACTTTTTGAAATCCATTCAACCATTTGATTATAAAAAAATTTACATGCTAATACGCGCATATCGTACGCATATAAATTCATATTTTTTTTCAAAATAGGTTTAAAGTAATTTAAATCGATTTTTTTTAAATTCAATGGGCGGAGAATCTCTCAATATTAGAAAAAAGATTCTATGCTAAAAGAATGTTGTTATTTTATTAAATACTTCTATTTTTTAATTCTATAATATTGGTTTAGGAATTTCTATATGTGGAATATTTCGTTTTTATGTGGCGTTCAAAATATATATTTTAGTTCAATAATCACAACAATTAAAATAATAGAATAAAATAATATACAATGGTTTGACCTATAAAACTATGTTAAATTATTTACAATAATAGTTTTACGTTTGCATTTCTTCGGAATTTCATTTAAACAATTATAATAAAAACTCATTTCGATATGGTTCAGTTGCCATAAATTGAACACATTAGAAACAAATATGTTTGAACAAATAATAACTGACTTTTCAGTAATTTTTTTAAGTTCAGTATAAAAAATGAGTCTTTTGTGATTTAAGGCAACTTAACCTTGTTTTTGTAAGTCTGTGATGCTCAAAAATAATAATAATAATAATAATAATAATAAATTAAAATAAATTTCATTGCTGCTTTTATATTTCCTTGGATACGTTAATCCTAGAAAAAACAAAATAATACTAAATTTTCGATAAGATTGCTAGTTTTCGATAAATCTTTTGACGTGTCTATCAAATGTTGACCTGCGAATTGGATTTCAGGTGATATCTCCACAATTACAAAATGAATTGTAAAATGAATTAATTTATTCAAAATACAAAATTTTCTCGATTTTTCCTAATTTTCTTGATAAAATAAAAAAAAAAAATTTTTATCCGATTTCGATACTATTACGTTAACAAGTGTAGTTTTACCTGTAGATTACAAAAAGAACGATAAAATTGGTAAATAATCTATTTAACGATTCTATACATAGATTTTGAGATATAAAATCCGATTCTGATGTCAATATTTCAGACAAATTTCAAGCGATATCTCAAAAACAAGCCATTCAATCGTAAAATAAATATTATTTTTAAATTAACCTGGAAAACTTGAAAATATAAATCAACTTTGTTTTCAAACGATTCAATACATAGATTTTAACGATTCAATACATAGATTTTGCGATATAAAATCCGATTCTGAGGTCAATATTTCAGGCAAATTTCAAGCGATATCTCAAAAACAAGCCATCCAATCGTAAAATAAATATTATTTTTAAATTAACCTGGAAAACTTGAAAATATAAATCAACTTTGTTTTCAATTTTTTTGGTTGTATATTTTTTTATACTTAAAATATTACCGAAAACCGTAAAGCTGTATCTGCTTGTAGAGTACTCAATATCTCTACCAATATCTTTACCAACGGACATGATTGGCGTTTACTTACTCTAAAAATCAGAAAATGTCTTTTCAGAAATTTTCTCATCAATATTAGAATCGAAAGCAATTTTAATTTTTCAGAGTATTGGGGATTTATTATTCTCTACCTTTCAACCAACTAAGCTATTTGCATATACGAAAGTGATTTGAAAAAAGTTAGAGAATAAATACTCTCAGCAAACATATACACTTGAGTAGAAGAAACAAATACAGATCTTATTATCCTTATTCTATGTAATATCGAATCTAAGGAAAATCTATTCGAAGAATGTCGTTTTTATCCAGTTCGAACTAAAACAACTTTACAATATTTATATTAATTTTTATATTTATTTTTTTTTAATTTTTTTTTTGAATACTGTTATGAACAGTTTTCCAACTATTTTCACCAGACTGTATATTTTTACATACAGTTTCTTATTGTATATATAATAATAATAATAATAATAATAATAATAGACTATGTGTTAGCTGTTACAATTTTAAAGAATGAATTAATTAAGATGTGAGCTGGCAAACTAGTAGCTCTCTACAATTGTATGTGTTTTTTGTAGTTCATCCATGCAGCATTTTATTTTTATCGAATTCATTCATTTTAAATTTATAAACCACAGTTTATGCCAGAATTTTCAAGATAATAATAGTAGTAATTCGGCAGGAGAAGCACAAATTTGAAGAGTAGAAGGCATTCATATATTGTTTTCCATCGTTTTCCAGTTAGAGAGTCGCTCATTTAAACTTTCTATGGGTAATATTTACACTTTACTAAATTTGAGAAAGACAGTTAAGTCGTAACAAATCTGTAAAGTTTGTTTTTTATCTTTTCCTATTCAATATAACTTAATAAGTATAACGCAATCGTTTAAATATCCATTTTATCTTAGTGGCTGATAAAAAAAAAACATGTCTGACTTAAATATATACATTTAAAGTTCAGCTTTTGATTCATACATCAAGTTGAAGTTATTCATAGTTCAAATAGTTCAAAATTCTAACAAGATATGGTATTATACAAAATTGTGATATTTATAGGTAAGTAGTTGTGTAGTTCAACGATCTATTAACAGATGATAGTTTAATCAGGTGATAATAGTTTTTACCAAATTACCCTATTCAGTTCAGATAAAATTAAATTCAAATTTATAAATTTCTATTTTCTCTTATGCCGTTAATGGTCATCGTAATAAATATTTTCATATCGTGAGTGTATAATTGGCTTAGGAGAATGGTTAATTTAGCCTATTACTTATTTACAATGAAAAATATTTGTCAATAAAGAAACCGTCACCAAATTAGCAACGAGTAACATCTTCTCAGAGAATCATTACAACTAGCAAATTCATACTGATGATGACTACTTTGTAGTCGAAATACGTATTTATAAAATACAAAATAATTTTATCTAGGAAATTGGGGAAAAAAATCGAAATTTATTCGAAAAATCCTAGAGTTCTCATTAATAATTATAAAAAAAAAAAAAAAATTAAGAAACCAAAAAAAAAAAAAAAAAAAAATGATACAGCAGCTGAAAACTAACGAAATGAGCCATTTCTAATTGTATGGAAAATCTTAACATGATTTACAAAAGAAATTTTTGAACCTACATCAATGGCTCGATAGCTAAAAGTTGACCCTGACCTTCCCCGTAGACTAATTTCAGATATTTCAGTTGTTAAAGTCAGTTTACAAGTATCTCTTTCGAAGGTTAAATCAACGAAAATATCATGTTTAAGAAACTCTGGATAAAAATAGAATAAATAATCGTGTTTCCAAATCAATTCTATCAACTGTCATCAGCTATCATCACAGCAATTTTGTGCCATTATAAATCTTAGAAACCTAGGCCCGATAAAAGAAAATATACTATTTTAAATGATTAACGTAGAAAGGAAATGTTTGAAAATTACCATAATGATACCATACATAAAGTTTATAAAATGTTGTTATTAATATAAATGGTATCACTAATACGTACTGTGGTCTACTAATTTATATATCTATATAAAATATTATAAGAGAAATTCTATGTGAGAAAATAAAGGTCTGTGATCTGAATAATATTTATTTCTTTTGTTCACATTTACCATTATGAACAATCATAATTCATTTTGCTCTTACATTAAAATTTATCTTTTATATGCATATTTTATTTTATGTGTATTGTTCCATATCCAAAATAAGATATGCAGAATAAAAAAAGATCAGACTATATTAAACTATTCATAAAAGATCTCAAAGTTTCTGATAAAAGATATCTAATATAAAAATTTTTCAAAAAAGCAGAACCGCCTTCAAAAAAAATGAACTAATAAGTTAAAACTAATTTTAAATTCTATAAGTAATTTCCTTGTTATCAATTATCTTTCAAAGTCGGTGCCAATATTAACCCAATTTTCATATATTCTATCATGAGGATAAAATGTTTGGTTTCTACACTAGTATTGAACTGATTAAAACCGACTGATCACTGATCACTCTAGCATTTTCCAAACATACCTGCCTGCTATTAATCATTCAAATTAGTCACAAAAAGTAATGAGTGTGTGTTGAGATTACTATTTACAATCCCCACTGATCCAATATGAGTGTTTAACAGCTCAAATGAAAAATTTTGAGTCACTGAGTGTTCTTAGATGAAACATCTGGACACCTTTCATTAAAAAAAAAAAAAATAATAATAATGCAAATCGGCTGTACAAACCGGTCGGGTAGACTCGGAACACTTTTCATCAATTTTTTAAATATATAGATTATATTATTTTCGTGGACAAAATAATCATCAACCAAAAGTTAATCAAATTTGATATTCACAATCATAAACAATTTTTACAAACCATAATAAAATATTTATTTTTACTTTAGAAATCTTTTTTTATATCAAGATTTTACATAACATTAACTGAAATTCATAATATATTGACAATTTATGAAAAAAAATTCAATGTTTTGCCTTTATTTTATTTACCTTAAAGGGAATATTAAACAAAAAATTTACCTGAACTGAAAAAATTTCCTTAACTTATATCATACACCCCCCCCTCCCGAACCTACACCCCTTAAATACTTTCAGTTAATTTAAGAATTAAAATCGACAAATAAAAACTAACTTTATTTAACTCTTTCAACCAATAATTTCGCAAACTTTATAATGATAATTTAAAACTATTATACAATTAAAAACAAATTCATTATGGAAAAACAAATAGAACAAAATCTTTTCAACAAAAAAGTACAGTAATTTTAAACTAATATTAGCATTAATAATAATATTATTGTTATTATCAATATCAAAAATCATTGAAATAATAATACTAGCTACTAGATACTACTAGTGGTATAATATAAAGTTTTTTAGTACCTATCTACACTAATATCATCTATCGGTACTGTAAATAAGTTTAATCATAATTAAATTTACTTTAAATGGCGTGCAAACCATCAATGAACAATATTCAAACGTAAATACATGATACTACTATTTTATATGGTTTGTTAACCCTTAACTGATGACGTTAGTCTGTTAACGGCGTCGATTTACTTTAAGGCATGAGAATTATGACGTCGTGATGACTTCCTTTTTAAGAAGTCGTAATTAAGAACTTTTGAAGTAGCCTTTTTCGGATTTAACAAGAATTTAGGATTATAAATTATTTAAGAAGCCCTTTTTGTAATTTTCGATGGAAGTTAAAACTATGAGTTATGTAAGAAGTCATTTCCATAAATGCCGTATGAAATCAGAAATTTGATCTGTGCAAGAAGTCTTTCTCCTGGGCTTTATAAGAAGTCAGAAATATGAGCACGTTAAATAGTATTTTTATAGAGTTTTATAAGAAATTAGAAATATAAGGTCTCTTTTAGAACTCAATTAGATTTAATTTTTCTGATACATTTACTCAAATTATGTATACTGTTTTCAAATAATAGCCTACAATTTAATTAGTTTTTAATTCATGGTCTTTGTTTCTTTTTTCTTTTTTATTAAAAAGAATTTGAAGAATTATCATAAAGAAAAAATCGAAGATTTAGGCATTATACAAACTGATTAGTTTTATCACAAATTCCTCTAACCAAATTTATTTTTGAGATTCTTTTTCAGCTGTCAAATTCATCTAAATAGCCCAGTACTTTTTGTGTATTTTAATGATGTTTATAGATATAATTACGCTAAAATTGGTACACATTTGTTACAGTATATTGTTTTTTATACAAATATCAATTTTTGTCCATTTATTTTATTTAAATATTTGTTATATATAGAAGCAGAATATTAATATCGCCAATATTTGATTGAAATATTTTACATACCGAAATATTATCGGGATATTAATTGGAATAAATTTAATTTTCTACAATTAATTATTACACATTTATATGGTTTATGCATTTGTAGAAGTTTTTGATGTCACTTGACGCTACATTATTACGGGTTAACTATATTTAACTATTTGACTATTTAATGTTTTACAAACATTATTTGATACTTCGCTTTAATAATATTAATAACAAAACGATTAGAATATAAAATGGTTTTTGTATGCATTCAAAAATACTTAAATGTAAATTTTCATTGCATTTTATATAAGGTTTTTGTACCAAGTTGTTTTCAATTTACTGTATTATAAAACATGAAGATAATAGGAAAAAGAATTCAATTTTTTGAATGTCAATGATTTTATGTCGCTATGAATTGACAAAGTATTTTTTATAATATAAGCTTTTATTCAAAGGTAAAAGCGCTATTAAAAATATTTTATTTTATTTTTTTAACATAATAATAAAATTCTTGTTTATCAAATTATGGTGGAAGCGCTAGGAAATCATACAAATGTTCTATTACGCAATCATATTATTTTTGTATCATATTGTATCATAATATTGTATTGCTATCTGATTTACATATGGATGCTCAAATTCATCTAAATCCAGACTAGTTTTTCTCTTTTTCTCAAACGCTAGGGGAATTTCCATACAGATCCTTGCCAAAGTCGGCTATAAGTTCCTAATATTCATCCAATGTCCTCTCCTTGATTCACATATTAAAAAATTAAGTTTAACAGTGTGTATAATCTTCACTCACTGGCCATAATGTGATATATCAGAATATATTCATTTTCATTCATATATTCATTCAAGTTAGTAACGGAAGAAAATATTACAGCCTCAAACCAAATTTTCATATCGGTGTTCATAGAATCACTTAATTAGTCCATTATCACATGCCCATCTGTGTCCCTCATCAAGATAACTTGAAAAGAAATAGCTAATTGAATTTTCGAAGCAGATATTAGGCATAAAAATCGCGTCAATTGGATCAAATGCATTCATGATCTAACTCTTAAACCATAAGAAGAAACATTCTAAGGCAAAAATATTTCGTTTTTTAAAAACAAATAACTTTTGTTTGAAACATTTTTTCATAAATTGTTTACATTAGCTCCAATTTTTGCTAAATATTAGCTAATAAGAACATATTTCCAATACATTTTATTATGATTTATACACTGTATAAACTGCATATTTGATGAACGCTATTGATTAAAATCATTTCAACCATTAATAGTGAACCATATGTCGAGTATGTAAACAATTAACACTATTTGTTGTTATGTTTTTCTCACCATTTCTGGAGACAAATTTACATTAATTGAAAACAACCCGATATATTGAATGTAGAGACAAAAACATAATATTTAAATTATCATCTTAAAAGTGTCATCGTAAAGTGACTATAATAGTACTTTAATAGTGAACTTGTATCGTTTATACCAATATCACTTAACTGTCCGTGTCACGAAGTAAAGTAGTATTATTATTATTCTTATTACCAAACACTATTTATATATATTCTACTATATAGATTAATGTATCTTGTAAGAAATGTTCCTATCATTTGATAAAATCCCTGGCTTCTTCAATAAAAAAACAATATTTATTTATGTTTATCATGAATGTTCTGAAAAAAATAAAGACAAGAGACAGTTTCGGAAAAAAAGATGATTAAAAGAATTCGTTTCAAGATGGTAAATTTCAATAGGATTATTAAATTCTTCAATCAATAAAACATGTGAAAATAACAGCTAAAGAAGTCAATTGTTTAGATACATATGGTTCAGTATCAACGTTGGAACTATTTTAAATGTTTAACATTAATAAACTAGCCTAAATATGAAGTATATAGAGTTTATAAATGTATGTAGAAATAATGTATATTGCAAATAGACATGCTTATTAGCTGAAATTGTTACATTTCAAAACAATTATTTAAAAAAACAGTATTTTTTGTCTTTGAGTTTTCTTCTGTCTGTCATGTTTTAAAAGTATGGTCAAGGATCCAATGGACCGATTTTGCACATTCACGAAATTCAACTAAGTTTTCATGTCCAATATATCTACGTCATCGGCTTATATTAGAAAATTTCAAAATGCACTGCTGATACTTCACGGTTTATTAGGTTTAAAAACTTGATAAACAAAATGTACCATATAGAAATATGAACTGGCAAATATACAAAAATGCTTTAATTATACACCTAATTTCAGTCAGAATTACATCAAGTGTGTGTTACACATCTTCAATAAATTTATGTGTCCTTAGACTAAACTTAATAAACCCTACTACGAATACTATCAGAGAAAACTCTTGGATTTTTCAAATAAATTTCGGTTTTTTGAAATAATTTCTTAGATCAAAAATTTTTTTTGTATTTTATAAATAGGTATTTCAACTACAAAGTCATTATCGGTATGAATAAGCTAGTCGTAATGATTCTCCAAGGACTTGTTACATGTTGCGAATTTGGGTGTCGATTTGCACGAGCGTATATATAAAATACAACAAAAAAATTTAATTTAAGAAATTAAGACAAAAAATCTAAAACTATACCCAAATGTATTTATATTGTATTAACAAATTTAAAAAATTTTTTAAGATAAAGCAAAAAAGATTGTCTTACTGTATTTGTGTTGTTGCATTCATGCTTGAATATGTAGTAATACATGTACAATTTTTGATCAATATATCCATTAATAGAAATATCCAAAAAGAGAATGATAGCTCTTATCGATTCGTTTATATTCGTTTTTTATTTTTCTTTTCAAAGCAAAGATATAAGAACTTTAATAATATTGAAATGGATACTTATATATGTAATATATTCATTTCAAACTGTTCTATATCTTATGCAAATGTATAAAATTCGTCAAGTAACTGCAAGTTAGTATACTTTTTGAAATCATCAAAAATAGTCAAAACAGTTAGTTTGGATGATTCTGTCTTGTTTTATTCTACATTTCTTTGGCCAGTTCATTAAGTATTGAATCATTTATCGAAAATAACAAACGGTCTCAGTAATTTTCACTTTTCACATGGAATAATGATTCAAGTTCAAAGAAATGAAATGAACAATAAAGTATTTCATAAAAGAATAAAATTATTACATCTCTCGTGAGATTAATCTTCATATAGATTACAGATCTTACCTCTATCAAAGATAAATTTTTATTAACTGCGAATTTAACTAAGAAGTATACACTCAAAAGGTAGTATCATACGTCGAAGAGTTTTGCACTAAACCGGCCCATAGTAACTATGAATTATTATAACGTCGATACCGGAAACCAAGAATGCAACCTTTGAAGATAAAATTGAACTATCATGGTTGGGGTAAGGACGAAGCTTACTAAAGTATAAGTCTTAGCAAAAGAACACGATGGCTGTAAAAGTATATAGGCAAAGTTTGTTGTAAAATAAATAAAAATAAAAACCTAAACATGTTAGAAAATACTACACTTTACAATATGTTTAAAGTAATAAAACTTGAAAATATTGATTTGCCATGAAACATTTTATAAGAAATTATCTAAGCTGAGAAAATGGTAAAAGTTGTAGAAATTATTGTGACAATGACTACAAATCTCGATATACTCTTATGACACAAATAAAAGTACCATGAAAAATATAACTCATATTAAAAAAGTAAGTTTTAGTCTTAAAACAAGGTCGAAATTGAGGTATGATAATTTTCAAGAAGGTCAATCATTGTAGAATCTTTACGTAAGCTTTGGAAAGAAATACTGATGTATTGCGTTTTACATTTATACTAATAATTCGGACATCAAACTAGTGAAGTTATGAAACATTACTGAAGAAAGCCCATACAGATGGCAAGTGAATACAGAGACTCAGAAGTTGAATATATTTAATACTATATGTACTTGATAAATTTATATATAAAAAATATTTATTTAAATTTGTTACAACGTTCTGCACCATATTCAATAAAGGAAAAAAGATGAAATAATAATTGCATGGCTATGAACGGGACAAAGATCACTACAACCGAGATATCAAATATGCAACACCTCAATCACTATGAAACACTGTTGAATGAATAGTTACTGAATGCAAGAAATATTATACTAAATTTTCCAAAAACTACGTATATGAAATACTAAGCAATGATCAAAAACATTCCATTAAAGAATTTATTTCACCCATATTATAAAATTATTGAATACAATTTGCAACCAGAATAAAACACATCATAATATAAAATTTGTAATAATTGCTGATCTAATATGTACACTCCACAAATAACCATAGCCGATAAAAGGGCAACAAATTTAAAATAACTTTTTTAGATCTATAATTTTTTTTAGGAGAAGTGGGATAGAGTCACTCAATTTGTAGCCTATAAAAGACACACTGATTTCATTATCAAATTTCTCGTTATACTGCTGGATAATTTATTTGTCATTTCATAAAATTAGATCAGTGCTGCCAAGACTTTACTAAGTTAAGTTATAAGTGAATTTGCAAGTGAAGAAATTGTACGATTGCGTCCCACATCTAGGGAGATACTCGATTTAATTGCGGCTTGCTATCGCTTATATATACTAGGTTAGTAAATTAATATGTCAGCTATTCAGAGATACACAGTAGAATTTAATAACTGAAATAGTTTGAGTTTTATTCTCTTTTTAATGAACGAAATGGTTTATGGGATACAAACGTAAATTCGCACTGTATAAATGTACCCATGGATGATATCGTATAAAGCAAAATACAGTATTTCATGTATGAATGTGGTGCCCTAAGGTGTGCTAACAATGTTTTAATTTTGCCGCTTTAAATCTATAAATGTTTGACCAATTATGATTTAAAAAAAAAACTTATCATATACGTTCATATACACTATAAAAAATTATTTACGTATTTTATCGACAATTCCAAGAGATATTCGAGATATTCGAATGCAAATTAGCGGCTTATTGTCTCTGAGTGATCTGCGATCGCAAAAGACGAATAAATAGATAATGAAAATTTATTTTCATAAATTTTAAGTGTAGGATAGTCTAGATAATAATGAATGAACCTACCCCACTTTCCCCTACATTGTTTTTCTTCGATATCAACATTTTCCCTCTATTAAATAATGGTTTTCATCGTACCCAACATTTGGGTACATTAGCTCGTTGTATGATTCTCTGCACGCAAACCGTCACCAAATTAGCAACGAGTAACATCTCGTCAGGGAATCATATACAACTAGCTAATTCATACTGATGATGACTACTTTGTAGTCGAAATACGTATTTATAAAAATACAATGTAATTTGATCTAGGAAATTGGGGCAAAAACCGAAATTTATTTGTGAATATGTCTTTTGGAAATATGTTTTCATGTGGAATAACCACTGAATGAAATGTATCAAATTTTTTAATTAAAAATAAAGAAAAAAATCTTCTTTTTTTAATTCAATTAAAATTCTATAGTAGGTTTCGATAAAAACGAGTTAAAATTATTATTCGCATTTTGAAAAATATAAATTGAGGCACACACAAATTTTCGAACTATTACAATTGAAATAAGCACTAATGGTTAAATACTTTTAAATCATACTATAAAGTATAGTTATGTAGACTTCACATCAAAATTTTCATTTTTCAAGAACAAAAACAAAAAACACTATTTCTTTAACAACTCTATAAGAGAAAACATAAATATTTTATTCAAATTGACAGAGATAAAAATGAACGGAAAAAAATACGAAAGATATTACATACTTTTTCATATTCCTAAAGTTTTTGAAAATAAATGTAGTTTTAGAAAAAAAACTGTGATAGTTACATAAAAAAAAAAGACTTTAGTGGTGGTATAAAACTTTAAGCAAATAATTTCTTTTTTATCTATCATGTCATTTTTTTGTTTATACTGTACTGCTTTCAGATTTCATACAGTTCATTTAAACTTTATAAAATTTATAACAGCATGTACTTGACATGTTACAGGAGATATATCGATAGGTATGTGTATCTAAAATCTTGGTCAAAAACAACATCTCTACATGAAAATGAGTTGTTTATTGGTTAAAATTTTAATGATACTTATTGATGTTTGCATATCGAGCTTTAGAATTTAGTTTTTTATTTAATAAAGTAAACAAATTATTTATATGGTATTTGTAATATTAGTCAAGAAAGCAAGGCAAAGAATTTTTTTATAATTATTAATGAGAACTCTAGGATTTTATCGAATAAATTTCGATATTTTGCCCCAATTTCCTATAAGCAACGAGTAATATCTCTTCAGAGAATCATTACAACTAGCTTATTCATACTGATGATGACTAGTTTATAATTGAAATACGTATTTATAAAATACAAAATAATTTGATCTAGGATATTGGGGTAAAAAACTAAAATTTATTCAGAGCAAAGTATTCAAAATTGAATTTAAATATGCTCAAAATTAGGTGGTTTTAAACTGCTTTCAGGTGCTGCAAAATTAAATTACGTTCTCTAAATTTTTAATAAATAAAATTGAGTCCATATGATGCACTGCTACCGTGAAATCACGCTATCAGAGTAATGTGAAAAAATAACTTTAGTCATATAATATATGTACCAGAATTAGGTGCTTTTTGGGTGCTCTTTAAGAGTGCATTCAATAAATCAATTTAATCATAATTTTCAAAAAAAGTTCTTTTAACATATTAGCTTGACTGCTTTCTTCAGTGATTTATTCAAAATTTTTCACAAGTTTCCCACAAGTAAGCACTGAAAAAATTTTAGGTAGGGAAGCACATTTTTTGTTAAGAAATTAGGCAATTTTTTATGCAAATACAACTATTACCTTTGAACTTAACAGAAAATTTATAACATGTTTGTGGGGAGGAATCGGCTTGTGTCACCTAGGGAACAATCATGAATTTTTATTGAAAAATCCTTCAAAAAATTTTCAATTTATTGCATTCGTAAGGATATTCGCAAATCTTCTTTAAATCGTTAGGTTTGGGGACCCAAGCGTTAACTTTTGCCTCCCGCTTGCCTCCATCAAATATTAGCTCTCTAGATGGTGCCACGCGTGTAGGGTAGCCGATCAGAATAGCAAAAAAAAATCGATAGGATTTAATCTATCGCGTCAGATTAAGATATGGTACGTTGTTTACGTCTTGAAAAGTGTACATTTTATTAACCTTGTGATCTGAGCATGACGCAAGAGAATGGGAAGGTCATAAACTTGCAAAAAGACGCCCCACCTGCTCCCTGGTCATATCGATAGATTATTAAAATGTACACTTCACAGCACGAAATCATATCTTACAATATCTTCATTTAACGCGCTCGTTTAAATCCAATAATCGATTTTTTTCCTGATTGTCCTGAACGCGTGGCACCCTAAAGACAGCAAAGATTTGGTGTAAGTAATCATGAAGGGTTAAGGTATCTCCCACACTTTAATCTGACGCAGTTGAGTAAATTCAAAAAGTCCTGCTAAGGATCCCCTACCATAATGAACCATAAAAACTCCAGATGATATTGAAGGACTATTATAACTATTTTATAGAAGTAATAGATAAATAACCTCTATGATTCATTTTAATTAGCATAGACGACAATACACACCATAACTCTATAACAAATGAAAAACGAATACTAAATAGAAGACAAAGGTAAATCAAAATAAAATATTTCTGTCATTTAATTTATATTTTATTCTTTTCACACAAATAATTACTATCTTTTATTTCACACCATTGCATTGCTACTACTGTAACAGTGTTGGTTGATTCATTGTTGTTCTTGAGCTATAAATGTGAGCAGCTCAACTACAACGAACAACGATGTGATTTATAATATTTTTGATGTATATTACAGTTATAAATAAGTTTTCTTACCACCTACATATATTATTATACAGTGTAGTAGAACGAACGAACACTATTGCTGCGCTTCCAGGAGAACGAGCTACCCAGAGCAAACATCATAGAAAATATATATATATATGTATGTAGTTGCACAAAATAGTTTTTAATGTAAAAACATTATTATTCATCTGAAAATACGATTGTCATCAACCGTATGTTCTAAAAATGGTCATCTGTCGGTTTTTCATTGAATGACACGTTCATTTTCAGTGGTATCAAATTTTATTCCACAATACAAATTTTCATTAACAATTTTCACTGTTCAATTTTATTTTATTTTTGGTAGAGTAGAATAATAAATTAAGAAGATAATTAATATGATCTTTAAATTTGATAACTTTTCAAAAAAGCATTCTCTTGGCAATTTCAATAAGCAGTAGTTACGAAAAATTTTGTATTAACTTATTTATTCAAAATATTATTTGAGAATTTGATTTTTTACATAGTCGTGCATAAATAAGAAAAAAGTAAAATCATTTTACAACTTCAGATCAAATATCATTTTAAACTTCTAAGGCCTGGCGTATATTGCGCTGCGTGTGGCAAGGATATGACGCATAAATGACATGACGCGATCGCGCCACACTCGCCGCATTGTGTCTTGGATCACGCGTTTTTCGAATCTTGTGTCATATCGCGTTGCACTGTACCACGCGAGCCGCAATATGCGCCAGACTAAAAAATAACATTTTTAAAAGTTAGATAAACATTTTGACTTTGAAAGAAATTAAAAATATATTATTATACGTATTTTTTTATAAATAATGGATAGTTTATTTCATAATATAAAAAAAATGTATACGAAAATAATAATTAGAAAAATGTTTTACGATGTACGCGGTTGTATTAGGGTGTTACGTTACATGCATGAATTTAAGTTGCACTGTTAAAGTTTTGTATAGAATTGCGTCAAACTTTAACAACACAAAAATCTTATCGTATATTATTAGGAGAACATAATGCAAATTTTTATATTTCTTTAATTATGAAAAATTAATATGGAAATTGGTTGCGTCCTGTAAGCGGTTGGGTTGCTGTACAAACGATATTTGGTTGATTATACGATATTGTGATAATCAACCAAAAATTCCGAAGAAAACTTTTGCTCAAATTAGAAAAACGCCAATTTCATACAATTTTTAAGTAAAATTAAATAAAAATCAAACTTCGTTAAAAACAGTTTTTAAAGACGTCCATTAAAATCAACGTTCGATTTTAAAATTCAAGTGTTACATCGTTCGTTTCGTAAAAATATAGAGCTCGAACATCTATTTAATATAAAAGTGCATACTCGTTTTAACAGAATAACCATTTGTAAATGGACATTGAACGCGCATAAGTTTCAACGTTGGCAAATGAAACGAGAACTTATTCTGAAATATCAAACATAAACTGTTGCTTCATGCATTTTGCATTCCTATAGAAAACTACATTAACTTGGGTTGGTATATTATTTTAAAAAGCAAGTGTTCATTATGTATAATTCTAACCTAGAACATCCGTTGTATGTTAAGCCCTAGCCTGACTACTCGCTTACACAATAACTATACTTAAATATCTAAATGACCTTCTTAATCCGCGAATTTTGCTTTCCCCTATAAATTGACGAAAATATCATGGATTGGTATATTATTTTGCAACATCGTGTTTCATATTGAAAACTATAATAGTCACAATTCGTTTGAAAATGTGAAAAATATATGACATATAAGAGATACTATTTGCACATATCTCAAGTGTACATGTATTAATATATACCTATATAGAATGATATACATACTGTAGTAAGTATGTACGTCATACTGGTTAGATTCTCTACTCATTTTTGTCATATTCTTTTTTGTTTTTTGTGTAATAAAAACTTTTCTGATAAATTATAAAATGCATCTAACAAATATTATCATGCCTCTTTATCTAGCTCAGAGACATAGTTTTGAGTAGCCGCATCCAAGTGCACACTAACATAACATTTTTAGTAGTATAGTAATGCGTTTTCTTTGTATATGTCCGTCCATGTGTTGAAACTTTTACATTGGAAATAGAGGAAATGTACAATAAAGTTGCAAGTGTTGTAAACAAGTTAAAACTCTTAATGTCATCAGATGAAATTTTATTGGACGTGTAATATCTTTTACATTCATGTGTCAATGCTTATATTTGTAAAAATATACATACAACTTATAAGATAACCATTGAGTTAATTGATAAAATACTCTACATATACTTGAATATGTATGCTGGAACCGGTTATAATAAGTTATTGATTCATTAATTTTATTATATATAGTTTGTAACTTGTTGATACTGCTGACTTTGTACGAGTAGTATCGTTTTTATAAAAGAAAAAATTTGTCTGAAAAATGTAGGTGTATGTGTTCTTCTAATTCACTTTCACTACTTTTTTGTATTCAACATTTCTGCCTCCGGTGTCATTTGAATATAAACAAGTGAAGATAACTGCTAACAGAGTTAATTGTGTAGATACTCGACATATGATTGAATTTCAATCTTTGGACATCTATCTTTTATAGTTTAAGAGTTGGGTCAAGGATCCATTGCACCCACTGGACAGATTTTGCACCTCCACGCTCTCTATTTTTTATGTTAAGAATATGCCACCGAAATTGCAGGTCGCTATCTCGTTTTGTTTTTTAGTTACCGTGATGATGGTCAGACGAGAGGATAGTTGGAAATGAACTAATTTGGTGTGTCTATGAACACTTTTTCCAAAACTTTATTTGTGCGGACAATATTAGGTTGCGTTACAAAGTTTAGACTAAAATGAATATACAGTGACATATTATGTATGTGGAGTATAAAAACTGCCTGTTTGGTCTGTCATTTCTTAGGTCCACTCAATAACTTTTCAGTGTTTGTCAGGATAAACTTAATTCATGTCATAATGGAACAGATTTTAGGGCCTACCTTTAGGGTCTTTTGGTGGGTACTACTACGGCGTAAATACGGGTAGAATGAATCACGCAAAACAATTTTTAAGATGCTTCATAATAAAAAAGATTTAAATAGAATAAATTTTTAACTAAATATTACGTAAATTTTTTAGTAAATTTTTCATAATTTTGTATGCAATTTGTTCAAAATAAAATAATCTATAATCTACAACAAAAATATGCTGTTTCACGAAACCACTCCGGTTCTAAAAAAATCACTACCACGCGATAGAAACAAAGGTGGATATCAAGATCCCAAAAGATCCAGACACAATTCTTGAGCTTTTCAAATTTATGTTCATTAAATAATTTTAATTTCAAATGGCTTCATTATTGAAATTATTGCTAACTTCATGTACAATTTTTTTATTACATTTATGCAAGCTCAAATAGCACTCTTTCTCGCTTACACAAATATACAATCATATATATTCTCTTGTGACATATCAATATTATTTCTATATATATAAATTTCTGTTAAACAAATCTTGTCTTACGGATTCTAACAGTTTTACGGTGTAAATTCACGTCATATTTTCAACAAAATATTAGGTAAATTATATATTTTATTTGATAACTAATTTAAATATTTCATCTCATAAATTATATTAAGTAATTTCTGTTATTATTATCATTATTATTACCCGACAACGACAGGGTTATTTTTTTATGATTTAATTTTTCATTTCAAATTATTTGTTCTAGTCAAAACAATAAATATACCTAAAATTTATTGGAAAATTTTTACAATTTTTATAATGTGTTTTTGATCAAATAGAAACTTAAGGTTAATGTTTGGGTTATACCGTGATGTCCGACCATATATCCTTTATTCAATTTTAGTTTTTACAAATAAATGTTTCCTTTTATTAAACAAATAATATTTGGAAAATTAATGGTTGATTTATTTAATTTCTTTCAAAATAATGATGGAAACTTTTAACTTTATCTAATTTTAATTTTGTCAAATTTTATTTTTAAATATCGAGGGCACTTTCAACTTATAAAGTCGTAATCAATTAATGTATATTTATTGTTTTAAGTTAGAAATATATAGGGAAAGTAGGTGAGATTATTGTGAATGAAGAAACTGTGGGTGGAGTTGTTAAATACTTTTCGATAAATAAAATTTTAAATTAAATTGAGATGAGTTATTAAGGTCAATTTGATTAATTAAAATTCTAAAATTTGAGTTTTTATTTAATTTATTGATGATCTACAGAGGTTCTTGCAAATTAAATTTTTAGCTTTTGTTAACAAATGTAACATCTCCGGCTTGTGTTCAATATTAATTTTATGACCTGTATTGGTAAGATGAAGTTTGAACAAGTTTGATGGCTGTTTACGTGTTATTTCTACCTGGTTAAAAATTTCAGCAAATTCCGATTACTCAAGGTCAACATATATACAAAATAACAAAAGTATGTCTGCTTGATTTAATGAAGACAGCAGTATTCGAGCCCTTACTTTCTGTAAGCTTTGTACATTCACAGTTAGAAATTTAGAGTATTTGCCAACAGACCTACTGAGGCTGGATATACACAAGAAAAAGATCGAAAAAATGAACGAACAAATACATAGATAAAAAGCTTGGTTAAAACTTGATTACTTATTCAATGATTATAATTATTCCTATAATCCTATTCAATGCTATTACTTAATTCTTAGATAAGCATGTGACGGTTAATAACAATTATATTTATTCTGCACATAATTAGCAAAATTTTCTATTCCCAATGATATTCACTTATTCGGACTGATGAATATAAATCTACTATTTCTACATCTAAAATAAATAAATACTTTCTACCTACATATTCGAGGTAGTCATCTTATCTTATGGGAATCAGATCAACAATGCATTGTGTGTTCGATATGTGAAAAACTGGACTATACAGAAAAACTTCATTATGTTAAAACACTTCACACTATTAGCTTCATTTGAGTTTAAGAATAAATCAGCACTTAGGAGTAGGAAAGGTAACAAGCTAATTGTAGTGATTTAATATCACCGATTTTTTATGATTCTTTTTATTAATGGATACGGTATACTTCTAAACTGGCAGTATTTAATAAAAATTTAAGGGCTGAAGGTAAAAGGGATCCAAAACCAATATTAAGAAAATAAATATCACACAGTAGTTCGATTCAGTTGATTTTTCTATTAATATTAGATATAAATTTGAAATATAAAAATTATTTTACAACTTATATAAAATTAAACTTATATAAAAAGTATATAAAAAATTTACTCATTAAACAAAAAAATCGATAACTATGAACCAATATACGCACAGTGAAAAATTTTGTATAAAATCAACACAATTTCGGTATTAGGACCAGCCCACAAAACATTTACATTGATTATCTACGTATTTGTTTCAGTTGCTATATCTTAATAACAAAACGGTGAATATATATATACATATATATATATATATATATTCACCGTTATATATATATATATATATATATATATATATATATATATATATATATATATATATATATATATATATATATATATATATATATATATATATATATATATATATATATATATATATATATATATATATATATATATATATATATATATATATATATATATATATATATATATATATATATATATATATATATATATATATTACTATACTTTTAGTTTTCCAGTATCTGACTGTTAATGTTAATATTATATGTTAATTATTATATTATATATTAATATTATGACAGTTGTATCTTAATACTCTTAATGAGTAGGTATACAAAATTAAGAATTTCCAGGCACTGTAACTTTATCACCACAATTACCATTAACTTCAATAAAATGATTTATTTTTAATGTATTTAACTTATTTTTGGATTAAGTAATACTAGTTAACCATAGTTAGCTTATTTATATAACCGGAGTCTCATTACAGCGGTCGAAATTCGACCATTATCACTCAAAATTGGATCTCACAGCCTGCAAACACAATAGTATATATGTAAGTCTTTAAATAAAACAGTTTATTGAACAAAAGTGTGTATATGGATGTGTATGGTAGTGTGTGTAATATAAGCCACACTTCTTTAATATATAAACTATAAGTGTGCCAAATTCTATACTCATCAGTCCGTTCAATTTTCGTAAAACGCAGTACAAAATTTTTGCTACTTCTGTCATGTTTAAAATCAAGTAACAAAAGAAAAACGACAAAGTAACACACAAAAATCTGTATATAAATTTAAAACGCAGACCGTTTTAGAAGCAAATACACAAATTATTTTACTGCGTGCTCTATTGTTGCAGATGTCTAAGGTTGCAAAAAAACAGAACAGCAATTTTTCAAAAAGAGCATTTTCTTTTCGTGTACATTATAAGATAATAATATTTCACTGTATATAAATTTATTTATATGAAATAGAATATAATATGTTTTGTACGGTGGAGAAAATACCTTACAATCTTTAAGTACACACGACGGAAAGGATTGATACAATGGGGAATATGGGAATTAAAAACTAAGAACTACTTATTTGTATCAATACCTAAGTTCTTCTTATTTATTTGTATAAATAAATGTATGAATTTCCCAGAAATTATTGCTTTAAAATTCGAAAATAGAAAGCTTAATTGGAGTTTTTGGAACTGTACCATTTACGAAATGAGTAAATTATTATTTATATTTAAAAAAATTTCAGATTATTTTTAGTCAAATCAAAATGAGATCCTAGTCAATTTGAAGTTTAGCTATTTGCACCGTGCTTGAGTTTATTTTCAGATGTTACTATGGTAACGTCATAATTTTCCATCAGAAAAATTCTGTAAATAATTGAGTTATATTATTGTATATAAAAATTTTTTACTAGCATATTTAAATGAATTATTAAATAAAATTTATTCAATAAAAATAATTCTATTTATTCTATGTCAGTAAATATATAATTTATACTATGTCGTCTTTTTCTTCCATTTTCCAAATGAGAAAACTGCATTTCCAGTACCTCTTTTTGTAACTTTTTTAATAGTATTTATATCAAATTTGTAATATAATTCATATGTATTCTATTGGATAATATGAACAACAAGATAATATTGTTTATTGTAAATTGACTTGATTTTCTTAATATGATTTTACTAATTTTACTAATTAAATATTAAAAAAAAAAAAAAAAGTTTTATTCAACAAATAAAAATTAAACTGAACACAATGAATTTAAATCATAAAATATAATAACCTAATAAATTTAAAGTGAGATTAAATAAAAATTGGGTATAACAAATTCAGAGTTAATTCACTTCCAATGGCTACCATTAATTACAAGATTAATTTTATATATTGTCCAGTTATTATTATTACATACATACATACATATACGATATATAATATGTTATGTATTTCTATAATGCCTCTCTCTCCGTATTTCTGGATATGTGTATTACGACCTTCTAATATTTTTTTATTAGGTTTTTTAGCATACCGTATATAATTTTTTTATAAAAGTGCATGTAATTGGCTTATAGGATACCAATTATTATTCATTATATTGATAAATAACGTCATACATGTTCATCACCGTAGTGATTATACATAAGGGTTATTCTACGGTAAGAGGTTCTATCGATGTCCATGGTACTTATATGCACTTCAAAATTTAAAATCAATAATGTTAGTATGCTCAAAGGAGTTGATTGTGAATAAAAATTTTACACAAATTATATTAATATTCTATAATTTTGCAGTGTGTTTTTTCTATAGAAACTTAACGCTTATCGTAGAATCACGCGTTTGATTTTTTTTTGTAAGAAACAAATGGAAAACAATTCTTAACAGCTTGTAATTTATTCGTTTTTGAATCAATTTTTATTTAACTTTCGAATTTTGTTTGGTATTGAGCCTTAATTAACTTACTGATGGGTAAAATAGTAAATTTGTTTGTTTTTTTTCATCTTCCCTTCATAAGTTTTTAGTTTAAAATTGACCACGCATTAATAAACCAATTTCAAAAGTTAATCTTGTAACTTGTTTTTACAAAATAAACACACATTTCGGACAAAATATTAAAATTTACGAGTCGTGATCTGAAAAGTTTCCGACTTTAATAAGAAGATAGCAGCATTCATCAAAGCTAGTGAATGTAGTTGTGCATTTTTTGGCAGTATCTCACCGAGATTTTTGCCATTTTGGACGCGTATTTGTAATTTGACAGTGGTTTGAGTGAGCCGATTGTAAGAATGATAAAAAATTTAATAGAGCTTTCATTAAATTTTTGTTTGGTTTGGGTTGGCTCGATAATTTTTACCATTTTCACAAAAACACTTACATCGTCTCACTCAAACGAGTGTCAAACTAGCTTTTATTGACGACTACTGCTATCTTTCAAACATTTTCAGACCATCCTTGTAACCACAAGAAACTGTTAGCCAGAAGTAAAACTCTGTATTGGATCGCAAATATCATCCACAAAATGTATATTCCTACACAGTTCATTCAAAATCTTTAACACATCAATATCATACAGTTTGATTCAATTTTTCTCCATGTGCCCGTCATCTACAGAACTCAAAATTTTAGACACAAAAATACGTTTAAGGTCGTTAATGAACAAAATCAGATAGAAAAAGCTGTGAGTTTTTAAATAAACAACTTTTGTTTGAAATATTTTTAATTATATTATCAGCGCTAATCATTAAAACATTTTAGAAAAGAATATACACTTGTATGAATATGGTATACCAATTAAATTCAGAACTTCATAACCATTTACAAATTCATTATACACACTCCAGACATGTTTGCAAATGGATATTTTTTTAAATATTGTACTCGAGTTAAATATGCATTTAGTGAGATTATTTAACACATATTAGTACAAATAGTCAGTCGTATGTACAGAATCGGTATGGTAGTGTGTATTATTACCAACTATAATTATCTATATTAGCAAAAACATTTTTTTTTCCTTAAATCCCATTGAATATTATTATATAATACCATTGTTGAATTCAAATCCTCTTTGTGCTCTCATCTCATGCATATGTATACGTACGTATATAGTGTAGGGTCGTCAAACTATTACATAACGTAGGTCAAAAAATCCCGAAACTATTGCTTCAAAACAGTTTATCGCTTTCAACTTTTCCTTGAACATTTCTATTAATCTTTTATACCTCTATTTTTCATCCTGGCCAAATATGTTTAGTTCGCTAACCGAATTTTCTCTTTTTGATTGAATTTAATCCTGCACGAAGGATATTTTACATTTAACTTAGAAGTATTTGACTGGAGAGTATAAGTTTAATCGAAAAATATTTTTTCATTAAGTTCCAAAAACCAAACACTTCAAGTTTTAGCAAATTTTTTTCCATCATACGATGGCTCGTAAGCGTTTTATGAGTTTTCAAGCCGTTAAACACTTTTGGAATATAAATAATAAAATAAATAATGGAGTTTAACTTCCGTTCTTCATACATATATGTACATTTAAAATTGTAATGTAGCTGGTAACGATTACTTCGTTCTGATCGAAGAGACGACAGTGTGATTAATCAACCGCACCGTAAATTATAATCAATCATACTGCCGCTCCCCTGGATTCGAACCCGCAACCTTCCACTCTACGTTGTTAAACATGTAGAGGTGTTAGTGCCCTTACTCGCTGAGCCACTGAGCCGGTAAAGGCACTATATTCTAATTTTGGAATAGAGTGAATACTTTGTTCAGAACTCAAAAATATTGATAGCAACGTGATTTTTTATTTAAAAAAGTTAAAAAAAATTCCCTGTTTCTGACTCTTTTTATGGAAAATAGTGATAATTAGAATAATAGTAAGCACCCTCCGAACATTGAGAACTCATACAACTGCCTTCAAGTAACACGACTTCAGGTGTAAATTGTTGTATTTCTTTTGATGGTAAACATCACTATTTCAGGGACGGAAGTATGTTAGCAGGATAGCAGATCGGAAAACGTTCCCGACACTCAGAATAGGTTCAGTCTTCATTGGCGAACGTACAAACTAATGACCGTCTGTGAGAAATTGAATGGAATCTGGAATTAATATGTCAAATATGCGGTAGAAATATTGACTTACATCCTCGGTAAAGGAATCTACAGAAATTGTTACCATCATTTTGTATTATGCATAGGATTTTATGAATTATTATTGATTACAAAATGCTACTGCTAGTATTCGAATCCAAAACCTCCCCTATTTAATTTGCATTCTTCAAAGAGAATTAATATTTTTGAGTCCAACAAAACGTCATTATTTATCAGTCATAGAACACTTTGTTGCTTTTGGTTTATCTTGTACCTTTTGCTAATTTGTTGCATTATTTTGAGAACAAACTGTATTCCATTCATTAACACTGTGATCTTAAAACTTTTTTGACCACCCTAATCAAATCTTTTTACCCAAAAAATAGTAATTCATCAAATTTTATTTATACATGACAAAATGTACTTTTATAGGAATGTAACACACCGCTTACTAAAATGTTCTATGTATTCCTCGTGGTACACAAACCACACTTTCGACATCACTGCAATAGGAAACTAAGTTCACATGCATGTTTCATGTATACAGTTCATATATGTATTAACAATGACCAATACACGAGAAAAGTCACTAGCAGTCGAGTTTGTTGTTGGGTATAGGTTTGGTATTTAACAATTTTGTTAGAGTATTGGAGATATAGAGAAATTGGTACCATAATTGGATAATATAATAATATTATTATCATCATCCATATACTAGTAGTCAGTCCATGCTATAGATATTCAGTATGTTTGCTCGAGCATGCATCCACCATACATGATGCATGTATATATGTATTTCATATATGGGGTTCATTACAAAATTATAAATTAAGGTATTAACATTTTGGAATTTAGTACGTTTACAACATTTGTTGCTTTATTCGGTGGTCAATATATACATATATAAATTTGACCTATAAATACAAATGTTTCATGTGCATTCGCTTTAGTGTGTACAGTGTGTCATCCAGAAAAGTTATCCCATAATTGACTTGTCTTCTTATATGATTTAGAGTACTTTATATAGTTCTTCTGAATATTCAATTCAACTTTTATTTTGAAAAAGTGAATATATCTTCTTAATGCACACATAATACATGTAATCACATAGGCTAAACCAGAACCCTCCCCCCCACAAACCAAAAGAAACTTTAGGCAAGAAGACGCAGTCAGTCAAAATCCTAGATTTTATGAATGAATATTTCAGTAAACACTTCGGGAATGGATAGTAACTATATTTCACACAACATTATATCTAAAGTTTTTAAAAAATGATATTTAATCAAAAATTTGTTTTTATTGAATTTCAAATTGTTTGTTTATAATTTAAAAGTTTCGAGTTTTGGGCATAACAATTTAAAATCAAACTCTAACGCATTTACTAAATCAATACACAGAGGCTATGTGGGCACCTTTACCACATATGTTTTTGAATCCTATCTTTTACAAAATCTCTTAATTGAAAAAGAGATTCTCATGAGCATAAGCAATCAGTATTAAAAATGGATGTAAACGTAGAGAGAGAGTGGTGTTGTAGGTATTATTCAATTTTATCTGTATGTGTGTGGTAATATCAACTATGTGTAGTGGCGATGCTTTATAGAGCTAGGAGCTTGGCTTTATATGTAATTAAATACGACCAGCATTCCAGGATAATAATTTATATATCAAAGGATTTAAAATGTCAAACAATTATTTTTCATTTAAAAACTCAGACATGTTATTCGAAATTCAGTTACTTTAACTCTTTTTTTATATGCTCACACACACACACACTATGGATAGCATTACTCTTCAATTATAATGCTACTACTAATTATTAAATAACTACATGTTTTATTCAATTTAGAAAACTAATTTCTTTTTAAGAAAATAAATGTATCGTCCATAAACCAATTTAATACTTTTAAAACCATTCGGAAAATAATTCTTAATTTTAATCAATAGTTTTAATTAAAAATAACTTAGAGAAATATAGCAAAGCAGTTTTCGCTTTTCGAAACGTTAAACGAAGGTCATGATATCACAACCAATGCAGAAATAAAAAAGTAAATTTAGAATTATTTTGGGGTATTTTTTCTAAAAAAACTTTTAGTCCTGGTGAGCGCCTCATCATATCAAATCATTTTTAAAGTTATCGTTGTTGTAACAACTTTTTTTCTCTACAAAAATTCTGAGCATTTTCTGTAGGTCGTTAAACGTTTCCGATTACCCCTACAAGCTTGAAATTGTCGGACATGGGTGTTTTTGTTATTGTTATCGAAAGATCATTTCAAAACAGATACAAAAACGATTTTACGGACACCATCCTTTGCCCGATAACATAAAAATTGCAATTTTCCATAATTTTCAGGTTGCTGGACAACGGACATCTAGTTTTATAAGGTAGTAGACAAAATGGTTAATAAATTTTTTATTGATTGATTTTCCCACTACAATAACAAAAAAAAAAAAGGATGTCTATCAATTTGAGGCCTTTAAGGACAATCGAAAACTTTATGGGCTCCGAAAAAGAAAACGCCACACTTTTCTAAATTTTTGTGTAAGGCACGGTTGTTATACTTATCATAACTATGCCTTATACAAACTTTACGAAGTGTATTTATCAATGACTTGATATCATTACGGGCCATTTGCTTGCCTACCCATTTTAAGTCATTATTATTCACTTTGGCTTTACGTTCTCATTCACGGTATTATTTTTCTGGAATTTCACATAAAATTTTAGCACTTTTTAAAATTTCTCTAACTAAATAAACCAAAAGTTTTAACATTTAAGCGCTCAAAAATCATGATACTGCTGTTTAGATATAGATATAGTTTAGATATTTTTGTATGTTGTAGCATAGAAGAATCGTGGGAAAACTATAGGTTTTAAAAGTTTTTTCCTTGAAGGACTGTTTGCAGCATTTTTATGAAAACGAATATTTTTTGATAATAATATATATATATATTGTAAATAACTTAAAAAATTTATGAAAATTAACCTCCAAGTTCTGACAAAATGTTATGGAGGATGTTTTCAGAAGTCAGTTGCATATGTGCTATAGGTACAATATTTTAAAATAGTATAGTCTTCAGTCTTAGTACTGCATATATGTTATTAATACACTTTTAAAGAACAAATTATATGTTAAAATTGGATGGATAAGTTAAATGGAGAGCATTTGTTTGCATGTTTTATGGCAAGGAAATGTTGAAATAAGTATATTAGAATTGTTTTTAAATTGGTATGATAGTTTTGCACAAAACCAGAATGATGGATTTAAACTTAACCCAAAATAATTTACTTGTAACTTAATTATTGTATGTTGTCATGTTGTATATGATAAACTATTTTGGTTGATACAGTATCATACAGGATCTTTTTGGCTCATTGTACCAAAATTTATAGGATATGACTTGTAAATTAATAGACCATAATATTCAAGCCAAAATTAATTTTTAATAAACAATAAGTTGTCATTACAAAAAATTTGATGTAGGTTCGTTTACAGCAGTAATAATTTAAAGAATCCTTTAAAAAATTTCAATATTATCCAAGTATGATTGCTTTTCAAATAACACAAAAGTTAATCCTTATCTGCATTTTCTTTCAAAAGAAAGAAAAAATGTAGGAAAGGTGACTTAGAGCTTGTATTGAAAAGATTTATTCGATTGTTTTACTGGAGATTGAAAAAATGACAAACGCAACATAATATGTTTAGTTCACTGCCAAGCGTCTTTGGTGTAGTTGGTAACATAACAGGCTGGTAATTGGATGGTCTCCGGATCGATCACAGGTATATATGTAATATTTCCAATTATTACTTTTTTTAAATAAAATTTAGGCTGATTTATTGAGATGTAATCCTAGTTTCTACTTCTGTAACATAAAATTTTTGTTTTTTAATTTTTATTATGGGAGGTAATTAATTTTATATAAATTTAATATGCTTTATATTGTAATTTTATTTTTATTTTTTTAACTACTTATTAAATTTATTTAAAACATTTTAATATTTTGATATTTTTGTATATTGGCTGACATACAAATCGAAACAATTTACACTGTTTTATGTTATTGGTAATTTACTACTATTTGTAAATTTTTTTGATTATGTTTTTTTTTTTCTAATTTATATATTTTGACTTAATAATTAATTATCTATTTTATGTAACCATTTTTTATTTACCTTGAACCGAGTATGTTAATATGCCGTTGAAGTAAATATTGTAATAGCTCCAATAAACCTCAAATGAAAGTCGACCTAAGAGTTGTTAATACGACAAAATATCGTTAAAAATATCTAAGTTGCAAAATCTGACAATCGCACTCAAAATGAAAACAATTAGCTTGTATTTATAGTAGTAATAACCATAATTTTAACAGAAATGGTAGTCAATAATCTTAACGTTTTCTTGCCGAAAACTCTCGATTAACGTTTTCACTTATTGTGAAATGTACAGGGTAAAGAATTGACCAAAATATTATGATACACCCAGTATTAATGTTTTAAATAACTGTCAAGAGTAAGTTAACAACAATGAGTTATAAAATCTCATCTTCAGTTAAGAATTAGTCTTTGGTTTTGTTGAATATGTCTCTATGTGTCTCTTCTCTATGTGTCTCCATGTAGATGAACGAACAATGTTTGTTATATTATTGTGTCGACCTCGACCACTAAGCAAACCCACCAGACGAGAACTTACTAACAAACAAAACTTAACAGCAGTAATAATAATCATAATAATAATGATTATTATTATTATTATTATTGTCCTTAGATCAGTTTCTAAATAACAATATTGCTATTATTAAGTTTGTTGGTTGAGTTGGTGTATGTTGAGAAATTGATGGGAATGGGTAGAAGAACAGTCACTTTCTTATGAATTGATAAAATACTAAACAGAATGTTAAACTTTGTTTTAAGTAGTCATTCACATAAATAGACAGGAAAATTATACACTGGCAAAAGATATGATGATCCGTTCGGAATTCCCTGTTGTATATTATTTAGATTTACGTTTATGAGTGTCTTTCAAATCCAATAAATATGAATTATATATCTTGTGAGTTGTTGATTAAAAATTTGCTAACGCAATCAATCAAAAGAATCTGAAATGAATATTTTTGAAAATTCTAGCAGAGTATGTCACGATTTTATGTGACAGTTTTCCTTTGAAAATTCACAGTTTATCAAACCATTTCACGGTGATTGCAAAAAACTACAACTCTCTAACTTGTATAGGTAACAGTTGGGTTTTTTGACCGCTTCACTATGTAACAAAAAATGTTAAGTAAAAAGACAAATTTCTCATTCTCCAATGCATAAAATCGTATCTCTGTATATCATGCTGAAAACATATTATTTAACTGTCATTTTTTTAATATTTAAATTTTTTCTCATATTAAAACATCACAAGCGAAAGAATTTCTCCTCAATTTAATATAAAAAAAATAGCTTAAACTATTTGATGCATTTAAAGTGGCTCAACTCTTAGAGTAAATTAAAAGGGGAATCGCAACCGAGTTTCTTTTACTTAGATCTTTTGGCCCTCTGTAACCTCTTTTAGAACACTTCATCACGTGAAAGCAAAGATGACTCCTAGCACAATTATATTATGGTTATAATATTGGTGGAGTCGTTTAATTCGTTCTTATCCAAGCAACGACAGTGTGATCACCCAACCGCCCATTTTCTTTCATATTATAATTAACCAACCTACCGCTGTCTGGATTCGAATCCACAACCTCTATTCTATGACGTCAAATGGGTGTTAGTGCCTTTACTCATTTATTCTCTGAGCCGGTGTCTAAACTCTTGAGTCAAATACGAAATGTGTTTCAAATATAATATCAAATCAGAGATTTTTATTAAACAAATCAAATCTGAGCGATATCACTTATAAAGACAGATGTCCGTCGCTTAAAATAATTAATTGTTGGAGAATTAATTATACTGTGTTGAAATAATCCAAAATTACAGCTTGAAACTGATGGATGTAAATGCTTACGGGCACTTGGACTAATTAGTTCAAACAAAATGGGTGTTAATATAAAATAAATATGATATTGCATATCACCATGACGATTATTTTGAACAATCTTCTATAAATTTTGCATATGCAGAGTATTTTAAATCGACTGGAGCAATTTTGCCACAATTCTGCCTGAAAAACCAGAACATGATATTCCTTTTAGTAGTTTGAAATTTTGTGCAATTTTCAAATCTTAATTAAAAACAAAGTTGTGTTAGTTACACAAAGTATAACTCAAGAACGGCTAGACCAATTTTCATCATTTTTGTGTTTTATCTTTGTCCGGAATAGGCGAGAAGGGGTGAAAAACGGGAGCAACCTACTTCAAATGTCACTTACAATCGATCTAATACCATTTTATAAAATGGTAAAATAATTTTTAATTCATTTTTCTGTAAAAATTGTATCAGCAATGCGAGATCGGTTCTGCTAGTAGTTATAAATAAACAAAATAAGCAACCATTTCTCAATGTACTTCGTATAAGTATAAATTTATGAATTACAATAATTATTTACTACAACTGAATGATAATAATAATCATGTTATAAATAAAATAAATCCCAAACGTAGAATTTGACAACACTACCATCTAAGTCACTCCAAGAACAACAAAGCAGTAGCAACAAGAAGAATATACAAAACAATTTTAACCAAATATGGTAGACAAAGATCAACGTTTTGTTGGTTTGTTGGCTATATTTTAGTTCCTTTATATTAGACTACTATATCTAAAACACAGAGAGAAAGAAATTTGTAGCAAAGAGAAGATGAACTATATATACAAATTTCTGTATAATAGAATGTACACTCAAATCATAATAAAATTTAACTAATTGGTTATTTTGTTCAACTTATTACTTATAAGAAAACGTCGTCCATAAATCATGTGATTCAATACCAACATCTATAAAATTTCTCCGTCCCTCAATGTAACCCAGGAAGAAGTTCGATTTTCTATTTATAGGTTACATGATTTCTTAGACTGCCCACAAGCATATCATATAACCTAAAAATAACTTAAAAATATGTATATTATTTTATGATTTGTGTAACAACTTTGAAATGTTAACCAGTATCTATTCAGCGACCGTAAAATTTCCCCAGCAAGCATGCAATTTGACTTTTTTATTGTTGTAGGAAGGTCATTGAATAGCAAATGCAAAAATATTTTTGTACGATTGTGGCAAAAGGGAATATCCTTTGCCTGACAGTTTCAAATGCTTTTATCACGTACGCAACAAGACGGTTTTTAATTTTTTTATACGAGAATGTCCATAAATTTGAAGATTTTTAGATAAATCGATAATGTAACAGGTTACAAAACAAAGAACAGGCTAGTTTTCAGAATGTGCATACAAAAAAACTTGTTACACTAATCATAACAGAGCCATTTACAAATTTTAAAATAGGTATTTATAATACGAAATGTTTATGGGTAATCGGGCGTCCAATATAAATGCTTCATCCAATACCAATTCGAAATTGTCGACCTTATTTTCTTAAAATTATTTGATCCAAGTCTAGCAGCTGTCTTAATTATATAATTTGGTTCTCAAAATTGGCAGAACAAAGATCGATCTTTACCTTATCTAGGAAATTTTGCATTTTATTTATTCCGCTCTATGTGTATTTGTGCCGTCGCTTTTAAAATTTGAAAGCTTTGACCGATTTAAATGAAATTTGGTAGACAGGTTATTACTGTTGAATGACATAATGAGGGGAAACAGGAAAGAGACGTTGAAATTTTTATTGGCCCCCTACCTCTATTTCGCAAAAATCTCTGAAAATATTATCTTTTTCTCTATGACAGCTATGAAAATGAGGTGAAATAAATTGATATGATTAGTAGAAAAAGGAAAAATTTATGTTTTTCTTTAATTATCTCTAAACAACATCCTACGTTTCTGTGCCAGCAAGGAAGATGATAAATTCATCAATGAGTATTTGTACCTTCGCTTGTAAAATTTGAACACTTTGACCGATTTAAATGAAATTGGGTTAACAGGTTATTACCTTCTGGAAATTCACTGTATAATATACAATAACGATTTATTGTAAGAGACATTAAATGAAAATTTACAATATTTAACGAAGAAATAGGAAAGAATGGGTTATTTAAATCAATGTGAAATGACCTGTAAAATTGCGGAAACATCTAATTTTTATTAACTACCCCTCTCTGTTTGGTAAAAATCCCTGGAAATACTGTTTTTTTTTCCTATGAACTCGAGGAAAATGACTTGAAATAAATAGAAATGATTAGAAAAAATTGGGAAATTTATCTCTTTCTTAAATTATTTCTAAACTACACCCTGCGTTTCTGTGCTAGCTAGGAAGATTTTTTGTCAACTTCTCAGAGTGCACAAATAGAAAAAATACAAACCAATATTCAAGTTTGGTGACTGTTTAGACAGTTTGGTTAAATTTTACTGAATTACAGAGTAGTATTATATATTTTGTTGTGACAACTTTGTGTAACTTGTCAAGTTTCTGTACAGCAAGTAATAATCATCTTAAACAATATATTCACTGTTGTTGAACACAAACATTATAAAATAGTTTATCTAGTTCAATTTAGATTTTATTCCTATCATGTATTTTAGATAATATTTGAATTTGACACAATATTCGAACCAGATATAAAAATAGAAACACTATACACAAAACTATTGCAAACTATAATAAGTAGGTATAAGCCAGGAATTTTTAATGAAAAACTGTGAACTTAACTCTACAAGCCCTATATAGAATTTTGAGGTAAAATAAATATTTTAAGGGTAACATACGAAAGTTTTATGATAAATGTTTTTATAAAATCACGAGATGTGCAATTTTTTGTTAATTGGAATTTTTCATCGATTATTGAGATTCCTAAGTTTTTTTGGAGTACGAATTGAGTAACGTGAGCAGTGTATTGCATTCATTATCAAAAATAAAATGCATTCATAATAAATTAGTTTTACTAATTATATTATATGTTCTGTACTTCAAAAAATTACATGGTAAATTTAAAATCGGTTAATAAATATTTGGATTATTTTTTGGTCTGCATAAATGGTTGTCTATAAATATATCCCTTTAGGCTGCTTACAGCCTACTAAATGAGAAAATTAAAATTTATTGTATGTATAAAGTTGGCCTAAAAACACCCTATTTAACATAATATTTATATATTATATAAGATAAAGATATATTAATATCTTTATTAGGACAACCCTATAGAGAGCTTTTCCCAAAATTCAAAAAATTTAATTGCTAATTTAAGGTTTTTTTACTTTACGATTGTATATAGATAGTATAACTTTAAGTCCAACTACCATAAGCTAATTTTATCGAAATCAGAAGCAAAATACTATTCTTGATAAAAACGAAAAATCGAAAATAATTTATTGTCTCCGATTTCGATAAAATAATAATGTTTACAATAATACTTTGACTTGTAGATTTTAAAACAAATCAGCTGAAAACCGTTTAAAATAAATTTAAAGCGATATCTCAAAAACTGGCCATAGCATTGTAAAATAATAATTTTTGGATTTCCTATACCTTAATTACCAAGAACATCTAAAAATAGCATCAAAATTTTTTTATCTGAAGGTTTTTCATAGAATTACAAAAAACTACTTTAAGTTTAAAAAACCATAAAATTAGTTTAAATATTTTCAAAAGAATAATGCTGAAGACCTGAAAATCAACATAAAAGTCTCCGATTTCGTACAGGTTATACAAAAAACTTTGTTTGGGCTCTAAATAATATGTAGAATAGAGAATATATCTGATGCATCATAGAAAAATAAATATCGAACCACATATACAATAAAAGTTTATTTATTTGTGAATACTAAAACTAAGTTTGTTCAACAATTCTATTTAAATAATAAATAATAATTATTTATGAAAGGTAATTAAGTTTTTATTTTATATGAAAATAGCTTACATATATCGATGAAAGTCTATAAAGTAGGTTGCTTGTGTATTATTTGTTTATATTGATTTATAATTTATATAATCAAAGTTGACTAAAAACAAGCCATTGTTTATTGTATAGCATTTATTTATATCCATAGATAGAAGTTTTCACAACCAAAAAATATGTACAACTGAATTTAAGAAAATTGAAACATTTTATGATCAAAAATTTAAAATTATCTTGTTGTAGGCACAGTAAGAAATTTGTTTACTTCTGTCAAAAACGGTCTATATGTAAGACTCTCTTAGTACTGGACTGAAATCTAAATAAATGAAGTAAAATAGTTTTCCTAATAAGAATTCAATATGTTTTTATTTAAAATTAATCAAATATTCTCTGTATTGTAACACAAATGATATTTAAATGAGTTAACACTGATTTTGTGATATTTTTGTGTGCAGTTAATAAAATAAATTTAAGAATACAGATATAAAAATACTATTAAAAAGTAGCGAACTTACACATCTAAATCAATTTAATATATAGGCATAGTGATGTTTAGAGGATAGCTGTGATTGTTTACTATCTGATCCTCAGGACCTTCTTGTCCTTAGGATCGATAGCTACTGTTATAGTATGTTACTGTCATAGTAAAGAATGTACTTTTATGTAAGCATTAATCCTCACAATAGGGTACTTTCGGTACTGAGAAAAAAAACGTGAAATTTAGCAAAAATTGACATTTACGTAGAAATATTCTTAAATGTTCTAAGCTTAAGTCCTAAACGCTCATGACTATTTTATTATCTTCTATTTAAAGTTCAATAATTTTATCCTTAAAAAAACACGATGTGACGTCATTTCGGTAAAATTATTAGTTGTCAGTTCAATCTATCAACAGTATCTTAATTAGTTTAAAAAAGTTGTAAGTGTTTGGTTATGTTTTATTATCAATGGGTTGTTATACCAGTATCCACATCATTATATACCGATATTACGTCACTAAAATGGTTGACAGCGTTTTTAATTTTACAAAAAAAGGTTTAAATAATATTGTAATTTTATGGTAAGTTTATTTTGCAAAAATATTTATTTTTGGTGACTTTTTACTAAGTTATGAATATTTTGAAGTACTTTTATAAACATCCTAAACTACACAAAATAAAATTTTTTATTTTTGGGAATACATAGACGAATCAACGGTTGATTCATTTTTTATATTCATATAGTACATTTGTTTCAAATTATCTAATAGCCCGGTAATGTAGATATAAGTATAAATCCACCTACCTATTATACACGGTACTCCTCTTACATACACTACAATTATCGATACCACCCAAGTATTAGTTTAGGGAAATTGCAATCATTATATTAATGATTTGTTTATATAAAATAAGGGGTGATATTGAGAAATTTCATTTCCTGTTAAACGTTTCACAATGTGTTTGTAGGAAAGATAATTATGTGTAAATATAAGTATATATAATTAGCTATAATAAAAGGTAAACAGTGCTAATTACGTCACCAAGCTTCATTTACGTCTCAATAATATTTAGTTTTTTTTGAAAATTCCTTTAGAAGTATACCGTTGAATGCAAATTATTTGTAATGCATAAAATTAGGAATAAATTATGTAGTCAAAGTAAACTGCGTATTTTTGGAAAAATAGGAAATTCAACTATAATTTTTCTGCAATGATTTTCTGTAATGAACAAAAATATAAATTTTAGGTAACACTTTCATTTTTAAAGAAATGGTGGCCCAGCCAGAATTCTAAACAAAAATGATATTTGAAAACGAGTAATTCAGATACAATATCCTAAAAGGAACGCTGTTATTGTTTTGGGATAGAAGATAGCTGTAGCTATATTTATGTCTCCTCGCTTTCTTCAGGCTTCAAGCACAACCTAGAGAGGAAGAGAAGTAATGCATTTACTATAAGCATCCAGGATATGTTTGCGGGTGTTCATTCAACTGGTCAGTCTAATCGCCAAAAGTGCTAGACAATGACTACGTCGCTAATAAATGCGAGTCAGAAATATTAAATCAATCAAACTAAGCCGCAAGATTGGCAAGAAATGTAAGACAAAAATGTCAAGCACACAATGTCAAGCCACGCTTACATTCTAATCAGAAGTTATCAGAGAACCTCAATATGCATCATATAATCGGGTTACTCCAATCATAAACGACACTGCCATCCATATGAATCTACTATCAATATGCATATTGGAAAACCTCGCAAGAAGAGGCAGCAAATTTCGAAAAAGATCCCAAATATATTTGACATATTAATATTGTCACATTAAACAAAAAAATATATAACCATCCTCATATGTGAGCTCAAAAATCATTCGAATTTACATTCTGAAGTTTTGGATTTAAACTGCAGCTCCAAATGTAAAACCTTTTTGTAATTCCAAATAGTAATTTTTGGATTATTCTTTCTAAAATTATTTTATGAATTTTTTACCTTTTCTTTCAAAATACAATCTGCTTAAACAAATATAATCACATTTTTCAAAAGCTTGCCACTTTTCACTTCGAGTCGATAATAGACAATATAAGAAGTTCTTTTATGTATCATGGGAATTTATGTGTACAATGTACAAGAAAAACGTATTCATGCCACCGATGGGAATTGATTAGTAATATGGTATTTATAATACACTAGTAGTAACCACATTAAAACAAATTAATCTTTTCTAGCACAAGCGGAACGAACGAATAAGTTTCTAGTAAAACTATTTAACAGTTGTTTTCAGTTTGAAAAGTAATTATTTCACCTTTAATACCTTCAATACATAATAGAATACAGTTTTATTCATAAAATATCAAATATTCGATTGGTGTAAATATTTCTCTAAATCACGAAGCTCCTAAATTACATTCTTTCATGGCAATTTTGTAAGTTTCAGTAAAGAATATTGTGATCGTAGGTCCAAAAATTTGCTTAAACGTAGATTCATGGAAAGTATATAATTTTCGATATCGAAAGAATTGTAAAGTTGTTGATGTTTTGGCATCTCTTGGGTAACTATCAGTTCCTGTCTACTTGCCTGTCGGTATACTGGTCTTACTCGATAACTTAGTCGGCTCTTTATAATATATTTCCAGATTTTTAATATTCTAAAACGAAACATCCTCAAAATTGAAAAGCTTACAACAGAAGGTACTATGTAGTCAAAACGGTCACCACATTCTAGGATTTTCCTTAACCCTTCTTCATTAATTTATTTCTCTGAAAAATACACACGAATGAGGATCCAGCACTCCTACGGAATTCAACAACTTACATACAAAAATATTTTTTATTATTCTCCTTAAAAAAACTTTTCAGTTATTACTATTTTTTATGAATAATACTGTACAGAATCTGAGTAATATCTTCTTTCCTACAAGTCTTGGTACATTGATATCTTGTAGTGCAGACAAATGGGTGTGTGGTATTTTGTATAGTATTCTTACACCAATCTTTTTAAAACAGTGTACTCAGATCTTCAGCAGATTTACGGTTTTCGGAAATTATTTCGGAAGAAATCAGGGAAAACATTTTTGACTATGATTTCGATTCTATTATTATATTTATATGAGAAGTTTGACCTGTCCAAAAATAACATGATAGGTTGCGTAGTTTTTAAGATATGAACTCCTTTCCGGAGGTCAATATTTTTGACATATTTCAAGCAGTATCTTAAAAACTAGTCGTCCAATTTTAAAATAATTGTTATTTTTGTGTCCAAGACTTTAAATACTTTAAACATAAAAATAGATAATTTGATGCCTTAGCGATGCCCATTAAATTTTATATCAATCAAGGTTTCTTTTTATACTCGAACATATTAATTGTAGTGTAAAGTTTGTAACGTTATCTAATATTGACTGTAAAAACAAAAACTTTGCTATAGGTGTAGAAACACCTTAGTAGTTTTTTTTCCGACTGCCCGCGTATCCGTCATCACTATAACTCAAAAACAAAAAAAGATAGCGATCTGAAATTTCGGTGACCTTTTCTAAACACAAAAAAGTGAATTTAAGTTCATGAATGAGCAAAATTGGTCTATTGTGACCAATGGATCAACCAACTTTTAAACTATAAAAGATAGAAGAAAAGTTCAAGAACAAAACATGCTTATTTTTTGAAACAAACAACTTTTCTTTCAATGTTTTTTCGTAAAATGTATGAGTTCTCCACCATTTTATCTCAAATTTGGCAAATAAATACATACAGATAATATATGTTATGTGGAATGCTAATTAAAAAATTCGAAACACTGATATTCAATCATATGTCGAGTAATTAGACAATTAACTCTGTAAGTTGTTATGCTTCACTTATTTCAAACTAAATACATTTGTCTTTTTACAAAAATACTTTCATAAGTCGTAAAATATCCGTCATTTATTTAAATCGAAGAAGTTCTACGTATTTGAAAGTACAGTACTTTTGATTTACAAAATAACAAACAGATATTCTTCTGTCTCATTTATTTGTTATGTTTTTATTTAATAAATAATTCTTTATATTGGTTTTTGTAGTATATTCGTATAAAATAGTTGATTTTATATATCGTTGTAAATAAGTTAAAATTGTATGTCATCAATTTGACCCGAATTCAATTATAAAATTTAAGCAACATAAAAGATTCAAGTAAGTATATTGTATGGTATATATGTGTGGTGGACTCTAGTAAGCTCTGTCTGTTGTATATAAGTATAAATATATCAGTAGGAAAGTTTTACTTATTCAATACTATATGAAAAGACAAAGTTTAGTACCAAAGAAAACCAATAGTAAAGTATGTATATATACTAAAAGGAATGGGAAAGAACTGATTCTAAATAGAAGAAGCTATATATATATATTATATATATGGTGTAAGTTTAGTATTTGGAATTGGTATTGATGCCAGACAATAATATTACTATACACATGTATTGATAATCAAACACCGAAATTATTGAAATATCACTCGTATATGGTCACACTCATATATGGTTTTCAAGTGCAAACGGTAGTAAAAGACGCTCTATTGAAAAATGTATATATGGGCAGGAAGGGGCGATACCATTCGGTTTGAGTTTAGATTTATAGCTATGAACTCCTACTATTTAATGCTTACGTAGCATGTGAGCCCGGGACGGTTGTGATGAGCGGTTTGTTGAGCAGATTATGTTGAAGCACTGACGTCGTGTTGTTGTTGATAGTTAAGTAACCGACAGGTTTGGTTGATAGAAACCATATTGGAAAGTGAACGCTTCACTACAGAATTCGTATAGAGAACATGTGAGAGAGATGGTTTTTGACTTGATGGCTGCCTTGTGTTGTTAGTTAAGTATTTTTAGTTGAGTAATTTTTTTTGTAAGACCACGTGAAGGGTAAAACCGTTGAAGAGAAGAGACATGGAGTACGTATATCGCTGTTAACAAATGTAGTACCAAGTGATTTATCTATTTGAGTCGTACATTGTAGTAAACATTTTTATGTGATTAGACTATTAGTGAACGATTACAAGAGCAAATTTTCTTGTAACGATTTATCTATTTGAATGACAGTTATACATATATAGTGAAATTTTAGTTATTATTCGAATATTATTGAAATGCAGTTTTTACCATGTTTTCTGTTTTTTACTATCAAAAACGGTACTCATAATACATAAAAGATTGAAGAAAACCAATAATAAAAATTCTTGGAAACAATAATTCATAATCTGATTAGATTCACCACAATTTCAGTTCAAATTTACGGCAATTAACCCATACATAGATTAATAGATATTATTATATAATTTGTTCTTCTTGAGTTGTATTAATCAAAAATAAAGCATGTAGTAACTAGATTATTGCCACTAAAAATTTTCAAATAAAAACTTTTCACATAAAATAAACCGCCAAAAAAACAGAAAAGCAAAAAATAATATACATTTTTTACTTAACATTGATTCCTAAGTTCTTATAAGTATACCAAAGTTATTAGGAGTTCCTAACCTAGTGTAAGAGAGATTTGGATTGGAAAAAAATTAATAAATATAATTTTTTTTTCAATTTGATTTTACGTATTATAATCGAAAATAAACATTAAATAAGTTCATAAATTTTATTAAAATGGATGAAAAAGGACGAGTTTTTAAGGTTTTCATAAATAAAACACGCATGAAGATACATTTCGGTACTTTATTACAATGCCAAAACAAATTATGAAGATATGTGGTCCGTTCTCTTACTAACCTACTCATAAAGTTCCTACTATTACTTATACTAAAACATACAATTGCCTCCATTCATATTCTTGAACGTTAATCGTTTTTGTGTTGCGCTCTTTGATTATCGCTATTCACCAAAATATATATAGTGTGTAGTTCGAAGAAAAGTTGCTTGCTTTCTAGAACTTTCTATAAATGTGGAAGTAAATGTATGTACGTACGATCGAATGACAACTCTGTTAAAGAATTACTTACTTCACATTCACAACTTACTAAAAACTTTCACACTTGTGTCTGTGTGTGTGGTTGTGTGTGTTTGTGTGTGGGTGTGTGAGTGAGTTGGTGTACCCTTCTAGAACGATTATTTCTTTTATTAATGAATGCCAATACCAGATGCCATCTATTACCATTCAATGTTCTATTATATATGTTGTAATTCGACCTAAATATTTTGTGTATTTAGAAATATCAATACGAAACGTTTATAAGACGAAAAAAAAATTTAAACAAAAATGAAGTCATAAATAATTCATTACCTTTCCTTGAGGGAATTTCCTCCTCACCGACTTGTAATTATAGAGTTTGTACTATTGATAGAATTTTGATAGAATTTCTCATAATAGTACCCTGCATTAATAGTACCCAACTTTTTAAGTGGCCTGTCATTCAAAAGTGTGCTTCTAAGCAATTGTTGAATTAAATAACGTGTAATATACATTATATTAGTTTCAATTTTCCAGCACAAATAACTCAAAAGATACTTATCTTATTATAAAATTTGGCATGCACAATATTGACATGAAAACTTAGTCCTTGTCAGAGAGTTTTTTCCCGAAACAATTTCTAAAATAAAAATCAAATTTTGATTATATATTTAAAGACTTTTCGATAAGCACTAAGTTTTCATGTCAATATTGCATATCGAATTTCATAGTTTTTGGATAAGTATTTTTTTGTAATTTTTACTGGAAAGTTAAGTGAATTTTGAATCAAGAAAAGAGCAACATATATGTGAACTATATCTAATACACTATTTATTGTATTTCATTCATTTTTCACTTACAAATAGCTCAAATACTAACTATGCAAATAAATGACATTTCGCATGCACCACCATTTTGACTTAAAACGAGATTCTTCTCCAAACGAAACAACGAAACTATTCTAAATATAATTTAAATTTTATTTAGAAATATTCGGGGAGGGGGTAGCTCGGTCATTTAGGCAAGCCTCTCGTTTTTATGCCAAGATTGTGCATGAAAAATTATGTTAATTCCTATAATAATCATTTGTTAGCGCAAAATGAATGAAACTCAATGTATATTACGTGAGATATTGTTTTTATTATAGATTACTATTTTTTAGGTTAAATTTTGTTGATGAAAAACTGCTTTTATTAAAACATTATTTGCGAAAACGCCGTCCAAAATAGTAAGGGTTCCAAATGCTTATCACATTTTGTAATGCTATAATACAGATTGTAACGCAATCAATTATTATCTCGTGGGCTAATTGATTATTTGTCGATACTACCTTACTGTTTAGTTGGTTAAGCCGGTGACTATCTTGGATTGCTAATTCCCATTTTTGTTCCCAACATCAAAACGAAAACTGATTTAAGAAACAAAAGAAAGCAACTGTTAATTACGCAGTTCCTTTTGAACGAATTTATAACGATTTCAAATCGGCGGCCAATCTATAGTGTAAGTATAAATTATACTTTAAAAAAGTTCAATTTTTTGTTTGTTTTCTATATATCATTTTATTCTGAATGAATTTTCATATGATTAAATCCATACATATAATATAGCAAAATCACATATTTCAATATAATATTTATGATTTGAGTTTATTCAATATTTTATCACATTCAAATGATCGGTTTTTGTAATACATAAATTTTTTATATTATTTGAAATTAAAATCCAATTAATATTCTAGTTTATAAATTATTTAATTTAGAATTTTCAATGGCATATTGGAAATTGAACATAAAAGATATAAAAGTGTGTTTAATTTGATGCAATTTTATTATTTCGTTTTGTTTTTCTATTATATTACATTTTTTAATTAAAAAAAAGTGTTAAAAAATATTTTAAAAGTTATATTTTTAACAAAGTTGAAATGAACTTTGGTTTTCTTTCGTCTCAATGCTTACGAGATATTACTTTATCAATCAAATAACATATTTAATGGTAGGAGAGTCCAAGCGGGGGTTTTTTTATTTACTCAAGCGCGTCAGATATGGGAGAACCTTATCTCTTGTTGAGTACCTGAACCAAATTTTAGCTCTCTATTTATTACGAGCTAAAAATTGTAAATTTATTTATATAATGATTTTACCGTGATACAAGACAATGGCGCTCGCAAATTTGCAAAAATACACACCTGCTCAAATCGTTAGATTAGTAAAAAGTAGACTTCTGAAGGTGAAAGACGTTTCTTAAAAGTATCTTATACTGTTAGTAATTTCAGAGAATAAAACATATGTATGTATTTTATTTTTGTGAATGTAAATAAATTACATATCCATCCATATTGCATATACTTAATATAATTGAAGTGAAAAATATTCAATACTGTAGGATATAAACATTGCAAATAATTGGCTCTCATCCAGATTGAAATTGTCTTCCTTGTATTGTTTGACGTAAGATCGGTTTACAATAGGCGCTGTTGATATGGTAATAAAAGTTTGCATAGTATTTATATTACTATTTTTATAATATTCAATAAATTTTGAATTTGCATTAGGAGAGACCGGTGCACAATGCAAAATGCACAGGTGCTTGTGACTCATCACTACTAGCAACCTTGCCATTCGAAAGATCATCTATCCTCTTTCGCCATTAAATGTAGACTAACTTATTGTTCCGTGTTATGCCAATATTTTGAACAAAAAACTGTATTTATATAAGTATAAAACTAGGAAGTGCAAGAATTATGTAGTTTAGCCTATAAATCAATTTCGACATACGGTTTGTTTTTTCTTAACAATCCCATTCTTCCCAAGTCTCTCCTACATTTTGAATTTGCATACTTGAAGGTTATGTTATTGAATTCTATTGTCGGAATATATATGAAATAAAATAGGGTTTATTACAATAAGTATCAAGTTTATAAAGCTAAGCTCATTTCCTTCTGTTTGTTTATGACGATCAGTCAAAATCACAGTAAAATTATACCAGGTTTTTTGTATTTTTGGATTTTAAAATGTATTTGGAAAAAACAACCATCGATCGCTGATACGTGTTTTCGAAAATGACCATATTTTTTACAGTTTTGCGTTTTCTTAACAAAGTTAGCCATGACATCGTTAGTTTTTGAATAAGTTATAATTAGTAAAAGAAAGATTTGTATTTTATAATTGGACGCACTGTACACGTTTGATTAATGTCAAGTGATCGTAATGAAGAATATTGTTTTAATTTCAAAGAGTGAATATTTATAGACTAGTTCCATTGAGCAAAACGTTAATTAGTAATGTAAATTTTACAAATGAATTACAGCTCATTGAATTCCAAATACTAATAGTTCTCTACGTATTTTTTAGAAAAAACAAAAATGTTTAAGTATCGAATGCTCCTGGATGAATCATTACCAATAAATTCATTAAAAGAAGGATTTATTTAATATGCATTTCGTATAAAAATATCAGATGGCCATATTTCGAGTTGGCTCATTGACTTTAAATCAACATTCAATGGCTCTTTATACGTCTTGACTTCTAGTTTTTATATAAAAGTAAAAGTTTTTTAAGGAAAATATTCTCAATGAAGCCACAAACAATTGAGCGACTTAATATTTCCGATTGAAATTGTTTAAAACTTTAAATAAACTGTATTTTCTATGAAATAGTTTAAGGGCAATTCTTAGACTTACACCGATGAATCTTAAAATTTTTACGAAAAGGTGTTCATACAATAATTTTTGTGTCAATTTCATATGGTTTACATTTCGAGTCATGGATCCATTGGACCCACTGTAACGATTTTATTCATTCAACTTTATCACGTTTTAGGTCCCGAAAATGCATAGAAATCTCTTTTCGTTATCTTGATGACGAACGAATGGATAGATGGAAATGAACAAATTAGGTAATTTTATGAAATCATATCTCAAAATTTTCTTCATTTCTTCGATATTTGCTGCTTGAGTTTCATACTTAGGAAATATTTTGCATATTCTTTATATATCGATTATATAAAATTATTCGATTATTTACATATTTAACTCACAATTTACTTTATATTGTACATAGGAACTGGACTATAAAATATTTTATAAAATAGAATACAAATACTAAACGAAGAAAAATAATTAATCCATGTATTGTAAATGTTGTTTTAAATAAGGATCACATATTGAAAATTTTCAAAGAAAAATAAATCTGTTCGGATAATTGAAATAGAGGAAATTGTGTTTTTAATTATTTATAAAAAAGAAAAACCATATTTGTGGAAGAAGTTAGTTTAAATATTATTTTATCAGTCACATCATTTAGGTTTTAGTTTAAAACTTGATTCTATTAACTCTATCACCACTATCTGTGAACAACAAAAAATCGATCGAGTTTTACTTTAACAATACCACCAGGCAATTTGATTCTGTCTTTCTATTCTCACTCGAAGATCTGTTTGAAGCTCATGTACATACTTCGTAGAGAGATGAAATTTTGGATCTATTAACTGTGTATGTATGCTTTGGACCTCGCCACACTTTAAATATACAGATATCGATAAAGTCTTATATCTCGAATTATTAATGCACGAAGAATTTTGAACTAAAGGACTTAAGCTAGTTTTGATATCATGCTGAGCACTTTATTGTTTCTTCAACTTAACTATGTCGAAAATTTTCGATTTTGAGATATCAATTAAGACAACCATTTTGCCAATAAAAACAACAAATATGGCGACCACATCCTTTGGCAAATTTATTTGAGGATGGATTAAAAACAATCTAGATGATGCGTTTTTTTTTTAATTAATGGAATATTTCTACACAAGTCCTCACTTGTTCCCGAATTAAGCTGTACTTATCCTTTCCGTTCAAAACCAGCAAAAACATTTTTATTTTAATTTTTTTATTTTCGTACCGCGCTAAAAGAAGTTTTCACTTCAAAAAAAATTATTTAATTTCGAAAATGCTCAGATACGTAATTCCTATTTTTTTTTAGAATTTGACTTCATTCTAGAAACGTTGTATGAAATTTGCATTAAAAACAATTTCGAAAATTTTCTTACGTGAACACAGGAATTTTTCAAATAGTACAAGAAAATTTTACACAAAAGCATTCTCAAAAATGAGGTGAACGTAATGAACATTTTCAAATGCTAGAGCATTTTTTTCTAGCTTATTTTTGAATTAAAACCTATATAGCTTTTCAACGGAACACTAAAGTATGACCAAAATGAAAGAGAGGAGGTTTCTCACACCTTATGCGTGAATATTCCTCCAAATTTTCAATGAAAAAAATATAATGTTTTTTTTTTGTTTTTTTTTACTTCAGATTATAATATTTGCTTCAAATTTGTCCTAATTATCACATTGGTCTTACATAAAATTAAAACAAACACAAAGCAAATGAGATATAACACAACGATATAGAAGTTAAAAATTGTAGTGGTATCCTTTTATGCTCATCAACGTTCTCTTTATCTTTCAAAACATTAATTAGTGCTTATTATTAATAACAAGAAATACAAAGTACTTTGAAGAGATAAAGTAAAATTTATATATATATATATATATATATATATATATATATATATATATATATATATATATATATATATATATATATATATATATATATATATATATATATTTATATATATATAAATTATCTATAAATAAAAAGAATAATCTGAATGATATAACAACGCACAGCCCGAACTACTGGATTGTATAAACTTTAGATTTACACTTTAAGATGTTTATTTCAGTGTGAGAACTATGAAAGTGAAAATTGACTATTAAAAATTTTCTATTTTATTAGCTCGGTAAGATCTTAATTAGCATACATAGATTTTTAATAAACTTTTGATTAAACCAGCTTCGATCCAAAAATTAAAACAAAATATACTTTTTTCTATATTTTAAGGTTTCTTAGAGTAATTTTAACCAAAAAATTACAAAAAAATCCTGTCTATTATAATTGGAAGGTTTTATAAGTCTAAAATAGACACGAGAAATCGATCCCGAACCTGATTTTGCTAGGTTTCTATCCTACTCTTCCCAACGTTAAATATATTTATTTTTGTTTCTTTCTAATTTGTTAGCAATCTTAAGCCCCTCCAAGGATACCGAAAAATCACAAGTATTTTTGTTCCAGAGTACATGCGATTTGTAAGGTAATGATAAAAATTTAATTCGAAAGCAAATTTCTCATAGACATTTCGATTATTTTCAAAATTTGCCACCCAAGTAAAATGGCATTAATTTTTCAGCCAAAAAGACACAAAAAAAAAAAACAAGTTATATTTTTTTTATCTTTAGAGCAATTTTCTTTTAAAATCTATAAAAGAAAAAAATGTTTATTACGATTTCGCCTAGATATACAGGTATTTTAGACTGTATAGGCCTGGCGCCTAAAAAACTTATTAACTTCGATCCACCGATAAAAATTACTAATTTGATGGAATTTAATTATAGTTCATGACGTATTAAAACACAAAACATAATTTCTGTATAAAAATTTTTGTATTAAAGAAATCGTTTAATGGTTGAATCTACTCGACTTGCACTTATTCTCATTTGAGTGCTTAATAGCCCAATTGAAAGGTCTTGAGTCAATGAGTGTTCTTAGACCACAAAGATTCGATTTTTTTAGAGCAGGAAATATCCAACTTTGAGAGGAGAAAATCTCATATAGAATTAAATGTCAAGTTAAATATCCCCGTTTTGCTGTCCTACATCTCATCCAATTAGAGTGTTTAATAGCTCAAATAAAAGTTTTTTAGTCACTGTGTGTTCGTAGTCCAAAACTTTCTATGCTCATTAAAACGGGAGATATTTGAATACAGAACCATCACAGCACTTGAAAAATGAATAGCCTCATATGAAATTCATATTATATAATTTGGTCTAACACTCAGTGACTCAATATCTATCATTTGAGCTATGAAATACTAGCATTTGAGCTACCAAATTGGATGACTTGAGATTCTTGAGAACACAACACGCACTCATAATCTTTTTTGTGTGATTTGAATGATTAATAGCATCAGGCCTGTTTGGAAAATGTTACAGTTGTTTAGAATTTAAGATTCAAATTCAAGCTATTAAATTATTATCAACAATTAATGCTGCGGAGCAACACACATTATTGTCTGGTAAAACTGAAAACTTCTATTTGTATTGTTTAATTGCAGACTCTTAAAGAGGTAAGATAGATTGATTTCATTATTTAAAAATCCATTAAGTTTTTCATGTAAAAAAATGTCCATTGTTAAGGACACATTGTCTAAGAAACAGTTTGATTGCCCTTTGTTCACACTGTATTCAGATACAATGTTTAAATAGAAACAAGATTGCATTCTTTCTGTAGTATTTTCCAATGCAAATAATCTCATCGTACAACAGTCAAGACAAAATTTATTTACCTAAAAATATTATTCTTTTTATCGTAAATACTTAAAATTGTATTTCTATTTACTTGTTGTGTATTTTTAGTCTCTATAACGATTGTAAATAATTTTAAATGTTGGAAAATAGTTTCCTTTAAATAAAATTCCTTGCTACTCGTATTTCCGGTTTTTGCTGTATTCAAAATATGAATTTTATTTTTTTATCTTTTTCTATTGATAAAATATTTTACACAAAAATTATTTATATGGTATTAGATATTGCAATTCAAGTTTGTACTTCCGTAGAAATTTGGTAAGTCGATCTATTTTTACCCTAGTGAAACATCACATTATCAAAATAACAAAAATCTCTTTTGAAGCAACAAAGTTTTAAACAAGGTCCAATTGAGTATACTCTAATGGTACGGCTTACAGGTCGGTTAAATCTATTTCAAGCTTTCGAAAAGAGAACTTCATTTGTCAAGAGACAATTATATGTGCCCTTAATAAAGAAGTCCGAAAAAATTATATTGAAATGAAAATGAAATGAACCGGAAATAAATTAAATTATATTGGATTATTAAACTTTCGATTCATTCTCAATCTAACCTCTTCACAATTTTGTGTTTTTCATTTGGAAAGGAAATAATTTTTAATTCATTCCGATTAGTCCATTCAAAATTTTGAATCGCAATAGATTTTTTGGTTATTGAAGATTTTGATAGAGCATTTCACGATAATTAGACGATCCTGGGAATTGATCCTAGGAATTGAATCCAATTGTTAGTCGGAAGTACTACAAAATACAACACAGATGCTTGGTATTTAATTAGGTATCTGTTCTTCGTATGTATATGCTAATTTTGGATAGGATGTAATTACGAAAATAGGAAAGATGCATAAATATTTTATCACTTCAATTGAAGCGTCGAAATTCTTAATTAAACAAAGGAGGAGATTTGCATAAAAAACCTTTTTGGGTGCTTTTTATAATAATATTTTTATTATTCAGATTATTATTTTAAAAAGTAAGAAATTTAAAACATCGACATTTTATTTAAGATTTCAATTTAACATTTTTGAAGTAAATTTTATCCAAAAATCAAAATCTGTTTTATATGATATTACTGTTATTAATGTATTTTTAATATCACATAAACTCCGTTCAAAACTGAGACATTTCGTAACAAAATACGAAATAAAATACGTTATTTTCAATGGTTTTTATTGTTATCATTGTAACTAGTTTATAAGATGATATATTATAGATTATGATTAGGCTAGATTTGTTTTATTTTTATTATCATGTTCATAAAAACTTGATTGAATTTCATAAAAACTTCATAAAAACTTGATTGAAAAACTTTTGAACATTGAATTTCAACAAAATACGCTGAAAATTACTAATCTAAAAGTCAAATAAACTAGATTAATAACTTCTAATAATAAGTCTAAATAAGCCAAAAAATATTTTCAATGTTTTTTAATGATTTTTCAGTTTTCAAACATATAAAAATCAAGTACGATGCTACAGGACAAAATTTGCATAGAGGTTTGGTCTATCCAGAATAAGTTTAAACGTCAGTTGGTAAAGACAAAATTAAATACTTCCAAAAAATCGTCAAAAGTTAATACTTCTAGACAGTTGCATTTTTCAATTTTATTCACATTTCCGATTCAACGTTTATTTTATATGCATTATCTAAGATTGGAATATTTATCAGTCCAAAACGGTACAGTCGCAAAACAATCTGAATGTAACGGAGCTTGTTTGTACGATAGTTACATGGAATAGGATAGAATAAATTCAAGTGCAGCAGTAGTAACTTTTACCGATAAAAATAAATATACCATGACGTAATTTATTTGTTTTCTTTTTTACGTCTATATGCATTTTTTTGTAATTATTTAACGTTTTTCAGATCGCTACAAATAAGTACGCTGATTTTTCTCAAATTCAAACATCTATTATCTCAGTCAAACACAAACAAAGATTTAATTAAACATACAGGTGGAAGAAAACCCATACAATTAAGAAAGGGATTCCTGAATTTTTCGTTCAAATAACCATAATTAACCAATATTAGCCTTTAAACACTTTGAGAAAAAGTAGTTATTTATTAATTAAATCTTATTATTTATGTAAACAACAGGTGGTAATGACGGCATATCTCAGAAATTTCCGATAAACTCTGCTATAAAATTTATTTTTGGAATGCAAAAAAATTTTCAGTTCAATAATAATGAATGAACATAGAGGTATTGCGGCGTGCATGCTATATTTTTCTGTGTATAATAAAATATATCCGTCAAGTTAGCAAAACAAAGTATTCAAAATATAAATATGACCAATATATGGTGATTTTTATGTGCTTTTTAGATGCTGCAACATTAAATTCGATGCTCAAATTTTTAATTAAGTTAATCGAGTCGTTATGATGCACTGATGCCATGATATCACGCTAGCATAGCAATGTGAAAAAAATAATATAATTTACTTATCAGAATTGGGGCTTTTTCGTCAACATTCAATAAATAAATTTAATCAATATTACCAAAAAGATCATTGCATTGATTCACATATGTCACTACATAAAAAAAAGTGTCAAACTAGTAGCCACATCTTGAAATAACAGAAGTATTCAAAATTGAATTAATTTTAAATATGCTTAAAATTTGGTGCTTTTTAGGTACATGTAATTTTTTGCTGTGCCCGAGTGATGTCCTGATATAAGTGAATTTGAGCACGTAAATTTATTTTGCAGCACTTAATTTTGAGCATATTTACATTCAATGTTACTTTGCTCTGCTATCTTTTTGGTGATCAATAAAATAGTGTAATGTAAGAGAGTATCTTTTCTCTATTTTCCATTATTATTTTAACTATTTGAAATAGAAGAAATTGAAACAATTGTTGCTAGCATAAAACAATTTATTGTTAGCGTACACGTAAACAAAACAGTGGATATAACTATTAAATACTTTATACGTATACTGATTTGTTGGTGACAAGGGCAATTGATTTGTCTAAAATGCAAGTGGTGTTCTATTTTCATTGTTTTTCTTTATTTTTTTAATGTGCAAATACAAAGTCCATTCAATCAGCCATTGAACTATTGAAGCTTTTACAAAACAAAATACTTTGAAGTTTAAATGACAAATACAAATCCAGGTATAAATTTATTTAAAATATCTTATAAACGAATACTTTTATTGGCATTGTTAGAGTTGCAAAAAATAATAACATTTGGTTTTTGAATTCAATAAAAATTATTTAAATACTATTTTAGGGTAATTTTGTGCAACAGTCTCATAACTGAATTTGAATATCGGGGGCGGCATGACAGTAAAAAAAACCCAGTCCGTTGTAATTACTTTCTAAAAGGTGAAAAGTGAAAAGTCCGGTGAATCTAGGGGGTTGAGGCAGACTCCCACGGGCGCCAATGGGTTAATGTTTTGTGATTTACAAACGAGGGTGGGGAATTAGACGCCCCTTTGTCCTCGGACGACAGAAATTTTAGATCCGTCTCTTAGTTCTACGTATTTTTTAATATTTACTATATTTTAAATGATTAATTTTTCAAAAAATTTATTTGTAGTTTTTGAAATTTTTTCGATTGTATAAGAAAACGTTTAAAAAACTGAAAAAATGTTCAACATTTTTTTATGTTTATTTTACGATTGGTTTTTGTATCGTATTTTAACGACAGCTAAAAAATTAAGCTCGTAATCGTTATAAAAGATATTATCTTCAAATCTGCGGGTCAAAACTGTCGTAGAACCTATATTTCATCTAAATCGACAACATAAAAAACTTTTCGATTTTTCCAAATTGTTCCATTAAAAAAAATAAATTCGAAAACAAATTTTGAAAACCGGTTTTGAAAATTTGTCTCAATTACGGTGGTAGTTTGACCTGTAGATCTTTATTTAGATTTCAGTTCTATTTTAAGTTTAGATACGCAGTTTTTGAGATATCACCAAAAATCCGAACCAGAGACCGATGTATTTAATGTAATATGTCAAAAACTAGTTGGCCGATCATAAAATAAACGTTATAAACCCATAAGAATAGAAAAACATTTTTGGGAAATGTTCCTTCAAACGTAGGTTTTTTTTGTTCGGGTATAAATTTTGATGCTACGGGAGTCTAAGCGGGAATTTTAGGATTTACTCTAAAATGACGATTTGAGGATGATGAAAGAGAATGGGGGGGGAGGTACGAACTTGAAAAAAAACTCCACCATGCTTAAATCGCCTAATTAGTAAAAATTACACTTTTCAGAACGTAATCAACCTACTATATCTTAATCTTACGCGCTCGTATAAATACAAAAAACCTCATTTGGGCTCCCCCACTATTATGGTTGTGAAATTATTTAAAATTCCAAATCAATTCACTAATTCTTATTTTTTGATTTATAGTATAAACTCCCGTAATTATATACTATCCCGGAATTATGTACATTTACCGTATATTATATAATATTTCCTAACATACTCTCATATTTAATGTCGTAATTCTTCTCAACCTCAAACCTCATCGTCATGAAAAAGATATGTGTTCATATTATTCATGAATAACAGCCATATTTTAATCTATTAATATATTACTAATAATATAACAATGTTGTTACCCCAGCTACCATGTTGAAATTGAACTGTAGAGTTTTGAAACGCTTACAGAATGTTCGTTATTGTTGGTTACGTTTTGTGTTAGATGCTTTATTGTTCATACTCAAATATTCATCTTTCATAGTTTATTCCTGCTATACTCTATTCATCGAAAGAGTACTCGAATAATCCAGGCCAATAATTTTTGGATGCTTCAAACAATTGCATTTCTTAAATTGTAGTTATACATGAATATTTTTAAAATCTACAAGTCAAACAACTATTATAAACATAATTTTATCGAAATCGAAGGCGAAAAATATTTCTCGATTTATTCGATTGATTTTGAAGCGATACTGTTAAGAAAATTAGGAAAATCGACAAATACTTTTTGTATCCGATATCGATAATATTATATTTACAAGATAAGTTTGTTCAGAATATTTTAATAATAGTATCCATTTAACGATATTTTTTGACATAACACTTGCAAATCGATCCAGAAGCCAATATATGGGACAATTTTCAAACGATATCTGGAAAATTATCTATTCAATCTCGAAAAAAATTATTTTTCATTTTGGTAGATTTATATTACTCAAAAAACAAACAGTAATTAAATTTTTCATAGATTTTTTTCGTGATTTTTAATGTTTATCTTTCCAAACATTCGTTCAGTCTTCGAAATAAACACATTTCATATTACATAGTCTATTTAATACTAATTTTAATCCTAAATGCGTATCTTGATCAGCGACCAAACTTGTTCCATGGCCGAATTTTTCAAGTGTTTTTGACGGAATCTAAAATCTGCATTTCAAATTTGATTAAAGTACACCCCGAAAATTTAATTTCATCGAATCAAACGACTATCACACAATTTCTCTATACTGTCTGTAAATATCACAAAAAACGCCAAGATATATCTGCTTGCAGAGCGAAGCTCACTGAGTTGAAAATACCTGTCTTAAAGATGCTCTACAATTAAGATTAGGTGTGCTATTTAAAAAAAATTAAATGTCCATCTAAAATCCACAAATTCTCGTGTACCCAATAGCATAAGTAATTTTTGAATTCGTAGGGTTTTTTAACACCTACTAGAATTTTCTATTAGTATTTAAAATTTACCAACACAGATTAGCTGCATCTTTCTTTAAGGGAAAGTTGGTATCTTCCATCGTAATCCTAGCATTTTTAGAACGAAACTCCTAAATGATTTCAAAAATATAAAAATGTGTTTCTGCCAACATAAATATTACATACATTATATTCATCATTTAGGTACTTACCTTTTGTTGTCCAAGTCTCTCCCTGTATCCTGTAGGGTTAGGATGGGTATCACTTCTTCGACTGCAACTAATATTATTCCGTTGAATAGAGTATTTACTGTATTTGTGACTACAGTCACAATGCGGAAGACAGTTGCGTTCCGTATGATGTAATGTTATTATACATTTGAATCTAAATGAAATTTGGCTCTATGACATATTGTTAATTATCTGTCAATTCTGTTATTATCTATATTTTCTCTCTCTCTCTCTCTCTTTAATACATTTTCCCTGTATTTTCGATTGTTGAGTGTTCAACAACTGACATCACGCACTTAATAATAAAATCATATAGCATTCATACTAAGATTATATTCGATTTTGAAAATATTTTAAATATAAATTATCAATCGAATATCGTCGCGTCAGCTAGATTCGTTTACCTGCTCAGTCCAAATGAGTTTTTGTACATAGTAAAAATTTCAAGGTATTTTCAACCGTTTGCTATAAGAAAAAACACGATTTATAACAATGAGAAATGCTATGCACAAAAAGAAAAATGAAAAATGCATTTTGACAACAAAATTCTGCTAAATCCTCATTGTACTCCCACCTAATTACCGGTAAACGCGTAAATTTTTCATGCTTTTGTCAAATATTTGATGATATAACCAATTAATTAAAAATAATATTATTTCCTTATCATGCATCATTTATAAGTCCTCTGGGGTTTGTCGTAAGATAATGGAAATTTAGACGTAAAAAATAAACTTTTATCATATTCTAGTCTCTATAAGATATTACAGAACATTGATCCATTCTTCAGTTTTGTATAAAAGCAGGATAATAAACACTTTAAACAATAAATTCAATAAAACATTTGAAAAGAGTTCATAAACATTCTGACCAGATTTTGGGTAATAACAAAACTTATGAGAAAGAAAATTAAATTCAACCGTGAACTCATGAGCTTTTTCAAGTTCATTGAAAGTTTTTATAAGTAAAACAAAATAGGTTTGTTTCGTACATTTATGGTATCCTTATAAGTTTTTATATAGTTTCACATTTAATAATAATAATAAAAGTTTTCAATGTAGAATATGTGTAAAATTAGCGAATTTTCTTTACTATTATATCTAAAACTACAAATGTTTAAGAAATTATCCTTTATTTAAAAAAATAGCACTGAAATTCTATTTAATCGTACTTGAGTATATCACGAAAATCGAGCGAGGGTTAGGTCTATGAATTTTACTTCAATTTAACCATTAGTTTTGTTATTGCATTTATAATATATTGATTTAAATTAAAACAAAATTTCTTATTTTATTTAATATACATTTGCCTTTATATTTAACAATATTTAAATCTATTTCAATGCATGTAGAGCCATCTAACGGCAAACAATGGAATTAAAATTTAGCGCAAAAAATCATTTTTCAGGTCAGGGCATAACAATTAAATAAAAAAATGTGTGTATAAAAATATTGAGTGAGTAAAAATAAGTGTGCATCAGTAATGATAGCCATTATTGGTCAATATGCTGTATTGGCAAGCACGGCTTCCTGCGAATACTGCGTTATTGTTAGATATGAAGATAGCTATATCGTAAATTCGGTACAGTATTTAAGCATTTTGGTCAAAATTTCCATACTAGTTAATGAATTAATCATATTTTTTAGATAAATGCTTAATCAAGATTCTTGATTTTTATGATTTTTTATTTTAATTGATTTTTATGATGCTTAAGCTTGAAGTTGAAAATGCAGGATTCAAAGAAATTTTTGCTTAATTTCAAAATTTCATATAATTTCAATAGCATCATATTCTTTAAGATCATTCCCTAATAATTGTGTATTCGACCCTTGGTAATATTATAATATCTTTTCCAGAAGAAAGTTATTCATTCGAATGTAAACTTAGTAATTTGAAAATCAAAAACAATAGAAAGAGACCTTACTATTATTATTATTATTATTACCAGTTTTATGATCATTATTGTATTCGATTGAATTCGAACATATCACACTCCAATGAATTTCTTTTGTAATATTCATAATTTTATCAAGACATTATAATATCTTTTCCAGAAGAAAGTTATTCATTCGAATGTAAACTTAGTAATTTGAAAATCAAAAACAATAGAAAGAGACCTTACTATTATTATTATTATTACCAGTTTTATGATCATTATTGTATTCGATTGAATTCGAACATATCACACTCCAATGAATTTCTTTTGTAATATTCATAATTTTATCAAGACATTATAAGTATATCAGTTAAGGTTATTTGAACGCTTAAACCAGAGTGGGGTGGAATAAGTGTTGAAGTACGGAAGAGGGAAACTACCAGTTATTTCGTTAGTTCACTCTGAAGATGATGTCGTTTAATTTTATTTAATTGTATATTTCGTATTCAAATGAAAACCTGAGAGTCAGAATAACAATCAACAAACAAAATTATTTAATTTCCCTGTATATGGAGCAGAGTTATTTAAGTGTACAAAGTCACATTCTAGGTCTAAATCAACCAAAAATTGCATTATGTCAATTCTTAGTGTTTTTCATATAACAGGCCGATAGAGAGGCGAAGAATTTGTATTTTATATAGTTATTATATGTCCAGCGCTCCATAGAAGGATATACAACGCCCAATTTGACTCTGTACTGAGAAAATAACCTGGTGTACCATTCCCAAGATTTATTTTTCTGATCATTCATAAGCGTTTTCTTTCATAAGCCATTCATCAGGTGATTCTAGGACAAGTTTTATGCATTATCTTCGGGGTTCTATTCAAGTATGTATTTATTGTCAATGATATATCTTCTTCTTAGCTTCTAATTCTAAGAAAACGATCTATAAAGCTTATCTTCTTATTATCTCGGATTATTTTCATCTTTGGAAAAATTATAAAAAATTAGAGGAAATCTTCGAGGAAATTGAGTCTTAAGGCAATTTTACAGTAACTTGATTTTTTCTGGACAGATCGGTTTGTTACTAATAGCAAAACAATGATGTTAGAAAAAAATTGATTTTAATCCAAAGAATCGCCTGTTAACAGCATTGATTCTCCTTTGCATTTCAGAGGTGGCATTGTTCTTAATGTTAATCTCAGATACCAAATATGTAAAGCTGTCTTCCAAACTTATATGCTCCAATTTACAGATAAATACGGGATTTAGATGAATTTGTTTTCCACTTCCCAGTGGGATATTCTTGTAATGGAGCCGAATTTTATATCTATGAGAGTGTATGTATGTTCGAAAATTCTCGTACGTCTCGATTATCTCGAGAACAAATAATAATACCACTTGCATTCGACGTGTAATTACGTAATTTAACACTGAATGGTGTTTGAGCAAATTCGGATCATCTGTTTATAATTGTAGATTAAAAAACACAAAAAAAAAACATTTATTGTTATAATAAACAAATTTTTGTCTTTTTTATCTTCCTCATTGGGAAGTTCGTCGCCTGGACCTAGCGTATCGCATCTACACCTCTTCCCGATTGGTAATACAGTAAATAAAATGATAACGCTAAAATGAATATTGTTGTTAACATGAATGCATTATATCTTATTAAATTAATATTCATTAGTATTCAAAATGCATATCTTTTACCATAGGTTTATAACATGCATTCATTTTACAATATACACCGTAGTGGTGATGGTGGTGGTGATAATGTTGCTATGAGACAACCTACTATGTTTGATTCTCAATTGAGTCGTGTATTCTATATACATAAATATATCTACTAGCCTTTATCCGCGGCTTCGCTCGCATTGAAGTATCAGAGACCATTACAATAGAAATGAATCAATCCCTACTATTATAAATGTAAATGTAAGTTTGTTTGTTACGCTTTCACGTGAAAACAATGCTAGATGGCGTTAAAGTAGCTAAATTTTGAACCTCAGAAATTCAAATAGCTTTATACCGCAAATAATGATAGAAAAAAATAACAATAAATATATATGAGAAAAATTCCAAACAGCTGAAACTATAGTCAATTGTATTGGATATTGTCGTGACCGTCGATAATACAGTGCAACGGTATTACAGTACTCATGGTTGGAACTTCATTAATGGAATGCTAGATGGCGTTAAAGTAACTAGATTTTGAGATTTTTTGACAAATAATATTTTTTTCTGTTGTAAACAATTTTTTTCAATAATAATATGTTACTTCTGATTCCTCCAAGCATATGTATACAAAGTTTCATGATGATCGGTAAAGTAGTTTTCGCGTAACAAACAAACTTACATTCACATTTATAATAGTATATATGTGGTTTTGATTTTCTATATTTAATATATATATTACAGTAACTGAACGATTCCTAGCTATAATAGTAACTGTAGGGTAGTCGAATGATAGGACGCATATAGAAAAGCATATCATTTATTTTATATAGAAAACATATATCGAATATAATAATAATAGGTTACCGATCAACATTGCTAGAATATTAATAGCAAAATATTATTTCCGATTTATAATCTCAACGTTATTTCCATAATTTTGTATTTGAAAGGTGAATTGAAACAAATATTAATTAGTAGTGTATTAATGTGACGAGTGATATTATACATATTCGCTTTAGGGATTTTAGTTTATAAGACAGCTGAAGATAACAACTAACAGAGCTAATTGTTTAATAAGCCTACATGTATTTTAAGCCGCGAGAAACACGTACAACATTCGTAACGTAACACCGTAACGCAACTCTGGCGGGTAACAGTAAACTTCGTGTCGACGGGAACAAGTAACACCGTTGTGTAACAAAAGTTGATACGAGTTGATGTTCCATCGCGTTCCACATATTGTTGGTTAATTTCAATCGCATCGAAAGATGTTGCTGGGTGGGGGTAACGAATAGTGTGGACTGAAGAACACAACATTTGGAAAGACATGACGTAAACATTATTCATTTTTATTTTGTATTTAAATATTTCGATATGGAGTGGAACGAACAAAATACAATATAATTTATTGAAATTTATCAACGTAAACAAATATTTAAATTGAAATTACTCTTCTTGGTAAACAGATGGAACGCTATGCAACACACAACAACATCGTAATATCGAATTGTGGACATTATGTTTATAAATAAGTCAAATCTGAATGGAAAATTTTGCAAATTTAAAACATTATGAAATATTCCAAATGAAAAATGTTTTTAATAAACAAACATTTCTTATATTTAAATTTTGCGAATCTCCAACTGCTTAAGAGATGTGTTTTAGGTTATCTTCTTTTCTTGGTCTATCTTCTTTTTTAAGCTTAATTGATGATAAAACGAATGACTAATTTGTTGATTTTATGAATATCTATACCATATATTGCAACATTATCTTCAAATTGTACACTAAATTTAATATACCGTTGTATATTTCGTACACATTTATGGTATTATATATTATATTTTTTCTTCTACTGAATAAAGCTTACAAAAAATTCATATATTTTTCTTTTAATTCAATGTACTTAAATATGCATTCAAGTTCAAAAGAAAATTATTTAACAATTTTTCCAATTGTCAATTCTTTAATTGAATTGTTAATAAAATTGGTTGAAAATTTTAACATAAAATCACAACTAAGGAATGAATAAATGAAATATATTTTTGTCCATTAAGAAAATTCTTATTGGACCATAAATGCCTTTCTAGAGTACAATATATATTCATACAAAAAAAAAAAATATATTTAACCTAAAATTTTGCAAAAAAGAGTATTATTTTTTTTATTAGTATACATATTAATCATAATTCGTTCCGTAATCTTTTGATATATGTAACATTTTACAAAAAGAAAAAAAATGTCTGTGGTAAATTTATTATAAGAAAATTAATATAATGAATTATTTATTTTCTGTTACTTGTGTACCTTATAAATGATTATTTTTATGGTACCGATAAAAAAATTATTTTTTCCGTCTTGAAAATCAAAATAATGTATTATTTGATGCAGTTGAGTAGTTTATAATGTCGTCGATTTTATCTCGAACCCACTCAGAAAGATAACATTCCAAAAGTCCATCATTTCACTTCCCAAATTCTTCAAAATAATGCAACACTGTTTTCTTGTTGAAAATTTAAATTTTAGACGGGAAAAAGTGCTAAGTTAAATCTGCATAAGTATTGTCCACTAAGATTTATACTAGTTTTCATTAATTTTAACCACTTTTATTTTGTATATTTTAAATAGATTTTAATAGGAAATCATTTTTTCAATGAAATTTGCTATTCAATCCTATTCCATTCCTATAGTTATAGATTCCTATAGGAAAGACAAAAATTTTCGATCTTTAATTTTTATGTGCTGAAAAATTTGAAAAGACCTAATTCTACCTCATACTTTGGAAGAATAATGTTTACAAATTTAACATCGTTTCATAATTTCTTTTTTATGTATGTTTACTAATTTGTTTATGACATTATAAAACATAAATAAAAAAACAAAAACAAAAAATTTTGACAATTAAGTTATAATAAATAAATAAATAAAATTTTTTCTTCAGAAAGTTACTGGTCTAGTATATAAAAGTCATATACACAACAGTTTATTATATAATGTATTAGTTATAAAAGGTAGACAAGGGTATACCTTTTTTGTTTGATTATTGTATTTTATGGAAAGGTTGCAGGTAAATTTGGAAAATTTTATCGAGTCATTACCATTTTGCCAAAAAATTTGGAAAGATTCCATTTTCGATTTCGTATCTCTTCTAAAATTGATCTTTTACAATTCAAAGCACATAAAGTTCAAAAATATTAAATAGTACTTATCTGGATTGTTATGGCACCTTCTACGTTATATATTGTTCGATTTTAAATAAAACTAGGTTGTCTTGTTCAATAGGTGATCTAATCGCCATAGTAACAAAAATAATAACTACTCGTAACGCACTCAACTGACAATATTCTATAGACTAAAAAATATGATCAGTTATTGTAATATATTATACACAATATACTAATATGAAACACTCTTTCTATTTCAAGTTTTATATCTATGGTGTTAAAATGTTCATAATTCTAAATAGTTCTCAATTATACTCGGTAGTTAGAGTCTCCGATATTCTTTTTTTTATAATTATCAATGAGAACTCTAGGATTTTTCGAATAAATTTCGATTTTTTTTCCCCAATTTCCTAGATTAAATTACTTTGTATTTTTATAAATACGTATTTTGACTACAAAGTAGTCATCATCCGTATGAATTAGCTAGTTGTAATGATTCTCTGAGGAGGTCTTAATCGTTGCTAATTTGGTGACGGTTTGGTGCAAACGAAATTTTCTCCGTTATTAGTTGAGTATAAATAATTCCTACATTATTTTTAAATTTAATATTTATATATAATTTTCCATTTTATAAGATATTACTTATACCATAAAGAATTCAAAATGGTTTCCAAGAATATTTACTTTCCGTGTATACTTTCAAACTCGATCCTCTCAATTTTGGACACAAGATATCAGGGAAGGTTTTAAATTTTTGGATCGCTATGACTTTTTTATAGACATAAGATTTAGTTGATCGAAGTGCAGTCTATGTTTCCTCTAGACGGTTTTACATTTTCATTTGTTTGCATGTATGTATCTATTTATGTTTGTTTCGCTTCAACTTTCGAAAGAATAGTCGGATATTGATGAAATTTAGCAGAGACATTTAGCATATTTAGAAAATTAATTGTATTTATTTGACAAAATTGACTACCTATTTGAAAAAAATTGCCTGCATATCTTTTTTATGTAAGTTTGAAGGGAAATGAAATAAAAAGAACTTGGAGAAAATCATAAAAAAATACAAAATTTTTTCTTGCAAAATTCATCTATTTTATTTATGTCTGAGTGAGGTCTACTATTCATAATACTACTAGTTCTAGTTTCGAGTACTAGTCATTAAAGTACACACCATATTTCAAACTTCACCACCCCTAGAAAACATAATGTATTTTCTTTATATTCATAAAATGTCGTTATAAAATTAGAATAATAATTATAATTATAATAAAAATATACTTTTACTATATATTATACACATATATACAGATTGGACACAGAATCATTTTCCATATGAATATAAACACACCAAGCAAAATTTTCTTGACTTCAATATTTACACCAAATGGACACCAAAATTTGGTACAGTCAAAGCATAGAATATAATAAAACCCCTGCTAGTTATTCGGAAACAACAAAATGACGGCTTGTTAAAATCATGAAATAATGTGTTTTTTTCCGATTTTTTCAATTTATCTGCTAAACTATGCTAAGACCAAAAAAGACTGCATAAAAACCTTAGAGGTATATAAAAACCCTATAAAATGACGTGCGTAAAACTAAAATGGGTTAAGATTCTTCGTAAACGGTGATAAAGTTTCAAAATATGGCGATTTTTTAAATTGCAATAACTTTTGCAAAAATTAATATATGGTTGTAGAAATTGCAGAGTTGCTCAATAAACTCAATAAGTGGCCGATATACGAACTCTGAAAAATAAATAGTTTCTAAGAAACTTGCATGTGTTTTTTAAAAGACAAATTCTTGCAAAAATTAGTTCATATTATGAAAGTTTTTTTGCTTTTGAGGACAAAGCTCATGAACAAATTTTAAATTTTGCGAACGTCATTTTATACACTTTTTAAACATCTCTCAATTTTGTACGATTTTTTCTCATAAAAGCAAAGTTTAGCAGATATTTAAAAACTCGAAAAAATTCATTTCCATGAGTAATAGTCACTGCAGCAAATTTGTTATTTCCAAAAATCAAGTCGGTAAAAAATTTCGGTGACCCTTTGTAGTGAGTATTTAAGTGATGAAAATTTGCTTGGTATAAAAGGGGAAGCCATTATTAAAATACATTTATATAAAATATACACATACATACAAAAAAATTTACGTTCATAGCTAATACTATATTGATTTACTCAACAAAAATTAAGTGATATTATTTTTTTTTAAGAATTAAAGAGGGATGGGGGCGGGTTCTGTATTATAAAATATAATTGAGATTTTTAAATAGTCTATATTTTTATGTTAATATTTGATATATTATGTGTATTTTAATATTATTTCTCCTTTTAGCCATATGAGAAAAGATTCTGAGGACAATTTGTATACACTGAGTCGCATCGTATCTATGTTTTTATTCAATAGAGAGCTAGCTAGCTGCATAAAATAGCTAGCGCATAAACATAAATTAAATTTTATGTTATAAGTATTATGATATACAATAGAAACTTTTTGAAGAGAGGTCGTTTATAATACTTTGATCATAATAATAATAATAATATCATCATGTTTGTTATTATAAGTGTATGTTTTTTTAATATAATAATATCTTAATGCTTTTATGAAGTAAATATACACAAAACAAATTCGATACCGCATTACTGTTTTATTAAAAAACACAAAACAAAAACATAAACAGACTTCAAAAGATCGACAATCTCAGAAAAAAGTTTTTTTACATCCTCAACGACTAGAAGTTTTCACCCCTCAAGTACATTCATATATGTCTATTTGAAGTACACACAGCTTAGATTGAAATTTATTGAAGTGAAAACTTCTTTACGCGCGTTGAGTGATTTTTTGTAGGGAATTATGAGCTCGCGTAACCAAAATGGCCGCGGGATCGTCCACAATATACTAGCTATGTTCTGTGGACACGTATACACCAATACATTGTATAATCTTGTGAGTTCGCATCAACGACAGGCTTTCGTATATTAGCGATAAGTGTCACGTGGAGTCGTCTACTTCTAAGTGATTAAGATGTAATATTATTTTAATCGTTTTATATTTTCCCTTCTATCGGCATTCCTATGGATGCCAATTTTGGTTTTTTCGGAAATCTCAAAGGATAATATGATTTTTTCCATGAATATTACGATTTTTGTTGAATTTTCTTCCTTATTTGATTTTTTCCAGAGAAATATAAGTTGACGAATTTAAAATGTTCTATGTACATACTCCGTTTGAAGAAAATCGTTGGAGCAATTTTCAAGAAAAACACTTGGATAATGTGAAACATCTAGTTTTCCCATTTGAACGAAAAGCTTCGCTACACAACTAGAAGTAATATGAAAATAGAATTCCAAATTTTGTAAATTTTAGATAAAGCTTTCCATTCCGTATCGGCACACAAACATCAATTTTGGAAATCCAGTTTTTTGGATTCATGGGACCAGAAAACATAAGTAGTAGTAAAAGAACTTATTTGCCCAATCGAAAATTTTACGAACTTAGAAAAAAAACAAGGGAAGTTAATAATGAACAGCATTAATTGTTTAAATACTCAATATATTATTAAATATCATTGTTAGGACTATGTTTAATTAGCATTCGTAAAATAATATAAGTCTTTACAGCTGTATATACTTTTATAATAGTATGTATTATAATTACCAATATGTGATAATCAGCTACATTTGAGCTTAAATTGAAGTGGACCCTAACATTTAAACATTTTAAATAAACGACAATTTTTTGTATTTGAAATTTTCTTCCATCTTTTATAGTTTAAAGTTGGGTAAGGATCCGTTGGACACAATGGCCCAATGGATTGTGCGCATTTACGAACTTAAATTCACAAAATTTCACCTTGCTATCTCTTTTCCTTTTTGAGTTATCGTAATGATGGCCGGGTGGACAACCGTAAATGGACTTATAAGGTATTTCTATAAACATCTATACCAAAATTTTGCTTGTGTGGTCAATATTTTCTACCGTTACAAGCCTAAGACTAAAATTAATATACTCTAACATATCATGTATGTCGAGTATAACAAACTTTAGACTAAAATTAATATACTCTTATATATTATGTATGTCGAATATAACAAACTTTAGTCTAAAATCAATATACTATGACATATTATGTATGTCGAATATAACAAACTTTAGACTAAAATTAATATACTATGACATATTATGTATGTCGAATATAACAAACTTTAGACTAAAATTAATATGCCGAGTATAAAAACGAATCACTGTTCAACGGATCAGAATGCTGAAGCAAATTAAATTTGTGTACTTATCATAATTAAAATCATATACCTAAATTTCTGTCTTGATACTTCCTGATAAAAACCCGCTTAGGCCCACGGACCATGTGCATAAAGCATTGAATGTTTTCTTTTATATCAAACTTTACTAGTTATTTTTTTAAATAAACGTTCGGGGTGTGCAGTTTTGAGTTTATGTTTTACAGCATAATACTTGTGATAAAAGGGGTAAACAGGAAGCTGGTGGAGGAAGTATGAGTTATGGGTTTGTAACGATGCGTTGATGAACGACGAATGCGTTCAACAACTTCGTGGAGGGTAACTTTTTTTGTTGTTGTATATTATCTTATTATTATTTTATATTTTCAAAATGATTTTGTTTTATATATAACTTATGAAGATTAATTAATTATTTAAAAAGTCGACAAAAGGAAAGATGAATAGAAAATGTAAAAATAAATGTTTTCACGCATAAAATAATACATGCGTTTGGAAGATGGTTGCAAATAATAATAAGATGTAATCAAATAATAAATATTTTTCGTCATTAATAAAATGTTTTTATGGGAGCAAAAAAAAAAATAACAAACAACAAAACAAAACATTGCTTTTGTTAAAACAAATTAAAATCGAGAGTGTTTTAAAGAAAATTTTTAATCTTATTTATTATATCTTTAAATTGGTTCAAAGAATTAAAAAAATAACTTAAATATATCCGCATTGAATTTATTCTGCTAATTATGCCTCAAGATCTTTGCATTTGTTTAAAATTATCAGCCTGTTCAATTTTTGTTTTTCGGTTTATTCATAATTTTTTAAAATGTACCTTGAAACTGAGTATCATTTTCAACACAATTGGTTCAGATAATTTTTTGTTGAGGATAAAAAAACCAAAAATACCCATATATATGGTTTTATATTCTCATCATTAGAAAGTTCATCGTGAGGACCTTGCGGGTCGCAACTAGGCCACTTGTTTTTGTATAATATACCAGGGTAGATAATTTTTGAAAACAAAAAAAATTATAGTAGGATGAAACCAATTAGAAACATAATATGATAAAAATGAAAGGAAAAATAAATTACGGGCGATCTGAGTTCGGAAAGTAGGAGAGGGTGAGTTTTTATGTGTAAAATTTATGTGTAAAATGGCAAAGTTGTAGGTAAGAAAAAGATCTACAACAGTTGTATTAAACACTTTTTTTAAATAACCTCAAAATTTATGTGAAAAATTTAAATAACCAAGTTTTTGGTTTTTTATTTTTTTTCTCCGAAATTTGGTGAAAACTTACCTTTTTATGTTCCAAATACACTGTTATTTTTTTGATTTAAAATATTTATTTTTTCATCTTATTTTGTAATAAGATGAATATTCGATATTTATAATAAATATCGAAAAAGCACCCTAATTTTCAATCGAAAAAATTTGAGGTTAAGTGAAAAAAGTGTTAATATAAAAGTTGTAGATCTTTATATTACCTACAACTTTGTCAGTTAACTTTTTTCCATACGACTTTTAGTTTGGTCGGAAATCGAAATAAATCATGTTTTATCCTTAAAAACTTATTTTTCTTTTCATTTTTATCATATTATCTTGCGTTTCCAATGGGTTTCAGCCTACTGTTATTTTCTTCCACTTTTTATCATTTTTTAAGGCTTCTACTCTGGTCTATAAAAATAATATATTGTAATGTTTTCTGCGAACTAATAAACTATGCATTTTAAAAAAATTCACAGAAGACAAGTTATTTATTCTTAAAAAAAATTTACTCCGGAGGTCTAGACCTTAAAATAAGTATACATTGAGATTGATCCTTTGAAATGAATAAGCTTTGCTTTGAAAAATTTTCTCGATTGAACTTTCTTTTCCAGTTATTTAAGCCATGTTTAAATACATGCTGTTTGTATTTCAATGAACCTATTACTATTTAATATTTTTTAATATCGAAACTTGGAATTTGAAACATTTTAATGCCAGAATTAAATGACACAAATAACAATTTATCTCGGATAAGTATGGGACATCTTCACAGATCCGCTAATATATGTATTTAAGAAAACAATGAATATACAAGTTTTAAGATTTATATCAAATAGTTCAAGTATGGAGATATTCATTTTGTGAATTGCATAAGAAAGCGGAGATCGAATTTCTCGTACGATAAACGATCTACATAAATTGCAAAACGCAAATGGGGTATAATAAAAGAACTTGATTCGAATAGCTTCTGTTAATATTATTGTTTTTAAAAAAATGATATGTGAAAACTAAAATTGTAGGTTTTAATTATTTTTGTTTTCTACAAAACATCATCATAAATAAAGAAAATTCATTTCATTAGAAAAATAAAAATTCCTTATTTACTGAATACATTTACTGTTTTCTTTCAAGAATAAATTTTTATTTTCGGACACCCTTGCAAATTTCCGACTAACAATTGGAAGATCTCGATTGAAACTTCCGCAAATATGAAATATTTTCAATTATTTCTAGTAAAATTGCGTAATAGAGACTTTAGAGAAGCAAAATGTAATTTCTATACTTGTGTAAAACTAATATAATGTGTTTTACTATATAATAAAAGTTGAACTAATCTGTGGAATCTGACAATCGCACACAAAAATGAAACAATTTGCTTGTGTTCATAATAGTAATTAAAAAATATAAATATTTTTACACATACTTTTTATTTGAGTTTCAATACAAAGGGTGGATAGTAAATTTCAAATAAAAAAAATTCTTATTTAGAAAATTATTTTACTTCGTTTATTTAAAAGTCCCAACATGGTATTAGGAAACACTTTTTTCACAATAAAAAAAAAAACATTACAAATTATCACATAAAAATTTACACAAAAATTTTTAACACGTTTTTGACGCAAATACCCAAATTTTTTTCATTGTGAATACATCTGAATAAAGTGAGTGCTCTCAGCTTGTGAAACAATTAAGACAATTTGATTATGTTAACAGTAATATCTTTACTTATAACAAAAAGATTTATCGAATCAAAAATTCATTGGTCTCTCTTCTAAGGATCAAAGTTATTTTGAACAAAATCAAAAAACTTTGTATATATAAATCAGAATATATATTGCTGTCAGCTACTGAAACAATTATGAATAAATAAATAAATATACAATTTCCTGAGTTTGAATAAAAAATATTGATCACATATCATGTTTAAAATATAACATCTATATATATAATATATAAAAGAAAAACGTATAAAGGTAAATAAAACATTTAGCAAACAATCATCTGACAAAATGCTTTGTACGATAGAAAAATATTCAGCCTAAATATACAAATAAAAACTCTAAACATGTTTATCTTTAATCTTCCCTTATTGAATTTATTGTATATATACATATATATAGACTTCCGTACAAAAGTTTGAAACAATATTTTCAAAAAGTCATGGAAAAAAAGTATGGAAAAGGCAATAAAATGTAGGCTTTAATCATTGAAAAAAATGTTGTGTATTTACTTCAAAAACTCTGTTAAGCATGTGTGTACAATTTTGAACTTCCCGGTAAGAAAATTAAAAAGTTTCGGAAATCGGGAAGTTATTGGTTTTACCCCGTTTTGCAAAAATCGTGTTTTGATCAGATCTTGACGTTTTATGGACCTAGAAAACTATTTTGACGGTTTCTGTGAGGGTGTCACCTTGTCTCTATGTATGTATGTAAGTGTGTGACTCGCTTATAACTTGATAACGGCTTGACCGATTTGAACCAAACAAGTGGCGTTTCAAAAAGAATCACGAAACTTAGATTTCCTGATCCGATTCGAACCAGCAGATTCCAAGAAATCTCAAAAAAAACTACGAAAAAAAATTTTTTCAAATTGTTTTTTTTTTTAAATAACTTTTAAACGGCTGTATCGATCGACTCCAAAAACTAATCAAATCTTAACCGTGATAAACCACGTCGATCACCAACAATCCGGTTAAAATCGGTTGATTCATTCGAGAGATATCGTAAACGAAAAATTTCATATAAAAGTGTTTTTTTTTTACATAACTTCGACATTTCTTTTCGAATCGTTTTTGATGAAATAGCACAATTATTAAAGCTCTAAAAACGATCGCCGCCAAGAACGTAAAAATCGGTTGATTGGTTCGAGAGATATCGTTAACGAAATATTCGGTAACAAGTGTTTTTGTAACATCAAAGCTCTTAAACCCAATTTTTAGCTCAAAAACATTGTTATATGTTAAATTTTAAGTGCTTAGGTATGAAATTAGCGGGAAGTTGCAGGGATGGCCTTTAGGGTCAACCGTTTTCCAAATTTTTTTAATTAACTTTAAGTCTCTTTTCAACAACTTAGGTCATATATTGACTACATTGGGGATAATCTAAGATAAAACAACAGCACACATCAATTCTATGCGGTCACCCATCTATGAACTATCTGTGTACAATGTTGCTTTGCTTTGTTGATCGGTTGAGATCAGTTACAGGATTTTTAACATGAAAACCGTGTTGTTTCGATTGTAGTAACACTTTTTGAGTGTTACTCAAAATCTTGTCACACAATTAGTGTCGAGCTCCAAATATTAACACAAAGTTTGTATTGTTGGCGCATCCGTTCTTCAATTTACGCGGTAAACACAATGCTTTACCTAAGATCTAAATAAATAACCACTGTAGGTTCTATTTAATAAGCTAGCACACTCAGTCACGCGTTGCAGTGACAATTTTCACAGAAAAAAGTTTGAAAAAACAATTTTCCCATTTTATCAAACGATATTACATCGATTCCATGCAAAATGTGAAGTAGAGATTAAACCAAGGAATCACTTTGCTCCATACAAACTTTTAAAGTCTAATTGAAAGATCAAATCGTGAAGACCAAACGGAATGAAGTTTTTAACAATATTTGGTTTATAATTTAATCACGGTGCTATATTTTTTACTAGCAGTGTATGTACTTAGAAAAATTTCTTTCGACTCGAATAAAATGTGAAAAATTTCTCTTCAATACTCTCCTCCAATAATATTAATAGAATTGTATGAGAGATGTCCAAAAAAAAGGGAAAGAAAATACTATATTAGATATTCTAGGATAATATTTTGTGAAGTAATTTTATAAATCAATAGTTAAACATGTTCTTTACAAATGTACATGATTTACTGTATGTTCAAACATATGTTCTAACACAAGATAAGTATGATAGGCCAGTCATTAAAAATTTGATAAGTTTAAAAAATTTTTTTGTTCATATTTTGGTTTATTAGGCTAATTTTGACACAAAGTCCAAAGTTTTGGATATGTATATTTCAAAATATCTCTGAAAAATCGACCTTCGAATACATTTTTGGTTGATGCTCAAAATCTACTCACCCAATCAATAAATAGATATATTTATTTATTGATTGTATCAGCCTCCTTTAATGTATTCGAAATTTCAATCAAAAATATAGATATTCCAGGTATTTCGGTTTTTTGAGACCACTGTTATTCTAATCAATTTAGTAATTACAAGTTGTGTATCGAATTATGGGAAAAATAGTCATCTAAGAAATGAGTACATCAACCGGTGGTCTCGTACCGGCGGAAACACCACTGGACAGCTATCATAACGTTATCGTTAAAACTCATCCTAATTACCAGGTAAAATGTCTAAATGGTACCATTGAATTCAAATCACTAACCCCATTGTAAATATTTCAGATGTCGAAAAAGACCCGGTATATGAACGACAACCAGCTACAGTACGTGGTGAAAATCTCTCCGAATTGAACTCCATGATACTAAACCAATCAATTACGACGAAGAAAGATAAACTCTCTCCGATAAACAAGCAAACCAGGATGTTCCCAATATGAAATCATCAAGCTGAGTCGTTTGGTGAATAGACTCCAGTTATTTCCATCCTCGATAAATATAATCAGGTTGGCTCGGGTTTATTGTACGTACTTCACCAGCTTCAACCATATGTGCGTCGTCATGAAAATACTTGAAGGGTTTTTAAAATGGCGTTGCTTACGACATTATACAATTTTGGTACGTTAAATGAAATGCTACTAGGTGCCAGATAAAATTGATCCATTTTTAAGTAGAGGTGGTATCAGTCGAACAGCAGCTGTCCCATAAAGGAGCATTCAATCTTAATTTGCTTCAACCCTAAGCTCACTGTATGCGTGTATGAGTTTTTTTCATTGTTTTTTTTATTTTGTTGTTTTCTTGTATATTTGTTAAATTCCTTTAAAACGGCGCATGTGTAAATAAAAAATTTTGAAAAACAATGTTTTTTATCCTTAACACTTTGTAGTGATAAAAACTTGAACAAGAATAATCAATTTTTTTTCCTTACAATCAGGATTTTTTCTTGTTAGCCAAATAAGAAAAGATTTTGTAAGAAAAATTAATAAAATAATTAACTAAAAAATTCAAGAGAAATGATAATCGAATTAGCTCACCCAGTAAAATAGGAAAACAATAAATGAAAGGGCACTATGAGAGTCAAACGTAAAGATGCCATCTGCTTACCAATTTCTTTTACTATAATTCGAATGTTTCAGTGTAAATATATATTTTTATTTTCTTTTTTATTCACAAAAATCAGACAACGTCCATCGAAAATAGCTTTTATATCTCGAGGCTATATCAAAATCGTCATACTTCTAGCTCGGGATATTTTGAACGTGACTATCTTATTTATTTCAACATTCATATGATATAAATAGATATAGGCTTCTATTTCGTATGTCTTTTCATATATTTTTCAAGTTATAATTTTACAACGGCCAATAGAGATTAGTACTGACAAAGTAAATTAAAAAGTTTTCAATTTTTAAAGCCCATAATTAATGTGCTAAAGAATATGAAATTAACATACCAAATAGAATGTCAGATACGATAAACAATTTTGATACAAGTCAATTCTCAACATCATTAGTACAAACCATAAAATTGAGCATTGAGTGTATCTTTTGTATAATGAATAAAATTATTATACCAGGTTAGATAATTTTTAAAAACAAACAAAAAATTATAGTAGAATGAAACCAATTGGAAATGGAAGATAATATGATAAAATGAAAGGAAAAATAAGTAACGGGCCATCTGAGTTTGGGAAGTAATGGGGGAAGGGTGAGTGTTTAAGAGTAAAATTCGGTTTATCTGAATTTCCGGCATAACTCCTATCCTACTACAAGTCCTATGGAAAAAAGTTAAATGGCAAAGCTGTAGGTAACAAAAAGATCTTTAGCTTTTGTATTTACACTTTTTTCACATAACCACAAAATTGATTTCAGTTTTTTATTTTTATCTTTTACAAAAAAATTTATTTACCACGAAAACTTACCTTTTTATGTTCCAAATACACTGCAATTTTTTTTGATTTAAAATATTTATTTTCTCACCTTATTTTGAATAAATATCGAAAAAGCATCCTAATTTTCACTCGAAAAATTTTGAGGTTATGTGGAAACACGTGCAAATACAAACGTTGTAGATCTCTGTATTACCAACAACTTTGCCATTTATTTTTTTTTTGATAGGACTTGTAGTTTTGACGGAAATCAAAATAAACCGTGTTTTACCCTTAAAAATTCACCCCCTCCTACTTCTCGAACTCAGATCGCCCGTAATTTATTTTTCCTTTCATTTTTATCATATTATTTTGCGTTTCTAATTGGTTGCATCCTACTATAATTTTTTCTACTATAATTAGTTTTCAAAAATTATCATCCTACTATAATTTTCTTCCACTTTTTATCATTTTTTAAGGCTTCTACTCTGGTCTATATTAATATATTTAATTTGTAGACTGCCTGCTGAAGTGTTAATAAAGAACACGCAACGTTGCGAAGTAAAAGCTTTGCTCGGATGTTTTCACTGATCCTCCATCATCTATAATAAATAAACTATTCATTTTACCAAACGTTATGAACTCGTTCGATCGACCACTTGTAAATATTTCGATACCTTTAACCGATTTTTTGTGCAAGTTTTGCACTTTATACCTTTGGTGTTTAGGGCAATAAATAGGGTTGAGTTCTAGTACTAATAATACAATGTAATTGAACGATGAACTTTTACTTTATTTATTATAATTATATAAAATAATTACAAAAACATAAATAAATCATGAATACATTGAAAAAATAATAATAATAATATATATAATTCAAACAAAGTAAAGACACATATTCACTCATACCAACAAAGTATGGAAAACCTGTTGTTGTGTTATTTTAATAAGGAAAAAAAAAATTTTTATTTATATATTTTTATAAACATATTCTGTACACACAAATATAAGAAGATGATCTATTTCAGTAAATTAATAACGATTTGGTAGTACTATAAAAAAATAGTTTTTGAAATAATGTACATACGATAGCGTATAAAATAAAACATCGAAATTAATTGATTATTTTTGCAAAAGCTATATACTTAGTTTTATTTTTATACTCGAGATATAAACAAAATGTCCGAGCATATTTATTTTAGTCTAAACTTTGTAGCGGTACCTTATATTGAATGCACCAACCAAAGTTGTTATAGGTGTTTAAAGAAACACCTAATTACGTCCATTTCCAGCTGTCCACCCATCATCACGATTACTTATACGATTACTAAAACAAAAAATATAGCAATCTGAAATTTATCTACACATCAAAAGTGAGTTTAATTGCGTGAATCAGCAAAATTTGTCCATTGAGTCCAATGGATCTTTGACTCAACGTTTGAATTATCAAAGAAATGTTCACAGAAAAAATTTAAATTTAAAAAAAAAAAATAAATAAATAAACTTTTGTTTGAAACATTTTTTTCTTAAACATGTTTTTTGTTTGACCTTATGGGGGTGCCTATTAATACACGCGACTCTTAGATTTTGGGAGAAATCAGCCAATTGAGTCCCATGGATGAACGATGCAAGTTTTAAATCATAAGAAAAGCAAATCAAGTTCAAAAACAAATGATTTTTTCTTAAAAATTTATTTTTCTTTGAAACTCATTTTCATAAACTGTTTAAATTCGTCACATTCCTACTTTATAAACTGAAATACTACTGAATATAAGCTGAAATACATTAATTAACGTGTGAACCAGTCACGCGTTATTGTAACAATTTTTTCCCACACCCAATATTTGGTGTGGCACACTACGTATTTGTTGTAGCACACCCGTCATTTGTTGTCGGAAACCTGAAACACGATATTGCTTAATTTCCCCCAGAATTTGGTGTATGACACCCGGTACTTCAACGCTTTGAGACCCGGAACAATATCTTTATAAATTAAAGCCTATGTGTTATTGTGATATATAAGCTACATTATTATAACATTTCCATAAAATCAATTCAGCAAATTTTTGCGTGAACAAGTAACAAACATACAGACATACTTTCGCGTTTATAATATTAATAGAATATACACAAGTAATAAAAATTTTTACTTAAAACATAACAGATCATCATGTATTTGATAACACATTATAAAATAATATTATATATATATTTTTTCAACTTATAGAAATTTAACTCTGACTTCATTATAACTCTTTCTTTTATATGATTAAAAAAAAATGAATATTCCCCGTTGGTGAATAAAAAAAAACTATTCTATACTATGAGAGTGAGTTATGAGTTTATATTTATATTTACCTTTTTTTTTCTAGTATAACTTTTCATTTCACACCTTGTTTGTTTACAGTTTACATATATACCTACCTATTTGTTAGATAGACGACGAACGACGTACAGTTTACAAATAAACATGTACACATATGTTTATGTTACCTTCTATTAATGAAATGAGTTTTGTAATTAAGGGATCTAAAGTTTATTCGAGTTAAGAATACAAATTATATATGTATAGGATATATATTTGTATACGGGGAGTTTTTATAATCACTTTCCATTGGATAAAAAGGGGAAACCATTATTAAAATGCATTTATATAAAATATACACATATACACAAAACAAAAAACTGATATTATTTAAGTATTTAAAATAGAGAAGGCGGACGGACGGTTGTGTATAATAATACGTAACTTAGTTTTTTTAAATGTTCTATATGGATATGTTTATATTATTTCCCCTTTTTGCCAAATGATTAAGTCCATTGGGACATCCAAAGAAAAGAATTGCAGTTGGAAGAGGGTATTTGATCGAGTAATCAGAGTTTCAGTAAATATAAACACTATTTCAAACCTTGCATGGCTGAGAAACCGCCATAGCAACAAGACCCAAAATTAATAAATACTCACTATTTTAGTTGGAGTGGTCGTCAAAGTATAATGATATAAGAACTGAATCCTCGTTTTCTTGTTAGTGTGAAAGGTTCAATTGTAAGAGTGGAGGAGAAATATCCTTAAGCGTTCAGTATTCACTAACCCTTTGATACTGTAAGGCTCGGCAGTTTTAGAGGATCAATTCAAACTTAGAGGATTTCTAAGAAATCGTTGAAAATAGCTAAGCGAAATGTGCCAATTTATCAAAGCTTAAATTGTACAGCTAGAGTAAAATTGAAAGTGTTTAACTGTTGAAAGCTTTTCTTTGTGGAACTTCGTATTTAGGCTTTGAAGTGAAACTTAATACTTTTAAATGTTTCGTTTGAAAATTTGTTGTATTTTAAATTATTTAAATAATTACAAAGATAGTAGACTAAGCAAAGAAAATTCAGTCTTCATTTCTGCATTACCTACCCTGGGAATAGTATCTCTTACTACTGCCAAAGCAAGTGCGGTAATCATGATGCACTAGTAGACAAAACGTGGACACCTCCAATGCACTATTTTGTAATAGTAACAACTTAACTATCAACGTTACATATGAAGGTCTTTGAACAGAGAAGGTATTATCGAAATACCTCTTATTTCATTTCATTTCTGTTTAATGGAACCGAACTTATATTTCAATGCGCACCTAATATTGACAATTCATTTAAGAATTGACAGGAACTTGCACAACCGCAGTTTATCGATGTCCGGCGTCGTTGTGCCTTTTTTTAGCTAGAGTCTCACAATTTCTACCCAAGATTATTTAACATTATCTATTTTACAACATTTTTACCAAACAATTTTACCAATATATTTGTTACAATTAGTTAATGTTTTTGTTAAATTGAACATTCATTCAATTTTAAGACTACCTAGAGCCTTGTTACGGTATTTCTTCTAGAATAATCAAATTGGTTATACCAAACTTGCTATAGTCAACGTTTTTTATAAAGGTTCGTATAAGAAACTTAGGCAGAAAAAAGTAGGAGCAAGGACAAAATTAGACTGCTCATCAGTCACAAATTTGAATTGAATTAATTAAACCATTCTACTGTTAAAATGAATTCAAGGATCCAGAAACGGATATTTTCTTTCCAAGAGCAACACTGATTATTTTTTTCGACAATAGTAAATAGTTTACTTGCCTTTTAAAAACTAATGTTTTTGAGTTATACGGCTAACTAAAACACGTCAAAATGAATTCAAGTATCCGGAAACTGATTTTTTTTTAAAGAGCAACATATTTATGTTTGCTATAAGAGAAGATTATTTGTACAAACCAAGTCCTACCTAAAAATGTAAACCCAGTATATTAATAAAAATAAAATGTTGATACTTAACTCGTAAAACAGCCTGTATAGTGATGAACATGTAGAATGACTTTGAAGGACCATAGGACATGTACATATCATAACAAAGTTATATGTTTGCATAAAATGGTTGCCAAATCAAAATAACTACACTAAACTCAATGTAGAAAAGCCAGATGATGAAATGAACAGAAATTGAAACAAAAGTTAGTTATCAAAGTATGAGGTAGATTTTAATTGATTTCAACTTAAATTTATTCTATGTTACCTAGACTCAAATTTTAACTAAAAATATAACTTAATTTCAAAAAGTAATTCATAGATTGCTTTCTAATAGTGTACACTTGTAGTTGTGACATTTAGCACTAATGTTTTCGTTGCAGATGACACTATACTTTTTACACTTAATTTATCGTAGGTGCAAACAAATATAGTGCACAGTGTAAAATGTATTGCACATCAAAATGATATATAATTGATCATTTCCAAGAAAATTAAAACTTGTAACTTCTAGTTACATATCTTTGGATACCTGTGTTCACCTTATTGCCTTTTACACAAGTCTCAAAACAAGCATTTGCACTACATCTTACACTCGTTGCACACAAATGGAAACATAAGTGCAAAGAGAACATACGAGGTATTTTTTCTGTCATACTAATACTATTACTTTTGTCAACTGTAGACCTCACGCAGAAGTAAATAAAATATATATAAATAATACGACATATGACACAATCTAAAACTTAATATTAGCTAGAAAAATTAAATATTATGCCAAAAAAATTAAATATTACAAGATCCCTCCGATAAACAACTTAACATGTTCTGTTGTTGGAAATAAATACTGTAGTCACTGATAACCATAATAGTTAAAAAGTGACTTAAAATAAATAAATAAAAAATAAATATAATATATTATATGTTTTTACAAAAAAAAATTTTTTTTAAAAATATATAGTAAAGTAGCGTATTGGTGTAAGAGCCTGTATTCGAAACTGGTTAATTATGTTTTCTAAATGTATTATTTAGAAAAATTAATGGTTTTACCCGAATGTCCTCAAAATCGAACAAGGCGTTCGAAAGTAACAGCGGAACAAACATATATAAATACAGAGAAACGAAATGGAAAATCTTCTAGATATGCCACAGAACACATTTCATTCGGCCAATAATATTTGTTTACTTAGAAATATAACCGTATGACCATTTTATGATCAGGACCATTACAAATTGAAAGTCCAGGTAAAACTAAATGATTATAACTTGCAAATCTAACCTATCTAATTTCAATCATCAACACTTATCGTCAATAAACCAGGATAGACATCAAGAATAAAGTACCATGTTCTTTTTGAGCTTATTTCCTATTTCTTATACTGTACAATATTTCCTGTATATACCAGGGTAGATAATTTTTGAAAACAAAAAAAAAATTGTAGTAGGATGAAACCAATTGGAAACGGAAGATAATATGATAAAAATGAAAGGATAAATAAATTACGGGCGATCTGACTTCGGGAAGTAGGGTGGGGCTAAGTGTTTTAGGGTAAAATTCGGTTTAGCTGAATTTCCGGCAGACCTACAAGTCCTATGGAAAAAAATTAAATAGTAAAGTTGGAGGTAATAAAATGATCTACAGCTTTTGTATTTACACTTTTTTTACATAACCTCAATATTTATATAAAAAATTGAAATAACCAAGGTTTTGGTTTTTTTTTTCTCCGAAAACTTACCTTTTTATGTTCCAAATACACTGTAATTTTTTTGATTTAAAATATTTATTTTTTCATCTTACTTTGAATAAATATCGAAAAATCACCCTAATTTTCAATCGAATAATTTTGAGGTGATGTGAAAAAAGTATAAATACAAAAGTTGTAGATCTTTTTATAACCTATAACTTTGTCAATTAACTTTTTACCATAGGACTTGTAGTTTTGTCGGAAATCGAGATAAATCGTGTTTTATCCTTAAAAACTTACCTCCTCCTACTTCCCGAACTCAGATCGCCCGTAATTTTATTTTCCTTTCATTTGTATCATATTATCTTGCGTTTCCAATGGGTTTCATCCTACTATAATTTTCTTCCACTTTTTATCATTTTTTAAGGTTTTTTCATTTTTTAACATCCTATGCATAAAGCTTTTTATTTTGTCTTGGCAAATAAATCTATTATATCTTTAATTCTATTAATTTTGATCTGATCACAGATAAAGTAGAATGTAAAAAAAAAAATAATGTTGAAATAATAATATATATACATTATACAATAATAGAATTATACTAAATCCTATTTAAAACTTTGTTTTTTGCTATATTAAATTTTTATGTAATGTAATAAATATTCGAACCTTAAATCCCAAACCGTCAAATTAAAGATTTGGTAAAAACTATTTACGGAGATGAAGAATATACTTTTTACTACTTACTTGAATGAATGCCATGCCATGCGTTTGTTTTTTTTTTCGTCTTCTTTATAAGAAAAAAATTAGAATCTAACCAAGTATATATAATTGATTTAGTATTCTTTATAGGATTTCTTATCTTATTAAATTGACATGGGCTATTGACACTTAAGAATATAACAATACATTTCGAGAATATTAGCACATGGTTTATTAATCGTAGCATCAATATTCAATATATATATATTTATACATGGTTATTTGATATCGATGAATCTTATTCTAATTGGTAATTTTCTACAAAAATTTTGTGCACAATTCATTTATGTATTTTTGAGGAGCAGTTTTGACAAGGTACACGCATGTGTCCGTCCATCTGTCTGTCCGACATTAAGATAACTCAAAAATGAATGGAGATACTGAGATGAAATTTTGTAGGCGTGTTTTGAACCTGAAAAGTCATGGTTATTCAACATGGGATAACATCAATATTCAATATATATGGCTGGTTGATCCCGATATCTTATTCTAAATGGTAATTTTCTACAAAACTAATGTGCACAACTCATGTATCTATTTTCGAGGCGCAATTTTGAGAAAGGAAGTCCGTCCATTCATCTGTCCGTTATTAAGATAACTCGAAAATGAAATCAAATAACGAACTGAAATTTTGATAGCGTATTCTGGACCTGAAAAGTGACTCTAAGTACGTGAATAGGAATAATCGGTCCAGGTGACCCATAGCACAACTTTTAAACCATAAAAGATAGAAGAAAACTTCACAAACAACAAATGTTTGTTTGGTAACAACATAACTTTTGCTTGAAACATTTTTTCGTAAAATGTTAAGACAGCCTTTGTTTAAAGATAAATATAACTTATCATTATAATAAATATAACTATATATGTATTCATAACTCTATACACTGGAAATTTTATAAATGCTTTTTAATAAAAAAAGTACAAACATTTTCAATCATATTTCGAGTAACTGAAAAATTAACTATTTTAGTTGTTAACTCCATTTTTTATTGAAGTTTTTTTTTAAATTATCATTGAAAATATTCCAAGACATAACAAACATCGGAATTGATGTGAAAACAATTTCATGAGAACTTTTGTGATAAAAATTTATATTATATAATAAATTACATATTCTATTATATAATATGACTTTTATGGACATATAAATATAGTTTTATATAATATATATTATATCTATTATATAGTTAATTTTTAATTGAATCTTGTATGAAATGCATTTTTAATGTTATAAAATCTATGTCGATAGTTTAGCATTATTCGACGTTTGTAGTATACATGTATTAACAGACCCGGTCATTGGTTGCTGTAATAATTTTCTCAAAAAAAAGTTAAAAAAAATAATTTTCTCATTTTATCAAACGATATTTTACATCGATTGCATTGAAAATTCGAAGTATATTGGACCAAGGAATCACATTTTTCACTTTCTTAAGAGAAGAATTTCGTAGAATCTTTTCTTATCGGATAGCCAGTATTTGTATTGCACCCGTGACACGAAATTTCTTATTACAAGACTATTATTATTGTTTGGAATTTGATAATTACTGGCGTGGAATTTTTATACAAAAATACACTTGCAATTAACGAATCAAGTAATGAAAGATACCTTGCTAAGTCACCCGCAAAAAATTTTACCCTTAATCTCTTGCAACCCCTACCAATCTAAAATAGACTCTGACGAAGAACGAAATCACAAAGCTATTTCTGAAAATATTTCAAAAACTAGTCTAATTTCAAACTAATAAAAATTTTTTTCGCAATTATTATGGATCAATTTATCATTTTGATTTGAATTGCTGGAGAAAGCTTTTTTAAACTTAAGGCTTTATTGATTGTTTCACTAAGTACCAAAGATTTATAACGATTTCGTGCTCTTGGCATGACATTCCTTCTTCTTCTTTTTACACCGTAGTTAAAAATAGTTGTAGAGAAAATTTTAAACTTTATTTATAGATTGTCCAACGCTTGCGAAAGAACAATCCACAGACTCCAAAGCAAAATGTATTATTAAATGCTCCGAACCAATTCAATATGTCCGAATACCCTCCCAGCTATTTTGTAGGCAAATATAACAGTGAAAGAAAACTTAAGCGATGTAATTCAGGCAACAAAAATTCAAATAAATTACTGGAAATCTTCTGATATTTTTTGAATTAAAAATTTGTCCACCAAACCGTATCAAAATATCCAGATAAGACAATATCAATTTTATATTTTCTACACATGTTGATTTTAATGTATTAGTGACGTGGATTAGCAATGATTTTACATAATTTTTACATTTTTAAGTTATTAATCACTACAAAGTATAAAAAAAATTCGCTTTCTCTGTCCCTATATCAGTATGTATGCTTAAATCTTTAAAACTATGCAACGGATTTTGATGCGGTTTTTTTTAATAGATAGAGTGATTGAAGAGGAAGGTTTATATGTATAACGTCATTCAATAAATAGTGGAAAAATACTGTTATTTTTGAGGTTTCTAATGTGATGTCGTAAATAATTACATTTTTTCACACTGCAAATTATATTGAAATTATAATTATAATTACTTAATTATTTCTATTTATTTTTTTATTTATTTTTTATAATTATTTCAAATTATAATTACTTACATTGCAAAAGCAGGCTGAACCAACCCTACGAGATTTTTCATAATAAAGTATTGTACACATTGTAAAGATCTACAGAAAACTTTGCTATGGTGTATGTCTATCTCTTATGGATATCCCACAATAACATTTTTTTGTCATTTACTTTTTACGACAAATAATGCCTTATTTTCGAAGCGATTTATTTCTAATTATTAATTTAATATCTATATAAAAATAACCGTCATCTGCTACAAAATTTCTATGATGCGGGGAAAAGGCCGAACACCGTCCCGTGGGTCAAAGGGCCGATGTACAGGGTGGCTACACCAAATACCGGGTCAAAAATTCGTGTCAAGGCTTTCGTACTTTTTGCTGACGCGGAACTAAGGTCGTAGGCCAACCTAGAGGTACCGGTTATCGCATACCAAATACTAGGCGTAAATATAAAAATTTCGTGGCAAGGGTTTCCTACACGAAATACCGGGTGACTCACAATAAATACCGGTTGCCCCACAACAAATACCGGGTGCTCCAAATTGTCAGAGAAACGCGTGGCTGGGTCTGCTAGCACCTAATAATCATAAAAAATTATATTAAAAAAAAATAGATTTTTAAAGAATCATCAAATCGTTACGTACTTTATACATTACAGCTATGGTGTTTCATAATCAATTATCTTTTAATCACTTTTATAATGAAGAACTAAAATACTAAAAAGCACAGTCATTTAGGACATTGATGCTCTTATGAAATCAGAATTCTAAAAAATTTTACTTAAAGATTCATTCTTTTACCTGTGAAATCCAAATACAAGATTATTTTTGGATGATAATTCATTCTGCCAAATATCATTCTTACCAATTTCTTTATAAAATGACAAAAAAAAAATGTTTAATTTTAATTTTTTTTCCTTTGTCTAAGCACGAGCTTTAATATATAATTACTGACAAAATTTTTTTATTTTTTATTTTTTTTTTTTTTTTATGAATCCATTATCAATTTTACAAATATTTAACAAAATTGAATTGAGGTTCCAATAACTGAATTTTTCAAGAATTAAAATTAATGAAATATTTATCAAATTTTAATCTGTTAAAATTTCAAAGTAGTGCATTTGAAAAAAATTTTGAACATAATATGATTCTTTTTAGCTTTGGAAACCATGTAACTCCTTAAGCCTAAGATTATTAAAAAATAACTTCAAATTCATGTTCATGAAATAAAGACGCTTCAATTGAAATGAGAAAAACATATTGTGCATCTTCCCTATTATATTATACAAATGGTTTTTATTAGTTTTATTTTATTAAAACCTTGTAGCAAATAATGCCTATAAATACAAACTTGCATACATTGAAAATAAAAATGTCAAGCCTATTAATCATAAATATAAAGCCTATATTTGAATTTGTAACACTTGGTGACATCTAGCAAAAATACTTAAGCATAAAACGAAATTTCTAAAAATATAGAAATATTTTCGCAAATTTACCGAAACAAATCTTAAAATTCCATAATTTCCTAATATAAAATTTACTCTAAAATTTTTTTTGGAGGAGAACTCTTCGCCATTCCATCCGTTTTCTTGTAAAACAAATTTTATTTTGGATTTATGTATTTTTTCAGTTATTTATGAATTGAAATAGTATGGTTATTATAGGGGACTCAAAAATAAACTTTCCATTCGCTCTTTGCCGATATGACTGTATTAAAAAACTTGTACAAAAAGAATTATATGCCAGTGTAGAAGCATTTAAAACTGTAAATCTCAAACTAATAATTATCAAATGAGTTTAATGGTGCACAGCCATTATAATTTCTTATATATTTCCTTATTACATTCGTTGTGTTCTTATTTTCTTCTTTCTTATAGTAGTTCGGTTTTTATCCACAGGCCAAATATAATACTTTATTACAAGTATTAAATAATGTAATGTGAATCGAATGGTTTTTACATTTCGGTTTTTTGTTATTTTTCTTGTTCCGCAGCAAACTAAATGGTTATACTAAATAATTTTTGTTGTAATAAAATTTGTGAAAATTAAAACCGTTTGTATTTTATTGTTATTTCAGATAGATAAATTCTATTAAATTGAAGAAAAAAAAAATTCTTACAAACTTAACAAAGTTAAAACAGTGTTTTTGAATGTTTCTCTTACTAAGAACGATATTAATCTTCTTTACCAATGAGCTATCTTTGCATATATAAATAAAATATACACTTTTTTATTATATTTTGCATTTCAGTATTTACGGCGGTTTGATTTTTTTGTTAAAAATTTTTTATTTAACAATTTTTTGTGGCTATGCTTAATGCATTCATGCTTAATTTTATTAACTCAACTTCACATTAAAATCTGTAAGTGAACAAATCAAAAGTGAATAAATCATTCCGACCTACCACTCTTATAATGGGACATTTTTTTCCAAATAAAAACTTCGGGGTCTTTCCAATAAAAAATTACATAACGAAAAAATATACGCAACGACTTGATAACCTGATCGTCGGTAAACAATACTAATGACTGACTTCGATATGAACTTTTCTTTTGTTAAATAGGTATTCTCTCGAAACATATAGACTAATTCGGCCAAGGTACAGCTTAAGTACTTTTTCTACTTTTGTTTACTTTCGTGGTATACTCAATTTTGTTTTCTGAGTTCAGGATAAAGTTCATAGAAAAGATTATTTTTTTTCGATAACAAAGGATCTAGAACCCCAATGCATTTTTTTAAAACTTTAATTTTTGTAAAAAATAAAAAATTATATTTAAAATATTTGTATCCCAAAAATTAATAATTATAAATTTTTTTCGGACTAAAGTTTAATTTTTAATTTTTTAAAATTTTATTATGCAACTTTGATCTTCAAATAACCTTCAAACTTCGATTCAATGTTAAAACCAATGATACAAAACGAAGATCCCCATTGTCTAGAACAGCTTTTGTTTCAAGAAACTTTTTATGATGCATTTAAAACTTTGGGAGACATTTCAGAGAGATTCATTTAATTGGGGCCTGCTTAGTATGAAGCCATTAAGCAAACATCCAAGTCCATTACTTACTAGACAAATTATTCATAGACTATTTCATTCGCAGAATGTTGATAAATAATAATATCAAAATGTGTTTCATTCGATAAACATTACACTTATATGTGATATATTAAAAATTTAATTACTTAGTAATATCACTTGCGGCTATTTTCAATTATTTTACATAGATATCGTCATAATTTAAATGTTTTCGATAAATATATAGAGTTTAGTTAAATATTTGTGGTCATTATAGATACAATAATAATATTCAAAGTTGTTAATAATATACTACAATCAAGTAAATATAACTATATATATATTTTGTGGATTAATCTCTGTAATGAAACCATTAATATATAGAAAATCAATATTAATATGTACATTAGTCCTGGAGCCTATCATAAGGCCGGGTGCATATTGCGGAGCGTATGGCAGTGCGCGATTTTTTGAAACTTACACAAATAAATGGGTCAATACAAATTGACTAGACGACGCTACGCATTGCGGCTAGACGCGACAAACGCGTTGCATACTGTTCCCGAGACACAGTTTCTCGCGCCACGCGTCGTACGTTTCGTTAGTCAAAGTTTGCTTATAAGCCACAACAATCAATTTTAAAAATTTCCAAAATTGTCGTCTATAATTTGAAAATTGAGTCAAACAAAGTACTTTTTACATTTTTAATATTTCATATTCCAGTTACATTATTAATATATATAACGTTCAATTTAAAGCTTTTATATTAAAAGATTTTAAGAATTTCTAAAGAAGATTCAAGAATTTCAAAATGATTCTCTGAGAGGCACCTAGATTTGCCTATATATTACATTTTTGGGCCCCTTAACGATATATTTAAGTTATTTTCGCACTTATGCCACCAAAAATACTCAAAAGCATGTGAAAACTAGTATTATTAGCAAACAACTTGAAAATTCACATCATTTGTGTGAAAAATTTTAATTTTTCACACAAATATGGTATTTGAATCCTAATGCCTCATTCAGTGATGATGTGCATCATATCATCTGGCTTATTACACCTTTGAATAAATTTTTTGAAGTTAAAAAATTATTTATTAGGATGTTTAGCTTTCAAATGACGTAAAATTAAGAACTCATTATCATAACATATTTTAGAAAATTTGAACATTATTCCCGACTAAACTGAAAGAAAAATAATTATTTAAATGCAATGCGTACAATCAAAATACGAAAACAGGCGACAGAACATCGAGTTTTTCACGAAAAATATAGCTCCAGAAATATTTTTGTATTATAAAAACTTTTTAACCAAAAAATTTATCCGCTGAAAAAACTGAAAAGCAAAAATGTAAGTTTACCTTAATAATTTTAAGTCAACGGCCTTAAAAACGCATCACGCTTAACTTTACTTGTTTGATTAATTAATTTACTTGTATGACAAATCCCTGGCCATAACAACATAACAAAGAATAAATGAAATATGAATTAATAGATAAGATTGAATTGATAAATGATCTTGAAGATAGCAACCGTGATTGATATCTCTGATGATGTGTATTCTGGTTATTAACGCAGAGTGGCAGACGTTGCAGGTCGGGCTCTGACAAATCGCTGGTGTTTGATAGCTTGGATAATGTGGACATCAATACTTGTATGAATCACAAGGACTCTAGATTGTGATAAATATGATGCTTATGCGCGAGTTGACCTGTAAAACAGAGATATTAAGAATATAAACACAACTCCAAGTAGCCTGCCTATCAGATCTAGAATCCGGTCTAATATATACTATCAAATATTTAGATATTCACAAGGAATTCAATTAATTATCTAAATACATGTTATATTACAGATTTCTGTATGTTATTGAACATTTGCTTCAATATTAACAGTTTATTAACAGTTACTTTAAATAAATTAAATAGTCAACAAACTGCCCCTGGCTACGTAAAATAAAAAACGGCAATAATTTAGAAGAACGTTACATTCTTTAGACTTTGCGGAAGCCCATAAATCGATAAAGGGAAGTAAGTTTTATAAAGGAAAGATATTGCGCTTTCTTGGGAAAGATGTTATAAATTTTAACCTACAGAACAAAACAATTTTTTTTTTTAAATATGACCACACAAAATTAAAAATAAAAACTTTTTAACAAAAAAATTAAATCACCGAGAAAACTGAAAGCAAAAAATAATCTTAATGAACCTTAATAAATAAGTTCATAAACTAATGTAAGTGTACCTTAGTAATTTTGAGTCGGCGCCAAAAAAGCAAATTTATTAAATGACATAAGCGTAATGTGCGGCCGCTGACTTAAAATTTCTTGCATTAGTTTAAGCATTTAGTTATTCAGGTTAATTAAAAAATAATTACGAAAATTTATACTTAGGTATACTTACATTAGTCTTAGAATTTAGTTATTAAAGTTTAATAAAAGATGATTATTATTTTATCAATTTTATCGGCTGTTTAATTTTTTTTGTTAAAAAGTTTTTATAAAATAAAAACATTACTTTAGATATGTTTTTCGTGGATTACTGTCCTGTCCTCTGGTTTTTTATTCTGATTGTACAAATTGCATTTAGATAATTATGTCTAAATTCTAAATTTTTCATAGTCATTAAAAAAGCTTAACATGCTATTAAATAATTTGTTAACGTCATAAAATTTTATTTATCTTGAAAATTGAATGTCAATTTTTATTGCTAAAATTATACATTAAATTTAAACTAAAACTAAATAAAACCATTTCGTAATATTGATTAATCCATAAAAAAACTTAAATTGGTTGATGTTACGCCAAATTAGCTTGTAAAGGATAATAAAAATATGTATACAGTGTGTCCTTAGTAATCATCTTCATAATTATTACAAGAATATCTCAATCAATAAATGTAAGAATTGAGTTTTAGTATTTCATTAAAACCATTTCATCAAAAATGTGAAGACATTAATTTATTTCGAAAAATAAAGCAAAAGACCTTTAAAAGATGAACAGCGAGGCCATTGAATGGCATTACCTATTAAAATTTTTGGATGATAATAAAACGGAACATTTTACTAGACCACTTTTCCTGATAAAATTTTCGCAGGTTATTCAAACGTCATTGTTTATAAGAACAGAGGCGCTCTATTATCTACATTACCTATTAAAATATTATTTCAATTTCCGGCAAAACTACAAGTCTTATGGAAAAAAGTTAAATGGTAAAGTTGTAGGTAATAAAAAGATCTACAACTTTTGTATTTACACTTTTTTCACATAAACTCAAAATTTTTCGATTGAAAATTAAGGTGCTTTTTCGATATTTATTCAAAATAAGATGAAAAAAAAAATATATTAAATCAAAAAAATTTCAGTGTATTTGGAACATAAAAAGGTAAGTTTTCACCAAATTTCGGAGAAAAAAATAAAAAACCAAAAACTTGGTTATTTCAATTTTTCACATAAATTTTGAGGTTATGTGAAAAAAGTGTAAACATAAAAGATATTTTTATTACCTACAACTTTTTCATTTAACTTTTTTCCATACGACGTGTAGTTTTGCCGGAAATTCAGATAAACCGAATTTTATCCTTAAATACTCACTCCTTACCCTAGTTCCCAAACTCAGATCACCCGTAATTTATTTTTCCTTTCATTTTTATCATATTATCTTCCGTTTCCAATTGGTTTCATTCTTCTATAATTTTTTTTGTTTTCAAAAATTATCTACACTGGCATAAACCTTAGAGAAGCGTTAGTCACGTGAATTCGCTCTAAAATTTCGTTTCAACATGCAAAACACTAAATACAATTACAATATTGAATGCGCTCACTTTTATACTTTTTACAAAGACTCTGTAATTTTCTTGTTCCCGTTTTTTGTTCAAGTACGCGGCACCTTACATTTTGCTACTTCTGCCACATGGATGGCTAAGCTGAGAATGGAAGCAGGCCACTCAATATTTTATATATTCACTTGTTTTTTATCAGCAACTTGTATGATTGATAAGTGTAAGTAATGTAATAAAAATTGTGATTTTACTATTCATAAAAATTTATTTTATGTCTCTTTTTCTTGATGATTTCTTGAATATATTTTTGCCAATATGCCTGTGATTAGATCAATTTAAAAAAATTACATTGTAATGATATTGATATATTCGCCTCCTTCCAAGTTAAGAATATTTAATTTAAAATCTATATTTTATACATCGTGCATTTAGTGACATGTTTTTTTTTTATTTAGTGGTGTCAAAGGAACAAAAAAGACTTTTATCTATTTTTAAAACTCTTCGTAACAAAGTGAATTTGGTGGACGTAATTTTCTTTAATCACTTCTGAAAAGTCACACACATTCTTGATAACAATTTTACCAACAATTTAAAAATATTTTATCAAAGATTATATAACACAGATTCGCCAACAAAAAATTTAATTTTAAATATTAAAATTAATGATTATTATTTATGTCGAATTGTTTATATTTATATTTAAGTCTTCTTGAACAATGAAGGAATTTTGTTGCCACATTGTGTGGATTTGGAAGAAAAAATTTCGAATCACACAAAATTGCGACATAAAGAGCCTTTATAAATTATTGTAGTTGTGAGGGAACAATGAAATGCACTGACATACATACAGCCATCCTTTAATATAACCATCCTTTTTCACAATCGGTTAAAAACTGAATATAAACTGTACTTAATATTCTAAAATAGATCATATATTGAATTGTAAATTAGATGATAAATTGTTCAAATGTCATACTATGAGACTAGTAGCACAACTCAACAAAGATTCGAAGATTTCTGCACTACTCAACATACCATCACATCACCAAGAAGTAATATAAAATGAACAACAATTCCTTAATGAAATAAGTTAGTCTGTTTTCAAAATTATTATTGTTAATATATACGAAGACGTTGAAAGCATAGAGATAGATGCTTCGAATCCTCATCCATATATCCCATGTGTATGCATTATTCATAATGTCAAGTGGTATTAATTAAATCATCACAACTAACAGCTTGGTTTAGTGATTACAGCATATACAAAGCAGAGAACACGTTAAAAATTAACGATTTATTTGGGAGTGATTTATTTTTGTAATTTATTTTCAATATTTTACAAAAATTATTTCCATTAAGCTAAAAAAAAATTGAATTCATTTAATTTTAACAATTTTTTGATTGATGCAAAATGGAAGCAAAGATTAATTTGTAAATTTTTTAATATTCTTTATTTTTCAAGAAACTTTATTTTATTTTTTAAGAGCTCCAATAAGTTATCACATTTTCACCACGCATTCAAAAATCAGAAATACCAAATCAGATAGTAACTGGGCTGGATTGGAGAAAAAAAGCTCCTATATTAAATCGATTATTAATCGAATTAATAGTGCTATCTAGCAGACATGCAACAGAACTCTTTTTCTAACTCATTACTAATCATGTTATGCAAAATCCAATATAATTATTATTTTCCTTCTTTTACGCTTTCTTCTATATCCTATATCAGGTCTTTTCTTATCCTTTACAACCTAGAACAATAGAAGAACCTGTCATAACCTCAGTATTCTTTATTAGCAAATTAACCACTCTCTTGACTGCTTCCAGGTAGTTTCCTTCATTAAATTTTGCTTTCCTTCTCATACCCAATCACATTGTACATTACCTCGTACATTATCTATACCTTCTGCCATATTTTTCGGTATAAAACGTTCTCAAATACCGCCTTTGTTTCCGAAGTTTACTTATATCGAATTTTCTTCTACCTCATTTTTGGACAATGGATATTGAAAAATGCACGTTTTACAAAATTATACATATAATGATAATAATATTTGTTGGAGACATCATGCTATATCACTGTGCATCGACGCCTCCTTACATATTTCTTAGTTTAAATTAACAAAAGTTAGAATTCTAATTTTGTACAACGTATTTCAATTAAACGTAGAATGACGAAAAAAATTATTAATTTAAACCGATACACTTTATTAATATTTCTTTCGTAACCTTCCATTATATGCCGGCATATATCTAAGATTTTGGTACTAGATTCTAGCCTATTCTAGCCATGCGTTCTTGTCTACGAATGAAAGGATTTAGATTTTTACATTTCAAAAATAGTTAATTAAGATACGAAACATGTTTTGAACGTAATTATGTTTTCTAAGGATACAAACTACTTGAAAATCTTTTACTTTTAAGACAAGTTTTAAATAATCTATTTTCAAACAAAAAATCTATTAGTTAAAATTTTTTTACTTAAAATTTTCAATTTCAGATACCATATTTTGTACAAGAATCACCAAAAATGAAAGAAAAAATAATTGACGGGCGATCTGAGATCGGGAAGTGGAAAAGTTGTAGATCTTATTTATTACATACAACATTGTCATTTAACTTTTTTCCATTAAACTTATAGTTTTACTGTAAATCGAGATAAACCGCTTGTTATACCCTTAAAAACTCCCCCCCCCCGTTCCACTTTCCATCCTTAGATCGCACAAAAATTATTTTTCCTTTCATTTTTGTTTTAGTCTTTTCCGTTTCCAATAGGTTTACCATTTACCATTTTTAAAGGCTTCTACCCTAAGTTGTCAACATATAAGTTCAGATTTTGTAGAGCCCTCTATTTTTGTTATATCATAATAAAATTTTTATGGCAGGTGAACCAATCGTAAATGAACTTCTGCCCTTATTCTTCCGGACTCCTTAATTGTAATATTCTCCAATCATTTTTTATAATATCTGCACTTATGAACACCATTATACATTTTACTCTCAGACTTCTTGATGGAATTTCATAATTTGTGGTTTTTGGCAAGATTACTATGGTGTTACAATTAGTTATATTATTTATTTGATATATGAAAATTCTCCACAATCATTAATTCCATTTACTGGTATTTATTTTACCATTATTGTATTTTTTTAATCGATAGTGAATTTCAAGTATACATGACTTGAAATTTCAATAATTACAAACAATGTTTATAATAAATTAATGTACAAAAATAATTTCCAAATTTGATTACGAATGTGTAGCTAAAAATTATTGTATAATGAAAGTTATTAGGAACATTTAAAACAAAATAATTACTACAATTGATTTTACGGGGAATTTTTTCTTTTAAAAAGTCCTCTTTCAATTCGTTATAAATGAGAATGTTTGTATCGTAAATGGAATAATATATGAAAGCTAAAATAGTTTCTATACTTTTAGTAAGCAATCAATTTCACAATAAAAACCAATACTAAATTTATTTTAATACTTATTTTCTTTTTTTTAGCATTTAACATAAAAACAAAATTCGTTATACGAGACAACATCCTAAAATACTCGACAACTTTTACACAATATATAACAGAAGTGTTCAAATTCAATTGAAATAAAATTAAATTAAACGAAACTAAATCGACAAAAAAAAAAACATAAATGTTTTGACTTTTATTATTGAATTAGATGAAAGCCGTTGAAAAAAATTAAATTAAGTGAATGGTTTTACAAATAATACAGCAATATCAAAAAACAACCACATCGTAAAATTTTATATTTAAAAACATTGAATGTAAATAAGAAAATCTAACCATGGTCAGATATTCCCTAATCAAAAAACATTCGCTTGATCAGGCAAATCCACCATACCATAGTTGTCGACAGAAACTATCAAAGGAAAAACACCGAGACTTCGGGCAAAACGATATAGCGATATAGCAAAGTTTAAAACAAGACGTATAAAAATTCAAAATTATAACTTTAATTATATCTCGGTTGGACGTTTTTGATTAAAATCATTTTGAAAACTTTAAAAATCAAATAAAAATTTCTAATATATTTTAAGTTGTTTCAAAGTCATTAAAAAGTCACCGAAATACAAAAAACGGTTTTTAAGCTATCTAATTTTTCTGATTTTTTGAAAAGGTGTTACTATTAAGGTGAATGTTGGAGATCAGATATTTAAAGAAATTGTATGTATATTAATTTTAGTCTTAAGTGTGAAACGCTATCTAATACTGATCGCACAAACAAAACTATGGTATAGGTGTTCATAAAAACTTCCAATTAGTCCATTTCCGACTATCCGTCCACCCATCCGTCATCACAACAACTCTGAGCAGAAGTTATGAGTTGAGTTTAAGGACACCGGATATTCAAAGAAATTGTAATTTCAATTTGATGATACAAAATAAATGGATATCAAGTTTTTTTGTTGTATTAAATAAGTAGGAAGCATCTAAGTATATGACTCAGTGTAAATTGAATATGGTTCATTTGAACTCGAATCTAGAAACGAATAATAGATAGAAGTGTATTAAAAAAAAAACCGACCTCTTTAATTAGCAATATAATATCATTTTTCAATGGTAATGTTGTTCACTATACAAAGCATAAATCAAACATCAATTTATCATTTCTGTAGCTTAAGGTCGACCAATCAATCGGCAGTTATGTTTATGTCTAGTCCATGAACTAGAATGTCTTGATTGAAAAAAATATGTTGTCTGTTTCAATAAAATAAAATCGAAGCCGCTGGTGGCTTCATCTTAGCAGTAACGAACGATTTGTCAATGAACTGACAACAAGTGTATTGTTTTTTTAACTTGAAATAAAACCATAACTATTAAAGTTTAATCATTAAGTTCTTGTTTATATAAGATATAAGGAACAGTGGAACACGATAATTGCGTTAATTTTCTTTAAGATTCATATTAGGATTCAAATAGACTGAAAAAAATCTTTAGCATCCATGAAAATGGAAAAACTGCAAGGAGAACATTGACAGATTTTTGAATCGTTTAATAGTGTGAAACGTTTGGTTCGTGATTTGTTATTCAAGTCAAAGAAAATTTTCATGTAACTTAAATCATTCTTAGATATTAGTGTGTCTATTTTACCAAAATTTATCAGTAGTTGTCCATTTATTTGCGTACAATTAATTTTAAAATCTCTTTTTATCGATAATATTCTAGAATTATTTTATGATATCGATGAAAATCATACATATCACGTGGCCATAGCCATAAGAATTCATGACGTGAAATCCATATGTCCCCTCCATATAAAATATATTTTTTAATAAACAAAAACCTAGTTTCTATTAGAAAAGACAATTATTAATACTTTTTTAGAGAAGAGAAGTCCGAGTACAATTATTTATGAAAATATATAATGAAAGTTCTATAAATTATTTTTTCTAATATAAAAACAATTCAAGTAGTCCTTTTGAAGATAATTTAAGAAAAACTACAGTTTACCGATGTGCTTTAATATTTTAGAGTGGTCTATTAAAGCCCAAATACATAGTGTTTTTTTATAAATAAAATAATTTTAAAAGTGTTGAGTTTTTTAGACTTTTATGATAAATCAAATTATATCATTTATGGCACCTTTAAGATAGATGAGCCTTTTTGTCTCAGGTACCTTACTTACAACAACAAAACACCACGGTTGTTATGATGTCTTTACAAAAACATGTGTACAATACATTACGATTATTATAATACCGTTATGCTGGCACGGACACACACATGCTTGCCCTGTTATAAACACTGTACAATGCCTTTCATCTTATTCTCTCGCATGTCAAATAGTATAACTATATCTTAAATATATATCTATAAATATAACTATATCTATAATATATCTTATTCTCTCGCACGTTACTTCCTATAGATGTCTGTAGTTGTATATTTTAACAATCGTTTTTTTTTTCATCCAGTTCAAATCACAACGATACTATACAAGTGTCACTTCAAAAATTAATTGCGACCTGCACTATGATTATAAACATAAGCGAACTATTCAAGATTACACAAAATCATCAGTTTGTTACCAGATTATTTAATTTTAGGTTTTTAAATTGTAACAAAAATATCCATTTTGTGATTTATAACATAAAATTACAATATTTCTACATATTTGCATTTTTTTCCATGTTTTATCGATGTGTCCAACCAAATGACTATTTTCTCAAGTGAATTACCGCTTGCTAGTGAATTTATTATTATTCCAAAAATAGAAACATTATTAAATTATCATTAATGAAATATGATTTATATCATAGATTTATTTTATGTTTGTTTATAGTTGAAGACAAAGTTTAACTGGCAAAGCATGATACAAAAATAGAATTGATATAGAGAATTATTTCTATATTTAAACGGAATACTATTGAATAGGCGTGAAATGAGTAGGCTCAAAAACCAAAAGCATTTATTTAAGTAGTGGCGAGCAAAGCATGGTCAAGACAAATACTGAGTCTTGGTATTGATCTTGATGTTGCATATTCAGTTTGGTTCTAGTCAAACACTTCGAGTCTTGGTCTTGGGGTTGTTTATACAGTCTTGCTTATCTGATGAGCAGTCTTAAAAACCAAAAGCATTTATTTAAAGTAGTGGTGAGTAAAACTAGAGCGAGACCAATATTAAATCAGTCCTAGTATTGGTCTAGATGATGTATATTTAGTTTTGGTCTTATACTTGCTCAAACACTTCGAGTCCCAGATCTTGTTTTCCTAGTATTGGTCTAGATGATGTATATTTAGTTTTAGTCTTATTTTTGCTCAAACACATCGAGTCCTAGGTATGCATTATGAAGACTTTTAAAGGTATAAATTATAAATAACTCGAATTTTCGCTTCAATCGCTACGACTATCTTAACCTTCAAATCTATGTGAAACCATCACAATAGCATAAAATACAGATTTTGTTACAGATCGTATATGATTACAAATTTAAAATTTGTATATCCTGAATAGTTTACAAGCTCTTTATTAACTTCCTGCTAGAAAATTCTTATTTTCACATCGAAAATCAAAACCATAAATTTTACCGCAATAACCGCAATATATATGGAAGAGAATAATTGAAATGTATTTATTAATAAGTGAAGATAACACCTAACAGAATTAATATTTTAGATACTCGACATATGATTGAATTTCTAAGTTTGAACTATATTTAATTAGCATTCATAAAATACTATAAATATCCAGTCTATACATTTATTTATTTATACATGTATAATTATAATATGTATTGTTATTACCTATATGTATTTTTTAGCCAAATTTGAACTAAAATTGTGGATAGCTCAAACATTTTACGAAAAAATGTTTCAAACAAAGCTATCGCACGTAATGACGGACAGATGGAAATGGACTAACTAGATGATTATATCAGCACTTAAACCAACATTTTTTGTTTGTACGAACAATATTTTCCAGCGTTACAAACTTTAGAGTAAAGTTAAAATACTCTGTATTGTAGAAATCCACGCTTACAATACCTATTTATAAAATAAGATCAAATTACTTCCTCAGTACTGGAATACGTACATCGAAATTAAATTAGAATTAGGTATAAATCTTAGAAAGAAAGCTATTAAATAAAATTTGAGTTTTCTTTAAATTTGTTTTCTGTTTATTTAATGATTCATTTGACTTTTAAGAGGAAAACACAAAGCTTTAAATATTTCATTTGTAGAAACAAATTAAATTCTTACTTTTAATTCTTGTGAATATTTAACTATTTTTTTACATTTAAAAGCTGGATAAATAAGACGAATAAAAAGAAATTTACTTAAACATATACACGTTATATTTGGACTATCGAGGAATAAAACTAACAAAGCGATTATTTACAAATATTTTTCCCATAAGGATCCGGTCTAGGATTTTAGGGGTGGGGAAATTTTCAAAATCGTAAAAATTGTGGAGCGGTAAAATGTCAGAATTAATTGTATACGAAAATTTTTGTGGTTGACTTTTGCTTTTAATCATTGTAAAAGTTATAAAATAATTCAAATATAAAAATTTACCCATTAATTTGTCAGTGAAATTGACAGTGAATTGTTTCTAAGATCAATATTAGTCTACTAAAATTTTGTAAATTAAACAAATCAAGTACAATCATACAAATATATTACTCAAGCCTCATTTTGAGCAAACTATATGTTTTAATTCATACAAAATGGCTTGCTTATAAAAAACTAGTTTGTATACAGTAATTGGCCCCAAAATGTAGGATCGTGAACACCGACTTCTAGTTACATAGATTGTAAAATCAATTAAGAAACCTAAAATTAGGAAAGGGAAATTTGATATATTCGATTTTTTAATTGTTTATATCAATTTAAATCAGTTTTGGCAAAATTGTCATTATTTTCATTTAAAGCAAAAAATAAAATGTTGCATGATTGTTTGTCTTTAAAATTAGATTGGTTTTAAAAGCATCATATAAACATTTTTAAGCAACTTATTTAATTTTATTGTAAAAATGGCAAAATAATTCGCTAAACTATTTCAATTTAATGCAATTTAATTACTTTGTGAATAATTTATTTGCAATAATCACGGTTCAGTTTTTGTTGATTGAACTTTAAAACTGTAAAACCTGAGTCTGCGGGTGCATAAATTTAGAGGAGAGCCATTGAGAAAAATTACAAATTTGAAATTAATTTTATTTAAAAAAAATTCAATTTAATAATAAGGACATTTGCAAATGTGCCTGAGGTATAAAATCAGTTTATAAGAAATTTATTGAATCGGCCCCATGAAGGCAGCATTCACCATGGCCTATTTTGGATTTGTATCATAACAAAACTAAAACATATTCGTACATAAATAATAAAATTTTTGATAAAAACAAAACTGCACTCCCCACATTTTTACCACTTGCAAGGTTTGTTTTAGTCCAAGCTATAGTACCTAATTATTGGTTGAATTATTATTTCTATTTATGAAAGTAATAAATTATTAATGTTTACAACTTAACAGTGGATAATTAAGACGAAAAATATACATGTGAATATGACTAACACAGGTAATTGTTTAGATACTCGATATATAATTGAATATCATTATTTGAAATATTTTCAATCATAAGCATAATAAATACTAAATACTCTAAATATCCAGTCTAACAGCTGTAAATATATATATATATATATATATATAAATATATATATATATATATATATATATATATATATATATATATATATATATATATATATATATATATATATATATATATATATATATATATATATATATATATATATATATATATATATATATGTATATATATATATATATATATATATATATATATATATATATATATATATATATATATATTCTAATAATATGTACTGTAATTATATATGTACTTAATAGCTAGATTTGAGCTAAAATTGTGGCAAACGTAAGCATTTTACAAAAATTATTTCAAACAAAAGTTTTTTTTTTTTTTTAAATAAACATTTTTGTCTTTCAATTTTTTATGGTTCAATGTTTTATGGTTCCAAAGTTGTATCCTGGACTGATTTTGCTCATTCACGAATTTAAACTCAGTCTTTATGTCTAAAAAACGACACCAAAATTTCAACTTGCTATCTCTTTTCGTTTTTAAGTAACCTTAATGTTGGGCAGACAAATAGACGGATTTATTAGACACAATGGACAGATTTTACTCATTCTTAAACCTAAACTCAATCTTTATGTCTACAACTTCACGTTACCGACGCGTATCATTTTTCGTTTTCGAGTTGTCTTAATGGCGGGCAGATGGACAGACGGGCATAGCGGAAATGGACTAATTAGGTGATTCTATGAACATCTTTACCAAAATTTTGTTTGTTTGGTCAATATTTTCTAGCATGACAAACTTTAGACTAAAACTAATATACTCTGACATATTATGTTTGCTCGAGTATAAAAATGATATATTTCATTTGGCTTACAAAATTCCACTCATTTTCATCACTTCCATATTATTCGACGCTTTGTTTTCTAGACCTTCCTGCTCCGCATCAAGCTTTTATTATTTCGTTTAGTTTAAAGGTAAGTTGGGGATTTTACTTCCAGCCCGAAGTTAAGGTAATATGCTTGTTGTTGTAAAAGTAATAATCGACTTAATGTTTTCGAACCAAAACTAGCGTCTATGTTTTTTCTAATAGTTGTTTACAAATTCTATTATTTTGAGTATAAAAATAGGTGACAAATAATTTATTTACGGTGAAAAAAAGCTATAGGGTCAAATTACATATAAAACATATATAAAATGGTTCAGCGAAAACATTTCTAATTGTACTTCTCATTGAAATTAAATAATTTTCCAAACGATTTCATGCATTTTTTATTGATCCAGCTCGCTTCCACATCTAAATATTCCCCAAGAAATAAATTAATATTACAAATATGCTACAGAGTTATATTGTACCATTAACATCGTAAAATGAAGCATTCTAGTCGACAGTTGACCGAATTCCATCAGAGTGTGGTGTGCAATATTTATATAAAAGCACATATATATAATTTAAATGAAATTATTTGTTGGATTTTATATGGGTCATATAATATAAAATGACCTTTAATATAATAAATATTATGTCAAACATATCTTTTGTTATTTTAAATATAAGCATTTAAAATTTTATTCATATTATATATAAACAAGCATTATATTATGGGACACATACGAATACTACAATACACATATGCTATTATTATATTATATTTATATGAATATAAAAGATATTCTCAAAATCATATTTATTATTTATTTATTTTGTTTTATAATAAAATTATTTTCATAAAATCTGATTCATTTTTTGTTTAATACTTAAATGTATATTTAAAGAGTTTAGTTAATTTTATCTTTTATTTTAGGAAATTTATTTTGTGAGATTTTAATATATTTTAGTTTTTTCTCACCATCTCAAAATCTACTATTGTTTTACTATACTCATTAAATATTACGGTTTTTTGAAGTGAAAACTTCTTTAGCCGCGTTTGGCACTTTTATAAGGAGAAAATCTTATCTACATACTCATGATTCGCATTTAAATATCTGGCGTAATTTAAGCGCGTTAGATATTGAATGGGTGACATCTCCTGTGTGCTTGGTCAACGGAAATGTTTGTTTTTTGCTAATTTTAATTTAAACATTATGAAATTTTAAATTTTAATACTAAATGTTCTTTCACTTTTATCGGCAGACGGTTTCATATTAAGCTAAAATTTAGCCCGCAGATGTATAAAAATATTATGATACAAAAATAATATAGCAGCGTTGTATTAGTTAAATTGTTTTTCCTTACGCTTCCACCTTATTTTGATAACTCATTTATTTTCTTCATGAAAATCGTTATGCAAAACGGAAGTAAGAATTTAATATGTTTTAGTTTTTTCTCACCATCTCATAAATCGACGATGAATTTTTTTTTCCCATAACAACTGGTTCAATTTGTTTGTTTTGGTATTGAAAATGCATTCTTCTTAAAAAATATTTTTTCCCTTATATTAAAATTACATTATTTGTCATAAATTTTGAAAACAATTTTATGTATACATTTTGGTTATAAAATATCCCCAATTTTAAAAACATAAAATTATTATTCCCTGATTTGTACATTATAATCTATTTACCCTCAACATTCAATTCTCTTCCATTTAACATCCCCACAACCTTCTCCCTTCGTGTTCCACTTAATAATGTAATAATTATCATTAAGTATTTTTTAATTGATATACGGAATCATTCTTGTTACTACTCAAATTAATTTTCTTAACAGAATGTAGCTGTAGATTTAGTACCGGTAATAAAAAACATACTATTGATTATAAAGGATATTAATAACATATCGAACTGTTTCTATTTTTCACATCAAAATACGAAACTCAATACTATACCAAAAATTGAAAACTAATTAAATTGGCTTCAAAAACAAAGAGTCTAGTCTATAAGCTATCAAATATTATTTTCTATATCTTTCTTGAAAACGATATAAAACATGAAATTTATGTGGATATTCTATGATTAGTGCGACATATGTAGGTATTTTCTTTTATGTATAATTACGGATTTTAAATCTCCATATCTTGGTTAGATTTTTTAATTGGTCCCATTTTTTACTATCTATGACAAAGTTTGGTAACTTGATCCAAAGATAACTGAAGTGTAGAAAAAAATTTTAGTTAAAAAATCGATTTCAACAAAATTTAAATCACTGATTTAAAACATCGTGCGTGTACACTGAAAATTTCATGAAAAACAACTCATAATTTATGGACAGTTTTGTGAAAAAATCTATTATCCAATAAATTTACTTAAACATGAAATGGTTTAACCAATTGAGTACAAAAAAAAATTATTTTTTTATATTTTTATCATAATATTTTTTGTGATCACAAATTTTGCTATAATTTTAATTTTTTCTCCCTTCTTATATTTGGGTCATTGAACACGTATTTAAAATTTGCGGTCAAAATTTTGCCAGAAACTTGTTTGCCTGAGAACTTTTTGGGTAAATTATTCCACTTTTTCCACTTTTTGCCATTTATCTCAAAAAGGAAGCATTTTTTTAATAAACCCATTCTATACAAAATAAAATTTCGTACAATTTCCTACATTTCTTATATTTTTGGTTTTTTTAAGACCACTAGAGAGCCCTTCATATAATTGTTTTATGCACTAAATTAAGACCTTTTTTGGGAGCGCTCTAGCGGCGAAAAGGTTTATTTTCCAAAAAAAACAATCAGCACAAAAAAATTAGGGAATTTTGTCCACTTTAATTTTGTATCGAGTGGGTTTGTTGAAGAAACGATTTCTTTCTGAGATATAAGCCAAAAACTGAAAAAAGTATCAAAGGTGGCCCAAAAAGCGTTCAAAAAATATGTAGGGTGAGAAAATCAAAATTATAGCAAAACTTTCCTTTGAACTCCAATTAGTTTTCTAATATATCCAGCTGTTGCATGCATCTTTTTAATTCAGAGTTTTTCTTTGATAGCAAATATTATAATGCCCTCTTATCATTGGAAATATTAGTACTTTTTCTAACAGATAAAACTTACGCAGTTCCTGAATTATTACTTTTTTTTTCAATATTATTTATTAAAAATTTCATTTTATAAAAGGTACACAAATTTTACTGTGGTATAATTTACATGTATATTTGAGAGGTCTGTCTTAACCTGTAAAAAGTAAAAATTTATACAAAATTATATATAATTACAAATACTTACTGTACAAAATATATTTTTAATTTGAAAATATTAAAACAGACATGATAATTATATTGTCATCATGTGTCTTGAATATTAAACCTTCATTTACAATTTGTAATGGTATGGGATGATTGAAGTTTACCTGTTACAAAATGGGACGATCAGCTTCAGAAAATGAAATTATAGTTCGTGGGCATAGCGAAATTTTTCGTGATAGTAAGAAGCATCCAGCTTAAAATTTGAATGTGGCTTAATTATAAATTATATAACATTTTCTTATGCTTTTTTTATGATGATTCTGAAAAGTGAGTTTTCTGTTACCGAGCTCTTAAACTTTTTGATTGCACCCACTGCCCTGATAGCGTAAGAGATCTGATTTAGTCGGTATAATGGCGTATCTAGAATTTTACTGCAGGTATTAATACATAAAACGCCTTTTTTTAACAATTTCATGAACATTTTTCGATATATTGCTTAAAATTGGTTTTAGTTATCGACCTCAGAGTACAATTTTTAACAATATCGTAAAAGCTACGCATTCAATCATTAAATGGATTTTTTTTAGATCGATATTATCTCATAAACATTATTTCATTGAACTTGAAGACAAGATATTATTCTTAATTTATTACATTGAAAAAAATTTATAAAGTAATTTTGTCTCATAAATGTACTATTTTTTATTCTAGAATTTGAGATACCCCTTCAAATTCTATCTGGAAGCCAAAATCGTATACAGATTCAAGCAATATTTCGGAAACTGGTCGTGAAATATGCATTATGTTGTGCGTTTTAGACAATATTATAGACAATTTTTTGGGATTTTTGAATTTACGAGAAATCCAAACTCCAATGTGTTCTATTTAAATTAATAAATTGTGTTTTTAATTTTATTTAAATTATTTCAGTTAGAATCATTGAATCCCAACCCAATTCAATTTTTCTTGTATCCAGACCCTTCTTTTAATAGTTCAAAAAATAAATCATTGATAGTGGGCGAATCGTATATCTATTTTTTATTATTTATGATATCAACCTATTCTAGATCAACGGACACACACCAAATGGGCATATTCTAGGTCAGCTTAGATTCGTCCAACCATTGTTGTACTGCAGATGTACACATATACATAAATAGAATTGCGTTGGATACTGGTATATGGAAAACTTTCAGAATATATGTAACGAGAACATGGAAAAGCGTACACACTTTCCATACAATGTTTAGATGTGAAAACCACATTAGTAGGAACGACTATATAACCAAACTAAGCCCCTTTAATATTATTATATATGTATGCTTGGTGTGTATGCTACATTTGTATAACAGGAAGTCACGCTCAATGATCATAGATCCAACTTATTCTGTAGTACATACTTTTTGATGAGCCCTGTAATTTGGCGCTCAATTTAGACCATGTAAAAAAACAGTAACTTTATGTAAAAATTTGTATTGGCAAAGAATGCAAACATCCATAGTATAAATTTCGGATTTTGTCCCCAATTTCCAAGATCAAATTATTTTGTATTTTTATAAATACATATTTCGACTACAAAGTAGTCATCATCAGTATGAATTAGATAGTTGTAATGATTCTCTGAGGAGATGTTACTCGTTGCTAATTTGGTGACGGTTTGCATAGTATGTTTTCAAAAAATTTTATTTCTTCTATAAACACTCGTTGGCTGTGTTTATTTAAGGTTATAGTCGGTTTTTAATATAATTACCAGTAATGATCAACAGATGGCTATTGTTTCTCAATGTCGGAAATAGGAGGTCCGAAATCCATGATACATCGATTGTAACAATGAATTATGCAATTTAATATCACTTAATTAACAATTAACAGAAATTGAATTATATAATTCATTGTTGCATTCGTTTTATCAAGGATTTCCAACCTCCATTTTTTACCGATGTTGAGAAGCTATAGCCATCTGTTGATCACTACTGACAATGACATACCCTCTATAGTCTTAAATAACAACTCTAGCCATCTAGTGGTTAAAGTCAGTGCTAATTTTTTTGGATAAATAAGAAATGAATGCATTTGGTATTGGAGACACTTTACCATTCCAATTCGTGGATTCTACCTATCTTAACGTCAGCTTTTTAAACAGGAAATTTCTGTTTGACAAACAGTATGTCAGAAAAGAGAGTGCAAGCTGAGAATTAAATGATTTCAACACCAATAAAATGTTTTATTTCATTAATTCAATGAATATCTAAACAATTGAGTACTTGACCAAATATAACTTATGCTTTTTTCTTCAATTAAAACGTCTTTACGAACAGGGCACTGAATGTATTTTTTTTAATCCTTAAAAATTAATTTATGGAAGTTCTAAAATCATAATTAGATAAAGATAGTGATACTCTCTAGTGGCGTCATTATGCATTATCTCCATGTAGATTGCATGTAAAATATTGTGTTTAAGAAAGAGATGATTAATAATCTTTGAAAACTTATAACTTCTCCTTCGTTTTTCAATTTATTTTACTTTTTTCCCCCGTTTTGTAAAGATATTGAAACTAATTTCACATTCTAATTTGTTTAATATAGCAATTACCAAATAATTTTCTTATTGTAGACATTAAAACTAAATATCAACATTCATCATTTACCTTTCGAATACACTCTGTATAAAACGTAACATTGATGCTAACATTATAATATAGAGTCCATATTACATTATATGTGTAACCGTATGTGTCACATTCGATATATGCCCATTAATGTGTATTGATGATCGTTAATTAGTAACATGACTCACCAATATATGTATCGAAAAACAAGATGGTCTTATAAATTTAACCCACTATTTGAAAATAACTAACCCACTATTGATAGCTTCTTTATCAGAATATTCTTGGTTCTTTTGAAACATTCATTTATTCTGGTTTTGTCTAATAATTTGACAAAATCAGAAAAAATGAATGTATCAAAAGAGCCAAAGATTTCCTGATAAACAAGCTATCAAATATATGATTCGTGTGATTTATGAAATGTTCTATTGGGAATTGAGACATTCAGCCCCGCTATCTGGTGGCAAAAATTCAAAACAATAGCTTACAATTAAATAGTATTTACATTTGTCTTGCTAATCCTGCTTTACGCGAACAAATTATTGAATTTATTTTTCCATTTTTAAATATCATTACATTTCTTTCATGTAGTTTTTCATTTATACAAATTATTACTATTATTTTACGCTTACGTGAGTAGTTTTGGAGACACCGCTAGAAACCTTAGCACTATCATATCGAATTCCTTTCTTTAGAATAAAACGGAAATTTTTTGAGTATCTTAAAAAGTAAACACCCAATCGTTAAATTTGTTATAAATATTGATTGTTATAAATTCCACAAAAAATTGAATTTTATTAAATGTCTAAAGTAAAACTATTTGCGTAATATTTAAAACTATTTTAAAAATTGAAAAAAATTTTCGTGTCAATTTCAATAAAACATAGGTTTTGAGATATCTATTTAAATCACATTATGATATCGCAATATCGTGGAGTTGATTTAAGCGATATTTTATTAACGCATTTACCATTATTTAACTTGAACCACCGGTAATATAGAACGCAAACAAAATGGTATAACATGGAATACAAATAGTATACAAAAATGGTGCTCCCCTTGTAGGTTCTTAGGTTCATTTTTCTTCAGTAGATAGGGGCTACGATGACAATTTTATCCGTATATTGTATTTTTAATTCATTTTTTTATACTCGACATACATAATACGTTGGAGTATATAAGTTTTAAAATAAAGTATGTGACGCTACCTAATATTGATCGCAAAATTTTGGTATAGGTGTTCATAGAAACATCTAACTAGTCCATTTGCGGTTGCCCTTCCGTCCAGCATCACGATAACTCATGAACAAAAGAAGATAACGAGCTGAACTATTTATGACGTATTCTAAATATAAATAGTGAGTCTAAGTTTGTGAATGATCAAAATCGGTCCATTATGTCCAATGGATACTTAACCCAACTTTTAAACTGTAAAAGATAGACAAAAACATCTAGCAAAAAAAATGTTTATTTTTGTAAAACAAACCATTTTTGTTTGAAAAAATTTTTCGTAAAATGTTGAGATTCGCCAGAATTTAATCTCAAATTTGTCTAATTATTACATATTGCTCATAACAATGCATACTATTATTATAAAAGTATATACACAACTGTATAGACTGGATGTTTATAGTATTTTATAAATGCTAATTAAAAATAGCCCAAACAATGATATTTAAATCATATGTCGTGTATTTAACAATTAACTCTATTAGTTGTTATCTTCACTTGTTTAATTTGATGCTCGAGAAAAAAAACTGAACTTGTACCAGAGGACAACTTAGAAATACTATAGATAATAGCAAAATAGTTGCAACTATACCTAGCTATATATCCATAAAATGGCCGAGTTAAATATTTGTATGGGACATATGAATTTTCCACATAAGTCCAAAAAAAAAATACCAACTCTTTTTGATAAATTCAACACCACTCACTAACAATTTCTACACTCGGCTGTGTACAATGGCTGTACATAATATAATACCCATTGATGGTCATTAATTAGCTACCGTAAATCAAACTTTAAACTCGAATACCGTACTGTTATATCGTATAGAATGATGAGGAGTATAGAGCTGTCAATGAAAATTGTGTACATTATATTTTGTGAACATATTATTAAATGACTCTTGAAATACTCAAATTTGGTATTGAAAACAAAACAAACCGTGATGGAAAGTTAATGATGAAATCAAAAACTATTAAACATAAATAAATTATCTCGCACGCACGATCATAAATATATATTGTTCAAAAAATTTAACTAGCTCATTCTTGGATAAAATTATCCACTGTACATTATTGGAATTTGTTTCAAGCAGAATTTTGCAACATCCGAAACAATTGAAATTTTCAGACTGGTGAGCAATGGAGGAATATTTTTTCATAAATTAACCAAATGTGCGTGTGTGCAATTCACACAGGATAGAAGTGAAAATTCTGAAAAGTAGCCTACAAGAGATTGAGATGGATATATAATATCAGGCATATTAGGATTAATGTAAGGTTTTAATGCAAAATATTATACTGCATTATTATAAATATTATATCCCCCCACACAAGGCGCATACATATGGAGAATTCTTTATAGAGGACATTGGGGATGCTATGAAGCATCGTTCAAAGAGGAGGCCGTTAATATAAAATATATAGCAAGAACGCAAACACATTATGCACATATAACTTATGAGTACTAGACATGCGCATGATCGGGCTATATGATAAGAACTACTCTTAGACGATTTTTTTTCTTCTGTAAATAATTTTAAAAATCTAACGTCAGCTTTGAGGGTTGTACATTTATACCCACAATATTTTTTTACACCTTCAAGAATTAGATGTGTAAAAACGTATCGTTTGGCTGTAGCCAAACTTATTAGCTATGTATAGCAATCTGATTCAACATTTACTGTTTTCAAGGATGGTCAAATTATTACAAGTGATATCACGGATCGAAAAACATCGCTGGATAAACTTCTTGTTAACATTAGGAATGAAAATAAAGAAGCCTTTATTATTAACATGCAAATGACAAAACTTCTTACAAACGGTGTAAAAAATACCGAATCATTGACAGTCTACAAGCAATGGCCTCTTGTCGGTTTTGATTTAGAAAAGGTAATTTGTAGTCGTTTAAATTTATCCTTAAGTCTACCTGTATGCTATTAAAACGCTTGCGTAACATTTCTAGAATTATAAAGAAAACTTTCTAGAATTATAAAGAAATTTTCTGTTTTAATAGATAAAATCAATATTTAGACCAATTTATTCAAGCTTAGAATCGCCTAAATAACCAAGCAAGCAAAGGGCGCTAACACTTTTAAACATAGATGGATAGGTTCCAGGCTTTAATCCAGAAACCGACAGTTTGGTCAATTATAATTGACGGTCAATTGATCCACTGTCGTCACTTGGATAAGACCTATGTAAACGGCTCCACTAACATCATGAATTTGAATAATAATGGAATCCGATGTTACTGAAAATAAATAAAGATTAAAAATAATAATGTGGGTGGCCTCTGTATTAAAATGTATATCTGAAGAATGGAGGGAAACCCCTTAATTTATTTATTTTTATGAAGGCATGAATAAATAAAACTTACAAATTTGTGTAATAATTTCAAGGAAAAAAAATTTGGAAAACGGTTGACCCTAAAGGCCATCCCTGTAACTTCCCGCTAATTTCATACCTAAGCACTTAAAATTTAACATATTACAATGTTTTTGAGCTAAAAATTTGGTTTTTGAGCTGTGATGTTAAAAAAACACTTGTTACCGAATATTTCGTTAACGATATCTCTCGAACCAATCAACCGATTTTTACGTTCCTGGCGGCGATCGACGCGGTTTTTAGACCTTTAATAATTCTATTTCCTCAAAAACGATCCGAAAAGAAATGTCGAAGTTATATAAAAAAAACACTTTTATATGAAATTTTTCATTTACGATATCTCTCGAACGAATCAACCGATTTTAAACGGATTGTTGGTGATCGACGTGGTTTATCAAGGTTACGATCTGATTAGTTTTTGGAGTTGATCGATACAGCCGTTTAAAAGTTATTCTAAAAAAAACCACTTTTGAAAAAAAAATTTTTCGTTTTTTTTAGATTTCTTGGAATCTACTGGTCCGAATCGGTTCAAATTTTCAGGAAATCTAAGTTTCGTGATCTTTTCCGAAAATTTTTAATTTTCTTAGCGGGAAGTTAAAAATTATATATTCGTTGTCTAGTATTGTATCATACTGTAATTGGCGTGATGTTTGAGCTCAATAAATTTAGGTATTCGAAAAAATTAAAAATATTCATATTTTTTTAAATGAAATTCAACCCAATGCAATTAAATATCTAACCAAAATTATAAATTTTATGAAATTAATTTGATCAAACTTTACAAATATACTTTATTAATATACATAATAAATACGATTCGTCAATTTTATAATTAAATCAAAATATTACATCAAAATATTATGTAATTTATGTTATACATAAACCTAGTAGCAATAATATAAGGTCCAAATACATATACAAATATGTAGTATATGGTGGTACACACATATTCATAATAACATTCGCTCATATTTCTAGATCAAATTGATAAAACTTTACTAATTTAAACTTCTCTCAATGCAATGAATATGTAATAATATATACAAATATATAATATACAGACAGCCTGTGTTTTTGAAATTATAACCTATATGAATTTAATGGTAAATATGATATTTGTTCTTTTTTACAATGGCTTCAATCAGTGTGGATAGTAAAAGATAGAATTACTAACTCTATCCCTTGATAAATACACTGAGCTCAAAACAGGGAATCAAACTTGTACATTATACAAGCGTTACTGCTACGGTGTTTCCGTTACTATTATTTCACTCTCAATCTGAGATACGTCTTACTCTAACAGAAGTCTTACCACTTACGATTACCATCAATATTCCCATCACCCAGATTACTCTGAGTTGCACTGCAAATCAATTACTGGTGTAAATAAAAAGTAATAACAAATCAACATCCTTTGAAAATTTTTCGATTCCCAATAGAATGTCTTTTGGGTTTTATTGAGACAAATGGTGGCTCACATCAAGGCTCAGCGCAGGTTTATAATTGAGAGTGACTTCAGCACTAATTGATGTGTAGTCTGACTTTCGGTTGTGATATTTTCAGCTATCCCGGTTGTCAGGTCGGATGGGAATTCGATTCAATCTCCAAAGCTTTCGAAACAGCCCACCTCCACCCAAGATATTTCAGCCATTTACAACCGAGCTAACAATTTTGCGTTCGAGAATAATTTTGGAAATTTAATTTATATAATAAAATAGCAAAATGTTCAAAAAGCTTTACGAAAAAATAAATTTCAATAGTCAGAAAACTCGAAATGAAAACCCAATTATATTTAAATTGAGAAAACTTTTTTATCGTCTCATTAAAAAGTACAATATGTCTAGAATATTTGCCATATTATATTTAAATTCAAGAAGATACAGCCTTTAGATGTTTAATTCAAATGAAAAAGTTCTATTTCCACAAAAAATTTTAAGCGCTAAACTTAAAACTTGCATTTTTGAAATCGATATCATGATTAAAATAACTCGATCATGATTAAAATAACTTTTATTTTCAACTAATTTACAAGGAAAAATGAGTTTCAAATTACACTAAAAGTAATTTTTTTTGTACAAAACTATCCCAAAAATTCATTTTCGTTTAAAAATTAGAGAAAATAAGCTATTTTGACTGATATACTGTGAGGCCAATCAAATACAATTCGATACAATAATTTAAATAAACACAATACATTTGAAATATAATCATAGAATTTTTCGATATTTTTACACATAAAATTAAACTTTATTCTCTGATACAAAATAAACATTAAAAGAAGAAATTAAAAAATACAAAATCAAACTGGTTTTTGACATGAAGCGGACTTTTAAATTTTATCCTTTCGTCTTTTAAGGATATATTTCAAATAAACATAGATCGGTTTTATATTATCGAAACTTCCACAGCTAAATATTTGAATTGGATTATCAATCCTGAATTCTTTCCCGTTCGGCCCCTTCTGTGCTTCGACATTCTACTAAACGATGTTGCACACTTACAAAGGATTCATTACACAGAACACAAATTCTTTCCCCATTCACTTGTGCTATTTCATAATTAAATTTGAATATTCTGAAATTAGAAAACATCATTTTAATTTTTTAATACTTTGCACCGCTTTTATAATGACATAACATTTTAAAGAAATTTTAGCTGCTTTAATTATTTCTTTGAGTGTACACTGCAACGAAACTCTTTCTGTATAACTTTTATTTCTTTTGAGCGTTAGGTATTTTATTTTGAAAGAAATGTTTCAGGTATTTTTATTTGGAAATAAAATGCAAAGTTAAATGATAATTTAATGATAACGTACTATCCAAATCGAATAACCTTGAGTATTTGAAAAATGAACCTAGAAAACAACGAAACTATATATGTATGTGAAAATCTTTTCTCTGAAGTAAAATCAATCACGTTTAAATATAGAGTACCAATAGGATCTAATATTGAATTTCTTAGTACAATAGCTTAAAGCTTCTTCTTCTTCTTCTGTACATTTTCCATGTAGCTACTACTTACCTACACTACACATTTTATAAACATAACCATATGCAAGCTACTTTTCTTTATAGAAAATAATATTCCACATCGATTCCAAGCTCCAAGTATCTACCGTTATTTATAATCGTCGCGTTACAATCATAAATTGTAAGTATTTGACATGTTGAACAAGAAAATATTCCCCATCTACATAAAACCAGTTGTAAAACTATCTAAAACTATACTTAAAGTTTACCACCATTCAAATATTTTCTATTGTGTATAGGAAGATCAAAAAATTGTTTAATTTTCTTTAAATTTCAAGTCACAGAAATTTTCTTCATATATAAAATAATATACGCTTCGAATGATGACCACAAAACTTTCACGTGATGTATGAATATGTTAAGTTAAATATGTCTGGAATATCTTTACCGAATGAGTTGCAATTTGGATTTGAGATTTAAGAAAAGTATATTGAAATGAAGGATCAATAACAAAAAATTTTCTGTTCCAATAACTAAACTTACTTCAGTTAATACTTTTAACTTGTCTATTTGCCTGTAACAAAAGTTTCTATCGAATTTTAACTCTTTTCCCGTGGTCAATGGAGCTTTGCAGGCAGGATCGTTGTTTCGATAAAAATTATTTATCAAATTTTCGTTTAAAAAAAATTTGCCCAGGAAAACGTAAAAATCTCACATACTTATTTATCATACTCTCACTTGAAGTATGTTAACAATCCGAATATCATTTAGCATCATTTCCATCGAAATCAAAATCAATAAATTTGAAATTCAAATAATTTCTAAAACATATAGTCTTAGCACGTATATTATGTTTCCAGTCATAGTGTAAAACCATAAAATTATTCAATTCGTACAAATAAATTAACAAAAATCAAACGTAAATGTCAAGCGTAAAATTTTCCGTTGCATTTAAATCTGCAATATGTTTATTTTCATTTGCTAATTGTGTTTTTAATTATATTTTAGTATTTATTTTTGGCGTACTTAATTACTAGTAATATTTTCGTGTTTATTAATGTTGATTGATCGATTTATCAAATAATTATTTTGTGATTTCAGTGTTTAATTAAAATCGTATTAATAAATATATTTTCATTACTAGTAATAATACTAAATTAATGAACAATTTTTGTACATTGAAATGAATTTAAATTTTGTTTAATTTGTAAAAAAAAAAGCCTTATAAAAATAAAATAAGAAAATTAACATTCTAACCGATTTCCAAAGATATATAAATCATTTTGGACCCAAAATCTTTTTGTTTATATAGTTCAAAAGTAAGAGCCTTTTAATATTCTTAAAATTTTTTGTATCGAAATTGATGTGAATAAATTAAATTAAAAAGTCAGTTTTAAGCGCTGTATTTCATGATCGGTAATTGATAGTTCAAATGTTTCTAAAATCAGAATCCCGAACACCCCAAATATTTTATTATTATTATTACTCTACTGAAACCAAATATTATAAAAAATACTTAAAATAAATATTTTGTTAAAAACACAATTTCAGATTTTACTTAGAAACAAGAATTTATAATTTGGTTGAAAGCATAAATTAAAAATGTGTACTTAAATATCCTAATTTTCGATAATAAAGTTAAAAGATTTCATTCATTTTCAAAAGTCAATCATTTGACAGCCAGACTAGACAATTCTTAATATAAATAAACAATCATCCTGTTGTTTTAACTTTCTTACTATGTTCATATTCTTTTCCACAAATTTTCCTCCGTATTCACAGATTCACTACAATCTTCCTATTTTACAAAACTTTGAATGCAAATATAAATACTTTTATATTATATTATATTTTCAGAAAGTACAGAGAATTTGTAAAATACTTATAAAATGAATCACCTTAATGAATTCTTCTACCGCATTCTCAATAAAATTTTCAACTCTGTGGTATTATCTATGCCAATAGAGTAAGCTCGAATAATTTAGAGCATTTTATTTTTAAAAATCGATCCTTTAATGGTCAATTCGAAGTTTTACACTTTCCTCCAAAATAGTGTAATTTAATGGGTCTCTTTTTATTTTTTTGCTTAATTTATAAACTTTTAACCTATTTTTAAACATAAGCTTTCATAAAATACTCTAAATATCCAGTCTATACAGTTATAAATAAATTGACAAATAATTTACGAAATATTTTACGAAAATTTTTTTCTTTTTTCAGAAAATAAACTTTTTCTGAATTTTTCTTCAACTTTTATAGTTTATAATTTGGCCCATGATTTCCATTTCAATTCTTTCTATAGATTTCTTTTGAAATCTATTAATAAGGTGATTCTATGAACACCAACAACATCTTTTGGGGCTTCCATATTTACAAACGTTACAAATTGTATACTAAAATAAATATACTCTGACATATTGAATATAATATGTCCAGTATAAAAATAAAATCCATCGATCATAGACCAGTTTTTAATCCTTACAATCGAAAATATATTGTCAATTTTAACGAGTTTCATTTAGTAATATTATTGATCTAAATATGTTTGAAGTCTTCGAATATAAATCTGCAACATAATTTTTTTTTTATTAAATGCATGAAATAAAATAACACTAAACATCCGTCTACTGTCAATGGTAATTTGCATATATGGTTTACGTTCATATATAATACAGTTATAAATATAAATGCAATATACGTATATATGGGAAAATAGAGGTTATAGGTGCTATTAGTTACCACATATTACCTGACATGAAATTGCACCTTTGTAGTTAAATAAAACCATTTTTAATTAAATTTTCTTTAGAATTCAATTTTAATTAAATATGTTAATTAAATATTTGATATTGATATATATGTTTATATTGAGTGGCGAAATAATCTGAAAACTGTGCTGTATTACCAAGAAACGTACTTCGTTTTGAAGGAAAAAAAACAGAAGTCGATGGCAGCATTGAAATCTAGTAACGGAATCCTAATGTTTAATCAGTGATACATATTTTCGAAACGTGAAAAAATTCGTTTTATTCGAAATATTGGTTTAGTTTCAATATAGATTTAATAGGGATGTTGACTAATTTTTTTTTTATTACTCCAATTAAATAGTCTTTAAGACGAAGATTCTTTAAGACGAAGCAAGATATGGACATTCAAAATTGTTTTAAGCAAAGAAGAAATTACTAGCATATGACGTCAACTGTTCCTATCTAGATATAAATTACATGTTAAACATCGTTTTTAAGAATGATATCGATATATATTCCTTGATAGCTTACAACTTATTTATTTTAGAATAAATTTTAATTTAATGGTCAAGTTTTGAGAAGATATTGAGTCTAGTTTCACATTTTTATATGAAATATAGTAAATTCAGTATCAGTCAACAACCCTATTAAAGAAAGGTTTGTTTTCACTATTTTTTTGAGAAATTCTACAAAGAAATGAAGAAATGAAGAGATGAAATAATTTTGGTTCATTTATGTGCTTAATAAAAGTAATGGAACGTTTATTATAACATCACAACCGAGTAAGGAAACCCGTGGTACTCTTAATTGCCTCTTTAAAGTATGAAAATGAAGAAATAATCGATTTTTGGAGAAATTAAACCTACTAAAATACTAAGAATGTTCTCTAACCAGAATCAAATAATTTTTCAATTATTTACAACTGAACTTGTAGAAAAAATTTAAGGTTTCCATTTAACAGTTTTGCCATGAATCCTTGTCAATCAAATAATAAACAGTCAAACTTTTTATACCGGTATAAGGAAGTTAAAATATATTCCGAAAGCAAAATTATCCAAAATTTCAATTACTACATCCATAATTTATAAGCTATCGAAAATTTTCGATATCAGTCCTGGCAAAGAAGTACAAAAGTTGAAGAGAACAACCAAACGCCAAACTTTATGAAATTTACAGTAGTAAATCTAAAATTTGTAACATACTTTATCTAATTTGGCTAGATTATGGAAATACATGCATATAGACACCCTGTCATAAGCAATAAAAATTGATAATATTCCAGAAATAGATAATTTCGTTTGTTTTTTAATAATTGTTTATGATTAAAAACCAGAAAGGTTTTTATTAATTTAATTGGCTTCGATTGATTTGCACACAGTTATTTACTATAAATATAAATAATATTATTAGTTTTTTAATATTCGGTGGATAAACAAATTAGACTCCGGAAATACAAAACCAGGGGTTTAAACTCAATTATTGGTTTTTGTTTATTAACATTAATCTTGAGAACTGAAAAAATATAGTCAAATGCATGTTTAAAAATTTTACACTTCGTCCCAAGAAGTCTTATTAGACCAGAGTAGAAGCCTTAAAAAATGATAAAAAGTGGAAGAAAATTATAGTAGGATGAAACTCATTGGAAACGCAAGATAATATGATAAAAATGAAAACAAAAGTAAATTACGGGCGATATGACTTCGGGAAGTAGGAGGGGGTAAGTTTTTAAGGATAAAACACGGTTAATTTCGATTTCCGGGAAAACTACAAGTCCTATGGAACAAGTTAATTGGCAAAGTTCTAGGTAATAAAAAGATCTACTCATAATCTTAAAATTTTTCGATTGAAAATTACTGTGCTTTTTCGATATTTATTATACAAAATGAGGTGAAAAAATAAATATTTTAAATCAAAATTTCGTCGGAAAAAAATTTTTTGGTAAAAGATAAAAATGAAAAATTAAATTAGAATTTTCACATAAATTTTAAGGTTATTTAAAAGAAGTGTAAATACAAAAGCTATAGATTTTTTTATTAGCTACAACTTTGATAACTAACTTTGTTCCATAGGACTTGTAGTTTTGCCAGAAATTCAGATAAACCGAATTTTACCCTTAAACATTCACCCCTCTCATACTTCACGAACTCAGATCGCCCATATTTTACTTTTCCCTTCATTTTTATTATATTATCTTCCATTTCCAATTGGTTTCATTCTAGCATAATTTTTTTGTTTTCAAAAACTATCTACCCTGGTATATATTTAATTTAAGAAACTAAGTACTTTAACTTATACTAACATACAAAAATTGAACCATAACGTATTATTTACATTATTCTTGAAGACAATTAATTAATTTTTAATGAAATACAATCGTGAAATCGTTTATTAAATATCGAATTGAAGAAACTCCAGAAGGTATTTTGCCATTTTTGTACGTTCATATTCATTTACAAATGAAATAAAAGTATTAATTTTTTATTTTCATTATAATTGATTTCATTTTTGAACGATACATAATCGATTTTTATTAAATTGCATTCCTGATTTCTACGAAGCTCATTATATAAAATTTTATATTCTTAAATAAAAATATCCATTTGAAAAATAAAGTCTATGTAATAGGTTTCGAAAATTCGAACATACGTTACCAATATACATTAGCATTATAATTTGAAAATATATATTGAAAGTCATAGAAGTTGAAATTTTATTCCATCTTATCATTGACGAATGTGTAAATACGAAATATATATATATATATATATATATATATATATATATATATATATATATATATATATATATATATATATATATATATATATATATATATATATATATATATATATATATATATATATAGATATATATATATAGATATATATATTCGTACATACCGGAAAACCGACAATGGATCGACAGAGTGCATTTACTTGTGCTGTTCTTACATTATTATTTTATATGACTTTCGTCTTGGTGAATTATTATCCAGGATAAAATAAATTGAACGGTTGCAAATTATTTATAGCGAAATAGACCATCTTGAATTTTATTAATTCTTTTCACGAGAAATACTTTTAGAAAAGTATGAGAGTGGATTTTTAAAAATTTTAATAGTCAGAATAAAAATCTAGAGGTCACTTTAGTATGTTTTGTCAACGAGAGTTTCATTTTAAACATTTTCAGAATAAGGACAAAAAAGTTAAAACAACCGAGTAAAATTCAGTTTTTTGACCTTGATTGATGTTAGCCTATAAAACAAGAGACACAACAACGTCATTCCCGTAAGATGGTGGAATCATTTTCGAAAACATCATTTTTCGAAAGTGATAAGCCTAAGGTTTTTGTATGATTATTTATTTTAGAAGTAAAAACAAAAATTTGATATCGAGAAAGGCTCCATTAAAGATTATGATCGACAGTGTACATTTGAAGATATATATATATAGATGATACTTCGAACAATGGTTGAAATAATAATCGACCAATGAATAAATTTAACAGTATTAATAATGATGGCAGTTCTGTAAATACTTGACTCCATACCGAACTCGACAATTGATTGTCATATTGGATTCAACACGAACAAGCTGCGTAAATTAACTGAATTTCTGATATACTCACAAAAATTAATTTAAGGATACGTCGAAACCTGTATATTTCAAAATTGGACCAATAAAATGATACGAAATGAAAAAGTTCTTTCAGTGATAATGCTATTTTTGCACACAAGTAACACAAAAAATTGCAGGGATGTTATCCCCGGGATTAAAAAGTCAAGAATTTTATTTGAGAGGGTTTTGACCGGAGGATGTTTAAAAGTATACTTTATAAATACGTATTTCCACTACAAAGTATTCATCATCAGTTTAAATTTACTAATCGTTATTATTCTCCCTAAGTGAATTTCTAATTTATCAAAGTATGTTTTAATATATATCGAGATTTTTGGCCTAATTTCCTAGATCCAATTTGTTTGTACTTTATAAATACATATTTCGACAACAATATAGTCATCACCAGTGAATAAATCAGCTAATCGTAATTATTCTCCGTGGAAATATTACTCATTGTTAATTTGATGACGCCTGCACCTTTGGTGACGATATACAGACCGTCATCAACATTAACAACATCAAAATAGTAACATCTCCACGGAGAATAATTATTATCTTATTATAATTAGATAATTCATATTGATGATGACTATTTTGTAGTCGAAATACGTAAAGATTACGACTACGTTGTAGCCGAAATACGTGTAATGAATTTTAAAACATACTTTGGTCAAAATATTCCCAAATGAAAATTCTCGAACTGTAACCAACCATTGAGCTATAACCAGCCGCAATTGTTTTCTGTGCTATTTGTGCGCAAAAAGAGCATTGCCACCGAAAAAAGTTTTACATTTCATATTTTCTTATCGATCCAAATTTTAAACAAACACTCAGTTTACACAGCTTATACAACAAAAAGTTTGATCTAGGAAATTAGGGCCAAAAACGAAATATATTCGAAAAATCCAAGACTTCTTTTTGATAATGTTCACAAAAAACTGTTTAATCAGTAATTATTCTCGGTAGAATATTTTGAACGGTTTTATTTGTCCCGGAATTTTCTGTCTCGAGATATTTAATTATGTAATCTGTCAATATAGGTACGAGTTTTTAAAACAAAAATTGGTGTAAACATGCCTATTAAAGCTCATTTTTCGTGAACAGGAATTCACTTTAAAAAAAAATCATATATTTAAAAGGTATAAAAAAATAATAATAATAAAAATATTAAATTTTTATATATATAGATATGAATATCAATATTGAATTATTTAACATAGGTTAACATTACACGTGCATATAACAGCTATTAGTAATGAATCAAAATCAATTTTAATAGTGAATAGGTACATCACATCACCAATAAGAAACGATATAACCTGTAACATCGTTTTTCAATAAACCATGTTGTATGTGGAGTAATAATATGTACTAAATGATTTAATATGTTTGAAACATATATTAACTACGATCTAGCAAATTAGACCAGAGTAGATGCCTTTAAAGATTGTAAAAAGTGAGAAAAAAAAAATTATAGTAGGATGAAACCCATTGAAAATGGAGAAGAATATAAGAAAAATGAATGGAAAAATAACTTACAGGCGATCTGAGGTCGGGAAGTGGAAGGGGGTGAGTTTTTAAGTGTAAAACATGGTTTATCTCGATTTCCGGCAAAACTTAATGCTAAGGAAAAAAGTTAAATCGCAAAGATGTAAGTAATAAAAAGATCTACAAGTTTTGTATTTAGACTTTTTGTGTGAAATTGTAAATCAAAAAAATTACAGTTTATTTGGACATAAAAAGGTAAGATTTCGTGGAAAAAAATGTATTTTGTAAAAGATAGAAATAAAAAACTAAAACCTTGTGTGAAATGTGAAAAAAGTGCAAATACAAATGTTGTAGATCTTTTTATTACCTACAACTTTGCCATTAAACATTTTTCCATAGTAAAATCGAGATAAGCTATTTGAAAAAAGTTTAAATACATAAGTTGTTGATCATTTCATTATTATTTTTATTTGATTTTTTTCTACTTTTTAGAGAATTATCTAATTAAAATTTTTCGTATTTTGAACGTAATTATTTTTCTTCCTCTTTTCTTTTTATTTATGTTCTCTTGTTCTTTTCATCTTTTTCGTTTTCTTCATCTATTTGTACGTCATTTCGATTTCTATCTTGTGTTCAAATTTCCTGCTTTATCCAATTCTGAGACTAAATTACAAGCTTATCGAGAAGTTCATGTAATATCAATTAGAAATTCCACCTTGACTGGCATACAAGAAATTGAGTCGTTTTCTTAATCTGTTTCTCCTACTTTTGATTTTTTTATTTTTTTTCACATGTTCATTGAATTATCATTCATTTCTGAGCAATGGTTCCATATAATTTAAAATATCTCGTTCACCAGGACATTAATTTAAATACAAAATTTCACAGGGTCAGCCATACAAGAAACCGAGTTAATCATATTAAAATACTTATCGTACTGAGGCAACATATTTTCCAAAATCGTATAAATCAGCACATACTAGATATTTTCACAATTTTTTGTGAATAATTGGAAAAAAAACAGTTTTGAAAACACGTTGAAAATTCTCATAAACCTTATTTTATTGCTATTTCACAATATACAGTCAATATTAAAAATCTGTACATATTTTGATCAGAAATATTTTGTTAGAAATATTAATTTATTTGATACTAGCATTGTATTTGAAAAACTATTGTAATATTATTATCAAAAGTCTAATTTCAATGAAATATTGAATCATTTCAATGGGTTACAAAATAAAATAAATGCATAGATATCAGAAAATTCAATTTTGAAAACCAGGTAGGTATCGCTGCTAGCACCTCAATCTTCTGTTTTTATATTTATGGGCCTTTTATATTTATATTTATTAGTTCACATGGGCTGAAATTCGATATGTAGGATTGAATATAAAGCAGAACGATATCATAAAAGCAGGATCTGTTTTCCACAGTTTCGATGGTATCTACAGGTACTAACTTGGAACTCTTAACAAATGAAAATTTTATTTGAAATTCCAATAAATGTCAAGAATATATTTTTTAACAGATATACAGTTTCCAACTTCCGCATTTCTATACAACAGAATCACAACTTTCTGATTTTTAACGCGATGCAAAACTCCATAGCTTGTTCAAAATGAGCTAGAAGGTTTAACATTTAGTTTCAATATGCCTTTTGAAGATATTAATTTTCTTGTGCCTCTTTTCCTGTTTTTATATTACAGGCACGTGTTTTTCTCGACGCCTTTAAGTTTTTCTAACTTGTACAGCTCCTACAAATTTATGTCTTACTTTAAAATCGTACCAACGCCATCTAATGAGGGCAAACACAACTTCCAATGATGATCACGGATTTTTTTTAAAGCAAAAAGTTCAATTATTACCTTGTTAACGAAATAAACCGGTTTAAATAATACGGTAATAGGTAGTCATCCTTTCTTGGACTCCGTACTATGGATTGCAGAAGTAAAATAACTCATAGCAACATATATGACAGGTTATTTCCTTGTTATACCGCACAAATCCAGACTACCGCAAAAATAAAAAAGAATAATATTGCAAGTTAATATATTGATTATACTTTTAGTACGTGGTAAGTTCAGTTAAACTATTTTATAGCATATACTCTACTTTACTAAGTTGGTAAATTTATGGTTTATAAACTGTATTTATCAATTGATGCGATTATAGTAAAATGGCATACATAGAATCTGAAAAATGTTAAAGGTACTTTACTCTATTTGGAAAAAGTTTACTAATTTATATATTGAGATCTTTCGATAATCAATAATTGCAGAGCACTGAACAAAGTACATTTTAGTAATTATTAAATTGATAAATAATTATCTAAATTCAATGAAATTTATTGTGTAAATTAAAGCGTACGTACAGAAGAATTTCAATTACAGGATAATTGAAATAATTGTAAAAAAATGTATTAAACAAAAACAAATATTCCAGGTTAATCACTTGTGGATCCGATTTCAGGCGATATCTCAAAAACTACGAATCCAGTTTCTAAAAGAGTGGCATATTGTCAAGTTCTACAGGCTACCCCTTAAAAATAAAATTTTGTAGAATCCCTATAAAAAAATTCTCCTGGATTTATTTGACTTTTTCAAAGGGTTTTTTAAAACTGCCGGTAAGAAAATTACGCAATGTCGAGAAAAAATTTTTTTGTATCCAATTTCCATAAAATTATAAGGGTAGTTTGACCTGTAGATTTCAAAAATCGCATCCATTTAATGATTGGATGCGTAGTTTCCAAGGTTAATTATGAAGACAATTAGCAAGCCTTATGTCGTAAACTCTCTTCGTACTAGCTTTGAACTCGTAAATTACAGCTTAACTGCCTTAGCAAACTGAAACCAACAATAAAACTTTTTTTGGTTTTTTCGGTGATTTTTAAGGTGTTACACAGAGTTGCTTTTTCGACAAAATTTGGTCCAAAGACTGGTTCGGCACCAGGACCAATAATTTTCAAAAAACATCTAATATATGTTATATATATATATATATATATATATATAACTTTTAAGATGTTTTTTCACCAAGTATATTTATATAAAGTGTATTTACTCATTTAAAAGCCTTAGACTTTTGCTTTAAGCTAAATGGGCTTAAGCATCTGAACCATAATTATTAGTAGCGTAGCTCAGTCACTGGATGTTAAATATGATCTTTTCGGACTGAGTATATGGACTAAACGATAATCTAATAATTTAAAAGCGGATTTTCAAATTTACACAATGTTCCCAAATTTACTCTTATTTTGTAATTTAAGTTTTGTGGATCAATAAATAGTTAATATAATCCACAGAATCTAAAAAATGCATCAAAATTGCGCCACCCCCTCTTCAAACACACGTCAGAAATTTCCTATTTTCTAATACGATCCTTGAAACATTACCAAAATCCTTAAAGCTCTATATTCTTGTAGTTCATAGATGACTGCTTTCCAGATAAAAATACACGACTTATATTCACTAAGAATAGTCATACTGCCTGTGTAGATATAATAAATTCTTTGAAATAATTAATCCAGAAACATTGAGTCTAAACGGTAGCTCATAAATTTTCCAATTAACTTAAAAATGCTGGATTTTAAAACAATAAATTTTCTAGTATGTATATTTTTAATTAAATTATATATAAAATTGTTTATTATTTAAAACTTTGTAAGGATTAATACATTATAAAGGTTTTTAGATGCTACAACAAAACGTTCGTATTTAGTTTAGTTTGCATTTTAATATATAAATCCGTTCATAAATAGACTCTCTTTCTAAACTATTAATTTATTATATACATTTAGAAGAGTCAATGAAGAAGCTATTCTTATTCCCATCTACAACAGAACTACTAGAAATATTATAGGTTCCCGTTAATATAATATGTTATTTATAAATTTACTCTGTTACCTGTACATGTAATGCTCCCAGATGTGAATATATTAATTTGAAATCAAAAAAAATAAAATAAATTATATTATTAATGGTAGAGAGCTTTATTTGTGGTACTTCATAATATTAATTATGTTAGGTGGATAAATAAATTTACACTTTAAACTTTAAATTTTTTTATTTTGCTTAACCACTTTATTTTATTCTAATTATGCGACATGTTTCGGATGTTACTCCATATTCAACTGTAGTTAATAGATTAAAGAATAAAAAGTATAAAATTTTATTTTACAACAAATAAATATACGAATCAACACACATAGCACTTTTCATTTATTTTAGACAACTTTTCGAGTTTTTGTTATAAGAACCGAATATCTTATCACGGTAATCAAATCTTATTGGAGACGTGGGATTGTAAATTGAAGGTTATATTTTTTGATTTATAATCTGGTAACATGATTATGCTTAGTAAGCATTTTCTTTACGCTAATTATATTAAGCGAGGACATTAACAATCAAAAAAATAGACTCCAAGATCACGTTATGAGATAACGTTACATAAAGTAGATGTATGATCGGTCCTTTTATTAGTCGCTAGGAAACGCATACCTAGAATTTCTAAGATCGTAACAGAATACAGCTTGACATTTTCAAATCATTGTAGTATCTTTCGAATGCACTCTCCTGGACTTATCTCATTGATTCTACTACGAATGTCATAAGTTTGTTGTCTTTTTGTGTCAAATAAAATGCATTTTATAGTCCTAACAAATTCATCTAATTCATTTACATTTTAAACCAACTTACCTGTAACGTTGTCCTGATTGTAAACCATTTGTCCTTAGGCGCCAAATAAGATTCTGTTCCTGTATTTGTCCAAATATATGGACTGTATAGCCAATGAAGAAGCAATTTGACACAATGTTATTTTTATATTGTTTTGAAAATAATCGAAATTGTTTCATTATAATTAATTAATGCCTTTATGCAGAATTACTCATACAAAGTATAAAGAAATCATTAATAGACATTAGCAGCGGTGGTTTCTGTGTGCGGAATTGAAGACTTACTGAGTGATGAATATAAGCGTTTATGAGCTGACTTTGAACTGAAAGTATGACAAATCTAAATGTTGATGTTTTAAATAAAAATGTAACCAGTTAAAGAGTTATTTGTTTTAAACAAAATAAAAAAATAAATAAAAAAACATCAAAACTGGATTTGATAGGCAAATTTTTTATTTTGAACTAAAAGTATTGGAATTTCAAATTATTGTTGTTTTAATTGAAAGATGTTTCAAGAAGTTTTTGCTTTCAGTGCCTCTTTCTTTTACGTGTTATAAACTTACGATTAATTTTTTAACATTCATATATTTCGTACTTAATATTTATGAAAGTTAACGAATTAAATCGACCAATATGGCCTTAACGCAATAGTATACAAGAAATGTTTAACTTCGCTAGCTCAATGGTCGATGTACTATACCCTACTCGTACATATTATTAGGCTTCATATTCGTTCATTGAGAGAACTAAAATGCTCATTTTAATTACAATTTTATTTACCATTTAAATCAATACATCGCATTTTCTTAATTACAGTATAAAGCCCTGTACTACTTGTAGTATTGTAATATAAATATTTCATACATCTATATTATTTCAAAATGTATATTGTTCGTAACGCTACCAATTACTGAACGCACAAACCAAATTTTGATATAGGTGTTCATAGAAACACCTAATTAGTCCGACTGCCTGTCTGTCCGTCATCACGATAACCCAAAAAGAGATAGCGAACTGAAAATTAAGCGACATATTCTAAACATAAAATGTGAGTTTATGTTCGTGAATGAGCAAAATTGGGTCCAATGGGTCCAATGGATCCTTTGTTTGAAAATTGTTTCGTAAAATGTTTGAGTTCTCCCCATTTTTAGCTCAAATTTTGCTAATAAATGCATATAGGTAATAACAATACATATTAAAATATGTACATGTATACATATATAACTGAATAGACTAGTTATTTATAGTATTTTAAGAATTAAAAACAGTTCAAACTATGAAATTCAATCAAATGCCGAGTATCTAAACGATTAACTCTGTTAGTTGTTATCTTCACTACTTTAAATTATTTTTAGCTTTTGTTTCCTATACTACATGGCTTGCTAAGAATGGCATGCTTACATAACAAAAAAAGGCTACACACTTTTTACTTTTAGACTTAACTACAAGTTTGGGGCTGAAAACAAACAAAAAGGTGTCTTATTTTTGAATTTATTAAAAGAGAATATTCTAATCTAGACTTGGATACCTTGTGACATCATGTCAGTTTTTCCGAGCTGAAACTATACCGTGAAAAATTCTGAAACCTCTCACCGAAATTACACTGAATATAACATTTTTCGACTAAATAGAAACAGCTTCAAGTAAATTTTCTCCTATTCACATTTTTATTAAAGTTGAATGTCAACCCAAACGAATAATAAAGAACTTAACAAATGGCCACTTTAAAAGTTGGTAAAGGAAATAATTGATAACAGTTTTTATTTTAAAATTATTTTTGAATTTTATTCAAAACAAAATTTTATCTATATATATATAAATCAATTGCTGTTCGTTAGTCTCGCTAAAACTCGAGAATGGCTGGGCAGATTTTGTTAATTTTGATCTTGAAATATTTGTGGAAGTTCAGGGAAGGTTTAAACGGTTAGAAACATAAATAATATTACAAATCCTATTAGCATCATTTCCATAGAAACCAAAATCTAAATTTGAAATTCAAAATAAAATTCTTTATCTCTTCTCACTAGCAGTATGTTGAACTGTCATCATCGCATTGTTCAAGTATTACTAGAGTCATTCGTGGTTCAGGAATTCCATATATCTTTCATCAAGTGTATGAATACCACAGCACATTTTCGGGTGAACGCGGTACCGTGTGTTCCCCATCAAATATCGGGTAAATATCGGGTGCATATAATGTACCGGGTACACACTAAATACCGGGATTTCGATAAGAAAGGATTTTCTGAAATTATACTCCTAAGGGTAGAATTGCATTCGCATGTAATCGATGTAATATCATTTAATAAAATGGGAAAATTAACACAGCAACCAATGAACCGGGCGGGTCTGCTTTAAAATATAAATTAATATCATTATTTATTCTGATTTGCCTCAGCTTTTCATTATTTAGAAATAGAGTGTTGAGAATATGTTGTTTGTTATACTTAGAAAATGTTGATATTGATTAGAAATATATGGCAAAACGACGTTTGCCGGGCCAGCTTGTTTATTCATAAAAAAAAAGTACCAGTTTTGATTTTTTCAAAAAAATTTTCATGAAGATTTCTCCCTTTAACCGTGAAAACTTTCCGCACAGATCTACTTAACTCAAACATACATAAATTTATACAAAAATAAAACAAAGTGTTTATCCACCCCAAACGATACTAATTAGTGTAATAAAATTAACAAGGCAAAAAGGGTGGAGTTTTTCCTATTATATATAATATACTTATTTTATAACTAACTTTAACAACAAAGATTGTTGTTAAAATTTATGATTATTATCTGAAATGAAAATGTATTTAAAAAAAAAAATGTTATTTTTTATTTAAAATTGTTATTGCTATTTTTTGAAACTTTTTTGTTCCGGAAAAGAAATTAACATTTGCATTATATACGGGTGGATCTTATGCTTATTTCTGAAATAAGAAAAACATTGGTAATTTATACTCGTCTATACAGAGAAGAAACTGTTGGTCAGACATTTAAAGAATTGCGAATCCAAACGGTAATAAATTATAAACTATATGTTAAAATGCTTTTTTGTAAATTGTGTTTCGAAAATCATTTGAGAATTTTTTTTATTGATTATAATTTTATTAGTGTTACTTTTCAAAATTTTTATAACAGGTTTTCGATCCAACTTACAGTTCACGAGATAAACTTCGGTTTTAATTTATTAACAAATCTTTTGAAATTTGAAAAATATTTCAATTCAATTCAATTCTTTATTCATTCTTTTTATTAAACAATACATGAGAGTACAGAATAAGTGATAAAATTGGATGGGGCATATGAAGAAAAGGGGATGATATGCAGCTATCGCTGACTTTACAAGGAACTATCCCAGTATTCACTTTGTGCAAACTAAATGGTAAACTATAGAAAACCATTGGTATAGCCGGAAGTCGAAAAAGTCAAGTTTCCCAGTTGAATCGATGCAAGATTAAAAACCAAACAAATATTCATTTATCAATCTAAATGAAATAAACATATTTATAATTTAAATCGACTATTTATTATCGATTCAACTGCGAAGTTAAATTTGTAGGGAGAAATATCCTTACAGAATAAATATAAATAAGTATATATAAATCTATTTCAAATATAAATATATAAATATATTAAAGGAATAATAACCAATCGGAAATCGGGAAAATTTTAGTAAAAATTTTTTATAACTTTATTTGACAAGATACTAAATACTAGCAACAAGATTCTTACCCAAAAATATTCAACAGATGCATAGAAAATTGTGTTCAAAATCAAACAGATGCAAGAAAATTGTAAAAATTCTTCTGGGCTATGAGAAATTTTCAATTAAAAGTTGCTTCTTTCAAACAAAAAATTTCCTATAACGATTATAAATTTCTTTTCTGGATCTAAAAGAGCCTAAAACAAGTGAAAATAACACCTAATAAAATTAATTGTTAAAATATCCTGCATATGATTGATTTTTAATAATAATGCATAAAATAGAAGACCATAGAAGAAGTGGTTATAGCCCTGGCTAGTTGAATATAAGCTTTCTTTTTGAATATAACTTTATTAGGGCAGCTTAATGTACAAACGAACTTTAAAATCAATCTATACAATAAATATATCTGAGACCATTTTGGTGAAATAAATACAGTTAAACATTTTAGATTTATATTTAGGAATAATTATTTCTAGAGAAAGTATTGTATATACATATATAGAATTATAGACTAGGATATTTATCTGACCGTAGTGTTAATTGAATTTAGTCACGAATTCCATGGTAATATTACGTTTATCAAATTATCCAAGTTAGAAAACGTGAGAGACTTCCGTCATTACCTCCTTACTAAATGTGATTCATGTTTTATTAATTTTATCTTTTTTCAACATTCATTCGGATTATTATTATCTATTATTTCTAACTTTGTTTGTTTAAATATGGCGAATATATCATTGATACACGTTGATTACTATAGCATGGACATAATCAAACCGTACAGATGTCTACAATTATTTAGTTCAGTAATAACGAGCTTCAACATGGTAGAACGTGGCTCACTCTTGTATTTTTGCTCTTAATGATTGGAGAAATAAACAAAGAAGTCCATAAATAGGAAAAGTAAGGGTTTAACTGCAGTTAAACTCGAATGGCACTTTGAAGAAAAATTCGTTAACCTTCTAGCAGGAATGCTTCCCGGTCACTGAAGCCTTAAAATACATGTCATCTATATGGCATTGAAATATATGGCCTGGAGGGACAAGACGTCATTTCCGTCGTGCGAAATTACCTTTAAGGTCTTGCATAACATATTTATCCTTAGATTTGAACGATATTTAGGAACTCTCAAAGAGGGTGGAACAAAGGATCGTAATGAGTAGAACAAGCTAGGAAGTTGTATTAAATTAGGATATGTTAAGAAAAGCGTTGCACATCGAAAAAATGTTATTTATGTGTAATATTTGGTCCAAATTACAATGGATGAATTATTTGTACTTGTAATCTATGTATTTCAAATACCGTCTGCCATAAAAGTTCTGAGTCAAGTTGGAATAATATTTTAGTAATTTTTCATGGATATTTTTTTATCCGCAGTAGACATTTGCACCTTTCCATCATAAATATTTAAATTCCTTCTGGATTCAACGGCGAAAATTCAACCACGTGTATTTCATACATTAAACGAAGGGTTAACCATCTAAGTTACTTCAAAAAGCCAACAACATCTCTAACTTATGTTTATTACAAATTTCCAAGTCTGTGTTTCAATGCACCTTGCAAGTGTATATGTCCCGATTTTGCCCGTGAAGTTTGTCGTTGAAAATATTTATTTTAATGGTGACTATGCACTTTTCGAACTAACTGTATGGTATGCTATACATTTAATTCTTAGAACATTGTTATTTAACTTTTAGTTAATAAAAATTTACAAAGTTTTATTCTAATTATAAACGCATATAAAATAACATAACATTGAATTGGATTATCTTTTAAATTATTGTTATTATTATTAGTTTGTATGTGTATTTGATTATATTTAAAGCTCAACTTTTATATTCTGTATATTTTATTTTATATTATTTAAATAAAATACAATACAAAACAATACAAACAAAAATTTATGGTAAACTTGACCTTTAATAGCCAGATCAATAACTTGTATTCTTTCTCATATAATAATGGGATTTTATCTTATTTAACTCTTTTTTAACAAGATTTTTTGCAGTCTGTTTAGGTTGAAAACTTTAATTATTTATATATTCCCGAAGCAATCATATTTTATTATAACACGATTTTAAAACAACCTGAAAGTACAAAATAATTTATATTTGGCACAAAATGATTTAAAATCCGACATAGTAGAATAAACCTGGCAAAATAATTTTAATTCACGAAAACTTTGAATCGACCTAAATTTTCAAAATAATTCATATTTAGACCATAATAGTCCAAAAGCTTCCATATTGGATTAAACCTATAAAAATTATTTTAATTCGTGAAAATTTTGAGAGAATGTATCCAACATAGAAGTGATTCTTTAGCTACAAAGAACTATAGTTTCAGTTTTCTCTAGATTTGACCGAAACCCTTTCTGTCCTCCCCAAAAAAAGGCTGTTTGCGTTTTTTTTTTACATTTGAGGGTGAAATTTTTCAGTTTTAATTAAGTTTTTATACTTCCATTAGCAGTTATGGTACGAAATTGGTACCTACTCTTTTGTTAATAAATCTGTCACTTTTCGATTAATATCCGGGCTTACTCTACTAATAGAAATGCCACCAAAAAAACTCGTCTTCTTAGCTAACATAGAAAAAAGTTTGGTATTTTAAAATTTTCCAAAATGGAAGAGAGGCTTCATTTTTTCTACGTTCATTCACCATTTCACATCAATTGGAACAAACGTTATCTTCCTAGGCTAGGTAGAAAAACAATTAGTATTTTTCGATATTTTCTCCCAAGTATCCAAAGAGAGGTGTGGAAGAAATCCATCATAATTATTTGAGCAATTTTCAATTTTCCTATTTTCTGTAATTATGCCCTTTCATTACACATTGATTTAAAAAAATCGTATCTTTCTAAGATGTTTAGAAAAAAGCTGGTTTTTTGGAGATTTTCCCAAAGTGAATGGACATTTTTTCCAAGTATTAAAAGTAAATTTTCTCAATGTGATAAAGATTTGTGCGAAATTTCATCAAAATGAAAAGAGGCAAGGGTTGGAAAGTTACAGCGGAACAAATATTGATAAAACCATCACATCGTCAAATAACACTGTTATTTTTTATCTTCGGTTGTCGTCTAAATAGACTTTGACTCATTCAAATTCCAATAATGTAATTCTTTTGGGAATTTGGAAAAGCAGTTTCATGTAATAAATCTAAATAATTATGGTTGTTTAAAGTTTACAAATAAATACTAGGTACCCGAGCTTGTTGTATGATTACCTTATCGTTAAAGTAGAGCTCGTAACTATGTATAACATATTAATAATATATTCTCTCGTATCATCAGGAAGTCATTTTCACCGCTGTGGGACATCTACTACTCTCTTTCTGTATTTCAGATATAATGATGTTGACATAATAATTTATATCGAATACTGACTATATAATATCAACTGTTTATGAATATTATGCTAAACTGTACGCTATGAAATCATCGAGATCGGGATAATTTCCATGCTCAATGTACGGGTTGTCTTTCTTAGTCGATCTTTAAGGAAAAGAACACCAAAAATATCAGAAATAACCCCAAAAATATAACATTCTAAATGTTCAAGAATTTGTTATAAACAATCATAACATGAAAACGAAGATTGTTTCCCAAAAATACATTTCTAACTATAAAATAAAATTTTGATCTGTTTTTTTTTCCAGGAAAAATTCTTTGGCAAGCTCTCTTCAGCTTTCTCATTCAAGCTTTCGAGTGATTTATACAAAAATTGAAAAAAAAATACAATTATATCTTACATTAGAAAGTGTCTTTAATATTGGATATTCATGCTAACGAAGACTCCAACTACCGGTATGATTAAGAACTAATTTAGAACAGCCAATATTTCAAAACCACAGACATGAAACTTATAACAGATGGAGTGTTTAATAATAATGTCTAGTGTAACTAATCACATTTTGGTAGTTAATGGAATATAATTAGCTGAGTGTGTTATGAGTAGGTATCATTTTTCTACTCTGGCTCTGAGATCTTAGCGTGAATGTCCAATAGAGGTCTCATTGTTAGTGCCACTTCCCCTTTACATTTGAATAATTGATTTGAATCTAAATGGATTTTAACTTGAATAAAAAGTAAATGTAATATTAGGTGTCTCTTCGATTCAGTCTTGATTTTATTTGGTTTTATTTATTTTTTTAATCGAAGAAGATTCTAGAAACTTTCTGTTAATTACAGTTTATCTTATTTTACGGCATAAGTTTTAAAATCAAAAGAAATTTGTTTAAAATGATCAATTTCTAGGGCTATAAATAAATATAATAATTTGGTTACATTTTATAGTTTTAAATTCGATTGTGTGAAACAACTATAAATCGTATTCTCGTTTCTATGGAAAGCAGAATAACTGCTGAGAAATTAGTATTATCATAATAGAAAAGTTACATTTTCTTTAGAATTTGTTCATAATTTCCAACGTATACAGAGCACAACATTTCCCTCATTAACTTAAATATCCATTGTTTATTATTGGCTGGAATAAAACATGCTTGGTTTAAAATACAATAAAAAATTTTTAGTTCAGCTTCTGATTGATAGATGATGTTAAAATTATTCATAGATAAGTAGTTCAAAATTCAGGGATGGCTATGTAAAACTATGTTATTTTGAAATTTAAAAGTTTTACTTCCGACGCCGTTAGTTTTTCACTGACGCATAAATGTTTAGTACATTGCTACTTCCAATATACTATGCTGTATTTGATTTTTACTCAAATTATTACTTACATTCTGAGAAAAAAAAGTTTTAACGCTTAACAGTCGACGATTAATTCCGATCCTATGAAAAATTTTGACGTCAAATTAAACTTTATATCAATCTGTTTTATTAAAAAAAATGAGTTTTAGTGAAAGCAATTACTAAAAACTAATTTATATACTGAAGATGTCCACATAATGGATTAAAATTTGTATTTATATTTCACCTTCTGAATTAAAAGAGTAGCGTTTACCAATTGTGGTATAACTTACCTTCAATTTTTCAATTTTTATACTAAAGCGACAAAGGATTAAACAATAAAGAGACAAATAATTTTAAATTAAATTTTCTTTTATATTAATTATTAATTCGTTAAATAAAACTTGTGATACAATATGATTTGTTTTTTATTTTTCTACAGCAATTTTTCATGAAAAACAAACAAACACATTTTCTCTTATAAAATAATGAGCAAAATTCTACACAATCTTCATCAAAACGGACAACAAACATGTGTGTCTTTACCAAAGAAAATATGGTATTATTGACAAACAAGTATACATTTTTTATCCTCATTTTTCATACACATTTTCCAAGAAGAACAATAAATCAAAACAAAACACAATTTTTTGTTATAATACTATTTACTATTTTCATGTATTACTATTTTCAATTATTTATTGAAAACAAAATTTTTCCAATTCGAATACAAACAGTAATTCAGTTTCAATGTAGAATTATTAAGAAATATTTTTTAGAAATAGTGAAAAATGCAGCAATAAGTTCTGAAATTTTTCCGAAACAAATTCGTTACATATCACCTTTACAATGAATTCACCTTTTCCACGTTTTGCTATGAAAACAATATGTTATAGTTTTTCTTAATTCATTTGTTTTTCCAAAACACTCAAAAAAATTACAACAAATAACAATCTAGAATACTCAAAAGAATACTAAGAGAGTTCAAATCGTATGAAATGAGGCAAAATGTATCTAATACAATCTTACGAGCATTACCATAATCGAAACGTTTTGCGTGAATAAATGGCAGTGATTTTCTACCAAGCGGAACAATCTCACAGCTTATAATGATCCAAAATGTGTCCAATATAATGACATTGCTAACACGATTAATTTATTATATTCTTCTAATTTATTGTAACCATCTTACGTGCGTGAAATCCAATAACTCCGAATCGAAAAATATGTGTTTTCATAATTAATCGTTATTACTTATTATTATTAATAATATTTACACATTTTCGAAGTAACTTCGAAACTTTTTTTTAGGAATAAATGCAACTATTTTAATTGTAAGTACTTTTTTTCATTATTAAAAAATGTTTTATATAATGATTTTTACATTTATTAATTATTTTCTTTGTATGGCGTGGCATCTTTAAACTGAAGACAGTTTAGTATTTTTAAATAAATTAATTTTGCTATTTAAAATTCAATAAAATTTTTGTTCAAAAATCTTCCAATTCAGATTTAACTAATTTCTAAACGTTTTTAGGTGTCAAATTTGAACGTAAAAATTATTAAATCCATATAATGTTTTTTCAAGGCCACAATTTGTAATTCATTAAAATAATCATCAATTATTTTGAGGTTAGGAACTGATAACAGAACCTTAAATATTAATGGAAGCATTAATAGGAACAATCTGCAACATATTGTGAATTATTTTAACAAAGCATTCAAAAATTAATCAATCTTCATGTAAAACAATTCGATGAAAATTCCAATAAATCCAAATTATGATTGAAATTTTTATTTATACTTACATCTAGAAATGTATATTAGCACAAAATTAATAAATAAGATAAAAGAAAAAAATATATATGACCAGTCCTTTAAATAAAACTGTACATTTACAAGGATATAATGGATTTTAATAGCTTCGTAATTTATTTTACAATTGGAATGTACCAACTGTTTTTTTTTTTAATGAAAAACAATCTTCAAATTATATAATTTTTTTGTTAGACTAGATTACAGTTCCATTAAAGTTTCACATAAAAATACTTAAAGTATTATTTCCATTCCATCGCAAAATTATGGTGCCCGTGATGTTGAGAAAATAATCCCCGCGATGATATTGAGAAATCAACTTTGCCATTGTTGACATCTTTAACCTTAATTGCAATAGTTGTGTTTTTCTCATACAAGTAAATTTATTGTTATTAGCAAATTTTTTCAAAGGCACTCAAAACAGCAAGTAACAACAGTTCATGAACAGTAAGTTCACTTGTACTGAAGCAACACGTCAATCGTTATAAATTCCAATACTGGAAATTGATGGAAGAAAGTTTCACTTGCATTAATTAATTTAATTAATTGCTTTAGTCCAACTGAAGTTACAATTTAATTCGCTATTTCCAACTTAAAAAAGAGTAGGCTAAGCGTTGATAAAAAGTCTTCGTATCATTGATTTAATTCAAGCTCCTCAGCCCAGAATAATGTGGAAAAAGTCAAAGAAATGCTCGATAACTACTATTTGGTATTTATATGTAAGCAAATATCAAAAAAATGAGAATAACACTTCAAGTATTTTACATTAAATCAACTTGCGTTAATACCTTGAGTTATTTTACATATATACACAATTGATACTTAAAATCACACTCCGATTTCGTAAAATCACTTTACGAAAATAATTATCTACCACTTAAATTTGTCTTTTTTTCAATTTCAAGTGTATCCGATCCACATATATACACATTCTAAAATTAAACACAAACTTTTCTTGCAAAAACATTCCATAATTTATCTACTCATAAAATATTTACTTAAATCAGGTACTTCACAAACCTTTACAAACTTAATTTTTCTTGTAAGAATTTGCTTACTGAAAATTCTTAACTGATAAAACTCCATCTGGCTTTATAACTGAAAGAATTTCTTAAATTCCCATATTGTGCTACTTGTTATAAAGCATTAAAGGAGTTATGCCTTCTATTTCGTCATGTTTCGGATGTAGAAATCAAATCTTAATTTCTAGGGAATAATAATTATTTTGTATCTTAGAAAATCAGTTCCCAACTTGCAATTCAAGCGGATATATTTTTTCGAGCTGCCTTTTTAAAGAACAACTGATTGCATCACAAAAATTCAAGTCGTCAACTTTGTTTTTCAAAATAAGAATCATCACATAAAAGAGGACCAAAAATTCACATTATAAAGTTAAACCATTAGATGGTTCCCAACAAGTGAAGTTGGGTTAAAATCAAACCTTATAGGTTTTTTTCGTCTACCTTTTTTCTATATGAGGAACTCTCTTAAGTTTTCTTATTGCATATCATTTTAATGTCTTTTATGTTGTAACAATTTACTAGACAGTGACTAATGAAATTCCCTAGAAATATTCGAGATTCAACTGTAATTTTTTTAACAAATTAAAAATGTTTATTAGTATATTAAATGATTAATAAAATTCTGTATTTTTCATTAAATAAATGTCTTTAGCGAAATTTTCAAACCTACACCTTTTTTAAAAATTTAATTTAAAAAAAAAAAGAAAAAAAAAAGAAAATTTGTTTTGTTACAAAAATAAAAAAATTGTTTATTTATATTGTATAATAAACAATAAAAATTCTGCCGAATAATTATATAATAAATTAAATATTTTGAATTTTTCTATTTTAATTAGATATCTAGAAGTATAATTTTTCTGTAAATATTCATAATAATTGTGATGTAAAATTTTTGACAAATTAACTTCATCATTTGACTAATTTATTACAGAATTTGTTGCAAATAAAATTTTGCAAAAGTCCAGCACATCCATAATGTATACCATCTATTATTAGCTACAACAATTTTTTAATTATATATACATAAATTCCTAGTTTCAGAACTTTTTCATATACATTACAGATGTGGGTAATTTATTAAAACTGTACTACTTTCTGAAAACGCATCAAATTTACAAACAAATGATACATTTCAGGTAAATAAAAACTAAAAGAAAATAACTTAATATCAGGGTAATAAAAACAATAATTTTGAAATGTATCCCGTACGAATATCGTACAATCTATATAAGGCTCCTTTCGTTTCTTTGCTTTCTTGCTGCCATCTTGATCAAAGTTTACATAATCGAGAAGTAGGTATATTTCAATTTTACCTTTGTAAAGTATGCTCAATTGCACATTTTACAGCTTCATCGATACATTCAAATACTGGAATTTCTTCTCGTTTCGCCATATCTGATAAATATGCTCGACTTCTGTTGTAGTCTTTGATTGCATATTTTGTTAACTAGAAAATAAAGAAGTAATCTTTTAGTGAATTGGAAGAGTTTAAGAAATATTTCCTGTTAAAGATTGGTGTATATAACTATTACAATTTGATAATCAGATTCTTTGGCTTTTTCGAGTTGTTAACATGCCCTTTGGTTTATTTAATACACCCAAAATATTCCAAATTATTTTTTGCTCGTTTTGTTTTTATTATTACAGAGAGATTAATTATTATTACGTCCATAAATTAAGTCACAAAAATTAGTTTTTTAAGCCGAAAATTTTTTACTAGAACAGACAATTTCCGTTTTCTGAGTATAAACATTTAAGAGTAATAACTCACCTCTTCAGATCCAAGTTTCCAATTATCTTCGGGTAATTTTTGTACGCATAAAATTACATCATATTTCTTCAAACCAATACAATAAGCTGCTAATAACATCGATGCAATCGATCGTGAATTAGAAGTTATAACAAACAATAAAACTTTACTATTTTGTAACATTTTCAATTCCATTTCCATATCTGCTTCAATATTCGTATGATTCTTAATATTTTCTAGCATTGTATCAACTTCTGCCTCATTCATATTATCTGATATACTCGATAAAGGATCCGTTATTTCATTTAAATGACTTAAATAATACGTTAAACCATATTGATTCAATAAAGGTATCGCAATATTTTCGCGCCATGTTTGATTTTGAGTGGAATATGAACCTCCGATATAAATATCACGTAATATGATTGGATTTTCTAAATGAATATTGGATACTCCTAACGAATTTTTTATATTGTTTCGATGGTAATTGTTTACTAAGGTTATGCAACCATCATTGTCAATTGTTTCATAATTTGTATTGTTATTGGTGAATTGTCGTTGTAATGATTGATTTGAGGCCCATTCTAAAATTAAGAAAATAAAACAAACGTTTTTAATTTACTATAAAACATCGATAAATATTGAAAACAAAAATATTGAATGATTTGACTCTTAAAAGAATTAATAAAATAGTGTAGATTGTATTTTTTTAAATTAAAATATCTGATAGTATTAGACTTCAGTTTGAATTAAAATTTCTTTTAAGAGAATCATTTTAATTGAAAAAAGCCGCAATATTAAGGATAAACGAAAAAAATAATTAAATAAAAAAAATAACCATTAATAACTTTGAAATGCATTCTTGTAAAATTTTATTTTAAACATGATTTAAATATTGAAAAAATCTTTCATGATCAAAAATAAACTGGCTAAATTTACCAATTTTCAAGAATTTATTTATATGCCTGGTGTACATTTTTTCAAAGTTTTCTCAAATGAAGAAAATTCGACAAGTTTCAAAACTGGCCCACACTTTGACGCTTTATAAAACGTTTTTAACGTGCAAAATGTGAATTATAAATTGTTCCATTACATCATATTATCATAAAAATTTATCCTAAATATGGAAAACCCATTTTTTTTATCAATACTCAAAACATATTATATTTTGCTGTATTACGTTTCCACGAAATGACTTACGACATCATTCGTCATTTTTAACATCCTTGTAGAAACTAAAGGAAGTATTGTAATTGTCAGCGATTTGGTATTGACTTTTCAATGGAGATATGTATTTTGAACATCCTGAATCCACTTTTAAAGCGTACTAAGAATCTATCTAGTATCCTTAATCAAGTGTTTTTCTCAAAAAGTACCATGCTTAAAATACAACTTGGACTAAAAGCTCGAGATTGGTACGAATAACGAGTCTTTTTGCAAGATTCTAAATTTTTTAATGGTGAATATTATGCCAAATAAAGAAATCATTGTCTTAGCTTTTATATAATTGAAAGTTCAGTCAAAAGGGTAAGAGTTAGAAAAAACATTTCACATAACAATTTTAGAGCTTACAATTTTACATTACCAAAGGTTCTTTATCTTTTTTGTTATTAATAAAAATAAATTTTACTTAAAAAAGGTTCTTTGACTTTCTTACTAGCCAAAAATGTGTTAACTAAAAATTAAAAACGTGTTTACAAAAAGAAAACTAATAAAAAAAAAAATCAACAGCAAATAAAATAAAAATAACTGTGATACGTGAAAAATTGATATTAATCAGAATACCTATAATATTCGTTAAGGGTTTTACAACATATATCCTTAATAATTGCTGTGTTGTAATAAATGCAATTTTCCAATTAATATAAATATTTGTACTAAATGTATTTGCACCTCTATTATTACTATGATGATCCAAATCCATATCAATATCCATACCATTGCCGTTGCTGTTTCCATTTAATAGCGTTGCAGATGATTGTGTAAATTCCGTAACAATACCACAAAATTGTTCGAATGTTAAACGCATATCATTTATATCAATTGCATGTTGTAGATCATTGTTTGTGTAGTTGCGGACGATTAATTTTAAATCGGATATACTTAAAGTGTTACGTGTTACCATATGATATGCATCACATACTTCCGTCAGTGATAAGTTTCCAGATTTTGTTCGATCGGCTGTATTGAAGGCATCACGGAGCTTACTGCAATGTAAAAAAATGCATTTATTGGCAAATGAAAGCGTCAAAATTTATTTGGAAATATTTCCGGAATTGATATTGAGCTGGAAAAACTAACTTCTGCGAGAAAAATGCGAGACAAAAACAGTTAAGTGAACTAGAAAGATGATTCTCGATTTGCCAAAGTAGTGATGATCATTTTCGTTGATATACCTACGGTTGATTTGTTATTATTGGAAAAATTAATCGAACAACGAGTATTCTTGTTCGATGCAAGACCAACCCTCAGTGTCTTCTGAGAGGAGCTTAGTGTTTCTTAAGAAGAGAAAATTATACCAAAATTCTACTTACTTCAATTTATCACCAATATGTACTTCTTCAGTATAATCCTCATTTGAATTACTCGATTCACGTAAAATTCGTGCTGTACATTGTAACGCAGATTTAAGATTCGTAAATACTGGCGTTTCATCTTGACGTAATAAAGCTAATAATGTATTTTGTCCATACCATAAATCTAAATATTCCCTATAAAATTAACAGAAAGTTTACATTTAGTAAAAATTGCACAATATTTTTTTGGATAGCCTCCTATTGATGAGTGTACTTACTGAGGTGAAATCGCTTCATTGCAAATTAGTTGTCGTGGTTTGTAGGCAAACGCAGTAACAACCAAACATCGTTGAGCAGCATGAAGCTGTGCCACTTCAACCATTCCAGCTAAACATCGAGTATCACTATCCAAAACAAATAGTAATACATCGGCTGATTGTTTTGCATGATGTTCAATTTGTATTAATTCCGGGCTCCAACTTGGTACTTGCTGTAAACAAAAGAACAAATAGTATTAGTCGGGCTACTAACTAATACATAAGATATTACTAATGTTAGGCAAAAGTCATTTGGAATTATTGTCATGAATTGAATCAAGCATGTCTCAAATGGATTTGTGTCTCAGTCATCGGATTGATGATAATAATTTTAGCAATCATAGCTTGCCTGAACTAGAAAAATTAAGGATACTACCAATTATTACCGAAGGAATGTGTTCGAGCATCTGTATGTATGTTATATTTCCTGTCGAAATATATAAATACCTTTAAAAAACATATTTTAAACGTTTTGATCTTTTTTCAAACCTGATGATGGAGAAAAATGTATTCGAAACATAGTGAAATAAATTTTAATATATTTGTAAGATATGTTTAAAATAATTGGCACGTTTTGCAACGTATTTTGTAAATTTTCAACATAATGGAATTATTTTGCAATATAAAGCAATTAACAATTGAAACAAACGTTACAATTATAAATTTAATGAATGGATTTTAAGCTATTTTGAATCAAAATTCATTAATCATATTTGGTTTATCTCAAAATTAGAAACAATAGCAATAAAGATTCATTACTGTTTAATATTTTGTTTTCAATTTCAACAGCAGAACAAACAAAAAAATATTAAATATGAGTTCATAGCTATTTTTAAAATAGTGTTAATATTTGATGTTGAATACAATCTAATAAATAAAACATTTTTTATTTTTTTTTTCATAATTATATGTATTTAAATGAGAAACAGAGTCGTACACACAGGAAGAGATTTTGAGGGTCAAACACCCCTCCTTAAAAGACATGACTCTTTATAGATTAAATAATAAACCAAAATTATGAAAATTCTTAATTAAAGACCGATATTTACAATGAAAATAACTTACTACCTACTCCGAATATATATGACCTACTCCGAATATTTTCATTCCCGTTTATTTCGAAAAATAATGGCTCAAATTTCGCAAATTGAATCTGATTGCATCTGATATAGAATTTCAAATCTTCAAGGAAATTAAACGAATTTACACGCTGTTAACTGCTGCAGAAATATCCGGATAAATTATTGTGTTCTTGACTTGATTTTTTACATTCAATGTAAGCCCCTCATATGCAGAAATTCTATACGCGGCCCTGAGAAACGTATTATTTGATATTTTCCTACATCAGTAAGGTAGTTTAACCGCAAGTTGATTAAAAAAAATCGAAATATTTAATTAACAAAAAAAAGTGTTGAATCACCACCTATCACCTTATTTCTCGGTATAAATAAATTTGAAGGTAATATTAAATTTTCCTTTATAGTAAATCATAGATTTTAACTTCCTTTTTGAGAAGTGGGACGGAGCAGATATCTATTTTATGCTATCTTGAATTTAATTTCCCGATGATGTCCTGCTGACAGATGTGAGAAAAAACTATAAGTCGTAGTATATTGAAATTTTTAATTTAATGCTGTTTTATAATTTAGTTGTGGAGTCTTCTTTTCTGAACAAAATCACAATAAGGATCCAATTTCTAATGAAATTTTTTGTCTAGATAATGTTTTAATGGCAAAAATACCGGTCTCTATCCGTGGAATTTTATTTTTGTTAGCTAAACTTTCTTGAAATTTGGATAATGGTCTGTTACTGTTATTTGTATTGCATGTTTGGTTCAAATAATTAATAATTAATTTATAAAAAGTTGATCTAAATTTTGATAAATATTTAAGAGTCACAAGAAAATTTTATAGCAGAGAAAAAAATTAGTTTAAATGGTATAGGATTTTAACCAGTGAAAAATATCATCATAATCTCAAATATGGAATTTTAATCATTGTATCATAACCTCAAAAATAAATTTTTATTGATAATGAATTATGCATATATTTCAATTTAAAATTAACCTTGAATGGCATAATTCAATTATCATATGAAAATTATTACGAAGAAAATGAATGCGTAAATTTTGTTCACGGTTTTCATATTTTATTATTATTAAGTCATCAAATAATACAATTTTCATTCATAGAATAGAAAAATTTATTGTATTCCCAAATTTAGAAAATTAGTAGGCCTACTATTGAAATGGAAATAAAATGAATGATTTCATATTTAAATAATGACCAAATGAAAACTATTAATAAATTTGTATCAGTAAATAACTATAAATATTAAATTAAATGATCTCAGATTTTGTTGTAAATTGTTGAAAATTTGGATCATAAATGAATTTATACGCAAAATAATTGATTTAAGTAGATTTAAATACATAAATTACGTAATTATATAAGATCAATTATTTACATCAAGCAGCTTACATCATTGTTATGTGATAACATTTATTTTATATTGATAAAACTAAGAACATAATTAAATTGATTATTAATTAATGTTTAATAAAACAACAAATAATCATAACTTTCCATACATAATATAGAAAATTGATGAAATAATTCAAAATAATGAGTAAAATACTTATTATTGATCAGTTTTATTCATAATCAATTAACTAAAAATTTCTCAAAAATTGCATAACAATATAAACTTAACCAACCAATCAGAGATACGTTCCATTAAGTTTAAAGTTGATTCGTATACGCCTGCGCAAATAGTATTCATTTTGATACCAAATTTCAACACTTTTTGATCGCTTTAAATTCAAAAGGAAACAATATACGACAATTTATAGCTTGAGTCTTTTTGGAGAATTAAAATCGGCTTGAATAAAGAATTTTTAATAAAAATAAACAAAAATCACACCTTCATTCAAAAATATTACCATTTATACGCCAAATAAATCAATTTCAAACACCCATTCAAAATTACAAATCATTCATGGTACAGATGATAGATGTCACTCTCAACACACAACAAATGATTTTCATTTGTTTTTTGTTCGCAGCAAATTTCATTTACATCATGACTCGAACATAATGGTGTGTGTCTGTAGGTATAATTTTAAAATAAACAACGTAATTATAAATTAACTGTTTGTTTTGGCAGTATTCAAATTTTTTTAAAAATTGTGTAATGATAAATAAATATTGAGAAAAATACAAAGTATCTCAATAATAATTTCCAAACATAAACAAGAAATGCCAAATTTTCAAGTTAAACTTAGAGCATAACGAAAAATTTTTAGAAGTGGAAGCACTTTTCCCTTGTTTCGTCCATGTGTTCATGTATGGGTACAACAAAAGTTATTAAAACATTCATATTTGTGCTAATTTATACCATTATTTTCATAATAAAAAATAGATAAAACAAAATTTTTCCGCGTTTTCTAAGCATTAACAGATATGAATGCACGCATAAAATACTTTAATTTTGAGATACTTGGTAGTTTAAAATTAAAATAAATAAAGATAAACGAGCTACTTACTGGATTATAATATGATATGCCCCAACTGTTTAATGTTGGTATTGCAATATCTGCACGCCATGTTGTGGGATTACATGAGCCACCCAAAAATACTTCATACTTTGTTTGAATTCCTTTAAATAACAGAAAAGAGTAAATCTTATTAAAAAGAATTTTGCTCTTTGTATTTCATAACAAAAATGAAACATTTATAAAAAAAATAATAAATATCAAGCCAAAAGAAAATCATTACGGGTCAATATGATCTGAAAAAAAATAAATCGGTTTCGTAACAATTAAATTTGTATTTTAATGGAAAATTGGAATATATTTAGTTTTAGACGAATTTTCATAGAAAAAATTATAACAAAATAAATCTATTAAATTTTAATCTTTTCTCTCATGTGTTGTTTTACTAAGCTAAAACGGTAGCCGCCATGATATTACGTCATAAAGGCATGTAATTAAAGAAGTGTCAACTTAATTTTTTATTTTGACGTTTATAAGGATTTTATATGTCAAAATAAAGACAATTGACGTTACGTTTCTATAGTAACTCATTTTTCAATTACTATTTATAATTACTATAACAATGTAATTGTTTAGTGTCATACTGACATCATGAACATAGAACAACATGGCGTTTACCGTTTTTGTCAAATTACGCGCGAAAATTTAAAATGTAATATTTGTATGCATTTGTGCATAGAATATTTTCGTCTTTTACAAGAAATGCTGTCAAATATTTACAATACTCAACATTCGAACATTGACATTGTAGAAATAGAAAAATATAGCTGTCGAATTTTGAGTGAGATTAAACGCAAAAAGTGAAGGATTTCGACGTTAACCTGCCTATAACTGACTTTAGTATATCTTGATATAATTTTTTCAGAGGAATTCAAATTTGACAAATTTGCTCTCAAATAGATTAAAAAATACTTACGATTATTCGTAGCATTTGAATTATTATTGATAGGTTTTTGTCGACCATCATGTGAATTATTATTTGGTTTTTGATTCTTTTGTAAATATGTGGATGTTGCATGCCGTCGTAATTCATCAGCGAATACACAAAATTCACCAAAAGTTAAATACTTTTGTTGTGGTGTTAAATTTTGTAATTGATTCACTACACCGCCGCTAGTGGCGCGACTACCACAAACACGAGCACACTGAATCATTTCGTACACTGTAAAGAAAAAGAACACAAAGATTAGAAAAATATTTACTTTTTAAACCAAAATCTTAAAATTTTTTTTAAATAAACACATTTTTTTTGTTTTAAATCAAAATTTTCGTATTTTATTGATTTTATAAAACTTAATAATAAATGGTATATTAACTATGTAATAAAAAAAAAGGATGCGTGTACACGCGTCTGAAGTTATACTTGTTTAGCATCATTAAAAAAACAATTTTTAATTGCATGCAAATAATTAATTACAATAAAATAATAAAAGGACTGGAGAAGGATAGTTAACACAGTCAATAAAGCTCAGTTTAAATTTGAAAAATTCAATAAATAAATATAGATTTTCTTTCATTAAGTGTAACATAAATCATAACAACTGCTTCAACCTGTGAATTTTGTGTGACGGAGATGCACGCGCATTTTAAAATTTTACTCTAATCATGTTTTTTTATAATGCGGCTAAAGAAGTATAACTTCAAAAATTGGCAAAACAGAAACCCTTATATTATTATTAACACAAGTAGACTCTTACAGTAAATTTATTTTGGTTTTAAAGCAAAACACCTGGATTTTAAGAGCTCAATTTTATTGTAATTTACGCTTCAAATATTTAAAAATTAATAAATAGATAAACCATACTTAAAAGATGAAGAGGGTTTATGACGTAATTTGTGTATTTTAAAACACTACTAATATTTATTATATTTAATAAAATTGTTAAATATAAAAACTCAAGTCACGAATTCATTACAAACATAATTTAAGAAATATTACACGTTGATCAAGGATTTTATTGTAACATTGTTATGTCGAATAAATAATTACAACCCTTTTATAGATTTCCGCCAATCTGTTGCGACTTTAATTTTATTTATTTTATTTTTTTTTGCATAAGTAATCAAATATTATGTTTGATATAGCCTGTCTCAAAAACAATCTCCTAGCACCAGATAGTCTTTATATCAGATACAAGCAATTTTCCAATATCTTTGCAAAATGATCAAAACCTCTATTTTTTATACTCGACATACATAATATGTCAGAGTTTATTAATTTTAGTCTAAAGTTTTTAACGCTACCTAATATTGACCGCACAAACATAATTTTGGTATAGGTGTTCAAAGAAATACCGAATTAGTCCATTTCCGACTGTCCGTCCGGCATCGCGATACCTCAAAAACAAAAAGAGATAGCGAGCTGAAATTTTTATGATGTATTCTAAGCAGAAAAAGTGAGTTTAAGTTCGTGAATGAGCAAAATCGGTACATTGGGTCTAATGGATAATTTTGGCCTTTACTTTTCAATTTTAATATTATTATTTCGCTTATATTAACTGTTATATGAAATTTCATAGCCTGGCCCGTATTATCTATTAATTTACTATAGATAAGTTTAATTTATCCACAAATTTGAAAACTACAACCAAAAATTAGCCGGATTACATACTTTGTTTACCAAATTTCGATAAAAATTGACCATTATAATACAAAATCAAGTTTTTTGATTTTTGTGACGTCACAAAGTAAAAAAAATTAAATGCTAACCGATTTGAGTAAAATTATTATTGAAACCCACTAATTTTGGGCTAATTCTTCATTTTTTACTCAAATTTTAAACATATTTTATTATACATGTACACATTATACATAACTGTATAGACTAGATATTTATAGTATTTTATGAATGCTAATTAAAAGTAGTCTAAACAATAAAATTCCATTATATGTCGAATATCAAAACAATTAACTCTGTTAGTTGTTATATTCACTTGTATTTTAGAAAATTCGCTGAAACACGATTAAATTCTCTAAAAACACATTGCGGTTTTTTATAACATAATTTTTTCTGTTGTGCTAAAGTCTAAAAGATTTCCGAGTATTCAAATTTCAGCATCTATTTTTGCCAATCATGGGAAAAAAAATTCAAATGATAAGAGAAAAAAAAACTTACACTTGACACTCAAAATTATTATTTCATTACCATTACTTTAATCAGCATTTTTAACACATAAAATAAAATCCATTGTCTAGACAGAGATAGAACATCATCAAAGTACAGATATCTTACAGAAAAAAGTTTCACGTGAGACACACAAAATGTCATCGTTGCAGACAATCAGACATCCGGGGCAATATGAGTACGCATTTTATTTTATTTTTTTGTTATACAAAGACACAAATATTATATTTCAAAAAATTTATTCATATTGTGGTGTTTGCCATTATTGCATAATGCCTATGTGCAATGTGAACAAGGAATTGTTGTTATTCGAAACTAAAATTCAAATCGGCTGTATTTCAATGCCAAGTTCAAAAATCTTTGAATCAAATTTATTATATATCAGGTCGATTATGTCGAAATAATAAGTCTATATATATATATATATATATATATATATATATATATATATATATATATATATATATATACATATATATATATATATATATATATATATATATATTTTTTTTTTTTTTTTAAATAAATTTTGTTTATTGAAAAATTTATTCCAGTTTGCTTTAGTTCAACAACCTAAAGTTCAACAATCTTTAAATTCTTGTACTAAAAAATAAAAAAGAATTTTTTTCCTGAGCCATCTTTGTTTGACTGTATAAACAATTGTATTTTTCATATAAAAGTTTATAATTCAAAAGTATTTTTCATTAATACGATAAAATATATTTATGGTGGAGATGGTGGGAAGAAAAAATTATTTATTTTCCTGACTATCCCACCATAATCTTTATTATATTTGTCAAAATATTGTAAAGTATTTAAATTTTTTTTAATTTTCAATTCTACGTGAAATAATAGAAAGTTTGAAACTTATACAATAAATTTTGAGATTAACAAAAATTAACACAACGCATTTGGGGATAAATTATGATGAGTGGATCTTCCTATTGGACATTCTAAAAGCCCCCTTGAGGTATGGTACACGAAAAATTGAAAATAAATTTCCTGAAGACTTTTGAAATCGATTCAAAAAAAAATGTCGCATAAAATATGATGATAACTAGAGGAGGTTATAAAACTCCACCGTAAAAAAAATACAAATCATTAAAATGTTGAATGAAATCTTCACGTGGAAATTACTGATGTGTAAAACGAACTCACGTTGTTTGATGATTTGAAATTTAAATTGTTTATACTTAATGCTGAATTTGTTTACGATAACAAATTTATAATTTTTTAAATGGCGTCAAGTCTGAGACGAATTTATTCATTTATAATTCTATATTAAAATATAATTGCTTAATATTCATACAAAGCGGTTAATTTATCAAATTACTTGTGATATAATCCATGAAACCATTCATTTTTATCTTCGAAATAACGATCAGAGATTTAGCAAGCTCAATGCATGATAACCATTTCTAAATGCATTTCATTTCTTTGAGATTAAATAAATCGGTTTCAATATAATTCATCATTTGAAGTTAGGTTTAATTGTGAAATCAAAAAATTTAAACCAAAATGCAAATGTATTTGGATATATTAATTAAAATCAACATGAAAATTTTGAATAAAATTTTTACAAAGATTTTGAATACTGCATCCTAAAAAATGATTTTTTTATTATTTAAATTACTCACAAAACCATCGTGTAATGATTCAAATTGATATGTTCTTATAACAGACAACTGTTTGGGAAAAGGAAGATTTTGAATAAAGAAGATTGCAAGAATTCTATTTATGGATGTAATAAATATCCTTCTGATATCCTTAACGAAAGAAAATTATTGTTGAATAAAAATATAAAACTTTTTTTACAATGTCGTTTAATCGACTTATAATAGGAGAAAATAGAACATTTAACGTGCAAAATTGTTTTTATACTCGTCAGAGTATTAATTCATTTCCGGTTGTCCGTCCGTCCGTCCATTCGTCATCAAGATCACTCAAAAACAAAAACAAGATAACCAGCTGTAATTTTGTTGACGTATTCATAACATAAAAAGTGAGTTTAAATTCGTGAATGAGTAAAATCGGTCCATTTGACCCAACTTTTAAACTATAAAAATTCAAATACAAAGTTAATGTTAATTTTTTGAAACAAACAACTTTTGTTTGAAACATTCTTTCGTAAAATGTTAGAATTCGCCACAATTTAAGCTCAAATTTCGGTACTTATCACATATATTGGGAACTATAATACATATTAATATACAAGTATATATAACCGTATAGACTAGGTATTTATAGTAATTTATGAATGCTAATTAAAAATAGTCCGAACAATGATATTCAATCATATGTTGAGTATCTAAACCATTAACTCTGTTGGTTGTTAAAGACAAAATTTAAAATATATGAGTTAAGTTTGAATTACTAACTTTGAATGAGACACTTTTACTTGTATCTTTTAGGGTACTCTTTTTTCCTGGAATGATCCCAAAAAAAGATGAATTTATTCTTTATGCTATCACATTTTCATGTTTAATCAAAATTTTATTAATACCTTGAACAAAATTTTCCCTTAATGTATAAAAATAAATTGAAATTAATTAATTTCTTTTAGGGTACTCCCAAAAATAAATGAATATATATACATTTAGTAATAATGTTTTTCTGGTTAATTTTAATTTTATGAATCCCTTGAAAAAAATTTCCCCTTCATGTATAAAAAAAATTAATTGAAATTAATTAATTAACATCAAATATTAGCGAACAAATAACATCATTTTGTCCTCTATTTGAATAGCAAGATCTCAAAGACCTCCAACATTTTATAATTATGCAATATGAAAGTTTGTAAAATAAATAAAAAGTGGAAATGTGAGATATTATTAATATAATAATATTTGTTTATGAATTCTCTAATTAATCAAATTAACATTTTTTTTTTTTTTTTTTATTTGAATAAGTATACTTTTTTATTAAACATGAGAATATTTGTCGTATCAGTGCTTTTAATTAATATTTTAATTAATCAACAGAAAATAATAATGTATTATATTAAATGTTAATACACTTTTGTACTCATTTGATTGAAATTTAATGAGATGTGTCTTGTGGCTAAGATAAGTATTTTTGTGGTAATATTTTTCTAGCTATTATTAGCTATTTCTCGAAACTTCGATACTGAATTTCTCTTAAAGAATTAGAAAGAATTTTTTTTTCTATTTATTAATGAGAATTTTTGTGCAAACCGTCACCAAATAAGCAACAAGTAACATCTCCGCAGAGAATCATTACAACTAGCTAATTCATATTAATGATGACTACTTTGTAGTCGAAATACGTATTTATAAAATACAAAATAATTTTATCTAGGAAATTTGGGCAAAAAATCGAAATTTAATTATAAAGTAATCAAATTTTATTACGTAAAATATTAATACATTGAAATTTAAAAATTGATATCTGTCATAAGTTGTTGATTTTCTGGAAAATAGACCTTAGTATTTTTTTTAAAGTAATAGGGAAGATGCAATAAATAAAATTTGCTATTTTACCCATCAAAATGTAAAACTAGGCTCAATACAAAAGAAAAATTGAAAAATAAAAAATTAATTCAAAAACGAAAAAAATTATAAGCTCTTAAATATTGTTTTCCATCTCTGTCTTGCAAATAAAATGGATGATTCTAGGGGTCATTTTCTATGAAAAAATCACACACAAAAATTTTTAAATATTAATGTAATTTGTATAATATTTTTATTCAAAATCAACTCATTTGTGCATCCTAGCATTATTTATCTTAAATTTTGAAAGAAAGTGCATATAAGTGCCATGGACATGGATAGGACCTTTTATCGTAGAATGACTCATATGTATAATCATTATTGAGATGAACATGTATGACGGCATTTATGCAAATCTCCTTCTTTGTTTACTTATGAATTTTGAACGTCCACATTTTGGATATTTTTTATGATTTTTAAAAGATAACTTTAAATTCATGTTCGTGAAGTAAAGACGCTTCAATTGAAGTGATAAAATTGTTCATCTTCCCTATTGCGTTGATTGTTTACGCAAATAGAGCTAGAAATAATAGAAATATGAAATAATAATACATTAAAAAGAAATATGGAGGTGTTTGAACGCTCAATGAGCAATTTTCAATGCCTAAAATTGTTCAAGTCTACATTCTCCACGTTTAATTTGTTGATAAATAATAATAAAGTCCCAATTTTCTAATAATGAAATTAAAGAAGTATAACATTGAGGGCTAGTCAAAACGATGATGTAACTGCCTGAGTCGTTCAGACTTTATGCACATCATCACAAATCTACCACAAAAAAATGCCAGAAATCAAAACAAAAATCAAATTTTTGTTGCATTTTTATTCATTGTAATAAAATATATAAAAACTATTATCGTATAAATATTATGCGACTGACTGTTTTTGATTAAAAATCTTATCTCTCGTTCCATTGTATGACAATATTGTATAAGATGGACGGAGAGAGAAGGTACATAACCATCATTTTCAGTTAAGTCTAGACGAGACATCATATAGACAAACCAACTCTTTTCTCTAATACCTACTCGTCTTCTAACTTCTTAATCAAATACACGCCATTATATTTTTATAGTTTATAGGCAAGTCATCAAGGTATCTATGCTGATATAAGTCTCACAAAAATGTACCAGCCTGAGACAAATTTATATAATAAATATATATAATTATTCAGAATTGATTATTAATAATATATTGGTTATTAATAAAATAATATATTTCACATCAACTGGCTAATTGAATTTAAAAATAACAACACGTTTTGTTAGATACCTTGCGTTCAGTCTGAATATACTATGTACCATACTTATAGTACATACAGTAAGTATTATATATTCAGTTTCCATACCTATAAGTTAATTATTATTAATTCTATTCTGTAGCCAACTTCATCATGTCGTTTTTATGGAATCGTGCGTGCGCACCTCACAAACTCACTCTCATCCAAACGCGCCAAAAGTAGTATAACTTCAAAAATGAAACCCATTATAATAAAATATTCGATATTTGAGTTTATAACTGTTTTGCGAAATAATGTATCGAATTGATTCGACTACTATAGGAACTCGAACGTTTATTATAGCAAATTAAATCAAATGATGTGTATAAATAAAGTTGGATGTTGTTATTAGTTTAGTGTTTTGTATAAATGAATTTGTAGGATGTTTCTAATGAATTCTATTTTGATTTGATTGTATGGTTCACAAATACTAAAATCATTATTATTATTAATCTCTTTCGTAGATTCAATTACATTTATCATTCATTTTATATCTGCATTATTTTTTTTAACTAAAACGTTCAGAATTGCCAGAAGTTATTGACATTGATTTAATTTGTTTTATTCTCTTGAAATTTTAATAAATGAATAATTCTGTACACTTTTTATACGCGACATCTGTTCTTTGTTTGTAAAGATCCCTTAAAAGTAATTCTCTCTCTTAAAGATGGATATTTTTTCCCTTTTTTTATATTAATCTACATCAAGCCACCCAAAGCATATTCAATAAAAATACTTTAAATCTGGTTTCTGATTGCCAATATAGAAAAACACATATGGCAGTAAGACTTGAGACAGATAAAACTAACTTATTTATGATTTGGACGTGAGAATTATCTTCAAAAAGATCCCTTTAAGCAGTCATTAAGACGTTGAATGCGCCACTTATTGAACGCCATAAGACTTCATAAATGAAATGCTTTAATAATTATTTTTTCGGATTACTAAAATAAATTCGTTTCTTAGACTATGCAAATAAATATTGATAAGATTTTCTCAAGGATGAATGATGACACCACTTTTATGGAAAAATTTTGGAACTAAAACAAAATCTCAACCAAATCGTTAGAGGAATTTGTGGTAAAACTAATCCATTAGTAAGAAGAAGACAAATACCATGGAACTAATACAAACAGTAGATATAATTTTAGTAAAATGCAAATTTAAATCTCTAAATCTAATTGAGTTCTAAAACAGACCTAATATTTCTGACTTCTTACAAGACTCGATAAAAAAACTTCTTAAAGTGCTGATACTTCCAACTTCTTACGGAACTCATACAAATGACTTCTTACACGGCTCATAATTCTGACTTCCTTCGAAAATCATAAAAAAAAGGCTTCTTAAGGAACTCACAATTCTGACTTCTTGTGAAGTCTGAAAAAAGCTTACTTAAAGAGTTCTTAATTATGACTTCTTAAAAAAGTCAAAAGTCATCGTGACATCATAATAGAGTCATCTCAAGCAAATCTTAGTAAAAACTTCTTTTTGAAGCTTTTCTGATTTGAATGTTTGCTGGAAGGCTTGTTACAAAAAATAAAAAAGTTCTTCTTATTGTTTATTTTTGTTACGTGTAACTCACTTCAGTCCGAAAAACATTACAAGCCCAGCTTTCTTTGCCTAGAATCAGTACTTTTCCGGGAATAAATTTAATATAATACAATAAAAAAATTCCAATTTAATAAGTTCCCACAAGACAATATAAATTTAATAATTATTTTCATATCAGAATGAGTTGTCTGCGGTTCAAATATGATTTTTTATGTTCAAACCGACTCTGTTGAGAAGCAGGAAACAAAATATTTATCAAAGTGTTGATAACAATATTTATATAATAGATAAATATTCTTATCAATGAAAATAAAAAACAACTCCATATTATTTCAACTACGCTGCGCCGCATTGTAAATTTTTCTTCAGTATGTAGAATATTTTTATTGTAAATTTAATGCGCAAAATTTTACATAAAATCTAGCCTTAAAATTTTTTGTGCTTAATATAAATTTTATTTCCGTAAATTTACAACACCTCTATTATCAGAAACCGTTAGAAAAATATCTAATCTGATATATTAATACAACTAAATTGTTTTATTATGATAAATGCTTGGCCGCACCTTGAACGCGTGGCTATTATTTCAAGGATAAAATCCTTTCCTGTATAATATAAAATACAAACACAATTTGCTTATATAGATTTAAGAAATCAAGAAAAACACGGTTTTTTGACATATGTTAAGTAGGAAATACAAAATAATTGTAATTGTAATGCAAAATTCAATGTGAACAACTCGATAACAAGTAACCGAGTGAATTGTTTAGATACTCGAAATATGATTAAGTATCAATGTTTGATTTAATTTTAATCATTAGCCTTCATTAAATAATCTACTTAATAGTTAAATTTCAGCTAAAATTGCGGTGAACCTAAGCATCTTAATAAAAATTTTAAAATTTTCTTTTATGGTTTATGGTTCAAAAATTGGGTTCTGGACCCATTGAACCCCATAGACCGATTTTGCTCATTCACGAACTAAAACTCAATCTTTATGTTAAAAATACGTCACCAAAATTTCAACTCGCTAGCTCTTTTTGTTATTAAGTTATCTTGATGACGAACAGACGGATAGACTGACATGCGGAAATGGACTAAAACGGTGTTTCTATGAAAAAGCGTGGGTTGATCTCTTCTTATACTCATAATTAGTTTATTTAACATATATCGAATTTCCAATACCTTTTTTCAAAATAAAAATATAAATTATTTTGTACTTTTTAATTCAAGTGTTAAAAAAGCGTATGTTTTAGGTTTTTGAAGAAAATTACGTATTTGAGTTATTGTAAATTTGGTATATTGCACATGAAAATGTGACACTAGACTCCAATACCAAAACAAAACTGGAAAATTAAACGTAAAAAGCTCTCAAAGTCTTTATAGAGAGCCCAAATAGGAGACTTTAGTGACAACGTACATATCATATCATTTCTAATGATTTTTTAAAAAATAACTTCAATCCTAAGTAAAGCTTTAGTTCAATACCAAATTGAATATTAAAATTACATAGGTAACGCTAAACAAATATATACATCTTCCGTAATCTCTACCTTTTAAATTAGCATTTCTATGTCTGAAAATGGGTAAAAATCTTTACATAGATTCCAAGACTTTCTCATAAATGACTAGAATCATGAAGCTTTTTGCGCAGTTTTGAAAAATCCATAACTAATCTCATGATTTAACAGCAGATGTAAAAATTTAACAGCAGATACAAAATTATGACAACTATTTGAAAACTTCCATACGTGTGTAAATTATTCATGGAAAATTGCCAAGTTTATTTATTTACTAACAAAAAAATTAAATAAAAAATAAACTTCTTTTGTAAGCCTCTTTTTTCTTAATTGTTTAGGCGTACACAAATTTGTAAATTTATTACAAAAATAAACATAAAATTTGACCAAAAATTTCACAATTTTTGCTACAAAAACAGCATTTTTTTTTATTAAAAAAAGGTTTTAAAGTTGTCAACTTTGTAAAATAAATTTTACATCAAAAGCATACTTTGTAATTTTTTCAATATTTTTAAGGCACTCATTCTGATTCTCATTTTCCACATCATAAAATATCGAATTCAATAAAATTACAAGTCAGATCTCATCCAAAAAGTTTTCACATTTCCCTATATTCATAAACAGCATATTTCGAAAAACTTTTTCCCGCTCAAATTCAAACATTATCTTTTTTATGTTTTTTTTCAAAAAAATTTTTGCATTTTACTTTGGCATCATTTTAACATTTCCTTTTAAATTAAGTTTTTCATTATTTCGAGATAAATTATATAAAACGTGTTTGTTAACTCGCAGATAATTTATTTTAACTTACATGAATTTTTACAACAATTTTCACTAAAAACTGAATTAAAACGGCATCCATTTGCCACAACAGACGTTGTTAAATGCATTAAAGTTTTTCTAAATTTTTTTCACAACCAAAACAAATTAATAAGAAAGTTTCTCTTTCAAAACATTTTCAAAGAAACACAAAAACACAGACGATAAAATCAAAAAAAAATATTTAAACGAAGTAATAAATTTTTAAAACATCAAACTCCACTGGGAAATAGAATTCAACTAACTGACTGTCAATAATATTTTATGTTCATAAAATTCAATATTTCCACTACTTCTTCTCAATAAGATTTGATGATGCGACTTTAAACAATTGTTAAAATACACTAAGCAGTAAGTTAGTTACTGGTGTTTAAGTTTTGTCAGTCAACTGACTTAAGTAAGTTAAGCAACAACAACACTCGAATTAAAATATTCATTATATTATACGCGTTGCGGACGACGATTGAGAAGTGTACGATGTACGAACCGCTCGCTGCTCTATGGCTTTATAATATAAACACTTGATTAAACAAAACAAAAGTGTACCTTGTATTATATTTGAAGTAGTTTTTATTATTATCACAGGAACTAAAATCCATAATATAATGCGGTTTTGCTTTTGTTGACTACTTATTGTTATCGCTTTTAGAATAATAACATGTACTGTGTATATGTTACGGATAAAGTTTAAGTTGCAGTTTATGTATGCAATCACTATGTGTCTACACCTTTTGTTGACTACGTATTGTTATCGCTTTTAGAATAATAACATGTACTATGTATATGTTACAGATAAAGGCGTAACTTGAATGCATTCACCATGCGTCCACGTTGCATATTTTAGAGGAAGTATCAATGTAATAATAGGATGCACATTTTATCCTTGCAAGAGAAGACATTATCTAGGTAATATATGCATTAACGATTTAGTTAATGGTTAATGATTCTTTGTCATTTGACAATAATAGCAAGAAAATAAACATTAATAATTTAACCACGTTTATACTAGGCATGTATATACTTAATAGAGTATATTAATATTAGTCTAAAGTTTGTTTAACACTAGAAAATCTTTAAGCCGCAAAACAAATTTTGAAACAGGTGTTCATAGAATGCCAATTACTGCATTTCCACATGGATCTGTAACCAAACTTTTAAACCATAAAAGATTCAAGAAAAATTCATAAACAAAAAAATGTTTGTCTTCTGAAAACAAGCAACTTTTGTCTGAAATATTTTTTCGTAAACTGTTTACATTCGTTACAATTTGCAATAGATATTTTATTATATATGTATTTATAACTGTATGAGTTACATATTTAGAGTATTTTATTAATAATAATGATTAAAAATAGTTCACATTGATACTGAGCCCTATGTCGAGTATCTAAACAATAAACTCTATGACAATTAGCTCTATGTATTTAAATGACAGGGTGAACGAAAGAACCAAAAAAATCATAGGCCCGTAATAGCTCAAACCCAAACACGCCAATCCATGCTAACACGAGCCTAAATATCAACCCTTTCCAAATTTTCACCGAAACTGGACTCTCAGAATCCCTTGAAACTTTTCAGATACATCCAATTACACATAGAAAGATACTATTCAATCGAAAGGTTTTTTGGAAACTCAAAAGCAAGGGAATGCAAAAATTGGTGGTGATATTTGAGATCAAGTTAGCACGGAGCTATAGAATTTCTTATCCTTACATTCACTGCTTCCCTGAAACCGCTATCTTGTTAAACCATTCATACGATTGTTTATGTAGTTCGAATGAATTAATTAATGAGTACATTAACTAATGCATTCATATGTTGATAAAATTTATACTTTAACTGTAACATATATATGTAATATGTGATATTATTATGGCCCCCAAAAACAATGACATCATACACTCATAATAATATGTATATCATATTATTTTTTTAATTAACTGTATTTAGAAATAATGGTTTTGTTTCACCTCAATGTAGGTACTGTACATGAGCCAAATTCTTTCATTGTTACACCTTTCAAAAAAGTATAGTTCAGAGCAAATTTAGTCAAATTTTTCCATCGCTTCCATTTAAGTATGTCGTAGCATATTATGCCTATACATACATATATTATGCAAACTTATGCGTAAGCTTTTGGTGATTTTTAAGCTTTACGTGGTTATTGTGATTCTGCTAAAAAAACCCTCCGAAAAAAATCCAAAAATAATTATTTTGATGGTTTTAGGCTTTCTAGGGTAAATAAGACCTAGGAAAACAAAAAATGACTTTTATTTTACGATTGGATAGCTAGTTCAATTCAATTCAATTCAACCATTATTCATTCTTTTTTCAACAATACACAGTTTTTGAAATATCGTTTGAAATTTGTCCGGTATATTGTGACTTTTGCATCGATTTTATATAAAAAGATTAAAAAGACTAAAAAAACTACGCATCCAATCGTTAAATGGGTGTGATTTTTGATCTTTACAGGTGAAACTACCTTTATCTCGATTTTTTGGCTATTTTCTTCAGGGTTTAATTTGAAAAACCCAAGCCTTATTTTCTTTGAATTCGATAAAGTTATGTATATTGGAACTATTTAACAAGTGGATTCGTAGTTTTTGAGATATTGACTAAAATCTGATCCGAAAGTCAATAATCTGGTAAACTCAAGCGCTATCACGAAAACTTGCTACACAATCGTGAAATAAATATTATTTTTGGTTTTACTAGATCCAATTGATCCTAGAAAACCTAAAAAACAAAAGTAATACATATTTTTTGAGATTTCATGGCGATTTTTAAGATTTTTATTCTCGATACACATAATATGCCAGAGTATATTAATTTTAGTCTAAAGTTTGTTACGCTAGCTTATATTAACCGTACAAACAAAGTTTGTGAATGAGAAAAATCAATAACTTGGGTCCAATGGATACTTAACCCCATTTTTTAAACTATAAAAGATAAACTAAGAAAAATTTATATACAAAAAATGTTAATTTCTTTGAAATAAACAACTTTTGTTTGAACAATTTTCGCGGAAAATACTTATTAGGTTGTGAGCGATGGAGATAAAAATTCATAGTTATTTTTGACTCTACTAAATAAAAGTTGATTAAATGAATTTAAATTAACATAAATTTTGTAAATCAATTTTTACAATTACAACAATGAACTGAATTTACTCTAATCAATATATGGACGTTACGTGAGTGCATCTTCAAAAATTGATTAAAATGTATTTTATCAGTTTCTATTTTTACAAAATAGTTTTAAGCCCCTGGATTATTTACAACTGCAATCACTATCCTTTTTATAAAAAATAATATATATGGATTTTAATTGCGATTATTGATTTAAAGATTAATATCATCAATCGGAATAATAAATTGATAAAATTATTATCTTAGATTAAAGTAAGATTTTTTATATGCATTCATTTCGATAATAATATCTAACTATAGGACAATAATACGATTTCAATAATAAAGAAGGTAATATGCATGAATTAGTTATCAGCATAAAAAATAATTTAAAAAACAATATACATACGATAGATTATAAAATAAAGTATCGATAACATAATATATACTTTTTTTATGTCGAAAATTATCAACATTCAAGGCGAGTAATTTTTTTATGAGAATTTCTTCTTAATTTTACTGTTCTCGTTTGGATTATCTATGAGTTTTTGAACGATCATATCCACGCACAAATGCTTTAAGGTTTACACAAATCATAGAAACTGATTTGTTGATGAGTTTCAATGAAACAACAAGTCATCCGTCAATCAAGTGTATAGTAAACTTTCCATAAATTAAACAAAGAGTTTTCCCCGTATAAAACTGATGATCTCACTAATAAAATTACTTCAATATATATTGTGCCGACAGAACTAATACCTGAATAACTAAACTGCGTTTTTACTTTAAGCAGAAATCATAATGATCTCATTTTAATTATCCTGGACAGTAATTATCCAATTTGCCAATGTAGACTCACTTTTGTTTCTCGAAAAAGTAATTCCTCATATAATAATAATATGCACATAATTAATTTCTTTGTATTTTGAACATAAACATATAAAAGATTAACATTGTAAATTGTTTAAATACTATATTTAAAGTCATTCAACTTTATGAACAGGAGAAATTGCACCGATTTATTGATTTAATATTTCAAAAATTGAACGTGTTTCTATAATCGATGGGTGGCCATAAAATAATTTCCCAAATATTTAAAACTTATAAATTGTAATACTAATTTAGATTTTCTGTATTTTTGCAACATGCGTGTACTTATGTATGCGCGCCAGAAAAATTTTTAATTGCATGCAAATAATTAATTACAATAAAATAATAAAAGGACTGGAGTAGGATAGTCAACACAGTCAATAAAGCTCAGTTTAAATTTGAAAAATTAAATAAATAAATATATATTTTCTTAAGTGTAACATAAATCATAACAACAGCTTCAACCTGTGAATTTTGTGTGACGGTGTGATGTGCACGCATCTTAAAATTTCACTCTCATGATTTTTACATAACGCGCCATAAGAATTATAAATTCAAAAATACTTTAAAAAATTTTAATTTAAGAACTTCTGTGTCAACCTTTTTAAATCATGCGTCACTTGGAGTTTTGTTTTTCATTTTTTTCTTATAAAAGTCATAGCAACATAAAAATAAGAAATTGCTGTATCTCTTTTTGTGACATATCTTCTATCATTTTTTGTGCAACTTCAGCATCTTATTTCATTGTATGGAATAAAAACCGCTGAAGTTTTTCTTTTGAAAATCGGGTTTGAAACTTTGATTAAAAATATTAAATTAACCACATACTTAAAAAAAAAAACCATATGGTATATTAAAGTTTGTAACAAAACTTGATAGCTCTAACAAAATTTTAGTCCATTTTCGTCCAAAAACGGGTTAAAATTTATTGGATCCATGACCCAACTTTTAAATCAAAAGATATAGAAGAATAGTTTGTATACAAAAAAATGTTCCTTGCTTCAAAACAAACAACTTCTGTTTGAACCAATTTTTCGTAAACTGCTCGTAAATCCGCCACAATTTTATCTCAACTGTAGGTAATAAACACTTATATTAGCTTTGTGGACTGCATATTTAGAGTATTTTATAAATACTAATGATTAAAGAAAATTCAAACAATGATACTGAAACAAATGTCAGGTATTTAAACACTTGATTCTGTTCGTTGTTATCTTCAGTTTTTTTTAAAATGTAGTTTAACGCCTGAGGTCATAACATATGAACAGTCAATTATATAAAGACTGCGTTATTAAAATTTGTTAATTAATTTTGCATCGTTTATTGTTTTAATTTGGGAATTTTTGTGTTATCGTTTGAGAGAAGTTGTTGCAGGTTTTCAAGTAGAGTATCTTTGTTTTTTGTGGTTTGGCATGTTGCAAATTGTGTTTTTGCAAGTAAATATGATTGGGTGAGTTTGGTATGTCCGATGCGAACTCTAACGAATGCTACTTCAAATTTTCATGTTTCTTGGGTATCAGTCTTAACTAGTTTATTGCTTAATGGGCAGAATGTTTTTTCAGTTAACGTCTTAAGAGTAAATGTTGTTTAATGTAGATGATTGCCTTTTGGGTTGTGAATTCGGCTATTAGTCTCCGGCTTTTTTGGTACATGTAGCCATATCGGCTATTTCGGTTCCTTTTATTCCTATGTATTTTTTTTAGATTTTGTTTTCTACTATCGACTAACGAACTGACATTTTGTATATTAAAAAATCCATGTTTTGTTGCATTTCGGGTAGAGCAAGAATTTCTTTTAGGAATACCGTACGATATTATCTGGAGTTAGTCGAAAAAGTAATTAATAAATTTGAAATATTTAAAAGTTCATTGATTCGTTGTGGTTCGATGTACGTAACCGATGATATCCGAAGATATGCGCTTGCCTAAGATTAGTGTCTGATGTATGATCAGATTTTCTTATAAGAATTTCTTATAAGACTGTACTATGGTATGCGCAGGCCCTTAACCTTTTATTTTATGGTCGTTCTAGAGGTGACGATAAACTTTCATTACATGTGGGTGTGGCCACACACCCTTCATACAATGACGGAATCGATTTGATATAGAAAAAACCACAATTATATCAACATTCAATTACAGAGAATTTATTGAGGAAGGTTGTACTTTAGACAGAGATGAATAATAAACATATGACTAGCGGCGTGGCGTTTCGTGTACAGACCTATAAACTATTAAGAAATCATAATATTGTTTTTCAAACTTAGCTAACTTAGTTATGAATAGTGGATTTACCCCTAAGCTATGCAATAAAAGAGTTCAAACTACCAATATGACATATGGTCGGTCATATGATGATAATTTATTAATTTTCTAAGAACGTATTAGTTCAATAATGTACGCTTGGGGTCAAAATACTTGAACTGTAGTTTCATTCTTTGGTCCTTATTGATTGTTATACAAAATACTACTTTTTCCCATTCAATTTATGAATAAAATAGATTGATCAGTTATTTATCTTTCAAAGTGTACATACACTATATATTTCGTATATGATGTCATTATTTTTGTTTGTATAATTTCGGTTGAACAACCATATAGATAGTCCAGTCACATACGACTTATTTAATATACACACATACATAGATAGTTCTAAGTCACATGAGGATATAAAATGTATATAATAGTACATTAGTACTACGTCATAATGACCATAGATGACCTTCATCAATAATATTAAATTATCATCACAAACCAGTTCATTTTTATTGGTTGAATATAATAAAATTAAAAAAAAAAGAAACTATGGGCTGGCCAGGTTAGTCTACGTAAACTAAGAGATTTTTTTATGCACTTTTATGCTTTCTTATATTTTTATACTCGACATACATAATATGTCAGAGTATATTAATTTTAGTCTAAAGTTTGTAACGCTTATCTAATATTGACAGCACAAACAAAATTTTGGTATAGGTGTTCACAGGTAAACATTCAAATTGAAATGTAAAATGTAAAACAAAAACACATATAGGTAATCACAATATATATTATTATACATTATTTATGAATTCTAATTAAACATAGTCCAAATAATGAAATGCAATCATATGTCGAGTATTTAAACAATTAACTCTGTTAGTTGTTATATTACTCCCCTGAATTTAACCCCCGTTTCCTTGATTTTCGAGTGAGAGGACGAATAGCCTTACTCAATCAATACAATCTCGTCTCAATGCCTGCGAAGTTACGTTAAAAATTTTCGCTTTCACAAACATATAACCCCCACCTCTCCTACTACAGCTTCTTGTGACTGGCTGCAAGATGAAAAATTTATTAACGTCACTTTTCATAACCTCCTCTTTATAACTGTGAAGTTTCATTAAGATCTTGCATAAGAACGAAGAGGCCGAATCCACCCACATCATAAATTTAATTGTGTAATATGTATCGGATGTATACTTGTGGAAGCAAAATATGCAACACTTTTACCCATTTTTTTTCCTATTTAAAAACATTTATAAATACTCGATTGTTTGTTGTGTTAAGTGCTTTATCAAAATTAATTTTGTTTATCTACATAAACTAATTCATTTTAAACTCAAAAAATTTTAAAATAACCATAAAAGTGTATTTTATAATTTTAAGTAGGTGTGGAAGATTCAGATCGGTGCATTTTTTTATTCCACGAGTATAGCTTAAATAAATACAGATTAAAAATAATGATGTGGATGGTCTCTTTTGAATACGTATGTGTTTAACGCCATCATTGTCATTATTATTATTATATAAAATGCATTCAAAATTTTCCAGTTTATTTTCCAAAAATGTTTTTTCGCTGTATAATTTTAAATAGTGTGCTGTCTATTTTTAAATTCCAACATCATCTCAAAGTTTTATTACCTGTGTACTCCACCAATAGCTATATTTGCTGCAAGAGAATTCACTAATTTATATGATTAAATATTATAATTAAAATTTTGGACAGGTTTATACTTCAATATACAAATTTTATACTATGTTTTTTTTTTAAATTTTAAATAAGTGTGAAGTCATTCCTATAAAATGTATTTGTTTAGGAGTATTATATTATAATATAGTTACCCACATAATAGTTACTGTAATTTCTAAATATTTGACCATGTTTAGCAAAAATTTATTGCAATTTTATAACAAATCAATTTTATTCAAAGAAAGTGATTGTCAAATCAATTGTTTTGTACAATCAAATAAAATGATTATTTGATAGCATTCGTTTTATACTCGACTTGCATAATATTTTAGACAATATACAAAATTTTAGTCTAATGTTTGTAACGCTAGGTAATATTAACCGCACAAATAAACTTTTGGCATCCATGTTCATAGTAACACCAAATTAGTCCATTTCAGGATGTCTGTCATTACTCAAAAACAAAAAGAGATAAGAAGCTGAAAACTGGGTGACGTAATCTTAACATAAAAGCTGAGTTTAAGTTCGTGAATGAGCAAAATCACTCCATTGGGTCCAATGGATCTTTGACCCAACTTTTAAACTATAAAAGATAGAAGAAAAATTCAAATACAAAAAATGTTTATTTCTTTGAAACAAACAACTTTTGTTTGAAAAATTTTTTCGTTTAATGTTAGGATTCTCCACAATTTAAGCGAAAATTTAGCAAATTATAACATATTGGTAATTACAATACATATTAATATACAAGTATATATAACTGTATAGACTAGATATTTATAGTATTTTATTCATATGTGTAGTATCTAAACAATTCACTCTGTTAGTTGTTAAAGACAAAATTTAAAATATATGAGTTATTAAAAAAAAAATTTTGAATTATTAACTTTTCCCTGAATGAGATACTTTTACTTGCATCTTTTAGGGTGCTCTGTAATTTTTTTTATTGGAATGATGCCTAAAATAGATGAATTTATTCTTTATGCTATCACATTTTCATGTTCAATCAAAATTTTATAAATCCCCATGTATAAAAATAAATTGAAATTAATTCAAGATCAAATATTAGCGAACAGATAACATTTTTTCCTCTATTTGAATAGCAAGATCTCAAAGACCTCCAACTTTTTATAATTATGCAATATGAAAGTTTGTAAAATAAATAAAAAGTGGTAATATTGAGATATTGAGTTTTTTATATACATAATTTTTCTGGACTAAACACTGGATGAAAGACAAAGTAATTGAATTTTAACTATTTTTTTTTTTTTGTTTCTTATATTAATTGTATTTATTTGGAGAAATAATAAAAAAAATTATAAAAATATTATTTTGTCCTCCTAAGCTTTAAATCAGTTTTGCAGCAGTTTGCAAACAAATGTTAGATAAAGTTATGTTATGTTAGATGAATTTGAAATATACATTTGAAATATGAAATATATATATATATATATATGATATATATATATATATATATATATATATATATATATATATATATATATATATATATATATATATATATATATACTTTTTTCACACAAACTCAAATTTTTTCGATTGAAAATTAGGGTGCTTTTTCGATATTTATTCAAAATAAGATGAAAAAATAAATATTTTAAATCAAAAAAATTACAGTGTATGAGTAAAAACATCTATAATTTCCTTAAAGTAGTAAAAAAAGATATAATTTTTATTATGCGTATAATAATTCAATGAAAAACAAAATTAATTAATTAAGAGTGTAGTAAAAAATATGTTTATTTGAAATGAAGGATTTTTTTTTTGTCATACATGATTCAATTTTCTTAATTTTTCCATCAAAACACTATTTTATACGAATAATATGACGAATAATTACTAATGTAAAAAAAAAAATTAAACTAATATTATAATGGAATATTAATTATGGAATTAGTAATAAAATAAGTAAAAAAAAAAATAAGATATAGTTTTTTTCAAATAATTTGAACATGATAGATTCATGTACAGCTACATTTGTGCAAGAAAATATACTCTCGTACAGTGTGTCCCGGTTTAAATTTAGCGACTTAAGAGTAGAAAGAACGATTTAAATAATTTAAATGAAGAGCTGCATAAAATGAATTTAAAGTAGTATCAAAGCTATAATTTTATGGCATTCATTGATCAAATTAATAGAACTAAAATCGGAGATCTAGTAAGGAATTCCATCCAACGTAAGGAACGGCTACATTTTTGAAATTTTTTCGAATGAAAACATCACTCACTTTTTAAAGTTAACTTTGAAATTATACTGGAAACTGGAACGGAAGATAATTAAGGTCACAGTATATGCTACGATTAAAACATATTAAAGATATTTATAAAGATATTAAATATTGATACTTAAGATACTTCAAAACTTTAAAGATAAAGAAATATCGCCACCCAGAACATGAGGCATTAACTATGATGTGTTTGTCAGGTTTTGTTAACATTTAAAAGTGTAAGATTCCTAGCTCTGCCTTTGAGACGAAATTTGAACACAAAATTTCTGTTAATAATTCAAAAATTTGTATTGTATGACTTCACATTTGTATTGTAAACTGTATAACTTCAATTGCGTTGATTTTATACACTAATAATAAAAAATTCGTTATTATACACAATTTTCTTTACAAATTTTCAAATTACTAGATAATATTGATTTATGAATTCCATACAAACTTGATTCTGTTATAATCGAAGGTTTTTTTTACTGCATATTTTTCATCAATCATTGTTTAGTATGGTTGATTTTTTACGTTGAAAACAATTATATGTCCATGACAATACAATAATTATAGTAATAGATATATATAAATTAATATGAGAAACGTGTTATTAAAATATCCTTCATTTACGTTTGTTTTTTCTTTTCTAATTAAAATTATGATTAATAAAAAAATTATGTTGACTACAAAATACAATAATAATAATATGAATGAACACACGAGAAGTTTTAATAATTTAGTCAACCAATAATTATAATCAATAAATTGACATCGAACATGCAACACGTCATAACACGAATTTATTTAACATCGTATTTGATGCGACGTTAAAATAGAAAATTTCACCTTTTCTAAAAAGGATCAATAGTTTTTTAATTACTTGAGTTGAATTCAAACAACAATATGACGAATTAGTAATGATGTCATTTTTATTTTATTATAATGAAAGGGTTCAAGAAATATTTTTTTTGTGTGTGGGATTAGAGATTATTTTATTTAGTAATATTGACCTAGGTCATTGAATTTTGAGGTTAATGGTTATTTAATAAGTAAATTGTTTTACTTTACCAAATAATATCTACAACAACATTAGCAAATAATTTCGAATTAGAAATTCTAAACTTTACAAAAATTTCATTTTTACCTGAATCAATGGAGATATTCTAAAAATAAAATATAATGCACGTTTAGAAAAGAGAAAAATTAGAGACCTCTATAATAAAAATAATATCTAATCAATGCCAATATTATAAAGAGGAAACATTTGTATTTTAGTGTGTAACGAATAAACATAAAAACTACTGGACCGATTTGAAAAATTATTGCATCGTTAGGAAGCTACACTATCTCCATGTGAATTTCTGTATTCCAACGGGAAGCGGGATAAAATGGAATCTTTTGTATTTTCGTATGTAAAGAATACATTTAAGGTATAATAAAAAGTAGATTATTTCTGTGATAGAAGCGAAGTCTACCTGAAGATCAAGGAGCTGGGGTACTAAGTGTCCCACACCAAATACCGGGTGTCCCATATCAAATGTCGGGTTTGTATATAAAAATTTCACGTACTACGTGTCTCGAAATTGTCACATCAACATGTGACCGAGTCAACTTGTATAATAATATATGTTTTCAATTTTTGCTCGCAAATAACTCTATAGGAATTATAAATTTTAATAGGCACAATCTTCACATGTAAACAGACGGAACAAGTTTTTTAAGAAAAAAACATTTCGAAATATAAAATAAAATTTTGATTATAAATTTTTGGCAATATCACGTCTTTCATGTCAAGTTTGGGCATGCCAAAGTTCATAAAATTTGGATAATTATTTTTTGACTAATTTGTGCGAGAAAATTAAAAAATATACAATGTATATTTGATTATAGATTGTTTGTATCATAGATGTCTTCAATATATTTTAAAGTCTTAAACTGGATATATCCTTTTATATTTATTGTATATCGGGTATAAAAATTTGATTTGAACCAAAAATTAGGTTCCACCTGAGTAATTTTAGTTTTTTGCATGTTGAAGATTTGATTTGTTGCAGTTGTGAATCATAAACGGAATTGTTCGGAACTTTTCTAATAAGAACAATTATCCTACATGAAAATATTAATTTCAAGGTTTCGAAATTTATTTTCTAGTTGATATAAATAAGACTTAAATGTTACATTTATAATCTAAATAATGTACAATCAATAAATGAATAATTCGTTGATTCATGACAGAGACAATACAGGGTCATTTTTAATTACTAAGTATGATCTATATTTAACAAAAGAAAAAAAAAAGAACATAACAATTAGTCTATCTTTGTTAGTCTAATTACTAATTATATTCGACTAGACTTCTTTGTAAATATTGATATTTTGTTGTAGATTAATCATTTTTAATTAGTAGTTTCATGGGAAGAGCATTTAAAATCACTTTGTGGAAAAAAGGGAGTATTATTCAATTGTTTGCATATAAATTTTATTATAAATGTCATATTATATTCACTAAATATTAATTGACTTTCTGCGTTCCGAATTGCAGTAATGAGGGAATAAATAACATGAAGTATACGTTTGAAATGTTTATAAATATCATAATTGTTTTTTAATTCTTTACATTTTTTAATTGTTTCAGAATTATCAATTTTTTGATTTCTTTCATGTTTACCAAACATTAGAAAGATTTTTTTGTAAAAAATACGAAATGGTCATGCCTTGGGAGGAAAATAGATAAATGCAACCTAAGCGGCTTATTTTGATTATGAATACAAGCGAATAGTTTCATGTTTGTGTGCGATTGTCAGATTCTACAAATTTTGATATTTTTAACAACTTTTGTTACATAAACACATTGTAACAGTTTTACAGAAGTAGAAATGACATTCGCACCTCAATATAAATATAATTAGAAATGTCTAGGCAGCTTAGTAAATATAAAAAATCCGCACAAAGACTAAATTATCAAATAATGTATCTACGTTGCCTTTAAGAAATGGTTTTTTGAGAATGAAGACCTGTTTAGGGGTCAATAAATGGACGTTCAGGATATTGCGTGATAAATGTAAAAGTTTTATTTACAGTCAGAAGCTTTTTTACTTGGACAATAATATACGGTTAAATTTGTATACTCCGCTAGTCTAAAATTAATTATTTACCTTGAGCTTTGGACGGATATAAGTGCATATCATTAAAAAGCGCTTGAATAGAATCAGCTGGTATACGATTTGTTGTTGGTCCCAACCGTGTACACCAAAAACTGTACACCTCCCTGTAAATAATTAAGAAAAATATGTTAAATAAAGCCTATTTATATTCTCTTATATTAATCTTTTATAGTGCTATTTTAGTCTATTTTCTATCTCTTTCATTCACATACGAACACAATAGCACTTATTCTTTTTCTCATCAGCTCATAACAAAGATCTTAACAAAGTGCCTTTTCTTCACGAACATGGATCGGAAATTATTTAAAAAAAAAAAAAAAAGGAAAATGTAGATTAATTTAACAAGACAGGAAATAATGATTTATACCGTCATTTCGCATATGCCCACATAAATAAGATGGTAAAAACATCGTTTTCAAGAATGAGATGGAAGTATAATCTTTGATAGCTTATAACTTCTTTGTTTTGTCATAAATTTTAATTTAATTTTCAAGTTTTAATATGGTATCTTGTCTAGTTTTATATTTTGATGTGAAATAAGCCAAATTTAGCATCAATCAACTGTGATATATTACTCCTTTTCCTTCAAAATAATATTCGAAGCTGTTTTTCATTTAACTTGGTTAAATTACCATAAAGTAATGTTTAAAAAAATAATGTGACATAAAATAGTATGCGAAAGAAAATAGAACAAAAATTTTGAAAACATTTATTTTACTATTGTACCAAAAATTTAGCAGCCTGTTCAAATTACCACTGGTGGACAATATTCGCGTCAGGAAAATTCTCTTCAATGGTAAATTACTTAAGGTTCAATATGGGACATAGTTCACTGTTGGACAGTTTACCCCGCTAAACTGAGTAACAGTGATATTCAAAGAGCTCTGCAGTAAAGAGCTTGATAAATTTTTGCCTTACCGCCAGCTTGCCTGGCAGAAGATTCGAACATTTGTAGAAAAACAATCATTCATCGCGCTCTTACTCCATTGGTAGGGCAATTATTAAACAAAAAGCTTAAAAATTATTATTATTTAGTGCTGTTGATATTAAAAATTTGTGTTGACATAGTATTGAAGTCGAAATTTTCGACATTGCATATTATTCCAGAAAATATTGAAGCATTTAATCCAATATCAAATACCTTGCATCCATTGTAAGACACATTTGCATAAAAAAACTATGAGCACAATCACAACAATAAAACACAATAAAGCTCCTATAATGCGCAAATAAACATGCGCAATACAAACATTTATACACTTAGAAGAAACTAACACAAAAAACTTATTCAATAAACTGAATAAAAATTATAAAACACAAAAATCAAATATAAACAAATAAAAAGTATCTCCCTCCAAAATCTTGCATAGTAAATACGCGAGATATTTCAGTATTGGTACTTAATCAGATCTCGTGAGTCATAGATTGATATCTTAGTAATGCAATTAACAAAATTTTAATACAAAAAAACAAAACTTTTCTTAATAATTTTACAATTTTTATAATGAAAATTCTTAATTAAACAAACTTATCCACTTATGACGTGGAGATAAATTATTGAGTAAATAAATGTTCTTAGAATTGATCTCGAATTTATTTTGAAAACAAATTTTTCAAAATTTTTAATCACTTATGTATGACGTCGCATTACGTCATACATCGATCGCGACCTTTAAATATAGTTATTTAATATTTTCTGTAGTAGACATGAATAATGATTATTGCTTTTAAACTAAGTGGTTTCTGTCTTGTTATTGCATATGATTTATATTATGAAGGCCGTATAAGGTCGTGGAAATTTAATAGTCTTTCCGGTATTGTTTTATTTTAGTTATCTTTTTTTATATGTTGTTTGTTTTTTTTTTTATATTTCTTTATGTGATATTAGAAAATTCGTCACAAAAAGAAAATTGTCACATAAGAATTATTATTTTATTGCATTTCCGTAAATTATTTCCCTGTTATATCTGACAATATCGGAGGTATTGTGCTCCTGTTTTTAAGCAAAAAAATTTTATTTTCGCTTCAATTTCAAAAATCAACGTTTTGGAACAATATCCATTTCGTGTCCGTTTGTCAGTTGGTCTTGCGGTCTGTTAAACTCATTCAAACGAATGTGCATAATTCCAAAACTATCCAACGAATATTTATAAATTTGTAGTAAACAAGTGTGGAGATTTGTGGGATAATCTCATTCGAATGTCTTCTTGTATTCCCTTAATTAAATGGAAATAAATCGTGAACCGTTCATCCGATTTTGAATAAAATTCTGTATACACCATGCATGGTATAGATTGACTTAAGTTTTTAAATTGTGTGAAAATAGATTATTCTGGAATCGAAAGGAAAACATTTATGGCAGCTTACTGCCACAGATAATCCAAGTTTGAACTCAATCGCTCAAATACATTAGATAATGGGTATTTTTACATAAATGCCGCTATATCGTGAACCATTCATCCGATTTTGATGAAATTTGTATATACTCGTTTGATTTGATTTTACATCACTGATTAAGATCGGTTTATCTGAATTTCCGGCGAAACTACAAGTCTTATGGAAAAAAGTAAAACAGCAAAGTTGTAGGTAATAAAAAATCTACAACTTTTTCATTCACATTTTTTCACGTAACTTCAAAATTTATGTGAAAAATTTAAATAACCAAGTTTTTGGTTTTTTATTTTTATCTTTCACAAAAAAATTATTTTTCCACGAAAACTTACCTTTTAATGTTCCAAATACACTGTAATTTTTTTGATTTAAAATATTAATTTTTTCATCTTATTTAGAATAACTATTGAAAAAGCACCCTAATTTTCAATCGAAAAATTTTGAGGTTATTTGAAAAAAGTGTAAATACAAAAGATGTAGATTTTTTGATTACCTACAACTTTACCATTTCACTTTTTTCCATATGCCTTGTAGTTTTGCCGAAAATCGAAATAAACCGTGTTTTACCCTTAAAAACTCACCCCCTCCTACATCCCGAACGCAGATTGCTCGTAATTTATTTTTCATATTATCTTGCGATTCCAATGGGTCTTCCACTTTTTGGCATTTTTTAAGGCTTCTACTCTGGTCTATTAAACTTTGCTTATGAATAATGTAAAGTAGAAATAAAATATTTGCTAGATTACAATAATATTTGTGAACTCATTATGATTTCATATCACATTCACTGACCTAAGAATACAACTTACAAGAGTCCTTCAAAAGCTTAGATCATATAAAACAATAAAAGGTACACACACTTCTGACATCATAATAATCAAAATGTAAAAAAAACAATATTCTTTAAATGGTGTTTTTTGTAAAAAGCATCCACATGCCTTTTTGCTTTCAAATAAAATTATTATAAATATTCCACCACGTGAACGAATCATGGAAAAATTTTATGTCGTTAGTGCACAAGCATTTTATGAATATTGATTTGATATAGAAGCATTACGAATAAATAACATTTTCAATAAAGCACACATTATTATTATATTAATATTAAATTGACGTCAATCGATTTTACTACTTTATTAAAATTTTCAATTTAGGATGATTCTCCTTGAATTTTTCATTATCATAATAAATATGCAATGTTTTAATGGCTTATTATAATTAATAACTTAAATTTTCTTTTTTTTTAATATCGAAAAGAAAATTCAAATTAATCATATTTATGAAAGAAGTCTTTCATATGAACGTTTGACAGGCTTAGACCATTTAAATTTATGCACGCAAGGTGTACAATTATCAACTATTGACCTTACAAAGCTTGAAAAGCTGTGGTTTTAAAGTGTAAACTCTTTTGTATATGAGCCTGGAGAGAACAATACCAGTCAGTTGGAGTTTAGTTGTGAAGCTACGTCATCTATTGTTGAATGCTCGTGTAGCACGTGAATTTGGTAACAGGCAGCGTTGGTTGTGTTTTTCCACGCCTCTCCCATTTGAGATGAAGTTTTTTTCTACAAATCATAATGTGTGACCACAAGTTACACGCGAACAAGTGACGATAACAACTAACAGAATTAAGTATTTCTTCGACATGTGATTGAGTATTATTGTTTGAATTATATTTAATTAGCATTCATAAAATACTTTAAATATCCAGCCGATACAGTTATAAATACATGTATAACTGTAATATGTACTGTAATTATATAATGTACTTAATAGCTAAATTTGAGCTAAAATTGTGGATAATTCAAATATTTTGCGAAAAAATGTTTCAAAGTTGTATGATTTGAAAAAAAACAAACATTTTTTGTTTTTATATTTTTCGTCTATCTCTTATGGTCAAAATTTGACCGATTCTTTTAACTAATCGACCGATTTTGACACCGATGTTTCAGTTTGTTATATTTTGTTCGTTTTACAGAAATCTCAATGACAAGCGGACGCACGGACGGACAAATAAAAATGTACTAATTAGTCGATTCTATGGACACCTTTACCAAAATTTTTTGCGATATAATAACTACGTTTCAAAGTTTAGACTAAAATTGATTTACTCTGACATATAACATATGTCGAGTATACAAAATATAGGTACAGACGAACTGATAACTTTTGAAGTCGATTAAAAATGATATTCAACCATCAATATTTATTTATAAATCATCCATTAAATGTTTTGTTTAAAAGAATAAAACAGTAGTAACATGTGCATGATAAAGAATTATAAATTTAATCACTTGTTTCGCTTTTAATATTAAAATTAAATATAAATAAAATAATTACTATGAAATTTAATACAATTACTGAGTAACATTATATTAAATAAAAACTTAAGTCACTTGTACGAAAATCATAAATCACATACTGACTGACTTAAAATGTTATTTATTTTAAAAACAATATTATTAAATTAAAAATATTTAATTTCAATATACAAGGCATTTAGAAAATATTGAAATTAGATTTTTAGTTGATATCATTTAAAACAATCTATATAGTACAAAATTATATACAAAGTTTTATTATATTAAGAGGTAAATAAGTTATTTCAAATTTTCTTTACATAAAACTAAAACCGGTATTTATCAAAATATGTGGTGGAAGCGCAAGGAAATACAAGAATTAAATTTTACAACGCTTCTATATAATTTTTATTTTGGATTATGTTGTACTATCATCAAATTTAATTATGTTTGCTCAATTTTAGGTAAATGAAACCCTGAAAAATGGGTCAGGCATCGATTACGATTATTTAAAAGTCACACACCGGTTGTAAGAGAGGCATTCAATGTTTTGAAGTAAAACGAAAAATATAGGTTACGTATGTTTTAGCCTTAAAAGTAAAAATTAATTTATTTCGCTGTATTATCTTATAATGATTTTCTACATAAAACAAGTATAGATTTTGTCCATTAGCATGATTTTATCTGAATATTATCTTTGTTTTCGTCGAATTAATTAGTTTCATTGAAATTATAAAAACGCAGATTTGTTCAGAGGTTTCCTAAATGATTACATCCACTTTTGAAATCAATGTGGCTTAAAAGGTTCCAAGTAGTTTACGACACTTATAAGTATTTACGAAAAATATATGCATTTTCCAGCATTTAAATGAAGGAATATAATTTGTTCTGGACATCATTTCATAGCTTTTGAGATTTATATATTCATGCTCAAAAAATTAATTATTCACCATGCTTGATGTAGAATTGATAAACATTTGAAGAAAGTTTTGTCAAATAGGTTTTGCATTATTAATCAATTAATTTCGTAAAAAGAGTTACTTCGTCACAAAAAATATTTCCAATACGTTTTTAGAAATATTTTTGTTAAAAAATGAAAATGTTATTCATATTAGTCAGAGATTATTTGCATTAGGTAATCAGGTGACTCCTTTTATCAAATTTTTGAAACATCTACCTCAGTATTTACGAAATTTTCTGTATGCAGTATCACATTAATAAATATTAATAGTAATTCACCTGATATTACACATTCGATGAGCAATATTAGTAATTAACCGTTATATGAATATATGTTTGTATGTAAGTGTTTATGAATTGTGTGTATTCGTTACAATATTTATAGATTATTGAATACGAAAGCAATGGCCCGCTGAAAATGATCAATTTTTTATTGAATCTATTCGTACCTGTAATTTTCACTAAATCTATATATAATTGTAATTACTTTCTTAACTGTTTTTAGAACAGTACCAATGTTTGTTTATTTTTATTGTGACACATCTTTAACAGGCAGTTTACAGTGTTTACGATAAGAATTTTAATATTTTAACACTTGACACACCTTTGACAGGCCTTTTACACCAAATTTTTGTTAATTTTATTCATTTAGCTAATCTTCATATAAAATTAGACTGGAGTCCCGTTACAGTGGGCGAAATTCGACCATAATCACTCAAAAGTGAATCTCACTGCCTTTAAACAGTATATATGCCTTTAAACACACATTTCTTATATAATATATGTGTGTATCATAGTGTGTGTAATATATTTTTTATTAATTTAATATATTTTTTTATGCATTATTTAAAAAAAAATCATTCTCCAGCCCTTTTCTATGTAAACTATAAGTATGCAAAATTCCATACTCCTCCGGCAGTCCAATTTTCGTAAAAATTTCTCATAGAAAATCCTTTGCTACTTTGCCCTTGTGTACCGTCAATACATTTTCTCTGATTATTCCAAGTAATTATTAATGAATAAACCTATCCTTGTAAATTATATTTGAAAATCATTCTAAAATAAAAATTAAAGAAAGTAAAAAAAAAATTCATTTTCAATCATGAAAATGATTTTGGTTGTTTTAGAAATTATTTCTATTGAAAAAGAAAAAATGTTCATGAAATAAAATGACGTTAGATGTACATTTTTACTGATATTCATTTTAACTTTTTACTATTCGATTTTTCACTATCAATTTTCGAAAATCTTACCGCATTTTGGATATTATTCATCTAGCTTCAGATAAACAACAAAATTATCGATAAGCAATAACATATGAGTAATATAAAAAATATTTAAAAACAATTAGTATTTTTGTTTTTAGGATCTTATCAGGTGTATATATTTACTAAAACATTGAATTAAATTACACATTAAAAAAAAATAAAGTAGTTGAAAAATTTCATTTGGCGAAAGTAGAAAAGTCCTTATTCTTACACTTGAAAAAACTTATTTCGATTCAAAATTATTATTTTTATTTATCGATATGATGGAGTACTATTAACAAAAAATGGGTGCATGTACTTATGTAAGCGCGTCAGAAGTTATACTTCTTTCGTATCATTAAAAAACAATTTTTAATTGTATACAAATAATTAATTACAATAAAATAATAAAAGTACTGGAGAATAATAGTCAACACTGTCAATAAAGCTTAGTTCAAATTTGAAAAATAAATACATATTTTCTTACATTAAGTGTAACATAAATCATAACAACAACTGAAACCTGTGAGTTTTGTGTGACGATGATGTGCACGCTTCTTAAAATTTTCATCTCATGATTTTTTCTTAACGCGCCTAAAGAAGTATAACTTCAAAAAAATTTACGAGGCGAATTAGTCATTTATTTTATATCAATTAGTTTAAGTTAATTAAGGAAGTCTATATATGAGTAATTATAATATTTTGTAAGAATTAATATAAACAATTTATAATTATAACACCTGTCGGAAGTCAAAAGTCGTTGGAAATCTAATTTATTTAGTTGCATATTAAAATTTATTTATAGAATAATTTCTTATGTGTTAAAAAGCATGATGAAATAATCTGTTTAACACATTGAACATATAGTGGTATAGAAATATACGCAATCAAAATGTAATAAGTTTGGATTTGCATATTTTATTTCAAAGCCGGTGATTCGATAACATTTTATCAAATTATTGATTAATTTAAATTTAAATTCAAATGGTTTAAAAGTTACACAATAAAATTGAGAATCAAAAAAAAAATATTATTATTATATAAAACAGGCGAATTGTTATATTTTAGTGTGAGATTGTCAGGTTCTATTTATGCGTTATATCCTCAATATTATCTCCTACAAACATACGAAATAGATAAAATTGAGGATATAATAGGTAAGATTGAGGACAAAATACATTTTCCATTACCAAGCACCTGTAAAGTTGTTGATAGCACTTCCAACTAATAATTGAAAAGTCCCAGGTTCGATTCTCGAAGAAAAACAAAAATGTATACAAAAACGTACTCAATAATATCAATAACTCGAATGAAATAGGAAATACTTTTAGTTTAATTATAAAATATGTAGAAAAATTAACTTTTGAAACTAATTTGTTTGTAAGGAAATCGATGTCAATTTCTGATAAACAAATAAATCCTTTTAGCCATTCTGTAAATCATGGGTGTTAATTAAAAATTTCCTTGTAAGGAATCATCAATGCCACAAATAATGAATGTGTTATTGATATTTAAAGTGTGAATATTAACACGCATTTTGTAATACAACTTAATAGATCATACATTATTATTACATTGACTTGATCATGTCATTGAAATGTGAAAAACTCATAAAAGTTCATTAAAATGCATTTTTATACAATGTGTTTTTTAAATACCTTCATCATAAAATATAAATTATACTTAAGGTAGTTGTTCCGCAACAATCTTGTAAAAAATGTTATGTTTCATATCTACAGTAAGAGTATTTGAGTATTATTAAAAAGAACTCTTTTGATTTTTTGCCCCAATTTCCTATATCAAAATATTTTGTATTTTATAAATACGTATTTCGACTACAATATAGTCATAATCTGTATGAATTAGCTAGTTGTAATGATTCACCGAATCATGTTACAAATTTGGTGACGATTTGCACAACCGATTGGGGCTAAAAATCGAAATTTATACGATAAGAGTAGATTAGTTTGTAGTAAAAATGAGTCACAATTTTTGTGTGATACAGGAGGAAAGATTACCTACACATTACTACACTTCTCATATATGCGTGTACACACATACTGGTAAACCAATATATTTTTTCACGTATTGTTAAAATTCAGTTGCTATAGCTTAATAACATAACAGTGAATAATTATTTAATATTTCCGTTGAATTCGACCATAATCACTCAAAAATGTATCTCACTGCCTTTAAACAAAACCGTATATATGCATGCCTTTAAATAAAACAGTATATTATACAAAAGAGTATATATTCGTGTGTATGGTAGTGTGTGTAATATAAACCACACTTCTTATATATGTGTGTGTCATAGTGTGTGTAATGATTTTTTTTATTGATTTAATGTATTTTGTATGGTTAATTAAAAAACAACATTAGCATTTCCCAGTCCTTCTCTATATAAACTATAAGTGTGTCAAATTTTAAACTCCTCCATCCGCCCGATTTTCGTAAAAAGTGGTGCAAAATTTTTGCTTTATGTATTGGTATATAGATTCTATTAATTTTTAAAAACTTTCTGATTGTTAGTTTTATGATTATAATCGCCCGAACGTTACTTAAAACGCAAACTCTTCGTTGCTCTCAATGTAAATGATCCAAAATTTAATTATAAATAACTTGAATTTAAGACGATCAATCAACTTCAAACTTTAATGGTATTTTTTTTGTAATACTCTTAATGAGTATTCAAAAATTTAGAATTTTCTTACACTATGACTTCAACAGCACAACTACCTTAATTCAAAGATGGTTGCTTGCTCTCTATCATATCAACCCATAATGAATGAACGGACGGATCGCTATAAGGTCATTTTATTTAATAACTTCCTATGTATAAAGATTCTTTATAAAAATACATTAATTAATTTTTTAATTGAAAGAAATTGTATTCTTTATTATCCGGAAAATTTTAATTTTTTTTAATGTATTACATATTGGCTGTTATTATTCAACGCTCAAAAAATTATCATCAAGGTTTATAAAAACATGTCGTTTGATTTTTTTGTGTTTTTTAGACTAATTTTGACTTAAAAATTGCAATGATTTGTTCCATTTAACGATAAGGTGGCTAGTTTTGGAGATATCTATATTAATTGGCAATGAGAAAACAGTTCAATATCTAAAAAAAAAGTCAGATTTATAAGGTTCAATGTTCTGTGAGGCACATTTTGGTGTTTTGGCCCAGTCTTAATAGTTTTTATCGCTTATCAACCTTAAAACACATTGAATTCGTACGACTTATGCTTTCTGGCAATTTAATAAGCTTTAGTGTATCTTGAAACCAAGTCCGGCCTTTAATGGTGAATTCTTTCAAAAACCATTCTTATTCTGATTTTTTTTAATTTGAGATGTTTTTAATGATTGTATAAAAATTCTAATGGGTTTTCTAGGAAAATTAAGTTTAAGTGATATTGCATGAAATACATCCGCTAAATCGGTTTCTGAATCGGATTTTTGGTGGTATCTCAAAAACTGGCCATTCTATCATTAAATAGATGTTATTTTTGAAATCTACGAGTTAAACTACCTTTACCAACATAGTTTTTTTTTTCGAAATCGTATAAAAATTTTCGCAATTTTTTAATTTATTTTTTAATGGGTGGGTAAATCAAATTTCAAAAATCATCTTTTTTACGATTGTACTCGTGGTTTTTCAGATATCGCGAGAAATCCGGAGGCAATTTATCATGCAATATCTCAAAAACAAGTCGACCACTGACTGAATGATCAAAAATCTGAATCAGAAATAAACTGGTCTTGCTTGTAAAGATCACATTCACTAATAGTATATGTTTAAAAAACTATTTTCAATTACTCATTTGTATTATTTGTAAGTAATATATTTGGATATTGTATACTAAATACTACAGTGATGTCAAACTCAATTTACTCATTATAATTGATATAAATAACGTAAGTGTTTATATTCAGACAAATAATGTCATTAAAAAATATTTAGACAAATTATTTCATAGTTTACAAAAATTTTATTATCAATATCCTTGTTTTTAATAAATTTAACAATTATTACAGTATGAATAAAAAAATAATTTGTTATGTGCATTTAAATAAAAAATGACTTGAAAAATTGATTACCAGTTTGTTTAGCTTCCTTTGTATGTAATCAAAAGTAAAATTAAACACAATACACCAAACAAATTAAGAATTTTCACAACTTAAATACTAGTTAGAAACGGACACCAAAGAGTACAGCCAAAGCATGAAATAATATAAAAAAAACCCGACTTGATTTTCGGAAATAATAATATGGGAGCCGGTTCAAGTAATTGAACAGAGTTTCTTTGCGATTATTTCAAATAATCCGCTAAACTTTTAGTAAAAAAATCATTTAATCACAAAATAACGGGCGCAAGAATAAAATCAATGTTTTCATAAAAAGCTTTAAAAAAATGGTGAATTTTTAAATATAATAATTTTTGCAAGAATTTATTGTTGTCTTAAAAATTTTAAAGTAGATGCTCTTTAATAAACTCAATAAGTGACCGAAATCAGAATTCTTAAAAATCAGTATCCGAGAAATTTTCTTGTTTATTTAAAAAGGTACTCACGAAAAAAACATCATTCTCAAATTCACATTTTACTTAAATGTTATGTAGTTTCCGTACAAAAATATACTATTTTACTGTCACACCCGGTAAAAAAACGTATTATATGAAAAACCTATTATAAATATTTACAGGTACAATTAAAGTTTTTATTAAAATTTCAACAATTATATCATACATTTTAAAATCAATGTTATGATTCTGAATTTATTGATGTTTTTTTTTATGTTATGTTTTGTATCTATTTAAAAATTTTTAAAACAAATTAATTTTTAAAAGCATTTAAAAAGAACATCAAAGTGTAATATTTTATTATTTATTTTAGATCAAGTTCATTGATATATATATATATATATATATATATATATATATATATATATATATATATATATATATATATATATATATATATATACATATATATATATATATATATATATATATATATATATATATATATATATATATATATATATAAATATATATATATATATATATATATATATATATTAAAAAACAAACACCTAATAATAAAATGAACAAAGAAAATCTATTAAAAATAATATAATATTTTATGAAATCATCATAGTTTTTAACACTTTTCAAGTAGTTTTCCACCTTGATATGTATTTTTGAATTTTTTAGGAGTACGTACCGAAAAATCTTTGTTAAAAATAAATAAAATTAATATACACGATATCTTATAAATAGGTTAATGCATGTGAACAAAAGTGTGAATACAAAAGTTGTAGATCTTTTTATTATCTACAACTATAACTGTTTTCCATAGGACTTGTAGTTTTGCTGGAAATCGACATAAACTTTGTTTTACCCTTAAAAAACTCTTTTCACTTCCCGACATCAGATCGCCCGTAAATTATTTTCTTTTCGTTTTTGTTGTATTTTCTTTCGTTGCCAATGGGCTTCAACCTACTATACTTCTTTTCAACTTTTACTATTTTTAAAGGCTTCTTTGTATAAGCCTTTCTAAGTTTCTATACTATAGACTAAGTATAGAAGTCTATAAAGCAATAATCTATTTTCTCGCTTGAATATAATTTTTATTTTGATACTGTTTACAAACAAATATCTTAATGACTGAAATCTTGTGCCAAACTTTAATTTAACAATCTCTCTAAGTAATCAAATAGTTTATTTTTAAGGATATTGAAATAAATTTCGATTTTTTGCCTCAATTTCCTAAAATATTTTATATTTTATAAATACGTATTTTGTCTACAGTGTAGTCATCATCAGTATGAATTAGCTATATGTAATGATTCTCTGAGGAGATGTTACTAGTTGCTAAATTGGTGATGGTTTGCAAACACTTTCTCAGAGAATCATTAGGACTAGCTAATTCATACTGATGATGACTACTTTGTAGTTGAAATGCAAAATATTTTTGATCTAGGAAATTGGGCCAAAAAATCGAAATTTATTTGTGAAATTTGGTACATTGAGATTTTAGGTAAAATATTGAAAAAAAAAAACCTATTTTATAATTTGAGAAAAATTAATAAAATGTTTGGAACTATTTAATGCGAATATCAAATTTCATATCTCATTAAAGAATTATGCAAAACACAAAATTACAAAATAAATTACAAAAATAATATTTAACAGAGAGAACAAAAAACGCAAGGTTTCATAAATTAATAATTTGATTATTATGTAAATGTGTTAATAATCCGAATGCGATAGATTATTTTAAACGAAGTTCATAATAATTAATTTTGTTCAATATACAAAAAAAGATTTTAAATATGTGGCCATAAAACGAATCTTAAGTAAATACGCCTACCACCACATGCTGCGATTTAAGCAGTTAAATAGAATTTATTATGGTATTTATTACATAAATAATTTTTGTTAGTAAAAAAATTGATAAAATATTAAATATTATATTACAAAGTTTAATATGAATTTGAATACATGCTTGGTCAAATAGATTAAACATACCTTGAGGTAAGAATAAGCGCCATAATTGGCGTTGATTACATATTTAACAAGTGAAAATAACAACTAACAGAGATAATTGCTTAGATACTCGACATATGATTGAATTTCATTGTTTGGATTATTTTTACTTAGCATTCATATAATACTATAAATATCCAGTCTATACAGTTATACATGTATGCACGTGGTATAATAATATGTATTGTTATTATATATGTCTTTATTAGCCAAATTTGAGCAAAGTTTGTTTCAAAAAAATAATTTTAGTATTTGAACTTTTCTTCTATCTTTTAATAGTTTAGAAGTTGGGTCATGGATTCATTGGATCCAATGGACCAATTTTGCTCATTCACGAACTTAAACTCAGTTTTTATGTTTAGAATACGTCACCAAAATTTCAGCTTTTCAATGATTTTCTTGTGACCAATTACCTTCCGAAGTCAGCACCAATCATATCCGTAGCTAAGAAATTAAAACATTGGCACTTACTGAGAAAGGTAATTGGTCACTAGGAAATTATTTATAGAATTTTTTAATTTCAATTTTTACTCATTAGTTCATTTTTTTAAAGGCGGTGCTTTCTTAGAAAAAATTTTATTTAGTCTACAAATCCGTTTGCTCTATTATTGATTTAATAAAGAATAATGTTTTTTAATAGTAGCCCAATCAAATACTAAACAGTTAACGTCACATCTTACTAATATGATTAATCAATAGTATGATCAAATTTTTTATTTATAATTAGTAATATGGCTACCGAACAAATAATAATTATTACTAAAATATTATTTAATTTATATCTTTTGTAATTACATCATATATTTTATATTATTCTTTATATTATTCAACGGCAAAGAGTTGACATCAACAAAATGTATACATCATAGATTAAAATAATTTTTAAATTTATTTAGCTACAAATCGGAAAAGATTTTTATAAATATAAATATTTCAATTAATTTTAGAAAATATAATTATTTGTTTTGTTGGCAAATAATTTATATAATCTATAAAAGATGGCTCTATACGATAGTAACGTTTAATGCCATCTATTATCTTTTTAATTAATTCAGAAAAAATATTTTAAATATTACCATAGAAATGAATGCTAATTATTTATTTTTTATTACTATTAAATCGAGGAATTAATTTAAGCGTGAAATTTTTCGTCTTCTATGGTAATAATTTCTTCAATGCTAGTTAATTGTGTTTTTATATATTTTCTCATGTTGACGTATTTATGTTACTCTGTTTGTGATTACTGGTTTTAGTTTAATGTAAGGCCCATTTATCAAATAAATATTTTGTGATTTCTAAGTATTAATTAAAATCTTTTCTAACAAATAATTATTAATGTACAATTTTTGAATATATTTAAATTATCTTGAACTATTTATTGATTTAATTTAAGAAAAAAAGGAAAGGAAATTAAAACTACATTTTAATTATTCTTTTAAAAAAATGGATGCGTGTACTTATGTACGCGCGTCAGAAGTTATACTTCTTTGGCATCATTTAAAAAACAATTTTTAATTGCATGCAAATAATTACAATAAAATAATAAAAGGACTGGATAAACTTTCATGAAACTAAGCCACATGTTGTGAATGAAGAAACTAGAATCATATGGATAAATATTATAAATATGAAAACAGTGATCAGAGGCGAAGAGCGTGCCAACATGCGCGACTAAAAGAGGTTTTGTTTCTATTTTGTTAGTAGCTTTTTTTTCAAGACTTAATGAGCGGTTTTGCTTCAACCTGTGGATTTTGTGTGACGGAAATGCGCGCGCATCTTAAAATTTCACTATCATCATTTTTTCATAACGCGCCTAAAGAAGTATAACTTCAAAAATCTTTGATAGAGGGCATGAGTCGCCTATCAAATTTTATAATAATCTATGAATACACTGTTCATTGAATCTCAATTTGAACTAATCATAATTATTTATTGAACTTAATTGGAACTAATAATTAGAACCTATAAATAATTACCAATTATATAATTATATTTCCTAATGATTATAATTACATTAAATATGTGATCATCTCATGCGCGCCATTAAATATAATTTGCTTATTTTACGTATATACACTTTATTATACATGGAAACTATTAATTAATTTATAAAATAGGTGTTCGTGGAAAATTGATTCGTATCAGGAAAAAAAAACACCAATTATTATATCCATTGTCTGTTTATGAGTTAGTTAATTTATTTTGTGGTTAGATTAATTTATTTCAATTTTTTATACGAATTAATTTATATGATTGATAGAAGCATAGCAGCTTATTGAATCTAATAACAAAGTTCTGAAAGTATTTATATCAGTAACCAACAGGTTGTGTTCTTCTGTATTAAATTTCGATGTAAATTTTGAGAAAATTGATAAAAATTCAGCATTTTAATAACCTAATTTATAATTAAAAAAAAGAGACACTTTTTACCTTTAAAAAAAAAAGGATAATAATAGTCATAAAAATTCAAAAATATAAAAAAATTTTTTTTGAAACACATCAATAATTTCGTATATTCCGGGAGTAATTCCAAATTTATATGTACTCGAATCAGGCATAATTTTCATCTGATTTGAGCAAGCCTCGTTCATTCATTACCGACTTTTATCGCTATTTTGCCACGCCATCTTGGACGACCCCTTCTTTTCGTAGAATTGTATGGCATCCAATTCTTAAATCTTTCTGTCCAACGATTGTTTTGAAGTCTGGTTACGTGACGAGAACAACGTCATACTTCTCTTGACGAGAACAGACTTGGCTCTTATATTAGTACTGCGTATTTTTTGACAACGTTTTATGTTTATCATAATTTTTATCAAAAATTATATATACATGTAATTTACGGATAATCGGTCTTTTCAATAAAAAAAAGTCTAAAAATTGATTTTTGCTGAAATTTTTAGGTTGTCGGCATTTCTGGTACATATGTTACAACCCTGTTTTATTGACTAACAGCCAAAAGAACGTGTTCTTAACGTTTCTCATCAAATCTTCTGCCAATTAAGAAGTCAACCATCGAAATTTTTTACACATGGCAGAATCGCGCATGAAATTAAAGGTATTTGTCTCAGTTTACGACTTTTATCAAATCTCGCTGAATTGTGAAATTTTGTTCAAGAAATCTACTAGATTGCAGCACACTTGCATTGAAATTTGAAGAGCACAGTTTCAGAAAATGTTCTTTACAGAGTAGTTGAAATTTATTACACTTAATATTTTACTCGGATCAATTAACTGATTGAAAAGTGGAAGAAAATCGGATGCGAGGTCTGTAAATTGTAACAAAAATCCATTCTGTAAAGATATGCTTTTTATTTTCTTTTATAGGTTCCACTTAAAAGTTCCATTTTCCATTCTTCAATTATCAAAACCAAACAAGACAAAATCTTGTCTCATAATCTCACCTTGTTATCTTCCAAGGCTTCTGAAAATCTTTGAAAAAAGCATGGAAAATTTAAATAAAAAACAGATCAAGCCTCCATAACTTATCAGCTTCTTAAAGACTTTAGCTTTTCAAAATACAACTTATTTGGGAAAAAAAGTGCAACAAACTTTAGATTTAAAAATTAAAAGTTTCTACAATAAAATATTATAAGTTTAGAAAGAGATTTCTTCTTTCTTAAAGTATTTATTTCTAAAAATAGCAATGACATCATTAGGTAATATTTTCTGATTTTAATTAACCAAAAAGGTTATAAAAAAAATAAATATCATATGATGTTTTGATAAATAAATAAAAAATAAAAAATATTTGTAACCCCACATTTGTTATACAAACACAAAGAGTTACTTGAGAGTGATATTAAAAAAATCGTATGATGATCTGTCTATCATTTGTTTCAATTTTTGAAGCATCATTTAATACATGACAGATTATTAATTGTAGATACATACGTCAAAATGTCTGTTTTCATACATATTATATTTTATCATCTTTCATTTCATATAAGTCGAACATTTCAAAGATTGTTTTATATTAGATAAATACAATTAAATCAATGGCTGTGTTAAGTAGAAAAAAACGCTAGGAAATGCTTGTAAGGAATATGGCGATCGTTAAGCAAATTGCTAATAACGAATAAGTAATGATGTTAGCAAACATATCCTGGCCGATTACTGTATTGATCGTTTCTTAGCGCTAACAAGTAGTTTGTCTGCCAAACATACCCATTTTTTGTAGATATAATCTTGGGTGCGTATTTTAATACCTCTTTAAATTTTGAAAAGCTTGATATATGGAGGTCATATTCAAAGTGCATTATCGCGATAATGATTAATAGATATAATATGCGATAGGTAATGCTTTGGTAGCAATTAAAAAATAGGTTACTTTCGCTAGCAAAAATGTAGAGATATTCTCAAATATTCTGAATTGGATTCATAAAAGCACTTTATTGTTTTATAATTTTATAATTAAAATATTCTATATATCAAGTAACCTTAAAAACCTGCCATAGTGTGGCGTCATATTGGCATAAAATATTCATGATCAACTGTCACTTCAATCTTAATAGTTTCTTAATTATTAGAAAAAAAATTTGAAAGTGTTACGTTATGTTTTGTTTTTAGTGTATTATACTAGTATAATTATATGCCAGTATTACGTAACCAAAGTGGCAAATAGCGTTTTTACGGGAATAAAAAGTTTAAATGTAATTTGATGGCAAGAAATTGTGTTTATTTTGCCAAAATATTTTTTTGTTTATGACTTTTTATTAGGAAATCAGCATTTTGAAGTAGGTGCTTAAACATAATAAATTACTCTCTTGTATTTTAATAGATCAAAAATGCCAAATCTTGTTAATTTAATCCGTTGTACTTCGACCAACTAATATTGGGTTGATCAGATTTTTTGTTTTTGTCGGTTAAAAATAATTAACAAACTTATTTTACACTGCGATGATTCGGTCAAAGATACTGGCGTTCTTGAACCGATTTCGAGCGTTCTCTCGTAAACTAGACATTCAAAATAAAAATCAGTGTCATTTTTTGGTTTCTTAGACGTGAGGTATCCTAGAAAAATAGCAAAAAAATTTTTTTGAAGGTTAGAATCGCATAACCTTCGTCAGATTTAAAAATTCTTCATTTATTATTTGCTTAGTGGGAAAAAAGTTTGGATATCACTGTTTTGAACTTATCAAATTTAATCGATTTATTTAAAATATATTCTCATACATATACTTAAATAAGTATTGATTTTATTTCTACAAGGAAAAAAATGAATATTTCCGGTCGATATTGGCACGTGTTTCGTCAACGTAATCAAATTCCTATCAATTAAAAAAACATTTTCAATAACATATCGAATGATATTAATTATTACATAATTGATATAAATGATATTGAAAATTGCATATCTAAGATAGATATTCGTTGCAGAGTTGTATTTCGAAATTTAAGTGGTATTTCAATTTTGAAACCCTAATGTTAGAACTCTTCAGGATATCAATTCGTTTCCCCCATTTTAGGTAAAATGCATTTAATTTCAAATATTTTAAGGTATAGATTTTCATAATATTTGTCATTGAAGTATATTTTTAAGTTTCTACCAATTCTTAAGCCAACTCTTTTAAATAATTAAAAATCACTTATTCATGAATCGATCGTATGCAGCTAAATATGCTTAGATGTCATGAAAATTTTTTCGATTCATCACAAAAAAAAAATCAATCAAAACTGATAGTGTGCGAAATTTTTTGCTAAATTTAATGAATGACAAAAATTTTTAGTGTTTTTTAATGACTGAACCTATTAATTTATCGATAATTACATTTTTTTCCGGAGATTAAAATTCATTAAAAGCTCAAATTTTTATTTACTTTTTCAAGCATTTTCCCAGTTTTAAAATTAGTAATTTTTGTAAATTTTCGATAATTCTAAGAATTTAATATAACAGTTGTAATAAGTTTTTAAGAATGTGGACATAAATAGAACATAAAAATTAATTTAGTATTTTTGCGACGTTTCAACATTTATTGTGTTTATCTTCAGGCATCATGGATTAAAATAACATTCTGCACATCGTCTTGTCACAAAGTCTACTAAATAGTAAAAAATTACTATAATAATTGTGATCAACACTCAATAAAGTTCGACATATTGCAAAAATAATAAAGTAATTTTTTTAATATCTGATTTATAACCAAAGTTCAAAAAATTAAATAATTATATTTTTAATTAAATTACATAATTGATTTAACGTTTTTTAATTTATTTTTAGAAAAACATAATAAATTTTAATGGATTTGAAGTTTTATAGGTGGTAATTTCACTATCCATAAATTCCATTGTGAACTATAAATCCATTTTGTAAAGAAAATTACATTTTTAGGTGGATTTTAGTTGTTAATTTATTTTTTATCCTTAAATTATTCGAACAATATTAAAATAATGTTCAAGCTAAACGAAATAAATCTTAATTAATTCAAATTATGACTACCGGACATGTGTTATTGAACTATTAAGATGATTTAACAGAACCAAAACAAGAAAAAAATATTTTTAATAAGTGTTTTTATAAAAAGAAAAAAATAATAATTTTAAATCATTGCAAATAAATAATTATTTAAATTTTAATTGCTTAGTTTAATTACAATAAAATAAAATAAATTATTTTTTAATTATAAATATTAATTTACTTATATAATTAAATTGAGTCATTTGCATATAATAAACTTTATTTTTATATTTATAATTAGATCATGAATTGAGATTTATAAAAATTTAATTAAAATTGAATCTCACACATCGATTTTCAGGATGGAAAAAAATGAAGAAACCTTAGTTATCAGCTCAAATTGCAATCCACGTGATGAAGAGAGCTTTCCGGGCTTATAGCAACAAAAAGTATACGTTTAGTAAAAATCAACCATAAGGTATTGCTTAAAATATATTTTTTACAGAAAAATATTACGCTTTCAACTTTGTGTTAGTATTGAGGGATGCAAGACCAAAACCAACACCGAGGCAGTCTTGGTATTGCTTTTTTAGACTTATGCTCATCACTACGTCTTTGTGTTAAAAAGTTTTTTCAACTAGTTTCCATTCTGAAATGATTTTTTTGAAATTCTGAATCCATAATGGGCAGCGTGTTTTAAGTTTAGGTTAGTTAAAAAAACTGTGCCAGCAGCAATTTAAAATATTTCAATCCATTGTCGTCACATCTCACGGAAGTCTAGCCCGTAATCTAATAGAAGGTTCACCAAGTTTTGAGACACATGAGTCAACAAGTCGATTCAAATAAGATATTATCATTTACAAGTGAATGATGTAAAACATACCAATCAATTTTATGAGGAAATTCTGTGTCCATTATTGGCAGTGTTTTTAGGTTGAAGGTCTGTGTCAGCAACCATTTAAAATATTTTAATTCATTGTCGTCACACCTCACGGAAGTCTAGCCCGTAATCCAATCGAATGATCACCAAGTTTTGAGACACCTGAGTCAACAACTCGATTCAAATAAGAAGATAATATAATTTACAAGTGAATGATGGTATTATTTACAATAATGCAGTTTCATTTATTATAGCAACAGATAATAATCAATTTTATTATTATTGTTATATTTTTATGGTGCATTTATGTAGTTTGGTTCACACATAAAACTGCATTTATTTATTTTAATTTAATTTTATTATATTCTTGTTGTTTGAAAGTTGCCTTGAAAATGTATAAACTCTCTTTTTTTTAAAAAAAAAATTTTATTTACTTATTTATTTATACGTACGTACATAAAGACTGTATGACGGAGTGCATTACTCCTTATGAAGGTGAAAACTTTAATTGGAAATTTTTATTTAAAGTCATAGTAGTGTAACATAGTGTAGCTTAGTGTGGGTTTACCTTATATTTATAATTGAATTTAAAATATGCACAAAATTGGGTGCTTTTTAGGTGCTGCAAAATTAAATGAGGTGCTCAAATTTTTAATAAAGAAAATTGAGTCATTGAGATATCATGCTCGCAGGCACTGCAAAAAAATAACTTTCATTATGTAATGTAATTACCGGAGTTATGTGCTTTTATCGTGTGCCTTCATAAATTAATTTAATCAATGTTACCAAAAAAATTCATCCCACATGAATCACTGAAGAAATGTGTCAAGATCAGTACGTTGCACGGATATTTATGGTAATTTTGATTAAATTGATTTATTGAAGGCAGTCCATTAAGGCACGTAAAATACACCTAATTTTAGTATTTACATTATATTACTATAGTTTTTATTTCAGAATTGCTCTGCCAGCTAATTCAAACATCTGTGTATGTCATAGATAAAAGTAACAAAATACGTAGACAATAGAAATCCAACCATAGTCCTGTCCTCTCGCTTGGTGGACAGGTTCCCTAATATATGTGCTTATAACTGCGCTAAGAATTTGTGCGCTAGCTCTTTGACAAGACTCCGTTTTCCGATAATTACATAATTAGACATCGATATTTCCAGGAAATCTGCACTATTACCAATGACAAAACACAGCAAGAAATGATGTTTATGAAATGACATAAAATGGTATGTGTGACGTAGCACGCTAGTAAGCCAGTTTATATAAATACAACATCAACAAAGAGTATTTTTCATGACATTCTTGTTTAATATATATATATATATATATATATATATATATATATATATATATATATATATATATATATATATATATATATATATATATATATATATCTTCTATAGATTACTAGCTAGTGACGTCACCAGAGCTGTCACCAATCACAGGAAGTTTACGTGCCAAAATAAATTTCAATTTTTTTACATTTTATTTCCTGTAATTTGGAAAAATAAAATAATTTAGGTAAAATAAAGTGAAATATGTTCTTGTTTTAGACTAATATCTTAGATGAAGGCCATATTTTTTTTGTATATTTTTTATCAGTCTTTAAATAGCCTATTAGGTAATAAAACACTATATGAAGTGCTTTTAAATATAATCTTGTAAATTAAATTTACAAAAAAAAACATTATTTTTATCTACTTCTATAAAATGAGGTAAAGTACATTATATTATTGATTACATAATCGAACTTAATATTAAATTAATTAAATATAAAAATGGTTTAATGATGTGAACTCATCAATAATCGCTCCCACATTTTACACACAACAAGTAGTAAAAGTTCATTTCATATTTTTTTAAAATTTTTTTTATTATACTTATCGTTTCATATTCCGTGACTACATCAACAAACGATGACTTCACCATCATAATGTGTCTATACGTAATATAATATTCATTCATTCATGGTATAACATGGACTGAATGTTATACCTTTTTAATAATAATATAAATTTAATCGTTTCATGAATCGAGAATATTTAAAAAAAAAACATCATCGCTTTTGTTTGTTCATCTTTTCGTGTGATATAATTTTTTATGTTTTTCAATTCTGCTTAGATCATTTATATTTTTGTTCATGGATGCAAATGTCATTTAGCAGGGCCGTAGGTTAAATAAACAGATTATTGTATTTTGCAAGTGAAGAGTAAGCACATTCACTTTCTATTAAGATATCATTAAATGCATTCGTCGCTATTCTATCAATGTTTTTATTCAAATAGATAATTTTTTTGCACAATAAGACGCCAATTGCAAAACTGTAACGAAGTTTGGTGCATTCGGTTTATTTATTGCAGTAAGTCGAAAAAAAGACTGGGTGAAAAGGCCCAACATATGCTACTTCCCTAGCATATTTTATTACTACTAACACTTGAGTTGTAATATGCTGTCTAAGTTGTGTTTTAGAGAACTTCGACGTTTTAACCTTTCTTAAGACTATAGTTGTTCTTTGAACAATGTCATATTTAGATTATGACGTATGCGAAATTATAACGAGAGCTGTGGAAATGGTGAATAAACTTAGCCTTATTCTCTTTTAGCAAAACAAATAAAATGGAAAATAATCTTAGCCTTTATCTCTTTTAGCAAACATTTTTATTATCTTAACGAATGTGTGGATTTTAAAGAAACTGTGGATGCGGATAAATTGACCCAAAAAAAACATATTGCTGACATATGCTTATATTTAAAATTTCACTTATCCGATCTCCGATGGAAGTTTTATGGATCAATTAAAATACTGATATTACAATGTGAAGACTGAATGCTGATTTCTAAAACGAAGCAATTTTGTAAATGGAACATGTACTCCAATAATCAAATCGGAGTATTCCATTTTTCAGGTTTGAGAAAGAAGTCTTTATTAAAACTTTTTAAAGATGTCTCAATTATGACATCGTGATGACATCTTTCTCAAGTCATAATTAAGAACTAGTAGACTTTGCAAGAAGTCAGAATTGTGAATTCTTTAAGAAGTCTAATTTCTAGGATAGAAGTATAATTTAAGGATGTCAGAAATATACGCTCTACAATAAGTCATTTTTATGAGTTTCGTAAGAAGTTGGAATTATCAACCCTTTAAGAAATCTTTTTATTGAGTTCCGTAAGAAATAAGAAATATGAGCACTTAAAGCAGTGTCTTTATCGAGTTTTGTAAGAAATCAAAAATATGAGGTTTCTTGTAGAACGCAATTAGAATTTTGCTGAAGTGCATTTCACTCAAATTATATCGATTGTTTTCGAATAATAACCTACAATTTAGTTAGTTTTTGTTCCTTGATAATTTTTTTTTCTTTTTTTATTAAAAATTTGATTGGAGAATTATCATAAAAAATAAATCGAAGATACAGCCAATATACTAACGGATTATTTTTACCATAAATTCCTCTAACGACTTGGGTGACATTTATTTTTGAGATTCTATTTAACTTCCCAAATTAATCTAGATAGGCGGTGCTTTTCATATTTATTTGAAAAATAAATATTTATTATTTCTTGTAAATTAAATATCAAATATTTAAGAATAAAACGTATGGTCATTGTGGAATAATGGATATAATAACAGACTCGCACGTGACAATATCAGTGCTCGTGCCTAAATATATTCCAAAAAATTTTTTAATTTATTAAAACTGATTTTTTAAGAAATGAATTTTTGTCTAAGATTTGTTGTAAAAAAAAAATTTTTATGTATTCTTATTTATAAAGTCTTAAGGTGTTCAATAAGTGACGCATTTGACATCTTAATGATTTCTTGAAGGGTTCTTTTTGAAGATAATTCTGAAGTTCAAATTATAAATAAGAATTCTTAAGAAATTTTTTCAGAAGTCAGATTCCTATATCGTTTAAGACATGCATGTATGTATTCGATTATATGATATCAACATTTTCTAAAAATAAATAAATAAAATATTGATAAAGTTAAAAGTTCACAATAGAGGAATACCAAGAATTTGCAAAGATTTTTTATTATTATTGTATAAAAGTCATGTTCACTGTCAATAAAATAAAAATTATATGATGAATTTATTTACATAAATTTTATATTAAAATTTGTTGTAGCCTGCGGCTTAAAACCACGATTTATCATCTTTAATTTTGGAGAAAATTAACTTACAATAATAGCTGTACCAAATTGTTTTAAACCAAATTTTTCGTTTTCTTTTTTTTTTTTATTTCATAATTTGCATGAGCCAAAAAAATAATTGACAAGTAATACAAAGGTTTTTTTCTGCAAGACTGCATGTTATTAAAATAAATCTCTGCTGTATTTGGAATAAAATTTGCTTCAATAATCAATGTTAATAATCTCATCATAGCTTACAATTTTTTTGTTTTTTGTTACAGGTCAGCAAGCCACACAAAAAAAGTATTAAAAAAATGGGTCCGTTTGAGTCAATGAAGAAGGAAGATGTTACAAAGATAAAAAAATTTTTAACAAAAAAGACCCATCTTCAAAAAATTAAAAAATTATTTTCATATTTTCTTTGTGACCAATTACTTTTATCAGTCGATGCCAACCAATCAATTTTATAGCTAAGGATAAGATTGATACCGACTTCGAAAGATTACAAGAAACAATTTAAAATTTAAATTAACATAGTTCACTTTTTTGAGTGCGGTTTTTTTTTTGGTTCTAAAATTTCTTTATTTTTTACTTTTGAGTGTTGTATACAACCACGAAAAAATTTTCATATAAGATGAAATTTAAGCACTTGTTTTTGCCCCTTCACTCCCCTTAAGTATATCAGATCTTGGTTTCTTACACGAACAAATTATTCAATAGTGAATATTTCAATGTGTTTATTTCGCTCATAACCACTTGAAACGTATTGTATTCGGTGCGTAAACCAAAATCTATGCGACAGCGTATTGTCGATATGATAGATCGCAACCTTATCATTATATCTACTTTGCAAAAAAGGGACACATCAAAAAAGCTTGATTTGTGTTTATTTTCAATTTTATCTTTATTGTGCATAATGAGGATGGCTAATTTTATTTGTAACGGTAACATAAAACAAAATTGAACCGCAGTAAAGTCGTCTCAGGCTAAATTTTTTTCGAAATTCGTCTAAAAATGAACGTTTTATTTAAAACATTTTTTTCTTGATTCGAACATTGTAGCATAAGCAGGGCATTTAAAGAAGTGACTCTATTAGTTGATTTCCACACTTGAAAATATCTTTAAATTGGCTTTAGCCTCTCGAAAAATAATATAATAAAACTTAAGTATTAAACATTATCTTAAAAGATTCAAAAGTCAATTTTATTTTATTTTTTTGCATTTATTTGTTTTTAATTGAAATGATTGATTGATAAGCGTCTTAAAATTATCAAACATGCAAACACACAAATAGATGCCATCTAGATATTAATTAAAATTAATTTTATTAATTAGCATGTAAAAAAAACTTTTAATAAAACATTATATTTACTATATAATGTTTTATATTTTATTTAATAAATTTGTTTGAGTATTAAATATGAAAAATATAAACAAAACATTCTTTAAAACACACGTTTTAATTAATATTAATTTATTTTTCAACAATATTATTATGATCAAGATGTCTTTTTTATTTCATTTGTAAAAAGTTACTATTGTTATGTAACAGGCACGAAAACTTACATTAATTAATCAAAAATAAAAATGTAATATATATTTTTTAAATTGTATGTACTTGTCAATGACATTGATTTAAGGAGGAAGAGACGAAAAAATGTTACTGAATACTGTTAATTAGGAATTTACGAGGGTAGATTATAGTAGAATGAAACCAATTGGAAACGGAAGATAATATGATAAAAATGAAAGGAAGTTTTGTAAAAGGTAGAAATAAAAAAGGTTATTTCAATTTTTCATATAAATTTTGAGGTTATGTGAAAAAAGTGTACATACAAAAGTTGTAGATCTTTTAATTATCTATAACTTTGCCATATAACTTTTTTCCATACGATTTGTAATTTTGCTTGAAATGGAGATAAACCGTGTTTTAAAAACTCACACCTCCTACTTCCCGAACCAGATCGTAATTTATTTTTCCTTTCATTTTTATCATATTATCTTCTGTTTCCAATTGGTTTCATTCTACTATAATATGATAATTTTTTTCCTTTTCAAAAATTATCTAGTATGGACGAGCAAGATCTTGATAAAAACTTGAGAAACTATTATTATATTTGAGAAAACTATATAAAAAGTTCTTGCCAATTGACAGATAATTATAACAAAAAATTTTAAGAGTACTTCACGCTTTTAAAGGTAAACATTTCAATTAAATACATTTTTTTAAACGCTTGTTCTGAATTGAAGAAAAGTAATTTTTTTGGTTCATTTTGGTGAAATTTTGATCAATATGAGTGAATTTTTTTTTTGAAACCCACTAATTTTACCTAATATTTTTCATTTTTGATATTAATAATTCGCTTTAACTCTTATATGAACGGTCATGGCCAGACTGTTATTATCTTTAGATTGATTATAGATATGTGCAATTTAAACAAAAATTAAAAAACTATGACCCAAATTTAGTAGAAATACATACATCATTTGTCAAATTGGATAAAAATTGAGAGTAGAAGAGGAAAGGTAATATTTTTAGTTCAAAGGAAGTTACAGGGTAATAAAATTACAATTTTCGATATCTTGGCCAAATTTTGACCGATTTGAGTAAAGTTTTTATTGAAACCCAATAATTTTAAAAAATATCTTTCATTTTTGATATTAATTGATATTTCCTTAATTTAAGCTTTAAATAGTATTCGTATCGGAAATAAAATTAAGTTACGCTATTCCGAACTATTTTTGAATCTTTATAGTGTCAGAAGCATGGACTAAATTTATAATTCTAATTAAAGCTTCCTTAAGCAAATTTGCAAACTAAAATTAAGGAAGATTTTACAAATATACAACCAGTTTTAAAGTGAAAAATATTATTTGACATAAAATCTTAATGGTATTAAAACGTCAAAGAACCATTAATAATGATCTCATTGTTGAATTTTTAATATAACTAATGAAGATCACAACTAATATAGTAAATTGTTTAGATACTCGACATATGGTTCCATATCAATGTCTGAACTATTTTTCAGTTATTTTATCCACGGACGTACAGGCAGACTGATAGATAAACGGACATGCGGAAATTGACTAATTTGATGAATTCGATAATTCTATGCACACATATACCAAAATTTGGTTTGTTCGGTCAATATTTTCTAGCGCTGTAAACTTTCGACTAAAATTAATATACCCTGACGTATTATGTATGTCGACGGTAAAAATATGGAGGAAGCGATTGAAAATCATTTGAATTCAATTTTACAACGCTACCAAAATAATTTTGTGTTACATTATATCTCCTAATGCTGTATTGCCATTCCACTTCACATATGGTATTCTCAATTTTAACTCAATCAAACATTGAGAAATAGTTCAAATTTTAATTGAAATTTTTGATTATATACAATCAGGCACCGGGACAGGTGAAACAGGCAATAAAAGTTAGAAAAAAGCGAACTATAGCAATAATTGACCTTCAATATTTAAAACAAAAACAACACGTTGAAAACAAATGCAATACAATTAATTTAATTGAGTCTTGTATTGAAAAGAACAAAACAATAACACTACTGTCTGTCTAATGTAAGATCAACAGACGGATCGACCGCCCGCATTCAAGTAATCAGCTGATTGATTTCATTTAAATTAATTAAATTAAAAATGTTACGCCGACTAAAGCTTTTTTTGTTTTAACAGTGACTCATATAAAATAATTGTTGATATTGTTTTTTAGTTGGAACATAAGGAGGCCACCCGTATTATTTTAACAACATTTTATTGTCAAGGTTACAATTAGACCAATTATTTTTCTTACAATATGACCTGTAAAAATCATTTGCCTGGTTAAAATTCTGATGGTGATAATTCTTTGACTTGGGTTTAAAAAATGGTTAACAAAATTTCTCAAATTACACAATTAACATACAGAATAACTGTTCAATTGTTGTAATAATAAATAATGTAGCTAATGCCGATAATGTAATATACAATGTATTTCTTACAATTTTCGCGCACAAATAACTAAAAAAAATACTAATTTTAGGTAATTTGGTATGCACAATATTAGCATTAAAACGGAGGGCTTAAAGATAAAAATCAAAATTTGATTTTATATTTAGAAATGTTTTCTCAAGACTCTTCGACAAGCCCACCATTTCCATGTCAATTTTGTGCAAACCATAGATATAATTACTTGAATAAGGAAGGTGCAAAAAAATAATTTGATATTTTACCATCAAAATTTGAAACAACGCTCAATACAAAATTCGAAAATTAAATTAGTTGATTCAAAAACGAATAAGTTATAACCTCTTAAAGATTGTTTTCCACCGCTTTATTCTGTCGGATTTGGTTTTGAGAAGGTATTGTACATATTTAATAAAAAGTTTTTACTGTAATCTGAATACAGATTGAAGCTACTTGAAATAAATTTTCCAGTTGTTATATTAATATAAATGATATAATTATTTGAAAATGGTTTCTACGTGGCTAGAATCATGTCCACTTGACAATCTTAATTACTCCATTTTATCTTAATATTAAGTAATCTAAAATATCATTGTATTATACTATAATTATTTATTATCAAATAAAAATATTGATAATTGCTATTGTTTTATCAGTACTAAAAAATTTTATGTGCAAAAATATCATAATGTTTAAAGAAAAATAATCTTATTTTTGAAATACTCTCCAATTTAAAACGCTTAAAATTGATATTTTTTAAAAAGTATTAGCAAATTTTAAGGTCCCTTGGTAGTTATAGGAAAAAAATTAGCAGATAATCCGAATGTTATAATTAATGAAACATATTATGATGTAAAATAAAAATTTGGGTACCTTGCCGATCAATTAAGAGAGAAATTATTAATTAAATATATTATTATTTAGTGTATTTTGGCCATGAGACCTTCCTTTAAATATAGAAAATTTTCATTTGCGCCATACCATTCGTATATATTTTTTTGTTTGCCGAAAATTTGAAAATTATTACATTTTTAGAATATTAAATAAGTAAAAATGTCTACTTGATCCACTTGCCATCAACTTTTTTCAGAACAATTATTTTTTCATATATACAGTGATGAATACAAATATATATATATATATATATATATATATATATATATATATATATATATATATATATATATATATATATATATATATATATATATATATATATATATATATATATATATATATATATATATACCGAATAGGATGGGTGACCCAATAGAATTTCTATATTCTGTTGTTGTATAGAATATTCCCAATATAGTCATTATAGTGAAAAGTGACTAAAAATAAATTTATATATATTTTATATTGAAATAATATATTTATTTCAAATAATATACTCAAAATAATGTATATTAAATACCCCCCCCCTGGGGGAAAGGTTATAGTTGATCTAAACCGATCAATAATGTTAAGCAACATTATACACAGTTAGTAATTGGATGGGTGACCGAATAGAATTTCTATATTCTGTTGTTGTATAGAATATATATATATCTGTATGTACGTATTTAATACATTTGAATAACTTGAATAATTATAAATAGCTGCAGTATAATATTCGATAAATGTAAGGTATTTAAATAATTTACTTTGTATATTTTTATTTTCTTAATTTATCAAAATTGTACTCAACCATTTTTTTCCCAAATTTTCTGTGAATATTCACTCAAAATTTTTTATATTATTAAACTTTTTTAATGGTTAGATTTTAATTTCGACGACCATAATATACAAGAATCGAATATTATCACGATTTACACGGTTCATTTTACAGTTTTTCGTATAATGCTATTTTAGATCAATTGCTAATATTTGCAAATTTCGATCTTTCGAAATTAATTGTAGATTATTTATTCTTTACATTAATTTATTGATATCAATAGGAATAAACCAACAAATTTATTCTTAAAAAGATAAGTTAAATAAAAATTAAAATGATTTAATAAACATTTCCGTATATATTTTCAGTATAAATATCGATTACTTAATATTCTCAGATTTGGTGAAAAAATTGTCTTGATGACATTTGACAATAAACAGTTTTACCAAAAAAAAAAAAAAAAATTATAATAAATTGTAAAATTATGAGATAATAATTTAATTTTGGATTAACATATCTACACAGTTAAAATTGATTTATTAGGGTATTGTACCAAAATTATTATTTAAAAAAAATGCATTTCTTGAGCGACAAAATGAAGAAACATGTATTACCTATACAAGAATGTCTTTGAGTTGTCACTTTCGAGCCAAAACCGAATGTTTGAATTTGAAAAATTCTTAAATTATGTGCATGCTATAGTTATAAAAAAGTACGCAATAAAATTTATGTTCTTTTATGTCTTTGGTGAAATACGATCAAAAACAATCTGAAAATAAACAAATTGAATAGATTTTTAATAAAAATAAATATAAACTCTATCTAACTGAATTAACCTAAAATTTGTGATCTTCATGCGTTCATGCTAAGGTGCTTTGATTTGTTTGTATTGTTTGCATGCTGATTGACCGGATCGTTAAACTGCATCATTTTTTGTCGACTTAAAACCAGCCGAAGGTTTGAATAAACCCAAATGTATAGCCCAAAGTTATTTTTTTTGCCAAAGATGATCGAAGTCAAAGGCAAGTATTATACGATCGGAGATTTGTGCTGCCTTTTTATCGTACACCAGTTTGCATACTCGCTTCATTATCTATTATCTTCCTAAATTCAAGGTCGAAACGGTCAAACGTATAATTTTAATAAATTTCTATAAGTCAACTATGTTGAAATATAATAAATATAGTTGGGATTCTCTTAATAAAAATTATTTCGCATTTGCATATTTTTGATCAATTTTTAGTTTACTCGTCAAAAGGATTTTAATTTACTCGTTATCAGAGATTTGCCGAATATCCGTATCCGAGGATATGCTCAAGAAAAACAAAATGTTCTGTAGCCGTATGCATTTATTTTTCAGCGAATCATAAACGGATCTTTTTTATTATTAAGTTAAATTTATTAATTTTTAAGTACAAGTACCAATAAAATACAGTTAAATCTCTTTAAAATAGTTTGATTTCTTAAAAATTACATACATGGCAAAAATTTAATATTTCAACTCTTATTGTAGTGTGCTGAGTGGTAATTCTTATAGCTACCTTATCATAAGGTACTAGTTAGTAATTATACTATCTTAGTTCAAATTTATTATTGAAATTCATTTATATTTGAATCAAATAATACTATTTAGAGATATCATATATCACAATAACATTTCATTCAATAAAAAATCAAATTTTAAGGAAATTCAAAACATTATACCTATTGATTAAGTTGAAGAGTTAAGATCCGTCGTAATCGAATCCACGGATCTGCAAAATGCTTATCCGTATCAGTAACTGCGGATTTATTAATCCATGACACAACTCTGCTCGTTAAATAATAGAAAATTTATTTAGTTTTATTTCAAACAAGATTCGAAGTTCATTATATTAAATTAAACTAATTTCATACTTTAAACTCATTTTTGTTTCTTTTTGTTGTTGTTAAATAAAAATAATACGAATAATTAATAATATAAGAAATAAATGATATCAGCATATTGATTAATATTATTCACTAAATTTATCAATATTTATAAATGAAATAAATATTAATTTACAATATTAATATTTATTTTATAAATAAATATAAATAATATTTATTTTTTATATTATCATGATATGAAGAAGAGAAATTTCAGTTGAGTTTTAATGAATTATTAAGAAGTGAAAACGAAATACATATTTATTATATTTAGTATCTTCCTTTAAAGCTTGCTTAGACTCCAAAAAGAAAAATGATTTTCTAGTTAATTAATTAATAATTGATTTTTAAAGGTAATTTTTGTTTTTAAGTTGAAAGTCATGTGCTTGTGACACAAATTGACAGATGCAAAGAGAATCCGACAGTGGAAACTAAACGTATGTGGTTTGTGATGCCATCTCTTGACTCGGAATGACAGAAATTCGTGATTTAAACCATCATCCTATCCTATTTAAGAACCATTTAACCCAATAATATGATTAAAAAAATTTTAAAATAATTTCATGACAACAATCATTACTAATTGATGTCATTATGGTGAAAAAATTAATTTTTTTTTCTGGCTTCAGCTACTTTTAGCTATATAGCCATTAACGAAAGGGTATTATTATTTTTATACAACAACAGTACACAGTACTGCTAGGTGGTCACCCATCCAAATACAGATTGTAACCATCCAAAACGTCAGTCCGGGGTCATATTATCTTATGTCAATATTAAAAACATTAAATTTACACATAAATTAAATTTAAGTACACTATTTGATTCCAAATTCCATTTATGTTTTGACAAAACAACTGCCATGTTAGCAAACAAAGGTATAGTTAGGAATATAAAGGCTTTAAAATTTTTATTAGTTATTGATTTTTTAAATTATTTTTTTTACATTTACTGTCACAATATTTTGGAATAAAAAATAGCTTGTAAATCTTTGTAAAAACACTTTCTGAGTCACGGTCTCCCGGTTTAATAGAAATTCTTTTATCCATGGAAAAAATACAAAAAATAAAATAAGTCTATAGCATGCTTTTCATTGGCGGATTAACAAAATGACGTCTAGGTCTTTGTTTTCGCCAAAATTTATTCATTTTTTTTCAATTAATTTGTCAAATAAAATAATTAATAAAAAGAAAATCAATTCCAGAATACACTACAAATAAATTGTTCTCTTATTTACATATAAATCTAATGAATTATGTAAAAAAGTTTTCTATTATAAAAATTACTGAATGCAATAAAATGCGTGCAAATATTTTCAATCCTAATTTTCTTTTATTAATAAGTACTAATGGATAAAACATATAGAAAAATTAGAAATTATTTATAAAATTATTTAAAAAAATTGAATTATAATATTTTCAATGATTTTACTGTTAATGAAGAAAGTAATTAAAATAAAAAAATTAAAAATAAATATGAAATAATTGAATAATCCATAATAATTAAATATAAAAAACAATTAAAAAAATAGTTAATTTAATATATTGATCTTAATAAAAATAATAGTAATGAGAGAAATTTAATTACAATATTGATTGCAATTATATATTAAATTTTTTCATTGAATTTTTCAAAATATGTATGCCAATTTAAAATATGTTTTAAATAAATTTTTTATTATTAAATTAATTTAATAATAATAATAAAAAAAAAAACCACTCTTTTATTAATAAATATTGTCTCATATTTATGCTACAAGTATGATCTTTTTAGTTGACCTCTGATGTGTATGTTAGTATTAAATGCATAATTTAACCTTGTTAATATTTTAATGTTGTCAGTCACAAGTCAATTTAAATATATTAAATTGATTGATTACTTAATCAATTTTTTATTTGACACCAAAATTTAATAATCAAATTTTTGATTTTTTTTTCTTTACATTATTTTAAAAATTATAAAATATTTAATTTTTTTCTTTTTTTTTGAAATTATACTATACTTTCTGTTTTATCAATTTTTGAAGTTATACTTCTTTAGGCGCGTTATGAAAAAATGATGAGAGTGAAATTTTAAGATGCGCACGCATCACCGTCACACAAAATTCACAGGTTGAAGCTGTTGTTATGATTTATGTTACACTTAATGTAAGAAAATATATATTTATTTATTGAATTTTTCAAATTTAAACTGAGCTTTATTGACTGTGTTGACTATCCTTCTCCAGCCCTTTTATTATTTTATTGTAATTAATTATTTGCATACAATTAAAAATTGTTTTTTAATGATGCCAAAGAAGTATAACTTTTGACGCGTTCACATAAGTACACGAACCCATTTTTTTGTCTTTTTTTTATATTATAGATTGAATTTTGTCTTTACAGGTATATTTTTTCTAGAAAATTCATTATTTTTAAACAATTTTCTAGAAAGTATATTAATGTGCTCAAAATATTCATTAAGAAATGGTTTATGAAATAAAATAAAAATACAAGTTCTTAGAATTAAAAAAGGAAAAGTCAACAAAACACCTCTACAAAAATTTGAATACTTACAATTACAATGAATATAAAAACTGTTATGGAAATGTTTGGTAAAAACATACCTGCAAAAGAAAAACAAAATTACTTTTAAAAAATATATATATAAACTATAAAAATTGTAAATATTTTGTTGAAATTGAAATACAGGAAATGAAATTTTCATCATTTGCAAATTTTAAATACATGACTCTTATATAAATAAAAAAAATGTACCCAGCAAATCAGAAAGACTTCAAAAAGAAGTTTGTTTTCTTTAAAGTGTCTCAATTATGACGTCATGATGACTTCTTTCTTAATAAGTCATAATTAAGATCTCTTTAAGAAGTTTTTTTTCTGATTTTCTCTGAAGCCCAAGCTCAGTAAGAAATAATTTTTATGAGCTTCACATGAAGTCGGTAAATATGAGCTCTGTACCAAGTTTTTTCCTGAGTTCCGTAAAAATTCGGAAACACGAGCACTTTAACAAGTGTTTTTATCGAGTTTTTTAAGAAGTTAGAAATATGAGGTAGATCCAACTCCGGTAGAAACACGACATCATATAATTTATAAACTACTCAAAAAGCTGTATTCAATGAAGTAAGTTTGAGGTTGAGGTTTCATTGCTTCTTGCGATGAAAAATCAGGAAAATATATATGGTAAGCAATAAATTCGAAAAATGAGCCTCGTGGGTCTTGGCGTAAGTCAAACTCTGGTAGAAACACCAACTTAAATACATGTATACTAAGCAATTTATTTCGATAAATGATATTTTATTCGCTTTACCCATGCCTCAAATACTCGGTTCTAAGAGACGAAAAAATTACATTAAATATCTTCACAATGGAAAATAAGCTTAATGTCTAAGATTGTTTTATTATATTAAAATGTTTAAATGGTAATAACTTCTTTAAATTCGATTTTTTAGGAAAACCGAAAATAAACGTCGTATTAAAATAACAAGCTCCAGTATCTCTTTTTGTTACATATCTTCTAACATTGTTTGTGCAACTTCAGTCGCAAATTTCATTGTATGGTCTTAAAAAATCGATGACGTATTGAAAAATTAAGACGAGAATTTTTAAACTTTGAATACAAATATTTTTATAAACCACATATCTTTTTGAAAAAAAACCAATATATCGATGTTTTATTTTATAAACTATCGTCTGTTTATAGTTTTACAAAAAATATTTTTATGCTAAGCAATTGAATTATTTAACCAAAATGCTTAAACTATGGAAGTACTTGTTGGACATTCAGGACGTTTAGTAAATCGTGTGAAGCGCTATTTGAACTAAATGTGAAAATTATATAAATTTTACAAACTTACATTTTTGTTAACAAAAATTATACTAAATATGATCATTCAAAAATATTCTGATAAAAAAACAGAAGATCCAACATCCTTAACATAATTTTATACACTCTTTGTTAAAATTCCAAATAATTCACTCTCGACACTTTCAAGAAAATGACATGAAAAACATGAAAGTTTGTATACATATTTGATTTATTTCTGAATCATATAATTTTTTTTTATTAATCACAACAAACTTGTATACTTTTATATAATTCTTTGATATATTAGAATATTCGTCTATTTTCGAATACAAGTTATAAAAATACAATAGAATATGACTAATTTTCTATATATAAAGAATTTCTAGGTGATGATGATTCAATTTCTTAAATAATACTATTAAAGTAGTTGAAGGGTGGCCTTAGAAAATTTCATTTAGAAAATATAGAAATTGTTTTGGAACAGTTTAAGGTTTAATAACATCTCACAAACATTATTAATATTTACAAGCTTTTTTTAAGTTTTACGTGCCTTGGTGTCTGTGGGTAAATATTGAAATCTGACAAGTAAATTTTGACCGATTTCTCAGTGTGAATTGAGCATATATTTGTAAATTGTATGACAATACAATATTATGACATAATTTAATACAAAAGTTATATGGCAGCGTTGTAAATAATAATAATTTTAACTTCATGGGCTCCCACCATACTTTGACAAATACGCACTCCTTTTTTTATACCGAAATCACAAAAATGGTGTTTACTTTTAAGCTAGTTTTATTTTTAACTTGACAAAAATTGTAAAATCGAATTTCCTTTGAACAATGTGTTGGCCATGAATTTTATAACAATTATTTTGCTTGATTTGAGTGAGAGAATAAATTGCCATTTTCATATAAGTAGTTAGTTAGAAGCACGAAGCCACAAGTTTATTTCTATATACAACTACTATTATGTGGAACAATTATTTTTTTGAATAAATTGCGATTTTTTGCCCCAATTTCCTAGATCAAATTATTTTGTATTTTTATAAATACGTATTTCGACTACAAAGTAGTCATCATCAGTATAAATTAGCTAGTTGTAATGATTCTCTGAGGAGATGTTACTCGTTGCTAATTTGGTGACGGTTTGCAAACAATTTCTCAATGAATCATTACGACTAGCTTATTCATACTGATGATGACTACTTTGTAACGAGCAACGAGTAACATCTCCTCAGAGAACCATTACTACTAGCTAATTCATACTGATGATGACTACTTTGTAGTGGAAATACGTATTTATAAAAATAATATGCAAGATAATTTGATCTAGGAAATTGGGGCAAAAAATCGGAATTTATTCGAAAAACCCTAGAGGTCTCATTAATAATTATTAAAAAAAAAAAAAAAAAAAAATTTTTTTGTACATTTTGCTGAAGAAAATTTACCAAGCTTATGTAGTTTCTACTCGATTATTTTATTGTAGGTTTTTTACTATAAATATAAAAATTGCTAACATGCAATCAAATAATTAACCCAAATAGCACAATAATATTTTTATGATGAATATTTCTAGAAATTATTACAATTCGACTAGACATTTCTGTTAACCAGAGTTTTATGAATGAATCAGAAATTAGAGGCGTGATATTTTCATAGAAAAACGTTCAAAGCTATTTTAGCTTCCAATATATCAATACGATTTCAGGAATAATTCCTAAAAAATTCTTTATTTAAGATTAAGACGTCTGAATTATCATCAAAAAGAATCCTTTAAGATGGCATTTTATTATTATTTTTCTGACTAGTAAAATATTGTTTAAAATAAATTTAACAAATCACTCAAAAGGTCAATCAATTTTTTAATCAATTTTGAATTCGTATTTTAGAAACTGATACCAAGTGTTTTACGGCAAAAGATGTAGTTAATAAAAATGGGATAGCTGAATTTAAAAAACAAAAATAATAAAACTAAAATTGATTTGACCCTTCAAAACAATTTAAAATAATATTTTTTTTGTATTTTTTGTTGTTGTAGATCGGAACATTCTCTAAAAAGATATAAAATGTAGTCGAACCAGACATAAAAAAACTAAACGTAATGCTCTAATTAATTTAATAATAATAATATTATACTTATATTATGTTTTTTTAAATAAAAATACAAAATAATTATATTCTTTACAGTTTACTGTGTCTGTTGACAAAAAACTAGAATGCTTTAAGTGATTCGGGTATTCTTTCAAATGTGGCATCATGAAATTTTAAATGAATTTGGTTATAATCAATTTACACTATATTACGCAAACGTCGATTGAAGACCATGGCTTTTACTAGGCATAGCCTCCAGGACAGTATTCGTGCTGCAAAGTGTCCATGTCATTACAGATAAGAATTGGGGCATAAGATCGATCTTTATTAAGTAGGTCATAACGTTAATTTTAGCATCGGCTTACTGTCTTCATTAAACGTGAAATATCACAAGAAAGTTCTTAATTGCTTTTCAATCCTCATATCTACAGAAAGGGTTTCAGTATATTGGCAAAGCTTTGTCGCAGACGACGCTGACTGGACGTCAATTACCGCGACTTTGAGATTAAACGTAACAAAATTAATATGTGATTGACATCTGGTTCTTTTACTCTTTACTAGAATTTAAACCTTAATGGTCTATTCACACATATCGGCAACGTTACAGTTCAGTTACCGGCCAGTCTCAGTCAGAAATAACTAGTCTATCAAAACATATCCGCCGAGTCATAGATCAGTATTCGTGATATATTTCTTACTTCCAAAAAAAAATGTCGTCAGTCAAATTGTAAAATATAGTTGACAACGAATGAAGGAAGATACCCTATATTAGATTTTCCAGAAGAATATTATTTCTGACTGAGACGGACTGACTAAACTTTGACTTTACTGATATATGTGAATTTAAAAGTGACTACATTAGTTGGCAGGCTTACATTTGAAGTTAAATAAATTTGAAAACCCAAAAAACATAGCAAGTGGTTTACGAGACAAAAAAGTTTGGAGTCCTTCCAATTCATCTTTAAAAGATTTGTTATTTACTTAATTACGTCTGGACTGATTTTGCTGAAGTCATTCAGTTTTCATTTAGGTACTACGCGTCGAATGAAATTGGGCTCCACGTCGTTCTCGTTATTTTAATCGTAGAAAAAATCAGAAGGTACACACAATGAGTGACCTTAAAACCTAAAGAATTTAGGATTTCCTAACGTCAATACTAGAACTTCTCACTGGGAAGTTGAAAAAAAAAACTGTTTAAAAATTAATTTTCATTTACTGAATTATTTTTGCACATTTCTATTTGCTATGCATTTTGTATGCAACATTCAGCGAAAATAGTAAACACTTGAGATGGTCTTGAATGATGGAATACAAATGAAGGAGACAAAAGGTCATTAATGCATTTTATACTCAAACAAAAAAATTAAATATCTACTTAAAAAAGATGATGTATTCGTTTTTCTACATACTTAACGACTATTCTTCATTATATTCTGTTTTTTTTTTTTTTTTTTTTGTTAAATAAACTTTTTCTTAATGATTTGTTATGTTCAAAATATTTATATGTACACAAATCGTTATGAACCACAATCAAGCAGTCAGTTCATCGTCTACATAGACGACGAACGATAGTATACCACTTATAGTCCAGGAGGTAGCGTTGCAATTTTCATGGATGCAATTTTCGATTTTTTTGAAAGTTTATATGAAGTTGATAATCGAATGGCGGTTCAGCAGGCGCACCCAAGGTGGAAGAATAATAAAATATATTTCAGGTCGTTTGAAATTAATAATAGAGATAGTTTCAATAATGTAGTAAATTAAAAAAAAAAATAGTCAGCAAAATATTTACGGATGGAATAATTGTCAGCTGAATATGACATTTGATTGCCTTAGATAGAGATTGCATGACTACTCAACCGAAATATTTATCCTGCCAGAGCCTGTTGACTTTCATAACAGTGTATGACTGCTTATAAACATTCAAATCCAACATGAATTAATCGACTTGAAATGATTGTGTCATTTACAACGCTACCTCCTGAACTATTAGTAAAGTAGTATAAAACTATATAATAACTAACTATAACCAGTCAAGCCAAGAGAGTGGAGAATTACCTCATCGCTAGATTTAGAAACGACCACAAACGATATAAGATTATTATAATATAACGACTCTATACAATAAACTTTAAGGAGGATATGAACGGATTTATACTATAGAATTTGAAGGTAGATGGGTCATCATGCATGTAAAATGTTAAGAAATCTTTCAAACTTTGAATATAGGTAATTTAATGTATAATACACAGGCTAGTAAAATTTGAAGACGATTTACCATGTCCAACAAGAGATAATTGCAAATAAAAATCGCATTGTTTACACGAATCATGGAAGAAGCCTTAAAAAATAGCAGATTTGTTCATCTTTGTCTTAGAGAGAATGTTACCGTTTTGATGAAAAATTAGTATTTGAAGAATATGTTCTGAATAACTAAAAATGGAATGAATTGATCACATCATTTAGATAAACAATTAAAATAACTAAACATTTAATAGATTATTTCCATGTATGTATATACTATAGTAAGTGAGAGTATGCGTGTATATACTGTAGTGTAAGTTATAGGTACAATACGTTATAAAAATATAGTCATCAGTCTTGGTACTGTATGTGTATTATACATACGTAGAATATAGATATTAAGCTAATACTTTTGCCGCTGGAATGTCGGAAAAGAATTTCCTTAAGTTTAAAACATTAAGTATATCCAGAATATCTTACTCTGAAGATTACAAATTTTTTCGAGCAAAAGATTTGTGCACTTGTCAGTCAAGATTTGCCAGTGTTTTTAGTAGTCGAGGCGAGGTTTTTGCCTAAGAAGTAGATTTTTATAAACCTTTTTTGCTTAGCCAATAATAACAAATAATAAATGTGGAGACGAACAATGCATATTGATCCCGCATCCTAGGTAAAATACACATATCACAGTTGACGATACAGTCAAGTAAGTTCTAGAGGTAAGCTTTCTTTCCTGCCATAATAAACAAAAATTTAACTAAAAAATAGAAAAATTAACTCTATATAATATTTTGAGACAAGTTTTCTAGATATAGTCTAAAATGTCTACGAGAAATCGGTCTCGAAAATACGAAAATCGAAATTTTAAGATTTTCTTTCTATTTTAATTGCCCATAAACGTAAAAAATTGATTGGCTCCCCATACAAGCTTTTATCACATCTTCTAGGATTCATCTATCTGAATATCCAAATCATCGAAATTGGCTCATCGATATACAAAATTACTGTCCCTTAGATATTGTAAAATATGAAATTTAAACAAAATCAAAAAGTAGTAATGATATTCTATCATTACAAGGCACAAAGGTTTGAACAAAATACAAAATATTTCAATAATCAGTAAAACTTTCTTTGTTTTCAACACAAAACAATTAATCATTCATTTTGAAATATCCATTTTGCAATTATTATTTGTTTTCAATACCTATCTTTTTCTTTTTTTTTTAATTAAATTAATTTTTTTTTAATAATTGCAAATTAAAATCAATTAAAAAACACACAATAAATTATTAAAAATAATTCATCATTAATGTTATTCTGATAACATGAAATAACCTCCTTAATTAACACAGTTAATGGTTTAGATTTATGACATATGATTGTGTCACCACTTTTGAACTATTTTTAATAATTATTCATAAAATACTCTAAATATCCAGTCTATACAATTATTAATACGTATATAATAATAAGTATTGTAATTATATATTTATTTATTAACAATATTTTAGCTAAAATAAGAATGAGGCCAAACATTTTACGAAAAAATTTGTTTGGTATAAAAAACAAAAATTTTTTGTTTTAGAATTTTTGAAGTGAAATTTCTAATGCGACTTACAACAAGGTTGCGTTAAACGTTTAAAGCTACCATGGAGGGGGTATGAAAGCACTGTTGCGTTAAACGTTCAACGTTCCTGGTGAGGGAGAATAGAATGAAACAGAGCGAGAGTGAATGCGTGACACTTGGACGCACACGCGTAGTATACCTGTTACAGGCCCAATTTCTGCTCCTTTCTATTTTCATTTCCACATTACAAAATTTCATTTCTTTTCACGCACTATTTCTTCTGTTTATGGTTCAAAATTTGAATTATGAATTCATTGGATCCAATGAACCGATTTTACTCATTCACTTAAACTCACATTTTTAGTCCAGAATATCAAGAAAATATCAGCTGGCCATCTTTTTTCGATTTGGAGTCATCTTGGTGAATGGCATAAAAACAAAAATGGACTTACAAGATTGTTTTTTTTGTTTGTGTAGTCAATGTTTGGGAGCATAAGAAACTTTCGAAAAATCTAATATACTCTGACATATAATGTATGTCGAGTACATTAATTCATAAATGATTCTTATAACATGAGATAACCTCCTTAATAAAAAAAATAAAGAAACAACCATAGCAGAATGAGAATACACTTAAATGCATTCACTCTTAATGCATATATAAACAGCATTATTCACTGGAAGACTGCGGTGATATCTTAAGACGACGAGGTCATTATCTATTATCCCATTAAAAAAATATATACACATTCATTTATTTATTATTAACCTATAGCCAGGTGATAATACAATGACCTATAAGTAAGAGGGCAATCAACTTCATATAGTATAGTATTTTGATGGCTAATTTAGCACTACGATTTACAAGCAGATTGATCTACGATTTTCAGGATATGCTTTCAGAAGAATAAGAGGAAATTTTTTTGGGTGCACTTTAATGCAATGATTGAAGCTATTTATAAGATTTTGTCAAAAACGGAAAAATTTCTATTTTTATGTAGTTTTAGTGATTCTGTTAAAAATAATAAAAATCACATCAAGTTTCAAATAAAAATTTTATTGCTGTTTTTAGGTTTTCTGGAGAAATTGAGGTCTAAGACAACTAAAAATTGCACTTATTTTATGATGAATTTGCTAAATTTCAAGATATTCTTCGAAATATGTTCGAAATATTGACTTCCGGATCGCATTTTATGCGATATCTCAAAAACTACACGTCTAGGCGTTTTGTACACGATCACATTTGTTTGCCATTTTTGTTTGTCAAACTTCATGTTTTCATCCAACAAAAGTAAATACCCTATATACGATCCAATTATTTATCAAATTTTTGTTTGGCAAACGTGTGTGTAAATTTTAATAACTGAGATCTTATTTGACAAAAAACGTTGCACACTATCAAACAGGTTTATCAAACACGCCGTCCAATCAAAATTTCCATCAAACTCGTCAAACATTTTCAATGTTTGACAAAAAAGCTTTCAAAAAATTTGACAAACACGTTTCACAAATAATTAGACCGTGTACAGGGTACTTTTAATGGATGTTATTAATGAAATCAACAGGTAAAATTACACGAACTTCTTTAAATGAAACGTAAAAACGGTAAAATTTTTGGGATCTTGAATTTGGGAACCCCGTTACAAAATTTACGAAAAATTGAAAAAAATATTTTACGCAATATCTAAAAAAAAAATAACCAACCTATCGTAAAATCAGGGTAATTGTTGGTTTTCGTTGACCTTAATTACAAAAATCTAAAAACAGTCATTTTGAAGATTTTTCACAGAATCACAAAAAGCGACATGAAGATACAAATATTTCAATTGTTTGTGACAGAATCTAAAAAATGTTGAATGTACAGACAGCTTTGCTCCAAGGTTTTGAGTAAAAATGCTCGACTATAATACATCATAATATATTAATAAAATATAATAATATATCTTTAACCAAAAAAAAAAATGGCTAATGACCTCTACTAGTGTTAAAGAAAGTTTATAAGAAAAGTGACCTTTAAAAAAACAAAAACAAATAAAAATAAAATAATATAAAGAGATCGTATTTTTTTATATTTAAGAAAAATAATTTATTATATTATATAATTTTATTTTTATAATGGTAAAATATATTTATTTTTTGGCTTTGACCCATTTAATTTTTTAGAATTTTTTATTGAATTATAGGAAAACATAGAATATTTCTTTTTACAAGGGAAGGGAATTATTAATTCAATGAATTGAACTGTGTCAAAGTCTAACTTTTATATACTACCGGAAAAAGTTCATAAAAAATTTGTCTGATTTGTTAGTGATATTACAAAATGTATATTGAAATAAATTCATGGTCAAAATAGCTTGTAAGTTCAGCTTCAGCTTGATTTTTTTAATTCATTTTTAATATTTTGCTAAGATACCCGACTTGAAAAAATAAAAATGTATTTTTATCTTTAATCGTCGAAATCTTATCAAATAAAAACCCCATAGAAAATTTAAAAAATTGAATGAATTCCTTCCAAGCACCTGGCTTTTAATAATTTTGGAAAAGATTAAAATTAAAAAATTTGATAAAAAAGGTATTATAGCTTTTGTAGATCAATACTCCTGTTCAGCCTGATAAATATTCGGCATTTTGGAGACAATTTATCCGATGAGCCGGTCTTTTATTCGTAAGAATTGAACAAACTAAATTACATAAAACAATTAAAGTCACAAAAAATTTACTCAATTTTTTAATGCCTGTATCACGTTGAAAAATACTCCTACCGAGATAAAAATCAAAGAATTTTGAAGCTTTTACCTTGTAGATTTGGGATCTGCAAGTCAAAACTATGACCGCCAGCAAGAAAGTTCAATACTCACAATAGTTACGAAAATAGTAATGAAAATTATCAATTCTTTTTTTATTTTTTATTTTTTGAGTAATAGAAACCTGTTTTTGAATTATTTTTTAATAATTCATGATAAATTAAAACCAGTAGTATTTTTGCATGATAAATTACTAATTAAGCTTTAATTAAATTTTTGTTATTAATTTTCGTTAATTTATTGTTGAGAAAATCAACTTCTCACAACAAAAAAACGTTCTTTTGTCCTCAATCGCTGATCTTTCAGCAACGAACATTTCAGCTCAGAAAATTTAAAGATGACTTCAAATACCTGAAGAAATTTTCAAAAATGTGAAATATAATTTTATAATAAAATAGGAAAAAAGGTTCATTTTACAGTTTTATAGAATATCTATTGCCAAGAACACCGAAAAATCTGATGCAAATCTAATGTACAATAAAATGAAAAAAATTAGTTCAATTCAATTCTTTCTTCATACTTTTTTTAACAATACATAATTGTACAGAATAAGTCAAAATAAAAGGATGGGGCATAGGACTTTATAAGGAAATATCCCTATATGCAATGTGAGCAAACCAAATGGAAAACCATTGACAACCATTTGTAAGGATAGCCGACTAATGATCAAATGTCTCTCGAATATCACTGAGGAATTGATTCGGTTCAAGATGTGGAATACACTTAGATGAAGTACATAGAAAATTTAATTAAACGATGTAAAATTACAGAAGTCAAAAAAGTAAAGTTTCCCAGTTGAATCGTGTTGCAAGATTAAAAACCAAAGAAAAATTAATTTATCAAATAAAATGAAATAAACATAATTAAAATTTAAATTGACTATTTATTACCGAATCATTTACCAGGGTAGATAATTTTTGAAAACTAATTATAGTAGAAAAAATTATAGTAGGATGAAACCAATTAGAAATGCAAGATAATATGATAAAAATGAAAGGAAAAATAAATTACGGGCGATCTGAGTTCGGGAAGTAGGAGGGTGGTGAGTTTTTAAGGGTAAAATTCAGTTTATTTGAATTTCCGGCAAAACTACAAGTTCTATGGAAAAAAGTTAAATGGCAAAGTTGTAGGTAAGAAAAAGATCTACAACATTTGTATTTACAATTTTTTTTAAATAACCTTAAAATTTATGTGAAAAATTTAAATGATCAAGTTTTTGGTTTTTTTTTTCTCCGAAATTTGGTGAAAACTTACCTTTTTATGGTCTAAATACACTATAATTTTTTTGATTTAAAATATTGATTTTTCATCTTACTTTGAATAAATATCGAAAAAGCACCCTAATTTTCAATAGAAAAATTTTGAGGTTATGTGAAAAAAGTTTAAATACAAAAATTGTAGATCTTTTTATTACCTACAACTTTTCCATTTAACTTTTTTCCATACGACTTTTAGTTTGGCCGGAAATCGAGATAAATCGTGTTTTATCCTTAAGAACTTACACCCTCCTACTTCCCAAACTCAGATCGCCCGTAATTTATTTTTCCTTTCATTTTTATCATATTATCTTGCGTTTCCAATGTGTTTCATCCTACTGTAATTTTTTTCCACTTTTTATCATTTTTTAAGGCTTCTACTCTCGTCTATCAACTGAGAAGTAAAAATTGTAGGGAAAAATATCCTTACCGAATAAATATTAATAAGTATACATAAATCTATTCTTAAAACAACTGAGCGAAGCACATTGTGAACCATTCAGCAAACAAAGAGTGCTTACCTATAATTTATTTTCAAGAAATGGAAAATCGTGTGCAAGGCATCTTCTAATAAGTATGGACAAATATTTAAAAAATGCTCTTTTATTGCAGTCACAAAGCTCGATCTATCCCTTTCTATTATACAATTTAATTGAGAAAAATGAATTTGTGAAATTACCTGTAATTTTATTTCTAACAATTTAACAACTAAATTAACTTAAAAAAAGTAAATAGGATAAAACTTTTGGTACATTCTGTACTTAATATTTACATATTTTGTGAAACACGTGCTCAACAACAATTCACGCTTTTTATAATTTGTGTTTTGTTAGTTAATTTTAGCCAGTGATGACAGCTACTAAAAATGGATACGTAAATTTTTTTCAATTAATTCTTCATTTATACAAGTAATTATTTATATTATTTTAATCCATGTGGTGGATTGCTGTTCTTGTTGTAATGTGTGTAGTAAAAAAATGATGTAATATTTATTTTAAGAGAAATGTTTTACCCACAAATAGAAATAAATAAACAAATAAACAAAATATTAGAAACAATTTTATAGGAATTTAGTATCTAATAATTTATTTCATATTTTTTTTTTTGTACACCACCACAAAAAAATAAGTAATAAAATTATTAAAATTTTGTGGGTGCGATGCCTGTGGTGCTAATTTATATGTGAATTTTTGCAAATTATTCTTTTCCAAGAATTATACAGTTAATTACACCATTTATAAAAATATTATTATACCATATAGACTCGTTAAGCATGCGATGTTCAGTTCAGTAACTTTTTCCTCTACTATAATTTCTACGTTCTTCTCTAACGTGTCTTTATTTTGACTTTTAAAGAAAAAATAATTTAATAACAAATGCAATCAATAAATTGGTTCAACCGTTACTCAAAGCCATGGAATTTTTTCTGCAATTTCTTTTTAATCTAAGTTAAAAATTTAGAGACCTGAAATTCAAGTTTTAGTTCTGAAGCCACAAGGTCTCATTTACACGATGCATCATGCCATTTTGCGTAAGAAACTTTTTCTTTTATTTCAAGGGGTATTGGAACAAACCGATAAATCGTAGAGCATTTAAAATCAGTTTTACACAATCGTTCGAAAGAAAACATTCATATCACCCAATTCGCCCAAGGGATTTCTCTTATATTTAGCCTACGAACGTGCAATTGTTTGCGTGATCGGTAGTATATAAACGTTCGATTTTCACGAAAAAAATAATCGCTAGATTCATCCGAATTTACTATATGAATGAAATTCATGATAGTAGAGTGTAATCGATTACTTTTGACGCAATTTCCCAACAAATAATATGAATAGAAATCAAAAAAGCCACAAACATTCCGGTTTCAATCATGGTGTACAATAATATTTTTGTACATCGGGTAAAATGTTTGCTAATTTTGTTTCTTTCAAACATAATTTATTGATATCTTGTTTTGATAGCACACGTGTTTGTTTTTGCATGCAAATTATTGGCTCTTTCTCTAAATCCGTCTCCCAAAAGGTCGTTTAGAAACAATTTACGTAAATAAAATATATAAAATATGGCTTGACATAATTATTTAATGATTTTTGAGGTTACATAATTGGTATGCAAGATAAAAGGGAAAATTTGCCGTGCCGATGGAATCATGCTGTTTCGTGATAATGAAATTTTGATGACTTAATCTTCAAAAATACCTACACCAATTATCGAGTTCTAAGTCAAAGTAAAGGATTATAGTTTGAAACGGTTACTCGATAGGTACGGTAATGATTTTTTCAATAATTACAGTGAGTGGTATCATTTAAAAAATAGTTCATCCGGTTACTCGATAGGTTTTTTACAGCCAGCTCGTGGACCATTAAATGTCTAACCATAGCGATATTTTCAACATCTAACTATGTAATAAATGTTAAAAAATTTGCATATTTAATTGACTTATAGTGTGCCACAATTGTTGGCCACAAAAATTTGATAGATCGAATATTTACATTAAATTGGCGCTAATGAAAAATTGTTTGATTTACAATAAATTCAATTATTTTGTATAATTGCCAAATTATTTGATAAATAAATTTAATGTAGGTACATTGTAGTAGTTTATAGATGAAGGTCATACGAGTATTTGACATTAATGTCTTTTTGGTATTGTTTTATAAAACGTCATGTCAGTTTAAATGTAATTGAAATATAAAATTTGAATAATAAATAGATTGAAAATAATTGTGAGTAATAATATTGGAATTTTATTAATGGATTCATAAATTTTGAATATTAAAAATTATTTTTTTAATTTCAATTCAATAAAATAATTGTAAAATTCCACATTTTTATTATAACTGCGTATCACTTAAGCGGACTGTACACGGTTCAATTTGTTTGTCAATTTTGTTTGTCAAACTTTCAAGTTTTCATCAAACAAACAAACAAACGGGTTTATTAACTTTTTGACGTGTTTGTCTAACAATCCTGTCATTCGTAGCAGTTTTGTTCTACAATGTTTCGAGGCGATAACTGAGATGTTATTTAACAAACACCATTGCATACTATCACACAGAATTGTGAAACAAACCGGCAATTAGAATTTCCAGCAAACACGTCAAACAAGCTTGCACACTGTCGAAAAATAATTTGATAATTTAAACAAAAATTTGACAAATAATTTAACCGCGTACAGTAAACTTAAACGAAGATATGTTTTATAGAAATGTGAAAAAATAATTAACTATCAAAAAAATTGTATTCACAAGCAAATACACATCGCCAAGCATAATATGAGACCCACCATACAAAATAAACAAAAAATGAGCATAACAAGTTTTAACATATCGATTTCCTAGTCTTCAGTTGATCAATTTTCGACCATCAACATCTTGTAGACAAATTCTGGTCGTTTTATCATAAGCATATTGATTAATTATTTCAGAATCCACGTCACATGACATTGGGCATTCTTGTTTATTTCTACAAAAGTTAGAAAGTTCTATCAAAACCGTCAAAGAAAACTAAAACAATGCCAGTTTAATGCAGGCAGTTTGTTTGCTAAAATTTGCGGAGAAAAAATTTATTATGAATGATGGTACCAACGTTTATCCTTTTTTAGCTATTGACAGTTAAATGCATCAAAGAAAGCATTAAGGATTATTATAACCTTATTTATTTAGAGGCTATGATATTATGTTATACTTGTACCAAATATCGCGTGGGTAAGATTATTTTTCACGTCAGACTGTTTTTAATAATCGGTTTTTGAACAGAAATAATTGTTTTTATTCATTCTTGATTTGAACAGAAGACGCAAAAGCCACAATTTTTGGTGTTCTGGTTAGCTAAATTATATCAACAGCCCAGGAGATCAAAGTCCATCGTTTATAGAAAAAAATTACATCCTTACAGGATGCGATGTTACACGTTCCCGTGCACACAAAAGGTGTTACGCATCAAATTGGTTTACGGTGTTACTTTACTCGCGAATGTTTTACGTGTGAACGCGGCTTGAAGAACTTAAGTAAGGAAAACACGGTGAATGCAGTTTGGATTTTTCCTACGATGTATTACTTGTACTTTTTCAACTAATTAATATTGCAATAAAATTGCAATAAAAAAGGCCTAATCAACAATATTTAGTACATTTCTAATAATGACAACTATCAATTACAAATTTGTACAAGTAATAAATATTTATATAGATAATCAATCACTAGGATGTCATAATTATTAGTTAATGATGTTCATCATCTTACGAAATCAAATGATTAATGACTAATTGAAAAACACTATAATGTATGTGTCATTAAAATCATATAAGTAGGATGAACAATTTGACATCAATTTCCACAGAAAATCATTCATATTTTGTAATTATATGAAATAAAAACGGGTATATGCAGCTTCAGCAAGAATCTTTATTCTACTCTTGAAAAAAAAAGAATCGAGTTTTGAAAAAATCGAGTTTTCATCAGATCTGCACGTTTTGAGGTTACAAGAAAGCTTCCCTGATTACCCCTGTGAGGTTGTCACTATGTCTGTATGTATGCATGTGTGTGTGAAAGTAAGTGAACCGCTTATAACTTTTGAACGGCTCGAAAGGGCTCGACCAAACTTAGATTTTGAATATTATTTGGATCGATTTGAACTGGGAGATTTTGAGAAATCTCAAAAAAACTAAGATTAATTTTTTATTTTATGTAGTTTTTTTGGAATAATTTTTAAACGGCTCTATCGATCAACTGCAAAAACTTATCAGCTCTTGATAAACAACGTCAATCCGGCTAAAATCGTTCGAGAGATATCGTAAATGAAAAATTTCAAATAAAAAAAAGTTTTTTTTTTTACATAACTTCGACATTTCTTTTCAGATCGTTTTTGATGAAAGCAACTAATTTTTAAAGCTCTAAAAACCGCGTCGATTGCCGCCAAGAACGTGAAAATCAGTTGATTGGTTCGAGAGATATCGTAAATGAAATATATTCAGGAACAAGTGTATTTTTAACATCGAAGCTCAAAAACATTGTAATATATTTAAGTGTTTAGGTATGGAATTAGCGGGAAGTTACAAGGATGGCCTCTAGGATCAAACGTTTTCCAAATTTTTTTTTAAATTTTATTGCTATAATAGCTTCAATTGCGCACTACACTACACATTCGTATAAAATTTATGAAATATAAAATAATCAGTTCAAAGTGACGTGATTGTTATTATTATTATTACAAATAAAGACATCAAAAATTATAAAATGTTATTATAATAATTTAAAATAATAATTTTTATTAATATGAATTAATTTATTATTTGAATAATAATAATAATAATAATAATAATAATAATAATGTTATGTTACACTTTACTATTTCAAATGAAAATATACACCATTTTCAATTTAAATTGTAATATGAGATCTACAACTACATTATTATTATCACACACAACTCCATTCACAGTTTTTAGAGAAATTGTAAACAAACTATTTTATATTATAATAATATTATTATTAATAATTAGAATTTTATTTTTCATTTTTAGTTTTAATATTTTGTTAATTTGTTTTAATATCTTTGATTTTTTATTTAATTTAATCGTTATAAAAGCTCGTACACACTAACAGTTTTTAACTGTTCCATCGTGAATATTAATCGTTGTTTAATGTTTTTATTCGTTTCCTGTGCGTGGTTTCTGAGCTTCCGAATTTCCAACAAAATTTGTATTACTGTTTTTAGGTTTCCTAGGGTAAATCAGGTCTTCCAAAAACTAAAATAACACTTATTTTACGATTGGATTATTAGTTGTCAAAAAATTTCAACTCCGTATATAATTTCACGCCATATCACAAAAACAACGCTTCTAATCGTTAAATGAATGATATTTTTGAAATCTACAAGTAAAACTTTCAAGAAACGGGGATGATACATTTTTCTCGAATTTTGCGATTTTTTCCCCTAAAAAACCATTTTGTCTCCTTAAAAAACCATTTGTTTGACCTGTGGATTTCAAAAATATCATCCATTTTACGATTGGATGCGTGATTTTTGAGATATCACGTAAAATCCAATTAGGTAGCCAATATTTTGTATAAATTTCAAGCGATATCTCTAAAATTATGTAGCCAATAGTCAAGTATGTGTTATTTCTGGACCTTATTTACCCATTAAAACCCCCGATACTTTGAAATTTTTTTGAAGATTTTAATGACTTTTCACAGAAACACAAATCCACATAAAGTTTAAAAGACCACAAACAACTTTTTTTTTTCGACAAAATTTTATCGTAACACCCAGTCCAAATACCAGGACCGAAAAATTCCTTTCATAAATTTAATATGTTTGACTATTTCGTTAATACTTATCAAAGACCATCCACATCATTGTTTTTAATAATTATTTAAGGAGTCTACTATTAAAGAAACGCCTGGCTTATCAATTATTCGCCCATTAGTTATAATTGATCAACACCCGCTACTGGAATTCAATCCCATAACCTTCCAACGTAAGTACTCAAACGCTTAAAGGTCATAACGTCTTTATTCGCTTGGTCACTCAGCCGGTTACTTAAATTGTGAAAGATAATTCTAGAACAATCGAAACTAATCGTTTAAAATATATAGTTTTTAGACTTGTTCCAATTTTTATTCTAATGTTAAATTAAAATCAAGGTTACGTTTTTTAAATAAATAAATAAATAAATATATATATATATATATATATATATATATATATATATATATATATATATATATATATATATATATATATATATATATATATATATATATATATATATATATAATTTACAATATTATTTACTGCATTTTATGCATTCTGTGATAAATAACTGAATAATTTGAATTAATTACCATGCAATCAATATATATATATATATATGTATATATATATATAAAATAGAAAAATATAACAATGTGTTGTATATATTTCTTTTATTATTATTATTTGCATTAAAAATATTTTTAAAATATTTTATATTGCTACCACCAATGACTGAAATTAACTTTCTAATCACTTCAAATAGTTTTATAATAATTTTACAAAACCAGTGTTTCTACATATTACAAATTAAGGATGTTTGAGAGATACAAATGACGGAAAAAGTGTATTGAATGAATCTCATTAGTTCACAATTGGCGATTATAGATATACAAAAATTACAAAAAAAAAAAAATGTTCCAATTTCAGTTTCGTTAAATCTGATACTCGTAAATTACAAAATTAAAATAAATTTTTCAGTTTTCAACTTTTAAATATTTTATATCTTTTATAAAAAACTTTTGTCTCAGAATGGGTTTGAATTCAACTTCAATCAGAATAATATATTCAATTTTTTTAAGGTGTAACTTATGGTTTAATTATTTTAGAATACATTACGAATAGTAAGGATCTAATATTTTTTATTTACAAATTTAATTTATTTTCATGCATTAATTAAATACAATCTTATATTATTTAATCGTCTGAAATCTAATCAACACCGTAATATAGATATGTAATTATAATATTGGTATAATCGTCAAATATGATATATTGTGCTCTCTTTAATGCATAGTATTTGTGATTACATACGTTATTTATAAGCTAAATTTAAAATTCGTGATAGCCTTTTTTCAGTTAATAAAATTTAATCAGTTCTTCTAACGAATCCCCATAAGATTACATGTAATATTACAGGTTTTTTAAAATTGCAATAACTTTTTAACAGTTTAGTAAATTGGTTTGTAATTTAAGTAGGTGATTTAAAATGTAATGATGAACGTTCTATTAAATTTTCATTCGTCTCATAGCATTTTTAAATACCTCCCAATCATCCTTAAGCTATTTGAATGATTTTAAATTTGCTATATTTCACATTTATTATTATTTGCTTATTTTCAAAAAGATTTAAAAAAAAAAACTAATTTGCCTGTTCGTGCTTCCACTTTCTTCTATCTTCCACCATAAAACATAGAAGAAAAATTCAAAAACAAAAAATATGTTGGTGTGATATTCTATATAGGTGTATTTTAACATCGTTTCCTTTTTTTCCCATGAAAAGTAATTCTGCGTGCAATATCTATATGAATTTATAATTGTATGGAGTGCACATTTAGAGTATTTTATGAATGATTAAAAATAGTTTAAACTTTGATACTCAACCATATGCCGAGTAATAAAACCGTTTACTCTGTTAGTTGTAATATTCTTTTGTATTACAACATATTTTATATAGTGGTAATATAAAAAATTTTTATATAATCTGTTTCATTTTTCTTATATAGCCTTGAAAATTAGTATTTTTATAAAGTAATTACAATTGATTACATATAAATTACCCTTGCATTTTTTTTCATTGTTTTCATTAAAAATAAACAAATATTTACTCTAACCCTCGACTTTATCATTTAACATTCAGATTAATCATAATTATTCATCCTTATGTTCCTTGAACCTTACATAAAAACTTTGATCATATCAAATAAGTATAACAAACAATTTATAGTTATGAAACAAATTGAAAAATTTCTTAATTTGATCTGCAAATTAAATGGTCATATCACGTGTGAAAAATTCTATCTGCAAATTTCTTGGAGAATATTTTCTCGAGGCGATCAGCAATATGAAGGTTAATTTAATTCGTAGGCATCGAATGCATTTTCGAAAGTAATTATTTCAAAAATTTGCATTGTAAGTCAAAAATTTTGTCGTTTAATTCTTAAAAATATTTAATGAAAAGGCAATAAACCAATTGAAATGATTGGTAAAAAATAGAAGAAATGTTGAAAATGAATTAAATTTTATTCTTATTTCTTTTTGTAACATTCAATACTTTAAGATTAAAGTGTCTTAATAAAAATTTCTGACGAAAATTAAAAATGGTCAAGATGTTTGCAAAGTCCACTTGACAAACTTCCCCATAAGGATAATTAAAAAGCATTAATTTATTTCTTATTACGAATATGGGTATTTTTTATCTTTTACGTTTAGATTTTATATCCACAACAAAAAACGGCTGGACCGATTATGCTGGAAAGTCATTCAATTTTCAGTTACGTAATAATGTGTCGAATAAAAGTTGTTTCACATCAATATCATTTATTTTTCTCGAGATAATCCAGACGAAAAAACCGAAGGCCACTCATTTAAATTTTGATTTTTTAACCCAATTTCCTCAAATATTTCTGTATTTCATAAATACGTAATTCGACTACAAATTAGTCATCATCAGTATGAATTAGCTAGTCGTAATAATTCTCCGAGGAGGTGATACTCATTACTAATTAAGTGACGTTCTGCACAGAAGTTTGGTTCAGACCGTCACTAAATTAGCAACGAGTAATATCTTATTACGACTAATTATTACGACTAGATAATTCATACTTGATGATGACTACTTTGTGTCGAAATATGTATTTATATATTACAAAAACTTTTGATCTACAAAATTGAGGCAAAAATACGAAATTTATTAGAAAAATTCTAGAATTCTCTTTGATAAAATTCACACATAGGCATTTATCTAAAAAGTTAAATTTTGTTCATTTTGTTTTTGTGATCTTGAAACGTAAAGATATATCAAAATTCCGAATTCCTAAAATCGGGCTCATTACAAGAACTTTCCATTTGGGAAAAGTAGGTGAGTAATTGTATTATAGGTGAGTGGTATACACATAAAAATCATAAGTTCACTTTGATTGTCAAATAAATAAAGAAATAATTATATAAAAATAAAAATAAATTCCTAAGAATATATTTATTATATTATTATGACATTAATTAATGTTTAATAGTGGATTTTTATCTATTTTATCAATCTGTAAATTAAACAAATTACGAATTAAGATTTTTTATTCATTTAAATAATTATCACTTAATAAATCTATTTAAAAATCTAAATAATGGTTTTTTTTTTTTAAATATAAAATACGACAATATGATTTTTTGATCAAAAAAAAAATGTATTGTGTAGAAAATCATTACTAACTTAAACAAAAATAAATTAAATATAAAATTATTTTATTTTTCATTGATAATGGGACATTTCTTTTAAAATGGACAAATCAAATTGTTGTATATAATTGAGAATTTAAAACAAAAATGTTATAAATTGTTGTCAATTTTACAGTTGGATATAAAACAGTTTGATTTTCTATTGTATATTAGATACGAAAATTTTAAATTGTCTATTTTTTTTTTAAATGTGACACACAAAATCCAAAAGACAAAATTTATTGAAAAAAATTGAATCCGAAAAAGTAGATGACGAAATTTTGCATTTCACCAAATTTTAAAATTTCAAATGCCAACAATAACTTTATTATTTGAGGTTGTAGAACATTAGACTATTCTTCTGATAAATATTTTTTTTCAAAATTCGTTATAAATAAAATTTGGTAAATTAGTCAATTAATTTTGTATGAGCTGGGTATAAAGTCCCGTGTCAATAAATAACACAAGTACTGAAGTTTATTGTATGCATTAACCAATGAAAATATCCTGTAATATGAAACATTAAAAAAAAACAAAGCAAATACCATGATTTAGAGTATATTAAGACGGGAACCGCATTCCTAGAACCTAGACCTTTTGGTCCTCTGTACCCTTTTTTTAAGTGCATTTCATCACCTTAAGGCAATTACGCCGTCTAGCATAAGGTGACAATTATATTGTTATAATGTTGTTGGTGGAGCCAGTTACATTGTTCTTCCCACGATGACAGTGTGATCAACCACCCACACATTTTTATTATTATAATTGATCAAACTACGACTGCCTGGATTCGAGCCTGCAACCTCTAGCCTACGAAATCAAATGGGTGAAGGTATTAATGCATTCCCTCACTTGGGCACTGAGCTGGTAAGAAAATACTACGATACTCGAAACAAAATATTCTATTCAAAAGGAGTAGTTAAAAGTGTACATCGATTTTTTAAACATGTATGATAATGCCCAATATTAAAGCTGGCATATAGATTACTTCATTCCCGAAGTAAATTTGAAGACATAACCCTAATTGATATAATTTCCTGTCAATGTACCGACGAATTTTTCGGACTAAATACTGGTCTTTTACTTAAGTAAGAAAAGTGTTTAGTTCATGATCAGTTATTTCTGACCCAATAAAATAAAAGTTGTTTAAAAATAAAACAATCAATTGTCTTATTTTAGAAATACAGTCTTTAAAATCCTTGGGAATGTATATGCTATTTTTTGTATACTTTTGCCATTGTAATTGACGAGAATATATTAGATATTTATGAAAGATACTGTGTCTCTCCATTTGAAAATACGAACAGAAAAAGCAAAATAAATTTTTAACGACTTATATAACTGTCACAAGGATTTTAGCAAAACAATGCACATTTATAGATTTTAAGTATCGATAATCATAAACCCAGGACCGGATTAAACAACCCATAAAGTCTGAAGCATAATATAAAATATAGTAGTGTTTAATAAATCAAAACTAAACATCTACAATTAAATTATGTAGGTGTAGAAATTGAAATCGTAAAGTAAATACAGCCAGTACAGCTTATTTACTGGCTTAAAATGGAAATGTTGTTAACTTAGAGTATATAAAAAGAGGAGCGGCACCGTGTCCCTTATACCTAGACAAGTTGGTCCTCTGTACCCTCTTTTTTAGGACACTTCATCACCTGAACGCGAAGAAGATACCTTCCTTCTATGACAAGGTGGCAATTATTTTGTTATTATATGGCCAATTACTTTGTTCTTATCCAAGCTACGATAATGTGATCAACCAACTGCCCATTTTTTATATTTTAATAGATAAAACTGCCGCTGTCTGGAAATACTCAAATGGGTGAAGGTATTAGTGCCTTGTCTAACTTTGCCACTGGATCAGACTGTTGTTGTGGACTTAGTGACAGCACTTAGTCAATAACAGATCCAAGGATCGGTAAACAATTTTGGGTAGATATTTGAAGAAGGCTGCCCTTTTGTGTCAATCATCTCTAGCAATGTCTAAACGAAAAAACCGAAGACCTTATTCGAAGGGTAGTAGAAACAAGTCTCTCACACGAATGTCGATGATTTGGTTTACATTAAGTGTCCTTAAACTGACCTTTATGAATATATATAGTCCCGGTCAAAAAAATACGACTTTTCTGGTGTAATTTATAGTTGATTTAGTTTAAAATGAAATGTATACTATTTTTAAAAATTTTTATTTTTTTTCTGTCCAAATTAACAAAATCAAATTTTAAATCGCGCCTTGCCCTATAAATTAAGCTCCCAAAAATAATCTACTTTATTTTTAATAAAAAACCATTTTCACTTAATTCCCATTACTCTTCAGGTAGGTAACAAATTTTGTGTTTAGGCATCGTTAATTTTTGTATCCGCCTCAAATACTCACACAAAATTCCCTATCAGCTCTGCAAAACAATTTTATTGGCTTCTTAAAATCTTGATAGATCAGCGTCGTAATTTTAATCAATAAAGTTGTCAAATAATAATTAATAAAAATGCAGAAAATTCATTCCATTTTTTATATTTTTTCTGTAGATTTCGGATGGTGTAACGGTCCCATTTCCCCAACTACAAGATTTCCACTGATTTGCTAAAAAAAAATTCCATACGACAAAAATAACACGACATAGATTTTAAAAACTATCAAATTCAGTTTAACTAATAAATGTTTCGAGATCCACAAATTCGTTAATCTGATTGTTTGAATTTATCTAACTTATTTATTACGACCCTGACCATAATAATAGAAAGAAAAAAATGATTACAACAGCCATTATTTAGATAAAAACATTTCTCATGTATTGTATTCAAATGATTTTGGATTGATTTTCAAAACATGACATATTTTTATTTAATATGTGAGTTAAAAATGATTAATAGCGGTGGCTTTATTTAACTAACTGTACACAAAAATGTATAACAGATTTATGATGTGTATACCGTTTTGATTTTCTTTTGAGTTCAAAAATTTATTAAACTAATACCTGTTATGATGATGAATCAGATCGAAATGAGTTCATTGAAACAGAAAAAATTGGGTCTACTATTTTTTATTTTTTTTATATAAAAAGATTTCTTTCTAAATGGCGATAGAGAAAAATTTTTTGTATTTTTATTACGTAATTATAAAATATTGATGGTAGTAACAAAATTTTGGAACATGTGTTTATAAAATCTCCTAATTAGAGCTTTTTTACCAATCTATACGTATTTACGATAAAAAGAAAAGCGATAGTGGGTCCAATAGACTCACATTTATAACCGTAATGGTATAGGATAATATATGAAAATGTTTTTTTGTTTTGTAAGTAGACAACTTTCGTTTGAAACATTTTTCATTTCACCACAATAACTCAAAATTAGCGCATTTACACAGACTTATAATACATATAATAAATATTTATCTCAAAAATTTAAACAATTTACTCTGTTAGTTATTATATTCATTAAAAAAATTTTATACTCACAAACTAATATCAAAATTTTGTAGCGAAATTTGGGATAAAAACATACCTGAAATCAAAACAAAAAATATATTAAAAAATTTTTATTCAAGGAGCTAAAACGATTTAATTTTTAAATTTAATAGAATTTTGTATCTATAGACTAGTTAAACAATTAACTATGTTATTTGTCAAATCTGTTATTTAATATTAAACAATTTTAAACCTGTACATTGTTTCGGCCGCTCTATTCAGGTACAAAATTTATAGAACCCAAAAGCATTGAATGCAACGAACGGTCATTGTTTATTTTAAGATTTTTGTAGGCAATTGGATTGATAAGAAGGCTCCCACTATACAAGGTGAGATAGTCGTTTGCTAGCACATTTCAAGAAATTATTCACCAATATGGGGAAATTAATTACCAAATACGCATGCAATATTCTTGTGTATGTCCATTAAAACATTATGAGAAGATTTTGGATTCAAGTTATAAAAATAAAAATTAGAATTCTTTAGAACATACAATAATTCTACAAATTATTTTCGAATTTTCGATATTCTGCAAAATATTTTATATTTTACAGAATATTGCTATGGATTTAAGAGGCATTATCAACAGCTGTTAGAAGTACACTTATTTATATTAGTAATGTGATTCTAACAGTTGTAAACTTAAATAACATGTTATATACATTGTATTTCTTTCAATTTTCGCGAACAGTTAACTAAACAAATAATTATCTAAATGTTTTAAAATTAGGTATGCCCAATATTGAAATGAAAACGGAGGAGTTGCCGAAGAGATTTCCTCGAAACAAAATTTCTAAGGTAAAAATCAAAATTTTATACTTAGAAATGTTTTTTCTAGAAGGCAAGGTCTCCATTTTCATGTCACTATTATGCAAACAAATTTCATAACATTTGGATAAGTATTTTTAGAGTTAAATGTGCTAGAAAATTGAAAGATTTTACAAAAAAGAATGTACGTCTAACAGCTTTGAGTAAAGCGCACTTAAGAGGAGTTTATTAGCCGACAATTTTTTGAACTTCTAATGGAGTGAGATGATATTAATTTAGTTTTAAAAAGTACACCCACAAATACGAAAGTAGACAAACAGATCTTGTTTATAGATTTTGAACATCTGTTTCATAGACATGTCTGTCTGTTGGTTTAAAAAAAAAACGAAGAAAATAGCACAAATGAATTTTTTGAGTCAAATTTCAACAGTTGTTATAAAGATGTTTAGAGCAATTGGTTAAGCTCTAAATACGAAAGTCATGTTGGATTAAATAATCAAAATTGAAAAACACCATATGATACATTTTGTCTATGTTAAATATCTTATGTGTACACAGTTAATCCAAACACTTCCGTAAGTAATACAAATCTGGATATAAACTAGAAGAATATATTTTTTTGTGTATTATCAAAGAGAACTCCGTGAAAACCGTCACCAAATTAGCAACGAATAACATCTCCTCAGAGAATCATTACGACTAGCTAATTCATACTGATGATCACTACTTTATAGTCGAAATACAAAATAATTTTGATCAAGGAAATTGGAGTAAAAAATCGAAATTTATTAGAAAAATATAGCTTATATATATTCCTTATGCCGCTGAAATGGTTCTTGACATTAATTGAACAAAATTGAACATAATTGACATAATTGAACAAAAATTAACTATTCATTATTTTTTTGAGCACTCGGATAACTTTTTAGGAAAGTTATGTAAAAGTTTGTTAAAAATTCTTAATGTTGGGAAAATTTTCTATTTTTTTTAACAGTGATTTCACAGGTAGTTCGTATAAGATAAATTTCCAAATCGTAGAATTGATTGAACATTTTGAACGGAAAGAAAATTTATACCAATTTTTACTTCCGAGTTATATCTACGATATCGAAAGTATTGCATTTTGAAACTTTCTGAGTATTTTTCGTTTCGTGTCCGTAGATCTGTCTAAGATGCTCATTTACACGAAGGCGCATTATTACAAAACTACTTGACCAATATTTATTAATTTTTGATAAACAATAGTGGAGGTGGTCGGAATGATCCCATTTTAGAAAAATCTCATCTATCTATTACCGTCCCGTAAACATAGCGCTCGAAACTTACTTCCTTGTTTTCATTTAAATGCTGATATATGGTGAACCATTTATCCGATTTTGATGAAATTTTGTGAGTATATGCATGATGTAATTTTACATTAAATCTTCACCATTTTTGATTTTCCCAAGTTAATTAGTCGAAGTTTATTTATTTATTTTTTTTTTAAATTATTTTTTCCATACATATTTTTTATAATTATTGAAGTAATAATTGATTATAAGTTTAACTATAACTATTACGATAAAATAAATGTATGTAAAGATCAAATATATAGGTATGTGTATATAAGTATAATTATATTCCGTTTGGCACACCGACAAAAATATCACATCACGTATTTGAAATTCACATAGCATAATCATGAAATAAGCAATAATATTAGATATGTAACAAATTAAACATTACAAAAAAAATAAAATAAAATAAATTATATTTTCAATTTCGATTTAAAAATTTTGTAACGAATTTTAAATCAAATTTACTATACAAAAACGTTTGGTATCTTTGATTTCAGTCAAAGATTTATTAATTCTAAAATTGCTATATTTCACATCAAAATGTGAAAGACTCAATGCCATAACAAAAGTTGAAAATTAAATTTAAATTGACTCAAAAACAAAGAAGTTATAGATCAGTACTTGAATAAGTCATAATCAGTACTTGAATGGGTGACCGGCTGGGAATACCAAGTTCTGTTTTTGTGAGTAAATACTGTAGTTACTGATGACTATAACGGTTTACAAGTGACTTAAACTAAAAAAATGGAGAAGTTATCTATCAAACAATATTTTCTTTTCTATCCCTTTCTTGGAAACGATGTTTAACAGGTTATTTATATGGAGATACTAATAGTTGAAATCATATGTTTTTTTTTATGAGAAAGACTGATATTTGGCGTATGCAAGACATTCCGACTCAAATGGTGGCAATAGCCTTTCAAGTTATCGATTATCTGGATATTTTTCACTTAAAGCAAAAAATTCTTCTTTAAGGTTTCAGTTCTTTTTCTTTGATATAATATGTATATTTGTAAAGAAAACCACGACACACTATAATGTGTCGGAGTGTCATTAATTGGATTTTGAATTTTGCCGCATTATCGACGGAGTACTATGATGTCAACAGGTAGAGACACGCTACACCAGACGACAATGATTTACCAAAGAAAGTAAACATGTGCTGTGAGAAAAGATAATCTGAATAAAATATATAAATAATATTATTTGAATCAAAAAATATAATTTAAACTACGCGGTGTCACTGAGGTAATAAATAAACATAACGGGAATAAAGAAAAACGAAAATTAATTGTTGTTTTCTCGTTATTTCAGGTATAAGTAAATATTGTAAATAATCTATGCATAATTATAATAAATCTTATTATTTCCGAGCAATCCCGGATTTGATATTCGTATTTTCCTTCATTACTCATCAGTGATATAGAAGATAAAAATTAGAATTATAGAAGATAAAAGTTATTCGCACACATTTAATTTCATATTTTAACGTCATTATCTACTGAAAGATTTTCTAACTGACAGGACATAAATAAATTTTAACAAATAAATATGATAATAATTGTGATGAAAATAATATTTTTTTGTTTATAATAAAAATTATTAATGTTATAATGTTAAAATATTCTTCATATCATTAAATTTCATGAATAATAATCATAATTTCTCATATTATTATAGTATATGCAAATTATTTTAATGAAGTGTAGATTAATTACAAAATTTAAATTGAAAACATTAAATTACATTTTCATAAAACAAACAATATGCATGTAGAGCACAGATATTAACGACATTTTATGAATTTATCTGAAACTTTTAAGCTAGGCGCCTGTCAGCTTATGATTTTAATTAAAAAAATATGTTTTTCTAGAAATTGCATTATACAAAATTTCCAAATTTTTCATGCATTTTGACGTTTTGAAAATTCAAAACGTAAATTGAATATTTCAGTCTTATGACTAACATCATAACAATAATACAATCAATAGTCAACAAAAATCTGTAGACCCAGCCTAATCTTTATCTATAATACATCATTGTGTATTAAATTATATATAATTTTTAATAAAATCAATTTATATTATCTTTGTATGATTACCATAGAGCCAATACACATCTTACGACTTTGTAGCTTCGAAACATAACAAAGTGAAATATCTAATTTACGAATTTAAAACTGACAATCCGGGGTTTTTTTATCGATAGCAGCAATAAAGTTGCTTCTGCAAAATATATACATCCATACATTAAATTCTGTAATCATTTTGGCTAATTAGAAGAATTTTTTAGTAAATTACGACAATTCTCATCAACTCACCAACTCATTTTCCAAAAATTTCATTCAAAATCGCTTATGGCTACAAATGAAAAATGGCACCTGGACTATTTATTTAATAATAATGATAAATTAAGTATACATATTTTATAATTACGTTAATGAAAACATATTTATCTAATCTACCTATGCAGTTCTATGTACAAAACATTAAACATAAATAATTGTGTTCATGCAGTATTTTATATCAGAACTTCATTACAAAGTTGTTGCATTAAACATCTGTACGAAAATAAAGAATACCAATTTACGAGTTTGCGCTTATTTTTCGAGTTATCGACACTGTTTTTTAGAAATTATCGTGTTTATGTCAGATAAATACTACAATTTAAAACATTTTACAAGATTTAAATATAAAATTCGTTTAAAAAAAAACCAACATTTGTATATTTAATACAACTATTACATATTAAATACGTCATTTTCGAATGTTATTAATCCATGGATTTGTTGGGTGTAGTTTGCACGGGTCGGGTTGGTTTTTGGCCCCTACGTTCAACCTGTGATTAAACTACCCATGTATTTACGGGGTATAGTTTACCGGTTCGGGTTGATTTTTGACCCCTACGTTCAGTCTCTGATTAAACTACCCAATATCGTAATCGAGCAATAAAATTTCATTTGCCTTTTATACTTTTAAAAAATTATACAGAATATCGTTTTCCTTATATGACTGTTTCCTAACTTTACAGCTACACATAGTGTAATAAGGTTTTGTCTTCATTTGATCCCTTTTTGGTTTAGCATTGGTAAAACAAGAAGAAAATTTAATTTTTGTCACGAAACCACCCCTCTTAAAATTCTCTTTATAATGAATGACATTTCCGTGTCGTAACACTCCACTTTGGTGAATTTGCACCCAATTATGAGGGGGTTGGAGTCGCGCAACATCTGATTAGGGTTGTAACGATATTTCGAACACAACGAACACGATAAAAAAAATCTTTCATAATAATATGGGCTGTTTCTTCGAATTGATTCACTGTTTTGAGTAACATCTTTGACCAAGAAAAAAAAGCTATAATTTAAAAATTTTATCATTCCCATTTCCATGGTAATTGGTATGAAAATATTTTTCATAGGACGCTGGCATTAATTATACATGACAGAAAGATTTTTGATAATAATTTCGTTTATGTTTTTCCAAAATATTTTTTCACAATAATTCAAAAAAATTCAATTTAATAATCATGTTACTGCGACATTTCTGTCTTTTTTTTATATGTCGCCTAATTAACGGAGGATAATGAATTCTTCAAAATTATTCGAATTTATTATATGTAAGTTTGATCTGGGCTTTAAATTCGTGTCACTTACTGAAATAATAGTGATTTTTTTTCAGATCTATTAATTTTTCAACAAACATGTGGGAACAAATTTTTCGATCGAAAAAATACAATAAGAATTATCGGTGGTGAAGAGGCACAAAATGAACAATTTCCGTTTATGGTAAATAATTCTTTACTTTCCTAGACAGTGATATTATTGCGTTCGATTCAGAAGTTATAAGATTTTCACTACTTTAGTTATTGTTGATAAATATTTTGGGTTAGAGCCGATTACGATAACCGTGGAGACACGATTTTTTGATAACGTATGGTGTAAAAGAAGCCAATTTAGGACGAAAATGAAGACTACTAATTTTTCGAGTTTTCGTCTATTTTTTGAGTTTTCAACACTTTTTTAATCACTTCATCAGTTTTTAAACACATAAATACGACAAATCCCTTGGTTACTTTAATCATAGGTTAAATATAGTGGCCACAGCCCAACTGAACCCGTGCATACAGCATCCTATAAATCGCATGGGTAGTTTAATCACAGGTTCAACGTAGGGGACAAAACCCAACTAGTGCAAACTACACCCACCGCGCAAATAACATGGGTAATATTATAAAAGGTTGAACGTAGGTGCAAAAAATGTGGCAATTACGCGAAAAATATATGAAAAATCGAAAATTGGTATTTCTTATTTTCTTTTAATTTTGGCTTCTTTTACCAAAATTCATTAACAAAATCGGGTCGTCAGAGTTATCGTAGGAAGATTGAGATTTCTACGTTGCAGAATAGCTTATTGTTATAGAAAATGGTTTGTGATTTAAATTAAGAAAATGATTGCAGCATAAAATCCAAAATATGTAAGCTTAGTTAGTTTATAGTTTCACATCCAATTTAGAATTCATTCGATGAAGCCAATCCAGACTTATAGCTATTAAAATACTTAAAAATCGATATTCGACAAAGTTATGTGCTTATTAATCGAAATGTATTTTTAGACATTAATCATTTTGGATAATTATCAATGTGGTGGATCAATTTTGAATGAAAATACCGTTTTGACAGCTGCCCATTGTTTGTATTATCCAAATTCAGCGAAATTGATACCCAAAAATTATATTACTATCTATGCAGGTGAAGTTATACAAGGCAAACATACAATGAAACGGTTTACTGTAAAGGCAAGGAGACACCACAAGGACTTCAAGTCGGGATCAGAAAGTGCATCAAATGATATTGCCCTCTTAAGGGTAAGAATATTTCATCCGGATATTTATATTCGACATAATATGTCAGAATATATTAATTTTAGTCTAAAGTTTGTAACGCAACCTAATATTGACCGCACATATAAAATTTTGGTATAGGTGTTCATTGAAACACCTAATTTGTCCATTTCCGACTGCCCATGCGTCCACTATACAAGATTGAAGAAAAGTTCAAATACAAAAAAATTTTATTTTTTGAAACAAACAGCTCTTGCTTGAAACATTTTTTCGTAAACTGTTTGAATTCTCCACAATTTTAACTCAAATTTGGTAATAAACTGATATAGATAATAACAATACATATTATTATTATATAAGTATATATAACTGTATAGACTGGATATTTGTAGTATTTTAAGAATGCTAATTAAAAATAGTCTAAACATTGAAATTTAATCATATGTCGAATATCTAAACAATTAACTATGTTAGTTATTATCTTCACTTGTTTTTTTTTTATATTCTCAGTTTAAAAATTTTAGATTAATGGGAAATTTTGGTCTGACAAACCTACAAATACAATACAACCAATTGAATTAACAAATGAAGAGCCTCCAGAAGGTGTAACATGTACAGTTTCTGGATGGGGTCATTTTGATAAAACTAATGTCCCATCAACAAAATTACGATACGCATTAGTACAAGTACTTAATCGTGAAGATTGTGCAATCAGATATTGGAGGAATAGAATTTCGATAACGGATGGGATGACATGTGCTGCGAGTCCCGGAATTGATGCATGCTTGGTAAAATTTACATTACTTAATTTGGTTTCAAAAAATTTTGTATTAGTATTTATATTTTATTATATTCCCCGCAAATTTTGGGAGATGGAGTCTCAAAGATGCTGCTGTAATGTTTTTTACAAAGCGTTTTTAGGAATACCGACCCCCAGTAAGAATTTTTTTCTGCGGAAGTAAAAAAACACTAAAAACTTGTTTGGTTCGAAGATCTAGTCTTTAATTAGCAAATTTTCTTATAATTCAAATGAGCTAACCCCTATAATATCCTGCTTCCAATAGGAAATGAGTCATCAAATCGTAAAATCTCTAGACTAATCTTGATAAAAAATTCCTATTCTATCCTATAGAAATTGAATTTAAATAGGAAATCAATAGGATTGAATAGGAAATTTCCTAGTTGATCGCATTCAAAATTTTTAATAGGATTGAATAGGAAGGAAATCATTTTTTTTAAATCCTTTTGAATCCAATTCAAATTTGGAATAGTATTGAATGGGAAATCATTCTTTCAATTAAATTTGTTTTCACTCCTATTGATTTCCTTCCCGTTCACCTATAGTATTTAATAAGACTTTTTTTTATCAGGGAATCAGAATTTACATATCAACAGTTTTTATGTTAAAGCTGGTTGAGCGGGAAAGTTGGACCAAAATATCCAGAATTTTTAATAAAGTATTAAACTATGCGTAACAAAAACATTCTAATTTTTTAGGGAGATTCTGGTGGACCATTGATTTGTTCGTTTAATAATTCAAATCGTCTTGTTGGTATTGTGTCTTGGGGTATAAATTGTGCAGACAAATATTTTCCTGGTGTGTACACGGATGTTGCACACTATCGTGGATGGATAGCAGATATAATAAATATACTTGAGGATCAAATTCCATTACTTATCAAACATGCAAATGATAATTCTGCAATAGTTACATCCAATTTGTTGTTAATTATTGTGGGATTGTTGTTAACTGTGACATCAAGAATATTTTGTCACATTAATTATATTAATTGATTTTTAATTAGTATATAATTTATTTTATTAGTAACTGTTTGTTTGTGTTAAATTTATGTCGTTTTTACAAATATATGAAATTTTATCGTGAAAATTGAGATTTTAATAAAATTTTTGGAGAATTGGTATACTCCAAATGGAAAATTTAATCTTGAAAAATTGTGCAAAATTTGAAAGAGATCGGCTCATTAGGTTTGAGAAATCATTTTAAACAACTTAAAACATACAGTTTTGAGAAGAACGCGATTAAAGCGCGACGCACCAGGCCGTCATCACTTTATAATCGGAATTCCCGCTCTGCCTCCTACACTTTAAATGGAATTGGCATAAAACTTTGAAAAATGATAAGTGATAAAAAAGTAAATGATAAGCAAAGCAAGGTAAAGACTTGCATACTCAGTCTTGATGTCTTGCTCTAATACTTCGAGGCTGGGACTTGCATTTTTGATCTGATACTTACGTTTTTGTTATTAATTTGCAAGGCATTATCATCATAAAGATTTTTTTAAGGTATAAATATAAATAAATTAATAAAATTTTTCGAGAAAAGTATACTCAAAATAGAAAATCTTATCTTGAAAAAGTGTGCAAAATTTGAAAAGATCGGCTCATTAGGTTTTGAGAAATCATTTTAAACAACTTAAAACATACAGTTTTGAGAAAAACGCGATTATAGTGCGACGCACCAGGCCGTTATCACCTAGTAATCGAAATTCCCGAAGGCTCTGCGTCCTGCACTTTAAATCGAATTGACATAAAACTTTGAAAGAATATTATAAACAATAATTTTGACTAAAAAATAGTCATCATCAGTATGAATAAGTAAAGATTCTCCGAGGAGATGTTAAAGGGGAATTGGGATACAAAATCGAAATTTATTCGAAAAATCCTTGAATTTTCTTTAATAATATTCAATCTTGGTTCTTTTGCAAGACGAATTATGTTCATCACTAGAGCGCGCCACTATGCTTTGCTCTACATTTAAATGACTATTTATTGTTAGTTTAAAATGTCTATACACACTACTCTTGCTCCGTCCGTCTGTTTATTCTGATTTTGGACTGAGCGCTATGTTTACAGTTGTTTGTTTCTATGTGTCTATACAATACTCGTGTATAATACATATTAATGTGTTTTAATATAACACATACAAGGCATCATTTCAAATACAAAAAAACATTTTGTTCCAGAATATTTTGAAGTTGGTGCATACATTTTGATTCATGTATATATCGAAAGCTGTTACCTTTAGCTTAGTCTTGAATTCTGGCTTGGTCTTGCATACTCGGTCTTGACATTGATCTAAGTCTTGCTATGCCAATCTTCGTATTAGTCTTGTGGATGTATTGATTTTAAAATAAATTTCGATTATGTTTCCTCAATTTCCTAGAGATTTTTTTTGCAAAACTAAGATAAATTATGTTAATCACTAGAGCGCACCACTATGCCCTGCTCTACATTTACAAGACTATTGTTAATTTATAGTGTCTATACACAGTACATTCATTTATATAGGTAGTATAAATATACAAAGGTAAAAATGATGGTAGAGAAACACGAACGATTGAGTAGAGTAGCCAGCCCAGCCATACAAACATACAAAAGTTCATCAACCTCTTTGTAAAAACATATAATATTTATACAATATATATATATATATATATATATATATATATATATATATATATATATATATATATATATATATATATATATATATATATATATATATATATATATATATATATATATATATATATATATGCATGTATGTATGTTTGTATGAATATATTCTAAAATTGGGTGCTAACGTCATCAGAGTTTCTCATATATTATTTGATTTGTATAGTTATAAAACATTTTATAATAATAATATACTTTTTATACAAAAACCAAAATTGTAATAAATATAACATGATATCTATTGACTTCTTTGTAGAAATTCTATTATTGTTGTAAAATTCTTAAGTTTGATATAAATTAGACTTGTTCCGATTAGTCGGTGAGTAGTTGGTAAAGCCGACTATCCAGGCCACTTTCGAAGTCGGCGACTATTCTGTAAAGAGCAACGACTACTATGCGGCTAACTTTCTATGAATTTCCCAATAAAATTTATTTACGAGGTATTTACATTAAATACAAATCTTGTATTTAATTAATTAATATATTATTATTTTTATTTTAGTATTATTGAATCGAAATTGTATGTAAATGATGTAATGTAAAATAAAAAAAAACCTTTTTCAAAAATTCTAAAAATCTTGTATAAAAACAAAAATAATCAGATTTAGATAATATAACTTAATCAAATTTGACACAAAAATGTCTTCTTTAATTTTTTTTTGAATTTTTGTGCTCAACTTGGCCGACTAATCGGCTGATCACCTGACCGACTAATCACTTAGTAGGCTAATCGGCTAAAGTCATAGTCGATAGCAAATGTTTTTATTTTGGAACCCATTTTTAGTGGATGCTTTTTAATATTCAAGAAGGTTTTTAAATTCTTTTAAATTTTAAAATTCCTAATTAAATAAAGGAGTTTATTTTGTATAAATGACGTAATACTGGTTCATCTCTACAGTGATTATAGATAAGGGTCATTCAACAATAAGAGGTCCTATCATTATCCATTGCACTTTCCTTCAAAGTTTAAGATAAATACGTCTTCCCTATTAAAAAAAAAAAGTATCAAAATATTTACGCTTATTTTACCTTAGCAATTTTTACGTGAAAAAGAAAAGTGACAAATTAACACACAAAAATGTACATACTAATTTTTAAACAAGGCCGTTTTTGATACACAAAATTTTTTATTATGTCAAATTCAATGGTGATTGATGATAGTGTTAAATAGGTTCAAAATATTATTCAAAATAATTTTTAGTAATAGAAGAAAGCTTTCTTAGTTTTAAACAAATTTATTTTATTCTGTTTATATATTTAATAATATTTAAGTAGTATATCATTTTTTAAATCTTAACAAACCATATTCATTCTAATAACTAACTTCATATTAAAGGCCAGCGCACACCGTAATATATCATCGGATATCAAAGAATACGTACAATGAACCACAATAAACCAATAAACTTTTCAAATATTTTAAATTTATTAATTACTTTGATTAACAGATGGCCTACGTCTGATAACATCATATGATTTTCTGATCAGAAATTCTGATACTATTTCAGCATTATATATGTAAGCGCACACCATCAGATTTTATGAATCTGAAAATATGATGTCTTATGTAGAAATATTACTGTGTGCGGGGTCTAATATAAAATACATGTTATTTAGTTACACCAGATTTTCTGATCAGAAACTATGGTCAGAAAATCAGATGGTGTGCGCTACGCCTAATTCTGTTGCATGGATAACAATGATGGCATGCAATGCATTTATTGTTAAATAAAACATATATAAATCATTGTTTAACATTCATAGATAATAGATAATAATAATAAATTGAATTGTATGCATGATTGGATATTATGTTAAATAATTTATATTTATTAGTATTTTATTTTTAGTTATTAACTAAAAATTATTTACTAGAACTAAATAGTTGAAAAATATATGATCGCGTTTTTATAATCATTAAATCAGAACTTTTTATTATTATTTTATTGATGTCATTACATCAAATGCATTCCTAAAATATATTATTAAAAAATTCATAAATGATTATCTGATTTTGATTAAATTTTTTACATATATGGTATAGGTTTACATAAAATCATTTTAATTAAAATCGATGATTCGGGAAAATGATTCAAGAAATATTCGAAATTCTGAGTGGAAAACGTGAAGAGTTTTAAATCTTATCCATACCTACAACTTTGACTTTTAAATTTTTTCCACGGGACTTGTAGTTTTGCACGAAATCGAGATAAACCATGTTTTACCCTTAAAAACTCACGCCTTCCACTTCTCGACCTCAGATCGCTCGTAAATTATTTTCTTTAAATTTGCGTTATATTATCTTCTGTTTTCATTGGATTTCATCCTACTATAATTTTTTTTTCACTTTTTACTATTTTTAAAGGCTTCTACCCTGGTCTAAAAATTTATTGTTTTTTATGTAATATCCAAATTGTAACTCAGTCGATCAAGCCGTTCCAGAGACAGAGGTGGCAATTTAAGTAGTAAATATATTCGATAACGATAATATGAATGGTTCATACGATTCATAGGATTACGAACCATTCATACGATTTTGATGAAATTTTTTATATTAACGCATGATATAAGTCAGTTTGAATTTTCTTGAAATCAACTGTAATAGATATTAAGAAAATAAATACAAAATCGAGAAAAAAACGAAGTAAGCTTAATTAGTTTACTGCTACAGGAAACTAAAATTTTTCCAGATCTTCAAATAAACATATTCATACAAGACGAGTCATTTCTATGTCCATTATTGTGGCAGTGTATTTTAATTTAATTTATTGCAAATTTATTAATTTTTTGATGGTTAGATCACTCCATTAATTTTTATAGCAGGAGATAAATACGTATGTCGAGTTCAAGTTCACTGTTTGTTTTGCTTTTCGAGTTATCAAAATAACTGACCGACAGACTGACAACCAGACAGTTTCAAATACGACGACAATCATTTACTTTTGTATATTAATTGGAAAATTACCAGTGATGATGTCGTATTTCTATGAATTTTATGATAAACTATATTAAAATGATTTCAGTTCAATGTCAGCAATGACTTCAGTGACCTTTTTACAAGGTTCAAAAATCGATGTAATTATTTTTTAATTATACACTAATTGTCAACATAATTCCGTGTTTGTGTAAAAATAAATGAAATAATTCAATTCAATGCTTTCTTTATGCTTTTATTAAACAATTCATAATTGTACAGAATAAGTTAAAATAATAGGACGGGGCATATGAAGGGGAAGGGGAAGGTATGACTTTATAAGGAACTAGTCCCGATAATAAATTAACTAGTATATCTGGAAACTGTAGACGTCACTCAGAAGTAAATAAAAAGTATAAAAATAATAGGTACAACAAAATTGAGAAGATGTCTGTCACAATCCAAAACATGATCTTAAACAAATTAAATATTATACCAAAAATATATGCATTAAATAAAAATAGTATACATACGTAGTTACTAGGAGTGAGAGAACCTGCTTTCGAATCAAATGATCTCGTGTTCGAAACCGGTTAAAAATTGTAATTATTATTATTTTTTTAGAAAATGACGTGGTATTTTTAGTGATTTTTCCAGAAGGGGGAATGAAAGTGAATTTATACCATTTCCTAAGTGTGATCAATATCTACCAAGTATCGTCAAAATCGGACAAGGCGTTCGGAAGTTACAGCGGAACAAATATAGATAGATAGAACAAGCATAATTTGGGGTGTTCATTGTACACGATGTTGCCAACTGTCTGTTGTCTCCTGCACGTCGAACTTGTGACATGACTGGTCAACGCCGTTTTAGATAAACATATGTGACCACAGATAAGAAATTGGAATTCGTTGTTTGGAGTAGACGTGGTGGCTGGTGTTGGTATTATAGGGTAGTCTCTAGTTCGTCACTAGTTGTGCCATTTGCTGAAATAAGTGTCTTGACAGGTTTAAGCTAATCCGAGGGCAGTTCCTCCTGGTGTTCGCCACTAAGGTAGCTGGAAAAACCTGCTAGGGATTTGAAGACGCATCATTCATAATCATGAAAATTTGGTCTTTGTTCTCTCGCCCTTTCTTGTAGGGTGGACTTCATATGTAAGGCTACGTTTGGTCAGCTGGTCAGTTGAATTTACAGAGGGGACAGTTCCAAATGTATTTTTCGTTAGGGTTGCTCTTCGCTGTTCTCTTTTCTTTCGCCCTTTCCACTAATACTTTGGAATGTTAGATACACACATACAGAAATGCAAAATCGGTCCAAAAATAGTATGTTGTTTGCTCTGAAAGTTACGATTATTGAATAATACACAAAATATAATCGAATAATACACCCACACTTGAAATACGATTACATGAATTAAAAAGGTAGAAACATCTGGATTACATTAATAAAACGCCTAGCATTCGAAAATAATTTTTAGGTAATCGATAGAGAAATGTTTCTAAGAAAATTTAAAATTTTCCAATATTTTTAGTTGAAATAAATTAGTAATATCCGATGTATGAATGGAAAATGTAAACAATGTTGATTGAAAAGTATTTAAAAATTCAACACTGTGGTGTATTAATCTATTAATTTATACAAATAATTTTATCAAACCTACGTAAAAATTCCGAAATTATTATATGAAAAATAAATTTATTAATGGATATTTTAAGTTGCATTTTACTTGACCAATAAACGAAATGTTTAATTTACATTGTATGCAGCAATGCGAGTTTTCAACCACGAAAAGGTATTAAAAACTATCAGCGTTTATCAAAAATTTAAAATATTCAAAAGTTAGAGTTATAGAAAAAAGTTTCGAATAAAAATTGTAGAGCATTTTTTGATAAATAAGTTCGTTGTCTTTCTTAGCATTTCACTTTTTCAACTACTAAATTTATATAGTGACTTCTGTGTGTATATATTCAATCTATACAACAACAGTACACAGCAATACTAGATGTTCACCCATCCATGTTCTGACTGTGTCTTTTGTTGCTAAACTTTGGTGATCGGTTGAGATCGGTAATTACGTTACGTCAGTGAGGGTCAAAAATTTCATTTATTGGACTGAAAATGGATTTTAAATGATGTAAAAATATGCATACATATTTTCTATAATTTTTTTTTCGAATGTTATAAATGAATTATTTTAGTCAAAACTTCTTTACACATAAAAATTTCAAAAATATTTTGTGAAATTTTCATTTCGTAATTTTGAAAATTCAACCTTTGCGATCGCTTTTCTTTTGTCCCCTCAAAATAAAGTGCACAAAGACTCGTCATTGATTTATCCAAAATGAAAAATTAAATTAAAAAATGAGTCGTTTGGATAAAAATGATCATTCGTCCAAATCCAAGACATTCTAATTTTGAAGAAGTATTCAAAATTTGAACAAAATCGATTTATTATTTTTCGAATATCATAACTGCTAATTTTAAAAATACAATTTTGAGAAAACGGTTTAAGGCTTTTAAAGGAAATAGCACTGGGACTAAATTTCCTGTATTTCCAAGATTTTTTATCGATTTGACTTCGAATTACGGTATTCGTATCGTTCATAGTACGTGGAAGACTTCTTAATCGATTGATGTGCCACAAGTATCTAAAATTTGTAATGAAACATTCACATTCTAGAAACTGTAATTATTTGTTCAATAGTTTAAATGTAAATTGTATAGCAAATGTCAAAAAAAAATTATTGAATAATTACAAAAAATGACATTTAACTGTAGTTTTTGGTGTGAAAATTGAAAGAATGATCGCATATTAGTAATTATTTTTAATTGCAAATATAAATAATTAAATTTGTTAATAACTGTTGAGAAATTTCCTATGTTAAATCATACACCATTCACAGAGTTATATATCATTTGATTGATAAACTAGTATTTCGTAACCATAGAAACGAATAAAAACATTGTGATGCAAGGTCTCACAATAGACTTACTGGAATCGTTTTTTAGTGTACTAGACTTATTGTACTATTTAAATATTATCGTAAAACTAATACAAATCAAAGGGGAAAAATGGTTCTGGGGAAAAAACTAATTTTGTAATACAAAGTACATCACTTTGGTAATAAAAAAAATGCATAACTTAAATTGTTTTTTTTTTTGTAAATTAATAATTAAAATCCTCATCAATAAATTAAAAATGATACAATTCAATTTAATTCAGGTAACCTTGAAACTGTCTAGTAATTTTTTTTTCTTATTTAAGAGGCTCCAAGCTGTCTGTGCATTCACATAATTTATACGTTCATTTGTTGTTACAACACAGCCCTGATTTATTGAAAAAAACTATTTTTAGTAATGACAAATTCAGAATTAATATTAAATTTCCAGATGTTGTCATAATTTTCATGTTCTGTTGCGATTATGAGGCGGTTGAGAGAGACATATTGAAACACAACCACAATGGTTTTTGTATCATTTTCCAAGAAATTTTGAGAATGTAGTATTTTTAGTTATTATAGTTCGGCTCTAATGTTACAGTTCAAAACAGATTATTAGATATTTGTTCAGATCTTGAAAGATAAACGTATTGGAATGTTTTAGATAAAATTTCTGAGGCAAATAAGATCAAGGAGATAATAAGGCCCACATTCAAAATTTCAGGGTGCATGTACTTATGTAATCGCGTCAGAAGACCAATTCGCAACCCACGCTATTAAACAAATTAACGATTTGAATTTTAGTTTTTAAAATTAAATTTGATTTACGTGCCATTGTGAAGCCAAATGTATCATCAATAATTTACCAATAGGTAAGAAACTTTTTGCAAGAGATTTGATAGCAAATGTAATTTTTTTTATTATTGCAAGTTTCAAAATATGTAATAATTTTTTTTTACGTGCTATTTTGCAGTAAAATAATTATTAAAACCGCAATAATTTACCTATAAATAAATATTTACTTAATATTAATAATTATTTATGATTTCATCATAAATGTCTCTGTACAATAATTACCATTTAATAATGAGTAAATAAAAAACAAACAAAAAATTAATTTAAAAACTTCAAGTGACTTGTAAATAAATTAAATTGCAAATTTTCTATCCTACCCAATGCAAACGTTTTGTCATTTAAATTTTATTTATTGTAGAATTTTAGGATAAGGTTTTCTAAAATGTCTAGAAAAGTCGGCGCAGATGAAATTTGAGTTTTGCAAGAGTCAAAATGAGATAATGAACAACTTAAATATTGTATGCGCGACTGGAGATCAATTTTTATTTTGAATGATTACAGTTTTTTAATAATTTCTCAAAATCTAGGTATTTTTGAGCGTTAGAGTGATGAAGGCGCAAAATTATGGACAACAACTCTTAATTTGTCCATCAATAATGCGCTGATTCACACAACTCTTTTAATTGCATGCTAATAACCAAAAATTAAAGTCATAAAGACTCGAAACTATCGTATTCACCCAGCCTTGCACCGAACGACTTCTAGCTATTGCCTTAACTCAAAAGACTACTTTAAGTAAATCATTTCGTTTCTGTTAAGGAAATAAAAGCCGAAATCGACAAAAGCATTGACAGGCATACAGGAAATGTTATTTTAGACTGATTATTTTGAAGGTGGAATGAATGACAACTGTATACATCAACAACGGTACACAGTATTCCCATTCGGTCACCCATTCAAATACTGATTGCGACTAATGGATCTTAACTTTGAGGGAAACGGTATTTTCCCCCATCATGACAACAACAAAAATCTTTTTAAATTTTACATATTTTTTTTGATGGCTGTAGTCCATCCAATTTGAATTTCAATACATGAAAGTAAAAAAAATAATTATTTATTAAGACAATTAACAAAACAATCTAATGATAGGTTTTATTTTAAAAACTAAATTATAATTATTTTTATATTTCAATAACATTAATCATTATTATTATAATTTTTTTTTTTTTCAATTTTTTTTTCTGCTTTATATAGTAGGTATAATAATTTAAGTCTAAATATTGTTGCAATTCAAATATATGAGCAATTAACCAATAAAATTAATAATATATATATATATATATATATATATATATATATATATATATATATATATATATATATATATATATATATATATATATATATATATATATATATGAATATATTCAGACAAAGCAGAGGTATCCAAAGTATAAACGTCATGAATATAACTAAACGTTATATACCGTGTGTTAATTTTAGCCTACACTCTTAAAACAATTGTTGTATTACGAATATTCTTGTACTGCACATAATAAGAAACCTTTTAAAATATTCAAACAAACTAGGAGTTTACTAGACAATTTTTATATCCCTAGTTCGATCTTCAAATAAACGAGAGAATTTAGATAGATAGTAAACTCGTTTAACATGTTCTTTTCCATTGAATAGAGATAATACACAAATTTTTTTATCCCTTCAATTGAACTCGTCTTTACTTCACGAACATAAATTTGAAGTTATTTTTAAAAATCTTAAAAAATAGCAAAAATATGGACGTTCAAAATTGTTAATTAAACAAAGAAGGAGATTTGCATAAATGACGTCATACATATTCATCTCCATAGTGATTATATCTCCATAGGATTATTCTACGATGCAGAGGTCCTATCGATGTCCATGGCACTTATGTGCACTTATATACACTTTCCTTCAAAAATTAAGATATATAATGTTAGCATTCACAAATAAGTTGTGAATAAAAATATTATTCGTTTTTGAATCAATTCTAATTTAATTTTCGAACTTTTTTTGGTATTAAGCCTATTTTCACATTTTGTTGGATAAAATAGCACATTTTTTTTATTATATCTTATCTACATCTTACTCGCGTAAATATTTCATTTCTTATGGGCTAACAAAAAAAAATGGCTGCATTAAAATAAATTATTTATTATTTGATAGAACGCATTGAAGTTATTCATTGACAAGTAGTTCAAATTGTACTAAGAAATGCATCTACAAAACTGTGCTATTTATTGGTAAGTGGTTTAGTAGTGCAACGATCTACTAATATATGATCATAATATTTAAAACTAAACTATTAAATGTCACAAAAGTAATAAAACTGAACCCTAGTTCCGATAAAATATTTAAAAAACTTGGATCCAGTGTAACTGAAAACATAAAGATTTGTAGAATAATAAAACTTCTACAATAGGCAATATACAATAAAAAGAATTTGATCAACAACTGAAACTAGGTTCAATACCAAACAAAATTCGAAAATTAAATTAAAATTGAAACCAAAATGAATCAGTTATAAGCTCTTAAAGATTTTTTTCTATTTCTTACTTGCAAAAAAATTTTTTAGGTGACTCCACGATAAGCGGTCATTTTCTAAAAAAAAAAAATGGCACAACAAAATTTTTGAATATAAATGTAATTTATATAACATTTTCATTTATAATCAATGCATTTTTGCAAGCTAAGATTATTTATCTTAAATTTTGAAGGAAAGTGTAAGTGCCATGGGCATCGATAGGACTCTTAGCGTAGAATAACTCTTATGTATAATCACTATGGAGATGAACATGTATTACGTCATTTAAGCAAATGTCCTTCTTTGGAAATTTAAGAATTTTGAACGTAGATATTTTAGCTATTTTTTAAGATTTAAAAAAAATAACTTCGAATAATGTTCGTGAAGTAAATACGCTTCAATTGAAGTGATAAGTGCATCTTCTCATAGAGTAAATATTGAATTGACACATTGTATATAATTTTTTACGTACAAAATTAATAATTTCATGTATGTAACCTTTATTCGTTTTTATTAAGTAAAATGTTTATACTTGAATATGATATCATCGATATTTCTGTCAATGTTTATTTCGTTTTTGTATACGACGACGTACCCTCCACGCCATTTATAACAACTCTTCACCTCCCTTCACCCACCATTACCAACGATGCCCCAGCCGTTCTACAATAAAACGATTGGAAATAGTCCGGTGACCAAGTGAGGTTTATTAGTCAGACCAAGCTTCATAAATATTTTTATCTGCTGATTATGAATTTTAAGGGCGGATTGTCCAATAATGTTAAAAAAAATGAAAAATAAATATTGTTATGAAAAAATTTAATTTGAAATTTTTAGGCCTCTTAAAGAAATTTCTTTAAGGCAAACTTTACAACAACAAAATGTGAAGATTTTTGAAAGAAATGAGTATATAAAAAATTTGATACATAATTTGGTTAAAGTCCTAAGAATAAATTTATCTGCCAATTACCAAGTTTATTCAAGTACCTTAGAGAAACTATAAAATTAGGGGTTTTAAAAGAAAATGTTGTGTTTTGTTTTATGTATCTTCACAATTTAAAATACAAGTTTTTATTTTATATTTTATTTTATCTGAGTGTTAGAGGACCTTATTAAAATAAATTTAAGTTTTATATTATTTTAAGCGACGTTTCAAAATTAATTATTTTTTCATCACGTTTTCACCAAAATATAGTTTGAAAACAAAATTTAATTTATTATATAATAAATAAAGTATCGAAAAACACTCGACGGTTTTTATTGAGTGAAAACAATTTTAATTTTTTCGGTTTGCTAAAAAGTACCTTAAAAGTACAAAATTCCACATGAAATTCGTAATAGAACACTCGAAATTTGGAACTCGCATATCTAATCGACAGATAAAAAAGAACTCGAATTATGAAACGGTGGCCAACTTGGCCACCGTACTAAGTATAAAAATCACATTTCATCAAACGTATGAATAGTAATATTTTTATACCGTGATACGTAATAATCGTAAATATAACTAACTAAATAACATCATCGATTGAATTAATCTTTGCGATTATGAATATAAATAAATAAATAATTTTAAATTTCAAATTTTATGCTCATCAAATTGACTGTTCAATCAACATTATTTTAGCATGGCTAAAAAAAAAATATTATGCAAAAAATCAAGGTGAATTTTTTTTTGTTTACAGTTCTATCATTTGATCAATTAATCAATAATTTTTCATTTTATCAAAGATTTCAATTTTTTCATGTCTGAGAAAATTAGAAATTAGCAATAAATTATTTTTTTTTTTTCTGTGTAATATTACGAACATTATCAAGTAAAGCACAGTCAGAGCCGAAATTATCCTTAGTGCCACCCCTGGGCACTCTGCAAAACACCGCCACACTACCGAAATTTTACATAAAATGAATGAATTTGATATATAATACAATTTTTAAGTAAGACTTTCAGCAATCGGCAGAAAACTTTAAGAATATTCCAAACCCCAAACTAGCCGTTCAGAAGTTATGTGGGGTTTACCTGCTTGTTAGAAATGAATTCTAGGACCTTAAAATGCCGATATCTGATGTCAACCCCTTTAATCCAAATTGGATGGAATTCAATCAATTACAAAAAAATAAATTAATAATAAAAAAAATTATTATATTTATTATAATTTGAAGATGTTTTTAACACGATGACACTTTTCACAGCATTTTCCAAAACACGGAGAAAATTACTTTTCTCATTCTACGAATTTTACCGCTCCTAAGTATGCAAAATATACCAGTAAATGGTTAACTTGGAGAAAATTACTTTTCTCACGTTACGAATTTTACCGCTCCTAATTTTTGCCACCCTGGGCACCAGCCCCAACTGGCCCTATCATAAATCCAGGAATGAGCATAGCTGAAAGTATGCGAAATATGCCAGGAAAATTTTACTGTCCCTAAAAATTTGCCACCCTAGGCTAAATTTTCGATTTCCCCTATTTTAAATCCAGGGATGAGCACAGCTCCAAATATTCAAAATATTCCAGGAAATGGTTAACTTGGAGAAAATTACTTTTCTCACTTTACGAATTTCACTGCCCCTAAAAATTTGCGCCCTGGGCACCATTCCAGACTGCCCCTATTATATATCTAGGGCTGACCATAGCTGACAGAAGGCAAAATATACACAATCGTCGACTTCCCCTATTATAAATCCAGAGCTAACCAAGTATGTAAAATATGCAAGGATGTAAAATGTGCACTATAGCCTAAAGAAATGTTGGCGCGTGTAGTTAATAAAGATGCATATTGCAAAAACTAATAAAAAATGTTTCATTATAAAATCAACATATTATTTAAATAACAATTTTTGTTTTTTTCACTTACATATTATGTCATAACACAACGTGTTTAAAAAATACATTTAAAAAAAATGCTCAAATAAAGTATTTAAATTTTTTTGTAATAAATTTATTACAAAAAAATTAAATTATTCTGATTTAAATTAATATTTAATAATTCATAATTTCTTTTTGTAAGAAACATAGATATAATATTTATAATATATAACAGAGTTTGTTAAAGCAACGTTCCTGTAAATATAAAACAGTGCCAAAAACACCTACCTACCCAAAACAAAATATTTTGTTTAATTTATTATTTATTTTTCTAAAAAAAAACTAGTCATTACTAGTTTTTTTGTTTCTTATTTTTTATGCAAAATATATTTTCTTCAATCATTCTAATTGTATTAAAGATAGGGTTCCGTTTTCATTTTCTTCCTGTTTTTCATAAGGACAGCTCCAAGAGCTCCTTTGAGACAGCTTCTTTGAGGTGCATGTGTATTCGATAACGGTCAATGTCTCTCATTTAGAAAAAAAATATGAAAAGCACCAACAATTTTTTCTAATATTAAATAAAAATATAGATAATTTCAGGCCAAAAAATTCAAAAATTATATCTATTTATCGAATGGGCAATTAGTTTTTGGTACTATATCTTCAAAAGTAGCTACTCAATTTTTGTAATTTGTAGTTCAACGTTACCCTGCAAAAACCAAAACACAAAGGGAAAATTTTTGGCCATTTTTTAAAGTATAAAAAACAATTAAATATTGCCTCCAATTGCCTTCAGTATACTAGTCAAGATCGCAAAGCAATGTATTCAAAATGGAATTTAACTATGCTCAAAATTAGGTGCTTTTATAGGGGCTGCAAAATTAAATTATGTTCTTAAATTTTTAATTAAGAAAATTGAGTCATTATGACGCACTGCTGTCACAATATCACGCTGGCAGAGCAATCTGAAATAATAAATTTTATAATATAATGTAAGTACCAGAATTAGGTGTGCTTTGTAGGTGTTTTTGTGCTGTGCTTTCAATAAATCAATTTAATCAAAGTTACCCAAAAAATCCATCCAACATGAATTACTGAAGTGTCAAGGTAGTATATTTCTCAGATTTCTTTGGTAATTTTGATAAAATTGATGGAGTGAAGGCATTCTATAAAAGCACCTAATTTTAGTACTCTGACAGCGTGATATCACGACAACAGTACACTTTAATTACTCAATTGTTTAATTACAAATTCGAGTACCTAATTTATTTTGCAGCACCTAAAAAGCACCTATTTTGAGCATATAATTTTGAATACTTTGCTCTGCTACCTTGGCTAGTATGAGTTCGCTTGTAATAATAATAATTTATAGGTAGTACAGCCCTTGCATAGGCTCCTAAATTAAATTTAGGCAATGTACATTGTTCAACCAAAAGTACAACATGGTAAAAATTTAAAAAAATTTTTAAAATCATTTTTTTAAACTTTAAATGAAAAAAAAATCCTTCTTGTGTCTAAATTTTTAATCCTTATAGAAAATTCCAATTTATATTCAAATATGTAATCAATTTTTAAATTACATGGCCATTTATGTATGAAGTTTAACCACACGCTTAAATATTTACATATACGTAAAACAATAATTACTAACATAATTGGTCACAGTAAAAAAGAAATATTTACATCCCACACCATCAAAACCGTTTTTCTTCAACATTAATTTATCATAATGGAAAAAAGCATGACCATAAATTGTTATTGACGTCATAAAAGAGAATACAGCTATGATATTTAATTCCTAGAAACTTGCGCAAAAGTTGCAACAAGCGCCGCTGGACTATACTTAATCATTTAAACTTTAGAATATGGTTTGTGGTTTAATTAAATATCATGAAATACTTTTATCGATTTTTGTGGTTAAATCTATTTCCTATAAATGTGATGCATTATATTGGACCCACAATAAATAAGTTTCTATGACAACGCAAGTTTGGGTGGCAATAAATCTACGCCTGTGAATAAAGACTATTTTAATTTTTTTTTAAATTCCTGTTCAGTTACTAAGCAAATATTCAAACGGTTAATTTACAACATTTTAAAACGCTTAGAGGTATGAGTTTTTCTAATCCTTAAGACTCCATAAATTACTATTAAGATTAAGTTCCCAAAACACTTAATTAGTTTGGAAAGATTCAAAAAGAAAATTGTATGTTATAATGTTGTGTCGTTCTAGAGCCTAAATGGTTTGTAAATATAAGTTCGAAGTAAATTTTAATACTTACAAATTTTTTAAAATTATTGGCCTTAAGTATAGCGGACATACCTGGAACAAAAAAAAATGTGAATAAGTATTTTGTGATAAAAATATCACAATATTTCATTTTAGGAAATAAATAGATATATTTAATATTTCTAATATTACTTTTGACTTATCAAGTTATTATCAAGTAATGAATAATTATTAATCTTTTATTTTGGAAATATATAGGGAAAGTAGGTAAGATTATTGTGAATGAAGAAACTGTGGGTGGAGTTGATAAATATTTTTTCGATATTTATAGTTTCAAATTTAATAAGGAGAAGTTAAAAGTGTCTATTTGATTATTTAAAATTGTCAAATTTGGGTTTTCATTTAATTTATTGATCTAGGATATTTAATTTTTTGCTTTTGTCGCAAATATGGAACAATTCATGCTTATGTTAAATATCAATTTTTTTGCTTGTATTCTTGTATTAAGATGAATTTTTGCTTGTATTAAGATGAATGGAGAATTTAGAAGTGTTATGGCTGTTTATGTGTTCTTTGTACCCGGTTAAAAAATAATCTATCTGATTGACCAACATAAGCGGCATTGAAATTCGGGCATGATAATACACTACTTTTATTAAGGATGGGGTTTTTCTCTTGGGAATTAAAAATTGATTTACCTAAATTACCATTGTTATTATAAGCCGGCTGTGTATTATGTTTCCGAAAGAGGTTTCCAATTAGTGGTGAGATGTTGCCTACATGTGGAAGAGATACATTTGAATTTTTCGTTTTGGATGAAACATGTCGGAATATTTGATTTTTTATGGCTTGTTTTTCTTTTGTATCAATAAGATTTCTTATAATTTGGGAGTGGTATCCATTATTTACTCCAATTTGAATTATGGCACTCATTTCCTTCCTTCTGTCGTTTTTAAAAAGGGGGATAGCGAACGCTCTGTGGCCCATAGAACGGTAGTTTATGAGACCAGGAACTGAAAGAGATAGTGGCGTCAGAGGAAATACTTTTTCGGCATAGATTTCTATATATTGACGGGTCAAAAAATTTGATGGAGGACTTGTTTTCTACTTCCATTGTAAAATTAATTTTTGGATGATAACTATTACGAAATTTGAGATAGTTTTCTAACTGTCTATCTTTACCTTAGAAACCAACAAGAATATCATCGACGTACCTAAACCAGAAAAGAATGTGGGAGGAGAACAGACTAGAAGAGAGTCTTCATTTTCTAGGTGATCTATAAAAAATCAGTTAGAAGTGTACTTAGAGGGGATCCCATTGGTTGGTTTCCCTGAAAGAAATTTTGTAGAAGAACTAATTCAAAATTGTTTAGGATTTCATCATGTATGCTTGGGATTAGTCTGTTTTTATCCATAATATGGCTAATGATCTGTAGGAATATTTGGGAACATATTTGAAATATCAAAAGAAACGAGCCGAAACGTGTTATGTTTTACTTTTTGAAGATTTTGAAGAATGTTGCAAAGATCTATTGAATTTATTACATTGTTTTTTCGGTTTGAAATTTGTTAATGATTTGTTGAGAAATATGGATAATGATTTAGCTGGGGCATTCAAGTATGATATTACTGGGCGAATAGGATGATTGAGGTTATAAAATTTAACTAGAACGTACAATTTGGAGCTTCTGGATTCATAGGAACTAGTCTTTTTATGAATTTTGCGTAGCATTAGAAATCAGTTATCAAACAACTTTTAGAAAATCAATTAATTTGTAAGTTTTGAAACTCTCCGTCACGATATCAATTCTAAATACCTTGCCAAAGTTTTAAAAATCAAATAAACATACACCAATAAACTTAAAAAGTATAGTTTTCTTTGCGTTCATGATGCCAGATTATTTATTGAAATGAACAATTTCTGTTAGTTTTTTTTTTTTTTATTTACTAACTTAATTTTTTTTAATTTTTATTAATGACTTATTAAATCATTATGTGTCGTCATTTTCAGTTTGATTAAGCGTGAAATAACTAATAAAAAATATAAAAAAACTTTATATTATGCACGAAAAAAATTATAATTAATGAATTTTATAAATGAACTTTCAAGGGCTCCATAAATTATGCGCAAAAAAAAAAAAATTATTATGATATTGTACAGTATCTATAATGTGAAATTTCACATAACAATACTAATTGATATTATGGTCTAAGAAACAAAAAAAAACATTTATTTTACGATTGGATTGGACCTTCTGAAATTCCATACAAATCGGTCGAAAGCTGGAATTTCATGATATTAAAATTATAATTATTACAACAAAAAAAACGCTTTTTAAAAAATGAACTCCAAAGTAAAAAATAATTTTAAATTAAAAACTTCTATAAACAATTTCATTGCAATCGATGCCAACCAATCAATTTTTTAACTATGGATATGATTGGCGCGCGACTTCGAAAGGTAATTGGTCACAAAGAAATTATTCATTAAAGCTTTTAATAGAAAATTATTTTTTACTTTTTAATTCATTTTTTTTTTTTTGAAGATGTTTCTTTAGTTTGACAAATTTTTGTATTTCTTACTTTTGAGTGTTGTATACATACAATCTCGAAAATTTGTTGGATGAAATTTTATCACTGAAAATTTTTTTTGCCCCTTTCCTTTCCCCTTAGGGCTGTAATTTTTTTCTCAAATTAAGATGGGTCGACTTTAAAGCTCTATTGAATCCAACGCGAAAAATTTTTTTTTAATTGGCCTATAAATAAAGAAGTTAAACGCGAACAAATATAATAATATATCTATTCATACGTGAAGCAAAAACCTGTATACCCCTTTTTACGAAAATTGGGCGTACGGATGAATATGAAATTTGGTACACTTATAGTTTATACAGAGAAGGACTGCAGAATGTTAATATTTTTTTTGAATATGCATAAAAAATACATTAAATCAATAAAAAAAAATTTATACATATAATGACACATATATAAGAAGTGTGGATTATATTACATACACACACATACTTACACTTTTGTTTTGTTAAAAGGTATATTCACTTTGGAGTGTTTATGGTCCAATTTCGACCGCTGTAATTGGACTCTAGTATATATAAACATGCGAAATAATAACCTTCTTATATTCAGGTATGCAATCTCATCATTTTTGGATGCCGGTTAAAAATCACAAAACTGTAAAATCGATGTAATGGCTTTATTCAAGTTTCAGCAAATTATATTTAAAAAACAATTAATTTCAGATCAGTTTATGGTGATTGAAGTGTAATATTTTTATCATTATAATAAGTTTATTCCATTTGAGTGACATGTGTGTGTTGGAGTTTTGTGTAACGTTTAATACGATTTTTATATAATTAATAATAAGAACCAATTAATTTAATTTTTTTAAATATATTTTAAATTGAATAAATTTATTAAATAATTACGTTTTTATTCTTATCAAAACATGAATCATTTATTTCTATCCTGATCTGAAAAAAAGGTAAAAATTGAAATTAAAATATGATCAATTTCCTCCACATAATAGTTCGATATTTGTTAAATGATTTTATTTGAAATTAAATAACTAATTTTTTTTCTGAAGTGATTTACTGATTATTCGATTTTCTATAACAATTTTTCATAGAAAATTTCTGGTAATTCAGGCCATTTAACAAATAATGTGGGGGTCGTTTCTACTCATTTAATTGTCAACTGAACCCAGAAAGTGGAAATTTATAGAAAATTTATAAATGTTAAGAAAATCAAGACACCATGTACTTGTATCGTGATTTCCTTAATGTTAATCTCAGGCGTTACTAGAGAAATATAAAACATTTTGTCAAGTAACAAGAATAACTACAATTTATCATGTAGATTAAATTATATATTTTAATTTAAAATAAAACACCATACCTGAAATAAGTAACTTTAAATGTTGTTTCTTGTGTTTTAACAGGTATGATATAATATGATGTTTTAGCAATTTGTACATAGTGAAAATAGTTTTTACACAGAAACGCAGTTGACTTTTTATTTTAACACGTGAATTTAAGAATTTTGCGAGATAAAATTTTGGAGAAAAATTTTATGTTCCTAATCTCGCAAAATAATTCATTCGACAAAAGCCAATAGAAACAGCAAATTCAAGCAATATCTAACAAGATGTTAGTTCAGAGATCTTATGACGAAAGTTCAGATTTCTAATTATTTTAACATACGAAATAAACTTGAATATAAGGAAAGGCACTACTTGCACTTTCCAACAAATTCAGTTTTGAATTTTGGTCTAAAAAATAAGAAATCAGAAAAAACATATTTTATTATTTTAAAAAATTTTCCTAATTTCTCAACATGTTTAAACACAAAAAACTTTGGTTTAAACACAAAAAACACTGCCGCATATACAGGATATTTAAATTAAGAAAAATTAACTATACTAGGTGTTACAATTCTTATTATTAAATTAAAATCAGTCAAAAATTTCTAGTTTATTGCCCAATTTCATATGAAATAATGTGAATCTTCAAAATGCCTATCAATTTATGTGAAATAAATCAGTATTATTTATAATATTGGCAAATTTATTAATTTAAATATATTCTAATAAAAAATAATTATATTAAATTTGTTATCATTGATTGTTCTAAATATGGTAAGGTTTAGTACAAACATCCTTGACATTTTTGGATTGAATTTAAAATCAAAAAATTAGGTAAGCTTAGGTATTAGGTGTTACATCATTTAAATTTTTTTTATTGTTATTTATATCACGTTTTTTAAATGAGTGCCATTTTTAGTTCACAATTATTATTTTAATTTTTACTAACAACAAAAAATTGCAATCAAAAGTGTACATAAATTTTATATACCAGGGTAGATAATTTTTGAAAACAAAAAACAATTATAGTAGAATGAAACCAATTAGAAATGCAAGATAATATGATAAAAATGAAAGGGAAAATAAATTACGGGCGATCTGAGTTCGGGAAGTAAGAAGGGGTGAGTTTTTAAAGGTAAAACACGGTTTATTTCGATTTCCGGAAAAACTGCAAGTCCTATGGAAAAAAGTTAAATGGCAAAGTTGTAGGTAATAAGCAGATCTATACCTTTTGTGAAGTATTTTTTTGTTTGATATAAATTTTTGTCATCAAAAATGAGTACTAATTGAAAGATGCAATTGAAATGATGCTTATAATAACTGTCCAAATATGAACGTTTTGTTTTAGTAATTATGGAATATTTTTCTTATTAAATGTCATAATTGTATAAATTTTATTGACTTAAGAGTTGTGTGATGAGATGGATATCTTAATTTTTCTTAGTTTATTATTATTTTTTATTAGTAAATATAACTAAATTTTTATTAGTAAATTTGTGTTCACAAATTATAGTTAATTTATATGAAATTATACGTTTTTTAATGGTTATCATATATATTTTTTAATGTAAACTATAATTTACTTATAAGTATAATAATTGAAATTACTTTAAATTTTATTTATTTTGTTAATTTATTTTCGCAAAATTATTTTGTTAGATATCATCTTTGTCTAATACTTAAAACGTAACATGAAACACACATAAAAAAAAAAAAAAATAAATAAATAAATAAGCAAAATTCTTGCGCAAATAGTATGAAATTTGGTATGCACAACCTTGGCATGAAAAAGGAGGGCATTGAAGAGTAGTTTTTCCCGAAAAAAAATATCTAAAATAAAAATTAAAATTAGTATTTATTTTTTTGCGAAAAACTTACACACGTAGTTCATTTTCATGTCAAAATTCCAAATTGTATAACATTTGGATTTATATTTTTTGAGTTATTTGTTGCGAAAATTGAAAAAAATACATTGTACCTACTGGTACCTTCAATAGAGCTTGCTTTTTCGTAAATAGCTCATTCTGCGATTTAAACTTACATTTCTACGCTCATAACATCTCAAATTTCAATAATCAAACGCTCAGATAAAACGTGGTAAGAGACATATGCTAATAATTTAGCTCATATCGATTATTTATTCCATACCTCTAATTTGATATTAAACGGTGTTTAATTTTGCGCAGAATCTTTTAAAAAAAAATAGCACCAACTTCAAGAAAACAATTAATTAAAGAAAAATTAAATTAAAAAAATTAAATGGCCATTCGGAGTTATATTTTTAGCAAAACATAGATTGTTGTTGGTGACGACTAACTGACAACTGGTTACAAGGAAATTATTTGTAGAAGTAATTAAAAACTATTTTCTACTTTTTAGTCCATTTCATCGAAGTGTTTTTTTTTTGTGTTTATAAAAAACCTGTTTTGGGAAATTTATAAGCTTTTGCATCTTGACCATACCCAGCTCAATCTACGATGTTTTCAGAGAAGTAGCAATCGTCGATTACTTTATGAACACGTTTTGTGCGAAGTACGAACCAACACACAAAAAAAGCAAAGCAATCATCTAATCACACTTATCTTGAAAACTTCTCAACCGATTTTGATGAAAGTGGAACTTTTGAAAGATATAATCGAAAAAAAACAAAAATTACAGCAATCCAATTCTTAATTTCTGGACAAACATGCATACAGATATAAATGGGCACATATCAACAGAAATAAAATTGGGCATACTTTTATGAAGCAGATCATTAAGACGAAAATATATTGTATAATTCCAATAATTATTACATTCCAAACTGATCGAATTGATTCACTTCCATTTTTTGAAGTCAGAAAAATAGTATTTTTGAAGAGAATTATAAAATCTATACAATTTCGATCAGATTTTATTCCATAAAAATAGATAATTTTTCGGAACAGGATATATTAAATAATGGAATATATTATGGGAAATTTTTCATACAATAATTACGTATTTAAAATAATGGTGAACTCACGATTTTACATAATAATAATAATTTGTTTTAAATAAAGTTTTTTTTCTTGATTTCATAAAATATATTACTTATATATAAGTATGTAATTCGTTTTGTGAATTAATATATACCTATAATTATATGTTTAATTTATGAAGTGGTAAGTAAAATATATTACTCATATAATTCAAGTTCAAAGAATTAGACATATTATAAAATATATTAAATTAATTACTTCGTGCAATTGTAATTATAATTTTGATATCATATTTTATAATTTTTTTTTTTTTTGTATTTTTATAAATGATATTGCATGCATGTTGGTATAATCCTCTTAAATGTTGGTGCCTTTTAAATTTTAAGATATAATTCGGAACAAAATTAATGCATCAACCTAAAATATCGTTGATTTTTTTATGTCTGTTAACTTTTGATAGTGAAAATGAAAACATAAATTTTGGCAAAAATTTCAATTTATGTAGCAAAATTCTTATATATTCTAAATTTCAGTCATAAGAGCACATTATATGAATTTATTATCTTTCAGTTTAAATTCGATATTTTTACCCTTACATCACGTGACCTAAAACACTAGGCTGCCACAATGTGACGTCATATCGGTAAAATTATTATTTGTCAGTTCAATCTACTGGTGTTGTTATACCAGTATCCTAAAATTATATACCGATATTACGTCACTAAAATGGTAGACAACGTTTTAGCTTTTAAATCATTCAAACAAAAGCTGTTTGTTTCAAAGAAATAAACATTTTTTGTATTTGCACTTTTCTTCTATTGTTTAACAGTTGGGTCAAGAATCCATTGAACCCAATAAAACGATTTTGCTCATTCATGAATTTAAATTTACTTTTTATGTTTAGATGACCATAATTTTAGGACGCTATCTCTTTTTGTTGTTGCATTATTTCAGCTCAATATTCTTTTAATTTTTTCCTGATGTTGGTCTGACAGGCGGAAGTGGACTAATTTAGTGATTATGTAAGCCACTATACAAAAATTATGTTAATAATATCTTCAATATTCGCTAGCGTTACAAACTGTAGATTAAAAGTAATATACTCTGACGTTATTCTTTATACGTCGAGTATAAATCTTTTTTATCGAACTATTAAATAAAATTTTGTGAACAGTTCTCATTATTTATGAGTCTAAATTATAAAATAAATGACATACTCTTGAATATATTCAATGAAAATAGTTAACAATATTGATATCACACTATTTTTGGTAACTGTAAACATCCGTAAACAATTTGCATATCGACTACGTAATACTACGCAGAAATTATTCATACACAACTAACTACTTTTACTTATTATAATAATGAGGCAATGCCTATTTTATCTATCAGGTGTTAGGTCCACGTGCCTATTGTGTATTCTATACAATACACCATCATAATGATTTGTTTTTCTCTTCCTTATATTAATAGATGATAAATGCCAGATAAAATAATATTCTAACAAGTATTTTCTCATAATACTTTAAGCAATGTTTTTCTGTTAAGTCATGATTTATTTAAATTAATGTAGGTTTGCAGGTGAGTAAGGCAATTGTAATAGGTGTGCTCATACAAAATTTTTTAAGTATTAAACTAGCCGAAGTATAATTGTTTTTTGGTAAAACGAATTAAAAGTCAGTTGAATGAATATTTAAAATAAGTCAGTTTTATGGATATTTTATAAAAAAATTGGACCGAAAAAAATTATCATAGGAGCATAGATTTATGCTTTTGTAGAAATTTAAGCCATGAGAATTGGTAATAGTCAAGAATTTATACCAGGGTAGAATCCATTAAAAATGGTAAAAAGTAAAAAAAAAATTATAGTAGAATCAAAACCATTGGAAACGGAAGAGAATATAACAAAAATGAAAGGAAAAATAATTTACAGGCGATCTGAGGTGGGGAAGTGGAAGGAGGTGAGTTTTTAAGGGTAAAACACGGTTTATCTCGATTTCCGACAACACTACAAGTCCTATGAAGAAAATTTAAATAGCAAAGTTGTAGGTAATCAAAAGATATCTGACTTTTGTATTAAAATAAATAAAAATTGCAAAAAATTATATAAATTTATATTTTGCTTTACCGGTTTCGACTGTTTTTGCAATCGATTTCAGTAGCTTAATATACTTAAAAATTCCAACAATAAAAAATTTTCGCTTCTGCACTTCATTTATTAAAATTTTTATATTTTATTATTTTAATTAATTCTCTAAATGGGAGTTATTTTTAAGTATTAATATTAAGGTCAAATTTCTAGCCACTGTAGATGACTGTAAAATACGGTCGATACAATTTTTTTGTGTGATTGTAGTGGGGTATTTATTTAAAAAAAAAAAAATGATCACAATATCTTGAATTGAACAAAAATAGAATTACGACAAAATAATTCTTAAAATATGCCCATAAAAATTTTGACAGAGATCTTATGCATATAAGTATTATAAAGGCAATTTATAATTGCTAATTAATATTTAAAAAAATAATAAGTTGATAGATATCGATCGGACAGAAGGAGATGACCTCATAATATGACAATGCAAGGTCCATTCACATAATAATAATCTAAGTTCCGTACTCATTATATAGATTGAGAAGCAACAATCTTTGTTGCTATTAATATAAAAGTATAGATAATACATTCACTTCAGCAATATATTTTATATAGACTTTCTATTACAATCATAATCCCAGAATCATTTTATTAAATACAAAATACCAATGTTTTTTGTATTGCATTTGTACTCATAAATATCAGTAAATTTATTAGCTTAATTTTAATGAGTTAAATCTTAATAGGGACCCTTCACTGACGTAACATAATTACCGATCTCAACCGATCACCAAAGTTAAGCAACAACAGACACTGTCATAACATGATCATCGAGGATTACTGTGTACTGTTGTTGTAAAAGATTGAATATATACCCACTGTAGTCACTATATATATAACTATAGTAGTTGAAAAAGTGACTTAAAAAAAATATTAATAGAATAATAATGAAGTTTTACTTGCTTCCTTTGCTACGAAGAGCACTACCGGGGATTTTCAGATTTACTCGAGCGCATCCGATTAAGATACGGAAAATACCTTGTCCCTTGTTGAGTACCTCCACACAACAAGATCAAATAGACTATTGATAGATAGTGCATCTTCAGATGTATTTTTGTAAGGAAATAGCCAACAAAGGCATGAAGCTCTGAGAGGGAAAGTAAAGGAAACACATTATTTTGTTTTTACACCTACATCGATAGTCTAATCAATTAATCGCCCCGTTGTTCATAATTGTGAAACTACTGGCTGTCAGGATTCGAAGTCACGAACTCCCAGTCAAAGATGTCAAACGATTAGTCGTGATTAACTCATATTGCTAGTGTTTAAATGATCAACATCTATTTATATAACTGTAATTTAAATTTGAATCGCGTATAAATTCATAATTATATTATTTATTGTTTTAATACAACATTTTAATTCAATAAATCAAAATAATAAATGACATATTTATATTTACAAGTACGGAAAACATCAAAAACATATTTATTATAACAGTTAAAAATTGGAGGTTATATTTATGTTATAGCATTATTTACATTACTAGATAGTATATACAAAACACAAATAAATATGCAAATTGGAAGATGATTCAAACAAAAGGCCTTCATTTTATAGCAAATAACATCATACATGTTATTTACATGTCCTTAAATTTTATCGATATATCCTTTATTGGATGTATTGATATTTTTAATATTTAAATTATTAAAATCAATATGTCAGCAAATAATACGGGTATCTGCATGCTTTGGTGTCAGTAAATATTGATCAAATAATTTGTTTGGATTAAGGTACATGTACCTAATTACGGGACATATTAAGACATTATGTACTTTGGGGATGATTTACGAATTAAATATAATAAATTTCTTTCACATCAAAGTTCGGAAACATTTTTTGGTGACCAAATCTCTAGTTTATAGTATATTAAATGTCAATTTTCGTCATACAAGTCGAGTTTGTCACAAATTTTGGGATAAAATTAAACTGTTGACATAATAAAATACAACTTTGCCATTTAACTTTTTTCCATAGGATTTGTAGTTTTGCCGGAAATTCAGATAAATCGAATTTTACCCTTAAAAACTCACCCGCCTCCTACTTCCCGAACTCAGATCGCACGTAATTTATTTGTCCTTTCATTTTTATCATATTATCTTGCATTTCTAATTGGTTTCATCCTACTATAATTTTTTTTGTTTTCAAAAATTATCTACCCTGGTATAATGTGATAAATAGCACATTTATTAGAGAAAGTATTGTAACAATATCAGCATGAATGGAACATGAAATCAGACCAAGTAACATCACGTACATCACGTCATCGATTACGCAAACTAATACTATATATAAAATATACAAGCAGAGCTATGATTAGAAACCTTATATGTTTATTTATATAATAATAATTATATGTGTTACTAAATTTGCTGCTAATATTTATAAAAACATATTAAATCCATTTATCAAGTATCCATATCTAATAGAAGTATTAGTTTAAGTTTATCAAATGGTTATTAATAGATACACAACAACAGTATATTGACATGTTAATTGTCTTACTATTATTTAAATATGGTGTACAACTTATATATAATATACTTATATTACAACCCACAATCGTTTTTTGTAAAACAATGTTTTTTTGTTTGTTTTTAATCTAATTATAATGATATAAAACCAACCTAGTTATTATTTAAATCATAGACATAGAATATGTGGATAGCTAATTCATTGAATAAGACAAGAAACTCAAAAAACTGAATGATTTTTTTAAGAACTAATTATTTTTTGTATATAAAATAAGTAAATAAAACACCATCAATGTAAAAACAAATTGTATTATTACGGTTAAGTCTGGAGTATAAGTGTACAAATGTAAAAATAGGATACTATGAGAGCATAGATGATGTTGACATGCATAATACATTATAAATAAGAAAAACAACAATGTCTACTAATCCATATATCTTATATCTATGATTTAAATATATTTCATACAAAGAACGTTTCTAAACAAAATCTAAATTTAAAAACATTTATATATTATAATTATCCTTTATTAGCAACAAATTTGTGCAATAGACTTGGGATAACAAATTTTTAAACATTGGCTAATTATACTCGATATACATAATATGTCAGAGTATATTAATTTTAGTCTAAAGTTTTTTACGCTATCTAATATTGACCGCACAAACAAAGTTTTGATATAGGTGTATCAAAATGTGGCTATACTATCTTATAGCCTGAAAAAAAATATATTTCTATTTATTTAAACTAAATTGTGTTTACTTTTTGCAAATGAGACGAAATAAAATGTAATATTTGACAAATTTATCTACCACGGAAACGCCCAGTGATTGGTGACACCTCTGGTGACGTCACTAGCTAGTAAACTATTGAATATATTACATACATATATTATATAAAACAAGTATGCCATGGATGCTGTACTGTTTTGATGTATTTATATGAGCTGGATTACTAGCGTGTTACGTCACTCATACCACGTGTCAAACGTCATTACAGGAACATCATTTTTCGCTCTGTTTTGAAAATTTAAACTTTTACATTGCTTTTTATTGGTCGTAGTGTATATTTCCCGGAAATATCAATGTAGTGTAAAATGATTTCCAAAAATTAGTCAAATAGCCTATTAGAAATTTTATTCATTTGAAAATATAACCTACGTTATAGAAATTTCAAAATCCAAAAACTGTTTTGGCATGAAGTAGGAGAACGTCCTTAAAACATTTATTATTAATGAATATAATAAATATTAGTGATAATTTTTGTTTATAGATGATATATTAAACTTATTAATACATGATTTGTAGTTTTAAAATTAAAATACCAGCGTGAAAAAGGAAAAACATAAACCGGTATTGCTAATCAAACCTGTACGGTAGTTGTCATATTATTCTAGTGATAATTTTTGTTTATAGATGATATATGTAACTTATTAATACATGATTTGTAGTTTTAAAATTAAAATACCAGCGTGAAAAAGGAAAAACATAAACCGGTATTGCTAATCACACCTGTACGGTAGTTGTCATATTATTCTAGGAGTGCACCTCTTTCAAAGAAAGAGTCATTTTATCAAATACATTGATTTCAAACTTAACAATATTATGAACGATAAAATTTAATAATTATTGTTCAATTCTATAGTTTTGTTAAATTGTTCTTCTGTTCAAGAAAATATAAATTAAGTTAGAAATACATTTTTTTATCTAAAAAGTTCATTAATTAAAGGTTTATCCAACGGCATTAAACTTTTTCTTACTCAATTTTGTAAGAAAATGATAATAAAAGCATAACCCCACTGACGTAACGTAATTACCAATCTCAACCGAACACCAAAGTTAAGCAACAACAGACACAGTCAGAATATGGATGAGTGAACATCTAAGATTGCTGTGTACTGTTGTTTTATAGATTGAATATATACTTACTGTAGTCACTATATAACTTTAGTAGTTGAAAAGTGACTTAAATAAAAAGCCTTACACAATATAGAAAGCTATTTCAAAACAACTTTAAAATATATTTAATGTGATATATAAACTATTAAATTAATAATTTCCTTGTAACAAATCGCTTTTCGAACAATTATTCTTCAAAAATTCTAAAAAATATTTATTTTCTGCGCAATGTGATATTCTGTAGATTGATATTCAATCCTTGCTTTTAATTATTAATAATTACAACTAATAATAAAGATTAAATATTTTCAAGGTAAAATTTATGACACTTAAATGATAACAAAAAATTATGTCATTGTAATAAAATTCCATCCAACATCTGTATAGTGTCAAGTAATAATTATCTCTTCAATGTATATACAGATTATAGACATGAAAAAAAAGAAATCTAACACGCGCTCATAGAAAATTTACATTAATGAATATTCATAAATGTACGTTTTTCCATATAGTATCTACCCACGAGCTACGAAATGTGGAAAAAATTTCATACTCTGGTCAATACGAGCACTGTCCAACTGGGAAAAATTCGGTAACATCTAAAATAAATAGACAAGATGGTTAATCGTAAGAGAAAAGAATAAAATCTTGCAGAGATCAATATTGTTCATCTAAGCGAAAAATCTGTCAATTTAAAACGATTTAAGATTCAAAATGACTTCAGCTTGGAGTTTCAGAACTTAATTGTGTCAATGAAAGCAGGAGACAAATACAAGTAAAAAGTATTGTAAGATAATTTTTATTTTATTCCAAAAATGAGCGTTTGTAATAATTATGAAAATAATTTATAATTGTTTTAGTTGCTTGCAATTTTCAATATAAGTGAATTATACTTTCCTATTTAATTTTTTATTTTATTTGGGAAAATTTCACTACAAAGATTTAAAAATCTTCAATTACTTAGTACAGCGAAATAACTTCGCTATGTTGATAAAAAAAGTGTAAGGTCCACACGAAGAACTTCCCAACGGCGAGTATAAAAAAACAATAATTTGTTTATTAATACTGAATGAGGACATATTTTTGTCTCTTTTTTGATTATTTTCATCATCAAAAATCGGTCCAGTTATTTTTTGTTGAGGAAAAAGCCCAAAAATTATATATATTCGTATAAATAAAAAAATTATTATTTTTCATTCTCTCCGTTAGGTAGTTCGTCCTGTAGACATTATGGGAAACGTCCTGTGATTGGTGACAGTGAATTAGAGACGTGACTAGCTAGTAAATTATAGAATACATTACAAGAACTTACCATTAGAAAGATACAAAATATAAACTATAAAGATAACAAGCAAGTGTTTCTTAATTATAAAATAATTTAAATTAAGTTAATTATAAATAATGACGGAATTTTTAATTATATATTGTTCTGTATATATCATATTGACAGGTTGATTGGTTATGACAAAAAAAATAAATCAAATTACTATTATTATTATTATTATTCATTCAATCGAGTAGGAGTTAAATGAAATGTTTGCTTGAAACAGAAACATTACTATAAAAAGAATTGCTGCTTTATATTTTTAAATTAGCATAATCTAAAATTAGTTTATAAATCATTTTTTAAATGCTAAAAAATATTTTTTAAACACTTTCAACTGTACGCATACATTGGCCTTAATTTTATTGCGTTCTTTAGAATTTTATCATCCAAAAGTATAATTATTGATTTGTTTGATATAATAAATTGGTCTTTAATTATAATTTATTCTTTGAATAATTTCTAAATGCGAAATACTTATAAGCCCACTTAATAAGCCAGAGAATGAGTAAAAGTGTTGGGACAACTCCGTTTTTTAAAATTCTTTTTTCAACCTTCAGGATCCACTTACATCTGAAAATTGAGAAAATAAGGGTAGTTTTCCCACCCCAAACAGTGATTTTAAAAAATGTAAAACACTCAAAAACAATCACCACGAAAATCATTCTTGAGGCCGCTTTTCACGAATCCGAGGTCAAAGATCAATTGAAGATGGTTTTAACCCTATTCAAACCCTCTAGTAGAGGCAAGGGTTAAAAAACATTTTAATTTCAAAATTTCACCGCGGAAATCGTCTCTCCGGAGTTTTCGGGATCGCTGATTACGAATTTGATTGCAAAAAAATGAGGATTGATGCATTCTCAATAAAACCACTCCTAGTGACACAGATTAAAAAAACTATGTAATTCATAGTTTTCCTTCGAAAATATCTAGAAATGACAGAGACAAAAGAACGACCCTGAAAATCCAAGAGAGTCGATTTTCGTGGTGAAATTTTGAATGTTACTATTTGGGTTGGGAAAACTATACTCAATTGTCACAGTGAGGCAGAGATTAGTGGTTACGAATGTTCCTAAAGATCTAAAGAACTTGCTTTAACTAATGTCTCTATCAAATGCGTATTTAGGCGCTTGGTAATACGATTCCTTTTCACCAAAATTTTGAAACCTTCTTATTCAAATTTTGAATTAAAAAATTGGTCAATAATTTCTAATAATTTATTAGTCCTGGAAAAATTTTGTTCAATTATTCTTTATCAATTCAAATGTAACGAAACTTTTAATTGATAATCATGGAATCATCGGTTATGATTCCCCTCTCACAACTTTAATTATAGATCCACGCCTGGTTAGCAAAAATTCCAAGAGTTTCTAGTTTTTTTTTATACTTTGTTTGATGTTATGCAAACAGATAGACGAATATGGGCAAATTTAATTTCTATCAAGACGTAAATCAAAATTTTGTGAATGTCTTCAATATTTTCTAGCGTTACAAACATAAGACTAAGTTTAATATGCCCTCATATATTTCACATAAAAATTTCCCGATATAAAAAGTGTTATTGAAACGAACTACAACTATTTTTAGTTACAAAATAATATTCAAAATAATCCTGATCATTAAAAACAATAATAAAAAATAGACAATTTCAGTGCAACCTCGATGTAACAGAGTAAATTAAAAAATATTCGTTATATAGAGAGGTTAGATTGGACTAACGATTCATTTAACAAGGTAAAAAAATTTAACCTTAACATTACGTAGATGCTTATCTGCTTAATAAATGAAAACACTCCGAAAAACAGAATTATTTATTTGAAAAGAGTTTACGATTTTTCGTTTCTGTGCGACACTTCAGAAATACCTTTCTCGTTTCTCAGTCATTGCAACTTTAAAACTTACAAACAACAGTATTAACTTTACTAACCATCGAATCAAAAAAGAAGAATCATCAAACTCCAAGAGCTTACCGTACCAGAACCTATCCAAATATGAATTCCTATTGTACAATGAAATAGAAATAGTTGTTACGTTATAGATTTAAAAAATCGTTAATATAGAGTTCAATAAATTTTTATCTATATTCTGCAATGATTAAAAATTCATTATAAAAAAGTTTTTGATAAATATATTTTCGTAATGTTTGGGTATCTTTTGCATTAGCTTCTAGGAGCTTTGAAAAATTCGTTAAATCGATAAATTCGTTATATTGAGGCTCGTTATATTACGGTTACACTGTATATGTAATTTATCATTGATATAAAATATTATTTTATCAAAAGACAATTAATATTTACATATAATTCTGTAATTACATCTATTTTATGTGAGCTTAAGCCACAAACAGATATATTATATGTATTTATAAAAATAAATCAACATAAACCTTGTAAAAAAATATAATTATTTATGATTTGATAAAAATAAATAATTACATCCATAAACGAAAAATTAATCTGGAGTAACTGTTTAATCTTTATTAAAAAAATTTGCTGAAGATAGATAGTAATGAATAGGTAATCTTTTCAAGATGTTGACGTTCTGAGGTTTTGCTGTTATTTAACGACGTTTTGCTGTTTTATTTTCAGTTTCCTTAGGCAATCTAGAAAGTTTAAATAATTAGTTACACATTGTTTTGCGACGTTTCGCTGATTTATTTTCAGCTCCCTCAGGCAATCTACAAAGTTTTAATAATTAGTTACATGTTTTTCTATAATTAGTTACAAAGATTAGTTACAATGTGTAACTAATTACTAAAACTTTGTAGATTGCCTGAGGAAGCTGGAAATACATCAGTGAAACGTCGCAAAATAAGAAAAATCAGCATCTGATTATTTTTACTGTCCAAGCTCCCAAAAAATAAACTAATTTTTAAAAAGTAATAATATATTATGCACTTTTAATGTAGGGTCTTAACGAAACAGCTCCATGCAGGATTTTCAGTTTGCAGGTTTTCGTTCCTCTTCTTAGACTTATAGGATGTCTGTTTGTAATTCATTTTTGTATTTTTATTGTTAATTGAAATATAAAATATTCTAAAATGACTTGTGTATATAAGAACACGGTGTATTTCTTGCCATGCAGCATCAAATTTTTCGTAAATCTCCGATGATTTTGAGCATCAAATTAATTTTAATGCTTAAATTCTCAAAAAATACGCAGTGTATGTAACAGTCTCGATGAATGAAAACTTCTATTGAAAAGTCTTAAAAAACATTAACATTTCAAAATACCAAATACTCTCGAAAATTTTGGAATGTGTTATAAAGGGTCATCGTATTATTTTTTCGTCGAGAATAATTTATTACATTTTTTAAAAGTTATTAATATTGTTTATGGAAGTCGCTTGAGAGTTGAAAATTAGATTTTTATGTATACTTTGTTAATACAATCATAAAACTACGCAATTATTATCAACAAAATAGAAATACAATGAAAATATAAACGCTGTAAAAACAATTGCGTACTTATTAAATACAGTGAAGCATATTTAAAAAGATAAAAATAACAAAAGGGTCACGTGAAAGTTGAAACCCTATGGAAAGTTTTCTTCCAAAAATTATTGTATTTTTAGTGTGTTTTTAATTCTGTTTCGTTTATTCTAATAAAGTCCGAGTGATAGAAGATTTTTGTGTTATAAAATATAATTTCTAATACTAAAAATTATACGTTTTGTGTTCTTATAGATTTATTTACAAAAAATAGAATATGTTCTGTTCAATTGGAATTTAAAAACAAAAAATATTTAAATTTCAGAGTTTAAAATGATAATTTTTTAGATTTTTTGGGAGATAAATTTTGATAGCTTGTTTAAAACATAAAAACCTTTTGCTGTAATTGGTCGATAATTAAAAACTATAATAAAACATTAACTGGCATGTAAACAGTGAATATATCCAAAATAAAATATACCTATTGACATTTACATGAAGGTTCATAATTAAAAGGTAACAAGTAAAATATTGTTAATTAGATTTGATAAAAATCAATCTCATGTCTATAAATCTAAAATTTGTTGCATTGTAAATGAATTCTTTAATTATTTCTACAAAGAACAGGAAATATTACCTACATCTTAAACATTTTTTTTTGTGCTGCCCTAAATTTATTTTTTTATACAGAATGTTCCACAAATATACTGACCACAACGCATTATTGATCGTTCTATCTATCTATGTTTCCCCGCAGTTAATTTTGAGGACAATGTACGATTTTGAAATTAACTATAAAGTTTTTAGAAAAATTGCATGGTTTCTTTGAGAAAAATCTCCAAATATACCACCTTTTGCTATAGCAAAAGTATGTATATGTTCTTGAAAGAAGCGAATTTTTGCTATCAATGTTAAATGATATAATAAGGATATAATCTTCACCCAGTTTGTGAGGAAAATCTCCGAAAATATCAATGGAAGCCAAGAAGATGCGCATATCTGTATTCGATGTGATATAATCAAGACAATTAGAAAACCTATAATTGCATAACTGCAAATCGACTTTTTGAAGCTTTGTTCTATATTCTATATTGCAATTGGCGTGAAATGATTTAAGAATAGAGAAAAACTGAAATTTTTTTCTATTCCCCATACATTTTGAAAATTTACAAAACTACCCACTTTTAAAAATACGTAAGCTGACCTGAAAATCAATATTGATAAAAAATTTATATTTTATTTTAAATCCCCTTCCTTTTAATGCAATCAAGACAGTAGCGTGTTTCTGTTTCTATTTTTAGAGAAGCCTACAGCTAAAAGAGCTATTATTAATAGATGTAATAGCCTTATTATTTACTACACACACTGTATTCAATGTAAAATAAACAAATATAGAAATTCATATATAAAAAATAGATTTGATGACTAATAAAAATAATAAATTTAAGGATGTTTGGGAGGTATGTAAAATAGCTACGAGACGAATGAAAATTTAGTAGAACGTTCATCAATCCATCCTTAATCATTAGCATAAATTAAAAATCGATTCACTAAATTGTTAAACAGTTATTGCAATTTTAAAAAAAAACTGTAATTTTACATGAGATTTGTTAATCCGATCAGATTCAATTAATTTGTATTAACTGAAAAAAAGCTACCAGGAACGTTTGTATTAAGTACTCTAGCGAACTAATTGGGCTAAAACACAGGCTAATAATGTCCTTTTCAATGGAAAAATAATTTGGTGCATAGGAAAGTCCAGCAACACTGTCGTTATCTAAGACCTGTAGTGACTAGCAATTGTTTCTTCTAACTCATTTTAAAGTCTTTAATTCGTTTAAATAAACTTTGTGCAAATTCTGCCATCAATACAGACAGATGATTTAGGCAATTTAAAAATTTAAATAATTAATATAAAAATCTTAACCCATATTTTTAAATAGTAGATATGGTTTTAATTCGACAGCTATTAGATAACGAACGAATGTTATCACAAGCTCAAGAGAGTACAATATATCATCTTTGACGATTGTACCAATATTAGAATTATATCATATATTATACGGTGTTGACTAGTTTTCATGCGATAAAATAATATAAGATTTAATATTTAATTAATGTATGAAAAATAAATTAAATTTGTAAAAAAAGAAAATTAAATCATACTCTTTACTATTCGTTAGAAATTATAAAATAATTTAACCATAAATTACAGCTTAAAAAATTCGAATATATTTTTCTGTTTGAAGTACAATTTCAGTCTACATGCTGAGACAAAAGTTTTTTTCAAAAGATTAAAAATATTGATTATAACATTTAAAAATACGTTGAAAGAAAAATCGATTATAATTTTGTCATTTACGATTCAAAGATTTAATAAAACTGAACATTTTTTTCATATTTTGAATTGAATTGAACTATAATCGTCAATTGAAATAATGAGTTAATTTCATACACTTTTTCCGCTACTTGTATCTCCTCCCAAACATCCTTAAGCTAATAATATTCGTAATAATAATAATAATAATAATAAAATATAAACAAAATAAAAACAATTTAGTATATAGATTTCGAACAAGATAAACAATAATATCATTTAAATGATCAACTACATACGTATATATATACTTATGATGTATGTAGTATATAATTACATATATGAACATTTAGTTTATATATATATATATATATATATTTATATATATATATATATATATATATATATATATATATATATATATATATATATATATATATATATATATATATATATATATATATATATATATATATATATATATATTAGATTAGATCATCTCATCAGCATCAGTTAGTTATACGTTTAGTTTACACAACATATGATAAATGATTTGCTTTATAAAGTACTCGTAAAATTTAATTTTATGTATATACTGTAATGAACTAACACTAACGTAGATCATTAAGGGGACTCACTATACATTAATTTATATACTCTGCAATATATATATTATGTTGGAGTATATTAATTTTAGTCTCCAAAGTTTGTAACTCTTGAAAATACTGAAGCCACAAACAAAATTTTGATAAAGATATTTATAGAATCACCTCATTAGTTCATCATCATGATAACTGAAAAACGAAAAGAGATGAAATTTTGTTAGCGTATTCTGGACCAAGTGAGTATAAGTTTGTAAATTAATTAAAACAATTCATTGGGTCTTATTGATCCATGAACAAATTTTTAAACCATAAAAGATAGAAAAAACAAACCCAAATACTTTCTGTTTGAAACATTTTTGTGTAGAGTATCTAAACAATTAGCAATGTTAGTTGTTATCTTCGCTTGTTTTATTTTACATTAAGCTTCATTCCGTACCTGTACCCCTTAAAATCGAGAAAAATCGAAAAAATTGGGAACAATTATTTATCGCTGATTTTGATAAAATTATTTGTATAAGAGTAATTCGACCCGTAGATATAAGAAGTCTCCGTTTAATAATTTGATTCTTCGATTTTAAGCTATCACCAGAAATCTGATCCAGAGATGATTATTCCGAACAAATTTCACCCGATAACTCGTTAGTTGGAAATCTAATTGAAAAATTCGTATCCTTTTTTGTTGTTCTAAGCCTTAATAACTCCAGAATACCCAAAAACTTCAAAAACATTTTATTTTTTGGATTTTTTTTGCTGATACAATTTTTATCCAAAAAAACGTAGTTAATTTCAAAAATGAATATTAAAATGAATGTAAACAAAATATATACCATCAAAATATTTGTACAGTAAAAACGTCAGATAATTTATAAAATATAATAAACAACATTGAATTCTTCGAAATTGAAAATTGAATTGAAAACAAATCTTATAATTCTCGTAATAATTTTGCAAGGCTATTTTATAACAAAAAGTATTTTAATACTTACAGCAGCTAACATTTATAAAATATGTTATGGAAATTGTTGGTAAAAACGTACCTGTAAACAAAAAACAATTTTATATAAATATTTATTAAAAATTATTATAAACATTTGAAATTATGATATTTGTTACAATTTTTATCTAGGAAATACATAATATTTAACATTCAAAGGATAGCGTATATTTTTTGCGATATCGAGTTTTTACGAGAAAAATACGACTTGAAGTTCCCTGAATCCAAAAAGTTTTTAGAAATGGTACTGTCTATGGTCAAACAATCTTCTAAGCCAAAATAGCTACAATCATCAAATTTTAAATTTAAGATTCGGATGGCACAATGTCGAGCAAATAGTAATTTCGTCGAAATTGAACTATCTTGGAGGAATTTTCGTCAAACTTGGTATGAGTTCTAAACTTATCAATATTTATAACTTTTTCTGAAATTTGTCTATGGGAAAATTCACATAAAGAGGATTCTGGGTGACATGGGTAGAGTCAATTAGTTTTTTCAATTTTATTTTTTAATGATTCAAATCATTTTCATTTCAAATTTTTCTTCAAGGAAATAGAGATTATTAGAGATTAAATTTAATATTCTAGTAAAAGGACTAAGAGTATTAAAATCTTTTAAAAGACTCCTCATCATCTGCGAGCAAAGATGCCTTCTAGCATAAGGTGACAACCAGATTGTTATTATGTTGTTGGTGGAGCCGGTTCGTTATTATCCAAGCGATAGTGTGATCAACTACTCACTCCTTTTTTTTTTATTATAACTGATAAAACTGCCGCTATATGTATTTTAAACCGCAGTCTCCAGTCTACGTAGTCAAATGAGTAAAGGTATTAGTGCCTTTACTCACTTGGCCACTGAGCCGGTTATCTAGTAAAAAGATATAATAGAAAAAGAAAATTATGTGCCGCGTCGCAGATACTTTAGTTTTAAATACAAATTTGAGTAAAACGAACTATTTGAAAGCACTATTTTTTTATTGCACAATAAAACATTTCTTTTGTTTTCTAAATGAAAACATTTGATTATATTTTAAAGCTTGACGAACAGCACACAGTTCAGAGGGAACAAATTAACTAGAAAATACGTTCAGAGCTTTTAAAAAAGTATTTTTAGTATTTTATTAAAAGTTTATGAATTTTTAGAGCAAACTAATAAACTAGTCGTAAAGTTAGCAGAGCAAAATATTCAAAATTAAATTTAAATATTCTCTAAATTAGGTGCTTTTTAAGTGCTATTTAATTAAGAAAATTGGCAGAGCAATGTGCAAAAATAATCTTTATAATATAAGTATCACAATTAGGTGCTTTTTAGGTGCTTTTAACCTAATCAGAATTAGGTGCTTTTTAGGTGCTTTTATGGTGTACTTTCCATAAATCAATTTAATCAAAGTTACCAAAAAACTCCGTGAAATATGATTCACTGAAGAAAAGTGTCAAGGTAGCACAGTTGCACAGTTTTAAGAAGAACAGAAGACACTCCATAAAAACACCTAAAAACCAGCTAATTTTCGTACATACATTATATGATTATACTTTTTATTTCAGAATTGCTCTGCAAACCAGATATCACGACAACAGTGCATCATAATGACTCAATTTGTTTTATTTAATTTGAGCACCTAATTTAATTTTGCAACACTTAATTTTGAGCATATTTAAATTCAATTTTGATTACTCTGCTAGTAGCTTGACTAGTATTCAAATAAATTGTGTAGAGTATCCTACAATGAGACAATAAATTTAAACGTAAATATACATAAAATAAATTGATTAAAGTAAGTAAGTAGTTAATACTCATTACATACTCAAGTCAGTCAGTCATAAGGTCATGACGCAGTTTGGTTAACATTTGACCTGACCCGCCTTCATATAATATAATTCACATTTTCATTTCTATAGTTTTTTATTATATATTTATACAATATATCTTTTTACTATATTTGTATTCTTCTATAAAATTGTTTATATTTATTTTTTTTTATATTTATTTTAATAATTCTTCCTGTAAACACACCCACACACACACACACAAACACACACATTCATCAAGTAATCATAAGTTTATAGTTTTAACACAACAAATACGTAATTTATTTACCATTAATAGTTTTACTTGTAATTCTAATTATAATTTATATTAATAATTGTTATTATTTTATGTTAATTTGCATATGCAAAGTCCTTATTTTAAATTAACTTCTTGTTTGAAACATTGTTTGATGTGTTGACCTTAACACGAGCTAAAAAGAATTTTACTATACACAGAATATATTCTTAAACATTATCATAGAATTTTCTCGAATTTTGATCCATAAACAATACATCAGTTTAATCAGCTAGAATGCATCTTTGCCTACAGGTAATGGGGTGTTCTAAAGAGGGTACAGAGGACCAAAAGGTCTTGGTATAAGGGACGAAGTTGCGGTTCGTCGCTTTATATACACTAATATATCAGTTTTGAAGTGAAAACTTGCTTTATTGAAAGTTTTAATCAATATTTTATTTGATACAATTGTATTCAACTCTTTGTCAATGAATTCACTACCTTAATTTTATAAATGACATTTTGCTCTCCTAGCATTAAAATATTTTTAGTGCCCGAAGATGTTTTTATTAATTCTGAAATCAATAAAAATGAAAGTTTTGTGATAAAGCCTGGTATTAAGCAATAAATTTACTTTCAATTTTAACCATATTTTTGGTATAACAAACCCTTATCAAGATATTTACTTAGTTTATGTAGCTCTTGCGCGACGAAATTTTTAAATACTAATTATTTTTGAATAATTAAAAATTCAATTATATGAAAAAAAGCTCTGATTAAGCAAATAATTAACCTTGTTTTCCCAGTAATAATGAAAATTTCGGAATAACACGGCACTGACATTCGAATTCTTAAAATTCGTAATTACTAAAATCACAAACATCGAAAATCACTACCACTTGTAAAGAAAGTAACATTCAAAATGAACAATTTTAAAATACTAAATATTTTATTTTCAATATTGATTTTCTTAATAGAATTAAACCTTCATTAGAAAAACAAATTTAAATTTTTAATTGGTATTTAAAAGTCTATCTCGTTAAAAAATCGAATAACAGTGTTTTGATTAAAAATATGAAAGTTATTTTTATCGGTATAAATAAATCAGTTTCGTGATGCAAAAACTATGTTTTCTTATTGTAATTACAATCATTACTACATGGTTCCCGCGGCTACGTTCGCTTATCGATAGATCTGGATAAGTATTTTCTTTTTTCTTTTTATAATTATTAAAGAGAACTCTAGGATTTTTCGAATAAATTTCGACTTTAGGCCCAATTTCCTAGATCAAATTATTTTGTATTTTTATAAATACGTATTTCGACTACAAAGTAGTCATCATCAGTATGAATTAGCTAGTTGTAATGATTCTCTGAGGATATGTTACTCGTTGCTAATTTGGTGACCAACAAGCTAATTCATACTGATGCGATGACTACTTTGGAGTCGAAATACGTATTTATAAAAATATAAAATAATTTGATCTAGGAAATTTAAGTATTTTCTGATAAAACAAAAATATGAAACAATTGAATGAATGAGTAGTTCTAAAGATGTCACTTAGATTTTTTCGAATTGATCTCTGGATCGCATTTTTGGAGATATCTCAAAAACTTAAATTGTTAAGTCGATATTATTTTTGAAACCAACACGGATCGAACTACCCTTATTCAGATAATTTTATCGAATTTGAAGACAAATAATTTTTCTCGATTATACCAATTTTTTCAAAATTTATTCCTTAAGAAAGTTACGTTAGATCGAAAAAAAAATTCCGATTTTGATAGAATTCTGTTTATTAGGCTAATTTGACCTGTAGATTTCAAAAATGACATCCATTTAAAATAGCATGAGTAGTTTTTGAGATACCACCTGATATTTATCCAGAAATAAATATTTTCCATAAGTTTCAAGCGATATCTAAACCAGGTATCGATACGTAACATAAGTGTTATTTTTCGTTTTCCTAGACTTTAGTTACCCTACAAAAACAGCATGCATTTTATTTTAGCCAATAAATAACCACGATAAAATATCATTTATACTATAATCTTAATTTTAAATGCTTATTCTCATTCTAAATTCGAAATCAACAACCATATAATCGCTAAAGAAGAATTTTTCAGTTGTTTTTGATGGAATCTAAAAAATATATTAAAAACTGCACCCAAAAAATTTGTGCATCATTTTCCCCAATCATACATATATTACAAAATTTCCTTACACTGTCCTTAAAACATTACCGAAAACCGTAAAACTGAATCTACTTGTGAAAACTTCGTTCACAGTTTTTGAAAAGTTGTTATACTATAATGGTTTAATAAAATTGCTTCACTAACACATGAAATAATAAAATCATTAGAACCGTTGTTAGTATATTTTTTACACACTTGACCAATTCTTTAATTATGTTATAATAAACAAAATATTTGAAATAATTTTATAGTCACGCATGAAAGTTTGCATACAATCTTATTGTACTAGTAGTTCTGTGAACTGTAGACCTCGCTAAGAAGTAAATAAAACGTATATAAATTTTAAATGATATCCAACACAATCCAAAACATGATCTTAGAGAAATTAAATTTGAGTCTCATTACGGCGGTCAAAATTCGACCAAATCACCCAAGAGTGAATCTCACTACCTTTAAACAAAACAGTATATATGCGTGCCTTTAAACAAAGTAGTATATTAAACACAAGAGTATATATGCGTATGTATGGTAGTGTGTGTAATATAAGCCACACCTCTTATATGTGTCATAGTGTCTAAAATATTGTTTTATTGATTAAATGTATTTTATATGCATTATTTAAAAAAAAATATAAGCATTCACCAGTCCTTCTCTATAAAACTTTAAATGTTCCAAATTTACTCCTCCGTCCGCCCAATTTTCGTAAAAAAGAGTACAAAGTTTTTGTTTCACGTATTAATATATAGATGTGAAAAAAATTTATCAATATATGTATTAAATAATAAGAAAACTATTAAAGTAGCCTAACGGTGAAAAATTTCCAAACTATACAGTAAATTTTCTGAGTGTAATCAATCTACCTACCAAATTTCATCAAAAACGAACAAGGCGTTCGAAAGTTACAGCGAAAGAAGTTAAATACAAACGAAATTCAAAATCTTCTATTTATACCATAGACCTCACTTCGTTCGATCAATGAATGTCTTATTATTAAATCGAATTTATATAAGTGAGTATAAAATTCATGAACTGCAGTAGAATTCATTGTTTTATGTACAATATATGCTAATAATTAAGGAACACGTGATATATTTTATATATAATCATATAATCAGTAAGAATTTGCATGCAATCTTTTGTGATTTAGGCCAAATTTATAAATTCCAAATTTTTTTAATTTTGTTGTTTTTTTTAAATTAAAATATCTATTATGCCCTATTTAATGTGAACCGTGTGTAGTTTAGTAAATTTGTTTGAATAATTTTTAGCATGTACATGAAAGGTTTGAAAGTAGTTTAAACTTCAAAAAAATTAAACGAATTTAATTCACCTTAAGAAACAAAACTATAAAATGTTTCATTTCATATTACTGAAATTTATATTGACAATTATTTTAAAATAAGTATATAAGACCAAGCCTTTTAGAACGAAGTTCTTTTACGGGGTTTGCAGTATGTAAAAAGGTAGAAAAATAATCACATAGCGAAAAACGTATGCACCTTTCCTGTATAAATAAGATATGTATACTACTGCATAAGACACGCCTACAAAATGTATGTATGCCATTTAAAATTCATTTATCTATTTTCAAACAAATTATTTGCGTACCTCTCTTATTTATATTACACATGACGGCCATTATTGTAGTATATTTGTTTCTTTTTATATTCCTAGAGGTGTATATTCCTAGGTTATATGGTATTATTTTTAACCGTTTTTTGCGAAATTGGACGGACTATGAAATTTGGCACAAAGTTTATATAGGGAAGGATTGGAGAATGCTTACATATATTTTTTTTTAATTATGCATAACAAATATATTTAATCAAACAAAAAAAAACATAACACACACTATGACACTCACATATATAAGAGGTGTGGCTTATATTACATAGACTACCATACACACGCATATATACTATTTTGTGTAAAGGCAGTGAGATTCAGTTTTGAGTGATTATGATCGAATTGCGACCCCTGTAACGGGACTCAATAATCAATATGTAAAGATAAATCAAACAAGTTAATAAATATGTCTTCTAATTCAAACAGTACATTATTGAATATTAATAAAAAATTAATAATAATTGACATTCCATTAAAAGCTAAATAGAATTAAGTATATGCAATATAAATAAGATTTAAATATGAATTAATTGATTACAAGTTTTATTAAACATCTATTAACTATTAACTTTTACATGCAAATAAATATTATAATAAATATTAATAGTCCGAGAGGTAGCGTTGCAAATGACACAATCGTATCAAGTCGATTAATTCATGTTGGCAGAGAATGTTTATTAGCAGTCATACACTGTTATGCAAGTCAGCGTGCTCCGAAAGGATGGACGGGCGGTTTAAAAATTTCTGTTGAGTAGCCATGCAATCTGTTGAGTAGCAGGGTGCGTCTGCTGAACCGCCATTCGATTATCAACTTCTCATAAACTTTCAATAAAATCGAAGATTGATCGGCGTGAAATCACCATGAACAATGTAACGCTACCTCCCGAACTATAAGTCTTTTTATAAAATTAGTAATGACATCAGTATGTAAATAGTATATTTTTATTGTATTGTATGGTGTTATCAAAAATTATTTTATGGCTTATCTTCTCTTTAACTAAGCTAGCCTATGCTTTTATATATATATATATATATATATATATATATATATATATATATATATATATATATATATATATATATATATATATATATATATATATATATATATATATATATATATATATATATATATATATATATATATATATATATATATATATATATATATATATATATATATATATATATATACAATGCTGATAATATTATATTCTCATTAATATGATATTTTATATATAAAATAATATACAAACTATTATCTTAATAAGTATAAAAAAACTTATATTAATTCAATAGTTGAGTCCAGCAAATAAGATAGTTAACTATGTTTAAAATGTACTTTAAAATGTTGATTTGCTAATGAATTGTTCAAATACTTTCGCAAAATATTCTTGCCATAAAATTACATTAAAATTTAATAAAGTAAAAATGCTGTTTGCCACTTTTGGAGACTTAATACTTGCATATTATATTAAGAATACTGGTAAGAACAAAGCATAACCTTACACTTTCAAATATTTCGTTACAAATACAGATAACTGTTTAGATTGAACTGACAGCTGACAAATAATACTGTATACCAACATGACGTCACAACATGGCAGGGCATGTTTTAAATCACGTGATATAAACATTAAAAATATGGAATTTTAATATAATAAAATAATAATGTGCTTTTATGACTCAAATTCATATTTCTACATAAAATTTAATTTTTTTCAAATTTCTTAATTTATTTTTCACTACCGATAATACCCAAATTCACGCAATATTCATAGTTGAATTTGATGACACAAGTTTGAAATTATATAAAGCAGGCAGTTTAAACAAGGTCTTTAAGAAGCGAAGCTTTTTATTAGTATATATTACGTTAAAAAATTATTTAATTGGCAGAATGAAAATTTCTTATCAAACAAAATATCTTCTATTCGACCACAATAGTTTCTTATTTCCCCCCAAAAAGTATATCAAAACAAATTAATGAATTCAATTGACAGAAATACAAAATAAATATAAAAGTAGAAATATTCAAAAGTAGGTAGAATTAAGTAAATTTATCTTAAAGTACAAATAAATAAAAATATTTTTATTTTTTGCAATAATTAATAATTCTAATCGACATTTAGAACTGATATTCGTTCACTTTTGTGTTATTTTAACTGTACTTTTTTTTTTAAATCAAAAATAATTTAATCAATATTCTAAAGTACATAAATTATAAACACTTAAATAAATAATAAAAGAAAATATCATCATCTTAAAATATTCAATATTGAAATATTCAAGATGAACTCATTTCCGGTGTTCAAATATAAATTTGGATTCTTCTTAGAAATGAATGAATGAAGTACACAAAATGGTTTTTTGTTAATCTATTATTTAAACGAAAAATGATTTCATATGTTTCCTTTATCGAAGAAAAGTTTATTCAAGTGGAGTAGGTGGATTATTTTTTAAATAATTACTTCATTATTTAATGAGTTTATAATATCTTGTTGTTTTCATAATAATTAATTTTTATCTTATAGAGAGATAACATGAAACAATAAGTGAATGATTTCTCGTTCAAGAGCCTGTAATTAAAGATTCCATTAATCACATTATCTTTTGCAAAAACTATTAATAGATACTCGACATTTGATTAAGAATCAAAGTTTTAACTATTTTTAATCATTAGCATTCAATAAATACATTAAATACATGATCCATAAGAGTTTATTTTATAATAATATATATTTCGTTTTATTAGATAAATTTGAGCTAAAATGGTTTAAAAGAAAAATTTGACTAATCGCATTATTCTTTTATTAAATGTTCAAATTCTTCCAAAATTTTATGTTTTTTGTTAGTAAATAAGAGTAAAAATAAAATATTATAATTGAAATAAAATAAAATAACATTTTTAAACCACTCACAATAGCCATAATGCCGTTCGTAGTATAAATGACTGTGAATAACGGTTACTTTAAATTAATTAATTACTTTTTTGGCTAACAGATGGCATACTGCAGAAAATCTTATGATGTTGCCTGATGTAACATTAGATTTTCTGAACAGGAAATTCTGAAGCTACTTCAGACAGCATTATGTGTACTCGCACACCATAAGATTTTCTGATCAGAAAATATGATGGTGTGCGCCCACTCTTATAGTATTTTATTTTGTTGAAAAAAAATAAACATTAAAATTGATCATCAAATCATACTTGAAGTGTGATGTTAGTCTATGATTATCATAACTAAACAACCTAATATTGTCAAGGTCTAATTTATTTACATATAAAGCACGTGACAATAACATCGTAAATCCAAACTTAAATAATGAAACTTAATACTTAGAGAGAGAAAATTCTATACTCAATTTTAATACATTTCCTATGTTTTTTTGGGGTGGTAGATCTGAATTTGAAATTAACGAACAAATTTTTAACTTCTCGCTACGAAAATCGAAGACTTTCAAAAATCGGGAAGTTATTCGTTTTACCACGTTTTGAAAAAAATCGAGTTTTCATCAGATCTCGACATTTTGAGGTTACAGGAAGCTTCCCTGACTACTCCTGCGAGGTTGTCACTATGTCTGTATGTATGTGTGTATGAAAGTATGTGAATCGCTTATAACTTTTCAACGGCTCGACTGAGTGGCATTCGAAAGGGCTTGACCAAACTTGAATACGTAGTGTAGTTCTTTTGGAATAACTTTTAAACGGCTCTATCGATCAACTAATCAGCTCTTAATCTTGACCACGTCGATCGCCGCCAATCCGGTTAAAATCGGTTGGTTTGTTCGGGTTGACTGTGAATGAAAAATTTCAAAATAAATGTTTTTTTACATAACTTCGAAATTTCTGTTCGGATCGTTTTCGCTGAAAGCAAATAATTATTAAAGCTCAAAAAACCGCGTCGATCGCCGACAAGAACATGAAAATCGGTTGATTAGTTCGAGGGATATCGTTAAAAAAATATTTAGGAACAAGTGTTTTTTTAACATCAAAGCTCAAAAACATTGTAATATATGTTAAATTTTAAGTGCTTAGGTATGAAATTAGCGGGAAGTTGCAGGGATGGCCTTTAGGGTCACCATTCGTCTTCACGATAACTCAAAAACAAAAAAAGATAGAAAGCTGCAATTTTGATGACGTATTCTAAACATAAAACGGGAGTTCAAGTTCATGAATGAGCAAAACCAGTTCATTGGATCCAATGAAACCTGGATCCACCTTTCAAACTATAAAAGATAGAAGAAAGGTTTACATACAACTTTTATTTGAAACATTTTTTCGTCCTCCACAAGTCCTCCACAATTTGTATAGACTGGATATTTATAGTATTTTATGAATGCTAATTAAAAATAGTCCAAACAATGAAATTCAATAATATGTTGAGTATCTAAACAATTAACTATGTTTGTTTTTCAATTATTTAAATGATATTTAAAAGATTAGATTGCAAATTCTATACAATGAAAATATATATTTTGGAATATAATAAGAAATTTTCCAAGAATATAAACAAAAACCTTGTAGACAAAAATTGTAATTATTATTTTATTACGCGCACACGCAAACATAAGACACAAACATACATACAAGGTAGATACTATTGTAATATAAAATTAAGAATTAAGGTATTGTGTATAAGATTACCTCCATTAAAAAAAAAATTTAACATAGTTATTCTAATCACTTTAATTTACGTAAACTTACATCATAACTATAAATAATATTTAATATATATAGAGAACATACGTATTCACTTGAATATAAGGTAAACATGGGTTCGTTCATATGAGCGATAATTGCAGGGAAACCTCTTTGAGCTGCATTCATACAACATGATCGAATACTGATAATATTAAATAGAAATTGTGTGTGTGTGTTAAGTTATTGAGAATATTCGGAAATTTAAGTTAGTAATTGAATCAAATTTGTATTTTAATAAAATTGAAATATACCAGGGTGGAGGCGTGGAAAGTGGAAGAAAGTTATAGTATAATGAAACTTATTGGAAACGCAAGATAATATGATAAAAATGATAGGAAAAAAAAATTCTTAGTTCGGGCAGAAGGAGAGGGTGTGTTTTTTAGGGGTAAACAACGATTTATCTCGATTTTCAACAAAATTATAAATCCTATGGAAAAAAGTTTATTGGCAAAATTGTAGGTAATAAAAAGATCTACAATTTTTGCATTTACACTTTTTTCATATACTGTGATCCCCTATATAAAGACGCATGTTTATTGTTCTAATTTATTGTTATTTTTTATTATAAAAGTCGCTAATTAATAAATTTTTGAAATTATTTATATGTATAATACGTTTTCATATCACATATCACAATTATTTCTTTGGTCTAAATACCAGAATGGGATAGCAATAACGGGTTATTTAAATATTACGAAAAAATTGTTCAAATACCTGTAATTCGTATTTTGATTATTCAATAGTAACAACAACCCAATTACGATTAATGATTTAAAAGTGTGTGAGAAAGGTATTTATCAAGTTTTATTCGCTTGACTGGCAAATCAAATTTTCTATCATTTTTCTTAATAAAAAACGTTTGTAGTTTTCCGTAATATAAATTAAAATCACAGAACGTCTTGAAACTTTAGTTCAAACTCAATTCTATTTATTGATGTGTTTAATTGGTCTTGGTTTTGCGCAAAAAAACAAAACACTTCATGTCGCAAAGATGCCTTGTATGCCTTATATTACAATATACGAGGATTATATAGCCACATTCGGGTCATACAGTTACAAACTACTATAAACATAGCATTCAATCCAAAATCATAACAAACAAACGGGTGGAGCAAGAAATGAGCACGCATGCAACATGCAACAAATAAAGTGCATATTGACTAAAATACGATTGTTCTCTCTTTTATCAGGAAATTACAGTAATGGTATTTGCATTTATTACAAATTTACCACTCTGCATAGTTGCAGCCATGCAGCTTATTATGATTGCAATGAAATAAAGTGTTTTATGAGTTAATTATAATTTATACCATTAATAATGTTTATAATAATAATGCATAGAAAAATTAATAAAAAAAACACGTAAGTATCAGATCAAATTAGCAAGACCAACACCAAGACTCGAAGTATTTGACCAAGACTGTCATCGGCCTTGCTTTGCTCATCACTAATTCTAACGCAATCGAGATAGAGCTCTTTAAGCATTACATTTGTTGTAAATGAATTTTCTCAATTGTTCTTTCTAACCAAAATCCAATAGTCATTACTCAGGGGTGTTCTGGATCATTCAATCCGCGGATATGGATCAGTGTGCGTGACCCTGAAATTAAATTTTCTTTAAATGATTATTGATTGACATGTGATTGTGATTTGTGATATCAATTGAACGTATTTTTTCATTTGAATAATAAATTTGAATTGAAATAGTGAAATTACTAATTAGAGTACCTTATGATAAGAATGTTCAGCTATAAGAATTAGCACTTAGCTAAAAATAATAGGGGTTAAAGTATTAAAGTTTTACTAAATATATAATTTTTAAGAAATAAAGCTATTTTAATAGGATTTAACAGTATTTTATTGCCACATTTACTTATAAATTCATATACGCAGTGAAACTTAATAATAACGCAAAAGATCCGTTTAAGATTCGCTGAAATCGAAACGGATACAGATCTTTGTGGATACAGGTATGAATATCCGGCACACACCTGGTGATTTATATGTGAAACGTTCAGGTTAGTAACCTTTCCATTAAACTTCAAAAATAACTTAAATTATAAATTAAATTACTATATAATAAGCCATCAAATTAATTCGATTCTACCATTATTAAAAACATTTTAATAGTTGTTTTTTGTATTGTTTACTTGCAAGTCAACGCTCTTCAATAACCTATTTCACCAGTTCATCATTGCTATTACAAGGGTACGTACGTCTATGATGAACGCTGGGTCAACAGGTCAAAATATTCAGCCACAAACATAAAAAACGAAGTCTTAATACTTACGAACACCACCTGACTCTGAAAACTATTCGTAATATTAGACAAAGCTAAGAATATCCAACTGACATCATTGAAGTGTACGCACATATGGTATGCACAAGTTTTTTAATACAAAAATTTATAAATAAAACATTAATTACGTTTTTAACTTCTAATATCATCTATCTCTCGCAATACGCATCGTGCAATGTGGGAGTTTGAAAAATTGTGGAAAAAAAATACTATTATTTATTTTGTCTGTAAAAATAGTCTGTATGAAATTATTTGTAGTCTATTTAATTTTTATAATTATTTCCTCTATTCAAAAACACAAAGAAAATAGATATGATGTGAGTCTAAAATATTAATGGTTTAATAAATTATAGTTTATATTATTCGACACTGCCAATTAATGATCAGAATCAGAAGTTTCAATAATTTTAAATGATTTTAAAAATAATTTAATATATTGTCATCTAATAGATGTAATTAAAAAGATTAGAATGTGAAATTAGGCCCAATACCAAACAAAATTTGAAAATTAAATTAAAATTGATTCAAAAACGGACAAGTTTTAAGCTTTTAAAGATTGTTTTCCATCCATTTCTTGCAAAAAAAGTTTTATGGGTGATTTTACGATAAGCGGTCACTTTCTATGGAAAAATCGCGCATCAAAATTTTGGAATATTAATGTAATTTATATATAACATTTTTATTCATAAAGTTTAGGCAAATTTTAAGGCAATTCGCTTATAACCATTAGTGCATTACTTTTAAAGACAGGGATAATGTAAAGCTTTTTGCAAAAAATTAACTCAAGAATCGCAACTACACTTTTTTTTTATCATTTTATAACGACTAAACGAGATAGTTACCTAATATAAAAGATTTTTTCTGGAAGTATCTTGTCATACAGACTTTCCAAAAATTTTAATGGCAGATCCTTGTAGTTTTTTCAAAAAAAAATGCAAATAAACCAACAGAAATACCAAACTTAGTGTCTAGGCGAAGAATAATGCCAACACATTTATACGTTTAACTACTAAGACTGGAAATTTGCGGCTATGAATCCAGTTTGCGGCAGTAAATCAATTATAAATAAAGGGGGCAGTGAATTAAGCACTGTAATCACATCACAAATTAAAATGTAAAATATAATCTCGATGTAGTTAAAATAAATATAGATTAAAACATAAGGATGTGGATGGCCTCTGTTATAGACATGTATATCTGAAAAACAGAAGTAAATTATTTCTTTAAAAAAACGTTAATTCTTCGAGAAAGTGTCGTTAGAACCTGTTGTGAATAAGTTGAAACAGCTATTAATATTTGTGGCAAAAATGATAAATTTATTTAAATTAATTCAGTTTTTTTGGAATACCCAGAGCATTTCTTTAGTCAGATATTTGACAAAATGACATAGCATATTTTGTTGATTTTTATGTCTCAGATTTAACTGTAAATAGAACAAACATTAACGTAAAATGATTCATTGAAATTCCAAAAGTTTATAGTTAAATTAAACAGAGACTTAAGATTTTCAACAAAATGCTTATCTTAATTAGGTCACTTTACTTAAATCACGATAACGTCATGTATTTTAAGAAGAAAAGTTTATGTGAAACAAATTTTCAAGAATATGAAGATCATCTGTGCAGGCCTTGAAAATTTCAGTTCAATAAAAATAAAATTTGAAAATATTTTTGTTATAGAGATTAATATTGAGGATATATGGACTTCATTATTAAGGTTCTACATCCCATAAAAAATTCTCCAAAAATCAATGCAGTTATTAGAAATATGGAGAAAATAAGTTATAAGACTGTTGTTGCTTACAAAGTTTGTTGATGGGATTCTAAATAATTTTTAACTTTAAATAAAATTCGTTTTATGTTAATTTTCGAACCCCTTTTACTATGATTAACGATTTGCATGGTTTTCTGTAAGGATTGTTTTTTTGTCGTAACATAGAAATTTCTAATAGGGAAGATGCACAAATTGTTTTTATCACTTCAATTGAAGCGTCATTACTTCATGAACATGAATTTGAAGTTAAGTTTTTTTAAATATTAAAAAATAGCCAAAATATGGACGTTCAAAATTCTTAATTAAGAAGCAGATGTGCTTAAATGACGTCATACATGTTCATCTCCATAATAATTATACATAAGGGTCATTCTACGATGAGAGTTCCTATTAATGTCCATGGCACTTATATACACTTCCCTTCAAAATGTCAATGTTATATAAATTACATTAATATTCAAAAATTTTGCTGTGCAATTTTTCTATAGAAAATGACTGCTTATCGTAAAACAACCCATAAAACTTTTTTTACAAGAAAGAGATGGAAAACAATCTTTAAGAGTTTATAACTTATTTGAATCAATTTTAATTTTATTTTCAAATTTTGTTTGGTATTCAGCCTAATATCACATTTTGATTTGCAAAATAGCAAATTTTTTTTATTGCTTCTTCCCTATTCAATCCAATTGTTTTGACAGTGATGATTTTAAAGAAACGTTTTTCTTTTAATGACAAATAAAAATTTAAAAAAATTTTAATGAAAGGAATTTTTATGACCGTCGCGTCATTCTAAATTAATTTCCAAAATATTTAGTAGGTGGTTACAAATCAATGACCTCCAGCTATTAATGAGTAATTGTTTTTAGGAACAATTAATATGTTTTTGGAACATAACGGAATTTTGTAATAAAATTAACATTTTTAAAAACAAAACAACAAATTTTTATAGTGTCGTGTTTAAATTACAAGATAATTGAAAGAACACTATTTTTTAATTTGTTTTTGTCATAAAACTTACTGATTAACTGTTTTTCTTTAGACGTAGTTCTTAGTAGAATTCAATTCTATTCTATATTCATTCTTTTTTTTTTAACAATATATAATTGTACAGAATAAGTCAAAAAATAGGATGGGGCATATGAAGGGAAGGAGAAGGTATGCAGCTATGGCTGACTTTATAAGGAACTATACCAGTATTCACTTTGTGGAAAACCATAGAAAACCATTGGTAAAGATATCCGGCTTCCGATACCAATGATCACATGCCTCCCGAGTATCACTGAGGAAGTGATTCGGTTCGGGATGTGAAATTCAAATCATTTACAAAATTTCAACAGCACATAATAAGGTGAGTTGCCTAACGCTGGATCTTAAAGAATCTTAATGGTTTGGTAAAAAACCCACATTTTCCAAGCATCCATAAAAGGGAAAGCAATAAAGAAATTTTTTTTAAGTTTTCCTATTTCCCCTAATCATGTCATCTCATTTTATTTTTCCAAATTTTCCCCAATGAGTTTCTACCAAATTTCATCAATGTGTCTTCGGCATTTCATCAAAATCGGACTAGAAGTTCGCAAACTACAGCAAAATTCAAAATCGACTAGTCACAACTAAGGAAGTATTTGGCCGTACTTTTGTGAATTCACAGTAATTACACCAATTGAAATATGCATATCAACTCGTTTAAGCTACAGTGCGTGCCAAAAAAATTACATATACACACATATAATTTACTCGAAAATATTTAGCATCCTTCTAGGACAGTAGGATAAAAACACTCTCACACAAATTGTTCTGATATTGATACAATATCCTAATGATTAATGTGAGATTTCGTATAAAATTTGGCGATATTTCAAACGCCATAATTGGTGAATATTAATGCAATAATATGGTTATTTTTATACATTTATTTAATAAAATAAAAATCTCACATCATCATCAGAGACTATAAATGTTTTGTTTTTATGTTCCCTCAAAAATTTCGACTACAAATTTAGTAGAATGATCTCATCTCATTTTTAGAGTGTAATAAAAAAAAATTGTGTTTTATCCAAAAAAATTAGTGTAGTCATTTCATTAGTGAATGTTTATTAATAAGGCAGCCAAAAAGAGGATTTACTTGATACATTGAGGAATACTTGTCAGATTTAGGTAGGGTATAGGTATAGAGTCTTTAAGAGGAGAACCGCAATCGTGTCCCTTATACCTAGCCCTTTTGGTCTTTTGTACCCTCTTTTATTGAACACTGAAGGTAAAGATGCCTTATAGCAGGTAGTGACAATTACATTGTTGGAGCCGGTTATTTCCTTCTTATCCAAGTTACGATAGTATCATCTATCAACCGCCCCATATCGCTGTCTGGATTCGAACCTGCAACCTCCAGTCTCAGTAGTCAAATGGGTGAAGGTATTAGTGTCTTCACTCATTTGGTCATTGAGCCAATAAAGTAGGGTAAGTTCAATTAATTAACAATTTGATCGTGACATAAGGAAGTGGATAGTAGGGTCTGATTTTGAAGCATAACAAAAAAAAACTAATCTGCTGATTTGGGCGTCACTTGAGAGAGTGGGTGGGTCACAAATTTTCAGAAGAAAAACAACGTCTGGACTTTCTCGAACGTGGTTTCTTTTACTTTGAAGGAAAATATTTAAGAATAACAGGAAAATTTTATCTATCATTTTGAGTGGAACGCAAGGGATGGGCGGGTCACACATTTGGTGGGCAGTTCAAATCATCATATTAAGAAAATCTGTTCAAATATTCGCCAGATTATGGATCAGCACGACCAGAAAATCACCCTGAACTGTCTTAAAAGGAACTGATAAAATTTGATGTACCCGAACATTTCAAAATTTTATTTTCAAAAACTCATGAACTTGCGTCACGGCTGAATCGAATTCTTTTGCCCCAATCCCCCCTTCATCAATAAAAACGTTTACATCATTTGATCTTTTTATCATCTTCTAAATTCAATAACGCTCAAGTAAATTCCCAATTAACATCATGAGCTCCCTTACTACATAAAATAAAATAAAATAAAAACCATTTTGACCTTTTAATTAGAGTTATGATCACAAATTGATTTGTATTCATAAAACGAAATGTTTTATAATTTTTTGAATTTATTTTGATTTTAAATCAACATAAATCATTTTTTAATATTATTATAAATATTTATTATTAATAAAATATGTTAAAAATAGATTCGAAAATTAAGCAAAAAAACATCCTAAAATTGTTTACTAATCAATTCGGAAAATATCATGATTAATGAAAATAATTGCACAACGATTGGTAAATATCTATTTACACCATGTATGAGTTTATTAACAGACGTTACTATGGTAACGGCATATTTCTTCAATCAATCAAATTTTATAAGCAGATGAGCTCAATTATTATTATATATGAAACATGTGAATATAAAATTTGAATTAAGTTGTATATGAAATCGTCCCTCTGTCTACCACTCATAAAAAAAGCTCAAAAAGACACTGAAATATTAATAACTTGTATAGCTTAAGCTAAACATTGACTTCAAATTAGTAAATGAGCAAAATATATTCATTTGGGCTTACAAATCCCTGACCAAGCTATGCAAGAAAAGTTCAAATAAAAAAATATAAAAAAATTTGTTATTCAAAATTCAACAACTTTTGTTTGAAACGTTTTTCATAAACTGTTTGAATTCGTCTCAGTTTGTACTCAATGTCAGCCCTTATATAATTAATAGTTATAATGCGTAAAGAAAGCATATTCATTTTTGTATATCCACGTATTTTGAGTATTTGAACAATGTAAATAATTGTGTACATGGATATTCAAATATACTTGAAATTTTAATCATTTAACTTTGTTAGACATATCTCTCTTCAATTAATTTATTTCTTTCCGAGATTTTTAATGCAAAAAAAAAAAGAATTGTCATCTTTTAAAACTAATTGCCATTTTTATATTATACTAATAATAATACAATTCATATGCAAACAATTAAAGATATTTTCTAAAATGCAGATCATTTATGATATACACATTCCAGAGTAAGCGATGCGTTCGATACAAGTTTTTCATTCTCTAGGATATACTTCTAAGTATTTTGTAATCGATTTTTGAAAGAATTGAAATACCAGCCCCTTTTCCTAGGGAAAAATGTTTCTTTCGTCCTCAAAACAATATCTCCCTTTTATCCAAATTTCTTAGCAAGCGGTTTCACTTTAATCCAAAATTCAGGACGTTAAGACCTTCTATAATTCAACTAAAAGAGTTTAATATTAAAATATTTTAAAATCATTTGATTCAAAATTTCTCTAATGAACAAATACAATATTTTAAATCAAATTTAAAAATAGCAAACAAAATATTTCAAGGCTAATAAAAATTTATAAACAAAAACAAGTGAAGTATAAGTGAAATTTATTTTTACCTTTTTACTTTAAATTAAATTACAGGAAATGAATTTCCTATATTTAAACAGATTATTTTTAAATTGCAAAGATATATAAAAAACATTGCATATATATGTAAAGATATTATTAATAAAAGAACAAAAAACAAAATACAGAGAATTTCTTTTCAAACGAAAAAAAAAAACAACTCTACATCTATAAAAAATATTAATAAAATTACACCTGTGATAATCTTTTTTTTTATCACAAACGTGTTTTAATCATAAGAATTTATTAAATTGTTTCAAGAATTGTATTACAATTTCTGCGAAATGACTTCAGAATATTAACTACAGACAGAGTACACTTTTAAGTAGGTATATAGATGTCGACCTAAAGTGTACCAAACACATATGTAAGCATGAACAACACACAGTATTCATTGTTAAAATGCATCATGTAAAATCAGTAGCCAAAAACCCGCGCCAAAACGTTTTTGATTACTACATAAATATATGCAAAATAAATAAACAACTATCATTTATCATTTAAATTTTTGAATGAATAACTTAAACATATATTTTTAATTAGTTTCAAAACATTTATAATAAGAAAATTAAATTATTTTTAGACAACATTGTTAATAAAAATTTCCAATCGTTACGATTTCGACCTACGTAACAAATTGAGCCATAAAAACCTTTTATAAAGGTCTATCTATGTTACGGGTCTATGTACGCATATATTTACAAAAATGCTTTATAGACCAGAGTAGAAGCCTTAAAAAATGATAACAAGTGGAAGAAAATTATAGTAGGATGAAACCCTTTGGAAACGCAAGATAATATGAAAGGAAAAATTAATTACGGACGATCTGAGTTCGAGAAGAGGCATGAGTTTTTAAGAGTAAAACACGGTTTATTTCGATTTCCGGCACAACTACAAGTCCTATAGAAAAAAGTTAAATGGCAAAGTTGTAGGTATTAAACAGATCTACAACTTTTGTATTAACACTTTTTTCACATTACCTCAAATGGTTATTGGCTTATGGTTAAGTTTGGTAAAATATACTTCAAAAGTACGTGTTGAAAGAAAACTAGTTTTAAAACAATATGAACATTTATTTGAAAAATAAAATATCAAAATATGCTTCTTATATAAGTAAATTTCTTAAACTAAACGTCAGAATATTATTCTATTTTTATATATATATAAATACGCTTGTGGTTAAAAACTCTTTATTTAGTGGTAAAAAAACTAAATTTTATTAGAGTTTCCCTATAGTACGTGGAAGGGACTTCTTAATCGATTGATGCGCTTCGAGTGTCTAAAACTTGTAATAAAATATTTACATTCTAGAAAATATAATTATTTGTTCAATTGTTTACAAGTAAATTGTATAGCAAATGTAAAACAAGAATTATTGAATAATTACAAAAAATGGCATTTAATTGAAGTTTATGGGTTGGCAATTGTAAGAATAATTGATGAAATTGCATTAGTAATTATTTTTAATTACAAATATAAATAATAAATCCATTAAATTAGTTAATAAATTTTGATAAACTTCCTATGTTTAATTAAACACCAATCACAGAGTTATATATCATTTCTAGTATTTTGTAATCATAGAAACGAATGAAAACATTTTGATATACGATGCCCATATGCATCGAATATTCAATATTTAATAAATAATATATCTACATTTCATTTATTTTTGAAAATTGCATATCAAAAAACTTAGACAAATGATCGATATTATTAAACAACTGTATCATTTTTCCTATCCATTCAACAAAGTTATGAATTTATGGCCCCATTATGTCTAAGATTTAAAACAAAAAATAAAAGCCGACATAAAATAGCAATTCAGTAAAGCTAACATTTATAGTAATTCATTCAAGACAGAATAACGAAACGTCAAAATTGAATTAAATCAATTTTCTTTTATTAACTGTTTTACTGTATTCACAAAATTAAGAAGTTAAAAAGAATGAAATGAAAGCTTTTTTATTTACCTGGTAAATTTTCCAGCTAAAAATATCTCATATCCTTGTTGTGACTGTTGTTGTGATCCCACTTTACTTTTTGCATTTTGATTATTTGCATTTTTATCCAAACTTTTATTAACATTATTATTTACATGTTTATTATTATGCATTGAATTGCTACGATGTATCGAATTTGTACGTGATAAATTTGAATGACGTGACGATGATTGATTTGAATTTTTATTTACCGTTGAATTACTACGATGTAATAAATGACCACTCGATTTCGATAATTTTGAACTACGCGCGCATATTGCATTTGCAGCACTACGCAATCGTGTACGTAAACGTGAACTATTACCCGGCGATGTCATTATTACGCTATCCATTTTTAATAATATCAATCAACAATCAATTCAAATAAAAAAAAAAGTGTTATATAATATTTCTTTAAAACTTCTATTAATTCGTCATTTTAAATAAAATAAAAAACGTTAACAAACCACTTAAATTAAATAAATAAAGGTACATTTGATAGTTAATTTATTTTAAGGTTATGTTTTAAAAATAGGAACTTTAAATACTCTCTGTTAAAAATAATAATAAATAACACATTGTTTTCTCTTCAGTTTATTTTAAATGTATAAAAAAGAAACGGTTTTTAATTTTTTGTTCATTTATTTACGTTACACCATCTTTTTTTGCACGATTTACTAAATGTTTATCAAATTCCATTCCCCAAAACAAACAAAATTTGTAACAAAAATTAAGTTGTTTGGATGTTACGTGCACTACAAAAGAAAAAAAAGAGAAAGATCTTTATCGTAATATATTCAAATATTATTTAATTGTAAAAAAGTGACGTAGATCATTTATCTGAGACTGTCGAATACATTCTGTTTGGTTGAATTCAGTGTATATTGTACGTAGTGTTGTAAAAATGTGTATACGGAACGATAAATATATTCTTCTTTCTCTTACTGTTTACTTTTTGTGAACAAATAACATTCTCATTGGAAGGAGAAAAGTTGGCTGGCATTACAGTCAATATACATATTTATGTTATAAAATTGTGTGTTTTTAATACTGATGTGTATTTATACAGTGTAATATTGAAGGTTGCCCCCATATCAAACTGATTCTATATGCAATATAAAAGTTGTATGTTTTTTTTGTTACGTTTTATAATAATCGTTTTTATGGGCATGTATATACTGTGATCGTACATAGGTAAAGGTCAGATCTTTAACGATATAAACAATGAGAGAGGTTACTTTAAGTCTCTCTGCCATAGACACTATGCTGTTACGTACACTACGAGATCTAAGAATCGTTTGGATACGTTTGTGAAGAGATCGAGGGCATTTGCAGTTAAACTTCCATGATGGAGCAGATAAAAATCGAACTCTCTACTATTCTCTTATTAGCTCTGGATGTTTTACATAAGATAAAAATAAGTAATACTCATTTTTACGAAAGAACATGTAACTTTGTATGTATACATATTACTAAGCTAGTTTTGGACGAGAAGAATAAAGACCCTTCCATGACAATGAAGAATAAAAGTTGCTTACTACCGAAGTTTAAAAGTACAAAGAAGCGTACAGAAGAGAAAAGGCTATATCTTGCGGAGTTGCCTTTTCAATGCAGCCTTTAAGTTGCCAGAAAGAATTACGAACGTGGAATTTATGAAAAGAGCCAGGCAAAGCCCAAACCACGAAGAAATACAGAAAAGAAAGTATAGGTGAATAGACCAGAAGGCCATGTAATACGATCAGTTGATAAATCCTAGAATGGAATCCTCAAGGAAGCAGACCCAAACGTGGTCCTCCTAAAAGTGGAAGTAGACCTAAAACGTGGAAGACCCAAGATATCCTGGAAGAGGTCAGTCAAGAAAGAGATAGAAGAAGAAGGGATGTTTTGGAGGGAGATTAAGCAAATAGCCCAGAATCAAGTACGGTGTAAGGCATTTGTGGCAACCTATGCTCCCTAAAGGAATATTGGAATTAATATATTCAGTTGTAGAGAAAATAATTCTAATGAGATTCTTTTGATATAATGATAAAACAATGGGCGAGTTAACAAAAATAAAACTCCAAAGAGCAAATTACGCAAAAGATTCTAGAATAGACGAAAAAAACTCTTAAAACTCCTACAAGCATTTTTCAAACTCTGTTGAAAGAAATAACTTAAATACCGAATTCACGTCGTAGCTGAAGTTCCCAGCGGCTTTTTTTTGTATATTTCAGCAATAGTTTAACCAGTAAATGCAAGAAAATATAAAGTTGTTATGAAAGTGTTACCAACTTACAAATGAGTAACTTAACATATATTGCATTAAAACGAATTTCGAAGTTTCAAATAAAACAGCTCAATACAAATTTCTTTGCTTTATTTCTGCCTTGAAATGTAACATCCTTTTAAAGTTCAATTTGGAATGAAGATTTTTGTAAACTAAATAATTAAAATTACTGAAGAATCATTATCGTAGAAAAAAGAGAGTGTTAAAGAATCTTACAGCCGCTGCTTTAGAAATGGAAGATAATATAATTATGGGAGCAATTTTTTCACAACTTTCCCACCTTGCAAAGATTTTTATGGAAAAGTCTCGTTAAAGTCAAATCTTATAAAACATTATCTTACTGACTAATTGGCAAAGCATTATCGATATGAAAGTAAGGCAAAAAAACAGAAACTATTTAGACAATCCAATTGCCAATCGGTGTAGAGAGCAGATTCGCTTTGCAATTGGATGGTCCCAGGTTCGATATCCGGAGGTTTGTAAGGTTTTTAATCTTTACTATCTTTCAATAAAATTCGATAATAGACATTTATCTATTGACGTGTAAACGTTATTTTTTAAAACAACAAAAGTTGTTAAAAATACCAAAGTTGTTGAAAATGACAAATGCACACAAGAGGAATACAATACGCTTATATTCACAGTTATTATATTTAAACTTTATTTTTTAAAATAATGTTTGTATAATCTGTTTCTTATCAGCGTTATGTTTGGTAACTCAACGCCAACTTAATAGTACTGAATCATTTGAAATACATTCATCTGAAACTACTCATTAATAAATTAAAGTCTAATCTAATGTTTACTTGACTTTACACTTTTTTGCAATAATTTCATCTACTATTTTTACTTTTTACTCTGAGTGCATTATGAACTATGCAATCCACAATATAATATATTTAGTCAATAAATTATAATCAAACAATAAAATTCATACATTGACGTCAATACCTTATGATACATTTATCATCAGTGAATTGACATTAGTGGTTGTGTGGGTGCAAATGAACGTCTACAATATTGTATAACGTATAAATGACAGAATGAATCAGTGGTTATTTCGAGTAGTCAATATGAAAAATTATGTATAAAATGCCGCATAATAACCGCAATATTGTTGTGGTTGAACCGGATGGCGCCACATTTACGACAGAGAATTATTTCTCTTAATGGAATAGTTTCAAGAATTTGTTATAATTACATGTCAATTATGAATCTAGACTTTAGACCCCTCAAGAGAAGAGTGTAATGTTTTAGAACATCTTCTTCTAATACCAAGAATTCTATGTAAATTGAGTCTCTTTATTCATAATGTATAAATTACATCGAAATTAACATTTTTCAGCTTTAAAACCCATGAAATTTTGTAAGTCGTAGAAATTCCCTATAGTTTTTATCTTGTCCCTATAAATCTATATATTTATACATGAAGCAAAAAGTTTGTACCCTGTTTTAAGAAAATTGGGCAGACGGAGGAGCATAAAATTTGGCACACTTATAGTTTATATAGAGAATGCTAATAATTTTTTTTTAATTATCCATAAAAACTACATTAAATCAATAAAAAAAATCAATACACACACTATGACACATACATATATAAGTGGTGTGGTTTGTATTACACACACTACCATACACACTATTATTTTGTTTAATATACGGTTTTGTTTAAAGGCAAATATATATATACTATTTTGTTTAAAGACAGTGAGTTTCTCTTTTGAGTGATTATGGTCGAAATTCGACCGCTGTAACGGGACTCTAGGTACAATAAATAGACGAAGCTGAAAAATGATGACTAGTAATTTTCTGCTCCTAAATTTTACAATTCTTTCAAAAAGATTTAAATCACCAATCAGTTATCTTTTAATACTAATAATGATTGATTAATTAATCGATTAAAGTAATATATAAATTATATCGCTATATATTAGGATATAAATTCGGTATAACGCTGTTTGCTTCTCAACAAATTTCCATGATCCAATTCGATAATCACTTTTGAGCTTAATAATTTTTTCTAACATTTATTAAAATAGTATAACGAACTTTATCGCTTTTTCAACTTATAAGCAGCTGAATGTAAAGGAGTATAGAAGTTACCGCATTTTGCTTAGTCTTGAAATTATCAAATCAAAATTGACTCTTAAAATGAATTGATTGTCTCTTTTCTCTGAAAAAACTTAATTATCTAAACAAAAATTCAAGTAATTTACCCGTGTAAGTTTCTAACTAACTTGACTTGTAAACCGCGATTCTTTTACGATGCCTTGAAACTGACCGACTATTGTACGAAGTATATCTCCATTTACGGGAACGATTTCTACAACCTTGGGTGATATTATCAAAAAGATACATTCAGTCTCTCAAATTAAATAAGATAATGAAATGATCAATGAAAAAATATTTCATTAAAAATAATAGACGCTACAGATTAAGTACGTCCCATTCAGATAGCCAATACAGTCTTACGTAACCTAAAATTGAACGCCTTTTCTCAAAATATGTCAAATTATAGGTTTCTAAGCATTTTTAGTGTTTTATATGACAAATAAATAATTTTTAACAGTTTTAAAGTTAGTGTAAATAATATAATAGTTTAAAAAAACTAAAAAAACACGCATGCATGCGTAGTTCGCGCACTAGCTCTATCTTTATTACTCTCATGCAAAGGATCCGTTCAGATGCGTTCTGCAGCCAACTTCAGAGAGTTACCTACAGACAAACAAACATACGAGTGAAGCTAATAAAAGCGTGTTAAAAAGGATTCGTTTTTCAAGTATTTATTGCAATCCACAACATTTAAACTATCACCAGACTAATACAACTCGTAACAATAAGTCTAGCATCCATAAATAACAATCGATAACATTGAAATCTATATGTTTTGCATATAGAATATCTAAATGATATATCAACTATATTAAATTTATTATTTTTTTTAAATTCATTAAAGGGTAAATAGTTATATTGACATAAAATTTAATGCAAATGATTGTCTAGCACTGATAAATTTCACAATGTTTACTATTTACATACCATTTATATTATTGTTAATGGAAATTCGAATTTATTAGAACATCAACATACGAGTATACAAACGGTAAATCAAATATGAAAACGCTGCCTTTATGTCCGATTTCTTCGAATGCGGTTTATGGAAATATGTTGCCGGATCGATTCCACCTTACAACAAGAAATAATTTTAAAAGGAAAGTGGAATAGAACATTTCTTTCAAATCTTTTCATTTATTTTCAAAACTTCGAAACTGAATCTTTTATTTCCGCCTAGAACAAGAAATTGACCATGCTCCCATTCGCTAGAATACTCTGGAATATGGTTTTAATATTATTGAAATAGATTTGAGGTAATACTTAGAAGAATATTTGAACTACGACTAGTTTGATATATTGTACGTTTAATGAGGAGGTATTCAAGGAGTCATAAGACTTGATTAATGTTGGATATCTTCTGATAATACTTCATTAATTTTATACGATTGGAGGTCCGATATTCTCAAAAGAAAGTGCCTCTAAAGATAAAGGTTTACGCATTCACACAGCATGATAATTTTGGCTTTCTCCTCTTTATGGCAAAATTTATGACCAAGCTATGAAGTTACTAAAGTCTTTCCACTTTTTGACAGATTTTTTCTATTTTTTTTTTCACAGTATCTATGTAGTTCCGAAGTTGCAGAAGAGTTGTTGGCCGTTTAGATCGCGAAATAATTAAGCTCAAATTTTGCGATTTCGAGGGTCATCCCTCCCAACTTTTTTCTATTGTATCACATAAAACTTTCGACAGAATTGAAAAACTTTCGAAAAATAGTTGTTGAGTTTGAAGAAATGTTTTTAGACTAACAAAAACAATAGCACAACGTCTATTTGTTCTCGAAATCTTAAAATTAAAAATATTAATTTTTATCTCTGTTATGTACTTTTCCTGCTATAACTTGAATGACACAAGACTTACCCACCACTTACACGTAATTTCGAATTGAGATCGAAAAGTTCATTTTCTTAACTTTCTAAGCTCAAAACTTGTCTACATTCATAACACAAATGTAAACATTTATAACAAGTGATTTTACGATGAAACTATCTAAAATGGTTAATACGTATTTATACCAGGGTAGATAATTTTTGAAAAACAAAAAAAAATTATAATAGGATGAAACCAATTAAAAATGCAAGATAATATGATAAAAATGAAAGGAAAAATAAATTTCGGGCGATCTGAGTTCGGGAAGTAGGAGGGGGTGAGAATTTAAGGGTAAAATCTGAATTTCCGGCTTATCGATTTATCTGAATTTCCGGCAAAACTACAATTTCTATGGAATAAAGTTAAATAGCAAAGTTGTAGGTAAGAAAATGATCTACAACATTTGTATTTTGTATTTACACTTTAAGGGGTGAGTTTTTAAGGGTAATATTACAAATTATTTAAGGGTAATATTTTAAGGGATCTTTTTATTACCTACAACTTTGTCATTTAAATTTTTTCCATACGACTTTTAGTTTGGCCGGAAATCGAGATAAATCGTGTTTTATCCTTAAAAACTTACCCCCTCCTGCTTCCCGAACTCAGATCGCCCGTAATTTATTTTTTCTTTCATTTGTATAATATTATCTTGCGTTTCCAATGGGTTTCATCCTACTGTAATTTTCTTCCAATTTTTATCATTTTTTAAGGTTTCTACTCTGGTCTAATTATTTAAAACGCCCAATTTAATTAAATAATCCTCCAAATTTTTCTATACTATTCGTATTGAAGCAACCCATCAATTAGATTTGGTTTTTTTTGTTGTTTTGTTTTTCTCCCTTAATATATTTGTAGCATACACGGAGTCTGTATAATTTCTAAATCAATCCAGATAGCATTGTCTACTGTAAGCCTTACAATAAATTGTAAAAAAACAAAATGTATTTCATATATGCATAGTTTTTATAAAAAAAATGTTCCATTCAATTCAAACAACAATCAATACACAAATCATAAATATATTCATATAATCAAATGATTCAATCTATTCAAAATATAATATTTTTTGTATAACCTTCAAGGTTAAATGTTTTCAAGTAGGTAATAATAATATTTCATCTAATAAATAATTCATTTGCATTAAATTTATTAAAATTATAAAATATTAGAGAAAAAAAAAAATTATTTGCAAAAAAATAACCTCAAAAAATTGTGGATAAAAATGTAAAATTATATGTGAAATGTGTGGGAATATCTTTGATTCCCTTTAAAAGACGGAATTATTAGTATAGAAGTGCTTATTTGGATCAATATTTAAACGTCAATCAATCAATCAAATGGCACTACAGTCCGGAATAGACCTTATCCTTCTTTTGTTACGTCATCCGATTCCTTTATTTTCTTTTCTTTCTGTTCTTGGCTTTCCATTTCGTTCATCCTTTGCACTGAGCCAAACTATCTTTGTATAAGACAGTATGAACTAATGTGTATCTTTCCCAATTATTGAGTTTCCACACAAAGGTTGCTGTTACCCATAAAAGTTGCAAGGACAGTTGAGAATGTTGAACGTGTGTACACGGCTTCAGATTAAACAGTTAAGTGAAATATTTTTTGAATGCATGTGTATCAGCATATAAGTTATAGGAATGTTTGACTTGCCTTTATAATTCTTACTCAGAAAACTTTTTAAAACGGGGTTGGCATTTCGGTTCTCGATTGAGTTGACTCAAAGTTTTATTCGGTTTCTGCATGCATTAACGCGGCTTTAGTTTTTACAAGCTTTTATTAAGTTTTACATGTCCCGATGATTGTTTATAATCAAATTTTTCTAGCTAAGTTTAATCTACTTCTCGTTTGATGATTGATCTAAAATATGGCATACATATGTGAATAGAATGACAATACAATATTATGATATCATTTAATACAAAAATTATATGGTAACGCTGAAAAACGTAGTTCTTCTTTATTTTAATGCGCTCCCACCATTTTATGTTAAATACGTCATTTATTTTAAACTAAAAATTCAAGAACTAAAGTTTTTTTAAAAGCTCTGTTTCCTCTTAATACTATAAAAAAAATTTTTTACTTAATCACTTGTTATCATTTATAATATATAGCAAAACACTCCTTTTTTTCTACACTTCTGTAGCAATGTTTTTCAATTTCCAAAATTCTTCTACACATCGCGTCAAAATAAAATTAATGGCCAATGTTGTTAACCTTAAAATAATTGGCCTTGATGACTTTCCCACACAAACAAAAATTAGGTGAATACAATGAATACATGCAACTCAAATTATAGACTCCATTTAAAAATGGATACCGTATTTGTTTGTATTGAATTATTATCGAGTAACTTCCGGCTTATGTGGGTTGAGTTTGTATACATACAAAGTGCGTTGTTGCTGTTTGTTCTTCAAAATGATGAATAAATATTTAATTTTATAATTTAATCATATTTATGAATTCCGGTTAGTGTTAAAATATTAATTGAAATGGAATAAATGAATAAGCTGACGGCCAAATCATACTATCAAAAACAGGGTGTAACATAATGACATGAGTGTATATGAGACAGTGTGTTATAGGTCCCACTAATAACAAGCTTAAAAAGAAGAAATAAACTTAAAAGTAAAAAATAATTTAAAATTTTTCCTTGTGGCAACCTTTCTCAGTCGATGCCAACCAATCAATTTTTTAGCAAAGGAAAAGATGCGCATCGACTTCGAAAGGTAATTGGTCACAAGGTAAAATTTAAAATTATTTTAAAAGTGTTTATTAGAATATTGTGGTGATTCTAAACATTTTACGAAAAATGTTTCAAACAAAAGTTGTTTGTTTTAAAAAAAAGTAAACATATTTTATGGTTCAAAATTAAGGCCCTGGACCCGTTGGACCCGATGGACTGACTTTGTTCATTCATGAAATTAAACTCAGTCTTAATATCTAAAATACGTCCCACTAAATTTCAACTCGATATCTCTTTTCGTTTTTGAATTATCTTGGTGCCGGGCTGACATGCGGAAATAGATTAATTAGTTGATTCTATGAACACAATTGATATACTCTGGCATATACTGTATATGTCGAGTATGAAAATTTAGTACTGGTCCCCTAATACTTTGGATTTAACTAACTTAATTATCGTTTCATCAAATGTTCATTATGTTTTGAATGCGAAACATTTAATGTCAAATAAATTTGAAAAACCTCTGCCATTCTTACAGTCAAGCCTGATGCCAAACATATTAATTAAGTAAAACTTTTAATTAAACTGTTTTTAATTAACATAATATTAGTCATTTCAATTGTTATATCATGAGGTCGCACTTTGAACTTTTATTTAATGATCTATTTCTTTTAAATAATCAATTAAATTTAATGCAAATTAACTCAATGCAAGTAAAAATTTGTAAACTTCCTAAAATTTGTTTTCTATTCGAATAAAAATTTACCAAATTTTATCAATATCTACGGAAATAATCGAAAATATGGTCACCATGCATCATAATATTTCCATTCATTTCTATGGTTACGATTTAACATTTCTCAAAATTTATTAACTAATTTAAATAAATATTTATTTATATTTACAATTAAAAATAATTACTAATGCAATTTCTTCAATCATTCTTACAATTTTCAACCCCATAACTTCAATTAAATGTTATTTTTTGTAATTATTCAATAATTTTTGTTTGACATTTGCTATACAATTTATATATAAACAATTGAATAAATAATTATAGTTTCTAGAATATGAATGTTTTGTTACAAATTTTTGACACTCGTAGCGCATCAATCAATTAAGAAGTCCCTTCCACATTCATGCACGATAGGAATAATGAATTATAAACTAAAAAAGTATCAAATTTAAATATAAAATTTTACATATTTGCATTATATGATACCCAGGAAATTGTTGTTATTCTTATTTCACTTGTTATATGACATTGAAAATTTTTTGATGATGCTAACATTAAATATGCGTGCGTTTTTAACTTACTAATCAAAAACAATGTATTGCTTATATTAACAAATATAGAAAGACTTTCTAAAAAATTTTATTATTTTCTATATTTATTTTATACGAATAAATAAAATTTAATTCTATAGCTAATTAACACAAAACTTAATTACTTCAAAAACTATATAGTCCGGTCCTTCTATCCAGTTGATTTGCATAATTTTTATTTAATAAAAGGTATTTGAGCGCAGATGAAGCATCAAGCATTGAATTACATCTATATTTTGCCATTCTCAAGTTATACTCAAAAGCAATGTGATGTGCTATAGACGATATGGGGTTTGTTTTGGCCTCAGAACACTCAGTGGCTCAATATCTTCATTTCACCTATTAAACACTCAAAATAGATGAGATAGAGGAGAGCAAGGCGCGGACATTCAACTTGTCTCCAACTCCTTATCAAAATTTCTACACTCAAAGTCAGATATATCTTGTTCCAATGAACATAGAAAGTTCGTTTTGGTCTAAGAACACTCAGTGACTCAAGATCTATCATTTGATCTTGGAAATTAGAGTTGGAAATTATTGAAAGCACAGCACACACTCATCACCATTTTTGTGTGATATGAATGATTAATAGTATCTGGTCTGTTTGGAAAATGTAACAGTTTAGCATTTTAGATTGAAAATAATTTAATTTACCGAGATATTGATAACAGTATTATTGACTACTGTTATTCTTTTATAATTTTTTGATACTTCTATGGCAGCAGAGTAAATTTAAATTACTAATTGGTCCCAAAGCTTCAATCAATTTTTCATATGTATGATCTACAAAATCGCCAAAAAGTATAACCAGAACTTAGACATATCACTCCTTCTGAGGATGGTTTTCAAGACATAGTCTAAAAAAGAAATAGAACCTAAGAAAGTACCAGATCTATAATGGATGCTATTTTTGAATTTTTGAACCTAAAATTACCTAACATCATAACTTTTAAAGGAATCAAAAAACCAGTTCAAAGAAGATAATCAGTTAAGATAATCACAAAAATATTTCCGGCCAAGTGAGAACTGGAACTAGAGTGAGGCTGCGACCCAACTGGCTCAGTGGCCACGTGAGTAAGGGCAACTAATACCTTCACCCGTTTGACTACTGAAACTGAAGGTTGCGGGTTCTAATATAAAGAGTATCAGTTCGATCAATTATATTAATCAAGAGAGGGAAGGTTAATTAATCACACTGTCGTCGCTTGGATAAGAACGAAATAATCGACTCCATTAACAACATAATCAAAATATAATTGTCCCGCTAGCAGACATCTTTGTCTTCAGGTAAAGGAGTGTTCTAAAAGAGGGTACAGAGGGCCACAAGGTTTAGGTACAACGGACGCTGTTGTGGTTACCCTCTTAATATACTCTATGAAGGCAGCTACCCAACATCAGATGGATTAACCAGAAGGCTGAGGAAGAAGCCACGACATTCGTATCACTAAAGAAGAACAAGAAGTTATCAAACGAATATTAAATACGAACTCTGATTTTCCACATTTGAACTCCATATAATAAATTTCTTTTGTAATTTTGTTGTTTTAAAAATGATAAAATATGCTATTAATAAAAGTCTCATGTAAACATAATTTAAATATAATTTACATCTATTATTAATTTTAAAAAATTCACTCAGCAATGTCATTGAATCAATAATAGTCATAAATAATAAAATTAATAATTTAAAAAAAAATCTACTAAAAATATTCTTTTAAAAATATTGTCAAATACACACATTTTAATGCATACAACAAAAATTCACATTCCAAATAGAGGATATTTTTATATCGATTTTAAAATAGCTATTTTATTCAGAATATACTGAATGTTGCCTTTAAAACAAATTAAAGTAAAAACAAGTGAAGATAACCATTAATAGGGTTAGTTGTTTAGATACATAACATATGATTGAATTTCATTATTTGGACTATTTTTAATTAGCATTCATAAAATACAATAAATATCCAGTCTATACAATTAAACTTGTATAATAATAATATGTATTGTTATTACCTCCAAGTGTATATTAGCCAAATTTGAGCAATTTTACTAAAAAATGTTTCAAACCAAAGTTCAAAAAAATAAACATTTTTTGTATTTGAACTTTTCTTCTATCTTTTATAGTTTAAAAGTTGGGTCAAAACCAAAATTTGGTTATGCAGTCAATATTTGCGTTACAAGCTTTAGACTAAAATGAATGTACTCTGACATATTATGTATGTTCAGTTTAATAACAGAATTACTACCCTCATATGAATAATAACGAAATATGAGACTATGATGTACGTTACTACTTTTTATTCAAATTTGATTTTAAAACTTACCTATGTTTTAATATTAACAAATACAATGGCAACAAAATGAATGTGTATTAAAACTAAGTGAAAGTACTTATTTAGCTGAAATTTTAAACATTCTAATTACTATATCATCGGCTCAATGGTCTAGGGGTATGATTCTCGCTTTGGGTGCGAGAGGTCCCGGGTTCAAATCCCGGTTGAGCCCATATTTTTATTGTTATTCAGAGATATAAAGATTGTTGGGCTTATTTATAGTAAAATAATTTTAACCAATTGTTGAAAGTTTTTACTGTTATTTGTATAATACAACGGCTCAATGGTCTAGGGGTATGATTCTCGCTTTGGGTGCGAGAGGTCCCGGGTTCAAATCCCGGTTGAGCCCATATTTTTATTGTTATTCAGAGATATAAAGATTGTTGGGCTTATTTATAGTAAAATAATTTTAACCAATTGTTGAAAGTTTTTACTGTTATTTGTTTAATACAACGGCTCAATGGTCTAGGGGTATGATCCTTGCTCTCAGATTTCAAACTCAAATGTGAACAAATACTCATAATATATAATCGAGTTATTGTAGATTGCCTGAAGAAGTTGGGATGTCCGGCGAAACGTAGCAATAATGTGAATATTTAATTGTCAACAGTGTGTTTATGGTCTGATTAAACTGATTATATATTAGTATATATAATTATAGATGTAAAAGATATAAAACCGTTAAAAAACATTCTATATATTTTTAATTAGCATTCATAAAATACAATAAATATCCAGTCTATACAATTAAACTTGTATAATAATAATATGTATTGTTATTACCTCCAAGTGTATATTAGCCAAATTTGAGCAATTTTACTAAAAAATGTTTCAAACAAAAGTTCGAAAAAATAAACATTTTTTGTATTTGAACTTTTCTTCTATCTTTTATAGTTTAAAAGTTGGGTCAAAACCAAAATTTGGTTATGCAGTCAATATTTGCGTTACAAGCTTTAGACTAAAATGAATGTACTCTGACATATTATGTATGTTCAGTTTAATAACAGAATTACTACCCTCATATGAATAATAACGAAATATGAGACTATGATGTTCGTAACTACTTTTTATTCAAATTTGATTTTAAAACTTACCTATGTTTTAATATTAACAAATAGAATGGCAACAAAATGAATGTGTATTAACACAAAGTGAAAGTACTTATTTAGCTGAAATTTTAAACATTTTAATTACTATATCATCGGCTCAATGGTCTAGGGGTATGATTCTCGCTTTGGGTGCGAGAGGTCCCGGGTTCAAATCCCGGTTGAGCCCTCAATTTTATTGTTATTCAGAGTTATAAAGATTGTTGTGCTAATTTATAGTAAAATAATTTTAACCAATTGTTGAAACTTTTTACTGTTATTTGTATAATACAACGGCTCAATGGTCTAGGGGTATGATTCTCGCTTTGGGTGCGAGAGGTCCCGGGTTCAAATCCCGGTTGAGCCCATATTTTTATTGTTATTCAGAGATATAAAGACTGTTGGGTTTATTTATAGTAAAATAATTTTAACCAATTGTTGAAAGTTTTTACTGTTATTTGTTTAATACAACGGCTCAATGGTCTAGGGGTATGATTCTCGCTTTGGGTGCGAGAGGTCCCGGGTTCAAATCCCGGTTGAGCCCATATTTTTATTGTTATTCAGAGATATAAAGATTGTTGGGCTTATTTAATGTAAAATAATATTAACCAATTGTTGAAAGTTTTTACTGTTATTTGTTTAAAACAACGGCTGAATGGTCTATGCGCATTATCCTTGCTCTCAGATTTCAAACTCAAATGTGAACACATATTCATAATATATAATCGAGTTATTGAAGATTGCCTGAAGAAGTTGGGATGTCCGACGAAACGTAGCAATAATGTGAATATTTAATTGTCAACATTGTGTTTATGGTCAGATTTATTTGATTATTTATTAGTATATATAATAGATGTATATAATTTAAGACAAGAAAAAGCGTTAAAAAACATTCTATATATTTTGCGATTGACAATAAACAAATTTTGAATAATGTATGAATTTAAATTGTGATTTAATTACATCGATGACAACATAGCTATATCATCTTTTATTTTGTTTTTTATTTTTTTTAATATAGTATTATCATATTGTGCATACATACATAAGTAATTAGCCAAAATTATTCTAAAATGCTACTAGTGTAGCTGGCTGGCTTGGCGAGCTAACTATGAGCAGAATATTTATTTGTTCTTTAACAAAAAAAAGTATATAAATAAAGACATGACTGACACTTGAAAAACACCTTAAGGGAACGCCATAAAACCTCTATATATACACATAACGTTGACCATGCATTCGGTTTCAAATCATTTTTCAGTCAGAAATCGAAAAAAACTTTGAGTCAACTCTACAGGGATTTGAACTGCAGAAACCCGTTTAAAAGGATTTCTGAGTAAGAATTATAAAGGCAAGTCAAACATTCCTATAACGTTTAGTGTTCATACAGATGTATTCCTGAAATTATTTGGCTGTTTAATCTTAAGTCGCGTACACCCGTGCAACATTCGCGTGTAATGTAACCTCGTAACGCAACTTTGGCGAGTAACAGCAACCTTTGTGTGGACATGAATGCGTAACACCGTCGTCGTTTATGGCTATTTTTCAGGTTTCTTGATAGACGGTATTTGTAACTGGCTCTGGATAATTTAAAATTAATATAAAAATAGCATTCCACAAGAAATGGACTAAACCGGTATTGGAACCCGGTACACCTTACAACCATATATATTGGATACAAAGTTCTAGTAGTTAATTTATTTCCTTCCATTTTAAATTTTATTTTAACTTTTAATGTGCGTTTGATTCAATTTTAAGAAAATATGATCTGTACTGGGTCTCACTCACCAAAAGCGAGAATCATATTCTTAGAACATTCATACGTTGATGGTTGTACAGAACATAGCAAAATTCGACTAGTTTTTATATTACCTTCACTCATTATTTAAAACTTATACTGTGTCTTAGGTTAAAATATTAAAAAGTACGGGCTCAACCGGGAATTGAACCCGGGACCTCTCGCACCCTAAGCGAAAATCATACCTCTAGACCACTGAGCCGTTGTTTTAAACAAATAGCAGTAAAAATTTTCAACAATTGGTTAAAATTATTTTACTATAAATAAGCACAACAATCTGTATAACTGTGAATAACAATAAAATTATGGGCTCAACCGGGATTTGAACCCGGGACCTCTCGCACCCAAAGCGAGAATCATACCCGTAGACCATTGAGCCGTTGTTTGAAACAAATAGCAGTAAAAAGTTTCAACAATTGGTTAAAATTATTTTCCTATAAATAAGCACAACAATCTTTATAACTCTGAATAACAATAAAAATATGGGCTCAACCGGGATTTGAACCCGGGACCTCTCGCACCCAAAGCGAGAATCATACCCCTAGACCATTGAGCCGATGTTTAAAAAACTACTAAATACAAAATTTGTGCTACTAGTAAGTAACTACTTTCACTTTGACTTATACTTTATAAAATTATAATACTACAAAAATTTGTAAATTAAAATTACATCCAACGGTTAAACTCATTAGTAATTTCATACTCTCAAATATTTAAACAAACCCGCTAAGCAGACTACATTTACATGACTAGAATATAGACGTATAAATCTATACATTTCTTTTATTATTATAAAAATAGGAATTACATCTTACACAAAACGCTTTTAAACAATAAAACTTGTTTTCTGTTTTGAAATCCTGTTGCGATAGAATATACAGTGGCTTCATTAACGCACTAGGATTGATTACGAAAATTTTCTATGCTTAAGATAGTCAGGTCATGCAAGCATAACGTTAAGAAATCTTTTAAACTTTGAATGTAGATAATACACACGCTGTTAAAATTTGAAGACGATTTATTGTATCCAACGTGAGATAATTCGAATTAAAAATCACATTTTTTGTACACGTAGCATAGGAAAAGTATGAGAAAATGACAAATTTGTTTATCTTTGTCCTGGAGCAAATGCTACCGTTTTGATAAAAAATTAATATTTGTTAGAAGAATTCTGAATAAATAAAAATTGACCATGTCGTTTAAATAAATACATAAAATAATTAGAGATTTGTAAGATTATTTCCATGTATATATACTAAAGTGAGTGAGTATATGTGTGTATATACTGCAGTATAAGTTATGAGTACAATATGTTGTAAAAATATAGCCATCAATCTTGGTACTGTATGTGTGTTATACAAAGGTAGAATGTAGATACTATGCTAATATATTTGCCGCTGAACTGTCAGGAAAACTACCTTTAAATGTTATTTATAAGATAAAAGCCTCAAATATGATACTAGTTTTTCAGCCAGGTCAGTTATGTTTTTAAGAATCTTCAAATAATTTATTATATCTATCCATCTCAGAAAAATTTCCTATCTGACTGTGGTAGTTCGGACCGAAACTAGTAGCTTAGAAAGTTTCTTTTAATGATTGCCGATGTATTTTTCAATCTGCCCAATATACTCATTCCTCGTTGATTTCGCTTAATAATCCATTGCCACGTCTAAAGTAATTTTCGTATTCATCCAATGAAATTTGACATCAATTTCTGCTGTCAAATAAGTATATTTTGTTCGCAGGTGCTATTATTAGAGAAACTGCGTCTCATGCAACGAAGCTGTATATAAATGACATATGACGTAGTACTGCCCCGCGTTTCAATATTCAGTAAAATGGATTACAAAAAATGCTTGGTCTACGATGCCTCACTCGCATCTCAATGCACTTCATGCTATGTTTCTTGTCTGTATAGAAAAAAGAGATATACATTTGTTTTTATAATAGCTACGTAGCTGTCTCACCTCAAAGGGTATTTATCACTCGTAGGTTACAAAGATAATAATAAGCATTTTGGCGTTATATACAATAAATTATTATAATTCTAATTGTAACTCTACTAGCAACAGTAAGGTCGGACGCATATTTCAGCGCATGTGGCACTGCAACATACACAAATGAATGGATCAGCGCTAATTGACGACACAATACTACGTGGCGTGACTGGCGAGACGCGACATACGCGCGACACAGTGCCCGAGGCAAAATAAAACTCAAAATTAACAAAAACACGTGTCTACTGGGCGAGAGAATTGCGTGGCATTAAGCCTTCCCCCACACGAAGCATGTGGCGCGATCGCGTCATACACTCGGGTTATATCGTGTCGCGCTGTGCCCCACGCTATATGCGCCAGGCCGTAATACCTATTATCAATTAATAGTGTACTGTTTCATTTAATAGTTAATTATCAGTATTTTGTGTATTTTAACAGTATTATTCATGACAGTTATGTATTTAAACATTCAACTTTATTAATTTTTATCTACTTTTGTTTTATAAAGCATTTCTTACCTGGTAAAACGTTGATAACATATTGGAGTAACTGAAGAAGTGCTCGAAGTTGATGGTGATGTAGCGGATGTTGATGCTACCAACATCACTGTTTTTCATATTCTTGACTGATATCCATTTTAGTCACAAACAATTTATTTGGAAAACTTCTTATTCTCGTTTATTTTAGATTTACAATTAGTATTTAATTTTCATCCAAATCTGAAAACAAAATAAAAAAATTCAATGAAATTTTTGTAGGAAATTTGTGGAACAATTTTTTGTTACAAATTATTTAATTTACAAAGAAACATAATCTAATTGTTTGTGATTTAAATTGATAATAGTCCATAGGGTGTCATTTTTTTATGGGTAACCACATTTAAATTTAATTATTAATTAAAAAGTTTTCAAAATTAACCACAAACAAACATCATTTTTAAGTCAAATATCGCTTCTGTTGATAAGAAATAGAATTTCTAAAAGATACTTATATACAAAAGTGTAACATTCGAAATAAAAATAGATATATCAGTCTTCATAACTCTGAAATTCCAAATTTCTAAAATTAATGACATATTCTCTTGAACGGTAAAAGTAAGACGGTCAAATAAACCAGATTATTGTTATCTTCAGATTAAAATTAACCCAGAAAATTTGAACTACAGTTTACATTTATACTATTATCCGGTGGAAACAATCATTTCAAGCCAGGTGTCAAATGGTCCTGGAAAACCAGGAAAAGCCAGGGAATCTTAATTTTGTGTAAGGAGTCATGGATTAATCGGGGAATTTTTGAAATTTTAGTAAAAAATCGGGAAATTTTTTTAATTAACTGAAATTTTAAATATTTATTTAAGAAGGATATCGGAAAAACTCTCTTATTTAGTTAAGAATACTCCACAAAATCAATCAATTCACTATATCATTTCGTTTTTAATGATGGACAGACTGGCAAATAGAAATAGACAAATCAGGTGATTCTATGCACACCACACCAACATTTTGCTGGTAACTTTTAAATTTTTTAGTGTCATAAACTTTACTCTGACATATTCTATATAGTATGTCGAGGAAGAAAATGTACTAAAAAACTATGAAATCATTTCGCATAGAAAAAAATTGAAAATTTTTCTCATTCTACACCAAGACGAATCAATTTTATATATCATGAGTGTACATATATGCGAATTTGTGAAAAATTAATTAAAACTTGCATCATGAATAATTAAAATAATCTTATCAGTAAAACCAATCATTTGATAATAACAATTTTTAAATAAAAAATGATTGAACAAACTTAATTTCAATACTCATTTCCATATATACATACATATGTATATAAAGTTGATATAGAATTCACACAAACATATACAAAAAATACATATTGAAAGTATTAGATAAAATATTGAATGATGTAATTGCTTAAAATAGCTTATGTCGTGAGCGCCTACTCTTTATAAATACATATATATGTGTACTCAAATATAACGAGTGTTTAATATAAGTTATGTATCCGTACCGAACATGGTATGTAAAAAGGACTTCTTTATCGATTCATGCGATACAAGTTTTTAATAAAACATTGACATTCTAGAAAATATTAATTATTTATTCAATATATTTGTTATTTTTGATTGAAAATTATAAGAATGATTGAAGAAATTGCATAAGCAATTATTTTTAATTGCAAATATAAATAATCATTTAAATTAATTAATAAATTTTGAAAAATATGTTATGCATTATATATCATTTGATATAGCCTACTTAAAATTATAAAATACACTAATTTTGTGGTGTATTTTATAATTATTTCCGTTTTAGTTGAATGTTTTGGATTGATAAACAAAATTAATTCTGTTAAACAACTCATCACAACATAACAAACGAGTATTTAATGTTGTAAATAAATAAAAAAATTAAAATAGGTAAAAGTGTCGCATTTTTTTATTCTTTGAGTATAGTTCAGAGAAATATATGATGCATTTTTCTGAAACTTTGAAAAGATGTTCAGAATGATGTTTTATGATGAAATCTAAGATTTCAAATTAGGGGTAGACAGTGTTTTCCCTGAGTACCCTGAAAAACGAGGCTGAAGTAACAGGATAGGACTTTAGGACAATGATATCGCAGCGTACGCTTTGTCCATAATTCACTTGCAATTCTGTTTTCCACTATATTATAGTAATTTTCATGTTTTTTTACGCATAATGATTTTCGTCAAATTAGTATAATAGTAAAAAAAAAAACCATCCTAATAGTTCTGCTCTATTTTCCTTTGATCGTTACAAAAAATTGTTAAATCGTTACAAAAACTCGATCGTTACAAAAAATTGAACAGATACATTCGCTTAAGAAGATTCCATTCGAAGATTCGTGTATTTCTAATCGAAAAGTATTTATACTATTGATCTAAAATTTAATGTCTATTATTTTCAATGTTTACTGAATGTATAAAGTCATTGTGTACATTAAAATGGGTCCTAACTTACATTAAACACTTGGTATATATTAAAGATAAGTTTTTATTGCATTGTATATAATGTGTGCTTCAGATTGGTGTAATAAGTAAGTACGCCTTTCAATATCGTTGCACACCTGTTTACAAAAATATTTTTTTTATATTTAAATTTTTTTATTTCTATTCCAAGGTGGGGTGAAAACATGAAAAAGCATTTTTATTATTATTATTACTATTTTAATTGTTCAAAGGTAGAATACACAAATAAAAAAATAATTATGCTTTTGGAAAAAAAAAGGCAGAGATAATCCAACTTGAGTAGAAACTAAGCTTATGTGGTTTGTTGTCGCTTATCTTGACTCGGAATAATGGAAATTAGTGCTTTAAACCATTATCATATTATGTTAAGAACGATTTAGCCCAATAATATGAGTTAAAAAATTTTAATGAATTTCCATGATAACAATCATTTTTATTTTGCGTCATTGTGATTTTAAAAAATTGTTAATAATTGTAATAAAATTTTAGATTTAAAAATATACAAAAACATTTGGAAAACGGTTGACCCTAAAGGCAACTTTCCTCTATTTCCATTCCTAAGCTCTTTAACATATTACAATTTTGAGCTTAAAATTTTGTTTTTGTGCTTTGATGTTAAAAAAACACTTGTTATTTTGTTAACGATATCTCTCGAACCAATCAACCAATTTTCACGTTCTAGGCGGTGTTTAGAGCTTTAATAATTATTATATTTCATCAAAAGCGGTCCGAAAAGAAATGTGTAAGTTATGTAAAAAAAAATAACAGTTTTTATCGGAGATCGACGTGGTTTATCAAGGTTAAGAGCTGATTAGTTTTTGGAGTTGATCGATGGAGCCGTTTAAAAGTTATTCCAAAAAAACCACATATACAAAATTCTTAGTTTTTTTTGAGATTTCTCAAAATCTACCAGTTTGAATCGATCCAAATTGTAAATCTAAGTTTGGTCAAGCACTTTCGAATGGGCCCAATTTTCACACCTCCACAAACATACATACATACAGACATAGTGACAACCTCGCTGGGGTAGTCAAAGCTTCCTGTAACCTCAAACGTCAAGATCTGATGGAAACTCGATTTTTTCAAAACTATGTAAAACCAATAACTTCCGGATTTGTAAAATATTTGATTTTCTTAGCGGGAAGTTAAAAAAAGAAAATTTTAAATGTAATTACATTTTGTTATGCATAAAAAAAGAAATAATATATTCATTAATTTAATAACACAAAGCTTTATAATTTTTTGTTGCTAAAACTTTCAATCGATGCAATTCTCAAATGTAACAAACACAATTTTATTTATTTTCGAATATACGCTGTTCATTTTGAAGTAAAATATCCACGTCAAAAAACTGACAAGCTTAAGCAAAGTTTTATTCATAAATGAAGAGATTAACGAGGTGGCTGTAGAGGAGAAATGAGAAAAAATTATTTTTAATTTTATTTCAATTAAAGCACTCTGAATATTTTTAACTTCATTTTTACAATGATTATGCCTGATAGCTTCATGAGCTTCAAACTTCACCATTCGTACCCAAAAAATAAGCTCTTTTACATAATTACTTTACAAGTACAAACTGAAACATACCACCTGCCAAAGTAACAGTAATATTAAAAATTTACAATTACGTAGCCTCTGATGGTCCAGAAACCTAAAAGTGACAGTAAATTTCGTAAATGTAATAAACGTGTTCATCAAATATTTCATCAAAATCGGACAAAGCATTCGCAAGTTACCATAGACTAAACATACATTGATAGATAGATACAAATTTCGTATTTTCCTAAACATACACGCGCCATTCAAAATTCTAAAATTAAATGTGAAAAACAATGAATGATAAAATTAATATTTCATAATCTTAATGTATTTGACCTGTTTTTCATTCATAAGTAAAATGATACCTTCACAATTTTCAAGTTCAAATGTCATCATGGTATATAATTTTTCCATTATTTTCCATATATTATTTGTATTTTAATATATTCATTTTTTTTTCTTTCTACTTAACGATGTAATAGTTAAAATTAGCGTTGACTTCATATGAATGTACAGTGTGTCCCACTTTAAGTATAACTTACTCTCGATTTTATTATGTAAGAGATGATTTAAATAATTTTCTTTTTCAAAAATATACTACTCGAACATATCTATCAAATTCTCTTTGAATTGAATTTATCTAAATCTTTTTTAGTTTCCCTAATTACTTATTTAAAATCACTAAACTTAATGGAAGAGTCTATTTTAGGCCTTTGATTTATTTTGTCATTTGTTTACTTTTCTTGAAATGTAGTTTTTCTTGAATGAATGAATGGTTTAACATTACTTGAAAAAAACCATTAGAGGAAAACTACTGCATATTATATTTATCGAAAAGTCTCAAATACTCGAATTTGAAGTTTAATCAGAATATTATGCCTAGCTGAAATTTAATCAGAGTATTATATTATTTAGCCCCTCCTGGGGGTAACGTAATTACTGATCTTAACCGATCAATAATGTTAAGCAACATTATACACAGTTAGTACTTGGATGGGTGACCGCATAGAATTTATATATATATATATATATATATATATATATATATATATATATATATATATATATATATATATATATATATATATATATATATATATATATATATATATATATATATATATTTAATATTCAAATAATATACTCAAAATAATCTATATTATATACCCCCCTCCCTGGGGGTAACGTAATTACTGATGTCAACCGATCAATAATGTTAAGCAACATTATACACAGTTAGTACTTGGATGAGTGAATTAGAAAATATAAATATATTCTTTCTAGAAAATATAATTATTTGTTCAATTGTTTGCAAAATTTAAATTTTATAGCAAATATCAAACAAAAACTATTGAATTATTACAAAAAATGATATTTAATTGAGTTGAAAATTTTAAGAATGATTGAAGAAATTGCATTAATAATATTGTTATTTATTTCAAATATAAATGTTTATATAAATTTGCTAATAAATTTTGAGAAATGTTAAATCAATATACAATTCACAGACTATTATTTGATTGATAAAGTTGTATTTCGTAACGATAACCACCAAAAAAAAAAGAATTTAATACACGATGATATCTCAATCCATATTGAGATATTTGAGACAAAAATCAGACTAAATAAACGAAACGAAAATGTGGGCATGATATGATAAAAATGTGGGCATGACACACTGTAAAAGGAACTTCTCATAATAACTAATTATGAATGATTAATTAATAGTAATCAATCAAATTACATATCAATTAATCTTTGATTTTTGTTAGCTAAATATGTAAAATGAATTTTAATCAAATCGAATAATAAATGTCTCAGGTTTAATGCCAAGGTTAATCTTAACTTAATGAATTTAACAAAATTAAGTATAAGCAATCGTTCTTGTCTAAAGCTGAAAACATGCAATTCTGTAAGGTATTTCAAAGCTTCACGTTTTGACATGTCTATGATGTACTGTTTTTAAAGTTTTTGTTAAACTATATAGTTTACATTTTGCTATCAATTTGAAATTACAAATGAGTTCCATTAGATTTATAGAAGAAGATATTCTTATGGGAAGCTTACTAAATGGAGTAAAGCAGGGATGGATCCAAGGAGGGCAGAGGGGGCAGACTGCCCTGGATACTAGTCAGTAGGAGGCGCAAGTAGCCAGTTATGCTCTAGTTATATGATAAGTATTTTTCGAATTCTAGGTGGGTACGAGGTGCTTGACGATACTTTTGACGTGGGTAATAAAAATTGTAGATCAGTTCTTGAATTAAAGGAACTATGGAAAATGAAGCTTTCAAAATATAGTTTCAAGTAGAGACATTTGCATTTGGATCTTATGCTATTTTGCTATTAAACTTTCTCTTTTTTCGCAAAATATTGTTTTCCAATATTAGAGGAGGCTTCTTTTTCTCAGGGATCTAGAATGGGGAGCAACGGAGTCAGACGACTGTGATCGAACATTTATTAAATGATAAGTGTCTTCCGATTTGCATGCAAACTACGGACGCTGGAAGCTTTTATAGAAAGTGTAGATCCGTTCGTGCTATTTGTCCTTCATTCTGTTTCCGTGAAAACAAGGATTTAAAATTTATTGATAATAAAATAAATGATTTTATTAAAACGAACCGAAGTCCATTGAATTTTTAACAAAAACGTTTAGATTTGACAACATCGTGAATTTTTCAACGATCGTAAACAATGAAATATAAAAAATAAAAATTGTTATTATGAAATAAGGAATGACCGACCTTTAAAGATATTTTGCTAATATATGTGTGTGTGTGTGTCTTTACAAATACAGTTAATGATTGAGTTATTCGTTTTCACAAGAGACCGACCATTAATACTTTTTTTTTATCTCTGACCTTACTCAATAACTAACTTTATGTAGACAACAAATAACACTGTTAGAATTAGTTGAGTTCGTTCAATAGTCAACATTATTAATTTTTTTTTGTTACAACACGCGCGTAAATAAACTTAGGCTTTGTTTGACATTTTTTATTAGGTAAGTATATATTTATTGGGAATAATTTTTATTTTTTTATTTTCTACTTTCATGTATATTAAATAGATGTGATTTTAAATGTTGTTTTTTAAATTTTGTTTATAGAATTTTAAAAAAAATGGGTGCGTGTACTTATTTACGCGCGTCGAAAGTTATTCTTCTTTGGTATCATTATAAATAATTAATTACAATAAAATAATAAAAGCACTGGAGAAGGATAGTCAACACAGTCAATGAAGTTCAGTTAAAATTTGAAAAATTAAATAAATATATATATATATATTTATTTTCTTACATTAAGTGTAATATAAATCGTTACAACAGCTTCAGCCTGTGAATTGTGTGTGACGGTGATACAACTTTGGTTAAATATGGTTAACGCAACTCCTGTTTTGACATCAAAAATTTAAAATCAACTGCTTTTTTTTAAAAAAAAAAAAAAAAAAAAACTTCGATTTTTCGATATTTTTAGAATATTTGATCATGCGTTCGCACTATTAATAGTTTTGAACACACTACTTTTAGAATTATAAAGGTGTAAGGAGGGATTTAAGCCTGGGACCTCTCTCACCCAAAACGAGAATCATACTCTTAATCCATTGAAAATAAATAAGAAAACTAAATTCCAACCTTTCGTCATTGCCATTCATTTTGGTTAAATAATAAAACACATCGACTCACCCTATATTCGAATACATAAATTGCAAAAAATTTTGGGCTCAACCGGGATTTGAACCCGGGACCTCTCGCACCCAAAGCGAGAATCATACCCCTAGACCATTGAGCCGCTATTTCATAGCTTAACATACTTAAATTGCAGCTGTAGGTTTATTTCCTTTCACTATAAATATAATATAGAGCTAATAGTTTAATTATGGTTAAATTGCAAAAAAATTGGGCTCAACCGGGATTTGAACCCGGGACCTCTCGCACCCAAAGCGAGAATCATACCCCTAGACCATTGAGCCGATGTTAGTATAGTTACTAAATATATTTTACAAACCAAAAATTGAAGCAGTGCAGAGATACTTTCACCAATATGATTAAGAGTTTATTGACTCCATCAGAGTATAATTTTTAATACTTTGTATCATATAAAAAGACGATACTTTAATACCGCGAATATCACTGAAGTTCAGTTACCAGATTACGTTTTTTATATCTATATATAAAGCATGAAAGCACTTATTCACTCATTACTATTTTTCCCAAACGCTGGGATCTATAAAGCGAAAGTTTTGTGTTAATATTTCTATTTTAGTGTAGATAGAACGGATTTTTCGTAATTCCTTGTCTGCCAGGATAAAATCTGAAATTCCGTTATAAAAATATCTTCTGTCTTGTCTTAATCATTATTTTCTTTTTCCAGGAAGGTAATTTGAGTATTTTGAACATTTTTGATTTTTTATTCTTTATTTTTTCAATACATTCATAAATCTAGTTATTTTTAAATACTACAAAATTTAAAAAAACGTCAACTTGCCACAAAAAAAAAACAAAAAACGAATTTATAGAATTTTTCATTTTTAATTTGTCAAACAATCGTAGGAGTCCCTGATCGTTACAATTTGGAACATGAAATTAATTAGCGACAACATATGACACGGCACCACCATTACATCGAACTCTTTTATTAGCGTACGTTCATAAAAGTTATTTTCATTATGTTTACGATTCCGTGTGTATTTCAAAATAAATACTTTTACATCCGTTTTTTCATCAGAACATAAAATTTTTTTATTTAATTTTAATTGAATAGAAGAAAGCCTCTTACAAAAGAATATATCTAAAAGCAAGGCCAAATTTCTAACTAAAATACTGGCATATAAATGAAAAATTGAATTCAAGATTTTTATGTGAATCTTCATCACTGTTTTTGGGTGTAAGATTATCAAAATTTTGATTTTTTTAGTGTTCTATCATTTCATAATCAGAATTAATCATCAGAAGACAAGGCAAGAGAGGAATAACAGCTTTTTACCAAGTCGTTGCGATACGACATACTCTCACCTGTATAGATTGTTTACAACTTCGAATGAAATAAATTTTGTATTAAATATAATAATTCTCTAATGACCCTTTCCAGGAGCTATAAAACCACCCAGCTTCTCCATTCATCTTACTAATACAGGACATGAAATTTATATTGAACACAAACCGGAGGTGTTACATATTTTCGACAAAAGTTAAAATTTAAATTTGCTACAAGTCCTTGAGATCAATCAATTTAATAACAACCCAAATTTTACTATCTTAAATAATCAAATAGACCTTAACAATTCCTCTTTATTCAATTTGAAATTATAAATATATTCATAAAAAATATTCTTAACTTCACCCACATTTTCTTCCTTCAAAATAATCATACCTACTTTCCCTATATATTTCCAAAATAAAAGAATAATTATTCATGACTTGATAATGATTTTATAAGTCGAAATTTGACTTGTAATTTTAACAAATTTTTAAAGTAAAAACGTTTCCATTATTATTTTATAACATAGTTATAGTCTGAGTTCAATCGGATAAGCTCCAAAAATATTATCTCCCTTCCATTCGTTCTTTTCGTATTTTTGTAACGCTCCAAAACGCTTGGGCATAGAAGTACACCATGGTCATTGCAGGAGTTGCCACTGTGAAGAGGAGAAACAATTAATGATTCGTTTCCCATGCTACTTTTTACATCTTACAACAATAAGATGAACAAATTTAGCTAGGTACGACCCATGCTACTTTTTACATTTTACAACAATAAGATGAACATATTTAACTAAGTTATTCGTTAACGGTATCTTTGAGCTTAAACCTATAAAAACGAGTCTTATTCGTGTCCCACCTTGACGACCACTTCTATCTTTTTCTAGCCTAAAATGGTAATTTCATTGGTACAAAACTGAGCAAAGTTTTCTTGAACTATAACCAAGATAAAATATACTCATCAACTAAACTAAATGATTTATTCATAACCAATAAATAAATTATTATAAAAATTATTTAAATTAATAAAATAAGTTGTTTGTACATGACATTGGCCATCGGCTAAATAATTGTGTTGTTGTATCTATGATTTAATAGTTACATAATAGTTCCGGCATACGATGACACTACATAAAAATTTTACAAAAGGTTAAAGGCTGACTCTTTATAAAATTCAAGTCTCTTCAAAAGGTTACAAATTAGTAATCATTCATAAACTTTTATTAGTTTGTACAATATATTACATTTTAGCTTTTAGACTTGTAGATATTACCACGGGTTTTTTGGCTAGATAAAGATTATACAACGGTGTAATACTTTTGATAAAATATTCAAAATCACGTAAAAATTATGCTTTCTCTGTTTGGTATGAGATTAATTACATATTAGCAGATTTTTTTAAATTTGGAGAAAATGTTGGTTGACAATCGATAAAATTATTGCATTTGGACAATACGATTGCATCGATTACAATTTTATGGAGGAAATGCATGGAATTTTAAATTTAATGATTTATCTCCCGTTATTTTGCGCTTTGATAAAGAAATATTCATTTGCGATTACAAACTTGTATTCAGATCATCGTTCCCGGTGACTGCATATTTGCCTGTAATCAATACAAATTAAATTTGATCCGTTTCTTATTTCAAGTATTTGATTGAACTGAAATTGAGCAATCATATGTAAATCGGATAACAATACAGCATTATGACGTAGTACAAAAACAAGTTAAAATAACAACTAACATAGTTAATTGTTTAGATATGAATACATATGATTTAATTTCATTTTTTGAATTATTTTTAATTAGCATTTAAAAAAAACACTACAAATATCCAATCTATACAGTTATATATGTATACATGTATAATAATAATATGTAATGTTATTACCTATGTGTTTTATTTGCCAAATTTGAGCTAAAATTTTGAAGAAATCAAACATTTTACGGAAAAATGTTTCAAACAAAAGTTATTTGTTTAAAAAAAGTTGAAATTTTGGCGACGTATTTCGGGCATAAAGGTGGACTTTAAGTTCGTGAATGACCAAAATTGGCCCATTGGGTCCAATGGATTTTTGACCAATCTTTTAAACAATTAAGATAAAAGAAAAGTTCAAATACAAAAAATTTTTATTTTTTACAACTTTTGTTTGAAACATTTTTTCGTAAAATGTTTGAGTTCTTCACAATTTTGGATCAAATTTGGCTAATAAACACATATAGGTAATAACAATATACATATTATTATTATACAAGTATATATATAACTGTATAGACTGGATATTTATAGTATTTTATGAATGCTAATTAAAAATAGTCCAATCATTTGTCGATTATCCAAACAATTAACTCTGTTATAATAACTAAATTCACTATATTTTTATTATAAATTATCTTACATAATTACAAAAATAATATAAAAAAAAGTTGCTTCATAATAACAGATTGAAATAATATATCTTATGATATATAAAAAAACTAGTAATTCTATTATTTAAAAATCATAAAAATCAATCAATTCAGTACTATCGACTGTAATTGATGTATTTATTGATCAGTTTATCATCGTAAAATATATTTGCATCATAACTATAAAATCAAAATAATATGATTCAATGAAATTTTACTCGGATGTTGTAAATAGCACGACATTGATCCAAAAACATTGAACTAAACTGGCTTTGTGTAAAAATAATTCTGATTATTATTTCTGTTGAAAGATATCATTTTTATAATCGAATATAATATTTAAAAACTATAAAAGATTCGTCGGGTGAAAGTGGAAATTTCTATAGAACTACAGTCAAGGAAATTAAAAAAGAACTATCATTACGAAATTTTATTAAGAACAAATAAGATAAAATTGTAATATTCTTAAAATTTATCGATTTATTTGGCTTTAAAATTCGAATTTGACATTTTATGATTAATTACTAGAATTATTAAATTTCGATTTTTTTTGCTTCAATTTCCTAGATCAAATTATTTTGTATTTTTATACAAACGTATCTCGACTACAAAGAAGTCATCATCAGTATGAATTAGCTAGTTGTAATGATTCTGTGAGGAGATGTTACTCGTTGCTAATTTGGTGGCGATTTGCACGTGCATGATGACTACTTTGTAGTCGAAATACGTATTTATGAAAAATTCTGAAAAATGAAAAAAGAGTTCTGATTAATAATTATAAAAATACTAGGATTATTATTAATGAGATCATCTCAATGTTTTTCATTAATTATGATCGAGCTAATAAACATTTTTGGCTTAGATTATTACAATGTAAATATTTTCAAAATGTCAACAAATTATTTAACAACAATTTTTGTTTTTTCAAAAGCATTTTAATTTGAGCCAATGATATATTTTATCATTTAATTCATAATAATTTAATCTTAATAACATTTAAAATTTTTAATCCATTTAGTCAAATAGCAATAATGTATGTCAATAAAACAACAGGTAGTAATGACCACATACCTCAACAACTACTGAATAATTCATCTGTTCTAACCACGTGTTGAATTTGTTTCTGGTATGCAATAAAATCCATTAATAGCTTATTACGTTTAAAGCTATTAAAATCATTCTTTTTACCATTGTATTAATTTTTGGATCCTTCTATTGAATAACAATTGAAAAAATTTGGAAAACGGTTGATCCTAAAGGCTATTCCTGCAACTTTCCGCTAATTCCATATCTTAGCACTTATAATTTAACATATTACAATGTTTTTCAGCTTAAAATTTTTTAGCTTTGATGTTAAAAAACACTTGCTACCGAATATTTCGTTAACGATATCTCTCGAACCAAACAACCGACTTTCACGTTCTTGGCGACGATCGACGTGGTTTTTTGAGCTTTAATAATTATTTGGTTTCATCAAAAACGATCCGAAAAGAAATGTCAAAGTTATGTAAAAAAAAAAATAAATTTTTTCGTTAACGATATCTCTCGAACGAATCAACCGAATTTAATTGGATTGGTGGTGATCGACGTGGATTATCTAGATTAAGAGGTGATTAGTTTTTGGAGTTGATCGATAGATCCGTTTAAAAGTTATTTTTTCTTTTTGAGATTTCTCAAAATTTACTAGTTCGAATCAATCCAATTTGTATTAAAAATCCTTTAAGAGTCCTTTCGAATGACACCAACTGCGATGAAATCGGTCAGGCCGTTTTTTTTTTTACATAATTTTTAGATTATAAATTTAAACAAGGAAATCAAATGAACGATTAAAGATAATTATTCATCAAAACATGAGGTAATTTTTTATTGCTCTTCCAGAGGTCAAAGTGCTTCTAAAAAAAATAGCAATGTAATTTACAAAAATCCCATAACACTAATCTATTCAATATACCTAACTGTAATTTTACTGATTAATTGAAAACAATCATCAAAAATTAATGATTTAGTCGTAATTAAAGTCGTTGAACTACACATAGCTCCGGATTCTTAATGCTTATGACCTTAAAAAAGTATAAAACCTAACCTTTTTTTCGAAAATAATTTTTATGACTTTAATGATAAAATAATAGATTTTAACTATTTTTAATTTTTCAATACTCGCAATGAAAAATTGTGCAAAAAATCAAAATAATTACTTTTTTGTGTGAATAATAAAGGTACTTTTGATGTGAAAACACTACAAAAATGTAACTCAATTTAATAATTAAGATAAAATTGCTACAAGAAATTCACGTTCGTATCGAATATTGAACAGTATCTCAAGAACCACAACCTAACTCAATAAATGAATCATTTAATCATTTTGTTAATGGAAGTTAAATGGATTAAATGCCCATTCTGTTCATACGAAGATTAAGAACATATTTATTGTAATAATAATAATAATAGTCCGGGAGGTAGCGTTGCATTTTTCATGGTGATTTCAGACGGATCAATTTTCGATTTTATTGAAAGTTAATATGAAATTGATAATCGAATGGCAGTTCAGCAGGCACACTCAAGGTGGAGGAATAATAAATTATATTTCAGGTCCCTTGAAATTAATAATAGAGATAGTTTCAATAATGTAGTCAGTAAAAAAAATAGTCAGCAGAATATTTTCGGGTGGAATAATTTTCAGCTTAATATGATATTTGATTGCCTTAAATAGTGATTGCATGGCTACTCAGCAGAAAGTTTTATCCTGCCCGTCAACCCTCTCTCGGAGCCTGCTGACTTTAATTACAGTGTATGACTGCTAATAAACATTCAATTCCAACATGAATTAATCGACTTGAATTGCTTGTGTCATTTGCAACGCTACCTCCCAGACCATAATTTTTATTAAATAATTGATCAATACAGATGCTTATTTTTGCCAAAAATACACAATCGTTATAAAATATATCATAAGTTATAAATCCTTTACGCTATAGACTTACTCAAATAGGAATTTTTTTAGCTGATTTTTGCAATGTTTCCATTTCTAGGACGTGTTTAGGGAGTTTATTGGATATTTCAAAACTTTCAATGATTGAGCTTTGTTTAATGATGGATAATTTATGCTTCAGAAAGGCAAATTGAAAACCTTTTCTTGTAGAATAGGAGTGCGTACAACCCACTTTTTCAAAATTTTTTATATTATTCTTGACACAAATTGCTGCCTTGTAAATAAAGACTGAAGGCAATGTCAAAATTTGATATTTTTTTTAAACTGGCTTTCACGAATCTTGAGTTTTTAAACTAAACACATATCCAAGTAACATCTTTTGTATTATATATTTTGTGGAAAGGTATATGTAAGATTAGTAGTAATTTGAATCTCCCGATTGCTTTTTATAGACTAAATTGCTTTTTATAGACAAACAAACTGGAATGGATTTCCCATTAGTCATCCTCCACGCGACTTTGAACAACAACTGATTCACGCTAACAAAACGTGTAGTAACATGGCAGGATGGCCGAGCGGTCTAAGGCGCCAGACTCAAGGAATACCTTGCCTACTATGTAGGTTAATGAGCAATTCTGGTCCTCTCTGAGGGCGTGGGTTCGAATCCCACTTCTGACAGCAATTTTTTATTAAAAATTAAACAATTTTAATTTTAACATATCGCAAATATTTTACAAAATTAATTCAAAATTTTAAACATAAAAAAGAAACCATTAATGTCTTTTTCGACCTTTTGTATAATTGAAATTTATTATAGTGTTTTTGATCTCAGTAACTAGTAAAGTCTGAGTATAATTTGTTCGATTTTTCTGTACGTACAAAATAAGTTAGATATTTTTACTTACATCGATTTAGCTTCAAACTATTAACGCTACAATAACCCTGTAATGTTATCACTAAACTATGAAACTCAGATTGCAACTCCATCATAGCCCAGACATTATGGGGGTTTCACCTCGGAATGAAAGATACTAAGCTGTAAATTGGTATAAAGCAATTTATGGAGTAAAAAAACTTCAATCATCTCCAAATATTTTTCATACGAAAAACTACTCCAAAACTAAGACTTATGATTTTTAAGCAATGTGCACAAGAAATATATGCTGCAAATTTGACCATGCCAGCTAATTTTACATATACATTTTTCCAATGTCCTTTTATTTACATAACTATTAAAGACTTATGTCACACAATAAATATGGAATCAATTAATTCCATTAGGCATTATGTAATTGTTTTTTACTTTATCGTCCTCCATATTATGAAATTACCAAATCGTCGTACTACTAATGCATATTTATCTTTTTTATAAATAGAAAATTATTACCAAAAGTACTTAAATATGATGAAATTTTTTACTTTTGTAAATAAAATAAAATTATTCAATAATAATTCTAATTAATTAGTAACTAAAACTATCAACTAAAATAATTTATGATTTTATAAGAATAAGTAATATTTAATACAAAAAAAAGGTCAGATTCATTTAGTATAAATATTGTACTCGATTGTATTTATAGACCAGGGTCGATAATTTTTGGATCCAAAAAAAAAAATAATAGTAGGATGAAGCCTATTGGAAACGGAAGAGAATATAATAAAAATAAAAGGAAAAATAATTTACGGGAGATCAGAGGTCGGGAAGTGGAAGGAGTAAGTTTTTAAGGATAAAACACGGTTTATCTTGATTTGCGGAAAAACTACTAGTCCCATGGAAAAAAACTCACTTTACACTTTTTTCACATAGACCCAAAATTTATGTGAAAACTTGCCTTTTTATGATCCAAATACACTGTAATTTTCTTGATTTAAAATATTTATTTTTTCACCTTATGTTGAATAAATATCGAAAAAGCACTCTAATTTTTTTCAAAATTGTAAATATAAAAGTTGTAGATCTTTTTATTACCTACAATTTTGCCATTTAACTTTCTTCCATAGAACTTGTAGTCTTGCCCAGATAAATCGTGTTTTACCCTTAAAAATTCACCCCCTTCCACATCCCGATCTCAGATAGCATGTAAATTATTATTTTTTCATTCATTTTTGTTATATCCTCTTGTTTCCAATGAGTTTAATCTATCTTTTTTTTCACTTTTAACCATTTTTAAAAGCTTCTACCCTGGTCTATACTGTACTCGATTGTATTTATGTTTTTAAACAAAATAAATATTATTCTTAATTTATATATTAAATCAAATTTAATTATTATTTATTAAACAGTATCAAATATATTAATAAAAACCTGTAATATTATTAATAATAATAATCTCTATTGCACTATCTAAAATATCTTAAGAAATTTATTATTATCTTAATATATATACATTTATTAAATAAAGCCTGTTACACATCAGTAACTAACTATTAATGCCAGTATAAGACTTTTATCTTAAAACTTAAAATTTGTATTCGTTTCACAGAGAAAATTCTTTAGTATCGTTGTGATCTCAACCTTGATGCAACAAAAAAGGCGTCAGTAAAAAGAGAAAACCCCATACATCTATATGATAAAACGTGTTAGATAATGAAATAGAAGTATCTATAGGATATAACGTACGACAGTATGAGATAGAAGTATTGACGTGCAAACGAATAAGATTGAAGGAATTACACAGTGTTTTTTATATTTCTAATAAAATATTTTATTATTCTAATAAAAGGTTCATCGAAAATTCAACCTGAGAAACCGGATAAAACTCGGTATCAATATCACCAAAACTAAACCCTACAATTATTCTATATTTGGCTCCTTGGCATGAAGTTTCTATCGCGTGTGAACTGCCCACGTAAATTTTTTTAAATCAGTAATTTTCGAATGTGAGTCTAAAATTCATGATATTAAACAAATAACGAGTTGCATTCGAAAAACATTAATTTCCTTTGTCAACAATAGCATAAATATGTGATTGCGTTAGATAAGATTCAATTACAGATTTATTGCAAGACATTGGCATAATTTTCCACTTATAATTAATATCGCAAGCTTCAATAATTTCATTTTTGTATTTTAGTTAAAAGATTTCTATCTGAATAATAATTTTATATAAAATGTATATTTATTAATTATTATTAATTAAATATAAAATAAATTTTTATATAAAATCTAATTAATAATATAGGTGTAGACAGATTGTGTCGTAAATATTAAAATAGATGTATTTGTTAATAATACAAGTGAAGAGTTAATAATGATGATGCTATATATGCTAATAATATATATATATGCTAATTATTAGCAATATAATAATTCATAAATCTAATACAATATAATAATAATATAACCAGCACTTGTAGTCTAACTTGAGTACAAGGGTGCTAACTTAAAAATAACAATTACATATTGTGTGTAATACAATTAATCATCAATGTATTGTTTGAAACTATAAAGCCTATTTTAAACTACTCAATATTTAACAAAAAGTTATAACTCATTAAATTGATAGATTGATTTCATGAGATGATTTTTTCAAAAAATTTCGTTTATAATTTCACACCAAATTATGGATAGTAACAGAAATTTATCTGTAACGTACTACATAATAAATTTCGATTTTTTGCCCTAATTTCCTAGATCAAAAATATTTTGTATTTTATAAATACGTATTTCGACTACAAAGTAGTCATCATCAGTATGAATTAGCTAGTCGTAATGATTCTCTGAGGAGATGTTACTCGTTGCTAATTTGGTGACGGTTTGCACATATTTTGTATTTTATAAATAAGTATTTTTACTACACTACAAAGTAGTCATCATCAGTATGAATTAGCTAGTCATAATGATTCTCTGAGGAGATGTTACTCGTTGCTAATATGGTGAAGCTTAATATAAGTGAAGTTCAAAGCATACTTGATCTAGGAATTACGGAAAAAAATCGAAATTTATTCGAAAAATCCTAGAGTTCTCTTTAATAATGCTCAAAGTAATGCAAAATGGTTGCCAGTGGCTCTAAGAAAAGATGTTTGTTGACCACTTAGTTTATTTTCACCTGTCTATTTGTTGGTCTGACCACCATGTAAATCGACTCATTGATCTTTGACCCAACTTGTAAACCATATAAGATATAAAAGAACAGTTCAAAAACTGTTATTTTCTTGTTTGAAACAATTTTTCATAAAAACTGTTTTTTTCAATTTCAGCTCAAATTTCAGCTAATTGTATAATAATTGTGTATTAAAATTTTTTTAATAGTATAAATTTTCATAACAAAATCACCATTTTGCAAAGAAATTTTAAACATCAGGTTTTTATTTAGAAAAGTATTAAAATTTTTATATGTTAAAATGGTTAATCGATTTCCTTCGTATAAAAATATATGTTTTGAGAATGAAATAAAAAACGTTTTTATTTAAACTAATCTATCACAGCCTCTATTTTTCATACACATTGTAGCTAAAATGTATATTATTATTGTTTATATTTGTAACAATAATAAAGTCATTAAATTTAATTATTCAACAACTAAATAAAACTTTTCAACGTAATATTATTGTGTACTATATGATGATACACATAGACCGTAAGCCTTTAGTTCAAAAAATAAAACGATAATTCTTTGTACTTACTCGTGTTTTGATGGAGGATTGATATAAGCAAAGAAAGTGTGACTATATCTGTGGTTTAATTGTCATCAAAAATTTAATAAACAAAAAATTGTACTTGTAATTTTTTATTCTAATATAAAGAGTTATCCTATCGTTTGATTCCAGATATTTTATTAATTAGTTTTCTTGTTTGTTTCAATATATGAAAATTTCGTTGTCTTAATAACCATGTGTGTAAATATTTTACTCATATAAATTTTAAGCATAAGAAGGTTTTTAAGTATTCTTTTAGAAATTTGAGAAAATGTTTGGGCTTCAACCGGGCTTTGAATCAGGGACCTTTCGCAATCACAGCGAGAATCATACCCCTCGACCATTGAAACGTTGTTTTATACAAAGAACAGTAAAAAGTTTCAACAAATGGTTAAAATTATTTTACTATAAATAAGCCCAACAATTTTTATAACTCTGAGTAACAATAAAAATATGGGCTCAACCGGGATTTGAACCCGGGACCTCTCGCACCCTAAGCGAGAATCATACCCCTAGACCATTGAGCCGTTGTTTTATACAAAGAACAGTAAAAAGTTTCAACAATTGGTTAAAATTATTTCACTAGAAATAAGCCCAACAATTTTTATAACTCTGAGTAACAATAAAAATATGGGCTCAACCGGGATTTGAACCCGGGACCTCTCGCACCCAAAGCGAGAATCATACCCCTAGACCATTGAGCCGTTGTGTTAAACAAATAACAGTAAAAACTTTCAACAATTGGTTAAAATTATTTTACTATAAATAAGCCCAACAATCTTTATATCTCTGAATAACAATAAAAATATGGGCTCAACCGGGATTTGAACCCGGGACCTCTCGCACCCAAAGCGAGAATCATACCCCTAGACCATTGAGCCGTTGTATTATACAAAGAACAGTAAAAAGTTTCAACAATTAGTTCAAATTATTTCACTAGAAATAAGTCCAACAATTTTTATAACTCTGAGTAACAATAAAAATATGGGCTCAACCGGGATTTGAACCCGGGACCTCTCGCACCCAAAGCGAGAATCATACCCCTAGACCATTGAGCCGTTGTTTTATACAAAGAACAGTAAAAAGTTTCAACAGTTGGTGAAAATTATTTTACTATAAATAAGCCTAACAATTTTTATAATTCTGAGTAACAATAAAAATATGGGCTCAACCGGGATTTGAACCCGGGACCTCTCGCACCCAAAGCGAGAATCATACCCCTAGACCATTGAGCCGACATAATACATTTCATATATACACATCAAAGTTAGAGCAATGTAAAGGAACTTTCTATTTTGATTGTGAATTTATTGGCATGTATTTTTACTTTTTAATTTAAATTTAATATTTAACCATTTGCTGATGTTGCTTTTTAAATCAAATAATATTGTATTTGGAAATTCAGGTAGGTATGGATAATATAGGAAAAGAAATAGAATGTAAATATACTACCATAATAACGCTTCCACCATAATTGATTTACAAAAATGTTCTTTACAATTAGTTTTAAATAAAAATTAAATTTAACAAGTGAAGATAATAAGAAGCAGTGTTAATTATTTATATATCAGACATATAATTGAGTATTAATGTATGTTATAGTTTATTACATTATTATAAATTTGTTAATTGGATGAAATTGTGACGTTTCCAAACGGTTTTCGATAAAAAGTTTTGAAATAAGTTGTGTTGTTTTGAGGAAGAAACATTATTTTTACTTGAAGTTTACTTTAAGGAAGTTGAGTTATGGATCCATTTGACCTAATTGACTGATTTTACTCATTCATTCACATTTTTAACAGGTTTCTCAATTCGACCGTATATTCTATGCACCTCTAATAGTAAAATTTTGATCAATATTTTCTACAGTGGTAAACTATATACTAATATTATTTTCATATATGTCGGGTATAAAATTACTTTCTTATTAGGGCCAGAGTAGACCGTAAGATTTTCTGATCAGAAAATCAACGTACACCATCGGACAGTCCCATAAGAAATTCGTATATGCAAATCTGATCATACTTCAGACAGAAATCTTAAACAAGCGCATATCATTGGATATCATTGGATACTTTCAAATATTTTAAATTTATTAATTACTTTTTTTTACTGAACAGGTGGCATACTTCAGATAACATCATATGATTTTCTGCACAGAAATTCTGACGCTACTTCAGACAGCATGTATACGCACATGATAAGATTTTCTGATCAGAAAATCGGATGTCTTATGTAGAATTCTTACCGTGTGCGGAGACAAATATAAAATTCATGCTAAGAGTTATATCAGAATTTCTGATCAGAAAATCTTACGGTATGCTCAAAACGTAAGTAAAAATAACCAGCCCATTTTCACATCATTATAGACAAACGGTCTATGAAGACTGCAAAAATACGTATGAATAATAAAATCATCTAAATATGCAAAATATATTATGATGATTATTAATAATATTATTACACACATAGTTTGAGCAGCAGACATATGTATTTAAATCTATTACATATCATTATATTAATATACATAAATATATTATGTTAACGTTACATACATAATAATATTTACGTAGTATGTATATTATGTTTAGTTGTACAGATTGTAATCGTGGGGGCAAATCTTTAAATTATCTTACAAATAAATCTTCATTCCAATTATGGATGACGCTTTCATTATTATTTAATTATAATCAAAGTCTTATTGTTTTTATTTTGTTTTATATATTGTTTTGCATACAAAGCAGACAATAAAAATTGGTTTAGATGCACTCAAGACGGAATCGGATGTCTGAGAGTTGTCGTACAATTCATGGTTATAAAAATCGTTTTATTTTGTGAACAAATCTTAAAATAATGCGTGCGTCTATAAGCCATCCTTTATGTAGCCTAATTTTGATTTAACTATACGCAATGTGTGTTTTTTTATTATCAAGTCTTGAAAAGTGAATTTTCTGTAAAATTTCGATTATTGGAAACATATTTTTTACTTTGAGCCAAAGTATATTGAGATAATAGTATAGGGCTTAAGGGAATATAAAGTATCGTGCCAGGCATTTGTGACTAAAATAGAAGTGGCATTAATGTATTTTCTTAGTAAGAAATGTTTAAACTTCAATTTGATTATAGTTTGAAGCGGTTACTCGTTAGGTACGGTAACACAACAACAAAAACAATATTAAAAAATGTGTCGTGCCATGGATTTAGCACCAGATTTAACGAGCCACTTGTTCATAATTTTTTTCTACTCACTCGAAACTAAATTTTAAAATCACTTTCAAGCGGTTACTCGATTGGTACAATTTATGTCCAAAAAATGTACCGTAGAAAAAATATAGCAATGTTATACACCATATTTGCCCTGGCACTAAATGATTTTTTCAATAGTTACAGTGAGAAGTATCACAAAAAAATACTTCATCCGGTAACTCGATAGTCCAGGTTTTTTGCAGCCAGCTCTTGCACCAATATAAGTCGTGTATTAAATGCATAATTATCTTTATTTTAATATTTATTTTTTGTGACAAATTATCTAAAATAAGTAATTAGTAATTTTTAATCTAAAACTATTTATCTCTTCCTATTAAACAATTACCATATGAAAGCGGTAAACATCTATCATTTTAATCGCACTGGGAAATACAATTAGTGGTCACAGTTTTTCCAAGAAAATTTTGAGTAATACAACCACAAAAAATAGTTTTATATCACATAGTTTTATTAAACAAAGCATAATAATAAATAAAAGTTTACTGGGTCAGTTCACTGTCATTTTTTTGTATTTTATTAGCTTTAATGTAATTTTTTTTAGTTAAAATTCGCATTCTATAACATAATTGGAAAGTTTTAGCAATCCGTACATTTATTGTGTTTAAAATCCTTTGTATTCAAATAAGAAAATAATTCTAAATGTCTATAATTCGTTATGTAGTGAATGAGATCGCTAATATTATGGTTAAGAAATAGCAGGATACAATTTTTTGTGGCGAATTGAAGACCTAAAAATTAAGTTTAAGCTCGTGAATGAGTAAAATCGGTTTATTGGAACCAATGAATTTGGTGTTATGGCATCTTAAATCCTAATTAGACCTTAAATGGTGAATTGTGTCGAAAAACTTTTTGTAATTGGTTTTTAACTTGAGGTGTTTTTTGTGATTGTATAAGAAACGATAAAAATCCGTCAAAAACTTCAAATTTTTTAGTTTAATCTAGATCTAGAAAAACTCAAAAAATAACATCTACTTTACGACCAGTTTGCTAGTTTTTGAGATATTGCATGAAATACAGCCGCTACATCGGCCTCTGGATCGGTTGTTTAGTGATATCTCAAAAACTGCCCATTCAATCGTTATATAAAGCTTATTTTTTAAATTTACAGGTCAAATTACTCTTAGAATCATATTTTTATTTTAAATCGGATTTGTTCCCAATTTTCGTTGTAAGAGGCAAAAACCGATAAAATCGAAAAGAAATTTTATTTCCGGTTTGGATTAAATACTAGGGTCTTATTCTAGGGTAGTTTTTTTAACCACATATTTCAAAAATTACATCGCCACAAATTCGGAAAATTCAATACAAATCAAGTTTTCGGTAAAATTCATCTTTTAACCTCTCAGACTATTAGCAACGTGTTTATGAAGCAAAGTTGAGGTTTAAGCAATAAGCATTGGACCTTTAACGTAGTCAAAGTTTGGGAATGTAGTCAAACATGCCCAAAAAATTGATGACCAGCCCTTGATGACCATCCTGTACATTTGAATAATTTTTCTAATAAAAACATTAATTCGTTGATTTATTATTTATAATTAAATTAATGTTACAGAATTATTAAAATAGATTTAAATACTTTAAGCATACGCGATAATAATATCTGTATCAAAACTATATCGAACTTGACACAATTTTTATTTAAAATTTATAATTTAAAATTTGATATATTTAACATGGCCACTATAAAATTAAAAATTTGGTGTGAATACTATTCGACTTCCATATACATTACAGCACATTAGATTCACTACCGTACAATTAGGCTTTTGAAAAATAAGCTGTTTTTTAATAATTGGAAAGATCATGTTTAAGTTTTATAACATTTATTATTAAATTAAAAAAATTTTTGATTCAGTACAGAGCATACCCGGTAGCTCCCGAACCAAAGTTTAACATTTTTACGTCATACTTTAATAATGTCTGTATTTCAAAAGCATAAAATCATGGATGACTTTTACATATGATGTTAAGAAAATTGTATTGGCATATTTTGATGACATCAAATGTAGATGCTCATCAATGATGTTACACTTTCGAAGCACAGGGTATTATTTATAAGAAAATTATGGAAATACTGAAATTATTGCACGGCATGGCATGTTTTTAGTTTTTTAAATTGTATCACTTTAAATGTGCTCATAATTAATTACAAAAATTTTTTTTGCTTTTTCACACTCTGTCAATATTATTTATTATAAAGTTTTAAAATCCATTTTCAAAAATGTCTAATTTTTTTTTTCAAATCCCAATTGTGCATTTAAAGAATATGTTAATTGGCGCGTTTTAGAATCTTTGATTTGAAAAAGATTTTATTACGTCCCAAAATATTCTAAATTTTGTTTTTTTATAAACAAAAATTTTTTTTAAAAGTACCAACTTTGTTTCTATATAATTTCTAGCTTACCTGCTGTTTTACGTAATCGATTTGAAAAGAAGGAAATATCATAATAAAAGTATATTTTTGAGTACAACCCCTGTTTTTGGGGTGCAGTTTTAAATTAAAATTAATATACTGTGACATATGTATGTATGTCGAATATAATAAGTAGTATTTATGAACATAATAAAAAAATGTTTATTCAAAACAATCTGTAATTAATAGAAATTTCGGAATTAAAAATTTTGACATCAACGTTGGATAAGTTTTTTTTTTTAGAGTATTTAAATAAAAGCTTGATTTTTTAAAAGGTTTTTTTACAATTAATATATTATTATTATAATACATAGAAGTAACAAAATTTAGATAAAAACCTTGTACGCGTATTTTTATATCTTAAAGGCATCATGTATTATTTTTTTTATTTATTTCTAATACAATAATAAATTTTTATTATCTAGTTCGCAAGATTCATCCTCCAATTGTGTAACAGATATTGCTAATAAATTATTACACATAATACAAACTAGTTAATTTATTGTCAAAAAAAAAATAAACACATTTCGTAATTAAATTAGCATTTAGAATATTCAGAGGGCATATTGTTATGATCTCAATAGTTTGCAAATTTTTTTTGTGTCGTAAGTTGTGGGCAGATCACAATATGATGGGTGTAAATTGGAAAATGTGTGTGTATATGAACTTTGTATGGTAGTTCTTACGGCAATAAATGATATTATTGTTATGATTAATTACCATTGTAAAAGAAATTACGATATTTAATAAACACACAATTTTGAATAATTTTTAATTTTTTGCCCCAATTTCCTAGATTACAGTTTAATTGTTTTGTATTTTATTAGTACGTATTTTGACTACAAAGTAGTCATCATGACTATGAATTAGCTAGTCGTAGTAATAGTTCTCCAAGGAGATGTTAATCTTGCTTATTTGGTGACGGAATTGAATTTTTCATGTAGGAAATTGGGGCAAAAAATCGAAATTTATTCGTAAAATCCTAGAGTTAACTTTGATAATATCTATACCAAATTTTCAATATTGCATACCTACTTAACTCATTTTTGATTACGTAAAAACTTCATTTCAAATTTGCATAATAGTCTGCAATACGAAAGAATACAGATGCCCATAAAAAGCTCATAAGTCTAATATTTGTGTATTCAAAAATATTTAATTCTTACCCTGACCACCAGACAGCTCTAGCTGTTGATTTTTATTGTAATTACCTGTTATTGTAATTAGCTGTTGCATATCGACGAACAATCTGTCATATTTGATAAAACGCATGCAACAATGAATTAGAATTGGATGATTTAAAATTGATTTTCAAAATCTATAAGTGTGCGTGAATTCCATCGATAGAATAAATAACACATGTATAGATATATACACATAACAACTAGCTGACATTCAGTGCTCTAATTCATTATTGCATTCATTTTATCAAACAGTACAGATGTCCATTTTTTACTCACATTTAACAGCTATTGCCATCTCTTGGTCACTACTGGTAATCACATGAAACACCAACATTGTACAGTTTTATTGAATATTGGCGATCAGGGTAGGTACTATTTTTTTAGTAAAAAAAATTAGGCGTATGTGCGCTTCGTTTGTTTGACAGTACACCGCCTGACTTTTATAATGATAATGATACGCTGAAACTTCAAGACAAGCTTCATTATGACTAGTGCAACCAAATTTTCCTCTACGAATGATATCCGACACACTACTTTTATCACGTATCAAGCAAAATAGTTCCAAATTTAAAACTTTTTTGACTTAATCGAAAATTTTATGGGTTACGAAAAAGAAAGCGGAAATCCTATTCAGAACTTCAAGAATTTCCATATCGGAATATGGAATAAATTTTGTGTTTCATAAATTACAAAATTAAGCTAATTTATCTATTTTTTAGTTTTTTTATCATCAACAAACAACGGCTGAACCGATTTTGTTAAAAAACTGATTAACTATTAAGCTATTATAAGTAATTACGCGTCGATTGAAAGTTCTTCAATTTGATATTATTGGTTTGTACCATTATTTAATCTCGAAATAATCGAGACGAAAAATAATTATCAACGCACATACATAGGTACATATCTGGAAACAGGAATACAGGAGGAATATCAACATTTGGGATCATTACAAGTACTTGACCACAGGAAAGTTTAAAACAAAATCGTTAGTACTGTATACTATATATTCTATACAAATTTTAGAGAAGAGTGCAAAAATTTTCCACAATGCTAAATTATTTGCATGTAAAAAATTTAATATTTATTTGCGATAAAAATAATATCAATTTTATGTAACTGAATTTTTTTTTTAATAAATATTATAATTTTACCAATCTAGAACAGAAATAAATCGTATTGGTTAATTTAATATAAATAAATATTAAATTTATGTAAATATTTTGACTGGATAGTTTTCAAAAGTTTATATAAAAAAAAATTTATATTATAAAATTTTATTACATATTGGAAAATAGCAAGAGACAAAAAATATAGAACAATTCATATCAAGGTTATTTCCCTAGCAAATTTTTTTTTTTTACTAGAATAAAACTAAATAAAAATTAAGAAAATAAAAAGAACCGCCTTCAAAAATATGAACTACACAGTAAAAATAATTTTAAATGAAAAACTTAAATAAATAATATCCTTGTGAACAATTAACTTTCTCAGTCGACGTCGACCAATCAGTTTTTTAGCTAAGGTTGGCACCAACTTCCAAAGGGAATTGGTCACAAGGCAATTATTTATAGAAATGTTTAATTTAAAATTATTTTTTACTTTTTAGGTCTTTTTTTTTAAAGGATCTTTTCACTTTTGAGTGTTGTATAGAACCACGAAAAATTTTTGTTTGGATGAAATTTAATCTCTTAAAATTATTTTTAGTCCTATTCTTCCTTTTGGAACATCGGATCCTGGTTTCCTTATCATGGTACCACTCTTGGAATATCTTATTATATATATATTACCTTTGATCTGTAGATTTCAATAAAGAAAACCATTTAATAATTGGATATGTTTTGATATATCCTAAAATCCGATCCAGAAGTCAATATTTCGGACATTTTTCAAGCGATATCTCGAAAAATAGCCACCCAATCGTAAAATAAGTGTTATTTTTCCCGAATATCATGTATCTAACATCTAAAAGACTTATACTGGTGCAAATCGGGATAAGTTCGTCTAAGGTTCCCGATTTATGAAGATGATAATTCAACCGACAGTGTCCTGTCATAAGAGCTAGTATTATTCTCAACTCTACCCAAGTCAGCTTCAACCGGGAACAGTTAAATGGTTTAGCTATGATTATCTACAACCTCGACTGTCACATGCCATCGGTAGAGTTCCTGTCATCAAGGTGTGCTTGTCGAAACCACTCCTTAATACAGGATATCAGAATTCATCTTGCTATAAGAATACCAGATTCATGCGAGAGTGGTGTGTTAGATGATCCCACTCAAGTTAGTGAATCCACTATTCCCTTTTATGACCCAGATCAGACAGACCCTGTTATCCGTATCAGAGGATTCAGTTCTTCGTAGCATTGATAAAAAATCATCGATTATTATGCAATTTTTCTATAGAAAACGTTTGGAGTCATCATCAAATTTCAGTCTGAGCTCATTCAGACTATCTGAGAAACTGCTGATGTCAATAAAATATGATAGTTATATATGTTTTTTATTTTTTTAAATTCGTTTTCTTGCATCACAAGAGAACTTCCCGAAATGTATACCATGCCCACATCAATCTTAGATCCTGTGCTGTGACTGCAAGTGAAAATTGTTTGTCATTTCATTGCATTGATATAAACTGCACAAAGTATTTGAATGTGAACAAATTGATTTCTGCAAATCGCATGATCGGGTAAACCTACTATCAACCTGTCATTTTAAAATGAGATATGTAATAATTTTTCTCCCAGCATAAAATATTCCACAAGGAAAAAACGAACATCCAAAACATGCAAGTATATTTTTAAACATGATGATGATTTTAAGTAAACAATCTTTAACAGTGACAATATATTTATAAACAATTTCAAGAACATATTAACTATCTACCAAACCAAAAAAGAATCAAATTGTTTGTTTAGTTTAAATGTACGGTGAAAAACACTTGTACTTGTTTAGTCAGAAACAGAAGGAAAAAGGTGAATGACAACTCCAGATAAATGCTAAACTCAAATATTTATTTATATTTGAAAACATTACAAACAACGTGAATTTACTACAAATATTCACAACCTACACAAAACTAAATAATGTTGACGATGTACAAAAATAATGCATTAAAAAAACTTTCAAGTTTTTTGTAAAAGAAAACAAAATACGTTAAGTGTGTTCCAAGGTATACATAATGAACTGAGGTTCAGTATTCAATGCAATTCGCTATTCATTGTTTTTTTTTTCAACAATACATAATTGTACAGAAAATGATATGATGGGGCATACGGTGGAAAGGGAAAGGTATGCAGACATGGCTGATTTTATAAGGAACTATACCAGTATTCATTTTGTGCAAACCAAATGGAAAACCATTGGTAAGGATGGCCAGCAGCCGATACTAATGATCAAATGCCTCCTGAATAACTTAGATGAAGTACTTAAACGATTTAAATAAAAGATGTAAAATAACAAAAGTGAAAAAGTACAGTTTCCCAGTTGAACCGATGCAGGATTAAAAAAACAAAAAGAAAAATGCATTTATCAATCAAATCAAATTGACTATTTAGTATCGATTCAACTGGGTAGTTAAATTTGTAGGGAGAAATAATCTTACAGAATAAATATTAATTATTATACATAAATATTAATACAATTGTGCGAAGCATGTGAAGGTAATTGAAATATTTACGGGCTTCGAAAAAAAAAAACGCCCAACTTTTCAAAATTTTCGTAGATAAAAAAAGTTACACTAACACTAACGATAATTAAGCTATATACAAAGTTTTAGAAATTTTCTTATGAATGACTTGTTCTGATAAGGGGCACCGGTATTAAAATTAAAAGGGTAGGATCACACCGTATTTCAAATGACAACATAATAATTTTTTTTTTTTATCATTATTAATAAAAACTCTAGGATTTTTTGAATAAATTTCAATTTTTTTCCCCAATTTCCTAGAACAAATTATTTTGTATTATAAATACGTATTTCGACTACAAAGTAGTCATCATATATACATATATATATGATATATATGATGACTACTTTGTGGTCGAAATACGTATTTATAAAAATACAAAATAATTTGATCTAGTAAATAGGGGGCAAAAAAATTGAAATTTAACTTAATTATATTTTCATTGTCCTCTTTCGTCAATTAAGAACCACTTTGCAAATCAGTTTTGATTGGGTCATTTAGTTTCAATTTTTTGGATACATAGTCCTGAAAATAATATGCAAAATAGTTGAAATACCAAATTATTGAAAATAGGTATCAATATAAATAAAACAGTTATATTATTGGTGTTTTTTGATAGTCCGCTACGACCACAGAAGTTGAAAAATAAATTTTAATAAAACCATTGTTAATGTAATTTTTGTGGATAGGTAGGTGTTTTAAGTGCGCTTCCACCATTTCACAGTACTTATAAAGCCATTTAGAAGTACATAAAAATCAAAATATTGTGGTTTTTTTTATGGAAACTAGTTTATAAATATTTAAAAAATGTCATGAACGCAGAAAGGAGGCTTTATTTGTATTTATAGAGATTCACAAGGTCCGGCATACATCTCAGATCATATACATAGGACTTTTTTTTTCATGTCATTTTGGAAAAACTTACATAGTATTAAAGTTAAAAAAAGATATGTTTCCATCAAAATAGGGAAGATGCACAAATTTTTTTGTATCACTTCAAATGAAGAGTCTTTTCTTCACGAACATGAATTTGAAGTTATTTTTTAAAAATCTTAAAAAATACCCAAAATATGAACGTTCAATCTTAGCGCTCTTTTTTATACTAAAAAAGAATTCAAAAATCATAGATAATAATAAACCAAAAATAGATAGGCGACATTTACCCTCTATCAAAAAATCGAAATTATTCAACTAATTTTAGAAAATTAAGGTTTGGATCCAGAATAAATTAAATGTGGTAGGGATTCGGATAAAATTTTTTTAACCGAATCCGTATTATTATTAGTTAGAAAAGATATTAAAGTAGGATAAAAATTAAACACTGAAATTATTTGATAAATCGATCAAACAATATAAACAAACAGAATAACATTTAATGACACTTAAATATGTCAACAATAAACACCAGAATATTATTAGAAACACAACTAATTAGCACAAAAAGAATAGATACATAAAAGATTTGAATATTTTTCTAAAGTCTTCTACATGATGAAAGATGGCATTAAGTGTTACTATCATGCAGAGACATCTACAGCAGATTTTTTTTCCGAGAATTGTGAGAGTCCTTTATCTATCTTAGGTATTATAATTTGTGTTCAAAAATGATAAATGATGTCTTTAATTTTAATATAATATAATGGTGTCTTTAATTATAATATAAAAATATAGTTTTAAAATAAAAATTTTAATTTGTTTTGTTTATTGAACAATTTTAGGATTACAATTGTAGTTTTCCAGAATTATGAGAGTCCTTTATCAATCTTAGATTAGTTATAATATGTGTTCAAAAATTATATATGATAAATGGTGTGTTTAATTAAAATATAAAAATTGTAGTTTGTTTTGTTCATTAAAATATTTAAGGATTATAATAGTAACTTCCTCATAAACCGTGAGAAAAGTTTTGCATGTTTTAGGGTGATTAAACTAAACTTAAACGATGACTAATTGGTAATTTTTTGAAAATAAATTTTAATTGTCTAAAAGTAGGTATATAATTACATAAATTGTTTTTGGAAAGTTACGTTATATGCTTATTAATAACAAATTGTTCACTTCAATTGAGTGTAATTTCTCGCTTTTAAAGCATCATAATTATATAAATACAATTTTTTTTTTAATTTTTTTTCATCATAAATAAATTTCCTTATATAGTAATTATAAGGAGGCCGTTGCAAAAATCATTAAATTTTGAATTGAAATTTCTGAGAACGGGCAAACATTTTTTGGTTCACCGGTGCAGTTTACCTGTACAAATCACCGGTAAACCGGTAGAGAAATTGATCGTACCGTCTTCTTGTTTGCTCCCCATATCACGATTGAGTAAAATATTTTGGAAAAATCGAAAATCGCAACTAATAAACGTGAAAAACATCAAATCATCTTATTGTCGTAGAAGTTATGTTATATTAATGTAAAAATTGTATTTTTATACTTCTTAACCAAATTTTAACCTAATTGACCAAGCCGTTGCAGAGATATAACTATTAAAATAAATATATTTGATAATGGGTATTTTCACTTAAATGCTAATAAATCGTGAACCATTGATCCGATTTGGATAAAATTTTTTACGCAGATGTATGTTCAATATTTTCATCCGAACTTTAGTTTTTTAGAAAATATTGAAAATTTGCTTCGTTAGCTTAATGGCATAGAAAAATTAAATTTATGATTGATATATTGAAAATACGTTTTAGTCAACTTATATCCAAATTATAACTCATTCGTTGAGGAAGTATCGGACATGTAGCTGTGAGCATATTCGTACATCGCGAGGAAGTTTTGTGTTCATTATTGGCAGCGTGTCAAAATAGAACGTATTTTTCAGGCGATAAGAATTTTTTGGTAAAATTTATATTTGACCAACAATTTTTTATAAAATGAAAATGCGAATATATTTTGATAGTATACTGAGCCCTTAAAAGTCTCCGCATTCACACATTTATTCAAATTTGTATTTAATTTCATTGGTATATAATTGTTTGCATATATATATTTTTTATTGAGATTATATCATCAATTAAAATAGTAATGACATTTCGATAAATGTTTATATACAGGATGTTTGAGGAGGAAAGATAAATATTTAAGGAAGTGGTAGTACAGAGGAGGAAAGATACAATGAAAAAAATTTGTCATTTTATATATCAAAATATGTAACTAGACTCAATACCAAACAAAATTAGAAAATTAAATTAAAATTGATTCAAAAACGAATAAGTTAGAAAGTCTTTAAGATTGTTTTCTATCTCTTTCTTGCAAAAAAGCTTTATGAGCAAATTTTACGATAAACGGTCATTTTCTATAGAAAAATGGCACAACAAAATTTTTGAATATGAATGTAATTTATATAACATTTTTATCCTCAATCAACTCATTTGTGCATACTAACATTATTTATCTTAAATTTTGAAGGAAAGTGTATATAAATGCCATGGACATCGATAGGACCTCTTACCGTAGAATGACCCTTATGTGTATAATTACTATAGAGATGAACATGTATGACGTCATTTATGCAAATCTCCTTCTTTGTTTAATTAAAAATTTTGATCGTCCATTTTTTGGCTATTTTTTTAGATTTTTAAAAACTTCAAATTCATGTTGGTGAAGTAAAGACGCTTCAATTGAAGTGATAAAAAATTGTATGCATCAAATTCCTATTCCAATAAAAAATTGTTGTCCAATTGTTATTTTTTTTAGGAACTGTTTAAGAAAATCGATAAATACACATATAGAAATTCATAGCAGCCGGTGTACTAAAACACGAAACCAAAATACATTGAACTCAGTGGAAAAATTTTTGAACATCGTTATTTGTCTTTGATTTTAATTTGAACTGTAATTAAGCTTTATCTCTGTACTAAATAAAAATTGAACACATTGTTATATGAATTTTTTTTAAAATATTTTCTTTTCCAGAATAATTACCTTTCGTCTTTAAGCACCTGGTATAAAATAATAATTAATATATCCCAATAAAAAAATTTTGTCCAATTGTTATTTTTTTTAGGAACTGTTTATGAAAATCGATAAATACACATATAGAAATTCATAGCAGTCGGTGTACTAAAACACGAAACCAAAATACATTGAACTCAGTGGAAAAATTTTTGAAAATCAATTTTGAACATCGTTATTTGTCTTTGATTTAAATTTATTTGGGCTGTAATTAAGTTTTATCTCTGTACTAAATAAAAATTGAACACATTGTTATATGGAATTTTAGTTAATATTTTCTATTCCAGAATAATTACCTTTCGTCTTTAAGCACCTGGTATAACATAATAATTAATATATCCCATTATTGATTAATGTAATTGTTTTCATAATATTGGTAATTATATTTCTTTTATAATTAAAATTTCCTTTTATGAAAAGTTTTAAATAATAACTATTTATAGCTGTATAAAGTTTGCAAAATAAATGCAAGCTTTGATCCTACAACAAAGAACCATGAACAATTGCTGGCATATTTTCTACATTTGAATTATACATAAAATTTTTCTGTGGCAGTACAAAAATACATTTTCTACATTTTATCACTTAAAATTTTCTAAGATAGTGAGGGGCAATTTACGTTTTTTTACGATACGAATTTTTTTTTCTCTTAATAACGATAATTCAGAATAATCAATTTTAACACAATGACTTATGTAAGTCTATGCCACGCATATACATATAAAATTTAATGCATGAAAGAACGAAAAATCGGAGGAGACCTTCACAAGATATCGGCATTTATGTAGTTACTTTCAAAAAAATTTAGAGAAAGGTTCCTGAAATTTAGAGAAAGGCCATCCCTATATATATACTTCCCGCTAATACCATACCTAAGCACTTTAAATTTAACATATCACGATATTTTTAAGCTCTTCGAGCTTAAAAGTATACTTTTTTTATTTTTCAGCTCTCAAAAGCTCGCTGTTCCCGAATATTTCGTTAACGATATCCTTCGAACCAATCAACCGATTTTTACGATCTTGGCGACGATCGACGTGGTTTTTTGAGCTTATTATTCTCTTTTATCAAAAACGATCCGAAAAGAAAAAGAAGTCGAAGTTATGTAAAAAAAACACGGTCGAAAAACATTTTTCGATCACGATGTCTCTCGAACGAATTAACCAATTTTAACTAGATTTTGGCGGCAGTCGGCGTGGTTTATAAAGGTTAAGAGCTGATAACTTTTTGGAGTTGATCGATGGAGCTATTTAAAAGTTATTCCGAAAAAACCACATTAAAACAAAATTTTTTTCTAAGTTTCTTTGAGATTTCTCATAATCTACCAGTCCGAATTAATTGTATTCAAAATCTAAGTTTGATTAAGCCCTTTCAAACGATACCAACCGCGATGAAATCGTGCAAACCATCACCAAATTAGCAACGAGTAACATCTCTCCAGAGAATCATTAAAACTAGTTTATTCATACTGATGATGGCTACTTTGTTGTCGAAATACGTATTTATAAAATACAAAATAATTTGATCTAGGAAATTGGGGCAAAAAATCGAAATTTATTCGAAAAAATCCTAGAGTTCTCATTAACAATTATAAAAAAAAAAAAAAAATATGAAATATGAAATATGAAATATGAATAAAATAGGACTATCCAGGAGACTTCCACTATTGTTTACCTCAAATTTATAAATATTCGTTCAGTAATATTAAAGTCATTGATGTTCGTCTGAGTGTTTTAAACCGACAAATCGACACACTGACGGGCCGGCAGACGGCATAAGTCCGTCAAAAAGATGTATCAAGGCTCGAAATACTATAGTTATAATAAAAAAAAAAGTACTACATTACGGGCTAAATAAACGCATTACGAATTGAATAAACGTCCAATGACCTGTATTACATGACTAAATTGCGTATATAAAACACAAATTCTTTTTTTTTGTTGTTGCAAATTTCTATAATTACGTCATCTCATAATATATAAAATACTTAAATTATTTTGACGGAGGGTAGGCGTTTAATGCGCGGTAGTATCGCATTGATTTAATGAAAGGTGTAAGTCTACTTCAATTAAAGTGGAATTATTTTACTATAGATCATATAAGACATCAAATAGACACAAACAATTTTATGTTATGTTATTAGCGAACAACTTTATAGTTTTTATTTTGTGGCTTTTATAGTTTCATTAAATTGTATGCCATTATTGGCGAATATCCAAAGAAATTATCACATTAAATTCACACATTTTTTCTTATTTTAAATATGTCCAAAAATGCATTTTCTACATTTCAATCACACCAAATTTTCTAAAACCGTAAGCTGACTTCATTTTCTTTGTCATAAATATCGGTTTTCTTAAGAAAATTCCAATTTATGAAGTAAATTACGCACATACATAAACCATTTCATTATAAATATACACTTTCGAGCGCTCTTTCTCCGATAATTGATACGTGAGATAATAAGAAAACAGATCCATTATTGACTTCCAGAACACCTCCATTTTTGGATTCCAGATATTCGCCTTGTAGTTTTAAAGCTTTACCAGTTTGTTATAATAGTGTAGTTTACCATGTTCAAAAAAGTACTTCAAAATATTGATTTTTTAATAAAAAGTCATAAAAAATAAATAATTATGCAAACTAAACAAGATTTCTTGCCAAAATATTACATTAATAATTTTTTGAATCCTTTTTTTCCTGTAAAAACGCTATCTGCCATTTCGATTACGTAATACCGGTATATAATATTGAGAATACTGGTATTAAGAACAAACCACACCCTTACACTTTCAAATATTTCCTTGCTAATTAGGATAACTGTTAAAAAAGGGTGCATAGGACTAAAAGGTTTAGGTATAAGAATCGCGGTTGCGGTTCCCCTCTTAATATACTCTACAAGACAACTGCTTACATTGAACTGACAAATGACAATCAATAATTTTTACCGAAATGACGTAACACTATGGTAGCCCAGTGTTTTAGGTCACGTAATATAAAGATAAAAATATCGAATAATTAATAAATCATATGCTTTTATGACTCAAATTCAGAATATTTCCATATAAATTTTAATTTTTATCAAATTTCATGCTTTATTTTCAGTACCGAAAGTACTCTATTAAGTTAACAAACCAATATTTGTATTTAAAGGTTAATTTAATAAGTGTTTCTATGAATATTTGTACCAAAATTTTGTTTGTGTGGTCGATGTTAGGTAGCGTTACAAACTTTCAACTAAAATTAATATACTCTGACGTATTATGTATGTCGAGTATAATAAAACAGTATTTAATTGAAATCAAATTAAAAATATAATTTCATGGACACAGAAAATTTGAGTGAAAACTTGGACATTCATTATATCCATGCGGAAAATTATTTATTAAGAATCAGAGGATGAATGATCAGTGAAAACATCAAAACAAATCTTTTACTTTGCAACGTTTCGTGTTCTTTATAAACACTTCATCAGGCGGTCATAAAATGTTAATCTTAATGCTGTAAAAAATTATATCTTTATCTTAATTAATTTTTGGCAGCATTAAGAGTAACGTTTTATGACCGACTGATGATGTGCGAAGTAAAAGCTTGGACACTAATCCTTCATTCTCTGATTCTTACTACATAATTCATCACACAGGATCATAATTAATAAAATTTAGTAAAGTTTACAAATCTATTATATAATTAATACTTTATGAACACATTATATAAACGATACAATAAAATAATAAATACTCGAATCCATGGATGGAACGTGTGTAGTTGGTCACCACCATCGTACTCAAACTCTCAGAAAGGATACAAACAACAGAAATAATAAAATATATTTAGCCACAATCATATCATATTAAAAGGTGGTGCAATCAAATAATGTTAAAACGAATTTATTAGAATATTAGGGTGGGCGAATATTTTTGCACACATTAAAATAACACTTACACACCTTTGTCAAGTTAGCACAGCAAAGCATTCAAAATTGAATATGATCGAAATTAGGTGACTTTTAGGTACTGCAAAATTAAATTAAGTGCTCAAAATTTTAATTGGGAAAATTGAGTCATTATGATGTATTGCTGCCGTGATATCACGCTGATCAATGTGAAAAATAAAATATTGGCAGCTACTGTCGATAGAAGTGAAAACTTAAAAATTTTCATATTAATATTTGAAATTTCATAATGTTAAAAATTCAACATCAATCAGGTTTTCACATCTATTGACACTCTGAGCTACAATTATATGCATGTTTATCTGGATTTTATTATTCAAATATGTACAACGTCATGACAGAGTATAAATACAATTTAATTGAAATAACAATTAATATTCAATCATACATCAGTTGCATAGATACAGATATTTTGCTATAAGCGTGTCGGTGACGCGAACCCATAAGATTTTCCCATACCAAAAAGTGCCTTACGCGGTTAAGGAAGTTTTCAATTCAAAAATAACTTTTATAATATAATGTTAGTACTAAAATAAAGTGCTTTTATGTGGAGCATTCAATAAATCAATTTAATTAATAATTTTGAGTATATTTTAATTTAATTTTGAATACTTTGGTCTGTTATTTGATGACGTTTTTTGGTAAGGATTAAATTGATGTATTAAATGCACACCATAAAATATAAATATACCCTAATATCACCTATTTCTGGTACTTATATTATCAAAGTTATTTTTTCACATTGCTCTGCCACGGTGATATCACGGTAGCAGTAAACCATAATGACTCATTTTACTTCATTAAAAATTTTGACACCTAATTTAAGTTTGCAGCACCTTAAAAGTAACTAATTTTGAGAATACTTGATTACTTTGCTCTGCTAGCTTGACGGAGGTCACTAACACACAAACACAAAACTCAACTAAACTCAATTCGAGTGGGTATTTTATAAAAATAAATAAATAAATAAATAAATAATAATAATAATAATAATGAAAGAGAATATAAATAAATTGGCATAAACACTACACACATTTTTTACGCATATGGTGTGATTAGTAAGAGAATAAAGTAAGTAAACATTATCAAATTGTTTTGTTTATAAAACATAACATTCATGATTGTATTTAAAGGTTAATTTACTAGGTTTTTGACTTATTCAAAAAGATATTATTTAAAAATATTTATTAAGTTTACCACGTATATTTTTAAAAATATGAGACAAGAGTCATAGTTTGGGCGACGATGACCAAACGAATATGTGATCTAGTATGACTATTTTGGTTACCTCGCAGTTTAATGTAAAAGTTTCAGAAAAAGTCACAGAGAGGAACTCATGACGATAGTTTTGCTGTTAGAAATGACAATTAAATAATATGTATTTACTTCGACATACAGGAATGTTAACAATTTACGGATTTTCCTGGTTGACCATTGGTTGGTTGCCTTTCACTTTAAATAATATTTAATACTCACATAATCATTTTAGTCAAATAACAAAAAAATATGGGCTCAACCGGGATTTGAACCCGGGACCTCTCGCACCCAAAGCGAGAATCATACCCCTAGACCATTGAGCCGTTGTTGATTATAAAGTATATAGCAAAATTTCACCAGCTCGTTGGTTGCCTTTCACTTTAAATATTATTTAATACTCACATAATCATTTTAGTCAAATAACAAAAAAATATGGGCTCAACCGGGATTTGAACCCGGGACCTCTCGCACCCAAAGCGAGAATCATACCCCTAGACCATTGAGCCGTTGTTGATTATAAAGTATATAGCAAAATTTCACCAGCTCTTTGGTTGCCTTTCACTTTAAATATTATTTAATACTCACATAATCATTTTAGTCAAATAACAAAAAAATATGGGCTCAACCGGGATTTGAACCCGGGACCTCTCGCACCCAAAGCGAGAATCATACCCCTAGACCATTGAGCCGTTGTTGATTATAAAGTATATAGCAAAATTTCACCAGCTCGTTGGTTGCCTTTCACTTTAAATATTATTTAATACTCACATAATCATTTTAGTCAAATAACAAAAAAATATGGGCTCAACCGGGATTTGAACCCGGGACCTCTCGCACCCAAAGCGAGAATCATACCCCTAGACCATTGAGCCGTTGTTGATTATAAAGTATATAGCAAAATTTCACCAGCTCGTTGGTTGCCTTTCACTTTAAATATTATTTAATACTCACATAATCATTTTAGTCAAATAACAAAAAAATATGGGCTCAACCGGGATTTGAACCCGGAACCTCTCGCACCCAAAGCGAGAATCATACCCCTAGACCATTGAGCCGTTGTTGATTATAAAGTATATAGCAAAATTTCACCAGCTCGTTGGTTGCCTTTCACTTTAAATATTATTTAATACTCACATAATCATTTTAGTCAAATAACAAAAAAATATGGGCTCAACCGGGATTTGAACCCGGGACCTCTCGCACCCAAAGCGAGAATCATACCCCTAGACCATTGAGCCGTTGTTGATTATAAAGTATATAGCAAAATTTCACCAGCTCGTTGGTTGCCTTTCACTTTAAATATTATTTAATACTCACATAATCATTTTAGTCAAATAACAAAAAAATATGGGCTCAACCGGGATTTGAACCCGGGACCTCTCGCACCCAAAGCGAGAATCATACCCCTAGACCATTGAGCCGTTGTTGATTATAAAGTATATAGCAAAAATTCACCAGGTCTTTGGTTGCCTTTCACTTTAAATATTATTTAATACTCACATAATCATTTTAGTCAAATAACAAAAAAATATGGGCTCAACCGGGTTTTGAACCTGAGCTGTTTTTAATTTTAAATAGCGGTACAAACTTTCAACAATTGGTTAAAATTATTTTATAATAAATAAACCTAAGAATGTTTATAACTCGCAATAACAATAAAAATTTGGGCTCAACTTAAATTTGAACGAGGTAGCTCTCGCATCCAAAGAGACAATAATACCCCTAGACCATTGAGCCGTTCATAGCAATTGTTACAAGTAAAAACACAACTAAATAAAATCGTTTATCTTTTATTAATTTGATACAAGAATGAGAATCAAATTAACTTAAAAATAATTTTTTGCTTATCTCATTCTAAAAACATTTTATAGAAAGTGGGATGTTGAATTGTAAGCACTTTTTTTTATTAGCTGCGTGTCTAGATCTAGTCTACATATATGGATCGAATCTAGGTAATACTACTTACATAAAAATATTTAATACAGACAAACCTGAATTAGCAAGAAAGCCCTACGGCTGAAAATGCAATGTTTTAGGACAAAGCACCCAGTTGAAATATTTAATTTGAATGGTGAAATGAAACATATGCTTGATCCCGTTATCAAAAAGCGTAACGATCGAGAAATACTGCTCTTCCACAGAATTGTAAAGCTGCTTATATTTTTTTTTCCAAATTTTGTATTTTACTTCGAAATACCAAAAGTTATTTAGATAGAATTCTTATTATAGTAAAATTGAGGCTGCCAGAGCACATAAATATATATAAGAAAAATAAATATATTTATAGAAAATTCGATACCCAGTTCCCTTAAAGAGGCAGGCTTTCTAAGTTTTATAATGTATGAGATATGAAGCATCGGACAGAGAAGGTTTATTTTAAATACACGTATGCAATACAGGTAACAATTAAATGTCATTTCTATCAATTATTAAAATGTCATAATAATGTTGCAGTATACGTTTTAACTTTACATTCGTATTTTACAAAAACCTATTAAATCTACAGCTATTGTAATCGAATCCAAATTGAGGTAGACGGCTTAAATTTCTATATGTCAGGGAGGTGTCTTTTGGAGGCGTTAACATTCAACTGCCCCTCCAAATTGACTCAGAGAGTTTGTGTTAACCAGTTTTCTATCTTAGAGTCTCTCCAAACCCCTTTTTCCATTTTTACTCAAGAAATATCTTGCTGTTTGTGGTTTTAATGAGTTTCTTATCTCTGCAGCCCACCAAATGGAATTAGAGGGTAAAGTGCGTTGTGTACTAAGGTGAATTTTATGATAGGGATAACTTTTGTGGCAGTGGTATGGTGTTCAAGAATTTTTATCTATTTCGAATATGGACAGAGTGCAGACCGAAGTAACATCTCGAAACAATGATATATACACTATCAAAAAAATGAATATGACTTAGATGTAAGCCACTATATTACAGATTAATTTCATGAATTTGATAATATCATGATAATAATATATAAGTGTTTAAAGCTGTATATTCATTAATATTCGATGTTTTATAAACAGACGAGAATATCGTTTTATTATAAACGGTGTTTGGTCTTATTCGAAAAGCCTTCTTGGCCTCCAACAAAACGATCAATAAATATAATGGGGTCTATATTAGGGTCCAAGGTTTTGCATCAAAATTATCAAGAATATTTTATAACAAATTACGCAAACGTAATATAAACATTACAAATATTTAATTGTCACTACAATTAAAACACAATCTGGTTTTGGCGTATTATATGACATAGTAAGTAAGTCAGATCTGTTAAATGATAAAATAATTTATTAAGTACGATAATTTGCTCAGTGGTATTAATATTTATTTTCTAGATCGCTCAAAACTCGAACATCTGATCAGAAAATATGATACAACGAACCAAAATGAACATTTCGAACATTTTAAATTTATTAATTAGCTTTTGAGCTAACATGTGACAACATGGTAAGAGTTTCTGTTCAGAAATTCTGATACTACTTCAGACAGCATTATATATATATACTCGCACACTGATTTCTTATAAAGTTTTGTGATTTAATTGGCAATGGTTTTTATGAATGCAATAAATATAATATTTATTGATTACAATGATGACAATGATGACAGTCAGCCATGTAGACAGCTGTCTATTGTTAAACATTTGTTCATACATAAATACATTATTAAGATTGATTTTTTCCTTTAAAAAACATTAAATGTTAATTATTATTAACGTGTTTATATTTCAAAAAATAAAATCAGATTTACATATCATATTTTACAATGACTTATAATTATACAAAAGTCACATGAATATATTATATGCAGAATTAATATATTAAGTATACAGGGTGCTCTGAAATGAGTGGGCGGGATCGTTTGGATACAGGTTTTAACGTTTGCTTGCTTGAGGCAGATAGAAAATGTATTTAAATTACAGCAGGAGTTGTTTATTAACATATTTTCATGAGCTAGGTGTAAATGAAATATACATCTGTATTTAAATAAATTTACTACGGTAGGAAAGTACTGGTTTAAACTTTGAATAAAAAATAAAAAAGTTAAGTTTCGATATAAGCACAAGGATGTGATATTTTTACTCAAATTATACATACACAAACTTTTTTTAATTTTATTAAAAAGGTATAAAAAAATACTACGAGACGAATGAAAATTTAGCTGCATACGTTCATTCCATTCTAAATCGCCTGTATAAATTAAAAATCGCTTCACGAAAAGTAATTGCAATTTTAAAAACTGTAATTTTACATGTAATGTTAGTTAGCCGAACTGATTAAATTTAATTTTTTAACGGAAAAACCATCTACCAGGAATTTCAAATTTTTATAATAAGTAACTTGTACTGTAGAGAACTAATTGAACATTATTAAAACTTACAAAACGGTTTTCGATAAAAACCGGCTGATAATGTCATTGTAAAGGAAAAATTAATTATTGCATATAAAAGTCCTGCAATATTGTCGTCAGCATAATTATTCATTTTATCTCATTTTGAATTCGTTTTAATGCGTTATATTCGGAATATTCTCGCACAAATACCTCAATAATTACGCATACAAATATAATGAAATTTAGAATGCATAATCTTGGCGTAAAAACGAAGGGTAAGTCGAAGATGTTTTACTTCTTTGGCGTCTCCAAAAAAAAATTTCAAAAAACAAAACTGCAATAAAGATCGAAGAAAAATATTAAAATTAATCAAAAAGGTTTCATTTCAGTAAAAATAGATATACAGTCAAAATAAACAATCATTAATTATCATGTGAACGAGTCAAATATATTTTTTAAATATTTAAAATATACAAAGCTAGCTATATCCATAGATTTTTCTAGTTTTCATTGAATAGGCATGTAAGTGACAAGTATATAAGTTAACTTAAAATATATTATAAGTCATTTAAATAAGTATATATTATTAATTCTATTATGTAGCCAACTTCATCATGTCGTTTTTATGGGATTGTGCGCGCGCAACTCACAAAATTACTATCACCCAAACGCGCCAAAAGAAGTATAACTTCAAAATCAAATTATTATTTGTACTTTTTTTCTAGGAAAACTAAACAGCATGCTCTACATTACAACATATACACATTATGTATACCAAATTTCATTTCATTTGGATTAGTATTTTTTGAGTAATTTGTGCTCAAAAATTGTGTGTTTATTATACGGGTCTTTATCAAATACATAACCATTCTTAACAGGACGATATATGGTAAAACATTGCCTTCGAATTACTACATTAAAAACAACGACTTTAAAATCATTTATGCATTAATATTAAATGAATAAGTAATATATTCACGTTTGGAAACGACAAGCACGTATAAGAAAACGTGTTTTGGCTGTAAAATAGAAAATATCTCTGTCACTGAAAAAATAAATAGTGAATATTATTTATATTTAAAATATTCTAATTAAACTTTAAAAAATCGTTAAATTTAATTTATATTGTTTCTAAAGAACATTCAATTTCTAATGAGCCGTTGTTTTATACAAATAGCAGTCTAAACTTTCTACAATTGGTTAAAATTATTTTACTATAAATAAACCCAATAATCTTTATAACTCAGAATGACAATAAATATGTCGGCTCATCCGGTATTTGAAACCGGGACCTCTAGCACCCAAAGCGAGAATCCTACCCCTAGACCATTGAACCGTTATTTTATAAAAATAGCAGCACAAAATTTCAACAATTGGTTAAAATTTATTTAATATAAATAAACACAACAATCTTTGTTTCTCACAATAACAATAAAAATATATGGGCTCAACCGGGATTTGAACCCGGGACCTCTCGCACCCAAAGCGAGAATCATACCCCTAGACCATTGAGCCGTTATTTTATAAAAATATCAAGAACAAAATTTCAACAATTGGTTAAAATTTATTTAATATAAATAAATCCAACAATCTTTGTTTCTCACAATAACAGTAAAAATATATGGGCTCAACCGGGATTTGAACCCGGGACCTCTCGCACCCAAAGCGAGAATCATACCCCTAGACCATTGAGCCGTTGTTTTGTCAAACAGCTGTGCAAACTTTCAACAATTGGTTAACCTTAATTACTATAAATAAACCCAACAATATTTGTCCCTCACAATAACAATAAAAATATGGGCTCAACCGGGATTGGAACCCCGGTAAAGTAAATGTAGGTACAATTCTTATATAACATTATAAAAGTCAAAAATGAGAAATGTTTATTTTTTTTTTGTGTTTCTCTCTTAAATTCTCTCAATTTCCAAAATAAATTAGGAGACAGAAGATTATAGACTTCTAAGTAAGAAAGAGAGGCAATTTTAAGTTTCAACATTTCGCGAGTTTTCAATGAATCGATTGTATGTTCAAATTTTAATGACATCATCTACAAGTTATTTAAAAATTTAGGATGTTTTTCATAGAATGATCGGAAAATAAATTTCAATTCTTAGAAGAATTGTAAAATATTATAGTCATAAACAAAAAAACACCATAGTAAATTTTAATAAACTTGGCAATTGTATGACAGTGAATAATTATGACTTTGAACCTATTGAATAAAAATAAAAAATGATTAATTACAAATTATATTATTTATTTCAAAATTTTCAATATCAAATTTTAGAAACATATTAAAATATAAAATTTGGGTCTTTAGACTTGAATTAAAAATATAGAGTAGGATCTAGAAGTACTTGTGTGGGCAAAAATAGAGTACCTAATTTAGTTAATGAATTATTTTGTTAAAACTATTTTATTTTTTTTTTTTTGAACGCCTGAAAAACGATATCTCATTAACTACGTATCCAGTGTTCGTTGTATAAAAGATTACAGATGCTCATTCTTTCCCAGAAAACATCCAAATCAGAAAGACTTCAACAAGATTTCCTTATTAAGACTTGTTTAAGATGTCTCAAATATGACGTCGTGATGAATCGTTTTGTAACAACTCTATTTAAGTAGTCATTTTTTTGACTTCGCAAGAAGTCAAAATTTTGAATTCATTAAGAAGTATTTTTTCTAATGTTCGAAATAATTCAGACATATGAGTTCTGTAAGAAGTCAGAAATATGAGCTCTGTTAGAATTCTTCGTAAGAAGTCGGAAATATGAGCAAAATGATTCTGACGTCAAAATCATAAATAAGAATTTCCATAATTCATATTGCTATATGGATTATCGACATTGAAAAGCTATAGTCATCTATTGATCACTGCTAGTAATCACATTAAATATCGACATCGAACAGCTATAGACAACTGGTGGTCAGAGTAAGTACTAAAGTTTTTTTAGTACATACATACACAATACACAAGTTTAAATACACAAATTGGACTTATAGCCTTCTATACAGAAGCCGTATTCTTTGCTTTTACAAAAAATAAAATTTTCCAGATTTTTAATCGCTAATAGCCTTCGACTAAATGTAATACACCTTCTTATATTGTATAGACATATGAAAAATGAAAGATATAAATAATATTCTATGAAAAGAATTGCAGTTTTTTTACAATCATAAATCGTTTCAAATCAAATTTTTTTTTATAATGAAATATACAAATTACAAATCACAATTTTTTATTTAAATATAAATCATTATTTTGCCAAAATTTTTTTTTTAAGATGCAACACACAATATTTAATAAATCATTCACATTTTCATGACCTCTATATATTACTGGTGTAAAATTGGTTAATAAATTGTTTAAAAAAAAAACCAAATCTTCACGAGTTATTATTATTTATGTCACAACTAACGGTATCCTAAATTTGGTTATGGCGAAAAATAAAAGCAGTCATCATAACTATGCCTTCAAGTTCAATGAAATTTTTGTTATTTGATAAATTGGCTATTAAGTGTGGAGCCAAAAGAGGCTTGTTATTATAGCTCCCAATTGGATCGAAAGGTTTTGATTTTGTTTATTTGTTTCAAAGTTGACTTGATCACAATTATTCTTTGATAAGATGCAAAAAAAATATATTTAGTCGATTGAAGATCACCAGTTTTTCGAATGCCAATTCTCGATTCGAATTCTTAATTGTATATATATAGAGGTTGTGTGGAGTGTAGATCTTTTCTTTTTTTAAATTAATTTCATATTGATGATTTGCCAAAATTCAAATATTATTTACATTTTCTGACCAAAAAACAAAAAATCATTAAAAATAATTAATACATACTTAAAAATATATTTTTTTATTACAATTTACAATTTTATCGGATAATTGTTATTTATGAATATTTCTTAAATGTTGTGGTAAATTTTTACAACAATTTGTGCTAAAAAACACATTTTGCTCTCATAATTCCATTGCGTAAGTAACCATAAATAACGTAAACATTATGTGAATTGTTTTGGAGATATTATCCAAATTAATAACTCAAAATGAATAAAACTGTGTAGAAGCCCTGATCTCTCCTAATTTTATACGAATTTCTCAAGCACTAAATTTAGAATTGAGTTTTACAACGGTGCCCAGTTATTTTTGTGTTGTATCTCATATCATAATATTGTTTTGTTTGCTGGTTTATATGTGTGCTCAATTTCAGCAAAATCCGAAATTTGGAAGTGCAAGATTTGATTACTAACTGGCATCGGGACAAAACAAACTAATAACTTGTACAAAACACTTTTTGTATTAAATTATGTTATAATATTGTATTGGCATCCAAAATACGTATGTGTGCTTTCAACTTAATCGGAAATCCGGAAGATAAAATTTAATTTGCAAGATTTTATTTCAGACAGACAAAAATATCAAAAAGGCAAACGAGGCATTAATTAGGATTTCTTCTTAAATTTTTAATGTAAAAAAAAATTAAAATCGTAATGATCAAAATATGGTGGAAACGCAAGGAAATAGATTTAAATTTAACAACGCTACCATGTTAATTATATATAAAATGTATTTTTCTATTATTTTTTTAATAGTTCCATCAATGTAAATAAATCAGAGTTTGTAATGATTGCTATGTTAGAATCATGTTGATTTAAATAAACCAAAAATGATGACAATCTTACGTTTTTATCACTTTTTTAAAATGACATATGTTTAAATATTTTTTACTAAAACATTTCTTAGAATTATTGTTTAAAATATGCATTTTAAATGTTACAATCATACATAATAATTAAACAAATTTTTTGCCTTCAATTTATGATGCATTATATCATCAATCTATCATTTCATCAGCAAAACATGCATTTTTATAATCATGCAACGCTAATAATAACAGTAAGTTGTTTGTTAATTGAAACTTTGATTGGTTTGATATAATTTATGTCAAATAAATAAATATGTGGCAGCACGAACAATTTTAATTGAAAATTCTACGAAAAAAATTAACGTTAATGAATTTGTTTATTCTTAAATTGATCGATATGAAGTGAATTTATAAGCTTATGAAGAACTATTACTCAATTTTTTAACATTTTAAGTTGATAATAAATCTATATAATAAAAATATAAACTTAGTGATATATAAATTTACAGATCAAATAACTAAGTCCTGAAGGCAAGCACTTAGAAACGATTTTTTTTTTAAATTCTAATTAAAAGTCTGTATAAACCAAAAAGATACAACAAAAATCTTCAGACTGAATTCCTGGTTTTATTTTTAAATTTTTGTAAAAACCCTTATAAATTTTCTATTTTTTATGGCTTTTAGGGTAATTTTAACCCAAAAATTGCAAAAGTTTACTTCATGTAATAATAGAATGGTTAGTTTTCAAGATATAGCCTGTAAGAAAAGCACCATCAAACCGAATTTTGTGCGATATTTCAGAAACTGTTTAGTTTATCGTTCAATGGTTGTTATTTTTCAATTGTTTGGGTCAAAATCTCCTTAAATAATTAATAAAATTGTCAACAAATGTAAGTTCTCGCAGTTTACACTTTTTCTTATCTTTGAAATGTCGGGAAACTCTCATGTCATAAAAAAAATTCCCATGTCATAAAAATAAGAAAATTAACCCAAAATTCAAAAATAAAATATATTTAACCTGGATGAATGGTTTTTGAGATATCACTCAAAATCAGATCTTGATTTTTTCTTGCACTTAGACCACTTGGTCCTCTTTACCCTCCTTTATAATACTCCATCACCTGAAGGATGCCTTCTGGATCAAGATGCAGAGAAAGAACCATTATGAGCAGGAATGCTATAGAATTTTATGGAGGCCAGTAGCCACGCAAAAATCACACAGCTTCTCCACCCAAATGGTTCCCTAAATGAATACATCCAGAGTTTCAGACCTGAATATTCTATATCTAACACCTTGAAGATTTTTACAGGTGCAAATGACGTAAATACAGGTTTCATCGTCCTGCAGACACGACCTACAGGTAGGATCGTCTGAGATTCCCAAATTATGAAGATGATAGTTCAACCGACAGTGTTGAAGACCCACTATTCTTCTTAACTGTACCTTGGTCAGTTTAAACCGGGAACAGTTAATTGGTTTAGCTGTGGTACAACACAACTTTGACTGTCGCGTCTGTAAAGTTCCAGTAATTAAGGTGCAAAGCCAGCCCCTAGTACAGAATATCCCAGAGCATCTTGCATTAAGAATAGAGATGAAGCATCTTTATTTATTAATTATTATATTTATTTTCCTATTTAAAAGTTTAATCATCTGATTTTTTTAAATTTTAGGTGCTGTTTCAACTCAAAATTCAAATATAAAATCTATTTTACCACTGGCAAATTGTATTTGAGATATCACTCAAAATCCAGGCTGATTTCCCAGTACTAATCCAGACTATTAAAACTAGCCATCCATTCGATTAAATAATGTGAATTTTTGTAATTTTTAGGTCAAAATTAGCCTAAAAATTCAAAAAACAAAGAAACAAATTTTCTTGGTTGTTTTTCGCATGGATAATTATTATAAAACACTATATATGCTCAATAAAATTGGCACTGTAGTTTTAGATTTTGTACTCCTTGAATTTAAGTGAAGCAAACTGGATTTATCTTTATGCATTTCTTATTCAATTATTATATTTTACTGTTTTAATAGCTAAATTATCTAGTTTTTAAGAATTTTAGGTGCTATTTTCAGGGTCTATGTAAATGATAATAAGTAGTAATACGAAACTTAAATGAACATCAACAAATTATTTCTTTGAATTAAATCACTAGTCAAAATAAAAATAAATAATAATTTATTTATATATCTTTTTAACTGACAATAATTATTATGAAAATGACGAACAATAATTTTTGTGTAATTATGATGTTTAATACATTCAAATATTTGATTAATTTCCGTTTGAACTTCAAAGTCATACTTGAGAATTTTTATTATATTATTATGAATTTTTTTTATTAAAGAGCGCTTGATCTTCAAACTTAAATAAAACACAATTTTTATACGCGATTTTATTAACATTTTTGATTTGGCTTTGGCATGCTATTTTGTGTCATAGATCAGCAAAGCTCAGTTCTCGGCTTGTTACGATTATCATGGCTTAAAAAATCACATAGTACAAGAGAAGAAGCTTAAACGGAACACTCCAATTAAACGCGATTTTATTAACATTTTTGGTTTAGCTTTGGCATACTACTTTGTGTCATATATCAACCAAGCAGTACCGCATTTCGGCTAAGACCCGCGAGGCCCTGGCCTAGGGCGGCAAATTTTGAGGGATGCCAAAATTTTCAAGATGACTAAAATTAAAAATCAATTGGGTTTTCTGTAAACTGTAAGACCAAATTCTAAAGTTTATTTTATCACTCATATCCAAAACTTAACAGTCTGGTCAATGTTTCCGTCCTGGTTGACATGGGACTGTCCACCCGGCGTCATTTGACCGGTGGCCAGCCTCATGTCACAATATATTTATATACTGTTACAAAAGAAAAAAGGGCATCATATCGTCTCGGGCCTAGGGCGTCTTCAAACCTAAATCCACTACGGCAACCAAGCTCATTTCTTGAATTGTTACGATTATCATGGCCTAAAAATCACATAGTAAAAGACAAGAAGCCCACGGAATACTCCAATTAATAGAATAACTGAGTGACACTTTTAGTAGGAATTTGAGGTAGCGTGAAATTTTTTATAAATAAACTGTTTAAGAACAAAATCGAATACCTGGCTGAATGAAAATCAAAAATTGAAATTTTAACTTGTCAAAATATTTATATTTTTTCTAATTTCCAAAACTGTCTGTTCAACAATTAGGCAGATAAATATATTTGTAGCCAAGATGTGTTTCAGATAAAATCTATGACGAAAAAATTAAATTCCATATTTCAGATAAAATTTTAGGAAATCCCAACCTTTTAACAGAGAAATTCTAAAATTAAAGCCACAAAATCTACAGTCTACATAAACCAGTCTACAAATCTACTTCGCATAAATGAATTAAATATACTATTTTCATCATCAACAATTCCATGCAGCTCTATCAGAGTCGATAGTGAGCCAATCTCACATTTAAACTAATGTTAAAATTAGTCTCCAAGTTGTTTCACCAGCGAAATTTAGGCCGTCCTATAGGACTGCTTTCAAATAGATTTGTAAAAAGAACGTTTCAAACATCACGTTTTGCTTCTTATATCCAGCTCATTCTTATAGGATGTTCGTTTTTTGTTTATGCCTCAAAAAATACTCAACATTCAAAAATTCAAAAATAAGTCGATTATTTTTGGAGGTAAGAGTCAAAATTTCTGATGAATTAGTGAGAACTGGTCGGATAAGAATTTTATATAAAATAATCTTTATGTTCCGTTTAATCAGTGATTTGAGCATATTTCTTAGGCCATAAAAATATATAATAATAGGCTATAATAATATATAAACAGGAATTATTCATTTTTTAACCGATTTAAAAAAGAGGTTTACCAATTCGACAGAGAATATATTTTTTTGTGTTTGTTCGCAGATAACTTGATTTTTTTTTTGTTGGGTAAGGTTAGTACCATAATAAGGATTTGATATCCTTAAAGAGAGAGAAGGGGCACAAACTTTTTTTAGTGATTAAATTTCATCCAAATAAAAAAATTTTCGTGGTTGTATATAACACTCAAAAGTGAAAAATAAAAAAAATTTTGAAAATAGCCGCCTTCAAAAACTAAAAAGTAAAAAATAATTATAAATTAAAAACATCTATAAATATTTCCTTGTGGTCAATTGGATTGGTTGACGTCGATTGAGAAATTGGTCATAAGTAAAATAATTTATAGAGGTTTTTAATTGAAAATTATTTTTCACTTTCTAGGTCATTTTTTTGAAGGTGGCTTTGTTTTAAATTTTTTTTGAATTTTCGGGTTGACTTATACCAATTAATTTCAAATCCTAAATAGACACTCTGAAATTCATGCCCATTTATCTTGAAATTAGAAGGATAAGTTTTATAATTATTAATGAGAACTGTAGAATTTTTCGAATAAATTTCGATTTTCCCCCAATTTCCTAGATCAAATTATTTTGTATTTTATAAATACGTATTTCGACTACAAAGTATTCATCATCAGTATGAATTACCGGAGTGCAAACCGTCACCAAATGAGCAACAAGTAACATCTCCTCAGAGAATCATTACAACTAGCTAATTCACACTGATGATGACTACTTTGTAGTCGAAATACGTATTTATAAAATACAAAATAATATGATCTAGGAAATTGGGGAAAAATCGAAATTTATTAGATTGATAAGATTTATGCCTGTTGCAAAAATATACTGTGTTAATCTGTGTAAACCAAACAATTGAACAAAAAGACATTTGTTTGATACCTCTTTTCTAATTATAAATGCATCATATTTTATATATTCAAATAATAAAAAACCGTAAACTCTTAAATTATAATTCACTCACACAAATAAATAAAGAATTATGACTAAATTTGTTGATTGTTCTTTATTTATTAATATTTATTACAACATTCTCTCTCTCAAGTCAAGATCAAAGGACACACACAATTCAAAACACTTTTGACTAAACGAACAAGAATAAATGCAGTTTTAAATAATAATAATAATAATAAATACAATATATAAATATAAATATAAATGGATCAAAGTAATAACTTTATTACAAATGACCTTTTGATTCAATCAACCACTTTAAATAATGTTCCTTTAATCATTCATATTATTCATAATATTTTGTTTCTGGATGTTGAAGTTATTGTTTTCATCCTGAAAATCAAAATCAACGAAAAGTGATATTATATATTGTAAGTTTAAGAATATCAAATATTTTATTCACTTGTCTGAAATTATATGCAGTTAAAATTCGATCAAAATATGAAACTCGAAATACCAAACAAAATTTATAAATTAAATTAAAATTTATTCAAAAACGAATAAGTTATAAGTTTTGAAATATTGTTTTCCATCTCTACCTTGCAAAAAAAATTAGTGATGAGTGATTCTACGATTAGCGGTTATCTTCGATAGAAAAATCGCACAACCAAATTTTTGAACATTAATGTAATTTATATAATATTTTTCGCTTATATTTTCATGGCGCTACCGTGGTAACAACTGATAATGAACTAATGCACGATCCGAATAGGCCAAATGATATCACAGACATGTCCGCTTGAATCTTAGGTAACTGGAACCTCTAGAGACCTAGACTTTTATTTTGGTTCCCAAATAGCCCCAAGTTAATTATTCCCAATAATAGAATGCACATATTTTGGGACTTCACTTGTGGTGATTTCTCACACATTCAAATTCCAGTTATCCATCTTCAACTGTACATCTCAATTTTCAGGATAAAAACAATAACAGACTATCAGAAAATGAATAAAACGCAATAAAATACTATTAAATAAATGTTAAAAATAATTCTTATGACTATAATATTTATTTATTGAATTAAACCCGTAAATGACAACAGTAAACATTCAATCAATTAACAAAATAATAAAATATTTCATCTTAATATGGACAATACATAAATATGTCAATAAAAATCGTATTCAGTCATGAATTTGACGTAATGCAATGAAAAAGAAGACATTATTATTGACAAGAGAGTTTAAAAATAATAATAAAAATATTATTTTTAAACGTGTGAGCTCATTCAATTAAACTTTTAAAATGATTATTATTAATATTAGATCATGTCGAGGCAATAATAGCTGGGAATCTAAAAAAGGGTATATCGCAATAAATAGTGACGGTGAGTATTCCAGACGCGACATTATCAAACAATAAAATTGATTAAATACAATTATATTGAAAGGATGTACAGTGAAACTACTTTCGTACGAATGAAATAATCCGTACGTTTTAAATTCCCGTGATGGACGGCCACGTCCAGTCCGAGAAGTCAATAGGGTATCGAATTGATTCTAAATTTGCAATATTTCACATAAACATATATTTAAGCTATCAAAGATTATTTTCTTTCTATTTCTTTCTTGAAAACGATGTTTAACATGTAATTTATATGGAGATACTAACATTTGACGTCAAACGAAGATATTTCCCTATTTGTTTAATGTTCATATCCGGTTTATTTTTAAAAAATAATTTCTGGTATTTATGAAGTAACGCCGTTTTTAGTATTGTCAATTTTAAATTTCCTTTGACAGAGAGGGAGGGGGGCTTTCCTTTATACAGGCTATTCTGGCAAGGTTTTCTACGGTCTCACATTTGACATTGAGATTTCTTAAATTTCCTTAAGATGCCCGTATTGAATTCTTAAGTTAATTCTGAAATTAATAGTTACTATTCAAAATAATATGTTCAGAAATTTTCCAGCATACCTAGAGAAAATTGATAGATTTTAATAAATAAACAGCTAAGAAATTAAATCACTTCTTGTGTAGCCATACAGAAAATTTACTGATCATTTATTCAAAAATTGTCAGCTTCAAAAATAGTTTTTATCGTGAAAAAAACAACAAAATTTTATACTTTTTTAAAAGTTTTGAAATTAGCTTTTGAGAAAATTTTACAAAAACACTCATATAAAGGTCTGCTTTTTTCATGCTCTAATCCATTTTCTTCTATTTTTAATCAACTGATTGAAAATTTAATAGTGATTTATTGCAGCAAAATCGGTTATTGGTTGATAGATCCATCCCATAGATCCATGATTCAACTTTTAAGTTATAAGAGATAGAAGATAAATACCATAAACTTTTGATTGATTTAACTTAATGGTTAAGGTCTTTGAACAATTAACTCTCTGAGTTTTCTTTAACATATATGAAACGGCTTTATTAATAGACGAAGTGCAAAATGTTCCAGCAACTCCACAGATGTAAACATTTTGATAGAATTCTTAACCATAAAACGCATTTTGGCTATTTAAAGCGAATATTCTATTAGTATTATTAGAATACAAAATCATGATATATAGAGGTTTCACTATAAATCAACTCTAATCACAATGGTGAAGTTCATTTTAAACATTTCCCATACATACATTTCGTGGGAAAGGTTTCAGTCAATTAAATCATATAAATATTAATACAGAAGTATTTAAACTGTTCAAATTCTAGCATTATTAAAAGTGGCTCCCTAGCAATCATACATTACAGTTTGGAACCTAAGAATAATTTTATAAGGAACCATGGAGTTTTCTGTAAGCGACACTTTTTCGCAATACAATGTGCAATTATCTAGAACGGTAAAAACCAAAATATTAAAATTTTAACAAAAGTCAATTTTGGATTATTCATATTGTTAAATCTAACTCGCAAAAATTTTTTTTGGCATTTACATTAAGTTTCTTATTTTTATGCAAAATTCCATCATCTGTCCAAATGCCAAAAAAATAATTTTCAACAAAGAACTGTAAATTCATACTGCTTTTATCACAATTTTTTTTTTTTAATTATGCCTCTTAATTGATGCCCCGACAAGTGTGAAATAAACAAACAAAAATAATTTTAATATCCTTATAAATCTATCTTTCAAATTCGATATTTTATCATTCATTTCAAGACTTTAAATTTTAACATTTGAATTTTTTGCAAAAAACTTATGATTTTCATAAATTGTTGTGATAATATACATTTTTTTCAACTACTCAGGTCATATAATGACTACAGTGTTTCAGTATTCTATACGACAGCACACAGCATTATTAGCCGGCCACCCATCCAAGTACTGACTGTGTGTTAATACTTTGTGGTGTAGCTTAGCTTATTGATCGGTTGAGATCAGTAATTACGTTACGTCAGTGGAAGGTCTCTACATTTTAAGCGTATATTACAATGTAAATATTTTCAAAATGTCAAAAAATATTTCAATTTTTTTCCCTATTTTTCGTTCAAATAATTTTGTAAAAAACCTTGTTAATGTAATCTCAAAGAATATTTTATCATTACAAACTTTTTAATTTATCCTTTTCAACACTTTTGAAGAAAAATTTTTGTTCATTTAATTAAGCAGAAAATATTTTTAAACCAACAACTACTGGTGGTGATGACTCTTATATCTCCTAAATTATCAACACTAGTTTTAACCACATGAAGAATTTATTTCTAATATGAATAGAAAATTTTGTAAATTTACATTTTATTCAAATTTAAAGCAATGAAAATTATTCTCCAACCATTGTCTTAAGTTTTCGATTTTTCTATAAAATAACATTAAAAGAAGTGAAAATAACAACAATGGTAATTGTTTAGTTACTCGACATACAATTGAGTATCAGTGTTTAGGCTATTTTTAATCATTAACATTCATGAAATACACTAAATATGCAGTCCATACAGTTATAAATACGTATATATTAAAAGCATGCATTATAATTACAATTGAGACGAATCAGGACAGATTACGAAAAAATGTTTCAATCAGAAAAACAAACAAGTTCTTTCTTTAAATATTTCTTCTATCTTTTACGATTTAAAAGTTGGGTCATGAATTGAATGGACCTAATTCTCAATGAAGATCTTAAACTCACCAAAGTTTCAGCTCGGTATCTCTTCATTTTTGAATTACCTAGATGACAGACAGACGGGCGGGCAAACGGAATCGAACTAATTAGGTGATTCTATGAAAACCAAAATCAAAATTTTCTCTACTATTGTCAATATTTCCTTGCGTTACAAGCTTTATACTAAAATTAATACACTCTGACATATTCTATATATATTTCAAGTATAGAACAACCATATCTTTCAACAATTTCAAACTTATTAATTGACATAAAAACATAGTTTAAACTAAAATTTGTTTTGGAATCACAATTGACAATTGAAAAATATATGAAGAACCATTTAATAAAGTTTTATATACATATACCAAATTATTATTACATTTTAAATGCAATGTGAACTAAATAACATATATCTATAATATAATTGTATTTAATTTAACATTATTAAATTACTAAAATATTGATACTAAAACCAATGTTAAATTTATTAGTTAACTTAAATGCAAATTATATTATTTAAGTGTTAAATTTTGATTTAATTTAATTAAGATCATAAACTCATACTTAATATATATTAAATGTACAAGATCATGTAGATATTATATTTATGTCATGCATATAAAAGACAAATTTATATATTTGAATAAAAAATTGATTGAACCATAAAAATGAAGAATAATAAAAAGATTAAGATATGTAACAAATTTATTTAACGAAATGCAGTGTGATAAAAAAGTTTTTATCGTATTTTTAATGTTTCTAAAGTTCGAAAAAAATAATATTTAGCTTTTACCCAAGGCCTCGTTCACGATCATGTTCTTAATTGAGAGTCAAAAAATCATTGAACGTTCATGAATAAACTACCTGAGACAAATAAGTCACAGGAGATAAATAAGGCCCGTATTAAAAATTACAAGCTTAATAGATTCCTTTAGTCAGTATAATCTCAATGAAAGAAATTCGAAGCCGCTAGAGACTGTGACTCTTATGAGTAACTTTTATACCTTTTGATGAAATAAAACCGTAACAGGACACGTTAAATGAGTTGATTTGAATTTAGAATCACATTAATTAAATTTTTGGTGGGCATAGGACATTTTCATATACGTTAACGGCGTTAAATCCATTTATTATGACCAATTTAAACTGTCAATTTTTACAGTTTACCTAGTTCCTCTTAGAAACCACAATACTGTTTAAGAATTTTTTTTGTCAGCTCCAAGGGCAATTATTTAATGAAATGTATAATAAAGGTTCTATTCCTTAAAATTCCACAAAATTTAGCATTTATTACATATTTAAGTTAGGTGGGTCTTATTTGTCTCAGATATCTTATACCAATTTTTTTCAATTCATAAATTATATCCTATAATTATATTAATTTCGTCCTTTTTTTTAAAATTATAATTTCATGCTTGACATAAAGAATTTAAAGAGATACTTGGCATACACCCAAAAATTTCCAGCTTACCCCGAATGGAATAAAATCTGCCTTGTATCCCATAAGGATTTCTTTCCCATACTTTTGAATCGATTTTGTGAATTAATTGCAGCTTAACTAGTGAATTTTCTTTAAATTATAAACTTTTTGGAATTTTTCTACGTTTATGGGCTCCATGTATCAATAGGATACTTTCGGTATTGAAAATTAAAGCATGAAATTTGATAAAAATTAAAATTTATGTAGAAATATTGTTTAATATTCTAAATTTGAGTCATAAAAGCAAATGATTAATTTATTATCTTAAAATTAAAATTCGATATTTTTATCCCGTGACCTAAAACATTAGGCTGGCATTGTGTGACGTCATTTTGGTAAAAATTATATTGATGTCATCTGTCAGTTCAATTAACAGTTATCTTAATTATTAAAAAAATACTTGAAAATGTTAGGTTATATTTTTTTTATCAATATGTTGTTAACCTAGTATTCTCAATATTATTTACCGATATTGCGTCACCAAAATGGCAGATAGTGTTTTTACAGGAATAAAAAAAGTTTAAACGTAAGTGTAATTTTATGGCAAGAAATGGTTTTTTTTTTTGCAAAAATATCTATTTTTGTGACTTTTTATTAAGAAATCCATATTTTGAAGTACTTTTCTAAACATGGCAAACAACCTTATTAATTTCTTTCGTTGCTGTAGTTACAAAATACTTGTTTACCAATCAAATGGTATATACGTCTGTGAATGGTCTATGAATTAATATAGGATAATATTTTCAAAATTTATTAACTTAAAGGAATAATTATTTATACCTGGAATAAAAAATAATTATTAATCCAATTTCTCTGATCATTCTAACAATTTCTAACCCCATAACGACAATTAAATGTCATTTTTTGTAATTATTCAATAATTTTTCTTTGACATTTGCTATACAATTTACATGCAAACAATTGAACAAATAATTATATTTTCTTGAATGCAAATAATTTTTTACAAATTTCAGCTAATCGTTGTGTATCAATCGATTGAGAAGTCTGTTCTGCATAGCATGCACGGTACATATTTTAACAAATCGCAGAATAAAAATAAAAAACTGATTTTACTAGTCTTGGGTTATTAATATTTTATTGGTAATTTTTCGAAATATTATTATACATAAAAGTGACTCTAAATGTCGGTCTCAGAATACTATTTTAAGCAATATCGAATCTCACCGTTAATTTTATAATTTTTGAATCAAAATTTCTTTAATATTATTTTTGTGTCTTTATAAGACTTTATTTACTATAGAAAATTCAAGAATTGCTACAATTTTTTTTGCTAATTTTTATTTAAATAATTTATATTATGTGAATAACTCTATTCAGTGCTCCCTAATTTTATTCATCAATTCGTTAAGTTTTAATTTCAGCAATCAGCAAATCTTATCTATATGATATTTTGTATGCAATATTTGCATACAAATAATAGCTTTGAACAAATTAATAAAATATTAACATATCAAATTTGTAAGTCATTAATAAAATTAGTAAACATGAGAAGGCTTTTCAATCTAATACAATATAATGACAGATGTACCTGCAACTAATCGACTTCCTTGCATTAATCGATTAAGAATTTTCATTACAATCCGCAGTACATATCAACAATACTATTCAGAAGCTATTTTAATTTAATTATTGTTATTATGTTATTTTAAGACGCATCGCTAATCGCTTAATGGATATTATTTTTGAAATCCATCAATCAAACTACCCCTATAAACATACTTTTATGGAAATCGGAAAAATAGAAAAAATCTATTTATCTATCGATTTTCCCAAATTTTTTTTAAGCGATGGATTCACCCGTTGGATGAAACCGAGAATAAGTTTTTGTCTCCAAAATTGATCTGTAAATTATGCTGGGATTGAATTTTTTTTAAATGGAAGCCTTTCCGATTTTGTATAAAAATTATGTGGTTTTTGTGAATGTGTAAAAAAACCTTAAAAATTGCCAAGAAATCCAAAATATTTTTATTACTGTTTTTGGGTTTTTTAGGGTAATTAAATTATAAGATAATCAAAAATAAGACTTATTTTACGAATCAGTGGCTAGTCTTCGAAATATTGCTTCAAATTTGTCCGAAAAGTATTAACCTCTGGACCAGATTGCAAGTGGTATTTCAAAAACTACACATCCAATAAACTAAAATCTACACGTGTTTTTGTCAAAATCGGTGACAACAAAATTTTCTAAATTTTTTGTAATTTTTTCAGGGTTTTAAGTTTTTGTTTCTGATTTCGATAAAATTATGTATTAAAGGGTAGTTTGACCTGAAGATTTCAAAAATAACATCCAGTTAATGATTGAGTATAGTGAGATATCGGCTGAAATCCAATACAGAGGTCAATATTTCGGACTAGTTGCAAGGGATCTCTCAAAAACAAGACATCCAATAACCCAAGGAAATTTTAAAACAACAATCTTTTATTTATTTGAAAATTCTTAAGATTTCCACAGAAACACGGAAAACTACGTAATCTACTATGAATGTATTTTATTTAAGCCAAAAAATGCATTAAGCTTAATTCTAAATTCGTAATCAGTGACGTCAAGAGCCCCGTTACATATTTTTCAGCCGTATTCTCTTCAAAAAGACATTAATAATTGCATTAAAGTGTACTCCAAAAATGTGTAAATCATTTCCCCCATTGAATCGTATATCACAAAATTTTCTTATGTTTTCTTTAAAAACATTTCCGAAATTCGCAAAGCTCTTATCTGTTTGTAAACCCTAGTTCATAGTTTTTGAAAACCTTAACATTGTGCAAAATAACAATTTTGATGTTATCGGACAAAGGACGGGTTTTTGCATCTGTTTCTAAATGATCTTCCGATAATATTAGCAGATGCCCGTCAAATTTCAATCCTGTGGTGGCAATCGAAAATTTTACGGAATCTGAAAAAGAAAACGTCACACTTTTCAGTATTTTCGTATAGAAAAAACTTGTTACACTAACAATAATTAAGCTATATACAAATTTTTAGATGTGTATTTTTTTGAATGACTTGATATGATGAGCGGCACTGGGACTATATTATTTATGATTATTTTAGGTCTAATAAAATTTTTTCATTACATTTACAGAAGATTCCAAAATTCCAAAGAGCCCTATGCCCCTAGAACTGTGAGGTCGTGGAAGTTCGCCTATGCCACCACTGCCTTTCGCAGCAACTGTTTCATGGTTAATACAATTTCTTCTACTTATATAGGGAGCATTTTTAGATGGCTAGTTGAAATTAACCCTCCCACGTTTGAGGAAATCCTTCGCACAACCCCACTGCTCTTTATAATTAAGTGGAAATTTCTAGTGCATTATTCCAAGACACAGTACCTCTAGAACTGTGCGGTCACGGGAGGTCGCCTATGCGACCCCCAATTTTCGCCGCTACTGTTGAAGATTTTCATGCTTAATACAGTTTCTTCTACTAGCATAGGGATAATTTTTAGATGGCTAGTTGTAATTTACCCTCTCCGCTTGAACCGCACAACCCCACACTGCTCCTTATAACTAAGCGGCAATTCGTAGTGCATTATTCATAACTCAACGGATTTCAACAAAATGTAAATAATAATTGAATAAAGCCATATTATTACAATGTTGTACAGAAGAATGAGGTAATATGACAACTATGCAAGAAATAAGGCGCCAATATTATACACACATTTGTATAAATTATAAAAATACAATCAATTTTACACGTTTGTTGTTTTTTTTTGTTTTTGTTTATTAAGATGAGTTTGTAATATTAATGTATATACAATAAATGTATATTATACGATATACTGGTAGTGGTTAGTGTAGTATTCATTTAATATTTTAATTAAAAACTAATTTTTTATTCGTAACAATTTGTTAAGAGACAGGATCGGGTTTATGCAACTTATAGCAACTTTTCAGCTCCGCGATCTTAGCACCTCATGTGCGGAATTTCGATTGACCAATTATACCATCTGAAAGGTCAGAAATTGGTCATAAAAGGTCAATTGGTCTCATTAATTGGTCAGCATCAGAAAATTTTTTATTAAGGATTAAAGTTTTTCAAGGTCAATTAATAATTTTAGCACCTCATTCGCGGAAAAAATAAAAAACTCCACCTATGCGCGATCGGGAAACATTCGCTGATAATTGGTCAGCTAATATAAATAGTTGGTCAGTTTAATTTAATATTAAAAAAAATTAAAAAAGTTGTCTCTGTCGTAACGCGCATGCTTTGAGCCGGATGATTCTATCAGGGCAGTGAGTACTTACGCACAGCTATAAGCCAGGCAGAGTGATTAATACAAATACAAATTGAATATTTACAGGTTAAAGGGAATAATTGGCTATAGCCCAGGTCATTTTGTTGCTTTCTGCAGGAGAAGCAATAATCAATGGGAGCTTCATAATGATTTATCAACTAAAGAAGTGCGAATCACACATGATCCCACAATTACCCCGACTGCTGCGATTTTCATTAGGAGAGATACAGCTTTAATCCTTAATAAAAAATTTTCTGATGCTGACCAATTAATGAGACCAACTGACCTTTTATGACCAATTTCTGACCTTTCAGATGGTATAATTGGTCAATCGAAATTCCGCACATGAGGTGCTAAGATCGCGGAGCTCAACTTTTCATTCAAGGTGGAATTTGAAATTTATCAGGATCACAGAAGTGAGATTCATGTAATTTATGAGCAATATTGATTAAAATGAAATGACTCTTATTAAAACGTAGTAACCTAAAATAGTAACAAGATATATGACGCCATCTATCAGTTTTCCGCCCATGAAAGTTTGTCGCCCTGGGTACTAGCCCCGATTGCCCCTATCATAAATCCAGCACTGAATACTGGATTCGTTTAGATTTAAAAATATGCACATGCTTAACACATTTGTATTGCAAAAACTTAATCGATATATTGCATTTATCCATATGAGATAAATATTATTGCAAACACCAATCCTGTACACATAATATTAAAATTAATTAAAAAGATTCATTTAAAATTCGTAGTAACTATACGAAAACGTTTTCCAAGAGAAAAATTAATGTATCATTTTATTTATTATATGTACATCAAATGCGAATGTATCTGTTTACAATAAATCTTTTTTTTTATTCAAATAAATTCTTTAAAATTGTTTATAATAAATTCATAAAGAACAAAAAATTTTTGGTTTTAATTTGATACTCTCTGACTAATAACTCAGCATGCGACTAATTTTTATTGAAATTTATGATCTTAAAAATATTTATTTATTTAAATATTTATTTATACAAAAATATTAAATTAATATTTTTTTATCACCATTGTGTACTTTTTTGGGAAAAAGCAAGGACGAATTGTAGAAAATAATTTTGTAAAAAATTAATAAATAACTGATTAACGGAGAAGTGTAACAGGATAAGTCTCAAAACAGAGGGTGTTTGCTGAACTTATTTTTCGAAATACGATAGCATCCTAAAAATACAAATATAGATGACAATACTCAAAAATTCGTAGTTTAAATGGCGAAAACCGTATTAAGTTAATCACAAATATATGCGTCTAACTAAGAATCAAGGGGAAAACTAACAAACACACCCTATTATTGAAATAAATTAATGTACTGTTTTTCTATTTTAATTTTTTTCAATCTGTTCCTAGAAGTGGCTCGTTCAAAAAAATGATGGAAGCGATGTGAAATTGAAAGATATATAATCCGTAATAATATTTTATCCGTACCGTGTATAGTTAAAATTAATTATTTTTTCAATTGTTTAGATGTAAATTGTATAGCAAATGTCAAACAAAACTTATTGAATAATTACAAAAAATGACATTTAATTGAAGTGATTGGGTTGAAAATTGTTAGAATGATTGAAGAAATTGCATTAGTAATTATTTTTAATTGCAAATATAAATAATTATTCATTTAAATTAGTTCATCAATTTTGAGAAATTTCCTATGTTAAATCATACACCGTTAATAGAGTTATATATCATTTGATTGATATAATAGTATTTCATAATCATAGGAGCGAATGAAAACATTTTACCCATAATGAAAAAATCAAATACAGTCATTTGTTATAATAGAAAATTTTATTGTTCAAATTTTTTTTTTTTTTTTTAATTTCCGGCTTTTACTACTTTTAGCCATTAACCAAAGGGGATTATATTATTATTATTATTATTTATACAACAACAGTACACAGTACTGCTAGGTGGTCACCCATCCAACTACAGATTGTGACTGCTGTTGCTTAACTTTATAGATTGGTCTAAGCATGTCATTACGTTACGTCAGTCCGGGACTGTTCAAAATTAATCAAAATATTTAACAAAATATCTACTCAATCGACATTTAAGGAATGACAAACAAAAATTAGATAAACAATTAACTTTTTAATACATTGAATTAATAATTTTAAAAATGAAACAAATTTAAAAAAATGGGCTCAACCGGGATTTGAACCCGGGACCTCTCGCACCCAAAGCGAGAATCATACCCCTAGACCATTGAGCCGATATATTACGTAGAAGAATATTTAAAATTTCACCTATGCAAATAAAGTACCTTTATTCACATTGTAAATATACAGTTGTTTCAGTTACTTTAAATTCTTATACCGGATATAAAAGAAGATTGAAACGTTCAAATTACATAAAACAAGATTTTATAAAACAAAATTATAATATTAAAAACAATTACATTTTGTTTTGAAGAAAATTAGTTTTTGTCAAAGGTGAATCAAAAAATCAAAAACTTCTTCCATTGGCGAAATTTTATAAACTTTGTCAAATCTCATTTTTTTCTGTGATCGGCTTGGTCGACTAATCGCTTAATCGGCTAGTCGGCTAAAGTCATAGTTGGTACAACTCTACTTATTTGGATTACAGGAAAAAAGATTAAATTAGAAAGAAAATTTTACAAAATATTTTTCAAATTGTTTTATCTTTAAAATGTAAACAAGTGAAGATAGCAATTAACAGAGTAAATCGTTTAGATACACCACATATGATTGAATTCCATTATTTGGACTATTTTTAATTAGCATTCATAAAATATTATAAATATCCATTCTATACAGTTCTCACTTTTTATGTTACGAATATGTCACCAAAATTTCAGCCCATTATCTCTTGTTGTTTTTGAGTTATCGTGATGACGGACGGTGAACAGACGGAAATGTACTAATTAGGTGGTGTTTCTATGAATATCTATATCAAAATTTTGTTTGTGCGGTCAATATTTCCTAGCGTTACAAACTTTAAATTAAAATTAATATACTCTGAGATATTTTGTATATGTCGAATATAAAACGTGTGAATTATAGAATATGCTATTTTTTAGCCTTCGAAATCCATGTAACCACTTTTTCTTAGCCAAGTTATGCAGTTTTTTTTTTTGTAGTTTTCAATAAATATTGATGTTATTATAAAAATATTTGCATTGAAACCAAGGTGTGGTCGCATTTCATATGATCAATTATATCGCTTAATAAATATTTAATAATAATTTTAAAAAAATATTCTACATTTAATTAATAGTTTTGATTGAATAAACATTTAACAATTCATAGGTGATTAATATACCCACATACATAATTTAAATATAATTAATTAGATTCACTTAATAATTATAACACTAAAAAACATAGCTTATTATCAGATCTATAGATCTTTTTAATAATTGGAACATACTTAATAATACTGTTATTATAAGTATTCATTTACATATAAATATAATTACTATTAAGATAATTGTAATGTAAAAAACAAAAAATTATTTATCGTCTTATTATTTTAATAGATATTTATATTTCCGAAGTTTGTAACAAAGATGAATTTAATTGTGTGTTAGAGATTCATGGATATCCACTTATCTTAGTACCTTAAGATAAGACAGTCAGAATTTTCATTAAGGTCACTACAAAAAGGGTTGAAGAAATTAAATTTTTGCCAAATATATCATTTTTATGTGGGTTTAACTGACATTACACTACGGGACATCTCGCACCCAAAGCGAGAAACATACCTCTAGACAATTGACTCGTTGTTTTATTCAAGTATCAGTAAAAAGTTTCAATAGTTGATTAAAATCATTTTACTATAAATAAACCCAACAATCTTTATAACAGTAAAAATATGGGCTCAACCGGGATTTGACCCCTGAACCATTGAGCTGTTGTTTTATACAACTAGCAGTACAAAGTTTCAATAATTGGTTAAAATTATTTTAATATAAATAAACCCAACAATCTTTGTTTCTCACAATAACAATAAAAATATACGGGCTCAACCGGGATTTGAACCCGGGACCTCTCGCACCCAAAGCGAGAATCATACCCCTAGACCATTGAGCCGTTGTTTTATACAATTAGCAGTACAATGTTTCAACAATTGATTAAAATTATACCATAAATAAAGCAATCTTTATAACTCACAATACCAAACAAAAAAAAATATATGGTCTCAACCAGGATTTGACCCGGGACCTCTTTGACTACGCCATTCAAACTTAAAAAATTAAAATCACCTATATATGAAACTAAAAAAAAAGAAAAAGCTGTTAATTTAATAAATAACGCATACATTTAAATAAATAAATGCAAATTTACAAAATAAACGTAAGGAAATGTTACACAAATGATGTCATTTCCCAAAATAAGTGTACTCGGAGATTAAATGGTAGGTATATCAACTCACTTAATTGTATACAAATTTGTAATAGTTGTCCAATTTATTTGTTCAAAATCAATGGCGCCATTACTAATGCAATTCTATGGGGTATTCTTGTTAAATTAGAAGAATAGTTAGTTGCTGCACAAGGGGAGAGCCTGCTTTAGCCAACAATCTCGACGATTTTAATGCCTGAGTTAAGGTGTTTAGGTGCGATGCGCCACACGAATAGTTTATATTTTATAGTGTCTCGAAGGACTATTAGTTCCTTTGGATACAAACAATAGGTACAATACAAACAATACATTGAGGAGCAGAGCGCGGGCACTTCGAGCAATCCGGCCGCTCGTACCTACTTGCTCAACGCTTGCTCACTATTTCTTCTGTAACTCCGAAAATAATTTGAATTTGCTTCTGAAATTTTAGGGACATATTCTTGGATAGTTTGGGAAGACATTTGTACAAATCGTTTTTTTGAAGCCTCTAAAGCAGGCTCCCCCCTTAAATTATATTTGAATTAAATGCACATTTTTAAAACCTAATTAAAATTTCATTATTTAGATTTCTTTACGCTCATACTCAAAATTTCAGGTCTAAATAATTTTTGAAAAGAATTTCTTAACTATTTTGTGATAAATCAAATTAATAAACTTTGTAGAAAGCTTGATTTTATCCTTAAAATCCACAAAATATAGCATTTAAAGCATATTTAAGTTAGATGGGCATTAATTAGATGTTGAATATCAGTTTTTTCAATTTAATTCCTGATAGAAATATAAAAGTTATTTATTTATTTGTTATCGACGATGGTATTTATTGTGAATAACTCCCCCGTGTGAATGCTTCGGCACACACCTATGTATAAATTTGAACAAACAAATTTTTTATTTATTGATGTATTCAGTTTCAATGTGAATATAACTTTGATATGCATATCATTTTTAACTCTGTTATGGAAAGTTACTTTTTTTTCATCCCGTAAATCAAAAACATTACGCTTACCATATATTTAGATTTTAAAAATGTTTAAATATAAACTTCAAAAAGGCTCAACAAAAAATGATTGAGAACCTGTCTTTGATTACTATTATGAATACAGGCAAATTGTTTGAATTTTTATTCGTCAAATTCTACAATTTAGATATTTTTAATAACTTTTTCTGGATTTATCCACGTTTTGCAGAAGTAGAAATAACATTTGCACTTCTATGAATAGAACATATATTTAGGTATTTAATTGAAAGGTGGATATAATTGAAAACATTATACATCTACCGGCAATAGAACCTATACAAACCCAAGGAGCTCATTATAATAATAATTCGCCCAACTAGAAATTTAAAGGACCAGGATTCGATTCTCGGCAGATGTGTAATATTTTTAATTCTACCCATCTTCAGCACCTACGTATGAGTGCAATCTAAAAATTTATCATAAACTAAATTTATTGATCTTAACCCTAAAGACCATACCCACCATGTCTTGTTTTAGTACTCGCATACAAATTTATTGTTGTTTTTGAAGAATGTTGTTAAAATACGTAACAAATTGGATTATTGACTTCATTTTAAGGATCACGTCATCCTTTATTTTAGATTATTCGTTATTTTGATAATGGGAGCAGAAATTTTTTAGGGAAAAAGGCTATAATAATGCTTGATGGAAATTTGTTGTCTCTGGTGTTCATACTGAAAGCAGATATTCCGTTATTATTTAAGATGGAAAAGACTGACCAAAAATTGTCGTCACAAAATGGATGCAAAAATTACAGGCTCGAAGAACAAAATCCCATAGTTCATTGAGGCTTAGTTTGATATGGATATCAGCACATACATTCAATAATTGGTTTAAATACTATTATTATGACTAAAACAATCTTCTATCTCTTTATAAAAATAAAAACGTTGTCTCAATCGGAATTTGATACCTTCACCTCTCGCACCCAAAGTGAGAATCATACCCCTAGACCATTGACCCGTTGTTTTATCAAGTAGCTGTGCAAACTTTCAACAACTGTTTAAAGTTAATTACTATAAATAAACCCAACAATATTTGTAGCTCACAATAACAATATGGGCTCAACCGGGATCTGAACCCGGGACCTCTCGCACCCAAAGCGAGAATCATACCCCTAGACAATTGAGTCGTTGTTTTATCAAACAGCTGTGCAAACTTTCAACATGCGGTTAAAGTTAATTACTATAAATAAACCCAACAATATTTGTAGCTCACAATAACAATATGGGCTCAACCGGGATCTGAACCCGGGACCTCTCGCACCCAAAGCGAGAATCATACCCCTAGACAATTGAGTCGTTGTTTTATCAAACAGCTGTGCAAACTTTCAACATGCGGTTAAAGTTAATTACTATAAATAAACCCAACAATATTTGTACCTCATAATAACAATTAAAATATGGACTCAACCGGTATTAAACCCGGGACCTATCTCACCAAATGCGAGAATCAAACCCCCAGCTAAACTTTTGAGCCGTTGTTTCACTTAAATGGCAGTGTAACATAAAATGTTTATATTTTTAAGAACACAGTTTAAACAGCTTGTCAATGAGTTAATTAATTGCCCTGTAATAAATTAATTAAATAATATAAATTGTATCTTACAACCCCTGAATTATAATATTATTTCCTATCCGCGTCCATGATTTAGCCACTACAAATTCTTCAATAAAATTTAATTTTATCTGTTATCATAAAATTTGTTGATACAAATAATTGAAAAGTATTTTCTTAAGCGATGGATATAAAATCCTAATATAAAATTATGTAATTTATATGAAAAAATAAAACATCATATGAATCATACTTATCAAAAATGTATACAATACAAATCAATAAAAACTGTAAAATCGACCTACTTTCTCTTTAACTTAATTGAATTTACAATTACTAATCAATTATTTAAATACATCTCTAAATGCACACAAAATTTCTATTTAATAATAAAATCCACTAATTTATTAAAATAATATATTTTGTATATAAATATAAATATATGATGACTCACTCCACACACATGTCCAAAAAATGATTGTAGAAAATAGAAAAACTATTTTTGAACGTTGGAAAACGATGCACAAACAATTTTCAAATATTACACAGAGTTGTAATCAAATTTTAATCGAAACACAAACAATTTTCATTATTACCTTTTTTTATTTGTTTATTAACATAACCTATATGTGAAAAGTCGTATTGTTTAGTGAAAATGAATTGAACGACATCTAAAAGAAAATTCTTGAATTTAAGACCTTTTTCGGAAAAGCTTTTACAAATAAATTTTTATTGTACGCGTTAAAATGAAGAACGGAAAATTTTGAAAATTATGGTAGAAATCTTATGTTATTACTAATATTTTCTTCTCATATGATTAATTCGTTAATTTCAACGATAAGGTTTTACTGCTTGTTTAGAAAACTATAAATAGCAGATTTAAAGAATATTTGTATGCAAAGAACATTTCATACATGTATTTATATTGCCTAAGCTGAAATGAAGTGTGTTAATGTTTTATTGTTGTCTATTAAATTGATTTAGACAATCTACGTGTATGCATAATATATTTCTACTTTGTACATAATTTGCTTAAGCGCAATTCAAAATTGCATACTCAACGGAAATCCGAAAATAACCAAACAATAGGAATACTATAAAACCTCGATAATGTAATAATTTCTGTAAGTTCATCAAAGTTTGAATTCTCTTTCTCTCAGAAACCAAAATCTTCTGTTACTTAATATACAAACCCTCTATAACTCAATTGGGACATTAAACCCAAATAAAGAGTATTATTATAACATTTGCATATAAACTTGCCCTTCTAAATGAACTCATTAACACTAAATGTCACTAAATTAAATATGAACTTCCCTAATAAGATAAAAACTGAAATTATTTCAAAGTTTCTAGAGCTCAAAATAAAATTTTCTAATATTAAAAATATCTAATGTATTTTTATCTTTGTATTATCTAATTCATCAAACTTGATTAAAATCTAATTTAATAATTCTAAGCCCAAGTGATCAACCTAGAGTGAACCAGGCTTCAACTAGATCCCCCTATGTCTTTATTTATGTCCATGTATCCAAAAATGGGAAACTAAGCAGGACGTTAATCATATTTCTTTGGTTATAAAAATATATTTTAGAAAAAGAGAATAGTAACAGGCTTATTCCAATAAAAATGATGACACTAGACTTCCAATAAAAAAACGCATACTAAAGTGAGAAATCAAGGGAAATAGGAAATCAAAGTGTACGGCCGAAAACTCCCAATTACTCTTGATAGCTTTGGGAAGGTTGGCTTACAATAGAGGTTATTAATGGAGTGTAATAGGACAAAACATTTAAGTGGACATCAAACGCATACGTTATTGAATTTGAAAAACTATAAGCTGAAAGGTGGTTGACGTCCTTGATATTTTCATTAAAAATATAGGTGACATGTAAGTGACCAAGAGAAAGAACAATCGACTGCCTAATTGCAGTTGTAGCCCATGGAACTAACACCATGTAGCTTAGCGTTAGTCGTAGCAGCAGATTGTATTTTGTAATAACATTATGGAAAGAAAACAAGATAATGATTTTTTTTTTGTTTTTCTTTATTTCCTGACAATACAAAACAACCAGGTTATAATTATTTTAAACATTTAATTTAGCCTTGCTTTTGTGCAAGTTCACGTGCTTTTGCCTTCTCTAATTTAGCAATACGTGCAGCTGATTTTGAACCTAATAAACCACCGCCCCAGTGACGACGGATTTCATCACCACGATCATTAAAGTTAGTTTTGATAGCTTCAACTATTTTATTGAAATTAGCTCGGTCACCAGAATCAACCTAAAAACAGATTAAATATTAATTGTTTGTAAATAGAATTTTTTTTTTTTTTTTTTTGAAAATTCATGTTTTTAATTTTTTTATCAGTGTTAAAAAGCTCGATTTGTTTACAATATCTTCATATTGAAATCAGAATTAATTCTCATCATAAAAAAATGTCTAAAACTCAAGTTATTCATCTAAAAATCATAGCTGCACTCTCGGCGATGAAAAGGATACAATAAAGCTACAAAGAGAAACAACGACTTAATTAATCAACGAAAAAAGGAAAGTTGAAAAAATTGAATTACTTATCACAATCACAGGCAAGATACTTCAAATTTCAAAGAACTATTATCTAAAGTATTTGATAACAGATACAGCTCTGTGATTATCAACAGAATTTAGAGCCAGCGCACACCGATCAATTTTCTGATCAGAAAATCTGATGTTACTTCAGATAAAAATTTTAAGCAAGTCCATATTATCATTGGATACGTACAACGAACCACAATGAATCAATGAACTTTCAAATATTTTAAATTCATAATTACTTCTTTAACTAATAGATGGCCTACATAAGACAACAACGTAAGATATTCTTATAAGAAATTCTGGTGCTTGACGCACACCATCAATCATCGTCGGAAGTGTAGCTATTTATTTATCAGAACAAATGAACGGTCAAAGTATATATTTACCTGTGTCAAAGCAATTGATGAGCATGTTTTACGTCTTACTAAAAGTCCTAATCTTGCTTTTCCTTTTACAATACAATATGGAACACCCATTTTACGGCAAAGTGCAGGTAAGAATAATACAAGCTGTAACAAAAAAGTATTTAATTATTTATGGAAGAAATAACAATTTGTAAATAATATTTGGTTAATTCAATTTTCTCAGGGTCAATTCTCTTCATTACAAAATAAAAATATTATAATTTTTATTTCTTCAGGTGAAGAAATTCAAAGAACATCATAGAAAATAATTAGAGGAGCATCGTGATACTCTAAAAATATATCTGTAATTCAACACAACTAACAAACTTAAGAAAACTTCGCTTTAAAATTAACTTGCTTTTAAAACTTTTGAGTGCCAGACATAATATAAAACTATGTAAGACTCAACTATTATGTATAATGATTGGTTTATTACAAAGATCGAATACGTTAGTTAGTCAATTTTCGTATTTTACTACTTCTAAAACATCATACTCCTTCAAGCTTAAGTCAAAAACAGGAAAATTACTTTTTAAGTTTGAATTTTTTGCTTGTAAATTATTTACCTAACAAAAAAATGTCGAATAAAATCTGTTTAAAGATTATAAGATAATTTCTAATATTTTAATTAAAACTATTGGTTTCTGAAATATTTCCTAAAACATATTTTTAAAATGATTTCAACTTTATTAATCTTGATTCTATTAAGAAAACTAAAAATTCCCTTTCTATCCACAATTCTATATTCTACAACACGTGGAATCAAATCAAATCCTCTTACCTCAAGTGGATCAACATCATGAGCAATAATTACAAGTTGTGCTTTTTTCTGTTCAACAAGTTTCGTTACTGTGTTGGTACCAGCTCTGATTGTGTTTGGTCGTTTTGTTGGTGTGTCAACTTTCTTTGCAACTTTAGCTTCAGCACGTGCCTTTAATCTGTTTTTCTTTTGTAATGCAGTTTCTGGGCGATACTTTTCCAATAATTTAAATAATTGCACGGCTGAATAAAATAAACACATATATTTAATATAAATTACATTTATAAATCAAAACTAAAGTATCAACCGAAATAAAAATTTGTCAGAAATGCAATTGGTGGTAGCAAAATTATCCGCATAACAATTTAGGATAGCAAATACTAAAAATCATCATAAAAATTTTTTTGATGTTGTGCAGATATTGAATTCTAATATATCTTACCTGTTTGTTTGTCAAGAGTTTGGGTAAATTGATTGATTGGAGGTGGAACTTTCAATCGTTTTTGTAATACAGCCTTTTGTCTTTGAATACGAATGTATTTTGGCCATCTCACGAATCTTGATAAATCTCTAACTGGTTGAATATCTTGACCTAAACACAAAAATTATATTGTATTAATAACAAAACATAAAGAAATAGCAAAAACTTGCACGTTAAGGATTTCGTCAGAGTTAAAAAGCTCGATTTAAATTAATCTTCATTGTATTTCCGAATATAATTTTGAAATTCATCATTGAAAAACTGTTACGTGTTGATAATAAAGTATATACAAAACAACTTACCAATTCCAAAATTTCTTGGTCGTTTTTCGAATAATGGATTAACGACTTTCTTAACTTCTACTTTTTTTACAGCCAAGGGAGCAGCTGCTACTTTTTTTCCTCCCTTCTTCTTGGGCTAAAATAAAAAAACAAACATTTATTGCACACAGTTAAATTATTTAAATTTATTTTTTTCAAATAAAAATTGAAAACATCAGTTAGCAATTTTGGTGGTAGCATTAATATCTGCAAAACCTTTAAGATAGCAAATACGGTCATCATTAACCTAAAAACCTAACCTCAATAATAAACACATTTCTAATTTTAACTTCCTTTTAAATAATATATAACAAATAACATAGTTAATAAATTTTCTATAAAATACTAATTGACTTAATAGAAATTAAAACAAGGCGTAAACGAATGCGAAAAAATTTATTTACATGATTACCGTAATGTGAACATCATAATTGACGGATAAAACAAATATAAATTTTACGCGAAAGTATGCAAAATCAGAAAGAAATATTTACAAAATTACATAAATAAATGCACGAACCTTTTTTTGAACCATTTTAACTGAGTTAATACACTCTGATGTAAAAACTCAAAATAGATTGAAAATAGTCTCCCTCAAAAAGAGACCTACCACGCTGTTGTTTAACGTCAAAGGAACTAGAAGAGATCTGTTTCCTTGTAAACATAAAATGGCGTTGTTGTATTATTGTATAGTAGCGCCACACTTTTAAGAGGGAATTTTAAAAATGACATTGAAAAATTTTACTTAGTGATTAGAAATCACAATTTTTTTTTTACATGATTTGATTACACATTTATTTATTATAATTTTTCTATCGAATAATCTATTATTCACTTTAAAGGTTTTTTATTTGTATGATGAATGATAATATTGTTGATATTGTATGAAAGAATAAAAAACCTGCTGAATCGATAGAAAGCTCGATCAATCATCAGATTTTCGATCACTTCAAAAAAATATCAATCAGTAACGGAAAATATTAATTGCTATATTTTCACAGAAAATAATCTATATGAATCTGTGCGAAACTTAAATTTGCTCAATTGAGTGTTGAATGTTTAACAATCAGCCAATTTGATAATGTAAATGTATTTATACTGAATCAAAAAGTACTTACCAAATTTTCTTATTTGATGGTCCTTAATATCATCAAACGTCGTGAACTTACTAAATTTCCAAAAATTTCAAATACCTAAGGTATAAAAAATAATAAAAACAAACGAACTGGTTTTAAGAAATCAGCCACTTATTTATTTCCCTAAATTTGATTAATTTATTAATTATAAAGATAAGACTTATAAAAAAAATGTAATCTAATAAAATTATGAATGTCAACCCTCGCGATGCATCGTGAAAATGCTTTGTAAGGAAAACAAAATAGTTTTTTATTAGTTTTATAATTACTTTTTTTGTACAAACTTAAATTCCTGTTTGAATAATTTATTTCAACAAAAACAGTGAACACATAATTCATTAAAAATATTTTATTTTTCAAACTTATAATAGTATGGTAAGATTTGAATGTGTCTTTTTGCAGTTTGGAGGTGGAATCGTTTAATATCGTACTATATTATTTACATATATCATTGGAATTACCTGATTGAGTCTTTTTTTCTCCGTTTAAAATAAAAAATTTCTTACATAGCAAGAAAAACACTTTTCTTGCAAATAATTAAATACATTCTCAAATACCTAATTTCTTAAGACCCCAAACTGCTAAAAAAAAATTCCTTAGTTTAAAATAAAATTTTCTTAGCATCCAATTAAAAATATTTTCCAAGTAGGATAGTACCTTAGTTCATTTATTAGAAGTATATTAACTAGGATACTACCCGCATTTGACAATAAAATCTTGTGTTATATTGACTTTATTGCGCATGTGTCTCCGATTTATCTTACTAAATGAGACTTAGTGAAATTACAATTAGCACTTTGTCATTTCTCTGCCATAGTATGCCGATCGAATTAGCGAGTGGTTATAAATAAGGTTCATCGGTATTTTTTCGTAGATAAATATATATTATATATATGATAAACCGCTCTTGAAGAATTGGGGTATTCGGTTATGATTTGAGAACGACGTATTTTGATGAATTACGTTGGAACTCGCAAATATATTATCAAAATTAGAAGCCATTTACTGGGAAAATATTTTTTACATGTTTCTATACTGATCTTTAATTTTTCGTTGTACTATAAAAAAAAAAAAAAAATTAAATTAAAATTGAAAAACACTTGTTTTTAACAAAATAGCTAACGAACAATTTATTTCATATGCAAAATATTTTGTAAATTTTCTACAATGCTGAAATAAAATTGAAAAATATTCGTTTTCCATTTTGTTCAATGATATGAGATAAGCTTGTGAAAGATCTGAAATGATTGTATCAATCCCTAAATATACAACAAGGTAATTAATTCAGTTATTTTGGTGTGGATCAAAACAAATTTTTTCTTAGGGCCATTTGAACATTTGTTTATGGTTTTTTTGAGGAGACCATTTCCTCGATAACCCATATTTGGATGCATCACAATTGTGTAAAGCGCCCAGATGATTAAGAATTTAAATACATTTTTAAATTTACAACATAAAGATGCCATTACAACTGTTCCACGAATCGATTGTAAATGTATCATTTAAAACAGTTGAAACAGTAGCCCAGGAAATTTCCAAAAGATAAACTAGCAAATCTCTTATGTTGAAACAATTTTAATTAATTTTATTTCAGATATTTCCAAGTTTGTAAAGAAGCATTATAACAAAGTTGAAATAATTTTCCTAATGCTTTAAAGCACTTGTTTATAAATTAATTAATAATTTAGCCAACGATAAACTATGAGAGATAAATAGAGAGACTTCTCGTAAATTGTTCAATTTATAATTTTGTTTTTAAATCTCTCATATTTTGATGGGCTAATTTCACGTATAAATTAAATATATAACTGTATAATTAAATATATGCATAATGCGTTTAATTGCTGATGTAGTTAACCTTACGTATTCGATATTTATATTAATTTTCGATTTATTTTATGGCGTCTTATATTATTTGCTGTGTGCAAATATGACAAAAGTATGCTGCCATAAATTATTTACCTAAATTTAGGTACATATTATTTGGTGCTGTTAAAATTTCCACTATTTTCTCCATACCGCTATTTGAAATCTTGTTTTAACGGATTCTAATAAAAAAAATCCGAATAAAACCTATTGAAAATTTTGAATCGAAATTCATCGGAAATTATTTCAATAGGATTTAATATTAAATCGGAATTTTTTTATTAGAGTTCGAAAGATTAATTTCTCAACAAACAAACTTTAGAGGAAATATATAAAACTCGGAATTAATAAGAAAACCAATTAATGGCAAAGTTAAAACCGAGATTAATATAAATACCGAATTTTAGTGTGGCTAACCACATCGATTTAATTTTACTTAAAAATGTTTTTTTTTTTTAAATACATCAGTTGGTTTTTTTTTTAAATATTTAATATAATATATTTACACAATGCTACATAAAAATATATTTCAGTGGCTCGCCAATCAATAAATCCAAATCGTAGTTTTCCATCATTTCCAATGAAAATTCTATCTATAAATATTATGAGCTACTACTTATCATAAAAAATATATGAAAACTTTATGTGGCGAATAAAATCACTCACTCTCAAAGTACAACAATTTTCTTTTTTGCACACAGTTTTTATTTTATTATTTGTTTTTCCTCTATGAATACAGACTATAAACTGTAAAGTATGTAAATATAGAGATATTCTTTTATAATAGGATTTGTTAATACAATGCCTTTATTGGCTACAAATATACACTAAGCCCCCAAAAACAAAAAATTGCACTACTTAATCAAATTTTTCCATATTTTCATTCGAACCTCATTTCTATCATTTTTCATACTTCATTCATTTTAATGACTTATTTACGTTGTATGGCTCCATGTTTAAGATCTAGAAGAAGATATATATAACTTCAGCATCATTATTCTAATTCCACTTTTATAAACATATTTTATGTATTTTAAACATTGTGGCATGTTTCGTTTTATTTAGACATTTTGAAACTGTTTAAAATAATCTACATGAATATTTTAATATAAAAAAAAAAAACTGGTAATGATAAATAATGCAGAAGGTTTAACAATTTCTTCAAAATCCTGACATTTGTTTCACATAAATCAAATTTTAAATCATTTAAAAAGCCACAAATTTTTCAGAATACATTTAATCTGATTTATTTTTCCCATTTAAAAAAAAAATTAAAAATATCAGATTGATTTTTTTTACAGGGGCCTGGTTTTTGATGGCATATTATGCAACGTGGCGAATTCCTCACCTGAATAAACAAGAGAGATACATTAGTCAAAAACTCTTTCAACAAAATTGTATTGACCATAGGATATGTCTCGCGTATATCGCACGAGATACAAGTCAAAAAAAACTTGCCTTCTTCATCTGTACTTCGTAACCAAATCAAGGGCACATTCAAAGTCACATATAAATTTGCCAGCATAATGTTCAGTTTTTTTAATGCGAAGAGATATATTGTGAATTTTTCTCAGCCTTTAATTAAACCAAGATAATTTTTTCGATTCCGTGACATTTTCTCATTTTTTTTAAATATTAGAGTGAATATTAAAATAATTCATCTGTACTAATCAATTTTTTTTACAAAAAAAAAATTGTTTGGCAATTTTTCATTATAATTACCACATTTGCATAAAGAATTTTTTACTGTTTTTAAATTTATGAATAATGTATAAAAATGAGGTATAATTCGTTATTTTAAAAAGCATCTATCTTGTTTTTGATTTCACAATGAAAAAATTACACAATTTTTGAAAAACTTACAATACAAAAATTTTTTTTGTTTTTTGTAATATATTTTAAGAAATTAAAATATACACTCAAAACAAGAAACTTAAATGCCAGAGAATTTTTTTTCCCAAAAGCACTGTATATACTTGTCAATTTTTTCTATTACTTGTAGGAGCATTTCTAGTCTAAATTGTGTTTTTTTTTTTAATTCACTAAACACTGAATTAAAAAAAAAGATCACACATCCATACAATTCATATCGAATATTATAAAGCTTCACTCAAATCCAATTCGTTTGTAAAAAAAAAAAAGAAACATCCATAAGTTTTGATCATTATTTACCTTCTTGCAGTAAAAAGTGTGAAACATATGGCGAAATGCGGTGGATTATATTTTGCTAAATTCATATGTATTCCGATTGAAATCAATTGAAAATTTTAAATCGAAATGAATGGGAATAGGGAAAAATAATTTTATTTCCTATTTTTAATAAGATTAAATTAAAAAAATTTTGATTAATTTTCATAGAATTGAATCGGAAATTCCCTGGTCATTTCCCATAGGATTAAATCAAATTCTTTTTACATATATATAGTGTTAGAAGGTTAAAAAATGAATTTCCGATTCTTGACAATTCAACTTTATCAAATTTTGTTTGCAAATAAAGTAGAAATTACTCATAGAATCCGTATTGAAAAGTCGATAAGTCAATTATTGAGTAATTTAGTTGACTTATTGTAGACCTTTGCAATTTAGGTAATTATTATCCATCGATTCAATGTGACATTTAGCTTTTTGTTGTAAAAAAGGAGAAGATCTAAGCACTGTATTTTGACCGGGCTTTTGTTATAATAAAACATATTACAAATTTTATAATATTTTTGTTGAATTATCAAAAATAAATAAATCTTTACAAATATAACTAACAACTAATAAATGTGTTCATTTAAAAAAATCTGGTACCACTTACCCTGAAAAAGAAAATCTTTCCACTGATTAAAAACACACTAATTCACACAAAATTTTTCACATATAAAAATTTAATACACGTACGAAATATAACTTACAAAACACATGTATTTCAAAAAAAAAAAAAAACAAGTATGTACAGCCTCTCTTTATCTCTTATTTTAAAACTGAATAATTGTTTATTATCTGTGAAAATTTGAGTATGTTCCCCATACTATTTTAAATTACATTTAATATTTATATTCGCACATACAGAATTGTAATTATTTCCTGAAAATTACAAAAATAAAATAAAAAAAACGAAGAACAAATTTTTTAAACAAAAGAAAATTTATTAATTTTTTTTCAGGAAATAAAAGCATTTTTGAGTTGTTTTATTTCTAAATTCTAATTACAATATAGTTTTATAATTTTTTTTTTTCATCCATTGTATAAATCGCTTTTATACTTTGGTTAATTTTTCTTTTTTAATATTCTTTGCCTTAAAATGTATATAAAAAATTCTAAATCTTACCTATTTTTTTATAATGGCCCTAATACAAGTATTCAGGTATATTTTAAGATTTCACAGTGTGCGCAAGCTAATCTATGCTTTGAATTGTGGAAAAAAGTAGCATTGAGTTAGTGGTTTTGGGAACGATTTATTTATTTTTTTTAATACACTGTTTGAACAGTTTTGTGGACAAATTATTTAAGATAAAATCTTAAGATAAACCTAAATACGTTTATGGTCCTTAATAGTTATCCCATTTAACTTAAGGAAAATGTTTAAAATAATTTTCATAGTTTTAGAACATTTTTTTAAACTATCAAATCCTTACTATTTTCTGAGATAGGTATTTAGTTTTAATCAAAGAAAGTTTTTTTTATCACTTTCGTAAATGAACTATTACGTTTTAAATATTGAGAATTCTCAAAATTTTATGAATTGTTGAGAAAAATTTATGGTCTTTGATTTAAATAAAAACGAAATAAATTAAAATTTTCACTTTTAAATCTACAAGGTGTTTGAAAAAAAGGGTACAGTTATCAAAATTTAGAAAAAAAAAATTAAAATGTTCAGTAAATTTTTTCGAAGCTCCACATTTTAATTAAAAAGCATCTATAATTTAGAAATTAAAACTGTACAGTTCAGTAAAACCTGTTTTTATCAATTACACCAATCGTCTGAAATATTTTAGGACTGCTTTTCAAAATCAACTAAAAATTAAAACTGTACTGATCAAATGTTCCAATTTAAGGAGAAACCATCCAGCAATTATTGGAATCTTGTGATCAAAAAATCTTTATTTTAGAATTGTTTATTGACTATTTTGACTCAAATTGGAAAGGAAAATTTTCAATTAAATATAAAAAAGCAGTTTTATCCTAAACGAATTCTCAATGTCTTCTTTCTAAATTCCCTTTTTGAAAAACCTATAAATCTCTCATTTTAAAATAGAATAAAATTTTTCAAATATAATTGTGTGTCATATCAATAAGTGCGATAAAAAAGAAAATTTAAATTCAAAATGACGTCCTCTGAAAACTTAGACGACTAAAAATAGTAAATCATACTTGGCCAATTGTCATAGCAAAATGGAGCTCCCATTTGTGGTAAATTTTTTGATTATTTACAGTTTTGACTTTGAAACAAATACTGGCTCAATAAAATTTATCTGAACAAAATTTACTAATCATTTTTTTACTAACTAGTTCGAAATTTCATACTGCACCCCAAAAAGTTTTAAATAAACTTGAATGTGAAAAACCATCATCTTTGAATGTAATGTGATTGGTGAGGGGGCTATGTGATGAGAGGGGAAAGACAATTTGACGAATAACAATAAACAAAGCTTATGAATTATATTTAAACAAAAATAAAAAATAAATACAAATTAATTAAAGACCCATTTTTCATCGTTATTACTTCGGTAAAAAATTGTTAAAAAAAAAAAAAATATTTTTAAATACCCTAATAAAAGTTTCTCTTTTTTTCATATGCGCACTTGTTTTATGAGATGAACTATTCGATCTACGCAAAAGAATAGAAGAAGATCTTAGTGTACATTTTAAATATAAAAAAAAAAAAAAGGATAAATAAATTTTGCTTTTTATGTTTGAAAATTTAAACATATATTTTAAATATTAAATGTTTTTTATGTACGATTATACTGGATTTTTAATCATTAGGAAGAAATTAGAACTACGTAAACGATTATTTGAAATATTACGTATTATATCCCTCACGCCACGGCACTATACGCTTTTTTATTTCACTATATCGTATACAGTTTGTGACACTATATATCAAAATTTTATCAACACTTTTCATTCATCATAAGTTAGAATCAAATACAATATTCTCAAAACGTAAAAATCCAAATGATCAATTTATGTAGCATTTGCCACAAAATAATAATTGAAGAAATCAATCATACAATGTTTTTGTTTGATTTTTTAAATAATTAACTAAAAAAAAAAAAAAAACAGAAACATAAGAGACTCAATGTAATTATTATATAAATAATTAAATTAAACTAAGCAATGGACGAAACAAAATCATTATTTATTCCAATAATTTTTTTTTAATTTAATATTTTTTTATGTAATCACGTGATTTCTTTCATTATGATTATCACATAATTAAAAAAAAAATATATATATATACAGAAGGAGAGGAGATAAGAAGAGTAGAGACCATGGTGTTTTTGGTGGTGGTAGTTGGAACATATGCGCATAATCTTGCTTTGTATTAATTGGTTGATGTAATTTGTTTGTTACTGGCATTTAAATAATTTGCTTTCTTCCGGTTGTTCGGTGGTCGGGAGTCTTTCTGCAAAGGTAAACAACGATGTTTTTTTTATTTTTCTCAATTTTTTTTTTAAAATAATTTTTTGGTTTTTTAAATCTTATTATTAATTAATGGAATTAATTAATAATATAAACACGACTTTTAAATATAATTGTTAGAGATTTTGATTTTTTTAATTTGTATTACTATTTTATGATAATTGTATCTTTTATTTTTTTTTAATATTTGAATTAATTTTTAATCTCTATTTACTGTAGAAGTAGTGTATTAGCGCTTGCCGTTGTTATAGGTGAGCGGCCTAACGGGGCCCTTGAATGTTGCAGCTGCTTGCTGTTGAATCTGATATGCCAATGGATGGATCTTAAAACCATATAATCTGTAAATAAAATTGGTATTATTAAAACTATTGTAGTCAGTGTATTTACGAAATTAAAAATTGCATCATTAATTTAGACTATTTCAGTGAAAATAACCACAAAAATTATCTCTCTATAAATGATGGAAAAAAACCAAATAAATTTTTGTCTATATCTGTATATTTCAACATTAATTAAAGTTCTAAAAATACAAAAATACTGTTTATTTTACGACTGGATGAATAGTTATTGAGACGATTTTAAGCGATATCTCAAAAAAATTCGTTTCCACTAGTTAAATAGACTCGATTTTTGAAATTTTTGGGTCAAAAAAACCTTATAAACAAAATTTTATCGAATTTTAAAAGAAAAACTTTCTACCCAATTTATCGAATTTTTATCCCTTAAGAAAATTTTTTTGTACCAAATTTTGATATCGGATAAAATCCTATACCAAGGTATTTTATTAGAAAATTTAAGAGCTCATAAAATAACAAAAAATATTTTTTTTAATTTCTTTACACAAAATTAATCATCATCTCGTGTGAACTTGTTATTCCTATTATAAGATGCTCTGTGATATCCTGTATTACGGACTGGCTTCGGCAAACGCACCTTTATTACTGGGACTTCACAGTTAAGAACAATAGTCGGTTGAACTATCATCTTCATAATTTGGTAATCTCAGGCTTGTAGGTCGAGCTTGGAGGACGACAAAACCTCTATTCACGTCATTCGTACCTGAACTAATCTTCAAGCTGTTAAATATATAATGTTCAAGTCTGGATACATCCATTATGGGAACAATTCCGGCGGAGAAACTGTGGGCTTTTCCGTGTTCACTGGTCTCGATAAGATTCTAAAGGATCACCTGCTTTGGATGGTTCTTTCACTGCACCTTGAGCCAGAAGGTGCAGTGAAATCGATCGAATGATCGAAAATGATCGAAAGGTCTAAGTGCAAGTGACGCAGCTGCGTTTCCCTTCTTAAAATCTTATCTTATATATAATTAAAATTTCTTGATTAAGGAAGTACGAGCGCCAGGCGGTGTGGGGATAGGTATCGACTCTAGCGCGGTAAGGGGAACACAGTAACCATATGATTTTTTTCAATATATAGATATACATTTAACATTGGCTAGTGGCGGCATTTATTTTTCTTTTAATTAATACACTTTAATTAGTCGGGCAAGTGTAAATGTTTTTGAATTAAATTTATCACTAATATATTTACTTTCATCCATAAGTTTTTTAAAAATATTCACCGACAGTTTTACGAGAAAAATACAGAAATGTATCAATGTTTGAAGGTTACCCCATAAGACCAATGTTAAATTGCTCAACTTTAAACTTAATTATTTATTTAAATGATCGGGCAATATCCTTCAAATTTTTGGAATTTGTTTAGACATATTTAAACTTTGTATTTAAAAAAAATCAAGCCTTTTATCAAAAGTTGCTTGGTGCTCGTACTTCCTTAATTCAATTTTTTTTAGTAAATAAGAGGCATACTTTTATATCTCAAGAAGTTGTATTAAAGCTCGTATAATTAAGACGGCAATAAGTTCAAATTTCTTGATATTTAGGTTATAACTCACTCGCATTTACACCCTTTCGTATATCGCAAGTATCTTAGTATCATAAAAGATATAGAAATAGTAACATTAATTTCCAATTGTTAAAACATATTTTGTAAATTATCGTAAGACAAACTAGCTAGCTCTATACTACGAAAAAAATGGAAGTAAAGCTAGCTCTTTTGAAGAAGTAGTACCTCTTGTTCTGTGGACAAGAGTACCACACATCATTCTTATCGAAATCAGAGTTTTTGAGACATAAGAAGAAGATTTTATTACAATACCTTGGAATGAATTGATTAACAGAACGTTTTGGTCGATATTCAGGATGCACCATAAAAAGCATATGTGGAAATCCAGTACCAAAATATGCTCCATCTGTATGGTGATGTCTAGAAGATTTAGGTGTATATACATCCATACATTTTGGACAGTATAATTTGACCATAGCTTCACCAGGTACATCAGATAATCCTATAAATACAAAAGAAATAAATTATTTTCATTTTTAATACATATTTTTTTATTGTGTTTCATACCTAGTGGTAACATTGGTTGTGATTCACAATATACACGTGGACAGTGACCAAAATCACCAGCTTGATATTTTTCAACCATCTGAGCAATTCCTCTATTTGTTAGAATATAACGAGCATGAATTAATCCATAGAGCATTTCTGAAGCTTGTTCAATTAAATCTGATTGGTGTGCATTAACATCTAGTTCGTCATCTGTTTACAAATAAATTTTAAATTATTTTTTTATACAAAATTTAATTTGAATTTATAACTAAAATTCATAGAGATAAACATTTTATTGTTATTGTATAAATGAACTAGCGAAGTACCCTACCGTCAGTATACATATTTGTTCATTTCTGTTTGTCAAAATTCCCGTAGTCCTTCTCTTACAAATTGCTTTAATACATCATTAATATTTATTTACATTTCTTATACAAATAATAATCATACTCAAATAATAAGACAATATGTAAGGTAATAACAACGGAATTTCTGTCAGATAGAAAAGAATAGGTGTATACGTGACGAAATACTACGACAATCTATTTGCCTTATTTACCAGCATCTAATTACTGCAATTTTTATAATCGGAGCACATAATTACATCATAGGAAATACTGATGACTTTATTGCCTCTTAAAAGATGGTTAAGGAATAAGTTACAGTTTTGATTAAAGTTCAGCATCCATTATATCCGCCATTCAAAATAGATCGGTATTTGTTTACTTTTTTCGGATTAAATCTTTTAAAAAAAGATTTAGTTTGGAATATAAGAAATATAAAAATAAAATCAAAACACGTTTTCACTAAAATTAAAGCATTTTAAGTTTTTAACGATTAAGTATATACTCGAAGCATCAAATTATGTTAAACAGTTAGCAAAAAGTATAAATTCGTGCGAAGATTTTAATATCAGACGTCAATTTTATTAAAAAACTAGCAGACCTGATCACGCGTTGATGTGACATTTTGGAGCACCCGGTATTTGTTGTGGGCTAGCCGGTATTTATTGTGAGTCTCTCAGTATTTGGTGTAGGAAACTCGTGACACGAAATTTTTTATATTTCACCCGGTATGTGGTATAGCACCCGTTACCCCGGGCCATCCTTCGGCCTCGGCCCCGCGTCAGAAAAAAGTACGAAACCCTTGACACCTGGCACCTCGGCCCCTTAACCGACGGGGTTAAGGGGCCTTTGGCCTTGGATCCGTATCATAAATTTTTTTTTAGCAAATGGTTATTTTTCTGATCAAACATAGGTCTACTATACATTCCAGTAAAGTTTGTAAAATAATATTTTAGAATGATTAAAATTTGATGACCTTCGGTGAACTGTGAATCCTCCGTCGAATTGGTTAAAAAGGATTCGAAACTAATGCAGCCAGCGCAAATAAAGAATTCAAATTTTGTGAAATGAAATAGTATGTTTTACAATTATCTAAGAAAATTTTTAATTTTTGTCGCAATGAAAACCTGCCTGGGAGTATAACGCATATTTAAAAAAAAAATTAGCTGAATTGGTTCAGCCGTTCCCGAGTTTTGCGCTTAATAACGTTTTTTACGACTTATTTTTATATTATAGATAGAGATATGTCTCCATATTCATAGATCCACGCACATCTCTAATCTTTATTGTGATAAATCATGGTTTTCGAGCTTGAATCGTATAAATGGATTCTATCGTCTCTCAAGAAAGCTAATTGTTAAAAATTGTATACATAAAAATTGCGACAAAAATATTAATTATCTATTTCAAATATAATATCATATCCATGTATTACATGGATGTGGTATGTCTGGGAAAACTGGACACTAAAGTTTCAATCAAAATCTTAAAAATGAAGTCCTGATAAAAATTATAAAATTATTAAAAGTTAATTTAACACGATAATCTGAAATAAACCAAAAGTAAAAATTCGAAAATCCGAAACAAGTGCTGAGAATTAGTTTATAAAATGGATGGTTAAAGTTTTTCTGAGATTGAACGTGGTGAAGTGATAAGCTCATCAAAGACCAAAAATGATTATACCAAATCATTTTGAATTTTCACCATAATCTCAACGGTTTCTACCAGATAATAAAATTTTTTGTTGAAAACTGAACCGAAAAATCATTGTCACATTCTTTAAATAATACTATACTATTCCAATTTTCAGCCACAAAAAATAATTTACTATACGCCGAGCCTACGACGAATTAACTAAAGAATATTGGTAAAACTCATTTTATATTTAAATATTCAAGTAGATCCGTGCACACTTTATGCAGTACTGAACAGAATCTTATATTAAACCACATTCACTTTAAAAAGTTCAATTCAAAGCATTCGAAAATATATTTGATCTTTCTCCAGATTAAAAATGAATACAGTTAAGAAAAAAGGAATTCAGTCTTTAAATGTAAATTGGATTTATCCTAAAATTTAAATAAAATAACCATAGATTCTGTCCTTAAGTTTTAAACATCTTTCCAATTGAGTCCCATATGAGTTGTATTAATATTTTCATCAGATGGATGGAACTTTTATACTGACCCCATGTTATGGGGTTGTTATATTAAGATAGATCTCTAAAACAAAAGCCTTATATACTATTGCCCCTATTTGAACTTTTAATTGGAATTAGAATCATATCAGTTACATTTGATTGTACTAGTGCAACAAAAATCAATGAATCAACCTAAATTATAAATTTTATTTGCAAATAGTTTACAGTGAAATAAGCTTTTAATTGCACAAACAATAAATGTTATCTTTTCATATTAATTACGCTTAAGAATGATAATGATACTTTTCTAAGGCCAACTGTTAATATTTTATAAATATAATAAAAATTTTAACTACTTTTTTAATTTAATGAACTAAAAATAAGGAAATACAGTGTTTAAAGTTTACAATTAATTGTATTTTAAAAATTTTGTTAATAAAAAAGCTAATTATTTTATTGAAAATATTTGTCATCTGAATCATCTAAAGTTTATGTCAATTGGAGATAATTTTTTAGATGAATAATTATTGTCTGAAATTATTTAAATGTAATCAAGAATTTAATCAACAACAGGGTCGGCTCAAGTTATTTTGTAAATATTTAAATAGCTTATTGAAATGATGTCGTGTACCAATATTTATTAGAAAATATCGAACAAATACATAATAAGCACTCCGAGAATTATGTATATTTCGGAAGAATGATTAAATGAATTAATCATGCAATAACGGTTGAATGTATGAAAAAATATTTTTGTATTTGAATATGTTCAATATATTTGAAACGCACTGTAATTGGTAAATACCATCTTATAAAATGATAACAAAAAAAAAAAAGAAAAAAAAAAAAAACTTTAAAGCTAAAAACAGTTTTGAAACCATATGGTTTAATTAAAAGCATTTGGCATAGAAAATATAAACATTTTCAAAACAAACACAACTTACATAAATCTGTAGATAAACAAATATGATTTAGTTAAAAAATAGGGAAAAAAACGTTACCTGGTTCAAGATCTAATATCATGTCTAAAGCTTGTCTATAATGTGGTACTTGTTCGTTTAAACCCGTCAAATTAAATTTATCCTGAATATAGTCTTCATCAACCTTTACGGAAAAAAACATTAAAATTAAAAATAAAATTTGACGTAAAACATAGTCGAAAATTTTTTTTTATAATTACCTCACAGAAAAATTCATTGCCCCTTAAACCACAAAACCACGTTATCCAAGAAACCTCCTCTGAACTGCTCATTTTTCTAAAAACAATTGGTTCCCCCAACAATTTAAATGAACACATGCTCCAAATAAAAAATACTTTTGTACTTAATAAAATATTAAAAAGTTATTCAGATGATCACAACTAATAAGAATTAATTTCCGTATAATTAACGATTGGTATAAATAATGGCCGATTGTATGCAATTTATGTTAAATAATATTTTTTAAATATGTCAAATATATCAAAAATAATAATTTTTTTTTAAATAGATTATATTTAATGAAAAATATAATAAAATTTACCTTTTCGTTCCTTGATTAGCCACGCTTAATGCTACTCCTCGAAAAGGCGAATCATTTACAGACTTCTACTTTATCATAGAAATCAGATTCTTTTTGACATCTAAATACTTTAAATATAACAAATATATTAATATTAACTAATTATTATTAATTATATTAATTTACAACTCAATAATTTCACAAATATTACTTTGTTATATAAAAAGTTTATTATCTTTAATTTCTGTTCAACTTCCCCAAAACTATTTTTACTAGTAAAACGTTTGGTAGGAAATTGTAGCACTTATTCTTACACGGTTTAATTTGTACAACCATACTAATATTTTTCGGAATTATTCAAGTTAAGTAAAAAATTATTTAAATAAATCATTTGTATGTTAAAATATAACAATTTTATATATTATAAGTATTTATTATTTTAATTAAATCTAATTTTATATTAAAAATAAACTAAATTAACATTTTTGGCTAAAAATAAATAATTGAAAACGCACCTACAAAAACACTTCCTTCCGAATTGTTGGCCAACATAAAAGACAACGAAAATACAATGTTGCCACGTTTATTGATTTTGTGTTTACGCTCATTTTCCGAAATTTGGTGTTTTTTTATTATTTTTTATGTATAATTTTATATGTACAAATTTCAATTTTTGTTAATTATCGCATTTACTTATAACATTTGAATTCATAGTAATTAGTTCGCTAGTCATAGACCTTACTTAAAAGTGGGCTTGAGAGGAATTTTAACACTTTTCTATTTCCATGGCAATAAGTTTTGATAAATACTCTCGTTTGTTTTCAAAATTATCCTTTACTTGACAATCAATATGTATTAATAAGATAGATATAAAGCTAATTTTAATGTTACAAAGTTCATCTACAATAAATTTAGAATTATTCAATTTTGTATAAATATTTAATATATTGTAGATCATTACAGAAAATATGAGAAAAACAGATTGTTCTAAATATGTGGAAAGTTTAACATGAAGAGATTGTTAATACTAATTTCGTGAAAATTTAATTAGAAATATTAAGAGAACTAGTATCTTTCCTTTTTAAATTTTAGTTTTATATTTATGTCTTAAATCGCGCGAGATAGAAGAAATATTTATAGACAAAATATGTTTCTTTTATATAAATACTGTTTGTCTGAAATTTTTTTAAGCCAAAATATTATCTCTAATTCTCTAATATAGGAGAGGAGGGTAACATAATATAATAAAATAAAAATGTTATAAATTTGACAGTTTTGAAATGATGTATCTATAACGTTGTATAGTCTATGTGTAAAAGTAGGGAATGTAAATGATATGCATATGGCAACACTGATTCTAGGATAATTATATTCGAACCTATAATAAAGTGGCGTTCATATTTATTGAGCACTAAACAGTTGTTTATATTTATAAAAAAGCATTATTCTTGTAATGAATGAAGTAAAAAATTAATAAATTAGCATATTATTAATTAAACATACAAAAATATTTAGTTTATTTTGTGTGACGTGATTTCTTTATTGAATAAGGTTAGAACGGCGCTACGAAATGGTTCCAATGGGCCCATCTCCCGGGCATCTTCAAAGTGGAGTTCAAAGTAATCCTCAAGGCTCAAATCAGATGACACCGAACAATACTTCGAATAAATCAAGTAGTGTGGTAAATAATAAAGTTTTTAATACACTTAACTTGACCTTTATATTATAATTTTATTGTTTGTATTTTTAGAAACCAAATTATACACTCAAGTTCACGTTAGCTGGACATACAAGAGCTGTTTCGGCAGTTAAATTCAGTCCAAATGGTGAATGGCTTGCGAGTTCATGTAAATATCTAACATACTTTTTAAATTTTATTTATATTATTTATAAGTAAACATTCGATGCATTTTGTTAAATTTTAAATGCCCTGTCATAAGATAAGTTACAAAAATCTTACTATTATGAATAAAATTTGCGTTACCTGATTATTTTACTTACGCGCGTTTTGTTAATTATGTTTTGAATTTGACCTTAAAAATATTTATGAAGCAGTGAATGAACGTATGGTATATTGTGGCTTTCTCTGTATAGCCTTCAACTAAATGCTTTTTAAAAATTGAGTTAAATAGTCTTCAGAAATGTATCACACTAGCCATATTATATTCAAATTCCTGAATTGGCCAAGAATCAGGGTTTACGGACTCTTTGTAGTTCAATGCTTGAACAAATATTTCCAAAGAGCTAATCAGTAAATTTTGAATGTGAAAATACGAATTAAAATTACGACCGCTATATATTTATCATTAAATAATTACTTAAAAACCCTGACAAAACAAAAATTAAGCTTTGGGGTCATACAGCTCACTTTTTATGTACGTAGCCTGAATTCTGACTGCATGTAGTCTTTTTAAAAGTAAAAATCCTTTGGTTTCAAACTGCAGGGTTAAAGCCGTACATTAATTTAGAAAATTATTGATTGGCGATAAAAAAACGGTTGAAAGTAAATCATATATTTTGTTAACAACATAAAAATGATTTTTTTTAAATAAAATTACTTGGTGTTTAGCTGCCGATAAATTAATAAAAATATGGGGAGCATACGATGGTAAATTCGAGAAAACAATATCAGGACATAAGCTAGGTATAAGTGATGTAGCATGGTCCAGCGATAGCCGTTTATTGGTATCAGCAAGTGATGATAAAACATTGAAAATATGGGAATTATCATCTGGAAAATGTTTGAAAACACTTAAAGGACACAGTAATTATGTATTTTGTTGTAATTTTAATCCACAATCAAATTTAATTGTGTCTGGATCTATGGATGAATCGGTACGAATATGGGACGTACGAACTGGAAAGTGTTTAAAAACCCTACCAGCACATTCAGATCCTGTGAGTGCGGTTCATTTTAATCGAGATGGTTCGTTAATTATATCCAGCAGTTACGATGGTTTATGGTAAGTTTTCTATAACCTTTTGTATCAAGTTGAAAATTAGAAACAATCATTCACCAATTAAAATTTGAATATGAAATGTGGATCGATTTTGTTTCAGCCGAGTATGGGATCCAGCATCCGGCCAATGTTTAAAAACGTTAATTGATGACGATAATCCACCTGTGTCATTTGTGAAATTTTCACCAAATGGCAAATATATATTGGCAGCAACATTAGATAATACATTAAAATTATGGGATTATTCGAAAGGAAAATGTTTAAAAACGTATACAGGACATCGTAATGAAAAATATTGCATATTTGCAAATTTCTCTGTAACTGGTGGTAAATGGATTGTAAGCGGTTCAGAGGATAGTATGGTATATATATGGAATTTACAAACAAAAGAAATAGTACAGAAATTACAAGGACATACAGGTATTATTTTTAAAAATAATTATTAGTAATCAGCGGTGGATATGAACGTTGAGGAGCAGAGTGAACAAATTAGGTTCATTAAGGGGAGGTTAGAGTTTTAAAATTTTTATTTAAATTGAATGTATAATATCTCAAACATATTTTGTCAAAATTTTAAATTGTTCGTTTCAAAATTAACTCCGTTATGCATGAGTTTCCATCCGCTGTTTAGCTCTCGTATAAGACGAGCAGAACAGGAAGCTGATAAAAAAGACTATAAAAGGTAGAATTCGTCAAAAAGATGGTTTAGACATCATGGATGATAGCAACATATTTTATAGACCTGGCATTGATGATTCAGTGTGAGAAAACCATATAAAACTCGCGTATAAACGTTTTCGTTTATAACAAATTTTTTAGTGTTCAAAACTTTAAAACGTTTTTCTCATAACTTCGTTTTCAAAGCCGGTGTATTTTTTCGAATTTATTAATACTTTTTACTTTACAATAACAAATTAGCCGATTATGTTTCCAAATATCACTGTTTTCACTTAAAAGTGTTCCCAGGCAGTGAAAAATTGAAATTTCGAAAAATCTTCGACGATATTATTTGGAGAAAGCGACTATCCAACGAAATAACTTTGATTTTTTATCCGGATGATCCAACTCCAAATTATGAGGGAAAGGGTACCGCAAGACAAATTTTTCGGGAACGCTTCCGAATTATTGCTGTATTTTTAAATAATTTTTCATGAAAATAATACGCAATAGCCTTTGAATGTTATACTTTAATGTACCATTCGTTTTAATAAATAGATTTTAACTGATAATCATATTGTCAAATATATCGAAACAATTTTGAGTTTTTGGGAAAGTCTGGACATTTTTCAAAAAAAAAAAGATTACCGATTTTCTTAGAACTTACAATTAAGTTACCGTTCCTGTATCTTTGCTCTTAATTAATTTAACAGTTGTTGTCAAACGTTTTTATTTGTTACAGATGTTGTTTTATGTACTTCATGTCATCCCTCTGAAAACATTATCGCATCTGCTGCATTGGAGAACGATAAAACAATAAAACTTTGGAAAAGTGATACATAAAAGTAATAAGTTCTTTTATTTAAGTATAATGTTATGTTTTAAGGATTTTATTATTTAATTATTAATTAATTCATTAATTAATATACGAATGATGTAATTATTTTTATTATTGATTTCTAAAAAAAAAAAAAAAAATACAAAAAATAATAATAATCAGCTATATTTTAATCAAACTTCATGTTAGTAATACAATTCTATTTATAAAAATGTAAGTATTTTCATTAAGGCGTGAAATACGATTTTAAGCCTTATAATTTAATATATTTTCAACAGTTTTGTAATCCGTTGAACTCCTAACGAGTCTTTTAATAATACCCTATATTCAAGAAGAAAACCAAAAAACACGGTAGAATTGCGATGATTTAATTTGCGACCTGTATTTGCTTACATCATGAATAGAAACATAATATCATAAAGGTATTGAGTTACACCATCAAATTCTGGTTTCGTGTTAGAAACACAGTTCTTTCCACTCCAATATAAAATTTTAAAACTGATTTACGAAATCACATGCTATATTTTAGTACTACTGAATATTTGTAGTAAGTGCCTTTTTTCTTAAATTTGCTGTAAACTTAAATAACGTTTAGTACTATAGAATTAGAAGTATAATTTAACTTCCTTTAATCATTGAAAAGTGATTTCGATAAAATTTTATTGAAATATGAAACTAATGATTTTATAAGAAGCTCAGTCATTTAAATCTAGACTATCCGTTTCTAGTAGTCCTCCAAAAGACCGTGAACAATTTATATCTGCGAAACATAGTTTTTCACATAGGTTTTTTTTTTAAAAGAAAATATTTCTCACTATTAATAGTGGAAGGCGAAATTAAAGTATCTATTCATGTTAATCCCTATTTAAAAAAAAAGTTTGTGGGAAGATAGAAACAACAATAGTGGCCGTCGAAATTTTGTTGAATATGAACAAACCTAGAAACCTAAGGCATAGGTTCAGATATAAAAAAATGTTTGATTAAAATATGCTAAAAATTTAAAAAACTGAAAAATTTGATTACCCAGTAAAAAATCAAATATTAGATTGTAAGTAAAAATCTACCTATTAATAAATAAATAATTATAAAATGTATATTTTTATTTTTACAAGTAAAAATTTTGTGTTTCCATTTTACATGAAATTATATTGAAAAATTTCCTGATTGCACTTGACAAAATAAATCTTTTTGTTTTTTTTGTAATTTGAACATTATTATTATTTTTTTTTTATTGAAAAAGTAAATTTATGAGTATTTTAAAATTCAAGTGGTAAATAATATTATATAAAACATATTATTCGAATCAAATGAATGTTCAAAATTCTTCCTATTCAAAGTTTAGCATGTATATAGAAATTTTTATATTGTGTATCTCTGTATTCTCTTAAAGTCTCTAAATGTATAAATAATCTTCGAGTACAAACTTTTCATGTTCTTTGTTTTTGATAGATCTACAAAAAAATAAAATGCGTAATCAAATCTGAATTTTATTCAATTTATTTCAATATTTCGACCCCCTTGTAGTGATAACATCATAGTAGGAAAGTTCGACATTTTGTTTAGGTGTTTGAGGTAGCATGAAAATTTGTATAAATCTTATTTAGCAATGTCAATATCATCAGGCAGATATTAAATCCGACAAAAATGAATGAATGATTCCATTGAATCTAACGAATTGAAAGGCTCATTTATTTAGTTTCCAAAGAACATCAAGATATCTCGAAAATAATTCTGTTTCTGGGTTGTCTAGTTTTTGAGATATCGCTTGAAACGGCTACGGGATATCACTCTCTTATTGATTTTATCAATTTTTTAAAGTGGCGCTCTTAAGAGATTCTCGTAATTTTGACCCATAAATTGTTTTTGATGTTTAACGATTGGGTCGGTAGTCTGAGATATTGTCTAAAATCCTATACGAAGATGAGACCGATATCTCGGAGCAGGTTCGAGCAATATTTCAGAAACTAGATTGTACATGGCAAACGAGTATACTAACTAAAGTGAAAATTAAAAAGAAAAATTTGGAAATCGGTTGACTCTAAAGGCCATTCCTGCAACTTAACGATGTCTCTCGAACCAATCAACCGATTTTCACGTTCTTCACGGCGATCGACGCGGTTTATAGAGCTAAAGAAATGTCGGAGTTATGTTAAAAAAACACTCGTTCCCAAATATTTAGTTAACGATATCTTTCGAACCAAGCAGTTTTCACGTTCTTAGCGGCGATCTACGTGATTTTTTGAGCTTTAATAATTAGTTTCATCAAAAACGATCCAAAAAAAAATGTCGATTAAAAAACACTTTTTTGGAAATTTTTCGTTCACGATGTCTCTCGAACGAATCAACCGGATTTAACCGGCGATCGACGTTGTTTATCCAGGTTAAGAGCTGATTAGTTTTTGGAGTTGATCGATAGAGCCGTTTAAAAGTTATTCCAAAAAAATCACATTTAAAAAAATTTTCTTCTTAGTTTTTTTGAGATTTCTCAAAATCTACCAGTTCGAATCAATCCAAATTCAAAATCTAAGTTTGGTCAAGCCCTTTTGAATGGCACCAACCGCGATGAATTCGATCGAGTCGTTCAAAAGTTATAAGCGATTCACATAAATTCACACACACAACATACATAGTGACAAATTGCAGTGGTAGTCAAGGAAGCTTCCTGTAACCTCAAAACGTCGAGATCTGATGAAAACTCGATTATTTAAAAACGAGGTAAAACCAATAATTTCCCGATTTTCTTAGCGGAAAGTTAAAAAAATTTAAATTTCCAATTCCAGATTTGTTTGACCATACCATTGTGTGATAATATAAAAAAAAAAAACTTTCTCGGTACAAATAAAAATTATTATTTTATTAGTTATAAATAAAATTTTTGAATAATAAACAATTAACATAGAGGCAATATTTAACAAAAAAAGAAAATGTGAAAAATATAACTCAAGAAATGAAAAACTATATATAAAAGGAATTTTTCCAAAATACACACTCGATAATAATTTGAATTGTTTTGAAAATTTTATATCCTTTTTACTATTATTTTTATTCAATTATTAATTTTTTTCTTTTTAATAAAAGCTCTTTTGAGATAAATACATAATACATAAATATGAATAATTAATGTTTTTTTTTAAATTTAATTATAAATGTAAAAAAAAAAGTTAATTTTCAACGGTACAACAAATTAGAAAACAATTCAAAAGACAACATTAGAATAACAATATATCAGTACGATTATTATAATAAAATCAGTAGCGTGCCTCGAAAAATAATTTATTTCATTGACAAAAAATAAATCCAGTTCATCTCAACCAATAAAAATACATGGATAGTAAATGGCGGATACTTTAAAATTAAAATAATTTATTACATCAAATTATTTTTACTTGATTCATTTTTTACGTTCTCAAAATTAGAATATTCATTTTATAAGAAGAGCTTCTACTAGGAACATCAGATTAAGAAAACTATACAAAGTTATTCCACTAATTTAAACTTTGCAATGAATTCGCAATTTTCTAAGGCGTTATCATATTCATTAACAAATTTTAAATTAAGTGTTCACGATTTTCCCCAGGTCTTAGAAAATTCTTTCCCGAATTAAAAATTTTAAAATAAAATCCTTTCTATAATTTCTAAATCAAAAATTTTTGTATTTTATAAATCGGTATTTCGACTACAAAGTATTCATCATCAGTATGAATTAGCTGGTCGTAATAATTCTCCGAGGAGATGTTACCCGTAGCTAATTCATACTGCTGATTACTACTTTGTAGTCGAAATATATATTTAAAAAAATACAAAAAATTTTTGATCTACAAAATTGAGGTAAAAATCGAAATTCTAAAAATCCTAGTTTCTTTGATAATATTCATAATAATTTTCATAATTATGATCAAGGCAACCTTCAGTTAAAGAGGGAAGTACTACCAATGTAGGTAACGAAAACGACACAAATTCAATTTAAAGTTAAATTAAAAAATGTTTTATAATGCTTGACTCTTCTGGATTTAGGATTATTTCCTATTTCTTTTTATACATTAAATAAAGTTACGCACTAGGATAAAAGTTATCTCTGTCTATATATAAATAGGGCCACAATTTTGATCATATACTTCTCATATCACTTAATAACTATCAGTCGTCAAATTTATTGTTTCGTTTTTCTTTATCAAGTTGAGAAATTCACCTCTAAATATTTACAAAGCATGCATTTTTTATGTTTTAATAAATTTAACATTTTCAAATAGAATAAATACTAATAAAAATTTTCTGCAAATAATTAATTTTTTTATAAAGAAGGGCTAAACACATAAATAACAATTTTTCCGGATACGCCACTGATATTTAAATATATGAAAAAGACTTATTTTCACAATAATCTAAAAAAAATCTATTCATTTACAAAGCTATACACCCCTTCACACTTCTAAATAATGGATAATTATTTTTTTAACTATTTCACTAAATTTAATACACTGTTTTTTATTAAATATTATAAATAATAGTTAAATTTTTTTTTGGAGCTTTTTAAATATTTAACCCTTAACTAACGTAATTAGAACATGTTTGAACATTTTAAGAAAAAAGCATAATTTAATTTTCTTTAAGCTATCGCAGTCAGTTATGGGTTAAGAATAATGTTTGAAAATATGCTGTTTAATTTAATTTTGGTGGAGCTCCACGTAATTGTTTTTGTTGTTCTAAAAGGCGTTCCAACGGTGATGGTCCAGGTCCGGAGAATAATGATTGTTGGCCCAATATGGCTAATGGTTGTTCGTTTTGATTGTTAACTGTAGGACTAGCACTCATCGAGGATGTATTCGATAAATTAGGTGCCCAATTCGAACTAAACAGCGAGTATCCTGGTGGGGACATTGAATGTGCTTGCATATTTGGATTCTGTAGAAAAAAATGTCAAAGATATCAAAATTTTATAATAAATATTTATAGGAAAAAAGCTGGGTCATTTTTTTCAAGTTATGGTCAAATAATTTGATAGTACGTTATTGGAAAACTTGAAAAAATGTGACTTTTTCCCAAATGTTTTTCGAAATGTTTTAAATCCGATTAGGATTAATTTTGTTTTAAGTTAGTTGTAAACGGCTTAAAATCGTAAAAAGAAAATTTTGAAAATTACAAAACGATAATCACTAATATTAAAATAAAATTGCATGACCAAAATTTCTTAGGCATAGTATTAGAAAAAATATTTAGGGAGTCGAATGGCTGAGTCGTATTCCACTGATTTCTGATTTCAGTGGATCCGGATTTTATTCAAAATGCGACGATGTAGAACGTGAAAGAACAGAAAGAAAGAACTATCTACACTTCCTATATTTGTGCCATGATCTCGTAAGGATGCACTAGTGCCAGAAAGAAAAACAAATATTCTCTAGTGCCTCTGGTTTATTATTTTTTTAAGTGAGCCAAAATGTTAGTCAAATAGGTTCTGGAATTAATTATAAAAAATTTTACTTACCTCAAACGATGAGTCATTTAGCGAATCAATTGATTTCTTTGAATACAGTTTTTTATTCTCTTTTAAAATTTTCTGTCTCATTGTAAGGCCTTGATCATTATTTGTCATATTCGGATGCGGTAAATTTTTATTCATATTTGGTTGATTAGATATCATCATTTGTTGATATGGATTCGGTGGAGCTGTATTATTTGCACCGGGTGGCGAAGAATGTTGTAAATTTGATGTATTCCAAGGTGTGTGATGTTGTGGTAGAGGACCTCCAAGTCCCATTAACCCATCACCCGGTTTTGGTAAATCATTTATAAAATTATCAGGCATAAATGTTGATTGATGGGGATTTGACGGAGGAGGTTGTGGTAACGGTAAATTGTAGGAATCATATGAATTCGTTTGATAACGATTTTGTGATGGTTCTGGAGGAGTATTTGGCCACCATCCATTTGGTGGCATTGGTAATTTGCTATCAATTTGACTATTCCATAAATTATTTTTCTGGTAATTATTCATTGATTGACCAAATAATGATGGGGGTTGTTGTGGCTTATTCATTTCTTGAGAATTTGAGGTGGGATAATCCTTTTTGGAATGCATTCCAAAATCATTATTTTGTGGAAACATTTTACTAAACATCTGTTGATTTTGTTTTTGGAATTGCGTATTATACTGAGGTGGCGTATTATTTGCAGGAGGATGGTGAAACATCATATTAGGGTTTTGAGTGCCAAATGTTTGCGGTGGAGGTTGTTGCAAATAATTGGGCAACTGATTTATTGGCGTATTAAAATCAAATGGTTGACCGCCACTTTGGTTCGAAGGAGGATACTTAAATGCGGAATCCTTTTGTAAGAAGTATTGTGGATTTGGAGGTATATTTTGTGGTTGGGTATTTTGTTGTGATATAAAATCAGGAATATTTCGATAGGAATTTGGTGGTGGAAAACGATTTTGATTGTTATATTGCGGTGAAGGGAACGTATTTAATGGGAAATTTGTGTTGTTTGATGGCAACGTGTTAGAAAATTGTTGAGGAGTATTATTCAAACTTGGCGCTGATGGTAAATTTTCAAATGATTGCTTTTGTTCTAGATTTGTGGAGGATGTCTGTTGTTGCTGTTTTCGTTGATAGTTTTCATGTTTTGGTTGAATATTATTATCAACTTCAACCAAATGCGGGTATCCACTTTGATTTTTAAGTGAAAGTATACCTTTCTTTGAAGCTATGTCTTCTTTTGGAATATTTTCAGAATCTTTCACAGGACGATCTGATGTTACTTCAATATCATCTGTTTGAAATTTCACCTAAAATATTAATTAATAAAAATTTAATAATCATGTTTAATAGTTTTAATCAAAAGTACACCGCTAATAATGGATGCAGAAGTTCCTCATGATGTATTAATTTTCTTAGATAGCAACGTGACTGAAACGTCCTCACCGAATGAATTGCAATTTGAATATGAGGTGAACAAATTGGTTTTCAACATTTTAATCAAATTTTTATTTTTAGTAGTATGCTAACCTAATTATATAACTAGTTTTATCAATATTTTTTTTAAAAATTTGTAATTTTTTTGACTTTACACTAAAATTCAAAAAAAAAATTCAATTTTCGATTAGATAGGGTAATCAATAGTTAGTTGTAACGGCAAAAGGACATCGCTCTCAGGACAAAATTTTAAGCAATATTTCAAAAACTACCCATCGAATCGTTAAACAGATCCGATTTTTGTAATTTTTGGGTCGAATTCTAAAACAAAATTTTTTTCCCGTTTTTATCAATTTTTTTAAGAGGGGTTCCCAAATTTATTTGTATCAAATTTCGATAAAACTATGGAATACATTGACTTACCTGCTTTGAATTTTCTTCGACTTTTTTCAAAATGGCTTGCATGGCAACGTTTTGACGCACTTTTTTACCCGGTTTTATTGGAGCTATATTATTCGTACTATTATTACATGTTGTCGTAGTATCCGTAGGTCTCGTCACACCAATAGTAGTATTTGATGCGCTAGTATCAGAATTACTACTACTAAACAAACTATTTTCACTCGATGCAGAAGTTAGCAACATGGCTTGTTCCCTTTCTTCACGAGCACGTTCTAATGATCCTTGTGGTTTTAAAATACCTGTATACAAATTAAAATGGTCAATTAATATGAAAAATATTAAACTAGAAGATGGATTACCTTTTGTAGTTGGTTGTTCTACGGAAATTTGTGATACAGATTCATCATCTTGACTATTTTCCTTACTTGTTGATGATACTACATCTGTAGAACTGTCATTATCAATTTTCATTTGTTCCAACTCCTTTAACAGATCAGATACGTTTGATTCTTCTTGTTTCATAACGGCCTCAAATATATACTCCCCCTTGTCATCTGATAGCCTGTTAAAAATCAATAAAATTTGTAAATGAATTTCCAAACTAGTCAATATTTATGTTTCAGGAATAGCCTTTTTTCAAATAAATAACTTTACCAATATATATGTGTGGCAATTATGAAGAAGTACTTCATTTGTGACATTTATCCCGGATTCGATTCCCGGTACGGCCTTTTCATGCAAGCACTAAAAGGATGATCTTGGCCCACACTTCCTGGGTTTACTTAGCCCAAGAAAAAATAGGTACCTGAACTTTGGGAAGTGGTGACATGACATCTTCTCTATGTGACGTGATCACGAAACGATGCACCACTACTATGCATCGAGTCCCATGTAAAAAAAATTCTCACAAATTCATGTAAAAAAAAAGTGTAGCACTAAAAAAGTGCTACACTTTTTTTTATATTAGGTATAAGATCCCTAATTTTCATTTATTTATTAATTGTCTTTTAAATAGCAAAAGCTTATCAAATGTCATTCCAATTGGAAAAACTTTTCTAAATTCCGTGAATCGCTTTGACAAAACAGAACATAGAATAAGTAAATATGATAGAAAAACTTACCGTGAAGTTATTAAATAATTGCCATTTAGTTGATAAGTGGTTAACCAATGTCCAAGTTGCATAAGGCGAGAAGCACGTAACTTATTCAACAAATCAGTATCTTGCTTACAATCCTCTATACTAAAATCTAATTTATTAAATGCTTTATCCAATGGTAAAAATCCTTGTAAATCGCGATCCTCCGGAAGGGGAATTTGTGTATCTTTAAATAAAAAATAAATAAAATAAAAAATTATTTATTGATTTAGAATAATATTTTCAAAATAACTTACGTTTCTTTTCTTCAAAATCTTTAATTAATGGTTGAATTGAATTCAGTAGTAAGCATAAACTTGGCCATATTTGTAATCTGGATGCAAATTCATTACTTTCTAAAGATTTTGGATCTAATTTAATCCATTCCAAAATCAGTTTAACTATAATAAAAAAAGATAAGTTTAAAATAATAATTTTCAAAATGAGGATCAAAATTCACCGATTTTCAATTAGCTGATAGATTGTATGATACATCCTAAAATTTTGCAATGTCATTTTCTATTCATGGTTTTTAAATTAATATTATTAATACAACATTAAACAAGTTGTTAAAACATTAAAATTAAAAGTTAAAATGGTCAGAAAATGTAATATAATCGAAGGAATATTCAAAAGAAAATTAATAAATTTTGGTATGTTAACTTACTTGCTGGTAAGGAATGATATTCTAAGAGATTTGAAGACTGTAATGTATAAACTGGTAACAAAAATGCATTAAAAAATCCAGCAATTAAATCTAAAACCAAATTTTTAATACGTTTCTCATCATTCGATAGCTGATCTTCAGTAAAATTTTCTGTAGCTTCCCTCAACGCATAAAAATTGATGGCAAGCATTTGTAAGAGTCGATGGCAACTGAAACTTTCTGTAGCAGCTAATGCTGTTAAAGTTGATGTTAAATTTTTCACCATAATTTCAGCTCTATTGAGTTCACTTCCAGTTTGTAAGAGTCCATGTAAATTTAAAAATTGTGTTGTATATTCAGTCACGGACATTTTTGTACGAGATTCAGAATTGGATCTAAATTTAAAACAAAATTCAAAATATAAAGACATCAAGGAAAAAGGTTTAAATTTATAACTTACGAATCATTAATCGCCATTTCTAAAGTTTTAGTTAAGTTTGTTGCAGCTGGTGGGAATGGATGCGTTAATGATACACTTCTTATGTAATAGAATACTGTTGATAAACGATCACCACGACTTGCTTGAAGTAAAGCTAGTTGATTATAGGGTTGGCCACTACTTGGAGATAGTAAAATTGCTTGCCTAAAAAATTTATTACTTGTAAGAACACTTTTTTAATAAAACAGTACTTTTACGAATTTCGAAGCACCAAAAAATAGTTCATTTTTATTATTTTTCGCGTCGTAGTTTTAAACCTAAGAGTCAGTGGTCAGAATTGCAACAAAAACTACATTTCCGACATATAATCTCTTATACCGATCTACAGTACGTGCGGATTCATTTGTCTGACCGGCGGATCTTATTGATCCATTCAAGAGGATATTGATAAACTTTGACTAGTTATTTTTATTTGCCATAGAAATCGTAAATATCGTTTATAAATGGATTCATACTTATAAAAACTTTCTGCTTGTTTTCTTTGGTTTCTATAACGTGCAATATCTCCAAGATGTACAAGACAATACTGACAAATATACAGGCATGATGATCGCTGAGGAGGAATCACAGGTTGATCAATAGATCGCCCAACTAAACTACCATACGCAACACCACGTCGACGAAATGGCAAGTCCAACTGAAAGGCTTCGCATAATTCTTGAAATAGTGTTAAATAAAAACCAGTTGCTGATTCTAAACACCATGCCAATAATGCTTGAAGTTCAGCTCGCTTAGGATTCTATTGAAAATTAAAACAGAAATTATTTATTAAAATGATCATCTCATATTTACAATTTTTATAAATTTGTAATATGTTATACAGTCAAATACTAATGTATACAAAAAATTGTTTTTTGTAGAACTCTATTGTCTAATGTCGTTTTATGGCAAAGACATTGAATAACCTTTTTGTCTCTGGAAAGGAGTTGTAGAGTTGCAATATAATTTTTAAACCCATGTGTCCAAAGTTCTTGCTCAACTTTCTGATCTAAGGCATAATCTAAATCCAAGACAAGCACTTGATGTAAGGCATTTGTTAATTCTTGTCGTGTACTCCATGTTGTTGAATCATTCAATAATACATTCGTACAATTCCCTTTATCATTTTGTAAAGTTGCATTCGCATGAGCTGCTTGGGCTTTCAATACATCTGCCTTCCTAATAAAACACGAACAAAAAAATTGAAAATTGTACACTATCATAACCAAAAAAAAAAAATATATATATATATATATATAATACGTATATATATTTTAAATAATTAAAAAAAATACTTCACGTACTTGAGAGCCTGTACTGCAGCTTTTAAAACCATATTGTCAAATCATTCTATCTAGAAAAATTGAAAAATATCCAAGATACAAAATTTTGATGACAGAAATGATCAGTGTATTGTCATTTAAAAATATCAATTTCATTCGAGTCAAATTGTCAAAATCATGTACCTATATATGTTTTACAAAAAATTTTTATAACTTTTCTACCATGAACATTTTTTAAAGAAAAAATGTTCATAGCATTTCCAAAACATTCATTTCAATTAGTTTTTTTGAAAAATTATTAGTGGCAATTTGAAATATCGCACATCATTTCAAAAAAAAATTGTGTTTATAAATGTTAAAAAAATTGGGGGTGTGCTTATTTTCTTCGGTTTAAATGAACGTTTTTTCAATAGGAATAAGAAATATGTCGAATAAATATATGACCAAATTGAGTAAATTGAAAAAAATTATAGAAAAAACAGTAAGTAGTTTATTAGAAAATATTTTAATTTTAAGAAAAAAATAGGTTAGATCTTCGAATTTATTTAAAGTACTCATACGACTTACGTACACAATGTAGAATTATATAATAAAAAAATTCCTTTATGTTACGTATTTTTTTAAAAAATATATCCCAATTATAATTTCAAGGCCCCTAATTCAAATTCCCCACAAACAATTTCAATTGTAATTTACGGTTCGAATTTCGGAAGATAAAATTGTTTTCATTTATTCATACCACATACATCAAGTCATTATTGCATGTTTACATTGTTCAACAATAATATCATAATTGACATTGGAGTGCGCTTCAAAATTTTGTAAAATTTTTTTTTATTCTTCTTTCTTGCCTTGCTTCAACCCAATAAATAATTGTACTCTTGAGCTAAAATAAATTAAGAATTCCTCAGAATCTAAGCTTGTTTGAACAATTTTTAATTTAGAATTATATATTTAGAAAACTTGACCAGTTTGATTACGATTGCCATGGTAGTGTTTTCTTAGTTTTTCTCGGTTTTTTTTTTGTGGCAAATTATTGTAGTCGAAATATGCATTTATATCACAAAAATTAATCTAGCAATTAGGGTGACTTATAAATTATTTTGTAAATATCAAGAGTTCTTATTGTTGAATAGTTTGGAAAAATAAAAAGAAACTCAAATTAAAAAAAAAAAAAAATCATTGACTTGGCTTTTGGTAGCTCCACCTGAAACTATATATTGTACAAAAATGTATGCCCAGTCCCCTCGTGAGCTTATACAGCATATGAATTCAAAATACTGTAGTTTTTGAATTTTACAGCAATTTTAATAGCTTCACACTTCTTGTTGCATACGAAAGTCGATGATAGAAAAAAATATAATTTTTAGCGGGTGTTTTAAATATTATTATTTTCAATTTACAGGCTGGTCGAACACTATCAAACAAAGGACGAGAAGAAATTTTAGAAGAAAAACGAAAAGAATTAATGGCCAAAGGTTTACCTAAACGAAGACCAATTGATGGAGTTAAAGATATTATTTTAGTATCCTCGGGTAAAGGTGGTGTTGGGAAAAGTACTGTTTCGGGTAGGTTTTTTGGTATCTATAAAGGCATATAATAAGCTCTTTCAAAGAAATGAATTAAGATATTTTTAATTAATTGTAAATGCTACCTACAGTTAATCTGGCGATTTCAATAAAAGATAAATTTACGACAAAAGAAGTAGGATTATTAGATGCGGATATTTTTGGACCTTGTATACCATTGATGATGAATGCCCAAGAAAAACCTTTTACCAATACGGAGTCAAAAATGTTACCTCTTCGAAATTGGGGTATAAAATGGTAAGATATATTTAGTATTAATTATCTTTAATATAAATATTAAGATTTTTTATACTAATTATCAGTATTTCTATGGGTCAATTTATTGAAAATGATAAAGCGGTTATATGGAGAGGCTTAATGGTTATGCAGGCATTAGAAACATTATTGCGAAAAGTGGAATGGGGTAATTTGGATTATTTAATAATTGACACACCTCCAGGAACAGGAGACACACATTTGTCGCTCATTCAAAATATTCCAATATCTGGTAAACTTATTTGATAAATTTATTTTTTTAGATTGTCTCTCTTATCTGTTTTAATTAAATTGTAATTCCCTTCTTGTTAATGCGATCACAATGAAAAAAACTATTGAAGATACAGAGATGCATTTTTAAATGATATAGTGATAATTTTAAACTATATTTAATGAAAATTACATTAAAAAAAGCCACTCAAGTTATAAAAAATGAATCCGCTACACAAATATATAGTTTTTTGATTTTTTTATTCAGCTGTTGTAATGGTGACAACGCCTCAAAAACCCAGTTTGCAAGTGACAGCACGTAGTATAGCGATGTTTAAAAAAATGAACGTAAACATTGCGGGTGTTGTTGAAAACATGTCACATATTATATGTCCAAATTGTGGACACGATGCAAATCCATATGGAAATGGTACAATTGAATTTTGTAAAACGCATGACCTATCAATATTAGGAAGTATACCATTGGAATCTGATATCGCTACATCAACAGATGTTGGAAAACCCATAGTAGTTTCAAAACCAGAGTCAGTTATATCGCACAAGTTCCATCTAATTGCCGATCGAGTTGTACAACATATAAAAAAACAAAATGAAGAAACGGCGAAAAATGAACATAAATTTTTGTAAATTGCCACAAGTCGTTCAATTTTCTATAATGTTTGTTATATTATTTTAGAATATGGCAAAGATTATTGAAAATAACGATTAATAAAAATGTAATTTTAATATGATAAAAAAATTTAAATATATATTGCAGTGTTAAATTTGGAATGTTTTATTACTTTCTGTCGTTGAACTTGCGATCAATAGATGTTTTAATATAACTGATTTAGTACTTGAAAAACATATTTTTTCTTAGCTCGAGCATTGACTCAATAATTGTTATATTTTGGAATGTTTAAAAAACAATTTCAATTATAAAATTTACAAAAAATCTATTAAAAATAATTTATTTTTTCCGTTAAAAAATAATATTCGAGAAGACCTTTTCAATCGCCACTTTGTTGCTTCCCTAAATCTTGTTAATCCACTAAGTTGCATATTGTTCAGTCCAATGTTTCTTATTATTATTTAACTTTTTTACTTGATTGTTGATAGTAAATCCTCAGAATGGTTATCAATTTTAATATTTTCTTGATTTTTTGACAATTCAAGTTTTGATTCTTCTAGTTTTACAATTACTTGAAGGATATTCTCATCTTTGTCATCCGGTAACCTTATTAAAACCGAAAAACAATCCTTAAGTAAATGGGGACAAACATTTAGGCCAATAGAGATATCCAAAACGTATAAAACTTTGAGGCCTTATGTCCCACTCGGGATTAAAGGGTATAAAAAGTCATAAAAGCTTTTATAAATTTAGTAGAATAATTAAAATTAGACTAAATATCAAAATTGATTTAAGCATTAAGGCTAATTTGGTATTTTATTAAAATTCCATCCATACCTTATTAATTGGCCTAACAATAAAAAAAATATCCAAATTTTAAATTTCATATAATTTTTTATTTCAAATTTTTAATAAAAAAATATTTTCAATAAACAAATTGTGATTGTGCTAAAAAAATTTAACATTTCAATAATAATAGAATAATTAATTTTATTTTAAAAGAAAAATCCAATTTTTGTTTTCTGTTTTCGATGATAAAAAATAAAATAATTTAACATAAAAATATAAACTTTTTTTTTTATAAAAAATAATTTTAACACTCCAATTAAAATAGTATGGAACTGCGTGCTATTTGAATTTAAATGTTAAATATATAGGTAGATATCTGTAGAATATCCTCGAATAAAAGTTAGAATAACGTAACGATTGATCGAATAATATATGGCGAAAATTGATTGTCGTCATTCTAACTCATACTATAGGAAATCAGTTTACTGCTGCATTGTTTCTACATTCGAAAAAATCCATGTACCAACAAGAAATGAAAATCTACGTTATAAAATAAAATTGTAAACATAATTTTGATAAAAACATTTCGTATATACAAAAAAAAATTAACAAAAAATGGATAAAACAGGAGAAGGGGGTAATGAGTTCTTGTATGTATGTTATCAATTAAAAAATAATAACTACGTTGTGAAGACATTAGATAAGATCGCATAAATTACAACTGTTATGTCTCGATTCGCCTCTCCAAGCACCAGAAGAGCGAGATGTTGGCATGAAAGTAGGCATGGAGGAGGAAGGCGAGTGATGAGTTAAAACAAAAAATGTTGCAGTAGTTGGGATGCAAGTTATAGACCTACTCGTACATGACAGTTTATATGATCCGATAACAAAGTGCAGGTAGCTGCACTGCAGTATCTGACAAGGCTAGGTCTTGAGATTCAGTCATTGTTCTTGTTTATTATTCACTAACACATTGGAACAAATTTTTGCTCATATAGACACTGTTTTAGATTAAGAATAAACGCAGAGTTACGCTCAAAAGATCTAGAATTTGATTCAAGGAATAAATGAACTGATGTTGATCAATTATGATTGGCTGAACAACCAACAAGACGGTCATTTTGTTTCTTTCACGTTAAGAGTTCATAAACAGTTTTAAACAAAATCATGAAAGTTTTGTTGAACTGTAGTTCATAATTTTAGAGTTATACAAGATAGTACGCAAAGTTTCCTCTTCGAAAATTTTAAAAAATAATAGATGGTTTTCAATCATTAAAATATTTGAACCTTCCCACCATTATAAATCAAATTTACATAATATATTTTCAACGTAATAAAACTGAATAAAACACAAACAAAAATTTTAATCCATTCGCAAGGTATATCTTTTATTTTGTTAAATGGTTTAACCGGAAATCAAATCAAAAACCAAAAACTGTATACTCTTACGATTGGACTATATACAATAACCGTAATTAAATAAAATTAAAAATCCCAAATAGTTTTGAATTCCTTAAGCACAAGAAGAAAATAAAAATTGCATCAACAAAAATTATCTTAATCCAAGGTTAAATATTATAATCAGTCGTTAAATTCAAAACTATTTGAAACTCTTAAGTTCCAAATAGATTCCTTTTATCTTTTTTTTTTAATTAAAAAAATGTCTTAATAGAAGTATAATAGCATTTAAAATATGAATAGGATTTCTTTTAAAAATACTGTATTTATGATAATTAAGGAAGATATTTTAAATGAGGAGAGTTAAAACTAGATGGTCAAAGGATTTTTTTTAGGGGGCTAGAATAATTTATATATGTCTTAAATTTCAAATAGAAAATTGATGTCATTTAAAAAAACACTTCAAATGTCTAAATTATGTGTTTTTATCACTTTTTGAGGTCATGAACAAGCATAACAATGTATAATTTTAAGTTGTTTCAATCCATTATTTAGGAATGATGTGAGGTTTTTGAAGTCAGTTGTTGGATGGAATTTTATTTAGTTTTATTTTTTTTTACCATCGTTTTTTATGTTCATCCATTGACACACCTCCAGGACCAAGATAGACAATCATTAACAAGCCACCAATTACAGACAGCGTCTAAATAAAATTATAACATTAATATTTTTTTAAATATCAACTTATTTCATGGTAGTAAAATTTTTCGATATATAATATTTGCTCTCCTTAAGGGACTTGATGTTATTGGCAGAATAACATCTATAATAAACACAATATTTCGCTCATAAATTAGTTTAAAATATTTGGGAGCGACAATAGTGTCTTTATTATAGTGTCTCATTCTGCTAGATAAACCGCATTAAATATACAATACACATACTCAATATTATAAAATTTTGATGAGTTATTTTAAATTTCGGAGTTCTGCATGTAAAAAGCTTAGTATGCATCCAGCAATTAACGAAAACGGGGAATTTTAAAAAATATGTCGTCAGAATATTTTATATTTATTTAAATTTATTACTTTATTTATTTAGCAGACAGAGCGCTGTTACTCAAATTAAGATAATATTCTGTGACAAGATTATACAGTATATCAATTGCTCATTTTTTTTATCGTTGATTAGAAAAATTTTACTACTGTTCTAAGGACTTTACTTGAGGATCATTTTTAAAAGAATGTTTTATTTACCTGGAAGAAATCGTATTTAAGGAAGTCTCTAAGGGGTTTGTATGCTGGAATATTCCACCATGCATTATGATAGAAGTTTAATAACGATAAAAGTAACACTAATATTAAAGCTGATAATTTTGTTTTATATCCAACGGTGACCAATACCATCAACGCCGAACCCAAAATATCTTGAATTATCTGAAAACAATAAATATAATTTGTTCAGCCATATCCAAAATAATAATTTAAATCATTGATTACTGAAATTTACCTGCATAAAACTAAGTTCAAATCGTATTAATGTTATAAACATAAACGCTAATAGTATTCGACCAGTTAATTGTAAATAGTTTTTCGGTTTGTTATCACCCATTGTTGGTACACCAGCAAATAGACTACGGCCTTCAACACGTGATTCAGCCAATACTAATAATAATGCACCAATTAATGCTAGATTACGGAATAAAAATTGTAGGTCCCATAATATGCTATACGCAACAGTCTGAAATTGATTTAAAAAATTGTTTAGTTAAAAAAAATTTTATTCTATAAAATCTTGGACACTGTAAAAAAGTATCTTTCAATTTACAACGGAATCCTAATATCAAATGGCACTGTTAAATAGAGTTTACTATGTTTAAAAAAGTATTTAAAAATGATTCCTTATGTCCTAAAAATATATATATATATACATTTAGGCAAAATAAACACGATTTCTTGCCATAAAATTAAATTAAAATTTAAACTTTTTATAATATGAAGTTAACTTTTTAGATTGAACTGGCAGATGACATTCACAACTGTCAATAGTGTATACCAACATGACGACACACAATGGCGAGTCGTGTTTTAGGCCACGTGATATAAAAATTAATATCGATCGACTTTTAATTTTAATAAAATAAAACAATAATGTGCTTTTATGGCGCAAATTCAAAAAATATGATATATTTCTATATAAATTATAATTTGTTTTAAAATTTTATAATATATTTTTCACTACCGAAAGTACCCTATTGTCGATATATACAAAAGGTTATCTTCATTTATATAATATAAAAATAAATCACTGAATGTGTTGCTAAGCGCAAATCTCGAGAACAGCTGAACCGATTTCGATAATTCTTTTTTTAGAATATTCCTTGAAGTATGAGGATGGTTCTTATGTAGAGGAAAATTTAAAAAATTGCCTGAAAAAGTCTAAAAACAACACTTTTCTATACTCCCATATAAACGATTCGTAATAATACTTAAAAGTCCATTTGAACTTTAATACCATACCATAAAGTTCAAGTGTTAGTTGAGAGGCAAAACAATTGAGTGAAGTTAGTCTAAAATATAAAAATAAGTCGCCAAAAACGTTTCTAAGCGCAAAACTCGGGAACAGCTGAACCAATCCAGCTAAAATTTTTTACGTTATACTCCAAGGCAGGTTTTTATCGCAACAAAAATTAAAAAAATTGCTTTGATAATTGTAAAAAATACTATTTTCTTTTCGCAAAATTTTAATACTTTATTTGCGCGCGGACTACCTTAGTCTCGAATCCTTTTTAGCCAATTCGACGGAAGATTCACAGTTCGTCGAAGGTCATCAAATTTTAATGATTCTAAAATAATATTTTACAAACTTTACCGGAATGTGTATTAGACATATGTATGATAAGAAAAATAACAGTCATCTACTGGTACCAGGTACCTCGGACTACACCAAATACCGGGTATATATATAAAAATTTCGTGCCACGGGTTTCCTACACCAAATACCGGATGACTCACAACAAATAGCGGATGGTCCAAATTGTCACAGTAGCGCGTGACCGGGCCTGCTAGCTTAAAAGAAAAATTTAAATGGTGATCTTAAAATAATTAATTATTAAGGTAATATATATCAGATACATAATTATCAAAAACTTGTATCAAATACATAATTATCATTTATTTGACAAGGTAATATAATTTTATGTGGACACCTGAAAATTTTAACATTGTATAATTAATGATTGATTAGAGAATTTCAGTAAGTATTCTTTCTTTTTAAACCGACGAAAAAAGGAAGTACGATTTAAATTTAAAATTATTAAATATATTTATATATTAAAATTTATTTAATATATAAATACCATCTCTTGTTTAAAATTCATTAATTCAATTTCAAATATTTGTTTAATAATTATTCATATTCTTATAATTAACACTAACAGAGTGAAACTGCGTTTTTTTTTTTAAATGTACCATTTAGAGTAATATCTAGTGTTAAATGATAATAACTAATGTACAGAATCGTGGGTTTTGCAAAAATTGTTGTATAATTTTTGTCGATAATTTCAAAATCATACAGCTTGAATATGGAAAAATTTTTCCAATTATGTCACCAAATCTTTTATCATTATATTTTAACAAACTATCCGCCTACTAAATTCCTACTTAAAATACATTTTTTGGATTTTTTTCACTAAAAACAGAAAAAAAATATGTTTGGATATTGGAAAACATCAAACATTAATAATTTTCATTAGATTGTTCTATTTTTGAAGCAGTATAATTTGACTCTGGTTTAAGCAATTAAAATTATCGGATGAGGTTGATGGAATTAGAGTTAATAATCCAGGAGTTCGAAATTATAATATCAATTTTGTGTAATATTAGAATCAATTTACCGACGATTTGCAGTATAAAAATTGTTAATGCCATTTTTTGCATTTTCAAAACTTATTTGTTTTTTAAAACGCAAAACCTAACTTTTAAAAGGGGTAGAGCATATTACATAAGTGCGGTCGCACACTATAAGATTTTCTGATATTGACCGGATCAGATTTTCTAATGAGAAAATTGTATAATGTGCAATAGACATTCAAGGAAGTTTACATAAATTTTCTGTTAACAGGAAAATATACAATTATTAGCTCAATAGATAGACATCAAATTAAATATGTAGATTAAATAAAATTATATTGATGTCATTGTCCATAAAAATTGTTACTGTTCATAAAAAAATATTTAAATTTTGATTAGGAAATTTAAAACAGATAATGATAAAACACTTTTTAATTACTTTAAAATATGTTTTCCTTATCTATATTGATAAGTACAGTGACTTATAATTTCCGTGTAAGAATTTAAACTTCCTTACAATGACATTACTATCGATCGATATGGGGTATTCTCTGATTATGGTAATGATTACCTGCATTTTTTTAAATTCTCTTAAATACTCTACAGTAGTCTTATAGCCGATAGTGCGTAATAATGATTATTATCAAATTTTGAAACTGTAAGATTTCAGTACAACGAGTCTGGGTTTATTCAATTTCCACCAACCTTAAAAATTGTTTCGTAACGATTCTTAAATTTGTTGAAAAAAAAAGAGAATTGATGAATTATATTCATCAATAATAGGTATTTTCCCATCGAAAAGCTTCTAAAATCTTTTCTGCTTGAAATATTATTCTTTATGTTTATTGATAATTATGGAATAACCTATATAAATAAAAACGCAGTTCATTACCAAGATGAAATTTTCGAAATTTTGTATCTAATAACTCAGCAATCATTTCAAACTATGTTTAATAACAGTATGACGTCTCTAAAATATCACAGCGCGAAGTGTATTCAATATTTATTACATTAACGGGCGAATTTCTGCACTAATTTACCTGTTTCGTGTCTATCGAGATGCGATTTTTTCAATTATATTTATATAATCTAGTAAAGACTATTTGGCAGGATATGAACGTATTTATTATGAAATCTACAGATTTTGAATTGCCTTGCGAAGAGGCAAGTATAACTACTAGGATTAATACAAATATAAAAAAATAATAATTTAGACACATCTAAAAATATTGAAAAACTTTAAAGACAAAATATTAACTAACTTTAGACTACTTTCGTAAAAAAGGTCACAGAAAACGCCGGTAAATAATAAAATAATAACAATTTATCGGTTATTTTATAAGTTCTTTTTTTTAGAATAGATTTTATAATATTAAGTATTTTGGAAAATTAAATTTTGCAATAAAATTACTTGTTTTAAGATTAATAGAATGAACTTTTATCCAATTTGTATTATGTATCTATTTTTTTTCGATGACTATTGCTTATCATTTTTAAAATGATAAAATCAACTTGTTGAAAAACATTTATCTAACATGTGCAAAATTTAAATTTGACGGTCATTATGATAATTATCAAAATAAAATAATCGTTAAATATATTTTTTAGTATCACGATTTTTGGGGAACCCGATTTTTTGATCAGGTTTCCATTGATTGAAAGATAATTTTGGGTGCCGAAAATTTTACGTGTAAAAATGAGCACAAACCTGTAATACAACAATAAAAAATAAAGTTCCACAAGCAATTGAAACTTGATAACGGAAAATAACCATTACACAACCACCAAGTTGTCCAATTAAATTAATAATAACAAATAATGTGGCTAATATTGACCCACATCCCCATGACATATCCATATATTCTCGTTGTTCCGACCATTGGAACCACATTCGTAATCCATCTTCCAAAAAAGTTGATATTAAGCACAATCTGGCTACAGTTGGTAAAATATTTTTACCTTTTCGTACAACCTATTTTCATTAAAAAAAAGTTTTCATTCAACATATGGTAAAAAGTTAATTTTAAACTCATCCTAGGTAATAACCTAGACCTTTAAACTCATTTAATGAGGTGACGTGACAATATTTGAAAACAACTTTCATAAAATTAATTTTCGAATAATTTTTATAAAATTTTCACTTACTTGGTCTGCAACATCTTCAGCGGTTGAAACGTATTCGTTCGGGATAATCATTTTGAATCCCGAGACGATATATCAATCTAGATCAATTCACCAATAACGAGTAAAAAACAATATCTCTAATGAGTCGTATTCATTATGTTGTGATATTAAATTTTGTAAGTGATTTCAAGTTTCACTACTTAATTTATTTTAGTGATGTGTCTTTCGCTTCGTAACAATCACACAGACAAGTACTATCATCTACTTTCTTTTTATGTAACTAATTTTATTAGCGGGTTATTTCAATGTTTTTATTTATTTTCATATCTCTTTTGATATTGATAATAATTTTATTAAACACTTATATTTTAATTGCAATAAGATTTATTTTATTTTATATCTGTAAATAGACGTAAAATTAATAATAATAAATTTGTTTTTTTTAATCATTTACATTAAATTAAATTATAAATGTTAATCGATTGTGAAGCATTCGCATATTGTTTATTTCATAAAAGCTGAATTCGATAGTATCGACATCGAAATCTATAAAAATTTCGATCTTTTCTACAAGAAGATCTGAAAATTCCTTAGATAATTTTATACAAATTTAATAAATTAACTAAATAATCAAAAAATTTTCGGATTAGAAATAAGTTCTCCACCTTGTATTCATTTTACTAGCTTCGAATTATCTTTATTTCAACATATTATTTTTCTGCTTAGTTATTTTTTATAATTAAAAAAAGGATATTTTCTTAAAAGGGAAGAAAATTAAAATAAAATATAAAATTCATAGTTATAATAATCAGAAAAGTCTGCTCATTATAATAATTCCATTTTCTTTGCATGGGGTATTTACGTCGCACATAGTAATAAACGTATACTAGAGAAAAAAACAATTTTTTTCAATTGTTTGCACGTAAATTGTATAGCAAATGTCAAAAATTTATTTGCGAAAATAGTATCTTTATTATAGATGTGTCTGAAATACTAGCCTTTATTTACTGGGTTAATCAATATTTGTATGTTCAAATTATCTGAATTGAACTATAGTTATCATTCCCATATGACAATCAGCTACGCGCGTGCAAACTTCATCAACAAAAATAGTACACCAAAACGAGAAATAGTTTTAAAGAAGTAAACAAACGATAAATTTTTATCTGGATTTAATTAAATATCTAAAAGGTAATCTAATTTAATCAAACAAAAAGCCTAAAAAATTCAAATTAATTAAAAACAAAACTAACTTAATAAATTATTGACGTATTTCTCGAAACTTCTAGGTTAACTTCTCCAAAATGTTGGAAATTACATGTAATGATCGACTTGGTAAAAAAGTTCGAGTTAAATGCAATCCAGATGATACGATTGGAGATTTGAAGAAACTAATTGCAGCACAAACTGGTACAAGATGGGATAAAATTGTCTTAAAGAAATGGTATACCGTATTTAAAGATCACATTCAAGTAGGGGATTGTATCCTTTTCTTATTTAGCTAAAAATATTAGTATTATAAAATTCCTTTAAATTTTATTTTCCTTAATCGAATTTTTTTTAGATGAAATTCATGATGGGATGAATATCGAATTATATTATCAGTAATTTAAAATTAGGTTATGATTTGTAATGTTTAATATATATTTTTTCGTTATAATTAAAAAATAGGATATAAGAATAAAACATTTTCATTCAATTTGTTTCATTTGTTAAATTACGAAGTTTTTCGTTGGCCTAATAATATAGGATGTTATTATTACTTAAGTAATTTCTTTTACATCATAGCGCTAAAATCTTACTTAGGAAAACTATAAAGAAAAATTACGATAGTTTATGAATTTTATATTAGGGGAAAAAATAAAACATTTTTTCTTTCGAAATTAATTTTTATTTAATGTTAAATAAATCAGTTCACAATAAAATCAATAAAAATAAAATTAACAAAACTCACTATAAACGATGATGTCTGTTTTTTAATGTATGCAAAAAACTAGAAAGCGTAATTTTTTTTTGAAACACTAGAAGTTGCAAAACACTTAAGATTTCAAATATGGTTTGAAATGAATCCGAAAATGTATGAGAAAAATTCGCTTAACATATTTTGATAAATTAAAAATCGACAAGATCCCTCGTCTAATAAACAAACATAGATTTTTTTTTAAAATTTAAATACAAAATAAAACAATTACAAAAAAATAACGTTTATATAATATAAATAAATATATTCAATAAAATCTGAACAAGTTTTAAAATAATATCTTTTTTTTTTTTAAATTAAGTACGTATAAGTTTGAAAATATATGAATTTATTTCGATAATGTAGAAAAATACGATATAACATTCTATGCACTGTATTATTAAAATTCCTGTACACTGTACAGTCTATTCAACTAGATTCTCTATACAAGGACTCTATACAAAAAAATTTCAAAATTAGATTAATCGCACACAACGTAATGACTATCTTTTAAGAAATTTCTTAATTCTATGGTATTTCAATTGTTCATTCATTATTTTGAAATTATGGGAAAAATATTTAGTTTAGTGTTATGTTGGCAAATTTAATATTGTGCTTGAAATAAATGTATCGAATTCGATTAGAACAAAATTAAGATATATTTATTGTTGCCTCGAAGACACAGAACAGTCATAAAATTGATAAAATCAACATTGTTTACGGTGGGATAAATTACTATCATAGTACTGAAAATAATAATTTTATTTAAATTTAGTATGGAATTGCAGTTTTCAATGTAGACAAGCCAATATTACACTTGACATAGACCAATTGTCAGTTTTATGACTGTATCTCCCAAAATCAAGGAAACTAATAAACAATATTCTTATTTTTGACCTTATTAATTTCGTTTTAAAATTAAATTTAATTTGGTTAATAATTTGACTAGAAATTTTTGTAACATTTGTTTTTTGAGCTCCAAATTTCAATCATTCTATTATTAAATGTCGAATTAATAATAACTAGGAAAAAAAACAATAACGACATTAAGGTACGATTTTAAAGACTATGCTAAATATTTGAAATTAAAAGCGATACGATATTTAATATTTATACAAAAAAAAAAAAAAAAATAAAATAAGAAATATTTTAATTACTAGTAGAGGTGATTTTAGATTCCGTAACTTTTACAGATTACCACCCAAACATTCGATTTGGCAAATCCGGTTATTTGGACTTAAAAAAAAAAAAATTATGGAGTATTTAATTTTAAAATATCTTATAAAAAAATCCCCATAAAAATGTTTTATACATTAGGAGATTGGACCCAAAAGTCTTAGATATGCGTAGTAATAATCTCCTTTTTTAATTTTTTTAAACTTTATATACTTTCATTAAAATTCTAAATTTTTTTGGTGTTTCTGTTATTGTCTTACATATTAGAATCACCGTAACAATTATGGCTAATGTTTAACTTTTAAATTATATGTGCACTGAATATCAAGTTTATAAAATGTTAGGAACATTCAGTGGCGGATTAATTTTACTTGAAAACTATAGCAAGTGAATTTTTAAAATTTTATGTTCTATTTTCTAGATAATTTTTAATACAATTTCTCTCTAATGCGATTTTTTTTATCTTCGTATCATAAACACATTTTTCCTATCTTTCTATTTCACTTCTATTGAGTCTAAAGTAACTAACTATTCATAAACTAGAGTGATATGAAAGTTGTTACCAAGAAAAAAAAATTTAATTTATGCTCGAATAGTACTATCAGAATAAATTACAATTTTTAAAATAAATGGTAGCCAGAGTAGTATGTGGTTATCATATGTACATTATTTCATTTCGTCAACATCTTACTCATGTGACGATGTTCAAATCTTCAAAATATTTTGAATTTATTTAAATTTACATTAAAAAAATAAAAAACCATTCGTCAAACAACTTTCATTAATTTAATTAATGCATATGAAAATGATGCGAAAATTGTGCTTATGTTACTAAAAACACGGCGTGTGCTGAGGATTTAAAGGGTTTTTGCCCTCGTGTAGCTTGTAGTACATGATTTTTATGCTTATTTGCTATCATTACCATATTTTGCCAATACGGCATTATGACTGTTTATCGAATAATGTAGGATGAATATTGGCAAATAAAGAAATATATTGTACTTCTAAGAAACTAATAAATTATGCAAGAGGAAATTGTAATTTTTAATTTAAAATTTGAAAAACTATTTGTTCATTGAAATATTTAAAAACATTTTGACTGTCATTTGTGTGTCTTTTAAAAATAAAATTAATTCTCTAGACTTTAATGAGGTCGTGAAAATTGTGCATCAGCTGAATTAACACGTCGTGCTAATTGATGATGTTGTGGTGATCGTCCAGGACTTGCTGTTTCAAATGTTGCAACATTATGTCTAGGTGATGCTGTTGGTGATATTCCATTCATCTTCACACGATTATTTAAGAAATCGCGTATATGTTGTACAATTAAGTCAATTGCAACTGTAAATTTTAAATTTAATTAGTTATTTAAATAAAATAATTGAAGTTAAAAAAAAAAAAAAAAAACTAATTGTGAGCTAACTCTCCATTTATTTTAGCGTAATCAATTCAACGGCTAATTCATTGGCTTTAAATGTACAGATTCCAAGGTATTGAAAAAATCATGTTTGCAGAATGCAGTCGTGAAACACCATAGATAAATTTTTACATAATTTTTGTACGTAATGATTAAATTTGCGCTTATAATAATTTTAAATGAAGATAAAACCTCTAGAATAATTATTAAAATAGGTAAATAACTTAAAAAAAATGTTTTTGTGAATCCATTTGGAGTCAAGAATATTATTGCCCTTAAACTTATACTAAAAATGAAGCATATATATATATGCCCGACACAGACTGAAATGTAAAAACTCCGATTTTATATCATGTTTAATGTGAACTAAAAACATATAGAACCTTATGATTGAAGCTTTTTTCATGGAATCAGATTAGAAATTTTAGTCAGTGGCGTATGTCTTCTTTTACTATTTCGACAAAAAATTTTGTAGCCGTTATTCATCTCTTGAAGATTTCCTTTTTTGTGTATTTAATATTTACACACTAAACAAATATGGATCAAGAAAAGATTTTGCCACTATTAAAATAAAAAAATAAGGATGTTATATTTTCAAAATAATTGGTAATCCAGAAACTCTCTATTGTTTCTACTCTTGGGTACCTTTTATATTTTAAATAACAAGAATAGTATTAATACGGATTTAAAACGTCAAAAATAAACACTATTTATATGCTGATATATATATTTCTAATGATATTTTTATTAAATTCGATAATTAGTATACACTGATTCCATTGGTTTTCATATATAAATATTAAAGTAGTCTATGGTAAAATTATAGTTATTAAACTGTAGTTCAAATTAATATTATTTAGGGAATTTACCTAATTAGTCAAATTAGTAAATATATCGATATATATTTCTTTAATTAAAACAAAATCATCATCTGTTAATACTGAATGTTCCACAATAACATACATAGAAGTCACAAAAAAAAAAAAAGAAAAACGCACCGTCCTGAATGTATTTTGTTTATTGTAAAATTATAAAACACACGATTTTTATGGTATATTTTACAAGTTTTTGGATTTAAAATGAACGTTTTACTTAGAGTAACAAAATTATATCCGATAAAGACCTTAAAATACCACCAAAGACATATATTTTGTTAATTTGAATAAACATGAGCATTCAGGACTGATGAATTTTTTATGGATCAGAGTATACTTCGGCAGTTCAAAACTCAACACGTTTGAGTATTCTAAGTTTCGTTAGTTTTTAAGTTTACATTAATTAAGTTTTAATACAAACCAATGTTTAAATTTTTCGATATTTTAAAGTTAATAGACACAGACGATAGATTTTTGAAGAAAGATCGAAGAACATTAAAATCTTCAACACAAAGTAAATTCAAGATTTTCCATAAAACTATATCGATATATTTAGCCCATTCAAAAAGAATTCTGCTATAGAAATATAACGAATACAAGGACTAGTATGACTTAAATGTTTGACTTAATATTTGTGCTTAATTGTACAGTAAATGATTTTATAACAGATCTTTGATAAAAATATTAAGCAGTATGCTTAATTTTTCAAAAAATATTTATAATTTATGGTTATTTGATCATAGATCTTTTATAAAATCTATTAGTTTAAGCAAAAGAAATTGATTCTTTTGAGTCTTAGTTAAGTTTGTTTAAATAATAATATAAAATCGAACATTTGACTTAACGAGATTCTAATGACTATAAAATATAAAACTAGTAACAATACATTTCTAATAATAAATTTTAATTTAAGGTTATTCGATCGGATCATCCGTACATTGTAACAATGTAAATACGAGTTAAAAAAAACACTTGAGCTCCATGTTTCGCTACCAAGAGTGGCTTGATCTCGAGAATAATGAGAAGAAATAGAAAAATGGCAACCAATTATGGTGACCATATTCTCAAAATTATACTAAAACACATGGGTTATAATTTCAAAATTAATTTGGAATTAATGTGTGTCTCTATGTAAACTTTAATTAACGGTAATCTTTCATCAACGGTTTCATCTTGCGAAATGATGACTTATTGATCGAACCACCTTTTAGGAGAATTAGGAGGCCTAATTTTTTTAAAACATAAACTTAATTTATTTAATAATTAACAACTAATTTATTTATACAAAAAAAAATCAACACTTTTTATTGTCTATTTTAACTCCATTGTGTATGTCAAAAATAAATTTACAATTTGTATATATGTATATTTTTTTTAAGGGAGGAAGAGGAAGAGAAATTTAAAATTGTGCTTATGTATAATTTTTACGTAACCCAAAAAAGCAAAAAGAAAAACTTATATAAAGAGCTTTCAAAATTTTTTAAATTAAAAATTGTAAATTTTTAACAAAAAACCCAGTAAATTTGATTTTATAAAATTGAAGTATAAAAAAGTTTCTTAATAGATAGAGGTATCACAAAATTAGTTACAAAAGAGTTAATTATGGTATTTTTGTTTACAGTTTGTATAAATCCATGGCTACATATTATGTGCCAGCCAGATCACATAATGAGATGTTCGTTATGTATTCCAAGACGTTTATAACATCTGCGGCCGTGGCTTATACTAGCTTAAAAAAATAGATCTAAGCCTAAAATATCTTATTATTAGTGCCTGCCAAATGATCCAATTCAATTTCTAAATACTGTGGTATTTTTTTCCATGAAGAAACAAAAATTTGAATTTTATTTATTAAAGTAATCTATTTTTAATTGGTAATGGGAAATTACTTGAGTAATTTTAAGGTCAACCAGAAACATTGCGGAGTGGTTATGCGCAAAACTTTATTTTAATCGAGTAGAGTGAAAGGTTGATTCCGTTAAGGTCTGCCTGTGAAACCATAAAATTGGTTTACTAAGCATATTTCTGGTTGCTCTTACTCAAAATTACATTGCTAAGCTTGCAACATGCAAAAACTTCTCGAATAGAATGAAATATTTAACCACAGTCATTCTTCTCATTATCAATTAAAAACTTATAAATCAGAAGTCAGAAGAAAAATATATTTTGTCAAATTTAAATTTATAAAGGATAAATGTTGTCACACAAATAGGAATATAAAATATTAAATGCTTTTTTTTCTTAGACTTATTGTAACTTGCAAGATTTTTGGAAATTTTTTGATTGTTATTAACTAAGTAAAAAAAAAAAAAAAAAATGTTGAAAAAATGCAATTATTTGTTTGAAAAGGAATGAATTTAAAAAATTAAGCTTGTTTTGGGAATTCATCGATTTTATAGTCGAATTTGTTGATTATATTTTGTGATATGTTTTGCAGGCTTATTTTTAAAAATTTTAGCTTGCTATGACACTAGATTAATAATTTAAATTTAACAGTTTAATTCGTTCTAGCAAAATCCTGGAGGGATGACAGCGACAGTCCTCGGAAAATCCTCAAGTTCATCTCACGCCAATTTGTTTAAAAATCAACATTTTATTTGGAAATTTTTTGGCAATGATTAAAAAAGAAGTTAATTTTTTCATATTTTGATAGCTCTACCCTAATAAATTATTCGCTATTATCAACCGTTTTGTTTACGTAAACTGATTAAGTAAATAAGCATCATTAATTCATGGGAAGTTTTGTAGAAAAAATGGGATGAAAATTAATAGTGATAAGGAAGTCACTCACAAGTCAACGTGATATTGATTGTTTTCTTTGATTTTTCCTTATCTTCACTTCGTTATAGAAAGTAGGAAAAAAAAAGTGATATTACTTGGTAATATTGATGCGTTCGCATCAGAAAGTTTAGCCAAACTGCCATAATTTGATACAAAACAAATCGTGGATTTTGCTAGACGATAGTACTATCACAGGAAGCAATTGTGACACGTTACATGATCAAAAATACTATTAGAACTGAAAGCTTAGATAGAAAAAGAACAGTGCAAAAACTGGAAACCTAAGTTTGGCATCGCGATTTTGTTTGGAAACTTAGAATTGTCATAAAAAATAAGAAACGATGCTGTTATAAAGACATACTATCAAATGATTATGTGACACATCAATTTGACTCTATTGTCAATGGTTTAACTGAATGGCCCATTGTAATAATAAATTAGGGACGAATGGAAAACTTTTAAGTCTTGACAAAAAGTACTAGTTAGTTCTGCTACAATTACATTCTGGCCATTTTAAAAGTTTTCTAGTGTAATAGCAGACTGTTAAACATAAAAGATATAAAAATGGAATTAAATTTAAAATAAAAAACTTATATAATCAAAATTCGACTTGTGCCTCAAACATAGTCAATGTAAACAAAGATTCACAGAAAAAATTCGAATTGTAAACAAATATTGAGTTGTTTGTGTATACTGTCAAAATAAATATTGTACTTCTAACATATTAACTTTGTGCGATAAAAATTTACATGCATAATATAACATTCACGATACATATGGTTACACTAAGTGCCATAAATCATGAAACAACCCCCTTTTCTGTGTATCTTAGTTTGATGGTCAGTTGAATAATCAATATTGAATTAATTATTATCGACTCAAAGTATCCGAGCCAGTACTAGGGCGACGATGTCTATTTGGTATGGGCGTAACATTAACACCACGTTGTTGATTACCACCTCCGTGTAAAATATCCCAGATGTGATGTACAATTAAATCAATAGCCACTGCAACACAAAGATCCCCACATTGAAGATTTTTGTTAATTGCCAATTAATCGTTTTATTAAATTATTTCAAACAAAAATTTTCATCGCTAATGTTGAAATTTCTCGTCTTTTTTTTATATATTTTCGAAAAACAAGTTTTTTTTTTTTTGTGTTTTAAAATACTGTTTGCAGTGACTATTGTTTTTTTTTTTTTAAATAATTTTGCTTTTGAAATTTTAGATAGCATTTTTTTGTTTTAAAAATTTTGATTAGCGTGTGTTGTTTTATTTGAAATAATTTTCAAATAAAATGTATAGATTGGATGGCAATTAATTAAAAGCCTATTAATACTCTTACTCTAAATAATTCAACGTCAGAGAAAATTTTAACTAAAAAATCTAGTTAACGTATTAAATAAATGCATCTATATATACGAATCGCATCTATATATACTCTGAACGGCACAGAAAATAGAACAAAAAAATATTTTAATTTTGCATTCGTCGTAATTAATCTGGGCCATAACATCTCTTATTCGATACGTAATTGCACAAAAAATTGTGTATATTTATAAATAACTTATAACCGTTGTAAGTTGTCAAATTTGAAAATCATTTAGGTAATATTTGCTGGTGAATATAAATTGATCTAGATATCATTTTAGACTTATCAAGTGTAGTTTCTCGATTTTTTTTTAATGGTACACAAGTTTCCAAAAAGACAATAACGTAAATAGGTCTTTAAGACATGCTCAATCGTGTTAAATTATACTAATTTTAGCTAATGATGAAAGCAATGATTTAAATTTGTTGAAAATGAGTTGAAAAACAATAAACATCTCAAAAGCTCTCGTGTGTCTTTATTAAATCTGATTTATATTGAAATTAAATTTCATTTTTCTAACTGTATAATAATTTTCTGTGCCAATCAGTGTTTTTCAATTTTAAATTTAGCCAAACACAAATTGAAGATAAATTAGAAAAAAATAGTGAAATCAAATATACTCTAAATAATAAAAGCATAAAAATACATTAAAGCTTTAGAAAATTTATTATGAATACTGTTTCTTACCTGTATTATCAGCACCTCTAGGTATTATCACATCAGCAAATTTTTTAGTCTGCAAATAAAGGTAATTTTAAAATAACAAACACATCTAAATTTTTTTCCTTAAAATGTAAGTCTTACCGGAAAACAAAATTCCTCAAATGCTGGCTTTACAAAATTCATATATTGGTTTAAAACTTGATCTAAATCACGGCCTCGTTCATTAATATCTCTTGGTACTGTTTAAGAAAAAATCAGATTAAAAATTTAAATAAATTTTTATAGAGAATTTAAAGTAATAATTACGGATTAAAGGGAGACAAAATTTGGTCAAGAATTATTTAATAACGTGACGAGATACCAAAACGTTTCGAAAATATTGGCAATTTAAAATAATTTTTTGTAAAATTTTGTCACCCCTAAAGTATAATCGAGCTAAATTACCTCTTCTGGCTAATCGCGTATCTGAATCAGTATCCACAAATAATTTCATATGAAATAAATCACGAACTTTAGGAAAATAAAAGACTAGAATTCCTTCAAATAATACCACATCGGCCGGATAAATTGTAGTTATTTGGTCCCTTACACTGTAAACATATTATATAAGTACACGAATATGAATTATTTTTATATAGTGCAGTAAAATAAACTTACACAGAATTTGTGCGATAATCATATCCAGGAATTTCACATTTCTTGCCTGCAAGAATATCTTCCAAGGTGGATAAAATTAATTCATCATCAAATGCGTCTGGATGATCAAAATTAAATTGTCCTTTATCAGCTTTTTGTTTTTCAGCTGGCGTTAATTCTCGATAAAAACTGTCTTGTGAAATACATACGACTTGTCGTTTTGCGTTATCCATATCAACTTGTCCTAGCTTTTCCATAATTCGTTTACATACTGTTGACTAAATTCAAGAAACAAAATTTATTATTATCAAGCCCTTTTTAAGAGAATTAAGAACAAATCGGGAGAAAATAAATTGATAATGAATTTTTATAATTAAAACGTAAATACCTTTCCACTTGCAGTACCACCTGCAACACCAATGAGGAAGGGAGTTTTTCCTTCAACACCGTTGACTTTTCCATTTGTTCGATTCCATACATCACTAGCCCTACGCAAACCAAGATTTGTATTCTCAGCCATTTATATTGTTATTTAATTATAAATTTTCTTAAATTAAATTAAGCAATTTATTTAGAGCATGTAAGCTGTCAAATTATAAGATGTGATCATTTGATAGGACATCTTTCGGTACACGTTAAGTACCAAAAGGCGGTAAATGTAAAAATATTTTTATATTATTAAATAAAATATTACTTACAATTGAAATAAAAATCTTGTATATTCATCACCCATTTTTAAATTAGTTGATCGTAAACGCATAACTGAATTCATTTTTCAATTCAAATTTATAAATATCAATATTGTTGATGCATAACTTTGTTATCGATTCTTCGTATTTTATAATTATAAATAAAGGAACAATATAAATTATCATTAACTATTTCACGGAATGTTTTGCTGTTTCTAAAACAGTTTGTACACGGACAAAAAAAGTGACAATATTGTCCTTGTTGAAAGTGCAAATGAAAAACGTTTTATTTTTATACGAGAAACGTTAATGCAATTACTATTAGCTTGTTAGTTTACACGAATGAAAATTTTTGTATGAATATATAAAAAAAATTGTATGTTTGTAAACTTATATTTTGTGCGATTCTATCAGTATTATTTTTGGTTTCTTTTTGTTTTAAATTGTATGATATAATTTTTACTGTACATAAAATGAACAGCTGTTGATACATAAAGCAGGATTTGTATTTAATAATAAATTTCATTCCACATACCTATCTTGTGAGTTTAATTGAAGTGCAGATTATTGTAATATTTTTTGTTATCTATTGACATTTAAATGATTTTATCCAGTGGCGTATTTTCAATTGCTCTCTAGTTACCAATTACGGTACGGTCTTGAAACTTGACAATATCGAATTTACGTTTATAAGAACCCGAGACATTTCCCACAATGTATTCTGACTGAATTAATATATTCATTGAGCCAGCTTTGAAGCTTTATGCTTAAATTCATAGCAAAATAAACATTTCTAAGCAAGTGTTTTGCATTTTGTCTCTTTAACAGTACACTTGTTATTTTTATTATCTATTATGTGGTTTTGAAAGCTCCTAATCACCTGAGGCTTTGGCCACGGAGTCCGAGTTACCTTATGTAAATCCAGCCCTAAAATTTGTGCACTACCTTCCTATAAAAGCACAAAAATTTCTCATGTTGGTTTACCCTTATATTCGCCACTGCTTTTGTCCAAAATTTTATTTATTGACTTTTTTTTTGAATATCGATGATTCATGGTAAATACTTTCTTTAATCAGTTCAAAAGTTCATTCTAAAGATTATTGTATATTTTAATTATCAGAAGTATTTTTGGGCTAATGAAGTAAAAATTGAATTTATTATAATTCAATTTTTAAATAATAATTTTAAGAAATCATTAATTAAATTAAATAATTTATTTTTACTCTTGATATATATATATATATATTTATATTTTTTTTATCAATTACTTGGAAAGAAGCTCCGCGCAATTAAATTTGTGCTGATCAATTAACATGTGATCATGTTATCCCCGTCAGGGGTATCGACGCAACCATTTTGAATGGCAAGTTGCGAGGCGAAAATGTATTGCTGCCAAAAATTTCCATGATTCTTACAGATGTGACAATTGATTTCAAACGTATTCAATTTCCAATTAGATTGGCATTCGCAATGACGACCAATAAGTCATAAGGTCAAACGTTGTCTGTTTGTGGCTTAGCTTTGGGTATACCATGCTTTTTCCATGGACAACAATATGTGGCATGTTCTCACGTGGGAAAACCATCCAGTTTGTTTGTGTTGGCTATAGACGGGCTGACCAAAAATATTGTACACTCCATTGCGCTGAGAGAATGATCATCGTTTATTTTTCGATTGCCATGGTTAGTAGTAGAAATACGAATATGTATTTTTGATGTATAGATAACTATCAAGAACTGTAATTTAATATAGATTTGTTACTTTAATAAAGAGCACTTTATTAACCTAAATAAAGTATACTTTAGTCGTCTACAACGCTTCATTCCTTTTTCAATTATAATAACATCCTCACACACTTATAGTGTTGGTTATTTTTAAAAATATTTCCTAGAAATTATGTATATGGCAAAACAACGTTTGCCGGGTCAGCTAGTATTTAATAAAAATGTAAATTTTATAGATAGAATTTCGATATCCTTCTCGAAAAAGATATAATATATAAACAGATTTGATTAAAAACCGATTGTCACATGTCAATTGTCACATATAGTTTTAATATTTCTCAAAAGATTGCCATACTAGTTTTGATTTGTCATACTAGGATTTAATACCCAAAATCTTGGCAACATAATTAACTGACTTATCTAGACCAGCTTCTCAATTGGCTAGTCTTTTAGCGAATTTCGGAAAAACTAATTATCAGATAGACAATGAAAGAGCAAAATAAGTTGAAAATGGTGATTAGTATTAAATTGTAAAATTCCAATAATAAAAACACATTTATAACGTTTAGTTACTGTTAATTGCAGACGAAAAATTTTTATTGCCCATTTTATACGAAATGTTATATACAAAATAAATAACTACTATAACAAGTACATGACGAAATCATTATTTAAAAAATGTAATATATTATGAAGATGTTTTTGACTCTAAAATTCAATTTGAAATATAACTATTCAAATACCAACTAAATGATCAATCAAATATTTGAATATTTTTTAAGTTTAAAGAAAAAAGGACGCGTGTACTTATATACGCGCGTCATAAGTTATACTGCTTTGGCATCATTAAAAAACAATTTTTAATTGCATGCAAATGATTAATTACAATAAAATAATAAAAGGACTGGAGAAGGATAGTCAACATAGCCAATAAAGCTCAGTTGAAAAATTAAATAAATAAATATATATTGTCTTACATTAAGTGTAACATAAATTATAACAACTAACTCAATCTGTGAGTTTTGTGTGATGGTGATGCGCGTGCATCTTAAAATTTCACTCTCATCATTTTTTTAATAACGTGCTTAAAGAAGAGTAACTTCAAAAATTTATTTTTTTTAATTTATAAACATAAAATAGTGATAAAATATAATGAATTTATAAAAGTAATCGGTTTGATATGAGCTTAATATGTAATGTGTTATTGAATGCACTTGTGTTGATGAATGATTATAATAACATTTATGTAATACTATCGATACAAAAAGAACATCATTATTTACAAAAAATATTATAATATTTGATAAACAATTTATAATACAAATTATAATTTATCATTTATTATTGTAACTTATATTTTTGAAAATCTATATTGATTGGCGGTTGTTGTCCTTGAGCCTACTGTTGCTACCTGACCAATTTCTCGGTACGGAAATATTTATTGTAAAACATTTTAATACTGTATGGTAAATGGACTCGCTTACGATATCCGTGGGTGACGCATGGATGTTTTGATAAATTTTGGCAAAACAAGCTAAAATAAGACGAAAATGAACAATACCAATTTTTGAGTTTTCGTCCATTTTTCGAGTTATTCATGGGTAAATTTCGATTTTTGCCCCAATTTTCTAGATCACATTATTTTGTATTTTATAATTACGTAATTCGACTACAAAAAAGTCATCATCAGTATGAATTAGCTAGTTGTAATGATTCTCTGAGGAAATGTTACTCGTTGCTAATTTGGGGACGGTTTGCCAAATTAGCAACGAGTAACATCTCCTCAGAGAATCATTACAACTAGCTAATTCGTACTGATGATGACTACTTTGTAGTCGAAATACGTATTTATAAAATACAAAATAGTTTGATCTAGGAAATTGGGGAAAAAATCGAAATTTATTCGAAAAATCCTAAAGTTCTCATTAATAATTATAAAATTATTCATGGGTGTTTTAATCACAGGTTGAACGTACGGGTCAAAAACTAACCCGACCCGAGCTAACTATATCTCAGAAATTCATGGGTTGATAACAGTCGAAAATGGCGTATATGTATTTTTAATAGTTTTATTAAATAATCAAGTGTTGATTTCTTATAAACGAATTAAATTTCGGTTATTTGTGCTTGATTTGTGTTTAAATTAAAGTCATTTAACAAAAAATAATAATTAAATATTGTGACATGTTTTAAATTGTGGTATTTATGTGACATAAACACGATAATTTCTAAAAAAAAAAGTGTCGATAACTAGGCGAAAATCAGAAAATTGCTATTCTTCATTTTCGCCTCATTTTGGCTTATTTTACCAAACTTAATCAAATCGAGGCACCACGGATATCGTAATCTCTGTGCTGCTACTGCATGCACCCGATGTTTTTCGTTTGAAATTAGAGAGATTATTTTATACTTTTTAGTCCGTTAAAAAAACATGGATCCGTCATCACGATAACTCAAAAATAAAAGAGATAGCGAGCTGAAATTTTGGTGACGTATTTTAAGCATAAAAAGTTAGTTTAAGTTCGTGAATGAGCAAAATCGATTCATTGGGTCCAATGGATCCCTGATCGAACTTAAAAGGATAAGTTTAAATAAAAAAATTGTTTATTTTTTTTAACCATTTTTTCGTTAAATGATTGAGCTCTCTACAATTGTAGCTCAAATTTGGTTAAAAAACACATACTACATATTATAATTATTATACATGTATACATATATAACTGTATAGATTGGATATTTATACTATTTTATGAATGCTAATTAAAAATAGTTCAAACAATGAAATTCAATCATACACCGAGTATCTAAACAATTAACTCTGAGAGTTGTTATCAACACTTGTTTAAAAATTAAAATCCATAATTTTCTTATACAATTGAAAAAAAAAAAAATATTAACTTTAATATTGAAATCATATATTAAAAAAAAATCAAAATAAAAAGGTTATCTTAATATTTTTGGTTAATATATTTTTTTTTTTATAAATATTCTAAACAAAAGGATAAATAATATTAAAAAAATAATAATTGCTTTAAGACAAATTTTTTTACCCTTATTCAATTTTTTTTCAATATTATTTAATTTATTATGTAAGATTAGACCACCCACAATGAGTTGTTTTTTTTTCGATTAACTTAGATTCAAATATCTAAATACTAAAATTAGAGTTCAAAAATCTAATTTTTGTTTTTGTATGGAATTTCAATTAAAATACATAGAGTTTTAGAGATGTACCGGATTGGTATAAATCCATGGATACGGATATGAATATAAAGCCATAAGTAACGTAATACCGTAACGCAATTTTGACTAGTAAGAGCAATCTTTGTGGGGACGAGAATGCGTAACACCGTCATGTAATAAAAGTTGATATGCGACGATGTTACATTGCGTCTCAAAAATTGACGGTAAATTTGAATCGCTCAAAATATTTTGCTTGGTGGGGTTACAAATAGTGTGGACTCAATAACGTAACATTTGCAAAGACAAGATGTAACTATTATTCATTTTTATTTTAATTGTATTTAAATATTTCGATATGGAGTGAAACGAATGAAATACAATTCAATTTATTGAAATTAATCAACAGAAACACATAGATTGAACGCTATGCAACACGTAGCAACATCGTAACATCGCAACACCTAGAAACCATTGGTCTCGTAACACGTAACATGTAACACGTAGCAGTACAGATTTAGGATACGGTGTAACGCTACGAACGACTGTTTCACGTGTTTACGCTGCTTAAGAAGTCTAGAATAACAGGTACGGTTAGGAATACGATTGCCATTACTTCCAAATTCGGGAAAATATTGTCAAGCCGTTCCAGTTGGCTATTTAAGAAAATATATTCGATAATGTGTAGTTGTATTTTTATATAAATGCTGATATATGTGGAATCATTCATCCGATTTTGATAAAATTTTATATGTAGTTACATGATGTAGTTTTACGTCTCTGACTTTGAACTTTTTCTCTGAAATAGATTTTGAATTTTGAAGGAGAACAAATTTTACCAGAAAATCATGAGAAAATTTTGTGGCAATTGATGGCAGTGTATCTTTAGTGCAATCAATAATTGTTTGAATTGTTTTTAATTAACGAATAATTAATAATAATAACGGGGTTTTATCTCCGTTTCAAAGATTTAAATGTCCATTATAGAGGCCACTCTAATCGTTATTTTTACTCTTTATTTATTTAAACTGTACATCTAATACTATACGGTTAAATTCATGATGTGAGTGGAGCTCGTTATTTCAATTACTTTGCTCTTTTTCAACAATGACTGTTTGAGCAGTTAACCGCCCTGATAATTATAATTGACTGTCTTTACTCGTTTGGTCACTGCGCACGTGAATTTGTATAAAAAAATTCGAATATGTAATTAAGTAATATTCAAGTCGTATGCTTAAATAAATCCATTTTTTATAAAATTTGGATCAAAATTACTAAAATCGGAAATTAATTGTCATTATAATCGAACACAATTATTAGTCTTTGTTTTTCAATTTTGCCAATCCTTAAAAAATTGTAAAAATTCAAGAAAAAATATTTTTTTCTCGAAATTTAACAAAAATTTTAATGTAAGCAGAATGTTGTCAAAGCGAATTTTCACTTCTTGATTTTCAAAAAATTCAGTGAAGTTCCCATCTAAATCTACGTTTCCTGTAGTGTGTTGTATCATAGTGCATCCGCCAAAAAAAGTAGGTTAAATTTGGTAATCTTTTAACATTTTGACCCAGTATACATAATTTTTTGAGTGAACTATTGATATAAAAATATTTTGGATACCACATTTAATGTTATTTTTTTACATAAATTGTGCAGAAATAACGGGTCATATATAGGCATTTTGTTTTCATCAAATATATATATATATATATATATATATATATATATATATATATATATATATATATATATATATATATATATATATATATATATATATATATATATATATACTTCTTTAAATACACTTTAAAAATACATATCATATACTTGATGTACTTGAGAAGAATTTCAGACTTCTATTCTCGTTCTGAGAAAAAGTTATTAATTTTACTTCGAAATTCGAAATAAAAATATTTTTATTTGAACTTGAGTTATATCGTCCAAATTTAATTATTGAAGTTTTTATGGATGTGGACTAAATTATTGGATATTAAAAAATTTTTTTAATTATTTTTACGACGTCTCGAGGTTTTTACATCCCTGATGATGACTAAATAAAAAAGTCGAAACGTCGCAAAAATAATAATTAAAAATAATAATTTTATTTAAAATGTTATAAATAATTTTTATGATTTTATTCACAGTTTCGATACCGAGTTTTTACTCGGAATATACCAGTACGTTTTGAGGTCCCTATGATTCCAAAAAAAATGGTTAATTTGTTTCCCTGAACGCAAAGGAGCAACATTCCAAAATTTTATATTTAAGCTTCGGATGATCCAAGGACGGAAAAAAATTCATTAAATTCGACTAACCGGACATCTCACTATTTCCAGTGATTTTCAGGGTTTTTCCTGAAGATTGGATGAGTAATATCTGACATATCCTGATTGATTTACAATTAATATATTAATCTTCTTAATTATTGGTCTGGTTGCTAAATGTGATACGCTCCAATGATGGTTTTAATAATATGTGTGTTTAACAATTTGAATTGAAGAGAAGATGGCATGATGATCATCATATCATCTACGATGAATGTACTGTACAAGTACCAATGAGAGAAGAAGTCAGTACTCACTCACTCAGTACTTATCAAAAACAAAATGAATAAAAAAATTTAAAAAAAAGAATGTTTGTAAACATTCAACATGAAAATCGTTTTAAAATAATATATATATAAGCAGCTCTGGCGTAATTTTTAAAATAGTTTTAGTGTTGCGGGTTTTATGTTAATTGATTGTATTTAAAAATCGTAAATTAGTTCTTTTTATTTTATAACTTAGCAAATATTCACACTTTAACTGTAACATTTACATGTACTACAACGGATGAATAAATATATCGGCTGTTTTATTAAAGTTCAAACAATTCCCTTTATAGCAATATGAGTTCCTAAAGATTTCTTATTTATGATTTGGACATCAGAATTATGTCCAAAAAGAATCCTTAAAAAAGTGATCAAGACGTCGAATGCGCCACTTATTGAACACCTTGAACGCTGACAATCTGACTTTCAAGTCCTTTTTTTTCTATGCATAATACGCTGAGCAATATTTACCGCGAAAACAAAGTTTTGGTATTGGTGTTTATAGAAACACCTAATTGATCCATTTCCGGTTGCCCGTCCGTCGGTAATCACGGTAACTCACAACAAAAAGAGATAACGAGTTGAAATTTTGATGATATATTCTAAACATAAAAAGTGAGTTTAAGTTCGTGAATAAGCAAAATCTATCCATTGGGTCCAATGGAACCTTGACCAAACTTTTAAAGTATAAAAGATAGAAGAAAAATACAAACATTTTTTCGTAAAATGTTAAGATTCGCCAAAATTGAAGCTCAAATTTATTTAATTATCACATATTGGTAATTAATTACAATACATATTATTATTATACATGTATACATATATCACTGTATAGACTGGATATTTATAGTATTTTATCACAATGGCCGTATACAATGTGCACAAATATTAGATACTTTATTTACAAGAATAAATAAATAATTATTTTAATTGTTTTAAGATTTAGTCTTTCTCAAGGAAGAATTACATCACTTATCCTAGATTAATTTGATAATCTCAAAAACAAATTTCAACCAGATCGTTCGAGAAGAATTTGTGGTAAAACTAATCAGTTGGTATCTTGTCTTAATCTTAGATTTTTAACTTTACGAAAAATCCACCAAATTCATTTTTAATAAAATAAAGACCATGAAACAATAACTAATAAAATTGTAGATTATTATTATTCGATAACAGTAGATAAAATTTTAATTAAAATGGAAATCTTCAAACATTGATACTGACTCATATTTGAGTATCTAAACAATTAACTCAATTAACATATATATATATATAACAATTCATAATTGTTCATAGAGATTTGATAATGATTTTAAGTCTTCAATTATGGTGGAAGCGTAAATAAATGAATTCAGCATATCAATATCTTTAATAAATTAAACGTTAACTGCGCTTCCACCATAAATATATCGACTTATATATACACATAAATATAGGCATAATCGAGTTTCGTGTTTTGTTTGGTCGTTATTGGCGAGTTTTAGTGTTTTTTGAAAAAATTGTATGTTTATTGTCAAATTTTCATAATTCTTAAAATTGTTTCTTGCAAATGCGGAAACCAATTATTTTAAAGTGGGGTGATTTGTATTAACTTCTATAATTCATACAGAAGTTTTGGGTCATTGTGATCGAAATTCAACCAATGTGGCGAACATAAACTATATTTATTGAATATGAATTGAAAATGTTGTGTATCGAGGAGGTAGGGGGAGGGGGTGTGCAATAGGTAAACGTCATTTGTAGTGAAATATCGAGTTACATGATTTTATATTGGTTGATATTTTTTGAGGCTGTTCCGCTGAAATATTCAATGATTTTTCAATATCAAAATAGTATTTTTACCCAGACCATAATTACCAATATGGTTGAATTATTGATATAGGGCACTGGACTAAATTTTTTGTTATTAAGCGTCTTTATTTCACGAACATGGATTTGAAGTTAGTTTTGAAAAATGTTATAAAATAAGTAAGATATGGACATTCAAAATTCCTAATTAAACAAGGAAGAAAATATCAACGTGTGATGTCAACTGTTAGTATTTCTATATGAATTACATGTAAAACATCGTTTTCAAGAAAGAGATAGAAAAGAAAACATCTTTGATAGCTTATAACTTCTTTGTTATACTCAACATACATAATATGTCAGAGTCTAAGGATTGTAACGCTGGGATATATTGACCGCACAAACAAAATTTTAACTAGTCCATTTCCGGTTGTCCGTCCGTCCGTCATTATGATAAAAAATATAAAGAAATAAGAGCGGAAATTTTAGTGATGTATTCTAAACATTAAAAGTTGTGAATAAGCAAAACCGGTCCATTGGGTCCAATAGATCCTTGACCAAACTTTTAAACTATAAAATATAGAAGAAAAATAAAAGTACACAAATTATTTTGTAAAATTTTAGGATTTGCCACAATTTAAGCTTACATTTAGCTAATTACAATACATAATATTATTTTACATATATACATATATAACTGTATAGACTGGATATTTATAGTATTTTATGAATGCTAATTAAAAATAGTCCAAACATTGAAATTCAATCATATGTCGAGTATCTAAACAATCAACTCTTTTAGTTGTTATCATGTTTTTGAATCAATTTTCATTGAGTTTTCAAATTTTGTTGTAGTATTTTGAGTCTCCAGTTTCACATTTTAATGTGAAATATAGCAAATTTAGAATCAATTCTTTCTTCAGTATCAACTTTGTTTTACTGCTTATAGAATTATATATCTTTTTAACTCTTTGCATAAGGTCTGTAGGACCCACGCACAACCTATAATTTATACACCTTGTATACACCATTCTTACACATACAAGACACACATATTATACCTTTACATGTATATATCATCTATGTGTGTAAAGTTTACCTATAATAAGATGAATTTATATATATGAAAAAAAAAAAAATTAATAACGAAGGTAGTTGAACAACATTTTTTAAGAGTGGGGATCCATGCGGCCGCGGTCTGTTCAACAACAACAGTCAGCAAACTTTGTGTGTTGTTTTGTTTCTGTTTGGCGGCCAGTCTGTTCGATGCGAACGTTTGCGAGCGTAGCTTGGAGCTATGGTTTGTTTGTAGACACATCTTCACGTTTGTTTTTGTTTTTGTATGAATTTAATTTTGTTTAATTAACGTAATATTTACGGCAAATTGGTGTTTATTGTTTATTGTATTAATCAATTTCCATGTGCTTTCTATTAAATGTTTTGTGCTAATTTTTAGTTTCATGAAAGTTTTTTACAATTTTATATGGTGTGTGTTTTTTTTTATTGCATGTGATTTTTAATTGTTTTATTTTTTTTTAAATGTGTTTTTAAAATTTTGTTATTTTTCTTTACAATAAGGATTATGGAAAACGTATTAATAAAAAAATAAAGTAAGTATTTTGTAATAATTTTCCCAAGTATTTGTCGACATATGTCTTGTTTTCCATTAATTAATTTTCCAACTAGTGTGTGTGTGTGTGTTTTATTTTTCATATATGTGGCCATGTGATTTTCAATTGTTTTATGTGTCAATTGTTTATAAAAACAGAGGATTATGGGAAAATGTTTGTAATATGTGATAAGTCAGGTATTTTTTTTAAATATTTTTACAAAATAATATTTTTTTTTCAAAAGAGATTATCATAGCATTCTTTGGTGTATTTAATTGCTGAATAAGATTATAATATATAAAGTTGTTTTTTATTTTTTTTTATTTAAACCATAAATTCTTTTACCTGTGACATCAGATTATGCCCGGTAAATTATTATAAATAAGTAAAAAAATGCTGGTGGAATTTATTAATAAAAGGAGCTATATACGCTGTGTGGTTTTGACTACGTAAAATTAATCTTTTATTTTTAATTTGTTGGAAAAGTGTTTGATAAAACTCTTTTTCATTTGAATTTTGTTTAATCAATGGTTTCATCAAATACAAGTTTTTTTTATCAGCAAAAAACCTAGTAAATCTGGAATACTTTTTTTTTTTTCTAAAATTTATAAATTATAATAATTATGAAGTTTGTCTTAGGAACGAATATTAAAAATAAAATTTTGAATAAATTATTATTTTTTAATCAAATATATTTCTTATTATTTAAGCTTGCTGATTTATTAAAATCATTCTTATATTGTCTCCAGGCTATTTTTGACTAATACAGACAATTTTGAAGGTTTTCTTGGTTAAATTATAGGTACTTATTTGTGATTTTATGAGAGCTTAAACATCACCAAAATTTCAAAAAAAAATTTTTTTTGAGTTTCAATAATTGAGGTCAACGAAACTCAAAATAACATTTATATTATGTTTGATCGGCTAGTTTTTGAGGTAACACAAGAAACGGCTACGAGAAATCGGTTTTCGTATAGAATTTCAAGAGATATTTCAATTAATAAGTTTCCATTCGTGATAAAAAACGTTATTTTTGAAATTTACGAGTCAAAATTACCTTATAACGGAATTTTTTTCGATTTCCATTTTTTGCAATTTTTTTAAGAGGTACCCTCTGATGGTTTAGAAAAACCATTTATTTTGGTTATTTTGGCGCAAAAATTTCAAAAATCGGATCTATTCAACGATTGAATAAGTATTTTTTAAGATATTATCTATGAAAATCGTATCTGTAGAACAATAATCTATAGTCGTTTCAAGCGATATTTAAAAAAAAGCTATTATTTTTGTGGTTTTTAGATCTTAATAACCCTTAAAAACGCAAAAATAGATAAAATTGTTCTGGATATTTAAAAAAAATAACTTCAAAGGTTACTTCTGTTATCATTAAAATGTCAGTTGCGATAATCAGATTCAAAAACTTAGATATTTTTAACAACTTTTGTTATATTAACACATTATATCCATTTTATAGAAGAAGAAATGACTAATGAAATTGTGAAAATCCATTTTTATAAAATAATAATGGAAATTTTTAGCTATGTCTTTTCACTTTAAAAATATTTTAAAATTACGAGTGCACTTTTGGACTTATAAACTTGATTACTTGATAATGGCTTTAAAAGTCAAAGGTGCACTCGTAATAAAAAAAAACTTTTTATTAAAGTGAAAATTAGACAAAGTTAAAAGTGTCCATTATAAAACAAGATCAAACTTATATTTCTCTAGGCAACAACACACACCTTATAAATATGTCAATGGCCTAAACAAATAATTTCCTTTAAGTATAGAATATTCGTGTAAGGGATAAGTTGTGTAAATTGATTAAATAATGTTAAAAATATGATGGCTGTCGTTAAGGGTTACGATCGAACTGAACGCTATCATGATTATTATTTACAATGAATTGTATATTGAATGAATCAGAGTCCTTTATTTACATAAAATATAATAAACATTATATTATGTAGATAATGCTGACTAACGACATTTGAATTTTATTATGTAAGTATTGCGGAATCCACAGCTTCATGTGTGTGGTTGAAACAGATGTTATTCAGGCCTTTATTTGGAGAAAAAGCCAGTATATTTTGCAGTCTAGTGTGTACTTATCATTACCCAGAACGTTTCCAAGTAAATCAGTTTTCTGAAAATCTTTTAGAAAATATACATAGTTAGGAGTGTCCTTTAAGGAAAAATTTTTTTTTCATACCTTGAGGCATTAAAGATTTGTTCACATTGATGAATCGATTACGATTTCCGTATCGCCGTAATTTTTTTATGAATTTTTGCAGAACAAGCAAAAATAAGACGAAAATAAAGAATATCAATTTTTGAGTTTTCGTCTATTTTTCGAGTTATCCAGGGAAAATTTAATCACAGGTGGAACGTAAGGGCAAAAAATCAACCCGACTCGTTCAATCTACACCTCACAATCCATGGGTAGTTTAATCATAGATTGAACGTAAGGGCCAAAAACCAACCCGACCCGTGCAAACTACACCCCACAAAATTCATGGGTTAATAACAGTCGAAAATGGCATAACTGTATTTTTAATAGTTATATTAAATATACAAGTGTTGATTTCTATTAAACATATTAAATTTCGATGATTTGAGCTTTAATTGAGTCATTTAACAAAAAATAAAATTAAATCTTGAGACATGTTTTAAATGGTGGTATTTATGTGACATAAACACGAAAATTTCTAAAAAAAGTGTAGTTACGATAACTCGAACAATAGGTGAACACTCGAAAATTGATATTCTATATGTTCGTCTTATTGATTATTTCGAAATCGAGATAAACCGTGTTTTACCCTTAAAAACTCACCACCTTCAAGTTTCCGACCTCAGATCACCCGTAAATTATTTTTCCATTCATTTTTATTATATTCTCTTCCGTTTCCAATGAGTTTCTTTTTTTTCACTTTTTACCATTTTTAAAGGCTTCTACTCTGGTCTAATAATCTCGTAACAATTAACGAGATAATATAATAAAATCTGTGAAACCATTTGTTGGTCATTTTCTTTCTGATAAAATCAATAAAATATCATCAGAAAATACAAAAATCATGTAAATTTAAGACATGACCTACGAATATTTATTTATTCTTTTAAACAAATCCTTAACATATTATTGTATACGTTTTTTAAAACATATAATTAATATTTTTCTCTATTTTATTTATATTTTTTTAAATTATAATCAGAAGAGAATGTGTTTGTTAACATAAATATTTATAAACAAAAAAAAAAGTAATTATATTTATAAGAATATTTCGTATTTGATATTTTTTAAATAATAAACTTTTTATATATTAAAATGTTAATAATTTTTTTATTTTTATTTATTTTGTTTAAAGTTTTCTGCTTGAATAACATATGAATGCACGTTATTCGCTATTTTATTATTATTTTCTTATTTGAATTTAATATTTTTGTGTATAATTTGAGAAATTTAATGTAGAAATTAGGACATTCATATTTTGATTATTATTTTATTTTTGTATGTATTAAAATACAATCATTTTTATATATGCATATAATAATAAACAGTTGAATGAGAAAAAATGAATTGAAAGAACTGTCAATCATCGATTTCGAGTGAGATTTCTGTAGTTTTAAGAAGTTTGACCAGCTATCTAACTTGAACCCAATCTATCTCAGTCCCTCCTACAACAAAAAAATTCGAGTTGTTCATTAAAACCTAGTAGTATTGATAGAAAATTTAATCCAACTTGATCAGATTTGAGTTTCACCGATTTTGAGAAAGATTTCGGTTTGACAATTTGCCAACTTGAAACCAATGTAACTTAGTATGCATATTATCAAAGAAAGCTATAGAATTCTTGCATCAATTTCCAAGATCAAAAATTTGTACCGTTATCATGCGAATTGTCAATAAATTAGTAACGAATAATATCTCCTCGCAGAATCATCAGCTAATTCATACTGATGATGACTACTTTGCAGTCGAAATACGTATTTATAAAATACAACAAAATTGTTGATCAGAAAACTCCTAACTTGACAAGCTTATTTAAAACTAGCAAGAACTGACAGAATATTTGATCAAATCCAACTTAATTCAATTTGAACTTATTTTTCGGTTTAATTTTTTCGGTTTTAAACCCGGAAAAACGTCCGTTATGGTCGTTAAAAACTAAAAAAATTCATAGTTTTATAAGTTGCCAGGATTGTTAAGTCAGATATTAATTACAGTCTAAAGTTTGTAACGCTAGAAAATATTGAATCCACAAACAAAATTTTAGTATCCGTGTTCATAGAATTTGTGCATTTCCGCATGTCTACCGGTCGATCGTCATCAAGACTTAAAAACGAAAAGGGCTAGCTGAAATTTAGGATCTAATGGGTCCAATTGACCCATGACCCAACTTTTAACACATAAAAGATTGAAGAAAATTTAAAAGAAATTTTTATTTTTTTAAAACAAACAACATTGTAACATTTTTTCGTAAAATGTTTGGATTCGCCATAATTTTCGCTCAAATTTTGCTAATGAATATAAATAATAACAATGTATTCAATTTATTCAATTCGTATTATTATATATGTATATTTGTAAGTGTATAGATTTTGAATATTTTGAAGTATTTTATGAATGCTGATGATAAAAAATTGATATTCAATCATCATGATATCGAGTATCTAAACAATTAATTCCGTTAGTTGTTATTTTAACTTATTTATTTTAACAATTGTTCTTATACAATAATCATTTTTTTATGAAGAATACAGTATAAATTATATAGAAACAATTGAAAAGTAATTATATTTTCAATAAAATAATAATCTAAGTGGTATATAGAAATTTTAAGTTTTCGAATATCTTTTTGAATGGTTTTTATATCAAATATGTGAAAATTTCTATAAATTGGAAGCCTGAATCTTGGCATTGCATGAATATATTTGTCAGGAAAATTGAATGTATCAACCAAAAGCATCTTCCAAATGTTATTTTGACTTTCTTCGCTTAAATCCAAAAAAAAAACATAAAACTTGTATCTTACCATGAAAATTTTATGTTTTATTTATAATTTAAAAAAGCCGTGGTGGATATGAATAGTGACCAAACCAACAACTTACTGATAAATGTTATTTTTTGTATTCCGTTCGAAACGGTTATTAGCTTAATATATTCTTACAATTAATTATCTATACAAATTAGCACAAATTAGCATATTTGACCAGGCGTTTGGAAATTATTGATTTCAAACTCGTACATATTATTATTACCTGAGGCCTAGAAAAGGTGTAAAAAAATATAGATAAGGTGTGGTTAAATTTGGATAAATATTTCAAAGATCATTTGAACTTCTCACGGCCCACAAAACGGTTTCTTAGGGCTACCATAGTAATAAATCTATTGTTGAAAGTGAAGCGAATATTAATCGTATAAAATCGCGTACACACACACCTTACAATTAATTCTTAAAAATCTTCATGTATCTATTTTTCTGCATAATTTAAGATGTCAAATAAATCAAGAAATATTTTTTAATTAATTAATTTTTTGAATAAATTTACTTATAGAAAAACGTAGGTTTTTTTTCTCTTAATTATGTCAGTAATAATTTTATTGTAATTTTATTTTTATGTTTTTATATGCAATTTAATAAATATTCGTTTATTGAACCTTTGAGAGTTTAATCATATTTAATTATAATGAGTATAATTTACATTATAACAATTGTTTGTTTGTTCCAAAAAAAACGTGCTATACTTACACCAATTTTATGGTAAAATGCTCCACTTAGATTACAAATAAATATAAATAGTGAAATCCGGTTTATAACAAGTGAAGATAACAACTAACAGAGTTAATTGTTTCGATATATAATTGAATTTCATTGTTTGGAATATTTTTTATTAGGATTCATAAAATACTATAAATATCCAGTCTATATACAGTTATATATACTTGTTTTATTATTACCAATATATGTTTATTAGCCAAATTTAAGCTATGATTGTGGAGAACATTTTACGAAAAACTATTTCAAACAAAAGTTGTTTGTTTCAAAAAAATAAACATGTTTTGTATTTGAACTTATCTTCTATCTTTTATAGTTTAAAAGTTGGGTCAAGGATTCCATTGGACCCAATGAATAGATTTTGCTCATTTACGAACTTTAATTCAATTTTTATGTTTAGAATACATCGCTATTCAGTTCGCTGTCTCTTTTTGTTTTTGAGTTATCGTGATGACGGACGGACGGACGATGGACTGTCTGAAATGGACTAATTAGGCGTTTCTATGAACACCTAAACCAAAATTTTATGTGTGAGGTCAATATTAGGTAGTGTTACAAACTTTAGACTGAAATTAATATACTCTGACATATTATGTATGTCCAGTATAAAAAATTGTATAAATAATCATTTCTTGATTATTTATACATTTCGGTCGTAATGACGATTTTCGATCAATTCTCAAATCGATTCGGGTAAAACTATTAAGAAATTCAAGATATTTTACATATTCTTAGTAAGTCTTAAAAATTTGAACTACTCTTTATCATTGTATAAAAGTTAACTATATGCTATCTTGGCGGAAGGTTAAGTTAACTTAGTAAACTGAATTTTTGGACTAGTGGCCCGGTTAATATTTTTAACTAAATTTGCACAGTAAGTCCAATATATTATTCAATGAACAATCATTTAAGAAAAAATAAGTTATATCTATAATATAATAAATGACTTCTGGTTAGCTATTAGACAATGTTGAGTCAGTATTTCATTGTTTAACAACACCATGTGTAAATAATATATATATAAACTTTCATTTGATTATCAAAGTTTGTTGTCTGAATTAAATGACTTTTAGGTAACTGTGAAATAAATTTTAAATTGAAATCTAATTTTATTCACTTCTTTTCGTTTCAACCAATTTAAAAAAAAATGGAGTAAAAAATTCGTTTACCATTAATTCGAATGCCATGAAAGCTTCTATTTTAAAAAATATTGAATACTTTAAAGCTTGTTTAATTCGTTGGATTCAATGTGTTTGAAACAATTGGAAAACAATTTGTGTATTTGCGTCAAAAACGGTCTGTGTGAAAAGATTTTGAGTAGATTTTTGTGTATTAGTTGAGTTTCTTCTGTTACTTGAAAAAAGTGTCATGATTTTAAACAAAATGGTTAACTGACCTCTCAATTTTTCACATAAGAAGTTTACTACATAAAAAATATCGACTTTTATTGACTGTTCGTACTCGATAGAAATTTAAATAAATGAAGTAAAATAGTTTTCTTAATAAGCATTAAATATTTACTTATATTAAATTGATGACCTAATCTCTGTATTGAAAATCAAATAATTGAGTTAACAATGATTTTGTGTTAAAAATTCAACGTATATTTGTGTGTAGATAATCAATATTAATTTTGTGTGGACCATCAAAACAGTGTTGATTTTACTCTGTAAATAAAACGTAAAATTGATAATTTTTTCGAACATTGCTTCGAGTGTCTGGCAATTTCTGTTTAAATTGGTTTTAACTGATAATTCTGTATAATTTTCATGCAAAATCTTTTTTAAACAAAATTTGAATGCATAATAAAAATATGTAATAATTTATCGAATCGGAAAGTTAGTGGACTGATATTTGAATCCAGAATGAATCTAATAATTTATCGAATCGGAAAGTTAGTGAACTGACCTTTAAAGACCATATCCTTCATCTTATATTATTTATGATTTTAAATAATGGGTAGGTTGTTGAAATTTTTAGTATTTATGTCAGTATGGTGGAATATTTACTTATTTAAATGTTTATATATTCAAAACTGTGTTCTTCTATTGAATCTTTGAGAGAGTTATAAATGGAAATGAAAATGTATTTAAATAAAATATTTTTAAAAAAACTTATGAATTAATAATAAAGAATGAATTGTATTCTCATATTATGTGTTTATAATGAATCATTTCAAATACATCTCATTCAAGTTTGTTCGCCCACAATCAAATCTAAAATATATTAAATTTTATTTAATGACGGCATTTGTTACTCTGTTTATCTTTCGTATTATTTGAAAGAGATCAATCTGTAGGATAAATATGGGAACCCTTTGAAAACAGGTAAAAACTGCTTAGATTGTTTAATGGTCCATATTCAGTTAGTTTCGTTATTAAGTCCGAACTAGTATTCAAATTAATATTCTTTAAGAAAAGTGGATAATATTCTTTAGGATGCGTGTACTTATGTACGAGCGTCAGAAGTATACTTCTTTGGCATTATTTAAAAACAATTTTTAATTGCTTGTAAATAATTAATTACAATAAAATAATAAAAGGTCTGTTGATGGATAGTCAACACAGTCAATAAAGCTCAGTTTAAATTTGAAAATTAAATAAAGAAATATATATTTTCCTACATTAAGTGTAACATAAATAATCACAACAGCTTCAACCTGTGACATTTGTGTGACGATGATGCGCGCGCATCTTAAGTATTAAATATTTTTCTTGCTTTTCAGTTTCCTTCAATTTGATGAAGTGAATTTTGAATAGATTCTCACAATTAATTACTCCTTAAACAAGTTTTTGAAATAATCGATACGAGAAAAACATCTCATCTCTCTAAAAACGTTTGATTCGGGTTCTAGTAATCTGGAAACGTAAGGACATGTCTAAATTCGGGATTAACAAAATTTTGTCCTAAAAATTACAAAAGTAATTTACTATAAATAATGCATATTTTCTGAGTCATTACTCAAAATCTTACACTGAAGCCGATATTTCTAACTAATTTCAGGTTCGATAGAAAAAAATCGAGAAAAATTGTTTGAATTCGATAAAATTCTGCCATTAACGTAATTTTGACCCACAAATTTTAAAAATATCATCTATTAAACCTTGCGGTCATTTCGCTGGCTATTTTCATGCATAATGTCGAAAACTAGTCATCGAAGTATTATTCATGTGTTTTTTAGATCATATTTAACCTGGCAAATTTTTTTCTTCTTATTTTTTGATGGTTTGTGTCTTATAAAAGCAGAAAACAATTCGTAAACACAAAAAGTTCAAGATAGTTCTTATTTACAGTAACACAATCTAGAAGTAGCTTGCAGCTCGGAAATTATGACATTTGATTTATCTTTGGCAAAGCATTCCTTGCCAAGACCATATAAATTGAATAAAAAGATCCACAACTAAAAAAAAATAGATTAGTTAAATGTTTTCAGTTATGTCTATTAATTTTCGACAAACAATTTTTTTTTTTTAAATTAGGTAATAATTATGAAGATAATCGTGGCGTACGATCAAAATTTTTTTTTGTTACCTTCTTTGGATACCAAATCCTTAGTATTACCAGTTTTTAGATACCACTTCCTTAGTATTAGAAGTTTTGAAAAAATTTATGAACTGTCTTTGGAATCATTTGGAGCAATCAGAAAGCGTTTAGATGATTTAAAAAATGGTTTTTTGAATGGAAGATAAAACATGATCAATTTTCATTAGCTTCAAATTATTTATATCATGCCCAAGTTCATCCGACAATATTATGGAATCATAAGGATTATACAAAAACTAATTATTTTACTTAAAAATATGAGCGATTCAAAATCACTCTAAATTGTTAGCAAAATTTCTTGGCAAATATTCAAAATGTCTTAGTTTCTTGTTAAAAATCAATAATAGTATTTCGTTCTCCCCTAAAAAAGTACTTAATTAAAGGTATATGTAAATAGAATTATCGTAGTGGAACGCTGTGAACAAACTATTAGTTTACCATAAAATGAAAGTAAACTAAACACACATATTTAATGCTATAAACAAAAGCCATATAGTAGTATTTTGTCATAAAAAAAATATAGTAATATAATATAATTGGCAATAATTAAATTACTAATTAGAACATATAATAAATTAAAGTCTACCAGCAACAACAAAAAATACACCAATAAATTTTTATTTAGAATTTATATAATAAAATTCAAGATTAGACAGACATTTGAACAATTTTTTTTTTTTTAACGACTCGATAATAAGTATACTAAAATATTATTTAACATGATAATTTAAGATTAAATTAATAAATTAATCAACCGATATATTTTATAGGATGTCCTTTAAAGATTTACTAATTGTCAATGCTCAGATATTCCAGAATGAAAATTTTCTGTGTTTTGTACAAAAGAAAAGATGTACGACATGTAAGAAACAAAAATATTCCACTAAAAGTATTGTCTATCCCTAGAGATCATTTTTTCTTATCTTTCTGGCAGTATATAACGATACGTCTTTTGAGGATAACCAAGAATTCTTTATCATTTTCGTAAGAATGGAAACCAGGCTCAGCTATGCGCTATCGAACGAAATAAGTGATCATCAGATGGTGAATAGTTAGATGAATACGGCAGGTGGAGTAAGGCTTCCAATTTTAGAGGGTCGAAGTAGATTTTTCTCTGGTTTTCCAACATGTGGCCGCTGGTTATCGTGTAACAATCCCACTTAGTGTCTTTGCTATTACATCGGCCGTTTTCCTTTTAGGGTTCGTCTTAAATGAAACTATTGTGTTTTTCCAAGTTTTGCTAGCGTCTGATAAGGGTATTGGTCAAGTAACAACTCCAATTCTTTGCCTTGAAACGTTTTCGGTGAGCCAGAATTAACATCAATAACAAGATAATTAGAAGGGAACCACATATTCGTCCTTTGCACGTAGACGTTTTGGAGTCTAAATAGGATTGCTGATATTCTCAAATTATGGTGGTATACAGTTTAACCGACAGTACCCTGTCAGAAGACCCACTCACTATTTCTTTCAACGGTACGCCAGGAACTGTTAAATGGTTAAGTTGTGGTAATGCATAACTTTTTCAGGCGCATACCATCCGTGAAGTCTTAGTTATCGAAGCCAGTCTTTAATGCGAGATATCATGGGGCATCGTAAAATAGGAAAAATAGGTTCAGGCGAGAGGGGTTGGATACCAATAACAATGTAAGAAATGCAAAAACAAGATGAAAAGCGAGTTTTGTGAGTCTGGCTCTTTTAAATTGAGAGCCACTCTTTACAGCTAATTAAATTTTACATGTGCTTAGAAAAAATTTATATTTATTCTTACATAGATATAAATAAATAATTATTTTACAGGTTCTTGTCCTCAATTTAAGTAAACTTTACTCAACTTATTTAAACTTCATTATGAATAACTTCCATATTATAAAACATATCTATACAGTGACGATCTTTACATTGTTTTTTTCTTGTATTATTTTGGAAATTCACACATCAAATCAGGAAAAGTGACATTAAATTAAAAACAAGAATTTCTATTTTCAATTTTTAATTTTCATGGTTGTTGATTTCAAATCACCAAACACCTCACCAAATTTAGTATTGATGACTTTATATGGATGTTAAAAAAAAAAAATTATTCTGAAAACTGGTTAGATTGGAGTTCTCTAATAAAGTGCAATGTTAAAATATGCAATTGGCTGGCTAGCTGGTTGTTGGTGTTTTTATTTTTTGTAATCGATAAAATAAATTTCTTTAAATTGTATCATAAATTTACGTTTAATGAAAAAAAGTTATATTGGGTTTTTGTGACGTCACAAGGTAAAAAAAAATTAATTTTTTGGATATCTTGGCCAAATGTAAACCGATCTGAGTGAACTTTTTTTTGAAATCCACTAATTTTGGACTTTAATTTTCATTTTTAATGTTATTATTTCGCTAATGTTAACGGTTATATGAAATTGCATAGCCTTATCAGTACTATCTCTTAATTTATAATATATATGTTTAATTTAACCATAAATATGAAAACTACAACCGAAAATTAGTCGGATTACATACTTTGATTGCCAAATTTGGATAAAAATTGACCATTATAATGAAAAATCAAGTTTTTTGGTTTTTATGACGTCACAAAGTTAAAAAAATTAATTTTTTGGATATCTTGGCCAAATGTAAACCGATCTGAGTGAACTTTTTTTTGAAATCCACTAATTTTGGACTTAAATTTTCATTTTTAATGTTATTATTTCGCTAATGTTAACGGTTATATGAAATTTCATAGCCTTGTCAGTACTATCTCTTAATTTATAATATATATGTTTAATTTAACCATAAATATGAAAACTACAACCGAAAATTAGTCGGATTACATACTTTGTTTGCCAAATTTGGATAAAAATTGACCATTATAATGAAAAATCAAGTTTTTTAGTTTTTATGACGTCACAAAGTTAAAAAAATTAATTTTTTGGATATCTTGGCCAAATGTAAACCGATCTGAGTGAACTTTTTTTTGAAATCCACTAATTTTGGACTTAAATTTTCATTTTTAATGTTATTATTTCGCTAATGTTAACGGTTATATGAAATTTCATAGCCTTATCAGTACTATCTCTTAATTTATAATATATATGTTTAATTTAACCATAAATATGAAAACTACAACCGAAAATTAGTCGGATTACATACTTTGTTTGCCAAATTTGGATAAAAATTGACCATTATAATGAAAAATCAAGTTTTTTGGTTTTTATGACGTCACAAAGTTAAAAAAATTAATTTTTTAGATATCTTGGCCAAATGTAAACCGATCTGAGTGAACTTTTTTTTGAAATCCACTAATTTTGGACTTAAATTTTCATTTTTAATGTTATTATTTCGCTAATGTTAACGGTTATATGAAATTTCATAGCCTTATCAGTACTATCTCTTAATTTATAATATATAAGTTTAATTTAACCATAAATATGAAAACTACAACCGAAAATTAGTCGGATTACATACTTTGTTTGCCAAATTTGGATAAAAATTGACCATAATAATGAAAAATCAAGTTTTTTAGTTTTTATGACGTCACAAAGTAAAAAAAATTAATTTTTTGGATATCTTGGCCAAATGTAAACCGATCTGAGTGAACTTTTTTTTGAAATCCACTAATTTTGGACTTTAATTTTCATTTTTAATGTTATTGTTTCGCTAATGTTAACGGTTATATGAAATTTCATAGCCTTGTCAGTACTATCTCCTAATTTATAATATATATGTTTAATTTAACCATAAATATGAAAACTACAACCGAAAAGTCGGATAACATACTTTGTTTGCCAAATTTGGATAAAAATTGACCATTATAATGAAAAATCAAGTTTTTTAGTTTTTATGACGTCACAAAGTTAAAAAAATTAATTTTTTGGATATCTTGGCCAAATGTAAACCGATCTGAGTGAACTTTTTTTTGAAATCCACTAATTTTGGACTTAAATTTTCATTTTTAATGTTATTATTTCGCTAATGTTAACGGTTATATGAAATTTCATAGCCTTATCAGTACTATCTCTTAATTTATAATATATATGTTTAATTTAACCATAAATATGAAAACTACAACCGAAAATTAGTCGGATTACATACTTTGTTTGCCAAATTTGGATAAAAATTGACCATTATAATGAAAAATCAAGTTTTTTGGTTTTTATGACGTCACAAAGTTAAAAAAATTAATTTTTTGGATATCTTGGCCAAATGTAAACCGATCTGAGTGAACTTTTTTTTGAAATCCACTAATTTTGGACTTAAATTTTCATTTTTAATGTTATTATTTCGCTAATGTTAACGGTTATATGAAATTTCATAGCCTTATCAGTACTATCTCTTAATTTATAATATATATGTTTAATTTAACCATAAATATGAAAACTACAACCGAAAATTAGTCGGATTACATACTTTGTTTGCCAAATTTGGATAAAAATTGACCATTATAATGAAAAATCAAGTTTTTTAGTTTTTATGACGTCACAAAGTTAAAAAAAATTAATTTTTTGGATATCTTGGCCAAATGTAAACCGATCTGAGTGAACTTTTTTTTGAAATCCACTAATTTTGGACTTTAATTTTCATTTTTAATGTTATTATTTCGCTAATGTTAACGGTTATATGAAATTTCATAGCCTTATCAGTACTATCTCTTAATTTATAATATATATGTTTAATTTAACCATAAATATGAAAACTACAACCGAAAATTAGTCGGATTACATACTTTGTTTGCCAAATTTGGATAAAAATTGACCATTATAATGAAAAATCAAGTTTTTTAGTTTTTATGACGTCACAAAGTTAAAAAAATTAATTTTTTGGATATCTTGGCCAAATGTAAACCGATCTGAGTGAACTTTTTTTTGAAATCCACTAATTTTGGACTTTAATTTTCATTTTTAATGTTATTATTTCGCTAATGTTAACGGTTATATGAAATTGCATAGCCTTATCAGTACTATCTCTTAATTTATAATATATATGTTTAATTTAACCATAAATATGAAAACTACAACCGAAAATTAGTCGGATTACATACTTTGCCAAATTTGGATAAAAATTGACCATTATAATACAAAATTAAGTTTTTTGGTTTTCATTTTTAAAGTTATTATTTCGCAAATATACACAAATAAAATGAATGAGATGGCCAGTCGAGATATATTGAAAAGTTTTTTTTTATAATTGTTTTCATCTTTGATATTGTTGATTTTGTGTAATTTTACAGCTTAATGATTAAAGATCGGATTTATATAACTATTTTGAAAAAAGCACCACTAGTTTGATTTTTATAGCGTCCCTTATATAATAAAATAGGATAATACTTCGAAGAGCTTTAATCATATTCCACTCTTCCAAGTGATCATATTTATGGACTCATTGATGGGTATGGAATATAAAAAACAAAGTGATAATTATATTTATTGTGTTAGGTTAGGTAAATGTTGACCTAATGCCATGCTGTGAGTTATTTATGTGATTTAAATTTTTAATTAAGTAAGAAATTGTTTATAAAATAATTATTAATTATATGACTATGAATATAAAGAACATACAAACACATACACACACAAGAGAGAAGGTTCATTTAAGTAATTAACATAGAATTTATATTATATAATTATTTTTTACTTAATTGCCTATTATTTGTAATATTTATTCTTTCTAGAAAAATCAAACCTTTACTAAAATCAAATTTTATTGTAAACAAATTGAATTGAAATTACCGAACAGTTATGTTGCTAAATATAAAAAATTAGCTTTTGGAGTAAAGAAAAAAAAGATAAGTTCCAGATTTTATGGTGTTTATTAAATTACTGATCTTTTAATATTCAATATCAATCGTTTTTTTTGGAGAAGGAACTAAGTAAAAATCTCTATTACTCGGGATAAACTTCATTTAAGCATAATGCGATGTCTCTTATTCTTTAATTTGCATTATTTTGGACTGCAAAGATAGTAAAGCGACAAGTTTGGTCCTCTTCTGTGATGGCTTCCACCAAGTCGCATTAACTGTATTGGGCAGTTCCAAATTATCATTGGCTTACAGGAAAAAGTTATTTCTTCTTGTAAGATTCTTGGTAAATAGTATTCCTTAGGAATGCTAACGTGGTTAACTTCAGTGATTAGACTCATTATTGTATCTAAAGGAGATATCGCGTTGAAACAACCCCAAATGACAAACTTTAGTGCGCACAATCATCTTATTCGCAAACAGTTGGTCAAGCTCTGAGGCGGTGGTCCTTTATTTTTAATTACTGTGGAAATTTCTATCGTAATGCACAGTAAGAATCCAGTCATTGCGGTGAAAAAGCCGGTATTATAATATGTACAGAATCTAAAATGTACTTCGACCAAATCAGATAAATGGTGAAGCTAGTTAAGACATTAATCATGATTAAGCGTTTGGCTTCTTTGAGATGTTATTGGCTCTGGTGTCGTCTCGATAAGATTGTAAAACATGACTTGCTTTTGATGATTCTTTCAATGTACCATGGGCTAGAAGATATCTTAGATTTCAGGTGATGGAGTGTTCTAAAAGAGGGTACAGAGATCCAAAAGGTCTAGGTCCAAAGAGACCCATTTGCGGTTCCCCACTTATTATCTTACCTTATCCACAATTTAATATTATGAACTGCTGATAGTTTTTGTGTACAAGGAAGTCACATGGTGTCCACATTAGATTTCTTCCAAATGGCATCACTATATACATATGTGTAATATGAGATCATATTTATTTATTTTTTATTAACAAATATTACTGATTGTTTTTGTCAATTGTTTTTAAACGGGCAATACTAATTTAATTCTCATATCGTGTGTATATCATAAAGAACAAAATAAATAAGATTTCTTTTTAATTTTCTATTTCCAGGAGGACAGAGAGGAATACATCAATAATAATGATTGCTGCATCTACTCACCATTATTGTTATGATGTCATCTCCATTATGAACGACTTCGATAATAATATCACTTTACAAATTGTCACACGATTAAATATATAAATTGTAGAAGAAGTGTTTCGAAAAAACAACAGCGATTTGCGACTATATTTTACAAGATAAGTGTTTTGTTTTTTTCTTGTTGAGTGAACAAATGTGCGAAAAAGTGTAAATAAAATAAACAAATTCACATCAATTATTTTACAGTGTTTTGTTTTTCGTAATTCTTTTGTTTTTTTTTAAATATGGTGGTGCATTTATAACGGATAATTTTTTTTTTTTAATATATGGTGTTAGTTTTTGTTAAATAGTGGGTTTTTGTGGTGTGAAAATTATGGAAGACATTGCATTCGGTGATTGGCCAGGACAAACAATGGATTTAAATGGTAGTAATCATCCGTGGTTACCTGCATACGGATTTCAACAGCCTATTTTAGAGAAAGATGATTTTTTAGGATCACCAGGTAGGTGCTAAAAATTTGATTATTGATTATATAATTGATATTTATGGATTTGAATTTTTAATTGAAAAGTTATGTCATTCTTGAAGTGTGAAAATGTTTACTTAATTTTATGGTCGACGATGTGATTTTTTTGATATTTATTTTGATTTCTTTTAAAAAGTCATAAAATTAGGACCATATTTATAAATTGTAATGCCGCGCATATAATAAATTATATTAATTAAATTTAGTATAAGGAAATTTTGAGATAAAAAATATATACAAATTCAAATCATATTACGCTTGAATGAAAAGTTTTCAAAATACTGCCTGAAAGCGACCCAAGAAGGGGGTTAGGATTGATTTTCGTATCGAAATTCAGTCGTACTTCTGTCAAAAGTATTTTATATTATTTTTTAAAACAAAATGCTTTTTCAAATAAATCGAAATGATGGAAATTTTTATGAATGTTTGCCACAGGTGACTCGAGTCCTCAAAAAATATTGCTAACAATTTTTAGTCTTTAAAAAGTTTAAGGGATATTTTCTCGAAAAAATTGCTATAATTTTTGTAAATCTACATTAATTCCACCTCAATTTGATTTTTGAGCACTCGGTTTACTTGTGAAAATATTCTGTAAAATTTTTTTTGAATTCTAATTGGGAAAATTTTCTACTATTTTTGAAAACAGTATTTTCATAGAGAGTAAATAGTTATAGCGTTTTTACTTGGCAATTTTGAAAGCATCACCTTTTTAATCATACATAAAATTTTCATTGCACACTTTCTTTGCTTCTAGTGTAGGGATTTTAGGGGATGTCCAAATTATCCTTAACATAGAGCGCATTAAAAATATTTTAAAAACAAATATTTCGAATTAATTTTTTTAATGGAAATTATACTGTCTATAAAACTTGGTATCTAATCAGTTGAAATTGTAAAAGTTGTCATTTTCGAAAATATACATCATAAATATTATAGAAATAAATCAATTTGAAATAGAAAGTAAGAAATATATGTCAATCAAAATAATAATAGGATTTATTTATAAAACAATTCTGTAATTCTATAAGAAAGTCAATGTCATCTAATACAATTCTCGAAACACTTACTTTAATTAAATGTTTTGATTTCTTTGGTATTGTTAAACAAAAAGTGTTTTTGTATTGAAATTATATACTAGACCGCCTCTAATTACATAAATATTTTGAGATAATATTTATATACAATGATTCTAGGCGTATTTCACTTTTGTCTTCTATTTGGCCTTTTATTTGGGTCAATAATTAAACTTGATACCAGCTAGGAATAAAACGAAATTTATTTTTTTAGTAAATTAAATATTTAGAAAATTCAAATTATACATTCTTCAACATTGTTTTTCGAACTAGAGTAACATGTTAAAATTTGATAAAGCGTTAAGCTTTCAACGAGATATATTGTATTAATACAACAAAAGTTGATAAAAATATCAAAGTTGTAGAATCTGACAATTGCACACAAAATAAAAAAATTGGCTTGAATTCATAATAATAATAATCGAGAACAGAGTAGCTCAGATCTGGCGGAAAGAATTCTTATGCCAATGGTCCCGACTTCGATTTCCGGCACTGTGGAGTTTTTTTTCCAGACTCATCATGTTAAAAATCTTGACTATGTGCTCCGAAAAAATGGGTAGAAGTGCTTACCACACTTCTTCGAAAAGTGCCGTAGTCACAAAACGATACATCGCTACAGTGTATCCAGTTCTTGGGTTTGTTGAAACTTCAAACATACAAAAAGAGTGGGATTAAAGACATGAAATCTAAAAAATATCTGTAGTTGCCTACTAAGAATCTGCGATGTATTTGGTAGTACTTTCAACTAGCAATTGGAAGGTCCTGGACTCGATACTCGGCAGATGTGTAATGTTTTCAATTCTTACTATCTTTCAATCTATTAAAGGTTCCCACTACAGTTTAATTTACTCCCACAGTTTTAATCCTGTATAAATTATTTTTACGAATATTTAAAACATTGACCTGAAATGTTCATTTTAAATACCGTAAGCTATTCGTAACGTTTTTCTCACCAAATGTTAGATAAATAATTACATATTTTTTAAATGCCATACGCTATTAAATAAAATAATTAAAACAAAAATATGAAGATAAGCATTGTATCTTCATAAGTTTATTAAATTTAATTGAATTGTTCAGCCATTGCATGTGATATGTGATGAACGTACATATATACTTTATACATACTGTTTTTGGAATAAATATTCAGCAATTAACGCGACTTGTTGTAGTCACACTTGGATGAGTGTATCCCATCCATTTTTAAAAACTTGCATAATTCTGGTAACAAAAATATAATTTAAATATTTTTTAAGGGGGATGATAAAGATATTTAATTATATATCCAATTTTTTTTTAAAACTTTCTAAATGTTTTTCCCACGATTTAGCTCGGGTCTAATGCACCCGTCTTTTTGAAAACATACCATTTCTTTTCATTTTTGTATGATTGTAAATTAAATTTTTTTTTAAAGGCCTATACCAAAATTTTGATTTTGCTTTCAATATTTGTAAGCGCTTCAAGCTTTGAACTAATTTAATATACATTCAGAATATATTTTTATTATTATTAATTTAAGATATTTAAGATGTATGTTTGGGAAAAGGGTTTATATGGCGTAAAAAAAACTTGTGTAATTGCATCAAAAGCAGCCTGCGTTAAAAATTTGTGTGCAGATTTTTGTGTCTTAATTTGTCGTTTTTATATTGTTACTTGATTTTTAACATTAAAACAAACCTATACCAAAATTTTGTTTTTCCATATTTTTAATCGTTTTAAGCTTTAGACTAAATTTTATACACCTTCAGAATATATTTTTAATATAATAAATCAAGGTATTAAGGAGTCGGGTTTTGGAAAGCGAGGAAAGGGAACGTTCGATGAAAATCAAAAGAAGTTTGCTAGCGAAGCAGATAGATAACGGCTATTATTAAATAATTTTATAAACATATTGTATGTGTGTGGACTTTTGTGGCATATATTTTATTGATGCGTAACCATTATTACGTGCAAGAACTAACTAATTTGGTTAACTTGGTTAACTCAATGATAAGGGTCTTCTATATACTACACAGACGATAGTCGAGATGGTTAACCAACCAACCATTGTTCACATTATATTCTACAAATTAGTTTACGTTTGCATAGGGATTCGTTTCAAAATTCAAAAGAATCTTTCATTGTATTAAAAAATTGTATTAAAAAATTTCAAACATTCCATTAAAACAGAAAACTTAATCAAATTCAAAACTTTGTTTTTTAGCTTTGTGGAACAATTTTAGTTTTATAAACAAATGCTATTACATAATTCGTCCTTCTGGCGTTCTTGACTCATGTAACAAACACTACTTTGATTAACACCCCACGTTGATTATGTATACTCATCGAATCAAAAAACGCTATGACCTGAATCTTTCACTAAAATTCTAAAATACACTAATTTGATGACTAATTTTATTAAAATGAATATTTTAGATAATTAGATAAAATTAATTTTGATAAATAACTTAACACAACATAACAATCGAGTATTTAATGTATTTAAATAGGTAAAAAAAATTAAAATAGGTAAAAGCGTTGCATTTTTCGATTCCACAAGTATACATTACTAAATATACTAAAATTTAGTTCATAAAGTTCGCTTTATTCATATAATGGTATGGAAATGGCAAAACAATGTATAGATTCCGTCAAAAATGGCTGAAAATTCGCTTACTTTCAGGTTACTAATTACGAAAATATGCGATGCGTTTTATTGTGGAAATCTTAGTGCATGTATTGATAAAAATTAAATGCATAATCATCATATTACGTGATTTTTGTGATTCGGAAAAACAACATAAAATTCGCCAAAAAATAAAAAATAAACATTTTATTGCTGTTTATACGGTTTCTAGGGTAAAAAAAGGCTAGGGAAACTAAAATAAGACGGAATTATAAAATATATTATTTTATATTTGGACGTCTAGTTTTTGAGATATCACTTGCAATTTTATGTTGACTTTCTGATTCGAATTTGGGCGATATTTCTAAAACTACTCATCGAATCATGAAATGAGTGTTATTTTGAAATCTACAGGCCTACACTTGAAAATTTTATCGAAATTGACGAGAAATTTATTTTTGGACTTTTTCACAATAGGGTACGTACCTGGTAAAAATTCAAAAAAATTCATCATCTCCGATTTCGGTAAAATTATGTTTAGAAGTGTAGTTTGACCTGGCAGATTTCAAAAATAACGTTCATTTAACGATTGGATGTGTAGTTTTTGAGATAGCCAATTAATATAAATATAAAATAAATATTATTTTGAATTTTGCTGGACCTAAATTACCATAGAAAACCTATAAATAGCAATAACAGCTTTTTTTTGTGGAGATTTTGAATATTTTTCGTAGACTTACAAAAACCACATATATAATATGAATGCAAATTTTATTTAATTTAACAAAAGTACCAAAATATTCACGATACTAAGCATTTTATATCAAAATCTAGATATTTTTTGCTATTCTAAATTCTTCATCAGCGTCCTTAAAAACACTTTTTGATAGAATATAAAAAATACTTTAAAAATTGCATTAAATGACACCTGAAAATTCGTGTTTCACCTAATAAAATACATTTAACAAATTTTCCGAATACTGTCTTAAAAAAAGCAAATCACAAAGCTTTATCTGCTTGCAAGATAGCTTAATTCACACAGATTTTCCTATTAAAATTCTCGACTATAATATATATATTATGGTGTAAATTCACACTTGACCGGTTCCTATTTTTTTTTTTCATAATTATTTAAACTTATAGTATAAAATAAATATATGTATGACACGTAAGTACAAATTATTCCGTTGCATTTGTTAACCGATCTGTTACCGTTTCTTTTGAAAAATAAACGTACAAATAAATAATGTCTACTTGTGGGTACTATGTAACAAAAATTTATTAGTATTTGTTTCTTTTGTTATACAACTGAAAAAGTTTATTTCAATTAAAATGAATACGCATACTTATAGTGTGTACTTTTAGACTGCTTTTATAGATACAACACTGCTTAAAATAAGTCAGCTTAATTTAGATTTGTTTTATTACCAGCTATTAAAATTACTTTCGAATAAACTACGAAAAAAACCGAAGTGATTCGTTTTAACATAATTTTTTAATCCGCAACCGATTCCTAGAATGTTGGGACAATAAAAACTAGATAGAAATGAAATAGCAAGATTAGAAGACAAATATAGAGTTTCATGAGTTATTGGATAATTGTAGGGTTTTTTCGGATAATATTGATAGTTTAAAATTAATTAAACATTTTTTTGTAATGTTTATTTTTAGGTTCTGATAAATAAACAAGCAACGTGTTTATTCTCTATTATATATTCATTAAATATAATTAGGGGAAGTACATACACCATTAGCATGCATACACAGAGTGAGTCTGCAATGCATGCATATCTCATCTATATCGAACCAGTTGTGTACCATCAACTGCTGTGATGTGGTATATGAAAATTTGTCTCCAAATCTACCAAAAAGGCGTCTCTCAAATTTCACTGAATTTCTTATTCCTTTATATAAGGATACTTTGAGTTGTATTATTTAATCCATTTCCTTAGCGAAATAGGCGTATCTCGTCCGTATTGTGCAACTAAAGTGCTAGAAATATAAGACTCAAAAATGAAACAAAAATAAATTTTGAAATTCATTAAAATTTCTTTTATCTCAAAACAAGGAAATTTGAGATACGCCTTTTTGGCTTAGGAGGGCAGTATATATGTCTTTATTAGCCAAATTTGTGCTAAAATTGTGGTGAATCCTAACATTTTACAAAAAAACAACATTTTTCAAGAAAAAGTTGTTTGTTTAAAAGAAATAAACATTTTTTTTAAATGAATTTTTTCTGAATCTTTTATAGTTTAATATTTGGGTCATGGATCCACTCAATCGACCAATTTTGCTCATTCGCGAACTAAATATCACTTTTTATGTTAAGAATATGTCACCAAAGGTCGCTATCTCTTTTCTGTTTTTGAGTTATCGTCAAGACGGACGGACGGACGGACAATCAGAGACGGACTAATTGGGTGTTTCTGTGTAACACCTATATCAAAATTTTGTTTGTTCGGTCAAACTTTAGACTAAAATTAATATACTCTGACATATTATGAAAGGCCAGTATAAAAAAAAATTAGAGTTCATACTGTTGAAAATGTTCAATATCTACACCAAATACCCATAAAAAACAATATTTGAATGTTATGGACAGTAGACATAAACAATTGATTTATATTATAATAATAATAATATAAAAATCGATAATAATAATTTATAATTGTTTAAAATTATTATGCATGAAATAAATATTAAAAATTAAAAAAAAATATTATACAATATATGAATTTGAAACACGTAAAGTATGGTATTCAACTACTTAAAAGTGCTTACCGTTGTATATTTTTGTTAACTTATTACTAGCTCTGAACCGCCCGCTTCGTAGGGAAATTTAAACTATCTTTCAAATTACTAATTAAAATTAAAAATAAAGGATGACGCGTATTCATCCCATTGCAAGTATACTTTCATTTCTTCTAATTTTTTCTTTTAATCTTTCTCCAAACACAGTAAAAAATTTTTATATTAGCGTCAAAAACTGTCCGTGTTAAAAATTTGTGTGTGAATTTCACTTTTTCATATAATAAGTTTGCTACATAAAAAATATCTGTTAGTTTTGAGGTTAAACAAATTTAAATAAATGATGTAAAATAATTTTCCTAATAAGCACTGAGAATTTATTTTTTTTAAAATTAATTACCTTACCTCTGTTTTAAAATTCAAATAATAATTCAGTTAACACTGATTTTGTGTTAAAACTTCAACATATTTTGTGTATAAATAATTAATTTACACAATTGTTTTGAATCAGTCAAATCGGTCCAGCCGTTCTTATATTTTGCGCTCAAAATTAAAATGATAATTAGTTTAAAATTTTTATATTTTAGACTAAATAGCATTGCTTAGATTAACCAATCATGTATACTTGTAGAATCAAAAATTGCAACACTTACCGATTTTCATTTTTCAGTTCTATAAAAACATTAAATACTCAGTTATTATGTTGTATTGAGATGTTTATCAGAATTAATTTTATTTATCGATCTAAAACATTCATTTTAAAATTATGAAATAATAAAATACACCATAAAATGAGTGTTTTTTTTATTAATTTTAAGTAAGTGTGGAAGACTCAGGTCGTTGTATTTTTATTCCACGAGTATACATATACCATCCCATTCCCTCCACCATTAAAATTTGATTTTGAATCGTATTTTTGCTACGATTTTGAGCAATGATGCCTAATTCATATTTTATATAAAAAAATAAAAACGATACAACTGATGTCAGACATTTATGATCGTGTGCGATAGACCTTAAGTGCTTTGTGTTGTCATGTCTGTTCTTGTTGACTTATTACCTATTGTATTTATGGTATTATGTATAAAGCCAATTTTAAAAGTAAAAAGTAAAAAAACCATTAATTATGTTAACAAATATAAATAAATATGTTAATTTTTAGACAAGTATGAATGGTGATTTCTGTCAAGAAGTATTTTTTGCAACGGATATGCAATCGGTTAGATAACATTATATACATATTTTGTATTTTTGTATAAGCGCATTGGTATGAAACGGGTCAGCCATTACGATTTTTGTTTAGCAAACTTTGTATTATACAATGTTTAAGATAAATGTTTTTTTTTAATGAATGAGGAGACAAGACTCAGATCTTTCCTCAACTCTTTACTGAATGATTACGAAATTGCGGAAGATTGTGTACGAAGTAAAAGTGTAAAAAAATAATTAATCAATTGTTTTCAAACGTCATAAGGCGTTTTATCAACAACTGTTGTCTTCTGGGCATTAAAAAGGGTTCTTCTTAATAGCTGTTGTCTTAAATAACGTGTTATAGATATTGAATTTCTTTCAATTTCCTAGGAAAAATAGTTCAAAAAGTACTACACAATTTTCTCGACGAAATATTATATTTTTGAGTTATTTGGGCTGGAAAATTGTATTTTTCAAAGAGTTGTTGATAAACCTTCATAAAACTAACAAATGTTTGTATATTCGACATACAGAATATGTCTGAGTATATCAATTTTTGGTATAGGTATTCATGGAAACACCAAGTAGCCCATTTCCGCATGTCCTTCCGTCCGTCATCACGATAACTCTAAAACAAAAAGAGGTAGCACGCTGAAATTTTGGTGACGTATTCTAAACGTAAAAAGTGAGTTTAAGTTCGTGAATGAGCCAAATTGGGTTCAATGGATCCTTGACCCAAATTTTAAACTATAAAAGAAAAGTTTAAATAAAAATTTTATTTTTTAAATTTTTTTAAAACAAACAACTTTTGTTTGAAACATTTTTTCGTAAAATGTTTGAGTTCTTTACAATTTTACCTTAAATTTATGAATGCAAATTAAAAATAATCCAAACAATGAAATTCATTCATATATCTAAACAATTAACTCTGTTAGTTGTTATCTTCATTTGTTCAATTTTATTTAAAAAATTTTTTTGCATTTTTTAGTTGCAACGTAATTCATTGCATTATCGGCCAGAATAAAAAGTGCATTTTTTTTAAGTATTATGTAAATAAAGAGTTGAATGTATTTTAAAACAATACAAACAAATTTAAATAATTCAAAATATTTCCTGTTTTTAAATAAAATTTGTAAGATTTACACTTTAATAAAACCATATAATTTTTAGTGTTATGTGAATTTATTTTACTTTAAACATAAAAATTGTAATTTTTATGTTTAAAGAAAGAGATTATCTCTGATTGTACGTGTGATATAAATTTAGAGAAAATATATTTAATTTCCTTTTTTTACACGAATTTAATGAGATTTTAATAGCTTTTTTATTTGAGTTTTTTTTTTATTTCGGTAAATTATGTTTTTTAGGTTGAATGATGCAGGGTTAAATCTAATTTTTGTCTTGTGTATTACATTTATTTTTATATACAGTCATGAACAAAAAATACAAAATGAGTATTTTAAAATCAACATAAAACGGGTCATTAGAAAGTTTGGATGTTCTTGGATGTTAAACTTCTTCTTATAAATTTAGTTCAAACATTATAACGATTAAAAAACGAGTAATATAATTTATAAAAAAAAAGAGAAAATTTTGGATGAATTCAATTGGCTAGTTGCTACCATAAAAAAAATTTATACAATTATATACATACGATAGTATATAAAAAAAAACATTCAAATAGATTTATTTTTCTTCAAAAATATATGTGCTTAAGTTAATAATTTTAATTTAGTTTCAAAATACTGATTCTAAAAATTCTGAAACATTTTTTGTTAACTGAAGGTATTTTATACTATTTTATCAAGAGATAGCGCTATAAATAAGCATGTCAAAATTTACAAGATTCCTTAAGAAAGGGAAACACACTAGTAAAGCTATCAGATCAAAATATTCAAAATTGAATTTAAATTAGGTGCTCGAATTTCTAATTTAAATTCATAATGACTAAATTTTCAATTTTGAATACTTTGCTTTGCCAGCTTGACTAGTATCAGAAAAAGATATTACGGCAAGAAATATACGTTTAATAGTATGATAATTTTGTGGAAAATACAAAAAGTGCAAACATTTGTATCAAGTGTTTGAATTTTGAAGTTAAACTGACAGAAAGTTTCCAACGGTGACATCTACTTGCAATAATGGTAGCTATATATTTGCAAAAAAGTGTCAATACCAAAATAATTATCCTTATTTAGTTAGAAGACACTGTATATGATGCCATACAACAATACGTTCATTTAGTTAACTGTATTTATTTATTTTTAATAATTTAAAAGGACATTAATGCATTCTATACGCGTATTAATTTACCGTGATGTCCATTGCACTCCAGCCTATAGTATAGTCAAATTATAATTTATCTTCCTTCACAAAAGCTACCGTTTTGTTTTGATACGTAACAACACGTAAATATATGATACCTATTTTAAAATTCGATACAAGTAGTGTTTTATTATTATTTTTAAATTCTGTTTAAAAAAAATAAATAAAAATTATTATACTTTTGAACTAAACATAAACAAAAAAACAAAACTACTGTGTTTGTATCTACAAGTTATAATACGTTTGTAATTTGGTGATTTCAATGCGTTTACAACCCATTGTTGTAATGTGTTGGTTGAATAATAATACCTACCTGTAAGGTGTAATTTGTTGTATTCTTTAGCACTTATAGTCCGGGAAGTAGGGTTGCATTTTTCATGGTGATTTCAGGCCGATTAATTTTCGATTTTATTTAAGCTTTATATGAAGTCGAATGACGGTTCAGGCGTACCCAAGGTGGACAAATAAAAAAGTGAAGGAATAATAAAATATATTTGAGGTCGCTTGAAATTAATAATGTTTCAATAATGTAGTAAAAAAAAAATAGTTAACAGAATATTTATGGGTGGAATAATTGTCAGCTGAATATGACATTTGATTGTCCACCCTCTCGGTGCCTAGATGGCATTCCAATAAAAAGTCCTATTCACATTCAATAAAAAGTCCTATTTTGACTTCTAATACCTTCAAGAATATCAGTAAAAAGTTTCATGATGATCGGTTAACTAGTTTTCGCGTGAAAGCATAACAGACAAACTTACATTCACATTTATAATAAGAAAAAATTATACGCAAACTTTGTGTCTATCAAATTTTTTATTACTTTTGACAAAATTTATATCACAAAATCCCGTTTTATCTCCTTAATATTCCTATCCGGGAATAATATAAATAGTTAGTAAAGAATTTAATCAATGGTAGATATCTTGTTAAGATCTGTTTTTTTTATAACCGTTTATTTAGTGTGAACATGGCATTCGTAAGTATATAAATAAACATTTAAAAATAAAAATAAAAAGACAACATGGTTTTTTTTAAGGTACGTGCAAATATTCAACATGTAATCGAATATGACATACCGTAACCCATTGTGAAGTAATCAAACAGAATAAGTTTTGTATTTGTATTTTTATTTTTTTAAATTCTTATTAGAATTGATATTCTCCACCAAGCATTTTTGGATTTTTTTTTTAAAGTTATTTTCATGAATACAGCATAAATCATTTTCTGGTATTTATCGATAAATATCAAATTACATATTTTGATATTATGAATGTAGATTATATATATATATATATATATATATATATATATATATATATATATATATATATATATATATATATATATATATATATATATATATATATATATATATATATATATATATATATATATCGCTTACTTAAATCTAAAAATAGTTTTTTAGACGTTATCTAAAAAACTATCTAGTTTTGGTTAAAATATACGATGGGTCCGGGGGGAGATGGCCGTAGTTTTTGTGCAGATGCTATAAAAATAATGGTGCTTTTTCCAAAGTATTTATATTAAACCAATCATTTAACTTTAAAATAACATGAAGTAATCAACAAAATCTAAGATGAAAACAATTAGTTTTTTGGATAAAAAAAACTTTTCAATATTGGTCAACAGCCTGGTCAACTGGTCTCTCCAGAGGTGTCTGGGGGAGACGGCATGTCAGTATAAATACCCAGTTATATATGTATAATAATATGTATTGTTAGTACCTAAATGTGTTTATATGGTAAATTTGAGCTAAAATTGAGAAAAACTCAAAAATTTCACTACAAAAATGTTACAAACAAAAGTTGTTTGTATTTGCAAATAAACATTTTTTGTATTTGCACTTCTATCTTGCATAGTTTAAAAGTTGGGTCAAGAATCCAATGAATCCAAATGACGGATTTTGCGCATTCACGAACTTAAACTCACTGTTTATGTTTAGAATACGTCACGAAAATTCATCTCGCTATCTCTTTGTTTTAGAGTTGTCGGGATGAAGCACAGACGGACACTTTGAAATGGATTATTAGTTAGGTATTTTTAGGATCATCCTTATAAAAATTTTATTTGTGCGATCAATATTAGTTAGCGGTACAAATAAAATTAATATAATCTGTCATATCATGTATGTCGAGTATAAAAATATATAGGACATTTAAACAATTAACTTTGTTAGTTGTATATATTTACTTTTTCTATTTTAACCATAGAATCAAAAAAAATTATATTTTCCTTGTAATACAGATGGTGTAATCATGTTAGAGACAGTTAAAGATTAATTACAATTATATAAAAAATATTGCTAATAACACATTATACTTAAATTCTTTTTTACAAAATTGACGATTAGTTTTGTTACATTATTATTATCAATAATAGGGTAGGATTTGGACGTACTTGAATATACAAAAATTGAGGTACGCAATCTGTCAATTGAATAGCTCAAATATTCCGAAATGTTTTTACGACCATTTATTTCTCCAATTTCGGCGGGCTATAAGGTATGGATTGATTTTATTGATGAGTCTATGTAAAATAGATAATTGAAATTTCCAAAATTTAAAAACCTACCCCAAAAAGTATAAAATACACTATTTTGCGGTGGCGACCATCTTCAATTTGAAATTTGTCATAGTGTATAGTAGTATACTAGTCAGGTGAAAAAATATGTAATTCGCCAATTTGTGGCGGGCAATTTTGGACCGATTTACTATAATTTATGGTTAATCATAGCTAAGAACACTTCAAACTAATTCACATTTCACAAAAAACATGAAAACTGCTTTATCCGTTCAGGAGCTACGATTCCACAACACACACACAAACGTCAAACTTATAACATGTCATTTTTGCGCCTAGGGTTAAAAATAAACGATTTTTGCAAAAAAAACATTCGTTTACATGCTCAGTGTTTGAAGTTCGAAAATCAGTCACCAGAAAATCAAAACTCAACTAGAAAAAAAAGTAAACTATATAAAATGACGTGTATTAATTTTTTTGGATTTTAAAAATCGCTTTGGCATGAAAATCAAACACTAAGAGTTCATATTTATTTTTGTCCATTTGACAAAGAACTGTCACTAAAATGATTCCAAACCTTATAGACCATCGAAAAGGGAGAGGGGGTGCGTAAAAAAATTATACCAGAAATGAATTAGCTAGTTGTAATGATTCTCTGCGGAGATATTATTCGTTGCTAATTTGGTGACGGTTTGCAAGTTGCATCCGGATTCTTAATATGCATCCCAAGTATCTCCACAGATTCTCTACTATTTTACATAAACAGTTGGTCTTACCTCCCAGTCAATCTGAGAGTCTGTTCGGTGTCAGGTAATATCGTAGTCACAAGTGTACCTACAGAGGTAACTGTTTAATTTAATTAAACAGGTTTTATTTATAATATTATTTATTAATTTTATTTATATCAAATGTAGGTCTTTCAATCAAATATTTTTGTTATTACTGTTCAACTATTATTATTATTATAATTGCAATTACTTATAAATTTTATGATTATTAATATTCATATTGTATAAGCTATTAAAAATTTATTATTAAAACCATCTGTAATACAACTAAAAAAATGAGTAATGTTTGCACACAAGTTATGCAATTAATCATTTAATTGCATTACCAAGAAATTGATCATAGTATATTCGAAATTCACAATGGTATTTTAACAGACAGAGAACAACAATAGCCATGGGATAGAATATAATAATAGGAGAATCGCAAACGCGTCTCTTGTACCTAAAACTTTTGGTCTCCTGTGTCCTATTTTAGAACAGTTGAATGCAAAGATGCCTTCGAGCACAACGTGACAATTATATTGTTATTATGTTGTTGGTGGAGCCGGTTACTTCGTTCTTATCCAAGCAACGACAATGTGATCAACCAACCACCTTGATTTTTTTTAAGTTTGTAATTGCCGCTGCCTGGAGTTGAACTCGCTACCTCGAGTCTAAGGTGTCAAATGGGTGAAGGTATTCGTGCCTTAACTCACTACTTTTACTCACTAAGCCGATTAAATGAGACACTGAGCCAATGGCCACTAAGCCATGGGAAAGTATGGACAGAGAATTGAATTCTAATACACACAAAATTTTCATGGAAAAGCTTAAAAATTTTTCTCCCTGTTTTTCACTTTTTTCAGGGTAATGTTCAAACCCAAAAATGACACTTATTTTACATTTGGATGAGTAGTTTTCAAGATCACTTGAAATGTTCAAAGTATCTCAAGAGAATAAAAAATGGGAAAAAAAATTTTTTTAACCCAATTTTGAAAAAACTGTAAGGTTATTTTTAACCAAAAATAAAATATACTTAAAATCGTCTACTGAGACCTATAGATCAAACCGCTTTCAAAAGATCTCAGACCTTAATTACTACAGGCGGAATGCAAAATTGTCACAACAGGCAGAATGGAAAATTTAGTGAAAACATCTATAGATTTTGAGACATCCAATTTTTATGATAATCATTATTATTTGAAAATTATTTTGATTGTTACTCCAAATTCCCAGATCAAGTTGTAATATAGTTAGGGTAAGTCTTAATAACCAGCCTGAGTTATTTTCGAAATCAATTGCTAGATGGTAATATTTTAAGCTTTGTTCTCTTTTGCCATCATAGAAGTAGACTAGGCTTAGAGAATAGTAGATAGCTATATATTCGAATATTTCAAGAGTTCTCTTTGATAATATTCAGAGGAATATTTGGTTACAACTCTTAAAAATGGAAATTGCATTTGGAAAAGACGTAATTTTTAATATTATATAAAATTCAGTTAGTAGAATTTTAGATTAAAAATATTTAATGTTTTATTATATTAAAAAAAATCTTATTTGTGTTTAAACCACAAAAAATGGATTATCCAAAAAATATACAAAAAAAATCTGAAACATTATAATTACCAATATTTTTTTTTTTCAAATAAAGAAACTTATGGTTTGTTCCAATTAAAGTAATTATCTGATCTAGAGTACAAATTTTGTAACGGAATTTTCTTTTAATATAATACTTATTCACTAAACCATTGGTTAATAAGATTAACCAATGATCAATATTACTCGTAATTTTCAAAGACAAAAAGAAAATTATTTAAAAAGAATCTAAATCACCTTTTTTATACCAATAGAATCAATGATCTCTGAAAATATGGACAAATCGAGATTCATAATATGCCAGAGTATATGGATTTTAGTCTAAACTTTGTAACGCTATCTAATATTGACCGCACAAACAAAATTTTGGTATAGGTATTCATAGAAACACCTAATTAGTCCATTTCTGACTGTCCGTCCGCCATCATGATAACTGAAAACAAATACAGATCTGAAATTTTTATGACGAATTAAAAACATAAAAAGTGAGTGAGGAAAATCGGTCTATTGCGTCCATCCTTGATCCAACTTTTAAACTATAAAAGCTAGGAGATAAATTCAAATACAAAAATGGTTATTTCTTTCAAACAACTTTTGTTTGAAATATTTTTTCGTTGAATGTTCGCAAGAATTTAAGCTCAAAGTTAGCTAATTATTATTGTACAAGTATACATAACTGTATAGACTGGATATTTATAGTATTTTATGAATGCTAATTAAAAATAATCCAAACAATGATATTCAATCATATGTCGAGTATGCAAACAATTAACTCTGTTCGTTATTATCTTCACTTATTTAAATATTAGTTAAAGAAATGATACAGCTGACGCCACTATGTTTGTGTTATATAAAATCATAAAAAATTTATTTAGGAATTGGGGACATTTTTGTGAAAAATATTTCTATCGAAGGATGTAAAATAAATTATTTGTTCCGGTTTTTGTTGGGTCAAGGAAATAATTTATTTAGAAATACAAGATATTTGTTTAAGATAAAAAGTTTGTTGTTTGTTTGTTTTTTTCTGCAAAAGTTGTATTATGATAATAATAATTATAGTTTTATTAAAGAACCAATACAATGATTTATAATACAAGTTTTTATAAATGTAAACCAAAAATGTTCAGATAGACGATGCATGGGCGTTAATAAATATAGCTACAAGCAAATATTATATTATAGTCTAATACCAATATGTTATAGGATGTATTTAAAATCAATAATCAAACATTAATTTACTCAGTTTATCAAAGTTGATTCAAATGTATTTTGATATAATGAACACAATTTGGTTCTTATTTCTCTTCTCAGGGGCAACAGTTATTAGATGCACACAATTTTCCAGCATAAATAATTTAAAAAATAAATGCTATGAAATTTGGTACGCACAATATTGACATGAAAATCTGGTGCTTGTCGAAGGGTATTTGTAAGAAAAACATTTCTCAATATAAAATCAAATTTTGTTTTTTTACCTTAGAAATTTTTTTTCCAGGGAAAACTCTTTGACAAAAAATAAGTTTTTACGTCAATATTGTGCATATATACCAGGGTAGATAATTTTTGAAAACAAAAAAAATTACAGTAGAATGAAACCAATTGGAAACGGAAAATAATATGATAAAAATGAAAGAAAAAGTAAATTACGGGCGATCTGTGTTCGGGAAGAAGGGGGGGGGTGAGTGTTTAAGTGTAAAATTCGGTTTATCTGAATTTCCGGCAAAACTATAAGTCCTATGGAAAAAAGTTAAATAGAAAAGTTGTAGGTAAGAAAAAGATCTACAACATTTGTGTTTACACTTTTTTTAAATAACCTCAAAATTTATGTGAAAAATTGAAATAACCAAGTTTTTGAATTTTTATTTTTTTTCTCCGAAATTTGGTGAAAACTTACCTTTTTATTTTCCAAATATACTGTAATTTTTTTGATTTAAAATATTTATTTTTTCATCTTATTTTCAATAAATATCGAAAAAGCACCCTAATTTTCAAAAAATTTTGTGTTTATGTGAAAAAAGTGTTAATACAAAAGTTGTAGATCTTTTCATTACCTACAACTTTGTCATTTAACTTTTATCCATACAACTTTTAGTTTGACTGTAAATCGAAATAAACCGTGTTTTATCCTTAAAAACTCACCCCTTCCACACTTCCCGAACTCAGATCGCCCGTAATTTATTTTTCCTTTCATTTTTATCATATTATCTTGCGTTACCAATGGGTTTCATCCTACTATAATTTTCTTCAACTTTTTATCAGTTTTTAAGGCTTCTACTCTGGTCTACAGGTATAAATTTTTCAGTCGTTTTTGATAAAATGTAATAACTAATGCAATACAAATTTATTGAAAGCGTATTCTTAAAATTTGTGCTTCATTTCCACATTTACCCAAAAAAATTAATATTCGAAAATCAAAGTTATTAGTAAAATAAATATATAAAAATAATTTTCGGTCTATATGACCATTTTCAAAACACTGTTTTGGTGAAACAATAAACGCAAAATAGTTTATATATTTTTTATAAATAATGTTTCACAAAGTTAATATCGAAACCATACAAAACAAAATTAATAAAAATAAGTAAGATCCATCAAAATATTACTACGTAAAGAGTTACCATTAGGGTGCTACTTTAATTTATATTAGCTGTTCCGTAATATTAAATAATATAATGATATTAAGAGCTTAGACTTTGCATTTGTAATAGAAGAAGTAATTACATAGTCTAGCTCAATTTTTGTACAGTTAAATTAGATAGTAATGAAAAAAATAAAAATAAAAATAAGCGTATTTATTCTGAAAAGAAAACTTATAATTTTCTTTATAATAGCTTATACCCATGACTAAACACGGGTTGGCATATTTCTTTCTTTGTAAATTGATACTTAATTCATTCAAATGAAAAGTAATAAATTAATTGTAAAAAATATTTTTAAAAACAAGCTTTTATTTAAATACTCTAAAAAGAAGAAAATATACTTTAAATCAATCAAAACCAGCAATCAATTTTACTACATAATTCAATTGATCCGTACTAACATTATAAATTCGAAAGTAACACTGACGAAATAAATTAATAGTAAAAATTTTTTTTTAAAAACAAGCTTTTATTTAATATACTCTAAAAAGAAGAAAATAAACTTTAAATTCAATTAATTCTTACTAATAAATTCGGAAGTAACTCAGCCTGTGTGTGTGTGTTACCCAATCACGCCTAATAATGGAAATTATTCGTTCTTGACGTTGATTGACACTTCTTTGCCAATTCTATATGATATTACTTTAAATAGATACTAAGCCGAATTTACGAATAATTTATCAATTCGTATGTTGGCTATTAGACGAGGTACGTCATAAAGATTATGTAAGTATGAATTTAAAAAAAAAACCTATTTAATAATTGAATTTATAATCATGCTGTATGTAAACATAGGTAACTATAAGATAATGATGGCATATCATCTCCTGAAGATATCACTTTGATACGTGTTTATATAATATGCTCTAAGACGAAACGTATAATAAAAACGCATCTGAAGCGTTTAAAAGTACTCATGCTTCAACTGTACGGCTCACATTGTTGGTACACCGCAAATTTTGTGTAAAATTCTACAAAATTTTAGTGTTAGCACAATTTGACGTCAGATCGCCCGAACAATATTTTTCCTTTCATTTTTTTAATATTCTCTTTCATTTCTAATAGGTATCATCCTTCTATATTTTTTTTTTTGGTTTCAAAAATAATCGTCTCTGGTCTATTATGGGCATCAAAACGTTTTCATTGTATGGTTACAAAATACTAGATTATTAATCAAATGGTATATAAGTCTGTGATTGATATATGATTTAACATTGGAAACTTATCAAAATTTATTAATAGATTTAAATGAATAATTATTTATATTAAAAATAATTACTAATGCAATTTACTCGACCATTCTTTCAATTATCAAACCAAAAACTACAGTTAAATATAATTTTTTTTGGTAATTATTCAATAATTTTTGTTTGACATTTGCTATACAATTTGCATGCAAACAATTGAACAAATAATTATATTTATCTCGAATGTGAATGTTTTATTACAAATTTCAGATGCTCGTAGCGCATTGATTGATTAAGAAGTCCCTTCCACGTACTATGCGTGGTACGGATTACAAATTCAATAATAGCCACCTACCCTAATCTATTTCTCTTTTTTTTTGTCCTACATATGAAATTTTTCTTAGCCATATGGTAGAAAATCAACAAATAAAAATGAAAAATATTATAAGAGGCTCTCTAAGTCAAGTAGCTATTATAAACAAGCTAGCTAGCTAGCTAAGCTAGCTGTAAGAAGAGTTTAGTCGTAAGTAAAGCTAGGTCGTCTAAGCACATTGAACTAGCCACTAAACATACTACACATACAATTATTAATGATTATTATTATTATAGCATAGTAATATTAATTTCATGTATTATTATTTTTATTATTGAAATTTATAGAAAAAAAAAAAACTAAATATTATGAGACGTATAAAAATATCATATTAGACCAGGGTCGATAATTTTTGAAACCAAAAACATATGATGAAACCCATTGAAAACGGAAGGGAATATAACAAAAATGAAAGGAAAATTTACGGACGATCTGAGGTCGAGATGTGAAAGGGGATGACTTTTTAAGGGAAACAAGGTTTATCTCGATTCCGACAAATCTACAAGTCCTAAACAGTTAAGGAGCAAAGTTTATGTATTTAAAAGATCTACAACATTTGTATTTACACTTTTTTTTTTCACATAACCTTAAAATTTATGTGAAAAATTGAAATAACCAAGTTTTTGGTTTTTTTTCACAAAATTTGGTGAAAACATTTTTATCTTCCAAACACTGTAAATTTTTTTATTAAAAATATTTACTTTTTCACCTTGTTTTGAATAAATATCGAAAAAGTACCCTAATTTTTAATCAATCGAATTTTGAAGTTATGCGAAAAATGTGTATATACAAAAATTTTATTTATTACTTACAACTTTGCTTATAAACTTTTTTTCACAGGACTTGTAGTTTTGCCGGAAATCGAGATAAACCGTGTTTTATTTTTAAAAACTCACCCCCTTCCAACTCCCCGTTCACAGATCGCTCGTAAATTATTTTTCCTTTCATTTTTGTTATATTCTCATCCATTTGAAATGGGTTTCATCTTACTATAATTTTTTTTCTTCACTTTTTACCATTTTTAAAGGCTTCCACCCTGGTCTATTATTGAAATTTATAACAAAATAAATATTATGAGACGTATAATAATAATAATAATATCATATGAAATCTAAATATATAAAAACCGTTTTACTTACACTTAGGTGTTACTTCTTTCATAATTGTGATTCTACTTACTACGTGTATTTGTATAAAGATTATTTTGATTGGAATGCAATTCATTTTAAAAAGAGTTAAAAAAAAGTATGTTATAGAATTAAATTTAAAATAAAAACAAACAAAAATTATATTTACTCATATTACTTGCATGTTTGTGGAACTATGGATCGAATTGATCAGATGCTCACTTTTAATACTCGACATACATAATATGTCAGAGTATATTAATTTTAGTCTAAAGTGTGTAACGCTACCTAATATTGACCGTACAAACAAAATTATGGTGTACATATAATCATCTAATTAGACCATTTCCGGTTTTCCGTCCTTTCGTTATCAAGATAAGTCAAAAATAAAAAGAGATAACGGGTTTAAAAGTGAGTTTATGTTCGTGAATGAGTAAAATCAGTCCAATGGATTCTTGACCCAACTTTTAAACTATAAAATATAGAAGACAAATTTAAATACAAAAAATGTTTATCTTTTTCAAACAAACAACTTTTGTTTGAAGCATTTTTTCGTAAAACGTTTGAGTTCACTATAATTTAAGTTCATAATTTGGATAATTATCACATATTGGTGATTCCTAAACTTTTTAGAATTAATAGATAATACAATAGAGGACCGAACTAATTTTTTTTATTAACACAATTTCAAAGCGTCTTTACTTCACGACCAAGGATCTGAGGTTATTTTTAAAAAATCTAAAAAATAAGCAAAATATGGAAATTCAAAATTCCTAATTAAACAGAGACGAAAATAAATCTCCTACGTATGACGTCAACTGTTAGTATCTCCATATAAATTACATTTTAAAAATCGTTTTCAAGAAAGATATATAAAAGGAACGAAAAGATATATAAAAGGAATCTTTGATAGCGAGCAACTTCTTTGTTTTTGAATCAATTTTAATTTAATTTTCTAGTTTTTTTAAAGGGATTGAGTTTAATTTCACAGTTTGATGTGAAATATACAAAATTATATCATGGCATTATTGAGAATTTGTCTTAATTTTTTCTATTTCTTCAATTTAAGCGTCTTTACTTCACAAACAAGGAACTAAAACTATTTGTTTAAGTTGTTAAAAATAAGTAAATTAAGGAAGTTCTAAAATCCTACTTACATAAATAAATGGATAACATAATTATGTTAAACCATAGAAAGAGATGAAAAATATTCTTAGAAACCTCATCACTTCTTCGCTTTTGAATCAATTTTCATTTTATTTCCAATTTTGTTAATATTTTAAATCTAATTTCACATGCTTATGTGAAATATACCAAATTTAGTATCATTAAAATACACAATTCAAGAAGTTCATGCAGTTAATGCAAAGTTTGGCAGATCCGGCTTTAAAAAATTTTTGTTGCACTAATGTAAAATTCATATTCAGTAATAATATTTAGACTCCCACATGCTTTCTTTCAAATTAGTAATGTTATTATTGGTATTTAGATTTTAATGATTGGGAAATTACATTGATTTTATAAATAACTATTAGTAATTATTTAATTAGTAGATACGTTTTAAATTAATTTCTTTGTATAAATCATTCGATCATTCTTAGTTGTAGGTAGGTGGGTGTGAAAATAATTAATAATGTGTATATAAATATTTATATAAGTAAATAATAGTTTATATCTTAACTGTGTAATTATTTCATTAAACTTTATGTCTGTATCAAAATTTCCTGATCGAAAAATTATTCAAAACCTATCAAAAAATGTAGTGCTATTTTTGTGTTTATTAGTTACTCTATTTTGGTATTTTGTGCTCAAATCCTTTAGGAGTAAACGATATTTAAAATGGAGAGGGGCCGGTTAATATTGACATAGCTTCCCCAATACGAATTCTAACCTATCAAAAAATTTAGTGCTATGTATGTGCTCATTAGTTGCTCTTTTTTTGATGTTTGTTCTCAAACTGTTTAGGAGAAAACGACATTGGAAATGGGGTAAGGGAGCAGGTTAGAATTGACTTAGCTGAAGCTAACATTAATTTACCTACATTTTCGTTAAATGTCGTGTTCTCCTAAACAGTCTGAGCATAAAAATCTAGAATAGACCAACTAATGAGCACATAAATAGTAATTAATTTTTTGATTGGTTTCAAATACTTCTACGATTTGGACGGGGTTAGCTTAACATGGGTAAAATTTAGTTTAAAAATTTGCAATCATACAATTTTTTTTTGTAGTTTCAGGAAACAGGTATACAAAACTTTAGAAAAGAAAATTTTATAGTTGAATATCTCGGAAAGTATGCTTATTCTTCTGCCCTGTGGTAGGCATCCACGTCCCAGATTTTACTTATTCTAAAATCATTTCTTCATACTCTCCTATAACTTTTTTTCTTCAATTCTCTAAAGTTTTTCGTGATAAAATAGAAAATAATTGGGAGATTAAGTTTAACATACTGTGTACGATAAGTGACCCTCGATATTTGAGTCGAAAGGTGGGTTATTGTTGAACATAAATCTCCAACTTTTGAAGAAGTATTTAATTATAGATTTTTTATCCAATTATTTTCTTATAAAAACTTTTTGATCGTCTATTTCATGTTACATCTGTGACGACTTAAACGATTGTTTCACTAACATTTCAATAAATTGCTTTCTTTTTTCCAAAATCAGTGGCGTACACTAACAGTACTTACACACACCTTATAAAACAATGTCATTTAGATTAAATCAAATTTAAACACAAAGTCAAAAACAATGCGTAATATTGTTTACTTTATATTTGTTTAATTATTTAAAATGAAACATTTAGATTAAATAATTTGATAATTAAATTATATTCAAATATAATGATGAGAATTAAATAAATACTTATTTTTTTGGAAAGTTTCACAATGTTTTTAGGTACTTTAAATAAGATTCTTATTCATTATAATTAAGAAAGTGTAACTGTCTCTAATTGATGATGATGAATGTGTTCCTTAGGTACCAGAATGATGTGATTAAAGCGATTCAAATCTTCAATAACTTGCAAAACTCATATAATTCGTTTCAATTAGCATAACATTTCATAACAAGCTAAATACAAAATACCAAACAATGAATGATTTTTTTTTCTCCTATTGGTATATTGATAGTAAAAGTTCCATAACAGTTCCTTTCTTATGGAAGTAGAATATTTCATATACTGGATGGGAGAACATATTTCTGAGACAGGAAGTCCTTGTTGATTCTTGTTCTGATCAATAATTAACCAAGCGTGCTATAAAAGAAAGAAGAAAAGTGGCTGGACTGTGCTTACCGGGAGAGAAACAGGGAGTGAGAATTAGTACCATAAAATTATTGTTATAAAAAAAATTTTTTTTATCAGGAACACAATTCTTCCGGACTGTTTAACAATAAAATTATGAAAAGTTTTTTTAAATACTGTCTTATATAATTAAATTGTTATATCATTTCTTCTAGTTTATAAATATTACTATTAACTATTAAATATAACTATTGGAATAATAATAAATATATGCTTATATACAGGTATATTAGTTAATTATTATTTTGCAATTACACTAGCTGGTACTCGCCACTTTGCTACTGTAAAAGTACATAAACATATCAGAATTAATAATATTTAATTTAACTGTCAATTTCATTTTGTTTCTTCTCCTTCGAACGCCTTCTACTTGTTTTTAACTTCCGTAAGTGATGACACAATTCTGTTAAAGAATGTTTATGCAAAATTTCAAGTAATTTGGATGAAATTATATTGTCCCATACAATATTTGCTCCCGTTTTTCGCCTTCGTAGAATTTTTGAAAATGTCGAAAGCCTACGTCATACAAAGAACACACCCACCAAATTTCAGATCTATACGATCAGCGGGTTAGACTGTGCGTTGATCCATCTATCAGTCATTAAGGACAAAACACTTTATAGATTACATACCAATTTATTTATACATATTGAAATTAATAATTAATCGTATCTTTAAACATAAAACATTTAATGTAATACATAAAATACTTAAGTACTTACACTAAATATTATTTTCACTTTTTTTATTTATAATTTTTATACTCTATTAAACATTTTATTTAAAATTATATTATCTATAAAAATATAAATAATTGATTTGAAATATTAAAATTCATTTTTATTTGAAAGCGTTTTATTAAAGAAATTAAACATTATTTGTGTGAACAGAGAAAAAGCGAAGAGACGTTCGGGAGGAGATTTTGGATTCGAAATAATTATTATTATTAACTAATTTCAAGGTTGTAAGGGTTAGTCAGTATGAATTAGCTACGAGTCTGATTTCCTCGAAAAATTATTAAGACTACCTAATTCATACTGATGATGACTACTTTATGGTCGAAATACATATTTATAAAATACAAAAAAAGTTGAAATTTAAACGTTTTCATACGTATTTCTCTAGTGTTTCGTCAAATTAAAAATTTGGTCAGATTTAAACCAGTGATTTTTAGTTTTCTAACCTATCTAACATATTTTAACCCGAATAACCAGTTAGAAAGCAAACAAAATGATATAAAATATTATAACCATTTTAAAATATATAATTCTATAAAAATTTGTAATAAAATCACCGGATGATAATAATTGCTTAAAAATTTGTTCGTTAGTTTAAAAATAAATTAAAACTGCATATTTAAAAAATTTCATTTTTGTTTAAATTATTTTATTTTTATTTTTTTTTTTGTATAGACTTAAGAGTTATGTCGGTACGTCTAAGTAATTTAAAATAGATAATCTATAATAATATCTAATTGATATTGAAAATCAATTGAATTTCCTACTTAAAAATGTAATATTAATATTACTTTGTAGTGTACTTATAATAAGTGAAAGTTTGCGTGTACGAATGTGTTCGTTGTCTGATTAGTAGCAATGATTTATAGTGTAAATGAAATTCGATTTGTTTTACATTGTTCAAACATTCATATTTGAAATTAAGATAGTTTGGTTATCCAATTTTTGTGTCTAGACTTATCTTATCTCAGAGTTATTAATTTTAGTTAATTTTAGTCTAAAGTTTATAATGCTACCTAATATTGACCACAAAAAGAAAATTTTGATATAGGTGTCCGTCATTACGATAACTCAAAAACTAAATGAGCAAAGGAGCTGAAATTTTGGGGACGTATTCTAAACGTTCAAAGTGTGTTTAAGTTCGTGAAAGAGAAAAATCGGTCCATTGAATGCAATGGATCTTGACCCAATTTTTAAACTATAAAATGTAGAAGAAAAATATAAATACAAAAAATGTTTGTAACTTTGTAACATACAACTTTTGCTTGAAACAATTGTTCGTAAAATGTTAGGATTCGCAACAATTAAAGCTCATAATTAATTAGCACGCATCATATTGGTATTTACAATACATATTTTTATACATTATGCTGTGGAAGTGTGCGGCATCTTTTAGTTGAATGTCGAGGCACAGAAGAGGCAGAAAGTGAAAGTGCTTTTAAGTTGGAAATTGATAATCCAATCTTAATATTGAGCTACGAAAGTGCCGATAATATAAAAACGATATACGTTTATTTAAATTATATCCTCAAAAAACGAAAGGATAAAATTTGAAAAAGTCCGGTTCATGTCTCAAAACCGAATGCTTTTTAATTTCCTTTGTATTTTTATTTTGAGTCAAGGAGTTTAACTTCATATATAAAAATTCGAAAAATTTTTATTATTATATTTCTATCAATTTTTATTTTACTTGTATTTAATTGGGCTCCGGGCTCTTAAAAATTCAAATTTTTATTAATCGAAAAATTATTTTAATTCTAAAAATATACAAATTATGTATCGTGCATCTAGTAAATATTTAATTTAACAACTATTATTTTAGTCAGATTAGCTATTATAAATGTTAATATCCCAATTAAATTTGCATTTATGCATATTAATTATAAATTAATAAAATATTATTTTGAATAATTTTTATTTATTTAAACATCAATTGTTTCAAAAATTATTAAAATAAAGGCAACTGTTAACTTCACGAACTAAAACTTAGTTTTTACTTCCAGAATTTGTTTTTGAGTTCATTTCATGACAGATGGACAAACGGAAATGAACTAATTAGTTGATTTTATGAACAACTACACCAAAATTTTGTTTGTACAGTTAATATTTGCTAGTGTTATAAATTTTAGGTAGAAATATTTTCTGTATATGTCGAGTATAAAAATATTTATGTATTTCAGTTTGTTTTCTGAGTAGTAAACTACCTTAAAATTAAATAAAAAATAAAGAAAGTGTGATGGTAAATGATCATAAATCACTTTCCTTCAATCCATTATAGGTAAATAATAAATTAAATGTTTTACTTTGTTTATTTAATTCAACTATCTCCTCTATTTATCAATATAATATTTTATATTTGATAATAATTTGTCATTTTATTGGACACGGATATTTCAATTTCTATACAAGATTTATTTTTAATCTTTGACAATTTCTTTTCTTCGTTTGTTGTTATACGATATTGAAAGTTTAATATATATTGGAGGTAAAACCCATTGGAAATGGAAGAGAATATAACAAAAATGATAGGAAACAATTATTTTCGAGCAATCTGCGGTCGGGAATTAGGAAGGGGTTGGGTTTTTAACGATAAAACCACAAGTCCAATGAAAAAAAGTTAATTAGCAAAGTTGTAGGTAATAAAACGATCTGCAACTTTTTTGTATTTATACATTTTTTACATATTCTCAAAATTCGATCGATTGAAAATTAGGGTGCTTTTTCAATATTTATTCAAAATAAGGTGAAAAATAAATATTTTAAATAAAAAAATTACAGTGTATTTGGATTATAAAAAGATGAGGAGTTTTCACCAAATTTAGTGATTTTTTTATAAAAGCTTGAAATTGAAAGGTTTTTCAATTTTTCACATAAATTTTGAAGTTATATGAAAAATGTTTAAATACAAAAGTTGTAGATATTTTTATTACCTACAACTCTGTCATTTTTGCATAGGACCAATTTTTTTCCATCGGACTTGTAGTTTTGCCGGAAGTCGATATAAACCGTGTTTTATCCTTAAAAACTCACTCCTTCGTCTTCCCGATCTCAGATCGCCAGTAAATTATTTTTCCTTTCATTTTTGTTATATTTTGATCCATTTCCAATGGGTTTCATCCTACTATAATTTTTTTTTTGTTCAAAAATTATCGACCTTGGTGTAAATGTTATTTAATTAATTTAAACTGAAATAATTCACGCTTTATAAGGTTTATTGCCTGCATGCGAGCCAACGGCCATTATTATTGTCCGATTTAAATTATATTTGAGTATAAGAAGCTACATGATTTTATACTAATTTAGTATAGGACGTATCATTTAATGTAGTGTATACCAAAGTATCATTTAAGGACTACCATAGAAAAATATGGTGGAAGCGCAAGTAAATACATATACTTACATAGATTGGATATACTGAATAAGTTAATTGCGCTCCCACCATTTATTTACTTGCGTATTTATTATTTTTTAACAGACGATACAAGGCAAAGGTTGAAAAACTTTTAACAGAGTAGTTGAAGAGATGAGTCAAAGAGATTAGATGGGGTGCAAATCATATTTTAAGTTATTGAATATCACAAAGTAGTCCAATTTGGATGATTGCTTTTGAAGTAAGATTTCTTTAGACACGCTTGGTTTGAGGAGTAAGCTGGTAAATGCGTGACGAGAGCGTTAAGAAAAGTGTGATCAGACGAAGTGAATAGATTTTGAGAGAGAGATATCATTTTATGAAGATAGATACAGAGAGTACATACATATATATGAATATATTAGTTGGAACTAAAGAAGTTTTACTTCAGTCGTGTAGTTTAAAGCTCACTCGTATTTTTTATTGGACGGGGATTACCTCGAAACTAGAATCAAAAAAATTTAAAACAAAAAATCTAGCTATAAAGAAAACTTCTTTCTGATTGAATATCACTCAAATTCAAATTTTTCTTGGTTGTATACAAGTTTCAAAAGTGAAAATAAAAATTTGCCCCGACTTTAAAAGTTAGGAATCAAAAGTAAAAATAATTTTGAATTAAAAACTTATTAAAAAGATTTTTTTTTTGATAAATTTACTATTTTCTCAATTTAAATTAGAAATTTCGTTTCAAATATTTAGAAAAAAATTAATTTTGAAGAATTCGACGAATAAAATGTTTTTTTTTTTTTGGTGAACGACAATGAGAAAAATATCGAGAAAATTTCATAAGGTACGGTGAACGTAACTACTAATAAGTTTCACCAGATTTTTTAAAAACCAATAATGAGATTAGTAATAATGCCTTTTTTTCTGATCTATATCAAATTCTAGTATTCTTTGAGGAATTAATTTGTAAGTTTAAGTTGAAAGCAATATTTACTTTTTGTACCAAAGTTATTTTTATTGATCAAATGGCGTCATAGTTTTGGTAGCGGATACCTGTTACCAATTCTAGGGTATGGTATAAATTCCTTTATTCAAATTGATTGATAATTGATAAATAATTTATTAATACTTTCACCTGATTTAAGAGGAAATATTTGCTAATATTAATAATAATGATAATGAAATGCGAGGTTGTATGGTTTTTTTGTTTTGTTAAAAAATTTTGAAAGGAAATTAACAAGGTCTTGTAAACTGACATCATAAAAAAACGAGATTAATATGGCTAATTTATTATACACTAAAAATATAAAAGACTATAAATCAATTTTATGTATGTAGAAAATATTTTATGTTCGAACTTACGGATATCGGAAATGAAAGAAATAGAAATATTTTCCTCACACCCGGTATTTAGCGTAGGAAACCAGTATCACGAAATTTTTATAAATACGAGCAATTCGGTACTTCCAGGCTGATTTTAAACCTTGGCTCCGCGCCAAAGAAATGTACAAAACACGTGACACAAAATTTTTAGATATATACCTAGTATTTGAAATGGCAACCGGTATTTGGTGTGGGACACCTGGTACCTCGGCCACTTGAACTCCGGAGTGGCCTTCGTTCTTGTCTGCGCGTAACAGAAATAGTTTGGCGACTTTTTTTTCTTATCCCTTAAATTTATTCGTTACATACAAAAATATATACACAAATCTTTCATTTTTATTCCGCGTAGTTCCCGTTCTTATCGGAATACAAGGATAAACAGAAGCCTATGTTACCCGGAGATTATGTACCTTCCTACTTTCCATAAGTATAGATATAGATGTCCTAAGAATAAAAACAGCAAAAAACATTAAAATCGAAAAAGTTGTTTAGAAATATCTGGCCATTTTTTTATCATTGACTAAAAAATGATTTATTGTGGTTGTTACTAAGATGCATTTCTATTTAATTGCGTATTTAAAAACATTTTAACAATATGCAAAATGTTTTATTCGTATGACTTAAAAGAATTTTAATACGTTTATTTTATAAAATTATTTATATTATTAATATTGAACTATGTAATGATTTTATTATTTTTATTGATTGATATTAATTTAAATTTATTTAACAATTCAATAAGAATCATTATGAAATAAATAATCCTTCATTAATTTAATTTAATTTAATTGTTTTATTCAAGTTTATATATATATTGATTGAATGAATACATATTTCTTATATCATTCATTTTACTATTATTTGAAGGTCATTTTAAAGGAAGTATGTAGTTTTATAAGCCTATTAATTATTTATTACTAAACTCTTTTCCTTAATAAATAGATACATTGTCCCATAAGAATATATTTGTGGGTGGTTCGTTTAGTTAAGACTTCTTTAAGATGTCTCAATTATGAAGTCGGGTTCAGTTCTTTTTTAGTCGTAAATCGTAATTAGGAACTCTTTTAGTAGTCTTTTTTCTGACTTCGCACGAAGTCAGAATTTCTTTAAGAAGTCTTATTTCTAGTTTTCGAAAGTTATTTGTATGAGTTCCGTAAGAAATCGAAAATATGAGTGAGCACTTAAAGAAGCCTTTTTTCCGACTTCATAAGAAGTCAAATTTGTGAATTCCTTAAGAAATCTATTTTCTGTTTACCAAAGGAAGCCCGAAGCTCTGCAATAAGTTTTTTTCCTGAGTTCTGTAAGAAGTCGAAAATATGAGCAAAAATAAACTGCTATTTAATTATTTTTATTTCACATACAAGGTTTCGAAGGTTAAAACAATATGCTAATGGATTGGTTTTACCGAACATTCAACGCATTTAGCTGAATTTTATTTTGGAGATTCTGATTAAGTTCCCAAATTTATCTCGATATGTAGCGTATTTTATTCTTACATAAAAATAAATAAATATTTATCAATTCTTGTAAATAAAACATGGATTACTTAAAGAGAATGCGACATTAAAATTTGGTCCATGATTTAAATCAATAAATCAACTAGGACGCGAATAGGAACTGTTTCTTCTGTGTAGGGTCTGCTGGACCTCATGTAACCTTTACATTATTATTTGGAGGTGTGACAGTAACGGATTCAAATACGATTAAATTATTACGATTACGAATAAAATCGAAAAATAAAAAGATAGATAAAAAAAATCACAACTATGTAATTTATATATTGATAAAATTAGTTAATCTTGCCTAAATTCCGGTACGAAATGCAGTGGTACTACTAAACAAAATTGGATATATTTTGAAATTAACTTATCGAATCGTAAAATAAATTAATCGAATTTAATAAAATACATAATTAAAAGTAAAATTAAACTAAATGAGTTTATTTAAAACAAAGTAGCAAATAATATATGTAAAGACAGTTTCTACATTGGTTTTCGTGGAATTAATTATATTCCATCAATACTATTATTGATAATGAAAACAATTTAGCCTTAAACCTTCCATTAAATAGTTTCTATTTTTTTTTGCATAATTACTAAACACGATTGTCAGTATTACAACATGTCTTCTGTTTAATATAAAAAATTAAAAAGTGAATTGTAATTGAGTATAATTATTAAGTGGTACTTGTTAAATGGCAAATAGGTTATGTTTCCTGACAAATTAAAACTATAAGTCAATTTGTTTATGTGTAATACCGGCGCTAACACGCTGTCAATAGCCAACATATTTGTAAATGCACATAGCTTTTTTTGAATTTAACTTTCTTTTATATGTACCTGGTAAAAGTCGTCAAAAACTGTAATAAATGCCTGTGTAAAATGAGTACCCGAATGATTCTAAATTTGCTTTATTTCAGATCAAAATATGAAACTAGATTCAATACCATTACGAAACTTGAAAATTAAAATTAATACCAAAACAAAGAAGTTATAAGATATTAAAGATTATTTTATTTTCTACTTCTTTCTTGAAAATGATGTTTAACATATAATTTATATGTAGATATTAATGTTTAATTAGAAATTTTGAATGCACATATGTTTTTCAAAATAATTGCATATCTATGTTCGAGAAGTAAAGATGTTTCAATTGAATTTTTTACGATCCGCTATTATAAATAATGAATTATTACAATCAAAATTTTTCAAAATAAATTTTGTGAAACTCTCTGATTGATTCAACTAAAACATTTCAGTGATAAATCAGGGTGTCTTGAAATAGTCAGCGAAGCTGAAAGTAATCAGTAAAAATTAATAAAATGAGGGGCCTTCTGGAATGTTAGTGAAAAATTGGAATTTTCTGCTGTTTACATAATAAATATAGAAATTATTTGTTATTTTATAATGTTCAATTCAAACAATTCAATCTTTATTCATTCTTTTTAAAAATATTTTACAGAGTAAGTCAAAATAATAATAGGTTGGGACATATGAATGGAAGGAGAAAGTGTGCAACTATGGCTGACTATGTTAAGAACTCCCAGTATTCACCTTGTGTAAAGCACATGGACAACCATTGGTAAGGACAGTTGACACCCGATACTAATGATCAAATGCCTACCGAATATTACTGATGCACTAAATCATTTCAGGATTTGGAATTCACTTAATACTCAAATGAATAATATTCTCAGTTGAATATATAAAATATTAAAATCAAAAAGAAAAACACATTTATCATTTAAAATGAAATAAATATAACTGCAATTAAAATTTAAATCGACTTTTTATTATCTATTCAACTAAGAAGTCAAAAATATAGGGAAAAAAGATCCTTAAATATAACTATAAATAAGTATAAACAAATCTATAATGCGAATCACATTGTAAGTCACTCAGCAAACAAAGAGTGCTTGCCTGTCAATTTTAATGAAATGGAAAATCATGTCCAAGGCTTAGAGCAAAATTTCTTCTAATGAATATGCACAAATTCTTTCATGTTTTTTACTGCTGTCACAAAGCTCGATCTACCCCTCTGTATTATACTGCTGATTGTATTACAATTTACAATATTTAAAATTATAAACTAACAAATAGCAAAAAAATATTGATAATAAAATGTCAATAAACAGTTACTGATTGTTATTAAAATTAAATGGTCAAATTTATTTGGTACACTTTTTGAATATGTAAAATCGTTATAATTTTTTTGCACTTTGTATTATAAAAAAAAATTGTATATTTACACATTCAGTACAAACATTTACTTAGAAATAAAGAATATAATTGTGAATCATTGCGTGTTAAGCATTTCATGCATGCCATTTACAGAATATAGCGAAGTATTTTTTTATTTAAAAAAAAAAATCCATTTAAAAAGTGTTAGCGTGTGAACTTTCATACATCTTTATTTGATAAAGAAAAAGTGAGTTTTTTATTTAAAAAAGTATTCAGATTAATAGCATTAAAATTGCTATTAGTTAATTGTGTGATACTTATAATTGCTAGATAAGCATTTTAATCGACGCCGAGCAGTTTTCATGCCTTATCAGGCGGCCAATTTTAGCGGAGTTAAATTATTAATTCAAATTATTAATCTCACTCTTGTTATTAAATATGATAGCTATAATTATCAGGAATAATTAATTTGGGACTGACAGCAACAGAATAAAAGCAACATCTACTATTTCTGTTAATTTTTTTGTATTGTCCAATAAAATTTTGTGTTTTTATGTATACAACGCGATGAAGTTGTGAAATACAACGAAACGTTGCCACATTTGAAAATATAAAACTTGCGGTTTTCTGTTCAAGTTCCAGATAATTATAGTTATCATATTAAATTCTGAAACTTCAAAACATTAAGCCCTAGCAAGCTTTGACACCATTTTTTAAATTCAGATGTCATTTTTCGGTACTTAATTATTATAGGCACCGTGCATCAAGTTGCTTTCTTTCGTTTCTATGGTAACGAAATACTAGTTTATCAATCAATTGATATATAAGTCTGTGTATGATTTAACATAGGAAATTTCTCAAAATTTATTAACTAATTTAAATGAATAATTATTTATATTTGCAATTAAAAATAATTACTAATGCAATTTCTTCGATCATTCTTACAATTTTCAATCCAATAATTTCAATTAAATGTCATTTTTTGTTATTCAATAATTTTTGTTTGATATTTACTATAAAATTTACATGCAAACAATTGAACAAATAATTATATTTTCTAGAATGTAAATATTTTATTACAAATTTTAGACACTCATCAATCGATTAAGAAATCCCTTTCACGTACTCCGCATGGATACATATACCATTTTTTAAAGCATTTCAAATAAAAATGTATTTATTTATGCTATCTATGACTCATTAATTAACATTAATAATTATTATGCAATTAAAATTAATTAAGATAGATAAATTTAATTATTATAAATATTTAACATATTTTTCTATTTTATCTCTGTTTATAAGAAACAATAATTGGATTCATTTAATGGTTTCTTTTTTTATTTTATATATTTGCAAGGTAGTAGAACATTGTTTTGTAATATAAAACGAAGTTTAGGAATTTTTATTTCTGTTTTGTATTTAACCATAATCCTAGATTCTATTCATCTTTTATTAAGTAGGTACTGGGGTTACTTGAGTATGTTAAATCGAGGATTTAATATTATAAAAAAAAATTGAGTTAAGAATCGTTAGAATATTAACATACTGTATGTTGTATGAACAAATTTTGGCCCAAAAGACCTAAAAAATACAATGTATATTACATTCGAGATTGTGTTTTATGTAGATGTAATTCTGTGTTTTACAATTATTGTATTTTTGAGATCATTTCCGGAGATACTGTATGAACGAATGTAAATTTTATAGTTTTCTAAGGAAATTAAAGTCTTGAGCAATCTAGAAAAAACTATTAAACAAAAGGCTACTATAATTATTACATCTGTTAACAGTTTTCTTTGTCTAATATAATACGCCAAAAACACTTTTTTTTTAATGATAGTTAAATATTTGCAATGTTTATATTACGTGTGGATATTTTAATATTTGTTACAGAATATTCTTGATATTTCTGATACAATATCGTGGATCTTGCAAATGTTGCGATTATATTTGTATTGGTCGTTTTATTGAAGGAAAAGAAAGTATGCGAAGAAGACAAAGAATATATTTAAACCGTAATCTCGTCAGATTATAAAAATTGGATAGTAATGAATCTACAGCTTTAAACTCGTATATATTATTATCATGATATGATAAAATTTATGCAATTCATCTTTAATAAAACATTTACACAAACATACAGGTGGTTCATATCTAAGTCTTCTCAATATTAAACAAAATTACAAAATTAAATTAAAATTCATTCAAAAACGAATTAGTTATAAACTCTTAAAGATTGTTGTCCATCTCTTTCTTGTAAAAAAGTGTAATTTATATAACATTTATATTCATAATCAACTCATTTGTGCATGCTAACATTATTTGTCTTAAATTTTGAAGAAAATTGTATATAATTACCAGGGACATCGATAGTACCTTTTACTATAGAATGACCCTTATGTATACTCACTATGGATATAAACGTCATTTATGCAAATCTCCTTCTTTGTTTAATTAAGAATTTTGAATGTCTATATTTTGGCTATTCCTTAAAGTTTTCAAAAAATTACTTCAAATTCATGTTTGTGAGGCAAAGACACTTTGAACTGATAAAATAATTTGTGCATCTTCCCTATTTTGCAGTTTTTTTTAAGAAATGCTAATAGTTTTGACGTATTTGAAGGAGAGAGAAGTAAAAATAAATTATCATTTTCTCTAAATTTACAATAAAAACAGGAAATTCATAAAAAATAAAATCAACAAAATATACATAATGAATGTACCTTAGCTATAGGTTTATAAGCAAAAAGTTTATACAATGGCATATTATTGAATTCAAAACGTGCACAATAAACTCAATAGCACAGGTAATGATCATGATTGATGCAATACCTGTACTTGTACTGACTGTACTCGTAACTAATTTACATATGTAATTAATGATGTGTTTGTTATAAAAATACGTTTTATACAAACTAAGTAACTAATTTACCTTCAAAATTTTTTTTTTCTTTTTTAACAAATAAATTAATACTAAATGATTTCAATTGTATTTGTTTATCAAAACTACTATCGTTAGCAATCTTTATTCTCTAACTGTAATCTAAGAAATTGGTATGTTACGATAGATACTGGAAACTGGGTCAAGTGATTTTTTATTACAGACACCGGAAAATGTAAAAAGAAATAAAAGAACGGCTTCAAAAATGTATGGTTTTTATTTGTAACCGTGTGGCTATACTTCTAAAAAAGTTCGCATAACTTTAACAATAAAAATATTATAATAAAGTAATAACAGTAACCAAATCAACGCCAAAGTGGCTTATAGGTATCTGATTTTGACACGGATCTCTTTAAAAGATAAATAATTCGGTAGCGCATAGGCTGCGGAATTTTTTTATTTAGGTATTCAGCACCATGCGCAGTGAAATGAACCATGGAAGTTTTCATAATACACTTTTGTTTGAAACATTTTTTTTCTTCGTATAACCAATAGTTGGTTAATATAAAAGAGTATACATTCTATTCGATATCCTGCATGTATTTTACCTTTGTTTTGATTTTTAAAAAAGGTTGACATAAATTGGAAACATTTGAATATGTACTTGCACGCGAAGTGAGCTTTAAGACCGAAGGTCGTCAATATCTACCTTTAAAACGAAGCGAGCATTTAGTCCGGAGAACGTAGCCTGGTTGTAGTCTCGAAAAAAGGAAAAATGCCTTTCTTACCCTGCGAACGAAACGAGCTTTTTATCCGAACGCCTTGTATACGTTCCCAATGAGCATTGTGCCCGGCGTAGCCTGGTTGTAGAACAAATTTCGAAATAATGCCACATGCATTTCTTACCTACGAACGAAGTTGATGAGCTTTTTGGTCGATTGCCTTGCAAAGTTTCCCAACGAGCACTGAGTTTGAAGCGAACACATCTGAAGTTTAGAGATTCCGTTTTCTCTCTTTGTACCCTATGTGACGGCTCGAAAAAAAAGTAACAAATGCGAAATTGACAATCGCAATAAAATGTAACTATTAATAAATTTGATATATTATATCTTTGAACTGCGGCAATAAAGTGTACAAAATTAATATAAAGTGCTTATATGAATAAGTACTTATTTTTAAAAGCACATGTTGATTGAGAAAAAACTAAAAATAAATTTTTATATAGGAAGTTAATGAATTTGTTTATTATTTTGTTTGTATAAATAATAACAATAAATAAATATATATCAATTCAATTATGTGTGTTTGTATGTACTTTAAAGTGTGTATCACTGATAGTTAGATTAGAATTAATTGGTATGGACAATAATATATTATATTAAATTGTCAATTGAAAGTTAATGTAGAATAAAGTACGAATACCGCAATTTAGTTAGCGTGGAAGTTTGGTAAAATTTATATAACCAAATCTCTCAAAATTGCTCCCAAAATGCTCTATCTGTATCCGTAATTTCTCCACTGATTAGGTTATTATTTAATTAATTATTTGCAATCAAAATTACAAAAACTGTTTTCCTTATATCTCAGCTAATTAATGCTTTTTTCTATATTTTTTTAATTCAATAAATTGCTCCCGATTTGCTTTTCATCCATTTAATTCTGCAATTACTTTATTTATGCATAATTAATTAAAATTCTTAATTACGATTTCAATAGCCTTCGTAAGACTATGATAACTTCCACGCTAACTTAATTGCGGTAGTACGAATAATATATATTACAGGCAGGGACATAAAATAAATACAAATAATGAAATTGTTAGGGTTTTTAGGATAGAACTGCTGATAATTTCTTAGATGACAATATCCATGCGATAAATAAAGATATATTAAATTTAATTTAAAGTTTGTTACAAATTTTCTTATTGGTCACTTTATTAATCCATTTTAGCCTGTCAGTTAAACTGTTTATCATTAAAAGGTCAAACACGAAAAAGCGATCGTACTGAAACTTGGATAGCGTATATCGATAATCAATTGTTTATTAAGGATTAAAATCTTAGTTCTCCATTTTTTTTATTTTGAAAAGCTTAGTAAAATTAATTCTTATTTTATGATATGCTTCAAAAGCATGCTATTTTTTATTTTTGATAATATGTCAGAGTATATTAATTTTAGTCTAAAGTTTGGAATAGGTGTTAAAAGAACCACTAAAGATAGCCAGCTGAAATTTCACCAGAGATAGCCAGCTGAAAATATTAAAATCATGATGTGGTTGAAAAGATGTTGAGTGAAGACTAAGATTGGGTATATAGTGCGTCTCCAACCGTATTTTTTGAAAGGAACATACGTCTTTGTAATGGGGCAACTGCAGAAACCCTGTACATGTATAGCCGGCTACTTTGCTCTTATCTACGCATCGACAATTGAATCCTCTAAACCGCTCCTTTAATTATATTTAATAAACTGACAGAGTCCAGATTTGAACTTTTAATCTCCCAATCCCAATAGTTAAACTCTAAACACGCTTTAAGGGCTAGTGCACACCATCTGATTTTCTGATCAGAAATTCTGATCAGAAATTCCGATATAAATTTTAACATATATTTTATATTAGATCCCGCACAAGGTAAGAATTCTACATAAGACATCAGATTTTCTGATCAGAAAATCTTTCGATGTTATCTGAAGTAGGCCACCTGTAGTCAAAAAAGTAATGAATAAATTTAAAATATTTGAAAGTTCATTGGTTCGTTGTTCATTGATGATATGCACTTCCTTAAGATTTTTGTCTGAAGTATAATTCGATTTTCTTATAGGACTGTCCGATGATGTACGCTGGCCCTTAATCGTCCGGTCACATAAATTATTTCTTTTTATATTCATTAAAAGCCGTAATCACAGAAATCAACTGCGCTGCTACTATGATATGGTCTATCATTTGCTATAATAAAATTTAAACTAAAATATATATCCAAGTCAGTAACCTCATTCTGTTGTTTGTTTAAAATTTAAAACTAGTTAATAACTCTTCTGTTCGGTTCTGTAGTTAGTAATGACTGACTAGTAGTGTGACTGATTAATAATTACAAATATGGGGATACAACTTATTTAAATTTGACCAGTTTTATTATATTTAATTAATTAATATACATACATAACATATGTGTGCGTATCATTTTATATTTAAATAAAAAAATCATCGCCATTCAACAAAATATCATCTTCTTTGACAATGTCATATTTATTATTTGAATGTCAATCGTATTTACTTTTATGGAAAACATTTAGGAAGTTTCCATTTAAAAAAAAAAAAATGCGCTGTTATTTATAGTCCTGAAAATTAGAAAATATGCAAATAAAAAAATTGATATAGAGTGCTTTGAAGTTCTAGTATGATAGATTCATTTAAACTAGAGTCCTGTTACAGCTGTCGAAATTCGACCATAATCACTCAAAAGTGAATCCCACTGTCTTTAAACAAAACAGTATATATGCGTGTTTATGGTAGTGTTTGTAATATAAGCCACACCTCTTATATATGTGTGTTATTTTTTTTTATATTGATTTAATGTATTTCTTATGCATACTTAAAAAAAAAAAATTAACATTCTTCAGTCCTTCTCTATAGATACTGTAAGTGTGCCAAATTTCATACTCCTCCGTCCGCCCAAATTTTGTAAAAATGTGGTACACAGTTTTGCTTTACGTATTTATATATAGATATAGATTTCGACTTTACAACACGATACTTAGCAATTTAAACTCTTGTATTTTGAAATTCTTGTCGACAACTCATTTATTCGAAACTTCTCATCATTTATCTTGATTTTTGAGTTATCGAGATATATCACGTTTTATTTGGCACTTTTACTTTATTATTTCTGATAGATTCAGAAAATATTCAACTTCAATCTAGTACTCATTAAGGGGGATTGAAACATAATACTCAAGCACCCTCCATTATGTAAAAATCTTTCAATTTTCGTGCTCAAATTACTGAAAAAATAATTATCCAAATTGAATTCAAATTTGGTATGCACAATATTGTTAGGAAAATGTAGGGCAAATTTCAAAACATTTGGATTTTTTGAGTTATTTGGGTGCGAAAATTCTTTGTGTCAATATCAAGCTGTGGATAATGCTTTTAAATCGAATTCTTCCTGGAATGTCTGGCTTCGATTTTTCCTGGTATGTCTCAAGGAAAAATGATATTTTTAGAAAACCATAAATATTAAATTTGTGGGTGGCTGTATGTGATTGATTTATTAATTATTAAATACAATTGTTTTTGATTGATTAATGTAAATCCAAATTAAGCATTGAGACGTACAAGTTGAATTACAATTATAAATTATAATATTTATAATTCTGCATGAATTAAAATTAAAATTTATTATTAATTATGTATAGTTAATATGTATTATCCTTAATATTTAATATTTCAGATAGATATCTTTTCATTTATGATATTTTTGACTGGTGACAAGGTTATTGAATAATTTGTGAAAATTGCAGAAACTGGTGAAATACAAATATAATACAAATTCTAATTCCTTGGATTGGCTTAACGCTAAAGTCAACTTACCCGTACTCTAACTAGTAACTCATAGCGAGCATTATTTTTGTTTAGAGATAGTTTTAGTAGCCAGATTTTTGGTGTAAAATTTTTTACAAATTTTGGTGTAAAATTTATATACTATAACATATTATGTACTAACCGCGCCCCGCGGTTTCACCCACGTAAGTCTACATCCCGTGGGAATATCGGGTTAAAAGTAGGCTATGTGTTGAGAGATATATTGTATAAGCTAAATTATTGTAAAGTTTCATTAAAATCCATTCATGAGGTTCTTAATGTATTTGAAATTTCTTTTAATTTCTGTAGACCTTTTCAATGTGTACAATACTTAGTACATTATTTTGATAAATCTCGTAGGGTTCAGCCTGCGTTTGCAATGTAAGCGGAAAAAATGTAATTATTTACGACATCACATTAGAAACCTCAAAAATAACAGTATTTCTCCACTATTTAATGGATGTTATTATACATATAAACCTTCCTCTTCAATCACTCTATCTATTAAAAAAAACTGCATCAAAATCCGTTGCGTAGTTTTAAAGATTTAAGCATACATAGGGACAGAGAAAGCGACTTTGTTTTATACTATGCAGTGATGTCGAGTATAAAAATGTCATAAAATGCATCTAAAAATAATTTGCATATAAAATATTATGAAATAGGTAAAATAATTTTATTAAAACGATGACAATAATAAATATTTATAATAAAAAAAAGAACATTTCTAAATACAAACATAATATTATTTTAATTATTTATGATGTAAATGCAAATGATATCTAAATACATCATAGTATGTAAAATAAGTACATGTTAAATGTAATACTTATAGTCCGCGAGGTAGTGTTGCATTTTTCATAGTGATTTCAGGACGATCAATTTTCGATTTTATTGAAAGTTTATATGAAGTTGATAATCGAATGACAGTTCAGCAGGCGCACCCACGGTGGAGGAATAATAAAATATATTTCAGGTCGCTTGAAATTAATAATAGTTTCAATAATGTAGTAAATTTAAAAAAATAGTCAGCAGAATATTTACGGGTGGAATAATTGTCAGCTGAATATGACATTTGATTACTTTAGAGGGAGATTGCACGGCTCACCAGAAATATTTATCTCGCCCGTACACCCTTACGGAGCCAGCTGACTTTCATAACAGTGTATGATGACTGCTAATAAACATTTAATTCCAACATGAATTAATCGACTTGAAATGATTGTGTCATTTGTAACCCTACCTCCCGAACCATAATACTTACAATGTATTGTACTATTATTATGTGTGTAATGGGTATTTATTATAATTTTAACATAAATCATTGAATATTTATGTATCATAAACAAATGTCACCTCATCATTCTTTATTTATATATCTTTCAAAATATAAAAATGACACTCAACAATGTATACATTTATATTGATCACCATTGTTATAGTACTATTATGTATGCATTATGAATTATGAATATAGATGTTCTTATAATGCAATCATAGGTACAACATTGTAAAACTTTATAGAAAAATGAAAATTTATGAAAACACATAAGCATGTATTCTGATAACAACTAACAGAATTAATTGTTTAGATTTTCGACACATGGTTCAGTATCAATTATAAATGATACGCATTCATTAAATACTCAAAATATACAGTCCATACAGTTATAGTACTTATAACAATATAAATACTGTAATTATATGTTTTCGAATCTAAACAATTAACATTAAAATGTTTCAAAGTTTTGAAAAAAAAGAAATGTTTTTTAATTTTCGACTTTTCTTCTATTTTTAATGGTCCGATTGTTGGATCATGGATCGTCAAGGATTCGTTGGATCCAATGGTCCGATTTTGCTCATTAACGAACTTGATCTTACTTATTATGCCTAAAGTACGTCACCAAAAATTAAACTCACTATCTCTGTTTTTTTTTAGTTACCTTGTTCCATTTCAAAAATAATATCCATTTTAAGAATGAATGCGTAATGTTTGAGATATCAATATCAATAATACGCATCAATTTCTAACAATGACTCGAAAACTGTCATTTAATCGTAAAATAAGTGTTATTTTTGGTTTTCCTAAACCATTTTATCTCAGAAATTCTAAAAATAGTAATAAAATTCTTTTTGGATTTTTAGGCGAATGTGTGTTTTCAATTATTTTATTCCAATAACCATAATTAAATTAGAAGATTACTTTTAAACAATATTCTAACATTATTATACATACAATACCTCACGCAATAATTAAAAAATTTATGGATCAAGGTTCTGAGTGATAATTCGATTCAAACGGATATACGAATATGCCCTCGTACACAATAATTTTCCATTATAAAATTCTCAACACAAACTACAACAAAAAAATATTTTAATCTTGATTTAATATTTCCGTTCAATATCTTCAACATCTCTTACATTATTAATAGTAGTTTTTTGTAATATTAAGAACCTGTTTTATATAACAACAAATAATTATAATAATCACTAAATTATTAATGTAGAGTATTTGTGATATTTAAATATTAAAAAAATAAAAAAAAACTATTAATTATTATTGTACAAAACAAAAGTAAGAGTTAATGATTCCTTGTTATTATAAATATTATTATTATTATTATTATTATTATCATTTTTATTTTATAAAATTATATGCTTTACTTTGTAATAAGTCTGTCTGCATATATTATAAGAATCTTTCAATAACTCTGATATAATATGCGGAGAATTCTTTAAATACATAGTGATTTTAATGTGTTAATGGTTTAAAAAAAAAACTATTGAAAAATGTATATATGTACAAGAAGAGAACGATGCTAGTTCAATTGGAGTTTAGTTGTATAGCACGTTATTTTGTTCGCAGACAGTGTTGTTTATGTGGAGTGATGTGGTCATGTTGACGTTAATGCTTGTGTTGTTGTTGTCGGTTAAGCATCAAGTAGGTTCGATTGCTAGTAGCCATATTGGATTGTAAACGTGTCACTAGAGCATTGGTGTTGCGAACATTCGTATGTGAGTGAATTGGATTTTGAATTGATGGGAGCCATGTTGTGTACTTAATTGAAACTAGGAGGATAAACACCGTTGAAGAGAATACACATGGAGTGCATTTGTAGCTGTAAACAAATGTAGTACTCAATGATTAATCTATTTGAGTCTTACGTTTTACTACACATTTTGATTTGATTAGACTCTTTGTGAACAGTTACAAGAATAAATTTTCTTGCGTAGTGAAAGGACGATTTATCTATTTGAATGACAGTTAAATATATACAATTCAGGATGATTCATTTTTTATTTTGCATTATTTGTGAACATTGATTTATTATACAGTAGTTTAAGTGAACCCCAAAAACTAGTGCATCATTTACCCCAATCAAATGCATATTACAAAATTTCCTTTAAAGGATTTTTAAAGGTTTACCAAAACCACAAAGCTAACTGTTGTAAGCTTAGTACACAGTTTATGAAAAATGCTTTACGGTGCACTAGTTAGTATTAATAGAAGCCAGGAATATTTTGAATGATATACAATATATTATAATAATACTTGTGGTTTTATATCTGAGCTATATATATTACCTTGGTAGATAATATAAGAAGCAAGGTGACAGATCGACAGCGAAGGATCTTTTGTAGACTAATTAAAATACATTAAAGTATATCATAACAAAATTAATAGAACTCCATTGGACGTTAAATTTAATGTTAATACTATAGTCTTATACAAAAAGAATTTGTGCATTAGCAATAGAATGGTTTTTCAATAGATTTACAGATATGAATTTTTTCCTCGATTATAATACTTTGGACCTTATTCTTTTTTTTTAATCACTTGAATCATGAAGTTTATGTTAATCTACTTTTGAACTGCTATAGTCATCAGTGACTACAGTATATACGTACAAAATCAGACTTCTGAGACGGTCACCCATTCAAGTACTGACTGTGACAGTTGTTGCGTAACTTTGAATCGTTTTTAGTACGGTGTTGATTGCGTTGGCGTTAAGTGAAATTGAAAATTATTAATGTTCAAAAATTATTTTACTTACATTTTTTTCATTAATTTCTCAGTGAAAGTTCTTGTAATAGGGCTGATTTCATGACTCCCGAATTTTGACATATCTTTACGTTTCAAGATGATTAGAATCCAAACCCAACATTTTGAGGTAGTGTGAATACGTATGTGCGTTCCTAATTTTTTGAAGACTATCTCGACTAATTAAATTGAATTTATGTACCCAAAAACTTAATGATTTGCCAGCAAAATTCGTCAAAAAATTCTCATATTCGAAATAATAAACAAAAAATTGTTTTTGATTCCCGTCATTGGGAAGTTCACCACATTAACCTTGCGACTCGTACTTAGACCACTTATTCTTATCAAAATTTTTATATTGTCGTATCCAGTAGTTGGCACGGCAAATCAGTGGGGTGAAATAAACAGAAGCGCTGTCACCAGATCATTTGTTTCAATTGCGTATACATTTGTAAACCTTTTCTTCCAAATCCGAGTGCTTTTGGAATACTTAGCGTTACATCCATAGAATTCCACTGTCCAATATTGAAGATGAAATCAAGGTCCAGCAAATACTATGTCCAATTGTAATCCAACAATAAAATAATTATATAACAATTTGCTTATTTATTTTAAAATAAGTTCATTACAATACAATACACAAAATTAATTAATAATATCCATTATTAAATCTTGTAACTAATTTTTATATTCTCCCAAACTAATCTTATATTATCGTGAAACTAGTCTGATTTAGAATGCTATCGATTATATAGTGATTATTTGCTGAATCTGCATTATCGACTATTGACGTCAATGATCCAGTTGCCCAATGCAAATGTTCTGGTTATTACAATATAAACCAAAAATAATTACATAACTCCAACGTTTTCAAACATCACAATATCATTTAAATAAAATATATTAAGAATACTATTGAAAATAAATTTTAAAAATAAAAAAAAAGAATAATTTAAGAAACATGGCATAACATATTATAGTAGAATAATATACAAAACGATGTATACGATGGATAAAACATTCCAATCATACTCTCAAAAACTTTCAAGGTGTGCCATTCACTTGTGGTATTTAATACACTTTTATACAAAACCTTACCTTACTTACCTGTGTATTTGTCTACCTATGTATGTATCTATGTAATATTGGAATGAATAATATGTACTTAATTCTGTATAAATGCATGTATATACTTAAGTACGTACGTACTTATTCAGTATATGCATCATTTGTACCATTTTTTATGTCTCGCATACCATATGATATAGACCAAGAGCCAGTGACTAATTTTAGGTGAGCATGTCAAAAACCTCATGCATTAAATCCTTTACATCTACTGAAAATTAAGGTACTTCTACGACATGAGTAGTAATTATTTTTTATAGACAGACGGATTTCAACGATATAAACTTGTAAAAAAAATTGTCGAAGTATTAACCGTCTTTGTTAGTTGCAATAAGGTTTCAAAGTCAATATTTAACACATAAAGGATAGGAATTCATTATTTTTAGTACTTATTTTTGAACATTTATATTTCGCGTTTCCACTATACTTTCCGAAAAAAAAAAAAAAAAACTGAATATATATAAATAAATAAATTAAGAATGTTTTAAGCCTAGATAAGACGTAATTTACCGTGCCGTTTACGAAAAAACAAATTATTTTTTGACAAATATTTGGTGTAGACCCCGGAATGACGTAACGTAATGACAGGCTTAGACCAATCTATAAAGTTAAGCAACAGCAGTCACAATCTGTAATTGGATGGGTGACCACCTAGCAGTACTGTGTACTGTTGTTGTATAAAAAATAATATAATAAGCCAGAAAAAAAAATATTTGGTGTAATCTATCAGTGAATTGTACAAGCGGCATTACCACCTTTTGCGAGTTGTATGTAAACAATGTAAATAGTCATGTGAACTGCTTGATGTACTATGTGCACAGATAAGCAGTTAACAGCAACTAGTATGAGTTATTGGTACAATATGTTTTGATAACATAACTAGCTTTCTTGGTGATGCATGTATGTTAATGTACGTAAAATATAGACAAGCGAATTCTTTTCCCGCTGCATTGTCGTGAAAAAGTATTAAGTAGGCGTTTGGTTTATAAATCATATACTGATTTAAGAAATATTTGATGGATGAGATTCCTGCACTATTTCAAATTTGCTGTTTAGCTAGTATACCGTTAACAGCAGAATTTCGCATAGATTATCTTTTGTACTATATCTTACTTACTCTAATTCTTTTATCGTTTTTATTATAAAATTCGAAAATGAAGAAGACTTAAATACTCATGAATACTACAGAAAAATAAAATTAGACTAAAAATATCAGCACACATGAGGGTTTAAACAGGTGTCAGAAGATTGATAGGCCAAAATAAAATGCAATTGTCCAGTGAAGCGGGTGTATTGTGTATTAGTATTTATAGTTACTTGATCTTAAAATAATTTTCCTGAAATATATGTAATATGTTTTCAAATTTATTTTTCTTTTTGTTTCAGGTAAATAGAATAATTGCTTCATCATTTGTTTATATAAAACATTCATTTTAGTAAGTAAAATTGATTCATTTTTTTATACAAATTTTATAAATTAAATGTAAGAGACATGTAATTTGCTGCTCACGGTACACTTATTTCAAAAATAATTTAGATAAATTGACAAACGAAATACAAAATTACCGAATTGAAAATTAAGGCTGACATTCTTTCGATCAATAACTGAAGAGCAATACAATTCAAATAATTTTTAAATTGCTTGCAAATTTTTTTCATAAAAACTCAAGAATTTAGAAAAAATTTGGCATTTTTTTCGAATTTCTAATTTAAGAGTTATCATAAAATAAGTTATGTAGAGTTGGAATCCTGCGGCAATAATAGATCGCTTGCTTCTTTTGCCTGCCATAAGCTATATAAATATACTACAAAATATGGCCATCCTATAAGATAATAGCCTAAACAAAACCTGTTTCACTTTATTTACCCTAAATAATTTACGTTCTGCAAATTACACGAAATAAAATATAATATTTTTTAAAATTTCTAACTGAAACGAAAATGCCGTTTGATTGGTGACGTCACTAGCTAGTAAACTATAAAATATAATACATGCATAAACTATATTAAAGAAGGATGCCATGTCAGATGCTGTACTGTTTTGTTTTATTTATATAAACTCACTTATTAGCCAGCTACGTCACACGTACCACGTGACAAATGCTATTTCAGAAACATCGTTTTTCGTGCTATTTTGAAAATTTAAACTTGCACATTGATTTTCTTTGGTAATAGTGTCGATTTCCCGGGAAATATCAATGTAGTGTGCTTATTAGGTAATAAAGCATTATTTAAAATGCTTTCCAAAAATTAGTTAAATAGCCTATTTCTTTATAGACCATTATTTTGATAGATATTTGTAATCAAATTATGGATACATCATAAAAACCATATTGAAACAAAGTCAAATACAATAAATTAAATTAAAACAAACAAATAAAATAAATTGATGTGAAATGTATGTAATGAATGTATTCCCACTTCAACTTCAAATGTTACTAACTTCATTTTAGACACACATATTTAATGTTTTGTGTATTTAATAAGTGATCCGGAAATGTTTTATATATGTTTTGTTTTGTTACTCGTCTAGTCTACACTGTACATCTATTAATTGCGTATGTTACGTTTGTTTATACGTATCTGCATACAAACAGGGTGGGATTAAATTTAGAAGTGCACAACAAAATATGATGACAAATCCATAGAAAAAGGATACAAAACCCTTTAAGATTAAACGAAGTAGTTAATTTGAAACACTAAACACTATGATTGAAGGAATAGATCGGAAAATGATGACTGAAAGACCAAATTATATCAAAAAGTATCCAGGAACGATACCCTTTGATTGCTTCGGCGACCTTCTTTTCCAAATATTTTCACCAGACTTTAAAAGAAATGTCTTTTACACTTTTTTAAAAGATATTCTTTTTGAAGTCTGGTGAAAATATTTACAAAAGAAGATTCGAGAAAAAAAGCTTCTAAAAATTAATCCTTGAATTACATTGTCTAAAACAAAGATTTAATCTACAAACCGCTTTGACTTAATAAGCTGACAGGTTGTCAAGAAAATCTATATTTAAATATGCCTTATATTAATACGAAAATCGCCGAAGCAGTCGAAGCTGTTAGAATTTTTTAACTAATTATGTCTGATTGGTAATCATTTGGCGTCAAACCTTAAGTAAATTAAAGCAAGGAACATGGATTAACAAAACTGCGCAATACATGCACAGTTTATGTACTGTCGTCCTTCTTAACTTGCAGAATAATCACAGTGCTTACTTAAAACATTTTATGGGTATTAAGAAACTTTAAAAAAACCCTAAATTCAAATTTAATTTAATTCAAAATCCAAAAAAAAAAATCGCATAGTTTTATCAAATTCCGACAATTGTTTGTCCTTTATAAATAAACCTTCCGAAGACTTTAACGAAGAACTGCAAAAAAATACCAATTGGTCCTCTAGTTATAGTGTTAACAAGAAACGAAAATTAAGTGGATTAATAATGGCATTCATTTTTCTGGAAATTCATATGATACAGACTACGTCCAATAGTCAAAACTATGCGTAGCCGTGGAAATAGTGGAAAGCCTTTTAAATGCAATACTGTCAATATTGCATTGCCTATGGTGAGAGATTTTGTAATATCGAATATAATAACGCTTCTTTCGAACTTCTTGAATGTACTATAAGGTGTGAAAAATTGTTGTACTGGTTTTCACTAATACACCACTGTTTATATAGAGGATTCATTAATATCCACGTATTATATGAGATACAAACCCTACCGGAAGTTTGCAGATACCTAACACAGATAAAGAGAATTTGATAGCCATACAAATAATAATAATAACATACTAATAACATATGTGTTTTTATTTGTGTTTAATAATACTTGTAACCGTTTTTTAACACATAACAAGTGCTTTTTATTCCATTGCTATAAATTAATGAAGTATTGTACTCAAACCAGATGAAATACAGTTTAGCTCATTCGAAATTTGGGTAATTGCGTTCAAAGACAGTCGTTGTAGTCGCAAATGCGTAGAAAAAGCATCACAGCATCAAGATATTGCAAGAAGGCAATCCCAGTATAGTAGTCCGAAGTGGTCATAATAAGAGATAAGAACAAAAGTTTTAAATTTTAAATCAAAAAAATTACAGTGTATTTGGAACATGAAAAGTTTTCACCCAATGTCTTGAAAAAAAAAAATCTTTTTGTAAAAGATAAATAGAAAATAGAGAAATAAAAAACCAAAAACTTAGTTATTTCAATTTAATTTGAGGTTATGTGAAAACAGTGTACATACAAAAGTTGTAGATCTTTTTATTACCTACAAGGACTTGTAGTTTTGCCGGATTTCAAGATAAACCGTGCCTTACCCTCAAAAACTCACCCTCTTTCATTTCCCGACATCAGATCGCCCATAAATCCGTTTCTAATGGGTTTCATCCTACTATAATTGTTTTTGGTTTCAAAAATGATCGACTCTAGTCTAAATCACGACTTGGTCTTTAATGCAAATACGCACATTGTTTTACTCTGTACATAAAAGCTCCATTATAATAAATATACCAAAAAATGTAGAGAAAATAATGAAGTTTTGTGACACAATTAGAAGCAGAGTTTTTTATTGTAAAATCATATGAAGTCATCTGCTGCTGTTCGAGGGGGATTAATAAAAAATTATATACAGGTGAAATACAACAACAGGTGAAATAAATAATAACCTGTTGTTATAGTCAGTTGTTATTTGTTGAAAGTTTGTATTGTTTTACTTATAATGTTTGGCGTATTAACTTCCTGCAAGGAAGTTATTGTTCTCACCGCCAAAAATGAAAGTGGTGTCTTAGCGGTTTTGAGTGCTAAAACAACTTTGTGTCAACTTGGAGAACAATTAAAATCTACTTTACAGAAATTGATCTACGCCATTAATGTAGTTTTGAAATTTTAATTAAAAGAGCAAGATCACTTTTACTGTTAACACTCTTTGATGATTTAATAACACCTTTTTATCTGACTACGGTAAGCCCAAAAAGAAGGGATATAATTTAAGCAATCTATACATGTATGTATCACCGTAGCGGTCAAACTACTGACCCGATTTTGATGAATAAGGTATCAATCTATTCGTTATTATCGGTTCTGATAAATCGGTTCAGATGACTGTATTATAAGAATAAACTTATAATAGTAGTAAGCGATATTAATTAAGGACAAAGTAGCATACGACTACGGGCTATCCTTTGAACATGTCTGCGTATTAAATTAAAATATACAGTTCAACCTCGATATAACAAATCGGAAAGGAACAAGTAAATATTCGTTATATGAAGTAATTCGGTAAACTGAGGTTTGTTATATTAATATTAGGTTGGTTATAACCATTTGTTATAACGAGGTAAAAAAGTTTTATTCACCTCACCATTACGTACTCATCTTGTTATAGCGAACAACTTCTACTAATAAATGATTAAACATTTTTATCAAATTACTATACCTTTATATTTTAAAATTGTAGCTATTGTACTTTCAGGAATCCTAAATTTATTAGCTATGTCTAATTTTTTCGTCAACATAATTAATGATGTTTCGCTTATCTGCGACTGATAAGGAACACCAAGAAACACTGATTGTTTTATTCGAAACCTGTCGAGACAGAATCCTATGAGATTAAGATTCATATTGTTGGGAACGTTATATAAAGGTTGTGCAAACCGTCACCAAATTAGCAACGAGTAACATCTCCTCAGAGAATCATTACAACTAGCTAATTCATACTGATGATGACTACTTTGTAGTCGAAATACGTATTTATAAAATACAAAATAATTTGATCTAGGAAATTGGGGAAAAAATCGAAATTTAATTCAAGGGGATTACGAAGAATTTGTTAAATCGAGGACATCGTTATATTGCGGTGCGTTATATTAATGTTGCACTGTATATGTCAGTTATTTGCTTATTAGCCGATAAATATCTTATAGTTTGGTAGATGAGAATATTTTCAAGCAAGAATATTTTCTAGTTTCATTCTTGTTAAACTGAAATTTCTGCTTTACTCTTAATAGATACTCGTGTAAACGTAAGGCGTTATCGTTTGCAAATAGAATTTTGAATAATTAACTATATTGTTCGATTTGATTTCTTTTTAAACTTATCCACCATTGAGTCATTATTTTCAACATATTTAATTTTATTAACGTATTTATAAAAAAATGCATCGATGTGTATCGAACCAAATTCAAATTATTTATAACATAAAACAAAATATACTTATTATACGTTCGTTGAATCGCTTTTATAGGATGAAACTGATAAGAAGATTTTTTTTTATAAAAATAAATTTAAATATCTCATTAAGAATAAAAGAAAACACAATTCAGCAAAAATTGTAATATTTTAAATATTTATAATTCGGTTTAATTTACATGTGCAATGTAACTAACTGGTTACGTATGACTTTCGATATAATATTTAAGGGTTCGTTGTACTCCAGAACAAAAAATGCATATTATTATTTTATATAGAAATATTTCTTGAGTTGAGGACTAAGTTTATACCGATTAAGAACGTTTCAAAATTTAATCATAACTTTTAATTATTTAATTGTGGAAGACCATTATACATTTTCTTTATTATTTTATTGCTTTTATTGCAACCACTAAAATGCTTCATAAATTATTTATTAAAATTTATAAAATGTTGTTGACGATCATTTCGGCTTGTTTAGCAAAATATTGTTACATAATTATTGTTGTAAGTCAATTTATTGAAAACAGATGAAAAAATATTTAAAATAATGAATAGAAAAATAGTTAAGCAGAAAACAAAAAATAAAATTAAAAATTTTTAAATTATTGTTGAAATGGCTAAAAATATTGTAGACCTGAAAATGTCAAGTTGGTCGAAAAGTAATATGCCCTGGCTCTTGCATATTTTGCGTACCTCTAAGGCCTCCAAAACATTTAATTTGAAACACTTGTTTGCTACATGAAGAATCTCCAATTCTTGGCCAGGTTTGTGACTCGTTTCTTTTAGGGTTTTGGCACAGGTAGAGTCATTTTTGCTGCTTCTAAAAGACCGTAAGTGTTCGCGTTCTCTTATTTCGGAGTTTCTCACAGTTTGACCAATATAGGCGCCTTTGCACTCAGATAATTTGTGGTCTCCTGATTGGATTTTTTTTCTGTTTTGGTCTTGTTGTTGAGAAGTAGATTGGCTAATTTTATTGGTGTCCTAAACGCTACATTGATATTAAAAGATCTTACCAATCATCTCAGAGGTCTTGCCACATTAGGTAATAGTATTGAACCAATCTGATTGATGTTTTTTTCCGAATGTAAAATGCATCTTATACCATTTTTATCCTTTTTCTTTTGGTGATATTGTGAATCAACAATCTATCTTACCCATCGTTGACTCCTGGTAAATCATAGAATGAAAGCCATTTTTTTTTTGTGTGATTATTATTGCTTAAGATTAAATAAAAAGTATTAAATTTGTATTACATATTCAATTTCAAAATTAATAAATATTTATCATAATAATAAATACTATTTATTTATATTGATTACAATTAAAGATATTATTTGTTATAAAGATTGACTATTCAAAATGATATCCATGTTGATTTTAAGACTATTTATGCTCTTTGATTTTCGGAAAAGCTGTTATTGAAAAAGCGAAAACCACGTGTTTATTTATTTGTTACTAAAAAACAAGAAATATTTGTCAAAACCGATTTTGCCAAGACTTTGAAGTTAAAAGCATACCAAAGTAAGTGTTGAGACATCTGTCAAGTAATTAAATTTTATTTTAACAACACATCAAAATGTTAACTGTAATTGTCTTTTAATTTAAATAATCGTTTTGCTACAGTTCGCTACTCTTATGTTTCGTGTGAAATTGCTGTAAAATTTCCATTCAATTAACATATGGTAACGAAAGTTTGTAATTACACTGTCTAACTTGTTACCAAAATAATATTTAAAAAACAAACTGAAAAAATAAAAAAGTGAATGTGTCCCCTTGACATTTTTTCAAGGGCAAGCGAAAATATATTTTTATAGTTTTTATGTATGAAACAACTGATAAAAGTTTTATTTTCCTTGTGTTAGTCTTTTAGATGCTTATTGGTGACTTCTTCATGGAGTTAATTGAGATTTAACTTTTTCGAATGCTGTAGCGTACCATTGGAAAATCCAAAAATCTTTCTTAAATCCACACATTTAAAACTTTCCAGCTCTTCACTAAGCTTATTATTTTCTCGATAACAATTTCCATTATCCTTTTGAATAGTAAGAAAATTTTTACGTTATTTTAAAACACCGTTTTTCACTGCCTGTCATGGCCAGATATTCTATTGGTTTTCTTTCTCAACACTTTTGCTGCAGTAATTCTCATTTATGATCTACCCCACTGATTGTTGTATTCGGACAGCAAAGTTTCCTGGAATTACTTCAAGAATTATTAGGGTTTATGTATACAACGATCTTCCTATGATACAATAGTCTCTTAATAACTGTTTTCGTCCAATGGCACAACTATTTCGGCCCAATCCTCACATATAAATTTATTCTTGTGAAATCGATAAAATCTTGTAACAGCTTAATCGAATTTAAGATTTACTACATCTTGTCACAAGCTTTACCATTTCACATGACTCCCTATTCCCTTTCACATCGTCCTGGCTATGAATGGAAATAAATTAGATTGAATTTCGTCACAGAGGCCGACAATACAACGTGCTTCAAATTGTAGTTAATTGTGGATATGTAATTTATTTTCTTCTATTAAACTTCTCAATCATTCAATCACGACAAATCGACATAAAATTTGGTGTTAAGATTTCTAATGACAACATTCGAATCCCAGTTTACAAATATTTTCGCAAATCTTCTGGGATTAATAAATAATAACACAAATTTTTAGCTACTTTTTTATTATTAAAATTTACAAAAAATTATTGTAACAATACACTGTTTCGGATAATATTAATCAATTTCAAACAATGCAATTCTATTTCTTTAACAGTTGTATTTATATATAATACAAAAAATGTATGTTGTTTTATCAATTTTTTGTCAAAAACAAGTTTAAAAAGTTAATAATATGCAAAATGAATGAGTTATTATTTAATGATTAACTTGACAATGTCAAGGTCTAAAAACAAACAAAAATAAAAAAATACTTCTGATTAAAATAATATTAAAATTACTTCCAATTAAATTGATGTTATACAAATCAAAAGCACAAAACATTTAAAATAAATTATAATAAAATCACAAAACTATTAAAATATGTTATATTCGGAACAAAACGAAAAAATTAATAAATTATGATGAAACACGAAACATACGTAATGCATTATCAACACAAAATATCACAGAACAGTAGATTAATAATACTTTATGGGTCTCAATTGATGACCAAAAACAATGACGAGAAAGTGAGACCAGTCTGGTCGTTAAAGAGATCCGGGTAAATTTTATTTATAAAAATCTGTAGTGATTTTGAGAGGTTTAATTTTGCACTTTTATTAGCTCTTATTTGGCTTTTGGTCATTTTGTAAAAGGTGGCTTGCAAAGGTGGCGTCGGTTTTATTGGTTTTGTATGATTGCCGATGTTTCCGCTCTCTATTTTTGAATTATCTGCCCGTTTGGCCCAGGTAGAAACTGCAAATCGTTGTAGCTCAAACGATAAATTCTTGACTGCTTTTCTAGCTCCAATTTGCTTTTGTTGATCATTATAAAGTTGCTGAGTTTAACAGGAGGTTTAAAAGCCACTTTAACGTCTTGTTTATTGAAAATACTCCCAATTTTCTCTGAAATTATTCCAAAGTATTTAATAATTTTAGTTCGTTTTTGAATTTAATAAAATTTTATGCTTTTTCTTACTGACCATTTTGGGGGTGATATCTAGAGAGATATCTGCTTCTAACCATTGTTAGAAGCAATTTGTTGTATGGTTGATATTCCTTTTATCCTGTTTTTCTTTGATAACGGGAGAGTTAGCGAGTTTATTGTTACAACTTTCCACAAATTAACGTTCAATTCAATTATCTTGAATTGGGATTGTTATCTAAAAAGTGGAAAATAATGAAGTTTCACAATAATCTGTCAAAATAATTCTAAAACCTATTTAACGGTACATTTTATACAACGGCTATCAGACTTTGAATACTTGTATAATCTTAATTCAAATATAAAAGTACATTTCTCCCTAAGAATTATACTTTTACGCTTGAATACCGAGACGTTGTCTCTTCAAACTTCTGTTACTTATGTGTTTAATCTACCATGAGGTTAGTTTTTTTTTTTTTTAAATTCATCTCTCCCATCTCTCGTCAATTATACTCACAACTGGTTATGTATAGAATGTAATTTATATCGAAAGGAAATTTATAATTGATAGCCAACTGGGTGAGGCCCCATGTGTACTACGCCCTTTAAATTTGTTTATTCATGAAAAAAGTTTATTCTGTGGATCATTATATTATTTGATATCAAAAATTATATACACAATAGATTGTTAAATATATACACTTAGGTACAAAAAAGTCGAAGTAGAGTATATTAAAACGGTAACCACAACCGCATCCTTTGTACGCGCACCTTTTGATCCTCTGTGTCCTCTTATTGAACACTTCATCACCTGAAGACAAATGCCTACTAGCACAAGGTGACAATTACATTGTTATTATGTTTTTGGAATCGGTTACATCGTTCTTATCCAAGCAATGGCAGTGTAATCAATTAACCGCCCCTTTTTCTTATTGATATAACTGCCACTGTCTACATTCGAACACGCAACCTCTAGTCTAAGTAGCCAAATGGGTGGTGGTATTACTGCCTTTAACCATTTGGCCCCTGAGCCAGTAAAAGTCGAATTAACTTAAGAATTAACTAAATTCTACAACATAGATATTTTTAACAACTTTTGTTGTATTGACATATATCTGTTTTCAAAAGTAGAAATGACATTTACATCTCTACAGATAGAATATCAATTACGCTATTTACTTGAAAGATAAATAGAATTGAAAACATTATCCATCTGTCGAGATTCAAAATTTCTTTTGAAATCAGAATTAAAGTAAATTGATTATTAAATATTATTAAAGTATTTTATGTTGATAGTCGCAAAACTTTTAAAAGATGTGATACCCTGTGTATTTAACAGTTTTCGATATTTAATATCCTACAAACTCATTTTTACTATATTTTTTTTATCATCCCGTAGCAATTTGATAGATACTTGGAAAGTATAAATTGCCCATACACGAACGAACAAGTGTGCAAACCGTCACCAAATTAGCAACGAGTAATATCTCCTCAGAAAATCATTACAACTAGCTAATTCATACTGATGATGACTACTTTGTAGTCAAAATACGTATTTATAAAATACAAAATAATTTGATATAGGAAATTGTGGAAAAAATCGAAAATTTTATCATCCCCCATCTTTTGGTGGGGAAAACGTTCAAAAAAGAAATTATTTTCTGTGCAAGATACGTGGTTTCTTGCAATCGGTATGAAATGACACATGATCAAGGTAGATAGGAAAAATATTTAACTCTTTTGGTATAATCAAGGAAGAAAGAGGTTCACATATAACAGACTTTCTAGTTGGAATGAGAACAAATAGTACAATAATTGTCTTAATTGGTAGAAAAGTTTGTGCAAGTATTTGATAGATGTTCTGTCTTGCACGGTCCTTCGATACTTAAACTGTATAAAAAGGTATAAGTAGTTCATTTTATTTTGATCACGATTGTTTTAATAAATAATTGAACTCTTTTTGATACTAATTAATAAAGGTAAGTATAGTACACACAAATAAATTGTTGTCGGAAATGAAAGTACTATTATTATAATTCTTATTATTATTTCTATTTCTATTACTATTATTTTCATATTTCTATTCAATTGGCTCGTAACTGTAATACCTAAGTGAATTTAAAGTTTAATAGTCCTGGTGCCCGTCATCATATCAAATCATTGAGAGATTTACTAAAAATTTGTATATGGCATAATTAGCGTTAGTGTTGCATCTTTGTCTCTACGAAAATTCTGATAAGTGATACCCAATACGGGATAAATGGTGTGAAAATCGGATGAGTTGTTTTTTCTGTGAAAATTGTCACAGCAATGCGTAGTACCACAGCACGAAGTAACGCGAGACACAACCAAGTATGATATGTTTACATTTTTGTCACGCGGAGCCAAGACCAACAGTCTCCACGAGGGTCAAGGTCCGAAGTAGCAGGTGTCCCATACCGAATACCGGATAAAGAGTGAAAATCGGATGAGTTTTTTTTCTATGAAAATTGTCACAGCAATGCGTGAGCGGGTCTGCTAGTATAATATATATTTTAATTTTTTTTTTTTTATAAATGTATGCATCGCCAACTAATTACTGCAATTATGTGGTGGGTAGAAATGAAACTTAAAACTTTGAAATTTGATCGGAGATTACTATAAACAGTTTGAAAATACCTTAAAGACATTTATTATTTTCTTCCCACATCATCGATTACTGAATAAATTTGCTTATACATTAAAATGAAAAAAGATTAAAACCTTTTTATATTAATTGTATTAAAAAGTTCTATTCACCTCTTCGTTATAATTATCATCCTAATTTAAGCCAATTATAAGATATTGACCTTTCAGATATCGTTATTTTGTTTAGAAAAATAAAATAAAAAACATACGCATTCAATCAAAACAATGGTGTATAGGTAATTTATTTATAGAATAACAAATTGATTAGATCTACTCGATTACTGGTAGCGGTTATTAACAATCCAATTTTTAGCATAACCGCATTATTCTGTTCAAACCATTGATGTATATTTGTTCAGCTTAAATAGCTAACAATAGCTCAAATTATGATATAACAAAAGGTATCTTTACTAAGTACGTTTTCGTCAGAATATAATGCTATTTTCAAATCTTTTAATATTGTTTTGCAAATTAATTATATTTGAAATCGAATAAGATTTTTTCCATTGCCCAAAGAATTATCTTTATACTCGACATACATAATATGTCAGAGTATATTAATTTAAGTCCACTTTCGACTGTCCGTCCGCCCGCCTGTCGACACGATAACTCAAAAACAAAAGGAGATAACGAGTTGAAATTTTGGTGACGTATTCTAAACATAAAAATAAGTTTTAGTTCGTGAATTAGCAAAATCGGTTCATTGGGTTCAATGGATCCTTGACTCAACTTTTAAACTATAAATGATAAAAGTTTAAATACAAAAAATATATATGTTCTTAAAACAAACAAGTTTTGTTTGAAACATTCTTTCCTAAAATGTTTGAGTTATCCATAATTTTAGCTCAAATTTGGATAATAAACACATATAGGTAATAACAATAAATATTATTAATACATACATAACTATATAGACTGAATATTTATAGTATTTTATGAATACTAATTAGTCCAAATAATGAAAATGCAATCATATATCGAGTATCTAAACAATTAAGTGTGTTAGTTGATATCTTCACTTGTTCAATAGCTAATTTTTAGCTAACTATAAGAATAGTGAGAATTATAACGGACTTTTAAAAAATTATTTTTATGGCGAAATCAAATTAAAAATATGGAACCCAGAATTTGTCTAAAAGTCTGTTTAAAGTATGTATTTCATATTTTTTTTTGGAATTGATTCCTATCAAATAAAATTTTCGACTATTTTGTTTAGCCGAACATAAAATATTCTGGGCTTCATTTTTCAAAATATTTTGACCACAAAATTCATTCTTCAGACTTTATTTAAACCAACTGCACAACGTAGTTGATTCCTACGCGCCGCGTAGATAAATTATGATTACGATCTGCACATAAATAACTTATTCTGGAAAACGTATAAATATATTCTAAATAGAAGTATCTAAAACTTACGAGATGTTAATTACGATTATTAATTTACTCCAAAAATACTTATTTTTCATAGTCTATCATTATCGATAATTGATGAATCAAAATTTTCAAATAAAAATGAATCTAGCAATTGAGGCTTAAAATAGATATCTGTGAATTAGGTATATATTGTTAATATGAAATCAGATAAGTTATATAATGATCAAATTTTAATGACCTGAAGTTTAATCATTCAAAATATCAAATGAAATGGATATTCTAATCTGAAATTGTACTGTTATCTAAGCTATTTTAATTCATTGAAAATTGAGGGCAAATTATTTAATCATACTCATTCATCAAAACAAAATTCTTTTCTACAATAATTCTAAAAATAGACAGAAAAAAAATCAAATTATTTAGTTCCGCCGTTCTTCTGAAAAGTTTCATTAACAAACGAAAAAAAAAATTGTTGTTATTCAGTCACAAAAAGTTTGAGTATATTAAGAGAGGAACCGCAATCACGCGTTCCTACACCGTTTTGGTCGCCTGTACCCTCTTTTATCACACTCCATCAATTGAAGACAAAGATACCTTCTAGCACATGGTGACAATGGTATTGTTTTTATGTTGTTGGTCGAGCCGGTTACTTCCTTTCTTTTGACTGACGACCTTTTGATGAACCAATCGCCTTTTTAAATTATCATTGATCGAACTGCCTGAATTCGAACCCGCAATCTCCAGTCTTAGTATTCAAATTGGTAAAGGTATTAGTGCCTTTACTCACTTGGCCACTGAGCCGGTAAATCACAAAAGGTTAGTCCACAATTTTTTCTTTCCGAATGATATATCAAAGCTAGAAATTAATATCTATTAATTGCGAAAAAAGCTTAAAAATTATCTTTCATATACGAATTTTTCACGTCTTTTCAAACTCGTGGGGTATAATTTTGACATGAACGTTTAAGGTTCTCTTATTTCTGGAAAACCGGAATTCTTAGTCATTAATTGAAAGTTTGGAAAAAAAAAATTTGCTTAGTCATTCAATTGCTGTTTGTCATTGACTAAATAATTTATTTACCGTTCTCCAATGCACGGAACTATTTTTGTATTTATTCAATTGGTTAATAAAATCATTCAACTTATTACAAATAAAAATTGTGATTACGGTAAACAAATTTATTATGCAAAAGTATAGCTATATCTATTTATAAAGGGTAAACGTGGTAAAATTGCATTACATTATTAAGCATATTATTATTAGCATTGGATCGATTTTTGAAGACTTTGGGTATTCATCTTTGGAAAAAACAAACAAAAATATTAGTAATTATTTACTAAATGAAACTAGCTAATTTGGTTGGTATACCGTTAGTTATAAATAAGGTTTAGTATACCGTAAGGCCGAGCATACATGTTACTGTATACCTCTTAGGGAAACCTGACAACTACATCGGTAAACCTAGCACCCAGTAAACCTGAATATTTAACTTAACCAAGAGAGGAGATCACGCAGGAAGACGAGAGGTGATCAAGCGATCAAATCAACTAAGAAGAAAGACCAAGCTCTTTGGAATATTTGAAACTAATGTAATATTTATAGTTCTTAATGGTTGCCAAACTTGGACACTTAGAAAAACGATATCTACTAAACTCCAAGTATTCGTAAATCCATGCCTTAGCAGAATTTTAAATGTCCGGTGGCCAGACAGAATATCATTCAAAAAAAGGAGATACGGGTGGATAGGTAACACTTTACGAAAGGCAAATAACTGTATTAGCTCTGGAGTGGAACCCCAAAGGAAACAGGACGAAGACCCAAGGATGACGTAGAGAAAAGCGGTTGAGAAAGAACAACAGGAAGAAGAAAAAAAATTTGGGAAGAAGTCAAGCGGATAGCCTAGAATCGTTTACGATGGAGAGCATTTGTTGTGGCTTTACGTCTTCCTCGGGACTAATGAAAAAATCATCATCATTATCAAGGAACTAGCCACATCTAACTTAAAAATCCTACAGACGTTCCGGAGTGACTCACATACAAGCTCAGATCTACACGCCAGCGTAGTGTAAAAAGGATACCGAATTACAATATTTCTTCAGTCACCTGTGCAGTTTTGCCTTCAGTGACGGGCAAATATGGTGAGATTTACCTGTAGAAGTAAACCTCACCAATATACTGGAATACACGGCCTGTCTTTGGAACTCGAACTCGAAACTTGAACTATATTTTTTTTTATCTTTCTTCATATTATCATCGCATATTTCATAGTTCAATGTACACACATTTACCCGAAATGCAAATGAAATATACGAACGATTTAAATAATTTATTAAGGTTGTAGCAAGTAAATTTTGGTTTTATTTTCTTTATGTTATGTTATTTTATTTATGCTTGTAGTAAATATAATTTACGAAATTACAAAGCGAAACGAAAATATTATTTAATTGAATAGAGTTATATAATAACAATTATATGTAATGAAATAATCGTTATATAGGTTTAATATATATAAATATCGAAATAAAAAAAAATAGGTTCAAAAATTTTCCATTAAGGTTTACAGTCCAGCTAATTATCGGCACATTCATTTTTGTAAAAATTTAACTAATGATTTTTAAAATTAAAAAATTTAGATAAATTTAATTGAACTACCGCATATTAAACTGATAAAATTTCGTAAAACTTGACAGTGAAAATTAATTTTTATGGATTTCAGGGGCACAATTAAACTGAATATTTTAAACGGTAGGCCTTATAAATAACATATTAGTTTTATAAAATAATAATGAAAACCTTATGCGGTTAAAAAAAACTTTAATGAGTGCAGTTTGGACTTGTAAAGTCATTATCAAGTAAAGAATAATTATTCTTTTATTTTGTAAATATATATGGAAAGCAGGTAAGACTATGGTGAATGAAGAAATTGTAGGTGGTGTTGATAAATATTTTTTCAATATTTATAATTTCAAATTTAATACAGAGGAGTTATTGAGGTCTATTGGATTATTTAAAATTGAAAAATTTGGGTTTTTATTTAATTTATTGATCTCCAGAGCTTCCGTCAAATTAATTTTGGACTCTTGTCGCAAATGTGTAGCATCTCCGGCTTGTGTTCAATATCTATTTTATGACTTGTATTGGTAAGATGAATGGAGATGTTAGAAGAAGTTTTATGGCTGTTTATGTGTTCTTTGTACATGGTTAAAAATGATCTACCTGATTGGCCAACACATTAGTAAATATATAATTTAAATATTATATATTTATTAAGTTTGAGGAATTTTACTTTGGAAATAAAAATTGATTTACCAAAATTACCATATAACATAATTTTACGAAAGAGATTTCCATTTGTTGTGAGATGTTGCCTAATAAGAATTTTTCGTTTTTGATGAAATATTTGTAATACTATACACATACCATAGTTTATAAAATAAAACATCGATATTTATTGATTGATGGTTTGAAATTTGAAAATAGTAGACGCGTTTTTAAGGTGCTCTTACCAAATCGAATTTCTAACAGCATTTTCAGGTTTACCAACGAAAAAAAAAGGAATTTCACTTAGTATAACCATTTAATCTTATATAAAATCATAAGATAAATTTTGACTACAAGCTTATTACCTAAATTTTTTCTTAGAACAAAGAATGGGTTTATAATGGCTTAGAATTATTTAAACAAATATTTAACTTGAATATTTCTCTTCTTAATATTTTTGTTGAAAACGCTGAAAAAAAAATTCTAAAAATTCATTTAAATTACAATATTTACAATATACAGTTTGATGTGTACAACATTTTTTATTTGAATACATTTTTTTTTTTTTTGCAAAATCATGAAAATATTTATTCTAAGAATCCCTTATTTCATGAATGTGTATGTATTATTATTAAAAATTTAGTACTATTCATCAAAATATTTATTCATATGGGATTAATTAATACTATTTTTTTTTTTCTGTTATATTAAAATTTGTTAAATTTTAGCTATGACAAAAATATAATATAGTGCTTCTAAATTTGCAGTGCTTAACAGGCGATTTTTCGGACATGGATCGCTATGCAAAATATCATTATAAATTAGAAAAATTTTCTGTTACATGTCTGTAAAATTTATCCAAAAAAAATATATATGAAATTTTTGAATTAAAATATATATTGTTCTAATTCACATATACAGAAGAATTAAAACTAAAAATTAAATGAAATACTATTAAAATAAGTAATTCAATTTAAATTAATTTAATTATTATTATTTATATTAATTTTTAACACACGAGATAAAAAAATATACCACCTTTGTAAATTAATTTATTTAAAAAAAATGATTTTAATTACCATTTATTAAAACATAATAATATCTTATTTTAAAAATTTTAACTTTCATATTGTATAGTATTTTATGGAGATATCAAACTACATCGATTCTAGTCTGCACACAATGAGCTTTGTCTCGCATGCCCAACAGAGAAACACTCTTTGCTAAACATAGTGGTCACTTGTTGAATAATAGTTTTGTGCTACTCAAAAGACGCCATGTTGTGTCCATTCGAATCTCTGATTTTGTCCGGATTGATATTCGGCACTACTTCGTGTTCACGGGTCCTAAAAGTTAAAAACTCGTAGCCCCAGTATTAAGCTGTAAACATCAGTCATAGTAACACCCCAATCACATTACTAAGAAAATATAGGCTTTCCATATTTATAGTGAGAAGAACACTTAACTTTTGGAAATTACTAAGCACTCGTTGTCCCAATGAGGCTCAAAACTATTCAGTAAGCTTCCTGAATGGGTTAAAAGAGTGGAGCAAATTTTTTTTTAATCAAAAAATGCGTTCGAAAGATTAATCCAAAAAAAAAACATATCGACCTGAATCTTGTTATTTTTAAATACTTTTTTATACTATAATTTATTCAGTTTAAAATGATCTTTATTCTTAGATAAATAAAATTAAATCTGATTAAAACCTTAAAAAAAAACCATGAAATGTTCAAGTCGGTTCGTTTTTATTGGCGTTGACTATACATACTTACAGATAAATGAAATGGAAAATCATCTAGTTGTACCATGGATCTCATTTCGTTCAGTAAATAAAGACAGTGAGAATTGCATGTAAATTATTTCAATAGTAATTTTATGATGATGATGAAAGTTATATGAGTATTTCACATTGAATAAATATAATTTCATATGCACGTATCGTACTTAAATTGAGTAAATAGAAATAATTTTAATGATTTTAATTCGTGAACCAATTCTCATAGTTTTAGAATGAGAAACACACTTTGAACTAAATTCAATTATTATTATAATAGTTTTAGAAAATTGTTACTTAAATATTATATTTAAATCTAATTTAATTAAGACACATAATGAGTACTTAAATTTTATTTTTATAATGCAATTAATTTTAGCTTTATAATTTAACTTCGTGTCTTCTTCTTGAAAAGTAAAGGTCAAAGGTTGCGAAAATTTCATAAGCTGCGACGTTATACGGTCGAATTGAGAAACCTCCTTTTGTTGAAGTCAGTTAAAAATTAAAAGATTTTTTGGTAATATTATTGATCGAAGAACTATAAATAGATCAAAGAATTAATAATTTTATAGAGCTTCTTTGAAGCTGGACTCCTCGCCTCCAAGTAACCTCGTAGACGTAAAATTTCAAATCAAACTTATGTCCTTAATCATTCAACTACTAACAGAAAATTAGTTTTGTATTAATTTTGTCGATACTAGATGAAAATCCATTATAAATGGAAATTGTAAATAAATTTGTATAATATTTGAAGTAATTTGAGGTTAAGATTTTCAAACCACCAAGCTTGCACCAATACAATGATAATATAACGTTTTTTCATATAACTGCATTGATTTTAAAATAAAAATAATAAAAATTATTTCTTAACAGTTATATTTATATTTATTAACAAAAGATAACATAATATTTTAAATTATTATACTAACGAACGATTAAAAATATTATGCACTGCCATTTTACTTAAAAACAGTGGCTGATCGCATCATATTAAAATATTCATTCTAGAGATAATTTTCTTAAATTATAAGAATATATTATAAAAAATTCTTGTAATTTCAAATATCATTTACCTAAGATCCTTTTATAATAAATTATTTTCTGAATAAAAATATGTAACAAAACATTAGAAAATAGGACGAATAATGCACCTAAAAAATAAGATAATAATAATACTAAGTAATATTATTACATCACGTAGCCAGACTGTGAGACAATCGTTGAATACCAAGAAATGTAAGAAAAGAGATTCATTTTAATAGCTCTTTTCCTTTTTATACAATTAGTCGAGGAATTAGTGTAATGCACTATAGATTTTTTGCGGAGTTTAATGGGGTTTGTTGCATTGGATTCGTGAAAATCTGTAGAAACTTTGTAAACTAATTTAATTATGAAGAAATACCAAATTGCATTTGTGCGTAAAAAAAATTCATTTTAGATAAATATAAAGAAGTAGACAATTATTAAAAATGTGAAATTTGGTAAATATTGATGAAAACAAGTCCAATTTTAGTAAAATTCCCCGGGAATTTTCGGGGTCGCTGAACATGTATACGAGATCGGCGAAAGCCTGCAAAGTACCTGGTGCCTGTGGCGGATGTTTTAAAAGTCTTCCTTCGAGTATTATCACAACTTGTCTTATAATTGGTCCGAACGAGTTATTTGGGAGTTTTAGAGGCCACTGAGCACGAATACGAGATCAGCGAAAGATTGAGGAGTACCTGGTGCCTGCGGCGGGTATTCTAATTTCTTCTTCTGGAGTATTATGACAATTTATCATTTAATTGGTCCAAACCAATTACATGGGAGTTTTTGAGGACGCTAAACACAAATACGTGGGTGACGAAAGGTGTATCTGATGCCCACAGTGGGTGTTCTAATGTAAATTTATCATTTGATTGACCCAAACCAGTTATTCGGGGGTTTTTGGGTTCGCTGAATCAGAAAACGAGATCGGCGAATGACTGGTGTGTATCTGGTACCAACAGCGGGTGTTCTAAATGTGTTCCTGTGGACTATTATGACAATTTATCATATAATTGGGCCAAGCTAGTTACTCGGGGGTTTGATGTCGCTGAACGCGAATACAAGATGGGAAGAAGTCTGCGTTGTACCTGGTACCTACAGCGGATGTCTCAACATCATATTTATGTTCAGCGACCTGAAAACCTTCGTGTAACAAAATAAGATTAATTTTCACGATTATTTATCGAGTTTTGAACTTTGTCTACTTCAAAATACACTTCTGAAATGTATTTTTCTTTTTCAATTTGGGATTTATTCCTAATTAGATTAGTTCACAAGGTTTCAAGAGATTCTCACAAATCCAAATCATCAAACCGCATTAAAATCCGTCTTACTTATTCAAAGTACGCCATTGCATTTTACAAAGATATCTAACGTAAATAAATAACGCTGTAATAACATTTCATATAATTCAACTTATAGTATTTATTATAACTCACTATAGTTCTTTTAATCAAAAGCATTTTTTCAAAATTGACCAACCGCTTATTATTATATACATTATTAAATGTTAGATTTAACAAGAAATGTTAGGTTTCTTGTTTTTACCGTATTTCACTTGAATAACATAATAATAATGTTTTTCATATGAATTCGTATCAAGAAAGAAATGTTTCAGAAAATAACATTTGAGTTTTAAGATAATATTTCATTGGAAATAAGACATCTATGTATAATAAGATATAATTTTCGAAAACAAATTCTTATCGAGACAAAACGGAGGTCCGGGTGAACAGTTACTATCAAAAGCCATGACCAAAATTAATGATGGTCCGGGAGGTAGCGTTGCAAATGACACAATCATTTCAAGTCGATTAATTCATGTTGGAATTGAATGTTTATTAGCAGCCATACACTCTTATGAATGTCAGCAGGCTCCAAAAGGGTGAACGGGTGGTATAAAAATTTCCAGGGTAGATAATTTTTGAAAAAAGTACATAACCAAATTCAAAAGAAAAAAACACCGTTTTCTGAAAAAATTAAAACCTAATTGCTTGTATGCCCGAAACAAAATCGAATCGTTAATTAAAATTAAAAGTTTATTTTGAATTTATGATATGAAGTAGCGAATACCAGCTATTTTATTATAAATAAAATGATTTAGAAAACAACTTATAAGTAATAGAAAAATGCAAACACTCAAGTTTGATTACAATCAAATGTACTTCAATTATTTATTTATAAATTGAAAAATAATAATAAATAATTTATTTTATAAAATTCAATTACAATATTTCCAAGTACATCTTTCAACAACTTTACTATTAACTGGTTCGTATTGAAGAGCAACATAATATAATATCCAAGGCATATCGTACAATCGCAGATATATCGCCACTCGTGATTTTCATTGCTTAATATATTCGACATATTAAATAAAATTGAGTGAGATTTGTTAATTTTCCCAATCAAATCAATTGTCTCATTCTTTTGGCCTTGTAAATCGCTTTTCGAGGTATTCTGTTTTTCTCCCAAGCAAAAAACCAAACTACGCAGGTCTTTTTACTAATATTTTCAGGTCAAATTGTAAATATCAAGTTTTTACTGGAAATACTCGTTTTGATGTCCTTTGTTGTAAAAAAATGGTTTTCTGTCGGACTTTGTCACAATCGCAGTATTGGTTGCCACTTTTTTTCGGTTTTTCTCCAATTTTTTTAAATTTAGTATATTTTCAAAATATTTTAAGCTCTACAACTTTTATTCATATTCAAAACATTTCTCTAGGAAAATTAAAATAAAATCGGAAAATTAAACTACCTATATTTAGATATATCAGCGAAAACAGACGCCTATTTGTAGTTCATAAGACTAATTTTTGTGTATTCAAAAATCTTAAGTACTAATCCTGGCTATGGCTGTTCAATATAGGTCTTTAATGCGATTGCCAACTGTGGTCCGAACGTTTACGAACGTTTAAAGATCGACTTTATAAGCCATGTTTCCGCCCAGTAATCACGTATGCAGCCCCCACCTGAATTTATGTTGCATTGTCCTTTATCACAAAAATGCAGCAATTCCAAAACCGTTGCCTTCGAGTGATCTCGAAAAAACCGACAAGATTTACACCCGACCATTCACAACTTTATCCTTGCAAACTGAAAATCCCTTTTCCAATCTTCCCGTAACAATCCTTTCTTGGAAATCAGCGAAGTGGATCAATTCGACTCACGTGCACTGCTTTACAGGAAAATAATTCCCATACCACATGATGTCAATGGCACCTGATTCCAGTGTTATCTTAATTGCATATATTTTCTTTTTGGTTAAATCATATGTTTTTTAAGTGAGCCATCCTCATAGGTTGAGTTTTATTTTCAATGGTTTTTATTTTAAACTTTTCCATTTCCTAAACGATGTATCAAAAATTGTAATTTCGATGTATCTAGTATATCAGATGATATATTATACATAAAGCTTAGGCTAGGTGCTAAGGTTTTTCAAGTTGACTTGTATTATTATTATGAAGTTATGACGCGACAAAGAATGAGCATCTGTTATCTTTGATAACACCAAAAATCAATTAAAATCGCTTCTTAATTTGTATGCCTGGATTTGACGATACGCCTTTGATATATATGAGAAGGAAAAAAATGGCGCCATAAGGTATAATAAAACTATTTATAAATGAAGTACCTACCTATATGCTTTTGCTAGTAGCTAAAGTAATTAGGTATTCCTTACGGTTCTCTATCGGTAAATATAAACGAGGTAACTATTGTAATCAATCTTTATGATAGAATGTGTATTTTTATCTGCAATTTAATTTTGTTTTGATACCGGACTTTGAGATAATATATTATTGTTACCTTTTATCCAGCCATTTATCGTCTCCGCCCCCAAATACTGCTAGGTACATGAAAAAAACCATTCAATATTTATGTTTTATATAGAAAAAGCGGTTTTATTTTGCAATAATTTTTTCCGTATCAAAGCGATATTTCTTACAATAATCGCCAAGAGCGTAGCTATGATATTTTTCATAAAAGGAAACACCGAAAATGTCGAAGTACTTACAGTAGCGCATTAAGGTATGAAGACGGTCCTAGGCCCGAGACGATATGGTGACCTTTTTCTTTTCTAACAGTATATAAATTGTGACTTGAGACTGACCACCGGTTAAATAACGCCGGACAGTCCCATATCAGCCAGGATGGAAACATTGTTAAGTTTTTGGATGCGAAAGGCATTACTAGCCCAGGTTGGGATTCACCGTGACCGAATAAAATATAAGTTAGGCTTAAGTTATTTAAGTTGAGTTAAGTCTGGGCCCACGAACGGTGTAGCCATAACCCGAGAAGACATCCGGACAGCGCAATAAAATATGCTTGGTCTTACAGTTTACAGAAAACCCAATCGATTTTTAATTTTAGTCATCTTGAAAATTTTAACGCCCCTCAATATTTGCCGACCTAGGCCCGGGCCTCACGGGCCTAAGCGTAAATCCGCTACTGAGTACTTAGTAATTATTTGTTTAAACGTTAATTCCTTCAACTTGATGCAATGTGTTATTTGAATTTAACGAAAATTAAGTCTTAATAAATCTTAACAAAATCTTTCTACGATTTTCGAATTAATTTGTTTTTTTGACAAAATGATTTTGAAAAAATCTATTTTGTGCAGTAACTATGAATACACTCTCCGTAAGATAGTGAAATTAATATATCTTTCGATAGTAAATCTATGCGGAGCTGTGCAAATGAGATTAGTACAGTCACTTTTTCTTTTCTAAAATTAGAGCGGCAGTTTCAATTTTTTTCTTTTCTAAATTTTATAGACTGTACCAAAACCCTGTTTCACTGCCGAAACACGTTAAACTGTAGAATATTTATTTTAAATTATCCTCTGTTTAATTAAAATTTTTATCTTAAAGTAATTAATTTTTTTTTCATTAATTATTATAATTTTTGGTTCATTTAAGTTTTAAGAATTCAATTTCCCGAAACATCACTTTTTTTTTGCCATGAATCAGGGACGAGTGAGCGCCCAGTCAGTTCCTTCAAAATCGTTTATACTAATAAATCTTTACATATCTGCAGGCTATTCAAAGAGACGTGAGCGATAGAATCGATAAATGAAATCTAGCATTATTTCCCGGTCCAAATTGTGTAAATTGTAATTAATTTGTATTGTAATGGTAATTAGTATTGTATAATTGTAATTATACAATTACCTGATAATAATTACAGGAATTCGATGAAATAATAACTTCATTTAAGGTGCATTATATTAAAAAATGAGACATTTTTAATAAAAGCAATCTCTAATAGTGTATACATTGATTTTCTTTCAATTTTCGCATACAAATAACTTAATAATTATCCAAATTTGATGAAATTTATCAACCGCAATCTTGACATGAAAAGGGGGAGTCGTGTCAAAGAGTTTGGTTTCCAAAAAAACATTTCTAAATAAGTATAAAATCTCTTTGGCCTCCTCATGTCAATATTGTATGTTTCTAAGTTTATATTATTTCACTATTATTTTACTGTAAAAATTGTGTATTTCATGATTTTTTATCTAATTTCCCTTAAATATTCCCAATTTATGCCAATTAAATATAATCACAACAATATCAAATTAATATGCCAAATAATCCAAACTTAATAATAAATATTAAATTTAATTATTATTATTACTATTGTCTATATATTTAATAAATTCAGTAATTCTAAACACTATTCAATATTTAAGAATTGTTTATAAAATAAATGTTATTGTCTTTATTAAAGTGGTGAATAAATTATAAAAATAACACATGCATTTATTATCATTACACAATACACATTACAATTGCATTACAAATACAATCAATGATTTATTATTTGTGAATATTTCTGAATATTAAATGAATTTAACATAAATAAAATACATGCTGTTTGATATTTTTATACGATTAAGAGCTATCTTACCTTATAAATTACAAAAGTTTAGCAAATACTATGAGTTTAATTTAGTTATAATATTAAATATTTTGGAGATTAAAACGCTTTAGTTGTACAGATAATTCCTGTGAAATTTTTTAAAATGTGAATTTCCTTTGATTGCGATTAAAATATTCTATAAATTTTTTTTCTAAATTGCTATCAAAAATATTTTTTAATCATTGAAACAATAATTTTAGTCTAAAGTTTGTTCATAGAAACACTTTTTTGGTCCATTTTCGATTGTCCGTCCGTCATCACGATAACTGAAAAACATTAAGAGTTAACGAGCTAAAATTTTGGTGACGTAGTCTAAATATAAAAAGTGAGTTTAAGTCCGTGAATGAGCAAAATCGGTCCATTGAGTCCAATGGATCCTTGACCCTACTTTCAACTATAAACGATAGAAGTTCAAATTAATATTTTTTTGAAACAATTTTTGTTTGAAACACTTTTTCATAAAATGCACGAGTTCTGCACAATTATATAGGTAATAACAATACATATTATTGTACATATATAACTGTATAGACTGGATATTTATAGTATTTTATAAATGCTAATTGAAAATAGTTCGAACAACGAAATTCAATTATATGTCGAGTATGAGTTGTTTTAAATTTTCTTTCAAAATTTTGACTTTGAGTTTTGAATTTCACTGATGGTAATATAATTGTAGAAATCCTCTGAGTAACGTTTCAGAAACTTCGTCCTTCACCAGTCTATCAAAAGCTGTTATCAACTATAGTCATTTTGATCTTCATCCAAATCAACAATCTTGAAAACTCACTTGAAAAGATTTTGAATGTATTTTATGTGATATATCATGCAAATGTGCTCAATTGACGAAAGCAAATTTTACTTCCAAATGATCAGGTATTTTTCCCATCGTTTATTTGATGGAATTTCGTCGCATATAATCTGAAAATGTGATAAAACTGACGAGCTAAAACTTTTCTTAAACAAGAAGTGAATAAATAGTTCAGCTTTAAAAAAAAACATCCCGATTGGAACCCGTACTTATACAAAGATATTATATAATAATAAATTAATTAGTATGTATTTTCAAAATCAATAGCTATAATGCACTTTACTGCAATATTATTAATAAGGTTTCATGAACTCAATATTGTACAAGAAGCACATTAAAAATGAATAATTATACGTATAAGTCAGTAATAATAACTTTAAATACAATAATTACTTTATATTGCAATTTAAAAGGATTCAATTTATTTATTATTTGTTTTAGTATAATAAATTTTAAATACAGATTTGAAGTAATCAACATTAAGAATATAAGCGTTATCAAAGAAAAAAGTGGATACTGTTTATATAATATGATACTGTCATCACAAGCCGAAATAGCTCAGTTGGGAGAGCGTTAGACTGAAGATCTAAAGGTCCCTGGTTCGATCCCTGGTTTCGGCAACTAAATTTTTATTTAATTTTTATATAGTTAAAAGTAAACTTAAATTTTGATAATTCAATTCAATCATTATTAAAGATAATTTTGACATAACTTAGATGCAAAAATTTTGTAAGATTTTTAATGAAAATTTTATGGATGATATGGACACAAAAAAAAACCTGTGACCCGTCTTCAAAAAAAGAAATTTTTTTAAAAATTGTCCGTTCAAAAGTTATAGTTTGAAAAAATTGTCAATTTTCACATCATACTGCTGTGAGATTAAACGACGACATATTTAATCTTTCAAAAAAATTTTTTGCCCCCGATTTCGATAAAATTCTAATTATAAGAGTAATTTAATCTATAGATTCCAAGATTCTAAATAACATCTATTGGATGCGTTGTATTTGAGATATCATCTGAAATCTGATCCTGAGGTCAATAATTCGGACAAATTTCAGGTGACTTCTCGAAAAATTAGCCATTAAATCGTAAAACAAATGTTATTTTTGGTTTTCCTACCCCTTAATTGCTCTAGAAACAGGAATTTTTTGGATTTCATGGCGTTTTTTAAGGTTTTGTAAAATTTCTTCAAAAGCATGATTAATTACATTAGAATCCAGTAATATATATTCACTTTTTGAATAATTTATCTAAAAAGTTAATCATTCATTGTGCATCAAAGTGTTTTCATTCGTTTCTATAGTTACGAAATACTAGTTTATCAATCAAATGATATATAACTCTGTGAATGGTGTATGATTTAACATCTCTCAAACTTTATTGACTAATTTAAATGAATAATTATTTATATTTGCAATTAAAAATAATTACTAAACAATTTCTTCAATCATTCTTACAATTTTCAACCCATAACTTCAATTAAATGTCATTTTTTGTAATTATTCAGCATTTATGTTTAACATTTGCTATACAATTTGCATGTAAACTATTGAACAAATAATTATATTTTCTAGAATGTGAATGCTTTATTACAAATTTTAAACACTCGTAGCGTATCAATCGATTAAGAAGTCTCTTCGATGCACAGTACGGATGCACAGTACGGATACAGGATGTTTTATAATAAACGCTGTTAGTCATTAACCTATTCACTTTTTTCTTTTAGTTAAATCTTTTAATAATAGTAATGATAAAAAATAAAAACATAAATATAACATTTCATTTTATTTAATTTCACTTCGTTTTTCCTTTCTCACGATAAAAAACAAACACAATTTCTTTTTTTTTCTATATAAATTGTGGTTTTCACATGTGGTTGTTAATCTGTGCCCTAATTAAACTTTTTGTAATTGTGATAAAAGTGTTTTAATGTTTTTTTTAAATTTTAACCAATATTTTAAATGCAATTTTTTTCTATTTAAATAAAGTTGAAACCACAATATCTAAAAATGATTATAAGCTATTTATTCTTAATTTTGCAAAAATATTATTTAAAAAAAAAAAAAACATTTATAGAAAGTAAGTGTAGGTAATGGAGCCAGGAAACTCAGTTTTCCCGGAACTATGGAAGAACATTTAAAGTCGGGTCAAAGTATTATTTTTATACTCGACATTCATAATATGGCAGAGTATATTAATTTTAGTCTAAAGTTTGTAACGCTATCTAATATTGACCGCACAAACAAAATTTTGGTATAGATGTTCATGGAAACATCTAATTAGCCCATTTCCGGCTGCCCACCCGTCCGTCATCACGATAACTCAAAAAATGAGATAACGAGCTGAAAGTGTGGTGACGTATTCTAAACATAAAAAGTGAGTTTGAGTTCGTGAATGAGCAAAATTGGGTCCAAATGATCCTTGACCCAATTTTTAAACTATAAAAGATAGAAGAAAAATTCAAATACAAAAAATGTTTATTTCTTTGAAACAAGCAACTTTTGCTTTGTTCATTTAATGTAAGGCTTCGCCACAATTTAGTTAATTATCACATATTGGTAATCACAATACATATTATTATTACGTATATAACTATATAGACTGGATATTTATAGTATTTTATGAATGCTAATTAAAAAATTTCAAACAATAATATTCATTGATATGTCGAGTATCTTAACAATTAACTCTGTTAGTTGTTATCTACACTTCTTAAGTTATGCGAATATAGGTAAATAATATAAATTCAGTCCAAAATTGCAAGATTTTATAAATTTCATTGAAGAAAAACATCAGCGTAAAATTTTCCCAAAATTTCAAAAATGCAATCACAAAACACAATGCATACGTTTTTTTTTTTTTTTAACTGGTTTGATATGAAATCAGAATTGAAGGTCGCTGTTTATTTTTATTTTTTTTAGTAATTAGGTAATTGCGTTTTATTATAAAAATAATAATTAACCTTATAAAAATACCGACTTGTAAAAAAAATTATTATTAATACTCACTGGAATTGAAGAAAAAATTATTTTTAATCTAAGCTACATTATTTTTAATACTTACTAGCCTTGATGACTGTGTCAGCTTCATAAAAATTTATGTATTTATGCATTATTTTTTTTAAATTATGCATGTAGTAAAAAAAATCACCTGGCATACCATCGATGACTAAGCCGGAAAATCATTACATTCATACAAATTTAAAAAAAAATCCTGATTCATTATACAACAATTAGATTGTAAATCGTTTCTACCATTTTAATAAAATTACATGTACTGCCAATAGATGTCACTTTAACAATGTAATGAAAAATTGAAGATATTTCAGAAAACTGTAAATTTTTATGAATGCAATAAACTCTAATATATGAAAAAAAAAGACCCCGGACTGACGTAACGTAATGACATGCTTAGACCAAGCTATAAAGTAAAGCAACAGCAGTCACAATCTGTATTTGGATGGGTGACCACCTAGCAGTACTGTGTACTGTTGTTGTATAAATGGAGACAACTGAACGCATCGGTGTGGGACATTGGCCGTTCTTTGTTTATTTACAATCAAATTCATATCAAACTCTCTATAAACTTAACCTCTGTGGTAAAGAATCTTTTGTGTACAAAAAAATTTTTAAATGAGCACCGAGTGTGTCAAATTGTTTCTTTCGTTGCTATGATTACGAAATGATACCATCAATCAAACGGTATATAAGTCTGTGAATGGTATATGATGTCTTACAAAATCCGATTGAATTTGAATCGGCTTCAATAGGATTTCAATGGAAATTTCTCCATTTAAAACCAAATTATATTTTTGAATAGGTTTTAATCGGATTTAATTACTTTTTAAATGGAAATCAAATTTTGAATTGAACCCAATTCATATCTCATTAAATCCGATTCAATTTCAATTGGATTCAATCGGGCATTTTCATTAGGAATATTTAAATAAATAATTTTTTTTTTATATTTGCAATTATAAATAATTACTAATGCAATTTCTTCGATCATTCTTACAATTTTCGTACCAATAACAACATAAATTGAGATTTTTTGTATTTATTGACTATTTTTTATTTGATATTAGCAATACAATTTACATGCAAGCAATTGAACAAATAATTCAATTTTCAGGAATACGAATGTTTTATTACATAGTTTAGATGCTCGCATCAATCGATTAAGATGTCGCATCCACGTACCCTATAATAATACTTTGACGTAGCAAATGTTACTTTACAACCCACATAAATATAATCTAGAATTGAATAGAAAAAAATTAAAAAAATTTAATATATTTATTTTATTGTAATACTTTCAGAATAAAAGACCTTTATTTTTATAACAATGTCAATAATTTTTTTATATTATTTTATTATGATTTCTGTTAATAATCACATTAAACTAAATAAAATACTTAACCTACATAGTAATAAATTTTATCTATAGTTCATATAATAATAATAGGCGGTATAATAAGTTCGCACTTCGGGTGAAAATATTATTTGTATTGGCTACCATCAGATATAATAAATAAATATAAATAAAATGATAAAATTTGTTATAAATTTGGACAAAAATTGACCATTATAATGCAAAATCAAGTTTTTTTGGTTTTTGTGGAGTAGAAAATAATTAATTTTTTGATATCTTCGCCAAATTTTAAACGATTTGAGTAAACTTTTTTTTGAAACCCACTAATTTTGGAATATAAAATTCATTTTTACTGTTATTATTTCGCTAATGATAACGCATTTATGAAATTTCATAACCTGACCCGAACTATCTCTCAATTTATTATAGATATGTTTAATTTAACCATAAATTTGAAAATTTCGACCGAAAATTAGTCGGATTACATACTTTGTTTTCCAAATTTGGATAAAAATTGACCATTATAATGCAAAATCAAGTTTTTTGGTTTTTGTGACGTCACAAAGTAGAAAAAATTAATTTTTTGATATCTTGGCCAAATTTTAACCGATTTGAGTGAACTTTTTTTTGAAATTTTGTTTGTCAAATTTGGATAAAAATTGACCATTATAATCCAAAATTAAAGTTTTTTGGTATTTGTGGAAAATATCGTTTTAATGAGAGAATTAGAAAAAGTTATTAAATCAAATACTCAGTTTCTTTTTTACAATAATTTTACTGTGCCAAATTTACAATGGATTTAGCATTTTAGCTCAAATTTGGCTAATAAACATATACAAGCAATAACAATACATTTTATTATTATACTTGTATACATATATAACTGTATAGGCTGGATATTTATAGTATTTTATGAATACTTATTAAAAATAGTTCAAACAATGAAATTCATATGTCGAGTATCTAAAGAATTAACTCTGTTAGTTGTTATCTTCACTTGTTTAATTCTTCTCAGAATGCGGTATTTACATATACAATCAAATAATATCATTAATAATAAATATAATAATTTTAATATGGATGTCAAATTATTTTTAGTACTATAAGTGTAAATGCATTTTTAAGTATAGATAATTTATTAAAATTATTAAATTATCTTGAAATAATACCCACTAGTACTATTAAATATAACGTATTAAGTATTATTTATAAATAGAATTTTCTTTTGATCATTTGTTATTCTAACTTAATTCTAATTAATAATTGTGTTTACATGATTCGTTGCAGTTTTACAAAAAATAATGTAGGTTTAAATTTGAATTACATTTATTTTTTTCCATTTCAATCCAAGGAGGTTAAAGAGTTTCTGAATTTCCGATTTTACAATTCTATAAGTTAGATATTTTTAACAACTTTTGTTGTATTTACACATAATGACATTTTTATTTCTGTAAAACTGTTAAAATGTGTTACTACAACAAAAGTTAGTCAAACATAAATTGTAGAATCTGACAAACACACTCAAAAATGACAAACAATTTGCTCGTGTTCATAATAATAATAATTGATAATAAAATCAAGATAATGTTATGTATACAAACATATAAAATAGTGAGACTGAAGATATTACACATAAGAAATGTGTATTTGGCTGTCAAGTATCTGTGGTTGAGCTAGTAACACTTCCGACTAGCAATTGGAAGACTCCGGAGTCGATTCCTAGCAGATATGAATTGTTTGCAATTCTTACTATCTTTCAATTAAGGTTGTTCCAGTCTGGTTTAGTATAGTAAGAACCAACACACCATTGGCACACAGACACATAAAGTTACTATTTTGCCTGTATTATGATAAATTTTGCCTATAAAATGATAAAATTAGTAATTTTCATTTTAATATCTCCAGAACCAAACTTTTTGCTTTACATAATCTTAAAACATTTCTACATTCTCCCCTAGGATCCTCGAAATGATGGACTTTGGAACGGTCAAAAATCGCTCTACAATTTTAGAATCGCATGAATTAGGTTTTTCTGAAAACGTTGTCTGTTTTGCGAAGAAAAAATGAAAAGGAATTTTCTAGAATGATCGAATTTGAACAAAAGATGAAAATAGTGGAAAAGTTTCTAAAACTCGAATTAGCATACGTATTGCTATACGATATGAAGAAAACTGATATGTAAATTTATTTTTCTAGGTATTTTTCCAATATTTTCTTTAATATGAATATAAAAAAGAATGAATTTACATTTTAATTAAAGTGTTTTTTCTTTTAAAACGTATATAGCTAGTCTCGTGTGATCAATTTTCTAATTTTATAATATAAATAGATTTTATAATTAAATTTTTTTTCTATTGGGGCTAGTTTACTTTCGAGTAATTAGGTAAGATAAAATGAACAAAAACAAATTTTAAAGGTCATAAGTTCATTATTTTTATATTCGACATACATAATATGCCAGAATATATTCACTTTAGTCCAAAGTTTGCAACGCTAGGAAATTTTGCTCGCACAAACAAAATTTTGGTATAGGTGTTCATAGAAACACCTATGTAGTCCATTTTCGACTGCTCGTCCGTCATTTCGAAAACTCAAAAACAAAAATAAATAGCGAGCTGAAATTTTGGTGACGTATTTCAAACATAAAAAGTGAGTTTAATGAGCAAAATTGGGTCCAAATGATCCTTGATCTAACTTTTAAACTATTACAGATTGTTTATTACTTTGAAATAAACAACTTATGTTTGAATTTTTTTTGTAAAATGTTAGGATTTGCCACAATTTAAGCTAAAATTTAGCTAATTATTGCATATTGGTAATTACAATACATGTATACATATTAAACTGTATAGACTGGATATTTATAGTATTTTATAAATGATAATTAAAAATAGTCCAAACAATGATATTCAATCATATCTGGAGTATCTAAATAATTAACTCTGTTAGTTATTTTCTTCACTTGTTTAATATAATATTTATTATTCAAATTCTGTCGGAAATTAAATTTACTTTTATACAAGAGAACTAATAATGTCAATTGTTTTAATACGTGACGCCAATCTGACATCGAACCAAAATTGCGACTTCAAATTAAATTTTAAGCGTGCGTCATTGATAATCAATTCATATTCAAACATCAGTACTGTACAAGCATAATATAAATTGCATTACGTGTACGCATAAATATTAATGTTTTGCAAATAATTATTCCAGTGAACTCTAAACTGTTTTGATCGCATTCGATTTATAATGAAAATAATCACGAATTATACTCCCTAGTTATACTAATTTGTTTCAAATTTTGTTTTTTAATTACCATTAAGTGTACGCGGGTAAAATTTTCTACTTTATTCGAATAGTAGAAAATTTCTACTTTGCAATATATATATTTTTCTATCTTCACAAATTAATGCGATTTTTTAGGACATTATGAATACATTTTGAAAATAATTTACTATTTAATTGATGAGTTTTTTGTAATTCATTGTACTAACAATGGTATAAAATTTATTTGTTTATTTTAACTTTACTTGAGCAATAAAGGATGAAAACAAATTGATAACACTTATTTAATGATTGGATAGCAAGTTTCCGAGGTATTGCCTGAAATCGGCAAAATTATCATATAACCAGAGCTTCATATTTCTCAATTTTTGATAGGGTTAATTTCCGATTCGAATTTCCATAAAACTTAGATTACATGGTAATTTCAAAAATATCATCTATTTAACTACAGAACCTTGTAGTTTTTCAAGTATTTTCTGAAATCCGATACCGTGGCCAATATCTCGAAAACTAACCATCCAAAGTTTAAATAAGTGTTGTTTTTGTGTTTCCCATACCTCATTCACTATAAAAACAAAGCAAAAAACTTCTGAAAAATGTACAGAACTTTTTAATATCTTTTAAGGTTTTTTATAAAATCATAAAAAACTCGTAAAATACACAAAAAGTTAATAAAACATGTTTCAGTTCCATAACTACGTTCCTTTTTGAATGTCTCTTAGCTTCGAATTAAGTGCTAGAATTTCAATTTTTTTATCTAATAATTAAAATATAATGAAAGCTTCTAAAATAAATGTCAATACTAAAAATAGAGAAAATTAATAGATTTTTAAGAAAAAAGTGCTATCAAGAAATTCGAGTCATTAAAGTGAATTGAATTAATGAGGTGTATCTTAATTAAATATTACTGATAAGATTACACCAAAAAGTATAACAGAGTATGTATGTACTTATGTATGTATGTAATAATAATAGTTGAAACAATGTTTATGAAAATAATAAAAGTCAAGGCCATTTTTATGTATTTTAATTAATCTACATAGTTGACCAAACGTATTTTTTGAATCTTGAATATTTATCACATAGGCGAGACAATTTAGGACAGCATCTTGTAAAAACATAAAACATTAATAACAAAACTTTAATAATTATCTTTATTCTAAACTGAAACAAGTGAAGATAATAACTGATATAGTTAATTGTTTAGATACTCAACATATGATTGAATTTCCATATTTGGACTATTTTTAATTAGCATTCATAAAATACTATAAATATTCAATCTATACAGTTGCATATACTTGCATAATAAAATGTATTGTAATTACCTATATGTATTTATTTCCCAAATTTGAGCTAAAATTGCGAAGAACTCAAACATTTTATGGAAAAATATTTTAAACAAAAGTTGTTTCAAAAAAATAAACATTTATTGTATTTTTGACCTTTTCTTTTATATTTTAAAAATTGGATTAAGAATTCATTGGACCCAATGAACCGATTTTGTTCATTCACGGACTTAAACTCACTTTTCATGTTTAGTATATATCACCAAAATTTCAGCTGCTTATCTCTTTTTGTTTTTGAGTTATCGTAATGACAGACGGGCGGACAGTTGGAAATGGACTAATTTATAGTTATATATATCTATGAACACCTAAACAAAAAAATTGTTTGTGCGGTCAATTTTAGGTAGTGTTACAAACTTTAGACACTATTTTATATACTCTGACATTTTATATATGTCGCGTATAAAATAGACAAGAAATACCCATATTCTAAACAATAAATAAATTATAGTTTTTGTATTATCCTCATGTTAGATATCTCACCTAAAACATATGAGGATATATTAAATTTAGTTTATAACACCTGGAATATATCGAAGGTTATAACAAAAATTTTATATAGAATTACTTGCATTTTCGTATGTTCTGTTTCCGTCATAAAGACACAAAGATATAGCGATATGAAATTTTTGTGGCATATTCTAAACCTTATATGTAAGATGAAGTTCATCTTCAAAGCAATAAGAGATAAAAGAGTTCAATGTGGTTTTATTTCATATTTTTGTGGCATAGACTATTTGAAATGACTGCTGTAACAATGAATTAAGTTATATTATACCGCTATATAGTTATTATGATTATAATAATTTAATGGACTCAATTATAAAATCAACCTACGTATTGGTCTAGTTTTGGAAATAATATTATGAATGTAAACATAATAACTTAAGTCAATCGAACAGTTTAGAGTTACTTACTATTTCTAATAAATCAAGAGCCAGTTAATTTTTAAGTAAAATCTAATTTAAACGCTAAATAAATAATATACGTTTGTATAACATTTACCTATTTCCCAAATTACATTTTGTTTGAGAAAACTTAACAAATGTATCAAAAACTTACGCAGTAAATAATTTTGTGTAAAATTAACAGAATAGGGAAGATGCACACAATTTTTTTATGGCTTCAATTGAAGCGTCTTTACTTCACACTTTTTTTTAAATCTTAAAAAATAGCCAAAATATGGACGTTCAAAATTATTAATTAAACAAAGAAGAAGATTTGCATAAATGACGTCATACATGTTCATTTCCATAGTGATTATAGATAAGGGTCTTTCTACAATAAGAGGTCCTATCGATGTTTATGGCACTTATATAAACTTTTAAACACTTTGCTTCAAAATTTAAGATAAATAATGTTAGTATGCACAAATGAGTTGATTGTGAATAAAAATGTTATATAAATTACATTAATATTCAAAAAATTTTCTATAGAAAATGACCGCTTATCGTAGAATCACCCATAAAACTTTTTTTGTAAGAAAGAGATGGAAAACAATCTTTAAGAGCTTATAATTTATTCGTTTTTGAATAAGTTAATTTTCGAATTTTGTTTGGTATAAAAAGTCTAGTTTCACATTTTAATGATTAAAATAGCAAATGTTTTTTATTGAATCTTCCCTATTTAGTGGTTAGAAACGGCCCACATAAAATTAATATTGATTATCAACTAATTGCTTATTAGGAAAATTATTTTACTTCATTTATTTAAATTTCAAGTATCAACAGTCTTAAACTTCAATAAAATCAGACATTTTTTATGTAGCAAAATTATTTTGTGTAAAAGTGAGTTTAATTAACCATTTTATATAATTATAACACAATTTTTCATGACAAAAATCGTAAAGTAACAAACGATAAAAAACGACAAATTTAACATACAAAAATCAATGCAAATACTCAAATTATTTACTGTGTTTGTATGATTTTTGTAATTTACTATTTTACTTATTTATTTGCAGTAAAAATAAAAACAGCAATTAAAACTACATTCTTATAAAAATGAACATTTTGAAATTATGTGAAGACTCATCAAATGAAGGACCCATAGCGAAAAGTCGTCTTTAAACTCATCATAAGATAGTCTCTTAAAGAACTCTTAAAGAAATTTAAAGAATCTTATATAAAATTAATCGTATCGTAGTTTTTCTCACTTAAACCACACACAAAAAATTGATTAAAAATCAATTTATCATGTTTTATATTAAATTAAACTTTAAATATTTTTGTTTGACCTGTTGATTGTTAATTTAATTTATTATTTAATAAATAAAATTTTTATAAAATGTTATATACAAAACTTTCTCTTCAAATATAATAAAATTCAATTGTTTATTTTTTATTTTTTCTTCACTAAAAAATAAACCCACAACGAATTCATTACATGATCATTAATTTTCAATCGTCCTACTTCAAATAATAATCATTGATTTTTTGAAAAGTAATCATGATTGATTGATTGATTATTAGTGGAAGAATGACTTTTCTTTATTCTGCATTTCTATTACGAGTCATTTGAAATAATTAGAGTAAATACACACAATTTTGGATAAAGTAGAAATAGCGGTCATCCACCACTTCAAAAGAATAATAAAACCTCACTTTTTGAACAACAAAGAGACATTTTATAGGAGCCCCAACCTTCAGAGTATCAATTCGTTTTGAATATTATATGGAAGTGTTACTCGAGCACACATGCTTGGTACAAATACCAGTTTTTGGACACCCTTTGCTTGTCGAACTGTAACCCTTGATCTCCTTAACAATTTGGTTTGAAATCAATAATTTTTTTCTGCTATTGAAAAACGTAATTAATATGGAATTTTATTTTTACGGTGATTAAAATTTTATTTACAACACTTTTAATTGCAGACTTTTAAGTAAAATCTTAATCAGTTGTATAAAGTTGATAATTTATTTACTATTGTAAAATTTTATAATTTACAAATGCAAGGTTTCTTAGATAACTCGGTAATACCAGGTCGAAAAAAACGAATCTATATATTTGAGCATGGTGGATAAGCCCGAAACTCTAAGCGAGGTCGATAAGCTGTTAAAATCTCCATGTGAAGTAGCAAGGTTGGACGTCTTTATCCTTTGCCAAGGTACATGAACAGGTCCAACTATCAACCAAAATCGGTAGATGTAAAGTTAGATTCTTTAATGATTAAGAGCTGAGACGGTTTCTGGGCGTATTTGAATTATTTCACTTGGAATTTATTTAACGTAAATCCAATGAAGTATCAGAGTATGAGATTTCGATATCAGAGAGTGGAAAAAACCGGCCATTTTTTAACGATAGAAAATTAACGAATATCAAATCTAGATAGTTTAATGGAAAAAAAACTGCCATACCACAGTCGAAAGCTCATTTCATTGAAACAAACGAATAAGATTTATCTTCTAACATTTTCGTACAAATGCTAGTGATTCACCCCGGTCAACGTAGATAGAGCGATTTCTACTCTACGTAGAGTAAATTCTTGATTGCTTGCCTGAATAGCAAAGGAAATTATTCGAACAAGCTATCCTTAATATACACAAAGATCTAAACCTGAATATCGACAAAATTATGTTATCAAATGATGTTTTCACGAAAATGAAACGTAATCTTGAGTTATTTATGTAAATCATCTTTAAATAAAACTAATATATTTTCCAGCTGTAAAAGTTTTTTCAAAATCGGTTCAGTAGTTTATAATCTAGATGTGATATTGTTAAATTTGTAAACAGACACATATTTTTGTCTAGCTACTTTGTCCGTATGCATCTGTAAACTGTACATAAGACTTGGCATTTATATAAAGTTTAATTATTAGCATTTCAGGATAAAATCTAGCATTTATATAAAGTTTAATTTTTATTTTTTTATTTTCAGATGCTGCATTATTTTTAAATGGCGGTGGTACACATCAATATGTATTCTTGGAGACAATTATGGAAGAAACATCCGATGATCTTCGTAGTAGTGATAGTGAACGTTCCACATCACGTGGTTCACATGATGATGACGATGAAGATGATGAAGATAGACACCAACGACTTGGTTGGCTTGCTAGTGATAGTGAATCTGGTTCAGTAATACGAGTCAATGTAACATCTGTTGGTATGCAATTTTTTATACATATCTATATATATCTATTGCCTATACTGCTTGAGTAGTAACTTAAAATACATTGAATAATAAATACATTGATTGTTAGTTATTTATTAATAAATTTATTAAGTTTGAAACTAATTAAGAATTGTAATTTTAATACTCGACATACATAAGTCAGATGATATTAATTTTAGTCTAAAGTTTTTAACGCTACTTAATATTGACCGCAAAAATTTTGGAATCATCACGATAACTCAAAAACAAAAACAGCTAGAGAACTGAATTTTTGGTGACGTATTCTAAACATAAAAAGTCAGTTTAAGTTCAAAAATAAACAAAATTGGTCCATTGGGTCCAATGGATCCTTGACCCAACTTTTAAACTATAAAAGATAGAAAAAAAGTTCAAATACAAAAAATGTATATTTTTTAGAAATAAGCAAGTTTATAAAAACTTCTTTTTGAAGTTTTTCTGATTTGGATATTTGCAGGGCTGTCGTGTGGCATTTTTTTTAAATTTTTACTTATTCTCAAAATTACTCTCCTACTTTTGTCTTCAGTTCTGATTCTATGCCATCCGCTATGTTTCTCCCCAACTTTTGCCTTCTTCCTGTAGTTCTTTCTCAACCGATCTTCTCCATTTTATCCTTGGCCTGCTTCTCTTTCCACTTCCTTGTGGGTTCCACTTCAGAGTTTGTCGGCTGTTATTATTTGCCTTCCGTAAACTGTGACCTATCCACCCGTATTTCCTTTGTGTAATGATATCTGTAACGAGCATATTTGTGCCGTCCTCCATAGCTCTTCGTTTGTGATGCTATCTGTTCGTCGAGCATTTAAAATTCTTCTAAGGCATCGGTTTACATTTTCGAGTTTAGTAGACGGTTTTTTAACTTTCCAAGTTTGGTCATCATAAAAAAGTACAGATATTACATTAGTTCCACAAATTCTGAGTTTGGTGCTTCTTCTTAGTTAATTTGATCGCCAAATTTCAGCCAGCAAATTTCAGGTGCGTTCCCTCTCTTAGTTTCCTTCCTGCTCATTTGTGCCATGTCTTCGTTTGTCCCACCTGATGTAGATAATATGAAACAAGTTTAATTTTCCGACGTAATGTTGAATTTTATTGTACAACGTAGTTTTATAATTTTTAGCTATAATAAATCAATCAATATAAGTATTGGATTTAATTCAATTAAAATAAATAGTATTTTAATTGTACAGTGTTAGATAAAAATGAAGCCCCCATGTGAATTATATAATATATACAATGAAAGATTTATAAATAAATACATCACATATAACTCCCATTATCTAGTTAAGGCTAAGTTTCAGCTTTATCTTCTGTGGTCCCGGTTAAACATACGAAGACCACAAGGCTCATTTTAAGAAGTAATCATTATACAAAGACCAATTCCGTTATTCACATGTTCACAATGTAATTGAATACTGGAAATTTCAAAGCGTGTCAAATGTGTTTCTCTCCGATTGGAGATAATATTTTTGGAATGCCTTAAATAATATTCTGACCACATGAATTTCGCAGTATTAATTTCGAATATCCGATACTATTTTTTGTCTTTATTAGTATGGGTTTATTAAAACTATTTATCAACAGCTATTAGAAGCACACTCTTTTATGTACGGAGTGTGCTTCTATTAGCTTCTTACTTACACAAAATGTAATATCGGTACCGTGCAGATCGAAACTACATCTGTAAGCAATAACTTTTCATGCGCAATATAAAAAGTCTACATTATAACATTGAAAATAATAAAATAATTAATTCACAGCTTTTTTGATAGAATTTATTTAAAAAAAATAAAAGTGTATGTGAATTTTTCTAAGAAATTATTGTTAGACATGAATCACTTGCATGTGTAACTTAATATTTTAGTACAGATGAATTTTATAAATTTTATAATATCATGGTAATAATAAGTAAGTGATTAAAGCGGTAGATTTATAATGTTCGGTTTTTTTTTGTAAACTTACGAAAATATTGTCTTTAATATAATTGGTGCTTGGTATTCTTCGGATATTTAAGCTTTAGCAAAATGAACAATACAGAAATACAATCGTTACATTTTAGGGTTCATAGTGGTCCATTAGAATCATTAAGAATATGTTTATAACTAAAATGACTTTGAATAAATATTAAATTCAACAATTAACAAAATATGTTTTGACAAATAATGTTACAAGTAACACTGATATATGTTAAAAGCTTAATTATTTATTAAGCTTTTTTTTCTACTTTAATTCATTTTCTAGACTGTTTAAAACTTTAATTTCTTGTTAAAAACTTAAAATTTACATTTATTTCTTCCAGTTATTTTCAAATTTTCATATTTAAGAACAAAACCAATGTTTTATTTTACGCATTTGACCGCTCGCGTCAATCGATTAAACTTCTTCTGCTATACAGTAGAACTTTCAGTAGAGACTTAGGCCCGTGAGGCCCGGACCTAGGGTGCCAAATTTTGAGGGGCGCCAAAATCTTCAAGATGACTAAAATTAAAAATCGATTGGGTCTCTGTAAACTGTAAGACCAAATTTTAAAGTTTATTTCATAGCGCTGTTACTATCGTACCATTTTGAGAGTAAAATTTCTTTGTAAAAATAATTAATCAGGTAAGTACTAAAATTTGAAATATCTAACAAAAAGATTTTAAAAATCTTTTTTTTTTTAATGCTAGCATATTATTTATTTACGAATTTAGATTTTTTTCATATTTTTCGTTCAAAATTTAATTTTAACATTTGTTTGTGCTTTATTATAAAACAAAACATTAATCAATGTTCCATTTGTCCGGTGGCCAGCCTCATGTCACAACATATATATATATATACTGTTACAAAACTGTCTCGGGCCTAGGGCGTCTTTAAACCTAAATCTGCTACTGATTTCTATCAATTTTCCAATATTTTCTTATTCAAATGATACGATGATTTTCTTGGGAAAATATTTAAAAAAGTTAAAAATCGAAATTTGATTTTATTTAGAAATCTTGATAAATTCCTTAAAGAGAAATTTGTATATCAAAACTTACTTGAATAGCCTCTCAATTTATATGGCTTGTATAAAACTTACTATACCTTACTGATAGCGTAATCTCATATGATTGATACACCGCTATCTTATGGGACGAAGGGTTGATGATTTATGTTCTGGTAATTTTGTAATTGCATTTCAAAGTACTCTTCTGTATTCGGATACTGATAGTGCAATCTGTTATGATTGATCCCCAATCTAATGTGGCGAAGGGCTGACGATTTATGTTCTGGCAACAATTTAATTGTATTTCATAGTACTCTTCTGTATCCGTATGCCTCATTTATATTCATCACTTCACTCGATAGATACTGGCAATAATCTAACTAGTAAAAATAATAAATGTATGTCCAATTTCTTAAAAGAACTAGAAAAAATATATTGTTAGTTTATGGTTTTTTTGAATGGAAGTATGAAAAATTATAAATAGTACGTAATACCATATTAAGTTTACCTAAAGAAGTTAAGTAAATAAAACAATCAAGGAAATTTTTTCCAATATTTAATTACGTATACATCGATAGCATTATAGATACCTAACAATATTATTATATTGACAAATAAATGAAATAGAAAACTACTTTTTTTATTTTCATTAAATACACAACGCAACTGACATACACAAATTTATAAAGTACAGAGTGGAGCTTAAATTGTTAAGTAAGTTTTATTATCTCGAGTATATTAAGAGGGAATCGCGTCCCTTGTATCTAGATCTTTTGGTCCTCTGTACCCTCTTTACGGAGACTCCATCACCTGAAGACAAAGATGCCTTCTAGAACAAGGTGACCATTATATTGTAATTATGTTGAATAAATTTCGATTTTTTTGTCCCAACTTCCTAGATCAAATTATTTTGTATTTTATAACTACGTATTTCGACTACAAAGCAGTCATCATCAGTATGAATTAGCTAGTTGTAATGATTCTCTGAGGAGATGTTACTCGTTGCTAATTTGGTGACGGTTTGCACTGCCAAGCTAATTCATACTGATGATGACTATTTTGTAGTCGAAATACGTATTTATAAAATACAAAATAATTTGATCTAAAAAATCGAAACTTATTCGAAATAATTATAAAATAGTTTAAAAAAACTAAAAAAACACGCTCTATCTTTATTACTCTCATGCAAAGTATCCGTTCATATGCGTTCTGCAGCCAACTTCAGAGAGTTACCTACAGACAAACAAACATACGAGTGAAGCTAATAAAAGCGTGTTAAAAATCCTAGAGTTCTTATTAATAACTATGTTGTCAAGCTGGTTACTTCGTTCTTATCCAAGCAACGATAGTGTGATAAACCAACCTTCCCTTTTTTTATTATTATGACTGATCAAACTGCCGCCTCTTGGATTTGAACAAGCAACCTCCAGTCTAAGTAGTCAAATGGATGAAGGTATTAGTGCCATTTTACTTACTTGGCCACTGAGCCGGTAACTTCTTATTATTTACCACCATCAATGATTTTGATGCCTCAGGCATAGCGATGGCAGTGTGAAGCGTCCTTTTTTTATTATTATAATTGATAAAACTGCCACTGCTTGGATTCGAACCCGTAATCTCCAGTCTAAGTAGTTATATGAGTGAAGGTATTAGTGCCTCAAACTCACTTGGCCACTGAGCAGGTAATTTTTTAATATTTCTCAGGCTCACGTCTCAAAGACCTTAGCCTAAACTCAATCATACCATGTTTTAGTTTCATACAATACATTCAGCTATATGCGGTCAAAAAAACTTTTGGAACTTTTAAGTAAAATTTAAGTCATATCTCGGTGATATTTTTGTTCGGAAAAATTTATAACATCTATAAATATATAAAGAAGAAATAGAATTTTCTGATATCGTTATGCAATACGTATTAAATAATTTAAAATATTTTATCAAATTCATATGGCAATAAAGTCCAAAACGTATTAATTTCATAGGATACGCAATTATATCATAACTATTGAGTGTATGAAAAAATAATTCAACAATTATTTTTTGTCTTTATGTGGATTGAAACATAATACTGAAGCACCCTCCACTATGTAAGAATTTTTCAATTTTCGCACCCAAATAACTAGAAAATTATTATCCAAATGTTTTGAAATTTCGTATGCACAATATTGATTAGAAATCGGAGGGCTTATTAAATATATTATCGTATTTTGATTTTTATTTTAGAAATTTTTTTAGAGAAACCTTTTTGACAAGCCCTCCATTTTCATGCCAATATTGTACATATCAACTTTCAAAAATATTTCGATAAATATTTGAGTTATGTGGGCGAGAAAATTGAAATAAATATAATGAATATTACATGGAATTTAGACATTAAATATAAAGTTCTCTGTATTCATAGCACAGAACACTAAAATTAATTCTACAATTGGGATAAAAAGGTATTTTTCAAAATAAAGTACTTTAGAGCGATAAATATTGAAAACAGTAAAAATAATTATTGCGTTTAATTTAATTCTTTGAAAACTTTCTGCTTATTTATATTATCATTATGATAATATCAAAGCAGAATCAAATCAATATAGGTTAAAAATACCAACCATTGTAGATTTGTCAAAATTAACGCTCTTACAGATTACCGATAACTATCAACAACCGGTTAGTTTCGAATGCTGGCACCGGTCGTGGAAACACTTCATTTCGAAATACCTAACTGTAACCAAAAAAAACACACTTTATTTGACCATTTTTCTTAGTTTTCCGGAGTTTAAAGTAAAAATGTTTTTCACACATCGATATGAAATACTTTAAAGTTACTTATGAGACAGCTTATTTAAATATGTATGCAATTCTAAGCTCTTATAAACTTAGTTGTAAACAAAGATGTGCCGGATATCCATATCCGTATCCGCGATTATCCGCAAGAGACAAAGACCCGTATACGTTTCTTTTTCAAAGGATCTTAAACGGATATTTTGCATTATTAAGTTTAATTAAACGTTTATGAATTTATATGCACAGGCAACAATAAAATACTGTTAAATTCCATTAAAATAGTTTTTATTTCTTAAAAATTGCATATTTGTCAAAATTTTAATATTTCAACACTTATTCCAGTGATCTAAGTGATAATTCTGTTAGCTGACTACTTTATCATACGGCGCTAATTAATAATTACATTATCTAAATTCAAATTTATTTTTAAAATTCAAATCAAATAATATTGCTAAGTGATATCACAAATCACAATCACATTTCATTCAATAAATAATCACATTTTAAGGAATTTCAAAAAAATTATACCGATTGATTGAGTTGAAAAGTTAAGATCCATAACCGTATCATACCGGGTTCCTAACGCCATTTCCATGTTTCACCCTGTATAGATATAAGTAGATAGATATATGAATTATACATATAATACACTTCATATAATGTAATTTAATTTGTCTTTACAATCAAGGTTGCTTGTTTGTGTGTTTAGCTGTTAGTTTTAGTTAGATTCAAGTTATATTTTTTAATTATATTGATCAGATATAATACTTTTCATTAAAGAATCCAACTGTGAGGTGCCTTTTAATTATTGTTCACCGGTTTCTACACTACATACATAATCATAGTTATTTTTTTATTAAACTTTAATAGAATTGTGATTTGAAGTTTTTCTATATAGTTTTTTTTTTCTTAATCGTCGATTAAAATTTTTAATTAAACTTTTTTGGATTCAAAATTATGTGAGTAAAATTTAATTTTGTTGTTGTCTAAACCTTATTTTTAGAGGTTTTCATCTTGATAGAATCGTCTAGTTAATAGAATCATCTCTCCGTTTATTTATTTGTTCGCCTGTCATCCCGATATTCCTTCAGAAACGAAAAGAACTATCTGAAATTTTGATAGTGTATTCTAGATCTAAAACGGCAAACAACTAAAATATGCAATTGTGTTCTATAGATCCATAACCCATCTTTTAGCGTTACGAGTTAGGAAAAAAGTTCCCATGTATTAACCTGGGAAAAATCAGTGTTAACCGGCTTCTCCCATATCGTTCAAATGTCGTTTCCTAAACGGTTTGAGCACAAAAATCCAAAATAGAGCACATAAATAGAACGAAATTTTTAATAAGTTTCGAATAAATTTCGCATTGTGGGTGATAAGTTAATGTTAACGTAGCCCCCACCCTTTATTTCAAATACCGTTTTGAGCACAAAAATCGAAAATAATGAATCTAATGAGCATATAAATAGAATTAAATTTTTTATAGTTTTCGAATAAACTTCGCATTGGGGAAACTAAGTCATTAACATGTTATTCCCCTACCCCGCCACACATTGCAGCTGTCATTTTCTCCTAAACGGTTTAAGCACAAAAACCCAAATTAGCAGCCACTAATTAGAACATAAGTAGTACTTAGTTTTTTGATAGGTATCGAATAATTTTGCGATCTGACGGGGGAGGGGGGGCTTGGTTAACATGGGTGAAAAAAGAAAACTTTAAAACTTTAACTGATAGAAGAAAGTTGGTTTCTGAAAAACAAACAACTTTTGTTTGAAACATTTCATAAGTGGTTTAGATAAAATTTCAACTGAAATACAGCCTATTGATTCCTTTATGCCACATTCATAATCATATAACATTATCTACATATTAAATTCTTTATAATTGTGTAGATTACGTATATTATATAATTGGATAATGTTAATAATTAAAAAAACATCAAATATTGATATTTAAATCATATCAAACGTATTTTATTAAGTTTTTTACGAAATTTTATTTAAAATAATTGAATTATAATTAGAAAAAAAAAAATTATATTTATAAAAATTCAGCAATTTAATTATTGTTAATTTTTGAAACAATTTTCTAAGTAAAACCTTATCTTAATCGGGTAATCCAAATATGTAAAAAAAATGTGTATGTTTATGTGAGTTGAATAATTGAGTAATTAATGAAGAAACTGAATCATTGTTCTAATAAAAGTGAAATTTAATAATTCATCGGAAAATAAATGAGGTCTGTATGCATTCATTATCGAATGGTGTGAAGTTTTTCAGCTAAATCATACCTCTTTTTAGCTGATAAGATTCAACTTTATCGTTTTAGCGAAATTCTATCTTTTAGAGTACATCGTAATTACTAATTTTTTGCCTATCAAAAAACGTGTTTCTTTCGATCTGGGAATATTTTCTACCTAGGCAGAATAATATTGTTTAAGGGGGCTTATCAAGAGCTGTTAGAAGCATACTATTTTCCAGCACAAATAACTCAAAAAATCCAAACTTTATGAAATTTAGTATCCACAATATTAACATGAAAACCTAATACTTTTTGATGAATGTTTGTTAAAAAAACATTTGTGGATATAAAATCAAATTTGGATTTTTATTTCAGAAGTTTTTTTTCCGGAAAAACTCTTCGATATACCCGAGATTTCATACCAATGTCCTGATAAAAATGTCCTATTCAATCCTATTGATTCCTATCTAATTTCTATAGGATTGAATAGGACATTTTTATCAGGACATTGGCATGAAAGCTCGAGCTTATCGAAGAGTTCCAAATTCCATTGAAAAAATGATTTCCTATTGAATCCTATTCAGTCCTATTGATTTCCTATTCATTCTTATTTAATTTCTATAGGATTGATTACGAATGGATAGGACTTTCTTATCAGGGTACTGTTCATACCAATTTTTAATAAGTTTTAATCTTTTGGGTTATTTGTGTTGGAAAATTGAAAGAAATACAATGTATATTACATGATATTTAAGGCTACAACTTAAGAGTCGTTTTCATGTTTAGAAGCACACTTAATTATGTAAGGACAACAGCTGTGGATAAACCGCCTTAACGTAGGGAGGTTGTCCAAAATATTTGATCAATTAATATCATTAAATTCTAAATTAAAAGTTATAACATCCTAATTCCTATTTAAGTTCACTTACAAAAATAATTTTTTGATAATTTTATAATTATAAATTCAAGGCCATTGTTTTAGTAAAAAAAAAAATTTTTTTCTATATTTTAATTATTCGCAACGATAATTATTATATTAATTTTAATTATGCGCAGTCTCTTTTCAAATGTGTATTATAATATTATAATAATAAAGAAAAATTGTTTATGTGAATACGCGGATATAAGTATTTTATAAAAATGATTATTATTAGATATTAAATTTTGAAAAATTATAATATTTATTTTATGATGGTGAGAATTTTTTTAATTTTTATATTATTCATATTCATTTTTATGATTTTTTGAAAAATATACATACACTTAAATATAGGGCAGAAGGTTAATTTGATTTTTATTATTATAAATGATTTATTTTTAATTCATAAAATTAGTAATAATAGGTTTGTGAGAAATTGATATTCAAATCATACAATAGAGTACCAGATTGATTCTAAATTTGCATTATTTCACATTAAAATGTGAAACTAGACTAAATACTATAACAAAACTTGAAAATTAAATTAAAATTGATTCAAAAACAAAGATGTTATAAGCTATCAAAGATTATTTTCTATTATTTTCTATCTCTTTTTTTAAAACGATGTTTAACATGTAATTTATATGGAAATAATAACAGTTGTCGTCTTACGTTGGTATTTCCGTCTTTGTTTAATTAGGAATTTTCCATATGTTTCTTATTTTTAAAGATTTAAAAATTTAAAAAAAATAACGTCAGATCTTGGAAAAAAAGAAGCTTCTATTGAAGGAGTAAAAGAATTTACTCCGGTCAAAAACAAAGATGTTATAATCTATCCAAGCTTATTTTCATTTCTTTTCTATCTCTTTCTAGAAAACGATGTTTAACATGTAAATTATATGGAAATACTAACAATTGACGTCATAACGTCATATTTCCCTCTTTGTTTAATCAAAATTACAAAAATTATTTTCGTAATATCTCAGCTAATTAAAGTTTTTTTCTAAATTTTTTTATTCAATAAATTGCTCCCGATTTGCTCTTTCGATATTAATCTATTTGATTCAACAAATACTTTTATTTATGCATAATTAATTAAAATTATTAATTACGATTAAAATAGCCACCGTAAGACTATGATTACTTCGATTCTTATGATATTTAAATCGTAATTAATATTTTTAATTAATTATGTATAAATAAAAGCAATTGCTGAATCAAATGGAAAATTATCGAAAGACTAAATCGGGAGCAATTTATTAAAATAACAAAATATAGAAAAAAAACAATAATTAGCTGAAATATAACGAAAACAGTTTTTGTAATTTTGATTGCAAATAATTAATTAAATAATTGCCTTATCACTGGATCCTGATAGAGCATTTGGGGAGCAATTTTTTGATATTTGGTTAAATAAATTTTATTAAACTTCCACGCTAAATGCGGATAAAAATACACACAACGTAGTTCGGTAAATTCAATACAGAAAATATATATATTTATTTTTGTGGTAAATATTGAATTATTTGATTAAGAACAAAATATAAAATAATAAGTAATATTTGTGTACAGTTAAAACCTTCCTGTCTTTTATTATTATTAGCTTTTTATAATATCTCTTGTCTACTTAAATATATATATGATATTTGATACCTGAACATTTTATTTATATTTACATAAATAATAATTGTCATAAATATTATTAGAACATTTTAATATATATAGACATAATATTTACATAATTTTTAACATTTATGCAAATACGGAAATAATTATTTTTATTTTATTTTCATATCATTTAAAGTTAATAAAAAATATTTACATTTCATATATAAAATGGTCAAACAATTAAAAAGACAATTAAAATTATTGAAATCGGATTTACTGAGATGAAGAGACGCAGCTTGTTATACATTATAGGATAATCGATCGTTATTGTAGGATTCTGATGCGATTATCCACAGCTAGTTATTCTAACAAGTTGTCGATTTAAATTGCATGTAATATGCATTGTTGTTCTTTCAATTTTCGCGCCCAATTTACTCAAAAAATATTTATGCAAATGTTTTGAAATTTGGTATGCACAATATGGACATGAAAACGGAGTGCTTATCGAAAAGTATTTCTCGTAAAAAAGTTTCTAATATAAAAATCAAAATTCGAATTTATATTTAAAAATGTTTTTCGGAGAAAAACTCTTCGTTATGTCAATATTGTATATAAAAAATTTCAAAACATTTGAATACTCATTTTTTTTGGAGTTTTTTGGGCGCGTAAATTGAATGATTTTTACATAATAGTTATATTTACATGAGTTATATTATTGAAATTTGGTATACACAATCTTGATATGAAATCAGAATTATATTTTATATTTACAAATATTTTTCTCGAAAAACTATTCAATATGACATTCGTTTTTATGTCAAGATTGAATTTGCCGAATTTCATAATGTTTCGATAATTATTTTTTGAGTTATTTGTGCGAGCAAATTGAAACAAAAATGCAATGTATATTACATAAGAGATTGTCTTTATTATAAAACATATAGAAGTCTCCAACTCTACACAACCCACTTGAAAAGTTTAAATTTATAGCAAAATATTGAAATTTAAATTTGAAATCCATAATCTGATTTCTTGCGTAAAAGCTCATATGTTTATTATGTTCTCGAAAATTATTCATTTAAGAACAAAATTAAAAAATTTTAAAAAGTTGTAATTATAATAAAATTGAAATTTTCTAGCTAAATACCAAATAGCCGTGAATATAATTTCATCACTTCTTACAACGTTTTAGCCCTTTCAACTTCGATTTCCAAACTTTGCTTTCGGCATAAGCGTCTTTTGTTTATAACTTATTTCATAATAAGCATATGAGCTTTTAACGTATGACAACAATTTGGTAAATATTCTACTAGACCTTAAAATGTACCTAGAAGTTTCAAGTAATAACATTAACTGAATATTAACTCATAAAATGAAAAGAAATTCATAATTTATATTATTGAATTTTGAACAAATAAACAATGGAAATATAAAATAATTTATAATAAAACTAATAGATGGCAGAACGTGTATTTATTCTTTATATTGTATAGTTCAATTTAACAAATAGATGCCACTATTATACAAATCAACAATAGAAAGTTTTTTTACTTTCATAACTAAATATTTATAAAATTAATAGATTTATTTTGTGAAAATCTATTTTTATAAAATCATAATGGAAACTTTTAACTTTGTCTAATTGTCACTTTAAAATTTATTAAAAATTACGAATTTACTTTCGACGTATAAAGTCGGTACGTTAACTTCATAAGTCGAATGTGCACTCGTTTTTATAGTGAATTTTAGACAACGTTAAATTTTCCATTATTATTTTATAAATATTTCTACTTTGTTGATTACTAATAAGAAAAATTATTTAAAAAAAAAAAAACCAATCACATAATTATTATTTGTAGCAGCAGGCTAGAAAGTCTAACAAGAGGTGGCTTTTGTAGAATTTTAAAAAACCAATCGCGTCAATTTATTGAGAATTTTTACTGTTCATTTTGAATAAAACTGCCTAGTTTTTTAATATTTGTCAAAATATGTAAACTTATTTAATTGTTTATTCAATTCTTACGACGATTTTCAAAAGTAATATCTAGTAATGCTTAAACGAACTTTTGTTTTATACATTTAATTGGATAAATTTCTACTAAAATGTATAAAAATAATCGCCAGAAATAATAAATATTAAAAATTGTATAAATAAACAATGGAAGTCATATGATCAATCACGTCAGTTGCTTCAAGTATTATTTTTCGAATTCAAATGATTTGTTCAATAAAATTATAGCGTAAATAAATCTGATTGTTTCTGATTGAATATAAATTAATTACAGGCCCGTATCTAAATATTTTTAATTTGTATTTAATGATAAAGTATATATATTTAGATATTTCAGGTATAAAATAATTGAATTGATAGAATTATCGATTTTTGAGAGTTTCTTATCACCAATGAACTGAAATCATTTCTGTGAAAAGAAGTGCCTTTCATGAGTAGAAATTGGTTTTGATCTCCAGCGAAATCGGGTAGATTTAAATTTGTATATAAAATTTTATGAAGCCTAAGAAATAAATTTAATAAAAAGAATACACAAAAAATTGAATATTTCAACTGAAATCCTGAAATATTAAAAAATTATGGATCTGCCAGATTTGGAGAAGTTAAAAAAGTGATTTAATTAAAATATTGATAAATATCGCGCAGCTCACAAATTCACTCTCATCCAAACGCGCCAAAAGAAGTATAACTTCAAAAAATATTATGAAATCCATAATAAACGTTTCAGTTATAGAATCTTTTTTTATATCAAAAGCGGCAAAAAACAATAAAGATGTCCCACTCTCGAATGTGTTGCAGCAACTGAAGATGCATTTGTCGGCAAGTTAAATACGAAGATCAGTTACCTACTCTAATACAATTAACTGTTTTCATTTTGTAGTAATGATGCTGGACACCATTGTATTGTAACCGCCATTACCCCTATTTCCCCTAACATTTTCAGCACTTTTTATGAAGATAAGTGATGCGACATAACTATTTCCAAAAATCACATTGTCAAATTTGTATAAATCATAATTTAATTAAAAATCAATAATGCAATAAAAATCCGCCCCTGTTTCAATAGCATTAATAAATAATTAACAATTCTAAATAATTTATTTCCGTTGAACAACAACAAAATTAAAATACTTTTATTATGCAAAACCCACTACTTTTATGCTCCACGTTCCAATGTAAACAAAAGAAAAATGTAAACAAAACTAAAAATGGCATCTTGTCCAAATAGCAAAAATAAAAAATATTCACCACTCCTATTTTTTATTAACATTAAAAATTTTAAATTAGTTATTTCTTGATCTTTTTTGTATTCACAGATGATGACCAGGAAGCAGGTGTTGATTCCGATAATGAAGACAGCTCATCCGAATGTGATATTGTGTGCCCAGCAAAACGCCGTCGCCGTCACGACAACAATCATCTTCATCTGTTAACCATACCGAATAGTGATGAAGATCTAACATCACTGCCATCTTTAAGTCGATCAAGTAGTCTATTACAATTTGAAGCGTTAGAGAAACGTTGCCAAGAAGATATGTACAATAGTTCACCAAGTATATTGTCAAGTTTCAGTTATGATTCACTAGAAATACAACATCGAAATAATATCAAAAATCAACGTTTAAGTCCGGATAGTTTAAATAATCGATCAACCGATGATGATGACGAAGATGATGACGATACACCAGCTGAAGAAAGTGATTGTGCTGATTATTATCGAACATTAAAAATTGATAAAACCACAAATAAACGAACAAACGCGGATTCATTATTCTATAAAACAAGAACTTTATCGAAAAGTGATGCTACTAGCAGTTCGGATAGTGACGATACAATCCGCAGTGATGAAAGAATCCATCAGATAAAATATAAAAATCGTAGTTTTGAATCATTGTTTACATCGAAAAAAATGTCAACAGAAAATCTGAGTGAAGATAGTGGTTATTGTGACCAACATAATATGAAAAAAACCTCCAGTATTCCAAATTTCGAAATAATCCCTGAAATGAATAATTTCGAAGAAAAACATCAACAACAAACAATCGAATCTAGTTCAAAAAATAATTTTGGCGCTTATGATTGTGAAACAACACTATTTCCAACACAAACCGTTGCACATTTCGGTACAAGCTATCATGATTTAAGTATTTTTGATCCGAATAAAATTACCGTACAATTTAAGAATAATTTACAAAAATTAGGTAAATATCATAAAAATTTAAAAGAAAATCGTAATATTGAATTGATTGAAGAAATTGATGAATTAGAACGTGAAACACAAAGTCTTAAATTAGAAATTGTCTTACCACAATCTAAATTTAGCACACAGTCTGAGCGTGTAGCATCAACGAGTGAACCGAACTTATTAAGTGCAGTCGATAGTGAACATTTAAACGCGTTAAATAATATACAACAATCGAATTTTTGTACAAATTGTGATTTAATTAGTTCAAGTGTACCACAAAATTTAAATTTTATATGTAATAATGATCAAACGGACATAGTGACATCGTCATGGGATTGTAGTAATCATAATACAGTGGCTTCAAAGAATATTGACTTATCAGTGATTAATAATAAAAATAGTGAAATGTCTTCTGCCTCAATCGATATGATTTCAACTGACAATAATACAATACGTATTCGTTTAAAAGATGATTCACCCCCACTACAAAAACCGGAGGATGTACATCGAACGGTGATTGGTGTTGAAGATAACTCAAGTTTTACACTCAACGATGGTGTAACGAAATTACTTGATGTGACAGCCGATAATCATTGTTATAATCTTGATATACACTCAGATATCCTAGATTTTGAAACAACGATTCAAAAAGCGATTTCCAATTCAAGTATACCTAGTTTTAAGGATAAGGGAGATTTCTTTTTTCATTCAACTCCGATGACAAATCCCGGACATTTACGTACACCGAGTGTCCATCAAAGTACACCAAATTTATCCACGATTTTATCAACAGATAAAACCGATAGTTGTAAAACCGTTCCATTAAAAAAAATCGATGCTGATAGTTATATGAAAGGATTATCGGGTTCGGAGGGTAAAAATGTTGGCGGTGGAATTTTACATCGAAACAGTTTAGCTGGTTCGGGGAGTACAAGTAAAGGTGTACACTTCTGTGAGATTGTCTCGGAGGTAAGTTGGAGGGAACAAAGTTATTCTTCAGAGAATTCCTTGGATGAGGAGGATGATGCAAATCAATCGGAATCAACGGAAAGTTTAGATGAAATTATGTTAAAAGTTGCTGAACAAATTGAAGAGAAAGATGGTTCAAGTTATTTAATAAAAGATTACGCTGATCAAGATGGCTTTATATATAAACATTCGCATATGTTAAAAACAAATGATGTTGAAAATACGCCTACATTAAGTAATCACGTGACCAATAGTGCTGTTGAGTCAAGAGATGGAGTGAGTAAAGTGCAGCCGTCACTTCAACAAGAAGTGTTATACCAAGCACAACAACATAGTAATAATAATGATCAACAGTGTAGAACAGTGAATGTCGTGAACATGGAATCTAACGGAGTGAATTATAATCGTAGTGGTGGTGGTGATCCGATTGTTGATCAACAATCAACACAAAAGAAACGTGAAAAGAAATTAGGTGGATTTTTATCGCGTTTTACAAATTTTCGATTTTCAACACGTAATAAAACACAAAAATCGAAAACAAATAATGCATCAACAACAACGGTTAGTTTTCTGTGAAGTTGAGATTTTTAGCTTTGAAATCCGGCGAATTTGGATAATTCTTGTTTTGTTGTATTTCTAATATTTTATATAGGCTGTTATTTTTAAATGGTGTCGCAGAAATAATGTTAATATATGCAGCTTTATTGAAAAGTTGATTTTATTAATTAGTTAAGTGTTTTAAAATGATTATGGATATAATATGAGTGATTTGATTGGCTCTAATGAGTGTGGCGCGAAAAGTATACTTAAGGGAACAGTGAGTCTATTTACAGGCCTTTTATTAGCTGTATTCAGTATGGTGTACCATGAGTAAAATGGCAATCGTTTTTTTATTTTTATTCTAGAAAGTTAATGAAAATTAATTTTTAAAAATCTTCGTTAGATTCGAATTGGTCCCATAAAATACAGTATTTGTACAAATATCTTTAAGAAGTTTTAATTTTAAGCAAATTTTTGGATAGATTTTGTTCTAAATTCTTTTTTTCTATATAGAGAAATCAGAAGATATCAGATCCAAACTTGAATTGAGAGTTATTTGTGCTTAAATGATGTTTTCCCTACTCCTAAATTTACTCTCGTAGAACAATAAATAAGAAATTTGAAGTTAAAGAAATTTCTTGTATTAAATATTAAAAAAAAAAAAATTTTTCTCGATTCGCTTTAGGTATTCGGAAATTATATTAAGAAAATTTGGCGAATTTTTGGGTATAATAAATGAAATTTAGTATGTGTAATTTGATTGAAAAATGGAAAGCAATGAATTTAGTGGGAAATAATATTTCAAGACATAAAATAATTTTTTTGTACTTTGTTGACAAAATAACCTAATAATTTAAGCTTTGCTTTTATATTTAGTTTGCGTTTACCAAATTTAGATTTGGCAAGTAATTTTACTACTTACTGATGTCTGAAAGTTGCTTTACTTAATTTACCTAGATTTTTAATTCAATGTAGATAATAACGATACCTCGAGACCTCGTTATCGATGTCTTATCGAATTTCAAGGTCCTCGTAAAACGTTGTAAGCTTTTTATGGTAAATATTTTTGCACACTTAACGCCTTCAAACTGGATCATTTGAGGCATCTTGAATTGGGGTGGCAAATTTAGGGGGTCGCATGATGGCATGGATAATGTACGAGACTTAAAGTAGATGCCTTTACCTCACTCCTTACCATTTGTTCTCATTTTTAACATCTTGCAAGGAATTCGGAATTAAAATTGTAAATTTTAATTAGAAGAATTTCTTCGAAAGTAATTCCTATGGCACGCTTGAATATTTGGTTCTTAATTCACTCTAAAGTCTTCCTTTTGAGATCTCAATTAACAAGAAAATTTAGGAAAAACATCTATTCAAAATCCAATTTATTCTTAAATAAAACTTAACCTATATTTTACCTCACATATTCCGATACTCCAAAAGCGGTAATTATTGAAAGGAATTAACGCAATGAAACAAGAATTATCAAAATTCGTCTACTAAAGTAGTTATTTAAAATTATCGTATTTTAATACTTTTATAAATTAATTGCAACTAGGTGCAACAGGAACAGAAGAAATCAACAACTCCAACAATTCAGAAAAACAACAATGAACCGAAACCGGATTATATTTATATTCCGTTAAAAGGACCATCACCAACACCACCTAGCGGTGGTAATACACACAACGATATATTTTCAAAAGTTATGGTTGATGGAAAACCGTTAGATACAAAACCACCCTTACCAAAACAACCCCCTCGTGTGATTGGCGCTAGTGTAAAACAACAGCGTCCAATGACGCAAACGCAACACCAACAACGTAGCAATAATATTAACGGTGGTAATATTGATTCAACGGTGACTGATGGTGGTGGTTATAGTTTAAATAATCGTAACGTTTATAGTAATCATCGTGGCGGTGCCGTTGATAACAGACATGCCACAAATAATCATTCACATCCGTACACGAAATTTCATAATAATATGGAACAACATCATCCACAACAACCGTTGGGTTTGATTGAAACCGATTTGGATACACACATAACTGTAGTGAATAACAATAGTAGTGCATCAAATAATGCGGGTGGAAAAGCACGTAGTCTTATGAACTTACCTGGTGATAATAATTCATGTGTTGTTTCAACCGGTGTTGGTGGTGATATTATTATACAACCGGTTTTACATCATTTGGGGGGTGATAGTGGTTCGCAAAGTACGGGTCTGGTACGTCCACATAAATCTATGGAGTTCCTCTTGGATAAACAGAATCTGAAAGTTGTCGAGGTAAGTTTTTAAGTAGTGCTAATTTTTATGTTTCTAATCAATAGAGATATTTATTTTGTTTAGAGTTTTTAAAAAGGAATGCGATTATCTAATCGTTGGTGGTTTGTTTACATTTTTTTTTTACCAACTAAATATGGGTTTTAAATTTGTTCAAGGTCATGTTTTTATGTTATTCAAAAATAGTTGATTTATTATGACTTGTCATGCTTCAAAAAATTATTCTGATTTTTATATCTTAATTATAATCTATAAATTGTAGTGACCCAAGGTTATTTTAATTTGGAATAATTAAAAAATAAAATATTAATAAAAAGGGTTTTTGGAAATTAGACTTGTTTTGAATAGTTTTATTTTAAAAATAGTTTATTTAGAATAACGTCGACCATAAGATTTTGAAACTTCAGAAAACAAAAAATAATATTATATACAAAAGTTGGTTTCTATTATGGGTTATGAAATAAGATTTGTTTTTGAATTATTTCAAATTTTGGGACGATTGAAAAAATAAATTCTTCGAGTTCCTGATTAATTTTCTATATATAAAAAATTTGAGAAATGATTTAATAGATTTTCTTTTTGAGAAAATTAGAATCGCATCATAAAAATCTAGTGAGAGTACTATTAAATAAATTCCTCGATTTCTAGACTAATTTTCGAGATATTAAAAGTTGAAAATTTGAGCCACTATTCATTAAATTTCTTTCTAGAAAGAATTAGAATCACGTCGTTCAATTTCTGGGAAGATTACGAAAAATTAATTTTCGAGATATCAAAACTCCTTGAGAAAATAAAAATTATTTCGTCAAATTTTGAAAGATTATGTAAAATAAATTTTTCAATTTCTAGATTAATTTTCGAGATATGAAAATTTGAGTAATTTTTAAATAAATTTTCTTCTTGAGAAAACTTTGTTAAAATTAGAAGTTAAATTTAAAAAAAATTAAAACCAGAAAACAAATTTTTATAATTTTCTGCAACGCCCTTCAAAAATGTTACTTAAACGATATACAGTCTGTCCAAAAAATCCTCTGTCATTCCAAATATCATAAAAGTGGCTTGAAATTTTGAAATTCTGAACACAACACCGGGTTTTTAGCAATGCTATTTCGAACACCGTGATGGAAATTTTTCGTTTAACAAATCATTCACTTAATTTATGTCCTTAATGATAATGAGAAATTGAAAGTCATTCTGGTGTCGTCATTTTAATTCTTTCTCAACCTTTATACCTCTAAATGGATACTGGAAATCGAAAAATTTGCTTGTAGTTTGACAGATTCGAAAAAGAGTAGAATTAATTTAATTATCGAAAATACCTGCTAGAAATTTGTGATTTTTTCAAAAACTTGTACCTATAATACTTAGTGCTCTTTACAGCTCTTAACAAAGTATTCCAACGTTTAAATTTTATATTTGCCCCAAAATTGATCTAGATATAATTTTTATCTATCTAATTTTTCGCAGACCTAACTTACTTCGCTTTGAAATGTTTTCCACAATAAAAACAGAAAATATTTTATTCAAAAACCTTTTTTAAAAATTCAACTAATCGAATCCCAAGAGTATATTTCAAAATTACTTTTGTCACAAACATAAAATCTATAACGGATTTGTATGAAAGATTTTCAGTCGAGTCCTGAAGGAATTGAAAAATGTGTAAAAAGGTTTCTTTTATTTGTGTAAATTAAATTACTAAATATTTGTTTGAAAACCTTTGTATAATAAATGTGAAAAATTTCTTTGTATAAAGGTACGGGATATTGTCTAGGGATAGAAATACAAGGTAGTTATTCAGAAACCGAAGAAAATGTTATTTAAGAAAAGAAAAATCCATAGAGATCCTTAAAATACGCATATAGCTGTTTATAACAAGTAACCTTGAATTTGACCTTGAAATATATTTTCAATATCATTTGAAGGTCAATTTTCATTTTTCTTAATCTGCCTGAAATTTGATTTCTTACACAAAATATATAAAATTTTTCTTGAACCCTGGTTAGGATATCAAATAATTTTGAATTATTTTTTAATCGAGATTTGTTTTAAATTTTACAAACTTTAGAAAATTTGCTTAAATCCAAAAAATTTTCCCGTTTCACTTTTAAAGATTATTGCCCTTTTTTTTTAAATTTCGGCATTTAAATATTTTTTATAAATACAGAATTCATAAATTTCAAAAAAATATTACAAGCTTCATGAAAATTAATTTTGCTAGTATATTTTGTACCTTGTAAATTTTTTGAAAAAAATTGCTTACAAAAAATAAGCAATAAATATGAAATAATATTTCAAACCCCCTAATGGATGGATATTTAAAAAAATACAAAATTTACTATTATTAGGATTAAAAACAATAAATTAAATACAATGCACTTCAGCTCTATGACCATTTTTCAAACGTAATTCGCTTAATTCTTGCTTGTTTTTTCATTATAGCAAATTTTTGTTCTGTTAAAATATTTGGTTTGAATTCTATAAAAATGATGAATTCTTATTATTCCAAATAATTTATAAATTCGCATAAAAAATAAAGGAATTTTTATTTCTTAGCACATTACTAGAATCCTTTGTTAATAATTAATTCTTAATTAATAACAACAGTCAATTTGAATTGAATAATTTTCATTTAAAATGATAATAATAAATAAAAAAATTTAATCTAATTTCGAAAATAAAATATAATTAAATTTTTTTTATTAAAATATTATAAATAAAAAGAAATAATTTTCCTAGAATTGAAAATATCAGAATATATAATTGAGTAATTGGGACATTTTATTGTAAGTTTATTAAGAAAATTGATTTCTATGAATTACGATATGACACCATTTTTAATGTTTATTTAATTGGTCAATGAAAAATAAATAATAAAGTATTTTGTAGATAATAAGAAACCGAATAACAAATAGCAAATCGTTTTTCCTTCACGAGAGTTTACAATTCGAGTATAATTATTTAATTTTTTTTTATGAATTGGGCCGTTTACTTTATTTTTTGTGCTTTTGTGCTTAACGAATTTATCTTTTCTCTGATTGGGACTAGGACTCTAATTTTATGAAGTATTTTTGTGGCAAAACATTTGTTTGTTTTTACTTTGAAAGAGAAAATAATAGAATTAGAAAATGATAGAATTAGAATAATGGAAAACGGTTTCTGTTATTTAAAAAATTCAAAAAATTATTTTCTCATATAAAATGCTTACTTTTTTCTGATTTTCTTATAGAAGTTTATTATGGCCAATTTTAGGATAATTTCAAATCGTTGTCAAAATTGGCAATATAAGCATATCGTTAAACTTTTAAATATGTTCCAGATTGATTTTTCCAAGTACAGTGACGTCTATGGTTTAACTAGCCGATTTTTCATTTCGTTTGTATATTTATCTATGTGCTGTAACTTTCGAACGCGTTAATCGCTTTTGATAAAATTTGTTTTTAAAAGTTTTCCTATATTTATCGCATTTATGAAACTAACTGTATAGTTTATATATAAACATTTGGGGAATATCTCCAAAAATACCAAGTTTGTATCTGTTTTTTTTTCAATTGATGGCAAATAATTAGAGAAAATAGGATAACTGGGATTTTTTTGATTGCATCTATCTTCTTCTTAGGAAAACCTCTTAAAATACCAACATAATTTCTATGGAAGCGTAAAAATTACGGTTTCTTACATTATTTAATCAGAAAAAATATAGGTAATTTTTCATTTCATCCTGTTTGAAAAAAATTTCTAAAAACATCTAATTCTACAATGCCAACGGAGGGGATGCATATTTTTTTATCAATGTGAATTAATGAAAGAACTTAAGAAAAATGAAATTTTTGAAACCTAATATCAATCTTTTTTCTATGAAGTCACTTTTTTTTTGTGATCGATTTGAAATGCAAACCCACCCCCTTTTTTTTGTAGCAATAAAGGAAGTTGTGGTTTTTTTTGATTATTTTTGGGTGAGATCTACAGTTCACAGAAAACAGTGTAAACTTAAATTCAAATTTTAAAATGAATAACCCAATACCGTTTTAAATAAATTCAGATATGTAACATATATATAAATTAAAATGATTTATTAATTATTAATTAATCAATACACGATATATTTATTTATTTATTTATAATGCATATATATAACGACTTTTTGTTATTAATAAATATTGATTGACATTTAATTAACATTAAAGTTAATTAGTTTGATATTAAATTTAAAAAAAAAAAAAAAAAACCGAACATGTTATGAGAATCTCTTTCTTGTGATTCAGTTACACAAAAAGTTTACCGACTATTTTATTACATTTTAAATTTTGTTTGTCAAATTAAGTTTTTTTTTTTTCATTATTATGTTGTGAACCTAAATTCTTTCAATACTTAACATTTTGATTTCAATTCTTGTAAGAAGATTGTTTTTTTACATTTGTTGTCCATTAAATATCAAAAAGTTTTATTACAATACAAAACGAAAACCAGATTTTATGATTTTTACAAAAATAAAGTGTTTACACATGTTCGTCTTTAATGGCACACAATTTTAGTTTGGAAGTTTGTGTTTTTTTTTTGTAAAGTTTTTGATAAAAATTTATTGGTTTGCACATCGAAAATCGAAACAAAAAAAATATTATATTATATATGTGTTTATTCGTATATCTGTCTAATTTTTCCGGCGAAAAGTATCTAAAATGTAATATTTAAATGTTTTTTTTTCTTCTTATATTTGATGTATTAATCAGGGTATATTAAATTTAGTCTAAAATTTGTAATACTCTGGTACTGTTAAAATCACTTATTTAATCTATTTTCGCATGTTCGCCAAAACCGAAAAGTTGTTTGTTTATTAATAACAAATAACTTTTGTTTAAAACACTTTTTCGTAACTGTTTAGATTTGCCACAATTCCAGCTACATTTCAGCTAATTAGCACATACATATATATTGTATAATACTTATTCTAAAACAAACTGTTTAAAATTGTACGAAGTCTACGTATTTAGTGTATTTGAATAATGCTAATAATTATAAATACTTTCGAATCGAAAGACCTTACTTTAAAATTAAAACAGATCTGAAAAAAAAATGAAATTTCAGAATGGATTGTTAATTATGAGTTTATTCAATTCTCCTCAAACAACTTGGTTCTCGGAAGTCTTTTTGATGTTTGAAGACGCTTATATTTTGTAATATAGTGTGCTTTCCGCTTCCTGCTGGGTAAAAAGCCTTGTATTTTGGAGTTGAACGTATCCTTAAAATAATTTGTTATTAATAAAATCCGCATAATAGTTCTTTGTTTAAAAAAACCAGGAAACTATATTATTAGGCATTATTTAATATCGGAAATTTGTTGTATATATTTGTTTTATATTTGTTCGTGTCTTAACAAAATTTTATGTACAAAGTCAAGTATTTCCTAATTTTTTTTATGTATAGTTTTGTACATGAAATGCAGAAAAAATAATTAGGTATTAGTCAATTCCACAGTAAAAAATTGGCCTTAAATTATTTACGAAAGCGTTTGAATACTATTAAAATGGTGTTACATGGAGGTTCTGGATAAAAGACTTGACTAGTTTTACTGGCTGATTCAAATGGCTAGATGTGTTTCCCAATCCTTATACGCACGGAAGAAAGTGCTGAATAAGTTCATTTAAAAACTTATTATTTTGGTTTTAAATCAAACTTTGTATTTGGGCTATTTGTGATTGAGATACTAACAAATAGGTACAACCTGTAATTCGGTTTCAAAATACATGTTTAATATTTGTTACTAGTTTTTCTGATGTAATTTTTACCTCAAGAGTGCTCGATAAGTATCGGTTGAATTCTCTGAGTATCGACAGAAAAATAATAATCAGTCAATTTGAGCCAAATTTAATACTCAATTTTTATATTCGGCATTTATATAACATGTAAATACATTTATTTTAGTCTTAAGTTTGTAACGCTAGCAAATATTACATCCACAAATAAAATTTTGTTATGGGTTTTCGTAGAATAACCTGCCTATGTGGGTATCGTCTGTCTGATTTTCCGCCTTAAATATAATTCTAAGACTGAGATAGCAACCAAAAATTTTGGTGATGCATTCTAGACATAAAAAGTGAGTTTAAGTTGCGAATAGAAAAATCAATCCATTGTATCCACCACCACAAAAGATAGAAGAAAAATTCAAAGACTAAAAATATTTGTTTTATAAAACCAAACAACTATATTTCGATAGATTTTTTCGTAAATTGTTTAGATTAGCCACAATTTTATATCAAAATTAGTTAATAAGTACATATATTTGAAATATACATTATTATTATATCATATGTATTTATAATTGTATGGACTGCATATTTAAGCTGTTTTATGATTGGTAATCATTGAAAATAGTTCAAACATTGACACTTAACCATATTCTGAGTATCTAAACAATTAAGCCTATTAATTATATTTATTTATTTATTTTTTTTATAAGAAATATCTAATTTCTTTAATAAAATGCTTTAAATTTTTAATAATTGATTTAAATTCGAGGTCAACTTAATTCCTTTCATTTAAATAATTTTGTTTTAGTATAATTTCATATAATTTGATCGATTATAATTAAATTAATAAACAAATTACAAATCTTAAGATTTCACTTCTCAATTAAATTTATTATAATTGCTTACATTACAAGTTAAAAACTTAATTGATTGATTGTGCAAAAAGAAAGAAAAAAAACCATAAATAATTTTTATAAAATAAATAAAAATCTATGTTTGCATTTTGCAATTAATTTCTAACAAAAAAAGATTATTACTATGAATTGTCAAATAAATTAAATAGAGATTTGTTTGTTCTCAGTGATTTTATAAGGTCGATTTTTTTTGTCCATATTTTATTTTGTAATTTGTGTTTATTTATTTGGATATGCACGCAATTATTATTGTAATAATTATTATTATTACATAATGAACAAATTGTGTTTGGTCTACACAATTGTTTATAAAAATTATATTTTTTTATATCAGTAATATTAATAGACCAGGGTCGATAATTTTTGAAACCAATAAAAATTATAGTAGACTGAAACCCATTGGAAACGGAAGAGAATATGATAAAAATGAAAGGAAAAATAAATTACGGGCGATCTGAGTTCGGGAAGTAGGATAGGGGGTGAGTGTTTAAGGGTAAAATTCGGTTTATCTGAATTTCCGGCAAAACTACAAGTCCTATGGAAAAAAGTTAAATGGCAAAGTTGTAGGTAATAAAAAGATCTATTTAAACTTTTTTCACATAACCTCAAAATTTATGTGAAAATTCAAATAACCAAGTTTTTAGTTTTTATCTTTTACAAAAAAATGTTTTTTCCATGAAAACTTACATTTTTATGTTCCAAATAATTGGAGATATTCTATACAAAGAAATATATAACAAACAGTACACAGCAATTCTATGCGGTCACCCATCCAAGTACTAACTGTGTATAATGTTGCTTAACATTATTGATCGGTTGAGATCCACTATTACCTAACACCCAGGGGGGGGGGTTTTCAATATAGATTATTTAGAGTATATTATTTGAAATAGATATATTCTTTTAATATTAAATATATATATATATAGAAACTCTATGCGGTCACCCATCCAAGTACTAACTGTGTATAATGTTGCTTAACATTATTGATCGGTTGAGATCAGAAATTACTTTACCCCCAGGGGGGGGGTATTTAATATAGATTTTTCTGAGTATATTATTTGAAATAGATATATTATTTGAATATCTATTTCAAATAATATACTCAAAATAATCTATATTATATACCCCCCGCCCCTGCGGGTAACGTAATTACTGATCTCAACCGATCAATAATGTTAAGCAACATTATACAGAGTTAGTACTTGGATGGGTGACCGCATAGAATTTCTATATATATTTAATATTAAAATATTTATTTTTTCACCTTATTTTGAATAAATATCGCAAAAGTACCCTATTTTCCAATCGAAAAATTTTGAGGTTATGTAGAAAAAGTGTTCATACAAAAGTTGTAGATTTTTTTATTACCTACAATTTTGCCGTTTAACTTTTTTCTAAAGTACTTGTAGTTTTGCCGGAAATCGAAATAAACCGTGTTTTACCCTTAAAAACTCACCCATTTCTACTTCCTAAACTCAGATCGCCCGTAATTTATTTTTCCTTTCATTTTTATCATAATCTCTTGCATTTCCAATGGGTTTCATCGTACTATAATTTTCTTTTACTTTTTAATAATTTTTAAAGGTTTCTACTCTGGTCTATTTTGTATTTAAAAAAAAAAAACAAATAAGGGTGCATTTTGGACATTTAAAATAAGGTGAAAAAATGAATTGTTTAAACCAAAAAAATTACAGGGTTTTTGGAAAAATTACAGGATAAATACGTATAAATTTTTAAAATCCAACCTCCTTCACTAAATAACCTTGTAAAAAAAATTTACATTAAAATATATATATTTTTTTAAATTGTTCATGTTCTCCACATAATAATAATATTAGCTAGAATTCATCACAAATTTAATATCACATGAGTGTCGTAATGATGAAACCTTAAAAATATGATGTTACACATATTTCATATTATTTATTTAAAACACTAATTAAATTTTATAATGTCATTTTTAATTAAGTGTTATAATTAATTTTATACATGGTTTTTTTTTTTATATTTACTCTCTGCATGGTTCAATTTTAGCCAATTTATATGACACGATGACAAACATGAGATGATTTATTAAAATTTATTTATCAGAATTTTTTCCAATTTTTATGTGTAAATCGGTCATCAACATTTTAGTAGAATGTTCAAAGATTGCACCTCGGCTATTATTAATTCTTTTGTAAGTGTTTCTACAGTTAATGCTCTTAATTTCGAGAATAAACTTATATTTGAGTACCTAATAGTAAGACAATTGGTGGAAAATGTGTAAAGATTTCGTGCCGCCACAAATATTAGTCAAACTAGCAGAGAAAATTATTCAAAATTGAATTTAAATATGTTCAATATTAGTAGGTGTTGCAAAATTAAATAAGATGTTCAAATTTTTGTATCAAGTTAATATGATTTTTTTTGATAATTTTGATTATATTGATGTATTGAAGCACCTAACTCCATATAAGCACCTAAAAGGCACCTAATTCTGGTACTTAAAAATATTATAAATGTTATTTTTTCACATTGTTCTGCCAGTGTGATTTCACGGCAGCAGTGCATTTGAACACCTATTTAAATGCTGCATAACCAAACTCAGTACCGCAATTAAGTGAGCGTGGAAGTTAAATAACATTTATTTAACCAAATCTCAAAAAATTGCTCCAAAAATGGTCTATCAGGATCCGTAATTTCTCCAGTGATTAGGGAATTATTGAATTAATTATTTGCAATCAAAATTACAAAAACTGTTTTCCTTATATCTCAGCTAATTAATGCTTTTTTCTACATTTTTTTAATTCAATAGATTGCTCCCGATTTGCTCTTTAGATATTAATCAATTTGATTCAGCAATTACTTTTAATTATGCATAATTAATTAAAATTATTAATAACGATTCAAATAGCCACAGAGTTTATGTGATAAAAGTGTAAATACAAAAGTTGTAAATCTTTTTATTATCTATCTTTATTATAACTTTTCCATTTAACATTTATCTATAGGACTTGTAGTTTTGCCGGATATCGCCCATAAATAATTTTTTCTTCCATTTTTGTTATATTCTTTTCCGTTTCCAATGGGTTTCATCCTACTATAATTTTTTTTTTCTTCACTTTTTACTATTTTTAAAGGCTTCTTTCTACCTTGGTCTATAATAATTTAATGAGTTTATTGACGACTATAAGTTAAAAGTATTTTAACTTATAGTTTACGCATTACATACGGTTTACCACCGCTATCGTTTATCAATAATAAAAAATACTTAAATTTAATGCACACTATTTTGATTTTCTCTTCAATAATGTACAATTTTTAAGAGAAATAAAAAATAGAATAATATCGGATGATTTTTGTGTTTTATTACTTATATAACAAATATTATTGTGATTTGATGCAAGTATGAACAAAATATATTTTTGAATAGAAACTAATAGATTTGAGTATGCAAGAAAAAAAAGACAAACGACTCAAACGCCGTGGTCGAAGAGCTGGCTGCAAAAAACCTGAACTATCGAGTAACCGGATGCAGTATTTTTTAAATGATACTACTCACTGTAACTATTGAAAAAATCATTTAGTGTCAGGGCAAATATGGTACATAACATTGCTATATTTTTGACATTGACATAAACTGTACCAATCGAGTAACCGCATGAAACTGATTTTAAAATTTAGTAGAAAATAATTATGAACAAGTGCCTCGTGAAATCTGGTGCTAAATCCATGGCACGAAACTTTTTCTAATTTTGTTGTTGTTGTGTTACCGTACCTATAATCGCTTCAAACTATAATCAAATTGAAGTTTCTAACTAAGAAAATACATTAGTGCCACTTCTATTTTAGTGACAAATGCCTGGCACGATACTTTATATTCCTTCAAGCCCTTCAAGTTTGTATTATTTGCTGGTACCTTGCGACTAAACTTGTCAGGTGATATTTTGTATCAGGTTTGCATTGGGTATACGTATTTCTTTTACTTTTTACACTAATCGTAATGAAGCTATACACATGTTTTTCAATGGGTATTTATAAATTATATAAAATGCTTATGGATATCAAGCCTTTAAATCAGTCGTAGAAATATTTTTGAACTAAAAAAGCTTAGCTCCATTTCCCATTATCTTCTCTCTCTTTCTATCTTCACTAAGTTATATCTCCCCCTCAACTTCCATTCGCCTCGCCCGGTCACAGTTTTTGTAACGCTCTCGTTACGCATTCTCCAACTAACTCTCTAAGTCAATCGTGCCTAACGAAATTAAACTTCAAAATTGATCTCTGGATTTTCAGCATATTCAGTACCGACTTCTATTTTGTGTTGTGTTATTTATAAAAATAAAATATATTGATATATTTATTTATAGAACAATAAGCAATAATTTGTTCATATATCGAATATCGGAGGTAAACTATTGCTACTATTATTGCTATACGAAATAAAATTTTATTTATAGAAATTTTATAGGCAATATTTCTACCATAGTTTTATGGTAGAAATATAGAAATATCTACTATATTTCTACCTAGTCGGTAGGTAATATTGTATTCCAATATATATGATTACCAGAGAATTTATTCTTTAAGCAAAAACAGCTATTCAATTTGTTTCAATGATTTTACTTAATTTTATTTGCGACAGAAGCCAAAAATTAAATTTCTGTGCACTCGTAACTTTTAATAAATATTCGTTCATTAGTTTCATAAGCCGACGAACACGAAACAAAAATTGCTCAGGAAATTCAAAAATGTTTCATATAAAAAAAATTATGAAATTGTAGCAAACAAAATTTTTTTTTTATATCAGGAAAACAATACTTTCGAATTTGGATGTAATAAAATTTTCCAATGTTTCTTCATCGATTGCTAAAATTAGAAATTTTTAACAAAAATCAGGGGGATTCAGTAAAAAATTAGTGAGTTGTCCTATTTCTTTCTGATTGACGTGACTATGTGGCAATTTATTTTAGGAAGTTGCCTCATCAGTAATAGAAAATTTATTAATTAGTAGAAAAAATGATGCGAATTTTTAGTATGTTATAGTTTTCGAAATATTTTATTAGATAAAACAAAAATTGGGGAACCTTGCCGATCAATTAAGATAATTATTTTTAATTAGTAATTACTCCCTTAATTGATCGGCAAGGTACCCAATTGTTTTATATAATAATAAGTTTCGTTAAATATAACATACTAAAAATTAGGATATTTATCTACAGCTTTTTTCTATTACTGCCGAGGGAACTTCCATAACAGCTATGATTCACTCATTAAAAGACCAACAATGTTTGGCAAAAGCTGCGCGTTAATCTAAAAAACAAACTATAATATTTTATTTTTAGTATCTTTAAAGGTAAGGTCCATTCACACATATCGGTCACGTCACATTTCAGTTTACGTTCAGTCATCGGCTAGTCTCGGTTAATATAACCGGTACTATTTACACATCACCGGCGTGTGTCAGTTAAGTCACAGTTCAGTATTCATGATATCCTTGTTCCTTTAATGATTTGTGTATTCCCTCACTAACACATAACAAAAAATAACGTCAGTCAAATTGTAAAAATATCGGTGGCGACGAATTTAAAAATGAAATAACTGTGACTGAATCCGCACTGACTCACTGAGACTAAACAGTGATGGATAAGTGTAGATACCGTCCATTAGATTCCACAGAAGACTATTGTTTTGTGTCTGAGATGATATGTGTGAATACACCTTAAGAAAAAAATTTTCGTAGCTTAGGCATTTCCAGCGTGACGACGTTTTTTTTTATTTATATAACATAGAAGTACGCTGTTTATATTTGATATGAGTGAACAAACAAGCACAGTGCATCATCCAGTTTCAGTTATTGACATATTTGGTGACCTGAAAAAGAAATCCATTCTCTCTATACATTACCTATATAATATTATATAATATGGAATATGAGATATTTCTCAGAAATTAATTCGTCCAGAAATATTGACCTTTTTGTAAAGTACTTATGCAATATCACAATGATTTCATAGAAAATAAATATCAGGGTTTTATAATCGACATACATCCAATATGTCAGAGTATATTAATTTTAGTCTAAAGTTTGCAACGCTACCTAATATTGACCGCAGAAACAAAATTTTGGTATAGCTGTACACCTAAAATTACTCCATTTCCGTTTGCCCGTTCGTCCATCATCACGACAACTAGAAAATAAAAAGAGATATTAAGCTGAAATTTTGGTGACGTATTCTGAACATAAAAAGTGACTTTAAGTTCTTGATTTATCAAAATCGGTCCATTGGGTACAATGGTTCTTGACCCAACTTTTAAACTATAAAAGATAGAAGAAAAGTTCTAATACAAAAAATGTTTGTTTTTTTGAAACAAACAACTTTAATTTGAGACATTTTTTCGTAAAATGTTTGAGTTTTCCACAATTATTTAAAAACTTTTGTTTGAGACATTTTTTCATAAAAATATATATTCTTATTATACATGTATGCATATATAAATGCATAGACTGGATATTTATAGTATTTTATGAATGCTAATTAAGAATAGTGTAAACAATGAAATTCAAAAATATGTCGAGTATCTAAATTCATGATTAAGGGAAAATGAAGGGCCTAGTGCAAATCTGAATCGGTTTTGTTCTTTAACTTTCTGTTAGAATAAACAAAATTCAATTAGTAGAATATTACCAAAAAATACAAACGCCCATAGAAGCTCATAAGTCCAATTTTTGTGTATTAAAAAAAAATTTAGTACTTACCTTTACCATCAGTTAGCTATAGCTGTTCAATATTGGTTTTAATGTCATTACCAGTATTGATCAAGGGATAGCCATAGCCGTTGAATGTTGGCAATGAATGGGCATGTGTAATCTTTGATAAATCATTTAATAATGACTTAGAATTACGCGTTTAATAATTGATTTCTAAAATCTATTAGTATGTTTGGATTTATTCCATCGATGAAAGAAAAACACATATATAGAAATATACACATAACAACTAATTAACATCCAGTTTTCTAATTTATTACTGCAACCGTTTTATTAAACATTGCAGATACTCATACTTTGCCGACATGGAACAAATATAGCTAAACCAGCTATATGTTGGTCACTACTATTAATCACATTAAATACCGATATTGACAACAGCTATAGCCAGCTGGTGGTTAGGGTAAGTACTAAAGTTTTGGAAGACTCAAAAGTGACTTATGAGTTTCTATGCGCGTTTGTGGTTGTTTGATAGTACCCAGGTCAAACCGGAGTGTGTAATATTAAACAATAATTACAAACCAAATATATTCTAGCTTCAAAGTCAACGGTTGCTTAGCTCAACGTATCAAAACAGACATTCCGATCTGGCTTAAACTACTAAAGTATAAAATTTTAATACACTTTTTGTAATTTTATTCGACACTAAATACGGAAATGAATTTGATCAAATTAATTTGAGGAAATTTAGCTCGCATAAAGCGGTACGGTTGGCAACTTTACCCCTCTTCACTCTGGTTACAGAAATGAACAATATTTCATACACCTGCACATTAAAATTGCAAAAATAAATTCTACAATCATCTAAAAATAATGCATTTTTTTTGTTTTTACCATTCATTGTTTTCAAATAATAAATATACCAAAGTCAGTTGTTCTGCATTCCGCATCCCACTCCAGTAGAGTCCATTGTAATTGAGAATGCTGAATATTAAAACTACATATTTGTAGTTATTACACGGAGTTTAACACTAAAAGGTAAATGTGGCAATATGGGCAATTATGTAAAATAAAAGAAGAATCAGAAGTCTTGTTTTTTGAATAATTTTGCTACAGATGCTGTCCGAGAAAGATCAGATTCTGTTTCATCATTAATATCTAATTTTCTTTAGATTACTTAAAAATTTTCTCGCTACAGTTTTTACGACTCATACGACCAGAGTTACATATACTTTTGGCACCCCACTCCAGTAGGTAGAGTCCGTTGTATTAGGAGCGCCAAGTTTTTTACAACTTATATGTCCGGACTTATATAAAGTAAGACGGCCGTACGAGAGAGATGACCAGTCTAATTATTTTCGATACCCATAGCTAGATGGAAATACTCTAAGCTTATTTTACTTCTGTCGACGTACCACCTACTGTTAGTAGCCTACGATGACAGAAGGTAAGGTAAAGTAGAAGGTGAAGTAATCCTAGAGTCCATCTATGGGTTGTGTTAATAAATACGTGGCTCTCCCGTAGAGCCACCTCAACCAGACTTACCCTATGTACTCGTGGCACTATCCGTTTTATTATGTAAAAATCCAATAAAATTCGGCTATTGGTTATATAATTTAATGAATTTTGGATAGTCATTTTTTCCACTTGTTTTAGTGCACGCGAATTCCTAAGTTTGCTTTAGCAATGCCAAACATAATATTGTCTCTCCTAAATGTTTTGTTGCACCCATTGCATATGTGATACCCATGGTACCACCTTTACTCTATAATAGTGATCATTACATGGAACACAGAGTTTTAGTGTAATATCAGAAAATGATTAAAATCACATAAAATATTTATAGCTAGAACAAGCATGTAGAGAGCTATTTAAAAACTTCATCTATGTTTTATGGTAACTTATAATTGGTCATTATTGTGTGGTGTATGTCACAGTATGTAATGTATTATTTACCTGTATTTTATAGAACTATATTGTATAAAATGTTTTGGTCAAACGAAATAAATATTTAAAAATGGCATATTAGATAAATGATATTTTTATTTTAAAAACCACGAAACACAATTGACATGGTTTTTTAATTGAAATATTTTTTTTAATTCCGGTTTATTTTTCTGATTTATTTATTTAAAAGCACCTCATACGTAATTATACTCGACATATATAGAATATGTCAGAGTATATTAATTTAAGTCGTAAGGTTTTATAACGCTACCTAATATTGACCGCACAAACAAAATTTTGGTATAGGTGTTCATAGAAACACTTTATGTCCATAGAAACACCAAAAACAGTAAGAGATAGCGAGCTGAAATTTTGGTGATGTATTCTAAAGATAAAAAGTGAGTTGAAGTTCGTGAATGAGCAAAACTGGTCTATTGGGTCCAATGGATTCTTCAATTTTTAATCTATAAAGGATAGAAGACAAATTCAAATACAAAAAATGTTTATTTTTCTGAAATTTTTTTCGTTAAATGTTAGAATTTGCCACAATTTAAGCTCAAATTTAGCTAATTATCACATATTGGTAATTACAATACATATTATGATTATACATATATAACTGTATAGACTGGATATTTATAGTATTTTATGAATGCTAATTAAAAATAGTCCAAACAATGATATTCAATCATATGCCAAATGGATGCAATCATATGAGTATCTAAACAATTAACTCTTGTAGTTGTTATCTTTACTTATGTTATAGTAGAGTTTGCAAAACTCTCTTTTACCTGTCTTCCAGAGATTATTCTGTGAAGATAAAATTCATAACATTATATAGAGACCTATTTTGATCCATAATGTGCCAAATATTATTTGGAAAACTTGGAAAAAGGATCATAGCGTTAATAATACTTCGTTGTGTCCGTTAAAAATTTTTAAGATTGAAAAAGTGATTCTATTAACTAGACTAGAACTAATTTTTTGTTTTTGTTCGAAACATTATTTAACAATGATTTCTCGTGTTAATGTACAAAGTCAAAAAATACAAATTTTCACGGGCTAGGTGCGATTGTGATAAAACTTATCAAGTTCATTAAATGAATAGTTTTATGAAAATTGCTGATAAATTATAAATTATTAATTTACACACGCATTACACCCTAAATATAGGCCCTCTCCCCTGCCTCTTTCACAACCTTCACTATTATATTAAATAAATGAATCGATTTTATATTATATATTAAGAGTTCCTATGTTTAATATATTTGTAGGCATATCGCATAATCTAGAAATATCATACAAACAGCTATTCATTCATGTCCCACATTAATTAAAATGCATTTAGGCACGTAATTCTGGTCACCTAGTTATTGGTTAATACGTCTTGTTAAAATTGAGTCAAATACTCTTAACAAGTAGAGGTAATTGGTATTAGTTTCTTTGAAATGTCAACTTCAGGTATATATTTCATAACGTTTTTTTAGAGATGGTGTTGATTAGATTTGGAAAATATTAATTATTTATCTAATTCGTTAATTTTTCTTAGTATTATTTCAGGAAGAAACACTTGAAGTTCTTTCTATTTCAGAAATAATCATTTTACGTTAAAGTTTCCCACGGTGACATCTAGTTGTCATTATAGAATTATATGTTCCCAAAAAATTAAGTGATAATACAAAAATGATTGAATAGAATCAAAAAAATTACAAAAGATCGAGTTGTTTATATAACCAAAACAGTATGTCCCCTTTATTTATTTAGGGATCTTTGGGAGATACAAGTAACGGATATATTGCGCTCTCTTTAATATATAGTGTTTGTGATAACATACGTTCTTTATCTATAATCTGTCAAATTAAAACTATAACATTTAATAATATTGGTTAAGATTTATATATTAATAATTTAAATTCTTTACAGCCTAAATCATATCTGTATTGATGACAGAATAAAATAACATTCCACAAAGTTGATTTAACGGAATTTAAACGATTTCAAAATGAGTCAAAACGAACAGCTGTAATTGACTTTAGGTTTCAGCTGACGACACTTATTCGAAATTTCTTGTGCGCTAATTAATTTATCCATTATAAATGACATTATCAGCCAGTTTTTATTTATTTTCTCGAAAATCGTTACATATTATAAAAGTTTGAAACTCTTGGTAGCATTTTTACAGTTAATAAAAATAAATTTTATCTGTTCGGCAAACGAATCTCCATAAGGTTACATGTAAAATTACAGGTTTTTAAAATTGCAATAACTTTTTAATAGCATAGTGATTTGATTTGTAGTTTATACAACTGATTTAAAATGAAATGATGATTGTTCCATTAAATTTTCATTCGTCTCGTACCATTTTTATATACCTCATAAACATGCTTAAGAATATGGGGCAGCACATTGAAATGCTATTTGCCTGGATTGCACGTAATGCCTTCGGCATGTGTATTACAATCTAGGTTACACAGTCAATTATTACGTAAAACTTAACTATAAATATGGATACATCTCTTAATGTATATAAATACTTACACAAACAAAACGGAGGGTGTATTATACTTTTGGTGTGGGTAAAATTGGGAATTATTGTCTTACACTGTGCGGTTTATTTATAATATATAGAAATAACATTGAAGTATCAAAATATATTCCCAGTTTTGTCATTAATATCTGTTAATTTTTAATTCTCTTTTTTGGTAGGGGAGCCCAAGTGGGGCTATTTTTGGATTTTATCGAGCGAGATACCTTACCCCTTGTTTCCACTAAATCTTAGCTCTCTATATGGTGCCGCCTGTATAGAGTATAATCGTTGCTCAAATCGTCAGGTTAGTAAAATGTACATTTTTGGCACGTTATCAACCTACCTATTTCTTAATCTGACGCGCTCGATTAAATTCAATTATTGATTTTTTTGTTTTAATATTCTGATCGGCTAGCCTATACGCGCCATCCATATAAAGAGCTAATAGGCCCCGATCCTAATTTAATGCACTCTAGTAAACACAAAAATCCCCGCTTGGGCTCCCCTACCATTCTGATTTTATCCAAGGGCGGAAGTATAAAAGTGAATAAGGAGTTCTGGTTGATGCACTTAAGCTGAAATTGTTAAATGTCAGAAACCAAAAATATTTGACTACGGTAGAATACTTTCAGATACACGGAGCACCTGAAATTTATATCAAGTATAGATGAATTATGTCGCCTCTTTTGTCCCCGAAAATTATTGCAACTGTAATTAACGAGATGGTGCAAAAATATAAACTTATAAACGTTCTAGAGGAATTCAGTGTACACTATCAAAAATGTGTGCTTCTAATAGTGTCGCATAAAAAATATCTTACGATAAAACTTATTTTAGAAACTAAATAAGATAGACATTGAAATTTAAATAAATGAAGTTAACTTATTTTACTAATAATTCACTAATTATTTATTTATTTTAAATTAATTACACCTAACCTCTGTATTGAATATCAAAAAATAATTGAGTAATCACAGATTTTGTGTTAAAAATTCAAAATATTTTTGTGTGTGTAAATAATCATTTCACTTTGTACGTTCTGCAATAATCTGGCATCTTTGGTATTCATTTCATTACACTCAAAAATTATAACTAGCCGTAAATTTTCAACTAATTATTATGCGTCTTGTTAGAAATGGAAATGCCAGCCAGATTCATAATATTCGAGATTGAAATTATGACTTTTGTACTGGATTTTAGTATCATATAATTCTGGGTAAATGTTATTTTCCAAAATTTTAGGCTATTTGACTAATTTTTATAAATCATTTTAAATAATTCTTTATTACATAATTACATTGATATTTTCGGCAAATCTACACTATTACCAATGAAAATCAATGTTAAATTTTTGAAATAACACGAAAAATGATGTTTCTGTAATGACGTTTGTCACGTGGTACAAGTGACGTAGTTCGCTAGTAAGCCAGTTCATATAAATACAACAAAACAGTACAGCATCTACCATGGTAGTTGTTAAATTTAATATATGTATGTAATATATTCTAATGGTTACTAGCTAGTGAAATCACCAGAGCTGTCACCAATCACAGGGCGTTTCCTTCCCAGATAAAATTTCAAAATTTATTATATTTTATTTCGTGTAATTTGCATAAAGGAAACATAATTCGGCTTAAATAAAGAGAAATATGGTTTGTTTAGACTATATTTTTTCTAGTATATTTTTAATGTTGTCAAATTTCTGTTTTGTGACGGTGAAAATGAGTTTTTTTGACAGTTGAGAACAACTTTTACCTTTTGATATTTGAGATTTTAGTGGCATCAAAAGATTTCAGTGATTATTTTTTTCATTATGTTTCTGGAATTCGTTAACGAATGCTTATTTATTTCCTCTTTTATGTAATATGAGTAAATAATATTAATAAAACAATGTATCATGAAATATTTTAATCATAAAACTTTGCAAATAATGTAATAAAATTTGTTATACACAAAATATTAAAAGCAAACAAACAATAAACAAATTTAATAAATTTAATTATTATTTTCTATATGAGTATTGTTGCTTGTGTCTGTCTGTCTGAGAAGTCATTTCACTGAAATTTTAAGAGAATTTGATAAAAGGTGTAATTAGGGTGGCTCTGGAACATTTGAAATGAAGTTACTTGAAATGTTTATTTGATATGTTGGATATATTACTGGAAAATCTGGAAAACTTGAAAATGTCAGAGAATTCGAAATTTTTGGATAAGCCAGGGCAAAATAAAGAAATTTGAATATTTGGACAAGAAGACTCAATTTTTTTTTCCAAAAATTAAAGAAGTTTGTCAAAAAAACATTAAATACGATAAATCAAAAATGATAAAAATATTATTTATTTGATAAGTATGGATAAAAATTCTTAAATAATATCTTCGGCACAATAAAAATTTATTAATCTCCAAAGTTAAATTTAATTAAAATTTACTAAACTTAGTTAGGCCATTGTTCAATTATAAACCAGGATAAACTGGAAATCGTACAATTGTTTTGCATGAATGTAATATGACAGCGAAGTCACAGTGGAGCATAACAAAAAATTTTCTGAGAGGTTTCGCAGTATTGGAAAGGCCTAATAAAATAAATACGATAAAGTATATAAGGTATTTGGGTCATTCAATTAGAAATCTTTCAAGCTGTGAATATAGGTAATTAAATGCATAATACACAAGCTGTTAAAATTCGAAGACAATTTACCAGATCCAACGTGCGATAATTGTAATTAAAATAATTTTTGTATACGTAGCATGGGAGAAGCGTGAGAAAATAACAGATTCTATGTTCTTAATGTTATGTTGATGAAAAATTAGTAATTGTAATAATATCTTCTGAATAACTAAAATAATGGGATGAATTCCACGTCGTTTAGATAAACAATTAAAATAAGTAAACATTTAAAAGATTATTTCGATGTATGTGTTTACTATTGTAAGTGAGTGTATGTGTGTATATACTATAATATAAGTTATAAGTACGTTGTAAAAATAAAGCCAGTATCTTGGTACTTGAGTGTTATACATACGTAGAATGAAGACACTTTTACCGTTGGACTGTCGAGAAAGAACTACCTTAAGAAGCCTTTTAAGCCGTTTAAAAATATTAATGGCCACCCATTATATATTTTCATACTCAAATGAACTGAGATGAAATTTAATATCTCCTTTGTGTACCATTAAAAAGTTTCTTATTATAATGTAGAAATGTAACCAAACCTTCATACAGAAATGATGCTTTATAATTTTAAACAGAAAAAATGAGCTTTATACATCAGTTTGTATTTTAATAATTAAAAAGTTTAATATATACAAATAATATTGTTCAATGCGGTCGGTATTTATACACACAGATTCATTCGATCGATATACTTTCATTTTAAATGGTTTTTCCTTTCAAGTTTGAAAGTAGGTTTCTGATTTTAAATAAAAATAAAGTGTGGAAAAAATTAAGTCAGCTTACGGTCATCGAGAATTTTATGTTATAAAAATATAGAAAATATATTTTGTTACCTCAAATCCAATTTGCAACTCAATCGATTATATCGTTCCAGAGATATGGATAAGTAAATTTATTCAATTATTTTCACATAAATACTAATATATCGTGAACCATTCATTTGATTTTGATGAAATTGATGTTCATAAATGCTACTTATTGATGTTACATTATAAAGATAAAGTTTGGTTTTTTAACGTCCTGGTTTTTTAAATGTTAAATATTAGTAATTTAATATTTGTTTTAATATGAATTAATTTTTGTTTTTCTTTGTTTCAGGTAAATATATTATTCAAATTTCAATTACGGTAATGTTTTACATTTCTTGTACTTTCTTTAAATAAAAATTAAAATATTAAAAATTTGATCTTACCCGTACCGTGCATAATACGTAGAAGGGACTTCTTAATCGATTGATGCGCTACGCGTGTATAAAATTTGTATTAAAACATTCACATTCTAGAAAATATAATTATTTGTTCAATTGTTTGCATGTAAATTTTATAGCTAATGTCAAACAAAAATTTTTGAAAAATTATTAAGAAAAAAGTCATTTAATGGAAGTTATTGGGTTGAAAATTGTAAGAATGATTGAAGAAATTGCATAAGTAATTATTTTTAATTGTAAATATAAATAATTATTCATTTAAATTAGTGCATAAATTTTGAAAAATTTCCTATGTTAAATCATACACCATTCATAGAGTTATATACCACTTGATTGATAAACTAGTATTTCGTAACCATAGAAACGAATGAAAGCATTTTGTTTCACGTTGTCCATACAACATTGAATCAGTTTATAATTTTTTAAACTATTCATAGTCAGCAGTAATTGTTTAAATTGAATTTCATTCTTTATATTATCTATATTTTTCATCTTTCTCTCCTGGTACTCAAATATTATTTTCCCCAGTACTCTTGAATTTATCTTTGACAAATCATTGTTGAAGACAAAAGCGCTTGACTTTATAAGAGAGAGAATTAACAAGTGTATTGAAAATAATTTTCATGAAAACTTACCTGTTAACAACAATTGTTGACATATGGAAGTTCATTAATTTTAATTTAAAAAAAAATTTTAATTTTTTAATATTTAAATATTTACTTTTCATGTATTTTTTTTATTCCTTTGAGGATGTTCCAATTAACATTCAAAGTACAACGATAAACATCATTATGAACAAATGTTTTTTTATAATCGACTGGAAATAATGGATGGAGTAGGGGCCATTTAATTTTAAAAAAATTCAATATTTAATTCAATAAATTTAATTATCAATTTTGTTTTATTCATATAAAATTTATTGAATGTTTAAGATGCAAATGACATTTCTACATCTGATATAATGCGTGTTAAACATATTTAAGCTGTGGTATCTGACAATCGCACACACATATGAAACAATTCGCTTTTGTTCATAATAACATATTATTCAAGTTTTCAAGCGATTATTCTTTATAGTGTTTTAAAATGTTTTTGGGACGAATATAGATTTTTTTTAAATGACATTAGAAAAGGGAGAGGTTTTCTAATTTGTCTTTTTATACTCGACATATATTATTGGTCAGAGTATATTAAATTTAGTCTAAAGTTTGTAACGCTAACTTATATTAACCGCACAAACTAAATTTTGGTATTGGTGTTCATAACGATAACTAAAAACCAAAAGGACATAGCGAGCTGAAATTTTAGTGATGTATTCCAAACATTTAAAGTGAGTTTAAGTTCGTGAATGAGCAAAATCGGCTCATTGGGTCCAATGGATCCTTGACCCAACTTTTAAACTATAAAAGATTGAAGAAAAGTTCAAATACAAAAAAATTTTGAGCTCTCCACAATTTTAGCTCAAATCTATCTAATAAATTACATAGTAGTGAGTACAATACATGTTAAACACGTATATATAAATGTGTAAACTGGATATTTAAAGTATTTTATGAATGCTAATTAAAACTGGTCCATACATTGAAATTCAATCATATGTAGAGTATCTAAACAATTCACTTTGTTAGTTATCTTCATTTGTTTTTATGGTATGTTTAATACATTTGTCAATGGCATTTAAACTAAATGCCATAAATAATAAATTCCATTCCAATTATGTTTTTTTTTCTGAGCACTTGTAATGAACAATTTTATTTATAAACATTATTATTATGAATGTTAAATATATTTACTTTTTTCTAGGTTAAGGATATAAAATGTTAATAATAATAATAATGGTTGATCTTGAAAAATAAACTTTGAATTAAATATAGTTCAAGAAATAAATATATATTTATTTCTATAAAAACATATATAGGTATATTTTAATTTAAATTGGACTGAATTATATGATTTAATACAAGACAATCGTAAAAAATGCACGTTTAATTATGCTTGAAAAATTCGAAATTATTTTCTAGGTGCGTCTCAAATGTTATAGAAAGTCTGAATAAATGGTAACATGGATTTCTAAACCTAAAAAAAGCATATTTTCTTTAATCATTTTTATATGTTATAAATAAAATATTTTAAATTTTAAAGACAAAATCATTTTAAAAACTTTTTAAAATTTTCATTTCAAAATTTGGAAAATTCATACTTTTTTTTTGTAAAGCCTTAGAATTAAGTTTCTCCTTACGTTGTCGAAGTCATATAGTTATCACAATAACTCTATTCATCTGTAATTAAAATGATGCGTGTCAAATGCTCGAAATATAAACAAAATTATAAGTTTAAATTTTATTAAAAAAATTGCTATTTTTAGAAGAAAAAAAACGGAGAGTTGAATGAATTTTAAAATTTAATTCAGTCAAATTCGAATACCCGTATAATGAATAAAGTATACTGAAGTGTTATCATCATCTTTTAGTATAATATTTTGAATTAATTAAATACTAATTTCTAAAACTAAGTACCTCCATGTTTTTAGTTTGATATTATTCACACTTTATTACAGTAAAGCTACGTAATATTGAGGACACAATATTTTGTTATTGGTATTCAAAGAAACCCCTTATTATTCCATTTCCGGTTACTCGTACATCATTACGATACGGGTATATTGCCATTTTATTCGTTTCGTTTCCCTTTTCGAAATACATCCGATTAATTAACAATGAGTGTTCAAATTCTAATAAACGAAAAAATTATTATTAAAAATCAATTTAAAAGTAATCAATTTTTGTGCAATGCAAAGGTAGCCCATAACATATCTATATAATTGAGCTAAGCACACAAAATTACAGGACAGATATTGACAATAACAAGTAGTTTGGCGTCTAGATTAAGAATCAAGTTGTCTAATTTAATAAATTAATAGCGAGCACCGATTATGACTAGACAAGTGTTGTTGCTACAATACTTTGATATGAATTTAATATAACAATAGAGGTAGTCTGCATTCACTATCTTTAAAGTTCAGCGACATACTCTCTTCATTAAAATTTACAACAGAACAATAAGTAGTCGTATAGAGATGACATTTGGACTGTTTTAACTTTTTGATGTAGCTCATAAACGCTCGAAAATTATATCGATGAACAAAATTTTGGTTTTATAAAGAAAAACAAACGCGAATACATAACCTGATTACTAGCAGATTCATTATCGCGAGAGGGGTCGTCACTGACACCCCTTTCGCCTGAACCTATTATTCCTATTGTAAGATGCTCGGTGATATTCTATATTAAGGCTTGGCTTTAACAAGCGCACCTTGATGACTGGGACACACAGTTTTTATAGCCACAGGCGAAGATGTGTATTACCACAGCTAAACCATTTAATTGTTCTCGGGCTAAAGTTGGCCAGGGTGCAGTTGAGTAGAGTTGTGGGTCTTTTGACAGGACACTGTCTATTCAACTATCACCTTCATAATTTGGGAATCTCAGACAATCCTACTTGTAGGTCTGGAGGATGATGAAACGTTCATTCAAGTCATTTGTAGAATTCTTCACGGTGTTTGGTATAGAATGTTCCGGTATAACACCCTGGGTCCATCCATTATGGGAACGATTCCGGCCAAGAAACTCGACAAGATCTTATTTCTCTGCACCTTGAGCCAAAAGGCATCCTGGCCTTTAGGTGTTGGAGTGTTCTAAAGGAGGGTACAGAATGTCAAGGTACAAGGGATGCACCTGCGCTATTATTTTTATCTAATCTTATCTTACCTTATAACCTGATAACTATAGGGGCTCTATGACATATGCTTTTCATTTTCATTTAAAACTAGATAAAATTCTGTTATGTCTTATTTTGATTCCTCAGATTTGGTTTTTTAAAGGCTTAATTCTTGATTAAGTCAATGTATTAACATTTATATTAAATGCCTCCAAGAACAAGCAAATAATGGCTCTGGTAGAATATTTGGATATGATCTCTACATGTTTTGAAAATAAGTCTATTTTTTTAAATGCGAGCCTGTGCTGTAGTTTATTTTAAAGATCTTGAGCGTTCTTAAAAAGGTAAAACATACTTTTGAACATTGTTGAGAAACAATCTGTGCACACAAGTTAGATATTGGATGATGATATTTGTTAATTTAAAGTTTTATAACTAAATTTATATTAACAAATCAAAGTCAAAGAGAAATTTATTTGAAAATTATTAGTATGCCTGAAATAATTACCAGGAAATTTTGAATTTACTAGTTACCCAAAAGTTTGTTTTCATTTAAAAATGTATAAATAGTAATATTAATGTCGATTGTTGTGTTTTATTTTTGTTTGAAACAGATCATGGATAAGCATAAAAATGCTATTAAAAATCCAAGTTAATGAGCCTTAAAAATTGCGTAAGTCATTTTCAAATGTGCACATCATAAAAATTAGGTCACACTTGATTTATAAATATTTAAAAAAAATAAAATGGCAAGTTTTAAGAAAGGAATAAACTTTTTGAATACAAATATTAACTACATATTTTTCTTAAAAATAGCCTATAAATTTCCTTTCGAAACCCATACACGCATCGTGGGCTTCGACATGTGCACATAGTCATAATCTGGACATTGTGGTTAAATCTAGAAAGAAAATCGAATCATCGAAATATGCATTGCATTTCAATGTACCTTCGGCGTATTAGAGGTTATTTTTTTGCAAAAATTCAATAAATTTAAACTGTCTATTAATTTAATCTCGAATTGGGCTTCATCGAATGAACTTTTCGATAGCTTGTTGTAGCCGGGCTAGTTCGGAAGTCCATGAGAATACTACAAAAATATTCACAGACCATGCGATTTTTGTGTATACCCTGGACGACTCAGAAAGTACTCGGCATCTTTGAGAATATCTAAAAAAAACTATTCATAGATCATGGCAGCACTTATAGAACAAAGGCAGTAAACATAATTCACCTTTTTTTATCAAACATCCTTATACAATATGGTCCAAACATCGGACCATTTGGGTTTTTATTGTACAGAAGCTGAATAAAAATACTAATTCATTTTTATTATCATACATTGTTGTACATTTCTTTATGAAAAAAAAAAGTATTTGTTATATAAAAATAAATAAATACTTTTTATCACAATTACAGGAAATACCTTTAAACAATCCGCACATATAACCTTGTTTTCGGCATTTATTTATTATGTTTATTTTATGTGTGGAATACAATCAAAATAAAAATTATAAAATGCGAATAATTATTAAGTGCGAGTATAGACAACGTATTGAATGGTTTTCCCCTTAAAGTATGATGTTTCTCAAAGTTACATCTAATAGCGGAATATTTTTTAAATAAATAAATTTCTAGACGCACTTCTTCTATCTTTTAGGTTAATTGTTCGAAATGTTGAAATTTTCGTTCAAACATTTAAAGAAACGTCACCGGGCATTCTTGAATGCGGTCGATTTTTTTTTATTTTGAAAGGAATAAGTCAAGGATAATAGAAAACATATGATTTGATTTGAGCGTAACATAAGAGGGTGAGGTTAGTTCTACTAGTTCTACCAAGTTGAAACGCTTGTAAGTGAACCAATTGAACTTTGGCGCGATCGAGTGTTTCAAAATGGAGAGATTTTATTGGCATTTCCAAAAAATATCTAGGAGCTTGCATCACATCTAAATCGTGAGACTTTTTATCTTCGCTCATGTTCATTTAACATCCCCTATGAATATCTGACGTGCTTGAGTAAACTTTTTGTATTGTCATATGATTTTCTCTTTTATAAATTTTTGATAGCCTCTGAATAGAAGGATTCTATCTCATTCCACCTTTTTTTCTTTCTGTTTTTCCCAGTCAGTATCGGATGTGACACGGATGTCGTTTGATCTATCATCTTCATAACTTGGGAATCTCAGATGATCCTACTAATAGGTTGTACCTGGTTGACGATAAAACCTCTTTTTGCCATTTGCACTTGTAGAAATTTTCAAGGTGTCAGATGCAAAATGTTTGAGTCTGAAATTCTGGATCCATTCATCGATTATGGCAACAATCCTGGTGGAGAAGTTGCGGGCTTTATGCGTGGCTCCTGGTCTCTATAGAATTCTGTAGCGTCATCTGCCTTTCATTTTTGCCTTCTGATGATGGAGTGTTCCTAAGTAGGGTACAAAGGATCAAAAGATCTGGGTACAAAGGACGTGGCTCCGATTTCCCTCTTATTATCATTATTATTATAATTATTCTCATATCAGTATCCTGGGCTTTCGTTCGGTAAACATAAATAATTTATTACAATTAAACTTCGTAATAAGACACAACATGCTAACAATATTATTTTTATACTAATATTAATATAAAAATAAATATTTCCAAAATTGTATACTAATAATGCCATTTCATAAAGTTAATAATAATATATCGTTCGTTGTTAATAAATAAATAGCCCACAGTGGTATTAAAACATTGTGTAAATTAAATAATATAAAAAATAAAAATTTATATTATTAATTATCTCCTAACATTCACCTAAGAATAACTTTAGGTATACAACATAGAACACAGTGAATATACATGAATGGATTATTAAATTTGCGTGACCTGTTTAGTGACATTTAACCTTGGGATATTTAATTTTATCTTCGAAATTATTTGTTCTGTTAAACGTTAAATTAAATATTTATAGGGTAAACAGGGGCTGTCAGCATCATTACTCCAAAACGAAAAAGAGTTAATAGTGCCAGAGTAGGTAACAGACCTTCGTATTACACCATTTAGTTTGCTAGCAAATGCCTTTTCATTTTCTGCTATACATTCGAGCGTGGTGCATGTTAATTGTTTTGTTTCGCTTTTGATATATAAAAAAGACTCTACACCTTAAACGTTAATTATGGATTTCATTTTCTTAAGTTTTATGTTATTCTTCTTATACAATCTTTGAACATCAGAAAACCATTTACAATATTAGTAGATAATTTTGCATTGTTTTAACTACATTATTTTGTACATGTTGACACACAATCGGCTAATGTTGGTCTTCGGATTGCCCTCAACAGACTTTCAGTTTAAATTCTTAGATTTGAATTGTTTCTTTCTTTTATTATAAATATGCCAAAATTAAGATGAGTACTATACCGAAAAGGCGAAATAGAACACAGAAACTTTAGAAAAAGCTATAGCACTTATCTGAAAAAAGAGAATCTATGAGAAAAGTTGCGAAACTCATGAAAATGCCATTTTAAACTCTCCACAGTAGAAGAAAAAAAAATTTACCGAGGCACACTGTGTGGTTTTCTGGTCACACTTTTTGTGTAGAGGGTTGGAGCCTGTCGAGGATTATGTATATAAAATTTGTTTAGGATCTTAGACAGCCATTTCCTTCAACACGACCGTGTGTGTTAATGATGGTCAAATCTGAATATTTTTAAATTTAAGCTACCTCTTTATAATTATACCAAAAGCTATTAAAAAGTTGTCAAATATAAAGATTATTTGTTCGAGAATGTGTTAAATTGATTTAAATAAATATATCGTTTTTAATTTCCATCTTATTGACATTTTTTCTTAAGTGATCGCCATTACCCCATTCTCCCCTAATAAATTGACCCCCAGCTGAGCAAACCTAGTTTATTGACTTTATTTTCTTTTTTTAAATTTATATAATGGTTTTTTGTATTAAGAAACTTTAATATTTTCTATGTTTATGGTTGGTTGTTAAAAGAAGTTAATTATAATTTTAATTTGTGTTTAGTTATTAAGAATTGTGTGTTTAGTTATACAAAAACTTTAATTAACTTTCTGTTCGAAGGTTATTGAGAGAAATTTTCATAGAAGCATGTTGTTGGATAAATTATTACATAAAATTGATTATTTTTCTTAATTAAAAGGTCTATCTATAACTCTGTTTGTCTAATATTTGCTATTAGCGCTTTACACGAGATCGTTATAACCTCGTACTTTAGTATAGACACCATGCATCAAAATTTTTTCATTTCTTCCTCAGTTACGAAATACTAGTTTATCAATCAAATGATATACACCTCTGTGAATGGTGTTTGCTTTAACATAGGAACCTTCTTAAAATTTATTTAACAAATTTAAATTAATTTTTTATTTTTGCAATTTAAAATAATTACTAATGCAATTTTTTCAATCATTCTTACAATTTTCAACGCAATAACTCCAATTAAATGTCATTTTTTGTAATTATTCAATAATTTTTGTTTGACATTAGCTGTACAATTTAAATGCAAACAATTGAACAAATAATTATATTTTCTAGAATGCGAATGATTTATTACAAATTTTAGACACTCGTAGCGTATCATAACAGTTAAGAATTCGATATCTTCGACTATGCACGCTACGGAAACAAAATAAAATCTGGACCAAATTAGTAAAAATTATTCGAGGAAATCTTCTAGCAACTTTTCTGGAATAATAAGGACAGTAGTTTCAACAAATGATCATGATCTATTGTAAAAATTTTCATTGGCTTCAGTGAAACTCATGGAAAATTATTATTATTTTTCAATATTTACAAGATTTCCAACAGTTTTTTACTTTTTACTTTTACTTTACAGCTAGTAAAAGGAAGTATTGTAAATCTGTTAAAATTTCGATGTAGACTTCTCACCGGAAATATATGTTTTGAGGTCCCTTGAATTCGAAAAGGGAATTTTGAGAAAATGGTTGGTGTATGTGTGTGAGCGATAGCTATGTGATTTTTCTGTCACTGCCACACAAAATTCACAGGTTGAAGCTGTTCTAATGATTTTTGTTACACTTAATGTAATAAAATATATATTTATTTATTGAATTTTTCAAATTTAAACTAAGTTTTATCGACTGTGTTAACTATCCTTCTCCAGTCATTTTATTATTTAATTGTAATTAATTATATGCATGCAATTAAAAACTGTTTTTTAATGATGCCAAAGAAGTGTAAATTCTGACTCGCGTACATAAGTACACGCACCCATTTTTTTTTATTGTCGAGTATACATCTTGAATAACATGGAAATAATTCGTTAAGGATAAATCGAGTACATGTTTATGTAAAACGGTTATAAAACCTAAATAAAAAATAAACGTATAATCTCGTTCATGTATAATAAAATAAATACGAATTGGGTAAGCTTTTTATTATTATATCTACACTGATTTATCCTATAAGACTTAAATATTTTGTTTTGATAGAAAATATTATTGAGGAAATTTTTTTTTTTTTATGAAAATTTATATTTTATTAAATTATATATGTATTGTAGATATAAATATTTATCTTTAAATAAAGTTTGTATACTTCTTACTTAAGTAAGTTTATATATGGATTTAGAAAAAATAAAATATTTATATTTATATAAAACATAAATTTATCTGTTTATATTAAATAAAATTTTGAATAATAAAAGCACTATATTGTTGTGGAAACATACAAAGTATTAAAATAGAAAATATACATTATGATAAAAATTTCTTTTTGCGTCAGCGCATCTCAATTGCATTTTCAAAAATAAATTTACAATTAAAAAATAATTACTGATATAATTTTTTTCAATCATTCTTACAATTTTCAACCCAATAACTCCAATTAAATATCAGTTTTTTGGAATTGTTCAATAATTTTTGTTTGACATTAGCTATACAATTTACATGCAAAGAATTGAACAAGTAATTATATTTTCTAGAATATGAATGATTTTTTATAAATTTTAGACATTCGTAGCGTATCATAACAATTAAGAATTCGATCCCTCCCACGTAATTGTTCGAGGCAATCTTCTAGCGACTTTTCTAGAATGAAAAGGACAGTAGTTTAAGCAAAGATCATGATGTACTGTAAAAATTTTCATTGGCGTAAACTGTAGTGAAACTCATGGTAAGTTATTATTATTTTTCAATATTTAAAAGATTTCCAACATTTTTGTAATTTTTACTTAAAAAAATTAATTACTAAAATAAATTTACACTGTTTAAAGAGTAAAAAACACTCATCAATATCGGTAAATCTGAAACTTAATTTTTACACAAAGTATATTTGCAGAACAGTTTAAAGTTTGGTTCTCTTAGCTTTAAACAAAATTGTCTTAATTTTATATTTATAAAAATTTCTATTAATTTTTCTTCTTTTTTGCCGCTAATACATATATTGTCATTTTGTAGGGCCTCTTTCATTAAGTGATCGCAGTTCAAAAAGGATGTTTTATACTATTTTCAGGTTTATTGATAATTTACAAAATAACACTGTTACTTACGCCAAAGACAATCCGGCATTTACGCGTCTTGCATTTTCATTGATTGATTCTTTAGTCTAATTGGATGTCTCTTATAATGCCTAAACATTATTCCATATGATCTCTAAATTAACGCGAATCACCTCTATTTTACATGGGGCATTAATGTATGTACTATCTCGTTTTAAACTGCTTAATTTCCCAGGTATTGGACGAAATTTTCCGCGAAGAATTACAGATTGTAATACCTAAAATAGATAGAGGACTCTCTTAGTTCATGAAAAGAGAACCTCTCGTTGATGTCTCTGCTTGGTAGTAACACTTAATGCCATCTGTCATCTTTTTGAATACTTTAGAAAAATATTTTTAGCATTTCCATAGGAATAATATTTTTAATTCTTCTTAAATCATCTTAGCGTAACACTACTTATATAGGAAGTCTTCCAACGAAGACTGCTTTTATTCTTAAATATGAGTTTTTTATTCTTAAATATTGTTTATAAGTCTGGTGATGCTGAGATTTTAGCGGATTGATCTTCATTTGCTTCCTTATTTTTATTTTCTTCTAATTACGTAAATTTCCACTTGCTCCCTTGTCATATTTCACCGCGCCGCATCGTTTTGAAGAACATGCCAATTGAAAATATAGAGTAGAAAAAATTTAACGAAAAAAAATCTTCTATTATTAGTTACCTTTCACTGACTCCTAGCCAAAAATAAATTCTACGTCTATGATTTTAATTCGTCTTAATAACATTTATGGTAGAAGCATTTTAAACAAAAATTGTTTCACTTCTGTGAGTTTTTTTTAAAATCTAATTCTCGTTTTACAAAAATGTTTTGTTTTTGGTTTTTTAATTATGATCTGGTGCATTGTTAGAGAGGACTCTTACAAATAAATAATACAGCTTAAGACATACATCATAATGACTTCTCGATGATGAAAGGCATTTCTTCTTCAGTTTATAAAGACATGATAAGATATGGCCTAGCCTTGAAATATTTGTTTTTTTAAAGTATTCAAGATGTAAGATAAGTGCATTCAACTTGTGTTATCATCGTCAATTGAAAAAGAATAATGAATACACCAGTTTTGTTTAGAAACAACCATACAAAAGTGTGTTAAACAGGATGTGCGTAAACTAAACGAAATTCTTTTGGGGCTGTAATATTTTTGTTCAATATTTATGAATTCTTTCATAGTAAGAATAAACTTGAAAAAAGTTGGAACAATAATGATTGGTTTCGGTTCTGAATTTTCGATATTTTTTGAAGTAATTAGGACCCAAAAACTATGAAAATTTCGCCACTTTGAAATTTAAACCATAAGTTACTGTGATATTCCCTAAAATCGACTGTGTGGTCATCAAATGAGCGTGAATTTTATGGCTTTTAGATTAAAATTGATATATGATCAAATTTTTTCGAGTGTACTTTTGGAATTTATGAAAAAAGCGGCAAAACTTTTTCGGATATTAATTTTTATATGTCGATCGGAGCAAAATTTATCACGTTATAAGAGTTTGAACGTTCGTCGACTGGTTAGCTCTTGTATAAATCGAGCAGATTTTTTAGAATTTAAAACTTGAAAGTGTTTTCCCCACAAATCATATTTTAAAGCAAAAAATACTGAGCAGCTTCTTTTGTAATTTTGAACACTATTTTTGTATATAATTTATAATTTTACGAAGAGATTTTTTTTTAAATTATTAATTTTAAAATCACAAATTAGTCGATTTTCTGTTCGTGTTTTTCACTTAAAAGTGTCCCCAAAGAGTGAAAATTGAAATTTCGGTAAACCTTCGACGCGTTACCAGGGAAAAACGATCGAAAGTACTTAGTTTTTTCAATTTCGGGTGATGAAGCACCGAGTTATGAGGGGCACCGCAATTCTACTTTTTCCCAAGATTGTAGGATTTAAGCATATTAATAAATAGATTTTAACTGTATCGTTAAAAAAAAATTCACAAAAGGTCCCTTTTTTTGTACGAATTTACAATAACCCTATCCTTAAGAGAAACATAATAATAGAATATATAAATTCTACCAATTAAACTAATGTCAACTTTTCGTTGAAACACCTGTGAATGTTTGCATTTATACATTTTACTGGGGTAACAAGAAGATGCATAAATTGTTTTTGCACGAATTAACCCAACTCTCTCCTCTATTAGAATCCAAAGCTTCCAAGTTTGAAAATTTAAATGAATTATAATACAATGAAAATAGTTCTTTTGCTTTAAAGATGAAATTCAGTCTGTATATTCAGTCCCGTGTAGAATGCATACATGTTATTACGAACTACTTATTATTTCATTAGTTTGATGAGATGAATTAAAACAATAGGGGACCTTAATCATATATCCCTCTAGGAAATAAATAAACATATATTATATAGATACATGATAATATATGTTTGTTATTAAAAGTTCATCGTCTAAAAACTAATTACACATAACTATTATATGTTAATGATGATGACTGGTATTTGAATATATTTGTTTTAATTTAACAATTATAGAGAGTACGTACGTATACTCTTGTGAAAAAAGAGTCTTTGTGAAAATGCCGACGGGTTCTTTTTGTTAGTATTTATTGTTTAAATTAGTCAAAGAAAGTTTTATGTTCATGGGCGTATTTAAAAATAAATGATGTGATTAAGCAAACCTAGGCTATCTTAATCAAAAGCCTAAATCTATCAAGCCTGAAAGACTTTCCTTAAATGATATTAATTTAAAAATCCTCTAAGGTTTTTTGGAAAATCTACGTCCAAATTGCTATGTTCTTAAAACAATCAATGTAGAACATGAGTTCTGTAGTTTAAAAAATAAAATAAAAATATACAATAAACATTCAAAAATTTATTAAATTAGATCCATGAATTTATTCAATCATTTCGTTCCTTTAATTATATTCCAAAGTTCCAACAGAATAACGGCCTTATGCATCGAGCAATTTGAAAATCTTCCTTTCCTACAATCGTCCTATTGTGGGTACATTGTGCTGTAAAAGTCATGTTCTAAATTTGTTATTTTACTAACATTTTTGGCCAAGATTGTCCAAGAAACCATAAAATTTTTTTTTTTACAAATTATTTATTTTAAAAAACTTATCACAATGGTTATAGGTAATTTATACCAGTTTTTGAAACCACTGTTCAACTTTCTGTGCGACCTTTGATTGCTGTAATGTAAAGGATTTAGGACAAAAAGATGTTCTTTCATTTCGGCAACCTAAAAAATAAAAAGACGAAAATGAAAAACAAATTTAAGCTAAATAGCCAAGATCTTATGTATACTTTAACTTTACAAAAAATAAATTTTCCAAAAATTTTTTTACAATACAAAAACAAAAAATACTTCAAAATTATTTGGTCGTGACTTTTCCTAAAATTTTGTTAAAACTTCAATGTAATAAAAGCTTAAAGCTTCAATGTTTATATTAATATATGCGGTCATTTGTAAGTGAGAAACTGCTCCAAAAATTTGCTTTTTTGGTCCCTATATATTCCACTGATAAAAATCCAAGTAGCACTATTAAATTTTTACTCCAGAAAATTCTCTAAGAATCTAACGATCCTATACGTGTGTTGCATTTTTGTATCTATGTACTGGAGCTTTGTTCAACTAAATAGTTTTTAATTTAATTCATAGAATGTAAAAAAAAAAGGATTAAATTTTAATAAAGAAAAATAATTATCAGCTTGAGAGATACCGTATTATTTTTAATAACTAAACTAAATAGGGATGAAACTTAAAGTTTAAAACCAAAGTATAAAAGTATTTAAAATGAGATTAAAAATTAATGACAGTGAAAATATAATACTGTATGCATCTTCTTATTACCACCATTGCGGTAAAATATATAAATGCAAACATTCACAGGTGTTTCGACCAAAACTTGTCACTAGTTTATTTGGTACAATTTATATATTCTATTATTTTATTTGTCTTAAATGAGGCGTTGACAATCTCTTTTAGAGAAATGGCCCACTTCTTAAATGCATCATACGATGTTCTTTTAATTGATTGCATAACATTATTAATTATTAATTTTGTTAATTTTCTATTTTCCATTTGGTACATTGGCTTGAATGTTAAAATGCAATTATTTAAGTTTTTAGGGATGTGGACATAAATAGGATATTAAATATAAAATACTTTATTACTTTAGCGACGTTTCGAAGTTTATTGTGCCATTTTTCAGGCATCTAATATGAATTCAAATAACATCATAATATTTGTAACAAAAAGTTAATTGATATTGAAGACGAATTGTAATTTAGAATGTAATTTAAATACATATTATGATGCCTGAAGATTACACAATAAAAATCGAAACGTCTGCAAAAATCATAAAGAAATTTTTATATAACATCCTGTTTAACTCCTAATAACTGAAATAATTGAATTTTATTTTTTTTTTTCAATGTCAATGTCATAGGAATTGGATACTTCACATCTCGAAAATCATTTCATTTAAATTTGGACTTTGTACCTCAATTAAATTAAAATTCAAGTCTACCAAGAAAAAGTACAAAATATAAAACTGTCAGTGCATTTTCCTGACATATTGTGAGGTAATTTTTATTTCTGACTAGCCGAATAAAAATCTCTATCGGACAGTTTATCGTCGACTTCTGAGTAATTTTTAATGAATTCTGGAAAATGACTTATTAGATTTCCATCATAATCGATTTATAATCGAAGCATATAAATTAATAGTTTTTCCCTTCCGTAATTCAGTTTTTTTTATAGTCATTCTTTAGGTATTCGTCTTAGTAACGAAGGTGCTTGAATAGTTCTTGGTTTAGTGTTACCGATGTTATCTTCTTAGGAATTTCATTATTGTCCATATATCTTTTTCCAAGAGATCATTTGATTTTGAACCAAAGATGGAATTTTCTAAAAATTTCCTCAATTGTCCGCGATTCTCTCCATTATGTTGATAGTAAAATTTGTAATAAATATGGACATTTTTTTGTATGGCAAATGTTTTTTTTATAATTAATATATGGGAAGAAAATAAAACGAAAAGTACATTCGATGCTATATTATACTTTCATTTAAATAACTTTTCCACTTACAAAACTTTTTATCTAAACTTATTTAAAAAGTATAAAATTACTATGTTATGACTGTGAAAAGTCACCATCGTGAGTGTAGAAACATAATTTAGTTATTATTTTTACATACATTTTTATAAAGAAAAGAAAAATGAAGATGTTTTTTTTTTCAATTTTTATTTCAATGATAAACTTTTTTTGTAACAAAAAAATCAGCTAACAAAGTGAAATGGTTTTTATTCGAGGAAAAACATCAAAGAAGGATATTTTCAATATCGAAATTTCAATAAAATATTATTTTATAGTAATATTGAATTTCATTATATCTGTTGTTAGTTTTTATGATTTTGTTGCTAGGTGGAAAATCAAATCAATTTATAATTTCACCATGATAATCAGAAATTAAACCAAAAACTATGGATAAATTTGCTTCATAAACGCTCATATATTGCCAATTATAGACACAGAACTTCCTTATGGTATATGAATATCGTGGTGATGTCTTCTTAAAGCTATATGCCTCTGATGGCTTGATCGTTTGAATTTAAATTTTCATTTTAACTGAAAATATGTATTATATAAAAATAAATTACATAATTTAGTTAAAGTTGGTAACAGTAATTCATTTTTCCGCGAATTTTTGTCAATGTTTTATTGTTTTCCTATATATCGATTTTCTGAAACAATCGATTTCGACAACTATATAAATTTAACGCATGTACAAAAAATTAGCTAAACGTTTCTCCGGATATCAACATTTATGAGAAAACCTCAATTATCGAGTGTATGTTTAGTGAAACACCTCCCACATGTCTAGAACGACTTGGTCGGTTGCATAAAAATTTTCCACACCAATAAGATGGCTTTATTTTTATGCAAATTAGTATTTTGGGTTTTGCTTTCTCCTTACACAATTATCAGATAAAAACTGTTTTATCAAAATTCAAATGACATTATTTTATTAAAATCGGATGAACAGATCACGAGATATTCACATTCAAGTTAAAAAGTAGAGCTCATTTTCGGATTTAGGGGGATTTTTTTTTGTAATATAGAACCATTTCGAACATATAAACTATTGATTACCAAAAATTTTTAAATACCTGTCTATCAAATTTTGTACTTTCGTATGAAAAAACTGACCGTTAGACCGATAGACAGACAGGTAGACAGAAATAAAATATAGAAAAATTATACTTCCAATATCGATAGATACAACTCGGAAGTACGTTTGTTTATCGTTTCAGTTTTATTTCTTTAGTTTTCTAGCTGTATTCAAAAGCAAGTTTTGGAAATTTCTATCGTATCTCTTTGTTGTTAAAAATTTTGGTTTTGCTAAAATACTTGTTGGAACAACTCTTAGACTCGGTCTTGCTGATGTAAAGATAATGTTGGTCTTGCTGTTGATCTTGTTTTTCGTAAGACGAACACCAATTTTGCTCATCACTACCGAGTCTGTGCTAATTGAAAATTTACCAAAAATGCAAAACAATTCTGACACGGACACGATTGAAAATTATTATTATTTTTTATTTTTTTTGGGGTCAAACAACTTCTCTTCATTTTATCTGCTTTATCAAAATGCATAATAAAAATACCAGTACCAGAATAAGTACAGTACCTACCTACATACTTTTTATATTATTATGAATTAATTAAATATCACTTTATTATTTTATAATTTCTTAATCAAATACACAAATAAAATAATAAAAATTTCTTTATCTAAAAATGGGTATGAAATTTTTATATGACCATATAAAGTTTAAAAAAAAAATTATTGTAAATGATAAAACACAATATATTATCTATAAGTTATGCATCTTTTTATTCATATTGTCAGTTTGTTAAATTTTGAAGTATAGATTCATGTCTCATTCTAGATTTTTAACTAAAATTCTGATTGAAACTATAGACCTTACTCACGGTAACACCCCAATCTTGAAAAAAATTAAATAGGTCACACCTGTTTATCGAAGAAAAAAATTGCGATAGTTTTGTGAAAAAGTCTTGTGGACCCAAAAACTATAAAGTAAATTTGATAAACTTATATTTAAACTGAAAATTAGACACTTAAAATTTTAAACTGAAAATTATACAAATTTCATAAATAATACATCCATTTATTTTCTAAAATATTCATAAAAAATATGGTATATTTCTTGGTCCCTTAGAATCACACCCTACATTAATGTAGCCTTACGTTGTCTTGACTACGACCCTACTCTGTCTTAGATGGGCATGGGTTTTCATCGTTGTGATGGCAATAGGCACTCCTGCAAGTTACCGATTATTACAAAAAAATGTTTCTTTCAAAGCCAAACTATCTCTTTTTTTTCTTGAGGTTTCAATTCTTTTTTCTCGAAATGTTTTCATTGTGCCAAAACGTATAAAGACTATTAAGTAGCTTGACTCAAACATCACCCCTTCCCTCACGTAGATCATCGATGAAACAATACATCACACCTCTTGACGGAAGCACATGGTTTAATTTAATTTAATTTCATTTTGATTAATTTAATTTAATTTTTTTAAATGATATCATAGAGATAATTATTTTCGCAACAGAGATAGAAATTTAACGGAAGTGATGCGAAAATCCTGTCCAAAAAAATTTGTCGAACTCCCTATATTGCTAAAAAATTAATAAAAAATAATGTACAATTTATTATTATTTATATATTGAAATTATATTATTTATGTAATAAGTTAATATTGATGATCATGATGATAATGGCCTGCCTGGTCTGACTTGGCCTGGGTCTCTGCATACAATAGAATCTATTTAACAATGAACTTTCATATAATGATGATGTACCTCTATTACAATAATTTTTTATGATGTTCGCGTGACGGAATATCCGGCATTGACAATCACATATTTATTTTATACAAATTATAGAATATTAATCATTATAAATTTATTCTATTTTTATATTTATTTCTTATTATTTTATACTAATAAGTTGCTATAAAAAGACGTTTTTGCAAGCAAGTTAAATTTTGTCTTGTGTTTCTTATTGTCCACCCTAATTAAACTCGACATACATAATATGTCAGAGTATATTAATTTTAGTCTAATTTACGTTACCTTATATTAACCGTATAAACTAAATTCTGGTATAGGTGTTCATAGAAAAACCTAATTAATCCATTTTCGGTTGTTCGTCCGTCCGTTCGTCATCACGATATTTTTTCGTTAGGATTCCCCACAATTTAAGCTCAAATTAAGTATCACATATTGGTAATTACAATACATATTATTTTATACAGGTATATATAATTGTATAGACTGGATATTTATAGGATTTTATGAATGTTTATTAAAAATAGCCAAAATAATGACATTCAATCATATATCGAGTATCTAAACAATTAACTCTGTTAGTTGTTATGTTCACTTGTTTTTTTCGTAAACTTAGTTATAACAGCTTCCTGATTCACAATTTGGCCATTTAACTTTATTTCATAAGACCTGTAGTTTTGCCGGAAATCCAGATAAATCGTGTTTTATCCTTAAAAACTCACCCTCTTTCACTTCCCGACCACAGATTAAATTAATTTATTTTTCCTTTCATTTTTTGGTATATTCTCTTCCGTTTGCAATGGGTTTCATCCTACTATAAATTTTTTTTTTTTACTTTTTACCCATTTTTAAAAGGCTTTTATCCTGATCTAAATGATTTATATAATTTTGTAATATAAATCTTTGATAAAGAAAAGTTTCAAAACTAACTTTTATGTTTTTATTTGTTTCAGGTAAATATTATTCAAACTTCAATTATGGTAACATTTTTCATTTATAAACTTTTTTCCAAACCAGTATTATTATTACACGTGTATTTTGTTCTAAAAATGTTTCTTTTCAACAAATTCTTGTTATTTGTTTGTTTAACATGGAATTCTCGTTCCAAAATTATAATGTTCCATTCTCGATAAAACGTGGTATGGTATTTATAATTTAGAAGTATTGAAAGTCAAAGTTGATTGTATAAGTTAGGGTATCCAAAATCACATATCATCTATAAATAGTTGTCTAAAAATTTGTATATAGATTAATAACGATTTGTGTAACTATTTTTACCACTATCAACATTCTAAAAAGTGCACAGTAAATTATTTTGAGTAATACCAACACAAAATCAGTATTAACTCAATTATTATTTTATTTTCAAAGGTTTGGTAATTAATTTAAAATAAAGAAATGTTTAATGAATTATTAGGAAAATTAGTTTACCTTATTTCAATTTCAGTCAAGTACCAACAGTCTTTAACTTCAATAAAATCAGACATTTTTTTATGTAGCAAACTTATTATATAAAAAAATGAGGTTTACCATTTTAAATAATTTTAATAGTTAATAATCTAGTAACAAAAGAAAAATCGACACACAAATTTCTAACATGCACCATTTTCGAAGGGAATAGACATATTTTTTTACAGTATACCCATCTAAAAATTATTATATAGTTGAATTAAAATTAGTGTAAATTTATTTTCCTGTATCAAAATTATGAAAATTAGTCCGTTTTCTTTTTCGGAACCCATACAATTTTGATTGTCCCATAAACTTCAAATTGACGGACATCTTTCTTTTTTGTTGTTGTTATTAATACTATAGCGGATGCAAGGCTGTGACATATAATTTTGCATTTTTAAAAAAATTCCCGAGAATTTCAGTTTCAATTAATGCTCAACTGAAACAATTTCAACTATTTCTGGAAACATTCAAAGAAGTTTTCGACCTTTCACATTGCTCAATACGTTCTGATACAGCCGACAAAAAACACTTTCTACAACAATTTTGAAGATCTGAATTTTTTTCAAAAATCGTTTTAAAAGGAGACTTCAATGCATTGAAATGTCTATTGCAAATTATGATAAATATACGTCATAAAGTTTTAAGCGTTCTTCAAGTTATTTCATACAAATGGAAACCGCTACTGAATTTAGGTGTATAAATTTTTACTGAGAAACTGTACTTTCATCGTGTTTTTTATCATCAACTTAGGATACTTTGAACATAATATATTTATATATTTATTAATGAATTAGAGTATCTCTACTCAGAACATAAAGTTAAAAATTATTTGCCTACTTATAAATGAAATGCATAAAATCACTAGTATTTATTTGTATAAATAAATGTATAATTTATGTTTAGGTACGAATAAACTTTCTTACACCTACAACATATTATTAACTTACAATTTGTAAGTGGGTGAAATTGTGTTTGGAATTTATAGTTTGTAAACAAATTCACCATATAATTATTATATGAAAATACTATGTGTACAAAAATATTAAGAGTAGAAAATAAAAAATTGGTGTTATACTTCTTAGGAAAGTCAATACAGTCAATACAGGTCAGTTTAAATTTGAAAAATTCAATAAATAAATATATTTTTTCTTACATTAAGCGAAACATAAATCATAAGAACAGTTTCAATCTGTGAATTTTGTGTGACGGTGATGTGCGCGCATCTGAAAATTGCATTCTTATAATTTTTTCATAACGCGCCTAAAGAAGTATACCTTCAAAAACTGTTAACAAAAAAATTAAACTGCCGAAAAAAATCGAAAATCAAAAAATTATAAACCATTTTGATTTAACCTTAATAACTAAGTTCTTATACGAATGTAAGTAATGGTTTGCACCGCCGTTAAATCAGCAACGAGTAATGAAACTCCTTGAAGAATTATAACGAATACCAAATTCATACTATTGATGACTACTTTGTAGTTGAAATACGTATTTAGAAAATACGTAAAATACGTATACGGGCAAAAAATCGAAATTTATTCGTAAAATGCTAGAGTTCTCTATAATATTTATAATGTAAATATACCTATAAGTAATTTGGAGTCGGCTTTACGGAACTCCTTACGTATTTTATTTGCTTGTTTGACGCCGACTCAAAATTATTTTTTGTTTATCAAGTTTTTTCAGCGGTTTAATTTTTTTGTTTAAAAGTTTTTATTTTATAATTTTTTTTTTGCTATAATCTATTATTTAGTACATGCCTTAAAATCTGTGAGTAAACCATAAATCACCCCTTTTTTCGCTCTTAGGGTACGAATTATTTTTCAAATTTATTTTTAAACCTTATTATAAAAAAAGAATTATCAAACTCGGACTACTCTGTAAAAAAGTTAAGCATGGCCATACAATTACACTTAGTGAGTGAACAAACAATCATCCCTTGTTTTTCTTCCCTTAGGGTTGTAATTTTTCCCCAAATTTGTATGGGATCAACTTCGAGGTATACTCTTTCCAATAAAAAAAGAATTAGAAAAATCGGATTACTCTATACAAAGTTATGCGTGGTTATGCATAATAAAAAATGTACGCGTTGACTTGAGAACCTCTGTTTTTTCGTCGGTTAATAACATTTGATTTCAAACGATATCACTTGTAACTGTATGCACAAGACAGGATATTTCGAAAAAATTTTAAGCTTAGTATTTGTATTTTAGGACAATGGATTTTGTGTTTGTTAATTAGAAGTTGTTAATGCCTCTTCAGCATTTTCTAATATTTCTGTACAATGAAAAAATAATACACAAATCTTACATTATCGGTGAAGAAATAAGGTTATAATTTAAATTTACTTATTTAAATGTATAAAACATCGCATCTATTCCGCAAACATTTAACTACGTAATTCTTAAGTCGTATATGAATACGGAATGAGATATTAAATTAATGTCTATGATAAAGATATTAATTTCTCGCACAAACAATTAATTTTTTTTTTTTTTTTTTTTTTATATGAAAGCGTAGAGCTTGTTAAAGAATTTTTCCAGAACTATACTTTCTTAAATACTTTCTAAAATTGTCAAGCCTTCGGACTATAGTTGAATCGTTTTCGTTAGTCTATTGTTTGTTAATAAAAGTTTCACGTGAACATTTGTATTTTACAATTTGATTGGTTGTTTGAAGGTTATTATTATATTCCTTTGTAAATAATAATTGACTATTATTTATTATAAGCTATCTAAGCTTATTTACATTTATTTTCTATTTCTTTCATGAAAACGATGTTTTACATGTGATTTATATGGAGAAACTAATAATTGACATCATACGGTAGTATTTCGCTCTTTCTTTAATTAGAAATTTTTTAAATCATTTTTTAAGAATGAATAAAGGTTTTTTGATATTGTTCAAATACGAAGAATCGTTGAAACAACGCCCACAATACTTTTCAATACTGTTTTTTATTTTGTTATTTGTTCAATTAAAATATTTTATCTCTGCATAATTAAATGTGCATTTTGGCTGAATGCCATTTTTCTGCATGTAGATTTCTGCATGCAGAATGCAAAAGTGATATTTTATTATATACTTAATAAATTTTATAGTAATTATACTAAACTATTTTTCTAACAAAATTAAATTTTTTTTTTTTTTGTTAGTATTCACTTGAGAGGATGATGTTTTTCCAGCCAATTTAATTATAATTGTATAAAAACTAACCAAAAGTCATAATTACGAGGGTATTGTGTTTCATAGTTAACTTCCATTTCTATACTTTATAATTAGTGGAATTAGAACAGAGTTTATTGTTTAGATACTCGACATATGAATGAATTTCATTGTTTAGGCTATTTTTAATAAGCATATATCAAATACAATAAATATCCAGTCTATACAGTTATAAATGTATTGTTATTACCTATATGTATTTATTAGCCAACTTTGAACTAAAATTGTGGAGAGCTCAAACATACATTTTTGTATGTGATCTTTTTATAGTTTAAAAGTTGAGTCAAGGACCCAATGGATCGATTTTGCTCAAACACGTACTTAAACCCAACTTTTATGTTTAGAATACGTCACCAAAATTTCAGCTTTTTTGAGTTATCATTATGACGGACGGACGGACGGGTGGACGGACAGTCCAAAAATACAAACTTTAGACTAAAATTAATATACTCTGACATATTATCTATCTATATCGAGTATAAAAAATAAAAATAAACAAATCAATTTAATTATTGAAGTTTTTAATGATGTGAACAAATTATAGGATGTTAAATAAAATTCTTTATTATTTTTGCGACGTTTCAATTTTTTTATTCAGTTATCATCAGGCATTATAATATGAAATTATAAAATAACATTCTATTTTGCACTTCAACCAATTAATTACATTATAATTCCTGATGATGAATAAATAAAAAATGTTGAAACGTAGCAAAAATTTAACATCCTACAATTTGTCCACATCCCTAATTATTATTAATTTTATCAATCAAAGCCATACACAACCCCCTTGACGTAGTTTATAACTAAATATCTTGGGTGTAAAGGTATATTTTCTCTATGAAAGCTTACACGATAAATGTGTCATCAATGATTGAACCCATGTTTGCCCCCCAGTGCTGTTGAATGGTGTTAATTATGTGCATTTATGTGAAAGTTATCTAACATGGGTGTACTTTGTGAATGTGATACAATTCATAGTCAATTCATTCACAAAGTACACATACACATTATTTAAATTATTTTAACGCCTACAACAAACTGCAGAACACTGTTTGACACACAAATCAATGTTTTATTAACTTTCTGCGAATGTGAAAATGAAGTATTTCGTTCGGAAAATCAAAAACTTTCTCTGCCAGTTAAATGAAACTTTGACATGCAATATATGACAGTATATTAAATTTAGTCTAAAGTTTGTATTTGTAGAAAATACTGAAAACAATAATAAAATATTGATACAGCTCGTATAATCATTCCATTTTTGAGCCGTATTTTTATACTCCGTATGTGTAAGCATAGTAATTTTAGTCTACCAATATGTGATAATTTAGCTAATTATCACATATTGGTAATTAAAATACATATTATTATACAAGTATATATAACTGTATTGACTGAATATCTAAAATAATTTTATGAATGCTAAATAAAAATAGTCCAAACAATGATATTCAATCATATGTCGAGTATCTAAACAATTCATTTTGTTAGTTATTATCTTCACTTAAGTTTTTGATCAATGTATCTACCAAATTTCGTCCAAATCGAACAAAGTGTTCGAAAGTTACAGCAGAACAACATACAGACAAACGAAATCCAAATTCCTTCTGTTAGAACCATTGACCTTACTTTGTTCGATCAATAATAGAGCTTATTCAAAAGGTCATATACACAACGGTTTATTCAGTTATTGAACGAAGCTTTGAACATGATATGCCATTATGTTAAACTAGGTATTATCATGTCACCTCATATACTCTTCATCTGAACACACTTTTACCTTTATTCTGTACGATGTCAAATGGTTTTTCTGGTAAAATAAGCATTATAGAAGGTTATGATGGTTTCACATCATAAAGGAAATTCATTTTTATTGTATCTATAAGAAGAATGATTATAATAAAAATTCTTTGAATAATAAAAGTTATTTAATGGAAATAGCGTACAGAAAACGGAGTTTTTATGGGTTATATTTCTATTTTTATATGGGTTATATTTCTACTTTTATATTTTAAATATATAACTATTCGAAACATTAAATTATAGTCGGCCTAATTCGTTAATCTGCTAAGCGCCATTGTCAAAACGAAAGACAAAACTGAATAATATTTGTATTCATTATGTAATCAAAATTTCAAAAATCCAGTTGGTTAGCTTAATTTTGCTTAACATTTTAAAAGTATAACTAGTGCCTGCCATATTTTATATTCATGTTGCAAAAGACAAGAAAATATCTGGCACTTAAGCGATTACATACTTTCCAAAATAAAATAATGTAAGGCGTAAGGATACCATGTCTTAACGTTCAAATTGAGAAATGAAAATTTTGGTTGAAAACTTTAGCATTAAATCATTCATTATAAGGGTATGATAGTATTTAAAATTAATGTTTACATCAAATATTTGGTTAAAAAACGAAAAAGTTTGACACTTTGAGCATACCGCAACATGGGTGGGGGAATAATGTCAATGTAAAACTGAGGATTTAACAGTATGTTGTTGTCAAAAAGCTTTTTTCAATTTTTCGTGCATAGCATTTCTCATTCTTTACAGGTGACATAATACCATAAACTTTCTGGTCTGTACAAAAACTCAAAATGGACCTAACGACTCAGGCAGAAGATTTGGTGGACTTTTGACCCCCAGATTTGATTTCATATGATATCCCAAAAACTACACATCTAATCGTTAAATGGATGTTGTTTTTGAAATCTTCAGGTTCACATTATATTAGCGAAATGGGAGGCAACATTTTCTCGGACTTATATTTTCTTAAGGGAACCCAGTTAAAAATTCGATAAAATTTTCTGTCTTTAATTTCGATAATATTATATTTAAAGGTGACCTGCAAATTTCAAAAATAACATCCATATAAAGATTGGAAGCGTACTTTTTGGGATATCAATGCAAAATCAATAAAGGTCAATATTTCGGAAAAATTTCACGCGGTTTCTCAAAAACTTGCCATCCAATCATAAAATAAATTTTACAGTTGGTTTTCCTTTACCTGAATTACCCTAGAAAATCTACAAACAGCCATACAAATTCTCCATTCTCCAGTTCTTCTCTATATATAAACTATAAGAGTGCCAAATTTCATACTCCGACGTCCGATTTTCGTAATTTTCGTAAAATGGGGTACACAGTTTTTGTTTCACGTATTAATATATTCATTTATCGTACAAAAAATTTCTTCTCAACAAAATCACTTAATCCAATTGCAGTTATTTATATGATATCGTAAATAAATACTATCAAACGTAATAATAATCGATATAAAAAGATTAAATTCAATTGTTTTAGATGACAATCACGATTGAACAGGATGAATTTAGATATGAAAAGAATTCACAATAGGACAAGAAGGGAATCGTGTGTTTACTGTAATAAAATAAATGAAATATCATATAAGCCCTAAGGGAATCATTTATACACAACTTTTTTTTATCTCCAGCTACGAACAACAACAAAAATTCAACAAAAAAGCAATCAACACCTGCGTAAGCTATACGAATTTCCTTTTCAAAATTTGTTTATATTTTAAAATTTTATTTATATATTAGCCGAGATAGTCTAAAAATTAAAATGTTTAACTAAAGACAGCTTATCCTACGGAAGATATGCCTGCTAGCTTGAAAAATGATCAAATTTATATACGCCAGACGAATATAACGCGATTTCACCCGCGTAGTTCTCGTGTCCATGAGTATACTGTGATTAAATGCAGTCTGTCACCCGGGGATAGTGTAGCTTCCTAGCGGTGAAAGAATTTTTCAAATCGGCCTAGGACTTTTTAAGTTTATTCGTAACATACAAAAATACATACAAATGTTTCTTCCTCTATAATCCCTTCGATAACTTCAAATTTGGTTTTTTAATGAGTTTAAATATTCTTCTATAAGTATTCTCGATGGCTATTTGAAGATTTCACGATCAGTACAAAGGCAGTTGATTATTTTCCATAGAAGTGGAAATTCTTTCCAAAAAAAAAAAATTAATTTTTGTTTGTATAGATATGAAAGAAAATAATGCTTTTTTTTTGTTCTATATGATTTTAATATTCCGTATCAATTCGATTTTAACAAATCCAGTTACTATTTTTTAGCTTAAAATACTCGAAATTATTCTTAAACCCGAAATATGGCTTACCTCCTAACTTTAACAGGAAAGGCTTCTATTTTTTCATAACAAATAAGATATTCTTTCCCAATAAGATATCCTTTTTTTATCCTGAATATATTTTGAAATCGAAACTCAAATTGAACATTTGAAACACACGTTTGAATTTGTAGATAATTGTAAACATGCATGCGATATTTTTAACGGATCCAAGTAAAGACAACCTTTTAATTTGATGGTTTTGACATTATGACAAAACTTATCATAAATTAAATACACTAATAATCAGTTTCGTCATATGTCCGTCTCGTATCTGTTTAGTATTTGTGCATTGTTCCTTCATGTATTCCCACACTAACACACAACAAAAATTGCCGTCAGTCAAATTATAAAAATATCGTTGGTGACAAATTAAAAAAATGGTGGAACTGTGATTGAAGCCGCACTGAATCTCTGATATTGAACTGTGACAAACAAGTGTAGATACCCTTCATTGGGTTGTTTAGAAGAATATTATTTCTGACTGAGACGGATTAACTGAACTGTGACACAGTACTAATACTTAGTCATGGTACAATACTGATACTCAGTCTTAACTCTGAAGCTCAGTCTTGGCGCAGTAATAATACTCAGTCTTGACACAATACTGATACCTAGGCTTCACACGGTACAGACAGTTAGTCTTGTCACAATATTGATACCCAGCCTTAACACGATACTGATACTGAGTCTTCGCACAATACTTATTCGTAGTTTTGGCACAAAACTAATATTCAGTACTAGCACAATACTGATATTCAGCTTTGGCAGGAAGTTATCATATTTAGACAGATTTGGACCAAATTTGGAGTTAATAAGCCTTGGCCAAACTTGAGCCAATTGTCATTTCCTCTAAGGTATACAAGCATATTGAAACAATTTTTATAACATTTTTAGTCTATTATCAAATACGTTTCTAATTCTGTACTAATTAACAAACATGTTTCTCTGAAAACCTCTCTCAAGTGTTTACTGAACCATGAGATTGTTCTTTACTAGGTGTTATTTATCTACAATGCCAAACCATACTAACAATGGTATTAACTGGAGCAAACATAAACAAACAAACAAATTTTTGATTAAATTATCCTAACAAATTTTCCAACGCAGATAAACAAACATTAAATTAATGTTTCTATAAAACATACAACATTTGTATAAAAAAAAAAAATTAATATTAATTTCATTTTTTACATTGTTCGAGCAATATGAAAATTTGTGAAATTCTATTCGTGGATGATTTTTTCTGTAAAATATATTTCAAGCTCGTTTTATATGTAGATAAATTCAAAATGGATGAATATACATATATTTTTATAATTCCATGTTTATATTAATATTTACTCTTTATATTCTCTTTTCGACTGTGTATGCGTTAAGTGGCTGTCATCTACTTCAATCAAACATTAATTCACTTCTATTTTATCATTCAACAGACAGTCAACAGTCGTACATAATATCATGCATATTCGTACCGAGTGTACGAAAATAAATTTGTATTATGTAATCATAATCATGAGTTATCGTGTATACGAGCGAGTATGGTGTGAAAAGTTTACAACCTCAACGTGAAGATAGCAGCACTCGTGAATAAAAGTCAGTGAATGTAGTTGTGCATCTTTTGACAGTTTCTCACCAAGATTTCAGCCATTTGGGACGCTCCTATTTGACAAACGTTTGAGTGAGTCAATATGAGTGTTTTTTTTTTTGGGTTTGCTCGAACCTCTATTTATTCCATTTTCTCAAAAACACTCAAACAAACGGCTGTCAAATAACTATTACACATCCACTATGGCTGAAATTTGATGTGTAACTGTCAAAAGATGTGCAACTATTATAACTAGCTTTTATTGATGAGTGCTGCTATCTTCACGTTGAGGTCGGAATCTTCTTAGACCTCCCTCGTATAGTTAATAAAAGAAATAGCTAAGTTTTCTACTTGATTTTAAGAGCCTTTGAAACAAAGAATGAGCTCTCTATAATAAAGACTATGTCTAAATGAAAATATATTGTATTTCTTTCAATTTTCACGTCCAAATAATTATCAAAATATAATAAAAGTTGGCTTATCGTAGAGTTTTTCTCAAAATTTCTCAAAAAACACTTCTAAATATAAAATAAAATTTTATTTTAGTAATTTTTTTACGGGAAAAATTACGGCGTGCTCTATATTTTCATGTCAAGAATGTTAACGAACTTAACATAACATTTGATGAATTATTTTTTGAACTAAATATTGGGCGAAAATTAAAAAAAAAAAAACATAAACTTTAAACATTTTGAAAGCCCGTGTAAGAAGTTTATTCCGTTATTTTTACTGTTCATAGTAAGTGGAAAGCACATCCTTAATCGATTGATGCGCTACGACTGTCGAATTTGTAATAAGACATTCACATTTTAGCAAATATGATTATTTGTTCAATATGTTTGCATAAAAGCTGTATAGCCAATGTCAAACAAAAATTATTGAAACATTACAAAAAAAGACATTCAATTGAAGTTATTGGATTGTAATTACATAAGTTACTATTTTTAATTGCAAATATAAATAATTATTCATTTAAATTAGAAAATTTTCAGAAGTTTCCTATGTTAAATCATATTCCATTCACAGACTTATATATCATTTTATTTGATACACTAGTATTTTGTAACCATAGAAACTAATGAAAACATTAAGATGCACGGTGCCCATAGATTTATTCTATCAAAGTCATTCAAGTTTTTTGAATTTTTTAATCATTAATTTAGAATTGATTACATGATTATTTAAACGTTTCTGATTTCTGATTATTCAAATCATTATGTAATATCGGTATATTTAGTTTTTATAACACATAAATATTTGTTATTTTTTGTACATCGAAAATACAATTATCTCTTACAATACTTTAATTTACACTTTTAATAGAATTATTCTATAAATAATCCGTGTATTTAATTTAGAAATGTTTTTAATTCTCCATATAGTTGGCCCGTATCGTTTCATTCAGTTAGTGAAGTTTAATAGAATATTATATTTTTAATTGTTATACACACAACAAAATCTATTTAAACGCTTTGTTTAAGCTTAAATTAAATGTAAGTCGGCGAAAACGAATATTAATTTTACAGGTTGTCATCTTAAATTTTGCTTTCTACGAATGGAATAATCTAAATACATATAGAGTTATCAATCAAATGGTAATGGTAGAAGTCTGTGAATGGTTTATGATTTTAAATAAGATAATTTTTTTTTATCAAATTTAAATAATTATTTATATTTGCAATTAAAAATATTTACCAATGCAATTTCTTCGATCACTCTTATAATTTTCAACCCAATAAAATTAATTAATTGATCGAACGAACAAAAGGTAAACACAATTTATCAAGCAAATAAAATAAAAACGGCTGAATTCGAGATACAAAACTTGGCTTGAAAAAAAAATCTATTAAATCTTAAATAAACTTTAGCCATCTTTGTCCTCAAGTTAAGTGTGCCTAAAGAAGTATTACTTCAAAATATTTTTTTAAGTTCTAAGTTCATGGTGGTAATTGAGTGTTAAAAATCAATTCATAAACAAAACATTTTGTAATTGAATTAAATTGCAATAAATAATATTAACATAATTTATCAAACAAGATGTAAGTAATGTCGTTTCCTCTAGTGTTGTGTCTTTAAAAGAAGCGTATTACATGAATAAATTCAAAAGAAATATTAGACCAGTGAAGAAACCTTTAAAAATGGTATAAAGTGAAAAAAAATTATAGCAGAATGAAACCCATTGGAAACGGAAGAGAATATAATATAAATGAAAGGAAAAATAATTTAAGGGTAATCTGAGTTAGGGAAGTGGGAGGCGGTGAGTTTTTACGGGTAAAACACGGTTTATCTGGATTTCCGGCAAAACTACAACTCCTATGAAAAAAGTTAAATGATAACGTTGTAGGTAATAAAAAGACTAAAACTTTTGCATTAACCCCTTTTTCACATAACCTCAAAATTTTTGATTGAAAATTAGAGTGCTTTTTCAATATTTATTCAAAATAAAATGAAAAAAAATAAATATTTAAAAGAAAAAAAAATTACAGTGTATTTGGAACATAAAAAGGTAAAAGGGAAATTTGGTGAAATGTATTTCATCAAATTTCGTGAAATATTGAAGAGTTAGAAATTAAAAGGTTAACTTTTCACATAAATTTTGAGGTTATGTGAAAAAAGTGTAAATACAAAAGTTGTAGACCGTTTTACTACCTGCCAATTAACTCTTTTCCATAGAACTTGTACTTTTGCCGGAAATCGAGATAAACCGTTTTTACTCTTCTTGTCCACTTTCTGACCTCAGATTTTTGTTTCCAATGGATTTCATCATACTATAATTTTTTTTGTATTCAAATTTATCGACCCTGGTCTAATATTCAAGTAGATACAGACGAATTGAATGTTTGCTGCTTGTTTTACTTTACATTTGCTGTTACATGTTATTATTTTTGTTTTATTAATATTATATTTATTCATCTATCTTCAAATGAATTATTTATTAACAAAGATGTACAGTTAAAACACAAGAAGGATTTTCATTTAAAAAAGAAAACAAACTTTCAAGTTTATTATCTACCATTATGTTGTCAGTGAATATAATCAAATATATTATGCTTAACTTAACTGTTATTTACTTGTATAAGGTGTCACACATGTTTGTATAGAGTTTATATAGTCGGCTGCTAAATTAGTACATTAATAATTTAGATTATCAGGATTTAATTTTTAAATATTTTTACAACCTGGGAGAAGGCAAATTAAAAATTACTCGTCAGTATTATTAATTAACTTTTAGAGACCTAAACAAAATAAAGAGACCTAAAAACCTACACCATTTTACAACAGTGTATTTAAAAGATGTGAAAAGTCATAGTTGCAGCTGATTGTTTAGCCGCACCCAGCAGGTGTAAATAGGTATAATTTTGTGTAAAACTTTTCGTTCATAACGTATACTGATTTCATTTGTACCATACATTAAAGTTCAATTTTCTTTTTTGTAGTTAATGATATAAAGCTGCCTAAAACAACCACAATGAAGTAATGATAATAAAATTGTATTTTATAAAATTGTTTTTTTCAAGTTCTCGGTTATCAAGTTATGAAACAAACGAATTTAGTGACTGGAATTTCATATGTGTCAAACGTTTAAGTGATTCTATAATCGATATATGTCATTTCAATTTTAAATTCTACTAACTCTAAATATATTAATAATACAATTTAATATGCGTGGCGCCTTAAAGTGTCGGTCATGTTTATTCGACTAATCCCCAACCGTTAAACTCGGGATAAACAACATAGTTCCAAAATTCTTGAAAGTTCAAAAATAGAAAGTTCAAAGTTTTTTATATATTCATAACTATATGGACTGAATATTAAGAGTATTTTATGACTAGCTAGAAATAAATAATTTTTATAAACATTGATATACCCAACTATATGTCGTGTATTTAAATAATTAACACTGTTTGTTATTATCTTCACGTGTTTGCTTTTAGAACATCTTGTACACGTTTATTAGGTATCAGGCAAAGTATACAATACGTATAAAATTTTTAATTTAACTAATTACTTATTTATTAATCACATTATAACATAAGAAATATATCAAAATAAAGTAATAACTTCTTATCAATTTATAGAAGCAATATTTTTTTACTGCAAATTATTTGTTGGCAAAAAGTTATAATTATTTGTGATAAGAATCTAAAAGATGGCGGTGTAGAGTTATTTGTCAGCTTTATTGAACAAGTATTCAATACATGGCGCTATGTTAAATGTAAGTGTTCCAATCATGATTGGTACCAGGTGTCAATAAGAAAGGATTTTCGAAAATATGGAGGAAAAATTTGTATGACACAACTTGATTTCTTGTTCCAATCTACTTCAGATTTTGCATCGATTTAATATCGTTTGATAAAATTGGAAAATTGCTTTTTAATACTTTTGTTTGTGTAAATTCATTAAGTCACAGCAACGCATGGCCTGATCTGCTAGTAAAACATACAAATAATATTTAACAATCCAAATTAAGTAAGTAGTATTCTCAATAATAAAGAGTACCATTGAATTATTTATTATAATTGTTTGGTTTATTCTATTTATATATTAGTAAATATAGCTAAAATATGTATAACTAATAATAGGTAAATAATATATTTATTAACTATACCTACACATTAAATAAGTTTATTGCTGCAGTTATAACTTTCTATTGTTTATTATTATTATAGATATACTGTGTATTTGTTTACAAAATATTACTGCTGTAAGTTGATTCAAGTAATATTTACAATATTGGAAATTATTTGAAATTTCATGTCTCTGAAAACATAAATAAAGGTAATTTTCCTATCCAAAAATTTTTGGCAATATAGCACAATAAATTTGGTTTTACCTCGGAACTCGGAAGTTATAATTGATGGATTTCAATGATCTATGTTTTTTTTAATTCCCTATTTTACTATTTAAAATTTTTCGCTTTTTATGTATTTTTTCTCCAAGGGTTTTCCATAAAAATAAATTCATGTTACAGCGAAATTTGGTTGATTTTTCAACAGTGACTTTCTTAATCTTTAAGCTATTGAATCGAAATCATTCCCCAATAAATTTTAATGGCTATAGGACACTAAAATTGCTTTAAATCCCTTATTTTTGGAGAAAAAAAATTTGTGGAAATGAAACAATAATTTTTAAACTTAATCGAAATTCTTTTCTAAGCTGAACACTTCAAAAATATTAAATTTTTAGGATCTATTTTTGGAACTTAGATAATATAATCTGAACATGCTTTGCGATACATTTCACCATTTGAGGGAACGCCATTAGCTAAAACACTAATTTTTAAGCTATAAAATTCAGAAAAGGATTTTCATCATAAATCCTTAAGCTTTCGAGCTAACATCTTCAACGACAACTCTTTCTGAATGACTTTTAACGTTATTTCAATGAGCTTAAGAGAGTTTTTCCTTCAATATTTTTTACCTTCGTATTTATTGATTGCTAACGTTGAATTAACGATTAGTTATAAAATCGTAAATATTTTGTCCAAAAAGATTTCGTATTGGTAAACCTACAGTAATCTTCGATCGATTGTCAAAAAACGCACTTACAAATTTTTGTTTTGTACAATTTTTTGTCTATTTATTGATTGCTAACTTTGAATAAACAATTAGTTTTAAAAGAGTACATACTTAAATTTTGCCCAAAAAATTTCTTCTTGATAAACCCCAAATTATCTTCGGTTGATGAATGAATGCTTTAGATATGGTTAAACGCAAATTCAATATAAATTGCAATTAAAATGAAACAAGTGCTAAAGATTTCATCTGAATACAGTAACAAATGGTTGTTTTAATTGCCATAACTGTATATTAAAAAATATAAATTTATGTAATTAGTTTGTAAATAAGGTCACTACTATATAATATACCTTTTATATAAATATAAAACATAACCATAAACATAAAACATCTTGATGGTTTTTTGCACAATATTCAAACATTCACCATTGATAGATAATACTCAATTCATTCTTACACTTTTATATATTTCTTATGTTCATTTATCTTAATCGAATATAATCATTAATTTTAACTTTTGTTTTTGTATAGCATTTTTAAGTCAATTTGTTCAAAAACTATGAAATAAGCACAACAAACATATCCAGTTTTGCGGTTTTCCGGATACTATAAGGACACCATAAGGAAATCTTTAAAGAGTCTTTTTAGCACACTAAAAGGAAATTTTGTGATATTCATTTGTTTGTCGTGCTAAACCATTGTTGCGACTGAATTTCGTTGAAAACGACAACTTTTTTGGATTTTTAAAAGATACCATGGTTTTTGTGAATATATGAAAATGGTAACAAATTTTATGGCTATATTAAGGTTGTCAAAGGTAAATACGGTCCAGAATAGCCAAAAATCAAATTCGATTGAATGGCTCGTTTTCAAGATATCCCTTGTAATTTGTCAGGAAAATTTTTCTACGTATTGGTTTTCAGTCGATATCTCATAATCGGCTGTTTTGTGGAAATCTGAAGGTCAAACCGATCCGGAGGTCAAAATTGTGGACGGACAAAATTGAAATAAAATTTTTGAAAATAGTCATTGATTCATAAAAAAAATGTTATTTTTTGTTTTTTTAGTCCTTAATTTTGACCTTTAGATTTCAAAAATAACATTTATTTAACAATTGGATACTTACGAAAATTGGTATTGAATCGTTATCTCCTACTATTTCCCCGCTATTTCTAAGGGATTGAACTATCCGGTTGAAATATTTTCAAATATGAGACCTATTTTTTGTTATTTTTTTACCTTCTTTACCATGATTCTTTTTCAATTACATAAATGAAGTATAAATTTTGTATATGTAACTGATTTCGAAAATTTTTTTATTATTTGTTTTTGAAATTAAGAATGGCACGAAATCATTACTATAGGTAATAGAAGATCTACAAATAGTTTTGAGATAACTTTACCTATTTTAGTTGAAACTGAACCACAAAAACTTTCATCATTTAAAATCTACCGTATAAGAAGAACACATTGACAATATTAATATACAACCCTTTTAAGAGTATAGAACTAAGTATTTGTTATTAAATATTTACATTGGGATCTAATATTAAAGTACAGCCTTCAAACTGTTCATTTTGTACCATAAAACAGGACGAAGGGTTTTCCTTACTAGTATTATAACTAACTAATATTATAAATGGGAATGTGAGTTTATAGATTCTAAAATTTAAAAAAAAAATTGCTAATTGTCTAAAAGACATTTTTTGAGTTTCTATCTTTACAAATGTAATAAAGTGCGCTCTAAATTCGGAGGTGTCAGGTCATACTTTAAAATTCAAAAACTGGAACTTTTATTTCTGGATTATATAGATACTAAAATAAAAAAATAAAAAATTCGCTCGTGTATTTATGTACACGCGTCAGAAGTTATATATTCTTTGGCATTATTTGGCAAACAATTTTTAATTGTATGCAAATAATTAATTACAATAAAATAATAAAAGGACTGGAGAAGGATAGTCAACACAGTCAATAAAGCTCAGTTTAAATTTGAAAAATTCAATAAATAAATATATATTTTCTTACATTAAGTGTAACATAAATCATAACAACAGCTTCAACCTGTGAATTTTGTGTGACGGTGATGTACGCGCACTTAAAATTTCACTGTCATCATTTTTGCATAACATGCTTTAAAGAAGTAGAACTTAAAAAAAAACGATATTTAAAAAAAATTGAAATAACCGCAAATTTTCTCATAATTCCCGGTCACACGTTGTTACAACACATTCCCTAAATTCATGAGTTTTTAAGCTATCTTTACTTTTGTACTTTTGATTACAATTTAAATGAGCCTTATCTTGTTTTGATGATAAAAATAACAAAATAATTTTCGTATTTTTCATTCTCAAAGAAACATTTTTTTGCCATCTTTTAGAGCATTTTAGAACATTCTGTATAAGGTATAAAATGATTAATTTAATAATTAATATTGTTAATAACTAATATTATTAATAATAATGAATTATCAAAATAATATTTAAATAAAACTATGTTACAATAATAATCATATATGCAGTATACAACAGGTATTTAAATTAGTTCATACAATATTGATATTTTAATAATATTAATAATTATTACATTTATTATTTATTTATCTATTTATTTTAAATTAAAATTGTTATAAATATTAAATATCTGTAAATATTAAAAATAGGTCAGTTGAAAATGAAAAACTTTTTTGTATATATGTTACTGATAATATATTTTAAAAATTTAATGAAATAAGTATACAAGTTCCAGGAAGTGTTTCTCTCTACCCATGAAATGGTATAATATATATAATAGTTTTTATACTCGACATATATAAAATATGTCAGAGTATATTAATTTTAGTCTAAAGTTTGTAACGGTACCTAATATTGACCAAACAAACAAAATTTTGGTAAAGGTGTTCTTAGAAACACTTAATACAGTAAGTTTAAGATTGTGAATGAGTAAAAATCGGTACTTTTAAACTATAGAGATAAACGAAAAGTTCAAATACAAAAAATGTTTTCAAATACAAAAAATTTTTTTGAAACAAAGTTTTGAAACTGGGTTGAAATTTTAATGATACATTCTAGATATAAAGTGTTTAATTTCGAAAATGAGTAAAATCAGTCTATTGGATCCCAGAGATCCATGACTAAAAGAATAAATTATTTGAATATAAGGTGGAATTGTGAAAATTAAATTAATTATATATATATATATATATATATATATATATATATATATATATATATATATTATATATATATATATATATATATATATATATATATATATATATATATATATATATATATATTTATATATATATATATATATATATATATAAATTTAAACAATTAACTATATTAGTTGTTATCTTCATTCTTCACTTATTTATTTCAAGATAACGTTATCAATGTTACCAAAATATATCTCGCTATCTTTATCTCTGTATCACAAGGTAGTCAATGATAATAGTTATCTTTCATCTAAGATGCTAAGAATAAACCGAATCAAACATTTGCCGCATTGTATTATCTATAACAGTCTTTAATAAATGTAACTGGTAGAAAAATCGATTGTTCTTGTTGAAATGATTCAATGATTTGTGGAAAAGCAAATGTGTTTAACATTGATAGTAATCATAATAATAATTAATTGTAAATATTTATTTTAACATGCTAGAAATAGTGTTAACAATAAGTTACATATATATAATAATATTTTCATTTTTACAACCGTGTAAATGCTGTGTGATAATTAAATTGTTTATTAGTAATTTAAATAAATAATTTATTTTCTTCATTTAAATTCATTTTTTTTTTTTTTTTATAAAATCGTAATTGATATAAAATATTTATTATTAAAAATAGATTGATTTGATAAAAATTAAATACTACGCGAAAATAAGGAAAACTTTAAGATGTCAATTAAGGTAGTTCTTAACCGATAGTCCAGGGACAAAAGTAATACCTTATTATCTACATTGTATGTATAACACACATACTGTACCAAAACTGATAGCTATATTTTTATAACGTATTGTACTTCTAACTTACACTACAGTATATACACACATACACTCACTCATTATAGTATACACATATATGGAAATAATCTTTTAAATGTTATTTTAATTGTTTAACTAGACGATGTTGTCAATTCATCCCGTTTTTTTTTAGTTATTTAGAACATATTCTTCTAACAAATTCTAATTTTTCACTAAAACAGTACTATTATCTCTAGTACAAAGATAAACAAATACTAATTTTTCACGCTACTCCCATGCTACGTGTACAAAAAATGTGATTTTTGCGTGTGTAATTATGCATTTAATTACCTATAATCAAAGTTTGAAAGATTTCTTAACATTTTTGCTGGCATGAACCAAATACCTTAACTATAATTTAACAAACTTCGAGTGTTTTATAATAACAGTAACGAAACATTTATATAATGACAGTTTCCAAAGCAATATTCCGTTGTTTTTTTTTTTTTCAATTTTTGCACACTAATAATTCAAATTGATCCAAATGTAATGAAATTGAGTATGCATCATCCCAAAACGAAAACGAAGGACCAGCTATAACTTCTCGAATAATAAAAATCAAAAATTTATTTTATATTGAAGAATTGTTGTTCGAGAAAATCCTATTACCCACGACTTCTGTTTTAATGTTAAAATTGTGCGTCATCAATTTTATAGAATTTGAATTTTTTGAAATTACTTAGTGTGCAAAAATTGAAAGAAATATCCAATGGATATTATCATTATTATAGATGTCTCTTTTTTGAATCTGATTAAAACAAGTAGTTTAAGTGCGACTCGCAAAGTCAACACAATGGACTTATCCCAATAAAGAGGATAAAAAAACAATAATTTGTTTATTATTTTGAATATGGGTATTTCTGCCTTTTTTACTGCTTTTGATGAAAAGTCGTCATTCAGTGTTAAAACACGTAATTTCACCTTTAATGAAAGTGGTTCCACGCCGATAACATGATTTGCTCTGGAGATAAAAATTATTACAAACGTACATACGTGCATACACACACACACACAGCCATCTTTCTAAAAACGTTTAATTTGGATTCTAGTGACCTTAAAACATAAAGGTATGTCAAAATTCAGGATACACAAAATCGGCCCCATTACAAATCCTATTCTTCAGCGCGTATTTGCAGTACCCGGAGGCATTTTTTTGGCTTTATTATTTGATTGATTTAAATATCAGATTTAAATAATTGTTTCAATGTATTTTGTTAGTGAATGACTTTTTCCAATCGAGTTAAAAATATTTGAATACTTGGGGCGTTGAAACAATTTTTTTTTTAAACATTATTCTTTATTAAACAATGTTGAATTTCCACGTCTAATTATAATTACTTGACAAGTTAATTGTTTAAGCAACATACATTTTTCATTTTTGGCATGTCTTAAATATAATTATATTCATAAATATCCAATGATATTGCAAAAATAATTTCAATCAGCATATAATTAAAAAAAAATAATACATTGTTTTTAATTGCATTATAAGTTTTTTGAATAATAATTTGTCATGAGGTCAAGGATAAAAATATTTTTTGTTTAATTGTATGTAATTCGAACTTGACATTGAACTGACTCTTTGACCACACAACCAAATTAATATTGAATAATTTATTGCTATGTGGATATTTATATATTTTTTAAACTGGAGTGACTTGTTACTTGACTTTATCTCGATTTCCACAAAAACTACAAATCCTATGGAAAAAAGTTAAATGGCAAAGTTGTAGGTTAAGATCTACACTTTTGTAAGTACACTTAAAGATATACTTAACTATTGTTTAAATATAACCTTTAAAAATTAATATCTCCAAAAATAGTAACTTTATCGTTAAAAGTAATAGAATCTTTTCTATTCATATTTCATCAAAGAATGTAAAAAAAATTGCTTAAAGATGTTCTGTTCAAACAATATGGTACCGAGTATCCCCCTGGTAACTTGCAATTTTATTATCAGTCAATCAACTTAAAGAAATTTCTAGTAAACTAATTGGGAGTGACTGAGCCATTAGTATCTATTTTGGAAATAAAAAGTTTATAAACAATCAGAAATTTTAATGCAATTCACATGTAAACAAAGTAACAAGTAAAAGTACATGCAAATATAAAATTCACAAACAAAACAAAGAATATATTTTAAAAAGAGAATGTTAACAATTTCTTCCATGCATATATTTTTTTATTGGTGATTAAAACATAAATCAGTAGAATCTTTTTATTTTATTCAAGTATTTCTCAGTAGATGTAGATGATTTTAAGCTGGGTGCCCGTAAGCATATCAAGTCATTGTACAATACACTTCTATAAATTTGTATTTAGTCTAGATATGATTCGCGTAACAACTTTTTCCTGTACAAAAATTCTGAAAAGTGGGACGATTTATTTTTTGGTGCTAGTAAAAGTTTCGATTGTCCCCACAGGCCTCAAATTCATAGACATCCGTTTTTTGGTTATTGTAGTAGAAGGATCACGTTTAAAAAAAACTGAATGTCCGTTGTTCGACATTTCAGGTATGTAAAAGAGCAATTTAGATGTTGTTGGACAAAGGGCATTCCGATTTGTCACATGCTGAAGAAAATTGTTTTTACATGAAACAATAATAAAAAAATAGATTTCCATGAATTAATTTCAAGTCGGTGAAGGCAATCAAAAATTTGAAAAGCTCCGAAAAAGAAAACGCTTCATTTTTCAAAATTTTTTTATTGAGAAAAATTAAAACACTAACGTTAATTAAACCATATACACATTTTTAGATGTGTATTTATCAATGCCCTAATATGATGAGGGGCTCCAGAACTATAGTAATTTATTATAATTTTCATGGATGAGGCAGTGATTGATGTGATGATAAAAATTTTATAAGATTATTTAGAGCGAATCGATAATAATAATAATAATAATAAAAAAAAAAAAAATGAAATTATATGTAATTTTAATATGTTTTCATTTTTGTATAGTGAGAATAAGATGTATTTTTTAATATAGTCATTTTCTAACGTATGAAATGTGATATACCTACATATTAATTGCTTGATTTTAAAATAAATTATACCGTATAATTTATTACCTGATTTAATTAGTTTATTTTAAATTATATATTAAAATTTTCGTATTACAGTGCTTTTCATATCAATCGAAATATATCTCTTAAACTGAAAACTATTTACTTGTATAAGCAAATTTGTACAGTATATTAAGAGTGGAACCGCAACCGCGTTCCTTTAACTTAGATTATTTGGACCTCTGTACCCTTTTTTCCACCACTCCATCACTTGAAGGCAGATATGACTTCAAGCACAAATTTTATTGTTAATATGTTATTGGTGAAGCCGATTACTTCATTCTTATCCAAGCAACGACAGTGGGATCAACCAACCGCCTCCTTTTTTTTTTGATTTTATAATATTTGTTCAAACTACCCTGGATTCGAACCCACAACTTCCAGTTTAAGTAGTCAAATAAGGTTTTAGTGCCTTTATTCACTAACAAAATTTTTGTTTATTTCTGAAATTGAAGCGTCTTAACTTCACGAACATGAAAATGAAGTTGTTTTTGTTAAATCTTTAAAAATAAGCAAAATGTGGATATTTAAAATTTCTTATTAAACAAAGGGGGAAATACCTACGTATGACGTTAACTGTTAGTATGTCCTTATGAAGAAGTATAAGTTAAACATTGTTTTCAAGAAAAACATTGAAAATCAAATAATATTTCAAAGCTTATAACTTTGTTTTTGCATCAATTTGATTTTAATCTTCAAGTATTATATATTGAGGCTTGTTTCACATTCTGATGTGAAATTACAGCAAATTTAGAATCAGTCCGGTACTCTGTTTAATCAAAGATGTTTTATTTCAATTATTCTTAAAGAGAATTCTTAGTTCGATACTAGATTAAAATTTGAAAGTACTTGAGTAGTCAAAAATCGAGCGATGTGCCAATGATAAGAACAGCTCAAATATTAAGGATTCGTGTGTTGCAGGACCATTTTCGATCCAAATTTTTTTTACGACCACACTGTTCCTTTTATTCGAACTGCTAAAAACTTATATTGACAGAATTTATTGACACAAATTTATTATTTCTGCCTTCTACTTTATTAAATATCGCCAATAAAGAATAACATGTAACTTACATTTAACAGATTTTTTTAATGCTAATTTTTGCCCGCCATGCTTAAAGAAATATTATTACAAAAAATTTTATCACCGAGAATGAAAAAACTTTTTTTTTTTAATTAGTAATTTCATAAAAGAAGTTGTTTAATTTTTTTTTTTTTTAAGTGCTTATCATCATTTAATGAACACTGTATGTTTATTGATTAAGACCTTGTTCACACTGATCAAGCAATTTAGTCCAGTAGCAAGATACTAACTAAAAACTTAACATCAAAATAGATAATTTTGTCAATATATCGATATATCCTGGCAGTTTTAACGGCATAATTTAAACAGTCACTGTCATGTAATATATTATAAATAATATAAGTTTTTAAATTATATGACTGTGATTGTACTGGCATATAATTCAATATCAGTGTATATTGGTATAACAGCGAAATATCAAACAGATTCCTTCGTTTGTTCTTTTTTTATATGTTTGTGATTGAAGAATGGTGGGTATGCATGCTACTTTCACTACTTGACTAAACAACTTTATTAAACACTTTCCTAAAATGTTGCTGATGGTATATTTTATAATTTTTTTTTTCTGTTTGAAATAAATGTTTTCAATAGATAAACAAAATTACTTATGATTAACAACTCAACAAAATAAAATAATCGGGTATTTAATTTTTTGAAACAGGTATAAAAATAAATTAAAAAAAGTGTCGCATTTTTTTATTTTTTGAGTATACATGCTACAAATTTTTGTTTTCATTAATGTGTAAAAGGCTTTAGAATTTATTTAATATAAAGTTAAAAACTTACAAACAACAATAATCATTATATTATGTTTTATAATAATCTCTTATTTATATATTTAAAAAAAAAATAAAATTTTAATAAATATTTACGCTAAATTAATTAACTCTTTAAAACATTAATATTAATGAATCTATTATTTGAATCTACGATGAAGTAAAAGTTACATAGTATTCACATAAAGAAAACATATAAACAGCGATATATAATTAGATTATTTTTAAAAGAAATTATTATTATTTTTTAAATGTTTTAATTTTTAAAGTAGAAAAAATGCTCTTGTATTCATAATGTCTCTATTATGACTGCTTTCAAATGATGATATACATTCAAAACAAATTCAAGGAGATGTGCTTTGAAAAAGTTTAAATGTCAAGAGTTTAAATAAATATAGCATTTCAAATGTAGGCATTTGTAAAACACTAAGGGTACATCCACAGCATGCAGTTGATCATCGTAAATATTTGTGTAAAATCAACACAATTTAGGTTTATGAAATGGTCCACACCAAGATTAATGTTGATTATCTAAACATAAAAATATGTTGAATTATTAACACAAAATCAGTGTTAACTCAATTATTATTTGAGTTTGAATAACAGAGGTTAAGTAATTAATTTAAAATAAAGAAATATTTCATGCTTATTAGGAAAATTAGTTTACTTCATTTATTTAAATTTCAGTTAAGTACCAACAGTCTTATAAATTTCAATAAAATCAGATATTTTTTTATGTAGAAAACTTATTATTTGAAAAAATTAGGTTAGTTAAGCATTTTATATAATTTTAACACTGTTTTCATGTTAATAATGAAGTTACAAAAGAAAAACGACAAATTAATACGGACCGTTTTTGACACAATTTTCTCTGTAGTTTGTTCTCGATTCCAGTTGAAAGGTTAAGTAAAGTTTAAGAGATAGAGTTGCAGTACCAATATTACAACATTCATTCCTGGGCTGAAACCCCAAAGTTGAATCGTTTTCGTTAGTCCAAGGATCATACTAAGGCTTGCTTTATCGATTCTATTTTTTTGTGAAAACATATTATATTATAAATATATAATATGTATTGTGTCGTATTGCATACTATTAATAATATTAAACTATTATTTACAACCGTATTTAACAACCAATCAAATCGTTGAATACAAATGTGCACGTGAAACTTTTGTTTACAAACAATGAAATATAGAAAGACATCCCTGTAAGTTATATTTTTTTACAGCGATAAATTTTTCGACAATTAATCCGCAATTGTGAAAGATTTAATAATTTCTAATCAAATCTTTTTGGCATGGAGCCTAATGTAAACAAACTTTACTGTTTCAAATTTCGGACAACATCTCTTCAGATGGCGTTTTCTTTAAGATAGCAGTCGTAACTTAGTTTAAATTTTACTAATCTTCTTTTATAGAAAGTTAGAAAGAATTGAAAAAATTACAAATCTCTCTCTATTTTGTTAATCAAATATATTAAAATTTTAGTACAAATTTTTTCGATGCCTCTCTCTATTTTTGTTTTATATTCTTACATAGTATATTGTGTAACAAATTTATAAAATAAAATACATCAGCTTTATAGAAAAATAAATTGGAACTATAAGATATATCAATTTCTATGTAATCCAAATAAATAAAAAATAATACACTTGATATTAGTAAGAAAGAGTATTATAACTTGTCTGATTTGTAAAATGTTTTTTTTCTTCTTTTTATTAAGAAAATTGTCTACAAATATAATAGAATAATATATGTAGATCTTTTTTATCATCCAAAAATCGACTTTATATTCTATGAATAAATAGTTTATAAAAATACCCTTAGGGGAACAATTATTCTTATAATATAGTAAGTCTATTTTAGGTCCTATGTGACTGTATATTTTTAACTTGACTTATACATGGTTTGATTCATTTTCTTCTTTTACTCTTTTGCAATCTTTATCCTCATGTACCTCTTCACTAAATCTCTACGAGTTTTTGTTGTCCCCCGGAGCTCGAAAACAAAGGAATTTCCACTTTCCCCATTTTATTTGTACATCTAAGGTATCTTGCATTGTGTGATCCAAATGATTGAGATAATATCAAAAGATGCGCCTACTGCTCCATAAGATGCTCCATAAATTTTTTTAAGAATACCTGTCTCTTAGAGATGATCTCTGAGGTGACTTTCCATGTTTCTCACCCATAAAGTAACATATTCGCATTTTTACAAAATGTGTGCAGTTTGGTATTCATTCCGATATCTTTGTATGAATTCTGCATTTGCTTTGTAGATCCTCATTTGGACATCACCAGTTGTATTTTCGTTCTGTATAATTAACCCACCAAAGCACGTTAATGCTTTCGCTTCATCAAAATCTTCCTCATTAATAATTTTTAGTTGCTCGTCAATATGACCTTCATTGCTTTAGTTTTCTCGACATCAACCCTCAGATCAGAAGCTCTATCTTCTCTAGTTTCTTAGAATCATTTTAAAATGGGTTAAAATGCCTTGGAAAATAAAATTACAACAATTTGCAGGCAGATACTAAAAGCAGTATTGTGTAAATCAAACTGCATATCGAATATTCAGAATTTTGCGGTTTCAGTATTAGTTATCGATTACGATACCAAACTTGATGGTGAATGCGCAAACTTTTTGGACGTAAATTTAAAACTACACCGATTATTATTTGGCAGTTTTAATATGATTTGAAGGAATAAAAATCTTATTTTATACGATGCTTCACACATAAAAACTATTTTTTAAACGAACTATTAAATAACATTACAAAAATGATGACATTGAAATCTGCCTAAAGCAATTCTTTCTTTATGTTGTCTTTTCATTTATAAAATACATATCTCTTCATTTTCCTACCTTTTATATTTTAATCTTTAGAGAGAACAGCCATAGAAAATCTTAGTCAGTCAGTTTAGTTGATAGAAGCAAGTCGGAATTGAATATATAAAATTCGTGAGCACCTTTGATACCTCCTGAAGTATATACTGTGTCTTTGAAGAATCTATTTTGATGTCTCACCTGTGTTCATAATTTTCATATATTATTGTGGACAATTAAAGCCCTGGTTATGATTGATAATATTATGACAAGGGAGCCTAATCAAAGATTTTTCAGTTTACTCGAGCACTTTAGATTAAGACATGGAAGATACCTTACCCCTTGTTGAGTTCCTTCAAAAAATCTTAGTCTTCTATATGGTGCGTATAAGGAAGTCGATCAGAATATTATAATGAAAAAATCGATAGTTGAATTTAATCGAGCTTGTCAGAATAAGATATGGTTGATCTTGCGGGAAAAGTGTACATTTTATCTTACTAACTTCTAAAAAAACGCCACCTGTGTAATGCTCAAATCGTCTCATTAATAAAATGTACGCTTTTCAGCATATAATCAACCTGTCATATCTTAATCTGAAGTGCTCGATTAAATCCAACAATCGATTTTTTCGTTTTAATTCTGATGAATTTTTGCGATTTATTCTGATCAGGTATCTTATAGAGAGCTAAGATTTGGTAGAAACAAATAGAACGGTATCTTCTATATCTTAATACGCGTTCGGGGAAATCCAAGAATCCCTGCTTGGGTAGTCCAAACCATCCAATCAAAAAGTAAAAATTAAAAAAAAATATATATAGATGGCGAATATTGGAAGGTCTATGATTCAATTTCGACAATGAAACCTATTTGAATCCATTTCAGACTGAATCTTGAACCTCATCTTGCATCAATCTGAATCTTGTATTAAACAATTTTGAATGCTAAGCAATTTAGATTTTTCGACTTAAATCTTACGAGATTAATTCATCTTTTCAGTTCTTAGTTATAACATAAGGAATAAAAGTTAGAATTTAAGTAATTAAGAGTGGGTAAAACAGAATATGCAGAATATAATTTCGAGTAATTTTCAACAAGTCAAAGCCAGAAGTAAACTCATTGATATCGGCATACTCTACCGAAAGCAGTTGCTATTCTAACTGTATTCAACCATCACAATGTATATTATTTGTGATGTGGTTCGCTCGCCGTTCGTTCGCGAAACGATGTTTTTGTTGTAATTGCTCTTGGTTGCTATAATATACAATATTTGTATCTGTTCAGGTTTGAAAAACAGAATATATAGAAAAGTGGAAAAGAATCTTTATATACATTTTATGAATGGATAAATGAATGGAGACACAAAACTAAAGTAGAAAACTTTTTAATTTATATGAAATGACTGAGATAAATTGAATTCTTATTCCTGACAAAAGTACAGAAAGTTACAAGTGAATTTTTATCTATTTTGTTTGATGGAGCAAACAGTTTCTTTACAAATGGTATCATACGTATGGATAATTTTCTAGATATTCTACCATGGAACAATAGTATTTACTGATGATTACGTAGACACTTGATGTCATTTTTAGAAAAGCTATAAAAGTACTCATAAACATTCAGAGAAGAATGACTTCTACATTCATACTTTGAACGTACTATTTGTTGTCTTTTAATACTATAAGTTTTGACATAGGTTCGCTTATTGAATATACTAGAATTGGAATAGAATATACTAGAATCATTCTCAAAATCTCAAAAAACTCATATGTCAATATATGAAAGTATTATTTGTTTATTAGTAAATTTTTTGAACGATATTTTTTCTCTTTGCAAGTAGGATCTTGTATTATATTTTCTAATGTAACATTATTTGGTATCGTGTGCAAATTCTTTTGGAATATTCTAGAAGAAATAAAATACGAAACAAGTTAAATCTTGTTCGTTTTCAGTTGATGTGTTTCTAATATTTCACGGGAAGTAGTGTTTTTTTTTTTAATAATAACGAATCTAGTTAAGAATGGTTAATGTTATCTCTTTTTAATATATTGAGATGTTGAAAGACCAAGTATTGTTTTTTGTAGAATGTCATTGGTAATTAATAAGGAAAAATAAAAAAGTACTGTTAACGATTTAAGTTAAGTGTTACACGGTCTATGGCAACAAATCGTGGGACAATATGCTTGATAAATTCTCCTATTAACCCGAAATTTTGGTATACATTGTTAGAATATCAGTGTATTCAACGTTGATGTATTGAAAGAATGTCACACAATTAAAAGGTTTGAATTCAAAAAAAAAAAAGGTCATAATGAAGTTCCTACAGTATGTCGATTATTACAAATTATAGAGTTTGATAAATAATTAGTTGAATAATTCAATCATTTTTTATTTTATTTAATTAATTTTTTGTTTGTTTTGTTTCAGGTAAATATCAAGTCATCATTATTCAAATTCAAGTATGGTAAAATTTTTTTAAATACTTTAAAAGTTTGATTAGATGGTTCAAATTTTGTATAGATAATTATACTAAATTGATTATATTAAATCATTTACATGTCAGTCATCGTCTTTAAAATAAGTTTGACCACAATCTGGGGTACTAAAAGTCTTAATGTTTTTCTGCTTTATAAATACTATTTTTTCCAATAAAGAATTTCTTTTCATTGATCGCGTGCCTTTTATTACATTGGCCTTTCGGTCTAATATAACTTTATCTAAAATAGTTCCATGTTTAAGGTGTTTTACAATTATGTAATAATTTAGTTTTTGTTGATAATTTTGTGTTCAAAACTATGCTTAAATTTAATAATTCCAAATATTAATTGCGTGTTTTTTAAACATAACATTTAAATAAATAGTGTATATAAAATATATTTTATTTTCGATACAAAACTTTACTTGTAATAATTTTTTCATATGCGTGTATTTCTCACAATTTAAGTAAATGGTATTTAAATTATGTTTGTTTGAAAATTTATATTTCCGAGTTGATATATTTTATAACAATGAACGAACTGAAACACGGTAATGTACTATTTGTTTAACAAACATCACATTACTTTCATAAGTAATAAAAACATTCGCCAAAACATCCAAAAATTGTATTGCTTTAGATAATAACACGATTGGATGATTAGTTTTTGGAATTTGTTTGCAATATTGACATCCGGGTTTGACTTTTAGTGATACACAAAAAATATACATTCAATGTTAAGTGGTTTTCTTTTGTAATCTAAATATTAAGTGTAAAACTACCCTTATAAAGATAATTTTATTAAAATCAGCGACCAAAAAAATTAAATCGATTTTTCGTAATTCGAGCAAATTAGGATAGTTTGACCAGTAGATTTTTCAAAAATAAAATCCATTTAACTATGAAATGCGTAGATTTTGAGATATTACCTAAAATGCAATGAGATTATTACGGGCTACTGTCAAGCGATTTCGAAAACTACAAATCCAATCGTAAAATAAGTGGTATTTTTGATTTTTCTAGACTTAAATTGCTTTAGAAAATCGAACAAAAGCAATGATTGTTTTTTTGAAAGAATCATGAAGTGAAGTATAAATCAATAAAATGTTTCCCTTCTTGAAAAAATTTAGTCTAAGCACTGACCCGGTTACAAGCCTTAAAAATTTATTTCCTTTGAAAACCTTCTCGACGTAATATATGAATATTATTTTAAACGAAATTTTTTCGAATGAGTGTACTGGACCCAAGATTAATCTAATCCATTTATTAGCGGATTGTAAAATTGATTTTATGTTCGCAAATTTACCCCGTAGTTTTTTGAAGTACATACAATTAATAAAATGAATGCAATGTTGTATAAATGCATCTTTATAACTAATAAATTCAATAAACTATCAACGATAAAACGCATTTTACATCAAAATCAAAATTTTTTATGCTTGTTTTAATTCGTTATCAGAGATATGAAAAATCTCATGTACGAATTTTTTGTGCCATTTTTGGCAGAATCTTCAAAATACAATAAAAATTGCATCCCAAAAAACTTTGGTATCATTTTGTCTCAATCAAAAACATATCACAAAATTTCCTTATATCGCCTTTTGTCGAAAATTGTAAAGCTCTATATGCTTGTGGAGCTTACAGTACTTTTCCAGTAAATTGTACATTTATTATGGAAGTAGGATAACGATTTTTAAAATGTTTATATTAGCTTTTTTTTAAACATAAAAAGTAAATATTTAATATATATCAAGGACTTTATTTTATCCTAGGTCACTGTTAGTATGTATATTATGTAAAAGGACCTTACGCATTTTTAATATTACATTTATTTAATTTAATATTTATATATTACCTAAACTTTAAATGTATAAATAGGATTCTTAAAAGCAAATACACATTTATATTTAAAAATTATTAAATTACCCATTTTTTTTTTTTTTAATTTTATATAAAATTACATTTTATAAAAGTAATTTTCATAATGTAGTCAGTGAAATAGGTTTGTTTTATTTAATTTTCTTTGTAAAAAAAAGGTTTCACTTTTAGTCGGATCATTATACTTATTTTCGGACAGCCATTAAGATCAGAGACAAGACAAGTCTAAAAAAATTAAAAATGCTTGAAAGTACGAAAAAATTAAATATTATTGTTCAAAATTAGATAAAGGGATGTTCATGATAGCTGTGATCCACACTTTGCCGTAACAGTTTGTACTAAAACAAATATACATAGAAGCGCAAGGTTGAATGTCACTACGGCCATCTTCGGAACAAACATTTCATCTTAATTTTGACCAGAATATTTTCTTGTTTCACTCTTTTTTGTAGTCAGGATTTTTTATTTTTTTTATTATTAATAATATTAAAATAGTTTAAAAAAACTAAAAAAACACGCATGCATGCGTAGTTCGCGCACTAGCTCTATCTTTATTACTCTCATGCAAAGGATCCGTTCAGATGCGTTCTGCAGCCAACTTCAGAGAGTTACCTACAGACAAACAAACATACGAGTGAAGCTAATAAAAGCGTGTTAAAAATATTATGTAGTAAAAAAATATTCTTAAGCGCTCGATTAAATCAAAAAATTCCCGCTTTGACTCTCCTATCAAAAGCTATATCTTCTGTTGCAAAACCCATTGTATGTAAATTTTTTATATTTCTAAAAATTAATGATTTAATGATCTTTTCTAAAATTTCGACTTCAAATCCGATGTATATGCACTAGGTTCAACAATATCTTGCCACCAATTAACTCTTGAAAATGTTTCTGGTTTTTGAAATAATGACGATTGTATATTTTTATATATCTGAAGAAAAAATTAATTCATTAATTCATATTATTTCTGGAAAACTATCGAAACCTTAAAACTTACTTCTCCGTTCGAATGTCCCAAAACTGAATTTAATATAAAGTCTGGTGGGGCAATTGTATCTGCCAATGAAACAGCATCGGGTAATAATTGTTGACAAAGTAATGGAATCGCTTCTCGAAAATGCTGAACGAAATTAGGTCCACTGATTAATCCACCCTGATACAATGTTGAAATATGTTTGTCTAACGAGAAAAGACCGTATAAGCTAATCACTTTTTGAAGTACTGCTTGAATTGACTTATCATTGCAATTTTTAATTTTATTATAACAAAAATCTAACATGTAATGCTGAAAAAAATAATTCATTTTTAGATGCAAGGGTTTAAGATAACAGTTTGGGGTGTTTTGATTTTAAAATACAATTTGGCACAGATTTTTTTATATTGTGATACAAAATTCTGAAAAGAAGCATGCATGGAAAATTTAGTCGCAGTACTAATATGTAAAGTTTTTGATGGTTTAAGATTTGATTGTACTGTTCTTCAAATATAGTTTTTTTTTAGTTTATTGTTTGTAATTTTCAAAATTTCTCAAGTAAAATTGACATTATACGGAAAATTCAATAAAAAATATTTGCTATTTTACACATTAAAATGTGAAACTAGGCTCAAAATTGATTTAAAAACGAATTAGTTATAAATTCTTCAGGATTATTTTCCATCTCTTTGTTTTAAAAATTTTTATGGGTGATTCTACGATAAACGGTTATTTTCTACAGAAAAATCGCACAATATAATTTTTGAATATTAATGTAATTTATATTACATTTTTATGCGCAATCAACTCATTTGTGGATACCTACAGAATTTATCTTAAATTTTGAAGTAAAGTGTTTGTTTTTAAGTGTCATGGACATCGACAGAACCTCTTACCGTAGAATGACCCTTAATTTATGGAAATCTGCTTTGTTTAGTTAAGAATATGATCGTTCATACTTTGGCTATTTTTTAAGATTTCTGAAAAATACCTTAAAGTTTTACTTGGAGTATAATAATAGCCTGAGTGCTCATAAGCATCATATCATTTGATTAGTCTAACAACTGTTTCCTCTTCAAAAAGTTCTGAAAAGTGTTTTGGTTTTAGAATCACGTAAAATTTTTGATTGTTCCCAAAATCAAAATTGACAGACAACGGATTTTTTGTTATTGTAGTATAGAAAGATCATTCAGCTGGAATATATCCATTGTCTGACATATTGAAACATGTGAAAATAGCAATTTAGAAATTGTCGGACAAAGGACATTACGTTTTGTCACATGGCTAACAAAATAGTTTTTGATTTTATTTTCCTTAATGAGCTGCCTATTTCTGCATTGTGGGGGCCAATCGAAAATATCCCGTGCTCTGATAAAAAACAGCCCATTTTTCAAAATTAGTTGTTACACAATTCATCCATAGCTATGCAACTTTTCAAAATTTTTAAATACCTATGGCACTGTAAATTACTGCTTGAAATTGTCATTGAGACCCAGTTACTAACCTGTACATAAACAATGGATAATGGATATGCAAGATAGACTTGTGAATTGTTTTTAGCATCAAACGGATCTTGAGTTTTTAATTCCAATTCCCTCTTTTCGTAGGTCTGTTTTAAATACCAACAAATTAACCATTGATATAGTTTCGAAATGGCTGAAAAAAAACAAAATTTGCATGAATCATTCTTATCTCGATTTTTTTCCTTTCAGGATGTTTGGGTGGTTTATAAAAATCCTATGAGACGAATGAAAATTTAATGGAAAGTTTATTATTCCATATATATATAATTTTGTAATTTAGTAAAACTAAATTGGAACATTTTCTTTTTTTTACTATTATAATCGTCAATTGAAATAAAGACTTCATGCCATGAATTTTCTCCGCCACTTGAATCTCCCAATCATCCTTAAGGTTCCAAAATAGTTAAGTTTTGTAAATGTATAAAATTGTTCAAGCACTTACATTCTGGTTTAAGAACATCTTCAACACACTCCGTATTAAATTTTGATACTAACAATTGTTTAGCATTATTTAGATAATAAACTGAATTTAATGGTGTATTAATTTTTTCCCCCTTCAAAACCATCGACCATAACTTCAATAACCAATTGCTTGTTTGTTGAATAAGAACCGTGTTTTCACCTTCAAATGTACAATGAGCATCGTTATCATTTCGTAAATCGCCCAATTGTGCAGCTTCAAATAATTTTATTTATAAATTAAAATTTATAAGACCATGAAAATGTAAATTTCCATCAAACCTTTTAAATATCCATGACCCCCGCATGCTTCACGGCACTCTTGTATTGCATCACGTACAAACCAACTGGCAACTGGTTTTCCCGCCGATGAAAGAGCGTGTATTTCAATTCCTTTACCTTCCACATTTTCAGTTCCAACAATTGAATCAAAATAAAAATGAACATACAGTTCGCTTAAATAAGCTCCTGTCATTTTAATAACGTAAGTACCGGCTAAATATGGAAATATTCGCCATTGTTGCGTTGGATATTCAATAATTGGATACTCTTCTTTTTGGTTGCCAAATTGTTTTCGCACTGCTGAATATCGTGTTGCGATCACTACAGCTTTTTCTGCTAATGCAACAGAGAATGACATAATACTGATTCGTCCACTGGATAATATACCAAGTGAAGTGTCGGAACTTCCTGATTTTTTCTTTGCTCTCACGTATTTACCATCTGGTGTAATATCAGCAGAACGGTTTAATAGACTTGTTCGTGGTATACGATAATTGTCAAACATAACAAAACCGTTATCAACTCCATTATAACCAATTTTAGCACCTAAATCACCAATAATGACACCAGGATATGGCAATAAGGTCCTTGGACTGCGTATTTGTACTACAAAAACATGCAAGCCGTGGTCGATTCCATCAGGTGTAATTAATTTTGCGTACACCGCTGCATAAGTAGCTGTTTTACCTGGAATTTAAGTTTTATTAGCTTAATTATAAAATTTACGTTAAATCTCGAAAGTTTACCTAATGATCCTGCCCAAGATTTTGCTGCTTCAAAATCCGGAGTATTTAAAATAAACTCTTGGGTTTTGGGATCATATGTTGCAGTTGCTCGCATGCCTTTAGTATTTGTTCCGTGTCCAATTTCAGTCAAAGCAAAACATCCAATATGTTTTCCCTCAATCGATTCTTCCAATAAATCATAGTGACGATCAGTGCCCATCGATCGTAATGCATTTTGAAACAATCCAAAACCTAATAATATTTTCATGGCCGATGATGAATCATATTGAAACAGTGCCATATTGAAAGCCGTTGATGTTAAGGGATTCGCAATGACAGTGTCTAAGTCAAACATTTTTAAAGCTATTATCGCAAACATTCTTTTTGTTGAGATTTGTACTTCCTCATCCCTTGAGGTTTTGTTCATTGTGTGTTGGAATATTTTATTCGCTTCAAGTGTTTGCCATATTTTAGCCTTAACATAAAAATGAGATTAACAAATGAAATTGTTAATTAAATATTTTTCGTGTATCGCAAAGAGAAAATCAGTCGTTCTTTTTACAAGGAAAATTACCTTATATTCTATAATATCTTCAGTTTCAATAAATATTTTCAATTTCTTCCAATCAAATGTTGCTTGTTTACGATAACGATCCAAAGGGCCAGGTTTAAAATCTTGTAAATAGTTAGCCATTATAAATATTATTACTTTATTCACACCGTGATTCGTGAAGGAACTAAACTGAAAATTGCAATAATTATTATTCAAGTGTTTGCATAAAAATTGTATGTAAATGCCATACAAATTCTCTGTTGCAAAATTTTTATTGTTGCAGTTAAGATAAAGATTATAATAAAACAAAAATAATCTGTAGATTCAGATCACTTGATATTTCCATAGTAACATTTCAAAAAATAATACGATATTATAAATAAATACAACCCCAACCGATAATGCAATTAGGATACTATACCAAATCGATATATGTTCAAAATTTGCTCAGCAATTTCTTCACAGTCAGTACTTGTGTGAGTGACAGTCTGGGAATACTGTGGTTATTGTATATTAAATACTGTAGTCAGTGATGACTTTAACAGTTAAAATGTGAATTACAAATATAAATAAATAAATAATTTACAATTGACTTAGAGCTTCCTCGTGATTTATGAATAGCTCTATGTCTGGAACGTCTTCAACGAGTTGAATTTTGATATAAGATGAAAAAATGACATTTTCGACATTTCAAAAAATTTGCTACTGTAAGCTCCAACAATTCAAATAATTGATGGTAACTACTTCATGCATGTATATACTAAATTTCATCAAAATCGGATGAATCGGTGTCTCACTAAATTCGACATTTATGTGAAAATATTCATTATCGAATATAGTTACTTAAATAGCTATATCTGCGGAACGGCTTCACCCATTTAATCGCAATTTGGATATATAAGGAAAACAAACACATGTCTACATTTTTATTACATACAATTCTCTGTAACAATAACCTGCTCTAATTTTCCTACCGTTTTTTCGTCCCGATATTTAATTTTTCTTTGATAACGGCGTTCTAGAATAATCTAGAATAACATGAAAATCCAATCAACGGTTCACGAGATTTCCGCAATAAGTAATATCATCGGAACGGTAATTAATAGTGACGATGTTTCTCAAAGGGGAGTATCCTGAACATCTCTACTAAAAACATAAAAATGTTTTTAATTCGATGCAAAAATTATTAAATCAGTATTCGGTAGTTAATAATACATAAATTGTTTAATTGGATATTATCAGCAATTAAAAAATAAAAATATTAAAAAATTCTTACATGGATTCGGAGTAATTGGTAATTTTTGAACAATACACCAAAAAATAACTCGAATAACTTTACCACTGGTGTACTTTTGCTTGACTGAATTAACCAATCTTCGTATTTATGTTTTGTTTGTCTTGGAATTATTCTAAATTGAACTTTTATACTTTGAACTTTAAGATTATTAGTTGGATAGTAAAAACTTATCTGATATAATGGTATTATATAATTTAAATAATTGAATAATTACTAGCCAATACTCGGCGACGCTACTCTGCCGTACAAGTACAAAAATATAGAATCAGTCAAATTACACACACAAGGCCCAGCGCACACCATCAGATTCCAGAATTGAAAAAGGATTAATTTTACTGAGCTCCTTCCATGACTTTTTCAAGCTCAGAAATATCATTGCGTCATTTTTGGAATTCGTTATCTTTTGCTTCATAAGGTCATGAGATACAATTGAAAATAATCAAAAGAAAATGACATTTTTTTTCATTTTTATAATTAATCAAATACCGTTTTTCATAATTAATTATTGATATATAATTGTTATACCTTTAATTAATGATTTTCAGTTATTTAAATTATTTTTGGTATCTTATAAAAAGTTCGCGAAAAAATCAAAAAAGGGTTTTTCTTAACATAACTTCGGCATTTCTATTCGGATCGTTTTTGATGAAAGTAAATAATTTTTAAAGCTCAAAAATCAAGCCGATCACCGCCAAGAACGTGAAAATCGGTTGATTGGTTCGAAACATATTGAAATATTTGGAAACGAGTGTTTTAACAAAAAAGCTCAAAAACATTGCAATATATTAAATTTTAAGTGTTTAGGTATGGAATTAGCAGGAAGTCGCTGGGGTGGACTTTACAGTCAACCGTTTTCCAATTTTTTTTTTTTTTTTAATAAAATTATTTCAAATATGCCTTAAATAAATAAATTTATTGTTTTAATATAAAAATATAATCTCGGTATATTGACTTGAAAATGAAATTGTTATCATACAATAAAAATAACTTTTGAATAAAAATAAGTTAAACATTGTAACCAAAAGTTTATTTAATCAAATTCTGTTACAAAACCTGAGTAAATATTTTAGATACACAGAGAGTAGTAACCAACCACTTTGAAAGAAGATAAATTTGTAGATTGTGGATATTATTTGAATAATGGATATACCTACACGTTAAGATATAAAATAACATTAAGGTGACCAGGTGTCTTAGAACAAATATACTCTTTCTGAATAGCCAATCGCTGCCCGGAACATCTTCGTAAATAATTTGTAATAGCAACCATATTTTTCCAGACTAACGTGAATTCTACGTGAGTGATGTTGTGAGTAAAAACTAGTTTTATTTTATAGCTTTTTACGGAAATTTTGTCATAAAAATTACAACAATACACTTCATTTAACTTAATAAAAGAGGATGGTTTTAGTCTGAAACGAATACGGGAAATTGACTTTCGATGAGGTAAAACAGTTTCCAATTTTGGAAACTTTTTGGCTTAAATTAAAATTGATGAAATCAAATAATTTTTATTTAAAATTATTTGTATGCAAATTTAAACCGAAAATACAAAAATGTTTTAGCTAAAAAAATTTGAGGGTAAGATCAAGTATATGTATAAGAGGAATTTTGCAAAGTCTGGCAAATGATTCCTCGGAGCTACACAGTAAAAAATTTCGTATATTTGAGTCAAAAACGGCCTGTATTTAATATTTTTGTGTAGATTTTTTTGTGTTAAACACTTTTTATATGTTACTGAAAACAGTGATACGATTATATAAAATCTAACCATTCTTTTGCAGAAGAAAAAATTCTATATTTATTGAAGTGTAAGACTGTTGGTACTTGACTGAAATCTAAGTAAATGAATTGTACGAGTTTCTCTAATAAACATTAAATATTTCTTTATTTAAAATTAATTACCAAACCTTTGTACTGAAACTCAAATAATATTTGAGTTAACACTGATTTTATGTTACCATTTAAAAGTATAAGACAATGTTTCTCTTAAAAATTCAACAAATTTTTGTGTTGATAGTCAACATTAATTTTGTGTGGTCCGTTTTTAACACTAAATTATATTAATTTTACATAAATTATTTTACTTTATAATGTATACTGCGAAAATGACTACTTTTAAGATCAAAATACATATTTATTAAATAAAAATTGATTGAGCCATGTTTTAATTTAAATAGACCTTATCGATGATTGCACCAACACCCTTAAAATAATTAAATATTATACTTACTTACATAATGTATTTTATTATTATGTAAATATTAAAAACAAAAGGATACTTTGTTTACTAAGTTAAAAAGTAGCTTTTTCTTCATACATTTAAATTTCATTTGAAATTAAATTTATATCCAAAAAGGTTATTTAATAAGGTCATCAAAAACATTAAATTGAAAAATTATAGCTAATAAATCTCTGTTTGTGTTTGTAGAATTTATTATATTTGAGAATTATAATTAAAATTTTATTTCGATAAATTGAAAACTATTTATTTAGTAAAAAATTTTAAATAAAAATGCTCTGCTTGAATTTTTATTTAAATAGTATTAAAAACATTTTGTAATAAAATTTTGGACTTACAAAAAATTTTTGTACGTGCATCAAAAACGACCTGTGTTAAAAATTTGTGTGTGTTGATTTGTCATTTTTCTTTTGTTAACTAATCTCACTTTTTCTCATAATACGTTTGCTTAATAAAATTGGATGCGTGTGTACTTATATATGCGCGTCAGAAGCTCTACTTCTTTGACATCATTAAAAAATAATTTTTTATTGCATGCAAATAATCAATTATAATAAAATAATAAAAGGACTGGAGAAGTATAGTGAATATAGTCAATAAAGCTCAGTTTATATTTGAAAAATTAAATAAATATATATTTTCTTACATTAAGTGTAACATAAATCATAACAGCTTCAATCTGTGAATTTTGTGTGACGGTGATGCTCGCGTATCTTAAAATTTCTTATCATTTTTTCATTACGCGTCTAAAGAAGTATAACTTCAAGACCTATCTACTGTTATTGAAGTTTAAAACAGTTGGAACTTGTATTTCCTAATAAGCATTAAATATTTCATTGTTTTAAATTAATTACCTTACTTTTCTATTGAAACTAAATAATTGAGTTAACACTGATTTTGTGTTACTAATTCAATATATCTTTGAGTGCAGATCGTTACCAACATCTTAATTATGTACAAAATTTTTGACTATGAATATCTTAACAGCCTTTTTATGATCTTAGCCACAATTATTTGTACTATAATTTCTTTCCACTATACAGAATGTCAGCATTAAACAATATCTTTAAAAATAACCATTTCTTATCCTATGTCCCTTTAGAAAAAACAGTCTAAGCATTAAAATAAAAGAAACTAATTTTTATTTATTTATATGATAAAAAATAAATATTTACACAATCGAAAAAGTTACTGTTTTATTTCAATAAAAATTCTATAATTATTATTCAATAATTGATCGTTTGTTTATTAATATTCAAATAGGAAAATTAATAATTCACCTCTATTTTGATGGAAAACATTGAAAAGTTATTCAGAACACATATTCTTAAAACTTTTCCATAAAATTTTATTTATAAATATAGAATATGATCTAATAAATGATGATTATTATTATTATTTTTTGAATATAATCATATTGAAATTATGGTATTTATGTAGAATATTTATTTGTTTATAGTCCAGCAAATTTTTGTTAATATTTTTATATTTCTTTTAGAGCGGTTATTGAAATCTAAAAAGTGGATACTGTCTTGAGATTTCAATTAAACCTTCTCAAAGGAGCTTCAATATGTATTAAAATTAAATTTATTGTATTGTTCTTTTTATCGCTTCTGCCTGCCCGTTGCTGATGCACGATTTTAAGCATGCATAACACGAATTATAAACAAACATTTAAGTTAAAAATTTTACTGGAGCTAAACGACTACAGAAGACGTAATTATATTTTATTTATAAATATAGAATATGATCTAATAAATGATGATTATTATTTTTTTAATATAATCATATTGAAATTATGGTATTTATATTTAAGACTTATTTGTTTATAGTCCAGCAAATTTTGGTAACTGAATATTGTTATATTTCTTTGAGAGCGGTTATTGAAATCAAAAAATTAAGTTAACTGTCTGGAGATTTCAATTAAATCTTCTCAAAGAAGTTTCAAGCTTAATATGTATTAAAATTAAATTTATTGTATTGTTCCCTTTATCGCTTCTACCCGTTGCCCGTTGCTGATGTACGATTTTAAGCAGGTATTACACAAATTTTACTGAAGCTTAACGAAAATCGCATTAAAAAAGAAATAAACAAAAAATCTCCATTATTTCTCATAGTTTTTCTTCAAAATTATCAGATTATATTTTGTCAGTAGTATTGGGATAAATAAATAAAAATACACAAAGAATACAACACACTTGCTTTGTACTAAAACTTTATAATATGCAGACGCGAAGCATCGCACAAAAAGAAGACCGAGAATATAAAAAATGGGTAATGTCTTCTTTCTCATTCTCTCGCCCAAATCCTATACATGTTTTTGTTTATGTGTGACATTTTGTTTTCATTGAGTTTCAAATCCCAACTATTTTAAAGAAATTTTTACTTAAAAAATTTTCTGCCTACCATGTCATTATTTTCTGAATTACGAAATACTTTAATACAAATTTACCTTGTGCTAAGCAGGATATTTGATCCATCCACCGTCGCTTAGAACAATATATCAAATCTCATTACATATTTTTTAATAATTTGTAACTGACTAGACTAATGTAAATCTCATTTTTCGTTTTACATTCTTGTTGTTTTAAATATCTATGAATATTTATTATTTTGGCCTATACTTACTGACACCAAAGATTCTGTTGAAATTTCATATTTATTTATTTATTTGGATTTGAGCCAAATAATTTTCTAATAAAATATATCTATAATAAAATAGATTTACAGAAAATTGTTTCTCAAAAAATGCATGATTTAACCCAAATAAAATTGTGTTAATTGTCTTCGGCTTGCAAAAGAAGTCGTCTTCGGATAGAATTTGCTTTCCGTCGACTTATCCTGCAAACTTCACACCGATTTAAAAAACAATTCTTTTTTGTATGCCGATTTTTAGATTCGCCCAACTTTGTCACATTTGATTTACTCATCATTATGCCATTTAGAAAGAAACTAAGTTTGGCATAGGTTATAGATAAAGAAAAAGATCGCGAAGTGCTATTATATTGCGAGGGTGGAATTGGGAGAGAGGGATCAAAAACAGCTTTTTTCAATATATCTCGCAAACGGTGCATAAATAATTTTTTGAAAATGAAATGAAAATGAAAAGAAAATTGAAACTAAACGAAAAAGCAAAAATTTTTTGTTTGTTTTTTGCTTTTCTCCTTATTTTTGGATTTTATAAGTATTAAACAAAAAATAAACAGTTTTTGACTTTTAAGAGGTTTTACGAAAATTGCCTTGACCGAAAATAGAAAAATTAGTCTTTTACCTATGCAGCCATGCTAATCACGCTGGTGGGGCAATGTGAAATATTAACTTTTAGAATATAAGTACTAAAATTAAGTTCCCAAGGGGATTCGTATTCAAATACGATGTTGTTTAGATGCTTTTTTGAAGCGCCTTCAAAATATGAATTTAATCCAAAAAATCCATGCAACATGCTAGCTTGACACTTTTCTGCATTGATTCACGTTAGGCGGATTATTTTGGTAACTTAGATTAAATCGATTTATTGAAGGCACACCACAAAAGCACCTAATTTTGGTACTACATTATATTATAAAAAATTATATAATTTAGTTCTGGAGCATATATAAAGCACCTAATTTTGAGCATATTAAAAAAAATTTTTGAATACTTTTTTCAGTTATTTGAAGATTTCACTGCTGGCTTGACTTTTTTTAGCAGTTTTTTATGTTAATGAATTTAAATGCACCATAAAAGAACCAAAAAAAGCACCCAATTCTGGTACTTAAATTATATTGTAAAAGTTATTTTTCCACATTGCTGTGCCAGCATAATATCACGGTGGTAATGCATGACAATGTATCAATTTTCTTAATTAAAAATTTAAGAACCTAATTGAATTATTCATCACTTAAAATGCACCTAATTTTCAGCATATTAAATTCAATTTAGAATAGTTTTCTGTGCTAGTATATTGATAACGAACGAAAAATACTAATTTCTTATTGAAAAATAGAATAAAAAATTTTTCTATTTAATATTCAACTAATGTATTTTTTTGTATTTTGTTAATACTTTTTAAATAATAGAAAAATACTATGATTTTTACAACACATGAAAAAAAATAAATAAATAAAAATTAAAAATAATATTATTTTATTATGCTTTTTTATCCATTGTGTAATACTTTATGTATGTTATTTGTTTGTTTAAATTACGACTTGTAATTCCTAGAAATGGTCTATTCTCTATTCTAATTCGGGAGTTTATTGAACTGAAATACAATATGCATTATGGTATTTTGTTTAAATCAAACATCATTTATTAAACATTTTTTTTGTTTTGTTACTTATTATTTGTAACAAATCTATATTTCATATAAAGGTTTTAATTTGACTTGATATCTTTTTGTTTCATTCTTTCTAATTGAATATTTTTACTGAAAAATTGTGAAATAAATTCTATAAGCATTATATGCGGCTTTTGGCAATGTTTTAAGATCAGTGTATAGCAAATTTATAACATGCGATATTGATTTGTTGCATAAAATTTTTGGGGTGAACTCTAATGCAGTTTTTAATGAAGTTTTTTGATTGTCAAAAACGGCTGAAATATTGGGTTTTAATTTTAGGTGATATTAGTGGTCAATAAAAACTTACAGATATAATTTTATTGAAATTGGAGACATGCAGTTTTTATCGATTTTCTTTTTTGATTTTTCAAAAGGCCTTTAAGAAATTTGCAAAAAATGGAAAAAAAAAATTTTATTTTAATTTCGATAATATGTTTGTTTGTAAGTGTTAAAAAGTATCAATCATTTAATGATTGTCTGTGTACTTTTGAGATATCACCTAAAATCCAATCGAGAGGTTAATTTGTGGTAAAAATTTCAAGGGATATCTGAAAAAGTAGCCACAGAATTATTAAATAAACGTTATTGTTGATTTTTTTAGACTTTATTTGCCTTAGAAAAAAAATAATAATAAAATACTGTCTTTTTTGGCAAAATTTAATCCAAACCTTAGTTAAAACCAGAAGAAACTCACATTTTAGGTCTGGAATATGCCACTTAATTTCAATCTGTTATCATTTTTAATTTCCTGATGACGGACAGGCGGAAATGGACTAATAAGTTAATGTTTGCTAAAGTTACGAACTTTAGACTAAAATTAATATAGTCTGACATATTCTATGTTGGTTAGCTTGTACTAAAAATTAGTATATTTTTTGTCTGATACTGTATAGCAAGTTTTGTACTATTAGTACAGGTTTAATAAATTTGTGTTGTTTGTATAGGTTAGCCACACACTACTACACTAATCATATATATGTATATCACACATACTGTTAAACTAGTACATTTTTAAGGTTGTAGTTTCAGTTGTCATATCTTAATAATAAAACGGTTTGTAGAACTGATGTAGACTGTAGTTAATATAGTAATTACATTAGATTAGACGTAAATATCTAACCATAATATTTACAATACGGTATTTTTTTTTTTTTTACCTATAACTACAACAAAGTAGGAAACATTCTATTATTTAATTATTCGTTTATTTGATGTTTATTTGTTTGTTATAATTTTTTTCAAAAATAAAATGCTTTGTTTGTGAATAATTAAATAAGGTTTATTTCTGAGAAAATAATTATGTTTATATTATTATCATATAAATCATGAACCGAAATAATCATATACAACAAGTCACTTGCTGGCTATCCGTTTTATGTAGTAACTGTTCATTCTACTTTAAGGGCGAATTCGTATATATATATAATAGTTTTAATCCAACTATTTTCACTGGAACATATAGCATCAAATGCTATGGGTATCGTACATCAAATTGTTTTCTTTCGTTCTACTATGGTAAAGTAATACTACTGTATAAATCAAATGATATATAAGTCTATGAATGGCATATAAAAGGATATTTCTCAAAAATTCAACAAATTTAAAAGGATAATTATCTATACTTCCAATTAAAATAATTACTAATGCAATTTTTTCGATAATCCTTGCAAATTGCAACACAATTTGTTATTCAATTTACATGCAAACAATTGAACAAACACTTTTCTAGAATGTGTTGTTTTATTACAAATTTTAGCTACTCGTGGCGCTGCAATCGAGTTAGAAGTTCCTACCATGTACCATGAACGGTACGAATAAGTTAACCAATTTCTAATTTGAAAAAGGATTGAATAAAGTATTTTCTTATAAAATAAGAATGATCTAAATCTATAAGTATTGCGAGCTAAGTTTGAGTTGAAATTGTGGCCAATCTTAACAATGTACAAAAGAAAATAAGTTAAACAAAATTTGTTTGTTTAAAAAAAAAAAAAAAAAATATTTATTGGTGTAGAATTTTTATGGTTTAAAAGTTTGGTTTTGGATCCATTGGACCCAATAAACCCATTTTGTTCACTCACGACCTGAAACTTACTTCTTACACATGTCACCAAAATTTTAACTCGCTATGTCTTCTTCTTGATGACGGGTGGACTTTGGGAAATGGACTAATAAGATAATCTATGAACATCCACATCGAAATTTTGTTTGTGTGCTCAATATTTCCTAGCGTTACAAACTTATTATACTCTGACATATTATGTACCTAAATGTCGATTATATGAATGAAAAACTTGTTGAAAATCGGACCTTGTTAGTTAAATATAATTAAATGGAAATAGAACACAAAATGTACAGAATTATGTTTTTAGTTGTCTTATTTTATTATGTTTCGTACTTGAAGTAAACGTCATTTAATATATATATCTAGAACAAAAACAAAAGAAAATAAATTGTGTTTAGAGGTGCATCTATTTATAATGTATTTGAACTATAAGTCTATGCAAGTACAATAATGTACAAAGTGATGTTATTATTATGGTATTACATAATTAATAAACAACTCAATTTACCAAGAATAATATTATTATTATTTGAAAAATCAGATTACATTAGATAAAAGAAATTGCTTAACGATTTTGTATAATACGCCAAACAGTATAAAATTTTGTGTAAAGTTAACAATGTTTAGGTGTTATTTATCTACATACAAAAAATATATTGAATTTTTAACACAAAGTCAGTGTTAACTTAATTAGTATTTAAGTTTCAATACAGAGATTAAGTTATCAATTTAAAATAAGTAAATGTTGGTGCATTTTTTTATAATTTATAAATTAACTATAACTATATAAGTACGATTATATACAAAGTGATTTCAATATTATGGTATTATATAATTCATAAACAACTTAATAATATTATTACTTGAATAATCAGACCACATTAGAAAAAATAAAATGCTTTTCGACTTTGTATAATACGTCATACAGTAAAAATTTTGTTTAAAATCTATTTAGGTGTTAGAAACAGTGGTTAGTTTGAGCTAAAATTGTGGGGAACTCAAACTGTTTTTGTATTTAAACTTTTCTTCTATCATTTATAGTTTGATCAAGGATCCATTGGACCCTATGGACCGATTTTGCTCATTAACAAACTTAAACTCACTTTTTATGTTTAGAATACGTCACCAAAATTCCAGCTCGCTATCTCTTTTAGATTTTATCCTGATGGCAGACAGGCGGACTAATTGGGTGGTCTATGAATACGTATTTTGTTTGTGCGGTCCATATTAGATAGCGTTACAAACTTTAGAATAAAATTAATATACTCTAATATATTTTGTATGTCGAGAATAAGAAATTGTAAAGGATTTTTTCCTTAGAATTTTATGCTGTGTGAATTCGATTCTTACGGGCGAATTACAATTCTGTACTTGTAATATTTGATTTATACAAAATTTAAACTATTTTTAAAAAAAAAACGTTTTGAATAGAAGTTATTAGTTTCTAAATCTATTTATATTTTCTACAAAGAACCATACTTTTAAATAAATGCTGCAGTTTTCAATTAAGTGATGACATAGATTTGCAAAAACTATCTACCATTGTTTCACACCGTTAATAAAAATAATAATAATTATATTAAAAAATTTAAATATTAAATAAAATACAGGAAACACTTTGCTAAATTCATTTGAAAAATATTATATTTAATTTATACATCTTTCCTATATTGTGACATAAAGTTTATTTCTCATTATAATTTTGTAATTTTTATACTTTTTTTAAATATAATAATTAATTTTTATCATTCATTAAATGAAGGAAATAACTAAGTTGTGTTAATTGTTATTTAAAAATAAATTTCTCATTAAATTTAAATTGTTTAAAATAATATTTAATTGCAATCAATTGGAATCTATTATTAAGAAATGTGTTGTTTTAAGCCTTGTATTCAATTATTAAATAATTTTATACAAAATCATCCTGTTTCCCATATTCTGGGCTTAGAAAAACATCGAAGGAAAAATGTTGCATGCATGCTCTTCATTCCACCCGTTTGTTTGTTATGATTTTGGACTGAGCGCTATGTTTATAGTAGTTTGTTTTTGTATTTAATTCATACAACCAGATCAGCCTTTTATCTCGATTTGGGCGTTCGATAGAAATTCACCAAGCCTTAAAAAAATTAGAAAAATTACAAAATATACAATAAAAAGAAGTCGAAAAAGAAAGTTGAACACTTGAAAGTTCCAAAAACTACAACATTTTAAATTCCTATATAAATTACTCTCTTACGCATTTCAAAGAATAAGTAAGGTATTCATAGCCACAAAAATAACTAATTTATAGTATTCCCTTAAATTTTTTCACCTATTAAATAGTTCTATATACCAAATTTCATCTCGTTTGAATAAAATAGGAAAAAAGGATTAACACTTAATTAGAACTATAGTCTGCAAAATAAAAGCGTAAAATGTTCTCTGACATGAAACTTAAGACTAATTTTCCACAGCTGTTATTGACATAAAGGAGTGTGCTTCTAAAAGCTGTTTAATTGAATTACATGAAAAACAATAAATTGCATTCAATTTTCGCGTCCAAATAACTCAAAAAATACCAAATTATTTGAAATTTGGAATGAACAATATTAACATGAAACTTGTTGAAGAGTTTTTCCTCGAAAAAACATTTCTAAATATAAAATAATATTTCGATTTTGTCGAAAAACTCATTTTCATATCAATATTGTGCATACCTAATTTCAAAGTATTTTTTTAATTATTTGAGCGAGAAAATTGAAAGGCTTTACCTAATGGAAGATGCTTCATTATTATGTCATAATCCCCCTTAAATATGTATCCCGGTAAAATAAGTACATAAATTTTTCATGTGTGTGTGTTACTATTTTCAAATGACTATTATAACAAATATTTTCTGTTTATCCATTTTCAATTTATTATTTTCCTATTATAATCTTTCAAGATTATTTGATTTAAACTCAACCTGTAAAAAAATTATGCATATTTTCACATTTAAACAAAAAAAGGTTTTAAAGGTTCATAATAATTCATAAAAACTTGATGATGTCATATCCTGTCGTTGTCATGTGATACATAGACACTTGACCCTTGACTACTTTTCATTAATGAGTGTTTTTTAAGTACATACATACACACGTTCATCTTCGTTTATGCATAAGTAAAATGATGTTCTGTTCATGAAGATCTATTTACTATGTATGGATCTCTATTCAACAAAAGTTTCTAATAAGCTTATTTCTTTCTGCTATTTAATTTTCACCTTTCATGGTATCTATACGGTTGGATTCAGACAAAGTTTTTCAATTTAAAACTCTATAGCTGATGAAGTATCTATCATTCACTTGTCTTATTTGGTGGTAAGCTTTTTAGTATACCATGTCTTATTTGTATTTCACTATTTTTTATATGTCAAAGTATATTAATTTTAGTTTAAAGTTTGTAGCGCTACCTAATATTGAATGTATTAACATAATTTTGATATAGCTATTTATAGAAACACATAATTAGTCTATTTTCGGTTGTCCGTCCGCCTGTCCGTCATCACAATAACTTAAAACCAAATAGGGATTGCGAGATGAAATTTTGGTAATGTATTCAAAACCCAAAAAGTTCGTGAATAACCAAAATCGGTCCATTGGGTACAATGGATCCTTGACCCCACTTTAAAACTATAAATGATAGCTAAAAAGTTCAAATACAAGATACATTATAGTGAAAAGTGACTAAAAATAAATTTATATATATTTTATATTGAAATATAATATTTATTTCAAATAATATACTCAAAATAATCTATATAAACTACCCCCCTCCCCTGGGGGTAAGGTAATAGCTGATCTCAACCGATCAATAATGTTAAGCAACATTATACACAGTAAGTAATTGGATGGGTGACCGAATAGAATTTCTATATTCTGTTGTTGTATAGAATATATATATATATATATATATATATATATATATATTAATTATTTATATCTATATAATTTCTTGAAACATTTTTTCGTAAAATGTTTGGATTCGCCATAATTTTAGCTTAAATTTAGCTAATAACCACATATTATTAATAGAAATATGTATAATAAGTAGATATTTATAGTATTTTATGAATGCTAATTAAAAATAGTCCAAACAATGATATTCAATCCATATGTCGAGTATCTAAACAATTAACTCTGTTAGTTGTTACCTTCAACTTTTAATTTTATTTGATTTATAAAAATAAAATGTTAATAGATACTTAAATGAATATCATCTTGATATTTAGAAAGACCATATAATGACTTTATTTAACACAAATACTCATCAATAGGGTTAAAACATCTTATTTTATCAAATGTTAACTTTTTCCCTTTATATTTAATTATTTTTTCTTAATTTTTTACATTTTTCTCAACTTTTTAGTAAAACGCCTAGTAGTCGAATATTAATGCGAATGATTCAAATGCACATGCATGTAAATGTCCTTTCCATTGCACGTAAGTGTCTGCAAGAAAGTAACGACCACGATTATAATACAGTAAAAGTATTTATTTGAGCCTTATCTTATATCCTTTTATAATATTTCTGACATATTATCTCGTATTCATTAACACAATCACAAATATAGGATAATGTATCCATTATAAATAAGACCCCGTTATGTACCCCGTTATATCTGAACAATAATACAATAGATTCAGGCACATACAATTTAATTACTTTAACGATTTATGAACAAAACGAACACTTGTGTATTATTATATTATTATACCGTGTGTAATTTTTTTAATTGGACATTATATTTTATTAATACGTAAATTTGGTAACAATGTATGTTAGACAGAAAATAATTTAGTATATTTGTTTAAAGATAGTATAAAATTAGTTACTATTTAAGGGGAGTAGTTATATATTTCTTCGAATTTAAAGAATATATTTTTGATTTAAAAAAAAAAAAATTATGAATTATTTCTTCATTTTTAAATTTATTAGAACAATAAAATTTATGTATCAAAAATCTGTTTTTATACTTTTATTAAACATTAAATAAAATAATTAATTTGTTATATTATTTAGAGAAGTTATTCATAATTTTTATGAAGTAGTATTCATACTCATATAGCAGAATGACTTCTCAAATAATTCCTAAAGAATTCTTATTTTTGATTTAAACGTCAGAATTATCTTCAAAAAAATCCTTTTAGAAGTCATTAAGACGTCAAATGTGCCACTCTTATTGCACACCTTAAGACTTTATAAATAAGAATTTAAAAATAATTTTTTTTTTTTTACCATTAAAATAAATTTGTTTCTATGAAAATAAGTAAAATATTTTTTAAAATAATTAAAAAAAAAATTATCGAAGGTACACGAAATCTCGAACACTGATACTATTAACCGTGATTCCGTTGTCTCGAGATTATTTCAGATTGGAGCAAAGGAGTTTATGTTCAGAATCTAATTTTTTAAACTCGCATTCGCATTCTCAGTAAGTCCTTTCATTTGATACCCATATTTTAGGCCAACATTTAAAACTTATTGCCCGCCGTGTTGGAGTTAGAATGACGTCACTCTATTTTTCGATTTTTTTCTTAGCAAAGTGTTCATTCGATATCCATATTGTAGGAGTGTATTCAAAATAACTAGTCCGCCATATTGCTTGTACCGCCATCTTGGATTTATAATGACGTCACACATAACTGAACGTGCTTACAAAATTTCATTTCAATCGGTTGAAGAAATCTGCTTCAAAATTGAGATGCAATTCTTCCATATTCCACGGATTCCAAGTTAAATGAAAGCTTTAAGAAAACAAATTCTGTCTTGTAAAAATTACTCATAAATAATGTTCTTCCATTAAAACAATTCAAATTACTTACGGTATATGATGTTTGTATGTTATGAATGCATTGTAAATGAAAACAATGAAACAAACATTCCGTAATAATAAAATCAATAAAAAAATAATGGAATCGTATAGTATGATGTCATTTGTCATTTGGCTTTTACTTATAGAGAGAATTTTATGTGTTCTTTATAAAAAATGGTGACATTGATTTGTAAAACAAAATAATGAAAGATTTTATTTTTACCTTTTTGCACATTTCGAAAACTCATTGATATAAAATTGATGTAGATGACATTGTGTCATATTATTCATTTAACGGTCGTTACATCATATTAAAAAAACAGGTGATGTTTGAAGGATGAATTTCTATATGCATTATGGAAAATATTTACAATTCAAAGAAAATCTAAATAATGAATTTTTCATATTTGCAATTTTAATTTATTAAAAATCACTTGATGTAAATTATATAAATGTTACGAAATTTGGCTGGCATAGTATTAATATGAAAGCATTGGAACGGAACGTTGAATTTTGTGTAAAAAAAACATGTTTAAAGTAAATTATTTCAAGTTAAAAATGTTTATTCGACTTAATTATAATTTGTGTAACAACTCTTTCCTCGTCGAAAATTATTCGAACTGAGCATTGTTCTATTTCGAAGCACGTAAGATTTTCGACGCATATGCAAACATACAAACACAGACATCTCTCTTTAAACGATGGATTTGGGTACTAGGGGCCCTGAATATAAAATTAAAGGTATGTCAATATTCAGAATTCGCAAAGTTAGTCCCATTACAGGAACTTTCACTGGGAAGATAATAAAAAAATTTAAATAAAACCTATATATGGCCACTTTATTAAAATTCTATAAAGTTTGGTATATTGGATTTTATAATTGAAACATTTTCAAAAGTTTTGTTTGGGTTTTAATTCCACTAATTAACTCATTTATATCGTAGGCAGGCTTTTATTTTATTTAAAAAAGAAAGTTTAATGATAATTAAATGAAAATCATCTTCGTATTTAGAAAGACAATAAAATGATTTTATCGAACACAAATTCTCATTTTCTGTCCTTTTATCATACACTATTTTCTATGTTTTTTTTTTACATCTTTCTCAACTTTTCAAAATTTTTATACTCGTCTTGGAATTATCCTCTATTTCAGGCAACAAATGAATTTTTCTTAAGAATTCCACAGTTTTTCTATTGAGATTATATTAAATTTCAATAGATTAGCATATTAGATGTCTTTAAAAATGGTAAAAAGTTTAAAAAATTATAGTAAGATGAAACCTATTGGAGACGAAATATAACAAAAATGAAAGTAAAAATAATGTGATCGGGAAGTGAAAGGGGATGATTTTTTAAGGGTAAAGCACGGTTTATCTGGATTTACGGCAAAACTTTCTATGTAAAAAAGTTCTTGGTATATTCTCTTCTGTTTCCAATGGACTTCATCCTACTTTTTAATTTTTTTTTTGTTTTCAAAAATTATCCACCCTGGCCTATGTTGAGTTATTTATACGCAAATTTTGCTAAATTTAATAATTAGTTTATCCATATTAAAAATCAAGTAAAAAAGAAATACGACACACAAATTTTTAACACAGATAGTTTTTTCACAATAGCACAAATTTTTTTACGACATGCATTCATTCAATGCAAAATTCATTATCATTCCTTGTGTTTTCCTATTTTCAGTTAAATACATGACATTACTGTTGAAACATCTTGTAAAATAAATTCTTCGTCAATCTTCTTTTATTATTAACAAGAGTATTATTTGTAACGATTACTGGTGTTGAGCTGTATTCAGTTTATATCAAGACAGATTAGAGTATGTCTTCTATATGTGTTGAGAGTATCTTTCTTTAGTGATTAGGGGATACGAATAAAATATACATCAATTTTATTAAAAGGAATAGTAATAGTAATTCCGATTGTATTATTTAAGGAAAAAAGATTGGAAAAAAAAAGCTATTTATTTTTTATCACATCACAGTGTTGAGATTTTATATTAATTGTCTCGTAAATGTTTTCTTATACCAACTTCTCTTATAGCAAAATGACTTCTGGAAGAATTTTTCAGAATTATCTTAAAAAAGAACCCCTAAAGTAGTCATTATTTGAACACCTTAATCACTTTATATTTAAAACACTTCATAAATAAGAATGGTTTAAGAATAGTTCCTTCTAACTACTAAAATAAATTCCTTGCTTAGACTACGAAAATAATAAATAATATTTTTAAAATAGAAAATTTATCTAACATACACCTAGGGTTGAACACTGAAACTTACACTAGAGAGTCGGTTATTCTATCAATAATACACACATTGGCCATATAAATCACGCTTCAAAATCAGGTAAATTTATTTACAAGAATTGATAAATATTATTTTTTTAAATGTATATGAATAACACACTGTATCCATATAAATTTGGAAACATAACTTCAAAAATTATTTTTATCCGAGTTGATAGAGGAATTTGTCGTAAAACTAATAGTATATTCCTAATAAATTTTTAATAAAAAATAAAGAAACAAAGACTCTAAAAGAGACCTCTTATTTCTGCCTTCTTATAAAACTCGATAAAATACTCCTTAAAGTGCACATTTTTCCGAACGGAACAAAGGAAAAAGTCTTCTTGAAGAACTCATAAAAATGATTTCTTACTGAACTCATAATTCTGACGAAAATTTGAAGAAAAAAAAAACTTAAAGAATTCAGAATTCTTAGTTCTTGCGAAGTTAGAAAAAAAACTTCTAAAAGAGTTCTGAATTATGGCTGCCTCATAAAAAAGTCATCATCTTGAGGAAGGCTTAATAAAAACTTTTTTATCGAGTGTGTCTGATTTGGATGTTTGCTGAGTGTTTAAACTAAAGACTTCCAAAATTAAAATACTTTTAGTTTTAAATCCTTTATCTAGAAAATGCCTCGAATTCATTTAAAGAGCGATTTTTAAATTATCATCATATCAGATTGCCAGTTACGAGAAAGAAACGGAATTGAATCGATATGGTCGATTTACTAATGTAAGATTTTAGTCTACGTCCATAAAGATAAAGTGCATTATAATACGCGTTCTACAGCTAAATAACGATCGTGGATAGACATAATGAATTAAGAAGAACCTTTGGTTTGTAACTTTATTTTTTGAACCTCAGAACGCTATACGATATTTAAAATATTTGCTTAAATTTTCTAATTATTTTTTTTTCTTTTGTTTCAGGTAAATATTTTGAACATTTTCAACACTCAAAAATTTTCTGGTAATTTTTATCATTATTAGAATTTCTATTTAGGTTCGATTTTTATAAACTTTAGTCGATGAATGTCTTTTATACTTCCTTCTTTGCAAATTATAATTACCATAACGTAATTAAAAAATTTCGAAAACTCCAAAATTATACTATTTAGATATTCTTTAATTTTGGTTTCGATGGAAATGATTCTAATCGGATTTGTAACATACTATAAGTGAGAGTTTTTAAATTTTCATTACGTTTTTTTCTGAAAATATTTTAAATGAAAATTTGGTGGTAATAAATATCACTTTTATCGTCGCAACGAGTCAGCTCGATTGATCAAACGGTTAAAATTTGATGTAAAGTTTTAACGATAGACAAGTAGCAACTGATAAATACTGCTATAGAATGAAATTAAGGAGTGACTTGCAAATTATTCAAAGCCCCTTGCTTTTCCCAAAATTCATTGTTTTTACACAAGGTAGGAAATTTGCTAATCTTTCCAAAAAGTCATTATCGAATACATATTTTCTAAATAGTTTTTTAAATAGAAAATTATTTTGTCGAATATGGAAAAAACAGTATAACTGTCGTTTTAACACAATTTCATGGTTGATACCCTGTTTTATGGGCTGTCGAATAAGAATAAAATTAATGTTGTTATCTTTCTAAAAAACATGATTCTACCATACTATTGAATTTATTAATCTGTAAGGTATCTAATTAGTTTAGTATATTCCACTCCGGGGATCAGACAGTTCCATATTTAATGTATACATAATTATTTCCTTGCGCCTCCACCATAAAAATAGAGTGAACAAGATACTGTCAATGGTAACTCTAACTAGTTTTATTACCAATCTATATTAAAAATATCCATTTTATGTTATTATTATTATATTTATTGATTTAGTTTATTTACAAAACAGCATGCCATTAAAATAACACAACAAATTACTAACCTAACCACCAACAAATAAACCATTCAGCTTAGAAGTCACCATCACTTATAAAGATTTTTATCATACAATCATTAATAATGTATATATAAGAATTATATATACATTATTATTATTATTTTGTTGCATTTAAAATATTTTTATTTATATCTAAATAGAATAATGTATATAAAATGCATTTCCTTAATGGAATTCCACTATTAAATACACACATTCATGCATACACACATATATATCAGGGTAGATAATTTTTGAAAACAAAGAAAATTATAGTAGAATGAAACCAATTGCAAACGGAAGATAATATGATACAAATGAAAGGAAAATAAATTACGGGCGATCTGATTTCGGCTAGTAGGTAGGGTTCCGGCAAAACTACAAGTCTTATGGAAAAAAGTTAAATGGCAAAGTTGTAGGTAATTAAAACATCTACAGCTTTTGTATTTACACTTTTTTCGCATAATCTCAAAATTTATGTGGAAATTCAAATAACCAAGTTTTTAGTTTTTTATTTTTATCTTTTACAAAAAAAATTTTTTCCACGAAAAATTACCTTATTTTAATAAATATCGGAAAAGCACCCGAATTTTCAATCGAAAAATTTTGAGGTTATGTGTAAAAAGTGTAAATACAAAAGTTGTAGATCTTTTTATTACCTACAACTTTGCCATTTAACTTTTTTCCATAGGACTTGTAGTTTTGTCGGAAATCGAAATAAACCGTGTTTTACCCTTAAAAACTCACCCCCTCCTATTTCCCGAACTCAGATCGAACGTAATTTATTTTTCCTTTCATTTTTATCATATTATCTTGTATCTTGTATTTTTATCATATTATCTATATATATAATTTTCCACTTTTTATCATGTTAATATATTGGATAGAACGAAAACATTATATAATTAAAAGAAAGTGAATGGTCTGATGAATTTCATTTATTTAATTAAAATCTGCAATTTAGTGTGTATTTATAAAATAATTTTATCATATTTTATTAATAAATTAGCATAAAAAACATTGATTTGATGAATAAAATTTAATAGCAAGATTTCTTTTTAATTGAAGAATTCCTAAGACATATTATTTTAAGTTATTAATAATATAATCAAGAAAATGCTTTTGAAATGAATTCAGATGATATTTGTTCTAAAATTAGAGGAGACTATATATACACAGACAATACTTAAGTTAATAGTCATAGTTTGCAAAAATATTTTAAGTAGACGTAAGTGAGTTGATTTGTATTTGGCATTGTCTACATGACCGGCGCCGGCAACGAATTATGCCGACTACGGCAAAATAAATATTCGAATATAATTGCCGGCGCCGGTCCTTTTATTAGTACCTGGCAGTTAATAGTTATCTGTAATCTATGATATCGTTAATTATCGTTAACGGTTCTCATTTATAACCTATATTTATTTGATTTTTCATTGATATTATCAACGATAACTACTCATAAAAACAATAATTCTTCAACAAGATATTTAAAATTAGACAAAAATATAACATTTTGAAGAATTAGTAGATAAACTAGTAATTTATAATAAAAATACTTTCAATGAATTTTAATTTTGTATAAAATCCATAATGATAATATAAATAAATATGTTTAAAAAAAAATTCGCTGGAATAATTTCTATTGTTTTAAATATTTATCACTCTAAAATACTCTATCTTGAAAAATAATCAAACGTTATTGACCAATGGTAAAATTAATTTTAGTATTCTGTGGTATAAATACAGCGCACTTTTTATTTATAATATAAAATGTTGTTTTTGGAAAAACGTAAAAAAGTTTTGTAAAAATTTGTATACCTAATTAAGCATATCGATCAACAATACTCGCGTATGACAGATGAAGATAAGATAAATATCTGTTTAACTTTATATTTTTCTTATACAAATAAATATAATAATAAATTAAATTGTCATTTATGTTATGTTAACTGCCAATGGATTCATTTTTTTTTTGAGTTTCCAAATTCTTGTTATCCAATATCCTTTGAAAGTATTTTTCTTATAAATTTTCAATTTTTCTATAAACTTCTGTTAAATTTTTCGCTGTATTTCAAATATTCAAGGTAGATTTAAATTTTCAAGTAATTAATATTTTCTGTGTTTGAATCATCAAATATTATAATCAAAAACTATTCAAATTATTATCGATTAAAAAACAAACGATATGAACCATAAACATAAATATACATGAACTAGCGCCATCAAATCGGTGCAGATTATTAATTAACTAACCGGCGCCGGCTATTATACACGAAAATTAATTTTGCCGGCACCGGTATAATTAGTTGAAAATAATCGTTGCCGGCGCTGGTTACGGAGACAGTTCCATTTGTATTTGTATCTAGTCTGGTCTATTCCAAATATTCAATTTGTGGATTATATACAAACATCTAGATGGCAGAGAAAAATAAGTAAAGAAAACTATTTTCTATGCTATTGTGTTGTTGAGTATTAAAGTATAAAATATGGTGAGCATTTTTAACTATATGGTTTTTACTAACAATTTACCTTAAATGTTTTGTTTTAAGAATCATTCTTAGTTAGGTCTGTTTTTGTTTCATTTAATACAAGAACGTGGCTAATGACATCGAAATAAATTGCCAATAAAGTATGAGAAAAATTGTTATACTCAGTCTATTAATTTTAGTTAAAAGTTTGTACCGCCAACTTATAATGACCTGCACAAGAATATTTGGGTATAGGTGTTCATAGAAACACCTAATTCTAAGCATATTCAAAGCATAAAAAGTGAGTTTAGGTTCGTGAATGATCAAAATAGGCACATTTGGTCCAATGGACCTGTGACCCAACTCTTTAACTATAAAATATAGAAGAAATGTTCAAATACAAAAATTAATAATTAAATAATTTTTTTTAAACAAACAACTTTTTGTAAAATGTTAGACTAATAAACACTTATTGGTAATAGCAATACATATTATTATTATACAAGTATATATAACTGTATAGACTGGATATTTTTAATATTTTATGAAATTCAATCATATGACGAGTATCTGAACAATTAACTCTGTTACTTGTTATCTTTACTTGTTTACAATAAATTTGTAAATATATGAAATTTTTTAATAAAATAAAATACAAATAACAAAATTATTTTGCTTGTAAACTTATTTATATTTGATTCGAGGTCATATGAAAACAAATTTTAGTAAGGTTTTTTTTTTATATAGAACACTGTCAATTGTTATCTGTAGATTTTTCCAAACAAGAACAACTTTCAAGAAGTTAGTTTGTACTCGAAATGTTATAAGTTAAAACGAACCTTTTTTTAAAAACATGAGAATACAAAAAACCCTACTTTTACTAAACTATTCTACATAGAATAGAACAACTCTATCTTTTTTAAAACAATGAAATGAATTTTTCAAGTATTTTTATTTCTATCCTAACTCTTATAGACCGGGGTCGATAATTTTTAAACCAAAAAGAATTATAGTAGAATGAACCGGTTTGGTAACGGAAAAAAATATAACAAAAATGAAAAAAAAAATTAATTTACGGGCGATTTGAGGTCTGGAAGTGGAAGCGGGTAAGTTTTAAGGGTAAAACACGGATTATATCGATTTCCGGAAAAACTACAAGTCCTATGGAAAAATTTAAAAGGCAAAGGTGTTGGTAATAAAAAGATCTATAACTTTTGTATTTACACTTTTTTCACATAACCTCAAAATTTATGTGAAAAATTGAAATAACCAGTTTTTAACAAGTTTTTGTTTTTTTTTTTATTTCTTTTAGAAAAAACTTTTTTTTTCACGAAAACACCTTTTCGTGTTCCAAATACACTGTAATTTTTGTGATTTAAAATATTTACTTTTTCATCTCATTTCGAATAATATCGAAATAGCACCCTAATTTTCAATCGAAAAAATTTGCGGTTATGTGAAAAAGGTGTAAGTAAAAAAGTTGTAGATCTTTTTATTACCTACAACTTTTCCATTTAACTTTTTTCCATTGGACTTGCAGTTTTGCTGGAAATCATGATAAATCGTATTTTTCCCTTAAAAACACACCTCCGTCCTCTTCGCGACATCAGATCGCCTGTAAATTATGGTTCCTTTCATTTTTGTTATACTCTCTTCCGTTTCCAATGGGTTTCATCCTACTATAACTTTTTTTCTTCATTTTTTACTATTTTAAAGGTTTCTACCCTGGTCTATTATTACTATTATTATTATACACATACGTGGTTGGTTTAGAGAAAAGGTTTTTGTTTTGTGGATAAAGACCAAGCTTTTATTTTAACCTGTTTTTTCGTATACGGTTATTAGTATTAGTTTAGTAGGCTACATTTATAAAAGTAACATTGTTATTCTTTAAATAGGCAATTTATTTCCATTATCTCCATTATCTATTTCGAAATTCTCATAATCCGGGAGTTTTTATGGTCGGCTGACGCTCATCTAGGTTTTATATATATATATATATAGCTTCCTTATTTTTACAGCATGAATTGAAATTTTAAGAATCCAATTTAGAAAGTATTTTGTATTTCAGCAAAAAATTTTTTACAATAACGGGACTCAAGTGCCCAAAGTGCCCAAAGAACATCATGTCATTTACAAATCCACCTATAAAAGGTGCGATTCCTTTTTCAGAGCACGTAAAATTGCACTTTCAAGCTTCAAATCATCAGCGGATTGTTATTGAGTCCCGTAAGATTTTTGAATATGCCTACAAGCTTCAAATTAATAGATATTCGTTTTAAGGCCATACAGATAAAATTATTTGGTCAACACCTAACAACACATAATGACATTTGCATAAAAATTTTTGAGTTGTACAGATATATGGTTTTATAACATATTGAATTATCTTCTAATTACAATTATAAAAAGCCAAATGCCTAACTACAACTATAGAACGCTAAAAATTTGAAACTTAATCGAAAATTTTCAAGGATCCCATTATTAAAAAGAATATCTGGTTTATCAGAATTCCTATTTTAAAAAAATCTACACTAATCCTCTTATTTTTGAAGCACAATGCACGAATTAAATAATTCATATACCCAAAATTTGCGATCTTGGTGTAGCAATTGAGTCTGGAATTTGTCCTCCAAATTTGTCCAGTTTCCGGGTTGAACTCACACATTTATTATTTTATTTTATCTTCTAATTACAATCATCAAAACTGAAAATTTGAAATTTGTCGGCTTAATCGGAAATATTCAAGGATCCAATATTAAAAAGAATATCTCGTTAATCAAAATCTCTGCAGAAGAAAAATTGTATTTCTAATCTTCGTACTTTGAAACACAATGCACGAATCAAATAATTAATAAATCGAAAATTTTCTATATTTGTGACGAAATTGAATGTAAGCTAGAATTTGGCCTCCAGCTGTTTAAAGTCTATCACAAAAATCAAGAAACTATATTTAGCAATTATTTATGTCGAAAAATAATAATATATTCACTTTGTTCATCCCTGAAATATCCTACTGAATTTCAGTTAATGAAAATAGCACATACAGGCAATTTTTTACGTGAATATTTTTCGGTTCTTTGTCTCACATTTAAAATTTTGGAATTATGTTAAAAGAGATGCATTGAAATATATAATGGCTTTTGCTTGTGGAAATATCCGGTGAAATTTTTTTTATTTTCAATTTATAATTATAATAAAATTAAATTATTTCAATTAATTATTTAAAACAATACACCTAATCTGCTTCAATCTAAAAACAAAAATTGTTATTTTAATACATTTAATTACTAATTTATTTGAAATAATTATTATTTTTTAAATAAGATAATATAGTAAAAATTAAACAATTTTATTACCCAATATCACTTTCTCTGCTGTTTTCTTAATAAAATTAATTAATGCCAAGTTAATTAATTGTAAAAGAATAGTCAGTAACATTTAACTAATTAAATATTCTATTGTTTATTCATTTTGAAGTTGTGTACAATATTGTAAAAAAATCAACTATAGTCTAGTAGAAATCTGGACATGAAGCATCAAAATCTATTCCAAATTAATTTTTTTACGCCATTCTTTTCAAATTGTTCTAGTTATGATATAAATGGTGTCGTAGGGGGCTACTTTTTGCTACCATATTGTTTAAACCGAAATTTGTTATTTTTAAATGGGAGTTTTTTTTATTCTATGATAAAATGCGAATAAAAAACGGACTGTAGCTTTTTACGATAAAGTTAATATTTTTGGCGAAGTTGTTTGAAATACCTCGTATTCGGATACTCTTGATTGATTAAAAATAAATAAAGAAGCAAAATAAAATATAAAATTTTTTTTGAAGTTATATTTCTTTTGGCGCATTTGGGTGAGAGTGAATATGTGAAAAAAACGACATGATGAAGTTGGCTACAGAATAGAATTACTATAAGACTTGTACACTGTACACTGTATATTCAGACTGAACGCAAAGTATCGAACAAAACGGGATGTAATTTTTAAATTCAATAAGCCAGTTGTTGTGAAATATATTATTTGATTAATAACTAATAATATTATTAATAATCAATTCTGAATAATGATATATATTTATTATATAAATTTGTCAGTTGCAAAAACTTTGTAAAAACTTTTAGAGTGTTTTCAAATATTAGAGGTTAATTTTGTAAGTAAAAATTAGATAACAGTTTCCATTATTTTATAAAAATGGATATTCACAAAATAATACAGAAATTAATTGAGTATATATTCTATTAGAATGGAAAAAGGATGCTTTAATAAATTTGGTCCGATAGAATCGGGATTCTTAATATTTAAGCTATTTTTAACACAAACCGATTTCATAGAATTCGGTCTCTATTCTAATATGTCCAGCGTCTGGACTCATAGCTGTATATTTCCATACACAATATAATTTGTTTTTTAACTCATTGTTTATTTTTTGTTCGATTGGATTGACACATGGAATAATAATAAAAAACACTTGAAAAGCCTTGAAAATTTCCATTTAAATAAAAATAATTTAAATTTTTTAATGAAAAATAATATTTTTCTTGTTTAATTTCAATGATGTTTTTTTGTTATTTTGAAAACAAACGTAATGTTTATGCGGTTTTTTTGCGTTGTCGTTTGTTAATAATAAATTTTAATGTCCTAAGAAAATTTTGTTATCTTAATCCATCGAGTTGAAATCACAAGAAATTCTTTTGATTATGATAATTATTTACAGCATGTATCGTTTAGGTTGTCATATATGGAAAAACTGAAAAATAAGTTGAATAGAGATGAAAAAAAGTTTAATCATTTGCAAAATCCGATTTACCTCAAGTGCATACTTACTTTAAGGAAAAAAAATTCCATGTTAAATGATAAACTTAATTGTCTTAAATGAATCAATAGTTTTTGGTAGAATTCAAATTTTTTATAAATTAAATTTTCAGCTAAAAAAAACTTCTTGTTTTACATACAAAAAATAGACTTTAGAGATAGATTTTACCAAAAAATCTTTTAGAATTTTTGAAATTTTCTTAAAAAATTTGTTTATTTTCAATTTGGTACAAAAAAAAAAACGAAAAATTAATGCTTAATAGTATCATATAGGCAAAAATAAAAGATAAATAACATCATTTGCCTTTTTTCGAAAAATTTAAGTTAAAAAAATAATCATCCTGCATTGAAAAGTCATCAGGGTTGCACAAACTTTTAAAATCCAAACATTCAAATGAAGAATTTGTCTACCTATCTGGTATTATATTGCATCAAAAATAAAATAAATAAAGAAATAAAGGCATTGCCTCACTGTCTTTTAGCCCGATTCGCCAATGGCAGAATATTTGAAGGATATAAAAACAAATTTTCTACTTGGGAAATGATATTTCATTGCATATTTTATCAGCCATCTAAATATCAAATCTGCCACAATTTATCGAATTTGAATCGACAAGAAAATCCTATTTGCTACTTTAATACAAAATGTCTGAAATCTATTACAATATTCGATTATAAATAGTTAGTGTAAATCGATTTTATTTTTATATAGATAAAAAATAATAATTTTAGATTTTAGATCTAGACATTTTATTATTTTATCTTTAACCAGATCTCTAAAACAGAAACGTGCAAACAATGCAAACATAAAATACACATATTTATGTATAGTAAACAAAAAAACATTCGTTATTGGTTGTGAATATGTGTCTGTCTGTCTGTCGGTCGGTCTATCTATCTAATAATAAATGAGAAGACCATTGTGGATGCAGTATTTTAAATAGAAAGGAAAAAATTGGATGTGGGAAAAACTCACTCAACTTCTATACACATAATCTAATACCAAAGAAAAATGGTAATGAAGGGCATTCTTATGGAACGTCGTATTATTTTGTTTCCATAATTCTGAACCGTTATTGGTTAATTGAGAGTAAAATTTTGTTCAACAACATTGATCAAGTCATTTAGTAAGTAAAGTTTAGTTACGTGACGGGTGTGGACAGCAACATTTTAGTCTAGTCAAGTGTTTAGTAAAGTTGTTTAGTCAAGTAGTTAAATTTAAATTCAATTTTTTTTATGCAAGTAGTTTTTTAAACAAAACAAATCTGTTTGTCATTAAATTGTTGTTCCAGACCCAGTAATAACCCTATGGAAACGTAGACCTCACTCAAGATTAGACCCCATCCTTATAATGAGTTTCAAAAAAACCCTTTAGAAATAAAATGAAGGTCACATTGCTTTATCCTTATTGGTTTATGTGTCCAATATATTGAAATATAATGCATTCCATCAATTTTAAAAATTTAGCTCTAAATCTATACAATAAATTTATTGAAATTAATACAGCTAATTTTGCCAGGCATATTTCATAAAAATTCAGTGAAGGATTCGAAAATTCGAAAAAAACATAGATAGATTGATAGATAGATACAGACAAATGAAATGCAAAATCGTCAAGTTGTGTCATAGACATCAATTCGTTCGCTCAATTAACTCTCATTTACAATCCCTTTTCTCAATGTTATAAGCCAATTCCATTGCACATAATATGATGAATATATAGATGTAAAAATAACGAAATACAAGACTAAAACAAAAACCAGCAAAAACTATTTTTATAAACAGAAGCAAGAAGCTATTTTATAGACGACAAATATTTCGAAACCATATCAATGGTGCTGCTTACTGAATGTATATAAATATTGTAGCAGTACTACTGACACAAATATACTAACAATCCATATATTCTTTCTTTATCTATGTAGTTTATCCACTATGTAATTTTGCTATATTTGACATCAAAATGTTAAACTAAACACAATACCCATAAAAAAACTTGAAAATTAAATTAAAATTAATTCAAAAACAAAAGAAGTTGTTTGCTATCAAATACTATTTTCCATCTCTTTCTTGAAAACAATGTTTTACAAATATTTTGAGATACTAGCAAGTGACGTCATAAACTAGTATTTCTCTCTTTGTTTAAGTAGGAATTTTGAATGTTGATATCTTGCTTATTTTTAGACATTGTTCACAAATAGATCCAATTTTATGTTTTTGAAAAACGCTTCAATTGAAGTAGTAAACAAAATCGATGACACAAAAAATATGTTTCGGAGGTAACAAAATATTTGAGCAAAAATTTTTAAGTTTAAATTATAAAATACGAAACACATTTTTCTTGTTATTATAATTTTGAACTTTCATAAATTGAATCAAGTCAGCCCTGCCTGCAGGTATATTCAGATGAGGTGTTTTCAATTTAATTATAGACAATTTTATTGTTATATCATTCTTGAAATATTTTCTGAGATCATCATTAAGGATGGAATAATGTATAATAAAACAATTATATCTTGAAGTCAATCATTAATTTAAAAAAGAGAAATTGAATTAATCGTAGTATTGAAAGACACGTGCAAAATATATTGTAATTCGGGATTTTTATGATACTGAGCTTGTTATATTTCAATCAAAATGTGAAACAATAGTCAATATCATTACAAAACTTGAAAATTAAAATTGATTCAAAAACAAAATAGCAAGTGAAGTAATAAAAATAGCAAATTCAGTATCATGCAAATCCCCAATTTAGATAAAAATAAATAGCTTACTCACATGAATCACGGGTTGAAAATAACTGAAAGTGCCTCAGACACCTGGGAAAATTTGTGTACTAGTTTTTGATTTAGAGAAAGGTGAAAAACTATGATTCTAGTTTAAATAGGGTATAATATATGATTTTTTATATTAATTTAGTGATGAGCAAAGCAAGACCAAGACTGGGGCAGTCTGGAAGTCTGGAATTTGGTAACCGGGATCGTTTTACTTTTAATATACTTTTAACGAGGGAAATGAGCCCCAAATCTGCGTGTAAGAATGTACCCCAAAATGTGCAAACAATGTTTTTGTTTTGCTGCTTTTAATCTATTATTGTTTGACTAAAAATTCTAAAAAATAAAAATTATTAGAGAAAAGTTTTAATAAATTGTTAACATATTTAATCACAAATTTTAAGAGATATTCGAATGCAAAGTAACGGCTAAAAAATCACATTGCATCCGTACAGAAACCTTACCTTATATACGATCGCATGTGTTATCTACGATCCTTATTACCTTATCTAGGATCGTAGATATGTTATCATGATGACAAATATATTTACATAAATTTGAAATCTATAAAATGTAGGATAGCCAAGATTTAGCTACTGTATGTGGTATGTAAGTATATATTTATAAATCTACCCCACTTTCCCCTACATTGATAAAAAGAAATGGAAATCTGAGTATCTCACAAAACTTTATTTTCATTTGTTAGTTTAAACTTCGATTTTAATGCTACTGTGATTTATCAATGCTTTGGGAAATGATCTGACACGTGTGTTTAATTTATACCTATGAATCCCATAAACGGAAATATATTGAAGAAAATATGTCAGAATTGGAACATTAAATAAATTTATTACTAAATTTGTGGTTATTTTCAGGTGAAAATATAATGTTTTCACTACAAATAAGAGATAAATGGTAATTGGTATTTATACTTTCCGAAAGGTAAGAAAAATCTTATGTAAATACTACATCTCAACAGTGTACGCTTATAAACTAGCCAAAAAGTATATTTTTAAATTCAGAAGCCGAAAATTTACTCCGTACATGAAATTTAAATTAAGAGGGATAATTAAATACCTGCTAGTGATGAACAAGGTCTTGCGGTAATGATATTGGCCTTGCAAAAAAACAAGACCAAGATTATCTATACACCCCCAAGACCAGGATTAAGAGTGAACAAGCATGACTGAGACCAAACCCAAGAATTAGTGTGCAAGACCATGGCTAAATGCAAAACTAAGCAAAAAATAACAGCTTCCGATAAATACATGTGTCAAAATGTATGTAGTAACTTCAAACTCTTCTTTTCGTGGAACAAATAACTTCATGTCGAACTGTTGCGTTGTATGCGTTATATTAAAACACATTAGTATGTATTGTATACGAGTATTATACAGCTACATTCGATTTATACAGAAACAAACTACTATAAACATAGCGCTCAGTCCAAAATCATAACAAATAAACGAGAGGAGCGAGAGAAGAGCATGCAATATGCAACAAGACATAAGAGACAGTAACATATTGAATAAAACGCCTTAGTTGTCTTTTTAATCAGGAAGTTGCAGTAATATGAATTGCACTTACGACTCTCTGAAGTTGCAGCCATGCAGCTTATTATGATTGCTCTGGAATAAAGTGTTTTATGAGTTGCTCTCTAAATGTAAATGTTGAGCTGGAATTATTTTGTTTATGAATGTCGTTAATGCGGTAATATTTGAAGAGAAAGGAGTTTAATGAATCATTTTCAGTTATAAAAGTATGAAAAAAATGTGACTTAAAATGTTTTGATATGATTCAAATCATATTTTTGAAGAAAGTTAAAATTGTCCAGCGAAGCGGGTGGGTAACAGCAAGTATACTGTCCAAATACACCATAAAATAATGTAATTTATAATTTTACATAGATATAAATATTAACAACCCCACATTTGTTGTTGCTAAGTTGAAATACATCCGTACCGACGCTACGAAAAAAAAAACTTATAAAATATATTTAATGTATCAAAAAAAGGTGGTTCCGTTAAAAATTCTACACCGGATTTTTTCATGATTGCAGTATTTCCTATATATTTTATGTCAGGATGTAATAAACCCAGTGAAAAAACCTAAAATAAATGTACAAAGTTATAAAAGCCTATCATAAAACATTAATCAGGTGAAATTTTACAAATTCATAAAATTTTCATTCATACATTAAAAAAAAACAAAAAGTATTTCTAAAATTTGTTCTTTTTACACAATCGTTATAAGGTTGTAAGGTTGATGACACGTCTGTCGAATTGGATGCGGCATTTAATGAAAAAATTCTTTATAAAACTTCGATGAAAATCCCCGTTTCTTGTCTCTGTCTGATCAATGTGAAATAATTTGAATGTACGTATATAAAGTCAATGGAGTATGTTTAAATACATAAGTAGTATTATGTGCTGAAAATGAGTTATTACAAAATTGATTGAGAAAAGTGCCAAACAGATTTATAGCAAACATCAGAAAGACTTCAAAAAGAAGTATTTATTAAAACTTCCTTAAGATGTGTCAATTATGGCGTCGTAATGATTTCTTTTTTAATAATTAAGAACTCATTAAGTAGTATTTTTTCTGACTTCTCAAGAGGTCAGAATTGTGAATTCTTTACGAAGTATTTTTCTGATTTTGACGAAAGAAGTCAGACTTATAAGCACTGTAAGAAGTCTATTTCTTAATTCTGTAAGTAGTCGAAAATATGAACTCGTTAAGAAGTCTTTTGTCGAGTTTTTTATAGTCAGAAATATGAGGTCTCTTTTAGACTTCGATTAGATTACATTTTTCTGAAGTGCATTTAACTCAAATTATATCTACTGTTTTCGAATAATAACCCACGATTTAATTAGTTTTTGTTTCAAGGTCTTTGTTTTTTTCATTTATTTCTATTGAAAATTGATTTGGAGGATTTTCGTTGAGCAAAAAAAAAAATCGAAGATTAAGGCCTCGAAATCAACGATTTGGTAGAAATTTAAATTTTGAGATACTGTTTAAGTTTTCAAATCTACTTAAATAAATAGGTTGTGTTATTTATCCTTGAGAAAATCTACGTCTTAGAAAAATTAAAAAATAAATATTTATCAATTCTTGTAAATAAATTATTAGCATTATTGTATGGCCATTGTGGTGTAATGGATAGAATGACGGTCTCGTCCCAAAAGAGCTTTCTCTTGTTTATTTTCGCTTAGAATTCTTAGCTTTTTAATATTTTTTGCTGTATAAAATTCTACCCATCTTGCGTTCCAATTTTTAACGGGCTTTTATGATCTTTCCAATAATTTTGTGTACAGTGTAAATGCAGGAAGTTTCAAAACGATATGAAATTCAAATTCTCGATCAATTTTTCACCAAGTATATTGCATATAACATACATATAACGTGAACGTAAGAACGTGCCAAGAAAATATTATAAGATCCATACTCTGTCGTATCGTAGTAATACAGCCAATACGATGGTGATGGTTTGTGTGCCATTGACTATAATATCACACTCTGGGTGGTTACCTATATCGCTGACTATGTCTTAAGGTCGTTCAAATGTAAAACCTTTTTGTATAAATATAGAGAGACAGCACTTAGAGTTAAATATCTCTTGTTCTAATGAACATAGAATGTTTGTTTTGATGTTTCGACAACACTCAGTGACTTAAGATCTATCATTTGAGTTATTAAACACCCAAATTGGTTGAGTTGGAAATTGTTGAACATTTTTTGTATTATTTAAATGGTTTATAGTATCGGGTTTGGAATTTATCGACTTAAATAATTAAATTTACCGAGTTATTGACAATATAAATATATATTTTTGTACTTCTATGGTAGCGAAGCGCCGCGTACCAGTAAGTAATTATTTTATAGCTATTTTCGAGCTTAGAAACTGTAGAAAAAGAAAAAATTTTCGATTTCAATTCGAAATTATGAATAAGATGTGAAAATGGATCCTATGCCACTCAAATTATGGAAGGAAAAATGTATCTAGAACAAGTAAAACTTACTGTCCTATTTCCAATTATGTCGTTTTTGTATGATATAATAGAAAATAGGACAGTAAGTTTTACTTGTTTTGAATGGGAAATGACCCTCCAAAAAGCGAACTTTGACCTTGATTATCTTGCGATCTAAATGGATAAAAATTTGACTACTAATTACATAAATAATGTTTTTCGGAGTTCTTGAAAAATTATTTTGATAAAAGATGTTGAAAACTGATTTCATGCTGCAATCACCTTAAAAGAGAAATATAAAATCGATAATTTAATATTGTTATATAAAGACATTTCTATGCTGTAATTTAACCAAATTTCTATATATTTTATTGTGCAAAATAAAAATCATTTGATATTTTTATCATATTTCTTCAAAGCTTTTTTTTTTTTGTGAAAGCTTTCATAGAAAAAAGTTGTTTCTATACACGCATTCTAAAACTTTTATTTTAACATCACATGAAATTCAACGTAGATGATAAATATTATTTTCTAACTCCAGGGACATAATTAGATTATCTTTGCTTGATTTTTTTTTTCCGTTATTTAAACAAAATCATGATAAAATTCATGATTAAAACTAACTATGCATGCAACTTTGCTGGCAACATAAGTAGATTACCTTTGGTTGGCTTTTGTTTTCTGGTTATCTAATCAAAATCATGATAAAATTCATGATTAAAACTAACTGTGTATGCAACTTCGCTGACGTGGTTTGTTCATATAAAATTTTATTTTAATGGGAATTCAGAATTCGTACTTAATACGTTCTTAATGTTCTGTCATATGTAGAAGCATAAATACGACTTTTAAAATTGCCTATACTTAATTAAGCTTGGAAAATTTTTGTTTTTCATTGTCCTATGAATGTTTATTCTTAATCTGTCTTTCTATTCATCAAGTCATGTAGACTGTAGATGTTTACAAGCACAACTTAATGCCTTTCATAACCGACTCAGTGGCCAAGTGAGTTTACTAATATTAGAGGTTGCGGGTTCGAATCTAGGTAGCGGCATTTTGATCAATTTGAATAAAATTATAGGGGTGGTTGGTTGATCAAACTGCCGTTGCTTGGATAAAAACGAAGTAACCGGCTCCACCAACAACATAACAACAATATAATTGCCGCTTTGTGCTAGAAGGAGAATCTTTGGCTTCAGGTGATGGAGTGTATTAAAAGAGGGTACAGAGGACCAAAAGGTATAGATACAAGGAACGCATTTGTAGTTCCCCTCTTAATATCTGAATCTACTTCCTTTCATCCTGTGCTTTCGACTTACCAAAGACAACCAGGTTTAAATGTCAAAGGAGCATACAATGTTTTTATTTTATTTTTGAGTTTATACTATTTGAGCTATGAAAACTGTTTGTAACGATTAGAAATAAGTGACTTTTCCAGGCATTAATGCATACAGATTAGTAACTACCTCATTTAAACTAATTAATATATTAGATATATTATAAGTCTAATAAGTCGAATTTTCATTCGAAAAAGCTTGCTTGTTCATCCATCTGTCCCTTACCCAATAATTTTAAAGAAAACGAAAATTTTCTGAAAAAAATTTTTAAGCGAATAATAATCAATCTCCCTCCAGCACTAACAACACCTGAAATTTAAAAAAATTGCCCAAATAATTTGCAATTACTTTACGACTTTTTAATATCTCGAATTTAGGTTATTTGTGATAATTTTTAACCGATTTCAAAAAAGATGTTTCTCAATTCGACAGCATATATATGTATGTTTTTATGAGTGCTCGCGGATAACTTCGTCGTTTATGAACCGATTTTGATGATTTTTTTTTTGTTAGAAAGGAGATTTCCCAAGGGTGGTACCATGATAAGGAAAACACGATCTGATTTCCCTAAGGGAAGCGATGGGGCTAAAATAATTTTTAGTGGTTAAATTTCATCCAAATGAAAAATTTTTCGTAGTTAAAATACTCAAAAACAAAAATTCAATGGATCCATGACGATCCATGCTCCAAATTTTGAACTCTTAAAAATAGAAAAAAAACTCCGAAGTCAAAAAATGTTTGATATTTTAAAACAAAACACTTTTTTCACAAACTGTTTAGATTCGCCCACAATTTCAGCTCAAATTTAGCTAATAAGCACATATATAATTGCAATACATATTATTATTTATTTTGTGTTTATATTTGTGTGGACTACACATATTTAGAGTATTTTACTAATGCTTATCCATAATTAAAAATTGATACTGAATCTTATGTCGGTTATCTAAAGAATTAACTCTGTTAGTTAGCTTTTAACTCATGTAACTAAAAATCTTAGGAAAATTCATCCTTAATACAATAAAATTTTCTTAAAACTATACGTTTAAGATTATGAAGAAAAAAAAATGTATTTATTGTCGTAGGTAATAAAACTGTTTAATAAATAATAAAATAATCGTATATTACATAAATTTAATTGAACATATTTAATTAATTATGTCGTCATATCAACCAACATAAACAGTTATAAATATTAATGAATTTTATTTAAAATACATTCATGCAAATGATGTAGAAGATATTTTAAATAACATTCTTTTCTACATATAAATTTAAAATAAAAAATATTTATTATTATTATTATTATTTTTAATAAATAAATTTTAATGAGTCACACATTCATATCACACATAATAATAATTATTATAAATACAAACATGTCAATAATAATTAAAAATAATTAATTGTAAATATACGAAAATAAAATAAATTTAAAAAAAAAAAGACAATTAATCAAATATCGCAAAGATAAAATATTTAAATTCAATGCATTTACATTATCACTTGTAGTATGTTTTGAAAATAATGTTAGGATCTTAATATTGGGTACTTGGGTGAAAAATAAAGCATGAAATTTGGCAAAAATTAAAATTTATGTAGAAATATTCTAAATTTGAGTCATAAAATTACATGATTAATTTATTATCTTACAGTTAAAATTCGATATTTTTATACTTGTATATCACGTGACTTAAAACACCAGTCTGTCACGATGTGACGTCATTTCGGTAAAATTATTAGTTATTTTTGTTCAATCTCTCAACAGTATCTTAATTTGTAAAAAAAATTCAAATTGTTATGTTTTATAATCAATGTTTTATTACACCAGTATTCTCAATATTATATACCGATATTACGTCACAGACTACCTTTTGCTAAACTACCCTATTCTAAATATTTACTAAAAATTTCCAAATTACAACAAAATTAATTTTCTTGTATAACTAAAAAAAAAAAAAAATAGTTTTCCTTAAAAAATTGAAAAAACATGACTTTTTCGTTCCGAATAATTTAAAATCGAATGAAGGAATTTCTCTAATTTACTTCAAAATGGGTATAGTAAACCATCATTCAAAAAAATAAAAAATTATTACTGTAAATTATTACAGTTAAATTAAAATTCACTTAAATGAGCAGAACAGAAATTGCGTTAAAAAAAAATTGAATGAATCATTCACCTTAAGCCACTCCTAGTTTTATTATAAAGGATTTAAAATATCTAATACAGTTTTTTTACCATCAACGTTCAAAACAATGTTGTAATTTGGTACAAGGATTCTACTACAAATAGAAAAACAATTATTGATTTACATACAAATGTCTTAAATTTTTTGTACAAATTTAAAAACATTTTACAATTATAGATTTTGAATAAGATTATGACATCAAATTGTTGATTTAACCTTATAGATAATAAATAAAAATATAAATTACATCAGGCTGCAGAATTAGTCGATATTGGTATTTTTAAAACATGAACACAATGTTTTTATTTAATATCTATGACAATATGTCTACAAGTGTATTTTGGGTCAATGTGCCAAAATATTTTTAAACTATTATATATACTGGCTGAATTATAAAATTCGCTGCTTTCAGACGAAACTGCTACAATTTCTTTATAACAAAATACTAGCTAATTTTAGCGTTTGTGTTCATCAGTTAGAATCTACTAGAGTTATCAAAATTGTTTATTATTATCAATATTTTAAAATACACTAAATACAAAGTTTATTATGTAAAACTTAATTTTTATACATGTGTTTATGAGATAAAATGTTTGAAACAAAAGTTGTTTGCTTTTAAAAAAACAAACATTTGACGTATTTTAATTTTTTTCTATATCTTTTAGTTTTAACAATTAGGGCATGGATTCATGGATCCTATTTATCTTATTCACGGACTTCTTCCAATTTTTAGATCAAAAATACACTGTCGTCAAATTTCAGCTCGCTATCTAATTCCGTTTTTAAATTATACTGACATACGAAAATGGACTTATTAGATGATTCTGTGAATATCTGTATTAAAGTTTGGTAGTGCCGTCAATATTAGTGTTACAAACTTAAGATTAAATTTAATATACCCTCATATAAATGAAAAACTCAGTTTTACTTCCACAAGTACTCAGAATGTAAAACGAATATCAAAACAAGTAAATATAACAACTAACAGATTTACTTGTTTCGATACAATCGACATATGATTGATTGGACTATTCTTAATAAACATTCATAAAATACTATAAATATCCAGTGTATACAGTTATATATGTATACATGTATAATAATACTCTGTATTGTAATGATGTATATGTGTTTATTAGCTAAATTTGAGCTAAATTTGAGCTAAAATTGTGGAAAACTCGAAATTTGAAAATTTTTTGTATTTGAATTTTTCTGCTATCTTTTATAGTTTAAAACCTTGGTCAAGTATCCATTGGACCCAATGGACCGTTTTTGCTCATTCACGAACGTGAAACTAACTTTTCATGTGCAAAATACGCCACCTCGTTATTGAGTTCAAAAATTTTGTTTGTGCGGCCAATATTAGGTATAAGAACGTATAAACGTCAAAAATTTCATTCTGCGATTTTCTTTGTCTATCCACCTCTTTTTCTGGTGTCTTCGACTTGGAGAACACTCCATTTACTAGCTAATCGAATTATTTAATCTAATTTTTTTAATTATTTGTAAATGATTAACCAATAAAAAAAATCCATTTTCTATGATTATCGTTCTTTATCAATTATGAAAATGGATATCATGAAGCGAGCAGCAGACAGACAGACAGGCGGTTTATAGAGTTGAATGAATGGTTTTTATGATTGCATGACTAAATATTTCAACAATATTTTTTATTAGCATGCACACACACAGTCTTTTAATGTTACATTTAATATCATTTAAAAATAAAGAAAAAAGCTTAAAGCTGTCTATTTTATTTATATTTTACATTTTATTGTGTAGTTATATTCTTATTTTATTTGTTAGATAATTTAATCAAATTTTATTTAATACAATTTTATTGGTTTTTTTATTTGACTATAAAAAGTCATCCACCAATGAAAGAAACATTATAATTTGCGAATTTCTTTTAAATTTTCAGTATCGGGGGAGCCCACGCGAGGATTTTTGAATTTACTCGAGCGCGTCAGATTCAGATATGGAAGAGATCTTATCTCTTGTTGAGTAACTCCACCAAATCTCTAATGCCTGGCGTATTGGATAGCTGATCAGGATAGTAAAAAAAAAATTTTTGCGCTTCAGATTAAGACATTGTTGATTGATTATGTGTTGAAAAATGTACCTTTTAGAAATCTGACGATTTGGGCGCAAGAACCATACAGATCCTAATATGACACGCTCCATTTAATCGAACTATCGATTTTTTTTTACATTTCTAAGCAGCTACTACCCTGCGTGGCCCCATATAGAGTACTAAGATTTGGTGGAGCTACTCAACAGATGAGTAAGATGTTTACCAAATCTTAAACAGTCGCATTCGAGTAAATAAAAAATTCCTGCTTTGGCTCCCCTACCATAAGTCCATGTAACAAGGAGAGTTTCTGACTCTTCTACCTTAAGGAATAATGAACTAAAAAGTAAAAAATAATATTAAACTAAAAACTTCAATAAATAATTTTCTTGTGATCAAGTACCTTTCGATATCAGCGGTAACGAATACATTTTTAGCTAAAGATATGTTTGAAGCCGACTTTAAAAGGTAATTCATTGATCACAAGGAAATAGTTAATAAAAGCTTTAAGTTAAAATTTATTTTTACTTTTAAGTCATGTGACAAGAAGAAGTTCCAACGGGAATGCCGGTTAAATATATTGTTGACTGAAAAAAATTTTAAAAAAATATCGCCTTTAAAAAATGATTTAAAAAGTAAAAAATTATTTTAAAATAAAAATTTCTATAATTAATTTCCTTTTGATCAAGAACCTTTCGAAGTCACCGCCAACGAATAAATTTTTTAGCTAAGGATATGATTGGCGCCGACTTCAATAGGTAAATAATTGGTCACAAGGAAATTATTTATAGAAGTTTTAATTCTAATTTTTTTTTTCCTTTATAGTTTTGCCATAATTGAAAATTGCAATTTTATATCATTAGACGTTTTTATAACGCGATCAAAGTTGAAGTTCATACTTTTTCATGAATTTTTTATGGGTTTAAACCGCAGTTTTCATATTCTTATATGCTTTGTCCTATGATCTCGAAAGAATTTTCGATTAAAAAACTGCCCAGGAAATATATTCTACGCATTTTCGTACTTTTATCTCATCGATTCTTTGCCACTCACGTAAAAGTATTTACATTTCTAAAACAGCTGTCTACGTTGTAAATAAATTTGTATAAAATATTTATTTAAAACATTATTTAAGTTATTTAAAATATTTATTATTTGAAATTTTCTCGTAAAAATGTATTTTATAAAAGTTACTTTACAAAAATTTGATTGTATAAAATTTATAAAATAAAAATGTGGATACGTTTACTGATTGAATTATCTTTAAATATCACTCGTATCTACAGTAAAATCTGATTATTTTGTATTATAGTTCGAAATAGAAAATTCAATTTTCACATATTGAAAATAAAATTTATATTTTTACGTATATGTGATTTTTTTTTTGTAATTTAATACATATACCATTAAAATTTAATGGTAAAAATTACTTTGTAAACATAATATTTCGAAATTTCCAAACTCAAAAATTTCCTAAATTTTTCAGTATTTTTTTAAGGGTTGATACCTCTTTGAAAAATAGAGAAAATCAGGAAAAAATTTTGTTTTAGAATTCAATTAACTCCGTTTAGAAATTCACCCAAAATTTACAAAAATCGGGGGTATCAAATGATTGAATGCGTAGTTTTTGAGATATCAATTGAAGTCGTATCCGAAGAGCAATATTTCTATCTCATTTCAATTGATATCTCAGAAACTACTCATCCAATCGTTATATAAATGTCATTTTGGTATTTTTTAGAACTTAATTTTTATAGGATATTTTAGTGATTTTTTGGTTAAAAAATTAAAAAAATTACAGGCAGTTTGTTTTTTTAGGAAACAATTTATAATAGGATCAAGTTAAGACGCTCTTGGCTCAGTGGCCAAGTGAGTAAACCCTCTAATACCTTTACCCATTTGACTACTTAGACAGGAAATTGCGGGTATAATATAAAAAAGGGGTAAATGGTTGAGCACACTGACGTCGCTTGGACAAAAACGATGTAACCGACTCCACCAACGACATAATAACAATATAATTTCCACCTGTTTCTCTAAGGTATCTTTGCCTTCAGGTGTGAAGTGTTCTAAAGAAGAGTATAGAAGGCCAAAAAGTCTAGGTACAAGGAACGCGGTGTCGTTCCCCTCTTAATATACTCTAAGACGCTCTTTTATGGTTCCCAAACGGAATTTTGAAGTTATTCAATTTCAAACCATTCTCACTTAAAGTAAATACATTTTTTTGTACGAATGTCTTTTATCAAAAACAATGAAAAGCTTCAAAAAGCACTAATTCTATTCTAAATCAAATAAAAAAGCAATGAGTATTCAAATATTCTCATCGAAATTATTACCATTGTTCTATTCTTCAAGTTATTCGATCCTCATTTCATAGTATTCTTAAAACCTATAGCACTGATGTCAAAAATAATACAGCTAGTTACATTACTTAACATGGTAAATTGGCATAAAATTTTTATGACATAAATCCATCAATACTTCGTTTCCTTTAAAAAAATTTTAACGTCGGATATATTTGATCAAAATAACGTGCATTAAGGAAATACTAAAACTAATAGTCAACTACAACATCCGACGTAAATGTAGTACTCAGTCCCGATCGATTTAGAGTTAAAAAAAAACACACACACACAAATTCAATTTTATTGACATCAACATTTTATTTTTTATTACAAATTATATGCAGTGTTGATCATAATGTGTTTATGATTCAATAAAAAAATAAAAATAAATAAATACGTTATCAATATATCCAATATCATATTACTTATTAAACGATGTATTTAAAAGGTATTGGGTAAACCAATCGAATTTTCAAATGCCATTCAATCAATAACATATACTCGGGTATCACTTTTGCTTATTTTCGTTTTTTTACCGATTTTAAAACATTAAATACTCTTTTTATTCAGTGTTGAGTTGTTTATCAGAATTTATTTTGTTTATCTATCTAAAATGTTCATTTTAGAGTGAAAAACTTAAACCATAAAATTAATGTATTTTATAATTTTAAATAAGCGTGTAAGAATCAGGTCGTTGCGTTTTTTTATTCCAAACGGAGACAATCTTAGAAAATTTAAAAGTATGCTAATATAATTTAAAAAAATGCATTACCCAGATTTGCCAGTCTTCTAATTACAAGAGCTTGATAGAGACAGGGAAAATTCGGTCTTAAACTAAAAAAGAGAGGAATAGAATAAGTACTTGCCTCTTCTATGTTGTTTTAACTAAGATAGATTCGAGATTACCTCCCAAATTGAAAATTTAACAGCTGATTTAGTTTAGTGATGCTTAGATTCGTACACTTTTCTGCTAACTCCTCATCAACGGCCTCAATATTTTCTTAAATAAAATCCAAATCAGATTTATGTTGTATCTCAATCGGTAAATTAAGCACTTTGTTCTTGATTCACCCATTACATATCCTGAACGTCTAAAGCTTTTGTACAAAGTAATAATTAATTAAAAGTTTTGAACGATAAAAATTGCCGCAGAATTTATTCCCTACCAGACCAATACGTATGCTTGCACATTCAATTAAAAAAGTTTATTTATTTATTTATTTTTTTGTTGTTGAATGTTCTCATAAGGTTGTTGCCCGTTACAGGAAATTTATTTTATACATTTTGTGTTTTCTTATTATTTTAAATGTCAACAAAAAATCATCAAAACAATTGATAAAAAGATTTTATATTATATAAAATATGTGACAAGGTTTTTAACAAATATATAATTAAATAATATATAGAGATACCAAAATATTATTATTAAACAGACAAGAAACACGTAGGAAGTGAAATGTTATATCGGAAGTTAATATTACATCTTGTATACCTCCAAGATATGTACTATGTTTCGATTCTAAGAAATTATTGTAATATAAATAGCCATAAGCTTATTATTTATTTTACAAAAATATTTATGTCTAGATAAAGGAATTTAAGTAAATGCGTGTAACTTATATTTAGGTCAATCTAGTAGAAATCGAAGCATAAGTACGCATATGCAACACATGAGTCTGAGAGAGAAAGTGATACATAAAGATTAGTGACGAATACTGTGTAAATAATATTTAAAAATAGGTATAAAAAATACAATTTTTTTTATTCTCGGTTAGGATATAATTAAGTATAGAATACAGAATATAAAAGAATATCCTTTATTATTTCAATTTTCAAGTACAAATAACTCAAAAAACACTATGAAATTTGGTATGTACAATATTGTAATACAAACGGCTTGTCGAAGAGTTTTACTCGAAAAAATGTTTCTAAAGTGAAAATCATAATTCGATTTTATATTTAAAAATGATTTTTTCGATGAAAACTCTTGGATAAGTCCTCCGTTTTCATATCAATATTTTGCATAACATTTGAATATTTGTTTTTTGAGTTACTTCAGCGTGAAAATTCAAAGATGTTCACATAATGGTGCTTCAGTAGAGTGCTTCAGTATTATGTTTCAATCCACCTTAAGGACAAATCTTAATCACAATCATTGAAAATATATAAAAAACAACTTGACAATTATAAATAAATATGTAGATCGCAAAATACAGTAATGAAATTTTAATAATTAATAAATTTATTATTCAAGGCTATGGTAGTCCATAACATTTTATATCATAACAATAAAATTTTATTGATTTTGATTTGTTAAAAACATTTTAAAAAAAATTAAATTTTCAAATATAAAATAAATTGAAAACATTATTATCTCACATAAATAAAACCTAATATCTATTACATTTAAGTGACGAGAGAATGGTTATTTGTGTTTGTTATTTAAAAAGTTATATCATTCATCAATAAAATGATATTATAAATAAAATATTACATTTATATTTATTAATAACAATAATCAACATCAAATATTTTATATATACCAGACATTGTAGACATCAAATACTTTAAAAAAATGTTTTATCCATCATTGAAATAAATGAAATGCCAATGGAATTCTTACAGAACGTATTAAGTGAATAAAAAAGTGTGATGAAATTTATTCTTTCGACACTATACAATCTAAATCAGAAAGACTTCAAAAATTCCAGATAAACAGCAAAAATCAAAATCAGAAAGACTTAAAAAAAAGAAGTCATTATTAAGACTTCATTAAGATCGCAGGAAATCAGAATTATGAATTCCTCAAGAAGTCTTTTTTTTGGGATTTTCAATGTTAGTCAGAATTATGACCTCTACAAGAAGTCTTTTTCTTGAGTTCAGTAAAAGGACGGAAATACAAGAAATAATACCCTACAGTTTAATAAGTTTTTATTTCAAATTCCTGTTATCATTGTTTGTGTAACTTCAACATCATATTTCATTATATGGGCTTATAAAAGTGGAGAATACGATAATTTAATGCTATTTTATGTATGCTATATTATGCTATTCTTGGCAATGTTAATACAAAATCATCAAAATTTTTCTGGTCACCAGTTATTGCACAAAAATACTAAAAAAATTTGTGTTTGTCAAACTATTCTTTTCTACCAATAAATTTTATACTTTTCGACTGGCCGCAAACGTTCTTTATAATAAACATTTTATTAGACAATGTCAAAATTTAATTTTGTCAATTTCGAAATAAAAATATATTTAACTTGAAGTGGAGAATTGTACATATACATAGGCTGATAAAGCCCGACCAATATAGTGTTAATTTATACTTATGATCGGCATAAATTTGACATCAGTGTGACAGTGCAAATGTTTTTTATTGAAGTGTTCAATTTTCATTCTGCCTCAAATACCTACAGTCGAGCAATTCTTCGACTTACAAAGCTGCGTGCAAATAGGAGAGACTTTTAAAGTGTTATCAAAATCTCTATGAAAATCTCCCGTTCAAATTTTGTTTGCACTTACTTTGCTTTTATCTAAACTGATTAATTTTTCACTTTAAGAATAGTGAATCAAAATTTCTACACCAATATTTTGTATTTGATAAATAATTTGCAAAGTTAAGTAATGCTGAATAAACTATGAACTTGATTCTCCTTGTATTTGCATATATTTTATAGATATCCTCTTGAAATATTATTTGAAATGAGCAAACAAATAAATCGTTTCATGATGATATATACACGTCTGCCTATGTTCTGTGTTTCTGGATAATCTCATATGAATAGTGTATATGAATTTATGCATATTCAGTTTCAAAATAAATGCATCAATTTAAATAATATATTCTTTGGACAATTTCCATGTGTATAAAACCATAGCTGATTCATTAAATTATGCTCGGTTGAAACTACTCGAAGTATAGTTGAGAAGATTATTCTTTATCCACCTTCAAAGTTTAGGAATCTTAGACGATATCATATGTAGATTTTTGTAGGAGAATGATGAAACCTTTATTCAACTTGTTTGTATTTCTAACAACCTCTAGAAAGTTAGACGTTTGGTTATGGTATAAAAGAATGGTCCAAACGAAATTGTCGTTTGAATTAGCATCCTATTTGTGGACCCTAGACGATCCTAGACAACCTACTCCTGAATTTTTAGAAATCTTTAAATTTATTAATTATGGTAGCAATCTCAGAGGAAAAATTTTGGCATTTATCGTTTTTTCTTGCCAATATCCTATCGTTTAATTTGTATATGGCATATAAAAATTATATATCACTCTGCCGTACCCCACGAGACATATTTTCCTTCCATAGGAACGGGATGCCCTGAATGAAAACACAGAAGACCATCGGTAAAATGGATGATTCCCCTCTCATATACTAATCAATCTAACAGAGCAAACTATTCAAGTTTTTTGCCAATTAATGATCAAATTGGTACCTCTTTTATGAGATGAGTGACCAAGCCTAAGAATATTTTACAAGTATAATATTTTTCTTGATTGGTGCGTTTGTTTTGAGTTCGTGTATACAAATTCAATGTATCACATAACATATTTACAAATATCAATAGTAAGTAATATCGATTTCTCTATGCCATTAATGAATAATAAATGCATTTTCAATACATCATATCATTGCAATTCCATGTATTATTGAATTTTCTATAATACTACATATTTACGTTATGTGTTTGCATATATTGCATAAGTTTTGCTTGATTGAAAAAATTTATTTCCTATATTTCCTTCTAAAACATATTTGTAATTTTTCGATGAGGAAACTTCACTGTTTCTAGATTTCACCCGGACTCCCCATAAGTCAGATTTTCTTTTATTTAAATAATACAAAATAACAAACCGCCGAAAAAATCTGGAAAGCAAAAAATAAACCTTTTTAATTTAATCTTAATAACTAAGTTCTTAAACTAATGTTAGTATACCTAAGTATATATTTTTGTAATTAATTTGAGTTTTTAATTAACCTTAATTACAGTTCTAAGTACATCATAGTAAAGTAGTTGGCCGCTTATCACGCTTTACTTAATTAGCTTACCAAACGCTTAACTAAAAAGTTTATTTTTTGCTTGTCAATTTTTTCGGCGGTTTGTGTTTTTTAATAAAAAGTTTTTATTTTATAATTTGTTGTTGCTTTAATCTACTAATTAACTACATGCTTAATTTTTACTAACACAACTCAGTATTAAAATTTTACCATCTTTCGGGTGGGAATTTTCCAAATTGATGTGTGACCAACTTCGAGGTACATACATTACAATCAGCAAGTGAAAAATCAATCATGCCTTGTTTTCCTATCCTTAGTGTTGGCATTTTTCAATAAAAAAACTTTCCAATAACAATCTGACTACTCTGTTAAATGTTATGCGTAATCATACATAAAAAAATATATACGCGTCGACTTGAATACCTTATTTTTCGTCGGTTTAAAAGTCATTCAGACAAATTTGGACAGACTAAACAATTAGAAATTCCAAAAACTACGCTATTTTCAAGCATAAATAACTCATACTATCGTGAAAGCTAGTCAAAGTTACCTTCTGTACAACGCATTTTGACCAACAAGTTTTCTGTTTTCCATTATACTTGCTAAATTTTATTATATTTGGATAGTTATTTTTTTAGGTTATTAAGTTAATTGAGTTAATTAATTATAATTGTGCACAAAAATTTGCGAAAATATTTGAATTGATTGAAATTTCTACTGCTTTGTATGTCCAAATTGTTATATCCATTTTTTTTGGGTCTTTATTATGAATACGTCTTTTTTAGTTGTGTCTTCGCTAAAAATATTTTTCAAAAGTAAAAAAAAAAAAAATAATTTATTACTAAATGTATTAAAAAGTACAAAATATTATTTTCTCGTTAGTACATATCGTATCTTAGGTACAATTTTATATTACATTTCTCAACATAAGTTAGGCTTTGATTATGTTGAAAGTGTTTTTTATAATTAAATTTTTGATATCAAAAATTCATACTTTTCATAACATTTCTAAATTGAAAAATAAAATTTTATTTTACGTTTTTTACAGTGTATAAGTGATTTTTTGATCTAAAAATACTATTGATATATGAATATTGTGTGTAAACATATCATGAAAATGGTATTTTGTATATATGAGAAAAGGTTAAAGGTATAACGTACTACAAAAAGGTCTTGAAAAAATATCAGCTCAAAAATAGTTTGCAGAAATTATCGTCCTTTCACTCAGTCTTTTTTTAATTGTCGTACACCAATTGCTGTTTAAAAGTATATACAATTAATTTTAATTGTAACTATTCCTTGAATATAGTCACGCAACTCGAGAATGGAGGTAGTTTATAATCACTGCTCTAACTAATAATCAATTAAGAAGACTCTCTGATACTACTCAATTCGTTAGCACACCGCCTGAATTTTTAACGATTAATGAAACGCTAAATCTTCAGTCGTAACTTCGTTATGATTTGAGGAACAACTTTTTCCTCTTCGAAATTTTGAAAACTGGACAATTTTCTTTTTTTAAGATAGTAACATTTTAAACGTTATAAAATTCGGTGTATGTTGTTTGACAGTTTGTATGTTTTTTTACATTTTTTATCGATTTATCTTTCTATTTAATAACCTCGAATATCCGTCAATTAGAAGTTGTTGTTGATTAGAATAAAATTGGATAAGAATTGGGCGTCATAGAGCTAATTAATTTTTTTGGATTTTATGACGTCATAGAATTCAAAAAATTAAATTTATCGATATCTTGGCCAAATTTTTACCGATTTGAATGAACTTTTTTTTGAAACTCACTAATTTTGGGTTATACTATTCATTTTAAACACTAATAATTCACTTTATTCAACTCTTATATGAAATACTATAGCCTGACCCTCATTATCTGGATATTTATTGTAGATATGCTTTTTTTAACCCAAAATTTAAAAACTATGACCTAATTTTAGTTAAATTACATACTTTGTTTGTCAAAATTGGATAAGAATTGAGCGTGATAGAGCAAAATTAATTTTTTTTAACTTTATGACGTCATAAAGTTCAAAAAAATAAATTTATCGATATCTTGGCCAAATTTTAACCGATTTGAATGAACTTTTTTTTGAAACCCACTAATTTTGGGTTATACTTTTCATTTTTAATACTAGTAATTCACTTTATTTAACCCTTATATGAAATACTATAGCCTGAGCCTCATTATCTTGATATTTATTGTAGATATGGTTTTTTTAGCCCAAAATTTAAAAACTATGACCTAATTTTAGTTAAATCACATACTTTGTTTGTCAAAATTGGATAAGAATTGAGTGTGATAGAGCAAAATTAATTTTTTTTTAAGTTTATGACGTCATAAAGTTCAAAAAAATAAATTTATCGATATCTTGGCCAAATTTTAACCGATTTGAATGAACTTTTTTTTGAAACCCACTAATTTTGGGTTATACTTTTCATTTTTAATACTAATAATTCACTTTATTTATCCCTTATATGAAATACTATAGCCTGAGCCTCATTATCTGGATATTTATTGTAGATATGCTTTTTTTAACCCAAAATTTAAAAACTATGACCTAATTTTAGTTAAATCACATACTTTGTTTTTCAAAATTGGATAAGAATTGGGCAGGATAGAGCAAAATTAATTTTTTTTAACATTATGACGTCATAAAGTTCAAAAAATAAATTTATCGATATCTTGGACAAATTTTAACCGATTTGAATGAACTTTTTTTTGAAACCCACTAATTTTGGGTTATACTTTTCATTTTTAATACTAATAATTCACTTTATTTATCCCTTATATGAAATACTATAGCCTGAGCCTCATTATCTGGATATTTATTGTAGATATGCTTTTTTTAACCCAAAATTTAAAAACTATGACCTAATTTTAGTTAAATTACATACTTTGTTTGTCAAAATTGGATAAGAATTGAGCGTGATAGAGCAAAATTAATTTTTTTTAACTTATGACGTCATAAAGTTCAAAAAAATAAATTTATCGATATCTTGGCCAAATTTTAACCGATTTGAATGAACTTTTTTTTGAAACCCACTAATTTTGGGTTATACTTTTCATTTTTAATACTAATAATTCACTTTATTTATCCCTTATATGAAATACTATAGCCTGAGCCTCATTATCTGGATATTTATTGTAGATATGCTTTTTTTAACCCAAAATTTAAAAACTATGACCTAATTTTAGTTAAATTACATACTTTGTTTGTCAAAATTGGATAAGAATTGAGCGTGATAGAGCAAAATTAATTTTTTTAACTTTATGACGTCATAAAGTTCAAAAAAATAAATTTATCGATATCTTGGCCAAATTTTAACCGATTTGAATGAACTTTTTTTTTAAACCCACTAATTTTGGGTTATACTTTTCATTTTTAATACTAATAATTCACTTTATTTATCCCTTATATGAAATACTATAGCCTGAGCCTCATTATCTGGATATTTATTGTAGATATGCTTTTTTTAACCCAAAATTTAAAAACTATGACCTAATTTTAGTTAAATTACATACTTTGTTTGTCAAAATTGGATAAGAATTGGGCGTGATAGAGCAAAATTAATTTTTTTTAACTCATGACGTCATAAAGTTCAAAAAAATAAATTTATCGATATCTTGGACAAATTTTAACCGATTTGAATGAACTTTTTTTTGAAACCCACTAATTTTGGGTTATACTTTTCATTTTTAATACTAATAATTCACTTTATTTATCCCTTATATGAAATACTATAGCCTGAGCCTCATTATCTGGTTATTTATTGTAGATATGCTTTTTTTAACCAAAAATTAAAAAACTATGACCTAATTTTAGTTAAATCACATACTTTGTTTATCAAAATTGGATAAGAATTGGGCGTGATAGAGCAAAATTAATTTTTTTTAACTTATGACGTCATAAAGTTCAAAAAAATAAATTTATCGATATCTTGGCCAAATTTTAACCGATTTGAATGAACTTTTTTTTGAAACCCACTAATTTTGGGTTATACTTTTCATTTTTAATACTAATAATTCACTTTATTTATCCCTTATATGAAATACTATAGCCTGAGCCTCATTATCTGGATATTTATTGTAGATATGCTTTTTTTAACCCAAAATTTAAAAACTATGACCTAATTTTAGTTAAATTACATACTTTGTTTGTCAAAATTGGATAAGAATTGAGCGTGATAGAGCAAAATTAATTTTTTTAACTTTATGACGTCATAAAGTTCAAAAAAATTAATTTATCGATATCTTGGCCAAATTTTAACCGATTTGAATGAACTTTTTTTTGAAACCCACTAATTTTGGGTTATACTTTTCATTTTTAATACTAGTAATTCACTTTATTTAACCCTTATATGAAATACTATAGCCTGACCCTCATTATCTGGATATTTATTGTAGATATGCTTTTTTTAACCCAAAATTTAAAAACTATGACCTAATTTTAGTTAAATTACATACTTTGTTTGTCAAAATTGGATAAGAATTGAGCGTGATAGAGCAAAATTAATTTTTTTTAACTTTATGACGTCATAAAGTTCAAAAAAATAAATTTATCGATATCTTGGCCAAATTTTAACCGATTTGAATGAACTTTTTTTTGAAACCCACTAATTTTGGGTTATACTTTTCATTTTTAATACTAGTAATTCACTTTATTTAACCCTTATATGAAATACTATAGCCTGACCCTCATTATCTTGATATTTATTGTAGATATGCTTTTTTTAACCCAAAATTTAAAAACTATGACCTAATTTTAGTTAAATTACATACTTTGTTTGTCAAAATTGGATAAGAATTTGGCGTGATAGAGCAAAATTAATTTTTTTAACTTTATGACGTCATAAAGTTCAAAAAAATAAATTTATCGATACCTTGAAGAAATTTTAACCGATTTTAATGAACTTTTTTTTGAGACCCACTAATTTTGGGTTATACTTTTCATTTTAAATACTAATAATTCACTTTATTCAAGCCTTATATGTAATACTATAGCCTGAGCCTCATTATCTTGATATTTATTGTAGATATAATTTTTTTAACCCAAAATTTATAAAACATGACCTAATTTGAGTAAAATTACATACTTTGTTAGTCAAAATTGGATAAGAATTCAGCGTGATAGAGCAAAATTAATATTATAGCCCGATCCTCATTACCTTGATATTTATTGTAGATATGCTTATTTTAACCTAAAATTTAAAACTATGACCTTATTTTAACTGGATTGCATACTTTGTTTGCCAAAATTGTATAAGAATTGAGAGTGATAGAGTAAAATTTTTTATTTTTTATTTTTATGACGTCGTAAAGTTCAAAAAATTAATCGTTATCTTGGTCGAATTTTAACCGATTTGAATGAACTTTTTTTTAAATCTACTAATTTTGTAACATTCTTCTCATTTTTAACACATATTATTTTCTTTATTTAACCGTTATATAAAAACGATCATGAAAAAAAATATAGCCAGTTCTTAAATTTGCACTATTGGAGCATCATCTCTTCCGTTGTTAAATTGACATTCTACACCTTTTTTCTTGATGCCTGATGAAAATTTGAGTAATATGTTCATAACTTTATTTCACCCTAGTATTTTGTATAGATCCTACTTTATGAACCATTTGGTTGCAAAATGTTTCCTATACCATACCATATTCATATATATAAAGTGTACATATTGTATAAAACTCCTGGAGTGATATGACTGTATTGTATAAATATATGTATTCTATGAACCGGATGTAGTAGTTACGTTATGTCAATCCAGTACCATTTCCCTTCCCCCATTTCTTTGTGTTCATTTTCTACCATTCCACACAAATATACCACACATCAATCAAACATCGACCTTTTTATATGTAATACTTATGTGCAGTTTAGTTTGTGATAAAAGATTTGCAAAATGGTAACAAATTAAAATAATTTCTACCTTTAAAAGCTATCGACTCTTTAGAAATATTCCAATAAGGCATTTTCAATATGGTTAGAGTAAAATCGAGGAACTTTATAACGTTTAGAAAAAAAAACTTCGATTTCTTAATAAAAAGTCACAAACTGAATTTTCCCAAATAAACACGATTTTTTGAAAATTACAGTGAAGTTTAAACCTTTTTTTATTTCTGTAAAAACACTGTCTGCCATTTTGGTTACGTAATAACGGTATATAATATTAGGAACAAAACATAACCTAGCAATTTCAAATATTTGTCTCCATATTAAGATATCTGTTGACTGAACTGACAAAGACAACTAATAATTTTTACCAAAATGACGTCACACCATGGCATTCTAGGTGATATATAGACCGAATTTCACTTTAAGATAATAAATTAATCATGTGCTTTTATGACTCAAACTCAAAATATTTCTACATAAATTTCAATTTGTTGTCAAATTTCAGGTTTTTTTTTACTAAAGTACCCTACAAATTCATGCGAAAGTTTACCATATGTAATTACACTCAGTACAGTCTTTGAGTGTTAAAATCTAATTTTTTTCTATATCAAATATTAAATTATGTTCCTGTTTTTAAAGCAATTAATTTTTTTTTTCCTTTTGTTTCAGGTAAATATTTTCAATAACAAGTGGTCGTTTTAAGTGAACGTAGATAAACTGAAGGTAACGTCCAAGGTGACTTTACTGTCATCATCTGAGTGCTGTCATATGTGAGCATTTTCATTAAGTTTAAATAATGTCGAGGTAAAAACAATTGTTCGATTTAAATGATATTTGATAAACATGTTCATTCCAATTAGAAAATTTTCAAAAAGTTTCCCCTTCGCTGGAGAAAAACTCCAAAAAACACGAACATTATATGAAGATGTGAATTTTTGCAATCGATGTGAAATGGAATACCATTATGAGAAAATACGATAACTATGTGGGAAAAAAATCTTCAATAATATTGTTTTCTATGTATGCTAGGAAGATGCGATTTATTGCAATCCATTATGTGGGAATATAGGGAAACGGTAATTTTCTAAAACCGCCTCCCGTTTTGGAAAGTTCTTGGAAGACGGGGTTTTTTGTAAACGACGTAAAATGAAATTATCAGGGTAAATAAGAAAAATTTATTATCTTTTGATTTCTCTTTTCCTATTGAGCTATCAAGGAAGATTTTTCTTTGTTAATTTCTGATTGATATCCACAGTTCACTACTGTTTTCAATAAAGTTCGGTTTAAATAAAACGATATTATAAAAAAGTAAAATGAATTTAAATTTTTACTATTTAACGTTGTGTTTACTATTAAAAAAACACCACATATAAATTAACAGCGTCATAGCTTACCAAGTACATAGAAGCAGCGTAATAAACACTAGCGCACGTGAATGTATTTACTAAAAAACATTATTATTATATAACATACGTTGTTCATAGGCTACATAAATCTATGTCAAATTTAATAAAATATGACATTAATCAAATATACACAAAAAAAAAAGTAATATTCTCAATTTTCAAAACAAAACCAACCTCCGACTATAGTACAATTTAATAGAACAAAAATAAGCGTAGAATTTATGGGTGTGTTTTTTTTCTGAATATGAAAATTAAATTTGGATTTTTATACAGTACTCTAGCTCGTACCTGTCCGCTTCGCAAAGCAGTTTAATCTTCAAGAATATTCATTAAAAATTAAAGTGAAGAGCCTGGATATACTAAAAACTAAACAATACATAAAATTTTCCATCTATCCACGGCATTCTATGTTCAGCTCGCTCAAATACTTTTGTCCTCCTGTTTGCACAACAATCGCAATGTATATAGTTCGATCGTAAAACACTATCGCCATTAAAAAGACTAAAATAACAATAACGTCTATTGAAATATTTTAACGTCTATTGTGTAATTGTCGTTATTTTTTGTCTTTCCCCAGGCCCTAAATAAAATATCCATAATTGGAATTCTGAGTAAATTCTGATTTTGAATTCAAAAATCCTATAAAATTACTTAGTGTTTCTAAATGTACCGAACTGTTTTTGCTTTCTTTGTAAAGTTCAAGAAGTATTATAAACATTAAACAAATGAAATAAAAATTAAGTAGCCATATCGGCCAAGGTGCTTTGAAAACCATTATAATCAAAACTACTTTAGAAAGAATTCTGACATCCCAAATGACAGTCCAATCGAAATATTGAGTCAAGCAAAAGCTTTTAATTGAATGGTATAGTAATTTTATTCTTACAGATATCTTGTTGAAAATTCTTTTAAAAAATTAAACGCGATTTTCCCAAATTTCGAATATATTACGGATAGATGCAATGCAGTGACTTAATTATCCGACTGAGTTACAGAGAAGATTCTACATCATCTTTGGCCTCGTAGGCATGATATGCCTTCATTTGCATAGAATCTGTTTGGATTAGATACTTGAACACATAATTAAGGTTGGAACGCTTTGTAGATTCCTAAGAAAATGATCCCTGGCGAAAAAGCTTTAATAAAAAATTGCAATTGAAAATCTTAAGTTTTATCATTTGGTTTTTGGAATTTGTTATCTGTTCTTCCGCGATAATTGTATATATGAGAATGATTCATCATTTTTTGGGTAATATTTTACCAAATATGGAGCCAATCTATTTACTTTTGTATATTTTTAGCTGCCATCATTAATAATAATAGAATAGTCACAGCCGCTTTAAACAAAATCTTTATCTTTAAGAATGACCACGACTGTAAGGAATTTGATAATCTTAAATATGCAAACATACCATTAACTGACAAAAATTGAATCAAAGTAGGCATTACCAAACTAAATTTTATTATTTTACTTTTTACGGAAATAAAAACGGTAATCAGTTAAATTCTAAAATAAATCTCTAACCAATAAACGTAATTTATTCCATCCGCAGTATTTTTTATTTAAAAGAAATTCCTCTCAAATCAATTATGCAATACATTAAACATAAAATAAACCTACTAATTATCATATTAAAAATTCAAACGTAATTAATTCCGCGACATTTGTCGGTAACAAACGGTATACAAAGAAGTGTGAAGAAAAAAAACATATCATTTGATCATTTTTTGATATAACAAAATATAAACTTCCTTTCAATTAGTTGTAGACTGAATGTCGTTCGTCTCTCCTTCTTCACTACAATTGCTTTTAGAGTTGAATGATATATGAGATGCTGCTGTACTGCACCAGATGAATAACTTATTATTAACCATCATCATCGATGTGGTATGTGTTACGCGTTAAGTGCTTCATCATAGGAAGAAAACGAAAGAAGAGTATATGCACTATGAAAGGCTTTTATACAGTAGTAATTGTACACCCACTATTCGACTATGTTATTTGTATATTCTATTAGCTTCGTTTGTATTGTTCAAGACAGGCAAATATTTCTAATATTACTAGAACAAAATATACACAGAAAACAAAATACGAGTGTGCTTTAGACCACACGATTGAAGTAAAACTTCTTTAGCTCCATCTGAATGTTTACGTTCAGCCACCATATCCACCATATGGTAATTTTCCTAATAAGCCTTTCTGCATTTATGTCCTTTTTCAACCAAAATAATTCCTGGACGACTAAAAGCAAACGTCCAAAGTTAAAAGTTATTCTTATTATAAGCTGTAACACTTTTGCAAAAGTGTAGAATTTTTAAAATGAATTTTTCCATGTTATTTCAATGAGCTTCAATATGCTGAAGTTAATATCATAACAAGTAAAAATAACAACTAACAGAGTTAATTGTTTAGATACTCGAAATACGATTGAATATCATTGTTTGGAATATTTTTAATTAACATTCATAAAATACTATAAATACCCAGTCTGTACAATTATATATGTATAAATGTATAATAATAATATGTATTGTAATTACTTATATGTGTTTATTCGCCAAATTTGAGCTAAAATTGTGGAGAACTCAAACATTTTACGAAAAAATGTGTTAAACAAAACTTATTTGTTTCAAAAAACTTAAAAAAACATTATAGTTGGGTCAAGGAACTATTGGACCCGGTGAACCGATTTTACTCCTTCACAAACTTAAACTCACTTTTTATGATTAGAATACCAAAATTTCAATTCACTATCGTTTTTTTAGTTTTTTGTTATCGTGATGACAGACGGACGAGCAGTTGGAAATGGACTAATTAGGTGTTTCTATGAATCTAAATTTTTATGTAGGTGTCAAATTTTTTAGAGAGATCCTTTCGAGTTACTGAATGTAACTTAAACAAACTGGTATATTACTCGAAAAATATTAGTTTATTGAATCTAATGTACAGTTTATTAAATCTTTGAGAAAGCACTTTTAGAAAATTTCCCAGTTCTAAAACGTTTTTGGGTTTTGAATCTCAACAAATTCTGAATCTTTGCAATTTCACTCCTTGATTAAATAAAAAAAAAAACTTTATTCCACATGAATAAATATTAATACAAAAATAACTCTTAACTGGAAGTGTTGAACGTCTTGGACTGAACATCACAAAAATATTCGTCGAGGAAAAAAATCGTATCCAGCTGTGTTTTGTGAGTTTAATGTTTTAATTTATTATTATTGTTTGGTTACGCATCGAATACAATAACATTATTACCAACAAATGTTTTTTATTCCATTATTTGTGAACGTATATACCTACACCAATTTTTTTCCAGAGAACTGGTGTAATAATTTGTTTGAAATAAATAAATTTCTTATTATAAGTGTAAGAAGCATTTCGATTATAATTTATGTTTAAAACATGTTTAGGGTAATAAGAATCGAAATAATTTTTATATTATTTGGTTGGCCTTGACTGTTTGATTTTTGTTTGGTTGTTACCTATTCATAAAGTCACGTATTTTAAACACAAATTATGTCGGTAACGAAAAAAAAATGAAAGAAAAAGTTTTTGTATTGTGATTTAGTCTACTGATTCTTAGATCGCTTTTGTAAATAAGTTTATTTTTATTTGTGTGGATTGTCTGATCGGATAAGACTTTATTTTGATTGTCACGAATTTTCACAGTCAAAAATTTTGTATAAAATAAACACAATTTACAAGTATAAAACGGAATGTTGATTATCAACACACTCACACAACTTCGTTGAAATTTTAACAGAAATTTTTAATGTCAAACATCTATAGGCGAGGGTTAACTTGAGTGTTAACCCTCACGAGGGTTAACATGCTATATGATGGAACAGGCATTTTACTTTAAAATAGCAACACAAAATCAGTGTTAACTCAATTATTATAAAATAAATTTTTTTAACTGTGCCGATTGACCTGTAGACAATACAGAATAGGGGACGCAAAAATATTTTTCAAATTCTGATTTTCATGATTTTTCATGATATTCTTAAAAAATCGTATTTATCTTTTTAAAAGATAATTTTAAAAAAATTACATTTAATTTAACATATTGGGTTGAAAGTAAGTAATGAATGATCGAAAAAATTGCATTAGCTATGATTTTTAATTGCAAATATAAATAATTGAACCCCACCAAAATAACGCAATGTAAAACAGTCAGTACTTGTATGGGTGACCGCCTGGGAATGCTGTATTCGTATATTATATAGTAAATACTGAAGTCACTAATGACCTTAGCTATCAAAAAGAGACTTTTAAGTTTAATAATAAATTTTGAAAAATATATTGTGTTGAATCATATACCATTGACAGAATCAAAGATCCGTTGATAAATGAAAATGACAAAGTAGCATTTCGTAACCATAGTAACGAAAGATGACAAGTTGATGGACGGTGTCCGTATCTTGTTTATAAACTCGGAAGTTTACCTATATAAGTTTTGTTCAAAGAAAATTCGAAATCCGAAGCAATTACATTACTTTGTTTTATTTTATCAAAGAGTCAAAGATGAAAACAATAATAATAAAACGAATATCATCACCTTACTATTTCAAAAATTTATTTTCTGTTTTCCAGGAAGATTTTTCTTTTTATATATATATGTATACATATTTATTTATATACCACAAAAACACACATATGATATAGAAAATATACCGAAATATATTTATTCACCGACATTATGTCGCCAATTTTATAATATTCACCAGATTTATAGAAAATACAGGGATAGACAATATACTAGTTTTTATAATATATTCCTGGAATATGTCGACAGTGTTCATCGCAAGCAAAATCAATCGAATAATCTAGAAATATCTTTTTTTTCAAAGTCTTGTAAACAGGGTTTTAAAAAAGTATCCTAGCAACAGCCCACCCCTTCTCAGATCCAAAAAATATGCAATTTCGAAACAAATTATTTTGACAAACCAAAGTTAATAGATTTTTAACGGGGATTTCAATGGGAACATTGATTTTAACCTTGAAAATGGTCTTCAAGGTTATTTCAAGGTGGAATTTATTTGCTCAATGTGATACCAACTAGAATTTATGTTTCTTTTATAGCTTGTTTTAACACTACTTACTTTGTATACGTCTCATGTTTTCCAATTTGAAATTATTTACTATTGTTGACTCCAAAAAAAACCTTTTGACTATTTATAAAATTTAGTAAAAATTTATTTTAATTTATTTTTTTTGGCAATAACTAAAAAACATGTATTAAGTTATTATAGAAGAAATGAATAAACAATTAAGTTTTTCAATTCTATAATAATTTTTCTATTATTGAATTCTGTACTATGTTTAAAGTTTCAGTTATAAATTAGCTACAAAATTCTACCCATTTTTCGTGGTTATGTTACCGCAATACTAGTTTATCAATCAAATGATATATAAGTCTGTGAATGGTATAGGTAATATAGGATAGTTTACAAGATTTAGAAACAAATATTAAAGAATAATTATTTATATTTGCAATTAAAAATAATTACTTATGCAATTTCTTCGATTATTCTTACAATTTTCAACACAATAATTATAATAAAATGTTATTTTTTGATATTATTCAATAGTTTTTGTTTGACGTTTGCTATCCAATTCACATGCGAACAATTGAACAAATAATTATATTTTCTTGGATACGAATGTTTTATTAGAGAGCGTCCATAAACCACGTCATATTTTAGCCCGTCTTAGATCCCTCACTCCACTCATTTTGCCTAACGTAGCTTTTTTTTGTGGACGTGGTTTTTTTTCGCGATATTTTCTACTTTCTACTTCACATTACTTTAAAAAAAAGTTTATTTTAAAGTAATAATAATAATTTTTGCTTAATATATTTATAAATATTTTATATTTATAAACAGTCTGACTCAAATGGTGGCTTTTGTAAGTTATCGATTATTGGCATATCTTCTTTATATAAAGCCAATTTTTCTACAATTTTTTTTCCACATTACCAGGAATCTCCCAGGAAGCTCCCTTTCGAATTTTCGCTAATCGTAGGATATCAATCCCGATTAAGAAGTCCCGTTCACGTACTATAGACATGGTACGAATAATAACTAATATTGGTCACTCCTCTAGATGAAAACAAATATTGTGCAATGAACTGATTTAAAAAATATGCCAAAATAAAATACTGACCTCATATATATATAAACAATTTTAGACGTATTCAATTTATAAACACGATCATTCAAACGATCGTCACACAGTCAGTTGTCATCGTTTTTTATTCAACATTTCCTGTCCAATTAATTATACATTTAAATCATTTTTAAATATTTTGAAATATAATTTTCACATAAATTCACCGCTAAAAACTTGCAATTTACAATCTTAGAGGCCCCCCAAACCCCCAATTAATAATTTTTCCAAGAAGTTAACACGAGCACCTTAATTTTTTAAAAGTAACGAAAATATAATTATACCAGGGTAGATAATTTTTGAAAACAAAAAAATTATAGTAGAATGAAACCAATTGGAAACGTAAGATAATATGATAAAAATGAAAGGAAAAATAAATTATGGGCGATCTGAGTTCGGGAAGAGTGGAAGGGGTGAGTTTTTAAGGGTAAACACGGTTTATTTCAATTTCCGGCAAAACTACAAGTCCTATGGAAAAAAGTTAAATTTTTCGATTGAAAATTAGGGTGCTTTTTCGATATTTATTCAAAATAAGATGAAAAAATAAGTATTTTAAATCAAAAAAATTACAGTGTATTTAAAACATAAAAAGGTAAGTTTTCACCAAATTTCGGAGAAAAAAAAATAAAAAACCAAAAACTTGGTTATTTCAATTTTTCACATAAATTTTGAGGTTATGTGAAAAAAGTGTAAATATAAAAGTTGTAGATCTTTTTATTACCTACCATTTAACTTTTTTCCATAAGACTTGTAGTTTTGCCGGAAATTCAGATAAACCGAATTTTACCCATAAAAACTTACCCCCTCCTACTTCCCGAACTCATATCGCCCGTAATTTATTTTTCCTTTCATTTTTATCATAATTCTTGCGTTTCTAATGGGTTTCATCCTACTATAATTTTTTTTGTTTTCAAAAATAATCTACCCTGGTATAATAGGTTAATAATGATTTATATAAAGTAAAAGTCAATATTTATTACAACTAAAATATTTATTCGTATTCAATAAGTAGCATTTATTAATATCATAAATATTTATTGATTTACAAATATAATCTTTTAAAATATAAATTTCGAAACGTCCTTAATACCGAAAACTGTTTGGTATTTGCGTTACAAAATTTTCTTTATTCGACATTGAAAAGGATACCATGAATCATCAAAAATTTGTGTTCTTGAATGACCGTCAGTCAACAACAAAACACAAACTCGTTATTTCTCAACATAATTTAGTAGATGGAACTTTCACTGGTAAACAAATGTGTCAGATATTACAAAGCTTCGCATTACTTAAAATACCACACACATTTTTATGAAAATTTAAAATAAATCATACTCAGAAAAATTAATCAGAAGTTGCATGTCATTTATTCAAAAATATAATTAATAGACTGAACAAATCTTTGATCTGTTTAACGAAATTTTAATGACCATAAGGAATTCTTTACTTAAAAATAGAGGCATATATTGTTTTTAAGGTAGTTTGGTAGCCAAATGACTTAAAGTTAACCCAATATTTTTTTATGTTTATTCGAAAGATTATAATTAAAGGCAATTATAGAAAAAAAAACACATTTTTTTACCACACCGTTTAAGAGATATAATTAATTAAAGTTTAGCAAAAATACACGAGCTCTTATGAGTGTCCTTGTTCAATAATACCGGAAATGAAAGGTTTGTAGAAAATTGGCAAAGTTGACCCCGCAAAAAACACTTTTAAATTGATAGAACTATATCCCAAATAAATACTGAAAAATTTTTAGAATAATTTACCACGTACTTTCGATGTAATTAATTTTTCAATATTGACATGTGACTCTATCTCTGTCGTTTAGCGGAAACACTCTTTCCTCCATATTAACTAGGGGAATAATGGCGGCTCCGTTAAGCGCACCAATTTCAAATAGTAACTAAGCGTTCTTAATGGTATATAATAACAAAAAGATATTGAACATTAATAAATATAAAAAATATTTTTTATAATATTAAATTTATTTATTTATATTAAAATTTAAAAAAATAAATAAAAAATTCACGATATAAAAAATAAAGTTGACAGTTCAGGGTTATATTTTGAAAATCATTTAAAGTTGGTATTATCTACTGACAGTTGAGTACTAGTCAATTAATATTTTATTTATTGCATTATTTTAATTATTTAATTATAATCCGTGCTAAATTATATCAATTAAATTCTTATATGAATTTTTATCAATTATCATGCTTCGTATATTAGTAAAAAAAATTAAAAAAAAGTCATTTATTTAATTTCGGATTGCGGCTACCAAACTACCTTAAATGGTTGTCAGAATTGTTGTTAAGTGTTTATATAATAATTTTATATATGAAACATTTGTAAAATAATACGATCCAATTAAAGAAACTTAACTTCAGAGCTCTCATATATACAACAAATACTATTATTATAATATTTATAATTCTAAATTAAATTAGAGGTCAATCAACTGAAATATGTTATGGTAATTTTTAGCTAATTATCACATATTGGTAATTATAATACATATTATTATACAAGTATATATAACTTTATAGATTGGATATTTATAGTATTTTATGAATGCTAATTAAAAATCGCCACAAACAATGAAATTCGAAAATAGACATATGAAAATGGACTAATAGATCCTTTTATGATATACCAAACTTTTTTGAGTGCTTTTAATATTTTTAGGTATTACAAACTTTAACCCAAATTTAATATACCCTTAAATTTCATATATGCAAAGCATACAAATTCAAAATACAAAATAATATGAAGTATATCAAATTCAATATAAAGCTAAATAATTTTGCGGTGTTCATAGTTTCAATTAATCAGGTATTTTTTTTGATGCCAAATCGCCCATCTTTAAAACCGTTAAAATAGTTAAAAAATAATGTTCAATTTTTGTTTTAAACATTTTTCATAAACTATTTTGGTTCACCATTATTTCTGCTTAAGGGGATTGAAACATAATATTGACGCACCCTCCATTATGTAAAAATCTATCAACTTGATCCCAAACAACTATCCAAATATCTTGATATTTGGTATGCACAATATTGACATGAAAACGGAGAGCTTATCGAAGTTTTTCTCGAAAAATAATTTCTAAATATAAAATTAAATTTTGATTTTTATCTCAGAAATTAATTTTTCGAAAAAAACACAAGCCCTGCGTTTTTATGTCAATATTTCAAAACATTCGGATAAGTAATTTTTGAGTTATTAGGGCGTGAAAATTAAAAAAACTACAATTCATATTACATATAATTTAAGTCAACAGCTTGTTAGTAGCGCACTCCATTATGTCAATGTGGATAATCGCTCTTAAAGGACAGACAATACAATTCTTTATAAAATTGAATAGCTCACGTATTGTGTTTATTTTATTAATTTTCGTAATTATAAAAAGTTAAAAAATTCGTACACAACTACAGACCAGGTATTTAAACAATAAATACGTTGGTTGTTTTTATAGGCGCACATGATAAATATGATAAAAACAAATTATGTTAACAAGCTCTCCAAAAATTTGGTTTTATGAATGATATTAAATTAAACACATAAATTTTCAATATAAATATTTGAATATATTTTCAAGTGACCAATATTTTTCACATTTAATTGATTTTTGTGGTTAATTTGGAAATATTTGATGTTTGAAAATTATTATGCTTTTAATATAATCACGCTTTAATATTAATTAAAATTTTATATATTGTTTTTAATCATTTCAAGTTCAATATTTACGTAAATATCATTGAAAAATTGTTCAATTGAAAATCAATAAAATACACTCAAAATAATTTATATTTAAAATTTTTATCATTTATGTGCTTTGTTGATGTGTATGAAGTTGGTACCCACAATTTGTATAAATAAAAGCACACTTGCAGCTTTGGAAGTGTTCACTTGTTGTGAGTGGTATTAATTAAAAAAACGATACAATAATAGTTATTTCGAAATTTTTAAGTTCGATTGAGTTGTTGAATGGGATCCCCCATATAGGGATTTTTGGATTTACTCGAGCGCGTCAAGTTAACATATGGAAGATACCTTACCCTTTGTCGAATACCTCCACCAAGTCGTAGTTCTCTATATGGTGCAGTGCGTATAATCGATAGCTGGATATAATCGAGCCCGTCAGATTAAGATATGACAGGTTGATTTCATGCCGAAAAGTGTACATTTTACTCTGACAATTTGAGCGAATTGTATTTTCTATTCTGATCGGCTATCCTATACGCGCGGTAAAATATAGAGAGCTAAGATTTGGTGGAAGTACTCAACAAGGAGTATACATCTCTCATATCATAATCTGACATGGTCGAGTAAATCCAAATCCCCTTGGTCGCCCCAGCCACTTTAAAAGTTATGATCCCAAAATATCTAGACGTATAAAACCATGTATCCGTAATTTAATACCATTGAATGCATAAAAAGAAAAAATTTCTAAATTTATATGCTTTCGATATGGTTAAAAAAAATGGGTGCTAGCTACCAAAAAAAAGGTCCTTCCCATAAAATTTTATATTTTTTGAATAAATGTATCCTTTGAAATTACAAAATGCGGGTGCCAACTTCATAAACACACCTCATTGACAAAAATAAATGTTAACTAAATATTTATAGAAAATTTTCATAAACTCAAATCAATCATTTAATTAGAATTTGTATTACATTTATGTTCACAAAAATAGAAGAACTGTCAATAAAATATTTTTAATAGACTGTTCGGAATTTAGAATACAATTTAAATAGTATAGTTTTCGTTAAAACTTCTTTCAAACAGGGGTGGTCTTAAAATTTATGTTTTTTTTTTTAGTTTACTAACATTTTTATTCACAATAAACTCATTTACCGCATACTAACATTATTTACTTTAAATTTTGAAGGAAAGTCGTTTATATAAGTGTATATAAGTGTCATGGACATCATTAGGACCTCTTACGTTGAATGACTCTTATGTATAATCACTATGGGGATGAACATGTATGACATCATTTATGCAAATCTTTGTTAAATTAAGAATTTTGATCGTCAATATTTAGGCTATTTTTAAAGATTTTTAAAAAATAACTTCAAATTCATGTTCGGGAAGTAAAGACGCTTCAATTGAAGTGATCAAAAAATGTACATCATCCTTACCTGCTAAATTCAGGTCTGTCTCATGTATATAAATATAATCTTTCATATGCCACATTTCCTACACATTTACAAGATGTATGTAAACAGTTTCTTCTCTAAAATAACAAATAAATAATAATTTTTATTATTTTATGATAAAAACAACATGCATCTAAATTGTATGTAATACCTTATGTATTATCCTAATGTAAATGTTAACAAAATGTATTACATACAAAATAGTAGGGGAGGCCACGAGGGCATTTTTGAAGTGAAACTTCCTTAGTGTCGTTGTGGTCTCAAACTCGATGAACCCGAAACGTGACACAAACCCAACAACCAGTGGGATATAATATTTACGATATATGTAATATAATATTTTTCCTTAAACGTGCGACAGGATGAGATTGAAGTATCTATACTATTGTACGAGACAAATAACGTGATTTGATAAGTGTTATATATGTAAATGTTAACAGCTAAGTGAAAACGAAGGATGGTACACAACTGAGTGCGCTATAGACGACACATGTATGCATTGCTGACTCATTTTGTGTATGCAAGTTATGTTGTACTCGGTCGGTACGGTAATGTTGTACTCGGTCGATTTTATTTTTATTTTGAAGGAAACAAATCAAGGATAATGTCAAAAATAAACTCGGACGACCTGATCGAAACTAGAGAGGATAGGAGTATCAAATCGTCAGATTAAGGCCTCGAAATTATCGTCTGACAATAAATCAGAAAATATTAAGCTGAACTCCCTTTAAATGAACGAATGAAAGGCTTTATTTTCATAAAGCCGCTTCAGAATGATATTGCGTCACATCTGAATCGTCAGACCTTTGATTGAGTGCTTCATCAGTGTTGTTCATATAACATCCTCTTTGAATATCTGACGCACTCGAGGCTAATTCTCAGAAGATTCTGTCATGAAATGCACATACACACTTTTTTTAAATTTCAATGTCATTTTTCTTTTTACTCTTTTAAAAGCCTGTAGACGATCTCACCACCAGTGAAAATGTATACATCACATGACCTTTTGTTTCTGCAATCTAATCGTCAAATTCCATAATTATTTTTGGTTCCCTTACTAAAATATGAAGTAATAATTTTAATGTGTTATGTTTTAATTTAATTTAAAATAAGCATATGTTATTTTCTAGGTAATGTACGTAATAAAAATTCTATATAGTAATAAATAAAAGTATTTTAGATTCAAAAATATAATAAATAACAAATACAGATCTATTTATAAATTTAAAAAAAATAAAAATAAAGGGTAAAATATGAAGATCGAAATCTAAAACAGCTGAATCTCAAGTGTGGTATGTAGAATATTATATTCGATGAATACAAACGAAATGTTTTATTTTGTGTGCGATTGTCAGATTTTGCAACTTATTGATATTTTTAACAACTTTTATTGTATTAATGGCATTTGTATCTCAATATATAAACGATTATTATTGTATTTTATTAAAAGATAATTTAAAATATTACACATTTGCGAGCAATTGAACTCGTGGCTTTTTCTGTTATCGGCAGATGTGTAATGTTTTCAATTCTTACTATTTTTTTGTTTACCTATTGAGATGCAAATATTATTTCTATTTCTATAAAATTGATATAATATGTTAATACAACAAAAGTTATTAAAAATATTAGACAATACAGACCAAATAATATAATTAAAGACATATCACATAAGTAAATTGACTACCAAGCATCTGTGGAGTAGTTCGTAAAACTATTGGCTTGCAATCAGATTTGATTTCCAGCATATATGTTATATTTTGAATTCTTACTTTGTCTTTTTCTATCTTTTAATAGTTTTTGGCACTTTTACTACGTTACATACCCATATAAGGGAGAGCGGGGTAAAGGCGATCACTTAAGGAAAACGGTGAATAAAGTGTAAATTTTAATCGATATATTAAATCAATTTAACACATTCTGTGACAAATAATGTTTATATTTGGTAAATTTTTGTGGGCAATTGGATGACCGTCATTATCCGATTTTGTGTCAACATGTACAAAATAATGTAATTTAAGAAAAATGCAAATTTATCAACAAATATTGTACGTAAATATTTTTTTGATGTTTAAATATTGTATAAGACCAACGATAAAACTAAAAAATGGAATTATAAAATCTATAATTAACGTTTAAGTTATATCAAAAGCGGCAAAATCAATTAAGATGCACCACTCTCGAATGTGTAGCTGTCACTGATTAGACATTTGTCGGCAAGCTTAATGTTATAATACGAAGTTCTGTTAACTACTCTAGCGCTACTATTTCTGTTTGGAATATAATGCTGACCGCCATTGTACATTGAATTGTCATTACCCATGTTTCCCCTAATAATGAACAGAAATAAAGTACAATAATTGATCCATTGATTTATGGTATAGGAAAGGTCAAATAATAAGTGAAGAATAATCCACAGTAAAGTATCATATCACGGTCCAATAGTCTCCCCTATAATTACACAGTTCATATATACTCAACCAAACAAAAAAACGCGACGACCTGAATGTTTAACGCTTACTTTAAATTATAAAATAGACTAATTTTATGGTGTATTTTATAATTAATTCAGTTTAAAATGAATGCTTTAAATAGATAAACAAAATTCTAATAAACAACTCTCGACATAACATAATAATCCGGTTTTTAATATTTGTAATTAGGTATAAAGTGCCCCATTTTTTGAAGTTATACTTCTTTAGGCGCGTCATAAAAAAATGATGAGAGTGAAATTTTAAGATGCGCGCGCATCACCGTCACACAAAATTCACAGGTTGAAGCTGTTGTTATGATTTATGTTACACTTAATGTAAGAAAATATATATTTATTTAATTTTTCAAATTTAAACAGAGCTTTATTGATTGTGTTGACTATCCTTCTCCAGTCCTTTTATTATTTTATTTAATTATTTGCATGCAATTAAAAATTGTTTTTTAATGATGCCTAAGAAGTATAACTTCTGACGCGCGTACATAAGTACATGTACCCATTTTTTTGGTTGAGTATACTTATGAAGTACTTAATATAACTAAAATAATATCGCTTTAAAGAATATCAAACTCGATTTAATATTAATCATGTAGAAATAAATTAAAAATTATGATCAAATATAAATTAAAAACTATAGATAAAATACGTATCTTCACATGTGAAATATATAAGATATTATTAAATGATTTATGAAGAAACTTCTTATATTATGTAGTAATTAATCATCATAATTATAATTATTAGATCCATAAAGTTTAATTAAAGATTGTGTACAAAGTTAATGAATTTTGTATCCGTGATGAGAAAACCCGTTAAAAATTTACTATGGAGTCAATTGATATGAACAAGTTAACGACCCATGAAAGGTTTGTGTGAAAAGATTTCAAAGTTTTTTTATCGAAAACAATACTTTCCAAAAATATAAATTATTTTGGTTAAATTTACTTCTATTGTATCGCTAGTTGATTAATTTTGGGAAATTGAATACAGGAATGATGGGTTATATTGGTTTATGGGTTATATTTTTCTTTGTATTGTTTTGAATTCAAAGCAGCGTGTGTTTCCAAAGTGACTGGGGTTCTTGTAATTCCCAGTGAATCAAAGTTGAATATCAACAAAATCAAGTATATGCCATCTTCTGTTATTTTTTGTAAATAGTGGTTCCAAAAAAGATAGAGAAATACTTCTAGCCTACTTTATTTTTAACAACAAACACCTAAATATGAAAATAAATAAATCGTTTTAACAATACAGATTATTTTATCAACAAATAAATATTTTTTAACAATAGGCATAAATTATAATAACTATACAAATAAATATTTAAGTTTATAATCAAAATGTCTGAGAAAATATTACTCAATAGTTATCAAGAAATTAAAGTAGATATTTTTCGGAAAAAAATTATTTCCGAAGGAAGAAAATCAAGTCCAATGTTTCATATCTCAAACGTCCAAGAAGAAATTGATGCATACCAGATCAAAATATTTAAAAAAATAACAGAAATTATTATAATGTAATTTTACAATTTTTATAATAAATATTTCATATTTACCAGTCAATTGTTTTCATAATAGTAAGATTTTTATGTAACCAGTGATTACAAAATAAAACACTAGATAGCGCTAAGATCGCATGTGAATAATTTGCACTGTTTTGACCCCCGAGATTCTACTACTAGACCTTTAATTCTTTTTTAATTGTTGTTTTACGTTAAATTTTTTTTATTTTTTTCCTATTAATTTTTAGTCTAAATGTTTATGATGAAAAATTTTATATTTAAAAATTTGTTTCAAAATATTTCGATTCCAAAAATTGTATTTACAAATGAATGATATTTTAGTTTTTCTTTAGAAATCAGTATTTTGTTCATTTTCTCAAATCGATTTAATCTTCTAATATCATCGAATAAATTTGATATGACATTAGAAATAAAACTTTTTGTGGAGATTTTTAAACTTTTTGCGCTTTATTGTATCCAAAAAAGATTATATAGTGTAGTCCAGTAAAAAAAGCTCGTTTGAGATGTTGATAGGATATTAATAATCGGATATTGAAGAATATATTATTCATATTTGGAAAATATATTGAAATAAATTATAATGACTTATAATAACAAGCAGCAACATATTTAAAAAATAATAAATTTTTAAATATAATTAACATTTCATATTATACATATAAATAAATGAAATTTAATTGACGTAACTGGTTTTTGTTCATTAATTTTATAATTACTATCTTCTATGTAGCAAAAAACAAAAAAAAAAAGTAAAAACGATGTGCATAAGGTTACCTGCGTCATAATTAATTTGCACTTCACTCTATGCGAAAAAATTTTATTATAAAATGCATGCACAATTTTCAGATTAACCGCGTAAACATTGTACTAAAACCGATATTCAAAGTCAAGCAACAACAGTCACAGTCAGTACTTGTATGGGTGACCGTATGGGAATGCCGTGTTTTGTTGTTGTTAGTAAATAACCGTAGTCACTAATGACCATAGTAGTTGAAAAGTTACTTAAAACAAACTAAAAAAAAAAAAAATTCAAATTAAACCTCAAACTTTCGTTATTTAAACAGATTCACGTTAACTTTGATTTCATAAAGTAAGTTCTCACTCTTATAAAAAAAAGACACGGGAAGTCCCTTTATATCTTTATACATTTTTTTTAAAGCTCTTTTACCAATTCTTTCGCAAAAAACGCACCTTTTTATTACCCAAATTCAAAATTTTAGCTTTTAATATGAAAAAGACTGGCGATAAAAAATATGTCGAATAAACTTTTACAAACTAAGCTAATCAACTTCAAAATAATTGTAATATTTCCCCCGATTTACATATGAAATCAGTTTCACTATTAATTGTAATTCTATTTGAACCGAAAAATCATGATTTATTCTTTTCAGATACAATCATTTCGATCAAAATTTGGAAATGTTTTTTGTAGTATCCAAAAAACGTGATATCGGTCAAAATAGGCCATAAAAAACGATCATCGATTAGCGCACTTTATCTCTAAGATAAACAATATTATGATATATGTGAAGCATTAATAAAATTTGCCAAAATCAAAAGCGTCAAATGCATTCAAATGAAAGAAGCATAGAAACAGTACCCAAAGAACATAAATTCGTTAACTAATTTGATAATTATTAGAAATTTTTATTATGAAAAAAGGAGAAAATCAAATGAATGCTTAGAATCTCTCTCATAACTCAAATGCTCATATTATTTTTATGTAATTACAAACGTAATAAATCTTTGAATATCGTTCATATTGCATTGATCATTATTTTGTTTTTATATTGAATAAATATGTGAAACACATGTTTTAGTTTTTGCTTACGTTCTTATTGTAAAATACTTTTAACACTTTTTTTAAGTTGAAGAGAAGTTAAACAAAAGGTTATTCGATAAGTAATACACAATTGTTTATCAATTATATTTGTTATTGGATGTGCTTGGCAGAAAAAAGCGCTTTTAAGCAAAATAGCGATCGTTAAAGTTAACTGCTAAATAGCTACCACTATGACGCAAAGTTAACTCTTGCCTAGAATTCTAACCTTTTTTTGTTTGTGTTCATATAATAAAATTACCAATTATGAATTATTATGAACAATTAGCAAACGTGTCTTGACCCAAAATTGTACAGTTTCTCAGCTCTAGCAAGCGCATTTTTCTGCCAAACATACCCATTGCGTTTAAATTAAAAGATAAAATTACGAAAAAGCGGGCAACCAACTCATGATAAAGAGGGTATCAAATATAGAATTTCAGAAGTCGTATAATTGTAGGGTTTATTTTCGATGATATTGTAATCAAGTTTAATATTATTATACATTTTATTCACATATTAATGGACATAAATATTACATTTATCCAGTCTCCGAATTTGAATTTTCGTTAAATGATACGAGAAGCTTATGGTAACTGAAGTATGAAATAATGAAATTTATATATTTATAATGTCTGTGTTTCGAAATATTGATGTTGTTTCTGGGTAGTAAGGTCTGATGTCATCAAATATCATACCTTACAATCCAGTCACAACATCATGTTTTGACACATAGTCAATATTTATGATATTTTTACCACAAATAATTGTGTACAATACATGATGCCTTTACAAATACATGTGTACAATTCATCACGCTTGTATGATGCCTGTACACATGCTTTCTATCTCATTCTCTCCCATGTTGAATTCTATAGATACTTCTATTTCATTGTCTCGTACTTTAATGTATATGGTTGTCAAAGTATAACCACTCGAGTGGCTTTGAGAGTAACAGCATGGAATATGTCTAAGCGTTTCGCTACTTGGGCCGGGTGAATATGGATTCGATCCAGTATGACGATTTGATGTAACGTGTCAGTGAATTAATCAGATTATTCGTGGAATTTTTCCCTTACAAGTCTACCCCTGTCAGAATATTTTTTAACAAAATATGGCTGCAAATCCACGTGAACCCTTAACCTTTCAATAAATTCTCTTAACGCCATCCACGTCATGAATTTAATTGTATGTGTGGTGGATCGGCTATATTTCTGAGCTATTATATATCCCGATCAAATAATAAATAAAACTTAATTAGCGTTCGTGATCGAAGAACCTTAACTAAATTCAAAGAATCGAAACAGAGTTACAACGCCTGCCTGTGAATAATTATATTGACTGACATATTTTTTCTGAACAAAGGCAAAAATACAAAATATAATTTGTAATAAAATTCTATATATACAAAAATAAATTTTGTTTTTTCTTTGTTCTTATAACAGTGATTTATGCACTTTAACGCACAGACGGGACAATGTCCTTTTTTGTGTTATTAAATTTTTGTAATTTAATACTTTTTTTTTCATATTTTATTAAAAACAAAAATTTCATTTTGACAAGTGTCATATGAATCAAAGTTATAAATTATCGTAAAAATACTATTTCGAAATGATTAACAAGCATTCTATTTATGACACAAAGGAAGATAACAATTAACTAAGTGTTAATTGTTCAATATGATTGAACGATTTTTAATTATTAGCATTCAGTAAATATTCAAAATATGCAGTCATTACAGAAATAAACATATGCATAATAATTACATATATTATAATTATGTGTTTAATAAATAAATTTACGCTAAAATTGTGGCAAATCCAAAAAGTTTACAGAAAGATGTCTAAAACAAAAGTATTTTCATAACAAACAACTTTTGTTTTTAAAATTTTCCTCAATATTTTTTGGTTGAAAAGTTATGTTAGGGATCTATTCGACCCAGTAAACCGATTTTTTTCATTCACGAAGTTAAACTCACTTTTTACATCTAGAACGCCATCAATTTCAGGTCGCTATTTATTTTTGTTTTTGAGTTATCGTGATGACCGGCGGATGAACAGATAAACGGAAATGGGCTAATAAGGTGACGACTCTATGATGAACACCTTTACCAAAATTATATTAGTACTGTCAATTTTTGCTTACTTAACAAACTTAAGATCAAAATGAATATACTGACATATTTTATGTATGCCGAGAATTGGAGTGCAAATTAATTTTCAAAATATAAATTTTTGAAACTTCGTACAGTAAAAAATGTTGTGTAAAATCAACACACAAAAATATATGTTGAATTTGTAACACAAAAGCAGTGTTAACTGAATTATTATTATTTTCAATATAGATGTTATGTAATTTATTTAAAATCAAGAATTATTTTCTTAATGCTTATTAGGAAAATAATTTTTCTTTACATAAATTTCAGTCAAATACCAACAGTTTTAAGCTTCAATAAAAGCTAATATTTTTTATGTATTATAATTAATTAAACATTTTTAGGTTAATTAAAAAAACATTTTATATAATTATAACAGAATTTCTTCATGTTAAAACTCAAGTAATAAAAGAAAAACGACAAATTAATACTAAAATATTTAACACAGATCAATATAGACAAAAATACTCAAATTTTTGCATATTTTATAGTTTAAAAAGTATGGTAAACAATGAAATCTATCACTAACACGTACCGTGGTCTATAAAATAATAAATAATAATAAAAAACGACAAATTTGATAGAATAATAAATAATTGTCCTTTTAAAGAAATAAAAGAAACAGGATTATTTTATGATTACAACCCATTTTGTTTTGAAAGACCACTTACTTTTGTAAAGAAATATGTTCATTTAATGATGATGATATACTTATTCTCTGTTTTTTAAGTTTTAAATTACTATAATTATATATAGCTCTTTCATAGAGTCAATCCCATTATATTTAAAATTACTATAATTTACTCATTTTAAATATTTATAATTGTATAGAAGCATTATTATTTTATATTTATATATAAAGTTCTCAAACTAGTAAAATAAATATATCTTGAAAATTACCTTTAAAACGCGAAGAATGAATTCTGAAATATGCCATAGAAATTTAATTTAAAAAAATTGCTAAATTTTCCAAAAATTTATTTGTGTATTTGATTTAGAAAAAGAAATTTATATGATTCTGAAAATAAGTTTTCAAATTTTCTTCAATGTTTCTAAAATTATTGCTGAAGACTGTCCGAGGAAGTAAATTGTAGATACTATTCGTACAATATTTGAAAAGGGATAGAATATTCTGAATTTAAAACGTATTCCTGTAGATTTACTCTTTCAAAAAAGAGATATATCTCCTGGCAGCTGTTATTATGAAATGATATGCAATTCGTGAACTTGTAATGCAAAGACCCCATAATAAACCCAGTACTGACGCTGAAAAAGAAGCGTAGACTAAGTATACTATTTAAATCAAGGAGGATTTTAGAGAACGAAACTTCCTAGTAATTACAGTCTATATTTTTTTACTGCATGAGTTTTAAAATCCAACGAATTTCTTTTCAAATGACAATTTCTTTTTATAAAAAAATAATTATGCATTTTTCTTATATTTATAAATGAAAATTAACTCCAATGACAAGAAAAATTTGTAAAAAAACGTTGAAAATTAATAAAAATGAGAGACTAAGCGAGATTACGACATCTGAGACGCCTTTTTGATGGATTTTGGTAAAATAAGCCAAAATAAGACGAAAGTAAAAAATACGAATTTCGAGTTTTTGTCTATTTTTCGAGTTACTGACACCTTTTTTGAGATTATCGTGTTTATGTCACATAAATACCACAATTTAAAACATTTCCACATTTAAGATTCAATTATTATTTTTTGTTAAATGACTTTAATTTAAACAAATAACCGCAATTTAATTCGTTTAAAGGAAATCAACATTTGCATATTTAATACAACTATTAAAAATACATATACGCCATTTTCGACTGTTATAACCATTAATTTCTGGGGTGTAGTTTGCTCGGTTCGGGTTGGGTTTTGGCCCACTACATTCAACCTATGATTAAACTAACCATGGATTTTTGGGGGTGTTGTTTGCACGGGTCGGGTTGGTTTTTGGCCCCTACGTTCATCCTGTGATTTAACTACTCTTGGATAACTTAAAAATTATGCAAAAACTCTAAAATTGCTATTTTTCATTTTCGTCTTTTTTTAACTTTTTTTACCAAAATCCATCAAAAAATAGAAGCGCCACGGATATCGTAATCGAGGCATAAAAATACAATTATTTTCACCCCGAAATAAGTCAGAAAATAATTTTCCAAATGTAACAAAATTTGGTATACACAATCATGTCATAAAAATGAAAGGTATGTCGAAAAGTTTCGAAAATTTAAAATTTTTTTCGGGAACACCCACCATTTTTATGTCAAAATTGTGCATATCAAATTTCATAACATTAGGAAAATTAGACATAAGACGCCTTACTATCGCGTTATAAAAGAACTGACTATAAATATTTTCTATATGTTTTTAATAACTTTTATCATATTTTAAAATCTATTTGAATTGAATTATATAAAAAAATATATAAAAGATATCCATCTTATGATTTGAACTTCAGAATTATATATTATTATTATTATTTTTATAAACGTAAATAATTATTATCTAAATAAAACGGAGATTTTATCGAAAATGAGGTCTTTCTTTGTAGATAGTAAACCACTAACGATTAGTATTTGATGACTTTGGTGATTTAAAAGTAATGGTTTTAAAACTGTTTTATAAATTATATATTGATTTGAGTATAATTTTATATTATTTTATTTACTATAATTATTTATCTTTGATTTTTTATTAACAATAAATCCACGTGTAAATCATTAAGCTTGGTTTCAAAGATCATTATTTTATTATATGTCTTTAATAGTCCGTTAAATTAATATTTTATCCTAAGTTTTATGTTTTTATTTGTTTCAGGTAAATATGATTGAAATTTTCATTACGGTAAAACTTTATATTTAACTTTCTTTTTTATTTCAAATTAATGAGGATTTTTCACATTATATACAAGGGTAGAAGCCTTAAAAAATGGAAAAAAAGTGGAAGGAAATTATAGTAGAATGGAACCAATTGGAAACGGAAGATAATATGAAAGGAAAAAATAAATTTCGGGCGATCTGAGTTTGGGAAAGAGGAGGAACTCACTTCCTCCTCTCTCTTTTAAGGGTAAACAACGATTTATCTCGATTTCTAGCAAAACTACAAATCCTATGAAAAAAGTTAAATGGCAAAATGTAAATACAAAAGTTGTAGATCTTTTTAATACCTAAACGTTTTTTCTACTGGACTTGTAGTTTGTCCTGAAATCGAAATAAACCGTGTTTTACCATTAAAAACTTACCCCCTCCTACTTCCCAAACTCAGATCGCCCGTAATTTATTTTTCCTTTCATTTTATCATATTATCTTGCATTTCCAATGGGTTTCATCCTACTATAATTTTTTTCCACTTTTATCATTTTTTATGGCTTCTATCCTAGTCTATAATTCTTCAAAATGTAAAATTTTTATCTAATTTTAAATTTCATATTGAAGAATGATTCTTTTTATGAGTAATTATCGTTGATAATATCAAAGAAGAATCAAATAAATATTGGTTAAAAATCACAACCGTTGTAGATCTATCAAAAGTAAGGCTATCATAGATTACAGATCACTATCAACTGCCGGTTACTAATAAAAGAACCGGCGCCGGTAATTATATTTGAATATTAATTTTGCCGGCTCCGGTTATGAAGACAGTTCCAATAGATGTCTCCAGCTATGGACATAAAATGATAAATTATTAACAATTATATTACAATATGATGTTTTTCATATAATAAATTTTTACATATGTGTTGTTTTAAATAACTTCAATACTAAAAACACAATAATAAATCATTTTACGATAGATGAATGCATAATAATTTATTAAAGTGTTTGTTTGTTACTTACATATTTGAAATATTTTATTTAGATAATGACAAAAGTGTCATCAATTATATTACATCAAATAAATGATGACATAATCTAATTGATTTAAATATAACAAGAAAGAACAATTGATTTCTTATTAAATAAATTATTTTACTACGTTTTATTATATCGAAACATTAGTATAGCATTTTTAAGCCAATTTTTAGTGAAAAACTGGGAACTGATCTCTATAAGCATATTCTGTTTTTCGTATAACGGCCATATAAGAAAATGTTATGATAGACGTTTGACAGATATTTTTAATATTTTTATAATTCAATTTTTTTTTTCATTTTAGAGTATAGTATATTAAGATGTACCTAGATTTTTTGGTCCTCTGTACCCACTGTTAGAACACTCCATCACCTGAAGACAAAGATACCTTCAGGCTCAAGGTGACACTTATGTTATTATTATGTTCTTGGTGGTGCCGGCTACTTCGTTCTTATCCAAGCGACGACAGTTTGATCAACCAACCGTCCGATTTTTTTTTATTATAATTGATCAAACTTACGCAGCCGGGATTCAAACCCGTAACCTCCAGCCTGGATTTTTTCAGGTCATTAATTATCAATTAAGAATTAAAATTCGCATAAAATATCTAAATTGTGATATAATATGCGTTTTATCGTGGAAACTAGTGTATTTTTGGCTAAAATAAAATTACGGTCTTGAAAAATAAAATATATCACTTATTCTATTATTTAATGGCTAGTGTTTATGATATCGCTTGAAATTTGTCCGCCATATTAATCTTCGGATTGGATTTCACGTAATATCTCAAAAACCACACATTCAATAGTTAATGAATGTCATTTTTAGACTCTACAGGTCAAACTATCCGAATAAACGGAATTCATCGAAATAAAAATCAAAAATAATTCTCGATTTTTCGGAAATTTTCTTAAGGCGTAAAAAACTATCAGGTGTTAAAAAATCAAAAGTAAACCTTGATCTCCGATTTCGATAAAATTATGCTTATAGGGTAGTTTGAGCCGCATTTCAAAAATAACATACATTTAAAAATCGTATACTTAGTTTACAAGTGTTATCTCGAAAACTAATCATCCAAACTTAAAGTAAGTAATATTTACGGTTTTTTCACGACTGAATTACCCTAGAAAACCTTTTTTTTCGGTGAAATAAGTCATTATAAAGCTGCAATGTTGCGACTATAATGCCAAATTTAAGGACTTGCTATCATTACTTGTTTTCTGACACACAAAATTAAACAAATTGTTAATACTGTGAATTTCATTTCCATGATATGAACTTAAAATAGACTATGACCCCAAAAACGGTGAAAAATATAGTTCGTTTATTAAATATTATACGCTTTTATTTAGCTGCTCCGGTCCGTAAACGTGTGTGTAAATCTGTGGTCTACATATAGTAAATCGAACTACATCTAAGCTAATTTGAGCTAAGAAATAATTTATTTTGCATTTGATCATTTCACGTAAATAAAAACTGAATGAAAAATACAAAATGCAATATCACATAGCGGTTATTTTAAATTCATGTATATGCAAAAATTCGCAATAAATTACTATATAATTTTTTTTTCTTGTTGGTACTCTACGCGTCTATGCATAAATAGCAACTTAAGTAAACAGTAATGTATTTTTTTAAAAACGTACGAACGATACAATACTTGATACAGAGTAGATCAAAAAAACTGTACCTCATAGAGGTCGTTTATATAAGAACAACCCGCCGATTCGCTACCGTTGAAGTACAAAAACGTATCAGATTTAATACAATTTCAAACGTTTACGAGATACAAATAATCTTTGGCCTCAAAAAGAGTCGTGGCTGTCTCCGTGCTTTTGGTCTAACGGTTAGCTTTGCTCGCAAAGAAATAATATTGATAATATGTATTTATTTTAAAATAGAATCTTCAATAAACTTTCTTCCACAGAGCCTCAATTTTTATTGATTTTTGTTGTTTTTATTTGTTCGAATGTATTGATTTGGCTTAAGGATGTCCTCAACAAAATCCATTATCATAACTATATATAATTTCATAATTTTTTGACCATTTTCTTGAAATCTTTAGGCATAGACTTCAGTCAGTACACATGGCTATTAACATTGTTTACATACAAATCTTAAAGACGACGATACCACTTGTATAATTCACTACTTGATTATACTAAATATTTGTGAAAAAGTTATCTTTGCTTATTGTTTTTTCGTAAACGACACGGTAAATTACATCTTATTTAGGCTCAGAATATTTCTAATTTATTTATTTATAAATATTCAGTTTTTTTCGCAAAGTTATTTTCTATAGCTGAAACGCGAAATATCAATGTTCAAAAATAAATAATAAAAATAATGAATTCCTATCGCTTATGTGTTAAATATTGACAAAATTTAAGCTACCGTAAATAGCCTACCGTAAATAAGTAGCATTTATTAACATCATAAATTTTTCATCCAAAATATTGTCTACAACAGAAATATCAACAGAAAAATATGTTTTTAATTTTGGGAACGTTCCTAAAAGAATAATGTTCAAATATTATACCATTCTGTAATAAAGGAAGGTATATGATTTGAAGTTGAACCATGAAGAGCTTTAACCATAAAGTACAACAGCATACATGAATAATAAAATAAGTGGTAACATCGTGTAGTATCTGGGTATGTAAAGTCTAGGATATGATGATGTGTTATGTTGTTTACTCTTTTTTTTTTTTGAAAAATCATTCACTTTATACATAAAACTTTATGTTACGCCATACGAAATATTTATCAGAGTAAAAATAAATACAAACTTTATATATTATAAAAAACATGCAACATACACAGACATTCAGACTTATATACATAAAGTCATCATATATGCCATAATATATTCTTAAGTTATATAATCTAAGTTAGCACATCATAAAAGAAATTTTTGTAAATACGGGTTTTAAGAGTCAAACCAATAATATACTGATAAATCTAATTAATTATTCTTTTAACTACTACAACACATTTATTAAGGGGTGTGCGGTTAGGTTGGGTTTACTACAGTATTTAAGCTTAAAAATATTTAGTTTAGTATCAGTTCCTAAAATCCAAACTAAATGAAGTATTAATGTTTTCATTAAGTGTTTGTTATATTATATAACCCAACTGTATCGTGTTATATGAAATAGTAAATAATAAAATGTTTTAATTAGCCAGGGTCCTCTTCGGGTCCTTGAGGTTTCAATGTTCCAATTGATGATTGTTTTTGAAAGCTTCAAGGCGCTGAATCGTTTTGGCACTACTGAATAAGATAGTCAGGCTGATCTGGATTCCCGGTCACTTGGGCATAAAAGTCACTCTGATAAATCTTATGACTTATTCTTTCAACTACTACAAGATATTAAGGGGTATGGGGGTTAGGTTGGGCTTACTACACTATTTAAACTTAAAAATGTTTAGTTACATCGAGTTTTACAAATTTTTCGATTTGTATATTATAGTATTTCCGCAAAAACAAAAGATGGTTTTAGATTTCACCATTTTCTATCTCGGAAAATGATTGATTACTATCTGAAAATTAATCTCCTTGTTTTTAGAAAAATTACGAATATTTAACTATTTTTGTGTGAGATGTTTGAAGTTTCACCCGTTTTCAGGAAGCAAATATACGTTAAAAAAACAGAGATCTTAGGTAATGATTAAAATTTAGCTAATTTTTTCTGCAAAAATGCAAATTTACAATATAATCTTTTGAAATGAAAAAACTACAAAAATTCTTGATTATCGAAAAAATAATTTCATGACTCAAAAACAAATTTTGAATAAACCTAGAATTTTAATTCAGAAACAAATGTTTCCTTTTATATAGACTCAAATAATAAAAAAAAACTTGACGACCTAAATTTTCCACGCTTACTAAAAATTAAAAAATTCACTAATTTTATGGTGTATTTTATAATTTTTTCAGTATAAAATCTATGTTTTAGATAGATAAACAAAATTAATTTTGATAAACAACTCAACACAACATAACATTCGAATATTTAATGCTTATAAATGGGTATAAAAATTCAAGTGTCGCATTTTTTTAATTTTATGCATACATTGAATAAATATTATTCTGATACCTACTTCGAAGATAAATTAAGAAAATTACCAGTAAATTGTATATTTAATCCACAACCTTACACTGATCCAGATTCCAGAATATGATGGATTATTAACATAATTGAGAGCATTTGATTGTATAAATTTAATATTTACATAAATAACATTTCTTCATACAAATGAAAACATATCTCTAAAGATATTCTCTGTTTGATTTTGATTTGCAAATTTATAGTCAATTCATCTGTGTATAATATTTTATGCATTTTATGTAGAGGATGTGCCGGATATTCGTATCCAAGGATATCCACAATAAAAAAAAAATATCCATTATTGTCCATAGGAACTTTTGCATTATTAAGTTGCATTACCTATATGAATTTGTAAGTAAATGTAGCAATAAAATACTGTTAAATCCCATTTAAATAGTTTTTATTTCTTAAAAATTAGATAAATTAACAAAACTATACATTAGATAAATAAGCAAAAATTTAATATTACAATACTAATTGTAGTTAGTTTAGTGGTACTAATAACATAAGGTACTAATTAGTAATTACACTATTGAAATTAAAATTTATTATTCAAATTGATTATTATTCAAATCAAATAATACCGCTATGTGATATCATAAATCACAATCACATTTAAAGGAAGCTGATTATCTGTATGCGTTTCTGCGGATCACCATTTTTAACGATCCGGCACATTCCTGGTTATTATGACCATAAAAACAACAAATATCACTTATTTTATGATTTAATGGCTAGTTTTTAAGATATCGCTAGAAATTTGTCCACTATACTGATCTCCGGATTGGATTTTCCACAATATCTCAAAAACCATGCATCCGAGCGTTAATGAATGTAATTTTTGTAAATCTACAGGTCAAACTACCCGAATAAACATAAAATCAGGGATGTGCCGGATCGTTAAAATTAGTGATCTGCGGATACCGATCATCAGTGTTCAGATCCGGGGATCTCCGTTTCTAACGATCCGACACATACCTGTTTCTATATTATTATATTATATGCATTTGATAAATTATAATGCACACATAAGACGATGGGAGTAGTGAATGTGTAAGAAAATAACGGAGCGTAGATAATACAAATGTTTACAATTCATATAACATCGTCTAGTACTTTATTTACTTAGTACCTACGTATAAACTTATCATAATTTGTAAAAAAAAAATGTTTTTAAACATATAGTAAGAATTTTAGACTGGGAAATGTTGACACTTTTTACTAGATTATTTTCATATTTTGGTCCCCACCTGCCTCGTTGCTGTACGCTTAACATGTCTTCGCGAATGACTACTTTTGATGCGATCAACTCCTAAACTACTCAACCGATTTTAATCAAACTTTTTCAAAATGTGTGTTTTGTACTTAAAAGATAGGATAAGTTTTAGATCCATTTTCTGCACCTAAGGGAGTGAAAAACAGGTGCAATGTTTTATAACAAGTTCTTACTTGAAGTATGCTACAAATCTTACTAGCATCATTCCGATCGAAACCAAAATCTAAATTTGAAATTCAAAGTAAAATTTATTTATCTTTTCTCACTATCAGTATGTCGAACTGTTACTTATATAAAGTGTTACTTATATAAAGTGTTACTTATATAAACCAGAACCATTCGTGGTTTATAGAGTTCCATATACATTTCACCAAATTTGTGAATATCACAGCACGAAGTACCGGGTGTTGTCACGAGTATACCACACTAAATACCGGTTATTACATAGAAAATATCGGGCATCCGATAAGAAAGGATTTTTCGAAATTCTCTCTTAGGTGAAAAACGGGAGAAAAGTTTGTATGGGACAATGTGATTTATTGGTCTAATCTACTTCAAATTTTTCATGCAATCGATGATAATATCGTTTAAAAAGATAGGAAAATGATTTTTTCAAACTCTTTTTCAGTGAAAATTGTCAAATCAACACGTGACCAAGTCTTCTAGTATACTATAGTTGTATACAATAATATATGTACTAAAACGAATGTGTTAATTAGCTGTATTTAGACTGAATTTGTTGCGAATCTAAACAGTTTACGAGAAAATGTTTCAAACAAAAGTTGTTTTCAGAAACAAAAAATTTTTTAATAATTAAATTTGTCTTCTATTTTGTCTTCTATGGAGCCACGTGATCGATTTTGCTATCTTAAACTCACTTTTTCTAGTCTAGTATACGCCTTCAAAATTTCATCCATTTCTCTGATAGACCGATTCCAAATTTTGGTTATTGCCTTCAATAAGTGCTAACGTTAACAACTTCATACCAAATTTAATATACTAAAACATAATTTTTCATTTGGAATTTAATATATTTCCGTAAAAATTTTTTTTATGGGCGTTTTATCAAAAAATAAAAAAATAAATTTGTTATACATAAAAGTTGTATGCATAAAAATTTTAATTAAACGATTTAATTTCTCGCCGATTAATCGATTTCTTTTGCATTTTATAAAAACATTAACTTTGAGTAGCAAATATTACCTACCCATAATAACATACCTATGCTAATTAAATATACACAGCAAACAAATGACGCAACAAATTTAAAGCTGGAATATTTTATTTGAACCAAATCATATATTTACCTAGTAACCAATATCTTCTCAACATTGAAGGTCGGATATTCATCAATTATTTATCCGTATTTTCAAATAAAAAGTTCTAAATGTATTTGGTTTTTTTAAGTGTAATAATGTGCAACTAAATATGTTTTCATTTGTGAATTAAGTGCAACTGCTGTGCAACAATAAAAATAATTTAAATATCATTAGGGTATATTAAATTTAATCGAAAATTTATAAAACGCTTAAAAATATTTAAGACATCAATCAATTTTCATTCGTGCTATCACAACCACTCATAAACAAAAATCTGAAATCTTAAAGTGTGTTTTAGATCTAAAATATGTTTCGTAACTGAGCAAAATCGAATAAAGGTCCCTCAATTACATGACTTTCCTTTTTAATCGAGATGAAAATTTCAAATCTAATAATTTATAATTTTTTTGTAATGCAGAAAATTTTATTTGAAACATTTGCTGATGAGCTCTTTAGTTTGTCAGCATTTTAGCTTACATATTTGCACGAACGTATTTTGTTTAATTTAATAATGTCAATAATTATAAACAGAATATTGATACTCAAGTAGTAGTATATTAAACAATTAACTTTCTTTTATTAAAACAAGATCCAAAGTAAAATACAAACATTAATATTAGTTCAATTGAAATTTTATAGTAAGCAAACTTATAGAAAATAAAATTTAACTACAATTTATCATCTCAGTACTTTTATCTAAATTAATATTGACACAAATATTTATTATATGTTTTAAGAATACAAGCGAACATTGTTACATTTTTATGTGCGGCTGTCAGATTCTACAACTTATCCTTAAAATATATCCGTTTTTAAGAAGTGAAATTGAAATTTCGACTTGAATAGATAGAACACCTGTTACGCTATTTAATTGATTGAATTGAAAATCGAATTAGAAATCTAACCCAGGATTTTCTACCTTGTTAGTCAGAAGTGCTTCCAACTTAAAGAAAGTGATACCAAGCATCTATAATATTGTTAATACCAGACCTTCCAACTAGCAATTGTAAGACCTTGGATTCAATTCCATGCGAATATTTTCAATTATATATCTTTCAAAAATATTTTTATGTTCTATTTGTATAAATACACAACTTTTTGAAACGATTCTGAGTTAGGATTTTGGTTTTAAAAATTTTTAATAAAACTTTATGCTAAGGATTTATGATTTTATTACCGTGTTAAACAAAATTAGCTAAAAGTACAAGCTTTTGTTGCACATAAAAATTATACCCATTTAAAATATTTTAAATTGAACATATTTGTAGCAATATTCGCAAATTCCATCTACGACACTAAAACAAGAAAATCGATAAAATCAAAAAAAGAAAATCTGCAAACCATTTTCTGCAAAAAAGATAATTTTAGAGAATAATTTTATTACAATACCAACAACTATATTTACCCTTGTAGAGACTGAAATTAAATATTTTATTGATATATACCTAAAAACAAGTGTACCTACTATAAATACAAAAGAATAAATAGTTCTGTTAACTTTTCATTAAATTATTAGCGCCCTAAAGCACGTTTTTAAATTGATGTTTTATTTAACTTTGTACATTATTATAACCAATGTAAACATCTCATTTTCAAGCATTATTCAATGCGACGAACGTAGTCTTAAGACAAAAACTAAATTGTGCTTATAAATTTATAAATATTTCATTTAGATACAGAGTGTATTATTCTATAGTTTAACAGTTTCTTGATATAATTGGTCGGAAAATTTTTTTATAAACTTTTTGAAAATAATAATTTATCGGAATTTGATATTAATGATTCACGGTTAATTCATTAAAAAACAAAGGAAAATGTCTTATTTAAATATGAATACTAAGTGATTTGAAAAATAAAATTTAAAACATGTAAAGATTAATACAGATATTTCTTTAAATATTCTGCATATACTTATGTATTTAAAACTAGGAGATTCATTGAGCAGTAGACTTCACTCTGTCTCATTAGGAAGAAAATATAGACTCCATCTCTTTATCGTAATTGGTTTATATTTTCTCATATTTATGCTACTACATTCACCATACTGTTAGTGAGAAGTACAACAATTTTTGATTACCAAAGATTGCCAAATGAGACCCAAAAACTATACAGTAAATTTCATGAATGTGATAAATAAACATTCATAAAATACTATAAATATCCAGTCTAAACAGTTATACATATATACATGTAATAATTATATTTGTTAATTAGCCAAATTTAAACTAAAATTGTGGAGAAGTCAAATATTTTACAACAACAAAAAATAAACATTTTTTGAATTTGAATTTTTCTTCGATCTTTTATAGTTAGGTCAAGGATCCATTGGACCCAATGGACCGATTAACGCAAGTGCTCATTAACGAACTTAAACTCACGTTTAATGTTTAGAATACGTCACTAAAAGTTCAGGTCGTTATGTCTTTTTGTTTTTGAGTTATCGTGATGACAGGTGAACGGATGGACAGTCGGAAATGGCCTAATTAAGTATTTTTATGAACACCTATGCCAAAATTTTTGCTTATTCAGTCAGTCAATATTAGGCTACAAACTTTAGACTAAAATTAATATTCTCTGACATATTATGTATGTCGGATATAAAAATATCATTAAAATATGTATACATTAAATAATATATATTCTGAAATAGTAGAGACTTAGGAGAGAAACCTTATACTTTAAATGAATAGAATTATAAATTACTCCATTTATTATTCTTGTATTATATAATGTACACAGTCTTCCTATAATATTTATTAATCACTCTTAAATACAGGATCTTTTTGCAAAAAATTACTCGTTTTTCTCATACAATACTCTTATGAAAATTTACACAGAAAGCCAATCTAAAGTTTGTAACGCTACCCAATATTGACCGATAACACAAAATTTTGATATTTAGGTGTTCATAGAACACCTAATTAGTTCATTTTCGAATGTCCGACCGTCCATCATCACGATAACTCAAAAACAAAAATAGATAGCGGGCTGAAATTTTGGTGACGTATATAAAAAGTGATTTAAAGTTCGTGAATAAGAAAAATCGGTTCATTGGGTCCAACTTGACCCAACTTTTAAACTATAATACATAGAATAAAAGTTCAAATACAAAAAATGTTTTTATTTAAAAAAAAAAAAAAACTTTTAATTTTTTTCGTAAAATGTTCTTCACAATTTTAGCTCAAATTTGGCTAATAAACACATATAGGTAATAACAATACATATTATTATTAAACATATTTAACTGTATAGACTGGATATTTATAGTATTTTATGAATGGTAATTAAAAATAGTCCAAATAATGAAATGCAATCATATGTCGAGTATCTAAACAATTATCTCTGTTAATTGTTATCATCACTTGTTTTTAAATTAATTATTTAACTCAAATTCAAATAACAGTGAAAGTTTAATATAAATGAACTTACGTAAAATACATTCCTGATTATATATTGCTAAATAAAACTTATAAAATTGTTTGGCTAACAATTCGTGTGTATCAGGTTATCATTAAAGATAGTAGTAACCCTGTATATATCTATGTACAACAAAGACAAATTTAATTAAAAATTTACAAAGTGATTGGTACGAGAATAATTAATTGACTAGTGGTTTGATTATTAATTTCAATTTAAAGTGGTGTACATGTATATAATAATACTTGTTCATGTGAATGTGTGGTTACTTTGTTCTCTGTACTAAACTAAAAAGCTTGACAATTGACTAAAAAACCTTAAAGCACTTTACATATTATATCATATATCTAAAACTGAATAAAAAGAAAATATGAAATCAGCGTATTCTGTTACTGATATACGTTCTATTAAAAAGGTAACGTATAAATATATTTGTATTTTTATAAATGGGCTGTCACATAATATTCTGCATTTTTGAAATGCAATATATATATATATATATATATATATATATATATATATATATATATATATATATATATATATATATATATATATATATATATATATATATATATATATATATATATATATATATATATATATGTATATGGTAAGCTGGGGGAGATTTGATTATTTTCGGATTTAATAGGTATTTAATATACCAGGGTTGATAATTTTTGAAAACAAAAAAAATTATAGTAGGATGAAACAAATTAGAAATGCAAGATATGATAAAAATGAAAGGAAAAATAAATTACGCGCGATCTGAGTTCGGAAAGTAGGAGGGGGGTGAGTTTTTAATGGTAAAATTTGGTTTATCTGAATTTCCGGCAAAACTACAAGTCCTATGGAAAAAGTTAAAATGCAAAGTTGTAGGTAAGAATAAGATCTACAACATTTGTATTTAAACCTCAAAATTTATTATTTAAATAAGCAAGTTTTTGGTTTTTTATTTTTTACTTTTTAACAACTGAAAAGGATAAGTCAAGAAATTAAAAAATGCAAATAAAAAATAAAAAAAGTAAAATAAGAGTCATAAAACTAACATATCTATCTCCCCCCTCCCCCGGTATTAAGTATTTTTTGAATTATTTGGGCGCAAAAATTGAAAGAAATACAATTACGTGTAAGTCAACAGCTTGTTAGAAGCACACTTCTTTATGCCAATAACAGCTGTGGATACTCGCTGTTAAGGGGTTCTTAAAAACGACTTCAAAAGGTTAATTAATTTGATTGGAATATTTCAATTTTTTTTAGCGTATTATAATGGCTACTATACGCAGTTGAGAGTGAATTTTTTTTATACATTATTATTTGCTTCTTTAAGCGTATAATAATGTCGGTTGTCGGTGTAAAAACAAAGCGACATTAAAATCAGTGACGTTACTGCTTACAAACAACTGTAGTAGTATATTGCTAACGTTATAACGTATAATAATAATAATATTCTTCGTATGCATAATTATGTGACTAATGTAACAATAAATACATACACGTTCATTGCTCCCACAACAAAGCGTTCAAACGTACGATAGGGGAAATGTGGTCACATGGAACCACTATCATTAATTTGATAAACAAATAATAACAAAGTAAAAATATTCTAAATACAAGGTTCCTGGTCACTCTGGGTTTCAGTAGGTCGATTCATTAGGCGAAAAAGGTCGTTATTGACACCCCTCACGCCTAAAACTGCTATTCCTATTTTAAGATGCTCTGTGATATTATGTATTAAGAACTGTCTTCAACGAACGCACCTTCATTGCTGGGACTTCACGGATGGCCTGCGACAGGCTAAGTTATATATTACCACGGCTAAACCATTTAACTATTCCCAGCTAAAACTAACCAAGGTATAGTTGAGAAGAGTAGTGAATCTTTTGACAGGTCACTATCGGTTGAACTGTCACCTTCATTTTCTTTGCTAGATTCATTCGGTGATTCTATTATTTTATGTTCAAAAACCCTAAAGAAGGTTTTGTTAAAAAGTTTTAGGGGTTGTTAAAAATTTCTAGGTGTTTAGTATGCATAAAAGAAGTATTAACCCTCATTTATTGCTGTTATCAATTTTCCAAGTACTTATATTAAAATTCGTTAATTTTTAGGCCTTTTTACTTATTTCTTCGTTTAATTTATAGTACATTTCAGTAAGTGGTTTCATATTTCTAACCTTTAGGCAGATATCAACGGTAAGGCAATTGTCTCTTTTGTCAAATCTTTCAAATCTTTATAAGGAAACATTTGCTAACATGCAGATCGAAAAAAATCAGGTTCTTATTGGTTCCTTCAAAGGTTTTTCTATGATGGAGGACGGTATTAAAATAGTACCTGGAATTTCTTAATTTTCTAATCGACGAAAAATTGTTGAAAATCAAAAATATGCCCAATGTCAACAAGACGATAATTTTATTTTTCCTATATTATGTGTCATTAATATTTATAAAAAAAATATTGTAGAGAACTCAAAGTATCCACAATATCCACCTTTACCCCTTTAATTATTGTGACAACAAAGTGTTAACCCTTTTAGTTCGTGACCTAAACATATGTCGCTCAAATGAACACATATATAGTCGATTTAATGGTAACATATAGTTAGTTCTATAATTATGTACATATGAGCTGAAATTATGAAAGGAAACCCATAGATATTTATATATATATGAAAAATTTGCAAAGCTATATGTGTGTAGATCACGTGCCAATTAACTACAAAATTGTATTTTAGTATTCGTTTTAATACATATTTATGGGGTTTAGTCACGTGTCCTGGACTGCATCAATATTTTAATATTTGTCGTGTAGATGAAAATAAATTCTAATAAATTTAGGGTTACTTATTTAACTAGTGCAAATTATTTTCTTAACTCAAATAAAATACGCAACGTAACTTTAACAATGGTAAAAATAATTGTAAAACCAATGACTTGTAAAATCCTAAAACACTATTTGCAATATGCATGAGTTTATTTTCAGGTGTTTCTATGGTATCACACTACTTTATCAACAATTATAAACAATTGAATGTGTGTATGTTTTTTTATATATTGAATGTTTCTTACCATGTTCAACAATTTTCAATCTATACTTTCATTGATATTTACAATACAACTTGTATGCAACCAAAAAGTAAAAAAATAATGACTTAGTTATTACCAAAATTAGCTAACATCACGTATGATTGTAAAAATAAAGCTTAAAAATAGTTTCAATAAATATACATTTAATAAAAGTGTGTGTAGTTTCTATGTCAAAATAACCTAAAAGGCCATTTCGTCTATTGTAAAATTTTTATTTCAAAATTCTTTGGTTGTTGCCGCAATGTGATTAAATTGAAAATGTTTGCTTTGGAGAAAGAGGGGAGAAATTCTACAGCAAAAAAGAGCACATATAGCAAGATAAAGCGGTTGGATATTTGCATCATGCTTGTCAGTAATGTTCTTTCTGGAAGAACAATCTGAATCATATATGACAGTATTTTTAAAGTGAAAACTTCTTTAGCCGCGTTGGTCACTTTTTGGTAGGAGAAAATCTTTTAGCTTCGCGTGACCGGCATGCTCATGACTGGCGAAAGTGCTGCTGCAGGCGTTAGGTGCTCTATGTATGGGGGGGGAGGGACTCGTGCGTTCGCTTATATCAGTATATCTGTAGCTATATAGCAGACGTATTGGGCAACATTAGTGCTCGGTGTATATTATGAGTGAAATTGTCTTGTCATGATGTTGTACAGCCTATAATGCATTTGAATAATAAAAAACAAAATAATAAAATCAATTTGATGTTGATAATTTTAATTTAAAATTTGATGTTGATAATTTTAATTTAAACATTATGAAATTTTAATACTAAAAGTTCTAAGTTTTCACTTCTATCGGCAGACCCTATAACAGCCAATATTTTTTTACCCTCGCTTTGCATTAAAATATCCGAATAAATTATTTCCAACTCTCTGTATTATTTATTTAAAAAAAAAAGAAATCCCAATAATATGTTGTCTAGTCAATTAATCATTGGCCTAATTAAAACATACAAAAATATACGTTTTTTTTTCACCATGTTTACGATATTCAAAACATCAATTTTCATACTTGACCGACTTTTATTTTATTTTTTTTTACTCCCAAGTCAAAACCATATGAATAATAAAAATCTATTTTTGTTACAAACTATGAGGTTTCTCTCTCTATAATACGTTTTGCAAAAGTATATCGAACGGAAATATAAAAATAGCTTATTTTTTACACTTTTTGAATAGAAATAATATCGGTCATCTTTAGAAAATAATATTGTAAATAAAATTGAAATTTGTTTTCTCGTTGTTAAACTTCGACGCAAATTAGTTATCAAGGCATCCAGTTTGATGTTTCTTACTGGTTATAAATAATAATGCCTCAATAATATTTCAACACAAAATAAAGCCATTTAACGTATTAATTATGTTAGGTGGATAAATAAATTTACACACTTTAATTTTTTTATTTTGCTTAACCACTTTATTTTATTCTAATTATGCGACATGTTTCGGATGTTACTCCATATTCAACTGCCATTTAACGTAGCTAAAATTAAAGATTATTAACTATTCAATATTTTTGTTTTACTTAAACTATCAAATTATTCAGAAGTAAGCACTTAGATTTTGGAGCCTGATAGACTGAAAATGCAAATTTATTATTTTTGCAAAATTTATAAGCGAAGTTATTATCCAAATCGATCAAATGGCAGAAGATATTTAAATAGCCACAATGAATGCAAATACAGGCGGTTAATCAAAGTCCTAAATCCATTTTTATGAAAAAAAAAACAATATAGTCCAATTTAACAGAGGAAATTTGTGTGAAACTTAAATCTGAGGTAAAAAATATCTTTTTTTGGTGAATTTCTGACCCAAGCTACCGAGCTAACATAATAAGAATTATGTTTAACTAAAGTTTATCCAAATTTGGCGGAAAGATAAGATACCATATACAACTATTCTGCTTTATTCAGATTCTAGTCCAGTACTGAAGCTTTTATCTGAGTTGTTAAATTTTTATATTATTTAAATTTTCTACTTGCACAAGATAAATAATTTGGATACTAATTTTTGTAATTTCTTTTGTTTCAGCCGCCAGAGAACGAATTACAAAAGGGAGGAACTGGCGAACGTGTCATGTCTGAACATCAATTACGTGTTCAACGTTCATTACAAAAATTAAATGTCCCTGAATGGTTTAAACAATCGCATGTACCACGAGAAGGATTTTTACTTAAGAAACAACAAAGGGAAAACACCAAATGGTCCGGTTTATCAGGGAAAACTACATCGTTAAGTAGTTTAGGCGGTTCACGACAATCACCAATATTATTAAGTCCATCGCCACAAGGCACTGGCGGACAAATTGGTGGCTTTACACGATGGTCAACATCAAAATTAAATTCAACAGCATCGTCACCATGTAATTCGACACGAAGTAGTTTTAATTATCGACAACCGATTACAGGGCTAACAGCGAACGGTACAACATCACCATGCAGTTCGACAAGAAGTAGTTTTAACTACCGTCAACCATATTTAGGTTGGCGATCACAAGAACGACTATCCAAACCACGTACACCCGCTGAACGTTTAGCTTCAAGTCTGTTACCACCTGCGGGAACAACGCCAGCAAACAATAGCGAAATACAAAGTTCAATAAAAGAGGTTACTTCGGCAATTGTTCATTATGTCAGTGGTTTAACACCAGACACAAATCCAACAGATTCATTGCATGTGATGTCAAATAGTCATCGACGAGAGAGCTCAGATCGTGAATCAATGTCCACATCTCCACGATTTCGTGACTATGAAACACAAGAGACAGCAAGTCAACGATCGATTAGCCCTGCAAGTCGTGGTAGTCAGAAGTTTTGTTGGTTAGAGTCATCGTTTGTGGGAACACGACCGTTAGATTCACCCCAAACACCAATGGGTATACCAACAGATGCATCATCAGAGATATCCATGGATACAGTACGATCCACGCATTATCCAGCGTTGCATCTTGATTTAAAAACAAAAAATAGTGTTAATCCCACTGGTGAGTTAATGCTCGCCTAACATATTAATTTTAAGATTCATTTTTTAGTTTTTTGTATAATTTATGGATGAATTTGACGTTTTTATTTTTTATTATTTTTTTTTTCTTGACTGACAACAATTTATTGTGTTTGCAAAAATTTTATTTGAAAATTTGGACTGTATCGTTTGTTTTTTAAATTTTCAATTTATGGTAAAATGCATTTTGTTTAATCGCATAAATTGACCACTGTAATGAGTTTCTATTAATTTCATCAAAATAATATTCCGTTTAATTAAATTATCAAGTAAAAACCCGGCTTTTAAAAATCTGTCATGATTACTAGATCAATTTATATAGATACGAAGAAATATGCTTTGGCATTAATGTGGTGATTATTTCACGAATATCAATTTTGTTTATTTTACCACCTAAAAAAGGCCCTAGCCTACGCTTTACTTATAATACACCATCTTATAAAACCATTGATATCCAAATCTTATAGAAAAGATTTTGGTCTTAATTCTGGAATTGGATATAGAGGGGAAAAAAGATTTTGTTTTTATTATTGCTTTCATCAATGGTAACGACTCAGTATCAATCAACTAATTATGATTAATCAATGCTGACCATCAAATCTTGGTTAAGCAAAACAAACTCGAACAGCTGACTTTGGCAACAACAAAAATTCGATAGCTTTCGTAAATTCTTGTTCGAAAATGCTATCCAGATGTTCTAATTAGATAAAACGATAGAAACAGATGAGCATTAGTACCCAGAATACTAACAACGTATACAAAAGAAAATTTGCTTGAAATAATCATCAAATTAGTGACACAGAAAATATTTCTTCAGAAACGAATTAATATTAGCTACTTCATTTGGTAATTGGGACAAAATTGAAACTCGATATGTAAAAAAATGCATTATACTTCTAGCAATTGAATTTTTAAAAGATTGAAACCAAAATTGTAGTTACTAAGTTAACCTCGAATACTAAATAGAAAAACAAAATTTTTCTCAAAATACGTAAATCAAATTATCTGCAAAAATTCTCGAATCTCTTTTTATTATTTAATTTCTTGCATAAAAAATTCCGTGTATAATTATTTTTAAAAAAATATTATTAAATAATCCAAAATGTACAAATCGGTTCAATTACTAGTATTCTTTTTGTTTAATTTTAAAATATTTTATAATTAAATTATTATAGAAAAAAAGCATTTATTAAATAGAATTAAAACAAAAAAACAAAAAAACCAAAAGCATATAATAAGCTCTCTTATTTTATTAAGAGTTTTACGAAATATTTTCCGAATAAAACCGAAAACTAACGATTGTTTTTCATTATTCTAATCAAAAAATAATTGACAAATAAGAGAAAACCAAATAAATGTTTGACTAAGTTTTGCAATCAAAATTTAATATTTTTTTCTTTCGATTTATTGTTTATTTGCTTCAATAATTATTAGATCACCTCATAGTTTATCCTGTGTGTAAATTATGAATGTTTGTGATTTCTTCTTGTCCCCCTCAAAAATGAAAAATTGTTTAATCATTCAAAATTCTTAATTCTTATTTGGTTTCATAAAAAATTCTTTGAATTTATGCCAGAATAATTTTCTTTCGATTCACTTGGTCGAGAATTAAAAGTCAAAATAATGTTTTGAAATTTGCGGAAATCAAAATACCCAAAAATTGATTCATTTGTCATAATCTGTCAAAAGATTTTACTGGTAAGCGAAAAATTCTTTGATTAAAAAAAAATACAATTCTGAAATTATTTTTAAATACAAATTTCGTTTCTATAGATAAAAACTAAGGCAAAAAATTTTGAAATAAATCATTTTCTATAATGAAAAAAAAATTCCGATTGATTTCCATGTCATTATTGTCACATGAAAAAGTAATATCACTTTACTTTTAAATAAAAATTTTGTTTCTATAAAAGAAATTTAAAGCCATTGACCAAGATATAACCCCCGTAAAAATTTAATTAACTGACAATGGATGTATATCAATTAATCCGCAAAATTCCAAAAAAAAAAAAGATTCAAAAATAATTAAAAGTGACACACGACATCCAGCTATGGTAGATTTGTACACAGTCATCGTACAGTCCAATAGCTCTCTTGAATTGAAAGCATGCCATGGTAGCCACGGATTCGATCTTGAAGCAAGCGTATTTATAAGAAGTAAATAAGTTTCAATCGAAGTGAACAGGAAATATAAATTTCTAATCAAAATATTTTTATATAATTTATATAGAAGCGAAATTTTTGTTAAAAATACACATTAAAAGCTTTTCCACTTCCATGATTTATTTTCAAAACATAATTTTTTCGGCAGTAAGATCTTAAACGTTGACGAATGAAACTTTCATAAAATTTTTTTGATAATAGACGGATCTTATTTAATTAAGAAATTATGAATAAAATTGAAAAAAAATTATTCCTGCATAAGTGTCTAAAGAATTATCCATCCCCCAATATCATCCCATCATCCATGACTAAATACAATTGGTGCTAAAAAAGAAAAATTTCAAAAAATTGGTGCAATGTATAAAGAAAATTAAATTTGCAATTCCCCCATATCTAAATTTATGCACAGAGCTTATTTTCCAAAAAAAAAAAAAAAAAATTATTTTTCACAATATTTAATTTTTTTTTTTTTTTGTATTTATTATTTTTTTAGAAAGAGAAAAAAAACGTATATATAGTTAAAATTAATTTTTAATTAATATTAAATAAAAATATTATGATTATTAATTAATTAATTATTCTATATTTGTGCATTATTATATGAGAAGAATTTTTAAAGAACAAAAATTTTATTATTATTGTTATTATTTTTAGTTTATATATTATTTTTAAAAAGAAAGGCAAAAAAAAAAGCAAATTTTATGTGCATGTATTTTTAGGATCATTTTTATTATATTATGATCTTTCTAATAAATTATTTTATTATTTTATATTTTAATTTTTTTCATTTTTTGAGTATTTTTTATTATTTATTATATTTCAGATTTTTTTAAAAATTTTTTTCGTTTGATTTGAGTTTTAATATTTTAGTAGAGAATTATAGAATATTTTTATTAAAAGCACAAAAGATTCTTTTTACGGGTGGTGAAATTCTCTCTTTCGGTAGTGATTCTCGACTTGAAGGTCATATTGCTCATTGGGAGCAAAAAACTTATTTATCATATACAAATTGTGATTTTCATCCGTTATGTAAATTTGTTAGAGTAAACCAACTCAATTCGTTCTTGCTTCTAACTTCCTAATAGTTACATGCAAATTTAGATTGCGGGTACACGAGACTTTCTTAAGTGCGTTTGTCGTACGATTCAGAAATATATTTTCAATATATTTCAAAACATCTCCCTCACAAGTAGGTAAATAAGACCGATTCTGACGCACTTTTCCATAAGATTTTACATGGGGACTAATTGTGATTTTACTTCCGGTGTAAGCTCACCCATCCAAGTACTAACTGTGTATAATGTTGCTTAACATTATTGATCGGTTGACATCAGTAATTGCTTTACCACCAGGGGGGGGGGTTATAATATAGATTATTTTGAGTATATTATTTGAAATAGATATGTTATTTGAAATAGATATATATTTAATATTCAAATAATATATCTATTTCAAATAATATACTCAAAATAATCTATATTATATACCCCCCCCCCTGGGGGTAAGGTAATTACTGATGTCAACCTATCAATAATGTTAAGCAACATTATACAAAGTTAGTACTAGGATGGGTGACCGCATAGAATTTCTATATATGTATATATATTTAATATTCAAATAATATACTCAAAATATTGATGATTATTTCCAAGATAGAAATAATACCATTGAACTTCTCATTAAAAGATTACTTTTTTTCTCTTCCTGGGTCTTCCTCTTCCCAGAAAAAGAAAATTCAATCTCTTATGAAGAAATTTATAACTTTTGTTGGAATAATTTTTTTCTAAGTAGCATATTCTAGCATATCTGTGTATCCGATATTTTTTCAAAACCCTATATAGTTATATTAATAATTGATTACAATCCTTGACTCACGAACATCAAAAAGGATTCATTCATGACATATTTTACCTTTAATTTGTATTCATTTATTTAGTAAGGATAAATAAAAAACTGCAAATACTTTCAACATTATAAAATTAAAAGCTTTCAATATCAAAATTTTTAAGACTAACTCTTAAATTAGCTCTTACTTGCTTAACCAGCCATATGGTCTTTCTAGAAGGCCCTAGTTCACAACAGTAAATTGCCATTTTAATAAAAATTAGCAGTACTTTTCAAAATTCAAAAACGAGAAATTCAAAAAATGAGTAGTAAATGTATCTAAATAAGTAGACATTTTCTAAATAAGAATTAATGAATGGTAAGTTCGTTTTGCGTAATTCTGCATGTAAATAAACGCAAATTTGTTATATATAAAAAACAAATACTAAAAATTTATACAAATTCTTGATTGCATTGCACATTCTTTATAATAACATTATCCTTAGATATTTTACTAAACATATTTTTCAAATAATATACAAGATTGCCAAGAAATTAAGATGCTTTGAAAGTAATAATTACCCAGTTCAATCCACAAGGCTTATTCTATAATTTGGATAAAGCCTTTTGCTAAATACGATTCTTTAAATTTATTTTTTTAAATTTTTTATTGTATTTTTATATTTTATTATGGTAAGGACCCACAATAAAAATATTATCTTATACCTGTTACGAAATTTTTTTCGGTCGTCTTCAGTAACTTGGAATCAATAATGCAAATTATATATTAATTAAATTACTAAATTAAAATTAAATTTATTTAATTTAAAAGAAAAATTTCAATTTTTCTGGCATTTAAGAGTAACTGTTCGACAGTAAACCACGTCCCAGAGTGAATCTTAGGTAGTTACCATTAAACTGTCTATAGTAGTAACAAAACATTTACAACCAGTGGTAATTCGAACGAGCTCTTAACCTTGATAAATCACGTCGATCGCCGCCAATCCGATTAAAATCAGTTGATTCGTTCGAGATATATCGTTAATGAAAAATTTCATAAAAAAGTGTTTTTTTTACATAACTTCGACATATCTTTTTGGACCGTTTCGGAAAGAAACTAAATATTAAAGCTGAAAAAAACACTTCGATAGCCGCCAAGAACGTGAAAATCGGTTGATTGGTTCGAAAGATATCGTTAACGAAATATTCGGGAGCAAGTGTGTTTTTAACATCCAAGCTCAAAAAAAAAATTAGAAGCTCAAAAACATTTTAATATGTTAAATTTTAAGTGCTTAGGTGTGGAATTAGCGGGAAGTTACAGGGATGGCCTTTAGGGTCAACCGTTTTCCAAATTTGTTAAAGTATAGTTATACAACTTCGGAGAGTAATATCGTAAAAATTGGTTCACTTTTGCACACTTTACCTTAAATTAACGTATGATTTCAAGTTACTAAAGATAGCGGTACAAACGGACGAAAGTGCCGAAACCCATAGCCTGCAGTGTTGGTATTGTATATATGTTATCCATATGTAAAACATTAAGATTTTACTTTTGAAGTAAATCTTAATTTTTTAAAAGCTTCTTGTATAATGAAAAATTATTATTTCACTTAAAAAAACGCATCAATTGTGTTTTCTGTTTAACAAAATTAAAAATACCTTGAATCTCAATTCTTTTTTCTTATTAAAACCTTTTTTTTTAATTTACAAAGTTTTTTTTTTTTTAATAACAACTAAAATGGCTTATAAAAATACTTAGGAATAAAGAAAAAATTTGTATTTAATCAATTTTACAGGAAGTTGCTACTCATATGCGAATTCAAGTTCAAGCAGTTTAGCACGACCAACAGTAACAAGACCATCACCTGGTTCAACAACCTTAGAAGATGTGTTAGATTCATTACTAGGATTACCACCATCAACACGAGCACCATCCCCAAGTCTCCAAGGTAGGAGACATGTGTAAGTTTCGTATATTAGGTTGTACGGGTTCAATTACAGCCTAAAATAATAATAATAATCATCTTTTATCTCACTTTTATCGCATTATTATCGTGCACCGTAAATCAACTATTTCGTCATGTTTAAATTATTCTTATCTCTGATTTTGCTTCGCCAATTCATTTTCTACATATATGTATAAAATACAAATCTAGTTCAATCAAATTTCGATCACATGGATTTTAGAGAAAGAAACTGCACTTTCGCGCGCAAAATTGAAGTCATATCATGCTTTTTATTTGCTTAAAATTCTAAGCTTTCAGAATGTAATTTGCTTTTTTGCATTCATTCATTAAAAATATAAAACTTTCTCTAAAATTTTTATTAGTTCAATTTTAGATTAATTAATGAAAGTACACAAAGATAAGTGGCGCATATGAATTTAAAAAGATTCCATATTAATTATTACATTTCAAAGTAAAAATTATAATTTTTAAAAAAGGGCAACAAATTACACAAAATTCAAATACTAATTACTCAGTTTTTGTATTGAGAATTTTAAGTGAGAGGAGAGCCTAGAATATTTCAGGAGATTTTTCAGTCGTGAGAGAAAGCTTTTATTTCTAGAGTTTATATATTAAATTTTTATGCGACGCTTCCTTTGTGGATTCGTGTATAAGCAAAAAAATTAAAATGCTAAAAATTTTATTCAAAATTTTAGGGATGGGATCAGCTAATAGTAGTCCAGGACATTTCATAGGCGAAGCAATAGGAAGTAATCGTGAGCGACTATTAAGTGTTGGTTCAAATTCTACACATTACGATTCAATACGCAGGCGTAGTGAAGGTAATACAATGCAACCAAAACCAGATGATGATCCACATCGACGTGTAAGTTTTCACACAACACCAGAATCGGGTCAGAACGATTTACTTACAACAAATTTCGTTAAATGTCGTTACACAAAATGTACAAATCAAGCGACTTACGAACATGCGAAAAAATATTATAAAAATTGTCATAATTGTAATTATTCGTATTGTTCGAGAGAATGTCGTCGTGCACATTGGGAGAAACATCGAAAAACTTGCTTGCATTCACGTGCCAGTACATTATGTCGCCAAATATTAGCAAAAGCCAAAGATGATGCTGAATCGTTAAATCATATTTCTGTTATTGCACGTCGAGGTTATTTATCACTTGGACCTGGTGTTGTGAAATGTTTCTTTGCAAGTCCTGAAGCAGCTGAACGATTTATTGAACACGGATTACAACATTTATCAGAACCCACGTATATTCGTTGGTCAGATTTGTTACCGTCTGAAATGGGTCCAGAACTATTTTCCGAACTAGTTAAAATTTGTAAAAGTTATAATCCAGAAACTCGCGTTGTTCTATATGTAGCCGTATGTGTTGTATCAGAAGTTCCAGCATCCGGAACAATCAAATGGGAACGCCAACTAGTTTCACGTTGCGCTAAATTACGTTTAAGTAAATCCGCATTAAGTATATCTAATCAGCAAATTTCAACTAGTACACCACATCGATCCAAATCTCCATGTAATATAACGCGAGAAATGGATAATCCAGAAACATTAATATTAACTTCACTGCCAGGCAATAAAAATCAAACATCAGTACAAAAATCTAGAGAAATTAGTTTCACAAATATTCAACGACAATTAAAACAGCGTGGTGTTAGCTTGCGACGTCATTTTCCCGATGTTTATCAGAAATTATGCGCCTATGTGGAAGGTGCTAGTGATAAATTTGCACCAGTTACCGTTTATCCAAGGGATAGTACATCTGGTAAAAGTTTTATGTGCATTATAATGCCTGACGTTGAACCAGAAAAATTAGATCTTGTACCAACAGACAGTTCACGAGTGCATACTGTTGATGTTAGTCAAGAACATCCCCATGAGTGAAGAGTTTTATTTTTGGATTTGTTATATTATCGATATATATCTGAAGAGTGTCTCAAAAAGTGCTTTTATTTTAAATTCACTTGAAAAAAAACCATGAAGCATTTTGAAATTCTCATTAACTGTTTAGAAATTTTATGCTACAATTAAACTTTTTTGAAAAAAATATAAAAATAAGAGTTCATGGAGATATTTTGAGAAATTTATGCACTGAATTTGTCAGAAAATATACTAAATTCTTGGATACAAACATTAAAACACTCCTGAAGGAAACTATCAAAAGATAGATCAAAATAAAAAAGGGATGCTTCTCAAATACTTCAAGATAGGTAAAGTGAGAGTATTATTGAAGGCATTTGAAAGTACTATATCCATTCGATGCAATATTGTATCAGCCATTCCAAGACAGTGGTGGTGAGGCAAAAATATATTATTGCAATAGCATTGAGATCGATGACACACCATCTATGAAACTACACTGTTGTTGATATAAAGAAAGTAACGCACTTTGGTCAGCAATTTTTTCTTTCAGATTTTAGATCTTTCAAGATGAAAAATATTTGGCTTACGATAGGTGAGAAAGGCTGCTAAACGAAATCAGTTTTTAATAAGAAGCTGTCGAATAAAAATTGGTGAAGCGAGTAGCTGTTATTTCTGAAATGCTTCATGGCTTTCCATAATTGATACCTAAAATCTGAAAATTTAAAATGAAAGCAAATTTTGAGACTCCCTTTATTTCTGTTATTTTTATATTTAAAAAAATTAAAAACAAAACACGAATAGGATCCCTAAAATACCCATCCTGTATATTCTAAATAATTTTGACAATATCAAATTTCGGATTGAGTGATTTGAAGATAGATATGAACTTTACGTATGGAAAACTTTACAAGAAAAAAAATATATTTTCAAGGATGGTCCTTCTAGAAGATCCTGAAATTTATCACTTCACGTGTGGTAGCACTGAAATTGTATAAACAATTTTTCAATAATTTTTTTTACCTTCGAAAGTAAATAGCCAACTTTTTGTAGTAAAACTATTTAAAAAACACATAATCGAAAATAAAACATTGACTGTCTTTTTCAGAATCTTTTCCCCAAGACTTTGATAATTATATTGAAATAAGGGTTGAACATACTTCACCATATCGAAAACATATTTAGATATTGCTTATAAAGAAAATATACGAAAAATTTATTATAGAAGCCTTGATATACATTGATTAGAATTATATATATATGTGATTTACTACGCTTGCGTATTAAACAGCTGTGCAAAGTTTTGGAAGTATGCTTAAAACTTATTAAAATATTCATATTTTTATCTAAAATAGAATAAAATTTCGAGTTGATCCAATTCCTATACAATTAACTTAGAATTTCATATAAAAATGATTTCATCGCCACTTAGACTTATTACGGATTATCTTCGATAATCTTTCTACCAGAATACAATGTATTCGATTAGATTCTCATTTAATTTTGAAGTTTAAATTACTAGAATTATTGTAAATAAGTATTGCCAACATAAGATATCGAATGAAAGATTCGTATTAAATACGATTAGGCTATGGGCCAGAACACACAGTAAGATTTTCTGATCAGAAAATCTGATGTAACTCTTAGTATGGATTTTATGTTAGACCGCGCACACGATAAGAATTGTGCGCGGAGAAATGTACGATAAGAAATGTGCGCATAGCATCAAAATTTCTTATGAGAATATCTTACGATTTTATCTGAAGTAGGCCACCTGTTAGTCAAAAAAGTAATTAATAAATTTAAAATATTTGGAAGTTTATTGGTTCATTGTGGTTCGTTGTACGTATCCGATGATATGCGTTTGCTTAAGATTTTTATATGATGTATGATCAGATTTTCTTATAGGACTGTCCGATGATGGGCGTTGACCATCAGATTTTCTGATCAGGTTCAATCTTTAGGTTTGCACTGGCTTTAAGTGTTCAATTCGACAATACGTTTGGATACCATAAATGGGAAAATGATTATTCAAGGAAATTTATTCAATTCTAGTAATTTTGTTTTGGTTTCATGTAAAATTTATTTTGGGAAAAACAAATTTTTCTATTTATTCCTAGATGATTGATTGTTTGTTATAAAAGCCTCTGTTACACTATGAACTGGCAATACAACACTGTTTAACTGAGTTTGTGGATATTTTGTTTAGTTAGCACTCAATTTGTATCTTCTTCGATTCAAGCAAGCCCACAAAAAGATAATTTTAATTTCAGAATCACAAAAATTATTAATCATATAATTAATTAATCAGGGCCAGAATGCATACTAGGCTTCATTCAATTGATCGAGTGTTCTAAAGGAGGGTACAGAGGACCAAGAGACCTAGGTGCAAGAGATGCAGCAAAAGCTCCCCTTTTATAATGACAACCCAGTTAACAATGTCACAAATAACATTTCAGTTCAAAACTATTCATGAGCGTTGTTTTGAGGTAGGGTTTTGCATTCAAGAAATAAAATCAGTTAGTGAAACATCCTTTCATATAAAAAACAATCAACCAATTAGGAAATACTTGTTTTAGATATATTTTTAAAGTTTAATTGTTAGACCTTAGGAAAAACACCAATTGAAAAATGAATAAATATATATATATACAATGTTTATATAAATAAATAGTAAATTTAAAAATTCTCTATAGACTTTTGTGTGAAAAATGTATTTTTGAAAGAAGTACGTAAAAAAAACTATACATGTGCGCAATATAACAAACTTTATGTGTTTAAAGTTGCGTATTTTAGAATTAATTATTATAAAAATGATAACAAAATAAATTATATTTATTTAAAATAATTGAATATAATGTATATCTGTTATTTTTTTTTTAATTAAGAGCATATTTATTTACAAATTGTTATTAAGATTAATCCACAATTTTATATAATTAGAATTCGAAAACTCTGTTCCAAGGGGAAAAGAAATCTTACATTTTTATCTTCCATACCTATTGACTAAATCGGTCAATGGACGCAATGATAGACGGTATATGAGACAAAATAAGACAGCGTTTAACGAAAGTTTAACGAGCGATTTGTGATTGTGTCTAGATCAGAACATTAACTGCCTAAATGTTATGAATCTAAATGTCATTATTGTGGAATAAACATAGATGGAGATCATATCATATATATATCACTCACTTTTTTAATTTTAGTTCTTTTTTTATTCACAGGTTAATATTTTATAATATCAATAATTTAAATGTCATTAGGTATGGATTCTGTAATGTGCAATAAGAATGATGTCATAAAACGGAACTAGGTGACATCGTGTTTGTTATATAAAAATTCATAATTTTATGTATTTAATATTATCAGAATTTGATTAGTAAAGAAATTTTTGGGATTAATCTTTATAAAATATATTTTTGTTTCTAGAATTAATTTAAAAACAAAGAATAATTTATTATTGTTAAAATGATTTTATATTAAAAGGTTTCTATTCAAAAAGAAATTATTTGATTCCTTTAAACTAATGGCGAAGTTCACTGAACTGTATAAAATTTTGATTGATGATTGAACAGCCTATGGTAGCATTATCAATTTTTTAGAGTTCATAGTAAACAGCAAATCATTCATAATCAACAATTATCGAATACCGTCGAGATGACTAGCGATGTTTAGCTAATTTCTATGGTCGCTATAATATTTACAAGGCTACCATAGGTTATTCATATGGAGGCTAGAGGCTTTTGTATGAAAAATTGACCCCCAAAATGCTCTAAATTAGGATGACGATACAGTAGCAACAGGGTAAATTTCAATGAGAGCGCATTAGTTCACAAAAAACAGAAGAATAAAATAAAATCTTTTTGTGGTCCAAATAAATTGAATTTGCGTAATTTTTAGGCCCAAATTATTTTAGAAAATTGAAGTACCTACCAAGAAAAATCTATAAATTGGTTTTCAAAATTACGTAAATTATTCATTTAGATATTTGTTGCTTCAAACTTTAAAACAATAAATACTTATTAAAATATCAAATAATTCTTTTTGAATAAAATTACAAATACCAACCTTTAAAAAATTAAATTTACCTAGCAAGATTGTCTTTTAGAAACATATAAAAATTAAAAAAAAAAATGTTAAAAGTTTTTGAACCATAAATAATATTAAATAATGTATTTTATAAACAAACAAAAATTAGACGAATTCATTAATTAAATAAATATTACACTTTTGTACATAAACTAGCACCCTTTTCTTAAAAAAAATATACTAAATACTTCTTCCTAACTACGAATATTTAAAACAATAAATAGTTTTAATCAAAAAAAAAGTTTAGCTCTAAATACCGTATTTACAGAAAATGTTTAAAAAAAATGTTGTTGATTAAAATAATGAAAACTAATAATAGAATAATACTAAACTTAAAAAGAGAAATAAGAAAACAAAAAGTGACAATCTTGCTTAAATTTATTTAGACAAGAAATTTCAAAAGGATTTAGATAAAAATTATTTTTATTTCAAACAAATAATAAAAACCAAATCATACTTAAAATCTAAACAAATTTCAAGATATTTCAATTATTAAAATTTCAATCTCGTTTTGGATATTATGGCAGAACGAAGAAGTTACAATAAAATGAAGTTCTTCAAAAAATTTTTAATTTTATTATAAATTAATAAGATGATATTTTTCGTGAAATTATTTTCTAGATAAAACTTACTGCTCTGTCAAATTTAGAAAGCTCTTTCTACATTGTTAAATAGACGAACGCAATTAATGTCAAAAATAGCTTATAATACGCTTGTGTACGACTGTCTGACAAACAACTACCCGACTGTGTATGACGTACCAAAAGCCCAGCGCACATCATCAGATTTTCTAATCAGAAAATCTGATGTAAATAAATAACATGTATTTTATATTAGACCCCGCACACGGTAAGATTTTTACATAAGACATCAGATTTTCGGTGTGCGCGTACATTTCTGTGTGAAGTAGCATCGGTATTTCTGAACAGAAAATCTTACGATATTATCTGATGTAGGCCATCTGTTAGTTAAAAAGGTAATTAATAAATTTAAAATATTTAAAAGTTCATTGGTTCATTGTGGTTCGCTGTATTATCCGATGATACCCGATAATATGCCCTTGCTTCAGATTTTTGTCTGATGTATGATCAGATTTTCTTATAAGAATTTCTTATAGGACTGTCCGAGTGTGTGCGTTGGCCCTAAACGATTTATTTTGAAATACAATCTATGTAGTGTAAATACAGGAAATTACGTCAAAATGCGTTAATTTATTAAAAAAATTACTTATAAATTGTATTAATTAACTAACTTTAGCATTTATTGAATGCGGGTGTTTTTGGTTATAATTAGTTAATTATTTCGGACTATGGAAACAGTTGAAATTCTGTATACTAACTACTCTAGTCACTAAAATTAACAAATTTCTTAGCTAAGCACACTTAAATTTGTCAACAACTGCTATTTTCATACCATACAATTTGCTTATGCTAGCGCTACTAATAGCGGATACTTCAATTGTTATTTATCGCTTACAACAGGGCACTTTTTCAATTCGTTCCACGGTCTTATACACAGGTCTTGACAGCTTAAATGGACAACTTTTGACTCTCAACTTTTGTAAACAACATGGCGGAACATATTACCTGTGTGTGTGTATAGAAATGTTTTGATGGGTAGTATACCCTACTTGTATGCTCGGCAGCTTATAAGAGCAGCCATTAATTATAAACTTTTGGTTATACTTTTTTAACATTCATTGTTCAAATCTGTTCACATGATCGCGATTCGTCCATCATATGAGATAATACTCCTTAAAATATCTACCCTCCATAATATAATCTCAAAAAATTATAATATTTTTGATAGAGACCTCAACATGCTCTATTAAAAAGACAACTTGTAATGTAATATACATTGTATTTTTTATTTAATTTTCGCGCATAAATCACACATGAAAACGTAGAGTATGTCGTAGAGTCTTTCCCGAAAAATGATTCTAAAAATCAAAATGATATTTTATATTTAGGAATGTTTTTCCCCGAAAAACTCTTCGACATACCCTTCGTTTTCATATCAAGAATGCATACCAAATTTCATAACAGTTTGATAGGTATTTTTTAATTTATTTATGCGCGAAAATTTTTTATTAATAGACCCTGTAGAGATCTTTATCAAAAACACATACCCTCTTAAGCCCGACATAAAAGAAACATGAATTCGTCTGTGAATTTTGAAAGAGCTTCTCAAAATTATGAAATTTAGTACTTCTTACTAAAAGTTTTACACCTGAATCACTAAATGATATTTGGAATTGTATAATTTCTTCACTATAATCTTGATGACCTATTCAATAATAAACGAAATCTTTTCAACTTTTTTTATTAAATTATAATAAAAACTAAAAATTATGTTTTTATTTACAAGAAAATAAAAAAATATAAATTTAAAAATAAATAAACTGTTTATGAAAATGATAAAATTTTATTAACAAAACAAAAAAAACAAATTGCGATTGAGTTAAAAAAAAAATTATATTTAGAAAATGATTGATAGTAATTTTTATCAAATTAAATAAATAGAATAATAAGATTATAATGTTTCTATAATTAAAAATATATATATATATATATATATATATATATATATATATATATATATATATATATATATATATATATATATATATATATATATATATATATATATATATATATATATCGAGAAGGAAAAATTTTCAATATATATATATATATATATAAAATCGAGAAGGAAAAATTTTCAATAATAAATATTTATATATATTATTGTAAATAGTTTTAAAATTGTATCAATAATATTTTATATATAAAATTAATTCATTAAATATTTACAGCTATAATAAAGAAAATAATACCTCAAACATTTCATATATAGTCTGAGCGAACGAAATTACAACATAAAAACTGTGAAATAAAATTAATCAATGGAAATTTACTGTAAATTTTATTTATTCGACGTAGAATCTGTTATAACAAATGTACGATTATACGGTTTTAAGAATGCGTGTGTTGAGAAAGAATTTACAAAGAAATTGGGAAGAAATTCAGGTAAAATAAGGAAAGCAAAGTTTGAAAAAGCCTCTTCCTTTTCTTTTGAGATTTAGATACCGTATTCATATCCGTGAAAATTCGTTATAAATAAAGTTTTTAAGTTTAGATAAGGAAAAATTTACTGCATTAAGAAAAATTTTTTGATTGTGTGAAAAACATTTGTCCAATTGTAAGGGAATTTGCTTAACTGATATAATATGTTAATATAACAAAAATTGTTAAAAATATTTAAGTTGTTGAATCAGACAAATCGAACTTACAAGAAAGAAAACCATCCTCTTGAAGAAAAGACGTTAAGTTTTGAGAGGAAAGCATTCTTTAATAGCCAAATTCAATTTTCGTTGCAGTTTTTAACCCCAACAATAAATTTCATTGCATTTAAATTATTACTATTCGACTTACGGTGAAAAATTATCTAAAAAAAGTTTTAATTTTGTTTACGCAAAATTCTAAAGATATCCACATATTTGCTGACCCTTTGAAGCAAATTCAACGTCAATATGCGTCAATCCGGTCCATTTTAGGATAAACAATTTGTTTGTATTAACATACGTACCAATTATTTAATATCGTGACCAGTTATATCGTGACCAGTTTTACACAAAAACTGTGAAAGATATCGAGATGTGGTATTTTTAGTCTTATTGTTATAGATTATAATTGAATTTATAAAAAAACTGGATGTATTAATTATCGAACTAATTTAAAACCATATACACTTTAATCTGAATGAAGTTCTATTTTCAATGAATTAGAAATTTCAGCTTATCTGGGAAACATACCTGAAATGTTTTTGCAAGACTTAGAGTAAATTATGAGGGGCACCGCAACCACGTTCCTTGTACCTTGACCTTTTGGTCCACTGTCTTAGAACACCCCATCAACTGTAGTCACAGATGGCTTCTAGCACAAGATGACAATTATATCGTGATTATATTATTAGTGGAACCGGTTACTTCGTTCTTATCCAAACGACTTAATTTGCAAGACTTACTACAAAATAAGAAAAATGTATTTTTTTACAAGAAAGAGGGAATATGTAATGATACGTGGATTTCAAGGCGAAACGGAAATTTAATTTGTTTTTAACGCTTAAGTCAGATCTTAATGTGGTCGCCATTTATAATGAATACAAAATATTTGCGTCACATAATAACCCTCGCTATATTCATATTAAATTTTAAACATATTTGATACTAGGAACCTTTCAAAATGGTAAAAAGTGAAGAAAAAAAGTATACTAGGATGAAACCCATTGGAAAGGGAAGAGAATAGAACTAAAATGAAAGGAAAAATAATTAACGGGCGATATCAGGAGTGGAAAGAGGTCAGTTTATATGGGTAAAACTTGATTTATCTCGATTTCTGGCAAAACTACAAGTCTTATGGGAAAAAGTTAAATAGCAAAGTGGCAATGGATTTCATCTTAAATATATAGCAGCTGATAGGCAATTTGTTTAACACTCAAGTATGTATCATTGGATGAAACATATAAAAGATGATAATTTATTATGCTTTTATTAATACAAATTTTGTAACCGATTGTCTGAGGCACTTTATATTCCTGAAATATTAAATTTTATATTTGAACCTGAATTGAATGGAAAAATATTTTTTTAATCATCAGTTTATTAGTATGATCTTAAAAATCTTGTCTTTTTCAAAATTCTTCCTTAAAATCTTCTTAAATCCGTAACGCTATATTTCTTATCACAGATTCACAAAAAAATTTATTTTGCTTATGTGTATTACAATTTTTATTCTACTGGGTTTCAATGCAAGTAAAATATGTTTTGGCTAAAAAAAAGTGTTAAACGTAATAACTAAAAACAGCTCAAGATTATTACTGTGTTTTTTTTTTACCACTTTTTTGGTTTATATTATAAAAATATGCAGTTTGTAAATGGAAATTAATTTTTAAATTTTAATTATAAAAAAAAAAATAAAATAAAATAAAAAAAATAATAAAATATTTATCACTGCTTGAAAAACGAGGTCTGTGCCAAAACACATTTCAAGAAATAAAAAGATTTTAAAATTCCGATTTCAGTGTTTTCTTTTTATCATTAAATGTCATAAATGAGTCTATACGTTAAAGTAAGTAAGGTAAGATTAGGAAAAGGTAAGCACAATAATTTATTATATCGTTAATTTTCTTTTTCTTGCCCATCACACACCATCAGATTTTCTTATAAGAAAATCTGATGTAACTAAATAACATGTATTTTATATTAAACCCACACACGGTAATATTTGTACATAAGATATCAGATTTTCTGATTAGAAAATCTTACGATGTTATCTGAAGTAAGCCATCTGTTAGCCAAAAAAGTAATTTATAAATTTAAAATATTTGAAAGTTTATTGGTTCATTGTGGTTCGTTGTACGTATTCAATGATATGCTTGCTTAAGATTTTTTACTGATTTATGTTCAGATTTTCTTATAAGACTGTCCGAAGATTGTGTGCTAAGAGTTATAAAATTTCAATTCCATGGTTTTCTTTTGTTGCCTATCAGTAGCGGAATGAACCCAAAACTTCTTGCTTTAGTTTAGAGAATGATATAAAAATAAGTCATTTTATCGAACAAATTCAAGAAAATACTCTTTCAATCGCCAGAATATTTTTTCTAGGTTGTTTATCTTGTTTCATTTTTTACAAAAACTAATAAATTTGGAAAGCGTGAACATATAATAGTTCCAATTGAATTTTTTATAATTATTATTCGCAGTAATTCAATCTTAATTGGTTTTTTCTTTTTACTAACTTGTTTGCTAAATAATTGACGAAACATAGCGAGAGCAATGGTTTAACTAAACAATTTTGCATTCTGTTTGTCTGTCCTAATAAAAAAAGTCCTATTCAATCGGTTATAGGTTTCAATAGGAAATTAAATTTCCTATTTAATTTATTATTCGTTCCTATGTATTTTCAATAGGATTGTATTTGACTTTTTATAAGGGTGTATCTTTCCATCTATTTAGGTTTGTTTCGCTATAACTTTCGAGTGCGTAGTTTAATTTTGATGAAATTTGATGGATACATTTATCAATATTCAAGAAATATACTAAATACTTTTTGGAAAAATTTTACACCCCTCCCTTGAGAAAAGTCTCCAAAAAGACCAACTTTTGATCTGTATACAGTCAACTACAAAAAGCGCACCTACCGGTTTCTTGTTTGTTTAAAATTAAAAAATACACGATTTTTAAGGAGTATTCTATAATTTTTTTGTTTGAAATGAACGCTTTACTTAGATAAATAAAATTATATCTGATGAAAACCTTAAAACACTATCAAAATCGTTTATTTTGTAATTTTAAATAAACATAAAGATTCAAGTCGATACTTTTTTTCTGAATTTGAGTATACATATTATGTGGGTGTTTGTAATCGTTGTGAAATAAAATGGAAAAATAGGAAAAACTATAATTTTCATTGTTTTCCTATTTTGGAAAGTATTCAAAAATGCAAACTTTTTATAATTGATAAGAAATATAATAATCGGAAAAAATGGAAAATTCGTTTTCGTTTTGTTCGTTAAAAATGTAATTTTTAAAAATCCTGTATTTATCCTATTTGGAAGAAGAACAGAATTCCCGATACCCAATATAGATTTAATTTTCAGTTTTTCAACGAAAATCTTTTATAACAAATTGAAGGTAAGTTATGCAAAAACAATAAAATTATCACAAATGCAGTTTCACTCATTTTAATATTGAATGAAAAATAAACATGCAATTGTATTCTAATTGCAATGATTAAATGTAAAATTTGAATTATTTTTTCTAGTTTATTTCAAATATTAAAACTGCATAAATACGTTAGTATACATAATTAGCTTACACATACACTGAACCCAATGGCCCCCTACAGACAAATCGGTAGGTATTTATAACGGATTTTACGCAAAATCTCCTATAATCATCATATAAATCTCATTTTATTATTATAAGCTTGTATTATTCGAAAAGTTGTTAGAAATATCGTTCTCAATAATTTTTTCCATAAATATTTTTATTGTACAAGTGATTCCATTACCTATTATACAGCATTAAAAACCGAGCATTAGAAAATTAGAAAGTTATAGATCTGCTCTTAAATTCCATATTCATAACGATTTATATTCAATGTTGCATGCAGCTTTACACCCCGAATCTTAATATTTTCAAAATATTCAATCATAAATCATTCGAAACATGCATTTAAAAAAAATAGTATAATACTCAACAAGAAAAAAAACACAAAGAGGGGGACCAAAATCCAAATTCATTTTAAGGTCATAAGATAAATAAATGCATTCCTTTTTTTAACAGTTAATTATCATTAGCTAGGATTTAAATAAAATTCAAACAGGAAAAAAACGAATCCTCTTCTTTTTTTTTTAGTTCAGTGTTTATAGATAGCATTTAACAAATGACGATCGTTTAACTGCATAAAACATAAGAGAATTTTACATATGTTAAATAGGTTATTTCCAATAGTTTGATCATTTTTAACTAATGATTAACTGAATTTTACACCTTTATTACATAATAAACATATTTTATTGTACTAAATATGAAATAAATTAAAAATTCGAATATAGAGTAATAACTTTTTTATTATTAAAACACTAAATTTTCAATTTAAATGTAATTAAAATTATTTTAGATATTCAATTTGTTTGTAAAATTCAATATAGATACGTATAAGTTAAACAGAGTGAACACTACTTTCCGACTTTTTATCAAGAATAAAGAAGCCTCTCGCTGAGTGCGCTATCTATATTTAAGAGTAAATATTAGACGGCATCTTGGCAACAAGGTCAACAACACTAAAATACAAGTAAAAAAATAAATTAAGAATAATAAATACAATATAAAAATATTATAATAATATAATTTAAACTAAAAAAAATTTGTGAAAATTTTAATAAATATATTTAATAAAATAATATAAACGAAATGTTCAATTGAAAATATTAAAATCAATTATACATGTTGTTTCATTGAAGTTTTTCATAATTGTATGTGTTTCATATAGTGACCTATAATAGTAAAAACTAAGTAGTTTTATATATAAATGATAAAATGTAATTGTTAATTATGAAAATATGTTTATTAAACAAGAATATTATGTAAAATTTATACAATCATGGATAATATCATTATTTTTAATCATTTTGACATTTTGAAATTACGATCTGTCAAATTTGATTGTTTACGATCTCTAGACATTTGATGTACCGCGAAATTTAAAACTATGTTGATATTTAAAATTTTACAAATTACTAAACATAGACAAGGTGAATTGTTAAGTAATAATAAAAAAATGTTTAAATAAAATGTGAATTATGTGTTTTTGATTAAAAAATATATTTATAATGGCTGAATCAATGTCTACAGATTGTGAAACTGTTGTGAAAGGCAGTTTCGCATCTCCAACCAATTACTCTGAGAACTCTTCAGTGTCATATAATAGTCCGTTATCAGAGAGTCAAACTCCACCATCTACGTATGATGTAAAAGCTAGTCCAAACTTTATGGAAGTGGGTAAAAATAATGGAAATTTAACTGAAAATGAATTTCCAAATAATAATTTATTTGAAAACAGCCCACAATGTGATATTGAAGGGAACGCTTGTCATACAGAGACTAAAATTAAAATAAAAACTCCTGAATCTATAAATAGTATGACGGAATCTAGTTCGACCAGTTCAAATGATATTAACTTAGAAACAAAACCATTAGTTAACGACAATATTGTTGAATCTGATGAGAAAATTTTTTGTAAACCGGATATTAGTCCTAAATCAGAGAAAAGTCCACGAGAGTTACGTAGTCCTCGATCTGATCGTAGTGGTAAGAGTCCAAAATATAGTCCACGTTCTGAAGCAAGTCCACGACCTGAGCGTAGTCCAAAACCAGAACGAAGAAGTGAACGAAAATTAAATACTCCAGATATTACAGAATCCGCTACTGTTGTAGTTAATGATACTAAAACAAAAGTTAAAAATTCTAAAGTTATGAATTCGGTTGATGAATTTCCTAAAAATGGGGCTGTGACTAAAAAATCTAGAAGTAAATCAGAAAATACGTCATCGAAGAGTAGGAAACGGATGAATAATAATACATCAGGCCGAGGTAGACCACCAAAACAAAAAGATTCGGTTATGACAACTACATATCATTCACAGATCAGTGGTGACAAGAATGCTATTAAAATTTGTATTAAAAAGGCTAAATTAATACCTCAAGTAATTATTCATTTATTTTTACACTACAATCCTAATTATTTCATACGCAGTAGGTATATGTAAGGCGTCTCCTAAAATTATGACACATTTTTGTTTTGAATTTTTCAAGAATTGTTGTACTTATCTCGTAAACGAAAATATTTACACTAGTAAGTTTATCTCTCAAGATTATTAAATTTCCTATACAGTTAACAGATGTGTTTAGTTAGTATGAATGTAATAAACAAAAGTAATTATGTTTAGTTGTTAAATGGCGACATATTTCCAACTGTTTATTTACTATTTAAATTATTAAATTTTTGTCTATAATTCAATTTTTTTTACGAAGCCGCCATTTTGTCAAAAATCGAAATTTCGATTATTCCTTTGATCAGTACCTAGTTTTATCTTTCCACGTTTTTTTGGATGACCTTCAGGGGATGGTATACAGGAGCACACCAGAACAATATTTTTTCAAAATTAGAATAGCATTATAAATTTAAATGTTGCCACTAAATATAACAATAGTTTTGGTTTTTATAAAATAAATCTCTATTTCATAAAAAAATTTATAAAAGAATGTCTTTTTCGTCCTCCTAACTGCATATAACCCGTTATATTTAAGTCTGTATCGAGTCTAGGCGCAATTATGCAGAAACTAACTTAAAATTTCTTTATATTAATTATTGATTATTTTAAGTTAATGTTAATATGTCCCTGACCTTTAATCCTACAAAATAAAAGAAAATAGTTTATGGATCAAAAGAAATAATTGGGATTTATCCAAATTTTTTAATTTCTTTTTACACATTAAATTTTATTACAGCAGCAGGCACCCACAAATAAAAAAACAAAAAAACGTAGGAGACAACGTGTATCGGATTCCGATAATTCTGACTTTGAAACATATACTACGACGAAAAGACGATCGTCGAAAAAATCTAGTGATAAAATTGTCGATAAAGATGTTAGTTTAGAAGTAGCTGAACCAGAAGAACAGACTGTTTGGGGATCTGATGTACCTACTCATATTCTGTTCAGAATATTCCAGGAAGTATGCAACGATGTGGGATGTCTACCAACTTTAGTAAGGTAAAAATCAACTTCATCTTTATTAAACTATTCAAAATTAATAATCATTTTTTTTTTAAATGTTTTAGATTATCAAAAGTTTGTAAATTATGGAGATCAGTTGCAATTGATCCAAAACTTTGGACAAATATTGATCTGTTTACATGGCATAAGGAACGACAGAAAACTGATTTTAAATTGCATTGGATGATTGATAATCGATTATCACACTGCCAAGATTTGAATTTAAGTAGGTTAATTTATTTAGAATATTTGAAACAGTTATTTATTTTAAAATTTAATTTTTAGGTAATTGGAAAGTGAATAACATATCATTCATTTTTGATATTTTAACGGAAAAATGTTTGGATTTACAAGGACTTAATTTAAGTGGTTGGAATGGATTAACATCCGATCATTTAAAACATGTTTCAACGCGTTGTGAAAAACTTCAAAGATTAGATTTATCAAGTATAAATGTAAGTAATAAAAGTATTCCTTGATTAAAAATCCTTTATTTTAATTAATGGACCTTCGATTGCAAAACGATATTTTCAATGACAATGAACTTGTTTTCCTAGTCCGGAATTACATTCCTAAATTTTATTGTTTAAAATTTGTTACAGTCGGAAACAACAATTACAAAATGTGCAATTGGATCGCAACCATTAATGCAACTTGCAGACGATATGGGTGAACGATTAACTCATTTACTTTTAGCTAATAATAAACTTGCTGGATTTCCTCAAATTATTTCAGCAATAGCTGTAAGTTAAATTTCATTTTATGTTTTCAGTTTTAATCTTCAGCGTTTTTAAATTGAATTTTCTTTTCAAAAAATTTTAGACTCACTGCCCAAATTTACAATTATTGGATTTATCAAATATACGTACTGTCTCACACACAACAGCACCATTACATGTTGAAAAGTTACAACAAGGTTGTGAAAAATTACGTGTGTTACGAATTACAAATAGTCAAATTGTTTTAGCGAGTGCATCCTTAAAAGAACAGGTAAGGAAAAATTTAATATTTGTTTTTTAATTCTCAAAGACTTGGAATTTAATTTAAATAATGGTACGGGAGGCTTCGATGATAATGGGGATTTACTCAGCTTCGTTGGGACCTACTGGATTTTGAAAATTACATGATAAAAAAAAAAAAAGGTCAGTTGATGTATACCTTTTTAGCGGTGGGGGAGCGAGTACAGTCTTTCATAAATGTAAAAAAAAACTGCCACCTGGACATACTCAAGCATGTCAGATATTGATAGAGTATAGCTCCTAGGTGTCTCTAAAGACACAGGTATGTTAATCTGTCCGTTTTCATTTTGGAGATGACCGTACGAAAGGGTTAAAAATGGACTGGAAAAAATTTACCCCTACATTCAGCACGTAGTCAACCTACTATATCTTAATCTGACAAACTCGATTTCATCCAACTATCGATTTTTTGACTATTTTGATCAGTTACTCTATACACACTATACACCATTTAGGTGTATAGTAAGGTATCTCCCATATCTTAATCTGACGTAATTGAGTAAATCCACAAATCCCCGCCTAGAATTCCCCTACCTTTTCATAAAGTTGTTGGTATTTTTTTTATTATAAATTAAATTGTTTCTAAACTTTATTTTTTCGTTTTCTTTTCAAGGTTGAATCACCTGGTTTTCCGAATTTAGAAGAATTGTCTGTAGCGACCGGTACAAGTGACGTTACATTAATTGACGATAATGCTATTGAACGTATATTAAAAAATAGTCATAAATTACGTCTGTTAGATGTACGTGGATGTACAAGAATATCTGATTCAAGTCTTGTACGAGTACCTGCATGGGATTTGGAACATTTATTTCTCAGTGGTAAGTTCTAAAAATTAATTTACAAAATTTATCCTTTGTAATAGCTCTGAATTTTCCTTGAATTTTCGAATCGAAGTTAAATTTTAATCTACGATTTAATATAGGTTGTTATGTAACACGATTTATTGGATCGGGTTTGGAATTAATTGTACAAAAATGGAGTCACAGTTTATTAGAATTAGATTTAGGATGGTCAACTGCAACTGAACCATTAGATGCTGCGGTATTTGCCTTAGCTGAAAAAGAGGATGAATCACGATTAAGGTAACTATAAATTAAAATAAAATATTATTTTTTACTTTTTATTTTATTTTTAAATTAATCGAACTATAAATGAAAAAATAAAAAATTAATCGGATATATTTTCTAGAATATTAAATCTCTGTGGATCATCCGTAAGCTTGGATCCAGTGAAAGCAGTGTTAAAAAAATGTAAAAATTTAAATTCATTAAACTTATCATCGTGTCGTGCTCTACCACGCGGTATTAAACGTTTATATGAAGGTACTGAAGTTGCCGAATTATTAGCAAGTTTTGAAGAAAAACCGAAAAAGCCACCTACACCAGAACCAACACCCGAACCAACTCCACCACCCCTCATTATCGAACCGTTAGAGGATCATGAACAATTATCAAATGAATTAGTTTCATCTCTTGTACCAGATATTAAAGACAGTTTATTACCTATTATCGATACAACAGCGGACTTATTACCGGCATTCGACGATCGATTAGTAGATGCCGCTTCGATAGCAGATTCAATAGACGATTTACATTCAATACTTGGAAATAATTAAGTGTACAGTGAAACCTGTGTTGTTGTCTTTTAACTTTATACAGTTTGTGTATATTAAAAAACAAAACTGTTGGAAATTTACATAGAACAGTTATGTATAAAAAAAATGCGTGTGCGTGAATGTTTGAGATTGTGCGTTGTTTTCGGGACGGTGTGTATGTGGTGAGTACTAAAAAAACTATGTGCTTAGTTTATATATTTTAAAATTTTATAAACAAGTTTAAAGAAAAAAAGTACATGATGTTTATCGAATATTCAGATAAACGATAAATTTTAGGATTGTATTTGTTTTTTAGGTAATTTGAGAAAATATATATAGCACGGTTATATGATATCGATTTTTATTTAGGATTATTTGTTTTTAACAAAAAAATGATTTTTTATTCGTTTTTTATTCTTACTTTTATACATCGGATTATTCTCGAATTTTAGTTTTTATAATATTTTTAAAAATAACTCAAATTAAGGTATACGTAACTAATTATATTCGAAATTTAAGTAGTGAGATAAAATTCGTATCACGAGCTGTAAAACAAGAAAGAATTACTTTATTAGAAGTCCTCGTTCGTCGATATTAGTAGACTTTGTTTTATTTTATATATTAGTCAATCCAAAAAAGTATTATTTACTTCTAGGAACATAACATAGATGACTCATTTTAAAATCTTAAGTAAAGTCCAGTTTTTTGCTGGAAGATTCAGGCCATCGCTGTGATTTTGTTGCGAACTAACTTACCAGTGCAATCGAATAAAAATAGAGTAATTCTCTTTTGTTTTGCGGCTTACGGTAGAACTGTCATTCGATAATTGGCAATAAGCTATTACACGATAATTCTGAATAAAAAAATAAGTACAATAAAACTAGGGACACAAATTTTTTTTTCACTTTACTCCGTATTGGAATTGAAAATTTATTTTCTGATAAAAAAAGTAATTATCTTGTAATTAAAAGAGTAGAACTACGCGGGCGTAGCAATCAGTTCAAAAACGCCTATAAATAGTTTTTATAGAATTATAGACGATTGTGAACTTAATTTGAGTCGCTATTTAAAAAATTATGGCTGTGCGTTTAATAATTTTTATGAGTTCGAATCGCTCAATGCTCGTTTTAACCGTTTTTATTTAAATAAAAAAATTTTGCTGCTCAAATCAAAATTTTTGTTGCTCAGAATTATTTATTATTTACAGTTTAATAAACGCGTTTATGTATAATAAAATATAGTACAAAATTAATTAGTATCGCTAAGTTTCAATTTAATCGTTTATATCGTTATAAATGGCGGCATGGAAACAAGTGTTGTTTAGAACCCTTCTTATTGACTCTACCGTAGTCAGTTAAAAAGACTTGATTTATTGAAATAGTGTAGTATTTATGGATTACTAAATTCGAAAGCTTTTATTTTTAGAGGGGAATAGTAGCGACTACATTGGTCTCCATATGATCTTTAGTTGAAAATTTCGTGTTTCGTACATAAAAGCTGACAAATCGTTTTTATCCTTAAACGATTCAATTAATAATTGTCTGGATCGAATTGAAGATTAGTTAAGTACATAGATCATGGAATAATAACTGAATATAATAGTGTTGATGCTATTCTTCAAGAATTAACATTTCTCCAAATCTCAGATAATTTGCTAGTGAGTTTTGGCATAGGGTTCATACATTATCTATCATTTGCGTTAACAACATTATTGATAGCTAAATTCATTGCTATCGAAGTTCATTGTGAAGTTGACAATGAAGAAATAGAGAAGGGGAATCCATAAAACGCTAAAATATTTTATCTTTATCAACGGCGATAATAAAATGTTTGATAATGTATAGAAACCTTCAGACTCAAACATGAAAAATGTTAAATTAGTTTTATAGTTTCTTGGCAATTATAATCAGTACTAGATTGAAACTTAGCAAGGTCATATTGACCAATAGAAGTATGCATTTAAAACGAATAAAAAATGATCTGAGTTATTTATTAATAACAATTATTAATAAAAGTGTATTAAATTTTTTAATAAAAAAATTTATTTAATTTGATTTTATTTAAAAACAAAACAATAAGACAATCACCAACGTATGCAATTTTATGTTTTATTATTTATAAAAAAATTTTATATATTTTAAAAATTTTCACTCAAGGACTCTTTTTCTGTATATTAGCCAAAGCAACAGGGACCAAAAATAAAAAGGAAAGTTTTGTAAGTGCTATTTTTTTATTGAATATGGTTTTTAATACCTATCTAATAGTGAAAAATATGTTTTGACAAAATTCTGTCAAGAACTATTTGTTTGGTTGCCATTTTTTTAACATAGCGGCCAAATTTTTTAGTTTTCTTTTAATATCTCTGTATGTTTAAAAAAAACAAAAAATGAAAATGTTTGGGAAAAATTTATTTACAAACCCATTTATTTATATATAATTTATTTTAAAACGTAACCCCAAAAAATTAAAAATTCGTTATAAAAATTCGTTTTTATTTTATTTTTGATTCCTGTTGCTTCCGCTCTATTTTAAAAGATTTTTTTTTATAAAACTTGATAAATTTTTTTGTATTTATATATTTAAAAAAAATCATTTCTCGATTATTGTGTTTTCGATTGACTTTGTTTTAAAGCCATTTATAAAAATATAAATATATATATTTAATTGTAAAAAAAAAAAAAATAATTAAACAAATTAATTTAATGCAAAAATATTATTAAATAAAGAGTAAATTTAATGAAAAAATATTTATATGAATCTTGTTAATTAGTAGTTTTTGGAAATGAGAAATTTTCTGTATCATAATTACATATTTTTGAAAAAAAAGGTAAGTTTTTTATTTACAGAAAAAAGAACTATTTCTGTAAGATTAATGATTATTTTTATTCCTCCTAAGCTTTGGACAAACACCTAAAAATAGTTAATTTAATACAGGTTTTGGGGCTCCTAAACTTGGGTAGTACTTTTTTAATCAGATTTTAATATCGAATTTTTTTAAAGGATAAAGTGGATTTTGACTGCTCAGTAAATAGAAATCGCTGTGTCATGTTTTTGAAACATCTTTACAAATACGAGGATGGCCTGAAAATTTTCCGACCTCAACGTGAAAATTGTTATTAAAAGCTGGTGAATGTAGTTGTAAAAATTGAAAATTGATTTTTCCATTTTCTCAAAAGCACTTACATCGACTAACTCAGACGACTGTAACTGTTAAAAGATGTACAACAACATTCACAAACTTTTATTGACTAGTGCTGCTATCTTCACGTTCAGGTCGGAAACTTTCCAGATCACCCTCGTTGCTACGTTATTAGTTTTTTACAACTTATTGAAAATTTAGTAGAAATTTCTAGAATACTCTATAAGATATTAAAAATTGACTTAATGTAGTTCTTTGTTTGAGGAAAAAAATCATAATGTTGTGACCTTGAGGTCGCAACCATGAGTTAAGCACTCAGTTTAGATCCATTTTTGGTGTTTGCAATTTCGAAAAATTATTTATGAGGAAAATTGACGAGCTGAATAAGAGAGAGGGTAAATACACTATTGAGAATTTCTCAATTTATAATGACAAAGAAGAAGTATTGTAATGAAAAAAGTACAAAATTATATTCGAAATTTGGTATCAATCTAGAAAAAATAAGAAGAAACATTGAAAAAGTGTTTTGAAAAATTTTGATAGTTTTTAGATAAAATGAAACAAAACAAAATGCGTCGAGAAGAAATGAAGTAAAGCGAAATATGACGATTTAAAATGTGATAGTTTAAGATTTATCCTGATAGCATTTTTAATCCAGTATGCAACTAAATTTCAAAATAATTATAATTTTTAATTGGAAATTTTTAACATAAAGAAAATGAAGCAATCGATAATACAATTGTTTGTTTTCAAATAAAAACTTTAAATCGATAAAAAAAAAATAAGGAGATATATTGGAAAAGTTTTAAGTAAAGTTTTGATAGTCAAAACAAAATGCGTCGAGAAGAAACGAAGTGAAGCGAAATATCATGAAATATGACGATCTGAAATATGAGAGTTTGAGATTTGGTAGTATTTTCAATTCTGTATGGAACTAAATTTCAAAATAATTTTTAGATAGTTTTTAGTTCGAAATTTTTAAGATAAAAAAATGAAGCAATCGATAATACAATTAGAAATTTCTATTGGAAAACAAAGAAATTTTTTTCTGTAAATACTTTTTCTTTTTAAAAAAAATAACCGTTGCTATTTAAAAAAAAAAAAAAAAATAAATAAATAACCGACACAAATAGTTACAAATGTTTTAAATTTTGATTACGTAAATATTTATAAAAAAAAATTTTATATAAAAAAAAAAAAACTGAGAGCAATAGCGAATGTGTTTGAAGCGAAATGTGCGTGTAAAGATAATTTTTGAAAATAAATTGCATACAATTTCGATAATCGATTTTGTATGTGGAATATATGCAATATTAAAATTTGTGATGATAAGCAAATCGAAAATCTTTTTATGAAAAAAAAAAAAAAAAAACAAAAATTGTATGTTTGTACACAAAAGTGAATTTTTATTAAAAAAAAAAACAGAATCCACTTTTGCGTATTACAAAGTATTGTAGAAATTATTATTAAAAGAGGTTTTTGTAATGAATCAAAGAAAGAGTGTTTCACAAAAATTTGGTAATTAGATTTAATTGTTACACAAAACACAACCCCTTGGTATCACTGCCTAAAATTAAGTTTTATTAATTATATTTAAATACATAAATTTGAATGTTTTTTAAGGCCTACATTTTAAAAATAGTAAATATTGATGGATAGGCGAATATTAAGCAAACATGTTTATCCTAGTCTTGCCATTTTTCGATCTTCCTTATCTTCAATCACCTGTCCTATATATTTGCAAATAAGGTAAATTTTTACATTTGAAATTAATGTACTGTTAATGATTATTTTCATTCTTGACGAAAAGGAAACATATCAGAATTTTATTTCCTACTATTACATAGATTTTAAGTCTAAAAGATATTTTAGTATACAAAAACCCAAAAAAAAGGGGGGCTATATTGGCTCTAATGCTTTGTAAAAATATTGAAAAAAAACTAGGTATTCATCGAAGGAATTATCGAAATTTCAATTTTTGACAAAACGGCGGCTTTGTAAAAAAAAATCAATAGAAATAATTATGCGAAATCTTATTCCTTCGATTAATACCTGAATAATATATCTGAGGGATTTGTGTTAAAATTTCAAATCGATTGGCTGAGCCGTATTTTAGAAATCTTGGTCGCCGACTTTGAAAACATAGTTTTTAGAAAAATACGTTTAAAAATTCTTATCGAAATGATTTGAAATTTCCAGGAAATCAGTTCAATATCAATTCCGGGAATACAAAAAAAAAATCTATTTTTTGAAAATTCTAACTACATATAAGCCCGTAACACCCGCCAAAATTTAAGGTTGTCATATAGTATGGACCCTAAGAACTCGTATATGGTGCATATGATCTTAATTCAGATGAGGCGTCATAATTACTTAGCTAACAAAAATCTATCCAATCTGTTATTAGTAATGATAAACTTTTATGGTAGAGTGTTAATCTTTCCTAGAGAGATTCTAATTTGTTAGGCATACCAGGAAAATGTGCCTTATGTGATAAAAACCAAAATATAAAAGTACGAGCTATTGATTAATGTTCACGCAGTAATAGTGGATAAGTGCCAAATTTTATATACATGCGACAAATTAGAAAGCGTAGTTCTTGAAAAAACCCGTGTAATAGTAATCAAAATTATCAAGCACAAGGTGTTCCTACGGGTGCTAGTAGATAACAAATAGCAAACTACCGTTTGCTGGGAATAATAAGAAAGTTTGTGGGGACAATCGAAAATTTTATGCCTCCATAAAATAAAACGGCTTATTTTTCAGAATTTTTTAAGAGAAAAAAGTTGTTACACTAATCATATTTGAATGATCAATATGACTCTAAATAAGATAAGATAATAAGAGGGAAACCAAAGCTGCGTCTCTTGCATCTAGACCTTTCGATCCTCTGTACCCTCCAATAGAACAATCCATCAATCATGCCTTCTAGCTTAAGGTGTAGTGAAAGAACAATCCACAGCAGATGACGTTATAGGATGTTATTGAGACCACTGGCCACGCAAATAGCAGACAGCTTCTCCACCGGAATTGGTTCCATAATGGATACATCCTGTGTTTCAGACGCTAAAATTCCTTGAATATTTGTATAGCTATAAAAGATGTGAACAGAAGCTTCATCTTCCTCCACGACCTAAAAATAGGATCGTCTCAGATTACCAAGTTTTGATGTCGGAAAAACCAAACCTATTTTCACTGGACATCGATCAAGAATAGAAATGAACCATTTGCCATGTACCATATCCCTTTAATGCGATTATAGTCACAAAGCAGTTAATGCAAAAACAAAACTCCATTGATTTAACCTTGCATCTAGTATCTGAAACGTTTTGTGTAAATAATTAAATTTGAGAACATGATTTTTTTTGAGAAATACCTTTTTGTAGTTAGTTAAGTTGAAACAAAATTAATCGATTTGCGTGTAAACATGTGAATCGATTTTGTAAATTGAATAAAAAAAATTCAATGCACGATTTTTATCTGCACTTTGTACAAATTTTCAATGCAGTTTACAATTATTACAATAATTTCTGGTTTTTTATATATAGAAAAGTATGGCTCTATTTTGTGTTTTTTCTTTGTTTTTTAGTATATTTTTGTACTGATTTTTATTTGGAAAACCTAATTTGCTAACAATAACAAAACTATTTATTTAATGGTTAGTTCCCTTATTCAAATTAATAAGTCTTTATTTACATCATAACAATAATACAAGTTAACTTAAAAATTATAGCACCTAGCCTGAGCTTTATCTATAATACATCATCTTAGTTACATCGATATTACAATTCTTAATACAAAGTTTCGGAAAAGGAAAAAATTTCAAATAAAAACCATTGAAATAAAACTATGCGGATGGACAAGTCATCCCTTTAACTAATTTTAGAAAATATATGATTCTAGTACCCTAAAAAAGATCTAGAAATTTATGTTTTTGAAATAATGAGATGTATGCTTTAATATTGTGATGGAATTGATTGAGCCGTGAAGAACACTGCCAACCAAACGCCCTTCAATTTAAAGATTGCGTAGGCATTTCGAATTCTTAAACAATGAAATTATTGTGGATCGTTTCAAAAAATGATTGTTTAACTTATTTGTGTGTTTGTTATTATTTCATAAATAATCTTTTCAGTATCGTTGCTCGAATACTTGTTTAAAATTACATGGAAAAATGATGTCAATGCAGAAAGATAAGATACTTCCTGGAAAAAAAAATTGCCAAAAAAAATTATATTGTTTAATTTGTAACTAATATCACTTGATTGTAAACTAAAGAAATTTCTCAGACATAGTTGTAACATTCCACTAAACTGAAGTTAGCGCTAACCTAGAGTTAAATTTAAATTGCAAATTGTATTAATCTAACTGTGATTATCGTTAACTCTAGGTTAGTGTGAATGGTGCACCGAGGCTTAGAATATTTCTTACAAGTTAATTACTTACCTTCAGTCTTTCATACCTTTTTTCATTTCAATTTTTAGCAATTTAGGTTTTTCAAGACATAAAAAAAAAAACCTTTTTAAAAGTGATATACAAAACCATTTTAATTTTATGTGAATTCTTAATTTTTTTTTTACATGAATAAAAAATTTTTAACTTAGTTTTAACTACTGTGTGAAGTCAATATATTCTAAATGAAACAAAAAATTAAATTTGATTAGAAAAATCCAGAAAAAAACGTTATTAAATTTATTGATAAAAAAAATAGGAACCTTGCGTCTAAAATTACAATAAAAAAATAGAGAACAAAATTCATTAGGTTTTAATTTTCTGTTAAATGTTTCGAGTATTCAATTAATGAACACAACTCATCGAAACATAAATGTTAAATAATTTATCTAAGTAACTCGGTATTTGATCCATTTAGACCAGGGTCGATAATTTTTGAAACCAAAAAAAATTATAGTAGGATGAAACCCATTGGAAACGGGAGAATATAACAAAAATGAAAGGAAAAATAATTTAAGGGCGATCTGACGTCGGGAAGTGTAAGGGATGAATTTTGAAGTGTAACTACAAAAGTTGTAGATTTTTTTATTATCTACAGCTTTGCTATTTAACTTTTTCCCATAGGACTTGTACTTTTTACGCAAATCGAGCTAAACTGTGTTTTACCCTTAAAAACTCACCCATATCCCATTTCCCGACCTCAGATCGCCCGTAAAATATTTTTTCTTTCATTTTTGTTATATTCTCTTCCGTTTCCAATGAGTTTCATCATACTATAATTTTTAAAGGCTTCTACCCTGGTCTCATTTGAAGATTTGGTATTGCCTTGTTAGCAAACCCTGCGATCCCATGGTTATTATTTGTAGAATCTTTGAATAATCGGGCTCCAAATAAAATTGTACTTGATTTTACATTCTGTTTGATTTTTTCTACAATTCGAGTTCATAAACATATCTAAAAATTTTCTAAAATTCATTTAAATTGGTAATATAATTTGATCTCTTCAAGTGACACAACGTTTGTACCAAACTTTTTTTCATACTCCGATCATAGTGTAATATTTATGAAAATCTCTAACATCTTAACAGAAATTTAAAATAAGAAAATTATAAATTTAGAAAAAAAAAATGGTTAAAAAAAACACAAATAAAAAAATTGAATACTTTTTTGAATTTTTGAGCGTCAGAATTATATAAATACATTAAAATAAATAATTATAAATAATAAATAAATAAATAAAAATATATAAACAATTAATTAATAATATAATTAATGCTTGAATTTACATACATCATACATAGCCTTGCTAATATATATATTTTTGCAGAAATTTAATTTAAAAAAAATGATAAAAAAAAAAAACAATTTTTGGAGAGATGAAAATAAATAAACTATTGTAAGTCGTAGATTATATATAAATATAAATATATATTATACAATTATATATAATATTAATTATATATTTAATTATATTATTATTATTAATTATCTGATTATTATTATTATTATTATTATTATATTATTATTAAAAATTATTGTATTGTCCATGTTTTAAAAATATCTTTGTTATTGTATCTGTTTTTCCTTTTTTTTTTTGAAAAAAATAATGTAATAAAATCTCATTTATTAGACAATATGTGTTTTTTTTTTCTTCAAACATTACAGATTTAATCAATTTCAAACCGTGCAAACCGTCACCAAATTAGCAACAACTAACAACTCCTCAGAGAATCATTACGACTAACTAATTCATACTGATGATGACTACTTTGTAGTCGAATTACATATTTAAAATATACAAAATATTTTGATATAGGAAATTGGGACAAAAAAAAAATTGAAATTTATTCGAAAAATCCTAGAATTCTCTTTAATAATATTCATATTACAGATTTAGTCGGTGAATAAATGTTAACAGTTGTTTACCAATCTCCCGCAACATTCTCCGCCTGTATGGATCTCCTTTGTCCGGTTGAATCCTTAATATACTTTAAGGATGAATTGAAAACAAATAGGTAACTGCAAGTGAAATAAATTTTAAGATTTTTCAAAATTTTTTTTATAGAATATTGACCGCAAAGGTAACCAAAGTGCTCAAAACAATAATTGGTAAAATTTTTCCGTTCTGTCCCAAAGAAAACCCAAAAATCTTAAATATTTCCATTTTCATTAATAGTAAAGCCGCAATGTACCCACGTGTAATGTAACACCGTAACACAACTTTGACGCGTAACAGCAACCTTTGTGTGAACGTGAACGCATAACACCGTCGAATAACTAAAGTTGATATGCGACGATGTTCGATCGCGTCCCACAAATTATCGATAAATGTGAATCGCATTAAACGATGTTGCTAGGTGAGATTACGAATAGTCTGGACTCAATAACGCAATATTTATAAGGACAAGACGTAAATATTATTTATTCAATTTTATTTTTATTGTATTTAAATATTTCGATAAAATACAATTTATTGAAATTTATCAACATAAACAAATACTTAAAATGAAGGTACTTTGCTTGGTAAACAGATGGAACGCTATGCAATACATAGTAAACATCGTAACATCGTAGCACCTAATAACCATTGCTCTCGTAATATATAACACGTAGCAGTAATGTATTTACGCTACGGTGTTACGTTACGAGCGACTGTTGAACGTGTGTATATTGCTTAATGTTTAAACGAAATTATCGCTCGTTATGCCTTCAACTAAATTCTTTTTAAATTTAGTTGCCATAGTATTTTAAAAATTTATGAGCAGAATTTTTATTTTGAAAGTTTTGTGTTATTTGTACTACTATTTGTATAATTATACCTTTTTATTTTTTACCATGTTGATTGATGCTTCAAAACGTGATATACGCATTCCAGTGAAATTCCTACCATATTTAGAAAAGTATAATATCTATGCATTATTTCATGTAAGTGACAGGTATTTAAAATTTTCATGATAAGATTGCAGCATGGTGACCACTCTCATTCCTGGAAAAACTGGGAAATCTGAAAAATTCAGGTTTGCTTGAAAAGTTAAGGAGTTTTGTCAATAAACAATAAAATTTGAAAAAATCAAAATAAATAATATATTATATATTGGATAAATCTGAATTAAAACTCCAATTTATTACCTATTTATACAATTTATTTTTTGAAATAAAATCTGAGCTTGGTAAAGGGATTTCTCAATTATGCTCCTTGAAAATATGGAAAAGTCTGGGAATTTTATTTCCAAAAATGGATGCCACCATGGATTGCAGAAATTTGTTGATACAATTTGAACCGGAACCTTTGTGATAAAAGCAGAGAAGGTAGAATAAGAAAAAGCTAGTGAATGTCGTTGCCCATTTTTTGACAGTTACTCACCTAGATTTCAGTGAGTCAATATGAGTCATATCAACTCACTCAAACGAAAACAAAATGGCTGAAATCTTTGTGATTAACTGTCAAAAGATGCAGAGCTACATTCACTAGCTATTATTGACAAGTGCTGCTATCTCACGTTGAGTTTGGAAACTTTTCAGATCATCCTCGCATAAGGGATCGATTTTCTGCATCAAGATTCCTACACGAAAATCCTTTATAAAGTTACATGAGAGTTAATATAAGCTTGTATGTTTTCAGGAAATTGCCCGGCAGCTAGCTATTGCTCAACCTGTAGATCATATAAGTTATATACAAAGAATTTTAAAACATGCTGCTGTTAAATGTAATGTTCGACACATAATTTTACTGGCACCACCATTTTTAAATATGTTAAATCTTGCTAAACAATTAGCAGCCGAAATAAATGTGGCGATTATTACTGAAACTGAAATTGATGAAGCTTATCATCCGGTGATTTTTTTTTTTACATTTAAGTGATCTACCTTTGGTTAAAAATTATATCTTAGAAAGTTTATTACTGAGTTAACATCAAAATTTGACTCTATTGCTTCTATTTTCCATGTATACTTCGGCCCCCAATCGGAGCCCTTTCAGAGACATGGCAAAAGAGACGTCCTTTTTTAAGTTTAGAATATTATATCAGTGATTGTATTCATTTTATACTTATGACTAATCATTTACTGCGTAACTTAAACTTCCCATGCAAAGTCTGTCGAGTCACTCAAAAACCTGAGGCCTATTTCGACATCAGAAAGTTAGATGCTTCTTAAATTTGTGTTATATTTCCCATAAGTATATTACGATTGATTTTCGATTTATTGCAATAGGAATTATCTCCTTATGTTTTTAACAATTGAAATTTATTTTATTTTTAAGCATTTATTGAATTATGATAATCCCGATTTTGAGATAACTAAAGAGATAAAAAAATTGATTTCACTAAAACACAAAGATTGTAATGAAGGATGGCTTATATTGGGTAAAAGAAACTTTTTTGTTACAAATGATCTGTTAAAAAAAAATGTAAAAATATATACATATTTTATCGTTTAATAAATTAGGTTATCCAAAAAATAAAGAACAAGCAATGGCGTTACAGAAAGACGATGTAATACCAACACATATTTTAAATTTTGTTCCTGCATTTATGGCCGATCTTGATGAACATATTATACCACAAGAATGGTTGAATTATCGTAAAAATTTGGTGGAACTTCGAAGAATGTTTTCAAAAAAGTGGCATGTGAGAGACAAATTATTATACTTACATTAAGAAATGCAAATAAGTATTTATTTAGCAGTCTCAGTATGAAAACAAGGTCTTTTTTTAAATTTTCCTTAGAATAATTTTAGTTGTAGGGAATTTTATTTAGGAATTTGTTGATTTCGAGAAATTCTAACGAGAAAATTACAAAATCGATAAGTGATGGTTTGGATGTTAAGAATAGTAGGATCTTAAGTTTATTGGTGTACAGCTTGAGGCAGGCAACTAGAGAGCATTTATTTGGTAATCGATAACACCAGAAAGAAAATTTAATAATAAATAAAAATTATTTTGTCAGACATACAATAAAGCTTGACTCCCGTTGCCCTGAAAAATTGTAACTTATTTCAATTTTTTCATAACTATAGTTGTGAAAATTTTATTTAAACTTTCCTCAACTTTCGATAATTTTAGGATATAAGCATGACTGGGCGTGACATAACGGAATTAATGAGAGTGTGTTTAGATATAACAAGTTTTAATAACCGCCTTAAATATGCAATTACTCCAAGAATTTTGATAATTGGTTGTCCTGGTTCTGGACAAAAAACGGTTGCTAAAGCATTACAAGAAAAGCTGAAAATTGTTCATGGTAAATTTCTTTATTTCAAATCGCGGTTATTACGCGATTAGTAGCCATTACAATCAACCAATTGCTATCAATTACAACTGATCTTAATAAGGGTACGCTTGCTTACACCAGGTGATTACACAGCCGAGCAGGTAAGGCAAGGCTCGTTTGACTAATATGTATATGGGAATAATGTGTATTTTTACGTAGTCGAGTACACAATCGCCTTATTACTCACCTGGAAAATATTTTGGAACAGATAATTTTCCTGATAGCCCCTATTTAAATATTAATTTGAGAGTCTTCAATTTTCAAAAAATATAATAAAATTATTTTGAGACACAATGACCTGTAATAAATTATGGAATTGTAGAAATAATGATTTTTTTAAGAAGGCAATTTTCAGCATATTTTATCCATCTTCATTTGCAGTTGATTTTCCAATCATACTCAACAGAGCTTTACGTAATCAGGACCCTAAATATAAGGAGTATTTGGAATTGAAAACAAATTTCAATATGGATGCATCAAAAATATCACGTTTACATACAGAAATACTAATGAAAATTTTATTGAATCAAAACTGTGTAGATAAAGGCTGGGTTGTAACCGGTTTTCCTAATACTTTGGAAGAGATGAAACGATTAGATAAATCTGACACACCACCCAATAGGTATAACGACTTTTTTAATGGAATGTAATTTCGACATTATTTAGAGATTTGTAATTTTTTAGAATATTTTTTTTCGATTGCCCAGAAGAGATTTGCTTACAACGATTAAAGAAAACCACATCGTACGAAAATATTGATATCCCGACCAGAAATCCAAAATTCGGTCAAGAAATTAAAAATAAACTTACGGTAATATTTTTCTAACTGTGGGACTGCACAGACCCTAAAATATCACGAAAATGAAATTACGTTCGAAAAGAGAGGTGAGGATGGAGGAAGGCTGATACCCCTCTGAAAAGCTCCGAAAATAAGCGATTTCTCCACCGAGAATCACCTCCTAATTGCTGAAATCGAATGAATAATATTGATCTGCATGATATAGGTAGAAAATAAAAATTCGACCAAGTTTCAGCTCATTTGGACGAAAACGGGAAGCTGATGCTAAGAAAAGTGCGAACAACTAGAGATCAATAAATTAAATAAAAACCCAAATTTTACAATTTTAAATAATAAAATAGACCTTAATAACTCTTTTATTAAATTTGAAATTATAAATATCGAAAAAATATTTATCAATTCTACCCACAGTGTCTTCATTCACAATAATCTTACCTACTTTCCTTTTATATTTCCAAAATAAAAACTTAATTATTCATTAGTTGATAATGACTTTATAAGTCGAAAATGCACTCGTAATTAAAAAAAAAATTTTTAAGTGAAAATTAGACAAAGTAAAAAGTTTCCATCATTATTTTATAAGAATGAATTTTCACAAAGTAAATAATACATCTATTAATTTTCTACAACAGTATAAAAAGAGTTAACTATTTTCAGCATCGGATTATCTATTAATTTGGTCTTTCCAAACCTCTCTATATAATATTTTCGTAATTTTCACCACGTAATACATTTTCTACCGCAGGTGAATGCAATTCAAAGAAATTTCAATGAAATAAATGAATACTGTGGTAAAACTGCTTCACATATAAGAACAGATCAATCAAGTACTGATGTTTTAAATATTGTATTAGCTTTAATAATGCGTGAAGCACCAATATCATTAGAGCATCGTGATCCATATGAGGATTACGAACGATTACCACGCAATGAACCACGCAAGGAACAATCAAAAGAATTATCCCACCAAACACAAGACGATTGTATATTTTCATCAACAATGGATAAAGATTCTACTGGTTCTGATTCTACATCTCGTATGATTTCAAATTGTTCACCATTGAGTGTAGATGATGCATTGCCAGTTGTCGGGCTTGCAGAAAAGGAAGAATGTCTTTGAAAATAGGAATTAAAAGTTAATTTTATTACAATATTTTGAAATAAATTTATTATATCTGAGATTATTATTTGACCATTATTTTATTAAAATCCGGAAACTACCGAAGATAACCGGCTCGGTGGCCAAGTGACTACTTCAGTGCTTCTTGGAAAATTCATTTTGTTCCATTTGTTATAACTGTATTTTTTTTTCCGAATTTTAAGCGTGTATAAATTAAAATATTTCTGGAATAATATCCGATGAATAGCTAAAATGTGTGTGTTTAAAAAAAAAGCGTGGTAGCCAGATCAGTAGCGGATTTAGGTTTGAAGACGCCCTAGGCCTGAGACGATATGTCACCCTTTTTCTATTGTAACAGTATATATATTATGGTATAGTCCCATGTCAGTCAGGACGGGTACCCTCAAAATGTTTCGCTAGTAACAATGCAATAAAATAAACTTTATAATTTGGCCTTACAGTTTACAGAAAACCCGCCCCTCAAAATTTGACGCCTTAGGCCCGGGCCTCACCGTCCTAAGCGTAAATCCGCTACTGAGCCATGATAACGGGAAACGGAGCTGTCGACGCAAGACACTTATTCAATACGTCGAAACAATTCTTTTGATATAAATTTTGCTTATATATTTTATGAAATATGATGCCCTAAGCTAGGTCATATTTCAGGGTAGTAGACCTTTAGAACTACAGTAATACTACTCGCACTTTTCAAAAATTCCCTTCCTATTCTGTTATCTTCTTTGGGTGGGGATACTATAGAGAGGTCTTTTCAAATCGTTGTTACAGTAATGTTAAAATATTTCATCCCATTTTTTTTTAATATTTATATATTTTTTATAATAATTGTATATACAATTGACAGTAAATAGTACATAATATATTATCATCCATAATTTTTATACATATTTCTTTGGTAATTAAAAAAAAATATATATATATATATATATATATATAGAAAATTCGACTAACCTTGATTATGTAACATAATATTTTCTATACGATGTTTAATAAGGATTACATTAAAAAAACTATCGATTTAGAAAACAAGTTTCACGAATATATTATTTGGAAAGCGTTACTAATAATCACTCCATTTTATTTAATGCGCTTGCGTACGAAATAATTCTCTGTGCATATCAATTTATTTAATTAAAGATGTGTTTGCTGTCGATTTTTTTTAAAATGCGTTTGCGTATAAAATAATTTTTTGCTTCAATTAATCGTTTTGTGTCAAATGAGTTAATGATAGCGAGAGCAATGATTAAAAAAAATGTTTATGACAAATTTTAAATCATTTAGTTGGCTTAGTTCATTTGTTTTTTGTTTGAAACATGCGCGATTAATAAGTTTTTGTACATGCGTATTATAAAAATAAACGCCAGCGAATGCAGCATAGAGAGAGAGTGATAATTAAAAAAAATGTTTATGACAAATTAATCATTTATCACTAATTTTTAATCATTTAGCTGTCTTAGTTCATTTGTTTTTAGTTTGCAACATGCGCGATGTACAAGTTTTTGTATATGCGTATTATTAAAAAAATGCTAGCGAATACAGCATATAGAGGGAGCAATAATTAAAAGGAATACAATCTATATATGCGAGCTCGGCAAAGAGTTCAATTGTTATGTTTACATTTTATGCGCTTTAAATCAAAATGCCACGAGTCGGGTAAAAATTAAATAAAAGGTTCCTATGTATTATTTGAAAATATTCTTTTCTATATTTTAAGTGAATCTGGGAGGCAATGTGTTTTTGTTTGGAAATTACTATACTGAATTTTTAAACCGACACATAATAAAATTTTTACCTTTGTAAAAATGGTAAAAAAAATTAGGGTAAATAAACAGGGGGTTGGCAGCCTTATTTTTCCAATTTTTTTTTTTAGTTTTTCTTTGTAAATTACATTCGTGCATATTTTTTCTAAATCGATTAATTATTTTGGTTATTAATAATGGATCAATCGTCAACTATTTAAATAGATTATCGATAATTTTATGAGAATTATGTTCCTATTTTCATATACAAAAATTTTATAATTACATACGATTTTTTAGAATTAACATCGGATTATATTACAAAGATTTCTATTATTCATAGTCGCAAATAGATTTTCTATTCATCGATTTAAAAGGTGTAATTCTTATCATTTAAAGTATTCTTCCTTCAATAAATATTGAAACCTATTTGCGCCTATATTTCTACTATGTTTAATCTAGAAAATAGGTGTTTCCTCAATACAAATCTACAAGCCTTTTATCTAGTGTTTTCGGTTCAAAATTTTAGCAAGGAATGCAAAAATAAAAATTTTGTTTTCGATTAAATGCCATAAATTCTGTACTTTGACAAGATTATCAGTCTTCATTAATTATCTTTTAAATTTTTTGTTTGTTTTAAAATAATTGTTCCAAATTGGTTCTGTTTGAGTAAATTTTTATTTTGTTTTGATCTGTGCAAAAATTTTATTTGTTAACTGTATTATTTGTGACTTATCAAAAATCAAAATGGAATTTTTTAGAAAAATTTTTCTCCAAATTGATCACTATCGTCCATAATAAAAATTATTTAAAAAATTTAATAGGTTGGCTAATGAATGTATTCTAGAAATTTTTCTGGAATTGATGTTAACACTCGAGAAGACCATTCGAATATCAATCCGTTGAACGAGGAATCTCCGTGCTTATAAATATTTTAACATTTGTTTTCATACAATTAAATTATTAATTTACAATTATTTTCAACGAACATTAACCATAATTTATTTTGCGATTTATTTTTCATTTAATTTAATTTATTTACATACATAAATACTTTTTATTTTTTTTAATACATTAATTTAATTTATTTTTTAAATTTAATTTTTATTTCCTAGCTCATGTGTCGGCCAGCCGACTTAATATCACATTTAATAAACACATAAATTCTTTGGTAAATAAAACTGCCATTTAACCAATTTTGAAAGCTACTGGGATTGTGATGTTGAAAGCAAGCCCATGCTTGAAAAAAATTTGGTTTTGATAGTTTTATACACCCATGTTTACACTAGGTCTATAGATATCAATTAGGTGTGAGTTTCGTATACATATTCGAAATTTCTGAAGCTCTTCTTCTGATTCCCATTAGATAGTAGTAAAAAATCATAAAAGCTTTTTTCTAGGTATCACATGTATTATTACATTTTACCACAAACTAGACTGACTACCGTAACATACTCTAAAAACATGACGGTCAAGAAGAGAACTGTCTTGTTGACTCTACTGGACATTTTGCTGTAGTGGTAACGCCTTTATATTGACACTCATACTTTCGTGGAAATCTGGAAATAGTAAATAGGCTAAAACATACAAAAATCATGCTATCCATGTATTAAAAGCGATCATATCCATGTATTAAAACAACCGAACGTGGAAAAAGTTTGGGAATAATGGCTTAAGGAGTTTATTCCTCTTGTTTCAATCCATTTTCTTAGAAGTGTTGGAGTATTTCAAACGATAGAAGCACTTTGTCCTTCTTAATCCAACATTTTGATAAAGAATCATTCATTAATATTTCCTGAGATTGAATCTCCTAGTACTAATAACAAGTTGGGAATATAGACTTAAGGAGGTTATTCCACTTGGTTTACTCCATTTTCTTCGAAGTAGGAGAGTATACCCGTATTTTTCAAACGGTAGAAGCACTTTGTCTATGTTAATAATTCCAAACAAAAATCATTTACCAACATTTCCAGAGATTGAATCTCCTTGTACGTAATAAGTTGATTTGACTGTAGCGTTAAGACCTGAAAAATAATGACAAAAGATTCATTGTAGTCGAAAGAACAGACTCGTCGAATAGATCGTGAACGGTCGCCTCAAACAGAGTCACCTCAACAATGCTTCTTCTCGTAAATTAATTTAAAATACCGTCACAAATTTTGATTCGGCGTAAAGCTCATTTAATTGGATCAATTCAAACAGAAATGAGACGTAGCAAAGTCAATATGACAGACAAGTTTTATTGAAGCTTTTTTAAATTAATTCTAGTCGAATGATAAGACAAATGTAAGGCAGGTAAGAACTTTGTGCACAGAGAATTTTGTCGCTGACATTTCCTTCTTAACGGGAATGTATTCAACATGTAGTCGAGTACCCGCAGTACAGGAGTTGGTTTGTTTTTAACTCAAGATTTCACTTTGAGTTTTATTTAGTGGAATTTTGTATGAGGCGACGATTATCATGGACGACGATTATTCACTATAGGATTGGCCTTATTACTATTTTGATTTCAAGCTGAAATTATTTGGCTAGTATAATGATAAAAAAACGTTGCCACATTGCACCTTGTACGATTCCTTCTTGAGAGAGACGTTAGTCAATGGCGTTTTGCCATTTCGGATAATACTAAGAAGATATTTATTTCCACTGTTTTATCCCTTCACAGTTTTTCTTAGATTCACACACCTAATTTATAAGAAATTTATTTAATGTCGAATTATATTTTTAACACATGATAAATATTCCAATTTTACTTTTACATTTAATGTAATTGTTTTGAATGAAAAGTGCTTAATATTTTTTTGGTAAAAAGTCTATAAGAAAAATTTCCGAATATCTTTGGCAAATAACACACACGGTATCAACAAACATATTTAATTGTTTCCTCGAAACGTAATATACAATGGCACTAATATTAATAATTATTATGGCTGCAATAAAAGCAATTTTTGGCTAAAACGATAATATATTGAATTTTAATTTTTTTTTGTTTTTTTTTATTTAAACATATAGTAAAATCACAGATAATTGTTTTTTTCGTTTTAAACTAAAATTTCTGGAATTTTCTGTGTCTGTATTGTAAAAATGTTTGTTTTTTTCTCGAAAAGTTTTTAAATAATAAGTATTTTAATAATATAATTAATAAGCATACGTTGGAAGACATATTATAATAATTTTTTCTTTTATATTTATCGAATTGAAAATTGTAAATTTCATTTTCTTTACTTCGATTGAAACTTAAAGTAAAATTCATTTTATGTGGACGCGTAGTTTGATCGGGTTTAATTCCTGATGTGGTTTGAATTTTATTTTTCAAGCACTACCGTGTTGACTTTCTTTCAAGTATTGGCCATATGCTTCCTGAGTTTACAAAGCCCAAAAATCGGTTCACGATCTTTGATTGGTCAAAAACCAGGCGGTTAGGTGAAGTGTTGCCCACACATTCCCTATATGTGACGTAGTTTTGATACGATGTGTCACTACGGGCAAATAATGGTTTGATAATTTGTACAATCACAACTCTTGGTAAGCTGGCTAATTTTCTTCTTCATCTAATCTTGTTCTAAGAGTCCCTGGGGATATGAGTACAACTTAAGGCATGCTTAAACCAGGGTGAGTACTTCTCTTAATAACGAGGACGTGTGCTCGACTAAGTGAAGTTTATATAGGAATAGTGGGTGTCTTTACTCATCCGAGCGCTTATATGTAACGAATATTTGGCCGAATAAGCAATCACTTTTGCGACTCGGATTATTCGCTTGCTATAAACGTTGAATTCCTCCAATATAATTAACGAAGTAGAAGTCATGGAAGTCTTACGAATATTGTAAGTGCCTTACTAGTCTTGCAAGTGGCAAACACAGGTTGAAGATTGAGACTTTTACTTTTGAAAAAATACTTTTGTGAGAGAAAAGTGCCAGATCGAAATGCTTTAGCTGGACTCAATAAAATTTTTTCATATTTTTCAGGAGTTTTAATATGAAAATCGCTAAGTGAAATTTGAGAACTTTTCCCAGTCCCTTGTGCTAGTTTTCACCCAAACAAACAAAATTATTCTATAGCCTTTCTTACTACTGGGTGTGGCTGTTGAAACATTGAACATTATCTTTTCTTATTTTTTCTTAAATAATCAACAAAAGTAAAGAAAAAAAAAAATGTATTTAAGACATAAATAAAAATATTTTTTTACAATAAATTTACGATAAAAAAATTTACAATTTTTATAATCTTCGGTGTAAGCTGTTTCACATTTTTGCAATTAAAATTTTCAATCAGCTGCATATTTGCTTCGTTTCAAAAAATATTAAAGAATATCATGTGAAGTGCTTACCATACTGTAAAACACTGATTCCTTAAGGATCACTAAATACTTACTAAATATGCAGGTAATTTTTTGAGAACTTTCTTGAGTACTTTTAAATTATTTTTATGTTAATTTTGAGCAAATACAGTGGACATAAAATGACACTGATGTTTTATGAGAAAAATGTTGATTGGCTTCTTAAGCTGCATATTTTTAGAGGTGGTGTATGTGTTAATAGGTCCGGGTTCGATTCCGTATGCGGAAAATTTTGATTGATCATTAACTGGGAAATAAATCCTGAGATCTGACGAAATCCTGACCACACTCTCCTCTATGGACCGCTGTATTATAAGCGATGCACTACTATTGTGCAATATCGGGCAATGTCGGGCATAGTTCTAGAAGGACCGCAATGTCGATAAGAAAAAGTAAGATATATTCCGGTAGAAAATGCCAGTCCTCTAATGGTAGATTAGAGGTGCAACGGTATACAATTTTAAAAGTACAAACATTTAGGGAAATATTGTACCAGATTGGAAAATTACTAGTTCATGGTTTTTTGTAATCATAATAGGAGATAAAGCCTTTTCAGAGATGCTCTTTTATTCAAAAATCAAATAAGAAGCAGTTCGTGGATGTCATTATTTCCATAGTCAATCCCGACTTAAAACAAAGGGATAAAGATGATAAATTACTACAAATCATTGCACCCGGACACCATTATTCACGATTTACTTACTGCCGAGGAAATCATATTTAAAAATCTGGAGAGTAAGCGTTACAAAAAATAAGTGGCTAGTATAACCACAGATGTAATCACATATTGTTAGGGAACCAATACGGACGAAGAGATGACATATTATGACAGCTCTCAATCTGACCATAATGAACCGACGAAAATGGTTGTTAACGAAGGTCACAGCTAAGGTTTGTATTTTATATTTTGTAAAAATTTTCGCCCCTAAATTTATTTTTCCATCATACTCAATAAAAAGTACCCAATAAAGTACACTTAACAATTGACATCAATAAATTGAAGAGTTATAATAACTAATTACAATAATTAATTAATATCACGTCATCTCTTGTGAATATTGACGTGTGGTTGAGGTTTGAGGATTTGAGCCACTTGCATTTTGTTTTCGATACATCATTTTTGGACTCATTGGATCTGTACCAGTTGTAGCAGTTCGATTGATACTCATTTCAACACTACTTTGATATGATTGCTGTTGTGGATTTGGTGGCATTATTCGTGTTGGTTTATTATGTGGTGCAACTAAAGACGTATGCTGAGTTTGTACCAATAATTGTTGTTCTTGTTGTTGTTGCTGTTGTTTTATTAATAATTGTTCCCTAGATTGTTTGTATTGTTGAATTTCTTTCGATAAATGCGATTTTAATTGTTGATTGTATAATTGTTGTTGGAGTATTAATTCACCATTGGTGTAATCTGAAAATAAACAAAATTCAAAATTGATTTAATTGTTCTAACGTGTGTCTTTAATCCAAAATTAGCTTAAAAATTGATTTTCGACATGTGGACGTCGCCAATAATCTAGAAGTTCATTTGTTTATATTAAATACCACGTGAAATGGCTGGTATATTGGGAAATAATTGGTAAATGAGTTCTTCCAAATAATCTAACGTGTGTGGTTTATCGGCCGAGAGTAAATTACCGTACCCCAGACTCAAAATATGCGATTAAGAAACATAAAAGATTTTGGCAAAATTTATAGTAATTATAACGGAAAGTTCAATAGTGATTTTCATTTTAACCTTAGCAATGGCCTTCAAGGTCAACTTCGTTTTTTCAAAGAGAACCTTATTACAAAACACTGCTCCCATAGCCGCAAATTTATTAAAAAACCAAGCTCCAAATTTCTATTAACAAACTCATAAATCCAAAATTCGTTTTAAAAAACTAAGGTTTGTCTTGAAAATAAGGTCGTTGTCAAGGTCAAAAGTGAAAATGAATATTACTGTTCAACTGTCCATTAAAATCTAGAGGATAGATTTGTCTATCATTTTTTTCTAAAACTCATATATTAACGGATATGTGAGGGGGTCTCGAAAACTCTGTATACCTGCATATGGGTCTTAAGTCTATCCCATCTCCATTGCAACTGTGAAATCAAATAATTCAATTGGTTGTTACATATTGCTCAGGGATAACGAACGCATATGCTAGAAACTCATCACATTAAATCTGGAATCAATTACGACATTATTGTAAAGTATACCTGGATTAATTGATGACTGTGTTGATGGTGATTGTTGACTAGTAGCACTTGTCGCTGGCGATGTATACATACTCATCGATGAATGTTGTGGTAATGCCGCATTATACACAATACTACCACTATTTTGTCGTACCATCTGCGAGGTGGGCTGTTGCGACGATTGTATATTTGCTGATGGTATACGGGAATGTTTATGTATTGGTGAGGAAATGACTTGAGCTGAGGACGAACTTTGTGACGGATTCGCATATGCACTCGAATAATTCTGTACCATAGAGGATACATCACGTGGTGGCACCATTGACATTGGATGATGATAATGTTGGACAGCATGTGCTTGTTGGGCTGCAGCAATTTGTAATTGTCTTTGTGCCACGAAATTTGTTAGATTTTGTTTGATTTGGGAATTTAGCGATAAGCTTTCCGTATATTGCATGCCTGGTACAACTTTTGAGAATACTGTCAACGGTGGAGCAGAATGTGGTTGCTGAGCCATGGGTGGATTTGCGGTATGGTGATGTGTTGGTGGACTATAGGTTTGAAATGTTGGATTATGTATGGTTGTACTTCCTGCTGGAGGTCCTGCGTATGCTGGATGGTGATGATGGAGCATATTCATGGCAGGTTGATGGATTATCTGTTGTTTTGGTATGGTGGCAGTATTTGGTATGTAGTTTTGATGATTCTGTGAGATTGGTCCCATTTGATGTGGATGATGTTTGCTGCTGCTGCCACTGAGTGAGGATTGATGTTGTAGGACATGCTGTTGACTATGCTGAGGCAGATGTTGTTGTGGATAATGCGGTTGTTGCTGTTGGTGTGGGGTATTTGTTTGCTGATGTGGATAATGTCGTGGAGTTGATGGTAACGATCTACTTGCTGCACTTGCTGTTTCCCAGTCTTGTAATAATGATGTCAGTCTTTCATTCTCTTTCATTTGTTCAATTTCACTTGATGAATCGTAGTCAGGTCCCTAGAAAAAACAAATATACACATATATACAAAATCAATAAAAAGAAGAGATCTAAAATAGCTGTTAAATAGATTAGAGTTAATTGTTTAGATACTCGACATATGATTGAATTGCATTGTTTGGACTATTTTTAAGTTGTATTTATAAAATACTATAAATATCTAGTATATACAGAATATAAAAGTATACATGTAAAATAATATGTTAAACTTATATGTGTTTATTAGCCAAATTTGAGCTAAAATTGTGGACAACTCAAACATTTTACGAAAAAGTGTTTCAAACAAAAGTTGTTTGTTTCAAAAAATAAACATTATTTGTATTTGAACTTTTTTCTATCTATTATACTTTAAAAATTGGGTCAGGAATCCATTGGATTCAATAACCGAAAAATATGTTTTATTTTACTTTTTATTAAACTATGACTACTTCTAATTCTATAAATGATATGTAGGAAATGACGGATCTGTGACTGAAACCACACTGAATCACTAAGACTAAACTGTGACGGACAAGCGTAGATACCCATCATTACATTTCACAGAATAATATTATTTCTGACTAGGCGGAATCAATGCTCTATAACATGACTGATATACCTTAAGCTGTATAAACTTTATAAAAATCCGACGATTAGGTGTTAAATGATTGCGGTTACCGACATTGAACAGTTCCGAAAATAACGTGTTTAAAGTTTTGTTCAAGGTACAATTGTCTGTTGTGGAATATCTCGAAAACAATTTGTCGGTTTGACTAGAAATTTTCACGAAATATTTTCAACATATCATATTTCAAGAAAATATAAACAAAAAAGTCTATTTTTTGAAAACTATGACTACTTCTAAGTCAATAAATGATGTGAGAAATGTTGTATTTTGTTGCATTCATTTTATCTTGTTTGGTTACATCTATCTGTATGTAATGATGAAAGAAAATCATCTGTCTAAGTGTAAGTCTACATCAGATTGTTGTTGTTTTTTTTTTACAAATCAATATTTCAAATAAAATATCTATCCTATTAAAGTAAAGATGGTTTTTATTAAAAGCTCTATACTGCCATGAAACAACTATTTTATAGATATTTATAAACATCTACATGTTATTAGACGTGATGCAATTATTAACTTGTTAGTTTTATTTATTTTATTACCTCTATACACGTAAGATAATATGCAGGTAAAAGGTTTTGAACCGAAAAACTCGATTAATATTCGTTTTTTACTGGATCTTTTCGTTAGTCATTGATTGACACGAATGTATGCGGGTACTATTAATGACCAGTAGCAAATATATTTATTTTTATGAGTATAATCAAAAAATACATAGTCTGCTACGATCAGGCTTGGATAAATCCTTACGGTCAAGTGCGAGATTGATTACAGATTCGCTTATAATCAATTCATTGCATTCCTGCACACAGGACATTTACAAAATATATGGCACATGAAAATTATAAAAATAAATGTGTCAAGATCATATTTACTCAAAACTATAGAACCGATTTTGAAGTAGCTTTTACAGCGTTTCATGTTTGCATTGATAATTTTATCAATATCCATGCTCAAGCCTTGTTTTTTATATTTAGAATAGCCATCCTGGTAAATTTTCCTTGGCAATTGAGGCACGCAAACAAGATTTTGCTTGAAGAATGAGTTGAGCAACTGACTTTAATATACCAGAATTGTTTTCCACTTCTTTTTTCACTGTCTCAATGTCGATATCGAAATCTCTGACATTAACATTACATTTAGGTAGAATTCTGCCAACTGAAATAAATCGAAGTACTTCCGAAGATAGTCTCTTCTCTGAATAGGCGGATTAAAATAGACCTTCGGAGGACTATCCTTCAGCATCTGCAGATTCTACCTGATAGTTGAACCTGTTTATTAACCTTAGAATTCTACATGAAAATTTCATAGTTATTTCCAGATTTTTAAAGGCGTTGGATATAAAATTATCTTTTTCACCTCAATAAGTGTTGTGTTCATGTCCACCGTGCTCACATCAGTGAATTTGCACGTGGCTACGGGGATTTTTTGTGGCAGTTTGAATGAATTACCGAAACTTTCTTCATCAAAACTCAAAACGTTTAAACAAAATAAATTTTTTTTAATATTTAGTTTTCTATCTTAATAAAAATAAAAAAAATTGTCCACAATTTCAAATTTAGATTGAATCGCTATTTTCTTTAAAACTTTATCATTATTTTGTTTTTGTTTTTCATCTCAGATATTGGAGCATACATCGCCTATCTAAATATAGAGGTTTTGTGGTATTCACACACACCTTTTTTTGCACCTTTTTTAGTACCTACGTATCGACGTAAGTAATGTTTTATATAGCGTAGTTGATTTATTTATAAAATTGTTCAATTTATGTAGGCAACTTTAATGAGATTGTAGCTCTTCCATCAGTTTCTGATTTAATTAAAAGTTTTCTGCAAAATGGATGGATAGCAACAAACAATTATGATAAAGATACTAATTGATAACGTTAATTTCTTTCTCTTAACTATACCAAAATATATAATTCAAATTAGCGGATTGATGTCTTGATTTATGATATTTTGTCCGGTCAAAGTTTCCTTCAATTATTTTACTTGAAACCAAGCATACAATATATAACAGGAAAGATTCTAAACGGAATTTTTTCTGGTTGATTTGTTTCTTGTCTGCAACCATCCCTCTAGATTCCTGCCAAAAAGATGTATTTGTAGAAATGTAAGAAAATTGATTCCATAGGGTAAAATTGTTGATAGGAATACTTCGGAAATTTCTCAATTTTGTTATAATTACGATTTTAATAACATAGATTATGTAAACAATTTGTCTTCTGGCGAAAGTCATAATTTTACATAATGTCGGAATTTTGGAATTTTCAATACGACAACATCAGGTTTTTTTCAACACCTACAGCCAGCTGGTGATCAGGGTAAGTACTAAAGTTATTTGAATATACAAAAATTGAACTTATGAGCTTCTATGGTCGTTTACATTCTTTACTTTTACCTCTTTTCGTCCCTACGTTAGTAGCTTCTCCCCATTTTTTGAATCCCCTACCCAATTGTGTAATCGAAGAACTTGCGGTTTTTTAATTTGTTTCTAAATGATGTCTACAGACCTGTTATAGTTACTATTGCACTAAATATGATTGTGGTATTCAACAAATCTAGAATTTTATTGGTCTATAATCCAGACAGACAATCCTCTGCCTGCATGGTAGTACACAGCTATAATATACAATCTGAATTAATAATTTATGTAAATTTGTGGTTACCAACTGTATATATTTCTATTTTATGTTGGGATAGTACCAAAAGCTACCCTACCTCCCGTTACTATAATAAAATTCCCTGTTTAGTTGTAAACACGATAGTAAAGTGTGTCTCTATTAAATTCAAATAATATTTTATTCAACATAAATGTTAAAACTGCTTGTATATTCTAAAAAGCTTTTCGGCCGACTATACGAACTGACTTCGACCAACCAATGCTATGTGTGTGTTTGTTATAAAACAATTATAAAAACGTGTGTACCATAATATAGTTAATTCTATGTATTTTTAAGTTACGTTCACACTATTGTAATATATTTGGGTTAGTTTGGGTTAGCACCCCACGTAGGGCGCCAAAAATCTGTAACGATAATTTTACAGATGTTATTAAATATTGGACGCGGCTATTCTCAGCTTTGCGAGGGTCGTCTGGTTACCCAAGAGGTCCGTCCCGGAGCACATAACGATGGGAAAAAAAATGGAAAATAGTATTAATTTTATTACTGTGGGCGCCTCCACGTTATGGTTTCACATCCTTTTACTGCCTCTGGAAGCAGGAGTATGGGGTGTGAACGTGGACACGTTTTTTAGGCGACTATTCTCCTAATATTAAAATTAATCCTATAAGAAAATCTTGTTTAATAAATAATATAAATAATTAATAATTTTTACTTTCGTGCTCTAGATTGTTTAATTAAAAATTACTAGGGAAAAATTCGCCAAAAAATGAAGTAATAATAAATATCATTCTATATGCCGATTAGTATCCAGGTAGGGAAAATGCAATAAGAAAAATTTGCTATTTTAGTGATCAAAATGTGAAACAAGGCTCTATACCAAACAAAATTTGAAAATTAAATTAAAATTTATTCTAAAACAAATAAGTTATAAGCTCTTAAAGATTGTTTTCCACCACTTTCTTGCAAAAAAAGGTTTATGGGTGATTTTACGATAAACGCAAGACAAAATTTTTGAATATTAAAGTAATTTATATAACATTTTTATTCACAATCCATTCATTTATGCATGCTAACATTATTTATTTTAAATTTTGAAGGAAAGTGTATATAACTGCTATGGACATCGATAGGATCTCTTGCTGTAGAATAACCGAATATCATTTACGCAAATCTACTTTTTTGTTTATAGAGGAGGATATTTTTAGAGGACGCAATTTTATTTTTTTGATGTGTAGGGGGGGTCAGTGTTAAGCTAAAAACAAGTTTGTGGGGTCGCAACCCTTGTACCACGGCCGCCATCTTGAAAATAAGGGTTGAAATGGTTTTTACAATGGTGGCGACCCCACAAACTTGGTTTTAGCTTTACACTGACCCCCCCCCCTACACATAAAAAAATAAAATTGCGTCCTCTAAAAAACGCAAGGTAAGACCTAAAAAATGTAACATTTCAATGGACGTCCATTGAAAAGTTACATTTGGGGTTGCGTTTTTTAGAGGACGCAATTTTATTTTTTTTGATGTATTAGTTAAGAACTTGTTTAATGAAATGCCAAGTCTAACGCTGGGGTAATAAGCAGAGATAAGCTTACGTTGCTTATCAAACTTCATGTAAGAACTACTAAAAATCGTCAGTTTAACGCTCATAAAGTATGCGTTCGAATCGATACCAGTATGACCACAGCCTTAGTGATTCAAATTATTATGCATTGCATGTTTGAATTCATTAATTTAGGATGTTTGTAATTAAGGATGGAAATTTATTGTTTATCTTGTATTTTATAAATTCTTTTCAAAATTATACTACTCGTATTTTATATAAAATTTGTTTAAGTCTCATAAAAATTTGATATAAACTTCACACGACATACATGTAGTACAAACAAGTTGAAAATAGGGTACTGGACTGATTCTAAATTTGCTAGATTTCACATCAAAATGTGTAACTAAATGCAATATCAAAACAAAACTTGAAAATTAATTTAAAATTGTTTCAAAAACGAATAACTTATTAAACAAATAATTTCTATAGAAACAATAACAGTTGACGTCATACGTAGGTATTTCCTTCTTTGTTTAATTAGAAATTTTGATTATCCGCATGCATTACTAGTTTTGCAGATTTAAAAAAAAAATAACTTAAGACCCATGTTCATGAAGTAAAGACGATTCAATTGATGTTAAAATTTTACTCTGGTCGTCTATTGTAGAAATATAGAGTGTTTAATTATTAGAATCGAGTTTTGGGGAAAATTTTTTAAATATTTTCTTAGTAAAGGATTTTGAATGTAAATACCTTTTAAAATTATAAAAAAATAGAGAATAAATTACGACTAGTTTGAAGAAAGAAAGTTTGAAAAAATCGAAAATTTAACAAATTATGCTGTTTTTCAAAATTTTCTAAAATTTTAAAATTTGAAAGTGATTTTAAATATTTTTCTTTTCAAGTATTCACGAATTTTATTGATTCTTTTGAAGCTTTATCCATATTTATTAATATTTTTATTAATAATGATTATTATATCATAATCTATAATGATTGATTATGTAATATTTGTGATATTATTATTAATACATTGAAAAGTGATTTGATCAGATGGGAAAGTGGCCGCAAAAAGGAAACTAACTAAATAACAAAATTTTAAAAATATCACTGCGGTCTTAATGTATTGAAAAATTTGATGGATAGCAAATGAAAATTTCACATAGATTTTCCCGTTCATCAATATTATTTAGATACGCTTTTCCGTCGATAATTATCCAATTAGAAAATTAATTTGTATTTAACGGTAGATGAATGACGATGAGCATTTGTAATATAAATTTTGTTGGATTATATGTTTTAATTTTTTTTTTTTTAATTTTATTAACAAAAAATTAAAATTCATGCCTGTATTTCAATAAAATACCATTAAAAAAACAATTATGAGCAGAATAAAAACGGTTAGTTAATTAACGCCATTGAAATTGGAAAGTTTTATTTTTGTATATGTTTTTCTACATAATTTACATTTTTCTATAAAAAAATAAACTTTCACGAAAACAAATAAAAAATTTAAAAAAATTTTCACGAAAATAAATATATATAAAAAAAAAAAAAACAAACCAAAATGTTAATAAAACAGTAACAGACGTTCCAGAAAAAAATTAAGTAGTACATAAAAGGTCTGTAGTAAATTCGGCTATTTTCTTTTCTAATCATAGCTATAAAAAAATATTTACTTGGTGACTTTATAAATAAAAACTAAATTTTTTACATTTATTTTAGAAATTTCTTTTGACAAGTTTACCGCTTTTCTTGTCAAGACTATTCATAAAAAATTTGCTTAACATATGATTAATTGTTTTTGAGTTATTTGGACACGAAAATAGAAAAAAATACAATGTGTATTGCATTAGAGCTTGTCTTTATTACAGATGTCTCATTTTTTATTCTAAACATTCTGAAATTTGCTAATTTAATCTGCATAATTGTGGTAATGTTGAACTTTACAATTAAGAGGGATTGGGGTTTTTTTTATGTATAGAGTGTGCTTCTAATAAGCTGTTGGCTTAAATAACATGTAATATACATTGTATTTCTTTCAATTTTCGCACAAATAACTCAAAAATTACCAAATTTTATGAAATTTGGTATGAATAATATTGACATGCAAACAGAGGGCTTGTTAAATCTAAGCTAAAACTCAAAAATTTTATCGATTCGATTTTATATTTAGAAATGATTTTTCGAGACAAACTTCGACAATCCCTCCGTTTTTATGTCGATATTTTGCATACCAAAATTCAAAACATTTGAACAAGTATTTTTAAAGTTATTTGTACGCGAAAGTTGAAAGATTTTACATAATGGAGGGTGCTTCACTATTATGTTTCAATCCCCCTTAAAATCTAAGGTGCCTCAAGCCATTTCTAATTTAAATTATTTCAAATAAAAAATCATCCCCTTTGAGTATCCAACACCATATAAATTTTTATTGTGAATCCTATTTTAAGCCCATAGTATGTTAATTTAAATAAGTTATTTATAAATCCAGCAAGCAAAAAACCCAAATATGAATTTTACTTTACAAAAAAAGCAGCTTGAACATTATAACTCTTACACATTATTCAGAGAGTTAATGAAACTCCGGGTAAGTTATATTTATAATAATACAAGAGAAGAAATATTATTTCAATATTTCTGCAAAAAACTTGATAATAAAAAAAAAACCAATGTATGTACTAAACAAACACAAAATATAGTTAATTAATGAAAAACTGTTTAGTATGAACATATACAAGTAACTCTTATAGAATCGTAGTTATAAGTTACGAATATACAAACCAGCATGATTAATTAAACTTACATTTGTTTAAATATATTTCGAATTTTATTCACCTATTTGTCACAATTCAGTACAAATAAATACAAGCTAAAATTTTCACAGAAATGCTTAGAAGTGAAAATAGTACGGAATACACTGGCATAATCCTTTCTGTTATCTTAATTCACGTAATCAATAGAGTAGTTTACCATGTTTAAAAAAGTACTTCAAAATATTGATTTCTTAATAAAAAGTCACAAAAAAAAAAAAATTTTTGCAAAAAAATGACAACGTCTTGTCATGAAATTACATAAAAATTCAAACTTTTTTTAATCCTGTAAAAACGATGTCTGCCATTTTGGTGACGTTATATCGGTATTTAAATTGAGAATACATTGGAAACCAAACTTAATATTTTTTTAAGTAACTAAGATAATTGTTAAGACTGAACTGACAAAGACAACTAATAATTTTTACCAAAATGACGTCATACCATGACAAATTAGTGTTTTAGGTCACGTGATATAAAGATAAAAATATAGAATTTTAACTATAAGATAATAAATTTATCACGGGCTTTTATGACTCAAATTTAGAATATTTAAGAATATTTCTAAATAAATTTTAATTTTTGTCATATTTCATACTTTATTTTTGACTAGCGGAAAGTACCCTATTGAAGATATAGAACTGTGCAAAAAAGCCCTCTTAATAAACTTTAATATCCAGCTACAGAATTATAGAATGATCATGTTAAAATTAGGGTCCTGATTTTTCTCTTACAGTTTTACAGTGTAAATTTCCATCACAAATTTTTTATTTATGTTTGAAAAAAAAAAACGGTTTTCATAAAATAATATTGTGCAAAGATTTGTATCAAAATTTTTTTATTATTTTACACCATTGTTCGAAACTTTTTTAATCAATATCAGAGAGCTATTTATTTATCAAATACTTACATTTTCAATCTTTTCATCCAACATCCGGAAAAAATTCTGTTGACTTTCGGATATTTCACTGTAACAAAAGACAAAGAAAACGAAGCTATTAATTTGTTTGTTTTTTGTTTTTTTTCGACAAGAATTATTTTGGTTTTAATTTTAATATGTTTTTATAAGATAAAAAACAAGTGGAAATAATAACTATCAATGTTAATTAGTTTGATACTCGGCATATACAGTTGGTTGTCAATATTTGAACTATTTTTAATCATTATCATTTTAAACATACTCAAAATTTACAGTTATAAGAAATTTTTCACTAATTAACTAAATTTGATCTGAAATTATATCAGTACGATAAAATGTTTCAAACAAAAGTTGATTGTTTTTATTTACACTTTCAATTTTTTTAAAATTTAAACATACCTTCTGTCTCTTACGGATTAAAAATTGAGATGGATTCATTGGTCTCGATGGACCGATTTTAACAATTCACAATCTTAGGCTTTTTTTAAAAATCAAGAATACCTCACCAAATTTCAGCTCCCTTCTAGCTCTAGTTTTTATTAACCTTAATGACGAAATGTCGAGTAAATGGAACTGGACTTATTAGGTCATTCTTGGGTCTTCTATATATGCCGAATGTGATAATGATTTTCCAGGATATAAATTGATTAAAAAATTATAATATTTCTAGCAAAGCTCCCTGAAACTATGGTTAGCGGCCGATCCAAGCTCAGATAGTTAGATGGTTGAAAAGGGATTTCACCACTATAGTCGTAAATAATTGAAAATCAATGGACAAATTTAGGGAGAAAAAAAACAAATCTTGAGATAGCTGGGGCCCACTAGACTTTTGTTCCATTGAAGAAGAAAAATAAAAACGATTTATCAAATTTCCAAATTAGGTTAGATTTACCTCCATCATTTTTACTTAGAAGCGTTCTCGAAAAGACTGCACATTTTTAATGACGTTATTGAGCAATACAGGTTAGCATCTGTGCTATTCAAGATAATGAAATTTAGCCCAATTTTCGACTGGCAACTATTCAAAATCTTTTTTTTTTCAAATCATCAGATAATTTAAAATCGCATTGGCCTGATATTATAAATACAAAATGATTTTCGTTTTGTGATGAAGTAGGCAAGCTAAATCTGTTTTCCTCTGTTAGTCGATATCTTTTACGAACGGTATATTTCAGCAGATAATTTGAAATTAGGTAGTTTTTTGTAGACAGTTAGATACTACCGAATCTTCGACGTATGTGTATATCCAAACACTTTCCTATTTATTATATTAAATATTCCCCACAATATCCATCGAAAATGTTTTTCGAATAAAATAGTAATAATTTAACAATTCTATTTTTATATTTTGCATTCATATTTCTATACTCCATTCGCCTGCAGCTGGATTGTGTTGGGTCGAAAGACTATAAACATATGGATTATATATATATAGAATTTTCGAATTACATTAACACAGTAAATCGATTTAGTATGAAACTAGATGTTTGTCCTGTGTTTTACTAGTGCTAAAATAATATTGAACAAACTAAATCTAATAAATTCTATTTTAGGGTTCCATATTAAAAGGTGCATAACAAAAAAAACTGGAAGAAGACTGGACTCACCTTTACCACGCAATAAAGTATCGTTTATTATAATTACCTATTAGATAGATAGATGCAATGTTTTTCCAAATGAATCTCTGTCTCCAATCTTTACGAAGCTTTTAAAGTTACAATTAGGTGCTTAGAAAAAATAATAATAAGGACTGGACTCAACTTTACCAACCCAAAAAATATAATTTATTCTAACTATATATTAGATTGATAGATCCTATGTTTTTTCAAATGAATCTCTAGTCTTTACGAAGCTTTCAAAGTTACACTTAGGTACTTAGAAAAAATAATAATAAGGTTAAACTCAAATTTACCACGCAAAAAATAGTATAATTTATTCTAACTACGTATTTGATAGATCCTATTTTTCTCCCTTCGCTGAATTTTCCAGGAAAAATGTTTCAAATAAAAGTTGTAGAGCTTAAACTGTTCTGTAAACATAGTAAGTTTGAAGAAAATCTTTTTGGTTATTACTACGCAAACCGTAAGAAATTTGAAAATCACTATAATAAAGTGGGGGACAGCCGGTTGTATGATTTTGACCAAAAGCATTGCGGTACAACTAGGGATAATTTGAAAACAGAATACCGAATTTGGTGAATTTATGATAAAGCATTCGATACGATATCGCTGTCACACCCACAAATTCTGAAGTATTGGTTTCAAGAGACCTCAAAGAATGTTTTTCATTGCAAAATTTTGAAACGGGATATTACTGCAAGGAGATTTTTTTATGTTGACATACACATTGGGTATTTTTGAAATGATGATTAAACATAAACGATTTATATGTACATGGTTTTGTAAAAAAATGTTTACTGAGCATTGTTTCTGTATTTTTATGTTTGAGTTCTACCGCCATTTTGAAATAATGACGATTAATAAAAAATTCCATGCCGATTTTTTTGAAAATCTGGTTTTTTTTGCAATTAAGTTTGTATGAAGAAAATTTATATATATTTTTTCTACCCATTGCTTCCATTATTTGTATAAATATTTATATAAACATCGATAGCCAATAACATAGGCTTTGGTATCACATCTAGTCTGACACATAAACATGAAAAGTTTCTACAGAAAATTAAAAATAAATATTACACAGTTAAGAGTTGTAAGTTAACGGAGAAAATAAAAAAAATCAATACCGTAATTGAATCAAATGCAGAAAAGAAAAAAATTTATTATTATAAGGCTACGTACGAAGAAAAATGAAAATTTAATTTATATCATGGGAAAAATAAAAAAAAAGGATATTTTTATAAAATCATTTACAGGTGGGAAATAAATTAAGTTAGTTAAAAAAAACACATATTTTTCCTGTCTTATATTTTACAGATTTTCTGAATTCAGTAACGTATGTAAGGAAGATTTCAATAAAGTATTTGAAACAAGTGGCCTAGGTTTGACCCACAAAGACCACATACAGAATATATCCCAATGAGGATAGTAAAAATCAAAAATTTGTTTTTGGATAGATATATTAGGATTCTCAGAGAAACGTTTTGATATAGTTGTGATTTTATCGCCCTCCATATTTTTTTGATCACTGAAAACGAATTTGAAGTTTGCGGGTAAAACTGACCGGAACTTGGTTTTCTGGACACTTGTTGAGACAATTTTGACATTGTTTTTGGTATATGTCTCAGAAAGGAAGCGTTTTTTCAACAAACAGATGCTAAACAAAATTATAGTGGAGAAATTTTCCTACATTTTTCATATTTGATGTTTTTTTGGAAGGCTAACTGTTTCGCCGCTACTTCATGTACCCGTGCTAGCTGTATCCTAAAAATTACATTTTCCAAAATTTTGTACAGGCTCTTTCCTTTCGAGTCTCCGAAAATCATTTATCTAAGTTAGAAAACTTGGATTCTGTTATAACGGAAACGAAAATTAATATAGCTTGTTTTAAAAGAGTAAAAACGAAGGATCTTAGTTTGCAATATCCAACAAATAAAACCAAACCACAGAGAAAGGGAGAATTTTGCACAAAGATTCATTACACAGCCAAGGGCTCCTTCCACTATAAAATTTCTCTTTTTTTTTAATACCACTTAAGTGGTAAAATGGGGGTCGAAATTAAAATGAATAAATCCACTGAAGATAACTTCAATATAGTTTATAGATCAGTCAGCGACTTAAAATTCAGTCAGTGGATTAAAAATTGTTCAAAGTAAACAGTGTGTTTTAGAATTGAAAGTGATCGTATTAAATTGATTGATTTATTGTAATAAATTATATTATTTTTGACTTATTTTATTCTGTAAGTGATTTACTGACGTGGCGAGTTCGATTTTCGCGGTTGCCACAAAAATTAATTGTTGTGATGGTGTGATTAACAAAAAGGTCGGTAAAAAAAAACTTAAAATGGTGTAGTTTACGAGGCCCATACGCCTAGACTCCTCCACTACTACCAACAAAATCCTGAGTCTTTGGAATAAAATATTATTATTATAATAATATCTAGAACCCCCTGTAAAATTTATTCATAAATACGCGCCTGTTTTTTGTATGTAAAAATAATACACTCACAAACAAAACTACACTATAGGCATAGTTGTTATCGATCCATATTTAGGAGCAATAAGTAATTGGAGAAAATGAAATCTATATGTTGAGAAATTGCGTTGATAAGACGTGGTTGAAATTATTCCATTGGTACGTGGTTGATGACTTCTTAATAGATAGGATCTTTCAAATAAAAGACTCAAAACGAATGTAATTGTCGGATTTATCAGGCGAAAGTTTGAAAGAACGCTCTCTACCTAAAATAGCAATTTTGGGAAAGTTTTATTAAGATGTTTTCTTAAAAATTTTTGTACAGAACTGTAATAATAAAAACATGAAAAACGAAATTTTCCAACTCATTTAACTACCAATTTTTATCTCGACTCTCTGCTTTTTTTTCGGATGTGTGTGTGGCATATATTCAAGTAATATATCAATTTAAAATATAAAAAAAAATGTATTATGTATGTCGTGATGCTTATTTGATTGGAATATTAATTTGAATTTATTTCCTTTTTTTATTATTATATTTTATCCGAATGCTTGCTTGTTTCCCCCAGTGGTTGATTCTCTTTGCTTGCACGGTGCCTTCATGATGATGAATTATTGTTTGGTGAAAAAGTTATTCATTTGAGGTGGTGAGTCATTATGTTTGTTGCCATGAAATGGATATTGAATTAATATTATCTTCCAGAAAGGGTGTAGAAAATTATAGGCTAGTGTTCTCCAGGAAAACATGGAAAAATTCGGATATCGATGGAGTTCTCTTATGTTGTGAGGTTAAATCCCTTTTCGCAGTTGTAAAATAATCATAGATACTCATAGAGATAGTAAGAGAAGTCGACTGAGGATTTTCTTTCATAGCTTTTTGGAAAAGGTATATAAAAACTAGTAGTATTGAGAACAAATCGTAAACATTTCGAAAATTTCTTTGCTGATTTTACAATAACATATGGAAGTGGCGTAGCTTCTCCTAGATGGATCATGTATAAAATATTGTCGGTAGATCCTCCTGTGGAATCACTTCTATTTTACCGTTTACCGGCTGCCTGATAGTATCAATTTATTATCAATAGCCTTAATAATTTTTATGAATATACTTTGTTGTATTGTACGTAGCTTAGTTTTTAGCCCAATTTCTTCTCCGGGTTTCTTTAATATAATAAAATTTTAAGAACGGCAGTAGAACTCTTCTGCTTGTCGGTGGCAAAAGCCACACGAAGAGTAAATATATATAAATCCTACTCTAATAATACGCGCATTGCATCTAAAAGATCGGCTTGTTGGTAAAACTCAAAACTTATTCAAATTTGAAATGTGATTTTTTGGAAAATATCTAAGTAACAGTGGTATACGCGTCGCGGGAAATCGGATACGTTCAGTGTTTCTAACTGATGGCGGCGGCTATGCCCCTGAAGCCTCGGGTACCAATGCTTGTTCACATTTTTGACATTCAATCGAGAGAAAATATTATTAAAATAAAATGTTTTATGAAAAAATTATCCTTAAGAACGAACAATAAATTTTATGGGAAAAAATCATTTGAAATTTTTTAAGACGACTAAAAAGACTAATAAAATAAGCAGTGTAAAATGTATTTAATTTTCAATTAATACTAAACATAAAATATTAAACATATAAACATAAACATAATATTTTATCAAATAAATAAGGAAAATTTTTTAAAAAAGCTTATTAAATGTTTTTTCTTTTATCAGAAATTATTTTTAAAGTTCTTTTTGCATTTAATTTCTTAATTGGAGCTTTCGACAGACAATGTGTTACTTTCGCATATTAAATATCACAAAACTTAATGGACTTAGACATTCAAACAATTATTTCGATAAAAATTGGTTTCATTGAATGTACCAATGGTAAAAGCTAACATGATATTTTATCATTATAATAATATAAAAGGGTTTCTTTATCTATTGAATAAAGACAGTAAATATAAAAAAGGAATCATCATTTTGATCGTAACCTGTACGGTTGGGTGTCGTCTAGCTAGGTAATAAATATACGCTTTTCATTTTTATAAATAATAGGGAAAACCCTTCAAGTACCACTTTTCATAGAATTTTCTTTTAACCCTTGATGTATTAACGATACTATATAATATTGTATATATAACCACATAGCTTCTGAATAGTCTGCCTACTTGTCTCCGTTCAATTATTAAATATTGAAAAAATATTGAAGTTTAAAAGCAGGTAGTAAAATGCTTGTAGTATTTATAAATGGGGGCGAATCATTTTTTAGAATGGGAAAATAGCTAATAGACTGTCAAATCGTATATGCTTTTCCTTATGCCTCCATTATAAATATTTTATTGGACAAACATTAATAAAAAACCATTATTGATGACTTATTGATTTTTTGAACACAGGTAAAATTGATTTTCTGAACTGCCAAATCCAAGGAAATCATAGTCCCAGGCTTGATTTTCGGTTTGGCGGGATTTTCTTTCAAGCCATAACATGTTGAAATACTTGGCCATACATTTCCCGGGCTCACCTAGTTCAGAAACAAATGATACTCGATTTTCGAAAACTCTGCAGTATTGATTTTGCTCTATTACCTATTGACTATTCAAAATGTATCGCCGTTTAAATTTTGTGGCGTATTATGGCGTCACGGGCAAAGATTTGTTCATTTGAAATGTTCATGACGTCTTAAGCCGACTTTATAAGAAGTGTAGGGGGCAGAGTTAGATGAAGATCTTGAGAGTAGCAGAAAGTTCAAATCAAGGCAAGCCCAGTCTTCATTTAAATAATTTAAGTCTGTTATATTAATTTTTTAAAGTAATACCCATTCATTTATGGTTTTTTTTACGATTTTTCCAACTCTGAGAAGATTCTATGAAATGAAACCTCTTTCTACTACAAATTAACCTAACTCATTAATATTTGTTATTGTAAAGACTTTAAAATCATCTCCTACCATATTAATATAACTAACATTGTGGGTTACACAAGGGGTTGATGGTGGTTATGAGAATACTTACGAGTGTGCCAACAGTGGTCCCCCAATCGTATGAGGTTTTAACTTCACCTTCGTACCTCCCGAATCCCCACCATCACTATCATCTTGCTGCTGTAAAGGTTGCAACTCTTCTGAGGTGTTGTTGTTTCCACTGCCATCGATAGTGCGTTGCGTTTGTGTCTCATCGTCACTTCCATTCTGTTGGCCACCATCTTCACAACCTCCATTACTTGTTGTATATCCATTTGTACCACCGCCACGTACAGTACCGCCACCGTTACTTGAATGACTGCTACCACTCCCGCCTGTAATAATAACAAGAAGTTATTTTTCATGTATATGGTAGCATACTTGTAAGTCTATTGTCTTTGTGTACTGAATGATAATGAAATGTAAAGTAAAAAAAGTGTTAAAAAAAGTCCACACAAAATTATTATTGATTATTAACCCAAAAAAAAATATTTTAAATTTTTAAACGAAATCTTGTGTTAAAATTTCGTCTCGAAGAGGGAACTAATTGTGGTGCACTTTTAAATAGTAACACAAAATCAGTGTTATCTCAATTATTATTTGAGTTTGATTACCGAGGTAGGTAATTAATTTAAAATAATGAAACATTTAATGTTAATTAGAAAAATTATTTTACATCATATTTCAGTTTCAGTCAAATACAAATAGTCTGCAATAACAGGTGATATTTTTGTGTGTAGCAAGCTTATTATATGAAAAAGTGAGGTTAATTAAACATTTTATATAATTATAAGACTGTTTGTTTGCATGTCATATTTCAAAATAAATGAACAAAGAAAAAAAAAACACTGGCAAAAAAAACATCTGTATACAATTTTTGACGCAAATACACACAATTGTTTACTGTGTCGTAATAAAGGCACAAATGCATTCCTCATAGTTAATGGACTAGCTACGCTTAATCGTAATTTGACCCACAGATCGAGCTTTCGTAGATTTAAAATAAATATTAGCACGTTTAAGTCTTGTCATCTTAGAATCATTGATAGAGTGCGAGGTGAGATTCCAAAATTATTCAATGTTGTCTAGGAAAATAATTGATGGTAAGGATGGTCCAAAAAACGTTAAAAATATTCGAGTATAAAATAAATCCTGGAAAGTGGTCCATAAATCCAAATACATGCGTTTTGAAGTTTTCGTATTTCTTGACAGACACAGCCATCAATTGTGTAGTTTCTATACAGACTACAGTGTTTTATATCACGAATCTCAGTATGAATCTCTTTCTATCAAATTGGTATTTAACTAACGCAAAAATGGGCGAGATCACGATTTTATTTAGCGTGACGCAGACAGCGTGTCTTTTTGGATAGTTTGTGACCCTACCATTCTCTTGCGTCAAGCTCAAATCGTCAGATTAGTAAAACGTTCACTTTTCAGCACGTTATCAACCTACCATTATCTAATGCGCTCAATCAAATATAACTATCGATTTTTCCGTTTTAATATTCTGAGCTATATCATATAGAGAGCTAAGATTTGACGATGGTACTCAACAAGGGGTAAGGTATCCCCGCATCTTTAAATATGAGGTACTCAGGTAAAACCAAAAATTTCCTCTTGGTTTTTTTATTTAAACAATCGGAGCTGTTCCACTACTTGTCCACATTTCAAAGTTTTTTCCGATTTATTTATTGTTTTATAAAACGTTTACACACAAAGAGAATAAAATGAAAATTGATAAATATTGAAAATTATTTCAAAAATTTTTTTATATTTACTTGATTTTTCATAATTATAGACGAGGGTAGAAGCCTTTAAAAATGGTAAAAAGTGAAAAAAAATGTGTAGTTAGATGAAAGCCATTGGAAACAGAAGAAAATATAACAAAAATGAAAGGAAAAATAATTTACGCGATCTGTGGTCGGCAAGCAGAAAGGGATGAGTTTTTAAGGGTAAAACACGGTTTATCTCGATTTCCGACAAAATTACAACTCTTATGAAAAAAAGTTAAATGTGCAAAGTTCTAGGTAATATTAGGATCTATAACTTTTGTATTTACACTTTTTTCACATAAACTAATAAATTTTTTCGATTGGGTGCTTTTTCGATATTTATTCAAAATAAGGTGAAAAAATAAATATTTTAAATAAAAAAAATTACAGTGTATTTGGAACATAAAAATTTTCACCAAATTTTTTTTTTTGTAACAGATAGAAATAAAAAACCAAAAACTTGGTTATTCCAATTTTTCACATAAATTTTGAGGAAAAAAATGTAAATACAAAAGTTGTAGATGTTCCCATAGGTCTTGCCAGAAATCAAGATAAACCGTGTTTTACCCTTAAACACTAACCTCCTTCCACTTCCCGACCCCAGATCGCCCCTTAATTATTTTCCCTATCATTTTTCTTATATTCTTTTCCATTTCCAATCTGTTTCCTCCTAATATAACTTTTTTTTTTTGGTTTCAATAATTATGGACCCTGGTCTATAATTTGAATAAAAAAGAAAATTCTGTTAAAACATGATGTTCTGAAAAGATCAACATACATTGTTTGAAATTTTATTTGAAATCATAATAAATGATTTATTATTATTACTGCAGATTTATAGTATAGGATATTGACCCTATTATAAAATTTGTGTATAATAAATTTTGAATAATGATATAGTTTTTGTATTCTAAAATAATAATAATAATATAATACTTGCTTGTAATGTATGTTTTTATTTATATATTCAATCCTTATATATACCAATTTAAATACAATGTATAAGTAAGTAGATACATATTTAATATAAAATATTAATGATTATAGAGGTACATTAATTTCAAAATTAATAGACCATAACGGTAATAATATCGATGATGAGCAATAAATTATTAACTACTATAAATTTATTAAAATATGGGTAGATATGGGTGGACTTAATCAAATTGAATATAAAATTGTATTAAATAGGTATGTCGGTAAGGTTCATCATATTTGCAATTCTTTTCTATTGGTCTTTTGAAAAAAAAAATATCATTTTTGAATGATGAGAGTGAAATTTTCAGATGCGCGCCCATCAACGTCACACGAAATTCACAGATTGAAGCTCTTGTTATGATTTATGTTACACTTAATGTAAGAAAATATATTCACGCAGGTTGGATTCTACATATGAGACATCCGGGTCGATATTAAGATAAAAAATGGGTGCGTGTACTTATGTACGCTCGTCAGAATTATACTTCATTGGCATCATTAAAAACTATTTTTAATTGCATGCAAATAATTAATTACAATAAAATAATAAAAGGACTGGAAAAGAATAGTCAACACAATCAATAAAGCTCAGTTTAAAATTGAGAAATTAAATAAATAAATATATATTTTCTAACTTTAAGTGTAACATAAATCATAACAACAGCTTCAACCTGTGAATTTTGTGTGACGGTGATGCATGCGCATCTTGAAATTTCACTCTCTTCAATTTTTCATAACGCATCTAAAGAAGTATAACTTCAAAAATTTACAAGAAAATAAATTTCATGGATGGAAATGTTTTTCTAAACGGATTATTTATTTTTAAAAAACGGATGTTTACATTGAAAATAAAATAAAATTTCGTCTCAATTTTTTATTTTGGCTAAATAGAAAAATAATTTTTTCAAAGGCCATTTATTCTCTGATTGAAATTTGTTTTATCGAATCGCAAGCCAAACAGTATCTACTCGCATCTTAACCGATTACTTTAATAACTATTAAAAAGAACATTTTTTTTTTCGCTATTAATAAAATTAATAATGTTAAAACGTTTTTCTTTTTATTTCTCTTAAGATAATAATTTTCGTATCTTATTATATAAGAGATAATTTATCAATTTTATAACGTTTTATTTACACACACTAAACGTATAAGATAAAAGCATGATGAGTTTTATTAATACGATACCATCATATAAAACTTTTAACAAAAGTTTTTAATGGCTTAATTAAATATAAGTTATAGTATCAATTTTAATGTATAATTATTTCTATCATTAATATTACTTTACTATATATATACTATATAAATTGGTGTATAATGTTGTTCAGAAACCAAAAGTATTATGTAATGTAACTACTTAGGAAAAACATGAGTTTTTAGTTTCGTTGCAATCTATATTTAAGGTGGGTTATATTTTTGGTAGAGATATCTATAAAAAAGACAATCTCTAATGCAAAATACATGGTTTCTTTTATTTAATTTTTAAGCACAAATCAGTAAAAAAGTAATAATTAAAATGTTATGGTGGATGGTATGCAAAGAAATTGACATGAAAACTTTGTATACTCAATTTCATAACATTTGGATAATTATTTTTGAGTTATTTGTGAGTAAAATTGAAAATAAGACACTGTATATTACATAAGAGATTGTCTTTATTATAGAGGTTTCTATCAAAATCATAACCCATCTTAAATGAAGACCAGTTAGACTCGTACGAGTAATTTGCACATTTCCATGTTTATTGCAAGTTTAAAAAAAATCTTTTGCGTGATTTACTTCCTTTTATCCTTATTATTATTATTTTTTTTTTAAATAACGAATTCATTAAATTTAATTCATTTTTTTTTTATTACTTATATCAAATTCTACAAGTCTGTTAGAGCAATGGATACAAATACGTATTTTAAATATACAAAATCATTTCATTCTGCTTGGAGACACCAATTGCTCAATTTTTATGGCTTAATTTTATTTTATCTAATATTTTGGCGTCGGAATTTATAGATTCAACATTTAGATCCCTTAGAAAATTTACCATCGCTTCTTGCACATGCCATGAGTTCAATTGTTAGTAGAAATAGTGAATTTGCATTTATGGTGTTAATTTTTGTAATTTTTGTTGACTTACTTCTATGGTAAAGGTTTTGCCATAGTCACGTCAAGCACAAACCGTTAAATCAACGTTTGTATGGAAAAGGATTAAATCAACTTTTGTATAGAAAACATTAATTATAAACCTTCGAAAGTTGGGAATCTAAGCTCTATGCAATGATAGCTCAATTATTAATTTTGATGAAGTATAAGAGGAGTTAGACGTTAAAAATAAAAACAGCCTCTAGGAATACTGAAATGGTGAAAATCAACAAATCGCATTGTGTTAATAATACGGGTAGGTGTAGTGTCCATTTAAAGGAGCTTTTCAAGTATTATTCTTAAAAATTAATTTACACAACAAATCAGAAATGGCTTTCAGCTTTGGAAGTTTTATCTATGGAAGAAGATGTAATATCTTAGCTAGGAGTTTAAGGTGGCTAAAATCAGGAAATTTCTATTTGTTAAATCTTTCATGGCGGTTGGAGAGCCAAAGCAGGGGTTTTTGGATTTACTTGAAATCGTCAGATTAAGATCTGAGAAATACTTTACCCCCTGTTGAGTAGCTCCACCAAATCTTAGCTCTCGAATGTGCTCGCGTATAGGATAGCCGATCAGAATAATAAACAAAAAAAATCGATAGTTGGATTTAATCGAGCGCGTCAGATTAAGTTATAGTAGGTTGATAACGTACTGAAAATTGTATATTTTAATAATCTGACGATTTAAGCGTGTCGCAGATGTTGTGGCTTTTTTGAAGGTTTGTTCTCCCATTTTCTTTTGTCACTGCCAAAACCTCAGAATAGTCAAATGTACACTTTTCAGCACGTATTTAACCTACGTTTTCGTTTTATTATTCTGATCGGCTACCCTATATGCACGGCACCATATAAAGTGCTAAAGTTTGGCGAAGGTACTCAACAAGGGGTAAGGTATCCTCCATATCTTAATATTCCGCGCTCGACTGTCCTTCCATATGGTCTCGAGAAATGTGCTAGACATCGAATTCAGATTTTGCTTCACTGTTTACAGAGATTATATTTCGTGACATAATTTCTATTGATTTAGTCTACTTTCACATTGTAAACAGTAAAACGTCATATGAACTTCGTCTCTAGTATTCAAATATAATAATAGATAAAAGTACTAATTAAAAGTGCTTTGAAGTTAAACAACCATAAATAAACAAATCTAGTTTTTCATAAAAGAGTAATTACACTTTGATTAAAAAATAAAAACAAGTAACTTTCACGTTGCAGTAAACAAACAAACAAACAAAATAAAACTAATTTGTTTACGAGAAAAATTATAAATGTTCCTTTTTTTCATTATACAATTTTTCTTTTTTCTCGGTATTTCAGTACAAAAAAACTATAATGTATTACATACACATTGTTTACTCAATATGAAGTGTTTAATGAAATCCGTCAAAAGTTAGAAAGGCTTTGTTAGGAAACCATTGGATATTTTAAGTTAAATTGCAAAATTATTTTTTTAAATTTAATTCAGTAGAGAATCATTTCGTACAAAATCGTTAAATGTGGACGGTTTGAACATTTTCAAATATTGAGCACTCTAAAAATGAAATGAAAAAATTTTCCCATTTTTAAAGCATCATTAATTTTTGTTGAAAGTGCTGTGAATTGGATTTGCTAACTTTTAAGGCTTTCCTTTTAAGTTACGCGATTAATGAATCGTAGTTAAAATTATATTCTTTATATAGCCCATAAAGTATACTTATCCTGTATTAAATTAGATTTATAGATCATCTTTTAATCGAAAAAAGAAAAGAAAATTTCGAAACAATCCCAAGTTAATAAAGTTAAAATACCAAATTGAAAATTGTACAAAGTTTGGTAATTTTCTAAGCTTTATAAATTCGTTGTATTTATTGTTAAAAATCTATAAAAAATTCAACTGTTTTTTATAATACCTCAATTTTCATATCTTAGTTTATTTTACACAAATTTATCAGTTTAATTCGATTGGATTCCTGAAATTACTTTTTCTAGACCATTTCAGAATTGACGTCTTTTGATTGTGCCTTCAACTATAGTATAATATTACAGTTTCCCACACTCCACACATGGAATGCACTATGCAATATGTGCAGAATGTGCAGAGGCCCAACAGAGAGAGCTATATTAAAATAAATATACACTTGATAGAGAACGTCGTACTCTGGACTCAAATTGTTGGACCAAAGTGACTGTACATTATTTTCTAGTATGGTGTATGGTTTAAGTTTTGCATACAGTAAGAATACAAGCAGCTTTTGAGACATCATCAATATTATACAAGCGACAACAATATTTCATACAAGAGACACTTATAATGTGTACAAAGTGTTTCAGCAATGATTTCTGACCAAAAAAGTATGGAAAAACTCAATTTTCGAAGTTAATCATCATTATCTATCACTGAATTTATTAAACTAGTTCCATGTAAACTATTTACATAAATTGGGTGCTTATATTATGAAAGTCTGAAAATCATCGCATTCGAAGAGAACAGTGATATTTGATTAGACGAAATTTTTTTTATTGTTTCTTAAGCAGAACTTAACCAATATACAGTCTTGTTAATTATAGTTTTGAATTAATTGAATCTGATTGAATAAAACAAATTCTTGAAGCCTTAGGCTCTTCTTTTAGCAAATTTAATTAAGACTTTTATTTTACAAAAAAATTAAGTAAGGGAACAGGAATAAAATAGTAAGGGTACGGAGAAAATTTTTTTATAACTGCAATTGAATAGATGTTATTTCACAAACATAGATTAGAAGTTATTTTTTAAAAATCTTTAAAAGTAAGCAAGATACGAATGTTCAAAATTCCTAATATAACAAAGAGAGAAATACCTACGAATGACGTCAACTGTTAGTACCTCCATATAAATTACATGTTAAGCATCGTTTTCGTTTGTTAGCTTATAACTTCTTTGTTTTTGAATCAATTTAAATTTAATTTCTTAGTTGTACTATGTTATTGAGTCTAGTTTCTCATCTTGATGTGAAATATTGAAAATTCTATGTTAAATTAGTTCGCTAGCTTTTTATTCCTTTTTAATAAAAAATTTTAAATAAAATTTAAATAATTATTTATTACAGTAATTAATTTTTTATCTAATAAATGATGTTGAATTCAATGTAAAATTAGTCCGATTATTCTAAGAACAATAAGCATGTACGTACATTAAATATCTTGAAAACCATAAAATTCTTGTTATCAAATACCTGGTAGGTAAAATGTATATATATATCAGTCTATAGTGTAGTAACTGAAGTACCAAACAAAGTTTGTTATTCGATATAAATATTTATAACGAAAACAGGTGAAATACCTGGATACTAGCAAGTTTTTCTTACTAGAAATTCACTTTTAGAAGTTAGAGATAATATAAAAGATTAAATGCTACTTTTCATTTGCTTGCATCTCATTGGTTGGAGAATTGTATCACTTATATCAGTAAATTTCGATTTTTTCCCCAATTTCCTACATCAAATTATTTTGTATTTTATAAATACGTATTTCGACTACAAAGTAGTCATCATCAGTATGAATTAGCTAGTTGTAATGATTGTCTGAGGAGATGTTACTCGTTGCTAATTTGGTGAGGGTTTGCACGTTTACAACTATAGCTAATTCATACTGATGATGACTACTTTGTAGTCGAAATACGTATTTATAAAATACAAAATAATTTGATCTAGAAAATTGGGGAAAAAATCGAAATTTATTCGAAAAATCCTAGAGTTCTCTTTAATAATTATAAAACTTATATCAATGCCTATATAGTTTTTGCAGATTTTGATAGTCCAATACTCAATTCTATAAATTTTTCAATTCGCTATAAACGACACGCAAATCAGGGGTTCAATTGCGGCAATAAAGTTGAATAAAGGTCTATTCGCACATAACAGTCTTGTGCCAGTTCATACACCGACCAATTTCAGTCAGAAACAACCACTTTATTTTTATATGTCCATCGTGGATTAGTTCAGTCACATTTCAGTATTCGTGCTATACTTGTTCCTTCAATGGTTTATGTATTCTCACAATATCACACTATAAAAAATACCGTCCGTCAAATTATGACGTCACTGTGAATGAAGCCGCATTGAATCACTGTACTGTACCGGATAAGTGTAAGTAACCTCTATTAGATTTCTCAGAAAGATATTATTTCTGACTGAGACGGAATATAATATAACGGAATAAAATGCCTACTTAAATGTATACACATTTCAGTTACGTCACAGCTTTGTCATTCCGTCTCAGTTAGAAATATTATTTATTCTGTGGAATCTAATGGAGGATTTCTATACTTTCTCGTCACAGTTCAATCCCAGTGATTCAATACCTGTATTAAATTAGATTTATAGCTACCTGTATAAATCTAATTTATAGGTTCAAATCTATAGGTTCAGTAATAGTTCCGCCATTTTAAAAATTTGTCGCCAACAAAATTTTTACAATTTGATTTGATTGACGGCAATTTTTTGTTGTGTGTTAGTATATGAATACACGAATCATTGAAGACACAAGGATTGGCACAAGACACAAGGCGAGTGGCGGACATGCGTAGACAGACTGGTTATTTCTGACTGAGGCTGGCGAGTGACAGAATTGTGACTGAAATGTAGAGTGATGTGTGAAAATGAACCTTTAGTAACAAAAATGTGTTTTTTTTTTTTGTTAATAGACAGGAGATTTAATAAGCGTTGGATTAATTTGCGAAGTTTTGCATAGCCTACGAATTAATTAGATAATCTACTTTTAGAATAAACACAAAAAGCAAATACCGATACTCAAAAAGTGACCAAAGTTCAAGCTGATGCAGAATTTCTGTGATCTTTGCAATTTTTTCGTCCTTTGGTTGCTCTTAATTTAGAAATTATTTTTTTTTTTGAGACGAAAGTAATTTGCCCTTTTGGAGACATATTCTTCTGAAATTCGGCTAAAAAATATACTAATATCACCAATTACATATTCTGTCTCATTTCGTAAATAAGAATTGTTTCTGGAAAAAAATTCCTAGTTTTTAGTGAAACTACTGCTTCATTAACCACAATAATTTTAGAGATGGGTTAGTTATAAGCTCCTTTCTCCTGTAGGATATCATAATAATAATAATAATCATAATAATCATGTAGTAGAATGGTAAGTAGTGTTTTTGACCGAACGAATTGAGGTCTATGGTATAGTTAGACTTTTGCCTTCGTTTGTCTGAATTTATTTATCTATCTATGTTTTTTCAACTAATTTTCGAACGCCTCTTTCGATTTTGATGAAATTTTGTAGGAATATTGACCACATTCAGAAAATTTACTGTACAGTTTTTGGAAAATTTTCATATTCCCTCTCTGGAAAAATTACTTTTCTCAAAAAAAAAAAGAAGAAATTAATACATAAAAACTAGTTTTGAACATGGGATTTTATGTTTCGAAAGCATATTCTCTCAACACTTAACTTGTTCTATGTATTTATATACTATTTTTCGTTTTATTTACTATATATTAATTTACATAATATGTCAGAGTATATTAATTTTTGCCTATTGTTTGTAACGCTAATATTGAATGCATAAACAAAAGTTTGGTTAAAAACACCTAATTAGCCTCTTTCTGATTGTCCGTCCGTCCGTTATCACGATAAGTCAAAAACAAAAAGAGATAGCCAGCTGAAATTTTGGTGACGTATTCTAAACATAAAAAGTGAATTTAAGTTCGTGAATGAGGAAATTTGGATCCAATGGATCCTTTGACCCAACTTTTAAACTATAAACTTTCACCAAATTTTTTTACCAAACCACTTTTTTTTAAATATTTTTTTGTAAACTTGAGTTCTTCACAATTTTATCACAAGTTTGGCTAATAAACACATATAGATAATAACAATACATATTATTATTTTATACATATTTAACTGTATAGACTGGATATTTATAGTATTTTATGAATGCTAATTAAAAATAGTCCAAACAATGAAATTCAATCATATATCAAATATCTAAACAATCAACACTCTTAGTTGTTATCTTCACTTGTTTGACATAATATTAAATTAGACTTCGATCATGTTTTGGATTGTCTCAGATATCAACTAAAAATTTTATGCACCTATTAATTATATATTTAAAAATTGACTTCTGAGTGAGGTCTACAGTTCATAGAACTACTATAGTAGATATAGAAGATGTACCAACCAAGACACAAAATAAAACCACAGTAGGTAGCAAGCAAGCAAGCAAGCAAGCCAGTCTTTAAAGTGTTTATTAATGTTGTCGAGAAGAATGCGAATGAGCCAACCAACACACTTATGATTCTCATATTCTATATTATGTTTATTTTATATATGAAGCGAAATCAATATTATGTGTCTGGTACGCTAGCTTAACTTCATTTATTGAGTACTTTAATATCTAAGTATAGAAAATTCGACATAAAAAAGATACACAAACTAAACGAATACTCCTAAAACAAGAATCTATATTAACACAGAATAGTGCCAAAAAATTATGTTGGCGGTAATCTTAAAAATGGATAAGATAAGATTAGAAATGTTCAAAATTTCATCAAGCAAGATATCTTTAAAATAGTCCCTGAACGTCAATTCATCGAATAGTTTTCGACAAATACCATATTTACTGAAGGATCTTGATCTTAAAAAAATAGTCTATAACAAATTTTGACTTAAATTTAAGAAGCTCGAACGTCTGTTTGAAAATTAGCTAATAGATTTTCAGATGTCATCATTTTGAACATTTCAATAAAAGAACTTCGATTAAAGACTAGCTTCACTATTTAAAATTCGCAATTTCCGGAACGTAGTGCAACAAAGATGGCTTAATATCGCCATCGTTCAAAAAGAAAAATTTCAAATTTTGTTAAGCCAATATTTTTATTAAATTTTGTTAAGCTAATATCTCAACTACGATTTCGTGGATCGATTTAACACTTAATATTTCATCGTAAAATGTCATTCTGATACTAGTCAAGCTAACAGAGCAAAGTATTAAAAATTGAATTTAAATATGCTAAAAATTAGGTGCTTTTTAGGTACTATTTAGGTGCTGAAAAATTAAATTAGGTGTTTTAAATTTTCAATTAAGAAAATTGAGTCATTAAGATGCACTACTTAAGATGATATCACGCTGACGGAGCAATTCTGAAAAAAACATATTATAATAGAATGTAAGTACTAAAATTAGGTGCTTTTTGTGGTGCTTTTATGGAGTGCCTTCAATACATTAATGTAAACAAAATTACAAAAAAAAATCCGTGCAACATAGTAGCTTACCACGTTTATTCCATGATTCATTTTGGACGGATTTTTTTTGAAACCTTTGATTAAATTGATTTATTGAAGGCTCACTATAAAAGCACCAAAAAAGCACCTAATTCTGGTACTTATATTATATATTAAAAATTGATTTTCACATTGTAATGACTGAATTTTCTTCAGAATTTGAGCACCTAATTTAATTTCGCAGCACCTAAAAAACTACCTAATTTTGAGCAAATTTAAATGCATTTTTGAATACTTTGTTCTGCTAGCTTGACTAGGTATGTTGTCATTCTGAATATTCTGTAAAAATTTCAAAAAAAAAAAATTCTAGATATTTCTATGTCTGGTGAACTGTCTTAAATGTTGTTTGGCTAGCGTCACCAACACCAATTATATATTCACGAAGAATGTACTATACAATATATTTACCTATGTTCTATTTATGTTCTATTCGTAAATTTTAGAATGTGTGTTGTGTAGCAAGCAGTAGATTCCAAGTACTTACTTATATACTTACAATTGAACAATTCAAAATATTGTTAAAATTTAACCACCACACAATGTTTATGTGTTAATTTATGATGAACTTTACTCGAAATAGTTGAAAACCAATTATTCTAGAACATTTTAGTTAAGATGATCATCAGCTAATTGGTATTTCTTGAAAAATATCTAAAAAATTATTGATAACTTTCTGTATAATGGGCTACTTTTCAACTTTACGGCTGTTTAAATTGAGGAGAATGCGAACAAAACACGAGACATCTATAATAAAGACATTATTTTTGCGTAAAATAATATTTTTACGAAATTTTTAGTATTGCGGACGATTATTTACCATTTATAGGATTCTGAGCGATCTTTTTATCTTTGAATGTAAAATTTTGTTTACATGCTGATTTCAAAAATTTATTTTTGGATTAAGTTAGTTAATACAACTGTATACTATTTTGTACTTTTGCAAAAAAGGCCCTGTTAAGACGCAAAATTTGAGCGATGAGAGGTAATTTTTTCATTATCTCGGTAAGAATCTTGGACCTCGGACCAGAACTAATTAATTAGTTCTGTAATAGAGAAGGATAAACCAAATATTGTGACTGCAATAAAAGCACTTATTATTCATTATACGAAATTTTGCTCTGAGCCTTGGGCACGATTTTTCATTTCTTTAAGATGTAATTTAGCTGCTGTATGAATGGTTACATTTTAGTCAAGTGTTTAGTAAAGTTGTTTAGTCAAGTAGTTTAGTTAAATTCTATTTTTTATGCGTAAGTAGTACCTCAAACACTCTTCAATCACAAATATATAATAACAAACAAATGAAGAAATCTGTTTGACATTTAATTATTGTTCCAGTCATGTAATATAAACAGTTTTGAGATATGAAATTATATTACATGATGTCAAGCAGATTCCTTCATTTGTTTATTGTAATATGTTTGTTATACAAGAATGGTAGTGTTACTACTTGCACACAAAACTTGACTAAAATGTTGCTGTTCACACAGTAACTAAACTACTTGCTACTTGACTAAGTTACTGGATCAATGTGAACAAAGCTTCAATTTTCAGAGGCTTTTGATTATTAGTATCCGGTGTCGGCTGTTCTTACCAATGGTACCAATGGTTTTGTATGATTTTTCACGTGGCCTACACAAAGTTGAATCCTTGCATAGTTTCTAACAAAGTCAGCCATAGTTGCTCAACTTCTCCTGCTCTTCATATGTCCTATCTTATACTTTAGACTTGTTCTGTAGAATGTATGATGCATTGGTTAAAAAATAATGAAGATTGAATTGATGATGAACATAAGTTTGATTGTATTATTTTTTTCGAAAAAATGAGAAAGAAATTTTAAAATGAAGATTACATGATGTTCAACATTTTCCTATACATATCAGTTATACATATTATATATACCCTATATATTTCTAAGAGCTATTCTTGTTTTACACGAGAAATACGTAAAAGGTATTAAAATATATATATTATCAACATCATATTATCCGGAATTAACACGAAAGGATGTGGATAAAATCGATTTCACATCCTGATTAAAACTTTATAATAGAAGAATGAAAATATATTTCATGGCATTCATTAAAATTATATTTATCGGAAGATAAATTTTTTTTTTTTAAATTTTTATTTTACATCTTTTATTGAAGTCCAAGAAGAATCAATACTATATAATTTATATTTTTTATATAACGAATTAACGAGGTTTAAAATTCTTCACAGTCGACATTTCCCGATAGGATGAAAAATACGGAAGGGTTAAATATAGCTCGTCGAAATCTCAAAAAAAAAACCTAACAAATTGTGTCTTTTAACGATAAAAAATTAATGCTTTAAGTAGTAATAGCGATGAAGACAAGTATTCAAAGTTTAACATCGAAAAACAATTTATATACATTCTGTCAAAAAAGCACTGAGAATTCGCAGAGAAGTGTTAAAAAATAAAAAAAATACAGTTTGTGCTAGGTCGGTATAGTTTTCTTCTAAATTTATAGATTGCATCCATCTAATTTTGGAGACTTTTAATCCTCAAACAATTTCAAAGATCTGAATAAGCCTAATCAACAAGTAAAGATAACAATTTACATACTAAATAGTTTAGATACTCGACATATGATTGAATTTCATTGTTTGGATTATTTAAATTAGTATTCATAATATACAATAATTATCCAATCTATACAGTTATAAATACATGTATAATAATATTTATTGTTATTACCTATAGGTGTTTATTAGCCCCCCAATGTGAGCTAAAATTGTGGAGAACTCTTACTTTACGAGAAAAATTTTCAAACAAAAGTTGTATGTTTATAGTTCAAAAGTTGAATCAAGGATCCATTGGATACCTCACCAAAATTCCAGCTTGCTATCTCTTTTTGTTTTTGAGTTATGGTGTCGACGGACGGACGGATAGACAGTTGGAAAGGGACTAATTAGGTATCTATGAACACCTAGACCAAAATTTTGTTTGTGCGGCCAATCTTAGGTACCATTTACTTACTTTAGACTACAATTAATCTACTGTGACATATTATGTATGTCGAGTATAAAAATACCATTTAATGGCAATGCAAAGTGGTATCGAAAATTTCAATTTGGATGAAATGACCAAATCGATCTTATAAAAATCGAAACAGATTATCGAAGAATATATTCATCATTAATTTATCTGATGATCTCGACATGTTTCGAAAGTATGTGAAACACCTTCAACTGTTTTGGCAGGCAATTTCATCATAAGTTGCCATTTAGACATGACTTCTAGTTCTAGATAATTGACGATAGTCTTTCATTCTGCATCATTTGTGAGCTTTTCATAATTGGCGAAGTAAAAATGCATCGTAGGGGTGTGAAGAAGAAAACGAGTTAAATACATAAAAATGTATGAAACTTGCTTTAAAGTTAAGGTTCATCATCGAACCTTCCATGATTTTCCTCAAAATACGCTCGTTCAGGAACCTTAATCGAAATTGAAGAATTCTTATTAAGAAACGTATAAAAATACGGCCAGAATTTTCATCCAAAAGGTGAAAATTATTCTTTTTCAGCTCAATTTTACTGTAAAACAACGAATCGACAAATATGTTCGTAGAAGTAAATAAATATTAAATGGCCAATACTTTGCATTCAATAAATAAATTTATGGTCAAGCGGAAATTTGTATGTTTTATTTCAATATTCCCGTTAATTTATAACAGTTAATCGTAGTGCTTAAAAAAATATCAAACATGCATACATTTAAGTTAGTCCAAATTTATTTTTGGTTAGTAAATTTCCGCGAATTATAAAATCACACACAAATAAAAATTTTTTTTGTTTGTCTCATAAATTTTTTAAAAATTTGTTACGTTCAATAATTATGTGGTCACAACATCGAGAGGTAGACACAAATCTTACCTGTTGCCCGATATTTTCGTACCGGATATCTAGTCAGTCGTTGGATTAATGCATCCAAATCGGGTTCTTCTGTAAAAAGACCCAACATTGAAGTCAATTTTGTGACTTGTGTATGAAAATGTATGCATATTATTATTATTATTATTATTATTATTATTATATATTTATTTGTTAGAAATACTTGTAAAAAGTGTTGTAAAATATCGCAAAATGTTTTTAAATAGAATTTGTTAGAATGTCAATAAAAATAAATTCAATTTTCAATCAATATCCATCCACAGCTATGAATTTATATAGAAATAAGTTGTATGTTCCGTGTCATTTTGACAAAAAATATATTTAATTCGAAATAATCTTCTTTTAGCGCATGGTTAAATTTATAATTATGGGGACAGGTTGAAGGTGAGTCTTGACCACAAGCTCTTGTTATTATAATTATTAAACTTTGATCGATGACAACAACTTTGAATCGTTCTACGTTGCTCCTTAATAGGGGGGAAGAGTCTTTCTACGTCCTTTTTACCGACTCCTATAATCCGACACCCTCTAATTATTATTGCTCGCCATTTATTTTGACAGGGTGAGTATGTAGTAAACAAAGCATATGACGCCACCTATCAGTGACCTGTTTAACGTTTCACACTTTATGATTGATTATGGATTAATTTGTTACAATTTTGAGGTAATGTTTAAATATAATTTAATATTTTATTTAGTGAATACGCCTACTTGCGTTTCCTGAATCGTTAAAGCAATAGTAATGCAATATACAAGCGTAAACACACTTCATGTAATTTTGGCCAACTTTTGGTTAATTTCTATGTTAAACAGCGAGAATGACATCACAGACTATATCACGAAATTTCATCGAAACTTGACTATTATTGTACAAACTACTGTACATGATATTTAGAACGGAGTTTCGAGTAAGAAAAGATATAGCTTACGGGGGAAAAACGTGTGTTTGCCCTAAGAAATATATATTCCCATTCGTAAAAGCGAGCAAAAGAGAATTAAAAAAATTCCAGAATTATGATTTGAGGATTCGTAAAAACATTTATTTTTCCGTTAAAATGGCACAGTTTATCGTAAACGTAGCCGCGGTCACAGCTAGGTTATGACCAATGTTATGTTAATAATTAAGGCTATCAACAAGTGACGTTGATCAATTTTTTAAAAGGTTATGATTCTCAAAACTTGGTATTGCGATCACACCTGATTTTTCCATTAAAGACGTCTCAATTTTATCACGAGAAGTATTTCACTAAAATCAATTAAATCAAACAAATTTTTCTTTATATTTTATTTAATTTTCACAACGAGTTTCACTTATTATTTCAATCAGCACCGCATAGAAGTACCACTTTTTACTTTTGCAAATTGTAATATTATTTTATATTTACTTTTATTGATAAAGTTCTTGTTACGATTATTTAAATTGGTATGAGGCGAAATGGATTTTATTTAAAATGTTATTCATTCGACTAATTAAAGAAAATAAAAAAGTTTTTATTATCTGATTTTCTTATCACAAAGGTGTTTTTACAATTTAAATTTTCTTCCTATAAAATAATAAAGTTTATAATATTCTTTTCGAAACGAAAAAGAAAGAAAAATGCAGATACACTTAAGAAGAAGCATGAAGACAAGTAAGTTAAAGCCACGTTCACATTAAGCAAGTAATTAATTTAATCTAGCAGAAAGTAATTTAGTAACTTTAAGTGTATGACCAATAAAATACTTAGTTAAATAATTTAAATATTTTAACTGAAAATGTCAAAGCTTTTTAGTGGATTAAGACAATTTCCACTCAGCCAAAACCACTCGAACATAATCAATTCCGACCCAAAACCAGCCAATGCAAAAACCACACGTCACAGAAATTATTCTGTGTTTCAATGGTAAAATCAGCTGGGTAGTTTACTTAAAGGTTAAACGTTAGGGCCAAAATACGCGGAAACCAATATATCATTTCGGTAGTTTAATCATATACTGAACATACGATCCAAAAAACTCGTATACCCCTGCTCACTCGACCCTGTGTATTTTAAAAATATTGATAATTATAAATAGTTGATATGAATAATTAAATTTGTTATTTCTTATGTAATGCTTTGTTTTTTTTTTTTAATGAGCAATGCATATTATTGGTATTAATGTAACAAAATATACAAAATTTATTAAAGAAAATAAAATGGTACTGCATCCTAAAAATTTATATGACAAATTATTCCAAAATATTATGCAAAATGAATAAATATGGTGCGTAGGTGGATGGGACTCATAGATAAAATAAATAATTAACGGCAAAGTTGATTTTGTCATTCAAAATTTCATTAAAAAGAAAAAAATAAAATAAAATAAACATTAGGTATGTTTTACCTTACAATAAAGTATTGTACATATTTGGGTTAACTTTGAAATTTTTAAGTTTATTGTGCTTAATTTCGTACTTGGTCCCTCAGACGATTTATGATAGTTGTTCTGCTATAATATTGTAAAAATATTATGTATCAAATACGCGATAAGAATAGGGTAAAATAATTATTAATTTTTGTCCGATAGTGTACAGCAGGTAATATGTGTGTACTGTTTGAGTTGTTTGTACAGGTTACCTACACACTACTACAATAATCATATATATGTATATCGCATATACTGTTAAACTAGTATAATTTTTTTCACATATTGTTAAGACGGCCAATCGACTTCAAATTTTATTGGTAATTGTATCTTAATACCCTAAATGAGTATACAGAAATTTAGACTTTTCTGACACTATGACTTCAACAATACAACATTTTTAAAGAAAGCCGGGAGAGAAATAAATTGATTTGGAAAAACAGTTTTTAATCATAAAATTCATCTCAGACTTTTTATTTATTAATTTATCAAGTTTTTTCAGTAATAATTCTATTGAGTACGTGAGAATTGAAACCGATTTTTTAACGTTTTCATGAGATGAGAATGAAATTGGTATACTCTAAGTTATTCGTTGCTTCTGAAATCACTCCGTATATTTTTGTACAAACTATTTACATCACAAACAAAATATAAAATAAAAAACAACACTTCACGAACAATTTAATTTCACTCCGAGAGTGAAGAATAATATTGGCTCCCTAGAGTGTTAATGTTACCGTATACAATTTAAAATCTAATATAAATAAACAGTTTAGATATAGCACCATTAGTATAATAAATATAGAAAAAAAATTCACTCTCAACTAAAAAATTGTCGCAAATCTCTTAATTATAATTGACAAACTGTATCTACCAGGATTTGAATTGTAATTTTCACGGAAGTAATATTGCAAATTCTGATCGTGCAGGTAATGGTCGTAGATTTGCATCAAAGTCCCAAACTAGTGATAGTTGTTCCACCATGAAATCACATTTTATCAAATTTTCTTTATTTTTTTCACGGATTCAGTATTTTTTCTATACGATCTCAAAGTTGCAGAATTTTTAATCGTTTAGAACGCGAATTATTTAAGCTCAAAGTTTCCATTTGGAGCGTTTTGTCATTTTATCACCATTCTATTTAAGAATAAGTAAAAAAAAAATATCACCTCACCGTTTTGTTCTGGATATAATATGTAACATGACACGTTTGTGTTTGAAATAAGTAAAATTATGCATCTGTGCTTAAGGCCTGTGTATAAGAATGCACTTAGCATACTAAACCACGAATTCTCGTCATTTGCGGGAAGTATTGCTTTTTTGTTTCAATATGAAAAAATCTGCGGCTGAGGCTCACCGGGTTATTTTAGATACTTATGGTTAAACGGCTATTAGTGACAGAACGTGTCGGGAATGGTTCCAACGTTTTAAGAGTGGTGATTTTACTGTCGAAGACCGTCATGGTGGTGGACGAGAAAAAGCTTAGACCAGCTTGGCGTAATTTATTATGAGCTACTAAAACCGTCTGAAACCATAACAGGTGAGCGTAATAGAACACAATTGATGGGCTTGAGCCGTGCTTTAAAAGAAAACCGATCACAGTAAAACGAGAGACACGATAAAGTGATTTTACAGCATGATAATGCTAGACCACACGTTGCCAAAGTGATGAAAAATACCTAGAAACGTTGAAATGGGAAGTTTTACCTCACCCGCCGTACTCTCCAGATGTTGCTCCGTCTGATTTTCACCTATCCACACACACGACCTGGCTGACCAGGACTTCAGCTCGTATGAAGAAATGAAAAATTGGATCGACTCATGGATCTTATCGAAAGATGAAGAATTTTTTCGCCGCGGGATTCATGTATGTAATCGTTTTGTTGAATAAAGCCTCAAATTAAAATAAAAAAACGGCGTGAGCAAAGTAGTAGACCTTGTACTAAAATGATAAACGCAATTCTAACTAAAATTATAATGGTTACGTTTTTCTACTATAATTTTGGATTTCATTAATTATATTTTATATGACATTTTAATATTTTTTTAACCACTTAAAAATAAAAATCGTGCAAACACTTTTTCCCTCGCACTGCTTTCAATTAGTTCATAAATTATTTTAGATAAACAACATATATTATATATTATTATAAAAATATATGAGTAAAAAAATATTATGAAATGGGGATATGAAAACAAATTTAACATTTATTTTATGAAAAAAATTTTATTTTAAAAATTCCAAATTTTATCAATATTCAACAAAATATTTCAAAAATTTTAATGAACATTTTGTATATAAACACAATTAAAATCCATTAAATTATATTTTAAAAAAAGTTTATTGAAACCAAATGTTTTTTAAAACCAAATTGTTGAAAAATTACTAAATTTTGTTTAAATGTTTTTGAAGGTTCAAAAATTAAGAGATTGGTATAAGAAATTTTTCTTTATAAATTACTAGCTGTGCCCCGCGGTTTCACACGCGTAAGTCTACATCCCGTGGGAATATCGGGTTAAAAGTAGGCTATGTGTTGAGATATATTGTCTCTAGCTGGGAATATGTATGTGTATAGCCATTAATAATCACAACCAATATTTATTACGATTTCACATTTAAATATAATGTTTTATTAGGATTGATTTGGTGGTAATACAAAAATTATAGGTAGCTATTACAATATACTCCTATAAACAATATTATACGATTTTGTTTCGTTCAGCATAAACGTACAGATTCAATGTAAGCGGGAAAAATGTTATTATTTACGACGTCACATTAGAAACCTCAAAAATAACACTATGATATTATACATATAAACCTTCCTCTTCAATCATTCTATCTATTAAAAAAAACCGCATCAAAATCCGTTGCGTAGTTTTAAAGATTTAAGCATACATAGGGATATAGGGACAGAGAAAGCGACTTTGTTTTATACATATGTAGTGATTTTTGAAGTTTTGTGTGTTACTTTTCGTATAAAATAGACAGTAAAAAATTTCTTAATTAAAAAAAAATAAATATATGTATTGAATACTAAAAGTACATGACGAAATCATGATTTAAAAAAAAAAAATTATTTTAACAATATTTTAATTACATTTTATTCATTTATATAATGAAAAGAAATTAATTTTGTAAATTAAATAATAATTTTCATTGGCATCGTGAAATGTAGATTTGTTAATTCCACATTAGTTTTTTCTTCTGGGTTCAAATTAATTAATTAAACTGGCGTCAATGACACTTGTATGTGGTAAGACCGCCCAATTATTGATCACTGTGTTTGGAGTTTTATTAAGATTTGCTTTTAAAACTGAATATGGATTTCTACAAATTTTATTTTTATATATTTCTGATTAACCAGCCAATTAATTTCCATCAGAATTTGTGTGTAGTGAATTTTTGCCCACACGTATCTCTCAGTTTTTGTTATATTATTTACCACCCAAAATAAATATAAATATTTGAACAAAATAAGAAAGTTAATACTCTTTATTCAAGGAAAAATAGGCAATAATAAAAGTAAATAACGATAAATTGTATTGGAAATGTTGAATAATTTATCACAGAACAATTTATTTTCTAGTAGTAAACAGTTTCTAGATAAGATTTGGCCACTAAATGTGCTAGTGATTTATTTACCAATTGTATACAATAATATCTATCCATTCTGTAGAAAGTTATAGGAGAATTTATTTATATTATCCAATATAAGAGATTCAACTGAAATTAAGGTCATTAAAATGGAAAAGTACTTTAGTATTTTTTTTTTTTTAAATGCACTTCGATAAGATTTTGTTGGGGTAACCAAAATCTTTGCATATATTAATGTAACTGGACTCAGAAAGTACAAATTACGATGATCCTTAAAACATTCAAATTAATCCACTCCGAAAATTTTTTGTAATCATTATTTAATAAACTATATTGAGGTTTTTGTTATTTTAGAAATTTTTGTGTAAAATACAATTTAGATATATACCAGGGTTGATAATTTTCTAAAACAAAAAAAAATTATACTAGAATGAAACCAATTGGAAACGGAAAATAATATGATAATAATGAAAGGAAAACTAAATTACGGGCGATCTGAGTTCGGGAAGAAGGAGGGAGTGAGTTTTTATGGGTAACATTCGGTTTATCTGAATTTCGGCAAAACTACGGAAAAAAGTTAAATGGCAAAGTTGTAGGTGATAAAGAGATCTACAGCTTTTGTATTTATACTTGTTTCACATAACCTCAAAATTTATGTGAAAATTTAAATAACCAACTTTTTAGTTTTTTAATTTTATCTTTTACAAAAAAAATTTTTTTCCAAGGAAACTTACCTTTTTATGTTCCAAATACACTGTAATTTTTTTGATTTAAAATATTTATTTTTCACCTTATTTTGAATAAATATCGTTAAAGCACTCTAATTTTCAATCGAAAAATTTTGAAGCTATGTGAAAAAAGTGTAAATACAAAAGTTGTAGATCTTTTTATTACCTACAACTTTGCTTTATAACTTTTTTTCCATAGGACTTGTAATTATTCAAGTGGGCAGAATCACACCATGTAGATTAGAGTGTCGACCCATTTTTGCACTACAGTATTAAAAAAAATTTTTTTCTCCAAAACTAATTTTGGATATACACCAAAATATGAATAAGCTTATTCGGTAAATAACTATTTTGTTTTAATGGACTGATATGATTAAAATTATGATATAATTCTGCATAAAAAACAGTATCAAAAGCATTGAAGTAAACAAAATTTTGTAGCAATTTATAGGCGTACTTTTCTACAATTTTTTTATGTTTATAACTCAATTTACGAAAAAAAAAGGGTCATGTACGGAATCTTAGGTATTCATCATGTGAAAAGATAAAATGGGGATATCTGTGGTGAATATGGCATTTTGAACTCGTATCGATATCTTTCTGAATCAATTTATTTATTTCTTTTTTATGGCCATGTCTCATAATATAATTTTTCATTTTAATCACTGTCCATCGGAATTTATGGATTCATTATTAAATTGGAATAACTTTATACAACGGATGTTTTCCATTTAAATTTTGGTAAACCTGAAAAATTTTTAAGCTTTTAAATTATAATTTTAGTTGGACACAGACGAAAGGCTAAAATTGTTATCGAATCGATCTTCGTCAGAACTTTTCAAAAAATCATAGTTTTTCAAAGATATTTATTTCAAATCTTAAACTTATCATAAAATTATTATTTCGATTTTCAGGACGATCATAATAATTTTTTTTTTCAGAAAGTTAACAATATTTCAAATTACATAATATACAAGAAAAATGTAAACCACTACAAACGATTTACACAAGACTCTAATATATTCAAATAAATAAGAATTTCTACTTTATTTTTTTTTTATTTCTAAGAAACCCCGCAACAAAACCACAATTTACAGATCGTTCTATTAATTTAAAAAATAGATAAGAAATATTTGTTGAATTCATAGGGACTTGTGTTATTTTTTCTACGGTTCTCAATAAGCTATCTCTAAAATTAAATATTATTGAGGAAACTTATTCATGTCGAATTAAATTATAAGACTTAAGAGGAATTGATACAAAAATGAGATATCTATATAATAAATACAATATCTAATGTAATTTACGTTGTATTTTTGAAGTGAAAACTTCTTTAGCTGCGTTGTGCAATTTTTCGTAGGAAAAAATCTTATGGGTTCGCGTCACCGATATGCTTATGCGTCATGTGATGTGCGCATTAGACGCTTGTTGGATCGGTGAAATCTTGTGCGTTCATATACAACTAACGTATGATTGTATATTAACTGTGTTGTAAAGCCCGTAATATATTTCAATAATAAACATCTAGATAATAATGCAATTGTAGCTCGGAGTGTCAATAGATGTGAAAACCAAATTGATGATGATAATGTTAATTTAAATATTTCTCTTCTATCGGCAGTCCCTATATATGCCAATTATTTTTTTCCAATTTTCGCGGAAAAATTCATTTTATCAAATTTGATAGGTATATTATTTGCATGGAAACGGAGGGTGCCGAACAGTTTTTCACGAAAAATCCTTCTTTAAGTATATAAAATTTTCATTCTTACAAGAGAATTTTATTTCGGATAAAACTCTTCGACACTTGCTTTCATGACAAGATTCTGTATAGCTTTTTAGAGTATTTATCTTTTGAGATTGTCTTTGTTATAGATGTCACCTTTTTATAATCGTCTGCTACAAATTTTATCGTACTCGATTACAATAGTTTACTATTCAATTTATTCCTAAAAAATTATAATACATAAAAAAAATACTTCGTGCCACTTTATATGCTGCCAAATGATATGGAAAATATTAAAGTAATCATTTCCATAAGATAAATAAATGATTTAGTGTAATAATAATGAATGCTATAATATATGAATATTATAGGTCTGTTTTTACTTAGATTATTTTCATTTACAAAAATAACATACACAAATAGAAATTAATAGGAAATTTTGAATAGGATTAAGTAGGAAATCATGTTTTCAATGAAATTTTCTGTTCAATCCTATTGATTTCCAATGAAGTTTTATTCAATTTCTATAGGATTAAATATGATTTTTTTTCATCAGGTTGAAATAAAAAATTATCCATTATTTTATTGAATTTTTAAACTTTATAATAAAGAATATTGATAGAGTGTGCGAAAACCAATTACAAATTGTTTCTAAAATTAATTCTAAACACTTTAAAAGTAATCAAAATAAATAAAAAAATTAAAACGTGTCATGACGTAATTATGTTCAAATAATTTCAATGTTTCAATGATTTTCTTATATATAATATAAATTCATTTATTGCATGAGACCAATCAAATATAATTCGATACAATAATTTTAATAAACATAATACATTCGAAATATAATAATAAAAAATTTTACAATTTTTACAAACAAAATTAAACTTTATTCTCTGAAACAAAATAAAAATTAAAGAAAAAAATACAATAATACAACATCATACTGTATTGAGACATGAACCGGATTTTTCAAATTTTATATTTTCGTTATTTTAGGACATAATTCATTTTTATATTATCGGCACTATCACAACTTAATATTTGGGTTGGATTATCAATCCCCAACCCATAAAAACCCTTTCCCGTTCTGTCCCATCTGTGTCTCGACATTATACCAAAAGATTCTGCACATTTTCAATGCATTCATTACACAGAACACATATTCTTTCCCCTTTCACTTTTTCTATTTCATAATTTACATTAAAACATTCTAAAATTGGCATACATCCTTCTAAATTCCCAATTAAATATTTCGCACCGTCTTTATAATGAGGTAGCAAGAAATTTAAGCTGCTTTTACTGTCTATTTCTTTGAGTGTACGCTGCAACCAAACTTTATAAATTTTATTTTATTACCTGTGTTTCGAGATTATTACATCATGGATGAGCATCCACATATGAGGTTATCAAAATATGATTATATCACAGATATTACACTTAAATCCGGCAACTATCGGGGTGGGCACCGTACAGTGAATCTAAAAATTTATTTCATTTGATATAACTTTTTATTTATAACGAAAAAAATACAAATAAATATTGTTTTATTTTAAAACTTAAACTTGATCTTCCAAAGTATCAGAAAACAATTTTTCTAAAGCTTATTTACCACTAGGGTTAATTTTGATGTTCATTAGTCAAGTAGGCGGAGAAGGGGGAACCCTCGTCCTTAGGTAAAATCTCTAAGTACTCTTTCTATGAAAGGTAGCAATATCCATTTTTTTTCAATGTGGAAATATTTTTTTACTAGCATTTCTCTGTTTTGGAAACATTTGCACAAATGCATTATTTTTCTAGGAAGAAGCGGTCCTTTTAAATCGAAATAAAATGAGGAGAAAGAAGGAAAATGTGGTTTTTTATTTAATTCTGAATGAATTCTGCAGTTCAAAGAACTAATCGGTATGCATTTAATGATTTATATATTCCACGTTTTGAGAATTTCTTAAAATAATGCTTTCGTGTAAGCATTACCTTAAGATCTATTTGTATTAAAATTCTAAAATAAACATCATATATCTCTTATGTATTATAGTAAATAATTTTTTTTTTTTTTCAAAAGCAAGAGATTTTTTTTTATTTATGTTGGCATATCTCCAAATAATTTTCTCTGATTTGTTGAATTAAAATATTTTTTTTTTTTATATATATAAAACATAATGTTTTGTTATTCAATTAAATACATAATTTTTTTTTTTTACTTCACATTTTTCAATTAACATAAAAACAAATAAGTGAGGAATATTTCCTGGTTTTTTACCAGGTCCGGTAGCTTTTTATTTAATTTTAATTTTTTTTTTTTCAAATTAACCAATCACAGTAAATAGGCTACAGTACCAGTTCTTTACCAGTCAGTGTAGCAACTTTTTACTTTGTAGATTCAGAAGATTCAGAAAAGTGAAACGCTTTCTTTTTCGAAGCCCGTAAAATTTACGATTGCACACACAAGCTTCTAATTGATAAGCCATTATCAGAAATCGCTTTGTAAGAATTAAATCAACAAAAATTTTTTTGTATACTACGGCAGATTTATTAGAAAAACAATTGGGGATCTCCAATGTCCAATGAAAGCGGAGAAAGTGGAGCTCTTAGAGTATGAAACAAGAAATTATTGTTATTCTTATTATACAAGGGTAGATAATTTTTAAAATCAAAAAAACTTATAGTAGAATGAAACCAATTGGAAACGGAAGATAATATGATAAAAATGAAAGGAAAAATAAATTACGGGCGATCTGAGTTCGGGAAGTAGGGGAGGGGGTTAAGGGTAAAACAAGGTTTAATTCGATTTCTGGCAAAACTACAAGTCCTATGGAAAAAAGTTAAATGACAAAGTTATAGGAAATAAACAGATCATCCATTTTTCCATAGAACTTGTAGTTTTGCCAGAAATCGAAATAAACCGTGTTTTACCCTTAAAAACTCACCCCACCCCTACTTCCCGAACTCAGATCGCCCGTAATTTATTTTTTCATTTATTTTTATAATATTATCTTGCGTTTCCTATCGGTTTCATCCTACTATAATTTTCTTCCACTTTTTATAATTTTTTAAGGCTTCTACTCTGGTCTATATCTACAAACAATTCAATATTTATCGTCTAGTGATTCATAGACATAGTGATGTTAAGAGGACAGCTGCAAATGCCAAAAGGATAAACTTTAAAACACCTTTCAGGATAAAACGACGTACGACCACGGCTATCCTCTGACGTCACTATGTCTATGTATGAAATTAAAATATATTTGTAAGTTTTCAACTAATTAGACATTAAATATTGAATATTTTGTTTGTAGATAAGAATGGCAGGCAATAATATTTTCTTGCTCCATACTTCGCATTTTTTCTATGCCGCATTTAAGTTTCCAAACAAAAATGAACAGATAGATGTTTCTACTATTTTTCGTGTATTTGAGTAGAAAAAAATGTTACGCTACTGCCAATTTTTTAAACATTAGAAAATTATTTTGTCTAATTGAGATAAAATCAAAAAAATACCATGCATCAACCAGACCTTTACAGAAATACGTAAAAAAAAAAATAATAATTTGTTTAGCAGATCTGTGTTCTGCGTATTGTTCAACCTGGTAAATTTTCAAGAAAAAAAAAACAATTTTCTTGATGTCAGATAAAATATTCAAAATATTATTTTAATGTTGAATGTCATATGTCAAAATAAACTGTTAAAAAAATATATTTTTATGTTAAAAAATTAAAAATAGCATATTTATTTTATTATTTTATCATAATGCATTAACATTTTATTTTTTATTTTTAAATTGTTTATTTTTTCTTTGGTTTTTTTTATATACTCGACATATACCTACACAATATGTAAGAGTATATTAATTTCAATCTAAAGTTTGTTAATATGCGAAGCCGCAAAAAAAAATTTTAGTACATATGCTCAGAGAATTGCAAAATTTGCCTATTTCCTCATGTTCGTTCGTCACCAAGATAAATGGAAAACGTAAAAGGGTAGAGAGTTGAAATTTTCGTGATGTATGATAGACATTAATAGTTTAAGTTCATTTATGACCAAAATCGGATTATTGGGTCCAATGGATCCATGGCCCAACTTTTAAACCGTCAAGATAGAAGAAAATTATTTTAAGAGAAAAGATGTTTGTTTTTTCAAATTTAGCACATATAATTACAATAATTATTGTATATGTATTCATAACTGTATAGACTGGATATTTGGAGTATTTTACGAATGCAAATGATTAAAAATATTTCAAACATTGATGTTGAATCATATGTGGAGTATCTAAATAATTAACTATATTAATTTGATAAAATTTCTCTTGTTTATGAGATGAGCCATGTTTATGCTTTTCATTCCAAAACCAAAACCAACATGGGAAAAAAATTATTTACAGATTTTTTTAAGTCTATATGTAATACCTTACGATATCGGAAGTATTGTGTTATTGTGAGAGGCAGATTCAGGCTATGTGCCGTCCTAAGTTCGTCGATCCAATGTGTCGCCGTTTTTTGCTATACGAAAAGTTATTTGATAAATATGAAATTTTAAATTATAGTTTTTCAAATTCAGATAATTCGTCAAATTTTATAATTTATGGCAAGCGGTATTCGGTATAAATTTTTATGAATCCTTTCGTGTTAAAATTCGATTAACTATTTTTACAAAACTTTAAATTTTAATTTTCATTGGCAATTTTGTTTTCTAAAATTTAAGTTTTCTAAAAAATTTTACCTCCCCTAAAATAGTACCGCCCTAGGCTAGGTATTCCCGTCTGTAATATTATTTTTTTTGCTCCGATTTTATAAATTTATATTTATAATAATATTAGTATTCGAATCAATTAAACATATTACCAAACTTTGCAGGCATAAATAGTAAGTTTCCGGCAAGAGATTTAGGCTACTTTTTCATGCTCCGTTCTCCTCGTAAAAAAAGTGAGGAGGAGGTCAAACTTAGTGTGAAATAATTTACCGAATAAATTAAGTTCAATTGAAGTTATACGAAAACGAAATTGCGGGTACAGCTAGTGTATTTTTATACCGAAATAAAATACAATTCGGATATTATGTTTATAATAACTATATGATTCTAATAAATAATTTAAAATTATTACATTTTGTTTACAATGTATTCATTCCGTCACATTTTTCCTGACAGATGTATCATGGATGTGCCTGTGTTTACTTTGATGTTAAGTAAACGCCTACAACCTTCTTTCGTCAAAAATTTTTTTAATTGCTTCTGTTACTTTGAACAAATCAGTCTAACTCAAGCATAAAATCAACAACAAATTTCTTAATGTGTTTTTTTTTTCAGTTTAGATTTAGCAATCGATGAAGGTAATTAAGGGGGATTATTCGCAGCTGTTAGAAGCACACTTCTGTATGTATTGAGTGTGCTTCTCACAAGCTGTGTATTTAAATTATATATGTAATATATATTGTATTTATTTTAATGTTTCGCGCACAAATAACCCAAAAATAATAATTAATGTTTTTTCTAGAAAACCTCTTCGAAAACAAACACTCAGTTCTCATGTCAATATTATGCGTAACATATTTCAAAACATTTGAAATTTAAAGTGAAAATTTTACATAAAGTGCTCCCATTAAAATATGCAGTGTTAATGGGTATCGACACAAAAAATGAGACCTCTATAATAAAGAAAATTATGCAATATACATGGTATTTCATTCAATTTTCACGCACAATTTATTTAAAAAATACTTTTCTGAAAATGTAATGAAATTTGATGTTCACAATCTTGCCACAAAAACAGAAGGCGCGTTAAAGAACTCAAATTATATTCTTTATTGTACGTTTCAAAATTAATAATAAAGAAAAAAAATGTTTTTTCCCTTTTTCCTCAATGATCTTACCGTCTTATAACAAAAAAACCGAAGTTGATTTAAGTTTTGATTAGGTAAAAAATTATTTGCAGTATCCACGTATATTTTATCAAATTTATTTTTAATAAAATAAATTACAAAATAGTCATACCTATTTTAACCTATAAGGTCATCTTCTGAAAATTTAAATTTTTCCTTATAGATTTTTTATTCTTGTGTTTTCCTTTTTCCTCTTTTAAGGGACCGGCAGTATTAGAAAAAATAAATTAGTTGATAATGATCCCAATTTTTAGTACGTAACAGTTAACGAAATATATTATTACATTTAAAAAAATTTTTACACCTTGCCGATTAATTAATAATTACTCTCTTAATTGAACATATATGCTTCAAAATTGAGTTTTAAACTTTAGATATTCACCATATTAGATTTAAAGTGATGTCCCTTTATTTTTCGAGTTATTCTTAGCAAGATCTTCATTCGATACCCATATTGTAGGAGTGTATTAAAAATAAGTAGCCCGTCATCTTGAGTGTGCCTGGATGTTGGATTTATAATGACATCACACAATTAACCATGCATTGTCATCCAAATTGAATGTTTATACAAATTTCAGTACAATTAGTTGAAGATATCTGCTTCAAAATTGAGTTGCCATCTTCCACCCGAACAAATGACATACATTGCAAGTTAAATAACAGTTTTAAATACTAATAATTGATTCTTAACATTCTTCTCACTAAAAATTTGAACCTTCATATAATCTTCAGTCACTAGGTTTTATCTTCTATGTTTTGGGCAAAATGTTAAGGAAGATATGGCTAGGCGAAAAAAAAACACAGTTAAAAAAATAATATTTATAATTTTTTTTTTTTTAAGTCAGTCAAAAATAAATATGAAAATCAGTTCGTCTTACAAGATTATAGACTTACAAAAATTTACAGTGAATATGTATCATTTTTTAATGAGGGCTAATAAATAAAAAGAAAACACGTGCTAAATAAACCAATGCTATGTCGATTTATTGTAAATTGGGTCGTGCTAGCACGGGTTAACTTTACTTGATTCGATTTAATTATTGTTTACTTATAAAATAAATAATATATTGCGAGTTATATTAAATTGAGTTAATTGGGTAAAAATCCCCATTAATTATCAAATTTTTCCATGATTATTTTGCATATCGCGATCACTTATTTTGAAATTGTTTATTCTGCCATAGTTATGCTTAATCACGCAATTAACTGGCTCATTTTTATCCTTTCGCCTTAAATATTTCCTTGGCTAAATCATTCGCTAAATACGTTTCATGTATACACGTATTATTCGGTGTCACAACACAGCTCGGAACTTTCCCTTGAAAAATTAAATCCCGTTTAAAATCAATATTCAATCGATAAATTTCATTCATAATTTCATTCAAACATCCACATTGCCATGGATTACGATCAAAAACAAAATATTTTAAATTCGATCGTTCCAAGAAATCATTTTCTAAATATGTTAATTTATTGAATCGAACACTAAACTTTTCCACAACACAATCTTCACCTTCGAATATATTCGGTGATAAATGAATCAGCTCATTTCGATTCAAATTCACTTCAGTCAGTTGTGGAACGTTGAATAAATTCGCTGGTATCGATTTGAATTTATTCTCCTCCAAATTTAAATATGTTAATGATATCATATTTTCAAATATATCGGAATTCAACTGTTCTAATTGATTGCCACTTAAATCTAAAATATCAACATTTTCTAAATTATCAAATATACCCGATGGTAATTCTTTGATATTATTGTAGCGCAATATTAAAACGACTAAATCATTCATATTCTTAAAGCAATCTTCCTCGATTGTAGCGATTTTATTACGTGCAATTTCTAATGTTGTTAATCGCGATAATGGAGCTAATGCATTGTACGATAAATGTGTTAATTGATTAAAACTTAAGTCGAGATCTTGTAAGCGTGATGTTTCGTCTGCATAACCATCATGAAAACTACTGAAAGTGCCAAATGCTATGTCAGTCAAACCAATGTTACTTAAATCTAAAGAATTTAATTGGACCAATTTCAGAAATACATTGGAATCTAGCCTTGTTAAATTATTTTCTCTTAATGACAGTTTTTGTAAATGAATCAAATTATCAAATGCTCCGGGTTCAATATACTTTATCCGATTGTACCATAATGACAAAGTATTCAATTTACTGAGATATTGAAAAACAGTGTTGGGCACGGATGTTAATAGATTCGTTGTTAAATCTAAGAATTCTAAATTTCGTAAATTTCTAAATATTTGTGGATTTAATTGGGTGAGTTGATTGTCTTCTAAGTTTAATCTGGTCAATTTTGTATTGAATTTAAATAGATTCGCTGGTAATGACTCTAATTGATTAGCTCGAAGCCATAAGACTTTTAATTTTCGTAGTCGACTGAATACTGTCGATGGTAATGCAGTTATACTATTTTCACTTAAAAGCAATTCCTCTAAAAGTTTATTTTCTTTAAAAACATCCGGTTCTAGTTCAGTGATTTCGTTAAATACAATTTTTAATTTTTTCAAACGAGTGAATTCAATAAAGTAATGATTTTTCAGGCTAGTTAATTTACAAAAATTCAATTCAAATTCGGTAACCGGTAAATCTAATTCCCAATCTTTGTCGAAATTTTCTGCATTAAGACCGTTCAAACCAGTTAATGGATTTAAATCCGCAACAATATATTTTAAACGTAAATTTTTCAAAAATAATCTTGGATCAATATTTTTTATTTTATTTGAACTTAAATCCAATTCTTCTAAATTTGCTAATGGTGTGAAGATGTTTTTTAGTTTTGTCAATTTATTATAGCTTAAATCCAATCGAAATAAATCAGGAAGCCTTAGAAATGTTTCTCTAAATATGTCGGAGATTTCGTTTTGTTTTAGTATTAATTTGTGTAATTGAAAGTTGTTTTCAAACATTTTTGCTGGTAAAGATTGTATTTTGTTATAACTTAGATCTAAGTATATTAATGATGGCATGTTACTGAATGTTTGAGCACGCACTGTTTGAATACCACATTCGGTTAATGTTAGTTGGCTCATTATTGGATATTTGAATGCACGTCTTGGTAAATCATTTAATTTTCCACCTTTTACATGTAATTCTGTGAATATTTCCTGAAAAAAATTAAACAAAAATATATTAAGCACAGTTGTTTCAAATCTTTTGTTTGGCAAGAAAATAAAGCTATAAGTTCGAAATAAAAATTAATAATTTTCATGGAAAACATGCCTTGTTCAATGTCAATAAATCAATCAGTATTAAAAGTCCATTTTTGATCCCTAGTTCGATTTACGTAATTTGGAAATTTAGTAAGATGAAAGACTTTAAATATTAGCAAAATATAGTTTGGTTCATGCCTATAACCTCAAGTTCATGAATGAAGAAAATCAGACAGTAAGTGAAAAATTTTAATTCAAATAATGTTTCAATGTCAGCTAATTATTCCGAAGCATCCCGGAAAAATATACAATTGCGGTAGCCGTCATAATAGGTGCTGGATCATCCAAACTTGAAAATTTTTCTTTCGTTCGATAATCGCTTTCCCCAGATAACGTCTTCCAGGATTTATTCATAGTAGTAGTTGAATATGGAGCAACATGCGAAACATGTCGCATAGTAAATTATAAATCAATAATAAAATTGGTTAAGTAAAATTAAAGTGTGGAAATTTATAATTCACATAACATATTTAATACGTTCAAGAGTTTTCGAAATTTAAATTTTTGACTTTTTGGGACCATTTTGAAGTAAAAAACGCGATTTTTGCGAAAAACAATCGTCTAATTTGTTATTTATAATTAGAAAATATGATTTATTTGATAAAAAAAACTCTTCGATAATTATATACAGAAATAATATTCACAATTTCAAAAGGATCGGTAAAACAGTTTTGCAGTTATGTGGGTTACCGACTTGAGTTAGGGGAAAATCGTTTTAAAGTTATGAATCTCTACAAAACTTGTAGTAAACGGAAACGTTCTTAAACGATTTACTTCACACAGAATCATCGATGTCTGATCCATAAAGGATGTTACTATTATCAATGATTTCTTAAGAATCTTTTACGAGAATTCTTCGTTTTTTAGTATGTTTTTCATCTTCCTGCCTCGCTGGGCTTATACGAGAGATAAAATAGCGGGCGGACGTTTAAACACTCATAACGTCGTCCATTTAGCTCCAATCAACTTGAAATTTTGACACAAAATTCTTATTCATTCAATAAATATTAAAGACACTGTTTTAGTGCATCAAATGACTTCAAAAATCAATATGGAAAATTAATTTTGCATTAGTAAATCACAAAATTGCTATGAAAAGAAAATTTGAAAAATTATTTGAGAAAAAATCGATTCGAGAAAATCGGTTTGGAAAAACCTCGGTTTACAAATTTAAACTGTATAAATTATTACAAATATTTTAATACGTCTTATTTCATGCAGGCCCGTAATTGGAGTTGTGTTTTTGATACAGATTTCCATAAGGGTCTATAACAAGGTCTTTTATAGAGAACCGTGCTCTATAATAAAGACAACCTTTAATGCACTTTAATTACTCTTATATTTTTTTAATTAAATTTAATTAATCTATTTAAATATTTCTTAAATTATATAAATATTTCTAAGTATAAAATAAAATTTTTATTTTAACTTTTTAATAAAATTATTACTCTAAGAATCCTTATTTTGGGAAAATAACAACACACCCTCCGTTTTCATATCAAGATTGTAGATACTAAATTTCATAACATATGGATAATTATTTTTGCTGGTATAATTGAAAAACAAAACACATTAGATATTCTCTTTATTATAGAGGTCTGTATAAAAAATATAATCCCCCTTAATAAATGAACACAGGCAAACATTAACGATATTCAGTAGGTCATTGTAATATTCAAGGCTAGCAAGTGTGTTTATATGAAATTATTCTTTAATTTATTTTCAAATTAAATATTTTAATATACCAATTAATGCGTATAAATTCACAAAATGCGATTAATTTAAAAAAATAACAATAGACAATCTCACTTACCGAATTTTGTACAGCATTAATTTCACTTAACATCGAATCAAAACATTGAACTTTTGTAATATTTCCATGAATAATTCGTTCACAATCCGATTGAATTAAATCCACATTTAATATAAATAAAAATAGACAAAATATTAAACGATGCATTATTATATTGGAAAATAATTATTTATTTGTTTATTTATTAAAGATGTTCACACAAGTATCCACAGTCTTTCTTGGTTTCTCATAATTGAGTGCAGTGCACCATGACAAAATAATAATATACTGTAAACTTGAAATAAAAATCTTAAGGAGGTAAGGTTGTCTTACCTCAGCTCTGATCATATTTTGTTTTTAATTTCGGCAATTTATATTATTTAAATTTCTTAGAAATATTTGAAAGGAATTTAATAAAATCATCGTGTGCTGGGTAATCGTTGTAACGATACTTCCCCGTTTAATCTTAATATAAAAGGCTAATATCACAGTGATTGCAGCATTTCAGAACAATTTTCATAGACACGTCTTGATATATTTTTTTTATTTCAATATTTGGCATATAGGGTATTTTCAAATCATTCTTAAATATTCCGACTTATTGATGCGAGAAAATTGATTAAATTTTGTTAAATTATAATAATTGACCGAACAAAGTGAGGTCAATGGTATAACTAGACGATTTTGCGTTTCGTTTGACTGTATCTATCAATCTAAATTTGTTCCGCTGTAACTTTCGAACACCTTGTTCGATTTTGACGAAATATTGTTGGCATATTGATCACACACGGGGCATTCAGCGTATAGTTTTCTCACTCTCTCTTCAGGAAAAAAATTTAATAACAAAAATAATAAAAAGTATCGAACGAGGGACTTTACAACAGGCTACTGAACTACATATTTACATACTATTTTTGTTATTATTTAATATATTTAATTTTATGACATAATTGTATTTAATTTGTCTAACTAAGATCATGGTTTGGATTGTGCAAGATCGATATCTTCTAAATTATTTGCATACATATTATTTATGTACTTTTTATTTATTTCACTTGCACTTGCAGCTTTCATTATAAAAATCAATTTTTATAAACACTAAGAAAATATGCGTAACAATCAGAGAAAATAATAAAATTTAAAAGTATATTATTCATATTTTAGAAATTTCTCCTGGATAATCATCCAATTAACTTTAGGGATAAATATGACCATAACGGGTCAAAAATCTTATCCACATTTTTAACTAGATGAGTATAGGTGGCCCGACAGCGACAAATTTTTTTTGAATCTTGACAGTTTTCGTGAATTCAACAGCTGTCTGTCAGTTTCTAAGGAATCATACTTGAAAAGTGCAGAAAATCCTTCTATGTCAGTCAGCACTCAAAGCGGGAAAATTTGGAAGTTCTTGAATGCACAACCAAAATTTGAATTGTTATTTTACAACCTTTCCAACGAATATTTCACTATAGAAAAATTTACAACGTATATTCCATTAGAGATTGTCTTTAGAATAGATGTCTCTGATTCTACTTTATTAGTACCGTATCACCTTAACAAAAAATTCCAAGTTTTTGTAAATATTTATTTTACTGTTTTTCCTTATAGATCTGTCAAAGAAATAAAATGTTATATTAGCTTGGCCTTGTTGTCTTAGTTGCCCATTCACTGAAAATTGTCTAAATATATATATGTAGAAAAACTATTTTAAAAACTTTGTAAAGAATTGAATAAAATATAAACAAAGAAAATAGCTTTTGTAAGAAGAGAAAATATAAAAATACTAACAAAAAAATAAAATTTATTTTCAAAGATTTTAAAAGAGATTTATCTTTCCAACAATTGAAGTTTCCAAAATTTCCCTAACTGGCAGCACTGGACTCAACCATATTGAAGTGTATCATAAATTCACACTAACATACACACATAAAACCCTATTCATATCCACATTCAAATTACATATCCGTACCGTGTACAGTACGAGGAAGAGACTTCTTAATCGATTCATTCGCCACGATTAATTGAAATTTGTAATAAGACATTCACATTGTAGAAAATATAATTGTAAGTAAATTGTAGAAGCAAAAGCACATCAAAGCTTAATTATAAAAAATAATATATAAAAGTAGTTAATTGGTTGACAATGGCAAGAATAATCGAAGAAATAGCATTTTACTCCATAGGAATTAGAAGTTATATCGACGTTTCGAGGAAACTTTGACTACAGCTAATCGATCAGATGGAAACGGTCGTTTTGAGGATTCCTAATAAAAGTCACATTGTGTGCAACAATAAAAAAGGGTGTTTTTAGAAATATGGGCAGTTTTGGGGCAATTTTGAGGTTTTGTTTTCGATATTTTGAATTTTCCATAAAAGAGATGAATTTTTAAAATTTCAAAAAACTTTTTCTACAATCTACTAGGATGAAATGCGAAAAATTAATCAGTTTCTAAGAAAATCCAAAAAATAAAAAAAAACTCAAAATTAGCCAAAAACTACCCATATTTCCCAGAACATGATTTTTTTTTGCGTACGATGCCACGTTTATTAGGAATCCAACAGGTTGTAATCGAAATTTTCTTCATATTTGCCAATTCAGATGGGCTATTTATTGGTAATTATTTTTTATTACAAATATCAATAATTATTCATTTAAATTTGTTATGAAATTTATAGTAATTTCCTATGTTAAACCATTCACAGACTTAAATATCATTTGCAACGAAAGAACGCAATTTGATGCACGATGTCCATAGTCCAGAAAATTATATTCAAATTAAGTGGAAATGGGTTTTTGGTAAAGACCTCTACAGGTTCTATTAATAAAGACAATCTGTAACGTAATATACATTGTCTATTTTTCAATTTTCTCTCATAAATAACTCAAAAAATCCAAATTGTATACACAATTTTGACATGAACTGTAAAATAAAATCAAAATTTTTGTTTAATTTTCTATTTTGAAAGATTTTTTCGCAAAAATCTCTTCGGCATGCTCTCCGTGTTCATGTCAAGATTGTCCAAACCAAATTTCATAACATTTGGATAATTATTATTTGAGTTATTTATGCGCGAAAATTGATAAAAAAATGCAATGTATATTACATTACAGATTTTGTTTCTAAATAGAGCCTGTAGAGGTCTCAATCAAAAAAGACATACTTACATAAATTAAACTACAATCACATTCATAGAGGTTGTGGATTCGAATCCTGACCTCGCCACAAATATTAATTAATATCGAAGCTCTCCTACAAAGGATATTTTAGAAATGTCATGTAATAAATTTTTGGTGATACTTTTATCGTATGGGTAATCCTTAATACTAACAATCGTAAATTAAAATTATTTAATTATTTATATATATGTATTTTATATTCATAAATATTTTATCCTACTATAATGCTTTTGAGCATAATTTGAATAAAAAAATATAAAAAAACGAGACAAAAACGGATTATGGTAGATTATTGTGCTTTATCATTTCAAATTTAAATTATATTTCATTTTCAAACAAAATAAAAATATAATAAAAGAATTATATAAATTCACATGTGTGTATGAATGATTACATGAATTAATGAATAAAATTAAAATCGCTTATAAATAAATAAATATAAAAAAAAGGTGCAAATGATTTTACAAAGTTTTTCTTTAAGTTGGACAAAACTGAAAAAAAAATAGACCTTGATCAAAAAACAAAATATTTTGTTTAAAAAGGTTAACTTGGAATAAACACAAGTCAAACGAAAAACATTTTTTCTGAAGTTAAACCTTTTGATTGTGGTTTATTATTCGAATATTTTTTGGTATCTTAAAATGTTTAAAATTGCTATTAAAAAAATCCGATTTTTTAAAAACATATTAAAGATACCATTTTCAAATTTGTCCAACATCAAAATTACGTTACACTTATCATGTTTTTAATTTTGAAAAAGTTAAAAAAAAAAACACAATCCACAGTACCGAATTCTCGTTAAGTGTCTTTCATTATTATCTATGCAAATTCTGCATCATATTTCATTGTATAGATTTATGAAAATGACTGACATGTTTTAAAAATCAGAAAAAATTTTTGAAACGTTGAAAGAATCTGTTTTGAATTTTGATCCAATAAAATGGTCGATGTTTTTTTTTATAAGCTGTGGTATGTATATTGTTTTATGCATTATCGTATTGATTAAGTACGGTTAAAAACGAGGACTTAAAATAATTTTCAATTATGTATTCATTTGTTGGACAACGTTTTATTGGACTAGTGTTCGCAGGTTCGAATTTAAATCAGGTCAATATAGGCACGTACCCAGGGACCCTAAAAAAATAAATAAAGAATGGATGATAGATAAATAAATTTTAAGCGTTTTATAAAAAATATTTTATTTGATTAAACGTTAACTTTCCAAAAATAATGACTTAATAAAGAAAAGTCAAAACTGGTTGGGACTGAGTTCAAATTTAGCAAGGCCTCATGAGAAGTGCCCAGGGGTCTCTTGAACTTAATAATTGATTCCCAGCAATATATTGTATTCTACAAAAATATTTTGTGTGACAACTTTTTGCTGTATCAAGATGAGTTGGTCTTCTATTGAAATTTTGAGTCCAAATTTTCAATCATAGCCATACGAGTAATTTTTAACTCTACCCATTTCCAAAAATTAATTTTGAGTATTTTATAAGAAAAAATATTTTTTATTTCATGGTCCTTCAGTTATTGATGTTAGTTTTTAATTAATTTTCTGTTCTAAAATTAATTAACCAGAAAATAGTTTTTAAAAAATATATAATATTGCAAAAAGAAATGCAAATATTTATCATAAAAGTAAATTTGCAAATTTGATTACTTTAAGCATTTAGTTTCAAACGCTAGTAAAAAGAAACAATTCATTTATTTTACGGAAATTCTTGAGAACAAATTATACCATGTACTTGCATTGTCAATGGCTTCTATTTCCTTGCGGATATTCGTACTATATATGGGATCTATTATTAAAAAATACTTCTTTCCCGTCATAAATTTTTTTACAAAATGTCTTTCATTTATGAATGGTAACATGACTTTCATTTTAACATTCAAAAAAAAAAAAAAATTATATAATTTTCTATTAATATATGCATAAAATATATAATTTTTTAAAATTTGGAACGCAGGATCTGCGTAAGCTTTATGATTTTTGTCAAGGAAGTGCTTGTTTTGAAGGTAAACGAGTAACTCAAAATAGTAAATTATATTAATTCAAAAATTTCGATTGTGTTAAAAATTTTCTTTTAAATAATTTAATGGAATATTTACAAATTTCATATACACAAATAAATTGAATGGTTACCAATCCATTAGTCATATTTTCGTACAGAAGAAAATTCGTTAAAAGCGTATTATGCATATTTTATGAAATAATAATAAGAACAATGTTCGTTTATATTATGCAAAAAGGGAGACTTCGGCCGGGAACTGACTAGCTTATATACATACAAAGTGTTTCAAAACGATGGGCGAAGATATCGGCAAATGATTGCTTTAAAAAATATTGCAACTTTTACGGGGCTTTACACGGTTCAATCTTTTAAAGTTGTAGGATGCTTTACTTTTTAAGTTAGTTAGTTGCAAAAGATTAGCAACATAAAATTATTGCTTCAGATAAAAATAATATCAATGGCAAAAACTTATTTGTTTTGTCTGTTCTATTATCTGAAAATTAAAATCAATAGGCTATTTGACAACAATAAAAATATACTACAAAATATGGCCATCTTATAAGATAATAGACTAAAATAAAACATAGTTTACTTTTTGCAAATTACAAGAAATTAAATGGAATAATTTTTGAAATTTTATCTGGCACGGAAACATCCTGTAATTGGTGACATCACTAGCTAGTAAAATATAGAATATTTTACAAACATATATTAAAGAAGGATGTCATGATAGATGCTGTATTATTTTGTTGTATTTATATGAACTGGATTACTAGCGTGCTACATGCCACGTGACAAACGTCATTACAGAAACATCGTGTTTTGCACTGTTTTGAAAATTTAAAGTTTAACATTGATTTTCATTGGTAATTGTGTATATTTCCAGGAAATACCAATCTAGTGTGCTTGTACTAAAGAATTATTTAAAATGATTTCCAAAACTTAGTCAAATTGCCTATTGGCCCCGCTTTATCGAATTTTGGTAGAAGTTTAAAAATTAAGATCTCATTTTAATGATATTCGTTTAGAAATAATGTGGAGTGTTTAGGAGATGTCATCAGAAATGATATCTTGGTAAAAGTGAAGAGGAGACAGCTCTAAGAAATAGATCTTTCTAGGCATTTTCAATGACCCTATAGTGACAATTCAGGTGCTCTAGCGTCGTGTGGATTGTGGATCACAACTCAGGTGGTAACCTGCCAATCTAGTGCGCAAGTCGCCACCCGAGCATGAAAGTCAGCGAGTTATCAGTTGCGAGTAGTCACTCTTTACATATAGCGCTACTATCAAGAAGAGGCCGATATTTGGCCTACATCGAAAGATTTTTTGTTGTTAACATGGAAGATAGATTTAAAAAAGACTCTTCCCAATCAGGGGTCCATTACGCTACGTTAGCAGTGCCTCATGTATACAAATACCTTTTATCTGTTTCATTTGCGCAAACTGAGATTACCAGTTGCATACATATCTTAAACTAGGTAGAGTATTGCACTACACGAGCCTATCACAAGTAATTTTTCTGGCGATGATGCTATTAATTGCAGTTAGCGGGCCCTTATAGTATACAGTAAAAACATCATAATAAACAATTCAATCGTGACCATTCTTTTGAACACCTGTGTCTAATATTATAAACTCAACTAAAACTATGTCAGACAATACAGAATTTTAAATGTTTATATTCTAACCTTAATGTATAAATATATCACAACTTCCGTTAAAATTAACATATAAAACAAGTGTGTATTCTACGTGTATATCAGAATTTTCATAAATTTTATTTTATATTTCAGGTTTATATAAAATTTGGAGCTACCCAAAAGCGATTATTTTGTATATATAAAGCAATAAATATATATGCAATAAAGCTTTCACACACACACACATATATATATATATATATATATATATATATATATAAATATATATATATATATATATATATATATATATATATATATTATATATATATATATATATATATATATATATATAAATATATATATTTAAATAAAAGTCTTATACTGGAAAGATTTATTTTAAAAGAAAATTTGGAAAAAATTTGTACTTATGCAGGACTTTTTGTCATTTTTCAATTTTACAGATTTTTTGAGAAACCTTACATTTATCAAACAGTTTCAAGAAAATTTTTCGTTTTTCTTAGCTTTTCTAATGCAAATCAGATTCACATAACTCTTATTCTTTCAATGAGTATTTAAATTTCCAGATTTCTAGAAATCAATTCGAAATATTAGCCCCTTGATAGAATTTCAAACGATATGCCAAAATTCACGCTTGCTTTCGTTAAATAGACGTTATTTTTGAAATGATTATCAAAGAGAACACGAAGAAATTTCGAAGTTTTGGCCCAATTTACCTTATTCGACACCTTGGTGCAGTCCATCACGAAATTAGCAAGTAACATCTCCTCGGTGACTACATCTAAGTCCAAATACGTATTTATGAAATACACAAAGTTTTGATCTAGGAAATTGGGGCAAAAAATCGAAATTTATCATAGAATGAGTTTAAAAAGTTATTTAAACCCAAAAATTACATATAAAACATTCATTTAACGATTAGATGTGTACGAATTTAAGGCATTATTTTCGAAAAAAGTGATCTAATGGTTAAACAAGTTTTATTATTAGTTTTCTAAGAATCGCCAAAAGCATCTTCAAATCAAATTACATATACGGATTAACGAAAAATGAAAGCTATTAAAAAAGAAGTAAAACGTAGAATTTAACATTAATTCCAAATAATTATATTTGAAAAAAACAAAAAATTCTTCGTCAATCTAAAAAAATAATTTTTGGATCAAAAAATCCATTTAAATATGAAAAATAATTCTTACATATTTTGTTTGCTGTTAAAAATGTTAAAAGATCCATATTTTCTTACCTAGAACAAAATACAAAAAATTATTATTGAAAATGTTTAAATATGTTATGAATAAAGTAGAACAAGCCTGGATTTAGATTTAGAAAAATTTAAGGGGTTGTATCCAATATAGAAAGGGTTTGTTTTATTGTAAAAAACAACAGTCTCGATAAATTTCGATTTTTTCCCCAATTTCCTAGATCAACTTATTTTGTATTTTATAAATACGTATTTCGACTACATCTTTAAATTCCTAATTTCATATTAATCCAACCGTAAATCTCAAATCCATATCCACCAAAGTACATCGAATCAATATTGAGTCAAAGCGGGTGTACCTCAAGGCTCTTTGTTTAGACCCCGTCGTAATGTCGTAAGAAATACCTTAATAATATACAGTATAAAAACATTGTAAAAACTTTTATCAAAATTTCTTAAAGTTCTATTTAATAAAGTTCTCCTTTTTTAAAGTCGTTTAAAAACTTAATGATATTGGTAAAATTATTATAAACTTTCCAATTGTATACACATTCAAAAAAATTTTTTTTTTTTATAGTAGCCAATTATTTAGAACGAAACGAAAGCTTTTACATACGAAAACGAAACCTTTTAATAAATCGATTTTATGAAAAGATTACGCATGTTAACAAGAATATATACACAATTCTTTCGTTAACATACACAAAAATAATTGTCAAATAGAAACTCGATACTCCCTCTATTATCACTTCATTCATATGCCTCAAAAAGAAAGCTTTTATCCAATATCATATTACATTCTTATAAAAGAAAATATTCAGAGTATTTTGATTGTATGTAACATGTAGTTACACTTCAAACTTCAATGTTAGTAGATATGTGAAAGTAAATAATTTATCTAGAATAATTTACATTTTAAGCTTTTAAGAGTGTTTACAAAATTACCTCCATACAAATTATATTTCAAAAAAATCTGTATTTAGGGCCTTTATCAACGGGTGTTAGAAGTATATAAATTTTTAGCACAAATGACACATACTAATCCAAATGTGAAATTTGGTATATACCAGGGTAGATAATTTTTGAAAACAAAACAAAATTACTGTAGGATGAAACCAATTAGAAATGCAAGATAATTGGATAAAAATGAAAGGAAAATAAATTACGGGCGATCTGAGTTCGGGAAATAAGAGTGTGATGAGTTTTTAAGGGTAAAATTTTGTTAATCTGAATTTCAGGCAAAACTGCAAGTCCTATGGAAAAAAGTTAAATGGCAAAGTTGTAGGTAAGAAAAAGATTAACAACATCTGTATTTACACTTTTTTTAAACAATCTCAAAATTTATGTGAAAAATTGAAATAACCGAGTTTTAGATTTTTTATTTTTTTTTTCCGAAATTTGGTGAAAACTTACCTTTTTATGTTCCAAATACACTGTAATTTTTTTGATTTTAAATATTTATTTTTTCATCTTATTTTGAATAAATATCGAAAAAGCACCCTAATTTTCAATCGAAAAATTTTGAGTTTTTGTGAAAAAAGTGTTAATACAAAAGTTGTAGATCTTTTTATTACCTACAACTTTATCCTTTAACTTTTTTCCATACGAATTTTAGTTTGGCCGGTAACGAGATAAATCGTGTTTTATCCTTAAAAACTTACCCCCTCCTAAACATAGAGGTAATGTGAGTATTTCACATAATGTTTTAACGAATTTCCGCAGATAATATGTACCTATTGCAGTTGTAAAGATGTGCTTATGAAATTTTTAAAAAAGATCTAAAAATTTCATTTTTATTTACAGAGGCATTTATTAGCAAAGTACCAATGTGTTCTTGTATTTGTTTCCAAACACCAAAAAATATATTTTTTGGCAAATGATGATAAAAATTACCATACTTAACTCTCAAAGCTTAACTTTGTAAAGCATTATTTTTTCTGTTATTCTGGAAACTTCTTTTACACTCTGTAAAGATGCACATATGTGTATGAATGCATGCGCTCTAGCGACCACAATATTAGTGCGGTTAGAATGTAACTAGATATGGAAGTCATTTCTCGTATTTTTAAAGCTGAAATTTTTATTAAGCGCAATAAAGACATTTCTTTAAAATAAACTAAACTCATAATGATTAAAAATCTTCCAGGGACGTAATGAGATGTTATATTATAAACTATTGTTGATTGCATATATTTTTAAGTAGAAAATTTGCTTAGGCTACGCAACTCCAGTCTGATGATATTCTTTCCCTTTTATATGCTTATATTAACCTTAAAACTAAACATTTATATAACCTAACCTTGATCCTTTTATGTATAAATAAATAAAAGACGATATTCTAAAGGATAATTGTTGAATTTGCATAGGAAGAATATTTTTTTTCTACCTCAATAATATGATATGAAGTACACACGGAAAGCGGTATCGTTAAAGAAAACTCCTATAAACAATTCTACATTTACAAAATATAATGTTTTGATTCAAAGTGTGTACACTAATATTCAAAAATAAAAAACCAACCAAGAGTTAAAGATAATTTTAATATTCAGAATTCGAAATTGAAGTTAGCAATATATAATTCCATAATTTATTATAGTAACTTATGAGAATGCATTAAAGTTAATATAATAAACCATCATTCAGAAAATAAAAAAATTACTTTTAAATTATTATTTAAGTAATATTAAAACATTTTTAAATGACACCATACGTACTTAACGTACGAAATCACTGACTACAATACGATAACTATTTATGCTTAAACAAAAGACTGTGCAATTACCTCTTGGTATAAACGCATTTTTTTTTTTAAATCAATCCAAAACATAATTAAACATAAAAAAATGGATTGACACAAGCCACGTGTAATGAATAATATGGTGGTTCAAATAATTTCTATCTGTATAAAAAAACAAACAGAGTGACATTTAAATTTTATAGGTTATGAGTTCATTAGCAAGTCTCTTTGATATATTTGCATATTTTTATGAATGATAAAAAACTATGAATGATTGTATATATAATGGCAAAATATAAAAGACTTTATACTTTTGATTTAAATCATAAAAAGTCTAGATATATTGTTAGTTTTAAATAGGTCTAGGCCATAGACTTCTTACAAAAAGCATATTTTATTAGTCTATATTTGTCTGAATGTCAGACAAATAAGAAACTCAACTGAATTCCCATGTACTTCATATAAAATGGCGACTTTAAGTCTCATATCCCGCTGAAAGAGGTATATCGCACTGGTTCGATATGCTGCTACTGTCCTTAAAAATTTATGCCACACTCCCAGTGGCAAATCTGGAAAAAATACTGGATTCAATGGAACTGGCACTTAATTAAGTTCCTACTTACCAAAATACCTTATTCCCTGATTGCCAAGTGTGCAAAATTACTCCGAATTTGGTAACACATGTGTTTATCAGGGTAGTGCAGAGTGGAGATTTTCCTTGCCTTCTCAAGGAGTATAACTTTAGTATAAAAGACCGGAACCCTATTTCAAAATTCCTACCAGATACATTTCATCCGATCTTAATGGTGAGAGTAAGTTAAGAAACAGAAAACGGAAGAAGACATTTGCGGGTAACCTAAATAGATGATAGCTCGGTATAATGACGGATGTCTGGCAACGCAAAATCAACATGCGTTATTAGAGCAAAGAGAACAAATTTTCACTTGGAATACTTACTGATAGCCGTGGATTTCTTTATTGGCTGAAAAATTGCTGGGCCTGTGGCGAGGCAGAAGATACAGCATTTAACAGTTTGAGGAAATTGAAACGGAATAGCTTTAAAAATATATATTGCCTAGACGAAAATACGAACCCCAGGAGAAAAAAGTTTTGAATTATTCTCGAGAATAATGCATTTTGAATTATATATATCAAAAATTCGAATTTTTGACTCCTTTTTCAACAGATTTTCAAGTGGTGTATATTACCTCCAAATTATTACGTATATAGAGGTAATAATCAAGGAACAATACATTATATTGTAGTTGTCCTTAAAACTTTTGATGTGAATAAAATGCAAAAAACAATGTTATTATAATAATTAACAATAACGCTAGACATCGGAAATTATTTATAAATTCAGTTTCCGAAATGAAAATGATAACATGCTTCCATTTTATATTTACTTTCATGTTGGAATTATTCAATACAATAGATATTACAATATAATACATAATAACATATTGGAACTGTCTCTATGACCGGCGCCGGCAACGATATACTTTCAACTAATAATTCCGGCACCGGTAAATTTAATATTCAAATATAATTGCCGGCGCCGGTCCTTTTATTAGTACCTGGCAATTCATAGTTATCTGTAATCTGGGATAACGTTAATTTTGACAAATCTACAACGGTTGAGATTTTTAGCCAATATTTATTTGATTCTTCTTTGATATTATCAATAATAACTACTCATAAAAACAATCATTATTCAACTAAAAAATATAATATATATAACTAACTGGCTATTATATTCGAAAATTAATTTTGACGCCACTGGCATTATTAGTTGAAAATATCCGTTGCCGGCGCTGGTTATGGAAATAGTTTCAATGTATATTACAGTATAATACATTCTTATATCAATTTGTACGTTCTACTATGTCCTATATATATTTTCGAGATATTGTGACATTCAAAGAAATAAATTCAAGAGTGTTGTTAATTCTCGAAGAAATATGTGAGACTTTATCTCAGACGACACATCGGTATATAGACCAGAGTAGAAGCCTTAAAAAATGATAAAAAGTATAGTATAAAATGATAAAATTATAGTAGGATGAAACCCTTTAGAATTGCAAGATAATATAATAAATATGAAAGAAAAAATTAATTACGAGTGATCTGAGTTCGGGAAGTAGGAGGGGGTGAGTTTTTAAGGGTAAAACACGGTTTATCTGTATTTCCGGCAAAAAGTTAAATATCAAAGTTGTAGGTAATAAAAAGATCTACAACTTTTTTCACACAACCTAAAATTTTTATATTAAAAATTGGGATGCTTTTTCGATATTTATTAAAAATAAGGTGAAAAAATAAATATTTTAAATCAAAAAAAATTACAGTGTATTTGGACCATAAAAAGATAAGTTTTCATGGAAATTCATTTTTTGTAAAAGAAAAATAAAAAACTAAAAACTTGGTTATTTGAATTTTCACATAAATTTTGAGGTTAAATGAAAAAAGTGTTAATACAAATGCTGTAGATATTTTTATTACCTACAACTTTGCCATTTAATTTTTTTCCATAGGACTTGTAGTTTTGCCGGAAATTCAGATTAACCGAATTTTACCCTTAAACAGTCACCCCCCCCCCTACTTCCCGAACTCAGATTGCCCGTAATTTATATTTCCTTTCATTTTAATCATATTATCTTCCGGTTCCAATTAGTTTCATTCTACTATAATTTTTTTTATTTTCAAAAATTATCTACTCTTGTATAATAAGATTCAGTGAACAGATGGCACACATAAAATTTGCTAGATTTGGAATCTCTACCCGCGTAAGATTGTGAAAATAACCATAAAATCAACAAATCTTATTTAAAACTTTGACTTCTCAAATCTACCGAAAGAACATTTTATTAAAGCATCTACATTCAAAAGAATCTATTCCAAACTCCGATTTAACATTTCAAAATTGAGGTTTAATTATTGTCCAATATTTAAAAACCATTGGCCGAACACTAAACACGTGATCGAAGTTGATTAGACGACGTAACAATTTGATAGATAATACTTATTTATAAAATACAAAAAATTTTGAATCTAGGAAATTGGGGCAGAAATCGAAATTTATATATTAAGAAATAAATAAATTTATTATTTAAAAAATAAGTTTATAAATAAACAAATACAAATTTAATAATAATAATAATAATAATAATAATAAAAATTTCATTAAAAAGAATTATTTCTCGTTACGAAAATGGTATAAAATACTAAATGTGTCATTTTATAAACGATAAAATATTAATGTCGATTATTTTTAAGGTGAGATGTCAGATGTTACCGATAATTTGCGGATACTGTAAGGCTCGCTTCTTTGTTTTTTTTATTATAAAGACTTTTACTGATCTTCCAAGGACATTTACGTCTGGAAAAAATAAATAAAAATAATATAAAATTAAAATAAAAGAATCATTAATGAAATTTTCCACAGTGGAAATTTTCCATTTCATTCAAATTACAAAATATAAATATTTAAATGAATTTGTTTATTCAATATTTGATATCATATTAACATATTGTAGCATATAAATTGCAAACTTTGTGCATGATAATAATTTGCATAAAGTATTGTATTGTAAGTATTGTACAGTTGTTTGATAGTCAATATGATTTAAGAAACGAATCTAACTCGATGTAAATGTAAATGTACATATTTAATAAATAATCCTAGACATTAGTAAAGGTCTTTGAGAGTTTGGGAAACGTTACTTTACTGGTTTTGATGGATGAAGTATTCTGGGGGAGAAATGGGTGACGGCAGGGTTGAAATAGTCAATATTCTGGGAATGGAAAGTGCATTAGTTGCGGTTCGATTGTCTCAAAATTATCACTTGTTACATAACTCCCAAGCAGATTACCATAGAGTTTGGCAATTTTAGGTCTATCTTAGCATAGAAATTGCCTTGATTAGATAATCTTGGATCAATCTAAAGCCCATAACAATTGTCTTACCTGCAAGTGTCTTACATGTCAAGTCTTTGACTCTATTTAACGGATGGGTATTTTTGAAGGTATGGTCTAAAATGTTTACTAGAAATTGCGAACCAAACTTTGGGCAATATCTCAAATTGTTTGCCCAATTGTTACCTCTAAAGGAAAAAATACAAATTTAGAAAATTTGATACCAAATTTTTATCACTAATTTCGTTAAAATTAGTTTTTTAAGGTAATTGGAACTTAAAAAAAACTCATTTGGACTCAACAACACCTATTTAACGATAAAGCGATTAGTTTCGAAGCTATTGCCCTAAATAAAGACAAGGCCTCCGTTTATATGTCTATATTGCGCATATAAAATTTCAAAACATTTGAATAAGTATTTGAGTTATTTGTACGCAAAAATTAGAACAAATTCAATATATAATTCAATATGTTATTTAAGTCAACAGCTTGTTAGAAGTACACTCTTATATGTCAATTACATCTGCGGATAATTTCTCTTGCCTACTAGTAGTAAAAGAAACAAAAAATACTCAATGATTCTTTTAGCAATAAAAAATCATTAAAATTGAGGTATACGCGATTTTGGAATAAGATTTAAATTTGATCCAGAATATTAAGGATAATAATAAAAAATTTACACTTACTTTTGAGGAGACAATCTTTTATGTTTTCATTCTAAAAATATTATGTTGGACGATATATTATTACATAAGATTTTATGAAATTTATCAAAAATAAAACATCGAATAAGTATAGTAAATGCAACATTTTGTTTTTGCTAAGTCGAACAGTTTGACCTATTCAGTTTTTAATATGATATCAAATTTAAAAGCAATTTAAATATCAAAACCATAAAAAAAATATCTTATTTATTGTAATGCTAATAACTTTAAAAGTTTTTTTTTTTAGATACTACTAGTCAAGCTAGCAGAGGAACATATTCAAAATTGAATTTAAATAGGCTCAAAATTAAATGCTTTTTAGGTGTTTGTTAGGCGTTGCAAATTTAAGATGCACTGCTGCTGTGATATTACGTTGGTAGAACAATGTGAAAAAATAGCTTTTATTTTTATTTTATCATTTTCTTATAAAAATCTTTTTTTGGTAAAATAAGCCTATAATATACGCACCTTCATTATTCTAGCAATTCAGCCATGCCGATGTGTAATGCCTAGTGAAATATTTTCTACTAAAATGTATTCCTCTTTTTTAGTAAATACTTTTTATCAGTTAGTATTCAATTCTAACGATAAGTAAATATGATCTTACGCTATGTTATTTGTAATGTAAAACAAATACAGTTGTATCAGAATTCACAAGGAATACAACTTAGAATGGTAGGAGAGCCCAAGCGAGGATTTTTGGATTTACAAAAGCAAGTAAGATTAAGATATGGGAGATACCATACCGCTTATTGAGTACCAAATCTTAGACCTCAATATGGTACCGCTCGTATAGGGTAGCCGATCAGAATATTAAAACGTAAAAATCGACATTAATTCGAGCCCATCAGATTCAGGTATTAAAGGTTGATTATTTTTATACTCCACATGTCAGAGTATATTAATTTAAGTCCAAAGTTTATAACCTTACCTAATATTGACCGAAATTTTGGTATAGGCGTTCATAGAAACACCTAACTTGTCCATTTCCGACTGTCCGTCATCACGATATCCCAAAAGTAAATAGAGATAGTTAGCCGAAATTTTGGTGACGTATTCTAAACATAAAAAGTGCGTTAGACCCAACTTTTAAACTATAAAAGTTCAACTAAAAAAATTTTTATTTTTTTGAAACAAAATTAATTTTTTTTGTAAAATGTTTGAGTTCTTCATAATTTAAGCTCAAATTTGGCTAATAAATACATCAATACATATTATAATTACTTAAACATGCATACATATAACTGTATAGACTGGATATTTATAGTATTTTATGAATACTAATAAAAAATTGTCTAAACAAGCAAATTCAATCATATATCGAGTATCTAAACAATTAACTCTGATAGTTGTTAACTTGTTTTACTATTCTGATCGGCTACCCTCTATACATGCAACGCGTCACCATATAGAGAGCAAACATTTGGTGGAAGTACTCAACAAGGGGTAAGGTATCTCTTATATCTTAGTGTGAAGCGCTTGAGTAAATCCAAAAATCTCTACTTGGGCTCCCCTACCATAACTAAAGATATTTGACGCTCAACTCTGGAAGAAAATGGTGTTATAACTTTTAATGTGATATCTTTAAAGCAGTAACTACTATAATATTATTGTAAACTAAATTCATTAAGATAAAGTAAATCAAAAGTTTTCAGTGATAAAATATAAATGTCCGTAGAACTGTCATTTAAAACTTAGTGAATTCATAACATCTCTTTTCATAGATGCAAACAAACTGAATGTTGCAAGAAAAAGTGTTTCATGATTTGAAGACGAAAGAATGTTTAGAATTGACCGAAATATACTTAAATTTGCATATACAGAGAATATTAATGATGTAAGTGAAATTAATAACAAACATTGTTGAATGTTTAAATACCCAATATATGGTTGAATTGGCTAAAATTGTATTGAGTCTACGAAAAAAATATTCCAAACAAAATTGCATGATTAGAAATAATGATAGGAGAGCCCCAGTGAATTTTGGATCTAACTAATCTTAGCTCTCTATATCAGCTACCCCATACATGCGGTACTGTATACAGAGCTAAGATTTGGTGGAAGTAATCATCAAGAGATAGATATTTCCCATATCTTAATTCGACTCGAGTAAATTAAAAAATTCGCGCTTGGGTTCACCATAACAAATACTTTTTGTGTATTGAAACATTTGTTTCTGTTATGGTTTAAAAGTATGAATCGTCGATACACTAGATCTAATTGATCGAATTCGCTCATTTACGAAATTAAACTCAATTTCTAGGTCTAGAATGTGCCATAAAAATTTCAGCTTGCTATCTCTCTTTGTTTTAGAGTTAACTAGTTTCAGACTAAATTTAATATATCCTCATATATTTTATACAAGTCTGAAAAATTGCATTATAAACAAATCTTATTGTACTTGACCCAATCCAATCAATAATCAGTAAATATTAAATATAATAATAATACATTAGGTATTTTGTATCGAGGTAAATTTAAAATGAATATTTTTTACACTATTAAACAGCTTTATGGAGAGATCAAATATAATACTGAGGCACCCAGCATTATGAAAAATCTTTCAATTTTGGTACACAACTCAAAAAATATTTTGATACATGGTATGCACAATATTGACATAAAATTGGATGGCTTGTCTAAGAATTTTTGTTAAAAAAACATTTCGAAATATAAAATCGAATTTCGAAGTCAATATTATGTACACCAAAATTCGCAACATTTCATTCAAGTATTTTTTGAGTTATTTATGCGCAAAAATTGAACTCCTTATATCAAGCACAGTCAGTTTTGTGTAAGAAGTGCAATCCCTCTTAAAGTGTTTTTGAAAAACAATTTCATATCAAATTATTTTAATAACTAAATATAAAATAAATAATAATAAAATCCGTACAAATTTATTTTGACGCCACTTTTTTACTGCACCAAAACACATATGTAAATTTAATGCATTTTATTTTTATTTTATTTTTAATAAATTGATTTACAATTATGTAATTCGACATGCTTACAAGACCGTAACATAGAAGAAGGCTATATTTAATATACATATTGCCAAGAACATGCCACAAATATGTCTTATTAAACGCCAAATATTATAATTAAAATACTATGATATACTTCATGTATGTACTATATTGCTATGTATACATTGATCTCGATAAAATTTGAAAGTTCAAAATAGTGTGGAAATATATTACATTGTCGTTCTGAATCAAATTATCTCGTAAAATTACTTTCGAACTAAATTGAATAATTGAATTTTCGATAAACATGATATTTTATAGGGTTGTTGACTGATACTCATTTTGTTATAATTCATACAAAGAAGTGAAACTAAACTCAGTAGCGGATTTAGGCTTAGGTCTGTAACTCCTTTGGGTGGCAAATTTTGAGGAGCGCCAAAATTTTCAAGATGACTAAAATAAAAAATCGATTGGGTTTTCTGTAAACTGTAAGATCAAATTTTAAAGTTTATTTCATAGCGCTGTTACTATCGAAGCATAGAACCATTTTGAGGATAGAATATCTTTGTTAAAATAATGAATCGGCAAGTACTAAAATTTGAAATATCTAAGTAAAAATCTTTTTATTAATGCTAGCAAATTAAAAACGAATTTAGATTTTTTTCATATTTTTTGTCATTTGATTGGTGGCCAGCCTCATGTCATAATATATGTACTGTTACAAAAGAAAAAGGACGCCATATCGTCTCGGGTCTAAGGCGTCTTCAAACCTAAATCCGCTACTGACTAAACTGGATACCAAAACTTAAAATTTAAATTGTTTCAAAAACAAATAAGTTATAAGCTGTCAAAGATTATACATCTATCTCATTCTTAAAAACGATGTTTAACATGTAATTTATATCCCAGTAAAAATCCAAATTAGAAAGGCTTCAAAAAGAAGTATTTATTAAGAGTCCTTTAAGATGTCTCAGTTATGACATCGTGATCCCTTCTTTTTTACGAAGTCATCATTAAGAATTCTGTAAGTAATCTTTTTTCTGACTTCGCAAGAATTGTGAATTATTTAAGAAGTCTTTTTTTCTAATTTTCGAAGGAATCCAGAATTATGAGCTTTGTAAAAAAACATTTTTATGTGTTCCGTAAGAAGTCGGAAAAATGAGCTTTGTAAGAAATTTTTTTCCAACGTTCTGTAAAAAGTCCAAAATATGAGCACTTTAAGAAGTGTTTTTATCGAGTTTTATATGAATTCAGAAATATGAGATCTCTTTTAGAACTCGATTAGATTTAATTTTTCTGATGTGTATTTCGCTCAAATTCCACTCCACTGTTTTCGAATAATAACCTACCATTTAATTAGTTTTTGTTTCACGGTCTTTGATTTTTACTTTTTTATTAAAGATTTATTTGGTGGAAATTTATTAATTAAAAATTTTAATATTTATCAATTAAGAAGCCGAGAATCTTATTGGTATTTGGAGGGACCTTATCATTATATGAAATAGATATCATTAATGACTATGACTTATTCGACTTGATAGCTTAAAAAGCACATTTAGTAAATACTGTTAGCGAAAAAGGGAACCAGATATTTTATTCAGAGTGTAGAGGAGTCAACGGAGAAAAGGGCGATGGTGATGCAGTTCAAGTAGAAAAAATTGGTTAATTATCCTCGAAAGGTGTATAAAGATAACCTACATATTTCGAACTTATTCATTTTTTGATCCTTATGCACACTATTTTAGAATATCTATTCTTTGAAACGCAATCAAAAACAACAATTTAATGACCATTAATCCTTCTCTATTATGGGCGACTCTTTCACTATTCCTATCATAATAATTCCTAGTTATTACAAATTTATAACAAAACAAACCAATTTAATATTTCTCACAGGACCTATATAAATGGTTGAACATCGTATTTATTACATAATAAATCGGAGGATGTGAACATAACGAAAACAGGATGATATGTAGGTAAAATGTCTATTACGGGGTTATTCGCATAAATAGGTCATATAGAATTAATATCTACATATCTAACGACACAACGACTGATGACTACGTCAACAACGGGGGTTGATTGTATTCTCCCGTTGGCTATATTTGTGTGTACCTACTCGTGTTGCATTCGTATAACTATAAATATTTGAAATAATTACTCTGCTGATATTTGATGAAATATAATATAAACCCCATTTGTGTATAATATGATGTAGGTTTAAATATGATTTGATAATTAATAGTTTGTAGAGAATATTTTCAGAATTTGGTAAATATCCAAATAAAAACATTTTTTACTTGGCATTCAATAAGATATTCATATCAATATGTATATTTTCCTCATATTTTTCTAAATATTTACAGGGTGAATCAAATAGGTTTCTTCACAATTTTAACTTGATGCATTAAAGCATTTAAAATTGCAGATATGACTGTCAAAAGTAGGAATAAAAATTCTTGGCAATTTATTGAAAATTTAGCCCATAACCTCAACATTTTTTAACAAAATTTGCATGTTTTTCGTCCGGTAGCACATTGAGGCCCATGTTACGCCACTTAGATAGAATATTTAATGTAAATCCTATTTAACCGACGCATGTAAGAACGCATCACTGTACTTCCTTGCGTATAAATTGTGTACTACTGTGTTATAATAGACGCAGTTAACCTTTCCTGTCCCCCTCATTTGCCTTTCTACCCTTTTCTTTTTCTAGAACTTCTACAATTTGTGTTTTTATTTCATTGTGCTCCAATGTATTTTGCAATTAATGTTACTCCATATTGAATATGGAGTAACATCCAAAACATGTCGCGTAATTATTAATAAAATAAAGTGGTTAAAGAAAATAATAATAAAAATTGAAGTGTGTAAATTTATTTATCCACCTAATACAATTAATACTGTATTATTTTTGTAATATATTATGTCATAATATTGTATTGTCATCTGATTTACATATGTATGTCAAAATTCAGGTCAATCGGTAACCGGAAAGTGAATCAAATTTAACTTGCAAGATTTGATTACAGAAAGAACTTACTTGTATTAGACTTCATGAAGGTATGTCAAGGTACTTAATTGCCTTACATAATTTCAGTTGTTTAAAATGCTAATGCAGATATCAAAACGTATAGGTTTGAATCCTGTTCGGGTTAAATTGTTTTCTCATTTAAAATTTAATCAAAAAGTTGTTCTTCTTTTCTTTAAACACTCAGTATATGATATTAATTTTTTTTTTTTTAAATACTACATAAATATATAAATATTTTAATAAAATCTAAAATTAATTCGATTGCTATTAAAAATATGTATAATACTTACATACAGGAATTATATATATTAACCACCAGTATGAAGTCAAGGTCAAATATTTTTGAAAAAAAAAAGCGAAAATAGAAAATTTGCATCCAAAGCAAAATTCCAAATAGACAATGTTACGATTTATAACTGGCATACTGGCATTTTTTATGTTTATATGTAGCTGGATATTCTCATTATTCCTACGTAGAATATTTCACTCAAAAAATATAGCAGACAATATGTTTTAAGCCCCCTTACTTTTTTACTAAAATTTTATAATAATATGAAACAAGTGTCTCATTATTTATAATGAGCAAAGTATTGTATTAAATTTTTAACCGACTTCAAAAAATGTTCACAATTTAAGTATATAATTTTTTTTGTTAATTTATGTTTGTTACCACAGAACTTTCGACGTCTAATGGTCCCATTTCAATTTGGATTATATCTGATGTTCCTAAAGGGAGAGAAGGGACAAAAACAATGTTTTGTGATATATGTATTCGCGGATAACATCGACGTTTACGAATCGATTTTGAAGGGGCAAAAAAATTTTTTCATTAAATTTCATGAAAATGAAAATTTTTTCGTGGTTTTATACAACACTGAAAAGAAAAAAATAAAAAAACTTGTAAACAGAAAAGAGCGTTTTCAAATAAATTTACTAAATAGTAAAAAATAATTTTAAATTTTACCTTTCCCAGTCAGTATCAATCTTATCCTTAGCTAAGAAATTGATTGGTTCGCGTTGACCAAGAAAGATAATTGGAAAACACAAGGAAACAATTAAATTTATTTTTTACTTTTTAGTTCAATTTTTTTAATTAATTTTTTGTTTACAAATTTTATTTCCTAGCTGAATTCCATTTCGATTACACCTTTTAAATTCATAAGATTCCATTTCTGTCAGATATTATTTGATCTAATCTTATTAAAATTATGAACACAAGCGAATGGTCTCATTTTTATGTGCGATTGTCAAACTCAACAACTTCGATATTTTTAACATTTATTTTATTAACAAATTTTATCCGCTTTACATAAATAGAAATAACATTTTCACTTTTATAGATAGACGTTCTAATACGCTTTTACAGCAATAGGGGACTGGACTAATTTTTGAAGTTATATTTCTTTAGGCGCTTTATAAAAAATTTAAGTGAGTGAAATTTTAGGAATTTTACCACAAAATATATATCAAATCAATACAAAATGTTAGTATGAGAACAAAAAAATAAAATATGTTAAACAATATGTTATAGCTCTATTAGAGTAAGGAACTATTTATAATAGACAAATAATAAATGTACAAACCATGTATACAAAACAAAATCATAAATAAAGAGAACTTTAAAAGTCAAAAAAAAAAAGTCAAGAAATTTTAGGATGCTTATCACTGTCACACAAAATTCACAGGCTGAAGCTGTTGTTATGATTTATGTTACAGTTAATGTAAGAAAATATATATTTATTTATTTAATTTTTCAAATTTAAACTGAGCTTTATTGACTGTTTTGACTATCCTTTTCCAGCTCTTTTATTCTTTTATTGTATTTAATTATGTACATACAATTAAAAATTGTTTTTTGATGATGCCAAAGAAGTATAACTTCTGACGCGCGTTCATAAGTACACGCACCCATTTTTTATACTCAATATATACATAATAGGTCAGAGTATATTATTTATAGTCTAAAGTTTATAAGGCTAGGAAAATTGTTCACTCAAACAAAATTTTGCTATAGATGTTCATTGAATCACCTAAGTAGTACATTTCCGCATGTCCGAGATTTACGTGAGAATCTGTTTCTGAATTGACTGAACTAATAATTAAAAATCAAATGAAATATAAAATTTGCAATCGATTATAAAATATTTAAAATATTTGCAATAAAAGTTATATATATATATATAAAATTAAACTGAAAACTGTGCATTATGAAATTAAATATTTTCAACAAGCGTATATTGTCAGATCGTATTATAAATATTATTATAATAAAATTATAATCGTTATATCAAAAATCTGTATTTTATATATTTATAATAAATAAATTGAAAATAAATATTAAATATATTTTATTTAACATTATTTATAATTTTATTAAATGTCATAAAAGTGTCAGATTTTAAAACTGTTATATAAACCAATTGGATTGAAATATTATTCAAATAAAATATATTATTATTATTAAAAGCATCAAATTTAAATTGATAAATCAAATTTGATTGTCGAATGTTGGTGATTATATCAAATTAAATATATCGTTATACAGTGTGTCAATCAGTCCATCGACAAATGTGCAATAGATAATTGATTTTGATTTCATTAAAAATAGTTATTCTTCATTAAGCATAAACTACAGGGCATTTAGTTTAATAAACTATAATTTAATTTAATAAAACTGAAAATCATCCAAAATTTGCTTCCTATCCTACAATCCCAAATCGTCAAAAACTAACATTTTCTTAAATCAAACTGCAAGGTGTTAAAAAATCACATAAAAACAAAAAATAACAAGTCGTCTAGGTCTAGGAATCCCGCAAGATCCACAAAACGAACCTCCAAATAAGGAAAATTAAAAAACAATCATTTTTTTATTATTACGACATCTTTAACCGTTTGACTACTTAGACCGGGAGGTTACGGGTTCGATTCCAGACACCGGCAGCCTGAATAATTAATGGGGTGGTTAACTGTCGGTAACTGTTGTCATTTGGATAAGAATGAAGTAACCGACTCCACCCACGGCATAAATTTAATTGTATGTATATAATTGAAAGTAGTTTAAAATAAATAAAGATTAAAAATAATGATGTGGGTGACCTCAAGATACCTATCAAATAACTAATATGGCCACTGGCGCCACTTTTGGTTGGCTGCCAAATATATAAATATTTAAATAAAGTTTCTGAAAATTCACTATGAAATGGGTCAAATTTGACTTGCGAGGTTGGATTACAGACACCAGAACAAAATAGACTTATAAAAATAGGGTAAATCATAACTCACCTAAGTCTATGGATTCAACTCATTACAAGTTTTTTTCATCAGATATATTTTGAACAAGATACGGGTGGGTTCCAGACGTGGCTTTTTCATAAAATATACCATAAGATAATTACTGAACTTTACAAAAAAGGTTTTTTTCTTAGGCGAAAAACCTCGAACTTTTCATAGCCTCCTATTTTATACAGCGATTCGTCTCATTAGTGTTTTTAATTTGGATAACAATATGAAACAACAACAATTTTGAAATCGATTTTCTAATGGAATAAACAAAACTGACAATGAGACACACTCAGGAAAAACTGTTTACCTCTTCATTTATCATATTTTCGAGATAAGGGAATATTATAATGATGACATAATGCATATACATAGTTTCTACTTAGAAAAAAATCGAGGTACGTACAATTTAAGTTATACATAAAGAATGAAATGGGAATACCACGGCAGTTTTACGTTATAAACTAGAAAAAATAGATTCTGAAATGAAAAATGGTTACTTCTTGCTTGGCTAATATTTATAAAAATAATTATTAAGGATTTGAATACTTGGTTGGAAAATGGGAAAATTATTGTTGAGCTTTACTGTTGTGGTTACTCCATAATAGCACACTAAGATGGATATTCGCAGATTTCGGTCTCTTCTTCGGCCTCCGGAAAATATGCCTAGTGTGAGTCTAATAACGATTTTGCTTGGGATCAATCCATTGTATTCGTACAAAGAAAACAATTGACAAAATACTTGGCGCTCCGGCAACGGCTTTTCACGGTCGTGATATAACTTGCGCAGTCTTTGACGCTGACATTGAATTAAGGGTAGAAACTCTTCTAAAATAATTCAAGTACTCTGAATGAGAGACAGTCTCTGCTCTAAATCATTAAATGTATGCATGTGTAAATAGTAACTTGCCTCAATGATAATTTTTTAATGCAGCTGCAATATATGCAAATTAGACAAAAATAACAGCTCTTAGAACTATTTTGTTCCGATTAAGTTAATCAATTAGCCAGAAGAATGGCCTATTTATAAAAAATGATTTAAAGCCTATTATGCGTGGATAAATATATCACTTTTGCACTTCAACAAAAAATAATAAATAGTAGTAGACTGTATCGAGCTAACATGTAATTCGAAAACTGATATCTGTAAAAAGAAAGAGGAAGACAAAATTTTAAAATAAAAAATAATAATTTTTTCCATATATTAAATATGGGCCACAATTAGACTGAAAATAGGAGATATTTGAAAAAAAAAATTTTGTTTTGTGCCAGGTTTGTGCCAACGGCGTCAAAGTGTTAAAATGGTTCAAAATAATCTTCAAATACTAAATAATATCTCACCATGAGTACAATTGTCAATCATCCCTGAATATTCAATAATGGCCCATCAGTATTAAACACATGAAAGTTATCCAACTAGAAACAAATGGTAGTCATAAATAAAAAAATTATTTTGAGCCAATGGTGAACCAAAATTCAATAATAGTACTAAATCATCTCCAAAAATGAAATATTAACTAGCCATTAGCTACTAACTGTAACTAAAATTAAATAATACCTATACAAATTTATTCTGCGCCAACTATGAGCCAATATTTATGGGACAAAATCTTACTAATGACTAGCCAGTTTTTAGTTTTATTCTAAATTCCAATTTGTAATTAAGAAGCAGCATCTATTCACAACGATATGGTAAACTAAAATAATTAAGATAAAAACCAAGCTAACTATGACCTTGATTTTCCTAACTTCTATTTCTAAGCCACAAACCACAAGGCTGTATTTCAGAAAAAATTAGTCAAAATTCTACTTGAGTAATGGAAAAATATCCTTCGTTTGTTGATTAATTATAATTTTACTTGTTATTACATTTCGCAATTATAAGAACAGTTTTGAAAGTCACATCCAGTTTTTTAGGGCATGTATCATTAGTTTATCGGCCTGAATTTTGGTTTTGTGCAAGTCCGCATCGATAGATTCACACTTGAGTTTCGACTGTATTTAAAAAGTTACTTTTAACAAAAACTTTATCTATATTTAAAAGTATATTAAGAGGAGAACCCCTACCGCGTTCTTTGTATCTAAGACCTTTAGGTACTCACCTGAAGGAAAAGATGCCTTCTAACACCAAGTGACAATTATATTGTTATTATGTTTTTCGTCGAGCCGGTTACTAAATCTATGCGACGACAGTGTGCACAATCATCCACCTTCTTTTTTTTTTATTAAAATTGATCAAACTGCCCCTGTATAGATTCGATTCTGCAACCATGTGTCTAAATAATCAAATGAGTGAAGGTAAGTGCCTTTACTTATTTGGCCACTGAGATCTATATTTAGACAAATAAAAGAAAAAAATTCGATTTTCTAGGTCAACAAAAAAGTATTGAAATCAGAAAGTTAATTACAAAAAAAGAATCACATTGAACAACAGGTACACACTTATTAGTTAAGATATTCACATGAATAAGAGTTTTCGTTTTTTTTTTTTTTTTTGTAGAAAAGGTAGTATAATTTATTTTACAAAATATCTGGAGTTTAAAAATAAAAAAATTTCTTAACATATAGCAAAAAATAAGAAAAGAGGAAAAAATGATGGGATTGGAATATCTTTTTCTCTATAGTAATATATATTTTACATTGCCTGTGGGTATACTTTATCGTTGTCTTTCGTCAACAACAGATTTTCTGAATTTTTTTTCTTATCACATCGTTTTTTACCCATAATAAATATGTAACAAATTATAGAAGAGGCAGAAAAGGATACAAGATATAAGTCATATACCTAGATAGATACTAGAAAATCAGAAATGGAAAATGTGTTTTTTTTTAGAAAGGTTTTCGAAACAAAGATGAGATAATCTTGTATATAATCAGTTTATACAGCATGTCAATTATTCTTTGTGACGGTTTTAGTGATCATACCGTTTCAACGAAAGTAAACTGTACTTTAGTTTTGAAAATGAAATGAAATTTAGTTTTTGTGGAAGATGTACACATTCGTTCGAAAAATTTTTCAAAGGCTAATTAGAATTCGCAACAATTCTAATGCAATAAGTTAAAATAGATCTCCGTGATTAAGGATAAGATTATGAATGTTAAATATCATCGAATTTTTACTGGATTCTTAACTTCCCGCTAAAAAAATCGAAGATTTTAAAAAATCGGGAAGTTATTGGTTTTACACCGTTTTGAAAAAATCGAGTTTTCATCATATCTCGACGTTTTGAAGTTACAGGAAGCTTCCCTGGCTACCCCTGCAAGGTTGTCAGTATGTCTGTATGTATGTGTGTGTGTGTGTGTCTGTGTATGTGTGGGTCGTTCGCCGCTAATTTCGATAATTTTTAAAAACGACTTCAAAAAGTAGTAAGTGAAAAATACAAATAATTTTTCAATTAAAAACTTCTATAAATAATTTCTTTATGGCCAACTAAGTGAGGACGTCTGAGCCAATTAATATTCTCGATAAAAATTTGATTCATTGGCTCCGACTTCGAAAGGTAATTTGTAGAATTGTACTGACTATGACCTAAGCCGACTAGCCGACTAAGTGATTAGTCAACTAATCTGACTAAGTGATAAGGCTGGCCGGGTCGACCAGCCGATTAGTCGACCAAGCCGCTCACAGAAAAAAACTTGAACAGACATTTTTGTACGTGGCATGCTTATAAATCTGATTGTTTTTGGTTTTATTAAAGATGTTTAGAATATTTAAAAATGTTTTTTAATTTTTACATGTCATGTACTGGCCATTTTTATTTAATTTTACTGATTATGAAATAAAAATAATAAATTAACCATCAAAGTTTTTACTTAATTTAATACCTCCTTAATACATTTTATTAAGAAACTCATACAAAATTAGAGACCGGATAGTCGGTGCTCTTTACCGAATGGTCGCTGAGTATTCACTGACTTCGAAAGCGGTCGGATTGTCGACTTTATCGACTAGTTGCCGACTAATCAGAACAAGTCTAGTAGTTTCATAATAGAAGTTTTTAAATTATTAAAATTTTCTTTTTAATTTTTGGTTCAACTGCTTTGAGAATCAAAAGTTTGATTTTTATTTTTTTTATTTTAGTTTAATAATTATTAGCATTCTGTATATTTTTACGTCTATAGATATATTTTGCTATAATTTAATTTATATCCCATTTATTGATACAAAAAGAAATAAAAATAAATTTTTTGATTTGTTTCAATTTAAGTATCCATAAAAATGCAATATTGATGTACACGGCTTTTAGCGGCTAGACCTATAGCTTTCTGAATGGGCAACTTCGGTATTAAAAGACTATGCATCGTAAACAATAAACCAAAATCAACACTCATGTATTCCCATTTCAAACGTGGCAAAAAAACTTCTTTCTTTAAAACAATTTAAAATGGAAGCATCCATGAAAAAGGGGCAAATAGGGAAATATTTTTACAGATACTAGATAACTTAGACACTTTTGTAGAAACGGGAAGAAATCACAGAGAAAGTCAAATCATTAAGCGGACGTAGATGTTAAACAGCAAGGTGAAAATTGTTAGTTTATATTTCCTAACCTGCAGATCACAAAAAAAGTCCAAAAAAAAAGCCTAGTCTCCAGCCTCTGTCTTAAAAAAGGTATTTAAAATATTTAAAAGCTTACATATTAAAACTGTTACGAGTTACAGAAAAAAGTCTCAAATAAAAATTGTAGACCATAAAATTAGTTGCCTTTTTTCTATTATTAAAAACAACGAAAGTAAGGTGTCTCTAAAAGTTGCGATTTGTAAAGTTCACCTTCTACACGCTGTAGCTCCGATATCTTTAATAATAGCTTAAAAAAATATACAGAATCTTTTTTATTTAAAATTTTATTCTCGACAATTGGGGATTTGCATGATACTGGATTTGCTATATTTCAATCAAAATGTGAAACTAGGCTTAATATCATAACAAAACTTAAATTAAAATTGATTTAAAAACAAAGATGTTATAAGCTATAATGAATTATTTTCCATCTCAATTTTGAAAACGATACTTTACAGGTAATTTCTCTGGAGAAGTAATATTTCAATTAAGAAGTAATATGTAATTTATCTGGAGAAGTAATTTTTTCTGGAACTCTTACTCCTTTTCATTAGAAAACATTTAATTAATATTTTAAATGCTTTTCTTAAGACGTCAGGGACAAAAGTATATTTTCATGCTAGGTACAATATAAGTCAAAAATTTCGTTTACTGAGGTGTAAAGAAAAATCAAATAATCGCTGTATCTATTAACGTTTTTTTTAATGGTAATGTTCTCCAAGCCCGGATATTTGGATTCATTCGCGTGTGATTAAGATATGGGAGATACCTTACCCCTTGTTGAATATCTCCATAAAATCTTATCTCTCTTTATGGTGTGGCGTACAGGATAGTTGATTAGAATATTAAAACGCAAAAATCGATAGTTTGATTTAATCGAGAGCGTCAAATTAAGATATGGTAGATTGATTACATACTGAAAACTGTACATTTTACTAATCTGAAGATTTGAGCAGGCTCAAGAGAATGGGAGGGTCTCAATCTTATAAAAAAGGCGCACCACCTGCGCCACGAATCAAATCACTGGATTAGTAAAATTGTACACTTTTAAGCTCGTAATCAACCTACCATATCTGAATTTGACCCGCTAGATTCAATCCAACTATCAAATTTTCCGTTTTAATACTCTGATCATATTCGCACGGCACCATTTAAAGAGCTAAGATTTTATGGAGGTACTCAACAAGGGGTAAGATATCTGCCATATCTTAATCTGATGCACTCTATTAAATTCAATAATAATCGCTGGGTTTTCCCTAGCATAAGGAAATTTCCATTGTATATTCATAATTGTAATTAGCTCTGTAAACACATATATTAAATTTGATAGCCATTATTTGGGTTACACTGTAGATGATCAAAAACGAATTATATCTATATTTTTATGTTATATTATCCGAAACTTTTACCTTATACTAGTTGTAGAAAGCTTGCGTACCTAATAAATAATACATTGGATAAGGTTACAATTTTATTTTTTCGATCTTTAGTTTTTATTTGTTGCAATTAAATATCAATAACACGTCAGCTTTTTTTTTTAACCTTTGACATTTAAGTTTATATTATACAAATTGAAACTTTGACACAATTCACTTTGACTTTCACCTTTTAAAAGATTTTTTTTATAATTAAATGTGAAAATCTCTTTTTTTTTTTTTAAATTAGAAATTTATTTCTCTTTAAAATAAGATAAATATGTATTGTGCCTATACCTGTTTTCGAGCTTATATTTTCGAAAATGATAATAACAGAATTTTTGTTTTTGTGTGTATTAGACTTCAAATTTTATTGTATTTTAAAAAAATTAAGATTTTAGCATTTATTTTTTATGTAAATTTGTTTCAGGATGTTTGTGAAAGGTGTATAAAAATGCTACGAGACATTCTAAAACACTAGTTATACCAGGGTAGAGAATTTTTGAAAACAAAAAAAAAAAAAAAATTACAGTAGAATGAAACCAATTAGAAACGGTAGATAATATGATAAAAATGAAAGGAAAAATAAATTATGGGCGATCTGAGTTCGGGATGTAAAAGGGGCAGGGATGAGTGTGTAAGGGTAACATTCGGTTTATCTGAATTTCCAGCAAAACTGCAAGTCCTATGGAAAAAAATTAAATGGCAAAGTTGTATGTACTAAAAAGATCTTCAGCTTTTGCATTCAAACTTTTTTCACATAATCTCAAAATTTATGTGAAAAATTCAAATAACCAATTTTTTGATTTTTTATTTTTTTTCTTCAAAATTTGGTGAAAACTTACCTTTTTATGTTCCAAATACACTGTAATTTTTTATGATTTAAAATATTTATTTTTTCACCTTATTTTTATTAAATATCGAAAAAACATCCTAATTTTTAATCGAAAAATTTTGAGGTTATGTGGAAAAAGTTGTAGATCTTTTTATTACCTACAACTTTGCAATTTAAAGACTTGTAGTTTTGTCGGAAATTGAAATAAACCGTGTTTTACCCTTAAAAATGCTCCCCCTCCTTCTTCCCGAACTTACATCGCCCGTAATTTATTTTTTCTTTCATTTGTATCATATTATCTTGCGTTTCCAATGTGTTTCATCCTACTAGAATTTTCTTCCACTTTTTATCATTTTTTAAGGCTTCTACTCTGGTCTACATAAATTACAAACCGATTTACTAAACTGTTAAACAGTTATCGTCATTTGGAAAAAAACTGTAATTTTACATGTAATCTTATGGAGATTCGTTAGCCGAACAGATAAAATTTATATTTTTGGACTGAAAAAAAGCAACCTGGAATTTCAAACGTCTCTAATAAGTACTCTAGAGAACTAATTAAGCATAAATTTATGAAAATTCACTAAATGGTTTTTAAAAAAAAAAAAACAACCGGTTGATAATATAGTTTTTAATGGGAAAATTAATAAGTACATAAGAAAGTTTGGCAACCGTGTCGTCAGCTGAGACCTATCGTCACTAGCAATTGTTCGTTTTACCTCATTTTAAAATCGTTTTAATTCGTTTAAAGAAACTTTATAGGATATTATTTTATTATGCCATCAATATAGACATGTTTTTGGCAATTTAAGAATTTAAATGCAATGGTTTTAATTTGACTGATTATAGATAAAGAACGTTATCACAAACACAATGTTTGAAAGAGACCACAATATATCATCTTTGACGGTTGTACCAATATTAGAATTATATCACTATTTTACGGTGTTGACTAGATTCTAAAAGATAAAATAATATAAAATTTTATATAATTAATTTATGAAAAAAATTTAATTTAGAAAAAAAATTCAATTAAACCCCTAACTATTCGTAATGTATTCTAAAATAAAATAAAATTAAACCAGAAGTTTAATCTTTAAAAAAATCGAATAAATATTTCTGATTAAAGTTTAATTCATGTCTACATGCGTTTGAGACAAAATTTGTTTATAAAAAATTTTAAATATTGATAATTTGATTTAAAACAAGGCGTTTAAAACAAAAAAATTTATTTTTAGTTTGTAATTTACGTGTCTAAGATTCAATAAAACTGAATTAGAGTATTTTTATAATTTTTATATAAACTAAAATTGTCAATTGAAATAATTTGTTCATTCCATACACTTTTTCCGCCACTTCTATCTCCCAACCAAATGTAAATCTCAACAACAAAAAATGCTTACCTGATTTTTTGGACGAATTTTTTCCTTTCGATTTTCTTGGATAAATATTAATTTTACTGTGACCACAACCCATATTCAAAACACTCGTTCTTCGAAAATTTACGAAAACTTACAAAAACACTACTACAAAAACCACACACTTTCACATACGAAATTTGAGTTTAATTTTTCATTCACTTTTAAATTCACTTCACCTTTTTTGTTTTAATTTCCAGTCGTTTAATTAAGAAATTATAATTTTTTTTTTAAATTGGAAAAAGAAAAACAATTATTTTTAGTTAATTCTTGTTTTTTGTTGAGGGAAAAATTATAATTATTTTTTATAGAACATTCTAGATTATTTTCTAAAATTCACTTTTATTATTATTGGTTTATATTATAAACCATTGTTCGTTCTGAATCTGAAATTAATTGTTTCTGAAACAAAGAGGAAAAAATGATTAGAATACAAATATTATGAATAAATAGGCCGGTATATAGACACAAAAATGGAACGGGTCTCTTAAACCTAACCCCATTCATATTAATTTTTTGGGGATTTTTTTTAATAACCTTTCTAGCTTATTTCTTAAATTATATGGTAGTAAGAAGTCAGTATTCTTAACAATTGTCGCTAATCATATTAAGAATGTGATTAATGTAATTTCAACCCATTCGTTAGACTAGATTCCGGACTAAAACTATTTTATCACTAACATTTTTATTAAAAATATAACTTTTCTGATAAAATTATTTATTCCCTTTATTTCAATGTTGGATAAATTTTGGTAAAAAATAATTTGAAGTAGGGATGTTTATCGAAATTAAATTCATTTCCAGAATCATACAAAAAAAAAAATAAGTAAAAAAGTATTTTTTTAAATACCAGCCTTTATTCAAGGTAAAAGATCTATTAAAATGGAATTATTGTAATAAAATTATAAGGGCGTAATTATAAACACATAGTGGGCGCGCAAGCAATTAAAAGGATTAAGTTTTACAACTCTACCATATTATTTTTGTATTATAATATGTCATAATAATATATTTTTATCCGAATCACAAGTAGAAGCTAAATTTTAGCTCAATCAAACACTCAAAAGTGGGTCAAATTTCACTTGCAAGGTAAAACTAAAAAAAAAAAGTTTGTAGAAATTAGAAATAATAATCTGAGAAATAAAGCACTTTTGGTGAGTGTCTTTTAAAACAAGTCCGATAATATTTAAATGACTTTCAATAGATTTCATGAAACTTAATCAAAATCCAATGTCATCTAATTTCAAAAAGTGAAATATTGATCCATTCTTTAGTTCCGTACGAAATTTTGCTAGAAATTTTATACTTAAAAAGTACTTTTTACCACTCAAAACAAATAAATTCCCTGGTATTTAAAATTTATGAACCAAAATTTTTCAAGGCAATTATTAAGAGGCTTGAATCTGTATGGAATTTTAAATCTTCATAAGACGCGAATAAATTATTTTTTACTTTTAAGCTTATTTTTGAAATATGGTTAAAAATTATATACGTATTTTCAAAATATCGAGAAAATAGAAAAAATTAAATTTTTACAACGCTACGATAATTCTTTTATTATATTATTGTCCCATAATTTTGCACTAAGTTTAAAATTTCAAGCCTCTAACTTACTCAGAAGTTAATTTAAAATCAATTACAAATTTCCGGTCGTTAATAAAAAAAAACATTTGCGATACTAACCTTTTTGTTGAAAATTCTTCACGCATTACAAACTTTTCTAGAAATTCACTAAACACAATTCCGACAAGATAATTCTAATTAATCACAAACTATTGAAAACATTTCATTTCTTCAATCGATGATTTGAACGTATTGTAAACTTATTAAATTTAATATGATAAAAATTCACAAAACGATTATCACAAAATATTATCATTATTAATTTAAAAAAAAAAAAATAATTAAAATAAAATAAAATAAAAACTAAAAAATTCTAAAATAATTGAATTTTATTAACACTTCTTCAACTTTCAACAAATCAATAAAAAAAAATAAATGATCAAAAAAAAAAAAATGTAAATTGTTATTTTTTTTCGTTTTTTTTAACACAATAATTATTTATTTATTTAAATTAATGATTTATTCAATAATATAAATGAAATGAACAAATAAATATTTCATATTGTCGTTATAAAATGTTTTTAAATAATTCATATGTCCATTATGAATATTAATTTATCGTTTTACTTTTAAAATAACTTTCATCACTTTCAGGGAGAGATAGAGAGAGTGTATTGTTATTTTATTACACACACTTGAATGCTGTTGGTTAGTTGGTCGAACGACTACCGATGAACGAACAATATGATTGCTATTCAATTGATTGTAGATTCAATTTGTAAATTATAATATTGATGAGTAAATGGTGTTTATAAGAATCGGTCGGTAGTAGAACTTTCTGGTAGAATGAATCTGTAAATAAGAAATAATTATTTATATTAGATATATAATGTTTTATTGAACTTCATTTATTGTACGATATTGGGTTAATCATTTGCAACAAAGAATAAAAAATTATTTTGAGTATTTGTTAATATTGTATTTTTTGGAAGTTTTAAAAAAGTTTGTGATAATTAGTGATTTAACTGACAAATTTCAAATTTGTAGGGAAAAAATATTCCTACAGAATAAAGAATTTGTCTCTTTATCTAGAAGTTCACATTTTTTGAAGTTTCATTTCGATCACGTCAGAAATTTTTGTCGATTTCCACGCCCTTGTAAAATGTGTACATTGGTTCATTATAATGGATTCAGTCTCAAAATTATATTTCAAATAAAATCTGAAAAGTCACTGTCCTAATTATTTTTACTCAAAATCATAGAAAGTCATCAATGTTCATTGACACTTTTATTCTTTTTTATTTGCGTGACAAGCTTTTACTTTCATTTAAGTACAATAGAACTATTATTTTTCAATAGTAAGTAAAAGGAACTGATATATTCCCTTGCCATTTAACATCGAGCTTGCATATAAAACAAATTGGTATTTTTGTGGATTTTTCCTAAAGAGAGGAGGATAAAATTAAAAATATTTTTTAATCTAACCGCATGCTCCTACTGTACAATTAACAAAAAATTGGCAGTTTTTGAGCTTTTCCCCTATGTGACGGAGTATGCAGATCATGTTTATCATTAAAAATTCATTATCATCGATCCTGAACCAACATGTAGAAGTTCCACTTCATGGGATGCGAATCAGTAGTACGAATTCAGCTTGCAAGATTTGACTCACACTAACAAAGCAAGTTATATAAAAGTTTGTAAAAAGAAAAACGTTTTTGTGGAACTAATTTTGCAATTTTTGGGCATAAAAAATAACTTGGTTTTATATGAGGAGAAGGTTGAAACTAAACACAGTTTTTACTTTGATTTCCTCTTATTATTTCACATCGATTTCAAAACCGGATGTTCCTAGTGTGCAATTAACAGTTAGTAGTTTTTGAGCTTCAAGAGGGCGGAGATCATGCTTACTATAAAAATGCATGTAGAAGTTCAAGTTCGCGAGAAGAGTAAGTGTTTCGAATCCAACTTGGAGGATTTGTAAATACTAACAAAGCTTCAATAAAAGCTTGTAAAATGGAAAACCTTTTTGTGAAACTAATTTTTCAGTTGAATATAATAGTTTAGTATCATAAATTGAACAATAGCACCAAATACTTCAATAGTGGCGTGATCGATTTTACTGATTTGGCTTCTATTCATCTTCAGAGAACTGCACATATTAATTCAAATGAATGCGCCACCTATTCGCCAACCCAATCATCAATATTATAATTAAGTGCAGATTTTCATCATATAGGAAATAATTTGATGTATGAACAGTCTGTTTACTTTCGAGATACATAGAAAATACGTACCACAATCATCTTAGCCTTTCATCTTTCAAAAACTTTCAATATACAAAACGATAGGCAACATTGACTGTTTGACAAGGATATATCAAGATACCAACAGTATCCTATTACAAATATCTTCCAAATTATGTAACATATAGAAAGCTAACATTTGAAGTATATTCATATTCTAAGGAGGGACTTTTGGACATTTAAACTTTACGGGAGAAGTAAGAATGGAAGGAGAAATTTTGTATGAAAATTGTAGAAATTATGTACCACAATCATCTCAGCCTTTCACCTTTCAAAAACTTTCAATATACAATTTTGGGGGAACATGAAGTGTTTGACAAGAATGGATCAAAAGTTATAAAAAATATGTATACCAATTATACCAACTGTACCAGATTAAAAGTATGTTACATTTGGAGTATATTCATTTGCTTCGAAGGAAGTATTGGCAATTAAAACTTTTTGGTAGGAATAAGAATGAAAAGAGAAATTTTATAAGGAACTCTTTGTTTTCAACTGAATTCAGAAAAGGAAGAGGTATCAATCCACCTGTTTATTTTCTTATATATTTGTTCGCGCATTACCTCTTTGTTTATGGACCGATTACAACTTCAAAGAAGTTCCATATTAATTTGAAGAAACAATTCCACCCTTAAGGGAAGAGAATGGGCAAAAATAACTCATAGTGATTAAATTTCAACCAAATGAAAAAATTTTCCTATTTTTATATAACACTCAATAGTAAAAATAAAAATTTGAAAAAAAGAATCACTTTAAAAACTAAAAGAACCAAAAAGTAAAAAATAATTTTAAATTAAAAACTTCCTTGCGAATAATTCGAATTCTGTACTAATCATATTTTCAAATTCGTTGGCGCCAATTGAAAAAGGTAATTGGTCACAGGGAAATTATCTATAGAAGAAATTAAATTTAAAATTAATTTTTGGTCCTTTTTTTTCAATTTTTATTTAAAGTGAAAATTTAAATTACAGCTACTGTACATAAATAGGTAATGGGGGAGGGGGTGCAAAATACGACATCACTCGTTTAAATATACAGGCGGCAGCTAGTATTTTAATATAGCTCCATACTTCTGCTTGCATGCGAGTCATTTTGACGGTACATAATGTCAGATACATTTTCAAAATATAAAAATTATCAAAAAAATTTTTATGTAGCGTCGTTTTAATTCCGAGATTGCAACTTTTTTACTTTCTTTTACTACTATAGTAAATCGTATGAAATTTTCGGTATCGAATTTGCACACAATACAGAAATATATGATTTTAAGGTCCCCTGATTCCAAAAAAGTGTAAAAATACCTCTTGTTGTGCCTCGCAGATTTTGATTAAAAACTATGTTCCACTTTATTCTGTTTTTTTTTTCAAAAATGACTTTAAGGATTTTCTCCAAACTTAGTTAGATCGTTGAGCATATTTAACTCCACAACTTTTGGAAAAATTCAAATAGGGGTGAAAAATTCAACTAATCATATTTATTAGCTACACCCATAATTATGGTATATACAAATTAGTAAAAGAAAGTGTTGGTTTTTTTTCTTAAATTCAACTTGTATTTTTATTTTGAGGTTCGAATTTATGTGGTTCGTAGAGTAAAAATCTATTTTAAAATGACTACAGTAATATAAATACAATAATTCAATTATTATATGTAACATAAACTATGATATTATTCAATCATGTTATGGTTAAAGTAACCAATCAACCTTATAGAATACAAATGAACGTATTTCAATTATTATTATTATATATATACTAGCTGGTACTCGGCGCTTTGCTACCGTAGATGTACAAAACCATATCATATTTAACTTGTATTTTGGATCTTAAATTAGCATTTTTCAATTAGACCTATCAGGACCTATTAAATCATTCAAATCGCACTAAAAAGGTGATGACTGTGTGTTGTACTTTTAACACCAAGCGCTTCCCTGTCGCGGAAGTACAGAAACATATCAGATTAAACTAGTTGATACACGGCGCTCCGCTGCCGTAAAAGCACTAAAACACACGCACATATATTATTACTGTAATCAATAAATCGATAGATTAAATTATTTTGAATCTTAAATTCTAAGCAACTCTGGCATTTTCCAATTAGACATGATACTATTAAATGACTCAACTCACTCAAGAACAGGTGATGAGAGTATGTTGTGGTCTTAAAAATCTCATTCCATTTAAGTGTTACTAATGATAGGCCTTGAGTCGTTGAGTGTTGTTTAAAACGAACTTTCTATGTTCATTAGAACTGGAGATATTGAGATACAAAACTATCACAACATCGCGTTTGAGTATAAGTTGAGAAAGACAAAAGATAGATGTAATTCAATGCTTGATGCTTCATCTGGACAATAATACCTTTCATAAAAAAAAAATACGGAAATCGGCTGGGTAGAACGGCCAATCGGACTCAAAACAGTTATCATCAATTGTTTAATATATAGATAACATTTAGATTCATTGTCAATTCCGCTTTTGTTGCTTTTTTATCAAAACCCTTACACAGGACACAAATAGAGAAGAAGGAATCTTAAGGCTCCAAAAAAAAGCGTTTCAGTCTCTTCATATAACCTTCGGCCCTCGAAATGCTCGATTCGCTTGCAAAGTAATTCAACCCTTACATGACATACGCCTCCGGCCTCAGAGCTTACTGTGCTCATCATGGAAGTAAAGAAGTATTCGTCTGTTAGTCCTAGTTTAGTCTTGGCCGAACAATACTCGATACGCTCGCCAGGTGAGGACAATATTTCGATATTGTTCATACAAAAATACTAAAATTGAAACTAATAATTGGGGAGGGGGTCGGAGGTAGAAAGATGAAAATTAAGGGTTACAGGTATTTTTAATACCATATCATAAAAATTTTCGCAAAAAAATAAATTTGAGTGTGTCACCCTTATCACTTAGAGCTATATTATCAGACCTACCGAATATACACACAAATAATTGCATAAAAATCGGTCTTGTCTCCTCTGAAAAAATGTTTCAGAGGAGGTTGGTGACAAACACTGTGACACGAGAAATTTATATATAAGACGTCGATATATATTATTGAAAGATTCTATTGTTTAGAAGAGAGTGTTATTCCAAGTTCTGTAGACAATGAACAAACATTCTACAATGGATTGACAAACGGATAAACAAATAATATACACTTATATACATTTATAATCACTTTCCTACAAAATTTAAAATAAATAATGCACAAATGAGTTGATTTTGAATAAAAATGTTGTATAACTAACATTATTAATATTCAAAAATTTTACCGTGCAATTTTTCTATAGAAAATGACCGCTTATCGTAGAATCACCCATAAAAATTTTTTTTGCAAGAACGAGATGTATATGCAATCAAATTAAGAGCTTATAAATTACTCGTTTTTAAATCAATTTAATTTTCGATTTTTGTTTGGTATTGAGTCTGATGGATAAAATAGAAAATTTTTCTTATTGCATCTTCTCTATTATTCATGTTTCTGATCTATCTGCACTTTTGTATAGCTCGGGTCATTAAAGCTACTCTAGAATTTTAAATAGTCAGGTATAATATAATATTATTTAAAAGCTTCAACCTAAACTAATTAAAATATGATTTTCAACTCAATTTAATAACAAACCTACGTCGTCTACCTTTTAATAAGGTCTATAGATAGATAGTAGATACCTGCATATAATTGAAGTGTCTCTCATTCTTCGATTCAAGAGATTCCTTTCACAAGATATTCTTCGATGCTATTACAACATTTACCAAACTAGAGTACCATATATTTATTACTAAAGCACGGATCAAACCAATGTAGAATTACTGTTTTAAAATAATAAGCGGAAAACATCTGACAAATAAAATTTTCTATTTTTTTATATTTAGTCAAATATCTCTAATTTTTTCAAAATTGTTACTTATAAGAAAATGTGTGTTCAAATGTGTGTATGAAAAGTTTCCATATTTCTATATATGAAAATATATTGAGAAATATGAAAATATATTTTCATATTTCTATATATTGAAGCTCAAAATTGATTTCTGAATTTGTTTTGATATGTGAACTTCAAATCTCGAAACCCCTTTTAATTGAATTTTTCTAGTAACTTTAGGACTAGAGAAGATGACATGCAACACGCTAAATTGTGTAGTACCACAGCTAAACCCTTTAACTGTTCTCGGGCCTGAAACTGACCAGGGATCCTACTCTAACTTTTCGAGGGCATTTTTGTATAACGATTTGCTTTCAAAATAATGATCTGAATCCCGGCAATAATGTATTCCATTTTAGAAAAATTTCTTTATCTAGAGCATCTCTTTGAGCTTTTTCTCTAGTAAAAATTTTGATCTAGTGACGATTTCTTTATGTTGCGGTGGTCGGAAAAGCAATTCCAAACGTAATTCATTTTAACTAAAATTGTCTTCGGCTTGTTTCAGATAGCTAGAGGCCTAAAGTATAAAATTCATTGATCTTTTAGGGTATCTATCAGCTAGGTTTATGATATTCTTAATGTAATAGTTTATAATGTTCTAATGTATTATTTTTGATGGAAAATAATCCGATCTCAACTTATGACAGTTTTCTGAAAGAAAATTGCACATAAATATAAAATAGTTCAAGTGAATATATTATTATTGAAAATATTTACTTAAGAAATTGTTGGTGTTTAAGAATTATTAGTTCTTAAGTAGATGGTATTTAAATAATATTTATATACAAGTTATTTATATACGATAAGTTCAACAAACTTATCTTTTATATTTGTCACTACTTTCCACACAAGAATCTGTTGATTTTCCACAACTTTTAAAGATTGTAAAAAAAATCTAGCACAACCAAGTATTCAATTTTTTGCAAAGTTGTTTAAATATAGATAATATTCAATTCGAATTTAACTGTACAATGAATCGTGAATTGTACAGTGAAGCGTATGGATAACGGCTAGTTGATATATAAATAAAATACAATGCCAATGATGGACACAGAAAACTGCCAAATGAAATAAAAGTAAAAGCCAACTAATTCTGGTACATGCGTTATATTATAAAAGTTTTTTTTCACATTCCTCTGTCTACGTGATATCACGTCAACAGTTTATCATAATGACACAAATTTTTAATTAAAAATTTGAGTGCCCTAACAAGCACCTAATTATGAGGATATTTAACCTCATTTTTGAATACTTGTTTACTGTTGTTTCAAGATTTTACTGCTAGTTTGGCACTTTAGCAGTGATTAATGCTTGTGAATCAGTGCACACTATAAAAGCTCCCATAAAGCACCTAATTCCGGTACTAATATTATATATTAAATGTTAATTCTTCACATTTCTCTGCCAGCGTAATTTAACGATAGCAGTGCATCATAATGTCTCAATTTTCTTAATTAAAAATTAGACCACGTAATTACATTTTGCAGCACCTAAATAGAACCTAATTTTGAGCATATTTAAATACTTTGCTCAATTGATTAATATGAATGTAATGTTCTGTAGATGTCACCATTTTAATGAAAAAGAGGATCACATTTTTGAGCGTTGTATCCTGGGAACGGTAATTGATAGATGAGACGTTTGTAATAGGACCTTCCCCAACTCATCCACTATTCTTTATAAAATTTATAAATGTTCAATAAATCAAGAAATAAATAAATCAAGAATCATTAAAATTCGAAAGCAAGAATCTTTATAAAGAAATAAATTATGAATAAATAAAAGTTCATAATATATTTTCGAAAAAATTATAGATTTTGAGCGATTAAAAATGTCGAATTGTCATTAAAAAAATAGTATGCACTCTTCAACACTTTTCCACAAAAATAGCTTTAACCTTTCTTTGAAAACCCATTTTAATAAAATCTAATTTAAAGATTAATTCCATATAGAAGTTTTATGAAATATTTCCCAGAATATGAGCAATACAATACGTACGTAGAATACAGTAAAGAATTATAGTAAAGAATAATAATAGACAAAAGACTTGTATTATACAATGAACGAATAATAATAGTTTTTTATAACAAAAGATAGTAAACATCGAATTGAAAAATATATTGTATAATGCTTGTTTTATTTTTAATGTGTCAAAATATGGGGGGCTGGGCGAGTTTAATTTTAAATTAAAAAAAATAATTATAAAACATGGTCTTGAAACAAGTTAGGATTTATGTTTTTGGGTTTTTATAGTAAGCCTATGTGGGACAATTGGTTAGTGTGTTGAGTATGTTGAGTGTGTTCAGTCGAAAGGTCGGTGGTTCGGATCTATATCTCGGTTTATAATTTTTTATTCAGATTAATTGATTATTGATTTATATGTCACTGTTCTCTTTGTATCATACAACATTAAAAAAATTTGCTATTATTATTATTATTTAATATTTTTCAGGTTAGAAATATTTGACAGGGATCAGTGTGAGGTTAGTTTTAAAAGACTCCGATTGTCAAATTCAAATATTTCATAATTTGCAAATTTGAACTTTATCAGTTTCAAAGTGACAGTTGAAGTGAACAAATCAATAATAAAAAACAGTGTTAGAAATATTTGACAGAGATCATTGTGAGGTTAATTTTTAAAGACGCTGCAATTCGGTGAGTCATATTAAAATATTGATTAATTTAAATAAATTTTCTATTATTATTATTATTTCATTATTTTTCAGGTTGGAAATACTTGACAGTGGTCATTGTCAGGTTAGTTTTAAAAGACGCGGAAATTCGGTGAGTCATATTAAAATATTGATTAATTTAAATAAATTTTCTATTATTATTATTATTTCATTATTTTTCAGGTTGGAAATACTTGACAGTGGTCATTGTCAGGTTAGTTTTAAAAGACGCGGCAATTCGGTGAGTCATATTAAAATATTGATTAATTTAAAAAAAATTTCTATTATTATTATTATTTCATTATTTTTCAGGTTGGAAATACTTGACAGTGGTCATTGTCAGGTTAGTTTTAAAAGACGCGGCAATTCGGTGAGTCATATTAAAATATTGATTAATTTAAAAAAATTTGCTATTATTATTATTATTTCATAATTTTAAAAAAATTTGCTATTATTATTATTATAATTTCATTATTTTTCAGGTTGGAAATATTTGACAGTGATCATTGTGAGGTTAGTTTTTAAAGACACCGCAATTCGGTGAGTCATATTAAAATATTGATTAATTTAAAAGAATTTTCTATTATTATTATTATTTCATTATTTTTCAGGTTGGAAATACTTGACAGTGGTCATTGTCAGGTTAGTTTTAAAAGACGCGGCAATTCGGTGAGTCATATTAAAATATTGATTAATTTAAAAAAATTTGCTATTATTATTATTCTTTCATAATTTTAAAAAAATTTGCTATTATTATTATTATAATTTCACTATTTTTCAGGTTGGAAATATTTGACAGTGATCATTGTGAGGTTAGTTTTAAAAGACGCGGCAATTCGGTGAGTCATATTAAAATATTGATTAATTTAAAAAAATTTGCTATTAATTTTATTATTTCATTATTTTTCAGGTTGGAAATATTTGACAGTGATCATTGTGAGGTTAGTTTTAAAAGACGCGGCAATTCGGTGAGTCATATTAAAATATTGATTAATTTAAAGTAATTTGCTATTATTATTATTATTTCATAATTTTAAAAAGATTTGCTATTATTATTATTATAATTTCATTATTTTTCAGGTTGGAAATATTTGACAGTGATCATTGTCAGGTTAGTCTTAAAAGTCGCGGTAATTCGGTATGACGGTTTGAATTAGATTTTATACTAATCATAAAAATCATTATTTTTCCAATAATTGTGTCTATGTTAATGAAGTAGCTCTGCAAGGGTGAATGTACCAAATCATGATATTTGTAAGCCCGGATTGAAACTCCGGCGGTTATCTCTATGGTTTAGGTATATAAAACATACACATTATTGGGAATGTTTTGTTTTTATTTTTAAATGAAAATCAATTCCAACTGTAACCTGAATGACCATACTTGAATAGGTTTTTGTTTGAATTAGATTTTATACTAATCATAAAAATCATTATTTTTCCAATAATTGTGTCTATGTTAATGAAGTAGCTCTGCAAGGGTGAATGTACCAAGTCATGATATTTGTAAGCCCGGATTGAAACTCCGGCGGTTATCTCTATGGTTTAGGTATATAAAACATACACATTATTGGGAATGTTTTGTTTTTATTTTTAAATGAAAATCAATTCCAACTGTAATCTGAATGACCATACTTGAATAGGTTTTTGTTTGAATTAGATTTTATACTAATCATAAAAATCATTATTTTTCCAATAATTGTGTCTATGTTAATGAAGTAGCTCTGCAAGGGTGAATGTACCAAGTCATGATATTTGTAAGCCCGGATTGAAACTCCGGCGGTTATCTCTATGGTTTAGGTATATAAAACATACACATTATTGGGAATGTTCTGTTTTTATTTTTAAATGAAAATCAATTCCAACTGTAACCTGAATGACCATACTTGAATAGGTTTTTGTTTGAATTAGATTTTATACTAATCATAAAAATCATTATTTTTCCAATAATTGTGTCTATGTTAATGAAGTAGCTCTGCAAGGGTGAATGTACCAAGTCATGATATTTGTAAGCCCGGATTGAAACTCCGGCGGTTATCTCTATGGTTTAGGTATATAAAACATACACATTATTGGGAATGTTTTGTTTTTATTTTTAAATGAAAATCAATTCCAACTGTAACCTAAGTGACATTATAATGGATAGTATTAGAGTTTGACTTAATATTTGTGTTTACTGAAGTTCCAGTTGGTGTTAAGAACTATATGATTGTGAACAATGTAAGGTTACCATTACAAGAGGCGGTTATTCGGTGAGATATATTAAAATATTTCTTAATTTGAAAAATTTTATAGTATCATTTTATTATTTTTCAGTTCCTGTAAAACATATTCAAGCAGCAACTTCTATTATTTCAAAGAGTATTATTTCAAAAAATATATAAATGTGAACAAAGGAAGGTTAGTTTTACAAGACGCGATAATTCGGTGAGATTTATTAAAATATTTATTAATTTGATTTGATTGTTTAATTATATTTCAGGTCCCGTAAAATATATTCAAGCAGCAACTACTCCTTGGCCTTAATCAGTGGAAGAATACATCAATAGTTATTATTTAAAATAGTATTAGAAATATATGACTGTGAACAATGTAAGGACATAAAACCGAAATATATTTATGTTTGAATTTTATTTTCTATTAATAATTAAATCAATTTTTCTCTAATATTGGTGTATTAATTTTGATAATAATATTTGAATAGATTTTTGTTTGTACGAGACTGTAAACAAATAATTAAAATCAATGTTTCTCACTTCTGTAAAATTTTGTAAAAAATAAAGTTTAAAATTAAAGTTAAAATTTTTATTTTCAGTGTTAGTCATTATTTCATTATATTTCACTACTGTTTTTGATCCCTGTAAAAAGCTATCATTGCGTTAGTAGTTAGTATTTAGGGTGTTCGAATCTGCTTGGTGGCGGAAAATTTGTATTTTAATAGTTGGTCATTTTTTCATTATATTTCACTACTGTTTTTGGATCGATGTAACTCTTCGAGGTGGAGATAGTTCGGGTGATAAGGTATTAACAGAAAAGTCGATGGTTGGAGTTTAGTCGTGTCCGAAAAACTTGATTAAGTCATTGGGAATTCCCAAGAAATGACGTATTAGGCCTTGATATGTGTTTTGAGATAATATATTGTTGGGCCATGATCGTAAATAAAAAGATTAATACACAGAATATTTTTATAATAAATGAAAAATGTTTTCATTGCAATGGTTTGATCTTGTGTTAATATAATTTATAATTAAACTTAGACAATATATTCTGCCATTGTTTTACACTCGAGTACAAAGAATAATAAAAAATATAAGAATTAGATATTTAGTATTGTTTGAAAGAACTATGAATAATATTGATTTGATTTTTACGTCTGAGTTTTACTTTGAATAATTATTTTACTATGATAATTGAACTAATTCAACTTATTTAACATAATTCAATGTTTTATTGAATTTTACAAACATACTATCAAATATTTTGCGTATTTCATTGTGTTTAAATGGAATAATGTGCATTTTTAAAAGTTTTTGTTGGGAAATTTAACAATTTTTTCAAGCAAATACTACCATAACTCTTGAACCAGGAGGAAAATTGTGAATCGTCTATAAAATTTTCAATAAAAAATCTTTAATAAATTTTAGGTATGTCCAACCGATGTTGGCAAGCATTATAAATAAGAATAATGAAGCCTTTAAAGAATATCAGATCTACAACTTTTGGATGTAACAAACTATTCTAATTATTTTTATTTCACCTTAAAAGGCATTTAAAAAAAAAAAAAAAAAAAAAAAAAAAAAAAAAAAAAACATTTATTTGATAGAGTTATTCAATAGTCCCAGATTTGGAAGTATCCCAGATTTTGAAGTCAATTTTATTAAAAGTCTATGAATTACAACAAAGTCCCGTTTATAAAGAGTTAATTAAAAAAAATAATAATAAACTTTAATTGCGATTTTCATAAATTTCTATTTTTGTATAGACTTTTCACGATTTCGCGAAATATAATGTTCCTATTTGGATCAATTTTTGTTTACTTCTCCAAGAAAATATGGACTCAATTGGACAAGGAAAACCCTTTTGAAAATTACACCAAAAATAGTTGCTCTTTTATGATTGAATACTTGTTTACTGTTGTTTCAAGATTTTACTGCTAGTTTGGCACTTTAGCAGTGATTAATGCTTGTGAATCAGTGCACACTATAAAAGCTCCCATAAAGCACCTAATTCCGGTACTAATATTATATATTAAATGTTAATTCTTCACATTTCTCTGCCAGCGTAATTTAACGATAGCAGTGCATCATAATGTCTCAATTTTCTTAATTAAAAATTAGACCACGTAATTACATTTTGCAGCACCTAAATAGAACCTAATTTTGAGCATATTTAAATACTTTGCTCAATTGATTAATATGAATGTAATGTTCTGTAGATGTCACCATTTTAATGAAAAAGAGGATCACATTTTTGAGCGTTGTATCCTGGGAACGGTAATTGATAGATGAGACGTTTGTAATAGGACCTTCCCCAACTCATCCACTATTCTTTATAAAATTTATAAATGTTCAATAAATCAAGAAATAAATAAATCAAGAATCATTAAAATTCGAAAGCAAGAATCTTTATAAAGAAATAAATTATGAATAAATAAAAGTTCATAATATATTTTCGAAAAAATTATAGATTTTGAGCGATTAAAAATGTCGAATTGTCATTAAAAAAATAGTATGCACTCTTCAACACTTTTCCACAAAAATAGCTTTAACCTTTCTTTGAAAACCCATTTTAATAAAATCTAATTTAAAGATTAATTCCATATAGAAGTTTTATGAAATATTTCCCAGAATATGAGCAATACAATACGTACGTAGAATACAGTAAAGAATTATAGTAAAGAATAATAATAGACAAAAGACTTGTATTATACAATGAACGAATAATAATAGTTTTTTATAACAAAAGATAGTAAACATCGAATTGAAAAATATATTTTTCATCACACCTTAATTAATTATCACCAAACATTGAATCCTTTGAGGATTCTATACGAACATAAAATATTACTAATTTTATAAAATAATTATCGCTCTTAATTTATTCCCACTCCTTGATTATTACCCTTTGGGGGAAGTAATCAACAAAAATTTACTCTTTACAAAAAGTAATGGTTCGTGGATCCAGTAGATTTTTTCGGTATGACGAAAATTTGTAAGTGACTTAATTAAGATTAGTAGTTTCTTCTTCGCAAATTCTGAAAAGTGTGCCGTGTTTATTCCAGAGTCCTTGAAAAAAAAAAATTTAGAAAAACTACGTGTTTTTTATCCGACATTCTGAAAATAATAATTTGTAGACTGGTGGACAATGGGCACTGAGTTTCATCAGGTATCGCAAAACATGATTTTTATATTTGTTACTGAATGATTATCCCATTAACAAATCAGACGAATGTGGGTCAATTTGAAGTTTGTCGTCACAATCGGGAATTGTATGGGATCCAAAAAGAAGGCACATTTTTCTCAGATTTTGCGTATAGGAAAAAATTGCTAAATTAATCATAATTAAATCACATTAAAAGCTTGGTTCTTATCATACTGGAAAATCCCATTGAGCTCTCCGATTATTTGACTTTCAATATGCGCTTTGTGTAATTAACATAATATTCATGAAATTTTCCTTGTTAATTGGGAAATTAAAATATTATTGAACAAAACAGTGATTTTGATAATTAAAAATTTTCTGAAATGTATTATACCTATCGGCGAGACCTGGATTTACACATGTAGCACGAAAACAGCTCTGTTGTCATCAAAAACATCATAGGAAATCATGTTGACTGTTCTCCTGATTACCATGACTTTGTCGACAATCCTTCTAACTGATCAAATAGTCTTTAAAGTGTTTGGATCTCTGATTATTCGTCAGCATTTCATCCAAAATCAAGTAAATATATGATTCCGCATCTAACGTATTTCTCAAGTCTAACTCTGTGTTTTCCGATTTCCGCGATTGAAATTATGACTTCAAGAAATATGTACCGGAAAATACGCTGAAAAAACGTATACAATGAATTCAGATGAATTAAATATTTTCTTTGTTTGTAATTTAATAATCAAGTTAAAAAGTGGTCTTGGTCTGATCAAAGATCCATATCCAGAACGTCTTATTTAAAATATTTTCTTCAAATATTTCATTTTGAGTGCACACTAACTTATATAGTCGGAACGTTAAAAAATCTATACGGAATCCTAATTGATATCAAATTAAAATTAATCCTACTATTTGATATGTCGTCACAATTCACAATTTTTACAATAAAATAAATTATTTTTACCAACAATAAGGAATACACCCTTTTGAACCAAGCTCAACCCTAACAATACGGAGGGAATAATCGTTGGTAGTTAATAATACATTCATTATTGAATGTTGAATGTTTAGTTAATGATAATAATGGTAATAATAACCGGTATAATATCAAATAAATGTCTAGAAAATTGTGTTGACTGACCAGATTATTTATTTTTTTTTTGTAGACCAAAATATTAATTAGCGATTATCATCGATGTCATTTTTGGAGTCATTTGAACTTATTGACCGAACGAAATGAGATCTATGGTATAACTAGACGATTTTGCATCTATCGTTTGTTCCGCTGTAAGTTTCGAACGCCTTGTTCGATATTGACGAAATTTGGTAAACGCATTGATCACGCTCAGAAAATTCACGGTATAATTTTTAGAAAATTTTCATTTCCCCCTGTTGGAAAAACCCTCTTTTTTCCAAAATATACTCTTAAAAAAATTAATATTATTATAGAAAATTTCATTTTCAAGGTGTTGTGCATAGATTAATTCAATTTATGAAGATATTTTTTAATACAATTAGTTCTCAAAAGAGACGTTTATAAATTATCACCTGGGCAGTAAAATTCAATAAGGTTTTTGTTTATTGGTCACTCACCTGTGGTTTCTAGACATTCTTTTGGAACTACCCCTATTCTATGATATAAGTTAGACTATAATATAAATGATAACCATGAGTATATGAATAGTATAAATTATTTTTAATATTCATAGCATTCCAAGACTTTCTTCATACTGTTTGTAAAAGCTATTATAAAAGAGATTACCCTGCATATCAAAATGTGAAACTAGGCTCAGTACCAAATAAATTTCGAAAATTAAATTAAAATTGATTCAACATCGAAAAAGTTATAAGCTTTTAAAGATTGTTTTCCATCTCTCTTTTTGAAAAATTTTTTATTATTTATGTCTTTTATGTTATATAACTTTTTTTATTCACAATCAACTCATTTGTGCAAACTAACATTATTTATGTTAAATTTAAAAGGAAAGTATATATAAATGTATATAAGTACCATGGACATCGATAGGACCTCTTATCGAAGAATGAAATTATGTATAATCACTATGGAGATGAACATGTGTGACGTCATTTATGGTAATCTCCATTTTTATTTAATTAAGAATTTTGTACGTTCATATTTTGGCTATTTTTTAAGATTAGTGATAAAAAAATTTTTCTTCGGTAATGTATAAAATTGTATTCTAACATCAATAAATCGAACCAATTTCAAGCGATATCTTTAAAACTAGGAATCAAATCTTTAAATAAGTGTCATTAATTGTTTTCCTAGACCTTAATAACTCCAGAAAGTGAAGAAATCATTTTGATTTTTTAGATTACTTTTTAATGTTAAATGCGTAATTAATTCCCAAAAAAAAGTTTATTAAACATACACCAAACACTCCTAATTTCTGCGAGGGAAAGAAATGGAACTGTAAGTTTAGAAATTTAAAGTGTACATCACATTTCTCTTTGAAATACTTCTTTTCACCTTGCACAAACACAATAAAATTACAAAACAAACAATTTGGGTGAAATTAATTCACTTAGGGGATACCAAAAATTTATGATTATTTTCGCGTCACAAGAAATTTGGAAATAATTCCATTAGCAGATATATATCATAATGTCGATCTTTATAAAATAAATTTATGTTTGCTCAATTTTATTCGTTTCCATAGCTACGCTAAATACTCTAGACTCAAAAACCCATACAAGAGTTAAAATCGAAAAAAAAGGTATGACAAATTTTCCGTTTTTGTTTTACACATAGTAAATTTATAAAATTTCGAAAGGATATCTTAATATTTTGTAATGTTAGCAATATAAAAAATAAACTTCAATCCTTTGTAGCCTTTAATATACTAAAATTAAAGACCATGTGTTTACATATATACATGTTCCAATGCTAATAATACGTTAAATATACTACGTATATGAGCCTACCCTGGATATATATCGCACCAGGCTTGTGTATAATAGTATAATATATTGAACCAACTATGGTAAAACGGCCGTGCCGTGTCTAAACACCTGGCTCGTTCCATCCATTATGATTATTCTTTCTTCTACTGTCTGTCTGCCGAATTAATTATAATAACTTATAATAAAATTCATTTAAACAATAATAAATTATGAAATACAAAAAAAAAAAAAAAAGTATAAAAAAAACCGTGGTGAATGAGTGTCGTGCGTTCGATGATAATGTCAGTCTGTTGGATGTGTGCGATAAAGTTTAAATATAATTGGTTTAATTTGTAAATACGAGGGATAAAATAAAGTATTATAAAAAGTTTTCAATTAACTAAAATATTTTCTATATTTGTGATTTTTTTTTTTCAGAAAATATATGATCGATTGGTTTACTGACGCATTTTAATCCGAAGACAAAGAAACAGCCTTCTTAGTTTTATTGCAAGCCGGCTGGGCCTTTAATTAGTTATATTACAGAATTTTCAAAAAACTATTTACGCAATTTAGAAAATTTGACCTTATTTACAAAGCTACAATACTTTTTCAGTCCCTTATTATGGTTTACGTTCTGTGAACCATGGTACGCAGATAATTTATGAGACCAGAGACTGAATGAATCGACAGGGATAGTAGCGCCTGAGAAAGTATTCTTGTCTGTTTACTTACTTAGGCGCCACTATCTCTGCCGATTCTTTTAGTCCCTGGTCTCATAATTTACCTGCGTATGGTCCACAGAGCGTAAGTAATCCCGCGACAGAAGCAAGGAACTGAGCAATTAAAATTGAAGTAAATAATTGATAGGATTCCCAAATTATAAGAAATCTTATTAATCAAAAAGAAAAACAAGCTATGCAATATTCCCACATATTTCATTCAAAAAAAAAAAAAAAATTATTGTGTCTCTCCCGCATATTGGCAATATGTCACAAGAAATTGGAAACCTCTTTCGGATATATAATATACAACCAGCTTATAATAATAATGGTAATTTAGGCAAATCAATTTTTAATGCTAAAGAATAAACCCCATCCTTAATAAAAGTGTTTATAGATTATCTTGTCTGCAATGTAATGCCGCTTATGTTGGTCATTCGGATACCTCATTTTCGCATACATTACCCCACCTCGTCAATTGATTGTAATGTATATATTTAGATGATATCAAAACTATTGATTATAAGAAAATATATTTTGAACAGAAGTTGTTCTAAAAAATTGATCATTTTTTGTATGTGGAGTTTTTTTTTTATATCTATCACCAATTAGTCTAATCAATAAATATATAAAACATGGTTCACCACCTCTAACTCTGCAAGAACAGCACCGATTTTGATTATTCTTTTTTTAAAAACTTTGTTTTTATATATTATTTAAAATCAGAAATGTTTACTTTTGGAGTGGAAAAATTATCGGGGGATGGTGCAACCCCCTCCCGAGAGAGCAAAATTGTACTTTCAAAAATAACTATATGAATCGACAGGTCAACAAATTATAAACAAAAAATGAACTCCCGAAAAACTCGAACACCTGGCATTTTATTTGAAAAATTGTAAGTATAAAGAAGCTATCATTTAACCAAGAACCCACTGTCCTAAAAGTAAGAGCACACTTGAGTTAAATAAAGGATTTTGAAATCATTAAGCGTTTGTTTGAATCAAAAGAGTACTTTCGGTTGTGAAAAATAATGTATGAAATTTGACAAAAATTAAAATTTTATGTAGAAATATTCTTAAATATTCTATTCATTATTAATTTATTATCTTAAATTGAAAATTCGATATTTTTATTTTTATATCATGTGACCTAAAACACTAGGCTGTGATGTCATTTTGGTAGAAATAATTAGATATTTATATCCGTTCAGTCTAAACAGTTATTTAGTAAAAAAAAATAAATGAAATTGTTAGGTTATGTTTGGTTCTCAATGTGTTCTATCAGTATTCTCAATATTATATACCGATATTACGTCATCAAAATGACAGACAGCGTTTTTACAGGAATAACAATTGTTTAAATTTTTTATTTTAATGTAATTTGATGGCAAGAAATCGTTTTTATTTTGCAAAAATATTTATTTTTTGTGACTTTTTATTAAAAAATCAATATTTTGAAGTACTTTTTGAGGTAAACTCCATATAGCGGTATTATAGATATCTCAATCGATTTATATAAATAAAGTATTATTACAATATTATTTGTGTAGGTCTTTAATTCAATATACTTATTTAAAGTGTATTTACTATTACTTTATTATAAATTAGAAATAAATATAGTTTAATAAATGATTGTTGAAGACATTCGTGGTGCACACCATTAAATAAATAGCATCAACATTCTAAATAATAATGTTGTATTTATATAACATATAAAAAAACTAACATTAATAAATTTAAGTAACATAATTTCAATTGTTCAACAATGTTCCGTTTAATATCATTCAACACGTCACTTGAAATAATAGATATTTTACTTGTAGATAATTAACTATAGAATAGAAAGCTTTTAGAAGTTACCTCTCATAACCTCTCAACGACACTTTTTATAATAGCACTCCATAAAGTAATTAAATTCATTGACCAAAGAGGCGCTGTTTTTATAAAATCTTCACAGATATGCTGATGACGTGGCAATAATCGCTAGGACAAAACAAAAATCAAATGCTTTGCTTAAAAAATTAGAGAAAAAAACGAGAGATATGATTAACTATCAACTTGAATAAAACAGAATATATGAAAATTGCAGAAACGGAAGAAAGGTAGAACATGTGCAATTAGAAGGTATAATTTTTAAAGCTGTTACTCAATACAAATCTCTTGGAGAAATATTGAATAATATGGTAAAAGCCTACTAAAAAGCAATTTGTTATCCAAAAAAAACTAAAATTAAAATATATAAAACCATCTTAAGACAAATAATTACATATGGGAACGAAACATGTACTCTTAGTACAGAAGATCAAGAAAAGTTGAGAAGATTTGAAAGAAAAATTTATTAGAAGAATTTACAGGAGCTATCAGACTAAGGAAAGAAAAAAATAGTATGCCCAAGAAAATCATACAGAGAACAGTCAACGCAACTAGAAGAAAGGGATGGCCTCGACTCAGAAATAGAAAAGAATGGCGGCGGATAGTTGAGCATACCACCCCGAACTACAGTACCAGTGCTGATGATGAATGTTATGATTTTCATAAAAAATTGTCAATGGAAGAAACTGGATCAAAGGGATAATCAAGCCAACTGGGTAACTGGCTAGCTCGTTAGAAACGACATAAAGATATCGCATATGGATCATTGTCAGTTAAGAGGTAAAATCTATGTTTATGAAAGCTTTAGGAATTTACGTTATGATTCTCTTCAAAAATTGTGCTCTTGTAATATTTTTTTCCTTTTTGTTTTTAGTCGGCATTATTATCGTTAAAAATGATATTAAATTTTAATTAAAAAACAAAATTTGGGTGAAATCAATTGAATTTATTTATATTTTCTTATACAGAACTCCAAAAAATCAATTCTATATTAATATTTCAATGTCTATGATTAATAAAATTTTCCAATCAATAACATAGTAAATTAATGTAATATTTTCAGCACCTACACAATATTAGATATAAAGCTAGAGTACATTTTTATGAACTCATGAATATATTGAGAAAGTAGTTATTCCAAAAACATTGAACAATGTTGTTCATATTCAGAAAGTTGCATTTCTAATCATGTTTACGCATACGATCCTCGATTTTTGCATACTGAAGTACCTCCAACATGCTAATCAAGTTAACAGAGCAAAGTATTCAAAAATAAATTTCCTCAAAATTAGTATTTCCAAAATTAAATTAAGTCTTCAAATTTTTAATTTAAAAAATTGGGTAATAATTGGATGCACTGCTGCCATGAAATCACGCTGACAGAGTAATGTGAAAAAATAACTTTTATAATATTATGTAAGGACCAAAATTAGGTGCTTTTTGGGTGCTTTTATTGTGTGCCTTCAATAAATTAATTTAATTAAAATTACAATAAAATTATTGCACTGATTCACGGACACAAATCACTACTAAAAATAAGTGCCAAGCAGTGACATCTTGAAATAACAGAAAAAACTAGTCAAAATTGAATATAAATATTCTCGAAATTAGGCGCATTTTGGTGCTGCAAAACTAAATTAGGTGCACTAATTTTTAATTAAGAAGCACTAAGTCATTAAGATGCACTGCTACCGTTTTATGACGTTGGCAGAGCGATATGGACAAATAACTTTTATAATATAATGTAAGTGCCAGGCTTAGATGCTTTTATGGCGTACCTTCTGTAAATTAATTTAATTAAAATTATCAAAAAAATCCATGCAACTTCAATTAATGTAGAAAAGTGTCAAACTAGCATGTTGCACGGATATTTTTGGTAATTTTGATTAAATTGATTTAATGAAGGCTCTCCATAAAAGTTCCTAAAAAGCATCGCTAATTTGATTACTTATATTATATTATTTTAGTTATTATAGTATTTTTTCAGAATTGCTTTGCCCCAGCGTGATATCACGGTATCACACCTAATTTAATTTGGCAGCACCTAAAAAGCACCTAATTTTGAGTATATTTAAATTCAATTTTGAAAAATTTTCTCTGCTACCTTGACTGGTATTACCTCTAGCCCCTCCGATTTAATGTGAAATATACTTACAATTATTTTTTGAGAGAAATATTTCAAAAACAATATTATAATACGTATTGTGTAGCTAATTGTATCTGCATTAGAAATTTTAAATGACTCACATCTCTGTGTCTTTCACAGGAAACAGAAACTATTTCGACAATGAAGAATGACTTGTGTTTGAAATAGAAATATTTTTATTTTTGACAGACTATTTCTTACATTCGATGTATAATTAACGCCTACTTTATTATCGCAAATTAATTATAGATCGAATTGATGGGTATGAGTACATCTATGTGTGCGGTTAAAACAAGTTTTGGAAAATTTGTACGCTTGATTAATTAATTAATTAATAACATTGCTTACATGTCTATGTCAATCAATCAATTTTCGCCCACTATTATATTTCAATACAGGGTGCTACGAAAAATTTTAAAAATTTAAGTAATTATTACAGGTTTCCGAAGCTGCGGTTTCCTTCATAAAATGCAAATCTTGTCTTAACTCTAAGAGAGTTCATTTTAATATAATAGATTACAATTATTATTTTTAATTTACTTTTTTTTTTTAAGGGGCAAGATTTAAAAAAAAAAAAATTTCTTTCTATTTTTTCAATTTCTCCTGATTATACTTTTTTAATACTTGTATATCGCCAAAACTTTTCAAACAAATTTTTTATTTAGTTTTTGATGTTTAAAGGGAACCTTTAACCCTTTAAAAATCAGAAAAACCACACCTTTTGGAAGGTTAATTTTCAAAATATGAAAATGCTTCTTTAAAAAAAAAAACGCCGATATTTTAGAAACTAGTCGCCTTATCATTAAATGGAGTATTTTTTAACTAATTTTGGCCCAAAAAACTCAAAATGAATATCCATTTGACGATTGGGTGAATGCTTTTTGACATATCAGCCAAAATTAAATTCAAAAGACGATTTCACGTAGCTATTTTAGACACTATCTTCAAAAGTGGCCTTCCTATCATTAAAAGGATTTAATTTTTGAATCAAAATTACCCTAAACAAGAAAAAAAAAATGTTTAGCCTTTTTGAAAATTTGGAAAAAATTAATAGAACAGGCTTTTTCCTTCAACTTTGTTTTGCGCTGAAATAATTTATACATAATAACAATTACCATATTTTGTAGTATGTTTAACATATTCCTAAATACAAACATAAACTGGTATACGATAATGGACTGATTGACTGTCTTCAAGAAATCATCGTAGATGTCTCTGCGTGTCATTAACACTTATTGCCATCTATTATCTTTTAAATGACTATAGAAAAATATTGTAAACTTAACTATATCTTTAAATAACTATTTATGTTTTATCATTCTTAAATTATAGTGTTTAATATCAAACATAAAATTTTTCATTGTATTTAAATCTTCGATGTTATAAATTCTTTCTCTTCGAATTAATTGTATTTAAAAATTATATTCTTGTGTTTATATTTTTAGTGTAAATTCTACTATGCCATTAAATATTTCTTAATATTGTTAAATCGATTCATCAAATAATTATTTTGTGATTTTATTGTTAAATTTTAATCGTATTAATAATTATATTTTCTAACTAGTAGTAATAAAAAATTAATGTACAATTTTTATAATTGCAATAAATTTAAATTTTGTGTAACTAGTAGATTTAAAAAAATAAATTAACAAAAAAATTAATAATTAATTGTACTTCAACCATTCATAATTTCATCTTGGATCCCAACCATTTTTTTAAAATAGTTCATTTACTAAAAACGTTGGTAGAGGACAAGGGTTCGGCAATCTATTTTTGGTTTATTATCTATGAAACTCAGAAACTCAAGTCAGTAATTAGAATTTCAACTAATATATGACATTTATTCATTGACGCAAAATAATGTTATAAAATTACAATCCTTTCGTAAACTTAAATTATTTTTAACCTATTTGATATGAAGATAAGCCTTTAAGCACGCAAATTTTCAAATATTGTACAATATAAAACATATCCTGTCTGATATAATATCGGTCACTTAAACAGAATAGAGGCAAGCGTCTAGGTTACCAGCAAGGTTATTTTAAATAATAGACCAGAGTAGAAGCCTTAAACAATGATAAAAAGTGGAAGAAAATTACAGTAGGATGAAACCCATTGGAAACGCAAAATAATATGACAAAAATGAAAGGAAAAATAAATTACGGGCGATCTGAGTTCGGGAAGTAGGAGGGGGTAAGAGGGTAAAACACGGTTTAACTTTTGTATTAACACTTTTTTCACATAAACTCAAAATTTTTCAATTGAAAATTAGGGTGCTTTTTCGATATTTATTCAAAATAAGATGAAAAAATAAATATTTTAAATCAAAAAAATTACAGTGTATTTGGAACATAAAAAGGTAAGTTTTCACCAAATTTCGGAGAAAAAAAAAATAAAAAACCAAAAACTTGGTTATGTCAAATTTTTCACATAATATCAAAATTTATGTGTAAAAACAAAAGCTGTAGATATTTTTATTACCTACAACTTTGCCATTTAACTTTTTTCCATAGGACTTGTAGTTTTGCCGGAAATTCAGATAAACCGAATTTCAGCCTTAAACACTCACCCCTTATCCTAGTTCCCGAACTCAGATCGCCCGTAATTTATTTTCCGTTCATTTTTATCATATTATCTTCCATTTCAAATTTGATTTCATTCTACTAATTTTTTTTTGTTTTCAAAAACTATCTACACTGGTATATATAAGGAATAAAATAAATTTTATTAGAAATACATACATTAATAATTAACGAGCATGTTACAATTATAATTTTCTTTTCCTTTTTACATGAAAAATGAAAATATTAAAATATTTTTTTATCATGAACAAAACATCTAACCTTCATTTCTATACAAAACCATCTGCACACCAATTTACCTAAATAATCAGTGTACTTCCATTAGATTATAATAATATGTTAATTAACCAACCAACAGTTTAAATATTTATTTTTAATTAGTTCGAAGATATCATTTTAATTTCTTTATTAAATTTGACAATTTTAATTAAAAATAGCTCAAATGACTTATTCAAAACTTAAGTACTATATAATGTTTATGGCAAATTTTTTCATGATGTGTTGAAGCTAATAGTCTGTATATCTACTGTCGAAGCTTAGAGAAAATTCTCAAAATAGGGTATGAACTTTTGAGTAACAAAATCAAAGTTTGATTATAAAAGTTTCGACAACTGGTGAAAATAACATCACTTATTTAAGGGATTCTAAAAGTGGACAATGTGAGTGAGTACTTCTTTACAGTAATTTTCCAATTTCTTATTTTCACTTTTTCACTTCATTACAAAAAACGGAGATTTTTCGAAATTTTTTGAATTTTATTTTCTGTTTTTTGAATAGAAAATAATTATTTAGAAATCTGAAATTTAGAGCAGAAATGAGTAATATAATGAATATAAATTTAGCTCAAATATTTTTCAAGAGGAAGTTATTCTTACAAGATTATGTAAGAATAACTTCCTCTTGAATAAAGAGGAAGTTTAAGTCAAAATCAAAGTTAAGTTACAGTTCTTTAAAATCAAAGTGAAGTTACAGGCGACAATCAAATTATTGGCCTGTAATTTGCATTGTCAGCCAATCCGCAGACCTTTTTAATACTTTTTATACTCGACATACAAAATATGCCAAAGTAAATTAGTTTTAGTCTAAAGTTTTTTTTTTAAAAACTTCTAGAAAAAATGTATTTGAAACAAACATTTGTTTGAAATTGTGGAGAACTGAAACACTTTAGCTCAAATTTTGGTAATTATCACGTTTTGGGAATTATAATACATTTTATTATTATGCAAGTATACATAACTGTGTATGGATATTTACAGTATTCTATGACTGCTAATTTAGTCCAAACAATGATATTCAGTCACATGTCGGGTATCTAAACAATTAACTCTGTTAGTTGTTATCTTCACTTGTTAATTCTTGGTTTCTTTTGCTAGTCAGACCAGCTCCTTCTTTCCTTTAACTGTATATACTATAGATTGAAGTTAGAACGATGATCAAACTCAGATTAAAAAATAAGCAATATAAAATTCCGAGAAAACAGAAGTTTGAAATTTTTAAGGGACACTATTTTGTGGTGATTTCATTAAAAAATATGAAAAATATAGCGAAGCGGACAGATTACGTCTAGCTACATAGGAATTTATAAAAATAGAAATCATTTGTTTTGAGAGTAAAGTAGAAATATGTCTGGAGAAAAATTGATTAAACAATTTTTAAATAATGATTTATGTATTTATAATGGTAGTGAAAATGTACTATAAATTTATATTATTTCATATAAAAATATACAAATTAATGGGTATAAAAAGAAAAACGGAAAAATAAAACATAAACATTAATATTTGCCTTTGTGTAATAATTACCTATGCACCATTTTGAAAATATCATCGTATTTTATTATAAATTTTTACATTTATATATATAGCCTACATTCAAAACACGAAATGTTTTAATATTTCATCCATTTGCAGAGCTAGATTTAACCTTAATGCTGCCCCTGGGCACTCTGCAAAACAGCGCACCACTACCGAAATTTTACATAAAATGAATAAATGTTCTATATAGTAAAATTTTCAGTAGGACTTTCAACAATCGGCTGAAACGTTTAAGAATATTCTAGAACGCTCGAAACCCGAATTCGATCGATGTAGCCGTTCAGAAGTTATGTGGGGTTTACATGCTTTTTAGAAATGGGTTCTAGGACCTTAAAACGCCGATATCTGATAACAACCCTTTTAAACCAAATTGGATGGAAATCAATAAATTAGAATTTTTGAAAATTTTTTATTTTCGTGACGGGAAATTGAAAATTATGAATTTAAATAATTCTTAAAAAACCATTTAACACTAAAACTTTTTCTCAATTTTGTTGAAGAAACTGCAATATTTATAATTTTGACCATACTCTTGATAATGAAAAGAAATTTTATCTGTTATAATTTGAAGATTGAAACACGATGAAACTTTTTAAAGCATTTTCCCTAAAGTGGAGAAAATTTCTTTTCTCACTCTACCAATTTTTCCACCCCTAAAAATTTGCCGCCCTGGGCACTAGACCCGACTGCCCCAATTATAAATCCAGGGCTGCTTATTTGGTAGTCATTAGATAATAAATAACTTGGTAATTTTTACTTTACTTTATCATTATATTCATACTTGTTTTAAATCAGGTCCATGACAATATATACTAATAAATAATCATGTTAACCCCACCATAAACACAAAGTTGACAATTAAAAATTCAATGTATTTCTGGGTTTCGTCGAACATCCCGACTTCTTCAGGCAATCTTAAGGAATGCATACATAAAATAGATACATTTTCATCCAATATAACTTGTCAAATAAGTTATCATAATTATTATTATTAAACTATAAAACAATAAAATATTATTCACTTTATTGCTACGTTTCATCTGATATCCTGACTTCTTCAGGAAATGTTCAAATATACATACATAAAATAGATAAACTTGCATCGAATATAACTTGTCAAATATACAAAATGTCAAATAAGTTATAAAACTGAATTATTATACGTAAAGTATAAAATAATACAATATTTATTTTATATAATAAAAATACATCAAATTCTATAAATATATCTACACAATTTTTTTAAATAAAATTCATGTGTTATATCAAATACATAATAAAGTATAATGAATTTTTGTTATGTATTACATTTTATACATGAATTTTATAAAAAAAAATATATTTAATGTCTAGATATATTTATAGAACTTTTATTAAATAAAGTAAATATTGTATTGTTTTATATTTTACATATAATAATTAAGTTTAAGGACTTATTTGTATATTTGACAAGTTATATTGGATGAAAATTTATCTATTTTATGTATGTATGTATATTTGTAGATTGCCTGAAGAAGTTGGGAAATACGACGAAACGTAGCAATAAAGTAACCGAATTACGAAATCATCGAAACACTAAAATTATCACTTTCAAAGAGTTCATAATTAATTTTTTTTAAATTAAACTAATAATAATTATATTTTTATTATTAATATTATTTATTTTAAAGTTTTAAAATTCAATGAAAAAAAAATTTTTTTTTTCTTAAAACCGATGGTGTAATTCTTAGAGATGAGTTTCGTTTCTTACATTGATTATCACATGCTTTCCTATGTACGAATTTCTGCTACTGTTTATAGTAAATAAATAAAAAATAATACACATAAAATCAGAAAATGTAGAATATTTTATTTTGAAATATATAAAACAAATAATATAAATGAGCTGCTGGGTTTATGGATATTCGTATAAAATACATACTATAATATTTTAATAATAATATTTGTAATCGTAAATAAATAAAATTAATACATAAATATTAATTATTATGCATATTATTACCTAGATGATTTGTATTGGTCGAAGGGTATTCTAAGAACCTGGAAATAGGGCGACGGCACGAAATTACAAGTATGCATACAGTAAAAGTACATACTAGCACTTCCTTTCCCCTAATATATTTTTTTAGAAAATAAGTAAGGTCTGGTAGACGTGGAATCTTGGTCTACAAAAAAATTTTTTAAGGTATCAAAGTTGTATAGTTAATCGCGAACAAAAATGAAACAATTCGCTTGTGTTCATAATAATGATAAAGTTTTTTATAATCAAAACTATGGCAGACCTAGGCGATCTTCTAGTAAATTAGTAAATATACCATTATGATATTTCGTATTGTCATTTCGTTCTTTCAGGCATTCATAATATTCAATATCATATATCCATATATATATATATATATATATATATATAATTATATATATATATATATATATATATATATATATATATATATATATATATATATATATATATATATATATATATATATATATATATATATCCATATATATATATATATATATATATATATACGTATATATAATTTAAAATTTAAATTCGTAATATTTATGTTCGTAAAGTGCTTACCTTATTTAATATATACGGAAAGCTTCTTCATTGAATACACATAGAAAGCTTTTACCAAAATTGATTGATTGAATCAGATTCTGTGATATTGTTGTATATAAGGGATACGGAGTAAATATGGTATTTTGAGACATATACATAGTAATGTGGTTAGGATTGGTCTATAACATAGGCCATCATTATTAATTTCAATGTTTATTTATTATACCTGTTACAAGTAAATTCATGACGTCGAAAGGAATTTGTTGAAGGCTAGAAACTGGTAGGAAAAGCATCTTTTATAACGAATTATGCTGAAAAAGGTCTGCAGTTATAAGACGGAAACTACAAAATCGTCTACAATAGTTGGTAACTTCATTTTTCGCTAGTGTGATCAATTTCCTGCCCCGTTATTTGTAGTTTACAAACTACTAATGCCGAGATTTGAACCTGTAATCTCCCAATTCAAGTAATCAAACGTTTAGACATATTACACGCTTTAAACCACGCAGCTAATTGGCAATTTTTATTTAAAAGATTTAAAAATATCGTCGGAGCTAAGTATTGTTTTCATTTATGGTATAAACATCCCTTAAAAAACGCTTTTGGTCAAACTGATTCAGATGAAACTTAATATGACTCGATGACTAAATGTATATAAAACAATTTTTTTCCAGTTATTTCTTACTTTTTCATTAAATTGTAATTTTAAGTAAATTTTTTGTAAATTCACAACAAAGGAACGAGTGTATAAATAAAATTAAATTGAGGCCCGGGTCTTGGGCGACATTATTTTAGAGGCGACAAAACTTTCGGGTCGTCTAGAGCAAACAGTTATTTATTTATCTTTGAAAAAGTATATTCCAGTTTATAGTTTATATTTGAAATTATATTTTAATAAATGGAGTCAACCAATAAGAAGTATATACATAATTTAATAAAATTCATTTGCAAAAATTATTGAACCATTGGATGAAGCTAATGTATATACGGGTTACATAGACTACCTTTTATGCCAATATTTCCATGAGAATGGAATATACGGGAGTGAAACGGCGTGACATCCGTTAGTCCTTAATAAAACGAATACAATTATAAATTGGATTTACGTGATTGATAATTGATTTTTAAAATATGTGAATGTGTTCATTAATGCTTCGTTTTTATCAAAGATTGCAGATGCCTATTCTTTGTCGACATTCAACAACTATAGCCATCTCTTGGTCACTAATGATAATCACATTAAATACCGACATTGAACATCTTTAGCCAATTATTGGTCAGAGTAAGTACTAAACTTAAATACTCCAAATTGGATTTATGAGCTTGTATGGGTGTTTACATTGAAAATATTTCAAATTAGCACCTTTACTCTAAATATGTAATAGATGAGAAGAAATCAAATGGTTTTAAAGGGAACTTTTTTTTTTGATTTTAATATGCAAAATAAAAGATAAAAATAATTCGTATTATAGATTACCATTTTTTGTCTCTTCATTTCTCGATATTCTATTTGTATTTCGTCATAATATACATAATAAAATTCATTGACGTCATAACTATGATAAAGCAAGTGGTATGGGTTTTAAAATATTTCAGTTATTATAAAATACGTAGTGAAAGGGGAGCCCAAACGAGGATTTTTGGATTTACTCAAGTACGTCAGATTAAGATATAGAAGATATTTTTATCCATAGTTGAGTACCCCCATTAAATTTTAACTCTTCATATAGTGCAGCGTACATAGGGTAGCAGAATATTAAAACGAAAAAATTCATAGTTGGATTTAATTAAGCGTGTCAGATTAAGGTAGGATAGTTTGAGTACGTGCTGAAAAATGTACTTTTTACTAATCGTACGATTTGCGCGTGACGCAAGAAAATTGGAGGATCACAAAGTTGCAAAAAAGTCACACCAGCTGTGTCACGCTCAAATTGTCAGATCAGTAAAATAAACACTTCTCAGCACGTAATCAATCTACCATATCTTAATCCAAGAGTGCTCGATTAAATCCAACTATCAATTTTTTCGTTTTAATATTCTGATCAGCTACCCTATACAACCATATAGAGAGCTAAGACTTGGTAAAGGTATTCAATAAGGGGTAAGGTAACTCCCCCATCTGAATCGATGGGCTTGAGTAAATCCATAAATGCCCGCTCAGGCTCCCCTACCATACGGAGGAGTTATTTTATACTTTGGGGTTGACTTTTTAAATTCTATTCATTCAAGGTTAACCACCGAGGAAATCTGAAAAGTTCGTTTACAGTTGAATCTGTCTGAACCCACTGTTTCGGATAATAATATTTTCTTCTTGTAGGCCCGTAATTAACGAATATTTATTATTATAATATATAAAATAATTTTCATCCAAACTCACTGACTTTTGAAAAGGAGCTTTTTGTGCCTTTAGGCAAGCTTTAGGTTGCCTTTTATCGAGATAGCATTTGAAACTTGTCCGAAATATTGACATCAGGATCGTTTTTCAGGCGATATCCCTAAAACAACGAATCTAACCGTTAAATGGATATTATTTTTGAAATCTATGGACCAAACTACCATTATTAACATAAGTTTATCGAAATCGGAGACAAAAATTTATTTTCGAATTTTCAAATTTTAGCCCGTTAAGAAAATTTCGAAGTATCAAGAAAAATTTACTGATTCCGATTGGTATAAAAGAATATTTATAAGGGAATATTTATAATTTGACCTGTAGATTCTGAAAATAACATCTATTTAAGGTTTGAATTCGTAGTTTTTGGGATATCGCTGGAAAATGGATCTAAAAGTCAATATTCCGAAAAAATTTTAAGCGATATCTCGAAAATACAATCGTTAAATAAGTGTTATTTTTGATGTTCCAAAACCTTAATTGACCTATAAAACCTAAAAACAGCAATAACTAAAATAGCAAAAAAACAGTTTTTTTTAAGGTTTTTAAGTTAAGTTGTAAGCTTTTTTACAGAATCACAAACATCACGTAAAAGTTTTGACAAAATTCAATTCAAACATCGATTCGACCACAAACACAATAAATACTTTTACTATTACATACAAAAGAGATAAGACATCCCACTTATACAATTCAAGCATTTTTTTCTTCTAGAAAATGAATTTAAAAAATTTTCTTGACCTAATATTAGTAAAATTTAATTTGAATACGTGTGGTATAATCTTTTTATAAGTATTTCTATTGCTTCTGAAAAGTTGATTATCACCTCCAAATTAATATAATTAGTATTAATTATTGTATTATAAATATGAAACAAAAACATGGGTACTTAAATGCGTGCGTAAGCAAGTTAGTTTTACCGAATTTCCTCTAAAAGCAAAATTTATATTGATATTGGTTTTATATCGTAACTTTAGTAAGTCCACGAATGCCCACTTAAAAAGCTTTGGCTAAGGTCCTACATTAAACTTTTATTGAGTTCAAAGACTGTAGGCTATTTGGTACCGTATTGTAGTTAGCAAATGTCAAGCTAGCAGTGACATCTTGAAATAACAGAAAAAAAGTATTCAAAATTGAATTTAAATATGCTCAAAATTAGATACTTGTTAGGTGGTACATAATTAAATGAGGTGCTCAAATTTTTAACTAAACGTGATATGAGGCTGACAGTGTTTTTCTGTCGAGAGTTTTTTGTCATATAATAGAAAATAGTTGGAAGGAGAGAAAGTTGAATATGTTTTGAATGTGAAGTGGCCCTCGAAATTGTTATTCCGTGAAAAAAAAGGAAGGGAAATCTGTCCAAAACTGGCCAATTCATCATTTACAAGCCTATATTTCGGGAGATAACGTTGCATTTTTCATGGTGATTTGTTAAAAGTTTATATGAAGTTGATAGTCGAATGGCAGTTCATCAGGCGCACCCAAGGTGGACTAATAAGAAGATGGAGAAATAATGAAATATATACCAGGTCGCTTGAAATTAATAATAGAGATAGTTACAATAGTGTAAAAAAAGAACAAAAAGTAGTCAGCAGAATATTTACGGGTGGAAAAATTGTCAGCTGAATATGACATTTGATAGTCTTAGATGGAGATTACATGGCTAATCACCAGAAATTTTTATCCCGCCCGTCCACCCTCTCGAAGCCTGCTGACTTTCATAACAGTGTATGACTGCTAATAAACATTCAATTACAACATTGGAATTAATGGACTTGAAATGATTGTGTCATTTGCAACGCTACCTCCCAGGCTAAAATTCCCAAAATTATTTCAGAGTACCTAAGTATATGTAACTAAAGGTAGCAAAATTTAATATTATCATTCTTAGAAATATCACTTAGCTTATACAGTTCCTATATGGCGAATGTATTTAATTTAATAGTCGATAAATAAATTCATTTTTGTGGTTTCTTTACTGTTCATCTAATAATTTTACATTATCATGGATAATAAAACTAAACGTGGTGAAAATATCCTGGTACCTGATGTATATTAACATAACTCCTCCAAAATAGAAATACTCCAAACTTCACTATAACGCTATTTTCAAATACAGGAAGTAAGCTCCGAAAGTAACAGTTAAGGATTGGGTATTTTTCGTAGAACATTGAAAATATTGATAAAATTCATAACTTAATTGAAATGTTTCAAAACATTTTTCGATAAAATTATAGGTTTAATATTATCATAAAACATAAATACTTAAAGTTAAGTATTTATATGAATAACAAAAAATAAAAAAACTATTAATTGTAATGTATTATACTTTAACTTTTCATAAATAAACTTACAACCCATTATTAAATAATACATTTTTTATATACAATAATTTATTTATTCAAATTACTTCGGAAGTATAGATATTTATACATAAATACATAATTTTGATGAAGCTCAAAATTGAAACATGATTTAAGAGCGATAAGAATCAAAAAACGAAACTATCTATAATAAAGACAAACTTGTAAAATGTAAAAATTTTCCAAATATTATGAAATTTGACAATGAAAGTAAGAAATATGTTAATTTATAAAGTTTTTATGATAATAAAAGGTACAAGGGCTTTAAAAAAAGAGTTTTTATACTCGACATATATAAAATATAGTATGAGTATGTAAATTTTATCTTAAAGTTTGTAAGCTTACAAATATTGACCATACAGAGTTTTAGTGTTCATAGAATCACCTAACTAGCCCATTTCTGTTTGTCAGTTCGTTATCAAGATAACTCCAAAATGAAAATATATATTGAGCTGAAATTTTGGTGGGGTATCTCAAAAGGGAGTTCTCATGAATTAGAAAAATCGGTCCATTGACTCTAAAGGATCCATGAACCAACTTTTAAACCATAAAAGAAAAATTTTTAACAAAACATGTAATGTTAAACAAAAAATCGTCTCTCGGGTGCTTTTAGGGTCGCTGATGAATATATGAAGAACATTATATTAATTTAAATGTACATATGATATAATAAATAATATGCTTAAGAAACTATTAAGCATTATTTTAAGTTTAATTAAAAGTTTATTTAAAAAAAGCTTTAATTTATTTTCACCTGTCCCAGTATCTAAAAGTAAAATTTTAAACAAAAAATGTTTCTTTTATTAAAAAAAATAACTTGAAACATTTTTTCATAAACTGATTGATTTTGCCATAATTTTAGCTCAAATTTATCTAATAAACATATATTTTTGAGTATTTTATAAGTGTTAATATTTAAAAATAGTTCAAACATTGATACTTACTATACTTACTATACTGCTATATGTAAAGTATCTAAGCAATTGACTCTGTTAGTTGTTCACTTCACTTGTCTTCAATGAATTTTAATTTACAAATAAAAGGCTTATTTATCAAAATCTGGTGGAAGCGCAAGGAAAAGAAAGAATCTGGTTTTACAATGGTAAAAACATATGTTTTCTATTATATTATGCTATAATATTTCATTATATATCATTTGAATAACATATTTATGTTTAATATCAGCTCAATTGAACATTAAAAAGTGAGTTAAATTTGAATTGTATGATTGGATTACCTTTAAACAGATACTGGGACAGGTGAAAATAAATTAAAGCTTTTTTTAAATAAACTTTAAATTAAACTTAAAATAATGCTTAATAGTTTCTTAAACATATTATTATATCATATGTACATTTAAATTAATATAATGTTCTTCATATATTCATCAGCGACCCTAAAAGCACCCGAGAGACGATTTTTTTGATGAAATTTGTAATTTTTTATCATTATTTCTATTTGGAGTGGGAAAACTACTCTTATTTTCACAATTTTTCTAGTGAGGTAGCGGTTAATAGTTTTGGATATTTCTGAAGGTTCAAGGAAATTTGTAAAATCGAAGCTGTTCCACCACTTTTCCACAAATTCAACGATTTTATCCGTTGTATTTTTAATATGAAGTAACAACATGTTTTACTGATCAGAGCAAGAAGGTTAACAAGAAAATTGGCTGCATATTTTACCTGTATTACTATAGTTTCCTAAAATACTCTAAAAGTATAATTATGGTGAAAATTTATAGACACTTGGATGTACAAATTTTTATGTCAAGCCAATAAATTAAAAGCGAACTTGGTTGGACGATGCCTTAAACTACCTGTTTAAGGTAGAAGTACTTTCAGAGTACTTCTACTTTTTTAGTTATCAAAAATTAAAATGATTGTAATATAATTAGTATAATTGTTAATTGACTTGAGAATGCGTGCTATAAAACGGTTTTTTAATTATGATATCATTAAAAAACATCAACAAATATATGAGGTCAATAAAGATGTCAAACAAAAACAAGCCATTTAAATAATAAGGGTCAAACAAAAAATTTCATTTTCCGAAAATTGTTGAAACATAATTTTCCCAAAGACGTAATAAATAACGTAATATTCAGAAGGCTCGAGGAGTGGAGGGCGAATTTATTACATTAAATAAATTATTATATTATTGTATCGTATGGAATCTAGTCAACACCATAAAATAGTGATATAATGTTGGTATAATATATCAAAGATGATATATTGCGCTCTCTTTAATACACAGCGTTTGTTAATATTTAAAATTAATGGTTAAGATTTTTTTTATTATTTAAATTCGGAAATTCCGTAAATCATATCTATATTGATGGCATAAGAAAATAATATTTCACAAAGTTTATTTAAACGAATTGAAACGATTTGAAAATTAGTTAAAACGAACAAGTGACTATAGGTCTCACCTGACGACAGTGTTGCCGGATTTTCTTATACATTATAATTAATTTTTCCAGTAAAAACGACATTGTGTGCTAATTTTTAATTTTATTTTCGAAAACCATTTAGTAAATTTTAATAAATTTATGCTCAATTCGTTCTTTAGAGTACAAATTACTTATTATAAAAGTTTGAAATTCGTAGTAGCTTTTTTTCAGTTAATAAAAATATATTTAATCTGTTCGGCTAACGAATCTCCATAAGATTACATGTAAAATTACAGTTTTTTTTTAAATTGCAATAACTGTTTAACAGTTTAGTGAAATGACCTTAAATTGAAAATATATTAATGCTAAAAAGGACGATATAGGATAGTGGTGTCTACACCTAGTACGAAGCACTTGGTTTTGAAGTACGAAACGATAATTAATATATCATACTCACAGGGTATAAAAATATATCCACTATAGCTGAATACAAAAAAACAATTTGGCTTCAATTCATTGTTTTCAGAGACACATAAGATATTATCATACCCATTCAAAGGATAGTAAAAAAAAAAAATATATATATATTAATGTTTTGTTGTATAATGTATAGTAGTAAAAATAAAAACAATTTTGGATGCTGTCCAATTTTTTTGTTTGGATCAATACAACTTTCGACCCTATTTATTTCCTGTATGCATATTATCCACCAGGCTGCACAATGTTAATAACAAAAAAAAATATATCCTAACTGGTTGGCGCCATGACAACTTGCATATAAATATATTGTTTTTCCCACCATTATTAACGAATCAAATTTGAAATACTTCTACAGAAAATTTTGTAAACCAATTTTATGCTACCTTCGATTTTAACTTTGTAATCAGCGAACTCAAAAACCCAGACACGAATTTTCCAGTCGTTTTTTATAAAATCTGGAAAACACATTCAAACTTACAAAATTTTCTTATACTTCCTGCAAAACACTACCGAAACCAGCAAAGTTCTATGTGCTTGTAGAACAACGTACTTGAAAAATTAAATAAAACATAAATTTATATAAAATAATAGATATCTCTTCAATCATGTTTTGAAATATTTTGACTTAAATAAAGAGGATTTTAGAGAGTAAAACTTCCAATTAATTATATCTTACATATTTTATAGGACATTTTTTGGGAAATTTTCTTATACTGCCCGAAAAACTTGCAAAGCTGTGTTTGATTTAAGAACAAGGTGCTTGAAAAATTAGATAAAACATAATTTAATATAACATAATAGGGGTCTCTTCAATCATGTTTTGAGAAACTTTTATTTAACTAAGGAGGATTTTACAGACCAAAGCTTTTTAAAATGAAATGAAATTATTTCCAAATAATAATTTCTATAAATATAATTCTAATTTACATTAAATTTAAATTAACCTGCAATATCAAGAATAATTAAATACAAAAAAGTCACAGTTGTCGAAAGACACTCTAAAGCCTTGTTCATATTGATCAAGTAATTTATCTAAGTAGCAAGTCAAGTACTTTATACTTGATCCTTAATCTCTCACACGTATATTTTAATAATTTAGAAACAAGTAATTTATTTAAACTATACGAACAGTCACAGTCTGTAATATAATTTCATATCACAAAACGATTTATATTACATGAATGTGACTGGAACAATAATTAAATGGAAAACAGATTTCTACATTTATTTATTGTTATATGTTAGTGATTGAAGAGTGGTGCGGGATACTACTTGCACACAAAACATAATAGAATTCTATGTAGCTCTACTTGACAAAATAACTTGACTAAGTACTTGACTAAAATGTTTCAGTTCACACACGTTAAATAACTAAACTACTTACTTACTTGACTAAATTCGAACAAAGGTTGCATAAGAAATTTTTGACAAAAATCAGTTGTAAATACAAAATAAAATTTTAATTTTTACATTAGAAAGAGTTACATTTTGTAACTCTTTGACACGCCATTCGTTTTCATTAAAAAATTGTACATATCTTATTAAATTTTAGTTATTTGTTCCCGAAAATAGTGTCTTTATTATATGTGTCTTGTTCTATTATTCATATTCGCATTAATAATATAACATTAGATACAAATTGTATACGTCAATATTAATTGAAGAATTTGAACTTGACGTAAATATTTATATAAAATAAAGGATATATTTTGGTTGTTTCATTTAATTATATACCTATATAAAAGTTTGATAACTTCGTAGAAAGGTTGATAAAACAACTGTACATATATAATATTAATATTATTTTAAGTATCTAAACATAATATATACCTTATATAAATATAATATATTAAACATAAACAGAATTTTAATAAATTATAAACACGTAATTTTACTTAGAATTGATTAAGAACTTGTTAACATTATTTATAATAAATTCATATATTTATATCTATTCAAAAATTTACGTGTAAAATAAATAATTTCACTCTTAAAGTTGCCGATTAGGTAGCAAGATTTTATTTAAAAACCGATTGTTAAACGGTGTGGTAAAAAAATCTGATTTTTTTCTATAGGTGCATTTAATTATAATCTTTCGAATAAACACAAAAAAATATTGGGTTAACTTTAAGTCATTTGGTTACCAAACTACCTTAAACTCATGGAGTTCGATGCTTCTTCTTGTTTGTTTTTATGCTCAGTAAAGTAAACACTGCTGTTTGAAAAAATTTCGATTTTTTGTCCCAATTTTGTATTTTTATAAATACGTATTTCAACTACAAAGTAGTCATCATCAGTATGAATTAGCTATTCGTAATGATTCTCTGATGAGATGTTACTCGTTGCTAATTTGGTGACGGTTTAATATTTACGATTCGGATAAGTTAGACACAATCTTTGATCATTAAACTTTCGAATCATGGTCAAAACCAACGCTGTATACAAAAATAACAGCATAGTCAATTTGTAATTCAGGAAACCAAAAAAAAAAAAAAAATGTACTAACGTAATACATAAAAGCATTTAAATACCGTAGTATGAATGAAGGTGAATGACACAATTTTTATTTAAAACGGGAATTAAAAAAATGTTTGAAAATAGAGCACTCATCTGTGTGTATTTATTTCCCCCCTTTTGAAAATATTTTATTTATATTTATAAGAAACCCTGCTTGTGTAGTATTTTAAAATACACACAAATATAATGTATAAAATATCATTTCCGGTTCAATTATTCATACAACAATTCAATAAAAATGAATACAAAAATTTTAACTTGAATTCAATAAAAGATATTATTTATTAAGGTAATTTGGTACCCAAATGTTAACACAATATTTTTTCGAAAAATTATAATTAAATGCACCTATAGAAAGAAAATCAGATATAATTAATTAAAGTTTAGCAAAAATACACGAGCTCTTATGAGTGTCCTTGTTCAATAATACCGGAAATGGAAGGTTTGTAGATAATTGACAAAGTTGACCCCGCAAAAAAAACTTAAATTTGATAGAACTATATCCCAAATATACACTGAAAAATTTTCAGAATAATTTACCACGTACTTTTCATGTAATTAATTTTTCAATATTGACATGTGGCTTCTATCTCTCAACTCCATATTTACTAGGGAAAAATGGTAGCTCCGTTAAGCGCGCCAATTTCAAATAGTAACTAGCGTTTTTAATGGTATACAACAACAAAAGGATATTGAACATTAATAAATATAAAAATTAGTTTTTATAAAATTAAATTTATTTTCTAACGAAATAATTTATTTATTTATATTAAAATTAAAAAATAAAAATAAAATAAAATAAAATAAAGAATTCACGATAGAAAAAATAAAGTTGTCAGTTCAGGGTTATGTTTTGAAAATCAAATAATCCGTCATTTATTACATTAATTAAAATCCTTGCTAAATTATATCAATTAAATTCTTATGTGATTTTTTATCAATTATTATAGCTTCGTATATTAATTAATATGCTGCGTATATTAATTAGTAAAAAAAAATAAAAAAATGTCTTTTTATTTCATTTCGAATTGCGACTACCAAGCTTCCTTAAGTTTTTGTTTTTATATATAAAAGAAAAATTATTCATATTACAAATTTGAATCAATGAACTCTTTAATACCTACAAATATTAATCACTACCATGACAGATTAATTTTTTGAATGATGAATGCTTGTATTCGTTCGTAAGATTAGTATTTCCCAAATACAGGGTAATGCAATACAATTTACAACATGATAAAGAATATACAAAAAAGAAGTGGATAAAATAGTCACTTTTTAACTGTTAAGGTCATTAGTGACTACAGTATGTATATTTTTATGATTATTATTAATGAGAACTCTTTTTCGAATAAATTTCGATTTTGCCCCAATCAAATTATTTTGTATTTTTATAAATACTTATTTCTACTACAAATTAGTCATCATCAATATGAATTAGCTAGTTGTAATGCATCAGAGGAAATTTTACTCGTTGCTATGGTATTAGTTGATGGTTTTGGAAGCTAATTCATACTGATGATGACTACTTTGTAGTCGAAATACGTATTTATTAAAATAAAAAATAATTTCATCTAGGAATATATAAATGATCTAGGAAATAACATAACGTAGCATTCCCAGGCGGTCACCCATCCAAGTACTGATTGTGAGTAATATTGCTAAATTTTCGAGGATATTGTAAAAAACTTGATAAGTAAAAAAAAAAATCAAAAGTTGTCAAGAAAAAGATGCATAAATGGATCATAGTTTTCCAAAATTTCCTCAAATTATGTAAAAAAAAAGTCATATTTTATTGGCAATTTGTTAAACATGCAAGGCTATGAATGTATCCAGAGAAATGTTTCTAATAAAAGTTGTAGAGTTTGAAACGATTTGTTAATATGTCAAGTTTGAAGCAAAGCGATTCAGATAATTTCGAGGAAAATGAAAAAATCACAAAATACTACACAGTAAAAAATTTTATATAAAATCAACAGAATTTAGAAACGGTTCATACAATATTAATATTGATTAGCTGCACCAAAAAATAATTAGCTGAATTTTTAACACAAAATCAGTGTTAACTCAATTTCAGTTTGAATACAGAGATTAGAGAATTTATTTAATATAAAGAAATGTATTAAGTAAAATATTTTAATTCATTTTTTTAAATTTCAGTCAAATGCTAACAGAGTCTTAATCTTCAATAAAAGCAGATATTTTTATGTAGCAAACTTATTTTGTGAAAAAGTTAGGTTAGTTAATCATTGTATATAATTATAGCACTTTATTCATGCTAAAAATCAAGTAACAAAAGAAAAACGATAAATTAGCACTTAATTTTTATTGATTTTTTAAGTGTCGAAAAGTGTTTTAATTCTAATTTAAAATTGATCTTCAATTAAAATAAATTTAAAAGTAAAATAAAATCATTTTGGACAACCAATTGCAATTTTCGTGATGAATAAAATAACTTTTTATCAGAAAATTTATTAATTACATATCATTATGCGTATTTTAAACATACATTTCTAGAGAGAATGCGTCATAATACCACTTTTACCCTATCACATAATTAAGAATCAAACCAAACACGTGATTATTAAATATTAATCAAACACAAGGTACATAATATAATAATTTTATTTTATTTTTTTGGATATGGATATAGTGATATTATATATTATGTCATGCCTTGTACTTCCTTATCATTATAATAATATATTTAATAGAATTTGTCTGTGTAGAAAACATATAGGGTAGCCACTAAATACCAAAACTTTTGTATTTTTGTATCATATGCATATAAAAATCTCTCATTTACTATCTGTAATTTGGTCCTACTTAAACCGATACGATAGTTTTTATCCCGCTTATTTCTTCTTTTTTTTATTGCAAAATTAACGATTTTCATTATTTCGATTAATATTTTATGAATTTCCACAGAAATATTCATTTCTATTACAGATTAAAATTCCTAAGATAGATAAGGGATAATCTTAGTTCTGGAAAAAAAACCTCTCATAGATGTCTTGCCATCTATGATCTTCTTGAAGACTTTAGAAAAATATTTTAAGCATTACCATAGCAATGATTTTATTATCATTTATTTTATTATGATTCTTAAATTGAGCAAATAATTGAATGTGAGGCTTAAAATTTTTCGTTGTATTATTATTGTATTGTTATAATTTCCTTCTCTGCTAATTAATTGTGTTTCTAATAATATTCTAGTGTTTATTGTTGATTGATTTAAATTTAATTAAATGTTATTCAATTTGGTACAATTGATAGATCGATTTATGAAATTATTATTTTGTGAATTCAGTTTTTTATTTTAATTATCTTGTATAACCCGAGTTTTCGTCTATTTTTCGTGTTATCGACACTGTTTTTTAGAAATTATCGTGTTTATATCACATAAATACCACAATTTAAAACATTTTACAAGATTTAATTATTATTTTTTGTTAAATGACCATAATTTAACACAATTTGAGCACAAATAACTGGAATTAAATTCGTTTAAAAAAATCAACACTATTATATTTAATACAAATATTAAAAATACATGTACGCCATTTTCGACTGTTAATAATCCATGAATTTGTGGGGTGTAGCTTGCACGGTTCGGGTTAGTTTTTGGCCCCTACGTTCAACCAATGATTAAACTACCCATGTATTTATCGGGTATTGTTTGCATGGGTCGGGTTGGTTTTTGGCCTCTACGTTCAGCCTGTGGATAACTCGAAAAATAGGAGAAAACTCGAAAATTGGTATTTCTCATTTTCGTCTTATTTTGGTTTGTTTTCCCAAAATCCATAAAAAATCAAGGCGCCACGGATATCGTAATCGAGCCCGTAATAATACCAAGTTAATGTACAATTTTTTAACGTGGCGTCACCAAAGCTGTTACCAATCACCGAACATTTTCATACCAGATAGTTTCAAAAATTATTACATTTTATTTCATTTATTGTGCATAAAGTAACCATAATTTAGTTAAAATAAATTAAAATTTATTGTTTTTAGGTTATTATCTTATAGGATGGCCACTTTTTGTAGTATATTTTTTAATGTTGTCAACTATCCTTTTGGCGTAAAGGCTTTTTACCCATGTAGTGCGCATAATGTTTTAGTAAGACAGCCTGTATTTATTTAATAGATATAGTATAGTTTTACTAAGTAGTTTTATTCACCGCATATATCATGTATGAATGCACCCGTGATACGCTTTGAATAAAATACATATAACAGTTGTTTACCAGATGATTCAACTTTGACAACATGACGCGGTCAAAGATCTCGGATAAATAATCAATTTTTAACAAGCCGTTGTAAATAGATCTTTTGGGTGCCAGATGAAGCTAGAAATTAATGCATTTTATAATCAAATTTATTTTCTAAAACTTTATCTCCTTCCCTGAAAGCTGTCCTTTTGGCTCATGGATCCACAAAACTAATTGAATGATTTTGGTCATTCATGAACTTAAATTCACCTTTTAGATCATTTTTCGTTTTTGAATTGCCCCTTGATAGACAGGCAAACTTATAATAATTTCTTTAGTATATATATATATATATATTTATATATATATATATATATATATATATATATATATATATATATATATATATATATATTTATTTATTTATTTATATAATGAAATCACAAAATAATTATTTGATAAATCGATCTATCAATATTAACAAATGGAATAAAATGTAATGACACTTAAATCAGTCAACAATAAACACTAGAAAATAATTAAATAGGAAAGAAGGATATTTTAACATAGAACATTTAAATACAATGAACGATTGTACGTACGTTTGACATTAAATTGCTCAACTTTTTTTTTTTTTTTTTTAATTTCTGGCTTAAGCAACTTTTAGCTATATAGCCATTAACCAAAGGGGATTATTATTATTATTATTAATAATATTTATACAACAACAGTACACAATACTGCTAGGTGGTCACCCATCCAACTACAGATTGTGACTGCTGTTGCCTAACTTTATAGATTGGTCTAAGCATGTCATTACGTTACGTCAGTCCGGGGTCGATTGCTCAATCTTAAAATAATAATAAATAAATATTTTAATCATTGCTATGGTAATGCTTAAAATATTTTTATAGTCTTCAAAAATATGATAGATGGCATTAAGTGTTACTGTCATGCATAGATATTTACGAGCGGTTTCTTTTTTCGAGAGCTAAGAGAGTTCGTTATATATCTTAGATATTATATGTGCATTAATTAACATTTGAAGTACGTACTAATAATTAAATGATTACAATTAATTGTTTTGAAATAAATAGCGGCAAATATACAAAGAAAGGAAGTATAGTCACCTTATTTTCCCTATGTATATATCTGTCTTTCCGTTGCCAGAACACGAAACAGGACAAATGCATCAAGGATTTAATAATATGTGTAGCAGATTTGAGAGAATTTTGTCTTTTACAACAGACGAAAGGTAAAAGCCTTGTGAACATAAAAATATCATATTTATTTATTAAATTATTCTGTATTCTGTAAGTCTGTGTTTGATGTATTCGAACAAAGTACTTGATATGTAAGTAACAAACATACAAAGGTAGTAATAGATGATGAGGCACACATATAGTACGAGATCCGGCTACTAAATTAGTAAACGTATAATTTATAATAGATTATCAAGATTTAATTTTACAACTAGAGGAAGGCACTTTTCATCGGGTGCCAATAAAAAATTATCCGTATATACCTGTTACGAGTAGCGTCCAATATCCCAACGCAAAAAAAGACAGATACACAATGATAGAAAGTAGGAAAGAGAAAGAGAGTGAGTCGGTAGATCCCAAGCACATGCGTGTGGTATTCATTTGACATGATGAAGTTGGCTACAGAATAGAACAATTTCTACCCCTTCCTATTTTCATTTGCACAAAACGATGTTTTATTTTTTCCGCAATATTTTTTTTTTTTTTTTATTAAATCTTGATAATTTAAATTATTAATGTACTAATTTAGCAGCCGGATCTTAGACTAACTAACACAGTGATGTGAATAAATATGGAATCTAATCGTGTAATATGATACACATTTTATATGATTATATTTCATGTTAGATAGTAGATATATAATAAAGCATAAAATAATCATATTAAAATGCATATAGAATTTAAAAAAAAAAAAAAAATATTAAAAACTGTATATCAAACATACAAACCAATTGTATTGTAAAAGGAGATCATGTCATATCCATCCATGTGGTGGTTGGTACTCAACAAAAGAATCGTCAAAGTCTTCTTTCAATGAATTTTACAAGAAAGGTAAACAATTTATTAATCTTTTATAGGAGTAGGAACTAGAGGTACTTGAGGTTTAATATCATGGAACCGGATATTGCAGGATCATTGCTTGTTCCGATTTTTGTACTTACTACATAATATGTCAGAGTAAACTGATTTTAGATTTTGCAACACTACCTAATATTGAGTACACAAACAAAACAGAAACACCTAATTAGTCCATTTCCGACTGTTCGTTCGGCCGTCATCACGATAACTCAAAAAATAGATTGCGAGCTGATATTGGTGACATATTCTAAACATAAAAAGTCAGTTTGAGTTCATGAATGAGAATAATTGGTTCATTGGGTCCAAATGATTCTTGACCCTACTTTTAAATTATAAAATATGGAAGAAAAATTCAAATACTTAAAATGTTTATTGTTTTGAAACAAATAACTTTTGTTTGAAACATTTTTTTCGGAAAATGTTTGAGTTCTCCAACAATTTTAACTCAAATTTAAGTCAATCCAGATCCTGTTCTACACAGGATCCCAAAGGACGAGAAAAAATTTTAGAAGCTGAAAGCATTTTATATTTCGCCTTACTTTGTTTTTCTGCTAGGGCTTAATTGAGCATCGATCGACTTCCTGACATTATGAAAATCTATCATCATAAAATCTATCATCAAATCCAAAATCATAGATTATTGCTTTATTTTACTTTATTATTTTAAGCGACGTTTCAAAATTTAATATTTTTTGTTCAGGCTTTCATAATATAGTTGATTTTTAAAAATTTGTTTATTATATATACTTTGTGTAACTGTTACATATACTTCATAATTTAATTATCTTCCTATAGTCAAATAGTCAAATACCCAATTTTAGGCATCAGGCCCAACTGAAAAGTTTCAGGGCCCTCAGAAAAATGCCACTAATTATATTCAGACGGATATCTAGCCTAATCTTGATTTGATAATTTATTCTTCACTCAAAAATTTTAGATTAGAGTCGATAACTTTGAAACCAAAAAAAAAATTGCAGTAGGATGAAAACCTTAAGAATCGGAATACAAAAGTTGTAGATATTTTTATTACCTACAACTTTGCCATTTAACTTTTTTCCATAGGACTTGTAGCCGGAAACCGCGTTTTACCCTTAATAACTCACCCCCTTCAACTTTCCGATCTCGGATCGGCCGTAAAATATTTTTCCTTTGATTTTTGTTATATTACCTTCCGTTTCCAATAAGTTTCATCCTATAATTCATCCTACTCCAATTTTTTTCACTTTTTACCATATTTAAAGGCTTCTACCCTGGTCTATTTACCTACTCTCTCATTTTTTTGTATTGTATATGGAAGTATACGTTTACAGTTAAACTGATTTTTCTATAACCTTAATGAAAGCAGTTACTTTACCTTTTTCTTATAAGTATCAAATTCATGGCACACTTTTAGTTAGTGAAACAATAAAACGTATGTTGTAAAAATAAAGGAAGGGTAAGATTTTAAAGAAACGAATGATATATTAAAAGGCGCCGACCCTGAAACGACATATTTTATGTATATTCCAGTTCTTTTATTCAATATTTCAATCAAGGTAGCTATGAATATAAAATACTGAAGTACGAAGGGTCTTAAAATTCTCACAAATCATCATTAAAACGCAGAAAAGACAAAAAAAAAACTTGTGAAAATATGAGGACACTTACTGGGACAACGCTTATAGCTTAATAATAATGAATTTATATCAATTCCTAAGCCATTTTATAAAATCAACCAAAATGCTAAGCCTTACGTGGTTTTGGTGATTCCGGAAAAACGTCAAAAATTGCCACAAATCCAAAAAAATTCTTACTGCTAATTTTAGGATTTCAAGGTTTTTGTATCCTTATTTTTCGATTGGATTCCTAGCTTTCGAATTATCGCTTGAAATTTGTATGGTATGTGGCTCCTGGTCGTTTTTCAGGCGATATCTGAAATACTTCACATCCAATAATTTCGTAAAAATCTATAAAACCGCCAAAAAGTTTTCTAGGGTGATTGTCGTTTCGAAAAATGAAAAACAACACTTATTTTACGATTGGATTACTAATTTTTGAGATATCCCTTGAAATTTATCTGAAATATTGAACACCAAATCGAATTTTAGGTGATATCTCAAAAACTACACATTCAATTGTTAAATGGATATTATTTTTTAAATCTACAGGTCAAATTACCCTTATATACATACTTTTGTCAAAATCAGACACAACAAATTTTTCGATTTCTTGATCCCTCTAAAGAAAACTACGAAAAAACGAGAATATTTTCTGATATCAATAAAATTATGTTCATAAGTGTAGTTTGACCTGTAGATTTCAAAAATCCCATTTAACGATTGGATGCGTAGACTATGAGATATTGCCTGAAATCCGATCAAGAGGTCAATATTCGGGACAAATTTCAAGTGATATCTCGAAAACTAGGAATCCAATTGTAAAATAAGTATTGTTTTTGGGTTTTCCTTGACCTTAATTAGTTTTATATAGAATTACAAAAAACCACAAAGCCACCCATTTTTCCTAGAGAAAAAAAGTAGTTAAACCAACCATAGAGTAGTATTAAGAAGAGAACTGCAACCGCGTCCTTTATACCTAGACCTTTTGGTCCTATATACCTTTTTTTAGAGCACTCCATCAACTGAAGGAAAAGATGCAGCCTCTAGTCTAAGTAGTTAAAAGGGTGAAGGTATTAGTGCCTTTACTCACTTGGCCACTGATCCGGTTAAACATCAACTAGGACATATAAAAAATTTTAGACATGGGTTTTATAATTATTAATGAGAACTCTAGGATTTTTCGAAAAAATTTCTTAGATTTTTTAGACATGGGTATTTAAAAAATGATATGATGATATAATTATAGGCCCCACAGCCTAATACATTTCTATCAGAAAGAGAAAGAAATATACATCCGTACGTTGTTTTTTAGATTAAAGAAGGACAGAAAAGATCGTCAACTCTAGAGGATATAGTTTTACATTTCAATAGGTTTCCAATTGTTACAAAAAAAAAAAAAGAAATATTATAAAACGTAATAAATTTCATTTTTGTTTTTATTTAATCCACCATAGTATTTCAGAAAGCATGTTTCATTTCAAATATCTCACAATACTAGCCATACCATTTAGGAACACGATAAAAACTATTGATACTTTTTGATATCGAGTACTTTTTGTCGATACATTTACTTATATGACTACTTTTTAGCAGGCATTGAAAAGTATAGAGTAATCTTCTAAATTGAATCATACAGTAGATTCCACGGCCGCCAGACGTTACTTATTTTCTCACAAATAAAAATGGATGGGACAAGTTAGAACTAATATCTCCTTTCACTGCAAGGACAAGGTATTGAAAGTAGGGAAACATACAACTCACTTTTCTTATAGTCCCTGATTTTAAAGTATGAGCCAAATAATGTTTATAAAATTCATAATCTATACTGCCAGACACTTTCAGTCTTCGATAGCCTTTTCAAGACGCTTTAAAGCTCCCAAAAAATCCTTCTTATATTCTCAGCCTTGATTTTTATATATGACACACCAGGAATTATTTCAATATCGTCTATAGCATCCAGGCCAACCGGCTCAATGGCCAAATGAGTAAAAACACTAACACCTATTTGACTTAGACTGGAGGTTCTGGATTCGAATCTAGGCAGCGGAAGTTTGATCTATTATAATAAAAAAAAGGGAGTGGTTGGTTGATCATATTGCTTGGATAAGAAACAAATAACCGGCTCCGCCAACAATATAATTTTCTTGTGTTAGAAGGCATCTTTGTCTTTAGATGAGGGAATGTTCTAAATGGGGGAACAGAGGATCAAAAAATCTAGGTACAAGGAACGTGGTTGCCAATCCTTTCTTAATATACTCTTTTCTATTAAATACCGATACTTAATGCCTAAAAGTATTCATCTATTTTTATTTCTTGGTATATCAATTTTTTGATAAGAAATCTATTTAAAGAAACAAAATCCTACCTTATATCCAAAAAGTATCTTTATTTTGGGTAACGATATTTTATTTCTGGAAAAAATATCAATAGGAAAACGGTCAAATATATTAAGTTATTGACAAGTACCTGACATTTTTGATTCAGAAATTATTTGAGTACGATACTTTTGATTCGATGTTACTCTTGAGTAAACTATCGATACTTTTGATTCAATATCGTGTCCCTAATACCATATTGTATAGACATTATATAATGGAGTTGACGTAGTCAAAAAAATATGTGTGTACACAAATTCATACATATATCTAAGCAAAAAAAAAAGCATATTTGCATAGTAAAATACCCTTGAATAATCGCGCGAATAAGAAATGCAGAGAATGTAAAATATATAAAGAATTTTTAAAGCACATACATTCTGATTTGCGTTCTTAAATCAATAGAATGCCTTTACAGAGTGTTTCAGAAAGTTAAAAAATTCGTTACAGCCTTTTTTAAATCTCCTATTTTGATGAACTGTATACATATACGACCCAAACTAAGTAGGTTTCAATAAAAAAAAATCATTTAAATTGAATAGAATTCGGACAAAAAAGTATGTAATCTTACATAATTTGAGACACGTTTTTCAAAATTGAATTTATAACTCAAATATGAAGGTTCGTAATTGTAAACTTTTATATAACGGTTCAAGCAAGCAAATTAATTAAGTAAATAAAATAACAAATTTTAAAGTAAAATATATTTTTTTTAAATTCAAGCTTTAATGATATTAAAAGATACAGCTATTAAAGACTTCTTGAAATTTAAATATAAAATAAAAGAGCATTTATCAAAATATGGTGGAAGCACAAGGAAATGAAATAGCTTTACAACACCGCTATAGTGTTTTTGTAATATATTATGTCATAATGTTTTGTATTGTCATCCAATTTACATATTTATCCTTAATTTTAACTCAAAAATAAATAAAAGCTTGTAAAAATAAAAGATACACTGGAAAATAGACACAAAACACCTTCGTGATGTAAGGATATTTTACATAATAATTGAAAATATCTTGACATTTAAAATTCCATATTTTGCTTAATTAAATATACTCAAAATTAGGTGCTATTTAGGTATTGAAAAATTAAATTAGGTGCTTAAATATTTAATTAAGAAAAATCAAGTCAATATGCTGCAGTTACATCACTGCAGCAGTGCATCATAATGCCTTACTTTTCTTAACTAAAAATTTGAGCACCTCATTTAATTTTACAGCACCTAACAAGCACCTAATTTTGAGCATACTTAAATTCAATTTTGAATACTTTTTTCTGTTATTTCAAGATGTCACTGCTAGCTTGACACTTTTTTTGTCAGTGCAGCAATTTTTATTGTAATTTTGCATACCATAAAAGCACCTAAAATGCACCTAATTCTGGTACTTACATTATATTATGCAGTTATTTTATCATATTGCTTTGCCAGCGTGCTTTCACGGCAGTAGTGCATCATCAATTAATTGTAATTTTCAGCATCTAACAAGCACCTAATTTTGAGGAGCATATTTAAATACAATTTTGAATACTTTACTCTGCTATCTTGACTAGTACTCAATTTTGCTTACACGCATTCAATATTTTATGTACACGTATTTAGTGAATCCAAAGCACAGACATAAAGCATATATGTATTTACAATATCCATACTCTGTGTATATCACATTGTGTTTTAAAAGATTTTACTCTATACGAGATTTTTTTTTGTATTCCCAGATCAATAAAGAAGGGAAGGGGGCTTTCCATCGTATCCCTCATATATTCTTACACATAGAGGTACCTTATACGCATTTTTAAGGTAACGTATTGTGTATTCTTTTACGATTATACACAAGGGAGTTTCAAGTAGTATTATGGTGAAATAAGTAATAGTTTGTGGAAAATCTTAAATTTTGTAGAGGCTGACTTTTATATGGAAGTGACATTTTGAGGGAAAAAAAAATTATATCGTTAATAAATTACAAAATATTTTTGGAAAAAATTCGAAATTGGTAATCTTGTAACTGGATATCGAAAAAAACTACCAAAATGCGTAAGAAAGCTGAAATATTAAATGAAGGTTCCTAGAATGTGTAATAAGAAAGCAAATAATTTTCCTTCAACTTTTTCCTTCAAGTGAAAAATCCGATATTACCGGAAGTCAATACATGATGTTACAAATTTGGGGTCATTGACGTCCTTGTAGTTTCAGGGGTATAAAATATATGCAAGATTATGGTATAAAATATATGCAATAAGAAATTCATAACTTTTATAACCCAGAAATTATTACAATAAATTGACAATTTTTTTAAAGATAATTAAAAATCTTTTTTTAATAAGATTATATGAACCAAGTGAAGATAACAATTAAGAGAGTTAATTGTTTATATACTCGACATATGATTGAATATCAATTCAGTCTATACAGTTATAAATGCATATATAATAATATGTATTGTAATGATTATATAGAATCGTAATATTTTTCGAAAAAATAATTCAAACAAAAATTGTTTGTTTAAGAAAAAAAAACAAACTTTTTTACTTTGAATCTTTTGTGGTTTATAGTTGGGTTATGAATCCGATGGACCCAATTGATCGATTTTTCTCATTTACGAACTTAAACTCTCTCTTTAAGTCCAGAATACGCCACGAAAATTTAAGCTCTAAACTCTAAAAGATAAGAAATATGGAAAGTAATTAAGGATGGTCTTAACATGCCCATAAAAAAAATGCCTTCATATTTGTCAGTTTATATCATTTATATTTCGAGAAAAAAAGCTCGGTAAACAGAAAATTACATATAAAATAGGCGGCCAGAATTTTTATTTTTAATTTTCGAATTCTTGATTCTTTGAAACTCGGACTTTTGTTGAAAATAACTAAATTTTGAAAATGGAAAGAATTTTTTTCTTGTCCGATTACAATAACTTTCTTATAGCTTTCTTCTTTCCAGAAATTAAACCTTATTTTATTTCAATAGTTTTTATTTTAAATTTTTTTCATTTTCTAAACGATATATTAAAAATTGTAATCTCCACGTAACTAGTATATAAGATGATGTATTATAAATAAAGCTTAGGTTAGGTGCTATAGTTTTTAAGATAACTTGTATTATTATTCTGATGTAAATAAAGACTTATTAATTTGAATTTGAATATTAACCTTAAATATTATTTGGAATCTTAAGTTTCAATGTACAATTTCCATGATCAACATTCATTCATTAATTCAAATTTTTTAGATTTCCAGAATATTTTTCCAAAGTATTATGAATAAAAAATTTTAATAATTTTTTTCTAATAAAGAAATTATTCGATAATCTTTGAACGATTTTGTTCAACAAAATCTTTGTCACTTTTTTGTCAAGATTTTTGTTGTAAACATTTATGTGATCAAAAAATTTGTTTGATAATGTATGACCTACATTATGGATAATTTTTTTAATCTACTAGCATTCATAGGCGGTCACCCTCCCAAGTACTGACTGTGCCTAATGTTGCTTAACTTTGTTTATCGGTTGGTACGTAACGTTTTTCTAACATTGTTAGACGTATATCGAAACAATAATTTTCAAAAATTATCCACATACCACATACCACAAAGAAAATTAAACATTAATAAACAAACAAATTTTGTTTTAATAAATCCCAAAAGTTATAAACAGACACATAAAAACTTTCAAAAAAAAAAAACCTATAAAAATTCGACCTCGAAACCCACAAAAACCTCGAAAATAAACTTAATAGATAGCTGCATGAAGAAGAGGCTCATTTAAAGATTTTATACATGTACACGAATATATTTAATTTTATTTTGATTTAATGTCGTAAATTTTAATACACAACCTACCACAAAAATTTTCTTATTTCATACTAGCATTGGAAAAGCTTCACACGTATACGAATGCACACGTAGGTACATACGTTTTTATGAGGATACATAACGCGAGCGTAATATCATGCAGGAATGATAATTTATTAAATATTGAAGGTAGATTAACGATATACGTGCAGCATCTTCAGTATGGAGATTAGAAGAATGAAGAACTATCTTTGAATGCAAAACTGTCCATCAAAATGCGTTAAATTAAGAGTTCAGAGCACAGGTTCAGAAAATACAGAATGATAAAATAAAATCCTACTTTATTAAAAAAATTTTAATTAAAGATTAAAAAACTAATGTTTGAGCGTTTTTTGACAGCAATTATTTTAGTAAAATAATGGAAATTTTTTACTTTATCTAATTTTCACTTTAAAATTGTTTACAAATTACAAGTGCACTTTTGTCTTATATTGTCATTATCAAGTATTGAATAATTATTGTTTTATTTTGGAAATCTATAGAGAAAGTAGGTAAGATTATAGTGAAAGAAGAAACTGTGAGTGGAGTTGATAAATATTTTTACGATATTTATAATTTCCAATTTAATAAAGGGGAGTTATTAAGGTACATTTGTTTTAAAATTGTACAATTTGTGCTTTTATTTAATTTATTTATCTCCAGAGCTTCCAGCAAATTTAATTTTTGGCTTTTGTGGTAAATATGCAACACCTTCGGCTTGTATTCAATATCAATTTTATGTCCTGTATTGGTAAGATGAATGGAGAAGTTAGAAGACGTTTTGTGTTTGTTTTGTTCTTAACGCACACCATCAGACAGTCCTATAAGAAAATCTGATCATACATCAGACAAAAATCTTAAGCAAGCGCATATCATCGAGTATCATCGGATACGTATAACCAGCCACAATGAACCAATGAACTTTCAAATATTTAAAATTTATTAATTACTTTTTTTTACTAACGGATGGCCTACATCAGACAACATTGTAAGATTTTCTGATCAGAAATTCTGATGCTACTTCTGACAGCATTATATGTACGCGCACACCATCAGATTGTAGAAATCTTATCGTGTGCGGGGTCTAATATAAAATACATGTTATTTAGTTACACCAGATTTTCTGATCAGAAAATCTGATGGTGTGTGCTGGGCCTAAAAATACATTTAACCCCTCTATTTTTAAACGGTTTATTAAAATTCTTTTTTTGTACCATGAATTTTATCCAAACCAGGTGTATAAACCGTATAAAGGTATAAAATTGTATATTTTATTTAGGTTTGAATTCACAATATACTCAATATATATACATAGATATCGTATAGTCCGGGAGATAGCGTTGAAAATGTCTCAATCATTTCAAGTTGACTAATTCATGTTAGAATTGAATGTTTATTAGCATTCACACACTGTTATGAAAGTCAATAGGCTCCTAGAAGGTGGACGAACGGGATAAAAATTACTACTGAGTAGCCATACAATCTCCATCTAAGGCAATCAAATGTCATATTCAGCTGACAATTATTCCACCCGTAAATATAATACTGCCTGAAATATATTTTATTATTCCTCCACCTTGGGTACGCCTGTTGAACCGCCATTCGATTATCATCATCATATAAACTTTAAATAAAATCGAAAATTGATCGGCATGAAATCACCATGAAAAATGCAACGCTTCTTCCCCGACTAGTATACGATATCTACATTTATTATTACAATATTTACGATGGATGTTACGATACAAGACGATACGTGTTGTATATACGTTTAGTTGTTCGTTCTAACGTTCTTCAACATTAATTTATTATTGAAAACATAGTACCTCCTATATACCTCCTTTAAATGGATATATTCTCAAACAGGTGGTATGTTTTTGACCTGATTAATTTTAAATTCATATAATATTTATTATTTATAATCTATAACAAATGTTTAAAAATGGAACAAAAAAAAAACAGTTTTGTGATGACAGTTAATAATTATAGTTTGTATTATCAGTTGTTATCTTTTTTTTATACAAATATCGATTTAATAAACACATAAAATTTAGGATTTAATGCGCAAAAATACACAAATTTAAAAATAAATATTTGAAATGTATGGCCATATTTAAGTTATACTTCTTTAGGTGCTTTATAAACAAAATGATGAGAGTGAAATTTCAAGATGCGCGTGCATCATCGTCACACAAAATTCACAGGTTGAAGTTGTTATGATTTATGTTACACTTAATGTGAGAAAATATACATTGAATTTTTCATATTTAAATTGAGCTTTATTGACTGTGTTGACTATCCTTCTCCAATCCTTTTATTATTTTATTATAATTAATTATTTGCATGCAATTAAAAATTATTTTTTAATGATGCCAAAGAAGTGTAGCTTCTGACGCAGGTACATAAGTACACGCACCCATTTTTTTTCAATATGTTCAATTATATTAGAATTTTAATTGATATTATTAATTAAAAATACGTAATTAATGAATTTTTTAATGAAAAGATTATTTCAAAATAATCAAATTTAGTTATGGTTTCGTGATTACAGTGTAAAATATTAATTTTTTTTATTGTTTGTGATATTCAATTTATTTGATCATATGAAAAAGTCCGAAAAATAAGATTAACCAAGAAATTTGTTTCAGAAAAGCTTCATTTTTAATTGAAAGAAAATTTTTGTAAAACATGCGAAACTTATAGAGATATTTTATTCGAAAATAATTATTTTTACGAAAATCAGAGCTTCAGTGTTTTTTAAACATTTTGTAAGAGGCAAAAATTGCTGAATTTAACAAAGAATCTATGAAAATTTTTTCAATGTTATACAAAAAAAGGTTTTAAGCTTTTATTTTTTGCCTTTTTATATTGTGTTAAATTAAAATTTTTACGAAAATCAGAGCTTCCGTGCTATTTAAACACTTTGTAAGAGGTAAAAATTGCTTATTTTAACAAAGAATCTAAGAGAATTTTTCAATATTAAAAAAGAATTTGTAAGCTTTTGTTTTTTGCCTTTTTATATTGTCCTAAATTGAAAATAAAAAATTGTTTAAAAACATTTCAAAATTTTTCAAACATTCTTTATTAAAATCTAATTAAAATTTTTTTAAAAGCTTTTTTCGTGTTAAAAAATGTCTATTTTGTTCAGAGGTTAAAATTATTCACTATAATAAATAAATATTTTCAAAAGAAAGTTTATTGAATTTTTTTGCTGACAAAATTTTCTTGAATTTTTTGTTTTAAAGATTTACGTGATTCACCTTATTTTTCGATTTTTTGCATATTTATTGAATAAGCAAAATCAAAAAGTGATTTCCATAGATTCATGACTCAGCTCTCAAACAATAAGGCAATAAAAGAAAAATATAAAAAGCTTTTGTTGCCTTTTTGATAAAATTGTGAAATTCGTCATTAAATTCCGGTAAATTCACAAAGAAATAGTGTTAAACTAACACGATCTCCTCTTTTGACACTCCAAACAATGTCGTATAGCAAAATTATTTTGAGACAAAACTCCACGAAAAAAAAACCCAAAGTTTTGAAAATATTTCCAAGTAAAAAATGTTACAGGCACGTTTTAAAACCCCTCCATGGACAAACAGAAATATTCAAACCCTGACATTTTTATATCGAATTCTCAGACTGAGACAAAATACAAATTTCTTTGATTACCTCAGACCTGATAATTCCAGAATTATTGAACCGATTACCATCTTGGTAATATAAAATCGATCATACCCTGGTAATAAAATAGTACGTTTACATTGGACTTTGTTTTCAAATTAAATTTATCAAAGAATTATTTTAGCTCTCTAGAAGAAAAAAAAAGCAGTAAGTCAATCCTATGTCATATTAGTGTCTAATTAATTATTATCAGATGTTAGTAATTCGATTATATTTGGAAAATAAAGTTTATGATTCTATGGTCTGTACTGCAATTTAGAGACATTTTAATTATCTCCAAAAATCTGACACATATGGATTTTTTTTTAATAAAAAAAATATTTTTACCATTTATTCAATTCTATATTTTACTCAAACCTTTCAAAACGCAACAAATTTTATAAAACAATTAATCTCGTACGGAAAAACAATTATTTTCTGGTTAAATAATCTCGAAAAATTACGAAATACGTACACCACTAATTGTTCAATTTAAGCCAAATCGAAAAACCATTCACACCATGACATTTACATGTATGTAACACGGGTTGCCTACCTAATATAAATATTAATATCTGGTGCAATATTGTTAAAAATTATTCATTTAGAAAATTAATAACAAATATGAATTTCAAAAACAAACAAAATAATTAAAATTTAACCATCCGAAAAAAATATTAATTTTTCACTACAAAAATAAACCCCCAAACATGAAAATTTTATGTATTTATAAATAAAAACATAAGTAACAAAAAAAAAAAATTGATAAGAGATTTTTACTTACCACGTAAAAAATGTGTTATCAATATCAAAAATCAGTCAAAAAAACTAATTTTGACTCGCATATCAAGCACTCTAATTTATAATTTTCAAAAAATAAATAAAACAGAAATGAGAAAATTAAAAAAAAAAACCAACTTCACTGCACTGAATTTAAAATTATTTCATTGTTATAAAAACAATTTTTTTTTTTTTAAATCACTTAACAATCGAATTTCTCATCCCATTTTTATATCACACAATATAAACACAATTTAATAACGTTTTGTAAAATATAATAGTTCACAATTGTTTTGATTATAATTGTGAAATAATTATGAAATATGATCAAGCTCTGTGCTTTCAAATGGTTTTATTTATATATATGTGTGTGTCTATACTTTCAGCTATCAAAAGCTCTCTAGCCACACAAATATGATATTGTGCTTCTTAACTTACAACGAACGCAACGGAAAACGTTCAACGTTGTTGAGATGGATACATATTCATTCTCGTTAATGGTGTTTACTGTTCTGCTCTGCTATATTGAAAAAAAAATTGTGTTGAACAAGCACAGATATATATATTATGATAACTCTCTGTCGCTCTATTGTGTTATGTATGCGAGTGTGCTATGCTATGTTTGTTGATTCTCACAAATATTATAGTATGAAAATACATTGACATAGTGTTTTGCGCCTGACAATTTACGCGCGCCTATCATACCACACACTCACTAGTGGAAAAATTTCTGGTGTGATCGCCACAAGACGTCTATATTATGTAAATTTAGAATTAATGTGTGTCTGTCCATTGCAATTTTGTTCACTGATTTTTATATACTCGGCATAATAGTCAGAGTATATTAATTTTAGTCTAAAGTTTATAAGGCTGAAACATATTGACCGCGCAAATAAAATTTTGGTATCCGTGTTCATTAAATCATCTAATTAGTGAATTTCCGTCCGTCATCACGATAACTCAAAAAAGAAAAGAGAAATTTTTGTGACGTACTATAGACATTAAAAGTTAGATTAAGATCGTGAATCAGCGAATTCGGTCCATTAAATCCAATGAATACATGAGGATCCATGATCCAACTTTTAAACCATTAAAGATAGAAGCAAAATCCAAAGATAAAAAATGTTTGTTTTTTTAAGAGAAACAACTTTTGTTTGAAACATTTTCTTATGTTTGTCTTGAAAAAGAACAAATGTTTTTTTTTTTCATTTTCAAAAATTGATTGTATCGACGGAAGAATATAATATTAATTCCTAAATGGCCATAGCAAGAAAACTGGCTTTGATGTCAAATGAAACTTTAAATTTAGTTAAATGAATTATAGTGGTGGCGCTGGGAAGTACATTGCGAAAACTTGGCTTTCCGACTTGTTTTTCGCAATGTTTTTAGACTTTTCTGTTAGCAAACAATCACAAAACACGAATATAACTTTATTTTTTCTCTAACGGGTCTAGTAGTTTTCTTTTTTTTTGGGCTTTTTCTGCTTTAAAAGCTCAAAAAGTTATGTACTTAAGCTCAGTTTCCAGAGCTCGCCATAGCAAAAAATTCACATATATTTAGTTTTATTCTACAATTATTAATTTTTAGGTTATTATTGAAGTTAAGTCTTTAGCTAGCCTGCCATCTCATTAAATTTTATTGTGGCTAGACAAAATAGATTAGCTAGCTATAGCACCTAGCCTAAGCTTTATCTATAATACATCATCTTATTTACTAGTTACATCGAGATTACAATTTTTGATACACCGTTTGAAAAATGGAAAATTTAAAATAAATCCAACTTTTTTGCCAGCATTCCTCAGGAAATGTACTCATAGTAAAAATATACTTATAAAATATTTAATCCTGGCAAACTATCAAGCCTCCGCCAAAACTATTAAGTTTAGAAAGCTGAAATTTAGAACAAAGAATTATTTTATAATTTAAGCATCCACTAGAATAGAATTTTTGGAAATTTCCACTTTAAGAAATGGGATGTAAGAGTAATAAATAAATAATGGCAGGTTCTATGATTTTGATTTTCACATTCGGAGGATTGGATAAATTTTGTATGGGAGATTCGGTTTGTTTTAAGTAGAAATTTCAAAATCGAAACCACGACAGTACAGGGTTTTTTGGATTATCATATTTTGAAAGGGTGGCAGGGTGGGGTGGTTTAGCTATTGTTTGTATGGGAGTATCACGTTTTTCAAAAGGAATTCCAAATATGGTATTATTTCGTTAAATATTTTTATCTTTTTATTTTTTGTATAATTATCATTATGACGCAGCCTTTCTACTTAAATTTACGTCGTAGTGGTAATCAACAAATGTCATCTCCACTACTAGCAAAGTATTGTTATTTGAAATTTGTTTATCATTCGATGTGTGTTTGATACATTTAATAAACAAAAAAATTTAACTGCGTAAAATTTAAACAATTCTTAATGCTCTCAGATTTGTAAACATAGGGATTTATTAATATTATGCGTTTCAGAGTAAAATGCGTTTTATTTAATGTTTGTACATTATTTTCCATAGTATTTAATACAGGATTTTAAATAATTTAATTAATTTTGTTTTGTACTAATGACTCGACGTTGACCTAACAATGACAATTGCACTGTGAATGCTATAAAGGAACGTGCGAGTTCGGACGGAGTAGCTAATTCATTGGACCGGGTTTAGTGAGGTCTACTGTTTAACTATAATCTTTATCTATCTATGTTTTATCCGCTGAAATTAACGAACGGATCGATTGATTTTGATGAAATTTCATAAAAATGTATAGTGCAATACCAACCTCGTTTCTATGCAAGCTAGAAAGATGCTGTTTTTTTAGAATCAACGTAAAATCGTGGTGGAACAAAGGAAAATTGAAATTTTTTTTTTAAACCACCCTCCCTTATTTTGGAAAATCTTTAAAAGTACCAACTTTTTCTTTGTAAGCTAACAGGGTGAGATTTTTGGACAATTCGGAAAGATATATATGTTTTTTTCTGAAATCTCCACTCCTTTTATACAATAGAGAAAGCAGCTCATTGAGCTATTGATTATATTACATATTATTCCATATATTATGTTAATAAATTTTATTATTTCAACACATTGTTCGTGAGAGAATGTAAAAAGAATTTGTATTCAAATATATTCAAATTACATTTTTAATAATTATGTATTCATTGTTACAACGTCTTTTTTTCCTCGCGTGGAATTTGAAATACTCTGTCTAAAAAATGCAACTTTATGCAAAATTTAAAGGTGATCTATGCACAGAGGTAAAAAAATATGTGTTAGAATCGTTCTAATATTATTAGAGCACTAGTGGTATTTTGAGTCAGTAACCTTATTATGGTTTACAAAACTGTTGCAATTTAATGAATAAATATAAAAGCTTTATTCTAAAAGTTGGATTCTATACATTCGTTTATTTTATTATAAAAACATTCAACCAGTATTTTTCATCTTTGAAAATATTGATAAACAACTAAATTGAATGACTGATATAAAAAAATAACTTAAGCGCATTTTATAACAATGAATAAATTTTAATGGTTTGTATCTGTGATAATCTATATATAAGGTTATTATATGCCATCTAACGGCATTATGTGTAACTAAAAAATGTAACTAGTTCAATCATAATACGTAAATTTGACTATTCGAAATTTAGCATTGTATGTATTGATCTATTTACTTTTCTTTGAAGAAAAATAATTTTTCTTTAAGTTTTGTAATTTTTGACATTTTGACACTTTATTTTCTCTTTTTTGAATAAATCAATCATATCTTTTCTTTTTTTAGGAGAAAAATAAATGTTAATTCTGATCATTATCAAGGGTAACATTTCCATCGAAATTTTACAAACGTTGATATTATTTAAGCTCGAGATCTTCGTATTTCAAGATATTATGGCCTTCCAGTTTTTAAGTTTACCCGTATCTTTTGGTTTTTATGTATAATCGAGTATATCGTTTTACAGAGTTGTTCGATTTGAATAATTCTTTTTTTTATTGGGTAAGGTATACTTCGAAGTGTTTCTTATTTAAATCTGAAAAAAAACCGATCTCTAAGAGAGAGGCTTATGTAGAGGGGATCGTGCGTACATTCTAGTGTTTTATTTGCAGCCTATAATGAAGAATAGCGATTGTCCTTTGAACTGTAAAAATTTGTAATTCGATTCACTATACATTTTCTGAATAGAGTTCATTGGGTAAACAGCAAATATTGTTGTATTGTTATCTGCAAATTTATAGAAAATTCATATGATAGTTGTTTGCAAAAAAATTTTTACATGCTAAATTTACATTTGTTTTAAATTAAAAATATGGCATACGATGTGTTCTCTTGTATTAACTATCTCATAATAGTTTTAGTATGAAAAATCCGCTCTCATAAGATATAAATGATATTTGGCATACGTCAAATCAAAATTATCATTTGCTTAGAACTAAATATAGTTCTTCTGTGTTATAAGCTGCAAAAAAACTTGTTCCTACTCTTAGTCGTCTCTAATTAAGCCACGGCCTATGGAGTATAAGTACAACAATTTAGTGATAGAATATTATAGAACATGCGATTTTAGATGATTCCTTTGGGGAGCCATTCCTTTTTTATTGGATAGATTATACTTCGAAGTGTCATTCAAATTTCGAAAAAAATTCTAGCCCCATATCCCTTTAGTGATATTATTTATACCATAATCAATTTTTAGTGGTTAACCAACAAAAAGTAAACAATATGTTCAGAAAAAATGAAGCTGATTTCAAGAAAATGAACTTAACAATAAAAAAAATATTTTAAGTCGTTTCATTTTTAAAAATTATTTATGATTATTAATTTGACACCTGTTGCGTGATTTATTGAATGTAGTACCAAATAATTTGATTCTCTTGGTTCAAATATCGAAGTCTGGTGTAAAATTTTTGAATTTTCACTTTATGGTAGAATACGAATATTTTACGAGGACCTTAATAAAAAAGGAAATAAAAATATTTCTCTGGTTAATTATTTATATACATAAAAATATTGATCATATTTATTTTATTTTTTTTAAATAATTTGTGAATTTTCAATAAAAAAAAATAATAATACAAATTATATTCTCTGATTAAAATCAATAATAACATTTGGATAATATTGTTTTCATTTTTAAAATTTATTCATTTATATTAAGATTTTTTTACAAAAGGTATTTTTACTTTTTAATAACAAATATATTATTATATGGCGGCACGGATCATTAACATTTTTCTGGACATCTGTGTATACATTTAATTATTATTGAGGGGATAGCCAGAGAGAGAGGCAGAAATAGGAGATGAGGATGGATATCTAAAATGTATGAAGAAAAAAATAAACAAATATACACAAAACGTAAAAACAATTATTATGATACAGGTTGACTTTGTGTATTATTGTTTGTTGTGTTTGTTGAAGCTGTTTGTTGCTGTTGCGCTGTCGATGTATCTGGACACAAGATACCAATTAATAATAATGTAAAAATACCAGTTAAACACATTAAAAATACGGTTGCTGTTACTGTAAATAACTGAGCGTACTCAAATCTGAAATAAAAAACAAAGAGAAATTTACAAATTGATTTTGTTGAGCAGAATTTAATAAATAGGATAATATTTTAAAAATATTGAAAGTGATAAAAAAATTAATTTTGGCAAAATAAACACAATTTCTTGCCATAAAATAATTACATAAAAATTTAAACCTTTTCTATTCTCGTAAAAACGTTGTCTGCCATTTTGTTGACGTAATAATGGTATATTATATTGAGAATACTGGTATAACAAACATATTGAGAACAAGACATAACCTAATACTTTCAAATATTTTGTTACTAATTAAGATAATTTTTTAGATTGATCTGACAGATGTCAACTAATAGTATATACCAACATGACGTCACACCATAGCAGCTCGTGTTTTAGTTCATGTGATATAAAAATTCAAAATATCGATTTTAATTTTAATATAATAAAAAAAGCATCTGTTTTTTTATTCAAATTTAAAATAATTAAGTTTATTTCTACATAAATTTTAATTTTTGTCAAATTTCAAAATTAATTTTTACCATCGAAATTATTCTATTATTATATTTTATTTAATTTCCAATTTCTTTTTGTATACCTATATTTTTTTGAACGATGTTTATCTACTTTTAATGTTTTAATCTTTTTTTCTAAATATAAAATATAAAATAATTCTTATACAAATCAAAGAGAATCCGACTTAAGAGTATCTTCCGATTAATCCGACTTATTAAAATATAGTTACATTTATAGAAATTATCATTTCAAAAGAACTTCGTTCGAATTTAAAACTCATGCCATATTATAAAAAGATACACTTTAATTAATAGAAAGTTGCGCTCTCTAGAATCTTTCTTGATTTAAATAAAAACATATATATCAAGATATGATTGAAGACAAATATTATTATTTTAAATTACTTTTATTTTTTATTCAAGTACAATTTTTATTTAAACTAGTTATTTAAATACACATTTTTCATTCTTCGTTTTCTGGAATTTTAGTTTCCTCTAGGCAGATTGAAAACTATGGATTTTAGGTAAAATGCTATCAAATTATCTTAAACCCGTCTTGGAGAGAGGTTAGATATAAGTATATATTATATACATTTACTTATATATAACATATTAGCAGCCGAAAATTAATTTTTTGCATTTTTGCTATAAATAGAAACAATGTCTCTTACAAAATTAACGTACCGAAAATACCAAGCCACAGCCAAAATGAGTGTAATTAATGCTAATAACACATTGCCTAAATCCCATGGTAATGTTGCATTATCACGATGATCACCATTTGCATTTAAGCCAGCACCGTTTAAACCACCAACTCCACCTAAATACGATGAACCATTATCGGTACCAAAAATATTTGAATTGTATGGTGATCGTGAAGATGACGATGATGATAAATCATCACGATTTGATGATGTATTTGAATGTTGGCTACCAGCTGGTCTTTGATGTACCAAACAATGGACAACACAATTATCAAAAAGACCACAATCTGAAAAAATTTAATACAATTATAAACTATGTTTACTGTATTGTATATAATTATAAACTCTGTTTTTGCGTGTCTACTGGTCTCGATAAGATCCTATAGCATCACCGGCTATGGATGGTTCATTCATTGAAGCTTGAGGCAGAAGGCATTTTGGCCTTCAAGTGATGGAGTATTAAATATAAACGATGGTACTGAGGATCAAAAGGACTAAGTGCAAGGGACGTATCCGCGGTTCCACTCTTATCTTATCTACCCAAAATGCACCAATTGATGAGTTTTATCAGATAAGAATAATGTAAGAATAAAGTTTGATCCATTGAAAATGATAGAATATTTGATGTTTATATGCCTAAAATATTCCAAGTTTTATCAAATCACGCGTAGTTGATTTAAGTAAGGAGAGGATAAACAACTGACTTTATATCATTAACAACTAAAAATAATATTGTCAAGTTTGAAAAATCATACCTTTTAATGTTTCACTGTCTTTTTGCAATACTTGTCCATTAAAAATAAGACGTATTATTTTACATGCTGCTAATTCTACTTCAAAATGTCTCCTGCAAAAAAAGAATAAAATTTATAACATTTACATTTATTCGAAGATTTGTAATTTTCTAAATTTTTACAGAACAATAGAACAATAGCTGCTAAAAGCTAAATTTCAACAGTAAATAAATAAATTTCGCTTCGCGCAGAAATTAATAAAAATAAAATCATATGTGCTCCAAATACAGTTTTCTAGTATAATTTACGAGGATGGTCTGAAAATTTCCCGTTTCAACGTGAAGATACCAGCACGATAAACAGTAATGAATTTAGCTGTGAAAAAATTATTTTTTTCTATTTTCTCAAAAACACTCACTCAAACGACTGTCAAATTGGTGTGTTGAAAATTTTGAATGGTGAATAACTTTCAAAAGATGCAAAACTACATTCACTAGCTTTTATTGACGAATGCTGTTATCTTCACATTAAGATCTGAAAGTTTTCAGATCACTCTCGTATTATACATTTCCCTGATTTTTTAACGAAAACATTACGGAAATCTAATGTCTTCGTAAAAAACTATCAGAATGACCTGAAAATTACGAAAATTTGTTTATCCACCACACATCGAAAACGGACTTCTATAATAGATAATATATAAGCGCCTTCACATCTGGTAAAATATTCATATGTAAAAACTTATTGAGTTTTCGACGCTTCTACATAATGGAGTGTGTGAAAATAAACCATTTCCAATTAGACACTATTGCCACAGATTATTTCTAAAACATAAATTACACATACCTCTTAAAATCACCAAGTTTTTCTAATAATTTCCCTTCAACTGCTTTAATGTCATCATTTAAATATTTTAGTTTAATACGAATTAATTCACCGTCTGTTGCTTTTAAAATTTCGTCTACACTTTGCCGTTCTTGTTGTTCGACATTGTTACTACTTGAAGAAGTGGTTGCTTGAGCCTCTGTTATATTATTATCATTTTTAATGTTTTCATTTGTAGTTGTGACTTGTGGTTCCCCACTTGCTAAGTCTGAAGATGTTTCACTACTTGCATCTGCAAATGTAAATAAACAAAATTAATTCAGTATGGTAATTAAAATTAAAATGGTAAAAATTATGAAGGCGCAATGTGCGGAAAAAAAAGTGCGGGAAAATAATTTAAGACTTTTGGTCAAATTATAGTATATTAAATAACAACTAAATAATTAAATATGGACGATATAACTCAATAAGAAGGAAAGACCTTTGAGGATCTCAAGACCCTGACTCATTTTATAATCACATAATAAGTGCTAATCAGTTAGCTTTGAACTGGAATTGTGGCGAATCTAAGCAGAGTATCAAAAAATGGTTCAAACAAAAGTTGTTTGTTATCAGAAACAATATTTTATATATCTAACAGATTAGAAGAAGTATCCTGAATCCATAGAGCCAAATTGATTGATTTTGATCATTCACGAACTTTCAACTTACTTTTTAAGTCAATGCCTAGAATACTCCATCAAAGTTTATTTTTGTTCTTGATGACGGATAGACTGATAGACCTAAGTGAACTAATTAAGCGATTTTATATACACTTATACCAATGTTTTGTCATTTTCTTCTTGTTATTTTCTAGCGGTACAAACTTTAGACTAAATTTAATAAGCCCTCATACATTCATTTACATGTGATAAAATCAAAAATTGCACATACTTTCTTCGAAATAAGCAAGCCGCCGTTTCCTTAACGCATTCGTATCAGCATCCATTGTTTGAACAATATTATTCTGTTCAATTTCTTCGTCTGTTTGTTGATTCTCTGACGTTACAATTTCACTATTTGCTGTTTCACCTTCTGATTGTGTCTCAGTTTCAGATATCCGTTCCGCCGTTGTATTTGACGTACGTAATCGGTCTGTTGATGTATTTGGTGTATTTCTAGATGTGGTTGATACAGATAACGATTGATTATTAACATTTGCTGAGATAGAATTACGTCTATGTTCTAATATGAGAACAGTTCGAATTCTAAAACGATGATTTATTGCTGTTGACCACCAAGCACCCACACCTAAAATGCAACAACAAATATTTTATGAATAATCAAGTAACAGACATAAAATTTGAGAAATTATAACTATTTTTATCATAATTAACTTCTCAGAAATTATATTATCTATCGAAAATATTATCAATATTCCCAGTAAACGTTAGCCCAATTAAACTGTAGTAGAAATTTTTTGGTATATCCTATTAATTGATCATAGAGTTTACGATAGGTTTCTTTTATAAATGATGAATGGTGGGGGGGTGCATTCTCTGTTACTGGAAAATTTTCAATTTCCCGGTCAAGCTTAAAACTGGATGGAATCCATTCTTCTAATGCTAATAATAAGATATTTCGCAATCGCAGCTGCGACCCTTGCACCTAGGTCTTTTGGTCCTCTGTACCCTCGTGTAATGGATAGATCCAGACTTTCAAACCCGAACATTCTATATAGCTAACACCGTCCTCCAGACACGACCTACAAGTAGGGTCGTCGAAGATTCCCAAATTGCTGGACAAACTTTTGAAACTGTTATTGTGTGACAATTTATTAAGCCCGACCCAAGTTTCATCGATCTCGTATCGAAAGTATGGATTGGACCCATAACGAACCGTGATAGGTACAATGACATAGATCGGCCCTCGGAATAACAAAAAATGAAAATTAATACCCGTCAATTTTAAGTTTGTGCTCACAATCGAAAAATTTGTGCTACCCATGAAAGTGATTGTTTTAGAACTTGTTATGCTAAATTTAATTAGTTCCAGAACTAGTTTAATTTGCGAGGGAAATTTTTCTTAATGCTTTGTGAATTTCAAAAATGTTTACGGGATATAAAAAAGATTCTTATTAATTTGTCTTTGTGCATCCTCTTACGAGTTGAAATATGGAAATTTTATAATAATGAGTCAATTATTTTTAAGAGGCGTGGCTTATATCGACTCTGGTTGCCTGTGATTACACTCTCGTCAAATATTCTGACGACAAAATAAATAAATAATTAAATTTATCTTCCCAGTTTACAATAAAATATCTCCATCAACAACTTAACTCGAAATCGTTCGTTTTAGATTATTGTTCACCGATATTATTTAACGAAAAACAAAACAATAACTTATTGTCACAACTCTTAAACAAAATAATGAATAATGTTTCGCAAAAAAAAAAATAGAAAACAAAATGTTATAAACGTGACTAATAAAAGATAAATATATTCTTAAACGCTTTCACATTAACTGAACAAATACAGATTAATTAGTCATATAAAATTTAATCAAATGAATAAAAATAAAAATTTTTCAAAAAAAAAAAAAATTACTTTAAAAAAACAACTGGATTAAAAAGTAAAAAATAATTATAAATTAAAATTTTCTATAAATAATTTCCTTATGAACAATTGTCTTTCTCAACGAATCAATTTTTTTAAAGCTAAGTATATCATTGGATCCGTTTTCGAAAGGTAATTAATTGGTCAACAAAGAAATTATTTATTGAAGTTTTTATTTTAAAATTATTCTTTACTTTTTTTGAAGGTGGTTCTTTTTTTTGGAAGATTTTATTTTTTACTTTTGAGTTGCACCCGTCCACAAAGAAATACATCTGGCGAACATAAACAGACGAATTGGTAGGCTATTCCTTTTTGAAATTGGTGAAAAATAAAAATGTAAGGCACAGGCCAGAATCTTTTTTCATTGTTTCAAATAACAAAACATTGTTTAAATCTGATAAAGACTTTAATACACCATAAAAATCGTGTATTTTGTAATTTCAAATCACATGAAACATTCAATCGATAATACATTTTTGGATTTGAGTATAGGCACCGAATAAATTTCGATGTTGTGCCCCAATTTCCTAGATCAAAATATTTTGTATTTTATAAATACGTATTTCGACAACAAAGTAGTCATCATCAGTATGAATTAGCTAGTCGTAATAATTCTCTTAGGAGATGTTATTCGTTGCTAATTTGATAACGGTTTGCACAAACGTATTTTGGTATATGCGCAATTTATACTTTCCAAATATCAATGAAATTGCTACGTCAATCAATCACATGTTTTGTGTTCGGCCAATTACATTGAAGTATTGGACCACGTGATTTTGACAGTTAAAAAATCTCAAAATATAAATTGAACTTGCAAAACTAAAAATGAATTATGAAATTAAATAATTTTAATTGAAAATTAATTTAAATAATTTCAGAATTTGGAATAGATCCTTTATCTAAGTTCATCGTATCCTTGCTTGCTAGATGCTTTCAAATGCATCTAGTTTGGTCGACAAATAATTATATTTTCTAGAATGCGAATGTTTTATTACATTTTGTAGATACTCGTGGCGCATTAATCGATTAAGAAGTGTCCTTCACACGTAATATACATGGTACGAATACATAATATTTACATAAATATTAAAAAATGTGCTATATTAAGGTAAATTTTTTCTCCCAAAAAATATATGATTAATTTTTTATTTAATTAATCCATACAGGTTATTTTCAAAACCTTCATAAGCACACACGAATCCATAAATAAACTACAAATTATACTGGCAATAACCTTGTTTAAATTAAAAATTATATAATCATTATTTAATAAAATTTATAAATTAAAATATTGAGAATTTTAACACTTATTATTACCATTCACCTCTCCTTGCAGAGATTAAAATTTAGTCCAATCGCTTTCTTAACCTTCTTATATCCGCCGCATGTTAGTCTGTCAGACTTGAAAAGTATAAATTTTTGCATGTTGTTTAAAAGGAAGCTATCGATCGTGTGATTTTTAATAATTTCCGAAAAACTTTTTTTTTTCTTACAATCATGACTGACCTTAATTATAACCAATGAAGATAACTAACAGAGTTAATTGTTTAGATACTCAACATATGATTGAATTTCATATGCAATCTATACAGTTATATATGTATACATGTATAATAATATATATTATTTCCTACATGTGTTTATTAGCCAAATTTGAGGTAAAATTGTGGAGAACTCAAACGTTTAACGAAAAAATGTTTCAAACAAAAGTTTCTAAAGTACAAGAAACGTCTAAATTTCTGTAAATATTGTAGCTGTTTGTTTGACAGCGCCTAGCCTAATAAGAGTTATAAGAGCTAAATCAAGGTTTATAATTTATAATCTGTGACCTTTATTTTAACAGAATTAAATAATAATCTCATTGTCAGATGCCAGCATCAAATTTTAACAAAAAATTGTGTTAAATCATCTACTAACAGAGTTAATTCTTTAGATACTCGACATATGATTGAATATCATTGTTTGGATTATTTTTAATTACCATTCATAAAATACTATAAACATCCAGTTTAAGCAGTTATATATGTATACATGTATAATAATAATATGTATTGTTACTACCAATATGAAATAAATAGCTAAATTTGAGCTTAAATTGTGGCAAATACTAAAATTTTACGAAAAAAATTTTTTCATTAAAAAATTGTTTGTTTTAAAGATATAAACTTTTTGTATTTGAATTTTAATTCTATCTTTTATAGTTTAAAAGTTCCATCAATGAACAATGAATCATCGAACTCAATGGACCAATTTTGATTTTTCACGAACATTTTATAGAATACGTCACCAATATTTCAGCACGTTTTCTCTTTTTGTTTTTGAGTTATTGTGATTACGGACGGGCGGGCGGACACCCCGAAATAAACTAATTAGGTGTTTCCATGAACATCTGTACCAAAATTTTTTGTACGATCAATATTAGGTGGCATTACAAACTTTAGACTAAAATTAATATACTCTAACGTATTGTATATGTCGAGTATAAAAATGAAGTAGAACAAGTTTGTTTTTAAAGTAATTTAAATCGGCTTAAATTAAGCTGAAATTTGTTAAGACAATGTTATTTTTCACTACCGAATGTACCTATTCTGAATATTTTAAATTCAAGAAAACCACATCGCTCGTTTTTTTTTTGGGGCAGTAATACATTTTTCTTACTTTTAAAAATACGATACCTTACGTGCAAAGCCGCGAGTAAAAGCTAGTATTTTATAAAAATTATAATAAATAAAATATAGTAAGTACCACTTTCATTTATCGTCATTAAAAAAATCAAAATCAAATTTACTAATTAAGAATTATTCTTTGAAATAAATAAATAAACAAGTTTTTATAAATAATTCAATGCTAAAAGTTTTTACATAATAAACCTATGAAACCAATAATGCAATCATATGGATGTTGAATTATATTATTATCAATGTACTGAATTTATAAATACTATTTTGAATATTTAAAACTTGAAATTATTTAAATAAAAATGTCGTTTTTTTTTGAACTTATACTTCTTTAGGCGCATTATGAAAATATGAAGAGAGTGAAGATGCGCGCGCATCACTGTCATACAAAATTCACAGGCTGAAGCTGTTCTTATGATTTATGTTACACTTAATGCAAGAAAATATATATTTATTTATTTAATTTTTCAAATTTAAACAGAGCTTTATTGACCTGTGTTGACTATCCTTCTCCAGTCCTTTTATTTTTTTATTGTAATTATTTGCATGCAATTAAAAATTTTTGTTTAATGATTCCAAAGAAATATAATTTCTGCGCGCGTACATAAGTACATGCACCCGTATTTTAAAAAAAAGTCTAGGAGAGCAGTCTGGACAATAGATATTAAGAAAACTTTTCTCTGTAAGAAATAAGCAATTTTCTTGATCTTTTATTATATAAATTTTATATTCATATTTACAAACTTTTTAAATAGATAAAAGTCATCGTATTTAAATACGTTTAGTATCGAAATTGAAAACAAACAAAAATATATATATCATTTTACGTAATTAACATAAGTTATAATTCCGGTCAAGAACCCCGGCATGTATTTAATTTTAAAATTAAATTTTATTGAAACTCTTTTTAAAATAACTGTTGTATATTAAAAATTGATTGTGTTATATAAATAAGGAAAAGTAATCTATGTAAAGATTATTTTTTTATTACATTGGTGAGTGAATGCAAAAATTCTCAAAAGGCAAATAAACGGCATTATTGCAAACAAAACATTTATATATTTTTATTTTAGAAACACCTTTCAACTAAACAACTAAATAAAAACAGTTTACAAATAGTCTAGGGCTAATTTTAAATAAGTACCAAGAATGTAAATGAATAATTTAAAGAAAAAAACAAGTGAAGTTAACAACTAACAGAGTTAATTGTTTAGATACTCGATATATGATTGAATATCATTGTTTGGATATCTAATTTTAATTAGCATTCATAAAATATTATAAATATCCAGTGTATACAGTTTTATATGTATACATTTATAATAATTTATTACCTATATATGTTTATTAGCCAAATTTGAGCTTAAATTGTGGAAAACTCAAAAATTTTGCTTATTTAAAACAAAAATTAACATTTTTTGTATTTGAATCTTTCTTATATCTTTTATAGTTTAAAGTTGGGTCAAAGATCTCCATTGGACCCAACGGGCCGATTTAGCCCCTTCAGGAATTTACACTCACTATTTATGTTTAGAATACGTCACCAAAATTTCAGCTCGTTATTTCTTTTTGTTTTTGAGTTCTCGTGATGACGGATGGATGGAGTAATTAGATGTTTCTATGAGCACCCATATCAAAATTTTGTTTGTACGGTCAATATTAGGTAGCGTTACAAACTTTAGATTAAAATTAATATACTATGACATATTATAAATGTCGAGTATAAAAACGTAGCTTAAATTTTGTCTTAATTTCATCTTCTTGTAGTTAAAGTTAATAATAATATGTTAAAAGTTGATTAAAAAATTAAATTTGAACAAATATTTTCCGTTTTTCTCGGAATTTTTGAAGAGTTTTTGTTTAATTTTTCCTGTAGACTTCCTAAATTACGTTTTAAAAAAAAAGTTACTTTTAGACACCTTATTGGAGTTCTTCAGCTCCAAGGCTACATAAAGCTAGTGACAATTGCTTTTAATTATTAAAAAAAATTTAGATATTGCTTTTTGGAAAAAGTTTTCGAATAAACTTAGTGAAAAATTGATATTAAAAGAACTATTTCAAAAAATTAAAAAGAATTTTGTGAAAATCAATGAAAAAATGTTTGCTTCAAAATTCCATAGAACTCCGTTCACAAGATATTGACCACGAAAATTCAAAAATCACATCTATTTAACGATTGGGTGCTTAGTTTTTAAGCTATCTCTTAAAATCGTACCCGGATAGCACAATATAGCAGAAAAGATTCAAGACATATCTCAGAAGCTTATCATTCAATGGTTCCCCCATTCAATCGTAAAATATTTTACTCTAAAAACCCAAAAGCAAAAAAAATTGTTTTTTTTTAACCGTTCACAAATTTAACTATTTTTAAGCCCCAGTAAAAAGAAAAGCAGTCATATTTTTTAAAATTAACAAATAGACATTTTTATGGTTTAAGTTCTTGAACAGATTTAATTTTATTTATCTAATCGTTTTTTTACCGGGACTATAAAATATGCAGAAATTTGATGTTATTCGCAGGTCAATATGCTTTTAATCAGAGAAACTGTACTATTCACTTTTCTCCGAATGACTATGGTAAGAACTAGGCACCAGAAAAAGATAACTTCGTGGGTCTATTTAACTTAAATTTTTTTTAACATTTTATTTTAAAAATATAAACAAATTTTTGACTTGTCATTTTGTATGAACCCTAAAGCATTATACAATTTGGAGTATAATAGTAGCCGGGTGTATGGTGAAACGAAACGATTGTTTAAAATAAAATGTCTTTAAAATATAAGTTCCGCGTAATTAGATTACAAAAATGTATCCAGTAATATATTATCTTTTAAGTTAAATATTTAATTATGACTATTAAACTAAAAATAAATAAGATTTGTATAAAAGTGGTAAAATATGTTACATAAACCGAACATTTCCTAATTGAGGTTTTTTTTCTCCAGAAACGAAATGACAATCTCATGTTAATTTTAATGATCTAATAAAAAATAAAAGATAATAAAAGGGAAATGAATTTACAAACTTACCAATTAATATAATAGTTACAATTAAAAAAAATTCGGTCACTTCATCACCTACACCGTCAATCAATGACATGTCTATTTGATAATTGATAAGAAAATATATTTAACAAAATAGGAAGAATAAATAAATATTTGGATGTCAAAAAAACTAGGTTTATCACACGATCAACAACAAAAATTATAACACTTCTACATAATTTTTTACGGAAAAAAACAAACAAATATTTACAAACTTATTAACAGGGTTTTTTTAAATTATCAAATCATTTTTTTATTCAATGGATTTTTGAATTTTTTATTTCTTGTTTTAAGAATCAATTATGTTTATACATAGTTAAAAATTTATTTCAACTAAATTTTTATTTCAGGTGTATGTATATGATTTATTTTGCAATATTTTTTTTTTTTTTTGAAGGACAACTGTATTTGACAGACGTACGTGTGACTTATAAAATGTTTCTATTTATTGACACTAGATGACTGATTTAAAAAACACCGCGTTTTACTTAAGATTCTTGATTCTTTCAAAAATAATTGCAGCCTAATAACACTCAATAGTTTTTCTCGCATTTATTTCTAAAAATTATTTAAATTTTTTTCAAAAAAAAAAAAAAAGGTAATTAAAATTTGGCGATTTTACGCCCATAATTAAAAAAGATTTATAATCATAAACCTAGATAATCGTAATATCGCCATTATTAATCAACTTTTCTCCAGAAAACTTGTTAAAATGAATCCGATAATTTAAATAAAACATTAAATTTTCTATATGGAATTCATGGAGCTGCTTCTTTGGTGTGAATTTCCAGAATTCGACCCTTTAATAAAGAATTACTTAAAAAAATTGATTAAAAAAAAACGCTTCGTTAGTTATTTAATGCCTAATTTATTCATGTCATATACGTAAAAAAAATAAATACATCTCAAAAACTTATTTTAAAATTAGAAACCTACAATCGTCTGTCATCAACCTTTTCTTCAAGGTTTACTAATCGATTATTCATATCAACAATAGTTCTAGACATATCAGTTATTTTATTTGATAAATCTTTTAATAACATACTAAAAGCTTCAACTGGAAACTGACTATTTGTAACCGAGTGTGGTTCACGTTCGATTGACAAAGATTCTAAATTTGGAAGCATATCATGAATAACTTCTTCGTGGCTATGAAACTCGGTTGGATTTCTGGGCAAATCTTCATATTTTTCATTATCATAACCAATGTTTTTAGGGGGTTTAATTTGTCGTTTTGGGTGATTTTCATTGTTTGATTCAATATTTTTAACACTCAATGGAATTTCATTGGATTTTATTATATTAGTTGATGATTTATAATTGAAATTTGTTTCGAAGCACGATTTCCATACCTTAAAAAAGAAAATATTTTAAATTATTTTACCATTTAATTCAATTAAAAGAAGCCCCGAATGAATTAGTTTCTGTCGACATTATAAAATGAGAGCAAATAAACATTATAACGGCTGATACTATTTACACTTGTGCAATATCCTTGGTAATGAATTAACAGTCGTATAACGTGTATAAATACGTCGTCGTATGTTTCGTGAATTCTTTATTGATCAGCCTTATTATGTCAACAGACTTTGATTATCGTCTTTGGGATTGCAAACGTATTAATACACGAAAGTAAACTTACCAAAACGTTATTGTCAGATCCACCAGAAGCAAAATATTCACCATTTTTCGAAAATGCCACTGAATTTATTGATCCTTTATGTCCTTGTAACGTATAAATTGGTCTTCCTTCTAATAAATCTAAAATCTAAACACACCAATTACAAAATAATTTCCCAAAATGGAATTCATTGAACTTACTTTCATAGTCGAATCATGTGATGCGGTCAATAGATAATTTCCAGTTTTATGGAAAGCAATTTGAGAGAGAGTATCATCATGAATTTGATAATGTTGTTGTAATTTACGTGTTCGTGTATCGTAGAGTTTTACGTTACCATTACTTAGAGCCACAGCGAAAACGCATGCATTTGGATGAAATTCTACATGCACTCCATGACCTAAATTAAAAACGTTGATTACTTAATAATTATATCTTAATTATACCTTTAACTTGACTAAACTTGGCAAGAAAGTTAGCTTAATTTGACTGAAAGTATATAGAACTTTTTTAGTTTATAATTCACGCTATCCCGTTGGAAATTAAAAATTGAAAATCACTCAACAAATAACTAACTAAATTCATCTACATCTTCATTTAGTGTCCTTAATTAAAAAAAGTCTTTGTATTTTCTATTAAAATAAATGAAACGAATCAGAATTCATTGAAAAAATTTTTAATTTTTCATTTATTCCAATTATTTAAATCAAAATTTTGAAGTTTTAATCATTTAGCTTAATTTCCTATTCGTTTGAATAGGTAACTTAGAAACGACTATATTGATCCGACAGATCAAATTAAAAAGCTAAAAATAAAATTATGTATGTTCTGCTAGGTAAATTATCTACTGATTGGCTCATCAATATATTTTACCTTTTAGTTCATGGAAAGTGTGAATATTTTCACCACTAACTAGATCAATAAGTCGAGTTGTACGATCTTCTGAACATGAAATAATTTGTTGTTCGGTGGGTGAAAATCTTACACAGCGGACCCAATTTGTATGTCCTACAAATGATGTGATGAATTTCGAACGAGAGACTTGCCATAATTTTATAACTTTATCATCAGAAGACGTGACAAGCTGAAAAAATAGGAAGTAAATTAATTTTAGTATACTGTTCCTATCCTCAAAAAACTTGAAGTTTGTTAAATCTAAATTGAAGGTTAAGAAAAAACTTACTTTGGTCCCATCGGGTGAAAAATCCAAAGATCTGACACTCGAAGTATGAGCTTTAAATTCGTTACAGTTTCCTTTAACTCTAGGTGTCCATAAACGTACTGTTTTATCTTTCGATCCCGTTGCGATTAAATTACCGTCTGGAGCATATCGAGCACAAAGTATAGAATCTGTATGTCCAATAAATTTATAACATCGTACTGACTGTTTAATACACCAAATAATTAACGAATTATCATCACTACAACTTAATAACTGTTCACCCACAGGACTAAAATCTAAACCTGTCACTGTATTAGAATGTCCACGAAAATGTTTCTCTAAATATGGATCATTATCAATATTTTCCTTATTGTTACTAGTTTTGCTACTGCTATAACTTTTTGGAGTTCGTATTTTTGACATTTTCAAAAATATTTACAACTGCGTTTACTTGTTTTAATTTTCAAACTGATTATAGAGAATAAATACTTCCTATAATTTAACGGCCTCAACAGACTATAAGTAACATATGTTTATTGTATAGTGTATTTCACATAAATCGAATCACTAACTCAAAAAGAAAATATAACAAAGCAAAATAAAAATTAAATTGTTTCTTAAAGTTTAGAAAATTATTAATAGTTAATTAACTAAGCCCATTATAAGCCCGTTCAAAAGTAAACAATCTGAAGTTTGGGACGTTAAATGTTTACATAAACAATTAATGTCTAATAAAACTACAGTATGTTAAAAAATTTCATGTTATTGTTGGCCTTTTTTATCATAAAACTTTTTGAAGAGGTTTTATATTTTTATTGACCAACCCTATATTAAATAGTCAACTTTATTGATTGTAGAATTCAAAATAAATCTTTTTTATATTGTTTAACGTTGCTCAGCAATTACCATATGTTAAGATTTTATAATAAACAAGACTGTTTAGTTTTATAATGTTTTTAATCACTTTTAATTGAATAATAAATCAGACTCGTGTGTACAACTTGTAGCGTTAAGCATGAACTCAAACCTCATCTAGAGGTACCAACTTGTATATAAAAATATCCGCTAGGTGGCTGTATAATCATGACACCATAGAAAATAACTCATTAATTACTTGAGACTAAAAATATTTATATACCTGTATACTGTCTACATAAAAGAATTCCTCATTTACTGAAATACTCACCAAATCGTTCAAGATAAAATTTTGTAGAATTATTATTAACGTCTCAATAAACGTTTCTGAGAACTACTGTACCAAATAGGAGCACAAGAGAGAGTTAAATATTTACTACGTAGCTTGAAACGCAAAAAATATTCAAGATATTTTCAAAAGTCATTTCGTAGATTCATTATCATGATGTATAAAAAACAAACTCCAAGAAAATGTTCTCGGCTCTTAATATTCGAACTAATTTATGATTCTCAAGATCTCAGTCTTATATATCTTTGAAAATCAGAAAAGTTTCAGAGAAGCGAATTTATCGGCGGTGTTAAAATTGCATTTTCAAAAATAGCTATATGAATTGATAACTAGCAAAAAATTCTAAGCAAAAAATGGCCTGTAAAATATTTTCGTGCAATATTTTTTGAGATGAAAATCATGAAAATGTCAGTTTTACGATTTTTCATAAAAAACTGTGTATATCATTTTATATACTTAAGAACACATTTTGTAAATTTTCTTTGAATTATTTTTCGTTTTTATGATTTCTATCCCACGTTAATTGACACTGCCTTAATTATCCTCGAATGATACGAGTTATTTTTTAATGTGATTTTTTCACCCTGAGATGGTGTGACACCCAGCTACGATAAGCTCCGCTCTACAGAACGTTTCTTATTTTAAATATAAAAAATGCAGTTTATAGTAAAGAATAATCAAAATCGGTGCTGTTCGTGAGAAGTTATAGCTGAAATGCTTTATTTACGCGAAAAAAGTATTATTAAAACATTGATATAATACAGGAATGTTATTGGTGTTAAATTTATATTAAGAGTTTATTGTAACTATTGCGTATTTACGAAAATTGGACCCATTCTTGGATCACTCACTTCTCAATTTATACTAGTATTCCTACCGTGCAAAGTACGTGGAAAGGAATTCTTAATTGATTAATGCGCCACGATTCTCATTTTAGAAAATGTAATTATTTGTTCAATTGTTTGAATTTAAACTGTATAGCAAATGTCAAACAAAAATTTTGAATGATTACAAAAAAAAAAACATTTAATTGAAGTTATTGGATTGAAAATTGTAAGAATGATTGAAGAAATTGTATTAGTAATTATTTTTAATTTCAAATATAATTTTATTCATTAAAATTAGTTAATAAATTTTGAGAAATTTCCTATGTTAAATCATACACCATTCACAGAGTTATATACCATTTGATTGTTAAACTAGTATTTTGTAACCATAGAAACGAATGAAAACATTTTGATGCTTATAGATGTTGAAGAAAGCATGATCGTTACCGTATGTACATTTTCAGATTTGGAATATTATAATTAATTATTTTAAAAGCATTGTATTATGTGCTATTTTTTTCTCACTTTTATCTTATTTTATTTTTTCGCACTGTATTATTCTTAGAATTATATGACACGTAAAGCTTTATCTAATTTTATTGCATAATATATATAAAAGATTGTGTAATAAATCAAAGTCAAATACTTTGTTCAGAGACCTATATCAATTGAATTGATGCGATATTCACGTAATTTAAAAATAAAAATATATGTAATTCAGAATAGATTTGTATTGGTTAAATATTGAATCACATTTAAAACGCACATTTAGAAAATTATAAGTGGAACTGTAGGTACACACTATTTAAAAAAAGTTGAACATACTATTTTCAAGCTAGCAATTAAAAAAATATATTTTTTGATAAAATACGAATATAAAAGGTCCTTTAATTTTTTATGATAAAATTAATACTTTTAAATTTTTACTTATACCTATTTTTAACTATTTATTACACAGTATTCGTCACTTACCTTCATATACAACAAATTATTATTTTATTCTTATTCTTTATATTTTTTTAATGGGTCAAAGGTATCCGAATACGGGATTTTTCAAAGCTTTAAGAAATTCAACTCCAAAAGCATTAACTTTATCGTAACAATTTCACTTTTCCATTGCTAATTTGGTATCTATGTTTAAAATTTTACAAAAAGTCTTGTTAAATCACCCTCAAAATACTGTACGCTTAATTTGACTCCCACCATTTTATACCTACTGTCCCCGCCAAGCTAAAATCGGCACACATATTGATTGAATAGTGTTAAACAAATTATCGCAATCAGACTCTGCACGCAAAAAAACAAATAATGATGTCTCCTTCATAAGTTTTATTGTAGAAACAATTTATTGGGCTAAGTAAGTATCGATAAGGTTATAATGTTACTTGCACTTTTACAAATTTATGCGTATGCTAACTATATGTTTAGTCTAACAACAAAAATTATAGAATTTCTCTTTTAAGATATCCAGAAAATATTTGTGATTGAATTGACTTTCCAATTGATGGACATTCGTTATATTGTTAATTGTAATGAAATATAAATGGTTAAAATGTATAAAAATCTGAATAAAACGGTATACGGCATACCCAAATCCCGTAAAACTGATGCAAAATCATAATTTTTTTTTTAAATTTCAACACATATAAAATTTTTGTGGTATACATGTGGTATAATCTATGGGAAGTTTTGTAATTTCATAAAAACATTTAACAAGAGAGCTTTAAACGTTGGGTTCCGAGTACATTGATTTGGTTGATAACAACAAAAGTTAATTTAAATTGTTATGATTTAAGTAATGAAAATCAACGTTGGTTGGCTTGTGCATGAAGGAGATGCAAATAGGCAAAAATAGTGAGTAATCATAAAGATCGGTGAAAAAGAGTATGGCATAGATTTAAGATAGAATCATTTTGTTAATGTTTGTACGTACTTCAAATTTTTATTGTGTAGGTAAATTTACAATTGACATTTTCAATCATTATCTAGTTTAAATTAACTCTCAAAAATAATTGTCACTCAAACCACGAGTTTTAATGAACACACACTCACTGAAAAAAATAATGACGAGATTCATTTTACAGAAAATGTATGAAGAGGAGACTAGGGTTGGGGTTGTATAATGTGTAACTTTCCAAAATGAAACACAGGTTGTTAGAATCGGAACTTATTGTTTACTAGTAACTGTAGACCTGACTGGAGAGTAAATAAAAAATATAGCCTCACTTGACTGCAAAAAAGGAGGAGGGCCAAAAGATATTCTTCTCTTTGAGATAACAATTATTGTAAGTAGATCCTATAGTTAAATTGATTTTAATTTAATTAAAATTCCAGGATATACAAAAGGAAGTACATGATATATTTTCCATCGTATAATTTACATACAATCGTTTCCAATAATATATCTCAAACCTTGAAGGGAGGTTAAACTCCGAAAATATTTTTCAAGGATTTCAGCAGAAATATTTTGAAATGAATATTTAAAAAAAAACCCAAAATGGGCTTCAACAATATCTGTAAAAGCGATTTTTGCAGCGCAAAAAATATCACCAAATTCTTATTAGATACGTTATTTTGTGGATTCTTTCTGTAGGGTTCAAAAAAGTTTTTTACTCCTTCAGCTTGCCATGAACAAACAATTTAGCGTTGGCTGCAAGGAGAGTTTTCAAAAAATTTCGAAAGTATATGAATTTTTGTTTTATTTAAACCAATTTTATTAAAACGTTATTGATATATCTGGAACAAAAGGTTGTCGTATGATTGTCATTTTCGAATTGTTATATATTTAGGTCATTATTTCACTAAATGTAAATATATATTCCCTCAGGGAACTTTATTTTCTTTGTATTTTATAAATTTTTATTGTAACAATTGAGGAAACATTATAATTTATTATTTATTGACATATATAACATAGTTGTACCTATAACATTAAAACATTAAATTTAAAGGTAAGTCTTATGATTGGGCGTCTAATTGGTGATTGTATTGTCTTAACGGATATATGATTTTTGGGAAATAAAAGTGGGGCATTGGTGGCGAATTTCGTTGAAATCAGTGGGGAGGGTGGGACTTTTCAGGTGATATTACAAAATCTAGTTTTTCCGATTTTCGAGTAAAGTTAGGATTTTAAAAAATACTAAATTTAAGACAGTATTTATCCATTGAACAAATAGTTTTGGTTAAATTTAATCCAAGAAAATTCCGAATTTCGATTAAACATTATCAATTAATCTTGATCTAAACAGTTTTCGAATTTAAAAAACTGGAAGAGTAGCTTTAGAGGCACAATATTTATTTAACAGATTTAAGGTTTCATGGCAATAAACCTAGGGTAAACTGGCAACATACATTAACTAACGCAATTAAAAGTTATTGAACATTTTTCGACAAATTCACAAGATTTATATGGTTTGATTTTCATGAAAGATGAAGGAAGATGGCCATGTTAGGTTTATCACTCTTTTTTTTCTATTTTAATTGCCTTCTTTAGTTCTTAATTTATCCACTTTTTTGCTGTCCTTTAGCTATGTGCGTTTTTGAATTTAAAGTAGATAATAATTAAATACTTTTTGCCTGTATAAGGTATTAGATCTATAGCCGTTGCTTGCAATTAAAATGAAACTGTTACTGAACTTTGACATACACTTGGATTAGGTGTTATTTCTATCGGGTTTCATTAGAAAAGCATACTCTGTTGTGTCCATCTATACCAGACAAAATGTGCACATCTCTCTTTAATCAACCGGGAAGTTTGGCCACATCGATATAAAATGAATGACTAGAAATTGATGACAATTTTGAGGATGGAATACTACTCATTTACCATACCAATCTGGGTTTACTTATCTTTTTATTTAATTTAATTAATACATTGTCTACGTTAATAGAAGTGAACAAGTTATAAAATATTACAATCTACCGATTGGCAATAAAAATAATTGGACTGACCGTCCTTCCTGTATGGCCATATCCCCCGGGATATACACTATTTAGTCGAAAACCTTAATCGGTCACGGAAACTAATCTGGTACCCATGCATGGGAAAATCGAGCATAAATTCCATTACAAATCTCTCAAATGAATATAGATTTAACTTGCACTGTAACAAATATAGAGTTTATTTGAAAGTGTAGGTATAACTTTTTTTTTAAATGCAAATACCTAGACTACAATTTCTTATTCAAAAGAAGAGAATATAGACTCTGCTCTATGTACTGTAAATAGATTCTAACATAGGTTGCTATCCTTAACTATATCTATAAAATATGTATATGAGCTTTTAGCAATATTGTTATTTAATAATTTTTAAAAGCACAACAATATATTTTTATTGCTTTTATTTTCTACCCTAAGAATATGTTAAAAAATCCAAATCTTTTGTGTATTCGAATTTACTTTGTATATTTTACTACTTAATCATACAATTTTCTTTTTTTACTTTCAAAATACTTTGATTGTAATAAAATTCATTTGATTTGACCACAAAATGATATTATTATAGATGTTCTTAGAATCACCCACAATGACGATCACAAACATATATTTAATTGAATTTGTTCCAGTGCCTGTGTCAATACTTAAAAGCAAAGTTTAACCCATTTTTGATTATTCGACTTTGAGCTGAAATTGAGCATACAAATCTAAATCGGATGGCAATACAATATAATATCATAATTCAATACAGAAATAATTTGGTAGTTTTGAATTTGTCCTTCTTTTTTTTATCCTTTTTAAATTTCAGAACCAATGTAGCAAAAATATAAACCACTGTTAATTACACTCAGCTGATTGTTTCGATAGAATACAAAAGTTCGAATAATTATTTTAATATTTTAATACTCTATACACCATATACTTATGAAATTATACTCCGCCTATAATAAATGTTATGTCTATGGTGTGTAATTCTAAATAGTTCTTATTTTTACCGGTAGTACAGAATTGTTTCTTATCTTTTTCATATTAAAACTTGTCTCAAATAATTTTTTCTTACCTTTCTATTTTTATGTTCAGTGTTTCTACACAAACCTAAAAACGTATGTTCAAATATTCCAGGAATATACTTAGGCTCAGATAGTTAGTCAAAGTAAATAGGAATATTGTCGCCAACATGGAGAGATGGAGAGTATATATTCTTCTCACTTGAGTTCTCTATAAGGGCACTAGTGCGAATTTGTCAAATAATTAATTCACAGACCTATAAAAATCCTGTGCCTATACTACTTTACACGGGTAAAGTTATTGATTTAGAAGTCGGGGGCTAGAGTAGTTTTTAATACGTTTTTCGTGAACAGCAAAACAAATAAAAAAAGGAATTCGATTCATTTTTTAAATATTCTACATTCTATCATTTTCAGAATGCCATTTAGATTTTCACCATGTTCAAGATAAGTATTATGTCCAGAATTCTAGAAAATATTTTTAAATAATGCAGCTGTACATAAATACAATTATTGACATTATATTATTAATGTAAATCTTACATGTATAGGACATTGCACATAGTTATGTATTATTATTATTACTTACAACAAGTGTCTATAAAGATATACAAGTCTATGAATTTTTATCATAGTTTTATGTACATATCACAGAAAACAGAGTTTTTTTATCACTTTGTGGGCGACATCCAAATTCAATATGAAAATCATAATTAAATAAATTGAATAAATTTATTAATATGTAACATTAATATCTTTACTTATGCTCAAGTCCAATTCATTTTTGTAATACTAACTTACCTGTCTTCCAATTATTTCGCTTAGGATTGTTATTGTATAAGGAAATAATATTAAAACAACAAGAAATACAACTGAAAATTTGTACTAATCTTTATTTTCTGTTTCAACCAATATAATAATAATTATTACAATAAGTTTAATAATAAGTAGTCTATAATATTCAGTTCTCTTTTGGATTGTAAGATGACAGAGATATTACTGCTTCATTTTATTACATGTTTATAAGGTTATTTTTACAATTAAAAAATTTTAAAACAAACAAATTTTGATTGACTTGTACAAATTGACTTTAATTCGATTACGAAACTCTTAAAATGAAAAAATAATAATGAAAAAAAAAACGTTGGTGTAGCCACGAAGCCAACCAAATGAAAAAGGAACGATTACTTGACTTTAAAAATGTTGCGTTGCAGTCACAATTTTATTCAAAATTTGGAAACATACTTAAGCATCACGCTAAAAATTTATATGTGATTTAATAGTGCCATAAAATTACATTAAAATTTAAACCTGTTTTATTCCAGTAAAAACTCTGCTCTGGTGACGTAATATCGGTATGTTATATTGAGAATATTACATTGAGAAAACACATTGAGAACAAAACATTTTCAAATATTTTTTTATTAATTAATGTAACTGTTTGGACTGTGACTTGACAAAGACAACTAATAATTTTTACCAAAATGACGTTACATCATGGCGGCTTATAGTTTTAGGTCACATTTTATAAAGAAAAACATATCGAATTTTAATTTTAAGATAATATAAATTAATTATGTGCTTTTTTGACTCAATTTTAGAATATTTAAGAATACTTCTACATTAATTTTAATTTTTTGTCCAATTTCATGCTTTATTTTTCACTACCGAAAGTACGCCAATATTTTTTCGACTTTCAATTTTCTTTTTTGGGGTCCATAAAATTTTTGATTTAAAATTGATAGATATTACGATTTTGTAATTTTAATGGGAAGATTATTGAATAACAAATATAAAAACAAATTTCTGTGATATATAATAGAATTCGACATTCACTGTGTCGGACAAAATGGCTCTTGAAATTGTTATTGAATAATTCTCCCATTACAATAACTAATAAACGAATATCCGTTAAAACGATTCACTTTTCTGAATTTTCAGAACACGAAAAAGTTGTGGTACGTATCATTAAGTCACATACAAATTTTTAACCTGATGCTTATCTCCCTGAAAAAATTGTAGGGCCCAAAGCCGATTACAAGTGGGAGTTCCGTTATCCATTTGTTTCCGATAAGTGGATTTACCATAAAGATATTACTGCAACAACATCATTCTTTTACATTTAGGATTTGAAGAAAATTGCTTTTAAATTGAATTGTAATTTTTTTTTTTTTATTAATGGTTAATGAGATTTTATATATTTGACGAAACTTTTGCTTTATCATCTCAAAAGTTCAGTTATCTCAAAAATATAGCAACTTTTTGATACGAAAAATGATCATACAAAATACCAATTTTAATGAATGAACAAATTATTATCTTGAAGAAATTAGAACCAATTTAAAAAATGTAGGTATTCAAGGCAGAGATGGATTTTGATTCTATCATTTTACAAGTAAACAAAGCTAAGTGGTCGCTTATTGCTTATTAATATTTGAAGAATATGTTTGTGATTTAAGAGAAGCTTACGGCAAATAGGACATTGAATTTTGAGAAAAAATATATATAAAAAAATACAGCAACTTAATTTTTCCGTTTGAAAAAAACTGCCACGTTTGAATTAATAATTGAGATGGTAAAGCTTAGAAATTTAAATTCAGCGTTTAACCTTTTGGATTTTCTTGCAAAGTCAAAAATTTACGTCGAACAGTCCAGCAAAACTCATACAGAAGTAACAATCGTTTAATACGGGGCAATTTTTTTAAATTTATTTATTATTCAATTGGTTATTTTTGTCACGCTATGCATAATATAATATTACATTAAATTTTGAAATTAGGCTCAATACCATACTAAAAATTGATAACTTGATAAATAAAGTTTTATATGTAATCACTTTGGAGATACATATCTCCCTCTTTGTTTAATAAATAATTTTGAACGTCCATAGATTTTTGAAAGAATAATTTCATTCCCTTGTTCGTGAGATAAAAAATATCAATTGAAATAAAAAAATTTAATCAAATGCCATATTTAACCAATTATTTTACTAGAAACATAAAAAATTGATATTCCCCCGGGTCTTTATTAAAACAGTGTAGTTTTGTCAACAATGGCGGTACTGCAGTTCGACTATCTTAGGACTATGATACTTTTAATTTATATTAACTGCAAATAATTCAAAAAAATGTACGCGGGATTTAAATATTTATATAATAACTGTTGATGATTTATTGGAATATAATAATATATGCAATATGTAGATATATTTCTAACTTTTTATTTATTTTATAATAATTAATATTCTTAATTATTATTAATGTATATTATTTTTCTTTAAGATTAAATTGGTAATTTGACATTTATTTAAAATATATTTTTTAGTAACCATTTTCTTTTTAAATAACTGAAATGTGAATTTTTCATGAGTCTTAAAATAACCTTTCCAAAATTGCACTTTCCAAAAATTTGCGTTATTTAAATAGATTTAAGAAAATAAAAACGAATTTTTTTGAAAAAAAATGTATTGCTGTAACAATTTCAAGAAATATTGCTCATGAAAACTCATTAAGAAATATTACACTTATTGGTTCAATAAATTTTTTTCATATAAATTAATGTCTATGCGTATGTAAATAAAATACATTTAGGGTAAACAGGGCTAATGGTGGTCAGTCAACAATGGCGGTCAACATCATTACCTCAAAACCAATTAGGTTGCCGATAAATTCCTGTTTAGTTGCTGCCACACATTCGACAGTTACTTTTTTTTTGCCACTTTTGATATAAAAAAATGACTATAATTATAACATTAGTAATGAATTTTATAATTTTTTTTTTTTTTTTAAGTTTTATGTGATTCATATACAATATTTGAACTTCAATTTGCATTTTCTTAATAGATCAATTTGCATTTTTTATAATTACATTGCACATTGCCTAATGAGGATCATCTGATTGCCGTCAACTTTCGCTTTAAGCTATCTATACATATTTGAATTTATTTATATATTTTTATTATATACATGTCAAAATTGAGACGCAGGTCTACCGAAAAGGTGAAAGGAACACAGAAAATTTGGAAAAAGCTATGGAACTTATCGATAAAGCTGAATCTATGAGAAAAGTTGTGGAAATACCATTTCCAACTCTTCAAACTAGACTGAAGAAAAAAAAATATATCGTTGTGGGTTTCTGGCCACACTTTGTGTGTAGTGAATGGGGAAGTCGAGGGTTATATATGTAAAATTTACTAAATTAGACCGCCATTTTCCTTAACGAGTCTGCCAGTATCCACGTGTGTGACTAATGATGATCAAAACTAAATTTTTTTAAATTTAAGCTACCGCTTTATAATTATATCAAAGCCATTTTAAAAAATTTCCAAAAATAAAAATTATTTGTTAGAGAATGTGTGAAATAAATATACTGTTTTTAAATTTTTAACTTTATTAACATTTTTCCCGTAAATGATATTACCCCGTTATCTCCTACCAGAAATTAAAGCTCAAAAGTATTTATAATTTAAAATTTTTAAACTCCATTTACTTTCGAACTTATAAGGGTTTTTGGGGAAAAAGCGATTTTCATGCAATATGCTATCTGTTTGGAAAACCAAAACAAGTCTTTTACAGTTTTAATTTTTTACAAAAATCAAGCGTTTTGACACTTTTGACAAGCCTTGTAACAAATTTCTATAAATAATTTTTTAAATTCACATTTCAGCTAATATTTTTTTTTGTCTATTAGAATTCTATTTTATGCGATATTATTATTGATTTGTTTTTTTTTTTTCTTATTTTTTATTTATTTATTTTTTATTTGATTAGAATAATTAATAAAATTATTAATATTATTGAATCGCAACACTTTTATCCCCACCGTAAAGGTTGGCCAGCCGGTCGTGCTCGTGTTTGAGCACTAACAACATCTAATAATTCTGTTCCATAAACTGTTTTGAAATCACCTGCAGAACGAATTGGTGTACGCTCCCGACCTAAATCACTGAATGGTTTCCATCTGGCTAACATCGATAAACCACGTTTGCTTGAAATATCAATGGGTACTAATGGTTGACGATTTCCCAATGTATTATCGTTATGATGTGATTCCTGTAATTGTTGCAATTTTGTTGTTAGATCTGTAACAAAAATTAAAATTTTTCGATTATCTATGAATGTATCTGAAAAAATAAAATAAATTTTTCTATATATAAAAGTATCTCGAGTCTTTTTTTTCAAACTGAGACTCAAGTCAATTGTGGATCTATATAATAAGATTTTAAATGAATTCAGATAAAACTAATTGACCTGTATGCTGATCCATAGCATTAATTGTTGATAATAATTTAATAGCTTAAATTTGAATCTTAAATTAGAACAATTGTGACATTTTCCAAACAGACCTGGTACTATTAATTATTCAAATCACACAAAAAAGTGATAAGTGATTGTGTTGCTCTCTCAACAATCTACAACTCATTCAATTTGAGTGTTTAATTGCTCAAATTCTAAGTATTGAGTATTCTTAGGTCAAATTTATATGCATTTTTCGGAGCGTTTCTTGCTCCAAGTGTTGTGAATGTATTCAAATATCTCCAGTTCAGAAGATAGAGAATTTTGCTCTAGGAACACTCAGTTACTCTAGACCTTTCATTTTAGCTATTAAACATTTAAATTGGGTGAGATGGAGGAGAGCAAGGCGCGGACATTCAACTTTTCATCAATGATTTTAATATATTTAAATGCATAGATTATACCCAAAAATGCTCAAATTTATTTGAAATTGAGCAATACCTTTTTAAAAAGATTTCAAAGCTTCACAAACATATGGTTAAATTAATATTCGGAAATAAAATGCTTAGCAATGGAATACCATCAAAATATTCTATTTATTAAAAGTTAATAAGAAATGAATTTATTTTTTTTCTCTTTAATGAGAAAAATAATTTCATTGAATTTTTCACGTTATTTGTGTTAATATTCACTAAAACAGCATAATCTGTTAATAAAAGTTTGTACACTTATTATAAAATGTTTGATTAAAAGATAAACTAAACTTATAATACCTTTATGTATTACATATTTTACCAACTTATGAGAAAAAATATTTTTTTCACATGTGTTAAGCAAAAAATTTATCAATATATTTGCATCAAATAAACGTACAATATTTACCTGTTTCTGTTTTATTATTGCATTTAACACCTGTGCCTCTTAAGCCTCTATCTTTTTTACGTAATATTCAACTTTACTGCATTACATTATTTAAGAAAATAAAGGTGATATGACATGTATTTGATCAATAAATTACTTATATTGGGGTAAACAAGATATTTTCGATAAATGAATATTTTTATATTTCAAAATAATATTGCATATAAGTTCACCCATTGATCCAACATGGTGATATTAACCAGTCGTGGATACAGAGTAAAATTGGTGGGAGGGGACATTCTCGTCATTTTTTTAAAGAAAAGTTTATTAGAAAATGTATATATATATCGAACATATATTATTTATTTTGTGAAAATCAATTTTTATAAAATAAATGGAAAATTTTAATTTTGTTTATTTTCACTTTAAAAATAAATAAAAAATTACGATTGCACTTTCAACTTATAAAGTCATTATCAAGTAATGAATAATTATTCTTTTATTTTGGAAATACATAGAGAAAGTAGGTAAGATTATTGTAAATGAATATTTTTTCGATATTTATTATTTCAAATTTAATAAAGAGGTGGGGTCTATTTTAAGGTATATTTTATTTTATTTTTGCTTTTAAACATTATATTTCAATTTTATGTCTAATAGCCATCGCTAACATTACTCATACATATAAATTCTTGTAGCTTTCACTGTATCAATTTTTTGAATCTTATTTGAAATTTTTCCATGGTACAAAATAGACGGTTTTTGGATCAAAGCGAGATAATTGTCAATTTTAATTGTCTTTTAAAAATAATTAACGAAGTTAATTGCAATTCATCAAATAATACTAGTCACTACTCAGCCCTGTGCACATTGGCGGATTAAGCTTATTGCCGCCCTAGGCCCTGTCAGATACACCGCCCTTTTTGATCAGCAAAGTATATATACTTTGATTCTCAATTGTTATTAAAATACAGCTTTGATTTTAGCATAACAAATAATAATAAGCATTTCTCTCGAACTATAAATTATAATGTATTACTCAATTTATAAATCTCTTCTTCTTGGCTTTTGCTCGAGCAAAAGCTTCAACTATGTAATTGTAATCAATTTCTTGAACAAGTTGTGCTTCAATAGACAGTAATGCCAAAGCATTAAGTCTATCTAGGCCCGTACATGCTCGTAAATAATATTTAACCCTTTTCAAGGTGGGAAAATATCTTTCTCCTGAACAATTGGCAGCGGGAATAATCAAAAAAATAAGCGGGAAGTTGAGAATGTTTCGAATTTCAGATGAATGCCAAATGTTAATTCATACATATTTTCATTTAACACCAAAATTAAATTGAAAAACTAATAAGTATAAGTAATTTCAAATGCTTTATACATAAGAGTAACCTTATCGAAAAAACAAAAGTAAAAAGTAATTTAGTAATTCTCAAAGAAGCTTATCAATTTGATTGTTTCTTTATAATAATCTTATTCGATAGACTATAATTGATTCCATCAAAATATGAATAATACATCCTCAAATTGAAAAGTCAATAAAAAAATGAATTAATTACAGTCCATAGGAAATTTTTTATAAATTAAAAAAAAATCAGAACCAATTTAAAAATTAATTTTTGGTATATTTTTTCGGCTCTCAAATTTTAACGTTCTGAAAATTTTGCCGCCCTCCAAATCGGGCCGCCCTAGGCTCGGGCCTCACGGGCCTAAGCGGTAATCCATCACTGCCTGGGCAAAATTAAATCAATTAAGCCTGTTAATGGTTATCTCCACTTGGATTTACATACGAACTGTTAAAAAAATTAGGAGATGTATTCTAGAACGAATCCTGTATTATAAGCACAAAATTATTATTTTGTAAAAATGGTTTAAAATAAAAGTAAAATAAAACACATTTATTTGTTTATCTAGAAAGTTAATCCAAAAAATAAAAACACTACGACATAAATAAATGTACCCTTGAAACCGGTTACACGTCTAAAAAATTAACTTTTAAAAAGTAGTTAGAAAATCTTCAAATATAAAATTAAATCTGCTTAATAAAACACAAAATGAACGAAAAATTATATTTTCATATCTAATTCCTTTCTCTTGTACATATATTTTGTGATGAAAATGAAAAACGCAATAATAAATATATATATATATTTGGAGGAAAATCATAAGTATTTAAAGATATACACAAAAACTTATGTTGTCGAAAGTGGGTTAATGGAATGAGTTAAGAAGTATAAATGTGAATTGTTTGAAAATCATTATTCGACGCTACAATTCACTTCAATTTTATATTATTTAAACTGTCTTTATTATTATTTTTTTTAAAATGAAAGTTATCAAAACATTTTGTATAACTAATTACTTCCGTTATTAACTTCTAAAGTTTATGCTCAACAAACTGTAGTCAAATTGTCTAGAAACATTGTTTAAGAAAATATCATAGGTTAATTGGCATTCGGCCACTCTCGACAAAAATACATGCAGGACTGAAAGTTAATGTGATCTTACAACGGATGACTATAAATAGTTTCCTCTCAGGCTAAGATTTTTAACCTTTGATTTGACCGAATCGTGTGATTTGGTAAGTTATTTAGAGGTCTTCCAGCACAAGGTGACAATTATGTTGTTAATATGTTGTTGGTGGAGCCTTCGTTGTTATCGTTAAGCGACGACTGTGTGATCAACCAACCGCCCCAATTATTTTATATTATAATTGACCGAACTGTCGCTACCCGAATTCGAACCCAAAACCTCCAATCTAAGCTGTCAAATTGGTGAAGATTAATTACTGCTCTCAGTCAGTTGGGCACTGAGCCGGTTTGAACAGTTGGTATAATTGTAGGTAAGTAAAAAATACTAAGAAAGTATTTCTTTTAAGCCTCTAGGCGACTCCCTCAACATCTGTTACAACTAGAAACGTTTGAAATATTCCAAAAGATTAGGTATACAGCTGCGTACATTTATATATTGTAAAATAATAATATAAGAATTTGCATTCTGTCTAAATTCTGTCTGTCTAGGAATTAATTAGGTTTTTAATATAAGGGTATTGAAGTTTTGAAGGACTGAAATAATAAATTTTGTTAGGAAAAAGTAAGAGTATCTCTGGGTTTTAGTTCAGAGATGTGTTGGATATCTGTATCTGTATCCGAATACGCCAATGTCCGCTGGAAATAAGATCCCTACCCGTTTCTTTTTCAGCCAATCATACACGAATCTTTTGAATTATTAAGTTGCATTACGTACATGAGTTTCTAAGTATGTGTAGCAATAAATTACTGTTAAATCCCATTAAAATAGTTATTATTTCTATATATTTGGAAATCACATTTCATTTAATAATCAATCAAATTTTAAGAAAATTAGAAACATTATACCGATCCATTGAGTTAAAACTTTAAGATCCGTTATCCGTATCCGTATCGGAGGATCAGGACACTGATTATTCGTACCCGTATCCGTATCCGCGGATCTCATTTTTAACGATCGGGCACATACAGAATAACATCCTTGTGTGAATAATATACTTTTGAAGTTATCGTAGTTTGAAATATACTATAATCGTTATTAATCCAAAATTTAATCCAAATTTTAATTTATGTTGCACTTGGATATTTCACTTGATTAGAGGATTGGTTATAGAAAAAGACACGGTCTCCAAAGACACATGTGATTTTTATCAGGTAATGTCCGAAAGATTTGTTTGTCAAGAAAAGTATGGTGACACCAGAGGAGTACTGGGTTGAGTAGACGGGCGACCCGAGCACTCAGTTTAGTACACGCTATGTGTAAAGGCACGCTCGAATACTAGGCCGAGTACACGGCGGATGTAAACTGGTTTTTTTTTTATTAGGTTCGCAAATTATGAATTGCTTAATCTTTTTTGTATTTTGTTTTTCCTATTCTTCAAAAAATAAAAAATAATAATTTATTTGTTCTGATTATTTCTGTTAGAATAAATTTGTTCACGGTTTTCAGGGAACGAACTATATTTGATGGCTATAGTAATAAATTCGAAAGTATATAGATTTCCATTAGTTTATTCGTAAAATTTTGTAGGGTTATTAATTTTTATTAAGCGTTTTTTCCGCCTAATAAAATAAAAGTTTTGATTTGGATCTAATTATTTTTAAAAGAAAAAAAAGGTAATTTCATTCTTTTAATTCAGCTATGAGTGTTATAAACCAGTTTCTACTGGTTTGATAATTATATTGTTTATAAAAAATTAAAAATTTTATGAATTGGAGCTTATTATGATGGAAGTTATATTTGATGTAATCTTTTTTATTCTAACAACTTTTGTTACAATTTTCATCAATTTACAGTTGTACGTTTAAAGTACAACGTAAAAAACTCAAACGTTAAAATATGGTAGTTAGTAATACTCTAAATTATATTCACATCTGCGTGATGTAAAACAATACAGATATTATTTTCTCTTATGTAGATAACACAGAAAATTTACCTATTAAAAATTTTAGCGATATACATTTTTTTAAAGATTTCATACACAAAAATCAAGCATCTTTAATATCTATATCATTTTTATATGACTATAAAGAAAGGATTTTTAGTGGTTCGGAAAGGCATAAAAAATAAATTGGAAACCGGTTGAACCTAAAGGCCATCTCTTCAACTGCTCGTTGATTACATATCTAGGCACGTAAAATTTAACATATTACAATGTTTTTGAGCTTAAAATATTGTTTTTGAGCTTTGATGTTAATAAACACTTGTTCCCTAATATTTCGTTAACGATACCTATCGAATCAATCAACTAATTTTCACGTTCGTGACGGCGATTGATGCGATTTTTAGAGCTTTAATAATTATTATAATTCATCAAAAACGATCCGAAATGTCGGAGTTATGTTAAAAAAACACTTGTTCCAATATATTTCGTTAACGATATCTTTCGAACCAATCTACCGATTTTCACTTTCTTGGCGGCGATCAACGTGTTTTTGTAGATTAATAATTATCTTCCTTCAACAAAAACGGTCCGAAAAGAAATGTCGAAGTTATGTAAAAAAAAACACTTTTTTTATGAAATCTTTCGTTTACGATATCTCTCGAACGAATCAACCGGTTTTAACCGAATTGGCAGCGATCAACGTGGTTTATCATGGTTAGAAGGTGATTAGTTGATCGATAGGTTCGGAGTTGATCGATATAACCGTTTAAAAGTTATTCCAAAAAAACCACGCATATTATATAATTTGGCCTAATCACACTCAGTGACTCAATTACTATTATTTGAGCTATCAAATTGAATAAGCTGGAGATGGTTGAGAGCACAACACATACTGATCATACTTTTTGTGTAATTTGAATAATTAATAATATCAGATCCATTTGGAAAATATCACGGTTGTTTAGAATTGAAAATTCAAAGCCATTATATTATTATCAACAATTAATGCTGCGGAGTAGACCTGTGTACTGCTAGTATGTATTAAATAAATAGAAAAAATACTGTATAAATACATAGTACAATCTGCATAGTGGTGAGAGAACCTGCTGCTTCCGACACATAAAGTTTCGTGTTACAAACCGGTTATTAATTTTAGTTTTTTTGGAAAAAAGTTTATTGTTCTAAAAAAAAATTTGATTTTTCCCAAATGGAAATTGATTAGTGTGATCAATTGTGAATGTGCCTATTAAATTTCGTCAAAATCGAACAAAGCATTCGAAAGTTACAGCAGAACAAACATAGATAGATAGATACAATCGAAATACAAAATCGTCTAGTTATACCAAAGACGTCACTTCCTTTGGTCAAATATATCAATCAATTTTTAAAATTTTCATTTTCTTTGACGTTTACTATATTTATTTATACAGTTTTTAATTATCACACAAACTAAATTCCATTTAAGCTCTTTATGCACGACGATCTTTAATATAATGAATATAATAGAGTGTAAATTTTAATAAAATATAGTTTTTTTTCAATGTGACTAAAAGTTTTTTTATAATTGACATTTTTTTAATAATAATATATAATTTTATGGGCTCAGTATAGTATGATGATTGATATATTTAGATTTTTAATTAACATTAGATAGATAATAATTAGGTATTATACGGTGCTTTAATGTTTACTAAAGTATACAGTATTATATGTATTAAATATTAATAAAGTAAGCTTTAACAACGTTTTATTATTATTTTTGCATAAAATAAACCTATTTGAAACAAATTAAACTTTTAAAAGGGCTAATAAAATTTAAAAAAATAGTTTTCTTTCAATTTTTTTTTAAATTTGAATACACTTAATTGATACTTCTTACTTGATCGATATTGTGGCGATTGTTTTCATAAAATGTCAAGGTAATTTTTGTTTGGGACTGTTTCGGAGTACTGAGAACCATTCATAAAGATTTAAAAATATCTTTTATAGTCCAATCTATGCACAGAAAAACGGCCAAACAGCACAAATTTACAACAAAGATGTATTTGGATTTTATTTACTCTCTATTTCAAATTTGTCAATGTGCCGACAGTTGCTTTTACCTTGGGGGTGGATGCCCCCCCGCCCTCTTCTAGAAGATGAAAATTTTTTTTAATTAAACTAAGTATGGAAATGGATAAATTTATTGAATCTGAACAACTTTTGTTCTATAAAGTTTTTATTGAAAGTCAATAATTTTCGTCATATTGGAAAGTACAATTTTTCAAAAGTATTTTTACAAAAAACTAATTTAGAGTAAAAATATTGCTTAGAAAAAACCAAATAAAACACTAGAAATACTAGAAATATTTTAAATATGACTAAATCCCATATCAACGGAGTAACAGCTTGTTAAAGGTTTGTTCTTCTTCGTCAAATACTAACATCGAAAGATTCAACGAAAAATATACAAAAAATTATGCCTTTTTCGGGGATCTCTTAGACATTTTTTTTGAAGTGTGGAAAAACCTTCATTTTTTTATTGAAATTCCTAGTGTCAAAATTAAGGGAGTTATGAAATAAACAAAATTGGCCCTATAAGTTTGATCGGTTTAAAGTGCTTAGTTTAATAAAAAACTTGAACATGAAGTGTAGAGAGCTTTTTTGCAAAACTGTTTAAAAAGAATTCAAAAATTTAAAACGCTTTTTTTCAAAATTTTTAGGTCATTGGACAACGGATAACTGATTTTATCACATGGTAAACAAAATGGTTTTTATATTTGTTATTGAATGACCTTGCTACAGCAACATCAAAATAAACAGATGTCTGCCAATTTGTCGTTTGTGTGGACAATGACAAATAATACGGGCTACGAAAAAGAAAATGGCCTACTTTTCATAGAAAACAGTTTTGTTACACTGATTATTACAAAACCATATACAAATTTTTAGAAGTCTATTTAAAAATGATATGATTGACTTATGGGAACCCAGACTATTCTGTAAAATCAAAATTCAAAAAGTCGTTTTCAAATAATTATAATATCGTAATAATGCAACAGATTTTAATTGAATTCACATGTTATATTTGAACAATTGAAATGATCAATATTTATTAGTATTCAATATAAATTAGTAGCATTAACTAATATCAGAAATATTTATTTAAATATCTGTAATATAAATTTCAGAATCAAAATCTATTTTATTTGGGAGCGTTCTTAAGTTTTTCGAGAAACTAAGAGAGAACGTTGAAAAATAGAATCGACATTCAGAATTGCATTAAAATGCAAAAAATAATTGAAAACAAATAATTTATTTTATCAATTATTTCCAAGTCAATTAGCCCAGTTACCTAGTGACGCTGTATCGACTTCCAAATAGGAGTGCGATAAGCCTGCTGTTCAAAAATAAGGTGCTGACAAGAAGGTAATTGTAAAGAGAATTAGTTAAATCCTGTGTGTATACGTATATTAAGAAGTATAAGTAATTAACTGTAAAGTTTGTAAGTTTTCAAGCCAAATAAAGCATTTTAAAAGGAGGTTTAGTAGTTTATACAGTCATGTCAATGGTCTGCTTTCACCTATTTGTCTGTTTTGCTATTGCAATAGTTCAAGCACTTAATTTTATCGAGTTTCAAAATTCGTTTTGTAAGAAATAAAATTACGGTTCCCAAAAACTTGTTTAAAATTTTTTAGAAAAAAACCTAGGTTCCCAAAATGCTTTTGTGGTCCTATGATTTGATGTACTGAAAGATTGCATCGCTTACGAGACAGCGTCACAATTCGAGGAGTGTCAGCATTTCATCCAGCTACCTGTTTTGTTATCAATCAATATTCAGGTATCTATTTTTTTTTTTAGATTGATTGTAACTAAGGAACGAAGTCGAAGAATCGTTTATTTAAATTGCAGGTCCAATAAAAATTAAAATATATAATTTCTTACCATTTAAACTGAACAGGGGAACATGATGTGCATTTTCGATAATTTTCCGTGCCAATTGATTTTTAAGATAAGTATTTGCTGTTTCAGATGAATCGGGTGTTTCGTCCATTAAAGTATATTCATCATTCCACGGCGGTGGCATATCATCGGCAACAGCTTCATCAGACGATACTGGTGATATAAGGAATGCTGTTTTTGCACTGATAAAATTACCTTCCAATGTTAGAATTGTCGACAGGACAATTAATAAAAAATGATTGTACATCTGGAAAAGAGAAAAGAGTTTTTTATTATTATATGAAACTTTAATAAAAAACAAAAATTTTTAAGTGTTCTTTAAGATGTCATTAAATAAGTCATTAAATATTTTTACGAACAATTTAACGAAACAAAATCAACAATTGGTTTTCGTTATACGTAAATATTGTCATGTTTTCATCATACCTGCATGAAAGTCTATTAAAAGTAAATATTGAAAGTTTTTAGAAACTTTTTTTTTACACCTGAAGAAAATTGTATTTTCTTAAACCTATTTATTTTTATGAGAGAAACAAAGTTTTAAAGGGATTATTTTATATAGATACTTGTATATGATTTATTCTAGATTATTGTCGGTATTAATCTCACCATCTCACATTCATGTCAAAAATGTCGTCTATAAAAAATTTTTATTAATAGAAAATGCAAAATATGGAAAAAAATAAGTAGACAAAGATGAGGGAGGAGCCGTCAATATAAAATTTAGCTGGTTTAAATTTGTCAGTGCTGGTAGAAATAGGTCCTATTGGAAAAAATACTTTCACCAATTATTAGTCGAATGAAATAGGGATTTATAATTGTACACAACTACATTCGACTTTATTCTCCAATGAATTCCCACGAATTCCTTGAACGGAACCCTAACAACATTATTTTTATGACCAAATAAAATTTTTTATTGATTCATTTTCAATTCATATGTACAATAATTACATTTGAAATGAAAATATGAATTTAATAGCAATTATTACTCTCAGGAAAATAAATTCATGAGAAAAGTATTTAAAATTAAAAATAATAATAATAATAATACAGTAACCATACACTTAAATAAAACAATGTAAAACGCTTTTCATGTCAATCAGTTTATTACTTAACACCATTTTAGTTTATTGTGCACATAAAAATTTTCCTGGTGTAATAAAAAAAAAAAGTCATATTTTCTAATTCTTAAAGTCTAGTTTTAGATTAGTAAATATAGAATGGAGTACGTGTTGTTCCAAAATTAGCCTTCTTAGAACTGTTAAGAACGATCTTTCCACAAAGTTACATTAATTACATTCATTAGGGGTTAGAGTTGAAATGTTTACAGACTCTGTATGTGAATATCATTGTTTTTTTAATATCTTTTCACATACGAAATTTTCGACAGTATTTCTCGATATGATTGTCGAATGAATGAGATTCTCTAATCTATTTTTTTAATTGAGTTTTTCTCTAGTTAACACGTTTGGAAGATTCTAGTTAGACTTTCACATTTCTTTTATAGTTCACCGGAATTAGTTGTTTCAAGTGGCGTATAAAAGAAATTTCGACTACAGTTAAACGTTCCAGTGGAAAAGACAATTTTTGGATTTCTAAATCAGTATTATAAACTGATATTCTATATGGGATCGTCTTGCCTATTTTTAGGCATTTTTTCGATTTTTTTAAAATTTGGTCATTGGAAACTTTTGTAGATAAAGAAGTCCTATATTGATTGGTATTTCTTAAAAATTTTCCAATTTTGTTTCGTTTCGCCTTTAAAATAGGCTAAATTTTATGATTTTTTATTTTAAAAACGTTCTAACATCAAATTTCGGATATAATTGTCAGTTAAAAGGAGTCTATTCTTTAAGAAAATGGCTTGTTCTACAATTTTGGTCCATATCAATCTCCACTTCAAATGTATTTTTTTGTTATTTAGTGCACTTTATCAGCTAAATTATTCTTTATTTCATTCTCTTTGCAATCATATTGCAATTTTTCATATGAAGGCACATTCTTATAGTTCTCTTGTATAATTAAAATGTTTACTATTTTTTTCAGAAATACTATTTTCGATGCTAAGTAATAATGAAATTTTTCCATCAATTTTTAAAAATTTTTAAATCCTTTTATATAATCAATATTTTTTTAAATTTTTTCAGTTCAAAAAGTAGTCAAAAAGTAGTCTCTTTGGTGACACTACTTGTGCTGCAATGGATTTCCCGGCCATCCGAAAAGCTATCTTTTCCACTAAGTCGTTAAGCTGTAGTCGAAGTCTTCTTCATTGTTTTCTATTCCGCGGTAGAGTATTCTAAATTATTGCTTTGACAATATTATATTGATAATGTGATTATAAATTTTAATAGTATGGTTTACCATTCTATTTTCAACTTTCTAAATTTTCTATACTTTGCTTATATTATAATATAGCATAAATATGCATATATATACCGAATGTTCCATAATTCTATAGCCACCATTTAATGATAAATACTCTGGAGTAAATTATTGATCGGATGAAGGGAGTTTTTTGTAATTTTTCCTTTTGATATTCACCCGTTCTTGTGCAATCAAGCCAGATGCAGTTGTTTGTTTATTTTTGAGTGAAGTCTACAAAGTCACATTATGTTATTAAAGACCACTTTATTTGTAAACTAATAATTTCATGTCGAGAAGGTGTAAACGTTCAATACGTCTAAGCTTTTGGCTAACTCTCAGCATCGATATTTTGTCTATTATATGTCACAGGGCTATTAAATGATTTGATTGTGAGTGCGTAGGTAAGAATGAAATAACCTGCTTCACAGGATATCTTCTTCAACCAAATTATGAAGTTAATATAGTAGAGCTACAAATTTTTATGATCGTTAATTTGTGGTTATCCAAAATAATCTCAAGGTCTCGATATTGCTTACAGTCCTTCAGTAACACTTGGGACTTTATTACTCAATAATAAAATTACTCAAGTAATATGGATCCAATGTTTGATTTAGGTATCACAAAATGAAATGTGAGGGCTGCTTGTGTGTTTATATTGACAGGTAGGGAAGCAGAAACACCATTCAGAAAAAATGAGGTGTCATCCCTTGCAAATTATCTTTTATTATCATGTCAACAAATGAAGATCTTACATAAAAATCTTTAGAAATATACAAAAGCTGAAGAAGTATTGACTAAATTGTTCTAGATGACTAAACAGACAAACTTATACCATTCGCCATTATATTTTCAGCCATATGACTGTTACTACTGTGTTTCAAAGAATTTTCCAAAATTTAGAAATTCATTATTAGATTATGTTTTACATGAATTTCAAATTTTATAGTTCATATTTTTATTGTAAATACTAATATTTATATTTTTTAAATTATCAAAACAACAAATTGTTTATAAACAATTTTGTTGTTTTTATCATCTGACAATTACATGGTTTAATACTTCTGAAGATAAGAACAGCAGATAAAACCCAATTAATATTAATATAGATTTTAAGAAACAATAATAATAGTTGTACCTTTTCTTCAGATTTACACTCTGTATATTATAATTTCTTTACTTTAATACCGTCTTCTTTTTTGGACTGCGTCACTATATGACGAGAAATGAGATAACTCACTTCGCTAGTCGTCAGTTCATAAGTGAGCATCTTAAAAGGACATAGAATTGATCAGACCACTATCTCGTATGTTTACATCATTATTAGAGTTTGTAATGCATTTCACCACATCAAATAATTATCTTGTTCGTACTTGTAGAACATTTTCCAGATACTTCTGATTGGAGACGTTACGATGACAATATTGTCAACAACAGAACCCTTTTGTCGATTAGAAATTTAATGTAACTTTTCTTATTATTCCAACAGTATGGCAAGAAATAACTGTCTAGTATAGATTCGCACAGCTAGAACATAAACAAAGAGCACCAGATTTACAGAAGTCCGCGTGTCCAAGGTTTTTATGTTAAAGAAACGCAGAATAAAGCACTATATTAGACGAGAATTTGGTTATGAATTTCCTATTCAAAAATGAATAAAACTAATATAAAGGATTTAATGTTTTTACGTTCATATTTATATATTTTTATTTTATAATAAAAGATTGGAAGTCTTCTGCGTGGCCCCTTATATGTATATTCAAATGCTGGTTTTATAGAACCGGCAGGTATCTCTTGCTTAGTTCATTCAATGAAGTTTCGAATGTACTTATAAATGCTAACATAACTTTATGAAAGGTGTTTTAAAAATTTTGTTGAAATCGATAATTATGAATAATCATAATTTAAATGAATAGCAAAATTTATATGATTTAAATTAAATTTTTCAATTTTTCACCAAAATATCCAAAATTAAACTCATTGGTCAAACCGTTCTGGCAGTGCTTTTTCTATGCACTTTATATTATTTTTGCATTTAGAGATCAAATAAAAGTCTCAAATACACTTAAAATTTAAAAGTTATTTTCGCAACGTTTATTATTATCAATATTTAGTTTTTGACAAGCTGTCCAAATGAATGTTAAAATTATGTAATTTCATAACATTTGGGTAATTTTTTTCAGTATACAAAAATAGAAAGAAATATAATGTACACTGCGTTAATACTTGTCTTTATAATAGATATGCCATTATTTTTTCTAATTTAGTAATTCTATTTAATTCGATCTGATAATAATATATATTTTTAATTATAGGACAATGCCAAATAATTTTAGTTTCCCACAAATTCAGTACTATAAATATATTTTCTAATTAATTAAGTGCACACACAGTTGGTGAATGAGTAAATTTTATGTAGAAGATTTTGTTTCACCTTAAATATATCGTATCTTTCTTGTAATTAACACGCAAATATCTCATTAAGGAAATCACATATTTTAGGTGAAAAGTTTTTAATATCCTGATTAGGACAAACTATTGAAAACGTTAAACAATAATCACTAGTGTAGTTTTAAGTAATATATCCATCATACCTAAGTATCTTCAATCTCTGTAAATGATATGTTCACAATTTTCAAACTAGTTTATTACTTGTTTACGGAATTATCGAACTAATATTAATAGCGCCCTGGTTCCCGTAAGATTTATAGATACACTTCTAGATATTTATATCTGGTATGCTAGATAACATATTCTGCACGAAAAATTATCTTGCTTCAAAGGAAATTTGAACTTTGTGCGGAAAAATAAGAAGATAATTGGTCATAGCACTCGATAAAAGAATGCACATGGAATACATATCTAAAAATAGTAATTTTCATTTTCTTCAAGGTAGGCCCTGTTTTATAACGTGTCAGGCACTTTTGGAATGACAAAAAATGTATAGTCAAAGCTATATGTACGCACAATCAAAAATGTTTCCGATCGACTAAAGTAAACGCTTTACTTTAGACGCAAGATATCCAACTTGTGAATTAGTAACTAAGACTAGCAAAACCAAAATTAACTAATATTTTACAATTGAAAGACTAGACTTCGAGATATCGGCTGAAAATGGTCAGAAATATTAAAATCTCGATCGAATTTCAAGCAATATCTCGAAAACTACGAATGGAGTTCATTTGAAAATATGCCATAGGAGCTTCCGGTATTTCTTATACCTTTACACCATGTATTTTTGGGGTGGAGAAATTAGACCATTTTACATGTCGTCCAGAGAGAGCACATTTTTTCATTATTTTAAAACATAAATTCAAAGAAAATTTTTACACAATCTATGTTAAGCCAGTTTTACACATCCAACTCAAAGTAAATTTTGCGCACATTTTAAGAATATCATACGTTATTTGATTTTCAAAAAATTAAAGAAGAGTCTTAAATTAGGATTTTGATTTGATTAATTTATTTATCAAAAAATTTTTGAATAAATATTTTTCCGTTTTTACCCAACGTTTTATATTAATTTTTTATTTTCTTGCGAAATATTTTTCAAATGGAAGTTGAAAATACACTTAAAAGCCTGACCATGACGACATTTTCATTTCATAGAATTAATAATCATATCAGTAAATTAGTCGTTGGCTACCAAAACCCTAAAGTTCTTAGTATAGATACTGACCTTTAGCTCGACCAAACTAAAGTATTTTCTTGAATAACGAATAACAAATTAAATACGGGAAAAAAAATTCTTAATGTAATTTCGTAACCTAAATAATATGTCCTCAAAAAGGGTAGTTATTTTGTACCGAAAAATACTAGTAGTAATTCTATTTTTTAAATTCAATTACTATCTAAAAGACATTTTCTATAGAAAATTGATTTTCATTTTTCATATTATATTGTGTATCGTCAAGAAAAGTTTATTTAAGAAAACTTCTACAGACACATACTGTTATAGATGACTATTGGACTAAGAGCCGTAATAAGTGAAAAATGAGCCTATATATTAAAAGTAAGGTGGTTTTCACGGTACACGAAAATTGGCATAGATAAACTGAGCTTATGTTGGCCGTTTACGGTCATGTACTTATAGACGTTATTTTAGATAATTTCACACATTTGGTGTAGGGGAAAAGCCTACTGTAGGTCTGCCTTGATTCGTTAGCGTTTGCAGGGGCTGGGAATTAACTACATACTGCCAAAGCTAGATCAGTGGCCGTTTGACTACTAAGACAAGAGGTTGTGGACTCGAATCCAGGCAGTAACGGTTTGATCAATTATAATTTAAAAAAGAAATGGGGTGATTGATTGATGACTGTCATCGCTAGGATTAGCACGAAGTAACCGGCTCCACTAACAACGTAATAACAATACAATTGTAACCTGGTGCTAGGATTATCATCTTTGCCTTCAGGTGATATAGTGACCTAAAGGAGGCTACAGAGCGCGTATAGGTACAAAAATGGGCGACATTATTTTTATAAAAAGACTATATAGGTCGCAATTACTTTCTAAAAGCAGAATTGCGATCAGTATATTAACTAATAATTAGTTGAATCGTTTTTAGTCATAAACATCTTGGAACACAGAGCTCAGTCGAGTGTTAAAGTTGTACAAAATCTGGCCACCGTCGAAGTCGTTCTGCCCCTTATTCAGAAAACTTTGGTTGCATATTTAAGACTTGAAAATTGATTTTAAACTTTTGAAGGAGTAAAATCGGCCCATATAAGATAAAAGAAAAATTAAAAATAAAAAAATATTTGTTTATTCAAAACCTACATTTTTTATTCAACTGATTTAATTCGCCACAATTTATGTTCAAATTTATCTAATAAACACGTTTCGAGTAGATTGTAAAAAACAATGATATAAAAAGAAGCTTTGAATAAAAATAATAAAATAACCACAAATTTTTTAGAACATAATTAATAAATGCGGTTGTTTTATTTGGTATATATAGGTATATTATAGTTTTATTGTGTTTTATAGTAGGTACTACGTAGGAGTGGATCCTATTTCTACAATCCCCCAGTTGGAACAATTCCATGTTACATGCTGATATATATTTACGAGTCATATACAAATTTTTAAACGCATTATACTTGAGCCAAAGTTTTTGGCATTTTGCAAATTGCATGTCTTAGTTTATTTTCTAATTTGATGAGTATGGAGTTATAAGAGGAATTTCGCTAAAAAGATTCTTCAAGTTGATTCTAAAAGCATGCACATTTATGAAAATTTTATGATATTCTTCCATCGTTATAACACCAGTGAATAAATTTCGTTCAAAAGTGTTATTTTACAGGAACAACCCACATAACATTCGTTATAATGAGATTGCTTTGACTTTGTTGAATTAAATAGATATTTACTTGTATTATTAAACAGGAAACGAAAAATCCAATCCTTTAAAAGGGATATTCATTATATTCATTTTAAGTATTTTACTATTAACATACAGGTGTATTAGAACAGGCTAAGATGACGTAGTGTTTTGAAAATTGATCGAATACAGGTTTTTTTTGATTATGTAAGAAATTTCATTGGATCAATAAATATAATGGTCGGTTTTAAATTAATTACATCTTAACTTCTGCAATCTTAAACATAAATTTGCTTGAAATTCAGCTGTTTTTCCGATATACACAAGTTTTTAACAATATACAGTGACTGTTCACAAAATACTATTAAAAACATGTACAGAATTTTTTGCCTTTGCCATTCTCCTACTAATAATTAACAAAAACCATACTTTTAAAAGGATACAAACTTTTAAGTTCAAAATAAACCATTAATAAATATATGGTTAAAAAAATGCGACCAAACAGAAGGTTCCAGGACGAATTTTGTCCAAACACGTTTTTCACTATAAGATAGATGCTACGAACAACATTCAATTAAAAAATCCCACTTAAAAATATTTTCATTTTATCGCTTCGACTAATATTTTAAAAGTAACACAATAATAAATCAAAGGAAGCTTTTCATAGATATGTGCCATCTTAGACTCATCTATTTAGTAAATTTATTTATAATTTGTAAATATCCTTTACAAGTTTGTGAATGGTTATTTAATTAATTTTATTTAAAAAAAAATCCTTATTTAATTACTTTCCAAAATACATATTAGAATATATAAAAAAAAAAAAAAACGTCAGGAATATATCAATGTACAATTGAGCAATTTACAATTTTATTCACCTATAAAAAATATACAAGTGATAATAATAAGCTACTTTAGTCAAAATAAAACTTTTAGATTATTTCATAAATATAATCTTTAAGAAAATAATTTACACCTTCTTCGCATTCATCAGGTTTATGTACAATTTAATTTTATAAGAATAATTTACCATATTAGATAATATCCGGATCCGGAAAATTTATCATATCTATCCATAAATTAATAAAGAATGAATCATCATTCTAATATTTACTAGCATCGCATTGTATTACTTAGTTTTTAGAAAAGTCTACTCCAGGTCTTCATTTTATTTGGTCCTCTCGGACATTACGTGGTTCTACCCCCGTGATTTATGTTCCCGTGGGAATAAAGGGATAAAAAGTAGCCAATGTCACCCGGAGATTGTGTAGCTTCCCATTGGTGGAAGAATTTTTCAAATCAGTCCTGCAGTTTTCAAGTTTATTCGTTACATACAAATGTTTTCTCTTAATCATAAGTTTCAAACTTCTAGCTTTAAAAATGACGTAATTTCCATACAAACTTACATTCCCTATTTCATCACTTTACAGCCTTTTTTCGCATTAAAAAGTAGCCTATGCCCTTTTTCAGGCTTTAGACTATCTCGGTACAAAATTTCATTTAAATTGGTGCAATAGTTTAGGTGTGATTGGGTAACACATAGACAAATACAGTTACTTTCAAATTTATAATATTAGTAAGGATCCTCTTAATATCAATAGTCAGGAGGATCATACCTTATGGCGTAAAAAATATTGCCTTTAAGTGAAACTAAAACAGTGGCTCTGGCAACTGTAGACCTCACTCGGAAATTTATTATAAACCGCATATTTTTTGTTACTCAAAATTGAGACGGGGTTTTTATGCATAATACGGCAATAAATTACTGGACCGGCGAGGCAATATAATTGCACAAAACTAGAGTAATGCATACTAAAAATAAAAGTCTTTTTTACTTGGACAATTTATTTAAAAATGTTATATAGCTCACAAATCACCGAATTGGTACATTTCTGCCATTCCGTCTGTTAATCTGTACATGTAATCTATTCATTTGAGTGGCTGAAAATAAGCAACGGTATAACGACGTGAGCTAAGCTCAACTGACGAGGTATAATCAAAGAATCCACACATAATGCAACGTAAAGCTACTCCATGAACTAACTGCGCACTGCTTTTATAACAACTGTAACTAAGTTTTGTAGTTTTGTAGTTCACGTGACAAAATATCACAATAAGCAAAACAGTGTTGTTTCCGGTATTAAATTTGCTGCGTAGTGGAGTCTGATGACGACAAATGTCCGATTAAGACAAGAAAGAATTACAAAGTTTCAACTTATTTGAGTAAAAGTGTATAAGTTAAATATTTTTTTAAATATAAAATTATTATAAAAAAAATTTAATTTCATATATCCTACACGTTTTACTGTATAATTTGATTAAATAATAAAATTTTTAAATTATATAAATATCATAAAAAAAAATATATATACACTTCATAATATAATATAAATACCTTACACTTCATACGTGAAGTAACTTACTATGGTGGTGTTCAAAAGACGTTAATATACAGTTTTCACAATTTTTTTTCTTTAACAAAGGTAGATATATTAGTTAAATTATACATTTAGTCAAATAGTACAAATGAAGAGAGTGTTTTGAAAATGGGTATGATTGTTCATTTGAATGAGCATATGTACATAAAATCCTTGAAGGGTGAATGATCGGGTTGTCAGGGAGAACTATTTGGGGTATCATTTTCTCTGTTTGTTCATATTTCTGCCAAACCAGCGGAATATTTTTACTTACAAAAATTATTAATGTTAGGGAAGCCCATTATGCTAAATGGCGATTTACTCGAGCGTCGTTGCGACCTACGGAATTTTAAAGAGTAGGTGGTATAAAGAAAAAAAAGAGCATATGATATATAAGGTTTCAGCGGGAAGTGAGGGAGATTCAAGTCGGTCTTTCAAAAATGTTAAAAATACTCAGGCGTGTCAGATATTGATAGGGTAGAATTCTTATGTGTCTTTGAAGACGGAGGTATATTTATCTGCCGATTTCATGGCCGAACGGCGGAGATGGCCATACGGAAGCATGCGGCCATTTTCAAAATTCAACCACGCTTGAGAATGCCTAGGTTACTTTTATTTTTCGAGTTTGTAATCCTCCCACTCCTTTGCGTCATGTTTAAATCATCAGATAGTATTTGTCTAGTTATCCATGTATAATTTTCTTCAAAATAAGGAAAAATCGAACAACCCTCGAGAATGTCTCGATGACGTGTTTTTTTTACAAGTTTGTTATCCTCTCATTCTCTTGTGTCACGCTCAAATCGCCAGTTTAGTAAACAGTACATTTTTCAGCACGTCAGCAATCTACCATATCTTAGTCTGACGCACTCGATAAAATCCAACTATCGAGACCTAAGATTTAGTGGAGGTATTCAACAAAGGATAAGGTATCTCCTATGTCTTAAACTCAGGCCCCGGAGTACATCTAAAATGTGTTGTATAACGTATATTTGAATAGACTCATTGTCAGACGCTCGTGGGGCTATATTTATAGATGACTTTATGTTTTATAAATAATTTTTTACGAATCTATCGCTGTTTTTTTTATTAATTTTCGTTAAAATATTATTTTTGATGTACGCATCCACTAACATACATTGGCAAAGCAAAGAGAAATGCTGTCCGTGTATATATGATGTTAATTGGCATAATTTTGTTAAAAATGCAAACAACTTTTTTAAACTTTTTTTTCAGACTGCAAAATGCATACTTAATTTCAGAATACTTCTTTCAGTATACTATTTTTTTTCTCACTCTACGTTAATAATATATTGTCATCCGGCTTAAACATCTTATCCTTTCACAGCATCCTGCTTCTCCTATTAGAAACTAGATATTCCTATCTTCATGGCGGAGGGATTCTTACTTTTAAAAATTTTTAAAAAACATAACCGTTTTCCCACCGATCAGGAATTATTCTGTAGTCTGAATTCAGTTTTTATGAATTCTTACTTCTCCATCTCTCTTCATCTTATGTTTGAATCTCCATATCCTTTTATGATCCTTCATGTATTATAAATTATACGTTTTTTTTCAGTAAAAATAAGCTGTTTTAACTCTTTAACTCGGACCCTCATTGTAGACTAGTTCTTTAAAGTAATTGTGTTATATCTTTTAATAAAATATTTTTCATCTGTAGATTTTAATATGTCTTCAAATTCTAATGCTGAATTATAAAGATTGCCTTTTTTTGATTAACACTGAACTGTTTTCTATTTTGTTTATACCTTTGTATGATGTTTTTTCTCTATGTCTTTATTTCTGGTGATGAATGTTATGCTTGGTGCAGAGACGTTTATATGAAATATGTATGAATATAAAATTTCTTAGTGTCTGTGTTTACATAGACGCCTCTTTGATATTTCATATTTTATTTATTTAGTCAACTTAATAAGTAGGTTTGTAAAGATAAATACTATTTACAATGTAATATTTTAATGCGTTCATAGTAATATTTCTCTAAATTCCATTATCCATCCATTTTTTACACTACATCGAAAATACTAGAACTGCTTATATAAAAAACCAACGATTGATTAGCCAACACATTCTACTCTTGAGATTCATTATTTGGTAACAAGCTTTATCTTAATTAGACTAAACTTGGGAAACTTTTTCAAAAACATTCCATTAAACAATTTTTTCGGTTTTTTTCAGGTTAGACAGTTACTAAAATGTAACGCGAGATAAGCTAGACATTCACAAGGGTTTGTATGAATACTTCAAATAAATATGTGGTTGAGTCTAGTTTTAGTAATAGCAATCGAATTCCTTAACAAATGTATTTAGCTATTTCTGTATATCAATTGTAAGCAATATAATTTTATACTATTTACACTTAATTTGATGAAATGTAGCTCTTAAACTCTCGAAATAAAGTCTACGTCCAAGCTTATAGCTTCCATATGAAATTTTCTTCGTTTATTTGAATGCTACAAGATCAAGTCGCAAAACTTTGTTACTAAAACGCTAAAAACTTTACTCTCAAACTGTTTTTCTTTGCATAAAAATCTATATTCACTCCAATGTTGAAATCTATCTAATATATTATTAGAGGTTTTGTAATTACAATGCGATCATAATCAGTACGAATTAGCCAATTGGGACGATGCAATAAAACAAATTTGCTATTTAATTACCCATCAAAATGTGAAACTATATCAAACAAAATTTGAAAATTAAATTAAAATTAATTCAAAACGAATAAGTTATAAGCTCATTAGGATTGTTTTCCATCTCTTACTTCCACAAAATAGTTTTATGGGCGATTCTAGGATAAGCGGTCATTTTCTATAGAAAAATCGCATAATAAAATTTTGAATATTAAAGTAATTTTTATAATTTTTATTCACAATCAACTCATTTGTGCATACGAAAGTTATTTATCTTAAATTATGAAGAAAAGTGTATATAAGTGCCATGGACATCGATAGGACCTATTACCGTAGAATGGCCTTTATGTATAAACAGTATGGAGATGAACTTGTATGACGTCATTTATGCAAATCTCCTTCTTTGTTTAATTAAGAATTTTGAACGTCTATGTTTTGACTATTTTTTAAGATTTTTAAAAAATAACATGTATTTCATATTTGTGAAGTAAAGACGCTTCAATTGAAGTAATAAAAAATTAAATTATGTATCATCCCTATTGTAGTAATTTTACAGTGTTTTCTGCCATAGTTTTTGTGAATAAGGAAAATGGCACGTGTTCGTTTTGATTTTAATAGCACATATACGCATATGTACTAAGTCCTTTTTAAAAATTAAAATAGAAAAAACTATTTCTTGTAATTAATGATTAATTTATGTATTAATTTAATATTATAATATGGTTTTATGTATTCTAATATTTAATATTAATATTTAATTATAAACTCATTAAGGTTAATTGACAATTCTCGAAACTTTTTAAAATATATTAAATTAAATATGCATAAAATATACATATGACATAAAATTAATTCGAATTCAATAGTATCATAATTCTAGGTCATAATGAATTCATTCGTCGTAAAAACATTGGGCGATAGTAAATTTATTTATATTTAAGAATTGAATATACAAATTTAAAATTATTTTCAAGAAACAAATGAAAGCAAATAAATTTCGTTTTTTTGCCTCAATTTCCTAGAATAATTTTGGTTTCGACTATAGATACGTATTTCGACTATAAAGTAGTCATCATGAGTATGAATTAGCTAGTTTTAATGATTCTCCGAGGTGATGTTACTCGTTGCTAATTTGCCAACGTTTTACAATGTGCTAGGTGCAATGTAGGAAATTGAAAAGAAAACAAGTGTAGATAACAACTAACAGAGTAAATTTATTAGATAATATTGTTGAATATTAATGCTTGAACTAGTTTTAATTATTAAAATTAAAATATGTTATTATTGGCTATTGAGCGAAAATTGTGGCGAATCTAAACCGTTCACAATTCATATAAAAGTTTCTATATTTGAATTTTTCCTCTATCTTTTATGGTTCAAAGCCTTCAAGCTTGCTATTTCTCATTGCGTTTTTGAGTTATCTGGATAATGGATTTGACGGACAAACGGAATTAAAATATTGAAGTGTTTCTAAGAACCCCAATAGTTAGTTTATCATTATACATAAAAATAAATTTATTTCAAATTATGAAAATTCGACAAAAGTTTTCATTTATAACCTATGGAGTTCACAAATTATTTTGTATTAATCATTCAAGAAAATATACACAAAAAAATGTTAGTTCAAATCCTAAACTCACTTCAAACCTTCAAAAGAGAAAAAAAATATGATATTTAAAAACGGAAATTGCATCATAATTAAAATTCATTCATTATATTCATTAAAGAAATATATTACTTTGATTTTTTATCAAATTCATTGATGATTTTGATAAATATTACTACGTCAAAAAAATATGTCAATTACGCGTAAATAAATATTTGGCAATTAGTACTGGGTATTAAAAAAAGATTGTGCATTCGATTGATGAAGTTTTTAAGCCGCTTAACATAAAATAATACCTTGTCAACAATTATTTAATTAAAAAGATAAATTTGAAACATTTTTGTCAATCCGTACCAATTTTTAATTGTAGTCTTGATTTTTCATCAAGTTATCGCACCTAAACGCGAAAATTGTATCTACTAAAAATCATACAAAAGTGAAGAAGAGCAAAGATGGTGTAAATCAAATTACAATTTCTGATTAGTTTACGAGAAACGATCTGGATGAAATTTTACATTTAATAATAACTTTAATTAGAAAACAGATGCAATCCATAAAAAATTAAAATAAATCATAGCTCGGAGAATATTTGACCTGTAGAGATAAACCTTAAACCCTAGCGTCTGCATGCCAACCATTGTCGGCAAAACAGATGTAGAGACCTGGGCAGACGACTAAAGAAAAATTTAAATTTAATATTTTCTACCTGCACAGGTAGAATGTCTTACGCAAATCAACGAAATAAAATGTCCAGCCACTAAACTTGCAGTTGTCGTGAAATACTCTGGTCGAAAGCCGAGTTCTTTATTATGGTGAATTTATTAAAAAGCAAGTTATAAGACATATTTTTTCAAAGATATTTGCAAATGTGGAAAGCATAGAAATTAGACTATAATTATAAACGCTTTCCTTTTAGTTTCTTTTATATAAAGGTTTAATTTTCGATATTTTTAGAGAACCACTAACAAATGATTGATTTATTATACACTTTGTCCTCCGAATCAAACTGAATAAATTTACATGTGACCAAAAGGGGACGTGAATATTCAAATACATTTATATAAAATATGCACATATACACATATATACCAAAAAAAATTAGCGTTCATAGGTAATCCCTTATATTATTTGTTTATTTTTAAAAGATTTAAGAGATCCCCACAATATTATTATTACAATTATAAACTATACTGAATACAACTGAATACAAAAAAGTCTTATACAAAAAAATAATGTGATAAGCTATTATATGGGTATGTGTATATTTTATATTTATATATTTGAATACTCACTTCCCCTTTTTGTCATATGGAAAATGATTCGGTACAATTGGTTTAAGCCCATTCCATGCTTAGGAGAGATACTGAGCCTTATATTACCGACGGCATCTCATCTATTGACAATGTATTTGGCAAGAACTTTATGCGATTTTCCACTTTTACTGTGTTTGTGTGGTCTTCTTGACTGCTCGCTATCTTACGACAGAATAAAATCTTCTAAATTACCGTTAGCGTATGTGTGCTTCAACTGATATAGGTATCTCTTTCCAAATAATCTGAAGGGTAAACCGTAATGTATAAGCTTGGCCTCTGTTAATTTTTTTTGTTTTTTTCAAAAATTTTAATTCTGAATCATTAATATATATTATTCACTTGACAGAACTAATTTTTATACGAAATGATTCATTTTTTTTTTAATATTAATTATTCAATTAGCTTTTTTTTTTATCAGAATTTTGTTGACTTATGAAATCAATTTCGTTCATATACTTAATAATTTATAGATAAAAAATAAATAAAATATTTTTTTATAAATATTTGTGGGAAATAAATGTGTATATGGAATGTTAACATATGTTTTTAATGTGTTATACATAAATTTTTATTAATAACATTCATTCTATTTACCTCATGGCCTGTCTGCCTACACATCAACATAATTTTGTAATTTGCTTCATCGAATTTAATCATTGGAAAATTCTAGAAAAATTAGTTGTTTTTCATATTTATAAGGTTTTATTTCACCGGACTGTGTTTGTATGTCAAGATTTTATGACTGAGTTATAAATATAAGCTTGTTTTTATCTAATTATAGGGAATAAATAATGGGATTCCTAAATATGCTATTTTTATTAACCTACAATTAATATTAATAATCTTTTCAAGTACATTGCGTATCAGTCATTCCATAACACACTGTGTATCATCTGTGCTCACGTTGCTTATTCATTTCTGGATTAAACATTAGGTATATTCGCCAAAAGGTAGCCTTTGATTTTATTGGGTTTGTTGTTTTTTTAACGACATACTAAATGACATTCTATTTAGACTGAAAGCGTCTCTAATTTGTTTATGTTTAGTTTTCTTTCAAAGGTACTAGCAAAAACATGAACTGAACATGTTCATAAATGCCTTCTTAATCGTATGTAATCCTGTGCTTACGCAATGTATACCTGCCGAATAAACTTCAACTATGCTTTGAATGAATATGCAATTTTTTTTATTCAAAATATATTTAACGAACCTACATTTTCATACTTTATGTTTTTCGCCAACTATTTGCCAACCTTTTATTTGCTTTCAACTTTCCCAGTGCCCGTGTGTATCTTGTCAAATCCTAAAAGTAAAATTTCACCCATTTCTCAGGTTTTCAACATACATCCATCCCCGCCCGAAACCCGGGTCGATTCACTCCATCCCTGTAGCGCTTTTTTTTTGTAAAGGCTTGACCGATTTCAACGAAATTTCGTAGATATAAGTGGTGGTTGTTGAGATTGAGTTTGGTTACTTACCCTTAGGGAACGGTTAATTCTTGCAAAAAAGGCTAATTTTTGTGAATTTTATTTCACAATACAGCGAAAATCTATTTATTAAAACGATTTGCACATTAAAGTACAACATTCGAAGAATATTGTGTAAAATTTTTTTAGAAATATAAAATACGATAATGGTAGAAATAGTGTCCATAATTTAAAAAGGATCGGAGCAGTAGTTTTGAAGTAATGAGGACTACCGACTTTGAAAACGTGAGTTGTGGGAAAAACGTTATGAAAAATTTGGAATAAATAGAAACGTTCATCAGTGAATAACCTGACACAAAATCATCGTTACCAGGTCCATAAAGTATGTAGCTATCATCCATGATGACAAAAGCATCCTTTGGGCGAATCCTGCGCCTTTAGTCATATGAGAGCTAAACAGAGGACGGATGCTCAAACACTTCTAATAATTTTATTCCGATCGACTTGAAATTTGGACACAATATTCTTGAGATAGTTAATTAAAAAAACAAAAATTTTAAAAACCTCCGCCCGCTTTAAGTTTGCCAACGTTAACAGAAACAAACTTTCAGTCTGCATCAAGTCTTTAAAAGATTTGAGACTTTATATAAATTTATACAAATGTATTTTAATATTTGAATCGAGATAAACAATCGTTCGTGTACCTTTGTAACTATATTTGTATAATTAGTAATAACATCATCATTAATATTCTATTCAAATAATCCGGTTGCAATCGTATTACACAAAAATTGTTCCATTCATTAAATGAAACTTCCATATTATGAATGTTATAATAATAATAATTTCTAAAGGTAGATATAATACAAAAGTTATACAAATAATGATATTTTTTTCCATCTAGATGAACGATGTGATATTTGAATAGATAATTGAATTGATATTAGGTTCACCTACACAAACCCAATCTAACCAATACAAGTGGTTGTTGGATGGTTGGATCAATGGCGTTATAAACAATCAAATACAACGACAATTTACATTTATCATAATCTCTTGCGTGTATACTACACTGATTGTGAAAGAAAATGAAACATTCTGAATATAATTATTGGTATATTATTTCTGTATTATTCTGGAGTCAAAGTACAGACACCGTGCATCTCAATGTTATCATGCGTTTCTATGGTTACGAAGTACTAGTTTATCAATTAAATGATATATAACTAACTCTGTGATGTATGATTTAACATAGAAAATTTCTCAAAATTTATTAACTAATTTAAATGAATCATTATTTACATTTGCAATTAAAAATAATTACTAATGGAATTTCTTCAATCGTTCTTACAATTTTCAACCCAATAACTTCAATTAAATGTCATTTTTATATTTATCTAATAATTTTTGTTTGGCATTTGGTATACAATTTACATGCAAAGAATTTAAAAAAATTATTATATTTTCTAGAATGTGAATGTTTTATTAAAAATTTTAAACACTCGTACCGCAAAAACGGATTAAGTCCCTTTCACGTACTATGCTCGGTACGAATAACGACATTCCTAAAGCTTATGTTCCGTTTTTCGTATTAAATATAGAAACCAAGAAATAAGTTAACTTTCGTGATTAAAATCTATAAGGCCATTTAAATTATAATTGATCAAACGAATTAACTTAAGTAACAATCGCAAAAATTGTTTGTTAGGGTTTTAACCCGTTGCGGTCCCACCTCCAAATAATAACTTTAGGGTCACATGGGTACCAGCAGACCACACAGAAAAACAGTTCGCGTCTTAATCGATGTGCCAAACTTTAATTTAACATTATCGTTAAGTAATCCATAGTAATCCTTTTTCTTTTTTCTTTTAGATATAAGTTTAAAAAACAAGAGAAAAAAAACGCAAAATTTGACTATTTTTATACAAAAATTCGTGTAAATTTTAATTTTGGCAATATTTAAGGAAAAAAATGCCATTTTACTTGGAAAACATTATATTTTCCAGAATTTTAATGAATTTTAAAAATAAGTATAATTATTTTCAAATAATAGGACCAAAGTTTGGCTGGCGACCACTGGACCCCATGTGAACGTAACGGGTTAAGATATTCTGGGGTAATTAAGGTCCGGGTAAACCAAATATGTTATTTATTTATCGATCAGGTAGCTAGTTTTCCAGGTGAAATTTTTCCAAAATATTGACCTCCGGTTCGGATTTCAGGTGATTTCTCGAAAACTAAACATCCAATCGTGGATGTTATCTTTGAAATTTACAAGTCAAACTACTTATATAAATATAATTATGTCGAAAACAGTGTTAAACAAAACTACTTCGATAGCAAATTTCTTCCCTCGAAAAAAATCGAAAATCTTGATAAAAAATATTTTGTCTTCGATTTTGATAAAATAATATTTACTGGAATAGTTTTACACGTAAATTTCTTAAATAATATCTATTTACCATAGAATTCGTAGTTTAAAGCGATACGTCGAAAACTAGCCAATCAATCTCAATTTTGTTGTTTTTTTTTTTTTTTTTTTGATTTTCGTAGACATAGTTAGGCAAGAAAACTTAAAAACAGCTATTAATTTTTTTTTTTTTTTTTTTGGACGATTTTTAGTGTTTTTTACAGAATTACATACACTTATTTAAAAAAGTTACAAAAAGCCCTTTTTTTCGACAAAATTCATTCGATAGTTTGGCAGCAGAACTCAATAAATATAGGTCAAAGATGTAAAAAATTCCTTTAATATCCAAATTTAAACTCAATCCGCAAACCATTTTATAAAACATATTAATACATCACGAGGAAGATTATTGGCAGTTTTATTTTTCACTTTTTTTGTCATTCAGTAATACCGTAAAATATCATAATATATCAGATTTTTTATATTTTAAAACCAATCTCGGAAGGCAAATCGTCCAATCAAGGGTAGGTAATATCGTAAATTAATATTATGAAATTGTGTATGTTGTATTGTGTATTGTAATATAAAAATCAATTGAAGCTGCTTTTACACGGTTTAGTTTTTATTTTTTAACGTTACTGTTTTATATTCAATAGTAAAACAAGCCAACATGACACACTTTTTTCTTTCTTTTTATAATTTTACACAGGATCCTTAGAGAAACAAAGTAGCAACAGACTCTGGGATATTTATTTTTTCGATCCAATTACTTATTAAGGATGTGATCCTGTATGGAACTAGAATAACATATATACGACTTTTATTGTAAACGTTATTTTTTCCAAATGTTAATCCGGGCAAACAAAATAGCAACAAATTATTGTATATTTATTTATTAAAATATTCCATTTCAAATGCCGTTATCCCCTAATAGCTTTCAGCTCAAAAATGCGAAATAAAGCAGCTAATTAGCACATAAATGGCACTAAAATTTTGGAAAGATTTCGAATAATTTTGAGATCTCGAAGAAGGGGTGGGAAGGCTAGGTTAACATGGGTAGTTATATTCGTGATTTTAATTATCTTGCTAACAGTCAAGTCTAAGTCGGAAAAGATGCTAGCGTTATATTTGTAGCCTATAATAGAGAATATCGATTGTCCTATGAACTGCCAAAAGTTATAATGATTCACTATACATTTTTCAATCAAAAATTATGATTTAGAGTTCATTGGGTAAACAGAAAATATTGTTGTATTTGTTACCTATGATATAAATTTATGAAAAATTCATATGATTTTTGTTTACAAATAAATTTTTGCACGTTATGTTTACATTTTATTTTTAATTGAAAATACGGTAATAATGTGTTCTTTTATATAACCTATATAATAACAGTTTTAATCTGAACAATGCGGTCTGATAAGATATAAATAATATAAAATTAAGTGATTTTGACATTACTTTAATCTTTGACAATCTTCAAAGTCATATTTGACATACGTCAACATCAAAACTATTAACTGCTTTTCTTAATAGGGAGCTAAATGTTGTTCTTCTCTATTATAGGCTGCAAAAAAACATGTACTCTCGGACACCTGTACTTAAGCCTCAACCTAAATCACCACTAAAATCAATTTATTAATAATTAATTATTTAATGGATTTCCTTGCGCCTACACCTTTTTATTTTAGCTTCATTAAGAACTTTATTATTATTAACTTTAAAAGCAATTTTATCTTTTCATATATTTCAGCTATACTTTTGGTTGTTCAAACAGCTACTAACTGTCTTGTATTCATGTCGAACACAGTCCTTCAAGAGAACTAGACGCTCAATTGACAATCCAATTTTTGCCCTTTTGTCTCAAAAATTTGACTATTATGCTAACTGAGGTACTAACAAATGATTGTAGTTCGATGATGGTCGCTAATCTGAGGGTATTTGTATTCATTAATCAGGCTAGCCTTTCAAATATTTGATAATTACAAATTGCAATCAGCATTCTTTAATTTGACATTAATGAAGGTATTAAAGATATCAAAATAAAGACAATTATTATTAAGTTTCGATTTTTTGCCCCAATTTCCTTGATAAAATTTTTATTTATTCAATAAATACGTATTTCGACTACAAAGTAGCCATCACCAGTTTGAATAATCTAATCGTAATAATTCTCCGAGGAGATGTTACACGTTGCTAATAAGTGGCATTTTATAAAATTTTATCTCGGAACAAATTCTCTCTTGATAATATTCAAACTATCATAATATTTTTTTAGACAGTCAATAGGTGATTGATTTTGCTTCTATCGCACATTCTATTTACGAACTAACTTGTATATAATGTAAATGCTATAATTCATTGATATGATTCATACTATGTTGGTATAAAAATTTTGTTTTGTATACTTCTCTTCAATCCACAAAATCAGATACATATTGCATTGTATATAGTTTTTGATTACAAATAACTTATAGCCATCGTTCGTTATAGATATTTTGGTTCAATACAAGATGAAACATCCAAAATAATATTTAAAAAGTTATGCTATAATCTTAAGCTATATAATCACCTGAGAGTCTAAAATTGTTCAATTTTGCACGCATGCATGCTACTTCTGGTTGGCCCTTTCGAGCGCCATCTTAACATCCGCTATCATGTGTCGACCTCTGTGTAAAAAATATCTTCTATGAGCATCCAAACATAATAGTAGTTAACTTGAAGAGGTAATACTATGAACTCATCAAGTAAAATTTTTAAAGAACTTTCGTGCCGGTTGTCGGTACACCAATATTTACTTTCATCAATATTACTTTCAAAATTGTATAATTATACTTTAAAAACTTACTCATTCAAATTTGTATATTCAATTGGACAGTAATTATATATTTTTGATAATATTTGTATTTTTTAAAAGCGGTCGGAATGGTTCACTGTATACTGGGTAGTGGTTACATTGAACCACCTACTAGTACAAAGTGAACCATAGTCTAAATAAAACTGAAAAAATACATTTTCTGAGCTTTTCAGACAGCAAACCTTCAGTGTCTGGCGGAGTGTCCTTTTTCATATAATTCTGAAAGTGTTTTCGGGAAACACCTCAGCAGGAAGATGTATTGTGCACTAGCAGAAACAATAATGCATATAACTTTTCATTTGCTCTGTTTTCACTTAAAAACATCTGATTTCCTTGTTGAAAGACCTTTTCATGGTTTCTGATGAGATGTAAACATGGAATTTTTAGTTATTATAATATAGTCTTTAATATAGCTTGTTAACGCTAGTGCTTTTATTTTGAGTACAATAGTTTGGAACCTGTGTAATTGATTATTACCGTCTTAAAAGTTTATTTTCTATTAACTATTTTCCTGTTCAATCATAAAATAGAAGTGTACCATTGGTTCGAATTGAGGCGAGTTGTGTGCATCACATTAAACGCAAGTGTAACCTCAGCAAAAGTTGGTATAAAGATTCTCTGTCATTTTGCAGCTTCTATTATTTTCTCCATAAGTCTAATAAGCTGTAGAGCTGCTTGTATGTTCTCAGAAATATGTTAACAAGCGGTTAACTGCGTATTACTTGCTCATGGCTCACTATTAGACATGAGGCACTTGGTTAAATGTACATAATGAATGTTTAAAATTAAGTAATGTTTAAAAAAATAATTACACATTTTTTTACTTAGGAAACCTAAAAATTTCATTTTTAAATGCACCCTATTTAGATGCCCGATTAAATCACCTCTGGTGGACAATATACGCGTTTGATAAATTCTTTTCAACTGTTGTACATGTTTTCTTAATATTATAAATAGTTTAGTGGAATATACTTAAGGTTAACTGTAGAACGGTGGTACACTGTTGGACAGTTTACCCTAATCTTTTAAATTCTCTGTTATTCAGAAAAGATTCAATATAATTTACCGTAAACTAATTTTTTTTATATCGAAAACTTATTACTGGTGTACCATCCTATCTAGAGATTTTATTGCGACAAGAGTAATAGGAATCAGTTTTTTTTTATTCGTTCAAAATTTATGTATGAATAAATAAAAATATTTCCATATTTCTGTGATTCTACCTAGAAATACTAATAAAATTAATTTGTGATACGAACTGGGTAAAACTGTATAATTTATGTACACTAATTTTTTATCTATTTATGAAGTAATGTGAATAATCTTTGGAATGATACGAGCTATTGGTGTTGTGTCGATAATAACATAGAAACAAAACAAAATTATAGGTGGCATAAACTAAGAAAACAAAGTCCATGTCTGAAGACAGGTTGCCTCATAAGGATCTCTTAAAAGCATCAAAGATTTAACTTTAAGATCCAAAAGAATAGCTTATTCAAATGTGTCAGTCTTCTTATTGTAAGAGTTGGCGAAAGAAATGAGTCAATTTTTTCCTTCTAATGATTGTGATAGTGCTTATCAAAGCATTGTAACAGTCTAATATTTTTGGAACTCCGATTGTATTCTTGCTATAATTGTATCGCAATACCACAAAGAGATTCATTTTCACACTTTTTCTTACCTTTTTTATTAGGTTATTTAATGAGCAATTTACAGTTGGTGAATGGAACACCTAGATAATTTAGAATGACTAAAATGATAGCTTTGTATAAAAAATATAGTTATATAATTATCGAATTATTATGGAATATCTCAACTAGTCTAAGCAAAGAAAAATTATTCTTAAATGAAACTCATATGTGTCCTACCCAATTTGTGCTCATAGTAGCCTGTTATGTACAGTTTTGATACGAATCAATACAAAATGCGTATTTTCATTCCGGATTCACGGCCAATATATATTTAGGTAATTTACTAAAAATAAGACTTGTAATAGTAATTATTATCTGCGCCCGCCGAATTTCGGCTATGTGGCGACCTAGACCCGATCCAATGTGTGCTTTTTTTAGTTTTTTTTTTACGAAAGTGATTTTAGAAATATTAAATTTTAAATTATAGTTTTTCAAAATCAAATAATTATTCAATTTTAGTAAATTTCTTTTTTCAGTAAACTCACACATTACAATAGTTTCTTTTTTCTTGTTTTAGTACGTGCGAATATATCGATGATTATATCATTATTCTCAAGTACTTAGACAAACTAATCTTCTATAGAACTTAAGAACGTTCCCAATCAAATCAGTTTTCTTAGAATCTTTTAGAAATTTTAAATACACATACTTAGAAGAGCTCTCTCTGTAAACATAGAAATTATTTTTTTATACCTTGTGGTACTAATTTTTTTTAAATGGTCCCTTAAAACTTATATAGATTCTGATAGATTTTGACGTTTTATAACTTATCAAAAGATATAATTGACGGTATAATTATATATCTATAAGAAAATTATGACATGCAGAATTCCGTAAAAATTTTTATGAATCTTTTCGTGTTAAAATTCGCTTATTATTTTTAATTAATAATGAAATATATCTGGAATATTATTATATTCACAACAAACCTTTAAATTTTAATTCTTCTTGGTATTTTTGTTTTCTTAAATTTTAAGCTTTCAAAATTTTTCCTTTTTTATAATAGTGCCTCCATAGGCATGGCCTCAAGGGCCTCAAGTGGAAATCCAGCATTGCTAATATAAATAGAAAGATTCACTAGCTTACTAATCACTATAAAATTCAATTTGGGGACCCCCCACTGACGTAACGTAATTACTGATCTTAACCAATCAACAAAGTTAAAAAACCAAATAGAATTGCTGTGTGATGTTGATGTGATAATATCCCCAATGTAGTCACTATATGATCTAAGTTGTTGAAAAGTGACTTAAAAAAAAAAAATTAAATTTGTATCAAGTTTAAAATATACTGTACGTAGTCTAGAAAGTTCTCATTAGTAAAATTAATATTTCAAGGGTATAATTTTTTCCAATTATATTAATTTATCAGAAGTAAATCAAAATTGTATTAAAATACCTTCTTTCGTTACTACTAGTAGTTCTTTTTTCTTATAACGATAATGTTACATAGTAAAGGTATCAAGAGAAAATGAAATACTTCTAAAAGTTCATTTTGAATACAGATCAAATGTTCAGTAAAAAATATTAGGCTAGTAAAAATATAGGTTAAAATTATTTTAAAAGATATTGTAAAAAAATAAATTTCTGAAATTTTTAACTACATTTTACTGAAGATAGAAGCATGAGAAAAATTATTTCTCCTATCCTTGAGAGCTTTGAAACAAAACGCGTTATGCAATGTTTTTTATGGAATTGAAATAATCTCCCAATATTGACCACACAAACAAAATTTTAGTATAGGTGTTACCTAATTAGGTCATTTCCGACTGTACGTCTGTCATCACGACAACTCAAAAACAAAAAGAGATAGTGAGCTGAAATTTGGGTGACGTATTCTAAACATAAAAAGTGAGTTTAAGTTCTTGAATGTGCAAAATCGGTCGATTGGGTCCAATAGATCCTTGACCCAACTTATAAACTTTTGTTTGAAACATTTTCTCGTAAAATGTTTGAATTTTCCACAATATCATCCCAAACTGGCTAATAAACACATATTGGTAATAACAAGACATATTACTAACTATACATGTATACATGTGTAACTATATAGACTGAATATTTATAGTATTTTATGATTGTTAATTAAAAATAGTCCAAAGAATGAAATTTGTGTCGAGTATCTAAACAATTAACTGTGTTAGTTTTTATCTTTACCTGTTTTTACACTTTTGATTTAAACTTTTACATTCTTTGTCACGGTCTAAAACTTTATTTCTAGAATGATAACAGAATGGCGAGACTTTTGTAAAATGAGACCATCCTGAACACTGTTTACCAACAATTTATAAATATCTGTTCAGTTTTGGGGCTTTGTGCGTTTATTTGAATGATTCTAATAGACAGATAGACAAAATGAAAATGCCCCAATAGGCTCGATATATCCATAGGTCAAAAAAAAACCGTCAATAAATATATATAGAAAAACTTTGAAATGAGACAAATTTTTACCAAACGAAACATAATACTTATATAACTCGCAATCTTCTGAATTATGAATTTTTGAACCATCTTTTTGCATTCCTGTATAAGAAAGGACTTTTTTTCAAGACTTGTCAAGAATTTTACTAGTCTATGTATAAAAAAACACTATTCGTATCAGATATCATTATGATTTGGTTAATTAATTAATGGTACATTATGTACAGCAAAACTTGTTCACTCATAAATTATTCAATTTAGAAAATATTTTGAGTGGGATCAAATCAGTTATACATAAATGAGAATACTAAAAACATATACTGACTGTTATAACGTTTTCTTTTGATTCTGACTGTTATAACGTTTTCGTTTGATTCTATTTATTCTATTTGTGTGTACTAGACATGCGGTCAATAAGTTTATAGAAATAGGTAATAAAACAATTTTTTGATTTTTCAACACAACCTCCTCTTAATTCAATACACATTGACAGGCGTCCGTCCACATTTTTTAAGCCTTCAGCAGAGTCTGATTGTAGTAGTTCCTCAAAATAAGCATTTCTGTGTGAGATAACTTCGTCATTTGATGTAAACTGTGGCTCGCTGACCCATTTTTTTAAATTTATTTTAAAATAAAAAGAAGTCACTTGGGGCTAGATTTGGTGAATCCAGTGGATGGTCTATTAATCCAAACTTTGAGATTTCAGAAATTATCTCGCAAATTATATGTATAGTTTCAAAGATATTGCTTAAAAACCTTTTTTTTGAGATTTTTACCTCGAACGGAATTTAATATATCTAGAAAACTAAACATTCAATTTTTAAATAATTGGTTATTTCTGATCTAAGAAGTCACAGAAACCAAATATGATTTCATTGTTTTTTGGGAATTTTATGGTACTAGAATCTGACTCGATAGAATCACAGACGAACTGTTCACTTAACGTTTCTTTTAATGAAAATCATAAAAACCTTAACATTTTGACAAAATTCATTATTTAAGGTGTCAATTATGCACAAAATATATTAGAAATGCACCAAATATGTAGGTCAAGAAAAAGTTAGGATACTGCAAGACGAATTTTATAACTTGTAGGGAACGCAAAAAATTTCAGTTTGTACGCCGAGTTTCTCTTTAAAATAAAGACCTTATTAATTATGTCCTCCAGGGCGAAGTGAATATAATTAAAGAGTACAATTTATATTGATTTTCGTTATTAAGCGTAACTCGTTCAAAAAAGTGTGGTAATCACTAAACTTTTCGAATTAAACGTACATAAAACTATCGAAGAATACACCTTTCAAGTTTGCGTATTTATTCACGACGTATTTATACCCTATATAATAAATTTACTGCCATATAAACCAATCATTATTTATGAAATGATAACCATATACTAACAATAGATATGTTCCGTTTTATTCTGAAACCACTGGCCAGTGGTCTCAGTGGTGAAAATATCATTCCGTTATGGATTACCAGTGCTCTGGTACACTTCTCTATTGAAATATATTATGCCATTAATCGCCGACATGTTTACTCTGTGAGCACTGACGTCTGTAAGGTACTCACAATGCGTTGATCACGTGATCAAAAAAATACAATCTACAATTTTTTCTTTTCGTTGAACTGAGAACTTTAAATAAAAGTTATTTATAGTGGAAGGGTCTTAATCGATTAATGCGCTACGAGTGTTTAAGATTTGAAATAAAACATTCACATTCTAGAAAATATAATTATTTGTTCAATTGTTTTCAAGTAAATTGTATAAAAAAATGTCAAAACAAAATTATTGAATAATTATAAAAATGTCAATTAATTGAAGTTATTGGGTTGAAAATTGTTATAATTATTGAAGAAATTGCTTTAGTAATTAATTGCAAATATAAATCATTATTCATTTAAATTTCTTAATAAATTTTGAAAAATATCCTATGTTAAATCATACACCATTCACAGACTTATATATTATTAGACTGATACAGTAGTTTTACGTAACCATAGAATGAAAATATTTTGATAAACGATCCCCATAAACACACGAGTTCGCTACAAACTAAACTAACGTCATACTTTACATTGGTCGCAGTGTATAAAGAAACATACCGTATATGCATTAGTAAATTATTAATTATGTTTGACAGATGAATGACACAGTGTTAGACAGCTTGATAGTATATTTATTCAGTTCTGATGTTTATGAAAATGTCTATGCTCTAAATTTGGGTGTGTAGTATTTAGTTATCACCTGAACAACACTTAATTAATTCAATTCTATTGTATTATTCAATGAGAGTATAATTCTCGTTAGTTCTGTCTATAATGCAATAGATATCAAGAAAATTTTTAGTAATTTTCATAACGCATTCTTTATTTAATTTTTGAAAATAGAGATTAAATTAATCTGTCAACTAAGTCTAGAAAACTAAATTTTGGATTATCGGTTTATTTTATAAAATACATGACAAGTAAAAGAGGAGGAGGATCCCAGCAGTAATTTAGTATGCGATTCCACTACTGAGAATAAATTTCAGGCTTTGTGTATTTTCAGGCTTTATGTGCTTGGAGGAGGATCGATATATGAAATTTTGTATCGGGATATGAATTTGGAATTGTAACTACTTACAAATAAATAATGTCGTAATCCAGGATTATGGTTTTTCAGAATTTAAGATTGGGGGAGGATCAAAACGTTTGGATTAGTCACAATCTTAGTTCAAATTTAGCTAATAAACATAATTATATAATTACAATACATATCACGATTAGGTATATGTATTTATAATTGTATATATTGGATATTTGGTGTATTTTATGAATGCTAATGAATAAAAATAGTTCCAAAATTCGTGCTCAATCATATGTCGAATATCTAAACAATTAACCATGTTGGTTATTATCTACATTTGTGATTGCATCAGGAAATTTTTGGAAAAGTCTGGACAATGTTCTGTATTTTTAAAATACCTACGATGAATTCATGACCAGATTTATATAGGCCAGTATTCTCGAAGACTCATCGATAAAATCGAAATTTTAATCGAAGTTTTAATCCGCAGATTTCAAAAACATTTCACATCAATTTCTCAAAAACTAATCAAACGGCTGTAAAATAAATATTATTTTTAAATTTTTCGGACCTCATTTATTCCAGAAAACCCATATACTTCGAACTAAAAGCTTTTCATCGATGTTGTAATAGTATACAATCCCAAAATTTCGTCAAAAAAAAATTAACACTATTTTTTTCTCCTAATTAATTCACTTTTCAGTTTTTGCAACGTATATGGTTTTCTTACAATCTAAATCCCGCCTACGACAAAGGGAAAAGAATCAGATTGACTCACAGAAGTCTATTTCTCTACACCATAAATATGTCCCAATATAAAAAAATCAGCCTTTAAAACATGCTTATACTTTTTTGTCAGCCACCGCCTATTCGCCTATATCCGTTTTTTTTACATTTTACATATGGTATTATTTAGTTAAATATTTATCATTTGTTTGTCTGTATAAATAATTTTTTGTATTAACCTAGACTTGATATCAACTTCAAACAGAAAGATGTATTGGATTTTTTAAAGCTGTAAATTATGGTACAATTATTTTAGAATATAATACTAAAAGGAGTATGATTAAATATTTTTTTTTTTTTTAACAAATTTAATTTATTTTCAAACATTATTGAAATAAAATCTTATTTATTGTATGAAATCTAGTCATCTCTATAAAATAGTGATATAATTCTAATATTGGTATAATCTTGAAAGATCGTATATTGCGCTCTTTTTAAAACATATGCCAAGTTTATTTAAACGGATTAAAACGAATTCAAAAGGAACAACTGCAAGTGACTATAGGTCTCAGCTGACGACAGTGTTCTAGATAACCGCTTAGTAAATTTTAAGAAATTTATGTTCAATTAGTTCTACAAGTTACTCATTATAAAAGTATGAAATACCTAGAGGTTTCTTTTCAGTTAATAAAATAAACTTAATCTGTTCAGCTATCGAATCTTCATAAGATTCATGTAAAAGTACAGTTTTTAAAATTGTTTAACAGTTTAGTGTGCCCATGTATAATTTATAAAGGTGATTTAGAATGAAATGCAAAACGTTCTACTCAATTTTCATATGTCTCGTACCATTTCTATATACCTCCCATATTTCCTAAAGAACTTTACATTGACCTTTCATAATCGTTTTTATAGGGGACATTTTAATATTACTCTTTGTAAACCAGTTCAACATAAAATTTAACATCAAATCAAACTAGGATGTTTTAGAAAAGTACAATACTAACCTCTTTATAAGTATACTTGACTAGCAGAAAATATTGAAATTGAAAAAAAAAATTATTATGGCATTCATGATTGACATTTGAATCATATTAAATATGGTAGCAGCTACATTTATTAACATTACATAAATCTTCAGTGACAAATACCTTTCGTTTAATTTTACTAGGAACATTTACTTATTTTTATATTTATTTATTTCTTTTTGTAATTAAACCAAACACGAAACAAAACTAATAATACAAAAACCTAATAACCTAAATTGAAGTATTAATATGTGAAATAAAGTACATTATAATACAGGGGCAGTTAGAAAATTTCATTATTTAAATTTCAAATAAATTCACGTGCTAGCGCTTTGACCAATCACAGCGCTTCAAGCGCAACACAAGAACGTAAGACAATATAGCCACTCGATGGAAATGTGATTATATGTGTTCGAAATTGTATATATGCGTTTGGAAGGAGGCACAGTAAAATACAGTTCCAATGTACTTTGTCATGGTAAAATTTACCTAAAAGCAAAATAAATATTTCGTAGGTCAAATACTGGCTGATATGGATTTGAAATTGGTATTTGGAAAGAAACGCAAAAGACCACAATTTCTATTTTTCATTAGTACCGAATATGGCTATGGTTTTAACTAAAGATATTAAAGTATTGCCAAAAAAATTATAAACTTTTTTCCTGAAGAAATAATAAAAAAGTTCCATAACTTTGGTTAACTTTATCGTATAAATATCCGCCATATTCCAATATGCCCCACACAATATTTCATTGTACTCCAAACATGGGGCAAAATGGAACAAAGTAAGGAGTTCACAAAATCAAAGATTTATTAAAAGCTTTAAGTTTGATTATTGATACCTCCTTTGTGTAGAATTGGTTAAGATATATTGTTGGTTTGTGTGAGATATATTTAAGAGTTTTATTAAAAAAAAAACCTTTTTTTTTCATTGTACCCCAACCTTCCCTATGTATCTAAATATGATTAGTTGAATTTCCACCCATATTTTAAATTTTCCCATAGAAGTGTTGAGATAAAGTGAAAATAAAAATTGTAAACTCTAAAATGATTTATAAGTAAATTAATATGCACAAAATCACTGATATAAAGTGAATACCCAGTTATTTCTAGTTAAAACCAAATATCGAAAATTTTACACGAAAATATAACTTCGTTCGACTATTCCTAATATGGTTAAAGTAACTAAAAATGTTCCTAAACAAATAATAAAACTTTCTAAACGTATCTATCTATTATTTAATAAAAATATTATTTTAATTACACAAAATATGCATAGTAAGTAATTTAAATTAATATTTAACATAAAATTTTCGAGGTGTGTTCTAAATAGATAGTGAGTTAGTTAATAAAAAATATATACTTAATTATGTATTCTATTCAATTGAATTTTTTTTTTTTTTTTGACAAAATATTTCAAGGGAAATGTATATATATATTTTCCATTGGGAATTTCATTGTATGTCGTTAATTAGATGCTATCTTTAATTTTATTTCATGTTTATTTATGTACTTATATTATTTTTTGGGTTTATAAAATAGTTTTTTTGTCCAAAACACTGAGCTTGAAACGTAAAGTTGAATTCAAAGAATTGTATAAAAGCTTTACCTTGAAAATGAATGAATTAGACTGTCAAAAATATTATGTACCAACACATTGAATATTTTGTATGTAAAATAAGCATTCTTTGATAAAAGAATTGAGTAGGGTAAACTGTCCAATAGTGAACCAATTTTTACTTGCATCGATAGAAGTTCTTCTATACTTTTAAAAATATACTCATTGGAGACCTTGTAATTTTGACTTGCAATTTGAGTTTTCTATTGGGCACTTATTATCTACTTTTGTTAGATGTTTGTATTTTTTAAAAGGCGGTCGGAACAGTTCACTGTGTACTGACTGATTGATACAGCAAAATTGTTCCATTGGATCCAATGAAATCTTGACCCAAATTTAAAACCATAAAAAATAGACTAAAACTTTAAAAACAATTAATGTTTGTTTTTTAAAAATAAACATTGTTTTTGAGTTGTTTTTTCGTAAATTGTTTAGATAAGCTATAATTTTAGATGAAAATTAGGTAAAAAGAACACATATTCAATATGCAATATACATAATTATTGTATTTATAACTGTATGGAAGGCTTATTAATGATATTTTATTATTAGTTATCGTTAAATATATTTCAAATATTGATATTGAATCATATGCCGCATATCCAAACAATTTACTCAGTTATTTGTTATTTTAACTTGTTAATTAAAGTAATAAGAAAATTATTTAAAAACAAATATAATAATTTTGTTTGATATCTGAAAAAACGAGCTAAAAATTTATTGTACAAAAATTCAATAATGTAATGTTTATAATGTGTTGGTATAAAAATTATATAATAGACCAGAGTAGACGCCTTAAAAAATGATAAAAAGTGGAAGAAAATTATAGTCGGCTGACACCCATTGGAAACGCACGATAATATGATAAAAATGAAAGGAAAAATTAATTACGGGCGATTAGAGTTCGGGAAGTAAAAGGGGGTGATTGTTTAAGGGTAAAACACGGTTTATTTCGATTTCCGACAAAACTACAAGTCCTATGGAAAAAAAGTTAAATGGCAAAGTTGTAGGTAATAAAAAGATCTACAACTTTTGTATTTACACTTTTTTCACAAAACCTCAAAATTTTTCGATTGAAAATTAGGGTGCTTTTTCGAAATTTATTCAAAATAAGGTAAAAAAATTAATATTTTAAATCAAAAAAATTACAGTGTATTTGGAACATAAAAGAGTAAGTTTTTGTGGGAAAAAAATCTTTTGTAAAAGAAAAAAACAAAAAATTAAAAACTTTGAATTTTCACATAAATTTTGAGGTTATGCGAATAAAGTGTAAATACTGTAGATCTTTTTATTATCTACAACTTTGCCATTAAAATTTTTTCCATAGGACTTGTAGTTTCGCCGGAACTCACTCCCCCTACTTCCCGAACTCAGATCGCCCGTAATTTATTTTTCTTTTCATTTTCATCATATTATCTTCCGTTTCCAATTGGTTCCATTCTACTATAATTTTTTTTTGTTTTCAAAAATTATCTACCCTGGTATATTATACTATGATATATTTATAAAAAATTTTTTATAGTCAACCAGTACATCTAACTTAGAACTCTCAAGCTAATTCTATTTCGATATACCAAGGTATATTGTACTAAAATGCTAGTCAATAATGTGTAGGTATGAATATTCTATAATTACGATAATATATTTATAAAATTTGTCGAAAAAAAATTTGTTTTTTATAGTCGACCCTCATGCCAGTACATCTACCTTAGAACTCTCCAGCTATTTCTACTGCGATATACGAAGGTATGTAGGTGTAAAGATACATTCTCGATAAAAATTAAAATGATATTTTTATAAAATTTAACTACCTATATTTTATTTTACGATGTCTACTTTATTAAATTCTTCCCGTAGACGGATATGATGATTTTATTATTATGTACTGAATAATATATCTATTTAAACTATGTTCGCAAAATTCTTACTTACTTCTTTTTACTATCATAAATATTACACTACAGAGACAGTATAAATCTATCATTTAAAAGTTAAAGGTCATTGTACCTACCCATCATTTTTTCCGTCAATACGATTTAAAAAAAAAAATGATTGTCATCTTAACTACATAAAGTTTCCGTTTTGTGAATTGCAGAATAATGAATAGTGATTCTAGAAAATTTATCTATATTACGAGGGTATATTAAATTAAGTCTATAGCCTTTTAAAACAATTTATTTTTGTAGGGAGTTGCAAAACTTGATTAAAAGTATTCATATAATCATCTCAGTAGTCCTTTTTCGTCTATCTGTTCATCACTCAAAAATGAAAAGACATAGTGACAGCTAACATGTAAATGCCGAATTCTAGATCTAAAAATGAATAAATTTCGGTTTTTTCCCCAATTTTCTAGATCAAATTATTTTATATTTTATAAATACGTATTTCGACAACAAAGTTGTCATCATCAGTATGAATTAGCTAGTTGTAATGATTCTCTGAGGAGATGTTACTCGTTGCTTATGTGGTGACGGTTTGCAAGTGCATTTCCTCAGAGAATCATTATAACAAGGTAATTCATACTGATGATGACTACTTTGTAGTCGAAATACGTATTTATAAAATACAAAATAATTTGATCTAGGAAATTGGGGAAAAAATCGAAATTTATTCGAAAAATCCTAGAGTTCTCATAAATAATTATAAAAAAAAGATATATATATATAAATGAGTTAAAGTTCGTGAATCCGCAAAATCAGTCAATTGTGTCAGATATAAGAATATTTTAAACCAAGAGAAACTTTTATTTATAACTTTTTTGCTTGAATGGCTTAAATTCGTTACCATTCCAGGGTAAGTTTTAAATATTAATACATTTAATTATTCTAATAAATATTATTATACAACTTATTTCACATTGTAAGGTCTATGTATTTAGCGTATTTTGTAAATGTTAATAATTATTAATAGTTCTTAATTTGGCACTCAGTCATGGGTTGGGTATTAAAACAATTAATACTTTTAGCTACTATCTGGAAGTACTTAGTCTAGTCTCGACTAACAGCCGACGTAAAAGGTCTGGCGCAAATTGGGCGCGTGTGGCACAACGCGATTTTTTGTAACGCACAGAAATAAATGGGTCTGCGGAAATCGGGACGCTACAAAGCAGGACTGTCGGGACGCGAAAAATGATTAGCACAGTGCGCAGTTCATTGTTTTTTCGCCATGCGTTGCTAGTTTGACGAGCCTACCAATAAAAAACTAATAAATAAAAACAAACACAAAATAAACAAAAACTCGTATCTATTGGGCGATAGGTAGGTGCGTCATGTCGTTTCACGATGTTCCCGACGTGCCGTAAAATTCGCAAGGCCTCATTAGTCTATTTCCGTATAATCTTTAAAAATTATTAACAACTATGTGTGCAGTATACCGTGTTTAATCTTACCATTGCCGCAAAATTGAATTGTTGCGATTACCCGGTGTAAAAAAATGGAGTCGGTATGGAAATCATACGCCTCCACTACTAACTACAATACGTTGATAAATAAATAACTTTGACTTAAGTTACTTCAAGTTATTTTAAACCTTTTGTTATTTAATTTTATTGAAAGGTAATTTTATTGTTGAACGAGGCATTCCGAATTTATATTCAAATTTTCTAAAACTACCTAAAATACAGAACAAATTGTTGGAAAATAACAAATAAATATCATATATAGATATAAATTAAATAAGTGAGAATTTAAACGATTTCAATAAACTTATAATACAATAGTGCACAGGCATAGTTTGCATTTCGAAAAGATTAAAGATTTTATTAAAGAGATTTAAAATTTGTATGTTTTTAAAAACATAAATATTACACATAAATATTAGACATTCACAGAAAACAAGCCGCGGTAAGTTTGGCTGATGAATTTAGTTCGTATAAATGTATTAATAAATGGAAGCAAAATTCCTAGAGTTTGTTATTTCCGAGATAAATCTGTCAATAATGAAAGTATTATATTCCTCCTAATTGTAAAAAAATTTCTTTTTCTTGCTACTCTTATTTAAAAAATTAGAGCAGCAAGTCAAATTCTTGGTCAAATTTAATTTCGTACCCGTCTGTCTTTCGATCTGCGTCTCTCATTCAGACGAACGAGAATAACTTCAAAACTTTTGAATTAATATTAAAAAATTTGTAGGGAACAAAGGAGAGGTTCGGGTTGGCCGCTTTTAAGAAATGTCTTACCAATCAAATACCGACCTGGAGACACTGCGCCCGCAACACATCTCTTTTTTTAACTTAATACCGATATCTGACGAACTGTTCCGATTTTGATGAAATTTTAAGTGCATGCGCGTGGTGTAGGTTTACGTAAGACATTCAAATTGCATTTTTAAAAGTATTTGAACATTATTATCATGAATATTATCATTATTAAAAAAGCATAAAAATTGAAACGATAAATTTCAATCACTTTCAAAGAATGTTAATAATTAAATTTATTTTGTCAACTCATATCCAAATTGCAGGTCACTCGGTCAAGACGTTCTACAGATTCAGCTCTTTAAAAGCCGATAAATCGTAATTTGTGAACCATTCATGCGATTTTCATAAAATTTTGTATGTAAACGCTAGATGCAGTTTAACATCAGTGATTTGAATTTTGTTGAAATCGATTTTTCTGAATATCAAGAGTAAAAAATTGTAACAGAAAATCCCAAAAAAAAATTTAATAAATTGAGATGAATTCCCAACATACAGCTATTCACGTAAACATAGTCATATATTACGACTAAGTTCAGTGTCAATTATTGACAGTGTATTTTATATTTTAAGAACAATAAATCGTAGTCATATTTAGTACGAATCTATGCTAATATTTAGTTTCTACATCTTGTGATTATTATTTCAATTAATTTTGTATTAATCGAGTAATTCTAGGAACAGCATAATTTGAAAATTAGGTTTTACTTAAAGTAATCGACTAAATTAAACTACTCCCTTCCTCGATTTTGATTCTGGTAATTTTGTTCTTTCATAAATAAGCCCTTTCTTTATACGCCTGTATCTTAAAGTATGATAAATATGATAAAATTTTGGGACTTTCGGAAAAATATGTTTAAAAATAATTTTTTCTAAATTATATTTCATTTTTAATTTTGTTAAAGCTCAGTAAAAAATATAATTTTTTTTAATGATGACTATGTTTCCTTCTTTCTTCTTCGTTGAGAAAACTTAACAGGAGGATAAGTTAAAATTAGTAAATTAAAGTCAAAGTTAAAAAATTTCGATATTTAAAAAAATTTTGCTAATTTTTAGAAAGAAAAGATAAAGTTCTTTTTCTTATAAATAAGGATTTTTACAAAACAAATAATACAGTCCTGTTTAATATGAAAGGCTCATAATAAATCTAACTAGCCAACATAATTCACTCGTCGAGTCGCTAACCCAACACATCATTCAGCCTATACAAGCAATATTTGTAAAATTCAAGGTGTATTTGTAGTACTCATGGTAAGGCTTAGCAAATAGATCTTTCTAGTCCTAATGGACTGAGTCTGTTTTTACACCAACCCATCGCAACAAACTCTATATGGCGAATTGATCTAAAACCTCGTGAAGCACACTCCTTTATGTAACATCTTTCAATTTTCGCTCACAAATAACTAAAAAAATTCTTATCTAGGTGTTTTGAAATTTAGTATGCACAATATTGACATGCTAACGATTTATTGGAAAAAGATTTCAAAGGTAAAAATCAAAATTTTATTTTATATTTAGAAATTTCTTTCGAGAAAAACTGTTCGTCTTGTCCAAAATTAAAAGGTATTACATAAAAGACTGATCTTCAGAATTAGGTTTCAATCTGTCTTAAGCTGGTTACATTTTAGTTGGAGCCATAGCCAACTTACCAGCCAGACCGTCGAAGGTGTATTTACTATTGTTTTGTGATATAATTGAGTGTGACAATCAGTTTTATAAAATATTATATTCGATTTTATGTTCAGAGAGAACCACAACTTGAAACTTCTAAAACACTGGTGTACCCACCCTTTCTTAAAATATTAATAAAATCAGAAACAAGAATTAATCGGGAAAAGAAAATAAATAGTATATTTCATAAATGGAAACAACAGAAAAAGTAAATTTTCAAATACATCTGCGACGAAGAGGGTCTCAATTTCGAATACCAGTTGTGCTGTGCTTTTTTTTATATAAAAAGAAATATTCCTGCCTGACGAATATTAATAGGAACGTATACTTTTGCGTTTTCGTACTAATAGATTGTGTCATATCAATTTTTTATTTAAGAATTATTCTACTTTCATTATGCCAGAAATTGTGTATACTATCACCTCAAATTCTTCTGTTCACTAATCTAGTCTAGAGATCATCTATAACTATTCCACATTTTATCTTACTATTCTCTGTTTTGCTTATAAAAACTAATGTTGAAAGATATTGTAATCGGGTTGTATAATTAAATAACAAATTTTCAATATTTTATACCAAATCCGTTAAGAATAGTTTGACAACTCAAAGGCACTACTCTCAACGATTTCATTAATGCTTTCCTCAACTTGTTGATGATCGTTCATACACTCTCATCGCTTTCATGAACGTTTTCGTCAATACATTGACGTTATCCATACACTATCAATTATTCGTCAATACGTACACGATGCAAATGACTAAATGTTCTGTAACACAATTAATCGATAAAAATATTACATTTTATTGTAGTTTTGTATACACATATAAATAAAAATATGTATATATATTACAATAAGTAAATATATGTATACACATATAAATTTTTGTGTGGGTATTGTGTATGGATGTTATTAAAAATATAATGCATAGCGAAGTTTGAAACACTACATATAGCTATTGCAATTGTATGATGCAATAGAATACGTCATTTAAATACTGTATTAGAATACAAGTCAAAGATTGTGTAGTTTTCGAATAATTTTCTAAAAAATTCTTCTTAATATAATAGGATTTACAAAAATTGTGCACAATAGGTAATTATTAATATAATTTAATTTAATATAATTTTTCATGAGAAAATATTATGTAATATGAAAAATAACAAACATAGCAAAACCAGCAAACAAATTTTTTATTTGTTCTTGAAACAGATTAATTAATTTTTTTTGAGTCATACCTAAAACACACTTAAATCTAAATAGAATACAATTTATGGCCTGATAATTATTATGTAACATTTAATTTATATAAATAATTACGGTGTAACGCTTTTATATTTCGATGCCATCTATAGCTCCATTGCGAGAAAAGCGAGTAATGAGGTCGTAGGTAAAACCAAAGTCTTTCTTACCGAGCATTTCTTGCAAATGAAGCGGGCGGTTACTTTCCTTGCTAGTGAAGCGAACACCGAGACCGAAAGCCGAGGCTAGACCGGAGTGTTCAAGTCAGTTCCTTAACTGGAGGCAAAATATTCTCTCTGTTATTGCTCCGTGTGTGAGCGTTCGAAGAAAAAACAACAAAACACAGACAAATAATCACCTTTTTTTTTAAATCGAACATGAGTTTGTACTCTGCCTGCGATTCGCCAGTTACTTTCTCAATCATGATTCCAAAAGAAATATCAATCACTGGATTAAGTTCTGTTTACGACACATTTACAATAATTTAGTGATTTTTTATTTTATTACCAAAATATTCACTAGAAATTATTTATATGGCAAAACAACGTTTGCCGGATCAGCTAGTTTAATATAAAATGCATTTAAAACTCGTTTCAAAATGGCAATGAAAAGTTTTTGTGGAACCATTTAATTGTTTTATGAAGAATGATAGTATGAGATTCATGAAGAAAATGAAGTTCTTCTTATACTATGATTTTATTAAGTACTTATCCTCAGTTTCTCCATTTCGTATTTTCAACAACTATAATAATATAATATACGTTCTCTTTACCATCCTATCTTATCCAGAATCGTACGTATTACATCTATGATAGTGTTTGTTTAACCTTAATTAAAATGATCAGATGAATATCTGGTTAACAATTAACTTATTTCGTATCGTATCGTATGCTTTTACATCTGTAAAATGTTTTATTACAATTAATTATTATTTAGTTGAAATAAATAAATGTCTTCTAGTTGAGACTGATGTTATATAGAAATTGTTGGTTTTCTTTAATTATCTTTTTAAGATTAAAAAATAAAAAGCACAAAATGATTTTATATATGTTGTTAAGATCACGTAGTGTCACTACACAATTTTTGTTTTCTATGACTTTTTCATTTAGAAAATTAATAGACCAGTTATCTTAGTGTTTCACCTTGGAATCTTACGGATAAAAAATAGGGTAAATAAAAGTACTAAACAATCACTAAGCAAGACCTATGCTAAGGAGCTTTGTGTACTCTTCTAACCCATAGAGTGAGTTTACTATTAAATATATTTTTAATGAAACTGTATTTTTTGAGGTTCATCTGGTCTTTGACTTTTGAATTGTTTAAGAAAAAATCGTACCATTGGATGCATTGGTACCGAGTTTTTTTCTCACGGCTTTACAAGGTAGTTTAGTTTATACTTAAATTTTGTACGTGTACTGTATATTTTTATAAATTTTGTAAATGTATCCGTCAAGATACACTTTAAAACTATATTATTTCATTACTTGTATGGAGCAGGTAAGTAATATTAAATGCCTAGTTGACTTATAAAGAATATTTATAAATTTAAGGTATTAAATAGTTAGTTGAGTAATATTCAATGAATAATTAATAAAAGAACCGCAAAACTGATCGGTATTAATGATTGAATTCGCGCTGAAATACGTATTGCTAAATGCTCCTCTATCGGTAAACGTACAAAAAAAGTTAAAATTTGTGGAGAATTTTATCCTCTACAAGGTTGATATTAAATATAAATATGATTTGAGAGAGAACGAGAAGGAATATTCATAAAAAACTCATTTTTAGGACCTTTGACTTTTCTACACCTTAGCTTCGTTTTAAGTGACCAATTATGACTTTTAGGAAAACTTTTATAATACCAAAATAAAGGCGTGTACAAACATTTTGCTTATCCCGTTAGATTCCGATGTTGACTCCTTTTTTGAACTAAGATGATTGGTCTATATAGTACAATTATGAATTAAATTTTTTACATTCGTTTTACCATCATGGAGATAGTCACTAGTTTCTATACGAATGAATAAAATACTATATTTATATATATATATATATATATATATATATATATATATATATATATATATATATATATATATATATATATATATATATATATATATATATATATATATATATATATTAGTATATATCCTCATAGTAATTTGCTATATGACTAGAAATTCTATATCCCATCCATTCGCCCTCCCAAGAACAAGTAGCCCTGATTAAATTTTTATAAAAATGGCTTCTAAAATATTTTCAATTTATAAACTCAGCCCACAAAGCGTTTAATTTTGTCGTTGATTTGCTACAAATCCAAAAACTTGTGGTTTAATATGTTATATGGATAAATACGAATTATTGAAAATTTCATCGTTTTCGATAGATTTCAAAAAAATAATTCAAAGGTTTATTGGTTTTATTTAGAATAGGATTTATAAGCCATTTCAACAATTTTCAATCGACACAAAAATTAACTTTCTTTCGCAACTTGTTAATTGTTATAAGAGCTGGGGAACATATGAACAGAAGAACTACAACTATGTCCATTGCATCTATACCTTTTTGTCCTCTGTTTACTCTTTAGAATATCTGAAGGCGAAAATGACTTCTAGCACAAGGTGTCAATTATATTGTTAAAATTTTATAGATATATTTCCACCATTCAAAATTATTTATTTATGCACTGATAGCAAAAATAGGCCACAAAAATAATCGTGTTGTAATTTATGCAGATAATATTTATCAAAATAACTTTTCTGTCCGACTGTTTATAAACCCTTAAAACTATAAAATGCTTATTATTAAAATATATTTTATATAACATCATAACTTTTATTTTTTAATGTATCAGGCTAATTTTGTCAAAGAGAAAGAATGTTATATTTCAGTGATATATGTTCAAACAATTTATATAACTGTTTCAAATGGTAGGATAAAGTTTAAAGTGTTGTGAATGTAATTGAATGAATTTAATAAATGTTATTTTAATTTCCTTTTTGTCGTATTTATTAAATGAATGGATAAATATGCAGTGTACGATGGAATATTCGGTATCGGCTTCGGTGAAGGTGGGCAAATAAATCACTTTCATTCACACCTTAGACTTCGACCAAAAACCAGTCGAAGGTTTGGCCAAAGCGAAAGGCTTATATTAGCCGCCGACAAAAAATGAAGAAATTAAACGAATATGTGTAAACCAGTATGCGAACTATAAAAGCAAAACAACTTAATATTGGCTCATGTTAATTTTTCATTTATCAAATTTAATTGATTGATTTGTGACAATAGTTTTTAATTAAAATTAAATGATTTGTGATATTAATTTTGTAGATTAAAAGTTTATTTTTATTTTATTAAAAATATTTATTATATTTATTTCTTACGACTAAAGACTCAACATAAGGACAATAAAGTCGCTAGCTACTGATACCTTTTGTTGAACTTTGAAATAGGGATCGGTTTGTTTTTCTGATTGAAATAATTGAATGGCAAATAAAAATTTGATCGGCATTCTATAAAGTAGGATGTTGACTTAAACACGGAAAGAAGTTGTTCTTACTAGAGTAGAATGGAAAACTTTCAATCGAAGCGTAACTAACTGTTATCAATTATAATACGTACCGTCCTTTAATTATGTTAAATGGTAAGAGTGGTCATTTTGCGTCAGTAGAGAGCAGAGGTGTGCCAGGTATCCATATCCGTATTCGTATCCACAAACGATCCATGTTTCATTTTCAGTGTATCGTAAATGGATCTTTTTGAATTTGTAACTAATGCAATAAAATACTATTAATTTTTATATCATACGGTACTAATTAGTAATTACACTATCAAAATTTTTCCTAAAAATAGAGAGGGAGAGTGCAATAAAAGAAATTTAATTAAGAAATTTTTTCTTATTTATCTACATGGTAAGGCGTTATTCTGAAATGTATGTAAACAATTTTTAGAGTTGTCCCTAGAGGAAAGCTATATATCCTCAAAAGTATGAAATAAAATTAATCCAAATACAGCATATTGTCTAAAAACACATCTATCAGTTTATCAAATTTCATCAAAATCTAACAATGTTTTCAAAAGCTTTTAGTAAAACCAACATAGATAAATAGAAAAAATAAAGACAAATAATTGACAAATAAGATCATAGATCCCGCATAAATTATAGATCCCACTACGTTCCATCACAAATCAAATTTTTGTTCTGGTCATGACCAAACACACTGTATTCGTAGCGTATAAAAAATCAATATTTCTATAATTTACACCAACAATAACATTATTATAATATTGAATTCACACTAATATTATTTTTTTTATATATCTTTATATCGAACACTAAACAGATAGATAGGTTATACATATTTCTTTAACTGATAATGACAAGTTATCTATCTATAACATAAGATATAAGCTAACTGCAAATATTGAAGTGACACAGGCAATAGTAAAAAAAAAAAAGATAATTATAATACCTTAATATAAAAAATAGTTTACCATTATCACCAACAAATATGAATGAAGAAAAAATTACTGTTCATTGAAGCCAAGAGTGTATTATTCAATAAATTAAAGAGGCACTATCTTCTTATTAAAAAGCTTTATGGAGTACGCCTTCAGCACCCAAACCAATTACTTTGTAGTAAATATCATGAACTTGATATTGAGTTAACATCGAATAGCTATAGGGTCTCACAGGATGCATTAGGCGTTGATCAACTATGAGCCTGATTAGCACAGACTCATAAGGTTGCGAAATCCTTGAGAATAGTGCAAAAATACATGCAGGCTATGGCTTCGGACAGGATCCGTTGGCCTCGATAAATTTATACCGAACAGCTAACCGTACCGTACAGAGAGTACCTTGATCAGCCCTTGTAACCAATCATACAGGTATAATCATAAGGATCGACTCTGTATTGAACTCCATCGTTAGTTATCTTTATTCACAAGTTAGTGCACTACAAAAAGAAATTTAATAAAAAAATTAATTTCGTTTCATGAATAACTCAAAATGTGAATATATTAAAATTTGTGATTTGGTTTCCTTGGTGAAAACAAAAGCTTTCTGTTAAGAAAATAAAAAACGAGGAAAATTGATAACAACAAAATCAAGTAAAAATATTTAGCATCGAATCACAAGGTTGTAGATTTTGAAATGAATTCAGATCAACGTTTTTCGGAGTAATTTCAATCCCAATATTCAAAAAACACGCAATATGCATCTTATCACTTATCTCTTATCACTATATATTATATAAGTTCTAAAGAAAACTTTTTTGATTTTTGATCCTTTTAAAGCTTTCAACAACAAAAACGTTTTTGTTTAGGGATTAATTGAAGCTCACAGAATATTAAATAAAAATGTAGATTTTAGATTCCAAACAAAAATTTTTCTCACACAAAATACAAATACTTTAGTTTTTCATATATTGAAATCGACGCGACGCGTTTTTTAAGATACAGATAGAGAACAGATTGAAGCTCCTTTAAAAAAATTGAAGTAATTCCTATAAAAAATAACCTTGAATAATCAAGTGAAGAAATGTAAAAAATATCCCCCACTTCGCTTGTTATAAAAATTATAATTATAATTATATAAACTTCTAAATTGTTGATTGTCCCCACAGTCTTCTAATTGATAGAAATCCGTTTTTTTTTCTGTGATCTTGGTAGGAAGATCATGCAATAACAAAAGTAAAAACCCTTTTTGCCTGCCACGTTTTAAAACCAGATTGGTGCCGTTGGCCGACAATCTAAAATTTGTGAACATTTTAAAATTGTCGGACAAAGGACATACCGTTTTGGCACATTTTGAAGGAAATCATTCTTCATATGTCCGATCCGATAACAATAACAAAAACACAGATATGCGCCGATTTAAAGTCTGTAGAGGAAAGTTTTACGGGGTCCAAAAAAAGAAACATCCCCTCTTCAGAAGTTTTATAGAGGAAACATTTGTTAAACTAACGATACTTAACCCATATACAAATTTTAGAGGTGTATTTATCAATGACTTGATATAATAATGTGCTTTGGGACTAAAAATTTAGTAAAGCAGCTTCAAAATCAAATTGCATTTTGATGAGACAAAAAGCTACATTATGGCCAAAGAATATATCCAACACATTATATCGATATAGAATACATCCATATTCTAGAAATTATTAATTTTGATAAATGCGTACACAAAAATAAACAACGGATTTCTAAACTTTTCCATACCAATTTCTAACCTTCATTTCAAGTATTATTATAGGAAAAATTATGCAGGGAAGCAGACAGGTAACAGCAAATAGTTTAAATTTGTAATAAATATAATATTTGTATTTATTTTATATTCTATATATAATTTTATTACAATAAAACATTTTTATTGAATAAGAATTCATCGAATCACTTGAAATATTTAAAGTATATGTTAAGTGTGCCAATAACGTTTCCTTCTATTTTTATTTAACTTTCTAGCTTTCTAATAGTAAGCTTTTGTTTCTGTCTCGAAATACAAAATTTTATCATATTTTACGTATTTATGTCTGTAAGACTATTTTTTTAAAATATACAAAATAAATGATTCGTAAAAGTATATTAAAAATTAAATAAAATGTGTCCAGTTCTCACACGATAGAAGTGTAATTTCAAGATAAGGAGACAAATATAGAATTTCAGGAGTAGGATAATTGTAGGGTTTATTTTTGATACTAATATTTTATACAAAGTTTAAAATTATTATGCATTTTACTGTAATGTTTATTTGTAGGTTCTGATAAGTATAAAAACAACATAATAAATAAGCAATATAAACTAATTTTGTGTTTATTATTCTTTACTTATTATACTTTACTTAGAAGTCCCTTAAAATTTTTTTCACTTATCAAAAATCATCTTTAGTGTTATGGCTCTTAAAAGTGTTTCAGAATTCACTAACATGTTTCGGGTTTATTGATGTGTAGTCAAAAGGTTATAATTATTATTCCCTTACTTGTTATTATTTATTTACAATTGAACTGAAGCATTGAAGCATATAGAAAAATGTATGTAGAACATTATATATAGGTATATGTGTATTATTTTATACGAATTGCCAATCATTTTCAGAGTTCCGTGCATATATTTGCATCCGTAAAAGCTGTAAATATCAATCAAAAACAGAAATCCATGACTTGATTGCACAAAAGCCGAGGTATTTTAAACAAAACATAAACTTTTCCGAATCATATCATTCCAAATCGATGGCAAAAGAACTCTGAATTTCTAACTTTCGTAGAATTACTGTTTTCCTAATTTTTCAGCTTATTTCACTTTGAATTCAAAAAAACTCCTTACAAAGAAAAAAAAGGACGAGCTGAAATTTTCGAGAGCAGTGGTTTATACAAAAATATTAACTGTTTCCGACACAATATTACATTTAGTCAAATTTCCAAAAAAAAAAAAAGATACCTTAACAATCACTGGAATTGGTAAAAAAATCAATGAACACTGAAAAACTTGCCAGAAATTGTGAAAAATATCCGATAAACCTCTTTTCGGGGAATACGAAGAGCATTGGTCAAATCTGGAATTGGAAAACTCAGGCTATGGTTTTATACTCCTAAACAACAAACAATAGTTTTTCATATAACTTAGTCTAGTACATATACTATGAGTTTTTTCCTTACATAAGATGTTTTCCATCTTTTTTCCTAGTATGGGATACATTTTCATTTTTAATTTTTTCCTTACATAAGATGTTTTCCATCTTTTTTCCTAGTATGGAATACATTTTTTTGCCAGGTTTCATGCAATGATAAACTTTCAAGCATCAATATTTTTTTGTATGCATTCTTCTGTTCAGATTATTTTGATTTTATTATAAAATAAAATTAATTCTCTCAAATATGCAAGCATTATTCTTGTAAGCTAATGGATACTCAAATTTCCTGTACATAACCCTCTAGAATGTCAGTGCGTTGGTGTACATCACTTAACCCAATTGTGTGAAAGTTAAGTGATAATGTCATATCCACATTATTTGTATATTAAAGATACTCTATATGATAATATATATAGTCCAGATGATAAGCGATCAACATTTCTACGAATTGATTTCCAGGTTGGATTGTAGCAGGATTATTATCTGGGAGTTAGAAATAATATAATTTTTAATTAAATTTCATAATTTAAATTTAATAATTTCGAACATTTTCTTCTACAACCTCAGTGTAAATAAAATTTTAGCATATTGTGGCCCAATTTTCAAACTTTGAAAGTAATCTGTAAGTTTCGAGTATACTCATCTATGTTTAAAAGGATATTCGAGCAATTGGAAGAATAATACGAATTCATATTTCAAACTCAACAGATGGCTTTTGTTTCTCAGCATAGCAGATATGATATTTATCGGCTTCGTTCACTTATATTTCAACAGATGGCACTAGTGTATTGCTTCTGTTGATAAAATAATTCCTAATACAAACGAAAACATGTAAATAGTACATGAAAATAGTAAAAAATAAATAGTTTATTTCCTTTTATTTTTTATTTTCGGTCTAGTGCCCTTGGAATTGGTTAACACTTCTAAGAAATATTGTTGAGTTATAAAAATGTTATGAAATTTGGTATTTACAATCTTGGAATGGCAATGGTGGGCATGTGGAAGAGGTTTTTCCCGAAGAATAGGTTCTAATTGATTCGAGAGAAACTCTTCATTTTCATGCCAATATTGTGCATACCAGATTTCATAACATTTGAATAATAATTAGTTTTTTTTTTTATTATGCGCGAAAATAACAAAAAAAAACACAAAAACAGTGGCTTAAATTGATGGAATTTATTCGCGATTTTGTTTCTTCAAATGCAGGAATGGATTCTACTGTATTTGAAGATTCTTCTATAAGTGGAATCGCAAATTGGTTAACTGTTTTATGGCAGATGATTACAGATTTTTGACGCTTACCATCTGTACTATTGCGGATATTTGATGTATTTTACATTCAATATAAACATAAACATATACAAACATATCACTTACGTACTGTGATTGGATATTTTTTCTATGTACAAATTAAATTGTTCCAATTTTTTTCATCGAACTTTTCATAAATTATTGCAATGACATTATTAAAATTTATGAAAAAAATACTGAAATACAAAAAAAAAATATAGTTTGCTTCCAGCTATGCACGAGTTTTTTATATAAACAATTCGACACGATTTTGATGCGTCAACTAATGAAGTCCATTTTCCATATACTTGGCATTAATTTTTTCGAGCGTTATTTTGTGGAATTCCATGCTAAATAAATAAAGCTAAATTATTTTGCAAAAAACACATTCTCTTCAACAATAATAGCAAGTTTATTTCCGAATATTTCGAATTAAATTAAGTTTTGTTAATGCTTGTTCAGAGCTTAAAAATTTGGTATTATAAAAAAGTTTTTTCTGACCAAAATTTAATTATAATCTTTATAGAATAGGAATCCGTAATAAAACATAAATAGTTCCTTTAACATAAAATGGAATTAATTAAATTAAAAGTCATCCCCTAAAAAGTAAGTATTCACTTAAGATTAATCGGTCCTTTCAAGCTATTAAACTTTTTCTTTAAAACCATTTGCTCGATACCCCTTATTATTTTGCCTATGAAAAGTTTATAAGAAATCATTCTGTAAAATCGATAAAAAATGATGCACTCTGAATTCTAAATAGCTTGCATTCTTATTCAATATATTAATTAGAAATACTCATTTTCGTTTTTTACGATGTGCCTAGAAACGTATTCTTCGCCTGTATGATATGTACGTGACGTTTTCTATTCTTTAAAGGATATACATTTTCATAAATAGTGATGTGAACTTTTAGAAATTATATAATTAAAGTTTTCTAAACATATTTAAAGCATTATATCGTAATTTACCTTTCCCATATGTCACCAAATGTTCAGTTTTTTTAATTTTAATAAATATTTTAATAGCAAAATAGATAAAGTTTATGACACAAGATTAAAAATTTCTTACAACATTGCTCACAAAACTAGTTTCCTTGAAAGACATCCGGATACAAAGTTAAAAAGCTAAAAGAATTTTTTTTTTAAATAGTTCCATACGATTAACATTTCCATTAAGGTAGTTTGGTAGCCAAATGACTTAAAGTTAACCCAATATTTTTTTTGTTCGAAAGATTGTAATTAAAGGCAATTATAGAAAAAAAAATTTTACGTTTAAGAGATATAATTAATTAAAGTTTAGCAAAAATACAAGAGCTCTTATGAGTGTCCTTGTTTAATAATACCGGAAATGGAAGGATTTGTAGAAAATTGGCAAAGTTGACCCCGCAAAAAAAAAAACTTAAATTGATAGAACTATATCTCAAATATACACTGAAAAAATTTCAGAATAATTTATCACGTATTTTCGATGTAATTAATTTTTCAATATTGACATGCGGCTTCTATCTCTGTCGTTTAAATCAGCAATTGTTGAATAGCCCCATATTAGATAAGTGAATTCTAAATCACTTTGTACATCATGTAACAAATTATATAGCATATAATATAATATTGACTAACTCAAACAACAAATATAATAATTTTCTTCCATTTTCAATACACAACCAACCTATAATTTTTAACCAATGACAATATACTTTTCTCTATTTAAGTTAGTATAGAACATAGCAGTGGCATACATTTTTGAAAACTGTTAAAAAAAGTTTTCATAAAAATTTTTATCAGTTCTGGTAATAATGTCAAAAAATTTAACTGTACTGTTTCGAAACTATCCCTAAGATGATTCTCATTATTTAAAAACATTTCAAACTAAAATAAATGTACCACTAAGCAAAGTAGTCATCATTAGTATGTATTAATAAGTCGTAATAATTCTACGGAATATAACTGGTTGATAATTTGGTGATTGTTAGTACAAAGATATTTTGGTACATGCTCAATTTATACTTTCCCAGTATTATTAAAAAATGACTATGTTAACCAATCAACTTCGATCACTTATTTAGTGTTTGGCCAGTGATATTGAAGTACTGAACCACGTGATTTTTATAGTTACGTTGTTGAATGGCTTCTTAAGATTTAAAATTTTTGTTTTTCGAATCATATCGTTGATTGTATTTCGGTCAAAGCCGTTATTGCGATCTGTTAAATTCTAATTCGTTCTTTCTGTAGAACCCTACGCGTTATCAATTCTATGCATTTGAAGAAGGTGTGAAAAGACTTGGGTCAAAACAGTTAGAGTTCGAAAAAGTAAGTGCTAGTAGTAGTTTCGAATAAGAGTTGTAGAGCATAAAATTTTACATTAAAAGATTTTTCTTTGTCTTTTTGAATATTGAAGATGGGAAGTTTTTTTTTACTAAAATGTATACATGTATATGTGAAAACTATTAGACATTCTAGGTCCGTTAGTTTTAATAATAGCCAAAAAAGTAAAGCACCATTTGTATTTAGAATTTTATGCTCTACAACTTGTATTCAAAACTTTTTTTGCAAATTGGAACCGCTTTGACCCCACTCAATTCCCATCCCTTTCAATGCGTAATACATGATATTGTGCAGGGCAGCTGATTCCTGCCAGAACATAGTTTCTGTACTTCCCATACTACGATTCATCACTGGAAAAATTACAACGACACAGAAAATAACATAACTCAAATCTATAGGTGAATATAAAAAACGTTGGTTTTTTGTGATGAGTTTGTTGTTTTGAAGTAAATATGCCTATTTTTACTGTACTAACTTTATTATGTTTACAAATATAATTGCTCGAACTCATTGTAAATGTTTACATATCACTATAATTGTATAGAAAAATGTACAAATAATCACACTTCAGATCATTAAAAATGATTTCATCTTGATCATAAAAGCCGACAATGTTCTCTTGTTTGTGTTGACAAACAGCTGTTTTGTATTGTATATTAGGAAATAAGGGCGAAAAAATCGACATAAAAGTACTACGTTATCTCAAGGAATTTTTTTTAATATAAGTGTTAGAATCTGAATACTATTGATAAAATTTAATTTTTCTTCAATTTAATATACGGAATCATTTGTAGATTATACCACAGATCTTCCACTTTTTATACTCGACATATATAGCATATATCAGAGAATATTATTTTAAGTCTAAAATTTTGTAACGCTAGAAAATATTGATCACACTAACAAAATTTTGGTACAGGTGCCTGCCTGTCCGCCTGTACGTCACCAAGATAATTAAAAGAACTTGCAAGTTTAAATTTTGGAGTCATATTTTAGACATAAAGACTGATTTTCAGTTCGTGAACAAGTAAAATCGGTCCATTGGGTCCAATGGGTTCAAGACATAATTTTTGAATCAAAAAATTTAAAGGCTAAAAATGTTTGCTTTTTTAAAACAAACAGTTTTTGTTTGGAACATTTTTTTGTAAAATACTTGGTTCAATACAATTTTAGCTCAAATTTAACTATTAAGTGTATATGTCGAATATATAAACAATTATACTCCGATAGTTGTTATATTCACTTGTTTGTGTCCGAATTTCTTTCAATAAACATTGGGATTTTTTTATAAAGTAAATGTATACATAATAGACCAATAATGTAGACACCGGATAATTAAACTAAAGTATCAACGCTCGAAGCTCAGTGTTTTGATATTTAATCAACAATCCTAATTGCTTAAGGAAAAGCAGATGGCAGTGAAAAACCCTTTGTTATTAGTTAAACAGCGAGCGGGACAATCAGTATTGCAACCAGGCATCCAATCAATTAGCAGCGGGCTTGGGAGTATAAAGCCTTTCTATGGTACTCTTATTATGGTCTATTTACACATATGAATCACGTCAGAATTCAGTCACCGGTCAGACTCTGTCAGAAATAACCAGTTTATTTACACATGTCTGTCAGTTCTGTCATAGTCTACTATTCATGTTCCTTCAATGGGTTGTGTATTCCTACACTAGCAACAACAAAAAATACCGTCAGCCAAATTGTTAATATATCATTGACGAAAATTTAAAAAATCACGGATCTGTTACAGAAGATGCAATAACTGAGACTGAACTGTGACGGACAAGTGTAGATACCCTCTATTAGATTTCTGAGAAGAATATTATTTCTGTGTGTGACAGAATGACTGAACTGTGAAGTGACATATATATGTGAATATACCTTTATTTAGATATTCAGACATGAATAGGTGTATAAACATTATAATACATTTGATTTGACATATTACAAACATATTAAAAGAATATGTCTTGATAATTACAGGAAACATAACACTTAATTCATCCTGTCAGAAACAAAACATAAAATTATCCTATTTTTTTCCAACTAAATTCGACCTTTATATATATATTATTTTAAATATCAAACCCTACTTGAATTCAAATTAAAACACCAATTATCAATGATATTTGATTTTTAATTGATAAAAAGTTGTGAAAATCTGTCACATTTGTTGATGTATGTAAATGATGGATATCTATACAATCAGAAACGTTGGTAATTTGGAAAGAAACAAATCGTCTAGGTTACGAACCACAAGACCCAGGCGACGCACTTCCCAATGAGGAGAATATAAACAATAATTTGTTCATTATGACAAATATAGTTTTTTTTTCTGTTTTTACCCTCTATAATATATAACTGAATCGATTTTGCTGAAAATTTTCAGTTGTAAGTTATGGAATTATGAGTCGAATGAAAATCTTTTCACATCGATATCATGATTAGTTTTCGAGATAATCGAGACGGAAAAAAGGAACGCACACACACACACACACACACACACAAGCAGAGACATCGCTCTAAAAACGCTGAATATAGGTTCTAGTGACTTCGAAACGTAAAAATATGTCAAAGAACTTCCCACTGTTCACCAAATTTCTTCGAATAAACTCTATAAAGAATTATTATCCGTATCAGCATTATTTTGAGAGGTATACAAAGATGAGTTTTAGTTCAAAATCGTCATGGGAAAATATGTGCATTGAAATCACATTGCAACTTCGATCTAGATTCCATTATTTGTGGAATAGCCTATATATACTATTCAGGTACTGATTAATAATTTATTTGTTATACGTTATAGCGTATATTTTAGAGCATGTTAACAAATATTATATACAGCTACACATTACAACAATAAATATTCACATTGATTAAAATGCCTGTTGATGGACACTGATCCTCAACTATATTCAGTGTGTTTAAACAATTAACACTCCGATATTCAGTTTTACGATTTTTTTTTAAATGATTTTTTTTTATTACACCATAAAGTTTAAATACACATTTTAAAATTAATTATTCAATTATTTTTGTAGTTGTCATAAGTTTTTCAAGTGCCTATTTCATAGTTAAAAAATTAATTTATTGATTATTTATTATTAGTTAATTATTCTTCACTAGTGTAGTAAGCTATCTTGTATCATCCAGAGCCGGATTCGATACCTGGCGTGATGAAATTTTCTTTCAAGCCTTATCACAATGAAGATTTTAGTGCACCCATCCCAAGAATGCCTACCTGATCATTCATTAGTGTAAAACCCAGGTGGCCAAGAGAAGTGCTAACGACACTTATCCTAGTCATTGTACGCTAAGTATTGTAGTCATAAAACGATGCGAGAAGCAAGAAACCATAAAGTTTTCATATATGCCCTGAACATTTCATTTCATATAGATTATAAAAACTCATCTTTCAAAATAGAGAAAAGTTTGTATTTTTTTAAATTTTCCAAGGCTTAAAAAAATTACCCCATTATTTCAATTCGATTGTAAAAAACTGCATCTTCTTAGCTTGCTAAAGTTGGTATTTTTTGTAAATAATTTCTAATAAGGAAGGATAAAAAAGTAGAGTTCAAATATAATTCTTGATTGTTTCACACAGAATGCAAAAACCATATTTTCCTGGCTTATATAGAAAAAAGTTGGTATTTTTAGAGATTTTTCCAAACGAGAGGTGTGCAATAAGAAAATTAAACTTTTCCTATTTCCTCTACTTATGTTATTACATTTCGTATCGATTTCAAAATAACGGTTCATTCTAGTATATATGTAGAAAAATTATTATTCGTTTGGAAAATTGATTTTTTTTTAATACTTTCTTACTCGTAATATAAAGTTAGCTGCGTATTTTGAGGGTATTAATCAAATAGGATCAATTTTATTCAGGCATTCTGTGGTGATCAAAAGTTGATATACACAGTTAAATATACAGATGTTAACGATTCTAGTTAACTAGAATCTAGTTTTTCACTCTTAAAAAGCATGTTTGTGATCATATTAAAAACTTCACAATTACTTTTATTATTCAACTTTTGCAGATACATTGAGGGAAGCTTAGCAATTACTCTTATTTTATATATGAACAGGTTGCAATACAAATATCTGCAGTTTGTTCAGATGTTGTTTGTAATTGAAGTTGTAAGATAATACTAAGACACGTGCAGATTCTTCTCTCTTTTCTTTTATGAACAAAGATTCCTGCGATATTGCGATAGTCATTTCTGTGTGTTTCACTATTTTGTGCTCTCCAAACGAAAAGCCTAAATTATTCTGCACAAATGTTCTGAATTGGCTTGCCCGATTAAATTTAGTAATATTGACTAGAGCTATCATCTTTAAGAGCGATTATCTACAACTGTTATTGACTTAAAAGAGTGTACTTATAACATACTGTTGACTTAAATTACATGCAATATGCATTGTATTTCAATTTTCACGCCCAAATAATTAACATGAAAGGGCAAGAGTTTTGCTGAAAAAAAATTTTTTCAGGTCAAAATCAAAATTCGATTTTATATTTTAAAATGTTTTTTCTTGAAAAAACTCTTCGATAATCCATCCGTTTTCATGTCAATATAGTACATACCAAATTCCATGACATTTGGATAATTAGTTTTTGAATTATTTAGGCACGAAAATTGAAAGATTTTTACATAATGAAGGGTGCTTCGGTATTATATTTCAATCCCCCTTAAGTAACACTGCTTTGGGATTCTGTTGTTTGGTATCAATAATTTATTTAATCCACCAAGTAAGAACACATTTTAATGTACTTAAAGATACCATGTTTGATTGCTTTTACAACATACGCAAAAGTTCACTATCCTATAATGTATATATCTTTTAAATCTAGACGTTTACAATAAATAAATATACTACACGTTTGTATAATATAAAAAATTATATATATATTACATTTATAAATTAGGACATGATGTGCAACACTGTGAAATTCTGTTTCATCGTACTACACACACACACACAATCCGATGGGAATTTTTGACATATATTTTTCTGATTATCTACTAGATTGGAATTAAATGAAAGAAAATTGTATTATAGAAGTGGAAAATCTTTATTTCAAATGTGTATCTGCTAGAAATAATTGAGAATAAAGTTATAAAACTAAAACTCAGCTACTTATTACGAATTTTTTTTTTCCGACTTCAAAATGATTTAAACATTACGATGGAATTATGTTTGTTCTCAAAATTATTAAATGGAAATTTTATGGAATATAATCATAGGTGTCCCGAGTACTCAAAATAAATTTGATAACATTTTTCTGACTTGTTCAAAAATTCAAATCAAATTTAATAATTTTTTAAAATGGTCAGTAAATCCACCGCAAATTTTTATTGACAATTTTCATATAAATCTTCATGTTGTGAGTAACTTCTACATAAGAAGAAAATTTTGAAACAAAAACACAAGGGAATTAAGATCTCAGTTGATATGAATATTTCCAAAAGGTATAGTAATTATCGTTAAGAAATTTGACAATTTTTCCAACAAAAATTACTAACCATACCCGCAATGTATTTAAATAGCTATCTATATCTCTGTAACGGTTTGATCGATTCAGTTAAAATTTGAATATGAAAATAGTTTTTCAACATTTTTATAACAAAAATTCTCAGTTTTACTAAACAAACTTTATCTTTTACGCGTTTATTTGTTGCTTTTTTCGATTTTTCATATATTGCACATGCACGCATAAAATTTCATCAAAATCGGATAAACTGTTCACTAGATATCAACATTTAAATGAAAAATGGAAGTAGGTTTCGAGAGAATGGTAATAGATAGATGAGATTTTTCTATAATGGGACCATCCCGAAGAAGTGCATATTGTGAGTTATGCGCATTCGTGTAACTGAGAATCACAGACCTACAGACATGAAACGAAAAATATATAGTCAGAGCATTTACTATGTTATAAATATTATTAGCATTTATTAATGTTATAAATGTAGGCAAATTTTGAGCTTGGAAAATGAACAAAAAGATAAACTTCTCAGTCTCAATTCGAAATTATGGGTAAAATGTGAAAAATGCTCTGACTTCAGTTATGCTCTCGTTATGATAGGAAAAGTGAATCACGGTGTGAAAATTGAATATTTTTAATTTTTATATCTCAAGAACATACCAATGTGGTGCTAAATTTTTTTTACTTAAACCATTTCTTCACATTCCTCTACTTGTTTTTTAAATCTGTCGAGTGTTTTATGAAATAAAAGAACATAATTGTGAGGACACTAAGTTTAACATGTTTTGAATAGGAAATTAAAATAGCATATTTTTAGCGTGATTATCTCGTAATCTAAACTTCAGTATCAAATAGATAACGTTATTCCGTGAAAAATAGACAAAATCGGTTGAAAAGTCGTTTCACGCTGGAACAACCTTAATATTTAATTCTCAAACTTTCAATAATTTACCAAAAAACACAATAACGTTTCGAAGTAAATTTAGAAATTGTTTTCATCAATTTAATTATAAATTATTTTTTTATTTTTATTTATTTTTTGATAATATTTATGAAGCATTAACGATTATAACAACGAAAAGAAAATGACTAGATATAAAATATCTTTTAAAAGCATCACAGGTGTAGGTTTAACTCGTATAAGAAATAATTTTCAAAAGAAAACTTTGTGATATCTTTCAATATATTTAACTTTTACTTTGATCTCAATAAAATATTCAATTACCTTATAGATATAGAATAATATTCCAGCAGGTAAATATAGATATAAACTTACTTATTCCAAGCTAGTGGTTATTTTAAATCAATTTATTATATCTAGGTAATATTATATATATAATAATCGGTGACGAAAAACAATATTAGATTTTCTATACTCATTTACTGGATACTTCAAGTAAATTATTAAGATATGTATAGTACATAAAGTTTATAAAATATTGAAATCTGATAGGCTTATTCATAGATCACAGTATTCATAATTACCAAAGCAACAGAGAGCAAAAATAAAATAAAAATGAAATTTTTGTTTGGGATGTTGAGGACCGGAACTTTATCTGGCGGGAGCGAATTGACCAAGAAGAATAAAAAACATTCCTTTAAAGTATCCGATTCATTAGTGAGAGCGGAATCGTCACAGACAGCTCACTCGCCTAAATCTCTTATTACTATTGCAAGAATCCCTGTATTATCCTGTACTGGCTTCAACAACCGCGTCTTGGTTCCCGGAACTTCACGGATGACATGCGATACGCTAAGTTTTGTATTACAATAACTTAACCATTTAACTGTTACCGGTTGAAACGGGCCAAGGTACAGTTGAGAAGAGTAATGGGTCTCCTGACAGGGCACTGTCGGTTAAACTATCACATTCATAATTTGGAAATTTCAGATCTTAATTGTTGGTCGTGCCTAGAGGACGAAACCTCCATTTACATCATTCGTACCTGTAGAAATTTTCTAGGTGTTAGATATAGAATTTTCGGCTCTGAAACTCTGGATCTATCCAATAAGGAAACAATCCCGGCATTTTATTTCAGTGGTCACTGGTCTCGATAAGATTCCATAGCATTATCTGCTCCGGATGATTCTTTCTCTGCACCTTGAGCATGAAGGCATCTTTGTCTTCAGGTGATGGAGTGTTCTAAAGGAGGATACAGATAAGCAAAAGGTCTAGGTGTAAGGGTCGCAACTGCAGTTCCGCTCTCATTATTATCATTGTGAAATTTTTTTTATTGCATTTTGTTCCATGCATGCCTATCTAATAGTGATAAACGTTTTACAAAATAGCAACCAAATTTTTCAGTTTTCTTTTAATATCTTTGGATATTCCTATCCGATTTAAAAAATAAAAATTTTGGGGGAAAAGTTCTCTACAAATTTAATTATTAACTTTGTTTTAAAATACAACCTGAAAAAAACTTTAAAAAAATTTCGTCACAAATTTGGTTTTATTTAAATTATTTTTGAATAACGAAACAGAACTGTAATGGTTGCAAATTTAGAACTTTAATCAACCTATCCAATTCGTGTACTTAAAATAATAAATATTAAAACATGATGTGCCGATTAAGAGCACTATATTTTATAAAATATCGGTGTAAATCACTATTCAATTTTTTATTTCAATCTTATTAAATACTTTAGTCTTACTTTTAGCCGTAAAGCAATATATTTAATATTTAAGTTTCAAATTCCAAATGAGCAACAGGTTCATCTTCCGAAGAGTTAAACGTAATTTCAACGTATTTTCGTCGACTTAAATTGATAGTGATATTTTAACACAGCTCTATCTTGAATATTTTACGAACTCTTTTTATATAAACCCAAACAACAACCTTTGAAGATATGATAAATTTACACAGGTTACTAACAATGTTTTAGCAAACAGTTGAGGTAAACATAGTAAATGATTTATTTAAATATTTTGTCATCTGAAATAATGAAATCAACTAAAGTTCACAGATAATATTTAATTATGACGATGTATATATTTCTTCTATGCGCTTTATGTGGAAATTTCATGAAAATTAAGTAACTTCAAGCATATAGAAATTTTTATTCAAGTTAATTTAAAATTTTTAATAATTATATTTTTTGTTTTCGCTCATCAGTTATATATTATCGCTTAACATATCAGAAATAATAATGTTTAGCTTCATTGCAAATTTCGCTTTTGTAATTTTCTCTACAAACGGTTACACAGGGTATAAAGAGGAGATATAGAACCGTTGATCTTCAGAACAAAACGTTTCAGTTACAGTTCGCTAGCAAGGGAAGTAAGGAAACCGTTTAATCCAAAAAGCTTGCTTCTATCGCAAGAGTAGAAGCATTCTTAACTTTTTTCAGACCTACGGCCTGGATTTTGCCTCCTAAAATCTAAATTCCAAATCTAAATCCTAGCAATGAAAGATTATAAAGACCTTTACCCCAAAAATATCGCATGTTAAAGAGCATCTTTAACAGTGTTTTTTCAGTCAAACTGCCTGGACTCGGCCTACGGCCTCAGTGTTTGCTTCACTCAAAAGAATGGTATGGACGGCCTTAGACCTAAAAACATAAAAATATCCTCAGCCATAGAAATTTATCAAAATCTCCACCACGTTCTGTTGTGAAATTGCAATTTGGGGAAACGTAAGTAAAATTCATTACGGTGCAACAATCTCTTAATTATTTGTATATTCATTGGGTGATAAAGAATTACAAAAATTATACATGAGAAAATTTTGGCAGAGTGAAATTAACTTTAACACTGTTGAATTAGGCATTCCAAAAATTCATAGGAAATGTTACCTCATTATAAAGGCAGTGCGAGAGAAATTAGAATGATGTATGCTAATTTTAGAATGTATAAATTTAATTATGAAATAGAAAAAGTGAAAGGGGAAAGAATGTGTGTTCTGTGTAATGAATGTATTGAAAGTGTACAGCATTGTTTAGCTAAATATCGAGGCGCACTAGGGACAAAAGGCTTTTTAAGTTGAGGATTGATGATCCAATCCAAATATTAAGCTGTAGAAATGGCAATAATATAAAAATAATCTACGATTATTTGAATGATATTCTCAAAACATGAAAGGATAAAATTTGAAAAAGTACGGTTCATGTCTCAAAGCAGTATGACTTTGTATTTTTTTTTTCTTTGATTTTTAAACAGTGTCAGTGATTAAGTTTATTTCAATTTATACTAAATTTAAAATCATTATAATATTATATTTCGAATGTATTATGTTTATAAAAATTGTTGTATCGAATTGTATTTGATTGGCCATATAGTATAACAATAAAGGATTTTGTATACAATAAACACTGTCATACCGTGCTTATTCTTATGACTATCTACTATCGACACATTTTAAAATCCATGTATACTTTAAAGGGCTTTCTGTAAATACTTTCTAGACCTTAACATGAAAAATAAATTGATAAATTTGAATTTTGACATGCGACGATACTTTTTTACGTCAACACAAAAACGAAAATATCACCCACATAAAACAATTCGGAGACAATTAAATATACCAACCGAGTTTTCATATAAATAATAAATATCATTAATAATAAATGATATTGTTTTATAATAATCTGTATGTTAAAATATAAAATTAATTAAATTGCTAATTATTGTAAAAGCTAATGTATAGACAGTAGCTATGGCATTTGGAAAAGAATACCACTTGTTTACTTTTCGATTGCTAATGAACATTTTAATATGAGATTCTCGACACATAAGGCAAAGTATCAAAGTTTGAACTATTTTATATTATAATCATTCTTAAAACACCTATTCTATTCAATTGTATATATATTTCGAGCAAACGCAGAACTTTGGCGAATGTAGCCTACTCAATCATCTAGTATGCGGCACTCATATGAAGCCGTACTCTCAAATAGAACAAATACAGAAAACTACTTGCAAGGGTTCAACGCAGAATTTCCCTGAAAATCATTCACTGCACAAAGTGGAGTCTGGGTAATTGAAGGAGTAAATTCAAAAGTAGGCCTAACAACTCCGTAGATTGACTGACTTCATGGTCAAAACTGTTCGATATTTGTATAATTTAAATGAATTTATTAGCTAAATTTAAGCTATAATTGTGATGAATCCAAACATTTTACGAAAAATTATTTTAAACAAAAGTTGTTTTAAAAAAATTAACATTTTTGTCTTTGAAATTTTATCTGTTTTACCCAATCTTACTTTTTAGATCTTGAAGACACCGCGAAAATTTCAGAGAAGACTATCTGTTTTTGTTATTTAGTTATTATGATTACAAACGCACGGACGGACAAACAGAAATGAACTATTTAGGTGATTCTATGCCAAAATTTAGACTTAAATTAATATTCTCTGATATATACAATAAATGTCACGGAAATGAACTATTAAGGTGATTCTATGCCAAAATTTAGACTTAAATTAATATTCTCTGTTATATATAATAATTATACTTTTTTTGTGCATTTTTTTTAACATTTGCGAAAAACTTTACATATGCAAAGCAATTCAAACAATAAATTGAATCGAAAAAATTAGACGCAATCAAAAAATGAACGTTCGGTATGTAGATTTTAATCATAATATTAATCGGTTTGCTCCCGTTTATGTACAAACATTGAACTCAAATCAATTAAATGTTAAAGTTAAAATATTATAAATAATTAGGATGTTAATACAATGTTTAATCTAAAATTATTCACACAAGCTTAAATAAAATAAAATAAATATTATAATTTTTACGATAGAAAAATTGAAATAATTTAAAGAAAATAAAAAGTTTTTAACCAAAAAAAATCAAAACCCCGAAATAACTGAAATGCAAAAAATAATAAATCTTTTTTATTTAAACTTAAGAACTAAGTTATTATACTAATGTAGGTATAATCTGAATATATATTTTTCTAATTATTTTGATTTTTTAATCAACCTTTTCCAATCGATAGATACTATTTTATGTTTAAAACTCAAAAATACCAAACAAAATTTAAAATTATCATTTTGCAAAACACAAAAAGCTTTAAAAACTAAAAAATAAAAATAAAACTTTTTGTAAATGTTTTATCATGTTTCAATTGAAGATTTTAAATGAAACTGGAATCCGTTTCAAGTTTAGCCTTGCTATAATCATTTCTTAATGAACTGAAATTTTATTGAAGCATTATTTTATAGAGAGATCGTACATTACATGAAAATGTGAACATTGGATGGCACCCAGGAAATTTATTAAAAAATTGTTCACATAGTTATCAAAGTATTCAAAATTGAATTTAATTATGTTCAAAATTATTCGCTTTTTTTGGTGCTATTTAATTAAATCAGGTGCTCAAATTATTAAATACGAAAATTGAGTCATTATGATGTACTTCTGCTGTGAAATTACGCTGGCAGAGTAATGTGGAAAATCAACTTCTATAATATAATTTAAGTACCAGAATTAGGTACCATAATGGTGTGCATCCAATAATTTAGTGAAGGCACTCCATAAAAGCACCTAATTTTAGTATGTATACTTATATTATTTTAGTTTATATTTCAGAAATGCTCTGTCATCGTGATATCACGACAACAGTGCACCTTAATGACTCAATTTAAATAAAAATTTCAGCACTTCATTTTGACCGTATTTAAATTCAATTTTGGATACTTTGCTCTGCTAGCTGCACTAGTATTTAATAATCTACGTATTGCATAAAAGAATAAACCAACTGCATCAATTACTCACAGCATTAATCTACTATGCTTCCATAAACTGTTTATTTCGGATGTACAAATGTTTGATTCACATGAGGGTTTGTAGTTTCACTGTTTGAACTTTTATTTATAAATTGTCATAGTTAATTTCCAAGTATTACTACACTAAATATACATTAAATTGTAAATACCATTAAATAAAGTGAACACACCCAAAAATTAATAGTTTTTTGGTAGCCTATATTTATTTATAAACTATAATAGAAAACGTTTGAAAAGTGTTATAAGTAGGGGAAGCTGTGTTCCAATACTATCATCAATGCTAATCTTTAACAGTTCAAACATTGATACTAAATATGTCGAATATCTAAACAATTGACAATTTTTTCTAAAAGACGCAATATTACGTGTATCAATAAAGATGTTGAATCCCCACAAGTATAGAAATTTCAAAAGTTGCAAATAGAATAATAGTTTTTTTGAAAACCCCAATTTGTATTTTGGATAATAATAAAAAAATTAAAATTTTTCAAAAACAAGAACTAAAAAGTAAAAATAAATTTTAAATTAAAAACTTCCTAAAATAATTTCCTTGTGACAAATAACCTTTCGAAGTCGGATCCAATCTAATACTTAGCTTTAAAATTGACTGTTTGGCACCACTCCTGGGATATTTTCTTTCTAACAAAAAAAGAATCATCAAATTTGGTTCATAAACGACGAAGCTATCCGCGAACACAAAACAAAAAAGTATTTGAAGAAAACATTACAGAAGTTTGTAAACATGACTAAAACAAATTAAGTCAAAATGCAGGTGGTTTGTTAATCTTAGCATAGCCAAAAGAATTTGAAAGACGAAATTCATCTCAAGTGTATACTTATTTTAAGATAACTGTGTTCTGGATTAAAATGGGTAAATATTTAGCAAATAGTATAGTTTATATAATACAACGAATGTTATGTTATACGAATGCATTTTATTTTAGCCAATAAATGCAGTAAACTATCCACCAAGAAATATATTTGATATTTTAAACTAATTTTCATTTTTCAAATTAGTTATTAGCGATCTCAGACACACCCCGTGATCCCAAATTTTTCGGTCAGTTTTGAGGATAAATAAAAAATGCATTAAAATGGATCCAAAAATTGTGTGCCTATTTCACAGATTTTCGGCTTAAAACAATTATTTTTCTATGTTTAAGATACCGAGGTTCTACTGTATTTATTAAAACATATTTTAAAATTATCAGCATTAAAACTTTATACATAAATAACATTTCTTCAACTCAGCGTCACCATTTTAGTAAATCAATCATAACCCTGCAATTTTTTGAAACTTTTTGTTTGATACAAAAATTTAACCATGAGACTTTGAATACAAATCAGCTAATAATACTAATACTATATATATAATACAAATCTTTATTTTTTGGAACGTACGCATCAATAATTTTTCTAGGGTTTTGATTGGCATACTTCTGTACATGAGCATTCCTCTAAAAACCCCTTATTATATTTTGTATTCATGTTTACTAAAATTTTTTTACAAAATTTCAATATATTCAATAAAATGAATAAATAACAATACATTGATAAACAGATGTATTTTGGAAGATAGATTGATTATACTTTTAGTTCAAAATAACTATGTAATAAATAGAAAACACCCGGATTATACGTTTTTAGGGTAATATGGTACAATATTATGCCATATAATAAATACATTAATACAATCTGTAGTATAAGTTTAAACGTATAAAATAGTATATTTGTATTCATTATAATAATTACTTGCCAAACATTAATTAAATGATAACAAGAATAATAATTTAATATAATATTAGGGTGCATATTTCACATAACAGAATGAATAAAACCAAAACATCTAAATACATATGATACCTATATATATATATATATTACTAACTCAACAATAATAGAAGTTGTTGAAGCTTTAAATAAAATAAGGTATACGTGGTAGATACTTAAATACAGTAGCGGATTCCGAATCAGTTCGTTTAATTTCACCTTACTAAATTTATCGAGTAAAGAATATAAAATTGAATAGTTTGAAAATAAATGATTTGCAGCCAAGGTCACTGTAAATGATTGCACTTCGCTCTTATGCCAATGGTCCTGGATACGATTCGATTCGATCGAGTGTTTTTTCTAGTCTCGCCACATTAACATCTTGGTTATACGCTCCTTGGGTTCACCCAGTCCAAATAAAAGAGAACATGATATTTTATTAGGGAAAAACGAATGTTGCCGAACGAAATACTGACTACACTTACTATCTATGTGCCGTGGTCACAAAACGATGCATGGCTACCGAGCATCGAGGCCTTTTTTACTTATTTCTCCAGAATTTTTTTACAGTTAACGCAATTTTTAAAATTAACATCATTTTCATATTTTCAAGAGCCGGTCGTATGAAAAACCTGCGGATCAGATACATGGAGAATTTTCGGCCTGGGCGTTGTATTACTACAGATCTCTGAAATTGTCCAATTCTGGCCGCATGTATGTTACTTCTGATTGGCACTTCCGGGTGCCTGTTTCTTTATTTTCACATGTTCCAAGTTTATACCAGAAGAAAGGTTTTGACAAGTGAAATACAACTGTATAGCTCCCAGCCTCAAATATCAGACATGATGCGTAGACCTCTATGTAAAAATATAACTTCTATAGAGGTGGACACATGATAGCTGAGATTTGGGGCTAGTTGACGATAGACAATTTTATTCCATTTGTCGAAACCTTTCTTTTGATATAAATTTTGATTATGTATCTTAATAATAAATATGGCGCTCGTAATTGGAAGTAACATACATGCGGGAAAAATTAGACAATTTCAGATGTGTCAACCTTTACATCTATGGTAACACTAAGCACGAAACGAAAAATGGTATCTGATGTTTAGATTTTTTAATACACTTTTTAGTACAAAAAAAAATTGGCAAATCCTATTTAATTTTTAATTGAAGTTTTTTTAAATTTTTATTACACAAATACGTTTCCCCTCTCTGTCTAAATTCAGACTGTAGATACGCTAATGGATACTCATGGTGTTTTACATAATAAGTTCGAACGTAACAACAGGTAGGTAGACTTCTTCACAATATCTTTTTCATTTTCAACCGTATTTTTACATACAGAATGTACACTTTAAGTAAGAATATTGAGCTTAGACAATCGTTGTAATCCTGAGCTACAATGTGTAAATATACCAAATGGTAGCCGTCAGACGGTATGCATGCTATAAGAAAGATTTTGCAAAGTTAGCTATAGAATCAATAAGCCACATTATACTACGTCGGGAGGTCAGTGGCTTCGCTTTATCTGAATAACAGATTTAACTGACAGACTGTCAACAACCAGTTTATATCGAAACAACAACTAAATCTCAAACAGATTTCGTAATTTATTTGTACATATTTGACATTCGATGTTAATTATCTTCTTGAACATTGCAAACAAGACTTTTACTATCATCGTAAATCAAAATCTTCGAACTTAAAACAATTGCCCACAGCTGTTATTGACAAAAAAGAGCGTGCTTCTAACAAGCTGTTGACTTAAATTACATGTAATATACATTGTATTTCTTTCAAATTTCGCACCCAGAAAACTCAAAAATACTTAAACCCAGTCGTTTGAAAAATGGTATGCACAATATTGGCATAAAAACGAAGAGCTTGTAGAAGTGAAAAACAAAATAGATTTTTAAAAATATTTTTCCAGAAACACTGATCGATAAACCCTCTCTTCTAATGTCAATATTGTGTATAGCAAATTTCAAAACATTTCGATAATTATTTTTTGAGTTATTTGGATGCGAAAATTGTAAGATTTTTACATAATGGATGGTGCTTCTGTATTATGTTTCAATCCTCCTTAAATAGTGTTATTTTGTTTTTTTAACAATATTATTTTTAAAGTTGCCCTCTGTACAAGATAACATAACATAACATATAAAATAAATTCTTTAATCATAAAGTATTTTAATATTTTAAATTACAACATTAGTTATAGGTTTAAAGTATAATTACAATTAATTAATTTTGTGGCTATACATTTACTTACTCCTGAACATACACCTATTAGTGAGTAATATAAATCTTTTACAAGCTTCTAAAATTTTATTTTGATATATTATGTATATATTCTTTATATTACTTTTTTTTTTTAAGATTTAAAACAAAGTTTATTACATTCAGAGATATTAAAACATTATTATCTGTTGTCTATAACAGTGGCCGATTAAGGCTTAGGACCGTAATGCCCAAGCATGCTTTCAGGGGTAGTAATATTGTTGTATATTAAAATTTTAAAGGCGACAGAACAAACGTTAATTATACATCTTTGAAAAATTAAATTCAAGTTTATTGTTTGTATTTAATATATAGGTCAACCAATAAGAAGTAATGTTTAGGTAATTTAATAAAATTTTACCAGTAGAAATTTAAAACTTGACAGTAAGATGTTTAATTTCAATAACTCTCTCTTACAAGGTAAAAAAGGCGGCATATCAACCGGAGCCAAGATCTAATCCTTCGACACCAAATCTAAATCCTTCAGTCAATTCATTCAATCTAAATCCTGGCAGTGTTCTCAAAAGTTATTTATTTTACAATGAAATGATTTTTTCATTTAATCACTATAATATATTTCATTTAATCACTTTAAATTCTTATTTTAAACTTACCTATAAAGAAGTGAAAATAACAACAATGAAAATTAATTGTTTAAATACCCGGCGATGTTTGAGTATCAATGATTAGACTATTTTGTAATTATTATCAATTTCAAAAAATGCACAAAGATAAAAGCAAATGTATAATATCTATACTAATCTTACAATCTTACAAAGAGTAATATTTTTGTAAGTATTTTTGTATGTAACCAATAAACTTAAAAACTACTGGACCGATTTTAAGAATATATTTCCCCGTTGAGAAGCTACACTATCCCCGGGTAATGATTATACTACATAGGCTAGTTTTTATCCCTGTATTCCCACGGGAGCGGAAACTGCGTGGATGTAATTGCATGACGTCTATAAGTTCACTATTAAATAGCAAACAAGCCAGCAAAAAATATATTCAGTTTTACTGAAAAACAGAACTACGAACTCTTCAAGTAGACAAAAAAAACGCTTGGGTCCAGTAGCCAAACCGGTGTGGACTGAATTTTCTTATGACTGAAAGGTTTTTCTGATTTTTCCACAAAAATCCACTGAAGATCCCAAAAAAGTATTGTTATTTTTATTATTCTTATGGTAATAATTAAAGTCTAGAAAAAACTCCAAGTAACATTTATTTTACGATGCGATGGCTGGTTTACAAGATATCGGTTAAAATTTATCGGGAATTCTCCGGGAATTATTTCAGGCAATATCCAAAACTACGTATTCAATCGTTAAAAGGATGTTATTTATAAACTTGACTGGTTCAATTTTATAAATATAATTTTATCAAAATCTGAGAAAATTTTTAATTTTCCGTTTGAAAACTCCAGAAAAAATTTGTATCTTCTATTTTGGATATATGGAGTTCAGAATTAACAATCATTTAACGATTGGTGCGTAGATTTTGAGATATCACGCGAAATCCCTGAAGATCGATCATCAATATTTCGGACAAATTTCTAATTTTTAAATTTTATTTGATTATTTCTGTTTTTTTGTGTCAATTTTTCCTAATATTTATTTTTGGTTTCATTTGGACAATTATGACACTAAAATTTCTTTAATTGATGTAAAACATTTAATTGCACAATGTAATTATTAATTACATTAAGAAATATAATCGTCTGATGATGACGGGGAAATCCTTTGAAATATATTAATTATATTAAAAATTAATATAAACATATAAACAGTAAAACTTTGCTTAATTCAGTGTTTTTATATAATAATAAAATTTTGTTTCAAAATGGCATAATAGTCCAATTCAAAAATAAATGAAGTATATTTTTACAAGAGAAGTAGCCGTTTAATATTTTTAAATATTTACATTAGTTTATTTAGTGGCGTATATCTATTATTATTAGACAAATAATTTTCATTGTGAAAATGAAATGGGTATTTGATTTAATTTATTTGATTAGATTTGATACTAGTTTGAAGTATATTGTATTTGTAGATAATTTGTATTTATATTTTTGGAATAATTGTTTTATGGTAGGTACTATTGTTGTATCAAAATCAAATAACGATATTGAAATTAAGTAAATAGTAAATTAAAATAGCAGTAGTGATAAAATAAAATACCGACAATGGAAATCATATTGAAATATAAATAAAATAGAAATGGATATCTGAAATTTCCAAATAAATGACTAACTTTGAAAATTATGAGTGCAAACAAATTGAATAATTGAAAATGATTTATGTGTATAAATTTATATTTACTGGAAGAAATAAATGCAAATTTAAATAGTTTTCCAACAGAAAGTTAACACTTAACACGAGGAATATAGAAAATAAAATAATACCATTAAATAAAAAGTTAGTTCTTAATAAAGAATTATATCATTTAACAGATATCTTGTGACTTTGTCATATAAGCCGCATTTTTTTTTTTTTTAATTATTGAAAGTGACAATTTTCTCATCTTAATATTAATTATTAGGTTTGGATACATTGATATTTGTTATAAAATATTGTTAATATTTCTGATGGAACATCGAGAACACGTATTGATCATTTTGTTGAAGGTAAAATATCCGAAGAAGTCAAAGCAAGGATTATATTAAAACGATATTCTCGCCCCTAAATGTACAGCTTTAAACACTTATGTATTATTACCATGAGATTAAAAAAAATTATGAAATCCATCTGTAATTTACTGAGGCTTGAAAGAGGTTCATATCTAAGTTAAAGTTCACATACATATTTTTATTGTAATTTTATACCAGCAATTTTTATTATTCTTTTATTTTAAAAAATAAAAAGCTTTGAAGTATATTTTAAGTAAAATGCTTAATATGTCGACTTTTTAGAGAAAAGCTTTTACAACTTATGAAAATGATCAATAAATCTTGATCAAAATTGGTTTGAGGACTCCAATCACTTTTGGTCACATGAAATTTTATTCATTCCAATAATAAAAAAAAATTATATTTTTACAAGATCCGGAAACTACAAACAGTTTTTGAGAAAATTAAATATTATAATTAAAATAAGCTTCTGAGATCATCTGATCAACATAATATCCTTCTGCTAAATAAAGATAAATTATTTTATTTAAGCGTCGGTACATCATCAATAGCTGTAGCACATGTATTTAGAAATAGATATACGCTCAATATAAAAGCAAACAAACTTTGTAGAATAATCTAGCAATATACTATTCATATTTTCTAGGATATTTCTAGGTAAAACAGTGTTTACCATCAAAACAGATTGACTTTACTCATATATGAAATAAAAATTCAAAACGTGATCGAATACAAATTAGTTACTTATCAAGAATTGATGTCTTTATTATACCATACGTACGTACAGCAAGTAAAAACCTCTAAAAAAGTAACAGGAATTTTGCATTAAATAGAGTGATACTAAATGATTTAATAAAAATGGAATAGAAAAATTTTAAATTTTGTAGTAATCTGAATATTTTGCAATCATACGAAATTGTTGTTCGTTGACAAAACTTAATTGAAATTAATTAATTCGCCATAACGTCATAATACCGAAAGTACCGAATACGTTTCGATAATTCAATTTAACAAATGATCCGAATAGGTTAATGTACAGTGTGGTTGATGGGAGCAAATGTGTCGCTTTAATGACACACAAAAAAACGAGTTAATTGTTTAAATATCATATATGTACTGTCAATGTTAGAAGTTTTTATCATTGTGATTGTTCATTAAATATAAACTACATGTTGTTATAAAGCTACCTTAAATAAAATTTAAAAATGGAAAAAATGTATAAACAAATAGATTGTATGATTTATTCTTAAAAAAAACACAAAAATTTTTTAAGATATAATATTTTTATCGAATAACGTTTAACGATAATGAAAAACGTGGTTTGTTTCGACGATAAAACTACTGATGTTTTCAATCGTTAATAACTCCGTACGTTGACTTTTCAATATATGCTTCAATGACAGTTTATGTTTAGAATTCATCCCTCTATTTTTGTAATTTTAACATAAACTTTTCCTTGGCTGGTTAGCACCCCTCGGTACCACATAACTTTTGTTCGTGGAGTCTTTTCTACTTGCTGTTAAATTTTCAAGTAAATCCGAGCTATTGGAAAAATTTTTGTGCTTATACTGTTTTTTTTGCTGTTTCTTTACAGGACTATAAACAATTTTGGACACTTTGAATATTCAAGTGAAAGAATCCGAGTTTCGAAGCCCTGATAATACTACTGGCCAGTAAGGTAAGATGTCATCAAATATGATATTTAACATTGCTAATATAGAATATTGAGGATATCATACCTAATTGCCCAGTTACACCATCATATTTCAAAATATGTACATAATGTTTTTTTCCTATGCTTTTCCCTGTGGCAAATAAGGCCCATCTATGTTAAATATGCTATAGATGCTATAATTTGTGAATTTTAAGGATAAAATTAAACTTTCTACAAAAATTATTAATTTGATTTATTATAAAAGTCTAAAAATAAAACAAAGGCAATACTTTTAAAAATAATTTACTGTTAAATAAACTCTCTTTTTGAGCCTTACTAAACCACCGAAATAAAATAAAGCCCATCTGTTAGCTAGTAGTTTTTATTAAATAATCTTAAGATGGTTTCCCTCAAGTTACACAAAAAACTTACTCAAAAAGTATTGTGTCTTCTAAGAGAAGCGTGGCAAATAAAAACTGGTCTTAGGAACGATATAGATTTAACATCCTTAACGCATATGACAATGGCCACGATTCGTGTATGATTTTCATAGGCATTATAAAGTTAAATTGGAATATTTGCAATGAAAAAATTATCGAACATATTTTATTCAATTCTTGGAAATATTCTATGTATGCAAATAAATGAGCACCTCCAGATAACTTTTGGTAAAATAAACACACCAATATATCTGCGAGTCATTTCTGCTAAATTATCATTTTCTTGGACTTTATTAAATATAAAATCAGGAACCACACGTTTCTCGATTTTAAAACATTCAAAAAGCTGTTATTTACAGCGGCGGGCCTTATTAGTCGGTTGACTAGAAAAAACCGTAAAAATAAATTAATGTTAATCTTAAGTCATTTATCGTATCCTAAATAATTCCTTATGCTCAATATTAAAGAATTTTTAATTTCATTATTTAAGTTAATTATTGTCAGTTCATTGACAAATCTTTCGTTCACTGAGAAGATGAAATCACCCGCGGTTTCGAATTTATTTCATTGAAGTTATACCGACTAAAGGCATCTATCTATACATAAGGATTCTTGTTTTTTTCAAAAAACTATTTAGATCTGTTATTTAAATGTGGTCCTTATTTGCCTAAGGTACCTTACTTCTTGCGCTTTGCTACGTGACACGAGGCAGTTTTATGTTCTTTATGGGTTAGTAGAGTAGAGTAGAATTATGAAATTAGAGTACAAGTAGAATTTATACCAGTATACGCAAGATTATCGCGGACATGCCACAAGGCAGAGAAAAAAAGGAATTTAATTTATATTATATATTTCTAATAAATGTGTATATAATTAAATATAACAATAGATTAAACAAATTCAATATTCAATAATAATTTTAAGATATTTTATATTGTTACGAAACGAAGTAGATATTTGAAGAACAACATTATATATATTTATTAATTATAAATATTGAATAAATAAATTTATTCTAAATACAATATTTTAAAATGTCTTATATAATAATAAATAATTTTATACACTTATAAAACTTTTTTTTAAATGCATACAACATTTAAAACAATACGCTAATAATATTAAATTATTAATAATAAATTACTAACTTTTACCCGCATCGTTGAAACTCGAATAATCGAACACATTGCAACCAGAAACAGTGACGTACAAATAGTTTAGGATTTATAGCAGTGCACTTGCGTAGTAAAACGAATTTTAATGCGGTTTGGAGCTTTGGATTCATAAGAATCTCTGGAAATTTTGTTAGGTAGTCTCATTATGTAAAAATTCCAAATTACATTTGTACATAGGAAAAGTGCATTCCAGCAGTGCATTTTGAAGTAGACAATTATTACAACTGTAAATAATGGTTAAAATAAGTTACACGGGGAGGTTTCGGGGTCGCTGAATACGAATATGAGATAGACGCAGGAGTAGGTACCTGGAGCCTGCAGTGGGTGTTATACACGTCTTCTTCAGGAGTATTATGTGAGTTTAAGATTTAAATGATCTTAAGCCGTTATACGGTGGTTTTCGAGGTCACTGAACACAAATGCGAGATCGGCAAAAACTTGTGCCTGGTGACTGCAGCGAGTGTGCTTGGACAAAATTTGGTAAAAAAATTAAGTTTTTTAAGATTTTTTAAACTTTGCGTAGTCTTTGTAATTCTGTGGAAAAGTTTAAAATACACCAAAAAAAAAAAAGAAATTTACTGTCATTTTTTGGTTTAGGTATTTTTAGTAAAATTTTTAGTAAAGTCATTCCAGAGGTAGGAAAACAAAACATTTCATTTCATTTTAAAGAGCTAGGAAAACAAAAAATAACTCAATAAATAAATAAATATGGCTAGTTTTCGAGATTTCGAGTGAAATTTGTCAAATAAATTAAAATCGCAAAAACTACGAATACATCATTGTATGTTATTTTTTAAATCTACAAGGTTAAACTGTAGATTTGTATTACCGTAGAGATATAAATTTTTAGAAATCTATATATCTCGTTTCTTGAAAATTTTCAAATGGAAGCCCTTAAATCTCGATCCGTTAAATCGAGAATTTTTTTGTCCCCATAATCTTTTGTTACGGCAATTTGACCTGTAGATTTAAAAAATAACATCCATTTAACAATTGCATCGTTTTTGAGATTTCATCGGAAATTTCGGAGATCCTGAGTTCAGTATTCCGGACAAATTTTAAGCGATATTTCAAACCCTAACCATTTGATTGTAAAATAAGTGTTATTTTTGGTTTTGTGTTACGTTAGTTATCTCGACGATAATATCTACTTAGACTTAGAATTTCGATTTAAGTTTACTATCTATGTGACAAATCTGCCCACTTTAACCACCTACATAAAATTAATTAAAAAACGCTAAAAAAAAACTTGTAATTTTTATATAAAATAATGTAAATGTTGCATGTTTCATAAGTCCTTGAAATTACTAAAAATATTTCAAAAAACGTATTTTAGAGTTAGTACCAACGAATTTATTTGATTTTTAGTCGAGGTGATTTTGTGGGGGGATTATATTAAGCTTATATTATATGAAGGAAATTCAATTGAATTTCCTATTCAATCCTAACATTATTATTTATTTTGTATTTATTCCATTTCAATAGGATTCAATAAGATTGAACGAAAATCTGGTTTTATCTGCACGTGGCGGGCAAAATGGTTTTTTCATCTGATATTGAATGATTTTCAATAACAAAAAACAGCCCACTTTTTCGAATTTTTGTAGAGGAAAATGTTATTATACTAAAAAACATATAATCATAACTTATAAACTTAAGGCACCTTAAGAAAGTTCCTTCGGCAATAATAGAAAAAATTAATTAGTAGATAATAATCCGAATGTATGTTATCCATTTTTTTAAGTCACTTTTCAACTTTTTTTTTCAACTTCTAAAGTTATATAATGACCACAGTGGGTATATATTCAATCTATACAACAACAGTACACAGCAATCATAGACGACCACCCACCCATCCATGTTCTGACTGTGTCTGTTGTTGCTTAACTTTGGTGATTCGGTTGAGATCAGTACTTATGTTACGTCAGTGAGGGGTCTTTTGTTATACTTAATGAAACTTGCCGATCAATTAAGAGAGTAATTATTAATTAAAAATACATTAAATAACATTAAAAGAAGTTTGTTAATTAAGGTCATTTAGTATATTTTTAATTCGGATGATTATCTACCAAATTTTCTTTTTTCTATTACTGCCAACGGACCATCGTTAAGCAGTAAAGATTCATTTAAAACTCATTAGTGAATAATTCAAATCGAAAACAAACCGTATCCAATAAAGAAAGATAAAAAAAGAATTGAATGTTGCACGTGTAAAGCTTTGGTAATAAACCAATTGGTTAGTTACTCTGTTTTGAAGTATCAATATTAATTATTGATGAGTGATATTATTGTTTTTTTATGATATAAAATTATGATTAAAAAAAAAAAAAACTATAATAATTATTGATTTATTTATGGGTAAATGAAGCATAAATACCGAGATTATTATTTATTATGTGTGTTGTGTGATGATGATGGTCGCGTCTATTATAAATACGATCATCATCAAAAAGGATATTTAATAGGTTTGGTATAGCGTATAGAAACACGTTCTAAATCTTATAATGCATATGATTGAAAACTTGTTCTGCTATAAAAAATAATGGGATTTATACTCCGTTCTGCAGGGACATACGAGCCAACCTATATCATTCCATCTGGTTTATATTATACAATTAAATTCATAATACGGGTGATGTCGAGTTCCTCGTTTTTCTCCAAGCGACGACAGTGTGATCAATTTACCGCCACATTAATTAGAATCGATCAAACTGCCGCTACATGGATAATCGAACCCGCAAACTCTCAGTTTAAGAAGCGTTTAAAGTGTCTGGTCACTAAATCGGTTCGATTATGTAAAATAAATGTTAATTGTATCATGTATCCCAGGCATAGCTCGTGTAGTGAATTTATGTGGCCCACCAACGATTTAAAAAAAAAGTTCAATATTGAGGTATCCGAGGAAGATGTTTTTTTTTTTTAGATCTTATCTTATCCTCTTTGATTTCTTTTGCTATTCTTTGTCTATCAGAGTTTGATAAGTTAAAGTTATACCTAAATACTCGTTCACGGTGTTAGGTATTAAATCTATAATAGCCGTTGTCTCGGATTAAAATGAAACTGTTACTAAACAGTTTGACATACAATTCGATTAGGTGTTATTTCCATTGGGCAGCTTAGAAAATCATGGTTTTCCACGTCCATATTGATTAGGTCAAATGTGGTCAAATCTCTTACTAATCTACCGAGAGAGAGGTCCATATCGATATAAAAATGAATGACTAGAAATTGATGACAATTCTGATATTGAAATGCAGAAATCTCCAATCAGAATAAAACATAAAAGTACGAATTTCTATTCAAATTTTATAGTCTTGAAACTAGAGACATCAACGTTTTTTAAGTGTACCATCATAAAAAATGCTTTTCTTTGACAAAACCGGTGTTCAACATCACTTTGCAAGTTGCTTCCGAAAATAATTGCACTGATCATCTGTCCGTACGGCCGTGTCTCTCCAAGATTTAGGAATAGCAACAGATAAGAACATAATATCTTGTAGAGTTGTTTTTGATCATGAATACGACACTCTCTACGTTCATTTATGTTACGATTCAGTATATTCTCTGTTAATATAACATCAACAGTGTTCAGTTAGGTTAGTTGTTCATTGAACTTATTTATTTATTTTGTATAGGTATTCATAATATTTATTATAGGTACAAAACACAGAGACGGAATTTATTCATTTTTAAATCAAATCTTAAATTTTGATTACCATTGTATTTACGGTATTGCTTTAGCATCCAAGTAAAAATTTTATATAATTACTTTAGAAGTTTTCAAATTTTTTAATTTTCAAATATTAATACACGAAGTAAAAACTTTGTACCTCTTTTAACGAAAATTAGGCGGACGAAAGAGTATAAAATTTGGCACACTTATAGTTTATTTGGAGAAAGGCGGAAGAATGGTAATATTTTGTTAAAAGTATGAATAAAAAATTCATTAAATTAATATAAAAAAAAACATTAAACACACATATATAAGACTTCTGGCTTATATTTCACACACTACCATACACACGCATATATACTCTTTTATTTAATAAACTGTTTTGTTTAAACGCACGCATATATACTGTTTTGTTAAAAGATAGTGATATTGACTTTTATTTGCAATGATATTACGTCATGTAAAGAAAGAAGTGTTACCTTATTTTGACGTGTATAAAGATATGAAATATCACGATTGTGATTTGAGCAATGACCTGTCTGAGAGGCTGCAATTTCAGTGAAGAATCAGAGTATGCGAATTAGGAAACCCACGTTCTGGCAGCAATCAACTCTGCTAATAATCAGCTTTTATGCATTTGAAAGGAGTGAGAATTGAGATGGATTAAAAAGAGAATAAAATTAACAAATAAAAACTGTAGAACATGAAATTTGACACAAACAAAAGGTTTTTTGTCTTTATCAAAAATAACAAAGCCTGAAATTGTCACATATATACCTAAAAAATATCAAAAAACATTTAAAAACATCAAATACTTGATTGTTATCTTATGTTGAGTTGTTTATCAGAATTCATTTTGTCATCATCAATCCCCTCGTTCATTTTAAACTAAAAAAATTATAAAATAAACCATAAAATTAGGGTATTTATAATTTTAAGTAAGCGTGGAAGATTCAGATCGTCGGGTTTTTTGATTCCATGTGTATACATGTACCCATTTTAGTTATGCAAGTATGAAAATTTGTTATTGCGGGTATGTGATTTAGACTGAAATTCCTACATATTATTAATGTCAATCTGTAATGTACTATACATCGTTTTTTCTAAATTTTCATACATAAATATCTCAAAAAATACCAAATGATATGAAATTTGGTATGGCCAATATTTACATGAAATAGAGAATATCCCGAAAAAAGAATTCTTAATTAAAAATAAAAGTTTTATTTTATATTTCGAAAAGTTTTTTCGTGAAAAACTCTTCGACATTTCAATCCGTTTCAATGTAAAAATTGTACATACCAAATTTCAGAACATTTTGATAATTATTTATTTATGCACGAAAATTGAAAAAATAACAATGTATATTACATTACATATTGTCTTTATTAAAAAACTATATCCACTTATGTTCAAGCATATTTGTTTTTAAGTTTTATTTCTTATCTACGTCAAAAAACAAGTCCTAACTAATAAGAATATTTCTAGAATTTTCTTCTGCAAAAAATCAATTAAATTGGTTGATTTTATAGAAGTATTAGTCTCTATCAATCATTAGAGTGATATATCCAACTACAGTAGGCCTCGAATCAAATGGTACCATCTTTTATTTTGGAGTAATGTCATGTACCCAAAATGTAATATACAAAGTACTTTCTACGGTGCTAAAATAATTGAATTTGAGCTTCAAGAAATTAAAGAAACTATACTAGACATTCAAAAATATCAAAATATCGATGTTTTGAAAACATTGATGTAACATTGGCATCCCTAATTTAATCACTATCTTCAGTGTATCGTAATAATTAAAAGAACATTGAACAGAAATAAATTTAAAATAAAAACATATTTATCTAATATCTTACATGTTAACTGTTTACTGTTTAACGTCAAAGATTTTTAACACTAAGTATGTAATTTATTTAACATTGTGAAGCTTTGGTTTACTTCAGGCAATAGTTGATATTAATTGACCCATATATTACAAATACAACATTGGATGTCGTCTTATAGTTGACCCAAAACTATCATATTCATGATGGATATTGTGTACTAAAGTTGGAAAAGCTTTATTTAACTAAAACATTTAATCTCAATATACACTGTATGTTTATGTATTAATCGTATACTCTACTAAAGCTACTTGTTCACATTGATCAAGTAATTTAGTCAAGTAGCAAGCAGTTAAGTAATTGACTAAATAGAAACACTTTAGTCAAGTGTTTAGTAAAGTTGTTTTGTTTCGTACATTTTTTGTATGTTAGTCATACTCTCCCCACTTTTCAATCACAAAAAAATAAAAATAAATAAATAAATAAATAGAGGCATCTATTTGGAATTTTGCCGTTACTCCGATGTACACTGGTTTTTATCAGTATACTGTACAACTATAATCATATGACATAAAATAATATGTTATGGACACCGTGCATCAAAATGTTTTCATTCGTTTCTATGGTTACGAAATACTAGTTTATCAATCAAATGGCATACAACTCTGTCAATGTATGATTTAACATATGAAATTTATCAAAATTTATGAACTAATAAATGAATAATTATTTAAAAAATAATTAATAATGCAAGTTCTTCAATCATTCTAAAAATTTGTACCTAATAACTTCAATTAAATGTCTTTTTTGGTAATTATTCAATAATTTTTGTTTGACATTTGCTATACAATTTAAATGTAAACAATTGAACAAATAATTATTTCTAGAATCTGAATGTTTTATTACAAATTTTAGACACTCAAGCGTATGAATCGATTAAGAAGTCTCTTCCTCATACTATGCCCGGTTCGGATACGAAATTATATATTCCGTGTAAATTTGAATGTTTACAGTATAATGATAAAAATCAGTGTATATAGGAAAATTATCTAAATTCATTAATTTTCACTTGACTAAATTATCAGTTACAGTTATTAAAGACTCAAATAACAATAACCATTTGGAATGTAAAATTGGGGTTGGAAGATTTGCTATAACTCGATTTTAGCACTTAAAAATAATTAAATTCCTGTTTCAGTATTGTTCAATCAGTTCAGGGTATACAAAAAATTCATCAGTTATAGGGTTTAAAAAAGGGGTTAAATACATGTTTGGTTAAATAATTTTTGTTGGAGATTTGAAAACAATAATTATCATTGCACTTTAACCGCTGAGAGAAAGATAGTATCTTCAACGTTTTTTAAAAAAACTTGTTTTTTTCTATAGGACAAATATATTCAAATCTTATTTTTATTTTCAAAGAAAGTTTAAATTGTTCTGCTAAGCACGTCGAACATCCAATGTTTAATAAAAGCAGATTTATGAATTACGCGTCCGAACTTTTACAATACTTTTTTTTTTAATTATCATAGACATTATAAATAACATAGACAAATGTCATAGGTATTTAAAGGTGAATCAAAAAGTAAAAGTAAAGACAGTTACACCCTTAATTCCTTAATCTTAAATTTACTATATATTATTTCAATTTTAATTTTGCCTACGCACAAGAAATAAATAAATTATTCATTTAATTATTCTTTGTTAATTGGATGTAAACTTTCTCAAATAAAGTTTCATTTCCTTAGAGGTTGATAGGTAAACCATCAAATTTAAAAAACAAAAATTAAATCCCTTAAAATTACTTGTTAATAAAATAATTTTGTTTTATATGACCTACTTATCCAAACAACTAACAAAGTTTTATTCAGTCTCAAAACTATATCTGTTTGATATAAATTTCGTTTCAAATAGAAGTACCAATAGTCAAATCATCTTAGTCAAAAATAGGGGTCAATCTCGGAATTTAACCAAATAAACCAAATTTTTTGTACAAACCTTTATTTTGGTATTATAAAAGTTGTCCTAAAAGTCACAATTAAAGTCACATGTAAGGAATTTTTGATATTTAAGCTCAAAGTTTTTTGAGAACATATCGTTTTCTCTCTATCCCTTCCAATCGTATTTGTATTTATTTAATCGTTAATACCAATCTATGTTATTATACGGTTTTTTACTTTAGTATAAACTACCTTTTGCATATACAAATAATACAGTGAATGATTCTTAATGTATTTAGAACATATTTTTGTTAAGAGCGATTATCCACAGCTGTTATTTACATAAAGGAGTGTACTTCTAACAAGCTGTTGACTTAAATTACATGTAATATCCATTGTATTTCTTTCAATTTTCGCGCCCAAATAACTAAAAAAATCTTAATGTTTTTAAATTTATTATGTACAATATTGACAAACGGACGGCTTTGTCGAAGAGTTTTTCGGAAAGTGTGCCAAATTTCTTACACCTTCGTCCGCTCAATTTTCGTAAAAAGGGATACAAAGATTTCGCTTCAAGAATTAACATATAGATGAAGCACGAATGATTCCGGCCATAATTGAACGATGCGATGTGCACACTTTATATAATTGACAGGTCAATATACTGTTAGTGAGAGGCGAAAAATAAATTTTGAATTTCATATTCAGATTTTGGTTTCGATGGAAATGATGCTAATAGAGTTTGTAATATACGTCAAGTAAGAACTTAATAAATAAAATTTCCGCTGATTTCACTCTCTTAGTTTTACAAAAATTATTAGCATTCTCCAGTTCTTCTCTGTATAAATAATAAATGTGCCAAGTTTAATACTCCTCCGTCCGCCCAATTTTCGTCAAAAGGACATACAATGTTTTTGCTTCACGTATTAATATATAGTTAGGAATTAGGGTATAAATGTTTCTTGTTTGCATTTTTTAAAACTTTTATTTGAAATAAATTTTATTATAAAGACATACCTGTGCTATTTTAGTAAAGAATACAAATAAATAAAATATGTTATGCAATCAAAGGGATATTCGAATATATTTCATTCTTGAAAAAAAAATAAATAAGTAAGAAAAATTCAACTGATAATTTTCTAAAGGAAACTGTCTGGTATATTTTTAAAATATTTTCAGGTAACGTGTGTGTGTTTGTTTGTTTTTTTTTTTTTATATATTATTTATTTTCTATTATTATATTATCTAGAGACATTTTTAACGGTTTAAATTCATATTTAATGCTTTTTATATAATAAATTGATATGCAAATATTATTGTAGCATGCTAAGGCTAGACATAATTCGTCATTTTACTGAATTTCATAAAAAATCTAGACATTGCGTAAAAAAAATTTTGGAATGCACAAAGACTCTTTATGTATTTGTCACATATCTTCGTGGTAACGGATTAGAATGAGAAAATTGCAAGACTAAAAATGGACGATAGCTAAGTTTTATTAAATATTTTGTTATTAGTATCCATTGTTTAAGTTCGATTCATCACAACATACAATGAAAAAAACTACAAATTATTTCTATATTATCATTATTAGTCATGAACACAGCACACTATGATCTATAATACATTTGTTACCAGTAAATAGTTTTTGGAATTTTATTATTCTTGGGTGGAATTTTATGATTGATTTTAAACTAAATTCCCGGTGAGCTAGATACTTGAAATTTGGACTATATTTCAGAAATGAATAACAATGCACGAAAATAGAATTCGAAAGAAGAGAGTAAAGAGAAGTAATTCGAAAGGAAGTAGAAAAAGATTAATAAAAATAAAATTAAAATAAATTTGAATGTACAATGTTTTTATAACAAACTGAAATGTATAAAAAAAATTATCTAATTTCAAACGAAAAACATGGGGTGATTGCAGGCAGCATCATTGTTTTCGTTTGAAATTAGAGAAATTATTTTATACTTTTTAGTTCGTTATGAAAACATGTGTACAGTAAAAATTATTTTATTTAATGTCTGACTATATTAAAATATTTTTTTCTAGATATTCAATATTAATTTAAAAAATATATAAAAATTGATTGTTTAAATTGAAATATTAGAAGTTATTTAGATACAGTACAAAACATAAACACTTCTCTTCTAAAATAAGATTACTTACTGTATATTTAGTAAACTGTGTACGATATATATTGTGTCTTACTAAATTGATGCATACTGTATAATTTTAGCCTGAATAATAAAATTTAAACTTTGTTTCTTAAAAAATGATGATGTATAATTTCATTTAAACAATATAATTCAAACATACTTAAAAAAGTTTTCCTTTTTGCAATTTGTTTATTGTAATGGGGAAAAAAAATCATAAACGGGACTGAATGAATGGCATACTAATCCCTTATACACCATAATACGCCCATGTGTATACACCCACCCTTACCATTCAACCCACCCATGAATCTTCACTTCATCCTGCAGTTATTTTTATTATTTTTTTTTTTTTATATATACAATATTTGCTGATATGTTTAAAACGATTTGTATACTAAAGATATTAACAACAGTTTGTAACTATTTTTATTAAAATGTATACAGCGAGTTTGATGAAAAAACAATCTTTTAAAATATAAATTTTTTGTGTACTATAAAAGATACATTTAAAAAAGCCCCGTCTTCGAAAAGTCACGTTATGAAAAGTATAAATAAGAAAATATCCTTGTCCACCCAGTCATTCTTAAGCCACGTACACATGTGCAACATTTGCGTATAACGTAACACCGTGACGCAACATTGATGCGTAACAGCAACTATTGAGTGGACGTGAACATAAAAAACCGTCGCCTAACAAAAGTTTAAACACGACTATGTTGCATCGCGTGCCACAAATTATCGGTAAGTAAAGCATTACGACAATTTCAACTCACTATCTGTTTTCGTTTTGAAGTTATCTTGTTTACGGACAAATTGACTTGCGGAAATTGACTAATTTAGATTCTATGAACATCTATACCACAATTTTGTTTTTGCGCCTAATTTTTTCTAATGTTATCAACTTTGGACTAAAATTAATATACTCATATTGTATACTCATAGTGACATACAGTTAGACCATTCGAAAAGTACATCAAAGAAGTACGGAATGATATTTGTTTTTTATTTCCGTTAACTTATAGGTCGAACGAATATCGGAAATCCATTTTTATGACCCTTACATTTTTTTTCTACTTTGGTATTTCAAATATATAATTATATAGTTTTAGTTTAATATATAAATAAAACAAACCAGTAACATGTTTGCTATTGCTATGATTTTGAAATTTATTAGGAATCCATAATAAAAATCTTATAGGTTGAAATATCAGTTAGTACGTTTAGATTTGGTGGCCCGTAATAATAAGTCATTGATAAATACACTCCTAAAAATTTGTATAGGATTTAGTTATGGTTTAGAAAAGCCGGCCGTTTTCTTGGAGTCCTTCAAATTCAAGTTTGTCCCCACAGCACTCAAATTAGTCCGTTTTTTTTTAAGTAAAAAGATCATTCAATACCAAATGCAAAAACCATTTTGTTCCCCACGAAATAAAACCAGATGTCCGTTAAAATAAACGTAATAAAACGAAAACCTGTAAATTGTGGAAAATATCACTTTTGATGTTATCGGGCAAAAGTCATCTGATTAAAACAGTTGTTATTTATTAAAAATTACATTTTTTTTTTTTAATTTAATATTTCAACTCATTATATAGGGAGCTAAATGTTAGCTCATAGTTTACTTCCTTAAGGAAGTAAGTAGTAATCATATTATCTAAATTCAAATTGATTATTCAAATTCATTTGTATTCAAATCAAATTTGTATTCAATTCAAATACTGCTAAATGATATCACAAAATACAACCATATTTCAATCAATCAAAAATCATATATTAAGCAAATTAAAAAAAAAAATCTGCGATTGATTGAGTTGAAAAGTTTAAGTCAGTATCCGCAAATCTGGACAGTGATTATCCGTATCCGAATGCGCGGATCTCCATTTTTAACGTTCTGACACATCCCTGATTTTAAACTACTGCATTTTAATTAGTCACAGTAATACGTGATCATGTTAAACCACCAATACACTATTAGGCATTTTCAATAAAACCCAAGGATAGATATATCTTTTGTTTTATATAGTTTTAATATCTTTCTTTCAATGTAAATTTGAATTTAAATACATTTATTCACAAATTTAGCTACTTAAAACAAATATTCTTTATATTTATTATAACTTTTAATTTGAATAATATATGAAGAATAATTTTCATTTTATAAAAGATTATTCATTTTTTTTTTACTTGCCAAAAATTTCTTTTGTCTATCAAAGTGGAAAAAAAACAATATTATGCTGTTAAATAGGTATTGTAATTACCCCGAAAAATAAACTTTGTGGAAGTAATTTCGACAATGGGATAAAAGCCGAAATATTTTTCAACAAAATTTAATAATTTAAAAGTGAATTTCCAAATAAAAAGAAAATGTTTATTAAAATAATTTATTTTACCTTTAACAAAAAAAAAAAAAGATCATTATGGACTTTCACAAATTGAAGCAATCAATTATATAAAACGAAAATTTGTTTTTACTCAACAATGTATATTTTGGTTAGTATAGAATTTTTTTTTTTGAAAGGGCAAAAAATCAATTTTAGTTTATCAGACTATTATTTTTTATAAAAAGCGATTGTGTAAAGCTAGTTTTTTCGGAGACCGTAGAATTTTTGATCTCCCTAGCTTCAGATTGACAGGCATCCGTTTATTTTTTTATTGTAAAAAGCCACGTGAAAAAACAGTGTCTGTTGTCCGGCAAACCGAAAATTATGAAAAATAGCAATTTTGATGTTATCGACAAAGGATGCTTCATTTTGTTTCATGGATATAATGGTTTTTGGTTCCTGGGACAATCGAAAATTTAACGGGCTGCTTGAAAGAAAGCGACCAACTTTTTAGAATTTTCAGTTTGGAGAAAGATCATAATTAAGCCATATACAAGCGCATTTATAAATGTTAATGTGCCACAAAGCCTATGAACATTTGAATTGTTATTTTCCGTTAAATTTATATACATACATTAATTAAATGAATAATTAAATGAAGAACTGAAAATACAGATAATTTGCTAAATTTTCAATAATAGGGAAGATGCAATAAAACTACGCTCAATACCAAACAAAATTCGAAAATTAAATTCAAATTTGATTCCAAAACGATTAAGTAATAAACTCTTAGAGTTTGTCTATACCATCTCTTTCTTGCAAGTTTTATGGGTACTTTAGATTAACGATAAAGAATTTGTAATTTAGATTTGATGCTTTATTTAAATATTCTGAAAGTAGGCATATTTTGAGTAAAAATATTTAATATTATTGCTAGTAGGACGCACAAACTTTGATCTAACTGTAATTTTCGCTCAAAATGTTACATGTTCAGTAACATTTGAATTTGTTTTGTATAGAGCATTTTCTTTTTTATTTTATTTAAATATTTCTACACAATATATTTAAAAATGACAATGTTTATAAAAATGTAACCTTTGAGCCACAAATTACAGTAAGACCCAAAGTTTGAATAATATATTTTCTTATTTTTCATTTTTTTTTTAAGAATATATATAAAGAAAACATTAAATCGTATGAATTTTGTTTTTTCGTTATTCTGAAACTGATAAATTTCTTTCGATGCCTGTTCCTAAAAAATTTTCTTCATGCCAATCTTTTTGTCAAAAAATTTAGATCCCAAAAAATTATCGTTCAATCGTTATCGTTATCTAAGATTTTTTGGCATATAAAATTTATAACAAAAAGTTTTCCAATTCGTGAAAAACTTATGTTTTGCAAAAAAAGAAAAATTAACCATAATATTTACTCAATCTAATATTATGTTGTAATAAAAATATTTGTTTTCAAAAGTTTTTTGAAGTAATTTTCATATATTTACAAATGGGTGTATAGCCTTAGGAAAAACAATTTTTAAATTAGTTTTTCTAACTATAATACAAATTTAGTAAAATAATAATAATAATATTTAATATTTGTCATTAAAGTATATATATACGTACTAACTTATTCAATATTTTAAATTGAAATTATTTTTACAAAAATTATTATCAATATTATACTTATTCATTGGAAATCTTCTTAAAATATATATGAATATATTTAGATGGAAATTTATCAACCGTGTTATTAACAGTACAAGCAAATAACAAATATAATATATCATGTTGAAATTGAAACAATTCATTGCGGATATAACATTTACAAGCATTACCAATAGCATTTGAATTTTTTAAAGTCACTTTTCAACTACTCAGGTCATACAGTGACTACAGTGGATATAATCTATAGAACATCATCATGGAGCAATCCTAGGCTTGTAAATACTGACTTGCTTCACTTTCGTGATCGATTGAGTAATTACGTTACGTCAGTGGGGGTCTACATTTGGATTTAATCAATTACTAGTTCATATTTTTATTTTATTAATAACTTCGTGAAAATTAGACCTCTCTCAAGTCGCTCTCTGGTCTTAGCACAAAAAAATATATATATAAACTCATCTCTTAATCTAGTTGATATAAAATTTCCAATAGTAATAGAACTAGTTGAAAGTTGAACCTTTGAGGAAGAAAATAACCTACTTATCTTCGAACGTAAGATGTTGAGAAATATTTTTGGAGGCAGAAACGAAAATAGATCATGGAAATGCCGATTTAATTCTGAATTGTGCAATGTGTTCGGTGATATGGATGTTGTCAAACATATTAAGCTGAAGAAACAGTTGGGCTTGATATGTCGCAAGAATAAAGAAGATAACACGATCTACTAGAAAAGTTTTTTTTTACAAATCTATTTGGAAGTAACCCCAGAGGACGATCTAAGCTGGACAGATAACTTGGAGATTTAACATCTTTAATGTCTTCATCTTATAGAGAAGCATGCAATTGATTTCTGAGGATGGCCAAGGCCCACTCTGGGTTGTCGAGCCATTAATGATGATGAATAGTACTAACTTCAACATACTGCAAGTGAGGGGATTTACAATTTCGAAAATTTATTATTGAGTGGTCTCTAATGATTCTCTTCAAAGTTACTACATAACAAAAATTGATAAATAGATAAAATTACAAATATAACGGAATCAATTGTTCAAAATCTTTCCACCAATTATTATTTTTATCAATATCTGTTTTATTATGTTCCGGATTTCCGCTTAGGTCCGTGAGGCCCAGCCACGGGCTGCATTATTTTAGGGACGCCAAAATTTTAAACCTTAAAATTTTAAGATTTACCGAATGAGGCATGTCATAATTTTCTAATCCATATATAATTGTGATTTTTCAAAAATTAGTGCCGAAAGGTTTGAAAATAAAACTTTCTGCGTTTAGAGGAAGGAAACTTCTAAGTAAGCGTAATTAAATTTTCTAAAAGATTCTAAGAAAACTGATTTTATTGGTCCTTAAGTTCTATAGAATGTTAGTTGGTATAAGAAATTAAATATAATGATCATCGATGTATTCGCACGAGCGAAAGCAAAAAACAAGAACTATTGCAATGTGTGAGATTACTGTGAAATGGAAACTGCTATAATTAGTTACAAAATTTGATTATTTGATTTTGAAAAGCTATAGTTTAATATTTCATATTGTTTAAATCACTTTGGTAAAGCAAAAATGGCATCACATTGGAGCAGACTTAAGGCAACACATAAATCCACTTCTAGTTTTATTACCAACAAACTGCTCAATATAAACCACTTATTAATTGCACGAGAATATTTTACCTCAATATGTTTCGGTCTACAATGTTTAATTTCGATTTTCGATACGAAAACAATAACCATTTCTAAGACAATGTTAAAATCACATTCCATAAATGATATACGACATTAAATAAATAAATATACTCACAAAATAAACGCTCATTCATAAAAATGTAAATGTTTTCATTGATATTAAAAACTTTACTATTTGTAGTACGTGGATGGGACTTCCATCTTAATCGATTGATGCATCACGAGTTACTATTTATAATAAAACATTCACATTCTAGAAACTATAATTATTTGTTCAATTGTGTTTGCATGTAAATTGTATAGCAAATGTTAAACTATAATCGTTGAATATTTACAAAAAAATTACATTTAAGTATATATTGGGTTGAACATTATAACAAAAATCGAAGAAATTTTATTAGTAATTATTATTTCCAAGTTATATCTACGATATCGAAAGTATTGTGTTTGTACTATAAAAAAACCTTTTATTTTGTTCCAATTTCAAAAAAAAATTTTCAAAACTTTTTAACAACTTTTGTTTTGTGTCCGTCGGTCTGTGAAACTTATTTACATGAACGCGCATAACTCCAAAATTACTTTTCCAACATTATGGTCAACAATATTGGAGGTAGATTGCGGGGTTATAGCTTTCGAAACGTATTTCCTTGATTTCACTTAAATTCTGATAATTCGTGAACTGTTTATCCGATTTTAATTATGTACATATGCATGATATAGGTTTATATAAGTAGTTTAAATTGTCTCACAATTCAAGAACTTCGTTATTAAAGAAAAATTGACAATCGCAACAAATAAACGGTCTAGCCGTTACAGGGATATATCTATTTAAATAAAAATATTCGATGAGTATTTTCATATAAATGCCGATATAGTGTGAACCATTCATCCGATTTTGATGAAATTTTGTGATTAGATGCTTGATGTACTTTTACAATTATGACATTGATTATTTTGGATACTAATGGAAAAATCGCAAAAACAATACCTCCCGTATAGTAGTTCCCGATTAAAATTAAGCGTTAAGCTTTGGCTTGATTATAGTATAAGCACCTTCAAAATGTGCTTATTTTATTAGATCGTCGGGGTATTATTTGTAAAATATATAGTTGTTAATTTAAAAAATTTGAACCCGTTACGAAAGAGTTTATTTGAAAATTTACATTTTCAAAAAAAAAAAAAGACAATGTATATGATTAAAATATAGAAATTCCATTTTTCCATCTCACATTCAAATTGCAACATATTCGTTGAAGATTTACCAGACATATAGCCATTTAAGTGAACATATTCGTAGATCACTAGGAGGTTTTGTGTCCATTAATGGCAAAGTATTTTTAATTGCCAATATAAATAATCATTTATAGACTTATTGATTTAAAGGTATAAGTTCGCAGTCTAAATAACCAGTCTAAAATAAAATACACATGTCCGTCGCGTGTCAGTTCAGTGTTTGTGCTATCCTTGTTCCATCAATGCATTATATATTCTCCCACTTATTTCTAACTTATACGGAATGACTGAACTGTGACGTCACTGATATGTGTGAAATTGATAATAATAATAATAATAGTATTTCGAAACCACAGTAATGAAAGAAAACAATTTACTGTACGGTGCCCATACACATCTGTCGGTTGATTATTTAGTGTAATTTGATGAAAACGATAGACATCAAATTGTCTCCATATAATTTGATCTTTATGGAAATCAAATTCAATTATCAAGCTGTTCCTTGTCTATACAATCCATACGGGACAGTTTGAAAGTTTTCTAATTAAAGAAATTATTGTATTCATAAGTTTATTGCTGAACTATTCAGATTTAATTAAATAAGTGATGATAAACATTTTCGAAAATTTCTTGGAAATTTATATTTCACTTTTGAAGAATGAAAAAATATAAAGAAATAGAACTAACTTCAAAAAATGTACTCGAATAAATACTTCTATAAATAATTTCCAATTACCATTCGACACCAATCATATTATTTGCAAATTTTTATTCCAACTTCAAATTATAATATTGGTAATTGATCACAAGGAAATTATTTGAAGAAGTATTTATTTAATTTAAAATTATTTTTTAGTTCATACTGTTTTTCTTTAAAAGTTTAATTTTAACTTTTTAGTATAGTGAGTTACCACTAAAAATTAGTCTCCTTGGTGACTTGATGAACAGTCACTAAAAATTCGGTTCGCGTGAACATAAATCCAAAAAAAACATATATCATCTATAATTATTAATGAGAACTCTAGGATTTTTCGAAAAAATTTGCGTGCAAACCGTCATCAAATTAGCAACGAGTAACATCTCCTCAGAGAATCATTACAACTAGCTAAATCATACTGATGATGACTACTTTGTAGTCGAAAAATGTATTTATAAAATACAAAATAATTTGATCAAGGAAATTGGGAAAAAATCGAAATTTATATATCATCTACATTTCAATATATTTTCCCTGAACGCTTTATTAAAATATTGTAATCTCAATGTAACTAGTAAATAAGAATATGTATTATAGATAAAGCTTTGGCTAGATAGAATAGTTTTATGATGATTTGTATTACATAATGACGGGAAATAAATGCATGTTAATTTGATAATACCGTTTAAGTTTCTAAACATTTATCTTGAAAACAGACCTAATCCTGAAAACTAAAGAACCGATTTCGATTAAACTTACACAGTAATCTAAGTTAATCAATATTAAACGATCTATTACAAAACGATTCTTAATTACTGGACAAATATTTGATACAAATATGAATACTTAAATTAACCATCGTATGTTTATAAAATTTGGCATACTTGTTAAGCAACAAAAGACACAGTCAGAACATGGATGGGAGAACATCTAGGATTGCTGTGTACTGTTGTTGTATAGATTGAATATATACTCACAGAAGTCACTATATAACTTTAGTAGTTGAAAAAATTGAAAAGTGACTTAAAATAAAAATTAAAAAAATTATATAAGTAGATACGGGTTTAATTTATAACTTCTTTTTATTGGTGAAGTCAATGTTAAAAATACCAACAAAAAAAATTATAATAATAAAATTTTATTTTATCAAGGGTATTTATTTCTTTCACCATGGCGGAGTTTGGATTTAATAAAAAAATTTTTCACACGAAAGTTAAATTCTGTTACTCTATAAAATATGAATTTACAATAAAAAAATATAGCAAACATTCAAATGATACAGCTTTCTGAAATAATTATCCGGATTCAACTTTTTTTTTACTGTGAGTCTGATTTGCAGCCTTTGGGATGCTGTGCTAACAACATGGCGGCCATAAAACTGTAATTTTGTCGCAATTTATTTGGATTTTCACCAATAATTCCATAACCGTACGAGATTCTAAAATAGTGATCGTTATTATTTTAAAGTAGACTAAATTTGCTATGTAAAGCAAACAATTTCGTTTTTCTAAATCAATTAGTTATAAATATGCATCTTAAAATATTGGTATGACCAAAAAACTGCAATTCTGTAGCTCTTTTTTGGATTTTCACCAATTAATATGCCTTTTTTAAAGTAATTTAAGTATTCTATAAAATTAGGTCCATTATTTCTAAATAAAGTACTATTAACAGAGACGTGGCTCTTAAAAGACTGGAAAAGTGGCCGAATAACTACACTGTTGTCGCATTTTTTTTAGATTTTTTAAAATATTTTCTTACCCGTGCAAGATGGAAAGATGATTATCTTTTAAAATAAGATTAAATTTACTATAAAATGACACCCAAATGGTTATCTGAAAAAATACGAAAAAATCGCAGTTATTCGACCACTATTCCAATACTTTAAGACCTATCTCCGTACAGTTTTTACTTAGTTACGCGGGATTGCTATTACTTTATTGAATTATGTACTTTAATAACTGCAACATTCTTACAAACTCGCATGGTTAAGGAATTATTGGCAAAAATCCAAAAAATGCACCAAAATCATAGTTTTCGGCTTGCACAACAATATTTTAAGAGCCATATCTTTATAAGTATTTGACTAAGAAGAACAAACTCAGTTAACGGATTATTGGGGAAAATTCTAGAAAAATTCGACAAAATCACAGTTTTTCGGCTGCTATTTAGCACAGCATCCCGTAGGTTGCAAATCATAATTGAGACTCACAGTAATAGTCTAAAACTAATTTCCAAAGATCAGTTATACTCCATTTAATATAAATTCATGCCCTTTTTTTTTGTACGTTTGCCTAGCTTGGGCTAATTTACAATCTTCCATAATTTGATTGCCAATTCCATACGATAATTTTATTTTATCATAATGTCACACATAAATTATAAAAAATAAAATTTATATAATATAAAACAATTTTTTTTTTTTTAAATAAAGTAATTTTTAACGTATTTTTATGTAAGTTAAATAATAATTTAAGTATAACATTTAGAATTATATTTTTTTCAATATTTTTACTACTCAAATAATATTTCCCAAAAACTCTGAAATATTTGAGAATTTTTATCTTCATTATCTTTTAAATGTAGATAATACAGTTAAATAAAATTCAATAAATTTGGTCAAATTTCTTCAAACAAAAATTTTAATAATTTAAATTTTGAATCTTCTTAATAGTATTTTCAACAAATATTATGAAATTAAATGGACTCTAGTTTTAATTATTATTATTCTTATAAAGATTTTTTATACAAAATTATACTTTTAAAAATGTAAGTTACTTATTTTGTAAAATTAAAAACATATAATTATATACAATTAGTAATTAGACAGAAAATAAATCATTATTTCATAACTTTTAAAACAATATAATAAACAACAAAAAATGTCCGACATATAGTTAAGTTTTAAATATTTTTAATCATTATCATTCATAAAATACACTAAATATGATGCTAATAAAAATAGTTTGTTATAAAGTGAAAGGTATTGTTATTATATTATGCATTTATTAGCGGAATTTGTACGGGAATTGAGGCGAATCAGCTTACGAAAAAATATTTGGAATAGAAGTTGTTTGTTTTAACGAAGCGATCATTTTTGCATTTAAACATTTCTTCAAACTCATATGAATTGAAAGTTGGGTCATTGATCCATTGGACCGATTTTGTACTTTTACAAACTTTAACTGATCTTAAACAAGAATACATCATTATAATTTCAGTACGCTAACTTTTTTCGTATTTAAGTTATATATCAAAATTTTGATAGTGAATATTTTCCGGCGGTATAATCTGTAGACTAAATTTAATATACCTACATATGTTACATATGTTCATTCACTTTCTTCTAATTTTTTACAAAGAATTTAAACTTTTATTTAATGCAAAAAATTCATAAATATTTTTAATAATAGTCTGAAACTTTCTTCTTAAATTTATTAGTAAATTAAATATGAAAATTATTAATTCAAGACAAAAATTATTTAATTTTAGAAAGCAGATTAAAAAATATATGAAGATCTTATTAAAATTATGATTGAAAATTGCTTTAAGTCTGTTTAAAATTTAATTAACAATCAAAAATTTATGTTCAAGAAACTTGACAACAAGACAGAATAAATTTTTTGATTTGCGAAATTTCCACCAATTTTTAAATAAAATTTATTATAAATAATATTAATTTTAAAGTTTCAAAAATACTTACCGTTTAAAAAAAATATTCCAAAACAGCAAAAAAACTCTCTCAAAAAAATAATAAATTTAAAAATAAAGACACTTATTCAAAAAAATATTTCAAACACTTAAAAAGATCAAAATTCAAAACGACGTTAAAATTAAGTGCTCTAAGTATTTAAGGTATAGATTTAATAGAGGATTAGATGTTTAGTGAATCAACTATCGTTCAACACTAAAACATTCGAGTTTTTGAGTTTCTTATATATTTTCGCGCCGTTGAAAAGCGTTATATGAGCGTCCGTCATGCTACAACGTAATATAATACGCGTTATACGTTTATGATCAACTATATGGTATATATTTTTTATGCGCATAAATATTATTTACACATTTGCACGCATATTTGTTTCACTTCAAAAACACAAAAATTAACACTAACACACACCTGTTGGGTTTTCCATCAAAAATTTTTCATTTGAAGTAATAAAGTATTCAAATTACTTTGAACCAATCAATCATTATATGTAGACAGTAATTAATTCTTTGGTATTATCATATACTTATAATTTTATGCATATTATTATTAGCTATGATAAAATTCTAATTAGGACAATTTTTTTAGCTTACTAATTGCGATCAAATAGCTGACTTCAAAAAGCAGGCATCAAAGACTAAAAATAATTTTTAATTAAAAATTTCTATAATTTTCTTTTAACCTTTCGAAGCTGGCCAATGAATCGATTTTTTATCGAATATTGGTCATAAGAAAATTAGATATTTATAGAAGTTTTTGTTTTAAAATATTTTTTTACTATTTAGCCCTGCATTTTGAGAATGGTTCAAGTTTTTTGCAAAAATTTTATAGGGTTGGGTGATACACTATCGCCAAAAATATGTTTTACACTACCCTCTTTATAATTTAGCTAAGTGGGACCAAATTCGAAACATACTAGGAATAAGGAAGTTTGAATATACTTTTGGCTTAAATCTCACATAGCAAGATTGAGATTTGTTTCCAAAATATTTTCCAAAAGGATATTACTTTAGTTTTTTAAAGAGTTTGGAATGTACGGATAATTTTTTCAAACTTGTTTAAAAATATAAAACAACTCAAAAATATTTCTTAAAAAAACGAAATACGTGATCCACTTCCCCTCCAAACTATAGATTAAATAGCGTTGTTGTCTATACAATTTAATAGATAAATTATAATATGTATGCAAGTTTTCTACTTATTAGACGATAAATTTTGAAAAGTTTCTAGATTTGAATTACAGGCACTAAAATTTTCTTATTTCATTTTTTTTTCAGAGCGTGATCTTTTCAAATTGGGGTTTTAATTAAACGGATTTTTTTGAATATTAGAAATATCTATAACCTGTAACTAAAAAGTAAAAACATTACCAAAGTAAAAGTTAACAAAATCTTCTCTTTATTATACTATTAATATCCCACTACGTCTGTTCGAAGTGCTAAAATATTTCTAGAAAAGGTACTTGGAACATTCATAGGATCTTTTTTATTTAGATAAGAGTAATAATTTTTTTTTTTTTTTGGTTGTAAATACAAAAGTTTTATCAAACTGGTCTATGAGTAGTTAGTTGTTCGACTATGTGAGAAAAATGTGTAAAAAAATTATCTCTTCCTGTAGAAAGTAATATTTTCTATATAATTAAAAGCGCCACCCACGAAATTGTTCACATAGAGCTGTGACTACAGCTTTCGCCTTCATCATAAAAGGATATAATATTTGTCTGGCATTATTAAATATGTCAATTTTAATGAATGAATGGACCCCTGTTACGATGAAATCCTAACGCATGGATTGCAATATACGTATATTTAAAACAATAACAATAAACAACTTAAACAAAGAAACACTACATAAAAATATACTTTTTTTTTTAATTTTTTCCATCACATAATCTAAATTTACAAGATATTCCATAAGTAGGTAATTTCGAAAATACAAAATTATGATTAAGGTTTCCTACATTATTTCTCAAAAGTAAATAATCCGCCTGCTAATTTATCAAAATAAGAGGTAGAGAAATCGTTTTAAAGCTTTGGTTGCTGAATTCAATAGAACTTGAATAGGATTAAATAATAATTTAAATTTACTATTAAATCCGATTCATTCCGATTCACTATCAACAGGATTGAATACGACTTTTTAATAAGGGTCCAATTGTTAGTTATCCAAAAATGGGTATCTAATCTTTGTTTGGGAGAAACCAGGTATCCGAGTAAAGTGCTTTTCCTCTGTATTGTGCCTATTGTGCCATGTATTATGATTTCCTATTGAATCCTATTCAAAATTTTGAATAAGATCGAATAGAACTTTTTTATAAGAATCCAATTATTAGTTATCTAAAATATGGGCACCTAATATTTAATAGGGGAGAAAACCAGTTAGTCGAGTAAAGTGCTGACCGTACTTTTCCTCTGTGTAATTTCCTATTGACACTTATATTATGTTTTCCTATTGAATCCTATTCAATCCTATTCAAAATTTTGAACAAATTTTGAATATTAACATGAAACGGAGGGCATGTTGAAGAGTATTTCTCGAAAAAAATTTGTCAAGGTAAAAATCAAAATTCGATTATATATTTAAAAATGTTTTTTCGAAAATCTCTCCGTTTTCATGTCAATATTGTGCATAGCTAATTTCAAAACATTTTCATAATTATTTTTTCAGTTATATTTGAGAGCGGAAATTTTTTAATTTTACATAATGTAGAGGACAATTTGAATTTCAATAGATATAGTACATATATTACGCTTTTTATTGTAACTAGTCCCATAGAAAGTGGTCGAAATTCGACCATAATCAATCAAAAATGATTCTCACTGCCTTTAAACAAAACAGTATATTATACAAAAGAGTATATATGCGTGTTTATGGTAGTGTAAATAATATAACCCACATCTCTTATATATGTGTGTGCCACAGTGTGTATGTTTTTTTTATTTATTCAATGTATTTTCATGCATAAATTAATTTTAAAAAAGTCCTTCTCTATATAAACTATAAGTGTGCCAAATTTCATACTCCTCCATCCGCCGAATTTTCGTAAAAACGGGTACAAAGTTTTTGCTTCACGTATTAATATATACAGTCAAACCTGAGTAAGAGAGAACTGGGTAAGCGAGAAAACTCTATAAGTGAAAATAATTCTCAGGTCCCGAGCTTTGACCCCTCAAAAACCTCTATATGTGACAGTCGTTTTTCCCATTCTGACCTCTATAACTGGGAGCCTCTTTTGTATTTACCTCAATAAGCGACAATTTTCCTATGTATGACTCATTCTTTTTTTTCAGGAATTAGGAACTATGTTGTTTTCTTGTAATTCAAAGAAATAATATTTAACTGTATTATCTTATTTGTCATGCTTACTTTAGTTCATAAGTATCATTTGCAACGAACAGTACAGCTCCAAGACACAAAAAAAGTTGACTGATTTTTTTAAATAAAATTTACCTGTTACTTGCTTCTTTGTATTTATGTATTTCAATAATGACTTCGTAATCACTCTAATAAATTATTCTTTATCATGTTTACAACTAAATATTTTGAATAAACCTCTGTAAGTGAGACAAACCTCTTCTATACCTCTATAAGCTAGAAACTTGCATTAGTGAGAAACCTTGACAAGCGAGAATTAAATCATGAACCCTTGAACTCTCTCTTAACCAGGTTTGACTGTAGATGGTAGAAAGATTAAAATGATTACATTACATCCATCCATTGTTAACAATAATTACATCATGATGAGCAGCGTGCTGCTGTTATTAAGAAAATAAAGGTATGTTAGACACTATATAGTTTTTACCGATGTCTGTTTATCTTTGGGATACTCTGTGCTCATCACGCAAGGATTAGTTAGTTAGCAAGCTCAAAACAAACAATTCATTCTTTATACTATATGAATGTGTCTTACTGTATGAATAAACATAAATGTTTCACTATATTATACAATAGAAAAATTCGTTGAATGAATTATAATCCTATTTTTTTTGATTCATACCGTCATATGTCGGAATATGTTTTTTATTCTTTTGTGAAATTGATTTGAATTTGATGAATAATGTATCCAAGAATAAAATAAGTTAGTCAATTTCGAAAAATGAAACATAAAATAAAAGCGGTATACACAATAAGTTCGAGCTGGTAGAGTTTTGGTTTACTGGCTGTGGTATCTTGAATATTTTTATATTAAATGAAATGAAACAACTTAAAATATTTTAATATTATTTTATTATGAATATATATATATATAATATATATATATATACGTGCCATAAGTTGCGTGGCTTAACATGTACCCGTCGTAAATGCCGGCTTGTATGAATGACTGCTTATTATTATTTTCCTTGGTGAGATGTTGTACATGAAATATAATTCGTGGGTCACTTGCACGAACTGCAATCTGACCTTATATTGTTTACTATAAGGGCCAGGTGCCACTACAAGCTAATTTCAAGCTCTTTTAAAACTCAATGATAAATTTTTGAAAAATAGTACTAGTAGTTTTCTGCAAAAACGTAATAAAATCGAAAAATCAAAATTTACCTTTCATTTTTATAAAAAATGGTTAAATATTAGAATAGATGGTTGAGAATTGTGTCCAAATTTATATCCTAGTAATATACTGCATTAAAAGTTGACGCTTTTTCGGAAAATCGTTAAAAATTAAAATTTCGGTAAAGCGTCAACTTTTAAAGCAGCTCGAAATTACCAAATTCACCTGGATGTTAGATCGAAATTTTGATAATGTGAAATGAGGTAAATATTAGCTCGAAATTCCTGTGTAGCTCATTTTGAATTATCTGCATTGGTTTTGAGTTTGACCAGCTATCTTTATCCCTGTTAGCTCGTCAAATAATTTTTCCTATTTTTCTGCTTGCCGTTTTGACTAGCTTACTGTACTCACTTATTCAAGATTTTTAATTACCCTGTAAATACCCAGAAAATGGAACGTCATTTTTTAATTATCCAAGATCGAGGTTGTGTACTTGCAAGTCTTATTATCTTACGATAATAAATATTTAGCCCGAAAAATAGGTTGAAATAACTCGTTATTCATTCTTTTTTAATCAATGCATACATTGTACAGAAGAAGTCAAAATAATAGGATCGGGCATACAAAACGAAGGTGGAGGTATGGGCTATGGCTGACTTTATTAGGAACTATCCCAGTATCCAGTATTCACGCTTCCTAAAAATATATATAAAATTAACTTATATTCTGACGCTTGATTTGTATACATGTGACTTAGGGGATTATTCCAAATATATATTTGTTCAACCAATAATATCGTAAGAATCAAACATTGCCCCACACACCAAAAACATTCATCCATGAATATGAGCGGGAGGATACTACTCTGATAAAAAAGTGCTATTCAATTTCTATAGGATTGAATTGGAGTTTTTTATCAGGGTAAGTTCGTGTATACTTGGAAAATTTTAATATAACTTACAGTTAATGTTATAAATCTTAAATTGCATATTTAAATACATTATCAACTTATTATTAAATACTTTTTACATCAATTGCAGTTTAAATGACGCGGTATAGTACCGCTCTTAAGATTGAATTTAAGAGGAAGAAATCACTAGACATTGGTATATAATTAACTAAAGCACGATAGTACCAGCGAATACGAAAGGCTAAATGTTTTTGATGTCTGCGGCCATGTTTGGCATTTACAATTTGTCTGACTGAACAATTGTATATTTGAAATAATGCCCTAAGTAACATGTAATCAAGCGTCAGATAAGTTAATATCAAATGTAGTTTTTTTTTTGATGGTTTAAAACATCTGGCAAAAGTTATGGCCAGCAAAAAGTGCCTGGGAATTTTCAAATTATTTTGTAATGAGATAATAAAGTACTATTTAATCATATAGAAATTTAATAGGAATTAATAATAAATAAATAGGATTGAATAAGAAATTCTCTATTCAAATTATTGCCTATCCTATTTTTACTTACCTTTATCCACTGGTACTTGTAAGTCGGTCCTCTAACCAACTTAGCAGATATACTGGCATCCAGAATATATATGAACACTACTCAATGTCCCTCATTTCGTTTTTTAGAAAATAAAGTATGCTTGGAGCTCTGGAATCTTGGTCCATTTGTGCAATCCATATGATTAATGAAAGAAAAATTTTATGATATAAAAAAAAGCTTAAATAACATCAACGAAGATGACTAAATATTGTCTAGAATAATGTTAATAATTGTGATTATCGTCTGAAGCGTAATCTCTACGCATTTTCAAGCCAATTTCCAATCTATTGCATAATTTTCAAATTTTTACATGCATTACATGCAAATTGTATGTAAAATGTTATTATGTACTTAATTTATCTTCTGTACCTATTTTTCCGTGTAACAGCAGTGTTAGTAGATTATTTGAGTTCATATGTAGATTAGTAGATTATATGAGGGTTGAATTTTTTATTGTTGTGAGAGAAGGGTGATTTTTGATTTTTAAAAAGTTAATTTTGTAGTAGCCTTTTTTACCGCAAGATAGAATTACGTCTCGGGAGTATATATCAATGTAAAGTTGAACGCACCCCAAACTATGAGTCTAAATTTAAAAATTTGACAACTGCCTCATCTGTCAAAAACTAACTACCATGTGGAAATCCGTGTAATAGGACTTAAAATGTATAATAATAAATTAAGTCGTTATTTATATTTGATTCGGACGTATAGCGATATTGCCTCAATTCGAGTGCCAGAAGTAGTCATACCATTTTCCAATGGGTAAGATTCATACCTCATAAAACTAATAGAAAATTTCTTCAAGTAAAAAATGCCCAATTTCAGAAAGAACTTTACATTATCAACTGGAAAATATGCACGATTTTCTGATGGATGTGCAGTTGTGACCGTGGGTGATACTTCCGTGATGGTTACAGCTGTTTCAAAATCAAAACCTACTCCGTCTAGTTTTTTACCGCTTACTGTAGATTATAGACAAAAGGCAGCGGCCGCTGGACGTATACCTACAAATTTTTTACGACGTGAAATGGGTGCTAGTGAAAAAGAAATTTTGACAGCAAGATTAATTGATAGAAGTCTTAGACCTTTATTTCCTGATGGTTATAATTATGAAACACAAATTACTTGTAACATGCTAGCTGTAAGTAAACTTAAATCAGAAGATTATTGAAAAAGGTTTCAAAAATTTATTTGTTGTTTTATTGACTAATTTGATTCGGTCACTAGCTTTTACAGCTACTTATAACTTACATCAACAACACTAATTTTAAAATTCTAACATTATACTTAATGTTTTAGGTTGACTCGGTAAATATTCCAGATATAGCAGCAATAAATGCCGCGTCAGCAGCTTTAAGTCTTAGTGATGTACCTTGGAATGGGCCAGTTGGCGCAGTTCGAATTGGTGTTATTTCAGGAGAGTTTATAATTAATCCAACTAGACACGAATTACAAAATTCAACTCTAGATCTTGTTGTCACTGGTACTAAACAGAATTTAGTGGTGATGCTTGAAGGCAATGGTGACATTTTGCAACAAGATTTAATGAAAGCAATCAAATTAGGTTGTGATATAGATAATATAATTACAAGCACAAGTACGATATCCAATGTACCGCGATTTTATGTGTTAATTTATAATTTTAAATTTCAGTTTATAATTTTATCTACATTTTTTTCAATTTAATGGTAAAGTAAAAACTTGATATTTTCGAAATCTTAGAGACCTATTTCAGTGTGTAGTATAGAGCTAATGCCGTGGTTTTTATTTCTTATAAATAATTTCGATTATTACCTAATGCAAAATGAAACTTTTAATTCAAATTTCATTTTTAAATGCTAATTTATAATAGGTTTGTATTGTAATGTTTACAATTTTTATGGAATTGTATTTTTTTTTTTTTGTCTGATTTTGATTAATTTTATTAGACTTTTCCATTAAATCGCGATGCTAAGGAAATTGTACTTTCCTCAAATTATTATTTAAAAAACTTCTAACATATCGTATTGAAATTTAGGCACTAGAGAAGCACAATTTGCAATAGCCGCTATAGAAAAATTACAAAAATCATTCGGTCGAGTAAAACGACAATTTGAAAAACCAAACACAGCGTTACCAACAGAAATAGCCGATGCAGTAAAAATATTTTCTGAAATGCGTTTAAAAGAAATATTTAATGATTATTCCCATGACAAACTTAGTCGGGATAATGCTGTAAATTTATTACGAAATGATGTTTTCGAAAAAATCAAAACAAATTTTGCTGATATTGCGGATTTATCTTTAGTTGTGGATAAGTTTAATCAAGTTTGTAAAGACGTATTTCGAAATAATATTTTCGAAACTGATAAACGATGTGATGGTCGTGAAATGGATCAATTGCGTAACATCTCATGTCAGGTACGGTTCTATCAAATAATTTTCTCATTAGAAAAATAAAGGTTTGCATTTTTGTTTAGGCAGATTTATACAAACCTTTACATGGAAGTTCACTCTTTCAACGTGGGCAGACTCAAGTGTTGTGTACAGTAGCGTTAGATTCTCCAGAAAGTGCATTAAAGATGGATACAATTTCTATGCTTACAAGGTATTTAACTCGCAGCAGTTAATTTGAGAGCTCTGAAAATACTTTAAAATTCAAATTCACTCTCAATAATTTTTTTTTTTCAAAAAATCAGTTGCATTATAAGTGTTGGTTGAAATTTCGAAAGTGACCAATTTCCTGTAGTTATTCCCTGATGCATTTTTTTAAGACACGAAATTGAATTAAAAACGAATTTTTAGTTGAGGTTTTTAGAATCTATGTGTTTTCCCAAATTTCTCATCGAATTGAAATTACTTTCGGAAATCAACGAATCAAACAATATTCACCTTAAGTTTCAATTTCCTACCGAACTGAATTTAAGCAAATTTGAGTAAATGAGTACAAAATTTAAGAAACAAGGATAGCTCGGTAAAAATACGCCTTAGCACTTTTGACCCAAAAGAAATTATTTTCTTTCGAAATTTCAACCGTTCTCTCATAAAAATTTTTATCTTATTTGAATTTAGCGGAATTAAAGAAAAAAATTTCTTTTTACATTACGAGTTTCCACCATATGCTACCAAAGAAATTGGAAAAATCGGACCAATTGGTCGACGAGAGTTAGGTCATGGAGCATTAGCCGAAAAGGGTCTTAAACCAGTTGTTCCAAATGATTTTCCTTTCACGATACGACTAACTTCTGAAGTTTTAGAATCAAATGGTTAGTGCTTATTGAGTTTATTTTTTGTTGTTTATTTTTTAATGAAAAAATTGATTAACATAGGTTCAAGTTCCATGGCTAGTATTTGTGGAGGAAGTTTAGCGTTAATGGATGCAGGAGTGCCTCTACAAAATCATGCAGCCGGTGTTGCAATCGGTTTAGTAACAAAATATGACAACAACGACACAAAACATATAAACGATTATCGAATACTTACAGATATTTTGGTATGGAAATCAAAAATCATATTTTAATGAAATAGTGGAGCGCCGTAAGGTTTATACCTCGGAATCCAGGGCCAGTAAATAAATCTTTTTATAAACTATGGCAATGTGTTTTTAATAGCATATAGAAAAATGTTAAAAAAAATATTTTGTCCGATCTTAATTTTTTAATAATTATTATAAATAATTATTATTTTTTTGGAGTTTTCCTTAAGTTATATTAGTGTAAAATTAGATTTTAAAAAGAAGAACTATTACAAACTTCATGTTGGGTCTCAAGGGACTGCAGGTATAACGATGAAGGGTGGGGAGGGGAATAGAGGGGGCAACAGCAGCTGTTGGGTGTTGTTAACGCGGGCCCTAGCAGAATAGTACACGTGACAACTTACTAGGCTTCATATGTAGTTGTTGTTTGCTTCGAAAAAACGGAAAATATTGGATTTCAAAGTTTAAATGAAATTGTTGAAAAAAAATTACATGATATAGAGAGTAAAAATCAAACGTCCAGATTATGGATCAGCTATTTTCGAATGGTATCAGTGCTAAAAGATTTTATTGCAGCTGAGCGTATGGGTGATTGGAATCTGCATTTACAAACTATTGAGAGGATGATCCCATACTTCCATGCATCAGGACATTTTCCGTATGCAAAGTCCGCGCAACTGTACTTGCAAGACATGCAGGAATTATCTATCCAAATGGACCCAGAAGAGTTTCAAAAATTCACAGAGGGTTATTTTACTGCTAGACGTTCCGATGTATTTTTTTCTGGAATTTCCACGGATCAAACCATAGAACAAACATTAATGAAATCTATGAGTGTTGAAGGCGGACCTTTTAAACGTGGTGTAACGAAAAGTATTGTCTATAAATGGATAAAAGGTGTTATTTTTTCAAAAGATATAATAGAAGGTATAGAGGAATTTTGTAATATATCTTTTAAAAAAAGTTATCAACACGCTGATTCAACCGATGCACGAATCAAAAGGGACGACATTGACGTGAAAAAATTGGAAGAATATTTTATTCAACATCCTCCATTCCCTGATGTTGGTGTCATTATGTCTATTGCAACTGGAATAACTGGGCAAGAAAACGTGAATTGCTACGCAGCTTTTGAGCAAGGTCTAAAAATAATGAAGAAAATTAATGGAATAAATTTCAAAGAAGTTAAGTTATCAAGAAAAGACAAGATCATTCCTTTGTTGGCATCCACTAGCAAAATCAAAGTGAATGATGATATTATTCCAATTGATCCGCTATTATTATTTCAGCGTATATGCGTATTAAAAAAATCTGATGAAGAACTAAAAAACTACTTGACTTATGAATTAGCTCCTTATCCTCTTGCTCTCTTTGAAGATGGTGAAATACGAAAAACAACAAAATCTACATTTTATGACATATTCCCAGAAGTGTCAGTGGATGTGAACGATGTACGAAAATTTTCCTACGTCATTGATGGAGGGATGTTATTACATCGTTGCAAGTGGCAATTAGATGAAAATTTCGGTACAATTTGTCAACATTATGTCAGATATCTACATAATAATTATGGACACAACATTTATGTCGTATTTGATGGTTACAAGAAGAGCTGCACAAAATCAATGGAACGAACGCGTCGCTGTAAAAAAAACGCATGTAATGACATAATATTTGATAAAACCATGCCACTAAAAGTAGCGCAGGAAAAATTTTTATCGAATGCCAAAAATAAGAGTAGGCTTATAGATATGCTACGAGAAACACTCACAGAAAATAAAATATTTTCTTGCCAAGCAGAAGCTGATGCCGACAGACTAATAATTGAAACTGCTGTTAATCTGCAATCTGAAAACATTGCTGTAGTGTCCGAGGATGTAGATGTTTTAGTTTTATTGACTGCGCTCTCACCACCAGACCGAGAAATTTATTTTAGAAAACCATCCAAAGGCAAAATACTGCAAAGAGCGTACTCTTCTAAGAGTTTAGAAAAAATATTACCAAAGTGTAAAGAGCATATTCTGTTCTTACATGCATTCACTGGATGTGACACGACGTCAGCTTTTTTTAAACGTGGCAAAAACGTGTTTGCAAAAAATTTCGAAAAACGAACGGACTTGCAAAATGCTGCGACAGTTTTTAAAAATGAATGCAAAGACATCAATGAAATTTTTAAAGCTGGTGTTACATGCACTCTTGCTTTATATAATGCCCCCCAAAAAATAAAAGATCTTAATGCATTGAGATATAACTCTTTTTTGAAAGCAACTGCCAAAAATACCTGCGTTAAACTGCCGTCTTTACCACCTACTGCAGATGCCGCTTTTGAACACTTCAAAAGAGTATATTTACAAGTTCAAACATGGTTCGGAAAAGAAATATCACCAGAAGAATGGGGTTGGAAAGATGAACGCGGAATATTGATACCGCTAACAATGACGCAGCGACCAGCTCCAGAATCTTTACTAAAAATTATTTTTTGCGCATGCAAAACAGGATGTGGAGCATCTTGTGGGTGCAGGAAAAGTGGATTAAACTGCAGCTTGCTCAGAATGCAATGGTGATAGCTGTACTAATCCTTTACCTACAATCTACATCAACGAAATCGACGACGACGACGACAATAATGAACAATAATGTATATAGTTAAGGTTAAATTTTCTTTTGTAAATAATTTTTTTACGAAAATCTAATAAATTAACATTGAATTTACTCTGCAAACATAATTTATTACATATAAAATTAATATCTTTACTGTAAACATTTTTTCCCCCTTGCGCCTTTCATTTTTCAGTAAATTGTTTATAAAAATTGTTGTAATCGAGATCGGCCAATTTTTTTTTTTTAACTTTTTTATTTGCGGTTTTAATAATGCAGTCAAACACTTGTTATACAGATTCATTGACTGGCCCTGGGTTCCGAGATTTTACCATTTTTATGTCTTACGGCGCTCCACTAAAATTAAAATTTAAAACGAAAAAAAAACGCGTGATTAATATTTGGCTACTTTCAATTCAATTCTTTATTCATACTTTTTTCTTCTTGGTAAAGAGTAACAAACTTACTAACCCATATTTATTTATTTATTAATTTAGGGAATTGAAGATTACATGGGCGATATGGATTTTAAAATTGCTGGTACAAAAAAAGGAATTACTGCATTACAAGCGGACATTAAAATACCCGGTTTGCCATTAAAAATTGTAATGGAAGCAATTCAACGTGCAACTGAAGCCAAATCTTCCATTATCGATATAATGAGTCATTGTCTTTCACAATATAGGTAAAGGGTACATATCTTCCAAAATTTCGTAAATGTGTATCCTTACATCAGAATGTATACTCAAGTCACATTATTCTCTAGATGCTCAAAAAAGGTAAATTTTAAAGAAAAACTATGCGTGACTAATTAAAATGAAATGATAGCGTTTGACGAAATTTTAGTAGATGGGTGTTCTGCAAGACAACAAATAAATTAAAATTATAATCATTTTCATTATAATTTATCTATTAAACTTTTTTTTCCAAAGGAGCGAAAGAAAAGAAAATTGGCCAGTAATTGAAAAAATGAGTGTTGAAGTACACAAACGATCAAAATTTTTAGGAGTTGGTGGAATAAATCTTAAAAAAATTTATGTAGAAACCGGTGTGTTGGTAAGTATTTTATGATTTTATAATGCTATAGTTCCATGTTATCTATTTCTAACGAAATTTGGTAATAGGTGTCTTCCATTGATGATGTCACTTACAGTATATTCGCACCAAATCAACAAGCTATGGATGAAGCCAAAGAAATAATTGAAAACTTATTAAGTACGGAACGTATACCTGATCTAGAATTTGGTGCAATTTATACAGCAAAAATTATTGAAGTACGTGATATTGGTGTAATGGTAACACTATATCCCGCGATGCCACCAGCATTGTTACATAATTCACAATTGGATCAACGAAAAGTAAGTGTATCTTTCGAAACATTTTTTCAACCACTTCTTAAAAATTCAAAAAAAAAAAAACCACGTATATTTTATATCATAAAAGTTCTTTAAAATTTAATGTGGTATTGTTTGTTTTGGGCGGATGTAACTCGGACGGATGTATAACGATAGGATTTCTATGTAATTTGATATGAAAAATGAGTTTTTCTGCAGATTTTAAATAATATTAGGGGCTCTGATAATTTTTATGCATATTTTCCCTTATAAAACACACACACACATGGTTTTTACGGTGATTTTCACAAGCAATTATTCACTTGAGGTTGTACTGTTATATTATGTATGTAGAAGAGTATTTTAACTTGAGCTCTATTTAGAAATAAAAACATATGAAAAATACATTTGAAAGAAAAATAACAACAGTTATATCCTGTGCAAAAATTTTGATTTCAAGTGTACTCTAAAACATTTTTTTAGAGTGGAAATTTAGAAAAATAGAAAATTTTTAATCTCGACGGGTTTATTATTGCAGCCGTTATTTACCCTTTTGGAGCAAACTTGGATGAATTTTGGCATCTATCTTAAAACTTTTTGATGATTTTTTAATTAATTTGTGCATCAGAATATTCATTAGTTATACTTTCGTAATTTGTAATTAAAACTTAAAAAAATAAATGATTGTTTCTGGTCATTATTTGAAAAAACTGATTATGCGATCGTATGTGTTAATCAGAGATCCAATATAATTTGAATTGGTTTAGTTCCGGTGTCATTATGCGCGAAATTATTTATTTTTGTCGCGTTAAAAACGAAAGTAATAATTTTAAAACTCTCGAAATGATGAGTTTCTAATTATTTTAGTAGTTCTTACTTCCGTTTTTTATTTTAATACAATAACAACTCCAAAAAAATTTTTAATAAAAAAATTTGTATTGTTGTGAAAACTTCACATAACTTCTGTATACAGAAATATTTTAACATAACATAATTAAGAATTAAAAAGAATCATAATTGTTTAATATTAACGTTGTATTTTCTCAATATGATATAATATAAGTAAAAGAATTTTTTTATAGTTTTCAGTACAATTTAAAACCTAAAAACATAGTTTATTTCTTAGACAATTCATTCGATAACCAATCAAGACCTTCATATAAGCCATGACCTTGTGTTGCACATGTTGCTTGTATATACCAACGTCGATTACGCATTTGATTTAATTCCAATTTATCTGTTAGTTCTGCAGCTGACATTGCATTTGGTAAATCTTGTTTATTTGCAAATAATAATAACACAGCATTACGCAATTCGTCTTCTTGTAGCATATTCTGAAAAAATTCATTATAATAATTTTTTCAAATTTTTGTGTTGATTTATGTAAAATTTTATCATAGTTTTAAGTATCCGTAGGGCAACAAGCAAAAATTAATACCAGTAATGATAGTATTTTTAATTTATATTATGGAGGGTAGTTATTTAAATTTATATACGTCATCACTCAGCAGTCTCAATCTGTCGCGCTACTTGGAAAAAATTGCTAAAAACTTTAAATGTTTAAATAAGGAAACAGACTAAATCGCCATAATTACGCAAATACACATTTTGTCTATGTAGATAAAAATTGTAAGTGCATTTTTCTACCTCATTATTCTATTCTAAATTCATTTATTTATAAGACTATATTATGAATTTTCAATGTTATAGTTATAATATTTCTGTCCAATTAGAATTTTGTAAGTGCAATTTTAAGTAATTATGATGATAAAAATTCCAGAAATTGAATGGGTAACCTTATATTTAATTATTTGTTAATTTTCTAAGACAATATAAATAGTTTAATAGAAGTATTTTAAATAATAGGTGTTATAAAAACATTTTGACGTATGTGATAAATTTTTGAAATGTTTAGTGGCCACGTATCAGATTAAGTAAATAGAATTGATGTGTTTTTATTTACCTGTAATTCTTTAGATGCCTCTTCTATTCGTTCTCTATCATTTGAATCAACTACAAATATTAAACCGTCTGTATTTTGAAAATAATGTCGCCATAATGGTCGAATTTTATCTTGGCCACCAACATCCCATACTGTAAAGCATATATTTTTATATTCAACAGTTTCAACATTGAAGCCAATTGTTGGAATTGTTGTAACAATTTCCCCGAGTTTTAATTTGTATAGTATAGTAGTTTTTCCGGCTGCATCTAATCCAACCATTAATATACGCATTTGCTTTTTGCCAAATAGTCTTGTTAAGGCACTAGATATTGTTAAACCCATTTTAGATTAATTTTTGAATCACTGCTGTAAAGTTTTTCTGAGAAATTATCACTGATAATTAATAAGAGTTAAAGAAAATTTTGTTACAATTCTGACAAAAATGTTCGTAATTTATGAAACAAATATTTTTTACCGAATTGTCAATATGACGTGTAATTACCGGAATTCTGGTTTTTTTTTCCTATGTTAATTTGGCTGCACTGAAATCTATAGTTACTACAAAGCGGGAAGTTTAAAAATTTTGCACAAAAGTATTGATAATGTTCTTAAAGTATTGATAATTATAGTCAGAGAGGTATGACACATTTATTTCTTAGTGAAATAACCGAGTCGTTAGCGCTTGTGGGAAGGGGCGGTTATTAAGTAATCAAAAAATATGTAGGTTGCAATTACTTTCTAAAAGCTGAGAAGTTATCTTCACTTTTTATTATATATAAAAATTTTGAGTTTTTGGAGAAGTCTGGACATTTTTCTATATTTTTATATCTACAAAAGTAGTCATGATTAAATTTCTAAGGGACCCCGGACTGACGTAACGTAATGACAGGCTTAGACCAATCAATAAAGTTAAGCAACAGCAGTCACAATCTGTATTTGGATGGGTGACCACCTAGCAGTACTGTGTATTGTTGTGTAAATAATAATAATAATAATAATCCCCTTTTGTTAATGGCTATATAGCTAAAAGTAGCTGAAGCAAGAAATCAAAAAAAAATTTCTAAGGTTTACTGTTCTCTAAAATTAATTTTGATGTTTTTTGAGATATCAGTGGAAATCCGATCCAGAGGTCGATTTATCAATGTATTTCATGCAATATCTCGAAAACTAGTTATTTAATATTATTTTTAATTTTTAGACCTATACAGACTTCATACAATCGCAAAAATTTCAGAAAATTAAAAAAAAACTACTCAATTAGTTTTTTGATAAAATGGACCATTTAAAATATAATTTGGATTAACATTTTACATAGCACGCCATTAATTTGAAAACTAACCTTTAGTAAATATATTGTTCGCAATTCACTTTCAGTTTTTAGAAATTAGTTGCAACGTATATGGTTTTTTTACAGCTTTAATGACCAGCGCTTCGATAAACGCTAACGAATTAGACTGATTGGCAGCATGTTATCTATATACATGATAAATGTGTCATAATATCAAAAAATCAATCTTTAAAAAAATCTTGCTTTTTTGTTGCTTATCTCTCCGGATACTAGTTTTTAGCCAACAATTTATCATAATCCAATTTAAATTATTTTATTAAAATTATTCAACACTGAATATAAATATTTTAAATTATGTAAAAGATCCCCACCTAAAATAATTATCTTCTGATTTTTGTTTAAAAAAAATAAAATATGATAATCTTTTAGTCATTAAATTTTATTTTTTTAGGTAAATCATCCTTCAGCTCTTGGATTAGCAGTGGGAGATGAGATTCAAGTGAAGTATTTTGGAAGAGATCCTGTTTCTGGGTTAATGCGATTATCAAGAAAAGTTCTACAAGGACCAGCTAGTAATGTAGTACGAAATTTAGATAAAACTACTTAAACTTTTTACTTTATGAAATTTTATTAAATATTTTTTCAAACACAGTTTATTTCTTTTCATCCCAGGACATACCTAATTTAGATAATTTTTTATATAAACGTTTGCAACGGTTTAAATTATACATATTAATGCAGAATATACTATGGTTTTTAATTATATAAAACATGAAGGTATTAAAAGTAAACATGTGAGCTTAATATCAATTTTATTTATACTAATTAATATTTAAATTAATAGAATAATATTTATTTAGAGAGTTTGTAATTATACAAGTAATTTAGATTCAGATACACAAATTAAAAAAAAAAAAAACTTTGCAACAATGTTTATGAAAAGACCGTTTCTCAAACAAAAATTTAACTACTATGTATTCATTCAATTAGTGCCAAAACTACACTCAAAAAGTTAAATTTATTCCTCTCTCCGAAGCTATTGTAATTGAAATGTACAACTCTTCAAAAATTTCGTAGAAAACGGATAACAAATTGCGTGTATGCTAAAAAGGAATGTGTGGATAATGGAAAACATTAAATTGTTTTGTAAACTTGACATCCAAAACCTGCTCTTAAAGTGATCTTTTAAAGCAACCCGAAAATTATTTTAATAACGAACAACAAGTCTTAAAAACAATTTATATATAAACTCATCAAAAGTATTATACGATATAATTAATGAGTCACGTGTATTTTAATTAGAATTGAAATAGACTTGACTCATACCTTCGGTATAACAAAGTAAAGATGAAAACTGGTAAGGTTTGCATCTCGAGGCTCTTTTAAGGAGTTACAAATTTTTTCAAAGATTTCGTTATCCGTTTTATACTTTAAATGAATGCTATAACGTTCTTTAATATTTTATCGTCTCAATATATTAAAACAAAGTTTGGTACAAGTTTTTTTGAACACATATTCTTCATTTACGAATAGTAATAATAATTCGAAAAAAAATAAAAATAAACATGGCGATATATATATATATATATATATATATAATACTTTTTATTCTAAATTATTTAACATCAACAATTGTTTCAACACTTTGGTTTGAGATGTTTCCCTGATTTCACCAGCCAAAAACATTTCATCAACAACTGTATACACTTTGTAAAAATTAAATACCAGATCTAATTCACAGACGTTATGAAAATATTCATTCAATACTTCCACGAAATTATGTATTGCTTCCAAATAGCATAAATTATTGTCATTTACATCAACGCATATACAAAAGTATAAGCCAGCATACCGTCGATAAACTATTTTAAAATTACGAAACTGAAAATTAAAAAGAAATGTGAATTAATTACAAATAAAATCTGAGGTAATTTCTAATTTTTTATCTCTTTTGGTATTTTCAATTTTATTTTTTAAATTAACTTATTTTCGAACATTAACTAAATAAAATGTCCAAAACTTTCAAAAACTGACGCTTTCTATAGTTAGTTAAAGCCAATAAAATACAAAAATAACACTTTTTTTACGATTACATGGCTAGTTTCCAAAATATCTCTTAAAATAAAACAAGCATATCGCTCCTTGAATACAATTTTAAAATTCGTTAAGAAAATAGCCAGTCAATTGTAAAATCAATGTAATTTTTCTATTTTTTAGACTTTAATTATCCTAAAAACAAACGAATTTTTAGAAAAATAATTTTTAATATTTTTTATAAAATCACAAAAAAGCAGCAACGTGTCAACACTATATAGAACTAGAATTAATATTTAAATTTTTATTTATCATGTTTACTGATAAGCAGGTAGACAACTAGTTTGGCGATTCTTGTTCAATTATATCAATATTTTTATTTTAAATGATATTTAATATACACTATTACTATATGTAGAACTAGAGAATAATATATCATTTGCACACAAAAAATGTTTTATGGGCTAATTAATTTATTAGATAGAAATTAAACAAAAATAACAATTCTAATTTTTAAACGATTTTAATGTAATTGGTTTAAAAAAAATTTTTGAAAATCATGCCATAAACTATGTGGATTTCTAAAATGAATGATAATTGTAAACGAAAAGCTAACCTCAACGAAATTCGTATGCTTTGCATCACGAACAGTCACAACTGCATGAACTTCTTCAATCAATTTTTGTTTTTCATCATCATCAAAATTCATATACCATTTTGCAAGACGTGTCTTACCGGCTCGATTTTGTATTAATATAAATCGGATCTATGAAAAAATAATAATGTTTTAAAATTAATTTTAAATGAATTTGATTTAAATTAAATTACCATTATTATATCTGTATGTTAAATTGTGACAGATATAAACGCCTCCTTTCCTTCGAATCTGTCAAACTGTCAATTTATCGAAAAGAAAATATCACAGTCGGACTTATACTTTTACTAACAAAAATAACCATGAAAAAATATATACACAGGTTGTTCTTTTCGAAAAGGATAATTTTAGCTATATGCTGGAATTTCTAAATGACGTGATTTTGACAATTTTTTTGAAATAATATATTGAGCAAATAGAATAAAAACACTAGAACAATGTTTTGAAATTTTCTTTTAATGATTCAAATTTTACATAAATATTCTTTACATATATTCATATATCAAAGTTCTAACAAAACACAAAACATCAGAACTCTGATGGATACAAAACGTTTATCGTTTTATCGTTTAAATTTGCAGGAAAATTGCTATTAATGGTTATGAGCGAACCTCTTCAGTATGAAAATGTCTCAAAATTCAACTTAAGAGGCTTTATCAACAGCTGTTAACAGTATGCAATTTTCTAGCACAAGAAATTCTAAAAATATTTATCCAAATGTTATGAAGTTTGGTATACACAATATTGACAGGAAAACTAGTGCTTTCCGAACAGTTTTTGTTCAAAAAAAACTTTTTTAAATATAAAATCAAACTTCGATTTTTAACTTAGAAATTTTTTACGAGAAATACTCTTCGACAACCACTAGTTTTTCATGTTAATATTGTTCATACCAATTTTGGATTATTATCTTTTGAGTTATTTGTGTTGGAAAATTGTGAAAAAAATACATGTTATTTAGATAAAGTTTAGAATCACACTCTTATATGACAGGACAACAGCTATTGATAAACCGCCTTATTATTTCGTCAGAAAAGTGATAGTAATATCATTTATTGTAAGGAATATTTTCTGTTTCCAGCTTTCATCATTTTGATGAAAATATTTCAAAATGCATAATTATAAAGTATAATAATTTTAATCATATCAATATAGAGCTCGTACCGAGGATTTGTGTTCGCTTTCCACCGTTGGCACAAAAGTAAATTGATACCATGAGTTGGTGAAAAAATAGTTCGATAAAATGGCCTACTTGCCAAACATTTGCATGCGCTCCTTATGTATTATTGTTCGCAATAGCATATCTTTTATGCTTTTGATCATAGAAAGATCACTGAACTACACATAGATGTGTAATTATCACTAGATTTCCACAATTCATTTAAACTGTTGTTTACTTATGAAACTTTACTTCATCAATACGTAATTATACGCAAATGCTCCTTGATGCGCAGTTAAATATTAATTTGCGTAAATACGATTCAATGATTCAATCGATTACATAAAATTGATTTTTATAATGGAATTACAAATTTTGTTAGGTTTCAAAAAATTTTCATTTCACAATAAGCAAAACATTATAAAATTTTAATAAAAATAGCTTAAATTTTGTCGAAATTGAAACGTTACTTTATTTGTTATAAAAACAAAACTATTGAGAAAGTAAAAATTCCATTATAGTTTTTATCATATCTAATATAATAATTTTTAATCCATCAATCCATGTTAATCTGAAAGAACCTTTATACATTTTGTGATCTTGTCAACAACTTATAATAATAAAGAGAAGGGCACCAATAAACCTTTAAAAAAAATGTTTAATATTATATTTTTATGAAATTCTCCTTAAATAGTATCTAACTAATTATTTTTATTTAAAATAGTATAAGATTTATGCTAAAATACTATAAAAATAATTGAAATCCCAAAACAAAATGTTGACATCAAAATGTCATTATCTAAACAATTAGTTCGTTGTAAATAGTGATATGTATATATTTTAAAAACAAATGAATTCGTAAATTTCATTGAAATTTGATTGTTGGATAAACTGTTTTATTATTATCCAAATAGTTATTCTAATCTTATTCATAATGGCAGAAAAATGTTGTGTACCGGGTTGTAAAACAAAAAAAAGTGAAAAAGTTACATTCTTTCCAGTGCCTATTAATTTTATTATGCGGAAAGCATGGGAAAATCGTATTTCTGGTAAAAAATTATCTGAAACTGATCATGTTTGTGCTAAACATTTCCTTATGAAAGATGTTTTCGTTAAACAGGTAAACATAAATTTTTCATTGAATTGAGCGTTTATTTGTTGAAAGCCATATTAATAAGTAATAGCACTAAATATTTACCTAATTTTCTCTTTTTATTTACAAAAAAATTATTGTAAAAAAATTGATTCGGTTAAAACATAAAAATTATTGTTACAATAATTTTTTGTAAATAAATAATGGAAATTAGGTAAATATTTAGTGTTATTATTTAAAAATATAAATTTGTTAATAAATGTTAGTTGAAACTGGACGGGTTTGTACTAAGTTTTGCACATATTGTAGGGTGGTACTCCAAGATTGAAAGTTACTGCTATTCCACATTTTCCAAAAGTTGAAAGGAAAGAGGATGTATCGACTTCCACAAATCATAGAAAAATTAAAGTACGAAAATTTGCACAAGAGAAACCAGAACCTCTTCCTGCCCCTACAATAGTAAAACAAGAAAAACCAGAACAACAGTATTCTTTACTAGATATACAAAAACACGTTAATCAGCCGGTCACAAAACCGTCTTCAAAAAAATCCAAGAAAAAAAAGTGAATATTAGCCTTATAAAATAATTATTTAAATTTTGTTTTGATTAATTTTATTATTATTATTATTATTATTTTTTTTTTTTGTAGGAGTCCAAAAAAAGGTTCCATAGTAGTTGATCCATTAGATATAAAGAATGAACCTGATCAAAATTTTGCTCATCCATTAAGTAGTTGCGTAACTTACAATGAAACTCAAATATTTTCATACAGGTATAAATAATTAAATATTTGTTCTTTTAATGTTTAACAAATTTTATTATTGAATTAATAATTTTAGTGATATGGACACAAATGATGTGAAACCAAAAGATAGATTAGCAATATTAGAAGCAGAAAATTTACAATTAAAAACAAAATATTCACAATTAATAAATGATTATGTACAAATGAAAACCGAGAAAATTCAATTGAAAGCTGAATTGGATGCAGCCCTAGCAGCGAATCAAAAGCTAATTATTGTTAAAAATAGTTTAGTGACTACAATTCAAACACTTGGAAAAAGTAAGAAAAATTGTATACATACTATTAATTTATGATATTGGAACTATCACGTAAATAAATGTCTTTATTATTATTGAGAGCAATGGATAGGACTTAAGAAGAAATTTAAATATTTAGTATTTATTCAGAAAATTTCTCTGTAGAGCAAATATCTTTGTATTACAAATAAGTGTTTCGAATACAATGTAGTCACCATCTGACACGACGGACCCTTTTCGTGTTTTTTATTATATATAAATAAAAAAGTTGTTTTATTTGATGTAAACTAATTTTGCGCTTATGATTATTGATAAATTCAAAAAAATTAATGGTTATTGAAGCGGATAAGATAGTATTAAATTGAAAAAAATTAATGTCATATTTTTTTATTAAATAGTGTCAGAACCAGTGCGCGTAACCAGTGGACCAGTTCAATTATTTCCATCAACATTACAAATCGATCCATCGAGTATACAACACACTGCTGAAGTATCCGACACAATTATTGGTTTCTAAAATAAGAATTTAAAAAAATGTTTTTGATGTTCCCACAGTGTGTTTTTTGTGTCCTATATACTGCGTTAGTACAAAAACAAACACTAGAATTTTTTATTTTATTTTTTTATATGAAAAAAAAAATTGTTTCTCAAGTGTAAAGCGTGTTTACTAATAACTTAGATTACATCATACATTACACTCATGTAAAAAATAATTATTTAGAATACTTATTTCAGTTTTTTAATTCATAGACATAAGAAGTATAAGTAAAAGCTGATAGATTTATCAGTGGGCCCAAGATCCGCTTTATATATTTTAGTCTAAGAAATTTGTGCTCTATATGATAATTTAGCGGTTGGCAGTTTGCTTACGAACGCTTTTATTGACTCACACTATAAAAATTAATATGAATAATTTTCTTTTTTAATCTGAAAACTTTTGAGTTCAGCTGGACTGTCTCAATTGATTCTTACAATTTGTTTAGGTTACTTTATTTTTCTTTGAAAACTGCTATAATCTGAAATCTTCAATTATCGTAAACAGAAATCATATTTTCACGAATTTTAACGAGAAATAAAGTCACCCACCTTCGGTAACGATGGGGAACTTTAATAAAATATTTTCTACTCTAATATCAATTGTAAGTACTGTTTTGAATTCAAACATATGTACTTTTAAAGGAAATTTGGGCCCACTTTTTATCATCTATGTGGGTATGTGGGATTGAAGCGTAATTAACTAATGAATTGAATCTTGATTAATTTTAATTCAGAAAATTATTTTGGTGCGTGTATGTAATTTTGAAAAAATGTTCCAAGTTTAACTATATGATTATGGATTGAAAATTTTTGAATGCGATTTTTGTCGTTCTGAATGATTTATGTTGTGAGTAATCAATTAAATCACTGTATTATTTTTAAATATTTTTATTTTGTAATAATTATTAAATATTGTATAAACAAAGATAAAAAAATTTATTTAATATTAAAAATTATATAATTTCATTTTAATTTGTTTTTATTTGCCCTAAAAGAATTTAGTATTTAAAATAAGTAATCTAAAACGATCATTTGATTGCTTTTTCAGATTAATTTATGAAATTACGTTATCAATTCCATTATTTGATTAAAGGTTTTAACGTATAGATTTGAAATAAGAATAATTTATTTTCGAACTACAACTTACACTGCTAAAAATTTCAGGAACTCGCAGTGAAATAAAACACTTTTTTGCTCTAAATCACAATCAAATTTGATAATTCAAATTTTAAGAATCGACGATTTTGTATTCATTTATCAAAATCATTATTTTTGTTCACTCTACAAATTCTTACAGGATTCGATTCAGGTAAAAATTTAACATAAGTATTATTGAAAAACTATCAGGAAACCCAAATGCGAACGAAGAAATTTATCGAGTTTTTCTTTTAGTTTGCACTTCAGTTAATGTCCATTCTCTAGAATACAATATTTACACGCTAGAGAATGTTTCATAAATTGTTGAAAATTTTCGTGTAGATTTAAATCAATTTAAAAAATTTCTAGGTACTAAATTAGAATAAATAAGAGATGCTTTAGTTCATTTTTTCCCATGGACAGTGGGACTTTTTTTACATAACTTGTGAATTGAATTATCATCTAACTAAAGCGAAGAAATGCAATAATTCCAGTATCAAGATCGTGTAAGGCAGATAATATTAAATACAAAATATTTAATCGCCTTAAAATAATTAAAAGTATACGTTCCACTTATTCGAGTCCTGTAATTGTATTTGCTTCCAATAAAAACTACCAACAAGAGGAATCACTACCTTCTCTCTAGCGTATCTTATTACGTAATGAAATTAATAAAAGAAAAATAAATATGTTTATTTATCATGTTTTTAAAATATGTTAAATAAATTTTAAAGCCTAATTATAATAATTCTGAACCCGCGTTTCAAGATGTTTTCAAATAGGATGCAGGGACCATGTGGTTCTAGAGAATATTTTTTTTATTCACTGTTATTAACCCCAATGCTTACCTCTTTGTTATGATTTTGAAAAAAAAGGCATATTTAAAAAGAAAAGAATGTTTTTTTTTTTTAAATTTGTAAGCATTTATTTACAAAAAAATATATAGATGGAAAATTTATTAATGCTCTAATAACACGATTAAAAAATCCTTTAGCAAAACGTTCTTACATACATGAAATGTTATGGGTTCATAATAAATAATTATAGGTTTTTTTTTGTTTTTACTTTTATACATCTCGTCTTTTACAATTTGTGAATTTTAATAGTTATCATCTAACGATTTATCGTTTTCGATTTAGTCATTTCAAAAGTTGAAAACGGAATAAGATATACTAACGACCGATAATATTCTTTGTTAGAAAAAAATATTATGCGTTAGTGTGTAATAACATTTTCATCTCCTTTTTCGTACCAATTATAACAAATTCGTTTTTTTTTTACCTACATTAGGTGTTATAGACAGACCATAAAAAGGTGTATTGGCACGAAATTTCCGTTTTCACTTTTTTTATTCAACAAACATTATCGTCATTTAATCATAAAAAATAAATTATAAGTATTAATAATGGAGGAATAGATTTATAACATGAAAAAATAAATAATATCAAACTATTTGCTTTTTAAAAAAATTTGTAGTCACTAATTAAAATCCAATTATTGATACTATTAAAAATGATTTTCACAGTTTTCGTAATTATTTCTAATTTAAAAAAATAGATTCAAATTTCAAAATAAAAATATTCAAAGGGAATTTAAGACTTTATACAAAGCTTTTTAAGAGTTGGTTTCGAAATCCCTTGAAATCTTTTACAACTTATATCCATAATACTGCTTTTTAAACGTTATCCTCTTAAACTATAACAGTTACGTGGATGACTCACAGCCACAGCTATACGAATTTTCTTGACTTGTTTGGCCTTTTCTCTCTCTAAAAATAAATTAAATTATTAATTCTCAAAAAAACACCCCCGGCTTATATATATATATATGATTACATAGGTATAACAATGGCGCGTAAATATTAGCAATAGCATTAGGAAGTTTTTCTTTTTAATTATAGCCCAAAATAGGGTTGTTTACTATAATTAAAAAGTATCTCAAATTGTTGATTTTCTAATAGTCACAAAAAAACACACGATATCTTGCCTTAAAATTTAACACTTTTTTATTTCCGTAAAGACGCTGTCTGCCATTTTGATGACGTAATACTGGTATTTAGTCACCAAAACTGTGAGAATACTGGTATAAAACATTAAGAACAAAATAAAGCCTAACACTTTCGAACATATTTTTACCATGGTCTTATAGAAGGTTTGAATATTCAATGTTATAAATGTATAACCAAAAGTGTATTATTAATGGATATAATTATAAGTCACCGTGGATACAAGCAGACTATGGACAAATTTTGTTACATAAAAACTTGTCTTAGTGGATGTAAAAACATTTTATTTTAATATTCTGTTATGAACTAATATGCGCTCTGTTTGAAATTTACTCTGTTGTTACTGTAGCGCTATCCTAATTAAACGCATTTTGAATTACAATTTTTCATATTTAGATATTACAATGGCAGTTTATGTTTTAGGTCACGTGATTAAAGATTAAATTTATCGAACTTTTAAATGACTCAAATTCAGAATGTTTAAGTATATTTCTATATAAATTTTAATTTTTGTCAAATTTCATAATTTACGTTTCACTGCCGGAAGTACAACATATTTTACATTAAAATGTGAAACTAAACTTAATATACCATATAGAAAACATGAAAATTAATTTTAAATCAATTCAAATTATAGTTAAATTATTACTTAGTAAATAGCAATACTTACTTCGATTTAATGTGGTTGGTAGTGTATACATAACAGCTTTCCCTTGAGAACGCGTCCTCATTGTAGACTGATTACTGGAATTGTTGTTAGTTGTGGTTTCAGCGACTGCTGGTTGAGTCAATTTAATATTTTCCAATTCCTTTTGTAATTCTTCTTTTTCTCGTATTATTTTACGATTTAAGATACATTCCATTGCTGGTGTATATCCTTCATATTTTTTATCACCCATTTCCCATCGATTACTTTTAAGATTATTATTTAAACGTTCTTGCGCCCGATTTATCACATCAATCATTGCATATGTGGGGTTTAATTTTGATATATCAATATTAAATATATTTGATTCAGAAGTATCACTATTTTCTGTATTTTTGCGTGATCGATTATCACAACTCATTTTAATAAGTTTTTCTGGATTCGAAGATAAAACATCAGCCCAATTGAAAGAGTTACGAGATAATCTGGGATGTGATCGTAATTTTGGTTTTTTTAACATGACTTGTGAGTTTACACCAAACGGTTTACGGTCATACATCATTGCTATTTTCGTTGGTATTTTATATATACCACGCATATTCCTATTTTCTGAATTTTTTTTCACTTTCTTAAGTAATAATTTCTTCTTGTTAAGCATATCACAGTTTTGATCAAAGTCTAGATAATTATCGTTACTATAGCCAAATTCAAACAAACCCGTACACAATAATTTTCTACAATAATCGAAATCGGGTTTTTGTTCAAAGTCTAAATTTTTTACATAATCTAAATATTTATAAATACATGTAGGAAATGAATTACCTAACACTTGTGTAAGAAAGTTTTCTAAATTATCCATTGCATCACATTTAAATCTGTGGATTTGATCCGGATCATCAATTTCTAATAAATGATCCCATGGAAGTTTTGATGTTAACCAGTATAACATATTATAACCTAAACTTTCTAAATCAGATCGCCGTGATGTACAACCTCTATGCGCATCACGTGAACAAAATTGCACGGTACCAGCATGAGCTTTACGTTCATCATCACAATATTCTTTATGTTCACCGCCACTGGTTAAAAAACGACTAGCTAATCCATAATCAAGTAAATACACTTGATTTGGACACTTTTCTCGATAGCCACATGCTCGAATTAATCGCTGTGATTTAAATTTTTTTGAATAATTCAACCATTTATCTCGATCTTTTTTGTATTCGGTACCCAATAATAAATTCGATCCTTTTATATCTGAATGAACGTATCCTTTGCTATGTAAATATTCAAGAATATCCAAGACTTGTATTGATACAGTTAATACAGTTTTTAAGCTGAATTGTTTATTTTTCTTTTGGAAAATTGTTTCTAAGTCGGTACCATAACGGGGTAATATTAAGAATCGATATCGTTCTTTTAATGTTCGATAAGATCCCATTGCAACGTAATGCGGCATACCAATATCAAGAATCATTTTCTTGTTTAACCAATCTTGAACTGGGGGAAAAAAATTCATTAAATATCATATAGGGTATTATAATGAAAGTTGAGGCTGTTTTCTCAAGCTTTTGTAATCGTATACCTAGAGCTTCAGGTTTATGCTATATGAAATTAAATCTTTGAAATAAAAAATAAAATAAAAATTGCTTATATGGTCAACCAAAATTTTCGATTCGTAATATCTACGTTATTTTCTAAGGGCATTAAATTTATAAGATGAGTAACTGATTGCAGAAAGCGGTTTAACATGGGTATAATAAATTCGTTCGGTTTAAAGAAAATGACCATCAAAAATAAAAAAAACCCTTAGTCATAGTCAATGGATATAAACACATTGAAAAACAATGTGTTATCAGTTCAATCAACTTTACTCTCAATTTTACTTCCGTGATAGTTTCGCAGACAGTGCTTAGCTATTAGACCAAGAATGAGATCGGTGGTTAGCGTGTTTTATCACTTTTTTGTTATGATTTAGATAAAGATTACTATTGTTTCACGAAAATACTATCCCGGCATAATGTTGTCTCTGTTTGAAAACGAAACCAAATATTTAGATCGATCCTGTAAAATATTACGTAATAAAATAATTATATCATTCGTGTATTAAGCAGCTTAATTTCCGAAAACGATCCAATAATTCTTATTTCTACGGATAAAAACTCGCCGCAAAATTTCGACAGTAGAATTTATGTCATTGTGTGATGCGTCAAATGAAAAATGATATTGAAAATAATGACAACCACAAATTCAAAAGCCCATTTTTACCGCTTTTGATCAAGCCATTTTCAATTTGTTTTAATAAAAATTTAACACTTTCTTTTTGTTCTTAGAGATATACCGGCCTAAATTAAATAATATGTAAACCAGGGGATTATTTTGTATAAAGGTTTATTAATTTAATGCTATTTTTGTACTTAGTTTTTAACTTTGATTCATTACATTAAACTAAAACTTGCAATAACAAATTCGGGGTAACAACCTCTGTATAAATTTAACAACAAAAAATAAGAGAAAGAGCTTACTCATTTCCAGCTTCCCTGCTCGTAAATAAAAATTCATTTCAACAAATAATGGACCATTATCGTGTGGTTCAACTTTCGCAACATATTCTTCATGACCACTTGTTTCCTGGTTTGACGAATCTGATACTAAATATATTTTTCCAAATGCTCCAGATCCAACTAATTTACCTAAACGCCATTTTTTCGATTTAATATCTGTTATTACATCACCACATTTAATATCTTCCGGAATGACTTCATTATGTACACGCTTTCGTGGTAATGGTTGTTCTAATGTTTCAGAACTGCGTCTTCGTCGCATTATGATCTAATATACCTGAAAAAAATTATTAAAGAAAAATCTTTTTAGAAATTTTGCTTGATGTACTATAATACTATAATTAAAAGGCAAACCAATAATCAAACCTTTTAAATCCAACATATTACTGTAAAATAACATTAAAAAAATAAAACCAATAATTTAGTACATTGTATTCCCTGACTAATTATTAAATATTAAATAATATCGTAGCATTTCATACCCCTGGAAAGGTAGCAAACCATGGGATGTCTGTGAAATGGAACTTATCGGCGCTCCAAAAGATGACCAAGAAATGTTTCAAAGCTAAGTAAAAATTTTGAATGTTTAGTGATTAAGTCGTTCTCGGGTTAGTAGTATCGAATTTTTATTTAATATTACCCAGTTACCAACCTAAATCATGCATTCAATATGAAAAATAAATAAATTGATCAAACGTTTAATTAAGATACAACTTTCACTTCAATTAACTTACACAAAGTCATACACACTATAAAGACAAAAAATACGTATCTGATAAAAGGTTCCCCTGATAAAATATAGATCATAAGGATCAAAAAATCCTTACTTATAATAAATATTAATTTGTAAAAAAACACAAACAAATAAACTTGGATAATTGTTTTTATTCATAAAATAGCATAAAATACAATTTTATACAACAAATAACAGACTTGATCCACAAAATTTAAGTTTGATTAATTACACTAATTTACATTACTAAATTATACAAATGTTGTTTGATTTTCTTTAAAACACCACTGTTATTTGTGTATTTACGATAAAAATGGTATTTTAGAAAATATATACTTTTTTTCGAAAGTTAAAAATTATCCTTTCTAATTTAGTATAACAATATTGTTTAATTCTCTATTTCAGAATAATCAAATGAATAATATATATTAAATTATAATAATATAGTAAAAGTTACCTCATTTAATAAATTGTTTTCTTAAGGATAACAATGTTTCTAAATATTATTAACGGAAGCCATTTTAAAACTTTAAGATCAATACAAACGTCTTATTTTAATACCAATAGCAATGTTCGTTGAATAAGCAATACTACGATAATAATTTGTAGTGGTAATTCCTTGCAAAATCCGTTAAAAAATTTAAACGTGGGATTTTGTTTAAAATGGCGATATAAATATAATTAAGAAAATAATTAGAAATTAATAGATTTTAACAACTGGAGTAAACGTTTTTAAAAATATTTTTCTTTAAAAAGATTTTTTTTTTATAATTTTGACTATTCTTTGAACTAGAATATATTTTTATCATTTATTGAAACAAACATGATTTGAAAGATTTTTAACCAGAACATTATCCGGAAGAGATTCAAATAATATCGTAATTCTTTGACATTAAAACCATATGTGTTTTAAGACTTCGTAGAAAGGTCGACTTTCTCAAATAATGAACGGAGGCAAACTATTTGAATCAAATAGAACGTTTTCGTTTCAAGATTAATAGCAGCTCGGTGGGCTTCACATTACATCGTCATTTAAAGTCGTTGAGTCAATGATTTATATATTTAAATACGATTTCTGTTTAACAATATGCATAAGACCATGCGATAATATTTATGACGATTCATATACTACCTTTGTTTTTTGCTTTTGCTTGCATTTTTATTGAAACGTATCCAATATCTTCCATTCCCATTTTTGAAAAATAGGTAATCAGAATAATTGCTAAAGCAATAATTCAAAAATAACCCGTATATCAAAAACCTTGTAAAATCTATACTTATAGTTGGTATAATTCCTGTTTTGTTTATATTTTTTAAATCACGAGAAAACTCAACTTGGACTTAGAAAAACATTTTATTAAAAATAATAAACCAAATACATATCTCAAATGAAAATAAATAATCAAATAATTATAAATATGCAAAAAATATTGGATTAATAGAATCCTTCATCTTCAGTACTATCAGGATCAGAAGTTTGTGTAACAACTGTGGCTAGCATATGCTGGGGTATTTCACTACCTCGTACCACAATATTATAGCAAACCAATTCCATTTTAGTTAAACTTTGTTTCAAAATATAACATTTTCTATTTATTTCTTTACTATTGTGTGCATTACTAATACCTAAGAAGCCTTTATAAATATTTCGTACGAAATCACATGTTTGAAAACAACCCTCAACGTTTCCCGAACTTAAATTGTTAATACATTTACGCATTAATTCACCAGTCAAATCAGCTAAACCTAGGATATATTCAGACGGCGGTAATAAAGTACATATTTCCCGTTCGTTGCGTGGACTATCGTTTGGTGGAGATGAATCTTCAGATGATTTCAATTTTTTATCGAAATCTGTTACCATATATTTCAAAGTTTTTTGAATAACATTAAAATCTTCAATTGTTTTGTTGCTTAAATATTGAAAAAAGGTTAATGCTTCAATATATTCCTGTAGACCGGCTGAGTAAGCACGGAAAAATTGATAAGGATCTTGATTTTCCAATTCGAATGCAACCACTTTGAAAAAAGCATTCACTAATGTTGATAAACGTTGTTCAGCTTCTTTTAAAATGCTATCCTTCTTGCTATCCCTATCGACGTTATGCAGAAGAAATATAATCCGTTTACTTTCGATTGTAATATCGCGACTGGTTTTAACAATTCGCTCATAACGATCATGTTTTGCATCTAATTCAGTTGAATATTGTTTAAACATCTGAATAACTGGTGAATTTTCGTTAATACTTTCCATTACTTCGCGACTTTTATCACCAACAACAATCGATTTCGATTTATCCACATTACGATGTCCTCCATATCGACGATGGTGAGAATTTCTTCCACCGTAACCTATTCGTAAAAATAGTTTAAAATAATAATTACCAATTTAGCTTATTGTTTTACCTTTTCCAGACATTTGTAAGCAATTTTAGAAAGTTGTAAAATTTATTCTGATGGTTTATTTATTATCCTGCAATCGGTGCTAAAACCAAACTATACGGTTATGTTAATAATATATTTGAAATTGAATTGGGGTGTGTTCATAGAATTGAGTAATGTCAAAGCAAACACAGGAAATAATTTTTTTATACCACGATAATCTTATAATATGACATAAAAACCCAAACCCAAACCCATGATCATATTATAGTACCCCATGCAATTTAGCAACAACCATTGGAATAATCTGGCAACAAAGAGCAATAAAGCGAAAAACTTTTCTTACATGACGATTACCTGCTGAACTTACCCTATAAAAATGTCAAAACTTTACATGTAATGTGACTTATCGACTTGCCAAAACTAGTGTAATAAACAAAAAGGTTAAATGTCTTGAATATTTTTCGAAATTAAGAATTCGATTCATTTGTGATTAGTTATTATTTTCAATTGATAAATAAAATTCAAAATTGAAATAATGAGTGACGATGATGGTAGTGAGTTTGGTTTTGAATCCGAACATTTAGCATTAAAAAATAATAAGGATTATCATAAATTAATAAAATATATATCAATTTTGGAAGCACAGCGGACACAAGCTATACGAGATATCGATACATTAAAATGCATCGAAAAGAAAATATTAGAAGATCCGGAAAGTTTGCTAAAAAATTTAAAAAATGGTGTAAATTTAAATATACCAAATCGACAAATTATTGCTGAAATACCGAAAATTGATTGGATTAAATATTCAAAATATTTACCAAGCGATTTTCAATTGCCTGTTGAAAGTGTAAAAACTGAAAAGAAAACCGAGAATATAAACGAAATTGTTAATCAAATTAATGATGAAAAGAAAACTGAATCACATAATCGATTGTGGACAGTCGAAGAACAAAAACGATTAGAAGAACTGTTAGTAATTTATCCACCTGAACCAGTGGAAATGAGACGTTTTGCAAAAATTGCAAAAGCATTAGGAAATCGTTCGACAAAACAAGTTTGTAGCCGTGTTCAAAAATACTTTATTAAATTGCATAAAGCAGGTCTACCGATTCCTGGACGAATTCCAAAAACAATTGATAAGAAAGGTTTGTTTAAGTTCGTTGTTAAAATTAAAAGATAATTAAAATCGAAAATCTTGAAAATCCATCTACTTTCCCCATTCATATATAGTCTCAAAAATTTTGTTTCTCAAAATAAGAACAATTTTTTTTTCGATAATTCTCTGTTAATTTTTAGTATGAAGTTAAAAATTTTTATACAATTTGTCTTAATAATTTGTTGTATTATATGAAAGCTGAATTTTATTATTAAATTACTTTCCTTACAAGCGTGATATTCGAAAAATTGAATGTTTTTCTTTTATTACAGGCATGAACCACAAACATCAGCGTTTTAATCGATTTTTATACCGTCCCTCAACATTTTTTCCGAATAATGAAGTACCCGTTCATATGAGTGAATTTGATGACGATGTTCCAGGACCCAGTTCACAAGCATACTCTAATAACGTCGCTTTATCATATCCTATAAAGACTGAAACAAATCAAATGAATAACGATTCAGATGATTCTCAAATAAGCTCATCTAAATATGAAATAAATCGTAAAATTGATTTATTACGTAAAGTTAAAGCGGATAAAGAACGTGGTGTTTCATATTGTGTGCATACTAATTTTAAATGTAACTTTTGCTGTGAATTTCCAATAGTTGGTACCCGGTGGCAATGTGATGATTGTACTTCAGTAAATTTTTGTAGCGATTGTGTTGTAAATCAAATAGATTCCAACAAACCACATTCATTTTTCCATCGTATAACGCCTATAAGATATGCTAAAACACAATTGACCAACGATATGCTTTCTAATAAAGACGAATTAAATCAACGAAATTTCTTGATTGCTAATAGTTTAAGTAATAGTTTAACAAACACTATGGTAAATGCTGGTGATGAAGGGGATGTGAAAATTAAAGAAGAACCATCGAATAATATTTACGATGAGGATTATTTTCCAAGCAGTTTTGGCGAAAGTAGTGAAACACAGTATTATAATTATTTAGACCCTAATTTTTTACCAGAATAAAATATTTTTTCAATTTTAACAATTTGCACTTATATTTTCTAATCCGTTCCTATTCTTAGGTACTTATTTATATTACTGATATATTATAACAAGGTGGTTTTTAGGATTTTATGATTCATTCAAATATAACCAGAAAAAAGTGGTCCGTTTTTTGGAAAAACATCACCATAAGGTTTTTTTTAACAATCAGTCGATTAATTTCTGAAATATCGCATGCAATTGCTTTGGAGTCTTTGTAAAGGTTTCACATTTTATCTCAAAAACTGCTCATCCAATAAATGCACACGTTAGATAGCTGTGTTTGAAATTTAAAATTAATTTATTTCCATAATATGTGTATAGATGTCTATGTGTCGAATCGCAGTCATGATATGAACCATTTATCTCCATTTTTTTGTATTTAACTTTAATTGAAACCAAAAAATTTCGCTAATAATACATACAATATAAGCCCTATAACAATGCTATGACACAAAATTATATACTTTGAAAGAAAAAATATATATCCTAGTAACAGAAAATCTGTGAAATATGTGAAAAGAAGTCTGGATGGATAAAGTTTCCGAGGCAATTAGTTAAAAATTAGGTAATGGGTAAAAAGTATTCACTGAAAAAAAAAAAAATTAAATAAAAATCAAAGTAATAATAAATAATATTTATTTTAACAACTTTGGTTTATAGCATTAATAAATATGACTAGATACTATTAAGTTAGTGAGGAAGTTATTCTTATTGACAAGAATATTGAAAAGAGTACAGTCTTATGAAATAACTTTTTGAATCCATGGTATATAATCTGAAACTCTTGTATATAATCCTGGTAAACGTGGTCTAGCACATCCAATACCTGTCGATACAATTCCTATTACCATTTTCTTTCCTTCAGTACGAATCATTAGAGGACCACCACTATCAGCCTGAAATTAATTTAAATCGATTTAATACAGAATTATATATAATTCAGTACGATTTGTTTACCCAACAAGAGTCTTTGCCTCCATTTTCCACGCCAGCACACATTTGACTATCTCGTATTATGGTTTTCTTTCCATTGGAATGATACCAATTATTACATTTTAAATTTTCAAATACCTTCACATTTACACGTTGTAAAATATCGGCCCTTCCTGCTGCTGTAATATGAAGATGATTTATAGAGTTGTAAACAGAGAAGCACTCAGAGAGACGTAACAAGTGGAAATTAATGCCATTCAGAATTGTCTACCATTAGAGATGTTGACTACATTTTTTTTTATTACTTCGACTGAAGTTATTTTTATTAAATCTTTCAAAATAAACATGATATTAACATTCAGAATCCGTAATTGAATAAAGAGGGATAGATGAGCTTATGGCGTCAAATGTAACTTTCTCCATAGAAATTACATGTAAAATATCGCTTTCAAGATTAAGAGGGATATATATGCTTTGAAAGCTTATAACTTCTTTGTTTTTGAATCAATTTTAATCTAATTTTCAAGTCTTGTTTTGGTATTGAGTCTAGTTTTACATTTTGATGTGAAAATATAGCTAATTTAGAATCATTCAACATCCCTATTCATAGACTAAAACGTCTTAGCATAAGCACCAACTATGATATCTCTATATATATATTTATATTTATCCTAACAAAAAAATACGACAATCGAAATTTATTTCAAATTAATATCTAAAAGATTGTACAGCGTGTTCAGTTGTTTACCAAATTTAAAATTATTTAAATACAAAAATTGTTTTAAATCTGAATAAATTAGATAATTTATCATAAATTTCAGAAATTATGTTTTAAATAGATACGAAAGATTCAGATCATCGCATTTTTTTGTCGTTAAGCATATTTTCCCATGAAAAAAAATTACGTTAATATTGTTATATCCTAAGATCATATACTGATAAATATGGCAAACATATGTTAGTTATATAAATTTTAATGATCTATACTAAATTAAGAAAGAAAAACAATATTAATAAAAAACACAAAGAATCACAAAAACGTTGAAAAGTCTTCAAAGCGCATGATCATAGTAGTGTTGCAAACAGATGATTCCAACACTATGTGTATGTCCAATATGTGTTGTTAATTTAAGCAAGCCTACTACTCGCGTTAGTAGGCTTGCGCATTAACACATTTTCAACATGTATGTTTAATATTGTCAATCTACCCTACACAATACTTTTCATATTTAGAAGTATATGATCTAAGGTTATATAAAAAATATGGCCTAATAATCACTTACTGGTATTTTCGTTTAACCATCCCCAACCAATGACTGTTGCATCAGATCCTTCAAATTTACTGTAACTTGAATCATAAACAGAATTCGCAAAGCATGCTGGTTGAACATTATTGGACCAATTAATATTTGTTTTCATTTGAATCATTGCAATATCATTTTGTACACGATTACATGTATATTCTGGATGTACAATGATACTTTTCACATCCATTTGATATGATCTTCCAGAGTTTTTCTCGCGCAAATCATATTGAGCGATTGTAACTTTTAATTGTTTTGGTATCAAAAAATCACCAGTACCACTGAAAAATAAATTAAGTTATATGTAGTTGAAACCCAATTACATGGAGCATATAAAATCAGAAACATTCACATCTCAGGAGTATGTAAACTAGCGGTTCACTGTGTACTTCTTGCTTATGGTTCACTGTTGGCCATGAGCAATGACATTAAGATTATATAGTATGCGTGAGGAAAAATTTTTTATTTATTTTGAACACAAAAATTTATTTTTTGAAATATACACTGTTTAACTGCCCGTTCAAATTACCCCTGGTGGACAATATAATGCGCTTAAACTAGTAAATGCGCTTAAACTTGTACATGATAGTATAATGGTAAATACTTGAGTATCACGGTGGGACATGGTTCACTGTTGGGCAGTTTACTCTACATGCTTTTTGTATACACAAAAGAGAAAAAAATTGGCTATGCAGTGAATAGTTCATTCTACTACAGCGTTGCCAGTTTATACCACTTTCCCCGAATTAGATTTAAAAAATGTTGCGCTACAAATAAACGAGCTATTATAATATAGATAACATTATTGGTTGAAAAAAAAACTTCTACTTTGAGTATTTGTGGCAATTTTGTTCTACTGTAGCCTGTAGGAAATGAATTTCGTGTCTTATTTATTATGGTAATTTTGTACTAACTCAAAATTACTGACCTGCAAATGCAATGTGCAGCTGTTACAATCCAACGTTTATTAACAATGCTACCTCCACAAAAATGTCCACCATGTCGAGTAATTGATACCATCCATGGAAACTGGCCAGGTATTGTTGCACTTCCACCAACAATTCGAGCTCCTCTGTTTATGACTGATTTACCACACTCGATGTCTGACACTTAAAATTAATTAAAAAATAAATTTTATTTACATGAACAATAAAATAAAAAAATAAAAGTCCACTTTATTTATTTGTTTAACGATTTGTTGTCTATTTTTCAAGATATGTATGGCCTAAAATGGCTTCGAAAAATCAAACTTTGAGTCAGATTTTGATAATATATCAGAAGCCATACGTTTAGTTGTTAAATAGACGTTTGACTTTTTCTCAAATTTTCGCAATATCCGAGTACGTTCTTTTTTACAAAAATCGAAAAAATCACAAAAATAATTTTAATATAGTTTTTTTGGGAAATTCTTACCCGAAAATTCAAAAACAATATTTATTCAACGATCTGTGATAAAGTTTCTGAGTTATCATCCCAGATCCGATTCTAAGGTTTATTTCACGCGCCTTTTCTTGTTTTAAAAAATTGTTACAAAAATAGATTCCGATCATATAGGTCTCATCAGCTTCTTCAGTTTTACTCCTGTGTAAAATATTTGAATACTGTTTCATGTATTTCTAGAAATATGTGCTGAATTTTTTCGTAAGAATCTGCACTATTAATGCAAATGCAGTCATATTGCACTTAGATTCAATGTTTTTACTGCAGAATCAATTGTAAAACTTAATAATGAAATAACTGAAAATCACTGGTACTCACAATTAATATAGGCAAAACATTGATGAAAAAATGTTAGAATTACTAGGATCATTAATAAATTCATGATTAACAAATTCATTAACAATCAAGGCAAATTAATTAAAACATTAACTTTCCAAAAAAAAAAAAAAACCAATAAAACTAAAAACTTAAAAACTAAAATCAGTTTTAATTTAAAACTAAGCATCTTAATTAAAATTTTTGTTAATTTATATATGTTCTGATGTCGGATAAGTCAGAAAATTGACGAAAAACAATTATTTTGATCGGTGGGAGATTCATATTAAAAATGATGTACTTTACCCTTCTCCATAATCCAAGGTGCAAAATAACAATAAAAAAAATGCATTGAATGGGTATTTAATTTATTTTAAATAATTATAATTAGTACTTTGGCAATGGCAAAGAGACAATTATTGATTGATAAATGAATTAATAATGCATTAGTACAGATACAGTGGCGCATTTGGATGGAAAATTCTTTTGTTTTCTTTATCTGCAAGTGTAAAATGCTAAATTGACAATATTTTGGGTATTTCCCGAAAATATTAAAAATCTGTAGGTGAATTGAGCTAGTTTTGTTCAAATTCCAGTTGAGGTAGTCAAACTTCCAGCGTCTCCCATCGTACTCAAACCAAATTTTCTTGTTCTGATGATTTTCCTGACCTCCATAAGTATTTTTAAAGTTTAGTGCACCTTTATAATTCCTTCCTCCGTATTGAATTGGAGAGTTGAAGGCCAATTGGAATGAAATTATTTTTAAGGACGTTTAGAGAGTATTATTTCGAGTTTTTGTGTTTTAAAACCTTCGCATTAGTAGTGGGAAACAAATTCGATCGTCAATAGTAATTTAGTAACAATAGTGATTTAGTCGGAGCCAAGTAGCTGAAAAAGTTAACGTCTCCAACACACCTTGAAGTTTGGCTTTTTGGTTTGGGAGTCTATGATTGAACTGGAATCCTGGCAGCGACATTTTGTCAATGATAATTAAGGATCTGGTACATTGATTAAGTATTGTAGTTTAATCAATAAGAATGAAGAAATCGGCTGGTTTTCTGTAGTTTTCGCCTAACAAACTCCTTTGATTTGTGGATGAACACATATTGGGGAATCTGAGGTAATGGCACTCACGAGATAATTACGCTCTCTTCAATAACTCACTGAATACGATGCATAAAAACACATCACCGAGGTTTGGGAGTGTGGAGCTTAATGTTTGTGCCTACGGCGATAAGTAAAATCCATCGGTTCACACCGTATAAGACCGCATATCTGAACGCCATTACCTCTAATTGAATGCTAAGAAATCTAAAAAAATCACGGCTAAAGTGGCTTGGCCACTTACTGCGTGCAAGTTTACGTTGTAAACTTGCTAGCTTTATGAGTCATTTTTATACAATGGTAACCCAATGGAGAAGCATAAGTTTCCTTACAATCACGAGTATAATGCTAACGAGTTTGGAATCACATTCCTCACAGTTCCAAAAAAGTGTTTGCAGAAAATGATCTATGGAAAACAGAACAGTTATAAGCGACGAACGAGGCATTATTTTACAAATTGATTTCATTTATTTTGTACAAACAAGTTTATTAATAAATGATATGTTAAGAAGTTAATAACCGATTAAAGCTTTGTTATTTTTTTTTTCTACTAGTAATAATTCCTCTGCTTCAACTTAGCAGTAAATTTTTCCAATCGAATGCGCTACTACAATCTAAACTACATATTAATAACGCAAAACATCTCACCTTGCACTTAATATCAATTTTACCTTAAGGTTTCCATTATTTATTCAATAATTTTTTCCAATGAATAATAATAATATTATTGAATATGAATACTGTGATGTACACACGCACTATCGCAATTATTACTTAATTATATTAAAATTTTTCCATTTAAAAATCATGTCCTTTAATTTTTCCTATCTAGGTATGTGTGTAGGTATATGAAAACAAAATATAATTATATAAATCAATAAATAAAACTTTTCAAACTCTATTAAATATGTAATCGAATATGTTTGTAGAAGAAAATTTTACAAATTCATTAAAAGTGTTTTGATAATATGAAAGTTGAATCCTGTAGAAATTAAAAAGTTTTATGTTTTACAAAAGTTATGTTATATAGAGAGAGATACTTTTCAAGTAGGTATTTTATAATTTTAAATAATATTATCAAAAAATACTTATATTACATTATAATTATTATGTATTGTTATCATTTCTATACATAATACAATCACGGAGGTTATGGAATGGAATGAAAATTATGAGGGCTATACTATTCAAGAATTTAGATAAAAACTGTTTTTTTTTTCCAAAAAAAAAAAACTATATATTTGTCCTTTCATTTATATAAACGTAGGTACTCATGTAATTTTCTCATTTTAAAGACGCTTAATTTTTTTAAATCTATGAATTTTGAAAAAAATATATCATAAACTAAAATCAAACGCATCGATGTATGAGAATTCGACTAGATTGGAAACAAACCATACATGTTGTCTCATCTCTTGACTCCGAATTATGGAAATTAGTGTTTTAAACCATCATCCTACCCTATTTAAGAACTATTTAGCCCAAGTAGATGGTTTATCATCCTATTTAAGAACCATTAAGCCCAATTTGTAATGTATTTCCATGACAACAATCATTATTATTTTATGAATCCAACCTCAACTATAAATTTCCCAGCTGTTTCTTACAAAATCTAAAAAATTTGCCCCATTCAAATGCATATTATAAAAATTACTTATAATGTCCTTAAAAAATTTCCAAAATCGGCAAAGATGTAACTGCTTATAATATGCTTTCTTTTAGAGTAAAAAAAAATTCCCATAAAACGGAAAATGAATATTTTGATCCAATGTAGAATAGTCTTCATAATACTTCACCTGATGCTAAATAAAGAACGCTGGAAATCTTACCCGCGATGTACAGACAAAATGCGGTCTGTTAACGCGTAAAGTTTGACATAACGGATATGACTGGCAAGGCAGCAAATAATTGCCAAAAATCACAAAGCTGTATGTGCTTGTAGAGCTTTCACTAAAAAAAATGCTAGTAAAGCGGAAAACTTCAATTTTTTCCAACGTAGAATAGTCTTCATAATATTTCGACGGATGCAATTGAAAAATCGGAAATAAAATTCCGAAATGAAATGAAGTACGCTAAATATCTTATTCGGAATACTCATAGCTAAAATACGGTCTGATAACAAGGTAGCAAAAAATTGCGAAAAATCGTAAAGCCAAACCTGCTTGAAGCACTTTCGTTCAAAAAAGAAACTCATAAAGTGGAAAATTTAAATTTGTTTTCCAACGAAGAATAGTCTTCATAATACTTCACCTAATGCAATTGAAGAATCGAAGGTAAAATTCATAAATGAAAAGATTGTATGCTGGTAGTCCGTATTCGGGATACTCAGATAGCTAAAGTGCAGCCTAATAGCGTATAAATTTTATCATTGCCGGTAGATATGACCGTCAAGGCAGCTAAATATTGATCAATATCCCCCAAATTAGGAATCTACAATGTATACGCTATTGATGTGTGTTGTTTGTACGAGTTATAATATATGCCTAAGTAATAAATAATATTTATGTATAATATACTACTCTCATTGTATCAAGCACATACCTACTATATATAATATAAGTTACAATAATGTATTGTTTTCATAAATTTTAATGTATGCATCTAATAATTTACACAAATTCACGTATTATCATTGACTCACTGACATAATACTTAATTATATATTATGTATGAATATCGTATATTAATATCGTACGTATGAATTATCTATATATATGTACGTTATATGAAGGTTAGTGGCGCCTTCATTTTACCTTGATACTGAGTCAAATGTTATTGTTTTTTTTTTGTTTCGTAGTTTGTTCTTCATTAATGATTATTCTAATTTATTCTGATAGCTAGACTATTTAAATATTTATTGTTTTTGTGTATACTGGGTGTTTTAGACTATGGATGACCCTCCTCCCAGTGGTGGATATCCCAACAGGCTGAGTAGGCAGATTAGAGTCGGAAAACTTGATGTCAAAGCCAAAAAAGGGTATTTTTTGTGCCACCTAAGCTAAATGATTTTGTTGTAAAAATAATCTAGAAACTGACATATCGATCTCCAAGTTGACAAATCGTACTAATTAAAGAAAAAAGTATTGTAATTTGAACGATACTGCACATTACAAAATTGTAATTTCATAAGAAAAAAGTCATTGATATGAATGTGAAATAGGATATCGAATGGTAGAGATGGATATGGGCGGCAAAGAATAGCCTACTGGCAGCAAACTGCAAATGTGTAAATTTACCACTGCCTTCTCCTTACCCAAACTGCAAAATGTTTCGAAATTCTACATCTAATCATTAGATTTGGTTTACATGTCTGTAGCTATCACCTGTTTGAGAGAGTAGGCTTGCGTATGTCAAATAACTCAAAGAGCTACACCGCCGGGAATATAAATAATGGTATTGTTTCCTAAGCCGAACAGGCAACTGATAAGAAATCAGAGTAAGAGTAACGTTCTTAACCCCCAGTTTGAGGATTGGCATCAAGGCAGCTGTGAATATTCACAAATTCAATAATCCCAAGTTAAAATTCTCAAGCTTAAGTCGGACTGACACATCATCTCTCGGATGTTAGAGATAAGATTTGACAATCAAAAAGTGTCTTCAAAATGTTGACAAGATCTATCTTTTTTGAGTATTAAAAATTGGAAGTCTATGACGCTATGGTGGTTTTGCTGACGGAGATGACTTATGGCCTGTGCTATTGACTGAAGTGCTTTTCTAATTAAAAGTATGGTTGTATACAGTTTCAATAAAACCAGGAGCTAAAAAACATATCCTAAGCATTCGACATGGCTGATAGAATTTTAATTTGAAGTTTTACTTTCAAAGATTTATTTTGGATTTTAGATGATGGAGTGTGCAAACGAGCTGGAACACCTAGTACAGATAAATCATTCACTATATTTGACACACAAAACTATCTTTGGGTGTGAAATTACAAATTTTGAATATTTTGAGTAGAAAGACAAGGATTTTTGAGACTACAATAACATAATTTGCTAGAATTTTTAAAACATTATTTTATCCTACACAAGTTGAAAGAATTGACAGGAAAAAACTAGAAATAAAATATACACTAAATTACAATTTGCGTTAGAAGATAACGATAAATAAAGTATATTGTATTTATTACGTGATGAAATTAAAATGAAACTTTCAGCCAGAGAAATTCTTACGAGACGAACCAAACTTTTGCATGTTCTGAAATTCGTGATGTTTTTTGAAATAGACATAGTATTAAATGAAAATCAATCAGTATAAATTTTTTGAAATGTGATTGTGATTTGTGATATCACTTAATAGCACATTTGATTTAAATAGTAATGAATTTGAATAATAAGTTTGAATTTAGATAGTGTAATTACTAATTAGTACCTTATGATAAGGTACTCAAATATAAGAATTATAACCATTTACAATAAGGCTTAAAATATTAAATTTTTGCGAAAAATTTTGTTAAAAATTGTAATCTTTAAGAAATAAAAACTATTTTAATAGGATTTAACAGTATTTTATTGCTACCTTTACTAATAACTCCATATACATAGTGAAATGTAATTATCATTTTAAAATCTGTTAAAAAGAAACGAATACCGCGACACGGTCATTTCTCACTTGCGGGTATTCGCGGATACGGATACGGTTATTGATTGCCATGTACACATGGGTATTGTTTCTCAAAGGAAAAAAGAACAGAAGTAGATATGCGCGCTGTCTCTTTATGATCTGTGATATTTGGTTACACTTATCTACAAGAAAACTTATCTTCGTAAATTATATTCTATTCTTTAATTTTTTACTTATAAAAAAGTGTGATTAATATGGATTTCAGAATGCTTGTTGACAAGCTGTTTTAACTTTCAACAACAATTTTATGAAAATTCAATAATACTTCACACTTATAGTTTATAAATGCAATAAATGAGAAAGTTAAAAATGCATCTGCACTCAATAAAATACAGTCCAATATTGCAAATTACGATGATTATATATGATAGACATGCATAACCTTTTGCAAACTGCAGACACAGACACTAATATTATATTAATAATACGATTTGATAATTTCATTTCTATCCATCTGTAGCACGTGCCTGTAAAATATATTATTTTATATTGTGTAATAAAATTTTGCATAAAATTAGTTTACCGTTAAAAATTACTTTTATTATTTTAGCTTGTTACTAGAGGCTATATATTGCATCTGCTTTTGACTTAGTGGAAAAGAATTATTCTTGGCATAGGTATATGAAATATATGAGGTATTTCTATATTAAATTTAGTGTAAAATTTGTAACGCTAGATAATATTGAAGACACTAACCAAATTTTCGTATGGACGTTTATAGAAATAATTATCACATAATTAGTCTTTTCCGGCTGTTCGCTCGCCCGTCATCAAGATAATACTAAAACGAAAAGATATGGTTGATGAAATTTTTCTGGCGTTTATAACTAAACAATGAGTGTAAGTTCGTGATTGTGTAAAATCGATTAATTTGGTTCAATGGATTCAAGATGGAAAACATATTCTACGCCCAAAAATTATCTAGTCGAATAGACGTTTGTCGGCTAGTCGTTAGCAAACGCATTGCAATCATTTTTGACGTATATGGACATAAAATAACTTTTACGAGATTACTTTCAGTCAAATGATGGCCAACTATGAAGAACGGCCCCAAGTGAGATTACTAAGAGTAATAATAATAAATATCCAAAGAGTGAATCTTGATCTATTTCATTTATGATTCAACATCTGTGAAGTCAAACTTAGAACTTAAGATAAACATCACTATATGAAATTAATAATGAACCGCGAAATATTCTGCTGAATTAATAATGAACTGCCAAATATATGCGCTTTTAAAGTGATATTTGTGAGTAAAGATTTTGTCAGATATTTATAATTAACATTGCACGAATAATTTGTTAGGTTCTATAAGCAAAATTTTAAGGTAGTTGTCAAAAAAGTTGCACGGTATGTGGCTTTGAAAATGGCCGAAAAATTTAAGAACCAAGAATAAAATAAACATCAATATTTCAAACATCACGCTCAATTATAGTTAATTTATATTTGCAATTAACATAAATTTTCTCGATTTTTCGATAAAATCCACGTTCTTTTATATATATATTTTTTGTATTAGCTAGTAAAATAAACTTATATTGTATAATGGTATAGACCATTTCAAGCACTTCGCAATTTTTTTTTTCGTTTATAATTTATCGAAGAAAAAATGTCTTGTTGTCTTTGTAGACATAGAAAGTAGTGCAGTAATAAATTATTAATCAACAAAATTCTGATAAAATAAGCATTTGTTATCCACAATTGCTTTTTTGACGATGTAGTTAGAGTATCCTAGACTGTAATAATACTAAAATTATTTTCTAGGAATTTAACATTGCACATGAAGGCGGATGCTCTGACCTTGGTTACGGAAATGAAATTGGTTGTTCTCAAGTGAAGGTCATTCCTGAGTTTCATTTGTTTTTAAGTTTTATTACAAAAAATTGAAAGTTTGGTTGTAGGCATTTTCTTTTGGATCTATTTTGTATATATTTAAATAGCCGAAAATCGAAAGCGAGGGGAAATGAATGGAGAAAATTCTTTTGATAAATACTCGACAGTTCTCTATGCAAACAAATTTTCTTGTATAGGAATATAGTCTGAATGGCAAAAAGAACAGGTAAAAACGAATCAGCAATTTTCTAATTTACATATTATCAAAATTACGTTACACTCCTAATATTTTTCAAATAAAGCCATAGAAACATAAAAATAACAAATCGACTAACCATTTTTTGTTAAATATTTTCGATCATTGTTGTTTGTACTATATCAGGGTCATTATATTTATAAAAGTGTCTAACATGTTTTGAAAATTATCAACAATTTTTGAAACAGAATACAAATATTAAATTAACCACATAATTTTTGAAAAAATACAAATAAAGGTCTGCCTTTTATTTTATTGACTATCATATGTAAATAGTTTTCTATATTTTTTATTCCCGGAACGCATTTTGTTTTCACCGAATAGTTTACAAAGTTTTCTAAAGCATCAGATATTCATAACCTAGAGAGGAATAAAGCAATAGATTTAGTTATTGTAGTTCAGTGGAAAATAAGGAAAATGAGGTTCGTTGATCGATCCGCTGGAGTGTACTTACCTTACAATAGATGTCTTTTCACAATAGCTGTTAACGTAACTTTAACTTAAAGTCAGTATCCAAAAAATCACAGGAAAATAAGATCTGGTGTAATAAATAAATACAAACATTAAACTTTTATAAAAGCACCATAATAAGTTTATTTTTGTTGTTTTCAATTTTTTGGGTTTTTTCATTTCATTTATATTAACAAATTATTTTTGTTTTTGTCACATAAAATTACATTTGTCGTTGAAAATTTCTTTTTAAATGTGTTTTTTATTTTCTTGTCTTCAACATTTAAGGCTATTGTTTTTTTTTTTTTTTAATATAAATACTACAAGGTATAAATTAATATAAGTGACCTTGAATACCGTTTATCAATCCATTCGTTTGAAAATATTTTTCTTTTAACAATGTATACGTACGTTGGACGGCCAATGTATTAACTTACACCCTGAATAATTGTTTTTCATTTGTTATGAACAATTTTTTTTTTTTGGTATTTTTTTAGTTTTTTTTTTTTTATATATTTTTTATACTTTTTTTTTCGTTTTTGGCAAATTTATTTCTTTCTTTCCATCAATTATTAAAAAATAAATATTTCAAAAAATTCTACATTATTACAATGATATTAACAAATAATTAATAAATGTAATTATATTAATTATATATACAATTAATTTCATATAACTACTAATTAATGATGGTGTTGATGACTTTCGAATGATATTGAATGAGTTGGCTGTATTTGTATGAAATTCATTATTATCACTGGGTAAAACATTTACATACACAATACCTTCAGCCAATCCAGAACTGGATCGAACTAAAAATAGGTATTCACCATCGTCTTTGTAATCTATTGACATAAATGTTAATTTTGCTTGATAACAATTTGGTGTGGTTGAATTCTGAAACAAAGAACAATTAACCATAAGACATGCATTTTTTGACCATTTCATGCGTCTTTGAAACGAAATTGAAATTTACGAATGAAATCATACACAGATCGTTTTTCGCATCTCTTGGCTTACAGAAAACAATGTTAAAATATAGGGGAAAGGGGGCAAGACGGGTTAGCCGATAAGACGGGGTACCTATCAAAAAACAATTGACCAATCATGATTGTTTTTGCACATGACTTATCTCCACCGTAACAGTCATAGCCGTCATAGTTTACAAGGCGAAAACACTACTTGATTTCTATGTAAAATTGAAAAATCGTTTTTTGCTGATTTGCTTAGAGGAAAGATGGGGAGATATGACTTTTTCTAATTTTGAGAACGTAACATATGATCCTAATTTAATTGAATCGTGAAAGATTGAGCTTTAAACGTTAAGTATCTAATCTTGCACCCCCCTCCCATACATACAAGTTTATAGAATATTGAAATTTTTAAACATACAAATATACATAAAAATATTAGCATTGATAACAATTATATTGATAAAAAGGTATACCATATTGGTGTTAGTCAACAGATTGATTGTGTTACACATTATTATTTTTAAATTTTCAATAGTGGTGATCCCCAAAATTTCTATAAAGTTTAAAAATTGAAATTCAAATTTATTTAATTTAAAATACTGAAATTCCTGCATTGATGAAGGACTTTATGCCGTGAGTTAATGTTTTTTATAAAAAGTTATTTTACTTACAATTATATCATGAGCAAATATTCGATTATTTAATGGGTCACCAAAACCTGGACGAAAAATTTTATTTTCTGATATCCATAATACACTCTTGTATACTGGATTGGCACAAAATTCAACAATAATACTCTGCGTTTCACCTGGTGGTGATGTAAGATTTTGTAATGATGGATGAACTGTTGGACGACCTGGAAATAAAACATATTTGGAATTAATAATATTCTATTGAACAAAGAAAAAACTTCCAGTGTTTACCTTTGACTGAGAGATTAATAATTAATGCGTTCCTTAAAGAATCCATACGTTCTATATAATCTTTACCAGGGGCCACACATCGATATTCACCAGCCTCATGATACAGAATATGGTCTAATCGAAGATCTTGTGATGCACCTAATGGATTTAAACGACCATTTTCAGCATTCACACGGCTCCAGCATCCGTGAGAACCTTTAAAATTAATATATAATAATTAAAATAAAACCATTAAATTCTTGACAAATATGATATGTTAGTCTTTATGGGTAGCTTTGTTATGGTTAGTGTAACAACTTTTCCTCTACGAAAATTTTGAAAAATAGGTAGTTTTCTTTTTGAAGCGGGTGAAATTTCCAATTACACCGATAATTGTGATGGGAAGATTATTTAATAGTAACTAAAAAATAGAAACCATTTATTTCGATATCGGATAAAACGAATTGTTCGTTGTCCGACAACCTGATAATTTTCAGATTGTTGGACAACAAAAAACGAGTTTTAGCACGTATCAGGCTAAATGATTCTTTTTTCTATTTTTTAAATGTGTGTTCGCGAATAGCTTCGTCGTTTATAAACCGATTTTCATTATTGCTGGAAAGGAGTTGGATATTCAAAGGTAGTACCACGATAAGGAAAACAGGGTCTGATGTCCTCAAGGGGAGATAAGGGGCAAAAACATATTTTAGTGATTAAGTTTCATCGAAATGAAAAATTTTTCGTGTTTGTATACACTACTCAAAAGTCAAACATTATAATTTTTCAAAAAAGACCCGCCTTCAAAAAACGAACTAAAAAGTAAAAAATAATTTTAAATTAAAAACTTTTATAAATAATCTCCTTGTGACCAATTATCTTTCGAAGTCGGTGTCAATCTTATCCTTAGCTAAAAAATTGATTGGTTGGCGTCGACTGAGAAAGGTAATTAATCACAAGAAAATTATTTATAGTAGTTTTTAATTTAAAATTATTTTTTACTTTTTAGTTCAATTTTTTGAAGGCGACTCTTTTTTTTTTAAAATTTTTATCGTGTTTTTAATTGAAATTTCAACTAATTCTTAGAACCATTCTTCTCAAAATTTTCCCAGAGAAAATCCTTAACAAAGCTTTTTGAAGTTCAAGCTTGTAATTAATCATTAAAAAAAATCAGGTAGTGTCTTTTTTTAACATAAATATTTATATTTGAACATTAAAACTAAGCTATATAAAAATTTTGAGCTTTATCTGGTTTTTCCAATGTGACAAGCTCTAGTTTTTTGCCCAAAAAAATAATTGGGAATTGTAGATTTAAACAGAGTAGAGAATTATTGAAAGTTATAAAATTTCATAACACCATTTCATGTCATCAGCCTTCTTTTTATGCATAAAGTTATCAAAATATTATTAGTTTTTAGTTTTTCCATACAAAAGGAAATGATTTTTATTACGAATAAATTACGGTACTAAAAATTCGATATAAATTGTTATATAAATCCGTTGTATTATTATTCGTTGTATATAAGGGACGTCTATATCGTGAATAGGTTTTTAATCAATATTAAAATGATTTTCCTGTATGGAAAAATGTCTATATATTTTTGAAAAACAATAAATTTGTGTGTAACATTTTATTATATATCATATGGGATGAATACATGAGATTTGGATTTCCACATATATTAATGTGGAAATAAATTCAAATGAAAATATTTTTTATTATTGGTTCATATTGAAAATTATATTGAGTCGTATCAATAACAAATAAATTTTAATAATAGCTAAAAATATTACGAACAGAATATATTTGATATGTTTTGAATGATATTAAAAATGCATATATATCAAAATTTAGTTAAAGGATTGATAAATATATATATAGAATGGTAAAAAAAAATCGGATAAATGTAACATGTACTTGCATAATTAATGCTCCGTATTATAACTGTAGACAGGCAGAATTAGGATGTATTATTTAATTATAGGTATTAATTATAGTCTCAAAATAATCATGAAAATTTTAAAATTCAAGTTAGACATTTTACGTTTGTAATTAATGACAACAATTCTCCCATATCAATTGTTTTAGTGTAGACAAAATATGATTTCCATAAATTATAATGGAAATATATATTTTTAACTTATAATGTAAATATTTTAAAAATATCAACAGACATTAAAATGTCAATATTTTTTCTGGTTTTTATTTCGATCAAATAATTTTGTAAACACTATTTAATTTGAGTCAATATAATTTCTACCATTGACTAAATATATAATAGTTTTTTCATGTAAACAAGTAGAAATTATATGTAAACAAACAACATGTGGTTATGACGACGTATTGCAAAAATTTATACGTCTGAATCACTTGTAGATTTTATACTTTGCATACATAGAAAATTTTGAATTTTGAATATAGGCATTTATTTTTTGTTTAATTTTCAAAACGTTAATATCAACGATATTTGATCATTATAAATGTGAATGAGTTTGGAAATTTGAAATAGGCAACACATTTAAGGTAAAAATTGGAAATTTATTAGAAAAATATTTTCAAAGAATGTAAAATAAAATAAATTTGGAAATTTAAAAAAGGAATCTATCGACAGCTAATAACGTACATGAAAATTAAATTTCTTATTACATTTAGTAGAATAAGCAAAATATAAAGTTAAACAGATAATCCATCTATGGTTAAATGCCTATTTGACTGTGGAGAATAAAACAAAAAATTGATTATCATTTTTACATTTTATGCATTTGTGCAATAAAGAATACAATATAATAATGCATTATTGAATTATTCATACCTCAAGTTTGTGGTGTCACAATTTTAAAATATAGACTATGTTTGGAAACATCATCTGAATTGCTATACGCTGTTCAAAATGCTGGCAATTTGATATGCAAATATTTACAAAACTTTTTTCGTTTTTCAAAAAAACAAGTTATTATATTTGAGACATTAAGTAATATAAAGTGCTCTGTATTTATAGCGCAGACTTATAAAATCAATTTTAAGGGCATGAAGTTATTACTTAAGATTACTTTAATTTTTTTACAGTGTATTTAATTTTTTTTTAAACTTATATAGCTTAAACGTTCTTTATATTATTACTATGGATTTTATACAAAATTAAAGCTGTCATGCAATATTCATTGTCAGTATTTTTCTTAAAAAATCACTAGTTTTTCTACTAATTCTTCAAAATTTTTGTTCAATTTTAAATTTCATGTTGAAGAATAATAATTTTTATGAGTTATTATCGTTGACAATATCAAAGAAGTATCAAAATGAAAATAAGTGACAAATCACAACCGTTGCAGATCTGTCAAAATTCACGATGTCACAGATTATAGATGACTATCAACTGCCGATAACTAATAAAATGACCGGCGCCGGAAATTATATTCGAATATTAATTTTGCCGGAACCGACATTATTACTTGAAAATATTCGTTGTCAGCGCCGGTTACGGAAAAAGTTCCTATGATTAACAAAATTAATGAAAAACTTTTTTTTTGAGACATGCTATATAATGAGACATTCTGACCATTATTTTATTTTAGGTTTCTGTTCTCATTTTTCCAAAAAAATTTAATACAAAGATATTAAGGGTCAGGATATTAATAAGTGTTTTTTTTTTAATTTGTCCCATAAATTGGTCATTTTTTGAACAAAATTTGATGGAACCATTGATTTCAGCGTAAAAAATTCTTTCAAATGAGATACCGTAGGGTATAAGTTGTTTAAAAGTTGCGGTGTTTATGAGAAAATATTAAATTCGTATTTTTTCTTAATCATCTGATCAGTTTATCTGAGTAAAAGTGAGTTATAAACGTACAAAATATGAATTCGAAGCTTTTGTGAGATTATTAGCAATATTTTTTTTTTGTTATCATTTTATCCAAAAATAAATTTATAATATAATAATAGCGTTCAGAATACAGTCGAACAGAGAGATGATATCTGCTATTTATATATATGGCATAAATTGTCTCATAAAATCAAATTGTTGTTATTTTAACTTTTTCGACATATTTTTTTGTGCTTATTTTTTTCCATATTTTTATTTAGTTTTTATTTTTTGAAAGAAAATTTATTGCATTTTTCATTTGTGTTGTTTTTGTTTACAAACAATTTGTTTTTTGGAAAATATTGTCTTTTTTTATTGTTTTATTGTTTCTAATATAGCTTTTTTACAAAATTAACAATGTGATTTAATGCTTTGCTTTTCTTGAGTTTAAATAAATGTTTTATTTATAAGCTAGTAGAATAACAATGAAAAATAGAGGGGATATTCTGGAAGTAAATATACTTCAATTCACTACCCTGGAATCTTTTATGAACTATAATTTCATAAAATTGAATTAAATAAATACAATATTAATTGCGAGAATGCGTTTAGGAAAGCTTTAGGCAAATAAATTATGTAATAATAATAATTGTTCTGGATCTTTCAAAATTAAGGCAATATAAACGTGATTAATGTTTGATTAATGTTGTTTTTTGAGTTACTAATTTTCTTTAATATACAAAGTTTTTGGTAAAATTTGCCGTTAAATAAATTTTTTAACCGCATAGAGTGAGGTCTGTGGGTTAACTAGACAGTTTTGCATTTTGTTCACCTGTCTGTTTTTTCCGCTGTAACTTTTTTCGAATTTTTAGCTCTTTCGTGATAAAAAATTTTGTAATAACAAATTATTGTTGCTATCACTTGCGGTAGAATGCAGTGTACAGTATAAATGAGTGAGGTCTACTATTCAACGGAGCTATTAGTTATTTTATTAACTACCCTGATAAAAAAGTCCTGTTCAATCCTATAGAAATTGAATAGGAAATCAATAGGAATTCATTGAAAAATGATTTCCTATTAAATCCTATTCAAAATTTGAAAGGAAATGAAATTTCCTATTAAATTCTGTTGATTTCCTATTCATTCCTATTCAATTTCTTTAGGATTGAACAGGACTTTTTATCTGGGTAAATAAAAAATAATCCAATAATGCAAGAATTGTTCCATTTACGTTTTTTAAATCTAACTATAGATAAAATATTGGACGTTGGTATTACTAGGGCTTGCTTGTGTCAATTATTTCAAGGTATTATGTTGATAGGATTCAATTGCATATTTGACAAATTAAATTTTTTTAAAATTTCAATTGAACTGTCTTTACTTTACGGACAGGAGAATTTCTAAAAAAAGTCTTGAAAATAGGCAAGATATGGGAAGATTCAAAACTCTTTGTTAATTAAGGGAGATTCGATAACTTCACTGGCAGATACTAGTCCATGAAGCTTGCAAGAAAAGCTTTGATTTTCTAGAAATGAATTGAAAATAATTATAGAGAAGTTATGACTAATTTTTTCGTAATGGTTTTATTATGGTATTGAATCTAGTTTCACATTTGTTGTGGAAATATAGCAAATTTAGTATCTACTTATCAACCACTTTGGTACTCAATTCACAAATTGTGAAAAAATATATTCCAATGGATCATAGGCTTCGCGAGATAAATTGAGACTGTAAGCGAATCTATATATTAATACGTGAAGCTACAACTTTGTACCACTTTTTACGAAAATTTGGCGGACGGAGGAGTATGGAATTTGGCACACTTATAGTTTATATAGAGAAGAACTGGAGAATGCAGTTTTTTATAAATGCATAAAAAATACATTAAATCAATAAAAAAAACATAACGCACATAAGACACATACATATATATAAGAGGTGTGGCTTATATTACACACACTACTATACAAACGCATATATATTCTTTTGTTTAATATACTATTTTCTTTAATGGCACTTTTAAGTGATTATGCTCGAATCCCAACCGTTGTAAGGGGGCTCTAGTATTTATAAATATTTAAGAAATAAATTTCATTATTTGATTAACAAAAAATACCATTTTCCTGAACATGATCCGTCTTCATTGACAAACTTATACAAAAATAAAAGACAAAGAAAAATTATTCTATACAATTTAAAATATATTATCCCTTCATCATATGAAAGAATAAGATAAAGAGTGAATGAACGCGGATAATAGATCGTGGTGACACTCAGTAAATAAATAGCCATATTATAGCCCTTCCTCATACGTTAGCATATCGTATATATGTTACAGTTAATGTATACATTTACTAATTAAGGTATAACCCGCAAGTTTACAAAAACTGTAATGTAATAAACATAAAAAAATTATTCAAATGTTATGAAATTTGGTATGCAAAATCTTGACATGAAAACGGAGGCCACGGAAACATGAAAACGGAAGCATTCTAAGGTAGTAAACATCAAAATTTTATTTTATAGTTAGACATGTATATTCGAGAAAAACTCTTCTACATGCTTTCCGTTTTCTTGTGCAGTTCGTGCATACCAAATTTCATAACATTTAAGATTTGTATCGAACTATAAAGGTCTGTATCAAAAACAGAACCCTATTTAATATATGCTTCTACGTTAGTTTTTAGATAAACGAGACCTTAATTTAATAATTAGATGCGCAGTTTATCTAGCAAAAGTTAAAAGTAATGTTATCTAGGACCCAGAAAACCTTTAAATAATATTGTTGAATTTTTTTATCTCTTTATAAGACTGAGACTTTAAAGTAAGAAATCTGGGTACTTATTTCATGAAATTGAATCTTTCTGTAAAATATCAGGAGAATCTAAAGTTCTGGTTTAAACTTAGAAGTGGTTGATATTTGGAATTGGGTTATTATGGGTGACGAAAATACCCACCCTGTGACCAAAATCCCATAGTATAAGACAATAGTTTACAAAAGTTTAAAATAGATAACAGAATAGACACCTATGTAAACTTTAACTATATAGTTAAAGTAAATGTATATAATTATCATACGATTATTTACGTATAGTGTTTCTCAATGATTTACGTAATGTTTACATTAACCAGTGATTTCAAACATTAACAAAATTTATAACTTTAACTGTAACATATACATAAAGTAGTAATAATACTTTCGATTCGTCTTCCTCGAAAATAACGCGCAACGTAAAGGAAAATGAGTAAAAGAAACGAAAAATACGGAGGGTATGTAGTGAATTATTGTATTTCATTAAAGTTTATCAACCATCTACTCTGTTATGTTGTTATTTCTTATTTATTAGAATTAGAAAAGAAATTGGATTTTTATCTTGGAGGTTATGTTTGTGTATATTTATCAGTTCGTAATGGTAGTGTGTGCTTGTATTTAAACTTCCATTTTTTCTTTTAAAATTTAATAGATTTTTTTTTGTCGCTGCTTGTTAGTTATTACCACGAAGAATGGATATACATTCTAAGGAAAAATCACGTCGATATAAAACAATTGTACTTCTAAAATAGCAATCGTTCTAACCAAGTGAATAACCTGGATGTAGGCTTAAAATCCCCACATACAGTTTCAATGCAAAACGAACGAGTGCAATTATCTGGCATAATCGACAGATGCAGTAGAATCTTTTGATATACATACTTATATTATATCCTGTTCCAACCAGTTAAATAGCTCAATGGAGAAGTGAGTAAAGGCTCAAATACCTTTAACCATTTGAATGCTTAGGTTGGAGATTGATACCCGTATAAAATTCTGTTCTAACCGGCTCAGTAGCCGAGTGAATAAAGCCACTAATATATTTAACCATTTGACTTCTTAGACTGGAGACTGCGGGTTTGAATCCTGGTAGTTTGATCAATAATAATAAAAATGGCGATGGTTTGATCACACTATTGTTACCGGGATAAGAACGAAATAAACAGCTCCACCAACGACATGAAATTTAATTGTCAACTCATACTAGTAGAAGGCAACTTTGACTTCAGGTGATGGATTCTAAAAGACGGTACGAAGGACCAAAGGTCTAGGTGCAATGAACGGGGTACAAAAGAACCGTAAGCTTGGGTTGGTTATTTAAGTAAGCACTGTTCGGCTATGTTCATGATATAAATAAAATTTTTTTATTAATTTACCAGTGTTTACCATACGACTTTGCCAGCGAGAGGCTGTGTAAACATCTTCTTTTAAAGGAATTATTGAATCAATTGTACGCGAGTCTATAATGTGACTCGTATTATTTGGCCAAATGATTCTCAAAAACGAGAAATAATAATTTGATACCAAAATTTAAGCATGAGCACTTATATAAATTATAACTGCACTCCCACTTTGTATTACATAGCAAACCATTTCCTCATATATTTAGGCAGTACTTACCTCCCTATATTTCGAAAAATATATTTATGTCTTGGTTTCTATGAGTTCCCGATCATGAAAAGATGAAAGTGTAGGCATCTAATACACGACAACCCGGGTATTTTTTTGAAAAACACGCATCCAAGAACTGAGTTATACCATTTTCATCTAGTCTGTATTCTCGTGGCTAAAAATTATTGGGTTTCTTTGGCAGAACAAAGTTTCTCAGTGCTTGCAAAGTGCTATTTTAGCCAAACACACCCATTGCTTTTGTGTATTGACGATATTTTGAAAAATGTGGGAAAATCTTTTAAAGTTAGGTCAAACTTTTTGAATCGAGTTGTACTGATATTGCTTACTTTTAAACTTTCTGTACATGTGAAGTTTAGAAAATGTTATTTCCTGGTTAAATTATTATACATATATAAGTTATAATACTCACCTGCTGGACATTGTAAATGAACGGCACCACCTAAAGCGACTTCAAGTTGTTTACCAGTTGAACTAAGTTCACTGACGTCAAATTCAGGTTCTTGTGTAACATCCAAAGTTTCAACTATATAAAAAAATAAAAACAAAATAGTGTAAAGTTAAATGGACAGTAATTTTTATTCTAAATATTTTGAATTATCGTTTGAAATGATTTTGCAAAATATTCCAAACAAGTTTTATAGAATTTTTATAAACAAAAAGAAAATGTCAAATAATGCTTTTAACTTTGTAAATATCTGTTATACATTTCCATAGAATAAACGCGGTCCATTTCACCTTCCATAGAAAAATGTAGAAGGAATTGAAATAATTGCACTGCCGTTGGGAATCGCGTCCTGATCTCTGAGAATCATGCTCAGTACACATGTTTATACTGTAGTCAATATGAAAAAATTGATTTTAACGAAATTTAAATGACCAATGTAAAAGACTATTATGTTAATGCGTACAAAGTTTTATCTAAATCAGACGAACGAATCACGGGATATTGTTATTTAAATTGAAAAGTAGAGGTTAATTCCAAGCGATTATCTCTGAAACGATAGTCGATAGAGATTTAATTATAATGGGCATCTCGCACACCTTCACTATGAAAACCGAAAATTTATTAATATATGTCCAGTATTTTTGAAATTTTCTACGTTCTTAAATCATTTTAATAAACAGCCAGACACGAAACGAACAGTTGGAACCGAAAGACGTAAATATAACAAAGTCACTTTTGGCTGATTTTCTGGAATCTATAATAATAAAACCACAAAAAATATGCCCAAAGGGTGCATGAACTATATTAAATAGTCCACAACCATTTATTAGGATGCAAAGCTTTAATGGGGGATACAGCATTCTTGTGAAAACAATTTGGAACAAAACCATACAATGGCTCTTGTAAGAAGTTCCTCTAATTAATGAGTTAATTAATATTTGTCTAATGGCCAAGTCAAAATAAATTACCATTAAGTTACAACTCTTTAATAAATCAAATCAATAAATGGTTAAAATAAAAATTGACAGTTTGATTTTTCACCCGATTTATACAGGTTTCCGATTGGAAATAACTAACTATAAGTGTACAATTGTTACATTTAATGGCTCCGGTATTGAGAATCGAACCCGAACCTTGTCGGTGAGAGACAGATTTTGCCATAAAGAGGAGGATACTGTAATTCACAATCCATGTGAATCAAAAAATATCTTCATTTTGAATGGTACAATCTCTAACAACATAGATTATATAATATATTAAATTGATCCCATTATAAAAACTCTCTAAAGCAAAATTCTCTTAAGCCAAATTTATCTATATAACAGGAAAGTAAAATTTCTTTCGTTATTTATACAACAAAATAACGACTGAATTTATTAAATAAAAAAGTTATTCATGTTGTACAAAGCACAATTCATACTTAAAACATTTCGAAAACGGTCTTCTGTTCTCCTTTTAATTTAATAAAAGCTTTAACAGCATCAAATATTATAAATTGAGATATTAGATTTGTAAATTTTTAAAAATAACGGTGTAAATATTATTATTTGAAGTACCATTCAACTTCTGTGTGTCTAGAAGTCTAGACTTAACAAAACATATTTTATCATATCATTTTCAATGTTTTATTCTTTTTTTTTTACTATACAATTTGAATAAATTATGAGATTTTGTTATGTACTAATAATATTATATACTTTGAGGGTATATTTACTTTTATTATAATACCATAAGTCAATATGTATTACATATTATATCAAGATACAAGTTTATGCAATACAGTAAAATATCTTTTAGGCGAGTCAACCAGGGATATAGTCCCGGTGCCCATAAGTATCTTAATAATTTTATTTTGAAGTTTGTAACGCTGGCAAAAAACGAAGTAACAATATTTCGTCATAAGTGTTCATAGAATCAACAAATTGTGCTATTTTGTAATTAGTCTGTAAGTATGCCCAACCATCAGTTTGTCATCCAAATAACTTAAAAACACAAAAGGAATGCGAGCTGAAATTTTGGTGGCGTTTTTAGCACTTAAAAAGTGAGTTTAAATTCGGGAATGAGCAATTGTCGATTGAGGACAACGAAACTATGATTAAAATTTTAAACCTTAAGGCCTTCCACATATTGCAACGTGTGTGACACAGTGCGACATACATAAATGGATTTTTCAGTGCAATTGCCGACACGACGCTACGCTGCGTAACTGGCAAGACGTGACAAAAAGAAATTTGAAAATGATCAATAGTTTCAATTCAGAAATGTAATTTATATAAAATATTTACCTTAAGAACTAAAATTTTGCCAGGTTGCCAACTAGCTGTAATCGTCAGTACTTTTGGCACATTCGTAGCAGTGCTATACATTGTAAGATAAGAATACTATTTATATATTATCTTTTACTGGGTGGGAGATATGCGTTCCCCACAATGACGCGTGTGGCACTATCGACTTATGTTACGTCGCGTTGTGCCACATGCGCCAGGCCTAAGATATAGAAAAAATATTTTTTCTTTAAAGCGTTTAAATTCGCCTCAATTTAAGATCAAATTTAACTTATAAACACATAATATAATTTCCATGTTATTCATTTCGTTATATAATTTCCATGTTATTCATATATATGCTTAATTATTCATATATATCAAAACTTTTTGTATTTATAACTGTACGAATGCTACATAATTCAAAACACCATCGTTAGTGGAAGATCCAAACAATTAACACTGTTAGTTTTTATCTTCACTTGTTTTAAAACAGATTGACTGAAAGAGATTTGACTATATACGGATTGTTCTCTTTGGAGCCTTGTGTTGATTCATTCATTCGTATATGATGCAAACCTGAATAATTGATTGGACGGAGAGAATATTAGATGAGACGTTTAGAAGGGTTTCAAAATAAACAATCCGGTGTTGTGACATTTTGTCATAGAATTTTCCATGGGTGTTGAAAATGAGAAAGTAATAAAATTGAACGTTTATGAATAATAATAATTTTTGTTCAGTAAATATAATTAAGAAACTTTTAAACGTAATCTTTAAGATAACTACGAAAATAAGAACTATTTCAAGAAGTGCAAGTTTTAGTTAGTCGATTCATTAAAGCCCATTGGAAAAAGGAAATTTCTCGCAAAGAAATTATCGATAGAAATATGTACTTTCTATAGTTTTGAAAATTAAATCAGTCTAAGAAAATTAAACTGTGGATGGAGCCTCATTTTCAGTTTTTTTCTATTCAGATAGTCCCCCTTAGACTTAGAGCTGTGGATAAAAAAATATTCTTTTTGCATTTGAGAATCGTCTTAAGAGATAGCGAGCTGAAATTGTGGTGACGTATTCTAGACTTAAAAATTGAATTTAAGTTTGTGAATGAACAAAATCGATCCATTCGGTACAATGGATTCATGAGCCAACTTTTAAACAATACAAGACAGATGAAAAATTCAAATCCAAAAATGTTTTCGTCATTAAGTGTTTAGATTCGCTACAATTTCAGCTGCAACTAATCAAAATACATATATACTTATAATACTTGTTAATAATTATACATGTATTTACACCTGTATGCACTGCATATTTAGTGTATTTTATGAATGCTAATGAATAAAAATATTTCACACATTGATATTAATCTAAGGCTGATTATCTTACTATTAACACCGTTGTTTTCCGCACAAAATACTGAAAAAATAACAATATCTCAGAAACCTTTGATTGTACAATTTTTTCCCTGATACAACGCTTAAATTACCATTTTTCTTTATCTTATGTATTCTAAGATGCTAGGATGATTACTGATGCTATGAATGAATTATTGAAGAAAAAAAATAGTAAACGTAATTTTTCCAAAATTTTTAGCTTTGTTTTTGCAATATTTTGAATATTGAAAGAAGATTGTTAATTTTTAAAAAGACTATAGAAAATTTAATTCTATACAAAATAGGGTAATTGTAAAATCTTAAATTGAGCTACTTTCCAGTTATTTTGAATAACTGAATGAAGGGTATTATAGTCCCTCCCATAAAAACGCATCGCTGAAAATTTGAGCACTTTGTGATTTTATCATATTTTGGTGCCCAACTAACATAATAAACAATAGAAATGAGTAAACGCAATTGTTCCTTCCAACCCTAAAATTTTCTAAATTTTAAATAGTCTATAATATCCGATATATTTTCTTTTATTAAAAAAAAATTGAACAACATTGTAAGTTGTCTGTAGTCCGACAAACATAGAAATTATCCGAGATTCTGAAAAAATGTGATTTGCAATCTGTTGCACAAATCTTTTTAGTTGTCATTAAATTATATTGCTTTTAAAAACGTAAATTATGTAGAAATTAATCAATAATATTCGAGAATTTTATTTATTTGTGTATCGCAAATAATTAATTATTTTTCCGGTTTTCTCTACTACTTTATCATCGAATATCGTTTTCATTTATACAAATATTTTTCATTTAAATAACTAAAGCATATTGGATATAAAGTTTCTGTCCAAAAAAATACTTTGTAATATAAATAAATAATTTGGTTAAAATGTATTCGATGGTGTATTTATTAAATCTGCCTGTAAACGTAATAAATTTTAATGCTGATATTAACATTTTTATAAGACTTTTGCTTATATATTTGTTCTAAACGATGCAGTAACACATAAATCATTGGGTTTATTCTCTTTTTATTCATATATATGTATTTTAGTCATGTAATTGTATGATCCTTTGATTTTAGAATTGGATAAAAAAATAAAATAAAATAATCCCTGGTTTGGTTTTTGTATTGTGAACAATGACTCATACATTATACATACGCAATAAAAATAAAAAGCACAAAATAGCTGTAATTTTATTAGAAAATTAATTCAAAGGAATAAATAAAAGAGACATTTATTATGTGATTCAAACTGTAATTGTATGCGAAACGTTGTTTATAATCAAAAAATATTCATTCCATTTCTTAAAATAGTGCCACGTGTTTTTCAATTCAGCTCTAATTAAGTTTCTTTGCGTTTATTTGGTTTTATTTTGATTCCATTGTGTTATTCCACTCTGTACTTATTTACTTCAAAGTCTTTGATCAATAACTAAATAAGCAAATTGTTTAAATATGTTGTATATGTTTGAGTATAAATATCAAAAAACTGTTTACGATTATAATTGTTATTAAATACACATAGTTCATCCACACAGATATGAAGGAATTCTTTAGAAGAATATCCTATATACGTTAATTAGATCAGGTAATGCGTTACGACTAAGTGTTTGGTAACATTGCCTAGTGTGCTATGGGATCGAACCTCCGCAGCGACAGTTTGTCTATTATAATTAACGGGGCGGTTAATTGATTGGACATGAATAAGAATGGAGTAGCAGGCTATGCTGATAGAGGTTTCCTGCAGTTTTCGACACAGTTTCCTTCAAAAGGCGTCAGTAAACGTTCTATCTACCAAATCCTTGACTTCACGTAATTTCATTTTCTCAACCCAAATCATAAATTTAATACATCCGATACATAAATATTAAAATTATGCAGTGGGTGTTATCTGTTATAGACGTATATGTCTGAAGAACGGAAGTACAAGACCATTATTATTATTAATTAATATACGTTAAGGTAGTTTTAACGACATGAGTTGTAAAAATAATTTTCAACAATATAAAATTTGCAAAAAAAGTGTTAACCATCTCTATCAGCTGCAATAAATGTTCAAAATTGTAAATATTTAACGCAAAAAGGATAGGAATTCTTTGTTTTTAGTACTTATTTTTGAACATTTATAATTTTCGTTTTCGCTATAGAAAATAAATTTGCAAAAAAAAAACTGGTTATATATAAATTGTTCATTGAATTGAATTGTTCAAGCGGCATCGTCACCATTATGAGTTGTATATAAACAATGTAAATAGCCATGTGTACTGACTGAAGTACGATGCGCACAAATAAGCAATGTTTGATCCTGTTGGTTACAGTGTTGTTAGATTTACTTCCCCAACGCAACTACTATTTAAAGCGTTGTTTCTTCTCATTTTTTAAAAGACTGCGTTCTTTCTTATGTCGTAAGAATACCTTAAATAACTGAAACTATAGTAAATATACGTTTATTAAAGCTCTACTTTATGTATTTAATAAGTATGAATTTTTTTGTAGAGGTAAACATTTTTATGGAAAAGGAATTCTTATAAAGTATTTGTTTATAAAATTGAAGTGATTAATTTTTTGGGTATGAGTTAGGTCATACGATTTAAAGAGGGAACATTTTATAAATCTAATCAAAAAATTCTCAGTTATCACATTACGTCCCTATAATCATACTGATTTGAGCAGTGTAAATAAAAATTCATACTTGCATTTTTTTTTATTAAATACATAAAGTAGAGCTTTAATAAATTTTGTTCCAAAATAAATCTACATAAAAATTCCATTTATATGCATCTTCACATAATAGAAGCATCATAGATGAAGTATAAATAAAAATAATATATTGAAAATGGAAATCAATCATTTTGTATATAAAACTTTTGATCTGATCTGATGAAATACTTTCTATTCCACATTTACCTATGTGATATGATAATATCTAATGATATAAAAGTGATAAATATGGTATTGAACTCTATCGTATATGTATAGATCTCACAGATGATCGTAGTCAACGCTTCCACTAAAATTTTAGTTCATCTATAAGACTTATCGTTCTTAAAACTGTTCGAAAATGAAGAAAATCGTTAGATATAACCTGCAATGAAAAACTAATGCTACACAAGAGTGCTCAAGATCTTCCCCAAGAGTGCTCAAGAGTATGTTGACATCATACTTAAAGTGGAGCTTGCTGGCTTATATGATCTATAAATGCAAAAATTATAAATCAAGAAAAGACCTTGTTTATAAAGATTCTTAAAAATACCTTAGAGAAGAATCTTATGAATGAGATATAATGTTTTAGTTAGGAATGGACTATAGCCAAGAAAAACCTGGCAAACAAAATGTGGAGGTATTATATAGGAACAAGTTCTATTCAAAATATAATACTAACAAGAATTGTAATACTATTAAAAAAATCGACGAAAAAAGGTCCGGTTTTGACGTAAGTAGAATTTTTGTGCATTCCCTAAATTTTATACTGTTCTTTTAAATGGGTGCGTTTGGATAAAATCGTATTAATAAAATCGTATAGAGAAGAATACACTGTCAATAATGGATACAAAACTTCTTCGTGATGTATAAACATGTTTACTTAGATACCTAAATATCCAAAACGGCACGATCGATTGAGTTTAAATTGTGTGTAAAAATGATGTTTTCGTGTTTATCATATTATATATAAACTGACTTCATGGTAGTAAACTAGGAATTTTTGTTTTCCCATCTTATTCTTTTTACTAAATATCGATGTAGAAAAACCAAAGCAAGTAAATGCCTAATGAAGTTCAACTATACCACATAAGTACCTACACATAAAATATTATCCAAGTCAAAATGAACGATTCACGGGATATTGGCATTTATGTAAAAAAGTAAACCTTACTTCGAAGTGCTGTGTTTCGGAAAGGCTATTTACATCTATAACCGAGTTCTCCTGCCTGATTTAAACAGAAAAATCAACAGAGCGACCGACTGTCAGGCGAAAAAAAATCGTTTATGGAAATTGTTTAGAAGGATCCAAAACATCTTTTGAAATTTTCACAACTTGTATATTTTTAAGTTACATCCCTCTTAAAATAAAAAATTAAATACAAATTGTAGAGCGCTATAACGTGAAGGGTTTACTATGATCAACTTTTCTACTAATAATAAGTTCCTAATAAATATAAGATATTTCCTATATAATAGCAGGTTACTTTATTCAATATCTAGAGATCTGTATGATAATAACAATATTTTGAATACGATTGACGCAGTTTTTTTTGTTGTTATATACAAAATGACGGATATTCCACTGAATTATGAAAATAGATTCAATCATATGAATATTTACAGGATGTGTAAATAAAAAACAAATTATTTTTGTTGTAATTCAACGCTCGAATGTTCAAGTGCTAGAAATAATGCTCTTTTGTTGTACTGTAAGCTACGGCGAAACATGAAGAAAGTGAGATGGTTAATAAAAGTACTGTTTCTGATATTGTTTAATACATAAGATAAAAACAGAAACCGTATTGTCACTTTCTATCGTTTTATTAGGTAATTAAATGGTAGCCAAATGTAATGCCGCAAAGACTCTTAACGGTTTTACTGCAGGCTCAAGAGATATTTATTCGTCATCGGAATGGAGGATGATACGGCCGGCCCGGGCTGTGAAGGGGTAGATAACACGCCCTTTTAGCTTCCCGCGGAATACCCCTGAAGATGTAAATTTATGAAAATTGATGCATGATGAACAAACTCGGACCTCGATTGCCTGAAATAATTTCCAATAAAAACTGCGATAAAAAACATCCGCTAATAATTCAGAATATTAAAAGACAAAAATGGTGATGTATTAGAAAAGAGAGAAGGCAACGAAATATTATTTTCCGTGACAAATTAGATTCCATTATAAAATCAGAGCTCCTTGGATATATTTTGTGGACACTTTATGCCCCTGAAACGACTGATAATATTCCATATATATTCAGTGGTCGTTATAGACCCAGATGTGTAGAACGACCTTAAATAAAATTAAAATTATAGACTAGAAATTATTACCAAAGACCTTAGGGGATGCAGTGTCTTCAATAAACAAACTTTCTTTAAAAATTAATCCAAAGAAAGTTTCGTTTATCGATTCGTAACAGAGTAACAGACAGTTTAGGTCACATGTTACCTAAACTAATATAAAATGCAAAAACTATGTTTTTTCGTCTATAAATTATCATTTAGAAAGAAAAATTTTAATTTATTGTAGTTTTTTCAAGTTATAGGAAAACTCTTATACCTATCATTCTTTAGTATAAGTATATTAATATTAAAAAAAAAAAATATAATGTGTATAATTCTAGAACTTATAAAAAAGAACAGTATATGTATTTTTTAATAATGAATATATAAAAAATTTAATATGTACACCAAATAACTTCCATGTAAACTAAAAAACTAGATTCTAAAGAATTACAAAGTGAGAGGTACAAAATTGAATGTTTCAATAATCCTTATGCCAAAATTTCAATATTATTCATTGATTATAACATGAAATTTTAAGCGCTGTCAAATGCTGTTTATAGTATTTTAACAAAACTATAATAGTTTTCGTAACTTTCAAATGGTACTTTTTGTTGTAAATAGTCAAAGTCAGCGATAGATGCATACCTTCCCCTAGTATTAATGTGTCCCATCCTATTATTTTGACTTATTTTGTATACTTATGTGTTATTGACCGAACGAAGTGAGGTTTATGCTCCGTTTGTTGGTATCTACCTATTTTTGTTCCGCTGTCGAACGCCTTGTTTGATTTTGACGAAATTTGGTAGGCACATTGATCACACTTGGGACATTCACTGATTGGTATTATCTACTTCAGACAAAATTACTTTAAAAAAAAAATAAAAATTATTAGTAACCGGTTTTGAACATTGGACTTTATGTTTCGAAATCAGGTTCTCTCACTACTAGACTGTACTTTTAATTATTTATACTGTGTCAGTTTTCTTTTTATTTTATTACATATAATACTTAATTTTTTACCTATCTAATTTGCTAAGATAATATTTTGGATTGTGTTAGACATCTTCTAAATTTTGTGTACGTATTATTTATGGAGGTCTGTTTTATTTACTTCTGGAGTGGGGTATACAGTTCACAGAACTACTAGTTTAAAAACGAATGAATAAAGATTTAATTAAATTTTTTTTTTTGGATTTTTACGACTCTCATCGAAAAAATTTCCTTGCAAAGCATATCGAACATTATTTTTTGTATCAAGTTACATTTAAAATGCAAGTAACTAAAGACACTTTGGAAATTAAAAATCTTTTAAAGGATGACATGCTCGATCTTAGTAGCTTACTTAGCTGTGTCGTAAGCTATTCGTTTACCTTGGTTACGGATTCAATTTCCATCGTTTTTACAAAAATTAATTGTTAAGATGACCTGAGGCAATGTAATACACTGGATAAGATATGCTTGAAGCAGATGTAGCTAGAATGTCGAAATACATCGGGAGCAGATATTTTCTGGCCAACGTATCATATAGAAGGACTTGCTTGTCGGGCATATAATTAATTTTCTCAACATTTTCAGCAGAGCAAAGCATAACTTGTAAGAAACACAAATTTCTAATTCATATTTGAAAGTTTACTTCTGATTCAAATTTGATCTTGAATAACCTTACGAAAAATTCGAATATTTTTTTTTGTACACAGTTCAATAACACAACGATTTTTTGCAATTGCAATACTTCGTTTAATTGATACAAGGAAGTTAAATATGAAGGAACTATGTATACTTACTTTTAACATAACAAACAATAAATGGACGAATAATGATGGACTGACTTTTCAATATTAAATATAAAAAAGTATCAAGAAATGTATACGATGAACATTATATTATTCTATTGGGAGTTTGTAAAATAATTATTGTAAAGCTGTGCCTTGAGAATTATTCCATTTATATTTTTCTGTAAGCATTTAATAAAGGACGTTCAAATATAACGTTTTTTGAAGTGAAACTTCTTTAGAATCGTTATGATTTGAAACTCGATGAAACGAAAATATGTTACGATAAAGAAACACAGAAACAGAAATAACTACATGTACATGTATAGGACAACGTCGACGAGAGAATGAGAATACATTACAAATTATCATATAGTAGGGCCGTGCGCATGTCTAGTAGTCATAACTTATTTGCGACCTTGCTATACATTTTATATTCTCGGCCTCTTCTTTGTACGATGCTTCGTAGCGTCCCCACTGTCTACTAAGTATTGTCCATATATATGCGCCTAGCGTAGTGGGATATAATAATTTCTATATATGTTATATATTGTTTATTATATATTATGTAATATGTTTTATCAAAATTTTTAAGTTTGGTAAAAAATAATAAACCTTACATATACCATGATACTCTATAGCCATCTTAATATCTCGTAGGCTGAGCTCCGCGATCTTAGCACCTCATGTGCGGAATTTCGATTGACCAATTATACCATCTGAAAGGTCAGAAAAGGTCAGTTGGTCTCATTAATTGGTCAGCATCAGAAAATTTTTTATTAAGGATTAAAGTTTTTCAAGGCCAATTAATAATTTTAGCACCTCATTCGCGGAAAAAATAAAAAACTCCACCTATGCGCGATTGGGAAACATTCGCTGATAATAGGTCAGCTAATATAAATAGTTGGTCAGTTTAATTTAATATTAAAAAAAATTAAAAAAGTTGTCTCTGTCGTAACGCGCATGCTTTGAGCCGGATGATTCTATCAGGGCAGTGAGTACTTACGCACAGCTCTTTACTATAAACCAGGCAGAGTAGGGGAAATATTTTTTTAATAATTTTTCTTTGATATGTACTACTATCAAATATATATATATGTATATATATATATATATATATATATATATATATATATATATATATATATATATATATATATATATATATATATAAATTTAAAACTGCTAGTTAATAATACCCTTTAAATAGGGATTTCCAATTAAAATTTCGTCAAATTTGATATGGCAAGTTGTAGTAAATATAATTCTTGACAGTCAGACCAAATTAAACTATTGCTGTTATTGATTATATTTAATATTTATACTTAATATTTATAGAAAATTTTAAGAATATTAGAAAATTTTCGCAAACTTGAAAATAAATGAATTCAGAAATATTTAACATCGAATGGAATATTTTAACTAAGTCATGTAAAAACGAGAAAAATTGATATATATATATATATATATATATATATATATATATATATATATATATATATATATATATATATATATATATATATATATATATATATATATATATATATATCAAATACAAGCCATAAAAAAGTTATTTAACGTTGTAGGCTAAAATATAAAGATGCAATATAGGTTTTCTTGGAATTTTAGTATCTAATGATTTTTAATGTCAATACTTTACAAACTCTCTAAAAGGTATCCATCGAAAATACATCTAGAGATAGATGATATTTTATAACGAAGATAGAACGGACATTATTAAAAATATAAAAAACAAATATTTATTCAGAATTATATCAAAGAAATTTACATAAATCTTTTATTCGTATATCAATAATAAATATAGATATATGTATGTATAACTTACATGTGTTTGACTTGTGTATAAATGTATATATATTATATATATATCAGTTTTATGGACTGATTATAATGAAGACAGACAGGCATATTGAGAATACAAGAATACAAGATGTTTCAACCCACAAAAAGGGTTTCAGGATGTAACATAAAAAGGTACCAAAATTGAAGGAATAATAGGCATTTAAAGAAAACTAGATAAATTTAAATTAACTATTAAATTTCTTAACAAAAATGAAAAAAAAAACTAAACCAGTCTTTTGATTGGCTGTAAAACTAATATGCTGAGTATTTGGAATATTATTGAATTATTGATTTGGTTTAATGAAAACTTATGAATAAAAAAAAATGTAAAGATATCAACTAACAGTTTAAATTGTTTAAATACTCGACGTATGCATAAGAATTGCTGTTTGAACTATGTTTAATCATCACAATTCATTAAATATGCTTAATTAAATAGTAATTTGGTTTATTATAATTATTATAATTATTGTAATTATACCATATGTACAAATATTAATACAGTGTTTATAATGCAGTTTTTGAGCTGAAATTGTGGCGAATCTAATCAGTTTACGGTAAAATATTTCAAACAAAAGTTGTTTAATTTGAAGAAGGAAGTTTCTCTTCTATCTCTCATGCTTAAAACTTGAGTAAAGTTGTAGGCCTAGAAGACGCCATCAAAATTCCGTCTGATTATGCCTCTTCGGTTTTCAGCGGTCTTGATGGCGGAAAAACGGCACTTAAGACTAAATTAAATATATCTTCGTATATATCATCTATGTTGGATATAACATGTCTATTTAAAATTAAAAGTTAATCCAGAGTTTAAACGATTTTACATCTATTTTAATCGTTAAATTTGAAAAAAAGGTATTCTTGTCACCTCCATGAATTAATATTTGCTTTCCATGGCCTTTTTATTTTGAATGGAAACTTTTTACCTATCACGTTAGTAGAGCAAAGTATTCAAAATTTAATTTAAATATAGGTGCTCAAATATTTAATTAAGAAAATTGAGTCATTATGATGCCAATATATCTAGCTGGCAGAGAATTTCAAAAAAATTACTTTTAAAAAATAATTTTAACCCGAGAATTAGTGGCTTTTTGGTTGCTTTTATGGTGTACTTCAATAAATAATGTTTATCACAATTTCCAAAAATCTCATTAAAATGATTCACTGCTAAACAATGTGTCAAGCTAGCAGTGACATCTTGGAATAATAATAATTAGAAATTTTCTACCATACTTTCGAAGTATATGTATTACAAATACTACGAAACTCAGTGATTTATAAGTCTATTCAATTTCAAAAGAATTTAATAATTTATAAAGAAATATTTGAATATGATTATCGTCAAGTGTTATAAATATATTGATTTTAGTCCCTTTTGGCCTATACGATAAATATACCGCCTACTTACTATATCAAATAAATATTTTTCTACAAAAATACTGCAGCATTTATTAAATATTATAAATTTATTGTTCAACAGCTTTCTAATTTTGACCCCTGGTGTGAACACATCAATTTGTGGCAAATTTTAGTATAACAATATTGTAATAGTAAATCTGTGAAAAAAGGCTTAAAGAAGAAAACATAAGGTGTAAAACACACACACACACACATATGGTGCGAAATTTATTTCCCTTATAATTACGGAAATTTGATAGTAAATTTTATTCACCACAAAATGAATTTTTTCAAATATTTTTGTACAATAAAACTATTGAAAATGGAAAATGATATATTTTTCATAAACAAGAAATTCGATAAGAAAATAGAACAAAATACTCAAAATTGAATTTTAATTTGCTCAAAATTCGTTACTTTTTAGGTGCTGCAAAATTAAATAAGGTCCTCAAAAGTAACTTTTATAATAGAATGCAAGTACTTAAATTGAGTGCTTTTATGGTGTGACTTCAATAAAGCGTTTTAATCACAATTACTAAAAAAAAAAAGAAGTTATTATTATTTAAAGATGACACTGTGAGCTTGATACTTTTTACAGCAGTTATTCATGTTTTGGAGGATTTTTTTTTGGTAATTTTGATAAAACTTATTTATTAAAGGCACAACACAAAGCTCTTAATTTTAGTACTTAAGCCTGGCTTACACGACGTTGGTTTGTCCGCTGTATTGCTTGCTTTATATTGTAGGTAGGCCACATGTTACTAGTCGAGAAAATAGTACGGAAAATACGACATATACTATTTCTAAAGTCTAGCGAGCGCCCACGTCATAGAGGGCAAAAATGACATCATTGTCCATTATAACTTCCATCACAGCATCCAGCAAGTTATCCAGCGGGTGAACCAGCATCATGTAAGCCAGGCTTTACTTTTTATTTGCTCTGCTAGAGTGACATTTTTTAATTGTCAATTTGAGCACCTAATTTAATTTAAAAACATCTAAAAATTACCTAATTTTGTGCAAATTTAAAATCAATTTTGAATATTTTGCTCTACTAGCTGGACGGAGATACAAAAATTTGTTTTAAAAATTATAATTTTTTTATTTTTTTGCATTTTATTGTAGAATCTAAATGAATTAAAATTATAATCTATTAATACACTTATTAAGTTGATAATCTTAGTGATTAAAGTATAATCTATTTGATAATAATATTGTTAAAAAGGGGTTAATTAATAAAATGAAATTACTCCCTATTGCATAAAGTGAATGGTATCGATAATGAGATAATGCAAAACCATTTTTAATTTTATTATTATCTACTACGTTTATGTGTTAAAGTTTTCAATTGCAGCTTCGCTTAAAATTAGACTAAAAATAAACTTAGTCCCTATATGTTTATGTTTAACGACAAATTAATAATGTAATGTTTGAAAAAAATATTGATGTCAAGATTATCCTTCTTTGGTAAAAGCTCATGTAAAAACCGTTTAAAAATTCGTTAATTTACAAAAATAATTGAAATTTCTATTTTTTTTTTTAGAATTTCTTAAAAACTAAAAACGGGGATATTTAAGGTCGCTGTTTACAAATTTAGAATGAAAATAAGCATGGAATATTTAATAAATTTCGATTTATTTCCGACAATTTCCTAGATTAAATTATTTAGTATTTTATATTATATTTTGTATTTAATTTCTTTGTAGTCGAATAAAAAAAAATTTAGCGGGCGTTATGCAGTTTCACCAGCGAAGTTCCCGTTCTCGTGGGAATACAGGGATAAATAGCCTATGTCACCTGTCGATAGTGTAGCTATTCAACGGTTAAATAATTTTTCAAATCGGTCCAGTAATTTTTCAGTTTATTCGTTACATACAAAAATACAAGTGTTATCTATTTACAATATTAGTATAGATAAACTACTTGCAATAATCTAAATATTTTATGCTAATTCTTATTCGAAAATCAGCGACCTCAAAAACCCGAGGTACGAATGTTTCAGCCGTTTTTGATCGAATCTTAAAAATGTGTTAAAAATTACATTAAAGTGTGTCATTTGCTCCAATCAAAAGCATCGCAAAATTTATAACACTCTCCATTTAAACAGACGAAAACCGCTAATCTAAGCTATATCTGCTTGTAAAGCTAACTTACTGCATAGTTTTTTCGTAAACATTCTCGATTGCAGTAAGTATACACGGATTATTGTTTCTCGTATGCTTGGTAACGTAGTATAAAATTATGATATTTTTTAATTAATTGAATATTTTCCTTGTTTTTTTATATATTTTTATATTCTTATAATCCATTCTTCCTAGTAAAGGTAGAGTTGTTAAATGCATAATTATAACAATATTTTTTGCCTGTATATGACGATTTTGTGATGTTTGCATACATCTTTATCAGCGCTACCAGTTTGGAATTTGATACCACTAGTTTTATAAAACTATACAAGATTCAATAAACAAAAAACAAAACTGCTAATTTTTGAAGTGAACCAACATCTTATGGGACATTATCCTTTTTTAATTATTTTATAGTTATATATGTCGTACTCGTTTTTGTTTAAGCATTTCTGTCTTTTTGTTATTATATATGCCATTTTCGATTTATACATTTACAAAAACTAATAATGAATGTTGTCATGTTCCATCATTTGGGGTGAAGACAATGGGACAACAAGCCACACACGCTTTGTTTCGATTTTAGTCCGATTCTTTTTGGTTTTGACAAGTAACAGAAGTACTGTTATTGACTCTGTTTTTCAACGATTTAAAAAGATATTTTTCGAATATTAATGAAAATTATGTCTTCGTGGAGTTTCAGTATTTTTTGATACACCATTAAAAATATATTAAACAAATATCAGAATAAGTACTCAAATTGATTGAAATAGAAATTTTAAGAAAGGTACCAAATAGGGTATTTGACTTAAGTTGTTTCATTTCTTTAATTGAAACATCTTTATTACATTGACATGCTTTTAAAGTTATTTTTAAAAGATTTAAAAAAATAAGATGTGGGGCATTAAAAAATCCTATTAAACAAAGAACGAAATATTATGTTATTTCACTTGCTAGTATCAACATATAAATTAAATGTTTTCAAGAAAGAGAGAGAAAAGAAAGTAATCGTTGATAGCATATAATTTCTTTGTTTTTGAATCAATTTTATATACTTTTTAAGCATTGTTATGCTATTAAGTTTCAAATTCTGAAATATAGCGGGTGAAATATAGCAAATTTAAATCAGTTAAATACCCTATTTTATTCAAATAGAAATTTTAAAAAGTTGAAATGCTTCAGATTGTTTTAAAGATGTAATTATGTAAAGTAAAATTATTTTATAGAGGGTATAAGGTAAAATTATGTAAAGCCGATTGTACAGAGTGGTCCAGTATACAGTGTATCCAACTTCAAACGTATCTGTCCTCTTATTTATAGTTGAAATAACGATCTCAATAATTCATATAACCCAAATAAACTGGTTTAAGAGAAATAACTTTAAAGTATCATTTAATTGGTCTTGTATTTAAACGTGTATGTTGTCATGAAACTGCGTATTGGACTATTTGAGGTATAAATAAACACATACAAAATGGTATGTCCGGAACTAAGTTATTTTTTAAAATCTAAACGATGTTTAATATGTATTTTATTAATTATGTGAGTGTATTTTGATCGAAAAACTGAAAAATATATAGTAGCTGTATGAATAAAAAGAATCAAATGCACTATATTAATAGCCGTCATATGTAATATATATAAGAGAGTGAGCAATACACGCATGTAATTGGTTTGCATGCATTTTTGTAGGCGTGTCTTATTTATGCAGTTTATTAAACATATTTTATTTATACTCCGTACGTATTTCGTTATGTAACGATATTTCTGTAATCTTACTTATTGTAATCGTCGTAAAAGATGTTCGTTCAAAAAAGAAAATTAAACATAACAATCCTATACATATACTGGATCACTCTGTACTTTTCTATATACAGACTTCCATTAAAATATTTAAAAAACAATAACAATAACAATAATCATAATATACTTACATCGCACATTAAGAAAATAGCCAATAGAACTAAATTGTTGACTTAAATAACGTGCTGTACATTTATACCATCCACTATGTTCACGACGTATAGCTGTAAAATTGAGATACCCATCCAAAGATTGTACAACAGGCGGTGGTCCATCATCCTTCTCCCACATTGGTTGTGATGTTGGATTTGCATCCACATCACATTTTAATGACACTGGCATACCTTCTAATACCGGTATACCGAAACCAGGTTCACGTGATATGGCAAATGACGGTGTATCTGTAACAGAATGTATATTTATATAAATGTAATTGAAAATAATTCTTTTGAATACAAGGTGTCTAATTTATTGAGTGTTACAATAAAATAATGTTTATTTTTTTATATCTAATATAATTATTTTCCATTTGGTTTACAAAATGAAAATGAAATTATTTTTACATGTTTTTCTATTTTATTCATTCGCTTTGTTAAGTGACTGCTTAGAAGGAAATGTGTAATTGATTTTAGATAGACTTCTAGATGAACTATAGATCTAATTCAAAAAAGAATAACTTTGCAATATTCTCATATAAATGGCTTATCAAGTAACGCGTTTCTGCAGATCCGTGAAAATATCTTCAATTAATACAAGGCTAAATTATTCAACACAAGCATACGATTTTTAATTTTATATTTCATTTATATATTTAAGTGTTACTAATAAGTTATAAAGAAATAATATAAAAGTTTGTAATTAATAAAATTACAATTTTCAAGAATTTGTTGATTATTGTAAATGATTATTTACAATAATCAACAAATATCATCATGCCGTTGGTTCTCCTTATTATGCCTGTAAGTCCTTGGTTATAACTGCAAATATAGAATTTAATGTACTTACACCGACGTCTATTAAAAAAACTAAAACCTTATGGAAAATCATCTATGTAGACTTAGTATTTTGATAGTTTTTCCTTAACCTATCAATAATCTATCTACTCTCATGTGATTTTTCGGGTAAGTATAATGAATTTAATCTCTCCCCATTCTGTTCTTTCATTTTCGCGCCAGAAGCGTGGATGGCTAGCGTGGAGGGTCTGCGCTCAATACAACAACCGAAATATTTGATGATTTCGCATTTTGAAACATTTTTCTGGGTAGGTAACTTATCCAATTACATACATATTATGCTTGAAGATGTCTCTCTAGAGTATAAATATTACATTACGAAACAATTACTGTACATTTTGCAAATGCACAATTTTAATAAAGACAAAAGCTTATATTCTAAATAACAAAAACTTAAGAAAATCACAAACATTCATTTAAAGAAAATGAAAACATTTTCAGTTATCTGTTACACTGTTGTGTCAATTTAAGTTCATATAGTTGATTTTTTATGACATACTTTAAGCTAATAGTATAGTAGGAGGTTACGGGAGTAACAACTATCGTCATTAGATTAAATTGTTACTTAAGGTAAGTGAAGATTATTGTGTTAAAAGATATATAAACAGGCACATATAAACAGTAAAATATAGGTCTAAAATACTAGTATTATATTGGAAAACTTCTTCTTTGTCAATTCTTACTGCTCATGTGACAAGTGTCAACTGTATTACTTAAAAATAAAAAAGTAATCAGAAAATTAATTCGATTTTGAACAGATTTTACATAAATAAACCGATCATAAAACAATCGAAACGTTTTTTGTATAATAAGCACGGTTTTTTTGTGTTTTTTAGGCCAGCGCACACCGTAAGATTTTCTAATCAGAATTTCTGATGGTCAATGTAAACTATCGGACAGTTTTATAAGAAATACTTATAATAAATCTGATCATACGTGAGACAAAATTCTTAAGCAAGCGCATATAATCGGATACGTACATCGAACTACAATGAACCAATCAATGAACTTTCAAATATTTTAATTTATTAATTACAACATCGTAAGATTTTCTGATCAAAAATTCTGATGCTACTTCAGACAGCATTATATGCACGCGCACACAGTCAGAATTTCTGATTAGAAAATCTTATGTCTTATATAGAAATCTCACCGTGTGCGGGGTCTAAAAGAAAATTAATGGAATTTAGTAACACCAGATTTTCTGATCAGTAAATCCGATGTTATGCCCTGGGCCTTAATCTTATTAAACAAGCGTGAATTGATTGTTTATTTGCATTATTGTAGGGACTACTTAATCGAACAATACGTTACAAGTAGCTAAAAAATGCGTATTCTAGAAAATGTTATTTGTTTATTTGTTTCCATGTAAATTGTATAGAATATGTTATACAAAAATTAATTAATTAAAAAAAATGTCATTTATCTATGTGGTTGAAAATTGTATAAATGATCGAAAAAATTGTATAAGTATTTTTATTTTATTTTTTAAATGTAAAAATAAATATCAATTGTACCAAATTTTCAATGATAAATCATATAACAGTCACTGATCATATCATTTGATAAAATCAATTGATGTATTCCGTAACTGTAATAAAGGAAGAAACGCTGCAAATAGACTAAGTTATTCGTCGGCAATATGCATTGACAGCGGTCTATAATGTTTGTTATTAATGATAATGCCTTAATGTCTATTGAGTTTCGAATAGCTTGCGTTTTGTTTTTTATTCGTTCACTACTCGTTTTCTATTTCCAGTTTTCAATACATACTTTAGTTTAAATCACAGATTAGAATCTTTAAATGTGCTTATTATATTATTGCATCAACATGTTGTACGTGAGAGATTTTAGAATGTTTGATTTTTAAATGTATTCCAATTAAAAATGTACAAAAAAAATTAAATAATTTTTTAATTTTTCAATAAATAGCCATTACAGTAACTTGTTTAAAAATATGATAAAATGTTACACAGGTGCTGCAAAATGAATTATTTTCTATAATATTCATTATTTTAACTTTTATCGAGAATCTATAAATTGACAACCGCCTTGTAAAACTTCGTCGTGGTTGCCAAATTAAAGTGCACAACGTCAAACTCTAGATGTGTTAATTTGATAATAAAAATTCTTCCTTACTTTATACATCAGGCAGGTAAAATCAAATATATTTTGAGTTTATTAAAACTTCTATTTTATTGAAATTAAAATTTATGCTCTAAATTTTTTCGAGAAGTATAATTATAAAAAAGCGACTGGAAAACAAATTTAAAAGAAAAGTTTTCGTTGTTTATGCATGTTCTTAAAAATTTTGAGAATTCGCTTAATGAAAAATGATAACAAATCGCTGACTTACTTTAATAGTCGCATCAAATTAGAATGTCCTAATGAGAGTAATTTAAATTACAAATTGTTCATTATATTCGTATCAAAATTGCTCGTATATAGTATCTATATATTATTTAACATTCAACAAATTCATTTCTCAAATCTCTTGAGATCCTCCATCAAAACTCCATATGAAAGTTATTATAACCTATTACATAACTATTTAGTACACTATCACATAGATAGACAATATACAGACGATAGGTTATGTTATACAGGAAGTTATGTTACCTAGAGAATTACTGTATTGCTACTAGTCGTATTACCTACTGGTTGCCTAAGTGATTCAACCATATTACGACTAAAAGTAGACGATGACTGCTACATAGAATATTGTTCCTGTAACACACATAAGGTAACACAATTATTATAAATAAAAGAGTACTAGGTAGAGAGATACACCTTGGTACATATTTGTTATTTTATCAAATTTTGGTGCATATGATATTTAAAGAATAGGTCATTAACTTTCAGGTCAAGTAAATTTTATCAACTCATATATAAAATATTTCTCATAAGTTATAGTGGTTTTACTGTAAAATATTGTAAATTTTTCCGATATTCCATTTCATTAGAAATAATAATAAGAATTACAAAAAGCACAATACAATGTCGAAAGGTCGAAAGAGTTCTTAGTAACGACGTTTTAATACGTATTATACTCGACATACATAATATGTCAGAGTATACTAATTTTAAGTAAAATTTTATAAGACTACCCAATATTGACCGTTCAAACAAAATTTCGGCATAGATACACCTAATTACTCCATTTCCGAATGTCCCCATCTGCCCGTCAGTCATTACGATAACTCATAAACAAATAGCAAGCTGAAATTTTCGTGACGTATTCTAAACACAAAAATGAGTTTAATGAATACATAATTCGTGAATGAGCAAAATCGGTCCATTGGTTTCAATAGATACTTGACCCAACTTTCAAACTATAAAGGTAGAAAAAAAGTTCAAAAACAAAAAATGTCTATTTTTTCAAACAAAAATCTTTTGATTAAAACATTTTTCCTAAAATGTTTGAGTTCTCCACAATTTTAGCTCAAATTTGACTAATAAACACGTAAAGGTTTGTAACGCTACACATATTATTATTATACATGTATCCATATATAACTGTATAGACTGTATATTTATAGTATTTTATGAATGCTAATTAAAAAAAGTCAAACCAATGAAATTCAATCATATGTTGAGTATCTGAACAATTATCTCTGTTAGTTGTTATCTTCAATTGTTAATTTTACAGTTAAAATAAGTGTTTTGTCTTTATTTAATACATTATCAAATAATAACAAATTTATGTGATCCAACTGCTATTTATAGTTTAAATTTACGCCATTAAATTAAAAACAATTTGAAATAGATAAACAAGAATTGAACAAAAACAATGGTAAAATTTATCAAAAAAATGATCACGTAATGATAAGTCAACAATATCACAAATTTATTTATTATAAGATGTATTAAAATTAAAAAAAATTTTTTAAGATTATATATAGTCTTGAATTATTTAGTTAAAAAATAGATTTAAAAAATTATATTTCCATAATTGAAATATAAATTATTTAAAAACGAAACAGGTTAAAAATAATTCGCTAGACAAAAAACATAATCATATGATTGGTATTAAGAAAAAGATATTAAAATTATTTAAAAATTCAGTAACAAAAATAATGTTTAGGATCACAAAATATATAATAAAAAATTTTATTAAAAAGTATCACAGTGTTTCAAAAAGCGTTGAATAAGTTAGATCTGTTTAATAGTTGATCAGGACGATTTTTATGTTCGTGAATTTCTAACAGACTTCAAGTAGGGCCATTTTTCTACCCTTCTGTGCTGTATGTAGAATTTCGAATTATATATTAGGTTTATGACCAGATTAAATTAAGTGACTCGCCTTAGTTTTGAAATTTGTAGGACGTAAGATGTCCTTTTGCAAGTTTTGAAGGATCTTTGTAAATTCTTATTCATTTTTCTTCTTTGTAAATTCTTATCTATTTTTACCATTAGCTCATAGTTTATTTCAAAGCTCACATTATTTAATAATAATCTTTTAATGGGATACCAAAATATTTTTGTTATTCTTACATGGTTAATGGTTTGTGAAAAATTATATTTTCGTTTTTTATATGAGGTTTGAAAGTCGATGTAAGAAAAAAAAGGTTTTGGGTATAAAAAATATATTAAAAAAGGTTTTTAGAAATGAATATAGTAAGAAATTCACTTTCCATATTCATCTTGAAAATGCTTCTCTATTGTTTTCCGTACGACCTTTTTTTTATCAAGTTACTGGTCTTTAAGACAATTTTTCAACTGTTATCATTTGAAAATGTCTTAAAATTTTCTCAAGTTGACAGTGTATACATTTTTTTATGTGTGGTCGCGGATAACTTCGTCGTTTATCAGCCGATTTTGATGATTGTTTTTTCGTTGGAAAGGAGATATCCCAGGGTAGTACAATGAAAAACTTATATAAATAATTTCCTTGTGACCAATTAATTACCTTTCGAAGTCGGTAACAATCTTATCCTTAGCTAAAAAATTCATTGATTGGCGTTGACTGAAAAAAGTAATTTATAACAAGGAAATTATTTTTAGAAGTTTTAAGTTTAATATTATTCTTTATTTTTTAGTTCATTTTTTTGAAGGCTGTTTTTTTTTTTAAATTTTTATTTTAGCATTCTAATAAAAGTAATTTCACTTTTAAACTTAAGATGGCAGCTTTTTCTACGACATTTATTTCAAATGGCATAAGCCGTTTTCAACATTTATAATAAATGCAGAAATAATTTTTAACATCCTTTCATAAGACATAGAACAAAAGTTTCTACTAGCAAAATATAACCTTTAGAATAAGCTATGAAAGCATATCAGATAATTTATACAAATTTCGATAAACTTTAGTATATTCGCACAATTTATCTCTTTTAAATTTTAATAATATATACATCAAGTTAAACAACGCAATAAGTCAATTTTTTCGGACATTTCTTTGCAAGAAAGTATGGGAGTTATTTTATGGGCATTTACATTTTGTTTTTCGAGGTGAATTCAATACATTTGTATCAGAACACGAATAATGTTACATTGTGTAACATTACACAATGTATTTAATTATTGTTTAGATTAAAATAATTTATGATTTGTGTGTTGTTAAATTACATTATATTTTGTATTTACATTGTTCTTCTTGTTAAGGGTTAATAATTGTATCTAGCTAGCTAGAGCTTTGGGTGTGTGTAATCTTCATTGCCTTTAATCAGTGCTTTTGAAATTGTGCGAATAAATAGGATTTAGAAATAGTTTGAATATTGTAATTGCGACAAATATCATATTATCTTCAGTGCTGGATTTATAAAAAATCAAATCGGGCCTTGTCTAGGGTATGAAGTACCTTAGAGGGAAGATTAAAGATCATTATTTGATAAAAAAACCAGAACAAGTTTACTAAAATGGATATTATTTAATGAAATTGCATAAAACAATTTTATTAATTAAAAATTAAATTTAGTTTTTTATTTTTTTATATGTAGCACTTATTTCGAGTTAAAAAATTGATTTTTCATTCGTTATTGAATAGACCTAATCCAAAATTAAAAGAATAGCGGAAGAATTTATTATTTTCATACCTACATGTGATTAGAACAGGTGGATTTATCGGTAATTCCTAAGATATGTCTTTATTACTACCTGTTGTTTGTTTACATGCATTTTCTGCTTAGTATATAAGCAAAAAAAAATATTAAAACGGGTAAATTATTATAAATCATAAAATATTGACTTACATTAAAATAGGTTTAAACTTCGATTTATTTTTTTATTTATTTAGAGTTTCGATTTATTTTTACAAAAGGTTTTATCTTATTGCGTCTTATATATATTGATACTTCAAGTTATAATTTAAAGTAAAAATTGATGAAATCACAGATATTGTCAAAGTTTTTAAATTTTACATGTATTTTAAAGTACCTTAATAATAATAACAATAATCTGTGTAACATCTTTGTGCCCAAAAACATGATTGAAACAAAGTTATTACCACCCGACTCGAAAGGTGTTAGATTGTATTGTGCTGTAACGAACAAAAGAGATATGGTTTACGATTATTATTATTGGTTGTAAAATCTTTCTTATGGTATCACCTATCTCTATGAAATTATCATTGAAATTCAAATAATTGTGTTTTATGATTCATTTATGGAAATTACAGAAATAAATACCTTTTTAATTGGCTTTAATAAATGAGAAAATTCACTCGTATCACTTACGACACGCATAATAATGGTTTACATTGTTTAATTTAAATGAAAGTAAGTATACTGAGTGTCCATTGATAGGATACATAGGGGGATAGAAATTTTATAAATCTTACAAGAAAACTTGTTTTTTGTTCACCAGGATACTAAAATTATGTCATGCCAATCTTTCAGCAAACACCAGAATATTGAAAGCTAACAAAAAACGAATACGGAAATGAACAAACAAAATGAAAATTAACAATTGAAGAATAATCAATATTTTTGATTCTTTAACAGAAAGCTTTTAAGGAAAAGATCCTAAATTTTCCATGAACTGTCAAATCAAGAACTAATTATTATAATAAATAGATAATTTAAATAATTTTATTAAAAAAAATATAAATTGTTTGAAAGTCTGAGTAAAAAATAATACATTTTGAAACGTTGCTTTAAATAAGTGTTCTTTATTAATTAAATTTCTTCGAGAATTGAAGAATATAAATTTTTTTTACGTATTTATATAGATTTTCAGAATTTTTAAATGTTCAGATTTTTCAAATGTAAAGGTATAAGAAGTCTTTCTATCTAAATTTCTGAAAATTTAAGCAATATTTTGACAGAGAAATCGATTTAATTTGCAAAAATAGAAGTGGATAATACAATTTTTTTTATTCTAAAATCAAACGACAAAAATGAAATGGTTTGAAAATATATAAATAAATGTTTTTTTAATAAAACTGACGGATTTTCAGATTATTATGCCCGAATTGTATATAAAAATAGCCACTTAAGGACTTAAGGACTGTTAGACTGTTAGTTAGATGAAGGATTAAATGTAACGTTAAAGATATTCTGGAAAAATTCATTATTATTTCAAAAATAACATTTCCACGTCAATTGGGTTACTGACCACATTATGATATTAAATATTAATTTGTGATCATACTTAAAGTTTTTTTAATGTATTATCTGTCATATTAAACTGAAAAGTTTGTCGTTTTTTCTTTTTATTGTATTTTTTTTTCCAATTTACTTGAATTACTATGATTATTTATTTACAATGTCGATAATTCTAGAAAATGTATTGTGTATACAACTTGTATACACAATATCATACAACAATTCTTAGAAATTTCAAATAGCCATCCATCTATCAGCTTTTATATTTAATATCTATCCATTTTTATCAAACAAATACAACAAATAATAATATTAAATAATGAGTCATAGATAGCATATTATATTATATTTATTATTTTGAATCGATTACATATTGAACATTTATTAAAAGCGACATTATTTTGTTTGTGAAATATTTAGAAAGTATAAATGTCTGGAAAAAATTGATCGAATTGAAAATGTTTGATGTTATACTCACAAGACCTCTGTTTGAAGATGAATTAATATACAGAATGTTGAGAATCTAAAGTGAGCAAACGAAACTGTAGAAGTTGTTTCTACATCTCAATTTATATGATTTAGAATTTTTTCTGAAGTCGACCGTTTTTTATACAAAGGTATATATATATATATATATATACATATATATATATATATATATATATATATATATATATATATATATATATATATATATATATATATATATATATATATGTTTTTCATACTAGGATGCTAAATGGGAATTTACTCATGCGTCATTGGGACCTATTGAATTTTGAAGATTAGATGGTATAAAGAATAAATCGTCACATGAATACCTGCTTAGCGGTGGGGAGAGCGAGTACTATTTTTCAAAAAATATAAAACAAAAACAGGTACGTGGACAAAATCAGGCGTGTTACATATTGATAGGGTATAACTCCTAGGTATCTCTGAAGATCTGAAGGTATGTTAATCAACCGATTTGAAAGGCAGAGATGGCGGTACGGAAAGATTAAAATGTTTAGGTAAAACATTATTTAAGCTCGTAATATCGTAGATATTCATTGGTGATGTAAGGTTAATCTAAGGGAAGCTATCATTTAAAAGACTGATAATTCGGATGTGACAAAACCTTGTGGCAGCTGTTGAAAAGTACAAAAATAATCGACACTTTGAAACATTTGAACAAGTTGGATTTTCATACAAAATTTTTTCAGGTGACGTTATTCTTGTATTATTTCTTTCAAAATTAAACAAAAATCGCATTGTCAGACTAGTAAAATGTACACTTTTCATCTCGTAATAAACCTTTTCTTCATCCGATACGTGTAGTAAATTCAAAAATCCACGCTTGGACTCCTCTACTATTAGATCCACAAAAAAATCTAGTTATATCGTTGAAAATGTAACTAAAATTTCTGCTTATAATAATCATCAAAACTTTATTTTGTTTGAACTTTATTGAGTTTTTCTTGCTGCAAAAACCTACAACTTAAGCAACAACGTTTATTTTTTTTTATTCTAAAATTTTAACTCAAAATTTCTCAATAATATTCTCCTTTTCGATTTTCATTTCATGAAAAACATGTTCAGATAACTACCTTTCTAAAAATATGTAATTTATTGGGTTTGCTTCTTTATTTGATTTGTAAAAGTAGCATTAATTATGAAAACTTAAGTACCAACAGAAAAAAATTTCATTATTTTGAAGATGACCACCCATGCTAAAATTATATTACTGTCTTCAATATTTTTTAGCAGAGCACAAAATATACTTCAGAAATTTTTCTTTCACTAAAGATAGAACTATAAAACATAGAGAGCAATAGGTTATCAGTATATTCGATTGCCTCTTGGCGAAAATACATTGATTTGACCTCGAAGAGATATCATTTTTACTTTAAATGCCTATATAAACCATACGTTGATAATAATGGAATCACTCTGCTCTTTTGTTACTCTATCAGATATATCATCAATGACTTTAGTAGGTATAACAATAATAAGTTAGAAAAATAAATAAATATTTGATCCAATAAAAAAAGAAAGTATTGGAATACACGTTTGTTATATTTCGGGAAATACACTTACCGGCATTTCAAAGCTGACGTTAAATATTTTCAATACTATAGTTAGGAAATTTGTACTGTTCAATGATCTGTAAAACTTATGAGGAAAGTAAAAATTTAGATATATTTATTTTTATATCTGCACAAGCAGATTGTTAACTGTTCCTACAGCAGCACGACTTCTGGTAGAATTTTAACAAAGCCTTATTTATGAGTTGAACGTCAGAATTACTCAAAAAGAAGCCTTTAAGAAGTTATTAAGACGTCAAATGCGGCACTGCAACACTTTAAGACTATATAAAGAAGAATTAATACTACAAAAAAGTAAAAAATATTCTAGGAAACACCTACGCTTGAAATCTGATATTCTTACATGCGAGTCCGCTATTTTTTACATTGACCAGAATGGCCGTAATAATTTGCTCAAATTATTAGATTAAATTTTTTTAATTGTTATACGAATTACATATTCTCAAGTATGAATAACACTACCTATTTTGATAAATATGGGAACATACTATCTCTCTTGGGAACATACTATCAAAAATAAATTACAACCAAGTCGTTTGAGGGTGTTTTTTTTTTAAACTAATCCGTTAGTATATTGTCTTAATATTCGAAAAGTCATTATTCGAAGTCAGAAAAAGACTACTTAATGAGTTCTAGAAAGAGAAAGAAGTCATCACCACGTCATAAGTGAGACATGTTAAAGAAGTCTTCGTAAATACTTATTTTTGAAGTCTTTCTGATTTGGATTTTTGCTGGGTTTACCTATTGTATAATATTATTTCTTATTGAAACCGACTTTACCTACTTATAATTTTAAATATTGGATAGCTATTTCTATCTTCAGTTTTTGTTTCTAATATGAAAAAATAATTAGGAAGTTTCTATGTTATTAATAAAAGTCCTTAATTATAATCCTAAAATTATGAAATGAAAAATCAAAACTAAATATTTAAAATTTTATCGATTTGTGTGGCTTCAACTTTGAGTTTGATATTTTACCTTTTATAATTATTTGTAATTAATTAATTATTATAACACTGGTTATAATAATTAAGAACATCATTTATCATATTGGAATTAATTTGGTTTGTTTTCATAAATCATGCGAGTGATTGAACAAGCAGAAAATGTGTAAAAACAAGCAACATGTATTAATGACGACATATTTCAGAAATTACCGATAAATTCACATGGAAGTTATGAAAATTGAATATCATTTTCCCATCCTTTATTATGTTTTCGATTCTTCGTAATTCTATAACTAGCAGAAATAAATTTCTAGTTGGGTATATTATTTCTGTCTCATGTGAATAAACTTAATAATGCTTACCAAATTCATCTCATATGACATATTTTTGATGTCGGATAAAGTATAAATGGTGAATTGGCAATGTAAAAGGGTATTGTTGGTAATAAGTAATGAAGTGTAGGTACTTCTAATAATAATAATAATAATAATACCACCACCATACGAATCTATACGAATATAACATTTTGAAGAGTCAGTAACATGATTTAGTACTTGAAGTATATACGATCCATATCCCATATAATAAAATACATTGTGTTTTGTTGTTGGCTTAGAAAATATATATATGTACGTTTTACTATTAAATAAAATTAAAATGAAGTCCGTTTTATTGTAGAAAATAAACAAATATTATATCCGAATACATCACATTCTTACTTCCATTAGTCTGGATGCCCATAAGAATATCATAAATAAAATTTCTAAATATTTCTATATGGATTAGTTATTTATTTATTAGTATAACAACGTTTCCTCGACCAAAATCGGCGAACTTGGTTTCCTTCGATTCCAAAGAGAGAAAGTCCTTTAATGACGCGCTGTTTAATCCCTTCCTTATTTATTTCGATAGGCTGAGTGTACCGGTTTTATGTGTATTTCATTCGATGCAAAAAATTGAAACAATCATCTCATCTCTACAATACGTGAAGTGCATCAAGCTAAATAAGGCAATAAAGTCATTGGTAAAACTGTAGAGATATTATAATTATTACTATTCATAAAATAAACAGAATATGTTTGCCCATAGACTTATGAAGAACTATGAGATGTGATGTATTATAATTATGTTTGTTTTAAATAGCAAACTTTGAGCTGTAATGGTGATGAATCTAACCTGTTTGTAACATTTCAAAAAAAGGTTTTTGTTTTTGAAATAAATGTATTTTGAATCCCAGTCATGGTTGTATGGAGAACAATTGGTTATTCATTAAAACAGACACATTCAACAGAGAAATTTTTTATTGTTAGGTGATTAATGAACGCGTTTGTGAAAATTTTGTGTTTTCAATATCTTAACTGTTCCAAGCTAGAGGGCTTAATTTAAATGATCGCCAAACACATATACCAATGATTTTGCGTTTCTTTATATTTCCATAAGAGTAATTGGGAAAATTGGGTTCAATTCATTTTTTATATATATTCTAAGATTACTATTAAAAGCATTCTTTAATTATTTTAATATAATTCAAAGATTAAAAACTTTTAAGAGTATACGCAGTTCCATCTCAAAATTTCTGTTAATAGTTGTCGGTTGTCTTAGTTAATCATATCATTTCTTTATTGTCCTGCCCACGGTCAAATTATTTGTCAAATTTTTGTATGACAAACGTGTTTGTCAAATTTTTTGAAAGTGTGCAAGCGTATTCGATGTGTTTGTCAAATATTGATAATGTACACCGTGTTAGATGGAAACTTTGATTAACGATGTGTTTGACAAATCTGTTTGATAGTGTGAAACGATGTTTGTCAAATAAGACCGCATTTATCGTCTTGAAACCATGGAGATCACAACTGCGATGAATGACTTGTTTGACAAACACGTCAAACAAGCTTGAACACTTTCAAAACATTTGACAAACACGTTTGTTAAACAAAAGTTTGACAAATAATTTGAACGTATACCTTAACAAATTTAGTTGATTTATTGGTTTGATTGTATGAGCTTTTTTTGATGAAAACATGAACTTTGACAAAGAAATTTGACAGTATACACAGTATTTGGCTAATTTATCATTCTTTTATTATTATTTATAAAAAGCGTCCGACATTTTATGAATAGAAAGAATAGTTTGAATTATAAAGTCGTAAAAATTATGGATGTGACATAATGTTAATACATAAGTTACTTTTATCGATGTAAGATACATGTTAAATTCATTCTGACAGAAATAATATTACTTATAACTTTGATTTTTCTGTTATAATTCTAATAACATTTGAACATAGAAGAAGTTCAAATACAGGAAACTTCATTTGAAATCAGGTTATCTTTTAACATTTATTTTCTATAAATAAAATTGTTTTTATCAAACATTTTATCTAAATTAATTTAAATTTATGCAATATAAATTACATGTTTTCTATGTATCAAGAAGTTTGACGTGACTGATTCAACAGTTTTAACTGTCTTAAGATAGTCACTTGCATAATGTTGGTATTATAAACACCTTATCATTATTAAAATTATGTGTGTAATAAAAACTCTCTTCAATACTAAAACATTCCTCAATTCTTATCAACATAAGAAATTTTCTTCCATAGAAATATTTTATTATAAACGTGAAAAAACAACTTTCGATTAAACATTTTATAAAAATCATTTCACAAATATTTAAAAAAATTTATTTTTCTGAAAAATATTTCGTCAGTAAATTTTGCAATTGAAACCAAACTACTTTAATATAAATTTTTTTTGTAGTTTAAAAAAAAAACAAATTCCTTCGAAAAAGATTCTTAAACTATTAACAAATATTAAACTTCATTTGCATTGTATAATTTTTTTTTATCTGCTTCCAGAATTTTACATACTATATTATAAATATACAAATTGAGGCTGCCTTTGCTGCAAAAAAAGGATTATTTTTGAAGAAGTATCTACTGATTTATATGATATTACTACAGACTCAAAAACATAATACGTATAAAAGCTATAACTGAAAATATTCCGAAAAAAAAAATATAAAAAATTGGTGGAAGTGCAGATAAATTATATCGCATAGGATTATTTATTATGTATTAATATTTATTTGCGCTCCCACCATTTTTGTTAAATTTACTATATTGTTTGCGAAGTTTCTTTATTTCAAACATAATTCAGGTTTAAGTGAAACCAAAACAATGTATACAGGAGTTTAAATTGAAATATGAACCTGCAGACCTGAATATACTAAAAATGGTGTACTTTGGTTTAATATAATTGATAATAAACGTTTTTGAAATTTCATATAACAGTATGAGATAATTATATATTTGATATGAGATATATTTCTTCCCTAATATTTTGATATAAGATATCGTTTTATCAACTAAATTATAGCTTATGTTACGGTAGTATCAAATTAGTTTCATAACACTTATTTTATAATCCGATAGATATCAAATATTCTACGGAATGTGAAACTGTTTTTCTAAATATTACGGAAGTAAGTTTGTAAGCTTTTCATTACGAATCACCCTTGTAAGTTTATGTAATCTATATATAGTAATGCCGAATGACTGACAAACAGACAAAATAATGGGAAATATAAACAACAGACCATCAGAATGTTAGACTAAAACAGTTAGGAGACTCTTATGCCATCGTTTATAGACAAACCAACATACCTACATAGATAGCATGGATTGGAACTGAAATAAAAAAAAAAAAAGGTCAAATATAAGTGTCATTACTGTATATAGTATTATTACTATTACTATACTTTGTATGTGACTATGTGAATTTGTAACGTTAGTACAATCACTATATCATCGGAGAAAAAAATTTCACTATAGATGAAAATTTTATGATTTTAGCTAAGACACAATTTGATTAGCGAATGGTTTTATCATGATGATTTCCATAGAAAACACCTTTTGAACGCCTTCCTATAAATTATAATTTTAACGATTTCAGTCGTTTAAAAAATTAGTCAAAGAATATAAAATTATTTTTGGAATATAAAATCATTGTCAAATAATTTTAAAATTTTCTTATTTTTATTATCTTTAAATAGTCATACACGAAAACTATTTTTTAATTCCTGATAACTTTTAAATCAAAATTCCCGTTTCAAGTCAAACCAAATTTTATCAATTCCTTTTAATTGATTTTTTATAATTTTCAATATTGGGACTAATTTTTATATTTGATTTTCTGTGCTATTTTGCGATAATAAATAATTTTGCCCTACGTGTTTCTGTTTTATCACACAAGCCATACAAATTTTCTCAAACAATAAAATGTAAGTCATCAAATTGCATTTAGTTTACAAGCCTTGTATATTAGTGCCCTATTTGCCAACGCGAATTAGGAGCTATTAATTAATTATCAGCAAAATAAAGATTTTGGGGTCAAATTTTGAAAATACTTAATTATTATAAAAATAAAAATAATTAATAATTTGGAATGTTCCCCAGTTGTTACGAATTCTCACAATCAAATGTTTATGGAAATATTCTTTCTCTATCTTCTGGTGGAACAATTTTCACGAAAACTCTATGAATAGTCTTGCTAATAAAATTTCTAGAAATAATATATATTTTCTACATCTCAACCTCAGGGATTGTACTAAGTATTATTGTTTATATAAAAAAAAAAAAGATGACGCAAGGGTTCAGGCATGTTTATTTGTGAGTGTGTATTTTTATAGCAAAAAATCTAATTATCTTTTGTGGAAAAACGAACGAAGAAAAGTTATTTTATTGATGACGAAATAATGTTTTATATTATTTCGGGTTGAAATTATTTTTATTCTCTTGATGAGTGATGAAAATGTAGAATAAACGTTTCGTTGCCATTAAATATTTAATTATAGGTTTATTGATGATAGAAAGTTAACTAGAAAGTTTATTCATAAAAAATTTAATACATTATTATATCTCCATGTTTGTACCTAAGCTATTTTGTTTTTTGTTTTTTTATTAATAAAGTTTCTTTTAGAAATTAATCTTCTTAGGTACTAAAATTCTGATGAAAATAGCGGTTCCGTTTAACACTAATTATTTAGATATTCTTTTCGAATTAACTGGTGAAGATAACAACTATTAGTGTTAATTGTTTTGATACTCGACATGTTGTTGAGTATCAATGTTTAAACTATTTTTAATCATTAATATTAATCAAATACATTCAAGTACCTAATCCATACAGTTATAAATACATATAAATGTATTATAATTATATGCTTTATAAGCTAAATTTGAGAGTTAAAATTGAGATGAATCTAAACTAACATTTAATGCCTTTAAATCTTTTACTGTTCACAAGTTCAGCCATAGATCAAATAGACCCAATGGACTGGTTTTACTTATTCACGAACTTAAATTACTTTTTTAGGTTTATAAATTTCAGCTTCTATTCTCGGTTTTGAGTTGTTTTTATAACGGACAGGGACGGGCAAATGAGAATGGACTAATTAGGTGATTCTATGAACAGATCATTTTGTTTGTGTGGTTAATCTTTGCTGGTAGAAATTAATAGGGTAGTGGATACTAGAACAATTTGATTGTTTAAGTATTTTTTATATATTTGTCGATTAATGTTTTATTTGTTTAAATTTTAAAATTGTAAAATTAGTAAGTTAATTATTTTGGTTATAACCCTTTTTTTTTTAGTATGAACAACTAAATCCTTTATTGTGCCACTTTATAAACCGATATATTCTATTTAATTTGTATCCAAAAAAAAATCAAATTGATGTCCATGAAGCTTCTTAAATTTTTTTGTTATGAAATGTAAGTAAAGGAACGGAAAACCTTGTTTTTCGGTTTCGTTTTTACCGGTTTTGAACCGGTAAAAAAAGTTTTTCGTGTTCAACATGACAAATTTATGTTTTTGTAAACCTTTACGTTTTCAAATCAAAAATTGTTTTAACATTATTTTCGATAAAATTTATTATTTTTATTAATAAAAAACTGATCGATATTTCTAATTTATTTTGTTTAGAATTTACTGCAATAAAGAATTTTGTTACTACACGAAACAAAATTAACAATGAGAAACTTAATTAAAATCCCATTATGATGGGTATTGGTCCTCAAATTATCTGGTCTTTTATCCATTATTTTGGATAAAAATGGCGAAATATCAATAATAAGATTATTTTAAAATTAAACTTTTTTCTACGGGTGATTTAAGTTTTGATATCATTCGACAATGAAATACAAAAATCTTTGGAATAAAGAAATATATTTCTTTTTTGTTATTTTTTAGAGAATATTATTCAAAAGATACATTTTTGTAAAAACGTTGTAAAAACGGTTTAATAAATTAAAACAAAATATAAAAATATAAAATATAAAATCAGATAACTAATTTATAAAACTCCGATGGCTAACTTTATTATAGATGCATGCGTAGAAATCCTTAAACCATCATTTGAAGCACGCAAAAAGGTTTTAATGTCATTATAAAATACATTTATTGAACCATCGACAATTCGCATTCACTCAATGCCAATATGAACTGGCATCATCTATAATTTTCCCCTCAATGTTGGATTCACTTTTAGCACATAAAATTATATAAAGCACGCTCGTAAAATACCGTAGGCTAAATTGTCCCCTATTTATGTTTAATGTTGGATATAGTATTTTATTTTTATATAATTTCCTTCAAACTAAATAACTTTTAATTTGGTTTTAAATTTTATGATAGTGTTATGAAAATCTGGTTTAAGTAGGTAGTATGCAACATTGATTGTTCTACCGGGAATACATAGTACTTTACGATTGACTTTGGTGGCGTTCGTATCTACACTGTATTTACAAGGTGGGCATTTAATTATTACAGTTTTCACCAACATAAATTGTTTCAGAAATTCGTAGGTAAAAAATTTTAATTTTCATCGTCTTTCAAATAGATGAAAGTTGGTTTTGTAATTTTTGTAATAATAATTTTAATAAAAAAACTTATAATTGCAAAAATAATTTTGTTTTGTACTCGATTTGTCAGTAATTCAACAAAGCAGCTATCAAGCTTTTTGAAGGCTATTAAAAAATCAGGCTAGAAAAAGAGTGTTTTGTCGAATGTCTATTAAAATATTTGTATACTCGGCACACACAATATGTCAAAGGATATTATTTTTAGTCTAAATTTTGAAACGCTTCCTAATATTGACCGCACAAACAAAATTTTGGTATCGATGTTCATAGAAACATCTAATTAATCCATTTTCGAAAACGAATTTGTTGCAATATTAAGCTGAAAACAAAAATCTGCCATCTAGCGTATTTCAAGATGGTTTGCCGCTATGTTGATATGTCTTATACTTCGCTTTGCTGGACTAAATAAAATTTTTACTTGTTGAAAATTATTTTCAAATTTCTAGCCTTATACCCAACATTGGCAAACCAAACAACGAAGTATACATTCACTATAAATCTCTCATCCAGTATTTTATGAACTATCACTCCATAAAAACACTTTTTTCTGATTGTGTTGTTATGGTCATTTGTTCAGAAAAGAATCTATAGTTTATAGAGACTATGTTTATATTTTATTGCAGCTATTCAACAATGATTTATGCATTTACCGAAAAATTTAACAACAAATTGCATGGTCATCAAACATCAGAATATCACATCAATATTATGAATCCCTCCTGTACAGAGCAGTACACTCTTGTGCTTTAGTTATTTAGCTGCTTGATCTCCTTCACTTGGGGATAGTATTTTATCATTCAAAAAGGAAAGGAGTATGTAGGTATGTGTCCAAATCATGTTTTTATCGGTCCAATAAATCTAGTATATATAAATAAACACAAGAGAGCAGAAATAAACAGAGACAATATAATCATGTACAGGTTATTTCAAAAAAATTGAATGAGAAATGTATGTACTTCTTGTGAATTTTATTGGCTCAGTTAAAAATTAAAAATTCTTTATATATAAAAACAAAAATACTATGTAAAAAAAAATTCCAATTAATAATATTTTTCAAATAATAATTCTCGTGAATTAACTATCAATAACCGTATATATAATATACGGTTATATATAATATTCAATCTAATACCGTTTGACTATCACACTTGATTATTTGCTTAGTATCGCCAAAAACTTAACAATATTTTTTATAAACTGCTCATTTCACGCTCTTCAGGGCTTTAGATATATCTGTCATCGCGAGATATATCTAAATTATTATTTTTTTGTAAATTTGTTATATAATTATTTTATAAATATTTTTAATTTTGATGGATTTGGATTAAAGCATTAATTACAGTTCGTTATATTAAATAAATGCTCGCCATAGATTTGTATATTAACTAGTAAATTGAGTCACGCATTGCTGTGACAGCTTTCGCAAAAAAAAGTTTGATAAAACAATTTTCCCATTTAATCAAACGATATTACATCGATTGGTATAAATTTTGGAGAACATTAGACCAAGGAATCACGGTGTCCCATACGAAGTTTGCCCCCATTTTTCACCCCTTTAGGGTTAAAATTTCGTAAAATCGTTTCTTATCGAATGCCTACGTCAAACAAGGAACACACCCTCCAAGTTTCAGGTCGGTTTAGGTTGCCGGTGATCCGTCAGTCAGTTATTCAGAAAAAAGCATTTTTTATGTATGGATAAGAGCTAAGCTATGTGCATAATAATCGAATATGTGCCGATTAAAATATTGAGAAAAATTTTTTCCTCAATTTTGTTTAAGGAATGCATGCTGGCTAAATGTCTCCAGTGAAAGTGACCTGTTTATGGCTTTTTCAAATCATCGTTATGAGTTTTGCATGCATTTTTCATGGACTTATAAATAAAGAGCTTCTAATTTGTAAACATAAATGACGGTATTGTGGTCAGAGTTGTTGAATATGTGTAGAAATATAAAGTGATTCTGTGCTATAATGTACTTGGCTGTGGTATAGTACAATGCGGGTTGTCGTCGCAGTTGAACTATTTATTTGGTTAAAACTGACCAAACAGTTTTGGATGCATAGTAGATGACAGTTTTTCATTATTTTTGGTTGAAGCAGTGTGTTTAAGTATCAGCAGTCACTCGAAATCCAAGACATTTATACCTCTCTATTGAGTTTATGTTATCTGTTGTTTGTTTTTGAGTTCGAATATATTTTGAGAAACTTAGGACACCTTTTTTATGTTCTAGAATTAATTTTTGTACCGCTCGTCTAAATCCAGCCGGTCTAAAACCAGGCATATTGCATTTAGTTTTAGGTTAATCAATGATGATAAAAAAAATATAAAAATAATTGTGTCTTATCAAAGTATATTAAACAAACTACCATAAACCATTTTACAACGATATTTTCCTAGACATTTTGATGAAATGATGAAAACAACATGTATTGAATTTTCAATCGAAAAATTTTGAGGTTATGTGAAAAAAATAGTATATACAAAAGTTGTAGATCTTTTTATTTCTAACAACTTTTCTATTTAAATTTTCTCCATACAGCTTGAATTTTTTCCGGAATTCGAGATAAGCCGTGTTTTACCCTTAAAAACTCACACCTTCCACTACCCGACCACAGATCGCCCGTAAATTATTTTTCCCTTCCTTTTTGATATATTCTCTTCCGCTTCGAATGGGTTTCATCCTACTATAATTTTTTTTCACTTTTTACCATTATTAAAAGCTTCTAACCTGGTCTATATCCTAATGCAAGTGACATATTTATTTTGGAATACTCTGTAAAATCTGTATGGCGGATAAATGTGTATGGGATATTTGGTTGATTTTGTCACATACTAAAAAATTGCTGTTGTTTTACATTTCTTTTTTTTTATAGAGTCAACAAAGGTGTATGATGTTTGCAGTAGTCCATTAGCTTTACATTATCATTTAAAAAATATTATTTAAAATTATTGTAATCGTAACGAGAAAATGAATATTGAAACGATATCTTAAAATTTGATGTGTTTCATTTTAAAGAACGTAAAAAGTTAAATAATTTACAAAAAACTTCTGTCAACATATGTCGTATTTTTACATGCCGATGTACCTTGAAGCATTCATCCAATTTTGTATCCAAGATGTAGTTTTACATGAGTAGTTTGAATTTTGTTGAAATTGATGAATCTGGATATTATGAAGGAACATATTTTCACTTAAAAGCGCAATCAAAATAAAAGTTATCATCGTAAGCTTAATGGTACAGAACATTTTATATGATTGAAATGTAGTAAATACTTATTTTTCATCTTATATTCAAAATTGATAGTACTGGACATTTAGCTAGTTAAAGGAGCTTATTTCTACAACACAAGGAAGAGTTGTGTCCATTATTGGTTGCGGATTTTTTTATTCGGTTTTGAAATGAATGTTTATGGTTTGTTTGCCAACCTTCATTTTTTGTTTTTTGTTTGACGAACGAGGTTGTCAAATTTGTTGAAAGTGTGCTAGCATTTTTGATATGTTTGTCAAAAAATTTCGTCAGTCATCGCAGTTGGGTTCTCCATGGTTTTAAGACAATAACTGAGATCTTTTTTGACAAACACCGTTGCACACTATCAAACAGATTTGTCAAAAACACCGTTTTCCATTTCCATCAAACACGTCAAACATTTACATTGTTTGATAAGCACGTCAAACAAGCTTGTACACTTTCAAAAAATTTGACAAACACATACAATTTTTTAAATATACATAAAAGGGAAGAAAACTGTTTTCCATTCTATCGATATAATTTCTGGTATCTACAATGGTAAGCTTTTTTGACATAGCTTGTACGGTTTTCTGTATGATATGTAGAAAATATAAACAACTTTGTTTATATCTATTCATACTACAGGATGTCACAATGGTTTTCCTTCCTAGATTGTACAGTTACGTTGGTTGCATACAATAGAAGAGGGTTTTCAAGATTAGCTTAGCGTACTGTCCTTTTAAAAAATATTGTATTACTTGAACATTTTCCTTATGTCATATTTCATTGTTATAAATATGTTTAATGGAGAGGATGTACGCAATCTTTGGTCCGATTACATGCAATTGAATTATTGGTATACAAATTATAAATAAAATGGGAAATGGAAAAATGTATATCTTGGTGGAACTCAAAAATGTTCGTTTGTATTGTAAACCACATTGATAACACATTGTCTAATAAACCGTTTTTGCGTAAAGTTGCATGAAAATGTACAACAGGCATTTCTTATGAACCAAAACAATTCCCCCATACAGTTAAATATTGGAAGACAAAAGAAAATAAAAGTAAAAAGTTGTTTTACTTTAAGACAAATTCAGAGAATAAGGAAAAAAAAATTAAGTTTACCTATGTTGGCAAATATTAAAGTTCTTTTAGCTCCTTAAAAAAAAATATAACCTTAAAAAAGTCTAACCAACAAACTGGGTTTTTGTTGAACTTGATAGCTCAAAAATTATGGTAAAAATACCCAGTCATAAATTTAGTTATCACAACACGTAAAAACAACCAACTCTTATGAAGAAATTCCTTTATATTTTCACTCTCGAAACAATCGAAAAATATCGACTTTCAGAAAAAACTTTAAAGCACAAAATTTGCTAAGAATTAGTCAATCTATCTATTCCCATACTTATTTTTAATAATAAGTCTTTTACTCCCGAGAAGAGGTTTCATCCACCCCCAGGGTAAATGCAATACTGGGAGCATTGGCAACATTGAAGAAGAGGAAGAGTAGAACCTACAGCAAAATTTTGGTGCTAATCGGCGCTGTTTACTAGGGAAACTGTGCATTGACTGGACTAAAATAGATTCGATTGAAATTAAGCATAAATTTTTGTTAACTGTATTATTTTCCAAAATATGTAATATTTTATCAAAATCATTTTTGGTTTTAAAATGAGCGTATTCCTGTATTCTAGTATCCTGTATTTTATTTACGTTGAAGGAAATGGCATACATACAGAGATTTTGATATCATATTCCCGAAAAAAAGGTTTTTTTGATAATAATAGTATGAACAGAGAATTTACACAAACATATTTAATTTATCGTCTACAAACAGAACGTAAATTTAGTATTTTTCCTTTTCTACAATATGTAAAATGGGAAGTTTTTTTTTTTTACTGTAAAAAGATTGGTCAAAATTCATAAAGACAGAAATAATATCACAGCGACCAGTGAGTGATAGGAAATAGGAGAGAGGGAAAAGATAATATGAGTTTGTTTATAATTGAAGGTGTTATTATTAAAATATTCAGAAATCCACAAAGAACTGAAATGTTTTTACCCATTTTGAAAAATAAACACACTTTTGTTTGACGTATTGAGATTCGTTACAAACCAACAACTCAAGGTAATTGATGTCTGCTTGGGCGTAATTTAAATATTTGAACAATGTTAATAATTAATAATATTTGAAATATTGATACCCAAGCATATGTAGGGTATCCAAACAATTCAATTTGACAGTTATCTTGTAAATTTGTTTTTACTCTGCATTTTGCAAATCTAATAAGGCGAACGTATAATTAAGAATCACATATAATTCGAAGTGCTTTTTCTAAATGAAAATTTTAAATGAAATTTAACTGAGATTTATATGGAAATTTGGGGCAGCTAAATAATTTCCTTGTGAACAATTATCTTTCGAAGTCGGTGCAAATCTTATACTTTGATAAAAAAATAATTGTTTGACCTAAAGGACTAATTACATTAAAAGGTAATTAGTCCTTTTGATGTCGACGCCAACCAATTATTCATAGAAGTTTTTAATTTAAAATTATTTTTTACTTGTTAGTTCATTTTTATGAAGCTTTTTTTATAAAATTTTTTATTTTTAACTTTTGAGTGTTGTATACATTTACGAACAATTTTTCTTTTGAATGAATTTTAATCACTAAAAATTGTTTATAGTGTGATTAGATTAGAAACCTCTTTTTTTGAAGTAGGTTAACAAATAAGTTGCAAATAAAAGTTTTTATAATTTATTTTTATTTTTATTTTTTCATTTCAAAAATCTATTCAATTAGAACTACCACAAATTAAATATCAAAACAATTAACTATATTAACTGTTTCAAATGGTCATGATTTTTAATTGATACAATTGATACTAGTTCTAGTTTCAAAATTTTATAAACTCCCGTAGTATTGTGACTTGTGTATGTTTATGCCCAAGGGAATTGTTGTGACAAGTACCTGATATACATGTAAAAAGGATGTTTAAAGTGTGTATATTATTATGTGAAGGGTAAAAACTGTTGGGACAACATGTTTGTTCAATCTCTATGTAAAATACTCTATGAGTTTAAATTTTGTGTATTTTCAATCTAATTGTATTGTTTTATCATTTTCTCTTGTTTAATAAAATACGAATATGGAATTTTATTTAAAAAAAAAAAAATGTAAACATACTCACAAGTTGAGAAACGAAATGATCCCACAATGCGTTGTGATCAGTGATCCATAATTATTATATTTAGTGAACTATAAAACAAGAGATTTTATAAAATGTTCGACGTAAGTCGCAAGCCCTCTGATTATAATTTTTTATGTTATGTATCTAATAGAGACAGCTATTTCATTTAATTTTTTGATATAATGCCTTTGTAATTATGTTGGAGATGGGATGTAATTGTAGTCTAATGTCGCGTCATCATTTACCAACACTCATCGCTAAACTAAGATAATATATAAGAAGGTATTCCAATCCTGCAATGCATCATGGGAAATGTGTCAAGCGGTCACGCTACCACGCGTGTGTCATTAGCTGGCATCTAAAGTATTTTCATGTTAACTCTCGGAATAATAACAAATATTGTTATAACGTATATTTTCTCTTGATTCACTTTGAAAGCTAGTTATGACTGAACAACAGTACAGTACCTACATATGGGCTTCTACGTTATATGCGTAGATTTTAATATTTCTGATCATATTTTCAGTTAAATAAAGGGAAAGTTATTTTTATAATCGATTTTTAAAAAGACGAAGCAATATTTCGTTTGTTTTATATAATCGAATAAAATATTTTTGAAGGTTCAAAATAAAATCTTATATCGAAGTATATTTATAAGGGAACGTCAAATTCAAGCTGGGAAAGTACTAATATTCAAAAAGTAGTTAGATAGTTATCCTGAGTGAATATTATTTATTGAATTTGATGTCCTTAACATATCGTCTTCTATCTATTTATGTATCTATCCTTCTATATAAATATTTATTCTCTATTCCAGTTTGTTTATTTACTTGTTTGTTTGTATGTCCTTCTTTCACGTCACAATTGAGCACTAGATCGACGTGTTTTGTTTGCAGTCAGATGATTGGAGGACCATCGACATAAAGTCTATTCGCCCTTATATTACTTTTTTATTTTTATAAAATAATTCATTAAATTCAATAATGTGTGTATTATTATAAACACAAGCGAATTGTTCACTTTTTTCTAGGGGAATTGTAATATTCTACAAATTATTATTGTTATATAGCTTATTTTTAATAGCTAGATATTTTTATATTTTTAATAGTTGTTATATAAACACATTATAATAGTTTTAAAGGAATAGAAATAGATTTGTACTACAAATGATAAACGTCTCTTACGCTATGTTGTTTAAAGATGTGTAAACATCTATCGGAAATCAAACCTGTGGCTTTCCATCTACTAGCCGCAAAGTTACGCAGCTCGATTTCTGACTTTCTATACTAAATGTAATTGATTATTATATTAATTGGTAATTATGGATATAAAAAGACTGTTAAAAACTAATTTTCATTTTTGTTCAAATTCTAGGCTTTAGAAAAATCCAAGCATATTTTGTTGAACATATGATAAAAAATGAAAATGTATTGAAGAAAAAAACCAAATAAGTGGAAATTTGGATATTAGGTATACATAAATTTTCTATATGTCTATCACATAAACTTTTTTCGTTTCGATTTAATAATTTAAATGTAAGCGATTGAAATGAGTAAACCTATATTAGGCATTTATATGTAAACTTTCATCAAAATCATATAAATGGTATACAAGATATCGTTATTTTAATGAAAACCAAAAGTTGCTTTTGAGAACTACATCCTCCAAAAGGTTATTAATAGGATAGATACTTCGTTACCACTACAAATACTTCCACAATTTATATATAACAAATTTATAAATATTTTTTTAGTAGTTTTGTAATTATGCGATTTTGCCTGAATAACTTTAACAAATGTACGGACAGGCGGATATGAAATAAAAGATGCTCCTCAGGAAGTTTGAAGACGGCGACATATTGTAAAATTTATGAAATCGGAACAAAAAACATTTTGTTTAATAAACAGGTACATAATTTTTTTTTTCTTTTATATACTTATTAATGAGGATTTTTTCGAATAAATTTCAATTTTTTGCCCCCAATTACTATAATTAGGTACACAATACTTTCGATATCGATATATATATTAAAAATTAAAATCAAAAAGTCAATTTGAATTTGTGTTCATTATTTTGATTATATTACCATCTAATATAATTTAAAATTAAATTTGTATAAAACTGTCCCAAATTACTATTAATTGGATGGAATATAAAATTACAATACAACAACAGATCAGAATAAAAATATATAAAAATAAAAAAATAAAAATAATATTAAAAAAAAATAAAATCATTTTTATTGGAATAATTAAAAAAGTATCATTGAATCCAATCAGAATATAATAAAAAAAAAACAACAATTATGCATGTAACATAGTAATTGGACTATATTCATCTATTTTATATTCTGTGTGAAGTTATACCATGTTATACCAACATCGTTCTACCCTTTAAACTCAAATAAACTACCCTCTAAAGTATATATTATTTTTATTAATAATTCCACATAATATACATTATGTTTCATAAGTTTTTACCACCATAACGTACTTCTCTATCAGATAAAAAAAAAGAGCGAGAGATGTCGTAAGCATCCGGTAGGAACTATATTCGTTTCGCTATATATTATGTAGTATTCAATAAGTTTTTCTTCGTCATGGAATTGTAGAAACGGGGCCATTCTAAATAGATACTTATACAGTGAATGTGGTATATAGATATCATACATAATTAATAATTTATCTTTTTATGATTTCCTGATACATATTAGGTATCTGAATCACTATGATTTATGTGTTCCAATAAAAAACTTTTTTTTCGTCTAGATCAAACGCGCGATAAAGTACAGAGATAAAAAAAATAATTATAACAACAACTTGAGCTTTCATTTTTCAGCTAATTTGAAAGCGATAGCACCATTGTTGACTTTGTTTTTTTAAATGATGTACCAGCCGGTTTAGCGTCACATTTGAAATATTCAAATTGTAGTTGAGCTAAAACACTATGTTGATTTCTTTTACAGAAAAAGACACAATTTTAGATAAGACTTGAAAAAATAAAAAAATATTAAATATATTCTATTTTATTTACTTACTTTTACTACTAGTAAAAGGAAATATTGTATTTCGGACAAAATTTCGATATCGAGTTTATTCGGAAATACATGTTCTGAAGTCTCCGAAATCCAAAAATATTGGGTTTCAGAAATTAGCATGTGGGTGTCAGTGATTTCGTATCAAACACTTTACTATCAATTCAAAAAACTTAGTAGACTGCCTTCGTATTACTTGTGATTGTGCCACGAAGATTTTGGTTAAAATGGGATTACTGTGACGTGTAGCAGCAGATATGTTCATAACGGTATCAGTTATTGATATATTCGATAAGGTTAAATAAACAATGTGTATAAATAGTAACAACACATAGAATTGATTAATAAAAATAAAATAATTGTAATACTCAGAGCATATGTTTGTATAAAGGTTATACAAAATGTTAACTATCTTTTAAACAGGCACTACAGAGCTATGTGTTGAAATATGTTATAATTTGTAGTGATATTTTTATAAATAAAATAATAAAATTTTTGTCATTCGTTTGCGTCCGTTATTTTGCTCGTCCTGTTAATCTTCCTTTTAATCTAGAAAAAAAAAGAAATTGTACTGTGAAGTATGTGTATGTATGTATGTGTGTGGGTGTGTGGGTTTTTTTTATTTTAAGAGGGGGAAATCCTTTTAACGCATTGCCTGGATATGTGTAGACTCGACGCAACGTCATCTAAAACTCAACGCAAGCGTCCATACTCACTAAACTCTAAACCCCTTTTCTTCTGTCCTCTTATCTCTCACGGAAACCGCCGTCAGGCATTTCTTCGTGGGGGGGAGGATATAACTATTGCTTTTCCTTCTGGTGGCTAAGGTGTTATCTTCCTTCCTTCTATCATGTGTAATTTGATCTTGTTCTTTCGATGGAACGCAAGTCTGTGAGGACTTCTGAATGTGTGTGTGTGTGTTTGTAGCTCACAAAATATTATTGAGCAACCACCTTTCCAATCGAAAATATAAAAATTTTAATTTTAGTAAGTTTATTCGTGATTTCAAAGCTATTAAACTTATTATAACTTTGTTATCTAAAAATTATCATTGAACACATCTCGTTTATGAGTAAAAATTATCAACACCTTCACCTATTTACAATTCTTCTGTTATTTTTACGAAAATATGGCAAATGGGGAGAACGTGTTATAGATATAATAATTAAGGGTGGTAAAAATTGAATGTCTATGTATACAAATATAAAAGATATAATATTTTCGTATATTGTATTTTTTTGCTTAAATGAGGGTTTGTTTTAACTTTTAAATTAGTAATAAAAATTTTGTTATAATTCGTATTAGAAAAAAATTGTAAATAAGGTAAAATTATTTATTTTTTAAATTAGTTTTAACAAGCAATATTCAGATTCTTTTATTTAAACATTTAAGTTTAATATTTAAACAAGTATTATATAAGTTTAATATTTAAACAAGTGAAACCAACTATATGAACAAAATATGTTTACATATCTAGAATGTAAGTGTGTATCGGGCATTTTCTATGAAAAATTAAACGTAAAAATTTATATAACATTTTTATCCACAATCAACTTATTGGTGCAAATTAACATTATTTATCTTAGTTCTAAATATATTTTGAAGGAAAGTGTATATTAAGTGTCATGGATATCGATAGGATCTCTTATCGTAGATAGAATGATCCTTATGTATAATATGGGAATAACATGTATGACGGCATTTATGAAAAACTTTACTATAATAAACTATAATTTGCGTGTCCTATACAAGTATAATATAATATAATTATTTGTTCAATTGTTTGCATGTAAATTGTGTAGCAAATGATTAACTAAATTGTATTGATTATTATTTTTAATTGCAAATATAAATAATTATTCATTTAAATTAGTTGAAAATTTTGAGAAATTTCCTATGTTAAATCATACACCATTCACAGAATTAAATAACATTTGATTGATAAACTAGTATTTCATAATCATAGAAACCAATGTTATAATCGTAGAAAGCATTTTAATGCACGGTTACAAAAAAATTAAACCGCCGGAAACACTGAAGGCAAAATAATAAACCTTTTTTATTTAATAGCTATGTTCTCAAACTTATATACCTAACTTATTTTTATTCGTCGACATCTAAGTAATATTAGGCGCCAACTCAAAATTACATAGGTATACTTATATAAGTTTAAGAACTTAGTTATTAATGTTACTTGAAAATTCAAAATAATTACAAAAATTCATACTTAGGTGATTAGGTGACTGATAGTATAATTTCGGTAGTATTAGTATCTTATATTACTCAAATAAAGATAACGTATCATCGTCTTGTACATCAAAATTTGAAATTCAAAACGAACTTTATCCATTAAGAAATATTATAGATACTAAGTCAGTCATCACCATGTCACACGTTAGTGTCATTACCAATTCATCGTAATGTAACAAGTTCACAAGTAACAATAATTTCGTAATAACTACAGAGAATTGTCATAACGCATGTAAAATATAACTTATACGTATTGTGTACAAGAAGTTTTGAATCATTGAAGAATTGTAGAACTCACTTTTCTAAAGCAATCAGGGATGTCAGACTTTTGTTCGTGAAATCTTTGTGATTGAAAAATCTCAAGAATGGTCTTAGAGAATATAAAAATGCCTATCACATAGTATGGTAGAGTTTTTTTTTTAAACCCTAGAGAGATAATCTTCGCCTTTAAGACGTAGGCAAAACATAAAGTTTGTGTTCCATTTTTATTTCGCATCGTAGCGTTGTCTGTCTCATTATGCTCTGTCGCTGGGTCGAGTTTTCATGAGATGGTTGTTTCACCATGGTAAATACAATAGGTACGTGGATATTTACTCGGCGTATGTCCAACGACGTATGATAATCCTTTTTCTGTTATAACTTTAGAAGTAACAACAATACTGAATTTCTACTTAGTTACGATAGTTTGCAGACTGTAAAAATGAATGCCATGTCATGACATCATCTGGTTGGTGCTTTAATAAATCGGATTTCCTGGAAAATTGATAACTTCGTAGTTTGGTATACTTGACATAATATTATTAACTAAATAATAAAACAGCATACTTATTATTATTAATAAAAAATTTAGAATTTTAATATATTAGTGACCGTTATGAAAAGAGGAAAAATTCTTATTAATCATAAGCAAATGCATGTATAAAATTTGATAGATTTATTAGAAAATATATTCAATATATGCATTTGTCTATGTTTAAGAAGATCTTTACTATAGGACATGCCTTGGCTATTTCTATGGCTTTCTCTAAAATGAGAAAAAATGAAAAATTGTCTGGTTACCTTACAGACATGCGTGCCAAATTAGATGTTTTAATAAGTCTGTTAAGAAATGAGATTAAATTTGTCATATTTTTGTCGTGCCGCGTTATATTAGTAAAATGAACTCTTAGCTGAGAATCACCCATAGAAATCTTAAAACCATAATATCTTGTAAATGGTTCGAACAGTAATGATACCGTCTAAGACAGAGAGTAGTTACCGAGTTATACACGTTCCCATTAAACATGTAAATTTAGTATCTCTTATGATCGGCCATAGTCATTTTGAACTAGTAAGAAAAGTTAAATATCAAAAGTATTTTTAATAACTGATTATTTCTTTGTTGAATTTGTTTTTTAGCAGTGATGAAACTTGTTTGAGGCGATTTGGTGTGTAGTGGCAAATCTTTTTTGAGTGCCGTTTTTGAAGAAATATGAAAAAAAAACTTGTTTATTATTTGTTTTTAGTTTTTTAACATGTTACATTTTTCGGTGGAAAACATTTTCTCTTTATTCCTCATCGAATAATTAAGAAATACTCTATATGATGTCATATATAATCATAATATAATATCGTGTTGCTATTCAACCTCAGTAATAATTATTAGGAGTAGAAATGTTAGAAAGCACAATATCAGGTCGATGTGTACTGTGGGCTTAAACTATGTGGTGAGTAAGTGAGGTACTGTACTGTATCAGAGACACATTTTGGCAATATAATAAGCAGACAAGAGAATTATATTTACTAATGCCAGAAACACTTGATTACAATGATTTGAATGAATGACATTCGTCTGTTATGATGGTTAGTTGTTACTTGGTTAGTGGTATGTAGACTTCTGTTAACAAAAATTGAACCATTTTGAAAACGATTTTTCCAGTACAGTTTTGTCAGCTGCATATTTCATTCAAGAAATAAACAAAAAAACCACATATATCTATAAAATTTTGGTATTTCTGTAGATTTTTCCAAGTTAGAAGGTGGAAATTTGCGATATCTAAATAATAGTTTATTTATTTTGTCTTACCACGTAATTTCATTTCACATCGATTGCAATATTAACTTTATTTCTTATAATCATATCACATTGCAAAGCATCATCTACAAGTATAAAAACAACTAATATTTTTGTCCATAAAGGGGCTACAATTTCTCCAAAAAGTTGAAAATTAATTTCTTGAATATGGTAAATATCTTTATCAAATTTCATCAAAATAGGCAATGTTTTGGAAATTTACAGCGAAACAGAAATATCATAGATACAGTCAAATGAAATTCAAAATTGTCTTGTTCAAACATACTTCTTTCAGTTAATTAACTCGTATAAGCTAAAAACTCGTTCTAAATATCTTTCACCATATTTTGATAAACATATATCTTAGTTTTTTTACGGAAATAATATTTTGGTAATACCATGTTTTTAAAATGTACTAAAAAGTAAAAAATAATTTAAATATGCCTATAAAAAAAATTCAAAACACAAATTGCTTACTACTTAAAAATTATCTCGAAAATAATTGCGGGGCAGTTGAATTATTAATAGAAGGTTTAAAACGAAAATTGTTTTTGTAGAAAATTTATTTTTCCAAGTCATTTACATTTTGGTTAACGCTTTATTTGATTAATAGATATATATATATATTAAAAAGAGCTTGAATCATAATATGGGAACTTTTAAAGAACGTAAATTTTTCCTTAATTTTCGCCTAATTTCCATATAGCTGAAAACTTATAGCTCGATACATTCATTGCATATATATATATATATATATATATATAATAATAACATTATCAGTATCTGAAATAAACCTAGCATAAATAATTTCATTAATATGCATTTCTGTATTTAGTATAATAGAGTTCATATGGAAAACTCGTGGGAGTTGAAGTTTTAGTTTCAAAATTTTTCAAATTTAAAACAAATATTATTAATAATAAAACTTCCAGTTGTATACTCGAAATCTAAAAAAATACATCCACTGGGAATTTAATTCAGGAATGTTATGGATATAATATTTCGGTTAGTTTCGGATATTCGATTTTTAAGGAATTGAAAGTGAAAATAAAATACAAATAGGTAATGATATGGTTTCATTTCTATTTTCTCAGATATTATTTGGCACTACAATCAATCATAAGTAATTATAATATGTACTAATTTATCGAATTTGAGATTCCGCCCTAATCCTAAATTATCCGAAACTTTTATTTTGGATTCGGTTACTGTTATAATTATATTTTTATTTCGTATATCCGATGACACCTCTGATTTAAGTACAAAATCGTTAATTTATAAATTGAGAATTGGTTCAAATATATATATACTTTGAGAAGGCTAAAGCCTGTGGAAGTAAATTTGTTCGTTAAACGAATTAGCTCGGAAAGTTAATAATGTTGACAATTAATTTAAGGAAGTACGAGCACCAAGGCAACTTTTGATAAAAGGCTTGATTTTTTTTTAATACAAAGTTTAAATATGTCTAAACAAATTCCAAAAATTTGAAGGAGATTGCCCGATCATTTAAATAAATAATTAACTTTAAGGTTGAGCAATTTAACATTGGTCTTATGGGGTAACCTTCAAACATTGATACATTTCTGTATTTTTCTCGTAAAACTGTCGGTGAATATTTTTAAAAAACTGATGGATGAAAGTAAATATATTAGTGATAAATTTAATTCAAAAACATTTACACTTGCCCGACTAATTAAAGTGTATTAATTAAAAGAAAAATAAATTCCGCCACTAGCCAATGTTAAATGTATATCTATATATTGAAAAAATCATATGGTTACTGCGTTCCCCTTACCGCGCTAGAGTCGATACCTATCCCCACACCGCTTGGCGCTCGTACTTCCTTAAGTCCTGTTTATATTGAATGTGTATTTGTTCTATTGTCGCTGAGAAAGTCATGACCAAATTTGATGAAATTAGGCAGAAAAATCAATCATTTTCAAGAAATTCACCCCCTTGTGACATGACGGGTTCCGTAATATTAAATTGTCAAAATGATTATACTTCTCGCATGCAGTTAATTGAATTGTGGAATATAAAATCATTTAGGTTAACATATTATTGATGCATTCTTGGTATAAAAAGGATATTACCGGCAGTAAGATGTATCACTCACGTAGCCACTAGTTTCATTGAAATATTGTTTCATAGGTTTCGAATATGATGTAGTTGTAGTGTACCATTACCCTCAACTAATATTCGTATTTTATTATCTACATAGTACATACATATTATATTAATTTATACACATACACACCATACCAAACCATTTCTACATAACTATTTTAGGTGACATATTATATATAATTTTAATGTCATATTCCCATTAGTAGTTTACTATTGATGCATCGAACTATTGTACCGTATACTATGTGTATCCTCGGCTCTTATTTCTTTTAGCATTCTGCCACACTAGGAACCTGCGTTGAATCTAACCGTCGATAGTAGTGCAAAACTAGCTGTCATATTTGCGTTTAATGTTTAAAAAAAAACGGGTTGTCACACTAGGGTTTAAAAAACGTGCGTTGATTTCATCGCATGACAAACGGACGTCAATTTTTTGTTATGTTTAGTATTATTGAACTATGGGGTTGAACGTTGTCTGATTTTTATTTTGTTTAATTAAAAAAAAAAATGCTTGAATCATTTGCATAATTATTTCATTTATTATACGTACGAAATATCATTGTCTATAGGGAAATAAATTTTGAAACATACAGACATCAAAAATTTGAAAAACTAATACTATAATAATTCACTCAACACAATGTGTTTCTATTTTAAAAAGATATGTGTTGATCACAATATGTTTATTTTATAAATCCTTAAAAATATGATTCCTAAAAATTTAGTTTTATATGGTGAATTTTGTTTCATATGGACCGTTTTCCTCTATGCTGTGGTGAAAATAATACACTTGTTTCTATCACTTTTTCGGAAAAATCTATAAGATTTTATATTAAACCAATGAGTTCTGGTGAATAATTTGCTACTTAACTTATATTTTTATACTATTTGTAAGCAGTTCAACCTTACAACACAGCTATGAAGTTTCAGCCCCTATAGTGCCAAATTAAATAACTATGTAATTATTTCTTGGTTTTTTGAGTATACAAAAGTAAACACAATATTTATGTCGTGAATTGTTCTTTCTGCCTTCTATCGATCGTCTATGATTGAAAGGTATAAGTTCGGAAATTTTCCTCATAACAACTGTATTTTCTTCCAATTTTTCCAAAATAGTCGAAACTGATTAAATAAATTGGAACCCTTAATTTCAAGATTGCAATTTTTTTCTAGAAAAACTTGTTCATTTTTCATAAGAGGGTTATTTTTCTTTTTTTACTAGTAAATTGAAGGTTGAAAAAACTTTACCAACCAGATAATTTATAAACTTAGAATGTATAAAGATTTAATGTTATAATTAACAAGGTTCTTAAAATTACTTTAATCGAAAATAACTTAATATTTTCGAATGAAATAACAATGATTACGATATCTTACACAAATGTTCACGGCACTATATAATGTATAGATAAATATAAATCTATTTGTACAATTATAATTATGCTAGCAATAAATGGTTAATTTTAGAACGTGGTTTGTATATACAAGTAGTATAGGTAGTTAGTAGTGTTGTCTATATTCTGAAACGTTTTGAGTCTAATGCTCATATTGTTAAAGCTTACTAGTTTATAGTTTCCACACATGTGTAATGTAAATTTATACTTTAATATATAGGATGAATTCAAAATCTTTAGGCAAAAAATTAGGTGTAAACATTCGTCTTAAAGAGTTTACTTAAATAAATTATATACTTGACAACAAGTGTTAATGACAATTGATGAATATCGACAGTTCAATAATAAATCCAATGTAAAGTACTATTTTAGGCAAAGATGTCGATCTAGAGCGGACTATTTACATCAAAGATAATTTTTCCACTTTTGCGTACAGAAAATACAATAATTTTTTAATTTAAAAACTTGATTTTTGACTAGGATTTACTTATATTAAATAAAAAATTGGGAAAATAACCTTTTGAGGATATAATAAGAGGGAAACAAAATTCATTTCTTAAAACCTACATCTCTTGGAATTAATAAAATAATATTTTGCTATACCGACTTCCATTGATTTTCTTTGTATTATAATTAAATTTATTTTCTTTACAATAGTATTTATTTCTGACATTTTTAAGCATAATAAGGTATGATTTTAGCTATTGAAAACAATTGAAACCGCTATCCGTACCGTGCGTGAAAGGGACTGCATAATTATTTGATGCGCTACGAGTGTCTGTAATAAAACTGTATATGTAATAAAACATTATTATTTTAGAAAATATATTAATTTGTTTAATTGTTTGCCTGTTCAATGTGTAGCAAATGTCAGATAAAAATAATTGAATAATTACAACAAAAAAAAAACATTTAATTGAAAATTGAAAATTGTAAGAATAATTGAAGAAATTGTATTAGTAATTATTTTTAATTACAAATATAAATAATTATTCAATTAAATTAGTTAATAAATTTTGAGAAATTTGTTAAATCATACACCATTCACAGAGTTATATATCATTTGATTGATAAACTAGTATTACGTAACCATAGAAACGAAGTATTTTTATTATAGAACCAGCATCCCCGCAGTGGTGTAACTTACAAAACACGAGGTGCATAGAAAATGAATGAACAAAATAAAACTTACATCTGTATTTGTGATTTACTTGTCTCGTTAATTTTATTATAAAATAAATAAATAAAAAATTAATAATCTTTATTCTTTTAAATATACATTTTGTATAAGAATGCGTCAATAAAAGTAATAAAATGCGTCTACGGCAAACATTTAAGTGAACTGTTCCGGTATTTATTATAACGACATATGGAACATCGTAGAAAACCATACCAGAAATTAATATATTATATTTTTATTAATATCTAGTTTTTTCCAGCTACATAAGAAAAATCCCGATAAAACGTTAATTTCAGGTTAGCAGTTTGAGTTAACTTCAGTAAGCACAAAAATGAATTAAATAAGTGAATTATTTATTACTTAATCGTCATCCTCTATATATATTATATATGTTTGCAAGAGGAGGAGAATTCGAATAGATTGTTCATTAATTCAAAACTGTCGTGTAATCATTTTATGATCGTTGAGCCGATATTTGTTTTATATCATGTGAGCTGTGATAAATGTATATGTTATGTGCATCGTACATGCAATATCTGATGAATGATTTTATCTGTACACAACGATAATGTAATAGTAGTTCGTCAAATAATAAGTAATAATATTAATTTACGTACAACTCATATCAAGAGATTATATATGACACCTTAGCAAATCAACTTCTCCCAATTAAATTCGAATTAGACTTATAATTAGCCTTTAATCAATCGTTAATTCGTTGTGGAAAAAAAATCACTCTAATCATTACAGAGAAAATAAATGGTTTGCTAAATTGACAGTCAAAAAAAGCGAAAAACTTTTTTATTTTTGATCCAATATTTTTGAAAATATGCTCATAATTAGCCGTTAATTAATCCTAAAAAAATTTTTTTGCTCTGACCATAACAGAAAAAATTGATTTTTATTTTTAATTCAATTTTTTTGAAAATATATATAAGTAGCCGTTCAATAATTTTTGAGAAAATTGTTGTTTCGCTGACAGTCAACTGAGCGAAGAATCAGTTTTCTCCGTTATGATTATAGCGATAAATTTTATTTTCCACAACGAATTAATGATTAATTAACGGCTAATTATGAGCCTATTTTTAATATGATCGGAAATAAATTGTTTCGCTAAGTTGACATCAATAAGGAGATTCTTTCTAAATTTTTTGTTATATTACGAAATATCGTTGAAAGTTGTCTGATTTTTATTTTGTTTATTTAAAAAAGTGCTTGCATCATTTACAATAACTGTTTTCTTTATTATACTATTTTAGTATACGTTCGTATTATCACTATCCATAAGGAAATAATGTTAAATGGAGAAGATGTACCGCGTTCTACCCCGAATTCAGCAATTTATAAAGAGTTGAGTGTGCAGGTCTTTGAGCACACCTGCTTGAAAAAGACCTTTGTTATTATGTCCATGTTATTGAAAGCGAAAAACAATTTGAAAGACTTTGCACGTAGAATAAATTTGGTGATCAATTGACTTAGTATTTGGACATAATTGAGATAAATTAAAATATTATTAAAAATAATATCGAATAATTAACTATTTTAGAGTTACTGAGGGACATAGGCACCAAGAATAACTCGAGACTTTACAGCAGGTTGAACCATTATCAAATAGGCTCTTAGTATCTGAATGTTGCAGATAGAAAGTAAATGCATTTAAAAGCTTATTTCCGTGTAAATGGATTTAGATGGAAAAGCGTTAACACTATCTTCTAACAATAGTCAAAGAATCTGGCAGCCAATATCTCTCAATCATTACGCAAAAGTTAAAGTATATTCGTTCTAGAATAAGTGAATACCTCTTTCACCTACTCTTTATATACTTGTCATCATCAACCAGGTTATTGATTGTATTTCCACCTTTTTTATTGTAATTTTGTTGAATATTATCTTTGGTTTTATTTTATCAAATTATATCCTCGTTTCTAATATATAATAACTGTAATTTTTTAATTTACTTATCAAATTTATGTATTGAATTCCAATAGAGCTAAAATTGTGGTCAACCTAAGAATTTTCCAAAAAAATATTTCAAACAAAAGTTGTTTGCTTAAAATGAAACAAACATTTTTTATCTTTAAAATTTTCTTCTATCTTTCATGGTTCAAAAGTTAGGTTCTGGGCCCATTTAACGCAATGGGCCGATTTTAATCATTTACGAACTTAGTCTCTAGGTCTAAAATACGTCACCAAAATTTCAACTTGCTCGAGCTCTTTTTGTTGTTGAGGTATCTTGATGATGCAGAGAAGAACAGAGGGACATTCGAAAATGGACTGATTAGATGATTCTATTAATATCTATACCAAAATTTTGTTTGTGCGGTCAACATTTTTTAGCGTTACTAATTTTATACTAAATATACACATTTTGTATATGTCGAGTGTAAAAATATTAATTAAATATTATAATACAATATCAATTCTGAATAAGTAATGTATATTGGTTTGTATTTATTTGATAAATTTAATTTCACCTTCCATATTTTTTAAACATTTCATGGATGATAATATACAATTTTTTCAGAATATTAAAGATATCAAAACTTCTGAGGTTTGGATATCATACGCTAAGGCATTGATTACGCTAGAATATGAAGTGATCCTTCATGCTTAGCATCTGATTACGCTATGATGATACAACATAGTGGCTGTCACAATCAAACATGATGCATGCGATTATTTGCAGAATCAATTGAAAATATAGAAGCTAGCTGCGTGGTCTAAAATATAAGACGATAAATCATTCAATTTTCAGTCACAATATTTTAATAAGGCTGCAGTATTTTGTATAAATCTATCAATTAAAAGCTTTACAATATGTATTTCTACTACTTCCTATTTCAAATAAAATAATTCTTTTCCATAAATACTAGCCTAGAACCGATCATTTTATTACTTTGCCTTTTTGTTCTATATCTCGATTAACACAAGAAATTTAAATATTAAAATTTGGGTAATTTGGTAATGATTATTTAATAAATTATTGTAATCCAACCAATTGTTTAAAAGAATCGCATTTTTAACACCTGTGTAAAATATTTCTTTTATATGTTTGTGAAACATAGCCAATGAAAGAACAGCGCAGTAACACTATCATTAAGCCATATTCAAATTTCCATTAGCATATGTATCAATGATATGAAATACTAATGGACATAGGTACGGAACTATAAATACTGAAGTATGGTACTCATGAGCCGAATGGAAATTTATTCATTGACCTAATAGTTTTAAGTTCAAACATCTTCATAAGCAAACATGCTATATGAACTGCAATATTAGTTCATTAAGATATGTTTATACTTCAGTTAGCTAGCTGATCACTATTGTAAATAGGCCATATGTATGTATCATCATAAATGTTAAAGTCACACTAAGATGATACAAAAAAGAAATTACCTTCATAACTTGGGAAAAAATTTCAACAAAACCTTTTTGCAATAGTGTTCATAATACCAGAATATAACCACTAGCAAAGTTAATTGTTTTGATACTCGACATATGATTGAGTATCAATATTTGAATTATTTTTAATTTTATCATTCATAAAAATACTCTAAAACTCCAGTCTAAACAGCTATACATTTATTGTATTGTATTTAATATGTATTGAATTTATAAATGTGCTTATTAGCTAATTTTAAGCTAAAATTGTGGCAAACCAAAACATTTACGAAAAAAAAGTTGTTTGTTCTAAATAAACATTTATGTTAATTAAATGTTTCTTCTATCTTTTAAGATTCAAAAGTTGGATCCTGGATCCATTAATGGACAGATTTTGCTGTTTCACGAACTTAAATTCTCTAACTCTTTTTGTTTTTGAGTAATGTTGATAACGCGCAGATGGCAGACGGCAGATGGACAGAAAGACGGACATGCGAATGTAGACTATTGAGTTGATTCTATGATCACCTATAGCCCATTTTTTTAAAAATATTATGAGTGATTTTATAATTTTATGAGTATCCTTAAAAGTTTTCAAAAAATTCCAAAATAGTCAGTTCCCTGTTTTTAGGATTTCTGGGGTAATTAAGGTCTTGAAAAACACATAAACAATATTTTATACTGATTATGTATTATTGACTTATTAATAATAACTCCAATATATTGATATATGTAGAAGATTCCCGGTGATGCCTGAAGAACTGTGCTAATATATCTAATAGTTAAAGAAACGTTTTTTTTTTGTGGGTCAAAATTATATTAAAAATATAGTTCTACCGAAATAAAAACATATATATTTTTATCGATTTTTCGAAATTTTTATAAGGGTTTCTCTTAATTAAATCGATAAAATCGCTTTCTATGCTTGTTTTTCCGATGTTCCATTATTAGAATGTATTAAAAGCGCTATCAACAATATGGATTAGTTTCTTATCATGTAATAAGGAATCAATTTTGTGGTTTTGTCCTTTTATTCTTATTGTAAGAAACATGGCGCTTTCATTTTGTCACTATCAGGAGTTGTAGTGAAGGAAATCACACATTGTGGTCTGAAATACGTCTGAAAATTAATTTACGTTTCTAAATATTAATTTATAATTTAATACTTAGTTCTCTAAATTGGTATTCATGTATTTAGATAGTTCTCTACCCCTAATAAAACTAAACAATTGCATTTAATGCTTTAACACCTTTTAAATCATCCAGTAATAATAGGTTATAAATAAATAAAAAAAGGTATAAAAGAGAACTACAAATAAAATATTTGAAATATTTTTTTAATTTTATTTTTGGTATTTGTTTAAATCGTTAAATGAGAAAAGAGTATACTCGTTAAAAGTCCTGAATAACATATTATATTTGTTCAGAACAGTATCGGACTTTACTACGAACAATGGAACAAGTAATGATGAATAAAAAAATAATTTTTTTTATAACTTCTACTTTGAGAAGAAGCTGTAAAGTACAAAAAAAAATTATTTTATTACATTTACCTTGGGTTTAACAGTTTATTCAATTATAAGGACCGTTCTACGCAGTCGGATAGTCGTACGCAAATTATTTTTTACATTTATGATCAAATATGTCAAAAATGATTGCGTAAGACTAGAAGCACGACGAGTCGAACAGTCGTTTGTTAGCTAGCTGCAAGCAAGCGCAAAATTATCTTCTATTGAATTTGAACGTTTTTCTCTAATGCCTTGATTTATTTGAAAAATTACCAAGGGCAATTTTCTCAGATATGCAAAAACTACTAAATGGATTTAAACAAAATTTTAAAATAATGTAGCTTATACATGAGAATAACACAAAGGCTAAAATTTATAAAGACAATATAGATGTAAGGTCCATTTTCTATCCTCTTAAAGTAAGTTATAAATCCTACTGGCATCATTTCCATCTAAACAAAAATCTAAGTTTGAATTCAAAATAAATTTTATTTATCTCTTTTCACTAGCGCTATGTTGAACTGGCGACTATATAAAGTATGCATATCGGGTCGTTAAAGTATTTCGTGGTTTTGGAGGTCCTTATACTTTTTATGAAATATATGAGTACTACAACACGAAGTACCGGGTCTTACAACCAAGTATGATATGTACATTTATGACATTCCTGTGACGTGGAGTCAAGCCAGAGCACCGTCCAGGGGTTAAACGTGCAGAAGTACTGGTTACCTCACCAAATACCAGGTGCCACATCAATTAAAGGGTTAGAATTGAGGGAATTTGTTTGTTCAAACTTGTTTGCTGTAAAAATTGTCGCATCAACGCGTGAGCTAGTTGGTGTGCTGGTTTTACATAAAGGTCAAGATTTTCCAAAACTGGTTTTTATTTATTTTAATTGTTTTATGTTCCACTAAAATGAAATGAAATAATTTTGGTCGATTTGTTTGACTATTTTTTGATCAATTTTTCGGACCCAAAAAATAACAATAAATACAATACTGGATTGAACATTGGAGCTTTATTCTTCTATGAATACATATATGGAATATTTATGTCATGTGTATAATTGCGTGTAAAACTAGATAGCATGGATTAACTAACTACTAAAATATGGGAAACACAACCACTACAAACAACACAGAAAATTGGTATGAGTTCGATGGTGATTTGATAATGTGGATAGTCAGTCGTAAGCTGTCTTCCATACATATAGTAGCTCCCTCTCTGTGTATAGTAGATTTGTCCACTCATGCAAGACTATTATTACCCTTATACTATTTCGTTTTACAATAACTAGTAGTGTAGTCTGTCCACTAAAGGCGATGAGTAGATAATAATCATTTGATTAAAAATATTTAATGTCTTTTATAAGCGTAGTTGTAGTTTTATTCAATAAGACCGACTTGTTACAAAATTCAAAAAAAATTCAGATCTTAGAATTGGATAGTATCGTGGTGCCTACAACTTGAACATCTCTTGGAAATATTGTAAATAATAGGCTATTGGACAACATTAAAAATATACTACAAAATATGATGAAAAGAAAGCTTTAAAAAAGCATATTTCATTTTATTTAAACTAAATTATGTTTACTTTTTGCAAATTACACGAAATAAAATGTAATAATTTTTGAAAGTTTATCTAGTACGTACACGGCCTGGGATCGTTGAGGGCTGGTAACGTCATTAGCTAGTAATCTATAGAATATATTACATACATATGTTATGAAATAAACTATGAAATAAGGGTGCCATGACAGATGCTGTACTGTGTTGTTGTATTTATATTAACTAGGTTTCTAACTTGCTACATCATACATACTACGTCAAAATGTCAACACAGAAACATTGTTTTTCGCCCTGTTTTAAAAATTTTAATATTAGTTTTCATTGGTAGCAGTTAAGATTTCCCGGATCTATGTAGTGTGCTTATTATGTAATAAAGAATTATTTGAACTGATTTCCAAATATTAGTCAAACAGCCAATTTAACTACTGTTAGATGCAAAATTCGGAGTCTTGTGGATATATTGTTTTAAACAAAGAGATTAAACTTCTAAGACAAAAACACTTCTTATAAATTTATTCTCCATTTAATAAAAAATGAATAGCATATGTATTCAATGCAAAATAAACCTGAATAAGTGTGAGAATTTGTCGATTTTAAAATTCAGATAATATAAGTGAAGATAATCACTAATAGTGATAATTGTTTAGTTCCTTAAAATATCCTGAGCTAGTAAAGAACTCGGTCCATATAGTTACACATACTTATGTATTAATGATATGTATCATAACTATATATGTGTTTATTAACGAAATTCGAATCAAAATTATGATGAATGTAAAAAGTTTACGAAAAATTTAAAAAAAAAAACAGTTCTGTATTTAATTTTCAGATTTAGTAGACTATTTTTCTGGAAGCTAATTCCATCTCACAATTCAATCATATCGTTTACCAATTACCTTTTGAAAATAATTATATCCTTAAATAACAAATGGATTCATTCACGTTAACTAAGCCGTTAATCATAAAGTTATTGAGTGTCACATTCTTTCAAATAGGTTACATTTTCTTCTATTGAATCAAAAAACTTGGTTGAAACTAGATTGGTACTAAACTATGTATAAGCATTATTATTATCCAAAGATTGGCAGTATATGGCAATCATAAGTTTCGTGATAGAAAGTCATTATCTTTATCCCGAAAAATTATATTAAAAATTTTGATATCTTTACGTTATTACACGTGACCATAATGGAAAATAAGAGTTTCGCATTAAAGAACGTTAACGTTGAAATATTGATAGTTTACTCATAATTTTATTAATAATTCTGTCTTAATGCAAATCGGATTAATCGATATTTAAGTGAAAATATCCATTATCGAATATATTTACTTGGAAATTTACACATATGGAATTGAACTGAAACATTCAAGTTAATAATAAGTTAGCTTTCCAAGTTAATAATAAGTTATAAAATATACAATTTTCTAAGAGTTTAATGCACCATAAGAGTATGTGAAAAATTAAAATGCAGAAAAATCGAGTTTTAATAGCCTTTAGTGCTTAGATGCAAATCGAGGTGGAAAATTTTTAACTACGAAATTCGAAAAATGCACTGTTTTCTTGGAAAATTCAAAATATCGAAAATTACTCAAAATTAGCCAAAACCTGCGCATACTTGCAAAAACACCTTTTTTTTTATTTTTGCGCAAAATGTGGCTTTTATTATGAACCCAAAAAGCTATCTCTTTGGTGGGATCGGTTAACTGTAGTAAAAATTTCTCCGAAACGTCGATATGACTTCTAATTTCTGTGCGATAGTATTAATAATTGAAACTACTGATCTGAAATCTAAGCCCCACACTTGCATGGCTTATTTTGTGTTATGTTCCTATTTTCGATGTAGTATTACATATATATATATATATATATATATATATATATATATATTTGGTGAATTGTTTGGCTATAATAGTCGTGATAGTAAGTAATAGAACTATAGAGACGTAGGTACATTGGTATATATATATATATATATATATATGAATGTGATAGCCTCTTGGGTCCTTGTAACTTTAGATTGGTTTATTCCCATTGGGATTGTTTTATGTTATGTAATAGTAAAAGATAGTAAACATTACAATACTCTATACTGCTGTACTACTTACTTGACTATACTAGTTAGTAAGTACATCTAGCATACCATATCTATCTACTATCTAGCTAGTATAACTTGAATATATATATATATATATATATATATATATATATATATATATATATATATATATATATATATATATATATATATATATATATATATATATATATATATATATATATATATATATATATATACTGTAATCTATATAATATATATTTTAGTTTAAAGTTTTATGTCCGTCTTTTTTTAATATTTAGTGTATGAAAAGAATAGAAGACATATTATTATTCAGGTTTTCTACTTCATACAACTACTTACTTCATGTTCGAATACTTATTCCGATTTGAATGTATAATTGAAGTTATTAGCTGAATCATGATTTTCATAATATAGTGGAAGACAGAAATTTATTGATGACATAAATCTGTGTCTATTGGAGATGAAATCTTTTTGGATTAACTTCTTTTTTGGTCCAAAAAAATGTATGTGGTGTTTCGGTGGAATTATGTAACTAACATCAAGATGAACTTGGCTTTACATTTTATGAAAATAGTTCAGAATTGGATGACAACACAATTTTAAGAAATAAAATATTTGTAATACGATTAATCGAAATATAGTGGAAGAATCGAATGCATGAAAACAGTCATGGCACAAAAATGATTCTATGCTTAGTTTCTGACCAAATCTCTGTTTCTGTTCTGTTCAATTCCGATAACTTATTGGTTTAAAATTTACTAAATACTATGTATACTTTAGGGAGATTGTTTCTTCTGTAATAATTACACTCTTAAACAAAATTATTTTTCAAATGTTATAAAATTTGGTATGTCAAAGGAGTGCTTATGGTGTGCTTATTACAGAGGTTACATTCTCTATTAAGCAACTTTCGTTATAAACATTTTTCCACAGAACTTTTCGTTACCTTATACTTAGTTCACGTAACTTTAATGCGAAAACTTAAGAAAAGTTATGATTAGTATAACATACGAAAATCCATCTGGGTTGTAAAATTAATTGTCTAAACTCACGAAAAGGCTCATTTGGTTCGAATATTTAACAGAATTCATATCTTTGACTAATAATATTTATTTATTTTCGATTTGAATTTTGTTCATTTACTAAAGAACATAAAAATTTATGGGCCCGTTATAAATTTGATAAACCAGTCGCTGCAAACATTTGATAGTTTTTTAGAAACATCTCATCTATCAACTACCGAAAATTTCAGATATTTAGTAGATATACTACAAATACACGTGGATTATTTTAAATTAGTTATTTTGAAAAACTTTTGTTGCTTTAACACATTATATCAATTTTACAGGAGAAGAAGATGTTTAAATAATGGAAATATTCACGGCGGAACCATTTTAGAAACATCTCATTAATTAATTACCGTTACGGGTATGAAATTTACCCATTTTTTCACATAAATACCGATATCAACTGAACAGTTCTAACGATTTGAATGGTATATTCTATATTCTGATTTCTCAAACGGTGCCATAAGTTTTGAACTTGAAAAATATAGAAAAAGAAAATCATCTCTGTCTCAATTCTTAATTACGAGGGTCAATTCTAATTGAAAGTGACCCTCGAAATCAGTAACTTTCAGCTTGATTTTGTCGATTATCTGTCGAAATAAGTCGATAATCGTACTCGCCTGGAATAATGATAATGTTATTTTAATAAATGGTTTATAAGCGTCCCAATATGGATAAATTTTCTTCTCATCGAATTTTGGAAGCTAATACATTAGACAGTCTAATATAAAAATCTTAAAAATCGTACTCGCCTGGAATTATGATAATGTTATTTTAATAAATGGTTTATATGCGTCCCAATATGGATAAATTTTCTTCTCATCGAATTTTGGAAGCTAATACATTAGACAGTCTAATATAAAAATCTTATTAAAATTTTTTCAAAAACGTTTTCATAGAAATCACCAAATAAAAGCTGTATAAGATTTACAATATCAGATATAGCCAATTATTGTATAGACCCTAATTTTTTTCCTTTGAATAAAATAAACATTTATATTTACCCTACATGAAAATACCGTAAAATAACCATTCAAAACATTAACATACATAAAATATATATACATAAAATGCAATATAGGCAATATATAAGGGATTTTCTATTTATAAATCAGTTAAGGTAATCAAGATCACCCAGCCTCATTCATGATCAGTGAGAGAGAGCCTAGTTACACTATAGAGAGAAAACCCATTTTATTATTAACAGATAAACTAGCAATACCAGATCAACGGTTGACATGACACAGTTGATAGAGTATGTTATGTAATACATATCGACATAGACCAATCCAATATAATTCTCTCTTCCATACATAACATAAAATTGATCAATTCTGATTATATGAAATTTGATTTATTTATAACATCACAGATTATTATTTACCTTTAGGTGATTTTCAACGGTTAAATATATGTGTTGGATTATTATATTAATAGTCAGTTAGTCTATCTACTATGCATAGAATAGAATTCAATTGCGAAGTCTTTTAAGTTTGCATCGAATTGTATGTGAGATTTTGAAAAAAATCATAATGTACCATTTTGTGTTGGCGGTGCAATCCCATTCATTTAATACCAATATTGAGGGAGTGTTGAAAAAATATGTAATCCAGCATTTTGTGGCGAACATCAAGGATCGATTTCCATCAAACATAGCTTATAAAATCCGTCGTTTTCTAGTTGGAGGTTAAAAATACGCTCACCTAAATTACTATAACATATGATCGGTACGACTTCAACAAAGGAGTTTATACGATAACGATGTTATAGAATACTCAATTTTGACAAAATTTAAATATCTTATGAGAACGTTAATCTTGCATGTACACAAATTTCAAAATCGGTTGAGAAGTTTAATGAAAAAAAGATTTTGAAGGCTATATACTCGGAACGCTAATTGATTGCTGAGATGTTTCTAAAATGGTTTCATCCTGAATATTTCCACTATTGAAACATAGTCTCAATATATTTCAAAAAATACGATAATAAACGTTTATCTATTGGGGTGCAAATGTCGTATCTACTCCTGTAAAATTGATATAATGTGTTAACAAAAGTTTTTAAAAATACCTTAGTTGTAGAATCTGATAATTGCCCACAAAATGAAAACAATTCACTTGTATTCGTAGTAGAAATATCTCTACTATTGCCTACCGTAAATTTATAAATATTCGTTCATTACTTGAGGAGCTCTATGCATGCTAATCTGAATGTATTTACCTAACCGACAGACTGACGAACAAGAATCAAAAATTGCTCAGGAAGTTACGAAACATCAACAATTTTTTGAAATCGAAGGAAACATTTTAAAAAAAATCAGAACAACAATATTTTCAAACTCAAAAGTAAAAATGCCCACATGAACTTTACTGTGTCTGCAAATTTAAAATCTAATTTATGATCACTAATTACTTAAGGACGTTAAGCTCGAGACAATATATTTATCTTAGGATTAATTCAGCTGACCAAATATTTTGATGTTAAATTGCAAAGTGTAACAAGTATTTAAACTGTCCTTCAATACCCTTCAGTATGAATCGAAGGCAAATATTGCGAGCGAAAGTAGTTCGTAATTTCATTTCGCCCATTTTCTACGTTGTCGATTTTTCCAAAAAAAAAAGCGAAAGTTTTAAAACTTGCCAACTGTTTTCTGATAATCCGAAACTTACGTATATTTCGATAAATTGTTAAAATTTTGATCGGGTAAGATTTCATTTTGATAGATGAAACCTAACTCTCTTACTCTATACATGGAATAATTTTCATGAGTGAATGTATGTACATTTGATCATTTAAATAGATTCACCCTTAAATGAATAGTTAATTTATGGTATTATTTTAAATTATTAAAATATTTTTAATAAATTATGCCATCGGAGCTAAGCTTGTAAAAGATGTATCGCCATCTTCTTGGCAAAATGACTGATTTTGTTAATCTGTTTAACAAATAACGTAAACTGGAGGAGTTTATTGTTTAAATATAAGTAATATACTTAGGATCTATAATAAAATTGTGAATAATTGTTGACATACTGCTTAAAATTTGTTACTTATTTTAAAATATTTATAGGTTAAGAATTATAGACAATATTTGATATAAACTCATATATTTTCATTTAAGAATGATATATATAAATAATTAGCTGTGTTATTTATTTTGATCATTATTTTTAATCATAATATATTTTAGATTGGTTCAATTTATTGACATAAAACAGTAGGTAAATTATATTATATATGACACTTAATACGATTTGGTTGTAGCAGATATACTTTGCCAATTATTATTTTGAAGTTTATTTATATACACACGAAATAATCTATGACTTGTGGATATTGTGATATCGATTGATAATGACAACGATTTGGTGTGTCCTGATTCTCACAGCAAGGGCAAGAGGTGGACATATTTTCAAATACTAGTTATAATAATATGTTAAATTATGTGAATATAAATAAGTTGTATTATTAGGATTCTTGTGAAATTTGTAATTCTTAAACCTGTTTGAAATAAATTTTCGTTTTGAAATAAATAACTGATAATACTGATAATAGTGAAAAACGAATTATTTTTAAAATGAATAAAATTTAGTACCGCTAGTAGAGTAATATGTAGATAAAATTTTGATATTCATTCATAAAATTGCATGCAAATTCGTAATTGTGGGGAAACTATGAAGATCAAGAAAAATTGATGCAAAAAAAAAAAAGACAGTGGCACTCCGGAAGTGAATACAAAAGTGAAAACAATTACGAGTGTAATTTTTTGATTTGCTAGGAAATATTTTATTGTACAGAAAATTCTTTTAGCATTTCTTAAATAGGAGTACATTGCAACCTAAGATATCGGTAAAGGTAACAGCGTTTTTTCGCATCTCAAAAAATGTCTAACGCGTCTAAAGAAGTTTTCACTTCATAAATATTGTTTTTTTTGTAAGGAACAAACATTTTTTTTGTAGTTGAGGTTTTCTTTATCTTATGAAATAACTAACACTTAATTTGGTCTAGTTTACACCATCAGAGGTAAGTACAGTGGTATAGAAATTTCTATTTCAATATTAAAATTAGGCAAATTATTCAATTTTCTAATCATTAACATGCTGAAGTACTGAAGTATAACGAAGCTGAAGTATAACGAATAAAATAGGCTAAACATATAACAAACCCCCCACCCGCCCTTTTTAAATCATTATTTACCAACTATTTTTCCTCCTAACTATGTGTATACTGTATGATTGTGTTAGAGGTTTTACTGTACATAGTCGATTCCCTTATTGATAACATATATGAATCCTTAATTCGCCTACTTGAAAAGATAATCTCAGTTTAAATTTAAAAAAAAAAACAATTGTTGGTACTATAGACCAGCTAAATAGGTTTGCTAATACAAGTTTCCAGTTATTCTAGAGAGTATTAATGGTATATTATTATCCTCAAACTAGAAATTTTTCCAAATAAAAGTTAAAGTTAAAAGTTAAAGCTAAACATATAACAAACCCCCCACCCGCCCTTTTTAAATCATTATTTACCAACTATTTTTCCTCCTATGTGTATACTGTATGAATAAATAGGTTTGCTAATACAAGTTTCCAGTTATTCTAGAGAGTATTAATGGTATATTATTATCCTCAAACTAGAAATTTTTCCAAATAAAAGTTATATATATATATCTGTATATATATATATATAAACAAAAATAATCTACCATCATAAATAAAATATCAGATTATACAAAATTAAAATCAAAATTTAAAATGAAAGCCTTTCTATTGCACTATAATCATATCACTTTTTAATGAGGTAATTATCAGTTCTATCCGGTTATTGTTCATAGTGAATATACGAAATACAAAAATATAATACAATATTATTATTATAATGTAGGTCAGTTGTCTATGTCGCCAATAGCATCGATAATAGTAATAAGATCCATTTATCCCATAGATTGGACAAAGGCCTCCTCCTTAATGCTCCACTTTTTCCCACAAAATATACCAGTTTATTTCGCCATTGTTTGATAGGACTTCCTTGCCCTCGGGTACGATTGAACGGTGTTCATACAATACATTAAGACCCACCTGCAGCATCTAATACGTGAAATATGTCCTACTCATATCCATTTTAGTGCTTTTATGCTAACTACTACGTTCTTGTGTTTTTTTTGTCTAATTTCATTGCAGCTTTTTACATCTGCTCTACGTATACCTAAGATGGAACGTTTCATGCTTCTTTTGCACATTATAAGATTTTTTATATTCCTTATTTGTATATGCGCTTGTTTTTGAGCCTTACGTTAAAATGAGCAAGACACACGTATCCATAACTTTTATTTTCAGGCTTAGTGATAGACAATTACTTTAGAAAACATGCTTTAATGCCCAAAACCTCCTCCACGAGTTACTCATAGTTGTCTCATAGGCCGCATTTTCAAAAGCTTTCATCTTTCCTAGATATTTAAAATTTGTTACATTTTATATATCTATTCTCTGCTAATTGTGATATTTGTACCCAGCTTTACATTTGATATAATCTTTGTTTAATCAATGTTTATTTGTAAGCCAACTTGATTTGCAAATAAATTTGATTTGTCATGGTTCGGAGCTGGTCTATGTCATCGGAAAATCTAAGATTGGATAAATATATCCAACGTCTGTTCTATACTATAATTTTTCAAATTTAAGGCGTCAAATAAAAGCTGGAGTACCGCGTTGAAAAGCTTCGGTGATAGAAAATCATCTTGTCTCAAAGATGTCAAACTACATCAATTTTGTAGAATTGGGTGGTCATAAAGTTTTTTTTTAAGATAAATTGTTTAATTCTACTTTGGAAACTGATATGGATGCCCGGGGAGCCGATTATTGACCGCACACGACATCCGCTTTCCATTAATCATGCATTAAGTCGTGCTATCATACAATTTGAATGATCCACACTTTATTTCAGAGGAGTTTAGTAAGATTCTGCCATACATAATGGCCAAAAAATACTCAGATCAGATCTGATTCACGGTAAACTCATCAAAATTTTGAGTGAAAAGTATTGTTGTTACACATTACCCCCACCTATATATAGGTAAAATGCATTCTGATTTTTTTTTTATCAGTAAATTTTTTTTTTATACATCATAATACACATTTTTTATCCATTAAAAATCTATTTACATAACATTGCAATATTAAATTTACATAACATTTCAATATTTTTTCATGTTCCATTCGCAATAGATATTTATTACATATTCATAAAAGTGTGTAATTTTCAAAAAAAAAAAGAATGTATTGAATTTTAAATGATGAAGGTGATGACTATGAAAATGAGACTTGGGAGTTTTATTTCAATTTTCTAAAATAGATATTGACTAGTAATTTATATATAGGGTAAACTGCTTTAAAGTGAACCACTGTCCCACAGTGAACCTTAGTATATTGCTCATCACTAGTAATTTGAACGGACAGCCAAATAGCTTGTGTTTAAATGAAATTTTTTTGAAAATAAAATATAAAAAAAAAAATTTCTTTTTGTTCCAGTTCCTCACGCATTTAAGCAAATTAAATAAAAAACAGCTTTAATTTTTGACCGTAAAACCATTTATGCCTGATGTTCAACGGTGAATCATGCTCCTGCGAACATGGCACAGTTTATAATCGTTGTGGAGAAAATAAGATAAGCTGCTAGAGAAAATATTTTCTTCAATATACCAAAACAATTTTAGTATTTTATAAATCTATGTTTTTCCTCACAAATTCTTTCTTACAAAAATAGGTTGTATCTGCTATAAAACAATCTCCGTAAAATATTTTTAAATTATGCTTACGAACCATTTGCTTCAATTTACCAAAACAATTTCAGTATTTTATAAATCTATGTTAATTTTTCAGAATTATACACAAAATAATTATAAATCAATTCAGAAAACTTATGTTAATTAAGCGATATAAAATGACTGTAAGATGAGTGGAAAATTGTATATCAATTTGCAATTAACGATGGAATTATAAGCATTTAAATTGTGGTTTTACCGTCATTCTTTATTAAAAACAATACAGAAAAAATGTTGAAAACAAACCAACAAAAAAAATCAAATTAAATCAAATAAATTAAAATTTTTCTTTTTTAATCTCTCGCTATGAAGTTTGATTATTTTCACACCGAAATCCAAATCAAAAATTTTATAATATGTATTATTTTAAGGTGTGGTCGAAAATAACATTAATGAAATCTATTGATGGATGCATTTTATTACAATGAACTTATCAACATTTAAATACGCACGTGACCTAAGGTTAATTTCTGAAATTTAAAATTTATTTATTAATTCACGTATAAGAAAGAATAAATAAACAACAAAAATTTATTATGGTTTATCCATAAATGATGAGTTTCAATAATATATAAAACACATCGATTTTCTTAAAGAATGTTTGTGAAAAATTTGAAACAGATTGGACCAAAGAATCACATTTTCCCATACAAACTTTGCCCCCGTTTTACACCTCCTAACGGTATAATTTCGGAAAATCCTTTCTTATTGGATGTCTATGCCATACAAAGAACACATCCTCCAAGTTTCAGGTCTCAACGATCAGCAATTGGGCTGTGTGTGTTTGTCAGCGAGTCTTTCAGGACATACCATTTTAAATATATAAATTTTCCAGACTATAAAACTTATATTACGTAATACGATTTTGATATGCAGATTTAAGATTGGAAGTATTTTAATTTATTTCTTACAATTATTTCAGAATAAAGATAATGATTAGATTTGTCAGGAATATATAGGTCTGGCCCCTGAAGGGAATATCCTAATGGCTTTTATATAATTATTAAGAATTAACTTTTCTACTTAATATTCCGGTTTTTCCACTGACAATCAGATGATTATAATGGAAAATTGTATAATACTTTATTATTATTATTATTATCATTATTTTCTCTTCCTGCCTACATTTTTTTATATTCATCCTCATTTCATTTCTTTATTTTTCCAGATAGGAGATGAGACAAGACAAGTGCTTCATTTTATATTGTACTGTTGTATTCAATAAAATGGAACTCAAGCAAATATTTAAAGAATTCAAAGGATAAACTTCACTGCAAGAAAGTTTTGGTATAATTAATCCATCATCATTCTCCCGATTAACCAAGTGTACGAAATTCATGAAAAGATACATGTAAAGAGTTGAGGATTCGTTTGGTTACTTCTCTCACATTTACATTAAAAGAAGCTAGAATGGCTTTTTGCACAAGATTAACGGAAACATAATTTTTTGATAGAAGGCGAGAGAAACAGAAAATGAGAGAACTATGTAAGAACCAAAGTAACTAAAAATTGCTCGCCAGATGTTAATTTGAAGATTTTGTTAATAAGGCTAACAGTTAGACAAATTTGTATTTTCAATAACCTATGATAGTTTTTTCAACATTAAGCTGTAAATAAAACTTATTGAAAAGGGTGTCTTACTACATGGTTCATTTAACAATAAAATAAAATTTACTTTTTTTCTCAAAAATTGATTATAGTAACGGAAGTAAAACCTTGTTGTTGTTATTGTAGTAAATAGTGGAAGGGATTGTAAGTAGTGATGTATGCCTGACAAGTAGACCCTTTTTTATCGAATCCCATTTTTACACCAGTACATCGTACATATTGATTTTGTGAGGGTATTAAACCAGCTACCTTTGTAAGCTGAGTAATTGGCGTACCATTGGCGGCATTGCCACCTGTCCATTGATACCTACTCTTGGACAATGAATATGTACTCAATGTAATATACAATAATTAGTAATTGAAATTAGGAAGTTGTCAAACGACGACGAAACTATTGATATTATTTATTGTATTTAACAGAAGTATTTGAAACTAAAAAATAAAATGAATTATTTCCATAGCGTTCAATTAGAAAACCTTCTAAAAGTTGTTCTTTACATCTAGAAATAAATCCCAACAATTGTCTTACCACTTATACTTTATGAATATTATATATTTTTGAGATATGTTGTCATTGCCATCTGTTGTTTGTTTCCATTTATTTTTTTCTTGATTATTTAATATTTGTTGATATTTTAAAAATATTAAATTTAACTAAGAATCATAGGCAAAACGACAATGATATGAATTTGTTGACAAGATTGAGAGTAATATTTTATGGTAAGTATTGTATATGTCATTAATTGACTTGTATCTTAAAAAAATAACAATATTTATATATTTATTTTGTAGACCGTCTGATGAAGTATTAATAAATAACACGAAACGTTGCAAAGTAAAAATTTTGTCTTGATGTTTTCAGTGATATTTCATCATCTGATTTTTAATAAATATTTAATCAAACTGGAACCTATCTAATTTTATTGTAATGTAACTTGAAAATAACTGTTTCTATTCTTTGTATAATAATTTAAAAATGTAAGTTTGCGAAACAAGATGGATGATATTCTAAATACTTCAAAATTTAAAAGTGATAATTTATGATAAAGTGTCAAACCCGAATTTCACAGTCAGATCGATGAATTTTAAAAATATCAAACAAGCTATTTTTTTATTAAAGAACTGGGGCTGACTTAATTTAAGGACGTTTCCAAGAAATACACTCTAATTAGAATCTTTTAGAAAATCTAAATATACATATTCAAGCTTTCCCTCTAAACGTAGATACTTTTTTTCCCATATCTTGCGGTACTTAAATATTGTCCCATTAAAAATTGCATATTTTACATATAAGGGATTCTGGTTAATGCTTCAGCGAACGTTTTATTGGATAACAAAAGTAATTTTTTTACGATTGTCTTATAAAACTGAAAATCATTAATCGAACGTATGATAACAATTCCATATTTATTTAAAAAAATAATGACACGTGGTATTCGTTTAATTATAAAAATGGAAAATGTTAGCCTATTTTTGATTGTTTTCGATCGTTTTCTCGTGACCTGAAGCTAAAATAACAAATTTGAAAAATAACGTAATGAAATTACTTTTGTATTTTTGCAATTAGAAAAACAATGGAAGAAGCTCAGCGATGTTCAACGTTTTTCAATTTTAGTTATCGTAATTTTCATTGAGATATAATCTCTCAATAAATTGACCACACAATTTAAATATTATGAGCTTTGGACTTTAAATTAATTTCATGTTGGATTATTTATTATGGAATTGATATTAGCTGAAGTGTTCATTGTGTATTATTTTATATATATAGATTATATTTACGTTTTAATAGAATGTCAAAAGATAATAGATTATATTTAATTTCTGTTAAGTTTTTAAGTATTTTATATGGATAAACATTATTATAATACGGAGTACGTACGTAGCCTATTATTTGTGAATAAAAGGGCCTGTGTGTTGATGTATTTGTGTCATTGTGTTATGTTTTGTTGTTTTTGACATTCTTATGTTGAAAATCACAACAATATAATGTAAAAAAAATATTCATTTACGGAGTGTTTCTAAACAACGTTAAAAAGAGCGTAAATGAAGTGTAGGATATACAAAAGGATCAGTCTTTATTGTAAATTTACAAGGTCATGCAATGTAAACAAATCGATGTGGATATGCAAATTTTCACAATTGAATTGAACATGCAGTTTTGCAAATCCAAAAATATGGGGGTTACTTTTGTAGAAGTGTATTTTCATTGTATTACTAAAACTATAATCAAATTTCAGCTTTAAGACGAGTATCTTATTCCAGGTGGCGATCATCTCTTATTGGTAGAGAAGACCTTGTTGCGGAATACTAGAAATTTATTTCTAACACTTTTTTTTTCTGTCCCAATTTTAACTTGACACGAATATTTATTTTCAAAATGGAAAAATTTAAACTTTGGAACTGCTTAGTCAAAGATTAAACCAGATATCTTCAGGTGGTTTATTTCTTTTCTATTTTATTGAAGATACTTCGGAATACTGTTTAAAAAAATACGAGTGTGCTTTAGACCACACGACTGAAGTAAAACTTCTTTACCTCCATCTTCATGTATAATTATACTCTCTCTCTTTCTATCTTCACTAACATAAATATATCTCTTACGTCATAACTTATATTTATACCCTCTCTTTTTCTATCTTCACGAAATTATACCTTCCACTCAACTTCCAAGCATGCATAAAGAAGTTTTACTTCTAAAATAATACCTATGGTTTATTTTTAAAAATAAAATTGTTACTACCGCACAAAAAGCGTAAAATTCAAAATGTCCCGTACATTTAGGGTTAGTATACCCTGTACACTATAATGAGAATAAAAGAAACATGTTATGTATTAGACAAAATTATATTTTGCATATATGCAGTTGTCCGTTCTAAAGATAAAGTTTTCAAAAGCAATTAAAGTGATTGTACTTTAAGTTTCTACAATATGTCACGGAACGATCATTCATGTGGTTACGAAAACTTTTCTACTAGGTATGTTTAATGTCAGTGTTGCTATTTCTTTCGGAACCATAATTAAACTGTTTTTTTCAAGAAACTATTGGTTCCTGAAATCAAACAAATTCATTTTCATTCAAAGTATCTAAATTTATTAATTACTAATTAGTGGCACTATGTGCTACTGCGCAACATTATTTGTTGATAATAATTTAATAGCCCTGACATTTTTCAAATAGACCTACTATTAATCATTCAAATCACACAAAAGTGGTGATGCGTGTGTGTTGTGCTCTTAACAATCTCAAACAGATCCAATTTGAAGGTTCAGTGTCTCAAATGATAGGTAGGTTCTTAGGCCAAATTATATAATATGCATTTTTTATGGGGTGTTTCTTTTTCCAAGTGACTCAAGACCCTTTATTTGAGTTATTTCATTCAAATAAGATGAGATGGAGAGAGTAAGGCGCAGACATTCAATTTTTCATTAATTTTTTTTTATATATAGATATTTATTCTGGTTTTAATACGTGACGGACAAAATGGTTTTCAAATTTGTTGTTCCCATATCAATAGTAATAAAAAACGTATGTCTGATAATTTGAACTTTGTGGGATTTGTCGAGTATTTTATGGATTCAGAAAAAAAATACTTACTTTACAGACTTTCGAAGGAAAATTGGTTACATTCATCATTCATTATGGAATATTAAAATTTTGAGATGGGTATACAAATGATATATACTTCTGGGCAACAGGATGAATACATTCACTATATAACAATCAAGCAGACAAAATTTAGTGTTATTATAAATAACTACTCGGTATTATTAATAAATGTGTTAAAAAATTAAACAATTAAATTAATTATCTAACTTTGACGTGAAATTGTGGAGAATCTATAAAAATTAGAAAAATCTGTCCAAACAAAAGTTTGTTTATTAAAAAGAAATTTTCAGTAAACCGATTATTCTCATTCACTTAAACTCTCATTTTCTGCCTAAAATATTATCCCATCGAGAATGTTTTGATTTACTCGAATGTGTCACATTAAGATATGGTAGATTTATCTTAGCTCACTAGATGGTATTAAAACAAAAAATATCAATATATGGATTGAATCGAGCGCGTCAGATTACGTGCTAAAAAGTGTACATTTAATTAATCTGCCGTCTCTTTTTGCAAGTTTGTGACTCTCCCATTATCTTGCGCTTATCAACGCTCAAATCACCAGATTAGTAAAATATACAGTTTTTAGCACGTAATAAACCTACTATAACTTAATCTGACGCGCTCGTTTAAAATTAGTCGTTTTAATATTCTGATTGGCTATCTTTAATGCGCGGCACAATATAGACGACTAAGATTTGGTTGAGGTACGCAACAAGAGGTAAGGAATCTCTTATACCTTATGCTGGCACCCTCGAGTAACTCCCCGCTTTGGTTCCCCTACCATAGACGGAACTATTCAACCCTAACATACAAAATTTGTTTGTAACTTAATATTTTTTAGCAGAATAAATTTACTATGTCCTCATATAGTCGGAATAATAAAAATCTAAATGTTTTCCGAGAATTTTTATATCACATCATCATTTTCTTATAGCATAAAAATAAAAACAACAATGCTTTTCTTATCATTATATAATTGATATAAGGAAACTTTTTTACAAGTTTTGCTTCTTACTGTCTGACTCCATAGACTGGCAGACTACTATAGAGATATCATTTATGCTTTATATAAGTTGTATACTTTGATGATTTTGATAAATGGAAAATGTCAAATAAAAAGGTCTTTGTTCTTACAGGTTTTATGATAAAATGTTTATATTGTTCATTTACTTTCCATGAAGGTTTCACGTCGAGATGTGAATAAGTTCGAACCGGTCTTTTCTCAAGTGTCTTTAATATGTGCTTTATAAAATTCAACACATTGACTGACAGCCTAATGGCCATAATACAGGTGGATATCAATAAATGTTCATCCTCTAGGGGAGTAAAATGAGGAATTTAGTTTCCAAGAAAAATAATTTTGAAGTTAGAAACATGAAAGTTATTATTTAGCGTTGAAGAAATTTTTTCTCTCATAATTAGACTGCGGCTAAAATGTAAGATATTACTAGGCTGAATGAAATTTATTAATATTTGTATTACAATAAATGATAGCTCGATTCGAAACCAAATATGCAAATTCGATTGCAAATGTCATTTTTTTCCAAATTTAATCCGGAGCCGGACTATCAGAATCGCTTGAAACTTTGCAGGAACATTTAATGATAAGTAATCGAAAGTCCTCAGAAGGATATTATTATATAGTATAGAAGAAATATATTATACTCAGTCTAAAATTACTAATGCTTGCAAATATTGATCGCTTTATAAAGTCAACTGATTATTCCATTTCCGTCTTTTCGCCTTCAAGATCAAAAATGCAAACAGATATCGAACTGAAACTTTGGTAGCGCTGCGTAGACCTAAAATATTAGTTAAAGTTCATTATTCAGCAAAACTGGTCTCTTGGGTCCAACAGATAACGCAGTGGTTACAATTAATTTATAATTTAAAAAAATAACTTCCAGAATATTTCCACCTTTTTTATTGAAAATATGCTACAGTTACTCTATAATGTTAATAAAAATCATACATGAAACGTGGCCATAGCCATATGCTTGTGTATTTAACGACATTTAATCTATATGTCACCTATGACCACATAAAATATGTTTTTAAATAAATAAATATGTTTTTAATTAAATAAATCACTTTATTGATTTTTCCTCGCTTCTCTAAAACGCTTCTTTTAGAAAACACAATAATTTTTGAGAAGGTTTACAACTAACGCGAGGGAAATTATTAAAGGGAATGTATAATGAAAGTTATGTAAGTTGTTTTCAATAATTAAAGGGCAATTTTTAGGAGTCCTTTTGAAGATAATTTAAGAAAAGTATACAGATGGGTAAAATATTTTAAAATTATTGTCTTTTGATTGGTTTTTTAGACTCTTATAATAAATCAAATTATTAAACATTGTCGAAAGCTGATTTTATTATTGAAATCCACAAAATAAAGCTTTTATAACACATTTAAGTTAGGTGGACCATATTTATATTCATATTTTTTAATTTGACAAGACAACAGATTTGTTTTCAAACAGTTTTGTTGTTAATAATTTTTTATCACCTGACAATTACATAATTTAAATTATATATACCTAAATGCTGGTTTTTTAATATGAGTTTAGAATTTTTAAAGATGACCACAGTTGATCAAAATGCATTAAATTAAAAAAAAATTAAAAAAAATTTTTACATAACATTTTTGTGGTAAACGCAACACAATAGTTTTTATTCATAACTTTTTCATATATTTTTGGTTAGTGTTATGTTATTTTTGAGGCTTACAGTAAACCCACTAGATCATTCATGCACAAAACAACATTTCTCACTCTAATATGTCATTAACCTCTTATAAAAAATGCATGTCACAATTCGTTCAAAATAAAAAATACAATATTAGTTCCGGAAACTCGAGAAATATTAATGTAATTAGTTTTGAAGAAAAAAAAATGAATCGATGGTTGTATATATATGTATGTGATTGGATAATTCACTAGTCATCGTCATAAACATGCTAGGGGATGGTGGAAAGAGTGTCTCTTAAGGGATTTGAATAATCTAATTTTACCCTCGTATACATATATACATATTGAGTGAACGTTAAAGACGTGAAAAAAATTAATATGTGGTTATATTTCATAAAAACTACTTCCCTTAATGCTTTTATTTTAGAGAATTTTCTTCTAATTAAAAATTTAGCTTCTGTAGTCGTATTAGAATTTCGTTAACAGTTCTGATTTCACAAAGACTATAAAACTTTACGACTTATTTGTATGATAAATCAATTGACCAAATCGATAAGATATTTAATGAATAATAAAAATGAATATTAACTGTCTCTATCAGCTACAATAAATATTGGAAGTTGTTAATATTTAATACATAAAAGATAGGAATTTATACTTTTTAGTACTTATTTTTGAACATTTTTATTTTGCGTTTTCGCAATAAATAAGAACTTGCAAAAAAAAAAAAATACTGGATAAATATAAATAAATAAATAAGGAGTGTTTTGGGCCCAAATAAGTTGTAATATACTATCTCGTTTACGAGAAAACAATAAGAAAATATTGCTTTACACAAATTTTTAAGTGTAATAAAGCAGTGAATTGTACAAGCGGCTTCGTCGCCTTTATGAGTTGTATGTAAACAATGTAAATAGCCATGTGTACTGACTGAAGTACAATGCGCACACATAAGCTACGGGTGATAGTGTTTTTTACAGAGTTGCTAGATTTACTTCACCAATACAATTACTATTTAAAGCGTTGTCTTTTCTTTTTTTTTAATATTTCGTTCTATTTATTTTAATCATAATTTTTTGATTAACAACAATACAGTAATCTGAATTTACCGAGAAGATAATTCTCTAAGCGAACGCAGACTATTCGGTATCCATTTTATATTTTGCTTCATCTATATGTTTGGTTCGTATGCAATAATTACAGGTAAGGGAAAATGAAGAATAAATTTATTTTGTTCGCGATCGATAGATGTAATAAGACAATAGTCAAAATTAAAGGTGGAAATAATTTTTATTAAATCTGCGAATTTAAAATTTTCTTAGACAAACAAATGAATTCTCTAGAAAATTCAAAAAATATTTGAAAAAAGGCATTAATAATGCTTTTGGAATAATAATAAAACTAACTAATAGTTTAAAATTAAGAATGAGAAAATTCTTTTATCTAATATTTATTCTTCGAATTGCGAACGGCATTATAAGTTTTGCGCAAGTACTCTTATAATATTTTAGAAAAATGCTAATTATATAAAACAAATTTTGGACCATTCATTTCTTAATACGTACTTTTCTAGATTAAAAAAAGTGATCAATTTTTTAATAAATTTTAAATAAACAATATTGATCGAGTGTGCGAAAAAATATTTTTAAATTAATTATGCACATGTTAAAGATAAAATTTAAAGAACTAAAATCACGAATGTTTTAATAATGTGTTTCAATGATTTCCTTATAAATAATACATTAATATTGGGTCCAATATCCCAGGGCCATCAGACCTTATTATCTTCTTATTATGTACTCATAAATGTGTGAAATAAGATAGTGCTGGATAATATAATCTTGCGCTGACCGACATTTGAGACGGTGCTAAAAACCACAATTCACTTTTCTTGAAGTCTCAGGAGTTTTTATATATGAGCGAAATAATATTATACAAATTCATGGTCTATACTGCCAGACGCTTTCTGTCGACGATTACCTTTCCCATATGCTTTAATGTTTCCAGAACAAAAAAAAGTTCTATTTAAATTCTCAGTCTTGCTTTTTATGTATGCAGGGAAATAACTCCGTCCACGAGGCACCATACCAATCATAGGCGCGAAACATATCCCAGATATATGTTATCGCCGACAGGAAGTGTCTGGTAGCATGCATTATGAATTTTTTTTAAATAATTTGAATAAGAAAAGCGAGTTGTGTTTTTATCTACCTTTAGCAATCAGTTCCTGCAAATTGGTCGTCGGTGCAGGATTGCAAGTATATATACAATTGAAAGTACATAATAGTACTACTTTGTTCCACGCATTTTGTTTTAGAAATTTCTGGCAACCCTGTATCTTGCTCTATTAATATTATCAACGTGTGACGTAATAACGACGAATTTGGTCCTGGAACAATCGAGATTTCTACCGTACTAAATATATAAATTTCTTTTAATTTGATATAACTATTTAAAAATAACGAAAAATAATCTTTCCAAAGATTACAAAAATTGTTTTTAAAGCCTGATGCTTGATGAAAGCTTGCTGAATAGTGAGTGTTAAATAAAACACCATTATCCTGTGCTGAATTTGAATTTCTGTTAAAACTACACTTGGTAGGAAAACTTTATTGTTGAGATAAGAAAGAAAAATTAGGTGTGAGTCATGAACACACTTTTGCCCAAGGGGCAAATTACATTTGCATAGATGGAACTATTAATATTTCAGAAAACTTCTATGATCGCGTAGATATTTCTAATTAGAAATCCCACCAGCAACATGGCAGGTTAGTTTCAATGAAATTTTTATTCTTGGTTTATAAAATGATCTCATTACTAAGTCTGTATGTCTATCTGTCTGCCTGTCCGTCTGTTACCAGGCTTTTTTTATGAATCGAGATAGACAATTGAAATTTGCATAGATGATGTATTTCTGTTGCCACTATAACAACAGAATAAAAAATACTAAAGGGGGGAGGGATTATAGATACGGAACCCTTCGTGCGCGAGTCTAACTCGCACATGACCGGTTTCTTCTTACACAATTAAATTATTTTATATTCTATGTAAATTAACATAATAATAATTCACACTTACATTGTACATCGAGTAACAAAGACGCTTGTAATGGTATGTTGTTGAGTGTCATATGATGCACCAAACATGATATTGTTGCATTATGATGTGCACGTAATACACGTAATTTTGCTTCACTTATCACACCATTATTATTATCAACATTAGAACGTTGTTCAATGCTGCCAACTTCAATTATATCCTTGTCAATCACTGTGAAGTTTAATACTTGAAGCTGAAAAAAATAAAACAGAATATTATTATTAGGGGATGTTAAAAAAATGTCAGTAGGTGAAAGGAATTTGATTGTAAACATTATTAAAAATTCAATGTACAAAAAACTACTTCAATTATCTATATAATTGCTTTTATATTGAAATGAAATGTATTCACGGCTGTGTTCATGTTTTTTTGTAGGGCATTATACACTCTGAATTTTGACTCCTGAGTTTATAGAAACTTAAAATTCCCACTTTTATTTTTTAGAGTGTAATTATTACACAGCATTCATCCTCCCTGATGGTTTATTCCGATGATGAAAATAGTATTGAAATTTTTAGCATAATCATTAATATTTTATAAACTTTACTGGTTGTATCAACTGATACATTAGTTACTCTTAAGATGGGTTATAATTTAAATGAGAATTTAATTAGCTGCAATTATAGAAGATTAAATTGAATAAATAAATATATATTAATTAAAGTTTTTTTGATGCTTCGAAGTGTAAAACGAATTCTTATAAAAATTAAGAAAAAGTTTTCTTAGAATTTCTTTCTAAAAGAAAAGAAACAATTAATAAAACAACAAAAAAGTATTCATAAAAATCATAAATTTCCTCTTTATTCCATAGTTACATAAATTAATTGTAAACAAAAATATACTGGCCATCACACAAAATGAAATACGAAAAAATTTATTTTCAAAACTATACCCAGCAAACATCCAAATTAGAAAGACTTTACCAAAAAAAGACTTTATTAACACTTTAAGATATCTCTTTTATGATGTCATGATAACTTTTTTTTTAAGAGGTCGTAATTAAGAACTCTTTAAGTAGTTTTTTTTTGTAAATTCTTTAAGCGGTCTATTTCTAATTTTCTAAGCTGTGTAAGAAGTCATTTTTACGAGTTCCGTAAGAAGTCGGAAATATGAGCTCTGTAAGAAATCTTTTTCGTGAGTTGATAAATATGAGCATTTTTCGAAGTAAATACTAATTTATTAGTTTTACTACAAATTCCTCTAAAATTTATCTTTGAGATTCATTATATTCATTAAAAAAATTAATATTTATTAATTCTTATGAATAAAATATTTAATATTTGATCATTATATGCATTATTTGAGCATTAAAATATTTTATTTATTTCCGTAGTCTAGGAATTCAATTTATTTTAGTAGAAAACAGAATTCTTAAAGCATTCTTATTAATAAAGTCTTAAGATGTTCCATAAGTAGAGCATTCGAAGCGTTCATGCCTTCTTAAAAGATTCTTTAAGATAATTCTGACGTACAAATCATAAATTAAAACTCATTAGGAATTATTCCAGAGGTCATATTGATTACAGTATATGACAACTAAAGTGGAGCTCCTAATATTTATTGTCGAGATCACAAAAATATCATCGAAACATTACAAAAGAAAACAACTTGTATACTATGTTATATTCCACGACGATCCTATTAACGGTTTTGTTCCCGTTTGTTCATACAAACAGGAAGTTGAATGAAGCAGCAAAATATTTTCCACATTTGAAACAAAGTGATAATCAAGTTTTAATGTAAAATATTTTAAAATACAAACTTTTATGGTATTTAGAGATAAAAAAGCTATTATGAAGGATTTTTTCTTGAAATATTTCCGAAAAATAGGGTAATTTGCCACTGATTAAATGATTTTATGGACATCTTTATAAAAATTTTGATTGTGTCTTAAATATTTTCTTGCGTTATTTATTACAAATGTGAGATAGAACTATTTAAAGAAAACTTTAAAATTTAGTATCATTTTAATTTTGATCCTGCTCAATATATTTTCTCATTAAATGAAAATTTATTTTATTTTAAAAGTGTTGTTAAAATATATACACAATTAAATGCTTTAAATGAGAAAACATAGTAAATTTGTGTATAATATCGTTAATTTCAACGAATAAGAAAGAAAATACGACATTTTTTCTTTGTGTTTCTATAAAATTTTACGATAATGTACATTTCATTTGTGTAAATGAAAACATATAAAACTTATATTTATTTATTTTTTTTTTTTGTGAACAATAGAAAGTTCAAGGAAAATTATGATTTTTCTTTTCTCTCGTCAGTATACGGATAAATATAATTTATTATTTGATGATCAATTTTTATTTCGATGATTAAATGTTGAAAATCGTCATAAAAAAATAATAATAAAAATATTATTCGTTTTTACTTCTATTGTTTATGGATATGAAAATATGGAAAATTTTTACACGGCAAAAATATTTCCGGTTGATAATCTATATTAGATACTTGTCATAGTAAAAAAATTTATTTGAATCGCAATGCCTAACACAAGATCGAACATCTCTGAAGAAAATAACACTTACTTTTTGGCACTCATGTCTAACTCTTCTTGGTAGATAACAAATATATGAGGGTATATTTAATTTAACCTAAATTTTGTAACGCAATAAAATATAGAAGGTGTAACGGCATGACCATTAAGATATTAATAAATCTAAGATGGCCATGTCAATATAAATGATCTAAGTTACAACTTTGCAACGAACACTATTAAAAAACAGTTAAAATTTATATCAAACAGTTGTGTTTCATTTTAATTCGTAGTATTTCGTTATAATAATGTAGCAGCACCTACATTTTTCTGGTACCGGGTATCGAACCCGAGCCTCCGAGGTGAGAGCCAGTTAGCTCCTTTAAAGGCACTAAACAAATTTTTGTATAGTTATTCATAGAATCATTTCCTGTCCATTTGTCTATCTGTTCGCCATCAAGATGAAAGTATATCATCGCTCAAAAATGAAAATATATCATACTGATTATTTCAAGCAGAAATTTTGGCTCATACATAGTCTAAACCTAAAAATTGAGTTTAACTACGCAAGCTTACTGGATCCCATGATTCCATAACGCATATTTCAAAATATAAGAGATAGAAGAAGAAGTTTCGTAAAAACAAGCAATTTTTGTTAGAATCATTATTTCATAGCTATTTAGATTCACCACAATTAAGGTGATTAAAATATCTGTTTATTTCCTATTACAAATATTAACCCTACAAGAAACGTCTACAAGAAAAAGATTTGACAATAGTACAAAAATTGCCAAATAATAGCTAAATAGGTATTTGAGAAATAACGAGCCTTAAATGTAAAAACTCACTGAAAGGTTCTTTAAATGTCGATTTTTACGGCAATTTTGGTGCTGAAGTCATAGTGTCAAAAAATTATAAATTTTTGTATACTTATTAAGGGTATAAAGATTCAATTACCATTAAAATTTGATTGGTCGTCTTAAATTCGAATTATTTTTAATCAAAGTTCGGATAATTTTCTTTGCGAGCATTCAGGAGTATGCGTTTCAAGATTGTAATAAAAAAATGTCAGTATCTTTTGTAAAAATTTTTAGAAAATTATTTCTGAAAAATCACTGTTCATCAATATTTGAAAAAATGTATTAGTTTACCAGAATGTGTGATATACGTATACATGAATTGCGTAGTAGTATTTAGGTAACCATTAGGTAACAGCACACACATATTTTCTGCTGCACAGACATCAGACAAAAATTATGACATATTTTACTACAAGCTACTCTTTTCGCGCATATGATACATAACTTTTTTACAATTGGAAACTACTTTAATTGGAAAAATAGCCCTTATTTTAATACGTGTTTATATGAATAAAATGAAATGTAAAATTTGTAATGGAAGTTGCAAGTGATGTTTCATAATTATTTGATATATATGATTCTTCATAAAACATTATTTTATTTTATAAGAATAAACCGGACGAGTACAGCATACACAGATCAATCGATTTCAAAAGATAGTCATCGACCATAAAGTTAAGTTAGTTAAATTACTATAAATAAAATTTATATAAAGCAAGATTGAAGATTAACTCCGATTATTTTTATGTAAGTACCATATGTAACAGTAATAACATTTCATATTTAAGCAATTTGCCCATAACAGTAATAACATTTGCCCATTTATCTCATAAAAATAGATTTGAAATAATACTAGTTGAAAATTAACCAAATTTGAAACCAACTAAAATTATGATTATTCATGCGGAAGCTAATATCTTCACCCATTTAACGACTAGGACTGGAGGTTGTGGGTTTCAATCTAGTAAGCGTTAGTTTGATCAATTATAAAAAAAATAAAAAAAGGAGGCGACTAGAATAACATATTATCAATATAATTGTCACCTTATACTAGGAGGAATCTTTGCATTCAGGTGATGGAGTGTTCTGAAAAAGAGGGTACAGAGGACCAAAAGGTCTAGGTACAAGTGCTGCGGTTTTGGTTCCCCTTTTATATTACAATGTGGAAGTAGAAATCTATAACCCAAAAGATACCTTAATTTTAGATTGAGTGACCCCAAATATCATGAAATGGATAAAGTTCTACCAAGAGATATACTATAGACGGTCTTTAAGAAAGATTAAAAAACGCATACTTAAAAGTTTCCTCTAAACGAAATTTATTTTTCAATACCTTGCGGCAATAAATTTTGAAAAATTGACTGTTAATGATTGCATATTTAATTCGTGGAATATTATTACTTCTTTCTTATATTATAAATTCGAAAGTAGCTTTGCCTGTCTGTGTGTTACCAAATCATGCATAAATACTGAATGATTTAGATGAAATTTGTAACAGAGATATTCTACAGCCTGGGAAAGAACATAAGCTCCTTTTTAATGTTGTAAAATACGGGATGAAAGTTTGTATGGAAATTACGTCATTTTTGAAGCTTAAAACTTTTTTTTTAGGCTTTTCATTAGATATATATATATATATATATATATATATATATATATATATATATATATATATATACATATATATATATATATAAATACAACATTCAAAGTTTGTAAAAATTTGACTCTAAAGGAGGTATAAATAGTGGATGAGAGTTTTTGTGTGATGATATCGGTAAAAAAGCTTACGGCCTGAAAAATACAAAGAAATACATAGAATTACGGGGGTGGTATGCCTTTCTATTATTAATAGTAAATATTTGAATGTATTATTATATAAAACGAATCAACTTAAATAGTACTGGATCGATTTGAAAAATTAATTCATCGTTGGGAATCTGTTTTTCATAGCTTACCTTTTATCCCTTTATCCCCACGGGAACAGATACTTCAAGAGTGAAGTGCGTGAAGATCGCTAGTAATTAGTTAAGTAATTAAAAACTTATATCACTTCTGCCTCCCTAGAATATAACTTGAGCAATAATGTGGTGCATTTATTACATTGTATATATAAAAATGTTTTATGTTACATTCTGTAAATACGTGTATATAAAATAACATATATCTGTTTGAAAAATACTTACCGACATATCTGGACCGTCGGCTGTAGATGGTGTTGGTGCTATTGACAAGTCCCATGTTAAACGTGGTTTGGGATTACCACCCTCGACAATACATTGAATATCCAGTTCTGTGCTTTCTTTTACCGGAACGAATAAGTTTCCTGGATCTAATCGACGGTTGTCAATTAAGAGATACGGTTTGCGGGGTTGTTCTGTAACGGAAACATTTTCAAATTGAATTTTCATTTTTCTATACATACATTCATTGAATACACATTTTATAAACAATTTTTATTTATTTCTTTCATACAGTGTGTCAATTTAATGTATATTTTCTAAATCAATATATCGTTTCCGAATTTTTTTAAAAGTTGAAATAAAATCATATTACAATTCAGTTTTAAATGAGTGTTTTGATAGGAGGCCATGTAACTAAATGGTGTAATACTCGAGCTTCTATTTGAAGATTTGCTGGTATAAAGAAAAAAAGGCTTATGTTGTACACCCATTCACCGATAGAGATAGCGAGTACAGGCATTCAAAAAATCCTGTAAAGATAACAACTAACAGAGTTACTTGTTTAGGTATTCAAAAAATGGCTAAGCATTAATGCTAGAACTGTAATTTTTTAATTATTAGCCCTAATAAACTCTAAATACCCAGTCTATACAGTTATGAATACATATACAATAGTAATATGTATTGTAATTATATATGTGTTTATTAGCTAAATTGGAGCTAAAATTGTGGCAAATATAAAACGTTTTACGAAAAAATTACCGCCAATCAGTTTATAATGCAATCAGAAATATTAAGACATTTCCAAAATTATACAGGTAGTCATATAATTTAATAAATAATGTAGATTATTATTTTTAGAATCTGATAATTTTCTTAATCTGAATTGTCACTTTATAAACAGTGTGAGTATTACGAAAAAAATCAAATTAAAAAAAAAAATTATAAAGAATAATTATTTTTTCTAATTAATAATTCACAAGTTGCTTTGTGGTTTATGCGACAGGAATAATTTAAAAATCAATTTACATACATACAGACATACACCCTTTGGATGAAAATTTCTAGAAAAATTAATTATTTTTGAAATATAATTTTTCTTATAAATAATTCATACCGATAATTCTGATACAAGTTTAATTAGCACATCATAACATCATAACACAGTGTTTACAAATAATAATTAAAAAAAACGCTGTACACACTAACTATGTTTTACAATAGTTTATTATTATATTCAACTAAACGAGAATATCTCTATGAATGTTACAATCAGTCTATAAATTAAAATATTTCGGAAAAATCAAGTATAAAATAAATAATTTAAAAGTTCCTCAGACACATCTTGGTTTTGAAATTTGTCATAGTGTGTAACATTCAATTAGAAAAGTCATCTTAGGTGATACCAAAATGGACAGCGCTATTTTGTGGTGTCGGCCATCCGCGTTTTAAAATTTTTCATAATGCATTGTATTCGATTAGTCAAACCCTTTCATTTGAAATGCATCTAGAGGAAAATATATGTTATCCGCTATTTTGTGGTAGCGGCCATCTTTGAAAGATTTTCATCAAACATAGCTAAGAACACTCCAGATTAGTTCACCTTTCAAACTAAAAAACAAAATAATTACATGTAGCTATTAAAACTACATATGTCTTTATTAGTTTAAATTGAGCTGAAATTATGACAAATCTAAACTGTAAAAAAAAAATAGTTCCTCACAAAAGTTGTTTTTGAATTTCTCTTCTATAATTTACGGTTTTAAAATTGGGTCATGGATCCATTGGACCTTATCTTGCTTATTCGAGAACTGACTTTTTTGTTCTAGAATACGTAACTAAAATTTCAGTTCACTATGTTTTTTTCTTTCTTTCAGACATGTTGATCATGGGTTAACTGATGGACGGGCGGAGAATCGGAAATGGACTAATTAGGTGATTCTTTGCATAACAATACGCCATAACACTAATATGTAGCTACACACTCATTAAAATCGGTTTCAATAGATACTGGAACGGGCGTACCAAAATTGCCCAAAAGACCAGTTTCGAACAAATTTTAACTTTCTTAATTGCAACGCAATTATTGCAAAGTTTCTAGAAAGCATAAGGTAGACAAAAATAATCATTTTCAAAGCAACATGAGCAGTGAAAATACTAATTTTTACATAATTTCTGTTGAATTAATGAAACCTAGCATGAAATCATTCATGAATCGTGATTTTTTTATAGTTAAGAAACATTGGCGTAAAACATGAGCTATGTTACGACTTGTTTCGAGTACAAAAAATTGTCAAACGATCTTGCAAACTCAACTAAAAAGTAATTAAACAGTTTGAAAAAAATATTTCTATAAATGATTTTCTTGTGACCAATTATCTATCGAGGTCAACACCAATAAATAGATTGTTATTTACGAACACGATTTGTGCCTTTTGATGTATTTGTCATAAAGAAATTATAACTTGATTATTTAATTTCAAACTAAGGTTTACGTTTTAGTCCAAAATTTTTACCTCTCACATATACGTAATATGTCAGAGTATATTATTTTTAGTCTCAAGTGTGCAACGCTAGAAAAAATTGACCGCATCAACAAAATTTTGGATAAAGGTGTTCAAAGAATTACCTAATTAGTTCATTATCGCATGCCCGTCTGTCCGTTACCAAGATAACTAAGCAACGAAAAGAACTAGCGAAATCTTAGTGACGTACTTTAGACATAAAGGCTGAGTTTGAGTTCGTGAATGAGAGAAATCGGTCCATTGAATATATACGGAAGCATAGTTTTAATTTGTTTCACTCTGAAATGATAACAATAGTTTATTTAGTACTTTTTTATTAGAAAAATCATAATAAAGTTAACATAGAAAAATGTTTTCTATATAATAAACTCTGGCTGACATATACAACAAATAAGTAATTATATTTTCATTTTACAAAAATAAAAAAAAAAGTATAAAAACATGTCGGTGAGTCGAGAGCGAATTCATTTTTATGTATAGAAAATGTTAGTGTTTAGAAAGTTCTAATTATTTACTTGTTTGTTAATAATACTACAGTGATTTTTGCTTTTGATTGTAATAAAATTCGAATATATGGAAGGAAATATAAAGAAAGTTTCCTATAAAAAATAATTATAAAATAAAAATTATATTTAATGTATCATTATTTTATAACGAACTAAAGTGTATAAAATAATTTCTCTAGTTTCAAACAAAAAACATGGGATGTATGAAGCAGATAATTCATACATAAATAGCCTCAACTAATGTTGCAGCATGTTTTTCCACTGAAATTATAGAAATTATTTTATAATTTTTAGTACGTTTTAAAAACATGAAACATTAAGAATGAAATTATTATTGTTCACGTTATTTTTCTTTGTCATCATTCAAATTTTTTTTCTCCTGTTTTGTGTTCCTTTTTTTACGTCATTTAAGTTTTCTTTTTATTTGTGGTTTTCGTCTATTTTTATATTTTCATCCATTATCATCAACGCTTGATCTATAGTCCATACTTTACCGGGAAGTTATTAAAAATTTGTATGAAGATCACCGGGAAGTTTGAAGTCCGTGAGTTAATAAAAACATATAAAATATTTCAACAAATTGACACGAACAGTGATAGTTTGGACAATTTCGTTCCTCGAAAAATCATTTAAACTAGAAAAACTTTCATGATTGTTAGAATTCCTTAAAAAAAATTTGTTTTTTACTGAAACAATTATGTGACAAATAGAAAATTTTATTTTGACAAATAGAAAAATATAAAATTTATTATCTTTGTACTGGTAAGAGAAAAAAAATTGGCCAAAAAATTCCTGGGATAGTATTTTATTAATTTTTTTTAAAAAACAATAATAAACTTTCCTCGTATTATTGTTATTATTTTGCATATTTTCAAAAATAATTACAATTTTATACTTTTCAACAAAAAGAACCCTTACAGTTCAATGCTACTTGGATAATTAAACCATACATGTTTGAAGAAGGTAGCTTTAATATTGGATTTTGCTTTACTAAAACAGATAGTACTAGATGTTTCCACATAAATTTGGTTTATTGAAGTTATACTTCTTTATCACCGTCACACAAAATTCACACGTTGAATCAGTTGTTATGTAACACTTAATGCAAGAAAATATATATTTATTTACTTAATTTTTCAAATTTAAACTGATCAAATTTAAATTAACTGTGTTGATTGTGATCCTTCTCCAGTCCTTTTATTATTTTATTGTAATTAATTATTTGCATGAAATTAAAAATTTTTATTTAAATGATGCCAAAGAAGTATAGCTTATGACGCGTGTATACACGCAGCAATTTTTATTTTATTTAATTTTTTTTTTTTTGAAAAAGTTTTTTAGAGGAAAATATTTGTGGAAATGACTGTAGTATTAATAATAAATATATGAATAAAAACTATAAAAATATTCACTCCACGTTACAGAGTTTCTGTTCTGTAGCGTTATTTATAATGCAATTATGCAAGCGGTTCGATTTTGCCTAAAAGCATATCCTAGAAATGAAACTGAAATAAAAATAGAAAGTCAAATAAATATAAGATAAGTTTCATTTCTGAACGTTATCGCATTTCGAATTAACAAAGTGATTATTTTATCCTTAATCTATCTTTTCATGGTATTTTTTCATGGTTTTTGTTATTAAAAAGAATGCGAATACACAAATAATGACATATGGAAAGATAAAGAGAATGCCATTATGAAAATGTATGAGAAATGTCCAGTGAAGACACGCAAAATAATTTTGGATATAATTAAAAATATTTTGTTAACAATTTCATTATTAATAAAAAATATTTTTTAACCAAGTTCATCACAATTTTGCTTAAAATTAAAATTTATAAGAGTTTTATTCAGGGAAATTAATGTGTAAAAATAGAAATTGAAAGAATACAAGTTTTTTTTAGTAAACATATAAATATTCTACCATTTGTAATAAAGCTGAAAATTTTTTGATTTTTTATAATTTGTTTATATTTATATTCTGGGAAACTGGAAAAAAGGGCATTAACCGAATATTTGTTTTCTGAGTAATTGACTGACAGGTAGGCAGCGATATATCTATGATCGCACCAGCTCAATTTAAGGTATAAGATGTTTAATATCCTTTTCAAGAGTTTCTAGATTCAATTAACTATCAGAATTAGGAGAAATTGGGAACGATGACTCATTTTTATTGTAATAGCCACACTTCAAAAAAAGGTTACTCGATAATTGAAATCGCAAAGTCTTTTAAAATGCATAAGCCAGATGTTTAAAGTTGAAATAGGGCTAGATTTGAAATGAGTTTATTTCAAATCTGTATACTGTCTGAGAAAATTTGCTGTAAATATGTAAAAAAAATGGGTTGTAAAAATACCTTAAAATGCAACAATTTTGATCCAAAAGACGATAAATGTAAAATAATTTGTTGGGGTATCGTGGCTCCTCGAATATTTTCGCTTACGTTCAGTACTGTTTGATAAGTGAATTCAACTAATAAAATTGTTTTATTTTTCCAATTTTGTTTTTTCTGTGTATATTTGTCTGTGGCGATGAGTGTAATTATATTAAAGCCTATCTAACCAAATACAAATGATAAAATATTTTAAACATTTTTGTTTTAAAAATAGTTTTATTAAAATTGGCTTAAAATATAAAAACAATGTTTTTTAACCAATTATTTTCATTTTCAGGCTGTATTGTTATACATTTATCTGGTATACGGTTTAAAAGTAGATATTATTTATAATACATAAATTGTTTATTTAATTAAAATTTTATATTTGGAACTATTATTAAAATACAAATAACATAGAATATTAACAAAAAATAATTATTAACTCTGTGATTGAAATAAATATTTAAAAAAAAGTATATTAATATACGTTTTAATTGATTTAAAAAATTGTAGTTTAAATATTGGAAGTCTTTTTTAAACCTGTTTGAACATGTTGCGATGGTTTTAAGTTCAAAAGCTTTGTTTGTGCAAATTAAAGATTTTTTTGATAGCCTAATTTCTAACTATAAAGAGATAGCGAATTTTGGTAGAGTAAATCTAAATTATGATATAAAAAAAATTAACGACATGAGTTGCGGAAATGACTAATGTTTTAAACGAATTGCTTTCTACAATTATTCTGAAATGTAAATATTTAAAAAATTCTATATATATATAAATATGTGACGGCGGTTACGCATGGGGTACAAGGGAGTATCCTCAAGAGTTAGGATTATAGCGGGTACGTTTTAGACATGTCTAGCCCGACCCTAGTACTCGGAAAGTCAGGAGACTTTTCCGGTTAGTACAGTAATGCATTTCCTCCTCTTGATTTAAAATATATATATGTATAAGAATGCGATGTACGGATAAAAAAGAAATTGGTTTTGGGCAATCAAAAATAATTTAAAATCAAAATAATTTGACTATTTCAAATTTGACATAAGCCATATATTATTATACTTATTTTTACATTGATCCTATTATTTACGATCAGTATATTCTTATATAACGTTTCAATATTGTTTTTGAGAATAAATAAAAAGTTCTTTTGACTAGAAAAATAGGCTATTTAGAAATGTCTTATATAGATATAGTTTTTTACATATCAAATCCATATGAAATTTATTCTATGTTTATTCTAGTAAGGAATGTTGAAAGTTTAAACAGGCTGAATACAAATTCTACAAATCCCAAACCAATTAAATATCCTACGATTAGTATTCATTCAAATAAAATTCATATAAATTCAAAAGGTTTGATAACATAAAAAAAAAAACTATGTATAAACACAAAGTTTGTCTAATAGAACAGTAGAGAATTTGATTCACAAACTACACACTAAACTAAATGAAAAAAAAAAAGAATCTACTACTACTATTGATTGAGTATTATACTGAGGATTGTTTAAATCAACCAATCGTAAAAATACATTGCGTTTTTTTTATAGTTATTATTATATCTATCTTTTCTCAAAACGATGTGTTCGTACCCACGAATATGAAAAAAAATGAACCTATCATTTGTGAATGTTGATGGATGTCATGCATTCTAATTCATTTCTTGAAAATTGCATATTGATTTCAATTTTATAAAAAATTAATTTTTACTAATGTTATGTAACACGGATAAAAATTCGCCAACAAAAAATTATTTATTCTAATAATGTTATAGTAAATATTAAAAAAAAAAAATTTGAATGGTTAAATTCGAGAAGCATCTCGAAGCATCGAGAAACACCTCCACAATTCTTACCATAAAATTATAATGAGTCGGTGAGTACTTTTGAAGTTATGCTAATTTGCCAGGTAAATTTTTTAATATCTGAGCAAAATATAAAAAATTTGAACACCATACTTCCGATAGCCGAAGATGTGATTTAATTCATGCTTTTTTAAACAATATATACATTGTACAGAACAAGTGAAAATAATAGAATGGGGCCTACGAATGGTTTTCAGCTATGGTTGACTTGGCAAGGAACAATCTCAGTATTCACTTTTTTGTAAATCACAAAATTTTAATGAAAACTGTAAAATTACATGGGCACAATATTAAAAATTAAAAATTCATTTCACCATCAAAATGAAATCAAAATAATTATCATTACAATTTGAATCAACTATCTATTATCGATTCAACCAAGAAGTGAAACATGTAGAGAAATTTTCTTAAAGAATATAAATTATAAATAAATATAATTAAATCTTTAATTAATAAAATTATTTGTTTTGTATTCCACATTGTTAGACACTCCGCATACAAAGTGATCTTGTCTATAAACTATGTCAAAGAAATAGAAAATCGTGCCCAAGGACAAAACTTCTTCTAATAAATATGGACAAATTTTCACTAAATGTTTTTATACGTATGTTTTTTTTCTTTCTATTTTCTATTTTATTCGTTAATTCCAAAATAGTTGCATTTTTTAGATTCATGATATACCTAGATATAAACAGAAAAAAAAAAAAAACTAGAACAAACATTACATGTACAGAAAGACTTTTCTCAATTGAAGCTCAGTCAGCTTTTTATGTTTTTAAAACAACAAATAACATAATATTAACGTTAAAAAAAAAAAACATGTTATATCTGTATGTATAAAATGTATTATTCTTTTCTCGAGGATAAACACAAAGTTTAGTTTGTGTATCTCATTTTGATTAGTATTTGGAAAATTGTAATATTTTATTGCAAATGAACTGTGAAATTATCATCCATTTCAAATTGAATATAATATATATCGCTTGATACTTTTTTTTAGTAGTAGCCAAGAATATTATTAAATCGAATTATATAAGATTATTATTTTTGTTGTGTCGAAATGAAAATATCTAGATACAATAAGTTCTATAAAAGAAGCACACAGGAGATTTATTGTATTATTTTTTGTGTCTTTTGTTTTAAAACTACTAACTAATCAAAAAAAAATTCAATTTATTAAATTCTTATTTTGCAAAGTTTACTATATTTGGTTGAAGAAAAATAGTTTGATGAAACTATTCAGGAATTTCTTCTACAAGAAAATTAAACATTTGGTTTTGAACTGAATTTGATGTCTTAGAGCACAAATCAATTGACAAATTTATTTGTTTATGATAATAAGAAATAAAATTAAATAAACTAATTTCAAAAAGTCTAGAAGCCAATTTATTTAAGAGTTTTAATAAATTTACGCAAAATTTAAATATGAGCCTTCGTAAATTAAAAGATTTAATTTTCAAAATGAAATTTCTATAATAATTTTCCGAACGAAGTGAGTTCTATGGTGTAACTACGATTTTACATTTCGTTTGTCTGTATCTATCTATATTTGTTCCGCTGTAACTTTCGAACGCCTTGTTCTATTTTGACGTACGTCCTTTCATCACACTCATATTATTTACTGTATAGTATTTAGAAAATTTTCATTTTCTTCTTCGGAAAAAATCACTTAGAAAAAAAAAATTAAACTTTTTCCTAAAACCATTACCGTTTTCAAACACGGCACTTTATGTATCAATAGCAAGTTTTCTCACCACTAGACTACATGTATATTTTGTATATTATATTTAATTTTTTATAATTTTTAATTTGTCTAAGATCATCTTTTGGATTGTGTCAGAAATTTTGTGAACGTATTATTTACATACTTTTTACTTACCTCTGTGTGAGGTCTACAGTTCACAGAACTTTTAGTTTTTTTATCTATTTTATGAAGTCCTTACAAAGTCCTCGTTATTTAAGAACTATTTTTCAAAAAGATTTTGTTTGGTTTACGCATATGACTTATGGCTTAGCTTTTTGGTTTGCCCTGCGCATAATAAACATTGACTAATTATTAGGGATTGATGTATAAGATTTAAATAGTCGTTATTTATGTATATTTAAGTATATACAAGATGACTGAACAAAACATAGCACATATTTTTAATTTAATTTACAAAAAAGGAAAAAAAAAATATTTATTTCATTTGAGTATAAAAAGTAGAAAATTCATTCCATTATACGGAACATGGAAATAAAAGTATAAATAACTTTAAAAACGACAAAAATAAATAAAATATTTACTTCATCAAGTAGCGATTTTTCGTGATTACTTTTCTTACTCAAAATTACTTTTCCAATTATTTTCCAGACTTTTATTAGCATACTAATGACTAGTATGAAACATTTTATTGATTTTATGATATCGATTCAACCATATTCGAGGTTTATCAAGTATTTTTCAATATCTTTATTATAAAAATGCCAAAAAATTTCAAAAAAATTATTTGATATAATTAATCAAATAATTTCATAATTATTTGAATTACTGTTAAAACCACAGTGTGTTAGCTAAAAGTTCGACTGCCAAGCGAACACACTAAGTAATATTGACCATGGCACAAACAGTCTTACCATAAGTCAACTACTATCCATGGATTTTGACATCTACGCATTATAAGACAAAATGTTATATTATTGTAATGTGTTATTATTAAGAAGTTACGGGCAATAGCTAGTATTGATATAAAGCAGAAAATGATCAAATAAAAAGTCAAGTAATTGAATTGAATTTGATGTTACTTTGAAACATACAACAATTTAAAAGAAACTAAATTTTCAATTAATCTTTTGAATGAGTACCATTAAGTTATTTTATGAAAAATTAAGCCTTTTTGTTTTACTCATTTACACATAATTTTAAAACTTTTTATTAATACAAAGAATGCTTTGTGAACAAAGAAGAATACATTTTTAATTGATAATATGAACATCTTTTTGAGTGAATTTATTGCTTCGGTTTGTCATTTATCAGCATATCATAGTTAAAATTTTTATTATTTCTATACGTAACGTTCATCAAATTGCATTCAGGTGTTGCTATGGTAACGTTATACTTCTTTGCATCAATCAAATGTTATGTCATTGAGTGTATATTATTTAACATTAAATATTTGTCACAATTAACAAATTTAAATGAATTATTATTTATATTTAAATCTTAAAGAATTTGACTACTGAAATTTTTCCATAATTCTAGCAATTCTTCAAACGATAACTACATTTAAATTAGCCGAGTGTTATTAGATTTTCACCACGGAACTCTGTTAGAATGGATGGATTTCAATCGTCGAGGGTGTTTTTTGAATTCAATATTTTATTAAATATCAAAATAACGATATTTTTAAAATGGTATATTACTTTTACAAGAAACGATTACTTACGTTTTCAACGATTACTTCCTTTACTTTTACTATTAACTATTTTATCGAATTAAAAATTATTTTGCAAACAATTTCAATGGCTACATATGTCGTCTAAAAGAAAATTGATTTTAATCTTTAAATTTTAAACTTCAAAAATCGTTATTTTCGGAGAAATGCTAAAATAATTTTTAAACTCTAATATAATTTTTTTTTAAACTGAAAACTGTAAAAAAAACTAATTAATAGGAAGAAAAATATAAATAAAAACAATTTTTTCTTTTTTTTTTTGAAACATTTATTCATAGTGCCTAGAATCGCAACAAAATTAAACTAATAAACACATAATTTATTATACATACTTTATAATTAACAATAAATACTATTCGGACTGAATATTTAGTGTATTTTATGAATATTAATGATTATAAATAGTTCCACTTAATATGAAACTATACGTCGATTTGTAAAACTAAGACAAATAAATAATTGAACAAATAATTATTTAGTCTAAAGTTTGAATTTGTATTATAAATTTCAGTTCCTTGTGGCGCTTCGAGTTAGTTGTCCCTTCTAAAGTATGAATATAATACACAGAAAAGAATATATATTTGAAATCTCGACGTTTCAACAACAAACTTTGATACCATTGTCGTCTAAGATGATTACTTGCCATGCATAGGTAATTTAAAATTTTTAAAAAACTCGAAAATATCAAGATTTATTGAATTCGAAAAAAACGTACGTTCTTTAGTTTTATTCAGTTTTCACAAGTTTGTTCGAAATATATTTAGTATGATAGACCATTGTCGTTATTCGTTTGGATAGCATGGATTGCACTAGCTTTTATATGAAATATATGAGAATATATAATATTTAGCCTAAAGTTTGTAACGCTAAGAAATATTGAAGGTGCTATAAATATAACTCGAAAAGATATAGTGAGCTGAAAGATTGTTCAGAGTATAAAAAATTCATGAAAAATTTGTGTGTTTTCTTTATACAAGGAGTCTAAACAATTATAAATGTTCGTTGTTATCTTGATTCTTTTTATAAAATGTTTATATGTTAATAAAACATATCACTATTATATATCAACCAGCTTGACTTTATTATCGTATTTAAAATCAAAATGGTAAATTTTCGTGTTAGTTTCGTGTCTAACTTGACAGCTGAAACAACGTTTTACAACACAAAACGTAAACTATTCAGTATTTTGTCTACAACATTCTCCACCATTTAGATAGTTCTTTTTATTTGAAGAAGACAGACAATTGTTTAGTTAATATTAGAATTCACGTATAGCAAACGAATACAATAAATATATGATGGCGACTTCTCTTATATTATCTCAAATATTTTTATATTTATCCAAGTTGCCAAAATTTTCAAATATTCTTTATTATATTTGGCACAAAATACTCAAGCTTTTCTCACACTGAATAAATATATTTTATTACTTTTATAAATTTTTCCTAAAAACTATAAGAATAATAAAATATGTTTTATCAAATACTCGTATTACTACCGTATGTTATTTTTCTTTTCTGTGATTGGAAAATTTGATAATCTATTAAAAATCTTAAGACAAATTAATTCTCTGAACATTTAATGAATAAAATGTGATGATGAAGACATTGGAATTTCGTAGAGTATTTATCTTAGTATTCATTACTAGTACCAATAAATCTGGTATTTTGAATATTTCTGGATACAGTTTTTATTTTAAAGTCTGAGATTCTTATAAAAATGTTGCTTTGTTAATTAAAAAAAAAAATTATTCCATTGAATAACCCTGTTTATTTGAAGCTGCTAGTCTAAAAAACGATGAATAGTCATATTTTGTTATCCTAAAGTAGTATGTACATAATACGACCAAAATAGTTTTTCATTTGCTATCTTCATATCGAATAATATAAAAATTTGTACACATTTAAAATTATTTCCATGCAATCAATACGTTTCCGAATTCGTTAAAAGATACTTCTCACCACTTTTCCTGCAATGCTTACCCATATAGTAATGTTAATTCTGGAAGAATTCATAATAAATACTTATTTATAATTTGAACATAAAAATTATCTTCAAAAAGAATCCTTTAAGACATCGAATGGGCCAATTATTGAAAACCTTAAGACTACATAAATAATAAACGCTTTAAGAATTTTTCTTTTTGACTACTAAAATAAATTCGTTTCTTAGACTACGAAAATAAAAAACATATTTTTTGAAAATCCGTTATTCTATTTATTACATCACAATGGCCATACAAATTATGGTCAAATTTTGACATTTTATTTTAAAGAATTGAAAAAATATAATAAAAAGACTATGAAAATAGAACTAATTAATTTTTCGAAAACAGAATTAGAAAAATTAAATCTAATCGAGTTTTTAAAGGAGACCACACTTTTTTGACTTCCTAAAAACTTAATAAAAACAGTGCTTAATTTTCGGATTTTTTACTTCTTCAGTGCTTATATTTCCGACTTCTTATGGAACTCAGGAAAAAGTCTCCTAACAGAGATCATATTTTCGACTTCTTACGAAACTCATAAAATGACTTCTTACACAGTCCTTAATTCTGACTTCCTTCCTAATTTTCGAAGGAAGTCTTTTTAAAGAATTCACAATTCTTGCGGACTACTAAAAGAATTTTTAATTAAGACTTCTCAAAAAAGGAGTCTCCAAGATGTCATAATCGAGACATCTTAAAGACGTCTTTATTTTTATCTTTAAGAAGAAGTCTTTCTGATTTGGATGTTTGCTGGGTAGTTATAAGGCTAAGAATATTTATTCGACACAATAATGGCTGTTCGAAAGTTAAAATTATGCGTGGAAATTTTTAGGATATATTTTGTTTTTAGATTATCTTTTTAGGGCTAGATATAAAATATAAAAGAAACTAAAATAATCAATAAAATTTTCTACACAAAAACATTTCCTATATAACGTTCTAGGCCACATCGTATTGGTGTAGGTACATGTCATATATACCAGTAAATATTAAGTCCACATGTTATGAATTCAACATTTATACCACTTTCATGTTTGCCATTTTGTACAATATTAGTTAGTCGTAACACAATGTTTTAAAAACACGTACATTGCATACATCGAAATATATTTTTATGCATGATAAAACTAACATTTAATGTTGTCAAATAAAAATATGTCCCCGTTTGCCATTAACAAGACTATTATACTTTGTTTTTGAGTACCTTACAACAAAACTATTTACTCTATCCAACCAACTAACTCTATCATCATGGATATTATTATTATGTTGAAAACAAGTATTTACTATAGTAATTTTTATTTTTATTTTTACTTCTTCTTACTTTACCAGAAGAAGGTGGACATCGTAAAAATGTGTTAAACATGCTTGTTGTAATGTCATTTCATGTTTAAGTACATAAAAAAAAAAAACACAAGAACGGGCAGAATGTTTATTCCGTTTATTCGTCTCAGTATATTGTAGTGTTAAATTTATAAAGAGAGCAAATTTATAGATTTTCTTTGGAATGTTTGACTAGTTGAGAAATTAAGATGAATGTTTCTAGACTGATAGTAAATAACATAACTAGTGGAATCCAAAAGTGTTTTCCAATAAAATATACAAATTCTTGGGATTCATTTTACAATTAACTAATCAACATTAATTTAACTATTAAGTTTAACATTTTTTTTTCTTTACTGATATAAAGAAAATAAAATTTGGGTAAGAACTTGGCACACCTTAATTCCGTGACACTATGATTTTTATCCAATTATAAACTTTAAATACTTAAATTTTTAAATATTTGCACTGTTGGGTTCAATTCACTTAGTCTATTTAGGACTGATTGTTAAATAGGTGGAGAGATTACAGGTAAAAAATTGGTTAGATTGGTGAAGCAACATATGAATATATGGTAGCGTAGTCTAGACCTAAGAGATGAGTTTAAATTTGGAAATGAGCAAAATCGCTCCATTGAATTCAACTTCAAAAAAAAAAACAAAGAAAGTATATTATTATTTATTTTTATTTAAACAAACGACTATCAAATTATTTGGTGGTTATTTTTCAAGATATGTTTTGATATGAAACCTTTGGCGCAATTTCTAAGAACCTACATATTTTATTTTTTCGTTAAATGAGTATTATTTTTAGGATCTGCATCACCTTAGAAAATTTTTGCAATTTGTACCCTTTCAAAAATAGAATGGAGAAAATAACCAAAAACTTTGCATAGTAGAATATGGTAGAAATTATGATCGTTAAATAAAAATTATTTTTTACTTTCCAGTTTTTACGGCGATTTAATTTTTTATTTAAAAAGTTTATATTTTATAAGTTTTTTGTGGCTATGTCTACTAATTAGTACATTCATAATTTTTGATTGACGCATCTCAGTATTAAAATCTATAAGTGCAATAAATCACCTAAGGGTAAGAATTTTTTTCGTAATGTATATGGAGCGGACTTCAGGGTATACACTTTGAAATAAAAAAAGAACTTTCAAAATCAGACTGCTCTGTAAAAAGTTATGCTTGGTCATATATTGTATTAGAAAAATTAAAAATAGTTTAGTTCGCCACTTGCTCTGCTTGGAATTCAGCTATAAAATAATTCAATTCAACATCTTTACCTATACAAAGGCAACTACTAAACCATGAGTCAGACCATACACTAACACATTATATAAAATTTGCCATGAGGGAACTAGTCGAATCAGTGAACTCCAGACTATGAGTATGCTAAGCTTGCCGATTTACCCGAAAAAATATAATAGTTGTTATTATAACTAAATTTTTCTCAACGAAGAAAATGAATCGTTCACTTGAAAAAATTATTTCTTGGAATTTTATATTGTGCTTGATAATAAAAGATAATTTCTTAGAATTTAGTTAACATAGTTTATTTTACAGTAAGGAAATCAAATGAAAAATTTTCTTTATTTATGCTTGTGAAATCAAAAAGGAAAATAGTTAAAATTTTATTCATTTTCAATATAAAAATTTTATTATGACTTTTTAATTTTAGATAAGAAACTTTTTAATGAGAATCAATCTATTCTGTGAATCAATAAAATATTTTACAATTAGAAAATACAATTAAAACTAAGTCAATTTATATTTGAAAATGATTTCTATTTTTCCTCAAACAAATAAAAAATAATTTCATTCATTTAATAATCATTTCCATCTCGTTGTGGAGAATAAAATAAACCGTGTCGTTTATAGGTTCATCTTGATATGAATATTAGTTCAATCGATTTGTATTCTCTCTTTTAAGTATCCAATTATTATAGTTTATATAGTGTAAGTAAGAATTTTCTGAAAATTGTTTGTAGAAAAACCACCATCATCATCATGACCCACCCCATCCACTCCGCTTGATCCCTCTTCTCCTAAACTTTAGAAAAGTAGTCAAGTAAAATGAGAGTAATTTACATATTTTATGGGTTAATTAAATGGAAGTTAATAAAAGTAAAGTCGTCAATTATTTTCTTTTAACCATTTCGTCGATTATACAAATGAAGATAAAAAAGAAAACTTCTTCACTCTGTTGTGGTTGCAGAGTGGTTTTATATTTTTTTCTTGCTTTGTTTTTTAAGTAGATATCATCCATCTGTCTGCGGTATTCTTAGATACAGGATGTAAAATGAATTAATTGCTTTTTTTTTTTACATAGCTCGGTAGAAAGCCGGGCTATTTGTGGAGGATGGACCATGTTTATCTATGTGTTTAACGAAGAAGTCCCAAAATTTTTTTAATTATCTTATTAAAAAATTTAGCTTTCACTAAATGCACTTTTTTGTTAGGATTTTCATCACCACTGTTATTTTATTTGGAGTGAATGAATGAAAGCCACAAAGGTGTCATATATGTACTATCACGTGTGCAGGATTAAAAAAGGACAAACATGGTGCACTTACCTTTTTTGACCATGCCATCGTACTGAAATTCCCTTCTGTCATTTTGGAGTTCAAATTTACCGTTCTGAGTTCATTAGTTCTAATTTGTCAATTTCAAATCTTCGTAACCCTTACTTCTGAACAATTATTTTCAAGCAGCCTTTTTATCACCCTGCTTAAAATGAAATTATTATGATGTTCATATTTATTTTATTTTTGTCAAATTTCTTAACAAAAACTGTTTTAACTCTCCACCTAACTTTATTGTATTGTGTTCGATTTTTATATCTCGTCTGTTAAAGACCTTTAAATAAAGACCTGATGAATGTGGGTATAAAAAAAATTAGTGAAGTACAGATAAAGAAGCTATTTGAATGTTCAGACATATAAGTCTATATCAGAGACTCGCGCCATTAGCTTGAATATTTATTTAAGTACATCCATAACATAAAATTTATAATGGACTGGAGGATAGCCAGTGAAGATTAGTATTCGGTTGGTAGTGCGTCTACAACCGTCTTTTTGAAACGAATTCTGCCGAATTAGGTTAAAAATTGTAAAGGGGAAACTATAGAAAATCTACACAAGCAAAACCGCTTACTTCATTCTCATTCATTCTTGGAGTATCTAATCAATTCAACCGCTCCTTTAAATACAATCGGCACAATAAAGGTGTCGAAATTCGAACCCATAACTTCTTAGCCAAAGTCGTTAAACGCTAAGGCATGCTACATGGCTGTAATCACACGATGATTTGGCTGATGTAAGCTATTATCAGCGAGTTAAAATACTGCATTTTAAATTGACGTTGAATTTTCCTGCATTAATACTTGAAATGTTTTGTTACTAATGTCAAGTCGGCGATATAGGCACTTTCAAGTCTTAAACACTCAGTATATTTAAATAGAAGTGTGTCAAAGAGTATCTGATGAAACAAGACAATAGTAAATCCCAATATCTCTTATCTAGAGATTACTTTTACATAGATAAACGTTATACATATACACAAATACTTCAACCGTTCATCCTTAGCTTCTTCGGGAATGCTGGTGCTATATAATATGCATGTATATGTATGTATATTGATTGGGAACGGGTGTGATAAAGTATATATCTATACATATAGTGTTGAATAAAATTCTTCTATACTCTAGCTCTAAGCATTTATATGTCTTTAAGAAGGAAACAGAAGTTATTTTCGGATCATAAAATGGCGCCGTTGTCTCTGTTCCATACGTATACATTAACCGGCTAAATATTTGAAACCTAAAACGGGTCATTTGATATTATTATGTGATTTACATTATTATATATGTACAAAACGGAATAAGATAGTAGCTTGTAACCTATAAGAAGATATCCGACAGTTTGAAAATTGTTATTTTTTATCCAAATCGAACGAAAGGGTATTGATTTGAGCAGACCGATTTTGATACTATGTAATATGTGGCTGTATTTTATATGAATAAAATTTCTAATGAAGTTTCAAAGAAAAACCAGGGTAACAAAATTTTTTATTGAAATTGTGTAGTGTTGTATATCAAATGAAAGAGCTTAATTAGTAAATTTCAAAAACATCTATATTAATGGCATTCACTTAAGGAAGAGGGACATTCAGTAATAGAAAAAATAAATTAGTAGATCATTATCCGAATTTTTAGGATGTTATAGTTAACGAAACATTTTATATAAGAAAAACTTGGGTACCTTGCGGATCAATTAATAATTACTCTCATAATTGATTACCAAGGTACCCAAATTTTTGTTTTATATAATTATATGTTTCGTTAACTATAACATACCAAATAATACTAATAATTAAAAAATACTAATAATTTTTTTTTCTATAACTGTCGTGTGAACTTCCATATCAACGAAATAATTTTAATAAAAAAAGTTTAACTTAAAATATTTAAAATAAAAATAATCATAAATGCAGTAGATCCATATTACGGAAATGTAATTTTAAAAGTACGAAACAAAATAATATTTTTATACGATATTAGATAAAGTGGTGTGCAAAGAATAGCCTTGGTCTAAATAATTAATAGCTATTTTACAGTAACCTCATGTAAGACTCGAAGCTGAATACTTATGGGTAGGTTTCTGACAAAACTTCGTGAAGTACGTTAAACTATCCAGGTTATGTCTTGCATTCGTTTCATCGTTTTCTAAGATATTTTTCTATTTTTGTCTCATTTGGAGTATTGGTAAGTGTAGATCCATGTGTGAAATATATCGTTGAACATTTGGTGCACAAGAAGAATTGATTTCTACCCAAAACGATTGTCATTTAACTTTTTTTTTTTTTTTTTTTATCATCTCATCGTTCGTTTCATATCGAACAGATATTTTATTGATTGAAATAGAAAACAACTAACTTTCTTCATTTATTTTATAACCATTTTACAATTTAATTCGTATTTCTACTGTACGTCGTCTTATCATAACACTTTTTATTTTAATATATATCAATCCTTATGACGTAATATATTTTACACATTCATTTGTTCGATAAATGGTGTCGTTCGCGTTTATAATAATAAAATACTTGTATTATATAATTTTAATCTTTTCCGATTGAATGAGTTTAATATATAGTCACCTACAATGGGTTTATTTAAGATAGAAGGAGCATAGATTCTATTTTATAGATAGTTTCGTGCGCACTTTTGGTGGTAAAAATATCTAATGATGTTTTAAAATAAAAATTATTATTTCGGTATTATTGAAAGTATTTGTAGCATACCTTAGTTAATATTTTATACTAGTAATTGTTGGTAATATAGAAACGTAATATTGAAAGTAGAAATGTACATACGATTGATTAGAAAATGAATAAGAAAACTTGTGGTAGGGGATCCTAAGCGAGGATTTTTGGATACGAGCGCGTCAGATTAAGATATTGTACCTTATCCCTTGCTGAGTACCTCGACTACATCTTGGCTCTCTATGTGTTGCTCCACGTATAGGGCAGCCGATTAGTATAGTAAAAAAAATCGATAGTTGGATTATGCAAAGTATTGGTCTGAATCAATATGATCCATTTTCCATCACAGATCATCGATGCTTTTCCAAATCAAAATTGATGATTCAAGCACAAATTTGTCAAAAAATACTTTAGTGAAGATCAACCGGAAGATTTAGCATCTTTCGATAAACATTCATTTGTACTTATAGTTTACTTTAATGAAGCATACGTTAAGTTAATTTTAGTAGCGTTAAAGAAACCATATTACGAAAAAACTGTTTCATGAGGTTTGAAGACTGTAGAGAAAAAACTATGTAAATGTTACTTAAAAATAACGAAATAGACTTATGGATTATTACTATATACATGTAAAGTAAAATATTTTTAATAATACAAATTTATTAGTTAAAATAAATATATGATTAAGGAGGTATTTATGATATAATTACAAAAATACTTATCATTTAACTTTGTACCTTCGATATTTAGTTGTAAACAAAAGTAATAGTTGTGTTATTTCTAATATATTACTAAATACTCAAAATTTACAATTATTGATTTGATTAATTTCATTTAAACAGTACTTAATATTTATTTTTTCATGAGTTTTTCATAAATTAACGTAACTATCAATGTTAACAGCGTGCACAGATTGGAGTATTGTAAGCTATTATTAGTTTGACTTTTTGACACTAGACAGCAGGACTCAACTTGTGAGTTCCCAATATACAAATTAAAAACAAGTTATAACATAATTTTGAAACATTTTGTATTTATAAAATTCACTATACATTTTATATTATAAATAAAATGAACGTTTTTATATAGATGAGATTAAAACTTTTTGTTTGTGATATTTAATTTTCTTATATTATTGATTGTATTTCTGTTTATCAGTTCTCGATATTCTCTTTAGATCTGAGATAATGTGACAACACTGATTTATATACAAAAAATGAATAAAATAAATTTAAATGTTAAAGAGCTTTAACATGTTAAAGGTGAATGTCGATTGTAATTTCTATTTGAATATTTAATTGGTTGAGTATTCATATAACTGTGATAGACAGGGAAATAAAAGTGCGAAAAATTCAATTCGAAAAAATGAAATGATTCTAAAGTAACTATCGTCTTAATTATGAGTTGACAGTAGCAAAATTTCGAAAATAGTAAGTCAGTTTCGACAAGTGAAATATTAATTTTGAATATTCTCTTAAATGTTTTTCACAAATTGTTTAGCTATGACATAAGTTAACAGTTTGATAAGGCAGTAATAAATTGTAAATAAATTGATAACACCTAATGTACTAGTCTCGGAACATTCAAGATCGCTTGAACAACTTAACAATAATCATAAACAGTTCAAATTGAAATAAAATTAAGTTGCCAATGATATGATATACTACATAATTTTAAGTTTCTTCAAAAATTTTGATTCTGAATTACTCGTGTCCTTGGAGCCTATGGCTATAAAATGGTTCATTTTCTGCAAAGACCATTGAAACTAGTTTTTTGATAAAATTTATCATAGATAATAATAAACCAAAAATAGATTGTCGGCTCTTGCCCTCTACTTAAGATTTTGTTGTTGTCGAAGTATTTCAAAAAATGGTTTGAATCCAAGATAATAATAATATATGGTTGGGATTCGGTTAGAATTATTTTATTTTAATTTTGTAAGACAGCTGTTTTCTTAATAATAAATACACAAGTTAAATGTAATGTATATTTATTACAATCTTAGAAAATAGTAAATTAATTTTGTATTATTGTTAGTTAGAAAAAATATTTATGAACACGATTAAAACTGGACACTGATATCACAAGAGAAAATATTTGATAAATCGACCTAGCAATATTAACAAAATTTAATGACGCTTAAATCAATCAAAAACACTAGAATATTATTAAAAACACAATTAATTGACAGAAAAGGAAATTATAGTATAGAGGATTTAAATAAAACTAAAAATTTTACGTTTTATATTAAACTGATCAATTTAAGAAAAATAAAAATTAATTATTTCTATGGTAATGCTTTAATTATTTTTCTTAAATCTTCAAAAAGAAGATACATGGTATTAAGTGTTACTATCATGAAGAGGCAACTATGAGATATGTTTTTTTCGAGAACTAAGATAGTTCCTTATTTATCTTAGATATTATATAATTTTTGAAATGTATGTATCCAACTCTAAGAGACCAATAGAGTAGATACAATAGCCATTATTGTAATAAATTCATTATAAACCTCTATTAAGCGTTGTTTTATTACACACTTAGAACTACCCCCAGTATTCCTATATAAAATATCCAAGGTATATATTATTGATGTTAAAAACTTTCAAATCCAACTGTGCGTTGTGTTACACAGAAATGCTAATTCTTCTGACTTTATAATTTAATGTCTGTTAAAAACACCACCCTACATTAAAGGAAAAAAAAGAATTTATGACTTGGGTAAAAAAAAACAAATTTACCACAAGAAGTTTTCAAACATTACACACCTAACGCAAAATCCCCTTAGAATAAAACACACATAAGGTTATGTTTTTTTTATTTTTTTTTTTTTTTTACTTTAATGTGTGATATTTTTACAGCCGCGTGACAATATGAAAAATTTATTTATTACCATAAAATAGCCTGCAGAAAACTGTGAATGTGTGTATTATTATATTATAACTATAATATTTCCCGTATTTCCTGTCTCGTAATATACTACCTATATTATACAAAGTGCCCTAAAAAAATTGCCTGATGCTGGACTTTGAACATAATATGTATCACGAATATTACATTATGTTTGTATATAATTGTTCCGAAACCCATTCAGCATTGATAGAGTGTAGATAGAATCTCTAACAAAATAAAGTTCTTTGTCTGCATGTTAAATTGTATCAAATTTATTAACTATTTACAATTTTTCTATTTCCTTTCGAAATTATACTTTCATACCAGTATTTTTCCTAAAATTACCTCTTCTAACACAGTTTTATACGAACTTTCGTTTATCGCTAGGCTATAGCTGGGACTGCCTAGATATGGATGCAGTTTCGATTTTAATTAACATTTATTACATTTTTAATTACACATATCCGTTGTTACATTTTATATTACTTATTATTTAGCATACTTCTATTTTCACAATATGGAAATAAATAAAAGATAACTCCATTTTCCAACATCTACAATACGCTAGTTGACTAAATTATTTTGTGAATGTTATCAAAAAGAACTCTCCAAAGAAAGAAAACAGAAGGATTATTTGAAAAAATCGATTTTTGGTCCCAATTTCCTAGATCAAAATGTCTGATATTTAATAAATACGTATTTCAACTACAAATTTGTCGTCATAAGTATGAGTAAGCTAGTCGTAATAAATATCCTAGGAGATGTTACTCGTTACTAATTTGGTATTTTAAGATTGCTTTTTCTGTTTTTTAATTGGTCGATAAATATAAAAATGCTTTAAAAAATTGGATTGGTTAAGAACACGTTAAAAGCACGCCTAATTAAAATTCTTATTTAAACAACGTAAATTACGTTAGACCTTTAATGTATTTTAACATTAAAAAAAGTCATAGAAACTTCTAATTATAACAAGTCGCATTATCTCGTTTAGTCACACATTGTCTATGATTATTTGCACTACTTTAGTATCATACTTTAAGGCCTGGCGGATTTGTGGCGCCTGTGGCACAATGCAACGCGGCGTGACACGATCGCGCCACACGCGTCGTGCTGGGGAACGCATATTGCTTCGCAGTTCTCTCACCCAGTAAGCACACGCACCGCATTTTGCGCCAGGCTTAATGCATGGATTTGTGAAAATGACGGAAGCCAAAAATTTAGTAACTGTGGATAAAAATAGTTTTAGAAACAAGTGAGTATATCAACTAACAGGGTTAATTGTTCGGAATATGTTTGAGTATCAAAGTTAGAACTATTTTTAATTTAATCATTCAAATTATACCCTAACCTACCTTTATGTCTAAAAAACCAAAATTTTAACTCGCCTGCTGTTTTCTATTTGGAGTTATCTTGATGACATGTAGCAGATGGACAGGCGAACAGGCAGGCGGGCATTCGGAAAGCTTCAGACTAAAATTAATATACTCTTACATATTATGTATGCGAATATAAAAATAACCAACAAATGACGATGTTTTATTTTATAAGCTATCGTATATGTAAAATTTGATATGCTATTTTTTGTAGTGGCAAATAGTATCTTTTAATTGTTAATCCTCTAATATGACTTTTTGTTTTTGAAATAAAATAACTATAAGACGGTTAACAGGATAGGATGAATATGACAGAGACATATGATTAAAATTGAAAATATTACAAGTTTTGACGACTCTTATAGATTTTTGACTACATAGGATAGATACACTGCACGAATGACGCAAGTTCCATTGTGTCCGAAGAAGACATCTAGGTGTACGTCAATAAAGTACCATTCTTTCTAAAACAATTACAGGTTGAAATTTTTTTTAATTTTCTCTTGAGATCATATGTTTTCAGACATTCTGTATAAATGAAACCAGCAAAAAAAAAAAATATTGCCACAAACATTTATAAAAGATCATTCATACATAGGAAAACCAACTGACATCCACACAGATCTTTCTCTCTGCTTCCAGAGTGACGGACTCGTTTATTTTATTATATCATTTGTTGTCGTATCTTTTTATTGTTAAACTTTATTTTATAGTAAAATGTGAAAGTTTTCTTATTTTATATTTTATTATACAGAAGAAGAGGTATTAGCTTAGATAGGTAGAAATTATATACACTACGCCTTTTTCTTTGCTCTTTGAATTATATTAAAACCGTATAAAATAATATTTGAGTATAACATTTCAAAGTGAAATTTTTACAAAAATTATGAACTATAAGCTCTACAACTAGGTAAAGTATATGAAAATTATTTGATATACGTATGATTTTGACAAATAATTTGGTCAGAAAAGATCGCTTTGTAAATAATGTGTATAAATTACATAACATAGGATTATTTTTGAATTTTTTTTGTTTTTTTTTTTTGGTTCCTGTGCTGAATTATTTGGATTGAAATTCATTCTGTCAAAAACGTTAAAAATGTCAAAACATCAAACAAAAAAATTTATATTGCTCAATCAATGATTTCTAGTTAGTTTATTAGATATCATTTGTTCTGAATATTGACCTGCGGATCGGATTTAAGGTGTTATTTCAAAAACTCTGCTTCTAATCGTTATTAAGGGATATTTTTTTGAAATCGCGTCCAACTACCATTATTAATACTATTTTTCCATTTTTTTCGACTTATCTCTAACAACAATTTTATTTTCTTTAATTTTGACAAAATTATGTTTAATAGGGTAGTTTTAGCTGACTGTTTTAAACCTAAATTTTTCTGGAAAATCGTAAAATTTTAATTATTTTGACGATTTTAGAGGTTTCTGCGTCTAATTACCGTTCCAGTATCAGGATCCAAAAATGTCGTTGGAAAATTTAATATGTCTATATGTAATATAATACAATAATTTAAATAGAATCTTTTCAGATTAAGTATTCGATTATCATTTTCTCCCCTGTAAAACGCAAAATTTTTTTATACTTACCTTAAAAGATTTTAAGTTGGTATTTTGTATGAAATTTAGTTTTTTATATAAATATCATTTATGTTGGTAAATATACAGGAAATTTGTGTGTTTTATTACTTTTTTATTATTTTTATACTTATTAAAGTCATTAAGACCTTTAAAAGTTTATTCTTCATCGACATACAGTTGATAAATATTTATTAACTAGTTAAAATTCAACTTTTAATACCCTACATGCGCTCGAAAATGTTAAAATCAGTTATGAAAAGAGTCATTTGAAAATTTGATAGCGCATTCCATACCTTAAAAGTGAGGTTAAATTAGTGAATAAACGAAAGCGGCCAACTGTCTAATGGATCCATATCCCATATTTTGAACAATATGAGATTTAAGAAAGATATGTATTCAAATACAATTTTCTTTTAACATTTAACTTCTATTTGAAATAGTTTTTTCGTAAACCGATATTGGCCAAAATATTAGCTCAAAATTTGCTAATTATCATACTATCTGTATTTATTGTACATTAACTATTCTAACTATAAGAACTGTATATAAATAGCTTATATATTGGTATTCATATACTACAAGCTCTAATATTTTTACCAACTTTTGTTGTAATTCCCATGTCATAGTGTTTGGAACCAAGCTCCTCCAAGAAACAGTTTGACCCATTTAATGAAATATTTTGTGTATATTCGGTAGGTTAGAAAATAAACAATTTTAATACCCATAAGTGATGGCCCACCACCAAAATTTTTTAAAAATTTTTTTGTCCAAAATAACTATTTTTATAATTTGGCATTAAAAATAAGGTTCATTTTTTAATAGCGTTATTAGTACTGTAATAATCTTTAACTCAAAGTGGTCGATAACTGAATAATTATTAATCGATCAGTTATCCCTAGCAGACGTCTACAGGTGATACGTCTCACATGGGTGAACCATCCAGTGTATTATCAAAAATATCATCGTAAAACATGATATTTTCAAAATAATAATATTTTATTTTATTGCAAATTTTGTATTAATTAAATCGTAACTAATTCCTATGATCGATTGAATATCGGGAAGTCAAAACATTATTTAAGTCTTTGAAACGTCAAAAGCTGTTTTGAAAATATTATGATTAACACTTAAAAAAAAAACTTTTCATAACAAAAGAATCTTGTTTCATTATTTTTATCAGAGTTAATAATTTTTAGTTTAATTTTTTATAGTTTGAATAGCTTAAAGATAAGTTTTTATATTACTTGTACAAACCCTATCATTTACAGACCGTTTATCATATTACCATCATTATCCTCGAGGTGATTCATGTGAACCCTTTGATGCTTTTGGCATGGATACGACCAAATATCGTATGTTAAGATCAATATCGTTCAATGAATTTTCATAATAAACTTGTCTTATAAAGTGTTGAACAACAAACAGTACGTTTCCCCTTTATTTATCGACTACACTTTATATTGTCCTTAAAAGTTAAATATTCAGGAAATAATTTAATTAGATTCATAAACCAATAGTAATTATTTATACATTCATATAAAAGTTTTTCAACCTGATTAAAACAAAATATATAAATTACATTTTGATAAAAAGTTTTTTCAACTCGCTTATAATGAATGGTGGGTGGAAATATTTTTATTTAAAATCAATTTATTGTATGAACATTATTAATTTATTTAAAATACATAATTTAAAATTATTAGTTTTAGCTAGAACCGAATTTCATTAATTGATTTTTTATTTTTTATTAATGTTTTACTTGCGTTTCAGCGTTGCTAAGTGCGGCTATGTGCATTACATATTAAGAAAAAAAATTATATACATGCTTAAATAATATCCTTAATAATTAAACACTGTTAAAACAATGGTTTTTATGGATTATTTTCGAATTTTGGTTATTGGAAATAATTAGATTTTAGAAAAACACATTCATGCCTTTGAGGCACTGTAGTAATTTTTTGTTATGGAAATACTTGAACATAATACTAGATTTTGGGAAACTTTTCTTGTAATCATGGGAGCTGTATATTGACATCCTGTAAGAAGGTGTTTTATTTTGGTTTCCATGGAGTAAAATGGACAAAGCAAGAGATGACCTCTTTTGAAAATATAGCTGTGTGTCAAACAGCTGTGTGACCTGTTCTGAGTCTCGACAGAAAAACCTGTGCACTTTTGATAAAAGTTTTGTTTCCAGATTCCATTTTACTTTGCCATTCCTGCTGTAATTTATGTTTAAGTATTTTAAATAGTCTTGGGTCGTTCGTTGTCTTCTTTAATATTTCAATTGGATCGAGTATTGTTTGCTAAGTGCCCCGCTATTTCATTTCCAGTTATACCAACGTCTCCTGGAATCCACATGAAGGTGACGTTTTGGAGCTCTTCAAATAATGTAAACCGAATATTATGAATCATATTTTCGTTATAATTATAAGAGTTACGTAAAGCCTTGAACTTAATAAACTTAAATGAACTTTATGAATCCGTGCAAATGATATACTTTTGAGGTAGTAGTGATGTAACATACCCAAGTGTATGAGCTACATATTCTGCTTAGTTGAAATATTTTTTATTGCGTCATTAACTTCCACAGTATGTCTAGAATATTCTATTTTAAAATTTAAAGACAATTCGGTGAAAAATCTAGAGTTTTGGAAAGTTCCGCTCATTGACGATAATGGTGTTTTTCTCAAAATCTTTATATTGAAATCGGCTGAAATCATTTCTAAAACAGTTATATGCCAGTTTTGTCCAGTTGTGAACAGTTCTTCATGACACGATTGAGTCGTGCCTGAAGAAAATATTTTTTTTATCAGAAGTAATTTAACACGGCAAAACTCGAGCTATATATGTTTATACTAACAGATACAAATTGAATTTTCGATTTTCTATTAGAAATATATCATTGTAGCAACGCAAACGAAACTTTATCTTCTAAAGGGTCATAGAAAATTTTTTAAAATTTGAGAATAATATTTTTATCAAAATTTGATAAAAAAAAAAGATTTTTTTAAGCCTTCGAAACGTATGCCACTTATTAAATAGAACAACAAGAGACATATTATACAATATTATACAAACGTTTCAAGATTTTATAAAAACTTTCAAATTTAAACTGATAGCCGTTAGTAAAAAGTTTGCTATAAAATTTTCCACATATCTAGCATGAAGCATTTGTAAACATTGTGTGATGAATTAAAATGACCACAACCGATATAACGGTGCTAAAACATTACTTATTTCCCAATTTTGCATACCTTTGAGAGCATTTTACTTAAGGAAAAACACCTTTTAATTACAATAATTTTACAAAAAGACTAACAATATATAAATTGTAAATAAAATGATTACAAATTTTCAATGGATTTTCTTCTATTATGTGCCACCAATATAATCACAAATAAACATTAGATAAAAACTGTATCCCTATAATACTTGTGTAGTGTTTTAGATACAACTACCAATCCGAGACAATACTGAGACTACAAACAGTGATAATAATGATTTAAGTTTTTAAGTATGTGTTTTATTATGTTTACTGTAGGATATGTGCAAAATATAGAATAGTAGTTTAATACCTAAATGTCGATTGTTAGAAGGGACGCACATGGTAAGATTTGTCTGATCAGAAAACCTGATGGTCAGTATGCGTTGACTATCATCAGAGAGTCCTTTAAAAAATTTGTATAAACTCTGATCATTGATTAGACAAAAATCTTAAGCAAGGATATCATCAGATACGTACAACGAACCAAGTACCTAGTGCAGATAATATCGAAAGAAATTCTGATACTACTTCAGACAACATTGTTTATATGCGCGCACGATAAGATTTTCTGATCAGCATTTCTCCGATGACTTATGTAGAATTCGAATCATGTGCGTCTACTCTTACTGGGCCATCGAAATAATTAGCTTCTAGCTACAACTTTCAAGTTGAAGTACGATACACGATATGTACACACACTTGTAAGGCTGTACGTATTTGATTAAAATTTGGCTGGTAAATACTTTATTACTTAGATTAAGATAAAATATATTCTTTGATTTTAGAATAAGGTTCCATAAGATACACCTATATCAAATTCCAAGTGTATAAGTCTTGTAGTTTGTTTTTTGTTTTATAGTTCCACAGAAACCTAACATTTTTCCGGGATTAAATATTCGTTTGCATTAATCCTTAAGGTGATAGAATATACATGAGGAATCTTTTCCAAGCGTACTCTGCTTGTGGGTCCAATGTGTTGATCTATAGAAAAATAATGAAAGTTGTGAAAGTATTAGAAACAAGATTTGCAGGTAAAATGCCCAGCTTTTTGCTGGATGAAGGAAAAAATAAAAGATTTTTCAAAATTATCCGCATTCCCAACGTTTTTCCATATTGAGGCACTGGATTTTCGTGAGTATCAATGACATCAAAGTTTATCTACTATCCGTACCGTACATATAGAACGTGGAAGGAACTTCTTAATCGAATGATTTCCACAAGTATCCGAAATTTGAAATAAAACGTTCTAATTCCAGAAAATATATTTATTTGTTCAATTGTTTGCATGTAAATTGTATAGCAAATGTGAAACAAAAATTATTGAATCATTACAAAAAATGACATTTAGTTGAAGTTATGGGCTTAAAACTTCATGGAATAAATTGTATTAGTAATTTTTTTAAATTGTAAAAATAAAAAATTATTCATTTTAATTTCTAAATTATTTTGAGAAATTTCCTACGGTTAATCGAATACCATTCACAAACTTTTATATTAATATGAAAACATTTTGATACACGATGCCCCTATTTATACGATAGTTGTTAGCACTAGCGACGAAACGAAATTGAAACATCTGGTATATTCGGATACATATATTGTATTTGCTTGTCTCCTCTACTAAATAGATAAAATAAATGGTGGAAAATGGTGTGGTTTTGTTTTGTTGGTGTAGTAAGTAATATGGGTAGGTATGGTGTGTATGTACCCATCACCATTCATGGTTGGTTCTCGTAATCGTACTGAATACTCTACGTATAACTGAATTCAATGGTTCTTCGTTTTCGTGTAGTGTTTTGTGGGTAAATAAGTAATTCGCAACGACTATAATACTTGTATATGTATACATACGGATAAAATACAAAACTATTCGTAACAAACATACATACAAACATACATAGATAGATACACTAAACCACATTAACACACCAACACAAGTGTATAGTGTACGGAAAGGATTGGTTTTGCTCGTTCATTTCATTGATATATCCTTCTTTATAATATAAGCCACCCGACGTCTCCTCATCTACTCAATCCTATTAACAATCTGAAGGGGCCTTTTACTCGTTCGCCTGCTGCCTCGTCTGCTTTTACTTGCTTGAATGATTATATATTATATATAAAGACAAGTATAAAGTGCATCAGGAAATTGTTCATTTCTGGACAGAGAAGATATATCGGGTAACAAAAATATCACTGGACAATATTAGTTGATTTGTTTTTGTTTAAGCAAAATTACAATCAGCTGCCTGTAAAAATTTCTCAATGTTTTTGGAATGCGAATGTACAGGAGTATATTAAGAGGATAGTCGCAACCGCGTCCCTTATACCTAGACTTTTTGTTCCTCTGTACCCTTTAGAACAATCCGACATCCGACGTCCAAGATGTCTTTAAACACAAAGTGAAAATTACATATCGATATTATGATGTTGGTAGAGACGGGTACTTCGTTCATATGCAAGTGACGACAGTATAATCAATCAACCGCCACTTTATTATTTTTTAATATAATTGATCAAATTACCGCTGACTGGATTCAAACCCATAACCTTCAGTCTATGTAGTCAAAGGGGTAACGGTGTTGGTATCTTTCCTCACTAGACTACTCAGCCGGTGGCGTAATGTACCACACTCTTAGAATTATATGGCACAGGGTTTTTTACTTGAAATTTTGAATGGATTTCTTTCATTCAGGATTGGGCTTTTGTTGCTAGCTTGTTTAGCATACACCAATTTGTTTTGAATAAAAAATGAATATTCTATCGTCAAAACTAAAATTTAGACTCAAATATTATAGCGTTTGATATTATATTAGAATCACTGTGTTCCGGTTTACCAATGGCTGCTTTAATGTCTATCATAAGTGCTAGAGAAATCACGATGATTTAGAGTAACCCAATTAATTTAAATTCTTCAAAAACCGGAGATCTTACTAATAGTTCCGCATATAATGCTTATTTTAATTGGGTCAGAAAAAACCTGAATGCTTATATTTATCAGTCATTAATTTACTTCACATATATAATTTCTTTTTTCTAGTTTTTAGTTTTTATCAAATCATACTTTTGAGTTGTTTTCATAGATTGTTGTTCAGGTTTAGAATTTATCACAGTTCGTGTTAAAATTTATTTTTGTATATTGTTCGGCTTTAATCATATTAACACTCAAATTATTGAGCTCATCAGTCCACATAAATTATTCTTTATTGAATAACAGAACAAGAATGCATTTCTTTCTTATAAGAATCAGTAGAACAGTCTTGAAATTCCGGAGACCAGAGAAAATTTACATTTTCCCGAGATTCCTGATCAGAATTGAAGGATTGGTAATCGTATGTGTATATCATATTCAAACAATATGCATAGCTGATTCCCAAATGACCCGCATGACTATCCTCTCAGTAAATTCAAAAAATAAATGCATACACTTATCAATTGTAAAAATCAGTTTCGTGTTTTTTCATGAACGTTTTTAACTCTAGGTTATTAAAAGATATATGAAAATTACAACATTTTCATCAATTTTTTATTTGTACCTAAGACAAATGAAATCAGTAGGTTGGAATCTTCTAGATAATGTTTTTACAAACTCTAAAATAATTTTCTTGTTCAATCGAAAAATACTATGTTTTGTCATTTTTCCTTTAAGTGTTTTTGTGAAATTACTGATACATAATGTAAGAAGTAAGTGAATTCAACGAAGTGTAGACAAATTGAAAATATTATAAACTCATAAACACTTGAAATAAATCTTAACAATTCACATGAATTCGTAATAAATATTACATACATAATAAACTTTACATCCTTTTTACATATCAGAAAGGGAGACTCAGGACGATTAAGGTATGACGGGTTAGGTATGAACGTATGTATATAAAGGATGTCCCAACAGGTACAACGTTTTCTCTATAAAACCGTTTATGATAAAAGTTGCATGAATCGATTGATGGATCACAATTCTATATCTAAATAACGAACTGAAAACGACATTTTGAGCCTTGAAAATTGTCATAATAGGCGGATATTTCGGTTTCGATTTTGAGATGTTGTGAGGACAGACTTTCAAGTGTGCAAAACGAGACAGTTCGAAATAAATTCTATCAGCGATTCAATGAAAATATTTTGTATACTCTCATATATTCTACATGTATGTCAAATGTAAGAAAGCAAAAGAAGTTTTTAGAATCTTTTATTAGCAAATTTGTCCGATTTACACTGCTTTCCATAATGTACTGAAATAATTTTCTTAGCAATTGTTTCCAAAATGTTTAATATAATTTTGGAAACAAAAACATCGATTTGTTCCGAACTTATTTTAGAAATTAGACAACTCCAGAAGCAATATTAGCATCCGAAAATAATATTTTATTCAATGTTGTTTAAATGTAGTTTCCATGGTTTATCATATTAGAATGGTCAACATGATGATGATGGTGTTTCATATCCTCTAGAGGACGCATGGACGTTGAAGACCGCTTGTTGCAATTTTGGTTTGTCGTATATATTTCGTATAATTTCATTAAATTTTCTTATTGTCCATAGCATAATGTTGTTGATCCAACACGTTCTGATCCTCCCTCGGGATCTTTTCTTATTTAATTTGTCCTTTAGTATGACTTGTTAGTGTTTATATTTTTCGGAATGCAATATGTGACCAACCGAGTGCATTTTTATTCCCATTTTTTTAAGCTAGAAGGCTCTATTTGTCTACCAAAAATATTTAATCGAATTTAAACCATTTTCCGAGGATTAGTCGTGCTGAAATTTGCACGCAGACGATAAAAATGATATATCCAATTTTTGTTTAAAAAAAACTATAAAACCCCGTATACGTATGGATATCTTACAAGCTCTCACTTGAAGTTCGTTACAAATCCGATTAACATTTGGCATCATTTCCATCAAAACATTTAATAACACACTTTTATTGCTATTTTAAAGCAATTAAATTAAGCCAATTAACATGTTTTGACTTTTTGATTTACGTGAACATATAACTCTTTAAGAGTAGAATGTATTTGATAACCTCGAACTGGGGAATTGTTTCGAATGTTTTTCGTTAGTCATTTTTAAAATAAACATGTGCATTTCTCGGAAACTATTTATTTCTCAGAATTCGGATTTCGGACACTTTATTATAATATTTATTTCGGGAGTTTATGAAAGAATATCTTCTCTGAAATCAATAAGTTTATGAAAAAGTTATTGTAGTTTAAAAAATCGCCTTATTTTGAAAGTTTTATACTGTTTCGGACAAAACTCATGAACCGATTTTAATTTTGTCATTTTATAGGTTTTTAAATATCTCTAAGTTTATCTAATATATCTAAGTTTTGTATGAAGCTTTTTTCTCTTAAACGCTTAGTTAAGCAGATAATTTGAAAAAATCGAAAAAACCCTTTTTATAATATTAACCAGCCGCCATTTTGTTATTTTTGAAAATCAACCCGGTATTTTGCTGTACTCTACTAAATTTTGGTGTCCGTTTGTAGGTAGTATGTAATACATGAAAATCTTTAATTTGCTTAATGTATACTTGGTTTTTGTGAGCGAATTTTTAAAAAAATTACAGTTGATAAAATATGTGGTCAAAATGGATATTAATTTGGAACTTCTCATTGAAAGATTTTTACACAATTGGCAAAAATTGTTATAAGGCTAAGATTAAATAAGCCAGACAAAATTTTCTAGTGATATATTTACCGGTTAACAGAAAACATGTTTCACTTATCGAGGAGACTATATATACGGCATTATAAATTAATTATTATTAATTTATTTTTAAAGATTTTGCGTTTGTATGAGATTGTTTTTGTACCGGATGGGACATCCTTTCTATGTGTTTTGATGACTACCCTAAATGTGTGTAAAGTTTTATGCTTTATCACATAACACACACGACAAAGTACATTGTATTTTAAAACATAAACAACATTATACATTATATTGGAGTTGTAACGTATGTGCGATGATGCTTTTAGGGAAATTAATAATTAAAATTCAATTATAAATATTTTAAGGTGATTAAAAACCTTAGTCACTAAATGACAGGATAATTTATTGGAAAGGAGGTCAAATAATTTTTATTACAAAACTAACGATAGAGTCTTTGTTTCTTAAACGACACTTACAAGTAGACACATTCTATTAAACAAGCCATGGCATGGTTTTAGAAACCTTATAGCTTTTTCAACCTTGATAACTCTGTTTTCTCTGACTAAAGTAATAAATAACATGTTCAATTTCTACCATGAAGTTAATAGATTCCCGTTTCTCGAAAAGTGATCTGCGCGACATCCAAATACTTGAGAGTGTTTTGTTTTAAACAGATTTAAAACAAGACATTTGCAACTCTGTTACTGATGTTTATAGTGGAGAACCTTCGTAATGACCTTTCGTGGGGATGGAATATACGTGCTTATATTATACATGCTGATAATTTTTTGAAACAAAAATTACTACTGAACAATAAATTCATGAATTAAAAATATTAATTTTTCAGAAATCTGGACCCAAATGGTAGCAAATTTATTTGATATTTAATTTCATTGTGAGCTAAAATCGAAAGTGAGTTGAAATTCTCACAGAATTGCAACTCCGTTTAAATCAATATTCATTAATTTTGCATGGGCACTAAAAAACAACAAAAAATGAGAGCGTCTGTTGGATTTAATAAAAGCTCCCGTGTTTTCTGATGCTTAAGGTTGGTCCTTCAGAAGTAATAAAAAAAGTAAATTAGTAGATAATTATCCAAATTGTGTTAGAGTTAACGGAACATACTATTTTATAAAACAAAAATTTTAGTACCTTGCACAGAGTAATAATTAATTAAAAATACACTAAATAACTTTAATTTTAATTCATTTTAATTAAAATTAAATAATTTTTACCTTCCTCAAGGACTACAACTACATTTAATTTTTTTCAATAAATATTTTATAATCTAGATTGGACCAAGACCGGGAGTGTAGATGTGTGAGCTGAATACCCATGAAATAGTTATTTTTTATCTCTTATTCTGTAAGTATGATTTTGTAATCTTATCTTCTCTAAAAATCATAATTTGCTTAAAGAAATTGAGGGTTGAGAAGAAAAACATTCTACAAAATACAACACATTACACATTAAAACGTATTTGTGTTTCAAAACTTTTGAGCCAAAAAACGAAAATTGCACAAATTCTCGTATGTATTTGAACTAAAGTTGAGGTTGAACCGATCTTAATTTTATAAGCTGATTAAATGGAATAATTTAAGTCACCTTAAAAATATATAAAATAATTTAAAATACATGTTACCACATAAGGTATTGTTATTATGTTTCACTTGGTATTCTTTTTTTATATACTTTTTCTATATTTCATCAGTTATTTTATGTATATTTTTTTATGCAAAACAAATTTATTTCAAATATTCGATTTTTTTAATAGGTATGAAATTATTATTCAACTATTCATGTATATAAAATTTATTTTCGTTTATTTAATCGTTTTTTTTTTGAGAGTGAAAAATTTTCAATTTTATTTATAATTACCATAATAAATATTCATAAAAACTTACACTGAATGAATTTATGTACATAATGGTGAGTTTACATGCTAACTTGTTCCAATTAATTTCTCATTCAGGAACTACGAGGCCAATTCAACATAAAATATCATATCATGATTTCATGACGACATATTCTGATATTAATGTTCAAACGAAGTATATCGAGAAAAATATTGCTTTTCAATTGTTCGAAAATAAAATATTGTTGTAAGAAAATGTTATTTTGACAACCCAAGCAAACATAAGTGGAATCAAATTGTTATCTGATAAATAAATTCAATTTCTCATTGTCCTTCGTATTTAATGCGCTGCCAAATCGTTAATCAGATTTCCATAAAACATTGTCAACTGATTACTTTCACTACCGGCTCAGAGGTCAAGAAAGCAAAGGCACTAATATCTTCACTCGTTTCATTGCTTTTTTGGAATTAAAACACTGCCAAACGGATCATTCGATTGCAATAAAACTTTGTCAATATATCGCTTCACTACCGTCTCAGTGGCCAAGTGAGTTAAGTCAGTAATTCTTTCACCCATTTGATTATTTAGACAGGAGGTTGCGCGTTCGATCCAGGCAGCAGCAGTTTGATTAATTTTAATAAAATATAAAAAAGAGCGGTTGATTGATCACACAGTCTCCGCTTGGATAAGAACGAAGAAACCGGCTTCATACAATAACAATATAATTGGCACCTTGTGTTAGAAGTCATCTTTGCCTTCATGTGTTGGAATAAAGAGGGTATAGAAGACCAAAAGGTCTAGGTACAAAGGACACGGTTGCAGTTCCCCTCTCAATAACTCTATCGGATTTACTTCTACGAAGGTATACTACAATCAGTAAGAACTTTCAGTAAGAACGCGTATGCATGCATGGAAAATGTATTTGAAAGCAAATTACAAAATACAAACAGCAATTAATATTATCGATACCGGTCAATGTGAGTCAAATCACATTCAAAATATTTTTTGTTCATTTTTTATTTTAAAAGTTTCAATTGTGGTCTCAAACAATCGTACCTTGGTAGGACTCCCGGTACAGTACGTAGACACAAACGAGTTCATGCATCTCAATCTGGTCTTGCTTACAAATCGCTTATTAATATACTTCATAATCAGAAGATCGACATACCACAAAAATACAAAAAGAATGTATCTTCACGTACCGTATTAAATGAAATTGACGTTTTCTACTACATTTGCTTTACACAAAACTATCTATCTATATATCAGACTTAAAAATGTGCTCTTATCAAGACAGTCTATAACTAGATATGGTATATTTTTATAAAACAGTTTGATGATGCTTTGATAATGAAGAAGAAATTGTATGGACGAAACAATTTCATTTAAAAATAACTGATGAGAAAAATTGTACATGATAATTTTATTTAATTTTGTGAGAATCCTCTGTCTCCTTATTGCTTCTATTATTAAGGCCGCCCTAGACACGATCAATAGGAGCATCAATATATTATACAATATTGTTAAATTATATTAAATATCTGTAGACCATATTGAACGACTGTACAATATATTGAATCAATCAAAAAGTGTTTGATTTCATTGTGCAATACTAGATTGCACATATTTTATATTTTTACTTGCATAGCGTCAATTACGAAATGATGAAAAAAACGCGTTGAATACTTTTAATTAGAATGATTTGTTAACGTTGTACATAACTAAGGTTTATTTTGTAAATTGAAAAACGAATTCATATTAAAAAGCTTAATATACAAAGTAGATCAATTGTATAAAAATTAAGTAAATAAATTCTGCATTCAATAAACCTAATCAACATGTTCATTCCGAGGTTTACTAATACAAAATGAACCTATTTTGTGCAAAGTTGCCCACAGGCGGTACAATGTTTACTAAAAAAAGTTCTCCACAATTATCCCTCAAATTTGGCTAATAAACACATATTGGTAATAACAATACTTATTATTATTATACATGTATACATATATAACTGTATAGACTGGATATTTATAGTATTTTATGAATACTAATTAAAAATAGTACAAACAATGAAATTCAATCATTTGTCGAGTATCTAAACAATTAACTACGTTAGCTGTTATCATCACTTGTTCTCGTTTAGTTTTGTAACATTTAATTTTTTTCATTCATTTATCTGATATACATATCTTATATTTTTTTATGTATAACACAATAGAAAAAGAAAAAAAAACGCCATTTATATACCGTTTTAAACAAATTTTTAACTTTTACTTTTCACTATAAATTTAGTAATTTAATTAGAATAATTAAAATTTTGTAGTATCTCTCTATCTCATACAAACACATTGGGCTCCAACTTTACACACAGTCAGTATACAAAATAATTATTATTTACCTACTGTTTCTAAAAATTTTCTTCATTATCTCAACATTTCTCTACGTATAAAGAAGAGTATACAATTATTATCATCCCTTATAAATAAATAACCCCCCTTCCATACTATTTATAACGAGTCGTTTTTATCCTAATTATTATAAACTTCCTGGTCGAAAAGTGATTATATTCACTCGAAAATACAAAATCAAAGTACAATATTATATCGAATTATATCGAACATCTTCAATCAAAAATTAACTAAAATTTACGAGTGTGTATGAAGATACATTAAATTTAGTCTTATGTTTGTAACGGTAAAAACATTGAAATCACAGATAACTTATTTTTTTCCAAAATTCGTAATGAAAATTTTTTGGTTGACTAGCCATTTCTTTTGAATCAGAAAGTAATTTCTTAAGACGAGCAGAAACGATAAGATTTTTCTTGTCAGAAAATCTGATAATTATCGCAAGCCATTAGATAGTCGTATAAGACAGAAATTCGTATAAGAAATTTTGATCATATATCAGATAAACATCTAAAGTTGGCGCTTATCATCGGATATCATCAGATACGTACAACGAATCAATGAACACAAGAAATTATTTAAATTTATCAATTACTTTTTTGAGTAACAGGTGACCACCTACTCCAGGCCAACGAGCCAACATCGTAAGAAATTTTGATGATGCTACTTTAGACAGCATCGTTTGTATGCGAACACGATAAGATTTTCTGATCCGAAAATCGGATTTAGTATGAAGAATTCTTACCGAGTACGAGGTCTAATATAAAATATATGCTTAGAGTTACATCAAATTTTCAGAATATCTTATCATGTGCTTTTACCCTGAAGATTCATTCTTAGCAGATTGTGTTATTTTCACTGTAATACATAACGCTCTCATTATTAAATTTTCATGAGAATAATAATTACAAATATAAACAAATATTCGGATATGAAGTAGTTGTTAAATATTTAAAGCATACATAAGAAAACAATTTAATACATATAATGTGATTAGAGATACTTGTAGGAAAAACAATTTTCCGACAACTTACAAAATATAATTGTGTCGCATTGTTTGTGTTATTAACGGAATAAAATATGTTAATACAAGACGATTTAATTTGGTGTAATGTTTTAATTTCAATTAAATATTTTCCTTTTTAATTGAAATATTCATTTGTTTAAAGATTTTTGTAGTAACATAAAAAAAAAAACACAAAAGAAATCAAAGACAATGACAAACAAATAAATTGCGACTGATATGATAGGCACGTACCAACTTATCAAGTTCAATTTAGATAAAATTTGGCAAAAAAATTTATCGCATTCATGCTTTTTAAGAAGAGTAACGTTTATAGGCAAATTTCTATCAATACCAACTCTTTTTTCTACAAACATTTGAAAAATGTGAATTTTTACAATCGATGTGAAATGAAATGGTATTATTTGGGGAAGTTTTTATTGCATACCTGCCTCTCTTTGGAAAAAACACTCCAAATATTGATTGGTTATTTTGCATTCAATGTGAAGTAATTTGAAAAAAAAAATAGGAAAATTGTAATTTGTATATTGCACAAAAATTTCTAAAAAATACCCAAATTTTTTTCAGACTATTTGTTTGCCATCGATATCATTATGATGAACGAATGTATGAAAAGTTAAATTTTTTATGAATCTCTTCCTTTTTAGAAAATCTTCAATTTTTTTTTTCTTCAATAAAATCTAGACAGACAGGATTTTATAATCATGCCTTGTTTTGAATCGTCTCTTTTAGTAATCGGTTTTGCTTATTTTAGTGTGACGCCTAAAGCTTACAGAGTTATACAAGTTATTCTGTTAGGGAACACTAAAAACTTTAATGCAATGTTGTAAATGTAATTTTCAACATTTACATAATTGAAACCAAAAATTAATTTTTATATTTTGAAATGCGTTGATGAGAAAAACTTTTACAAGAACTCCCTTTTTGTGTCAAGATTGATGAGTTATTTGTGCGTGAAATTGAAAGAAATACAGTCTGCATTGATTAGGGGGATAGGAGGCTCTTGGACAAAATGATTTACAAACTATATAACTAATCTCTGATCAATAAAGAAGTACAGGCTATGGACCAAATTTTTGGCATTGGGAAACAAATGCTGTTTTATAGTTTCAAACAAACGGATTTTAGAGAAAATCTATAGAAACCGAATGAATAAAAGAATACAGAAAAAATAAAGAACTTTTTAATGAAAGGACGAAACTTAAAAATACTTCCGGAAGTATTATAAGAAATTTTGAAAAGTTGTAAATTTTCTGAAAGTTTAATAGCCGATTTGGCACGGATGAACTACCTAAAGAAAACAATAATGTTTGATATTGATAAAATTAAACTGTTCTATAATTGAAAATTGTTGAAAATCCTTTTCACAATATTAAAATTACAGTTTACCACATATCACTTAAGGGCGTGATTTGTTGTGCATGTATCGAAAGGAACAAGCATCCTGTGTATTATTACTACCATCGAATTTGTACCTATCTCAGTTGTGTAAGATACTACAAAACATCCTTTCAGGCAGGCAGTACATACAAAACATTTTAAAATTAAACCCTTCCTACAATCTTTATAAAATAATGAGAGAAATTCACAAAAGGTGAAAAATATTTTTGTTGGGGTTTTCGATTAGTAGTTTAATTTTAGTTCACGACAAGTGAATATAACAAGTAACATGGTTAATTATTTAAATACTCGACATATGATTGAAATATATTATAATAATATGTATTGTATTTATATATGTATTTCATAGCTAAATTTGAACTTAAATTTCAGCAAACATTTGCTTAAAAATATTTCAAACAATAGTATTTTTTTTTTTTTTTTTTTTTAAATTTTCTTCTATCTTTTGTGGTTCAAAAGATGGATCCTGGAACCATTGGACCCACTGGGCTGATTTTGACTTTCAACTCGCCAGTTTTTTTCTTTTTTGAGTTATTTTGATGACAGACAGATGGGCGGACATGCGAAAATGTTGAACTTTTTATTTGATTCGATGAACCTATACAAAAATTTTGTTTTTGCGGTCAATATTTTCTAGCGTTACAAACCTAAGACAAAAAATAATACACTCTGACATATTATGTGTACGTCGAGTATAACATTTTTACATGTAAATCAAAAGTCTGGTCCTGTAAAATCTCTCTTATTGTAAGCGTGCAAAAATAAGATAAACGTAAATATAAAAATTTGAGACATATTATTTTAGGGCAGCTAAAATTCGCCTGATAAAACAATATCTAATTTATAGTGAAAATAAAAACCAATCCAAAAATTGTCTACTGATTGACATAGAAATAAATTGGGGCCATAATGACCTTAAAAAATCATAATATAATACTAGACTGTAAAACCTACAAACCCGGGTTAACTCAACCCAAAATACAAATACTCGCGCTAACTTACCTTCAAAATATTTCCTGAGTATTTTCATTACAATGTGAACATAGAGACTAATAAGTTATTTATTAAAAAATTATTTTTTGAAATACAAACTTTTATAGTATTAAGAGGTAAAATAGCTATTAATATCAAATGGTGGAAGCGTCATGCAATAAAGAAGAACACAGTTTTTCAGAGTTAGTTAGGTTTCGAACAACACGTTAAAGCCATGACGTTACATGACGTTACATGAATTGCATTGCGGGTTAAAAATAATTTTTAAAAGTTCTAGGGATAAAAAATAATCTTGTTATTTTATCATAATGTGTAGTTAATATCTTTTTAAAAGAAATCACATCGATTTTCTTACTTTATGTTTGGAGACAAAAAACAAAATAATCGAACAAATAAAGTACAAATTTAAATCAAACACTATTACAAATTTACAGTTTAGATTGTCATACACGAAAACTTCATCACACAAAATATATTCGACTTTACAATAAATAACCTACAGATATTTATATTATTTGGTATTGATAGAATTCACTTTATTAGAAACATCATAATGTTTTGTATCAAATTAAAGTTAGAGTTTATCGAATACTTATTTATTTATTTCGATGTGAAATTAAACTTTTTCTACAAAACATCATCTTTGAAATGTTGTATTTTATAAATGCGAATTCCTTATGCTATTATCTACAGAGGAATGAATAAGAAATAGCAAACAAATATTAAGTGTTTTCAGTTTATTGTATTAGAAAATAATTATACCTTATAGTTTCGATGATATATAAAAAACTGCCTAGAAATTCCATTCTAAAAATTGAGAAAAATTATTTTTGAAATCGATATTTTTAGCGTCAATATTTTTAGTAATAAGGGTATGGAAAAAGCCTTTTAATTCTTATTAATAACCATTCACATAAATTTAACTTCCCACAATTGATTAGAAAATTTCTATTAGTAAATCACAAAAACAAAAATATTTTTTGATATTAAATACTATCCAAAAAATAGCTTAAATATATCTGCAAAACTTCACAATTTATACACAATTTTAATAAAAATCAATTCATATACAAAATGAAGTATATCGATTGGAATGTATGCTCAAGTATGTATACTCAAGTTTTCTATTGATTATACAAAAATATGTTTATTACAAAATTTGATTCCTTGTTTTTGATAGTTAACAGTTTTTGCTTTCTTTCGACGTTTGGAAGTTGTATTTTTAAATTCAAATTTTTTAAATGTAACATTCGGACACTGCTGCTTAAATTTTTATAGCTTATAACCTGTTCTAGATAATTCTCAATCTATTAGAGAAATTTGAAACAAAATTGAATAAACTATCGTGGAGAGATGCAGAGACCGAAATTATATTTTTTGCATCCGTTATCATCATGTTTTATTTAACAGTACCGTGTTCGAAACCGGTTATTTTTTAGGAAAAAGTATACTTTATTTTTATAAAACAAGTTATTTTTCCCGAAGTGGAACTTAAAAATTTTATAAAAAAAATATAATGAATTTTCTGAGTGTGAACAATGAGTCTACCCAATATCATGAAAATCGAACAAAGCGTTCGGAAATCACAGCGGAACAATCATAGATACAGAGAAACGAAATGCAAAATCATGCTTATACCATACAAAGACCTCACTTCGTTCGGTCCATGACTATTTTCAATTCATTTTTGAAAATAAAATAAGGCAAACATATTATTTCTTACCTGTTTTATTGTGTTAGTGATAAAAGGACTCAACAAGAGCTTTCATTTGATTAAACATACCTACGAATAAAAAAAATAAAAAAAGAATAGTATAAAAGTTTCGTTTTGTATTTTGTAATGTTTTTTTATAACAAAAGTATAGTTTGTTAAGGTAAAACTAATTTATTGTTAAAGAAATTGTGTCACTTTGATCTTGTTTTTTTTCGAAGTTAATATATGTTTCCATTTCGTATTTAATTAAACCATTGTAGAAATTTTTGGTTGTAGTTGGAACTTACAAAGAACAGCGTTATTACTTTATCTTGAATAAAAAATTTTAATTTTCTTTCAACAAACTTGTACCTGGAAATTCAAATAATGGATCCATTAAATTGAAAATTCATTAAAATGCACGAATTGAAATGAAATAAATTAAAATTTGACTAATAATGTCGTTTGAATAGAAAAATTAATTAGTGCAAAAGAAAATCTGGCAACACTGTCGTCAGATGTGATATACAGTTACTAGTAATTATTCCTTTTTATTAATTTTTAATTCGATTAAATAATTTTGCAACACTCATTTAAGAATATCTTTATTGAACCAAATATTATTTTTAACATGTCAGTCGTAAGAGTAGCATGATTTCAGGTCATCGATTTTATAATCTCGATAGGTACATGACAAAACCAAGATAATTTCATATTTAGAAACAAATAGTATACAATATTGGCACATAACAAAAACAGAAATATAGCATAATATATTTTCCTGATCTCCTAATCCATAAAATTTTGTACATATTTATTTCACTCATGCAGTCTTTTTCGCTCGTAGGCATAGTGTTGTTGTTATTATGAATTTTATGATGTCAGAATCACCAAATTGTTAAATAAAATTTGTCTTATAAAATTTTAAAAAGGTAAATTATCCTTCAACACCGAAAGGATAGAACAGTTTGTACTTAACTTACCTAATTAAAACTGACTAAAATACCTAGAATTGTTTCCATTACAGAATGAATAGAATACCATTCGATAAATAATAATTATCATTACATATCTAAAAACAAAATAACACACAATATTGTTCTAAATAAAGGCAGCGTTAAATTCTGTAAAGTTTAATTAAGATGGAAGACACAATCATATTACAGATAGAGAATATACTTATTTAGTTCTCCTTTATACACTTAATTTAATGCATTCTCATTCAATAGAAGTTTTAGGAAAAGTAACCAACAATATCATAATTATTAGAATTATAGTTAGTTAGTTTGTGAGGTCGTTATATTACTGAATATTACTTTGAAATAACAATAATATTATTATTCTATACTAATATAATAGATATGTATTAATTTAAATAACAATATTGTTTTGAAAGTAGTTGTTAGGATTCGTTACTTATTGTAATAAATATTTAAATTAATGTGATTGATTCAAGTTAAAGCAAATATTATGTTGGTTAGTTTGAAAATTTGTTCTAAATGTTTGCATCCTGATTACTATCCATTCATATATTTGATCTTATAAAGTATATGCATGTTTTTTTTAGGGAAGATGTACAAAAGATATATAAAACTCGCACGAATACATACTTTGTACCTCGCACCAGATTTTATATAAAAAAAAACGCCAGTATTACAGAATAATTCAGAGGATGCCCAAAATAATTAGAGAAGATTGTGGCCACTGTAAGTTCAGGATAGATTTGAAAAAGTACTTTGTATTAAATAAATAAGTTGTTGTAGATATTGGATATTGATTGGTATTGTGATGTGATCAATATCATCATGTAAGACTTTTTGTATATCACCAATGGTATGATCGTTATTACTTCCGTGTTATTTCTATCATTATTGGATGTATAAATTAATAGAGTTTTACCTTCGTTCTTGAGACATACACCTCAATAGCAGAGCCTATCTACATCATTATTTTTATTTTATTTATTTTAAATTTTTATGTATTTAATTTATTTATTTTCTTTAATTTGTTTATATTTATTTATTTTTTTTATTTAATTAATTAATTTATTTTTAAATAAGTCATGTATGAATGTGTGTTTATAGGTATATAAAATGTAAATCAAAGAAAAGGCATTCAATCAATTTTGTAAATATTTTTACGTATTTTTTGAAGCTAAAGTTTTTTGAACTGAAGTTTTCAGTGAAAAAAATTTAGATTATTTCTTTCTAAAAAATATTTCAACATAAAAATTCATTTCTAAAAATTAAGAATCGAAGCAAGTAATGAAGTAGTTCATTTGTTCTCTTGAAATTTACTCATTTTTTTTTTTAAATTTATGCCCTATTGATTGAGCATTTTTCAATTTAATAATTCGGTTATAAATCAAATGTCTTGGTTGCTAGATTATTTCTTTCAATATTTTCTAATAAACTCAATTTCAAAACTTTGAGAAGGTGTTTATGCAAAGGTGCTTGCATTTTCTTTTTAAAATATACTTTAAAAAAATTTTGATTTTCCGACTCTCAGAAATTCAGAATTAATATATTTATATTTCCTTAGGTTGTTATTTGTAAGAAATTTAAAGATAAGATTGAAAACCGAATGGATGTGGAGAATCCGTCCATAAACAGACACATATCTTCATCATGAATTAATTTCTAACGACAGTATAAAACTATATTTTATATTTCACAATCTATATTAGAAAACTTATTACGTTTGGAATATGAAAGTAATTGTTATTATGTAAACTGTCATTACCTATTTCCGTGCTCATATCAAATTTGAACTTGTCAATGTTCATTCAATTCGGCGTTCAATATGAAATATCGATATACATATTTTGATAACTTCCGTTATTACAATTTTTACCTGTATATAAAGAATTAAAATCTTCATAAACATGACTTCATAGAAAAATTGGTTTCGTACAGAAAAACTTTATTTATTGAATTACTTGAATCATAATATACACAAAGAATACAAACACTCAGACATAAGTCCACTTTTTATGTTTTCATCAAATTTTAGTATTACCGTTAGCTATTGTAGTCTTTTATGGCTATAGTCGGTATTGAATGAGATAACCTCGAGTGACAAACATAAGACTAAAATATCGGTAAAAAATGGGAATCTGTAATCTTTCATTAATGAAAGAAAAACCACATATATAGATATGCACATAACAATTAACTGCTTTTGAATTGTATAATTTGATTTATCAAGATTTTAGATTCTCCATTCTTTACCGACATTAAGATGATATAGCCATCTGTTGGTTACTACTGGTAATCACATTTAATACAGGCTATGTCCTCAAATAACAAGGATAATCATCTAGCGGTCAGGGTAAGTACTAAAATGTTTTGATGTATTATAATTTCAATTATAGACTTAGATGGGTATTTGTATTCTTGGATAAAAATTATGTAAAACATAAATTATACTTCATATTTAACTTTGAGTATTTTTTATATTTAAAATGTATACAGCTTTAAGAAATAAGTCTTGAAAATTGTAGAATTGAAACATGACGATATTCTTCAAATATGGAATTCGATTTTATTTTGGTGAAATTGTAACTAGTACATAATTGGTCGAGGTGGTAGATTTCGTCTTTTAAAATAAGTGAAGAATTTATCAGGAACTAAATATATGAATCTAGGGTCTTGAAAAGATTTACTTACCAGAGTTCTGACTTAGTCTCACCACTGCTGAATAAGTATACCAAAACATTGTAAACTGGTAAAAATACTAATTTGTTGTATAAAAACCATTTGTTCTAAATACCTCTTTTATAAAATTTAAGGTATCCTTGCGACTTCTTGGTAGTAGAAAGGACAAGGGAAATCATGAAAGGACCAAAGGTAACATTTCTCGAAAATTTAACTGTTGCTTTTGTGAAAAAGTATTTTATAGATGTACTACCAATAAAATAGTACCCAATAAACATTTTTTAGGCCTGTGTTATATAATTGAAGTGAAAAATCACTGAATTGTACAAATAACTGTATGAATGTCAATCATTAAATATACATATATACCGTATCAATTGAATGGCAACTAATACTAGATGCGTAAAAGCATTTCGTAAATAATAAATAAATCATTTACAGAGAACAAATTTTATAACGCATATGTCAACAGACTTATTTCACGAGGTAGCTCATAAATTTTACTAATAAAATATTTTTGGTATCATTAGTAAAATTTATAATCAATATTTATAGCCGAAACATTTTTGTAAGATCTATTTTTTAATTGATATTGGATTTTATAACTTTATCTAATAGTAAAAAACGTGTTTTGACAAAATTGGGCCTGGAACTTTCTGTTATACTTAACGAGCGGTCCAATGATTTTTTTTTTTCTAGGTTATGTTTCAAAATCAATTCTTAGAGAATTTTCGATGAAACTAGTATATAAGATGACGTATTATAGATAAAGCTTAGGCTAGGTATTGTTGTAAGCCGACTTGTATTTATATTATGATGCTAATAAAGCGTTATCAAACTAAAACACATTTGTGCAAACCGTCACCAAGTTAACAATGAGTAACATCTCCTCAGAGAATCATTACGATTTGCTAATTTCTAATGATGATGACTACTTTGTGGTCCAAATACGTATGTATAAAATACAAGATATTTTTCATCTAGGAAATTGCGGCAAAAATCTGAATATATTATAAATAAGGGCATTTATATATTAGGGTTTGTATAAATAATATGATTAAAGAGACTCTTTTATCATCGATTTTATTCTATAGATTCATCAAGTTACACACACATTAAAAAATACATACATTCGCAGGAGTGATTTATAGTGTTTTTATTTCAAATTGTGTTTATTAATATAATTTGTGGAGGCATTTTATCATCAATTATATCAAGTTTAAATATTTTATTATTGCGCCTACATAAATTTTAACAAAGTTTATTTAGCATTTTATAAGAATAATTTCAACAATGTTTTATCAAAATAATTGGTGAAAATAAAAACCATTTATTTATACATTTTTAAGTAGAAGTAGAATTAATTATTATCAAATAGCACCGTATTTTAATGGGGGAATAAAAATGAATATTGTTTTTAACCGATTTCAAAAAGGAATATTTGACCCCAATTTAAAACGAAGTTATTTGTATTTATATTTACATACATATTTATATTTGGTTTTATTTGCTCGCGATTAACATTTTTGTTTATAAACCGATGTTAAAAACTATAATAGATTCAATACAGCTTCTAAATGGCTCCGTTTTAATTTGAAAAAAACTTCCGAAAATTAGGGGAAAGAATCCTATTCAAATTCTAATGAACATTTTCCCATGTTTCATACTACACTCAAAAGTAACAAATAAAATTATTAATTAAAAAATATTTATAAAATTTTTAATTAAAACATTTTAGTAGGTACATGGTTTTGAAGTTGGTATTTTTTTGCCAAAATTTTATTTTTACTCTTGGTTGTTATATAAAATACAAAAAATTTATTAGGATTTGGATAGAATTTTGAAGTTGTACTGATTTCAACGGAAAATCATTTTTAAATATCGGATCATAATCATGATAATTTTTTCGATTTTATGCATAATTAATATTAAATATTTTTAAATATAATGAAGCTACAAAAAAATGCTTATGTTATTTCCATAAAGCCAAACGTTTGACACAAATGTTTAGTATGGTCAAATTTAACAATTGTAACAAAAAATAACGAGAAGATATTCAAAGGTAGTTTTAATCGACATATCCCATTATTTTATCGCGATAATACTAAACCACTTTCACCTTTGGTGGTTTGCCAACAGTTGGAATTTAATTAAGAAACTACAATCTTATATAGTCTAGGCTTTTAACAATGACATTTATTTTATTTCCTGGGAAAGCAATAATAGAATGCATGATTCTAATCAGGTCCTTGAAAATGAACTAGATCAAGTTTTCGATCCTGAAAATCAACGGTATTTTTAACGTAGAATATCTTTCGATTTCATGAAGGATGAAAACAGAGAATGAATGGTTAACTAATGGTTAAAAACTTGGACTATAAGGGTAGATCCACACTATAATGCCACAGTTCGTTTTCGGTCTAATCGTGGGCTGATAAAGTTCTATTATCATGTTCACATTATACAACCTGACACAGTTCACGATTCAGTCTTGAATCGTCAATAATCAAAGGTTAACTCGTAAATAATTATTACAATAGAAAATTCTTGTAATATTTTCGGTAAAAGATATCATTGAACATTTCGATTGAAGAATTAGCAACTACAGATATAATTCTTGATAAAGAATATAATATCAAGATAAAAAGAAAACAATGGGAATAATGTGGATGTATACAAGTTTATTACAACGAAAAACGAAAGTAGAATATTACACCCATTATCCACATTTAATTAATGATGATGAAAAATTCTTACAGTACTGTAGAATGAATTTAGAGTACGTTTGATATGATTTTGAAGAAAATCATAGTAAAAATAAAACATAAAATTAAAATTTTTCGAAAGTCCTCATTTAGTTAGTCATTTCTAATCACTAAAATATAATTCAAAAACAATTTAAATTTCAGTTTGAAGTATTGAAGTTAATATTTATAAATTAATACACTTATCGCTTTAGTGGGTAATAGCTGCTGAACCTGAAACATCAAAGCATTCACACTAACGTTACATGCCGTTCACAGTTAAAGCTCGCTTCTATATTATATTCTTAAAAACTTATTGTAATTGGAATGGGATTCGAGCGAAACTGGACTGTAACGGATAGTATGAATACACTTGATAATATTTTATCAGACCGAGATCGAACCGAAAACGAACTGTGAACGGCATTATAGTGTGAATCAACCCTAAAACTAAACTGCAAACAAAAACACCCAGCCAGACATATTGTATTCAAGATGGACATCAATTGCATACCTCCTATCTCTTGAAAATATGTATTCCTAAACAGTTCATTGTACGCTACTGTAAATCAAATGAACAAGTTTATAGTATTTTCAATGTGTGTATTTGTTATCTTATAGTCTATTTTGGATATGAAAGAAATAGTACAGCATGGGCGAGTGTACCAGTGCGATAAATTTCAATCGCAAACTTTATCGAGAGGTAAATAAAGAATACCAATATTTATGTTGACAATTATAACACTGGTCAGGAAATTTTGTCAGTTTTTGAAAATTCAAAATCCTTTTTATACTCGACATGCATAATATGTCAGAGTATATTATTTTAGTCTAAAGTTTTTAACGGTACCAAATATTGACCGCACAAAAATTGGCATAAGTGTTCATACAAACACCAAATTAGTCCATTTCCAGTTGTCCGTCGTTCGTCCGTCATAGCAATAACTCAAAACAAAAAGAGATAGCCAGCTTAAGTTTTGGTGACGTATTGTTAAAATAAAAAGTGATTTTAAAATCTTGAATAAGCAAAATAGGGTCCAATAGTTGGTCCCTTGGTCCAACTTTTAAAATATAAAAGATAGAAGAAAAGTTTAAATACATCAAATATTTTGAAACAAACAAGTTTTGTTTCAATTATTTTATTTGACATAGTCAGGATTGGTGACTGTGGATAGGTGATTGCCGAGGAATGTTGTGTGCTATTGTTGTATAATATCAACTGTAGTCACTGTAAAATCTTAGTAATTGAAAAGCTATTTTAAAAAAAGCCACTCTTAAATAATTAAAAATACAAACTTGTTGCAGGTTCTGACCACCTTTCAAGTAAGCTATGCGGCCTTTTATTCTAGCCATTAACTAATTTTAGTATAAAATTTTCGCAGTTGCACGTCTCTCCATGCTGTACTATATGACTTGGTATTCTATATTTGTGTGTCAATGTTCAATCGTCGTCGCTTCTTCAAGTAGTATCAACAACATACAGTAAACGTTTCCTCCATCTCTGTTCGTTGTAATAATGGCAATAGGTCGATTTGTTTATATTCCGTTAGAAATCCAATGTATTTATCTCGAAAGTTTAAATAACAAAAATTATTAACAGCGAACAAATGGTGATGGTGATAGCAAATGACAGTATGAATGGTTCAAATACTATGCGCTTGGCTAAGTTACGTTAATAACCGTTAAGCCGTGGCATATGTGTAACCTTTATGAGGTCGTGCGCGCGTAACACGGTCGTGTAACAAATGTTGATTCGCGACGATGTTACATTTCATATAGACAGTCATAAAAATATAGAAATTTACGCTCTTACTAGTTTAAGTTGATAATTTTTTATCATGTAGACTTCGAATGCTACAAGATAATAAAAAAATAGTATAATGAGATATTATATGTGAATTGATTTATAATTTTACAGGTGATTTAGAATGGACTTTTCATACTTCTCGTAGCATTTTTATATACGCACCAATACGATCCTTAATCAAATTGATATTGATTCTAAGGATTATATTCACCACAACTATATTACGTATATCGCATTTATATATTATATAATAACAGAGTTGAGTTCAGCGGCTCCTATGTGCATTGGATTTTCGATAAGGTATGCGATTTATTAGACAGTTTGTCTAAGGGTGTGTACATATATATATATATATATATATATATATATATATATATATATATATATATATATATATATATATATATATATATATATATATATATATATATATATGTTGGCAAAAGTTTATTGTCACGCAAGCAAGTAAGTAAAGGAACCAAAGCGATGGGAAACAACGTGAACATAACGACGAATACAGTGGATGGTTGTCAGATTTATATAATGTTATTTTATATTTTGTACAGTGTGACAATTTTATTATTTTAAATCTACTCCAAGTTTTTTTTTACAATTTTACATAACTAATAGTCTAACGGACGTTGCAGCTTTCAATGAAATGAAATAAAGCTTGAATTTGATTGTATTTCACACTTAGATATTTTTAATTTAATAACAGTTATATTTGTACATAATTATAAATGAAGGTATTAATTTCATCTTGTTAAATTTGTGTATTATGTTAATACATTGTCATTCCCAGTATGCTTGAATGTTCAGGTATATTTATATGATACATTTTTATGCATTAAACATAAGTCATTTTAAAAAGCTAACATTTTTTCTATACTTATTAGGAAGAAGCCTTCTTTTATATGAAATCGATGTGCAATAAAACAGGAAAACTTTCGTTTTTATTGCATTTGCGCTTTTGGAGTAAATATCCAAAAATACCAACTTTATTTCAATATTACTAGAAAGATGCGATTTTTTGCAATCGATGTGAAATAATATAAGAAAACTTTCGTTTTTATTTTGTATTCTCGATTTTGAGGTAAATCTTCAAAAATCCCAACTGTTTTGCTATAATTATTAAAAAAATGTGGTTTTTTGTTATCGATGTGAATTCCATTTGGGGAAATATAAGGCTTTTAGAAGACATTAAATTCAAGCAGCCATTTGAAAGGTAAATCTTAAAATACCCAAATTTGTATTCAAGTTAGATAAATGCGGTGTTTTATATGTACGTCCGTTGTATATCAAACTCTATTGTGGCTACTTATATTTTACACAATAGAAAGTTAGAACGGATGTTGAACGGACGTTGGTTTCAATTCACTTTCGTGAAATAAACCCTAATGTGACAGAGCGCTAAAACAACAAAATTCGTGGAAATCATGTGACCGCTCGTATTATTAACACAATACAATAATTATAAAACGTACGTTTGTTTTAACGGACGTTGGCAAATTAAATGTAGATTTGTAATATAAATTAACATACTGTATTAAGACATATCTATATAATGCAAAACTAGATGTCTATACTATTACATAACCTTTATACAACACCTTACACTCACTGTAATTTTGTGTATATATTTTATAAAGTATTATCTAAACCATTTGAATTTTCAAATCGTGTTATAATAAATACCTTTTAACATTTTGAATAATAGATGTTTGTGTATTTTGTTGTATGTATATAGGTACGTATATACGTAGTATTGTATGTTTTCTATATACAAAATAATGTATAATCTATATATTCTGCACTACTGACATAGCTACAGACGAAAAGTGGTTGAATAAATTTTATTGATATGAGCGAGCTAAAAAAAAAACTATTTACTTTGAAATCAATATATTTAATATAGAGTAAACTGCCCAAAAGTCAGCCACGTTCCACAGTGAACATTAAGGATGAGGCACAAGTAGAGACGAACATAGATGCCAACATTTTTTTTTTTTTTTGCTCCCTATAATAGAGAAGAACACTAGTTCTCTATGAAGAAAAGCAATTGAAAGTTTTGATTTTAACGTAGGCCATAAATTAGAGTAGATTGTTTCCAAAACTCAATTAATTTTATATTTTACTAATTATTTCTATCTTATCAGAGCGAATTTTTCAGATTCAAACTATTATTGCATAGGTAATATAAAAGAACGAATTCTGTATTTTCAATAAAAAATAAAATGTAAAGACAACGTGCAAAAATAGTGGTAACAAAACATGAGAAACAGTTGAAGAGTATTTGTTTTACGCGTATATCGTCCACTAGTGGTAGTATGAACGAGTTTACAAAAATTATTTTTTTAAACATTACTGTCAAATAAATAGTGTGTATTAATAAAATTATTGTTTTAAACATAACTTTATGTTTAACATTTAACATAAACATTTAAACAAGTCAAATAAAAAACAGCTTCGATTTTTAACCGTTAAATTATCAATGCCGCATGCCTAAAAGTGTACCATGAGCAAGAAAAATGAACGTAGACCGTCAGCTTACGTACTCCGGAGAGCACGGTAGTAGCTCTTCAACTAATTAACACTATTATTTTAACACTCGCCAATTCGAAAGAATTGTACACTTCAATATTATGATTCATTAAAGACAATCGTATAAAAAATTAGTTTTTCAGGTAGCAAAAATCAATTAAACAAAGATCGCAAACTTTTGGACTAGTTGACAGTCACGTCTTCCTGTTGAGGTGTTTCCCGAATGCATTTTTGAGAATGTGATTAACTATACTCCACCAGGCACTTTAGGTTTGTTTTCATAATAGCTTAGAAAATGTATTACTTAGCTTTATTTATACCGTGATTCACTGTATCCGCTACCCAGACCGCATAGTGAACCATACCGACAGGTTTCAAAAAAATACAAATGTCTTTCAAAATTAGCGTCCAATTGAATACAAAAATAGCCAAAACTACAAGGTTTCTAGTCAAAATGTTTTTTATAGTTTAGGCAAATATAAATTGGTTCACTATTGGACAGTTTACCCGATATTAGGAAATAAAATTTGTGTATTAAATTGACATTCTACGAGTCTTTTTTTACTTTGAAAATAAGAAAAGGTGAGAAAAAATATATTAAAACGTATTTTTAATAGGTACAAACAGGCGAAACTAATTAAGAACAGACTTGGCTTAGAGCTTGTGTATTAGTTATAACTGAGATGTCGTTGCACGTATGTATACAAAGGAAATTTACCTCTCAATTTCAAATGATACCCTAAGGCAAAATATGTCAAATATTTCACACTTAGACATAGCTAGTCGTAACACATGAATATTGTAATAAGTTTAATGTTCAAAGACAAATAATACAAATTGAAATTCAATATCTCCATCGTCTACGAACTCTAAGAGAAGAAATTGCTATCAGTTTACATTTATCCATTTATCTACGGAGAGTTTTTAGAATATTGGAACTATGAAAAATGTGAATTGATTAATGGTTGTAGTAGGTACACTGGATTCTAACTACATAACGTGTGATTTGTCGCTAAGATGACTTACGAAGTCCTTCATCAGTCTGAATCAGTCTGTTTTCTGGAAAAGCACAGAGGTTCCTTTAATCGAATGTCAGATAAACGAGATTTTATTGTATTCAGGAAGAAATTACTTTGATTTTTTCCAAATGTTTTATTAATTTTGAAAAGTAAACTGTGTTAATGCAAAACTGAAATTCATTTTTGGTTTTTTGTGGTTATTATTTAACAAACACTCTTTACTTTTGGTTACTAAAACAGGCTCAATAGAATGACATAATTAATTACAAATCAATAGAAAATTTAAACAGAATATTGAATAAAATGAACGAATCGAATCATCCATCCATTGTCAGTTTCATTCAAATTTACGAACTGAATGTTAAATATATATAAAATAATAATTCATTTTGATTAGTTTTGGGTATAATTTTAATTACCATTAATTTAATTTTATTTAATGTACTTACACAATTAACTACTTCTGATGACCAACTGACCGACACACCAGTTCAACTTCTGACTAATGCCCTTCCATCGTGGTTAATGATATAAAATTATTTATTTTACCTTAATATGATCATATTATGTATATATTCTGAATATATTATGTGGTTTGGGTAAAATACTTAATCAATTAAGTTAGGGTAAATAGGATTTGAGACTTTGTTTATGGGTTTGGTTGATTTTTAAATAAGTGAACTTTGAAAATAAATGAACTGTTATTAAAGTTTAAATATTTACAAATTTATTCTAATTATTTGTTTGTTTATCATATTAAAATATTTTAGAAATAAAACAAATTTTTAAATGATCGATTTTCATATTTATAAATTCCTCTAAGAAAGCTGTTAGTTAAAAATTAGAAATGGTGTTTTTATTGTTGTTGTTTGGAAATATAATACATGTGAATGTGTGAATTTCTATGGCCAAATTTCTGAGGTACTTTCAATTTAAAATTTTCACTATAGGTGAAGCCAAAAGAGGTTTGAAAGGGAAAAATTAAAATTGAAAACTATTTGGTTAATATTTTATGATGAAGAAAATTTTCGCTTCACGTCTAATTCAGGCGTTTTGAAATCGAAAAGTCGGATTTTTCTTATTACAACACAATTTGAATGTAATTCGAGTTATTGATGATCATTATGGCCACCAAAATCATATTGAAAATTTATTGACACAGCTTTCGATACATATTTTAGTAATTATCATAGATTTTCTCAAAATCCATAATGGATGCAAAACAAATGTTCATTAAGAAGTAACGAAAGATAATTTACTAACAGTCTACTTTTTTGTTGATCTCTGGTGAAAAGAGCAAACTGTCCAGAATTACAGAAAAGTCATACAAAACGACTATTATTTTTTCAATCGTGAAACAATTTGCTTCAAACAATTATGAAATAAATTGATTGCTAAAATTAGTTGAAAGTAACGAGATTAAATACATCAAAGGAATTAATCTGGCTCCCGAATTCCAGATTTGCATTGATTTACTACATTCTTAAATAGCAAATAGTATTTAAAAAGCAAGTTATAAACTTGCTTTTTAAAATGTTTCGAAAATAGCAATTGAAATTCAGTTTTGTTATTTCCATACAACTAATTTTTCCGCTATTTTCGAATTTCGGTGTTTATCCAAATTTTTATCTGACTGCAGTAAATTGAATAGAATTAATTTTAAATGGAATCGACTTAGAAGTAAAAAATTTGAAAACCATTGTCTGACGGAAGAAAAACTCTGCCCATCCTACAAGATTTTTTATTTGGTTCGATTTTACGGGTCGAAAACAATAATTTTCAATTAGTAAATTAATAAACAAAAAAGCGTTGCAAATATAATTATAATGTTTTTATATCGGAAAAAACCATATTGTTTAATTAAATAAATATAAATTTTATTAAATTATAAAAAATTAACAAATACAAACAATATGATTAAACACTGGATGCCAATTAATCGAACCCATATTAGCGTACAAGTCATGGAAAACACTCGAAAGAAAACACGAGCCAACTGTATAAAATACTCGGTCCATTGAGACCAACTTTTAAATCACATAGAAGAAAAATTAAAGTATAAATAATTTTTGTTTTTTTAAAACAAACAATTTTTGTTTAAAACATTTTTCTAAACATGTTTGAATTCGCCACAACTTGAGATCAATTTTAGCCATATAAAAGATTACAATACATATTATTATTAAACATGCTATATTACATACAGTATAGATTGAATATTTAGAGTATTTTATTAATGCTAATTATTAAAAATAGTCTACATATATGTCAAGTATCTAACCAATTAACTTTGTAAGTTGTTGATCTCCACTTGTTTTTTAAGGTTTTGTGTTTAAATTTTGGATCCCGATTATATCAACGACTACATTTTGCAGTAACATTATTGGATAACATGACATTTTTTTTTAATTTGAAGATTAGTACTTCAAAATTTTAGTTTAGCAATCATTTGGATGAAGAAATTTTTCGGTATGTCAATAGAAAATAGAAAAAATGTTTGCTTTGTTTTCCCTGAATAATTTTCTAAACATAATTTATTCTTCCCATAATTTTTAATTAGCAAAATCGTTTCATCTTAATTATTTTGTTTAATTATAAAAACTAGAGATGCTAATATTTTTTAAAATAAAATATTTGAGCTCCGAGCGAAACTACTCTATTTATTACTTTGACTTACGTTTAAACGAGTTCAATGAACAAATTTTTGTTTTTATTAATATAATAAAACATTCGATACCAAAAAAAAAAAAAAAAAAAATTACTTGATATAATAAATATTAAAAATTTATCGATAAATAATGGAATATATTTAGAAAATATTTATTACAAGAAATTTTTTTTTATACGTGAAAAAAGTATGTGTAAAAATAAAACAAAGCCATATTGAGTTTTTTATGTATACAAGTAGGGATAATTGCAGTCAGGGGCGTAGGAGCCGTATGGGCAGGGTGGGCCCACCCAGGGAAATTCCTGGGTGGGCCATGCCCCTTTGTTGAAGAGATTAAAAATTTTATTGCTCTATTACAATTTCGTGTAGGATAATTTTAAGGGCAAAACAATAGTTTTTCACGAAAAATTATGTAAAAGAAGTTTGGCGCGAACCATGGCGCGCACGCCACTTATAAATTTAGTCAAATAGAAGAGACTTAGGCAAAACATTTTAGTAAAGGATTTAGGTATAAAAATGCTACTTGTTTTCATTAGTATACATATTCAGATATCATTTAAAACAAAAATACGTTAATAAAAATTAATTAAATTATACCCGACTTCATTATAAAATAACCTACCACCACCTACACTTCAAAAAAGTGTTTCAGTTTTATATTCCTAACAAAGAAAAACAGATAAAAGTAGTATAGTATTTTTGAAGTTAATTTTTTTGGTCAAATGGCCTATGACCCCGCGAATTATTATTGGATTATGCAATTAACATGAACTGGCGTTGAAACAAACAAATTTCGTAAAATTTTCTTTGTCGGAAAACTTTCTATAACAACCCAAAAATTTGAATTTTTAAACTATTTATATTTCAGGTAAAATGACTTGTGACCCCTCAAATTATGATCAAAATACTCGTTTAAGATAAAAAACGCTAGTAAAAACCATTTTATCGAATTTCACCCCATCGGAAAATTGTCCATAACCCACCCTCAAATACAACTTTTTTTTAAAAATAATTTTTTCGGCTTAAATGGCCTATGACCCCGCGAATTATTATTGGATTATGCAATTAACATGAACTGGCGTTGATTCAAACCATTTTCATAAAATTTTCTTTGTCGGAAAACTTTCTATAACCACCCAAAAAATTGAATTTTTAAACTATTTATATTTCAGGTAAAATGACTTGTGACCCCTCAAATTATGATCAAAATACTCGTTTTAGATCAAAAAACGCTAGTAAAAACCATTTTATCGAATTTCACCCTATCGGAAAATCGTCTATAACCCACCCTCAAATACAACTTTTTTTTAAAATAAATTTTTCGGCTTAAATGGCCTATGACCCCGCGAATTATTATTGGATTATGCAATTAACATGAACTGGCGTTGAAACAAACAAATTTCGTAAAATTTTCTTTGTCGGAAAACTTTCTATAACCACCCAAAAAATTGAATTTTTAAACTATTTATATTTAAGTTAAAATGACTTGTGCCCCCTCAAATTATGATCAAAATACTCGTTTAAGATCAAAAAACGCTAGTAAAAACCATTTTATCGAATTTCACCCCATCGGAAAATCGTCTATAACCCACCCTCAAATACAACTTTTTTTTTTAAATAAATTTTTCGGCTTAAATGGCCTATGACCCCACGAATTATTATTGGATTATGCAATTAACATGAACTGGCGTTGAAACAAACAAATTTCGTAAAATTTTCTTTGTCGGAAAACTTTCTATAACCACCCAAAAAATTGAATTTTTAAACTATTTATATTTCAGGTAAAATGACTTGTGACCCCTCAAATTATGATCAAAATACTCGTTTATGATCAAAAAACGCTAGTAAAAACCATTTTATCGAATTTCACCCCATCGGAAAATCGTCTATAACCCACCCACAAATACAACTTTTTTTTTAAATAATTTTTTCGGCTTAAATGGCCTATGCAATTAACATGATTCAAAACGTTTGGGTAATTATTTTTTGAAGTTATATGTACGCCAAATTTGAAAGATAATGAATGACATTAAGTATGAACACATCTTTTCAAAACTGATACCAATATGTGTAAACTTTTTTGTCGATATTTATCGATCGAGTTGACAATGGTCCTAATAGATAAGCATTTTCATAATTTTGATTTAAAATTCACAAAATATTCCCAAATGTAAATACAAAATATATAAGAAAAACATTTAAAAAAATAATACTTTTATTTTGAGCTTTTGAAGTTCATGTAATCCTTTAAAATATCTGAAAAACAACACCAAATTTATGGTTGGGTTTTGTGAAAAAGTTGAAATAGTGTTTTCATTTGTATACTAAATGGTAGAAAAGAAATCAATATGCCAAATTTGAGGAAGCATTGTTTGCAACTTCTAAATAAATCGATTTTCAATATATTTTTTTTAATCATCCTACAAGTTTAACACAAATGAAATGCATAAATTTTATTATCAAACAAAAGCGTTTTGCACTGAAAGACGTATAAAAATCAAATAGAATAAAGTCGAACACTTCTGAATATATAAAAAAAAAAGCAATTTTATAGAAAGTATTTGTAAATATTAATCAAAATCTAACAACGAAATAAAACATTAATAACTTTTCATCTTAAAATTTGCATAATATATTAATTATTAAAATAATTGTATAAAATAATAGTTGTATAATTCAATCAACTGAGAATTATTTTAATAATTAAAGTAGGTATTTGGAGAGCTTTTTTTCTATCTACGAATAAAGAGATAACACTGAGCTTTTTTCGTGTATATTTGTATTTTGAACATTTTTTTCAGTTAAAGGTTATCAAATATGTAAGTAAAACAATGTGTCAAAATATGGGGGGCTGGGCGAGTTAAATTTTAAATTTAAAAAAATAATTATAAAATATGGTTTTGAAACAAGGTAGGATTTATGATTTTGGATTTTTCTAGCAAGCTTATGTGTCACAATTGGTTAGTGTGTAGAGTTCTCAGTCGAAAGGTCGGTGGTTCGAATCTAGGGGACGGTTTCTACTTTTTTTATTCAGATTAATTGATTATTGATTTATATTCTCTATTCTCTTTGTATCATATAAAGAGACAATTTAGCGTTATTGTTTAAAGGCGTGGGTTGTCAACCGATAGGTCAGCGGTTCGAGCCTATTCCGGGATGAAAATTTTTATAATTAGATTAATTGATTATATATGTATATGTCACTATTGTTTTGGAGTCATTGTAACAAGTCTCTGTGGCGAAATTGGTTACAGTGTTGTGATGACAACCAAAAGGTCGTGGTTACGAAACTATTTGGCGGCGCAAAATTTTTATATTAATAGAGCAATTGATGATTATTTATATGTCATTACTAATTTGGATCACTGTAACAAGGCTTCGTGTCGCAATTCGTTATGTCGTTGATCTATTAACCAAATAGTAGGTTGTTCAAGCCTATTAAGGGGCGTAAAATTTTTAGTTTTAAAGTTATTATTTCATGATATTTCAGTCCTGTAAAGCCTCCATCAGTAGAAACTTCCCCTTGAACTTAATCAGTTTCAAAGTGACAGTTGAAGTGAACACATCAATAATTAAAAACAGTGTTAGAAATATTTAACAGTGACATTGTGAGGTTAGTTTTAAAAGACGCGGCAATTCGGTGAGCCAAATTCAAATATTTCATAATTTGCAAATTTGAACTTAATCAGTTTCATAGCGACAGTTGAAGTGAACACATCAATAATTAAAAACAGTGTTAGAAATATTTGACAGTGACATTGTGGGGTTAGTTTTAAAAGACGCGGCAATTCGGTGAGTCATATTAAAATATTTCATAATTTGCAAATTTGAACTTAATCAGTTTCATAGTGACAGTTGAAGTGAACACATCAATAATTAAAAACAGTGTTAGAAATATTTGACAGTGACATTGTGGGGTTAGTTTTAAAAGACGCGGCAATTCGGTGAGTCATATTAAAATATTGATTAATTTAAAAAAATTTGCTATTATTATTATTATTTCATTATTTTTAGGTTCTCTAAATAATTTAAAACAGTGTGACTGACTGTGACTAATGTTAGGTTAAATTGACAAGACGCGGTAATTCGGTTAGACGGTTTGAAGGTTTGAATTAGATTTTATACTAATCATAAAAATCATGTTTTTTCCGATGATTGTGTGTGTACTAATGAAGTAGTTCTGCAAAGGATGATTGTACCAAGTCATGATATTTGTAAGCCCGGACTGAAACTCCGGCAGTTATCTCTATGGCTTAGGTATATAAAACATACAAATTATTGTTGAGAATGTTTGGTTTTTATTTTTAAAAGAAAATCAATTCGACCTGTAACCTATAAACTGAATGACTGACCATACTTGAATAGGTGTTTGTTTGAATTAGATTTTATACTAATCATAAAAATCATGTTTTTTCCGATGATTATGTGTGTACTAATGAAGTAGTTCTGCAAAGGACGATTGTACCAAGTCATGATATTTGTAAGCCCGGACTGAAACTTCGGCAGTTATCTCTATGGCTTAGGTATATAAAACATACAAATTATTGTTGAGAATGTTTGGTTTTTATTTTTAAAAGAAAATCAATTACAACTGTAACCTAAGTGACATAAAACTGGATAGTGTTAGGGTTTGACTTAATATTTGTGTTTAATGGAGTGCCATGGAAGAACAACGGAAGGTTGGCTTCACAAGAGGCGGCAATTCGGTGAGTCATATTAAAATATTGATTAATTTTAAAAAATTTGCTATTATTATTATTATTTCATTATTTTTAGGTTCCCCAAATAATTTATAACAGTGTGACTGACTGTGACTAATGTTAGGTTAAATTGACAAGACGCGGTAATTCGGTTAGACGGTTTGAAGGTTTGAATTAGATTTTATACTAATCATAAAAATCATGTTTTTTCCGATGATTGTGTATGTACTAATGAAGTAGTTCTGCAAAGGATGATTGTACCAAGTCATGATATTTGTAAGCCCGGACTGAAACTCCGGCAGTTATCTCTATGGTTTAGGTATATAAAACATACAAATTATTGTTGAGAATGTTTGGTTTTTATTTTTAAAAGAAAATCAATTCGACCTGTAACCTATAAACTGAATGACTGACCATACTTGAATAGGTTTTTGTTTGAATTAGATTTTATACTAATCATAAAAATCATGTTTTTTCCGATGATTATGTGTGTAATAATGAAGTAGTTCTGCAAAGGACGATTGTATCAAGTCATGATATTTGTAAGCCCGGACTGAAACTTCGGCAGTTATCTCTATGGCTTAGGTATATAAAACATACAAATTATTGTTGAGAATGTTTGGTTTTTATTTTTAAATGAAAATCAATTCCAACTGTGACATTAAAATGGATAGTGTTAGAGTTTGACTTTATATTTGTGTTTAATGAAGTGCCATGGAAGAACAATGGAAGGTTAGCTTCACAATAGGCGGTAATTCGGTGAGTCATATTAAAATATTTATTAATTTGAAAAATTTTATAGTATCATTTTATTATTTTTCAGTTCCTGTAAAACATATTCAAGCAGCAACTTCTATTATATAAAAGAGTTATAGAAATATATAATTGTGAACAGAGTAAGGTTAGTTTTACAAGACGCGATAATTCGGTGAGATATATTAAAATATTTATTAATTTGATTTGATTATTTAATTAAATTTCAGGTCCCGTTTATTTTTTAATTTTATTTTCTATTTATAATTAAATCAATTTTTTTCTAATATTGGTGTATTTATTTTGATAATAAAATTTGTATATATTTTTGTTTGTATAAGACTGTAAAATAAATAATTAAAATCAATGTTTCTCACTTTTATAAAATTTTGTAAAAAATAAAAAGTTTAAAATTAAAGTGTTAGTCATTATTTCATTATATTTCACTACTGTTTTGGATCGTTTTGTAATATGTACTCCCCTGTTATTAAGAAACCAAAGGTATCTTAGGATCGTGATAATATGCGGTTGAATTTGGGATTAAATTAATTGGTATTACATTAATTTTAAACTAAAAACAATCATGTAAGGATTATTTTTATTTGAAACTATTTTGATAAGGAGATATTTTGTAATAATTTCGATATTTCACCGTTGAAATAATTGATCGTTTAATTGGGATATTTTAATGTTTTTATTATTGTCATGGAACATTTAATCATGTAGAGTAGACAAATGAAATGGCAGAAAATACACCAATATTTTAAGGTATTAGGTAATATCTATTAATTATTGGTAGGTATAGTAGATACTGGAGGTACCACCAATTCACATGAAATAATATAAATATTTTGACCTGATTTGAATGTTCCGATGGAGTGAAATTCGATAAAATGGTTTTTAATAACGTTTTTTGATCTAAAACGAATATTTTGATCATAATTTGAGGGGTCACAAGTCATTTTACCTGAAATATAAATAGTTTAAAAATTCAATTTTTTGGGTGGTTATAGAAAGTTTTCCGACAAAGAAAATTTTATGAAAATGGTTTAAATCAACGCCAGTTCATGTTTATTGCATAATCCAATAATAATTCGCGGGGTCATAGGCCATTTAAGCCGAAAAAAGTTTGTAAAAACTAAAAATGTAATTACATACAAATAAGAGATACATGTAAATAAAATTGAAGAAAATAAAAAGAAAAATTTTGCAAAAATTATTTACAACTAACAAAAACTGTCTGGTATAATATTAATTAACAATCACAAACATCTTTCATACAAAATTATTATCATCGAAAATTTAGGTGGGGGTTAAAATTTCGTACCTGCCCACCCAGCAAAAATTTCGTTCCTACGCCCCTGATTGCAGTAAAATTATTAGTAGTAATTTTTTATCCAATGAAAATTCGTTTGTGTGTGTTTCTGAATCTTTGTTGGAGTAATTAAATCTACTTGATCAAACACAATGTAGCCTACATACCGGAGTGTTTATTGAATATTTTTTTCGCGTTATTTTTAGCGTTCATTGAAGATATCTAGAGAAGGTGCGTATAAACTTGAGAAGCCCTCACCGGACAATTTTCGAGGTTAATATGTGATTTATAAAAGGTTTCATATTTAAAAGAATGTGTTCATTGAAGTGGATTACCAAAAATTCTAAATCGTGGCGCTTTCAAAGGTGATACTAGAATTGGTTTATAATTATGTTTTTATTTTCAATCTTTAAATATAAATTATTTTGATAATGTTTATAAAATAAATAATTCAAATTCAATAAAATTGTTTAAATCAAATGAAAATAGCTAAATTTTCCACAGTTACTCACAAGTGATAATCATCAATGACACGAAGTTTCTTTATAGAATAACCGTATAATTTTAGAAGAAAAATAACGGATTTTAAACAAAATTCTAAGTCGGTAGCACACAGAGCTATAGATCAAACTCACTCGAAAATAAATCAAAAACCGTATTTATTTCGATTACGTAAACGGAGGACTTAGAAAACGTAGATTTTTTCAATTTGTGCTTTCATTTAATAGCTATAGATAAAAACCTTGTTTTGCTAAATTTTTGGTATTTTTTAAAATGTTTTCCAAAAAATGATTACATCCAAAATGTGTGTGCAGTGTACTTATGTGAGTGTCATTTATCTTCGAAAACTAGGATTGTATTTATTTTGATGGATACTGTTGTACTTTGTTGGTTATTTTCTAGAACTTTATATAAGAATTTTTCATAATTTGATTATTTAAATTTTTTATTTTATGTAAAATTAATTATTGTACCTTTTTGTTACATAATATATTCCATAACATCTCCCATTACGACTTTTATGTCTGATCTGTCATCAACTGTATGCGATGTCAAAGAAAAAAAATACATTGTTACATTGTACTAAAGAGAATTTAATTAAAAATATCCGGAAAAACATTAATAAAAAACTTAATTTTTAATATTGTTTACACGTAATTATCTATTTTGACACTTTGTCTTTGTCTTGACACAATTTTTATTTAAAATGCAAAAGAGTTTTTAATTTCCCAGTTTTCACTTTAGTTTAATTTAGTGAATTAAGTTTTATAATTATGTTTGCATTGATTAGAGCAGAACTCCCAGGGTCCGTAGGCATATGATAAAACAGATAAATTCTCCTAGAAATTATTATTAAGAAAAAGTATGATCAGCATAAAAATATTTTTATATTCAAGGAGCGTTTTACGGTGAGATAAAGTTGCATGGCCCTCAACCAAGAGTTAGACTGTATTTTACAATTAGAAGATTATCCAAAAATCGTGAACATTTAGCAGAATTTTCGTACCGGCATTCTAGCTGGCACTTGGCCTACGAGTGTTGTTAGATGTATATTTGTGGAAGTAAACATTTTAGAGAAATAGAAAGTTTTTAATCCTTTACAGGGGAACTACTTAAGAAATTCTACTTCTGAGCAAACTAATAAATACTTTCACTTTAATAAAACCAGCTTCGAAAAACGGAGTAAAAAGTAATCTTGAATTTAATTAATAATCACTCATTTTCTTTGACAAATTACCTTTCAAAATTGGCAACAACGAATCAATTTTTAGCCTAGTTTATGATTGGATTAGACTCCGAAAGGAAACTAACTGGTGGCAAATACATTATTTATATTACTACTAAATTTAATATTATTTTTGAAAGTACATATAATTTAGATTAAATAAAGTGAAAAATGATTTTTGGCTATTATCTTATGGGATAGTCTTATTTTGTAGTATATTTTTAATGTTGTCAAATAGCCTGTTCAATCGATCATGATTATTTCAAACGACATTAACATCGAATAAGGTAATTCCAGCGTGTAACCACTTGGTATAGTATAGTCAGAGCATCTACTATTCTATAAATGTTATAGTGAGATCATTCACTATGGTATAAATATGATTAGCATTTACTAATGTTATAAAAGTAGATAAATTTTGAGGTTGAGAAAAATTAAGCCAAATATTGAAAATTGCTTTTTGTCACTCAAATTGTGGCAGGAAAAATGCATTTTGAATATATAATAATTATAATTATTATAATGAAGTTTAATCTCCGTTGGGCAGGTATACAGTCTATAACAGACGCTACCCACATCATTTTTTGTAATCTTTATTTATTTAAACTATATCCGATAATATATTATACAATTCAATTCAGGATATGTATGGAGGCGGTTACTTCGTTCTTATATAACCGACGATAGTGTGATTAATCAGCCTCCCCATTAGTTATAATGGATCACATTGCCGCTGCCTGATTCGAACACGCAACCTCCCACTCAAATTAGCCTAGCTTGTTGAGGTGTTAGTGCCTTTACTCACACGTCTTCTTAGCCTGCATTACAGATATAAAAATTAATATTTTTAATATCTTATACTCTCTTTTTAATTCTGTTGAAAGTTTTTTGTGATATAATAGAAAATAGTTGCGGAGACAGTAAGTAAGTTTTACATGTTTTAAATAGGAAGTGACCCTCAGACCCTCGACATCGCGAACATTGACCTTGATTATATAGCGATCAAAATAAAGCCAAAAATGTAACTTCAGGATCGCATAGTTAACGTTATTCTGATTCCGTGAAAAGAAATCTGTTTGTTTTTCCACGCTGGAAAAACCTTAAGAAATTATACAGTAAACACAAAGAAGTACAAATATCCACACTATGGTTGCATAGATTAATCATACTAAATACAATTACATCCATATAGATAATTATAATCATAATGCAATGAAAAATTCATGTTTAAACATGTAGATATATAGTGGGATGACCATGGAACATGGCCAGATGACCACAAACATATAAATTAAAATCAATATTTATAAATAAATCATTATTTATTCAGTACTCAGTGGTGTATATATATATATATATATATATATATATATATATATATATATATATATATATATATATATATATATATATATATATATATATATATATGTATATATATATATATATATATATATGTATATATATATATATATATACATATATATATATATATATATATATATGTAATAATAATCATAATAATATAATACTAACCATTAATATGTATGTCAATTTGATAGATACTTTTGATAAAAATTATTATTAATATTAATGTACATACCATGAACCTATATTATATTTATGGATAGGTGAGTAGTACTATGAATAACACACGAACTTTAAAACAATAGATATATATAAAACCATATTATAACATATTGTATAAGCACTAATTTGTAGAGCAAGTGTTAACTATGTATACAGGTGATCGGTTGAAATTGTTCATTCAAAATATTTATTGAACAAAACGATTTAGTGATGAATAATTCAAGTAGATATGTATTGCTTGAAATGGGAATTCTTACGGTATTATTTCGAGAGAAATAAAATAATTTTCTATACTAGAAATTGTTTATACCACTGAGTGTATTTTTTTTTTGGGAAACAGTCTTTTTTAAACGTAATAAATGGAAAAAAATGACTGAATATAATAACTAACAGAGTTAATTGTTTATATACTCGATATATAGTTAAATATTAATTTTGGACCTATTTTTAATAATAAGCATTCATAAACATCTAGTCGTCTCTACAGCTGTTAATATATAATTATGTATTGTATTTATAGATGTGCTTATTAGCTAAATTTGTGCTAAAATTGTGGCGCTTTTTAAGAAAAAAAACATTTTAAGCAAAAGTTTATTTATTTTTTTATTTTTCTTCTATTTTTTATGGATCCTGGACTCAGAGGACCTAAGAACCGATTTTGCTCATCGGTTCGCAATCTTGATGACAAACAGACAGATGGACGTGCGGAAATGGACTGATTAGGTAATTCCATCAAAAATGTTTTTTCGTTTAAGAAATATTTTTTCGAACAACTTTTCATTTTTTTTTTGAGTTGAATTGGATGTTTACTGGTATACTTCTTTTACAAAGTAGTAAAATAATGTAACAATCATCCAAATCGAAATATACAGAATCGTTACTTTTTCTTTTTGTTGTGTAGTTTTTTTTCGTAATATATATACAAATGTTTCCAGCGTTATTAAAAATACGGAAATACAAAATTTGATGAGAACATATCCAATTGTTATTTTTCATAATTTGATAAAAAAAAAAAAAAACGATTTTATTGTATATTAAATTTATACGGAAAGAGGACCACACGTACAATAATCTATTATCATATTACTAAATATGTCACCTACAATGGAACCGGATATGATCACACATACATTTGGGGATAAATAAATATCTATATGCATGTAAAAATGTGGATATATTATAGAAAGAGATACGTTTTAAGAGATAATTTTTGACAGAATGGATAAAAGATTTTCCGTTTTCCTATATATATATATATCATACGTATTATAATTATTTTGAATGTTCAATGTTATGATATTTAAGGAATATCTTGAAAATGCATATAAATTTATCGAGAAATTTTCCATACAATGTTATATTTTAGTCTGGTGGAAAATAAATTTTCCATATTTGAAAATTTAATTATAAAAATCATAGATTGAAAAAAAATTTAATTATGCTGTAGCAGTTTAGGGGAAACCTGAACTTATGTTAGATTTCTTAATACTTATACAAATATTTAAATACAAATTGTTAAGTAATTATTCTAAAACTGTATGGTAAAGCGTGAAAGAATATTAAGTGGCATAAGTGCGTCTAGTCGAAAAAAAATTTTAAATTTTCTAATTATAATTTTATAATAAATTTATTGGGCATAAAATATCAATTTAACATAAACCAAAAATGTTGATATTCAGTAATCACAACGGCCATCAAATTCTTTTCAGGCGATACTATGGTTATACTTCATACAACTTCATTACTGAATTGTTATAGAAGCCTGTGGATGATATATTATTTTGCAATGAAAATTTTTCACTATTTATACGATTTATATTTATATCATTAAATGCATATCGTTCCCAATCGTTTACTGTGCCTAGATACAAAACTTGTCTATTCAAGTTTTGAAAACATCACAAGCTACATAAAGGGTAAGACATTGCACACAGTATTTTGTAATAATCATTTTTACACAGTTCTTCTTTTGAGACATAAGCGCTCTCTTGCTAAGAAACAATTAAAAGTAATAATTGCATGACATATATTTTAAGTTAGTACCTCAAAAATATAGAAAAATATTTTGAAAAACGTGAAATACTTGACTATAGTATTAAATTTTTAAAAAGAATTTTTTGAAATTTCAACGAGATATTCATTTCATATTATAATAAACAGTAATTCTATTTCTATAGAACATCTCTCTCTACGATGAACACTTTTATGTAACGTGTTTGCTACATAATTTATCACTATTTATGGTGTATTGTAAAGTAAAATTTTTGACATGTTATTTTCAATAAATATACATCACATCATCAACATATTATCAATGATCTCATCAGCATATGGAAAATATATTTTTCATCCATTTGTAATGAAAATTATTTCAATATTACTTTCGATGGCGACCTCAATAACCTAAATACTTTTTGAGGACAGACAACATATTTTTAATATATTTTCCCACTCCCAGGATATTAGGTTGGGTTCGATCGAATAGTGTATGTAAGCATATCGCAATACTCATCGATGGAACATTTTTTTTATCTATAATCAATTTCATAACATTTTTTTACATGAGAGTTGCTTAAAAATGAGGTTATAATTATTAAATATATTAAAAGTTAGGGCTGTTGTAAAGTATGATAAACCTAACAATCTTTCACTTATTTATAAGGTACAAACTTACCCGGAAAACGCTGTTTTATCATATAATTAATTTGTAGTGGACTTCTGCGGGTGTCACTCGCAAAGTTTCTCTTCGCATAGGAAAGGGTAAAAAGTAACCTATGTCACCGGGGGATAGTGTAGCTTCCGAACGGTGAAATAATTTTTCATATCGGTACAGTAGTTTTTAAGTTTATCAAGTCACATACAAAAATACATTCATACAAGTGTTTCCTCTTTATAATATTATTAACTTGATAGTATATATAAGTCATATTTTTCCCCTACAATTTACCTCCTTAAAGGTAAAATTAAAAAAAAAAAACTTTGAATGGCATATTTATTTATATCTAATCATAGCCTACTAAGTTTCAAGGTTTTAGCTTTAAAAATGACGTTATTTCTATACAAACTGCCAACTCCTATTTCAACCCCATACAACCCTTTTTTAACATTCAAAAGTAGTCAATATTCTTTCTAAAGCCCTAGACTATTTATGTATCTGTTTCATTTAAGTCGGCAAGAATTTTTATCGACATAAGAGAGAAGGCTATATCTTAGACTCTTAGAGGAACGGCCATTTTTTAAATAATATTTGTATTGGTGAAGCTAAACTTACAACACTGTAACATTAAATGTACACATTGCTTACCTGTGCGCACAGTACCTCAGTCAGCACAAATGTTTATTCACATTATTTCTTGCAGCCTTAAAATTACTCATGAAGGCAATGCTTCCGTTTGTACAATTCACTCCTGTGTTAGCCAAAACTTACTGTTTTTTGTGTTTAAATTAAAAAGAAAAATTATAAAAGCAGTGCAATCGTAAAAGACGATTTTTTTTTCCAAAAAATTCAATTTTGTAATTCGTAGCTATAGAAAAAAGATACAACCTTCAAAAAAACAGCTTCCTAGCTTTAGTCATAAACTAAACAAAATTACTCGAGTATGAATTTGATTTATTTTACGAATATTCAGGAAAACATATTAATAAAATTTCCTAAAAACATAATTTAAAAAAAAAGGTATTTTCACTTTTCATAAAGGATTAAATATTTTTAAATTATGATACAGGATTATTCATTAGAAATAAGTTAAACCGTTAGAAGTAAGAGAAAAAGCAAATATTTTTTCCTGATGATTCTTAGGTTCATTTAAGTTTGCTGCATAAGATCTTACCCATTATGGCAAATGAAGGACTTTTGGCTGTAAAATACTAAGAGCCAGCATGGTATCAGAAAAAGTTTGGATTTTAATATACTTTCACATCAAAATATATTGAGCATAATTAAAGGGCTTGTGCATTTAGAGAAAATTCACAATATATTGCTGTCAGCTATTAGTTCCCGGTCCGATTTCGGTCTGATAAAATAGTATCAAGTAATAATTTGTATGTGCATTCATACTATCCGTACCAGTCCAGTTTCGCTCGAATCCCTTTCCAGGCACGATCAGTTTTGAAGAACATTTTGTTGGAGCGAGATATCAGTGTGAAAAACATGTAACGACAGTGTGAAAGCTTTATTTTGTCAGCAAGTGTATTAATTTATAAATATTAGTTTCAATACTTTAAAGTATTTGAGTGTTTTTGTTTTTTTGTTTTTATACAGTGATTTTCTTCAAAATTATTTCAAACGTACGTTTCAAACGGAATTTTTGTTCATCATTTATTATATGGGGATAGAGGGTGTAATATCCTCCTTCCATTTTTCGTTGCAATAAACTTGTATGCACCCGCATTCTTCTCATTGTTGAAATTTTTCATTTTATGTTGACATGATCTTCTTCGTCAAGTTACTTCTATCGAAATAAATTCTAATAAAAATAAATTAAAAATTATAATTCTTCAATCGAAAAGTTCAATTAATTTTTTTTCACAGAAAATATTACAATAATTTTCTATTGTTATTAATTATTTGCGAGCCAAATATATCCGACTTTGATTATTGACGATTCAATACTGAATCTTGAACTGTGTCAGATTGTAATACAATGTGAACACGATACGACTTTACCAGACCAGGATTAAACGGCATTACGATGTGGATCTACCCTTAAAATTTCTACCACAGTATTGTGTTATGACTTGCCTATGTTACAAAGCACTCATCATTCTTCCTAAGTACACCGATAATAAATAATTAGAAACAAAATATCAAAAAAAATGATTTTAATGTCAAACTGTTACCCTGTACACGTGCAAATCCTTGTCCCGGAATAGAGAACAAAAATAACATTTACCAGCATATCATAATTTAAATCTCGTAAATATAAAACCTAAATACGTAAATGTATAGATAATAAAATCATACTTAAAATAGAACTAATATTTATTTATAGAGCACAATAATTCTTTAAGTAACAACACAAAATATAACACCCGCATTCCTTCTATACTTCTATCTATCTATATATCATTGAAAAAGTTTTATTACTCCTTTTATCATTTATACAACGTATTTCAAAAAGGCAACTTAAATAAGGTCAGAAAACATAATGGTGATGGTTGAACAGATTTATTCGATGGGTTTCTTACTGATACCAAGATATTGAATATAGTTTAGTTCTTGAAAAATTTGAGAAACAACTGTATAGAGCCCGCATTGTTGGTCAATTCTTATTTCAAAGTTTACCTAAATGCTTAACGTAACGTTTCAATTCACAGTTACAACTTAATCATTGTCTTAAGAAAAATCTCAAGTATAAACTTCAATCAAGATTTATTCAAATAGTATTCACAATCGAGTCTTAGGTAAATGATTATAATTATGATTATGATCAAATGATTATGATTATGATAAAATAAATTTAATCAATCCAATTTCTTTAATTTAATATTTTTAAAGTAATTACCATCAATTATAAAATAATGAGAAAATAGCTTCAAAATTTAAAAAATACCCTGAATTTTGTTGCCTATAGCTTTTTAAAATACATCTACGCCTCTTAATTTAATTTCACTATTGCTCATTTCAAAAATCATTTCTGTTTGGCAAATAAATATAAAATAAAAAGGATTACCTGAGGATAAAATAAATATGACGAATTATCCGAAGATGAGAAACCAAAAGAAAATTAAGCAAAAATTATTATTTTGTGTTTTTTTGTCCACGATTTTTTTTGGGTCAGAGATAGATAACTCAACTAATTTTTTTGGTTTAAAATATGGCCACTCGAATAAAGCAATTATTTTTTGGTGGTTTTTCGAACTTCACTTATAGCAAGAAAATAAATTATTATACATAAAAATAGGCATAGAATATAGGTAGAACAAAACTATGAAAAGAGTATCGACAAAAATTCATTCATAAAAATACAAATAATTTTTGTTTCAAACAACTTATCGAAACAGATGCTACACAAATAAATTTCTTAAATCTGACTAATATAATATAATGTTTATGTAGAAAAAGGTATATTGTGTCGAAAAAGTAACATGACGAGAACTATTGAAATTTGTTCATTAAGTTTGTTTTAATCCCATGTAGACTTCGAAAAAATGTTTCAAATAAAATTTGATAGTATTTCTCGACAAAATATATTTGTGTATAGTTTCAAAGTGTTGTAAACTATTTTTAAAATACTCTGTAAACGGTATAATATACTAATGAATTATTTCTCATTGCGTGATATAATATAAATAAATAAATAAACATGCGCTCATTTATTTCTTCGAAGAAAAGTTCACTACTTTTTCATAAGATAGATAGTAACTGTAGGAAGTAACTAGGTATGGTATGTAAAATTCTGTTCAATAAGACTCCGCAGTGGCAGCTACATAAATATATTATTATTATTGTTGTTATCATTTTATTTTACTCATAAATTTTAATTGTTTTTGTGTTTATGTTTATTTTGTATTATATATACAATATACAGGGATGATAAACAACAATTCATAACGTTACTCTGATGGGAAATGATGTTACGACGAATATCATACCTGTAGGAAATATTATATTGAAATATATTCTTCATGCAAATTTATTTTTAGAATATATTTGTAATAATAGTAAATTGTGTAACATACATCAATTATTTCGTAGAAGAAAAAATCTCTATCAACGAAAATATTGTCAACAAATTTGGCAAACAAATTGACGAAAATACGTTTCAATCGGTTTTGTCAACAAGAAGAAATAAATTAATATAAAAATATGCATTACAGGAGCTGCGAATGATAAACGAATTATCTTCTTCAGAATGTATTCATGCTACTTAATAATAACTTGCTATAACTGACTATGTCTCATCAAAATATAAAAGCATAGCTTTAACATCCTGATTATTTAACTAAATTGAATTTTTTTTTTTTTTAAATAGTTATCAGTCCATAAATTGTATTCTATTTCAATTTACGTGTCTTAGGTATGATTCAAGAAAATTTTATTCATCTTTTTGATGATCAAATAAAAATAGAATACGTTTGCAGATTTGTTATTTTATATATTATATAATATTTTCAAATAAAAATTTATTTTAAATCCAATATAAATTATATTATTTATTACCTATTGTATACACGTTTTGTACATGCTTTTATAATAAAAATAATTCATTGGAGAATTATTCGAAAAATATACAAATAATGTTTGCCTTGTATTCTGATACATTATAAAATTACGTATTCTATAGGATCACCACACATGTGTTTTTTCAGAATTTGCTATGCATTATTTTTAATAACATTTTTAATTACACTAAAAACAACAATAAAATATAATTTCTTTTATCGGTTCATTGTGTTAATTTTTTATGAAAAGAAATTTTTTGAGAAATGTTAGTTTTTTCGTCAACGTCTTGACAATAAATGGATAGTATGTGGATAACGTCAATACTTGAAAACGTTGAGAGTATGTGGACGATCATCAACACGTTGACGAAAACGACGAAAGCGTGTATAAAGGCATTGAATATTTTTATATACTATCGGGCACTAATAAACGTTTTGCATTTTTAAATTGTCAGTTATGGGTTCGAATCTAAGCAGCGGCAGTTCCTTGTGACCATTTACCTTTCGAAGTCGGTCGAACTCCCATCTCATCCTTCGCTAAAAAATTGATTGGTTGTCTTCGACTGAAAAAAGTCGTCATAAGGATAAAATTTTAAATTTCTTACTTTTTAGTCTATTTTTTCGAAGACAGTTTTTTTTTTTAATTTTCATTTTTAGTATTTTCTGCATTAAATGTAAACTCTTATTTTTCATAATTTTCATCACATCTTTAAAAAAGTATTAAAATTTTCATTAAATTTTATAAGAATTATATAACTAAAGTTAAATAATACATTTACATATTATAATGATACAAAAGTACTTATATTTAACAATGAATAAAAGTACCACAAACTACCAGTGACGATGATGATGACTTATTTCATCAGTTTATAAAGCTCATAAAAAACAAATTAAACTTTGTGTAAGTTGACACCAAACTTACTAACTTACTTACTAACTTACTTACGGAAGGTACTAAATAGCAAATAAACTTCAATATTTGATAATATGTACTTTATGTTTGTAGATGGGATAGGTTGAGATGTTAAGTAGTTTGCATCGTTTTTAAGAAGCAAATATATATGTGAAGTATAAATAGAAAAATAAATTCTTGATTATATATACTTTGTGTTCATAGATAGATAGGTTCAGATGTTTAATACTTTTCTTACTTTTTAAGCATCGAAGATGTAGTTAAAATAGAAAAAAATTCTATTTTTGCATGATATTCTACACCCCCCCCCCAAATTCCCACTTCGATTTGTAAAGCAAAATAATTATTATAATCAAGAAACAATTAAGTAATTTTTTCAGATATATTAATTCAATTTTGGGAATAGTTTCAGAGTAATATCTGTATAAATATATGTTCAAGTCCCCTTCCAGGAGTATTATTTTAAAATCAAATAACTTTATTTCTGGAAACAAAGTACTGATTTCCTGAAATCTTAGAGATAACACTAAGAACTAAAATTCTGAAGTGGGAAACAAAAACCCTGAGCTATAGGAGCGTCGTTCAAACATAAATATACTCTTTGAATTGTTGAAATTTAAAATCGGAAATTGAAAAAGATCAATGGTCTCAGTAAAAACCTAAGTAAATACGTTTTTTAAATAGCCCGCAAAGAAAGAATATAAAAAAACCTTTCCTAACGAATCACAAAGATAACGAAACGCAGAATAATAAACAAGACATTGTTTATTATTCTGATTGGAAGTGTCCAACATAATAAAATTGAAAATATTTCAGATAAAATTAAATAATTAAATATTTGATCATAGTTAGTATATAGACGGTACACTGCCTAACTTTTTATTGAAAATTCTGAAATATGAGCCGTTTTCGAAGCTAATAGAAAAATTCATTGCGTCAGTTTCAAGTTGACGGAAGCAAGCATTTTAATTATGTAATGGAAAAATAATTTAGCAAAAAATTTAAAATTTTGTCCAATACCTGAAAAACGAATTGTAGAAATTTTCAGATGGTTGGACAACTAACAACCAGATGTAAGTGATATAAATTTAATAGTTTTTGAATTTTTATTGATTGAGCTTTCAATTAAAAAAAAAAAATTAAATTAAATAAAAACAAAAGTCTATTGGAAGAAACCAAAAAGTTTACAGACTCCGAAAATGAAAATAACCCGTTTTCAGATATTCCGAAAAAGAAACGAGTACTAACAATAAAAAAGAAAAATGTGAAGTGACAACAAAACATATTTTCGTCAATCATTGTCTGAAAGAATCATAATGACCTAATTTTCTTCTCTACAAAGAATATAAGTTTTGGTAATTTGACAATATTTGAAACGTCATAGAACAATTTTACTAAAGACACTCATACTAAACATAAAATTACTAGACACAGAGAGTAGTTAATTTACTTAAAACGTATAGGTATCAAGTAAAAATAAAAAAAAACCTAAAGTGTATTTTTAATATAATGATGATATGATAATAACCGTTATAGAAAACATTCTTTTGCACTTAAGTAATGAATAGAACATATGTAAATATTTACATGGTTTGTTATATAGTTCGAACCAAACCTATAATTATGAAATAAAATTTACATGATTTTACATAACAATATTATTGCGTGTAATATACGTCGATTCGATATGGATATTTAAATTAAATGTAATTAATTTATCATTATAAGTATTTAATGTTTTTTTAATTAAGGTACAAAAGAGCAAGTTTGGAACTATGAAAATATGTTCCAAACATCTGGTTTACGTGTTGTTGTGTTATTTTTCACATTTTAATAAATAATATTACATCGTTTACATGCGGATGCAATTCTACCCTTTGGGGAAGAATTTCAAATCCTTTCTTATCGGATTCCCGGTATTTAGTGTGCACCCGGTACATTATATGGACCCGCTATTTACCTGGTATTTGCTGGGGTACAACCGGGAACAATGCGATATGCACACTTTATATAGTTGACAGTTCGACATACTGCTAGTGAGAAGAGATAAAGAAGTTTTATTTTGAATTTCAAAATTAGATTTTGGTTTCTATGGAAATGATGATTTATAACATGTGAGAAAAAAAAAGACAAAATATGTTTCATAGCTAGGAACATTTTGTATTCGAAAATCAAATTGTCGTTTATAGTATTTTCCTTTACTTATTATTTATATTTAAACCTTCCCTGAACTTTCACGAATATTTCAAGACCAATATTAGCCAAATCGGTTCAGCCATTCTCGAGTTTTAGCATGACTAACGAACAGCAATTGATTTATATATATATAGATAGATAGATAGATTACAAAAAATGATATTTAATTACAGTTATTGGGATGCAAATTTTAGAAGAAAAGATGAATGATCGATGAAATTGCATTATTAATTATTTTTAATTGATAATATAAATAGTTTATATAAATAGTCATTTAAATTGGTTAATAAATTTTAAGAAATGTTAAATTATATACGATTCCCAGTATTTCATAACAATAGCAACGAAACAAAAGAATTTAATGCACGGTGTCTATAATTGTGAAAGATCAACTAGGATCATTGAAAACAATCGAAAAAGCATAATACTAGTTGAAATGCCCTTGAAATATTTTTATTGGCTAGATAAAAAAATTAAATTTGTGGCGAAACAATTAAAGAACAGCTCAATCCTACTAAAAAAAAGTAGTTTTGTAAAATTTTAATTTAGACCCTAAATTTTAATACATATTGTCATTGAAAGGCCTCGAGGTTGCTTAATCCGGCTCTGCTAGCGGTGCACTATTTGTAAAAATAAGATTCAGAGAATTAGGTTTATATCTCCATTTGTTAAATAAATCTTTCTATTGAAATATTTGACAATTTAGGTAAACATTATTCTTAATAGTCTTTCGATGTATTCTTCTACCACTTTCTATACATTTCTTAATATAATAACGTTAGTTGCTTAAAAAAATTCTAGACAAATTGAATTATAAATTGAAAAGCCTATTCATTATATTTTCAATAAATACATTAAAAAACCTACATTTAAAAAGTTAACTGATAGCCAATGGCATGATATCAAGTTCAAATTTATTGATTTACATGCCCTTGAGACGGCTGGCTGTAATGTAATTATTTCTGTCAGTATTTTTTTTTTCTCTTCTACTCTATTAAAAAGTCTGTCAATATTAGTTTAATAGACTTCTAAAATAATTAAATGAATATTCCTATGTTCATTTTATTTTTTACTTTATTTCTTGTTAAACTACTAAATTATCTTAGTAATTATGTTAAAATGACTAAATTACCTTTATTTATTTTATGGTTATAAAATTTTCCTTAATATTAATAGAAACTACCCACCACTTCGATTCATATATCTTACAGTTAATGGAAAATACTTAAGGACGTTTCAGTGTGAAACAAATTTTAGTTATTTTTTATAGCGGATTCAGAATAATTGTATGCGATTCGGTAGTTGCAGAATTTTTGGCCGTTTAGATTGTAAAATAATTAAGTTCGAAGCTCGCGATTTCGTGGGTTACTTTCGATTAAAAGCATGTAAAGCTTACTGGTACTATTACCGCTATTTTCTGTAATATAACAAAAACTTGAAATTGAAACTGAAAACAGAATTGTAAAATAGTAGGAGACAAAGTAAAAAAAAAACACCACGACATTTTATTTACCTGTTATAGTTTGAGTATTACAAGTGCAATTTTTACATATTTCAAATTCAGAGCATTATTAAACACTGTTATACAGTAAATGCTCTAAACATTATATAACACTCGATAAACACTCGATAAACAAGATATTAACCACTCTGGCTATACTATACCAAATGGTTTTATGCTGGAACTACCTTAATTAATCGATATTAAAGCAGATATTTATAAAATTGTTATATCTAGAAACTAAATTATTCGGTTTAAAGTATATTACGCAACGTATATTTACCATTAATAAATAAATACACAAACCAATAAGATATAATGTAAACATATATTTTAAATGTTTTAGCACTGGTTGAAATGAAATTAGGAGAAAATTTTCAGAAATGGTCAGCAAATACTTCAACTTGTTTGCGTATTAGTTAAAACGATGATTTAAAAACGAGAGCAAGTTGCAATAACATTTGAATAATGTGTATTTAACCAAATAATAGCTTGCAGCTTGGCCATAAAGTTTGCAATTGCGGGATTTACAAATGTCTATCTTTATCCCGTAATTAGTAGAAGAAAAGTTCAATCATGCAGACAATCGAGTCGCATATCAATTAATATCATCGTAAAAAATTTACTCTTCTGAAGCATAATTAATATTAATCACTTTTGCTGACGGAAATAATTTTACCCCGATTCCAAAGTTCTTTGGAATTTATATGTTAGCTTTCTCCGTAAGTTCAAAGATTTTCATTTCTTAAATCTAATATCGATCTAACAAACACAAAATTCACATTTATTTTATGATTAATCGACAAGTTTTCGAAATATCGACCTTCTTATAAAATTTCATTATATTAAAAACTACGCATTTAATCGGTACATAAAGGATATTTTTGAAATTTATGGATTAAAATTGCTTTACGAATGTGGTTTTAAACAAAAAAAAATATATATCGAGCCCTTTGAAAATATCCAGAAAATAGACTAAAATTTTTGTATTATGACTCGACAAAGCTCGAGGTTTTCATCCAAAATTTGAAAAAATTGGTTCCATTTGATTAGATACGTAGTTTTTGAGATATAATTTAAAATTTTTTCAAGGTAGCCCCGACATCTTTACAACACAAACCAGAGACTTTTTTGTGATATTGTGGTCATTTTTGATTGGCCGGGCATAAAATTACAAGAAAAGTCGTTCAATTCAAGGACTCAAAAACTATCTTAAAAACTTACTTTTTCAACAAAATTTCGGACTGATTCCGTTATACTAGTTGTAGAAAAATTAGCCTGCCATTTTTCTAAACGAAATAGATAACAGCTTACGAATGTTCAACGGATCTTATGGTGGGAACATATGGTCTATTTTGTTTTGATTTTAGAAGTTAATAATTTATGAAAAAAAAATATAAAAAAATCAATACTATATATTTTTCTATGTTCAAATCGATTCAAATTCCATCACATTGTATTTTATTGTAGAATGAAATAATAAACTTCAATTTACACTTTGCTAAAAATAAATATACTTCAAAGAACAGGATTGCCAATCATTGACATACTATACAAATTTGTACATATCAAATGAAATAAAATTTATTCTCCCCAATACAGTACTAAAAACTTCGAACTATAAACTTCTAACGAACTCTCATACATACACACAATTTGGTATTATTGTCGAATATGTATTATTTGTTTGAAAATCAAAGTATCTACGAACAATTTTCGAGCCAATTTCCTTTTTTACCATCCTCTTTATACACACCTCTCCTATCACCCTACCACCCATTCCTTAATCCATACATACATACAATATACTATAATTCAATCACTGCTAAGAAGAAAGTTAACAACATACTTGTATCAAACTGAAGTAAGTCACAGTACACATACGTAAGCGAATAGCCCAAGCAACCAGGCAGAAGAATGTACAGAATTTAGTAACATCTCCACAGTAAGCGTGGCAAGTAATATGTATTCCTAGAGCCCGAGGGATTTTCATTGTGGCCCGGAACTGTACCTTAGTTTTTTATGTATTTTTGCCTCTTGAGTTCGAATTCTCTTAGGGGAGTGACGAAAATCATACTAAAAAGTAAGGGTGAAAAAATTTAACTTTCCTCTCCTGGAAAACTCCTAAAAGCTATCATATTCTTTCGAAGGGTCTTACGGTGTAGTGGAATGATATAATACTTACGGAAGGTAAGGATACAAGAGAGTGGGGTTTACCGGTACACCATGACTGCTGGTAAATGTATCTCAGTGAAAGAGAAACAAAAAACATTGCTGTCCAGATATTGCAATTATTAGATGCACATGGATCAGCTATTTTTTGACGCTCCATTGGAAGTTTCGCTTCTCTTCATTAACTTTGGATGCTATTCCTAAAGCGCTCAAATGACTTGATGCATATTTTTTCAATTTACTTTAAAACTCTCTATATGGCAATATTTTGAAGAGAGAGATTTATTAAGAAACAAGTGAAGATAATAACTAACAGAGTTAGTTGTTTATATAATTATACATATACATGCATAATAATAATATGTATTGTTATTATCTATATGTGTATATTAGTTAACTTTGAGCTTAAATTGTGGACCATTCTAACATTTTACGAAAAAATATATCGAACATTTTTTTTGTTTTTGAAGTGTTCTTCTATCTCTTAAGTTTAAAAGTTAAGTCAAGAATCTTTGGACCCAATGGGCGAACTTAAACTGACTTTTTGTGTTTAAAATACGTCACTAAAATTTCAGTTCTTCTCTTTTCAGCTTTCTATCTCCTTTTGTTTTTGAGATATCTGATGACGGATGGACAGCCGGAAATTGACTAATTATGTGTTTCTATGAAAATCGATAACAAAATTTGTTTGTGCGGTCAATATAATGAAGCGTTACAAACTTTAGATATAAATTAATATACTCTGACATAGTACATATGTCGAGTATAATAATGCCTATTTAGTTAAACAAAGTATAGTTATCATCTAGCAACAGGCGATTGATGCAATTTTTTTCATGAAAATAAAAGATTTTATTAAAGTTTCACAAGGCAGCATTTATTGGAAATAAGTCTAAGAATTGTAATGGATTTCAAGAAACATTTTAAATGGATTCTATTTTTAATATAGTTGTATTCACAAAAGCAGGATAACAGGAATCTAGTATACAAGAAATGCTAGAGATCAATCAACCACAGCGGTCCCTCTGGCGCCAGGATTATCTTCACCGTAAGCGTGGTGAATACTATTGGTTTTAGAAAAGTTATAGTCAGTAATATTATTGTACATCAATTCAATTTAGGTCGGGCATAGATTTTCTTCTAAACCAAGTCATCGTATATCTCTTAACATAATAATATCAGTTAAACTATCTACGATGACTTTTCTCTCGTATCTTGTATTTGTGATAAGGATAAGGATCTTGAGGTGGAATCCTTACTGTATAGTGAGACAAAAAAAAAAAAACTACACACAAACAGTTTATACTATAGTTTGGTGTGATAAACTTATACTTACAACTTTTGGGTGAAAATATCTTCGTCGAACATAAGTGTCGCAATTCAATTTAGGTTAGTTATATTCTCTTAACTTTTTCACAAGTTTGATTTTAATATAATATTATTTTTCATTGAATCAAAGTACTTTTTTTTTCCGTGAATTGATTTCAGTTGATTGTTGATTTATTTTATTTTCGTGAATATATTTTTCAATATTGTTTACATGAATAACCGTAAAAATAAAAATTGATCTTTTCTATATAGTTTTTCATTTCTACTCTTATAATATTTACTTTAAAATTAAGTCGATAGAAAATTTAAAATTTATTAAACTTTTAAAAATCAAATAATTTTCTAAATTTATTTCCAATTAGATATTGTGCACAATTTTATAAAAGTCTTTAACATTTAAAACATTTAGTTAATAAAATTTATGAAAATCAAAATAACAAATGAGGATATAAAATATGGCCGAGAAGCAATAATTTAGCTTTTTTTTTAACAAATATAGATAGTTTCGATATCATTTTTGAAAAAAAAAAATGTAATTAAAAAACCGATTTAATTATTTGTCTTGGATATTTATTTATTTGTCTTGGATATCATTTAATGGCTTACTACCACATGTATTTTAAAGAAGATTGGCCTACTTGTTATATTTCTATGCACGTGTTCCAATTTACCAACAGTATTCCAACTTTGGTGCTTTTAAATTTGAGAATATTTGAAATAATTTTATAATAAAATTCTATCATTTTTCAATTACTTTAGCCACGTTTAAACCTATAAATTCTATTTGACCACACACAAATATTAATTCAATGACACACACTCATCTCAGATATAATGTAATAGATATAATAGGCACTCATGAATCAAATTGACATTATTGTATGAGAACACTCACTTACCTAAAACAATAAGATGAATTGGTTTCGCTGTCATCACATAACCAAAAGCATCCTCCGCTTCACATTGCCATTGTCCATTATCCTCTAAACGTACATTATTTATATATAATTTACCAGCACGATCACGTGTATATCGATGTCCAGAACCAGGATGTACACTCGTTGTACTTGTCAATATAATACTATCAATAACTTCACCATCTTTTAGCCATATATTATTTGTAAAATTAATATTCACATCACATTTTAATGTTAACTTCTCATGTTGATTAATATATGTTATTTCATTTTTATTTACGATCACTGTTTGCTGCTGTTTATGTGGATTATTAGTGTTTTTATCATGTTCGAATGTTGCTATGTTATCGGAGTTGCCGCTACCATCATCATGTATATTGGTGTGTGGATTCTGTTGAATTTGTGGTAATGCAATTGGTTCTTCAATAATATCATCATCGTCATCGTCAACATCAATTTCATCATCTTTCCGTCTTGTTGGTATATCATCAACGTCTCGAATGTTTCCTGTAAATATATATATCAGAATTAGATTTTATCCACTAATTTAAGCTGACATGGTATGATAGTTTAGACCAGTGATTTTGAACCTTAGCAAAAAAACAATACATAAAAAATTAATTAAGATGTAATTTTATATATATTGATAGTGGTGTCGACAAATTTTGGAAATTATCAAAAGTACCACGGAGCAAAATTAAGATTTAGAATCACTTGACTAGACAGTTTAAATAGCCGTTAGTTTTAGACAATTAGAAATAGTAGATTAGTTTTCTAGAAACTAGGTTTTTTGGGATTCAGTAAGGAAAGTAGTTGTATTTAACATCTCATCGGGGATACCAATTTGAGTATTTTTGAGTATTTTCCAAAATAAACCAATTGGTATTGGTATAAGTGAGGTCCCTCTGAAAGTATTTTCGAAATGTATTTCAAAGCAGAACGTTGCCACTACGTCACGAGTGCATTGTGGCTTAGTGAGTAAAGACACTTATACCTTCACCCATTTGACTACTTAGACTGGAAGTTGCGGGTGCGAATAAAAGCATAGGCTGTTTGATCAATTATATATTAAAAGGGTTAAGTTGGTTGATTACACTTTCGTCGATCGATAAGATCGAAGTAACCGGCACCACCAATAACATAATAACAATATATTTGCCATATTGTGTTAGAAGGCATTCTTGAATGTTCTACAGGAGGTTACAGAAAACCAAAAGATCTAGGTACAAGGGATGCGTTTGCAGTTCAAATCTTAATATCCTGTAATCTCCAAATGCGAGCGCTCTGTTTCTCTTCAACTTATTTTAAACGTAGTCACAGTATTAAGTTTCTTAAAATTCCAAAACAAAGCATAAGCAATCAGTTGAAATGAAAGAAGACTGAAAGAGGTATTTGAAAAGTGAGTAAAATTACTTAAAAAAAGATATTCATGAGAAAGAAAGCTAAAGTATCTTTTTAATAATTCATCATTACAAGAAAGTACTCGGGTATCTAAGCATATGTGAGAGGAACGAAATGTTAATAATGGCAATTTTTCAAACCTCAGAAGGAATAGTATGAAATTTCGAAAGAAATTATTCATGAGTTTATTTCATTAATATAGTAGATGAAGTATTCATTATTGGTTTGAACTATAATGTTTGAGAAGCTACCCTTAAAAACTCAAAATTTCCAAATTATCAAGATTCACCAAATTTTTAAAAAAATTTAAATATTTTAATTTTTGACAGTCTGAGTGTACCTCTTTCATGCATACTTGTACTACAATAACCCATCGCTACAATGAATAATTTTGTTGAATAACTGCGTACATATCAGTCATCGACATAAGAACCTGTGCTACCGAGGTCGGTATAATTGTAGTTTATCGTACAAACAATATTCACCTCACAAAAACCTCATTGCGGTTGAGATATGGGTATGATATTTCTAAGCCCTACAAAAATAGTAAAGCATAAAATTTTATATTAAAAAAATACAATATGTTTTTGGCCATTATTAAAAATAATTATTAAGCATGTATAAGTTTATTCAATGTAGTTATTTATATGTTGAGAGAATTTTGATAAAGCCTATATATAATACGTATGCAAGTAATACTCGTAGTCGGATATATTCGATACAAGTGTTGATATATTTATAAATTTGTAATGAGTAGCATGCTGTAAGGCATTCATATAACCATGGAAACAAGCTAACTAGTTTGTGGCTGAGGCTTAGGAAACTGTACAGACAACATACATTTCCTCCTATGCAGCAATCAGAAAGTCAATGTCCGAAATATCGACACGATTGATTGATTTCGAATAACGATGTATACGATATCAAAAACGACAGTTAATATTTCCAAATCATTGAATTCAACAATATCAATCATTTAGAAACTTTTTAAAACTTTGTTCAAATGGGAATAATCTTAAAGAGAACTTCGAATCCTGGCCAGATTAGTTACGAATAACATCTCTTGGGAATATAATTAAAATTAATGCTGATGATGGCTACTTTATAATCTAAATATGTGTTAATATAATACAAATAAAAGTAGATCTAGGAAATTGGAACAAAAAGTGATATCTATTTCGTAGTTCAAACACTTATATGTTGTACTTTAATGTACTTTTATTTGGATTTAATACTTATATTTCACAATCGTGAAATAAATAGACTTGAATACAGTAAGATTTTCAGTTATTCCATTAAGGCAATTTTTTGCGGTCTAACATAAGGTCGGAAAAAATTTTTCTTAATGTTTTGAGAATAAAAATATGTATTCATACGCACTAAAAATCCAATTACTACTAGCCGTATTCAATATGTCTGCTAAGTTAATGAAATATCTTGCATTAGAAGGAAGTCATATAACTTCTTCATTCAGACATAGTCAGAAAATTTCAAATTTTCAAACAGGCAATTGTTCTAGGCACTTTAGCTATGAAAGCTTTCAGAAGTTATGTAACGTATAAGGAAAACAGTAAAATTTTACCCGATTTTCGTTTAATGTTTGACTATACATGCATGTACCGGACTTTGATCGTATGAAAAATAAATAAAATTTTTTCTATATTTATTACCGTTATTAATACTTTTTTCTCCACTATTTTCTCCTTGCTGCTGTTGCTGTTTCTGCTGTGATGATAAATGAAATTGTTGTTGCCTATTGTCATTATTATTTGAGGTAGAAGATGACGAGGATGATGATGACACCCATTCTGTGGAGGATGATGTTATTTTTGCTGATAATAATGATGTTGATGATGATTCAACAATATTCCGTGTATGACGATGTGTTTGTGTTGTCAATTGTCGATGTGACATATGCGAGGTGGAGGCAACAGCAGTTGTTGGTTTGTCTGTGGGAAAAGAGAAAAAAATGAATATATAGAGATACACAATATATTTATTTCATATTTCTTGTATTTTATGGGGAAATTTACTAGAAAACTTTATTTAATTAATATGTTATATTGTAAAATTGAAAACTTGGTATTACTGCAGGTAGTGATGATATAGTTTTTCCAATTAGAAATGCTTTAAGATTTCTTTATATAAATTTTCAATAAACAATTTATTATTGCATATTAAAAGCTCTATGTTATTCCGAGTGAAATCCATAATAAAGACCATATTTAAGAGAAAATAGGACAATTATAGTTCATAAGCAGGAGTTGACTTTTTCCACGGCAAATTTTACGTATCGTGTTGGATCGAGAGGTTAAGTAGTAGTAAAATATAATAAGACAAAATATTCAATTTTTTTTTCACTATGCTCAACCAATATGATTATTATTATTATTATTATTAAAACTACATGGATGAAGTTGCAGGTAGCAACTAGTTCTTTTTCTACATGTGAAAAATTGCCAAAATTGGTAATTGGTGAAAATGTAGTTATAGTTATTTTATTGTAAATATCTTACGAGAAAACTACCATTTTATTTTGTTATTATAAGATTTAAGGTGTGACAAAACCTGCAAGGATAACTTAGTACTAAAACTAGCCTGATAGTGGATGTTTCTTTATAATTTGTATCCATTCCGTTAATATTGATTCAGAGTTATTAAAATTTATGAAATGTTAGTATGAAATTGAATGCAACCTTCTAAGTTTGTAAAATTTTATGTAGCCTATGTTCTTTTATTACTGGTTTTACAGCCACAATCATCACAGCATACTAGTTAAGCTAGCAAATATTCAAAATTGAATTGAAATATGCTAACAATTATATACACCAGAATTAATGAATCACTGAAAAAAGTGTCAAGCATATTGCACAGATTTATTTGTAATTTTGATTGAATTGATTTATTTATTTAATCCAAAAAAAACGTAGTGCTAACTAAAAGGCATGTAATTTTGACCATTTGTAACTTCAATTTTGAATACTTTGCTAGCTTGACTAGTATCATCACGGCATCCATGTTTCGCTTATGTATAATTTATATAACTTATTCACTGCTACGGGTACTGTAACAGTCATATAGTACTTCAGAGCTCGAAAAAGTCTTCACAAAAAAATGTCCGGTATAAATGCAAAATGTTTGTTCCACTGTAACTTTCAGACGTATGGTCCGATATTGATGGAATTTGGTAGTCACGTTAATTATTTTATTTATAATGCGTTATAATAATTTTTTTTTTAATAATAAAAATTGGTTTCGATTGCGGTACGTTGAAGTTTGTAATAAGCATTAGAATATTAAATCCAAATATAATAAAGATGCGTTAATTATCGGTTCTGCTTGAGAAAATTATGTTAATGTGATTTTAGTATACCCGTCACGCAGCTACTAGTTTAACACAATTTAACCACAACAAGTACAAGCTGTAAAAGTGTGGCTGGTCAGATTTAAAACGTTCCAAGAAAAATTTAATTAGTATATATGTTTTGAAAATATATTTGTATTTTCAATTTCAGTTTTATTATTAGTTATCAGTTTCAATATTAGTTTTACAAACAAATTACTGGAAACGAATTTTACAATAAATTAAACAAATAATGTAAAAAAATGTTGGGTGAGTTGCACGTATTTTTACAATTTAGTCCTTGAAAAAAGTTAAGCAACTCAATCAATAATTAGATTTCATTTATCAAAAAACTTAAAATTCAAAATCGCATTCGAATATACCTAAATATAATAAAGTCTATTATCATTTTTTATTCCTTTGCAAAAAAGTAATCAATTTTCATAAAACATAAAGTATATTCTTTGCGAGGTCATCAACGTTTTTTTTCTTTATTCTTTGATAGTCGAAGGGAAAACACAGGTTATTGTCAAGTATTGGCTTAGCATTATTTAGTGGTATGGGTTCAAATACATTATACTCAATATATAAATGGATATAAAAAATTCATTTGTTTTTCAATATTATGCTCCATACCTCAGCTGTGTTATATAAAGAATGATTCTAAACAGGTTTATTTCAGAGTCGATGATATCCACAGATAAATAATGGGATAAAATAAAAAATAAAGGAGGTTTGAAATGCATTTTATACTCGACATATATCAACAATGCGAGAGTATATTAATTTTAGTCTAAAGTTTGAAACGCTAGAAAATGTTGACCGCAAAAAAAATTTTTGATATAATTATTCATAAGAATAAAAAATAAAACCAATAAAACAAATAATTTTTTTTTGCGCCTGTTATCAAAATTTTCCCCGTCGCGAAGATATACGTCCAAGAGATGCATTTAGTAATAAATACAACTTTTTTATGGTTCTTTTTATAGTTTTTGAGAGCTTATTATATTTTTGATCGAACTTCTCAAAATTATTATTGTTAATGATATTGCCGAATAGATCACGCATTTCATATATGCTGTTTAAAAAATTACATAGAAATTTTTACTTTGCGTATTATGCTATCATGTCATCCGATAGACTTTATTTCTTGTTAGTGTCTTATTGATAAATAGATTATTTAAACTTCGTATGTGGCGAATTTAAAACAAAATAAGTGTATTTGGAAATTTTCTCCATACATTTATCTTTTCTAAAAATATCTCTTAATATCTTCACTTTTCGTGTCTTTTCGTAAATATTTACATTTTATTACTCTCTCAAATGTATTATTCCTTAGTGTGTAAGTGGATTATTTGAAATAATAAAAGTGATTTGCATAAAAAAGGATACTCATCAAGAACAATTATCAGTAATGTGTATTGATAATTTATTTTTAAAAATACAATGAGATTTTTGGTAACACAATAAATACAAAATTATATAAAAATCATTTCAAAGAACAAATATAAACATGCTAATATTCATTCAAATCATTAACGCAGTATTTGAACCAAAAGTTAGTTTGTACTCAATAGAAGTCCACAAAATCACTGATTTAATCATACAACGCGAACAACACAGTCAAGTTAGTGGTCCAAAAATTGAGTATTCATTTTCCGCAATAAAATAACCAATGTGCTTTTGCCTAATACGTTCATATTGTAGGCATTCCTTTTTTGATTTTCTTTCTTTTTCTGTTATTGATTGTCAACCTATTTCAGTTGGGTGTTCGAATATGATAGATGAGCCTTTTTTGCGTAAATCAAAATCGAAATCATGATAGTGTTCCGTTTTTGCTGTTGTTTTCAGATACCGATATTTAAGATTGCACTATAGGTGTTCTGTTTTGTTTATATTGATTAAATAGAGATTGTTTTCATATTTCTTTAACAAATAGTTGTGTTTGTTCTGTAGTGAAGATCCATCCAGTTGTACTTCTTGTTCCATCAAACAGTTTTTACTTGAGTAAATCAATTATACTTTTCATGATTTTCTGGCCGACTAATCAGTGTTTTGAAGAAAATTAAATAGTATCTGTTTGGGTTCAATTTAAGTAACCTATTCAGCCAATTTACCATTAACGAAATTCGTCGGATTGAATCACAGTATACTTCGGTAGTGACATTATTATTTATAATCACCTATACTTATAGTATATTTTATACACACATAAACAAACTTTATCGATTTTATTTTATATAATATATATTATTTGATATAAATTCAACTAAAAACTACAAAACGATGTTAAGGGAAAGAAAACGGTTGTTTAACATAATTACATAGCATTTATGTTAAAATAATTTGTTACTATTATTTTAATGTGTATAATTAATTTGTGTGTATTTGATACTATACAACAAACAACACTCCACAAACGAACGAACGAATTCCACAAACGAATATTCATTCATTTGTATGTGTTAAAACTATAGAAAAACACACCACCAAAAATACAATTAGAAATAGGTAGGTATAGTATTGTAAATTGTACGAAGTTGGTATTATATTAAGGGCACAAATGTTTTTACAATCCGTACAAAAAAACCCTTTTTTGGGAATATAAAATTTGCATTGTTCTTTCTACAGTCATTATAATAATGGCTTAAAAATTACACGTAAGCGATTCAATTGATAACCAAAGTCAAATAGCGCTGTAAGATAATTTTTCTTTTTCGGTATGCCAAATCATAACTTAAAGAAGATAATATGCTCCGTGAAGAATTTTTGAGCATAACTTTTCTTCTATTCTTTGTTATGAAAATGAATTGTTAGAATTATAACCAATCACCATTTTGGGTACTTTAAGTTGAATAGAGTAGAAACTACATTGATAAAAAATAGATTATTCAAAAAGTGAAAATATTAACGTATTAATTATTAACGTAATAATATGTCAAGGTAGATTATGTTTAGAATAGAGATTTTAACTCGGAAAATATTGAATAAACTTTTGGCGTAGATGTGTATAGAAATACTTAATTATGTCTATTTTGTGTGTCTGTCCATCCGGCTCTCCGTCATCAAGATTACTAAAATGAAAGGGATAAATATCAAATTTTGGTGGTGTACATGACATTAAATTCTCTGTTTTAGTAAAGTGACTTTATTTTTTACCCGTTTATTCGACTTTTCTTTAATAATAAAGTACTTAAATAGCTTACACAATTTAAATAACTAATGTAAACCTAACGCAAATACGCAAAATCGGTTTATAAAATTTTAAAATTTAAGTGAAATAAGTTGCGAAAGTTATATTTTCGGAACAGTAATAGATAGATGAGATTTTTCAAAAATTGGATCTACCCGAACATCACCACTATTGTTTACCGAAATATAAATATAAATATTATAAATATTGGTCAAGTAGTATTAAAGCTATGCGCGTTTGTCTTACTAAGTTTTGCAGTCCGACGGACCAACGGGCACGATACGAAAGTTGTTCAGAAAGTTCAAATACATCGACATACACAAAAAATTCTTAAATCGGATCAACAAATTTTTTTTTTAATTCACAAACACAATACTTCCGATATAAACTTTCTGTACTTTTTTTATTTTAAAGCTTGGATTTAAAATTTATTTATTTTTTATGTGAACCAGTTGAACTCGAAAATAAAACTAGGAGAATGGAGATCTATAGAATCAATGAATACAATAGTGAATTAATAATACAAATAAAAAAAAGACTATTCGTAATGCATACATAGAAAATGCTATGAAATAAATTTGCACTATCATTCAAAATAATTGAAGAGAAAACCATAATTTCATCTACAATATTTCAACAATTCTCTGTATTATTTAGTTACTAAACAATTCATTTAAAATGTTTAATATATATATATATATATCTATATATCTATATATATATATATATATATATATATATATATATATATATATATATATATATATATATATATATATATGTAATATAATATCATGATTTCCTGCTCGGCACTACGAGGCGTCCAACAATAGCATACACATAAATTTAAACGCACCCACAATATACCACCCCATTGTTCTCTCCTGTGGGGTTGCTTTGTATGTGTAATATTATTTATTTCAATTTTTTTTATTTTTAAGTAATTTTTTTATATAATGTTTTAGTTACCAGTGTGTTTATAATTAATAAGTGAAATAAATACCAATTATAGGTATATAATGTAACACATTATATTCATTGAATTTTTTATGTGGCGTTTAAAACATCTATGTACTAATGTGTGTAGGGTAAATGAGTCAAAAAATTTACAGATATTATTAATTTACCCTATTAAATATCTTAAAGAATTCATATGATAAAGTATATTTTTTTACCTCATAACAAAATTTCCACTCAATCGATGAATACGTGAATCTGTTCTGGAGATAAGTGAGTTAATTTATTCGATAATGAGTATTTTCTCATAAATGATAGTTAATCGTGAACCAATCGTCTAATTTCGATGAGGATATGCAAATATAAAGCATTGTTTTACATTAATAATTTGAAATATAATCTTCTATTTACTATAATTAGATACATTTTTTTCCAATATAACTATAAATGGTAATACCTCGAATATCAACATACCTGCGATTGACTGGGTCTACTAACACCGGTGGATATCCGGAATCTGGGTTTCAAAACATTTCAATCTGAATTATTTTTGGTTAATGAGGTCGAATACATTATTTGTGTATAGAGGTTGCAGGGTATTTGAACTAAATTTTTTCGAAAAAATATAATATAGGTCATGGAATGCGTGTTTTTTCATTTAATGAAGGATTTTTTAATTTTTTGGAAATATAATTTTTAATATTTTAAGCTAAAGTCTATTTCTTTAAAGTAATTTGGATATCCATGTTAGTTCAAAAAATTGGATAAGTATAGATAGATTGATTTATGCAATCCACATTTATAAAAAGAGAAAAATACAAAGGCAAATCATGCATTGAAATGGGCATGCATAAGATGGTGTTAATAAATTTTTAAAATGTGCACAAAGGTATTAGTATGTAAATAATAAGCTAGCTCAGGCAAAACCAGTTAAAAATCTATGAAAATATCACAGGATTTAGATTTCCAAAAATGGTCCGAAACTTATAATTAAAAATCAGTAATACTCCATTTAATATTATTGTCGAAAATCCGAAAAAAGATGGACAAAATTTTGATTCTATAATTAATTCACTTAGAAAAACGAAACATATTAAAGCAAATTTAATATAGCTATATTAACAATAAGAATTATCAAAAAGTGTGTGGTTTTTGATGAAAATCCAATAAATATGCAACAAAATTATATTTCATTAGTCAGATTCAATCATCAGAATTTAGACTTATAATAATAATCCAGAACTTATATTCAAAAATCGATAATTCTCCCTTAACGATTTTACAATTTGAAACATTGTAATGGCGTTTATTAACCGAAGTGAAAAGAAAGTAATTTTCCCATATATTTATTTTTTATAATTAACGACGAATAAATTTCATATTATAGAATAATCCGATTTGTAATATTCGTTAATTATTGGATATTTCGAAGTTAGTCCCATTTAAATTTAAAACAAACTTCCACCCCTAAGACAAAAATTGGTGCATATCAAATGTTTAGTGAATATCACACAAATGCATTTTTTTGGGTTATTAACTACGTTCAAAAGTAAAACTAGCATTTTTCAATAAAAATTGAACCGATTTTAATAAGCAGGAAATTATTTATAGAAATTTTTAATTCAATTCATTATTTTTTATTGTTTACTGCCTTGAGAAATATTATTAAATTGAAATTAAAGACTGTATATTTACATAATCTTTAAAAAAAATTATTTTTCAATTAAATTTATAGAATTCAATTTGATGATACTGATAAACAGAATACTTTTAAACATACATAAATGCTTTCATTTATACAAAATGTGAAAGAAAACATCGTATTTGCTGATTATAAATTTTAAGTTAAAACAATTTCTGTATATACATTATAATTGAGAGCTGCTCAAATAATATAAAATCAGACAAGCTCGTAATCACAAAATACTATTTCATTTTCGGTCATAAAATACAGCATAAATAAAGGCACATTCCAACAACCATTCATTCATATTCACACACAGAAAACCTTTTTGAATTTCTGTATATTTATCTGTATATTTGCCTTGTACAGCTGATATCTAAGGGCAGGTCAATAAATTTTTAGAAAAAGATAGAACAGCAATTTTTTTTTTGTATATTTTTTTATATTTTTCAACATCGCCTTCTATTTTAATATACTTTGATGTTCCTCAAAACTTTTTAAGCCTTCAGAAGCATTTTACACACACAAATACTTCTGAAGACTTTGAAAAGTTTGAGGAACGTCAAAGTATATTGGAATAGAAAACAATTTTGAAAAATATAAGAAAATGTACAAAAAAAATTACTGTTCTCTCTTTTTTAAAAAATTTGGATCTTCATTTTATATAAATCATCCGCTGACCCATTTTATTACATTTGAGAAAAAAGTCACTCGGTCAGTCACAATTCAAACTTTTATTGCTCAAATTAAGTCATTGAAACTGCGGTTGTGTTTGTTTTGATAGCAATAGCTCAAATGGCAGGTATTGAATGTTGTTAGGCCAAAGCATATAATTGCATTGATTATAAGGCTTTTGTTTCTCCAAGTGTTGTTATAGTTTTGTATCCAAATATCTCCATTTCTAATGAAGATAGAGAGTCTTTTTGATATTAAAACACTCAGTGACTTAAGACCTTCCATCTCATCCGATTTGAGTGTTTAGTAACCACTCAAATTAGATAAGAGGAGATCAATGCACAGATATTAAACTCTTTATGGGATTTTCTCTGGTCATTCCCTCTTCTAATGAACATGGATTGTTTGTTTTGATCTAATAACACTATCTTTACATATTTTAAATAAACTCAAGTTGTTAACACCAATTGTTGATAAAAAATTGTTGAAAGATGCCCATGAAAAACTGTAGCACCCTCTTCTAGGTTTTCTAAGGATTTATTGATCTGCCTTACTTAATATATATAAATTTCAACAGATATACAGATAGAGAGAAAATCTTTCCATTTAAATGAATACTTTAAATAAAGATTTACCAGATTAAATTGAAAGAAAATCTGTTGGGGATAGTAAGAGGTATAGACATTGTGAAAATGAATATACGTGTTATTATAACATAATATACAACCATATCGTACCCCCTAACGAAAAACCACAATTTACAGTTTTAACCACAATAAATTTGATATAAATTGTATGTTAGTTGGTCAACTATTACATACCAGGATGATAATTTCATATTATGTAATTTGATTGTATATATTAGTCCAGTCTATATATGGTTCTCTAGAAATTCTACCAAACAACACCGATAAGCACCGAAATTGGGTTGTTTATTCTACTAACCCTCTACTTCAAAGTAGTACCAAGAGTTGCGTTTTTGCTTTTCGTCATGCGTTTGCCCTTATAGATGTTAAATCTTGCCAACAAGTATTTCTATGAACCAATTATATTAGTCTATTATTTAATAAATTTATTTATTAAATATGCCGTGAATCCAATCAAATGCAATTCGAGTTAATAATTTTAATAAACATAATGCATTCGAAATATAATAATTTTTACGCATTTTTAGTTCTCTGACACGCATTTTTAGTTTAAGACATGGATCGGGATTTTTACCAAATTTTAATCTTTCGTTTTTTGAAGATATAATTCAAATAAACGTCAATTATTTTTATATTATTGGCACTTCCGCAGCTTAATATTTGACTTGAATGATCAATTCCCATCCTGAAAACCCTTTCCCATTCTTTCTCTACTATCCCCCGACGTTCTACTAAACGATGCTACACACTTTCTATGCATTTATCAAACAGAACACATATTCTTTTGCATTGAACTTTTTTGTATTTCCTAATGAAATTTAAGCATTCTGGTATTAGCATACATCCTTCTTATTTCCCAATCATCCACAATTAAATATTCCGCACCGTCTTTATAATAAGTAGGTCACATTATAAAGAAATTTAAGTCCCTTTTTCTGTTTATTTCTGCGAGTTTACGCTGCAACCAAACTTCATTCATATTTTCATGTATGCTTTTATTTTTGCCGATGCGTAGTTCAGTAAGTTTTCAGGTATGTATAACTAAACAGTTTTAACGTTAATTTTACTCTACCAAATTTGTCTTTAGATAATTCTTGTAATTATTTATCACCTCATGAGATGCGATAAAAATAATTAGGAAATTGTTGCAGCGTAATAGATTTTACTGACATTTCCCCCAATTCCAAATGCACAGCACAGATGGGATTAGGGTATGATACTTCAACAACTTCTTTGTATAAGTTGCTTACAAATATATCGATCGAATTTTCGCAAACACTAATACCATAAATTTTCCTTCCAAATATCAATATTGGGTCTGGTATTTATACCAAAAGAAACGACTCTCTTATTAATTAACACCTTTGTATTCATGTTATATAATCAATGCTTCGAGATGAAATCTATTTAAATAAACTGATATAATACTCAACACATGCATTCCCATACATGTAATACAAACACTCACACACATATACAAAGAGCAAATATGGAATGAATCGAAACTGGTACCGTTTGGATACGTAAAGTAGAATGAACATCTATACTATACTACCAAAAAAAAACACATAAATCGACATGCATTCAAAACGATTGCGGCAAAAGAGAAAAAAAAAACGAGAGTAAAATTTATATAAAAATACTATGTAGTAAAGGATTACGATGTTGTCATATATTATACGATGAATATATTTAAGCATTATATAGAATATTCACATACCAATCTCACCCCTCATTCTGACTCATTCTAATATGATTTTCTAGGTGGAATCTAGTTAACAAACATTGTGAGTAGTAGTAACCAGATCTTCTACTATACCAAGTGTCTATAGGCAATAGCCTTACAAATGCTGATAATAATATATTTTATCTAAAAAAATTAATAAATAATGGTAATTTTCTAAGAATTGTTCAGAATTATAAAATTCATATAGTTTTCTTTTTTTGTGTGTGTTCGTATGGGTATTATAGAGGTGTATTTTCTCATAATTTTATCACTTTTGCTGGGTTTTTTTTAACGAATTATTATTTACTTCATAAATAAAATTTTCTTTTTTACAATATGATTATTAAAAACTGCGTTTAGTTTTAATATAGGGATGACTAATAGCAATTTGAGACTAGAAGATAATTTTTGTAATATTAAATATTCAATTTAATTTTTTGGAATCGAAATCTAGGCATGAATAAATTCTTTCCACCTCTTCTATAGCCAGCAAGATTATTCAAAACAAATTGACCCTACAAGAATTGCCCCTTTCGATTACAACTTTTTTTTACTTTATTGAATCATTCTAGATTTTAAAGAACACCTAAGAAATTGCCACATTAATTAATATCCATTGCCACATTAATTAACATAAGGCACTAATATCCATTTTTTTCAGGAATGTATATATTTTAAGAAAAAATACCTTTAAACTCAGCCACTGTGATATATGAAAAAATTTTAGTACTTTATACTGATCTATTTTGTCACTAGTCTATGAATTTGAATACACTTAGAAAATATAGACAGATATAGACTATTGAATATGAATCGCTTAGAGTAAAAATTAGTGAATTTGAAATCTAAAGGTTGCTCAGTTTATGATGAAAAGAGTTAAATTTAAGAGATAAAAGATTAAGCCTATTTGTGTAGATAATTCTTGTGTAAGTAATCTAGTAGTTATTGCAGTTTTAAATGTAGGTATAGTCAAGTCACAGAAACCAAACTACGATCAATTGCAAGTCAAAACTACAAAGTTTTGAAAAAGAATTACTATATTTTGTGAAATTTAGCAACGTTGCAAATAAAAATTTGTTCACAAATGGACGGTTTACCTCATATGTATTTAAATCACCAAATTATTTTTCTTTAGCCCAGTTTCAACCTCAAACGATATTTTAATTTTTAATTTCCACAAAATTAGCTTTAGAAGTAACATGATAGATAGACACCCGGTGTTCAATACCGCACCATTTGTTCAATCTCAATTCACTTATACACCCACACGTCCATACACACATACATACATACAACGTGGAGGAAAAAAATGGGGTAGGAAAACTTCTAGTTTTCGTTTAGTTTGCCTATCAGTATTCAAATGAAATCGCAGAAAAAAAAATCAAAAACTTCTGATGAGCATCACGTTACTTTCATGCGATTGAAAGATAATAAAATTTATATAAGACATAATTAAAATGTATATTTTTTGAATCAACAACAAATCAATACGTGATATATGGTGTCAAAATATGCTAAAGATGAAGTAAATTTGATTTATTTAATGTGAAATTCCAACAATTGAAGATAAGAATTAACAGTATTAATAGTTTATATATCCGATATATAGTTATGTTTCAATGTTTGAGCCATTTTTAATAGCCATTCATAAATTTCTCATAATTTGGCAGCCCATACAGTTATACAATAATATGTGATATAATTGGGGTTCAACACAAAAAAATTATGTAGTTTTTTAATGAATTTTAAAACTTTACAAAAACAATAATAATAGAGTACATGAAAAACTTTAAACAAGTTTTCTTTTAAATTAATTAATAACACTTTAAAAGTGATCGAATTTACTAACTAATAATGTGCCATGACATTAAACATATGACGTTCGAAAAATATGCAAAAAATTAATTAACAATATTCATGTGTGGAAACCTTCCATGATTTGATACTATCGAAACACAGTCATTGAGTGACATAAAAATGGTAAACTTTGGTCCGAGAACTTTCGGTGTGTGCTTCGTACTGAATGTTAAAATTTTCTTTATTTGATATAACTTTTTAATTATAATGAAATAATAAAAATTGTTTTGTTTAATAAAACATGATATTAAATTTTTTTTAAAGCCGAATTATATATTTGTTTGTAAGCTAAATTTGGAGGGGAAATTGTGGCGAATCTTAACAATTTACGAAAAAAAATTTCACACAAAAGCTGTTCAAAGCAACAAACATTTTGTGTACATGAACTTTTATTCTATTTAATATGGTTTAAGGGTTGGGTCATGGATTAGACCTCATATTTCCCTATTTAGTTATTCTAGTGTTACAAACCTGAGACTAAACTTAATATGCCCTAATAATGAATCTTTTTAATTTTAAACTTCTGGAGACTCTAAGTGTACCTTCCTATTTGATCTATTGACATTATTGATTTATTATCTTATCTGGTTTTCAAATTTATTTCTTTAATTTTTCAGGTTCCACAGAATGGGCAGGAATTTAATGAATCTATTATATCAATATTTAATCTCAAAGAACTGGATATGCTTAATTCAAGTGATAGTATATAATCGAATATAATATACATCAAACATTTTGAAAATTATTCTGTACCTCACACAAATAATATATTAATGAAAGTACACAGTAACCTAACAGTAATCGTTTGTAGTAGATAGCTCAGACAAGGTATTATTCATAGAGCTACTATTCCTCTTTCTAGAGTTAAATGGACCTTAAAGACTGTAATACACACAAAGGAAAGATCAAATTAGTATGAAACACAGTCAGTATGGTTATATGCTGATTTTCATAAAGAATCGGGGGAGAAGGTTAAAAAAAAACATAGAAAGACATATATAATATATATATAATATATAGAAGTTACGATGCTCTGAAGGTAGTAATTTATGATTAGTATTACTTTTTTTTTTGAAAAAGATTACAGAGAACATTTTTTTTTTTATAGCGTCTTAAACTACAAAACCGTCATGGCCATGTCATCGTTATATTTTTGTTTCATCAATACATTTTGATAATAATGATTACATTGTATTTTGTTAATATAAAGAAAATGAATATTATATTATTAGGATATACTAAAAGATGTATTTAATTTTGGTTATACGAGTGATCATTGTGCCCTTAAGCAGATGATATAAAATGCCAGTAGTAATTTTTTTGTTGTTGAATGGATTTTATGCAAGATTTTTCTAAATTTTTATCTAAATAGTCTAAAATGTGAAAAATTATTATATTATTTATAAAAGATTTCTAACAAGAAAATAAAATCTTGTGTCGTTTATGATAAAATAATAAATATAGTAGTATTTTTTAACCGATAGATAGAGGTAGACCGATTTTGATAATTCTTTTGTTATTGGATACGATATACCCCGAAGTTGGACCTTTATACTGTATAACTGTATAGGAAAAATGATGTTTGTTCACACACTGATTGTAATATATGACCAAGCGTAACTTTTTAGTAGCCAACAGAAATTTTTGATAATGCTTTTTTTATTGGATAGAGTGTACATCAAAGTGGTCCCATATAAATTTGGAAAGAAAATTTTACCCTAAGGTTGGAAAGATTGGGGTGATTTATTGTTCTCTTACCCAATTTAATGCTGAGTTTATCAAAAATTAATCGTATTTAGTAGATTACAGTTAAAAACAATTATAAAATAAAAACTTTTTAACAAAAAAATTTAAACGCCGAAAAATAAAATGTACCTTTTCCTTTGTTGATTAAAAGGACGGCATATTATGGTGTCAGATTAGATTTTTGTTTAATTTTCTAAATAAAAGTACCAAATTCCAAAAACAACTTCATATAATCTACATAAAGTATGTTTTAAGATCATCAAAATGATACTAATAAATTTTTATAAAAATTTGAATAATTTACTATTTTATGTTTTATTATTTAAACTAAAATTTTTTGTTGTGAATTATTATTAGGATTCACGCAATCGTTAATGATGGAAATATAATATTTGTTCAATTTTTTTTTTTTTTATGTTGTAAAATAATAAAATGGGTTACTTGAAAATATACATATCAAATATTTATGGCTTGAAAATATAACTTCCATTTTTTAACGAGATTTGTTTTTTATAACGTGAATTGTCATTTTGATGGATATTTGGATTGTTTTTTTTTTTAATCTTTTTTCACCTTTGTTTATTAAAAGTTATTTAAGCTGAAATAAATTTCCGATAAATACTAAAAAAACCAGTCTTATTTTAATACAAAAAATATTTTTAATCGTTCTCTTACCAATTCGTACCCGAACTAAATAGGAATTTAGATAGAGTAAGAATTGGTTAACAAAAATAATTGGTTTTTAACATTTAACTAAGATTATAATGAATACTTTTATAATTAAAATCTAAATTAGTACTAGAAGCCTAATTAACACATAGTTATGGTTACAATGATAATAAAAATAATACTAAGAACCCGTATATCCTATTTATAACATTAGCTGGGCAAAAGTTCGTCCAGCCATCGTTTAACAGGATGGCCTTTTTTCCGAGTATGATTATTCGATAGCCATACAGAACATCGAAATGTCCATCTGCAGTCTCTAATAGGTGAAATATTTCCCGCCCATCTCCATTTTTCTGACTTTACACTAAATTCCACGTCTTCAGCTAGTGTTTTTTTTAAATCTTATTTCATAACAGCGTCTTATCAACTCTACGTATACCTAAGTTTGAACCTTCCATGCTTCATTGCCATGATCGACGTAAGATTAAAAAACAACGAAAAATTCATTTATCAATCAAAATGAAATGAACATAATTATAATTAAAATTTATATCGACTATTTATTATCGATTCAACTGAGTAGATAAATTTGTAGGCAGAAATATCCTTACAGAATAATTATAAATATGTATAAATATACATAAATCTATTCTTAATATATTTGTGCAAAGCACATTGTAAGCCACTTGTGTCGCGTCAAATCGTGTCCAAGGTTCACAGCAGGGTATGGACAAATATTTAATAAATGCTTTTTTACGACATCACAAAGCTCGATCTATCACTCTCAACTAATTAAATGCAATTTATGATGCAATTGATTTTTAGTATTCAAATTGAGAACAACGAAAATAATTCATTCACCATATTTTTGATAGTTGTGAAAATTTTAATAAATTCATGGAAGTCAATGTATTTTAATGTTTTTTTTTTCTGTGTCATTTTTACTTAGAAAATGTATAAAACGTAAATGTAGCACACAATATCATAAAAAAATTATTTATTGAGGAACATGTCGACGAGAGAACTAAGTGATAAATGTAAATGAAATCTTTATTACATTTTTAATATCGTTGATGTGTGTGTATATATATATTATCCAAATATTTAAAAGGACAATTGTAGGCGGTATATTTTATAAGTGAAATATTATAACCTTGCTTTTTTTTTTAGGTAAATATAAAATAGCATTAAAAAAAAAGCTATAAAGACAATTTCATATCAAATTACAATATTGTTGGATAAAAAAATAGGTATGAATATTGGAACGCTTCATTTAAAATCATATACTTTTTGCTAGACTGATAGCTGAAGGGAGTCACGGTCTTATAAAATAAAATAAAAAAATTTAGTGATGAGTCATGGTAAGTACAGTATTCACGTTTTATTACAAAATAGTCGTTCACACCATGAAACAGTCGGTCACGTCATGGGAGAAAAACCCGATTGAGTGTACGAAGTGAGTAACTAGACCATTTTGAATTCCGTCTGTATCTATATATGTTTGTTTCGATATAAATTTCCAACGCTTTCTTCGATTTTGAGTAAACTTGGTAGACGCATTGATCACACTCAGGAAATTCACTGTGTGTATTTTGGAAAATTTTCATTTTCTTCTTCGGATAAATTCATTTTTCTTCCAAATAAATAAACGGTTCTTCTAAAAAATATGCAGTTTCGTATGCAGGGTCGTTCACCAATTAAATTGAAACTATTGCTGTTACTAAATTCCACTTTATACCACAGAATAGCTGATATATTAATTTACTAAACTACTATTTACTAAATTGTATTAAATTCGAAAACACTGAAATTTAAAAAAAAGGGCTTAAATGTATGAATGCGTCCCTACATGTCGGCCACATTCGTACGATTTCCACACTTGCAAAATTCGCTATCAAATTGCTAAATTATATCAAATCCTAGCAGAACCTAGCTGGTTTACTTTTGTACTAACGTATAAGGGAGTTATCTAGCAATATAATGAGAAATTTCTTTTATAGGAAAATTAGAATATCTTCAACAGGTTAAAAACTGTATGATCTATCCCACTCCCCCTATGTATTAAAATCCATCGCTTTCTTCAATCATATATTTTATTGATTTCTGTGAAAAATATGAAAAGTAGATTGATAAGGAACAGTTTTAAAAGAAACTGGATACCTACTATTATCAAGTTTCATTGTTTCAGTAAAATTTTGCAATTTGTTTGTAAGTGAACTTTTCAGTTAACACATCCTTATGAAATTTTTTTGTAAAAAGTATGATAAATAATTTTTAATTATTTTTCTTGCAAGATAAGAATTAGTTTTGTTTTGTTGTCATAAATAAATACAAAATAAATTGTTTTATCTCATATATACTATGTTAGGTATAACGTACATACATACAGTCTACTAGAACTTGAAAATAAATTGGCCGATGTCAAGAAAGTTTAATAAACACTTAAACTAAACAGAGAAAATTGGTAGTGAGTAGGTGACTCGGTGATGACCTTATGTTTATTATAAGTTTAAAACACTTGATCTTTTAGGAAAACCATTTTGGTTATGTTACTTACTTTCTCATATAATATAAACTAATTGACCTCATAACATAAACTGTATATAATATAATGGTAGTAAGTTATGTTATATATTGTTTATTAATAATTTTATATATTCATTTTAAAGAATAGTTCGTTGAATATTGATAGAAGAGCTTGGAGAAACTATAACCTTAATAAATAATTATAATAATCGAAAAAGAGAGGAACCTCGGCGGTGTGACTTGCACCTCGATCTGTTGGCCCTATGTATCATCCTTTAAAACATTCCATCACCTGAAGGCTTAGACTTCTAGGGGATGCTGCAGTGAAATAATTATCACATATCGATGAACCTACAGGAACTTGCATCGCGATCAGCAGGCACAAAAAAGCCAACAAATTTTCTGCTGGAATTGCTCGTGTGATAAATAGATCCAAAGTTATAGACCCAAACATTCTATCTTTCTACGATTGAAAATGAGGTGAATAGACGTTTCATCGCCCTCCAAGTGAGACCTACACGTTTTAGTTATCTCCCGCTACCTTTTTCCATTTTATGTCAAAGTGATCGGATCTGACTGACCCGGTTAATTCAAACATTCATGATCAATTATCGAATGGAGTCATGAAGTGGCATGGAGGACCGCCTAGCATGGTGAGAAATTTCTGATATTCAGACGCTTATAACTTAATAAATAATATAATAACAAAATAAAAGCTTTTATTAAGAGACTTTAGAAATACTACAAACAACAATGCTCAAATCAGAAAATAGTTTAAGAAATATATTACTAAGACCGGTCAGAATATATGCGCAAACTTTAACTATGAACCCTACTTTCATAATTCATATTAATTACCTGCGATTAGTATTGAGCTCGTAATATTATTTATGTATTTTATCGAAGTGAAGAACGGTGAAGTTCTTACACTCTTGATTATATAACAATAATATTTAAGTGATTATTCCATTTCATTCTATAGTCGCGTCAATATAGCATTTTACCTTATCAAAAACATCTCCGGTTTACATAATTTTTTTAACTTGTTTTTTATATATTAAAAAATCAGAAACGTTTGAAAATGAGATAAATTTCGGGATGTTCATTAAATGTAATTTCGATTTTAAGGAAATATTGGTTAATACAATTATTTGATTTAACAAAAAAGAAGCTTATATAAGAATAAGCATAATAATTTTGTATTTATTTCTATATATGTAATGTTATAACTCGTGCAAGATGTCTTTTCGATCAAATAAAGCTGAAGACGTAGTATTTAATGTTGAATACCAATAAAACATATTATTTTTCAAACAAGGTATTATTCTCTGAAAAATCTATGAACGACAGCCTGTACATTCAAATTGATTTTATAAATATGCAATGGATTAGGAGAAGTGCTTAAAAAAAATATTATATGTTCTGGAATATTATGCATAATAGCGTAGACTAAATTTTTTAAATACCTTATAAAATAATGAAGTTATTTATAAATATGCAAACTGTAAATTTTAGTACCGTATATTTTTGTTTAAACGTACATTTTCGGTATTACACTGTGTCTCGAATAGTCAGTATAATAATGAGTTAATTACAAATTATTTTAAAAATTTTTTTTGTTTTAATATTTCATTAAACTTTATTTTAGATTTAGAATATGCCATCACATATTTGGTTCACTATTTTTTGTTTGTTTTCAGGTATCTTGAGAAACGGCAGACAAACGAACTAATCAGTTGACTTTATGAATACATATCTAAGTTGAAATTCTGTAACTCTATTCGATAGTTCGCGTCGCTATCTTTAATGTAAAAATACTAAAGACTATTGTCAACTTTATGTTTTTAGTTATGGTTGTGTAGTAAATCTGAAGCGCTCGATTAAATCCAAGTTTCGACTTTCGTTCTAATATTCTGATCGGCTACCTAATGCGTGCCGAACCATATAGAGAGCTATGATTTGGCAGAGATAAATCCCTGTTTGTGCCACCCTACCATCACTATATGGTTGTATACTAAATTTCAATTAAAAACAAGTTAATAATTTTTTAATAATGAAAATAATCATTTACTTAAAAATAAGACTACTTGACTAACAACACTGAATAGGTTACCTTTACTAGTTATATGTACTTTTACTAGTTTATTGCGTTATAAACTTGAGACTATATTTAATATATGTTACTAAATCAACGGAAGTTATTTCAGAGAGAGAGAGAGAGACACTTGGTACAACAACGAATATAAAAAATAAATAATTTATCTCGATTTTAAAATGTTAATAATTGTCGGCTAAAAATTAAATGGAGCATACGGAACGAATAAATACGATATGTGCACATGTCGACATTATTTAGTTTTAAGTTTTGTGTTATATATGCAGTTTTTTTTAATGTCTTTTTTAACGTCAAATGTACCGTATGGAAATTGTTACATTTTTATTTCGATCACATAATTCAAATAAGTTATTTTTTATGTATGGTATAATGTTAAACTAAAAAGTAGTAGTTGAACTTAAAAAAGTATCTTTTTGGTTATCATCGTTAGTAATCAAAAAGAATTTAAAGATATCAAACATATTGTAATGCAGATGTACATTTATTTATAGAAGGAAACTGCATTGAATAGGGAGTCGTATTTTATTACCATTATAATCCAGTGAAATTAGTCATTATAAATGAAAAATGACGGAATCCAATAATGGATTTGAATGTAATATTTTTGTAGTAGAATTTATAATGACAATAATACAAAATAAAATATTATAATTTATTAAAAGACTTAATTTATTAATGACTGTAGAAAACTTTTCATCAGTCATTTCACTTTAAAAATGATTATACAGACCGAAGCATGTTACGATGTTATTAAGTTTTAATAAATTGTGCAAATCAAAATATTTTAAGTTTTCTTCAGTCATTAAAAAGTTTATGGGAATTACTGCAATTTTTAATAATTACAGGTATCGATAAATCAATAAATTCAAAGTTTTTTTTTTTTTTTTTTTTTAATTCAATACTTTTCACAGTTTAGTTTTCATAAAACAGAAATTGCTATATCATAGTTTATTCATAAGCCTTTTTTTAGACCGCAATCAAGGAGTCTAAAACATTTTCTAATAATATTTGTTAAAAAATTATGAACATAAACAGTGCTTTAAAATACACTTCAGATTGAAAAAAAATAAATATTTCAAGCTTATAATCGACGGGAGACAATTGCTTGTTAACTTCGTAGTACGCTTTTTATCAGCTCCTCATTTTTTTCGAAAAGCTGAGTGCTATTTTATGCATATCTCATCCAATTAAATCCATCGCTACCTGGAACTCAGGTGCATTTCGTACACTTCAATTGGTGTAAGTTGCCTAAATCGACATATTATCATCCAACTTTGACAGCTATTTGCAGGTTTCTTTCAAGTGTACATTTTTCATGAATGATTGGCGTTGCACACATTTTTAAAATAAAAACTTGCATTTCAAATTATAAAACTGAACGAAAAATTCCTAATCTATTTATAAGAAATCCCGTTGACTTCTTAGGAAAAATACGAACATGCTACCAAAACATAAACCAAATAATATTTTAACGACTATAGAAAAAATATTCCAGGTGTTTTAAATTTCTTTTATGGTGACTCTAATCAATTTAATTGACCTGTATCTCAATAAAATTAACTCTAACAATTCTTACCTACTGCAATAATTTCTTGGCTCGTATATTAAAGTTGGATTTAACAATTCGTAAATACGAGAATTAACCGATAAATTCGAACATTTATTGTCATACGGGCTTTTATTGAAGGTAATACATAGACCAATTCAAATTGTTGCATTAGCTTAATGACTTTTATGTGAGATGCTACAATATAACTTACTGAGGTTTGGTATTAGATAGATAACACTGTATCAATTGATTTTCCGGTATAAATAGTATTGGTTTTGTTCATTCAGGTATGTATGTCGTATCATTGTCGAAACTTAGCTTCAGCTTAATATATAATAAACTAGCTGGTACCCCGAGCTCCACTGCCGTATAAATATAAAAACATGTATACATCCAATATAACTGTAATCAATTGCTCGGTAAATTAAATTATTTGGAATCTAAAATTCTAAATAACTGTGCCATTTTCTAAACAGACCTGATACTATTAATCATTCAAATCACAGAAAAAAAGGTGATGAGTGTGCTCTCAACAATCTCCAATTCATTTCATTCGAGTGTTTAATATTTCAAATGATTGATCTTCAATCTTGCTGTGTTTTTATATCGAAACGAACTTTTTTTATAAGAACAAAAATTATTTAACTTTGAGTGGAGAAAATTTCATAAAGAGTTGAATGTTAAGTTCAATGTCCGCGCCTTGCTCTCATCTATCTTATCCAATTTGAGTGTTTAATAGCTCAATTGAAAAGTCATGAGTCATTGAGTGTTCTTCTTGACCAAAGACAATAGATAGACGAAGCCTCTATTTCCATCACCACGACATCGGGTAACTTCATTGAATGTAACTTCAGAAAGGTAAACGATATATGTAATCAACTGCTTGATGTTTCATCTGGACAAAAATAGTTATTGTTTATGACGTTCAGACTCGGACCAGTTTTCATGAATATTTTTAATAAATAGATTTGTCTACGATACAATTTGATTGTTATGATAGATAAACGGATTAATTGAGATAGGGATTTAATAAATATCAGCATTCGTGTAATATCATATTATGTGTAATTAACCAATAAAAAAAGTATAAACGTTGATACTCAATATAAGGTAGCTTTATTCGTAGGTCTGGTTTATTATTTTAATACAATATAAGATTCATAATTATGAAGTTAAATCAATAATTATTTCACTACATTAAAAATAAAATAAGTATTGTATTGGAATTTTTGTCTTTTTGTCTTGGGAGACTATAAACTGTAGCGATGCATCCATTGGCCACGGCATGTATAATAAGTGTTGTCAGCAATTCGTCTAGCCACCTAGTTCTCCCTAATTAAAGAGTGTAGACACATTTTTTGTACTGGCAGCGCATTGTTTCTTTGTGTAAGTATTTTTACTTGGTAAAGCTTGAAAGAAAATTTCACCGCACCCAGAATCCAGTCTAGGATCATTGGCATTCTCGAATTATATATTTTTTTTCATTTTGGCCGGGCTGACCGTCGTAGATAGTTCATTTTTTACAATAAGATGGTCGAAAAACTTTCGGGTTTAAATATAAATATGGCGCGTATTGTAATACCTATTAAGTTTTATTCATTATCAAGCAGTTTTTGTTATCTTCGTCAATATTTTTTCTTAAATAATTAACTATACTCAAACATCAGTATTTTTTCTTGTTTAAATATCGAAAAAAATAAAACATGCAAAAAATTTGGATGTTAGTTTATAATCTGGCTAGACGGATTATAAAACGGTTGAAATTACATTTTGTTAACGATATGTATATAACACTTACATACACGTTTATAACGACTTACATACGATACGTGTTCATATCTTTAAGGATGTTTGGAAGGTATATAAAAATGTTGCGAGACGTATGAAAATTTATTAGAACGTTAATCATTCAATTCTAAATCACCTGTATAAATTACAAACCCATTCACAAATATATTCAAAAGTTATTGTAATTAAAAAATTACTGTAATTTTATACGTAATCTTATGGAAATTCGTAAGCCGACGAGTTAATTTTATTTATGAACTGAAAAAAGCTACGAAGAATTTCAAACTTTTATTATAAGTGACTTTTATTCTAGAGAAATAATTGGGCATAAATTTATTAAAACTTACTAAACTGTTTTCGAGAAAAAATTAGCTGATAATATCGTTTTTAACGAAAAAATTAATTAGCGTATAAAACAGTCCAGCTATGTCTGCTTAGAACTGAATTAGTGAGATGGTCACTAACAATTGTTCGTGTTAACTGCTTTTGAAATCCTTTTAATTCGATTAAATAAACTTTAGGGATTATTATTTTATTCTGCATTAAGGCAGACATGATCTATTCATTTTAAGAATTTAAAAAATTACATTAAATGGTTTTAATTTGATAGCTTATAAATAAAGAACATATGCTATAACAAACACTTTGTATTAAAAAGAGCGCGATATATTTACATTGACGATTGTACCAACATTAGAATTATATAACTATTTTATGGAGTTGACTAGATTTCAAACGAAAAAATAATTTAAGATTGAATTTAATTAATAAATGACAATAAATAAAATTTTCAAAAGAATTAATCATACTCCTAACTATTCAAATTGATTACAAAAGAATTAAAATATTGATAATTTAAATTAAAAATATATAATTTTTTAATTTACGAGTTTAAGATTTAATGAAACTGTAATTAACAATAGAACTATAATTACCAATTGAAATAATGAGTTCAATCCATACACTTTTTCCGCCAGTTGTGCCTTCCCAACATCCTTAATTACCTAACATTTTAAATTGATCAGAAACCTTGTGATAGTTTATGTTTTGTATAATATTAATCAACTTTTTAGTTAAACTAATGACATTAATCAATTTCAAAAGACAATTTTCAGCCTGAATAAATTTTATTGAGTTCAGAAGAAAACCACATAAAAGTTTGCTCATATCACCTATACTATGTTTAATACGAAAGATTAATTCTATACAAACTATGTGGAAACTAGACGTTTTTTTTTATTAACTCTTGTTGTATTTCAGTCGATAGTAAATTTCTTTTTCAAATTGTTGTATGTATAATATGTGACGTCTAATTAATATACCAATTATGGTGTATGGTTAAAACACTCAAACGATGTCTATGTAAAATCTATTGGCAATGACCTAAAAATGGTATAAGGCTTCTGAGTAAAATTCTTGATAATGCAAGACTTCCATGATTATATGTATAAGAAATTGATAGTGGGATTGCTGGTAAACAACAGGAAAATTACTTAAAATCATTTTGAGATAATCTAAGCACAAAATCAAACCGAAGGAAAGCAAGGCGTCGATAATTTTGAAATTAATATACTTAGCTGTAAATTAAATTGAACTAAAAATATATAATTCAGACCACTTTATCAAATATAAAGTTTTTTTAAAACTGAAATACTGTTAATAAAAAAAAATAAATAATAATAATAATAAGTTCGGTTGATCTGGAATACGGAAAAAAAAATTAAAAATAAAAATAAAAGGTTTCATCAGGACTTTGATTTTCTGTCGAGACACTGCAAAAGATGATCTATACAAATTTTTCAGGCTTCCTCGCTACCTTAAAAACAATTTTTTGACATTTTTTTATTTAAATGTTTGACTCGATAAAATTAGTAAAATATACTGCTTGAGAGTAATAATTGCTTTTGATGAAATTGCTTTGGAAAGCCTTATATCGACAGTATTATGGATAGCGGATTCGTTTCATTTAGTTTTGCCATAATTTTGCGTCAACATTGAAACAATTTCTTCGGATATCTTATAAACTTTTCATTTTATAACAAAAGAGATATATTTACGGAATTATTGAACGAACAGAATAGTTCGCCAAAAAGAAGAAATGGATTCTCTGAATCCTAAGTCTATGACTCATAGCTGTCTACTATATAGTAAATCAAGTTTCATGCTTTTATGTAATATAGTTACGGTCCCTTATTTGGGACAAAGGAAGAGTGGATCAAAATTTTTTGCTCCTATTTGCGCATATAGAATCAATCCTTGTTCTGATCCACCGGCTTCTGCTTATCATTTATGCTTGGCAATATTATTTTTAGTACAAATAAATAATTTAACAAACCGTTGGCTCGAAACGGATACCATTTACTTTTCTATTTAAAACCGCTTATCAACGTTCCTGGATTTAATGACTTATGTAAAACTTGTTAAAATATCGTAAATTAAAGATCTACTGTCTTCTGAACTTAGCTACGAATAAAATAATACATGCTTATATTTTCTATAATCAGCTAAGCCTCATTTTTTATAGCCGAAATTAAAACAGGAGTGGACTGTTTTTAAAAATTTGGCTTACAATTATCCAAGAAAAGGTTAGCCATAGAAAATTGCTTGTAAGAAAAGATTCATGATTATAGTGTATCTATACTTGCGGAATGAAGAAAAAGCTACACTTTTATAATAGTAATTTTTATTTTTACCTATTCAAAAACAATAAATTCCCAGTTTTTATGTTGCGGTTCTGTATCAGAATAAATTTTGTTTATCTATCTGAAATATTCATTTTGAACAGATGTTAAAATACACCATAAAATTAGTGCATAATAGAATTTCAAGTAGAAGTGAAAGATTCAGGTTGTCACGGTTTTTGATTCCATGTGTATACTTTCCAGTGAGTATAATTTGAAATTGACAAATTTTTTTTCTAAAACGTTATGACTATTATTATTACTTTTGTAAATTGTCGTCAATCTAATAGCGAGTGGTTGTTTGTATGTGCTTTTTTCTAAACTATGACAAGCACATATCAAGCAATTTATCATTGGGAATTGAATTTATTTTTAGAGAGATAAAATGACACATTATTGATAAAGTGTCAATAAATATATGGATTGTTACTACTAAGAACTATTTATAACACTATTTTAGGGATAAAAATAAATATATTTTTATACAAGATGGTTTAGTTTCTTATTTTTTTTTTTATGTTTTGTTTTAGAATATTTTTTTCTCTCAATGTTTTTCTCTTTTCTTCAATAGAGGGAGAACACGTTGGTTCAGAATATCCTGCACAGATGAAATTAACCAAAAGTATTTACATTTTATAGCATCATCATCATAGGGTTCCATATCCTATTACAGGATTTTGGAGACCACTCGATTCCATTGAATTCGGTCCATTGCGACCGACTTTATATTTTTATTTTTATGAAATTATATCCCATTTTTGTAGTATAAATCGTCGTCCTTGTTCGTTATCGTGGTCGTCCTGGGCACTTTACGATGGTGGGTTGCCATTACCTTCCATCGGAAACAAGCAACAAAAAGAAACTATAACATTTGAATCAGTTCAAAAGAATATAAAATAGAATATTATTTGAATATATATATATATATATATATATATATATATATATATATATATATATATATATATATATATATATATATATATATATATATATATATATATATATATATATATAGAAATTCTATGCGGTCACCCATTCAAGTACTAACTGTGTATAATGTTGCTTAACATTATTGATCGGTTGAGATCAGTCATTACGTTCCCCGAGGGGGGGGGGTATATAATATAGATTATTTTGAGTATATTATTTATTCAAATAATATATCTATTTCAAATAATTTACTCAAAATAATCTATATTATATACCCCCCCCCCCAGGGGGTAACGTAATGACTGATCTCAACCGATCAATAATGTTAAGCAACATTATACACAGTTAGTACTTGGATGGGTGACCGCATAGAATTTCTATGTAATGTTGTTATAGAAAGGTGAAATTGAATATTTCGACATATTCACCAGCCGTATTTTTTCGTTTAAATCACGCAATAGTTTAAAGAATATGGATTGAGCGTCCAATATATATAGATTTTTTATTTTATTTTTTTCTGTTGTTTCTATGTACATAACTGTCTAACAATATTATTTCAAACAATAAATCTTGTACATAGTGGTCATTAATTTTCATCGAAAAAAAAAATGTATATATACATTGTCAACCAAATCAACAATAATATATAATATCCAATCAATAATTTTTAATGTTCTCTAAAGTATTAGTCGACATCCTACATAAGATTCGTGAAGAGAGAAGAATGTTTGGTCCTTTTTTATATATCATGTACAGGTTTATTTGTAAGGAAAACGCATATAATATAGAATATTATGTCTATCGAATAACAACGAATTTTACAAAAGTTTCATATTGCTTTTATTTGCATTGATTGCATGAGCTGAGTGCAACTAAGTGTTATGATAAAGCATCAGTGAAAATCTGTAATAGTTCACAAAAACTAAAAACTTTCCAGAATTTATTTATAAAACTATTTTATGTTATCAATTATTTTTATATATAAAGTAAACATGATAATGATAAGTATGAATTTTTATTAATTAAGAACGATTAATCACGTATTCGAATCAAAATTAAATATAATCTTTAATAATGTTTTTTTTATAAAGTCTACATTTTGCGTTTTAACCAGATTTTTGATTGTTAAATCTGCCTAAAAATTGGCTACAGATTCGAAAATATTTAAGCTGTTTATCAAAAGTTGCTAGAAGCACACTCCTCTATGTATGGGGTGTGATTTTAACAATTTTCAATTTTCACAAATCAAAAATACTTTTCTAAATGCTATGAAATTCTGATTGCACAATATTGGCATAAAAACCAAGTGCTTGTGAAAGAGTTTTTAAAGAAAAAAAAATTTCCTAGATAAAAATCAAATTTTAATTTTATATTTAGAGATATTTTTTTCCAGAATCATCGGCAAGCTCTCAGGTCAATATTGTGCATGCCAAATTTTATAACATTGGGATGAGTATTTTTTTGAGTATTTTCTGCTAGAAAAATGAAAAAAATAGTGTTCTTCGAACAGCTGTTGATAAACCCCCTTTAAAATTCACTTTGTTTAAAAATTGAGTGCTTTGATTTCAAGATATAATCTAAACGGATGACTGAAAAATAAATTTGCAAATTTTGCGAGATATATGAGAAATTACTAACCACCTACCCAGTCCTCCTTTGTTTCTTATTATATCTTTCTTATAGTACCTTTTTTTCTATACAATCGAAGAAGATGTGATTGTTTGCCATTGATGTGAAATGCTGAGAAACGGACAAAAACGTAGGAATTTATTTTTAAATATCTGATTTTAGAAAACATTCATAAACATCAACTTTATATCTATGTAAGACGTGGTTTTTATGTAATCGATGAGAAATGATACGATCGAGACAAAAATTAAAAAATATAGTTTTTTGTTGTTTAATTTTCTTGCCATTTATTATATCAAGGATATTGTGAGATTTTGTTATTTGAGGTTTTGCAGAACATACAGAACTTCTAGTCTTATTATTTTTAAATTGTTACTGTAAAGATTGAATCACATTATTACCAAAATGGAGGGTTTCTTCTTCTTCTTCAGTTATATTGATTGCATTTAAGTTATATATAAAATAGTTACTCCCATGTGTACTATTTCGAACTTTGATTCCTTCAACATATATTTTATATGTTTTCAAGTGTACTGTGTTACATATACACACATTTTAAGGGAACGAAATTTTTATCCCTATGGAATGTACTTCACCGACAACCGACATAAAAACATTAAAAATATACGTTATACACAGTGTCCAATTTACAAAAATATTTAGCTAAATATTTCTTCAACGAAAAAGCATTTTTAAGGCAATCAAAATCATGCTTTAAAATTCGCTGAAGCTATTTCGTTGTTGTGTTTAACGACAACCGGTGCACACACAATACCTTATTGGTAAAAGTCAAAATTGCACTACATGAGGGTATCAATAAGGATACAACATAGATTAATAAGGCACAGCCGACAGTAAATTTATAACTCAAATTTGTGTGTAAGATATTGGTGCCGTTCAAAGCGAAAACAAAGATTAATATAGATTTATGAAGTAAAAGAAAAAAAATACCATTTATGTGAAAACTTCTACGTGAAAAAACAGAAGAAAAACAGCAGATCTCAACAGAATTTGACAAAAAACTTTTAAGCAATGTAGTAGTATTAAAAGAGAATCAGTAACAATGTGAAATGAGTACTGCTTCAATGCAAAATGGTAATAAAGTTTTTCTAATTTAAAACTTATTACGAAATTCATATTAAAATGCATGACACACTGGTCATAAGACCTATAGTACCCACGATTGTGAATCTTCGATCCCCATTCTAATAGATCAAGTCAAAATTCAGGAAGTTTTCACAAAATAAAATCAAGAATCTATGCAGCCATAAAAGAGAACTATGAATGATGGATTATAAATAATTGAAGATTAAGGAGTCTATGGAGTTATCTTACAAAACTTCAAATGATGGATTTAAAATAACAAAAAAATTAAGGGATACTTGAAGAATAAGATGTAGTGTTTTGAAATTAAAAATTCAGATGATTTGGCCGTATTTAATAGTTGAAGATTAAAGAGTCTATGGAATCATTTTAGAAAACTAAAAATGATGGATTTGAAATAACAAAAAAATTAAGGGATATTTACAGATTATATTGAGGGAGGTGTTAAAAAATTTGTAATGCGCCATTTTGTGGCGGCGGCCAGCTTGCACTAGTTTTTATTTAACACAGCTGAGAACACTCCCGGCTACTTCACTTAAAAAAAAATCAAAGTTAAAATCGGTTCACCCGTTCGGGTGCTACGATGGAACAGACAGACAGACAGATACACAAAGGCAGACACGTCAAACTTATAACAACACCCCGTCGTTTTTACGTACTACTATCTTAAATGAGACACAGTGTATGTATATTTTCAACATTTATTTATCTGTATCTGTTCGGTTATAATAGTAAATGATTTAGAAAATCAAAATATAATTTTCTATCATTTTTTTGATGATGAAAACTTTGATATTTTTTGACAGACACTAATATATTTTCCTTTTAACACGTTCCACTCACTAGTATTGTAACGTATTTAGCTGTATGTGAGATAAGGTATTTTTTTTTTTTTATTCCAAAAACATTTAGAGAAGATACGTTTTACGATTTTTTATAAAGTAAGTAGCAAGCCTTTATTAAAACTTCAGATATTTTAAGAAAAGGTTCTTCATAAAACTTTACCATAAATATTGTTGTTGTTATATAAGAAACGATTTTATTTAGTTGAGTGTATTGTATCTTCGATCTTATGATCAATAAGCCTTAACAATTTTACTTAATTGATTAGCTTATTCATAATGATGACGATTTGTTATCGAAATACGTATGAATATATTTCAGCAACTTTTACACCGATCTTATACATTCATCGTTTTTCTTGTTACTCCCTCGGTAAATTCTGATCGCCACCAGTTCTATAAGGATTCATTGATTGAGTTTTGCTGGTAGACAAACTCTCCCAAATAGTAAAATGATTATAAATAAATAAATTTAGTTTTTGAACTATAATTTAACAATAGCCAATTAGTTTTGATTTACCAATGGTATCCATATGGGCATATTATTGACTAAATGACAATATGGCTGAAATGTTATGTTATATTTATCTATAGACCATAATATATACAATTGGGTTATATAATTGTTAATATAGTACTACCATAATTAGCTTACTAGTTTATCCTTAAGGATATAGCTTCGAGATATACCTATATCTATATGTATTAAGCATTATTAAACACTAAATACTTTATTTGTTTTTATTGAATAGTAGATTGGAGTTTGACCTGTGTATAACAGTTTACATTTCTAAACCGAAATGGATCTTGTGATAGATGCTTCTTAAGACTGCGGCTTAAGTGGAGGCGACCATTAGAGGCCATCGTTTTTTTGAAGCCTAAAATAGAGAATAGCGATTGTTCTATGAATTGAAAAACAATATAATGATGCACTACATGTTTTAATCAAAAATTATGATTTAGCAGCAAATATTGTTATGTTGTTACCTATGCTACAAATTTATGAAAAATTTATATAATTGTTGTTTACAAACAAATTTTTGCATTCATATATTTTGTTTTTTAAAAGAAAATATCTTGCACAATGTGTTCTCACATATTACCAGCCCAGGATTTATAATTGGGGTTATCGAGGTTAGTGCCCATGGCAGTAAATTTTTTGGGGTGGAAAAATTAATTTTCATTATCAACAGTTTGGTCAAAATTATAAATATTGAAATTTCATTAACAAAATTAAGAAAAAGTTTCAGTGATAAATGGTTTTTTAAGAATTATTTCAATGTATAATTTTTAATTTCCCGAAAAATTCCAATTTATTGATTTCCAAACAATTTGGGCTAAAGGAGTTGTCTTTAGATATCGTCGTTTTATGGTCCTTGTATGAACCCATGAACCGATTTCTTACATGCATGTAAATCTCACATAACTTCTGAAAGGCTAGTTCGATCGAATTGGGGCTTGGAACTACACTATTCTTAAAGGTTTCAGCCGATTGCGAAAGGTATTACTTAAAAATAATATTATATAAAAAATTAAACATTTTATGTAAAATTTCGTAGTGGGGTGGTGTTTTGCAGAGTGCCCAGGGACAGCACTTTGGTTAAATCGGACTATGTATATTACCTATGTAACAATAATTTTAATCTAAAAAAATCCGCTGTCATTAAATACATAAAATAAAATAAAGTGAGTTTTAGACTCAATTTACACTAATTGTTGGCATAATTCAAAGTCATATTTGATATACGTCAAATCAAAACTATCAATTGCTTTACACCAGAGAGAACAAAATATTGTTATTCTCTATTATAGCCTGCAAAAATCTACTTGCCTCTACACTTGGTCGCCTCCACTTTAGCAGCTTTTCTAGGATGGAAAATGCTGGTCATTAACACTTGATAACCCAAGCGTGTATTGGATTGTGGATTCACATCTTGTGGAATTTTTTAAGTAAACAATTCCAAAAGCTCCATTCTGAGCAATTGCATTAATACTTTCTTTGTTATTTTATAAACAAATACAATCTCCGAATTTCTGTGTCAAACGGTATTATCTGTACACAAAATGATGATACACTTTTTAAACGAAGGGAGATGCATAGCATCTTCATGGTTATTAGAGCAGATGCACTCTAGCAAAATTCTCTACAAATTATAGAAAAGGGTCTTCATACCCCAACGCAGATTTGACTGAAATATGTGAATATCTGAATCATTGATCGCTAATAAATAACTAAACTCATTGCAGGCTATTTCTATTAGCACTTTAGATAATTATTGTTTGTAACGTGAATTGTAATTCCATATTGCCTTAACTTCTCTGGTTGTTTATTTGTTTCGTTTCCTTCAACATACCGTTGTTTTGTTTAAAACGTAGGATTAGTTAAAAAATGATGCATTTTGAAGGGGTTAAATTCCCTTCAAATTTTATTTTGAAACTGATTACAGCGTTCTTAACTTATCTCCGCATCAGTCCTAGAAACTAAAATTAATGTAAATTATAGTATGTTTAATTTTCTACAACACTTAGAAGATCACTTCCCCGCGAAGCAGAGAAAATTGTGCTTTATTCATTTTAAATACTTACTAACCATCCTAGATAATTTTAGAAATATACAAAATTTAGGACTACCGGATCGTTTGCAATGTAACCCCCTTTTTTATCTCTATTCATTGAGCTGATATTTCTTACTAGACAATTATTTTTGGGTATGGCCATATAGTTTAATAAAAACATAGACTTCTCCAAAAAATGATGGTTTTGTTTGAGACGACCAAACAAGACCAACATTTTTTGGAGTAGTCTATGTTTTTATTAAACTATGTGGCCATAGTTTAATAAAAGAAAAAGCATTATTTGAGGTATCCCTAGAACAACCTCCTAAGTTAAGCTATAGAAAATCATTCCTTATGAGATGTTCTGTGTCAATGTTTTATCCAAACTTCTGTCTACATACAATAATTTACTATCACTATAGCTCGAAAGTCATGGGAATTAACGCAAAATCAGAATAGTTATCGAATTACATGTATTGTAATCAATAAGACAGTAATCCCGTTGGACATTTGCAACATGCTTGATAATGAATTCACAACGGATTGTATGTAAGTTTGGTTACATTAGTGATTTATAGTATAAAGATATGCGGTTCACGAAGCATTAGTTTGAAAAATAAATATTTTCTTTTGATGAAGTAAAGAATATTATTTTATATATATGGTTTAATAATGGAAATGCTTTGGTAGAAACTTTACAAAAAAGATTGACCTTTCATAAAAAAATTCCTTTGCGTCATCACCGTTTAACAAGGAATAATTTATGCGGAAGCTTAAATTTTATAAAATCAACTAGAAGATTTTGATTATAAGCATTTATATTATGCCTGTCCTGACATTCGTAGTGATTTAAAAGATCTGTGAATTAGAATTTATAAACTTGCTTTTATTTTATAAAAGAGAGGGTAGATAATCGATTATCTCAAAGAAATGAGTCTAATTTCTAAATTAAAATTACCGCTCAATTTAACCTCCCAGTTAGTAGACATTAATTTTTAATTCGAATCAATCCTCTGACTGTTTTACTTTTCACTATGCCTTTCTAAGTCGTACATTAACATAAAAGAAAGATATAACTAGTAGAAACGTCTTTACTATTTTGTGGAAGTTTTACGGATAAAATCATCCTGGTTGAATTTCTTGTACTAATTTACTTTAACTTGGAGTTGGAAATACTCACGAAAATTCATTTGGGTTGAATTTCTTGAATGAATTATCTTTATCTTGGATTTAAAAACATTACTCAGCACTGACTAAGGAATTATATTACTTTTCATGGAATAAGACTCGATACAAGCCGGAATGGTCTACAAACAAGGAAATTCGCTGCATATTTAGAGTAATTCATTCAAGAAACAAGTCATTTATTTATATTACGCCTACTAAGCAGAAAATATAATTGAAATTCATATTTATATATCATCTTAAATGATTTATCATATTGAAAAAGAGAATTAATTTTCAAAATGTAAAAGCAATTGAAACAAAAGATCAAACTTGGATGGTCACTATTTTTATAAAATGTAGATTAAATCATAATTACTTCAATAAAATGGAGTAAAAAGTTTCCAATCTTTCAGTTTTTCGAGAGTGATATTTAACTTAATGAAGATTATTAACAGTTGAATGTCTAAATTATTTCATTAATTACTGGAGGTTTTTTACTCTGATATGTAGGTGAAGAAAATTTTATTAAATTACAGGCTTATTACGTTATCAAGGCTCAAATTATGGAAGTTCTACTGTGCTCGTAAGCAACAGTTAGATATTAACACGTCATAACTATAAGTTCCTGATTAAAGAAACGGTGTGCTTTACTCAATATGCTACTGACATTTTTGTCTTGTTTCCTGTTGCATGCGTACTCTTCTCTTGCTCCGCCTGTTTGTTTCTGATGATTTTGGATTGAATGCCTAAATTATTCCAATATTTAATGAGGGTTTTGGTTCTGAGAGGAAAAGGAAGAGGGACGCAAATTTTATTGAGTTACAGCCTTATTACGTTATCAAGGTTTAAGTTATTGAGGCTCTACTGTGCTCGATAGTAACTAATAGATATTAATAACTCATTCCGTATGTTTTGCGCGTTTTTATGGTTTTAAAACGTTTCGATTAAAATCTAGTAATTATAACTAAACTTAAGGAAGTAATTTGATGTTTTCTACAATAATTATGTTAACTGTTGTGTAACATATTCTGTCCAAATAGTATACACCTCCTGTTTATAATACTTGAGGAAGATCTTACTACCCAAGTCCGTCATTACATAATGCTCTAACATGAATTTTGGTAACAATTAACTAGATGTAATATCTTATAATATATATGTGTGTGTCTGCTATGAGTGTTAATTGTACAACACGTACATTAAAGGGACACGATATATAATCAAAAGTATCGATGCTTTACTGAGGAGTTGAATCGAATTAAAAGTTACGTATCAAAAGTATCGATACCTCCAGAAACAAAAAACAAAACCAAGTGAATAAAACAACTAACAGAGTTAATCATTTGGATACTTATCATATGACTGAATTGAATTTTAATGTTTGGTCTATTTTTAATTAGCATTCATAAAATAAATATGCAGTCTATACAGTTATATATGTATGTATGTGTAATAATGATATGTAAAATTATGACCTATATGTGTTTTTAAGCCAAATTTGACAAAAACTGTAGAGAACTCAAACGTTTTACGAAAAACTGTTTTAAAACCAAAGTCGTTTGTTTTATAAGCATTTTTTGTATTTGAACTTTTCTTCTATATTTTAAAGTTCAAAAGTTGGGTTAAGGATCCTTTGATGGACCAATTTAGCTCATTCACTAACTTAAAGTCAGTGTTTATGTTTAGAATGCGTCACCAAATTTTCAACTCGCTTTCTCTTTTTGTTTTTCAGTTATCGTGATGACGGGCGAACCGACGTATGGACGAACAGCCGGAAATAGAGAAATTAGGTATTTCTATGAACACCTATACCATAAAGTACTCGAAAAAGTTAAAGTATCGAATAAAACTTATCAATCAGTTAAGTATCGATATTTTCCACGTGTCCTTACGTTCATATCTACAATATTACAATACACAACAACAATAATTATACATAAATCACATAATTATAAATTATAATAATAATATCATGTTGATGTTCATCTGTTCTTTATTAATTATTATTAACAATCATTTAACTAAACAATAAATTTATTTATTATTATTATTAGCCTTAAATATATATATTTAAGGTATATAAATTACAGTTAAACAATCAAAATTACAAGACTTCTGAAACATTCCCATATATAGTAATATGACTTCTGAAAGACTTCACAAATTATTCTTATTGCTGATTTGGAGATCAGAATTATCGTCAAAAAGATCCCTTTAATAAGTCATTCAGACGTAGAATGCGCCACATATTGAACACCTTAAGACTTCAAAAATTAGGATACTTTAAGAATTCGTTTTTCTGGCTACTAAAATAAATTCGTTTCGTTGAGAAAACTACAAAAATAAAAATAAAATATTTTTTAAAGTAAATTAAAAAATTCTAATAAAACTCGATAAAAAGACTTTTTTGAGTGTTCATATTTCCGACTTCTTGCAGAACTCAGGAAAAAGACTTCTTACAGAGCTCGTAACTTCCTTCGAAAATGAAAATAAAGAGTTATTAAGAATTCACAATTCTAACTTCTTGCGAAATCACGAAAAGACTACTTAATCAGTTCTGAATTATAACTTCTTAAAAACGAAGTTGTTACGATGTTATAATTGAAACATCTTAAAGAAGTCTTAATAAAAACCTGGTTGAAAATAATTTCTGTGTTAGCAATAAGTCAACAAAACTGTTTATTTTGTAAAGAAACTGCATTTTGGTGTTATAAATAAATTATACAAGTTAATTGTGAAAAGCACTTAAAAGAGAATGTATCTTTTACAGAATAGTTTAAAAGTTAGCAACATTTTCGAGATATTATCATAGGACATCTGGCTATTTATGAACTGTTTCAAAAAAAAAAAAGGTAAATGAACATTTTTGTGTGAAATTTTGTGCTTAAAACGTTAAAAAAAAAACTCTTATCTGCTTAAGTCCGTTACCCGTATTCGTTACTATGGTTACGAAATACTACTTTATCAATCAAATAATAACTTTGTCAATCGTGTATGATTTAACATTGGAAAGTTCTAAAAATTTATTAAGATGAATAATTATTTATATTAACAATGATGACTAGTGCAATTTCTTCAATCATTCTTACAATTTTCAACCCAATAACTTCAATTAAATGTAATTTTTTTTGTATTATTGAGTAATTTTTTTGACATTTGCTATACCATTTACATACAAACAATTGAACAAATAATAAAATTTTCTAGAATGTGAATGTTTTATTATGAATTTTAGACACATGTAGCGCATTAATCCATTAAGACGTACCTTCCACGTACTATGGCATGGTGCGGGTGTGAACCCAACATCCCCTGGCTGCCAATAATACAAACAAATTGAGCAAAGAGTGTGAAAATAATAGTATTTATGAAAATAGTGATAATTTCTATCTATTTCAACATGAATTTTAAAAGTTTTAACCTTACAATGTCTTCAAATCGTAAATTTATTTTTTAAATTTTTTTCCATAAATTTTTCAATTTGTGACAGTTCAAATCTCTCAGAACTATGCAATCATATTCATACCAAAACTTGAATGATCTATATATGAATATACAGGAAAGGCAGAAATATAATAAAAATATGAACCTTTTAATATTATCCTTGATGTTAAAACTTTTCAGACTACAAAAGATAAGATATGCTTATGGTATTATGTCGGATATGAAACATACCGGAAAAAAGATGGCCTTTTTTTGCTTTTACATTACATATATTTTTACACATTGCATAAATGTAATAAAATAATAATAAGTATATACCATATACAAAGAAAAAAGATGAAAATGTAATTGAAATTTTGTCCAAGTCGTTTGTTTTTCCACTTCGTTTAGTTTTTCAATTGATAATTAACAGCAGCAAGATATATACATAACAAACATTTTTCTTTTTAAGTGAAATTTTCATTTTTCTTTTTTAATCTTCTGATAGAAAATTAATATTTTTCATCTCAAAAATCAACATTTCATGACTTTGATTACTTTATAAAGTTTATAAAGTAATCAAAGTGTATTCAGAGAAAATACAAATTGAAATTTGAAAATTCTCCTCCATTTCAGATCATTTATATCTATCCAGTACCGATGTGGATAAACTATCGAGCAGCTTGCATTAACAAAAGCAGTCAGGCCGTCTTTCAAATGTCTAAGCTGATGAGCTTTTTTTGTCCAGACAGGAATCCAGACGGTACAATATTTTTCCCAACAATCCAATAATTCTCTAAGTACGTGCCACCCGCTCAATGCCACTTCAGAGTCCTTACACTAACAACAACGCCTGAAACTATTGTTTTCTGTCTTATTTAAGTGCATCGAATTTTCTGTTTTAAATTAATATTCAGAATTGTTCATTCAATACAACGTTGACAAACGATCAATTTTTTGCATTCGCATTTCTTAGAATCCTGTAGAATCAATGTAATTTTCATAATGTTTCAGAAGTTGGGATTAAAGTTTTTGTCTCCTTTTAAGTTAATTTTTTCAATAAACACAATTTTAACGTTTGAAAATAGAAAATTTGACTTTGATTATTAAAGAACTACCGGTTCAAAGATCATATTCCACATGAATTTTTTTCCTCTTTGTAATATTAGACAGAAAACAAGATATGTGATAGTGTGAAAAACAAAAGAAAATAATGGATAAAATATTCAATTAATGTTGAAAATGGATGGAATATTATTGTAGATGTATTGAAGAAGGCTTAGAGATCACATTGTGTTCTGTAGGTCAATTTATAGAACTTTAAAAATTATATTTCGTAAAAGTTTTTGCATTTTTGGAACACTGGGATAGTCTTGGTCTTGGTTTTGCTGTTGTATACTCAGTTTTTATTTTTTTTTATTAATTTTTATGTTTTATCATTATGAATACTAAGTACAAATTATAAATCACTGACAATTAATAATCTAGTCAAGTTCTCGATTAAAGAGAGAAGAAATTCGTTTTACTCAGTGTGCTACCGAGTACAGAAACTTATATCTTATTACATATTGCATCCGTGGTCTTCTATCGATTCGCACATTTGTTTGTTATGATTTGGGACTGAGCGCTATGTTTATTGTTGTTTGTTTCTATATAATTCGTATATGTCTATATAATACTCGAATACAATACATACTATTCGAAGATATTAGTTCGAAATGGAACGTCTTTGTAGATTTTTTTAATATTTAGTAATAAAATCTAATAAAGCAAACTAAAAATTTCAAATACAAAACACGTTTTGTTCCACGAAAAGTACATATTAAAGTTGCTACATATATTTATACTCATATAAAAGTATATTTTTGTCTTTTTAGCGCATTTTTTTAAAAGCTTGTTTTTTAAAACTATTTTATTTTTAATTTATTCACTTAAATGCTGTTTTCTCATCGTACAAATTCAAGGTCAAATTAAGGTACAATAAACAAACATGTAGTTACGCAGGTTGACAAGATTTTAATTGCTCATGTATTGATAAACTAACGAAGCCTTATTAAACTTTACAAATTGTTTATCATTACATAAAATAAAGAAACAAAAAACAACTTAATTAAATCGTAGAGATTTAAAAGCAGATTTTATATAGGTACATGTATAAAGAGCTTTTTCATTAGTATTATCAAGGAAAACGATAATAAATTTATTACAAATAATTCTTCGTTCACATAAGTTTTATGTTCAAACCATTGAAAAGAAATGCGGTTAAGACTTATTTTTGCAATGTTCTTTGTAGAAAAAATTAATTCGTTTAATATTACCAAGAAAATTATTCTTAACATAAGAAACTCCTGTAAACTGCATTTAAAATTTTACATAAAAAAAACTAACAGTGGTAATTGTTTATAATACTCAACATGATTTCAATGTTTGAACTATTTCTTATCATAAAATACTGAATTTCCACTTTTTAAAGTTATAAATGCTTACATAATAATAATCTTATAATTATATATATGTGAGCTCAATTTAAGCTAAACCAGTGGCGATCCAAGCATTTTAAGGAAAAACTGTTTTAAACAAAAGTTCTTCTATCTTTTATGGTTTAAAAGTTGGACCATGGATATATTGGACCGAAGAATCTATTTTGCTTATTAACGAATTAAAATTCACTTTTATATCTAGAATGTGTCACTTATATTTAAACTTTCCATCTTTTTCATTTTTGAGTTATCTAAGTGACAAGACAGACATGAGCTAATTAGGTGATTCTATGAATTCTATGATTCTATTTTCTAGGTTAAAAAATTGAGACTAAAATTAATATATTCTGACAGATTCTATATTTGTTGTGAATAAATACTCTCTAGTGAAGAGACTCTGACGTATGGTATATTTATCGAGTATAAAAATTCAACAGAGATTTTCTTCAATCTTTCCAGCAACTAAATGTTAAGGCAGATATATCGCAATTATTCGTTGAGTTGAGCACAAACATATAATCAATATTAACTTTCACATATTATTGTAAACATTTCTCAGTTTTCGTTGTTTGAATTACTTAATCATAATTGTTATAATGCGAATGAACCCCAAAATTATAAAATTCGCATGTTTAACATATAATCATTAAATATTTAACAATTTTCATTTACTTTGTTTCAAGAAGAATTATTAAAACATCGTATTAATAAGTACCATTATATAAGCATCATTAATGATTTAATATTTTTCGTGTTTGATGGTAGTCTTATTTTAGGTATGAAATATGGGGTACTTTATTTTCGTAATTGAAAAATGACGATAATTATATTGCGTTTCTTATGTATTCGTTATTCTCATTAATTATTAATATGAAATTTATTTCTTTTTGGAAATATCCGAAAAAATAATTTCATCTTAACAACTCAGAAACTTGATACTTATAAAAAAAAATTGTGACAAAAAAGGTAATTTTTGTTCTAAATCGGAAAAAATTCCTCAAAATCAGAATAAAATTGATTACAGTACTAATCATTTGATTCCCGAAAATTATAATGAAAATGTTGTATAAAGAAAAATTTATCAATAATTTAAATGGGAATTTTCGCAAGAAAATATTTTAAATTCTATTTTATATTCCTGAAATTATACTGAAAAAGATGAGGAGGCACTAAACTGAAAAAGATATTTAGGGGATAACTGAGAATATAAGCAAATGAAGTCCGAAGGAGATTCGGAACAGATCAAATTATTTTCGAACCGAGTAGATTGTTATATTCACGAACAATGTGAACTAGTTTCAGAGTTGTAGATGCGTTGCATTCCAACCTCAAAATTGTCATTAATATCTAGTCATTCATTTTTATATGGAGGGGGCCATCACTCCTAACTAGGAGTGTTGGCCACATTTGGTCTGGTCACGATGGCCACAACAGAGTATGCTTTTCTAAGCAGCTCGATAGAAATAACACCTAATCCAACTATACGCCAAAGCTTAGTAGCTGTTTCATTTGTAAAGAACAAAAAAAAAGCATATAAGGATAAGTTAAGAACTAAAAAGGCAAATAAAAATAAAAAAGAGGAATAAGGCTGATTAAACTAACATTTTTAAAATTTTTCTATAATTGTTTTTGTCTTAGACATTGTTGATTACTTTGTGTTATTTTATAGTTAAATTATTAACGATAAAATAAATATTTTGGAAAAACGCAACTAGTGTTATATTTATAGTATCTCTTTAAAATTACGGCAATCTCCCTCGAACGAACCCCATATTTAGTATCAAGTTACATCAAAACAAACAACTTTAGTTTGAAACATTTTTTAATTAATTATCTAAATTCGTCATAATTGAAGATCAAATTTACCTAATTATTAAAAATTGATACTCAACCATACGTCAAGTATTTAATCAAATAACACTGTTTGCTGCTATCTTCACTTTTTTCAAAATAATTAATAAGAATGTTACCTAAATTTTTTATTACTTCACGAACATGGATTTGAAGTTTTGAAAATCTTTAAAAATATGGTAGATATTGGACTTTCCAAAATTCTAATTAAAGAAAAATGGAAATATATAGCTAATGACGTCAACTATTCCCAAATATATATAAATAACATGCTAAACATCGTTTTCAATAATGATATGTGTATATAAGCTTTGATTGCTTATAATTTCTTTGTTGTTGAATCAACTTTAATTTGATCTTAAATAAACTTTCAAGTTTCATTATTGTATTGAGCCTATTTTATACAGTTCTTCGACTACAAGCAAGCCATTTTGATTGAGCTATGTGAATGTTAGTCGTAAAGTTTAACTTTTATGATTATATATGCAATTTAAAATGGCAAGGGTTAAAGATTTTAAAGACGATAACAAAAGTCTTAACAATATGGTTTTATGTATTTAATAATAACATTTAACTTCCACAAGAATGAAAAAAAAAAAGAAATAAAAATAATTACACTAAAAGAACCCGGTTTTTCGTCTTTTAAAGAACCAAATATATAAAAAATGAAAACAAGGCTATAAAAAAAAAATTTATATATATATATATACCTATCTTGTCAATATACATAAAGATATAAGATTACATTAACGAAACGATTTTGTCTTTTCTTTCTATCAGCATAGGATACTACTACTATACCCACTTAGAAAATACACATAGAAAAATTCAAACTCGAAACCATATTATGAGAATTTGAATAAATTGCAAAAAAAAAAAAATAGAATGAAACAGAGAATAAGATAATTTAAATATAAATCTGTTTTATAAAAAAAAAAAAATGCTATAAATTCAATTTTACCGAATTCGAACCAAACATATTTTAACTTTGTCTTCTTTGATTTTATTCTGTTTTCTCTTTCTTTGTGTACAGCCGTGTATACCTTTTAAGTATGATACTTTACTGCCTTCGTGTACAACAGTTTTGGTTTACGCTTATATCTACAGAGTGTCTAAAAAAATCGATACAGGAAGCTATTAACTCTACCATTTCTGTGGTATCAAGGTTAAAAAATATTATATTTAATTCTTAAAGATTAATCATAAATATTGTTGTAAAAATTACATTGATTTATTGAGAATGAAAAACTATTATCATTGTTTTGAGTCAATCATTTTGATGAGGTATTGCATAAATGAGGAAGGATAAATCCTAGCTCAAAGCAACATGTTTCAATCAAAGCAATTTTATCTAAAGTTTAAATTTGAAATCAATAACTAGGATAGGTATCCTATATGATACTCCACAACCACTTTCTAAAAGCTGAAAAGTGAATTAGGAGCACTATTTTAACTAAAAATTGGGCTTACTTAGTGGGTATTCATGAACAACTTGTAACGGAATGCGTGAGTAGCACTTTATAAAAGTTGTACTAAAATTGGATATCGTGAAAGTCGTTTGGTCCGTCATCAACGAAACTCGAACACGGAAAGAGATGTCTTGATAATTTTGTGGCATATTTAAGTCATAAAACTGGAATATAAACTCATGAATAAGTAAAGTCCATCCATTGGAACCAGAGACTCCAAGACCCAATTTTAAAGCCATGAGACAAAAAAAAATTTTTAAATACGGGTAAAAGCTTTATTTCTAGGTCCACAACCACACTTTTCCGATTTATTCTAGGTGATAGTACTTTTTGAGAATCTTTTAAATATTTCCAAGAATATTTTAGATTGATTCCATAAGAATGAAAAACACTATGCAATTGAATTATTTTCTTCGCTTATTTATTTATTGATTCCAAATGCATATTAATTTCTTTGTCTTGCTTGCATATGACTTTCTAATCCTTACTTTATAATGGGAAATCAGAGGGCTTATCTCGAAAAAAACATTTTTAAATATAAAATCGAATTTTGATTTTTACATTAGAAATTTTTTCTAGAGAAACTCTTTGCCAAGCCTTCCATTTTCATTTCAATATTTTCCACACCAAATTTCAAAACATTTGGATAAGTGTTTTTAAGTTATTTTGGCACTAAAATTAAAAGAAATATAATGGCTATTACATGTAAACAGCATGTTTGTTGCAAACTCTTATATGTCAATAACAGCTGTGAATAATCGCTCTTAAGATTGTGTTTAGCTATTTTAAGATTAAAATTCGTGATATTATTTTTTGTATAACATATAAAGCAGATGATTACGTTTTCTTCACCTTCGGAAAATTAACAAATTGCATTGTACATGGCACAAGAAACAAGCCTGCAACCAAGACAAATTTTCTTTCACATATTTATGAAATCTGACCTCAAATGAAGATCATAATTTTAATGAAATTAATTAGTTAATTTGAGCAGATCAAATTTTTTGAAACTCTCGGTTAAAAGATATACATAATAACAAAGTATTTGTATGAATCGGTTTTAAAATTATATGGAGTTGTTCATAAGATACAACGATGATGATATCTTTTAAAAAATATAATAATTTTTTCCTTTTTTTTTTCTTCCTACCGTTTTTTTGAATGTTAATAATATTCATTGGTTGATATAAAATTTTATTAATAATATTATAGCATTGTATTAAAAAACATATCGTTTTTATGTTAGATCCAGTTAAATTTATCTATATACAAGAGTAAAAAAAATTATATTTTATACTTTTTTGAAGAAAGTTTATTGCAGTTCAAACAAAGAAGAAAAAAACAGTTAGTATTTTCTTAAAAAAACAAGTTAGAATAAAATATTGTGGTCGTTTAACTGAATTTTAATCTAAATTTTTTAAAATAAAAATCAATATTTTTATTTTCACCAATTTTCATCATTACGCAATTTGTTTGTGGGCTATTTCATATTTAGCTGTATTTTCACATGACCTAGATGATATTTAAAAAAAAAAAAAGAATTCTAAGTAAAAAATATGTCTTATTTTTCATTAATTTTCTTTTACTACAAAAGACTTTTTTCGTTAACAAACAAAACAAGATACATAACTGATTATAAAATTACAAGTGAAAATTACAAGCTACAGAGTTAATTGGTTAGATACTCGACATATGGTTGAGCATCAATATATGAACTATTTTTAATCATAAGCATCCATTAAATAGTCTGAATATCCAGTCTATACAGTTAGCTATAAATACATATATAATTTTTAAAAAAATGTATTGTAATTATATGTGTTAAATATTTAAATTGGAATTGATTGTGGCGAATTTCACGAAAAAATTGTATATAACTGTGCTGTAAATGAAACTCATATTCAATTTCAAAAAATACTCTTTACCCCGTACGTTAGAAATGATTGCTTGAAAATCAAATAAATATTGCAATTTTTGAAAGAAATTAACTTTCAAAATCTATTTTTTCTTTAAATATAAAATCGAGGCTCAAAAATAAATGATATTTCTCTTCAATATATTTATATATATCAATAATATATTTTATATCTAATATTCGAATATTTATTGATAATAATATTTTTTGAATTATTATATTGAAAAAAAAAAAATTGTATTTTATTTATATTTCTATGTATCTATCTATATATGAAAAAAAATGTAACATTGGGCGTATAATAAAAAAGCGATATTTCAGATATGATTGATATAATATAAAATTTATTATTGCAAATATTTTTTTTTAGAATGGATCTGGTGTGTCGTTTTTTATGAAATTTTTGCTTTTTACTTCTATATAGATGCTGTGAGTATGTGTTCCGAAATAGAATCCAGTGCACTGGCCATTGCTTATTAACAAGCATGTGGTCGATTGATGACGTAATCAGTAATATCCAGTATGATGGATTCCATTTTAGAACATACCCAAAAAAATTCTTAAGTATTTAATTGATAAATTAGAAATAAGTGTAACAGAATACTCTCTTTTCACTAGAGTGAAATCAGAATTATAATAATCTATCTTATGATAAGAATAGAAGACTAACATGTCTCTTTATATTTTAATTTCCCTTAAGATCAAAATCTGTTTATATTTTCGAGTTCGAAAATATTCTGTTTTGATTTAGAAAAAATCAAATGTAAAAATGCTCCAATATTAAACCAAGCCTATTTGGATTTTCATTTCATGTTCGTCGGTCTTTCAATCTGACAGCCTGTCAGTTAATCGATGTGTGAAACTCATCCAAACAAACGCGCATATTTCCACAACTAATGAATGAATATTTTTAAATTTGTGATTATCCATAGTGTAAATTTTGAGGACGGTCCCATTTAAGAGGCATCGCTTCTATCAATTATCACTCGAAATTTACCTATTTTCACTTAAAAACCAATATCTCATAGCCGTTCATTCGATTTTGGTTCATGCGGGTTATATGTTTGTATGGTGTCAAAATAAAAAAATTCTAAAACACTGTTATAAAGAGCTGTTCATTGCTGTTATTGATATAAAGAAGTGTGCTTCTAGCAAGCTGATGACTTAAATTACATATGATTTTTATTGAATTTCTTTCAATTTTCGAGGCCAAATAACGCATTTTATAAAATTTCTTAATTTTGTTTGTTTCAATCCCCTTAAAGAAATAATCAAAAATCAGAACGAATAAACGTGAAAAATAATTAAAGGCACAAAATTCATTGGCAAGTTTGTCGAGGGGTGGTCGTATCTAGATGACTTGTTTTATATCGAAAGTCTTAAAAATTTTGTTACCGAAGATTTATTGTACACCAAAGCTTTCAATCATTGATCTAGAATGGTTGAATTACTACTAACATCGTGGTGAACTATAAAATTTCATGAGAGACTAGCATTGCTCTAATAACTATGAATCAAAACAATAATTATGACGAAGCTCGACCGTGTTTGATAAGTTTTTCTGTAAAGTAGAAGTATAAACATGGATGTCATATGAGAGTTGTACCCTATACTTTTCGTTAACAAAAAATAAACACTTATGGTTTTTCTAACATTCAAGTAAAATGTATTCAAAATCCATTATACTCTCACAAGTGTAATTTATATTTAAAATTTACTTAGTAAGGTTAAAAAAGGATTCACATCATTCCGGATAAAACTTAATTACTCACACATTTCAAGGAACAGTTACAGATGGCTGGTAGAAATTTTTTGCTTACCTGAAACAAACATAAAATTGTTAATATGATACTAAAACCAGTGATGATAACAATCAGAAGTGTTACTTATTTAAATACACGACATATGGCATTTTTGTAGATAACGAATAAACTTAAAGATTTCTAGACAGATCTGTTCACGGAAACGGGAACAACGTGGGAAACCAAGTGATGGCTGTTGTTTAAAAACTTTTTAAAATTGTTATGATTTATATTTGTATGTAAGCCGAAGCGTATTTATTATAAAAATAGTTATATCAATGTATAGAAATACTTGGATATAACTATTTTCCGAAATTCTACCCCTAAATGTGTGAAAAACAAGATCAAATTTTGTATGAGACAGTAAGATTCCTTTGTCCAATCTATTTCAAGTTTTGCGAAACCTGTCTTCTACAGCACTGATGGAAGACGTGTAAAACAGCTCTGAGAAGGGGTTGGTTACACCTAGTCATTTATAAAATACTGTAAATTACTTATAGTTATATAGAATTTGTCATTTAGTACTTTGTAATACAATTATGGCGTGTTTAGTTCGTAAATTTGAGCTTAAATTGTGTCGAATCTATATAAATAGTTTACGAAAATGTGTTTGAAACAAAAGAACTCTTCTTATATCTAATTATGGTTTAAACGGTGAGCCATGGATTCATTGGACTACAATCTTATGTCTAGAATACGCACCAAAATTTCAGTTAGCTATCTATCTCTTTTCGTTATTGTGGTGAAAAACAGATGGAAAACTTTTAAAAAAACTTAAAAATTAATATATTCTCGTATTCTATATGTTGAGTTAAAAAAATAGGTATGTAATCGAGCAAATTTTTTTTTACCGATAGGTACATCAAAAGTTACTAAATGAATAGAATACATTGAAATAGTAACAAACTGATTACAAAATATGGTTCTTTGATGACTATTTTTTCACTAAAAAAAGAAAAAAAGGAATTTTAATGATTAGAATATTATTTTTTATTTACATAACATTTTTATATTTAAAAAGAATATGTTATGTGTATTTTTATACAAAAAAATCTGAAATATTTATCTATTTGAAATAAAATTCAATTTATTTATATTAATATTTTAAAGCAAATATATCTTAATCAAACAAAAAATGTTAATTAAAAAAATGTAAATAACTTGTTAAATCTTTTTTATTTTTATCCAGCAATGGAATAGTTCAGCGTATTTGGTTAATAAGCGTATAGGAATCGGCTTTACAAAAAGATTAAAGGATTCGCTTGACATTGCCAGTTACTAAGGAATGCTTTAAAAAGAATCTATCCAATATCAATGTTAATAATATAATTTATTCACATTGATTAATATAATTATGGGGGTTATAATTAAAAAAAAAAAAAAAAACAAAAAACAATAAATATTTAATGAAAAACGTATTCTGGAAAAGTTTCCAAAAAAATTAAATACTTATCGAGCTATTGGCGTAATTTTTTTAATGTTTTAAATAATTTTTCATTAAAGGCTTTTTGGATTAAATTTATAGATTTTTGTATAATAACCAAACTTGTAGTACATAAAAATTACAGAATTTTATTCAATATAGGCCAAGTTAAAGCTCATTGAAGCTAAGCCAAGGATTTCAACATTGAATTATGAAAAAACTATACATTCAACGGGAAAAACTAAAATCTCTTTTGAAGTTCTTCAAAAGACCTTAAAAATACGCTTAAAAAAAATCTTTGGCATTAAAACTAAGAAAGTTATAACGAAAACAATGTTAGTTATGACTTTTTTTAAGAAAACATTTTTTTGCATTAAAACAATCCTCAGTATCCTCCTATACATCCTCACTATATAAGCCTTATGGAAATTTATCGAAAAATATGCTTTTTTCAAAAATAACTAAAAAAATACATCGTATATGTAAAAATTGTTAGATCACAAAAATTTAGCCCTTTAATTAGACAAAAGTATTATAATTTTTTTGTTTAACTGTAGCTTAAGGACACCGTTGGACAGTCGTAGCACACCATCGGACAATCCTATAAGAAATTCTTATAAGAAAATCTGATCATACATCAGAAATAAATCTTAAACAAGCGTATATCATTGGCTATCATCGGGTACGTACAACGAACCATAATGAACGAATTAACTTACAAATATTTTAAATTTATTAATTACTTTTTAAATTAACAAATGAGCTACTTCAGATTACATCGTAAGATTTTCTGATCAGAAATTCCGATAAGAAAAATTGATGTCTAATTTAGAATTCTTACCGGGTATGGAGTCTAATAAAAAATGTATGTTAAGTGTTACAACAAATGTTCCGATCAAAAATTCTGATCAGAAAATCTGATGAAGTGTGCTAGACCTAAAAATTACCCGAGATATAGCTTGTCAAAATTGGCATTAATATGATATACCGTTCTTGAGTCCATACTAAAGAAGGGTTAGTGATATGAATCAAGTATAGATTTTGGAGTGGAGGGTAAATACAGCGTAATTCCAAATTTTTATGAAGATCCAGTAGTCTTTTTGGAATGCTTAGGTTGTACCGTATATATATTTGATTATTGGTACGTTTCGTAGCCATAATGGATGATGATGGATTAGCTTTGATGAATATATCAACATTTTATAATGATTATTCAATAAAATTAATTTTAAATAACAAAATTTTGCAATTCCATAGTACATAAATAGTTAAATTGCAACTATTTCGTCTGATTGCTTTATTTGTCAATTTTGGCAAAAACTTTCAAAGCTTAAGAAACTTTTTTATCTTTTTATGTAAATGGTTTTCCTTGTAGCAAAAATGAATCTTTATAATTTTTCACGAATTAATTTACATTAAGAATGTAGGATTAATTATTTATTACTTTAATTATTAAAGTTTATTTTAAATATATTCACTCAAATTTTATTAACAAAATAAACAAATATCATAAACAAAAATGTATATTAAAAATTGATACTGTTAAAAAAACATACATTTTCTAGTTTCTCTATTTTTTATTCAAATATATGAAAATGAATTATCATTACATTTATTTTCATATTCCAATAGAATATGAAAATTAAATAAACAATAATATTATTTTAAGATGAACATTAAAATTTAATATAAATAAACAACAAAAAAGGAATAATTAGTTAACTTCATTAAAATTTTAAATTTCTATAAATGTAAATTAATTGAATTATATTCAATAAATTCATTTGGAGTGTTTGAAGGTTTCGTACGAATTTATTTTTATTTTAAAATATAGTAATTGACTGAGAAATTAAGAAGGGATCGAAATAAAAAAATATTTATACTTGAGTTTTGCGAAGTACCAAAAATAACTTAGTTTAACTTTTTTAAATAACAGTTGAATAATTTGATCTAGTTCTAAAACCAGATAGCCGAGTAAAGTGACCATACTTCTCCTATGAACCGTGAACTTGATACGTGGCATTACAGGGGTCTGTTATATATATCCTAGCAAACATTCAAATCAGAAAGAATTCAAAGAGAAATCTTTGTTAATACTCAATTACGACCTTGTTATGACTTTTTTTTTAAGAATTTATAATTAAGAACAGGTTAAGTAAGTCAGTTCGAAATCGGATATATTAACTCTGAATTTTTTAGATGCATTTTTTCTGTCTTTCGAAGGAAGTCAAAATGATGAGCTCTGTATGAGTTCAAAATCGGATGTATAAACTTTGTTAGAAGTTTTTTTCCTGAGTTCCATAAGAAGTCAGAAATATGAGGTGTCCTTTAGAACTAAATTAGATTTAATTTTTCTAATGTACATTTGACTCAAATTATGTTTTCGAATATTAACTTAATTAGTTTTGTTTCATAGTCTTTGTTTTTATTTTCTTCTTCTTTTTTATATTAGAATTTAACTAACGGAGGATCACCACATTCTGGATTAGTTTTACCACAAATTCTACGATTTAGCTGAATGCTAGGTGGTGTTACTTAACCTTGAAAAATCAAATTCGTTTTCTATGGTCATTCGAGCGTAGGTGTAATTTTTTTAAATTTAATTTAAAAAAAATCTGTTTAATTCCGCAGTCTAAGATACGAATTTATTTAAGTAGTCATCAAAACGAATTCTTAAATCATTCTTATTTATGAAGTCTGAGGTTCTCAAAAAAATGTCGCATTCAACGACTGCTTAAAGTGTTCTTTTTGAAGCTTATTTTGACGAACAAATCATAAATACAAATTCTTTAGGAATTCTTTCAGAAGTCATATTGCTATTTAGAATATTGAAAATCTTGTATGTTTAAAATAAAATAATGGAACAACCTAAAGTAATCTGTGGTGAGAACATAAAAATTATCCAGAGTCATGCATTTTACAAACAGTATCAATATTTAAATGGCATTAAAAAGAAATAGAATAAATAAATAATCAAAACATAAATCTTTACAATAAGCTTTATCACAAAACTTTTTATTTTTTTTATTTTGTAGATTGATTTATGTCAAAAACATTCGTAAAAAACTAAATAAATAAGAACCTACTAACTTATATCCAAATATACTCACTAACATAACAAAATTTCTTCATCTTTTTAAAAAAACCTATTGAAGATTATACGCTGTACATCGACGCATACACACACAGACAATGAAAAACAATCAAATACATTAACTGAGAGAATTATTGGTGGTAGTTTTGTAATGTGAGTAGGTTGCACAGATAAGTATCACGTGATTTTACTCTTATAAATTTTCCTTCGAGTAGAGAAGAGATAGATAGTAAATTTACATAGTGTTTATTTAACCTTACTTTCTTATTGTACATAATTTGAAAGGCGTGAAAATACTATTTATAGAATTTACGAAGAACTGACTCGTATTCGATGAAAAAAATTATAAAAAGATGACGTCAATCATATTGTAAGCTTAAAATCGGGGACAAACAATCATAGAGTTTCCAAAAAAATTAAATTACCATTAGGAAAACATTATAGAGCAACATATTAGTTAAAACTTTTCATACGAGTAGTCATCATATTATTAATTAAGAAAATTGAGTCATTATAATGAACTGCTTTTGTAAAATCACGCTGGTAGAGCACGGCGAAAAAATACCATTTAAAATGTGAGTACCAGGATCTAGTGCTTTTATGTTGTGGTTTCAATATATAAAGTTACCAAAAGAATCCGTGCAACAAGTAGAATTACCAAATCATTTTTTTGATAATTTTGATTAATTTGATTGGTTGATGATACTTCATAAAAGAACCTAATTTTAGTACTTTCATTAAATTATTATAGTTTTTATTTCAGAATTGCTCTTCCAGTGTGATATCAAGGCAGCAGTATATCATAATCTCTTTATGTGGTCGAAAGCCAAAATTTCTCAATTGTAAGGGACTATATTAGGAAGATTTGCCACCTTTCAGCAAAATCATTTGTAACGCTTATAAATGATCAAACGCTTATTAACCCTTTATAAAATTAAAATAGGGTTAATAACATAATCAAACTTCCTTGATTAAGATGGTTTTGATCCTAGACAAAAATATTTTTTCCTTTGTTTTAAATTAATTATCTTAAGTACTTGTCGTAATAGTAGCAGGGCCTTATCCATGATATCGCTTTAATGTTATTTAACAAATTTGTGATCTTTATAAATTATTAAGCTAGAAAAAGAATAATGGAATAAAATACTGAATTTACTTAATACAACTTCATACACTTATTAAAACGCGAATATTAATAAAATATTTACAGACAAATAGAGAGCTTACTCCTATTACGTTGTAGTCGATTAATTATGCACAATTAAACAACAGTTAAACAAAAATGGAAAAATAATACATAATTATAAGCGTCCCACAAGCACAGCGTGGGATTTGTGACGTAGTAATAGTTTATTAAAACTCACAAACAAAAAAAATGATACTGAAAAATTGAAAACAATCATTTTGACGATGGTTCAAAATATGTTCATTTATTTATGGGTATGAAAATCTGTAAGGCATGTTCTATTATTGTTAAAAATTATACTTCTTATGAATAATTTGCTGTAGTGCTTAAGGCCATCTTTATGATTAAATAAAAAGATTGTTTAGGTATTTATAAAATAATACACATATCTCTACACAATTAGATAACATTAAAATTTCGATTTATAGAAATCAATATTTTTAAACTCGATATGATGTTAGTTTATGTCATAGTATATTAAGTTTGTAATGCCAGAAAATAATGATAACACAAACAAAATTTTGGTATTGGTATACATACAATCATGTTTCCTATCTCGTTAAGGTTAAAGTTCTTTCCAACTGACTTCAAAAAAATTACGAGGTTCTTAATTCAACTGTTTTTTATTTTTTTTTTTTTTTGATGTTTGTTACCTTAGAACTTTCAACTGGATGAACCGATTTTGGCGAATATTTTTTTAATTTGAAATATCTGATGCTTTCCGAGAAAGGGCAAAAAAAATTTTTAGTGATATATGTATTCGTGGATAGCTTTGTCGTGAACCGATTTTGATGATTTTGTTTTTGTTGGAAAGAATATATACCAAGGGTACGAGTATCTGATGTCCCTTAGGGCAAAGAAGATGTAAAAATAATTTTGAGTGTATACCAAGAAAAAATATATAATTTTTTTCTTTCACTTTAAAACACTGTCATATAAAAACTGCAACCGTGCTTTAAAATGGCATTTCTAAATCAAACACCATGTATCGTCTCTCTCTCTCAATATGCATGTAGGAGAATCACCACAAACTATTTGGTATATAACATGATATAACATCAGTTTTCAAGTTATGTGCTTGATTTCTTTTAAGTTATTTATTTGGAGTGTAATTCAACCTTATACAACATATATACGACTAGTAATACTTCTAAACAATTGGAACTCTTTTCTTTATTTATAACCTATATATATATAATACAAAAACCTACATATATTTGTTACAATTTGTTACAATCTGGTGCTTGGTGTTGGCCGAGATATTTTTAACATACATTTTATTGTATTTTTATACGCTCTAAATACCATTTATATGCAATGTATTTTGAGAAATGAATAAGAATTTTTATAACAATACATGAAACTGGAGTAAGGAGAAATTTATTCTATCTTTGTAAAAAAATATTCATAATTTTCTATGAAAACATAGAAGGTTCTTATATACACTGTCACTACTTGGGTCATTGTTAGTTAAGTGGTAAAATTAGTGTCTATTGGTGTCATAACCATACTTTTTTTAAAAATTTGAAAAAAAAAATTACCTTAGTATCTCTTAATATATTGCATCTGCTTTATGGTCAGTCAATTTTAATTAATTAATTAATTTAGTTATCCCACCATCACACCTGAAACACACAAAATGTCTTTGTCCTGGCCTATTCCTTTAGGATTTTTACAGTAAATCACTAACTTTATATACGCCTAAATCCATGAGAACCGTATAATTTGATATATTTTATAAATTAATGTAAATAAAGATTACTGTAAATTACGAATGTTATAAATAAATACTCAAATTTATTTTTTCATAGTATATATTCACGATAAATTTTGCTCCCGATATTTCAGATCTCTCTTGTTATATCTATAATCTCAAAAATCAGATTTTGATTACTGCGATATCAATTATAATCGCAATACATTTTATTTAAAACTAATAACCAACGTTTTTTTTCCAAATTAACTTCTATCCACTTGTTGTCAGTCATCTTGATCAAGACATCCGCAATTATGAGGTAAGCTCGCTGAACATATACCGGGATACTCTCCCCTGGTGCATTATTTTCCAAAATATAGAGCTGAGATATCATTACTTATTTTAAAGAACTATTCTGAATTTTTTGGGGTACAGAAAGAAAAATCTTATTAATCATAAGCAAATGCATGTATATAATGAGTCATGAGATTCTATATAGATTCAATTTATGCAATACTTAAAAGACTTTATCCATAGAGGCCTCTCCCATAACTTTCTCAAAAATGAAATGAAAAATTGACTGGTTACATTGCACACATGCAGAAATCAGCTGTTCTAAAAAATCTGTTAAGAAATTAGATTGAATTTCTAGTCTCTGGCTTAATAGATGATTCATGGATCTATGAGACCCAATTGTTCGCTTTTCATTTTTCTTGACGTCACTTTTTATAGAATATGCTCTAAAATACATCTTAATCGTATTCGAATAATCTTGGCGACGCACGGAGAGAAAAAATATAGTCAAGCTTTACAAATTTTCGAATTAATTTAATAGGATATACTTCCATTTATTATTATATATGACGGATAAATAGCTGACGACAGTGTATGCCTCGCAACTTTGCCTTGTATATCTTATGTACAAATTAATTTTCCCATGTAAAACGACATTATCGGCTTGTTTTTAATTTTTTTTTTTTGTGAATTCTATTAAGTTTATACTCAAATAGTTCTCGTAGATTACTATTAACTGATTATAAAAGTTTGAAATTCTTGGTAGCTTTTTTCAGTTTATAAAAATAAATTTAATCAATTCACCGAGCAACGGTGAATCGATTTGTATTTACACTGGAGATTAAAAAAGTACTAAATTTCCATTCGTCTCGAACCATTTTTATACACCTTCCAAACATCCTTAATAAACTTATAAAAAAAGATTATTTGTATATTTTTTTGAAAGCTTGCAATGTCCTATAAGACAGAGAGTGTATCATAAACTTTTTTTTTGTTGAGAGTATTAAGACTGAAATCAATTTGTTGAAGAGATATATTATATACCTATACCATAAATAAATGGATACTTAAATATGTCACTCCTATAAAGCAGGTTTGAAAATAATGTCCAGCCGTCAAACTTTCTTTTTTCCTTTGTTTCTTCATACAAGTCGTACTCAGGTATACCTGAGTAGTATCGCCAAGATATGAACACAAATATTGTAAGAAGAGAAACTTATGTATTATATTTCAAAAAATTTCGAACGATGTACATAAGTAGGATGCTTTTATCCTTGTTTGAAACTTTATTTAAGGGTATTATTGTTGTATATGTATGGGGTTTTTATATTTGTTTAGTAAAGTTTGTATTTGTAGGATGGTTTTGTCTTATATATAACAATTGTTTTCTTGAAAAGAATCAATCGACACTAATATTATAAACAATAAAGAGCGTTTACTTGTGAATTCTAGTCGGTTTTTGGTTTTATTGAAAAGGACTTAGATATTTGTTGATTTTGTTCAACTTTACAAGGTTTGACATCTGTTTCGAAACTGAAATTTAAATTTTTACTATCAATTCATATCAACCCATTATTTGTTTTCGTATTTTATTAAAAATGATTAATTTTCTTGGGGCTTCGCTAACCTCATTTCGACAAATGCTAGAAGAATAAGAAATCTATAAAATAAAAATTATTTGATCTAATTTGTGGAAACTGCATGCAAACACTTCGACATGTTTCTTATCTAACATGTTCGTTTCTAATCTGAATGTTTGTTTGTTATGAAAATTCAGATTCTTAGGTGAATCAACATATTGTCAACTAAAGTGAATCAAATTTAGGAATATTGGTTATACTTAAAAAAAAAAAAAATGCGACGCTTGAACTTTAATATCCATTATCCATTTAAGTCATTATCGATCTTATTATCACTGTATATACCTCTTAAGCTTTTAGAGTTTTAGAGGTGTATTCAAAACACCTTTGTGCACGGAGAATTCAAACACTGTCACATATGCAGATAAAATTTTGATTATATATCAAAACCATTCTAATATACTGAAAAGTAAGTATGGAAGATTCATATTGACTGGTTTTTTGTTTATTGAAATATACATTGGCAATCGTATATTGACAATATTCTATTCAAAGAGTGTTAGTTATCGATAATACGCGATGTCGTTAACTGTCTGATATTTGTAACAAAAGTCAATTAATTGGATGATGTATCAAATATTAAACATTATTAGTCTCCAATCCAAAATAATGTAATTTCCATATTCTAAACTGGACATATTTTACATGACAACAGATTGTACTATTCTACCCTATCGATCCCCTTCACAAAAGAGACATGAATATCTAAAAAAATTATTTTCAAACATTTCATAAAACACCGTTTAAGTACCAAAAAATTGCAAACTATCCATTCAGATTTCTTTCGAAGCAAAAAGACAGCCTTTATATTACACTTTCAGTTATAATATTAAATTCAATCTAGTATATTTGATATTAACCAAGCTTTTTTTTTCTAGTCTTATTCCAAAATATTAGAAACTCCACAATTATGACTTAATTTTATTGAATCATAAATGAAATAAATATTACAATAGCATCGAACATCGGAAATTACTCTAAAACAGATCTGTATTTTCTATTTCGTTGTTCTTGTATCAGACACGTGGAAAAACCTTTTTTCCTTCACACATAAGTATATAAAATTCAATACACATAATTTTCTTTATAAACCTCTTCTTCTAGTGTAAACACATTTCTTTTATATATAAATTTCGTTCCAAGTTATTCCTACTTTGATTCTTTCTTGCACACAGTAAAGAGTTTCTCTCAGTAGTTCGTTTCTGTTCTGTGTATGACACGTGATGTGTTAACAATAACATCACTATAGTAATAGGTATACCTAAAGGTGTGTGCTTCAGGGCTTACATATTAACATCTATCTAAGACACTATTTTCTCATAAACTAGATATAATATCTTATTGATTAATAACTTTTAATTGAAAGTTTCATTTTCATCAAGAATTTTATATGAATAGAGATTGATAGGTAGATTTAACGGTTTTTCACGCTACGCGAATACTGAAAAATAATACTTATTGATCCAATGTATATCCGAGCTGACTTTTAACTCATCCCTGACCAGCCATTAGCTAATAAATTGGAATTATAACTCATCACTTGGCAATGATACTGGCTAGCAATTACCTCACTATGTAATACGATTTTAACTACTACTTGGGGATAATTTTTGGGATAACAGATGACTAGAAAATATTAAATAATCAGTAGCTTAAACTTTGATTCAATCGTGGTATAAAATAAAATATTCACTTTTTAAATAAAGAATACAAAGTGACTTTGATAACAATTCACGTTTCCTTGGCTACGATGATAAGATTAGTTTTGCAACCTTTGAAATATAGAGAAACCACCACTCCATGGCTAAGTAGTTCTTAAAAAAATGTTTTTTTGCCATTCAATATAACCAATTAATTATTTATAAAAAATTATTTTAAGTCAGCTGTTAGGCGAGGATGAGTATTTTACCTGATAATAATCAATACTTGACTCTATCGAACTCACATGTAATTCGAAAACTGATATCTGTAAAAAATATTTTATTCCCGCTGTAAGAGTCAAACAAAATTTTTAAGTTATACAAAATCTTTCACATATGTTAAATATTTACCTACCATTAAACTAAAGATAGGTGATATTGGATAAAAAATTATTTAAAGCTGGGTTTGCAAGTACGTTGGCAAGGTGTAGTAATAATTGTACAAAACCATTTTCGAATATGAAATATTAGCTCAATATGAAATATTATATATCAATTGTACAAAATTATTTGCATTTAGTAACTATTGGCTTGACATATAATTTAAGTTAAAATAAGTGATTTTTGTAAAAAAATATTCTATGCAAGCTGTGAGCCAAAATTTATTTCTGTCTAATGGCTGTCTAGTTTTTTTTTTACTTAGTCAAAATTCAACTCAGCTAAGGCGACACTTGACCTAAATCCGCCCCAGAAGACAGTATTGTGCTGGAGAGTAAATATTTTAAAGAACAACATATCTGCTTATCACGAATAAACATGTCTCCTTACCTTGAAGCAACCTATCTACTTACCAATTTTTGACTAATATTTTCTGTTACAATTAATAGTATGAAATACTAATTCTACAGTTACAAATCTACATTTGTCTGATTTTTTAATATTGAAATAGAAAGAAATGGTACATCATCACACAACAAACATTATTCAAAGGATTTTTCTTTAATATTTTATTTTTAATAAAAGCAACAAAATAATAAATAATATTTTTAAAAAAATATAAAAAAATTATTTTATTTTATGACAAACAAAATAAGTACAAGTACAACTCTAAAATGGGATTAAAATCTACTTTCTTTGATAAAATATATGATGATAAAAACATAAAAACCTCTATATCCAAAGTAGTTCTAGCTTTTTATTTTCATTTTAACCAGAAAATATATCAATTAAAAATGGTGTAATAGGGAGGGTAAACTGTCCAATAGTCATCCAACGTCCAATAGAGAACCGTATTTACCGTTAAGAGTAGTAACAAAACATGTACAACAGTTAAAGAGCATTTATCTAACGCATATATGGTCCACCAGTAGAAATTTGATTCGGCAGCCAAATGTGCAATAAAAAAAATTTTTTTTGGGTACAAATGTAAAAAAATTTTTTTCTAAATTTTTATTTCAGTTTCTTCGATTTTATATCCGTAAAATATTCAATGCATCGAGACTAACAGTGAACCCTGATCAAGACGTAATAATGAACCGCTAGTTTACGTACTTCTGAGAATATGGCAGCAGCTTTTCAGCTTATAAAATTTGCAGAGAAATAAGATAAGCAACAAAATTGTAGAGAATCTTTATATCAATTAAGACTGAGGTTATACTAGCGTTTAATGTTAATCAACACTCATGAATTTGAAAAAATTGTACACTTATAATTTATAATTTGACAAGAAAATAGTGTACAAAATTAGCTTTTAAGGCGGCAGTAGTCAATTAAACAAAGATCTCAGAATTTTTGACTTGTGGGCATTGACTGTCTAGATTTTACCTATTTTCGAGGAAAAGTTTAACAAATCATAACTGTTGAATTTATAAAATGATAATTGAAAACTTTCGAGAAATTCTTGGTAAAATTTTTTAAAATATATTATTCTCAATTTTATTTTATGTAAACATGAATTTATTCAAAGAAATGATTATATAATATATTGTATATATTTATATGTATGTTTGAAAGCAGACCTGTCTTTATTAAATATAGAGACCACAAGAATTCTTTAAAGCACAAACGTGATATTATCTATTTCAGATATACGAATAAAAACAATCTTTTCTCTTAGCTCATTGAAGTTTGGCTTTGTATATCCATGATACTTTTTTACGATTGCAAAGGTAAAAGTCTGCAAGACTTGAACGTTCTACTTAATAGTTGAGATTTTACCTTCCTGAAATCTAAAAATTTCATTTTTTATGATTCAAATGAACTTAGCGGCTTTCAGGTGATTTGAAGCGGTATGCATTTAGGGATTATTCAGTGAACTGTTGGTATTCCAAATTATCTCAAACGAAACAAACTAGCCAATTTAAAGGGCAAATCAAAAATATGCAATCGAACAAGGACAGTTTAAGTTGTGATGATTAAGTCATACGAAACTGTAACTTCAAATTGATGCAAGAATCAAATCGATTAAACCTTTTATTTTGAATTTGAAAGATTTCATAAATTTCGTAAGAAACAGATAAAGTAAGAAAATTCTGGATTTGAATATGTTATATCGTAATTCGAATGGGAAGCAAATTAAAAGTAAGGTCCACAAGACAAATTTCACAATAAGGAGAATAAAAAAATAATAAATGCATATAGAAAATTATGCACGTCGATATCTTTTTTTTTTCGAGATCATACACAAAAAACAAACACACACACACACACAAACATCTATCGAAAAACGTCAAAATTCGGGATACACGAAATCGGTACTATTACATGAACTTCTCATTGGGAAGTTATCAAAGCAATATAAAGTCAGAAATACTGCAATGTCCATTTACTGCATCACGGTTAAAATAAGAATTGTTATTAAATCATGAAATGTTCATTGATTATGGATTCACATTTGGGGTCCAATACTTCACATATGAACCAATAAATGTCTAATATATGTTCATGCTTCATGAGAATAGATAAATTTTTATATACAAAAGATGGCTTAATTACAACCGACAGACAACGTATATATCTTTGTAATTTAAATAATATGTAATCATTAAAGGATGATACAAGAAGGGAAGTGAAATAAATAATGTATTTCAGAAATATTCTGTATCTGGTATTGTATACAGTTTTCAATATATATATATATATATATATATTCTATATATTTTACATTGTACAATTGTACCAAATATAAATAAAAAGAGATAAAATGATATATGCCTGTCTTTATGTATAATGTATTATTAATTCTTCTTGTTGTAAGTCTTACATTTCGCTTTCAATTAAAATTTATACTTGATTTAAATTTTCCTATTTTATTTTCTATATACTTTAATTCTAGTTAGAGTAAACTAAAATATATCAGTAAATTAAATTTGACTCGCTAACCATTTAAAACAAGAGATATTATTTTTTCTTTTAGAATTTATTTAACTTAATTAATTCTGAAAAACTACTTATACAAATATCAAAACAATTATTACCACGATATCCCAAATAAAATTGTTTCTATAATATTGTTAAAAAATTATAATAATTAAGATCTTACTTAAAAATAAAGAAAAACCGTAACTGTCTTAGAAATGATACATTTTCTCTAATTTTTCTGATCATATATTTTCACATCAATTTCAAAAAAACCCTGCCTTTCTAGATTACATTGAATAATAGTAGGTAATTTTTGTGGATTTTTTCAAAATTGGAGAGGACTGGATAACAAATTTTTCTACGATTTTCCCTTCTCATCAATTTGCAATAAAAAATACAGTTTTCTATTTTCTGATTATTTCATATTGAATTCAAAGACATGAATCTTCCCAGCTAGTATTAAAAAAAAAGAAAAGCAATTTTGGATATTTTTCTCAAAAGACGGATGAATATAAAAACTTCTTGGTTCTACTTTTCTTCCATACATATACTAATTCCTTTCACATCAATAGCAAAAATAAAGGGGTATGAATCACACAAATACCTAGTAATCATATTTTGACTATCCAACAGTTTCAAAATTCAAATCTATGTAAATAATTTGTCATTATGTATTAATTCTCCATATTGAGAGAGCTGGCAGCCTGACTCAGCTAACGCAAAGACAAATTGTAATATGTTGTGTACTTAGACAATGTGATTTTAGCTGCTACCTTGCATTCGAATATTTCTTAACATTGTTGATAAAATATGTTAATAATTTTTTAAAGTGTATATAAATGTGCCTGATAATTGTTTTATTTTACTATTATTGGTCAAGCATTTATAGATTTAAAGCAGCATAGTTAGCACATCTTGGGGTACATTCGTACATGAAGGCTTGAGGTACATTCATGCAGTAAATAATCTATTTTGTTTCATACAATATCATCCATGGGGTACATTAATACATTACAAATGTAGGAATGTACCCCTTTAACCTAGTATTGATAAGCGACAACAAGCTGCAACAAAACCGAATAATACGAAAATTTCAGAAGATGTGCGTATATGAATGTATGAATTTCCCTATGTATGAATGCCCCTACATTCACATATTACTTAATTAATTTAAGTCCTGGTGGCACCTTACTTATCTAATTTTGTAAAATAATGCATAAGTTATACAGAAATATAATGGCAAATTTGTTCTTATATATGCTAAAAAGTTAAAACTGTATGAATCTACCCCACATCCTCCTATTCCCAAATTCCATCAAAATGGAACATTTCTTCCAAACATTACAGATGAATTACGATGGATTGGTTAATAGAAAAAATGATAAATTGTGGATAGATAGATAGATTCATTAAATTTTTCAAACGTTATAAATGTTCTTAACTATAACTCAAAATTTATTAATATTCTCTGTTTAATTCTTATCCGATATCTTTTGGACTTAGAATAAAATACTTTTGATAATGATAATAATTAAAATTATGCTTTTGCAGGATAAAAAAGAGATAGTGTATAATGATACTCTAGTTTTTCTTTTTTTTTTTTTTTTTATTAATTTTTTTTTTTAATTGGAGAAGGTTTTAATAAATTTTAAATAGAATTTAAGTAAACGAATTGATTTCATTTTGATAACGTTTTGATAACATGATTAAATCTATCCATTAATACAAAGACCTTCTCCACGATGATATTTAGGAAAATAATATAGAATATTGCTTCTGCTTATAGAAAAAAGCAATTTTCCGCTTTCAACATTGTTTTTTGGACTTTGTTCAAACGTTACAGCAGATTTAAACAAAATGAATTGTTTCAATTTAACATAAAAAGCGATGTTATTTCTTTGTAAAATTGCATTCTAATACAAACAAACCGCTTAGATAATTCATTTATTTTTGTTTTTTAAATCCCTAAAGATATTAGATTTTCTAATACTTATTTAACGATTGAATGGTTAGTTTTTCGAGATATCACTAGAAACATCTCTTGTAATCATAATTTTATTGATATTGGAGAGAACATTTTATGAAGATTTTTCATAATTTTCTTTAGGGTACCCCTTTGAAAAGATTGAAAATTCGGAGAAAAATGATTGTCTTTGTTTTTTTTAAATAATGTTTATAGAGATAGTTTGACCTGTATGTTTCAAAATTAACATTAATTCAAGGAATGGACGTTTAGTTTTCGAGATATAGCCTGGAATTGGACTCAGAGTTCAACATTTTGGACAAATATAAAGCGATTTCTTGAATCCACCCTATCAATTGTATAATAAATGTTGGTTTTGGTTTTTCTGGTCCATAACTATTATTAATTTTTTATTTGGTGATTTTTAAGGTTTTTCACAAAATTACAAGTTTTAAGAAGTCAAAATATCTTTTCTTTTTAGACACAATTTTATCCAAAGTTAGATTGAGCAACATTGTTTTAACTACATAATTTTAAGTGGGACCTATTTGGACCAATAATTTTCCAATAATCCCAAGATGATGATAGTATCTCAATACATACTTTTAACGTATATTATTATACCAGAAAATTTACATATTTTTACATTTTTAAGAGAATATAACAAATCCACCAATATAACACAAAAAATATCAAAGTCAATGTATTGAAAAAACGTATGCAAAATAATATTATTAAAACATTCGTCACGAAGTATCTGCAAAATTTTAACGATAGAATTCTATAATCGATCAGTTCATTACAACTAATTGAAATAATTTTTGATAAGAACGAAAACATAAGAATTAAAAAATCTTAAAGCAAAACTCTGAGAATTAGCCTCGTTTATTTATTTAATTTTCTCAAATTGATTAAAATTCAATTTTATTTTACAGAAGACTTTATTATTATTGATACGTCCATTGTAAAGATATGATTTTTTTTTTTATAATTAAGAAAATAATTTATAAAATTTAATTTATAACATGCTTTTAACATTCCATAAAAATTTGCAAAAATTAAATTTAAGTATTCCATTTGATTCCTTTTTGATTTTGTTCCGATCAAACTCTTCTAATATGCAAAATAATTTAGATAATAAATTTTAATTCGATCGAAAACAAAAATTTGGTAGTTATTAGGACAGTATTACTGGATATCTACTTATTTTATGAACATTTTCGATATAATCGATACTAAGAAGATAAGATCAAACGCCATGTTAAGACATTATTACATAATTTCAATATCTATACAGTATCAATAGCTCATTTCTCTTGAAATTTAAAATCTTTAAAAACAAATAAAAAATAAAATTTGACTTTTATTTTACTCAAGATTCATTCATTTGTTGAATTTCATTAATAACAAATTTTATTATGTATTATAGTATTATTATTCAAATCAAGTTTGTGAAATACTAATCGGCTTTAAATATTGTTTTTAAGTCCCTTTTTTAAAATATGTACTATATTATAATAGACACATAGACAGAGGCAGACTGACGAATAGACATAAGTTTAATGATACTTTATATATTCAAATTATTAATACTATTCTGTTAAAAAAATTAAATACAGCTTTTAAAAGAAATTGATTGTTTTTAATGAATAAAAAAATTGTTTTTAAGTTTAATGTAGTACAATCATGAATATTTATATAAATGTTATTTGGACATGTGCTTTTTAAGAACAATGCATTTGTAATTAATTTTTTAGACTCCCTGATTCGAAAAAAGATCAAAAATCCCTTAAGGTTTTTAGATATAAATTAAAATTGAGCTATTTTTTTAAAATTCAAAATAATTAACGATTGTGACGATTTGTATTCACCTAATTTTATAGAAAAATTTAATTATTTTTTAGATCTAAAAACGTATATTTAGAAAAAAAACGGATTGAGTAAAGAGAAAAGCATTTGTATTATTTTTTATCTATTATACATATAAAATGCTAATGACGCACAGACTAAATAGCTAATCGTAGAGACCTGAAATTTGGAGGGAGCGTGTATGACGATAAGAAACCGAAAGTGTGCCCGGTGACAAAGTTTGTTTGAGACAACGTGACTAGGTCAAATCTATTTCAAATTTTCTACAAACATAATTGATAGAAGACATATACAGTTAAACTTTCCAGCGAGGCGGGTTGGTAATAGCTGGCTAATAAAATAACACTAGCAAAATATAATCATCAAATTATAAAACTAGCAAGTTGAATCACTTTTTGTTGACAATATTGTACAATCACATTTTAGTCATAACGACTAAAAACACAGGGTTTATTAGAGTGGTGGTATTGAGAGGATAAAACTCTTCGTCTTATTGCGCGACACGAGGTATTATGGGGTAATATAGACAGAAAACACTTAACAATAGTGAAGAAATTGGTTATAATCTCAAGTCGATAAAATAAGTAAAATTTATAGTATTTTTTTTACTTCCATAAAAAAAAATGAAGTACTTACTGAAAAAAAAACTGTTTTAACTTGTCTTGAAATATGAAACTATTTTTATACTGATCGTTAACATTTCAACCGCAAGGATATATTAAGCTAACATTCCTATAGTTAGAATCGTTGGATAAATTAGAGTAAAATTATAGTAATGAAGCTTTACTACCCTTCATCAGACATAATTTCTATATCAGAAGCCACCCATAGTCTTTAGTATTTTTGAACTGCATCCAATATTCGTTTTTATATATTTTAATGGCGTTCGATAAATAAAACACAATTTTATGCTTTGAAATACACTGCTACAGCTTGTATTACCTCCTCATTTGATAGAAAGGCTTTCCATGTATGAAATATTTTAGGTATGGAAACTGGTGAATACGGTGGTTGCTCTAACTATTCTAATTTATGGATTTTGTTAAAATACTTTTGTGACACGGTGAAAAATAATTTTTTCCTGATGAAAAATAATTTTTTCTTTTGCAAACCGGGTTTTTTCACTTTTCTCCTTCAGGTCTAAAAGGTTACAATTTTATTCCGGATTTATTTTTTTTCCCATTGTAAAAAAATACTGTGACACGTCGATACTAAATAGCTGGTAAACAAAGAATGATTGATCACCAGTGTACCAACATAACAAATAAATTTAGGCTAATATCAATGCCGTTTCTTATCGAGCCGCTAAACGTATTGAAAAACCCATGTATATCTAGTGTTGTGAGAGGCAAATTATAGAAATCTTTTTTAATCACAGTCTTATCAATTAACCAACCTATAAGTTATAATTTACAAACTGCCGTTGTCGGGAAAAGAACTAAAACCCCTATGTAGGTTGAATACTGAGCCGTCTACTGAGCCATTAAAGCTACATTCGTCAAATTTTACATTTAAATTTTTCTTTTTGCAACAACGAAAGTATAATCATTTCGTCAAAATCGATTGGACGCGATTTTAGTCAAAATCGAATCTTTTCATTCCAGTGATTTTCAGGTTTTTTATATTGCCCTCAAAAAAGGCTCCTACAATTTCCAACAAATTTATTATATTCACAAAACATTAAATATTCCAAATAAAGGAATATAATGGTTAAAGAAAGTTCTGGATGTGTTGCAACAAATTGTGTATTATGTTTACTTGATTTAAGCCTTTTTAGAGAGTTACGAAAAAACTGTAATTGAATATATAAACTTTTATTTTAAGAAAAAAGTATAAAATTGAAATATAAACAAAAAACGGTTATCAAAAAAATTTTGTCTATAGAAACTCAATTTAAACTTTAAACCGCCAATCATATGTATTTGAATAGATAAGTGATACAATATATAATTTTGTTGTTTATCCGATGTACGATATGTGATATCCTTTTATATTTAATATAAAAGATCAAATTAAATCAATTTCAAGTTAACTGTTTAGAAAAACTATCTGTGCCATCCGACTTTTATATTGAGCATTTTTTTTTTCTGAAACCATTATTATCTGTTTCTTAACATGAAATTTCGATTTATTTCTGATGTAAAAAAGGATCGATTGAAAATTTTAAAGTTTCCGCAAAACCACTATTTATTACTAGTTTTTAAGCCCTTAAACTTTCAAACAGATCAAACAAATTTTTTGGTTTCCAGATAAATTCTTTACAACCAGTATAAATATCTCCAGAAATTTTTTCATGTATTTTACGATTTGTGTAGAAATGATTCATTAGCAAACTATGTCACTCGATAAATCGAGTAGTATAGCAAAGCGCAGGTAAATTTCGGTATTTGAGACAGTTTAATTTAGTAATAGAGAATTACGCAAGCATAATTGTCGGGCGACTTCATGAAAGGTGTTCCAATCTCTCCAGCAAAACTATCGGTGCTAAATTTGGTTCTTTTCACCCGTATGTATGTGGGTATATACAGATGTTCCACCATAGCAGCTAAGCTACTGAACTGATTTTGAATGATTCTATATTATACTTCCGAAAGAGCAAACATATGGGAAGGGATACATAAGAATTTTTTTTTTGGTGAAATATTTGATTTTTTATGCTCTTAAAGTTCGATACAAAAAAATATTTATTTTCCTCCGAAATAAGATAACGAGATGTTCAGAGGATAGTCATGGTACTTTGCAGAAAAACTTGTTTGTACACTACTAAACAATACATATTAGAGGTGACTGATGGTCACTTTATCTAGAGGTTACTTTATTTAATTTCGGATGAGAATCTTTTCTTGTTTCGTACTTTTAAGAGCAGATTACCGTAGATGAGTTTTAGTATTTTTAAACTTTTTTTTTTAAAACTCATAACTTTAGTTACAAGTGTGTGAAACAGTCAACGAATACCTTTTATGTCATCAGATACTATGAATAAACGCAGCATCTCTTTAAATTTTATGTTCCAACACTATACTATCAATTTTATAACTTCTATATAATTTTACCTAAGTGAGGATATATTTATATAATGGAAGTCATATAAAACATAATAAAATTAGATTTTAAATAAATTACATGAATTTTTTATTCAATATATCTTCGATACTACTAAAAAATTTTAAATATTTTTAATAACGACAATATTAAAATGTAATTATTGAATTATTTTTCATTTAAAATATACAATTTTCAATAAATTCATTTAGTTCATTGCGTTTGTTATTATTAGTTCGTTATTAAATTTTCTAATTTGTGTGTGGGTATATATTTATATATTATATATATATATTACAATAGGATTTAGGGTAACAATTCCATTATATTTTTACAAAATAAATTCTTTCTTAATAAATAATCTATGGGGGGAATTAGACGGAACACATTTCGAATGATATAGTGATCTTAATGAATTTCTTTCTACATTATAGATTTCTATACTATACAACATTAGAGATTCTTTTAGAGATTTCTCTATTAAAAGTCACTTTTTGTATCAATTCTCTTAATAACAAATACTTCGTTAAAAATTTATTACAGTAAGAACAGTCGCTCAAACAGCTACATATATTAAATAATTATTCTCGTAGTATACTCGACTTACATAATATGTAAAAGTATAATTATTTTAGTCTAAAGTTTGTACCGCTACCAAATATTGACCGCGAAACTTTTGGTATGTGTGTTCATAGATACATCTAATTAGTCTGTTCTCAATTTTTCGTCGGTCTGTTCATCCGCCCGTCACAACGATAACTCAAAATCAAAGAGAGATAGCGAGCTGAAATTTTTATGACGTATTCTAAACATAAAGGGATCGTGAATGAGAGAAATCGGTCTATTGTGTCCAAATATTGGATTATTGACCCAACTTTTTAACCATAAAATATAAAAGAAATGTTCAAATACAAAAAAATGTTTATTTCTTTGAAACGAACAACTTTTGTTTGGAACATTTTTTCGTAAAATGTTTGAGTTCTCCACAAATCTTGATATTTATAGTATTTTATGAATGCTTATTAAACACAGCCCAAGCAATAAAATAAAATCATATGTGGAGTATCGAAACAATTAACTCTGTTAGTTGTTATCTTCATTTCTAAAATTTATTTTTAAAATTCGAAATACAAAGTTTTGTTTTCAAAATAACAAAAAAATTTTCATTGTAAAAAAAAAAACAAATTTCAATTTAGATTTTTATTTGCGTTTTACATTATACAAAGTTTTATACAATGTAAATAATAGCTCTCATACGTATGATGTGTGTTTGTTTTCTGATTCCTATATGTGTATAGAGCTAGCTAGCTTACTGTTGTGCTCCAGTTATTTGAATTTAAACCGAAACTCGAATTACAAAATTACTTGAAAGTTTTGTAATTAGACTTAATGAGGGTTAGATTGTATATTATGACTAGCTTTTGCCTTCTATTTCTACCATAGGTATTATATGTTACTGGTAAAATTGTTAAATAACTGGTATTTTATAGAATTACCAAATCATTCTAAATACTATGTTATAAATATGATATCATTAATTATTAGGAACTTGGATTGAACAAGTAAAGATAACAACTAACAGAGTTAATTGTTTAGACACTCAACATATGATTGAATATCATTGTTTGGACTATTATTAATTATCATTCATAAAATACTATAAATATCCAGTCTATACATTTATATATGCATACATGTATAATAATAACATGTATTGTTATACGTATTGTTAAAAGTTTTCAAACAAGTTGTTTCAAATAAATAAAAAAATTTTTGTATTTGAACGTTTCTTCTGTTCTTTATAGTTTAACAGTGTGTTGGGTCAGAGATCCATTGATTTTGCTCATTTATGTACTTCAAATACTCACGTATTCCAGCTATTCAAATGCTGCATCGTTTCGTTATATTCCACAACTTCATCAAACAAAATTTGAGGTTAACATGCTTATATATAAAAGTAAGATCCAAAAATGTTTATCGTTTAAAACAAACAAAAACAAACAAATAAAGACAGTTAAATGTTACACAATTGTTCAAGAATACTAACCAGCTATTAATGACAGTGATTTAGTTAAATTAATGTCATAAAGAACAGTGTTTTAGTCCTTCATAAAAAAAGAATTAAATTGCAAATCGTCACCCATATTATTGATTTAATTGATAATAAAGAAATAAATATATTAATAAACAAAAATTTGATTCGATAGTACAATATCAATTAACAGATAGTGTATACGAAATATGTCTTTTCACTTACGTCGTTAAATACATCGAGGTCACGTGGTGGAGGCGAGTTGCCTAATAACAATTTCTCGACAGTTTATTGTGATTTTCACTATTTATTTGTAAAGAAAAGACATTCAGTATAACGCGTGGGTATTTTTTGTAATATCGGATTCCTAAATTGCTGGTTACACATATAAGCAGTTACATAGATAGACAAGTATGAGGATAGTACACTGAAATTAGTTGATCAATCAGTATATGAAGGAAATAACTACAGCAAAGCAAGTCAGGGGAAAAGGTAGAATTTGGGATGCTAAGTGGATGTTTGGAAATATGGGAAGTTCGAAGACAGTTTAAGGAATTTTTTCGATTTTTTAAATATTTAAAGAAAACGATTCTTTTTTTAATTTGTCAATCCTGGCAATCTGCTCGTAAAAAAATATACTCCTACTTATTTATTGTTAGAATACAGTCATATAATATAAACAGTTATGTGATTTGCAATTATATTACATGACTGTGACTCTTTATATAGTATTAATAAATTACGTGTTACTTGACTAAATTATCAAATTGTGAACGATTTTTGATCAAGTGTTAAGTACTTTGTTCTAAACTACTTGTCACGTGACTAAATAACTTGATCAGCGTTAACAAGGCTTTAGTAAGTACTATTTTATTATGTAATAATCTAGAAGGATGTAGAATAATGCATGTATAAATAACTTATTGATTAGATCGTAGTTTCACGCAAGCTTTAGTGCTGCATAAAATTATGTTCTTTTAAAAGTTATTTTAATACTTTTTAAATAATTAACAATTTATTTGTATTATTGTATGTATATACGATTTTCAGAAAAATTCGTCCCCATTCCGTTAAAATATCCAATTGCGAAAAAATTAATTTGAGAAAAGTTATAATTTTAAACGGGGTGTTCGATGTTAACATTTGTTTTGACCTTGGCAATAATCTTCACGGTTATTCTAAAGGTAAACATTGTTTTTTTAAACTGAAAACTCCTTTACATCAATCTGATCAAATACACAAATACCCAAATTCCTAATTTCAAAACCTAAAAAAATATTCATTTTCATTGAAATAACCTGGGAGTACTCTTGTTCAAATGATTGTTTTGAAATCATCTAGTTTTACGGATATGAGGAGCGGATTTGATATATATTTGAAGAATCCGTATATGTCTTGATTGAGAACTTGACAATTGGTAATTTGAGTTTAAATTGAGTGTTTGGTAATTTGGATTTAAAAATGGAATGAGTTCAATACTTCAATTTAATCAAAATTACCAAAAAAAATCCGTGCAACATACTAGCTGGACATTTTTCTTCAGTTATTTATTGAAGACATACTGTAAAAGCACTTATTTTGGTACATTATATTATAAAAGTTATTTTTCACATTGCACATCGAGATATTACGGCAGCTGTGCATTATAATGAATTTGCACCTAAAAAGCACCTAAAAACCATATTTAACTTCTTTTTTTTTTAATATTGCAAAATGTCACTGCTAGTTAAAAACTTTTTTTGAGCAGTGATAACAAGTTAGTTTTGTAGGATTAAAAAGATTAATTGAATTCACACAATTAAACCACCGAGAATACTTACTTTATATTTTAATTTAATTTTTTCACATTACCCAGCGAAATTTCACGGCAACAGTGCATCTGAATGCATCTCATTTAATTTTATAGCACCTAAATGGTACCTAAAATCATTTAGGTACCATTAAATTTAATTTTGAAATACTTTGCTAGCTTGATTAGTAAGCTATGATATTATGTTAAGATATTTTGGTAATTACATACTGAAAAATATACGCGTTCCTATTATACGAAACATTTAAGCTATTTAGCGGTCATCATTAATTCATTAAACATAATTATCAATAATAAAACATGATTTTTTAGAAACGTTTCGATAAACATTTATTCAGGAATAAATTTGAAAATAATTTAAATGTATGTTTAAAAAAATAGTTATTAGAATAAAAATTTTTTATTTGAAATAAATAAAAAAAATGGAAAACAGTGGAATGACATATCAAATTTAAAACTTTCATCTCTCCAGAAGTGTTAATTTTAACATAACGAAATTATATCCACATTTCATTTTACTAATATACAGATTTAATTACGTAGAAAGTAGTCTATGAAGCAAGTGTAAGGTGTTGTTCACACAATAGGTACAAGACATGAAAATGTATATCTCATGAGAATCTTTACAATGCAGTGTAATTTTGTCTGCAATTGGTTCCTAACATTAAAAACGTAAAATATGGGCCACCGTAAGTACTAAGATGAAAAATATTTTACATTTAAATTTTACAGAAAGTTTTCTTAATATATATTCAAGTTTTTTTATTTATTTTTATTATGCTATTTTTAAATAATAAGAATGTGAGATTTTATCATAATGAACCTTCCGCGTTTATTTGAAAATATTCGTACTTATACAAGAATAAAAACTATTGCAGTTAATTGAAAAGTGAAATGGATATACCGACTCTAACAAGACGTGGATCATTTTTCCTAAATTGATATCATTTTGTATATTATCTGTTTTTATAGACAATGCTTCAGCTAGAGATTAGAATAAGGAGATGCTGTGAAGCATCTCGCATGAAGGATGAAGACGCTTTTGAAATACTAAAATTATAATCTAATCCACTTACTATACAGATTCTTCTGAATTATCGAAGATAATTTGTTCTACTCACCTGCAACAAAGAAAGCTTAGATTAGAACGCTAAAAAGATAAATTGCACATCAAATACAAAAAATCAAATCGAAATCAAGTCAATCAATCAATAAGAATCATATCGATCTTATCGATTCTGATAATTTCATATCACATTATATATAAATCGCATTAAATGTAAAATACACATATATGACATAATTTTTAACAAAGGAAAAATAAATAAATAAATAAAATTTTATGTTAACATAATGTCTGCCAGTATTGTGTAACGTTTGTGCGATCGTGGAAGTTTGCAAGGGTGCAGATATTTCTTCAGTTTTTACTTACTTTATACTGTTTAACAGCTTGTTTCGGGAATCCTTCCAAGCTTGATTTCAACTAAATGTCACACTGCCAGTTTGCAGTGTTTGACACTATTTTTCTAAAAAAGTACATTTTGTAACAAGAAAATCGCACTTAAGTTATGCTAGTTAGGATCGACCTGTTTATTTTTACTTCAACCTCAATTCCCTCAAAAACAACTATTAAGTGTTGCTGACACTATTTTCTCCGGTTTATAAAAAATGAATGCTTTGACTTAGCGTTGCTTCTAGGCGATAAGGGTTTTCTGTCTCTCCAGATTACACTCCATGTATGTGTGCTTTGAGAGAAAATTTTCCACTTCGACCAGGATGTTATTTACCACGTGGCAGAAAGTTAAGGTTCATCGATTTTTTGATGTGCCATATCCTATACTATTACAGCTTTTTTTAAGGGTGTTACCTCTTCCTTTTTTTAAAGTCGGTTAAGAATAATTTTAAAATTACTGATCACAAATTTCCAGAACAATTTTTAAAAAGCTACCATAATATTTCGATTATAATATGCCATCATAAATATTGTATTATCATACATTTCTCAACATTATTTCTTCTCGTTTTTGTTTTAATATTTCTTTCGAATGCTCAATATCACTGTTTCAAACCATTACAAAAATTTAAAAAAACTCGAAACGTAAAAGTGCAAAGAACTTATTTTTTTTATGTGGCTTATTTAATTTACTAACTTGATGATTTTTTCATATGCATTAATTTTTATTTATTTATTTATTTTTTAATGAATAGCATGCTAAAGGTATATTTTATCAGAGCTCTTTAGAAAATAGGGGAATTTTTAACCAGGAGGGATAATCAACTTTTCATATTATAAAAATTTCGTCGGAATAAATTTTGCGATCAGAAATTTTTGACTAATTTACATACTGACCCCGGACTATCGTAACGTAATGACAGGCTTAGACCATTCTATAAAGTTAAGCAACAGCAGTCACAATTTGTATTTGGATGGGTGACCACCTAGCAGTACTGTGTACTGTTGCTGTATAAATAATAATAATAATAATAATCCTCTTTGGTTAATGGCTATATAGCTGAAAGTAGCTGAAGCCAGAAATTTAAAAAAAAAAAAAAAAAAAAATGCAAGAAAAATACCGAAAAATCATTACAAAATATACAAACAATATTTTCGAAATATACATTTATTTAAACTTCAGCCTCAATGCACTCTTAATCTTCTATAGTAAAATTTGAGAATAATTTATTCAACTGAGAATATTAGGTAATATACACAATAGTTCTTTTTAAACACCATTTGAGAATTTCTACATAACCCTATTAGACCACTGTAAGTGATTGGATAATAATGTTTTCTGTAAACACTGTAATGTAAAATCAATTTTCTTTTTGCTATTAAATTATCTTCTTATTAAAGATAATATACTAGTTTTTAGAAGAAACAGAAACGGTCTTTAATAGACAACTTACTTAAAACTGCCTGTATCAAGAATTTCCTTATGAGCTGTTACCCATTGGAAGCAATATAACCTTAGAAATTGATGTTGACTGTAAAAGGTAATTAATTACCCATTAGAAAATTATTGATAAAAGTATTTAAAAATTATTCTTTATTTTAGAATATCTTTGGTCGGCATTTTTACAAATTGATGATTTCTTGATTGATGAAAGGAAATGTGGACAAAATGGATAAAAATTAATTTATTTTTTAGTCAAAAATTTTCTTAGTTTGTAATAAAGAAAAGTCAACATTGCTGAGAACTTTTCTAAATAAAAAAAAATTTCACAACACTGAAGTTTAGAAAGGATGACATCAACATAAAATTACACTAGCATCGTACTATGGCCTATTTATTCAACATATATTTATTCTATATAAACTGAAGGACTATGCGGTGACAAGAATAAAAAAATTTAAGGTCTGAACCTTTTTTCTGCGTGAATCATCATCTCTCACGTACATTTGTGTTTGTTTACTTGATCTGTAATGTTTTACACCTAGCTGCCTTCTTCTTAAGGGCGCTTATCAACAGCTGTTAGAAGCATACAATTTTCTATCACAAATAATTCGAAAAATTATTATCGAAATGTTATAAAATTTGCTATGCACAATATTCACAGGAAAACATAGTGCTTGTCGCAGAGTTTTTGTTGAAAAAACATTTCTAAATATAAAATAAAAATTTGAATTTTAACTTCTCCGAAAACCAGAAACTTTTCATGTCAATATTGTGCATAGAAAATTTCATAACATTTGGATTATTATCTTAACAGTTATTTGTGCTGGATAATTAAAAAAAGAAAAAACACGTGTGGCACTCGGGGACTGCCGCGGTAAAGCTATTGAATAGCATTTTGTATCCACAAGCCACACCTCCTTGCCACACCGCCTTCAAGCCACACCTCCTTGCCCGTCAGAGTGGCGAGCGTGAGGTTTTTTCGTTACGGAATTTCTGGATTCGGTCCCCGCGCTCAAGGCCCGCGATAGAAGCTATGCAATAGCTTAATACAATATACATTATATGTTATTTAAGTCAACAGCAGTTTAGAAGCACACTCCTTTATGGCTGGACAAAGGCGGTTGATAAACCGCTTTAAGTGAGCAATGGAAGTGTTCGTTCCAGTGAGTGTTCTCATACCATAGAAAAAGAAAAAGAGTAAAGCTTGAGAAGGGTGGCAGTAATAACTTAAAATAAAATTATCAAATCGATTGGATATAATGGCCGGACTGACTCGTAATAAATAGAGACGTTGTAAAAGATTATTAGAAAGGTTCTATTAAATGTACAGGTAGATTGTGATTGTCCTGCACGTGAACTCTAACATTATTCAATAATGTTCCTTGTTTCGAATACGGAACACTACTCAATTAAAATTAATTTATTTTATAAAACAAAACACAAACCATGTAAAAATAAATTAACTTAAATTATTTTTATTTAAATATAAATTAAAACTTATAATATATGTTTTTGTAAACTAGAAACAACATACACACAGGGTCTATTTTCTATGTACATATTCAAAACATTTTATATAGTATTTAAAATTTATTAAACTGAAGTATTTTCATTTTAAACATTTAATAATTTAATTTAAATTTTCATTTCATATTTCATATGTATATTTTTTTATGGAGTACAATTTAAAATTAAGATAATAATATTATTGGGACTGTAATTTTAGGAAATATTTCCTAATTTTCCAAGAAATTATCAACAAAATCTAAAAGTCCAATTGCATAAATATGAATCAACAAAAGTTGCATTTAAATGCGATTTTTTTCTATAACTAAACGCCATAATATTTTTTCTGTAGACGTTTTACTAAAGAGAAGTCATTTTTGATGATTTTTAGTACAAAAATGAATCTTAAAACACAAAACAAAAGGAAAATAATTATTACGATATTTTTCTAGTCTACTGTACAAAACATTATATCGTTTTATCGTATGTTTCTCGTAAAAATTTCATTTATTCGATGCTCTCTGTTTCAAAACCACAAATATTCGGAAATAACTGAAGTTATCGTATTTTATCACATAATACAGTAATACAAAATACAGTAAATAACCCGGAAAATACGTTGGAATGTGGAAAAGTGTTGGGATTGCTCCGATTTAATAATTCTTATTTGTACTTGTTTTTTAGATTTCCTGGAGAATTAATCCCCACTAACTTCTGCCTCAGTATGAAAATTGAGAACATTAAGGTAGTTTTCCCACCCCAAATGGTAATAGAGAAAAACAAATTTAAAGAATTCGAAATTTCACAACTTAAATCGTCAGTCGGGAGTTTTTGAGGTCGTTTTGAATCCGTGGTTAAAAAGCAACTGAAGGTTGTTAAAACATAATTTAAATTTCACCCCGAAAATCATCTCTCGGTATTTTCGGAGCCACTGATCACAAATTCAAGGTTTAAAAGCAACTGAGGATAGTTACAGCCCCACTGAACCCATCCCTAGTATTGACAGAGATAATTATGTAATTTTAAATTAGCTCCGGATTTCGTCTCTCTGGGGTTTTCGGGATTGCTGGTGACGAATCTTAGATAAAAATTACCCTTAGAATTGACAGAGATTTAAATAAATTTTTAGTTCAAAACATCACCTCGAAAATTGTATCTTGAAGCTTTCAGAGTCGTTGATTATAGAATCTGATGTCAAAAAGCAATTGAGCACTTCAAACCCCCATAAACCATCATTGAAAGATGTTAATGTTATTGGGTTTGAAACAATCATCCATTCCTTTTTGGCCACGGATGCATGTCAGCGACTCATCAAAACCCGAAGAGACAAAATTTAAAATTTAAATTAGAATAATTATCCTTGTCACTTAAAGGGGTAGTTTTAATGGGGTTGTAGCTATCCTTAGTTTCATGAAAATCTTGGATTTCTGATAATCGACCCCAGACGATTTTCGTGGTGAAATTATGCATTTTTTATAATGAGATTAAAGTAGTATCTGAACGCTTATTTTATCGACAGGTTTCTACAAACCCCTATTGAGACAATCTTATAATAAAGGTCCTTAAATTGAAGTAAATTCACATTACTGATCTCTAAAATTATCTAACGAAAACCGATCAAATTTCTCAAATATATCACCAATATTGATTCTCTCTCGAGAGACTAGGTTATAAAGGCCTATTATGACAAATCGTTGAAGCTTTTGCTTTTAACAATTGCCAAATCTTTTGACAATAGAAAATAGCATGGGATTTGTTATCGCACTTTTCTTTCAATGATTACGTTAAGTAAGTGTTGTATATCGTAGTTGGAAATCTTGAAACTACAAATCGAAAAAAATGACTTTTTTCAATTGAAGTAATTACAATTTAATAAATTATATTATATTTCAATATTGTCGAAAGTATTCTATAAGTAAAAAGTTATCTTATATAATGTATCATCGTTTTCTTGTCTATTTTATTGCTTATATCAAAGAACTATCATCATATTATTTGTATCGTATGACACACTTCAATATAATTAGAAATTTATGGATAGTTATCAAACTGTAATTAATAATAATTATGATCAAACGAAATGCATTTAAATAAGTAAAATAAGTAAAATTCATTGAATATCATACAAATAGAGGATAAAGATTATTATTATTAAAGCGAAAAGATGGATCAAATGAGATGCATTTCCTAAATATTATTCAGAATATAATAATGGAGAATATAGTGAGTGCACAGTTTACTCAACTAAAGTTATGAATAGTTTACATTATATTTTACAGTATGAAATATAATGCTTGAACATTTTATTGAAAATAAAATGCAACGCCCTGTGTGAAGATGAAAATCTGTGCATACTAACTCCACTTTTTGTAACATGTTCTTAACTGAATTTAATAGACTCATGTAATACGTTTTCTTTGTTTACCAAAAATCTGATCTACAGAAGGATTGATTATAAATTTCGGGGATATGTTGTCATTTCCACTTGTTGATTATTTATATACATAGTATTTTTTAAATTAACAAATAATTCTCCTCAAATGCTACAAAAAACACAGAAAAAGTATGTCTATTTATATTTGTTTTTTTTTAAATCTTAAAATTGTCGATATAAATGATAAGTAGTAAATAATTTTATAAAGAGTTTTATTTTGCCAAACAAAATCAGGTACATAGATTTGACAAAATTATAAAAGTGTCCGCAAAAGACATTTCATGATTGTTAAAATATTATAATCTTGGTAAGCGCATCTATATAAAAATACACTGCCAATAATAGACACAAAACTTCGCGATATACGAATTAGTTCACTTAAAAATATATCTATAAATCTGGTAAGTCTTTAACGAATAAGTTGTTACAATTGCTATATGAGATGGAAAAATGTATTTCAATGACGTACATTTTTGTGTTAATGTAAATTTTCAAATAAACTCTTTCTTAATTGATTCAATATTTTTAAATTACCAATTTTATATTTTGGTAAAAATTTAAACCGGGAACTGCTCCATGGTAACCATAAATTAAATTCCACATGTATAAAGTTTTATATACGTGTGGAATAGTTTTGTAATTTTCTTCTCATTATTTAGATTAATCAATTTCACTAAAATCGTTGATTGAATAATACATCATATATCTACTCACAAAATTTGATCGAAATCGGATGAAATTTCGATATATCTTTACTTTAATAGCTATATCCTCTCAACGACTTAACCATTTGAGTTGAAATGAAAATTTGATAATGATTTTAAACATTAGTTTTCCTACTTTGTCTTATATAATTCTCTGGTTCTGTAAACTGAGTTTATGTTTTACTCGTTCGTTTATTCGTTGCAATTATCGATTCTTTTTAAATAATGAAGTCCTTGAATAATCTATTGTGGCAGAATTTAAACTACTAATAAAAACCTATATCACGAATGTACCAATCAAATTTCATCAAAATCGGATAAACGGTATACTAAATATCAGCATTTAAGTGAATAGAAGGAATTCAGTTTTGAAAGCTAAATCCTCGGAACGGTCATAGATAAATACCATTTTTCAAAAAACCTCTTCTATTGTTTACTAAAAATTTGTAAATATTGGTCTAGTATTTTTGGAGTTATGCTCGCTTGTGTAAATGAGTTTCACAGACCGACAGACAGACGAACACAAAACGAAACCAAATTTTTTAAATCGGATTTTTTTTTTAAAATCATGAACACAATACTTTCGATATGATAGTTATAACTCGTAATAGTACTAGTCACCTTTTGACCTCAAATTAAATTAAAGCCTTTACTTTATTACAACAAACTCAATTAAATGATGCAATTTTTTGATTAGGATTATACAGACTACAGAAAACTAGAAGAAAATAACATTAATAGTTAGTTACCTACTACCTAACAACAAATAGGTTCCGGAACTGCATATATATTTTACAGCTCTACAACGAAAATAGTATAACGAAGGTAAATTTATATGTATACTTCCTCAATGAAGAATCTCTTTATATGCATATTAAAGGTTTCATTCGAGTGTAAAATATCTTAACCTAATTAAAGTTTGTCGAAGTTAAAAATATGTTTTAAATTTTTAATTAATTATTTATTATCCATCTTGTTTGTAAAACCTACGTTCGATATGCATCTATGAATGTTTATTTATTTTCCTTTGTGCAACGAGATATAATAATTTTAATAACATTTCTTGTATTTAGAGTTTGAAAGCAGTTATCTATAAGTTATATCTAAATGCAATAAAGTATTGTGTTAGCCTTTCGCTGTGTGTTTAAGATACTGATATTGTAATACTAGTGAAGCTAGCAGAACTAAAGTATTCAAAATTGAATTTAACTATGCTTTTTAGGTGATGCAAAACTAAGTTAGATTCTCAAATTTTTAGTTAAGAAAATTGAGTTATTATGATGCACTTCTGTCGTGATATCATGTTGTCAATGCTTAATTTTTATAATATAATGTAAGTACCAGAATTTGCTTTTAAATAAATCAATTTAATAAAAATTACTGCACTGATTCACTAACATGAATCATTGCTAAAAAAAAAAGCGTCAAGTTAGCAGTGATATTTAGAAATAATAGAAAAAAATAATTCTAAATTTTTTTTTAATGTGCTAAAAGTAAGATGCCTTTCAGGTGATAGCTAGATCCTGCAAAATAAAGGAGGTCTAATGAGTCAAATTTTGAATTGATTTCACAGCAACATTACTCAATTCATCACAATTCATTAATTTGAGCACCTAATTGAATTTTGTAGCATCTAATTTTAAGTATATTTAAATTCAATTTTGAATATTTTGCTCTGCTAGCTCGACTAGTATGATATTGGATATATTACCGCCGGTAGTTTTAAAATTTTTTGAATTTTGAATTGGCTATCAATCCAATTACAATTAATGAATCGACTAGTTTAAAAACATTTTTATCTATTTGGGATCATTTCAATCAAACCAAAAAAATTATATTTCCATAGCGCATGTGATGTTTATGGTGTGAAGAAACCTTTGCAAGGGCAAAGTTAGAGATATAAGTATATATTAATCAACACTTAAAAAAGCCAAACCAAGGCTTAAGCAAAAACAAGTTGAAATGACATTCTGATCTTGTGAACGATACGAGTCTGAGGTCGAAATTAGACCGCGAGTTCATATAAGGTCAAAGATTTTTCTTACCTCAATATTTCAATGTAAACAAATATAATAATGAAACGGATAATAAAAATTAAAGTAAATTAATTATTTTTTCAACATCTCCATTGGCACTAACTTAACTCTCGGTGTATACAAAACATAAATAAATAAAAATTTTATACAGATAACAAGTTTAGTTTTCAAAATAAAACACAATTTTTATAGACTATTTAAACTAGTACTTCTGTGAATTGTAGACATCACTAAGAATTTAAAAAAAGAAAAGATTCATTCTAGTCGGCACAGGAAAGGGGAATGGGGTTTCAGAAAAATCATAAATTCTTCCCTATTTCCTATAATCGCATCATTTCAATTCACAGAAATAGCAAAAATCCGCATCTACAAAGAAAATCAAAGAACTGCATCATCCTAGCTGGAAAAGGTGGCATAATTGAAGATCATCTCTAAACAGCCGAGGGTAAGCAAAAAATCAAAGTTTTTCTTCTATCGAAAATTTTGTCATTTCATTTTGACAAAAAACCGCCTGTATCGAAAAAAATTTTATATTTAAGATTCTCTCTCAAACCGAGAGATAAAATTATTAAATATGAAATGTAAAAGCAAAACAAACAACACTTTTGAAACTAACACAGGAAAACATATTCCATGAAAAAGTAAAACACGGTAAAAAATTTTGTATAAAATAAACAAAATTTATGTGTTTGAAACAGCCTACACAAAATTAATGCTATCCCCCACAAAAAAATATATGGAATTTTTAACACAAAACGCGAGTTTACTCAATGATTATTGAGTTTTAATACAGATGAAAGGTAATTAATTTAAAATGCTTCACGCTTATTTAAAAAAATTATTGTACTTCATTCATTTCAATTTCAGTCAACTACCAACTTTCTGAAACTTCAATAAATGCAATTTTAATGTAACAAATTTATTACGTGAAAAAATGAGGTTAGTTAACCATTTTATATAATTAACACTTTTTTCATATTAAGGTTGTTAAGACCCCAGACTGACGTAACGTAATGACAGGCTTAGACCAATCAATAAAGTTAAGCAACAGTACCACCTAGCAGTACTGTGTACTGTTGTTGTATTAAAATAATCATCCCCTTTGGTAAATGGCTTTATAGCTGTAAGTAGTTGAAACCAGAAAAAAAAGTTGTTTAATGCAAGCAAAATGTTAAAAATTCTTTGAAATTTAGAATATAGGTAATTATTAATGCATAATATACCCGCTGTTAAATTTGAAGACGATTTACCGTATCCAACGTGAGATAATAGCAATTAAACATTATTTGTACATGTAGCATGAGAGAAGCGTGAGATAATGATATATTTATTTATCGTTGTTCTAGGTTGAATGTTACCGTTTTAACAAATTAGTATTTGTAAGAATGTATATACTATAGTGAGTGAGTGTATGTGTGTATATATTGTAGTGTAAGTTGTAAGTACAATACATTGTAAAAATATAGCCATCAGCTTGGTACTGTTTATGTATTCTATGCAAAACTAAAAACTTTTGCCGCTAGACAGTTGGGAAGGAAATCAAGTAACAAAAAGAAACGATTAATGACCACCCACAAATTTTGACACAAATTTTTAACACAAACTGTTTTTGACGCAAATATATAAATATGTTTATTGTGTACACGAAAACAAAGTACAAAATCGTTTAATTGAAACATAGACCTCACAATGTTCAATCAATTATAATTCTACTGTAGATATATATTTTTGTTTTAATGGTATAAAATAATTAAATGAATAAATATAATTAATTGTTCATTTAACTTGTTTTTAATGATACTTATATATCACTGTACAAGCTACGAGTAACGAGCTGTTCACAACAACACTACAATTGCAATAAAAAAGAAAGCATTATTTTTGTTTCATCTTTAACTGTGTTATTGTGTTACAATGCAATGCAATGCTATACCATGTCATGGCGTTCATTGGTCGTCTGTTATTTTGCCAGAAAAGAATGAAAAACAAAATAGAAAACAGTAAGTACCATATCTTAAAAATGGAGAAATAATTTATTAAATATATCTACAAGCACACTGTAGTCACTTTTCTTGTTTCAAGAAAATTTAGCACAGAAAAAAAAAAACACTAACAACATACATACCGCAAACCATTTTTCGTGGATGGATGAAGAGAAATGGATAAAGGATAATGGTGAGAGTACCAAGTGTTAATTATTAACTTGTTCTTTTAACGATTGAATTTTTATTTTCAGGATAATGATATATTTTTGTAAAAGAGTATCGGTTATATCAATAAAAACTACCCGACCAGAAGACCTACAAAATAAAGTTCACATGTAGGCGACCGAGAAGATTCAAAGCTCTACCATACAAACCAACATCAAAGAAAAATATTTTTGTGTTATACTGGGTAAGTCTGGGGAAGATGACCGTACGAGAGAGATGGCCACTCCAATTATTTTCGAAATTATTATGTAGATTGTAATTTTTTTATGCTTAGTTTATTTCTATCAACGTAGTCTACTAGCTGCACGTGCAAAGTGATGTTGAAGTTAAATCAAAAATTAAGTAAATGCTGTTTAATTGGTTTTCCAAAAAAAATTTTGAATGAATACACTTCTAGTTTTTGCGATGATGCGGCCAGCTATCCCGGATGATTAAGGAGCCCGATAGAAACAACACCTAATCTAATTGTATTTCGAAACTCAGCGACTGTTTCATTTTAATTCGAGGCGACAACTGTCAAAAATCTAATTCCTTATACAGTCAAAGAGATTTTTGGTATTTAAAAAACCTTTCCTAACGCATATATCCAAGGAATTATAAAAAATCCAATGAGAATAAGTTGAAATTTAAAGAGACCAATACAAATAAAAAGGAATAAGACTGATAAAACTAATATGGTCATCTCCTTCGGACACAAGAGACATGTCTTTTTGTCTGGTATGTATACATTACTTGTAGGCAAATATTACACTAAATATTAAAAATTTACTACTACAAAACTTTAAAAGTTTCCTATATAAATATAACACACAAAATAATTTGAAAACAAAATAAACTAAAAGAACTCTTATAAATGCTGAATAAAGTTTTACTAAATTCAAAATGATTATAAATTCATTATCGATGCAAACAATTAATTTACAACCTTGTAAAATTAAATAGTGAAGAAAACTTTGAGTAGTACATAAAGGCAAGTAAACAAGGGAATTGTATAAACATAAACCTGGCAAATAAATTTGAATATGATAACCAAGCTGAAAGCATTAGTAGTTTGTTTATTATACCTATAAGCTTTTTTTTGAATAGTTCATTTTAAGTGTAGCCAGTCTAGTTCTCTGGTTTTTTGTTAGATTTTTAAGCATAGATAGTCTTTGTCTGCGTTTGGCAAAAAAAATCATTTGGAAGCGCTTGTATGCAAAATACCGATCACTTAGCAAATTGCCAATTTGGTATTAAAGTTAGCAAACGTGTCCTGGTTTCTGAACGCTAGTAAAATCTTTTTTCTGCCAAACACTCCCATTTTATGATAGTCAAAATTAAAATAGTTTTGCGAGTAATATATTTTGGGTACATTAATGATTTGAATTGTGCTTTCTTCTTCAAAAGAGAGATAATCTATATATTATTTTAATGAAAATTTTAATGTTGGAAATTAGTAATACAAAATATCGAAACCTTATATCGAAAAATTTTAAATGAGTATGCTTCTTTTGAATAAATATTTATTTCGCGAAAAACATGAAATCCTAGTACTACAATAGACGCTACACCCCGGATTGATTCCACTTTAACCACTCGCTTCTTATTGACCCGGTTTTTGACAAGGAAAGTGACTCGCATCAGCTTTGAGTCGTCAATCAGTTGGTCTAACCATCTGAAACGAGTTCTTCCTCATCTTCGAGTTTGGTATATCTTCGCATTCATGATCTTTTTGGATATCCTTGATTCGTCCATTCTGAGCACGCGATCTTAGAAACTTCAACTTGAAAATCTACTTGTGGTAAAAAGTCTCGTACCAATAACAAAAAATAATTTATTAGTGGCTTATGAATAAAAACAAATGTTTTAAGCTAGTCGGAAAAAAAATTAATAAACCCAAATTTAGAAAACCATTAAAACAAGTAATCATTTTTCACTCAAAAAAACCAAGAATTTATTTACATAATTTACATTTTTTTTTAGTGTTCTTGCATTCAATTTTTTTTCTGAGATGTTGTTCCAAATTGATTCGTCTAATATTATTATACTGGCTCTATTCTTGGGCAGTTATACAAATACACATTTCAACAATGACTACACTTTTATTGTGTTTGGTGTGGAATTCATTCGTTTCATACAACCTTTTTATAAAAATTCCTTTACCACTATTATATTTTTGTATTATTTATTTATTAAACTCTCATTGTTAAACAAATAACAAATAACATTCAACAATATAAACGCTCTATTACTTTATTTAATGTTAACTTTACAATGAATGTACCTAAATTTTTATTTAACTATATTATAAAGTTTATATTGATTATATATAGTTTTATAGAGTTCTACAGATGATTGGTTTAAAATAACGAAATCAGATAGATTTATTAATTCGTTTTTCATAAAATAGTAGTGATTGCATTAACTTTGTGTTGAAAATAATGTGAGATCCATTGCACAAAAATAATTTTCTTAATATTGATATAAAAGTGGTCGGATATTTTCTAGATAGATGATGTAAGTACCAAATAAATCATTTATTTTAAGATTCTTTGAACGAAAATAAAATAAAACAATAAAACCAATATAACCTCAATTTGTAATGCTACGTCAATATTGACAGCACAAACAAAATTTTGGTATAGGTTTTTATAGAAACACAAAATTAGTCCATTTACGATTGTCCGTATGTCAAAAAGCGGTAACCAACTGAAATTTTGGTGACGTATTCTGAACATAAACAGTGAGTTTAAGTTCATGAATTTAATAACTTATAAACTATAAAAAGATAGGAAAAAATACTAATACACAAAACAATTTTGATTTGAAACTTTTTTTTCGTAAAATGTTGGGCTTAACAATTTAAGCTCAAATTTAGTTAATTATCACATATTCGTAATAACAATACATGTTAATATTATATATGTATACATAAATAACTGTTTGGAATGCTTATTAACAATTGCTCAAACAATGATATTCAATCATATGTCGAAAATATAAACAATTAACTCTGTTAGTTGTTATCTTCACTGTTTATTCTTCAATTAATTCGTGTATATCAAAAAAATGAATAATGTTTTAACCAAAGTTTGTATGATTCTTTTTAATTCTGTTTCATATTTTTGTCCGAAGAATTCCTCATTAAAACCTTGAAAATTAAAAAACAAACCATTTTTTCTTTGAGAATCCAATTGCGATTATATCAAAACACGTCCTAAGTTTAAGTGTGTTAATAATCTCCAGCTGATTTGTATATCTCCAGCTGTAAAGTGCAAAACAATGTATTCGAATATGACTTATATAGCAAATCTTCGAGAAAATATCTTAAGTTAAAAATTAACTGGGAATACCGTAAATAGGTAACGGTAGATTCAAAAATACGAAGAAAAATCGTTACCAAACATATCGCCACTTATGGCTGAGTAGTTCCATGACTATTAAGAATAAATATACGACGTCAACCACAACGCCACGACACCTAAGTCATTTTATTAGTTCGTATATTTAACCAAATTTAATACGCCCTCAAATAATTATCTATCAGTCAAGTATAAACATGATTACCGTATTACAGTATTTTGTAGGATAAAAAAAAAAAAACTTATTGTGAGCATAGCTTTAAAGGATTTAATTATTTTAACACCTAGCATAAAAGTATGTATTAAATTGTAAAAGAATGTTGAAAATAATTGCGAATGATTTTCAATTTTAATTGAAAATCTTTCTATAAAACAATGTTCATATTACTACTCTATATCATTTATTTACAAAACTATTTTTTAATATTACCTATCAAAAATTTTATTTAGTAAACCCTACTGACTGACATTAATACCCATCCACCCACCTAGAATAATAGTATTTTCACACATAGTGAATATTTGAAAATAAATTTGTTCTGGAATGTAATCATATACTACATACATTGTAGCACAGAGAAGATAAATAAATGTTGTTTTATTGCACAATCCAATTGCATAACGCGCTGCGATCGAATAAGACATACTAGTCAAGCTAGCAATGCACAAAGTATGCAAAATTGAATTTATATATGCTGAAAATTAGTTGCTTAAATTAGGTACTCAAATTTTTAATTAATATAATTAAGTCATTTTTGATGCACTGCTGCCGTAAAATTACGCTAGCAGAGGACAGCGAAAATTAATATTTATAATATAAAGTACCAGAATTATGGGCCTATTAGGTGATTTTATGGTGTGCAATTCAATAAATCAATTTAATCAAAATTACCAAAATTCCTAGAAATGACTATATCAGTATTTTTATTTTTGACATTTGACTTATTTAATGGAGGTGTGTTTTGCAAGATCGAAATACACTTTTATTAGATATTTTTTATTTTAGTTTTTATTTATTGGCTGTTATCCAATTTGTTTTGCTGTTTTGAATATTTTTATTACATGATGAATATTGTTTTGAAAACCGACTTCGAAAAGGATTAAACATCGAATTGAGAAACTTCTCGTCGTCAAAAAATGAACAAAAAAATAATTTTAAATTAAAAATATCTAAATAATTTTCTTTTAACCAGTAACCTTTCAAAGTCAGTGCCAATATCTTCCTCAGCTAAAAAATTGAATAGTTGATGTCGACTGATTATTTATAGAAGTTTTTAATTTAAAAATTATTTCTTACTTTTACTTTATAGTTAAGTTTTTTAAGGCCGATATTTTTTTAGTTAAAATTCATACAAAATTTTTATAAATACGACAATTAATTGTTAGTATATTCTTAGTTTTGATAATGAGATAAGACCCTAAAGTATAAAGTGGAGTCAATTAAACTTGAAACCATTTTTGTTTTCAAATGTTATTTTTCCAAAAAAACTATTAAATATGAACTTCTACAAATTAAAGCTCGCAACAATTAATTAATTAAGTTATTTGTTCGCGTAGCTAGAAAGAACATTACATTAGAGATTATTTTTATTTTCTATGTCTTTAATCATTTTTCCATTTCCAAAATACGTAATAGACTAAGCAAGGAGACACATTGTATACGATTAATATAATTTGATTTATAAGAAATGGAAAAACATCCCACACTGTACGAACGAACGCAAAGGTAAATAGTTCAACTTATCGATGTTTAGATATTCCAATATACAAAGTGGTGAAGACACGAAGTATGCTTATATTCTCTACCAAAGTGTTTAGAAAAAAACTCAGTTAATATAAAATTGAAAATTTTATATAAAAATAAATTACATTTTTTAATATTTTTTTATCGTCATTTTATAAAGTAAAATAGTCATTTAATTTCATCAGCGAACGTGTTTTAAATATTTTTAGCTTAGAATACAGACTAGACAACTTTTTACTAGTTTCAAACTTATTCGTATAAAAACTATATTAGAAGTAATTAAAATTCTTAAACTATTACAAAGCAAATTGTTTCATTTTACTCAGCAATAGCTGTTGAAAATGTGTAGGTATATATTCTAATATTTAGAACAATCGTGTTCATTTTAACGATCTAGGAAAACTTTAAAATTTATTCATTTTTTAAAATAACTTTTTGAAGTCATCCAAATTTATTTATAAATTTTGAACACTATTTTATCTAATACATACAGTTTGTGTACCCACAGATACGCACTAGCGCCTAAAGCTATTGACCTATAGTATATCATTATCCTTATACCGGAAAATGAACACTAAATAACAAATTATTATTTTATTTAAATATAATAGATGTATAAATAGAATTGAAAATAAAAGATACATCTAAATAATATGTCAGAATAATTTTATTTTTTTTTTTTCATTCAAGTGCATAGTAAATAAATAATGTTTTATTGGAGGATCAATATCTCCTGATCGCTTAGTTTTACCCATTTTTTCTTTATAATAAGAAAACTAAATAGAATTGTAATTATTTTCGTTCAATTAAATTATAGGTCATAGTTTCCAATAGCGTTCACTATGAGTCTTCACGTTCATCATATGTGTAACTTCGCCTGAGTGTACATAGCCCATACTAATAATATATATCCATCTATAAATTGGTGTTAGATCACAAATGCAAAAATTATTTTATCCAACATATGATAAAACCAGATGATCGTTTTTCCACAACTTGAAAATTGCAATTAAGTGCTTGATGGACAACAGACTATCCGTTTTGTCACAATATTATGAATACAGCTGTATTGGACTAGTGGAATTTCTGTTGCTTGCTAAAAATTTTCCAAAGAAATGTTTCAACTAAAAGTTGTAGAGCTTAAAATTTTGTAAGAACATATTAAGTTGGAGACATTTTCGAGAAAAACGTAACAAATCCGAAAATCACAAAAATACAGGTAAAATATCGTGGTCACACAGACAAGTAGACAAGTTTTCCAAGACACCACAAAACATGTGTTTCCCGTAAAAATTTGAAAATTTTGACAGGATAAGTAAACTCCCTTTTACTAGTAGTAAAAAAAAGTAAAAAACGATGACAATTTAAAGCATGTGAGCGGAATCGAAAATCGTTAGGGCTTCAAACAATGAAGATTGCAATATGTCTTGTTCTCATATTTTAGATATTTTATGGGCCGTCGAAGGTGTTTCTTCATGACCACCTAGAATAGTTTGCATAAAAATTAAATCTTTACAGCATTATGTTAAATTCCAGAAATTAACCAGTTTTTAAAACCAACCAATATATATATATATATATATATATATATATATATATATATATATATATATATATATATATATATATATATATATATATATATATATATATATATTTATTTTATTTTGTAAAATAGAAGGTGGTAACAGTAACTGAAACTAAAGATTTTACTATTTGTCGAGCTATTTGTATAAAGCATGCATTTTTCGGTAGAAGATGTTTCAGAAGAAATAGTAAATAATTTAGGAGGTAGTAGTACACACAAATTGCAGTAAAAATTTCCATATAGCATGTGTCAAGTAATTTTTAATGCTTTTTAGTAGGTACTTTTTTGACAATTGATAAATGCGCCCATATGAAACCCCTAGTAAACGGCTTAACAAAATAAGGAATAAAACTGGATTGAATTCTTGAATTTGATTGGTGGAATTCTTGAAAAATAATTTCGAACTTCTTACACGTCCTTTGGAATTTTTTAAGTGAAAACTTCTTAAGCTGCATTGGGAACTTTTTGATAGGGGAAATCTTATGAGTTCTCGTCACCGACATGCTAATGACTAACGTATGCCGTGTGTTGTGCGCGTTGACCCTTGTTCGATGGATGAAATCTCGTGCGTTCGCGTCACCAACATGCTATGATTTATATTAATTATTATTTCACTAAAATTTTATGTATATATTTTCATGTTGTACAGCTCGTAATGTAATATTCGAATAATAAAAATCCGTATAACCATTTATTTAATTGAAGCTCGGTGTGTCTGTAGATGTGAAACCAGATTGATGTAGATAATTTTAATTTAAACAATATGAAATTTCAAATTTTAATACTAAAAGTTCTAAGTTTTCACTTCTATAACTGCCACTATTTATTTTTAAATTCAAACTATCATCATCTCCTTAAATATTTACAATGTCTCCTGAAACATACAGTATGTATATAATATTTGTATATGCATATGAAAATTTTCTACTTGAATTGCAATGCAACATTTGTATGTTTACATTAAAACAAAATGTAGAACACAATAAGAAGCTGAGCAAATAAGACGGAGATATTCGTCTAACATTAGACGAAGACAGTCGATTGTGTCGTCACAATTAGGAACTACTGTTTTGTGGTTTTAGTGAGTCGATTGTTGGTCTCCATTTCACTATAAAACCATATCTGCATATATACCTCTCCACCTTTCTATAGAAATAACAACTATATTAGTTATATAATGTACACAGGAACGGTTTATGGTTTTATGGGTAAGCCTCAATGTGTTGTAAAACGGGCCAACGGTATGCTTATTATATGACGGTTATGTATGTTAGTATGTATATGGGTGATGATCGAATGGTGAACCGTACCAAATGGTAATTTTGGAAAGAGAATGATGTCTAAAGGTCTTTTCATATATTGCGATATCTAAGTCAAATGAAACTGTTATAGAAAGTCTGCTTTTGTACTCCGAGAATAATGAACTTATATGAAAAATCTAACTATTGGAAAGAATGTGTCTCGTGATTAACCCTTTAGAATATATTTCCAAGTTTTACACGAACAAATTAAAACAGTATTCCTTCTAAGTTTTAGTCTTATATGCACAAAGGGCACTGAAAGACGAGTTCACCATCAATTAACAAAATATTCAGCGTTTCATGATATTTCCACAATTAGTTCCAATAAAAGTACCGATTAATTAACATAAGCAGATTTGTATCATTTACAGTAAAATTAGGAATGCATTTTGAAGATAAATGCGGGAGTAATTTTTTTCCAGTAATGCTAATTTTAGCATGTCTGTCTTTTCCATCGAAGCTATACCATTGTCATCATTTTCCAATCCATATATTATGTATGTTACGATCATTCAATTAGAAAATTTTGACAATAATTAGTCTTTATTTGTAACTCAGACTTGTTTCAACATAAAAATAGCAGAGTTTCAATATCGGCGAAGCTTAACATCTCAAAGTGTGAAGTTTATTTCTACCCAACTTTGAACAAGTTGTAGCTTATTTTGATCCAGGCAATTTAAAAAGCTTTAAAAAATATCAACTTTGAAAATGAAATTTCAAAAAAAATCCGATTCATAGGTTCCAAACAAGTTTCATCGATATCACGTTAACTAAATCTAAAAATAAGTGTTATTGTTGGCTTTCATAGACCTTGATTACATTAGCAAATCTAAATTGGTATTTATTTTGGAAAATTCAAAAGAAGTTCATGAGTATGCATGGTACTGTAATATGTTTACTTCGTCGAATACATTTTTCGAACATATATTGTTCACTAATGATGACAATAATTTACTAAAATTTCCTACCGCATCCCAGATATAATATGTGAATAAACCATAACATTTTCTTGAAAGCGTCTTCACCTGAACGCACCCAAACACCCAGCATTGTGTATATACAAAATACTCAAATCAGTTTTACCACCCATATTGTACAATCGTTGGTTTGGTTTATGCATTTTGCACTGCAAATGAAACGTGGTGAAAATCAGTGCAATATATGTTTAAAACTTTAAAATCTTTAAGTTATATATGCAAGTACATATCGAAATATTATTAATATTATACATATATATATATATATATATATATATATATATATATATATATATATATATATATATATATATATATATATATATATATATATATATATATATATATATATATACATATATGTTATACAATGTTATCAAAAAATACCATTTTATATTTATAACTAGATTATCGGAGTGAATTGATGGTTTACAGAAATCTATTAAAAATATGTAGAAAGATATGTGAATATTGTAGAAAAATTTTGTAATAAGAACACATTTTTTTTTGTAAATTCAAAGTAACGTTGTATATCATGTTGTTTATAGAAAACGTTGTAAAAAATTTACTAAAAATAAACACTTAGAACAACTGATAAATAGATATAGTATCGAAATTATGAGCAAAGAACTTCCTCGTGAAATATGATTGAGTTTACTCAAATATCTACATACCCGTAAGGTCTTCTTCGAAAAAAATTGGAAATTGTATATGAAATGATAAAATGTATTTTCTAAATTTCAAATCAAAGCTTACTAAACTAACTTCATTTTCAAATCACTGATGTAAAATAATTTTTATTTTTTTATCACTTTTTTAACTACTTATATAGTTATATAGTGACTACAGTATATATTCAATCTACTGTGCCTGTGGTGGCTTAACTTTGGTAATCGGTTAAGATCTGTAATTACGTTACGTCAGTGGGGGGTCCATGTAAAATAATTATATAATAAAATAATAATGGTTTACGATGTAGACCACGATATAGACTTACTAACCATAGTGAATAGGAATTTGAATATTAGGTATGAAAAAAAAGTGCGAGCCTTACAGTACTCGCAGATGATGTGATTTCTGGCTGGCATTTCACCTTATAATGAGCAAAATTAACATTTTACTTTTTCTAAAAGATATTATTATTTTTATAAAAACATTTTCTTATTATAATTATTTCTTAATTTTTTTTTGTAATTTTATTTATTGAATTTAATTTTTTTTCTTTTATTTTAATTTATTGAATTTTTTTTTTTTTCATTAATTAATTAATGTATTATATTTTATTTTCTTTGTGTTATGTTCACTCCCACGCCAGAGACATTGACTTTACATAAAATTCAATTTTTCAGATTGTGTCGACACCACGTTACAAAATAAAAAATACATACATTTATTTTATCATAATATCTGTATAAGTTTGCTTTTTTATATTTTTTTCAGATTTTCCAGAACCACAGATTTAAATACAATTTCAATAATTTATGCAAACCATAATTACATATATACTTACGTGTGTATCTTCGCTATATTTCCGGCACAGTAATCGATAGGTGTGATGTTTCTAAATTGGGACCATACCCTAACATCTCAACTATTTGTTTGTAACAAATTTATAAATATTCTTTAAGTTTTTTGAACGTAAGGCTTAATGAGTTTAACAGACCGACAAACAGACACAAAATTATAATTGGTCAGCAAGGTCCAAAACGATTTCCCGTATCGATTGACTCAAACGGTTCATAAAGACTGTCAATATCTCAGATACCTTGACTCTATACAGGAAAATTCAAAACTCAAATAAAGTGAAAAATAATGTTGCGAAAATGTGTTTCCGTAATAAATGGAAATATGAAAACTATCCAAGAATGCCTTTCCGAATATAATGTAAGAAATGTATGATATTTTTTCTGTTCATTCTTCGTAATTCTTATGACGAAATCTCCACAACTTCAAAAATATCCATTTACAATATTTTGTAACAACCTGTAGTTTTCATGCACATATTATGCATAATATACATACAAGAGGTTAAGTGTTTTCCTTGCTTACATCTCAAGATGACTTACATACAAATGGGAAGCGATAAAATTACATTTGTTTTTGCATTCACGAAAATTTTATTCAAACAAACTTTTATGTTTTGATTCGCTTACTGTTATACTTCTTTCTTAAAATGTTACTAATATTTCAAGTACAAGTTGGCTTACACACCCGTTTTCCAGTAATTATTTCCAGTTGATACTAATATTATAAAGAGGAAATATTTGTATATAATTTTGAGGTAAAGAATACAAATTATTAGACCAAATTGAAAAATAATTTCACCGTTGGGAAGCTACACTATAGCCGGGTAATATAGGTTTCTTTTTATCAATGTATTCCTACGGGAAACAGAACTACGCGGGATAAAGTGGAAACATTTGTATTTTTGTATGTAACGAATAAACTTAAAAACAATTAAATCGATTTGAAAAATTATTTCATCGTTGGGAAGTTTCACTAGCCTAAATTATACAATATACTTTCGTAAATTGATTGAAACGTAAAAAAACATTAATATTTATGACATTTCAGAGATTATTGAGATTAGAGTTTACCAAACTGATATAATCTTCTCGTTTAAATTTATTATATTTTGTGTTGATTATATCATAAACTAATAAAGACATTTGCATTATGATAATTGATTAAAACTATTTATTTATTGGCAAATATAGATTAAACAAACTATAAAAATTATTATTTTGTAAAACTAAAATGGTTACATTAAAGAACTAAAAAACAACCATTATGAATCGTGACAAAAAAAAGAATAAAACATCAAATTATTGAGATTAGGACACCGTACTCTGAGGTAGGATTACACTATCATGTAATTTGCTGAAACCGCTTTTCGTGTGTGCATATTTAGATAAATGAACTGAATTTGTGCACTGTCAAAGGTTCAAAAAATTTGTGCTATAAGCGTTAGTCTAATTTTTTTTTAAATAAACTCTATCCTCATGTGAAACTTAAAACTTGAAAATAAGACCGCTGCATCAAGTAGTATCCTCAGTACTTATTCATTAATTTAAGTAAGTTTATTTTAACGAAAGGAACAAATTTACAGTGCCCGAGACAGAGTTTCTCCCGACGAGCGTGACATGTTTCACGAGTCTACCAATAAAAAACTAATAAACAAAAACAAAACACAAAATTAACAAAATTAACACGAGAACTGCGTGGCAATATGCGTTCCCTAACATACGCGTGTAGTGCGATCGCGTCATGTAACGTCGCGCTGTGCCACACGCACCGCATTATATACCAGACCTTATTATTATCGAGAAAAGGCCACTCGGTAAAAATAAGTTTTATAGAATAATTTTATAATAACACCACACGATTCACCTCCATACAATATCATAGATTAAAAATACGTGCCCAGAAAGTATGATAATATAATTTTAAATATTTCCTTCCACAAATTTATTTACCAGCAAATGTAAATATTAAAGACAAAGGAACTTATTAAAAGGTGTGGGTGGCAATATACAAGAGACATTAATTAAACAAGTATTGGGGACAAATTCATAAATTATGAAAAACGCTTACTGAAGAAAGCTCAATAATATTAGACAATAAAAAATGACCCCAATAGATAGCAACTTCTCTACTAAGGGTCTACAACCAAACGCAAAATGAGACTTTTATAAGGCTAACCAACAACCGACATTCGATTTTAAATTCTATATTAGACATAATGGTTTTTATTTAATATTTTCCTATTACAATAACAAATAAATGGATATCCGTCAGTGAAAAGCTTTTTGGCGTAATCGAAAATTAAACGACCCCAAAAGAGAATGTCGTACTTATCAGAATTCTGGTTAGATCAAAAGTTATGAAGTTTGCCATAATTAAGTTATAAACAATTTTGCATATATGTATTTATAAATAATATAAATTGCTTATTAACATTATAATTCAATTTGTCCCATTTTCAAATATTATTTCTATAATAATGCCACTAAATTTTTGAAACTTTTGTACGTTTTGTTAGTATTTCTCATATTAAACATAATATCGATATAAAATTGAATTTATTTCAACAGTCGACTCTAAAATAGAATTTCGCTTTAATCGAAAGGCATTAAACGGCATACTTTTCAGAATTTTTGTAGGGAAAAAACTTTTTTACATTTATCATAACTCACTTTTAAAATGTATGATAAAGTTTAAAATTAAAAGATTTTTGTTTAATGGTATGATTTGATTATGCGTACCCAGCCTAAAAACAAAACGATTATTTTATTTTATTCAATAATCATCAGTTTTACCTACGTATTTATACTAACATGAATTTCATATCAGTAAACGAGACAGGCAAGAACCTTTATCATAAACATTAAATCTAAATGGATTTTATTAATAATATAAACATTTATAAAATATAACAATTCATAAAATATAATAACAATTATGTTTTTTAAATAGACAAAAACATTTTATAATATCATTCTCTGTCCATTTGTTTTAAATTGTATAAATAAAAGTAATCGGACTTAAACAAAAACGTCCATTTAATTAGAATAATGGAAATAAAATGATGTGGAAAATAATACCAGGTTATTATATTTTTTATCCCCATTAAAACAGACATATGTCGCAAATTTTCTCAAGTACCCGTTCAGTACAACTAAATATGGTCATTATATAGTATTTTGGTTAGTGACTTTTTTTTGAAAATGTAAATTCATTTCACAGCTTTATCGACCTCTACTGTTGCTAAAATTGATTTTGATTGGATATTCAACTTAATGAGAATTTATAATTTTTAATTTCTTGATTTTCTGTAGTGATTTGAAATAGATTTCTCCACAGGGCATAATAGCTCCCAACTCTTTATATTGTAATTAACAGTCAAGGGGATTTATTTGATAATAAAAATAGTGAAAATGACCAATATTTTAGCTAAAATTCACAACTTTATCAGTCTTAAATAAGTATTTGTTTCAAAAGCAAAACTGTGTATTTATTTATCAATGGTATGATAGGCTGTTGCATTATTTTAAACAATTTTCTTGTGAAATGTGTGCAAAAGGATTGCATAAACTTGCATATTTGTAATCCAGTTTAGACTATGAACTTGCCATACAAATATTTTTATTTGTGTGGTTATAACAAGAAATTATTGGCGTACACATAAGAATAAATGCTCATTTACAACTGCTGCAAGAAATAGCTTACGTTGATCGAGCTAAAGGTTCAAACAAAACTATGATCCAGATTCATCTGCAGGTTTTTCTTTCTGATTATCATTAAGAAAACTCAAAGCCAAAAAGATACACTTGAAATTTGGACGGTATATTCTATACGCAAAATAAAAGTTTCAGCTCGTAAATGAAAACAATCAATCAACTTGATTTCTTATACCAATGACGTAGCTATTAAAACATAAGATATAGAAAAAAGGATTTAATTTTTAAAAAAATGTTTGTTTCCATTAAACACATAGCTTTTGTTTCAAATATTTTTCAGTATATTTTATAAACGTTATTAATTAATCATTATTTCTCATTCGAGTATATAAGCAATTAACACTGTTAGGTGGTCACTTGTTTAAGTTACTACTTTGATGGTAACGAATATGAATAAAGAAGAATTCATTGGTAATAATTATCAAATTATTGATAATTTGAGTTTTTTATTTCCGGTGAAATAATTTTGTTTTAATACGTCTTACGATAGAATTAACTTTGTAATCTGTATGTTAAAGTTGTATGAAGCGATTATTGAAATCATTCCGGATTTATTATTAATTCATGAATATGGTTTACGATAACAGAGATGATTGGTGATTGTCTGTATACTAAGGACGAGAAAAGGATAAATAGAAAAGGACTGTCTATCAACTATACGCAATAAAGGTAATATTATATATTCTTCAGAACTAAGCTTTATTATATTCCAAATATTTTTAACGATAGTTAAATCCTATACAGTCATCCTTCCTAAGTGCGTGTATTACCTTTATCAAGTTTGGACTAGAGCTCATGGGTGGTTTGGGTAAAGTTCTTTCTGTAAGGTCATAAATTTTTTCAGTGATGAATTTAGTATGCGAAATACGGAAACCATGTTCTGGTAGGAATTAACCTCGTATGTTATCACCTTCTATATATTTAAGAGCGGTCATAGTTGGATTGGATATAAAAGTTGGGAGTCAGATAAATAGGTTTCATATAAATTGTAGAGCATTTTACGTAAAAAACGGGCCTTGTCATTTTTCGCTGTTAATAAAATGAACGAAGCTAGGGCGTCTTGAAGTTTTCACACTTACAAGTTCGTAAATACTAGAGGACCGGAGCATTAATTTTTGATAATAATTTAAAATCTATTCAACTCTTTATGGGATTTTCTCCACCCAAGGTTAAATATGTCCTTTTCTAATCAAAATTGAAAGTTCGTTTTGGTCTAAGAACACTCAGTGACTAAAGACCATTCATTTGCGTAAGGCGTAGGTCACTTTTCGTAATTTTTTTTTAAATATATACATATTTTATATGTGCGAAAACTTCGAATCTCTTCCGCCACAAAAGTCTAAGTACCTTTTTATGTAAAATTTAATGCTTTAAATATGCATTTGATACTTTTTGAGGTAAAAACTTCTATAGCATCGTTATGATTTAACTCGAAAATGAAAATGCGATATAAGTATCTAAAGGATTAATGTATGTAATATTCACGTATATGCATAATATTCACGTATATGCATAGTAACATGCATAATAATTTTAAACTTGGTATCAATATCATCAGAAATGAACCCTATAATTTTCCTACTACGAATTGCAATATCTATTTTCTTATCTAGATGATTTTGAAGTTTCTACTTCACTTAGTTTACTTTTTTGACTCAACTCTCGCCCCTTATAATATATAAAAGCTGACGACGTGCAGTGCTGAACGAAAAAATTATAGGATTACAGAAACATCGTTACTCAAATCATCCACGAGCTCTAGGCCTATTTATTCTCGCAATATTGCTAGAGTTACTGTCAAATATTTTGAGTTACAATTTTATATATGGTTTGTATTATAGTAACTAATATCTGTCCCATATATAAGGCAAGAACATCTTTGTTGTTATCCTTAAATATAAGGAATATTTTCAAAGGCATTATTTTCATTATCATCATGTTTTGTTTTATATTGTATGTACGAAGGTCATATACCTTATCAAAAGGTTCGAACTTTATTAAAATCAGAATATGAAAAATTTCATATACCTACCTTTAATCATGATATTGTAATAATAATTAATCTTCCTGACAAACGAGCTACCGTTGACCGTAAACAAAAGGGTGTATAATTTTTTCTTTAGTTTCATCAAAACATATTAACAATTTCTAGTCTTTTCAGCATACATATTAGTATTATTTGACAATGGATGACGTAAATATGTGATCACTAAAAAATATATTATGAAAAAGCAACAAAACGAGCGAGTCTTACTGTTCTCGCAGATTCCGAGTAATCGGCAACCATTTGGTAAGGCCGACTATCCGATGTCTTTCGAAGTCGGCGACTACTCGGTGACTATACGGTACAAAGCACCGGCTATTCTAACTTTGCATGAATTTCTGAGTAAAATTTATTCCGGAGCTATTACATTAAATAAAAACCTTGGTTGTTAATTAATATTTTATTATTTTTATTTCAGAATTAGGAATATCAAAATTTAATTTATTTCTGTGAGTGGCGTGGCCAACTAATCAACTGGTCACTCAGTCATATCAACTGAACTTATTAAAAAGCCAAATTAACAATTAAAAAAATCATGTAAAAAAATGACTCTGGCATTATATAAATGATTTTTCATAACGAAGAATAAATTATTTTTATTGAAATTATTATTATTACTTTCTAATAATAATATAAATAATATTAATTTTTCATTTAACCTGCAGTAATGTTACATCACTTCCTTAACAAAATTAAAACGCACCTTTTTACGAAATCACCCTCATTCATGCCTACGGAGCGAAAAGATGTTACCCATCAATTTTTCTATATTTTAATCACGCATAATTTTACTTTTTGTTGTTTAAGATTAAAAATTTTTTTTTTAGATTATTTGTTACGGTTTTTTTCTCCTAAAAATAAGATGAACCGTACACGCTAGATATCAGCATTTAAGAAAAGACAACGTATAATCTAATGATGATGATGAAGTCCTTTAATAATGTTAGTGACGTTTATCCATTCCGGCTTTATTCAAGTGAGAAAAAGTTTCGAGGCCTGCTAAATTTTTACTATTTGCAACCCTTGGTATTTCTTTTCTGCTTTTTGTCACCCGAAATTTAATATACTTACTTAAATAGGCATATCTCGAACATAACCGATTGAGTTGAAATTTTATATAACAGGAAACTTATGCAGAATAACCGGTTTCCAAAAATTTTAATTAATTATGGTTAGTCTACATCACACTCTTACGAAAATATGAAAATGAAATCATTAAAATTCAATTACCAGCTTTCGAGAGCCATCTTCATCAGAAATCAAATAGAAAATTGGTTCCAATACATAAATTGACATTATTATTGAATTTACATTGAATCTATTTAATATTTTTATGAAAAAGTAGCAGCTCTTACCGGGCAAGTGCCGTTTTAGCATTTAATGTGCATTTTTTTTTAAACATTTTACAGTTATTGTTTTAATTAAATTGGTAAAATTTAATAACCTATGAGAACGTATATAAATTATAAGACATATAAATATCGCAACGCTTTAAAAATATCATACGGATAAAACATATTATGACGACATAAATCAAAAATTTTTATTCCAAAAAATAATTAGTACCATATATTAAAATATGTAATAATAAGTAGAGACCCGTTATAGTGGTCGAAAAACGACCATTGCCACTCAAAAGTGAAATAAACTAAACTGTTTCAATCGAAATATATTGACTTTTTTAACGAAAAACTTTCGTTAATTTAAAATTACTTTCTTTTATAAGCTACAAACGCGGAATTCATGTAAAATAAGTATTTTAAAATATTTTATAAACGACCACAGTTTCCACAATTTTTAAGAAATATGATTAATGTTCTATGCAGCAAAAGTAAAATATTAGGAAAAATATACAAATTTATATGTACGTCCTCATGCCTTAATGATAGGAATAATAAATCCTCAAATATGTATCATCACCTTAATTGGAGACATAGCTATTATATATTTGCTGGTACTGATGTTATTAAGCTTTTAAATGTACATCATGTTATTATGATGCTCGATTCTATTTTATTCAAATGGCGAACGGTATATCATGTAATATAAGTAAGATATATAGCCAATTGTCATACACGGATGTTTTTTTTAGTTTCTAGATAGATATTTTAAATGTTGTCAAACCGATTTTCGAAATCAATTATTCTTTAAGTTTAAAACTTTCTTTTTGGAATATAATATTTTGTATGTATGTATGTATCCAAGCGTGAGTGTTTACCTGTATTTAACTTTGGAAAACAAAGAAATGAAATTGGAAATTTGGTAAAACCGATTTTTGAAACCAATAATTTATTACGATTAAAATTTTCTATTTAAAGTGGAGTGTTCTCACACATTCAAAAACTTGTATGCATATGTGTTTATATGTATCCAACTTTTGGAAGCAAATAGCTTCCAAAATAGGAAAAAAAAAATTGCAGGCTTGGGGAATATTAGATAATCAATCAATCATAAGTTCCATGCAGAAATTTATTTAAAAAAAGAAGTTCAGAAGAATAAGTAGGTACTAATATCGCCTCGCCTGTGTTCGCGATTCGACCATCTCTCATACACACTAAATAGTTATAGGTATAATTATTACGACTAAACGATTGACTACTTGAGGGAGGCCCTAAGATCGATTTATTTTGATCGTCATAATCGATTTATTTCTGGATTTATGAATTATAATCAACGAGCGGTAAATTCATTAAATAGTCGATGCATTGTCGGTAAGGTTGAAAACTATGTCGTCATAGTTTCTTTTAAAAAGACTGCTGCAATTGCACTACCTAACCAAATCCGAGTCTTTATTCAATATCCCATCCTCCACCCACATCATGAATTTAATATTATGGATGTAGTTAAATAAATAAAAATTGAAAATAATGATGCATACGGTATCTTTTAAACGCACCTACCTGAAGAAAGGAGGTTAAACCCAATTATTATTATTACTATCTATATATTAATTCGTGAAACAAAAACTTTGTACCCCTTATTACAAACATTGGGCGGACGAAGGACTATGAAATTTGCCACACTTATAGTTTACATACAGAGGGACTGGAGAAAGCTAATATTCTTTTAAAATTATACATAAAAAATACATTAAATTAATTTAAAAAAAATATATTACACACACTATGATACACACATATATAAGAGGTGTGGCTTATATTACACACACTACCATACACATGCATATATACTATATTGTTTAAAGACACGTATATATATTGTTTTGTTTAAAGGCAGTGAGATTCACTTTTGAGTGGTAATGGTCGTTTTTCGACAGCTATAATGGGTCATTTTTGATTTATTACGCCATTATATGTTTTATCCGTATGATATTTTTAAAGCGTTGCGATATTTATATGTCTTATAATTTATATACGTTCTCGCATAGGTTATTAAATTTTACCAATTTAATTAAAACAATAACTGTAAAATGTTAAAAAAAAAAATGCACATTAAATGCTAAAACGGCACTTGCCCGGTAGGAACTGTTACTTTTTCATAAAATTATTGGTCTTGTCTCTTATGGTCATAAACCATTTGCTATATATAAATTTTGCTACGCCTTATGTTGTGCATAACATCATTTCCAACAACATTCACAACAAACCAGAGAGTAACATTACCATATACGAAAAATTGTTTTTATAATCATTAGGAGAATTCACTGTTCATCGTTTCTCTTTTGATTCTATGTACTTTCTATCACATAGTAAAAACTCCTTTCACATATAATAATTTCAATTCTACAGTTGTATGGTAGAAACGAGTAGTACCTAGCAGTTCATTATTATTTCTGTTGTTAGCAAACAAAAAAAAGACCAAATTACTGAATTATTTAATCATACAAAAAACAGTTTTTTTGTTTGTTTGTTTGTTTGTTTGTTTGTTTTTTTTTTTTTTTTGGGAACTGTTCGAAATACTTGATTTAATTTATACACAGATTGAATTATCATATTTACTTTTTTCAGGTGCATGCAAATTAATTAAGATCTTTTAATGTGGACTGCATACATGATTTTTTAATTTTATTTTGAGGTAAAATTTTTTCGTTCATAAAAAACAAAATAGTGAGACTGTTGTAACATATACTATGTGTATGGGAGAAATATTAAATCGTAAATTATTAGGTCGCGTCGAAACTTGGCCACAGAAAAGTGAATTTTATTTAAGAAATCAGTATTGTGTCTAAAGCATAGTGTTTAAAAAATAAAAAAAAATTTAAAAGATATAATTTCTTTAAAATATAATAAAGTTCGAATGATTTTACTGATCTGACAAATTATTATGTTAAATTTCGTTGATGTTAAGATTTTCGCCAATACATTGAAAATTGTTTATCAAATCTTGAAATATTTTAAAAATTGGTGGTGGGGGTTGGGTTAATTTATATAATTTTATAAATTCTATACTTATACGTACGTTCATTTGGAGATCTTTTTTAAAAGCCATCTATTATTAAATTTTATTGTCAGAATCTTCTTGTGATTTGATTTTCTAATGATGTATCCAAAAAAAAAAACATAGTAAGCTGAACCTTTAAAAAGATCAGGAACGATTCATTGAGGAAAATTTCTAGCCGGAAACATATAGATTTTTATCTGTATAGTATATAGATTTATAAGTGAATAAATAGTCAGTGTGGTATAAATACTAATGATTAAAAATAGTTGAAACTTTGATACTGAACCATATGCCGAGTATCTAAACAAGTCACTCTGTAAGTTGTTATCTTCAGCTGTTGACTTTATATTTATGTGATAAGTATAAATAAAATTGTCCTATCTCATATTTGATATTTGTCTACAATATAACTCTGAAAATGATGATTATTATTCATGATATGATAATATATCAACATGTATGACTTTCAATATAATTTCAACATCAATGTCTTAAAGCTACAATAAATTGTCAAACAAATAATTCTGATCTATAATATCAAAACGAGCTTTGATTATTGTTGAATATTATTGTTATTCACAAAAAACATCGCAGCGTGCGCGCTTCCCTGTATAGAAAATAACGTTCAACAAACCTTGGTGTGAGTGATATTTGTTTGCATGTACATATACAAAAAGCTTCATCAAAAATGTGTACATGCTTTCGATAATCAAATAATTTTTTCGGCCGCCATCTTTGATATAATATAAAATAAACATTTTTGTTTTGTCACATGAAAGGACTGTGGAAATTTTGAAACTGAACATAATTTTGTAGAAACTTCATAAAAAAATGCAATGTGCGTAAAATATAAACAAAAAACGCGTGATTTAAATCTTCTAATCTTACACCGATTCATCAGAATCAGCGGGATACTTTAGACGTTATGTGGAACATACGTCCATTCAAAAATATACATGCACATACATAGACTGCTAAAATCATAACCCTTCCCTTTGACTTTGCCGCAGTCACATGTGAAACAAATTTAGCCAAAAAAGCAGTACTTTTATCAAATTACTCAATCATCCGATTCATGAAGTGAGTGACACGCTGTACATATGTATATACATTGTTATACCTTTCAATTAAAATCTGTTTGTTATGCAAATGATAAATTCAAATGTTGACTTAAAACAGATTTGTTATTATTGTTATTATGTTTTTGGGTATAATGAAGGTATTACATACCACCCACCCATCGTAATATTTTACCTTTATATATATAGAGTTGAATGCTAAAGTTGATGGTGGTGGCTGGTTACCTGTAATGTGGGTGAATGGATGGACCTGTGTAGTGTAGTGCGTTAACAATATTATAAAAATACTTACTCGATTTTAAATTGAAATTCTGTTTGATGATTGCAAATCATTGTAATTTTATAAAAAGTATTATAAAATGATATTAAAAAATAATTCGGATTTAAATTTGGTTTGTTTGCAATTTGAAACATTTTTAATGAGAAAATCATGTAAATTTATTAATGCCATTGTGAAATTTTATCAATTTTTAAACAGGTTACTTTCAAATCAATACTTATTTATAAAGATATATATTTGTATATGAGGAAACTGACCTCCAATCAACACTTTTTCTAACTCAGGCTGTTTAGCAGACGCAACTTTCTATCTATTTTTTTTTTTCAAAAATGGTGGCATTATTTTTTAGTTTTGTCGTAATAGCCGACATTTCTATCCGATTTAAAAAACAAAAAAATAAACAGAAATGAACAAGAAAATGTTTGAAAAAAATTCAACTTCAAAAAAATGTACAGTTTTTCTCATTGTGCAAATTTAGTTTTTTTTTTTAATTTGTTTTGAAATACGCGAGTGACAGAGCTGAAACTGATTGTAAAATTTGTAACTTAATAATTTGTTTATTTATGGTAATAATTATTACAAACCTAACTTAAAAATTTTAAAATTTTAAAAATTTATTTTTGCTCACAACATTACTCCCGGATATCAAAGAATAGAAAATTTTTCGCTAAAATGCAGTTTATTCGAAGAAGTACTTTAAAGTATTTGTACTCGTTGGAGACAAAAACCAAAAATAAAGATATTTTCGAATGCACTATATTGTAATGTACTATGTATTTTATTAAATTTTGCCAATATCTCTAAAAAGAATTAATTAATAATCCAAATGTCATGAAATTTGGCATGATCAATCTTGACATGAATCGCGAAACACTCTGACACGCCCTCCGTTTTTATGCTTACATTGATCAAAACAATTGGTAGATAAATTTTTGAACTATTTTATTTCGCGAAAATTGAAAAGAATTTCAACGTATATTACATTATAGTCCATTAGGGAATTGTCTTTATTGTGGAGGTCTTCATTGTATCAATGACTCTTAAGCCTTGGTCACATTGATTAAGTCATTTAGTCAAGTAGCAATTAATTAAGTTGCTTAGCGTGGCCTATCAGGAAAATTTTGGTATCTAAAGTCTTTAGTAGTTTAGGATAAAAGCACATTTCGTGGTTAAATGTTTAGTAATATCACTCGTCAAATCAATATTTTTTAGTAAATCATTTTCCATATTCCCTCTAGCTATGCCATTCAAACGTTCTTGTTCCATTATAGTCAGCGCCTCCTCCTCCGCATTTGCTACTTCTGCTACCCGGTTAATCCGACAATGGTCACAGCCATATAATATAATCAATTGTTATTCTATATAAAATTGTATTACCGGATCAATGTCATATTTCTAACCTTCAACTTTTATAAGAAAATATCTACTTAATTAATGTTCTTTAAACCAAAATTTATAGAAAGAAAACACAACGTCAAAACTATAAAATAAGACTGGTTGTATAAATGGAAAAAATAATTGATCCGGCCTCGGAAATAATTTCCACCAGAGCATAATTATAGAACAGATTTTATATAAAAATGTAACATATAGTTTTATATTAGAAAATTCTAAGTAGTAGTTGATTCTATTAAAAATAATCATCTATATAGCAATAAATTACATGTCTATGACACAATATGTTTCATAAAAATACATTTCAGACAAAACACAAAATCCATTTGTTATGTAAACATGTGTCAATATTATCCATCTTGTAAAAAAAGTAAAAGGGATTTTTTTTTTTTATCCAAGGAAAAAAATATATTATATTATAAATATGACAAGCAATTCTAGACAGCGAATAACAAACAATCAAATAAAAATAACAATTACTCTCATTTTCTGTGACTTTCATCCATAACAAAAAACAAACAAAAAATCTCAATTTTCAAAGAAAACAAAGGATAGTTAAGTTAAGTGATTTAACAAACCCACTCTCTCTACTACCTATAACGATGTTATACGACTAATAAAATTAATCGAACCAAACTAGTGAATAATTGGTGAAACTAACCAGTATGATTATTAACGAGTGAATATATCAACTAACAGAGTTAATTGTATAATTAATTAATTAGCAATTAATATTTATTGTTATTACCTATATGTGTTTACTAACCAAATTTAAACCGAAATTGTGGAGAACTCAAATTACAAAAAAATGTTTCAAACAAAAGTTTATTATTTTGTTTGTTTCAAATAAATAAACATTTTTTGTATTTGAACTTTTATAGTTTAAAGTTAGGTTAAGGATTCAGTGGACCCAATGGACCGGTTTTGCTCATTCACAAGCTTAAACTCACCTTTTATACTTATAGTGATGACGGACGGACGGACAGTCGGATATGGACTAGAAAAGTGTTTCAATGGCTGGCAATATGAAAAGAATATTTGATTCAAAGCCTCGTAAATAGTACATTTCTAGGCTATCTGATACCTGTTTTATCCATCTGCTTAAACTGTTTCATCAGGGCTGGTTTTGACAAAAGAATGGACAATTTTCACAGTCCAATATTAGTGTATATCCTTTACCATCATGAGAAATTGATGTCTTTTGATTCATTAGTGACTATTAAATACTCTAACAGAGTACTCTACAGTTTTCGAGCTGAAACTGGGGGGGTGAAACTTCATCTTGGACTGATACTTCGACCGTTTATCGTCTTCGGGTACATAATGTTCTAGTATTTAATTCAAATGATCTTGACAAATTCCGGTATTACTCCACACCTTCAAGATCCACCAAAACCGTTTAATGTAAAAGAAGAAAATAGCTTAAAAAGCGATGTAGCTACCTCTCTGAGTAGGCCTCTGCTTACCGCACATTTCTCACAATTCAATACTTCAATTGTTTTCTAAATTTCTTCATCCCAAATTCTTTGATTAGCAGATATTACCATTTTATCGAAAGACAGTTCATAGCCCTTGAGAGTTTCTGGCCTACAGGTGATTTTTGAAGCTAGTTTTCAGAATAACGTCTTCAAGTACCCGTGGTAGAATTCGTGAATAACTATAATATGGTACAAACAGACATTTGAGAAAAGTAAGAGTTGCATTTCACGTATGAATGGCAATTTTTCAAGCATAAAAAGGAATATTCAATAGCATTTTATTTGAAAAATTTTGGGAAAAATGATTGTATTTCATATAAATTTTCCAAACAATTTATAAAATACCAAGAAAACCTTTAATCTTTTTATGTTTGGAGGCTACATTTTATAACCAAACAATGCGAGTCATCAGGTGCATTAACTATAACCTTTATAACATCAGACTTTTATTACGTAGACGAAATAATTTAGACTTTATTTACATATTCATTTCTGATTGGTTCGATTTATTTAGAATGAGTACAGTAGCAACATCAACATTATAACTCTTAAAACAAATAAATAAAAGTACTTATGCATATAAAAGATTCACGAGACAAGAGCTTTAGTGCAAAAAGAACACAACAATAACCAAATAACAATATTGTTTGTTTATCTCTTGTTGTTGTTGTTGTTGTTGTTACAACAAACAAAACAAACAACCATAATCATAATCATAACGATTGTTGGAAATAGTAATGAGTATGGTTTTTTTTTTTTTTGTCTTGTTTTAGAAATGTATATATTTTCTGAAGTGATATTGTGATTATTGAAGTATAGATATAATGCTGTAATCCAGTCAAAATATGCTAAAAAAGATGGAACACCAAACATTTCATTTCTACCACCAAGTTATTAATCCAATTTACTTAATTTTTTGAATATCGAAAATATGAGTTAATGCTGAAATCGATAACTCCGAAAATAACACAGATATAATTACAATTCACAAATTATTTAAGAAAATAAAACAGTTATTTCAAATAATAACTTATTTGTAATGAAAATCGAGGTTTTTCTAAACAAATGATTTGACCAGATAAACCTTTAAAAGGTATTTTTGGAACTTAAATTAAAAAATATTCATTAAAAACTGATGTTTTTCGGTAATAAAGTGAATTAAGAAATTTGTTTTCATTCATTACTCCGATAGTTTTTTGTTAACGACTTCAACAAAAGTTATTATGAAGGTCATTTTATGTACTTTATTTAATAAAGGCCTTTGAGTTTTTCAGTATTACTGTGCGTTTTTTTCATTATAAAACATTAAATGTTACTATTGCAATTATCCTTGGTAGAATCTGCATCTTTTATGCGCTATAATTCGTTTATGTACAGAAATGTCCACATATTTCATATATTTCACCGTGGCGTTTTATAATTTTAAGATTTTTCACATTCACTTTTTTTCAAAAAATGAATATCTTCTAGTTATTCGTTTAAAACCGTTGAAAAATACACATTTTTGTAATAAAAATATTTAAATATAAAATATTTTTAATCCATAATAACTAAAAAAAAGCCAAAATATTGACTTTTCGAAAAACTTTATTTTGTTGCTTTAACTACTGCTGTAATTATTTTTAATGTAGAAAATTTCATGTTGCAAACGGGCCGTGGTGAAAGGAAGCTCTAGGAACTCATCTATTACTAAATTGTTCAAGAAGCATAATGATTTTTATTACAAAAAAAGTATTTGACTCCTAGAAGTTAAAAAAAACGGTTAAAATGTTTGAAATCAGTAATGTTTAAAAATTTTAATACAAATATTAATTTAACCACATACTTTTTAGAAAAAAAACTCATGTTTTATTTCATAAACTATCGTATGTATATAGTTTTATAATTTTTTTTAATGCTGACATCTTATCTGTTATATGATCTGTAACTTAAATTAAATTGATTAAATATAAATAAATTAAAATAAAATTTTTTTGACAAAAAGCAACATTTTTACCTTTTATACGAGTTTAAATTTTGGCATAAGTAGAATCGATGAAGATTCCCCACCTTTTTTTATTAATAATCTATTTATTTTCGAGAATGTAGAAATATTTCTAGCTGAAATGACTATTTTAACCGGATTATTGTACATATGTATGGGTATAAAATAAAGGAAATGACAACGACAAAAATGGTACAAAACTCCAATACGAAATTATATTAGAATTTATCTTGTAACGATATTCCTCAAAGGACTCATTTAGAAGGATGCTGTGGTTTAATTAAATGATAAAGATGAAATGTTTTCACAAGTAACAAAAAAAAAATAGATTTAGTAATATTTTTTTTGTTTTTTTTGTTTTTGTGTTTCTCTGCGTCGTTAATGTATTTTTAGGACGCTCTATATTCCAAATATTTATTATATATTTAGAAAGAAAATTTGGGAAATTGTTGTTTTTATATGGTGATATAGTTTTCTATAGTTTTCGTTTTCCGATAAAATTATTGGTTTGTTATGCACCATTTAGCTAGAATTGGTCTGAAAAATTACTTTTGATAGTTTCATATGTTAAAACGAACAGATTTTTGTTTTTTTGTAAGTGATTTATGATGTAAAAATCAGTTTACTACTCACCAGAATATTATACCCAACCAAATTATTTCCATTATCTTAGTATTACCACCAACAACTCTGATTTGCTATAACACGTGTTACAGTCGTTTCACTTTATGAATCTTGAACATTCTAGCCCAACTCTTAAACTATATTTACTTCAAACAAGATGCCAAAGTTTGTAAGTATTAACGGCTATTATACCAGGGTAGATAATTTTTGAAAACAAAAAAAAATCATAGTAGAATGAAACCAATTGGAAACGGAAGATAATATGATAAAAATGAACGGAAAAATAAATTATGGGCGATCTGAGTTCGAGAAGTAAGGGAGGGGTGTAAGGGTAAAATTCGGTTTATCTGAATTTCCGGCAAAACTACAAGTCCTATGGAAAAAAATTAAATGGCAAAGTTGTAGGTAATAAAAAGATCTTCAGCTTTTGTATTAACACTTTTTTCACATAACCTCAAAATTTATGTGAAAAATTGAAATAACCGAGTTTTTGGTTTTTTATTTTTTTCCCCGAAATGTGGTGAAAACTTAGCTTTTATGTTCCAAATATACTGTAATTTTTGTGATTTAGTTATTGATTTTTTCATCTTATTTTGAATAAATATCGAAAAAGCACCCTAATTTTCAATCGAAAAAGTTTGAGGTTATGTGAAAAAAGTGTAAATACAAAAGTTGTAGATCTTTTTATTACCTACAACTTTGCTATTTAAATTTTTTCTATAAGACTTGTAGTTTTGCCGGAAATCGAAATAAACCGTGTTTTACCCTTAAATACTCACCCCCTCCTACTTCCCGAACTCAGATCGCCCGTAATTTATTTTTCCTTTCATTTTTATCATATTATCTTGCATTTCTAATGGGTTTCATCCTACTATAATTTTCTTCCACTTTTTATCATTTTTTAAGGCTTCTACTTTGATCTATATAGCAAGACACATATATTTGATCTTTGCCTTGATGATGTTTGATAAGGCATTTGTAGATTTTTAGATATAAATTAGAAAAGGAACCGCAAAAGGAATATTTTTTAAAGAGTTTTCAATTTTTTGGTCTTTGATGACAAATAGTGATGAACAAAGCAAAACCAACAAAAAGACTGGGAGTACCATTCTTTATGATACATATTTAACCTTGATTTTGGTCTTGCTCAAATACTTCTAGTATCTTGGTCAAATATTTCAAGCCTGGTCTTGGTCTTAGTTTTATAATCTTGGCCTTGGTCTTTCTTGGTGTTACTTATCTGATCTGAAACTTACGTTTCTTTATTAATTTTCCTATGCAATATCATTGAAATGCAGCGTCCAGTACCACGAAAATAACATATTGAAGTTGCTACATGTATTTCTTGGTCAGTGTCTACTTTTTTTTTAAGGACCAAGGCCAATTTTCCTCATCGCTCATGTCTATATATTATGCAACATAAAAAAAAGACTTACCAACAACGGGTGTCAAAAAAATTTTGAACTTACCTGAAACAAAAATATACTTTATATAGTCAAAATTGTAATTGCATATTTTGAGGGGTTTAAATAGTCGATTGTGACAACTCTGTCATTAAATAAATCGATAACTTACTTAGGGAAAATTATTGCATGCTTTTTATCAAAGATTACAGATGCCAAAAATTTGCTGACATTGAACAGCAATAGCCATCCATCTCTTGGTGACTACTAGCAAACACATGAATTGCCGACATTCAACAGCTAGACCTAACTAGTGTTCAGGGTAACCACTAATACACAAAAATTGGAGCTCCTATGGGTGTTTGTATTTTGTCACCAATCAAATCTGTAGTCGTTTCTGTCATTATTTAAAAATTATTATTTCATTTTTTGTGCAATTTTAAGAATGGTTCTGTAAAACGTTGAAGTACTGAGCCATAGGTATTTTGACTAACGATTCAAAAGACAGTTTCCTTTTCTCAGTAATTGATATCAATAATTATTTTAGTATGAAGTAAAATAAAAATAAGAGAAAACTAATACAGATTTTCAATCTTACTTTGATAATTATTAATAGAACTTGTGATTGATTGATAAATAGTTTTCTCGTTAGAAGGAAAAAGTATACATGGTGTTATTTTCTTCTTAAAGAAAAATTTATAACTTTTCTTAACTATAGTATATAGTTAGACGGGGTGTTATTATTATTATTTTCTTTTGATAAGAAGCTCAAAGAATACAAATAACATAATAGTTAATTTTATTTCTTTAAACATATAAAACACAATAGAATGTATGTTTTTAGAAGAAGCTGTACAAAGAATTACAAAATTTTGTTTTCCACCAAAGAAAAACTAGTAACGCATATGGATCATTCTCAGTTAAGGGGTAAAATCGATGTCCATGATATTTATTACATGTTCATGCTTCTTTAAAAATTAAAAAAAAAAATACATTAATTAATGTTTTTTATTGTATTAACTTTAAAGACAGTCAATTTCAATTAATTAATTCAATTTTTCTACACCTCAATAAATGCAAAATATCTCTCCCCTGGCCTGTCTCTGTCCAGTTTCTACAGTAAATCGCTAACTTGTTGTACGTCTAAATTCATAGGTACGGTTAAATTTGATATATTTCATAAATTAATGTAAATAGACCCCTCACTGGCGTAACGTATTTACCGATCTTAGCCGATCACCAAACTTAAGCAGCAAAAAACACAGTTAAAACATGGATTGTTGCTCGTTTAGAATGGCTGTGTTCTGTTGTTGTATAGAATGAATATATTCCCACTGTAGTCACTATATGACTTTAGTAGTTGAAAAGTGACTTACTTAAAATAAAACAATAATATTAGTAATGTTATAAAGACTCAAATTTTTTTTCATAGCATATATTCACAATAAATTTTGTTCCCCATATTTCAGATCTCTCACCTAGCATGGTTACCATCTCAAAAAAATTATGTATACGATCTTGATTACAGCGATTTTAATCCTAATCGCAATTACATTTGATTTCAAACTATTAACCAACGTTGCAAAAATGATATTCTTTTCCATCAGTTGTCAGTCATTTTGAAAACACCCGAAATTATGAATGCAGTTCGCAAAGGATGGTTCCTCCCCTGATCAATTTTATTTCTTGAAAAAAAAACCCAGTAGTTGACATATACTATATGACATATAATTACGACATAAAAGGGACTATTTTACAGGCAGTATCTCGTTTCTGCTAGGTCCCAGTTTGTTTTCGGAACTCTTGTTGTTAAGGTATTTTATAATTTTTCTAATTCTTTATTAAATTATTGTAAAAAAATTTGCGAATTAATTTAATCATTTGAAAAAATAATTTTGGTTCAAGAAATACAAAAATTTTGTATTTGTATGTTCCCATTTGGTATTTCTAAATAATTGACCTTCAAGTTTTTTAAATTTTAGGTCCATGGGGTTTCTTTTTTTAGAACCATAAAGACTTGTACTATCCAAACATAATCAAGATTAAAAAAATATTTTTTGATAAATTATTTTCGAGTCTAAACTATAATCAAAAAAATTATTTCTTTTCGTAATTTTGATTTTGCCATTAATTCAAGGGCTTACCATTAAAATAATGTGTTTATTTATCAGTTTCTAGAATAATTTTGAACCAAATTTTATCTATTATTGGGGTCTCTAGTGTTATTTGTGTCGTCTTTCTTTGAGCTTTAGAGATGTATAGTTGTAGATGACATTGAGATGAAAATTTGTGTTGACCTTTTCATAGATACCTAGGTTCTTCCTAGATTTGTGAAATAAAGAAAATATTAACAAACTTTTCATGATGGATCGATGTTACCTAAATAATTGTCTTTCAGATCATGGACGGCATCTAAAATTGAAATCTACTATTGTTGGGATTCAACGTAGAACTTTAGTGAACTTTTTAAAAGCTCAGTAAAAACTATATGTACAACAATGTTGTTTTTATATAGTTTAGCAAAAATGCTTCTCTTATCTTTTGTTCAACGTAAAAACGTGACACCAATGTTTGAAGAAATTGTAATAGAAAAAGTCTATAAAATAACATACAACATATCGAATGTTGTATTACAATGTATTAAGTTTGATATTTAGACCAGGGTCGATAATTTTTGAAATCAAAAAAAAAAAATATTGAACGACGAAACCAATTGGAAATGGAAGAAATTATAATAAAAATGAAAGGAAAAATAATTTACGGGCCACCTGATGTCGAGAAGTGGAAGGGGTGAGTTTTTAAGGGTAAAATATGGTTTATCTTGATTTCCGGCGAAACTACAAAATTACAAGTCCAATGGAAATAAAGTTAAATGACAAAGTTGTAGGTAATAAAAAGAGAACTTTTTTGTATTAACACTTTTTTCACATCTACCTACAATTTTGCTTTTTATTTTGTTTTTCATACAAAATCGAGGTAAATCGTGTTTTACCCTTAAAAACTCACCCCTTCCACTTCTTGACCACAAATAGCCCGTAAATTATTTTTTCTTTCATCTTGTTTATATTCTCTTTCGTTTCTAATGGCTTCATCCTTCTATGTCGAAACTTCTTATTTCGAAACCGATGCCTTTGTCCTCTGAACTTAAACTTGTATGAGTAGTTTTTGGTGTACACAATCTTGATATTTAAGTAGAGTATTGCCAATGAGCTTACCTCGAAAGAAACATTCATTAACAAGCCCGCCGTTTTCAATTTGAGATTTTCAATCCCAAATTTCGTAAAATTCCGATAAATTTTTTATGACTTATTTTTGCATATGTGTACATAAAAAACTGTTGCAAAATATTGAACCATTATTTTGTTGACGTTATTTGGTCGTTACTATATGTGGTACATAAATGCTTATGTACCACATATTTATATAAGTGTGTATTTACTAATAACAACATTTCGAGAAATAAGACATTAATTATTTCTATTGTTTATTTAATAAAATTGAACCTCGCATATCTTGTAAGTATAAACAATTTGTGAAACAATTATTTCTATTATTACTATTGACTTTAGATAAAAAGCTTACAGCAGTTTAGATATATGATGCAGTGTATATACTGGAAAACAAGTGGTCTATATGTAGTCCGGAAGGTCTACATGTCGAACTTCCCAATTGGAGGGTGAGAAGGTCAAAACTATAGCAAAACTTTCACTTAATCCTAATTATTTTTCATATATATTCAGCCTTATGTAGGAACTCGCATTTATTAAAATCTTCACGTTTACCATATAATAATTCCTGGAATGCCATTTAGTTGAAATATTATTTCAGAAAAATTATTTAATCTTAAATTAATTGCACTCAGCTCTCCAAAACAATCGAATGAAAATTAATATTGTTATTTCGTATATTATATATCCAAATTGTAATTAGTAATTTTAGAAATTTTATAATTTTTCTTGGCGAGTTAACTTGGTAATTTAAAGGTCTAGTTCTTAGCCTTGATTAAGTTCATAGCTGCAAGTATTGACTGTGAATGTAAAATCACACCGCTTAAAAAAGGGTAAATATTTTCTGACAAATTGTCGCAAGGAAATCTAATCTTGCACACAGCAAATGTTTTATAAAAATCAATAAACATAAATGACCGTTAGTTTCAAAATACTAACTAGAAGTAATTTTTATTTATTAAAAAAACATGAATATATTTCCGATAATCTGTCAATAAAATGACATCAATCACTCACCATTTTTTTTCTTTTCTAAATACCCTCATTCACATAGAAATACGAATACATACATACATAATATATATCCGACCGACATCCTTTAATATTGATGACATGAGGTGCCATATTTAGTCTCTTGTTGACTATTAATATATTATAAGCATATACTACACTCCATACAAAAAATAAAAAAATTTATACATTACATTGACGAAAAATTGAGCTAATGTGAATAGAAAATATACACAAAACCGATAGTTTATTATCTGATCAGGTGAAAATACTGTGTTTATTCAAACAGTCTTTGATTTTTTAATTGTCGTTTGGAACCGGTTTTTGACCGGTGCTTATTAATGGAATTCTAAAACTTAGCCGTCTCCAGACTTGTATATAGCTAACCTTCACATTTCTTATGATCCAAATAGATCGATTTGACTCATTCACGAACTTAAACTTCATTTTTTTTGTCTAAAAAACTTCACTAAAATTTCATCTAGCTATGCCTTTTCGTTTTTACCCGACTACGGCAAAGCCTGTATGTTTGTATGTATTTACGGATATTCCACCATAGTCGCTTAACTACTGTGCTGATTTTGATAAATGAGGTGTCCATCGATTCGTTTATACAGTCCAGGTGTTATAGGCTATAAAATTTAAATAAAAAACAATATGGTGAAAGTCAGAGCAGAAAAAGTGGAGGTTAAATATTTTTTCTTTGAAATGCATCTGATTGGGTATCAAATGAAAGAGCACAACTACAGTTTAAAAAATATTATTATTGATCATAATCATTTAACAACTCCAAAATATTTTAAATAAGTTTAAAAATACTAAAACCCTTCTACAAGAATCCGATCTTAAAAGTACTAAACAAGAAATGATTATCATCCGAAATAAGATAAAGTGATATCCAGAGGATAGCCGTGGTCGCATGCTGAAAAAGCTGTTGGTACTTTACTAAACAATACATATTAGAGGTGACAGCGGGCATGTAATTATAGCTCTAATCTGAACATCACTTTATCTAATTTCGGATGAGAATATTTTCTTGCTTCGTACTTTTAAACTCCAGATTACTGAGTTAATATTTTTAAAATTTATTCTTGTATTTAGTTATTTTGATGAAGGACAGACAGTGGACGAACAGACGCAAATTCGAAAATGGGCTAATTAGATGATTCTAAGAACACCTATACCAAAATTTTGTTTGTGCGGCAAATATTTACTAACTAAAATATAATCAGACATATTGTATATATAAAATGGAAATTATCTAGAGGATAAGATTTACATGGAATCTCCTATTTTGAAGCAAATTTTTAATCTCCTGTGGACGAAGTCCCAAGTTGTTAATTTAAACAATTCATTAAATTTTAATTTGAATTACATGTGTAAAAATACTTCAATAAATCTCAATGAAATCACTTATATAAACGTAAACAATCTCTTTGAATCGTTTCAAATTTATATAAGTTGCAGTGTACAAAATATCTTATGGCAACATAGTGTGTGGAAAACCCGAAATATATCATCATCTAACGAAAGGAGAAAAGATAGTACCTATATAATATATAAAGCAAGTATAACAACAAAATATGATGCAACCAAGGCTATGTATATGATAACACTGTTATAGTTACAAAGTATTAGGGAACGCCTGCCGCGCGCGCGTTTACTCCCAACGACGCCAGTCACTGACTAATAATTCACAGTAAGAACGTGCTTACAATTTCAATAGGTATTGGACTCCTTATTACGATTACAAGATGATTTCAAAATTATATTATAAATTTCCATACAGAGATTTGTTAAATTATCAACATAGAAACTTTTAGAATTGATTGTTCTAATAGTCATTACAAATTTGGCTTGTTTGTTCCTCTATCTCATCCATTAATCAAATGAAAGATCTTGAGTGTTCTTAAACCAAAACAAATCTTCTACGTTCATTTGAACTAGAGATATTTGTATACTGAATTATCAGAACACTTGGAGAAAGAAACATCCCATAAAAAATGCTTATTATAATATGATTTAGCCAAATAACACTGAGTGACTCAATTCCAACCATTTGAGCTATTAAACACTCAAACAAGATGAGTTGGAGATTGTTCAATCATCTTTTTTGTGTAATTCGAATGATTAATAGTATCAGGTCTGTTTGAAAAATGGCACAGATGTGTTAGAGCCGAAACTCAGGTCTCATAATTTATCTCCTGCAGGTCTCATAATTTTATATCCTTACGAGGACTTTTAAGGGGGTTAAATACAAATACAGTAATAATAATAATTCATATCTTCGTAATTCGGAAAGCCGTTTAAACCAATAATGATGGAATTAGTTTATTCTGATTTCAGATTTTTCGTATTTTTTTATTTTCTATTTTAAACAATTATTGTTAAATACTCTGTTTATATTTTACTGATTTTATAAAACACCTTCCCATATTGTTGATGAGATTTCAAAATCCGACTGTACCTTTAGACACTTAGTGTTTCTTGTAAATTGAGGAGATTACATAATGTAGAATAATCTTCATCCCTAAAGCCTTGTTCACATTGATTAAGTAATTTAGTCAAGTAGCAAGTAGTTTAGTTAACACATAACACTTGATCACAGAACACTAATTTGATAATTTAGTCATGAAACAAGTAATTTATGTAAACAGTGACAGTCATGCAATATAATTAAGTATAACAAAACTGTTTATATTATATCACTGAGACTGAAAAAACAATTAAATGTCAAAGATACCCCATCATTTGTTCATTATTATATGTCTGTGATTGAAAAGTGGCGGGGGTACACAAAAAATAAAATTGTATAAAACTTCTTGACTAAATAACTTTACTAAACACTTGAATAAAATGTTGATGTTCACACACGTCAATTAACTAAATTACTTGATCGATTTGATCAAAGCTTAAGGGTTAAAAGAATTATAACAGAGGAAAGAAAATGTTATTTTCGTTGTTTAATTTATTTACGTAAATTTTTGTTAAGAAATATAATGTACCAGTAAATTTGAGTACAAATGAGGGGAGGGTACCTGTAAACAAGCAACTTGCATATCGTATTCTTTTAAATAACTTTTTAGTTCAGAATGATTTTATTATCGATTTAAAACAATATATGCAATTCGCTAACGATGAATCGAAAAAAATATGTAAAGTTTATCGGCTATAGAATAAAAATCACTCTGTACTAACTACCTCCAATATAAAGTACTCTTAGTAACATAAAATTTGGTATGAGTTAAAAATGAGAAATAAGAAGAAAAGCTGATATTACAACTAGAAAACTGGTATATATGCCTCTTGAAAGTAGTTACATATTATCTAAGCGTAAGAGATGTTAAAGTAGATGAAACAAATTTGGTATGAGTTGATACAAATTTGCATCATCCTGACATATTTTTCCATTTTAAGTGAGTACTTCTTACTCCGTCCGTATGCATCCCATGTACCAACTAACCAACATGTGATGGTTTTCTGTAGATTTGTACTTAGTCGAATGAAGTAAGATAAAAAGCAATGTAAAGTTTTTGAAAATATAAGTCACGAGTTTTACCTCAAATGGAGCTTCAATTTAGAAAATCGCGACTATATTGTACGTTGGTTTTGCATACGAGCCCGTATATTTTTAACATTCAAGCAAATAATTACACCTATATAAGCTCAAAAGTCCAAAATGGGCGTTCAAAATATTTTAGTACTAGCCCTAGCCAAAACTTTTCAAAAACACTCACATTTCACCACTTAAACTTGCAGAGTGATTGTCTATGGAGAAAATCGACAAAGGGCCGCTGTTTACACGATCTTCGGCCAACTCCATCTCTTCAAACATGGTTCCATACGTGGGACCGTGGACGTGGACATGTATATAATCTACATTGTATACATGTGGTGCTCAAACCTAGATGCAGATGTGCTAACCAATTCTGTGATATAAATCACCTTCGCCTGTCCACCACTCAGTCAGCATACACCTATGTTTCTATTTCCTTAGCCCGGATTGGTGTTTTTGGACCTTACAATATTCCTTATATCCCTTATCCAAATAATACAGAAATCCTTTCTAGCCTTTGTACGTTCCTTAACAAATCCAAAAATTTCAATTTAATTTGATAATCTTACTTCAATTTAATTTTAATTTTAGTTCTTTATTGTTAACCTTTCCTTGGTTTCCTTCCAAATGTTTATTGTTATGACTACATCGTAAAATAGTCTCGACGGGCCCCGACGACGAGCATCGTTATGAACTTTCTACTTGTCCTTTTGTATTAATTTAATATCATTTTTTTTCTTATAATGATACAAATTTTCTTAATTTTTGTTTTTAATTATTAACTTATTTTAGAATACTTTTTATTTTAACTTGTATGTATATGTAATATATTGTCACATAATGGGACATTTTATTTGGATAATGGCTGTGTATAGCTGAATAAGCTGAAGTCAGTTTTAATAAATTTAAAAAAAAAAAAACAAAAAACTGAAATTTTGATGGCCACCCGCGTAATACCGTTTTCGTGTGAAGTGTCAGATTTTCATCATGGTGGGTGCAGCACCAATTAAAAATTTCGTTTACTAGTATAATATTTCAAAGATCATGGTCGTACCTAAAATTGTACATTGAAATTTTTTATTTTAACTATGCACATTTTTCAGTCTTCGAAAATCTACTAGCTTATATTTGTTTAAAAGGTTTTCGCTAATCACATTACACTAGATAGTAATAAAAACCATAACATCTCTATATTGGTGTTGCGAATATTATATATACGAAGTACCAGATATACACCAGCAGTCAAGCATATAAACTTCGCGTTTTAAACATGTTAATATGACTGAAGTTGTTTCGTTTGTGTGTTGTTGATTTTTTTATTATGCTACACAATATTCAAATACCGTATGAAATAATGTAACAATATTGTTTCTTGTGAAATAGTTTTAAAACTATAGGGAATTATTTGAAAGTTAGTATAATAATATTAGAGAGTATAATGTTTTTATAATTAAAACAAACCTTAAAGAATGCACCAAAAAGTTTTCGTGTCAAATTGTTTACAGGTTATTTTGAAAGTAAATTATTGTATATGCTTACAAAGGCGGTTTTATGATAAGAGTCATAGAAATATGTATCATCCATATAACATTGTGGAGCAAAGCTTAGTAAATAATTAGAATAAAAACCTAAAAATTCAATTTTATAGAACCGAAAGAAATATTTAGATTATTCAAGAGTCAAAGGATGAGAAAAACGTACAGCTGTAAGGAATGTTCGAACTGTAATTTGTAATCCATATTCATGAACAATACCACTGTTTTTTTTAATAGTATTTTTATTATTTAACTCACTTTTTAAGCCACTTGTTAACTGTTATAATCATCAGTGATTATGGTAATTACTTACAGCATAAGAACACAGCATTCCCATGTGAAATACTCCTCAAGTTCAATTATCCATAAAAGTACTAACTGTTGTTGCTTAACTTAATCAGTTTTGGTACGGTGTTTACATTGAGTTATCGGTGGAGAAGATTTCGGATTAATTTTAAATTATCACGAAGTATTACTGTGTTTTTTTGTAGAAGTATTTGAGATATATTTGGTTTTTGTTTAACATTTCTCATATCAACTAATATCAAACCACCATTGAGTTAGTCAAAACGATTATAAATTTTAAATAAACTACAAATTAAATTCATGTAAATAATAAAATAATATATATGCAATTACTAATGACTAGTGTGATATAAAGTGTAAACGACTGTAAAAGACGCTCTATTGAACAATGCATATATGGGCAGGGTGAGAACGATGCCAGTTTAGTTGGAGTTCAGTTGTATAGCTATGTGTTGCTTGTATGTTGTTGTTAGTGAAGTAACATGCAACTGACTACGTATCCACCGTTAAAAGAGAATGAGATAAGATAATCAGTCTTGTTTCAATTGTGTTCCAACACAGAATATAAAATATAAACTATGTCACTAGCCAGCCGCTATACACTGCCTCACATAAATACCACTCTGTCTTCAAGCTATATCCAATGTATACAAAAGCAACAAAAACGAAGCTATTATTCTCTTCAAATGTATTATGATGTGTAAACTAAAAATTTTTTCATATATGTAAGCACAAAATTTATTATATAAGAAACATTCACAAAATTGTACATGCATGGATGGAATAGTAGTGAAGCGGCATTACAAAATATAAACATTAGAATTTTTTTCGAATTTAATGTTTTTTGTGTAAAGGTGAAAGATACAAATGCCGTGAAAAAATCGTTAAATAACTAAAAGTAAAAATGTTAACCTAAAAAGTACAAAATAATTTTAAATTAAAAACATCTGTTAATAATTTCCTGGTGACCAATTATCTTTATCGGACGGAAATCAATTTTTTAGCAAAGGATAAAATTGGCACCTGTTTTCGAATTGTAATTGGTCACAAGGAATTTATTAACACACGTTTTTAATATAAAATTATTTGTTACTTTTTAGTTCATTTTTTATGACGGGTTTTTGAAAAGTTTTTATATTTTCTTTTTAGTGTTATATACAACCACCAAAAATTTTTCATTTGGATGAAATTTTATCCCTAAAAATTGTTTTTGCATCTTCTATCCTCTTAGGGACATCAGATTCTTTATCATGGTCCACCCTTATCACCTTTCTAACAAAACAGAATCAACAAAATTGGTTCATAAGTATATTAACAAATTTATTATAAATGAATAATTATTTTTATTTGCAATTAAAAATAATAACTACTGCTTAATCTTCTTCAATCATTCTTACAATTTTCAACCCAATAACTTCAATTAAATGACGTTTTATGCAATTCTTCAATAGTTTTTGATTGATATTTGCTATACAATTTACATGCAAACAATTGAACAAATAATTATATTTTCTCGAATGTGAAAGTTTCAGAAAGACACTCATAGTACATGAATCGATTAATCTCGTGCACGTTATATACACGGTAGGGATATTTAGCCTAAAACTTAATATTTTTCTATAACTTCAAATATGCATAGTTTAAAATATTTGATTCTTATATCACAGACAAAAATGTAATACGCTTTTATGATGAAGCGCACAATTTTTTTTCCATGCCGCTTCACTAGAATAGAAACAGTCAGAATAAAATAACACAAACAGTAGTTTTAAGAAAAACGAAAAAATATATGACATTCACAATGTACAGAAAAATATTATATTAGGTGCAAAATATAAGTCTGTAAAGAACAACTATAATCTTTGTATGGGAAATTTTCTTGTACACTTTTGTATATACAGCTCGTCTTTGGTCGGTTTTAAAAATTCTAATAACTTATGTCAACTTTGTCAAAATTTATTTATGTTGTTAATCGTATTTGTGTTATTCTGATCCAGAATTGTCTTACTAGCAACGATATACTGACAATAGAAAATCAAATATTTAATAAAAATTAGTTTTCCTAGAAAAAATAATACATAGTTGTAATATAATACATAATCTATTTGCACTAATATGTTTTATAATCAAAATATTTAATAATAAATTATTTTATACAGATTTTTATTATTAAAGCACTTATTTATTCCATTTTACTTAATTTTACATCATTTTGCAGTAAAAATTTAAAAGATTGTATAGATAATATCATAATTAAAATCAGTTTTTCGTGAAGACTGAAAAAAAAGATTATTTTTCGAACATAAAATTATATCGAAAAAATATGACCGGCTTATATTATTGTAAATAATACTTAAAAGGTAAAAAGAATATGTTATTAGCTCATAAAAAAAACATTGATTTTTTGTGTAGACTTTGAAGAAAATGCATTATTGTATTAATCATAAAAATCATACTGAAAAAAAAGATGAAACATAACAAATTTAAATTTTACGTCAAATTTTAATTGATACTTTGTATGTCCATTATTAAAAATGTTTTTTTGTTAACTATTTTTACCAATCTTTTCATATCCCTACTTATATATAAAAATTAAAATTTTTCGCCACTATACTCGACATAATATGGAGTTTTTTTTTTTTTAAATACCCATAAACTTTGGAAATACGACTAAAGTAAAGCAAAGGAATTATGAATGTCGATATCCAGTTTTATCAATGGTCTTACAAAGTTAGTTTTGTGAATGATAGGTTAGTTGAAAATTAAACATTCTTTCATTGAGTAATTTTCAATTATTCTACTTTTAAATGCAATATTTTAGAGTAATAAACAGCTCTAACATATTTCGTTTATTTTTAAAATTTTTCCTAATAAATTCTATTGATAATTTGATTTTTCAATTGGATTTAAAATTTTTTTTCTTCCTTTCTTAAATAGCTTTACTTTTTCAATTTATTTCTGAAAGTGTTGTCATGCATTCGTATAATTTCCGATTTAAGTAATTCCTGAAGATTATCGGAAATGAATTGAACTCCTTTTTTAATTTAAAATAACAATTTTTTTCATTTGAAAAAAGGAATGTATATTTGAATGATAATCTCAAATATTACATAGTAAAAAATTTATCTGAAGCAAATTTCCTTCTTAGATATTTCCTACAAACATATGTACTATTCATATATTCTTGAAACAAAATTTTGATACTAAAACTTGTCAGACTTCAATTTAAAAAAGCATGAAAAAGAAGACATTATACATGTTAATTTTTTTCAGTTGAAAATTTCTTTCTTTGTTTTAATCAAAATCTGATTCTGAAATAACTAATAGACATTTAGGAAAATGCAGTTTACCCTAATTTTATCTAGAAACTATACTCCTAAAAATGAATGCACTTGAGGTTAATCTTGCCTTACAAATGTACTTTTGTTTAAAATATTTTTCTCCATTAACCTTTGTGTTTTTTTGTAAATGTATAATTAGAAAAACTTACACTGTAGCTATGGCTAATGTTTTTTTGTTGGAAAAATCTATTTTACAATTATAAAAAATAAACATAGGGTAAATAGGGTAAATGGCGATCAGTGTACACTGGCGGTCAGCATCATTACTTCTTAACAAAAAATGAATACTAGAATAGGTATCAAACCTATTACACCAATTATCTTGCCGACAAATTCAGTTGCTACTTTACATTCGTAAATGGCGATCAGTGTACACTGGCGGTCAGCATCATTACTTCTTAACAAAAAATTAATACTAGAATATACTATATTCTAGTATTCTATCTAGAATACTAGATATAATAATTCTAGAATACTAGAATTCGAGAGTGGTAGTTGGTACATAAATTTGTATTTTTTAAATTTCATTATTTTGTACATCTTGACATAAATGACGGGCTAATGACGGCCATCGGATTTACCTCAATCGCTTACAGTTCCTTACAGATTTGAATTTTTTGTGTAATACTTTTTTTAAATATATCATAATTCAGACGTAGGTCTACAGAAAAGGCGAAATGGAACACTGAAACTTTGGAAAACGCTTTGAAACTTATAGATGAATGTGAATCTACGAGAAAAGTTGCGAAACTCATGTGTGTAGATTTCTGGTCACACTACTTGTGTTGTCGATGGGAGTCAGTCGAGGGTTATTCAAATTTAAGCTACCTCCATATAATTAAACCAAAGCCACTACAAATTTGTAAAATAGACTATTTGATAGAGAATGTGTTAAATCGATTTAAATAAGTGTATATGTCGTTTTTCCCCGATCTCCCCTAATAAACAAGTCGTAGAAGAGTGTGTAATTTCAATTACAGTAAAACTGTATAAAAACGCAAACATATTATTAATATTACATAGTTAGTTCGTTAAGATAAAATAAGTGTATGTATGTTGTACTTTTTAATTTTTTAATTTCTGGTATGTGTTTGTTTGTTCATTTACTTGTTTGTGTTCCTTACACTTTTCGTAGTTTAATTATAATAATTGTTTGTTACACTGACATTTATATTTCCTGTTTGTTCCTCTGTTTATTTTACAATTATTATACTCATGTTTTCATCCCCTTTTATTATTTTATTATCTGGATCTGTGTTTTGTTAAAATACAAAGATGCGAGTATTTGAGTGAGTTTTTTTTTTACTTCTTCTTTTGCTACAGAGGTAATTTAAAAATTTTGTTTTTATTATAAAAAGATGTGTGTAATAAAAGAATTGTTTTAGATTTTTATTTGTTGCATACTTTATTAAATAAAACTTTTTACCCTTTTCATGTATAGAGGCGGGAATATATGTTTGCATTCGTGGAATAATAATTTTCGGATTTTATTTTTTTGCTAGATCTAGTTTCAGGCAAAAAATGTGGTTCAAATTAACAGTTTTCGTTATATACGCTACCAATTTCTCATAAATTTAAATTGTCTAGCAGGAATCGGCCTATGAGTACCAAAAATTATTCCACTCTAATTTTTTACGAAAACTCTTCATCCATCAAAAATATATTAAGAAAAAGATCAAAATTTATTTTTTTATATATTCTTCATACAAAAGTTTGTACATAATTTAATTTTTCGTACCAGTTGTTTATTATTTGTGGCTAGAATACAAGGCATGAGGCAGAGACAGCGATGATTAAAGGTAAATGACGAATACTGTGTTATGAATAATTGTAAAACAGGTTATTGACAATTGTATAATGAATATAAAATAATATATTTTATAATTTTGATTTGTATGTTTTTAATTGGACAAATTTTTCAACACTCTAAATTGGACAATTTCCGATATTAAAATTTTCAAACCTTTTGGCCTGGTACGTATTGCAGTGCTTCTGACATGACCACACGCGTCGGGGAACGCATATTGCCACACACTTCTCTCGCTTAGTAGACACTTGGTTTTGTTTATTTCATGTTTTATTTTTGTTTAGTAGTTATTATTGGTAGACTCGTGAAAAGTGCAACACGTGGCGCAAGCAATTGTGCATTGCGCACTGTGTCTCGTGATTGTCGCGTCTCACAAATCGCACCGTGTGGCGTCGTGTCGTCAATTTGCACTGACCCATTCATTTTTGTATTACAAAAATATCGTGCTTTGGCATGTCGTGTCACGCTGTGTCACACACGACGCAATATGAGCCAGAACTTCAAAATTAATATCATCCTAACTGCTAAATTTGTATTTCATCATAGAATATAAGACAAATTTTTCCCGTTTGAAATAACACTAGCAATTATTTAGCCATAGTGGCAAGTTCCCCCTGGCAAAGTGCAATTATATCATCAATAGGAAAATTTAAAAAGAATCACGTAAAAAAATTGGCGAGAGCGTGTTTTTGGTAGTCATGCGACAATTTCCACTAGACTAGATAGTTTACAATAAATTTTATACATAATTAAATATTTTCATTTATTTTGTTGTTTTTAATTTTCATATACAAATAAAATTTAAATTCAAAACACATAGTGCTTTTATGATACAATAAATATTATGAATAATAATAATTTGAATATAAATTAAAGCAATATTACAAAAATTATTATTCATTCATGTAATTTGATCATATTATCATTAAACTAGTAATTTCAAAGCTGAGAAAATATTATTTCATTTTCAACACAACACGTAAATAATACATGTCATAGAATCTATAGATTATAAAAGATATAACATAGATTTATTACCCCATGCCAATTAGACCAGGACATGGATGGACTTGAAAGTGTAAAACTGGATCAACGCATTCTGTCAATAGAATTGTATTAAGAATAACTTAAATGTTTCGAATCTGGATATTGGACCAGGTTTTTGTTCAATTGTTTTTTTTTGATTAATTTGGCCTCCTTCCTTTCTAGACGGACTATAAGGTATGAAGTTACTTTAATGATTTTTTTAATGTTGGGCAAAAATCAACACTTTCGAAAAATGTTTTGTTTTCGTGCTATTCACGATTTAAGATCGAAAAAAGCTAAAACACGCCATTTTTAAATACGGTTTACCAAGATATTCTACTGCAAATTTTTCATTTTTGTGGAAAGTTTTATTTTAAGGAAATATATTTCATAGATTTTCATGCTCATAGATTTTCAGTTCTGAAGTTCTACCACAGATGATAGTGGCAGCAAGGGGATATACTCAGCCTCCCAATTCGGCTCATTCCTCATTTTGTGTACTTGGGTCTGTTCGCCACAAATAATAAGCGTATTATAATCCTAAGTAGGTACAATTTCATATCTGCATTTGCAATTCGGAAACGCAAAAGCACAAATTTATAAACAAAAACCGCTACTGTTTATGAATTCAGTTACGTAAAAGTTAGTTAACACTTGTGACAAAATCGTCTATAATTATAAATATTTGTCTATATAAATTATATCTTATGATTGTTACTTCAATGTCAATACATCTTTTGTGTAAAGACATATGATATATGACTGTACAGAATTAAGGATGTTCCTAAATTTAATGCCGAAAATTAGATTTTGTTCATAGAATTAGATTATGTTTAAAGATGAATGTATTATTATCCTGTTAATAAATACTACAGATCTACAATGAATTATAAAGACAAAGAGTTTGCTTTTTAAAATACTTCAAAAAAGGAGGATGTTCTGGAGTCAAAATGTTTTCATTCGTTTCTATGGCTACGAAATATCATTTAATTAATCAAATGATATAAAACTCTGTGAATGCTGTAAGATTTAACATATGACTTTCTTAAAACTAATTTAAATTAATAATTATTTATAATTGCAATTAAAAATAATTATTAATGCAATATCTTTTATATCATTTAATCCGTCAATTTTACTATGTTCAACCCGATAACTTCAATTTAATGTCATTTTTGTGATTATTCAATAATTTTTGTTTAACAATTGACGTGCATACAATTGAACAATTAGTTATATTTTCGAAAATGTGAATGGTTATTACAAAATTCACAGACTAGCAAAACCTAAAAAGTAAAATAAATTAAAATTAAGAAAGCTTTTTAAAACATGCTTTCATTTAATTGTCCTAAAAAGTAAAAACTAAGCTTTTACTGTAAAGTAAAGTCATTACACAATTAATATGATATGAAAGCTTGTTTAACTTGTGTTTAAAACATGTAAATTAAATAACTTGATGTGTTTGATTGAAACTATTAAAACGAGAACTTAAATCTCGCGATAAATTTTAATATCATAATAAATGTGTAGTGACATGATAAGTTGATCTTTTAAGGTAAAACATAATTTTTTTCATCTAAGGGCATTTAAATAAATGTTTGTTTCAAAAAGGTATTTTACTTTTAATTTATTTGTATATCAATGATATATATGTACAAATGTATAAAATTTAAAGTGAGCCCAAAGATTCAAGCTTCTTGTGAACCATCAACATTTATGTAAATCCATTGCGTTTCTACGATATTACAATTATTGATTCTTAAAATTTTAATCGAAATAGAGTTCACATTAATTTATTTGGTAACGTCCTTTAAAAAAACAGACTATCATGGAAGACTATATATGTATTATATAGAGTTAAACAGAATGAAATACATTTTCCTTGAGGGTAAAATATTTGTTTGTAGTCACATAATAACATGAGATATATAATTTATCATTTTCTCATTTTCTCCATACACATACATATCATCTTTATTGTATAATGTATGTATATTATATAATACATTTATATAACATCAAAAACTTATTGTGTGTCATATTACAATATAGTTAAGAAAATAGCCAAATCAATATTCATAATAATATTACGTAATTGAAAGACTTCAATAAATTTGGATATTATTTTAGGTCTTATGATCGGTAATGCTTAGTGTCTGATGGTTTAAGAACTGGAGGCAAAAAACTAGATGTTGTAGAAGTATATGTACGATTTCAAAGATTTAACTGTGTGATATTAAGCGGCACTGGCTAGGCCAATCAAAATTAGGATCAAAATCGAAATAAAGTTCGAAAATTGAAAAATACAAAAGAGTCAAAATTTGCAAAAAAAAATGCACACTACACTAAGTGATCAAAACCTTGAAATTACACAGATAAACCATCTAACAGAAATAAATACGTATGAATGACAAACAGTATTACAGAAGTAAATTAGTGACAGAAAATTGATGAAAATTAACTTAAAATAAGAAACTAGGTGTAGTCATAAAAATTTGAGGTATCGAAAGTTTGGCTAACCAAGGTGTGGTGTAACAGCTCGTTTGAGAGATGAGTAAAGATGTTCTTTTCTGCCTGACTATATTTTTTTCAGTGATAAATCGTAGTTTTAGAAATAAAGAAACCAAGTTCTGGCAAGAATCAGTCCTGCACGTCATCATCTTTTACGCATTTATTACGAAAATGATAAGAGTTGAGTTGGTTTAGTGATGAGAATAATAATAGTCTTGGTCTTACAGTCTTGGTTGTTAGTTTCGCATGAAAACAAATCAAAATTTAGCAACTTCAAAATGATCTTTCGTTGAACAAAACGTTTCTTTAAAGAAGCAAGAAACGTTTATTTAAACGAAATATCATTTTGAAGTTGCTGCATTTTGATTTATATATATATATATATATATATATATATATATATATATATATATATATATATATATATATATATATATATATATATATATATATATATATATATATATATATAAAGATGGTATATGATGATATATATATATAAAAATCTCGAAATCATAACAAACAAACAAGGGGAGCCAGAGAAAAGCACGCAAGACATAATCGTCAGCAGTAAGTTCAGTAAAACGTTGAAACATTAGTTGTCTATTTAATGAGGAAGGTACAGTTATAGGGTTTGAATGCTTATTACAAATTTACAACTCTGCGAAGTTTGTATCCATGCAGCTTATCATGATTGCAATGAAATAAATTGAATTATGAATTAAATATGAATTCTGAGTTATAATTTATTACTTTAATAATCTTCATTGTGATAATGCACAAAAAAAATTATTAAAAAGTGAGTATCAGATTAGAAGACCAGAACTAAGACCATATAAGCAAGACCAAGATCAAGACCTAGATTCGAAGTATTTGAGAAAGGCCTAGGCCAAGATTGGGTATACAAAAACAAGACCAAAACTGCCTTGGTCTTGTTTTGCTCATCACTAAATTTGTACAAAACGATCGGTACCTCTTATTCATCATCATATATATTCTTTTTACTGTAAATGCATCAATAAATATTATCTTCCTACGCTATGAGCCAAAACTATTAGTGGCCATTACTTTCAAGAAACTCGAATGCATTTGAAATAAATAAACTATAATATATTAAAAATAATGTGATGATAATTACGTTTAATGCATACGTAAATGGAATACTTTCTAACATAGAATGAATTTATTATATTTAAATTATAATTTACGCGGAAGTTAATTATAATTACTTTCTGATTGTTTTCGATTTTAATTTCCTGCGTTATTCAGTAGAATAACATCTATATTGATTGTGTATATTTAACACAAATATGTTCTTAATTTATTAATTTTTGTCTAGAATATTTTATTTAAAATTTAATAAAAAATATCAAAAGGATAATGCACGGGAAGTTTTGATCGTTCTTCAAACGAAATTTCTGTAACTTCGTAAATACCAATATATAGGATGTTTGTTAATTCGATAGCATTTTAGAAAGGGCTTGTTTGAAAAAAAATCAAAGATCATACTTTGATCATTTATTAATTAAGTCCAGAAGTATTTAATTTATTCAATGTTAAAGAAATTTTACACCTCCTATGAATTAACTATTAAAAGTGTGAGGGCGGGCTTGCATAAGATAATATTTATCTGATCAGAAATTCTGGTCAGAAAATTTGATAGTCAAGGCACACCATCAGGCAGTCCTATATAAAATTCTTATAAGAAATTCTAATCATACAACAGACAAAAATCTTAAGCAAGCGCATATCATCGAATTCGTACTACGAACCATAAACTTTCAAATATTTTAAATTTATTAATTACTTGTTTGACTAACAGATGGCCTAGTTCAGAAAATATTCTAAGAAATTCTGATAAAGAATTTTGACGCTACTTTAGTCTGCATTTTTGTATGCGGGCACGATAAGATTTTCTGATCGGAAATTCTGATGTCGTATATAGAATTATTTCCATGTGTGGGGTCTCATATAAAATACTTGCTTAGTATTACATCAGCCCTGATTACTTGCAACGAAAATTTACATAAGTACTAAATGTCACAACTCTCACTGTCGCCAACGACAAAACATTCAATGGCGATAAAGTCTACACTTATGAAAAAGTTTAATGTGTAGTCAACAAGAACATACTTCCTGTAAAAAGCAACACTTCTATTTTTGTACATAAAGTCTTCCTTAATTTTACATTCAAGTTGTTGTAGAAAGATTATTTTAAATGTTTAAAATTAAAATTTACACGATAAAAAATAGTATTTTATATACACACGCAGAAAAAGTATTATGTAGCTCACATAACAAATTATATGTATTTAGTAACATAGAATGTAAGTATCGATCACTTTTTATTTGTTATACTTTTGAAAGGGAAAGAAAGGTCTTTATTATTTTGTTATATTCTTTTCTGTTTTTTCATTTTTTTTTTCAATATATTTCCGGAACTGTTGAAAATACACTTTTCAATACATTTTATATACTTAATACCTACTCACCACCACCTACGAAGAAACAAATCTTTTATATGTCTTATTATTATTGTATCAAAAAAAAAAATAAATCATCAAGAAATAAAAATGGTTAAGAACGAACGTAGACTGCTTGTGTATTTAATGATAAGGTCACATCGGAAATTAGCACATTTTTTCAAATCAATCCATTACAACTTACTGAATAATTTCAAAAGACATATTTTTTTAATTCTTATAATTTTCTATTATCAGTTCCAAAAATAATTATAAATATATCTGGTGCCTAAGATGTTGTATTGAACGGAAGTCTTCACTGGATAATTTCAAATACGTAATTTTTTTAAATTCCTATAATGTTCTATTTATTATCTAATAAGAACTATAAATATAACAGTTGGGTAGATAAGCCTTTATCCTAACTAAAAAAAAACCTATTTTTGGAAAAATTTAATTTTAATATTCAACATAGCTGCCTTCGAGGTGATTATAGCGATCTAACAACTTATCAATAACACTTTTTTAGTACGATTTGTCTTTAGCCTCAAAAACGCATCTGTTCTTGCGATTACTTCATCATTGGCGCTAATTTCTTTACAGCGAGCATTCTTTTGAGGTCAGGAAATAGTCACTGGGTGCCAAATCTGGAGAATACGATGTATGAAAAAGTAATTCGCCAATCAATGCAATTTTGCCATTGTTTTCATTGATTTGTGGTGCATTGTCATGGTGGAACAACAATTTATTCTTCATTAATTGTGCATTCACATTCCTTTTATATCTTCAGACTTTCAGCTATCTCACTCACTTCACTTTACGGTAATTTAAAATTACTTTGTGGATTTTTTTAAATGTCTTTTTCGATTTTTTTTAAATGCATAGTGACCTCTTTTGGGCGTCTATTATCTGTGTCTGTATCTAGGTAACATTTATCTAGCTATTGTTTGGTTTGCACAATAATAGAAGTTGTTTCACTCAAAACAGTATATCTCATAAATTAATGGTTCGATAGCTATCAAATTTCGAACGTATCTTTTGAAGATTGGTAATAATTTGCATCGCCTATTCTAAAGCTAGAAGTACGACTTTATCTTCCAGTTATACATAAAAGTTAGCGTGTAACCTCACCCCAAAGCCTAATTTTATTGACACCGCTTTCTTTCAAAATTATCTTAAAAACATTTTAGAAGAATAATTTTTTGTGCGTTTCACGATTTTACAAACGATACCTCTTAAGAAAATTTCGAAAAATTATTAAATTTTTGGGCCAGATTTCGAGTTTCTTTTTCAAAGCCATATCGGATAATATCTAGAAAACACTAGATCGAAAAATAACAAAATATTATATCATCAATAAATAAAATGTACTGTGCAGTCGTATTGAATACTATAAATAATAATGGACTATAGTTTATAAATGAATATAATAACTTTCAAACAACCAATCAAATTATAGCATACAAATGTTCACATGAAACTTTTGTTTATCAACAGTGGACTAACGAAGACGATTTAGCTATAGAGTGCTGATTTACCCCACGTAGTGTTTATAGGTTTATAATATATATACAATGAAAGCTACACAAACAGTACAAACTTTCAATTGGAATTAGTTATACATTTAAAAAACATCATTTTAAGACTTCAATATTTTTTTGTATTATTTGTTAGTCATATATTTATTATTGACAAGATTCCATACAACTTTATTCGCCAGTCAACAAATAAATGAAAAAATTTTACCAAAAAAGTGAAATAAAAAATAATACCATACTTTGTACTTAAGATACAAATATTGACACGTAGTAATGAATTCGAACGAAGAAAAAACGATAGCTTAACAATAAAAAAACCATAAATAAACATTTTAAAATTTTAATTTAAAAAAAATATAAAATAAATAAAACAAAACATAAAAACAATGGAAAAAAAAGAAAACAAAAAACAACAATAAAAATGATAACCTAATTAAAAACAATTTCAAAAATTAAAAACAAAAAATCCGATTTATATGTTTTATTACAAAAAAAACCCAACCCAATCAAATATTTATTTAATTGTGAAGTTTAATTGTATTACATAGTAAATATTATTATTAATAAAACATAAATGTATATTGTCTATGGAATTATTGTTCAGTTATTGTAAAGATATTGATTTATGAGAATAATGACTAATATTTCTCCATTAAATTTGTATCGTTTTTATTGTAAAGTGTTTCTTCTATGGCTGTCAATCAGGAAAACGCACCAAACACCAAACCTACTAAAGAGAAAAGAAAAATTTTTTTATAAACATTAGCGAAGTTGCTTGAAATGTTCCCATTTTACAAAGATCTCATCTATTTATTACAGTTCCGAAGATACAGCCTTGCACGTGACTTTTGAAGTGAAAACTTCATTAGTCGCGTTGAGCACTTTTTGGTAGGGGAAAATCTTATGAGTTCGCATCGCGGATACGCTCATAACTGGTGCATGCGTGCTAACGTGTTGTTATATGCTGTGCGCGTTATAGAATTATACGATGGGAGAAATCTTGTGCGTTCGCGTCACCAACATGCTTATAGCTGTATATCTATAGAAATACATTATCCTATGAGTGAAAATGCTTTGTCATGGATGTTATACAGCCCGTTATACATTTGAATAATAAAAATCATATAAACATGCATATAATTATTGTTCGGAGTGTCAAAAGATTGATGTTGATGATCTTAATTAATCCATTAGAAAATTTTAAATTGTAATGCTTCTTAGTTCTAAGTTTTCATTTATATTGGCAGAAACTATAACTGCCAATATTTTTTTTAAATTCAGTTGAAGATTGTAATGAAAGATGCAAAAACTTGAAATAGAAAATGGTAAAAAATGTAAATTTCTAAATTAAAATAAACTCTGTTACATTCCACCACCTGTATGTATGGGACACAATCATTCAATAAATCATGAAAATAGTATGACCTAATTGAGGTACGACTCCTATTTATTACGAATTAAAAGAATGGTTTTGGATGCATAAAACAAAACGAAAAGATTTTGCTCATATACGAACTTATTTTCTAGATTTTAAGCAGACTATGAAACTTTCAACACAGCTTATCAAATTTTTTGAGTAATCTTAATTAGAGAGACAGACAAATAGATAAGCGGAAATGAACTATTTGGGTTATTTTACACACGTAACATAATTTTATAATAGTATAAATTCTAATTTAAATTTAAAATTGATGCTGTAATATAAATGTCATATACATAAATGTAGGATATAAAAAGTGCAACAAAATGTTGGAACGATACAAAATATAAACCAACCATCAAATTTTGTAAAAAGTACAATCGACTTTTAACAGTCACTAGTTATAGAAGCGGTAATTTAGATCATTTTTATTAGGAATATCTCGATTTTAAAATACAAGTCGCAGCGACATGCAGTTTTTTGTAGTGTGGTCAGAAATGCTTAAGAAAAGAAGTCTATCCATTGTGATTCATTGCTTTTTTGATTTTGCATTTAAAATGCATAAAATGAATGAAAAATGTGCATTATTTTTTCAAAATTTTCTAAAAATGAATAAAAAAAGGAAATGCCTTCAAAAAAATAAACTGAAAAGTAAAAATTATTTAAAATTTTTGCTTGTGATCATTTACCTTTCTCTATCGTTGCCAATTAATCAATTTTTTAGCTAAGGATAAGATTGACACCGAATTCGAAAGGTAATGCCACAATTATATTTGCCCCGTCTCACCCTTAATGACATCATATTCCGGTCTCCTTAACATGGTACCGCCCTTAAGATATCTCCTTTCCAACGAAAAAGAATCATCAAAATCAGTTCATAAACGACGACAGTTATCCGCGAAAACTCATCAATAAAAATTGTTCTTGTCCCTTCTCTCTACTAAGAGATTTTTGTTGTGTAGTCGATGGAAATACTCACCGGGAAGCACCAACTATCAAAAAACCAAAATTATCAAAATCGGTTCACCCAGTCTCTAATAACAATTTTTAATACATTCGTCATCAACGCTTCGAAAATCCTTACATACTGAGTTTCATAAATTTTTTATGATTTTAGAAAAGTAATACACTTTTTGCATTCATCTTATGCATTTCAAATGTAAAATCAAAAAAGCAATGAATCACAATGGGTAGCCTTTTTTACAAATGCATTTCTGATTATAATGCAAAAAACTGCATGTCTCTACGACCATTATATTACAATCGTGATATTATTTTCTAAATAGCCGTGACTATTAGAAATAATTCAAGTTAAAACCATTCAACCTGAATGTAATATAAATGTTATATGTAAACAGGTAAAAACATGGCATATATACCGTTAATATTTATTCATAATACCATTTTGAATACTAAAAATATTATCATAAAAATTTCCAGATACATGAAGGAAATATGCCAAAAATAACATAAAACATACAAAACTTTACAAAATATTTTAACACAAAAATATGTAAATAAAAATAGGTGACAACTTTTATTACATGCTAGCTATGTTTTCTTGCTAGATGATTTTATACAATACGTTGAACATAACACATCTCTATCTATCTATACGTGTGCACATAAAAATTGAACATGATCTAAAATTGAAAAAAAATACAATGGGTTGCTGCAGGATCGTAGCACGCCAAAGAATGAATATTGGCATGGAAATTAACTTCAAAAATTGGTCCATTAGTGGTCATAAACGGTCAGCAAATTCAAAATTAGATAAGGTTTTGTTTGTTCAGAAAAATTTCAACATCATTGGAAAGATTTTGCACGGAAAAATTAAAAATTTTGAGTTGAAACATAATCAAAATAATTGGTCAGTATATTTCAACATTTGGTCAGGATTAGTTTTCTAAAAATTTTGAATCTAAAATTTCTGTGCCTTTTGATTATAGCACATCAATATTTAAACTTGAAAAACTATTAATTCAAAATTTTGACAAAACTAAGTATGATCAAATTTTGAAATTTGTTTGCCATATATGACCCATTTGTGACCAATTTCAGCTAAAGCTTACTTACAAACCTATATTGACACTTTACTTCACTAACATCCTGGAGCTGTAATGGGTACGAATCTACAAAGTCGCGTTAAAAAATTCCTAAAAATATTCAAATTAAAATCAAGTGCATTATAACTATTTTACAGTAATAACAATACATATTAAATAATAATATATATTAAATAAATATGCTAATTATTAGCTATATTTGAGTTTGAATTTTTGCGATTCTAAACAAACAATGAAATGTTTGTTTTTAAAAAACAAATGTTGTTTGAAATTTTCGGGGTTTTAAAGTTGAGTCATGGATTATAGGGACTCAATTGACCGATTTTGTCCAGAATCTTTTGACCACAAATCTCCAAAAACATCAACCTACTTTAAATAATTCACCGTTTCAAACAAATTTGACACTTGCAAATGCATATATATGCACACACACCAACACACACTCACAGAAAAATATTACATCATTCCCGGTTCTGAATGAATTCATTTTTATTTTTACCATAGTTGACCAAGACACTAAGTATAAATCCGATCGATGTGTTGGTTCAATTTCTGATTAATTCAAAAATTTTTCAACTCATTACAATTTAGATTTTGCCATAAAATTTTGGCATGTGATATTGTAAAAATAAAACTAGCACTGATTGTATTACCATCGAAAGTGGATTTCAATAAACATGAAAGTGTATTATATGAATTAGTATATCTCAATTCCAAATCAACAAAAGTAATTTTTTTTAACACTACAATTTTTTTAGGTTAAATTGTACACATTTGAGCACATACATACATAATATGTATAACACATCATACTATGTAATTTGTTATTCAAAATATTTGTAACCATTCTATATATATCTTGATTTAGAATACCTACACTAAAAGAAAGGAAAATGTTAAACGAAAACGACCTAAATATTATGTGTATTTACATATATTACATGCTTTAGTACTGTTTTGGGTCATATGTGATTTTAGGGGACAAAAATTATTAATAATCTAACATTTTCTTTATATAAAATTTAATATTAAATCCAATGATAATTTTGAAAGAAAAAGGCAAATACAATCATTAAAATATCAGTTATTTATATTTATCTAAACATAATTTTTCGCACTTTGTGTAGATATGATATACAATTCTAAATTTCCTTAATTTTGATTTCGTTAAATTTTATTCGATTTTAAACAATTTTTATATTTATTCCCTTTTAATTCGTTGTGTCAAGTCAGCAGGTTCGTGGCCACGGTTAAAATATGATATATCTAATTTTCGTTTAAAAAAAATTACCAATAAAAACATGAAAACACCACATACGTATGAGTATTTTCCTCTTTCTTGAGGTATGTTACAAATCCATTTAGCATCATTTCCATCGCAACCATAATCAAAAAAAATGATGTGGTGTCGTGGGACACCAGGTAGGAACGAAGTTCCTTCGGCTAATGTAGAATCGACACAAATTGCAAAAAAAATCGTGCTCAATTTTATGTAGGTTTTCTTGATTTTTCTCTTAAATTTTGCTGATTAATTTTTATTTAAGTACAAGAAAGTATTTAGAAGAAAGATAACCTAGAAAACCTTACTTAACCAATGTAAAATATTTTATATTTATAAATATATATTTATTAATATATTTATTAATAAAGAATAAACAAATACTTACGTATTTAATTCTTTTGCACTGAATAATTTCCCTTTATTATCACTGTCAATTGCATTCAAGTCACTTGTTGGTTCATTTGACATTGTTACTATAGTTACGTCTCATTTAACGGTTTTATTCCACGCATTTTTTTCAGTTCCGTCGCGCAGCAAAATCCCTATCCCCTCCAAGCCTGCCGTAAGGAACTTCGTTCCAATAATTTTGAAATAATTTCTAAAACGTATAGTCTTCGCACTTACACTATTTATATGTTTTCTGTCGTAGTATAAAACCATAAAATTAATACTTTTGCATCATTCAAATTTGAAGTACAAATGATTAAATGGTTATTATTAATTGCTCAGTTTTTAAATAAATATCCTGACCATGGCAAAGCCATAAAGAAGGTGAATGACTTTGGCTTTCAATTTATATTTTTTTCTTTATACCATATTCGTTACGACGATAAAAGTAATTAATTAAAGTACCATTTTGGATTTGTTAAACTTCGTTTATAGTTTCCCAGACCAAAGTTAACATTATCACGCCAACCTATATCCAAAACAACCTAGAGATACTTAATTTCTCAAAAAATTAAAAGTGTGTGACGGCGGCGAATTTATAAATACTCAACTCACTGTTTTATAGTAGCATGGCTGATTTTAATGTATGAGCCAAAGAATTCATATTGCCAGACACTTTCTGTTGCCGAAAATCTCAGTCAGACGCTTTCAAGCTCCAAGAAAATCCGACTTATATTCTCAGTCTTGATTTTATGTATGATACTCAGACCAATCGTACGGATAAAAAATCCCCGAATTTTTTTGCTTAGTGAGCTTTTAATGTGAGCTTTTGATGTTTCCCTGAAACTATAAGAATAGCCAGTTGAGGTTTTACTTAGATATAGTACCATTTATCTGTAAATTAGGCACAACATCGCTATACTATATGCATTCTGAAAGTATATACTAGCACTACATTGACCAATAAGAAGACAGAATTATTTACCCAATCTTCAGTCATTACGTGTAAATATCTATCCAACATAAATATATATGTATTTAGCTCAATATATTACATAGAATCTTTTTTAGAATATATATTCCTTTAATAATGAATTCAAATATTCTCTTTTTAACAAGAACATGTGTTTTATATTATCCATATAATATAAAATTCAATGTATAATGTATTTGTTATATATTAAACAATCACAATCTACAGACATGTCTGACTGACCATTATCCATAAAATATTTGAGCCCAAAAATAATGATATTGATTTAGTAATTACGCATGTTTATTTTTGTTAAAATATAATATCATCAACATAGGGATAAAATACACACATATTGTTCGCATTATATGATTTAATTCTCGAGTTTATACAGACAGAATATTGGACCGAACGAAGTGAGGACCATGGGATTTCTTGAGGATTTGGCTTTTTCCATGTCTGTATCTATCTATGATTGTTCCGCTATAATTTTCGAAGGAATTTTGTCGCAATCTGGTTTGCCACATTAATCATATTTAAATTTCCAGTTTCTCCTTCGTAATTTTAATTCGTAAAATTAATTACCCGTTATATGTTGATTTTTGACATTTTACTTTCATCCAAAGATTTCAATTTTTTTGCATAAAGTTATTTATACTTTAGGCTAATAATATAATGATGTTGAGTTTCAGTGGGTGGGGGTAATTTTTAGGAACTTCTATTTAGAATATTCTAAGAGGGGAACATCAACCACGTTCCTTGAAAATTGTATTTTTCACTTTGTGGATAAGACCACACTGTTATACAGTATCAAGTGGATTATTTATGCCTAATAGTAAAAGGAGGAGACATTATTTTTTTTGAAATTTTCTAATGCTTCGTTAAGTATGAAGGCAGCCTGCATGGACGCATTATGGCCTGACCTGAATCAAAACTACTCATCAATCATAATCTTGTTATCCATTTCCAAGTGCTAATCAATTTTAAAATCACTTTTTCGGCAATGCTTAATAATGTACATAGTAAACTTATTGGACGGTAGTTTTCTGGTTTGGTTTTTTCTTATTTAGGGATGACTTATACCTACATTTTTCCAGAATATGGGATAATATCCATTTTGCATTATTGCATTTACTATATACATCATCTGTAAAATTGCTTTACGGAAGAAGTTGTTAATCACTGTGAATATAGACAATTTTATTCCGGGGCCTAATTGCTTGAGAGTATTTTAATGATTTCCTTGATTTCTTTGGTATTTGTATTTATTTTATTTGTGTATTGCAAAAGTTGCTCAGGTTAGAAGGTTCATAAATCTGCTGTACTGTGTAAGTACCCTTTAAATTTTATTTACATATTACATGTATACTTTTATTTACTGCCGATTGAGGTCTACAGTTCTAAGAACTACAAGTATTATCTATATAATATTTAATTACAAAATTTAATATCATCAACTATATACTAAATTATTATATTAATAATATAAGAAGGATTATCTGTAATATTATAATGGCAAATTTTGATAGAGGTGTGTATCTACGTGGTGATGCGTGCCAATACATTATGTTGAAATTATGTAAGAGCACAATAGCACAAGTTTTATGAAAAGCTGTCACTTTTTTACATACCCGAAATATTTGAAATATATAAGGTTATATTATCAGTCTAAAGTTTACAATGTTTAAAAATTTTGAATAAAATTTTGCTATAGGAGTTCATAGAGTAATGACATTAATCCATTTTCGTACCCATTAATCCAATTTTTTACAATCCAATGAAATTATAATTTCTATATTTCATCCAGCCCCCTGTTTGATAATTACCGAAAATACCAATCTATACATGGTTCCAAGTTGCAGTTTTTACAAACAATATGGAATTATCAGATAAAAAGAAAATTTTCTTGACTCAACTCACTTGGCCAAAATCTCTAAATCATTTTTTTACAAATTTGGAATGATCAGAAAAAATATTCAAATTTTAATTTTTTTCATTGCCTCCCACCCCTTTTTTTCGTTACACCTGGTATTTTGCAACTAAATAACTTTATCAGGAGAGATAAAGGACATTTAACTTTTCTTAAAAAATCAGTGCCTACGTTTCTTTCTGTGGAAGCAAGGAAGATATGGTGATTTGATTTCGGGTGACTGAGGTATTCTATGGTTGAAGTTATAGAGTTTATGAACACTGAAACATTGAGGCAATAATCATTTGTACATTAGTACTAAGAGCATTATTTTGTAGGCAATAATTATTTGTACATTAGTACTAAGAGTTGCATATAGAAAAATTAAGTGTTCATATGGATTTTCTACAATGATTATTTAAAACTTTTTTTAAGGCGTCTCCTAGAAAATATAATTTTTTACAATCTTTCTGTTACTTCGAAGTCGCTTTTACAATTTTATAAAAAGAACATTTTGCAATAGCCCTTAATATCGAGTTTAAATTTGTAAATATTCCCTATTGTAATTATTACCTTATATCGAGTTCTGTGATTAATGTTTTATTAAATAACAAATATAGTCAGTGCCGAATTTCCGCTTCCAAGGCCTTTGGCGGCAAAATTTCCCAATGCTAAAACATTAGGGGCCAAATGAGTCAAGAACAATCCAAATTAAAAAAAAAAATTATGAATAGTTTCACTGTGAATGTATAGAAATTTTCAAAAGTGTATACAAGTAATAATTATTAAATCATAATAAGTAATACTCGAATAGTAACACAAAACAATTTTTTTAAATTGATTTCTTTTTACTATAATTAATGGATATTAAAATTTTAACTTGCAAATATCCATTCAATTTTTTGTTTTTGTGATTAAAGTATAAAATATTAATTTTATGCTTAATTTGGCAATTATTATCCGACAAATGCAATTAGCTTAGTTAGCGAAAGGTAAAAAATATGTGAACAACTAGCTTTACATAAAATCATTTTGCTAATTTATTTGAATTTGATCCAATGAAGTAAAAAATTTCTTGATGATTTAAAAAATCTTTAGAAAATGAATGTATTCACCTACATTTTCGTATCAAAGACATAATAAATGCGACGTCCTATATTCTCAAAATCATAGCGATGTTTACTTTAGCGTAAAAACTGTTCTTCATATATTTTTATACTCCATTCTCGAACTTAACAGCAGAAAGGTCTGTGACTGATGAGGATAATTTGGTGGAAATTAACTATGATGATTAACCAAAATTTCAAAACTTCAGTATTAATTTAAATAATTTGTACGGCACTTATAAATGAGTTTAAAAAATCATAAATACGAAGGTGAATTATTGTAAATAAAAATTTAATTATTATAAAAATTATATAATCTATTATTCAATATCGGTAAATGAATCGTATTTATTAAAATACCTTGCAAATTTCTTCATTTGCAATCATGCTTTAAAAGGAATTTCATTTCAAAGTCAATTTTTAATATCAAACTAGGAATCGTCCTTAAATATGAATTATATTTATTTGAAAATTTCTCCATTTCTAATATTAAAGTAGTTACTTACGATCAAATAATATATTTTTCATCAGTATTTTCCAATATGATGATCGTAACACTGCTCCAATGGACCTTTTAGTACGTTAAACAGGAACTAGGTTGTTATGATGTATTTTTATCACAATCTGGGGTTGTATTAATTTTTTTTAGGTTTCTCTTATTTTTATTTTATCTTTTATATACGAAAATAAAATTCCATTTACATAAAGCTTTTAGCACATAATATGATGGAAAACGTAAATATTTGATAAATAAATGTATTTAATGTACCTAAACCATCTCTTGAGGGCCTGTTGGTTTCCATGTCCCTAAATAATATTAACATTTGTTATTAAAATTGGTGATTTTTTTTTTAAACAATTTATATAAAATTTAAAAACAAAATGTATGATATTTCTAAGGATATTATAGTAATTGCTTTTTTTTTTTTTTTTGCTGAAAGTGCATTTTCCATTTATATTAGTAGATTCACCATTGTTTGTCATTAACTATAAAACAATTATTACTTAACTTTATTAATGACTGCTAATAATTGTGGATATTTCAATTGCTTAAATTTCAATATTAAATTCTAAACAACTGTGGTATTTTCCAAACAGACCTGATACTGTTAATCATTCAAATCACACTTAAAAAGGTGATGAGTGTGTGTTGTCCTCTCAACAATCTCCAACTCATCCAATTTGAGTGTTTAATAGATCAAATGATCTTGAGTCACTCAGTGTTCTAAGACCAAACTTTCTATGTTCATTAGAACAGAAGATAGATTAACTTTCAGTGGAGACAATTTCATTAAATAGTTGAAAGTTATGTTGAATGTCCACGCTTTGTCCTGCTCCATCTCATCCAATTTGAATAATTAATAGCTCAAATGAAAGGTATTGAGCTACTGAGTATTTTCAAAACAAACCCTCTATTTTCATTAGGGCACGTTATTAAGATACAAATCTATCACAGCACTTGGAGAAAGGAAACGCCTGATGAGAACTTGAGAAAGGCAAAATATAGATGTAATCTAATACTTGATGCTTCATCTGGACACTTATATCAGTCATTTAAAAAAACAGAATGCATATCGCTTTGGTGGAATGGCCAGGCGAACTCGGTACAGTTTTCATCAATTTCTTAATATATTATTGTTTTTTTATCATATCATAAAATATATTATATGGTTTTCTATTTTTTTGAAAGAATTCTCAAAAAAAAAAAAAGAAATTTTACACTAGGCCGACAAAACTGATATATGATAATTTGGATCCAAATTTAAAAGTAACGTTTTGTATTATACGATTTAGCGAGTAACTTCTGAGATATTGTCAAAAATCTACTTCGAAGGTCGGTTTTCGATACCAAAGGTGAATATATCAAGCTGCATTTTTGTTGAGGATATAAATTTAAAAAAATACCTATAATAAACAAATTATTGTTTTTTATATTGGAAGTTCGGCGAGTAGATCTTGCGGGTCACACGTAGATCACTTGTTATATATTAATTTAAGATAATAATACCGATAGACTATCAAAAAAGTTAACCTTTTTTGATACGACTAAAATTACGAAAGTTTAGTAAAAATATATTATATCCATTAACTGAAGGTAAGCCCATTTTGGTTCAGGATAATTAAGGTAGTATATAATATAAATAATGTATTAAAAAGTTTAAATTTACTTATATAAGATGTATTTGAATCTAAGGAATTAATTATTCTTCATATTATAACATTTAAAAAAGTTTACAAAAGCTAAACCCTTCGTAAAGAGGAACATAGTTAATTATTGAGTGCTCGTCAAAATTAAACATTATATAAATTATAAATTTTGAGCTACATAAACCTAACGAATTTCTTGTTCCAAAAACTGAAAATAAAATTCCTTACTCAAAACTTTGGATTTTAAACTGTAATTATATCTCATTTTTTGTAATGGTTGTTACCAGGTTGTTACAGACTCAAACATGACCAATTTTCATTGAATTCATTTACCAGTTACGGTCACATGGGGTCCAGTGGCCTCAACCAAGTTTTTGGGCTTTTATTTCAAAATAAATAAACTTTTGTTTAAAAATCAATAAATTTCTAGTTTTTATTAAAAATATGATTTTCGAAAAGCCTTTTTCGTTCCTTTTAAATAATCGTTAAATGAAAATTTACACGAATTTCTGTATAAAAATAGTAGAATTTTTCGTTTTTTTTTTTCTATTGTATTTTCCTACTATTTCAAGATCTCAAAAATAAAAGTACTATGTATTACTAAAAGAGAAAGTTAAATATTGCAACATGGTTTAGGTCAATAAATCAAATAAGACTCGAATAGAAACTGTTTTTCTGTGTGGGATCACCTGGACCTCATGTGACCCTTACGTTATTATTTTGAGGTTTGACTGCAACGGTTTATAAGCTTGTGTTAAACATTCAACCCATGATAAATAAAAGAATATTTTATAAATTTTCTAATCGATACTAACATAATACTTTTAATTTATATTAGGTCAGTTTTTCAAACAAGATTATTAAAAAGAAACGAGTTATATAAGCATGCCAGTTTGATAAACATCGTTATTTTAAACCAGCTGCACGTGTTTTTAGAGAAAGGTATTTCTATTGGCAATGAAAAATTTTCCATAGAAGTACTAACAAATAATATGTTATAATGCATGTTGGCAATATAATTTTCTACACACATACTCCTTCTAGCTTCCTCGCGATGGATAATTATATTTACTTATATATGGCCAGATCGATTTAGATTAATTTGACTGTCAATTCTGACTGTCATTTTACGTAAAATTTCTCCTACCTGAAAAAGTAACAAACTCGTAATTTTGATGAAAATATTTAATGTTCTTGTAATGTAAAAGTTTTTAGATAAAAATTAATTTAAAATTAGGTTAACCGTTTATATCTATCTATATGTTTGTAAAATTTATCAGAGTATACACAATTTAATCAAAGACTTATATGCTAAAAAATATAAAGACCGAAACTTAATTTTGATACAGATAGCTTTCAACCGTTGATACATTTCTGCCTGCCCATCATCTTAAAAAAAAAATCAGCTAAATTGAAATTTCTCCCAGATGTAACGCATGACGAAGAAAATAGTACATGAATGATAACTGTTTATTCAAATTTATGCGTAATTTGTTGAAGAAAACTATTTTATTTGTTCTTAGTAATTTGACAAAGTTGAACATTATTTCAAAGTCGCGTGTATTAATATAATATTTAAGTTTCATGCATGTAAAAATATGAATAAATTTACAATGTTTATAACAAATATTTGGAATTTTGACATATATTCTTTCATAACACTGTTTTGGGTTTGTTTACTTTTTTTTTGTATATTTAAATTTTTTAATGATTATTGCACCGTGATAAATTTAATGCAATCCAGCATTGCACATTTATTTTTTAAAGACGATCCAATAAAATTTTTTATGTTAGATTCTAATCTGGATGCGAAATGTTATCGAAATCATTTCGTATTTAAGGTAATAAGATAGGAAAGTAAAATTTCATGGCAGCTATAAATTAGAAAAAGTTAATACATTGTTCTGAATGATGATCTCTGAGCGTTGAGGACTGGTACCAGCGCTCTCACAATGTCTTCGGCTCTCTGGATGATATTTGATAGGTATAAATAAGGTTGGATGATGTGGGTCCTTGTTAAACGGAAGTTTTATAGGTAATATCGCATTTTTTTGTAATGACACCTGTAGAATTCACTTTGTTATGTCAAATACAAGCTGAATCCGAAAGTTCATCCAAATCGTTAGCGCCGATCCTGTTTTTTTACAATAAAATAATTGACCGAACGAAGTTATGATCATGATATAACTGAGCGAATTTGTATTTCATTTGTCAATATGTACAAAGTTTATGTTTGTTTCGCTGTAGCTTTCGAACGCCTTGTTCGATTTTAATTAAATTTGGTAGGCACATTCATCATAAAATAAATAAATACCAGTTTCGAACACGGGACTTCATGTTTCAAAAGCGTATTCTCTCTTGAAAGCTACTTTCTCTTTTAATTTAAAATATAGAATACATAATTTTTTGAAATAATATTTAATTTGTGTAAGATCATGTTTTAGTTTGTGGCAGATATCTTCTACACATCGTGAACGTCTTATTTACATTATTTTTATTTTTTTCAGAGAGGGGTCTACAGTTCATAGAATTACTTGTAAGCTATTCTAAAGAAAATCTATTTTAAATAAAGTACAACGAGGAAGTGGTTAATTTGTAGAAAAAAGTTCATTCTAATTAATATTCAATTAGTTTTTAGTTCAAAATTAAATTCTCAAGATATTTCCCCAACTATATTAAAAATGTGTACAAAGTATCTCAAAAATTAGACATTTATACGATGTTATATAATATAAATAAAATTAATGAAATAAAAAGGTGAAGTTTCCTTAAGTTTTCGACCGATTTTGTGAATTATAAATTCATTTTTTAAATTCAATGCGGTCAACATCAATTAGCTAATCGTAGTTATTTTTCTAAATTAATTATTAATTTATTTTCTCCAGGGAAATTGGAAGATGTTGTGTTTATTATTTTGTGTGTTTTAAGTATTAGCTTGTTAATAAATTTATGGTATTAAAAACTAATTAACATTTGACAAATAAACAAACAAACGCACAAAAGTTGTGTAAACGTTTCAACTCTGGCATCTCTCTAGAGTCAAATGATATAAGAATATAATTACTCAAGAGAGCCATTAATAGTATATTCGTTTTAATGAGAACAACGCAAAGTGAAATAAGAAATTTATATGATTCCATCATTTTTGCGTTCCAAAAACAAATTATGAATAGCTATAAATACTTTTGACGTGCATGTTTTTGTATGTACTACTGTTAGTTTACTGAACAGAGCATATTCACTAACACCATCTGTTGATGTACAAATGAACGAAGTCAGTAAGAATAAGATCTACTTTTCGACAATTAGCTAGTTCATTAACGACACTTTTTAGCAAAATTTCGTATTTTTTGTATCCCCGATTAACGCAGTTTGCACATTAATTCTTATTATTTTTCCATATGCCCATCTTCTTACACAAAGTCGTATTCACGTGAAACTTACGGCTGTATCAAGGAAATTGCTAATCAAGATTTTTTTAATTGTAAAATAAGAATAGATTCATCGAAAATGGTCTTTTATACACAAATACAGCTTCAAATAACGAAAATTTGTTCAAAAAAGAATTATCCAAATGTATTGACGTCACAATTTAATCATGAAACCAACGATTATTCAAATTTTTATTCAATTATTATTTATTACTTTTATTATTTGAATTATTTAGATAAATTTTTTTCGAAAATCACATTTTGAATAATAATATTCTGAGATATTTGTTCGCAAAAACAGCGTTGTATTACTGTGTTAATTTTAATTCAAGATTTTGTTTATATTGCACAAAATCGAATAGTTTTTTTATTTTATACTGCACAAATTTGATGCCAAGACAAAATTATTGCTACAAAATTTCTAATCATTATTATTATTATTATTATTTAAGTGCGTGCAAATAGTGGCGTGTCATTTTCGTGAAATATTTAATGAGTAAATAAATATATTAAGTAAAATTTGCATTTTCACATTTATTCAAAATTAATTTGTGACTTTCGATTATCAAAACGAAAAGTTATTACATTTTGGGGTAATAATAAATAAATAAATACCCAAGTGTCTACAATGCTACTGTGTAGTCGGATTTGTACACATTTTATCGTTGTTTCATATTCATTAAAAACAAAATATTGTATGCCTTTGAAAATTTTTTTTCTATGTATTTTCTTTTTTATTTTCATTTATCATACGAAAAGTTTTTCCAACTTAGTAGTTGGTTAAAGAAAAGAACATTAAAAGAACAAGTGAAGTAGAAAAAAAACCAATTACCTCAAATATTTACGCATATATACAGATGTTTTAAAATCTATCTATCCAGCTGAGTTTTCTAAGAAACATTTATTTGGAATTGGAAAACAAATTTTTTGGGTCTAATTTATATATTTAATTTAATTTTGATTTGAGACAAATATCAACTATTTACAACCACAATGTAATAATTTAAAATGTAAGAATTTTTTTTAAATGAAATATATAAAAGCACAAATTAATAATGACTAGCGAACGCAATCCATATTATGTACCTTAAAAATAAAAAAAGTTAGGATAACAAACAGAATAAATTGCTTAGATATTCCCATTAAAAAAAAAAAAACAAACACATATTCGGCAAGCATTGAAGCTTATGAGCGCAATTGAAAATTTTAAAACTTCAATAAATTTCGCAGAGTAAATGTAGTTGAATTATTGGTTGATTTGTTAAACTAAATTAAGTGACAGAAATTTTTAAGTTTATAATTATCAATCAGATTTTTTTGGTAAGCTTGCAAGCTACAAGAATCATACCTGTTAAGTAAATATTTTATGATTTTTTCAATAAAAAAATTTCTAGATTTTTCAATAGAAAAATCTATAGAAAGGCCTGCTTTGATCGCCTAATATTTTGTCAATCGCAAATATTATTATTATTAATTTATTGTTTTTATATACTTAATTTGAATCTGATCAATGAAAACTTTTATAAAAGCTGTCAATAATTGATCTAAACGTTGAATTTATCTAGCTTAGCAACGATATTACTTTATAAGTTGTATAGCTATATAAACATTCCCATGGAGATTCTTGTAGTTTTGACTTGCAATTTATACATTCAATTGGCCACTATTTACCTATTTTTCTTAAATATTTGTATTTTTCAAATGCAGCCGGAGTGGTACAGTACACGTATACTGGGTGATGGACACAGTAAATCGCCTCGTAAATACAAAAAGACATTTATTATGTTCTTTAGACAACAAACCTAAAGTGCCTGGTGGAGTATCTTTTATTATATAATTTTTGAAGTGTTTCTGGAAACACCTCAATAGGAAGACATGACTGCTCACTAGCACAAACATTAACACATAAAACGTTTCGTTCTCATTACTTGTCAGTTCCACAAAAATATTGCATTGCCTTGGTGATAGGACTTCATATATATTCTGAAGATATGTGATTACACGGAGTTTAGGCTATTATAATATTATCTCTACTAATTGTTTCTAAAAATAAAATTTTTGTTGCTTTAAGTCACAAATCTGCTTGGCAATGCCAAAAAATCGGAAATATTCAACACCAGTGTTTGTATTTGTGTCTAAGAGTTAGAGACCTTTGTTAAATTGATTATTGCCACCTCAAAAGCTAATTTTTACACTATTTTCTTGATAAATCATAAAATATACAGCTTCTCTATCAATTTTCAGATTATTTATTATTAAATTATTTTCTCAACAACTTTAATAAGCTGGATAGCTTTTACCAAGTTCTCAGGAGTGTATCAAATAGCGATTATCTGTGTACTTACTCTACTATTTTACGATTAAAAATTGTTTTTGTATACTCGAAATTGTTTTTGATTTAACTTGGTTAAATACCTATGTTAAATGTTTAACATAAAATAATATTAAAAAAAAAATAATTTGACATTTCGATTATACAGTATGCGTGAGGAACTGAAATAAAAATTTGGTTTTCTTATACCCAAATAATTGTTTTTTTTTTTTTTTTTAAATCCTATTTGGATGCCCGTTAAAATTATCACGGGTAGACAATATACGCTGTTAGGTAAATGCACTTCAACTATTGTACATATTTTGTTTCTACTATAGATAGTTTAATGGTGAATAAATAAGTTTCACTGTGAAACGTGATTCACTGGTAGACAGTTTACCCTATAAATACAAAAAATAAATTTCAACTTCGTTCGACAACCGTAAGAAACTAATTAGTTTTTTTAGAAAATTTGTTCAATTTTTCACTTTGAATTAAAAAAAAATGAAAGTTTCAAGTAGGTATACATATAATCGTATAAAAAATAACGAATCAAACAAAAAAATATATAAAGTAAGATAAACCCAACTAGCATTAAAGCTTTCACCAGCTTTATTTCTTTTCTTTGAACGTATTTTTGTTAATGATAATGAGCACGAAATAAAAACAACGATTTACAATAAAGATCTTCCAACAAATGGAAAAAAGTTAGATGCCATATCATTTCGTTTTTTTTTTTATACTAAACGTACAGAGAATGGGTGTCCCAACGTAAAATACGTCAATGCTTTTATATTGAATTAAAAAGTTGGTAAACTAATCCACAATAATCCAAAAAAATATAGCTTAATAATATATTGAAATTTGGAAAATTTGTCAAGTAACATTATAAATAAATTTTACTTCGTCTTTCGATTGTTTAAAGAGAAAAAACCTGGGATCATAGTTTGATTTTCGACCAATCATTTAGAGAATTACAAATTATTTCATTTTGTTTTTAATTTTACGGTGAAACGAATTAGAAAAATTGTTAACCAAACATTCGATTCTGGAATTACAGTCAATAGATTCAATATTTCAAGATACATTTTCAACCTGCTAACCTTAGGTTAATTCATAATATTAAAAAAAAAAATAAAAGACATTAAATAAATAATTTAAAAATAAAAAAAAGAAAATTTAAACTTAATTTAAACGAAAACAACCGAAATAAGATTCATTGAATGTAAATGAAAATTTAAAGCCAAAATTAAATACCCTCACTAAGTTGAGTACCAGATGCGATCCAATTGCAAATTATAAGCCGCAAGAAAATTGATGAGTTCCGACTGCTACTGATAATACGGATATTTAACTTAGGCTTCAAATTTTCATTTAAATCTTATTTCGGTCGTTTTCCTGCATTACGTGTACATGTACTTTTTTTAGTCTTTCAATTATTTATTTTAATTCAGACTTTTTAGTTCCGGCACACTCTTATAAACAAAAAACGTTTAACGAACTTTGAAAACCAGACACAGACCATAACAAAATTATTGATTTAAAACAAAAATCCAAAAAGGAGAAAAGTAAATTTAGGAATAGGTTTTAAAATGTATACATTCCGTATCAGGTGACACTCATTACAAATGAATGTTCATTTTCTTAAAAACAATTTCTCTTGTATATAATACTTTTTGACTTAGTTTCGTCATTATCCTATATATGGTATATATATTTTATTTCACTTGTCGAATTCAAACTTTTGAACTTTTATCCTTGTAGAAGACACAGAGAATTTTTAATAAATATTAATTTAACATCAGTATGAATTAGCTAATCGTAATTATTCTTCGAGGAGATGTTAATTTGGTGGCGCACGCATTAGTTTAACAAATTTGTTAAATAAGTTTCCAGATTAAGGGAACTCGGGGATATGGGGTTCACTTAAGGAAATATGTGAATTAATTGAAAATTTTAAACGATGTATTTATGTAAATCAATTGAAGTCTGTATATTTGCCAACTTTTAATTGATTTTGATATAATTATAATGAGGTAGCTTAAATTTAAAAAAAAAAATCAGGTTTACCCATCATTAACATACACGCGGGTATTGACGATGGCGTTAAAGGAAAAAGCGGTTTAAGATCCTTAGCAAATTTCACATACATAAACCTGGACTACGTAAAGAGTGTGACCAGAAAGCCATACAGAGTGCATCGGTATATTTTAGATTTCATCACGTTTGAATAGTTGAAAATGGTATATCCATTTTTCTCATAGATTCACCTTCAACGATAATTTTCATAAACTGTTTCTGTGTTACATAAATAAAATATAAATAAAATTTACAAAATAATGTGATAAATACTTTTCTGATGTTCAAATATTGTATAAGAATAACATAAAACTAAAATCCATAATTTAAGTTGAAGAGTCTATTTTTTATCAAAAGCGGCAAAAAACAATTAATATGCACTACTTAGTCTTGAATGTGTAGCAGCAACTAAACATGAATTTGCCGGTAAGCCACATGGTATAAAACAAAGGTCTTCCACCGACTCTATCAGTACTACCTCCTTTCGTTTAGGATTAATGAAGCTGATATTGCACACAGACTGCTATTACCCCCCTTTCCTCTATTTAAAACGTTTTTTTTTCTTGTAAACTTGATACAAAAAGATCTCGTTAGTATAAAAACCTTTTTTCTCTACGAAAATTCTGAATAGTGGAGCGTTTTCTTTTTCGGAGCCCGTACAATTTTTGATTACACTCACAGTCTTGAAATTGATGGTAACCTGTTTTTTTGATCCTATTATCCGAAAATCATTTAACACTAAATGCAACGATTTTCTTCAACATGTGAATAAACGGAATGTCCTTTATACGACGACATCATAATTTCTATCTTTCACAGTTTTTAGATTGTCCGACAACTGACATGTGGTTTTCTTACGTGACGAACAAAATTATTTTTACTTTGTTACCTCATGATCTTTCTACTAAAATAACAAACAAATTGAATTCTATCATTTTCAGGCTTGTATGAACTAAAAGCCAAATACAAATTTTTAAAACTGTATGTATCCATGACTTGATAACGGGCATTTAGCCAATATTTTTTTGTATAATATTTTGCAAAATTCGAATTTTGTTCTTTATAGTATATTTTCATTTCTGCAAATGATTTTTAATACATTTTTTTACGAAAATTCCTAAGTTATATTGAAAATTGTATAATTTTATTAGATGAATCTCTTTTTAATTTTTTTTTTTAAATTAATTACTTACATTTGTATATTAAAAAAATTCAGACCATTCAACCCTAGTATTTTTACTTGTCCGAGTCATGACTCTTCATGTTTTTTTTTAAAGATTATTTAAAATATTTATTAACATCAAAAAATATTTAATTTAAAATCATATATCAAGTCAAGTAAATATTTCAATATTTTCTTTTTTTGCATAATTCGCATAAATTTACATAAATCTTATAATTAATTTTGCGTATTATTATTTTTATTTGTAAATTGATAACTATATGTAGTTGACAGTTGAAAATTTAGTGACAAATAATTAATTAGTACATTTGTGTGAATTTTTAACAGGTAAATAATAATTTTTAAATGATGTCTTTTCTATAATAATTGATACTTTATGTTTTTTAAAATTAATACTGAAAAACACTTTTTGCATTAAATTTTTAATTTTTGGAAGCGAAATGAACTAATCCCATAGAAAACAGAAGAAACATACAATACAACTAGCACGTGCTCTTTTAGCAATCACTGGGGTAGACGATGACCTTTATCGAATCAATTAAAATTATAAAATTTAAGAAACCGCAACCTTCATTATAAAATGCAAATGAAAGGTTATCCAACGTATCGAATAAAATCATCAAACACACTTACTAATTTTAAATATCATGGAACATAATGCACGTGTTTCAAAAACAATAATATTAATAAATCTCAAGATTTCTGATTATTAGGAGTTGATTAAATTTAACACAGTTAATTTTTATACTCGACATATATAAAATATATCAAATTTTTTAATTTAGGATAAAGTTTGTAACGCAATTTATATGTATCGCACAAACAAAATTTTGGTAAAGCTGTTCATGGAAACATTTAATTAGTGCATTTCCGACTGTCCACCCGTCCGTCATCACAATAACTCAAAAACAAAAAAAGTAGCAGGCTGAAATTTTGGTGACGCATTTAAAAAATAAAAAGTGAGTTTTTGTTCGTGAATGAGCAAAATCAGTGCATTGGGTCCAAAGGATCCTTGACCCAACTCTTAAACTATGAAATATATAAGAAAAGTTCAAACATGTATACATGTATTTATAACCAACTTTTGTTTTTTAAACATTTTTGCATAAACTGTTTGGATTTGGCACAATTTTAGCTCAAACTCAGCTAATAAACACATATAGCTAGTTACAATACATATTATTATATATGTATTTAGAACTGCATAGACCAAATATTTGTTCAATGAATGGAATTATAAATATGAAATAACTCAAAGTTTAAAAAAATTTATTGTCCATGAAATTAAAAAAAAAAAAGGAAATGACGGATTTTCTATTCTCAAAATTTAGATTCAAAAGTAAACGTTTGTTCGATTCTGGTTTCCTTGCGTGTAACCCACATACAAAGTTGCCATACCATTTGACTATATTCATACATATGACTGGTAAGGGTAACCATATGACAGGCCATTGGATAAAATGATCATTGGTTAGCCATTTTATATGAAATTAAGTGTGATTCTTTGCTTCTCTTTACATCTCAGAAACAGAACAATGTAAGAAAAAAATAAAATTTCAAAAGAAAAATTTTCTATGAAATTGGATCGTTATTTAGTGAATTTTTAAGTCAAATATTTGAAATATATCTCAAAAAAATACTTCGTACATAAAACATAAATGAATTTGTATTGTTTAATGTTGGAGATTTATATTAGATTTAAATAGATTTCACGTAAGAAAATGAATAGCTCAAATGACATACAAAATAATTTATTTTCTAATTTTTTATATGTTGGCTGTGATGTGTTAATAAATTAAACGTTCTGCTTCCTCATACTCCTTGAATGTCGCATATATCAGAAGATTGTAACTTCAAACCATAGAATAAAGTTACAATTCTTACTACACATGCACTTCCATTAAGACATAAAACAACAAAATTTTCATTTATTATCCAAGCATTTTCATTAACGTGCTTGCACATTTTGTATTCGTTTTTTGACAAAACGTAGTCTATGGATTCACTTGACGATTTTGGACAGTTTGTTTTTTTTTATATCTGTCTATTAAACTACTATAATTTTCAAACGCATTGTTCGATTATGATGAAATTCCGTAGACACATTAAGCATATTCAGGAAATTCTCTGGGTATTATTCCACGATTGAGAAAAATCTTCAAAAATATTAAAGTTTTTCTTATATATTACAAATAAGAAAAATGTATTTATTCCATTTTCAAAAATGGTAAGGGAGAAAAACCTTTGCTGAATGAGAAAAACAGCTCTCTCTCTCTCTCTCTCTCTCTCTCTCTTCCTCTTTAAATTCTTACTTAATGATGAAATAGTTTCAAATAAAAATTTTTTTGATTTTTATAAAATAAACGTGTCTAAGAATCGCCACTTAAGTATCATCTTAAAAATTTATTTTTATCTGAAAAAATGAAACATTAAATAATACGCCTTTCTATCGATTTTGGCACAATACGACGAATGTAAATGCGGTATAATGCTTTTGAAATTAATCGCAAAGTATATTCAAATTATTTTACTTTAGTGCCAAAAGTAGATCTTGTGTGTTTACCTGAATGTTCAGTAGAAAATTCCTTTAATTTTAAAAATTATTTTCTTTTTTTTTCAAAAATTTTTCTGTAGCCCTTAAAACTCTCAACAAAATGATGTTTTCGATTATATAGCTTAAATATTATGATAGTTGTTTTTTGAAGAACCGATCTAATTTTGCTGTAAAAGGAATATGATTAGAAATATTATTAGAACCTGATAATTATGAAGAAAAAGAGTAATTAAAAAGCGGTAATTATTAAATGATAAACTTTTTATTTAATAGTATATGGAATTTAAAAAACAATTGAGCAATGAAATCCATCCACTAAAACTGAGTTCCGTGTTAAAAATCAAATTGTGTGTTTCTCATTAAAATGTGGCATAGAATTTATACGGCTTCGATGTTTTACAACTATCCTGGAAAAAAATGATACTATTTTTATTGTTTTCTTAGTATTATTTCTATTTGCCTGTGCTTTCTTAAAATATTTTATGAATTGTTTTCGAGTAGACGAGCTTATTCTTAAGAAATTTATGTACATTTAAGTAAGTAGTGTGATGTCTTCAAAGATAACAAAGTAAATACACACAGACTTGTCTTTTAACTTGTACATCCAACTCAAGTTGTGAGTTAAAATGAAGACATGTGTAAAAAATAGATATAAATTAAGAAATAAACCTGACCTTTTTGATATAAATTTTAATAGCACATATAACACCCCGACAGGCGTAATAATATTTCTACCAATGTTTTGTTTAACACGAAGTAAACGTCTACTTATTTTTTGTAGTATGAACCATTCCGTAGCATAGAATCTATAAAAATTATTGCAATATTAAGAGACTTAAGCCTGTACGAAATATTCTCGAAAAAATTTGGTTTACTTATATTGAATTTAACAAATAGAAAGTATTGAGTATTTTATTTTTTACCCAACTAAGGCAAAGTAAATATGAAGAACTATGATTGAAGCAGCCAAATTTGTGGAGTGTGATTTGATATTACAGTACTAAATCATTTTCGGGAAAAGAGACAATGGATTATGCACTGACTCTCGGTTTTAGTGTAACAAATAATTGTATTTTTAGACCAAATTTTCGAAACATGTAAGTTCTTTTATTAATTTTTATGTTAACGTCAATTAACCAATGTATTCTTTATTTGTACTATAAGTACCTCCAGAAAATTTGGATTTTTCTTAAGCTCTTGGTTTTTTGTTCAAGAACGTAACTTTTCAAATGAAAATATTATTATAAATTTAATGCAATGTCAATCGGTTTTGGGATAAATTATTGAGATAACGCAATAGGATAAAATCTAAACTTACATATTAAAAAAAACATTTTTATGGGTAAAGCTCTTTTGCTTAAAATCTTAACAAACATTTTTAATGTTTTCAGATATATTTCCAGAAATTATGCCACATTGGGACCACAAAATTTCATAATATTTCCCTTAAACTTTGAGACCGTATGATTGAAAAACCAGAACGGCATTGATATGGGTGATCAATTAATACTTTTAAACTTATACAGAATATGGTATATTTATTAAGGGAAGGAATGCTACTTAAAGTTTCGGAATATCTATTTATTAGAGCACATCCCATTCTGTAGACTTTGACGTTTGCAAACTTTTCTGAACTTGATTATTCACATAAAAATGAACACATATCATGACTTTTCGAGTACAGTATAGTCAAAAAATATAGAATTCCACGGACTGACAATGGTACACACTTAACTGATGATGGTTTATTTTTTGAATGATAGAATACTTGTGTTAAAGCCCGCGTTCGCGTTCTTTCTAATTACATTTTCATTTTCAACATCTGTGCTACAGAATTCTATATTACACAAATAAGTTTATTTTTTATTTTCGTTTAACTAACTACCGCTTTATACATTTATATATATTTGCATTTTTTTTTTGTGGCAATATTTCTTTTCGAAAAAAAAATTTAAAAAAATATATGTATAAAGAAAATAGAAACTTTTTAATACCTTTAAATAATAATGTTGTTCTGTAAGAAGAAGAATATAATGGAAATAATTTTTATTTTCTGGAAAAAAAAGTTTGTCAGAAGTTCTCCTCTCTTTTTTACAAATTTCAATTCATATCTTTGCCAAGACGTATTCTACAAAAAAAGAAAACAGAAAGTGAAAAATTAAAAGTGCCAATAATGTAGACAAAACTTGTAACTTATGAATTTTGTTTATTTAAATAAGTCACATAACATTTCAATTTTTCTGTTACATTATTTGTTTCTTATCTTATATCCAGAATATTCGATTTCAATAAAATCCAAATCACTGATGTAACCACAAAATTATAAATATTCGCTTAGTATTCGTTTTGGAGTTAGCCATATTCATCAGAATGACTTTTACAGACCTAGGCAAATTATTAGACTGACTGACCGACAGGCAAATATACAAGGACGAAATAAAAGTTGCTCAAGAAGTTCCATAACTCGCTATATATGACAAATTGCGTACACTTTTTTATCACTCATTAAGTGGAATGGATGTTTGATACTGCAGACTTTCCTACAGGCTCTATTAATAAAGATAATCATACAATGTAATATACATTGTATTTTTTTCAATTTTCGCGGATAAATCGAATTGTTATGCAGGAAGAGAACGAATATCGAAGAGTTTTTCTCGAAAAAACATTCCTGAACATAAAATAAAATTTTATTTTCGTTTCATGCCCAAATTGTACGATCCAAATTTTATAACATTTAGATAATTATTTTTGAAGTTATTCAAGTGCGAAAATTGAAAATGTACAACTTATATTACATTACTGATTGCGTTTATTAATAGAGGGTTTTCTATCAAAAACGCATATGCACTTAAATGCGGTACGTACATACGACCAAATAAATAAATATAACGCTGAAATAACTGAATGAATTAAAAAACAGTTTCTAGACAATTCTAATAAGTGAAATCTATCCACGAAGAGTAACCTTTTTTTTTTTAAATAATGAAAATACTTAAATTGTAAACTTAAATACCTTAACAATATCTGTGCCATTGCAATACAAATTGTTTACTATCGAGTGTACTTTTTTCGTAAAATTTAGCAATCTTTGTCATGGTATTTAATGAGTTTTGGGTAGTCGACCACCCACTATTTTGAGAGAAAAATTGCCATATACCGTTTTTACATGTTATATTATAATTTATTTTATACATATGTACATAAAAATAGAACAATTAAAAAAAACTCATTTTCAAATTATAAAAAAATATCATAAGAATCATACAAGGTGCAGAATAACAATCAAATAGACCTTACTGAAAAATTAGAGTCATGAAAAACACGTCGATTCTGATAGATACATTCGAGCAAACTCCATAATAATGAAATGGACAGTAATTTGGTTTTTTTTAAATAAATTAACAAATATTTCACTATCGAAATTCTCAAAAATAATAATTTCAAATTAATTGTTAAATATTAATAATGTTGTTTTTTCTAATGGTAGTTTCATCATTATCGAAGATTTTAGTCCCCAAAAATTCTTTGTAGATTTTAGCCCCCGAAACTAACTTTGGATAATTACTGTAGCAGCAGGGTAGAGAGAATTTTTATTAACTAAGGGAAATCATAATTTTGTGCAGGATGCATTTTGATACAAACATTTTCGACATTATGCAATAAAGATACTCTTAAAAGTTCGTTTATTTTGTATTATTAAAATTTATTTATATTATCCATCAATAATTATTTATAATTCTAAAGCATTATGGGATAAAGCATACATTCAGATGATCACTCAATTTCGTAACAACCATTTGCACATATCGTTAGAAACATTTGGTATATATAATGTATATTTGCAATTTATAATATAAATATGAAACAACTTTTTTTTCCCAATGTATAGGCTGTCCCCCTCCCCCTATATATGTGTATATCGACCTACATTTGAAATTATATTCTGTTTACTTTTTTGACGATTCAAGGAAAACTTCTTCATGAATATTATGCGATTCCATAATACTGAATACCAATATCATAAGTAATTATCATTAATATTAATAGTCATCGTAGACGTTAAAAAAAAATGTTTTTAGATTTTATCTTATGATTGCAGAAAAATTGTTAGTTGTAAGATAATTTTTATGCAAAAATTCATAACTTGAATATAAATTTTTTGACTCAAAATTTTTTGTAGTAGTATATATAAATTGTTTTTTACTTTTATTTGTATTGGCAAAAATACCTATATGGCTCTCTGTCTACAACAGGCTTCGAATGAACCAGTGACAAATATATCCTACGAGACCCTATAGCCCTTCGAGGATAATTCAGCAGCAAGTTGGTTATATTTTAAGAGCATTTATTTTTACGTTCATTCTAGGATAGCGTTAATTCGTGTAAAAACTGTTACATACTTCAGAATTTTTTTTGACACAGTTAAAATCTATTTATTAAAACGAATTAAACGAAATAAAACATTCGAAGAATATTGTGTAAAAATTTCATGAAGAAATATTAAAAATACGGCAATGGCAACAATTAATCGGAAGCGTCACAAAAAAGAAAAATAGAATTTCGGTGTTCCTAATAACTTGGTGCTGGATCCTCTTGAATATGAAAATCCAATTCTTTCGTTAGTTATGTACATACAAAGTCTCTCATAACTCCAAAACTTCTACACCGATCCTTTTGAAATCATGAACACTACTTCTGTATATAATTTACGAGACAATGCCGAAGGAGATTTTTTTTTCAAATTTATTAATATTTTTTTATTTTAAAATATAAAAGTAACCGATTTTTTGTTGTTGAAAAAATCGAATTTTTTAATTCAAATTATCTGGGGAAAGCGATTATCTAACAAAAGAATTGGATTTTCATATTACGGATTTAGCACCAAGTTATTACGAACACCGAAATTCAATTTTTTTTGGGACGCTTCCAATTAATTGCTACCATTGACGTATTTTTTATATTTCTTCATGAAATTTTACACAATATTCTTCTTTAATTCCTTTTAATAAATAGATTTTAACTGTGTTGTAAAAAAAAAAATTAACAAATATGTAACATTTTTTAGATGAATTAACACTTAAAGGACATCCAATATATGAATGCAATATTTTTTTTATATTTTGTATAATATATTATATAAATAATAAAAGTAATTTTAAAGTTACATACATTCATACTGTATTATTGTTGTCGATCTAGGTAGATATAATTTATATCTACAATATAACAATATAGGAAAGATTGAAATCCAATATATGTTTTGCAATATTTTTTTTTTGTCGGTACGTGTATAGTCACGTTTAATTTTCCTACACATAACTTAATATTAAACGTGACACAATTCAAAAATTGTATAGAGACACAAGCCAGAAGTCACACAACATCATACTAGTACAGAGATAATATTGTATACATGACACATAACAATGTTGTTATAAGTTTTTTTTGTAATGCTTACGGTGTGGTTCAAAATCTGTGTCAGTTAAATAAATAAAAAAAAGTTCATATAAATCCGACATTGTACCTTGTATTTCATAAAGGTAGTAATTATAATCAAGTGAAAACTTCTTTAGTCGTGTTGGGCACTTTTTTGTAAGAGAAAATATGCGTTCACGTCTCCGACATGCTAATAAAAATAATTAACTAGCTTTTTACAAAAACATTCTCTAACAATTAATTTTCTTTGTATATATACAGATTTATCCATATTTCTTGAATTGTTGTAGAATTACAACACGAAGTAATCAATTCAGAAATAATGAACATACATTTGTAAACAAGTGTATACAAATAAGATTTATATTGGATTTATCTTCTATTCTTCCGTTTTCATCTACAAACAGATTAAACCCGTCTGCATATAATATTGTTGGCGAATACGAGTGCCAAATTTTAAAACTAATTTTATGTTTTTCCAAGAAACTCTCCCCAATCCGGAAAATTTCAAATTGAGTTCATGGTGCTGTTTTTTATTAAATTAAAAAATGAAATTACTGCCTATATGAAATGCATGGATGGGAAAATAACTGTAGTATCAGTAGATATAAAACATTATACTCGATTACTACAAAATCCTCTTGATTTTTGAAAAATTTCACAAAATTGTAACTCAATACGTTCATATGTGGCGTACCGCAATTATATTATTTAAAAAATTATCCATCTTCTACTCAATTACATGTTTAACTTGAAATTTCTGATGATATAACCAGTTTTCTCCAATTTTGTCACACAATCAATCCCACAATTATTGAAGTAGAAGACCGAATGATATCCTTCGCTTAGTTATACTACATACAAGAACTAGGTAAATGACTAAACCAAATATTCAAAAACAAATTTCATTTATGATATGACTGAAGTTATTTTGAATTATTTGAAATTTTTCCTACATTCACTGGAAATTATGGTAAACGAGAAAATAAAGATGTTATGATCGCATTATTAAAATTAATTCCATCACTTTTCCATGACTATTTTTAATTTTTAACAAGAATTGATAGAATTGTCAGTTTTATGGGTGTACTTTGTAACATTTTCTTGAGACATATTGGATGCAAAAAAAATACTGATATTGCTTGCTTAAAAATAAATCCAATCGAAAATAAACTTGGAAATAAAAATGTTATTGTTTATTCTAAGAAATGATTTGTTGATATAAATTTTTAAATTAAAATTTTTTTGCCTCTTCTTTAACAATTTAATAAATTTCATTTGTTTGACTATATAGACATTATTATTCCGAAAATATGAAATAAATAAAATTCTTTGTAATTTGATATTCAAAGTAAGGGAGGATTTGAAGATCAAATGAGTATTTAATAAGTAATCCTTTTTACTCGTAGCTGTACAAAAAGTATTTTATCTTATTCAATGAATGTAAAAAACCATTCTTAAGACCATTTTAGAAAACTTTTCACAACCAATAGTGAGCTTTTGGTTTTGATTATAGAATTACCACTTTTTTGGGCTTGACAGTTCTTTTTCACCGCATTAAAACACCGGAGCTAAGATTTCACTTTCTTCACCTGTTTTTTTGATCTAGTTAAAACAATTTCGTTCAATTCGTTAGTGGCATTCATATGAATAACGAACTAAATATTTCTGGATTTCTGTAAGGATTTCTCATAATATTGCGTTAGAAAGTATTTCAAATATCCTCGCCACTCATGGGCAAAGTATAAGTTTTAGAAGCGTAGTTCAGAATATGGTAAATAAGGATCTTACACGGTAATAACTATCTATTTCTAAATATGGTTATGTGTCTTCAAACTTGATAATCTTAATAACAAAATGTTAATCAAATTTGTACTAGCTAATTACAGTGTAAATTTGGGCGAAACAATCTTTAATAACAGACATTTTGATTATTTTCTGGTTTTTAATCCATCGTTTTAAACTCCGACTTGAGAGTCTCGAATTCATCTATAGGATATCTTTTGTTTTTGACACCAATCATAAGTCATCTACAATCATAAGTCATCTAAATTTTATCATAAATGTACCGCCTTCAAAAAAATGAACTAAAAAGACGACTCAAAAGGTAATGGGCCACAAGGAAACATTGAACGTTATTTTTACTTTTTAGTTCATTTTTTTGAAGGCAGTTCTTCTTGTTTAAAAATTTTTTATATTTACGTTTGAGTGTTTTATACAATCACGAAAAATTTTTCATTTGAATGAAATTTTTTCAACAAAAAAAGAACTATTAAAATAACTACATAACGATCTGAACTAAATTGAAATGGGGTGACACGAGAAGTTGCAGATTTCAAATAAAAATAGAATCGGTTCACCCAGTTGCAAGTTCTGAAATCACAAACATAAAAAAATGCAGTAGAATTGAGAATCTCTTTCTTTTTTGAAGTTGCATAAAAAATTTGATGAAATATAATAATCTTAATTCCACAATTAGTTGCTCCATTAACCAAATATGTGAGATAACGTATAAAGATACACACAAGAAATAAATAACGGCCTATTCTCAATATTCAAAACCGGAAGACATAAATCAAAAATTATAATTTACAGACAAAAGGGTGAATATCTATGTTAACTTCCTGAAAAATAGTTGAATCTAGTAAGCAAATATTTTGAAATTTACATACTCGAATGCGATTGTACAAAGCTGGAATTATTTAGCATATATAAACTAGGCTAAACACATACTATAAAAATCTTCTTATAAAGGATTTTATTTCTCCAAGTAGGAAAGACATGTAATAAATTTGTTTTTTAAAAGAATGATAAAACTTTTTTTTAACTAGTTTTTTTTTTAAACACAAACATTTTTTTTTTTTTGTTATCCTATTTAATTCATTGTTGAGTAATGTTGAGATTTCTTTTAACTATTCTCGTTATGGAGTTTTTATTTTGTTAAAATGTCTATAGCCAGCCAGGTAATTGTATTTTGTAATGTTGCCAACAAAATGTTTGGATTATAATACAAGAAAATCTATAATTGGTTTTAACATACAGAAATGAAATAATTATTTTTAACAATATATTCCAGATACCTCGAATTTTCAGTGTTCAGATCATTTCTTTTAAAATTTGGTTAATGATAGATTATTAACTGAATGCGTAAAATAAGTGATATGAAAACAATTTTCTCAACATTAGTCGGTAACAATCATAAAATAAATCGATATACTATTTTATAACGATGTAAGAACATTAGAGATTTAAGTCTAAATCTCGATGATTCCAAACTTCTATAAAATTGGTTTTAAAATGAAAAAAGTGCAAACAAAACATTTTTAAACATAATAGCATACAACTTCATTGCCATCCAATTATGAACAATAAACTATGTGTAATTCCAATTTCGGAACAGACACCATTAAAGTGAGATGAAAAAGATAATTTAGAACAACATTGGCAATTAATGAGGAAATGAATTTCATCTTATTGAAAAAGATGTTTTATTTATCGTACAAGTTGGGACATTTAAGGGGTAATGGCGGTTGTAATGTCGTTTTACGTCATTACTCCGAAACGAAAAATGTTAATACTGCTATAAAAGGTAACAGACCTTCGTATAACACCATTTGGCTTGCCATTTGCCGATTTGTTCCATACATTTGCTGGTATAAATTCGAAAGTGATGTATCTTAATTGTTTTTTTGCCGCGTTTTATTTAACAAATGACTCCAGAGCATAAACGTTAATTATGGATTATATAATTGTTTTTTTAGTTGAATGTTATTTTTATACAATATTTGAATATCAGAAAAGCATTTACGAACAGCATTAGAAGAGATTTTGTTGACACATAATCGGCTAATGACGGTCATTCGATTGCCCTCAACTATTATACAGATGTCAAAATTAACGTGAATCACGTTGAACGTAAATCTATTTGAAAATTTGGTGAACTGATGGAAGTATCATTTTCAACTATTCAAACTACACTAAATAAAAAGAAAAAAATATACCGGTGCACTCTGTGTGGGTTTGTGGTCATACTCTTTGTGTGGTGGGTGGAAGTCAGTCGAGGATTATGTATCTGAAATTTGCTTTTGATCTTTGTCCACCATATCGTTCAACACGATTTTTTTTAATTTTAGCTACCTCTTTATAATTATACAAAAGCCTTTTAAAAAAAAAGAATATAAAGATAATTTATTAGAGAATGTGTTAAATTTATTTTATTTAAATGATTGCCATTACCCCGTTCTCCACTACAGATTAAATAAAAACTTTGGAGAAACAAGTTTTTGACAATCTCCAAAAGGCATTCTGTTTTTAACCACCACTTTGAAATGTATTGTTAATAATTCGTAAAAAAAATATTGGGGAAATAGTTTACATTTGACAATAAAAATAAACAGAAAGCGTGTTACCATTTGTACATGAAAACATGTAACAATGGTTTTGTTAAAACAATAACTAAAGACGCAAACTAATAATAGTACACTAAAACAATACCCTACACTAGTAACAGAAGTACATACGTAACACACACAACAGAAAATAGAGCACCCACCAAACGCGTTGAGCCGAGCGAGTGTAGCATTATGTAAAAGCAAGCACAGCATGCAAATTTGTATGCTAGATAGCAAAGTGTATTGTTTATGTATATAATATAAATACACAAGTTTTATACTAAGCGGCATTAAATTAGTCAGTGTCAGTTTAATTAAATTACTTAATTTAATTGTTTTACTTGTTAATAATTTAATTTTATTTCCACCAACTTATTTCATTAATCAACTTGCTTCTTTTGCCATGCCTTGGTGGGGTGTCGCTTTATTCATTTTGATACTGTTGTTTTATCTATTCAAACAGTCATGTATCTTATCTTAATGAAAACAATAATAGGAGAAAATTGTAAGAAAATCACACGAAAATTTAATAACATTTGTTTATTACATTAATTGTCGATCATTATATTTTGTCCTACTTCCAAAATCAGATGAAACAAGTGAAGATAACAACTAACAGGGTTAATTGTTTAGATACTCAACATATGATATCAATGTTTGAACTATTGTAATCATAAAATACTAAAAATATCTAGTCTATACAGTTATACATGTATAAAAATATATATATATGGTAATTTGTTTATTAGTTAAATTGGAGAGAAAATTGTGACGAATCCAAACGAAAAAATGTTTCAAACAAAAGTTTGTTTCAAAGAAATAAATATTTTTTGTACTTGATTTTCTAGTTTAAAAGATGGGTCATGGATCCATAGAAACCAATGGCCTGATGTTACTCATCCACCAACTTATTAACTCCCTTTTTTTGTTGAAAATACAAGACAAAATTTTCAGAAGGCTGTCTCATTTTGCTTTTGAGTTATTCAGATGGACGGACAACCGGAGATGGGATAATTAGGTGTTTCTATGAACACCTACACCAAGTGCTTTAAATATTGTCAGGAATCATTACCAACTATAGACTAAAATTAATATACACTAAAACGTCAAAGAATTTGGTAATTTATGCATACATTGCTTCAAGCAATAATACTTAAATAATTTCCTACGAAACACTTTGACTTCAAAAGGTAATTGGTTACAAGGAAATTATTTTTTTCATTTTAGTGTATTTTTTGAAGTGCAATTCTATTTTTAGCTGTCTAATTTACATAAAACAACCATAAAATGACTCCAAACTTTACAGTCTCTTGAAAAAGGAGGGAGAGTGGTTAAAAAAACGACATTCAGAATCTTAATATTTGAGCTATTCTTCGTAGATATCAAATTACAGAATGTGAGATGCTCAAATTTTTTTTACTCAAATACGTCCAAATGCTTCTCTCAATTATATAAATTATATTTACTTTAAAAATCAAAAATTTAAAATATGAGAAAACATTACTTAAAAGAAAGAAAAGCAAATAAAATAAGAACATTTACAGATCAAATTATCCATCTTAGTAAAGAATAATATTTTAAATGAAATATTACAATAGGTATTTTATATTATTGATCAATTGTAGAATTATAGCAATAATACAATAGGATAGTATATTTAGCCAATTTTTAAAAATGTAACATTATTCAAAATAATATTTTGTGGTAGGGAATCCCACGATGCTAAATGGGGATTTACTTCAGTTGGAACCTACTTAATTTTTAAGATTAGATGGTATAAAGAAAAAACCTTAAATGATGCACTTTTGATCACTTTTAAGCGGTAAAGGCAGCGAGTATAGTCTTTTAAAAATGTTTAAAAAACCCGCCATTTGGCCATACTCAATCGTGTCAGATATTGATAGGTTGTAACTCCCAGGTGTCTTTGAAGATGGAGGTATGTCAATTGGCCGGTTTTCATGATAGAGATGGCCGAATGGAAGGGTTTAAATTGGCAGGAAAAAAGCTTCCATTTAAAAGACTGACAATTCAGATATAACACAAACTCGTGGCAGCTGTTAAAAAATGAAAAAAATAATCGCCACTTTCAATTATTCATGATTTTTTGATTGTGTTGGTCCTTAATCAGACGATTATTTTAAGGAATTTTCTTATTTTGACATTTTAAGAAATTTTTCAGATGGCGTTATGTTTTTATAGCAAATGCATGAGGCTTTCACCACATTATGTCACGCTTAGAATCGTCATATATTTTTAAACTGTTTCTTTCAAAAAAAAAAAATTCGAACGAGCTCGGGAATGTCCAGGTTGCTATTATTTTCCAGGTTTGTGACCCTCCCACTCTTTTACGTGGAATTATAAATCATCGGAAAATATTTTCCCCATATCCTTTTATTATTTCCTTCAAAATAAGAAAAATTTCAATCACACTAGAGAATGTCTAGATGGCGTATCTTTACAAGTTTGTGAATCTTTCATTGCCTTACGTCTCGCTCAAGTCAGATTAGTAAAATTAATACTTTTCAGCACATAATAAACCTACCATATCTTATTCTGACGAACTCGAGTAAATCCAAAAATTGTCGCTTGAGTTCCCCTAGTTTAAAACGCATTTCTCATTTAATAAACGACTTAAAATTAAAAAAAAAATTAAAAAAATTTTATTAAAGTTTTTGATATAATCTAACAAATACATTAAAAATTGCATTAAAGCAAATTTCCTAATCATGTTCATAAAATGTCTTCGCCTCATTGATGTCTCGAACAACTGTGTTCACAGTTTATCGTATAAAAATACTCGACTATAAATATAGTGTGTCTTATTGAAAATGAGCTTAGAACAACACAATATACTTAGATACATTAAAAATATATTGTAATACGATCCATATAAGCACTTAATCGTATCGAGATACTTAATCATAGGATTAAAAGAGTATTTACAATTACTAACTACTAGATGATATCTCTAACATACAGGTTATATGATATTTTAGTTTAACTCAATTTTATATAATATATATATATATATATATAGTGTTTATTTGAAATTATTTGATTTCTATATGGGGTTGCACAGGGGTGAAATTCATGTAATTTGTGACCAACATTGAAAAAAATGAACTTACTGTGATTAAGAAGTAGTAACCTTAATTTAGTAACACACATATCAGTGGACCTGCCTAACGTTAGGCACTTTGTATTTAATTACCCACACGTTTGATTTAAAGAGTTCTTGATTATCGGGAAATTTGTTGAAATTTTGAAGATTTGTTTAATTTCATTGAATTAGACCATTGATCTTTACCTTCAGGTAAATATATTATTACGTAAAAACTAAAACATTTACATAACTTAAGAGTGTAAAGATATGTTATTTGAAATATAGTGAACAAGTTTATAATCAATCAATCCACTTGATTCGTTTACACATATGTTTATAAAGAACATTTCAGTAGCTTTCAAATAATACAAAACTTTTAGCTGCGCCTTCTTACGTTTTCTGAATCGCTAAAGCAGAATTAAAACAATATATTAATTAAATGAATTTTGATTAAATTTTCCTTTGTAGGTCGTTCAACTTACGTTTTTCTGTGTAGTTTCGTTAGTTTTCAAGCAGGAGGTTTGAGAGGGGACTATACATCATAGTCCGTGATCCCAGGGGGTTTTTTCATGAAGCATCTACAAATTTATATATCTAAATTATGATTAGTGAAACAAATTGTTCCTTTTAAAAAGAGTCTGGAAAGTATACCGTTTTCTTTTTCCATAACATTTTTGTTTTTGCTCATGTTTCAAATTGATGGATTTTATTTATTTTTATAAAAAGATACAAAAATACCATACGATATCTGCTAAATTGTCTAACATCCTGAAAATTACAATTTACAGAATTGTCAACGGGTCCCGAGGATAATATCGCAAAACTGAACTTTCTCATACCAAAAGTATCTACTATAACTTTCTTGTACCAAAATTACATTATTAAATTTCAATTCGGTTTGAGTCGCCGTAATATATTTGATGAAATTACAATAAATATGAAATATATTTCATAAAGATAAAATATTAATAAATCTACTTACCTATAATTTTCAATAGTATTCGTTTTCCTTTAACCAATATCTTCCCCGAACGTTCATTAATTTGTGCACATTGATAATGACCCACATCTTTATAATTGATATTATTTATATGTAAAACAAATCCATTATCACCTGATATTATATATTTACACATTTTATTATCATTATAATAGTTACTATTTATTGGTTTTGTGTTATATTCTGCTTCATCACTAAAAATTTATTATAACAAAACAAACAAACAAATATTAATCATTTATTAAGACACAAGTCGATATCTATATGGATACAAGATGGATTTGAGCATTATGAGAAAAAGTTATACAGATAAAATTAATTTAAAATGATGATCAATTTTAATAAAAATAGACTCAAGCATGCCCCGTCTTGTAGAAAACATATATAATATAGAGATATTAAAAGTATCGTTAAATTTAACAAGCTTTAAAAACACAAAGTCTGTCTATTACAATATGAATGATTTCTATAGGTAATAAATAGGATAAAATGTGTCCTTCCATAAAGTATAATAAAGCAGAGTGTCGAGTTTTCTGAGAAAAAAAACACCTATTTCAAAAATTGCCATTAGAATCAAAACCTAAAACTCACTATTTATTTTATTTATGTAAATATTTGGGCCTGGCAAAAAATCTTTTGCATATTTCAAAAGGCGCCACAAATTAGTTTGTCTAATGTTTATAAATTCTTGATAGCAGAAAATTTCATCTAAATTGGACTTTTTATTTACATAATCAATAATCAAGAAAAATATTTAAATCATCATTTTCAATCGCAACTTTCAAAGTTTGAAGAAACTTTTCTACTGATAATTAAATCCCTTTAGCGATTTTAAGCGTGAGCAAACTGTATAATATGTCATTTACTTATGGATGACCTAATATTTTTTAACATAAATTTATGTAGATAAAGTTAACTTAATAGCTTGTTATAATTCACGATTTAAAAACAGATATCGACGTTACCTTAATGTATGATAAATATCATCACTATTATCACGAATTAATAACAAACATATACTGCTAATAGACGAAGATGAAATTGAAGAGGACGAAGATAATATAGAATATGCTGTAATCATACGTTTATTATTTTTTAACCAAATCACTACATTTTTATTGGACGAATTAGACGAACTGGTATCTTTTTTAACGTTTATGTCACAATATAATGTTGTATTTGTGTTTTTATTAACAAATAACACATTTTTATCAATAACACGTTGTTTTAAATCACTATTATTATTATTATTATTAGTATTAATACGCGAACGATTTGAATTCGTTTTTGGACTACTATTTGGTTTTATATTATTATTATTATTTAAATTCGTTTTTTCAAGTAATACCTTGTTGTGATGTAAAATGTCGATATTGTCGTTGTGAAAACGCTGTTCTTGATATTGTTTTATTGTTCGTAATTGTTTGATATTTCGATTTGCACTTGTTGTTGATGAACCTGAAAAAAAATAAAAAACAGAATTGTTGGTTATCGCATTACTTAAGCTTTATTGGCAAAACAAAACATACTCGATTTGTTAAAATAAGGAAAAATTAAATTTAATTTTACAAATTAATTAAGGGGAAAGAATGGATGGTAGTCGGGCATCTATCACCCTTTTGTGATATCTCTGAATTATAAGATATGTCTTTTTTATGTATTTATTTACTTCCACCCTTCGTTAAAATTTAAGAAAAATTTTAACAAAAGAGAACAAAAATATGACAAAAAAAAAAAAGGAAAAATAATTTTAAATGTTTCCTTGTGACCATTCAAATTACCACTCAGTCAACGCCAACCAATCAACTTTTAAGCAAAGATTAGATGGGCACTTCAAATTGGTCACAAGCATATTATTTTAAGAAGTTATTATTTTAAAATTTTTCTTAAAAAATTTACAACAAAAATATTTTTATTCCTTAGTTCATATTTTGAAGACCATGACAATTTTTTCATTTAATCACTAAAAAAAATTAAAAATTTAATATACAGAACACCGATAAAAGCGATTTTGGTTACGGTTTTAATAATTGAAAATATAAATGTATTTAAAATTCAAATAAATATTCTAGATACTATAAAAATGTTCTGTATTTATGATGTATTTAAACATTTTTTTCTTTACCGAAGTGAGCACATACTTCGATTTCCCATTTTCCAAAAAAAAAAACAAAACTTGTAGCTTTACTGCACATGTTTACCAGAAAAATGTGAAAAACAATATTAAATTATACCTATATAGAATGCAACACATACGGAGTATATTAATAAGTAACAGTAGTAGTTTTTTTTTATGTGCAGCCTTTTATGTATTGCATTTTTTGTCAGACTTTTTTAACTTAAGTTGTGTTCAAACTCATTTATATAACCATAGAATATGCTATTTAACAGTCAAAACAAAGCATAATCAAATTAGAAAACGAACGTTGAAGAGGTGCCACGAAATATAATGAAAGTTCTTCCAATTTTTTTTGATACGTTCCAAACAGAAAGGCTTAATTTTGAGTTGTGATTATGAAGCATACCACATAATACCGATAACCGTACTGGTTTTCACATTTTAATTGAAATGATGTAAATAAATAAAACTAACATAAAATATTAACGATAAAATAAGTAAAAAATATCGAAACCACCACTTATCCCAAAATCAAATATATATTAGATATTCTAATAAATAAAAATCATGATAAAAAATACGAAACTTAAAAGTAATATAAACAAAAAAAAAACATCGTTTCCTTCGTCTGACTCAATCAAAAAGATTTTATCATATTATATGAATATAAAAAAACGACAAATATGTAAGATTAAGTCTAACGTGAATGCTTGTTACCCATCCAGTGGTAGCAGAGTAGAGTAAAGTACGATTTTTATAAAAGAAAACTTCTCCAGTTTGAAAGATTTTATTTTATTTTATTTTTTTAATGTTTAATTTATTTATTTGCTACATAGATAGATATTATAAGACATATACAATATAGGAAATTCCTATTACGTAGCCAGCGCCTCCAACAAATATTTAGACTAGAAAAATACAGAATAAAGCATATGTATTTGAACAATTGGTTTGAATTAAAATTAGTTTTGTGTTTAAATCTAGTAAGTCCTTTCATTTAATACCCATATTGAGGAAGTTCTGAAAAAGATATATGTAATCAACTATTTTAAAGCGGTTGCAAACTTGGTTGGATTTGTTTATTTTTGTTAACAGCACGGAGATAAAATTTCAATTAGTAAATTTGATCCAAAAAAACAATCAAGGCGAGCTAAAACCGTTTAAGAACGGAGAAGTTGTAAGCTCTCAACAAAACAGCCGGCGGCGCAAATATTACTTGAAAATGTTCGTTGCCGTCGGTGGCCACGGAGGCACTTCTTAAAAATATATATGAATAAAACTAGGTTATTGATAAGATAAATCTTATCTACGATCCTTTAAACAAGTTTGATGTAGGAAATGTAGGAAACATCTTTGTATATTTCAGTCTGTGGAGAATATACTATTTTATTTATAGGTTGCTCTTTTAAACAATTTCTCTTAATAGCTCTGGATGAGGACGCCACCTGAGCGAATACAGGTTTGAGATTTCAGAATTTTTCTTCATATAAAATAATAGTAGTATGGGGACTGGGTGTAACATGAGGTACTTAACGTTTGAAGCTTATTAGAACCAACATTTCCGTGTCTATATACATTTTATTTTAATAATCAAAATGATAAAAGTAGTGTTTTTGTGTTGCGACACTGCCGACTATGACCGTTATGGTGGCAGTGTTTCATGTTCAAAAACAATCATGATTTGTCAATTGGTTTTTGATATAAGATGGGAACCCTAACTTACCCGTCTTGTCACTCTTGCCTCTAGAATCTATTTCCTCTTTCCTATGTCTCGTAAAATTCATTAATTCTCACCAATAATAAAATAACTGTTGTTTTTTACTATATAAAATCCATATTCATTCATTTTTAAGCATTACACACCCTGTAGGGAACAAGTCAAAATAATAGGATATGACATACGAAGGGAAGAAGAAGGATTGCAACTATGACTGACATTTTAAGGAAGTATCGGCAAAGTTTATTTGTTTAATTCATAATTTTTGAAAAAATTAGCTTAAAAATATGAAGTTTTCAGCTATAATTATCATTAAATCCATAAAAAATAACTTAATTTACTACAGTTGCTATTTTTAGCAACTTCTTAAAATAATAAGGATTAATTAATTTAAAAATAATTTAAAATTTTATTCAAAAAATATCAAGATGATGTAATATTTATTACTGACACGCTATCTCTTTAGCTAAACTCATTAAACTGATTATTGCCGGTGTTTAAAAATGGCGCAAACGGTCGATGTGATAATAGAAAAGGAAATTATAAACTTGTGGTAAATACGATGAAAAAATTCATTCTAAACTTTCTTCTAAACAAATTATGTGTGTTGCCCGAAACGTGAATATTATTGAATTAAATGAGTGATCACTGAAAATAAATTATATGACCAATGACCAATAATTCTACGATTTAAAATTGATCAATTATTTTACAAAAATTGTCATTCCTATACATAATGTTTTTAAAAAAAAATCAATAAACTAAAAGAATGGACGTATTTTCTTGTAGAAGTTCTAAGTACAATGTATTCAATTCAGTAAATATTATAGTAAATACCTCTAATGCTTTTGAAAACTATTCACTGATTTTATGTTATATTACATATAATATAAATATAAAGTCAGTTTTCATTTCGTCTGAAAATATGTATTCTATTCAATTCAATTCTTGTCCATATTCATAGACACAAATACAGTAATCTGAAGTTAATATTAAATCGGGTTATTGTACAAAAAATATTTGATACATAAGATTGTTGGAAAAACAAATTTTTTTATAAACAAAATTTTGACCATAAATAAAATTCAAAAATTTTTCATAGAAGTTTTAAAGGACACAGTATCGTATATTTTGTTCGTGGTATAATAATTATAATATAGTATTTTTATACTATAAGTATTTGTATAATAATATAATATAATTTTGTTTGAGTCCAAGTAAACTCTTTACTTCAAACAAAAACAGCTCTAGTAAAACAATAATTTTGGCGAGACACTTAAATATATTGAAGACCCTTTTTGGTATTCAAAGCATTCATAGAATAGCCTTATTAGTCCATTTTCATGTGGATGTCAGAACGACTGTCCGTCTTCAGGCCAAATCGAAAATAGACAGCGAGTTGAAATTTCGATATCATATCCTGAACCTAAAAAGTAAGTTAAATAAGTAGTTGAAGGAGCAAGTCGGTCGATTGAATCTAATGGAAACGTGGACCAACTTTTTTAACCCATATAAAAGGCCAAAGGACAAAAAATGATAGTTCCTTTGAAACACCTCTTCTTTGAAATATTTTTTTCTTAAACGATTTTGCCACCACTTTAAATTCATCCAATCAACACGTATAATAGGCTATAGGACAACATTTAAAATAAACTAAAAAACACATATTATAATTTATTTAAACTAAATTATTTATTAGCTTTTAGCAAAAAACGCTTAACAAAATTTAATAATTTTTTTTTTTAATTCTATCTTGCACGGAAACGCACGCCCTGTGATTGGTTACAGCTCTGATGATGTCACTCTCTAGGAAACTATATTGCATACCTGACATGCTGTACTGTCTTGTTGTATTTATATGAACTGGCTTACTAGCGTTCTACGTCACACGTACCACATGACAAACGTCATTACAGAAATATCGTTTTTCGTATTGTTTTGAAAATATAAGTTTTATTGGTAAAAGAGACTTGAAATGATTTCCAAAAATTAGCCAAATAGCGTATTATAAAGTATAATATATATTAATACGCAAACAAGACTTTATGAATCCGTTTATTTAGTATTTATTATAACATAAGGTGAACGAAAGTTATACCTTTCGAAAAGTTCTATGCCAAAAGATGTAGAGTGTTAAAATATTGTTGTTTATTCCCGTTAACTCGGTCGAAAATCAAAATCAATTTTTACTTGATTATAAATATAGGCGTTCTAGAATTCTATTTTTGCGAACAAGGCTGGAATTTTTAAGAAATCCAAGATCATTCTTAAAGTATAATTGTGAATACGGTGTATAGACAACATCAAGAATAATACAACAATAGATATTATATATATTTATACATAAAACAAAAAGCTTTAACTTTTATAGTAAGATGGACTTTAAAACAGAAAAGACGATTTTCATTCAAAGCATTTGATATTCTAAGAGAAAGCGATTATTTGCAATGTCCGAAAATAGAAACCCAATCTGTAAATATCACAATTTCTTCATGAAATAAATATTGTATTTTCGACAATAAAAATTAACGTTCAAGATGCAATTCGTGTTAAAACTAAAACAATTCCTCTTAAGCAGCTGTTGATTTGTAAAAAAGTTTGACACAGCATATTAAAGAGGATTTGAAACATTTCCAATTATCGCGAAATTCCAGTTATTGTCATATAATTTGGCACGATATTATGATCAAGTTGTTACTAAACTACACAGCTTTGTGTAAAAAAGCTTTTAACTTAACTGTTCAATAAACTATACTTTTTAATTTAAAGTCATTTCACCACAAATATGCAGAAATATGGTCTATTCTTATTGTCTTAAACAAAAAATATTACAAATTTTTGGATTATTGAATAAATGGATTAAAACTATTTTTTTATGAATGAACACATTTTACGAAAGATGTAGGTGTGTCAAATTTGGATCATATCACCTAGACTAGTTTGAATAGGAAAACAATGTGATCGTTAGGAGAGAGTATGGAGAAATTGTTGTTCTATCTTATTCCATCATCATTCATCATTTTGTCGTTATATAGAAAACAATTTTAGTTTATATTTTTTGTTTTTTTATTTTTAGCGAAGAATATTCTAATCTAGAAAAATAAGCCATTGGTGTTGCACCATGACAGAATTAAATGTATCTTTATAATTTACATTTTAATGTGTTTTTTTTTCCATTTCTAAGTATCTATTCCGCTTATTGCAAACGGCCCAAAAATATAGGCTATGGAATACATTTTATATAGATCTTCACATTTTCAAGATTAAAAATACACCCATTTCCACATCACTGATATGCAATATGGTGGAACATTTTCAAATTTGATGAGTTTACGCAGCTCCTTAAACGAGCTAAGTTAAAGTATTAAATTAATTTTATTCGTCGTTGATTTCATATGTATATTATATACATTCATAATTGCTTTGAGTCTTAAGGAATTAGAATTTAGTATTTTTATGGTAAACATTTTATTTTAATTTTATAAATATAAAAATAAAACAAAAACACAGGGGACTATGTTTGAAATAATAAACGACATTTTATTTCTAGCGTTGTCTCAAAATTTATTATTGTTTCTTCCGACTTTCATAAAAGTTGTATTGCTAAATTAGGCAGTTTTTTTATTCCAATATTATTTGTATTATATTGATTTTTATTCAGGCGTGATTTGTTTATTTTGTATTATATGATAATGAAAACATATATTCTAACGCATAAAATTGAGTCCCTATTCGCTCCTGATTTAATTGACAGGATGTAGATTAGCAAGGATGGTATTTGTGAATGTACAGACAGTGTTGTATTTGTTAAATTAATCATTCAAGAAACTGAGTAATAGATAGATATCAAGAAATACAAGGCATTTTATTTCTAGCGATGTTTCAAAATTTATAATTTTTTCTTCAGACTTTCATAAAAGTTGTATTATAAAATTATACATTTTTTTACACAAAAATTATTTCTTTTATATAATTTTTATTCCATCATGATTAATTTTAATAAATACATTCTATCACATAAAAGTGACCCTAACCTTATCGCTACTGATTGAATTGACAGGATATAGATTAATAGAGAAGGTATTTATGAATATGCAAGCAGTGAACTATGTGTTAAGTTAATTACTAAAGAAAATCATAAAAGAGTACGAAATAATAGATTTCAAGAATTACAAATATATGTTAATGACCGAAGAAGAACTTAAAAAATTTCCTCTTCTATGAATAATGGAGTTGTACAAATTAAAAAAAATTTTTAGAAAGTTTTCTTCAATCATTATCATGGAATTCCACAAATAAATTAGAAATGTATGTTTTGATAACACAAACATATATTATTTATATCCATTTATTACCATTAATATTAATTTGTCTTTTTAAGTTGAGGTAGGCGAAATATATTGTTTGGCGCATATCATTTTTTTTTACACAAAATATTAGTTAATTTTTAACGTGCGAACAAAAATGAGTCATGGCAACTAATAACCATATAATATTCATTAAATAAAATGTTTTTAACACATGTTTTATTCACTTCAATAAATAATTTTTGATGATAATGTTATATAAAGAATAATATATAATTTAATATATATATATGTGTGTAGTAAAGTATGGAATGCAGACATTCTATAGAATTTCTAATCATTTTATAAAATGCTGCTATTTTTATACTCAATGTACATAATATATAAGAGTATATTAATTTTCGTCTAAAGTTTGTAACGCTAGGAAATATTAACCACAGAAACAAAATTTTTGACCCATACTGACGAAACGTAATTACCGATCTCAACCGATCACAAAAGTTAAGCAACAACAGACACAGTCAGAACATGGATGGGTGAACATCTAGGATTGATGTATAATACTGTTGTATAGATTGAATATATACTCACTGTAGTCACTATATAACTATAATAATTGAAAAGTTACTTAAAATAAAAAAAACAAATTTTGGTATAAGTGTTCATAGAAACTCAAAATAAGTTCATTTCCAGTTGTACGCCCTGCGTGTAACAGAGTGTGTAATGTTTTTCTTATGTTGATATAGTTTATAATTTATGTACAATTTTTTTATAAATATTAGCATTATCCAGTCTTTCCCTATATAAACTAGAAGAGTGTCAAATTTCATACTTTTCCATCCGCTCAATTTTCGTAAAAGTGGGTGCAAAGTTGTTTTTCGACTAATTAATATATAGATAAATAGACTAAAATTCATTAAACTATATTTGAAAGTAAAGATAGTTCAAATTTCTATTTTTAAATTAAATTAAAAATTTCATTTCTGTTACCCCCTATTGGTATAAGAAGTAAATATATTCGTGTGTGTGTTTGACATTTTATAAAATACTAATTAAATATTATTTTATAGATGATGCATGAACATTTTCGACATTCGATTAAATATCTAGAGAATTTCTATAAAGCCTATATTAATATACTTTACCATTCACATATAATAATAATAACAACATAAGAATGTCTATTATATTAAAGCCATTAAATAAACAACCAAATATATTAATAATATTTTCATTCTAACATGAAAAACAAGCGTATCATTAACATAAATAAACATTACATATCGTGACCATAAAATTATTCTAGTTTCCTGTATTTTATTCATACCATTACTTACATTTCTATTCCACTCGTAGATAATTTAGCAGAAGTTGTAGAATAAAATGTATTATTATTACTACATGGGTAAATGAATTATAAATATATCCAATGTTGTTGGATTTATATACATAACATTATATTTTTAGGTATCTTTGTACCAATCAAAATATCTATCATGCTGTGAAGTTATTTAAAAATACATTACCAATAATGGACACAAAACTTGTTCCTGTTATTCGAATATGATCACTTGAGGCGCAGTACTAGAATAGAAATTAGTAGATAATTATCCGAAATTTTAGTATGTTATATTTAACGAAATATTATATAAAACAAAAATTTGTGTACCTTGCCGATCATTTAAGAAAGTAATTATTGTTTAAAAACACAATAGATAATCTTAAAATAAGTTTGTTAATTAAGGTTATTTAGTGTATTTTTAATTAATAAATACTCTCTTATTGATCGGCAAGGTACACTAATTTTTGTTTTATTCGATATGTTTTCTTGACTATAACATATTATAAATTCGGATCATTATCTGATAATTTTTTTTTCTATTAATGACAAGGGAACTATATTTTTATATAATGAAATTGTTTTTATAAGATAAATGTTTTTTCTATATTTCAATCGAATTTTCTGTACCGTTAAGCTGACAAAGCAAATTTCATTTTTTCTCATTTTCCCTACCTTTTAATATTCAAAATAATCACTTCAACAAAATTCTCTGATTTAAAACTACAACATAAATATAAACTTTAGAATGATTATTTTGGAAATTTATAATTACTGTGATGGTCAAAAGAAGCTCAAATGTTAAATTAAGAATAGAAAATTTCGTGAATGTAAATGTGTCTTCAAAATTTCACTCATATTATTAGAAAAGACGTAGGATTCGAGTGCTATTCAGAGAACGCATTCGAAAGTTCGACACTGTCTAATTAATTTATCTATTTTAATAAAATAATGTCGTATTAATATGAATTAAATGTGAGGCCCAAGTATTGATCCTAATGGCTCATAGGCATCTACCGCGAGGGAGTATAAATAATTTTTTATATTGATAACTAGAGTTTTTGGCCAGATAAGCAGAATATATGGTACCAAACTATTTCCAAAACAATAATTTCTTGTTTAGCAGTATCATATATATTTCCAATTTAGATGGAAAAATATATTCTAATGACATGGGTCAATGCACTCGAAGTAAAACTGTGCTGGTTTTATATAAACGATTATTTTTAGATACCATTCCTATACACAAATATCAATCCTAGTCACAATTTATCATTTTGAAAATCGTAAACATATAGCAAATATTAGGATTCATTGTTATTTTATTATGAATATAGGTTAATGAATTTATGTTTTCTAAATTTTTTAAATAGACATTTATTTCGACTGTCATTTCGTTGAGAAATCAACATTTAATATTTCTAAATAATTAAGATTTTGATTCTCATTATTTTTTTCTAGTAAAATATATAGCAACTCTTGAGAAATAAATATAAAAAAATAAACCCAGAGAATATGAACTCACAGCATAAATTACTGTACCTCGAAATTTAGCTGCCTCATGCATCACATGAAGCATTATCAAGATACAGTGTCTAAGCCGGTAAGATAAGAAGTCTAAAAAGAAAATAGTATTTTCTTATAACGAATGCGAGAACTAGGAATAATTTTTTTTTAAATTTATCGATAAAAGACTAAAACTGTAATATGGATTTACAGATTAAACAATAGTCAAATTTAAAATATTACAAGTATTTTTTTCGATTCTTTTGGTATTTCCTTAGAATATTTCTATGAAAATCAAAAATTGTTTTTTTAAAGATATTTTTGTGCCAAACAATACACAAAATATACCAAAGTATATTTTGAAAACCATGAAGCTAATCGTTAAGAATTGCAAGGAAGCAATTAGTTTTAAATTTTTTTGAATTTTTGTTGTTTTTTTTTCTTTTATGAAATTGAAAATTTTTTTAATTACTACTCTAATTTCAAACGAAAAACATGGGATGCATGTAGTAGATAATTGATACAATAATAGTTCAATTAATGCTGCAACATGCGCTTCTTCTTTTTCCACATTTCCATGCATTACAATCCACTTCTGAGCGATGACCTACATTTCAGGGTATCTTATTATTCGGGAAATTAATTAAAATCAATTACAAAATTCCACCATACAAATATACAAGCAAGCGAATTATGTTAATATGGTAAAAACAAACAAAAATACTTCTAATGTCGATGGCTATAACTCGAAAATAATACCACGATACTCAGAATGAAATGTTTTTCATTATTTTGAAAATTATGTATTTTTAAAACACTATGTATATAATAGAAACACATATAAATCCACCACTTATAGTCCGGGATATAGCGTTGCTTTTTTCATGGTGATTTCAGGCCGATGAATTTTCGATTTTATTCAAAGTTTATATGAAGTTGATAGTGGCGGTTCAGCAGGGGCACTAATAAGTGGACTAATAACAAGATAGAGGAATAATAAAATATATTTCAGGTAGCTTGAAATTAATAATAAGGATAGTTTCAATAATGTAGTAAATAAAAATTATCGCAGAATATTTACGGGTGGAATAATTGTTAGCTGAATATGACATTTGATTTCCTTAGATGGAGATTGCATGGCTACTAAGCAGAAATTTTTATCCCTCCCGTCCACCCTCTCGAATCTTACTGACTTTGATAATAGTGTATGACTGTTAATAAACATTCAATTTCAACATGAATTAATCGACTTGAAATGATTGTGTTATTTGTAACGCTACCTTCCGTACTATTACGGAAATAAAAAACCGCGAAACATGATATCTTAAAGAAACCTACCCTGCTACCGTTTACATAACATAAGTAAATCGACTTTTCTGTTACTTTATTACCACCCTTATGTTTTTTGTTTTGTTTTATTTCGTTAATGCATCTTTCGTTGTAAATGGATACTTTTTTTTTCTCTACTACCCTTCTAATAACATTTACTTTTTCTTTTTTTTTTTATTCAACCTGTCAAAACAACCAACATTTTTAAGATTTAATATATTATTATTAATTTCATATTATTATCACCACTTTTAGTTTTTCATTTGAAGTGTTTTTGTAAAAAACAAATGAGAAATAAATTTCATTTTGATAATTAAAATAAATAAATTTATTTTTCGAAATAATAGAGATTAAAAAAATTAAATAATTAAAAACACTTTGAAAAAAAAAGGTACGAGTGGTGGTTTGGTTTTGTTTTATGTTATCAATATAATATATATGTTATATAACATATTATTTAGAGGATTTAATTCAACATTTTATGTGGTTAAATTAACATTTTATTACACACATCTATATATAAAAACTTTTTGTGTTTTTGAACATTATGGTTTTTTGGAAAATCTTTTTGGTAAATATTTAAATTTTATAATTATTATTTTTTCAAAAAAAAAAAATTTTTACTTTGTTTCACTTTTTGATTAAAAATATTATTGTTTGCAACACGAAAAACGAAATTAAATTAAATTGTTATTTTCTCTAATACAAAAAGATATTTTGTGTTTGAGTATATAATTGGATACAAGACTATGCTTTACAATTAAGATTTTCACAAATAGCGATTAGGCGAGTAATGCACTTTTGAAGTCGAAGTCTGTTCGGTAAAGAACACTGACCATCCGGCTTCTAACTTTGTATAAATTTCATAAAATATATTTAGGATATATTACAATAAATAGAAACCTTGATTGTTTATATTTTATTATCTTAGTTTTTGAATCAGTATAATCAAAATTGCGAGTACAAGATGTACTGAAAAACTTAAAAATTAAAAAACACATATCTAAAATCTCTTATCTTTCATAAAAACAAATCAAATTTGACGCATACTCAAACGCCTTCTTTAATTGTTTTTCAATTTTTTTCTGTGATCGACTTGACCAACTAATTGGGTAGTTACCCTAATCACTAAAGTCGGTGCAACTCTTGTTGGGATCTAAAAAATGTATATAATTTTGTTAACTAGAATATCATATACATTTACTTTAACTTTATTATTCGAATTGATCTGATATCAATATATTTTATAAAAACATTAACTTTATTTTTTATAGTATAATTGAATCAAATATAGCTTAAGTTTTTATTAAAATCTGCAATATTGAATAGTTTAATTGACGTATTATTTATTGATTTTTGTGCGTGGCATTTCGTATAATAGACAATATAAACTTTTAATTTATTTATATGGTTACAATTTCTTATAAAAGACCATTTAAAATATTTTATTTATATATTGTAAATTTTATACGAAAACCTCTAAAAAGTTATCACGTACATAAAACAGTTGAATATTGCAAGTAGATGTCATGATTTTTACACTAAATTGAAATTGACATTTTAAAAATTCACATATCAATATCGTTATTAGAAGTTATTTGTAAAAAATGTAATCTGATAACGATTTTTACCAAAATTGGCTATTAAAATTAAATATTTTCGTTATTTAGCCAACAATTTGATTATTTATTTTTTTTTTTTTTAATTAATGCCGACAAGTTAGCTTACATTATAGAAAATAAATTAAACTATAAATATTTTCTGATCACATATTCTTCATGTCTAGATCTTACTCCTAAAGATCAAATTCGGTTAGCTTTTTCCATTTTATATAATTTTAATTTCTTGATTTTCAATATCCGGTGAGGATGTGTGTAAAATAATTAATTAATTATTATTTATCCTAAATAATTATTCGTTTTATTAATTATAAAATACCAACATTAAAAACGGGTGTAAAATTGATTGTCAATTCGATTTGGATGAGGTCTTGATTAAGCATTAAGCATTTAAAATTCTTTGGAATGAATACTGATCACATTTTAATAATAACTCATGATTCAAAAAAGGAATCAGGCAAGATTGTCTTTTTTCAAATTTTGCCACAGATTATTTCGAAAATTCAGGTTTTGGTAAAAACATCACGTGTTTGCTAACAATAAGAAACAAATATTTATTTTTACAATGAAAAGGATTATTAAGAAAAGTTTTTCGGCAGTAATAGCAAAACTAAAAAATGAATCAGTAAATTAAGATTAAATTAAGAGAGTAATTTTTAATTGATCGGCAAGGTATCCAAATTTTTATAAAATAATACGTTTCGTTAACTATAACATACTAAAACTTCGGTTCATTGTCTACAAAGTTATTTTTTCTATTACTTTCGAGAGAGATTCCTTAAGTTTTTTGCTGTTCGGTTAGACCCCTTACTGACGTAATGTAATTACCGATCTCAATCGATCACCAAAGTTAAGCAACAACAGACACAGTTAGAATACAGAGAACATCTAGGATTGCTGTGTACTCTTGGTGTATAGATTGAATATATACTTACTGTAGTCACTATATAACTATAATAGTTGAAAAAATTGAAAAATGACTAAAATAAAAAATTAAAATAAAAATAAAAATAAAGTCAAATAATTTAAGTAACTTCTAGATATTGTCATAACTGGAATTTGATCCCGGTAGAATCAAACTTTTGATTAAAAAATGTATATTTTATTAAAGTCACTTTTTACATATGTATCATAGGGATTTTCAATAATCTTCAAGCATACAAACATATATTTATTAATTAAATATTATGGTTAACAATTAAATAAATTTTATTGCATATTATAAAATTTATCATTTATTTTATATAAACGAGTTTCGAGTATATAAATATATATATATATATATATACTACAGAAAGTAATTCGAAAGTAAAATATAATATTCGTTGATCCTAAGTAAATACTACACAAATGTATTATTTAATTTAAAGAATGAATGAATATATGTATATATATATATATATATATATATATATATATATATATATATATATATATATATATACTGACAAATATTGAGTTGTATAAATGGATTTATATATCGAGTGTTTTTTAATGGTTCACATTTGTATTGAGTGATTCATAAATACAGTTCTTCAGAGGCTAATTTAGCCCAATCCCATGTGACGTCTATTTGCTTTACGAAAGTGATTTTAAAAATTTTAAATTATAGTTTACAAAATCAAATAATTAGTCAAATTTTATTATTTTACATAATATTTTTCATTTCATAGTAATCTCAAACATTGATATCATTGAAACTCATTGATTATATCATTGAATATCATTGAATCATTGAATTGTCAATGAATTAGTTACAACTAACCTTCTATAGAACTTATGGATGTTCCCAATAAAAATCAGTTTTCTAAGAATCTTTTAGAAAATTTAAATACACATACTTAGAAGTCTCCTCTAAACGGAATTTTTTTTTCATAACTTGCAGCACTAATTTTTGAAAAATTATCAATTAAAATTTGCATATTTAACACGTAGTTCTTATTATGGTCGATCTTGCAGAGAACGATTTATTAGATATCAAAAAGTATAAATATAATTGAAGGTCTAACAATTTTATATCTATGAGATAATTATGACAAACGGTATTTGGTAAAAATTTTTATGAATCTTATCGTGTTAAAATTTGATTACTTTTTTAATTAATAATGAAATATATCTGAAATGTACTTATATTCACAACAAAACTTTAAATTTTAATGCTTCTTGGCATTTTTGTTTGCTAAAATTTATGGATTTAAAAACAGTGACTCACTAGACACGGACCTCGCGGAGCTAAGCGGAAATCTGCCTCTGGAGTCCTCACGTTATTTAATAATGTGTTTTGAAGAGCTATTATGAGTTTTAAAAACATACTGAATTGATAAATAATATAATATGTAAATTTTAATTAATAATTTCTTAATAGAAACTCAAGAACGCCTGTTTAGTTCACCAACAACAAATTAAATATCTGGCGCAAGTTATTGACTTTTTCACCTAGTACAAATAAAATAAATATAAAATAGAATATTATAGCCAAAAAAATTAATCGGAATCAGATCGCAATAAACAGTAATGATTATAGAACAGCTTATAAACCACTCTTCTAGATTTTAATTGAATTTCCGAATATGATGAATTTCTGATATAGTAAATTAAAATATTTTACGTTAGTTTAAAAAATGTTTTATCAAAAATATTTAAAGTCATTTAAATGCATATGTAATATATATAAGCTTATCAATCTAAAACTTAACCTTGATGGAAGGGAATTTTTTCTCTAAAGGAAATAATAATAATAATAAAATGAGGTTTATAACCTACGTTTTTTTAGACATATTTGCCTATTATAGACGCCACCCATATCATTATTTTTATTCATTATTTACTTTAAACTAAAATTAAATCGATTTTATACATACAATTAAATTTATGATTTAGGTGGAGCCGGTTTGTTCGTTCTTATCCAACGCAACTACAGACCGTCCCGCGTTTATTATAATTACTCCGACTGTCGCTTTTTGGATTTGAAACTGCAATCTCCAAGTCTTAGCAGTGAAATGGTTATTAAATTTAAACTGAATAAAAAATAGATAGTATCTAAAAAAAATTTTTATCGAGTGAATTGGTTAAATGAACTTGCAAAATAAAAAATCTGCAAATTCATTATTTTAAAATCATTTCTTGTAACACTCTGTATAGATATTATACATTTCTATTCGAATTGTTTTAACGGAAAATTATTGAGGCAAAAGACTTAGATATAATGTCGATTATTATGATTGTAAGTAAGTATTTAAATTTAAAACAACGAACCAAACCAACCCAACACAACCAGCAGCCACACAATGTTGAGCTAGTTAGTTTAGCTCTTACTGTATTTAAATTTTATGCATTGTATGTAGATGTTATTATAAAGTTGAGATTACTTTATAGTATATACTGTGTGGCTCATTCACTACGTCATGTGGATAGTGTTTTGAAGTAGATACAATGGTTCTTCTAATTTTTATTCTCAAAATGCATTGCTTGAAAAAAATTTGAGATCCTTCAAGTTAATGATTTCTTTGAAAATACACTGAAAGTTCTGTCCAATGTATACAGAACTAGAGTATGTATACTAACTACCTAGTAAACTGAGAAGTCATGAGCAAAGCAAGCAAGACAAAGACCGAAACAATCTTGATATTGGTGTTCCATACTTTGTCTTGGTCTAGGTCTTAGATAAATACTTCAAGTCTTGGCCTTAGTCTAGGTCTCGGTCTTAATTGGTCTTGCATATTTGTTCTAATACTTACGGTGTTTTTTTATTTTATAATTTTTCTAAGCGTTATCATTATGAAGAATATTAATAATTAACTCATAAAACGGTTTATTTCATTGCAAACATAATAATCTTTATGACTGCAACTCTTCAGAGTCGTAAATTTGTAATAAGTGCAAACCCAACTACTGTCTGTACATGAGTGCAAACTCAATTACTTCCTGAATAAAGAGACAAACTAATGCGTTTTAATTTCTCTTGTGTCTTGTTGCATGTTGCATGTTGCATGTTGCATGCGTGTCTCTCGTTTGTTTGTTATGATTTTGAAGTGCTATGTTTATTATTGATCGTTTTTTATTTAGCTCAAATGTGGCTACCTAATACTCGCATTCAATACATACAAAAAGTAATTTAATATAACGCATACAAGGCATCAGTTCTTCATGAAGAGTCTGCTGTTTTTTTTTTGGCTTGGACTTGCATTTAGTTCTGGTCTTGCATACTCGAACTTGGTTAAGGTCTCGGTCTTGCTTTTTCAGTCTTTATCTTGGCCGGGTGTATAGATAATCTCGATCTTGGTCTTGTGAAAAAAATGAGTTGAAATTCGGATCTTGCTTGAACAAATACTTTTATGAATAAGTAATTTTATGAATAGTTCAAAGTATATGGACATTTAAATTTAAGTAAAAAAGAAGGGATCACTTGCGAGCACTGTATCACCCACCCAGATCTATCGGCACCGACCATACCAAATGTATAAAATAAAAAATTTGTTTAGTACTTAAATCAGATATAAATCTAATTAAAACGCATATAAATTGTAGGTGCTGTGCCGTTAATTTTAATAAAAAACTGAAAGAAATAAATAGCAATTATAACTTTTCAACAGAAAGTTAAAGTTTTGAGCAGTCTTGAAAATAAATAAATATCTTCAAACAAAAACGTAGTAAAAAAATCTATTTATAATAAATAATTATGGTAGTTTTTTTACATATATCAACATGATTTATCAAACATATTTTTTTAATTATTGAAAGACAATTAAATATTTAAATCAAGGCTACTTTAGTTATAAAATTATTTTTAATGTTTCTGACGGATCTCTGTGAATTATATTAAAACAATATTCTTGTGTATAAAAAAAAATACAAACATTAATAAATCGACAGCTATTATTACAATAATATTATATAATTTATGAAATTCATCTGAAATAAAATATTTATTTGCACATACAAGTAAGTGATTTATATCTAAAATAAGTCTTTGCATATTTATAGTGTTTATATTATTGATGTATAAGAGTAATTTTTGTTATTATTAGAAAAAAGGCCTTATTCCTTTAAATAAATATATAAATAGTATAAAAAAGCTGTAATTTAATTATTTTATTATCTTCAATGCTAAAAATATAATTTTTTACCATTACAAAGCGCAAGAAAAGTTATTGTTGTCTACAAATGTCATTTCGATTTGCTAGACTGTAGACAATGATACGATACGCTGTAGACAATGAGGCTAACCCTTACATCTCCACTATTTACCAAAAATTTATTAAGTATTCAGTAGTTTTGATGTTTTTAGAATTTATCTGAATGTTTTAACAGACAAATCGCTAAGCAAATCGATATGGAAAATAACATAAAATAGTTTGAATTAGTTTTACGTAAAATAACCCAATACGCACTTTCAAAATAACACGGAAAATAATTGACCGGTTTCTAATTTGGATGCAATTTGGTAACCGACTTTATTTCATTCAGCAAATAATTGTTTGATTTGGGCATCAGAGGCTCTGTAATTATAAATTTTCTAAATTATTATTTAGTTTCCAATATGTTGTAAGTTTATATTTATAATAGTTAAGTGAGTCTAATTTTCTCTTTCTGGTAAGCAGATGAGATCTGCCGCTCACGGAGCTACTAGTATTATTTTAATGAAATTCCACCTTGAGGTATTCCAATACTTACATTATCACAGGGAATTCTTCGAATTTGAGTATATACATAATTAATGATTCAGTTTATTAATAATTAATGCTGTAGAAATAATCGTTATTTCTAGAACAAAATATGGTTAAACTTGAAATGGGATACACTGTATATGTATAAAGTATTTTAGTTATATTAGTTACTATAAACAAAGATAGCGAATATATTTAACTTAACTACTTTATATATATTATAAGATATATTTGTAAATGTGTAGTGGGATAACAATGTGTTTATAAAATGATTCGACCAATATATAACGATTATGGGAAATTTAAAAAAAAAAAGTGTATGTGTCCAATTCACACACGGCAAAAGTGAAACTTTTGAAAAGAAGCCTACAAGATATTGATATGGCATACTTGCAAAAATAATTTATTAGTGAGCTTAAAATATTAACAATTATACTAAATATGTGTAATATGCAGTCACACACACATGTATTAAACACATATTTACATATCCACATCAGCATTGATACACACTCTACGAAGCATAGCACAAAGAGGAGACTGAGAATATAAATTAATGTGAAATGTATTCTATCTCATTCTCTCGCCGACTTAATCCAATTCATTTATGTGTTTATTTCTTTATCGTGACTTTTTTTCGTTTCATCGAATTTCAAATCACAACAACTCTAAACAAGTTTCACTTCAAAAATTTGATTGATAATCTATACACCCTATACACTAGCTAATGAAACTTCACTCTGATAAAGTGTTTAGCTATCCACTATAAATAGAATAGGCTAAAATTTGAATCATAAAAAGGGTAATATCTATTACGCTCGAGTTAGGAAAACATGTGACCGTTTCCACTCAATTTGAGAATCTATAATGAAAATTTCACTTGTAAGAGGTGTTTTCGAGAAAATGTATATTTGTTTGTTTGTCTGTTAGAATATTTTCCCAATTTAACAAATCATTTTAGCTAAATCAAGAAAATTTAACGCTTAAAAACGAAGAGATTTGAAGGTTGGAATTTAAGGTACTATACAAATTTTTAAGTGCTCAAATTTTCCATATAACATTCTGTATAAACTCAATTTTAAATGTTAATAACTTCATTCCATAAGAGACTGAATTTAATATATATATATATAATACAAATTTTGTTGTATATATACTATAGGCTACAGTACATATTAGTGTAAATTGTGCCAGAAACATTTGTGAAGTAATATTTTTATTAAAATAAAATATACTTATTGACATAGAAATTCCGCGTGATGATAAATTGAATAGCTAGGTGTGTGTTCCGAATGGTTTGACCTATTGAGTTGAAATTTGGGTATTAAGTGAAAAACATTAGTTGAAATTTTTACTGGATAATTTAGTAAAGTTTTCAGTGATGGTCATCTAATTCATTTCTTTTACGAGTTTCATTTTTCATTGTCTTCTCATTTTTCCATCGATCAATAACGAATTATATATATAAAAGACTTCAAAACAAGATATCTACACTTGTCCTTCACAGTTTCGTATCATTCACAGATTCAGTACAGCTTCTGTCATAAACAATACTTTTGTTGCAATTTGAATAATAGCATATTTTATTATGTATTAATGGGGGAATATACAAACCATCGAAGAAACAAGGCTACGACGTATTGTAACTGAACGGACATTCAACAGAGTTCTGTAAATAGGACAGATTATTTTAACTATCTGAATTGTCCTTAATACGTACTGTGGTATATATTATACATAATATATGTTAAAGTATACATACATTTATTATAAAATTAGATAGTCTCTTTCGTTCATACACTATCATCCTATCACTTATATAAAACTTTATCTAAGTCGTTTAAGATAAATAGTTTATACAAATTAGTATATAATGTGTATTGGTACCTACCTAGTTGTTTAGATTATTACGAATTCTAATTCTAATTATGATTTATTTTATTCTAATCTGCATTATTACGTTCAGAAGTTTCACTAAGAGAACACTCAAGGGAAATGAGACTCAAGAACTACTGTCCAACTTGTCCGATTACGAGTGATAGTTTTTAATATTATTCAAGATAGTTTTTAATATTATTTCCGAAACTTTTTAATCCGTTACGGTCACATGGCATCCAGTGGAATGGGTCATTCAGAAGCACTGATGCCGTGATATGACGCTCGCAAAGAAATTCTGAAATAAAAACTATAATATTATAAAGTAAGCACCAAATGTTTTAGGTGCTTTTATGTAGTGCCTTCAATACATCAATTTAATCAAAAGTACCAAAAAAAATCCAAGCAATATGCTAGCTAGAAACTTTTCTGCATTGATTAATAATTGGCGGATTTTTTTGATAACTGTAATTAAATTGATTTTTTGAACAAACCAAACCATACCATAAAAGTACCTAATTCTGGTACTAATCATATATTATAAGAGCTATTTTTTCACATTGCTCTGTCAACGTTATTTCACGACAAGTAGTGTATTATAATGACACAATATTAATTAATAATTTGAGCACGTGATTGACATTTCTCATCAATTTATTAGTAATTATTGTGTAATAATTATTGAAAAAAATAACACCTCAAATGTAGGCTTAATAAAAGCAGCAATAAAAAAAAATTCTTTATCTTTCTTCATAATGGTATTTACATTTTAAAGATATTTCTGGAACAATTTTTATTTTAACATATAAACAAGAGTATTCCCATGGGATAACAACAAATTATAATAAGTTGTACTTACGTATAATTCTAAATAAATTTTCATTTTAAAATGTGTAACTATATATTATTCATTTAATAATAATACACCGTATGTATTATATCTTCTACTCACTTGAATTTACATTTTACTCCATTGTACAAAGTATATAAAAATTCGTTGTTACCCTTTAAATTTTCATTTAGAACAACACTGAGTTATTTCTAATCTGGAATCCAGAATACTAATAATATACTTCATATACTTCAACATTACTAATATACTAAATTTCTTTTTTTCGATAATGCGCTCAACTTGTGCCCTTTTAGATATCCTAGCAAGAAATTCTGCTCAGAATAAAATATAATTTACGGCAATTATTTTATGTCAAAAGTTGATATGAAATGTTGATATTCCTGCAACACTAACAGAAATACTAAATTTCATATTATAACCACTTCTGCAAACGAGAATGTTTCAGTGCAAATAATGTTGTCACTTATCAAAAAAGTGTAAGAAAAATGTGTCAAATTCGTCTAATTTCTAGATTATTTCTAAGTAAAACTATTTGCAGTATCGACTTATAGTTTATGAAATTTATTTTTAATAAAGTAAATTACAAAATATTAGCAAATGTTTTAACGTTTAAGGTAATCTTCAGAACAATACGTCAGAATCTAAGTCATTTACAGAATTGTTCTGAAGATGATCTTAAAGATTGAAACAATTGTTAATATTTTATTTTATTTAAAATAAATTTCATATAATATAAGTGAATACTACTGCTAATAATTTTTTGTTATTAAATAAATTTTTGAATCAAATAGACTGTTGTGACTTCCATTTGAGTGCATGTGATTACTATTGAAATATTTATTTTGACAATCCCCAATTATCATTTTTAATCTTTTCATACCGTACAAGGCAGTCATGTGGTTTCTATAGTAGATTTTCTTACATTGTAAGTTAGATATTAAAATAACAGCATATATAACACTTGTATTTTTACAATTTGTAAACAAATATTTTTATTTATACATACTTGTGGAATAAAAAAATGCAACATTTTTACCTATTTTCATTTTTTTATCTATTAAAAAATATTAAATTGTTGTTCATAAAAATTAATTTGTTTATCAATCTAAAACATTCATTATGATGTGAAAAATTTATTAAATGCACCAGAAAATTAATGTACATTATAATTTTAAGTAAACGTGTTAGATTCAATTCGTCGTGTTTTTTTTTTATTCAATGAGTATACATATTCACATAAAGGTATGTACTTACTATGTGCATTTACATAAGAGATGACAAACGAGATGTCTATAGTTTGTACTACTAAAACTGGTATCTTTTACTTATTAAATGTATCTTTTGACAATGTATCCAACAGAAGTCATCAAAAATAATATTATCTTTGTAAAATGAATACATATTAGTGTATTAAAAAATTCATCACGCATGAAATACATAAACTGAAGGAATATCATTTTGAACACTTGAAAAATAAAATTATCACTATTTTAAAAATTGAAGCATATTTACAAAAATGAATCTTTAAAAATCAACAAAATTTGAACATTCAAAGCTTTAACAAGACAATGAGAGATGAATAAACGATTCCACACTTGTTCATCTCCAACGTGATTACACATATAAAACTTTTAAGAGCATATACTTTCTCCTACGTTTTCGAGTCAAAGTTCATTTTCGAATTTTATTTCGGTATTTAGTCTGGACTTACATTTTTATATGTAAAATACGAAATCTATTTAGTTTCATTCAACTACCCAATTGTTTTCATATATGGGCACCATGCATACAAATGTTTTCATTCGTTTCTATGGTTACGAAATACTAGTTTATCAATCAAATGATTTATAAGTCTGTGAACGATATAATATTTAAAACATAGGAAAATTCTCAAAATTAGTTAATTTAAATTATTAACAATTTACAATAATTCAGAATCCAATTTCTTCGTTCATTCAACACAATTACTTCAATTAAATCTCATTTGATTATAATTATTCAATAGTTTTTGTTTGACATAAGCTATACAATTTATACGCAAACAATTGAACAAATAATTATGTTCTCTAGAATATCATATTATAAACTTTAAATACTCGTGGCGTATCAAACGATTAAGAAAACTATTCCATGTACTATGTAGAATGCGGATACATAAACAAATAAAATTAAATATAAATAAATAATTAATAAAAATCACTTTTGTCATCTTGGTCGCAACATTTGATAAAACTCATTATACAAAAACAATAGCTCATTTTTGTTGAATAAAAAATTCACTAAAACACAATATAAGTATATAAACCGTTTTAAATCCCTTTTTATAGCCTACATATATGTAATAAATGATTAGATATAACGAAATTTCACACGTGGAAATATTAAGTTCTAAGGTTTTTAACACTTATTATATGTTGCATAAGTACTGTAACATAATACTGGCAAAAATTAAAGGAACAAAAAAAATTTGCAAATTAAGTGATTCTTTAAAGGTGTAGGTAGTATTTTTTGTTAAAAATGATCACATTGGGATAAAATATACAGAATTTTAAGCTTCTTTTATTGACTATTAATGTTTTTTAAAGTCGCCAATAGCATAAATTTGTTTACTAATGACTTAAGGAAATTCCTGAGGGAGTAATTATTAATAAAAAAAGAAACTAAATAACCTTAAAACAAGTGTGTTAATTATGGTTATTAAATGTAGTTTTTAGTAAAAATTACTCTCTTAATTGATCGGCAAGGTACCCAAATTTTTGTTTTACATGATAATATGTTTCGTTAACTATAATATAGTGAAAAAACAGATCATTGTCTTCTAACTTTTTCTATTAGGTACTGCCGAGAAAACTTCTTTATTCGAAAAATTTCCGTGAAAAACAATAGGGCTAACGATATTACTAACATTCTCAGTTTCAGTGATACATGGTGAACGTTTGTTTTATTTTTTTAGATTATAAAAAACTATTTAAAATCATTAAGCTTTAGTGTCGTCAAGTGTTGTATAGTTATCTATCTATCTATGTTTTAGTTCCGCTGTAACTTCGAACGCATTTTCCCATTATTATAAAATTTTTAGGCAAGTTTACCACATTAAGAACATTAACTGTATAATTTTACTTTTAGTATCATCGGACAATCAAAGACTTCGTTATAACAAATTTTCACAAACTATTGGTATTAGTTTATATATTCTAGGAATGTGCCGGATATTCGTATCCATTATAAACTAGAAATAAAATACTGTTAAATCCCATTGAAATAGTTTTTGTATCTATATTTGCCAAAAATTAAATATTTCTGTTAGTTTACAACAGAAAAGTTAAGATCGTTATTCGTATCCCTATCCGTGAATCTGACCATTAATTCTTCGTATTCGTAACCGTATTTTTACCTATTCGGTAAATCCCTTGTTCTTATTTATCACCGTAAGTGGGTCGCACTGCTTAATACAAGTTTTTAATGTATGGAAAATAATTCGTAGATAACAGAATACAACCAAATTGGCATTAAAAAACATTTAGATTTTGTAAAGTAATAAATTTTTTCTTGCTTAACAGTTTTTCGTACAATTGTTCAAGTAATGTACAAATAATACATGTAGTGTTTGTAAAACAGGCAGAGGCAAAATCAGTTTGAAATGCGGACATTCAAACAACTAGCGACCGGTCTGGTTTTGTTTACCATGATATATTCGTGACTAAAGAAAACTATACTACTTTCTTTGAAGTGCATTTTTAATTGATATCATATAATATTCCTTTTCTTTGAATGCAATGTACTTCAAATGCCTCTAAGATATTTGAATACAAAATGTAAAATATTGCAAAAATGTATACATTCCAGTGTAATTCGTACAAGCTTGTTATTTTCCTTTACGAATGTACTTTTTTAATTTTGTAAAAAGTACAGTTTTATCCAATTCCACGAAACATAAAAAATAAAATTACTCAACAAAGATAATGTATCAATTATTTGTAAAAAATGTATTATAACATAATATTAATAATAATAAAAATAATAATAATAATAATAATAATAATAATACAAACATCCGTGGATTTGCCAAAGACCTCCTCCAGCAAATCCCATTTTTCTCTTTTAAAGGGTTTTCCTGTCCTCTGATCACCTTCAAAATTTTTCAATTCATCTTTGTTTGACAACCCCTCCTTCCTTCGGAATCGTTGAACGTAAAGTCCATCGCTCGTCTCTGTGTGTCCCGTCCTTCTCCTCTTAACTTTTACTCTCACTACGACACAATTTGCCTGGATAATGTTGTAGATTTAATTGGACTTAAATGTAGCCAACATTGTTTTAAATTGTTTATTGAATGAGTAAAATTTATTGCACAACACGATTAAATTTGAAAGTGACAAGAAAATTAGGAAATTTTAAGCACCAATAATACTAAGAACGAAAAGAACATCATGATATCAGTGTAATTATTTTGTGCTTTTGATAGAAGTTTACAATGGAGTTCATTGAACTTTGATTGTTCGATCCATTATTTGGAGGATAATAATATAAAAATTTTTAGGATGTGTTTAATATAATATTCCGTGTTAAACAAAAAATGATCAGCAAAGTTTTTCTCTAAAACTTCCAAAATTAAGCTATAAATATTATAATTTATGTTTTTTAATAGGAAAATATTAAAAGAAATCGAATAAATTGCGATGATCGAATCAAAAAAATCAATTAAAAACAAATAAATTCATTTATTTTCTAAACTTTTGACGCTTAAAATAAGTTCCTAATGTAACGAAAGATTTCTGAATCAAAAAGAGAAAAATTAGATCTTTTATAAGTGAAAACAGACTTTCCGTATCAATTTAATATATTGAATGTTACTACACATTCAAAATGGACTTTTATTCATTTCAAATACATAATATAAAAATAGCAAAATTTTCTAGCTTTATATTTTATCAAAAACAAAAATATATGGCAAGTATCATAAACCGTAAGCTCACAATGACGTAAGAATTCTGTCATATTTTTAAATAAAATTTTATGTGGAGAATTTATAAAGGACTGTAGGAGTGATAAGAATACGTGTTTAGATACTGAATCATAAACTGTGTAAACAATTGGCCCTCTTAGTTGTTATCTTCAATGTGTATGACTTTTTTATTACTTAATATTTAGTTTTAAGAGTTTGAAATTAAAAGTTCCTTATTTAATTAAGTTTTGCTTTTTCTCAAATTAAGAATTTATTCATACTTAAAGAAAGTTATCAATTCGACCTGTATGCACCTATTTAAAATTATTAGTTTTCGAAATTATTAAATATTAGTTTTACGCAAGGTGCATATTGCGGCGTATCTGACTCTACATGGTACAGCGCGATTTTAGTAGCATACACAATTGAATCGATACTCGCAAATTGACGACACGAAGCTACGCAGCGTTCCTGGCAAAACCCCACAAAAGCGTGGTACAGGGCCCGAGACACAGTTTCGTGGAAAACATGTTGCAGGTTGCTATCAATAATACACTCAAAATGTGTCTACTGTGCTACGAAATTGCGTTGGTAATATGCGTTCAACAACTTGGCGCGAGTGGCGCGATAGCGTTGTGCCGCTCGCATTATTACGTGTCTAAAGCACTTGACATGCCTCAATATACGTCATGCCTTATAATTGTAGTATATATGTTTACATGTATGGTTGTCTCTCTTTATTGGATTAAGTATCGTTCATCTTAAGAAAGAGTGAAAGTTTTACCTAAATCGGTTTAGTCATTTTCAAGATATGTAATATAAAAGGAAAGTGTGTAGATGTACCAATCACCTGATGATAATGTCTTATGTATGTTGTGGTCCACAACTTTTTACCCAGCAGTTAGATTTCGAAAGTTCCTATTATATTGGAAAGGGGTTACTTTTGTTGTGGTACCATATTTTTCAATTTTTTGATTTCCTAATGCTACCTGGTTCGTCTCCTTTTTTATACGCCAAATTATTTAATTTAGTTGTTAGCCGTTTTTGCAACTACTTTCTTTTATTTTTCTATTGGTTCATTCCGCTATGTGCTCTGGGTCGAAAGCAATCTCCATAGTTCTTAATTTCTTTCATGAAGTTTTCAGTTCTTATTATTTTAGATTTTGGTTTTTGACTAGTATTTCCAAATTTTATTAGCCCTTTAAGCTAAAAATAAAAGAAACACATAAGGTTCACTTCATTTTGAACTCACGGTCTACTCAGACTTTGTTTCTGCTCAAGGTATATAGTAAGTGAGTCAGTAAGTGGGTGAGTGAGTGAAGTGTACTCCAGTAGTATATTTATCAGATATAAAAAATGCATTTTTAAATTACTTTTCTGTGAAAAGTCTTCTAAAGAAAAGTCATTTTGTTGTTGTTTACATAGGGAAATGAATATATACATACGTAAAATGATAATAATCATAATATACCTACCTACATGCCATATATACCAACATTACTCTAAATGATATCTTTTTACCTACCTCTATGCACACATTGTGTTGGTGGTATTGCTTTTTCTGCCTCCTTAAAACTTGCAGATCTGTCTATTCAAAGGTTTCCTTACCGATTATATCGATTTGGTAAATAATTTTTAACTAATTACATGATCTAGATACACATGCCCTTTGATGAAATTTTAAGGTTTTATTTCGGGTTTCATTCGAGTGATTACCTTGCGTCCTTTGGCCCATAGGTCTGCCTTCTATATATTTGACGTGATTGGCACGACGCAATCGTGGCACCTTCATTGTTGTCCAACGCATATTGCCACGCGGCTCTCTTTTGTTTTGTTTATTGTATTTTGTTTTTTGTATCTTAGTTTTTGTTTATTAGTTTTTTATTGGTTAACTCGTGAGATATTTAACGCGCGGCGCAAGAAATTATGTCTCGAGCACTGTGCTACGAGTTTGTAGTGTCTAGCCATTAGAGCTGCGTAGAGTCGTGTCATCAATTTGCGCTGAAACATTCATTTCTGTATGTTTTAAAAAATCGAGTGCCATGACGCGCCCCAATGTCTGCCAAGCCTTAGAGTTACTTTTTCATGTTTTGATACTCATCCATACTTTATTTAGGGAGCTGCTTTAGATAAGTTTTCATTAAGGTTTTCCTACCTTATGGTTTAGTTTCAATTTTATTGTTACATAAATAACGTAATTTAATTATTTTCTTCGAAGTTAGATTTTTCCTCAGGTAATTTTCAAGTGACAGATTCCCCAAATATTGCGTATCTAAAATCTATTGCTTACCTTACGTTTAAATAGCATGATTTTAAGTTTTCTACTTGTGTCTTTATCACATTTTCGTGAAATTAACACTTCAAAGATGCTGATATATATACACTAAATTTAATTTTACGATATAAAAAGTTAGCAACTTTATATTGAGTATAGAATGTGATTAAATGAAAATTTATACCTGTCGCTACATTTTCTTATCAACAAAAATACATTTCAGATTTTATGACAAACTATGTCTATATTTCTTGTGTCATTTATTGCAATCTCATTTTTTCTCTATCTGAAACACCTATTATTATTTAGAAATTGCAAATACCAATTTCTATCTTTGCAATTATAACATATTACAATTTTCATATTATCACAATGGAGAATCAGAGCTCCCAGATTTGATGTAAGCCACCCAATTGCAGTAAAAAATTTCACCGAATCAAATGACATGAGGTATCTTTGTGGGCGAAAATGTTCTTTAATATTCTTTAATAAGGAGGTTACATATATACAGAGGTTACATGAATATTTACCGAATATTTTTTTTTACTTTTTTCTATTTTATATATTTGTTAACATCTTCTTTCAAGTTGAACAAAAGAGCATAATGTGTGTTGAGTACAATAAATATATATATATAAAATATACAGAGTGTATTCTGATATTATCAAACATTTTTGTTTTCAATCAACTAAAAGTATAATTTTGTATTTTAAATAAATGGAAACTTTGCAATTATTTGAAATTCGGAGTAATTTTAGATTTACTTATTACGAGCCGTCCCGATCTATAAAGCTGTGTTCACATTGATCAACTTGACAGTTGATCAAAAATCGTACACACTTATAATTTGATAATTTAGTCACGTAACAAGTAATTTATTAAAACTATGTAAACAGGTCACAATCATGCAATATAATTTCATATCACATAACTGCGTATATTGATTAGTACTACTTGTTACTGGACTAAATTATTTGAACAATGGGAACAAGGCTTTAGAGATTGGGTCTGCTCGTATATTTCATTTGTATATGGCTGTGATACAAGAGTGGTGTTGGTACTACTTGCATACAAAGAATAGAATTTACCTTAACTGTTTGACTAAACATCTTTACTAAACACTTGACTAAATTTGTTGCTGTTCGCACACGTCAAGTAACTAAACTACATGCTACTTGACTAAATTAATTAATCAATGTGATGAAAGCTTTAGAGATGCACCAAACTCATAAGTTCAAATTTTTTAAATGTAAAGTCAGTTTTCGTGACAAAATAATTCTCGTTAAGTCAAAGACCGAACAAAGCTACCTTTCTTGGTACATTTATTACATGTACCGACATGTTCTAAATAAAAAAAACTGCTTTTCATTTGCGTGAATCTATATATCTATGTTTGTTATGCTGTAACTTTCGAACGGTTTGCCTCAGTTTGACGAAAGTTGGAAGAGTGATTTATCACATTCAGAAAATTTGCAGTATTTACATTTTAGACTTTCATACTAGTACATTAAAATTATATATTCTTTTTGGAAGCAGTATCTTCAAGCTATTTAATACTAGTGTTAAAGTTCACTTAACATTAAAACCTTTTTTTTTTTTTTGTTAATTGGCTCATAGTTTTCTTAATGCTTAATATAAAAACATAAAGATTTAGTGTGATCGCGTGTGATCCAAAATGAAAGCTATTATGGACAAGCCAGAAAGCCACATTTCGTAAAGTAAAAACTGTCCTGTATAAAATAATTTAAGAGAATATTTTTAAACAATATTTAATATTTATAGTTCATAATAACATTTATATTTCAATACTTATTATAATATCTTAGTATTCATATTTCTTGCTATTATTATTTTTATCTAACATACAGAGTCACTCGATGGACCATTTCATTCAAAGTCAGTCATTCAAGTTTGAGATTCTTCAATATTGATTCTAAAGATCTATGATCCAGATTAATATGCGCTAAAAATATTTAACAAATTTTAAAAAAAAAATGATTTTTTTGAATCAAAGAACTTTTGTTCAATAGTTTTTATAAACCTTTTAAATTTACTTCCTTTTTTTTCAAGGATATAATAAATCCATATAGTGAAGGTTGCATATTCGTTTAGACTTCAAACAACTGAAGATTATACAAACAATTCAGTTCGTTAGTTACAATTTTTACTTATTAAGAAATTTTAAAATAAAATTTTCACCATATTATTGATAGCTTTTAATGTTTGCCAAAACTTTATATATTATGGCTTTGTTATTATGAGTTTTATTGTATTTTCAATAAAGATTTGACGCTATATTTAACAACACAAAATTTATGTAACTCAGAAAATCGAAAACTTAAATTTTCGAGATAAGAAAAAAAACGATTGCATTTTTTTAATCATAAATTCTTCAAATTCGGAAGCTACACAGAAAACCTATCTAAAATAATAAATAAATTTTGTAACTAGTCTATAATATAAAGCATGCTGAAAGTTTGGTTTAAAAAAATCGGTAAGATGTAATAAATTAGGGCTTATTATAGAAAAGCAAATGAATTATAATATATCATCTATTTGTTTTCCAAGTTTAACGATCCCAAGAATGTAAATAAAAAACTTTAAAATTTAATTTAATTGAAATTTTTACTTTTTATTCAAATTTATATATTTTGGGTTTTAAGAATGGTATGAAATTATAATATCAAATTTTTAACTTGGAGAAAATAAATGAAAATAACTATTTATAATTTTTACCATTTGGTTCAATTTACTAACGATGATACCAAAACTTAAGACCAACTTTAATATATCCTCATATCTTTATTTCATCAATATGTATGAAAATTATGCCAAAACAAGTTGTCTTACCATTTATGCGCTAAAAAATGTATAATTGAAAAATAAAGATATTAAAAATTTAAAAAATATTTTAAATTTGTTTAAATAATTATCAATAATATTTTTAGTCAAATTTTCTTTTCGCTGACATCAAACGGTAATTGGTCACAATGGAATGATTAAATGGTTTTTTAACTTTATTGTTCACTTTTTTGAAAATGTTTTATTTTTCACTTTTTCTTGTTCTTATCAGTAAAAATTCGAGTAATATTATTATCGTTGAGGTTATATACAATCACAAAAATTTGTTTTTATTTTATTTTCTCGCGGTGAAAATGGAATTCGTCATCTATTTATATCTATTTACAAAAAATTCCGTCGATTAATTTCCTTGAAATGAAAATAAAACTAGAAAAAAACACACTTAATAATTAGAAATTAGGATATGTGAAACTGCCGCATCCTAATAAAGAAGAAATCACTACGTTGACCGAATCACACTGGATCGATTTCTATTCAACATTTAATGTTTTCACAATAGTAGTGAATAGAACAGTTTTATAAGATGTTAATGGTATTTTTAATGGTTTCACTATAACAGTAATGTTTTCAGTCTCGTTATATTTCACTGAATACAGTAGAACCTCTGGCGTAAGAAACATTATTCTATAAAAACATAAATAGAAATAAATATTAGACCCACAAAAACATAAATATAAATAAGTTTTATAAAAAAAACGAAAGATTTTGACTTAAGTGGCGTAGGCAGAATTTTAGTTAATTCATAAAAATTATATTATTAATTATATTTTTTAATAAAAAACCTACTGAACTAAGACGCATCAGCATTAAAAATTATACAAATTTATAAAGTTTGATTGCAGCATAAACTCACAAAAATAGACAATAAAAGCAGCTGAAATTTCTTTAAAATGTTACCTAAAATTAGGAAAATTAGAAGGATGTATGCTTATTTCAGAATGCATTGAAAGTGTGCAGCATCTTGTAGAAGAATGTCGAAACACAGAAGTGGCAGAACGGGAAAGCGTTTTTGGGTGGGGAATTGATCATCCAATCTTATTATTAAGCAGTGGAAGTTTCGATAATATAAAATCGATCTTCTTTTATTATTTGAAATACATCTTCAAAACACGAAATCATAAAATTTGAAAAAGTCCGGTTCATGTCTCAAAACAGTATGACAATGAAGTTTAATTTTATGTGTAAAAATTTTTATTATTATATTTCGAATATATTATCGAATTGTATTTGATTGACCTTATGGCATATCAATATAATTTATATATATTAATTATTTTAAAGACTTAAAAAGTAGTTTTTACTTTGTCTTCTTCAATGATTTCATGATAATTAATGCATTTTGTTAGGCTTTTTTTGAATTAATTTCATTTTTATTAAGTAATTTTGTTAAAATGTTTTATGATTTTTAAAAGTTAACGAGTTTTTTTGTAACAAGTTGTACTTAAAATTTTGTTTTGCTATTTTTAGTTGTCAGCAATCATTTAGATCTAAAAAAATAATACTTTCCGAGATATTATTTGAAATTTTCTCGAGTTATGAGGCTTAGTATACTATTTTAAGGAATATTTCAAAAACTATAACGCATTCAATCGTTAAATAGCTGTCACTCTTTTCGCTAAATGACCACGAGACGACTATATAACCACTCATTTTACATATAATAAACTTTTTTGGAGTGTAATCATCTCGGAATTGGATATACAGAGATTTCCCTGTGGTAATCATTGTAGAAATAGTTAGAAAATATATTATGTATTATAGTTTTTTAATGAGAAATCAAAATTACACAGATAATATTATTAAATTGCTAAAATGAAAAATGGTTTTTCAAATAAGTAATATAAAAATCAATTTCAATTCAGTAATCTTAATTATGTGTAGCTTAAAATCGTTTTATTCAATTTAAATTAATTATACTCGTTGCAGTAATATTTAATTACGTGCCTTCAAGAAAATGATATTCTATATCGAAATAACACATAGCTTGTAATTTTATCAATAATAGTGTAAGATACACTAATTCTATTAAATGCTCGGTTTTATGGAGATGTGTATAGAAAGATGAAATTTGGAATACAGTTTTATTTAAAAGTCTAAGCATCTGCTATGACAGAATTTTTGGAAATTTTAACTTTAAGAAGTGGGGAAATGTGAGGAGAAACATATATGAATGTTTCAAAGTTGTTTTTTTAAATATTTTATGGGAGTGAAACTCATCTTAACATGAATATCTGCATTTTTTTGATTATTATAAATTTTTCATATATTTGTGTAATAAACATTTATTTTTACTTTATTCTTGTGTTCTCCATTTAACTCGCAGGTTGCCATATTGCTCGATGCCTCTATTGCACTTACTGTCTCAAAAAAATGTACTCACAATACGAAGACAAATGTAATTGAAGAATCATGTTCGTAAATGTTCAAATTCATGGCCATTTTTGGTCAGGCAACGCTGTTAACGGAGACAAAAAGATTCGCAAACAAAATAGGCCATGAGGAATTTCGTGTCGTATTTTAAATTCCGAATTCCGTTCACCAATTGCTCTTTGTTTGGCGCGGCAAACTTTATATTTAAGATATCCCCATAAAAATAGTTCATGTACACCGCGATGGTAGCAGAATGTTTGCGACAGTTATAATGGGACAGTAGCTGAGTCCATCCATAGAAGACTGCCACAATTGTAGTATTCGATATTTATAGACAATTTATTGTGTAACATCATCTCATATAGCAATATGACTTCTAGAATAATTCCTAAAGAATTCATATTTATTATTTGGACGTCAGAATTATCTTCAAAAAGAACTCTTCAAGAAGTCATTATGTCATCGAATAAGCCTCTTTTTGAACACATTAAGAATTTGTAAATAATGCTTTAGGAATTTTTTTTCCTAATTGAGGCATGTTAAAAAAGCCTTAATAAAGACTTTTTTTAAAAGTCTTTCTTATTTGAATGTTTGCTAGGTTATAACTATTCAGAGGACCACCCAAAATTTCATTCGATCTTGGTTCATAAGAAACACAATACCAAGTGTACATATAAAATAAACTAATTAGAATAAACAAAATCAAAAAATATGCATTATAATGAAATGTAAAACCATAATCAAATTTCACAAACTAATAAATCAATCATTTTATGAACTTTATTAATTTATAAGATAATTAAATACATTAAAATAAAATGTATAAATAAAATATAATTTTATGTAATATAATAAATGTAACATGAAACTATAAACTAAACAAAAAACCACAAGTATTTGCTCAACTCTACTCTTACTCATTAATATTGAGATTTTTATCAAAAATTTTATAGTAAGATAAACATAATATCAAGTTTATTGACATATAGTGGTTTTAATACTATAACTAACCATGAAACTTGTTATAGTTTAAACATAATCTCGTTCGTTCTATCGTCAAACGAATATTTTTCATAAATGTTAGAGAGAGAAATTTGAACACTGTTTACACGAAATATGACAAACAGGCAACCGATGTTCCTGTAAATTATGTCATCTTATATAATGAATAAAACTTTACTTCCTATGTATCAAAATATCTATGTCATTTTCTTTGTTTGTTTATTGTTTTTGATTCTTTAAGCCTGGCGCATATTGTCGCGTATGTGGCACAGCAAGACGCAAAATGACGCGATTGCACCACACGCGGCGTCATGTTGGGAATCGCATATTCCGACGAAGTTCTCTCGTCCAGTATAAGATAATGCATAAATTGTATTCTAATCCATACTTTTTTATACTTTTATTCCTTAAAAGAATACATTTAATCATTTAAAAAGTTTCACCTCAAAGAATGTATTTTTCTGCATTATCCCCGATTAGTCACTGTTGTTTTTTACATGGATGACAAGGCAAACTTTTAAACTTAATATTTGAAATTTTATTTGAAAATGAAGTAAATTTATCCTGTTCCTCTGCACAGAAAAGTATTATAAAATCGAAAATCATAAAAAGTTACCAGATCTAAAAATGTTGTGTTCAAAGTGCAAAATCCTTGAAAATGCATAAATGCTCTAATTTTTCACTATTTTAAATAAATTATGAAATATTTATTACATTGTTTTAGCGAAATAAAAATATCATTTTTCTACTGTTATTTAATTTTTTGATACCTAAAGCTTAGTAAATATTTACATTATTATTTTAGTAAATATTAATTAATTTTACTTTAGATCCATAAATGTATTAATTAAAATAAAAATGATTTCATTTGATGGAAATATTTGGAAAAAAACTCTTTGTAAGGCTTAAAAAGAAGATTCAAATTATTTTTTAGTTTTTTAGTCACAATGTGCATTATGTATGTTGTTCAGAAACTAATCGATCAAACTGTAGGAGATAATTTTATACTTTAAATACAAAAAAAAAGTTATTCGAATTTTTTTCTCTGCCGTTTTAGTGAAAATGTAAATTTTCGTTTGTCTTTTTTTATGGATTTATTACATTTATTATACAAAAGGACCCAGAAGCTCCCGTTTGATTAAAGCCACAATTAATAATATCGTTGAGAAGGAGACTAAATTTTCTACTATAAAGAATCATCATAACATTTTTTTAATGATCTATATTGGTTCTTGGCCGATATGTAAAATTAAATTTATTAATTTAATTATCGTGAAATTTCTGAAAAATATTATCTAATTTTGTTTCTGTCCAATTTCATGAAAAACATGTGCAGGCAATTACCTGGCTTGAAATGTAGTCTTTATTGAAGTTGCTTTGTTTTTTAATAAGTAAAAGCGGTTTGAATTATTAAAACTGTAGCAAGAGAAAAAAATTTATTAGATAGTATAATTTATAAAAAATGTTCAAACTGCTCTCTTTTCGAGAACTAAATCAATACACACCTTTGAAGAATAGAAGGCGAATCACTAATAAAAATATTAGCCCAGAATCGAACTAGACTGCTTTCAAACTTATGGCCTAAAATGTGGATTACGAATGAGACATAATTACAAAATTATTCTGATTAACGAAACTTCAGTCACACTTTAGAAGTCTAGAAAATGTTTTGTCTATTTTGTTTTTGAGTCAGTCATCTTGATATTTATAGACGAAAATGAACTAATTAGCGCATTATATATAAATTATTGAGTTTTGGTTATAGCTTTTAATATTTTTAATCCATTATTGGATGCATTTATCCACTATTGAAAAATATTAGTCTGATATTTCTAAGAGAAAACAATAAAAGAAATATTCAAATTATATATTAATATACAGCTAAAAGAAAACCTTTCACTACATTTGCCTTTACCGAATGCCAAATTCGTTAAACCATAGTATTGGGTTTTTGAAAGAAATATATTATCCTTTTTCTTACAAAATTTTAAAACTTTATAATAAACAATTCTGATAGAGTACGAAAAACTTTTTTTAAATTTTTTTTAAATTAATTATGAACATTTTAGAAGGAATAAAATTATATAAACTAAAAACACGCCATGACGTTATAATGGTAAAATAATTTCAGTGTTTCCATGATTTATTTATTAAGTAACACCTGTATTTCGAAAGTATAACATCATGAATGGGCATCCACATATAACGTCATCAAAATATGCTAATATACAATATTGATGACATTAAATATGAATGCCTTACATGATTTTATACTTTCAAACACAGATATTATCAACCTTTGGTCCGGGAACTATCGGAGTGTGCTTCATCCTGAATTAAAAAATTTTTGTAATTTTATATAAGTTTTTAATTATATCGAAATCAAATAAAAATTGTTTTGTTATAAAAATTTTAAAATGATCTTTCCAAAAAAAAAAGTTTTTCAAAAGAATTCATACGTAGAAATGTTGAAATATCATTTTTTTCCCTTCCTTCATATCTGTACAAAATAAATTAATACAGCATCCACAGACATGTCATAATATCACAAGTACCTTACACCTTACTGCTAGGTATAAATTGTTAAAAAAATATTTAATTTTCATAGATAAGAAAGACTTTATTGAAGTGTATTCACAAACACTTTTAAAAAAAAAAAAAAGGTGTTATGAAGTAAGGGTATTTATGTTCGCGTACCCAGTCTAATACAACGTCAAGGCTGCTAATGTAAAAATTTTACGAAAAAATAAAAAGATGTTATACCTGTGACAAATTTGATTTCAATGAATATTAGAATACCGATATGTTGTTTTGTTAATATTTTAATTGTGTATTTTTGATTGTTTATTTCTTTCTTTCTGTATAGTAAATGAAAAACGAAGTTTACATAAATTTGATTGTTTTGGTGGAAAATTGAAAGTGTGGAATTTTTTGTGGGTGTCAAAATGATTCGAAAAGAAATATTGGCGGCTATTTCAGGTATGTTTGATTTGAAAATAAAATAAAATTTAATTTTAAATATGCGATAATTGTTGTGAAGATTTATTTCTATTAATACATTAAAATTAATTTAACGACCGGTTTCATAATAAATGCAAACCCATCTCTTAACTAGTATTATTTTTATCATTTTTATTGGAAAAAGTTTATCTTTCATTTAATGATTGAATAATTATACCTTAATTATTTTAATTAATTAAAACTTAATTCTTTTAGTTATTTAAACAATTATTATATTCCTTAAACATTTTATCAATATTTTTTTCATTCTTATTTCATATTTTTAATAATTAATTAAAAAGTAATTGAATAAATTCACAATTGTTGAAAATAGTTACAACAATATGAAAGTTATTCAACGTGAAACAACGTTTTTTTTATTGAAAAATTCTAATTAAATTTAAAAAATCCCAACAAATGGAATAAAAATAGATTATCAAGTAAATAATTATTTTTAAATTAAATAAATACTTCTACAAATAATTTCTTTGTTAACAATTACTATTTGTAGTCTGCGACAACGAATCAGTGTTTTACTAACATTATGATTAGCTCCAACTTCAAATGGTAATTAGTAGTGTTCAACCGAATGTCTGATTTTAGTCGATGCCGATTATTCGGCCCTAACCTTCGAACGAAGTCAATCTGAATGTTTGAATTTAGTAAGAAATTATTGAATTAAGGCTAAAGACTCATATAATTAAAATTAATTAAATAAAAATAAATGCTATTTAACTTAATTAACCTTAATTTTGAGATCTTCTAGTCTACAAAATTACTATCACAAATCAATCATTAAATTTTAATTAAAATCTATTATCACAAATTAGTCACTGAATCAACCAATGAAAATTTTTAACTATTTATCTGTAGCTTTCCCGTTTAATAAAAAAAAGTAAAAATTCACATGTTCGTGCATGTTAATTTGTTTTGTTTGTATAGTTCGCATGCCGGTTCAGAGAGGTATGCAACTTTTCGTCTGCTAATACCAGCCTTCAGCGTCGAGAAAACCTTCGGTTGTTGGCCAAAAGGTTATTTTTTTGTTGAAGGTGGCCGATGTTGAATCCAGTATTCGATCGGACTCTAGTTATTAGTCTCAAAGAAATTATTTGAAGTATTTAGTCAATTCAAAACTATTATTTACTTTTTAGTCCAGATTTTAGAAGTCGGTCCAACTTTATTAAAAATTTTTCCTTTTTACTTTTTAGTGTTGTTTACACCAAATATTGTGTAACATAACCCCGTTCGATATTAAGTTATTTTTAAACTAATGTGTGATTCCCTGTAAAAAAGCAATCGCCGAATTCGGACTTCTTTATAAAAATTAATGTGCGAATCTACATACAAAAAAGCAAATATCTCATCTAAGCTAGGCACACACGTATCTTGAAAATAAATCCAAATCTTAAAAACTACTTCACCGATTTTGATGAAATTTACACTAAACTTTAAAATGTAAAATATTTAATTTCATAAATCAAGTGTCATTATAATTTCATTCTTAGTTTCTGAGAAATATGGAGAGAAACATGCACACATTAAATACTTGTTTAGAAAGTTAATAATGTTACATACATACAGGATGAATTATTAACTTCCTTTTTTGGAAGTCAGTTAATGAATATTCTTTCTAATCAAAATATTTTGTTGTGCAAACTCTAATTTTTGCTCAAGTTTTCGCGTTGTTTCTATAAGGACATATGTTACTCTATGTCAACCATCTTGTTTAAAAAAATTAATTTGATTTAAAAGTAATAGAGTTTCATCCCGTTATAATGTTAATCAAACAAATTATTTGCAATTTACAATAGTTTAATTATTTATACCAGAATAATCTCAGAAGCATACTTAATTTAGCTGGTGATGGATTCGAGGTTACAAGAAATTCTACTTAGTTTTTGTAAACGAAGCTCAATATTTTTGATTGTTTAATATGGAAAAAAATTTAATTTTCGCATGAAAAAATTTTTGAGATTTTTTTGACATTTTTTAAACACTTTTCTATTTGTATTTTTTGAACACTTGTTTATTTAATTGTATTTTAGACATAAAAGTTTCAATTTAAAAATTAAGTAAATAAATAAAAATATAAAAAGAAGTTGACCCTCATAATTATGCACGTGTGATAAATCGGGTCTTTCAACTGATATATACAAATTTAATTTATTTAATGATGCCTTTTTTTTTTTGCAAAAGTTATCTGCATACTTTACAGTCATCTGTGCTTAAATATTTTATATTTCGCACATATTTATTATTGAATGAATATTATTTATCAAAACAAAAAACATTTTATACATTAAATAATTACAGTTAAGATTACAAAATATTATAAAACTAAATAAAACTACACGCATATACCCTATTTTATGAATTTATTTCTTGGCGGTTTTCGTTCTACAATTTATGCTCCCTCCTTCCATTTAATAAACTTTCTGCCTACAGATTTTTATTTTTTGTATGTATAATAAAGTGTGTAATTTTTATATTAAATTAGTCTGTTCGAAAGATAATTTATTATTTCAAAATAAAAATGTCTCGACTGTGAAATGTGTGACTGTGCTTTTTAGTTTTGACACAATTAACTGTGTGAAAAATTGTGTGTTATTTCAAGAAAAATAGTGTTTTTGGATACCTGTTTTTAAAATGACATTGTGCCTTTTTCCAAACAGAAATGTAAAACTATTGTAATTGAGTCGAGTTATTATAATTTTAACGTGGTCCTAAATTTTTCATTTCAAAGTAGATCCAAATTTCAGAAAGCTTCCAATTGTTATTAAATGGCTAGGTGCCCATTGTTTTAAGAAAATAATTGTTTTTGAGAACATTCGAAAACTATTGTCGAAACAAGTTTTTTATTTAAGGAAGTACGAGCGCCAGGCGGTGAGGGGATAGGTATCGACTCTAGCGCGGTAAGGGGAACGCAGTTACCATATGATTTTTTTCAATATATAGATATACATTTAACATTGGCTATTGGCGGAATTTATTTTTCTTTTAATTAATACACTTTAATTAGTCGGGCAAGTGTAAATGTTTTTGAATTAAATTTATCACTAATATATTTACTTTCATCCATAAGTTTTTTTTAAATATTCACCGACAGTTTTACGAGAAAAATACAGAAATGTATCAATGTTTGAAGGTTACCCCATAAGACCAATGTTAAATTGCTCAACTTTAAAGTTAATTATTTATTTAAATGATCGGGCAATCTCCTTCAAATTTTTGGAATTTGTTTAGACATATTTAAACTTTGTATTTAAAAAAAATCAAGCTTTTTATCAAAAGTTGCCTTGGTGCTCGTACTTCCTTAAGTTAATTTTTTTGTAAAAACGTAATCAACAATTTATTTTTATCATAATTTAAAAAATATATAATAATTTCGATAGTAAAACTGATTTTTTCTCAGTATGTCCAAATTTTGTCCCAAAATAAAAATAAAAAAAGTTAATGTGTAATAAAATTTTATGATTTTAATAGTTTTTTTTTTTTTATTATCTTTTGCAGTCGACGCCAAACAATCGATCTTTTTGCGAAGAATCAGATTGGCACCGACTTTTTTTTTAGAGAAAATTTAATTTTTTATTTTTACTTTCGAATGTTGCGTTAATCACTAAAACTGCTGTTTGTCCATTCTCTCCCCTTAGAAACATCAGATTCTGGTTTCCACCCTTGGAATATCTCCTTTCGAACAAACAGAGAATCATCAAAATCGATTCAGGAATGACAAAGTTATCCGCGAACATACATAAAAAAAATATACGAAATATATATTGACAAACCTGTTTTTTAAAGTCGGTTAAAAAGTCAAATTTGTTGGGAATGCCATACAATGTTTTTATACAGGCATACATTTTTCCGTCGAGAAAAATTATTATTTCTAATTTTAAAAGTCAAAAACAAAACAGATTACTTTAACCGCGGCTAGAATCCGAAACCATAGTTAAGTTTTGTCTTTAGAATTTTTAATATTCACATTTTAAATTATTTTTCTAAATTAATTTTTTTTTTTCAGCATCCTTAAGTGTAATCACAGTGGGTATAGATTTTGGATGGCCATCACACGCAATACCAAAATTACTAGACCCCACTGCAACCACAGTAGACTTCACCAATAATGATGGACCATTATTAATATCCACGGGATTCATTTGTGGCATAGTAGCATTTCCAGTTGCAACATATTTATTCAACAGAATTGGAAGAAAATATGCCCTATTAATGTCAGCAATTCCACACATAATTGGTTGGTTCATAATTGGAACCCTTTATCACGACAAACTATATATTTTTATTGGAAGAGGCTGTGTGGGATTTGGTGATTCAATGGTATTTCTAACATTGCCATTTTACCTGGCAGAAATTTCAAGTGATAGTTGTCGTGGTGCCAATTCATCATTATTTGCGATCATGTACAATGTTGGAGCATTGATATCTTGCTCAGTGGGACCATTTTTACCATTTAATATGTTCCCATTTGTTGCTATCATGTTTATACCAATATTTTTGATCACTTTTCTCTTTATGCCAGAAACGCCACACTACTATGTTTTGAAAGAAGAATATAGTGTGGCCCTAGAATCATTGAAAGAATTACGAAAACCATCAACAAAGAAAATTGATGCCGAATTTAAATCCATCAAAATTGCAGTTTCCGAAAATCTATCAGCTCAGCCAACAATTTGCGAACTATTCAGTGAACCACATAATCGAAAAGCATTCTTTATCGTATGTGTAATGGCAACTTTGGAACAATTCAGTGGCATAACAGCGATATTATTCTATTGCCAAAAGTTATTTTCAAGTTCAGAATATTCACTTTTGCCAGCTAATGTGTCTGCAATTATATTTGCATCGGTATTTTTATTTGGAGCATTTTTAACGACAGTTACCGTTGATAAAATTGGTCGAAAAATGTTAGCTTTAATTTCATGCAGTGGTTGCTTTGTTTGTTTAAGCTTTTTGGGAGCCTATTTTTATGTGCAAGTTGAAATACCATCCGTCAATTTAATGATTTATAATTGGATTCCGTTAGCTTTAATTATACCGTATGTTATATTTGCTGTAGTTGGATTAGTGAATATACCAATGATTTTAATGGGTGAATTGTTTCATGCGAAATTTAAAGCAGTTGGTTCGGTCTTGTTTGGTACTTATATGTCATTAATCATTATGGCTGCGACTAAAATATTCCAGTATACATCAGACGAGATTGCACTGTATGTTCCCTTTTGGATATTTGCATTGAATTGTTTATGCGGTATAATATTTTCAAAATTTTATATGATTGAAACCAAAAATAAAACTTTAGCTTGCATTCAAAAAGAATTGCGTGCCAGTAAATTGAAAAGAAATCTAACAGAATCGATTTAGATGGAATTTTTTAGTTTATAGGATAATTTACTATTTTTTTGTTTTGTAGAAAAATATGTGCGTTTTTAGATGGTATGTTTCAGATTATTCAAGCATTAACAAATTGTAAGACAAGCTCTGAGAAACATGTCACTAAAAACTGATTATTTATTCGGAAAAGGATTTTAAAATATATCTTAACGAATAAAAATTTACAATGACTATAATCGTTGAAAACAATTTCAAATTTCCAATGACATTTATTTAAATCTTAATATATTTTGGACATGAATGAATTTTAAAATACCTAAGAAAAATTTTGTTGGTGTTAAGTATGTTATGAATAGAAAACGATTAAACAAAAAAAAGTGATCGAGGTGGGACCTGCAAGGTCCACACGACGAACTTTCCCAATGAGAACAATTTAAATATTATAATTTAGAATATGGATATGTCTTGTCGTTTTTTTTTTAGAATTTTCACCCGTAACAAAAAAACGACTGATCCAATTGTGCTGTAAAGTCGTACGGTTTTAAATTACAAAATTACGCATCGGATAATATTATACGTTGATCCATTTTTTATTACCGAGATAATCGGGATAAAAAAACGAACTTATACTTTTGTGGAATCAAAAAATGGGATACTTATACCTATTTTCATTTGTTTATAAACATTAAATACTCGGATGTTATGTTTTGTTGAGCTGTTTATCAGAATTAATTTTATTTATTCATTTTAACCTGAAAAAATAATAAAATACACCATAACATTAGTGTATTTTATAATTTTAAGTAAGCGTGGAAGATTCACGTCGTTGCATTTTATTATTCCACAAGTATGCACACTTACATACACACGCGCGCGCACGCATGCACGCACAGCCACACACAGGCATTTCTTTAAAAATGTTAAATTTGGGTTCTAGTGACATCGAGACGAAAAGATATGACAAAATTTCGAATTCACAAAATCGGCTTCATTGGGAAGTTAATAATTAAAAAAAAAAAAATTAAACAAAATTAGTCCTAATTTATTTCCTGATTTCTATCCTTTAATTTATTTTTTCGTTAAGAAATTGGGTTTCTGGAACAAAAGGAATTATTTTTCAATTTAGTGATAAAAATTGTAATAACTAGAATAATTTATGTTGTATTAATTAATTATTTGAATTTTTTTTTTTTAAATTTCATGTAGTACAAATATCTTACCAAAAATTTTGGTAATTTTTATTACATTCCCTGTAAAATTATTTATCCATAAAATATTTAAAATTATTTGTGTACCTTTTTTTCTACTCGAATTGATTTCAATTTCATTTCAACAATATAATAGAAAGATTTGAACATAAATATTAGTTGAAATTTGGTTTGCAAAATTAAAATATACTTTTTATCATAGAATAACGTTTCTTTACACATCTCTATCAAATTTCAAGTGAACGAATCATGTAGCTGGTATTTTGATAATCTCACAGGAATCCATCATTTTTCCGTGATAGAAAATAAACTTGTTTATAATATTAGTAGAATAATAACCAATGCTACAATGTTCTAACAATTTGTTCTTTCATGAGAATATTCTAAAGCCTGGTGTATATTGCAGCGCAAATTGATATGACGCTACGCAACACGACAAACGCGTGGAACGCGCCACATGCCATAATCATTTTGTATGCAAAACTACAAAACACAAAATAAACAAAAACCCGTATGTACTGGATGAGAGAACTGCGTAGCATATGTGATCCCCAACACGACCGCGTTATGTCACTAGGGTCATGTTGCGTCGCGTTGTACCACACGCGCTGCAATATGGATCAGTCCTGATACTAGATAAGAACAAATGGGCGAAATTTTATCTAAACCGGTTGGTTTTAAAAAGCTGTAATTAACACTTTCTAAAAATTGTAAATATGTAAAAAATAAATATTAATTGCAATATTCGCTAGTGATACCCGAAAATACTTAAGAATTTGAACGAAAAAATAAATAGAAAATAAAAGTTAAGAAATTTAGCGTCAAATTCAAAAGTTAATAATAATTCACTACAAGTATACCAAAAGAAATTCAGTGTAGCTTGATAAGCATGATAAGCAAAATGAAAGAACCTAGCGTAAACTAGGTAATTTCAATGATAAAAACTGTATTCATCAATTCTGTGTAAGATTAATAAAAAAGTTATAATTGAATAGATGTAGTAGGGTGCTCATTTAAAAATTATTTTGTAATTTTTTGTACATTTTTCGAATGTCATGTTTTATTTTTAAGAAAATTGTAATATTCAAAATTGTATTATTTCTTTTTAAATTATATTGGACAGCTGCCCATATGTTCTGAGAAAATAAACTTATTTGCTTTAAAATCGCAAACTAGAATCAAAAAGTTGTTAAAAATCAAATATTTTCTTGTTAAAATGATAATATTAGATCTTATCAGAAGTGTTAAAGAACAAACACATAACAAATTAGATACGGAGTTTATTTTTTATGTTTTTTATGTTTGTTTTTTTGGGTAAGATCTCTATTTGCAAATAAAAACTATGATAAATGAATTCAGTACAGTATGATATTTTAAAAAGATAAAATAAATATATCATAAATATAAAATGTCACCCGAGTTATTTTTTTTTTTTTCAACTGTTATTATTTTTCAGAACTTATAAATCATATTATTTTATGTAGTAGACGAGGAGATATAAATATTGAGTATGAAATAATTGCCGACTGGATTTATGTTAAGAATAAAAATATAATAAATATAAAGGATCTCAGATCGAAAAACATTAAAAACTTCTTATTTTTAATTATGGATTACTCAGCTTCTGCTGGTTATTATAAAATTTTATTCTTTTTGAAAAATTTTCTTGAAATATTATAATTTCAAGTTTTCATATTTTTTTGCCCCAAAAATTTGTTCTTCCTCATAAAATTTTTGGTGACTTATAATACGAATATTTATATAGGTACGATTATTGTACGATCACGTGGTTTATACAATATAATAAGTGAAAAAGTGTTTGTTTTACGCATAATTGAGATTAATAAACTGCTTTCGACACTCGATTTTGTTAAGCCGAACGAATCCTTCGTTTATGTACTATAAGCGATTTCAGTTTGAAAACTACCAAAAACCAAATTGGTGAACAATATTTAAAAATATGAAATTCGATCAAAAATTGCTTTTAGCTTGAAAACAGAGAATTTATTTTTGAGATCAAAAGTATTTATTTTTGTCTTATTTATAATAATCAACAAATCGCTCCAAAAAAGGAACTTTTAAAAGAAAAAAAAAAAAATCTATATTATAAATCGAGTAAACCATACTTAAAAATATTAGTTAAAACAGCATTTAAATTTTAACAGGAGACCGGACTGATTTAAAATTTTCTTATATCAAAATGTGATACAAGTTTACCAGGGTAGATAATTATTGAAAACAAAAAAATTTTTAGTAAGATGAAACCAATTACAAACGCAAGATAATATGTTAAAAATGAAAGGACAAATACATTACGGGCGATCTGAGTTCGGGAAGTAGGAGGGGGTGAGTTTTTAAGGGTAAAATTCGGTTTATCTGAATTTCCTGCAAAACTTCAAGTATGGTAAAAAGTTAAATGGCAAGAAAAAGATCTACAACTTTTGTATATACACTTTTATTAAATAACCTCAAAATTTATGTGGTTTTTTTTTTTTTTTTTGATTTGTTTTCACCGAAATTTGGTGAAAACTTACCTTTTTATGTTCCAAATACACTTTAATTTTTTTTTATTTAAAATATTTATTTTTTCATCTTATTTTGAATAAATATCGAAAAAGCACCTGCATTCTCAATCGAAAAATTTTGAGTTTATGTGAAAAAAGTGTTAACACTAAAATTGTAGATCTATTTATTACCTACAACTTTGTTATTTAACTTTTTTCCATACGACTTTTAGTTTTTCCGGAAATCGAGATAAATCGTGTTTTATCCTTACCCCCTCCTACTTCCCGAACTCAGATTGCCCGTAATTTATTTTACCTTTCATTTTTATCATATTATCTTGCGTTTCCAATGGGTTTCATCCAACTGTACTTTTCTTCCACTTTTTATCATTTTTTAACGCTTCTACTCTGGTCTATAGACTCAATACCATAACAAAACTTGAAAATTAAATAAAAATTGATTCAAAAACAAAGAATATATTAATCATAAATTATTTGTTTCTATATGCCTTTCTTGAAAACCATCTTTAATATGTTAAGTTCAATTGAAGTAATAAAAATTTTCCCTGGTTCCCTATTGACCAATATTTTTATTTTTTATTACTTTATTGATGTAGCAGGATGCACGGAAAAAAAATTGGATCAAAAATTGATCACCGTCCTTAATATTTGTATTATTTTTAAAACAAATCCATTGAGACATGCAATTCTCGATATTTCCATATTTAAATGTTCGATGCTCCTCTTCTATATTTTTAAAAACATAAATTTTGCATTGTTTATTTTATTTTATTTTTTGAAAAATTTGCTTAAGAAAATATGAATTTTTCATCCTCATTTGTGTCTATATACAATGAAACAATATTTAATTATAAATTTTATTATAATAGTTGATTTTATAAATTTTTAATTGTATAAACTGATTACAAAAATTTGTTTATTGTTTTTTTAATTCAATAAATATCAGAAAAATATTATATAGCTTAGTTTACTTCAGGTGATGCTGAATACTCTTTAGCACAATAAGTTTTACGTTGAATTAAACAAAACCTTTTGCACTAAAATAATTCTTGCATACAAGTTAAAAAAAATGAAATGTAGAAAAATGGAAAGGTTATGGAACAACTCCGATTTTTAAAATTACTGTTTGTATGTGTTCCATAGACCTTGCAGAACATTCATCACCACTAACTGCTGCATCACTACGAAAATTGAGAAAATTAGTGTAGTTTTCTCACCCAAGAATTGACAGTGATAAAAAAATTTTTTTAATTCAAAATTTCATCACGAAAATCATCTCTTGGAGAGATTTTTTAGTCGCCGACCACGAATCCGAGGTCAAAAAGTAACCGAAGATGATTTCAACCCCTTTAAACGCCCCTAGAAAATATAGAAAGGCATAAAATATTTGAAATGTTAATTTTCGTTTCGGAAATCGTCCTTCCTTCGTTTTTAGGGATACAGATAACAATCTTGGGTTAAAAAGCAACTGAGAATCGAATTACAACAAATTAGCAACGCATAATATCTTCCCATAGAGTTTCAGTGAAATATGGAATTCTTAAGTACTCTATCGAAAATTTGTATTCCCAAAATCAAAGGATAGGCGGTTGAATTTAAAATATATTTTATCTATGCCAATTCTAGAGGATTTTAATGGCGTTAAAACCATCCTCGATTGTTTTTTTGGATTGCTTGGATTGGTGATCAACCAAAAACCCTTCAAGAGACGAATTTCGTAATAAAATTTTGAATTTTTGAAATTTTTTATTCACTGTTAATATTTTCGATAGGAAAACTACACTAAATATTTCATCTTATCCTTTCTCATTAAGAAAGTCGGATTCACATGATACTTAATTAAAAACTACTATTTGTGACTCGGTGGGACACAAAATATCAAACAATTTGGTCACAAAATATCAAACAAAAGATCTTATCATCATTTATTTGTGCACGATACCAAATTATGGTTTGAAAAAAAAACTTTAAAAAAGAACATTTTTTTCAAACATTCACACACAGCAAACCGAAAATGAAATAATTTATGTTTCAGAACAAAGACATTGAAGAATAAACAGAAAGTGATTTTTGAAAGTTTTTTGGTTTAAAAAGGGTGTCATCAGAATCAATTAAATGCGATTAAGAGGTTTGATTTATTTCTTAATTTAAGTAAAATCTAAATTTCACTTTTTTACCAAAAAACATTTAATAAAATACCTAAACGACAACATTATTTTTTAAGTATACAGAAAGGTAAGCAATAATTTAAAGTAACAAAATAAAAAGGGCGTCATAAATTTTAATGATGTGGTATGGCCATTCTTATTATTTTAGATATATCATACCTGTTCAGTAATAATAATTTTACGTATTGTAGAGTTATGGGACCATTATACTACAGGTGCTAAAAGGATTTCCCAAGTCGGTGTCCTCCAAATTCACTACATTTTTAATGTACATAGCCTCAAATTCACAACACGATTGTTTTAAAAATTAAAAAAAATAAAACCTGCTTCGATGCATCACTTAACTTTCTATTATTTTCTATTTATTTTTTTGTAAACAAACAAAACGAAAAATAAAACTTATAGAGCCCCCCCCCTTATATGACCTTCCCCAGAGAAGTGTTTGGAAAAAAAGTAGAACTTAAAATGTTTTGAGAGTATATATAGCGTGAAGAAAGCTGTTGGAGCCATTTTTGAAAAAATTGTGATTCGGTAGGAGGAGATTGACGAATTCTTTATTATTTTCGTCCTACATATCTCGATTACAATATAGTCATCATAAATATGCATTAATGAATCCTAATTAAGTTAAGAAGTTATTCATTCCTAAGTTGTAGTTCTGAAAACTGTAATGCACACTGAGAATTAATTGATTATTAATTGTTTAATTAAAAAGAAATTTATTTATATAAAAAAAGATGATTTTTTCAGAAGAGGTACATGCAAATTTTTCCAAAAGTGAATTTCATGATCATGATCAATTCTCAAATGTCAACCAAATTTCGTCAAAATCGAACAAGGTGTTCTAAAGTTACAGCGAAACAACATAGATAAATACAGATAAACGAAAAGCAAAACCACCTTTATTTATACCACAGACCTCAATTCGTTCGGTCAAATATTGTTTAAAATTATCTCTAGAGATAATCAAATCATTGGCCGTGACATTTTATAATACTTCTTAGATGCAGCACCACATTGCGGTGACGAGAAAAACATCTCTCCAGAGATTTAAAACAAGAAAATCGGACAATAATATTATTATTAGGTAATTAATAATAATGATGATTTCATGACAGTATTATTAGGGCATTTGAAATTATGCTGAACCTAAATAATTTTTTGGAAAAAACATATGATGCATTTTTTTTTTTTAAATAAATATTTTTCTTTATGTGAATTTCTTTCCACTTCTTTCAGTTTAAAAGATAGGTCTCTTAAAGAAATGTAAAGTCACCCTTTTTGGTCTAATGTTATAAATACCTTTACCTACACATTTTTTTGACCCATCAAAGTGTTACAATCTTTAAACTACCCACATAATATTTCGTACTTACCTATGATATAAGATCTATCGTTAAGATTTCCTGGCTATAAGTTATAATTTATACAAAAAAATCTATATAAATATTTTTAAAAAATAAAATAAACCATTTAGTATTCTTTAGAAATGTAAATCCTTGAGAGAACTAACAATGAATCCTGCCAGGCGTATGATTTGTGGTGGGAGATCATGCACAATAAAAAAATATTATTATTACGCTTCTAGCAACCAAACAAACACTACAGTAAGGTCTCTCCGCAAAATTGTGTTTATATTTTTTTCTTCAAAAAAATATACTTTTATGAATATAATAGTTGAGTTTGCAAAACCAAATGGGGTTTCACTAACAACAATATTATATGCAATAAAACAAAAACATCATATTATTGTCCCCAATGAGAGATGATATTTCATTAAACAAACACACCCTTAGGAAATCCATTGAGAGAGTTCATCATATCACTCACTTGTATATATGGGAGAGTTCACTAACGATATATTTATCTATATTAGATATGCACATTTCATTCTTTAGAATTATGAATGAAAGAAAGTGTTACATGCAAAAAATTCAACATCAAGCTACTTCTATTGTTTAATGATTTTAAAAGACTTTATTCAACTTCACTATTCGATGTTATTTTATGTGTCATTCTTTTCAAATTTTAAGGGCCAGCGCACACCGTAAGATTTTTGATCAGAAAATCTTATCATGTGCCCATCAGAAAATGATGCTATCTGAATGCTAACAAAGTTTCTGATCAGAAAATCTTACGATTATATATGAAGTAGGCCATCTGTTAGCCAAAAAAGTAATTATTAAAATTAAAATAGTTGAAAGTTCATATTGGTTCGTTGTGGTTCAAAATCACAAAATCAAAAGAGACATGATATGGAATACCAGGATAAGAGTGGAAACAATTGAACCAGTTTCGCCACGTGAATAGAATGTCGTATGAACGAATACCAAAGAAGATAATGAAATTAGGTAGATAATACAAAATAGAAGATATGGAGATTAACTGAGAATATGATAAGCGATGTCGCAAAAAGAAAAGGGAGAACATTCGTAGAGGCTTACAAACTTACTAAGGTTAAACAGAGGTTCCGTTTATGGGATAAGCATCCGAGACTACTAAGTTACATAAGGAGATGACTAAGAAGAAGAAGACACTGTCCTCTTTAATTATAGCACCCACAAAAAGGATTTTAACACGTTACGGTCAAATATGGTCTAAATAGGTACACTGCTAAACTTGGGGCTATTATTTCAAAAATAAATATTCTTTTTTTCAAAATTAAATTTATAATTTTTTTTGCAAATGTAATCTTTTCAGAGTAAAATGGCGTTTTTTGCTTTGCTAAAAAATTGCTAAAATTTAAATTTCCACGAGTTTTTGTATAAAAATAGTCGAATTTTGTGGGTTTTTCCTTTGGTTTTTTAACTGTTTAAATATCTCATAAAAAAAGAAAAATAACTATGAATTTCTTAAACAAAATTGTAAATTTAAGTTGGTAAATGACTTAAGTCTATAAATCAAATAAGGTGCAAATAGGAACTGTTTTTCTTTGTATGGTTGGACGCCATGTGACCCTTACGTTATTATTTGGAGGTGCAAAGTATAATGAAGTTTGAAAGTGAAAATTCTTAGTTTATTCAAACTATATTTTGTAAGGCTTAGAATAATGTTGAATTTACATTAAAACGACAAACGATGAGAATGTTATGAACCACTGAACTATAATATCAAATCTATTGATGGCACTTTAGACAACCACCAATCATCATTTTATACAGTTCATTGATTTGTGGCTATTTCATCTTCCCATCGCACGTCCCTTTGATGTGAAATCACCATAAAAAATTTTAACATATAATACATTAAACTGATAAATTATAAATAATGCTAAATGAGGAAATGGATAGTACCTATATACAACAATTATGTTCAAAAATCGGGTTCGATTCTTGCTACGAAATAATCGTATATACTGTTTATAAATGTTATAAATGAAGGGGCGTATTCTGGATTTTTATACTGCTATAATCTCTATGTTTTCAGAATATTCAACTTATTTTAAAACTGAAGAACAATTTTGTAATTTCCAACTCTGCCAATGTAACATCTGTATTTTTTGCAATTCTGCCACAATAGGAACTTTTATGTTAGAAACTGCCTGTTTTATACTGTTCAAATATTATTTGTGGAGCCTGAATTCATATAGAAAATTAAAAGATGTATTATTTATTTTGTGAAAATCCATTTTTATAAAATAACAATGAAAACTTTTAACTGTGTCTAGTTTTCACTTTAACATTTTTTAAAATTACGAGTGAACTTTCGACGTATAAACTCATTATCAAATAATAAATAATTATTCTATAACTTTGGAAATATATAGGGAAAGTAGGTAATATTAAATTGAATGAAAAAACTGTCGGTGGAGTTGATAAATATTTTTTCGATATTTATGTATTCAAATTTAATAAATCGGAGTTATTTTTTTTACAATTTTAAATAATCAAATGGTCCTAATAGATCCCCTTTATTAAATTTGAAATCATAAATATTGAAACAATATTTATCAGCTCTAACCACAGTTTCTACAGCCAAAATAATATTAACTACTTTCCCTACATATTTCCAAAATAAAATAATAATCTTTCATTATTTGAAAACGAATTAAAGTCGAGAGTAGCCTAAGATAAAAGTATCCATTATTATTTTTAATGAATTAATTAATATGGTTTGTAAAAAGATTATAAAGTGAAATTCACATCACGTGAAACTCAAACGCTAACGACTCAAGCCATAGAATATGCTGCATTTGAAGCGAAAAATCTATTTTTCAACTTTATTTATTGTAAACAAACACAATATTCATGTCTATAATATGTATAATCAAATAAGGGTAGTTGATTCAGAAATATTTAAATGTAAATTGGGTTAAATATTTTTGTTTCATTTTGATTTGATTTTTATTTTTTTTGTTTTTTTGACAACTTCTCGAAGAACACATTGAAGCAATAATAATACAAACAAATTATGTTGAATTATATCTGGTGTAAATATAATAAATAAATCATGAAAAACGGCGATGATTCGAGTGACAATAAATGTTTATTGATTAATTATTGCCCGTTTTTATCCAATAAAAATATAGGATCATAGAATACAAAAATTAAAAAAGTTAATTTTAATGTCTTATGGAAGTATGAACTTTAAAAATAAATTATAATGGTTTTTGATTTGATTTTTTCATTTTTAACATAATTAGACTAACCTATTCAAAATTCAAATTCCTAGATTTTAATCGTATTTCCGTTTATCGGATAGATATATTATATATAGAGGAGTACATTCGTATTTGAATCAGATACGCAGTTTCCTGAATAATAAATTTTTTCATATTGATTTTTTATTGTCTCAAAATATTTTAATTGTGTAACTAATAAACTTTTATCTTTAATAGGAAAAAATAAAATAATAAGTATAAAAACAAGTTTTAAAATTCATATTTTTAACCATATAAAGTCAACCAGCTATGCCATTTAAAATTCCCTCGCGACCATAGATACCATTCATTATGCAGGCATACCATATAACACTTTTTAATTATTCGCATAAATTTTGATTATTTTATATTGTAAAACTAATAATAACACTAGAAAGTTTAATTATTAAATTATTTGCCATTAATTTTTGAATAATTTAATTTTTAATTTGCTATTTGATATGTAAAAAATGGGCAATATAAATTAAATTAATGAGGTCCAAAACTTTTATAATGATATTAATTACATATATTGGCTATTGATCTTATCGATCAAACCAATAAAGAAAACGATAAAACAAAAAACAAATAGAGATAACGATTAACAGAGTAAATTGTTTATATAGTCCACATATGTTACCATTACTTGTATTTTTTTTAATCATTAGAATTCATAAGTTTCTCTAAATATCCGGTTATCAATACATTTATAATGAAATGTATTATAATTTTGTTTAATAGCTAAATTTGAGATAAAATTTTGGCGTTTGTAAGCAATTTACGAAAAATTGTTTTAAACAAAAACTATTTGAATTACAAAATAAACAATTTTTGTACTTAATTTTTTCAAACAGTAATGAGCTTTTAATAATACCAAATAATAATACCAAAATTTTTACAAACTGGAGATCCAAAAAATAATATAGATAGATACTCTGACATATTCTATATTGGTCAAGTATAAATTATAGAGTAATATATTCGTAGGCTATATTTTATAGAGGTTAGGCATTAGTAAAATTTTGAGTATATTCGGTTGTTAGCGAGGTCGTTTTATATTAAGTCTTTTACAACGTAGTCATTAAGTATGAATATGAATGGAATAACTACCAGTCATTACTTTATTATCTCAATGTTAGCTGATCTGACAAACATTGTTTAGTCATATAAACTATTTCTAAATAATTAACTCTCTATTTCTAAATAATGAAGCTGATGCAAATCAGAATAAGTAATATAAATTTATATTTTAAGCAGACTCACAATTTTCAAGGTAAAAAGTTTGAAAAAACGATTTTCCCTTTTTTTTTAGCGTGTCACCCAATATTTGGAGTGACATCCAGTACGAAATTTTTATATATACAGCCAGTAATGTGATACTCATATGCGTGATGAAAAGTATATGGACCTCTTAAACCACGAACACTATTCATAGCCCTGCCTATGCATAAAAAATTTCATAAAAATCGGTTCAATCGTTCTTTAGTTATAAGTGGTGTAACTAACACGACTTTATTAGTGTTCTGTACCCAAAGGGTAAAACGGTACCCCATTAATAAGACTGAGATTATAATGAACCGTGATAATTAGACAGTTGAAATTTTCACAGATGATGCATTTACGTTGCCGCTATAACAAATATATATATATATATATGATATTCAATATTTTTTTTTAATTTTCTCAATACAAACACAATATTGTATTGATGTTGGTGGTTTCCTAGTAAAAATAATAATTATTAATGAAAAATCAAAACAAAAAAACTATAAACGTGTAAGTAAATTGAATAATTTGCCAATAATCCGGAAATAATCAACTATTATTTACTTGATTAAACAATAAATTGAATTTATCCTTTGTGTGCGCTGTGTGTAGGTAGTCCGATACGTAATATTGTCGGTTTGATGGTATTACCGAGTAATAATAAAATATTTATAGATAATACAGACCAGGGTCGATAACTTTTGAAACCAAAAAAAATTTCCTTAGAATGTAATCATTGGAAATGGAAGAAATTATAATCAAAATGAAAGGAAAAATAATTTACGGGCGATCTGAGGTCGTTAATAAGGATAAAACACTGTTTACCTCAATTTTCGGCAAAAATACAAGTTCCATGGAAAAAAATTAAACGGAAAAGTTGTAGGTAATAAAAAGTTATACAACTTTTGTATTCAAACTTTTTTCACATAACCTCAAAATTAATGTGAAAATTGGAAATAACTAAGCCGTTGGTTTTTTTTTCTACATTTTACAGAAATAATTTTTCTTTCACGAAATTTTGTGAAACCTTATATAACTTTTGTTCACGTTTTACCATTTCTAAAAACTTCTACCCTGGTCTAATATCCATGCTATCATAGCCAACCATGTCCGACGATATGAATGGTGAATGGGAATACACTGGAATACACCAACAAGTACCTACATAATAAGGGTTCTTCTCTCTTATTGTAATCATTGTACAATGTTTTGTTTGGTCGAATTCATTTTGTCTGACCAGTCAATGTCAATGGCAGGATTATGAAACAAATCATATGAAAATAAAAATAAATAGGGGAAAAATATATATAAAAATAAAAATATTTATATAAAAATATTACGTGATAAGAGCCGGAATGAGTAAAAATACTTTTTAACAAAAACTATAAACGGGCGAAAAAACTGAAAAGCAAAAAATAATCTACAATTTTTATTTAACCTTAATAGCTAAGTTTTTCCACGTATCAAGTTCGATAAGTTTCGCACTAATCAGATGGGATGGCATCCAAAAGTAGGGGAGACCGGGAAAAAACGAGGTACCTATTTTGTAATTATTTTGAGTTTTTAATTAACCTTAATAATTAAGTTCTTAAACTAGTATAATTTTACAAAGGTAATTTTGAGTCGGCGGTCGCGCATCACGCTTTACTTAATTAATTATTATAAAATACATGTTTGTGCCGCAACTCCAAATCACTTACATTTGTTTAAGAACTTAGTTATAAGGTTCATTAAGAACTCAAAATTATTACAAAAATTTATACTTAGGTTTACTTACATTAGTTTAGGAACTTAGTTATTAATTCGCCATTTTAATTTTTTATTAAAAAGTTTTTATTTCATAAGTTTTTGTGGCTATAATCTACTAATAACCACATGCCTAATTTTTGATTAACATAGCGTTAAAATCTGTAAGTGAACCATTAATCATCCCTAACTTCGAGATATAACCTATCAAATAAAATAAGACTAATTTGTAAAAAATTTCGGGCAGCCATACACAAAAATAAAATATATGCGTCGACCTGAGAGCTTTGTTTTTACGTCGGTTAAAAAATGGAGATTATTTATTAAAGAATGGAACTTTAATATAATATATAATACTCAAAGTAGCATCTATAGTTTACTATGGTTATTTCACCATAAAATTTCTGTGCTCCAAATGGGAATACGAATCAAAATAGAAGACAATATAGAACATTTAACCTTTTGTAGCAAAACAAAATTTTTAGTTATTGAACTACACAAGAATTTCTAGTGGTTGTATTAAACAATGAAAAGTAAATAATAATTTTTTTCTAAGACATTTTATAATAAGATAAGAGGTCAGAAGAAAATTATTTATAGAAGTTTTTAATTTGAAATAATTTTTTCATCTTAAGCTTTTTGCGTGATTGCATGAAGTAGTTTTCCTTTATACACAAAAATTTACAAGTTGCCTATAACTTCGCAATCCTATTATTAACACGAACTATATAATATGGCTGGTTATCAATTTCAGAGCTTATGAAACTAAAAGTGTCATAAATTGTATTTTTTATTTGAAAATACAGTTTATGTAGTAATAGAGTACGTCTTAAAGATACTTCTATGTGCAAAAATTGAGCACCGTATTCTGTCAATAGACTTAATTGTAATACGGATTCGGATGAAACCGGTCCAATTGGACTCCCACTATTAATTTTAGATCAACCATGAGATTTGGTGTAAAATGAGAAAAAAATTTATAAAATTTTTCGAGCTATAAGCGATTTAAGATATTTCGTGCTATAAGCGTAAAACACTTAACGTTAAAAAAAATCCAAAAACTTAATTTCTCTGAGGTAGAAGAAAAAAAGGGCATTTATAGCATGAAAATATAACTTGTTTCGAATAGTTCAAACAAAAGACAAATAAGAAATTTGAAGAAGAAGCGGGGTAAATCATATAAAAAAAAGGGCGAGTTTAGACGTTTTTGGATCTTAAATCGTTTAAAGCACGAAAATGAAGCATTTTTCGAAAGAATTTCAAGAGGTCAAAAATCCCCCACACTTGCATCTAATTACGAAGGTTAGTCCTATTAAATTACTTTTAGAACTTCCTCAATATTTAAGCTATTCTTAATACAATTCCATTAACAGAATGGTGTGTTCTATTTTTGCACACGCAGTACCTAAAACTACGGCTCAGATCTATAATTCTTTATAATATTTTACTGCCAACAATTCCAAACAGGTATTAAAAAATAGTAAGTCTTTTTCGAAGTGTTGAAAGAACGACTATTATTTATGATTCTTATTTATTAGTTTAATGTTAATTAATTGAATGTCAAAAGTCAATAACCATGCATAGGTCTTATATAACTTTATACTTGAAAGTGAAGTGAAATAAGCTGTTTGTAATACCTTAATGGTATCGAATTTTTATTTTATATATACTTTATTATTTAGTATTTAATACTAACTTTTTGTTTACTACTTAAAAGGAACCGGCTCAGTGGCCAAGTGAGTAAAGGCAATAATACCTTCATCCATTTGTTTATTTAGACTGGACGCAACGTTAAATATTTTTTTATTGCTCATTCTCTTTTACGGAAAATTTCCTAAAAACACTAATTTTGACTCTATACAAGCTATAAATGCAGTTTTTTTGCTTTCAATTTTTTTTATTCGTTCTAAACAGATGTGCTTTTGTGCAATTAAAACGAAATGAAATAAAATATGTATGAAAAAATAAACAAAATTTATTTTTAATTTCTTTTATCGGGAAAATTTACAACTATACAAGCTAGTAAAATGCAATTTTTTGTTTCCAATGTGAAATAATTTGGAAAAAGAAGAAAGCTCTTATTGTTCTCTTATTCTTGAATCGACACGCTGCTCCTCTTCATTGGAAATATCTTTTAAAAATACCAACATTTTTCCTATTCAAGCTTGAAAAAAGTGGTTTTCTGCAAACGATTTGAATTCATAAGGAAAACTGTAATTTTTTGAGTCTCCGTATTTATATTTTGATTTGAATACCTTTCCGATCTGTTGTGCAAGCAAAACAGATTATTTCTTTTTATTTTCGAGTGAGGTCAATTACTCACCAAGGTAACTAGTGTAATGCATATAGAGTCCCATAGGGAAGTATCTAGCAGAGAGATAACAAAAAGACTAATGAACAATTTTTGAGAACAATAAAAACTTGTGATATAAGTGTGAATAACAATAAAAGAATATCATTATTATTGTTATTATCTTATATTTAGTACATAAATATTATTTATTTATAAAATGTAGATCATATAAAATAATAATTATTTTTAACTAAATATATTATGCACTTAGTCAGTTGTTGGATCGAAGCCAAAATATATTTAACAAAATTGGTTTTAAAAGAAAAACAACAGATTCTGCTGTATGCCTATTATTATTATTATTAAATATTAGTATCCAAAGAAATTTATTTATTTATTCAATTACTTATTACAAGGTTTGTGGCTGGTTCACACTATATTTTTCGCAACATACAACGTAAATCATACTCAATTCAAAAACTAATCGAATAAATTGGTTGGTAAAGTGATTAATGTTAATCAAAAATATCTATCAACAAAACGTGAAATCTGGAAATCTTGCTTCAGTTATCTTTATATTAATACGTGAAGCCAAAAATTTGTACCCTTTTTTACGAAAAATGGGCTGTAGAAGGAGTATGGAATTTGGCTCATTTTTGTTTTTTTAAAACTTATATATCAATAAAAATTACAAAGTTTCGTGTAAAACTACTTTTATTCCATGTTTTTATCAATAGCTTATCATAAGGTATTATCCTCTACGTCACTATTGTGGTTCGTTTCAGCGTTAAGCCAAACGCTAGTGTAACCGCAATCTTTATAGTTATGAAAAAACACCTCATAAAACTAGAATTAAATTAATAATATTAATATTAAGGTAAAAATATATGACAAAAATAAAAATAAAGAAAAGTAAAATGGTTTAATAATAAAAATGATTCTTTTGTTTAAATTAAAAAATATTTTTTGATACCAAGAGAATGTACGCGTGGTTTTTTTATATATCTCCACATTGTTGGTTTTATTTTTTAATATTTCACACAATAAAGCTCAAATACAGGTGATCCAAATTATTTCTTGTTTTGTAATACGAATCGATCTATCCATCCTACCTAACCTTCACCCACCGTGTTTTTATAAATATTTTTAACATTGTGATGATAAAAATGCATCCGCTATAAAAGATTTAAAAAAAAAATCTGTATAACTTAATTTGCTGCCAAATTAAATTAGATGCTCTAAATTTTAAATAAAAAAAATAGTCATTATGACGTACTGAAGCCGTGAAATCACGTTGATAGAGATAACGACCAATATTTGGTGCTTTTTAGGTGCTTTTGTATTGTGCATTCAATAAATCAATTTAATCTAAATTACTACAATAAAATTACTGCTCTGATTCACTAACTTGAATCAGTATTAAAAAAAAGGCAAGCTAGCAGTTAACTCTTAAAATAACAGAAAAAGTTATTCAAAAATTAATTTAAATTTCAAAATTAAGTTAGTAGGCAGCTCTGTATTTATAATGGGACAGACTGGACTAGTACTCTGGGAGGCAAATTTTTAGGGTAGGAAAAATTCGTAGAAAAAAATTTTCACCGCATTATGAAAAATGCTTTGAAAAGTGTCATCGTGGTTAAATCATATTCAAATTATAATAGATAAAATTTCTTTTCATTATCAAAAGTATGGTCAAAATTATAAATATTGCAGTTTCATCAAAAAAATTGAGAAAAAGTTTCAGTGATCAATGGTTATTTAAAAATTTTTTCAATTCATAATTTTTAATTTCCCATTATAAAAATTAAATATTCCAATAAAATTTAAAAATTCCAATTTATTGATTTCAATCCAATTTGGGTTAAAGGGGTTGTCATCAGATATTGGCTTTTTAAGATCCTAAAACCCATTTCTAACAAACATGTAAATTCCACATAACTTCTGAACAGCTAGATCGATCGAATTGGGATTTGGAGTGTTCTAGAATATTCTTAAAGGTTTCAGCTGATTGCTAAAAGTCCTACTTAAAAATTTGTGTTATATAGAAAATTTATTTTATGTAAAATTTCGGTAGTGAGGTGGTGTTTTGCAAAGTGCCCAAGGGTGGCACTAAGGTTAAATCTGACTCTGTAGGAAGGTATAAAAATTTTAATGTTCGCATAATGGAATTTTGTACTAAATCAAAAGGTTCAAGAAACGTACTATATATTATAAATAATGTGTTAATTCGCTGTATTTGAAGAGAAATTGTGGAGAGTCTATAAAACTTTATGAAAAATATTTCAAACAAAAGATTTGTTTTTAATTAAAATTAATTATTTTATTAGAATTTTTCTTCTATCTCTTATGGTTTTAAAGATGGGTCACAGATACACGGGGCATTCCAATCGACCTATTTTTCCCATACACTTGAACTCCGTATAAGCTACGCTACCAAAATTTCAATCCAATATCCCTTTTCGTTTTTGAGCTATCGTTATAAAAGAAGGGCATACTGACTGACAAAAATTAAATATTCTACAAGCACGTACACTAAAATTTTGAGCCAATAATAATTTCTAGCGTTAAAATCTTTACACCAAATTTAACATACCGTAATGTATTTCATATATGATATACATTTATTCTATCTGTCTTAATTACTTTAATTAATTAATTAGTGGTAATGAAGTTTAATTAATTATAAAAATTACTTCATAAATATTTTATAAAACTAACAAGTTATTATTTACTGGTTAATTACTTATTTATTATTAACAAACAATTAATAGTGGCTTATGTATATGAAAACTCAACCCGTCATGTCAATTTGAAAATATTACCATTCATTATCAGATTTTTACACATATAAATCAAGTCTGGCTAATTTGCCATACAAATTAGTATATGATTTAACATGTTGTTTGGTCGTAAATTAAAACATATTTTATTGAAATTTTAAATTATATATAAGTATTTTGTCACGTTAATATCTGTTGTTTTCTTTCTATCAGAATTCCTTTACCATTGCCTTACACATTGTTTTATCGTATGATTATTATTTTAAATTTTTATACAGGTAAATTCTATTTTAAAAAAGATATTATATTAAAAGAAACGTAAAATCATCTTAAAATTTTAATTTCGCAGAAATAAAAAATCCTTTTTAATAGCATAGATATTTATACCAGGGTAGATAATTTTTGAAAACAAAAAAAAATTACAGTAGAATGAAACCAATTGAAAACGGAAGATAATATGATAAAAATGAAAGGAAAAATAAATTACGGGCGATCTGAGTTCGGGAAGGAAGGGGGAGTGAGTGTGTAAGGGTAAAATTCGGTTTATTTCCGGCAAAACTACAAGGCCTATGGAAAAAAATTAATTGGCAAAGTTGTAGGTAATAAAAAGATCTTCAGCTTTTGTATTAACACTTTTTTCACAAAACCTCAAAATTTATGTGAAAAATTGAAATAACCGAGTTTCTGGTTTTTATTTTTTTCTCCGAAATTTGGTGAAAGCTTACCATTTTATGTTCCAAATAAACTGTAATTTTTTTAATTTAAAATATTGATTTTTTCATCTTATTTTGAATAAATATCGAGAAAGCACCCTTATTTTCAATCGAATGTAGATCTTTTTATTACCTACAATTTTGCCATTTAAATTTTTTCCATAAGACTTGTAGTTTTGCCGGAAATCGAAATAAACCTTGTTTTACCATTAAAAACTCACCCCCTCCTACTTCCCGAACTCAGATCGCCCGTAATTTATTTTTCCTTTCATTTTTACCATATTATCTTGCGTTTCCAATGGGTTTCATCCTACTGTAATTTTCTTCCACTTTTTATACTTTAAGGCTTCTACTCTGGTCTAATTATAACAAAAGTTAATTTTGTTGGTTATATATTTATTTTCTAATTATGGTAGTGTGGAATTTGTAAACATTATTCTGAAACATATCCGTGCTCAATGATAAACATACCTGAACACAAATTTGATTTTTTTTTTAATGAAATTATTGCTATTAATAAAAAACTTGTTAACACTTCGGAATTTTAAATTTTAAATGATAATACTTTATGGGGATTATCGTTGTATTTTATATATTTTATGTTTTTATTGAATTTTACCTGTATAAAAAGGTACAATAGTAATCATGTATTAATGCAATGTGTAAGAAACGGACAACGTAATGTCTTTGACAAACAGAGAACAATAAGTATACTTGCTAACGCAGTCTATTTTCAATGTATTGTGTTTTGTAAAATAAAAAAAATTATAAAAAAGTCAGTTAATGAATTTTGATTCACCATTTATGTAATTTTCTAAAATGAAATTGAAATAAATATGTTTTTTTTTATACCGTTTACGTAAACACGTTTCGTACATATACTCGTATATTATTCCATAGAAAAGTAAACTCAATGTGGTTATTATCCTAACGTTATATAATACCATATTGTGTGAATGTACTTGCAAGATAATGTATCAAAAATGTGGAAAATGAAATTTTTTTCTAAACATCTAAGCATTTGAAAACTATTACTATAATTATGGTGAAGGGTAATAAAACCCATTCTATTAAAAATTATTCAAGATCATTCAATGCTCATTACAAAGGTTAACACAAATCAATGCCTATACGATTTATTGAAATAAGAGTGATCAGTACCTATAAAAATGCCTCGATTTGTAAACTATATTGTACAAAAATTATGTATCATATAAGCACGGTAAAAGTAGGTTAGCTTGTAGTAAAAATCTGTAATATTTATGTCTGATACTGCACAGCAGTACTGTCTGTGTATACTGTTTGTGTCGTTTGTATAGGTTAATCACACACTACTACACGAATCATATGTATGTATATAACACATGCTGTTAAACTAATATTTTTTTTTCACGCGTTGTTGAACTTTCAGTTGCCATATATTTCATGTTTGTAGCGCTACAACTTTCGAATGCGTGGTTAGATTTTGATGAAATTTGACAAAAACGTTTATCACATTCAGAAAATGGACTGTATGATTTTTGGATATATCCACACTTTCAGAAAAATTTATTATGAAGAAAGACTTTTTTCTATACATAAGAGAAATTATATAGTTAGACGAAATAGAAAAACATTAACTGTTTTATTGCAGTAATTTTTTTAGGAGAAAATTTTATGTTTTTTTTAACGTTAGGAAGATTTTTTTATAGCATTCCCCCTATCATCTTTGGAAGAAGAAGTAGTTTTATAAACTACTAAAAACTACAACGGCGTTTGCCAAACAATGTGTTTTGCACACCTCTGCAAATATTTTGGAAAATCTTCAAAAGTAGGAATTATTTTTCCATGAAAGGGTACTTATACGATGGTTAATTTGCAATCCATGTGAAATATATGTGATCAGGGAAAATAGAAAAGAATTTGTTCATTTTTATTGCCTCCCCTCTTTCATGCAATCAAGGAAGATGCAGTTTTTTGTTTGAGTCAGGTCTACAGCTCATAAGACCATACTAGTTTTAATGAAGGTTATTACTGTTTACATAATATTATCAAACAAGATTTTCATATCATTTTGACCTTTTAACCAAATAATTAATTCATAGAATAAATAATAATATTTAATAATATTAATAGGCAAACAATTTAAGATATAATCCTTTTGTCGGTATTTTTTATCAAAAAAAAACGTATACTGTTCGATATTGACTGTGCCAAAGTTTCTAATACACATTCAGTTATTTGCTGTATGTTTATTTCTGTTCACTTGATCCAATATCGAAATTAATTTTCGACAAAATTTAATATAATTATTATGTTTTTTACTGTCATAATTAATTTTATGAGGAAACCATGCTTAAACATATCACATCTAATTTTTTTAGTTAATGATTATTATTTCCCAATCATCTTTTAGACCAAACAAGTTATGGATTTCATAATTTAAATACTATAAATGAATACCAAAGCTTGGTAGAGTACAGCCAAAGCATGAACAAACAAAAAGTATTATCTTTTGTTGTATCGTTTTGTATTTAATGATTAATCAAATTAATAAACTTTGTAGAAAACATGATTTTATCCTGAATATCTACAAAATATAGGATATATACCACATTTAAGTTCGGTAGACCTTATTTGCCTCAGGTACCCTACGAGACGATAAACTTTAAGATTGTCAACATATCAAGACAATAAAAATATAATATAATGTCAAAACACATTTATGACATTACCAAATTTTTTATTCAGAAAAACAATAAGGGCTATTCGAAATTAAATCGACCATCGTCGATACTGCTTATATTTAATTGGTGTGTGAAGTCAGCCTGTTTATAGATACAAATTTACCATTTTTTGCTTTTTAAGGTAGGGAGATGACAGAACTACTTTTTGCAATCAATGTGTAATGCTGAAGGAACACAGACACTCTGCAAAGTTTTTTGTACACCTGGGCACCCATTGTGGAAAATCTAAAATAATAACAGCTTTTTTTCTATGAAAGGTAAGGTAAGGGGTTATTAGTGTAATTTATAAATGAAAATAATGCTGTCGAATACCGTTTATTACAGTTAATTTAAAGAAATAAATTCAATAATTTTATACTTACATGTTAATAGGAACAATAATACGATAAAAATTGTTGTAAATATTGTATGTTTCTTTGTTGATGCTGATAACGATGCTAATATTAGGAACAACCATTTTGATGAACAAATACAACAGCAATAACAAAAGATATGTAATCTCATTGCGGCGTTAATGTCACCTTACAAATAACAATTATGTTGTTATTATTGTTGTAATAAATCATATGGACAACAATGTGGATATAGTATGTATATGTTAATATTATTAATTGTTATTGATATTAATCATGACATTGTAAATTATTAAAATATTTTTTATTATATTTATTAACATTTTTTGTTTTTTTATTAATATATTTATGTTTAACAGTTTTTAATAACGTATATATTTGTTTTTTTAATATTTTATTAATTTTTATTGAATTAAAATATATTTGAAATAATTCATTACGATTTGTTTATAAAACTAAATTTTTTATCACACAGATTCATCACAAAAACATTTAATAATTGATTTAATAAAATTATTTTCATTATTTTTAATTTTTTTTATACATGAATTTAATGGTGCAATCGATGATGCATATTTTTTCCTGTAACAAAAAGAGAATTATTTTTAATAATTTTCAAATATAATGATTTAGAATATAATAAAATCATTGGACTAAATTTAAGTAAAAATTAATTTATAAATTGAAAATGTAATATGCAATTTTATTTAATGTCCTATGGTCGACTTTAAATCATTTTAAAAATATGCGCTTATCTTTCTCTGTTTTTTCAATCTTATTCATCTTTTTCTGCGTACAAAGGACAAAAAATTGTGAGTAAAATATTTCCGAAAATTTTCTATAATAACAAGATAGAGCCTTTTTAATCATCGAATTAAATTCTTGAACAATTTTTTAACTAGGAACATAAAAGTGATTTGAGTCGAGTATTTATTTATTGTTGGGGAAGGTGGTGATTAATGATCTCTGAGAGTAAAATGATCCCAAAACGGTTCATCTATTTAACAGCGCAATCTATGCTATTTAAGTAAAGCCCCTGTACTCATTGAAATAAATTTTGTATTAATATTAAGTGTTCAATCGAAGATAAGCACCGATTCGGCATTGTATTTCTTTTAGTCTTAAGAAAATATGAGTTTGTACAAATTTTTGATGCCCTCAGAAACGTAGCAAGCCATATTATATTACAACAGTAATAGAAGTCAAGTTATGTTTTGATGTTTTTTAACAAGATATTTCTATATGAATATTATCAAAGAGAATTCTAGGATTTTTCGAATAAATTGCTTTTTTGCTCCAATTTCCTAGACCAAAATTTTTTTCTATTTTATAAATACGTTTTTCGGCAACAAAGTACCTAGTCATCATCATTATGAATAAACTAATCGTAATAATTCTTCCAGGAGATGTTACTCGTTGTTAATTTGGTGACGGTCTGCAGACTAGACAAAATACTAGTATAAAATACAAAATATTTTGATCTAGGAAAATTGAGGCAAAAAATCGGAATTAAAAAAGATATTTAGAGTAAAAAGATCCCTTCATAGTTTGGATAAAGCGATTCCAGTAGTTCAAATTAACCAGCCGTGTTTTGTTAAGTTATATAATCTGTTATTATAATATGATTATTGAATTTCAGGTTTAATATAACTGTCGAAGTACCTGATATTCAATGGTTTGTTAACTATTAAATCGTTAGCAACACTATCTCGAAACTTTGGACTTATAAACAAGAACAATTGACAGAACCTAGACATAATTGTATTTACGGGAGTCATTTCAAATAAAAATTTCTTCCTACCATTTATGGTGCTCAAAAGAATACCAAATAAGGAAATTGTTTACGCTGCAAAAATAATTAAATTTTGTACTTTTAAACGTATCATTCTTGCATATTTTCCCGAAAATAACCGCCGGGATAAACCAACGGCATGATTTGGGCCATTGAAGTGGACAAGATAAAACCAAATTATTGTATACTATACATTGGGAATTTTATTATACGTAATAAGGCTTAATTTAACCCATAACGTTTTTCCCACAACTTACGATTTAAAAGTCAAAAATACTGCACCGATCCCTTTGAAATTTTGAATACTACTTCTGTATATAATTTACGTGGTAAAGACAAAGGTAAAATAACAAATTAACCGAGTTTCGCAAAAATCGCGTTTTTCAATTAAATCTGTTCCTAAAAACTGAAATTTTGAAAAATCATCGACGAGGGTACCTGAGAATAACGATTTACCACAGACTTACTACTTTCTGCTGACACGATTCCAAATAATTGCTACCATTACCGTATTTTCTATTTCTTCATGAAAATTTTACAAAATATTCTTCATATGTCAAACTTGAATGTACCATTCGTCTTAATATACAGATTTTAACAGTGTTGTCGAAAACAATTCACAAAAATGTGCCTTTTTTACACGAATTAACCCCATTCTATCCAGTCAAACATAACAAGAAATAATGAAATGGATTAGACAGAAGTAATGTGATGCGTTCATTTACAGAGTGTTGTGAATCTGCTCGTTAAGATAATTGAAGTAAAAATAATAAAATGATACCAAGCAGTCTAGGGATTAATTAAAAAATAATACCTAAGCTCTGGCTGCTGTATTGTGAACGAGTGCACAAACCTTAAAAGCAGACGAAAACCAGATCTATTTCTAAAAGCTACTCACACATCTGTGTACCTAGATTAAGAAAAAATAAATGAAAGCCTATATACCGAAAAACGATCAAGTGCGAATGTATGTTCTTCATGCAAGAATACGTTGCTATCTATATAAATATTATTAAGAGGAAATATTTGTATATATGTATTTTTGATGTAACAAATAAACTTAAAAACTACTGCAGCGATTTGATAAATTCTTTCACCTTTGATAAGCTGCACTATTCCCAGGTAATATAGGCTACTTTTTATTCATGTATTCCTACGGGAACGCGAACAGAAAGAGGAAACATTTTTATTTTTGTATGTAATGAATAAAGTAAAAAGTTGCTTATAAAATTTTTGTAACAAATTATGTTTGAATGAAAAAATTGTCTAATTACCGTATAAGACTACATACAGAGCATAGAACGTTCCCAAGGTTGATTCGTGCTCAACTGATATGATGAAAGACTAACCTAACGTGTAAAATATGCAATCTGTAACAGACAATTTGCCGTTTATAATATTAAAACCCTAAGAATGTGTATTTAAATTTTTTAAGCCAACGTCGTATGAGCGTCCTTAAGCCAAGTTTTACAAAAAAAACTGTGAACTAAGCTGTATAAGCAGATATGTTTCGGTTGTCGGAAGTCCTTAGAGACTTCATTAGAGAATTTTATTATATGCGTTCGATTTTGGAAAATAATGCAAAATATTTTGGATTGAATTATAATGCTTTTTTATACATTCTTGAGAGATTTTTAAGTATCTGATATGAATGAAAAATTTAATATTTAGAATTTTTATTAAATACTTAAATTCATTAATTTAATACCTACTTTATATAAGCCATTCTATCGTAATCTAATTTAAAATAATGTTTTATTTTTATATTTGATCAAGAAAAAATAAATAAATAAATAAATAAATAAACAACAATAACATTGATTTTAGGATTGGATGACTAGTTTTTGACATATCGTTTGAAACTTGTCCAAAATATTGAGTTTGGATTTAATATGCTATCTGTGAAAAACAGAACATTCAATCGTTTAATAGATGGTATTTTTGAAATCTACACGTCAAACTATCCTGAAAGACATAATTTTATGAAACTCGGATACAAAAAAAATTAGTCGATTTTTCGTTATGTTCGTAAAGGGTAAAATTAGACTAATGGTAAAAATCAAAAATATATTTTCATCTCTGATTTTCGAATAAATTCAGTAGATTTCAAAAATAACATCTATTTAATAATTGCATGCATAGTTTTGACGATATTGCCGGTAATCCAAGTTCAATATTACGGGAAAATTTCAAAACGATATCATGAAAACGAGCCACATACCCGTAAAATAAATTTTATTTGTTCTTAAACCTTATTTGTTGAATATATTCAAAGGGTATAGTAACATATCAACATGTCATTGAATCTAGTCTACGGACCCATTTTTGCTTAAAGAATTTCATCACATAAACTATAGGAATTATTATCTATCAACTCTCAAAAGAGACACTCATATTGTATAGGTAAACTCGGTTTTTTTTTTTTTATGACGCATGAAAAGAATGGTAACAACAACGACTAACAAGTATGAACCATTATGGAAAATTGTACCATACCGAGATTTTTATTTATTTATAACGACAGTCGTAGCGACATAGAAAAAACAGTGTAAATAAAAAACGAAATTCAATATATATTTTTATGTTGTGAAGGAGATTATAAACGACGCTTTAAAAGTGTGTGACTTCCACATAACATCAATATACATGCTAGTCAAGCTGGCAGAGCAAAGTATTCAAAATTGAATTTAAGCATGCTCAAAATTAGATGCTCTTTAGGTGCTGCAAGATTAAATTAGGTACTTAAATTTTTATTTATTTCAATTGAGTCATTAAGATGCACTGCAGCCGTCATATCACAAGCAGAACAAAGGGAAAAAATAGCAATTATAATATAATGTAAGTACCAGAATAAGTGCTTTCAATAAATCAATTTAATCAAAATTAACAAAAATATTACGGCTCTAATTCACTTACATGAATCACAGCTAAAAAAATGTCTATCTAGCTGTAATATCTTGAAATAACAGAAAAAAGGTATTCAAATATAAATTAAAATAAACACAGTGATCTTGCTGAAGATATGTCAATATTCGCCGCTTTCAAATTTGTTTTGTGATATGTATATTAATTTTAGCATAAATTGTGTAACACTTGCAAATATAGAAGACGCTAACAAAATTTTGGCATAGAATCACCGCCTTTTCCATTTGTCTGCCATTCTGATAACTCAAATACGTAAAAAAGTAGCAAACTTAAATAAAAGTCTTAAAAAGTGAGTGATGTTAGGATGTTGCTATGTGTTGCATAGCGTACCATCCTTTTATCAATCAGGAAATTTTCACTTTAAGTATTTATTTCTGTTGATAAAATTCAATAAATTGTATTTTGTTCGTTCCACTACATATCGAAATATTTAAATACGATTAAAATAGAAATGCATAATAATAACGTTTTATCTTTGCAAATATTGCGTTATTAAATCTACACTATTCGTAACCCCATCTAGCAATATCTTTAGATGCGATTTACCGACTAATGTGTGGCTTGATGTGACATCGTCGCGTCACACGATGGTGTTAAGCGTTCAAGTTCACACATAGGATGCCGTTACGCGTCAAAGTTACGTTACGGTGTTATGTTAAACGCGAATGTTGCACGTGTGTAGGCGGTTTTAGAAGTAAAATTTTTTCCTTGAACTAACGTACGACTATAGTCCTTTGTGATCTGACTCATGAAGTTCAATGTCCACTGAATACAGATATCGATCAAAGTATTCTTAACAAAGAAATATGCATTGTCCTGGTCATCATTCTTATAGCTGTTAATGATTGATGTATTCACATTCTGGTAAATATCGTTTACCTTCAATATATATAGAGGTATAATGTATTTAGTAGGTATATAGAGATTATAACAGCAGGTTGCTACTGATGGCTTTGACACATAACAATTTTTTTTCATTTCTATGATTAAAATTACACAGCAGAGATCAATTTTTTATTTCATGTCGAAACAATATTTACTTTTTGATTGAAAAACAATTGTAATAAATACTGAAAATATACACCTTATAACTATCTACATTGTGAAACAATATTTACATTAATTCCGAAAAATAAATATGGTTGGCCAATAGTTGTAGATATAAAATTGATATTCATTGGTTTTTTTTTTTTTTTTAATTTGGAGCATACCAATATATATGTATATTTATTCTTTGATTATATTTGAAATATATAAAGGTATTTAAATTTAGACAAAAACTTATGAAGCTTTAAGTGGTTGGGGTAAGACGGGTAAGATGGAGTGCCAATCTTATATCAAAGCCAATTGACGAACCTTGATTGTTTTAACAGGGTCACTGGGCGAAAACACTACATTTTTTCCTGTGTTCAATTTAAAAATTGATTTTTGGTTATTTGCTTATAGGGTTTTCTCTTTGTTTGAACCGTAATTGTTCTGTTTATGAAAACATTTAAAAATACTAATAAGGTTATTTATATGCGTCAACTTCAAATAAGCACTCGTTTTTCTATGTGTTAAAATATTGTTTTTAGAATTCAATTTTGAAATTCAATTGCGCATGAAAGGGCAAGACAGGGTATGGGGGTACCCCATCATGTCTTTATTAAAACAAAAGTTTTCGTTATTTAAAATAATAAGAATAATATTTACAATGTAGTTTTACCCCCGTTTCTCTGATACACATGTTTAAAACAGAGGCCACTGACTTTTTAGTTTTATTTTTTAAACTACTTCCGATACATTTATGATATGGGTGGAGGGCAATGAAACCTTGGATTTGTTAGGTAGTGCACCAAATTTATATTGTAATTGTTATAAATAAAAAAGTGTAAAAACAAATTTTTTTATTGCAGATATTTCATTTCTTGTCTAGACTATACTCTTTGCTCAATTTAAGTAATTTTTTATTTCAATCATTTAAGAAGGTGAGGTGTCAACTAAAATAAATATATACAATAAACTGAAAAGTACGGGGGGTCTGATGCCTCTTGGGGCACACATTTATTATTATTGACGAATTCAAGCAAAAATACACTGACAAATGATATTATAACATGGCTTATTGTATTATTTTATACTAAAGGTTACACTTGAAATGGGCCGTTTCAATATTTTCTCCGGCATTATTTTAATTACTTTTTAACAAATGGTTAGCATTCTCTTGATTAAGAGTAGACGCTTAATGAATAATACGATAACGAAAAATATCATTGGATTTTAGTAAAAATTACAGAAAACGGTTTTAAAAATACAAATGATTCCTCTTTCACCCGCGTAGTTCCCGTTCCCGTGGATATACAGGGATAAAAGTTAGCTTTTAACACCCGGGGGTAGTAGACATTCTAAATTGTGAAAGATTTTTTCCAATTGTTCGAGTATTTTTTAAGTTTATTCGTTACATACAAAAATACAAATATTTTTTTCTTGTATTATTAGTATATAAGATCAAAAGTGTGATCTGGAAGTCTGGCCCCGACCATAACAGACGCTCTTTCATATGTATTGTTTATCGATCTCAACCTTAGCCCTGCTTCAATATCCAGATCAACCTTTTTTGACCTTTTCCAACTGTAATTTTGCGAATCAAATCACTTTCAGGGAACCTTCTTATATTGAATATTCCTGCTCTCTTATATATGGCATAGTGTTAACAAAAATTAATTTTACATTTCAAATAAAATTTTCAAATGTATTTTGTATCCGGTATTTCATTTTCTTTGGAAATTTGCAAATCGCTATGAATAATAAGAAGTTAGGTAAGACGACCAGAAAGCGGGTGAGATTTTATGCGAAAATCGAACAAACCAATATTTATTTAGAAATTCAATCCATAATTACGAATGCTTTATATTAAAACATTAATAAAATTAACTAATCAAAAACAAATAATTAATTATAATTATTATATAAAGAGCTTAAATTATATATTGCGGGTCATTTTTTAAAATTATATAAAACATATTAATTATATTATTTGTAAATATTTCAAAAATGATATTTGGGGAAAAAATTATATTAATTAAACATTTATGTTAATAATTTTATTATGCATACCATAAAAAATGATATTGTCTAAAATAATTTGACAAATGAGAATTGAAACATTTTTCATTTATGAGGCATGTGTTTGTAATTGTCGAATTTGAAAGTGGTTTCTGTTTTTATATGCTCTGCAATATTAAAAAATATAAAGCAATATTAAACCAAACATTTGTAATAATTAATTACGTTGATACTTGATGTATATTTATATATTATAACCAGATAGGCTGAGAGCAAGTAAACAATATTTGAGCTAGCTCAAAAATTTGCGTAAATAATCTTTATAATATGAATGTCTGTATTCATATAAGGTTATTGATAAATACACTTCTAAAAATTTATTATTGGCTTAATTATCGTTTGTGTAACAACTTTTTTCTGTACGATATTTCTGAAAAGTAGGTTTCTTTTTTCGGAGCCCATAAACATTGCGATAGTCCACGCTAGCCTCAAATTAATAGACATCCATTTTTTTTTAGTTTTTGTTATTGTTATCGGATGATCATTTTAATACAGATACAAAAGCGATTTTCTCCAACATGTACTAAAACGGGATATCCGTTCACCGGCAATAATGAAATTGCTATTATTCACAGTTTGTAGGTTGTCAGACAACGAATATTAGGTTTTATAACGTGACGGACAAATTTAGATTTTACATTTGTCATTCAAAGACCTGCACCTATTATAACAAATATTTTACTATACATTACGTATTTATAACTGTATGAACTGCTTATTAAGAGAATTTTATGAATGCAAATGATTAAATTAGTTGGTACTCAACCGTACGTTGGATATCTAAATAACTAACACTGTTAGTTGTTATCTTCACTTGTTTTGTTTTATTTATCACCAAAGTTACTGATTACATTTTTATTACAGATATATAATTATATACATCAATATTATATACCGTTGAAATAGTTGAAATAGAAAATTCATTATTACCACCATGGTTAGTACAGTAACCTTTTTTCTAAGAAAATGCTGATAAGTGGACCAGTTAAATACATCGGAGCCAGTAAAATATTTGATTGCATCGACAGGCTTCAAATAGTCGCTATGTGATTATTGGGAAGAGAGAGCGAATCCTTTTATAGGGAAGGAAAAATTCCTTTCTCTAACCGTATGATTGTAATAACAGCATTCGATGATAATTTTAAAAGCATGATTTTTGATTTAGAACACCAACCAGTCAATGGTTGAACTAAAGTGAATTAAAATTCATTTTTACTATTGATTTAATTTTAAATTTACGACATACGTTCAAATTATTATGATTGATATTTCCTATAAATTTGATATGAATTTTTCGGGACAAATATTACAATTTTGAATAGGCAATTTTGGATTTATAATAAAATAATAATTAATTTATAATCAAATAAAATGAAATACATATTAATTAAATTTATTTATACAACGTACATACATACAGAGCAGAGTACTACTAATGGTCATGACATTTATAATTACATATACTTTTAGCCAAAAAGCATTAATAACATGACACAAATTTTATATATTTTATATACGGAGAGTTCGTTCTATATAGTCATATCTACACAACTTACTGGCTACAGCAGCTTCGTTAGAGTTTATATTCGTCTACAATAAATAGACACGAAAATGTTGGTTTTATTGGGCTTCAAACGTTAAGTACCCCAATTTTCTCCTTACCTCCTAACAAAAAATTTATTCTATAAAAATTATTAATTAGTTCATTAGTTCAATATTGTCTCCCTGTCTGTCCATTCGGCTCTTTCCGCCTGCCATGAGGATATACAAGAATATACATTCAATATAATAAAAGGATAGATTGTACAAATCTTAATAATGTGTTCTAAAACCACAATGTGATTAAAAGTTCCCATGAGCTGGAATAAATAGACAATAAAATATAAAAATAATTTTTAAATCTGGCCGATAGTTCCAAAGATTACGGTGTTCATGCTAACAAACTCTTCAGGTTTATTATATTACCTACACTGAATGTAAAGACCGTAAAATTCTGGGTAAAATCCTGTACAATGTTGGGATAAGAAAAGTTTCACTCAATGATCGAACGAGTGAGCTAACACTCGGTGAGCGACACTTTGCCATGATGGGATCTTTTTTAAATACTAATTTTAATTTCTGTTACTGTTAGTAAAAGGAAGTATTGAAATCCTGTTAAAATTTCGAGTTTTCACCGGAAATACATTCTTTGAGGTCCCCTGAATACAAACAAATGGTTTTATAAATTGGTCTGTGGGTAGGACAGTGATGTCGTGTCTAACGTTTTATCCTAAACTTCACAAAATTGGTATTGTCTTATAACATACTACCATAAGTCGCAAATGGAACCTATCTTTCAGTTTATATTTTAAAATTGGGTTCCGCTTGTTACTCACTTTCATGTGGGTATTTATTTAATTTTGGCTTTAAATTTTCATTTCAATTTAATAAATCTTTCGGTCGTTTTACTGCATTATGTTTAAATTTTCATTTTTGCATTTGGTTTAGTTTTTAAAATTTTTATTTTATTATATAAAGCATTGAAGAAATTATATACCACGTTTTTAAAATAAAATTGGTTCGTATGTGAAAATTAATGAGAAGAAACGATTGAAAATACACAAACAGAAACGTACCAAATACACAACCGATTCAATAATGTTTAAATGAAACTCGAAATTTCTATACCACACGTCTTCTTCAACATTTTAAATACTCTCTTTAGAAAATAATATTATTATTCGACCACCTAAAATTAAAATGTATGTGATTTTGTATATTTCTAGTACAGGATATCTTCCCTATATTGCGCATTTTTTTATTAAATTAAAATTAAACCCATAAAACTCAAGCCCATTTCGGTATTATGGATTATTTAGACATCCGAACAAAAATTTTTCGTTTTTCATTATTCGAGGATATTTAGATTTAGAAAAATTTGTATGAAGGAATATTTACTTTATTGAATGTCGCTATAGGTCTCATGTTAATGGTTTTGGATTTGCGAAAATTTTGGATATCCCATCAAAAGAATACTAAAAGCAAATAAAACTTATAAGATTTCTAAATTCATTTTATGCTTTAGGTATCTTACATTTACTCAGTAAAATAAAAACCTAATTTTTCATACCCATTAAATATTTTAAAATATACGATTTGTCTAATGTGTTCAGTAGTTTTCCACATTTAATTTTCTTCGTAAATTTTATACTTTTAAATAATAATAATTATAAAAGATTCCAGTTGCTGGTGATTTTGTATTGTTAGCGAGTATTTATATACGAATTGACATTAAAAGTTTTATTCAACAGATTTGGGAATGCGCTAAATGCATATTTCCATTGAAAAGAAAACAAATTCTTTTTTCACTATTACAATACTTTCTTTAATTAAAAGAGAAAAAAATTTTAATTTATTATGATCCCCTTTTTATAAAGTTTAGTTAATACATTGATGACAATTGTAAAATTCATTTAAATTTTTCATAATCGACAATTTAATACTAATTAAATTCATTATGAATTGATTGATAATTGATTTATAATTAAACGAATAAGTGAATATAAATAGAATAAATAAACACCTTTTTGTAGGTGCACAGTAAAATGATTAAAAAGCAATTCAATAAAACTACATTGGAATTATAATGCTGGTTTTTTTTTTTTATATATTTGAATTCAATTAAATAATAAATAACTATTCAATATTACATAACTATTAGTAATTGAATAAATAAATTCTATTTGAAAAACTGTTGCTTGTTTTGTAATTTTATTTTTTAAGATAAATTAAAATCAATAAATGCTCAGATTTTCAGAAAGATAAGCAAAAGAAAGTCGAGAATAAATCATTCCATTTTTTAATCAAAGTGGATTGGGGAACCGAGAAAGAACAACGTTCTTAATTCTGTTAGTAGCACGTGGGTTAGAGGGGTTTAGTTTAAACGGTATTCGAATAAAAACTCAATTCCGCATTGTATGATTGGTATTCGGATGTTGACCCGAGTTTTGGATTCGAGTTCAGAGCTCGAGCCTAGAAATTCGAGTCAAGAACTCTAGCCGGGAAATATGAGTTCAGAACTCGAGAATTTGGAATAAAAAAGAGAAATCGAATAGTATAAAACTTCAAACAGCATCTACGTTTAGCTTACTTACACAATGATAATAAACCAAACATTTTTAATGAAAATATTTTTAAACATTACAAAAAAAACATTACGTATTCAGTTTTATCAATAAAAAGAGATTATTTTAGTAACTATTGAAGAACTTCGAATATTTGTTCTATTAGCTTTTTACAAGCTTTTAAAATCAAAACAAAATATGTTCGCAAACGCAGTATTTCAGAATATATCATTTGGAATGGAATCTAGCTAATATTCCTAAAGGTATGGTACAATAGTACCTTCCCAACTAAATGAATAAAAATAAACAACAACAATTCTAATTAAAGGCAGATAATATTACAAGAGATAAGAAAATGTTATTATATTATTTTAAATATCTGTTCAAAAAAAGTATTTGGTCAACTTTTTTGGATTCTAGTCTATAACGGCCTACACGCATAATAGAGTTTGCGAATCTAAAATCGATTGTTCCTTATTCAAGTACCGCAATCAAGTTCGGCGTACTCGATTCAAAATAAATTGGTATTTGAATTATCGAGTCTAAAGCAGGAATCGAGTTTGGACTCGAGTTTGCCGTACTCGGCACATCAATTGCGTAGCGTATAAAAGTTGCAGTTATTCAATAGATAATGGTGGTTAATAGTGCACCAGCTATGCAAAGTAATCCAATTAGTAAATATGTTATAAATATATATAGAATGTCTCCCTGTAAAAACAAATGTAGCCAAAATATAAATTAAATAATAATAATAATAATATTAAATTTGGAATCACTCCAAAATTTACGGTTTCTGTTATTTTATTATTTGTATCTGCTTTATTTTCACATAGAACTAGTTGACACAACTTATTTAGAATTTCTTCGCTTACCACTCATTCATTCACTCACTCACTCACTCAGTCATGTCTCCCATTCTTTTGTATTCTTGTCGACGAATCAACACAATCGTAATAATGATGATGCTAGACCGTAAGCTTAAAACCAAAATGAAATCAATGAAGTGAAAATTCTATAATTCTTTTTGTATGCTTTTTAGGGGTGAATTGATAAAGTTTCTTGTTACAAGAATATCGGCTCAGTGGCCAAGTGATTAAAGGCATTCATACCTTCAGCCATTTGACTACTTAGCTTAGAGGTAGCGGACTGGAATCCAGACATGGTAGCTTGATCCATTATAATAAAAAAATTGGGTGGTTGATTGATTAATATCGTCGATTTTATAAGAACGAAGTTACCGGATCCATAACATAATAACAATATAAGTGTCAGGTTGTGTTAGAAGACATATTCGTCTTCAGGTGATGGGGTTTTCTAAACGAGGTTGCAGGGACTAAAAAGTCTAGTTTTAAGAGACGCGGTTGCGATTTCCTTCTTAATCAACTCTATTACAAGAATGGAACTATTAAACAAATGGAATTTGTCCTTAAAGGCATATATATTTCAAAAACGAATTTTCTACTCCCTATGGAAGTTTTTTAGAATTATTTGTTTACCATTAATGATTTGATAAAATTTTCATCTCTTGACAAGCATTAATACAATATTCTAACTATGGATCGTGATGGAATTAAGAAAATTTCGACATTGAAAGAAAATTATGGTAAATTCAACAGCCAAAGTCGATACATCTGGGACCGATTAGTTTATGAAAAAGACCGTTAAGCCTGAAGTTAATATATCGGGCTATTATAATCTGTGAACAGAAAATCTTATCTACCATTAAAGATTTAATTACCAAATTAGAGAATTGTTTTTTGGGAATTACCGCATTCAATACTAAATTCAAAAATTGTTAGTTATTCCGAAAATATAATTCTTCGAATCAAGATTTATAAACTTGTTTTATTACGATTCAAAATTTTTTGAATAAATTCGTTTAAAACCCAATTATTTTTCATCTCTAATTATCTCTTGCTCATATAAAACCGAATTTCGATAAAAAATGACGAAATATCACCATGAATTTTTTAAGTGCTTGCATGAATATTTTATGCCGCTGGAGTTTTACATGCCCTGGAAGTTTCTGACGCTTGAGTATCAGAAATAATGAATAACTTTATCAATAAATTTTCAACCATATTGATAGAATCATGGGTAGTTCACGAATAAAATATATCGTAATATGTCAGATATTTGAATTTAGCATCGGAAAACTGATGTTAAAAACTTCTAAATACTGGCAATTCCTCAATCTGTTAGGCTTTTTGAATTTAGTAGCGTAATTAGATAATGCGAATAATATTTAATACATGTTTTGGTCAGTTCATAAAGACAAACCAAACGAATCATTAAATTATTATTTTGCAATAAGCATACGGTCTATAATCTAGATACAAACGAGAACAATGAGTCATGTAAGAAGTATAGTTTGTTGTCTATCCTATTACTAATAATAATAATCCTTTTAAAAATTTCGCATCTGTTTACTTACTTAATGTCACACAAACACAAAACAATGAACAAATGTTTTGGCGTACACATTTTTTTAATAAATTTTGACATTTATAAATTTATTTTATTCTTTTGTTCTGGAATAATGTCATAGGTATATATAATTTTAAACTTGCTTCAAAGAAATATATTTTTAAAGCTCCAGAGACATTCATTCGATAACTAAATACACATGTTTTTGATATTTTCTCTTCAGATGGCATTAGGATTTTAATAATAACATTTTGAAATTTTATTCAACAAATGTTTGATTCAATAAAATAAATAATTCAAAAAATCAAAATCATAATAAAAGAAAATTTAAAATTAATGCACTAAAATAAACTACAAACCAAGTAAACTAGATTTTCCGCTCATAGTATAGTCTGTTTAACTAAACTAGAGTTACTTAGAGCATTACTTTAAAATTTGGTTTTTCGTAACCGGCTTTTTTTTATTTTTTAAATTATTTATTTTATTTTAGACTTGTTAGTGGTCTGGCATAAACTTATGAACAAAATATATTTTGTTTAAAATACACATAGATTTTTAAGACGGTTTGAAATATACCCGGTAATAAAGAAATTTACATAAATATACATCAAAAACACTACCTTCCTTGACAGTCAGTAAATATATTTTAAGGAACCACTAATTAATCTGGTAATGCCATAAAAGCTGAACAATAAACAGAAAATATTTTAAGCAATCAAAATATAACAGTTATATGAAAACGTACTAAACAGAAAATCTTCTAAACAAATCAATATGTACGATACAAAAACTTGGGCATCATTTTATATTATCAGATTGCTTATCAATCTGAAGTAACCGAACTATTATCACAATTATATAAAATATAATTACATCCTTATAATACAGCTAAAAATGGATTATTTAGCTAACCACTAAAAATACAAATTTAAAAATTCAAATAGAAAATTTTTTTAAATGAATCAATTTGATTTTCACAGTAAAAAACAATGATTGTGACCATGAAAATTCAGTAAGAATTTAATTGAATTTAATTTAATTATCTTATAGACAATCCAATGAACGAAAATCATGAATTTTACAATAAGAAAGGAAATAAAAAACTATCCTAGATTCTAACCAGGGACAAATAACAGTAGTTTTTAATTTTTGATATGTTGCCTAAGATGGTTATGTATTAGTAAGCCTTTAAAATTTAAAATGCACAATTATTCACGCCTGTGCGTCCGCTGACATTTTGTAGGGAAATTAATTCGCTAAAAATTGTATTGTGATACTTGTTTTCTTAGAATAGACCATAACTGAATAACGGCTTTCTTAAGTTAGAAGTTTGACAAATTTTTGGATATTACGATTTTTTTTGGTTCGATTTAAAAAGTGCATATCTCCCAAATATCAGTCCTAGAAACAATAAAAAAGCGTTATTTCTGAGTGAAGTCTACAACACACAGAAGTACCAGTTATAAATTATGCTCTATATAAAATAAAATAAAATAAATAAAACTGAATGGTTAATTAAAGTCAACAGATCTTTAAAATATAAAATATATATTTAAATGTATTCATCCATTCTCCAGTTAAAATATTCTAATTATGTTCGGTATATCTACTTATTATTATTCTTTGTAAAATATGTATGAAATTACAAATTTTTTATTTCACACAAAATAAAAAATAAAAAGTAATTTTTTAAATAAATAATATAAGATAAATAATATTTTCATTTAGTAACAAGGTAAGTAATAATAAGTGTGTGTAATGTACGAACGTACGGGTTTGTATATTTACTTCATATAATATTTATGTTTTAATTTTAATTTCTTGTTTTATTTTGACGTTTATTTCAAAGAATTTCCATTTAAATATAGCAAAAAAAAAAAAAAAATAAAGCAAATATTATAAAATTCAACAATGTTTTTTATTACTCTAGAAGTAGACAAACAAAAAATAGACAACGTATATGAAAGCCTCAGATTTTTTCTATCTCAAATTTTGATTACAATGAATTTTATATCGACCTTTATGATGTTTTATCTGTTCAAATTTAGGGCACACAACACATTGCGATACTTAATTTCGAAGTTTATTTCAAGTATTCATTTAAATTATACGCATAAGAATTTTGGAAAGGAAACTCCCGTTTCCCTTAAAGATCATTGGCAAATACTAAATAAATATCACGATTGGCATGCCATTCAAAAATCCAATTGCTTTTGTCTAAATCACTTTTTCGAAATCGCATAATTTTGAATTTCTCAATTCGGCTGTATGTATATTTTTAATGTGGGTTCACGGACAATTTCGTCTTTTATGAACCGACTTCATGATTCATTTTTTGTTGAAAAGGAGATATCCCAAAGGGTGTACCATGGTCTATGTCCTTAAGGAAGAAAAGGCAAAAAAAATTGTTTTTGAATAAATTTCATCCAAAGAAAACATTTTTCGTGGTTGTATACAACACTCAAAAATAAAAAATAAAAATTTGTCAAAAAAAAAGAACTGCCTTCAACAAAATGAACTTAAATGTAAAAAATAATTTTAAATTAATAACTTTTATAATTTCTTTGTGACCAAATTACCTGTCGCAGTCGGTACCGATCTTATTCATACCTAAAAAATTGGTTGGCGTCGACTGAGAAATGTAATTGGTCACAAGGAAATTATTATTATAGAAGTTCTTAATTTAAATTTAATAATTTCTATTTCAGTGTTGTTTGAACCCTATTTATCACTAAGAATCATAAACAACACTATATACAAGTTTAAAGACTCTCCAAAATTAATCACTTTAGAAACAACAAAAAATTATTATGTATAATTTTTTGATTCAACGAAAAAAATCCAATCGATAATGCATATAAGTAAATATAAACATGACGAAAAAGTTTTGTGTCTATTATTAGCAATGAACTGTAATATAACAAAGTCTACTATTCGATACATTAAAAATTCGTAAACATACTTTAATACTTTATCGCGCGCAGAATATAAATTTCGCCAAAGTTATACATTTCTAAGAAAACCATTGGTGAAAAAGTTAATTAATAACAAGATAAAAAAGAAAAATAATTTTTTTCTCGGAAAAAAAAGATGTTGTTTCCCAAGAACGCAAGAGGGTAGGAAACGAAAGTTCTGGTTTATAACTAACGAGGATAGAATAGATAATACGGTTTCGAGTGTTTATTGAAGGTTAAATAAAGAGAGCATCTTATGAATTGTTAATTATCTATTTATTTATTTCATTTTAATTTCATTTCAATAATTAACAAACTATTTTCTCTCGTTCATGTTGTAAATAATTACTTAATAAATTGTTAGCACAATTAAATTAAAGTAATGCAGTAGTTCTAGCTTTTGAATTCAATTTGAACTATAGTAAATACCTCAACAACAACTCAATGTTGTCTTAAAGTATGTTATGTATTTGTTATTATATATATACACATAAACTTGAAGTATATACTCGAAATAGCTTGAATAGATGAATAAATTACATTTCTAAGAAATGGTCATATTACAATTGAAGTTTTCTTTCCCGCAAAATATCCACTTCCACGAAAAAAGACTTTCTAAGCTATAATTCACTTTACAAAATGATTGTAATCTTTTTGTGAAATGTGATTTAAAGTAGAAGAAAATCTGTTTATCTACTAGTAAAAACTTGTTTGATGGTTTTCTGAGTAAAATAGAAGAGGGTTAGAAAGGGTGTACACGATGGTCGCAGACTCTATTGCACTGAAACACTCTTCTCTTTCATTAGACTCCATATGCATCGCTCCCCATTAGACTCCTTATGCACCGGGTAGTACATAATATTGAACTTTTTTTACGCTCATATTCGTATAAATAAGTGATTGTTAGTTCTTCAATTAACACTCACACAACAAAATTAGCTTTGCTATATTATTGGCAATACTTTTCTGTATTTAGATACATGAACTAATGATAAAGATATATGAACAATTTTTTCAAGTGAAACGTTCCTTAGCCGCGTTGGCCACTTTTTGGTAGGGCAAAATCTTATGGCTCAACATCACCGGTTTGCTCATGATTGGCGAAAGCGCAGCGGCCATATGCTGTGTGCATTAGATGCTTGTTGAGTGGGTAATCACTCGTGCGTTCGCGTCACTGACATGCTTTTAGTAGTATATCCATACCTATACAACTGACGTATGAAAATTGTTAATTCAATTAAATTTTATTGATATTTTATGTTATCAATGATTTTTTACAGACCGTAATATATTTGGATAATAAAAATCCAGATAAACATGCATGTAATTGTAGCTCGGAGTGTCAACAAATGTGAAAACCATATTGATGTTGATAAATTTATAATTGAAACATCATAAAATTTCAAATTTTAATTCTAAAAGTTCTAAGTTTTCACTTTTATTGGCTGTCCTATTATTGCCAATATTTTTAATCATAAAAAGGTTTGGTTATAAAAGTGTCTAGCATCGACCACCCCCTAGTTTTCGTTACCATGTGTCGAACTCTATATTAATCAAAATGTTCTATAAAAGCCGACAAAAGATAGTGAGTAACTCAAATCTAGACACTTTTATTTCACACACCGAAATCTGTTTTTTAATATAAATTTTTTATAAAATAACATGATTGTTGAAAACGCCAACTGGAAGTAACATGCACGGTGAGGAGGTAAATTTTGGAACAAGTTTAGAAGTGTCAGCTCTTAGATCTATCGAAATATTAAGCATACACAAAAAATTGTTCACGATAAGATCCATAGGATTTTTATACCGCCGTCTCTTGGATCATTTGTAAGTATAAAAGACGTTAGCGTTTTAACATAGAAATACAACTGTAAATGCTCCATTATAATACCTACATAGAATTGTCGTAACATATTTACAAACATTAAGTATTTAACTTGTACATTAAAATAATGACAATACAATTGCATTCACATAATGTCGTCATTTTGAACAACAAGCAATCCATATTGCTAGTGTTTTTGTATTTCCAGCATAATACACGATGAGTCAAATCGAAAAGTTCGAAATACTGTTTTCATTACGTTAATTCAAAAACTTGACATGTAAAGATAGAGCAGAGTTAAACGTCTTAATCAAAAATATTAGTCAATATCAATGTGTTAACTACTTGTAATTATTAACATTACTAAAATTTCCAAATGATATAAGGAAATTATAATAATATTAATAATAAAAGGAGTTACGTATATATTTTAGTATATCTGTTTATAGAATTACATTATTAGCCATGTAATTATCCTGTCCGTTATCATGACTCAAGAGCGAGCTAAAACTCTTTTTGTTGCATATCTAGCAATATGAGACCATACTAAATTTGTTTTATTACTTCAAATGAAGCCCCTTTACTTCACAATTATTTATCTGAAGTTATTTATTAAAAATAAGGAAGATTTGGATATTCAAAATTACTAATTAAACAAAGAGAGAAATACTAATGAATGGCGTCAACTGTATTTCCATATAAATAACATGCTAAACATCGTTTTGAAAAAAGAGATAGAAAAGAAAAAAATATTTGATAGCTTGTAGCTACTTTCTTTGTGATTAAATTTTAAATTAATTTTCTAGTTTCGTTACGGCATTGAGTTTAGTTTCATATTTTGATGTGAAATATAGCAAATTTAAAATAAAGTCTGGTCGCCTATCATTTTCAAAATGTTTATATAAGTAATATTCTTCTTAAAAACCTTGTTTTATTTATTTATAATTTTGAGGATGGTACCCCTTATTTAGAATCTCTCGATGAATTCTGACTCACCTTTTATAGACATAGAAAATGCATACATAATTATTTACCTATAGTTAACGACAAAATAAATATATACCATTGTAGTATTAAACCTTGTAGGGATATTATTGTGTTATGCATTGGAATAATCCGGTGTGCACACCAGAATACGGATTATTATTGCTCACATAACATATGCTAATTTAATTGAATTTTCGTCTCGTATTTTCGAATTGGTATTGATTTTTCAAAACATTTCGAAATCTATTCTCAATTTTGTTGGATTATCAAAGTTAAATACCATACACAATAGACTTTGCAATGTACATGAATATCGCAATTTTATAATAATTTAGAGAGTTTAGTTTCGAGAATAGTTTATTTTGAACAGAGTTTATTTTGAGGGAATTATTTTTGCAGTCAGTTAATATAACTATGGCAACGTAAAGCAATCTAAATTTATTGCTAATTTTGGTTTAATTGAGCTTTAAACGGTCAGTATCCCATCTTGCACCCTGCCCTCTACCAAATACTAATTAGTTATTAGGAAATACGATTTGTAGAATAAATCTATTATTTCTTTTTTTATGACATCCTCAGCAAATAAAAATTAAAAGTTAAAAACCAAAAATAATTTTACAATGATAAAATGAGAATAGTATTTAAGAATATAAGTTAGGTTGGATTGTATTATGTATACCTTATTTTTATAATTCAATGGCCTAATACATAGAAACTACGGAGAAAGACTTTGTATATTGATTTTACTGCCATAATTTATATACTATAAAAAATAATGCCAATAAATCGCCAAAACTTAATTAAGCCTATAATAAATTTTTTTTAAATAAGATTAAAAAAAGGAATAAAAAAACCTGCCTGAGATTAGACATGTAACTGATTCTATTTTTTAATTTTTAGTTGCTGAGGATGTCATATATAAATGACAAAACGTTCAATTTATTTAAATTAATTCATTTATTTTACAGTTTATATTTCCTGCGAACTAATTAGTATTATTAAATATGAAAATACGTTTTATCATTGCGTTTTCTAGTTTTGCAAAACTTCAGACTATTTTAATATACCCTCATTTATTCTATATATGTCGTGTATAAAAGCTAAAAATAAAAGACGGGCATGGATAAAAACTTTATCATGCTTACAAACTCCCATGAAATTTCTGCTTTCAAATAAGCTAATCTAAAAAATACGTGTCCTATGTAAAGTGTAAATGTCTCATGAATAACTCTTTGAACCTTACTTATAAAACCAAGGTGAGAGAGAAAATTTTATAACCTTCTTAGTTTGCCTACTAAAATATTATTACATAATTTATACTGGGCACCGATCTATTGTAGAAAAATTTTCTTTACAACTTTACTTGGAAAAATTAGTCTATTTTACTTAAAATAACTGATGATTCAAGACAGTTTTCTATGTATACAAGTTCGACTAGCAGAAAACATAATCAGAATTAAAATATATAGAGAAAATATTTTGAACAAGTTATGACAAATATTTCGATTATATTATTTAGAAATTTTAGTCAAGTCTAAATAAATTTCTAATTGATCATTTTGAATATTCTGGTCTAAAATTGGAGACATAAAACTAAAAAGCATAGTGTAAAATTCATCTATTTCTAACCAGTCTTCCAAATTGTATTTCCAGAAAATTCTGACATTGGCATTTATAATAATTTATTTTATTTTCACAAATATGATATTTGAAAAAGTATTTGTTAGTAAGTTAATAACTGTTTTGCTAAATTATTTGCATTTTGTATTCAATGAGATAAATTGTTTCTAAAATGAATAAAAAAAAAAAAAGATTCCAAAATTTATTAGTGGCGCTTTTCTGTATATATGCAATTAATTCTAATAATTGCCATTCATTATCATTCTCTAAGCTGTAAATACACATGGGATATTTTGTATGAAACCACTAACACATTTCTTAATAAAACTCCCCATACAAAAATAATTAAGAGTTATATCAATTAGATAAAATGATACTCTTGTTTATATTCCAAAGAGAATATTTCTATGAGATGAATTGTATTTTGTTTCAATTCTCGTATCGTATCGTATCTCGTATATTATGTTTTATATAACGATATTAAAATGCATAGAATTGACTATGAGTAGTATTTAATAGAAAAGCTCAAGCGGGGGCATCGGATTTACTCGAGCGCGTAAGATTCAGCTATGGGTGCCATATTAACTCTTGTTGAGTACCTCTACCAAATCTTATCTCTCTCTCTCTATTAGGTCGATCTCTATACCCTATACGCGGTATAAGATTAGAATATTAAAACGAAAAAATCGATAGTTGAGCTTCATGGAGTGTGCCAGAATAAGATATGGTAGCTTGATTACGCACTGAAAAGTGTACATTTCTTTATCTGACGATTTGAGCGTGACGTCAGAGAATGGGAAGGCACAAACTTGCAAACAAGACATGGCACCTGCTTCACGCGTCTGATCGAATAAAAAAGAAATACGATTTGGTGGAGATACTCAACAGAGCGTAAGATATCTCCCATATATTAATAGGATGTGCTCATGTAAATCAAAAAATTTCTGCTTGGGCTCCCCTACCAATTCTATTGTACCTGAATAATAAATGTGTACTATTACTTTTTTGCTTAGCAAAGTACTTAAAAAATATATTTTGATAAAGCAGAGAGTTATGAAGGGTGTATTTAAATTGAGAGCATTTCTGTATTTAAATTATTTTAAGGCTTTATGAATTTAACAATTTCAAAGAAACCAAATCAATTGTACTTTGTGCATTCCTTACTATAGGACTTTGTATGCGATATAGTCTGGGTAAGTATTCTGAAGTCGTCGCAACTCAAACATTAGCTTTTTTTTTTAAATATAGTATAACTATATTTAATTTCAAAAATATTATCATTCTTACAAATGCACATATTCTTTTTGTATTTTTTAGGCATGTATATTTAATATGCATTAATAATTTCATATCTTTATTTATCCGAATTTTTATAGTTATAAAACTGTGTATAATGTTGCTTAACATTATTGATCGGTTGAAATCAGCTATTATCTTACCACCGGGGGGGTGGGGTATATAATATAGATTATTTTGAGTATATTTTTTGAAATAGATATATTATTTCAATATAATTAATATAAATAAATTTATTTTAAGTCACTTTTCAATATAATATATTGGGGATATTCTATACAACAGCAGAAATATAAAACAACAGTACATAGAAATTCTATGCGGTCACCCATCCAAGTACTAACTGTGTATAATGTTGCTTAACATTATTGATCGGTTGAAATCAGCTATTATCTTACCCCCAGGGGGGGGGGTATATAATATAGATTATTTTGAGTATATTATTTGAAATAGATATATTATTTCAATATAAAATATATATAAATTTATTTTAAGTCACTTTTCAATATACTATATTGGGGATATTATTTAATTATATCTTAAAACTATTTACATTATATTACGATATATAATAAAATCTTATAGGCTAAGAGCTCGTGGGAGATTTAAATAAAGTTCTTTCTGTATGGATCTATTTTCTTCACTTGTGGATCGTAGTATGCGAAGTACAGAAACCACGTTCTGGTTGCAATCAGACTTGCACTCCATAAGTTTTTACTCATTTGAAAGGGGGCTTAGAATTTATTTGGATCAAAAGGGTAAGAGTAGAAAATAAGTACCAGATAAAAGTTGTAGAGCATAAAATTTACATAAAAAATGTTCCATGTCAGACAGTTTTTACTCATGCACACACAGAATTGACACGTATTTGTGAAATATATAATACATGTATAAGGGAATATTTTTAGACATTCTGGATCCGTTATTTTTAATAGCCAAAAAAGGCAAAAAATATTTTGTATGTAAAAATTTATTTGAAACTTTTGTTAACTGTTCTGCAAATTTTATTTGAAACTTTTTTCTAACGCTTACCGATTTGCGTTTCGAAATGCGTGAAATCTGACAACCTGATGGGTTGATTCCTGTTAGAACGTTGTTACTGTACTTCCCATACTAAGATTCATCATTGAACAAAATTACATCCATACAAAAAGAACTTTACTCAAATTTCTTTCCTGATAACTAGTGCTACTAAACTTATTTATGCGCACACTTAAAACCTAATAGCCTGGTCAGAATTCATTTGTAATCATATATTATTGTGCCAATTTTGTAAATTTGGATAATCAAACTACAATAAAATCGTGAATGGATTTGTCGACAATAATTTATAATTACCATTATAGAAACATGAACGTTTTTGAATTGAAAATGAATAAATTTTTTTATTTATTTATTTTTATTGTTGTTCACAATTGAATGCACCAAAAAAGCGCTTAAAAAAGTTCGTCATGTTAACATTCCTAGATAATAAATAGTATTTTTAGTCTCCAATTGATAAAAATCAATTCATTATGATTTTTTGTTAAAGAGTTGGAAAAACATTTACACGTTTATTTTATTGCTTTAGTAATTTAGTAACAATAATGTCCGTAATAAAAGCACATATATGCAGGTACGTACGTTCGTTGTTTTAATTGTATGAAATAATAATAGATTTTATGTAATGTTCAACAAAACCTCTAAAATTTCATGATTAGTTAATATTATTAATGAAAATATAACAACACCCTTGTTCAATTCTTCACCATCATTTTGTTTATTAACCGAACAATGTGTAGACTATGATATGACTAGACGATTTTGCATTTCGTCAGTATTCATCTAGCTATGTTTATTCCGCTGTAACTTTCAAACTTCTTGTTCGATTTTTCTGGAAAAATCACTTTTATCTAAAACGAATAACTTTTTTCTATACCAATTAAAGTAATTAGTCTCCCATTTCGAACACGGGACTTTAACTGTCGAGCCCCTCACCACTAGACTACTATTTACTTGTATACTATTCTTTTTAGTTAAGATATTTTTAACGACATGAGGGAGAATCTTTTAAAATAAAAAGAGATAAGACATCGTTTAATATAGTAGTTGTATTGGTGAAGTAAATCAAACAACCCTGTAACAAACAACATCACACATTACTTATTTGTGCGCATAATATTTCATGCAGTATACATGGCTTTATACATTGTTTACATACAATTCGACGATACCTCTTGTACAATTCACTGCTAAATTACACAAAATGTTTTTTGCAAAAGTAATCTTGTCTTTTCGTAAACGGTACGGTTAATTAAATCTCATTTAGGCTCATAAAATCAATCATTTATTTACTTGTATATATCTCTTTTTTTGCAAAGTCTCTATAGCGAAAACGCCAAAAATAAATGATACAAAATAAGTACTAAAAATAAAGAATTTGATCCTTTCTGTATTCAATAGTGAAAATTTATTGTATATGACACAGACGATTAATACCATTTTTTTCGTTGAAATCTATCTCTCTGCAAAATTGTATGCAAATTTATTTTTTCTACTCATGTCGTTAGAAATATCTGAATACAAATAATATTTATTTTTTTGACATGATTTTTATTTTATTTAAGTTCATATTTTGAATTGTGTCAGATATCTACTAAATTTTGTGTACGTATTATTTATATACATTTTATTTACTTCTGAGTGAGGTCTACAGCTCACAGAACTACTAGTATACAATACAGAAAATAATACATTTAATATAAAAGCACTAATTGAAAACTTCTCTGTCAATATAATATGATATATAAACCGGATGTTTTTAGTAAATTTAGAATCGTCCAATAATTACAGATCCTTTATTTGAAGATATAGTACTAAAATGGTTTGTCATTATTAAATTTAGTCAACAAAAATATAAGCCATGCATTTAGTGCGCATACAATTTTGCAATCAAATAAAAATCATACTCCAACGCTTTATCTTTATTCAATCTAAATGATGATCAACAATTTTACTAAAATAAAGCTAGCTTGTAATTTTGTGTGTCTGGTTGTGATAAAAAATGATTATTTGGGTTCATAACCTAAATAACATAAATTATTTGGGTTTTTCGTGATTTCCTATTACATTTTCTTTTCTATGTATAAAGAATGAAATTTTTCAAAATAATTTTAATAGTTCTAAAAGATTAACAAATCAATTTTTGTTTTTTTTATTCGTTATAATCAAAAAGTTATATCAAATATAAAACTTTTTAGATTCACGGCGAACACCACAATAGTGCCTGGGCCTTAGTTTTACATCTTTATTGCACACATTGATAATGACTGTGCTTCGCAAATATAACATCATGAATGGCATCCACACTTGACGTCATATGTAAATGCCTATCCATGTATTATACTTTTGCAACACAGCTAATAATATTTATAAGAAAATCATGGAAAAACTGAAATTATTTTAACATTATTACGTCATGACGTGATTAAAATTTTTTTTAAATTTTATTTTTAAGAACAATTATTGATTGCAACATTTTTAAGATTTAAGCGGCTTAGCCGATTGGTTTTAAATTTTGATTTGAGTTAAAAAAATACGTTTTCTACGCTTTATCACGTAAAATTCTCTGTAACAGTAGGCTAATTTAATTTTATTACATATTTTTATTACGATTGTTTATTTTTCTTTTTAACGATTTCTTGTTCAACGACTCACATGGAATGGTTGATAAAGTGAAATAAAAGTACACTTTGAGCGCTGTATCTCGGGGCCAGTAATTAACATATAAGATGTTTTTAAAATAGGGTCATCTCGACAGCTCATTTATTGGTTACTACAAATCTATAAATATCGGTTCCGTAATTTTGGAGCTATTCGTTTAACAACGTTTTATTAAACAATAAACCGTATAAAATATATTCAAATAGAAGTTGGATAAAAGTCTATTTAACATACTGAATAATTGTGGCACATCCTACTGGTAATTAGGTAGTCCCGGGTTCGATCCCCGGCAGATGTGAAATATTTTCAATTCTTACTATCTTTTAATAAAATACGATACAAAACGTTTATCTGTTGAGGTGCAAATATCAATTCAACTACCGAAAAATGTTACAATATGTTTAAATTGTTAAAAATATCTAAGCTATAGATTCTGACAAATGCATACAAAATGCAAACAATTCGCTTGTATTCATAGTAATAATACTGTATAACATAGTATATAATAAAATTGTATCTAACCTATATTTATTTTATTTCCAAAGTTCATAGTCAATAATCAATTTACTGTCGAAATAATAATATTACGTGATTCAAATAGGTAATATTATTAGTTATAGTATTTATTGTTTTGTTAACTTAATATACAAGCAAATTTAAATTGCTAATGAAAAGGTATGTTATAACATATATTGTTGTATCTATATCCATATATATGGGTGATTTCTTTGAATGGCTGAATTTTTACTGAATAGAACATTTAATAGTACATATAGTGATAAGCAAAATATTTCATTTTTAAATAACCCGTAAAATTTAATTGTTTTATCATTGGATTCAAATTACTGATTCAGAAAAATTTCTATTTATAGGACATTCATGCCAAGATTTCAGTTGCAAAAATATAAATCACTCATAATTACACTTAGCTAATTATTTCCATACACAACAAAAATGCGACTTTGGATTGTAGCAAGAATCTATAATAGGTTTTAATCTTATTACTGCCTATACTAGGATTCAAGTCACTCCCTAATTAAATAAATTATCGATTATTTCCGAACAAAACAATTACGTCTATTTGTAAATATTAAATAAAAATAAAAATAAAAGAGACAAATATAGAATTTCTGGAATAGGATAATTGTAGGGTTTCTACTGATATTGATACCAAGTTTAAATTTACATTTGTAGGCTCCAATAAATAAATAAGCAGAGTGTAATTTATTCTTATATTTATGCTAATTTAAAATTCTAGAGTTTATTATTTTATTTAGTCACTAATTATAACAATGAGTAGCGCGAATAACATTAGTGAGTGAGTCTGCAATATGTCGTCTATTGCGAACCTTGTTGTGTACTATCAACTAGAACATACTTCGTTTCTCAATTAGCTGATTTAGCTGATTTTAGTAATACATATATAATTGAGCACGCAAACTCTCACTTACTCTGTAATAGACATTCTCGCGGACGTTAAATCCTATAGATATTTCTCATACTCTCAAACGTTACATCTTATAAAATGTATATGTTTGTTTTCTTTTATTGTCGCTTTTTCGTTTCATTAAGTTTGAAATCACAACGATATACTAAAAAAGTTTCATTTCAAAAATTACATTTGTTCAATTCCATCCATCAATGATTTCGGCCGATTTCACTGCATATCTAATCAGGGCTCAGTTTCGTCAATACCGATCAATTCACACTAAAACCATTGCAAAATAAGACTGCGCGAAAATGGAACCGGAAAACATAACCGTTTAAATAGTATCTAGAAAAACTTTAACATAATAAAGTCTAAAAGATTCTTTATACTTAGTTTCGATAAATTATGGCTTGCTCATGTATGCAATTCTTATGGCTCTTATAAATATAGCTGTGTATTTTTTATCCATCCTGTATATAGATTAATATATAGGTTAGTTACCTGTATATGTTTGTTTGGCTCGTACATATGGGTAATATATATTAGTTTACAATTTATATAAATAATATATTTTCGTTTTTGTTTTCCATGCATATCTATGTATATTTAATAAAAATAAATAAATTAAACAAATACCCCTATATACACTGTTCAAAAATTATACGGTTAAAATTAATGAAACGTATTAGAAGCACTAACGGTTTCGAAAATGAATAACTTTTGCCCGACTAGTAGAAAAAAATATATGGCCTTTATAACCCATGGTGTAGGAAACGTTAATAATAGTATGATTAAAATCCTCCATTAATGAGGGATGGTGAGGGCATTTTCTAAAAATAATCGGAAAATTTTCTATTAGAGTTGAATAATATTTGCAGGTACATTAATTTTTTATTTTTCATAAATTTTCATCAATTTAAAATTCGGTCTGCCACGTATTCATTCCGAAAAAATTGTCTGCCACATGATTAATCTTATTGTTGGGGCTTAATCCACACAATTCTAGTATTTTCAACAATACATTTACGTTTTTTCGAAAAATTTTCGCAACATTGATATCTCAGACTATTTTGGTTATGTTTGGCTCGACAGTTTTTAATTAGAACTGTAATCCTTAGAAATCCTCCTTCATCTTTTCCCCCTTTTCGAGTTAGTTTCCCCTAAGAGCCTCTAAGACATATAAGTATAGATGTCTTAAGTACAGAGAATTTGTGTTACACTATCTCAGTTTATAAAAAAGGTTGGTTATGTTTTTTAACAGTGTAATATTTTAAACATTCAAAAAACGTTATGTTGTATAAATCTGAACATTTTTGTTAACACAGCAATAAACATTTTAACAATACATAGAATGACCGGTAATACAGAGTAAAGATTTAAAAATGTTAGCATTTATTATTTAAAATGATTTATCAAACAAAGATAAGAAATACAGCGGCGACCAACACAATTCGATTACTGTCATTTGCCTTATTTATTTGGTACATTAACAAGTTTTTAAGCTAATAATCACAAGTTGGGACAGTCGTGTATATATATTTTAACCGTGCACATAGTTTTTCATGAAAATTTGCAAGATGCAATAACAGTTCAGCTCGACCATTGCCACTTCCGATGAACGACAGATGCATCGATTTCATCGATATAGAATTTCTGTTGAGGTATACTTGTGTTATTTTTTTCCCGCACTCTCGGTATTGTTAATTTCCTTATATTTCATGTTTTTTCATACATGTTACTAAGATCGAATTCAATGATCTACTTTGCAAAATAAAAATCACGGCTCTAATGTACTTCTAAATCAATTAGCTATTACAGATATTCAAACTTAACAGATATCACTTGTTTTGTAAAGATGGGGAATTTTATTTACATCAAAATATAGATTAACACCTTAAGCACAATAATTAAGTTTAACCATGTACTTTGCATATAGACTAGAAAATACAATTTTTTCTTTCTTTACATTATAATGATTAAAATATACCTAAAGAATGAATCTTTTCGTTTTTTGTGCTGAAAACAAAAACTTTCTATCAGAAACTAAAAAATTATATAGTTAAAAAAAAAATTAATTGTCCAAAATTGTTAATATTCAAATCGTAAATTTTTTTGTGGTAGATGAATATCATTTGAACGTTAAACAAAACATAAAAAAAAATTACTACTCTCTAGTATTCAACAGACCCATTATATGTGTTATACCATTGTACAGAAAATTTAAAAATATTGAAGTTGGTATTATTAATTGACAATAATAATAACAGCTCTTTATTCAAATTAATTACCGTATAGAATGCGTCAAAGAAATTAAAAATAAATACAAATACAAAATATAAAAGAATTTAAAATATTAATATAAAAAATAAAACTAATTTCAGTTAGCAAATTTAATTTTACTTTAAAATTATTCAAAAGCATTTATTTAAATTTGTCTTGTAACTTATTATATATAGATAAAGTTGCATTAAATGGACTGTGGTATCCTAGCTGAGCTCGAAAAGTAGTCGGGTCATGTTAATGTGTTGTAATTGTGACTAGAAATATTTTTTAGAATAAATTACGGATGACCCATTCCAAATATACAGAACTCATAAATGTACTAGAATGTTAATGGCTCTACACAAGCCTCTTTGAAAAGGTGTGCATGAAGTGCCTGAGCTGGCTTTAAAAATAGATCTTACGGCTTTTTTCATGATTATAAAATTTCGCTGGCACTACCCCAGACATTTGGTCTTGTCTATATTTAATTAAAAATCAATCGCCTTAAATCAAAAATTCTCCTTGAGTCCTCGACGTCTGCCAGGGTAGTGTCTATAATCCTTTAGAATTATGTTTTATACAAAATGGAAAATTATTATTATATACGGTGAACAATATCAAAAATGACATTTAATGGATTGATGAATGAATGTTACAAGTTATTTTCCCAGAAGAATTACCTGATTCATTAATTACAATAAATATTATATAATAATATAATGAAATATATTTTAATTAATTAGCTGTATTTGAATAGATTATGAAAAAATATTAAATACACACACATGCACACATTATTGTGGAATGTCACCAAAAAAGTTTTGTTTTTCGAGACAATTCCAATGACTTTCTTTATTAGGAAGTTAAAAATCTGTAGCACATCAATTTCAGAGTGATGAATGTCGATCATCATTATCTTTGGAGTCAAGAATAAATTATTCTTGACTCCATTTAGATTTTTTTTTATTTATTAAAACGCTTTTAAGATATAGACAAATTTAATATATGCAATATTTCTTCAAAAGAATCGCAGCTTGTCCAATATCCGCGTCAATTCGATGTTCAACCTTGAGGTGCACTTCCACAAATTTTTTACTTGCATTACATCACTCAAAAATAATGCACATATATGCACTTTTACGAACATCCATATATTAATCAAGGAAGTTAATTACTTTATATGTACGGAGTTTGAGAACTTGAACTGTTTTTTAAAGGGTAATTTTATTTGGAAAGAAAAAAAAACATTTACCAATATAAAGAAGTAAAACGGAATCTTTAATTCTTATAAATAAATATCTAAATTACATCCAAAATCTAATTTAATGTATTTAATCCAAAACATTGTCAATATTTTTTTAATGAACTCACCATCAGCTTTTCGGGAATACTTAGTGAATATTCTGAATAATTATAATGTATGGTCCAAGAGTCGATGGAGGTAAGCCCAACCTGGTATCATTTAAATATTTTGGTGTTTTAGGACGCCTGTTTTTACGAACTTGATTGTATGTTTTTTCAGATGGAATTTGGTATTTGATTATAAATTTCATTAACTGAGTCGTTTTAAAATTGTTATGGATATTTAAAGTTAATATTCACAAATTTTTAGAAAATTTTTTCTGTGGTTAAGAATCCATATGGAATTTATTTAATTTACCTATAATTATTAACACAATTATAATACACTAAATACATAGTATTAATCTTTTAACGAATTCATAATTTAAGTCAGTACCGGATTAACCACGTACTAAGAGCACCAAATACTACGAGTCCCGAGTGAAAATGGGCCCTGCATATTTAAACCCACTCATCCCTGCATGTGCGTAATTTTTTGAATTTACTTGATGTCACAAAACGTCGAACGTTAAAAATTTTTCCTACTAGGACAGTCCACGCCAGGCAATTTCATTCGGAACCGTCAGATTACTTACAGTGGGTCAGCTTAATTTCCTGAAAATTCTTAATCATGCCTTTATTATGAGGAGTTTTCTTATTCTAACGATTTAATAAATTTTTTCAGGTGCCTTTTTTTGTTTATAAGTTTGTGACACACCCACGCCTTTATGTCACGCTTAGAATCGTCATATTATATTTTTTCCGTTATTCTTAAATTTTTCTTTCAAAATAAAAAAATTCGAACGTGGTAGAAAATATCCAGGTAGCTATTTTTTCTCAGGTTTTTGATCTTCCCACTACTTTGCGTCAAAGCATCAAAATATTTTTCACGTTAACCTTGTATTATTTACTTCAAAGCAGGAAAAATTTCTACCATGCTCCAGAATGTCCAGATGGCGTTTTTATTTGCAGTTTTGTGCCCTTCCAGGCTTAAACTATCAAATTAGTACAGTTATACATTTCAGCACGTAATTAACTTACCATACCTTAATATGACACGCTCGGTTAAATCCAACTATCGATTTTTCATGCCCCCATATAGACGACTTAGATTTGGTGGAGGTACTCAACAAGAGGTAAGGTATGTCTCATTTCTTAATCTAACTGGCTCGAGTAAATCCAAATATCACTGCTTGGGCTTTCGTACGGGCCCCGCGATAGCTTAATCCGGCACTGATTTAAGTAATGACGTATAAATTATAATGAATTTATTTATTATTATGTGCTAATAAAATGACAATGATTTATAGATTGCTTACTCGTTCAATAGGTGGAATATTTTCCCTGGAGATTTCAATAGAATGGCAATTTTCTCAGTACGATTTCTCGGGGGACAGATAGTGTATTACAACTTTAATCAATATAATTAATTCTCAATGGAATGTAACAACATTTTAATGTCCCAAATTTTATATTAGTTATTAACAAATTAATTTATTTTTATCGTGTTTGTATACTAAAAAATTCAAATAATTTGAATTTTTAAAAAGTAAATAAATAACTATTAAAATATTTATTTTATCGCTTGATTTTAAATGTAAGTATCATTTACACGTTAATTCGATAGTTATGGGAAATTTTTTAATAGATTTCAATTCATTATATTAACTATGTAATACTTCAAAAACCTACTGGGTAATAATTCAAACGTAAAAAAGGTATTTTTATTGGTTTTCTTAAAGCTGAATTGTTAAAGAACAGTTAATATATACAGTTAATATACAGTTAATATATATTCGAAAAACGCATATGAAGTATCTAGATACTTCATGCCAATTCAAAATTCGTAATCAGCGGCCTCCAGATTGGAATTGTTTCAGTTGTTAAAAGAATCATTGAAAATTGCAATAAAACTTCACCACAATATGTTGTGCGTCATTTCCCCTTAATCAAAGGCGCATGACAAATTCATATATAGATTTATCAGTAACGTGATATAGAGTGCCATGTTCGTGACTATATAAAATGATACAAATAAATTTTCTAAAAATTAAAATTTCCCCTTAATCTTATTAAACATTAATGTGTAATATTTTTGAATTTTATTCATTTTTATCTCCCAGCGAAAAAACGACGGGGTGTTTAACGTGACCGTGAGTGTATGTGTGTCAGTCTATCTGCGCCATCGTAGCTCCCAAATGGATGAACCGATTTGGATTTCGGTGTTTTTTTTTTTTGGAAAAGTGAATTAGTTGAGAGTATTTTTAGCCATGTTTGAAGAAAATATTTCCAATATGACCGGCGCCACAAGCGGATTATATTTTTTTTACTCAAAATGGATATTAAAGTAAAGGACTTGACTCGTAGATTAATATACCCTATGACAAACTTCAAATCTTAGATGCCCGCCTCCACAACATGGTGCATTATATATTTATGTCACAATTCCGTTAATATGGGAATCAAATGAAATGGCTTAACTAGTAGACGACTATAAACTATGATAAATTTTAAATCCAAGATGTGTCAGGGGGTTTTTTTAAATTTTTTATTTATGCTTGTGTTTATTTCAAATCATTACCCTGTTGATATTCAATATGATACGGAATTTAAATAAATATTTATAATTTTGTTTTGTTTTACTCAACAACCCAATGAGTTATACTTTTAAATAAAGATAGTTAAATATAATCGACTCTAGTACTAAAATAACATGATATTTTCAATGTGCGGTGAATGATATAATGATTGAAAATACATAAATGAAATATTCTTCATACGTTTTGTATTGAATTCAAACAATTCAAAATCGATTTGAATTGGTTGTATGCGTTCGTTCTGTGTATGTTCATTAGATTATATTATTCGTTTTATATTGTAAACGTTGTTGGATTGGTTATAAGGGTGTTTGTGTTAGTATTAGCTCAACATAATTCTCTTTATTCTATACATTACTTATGAAACGTGACAGATCACTGTTTTGTTATTGGTGTATTGTATACGAACGATTATCGTGATATTATTATTATTGTTGTTATTCCATTTCATGATAAGAACTTATTGCTTTCAACCAGAAAAACAAAATTAAAAATTATATAATATAATAGATAATTATTAATTTATATAATATGATAATAAAATTATAAAATATAGTCATCTTTTATTTAAATGTACTTCATCTAAGTGTATTCCACATCCTGAACCGAATCACTTCCTCAGTGATATTCGGGAGGCATTTGACCAATTAGTATCGGATGCCAGCTATCCTTGCCAATGGTTTTCCATTTGGTTTGCATAAAGTACTGGGATACTTCCTTATAAAGTCAGCCATAGCTGCATATCCTCTCCTTCCCTTCATATACTCCATCCTATTTTTTGACTTGTTCTGTACAATGAAAGTATTACAAAAAAAGAGAATGAATAAAGAATTGAATTGAATTGAATACCAATTATTGAATATATGGAACGGTTTCACCGCTTAGATGCAATTTGTATATGATATATACATTTTCTACATTTATGTAAAATAAAATTATCTGTGACAGCAAATAGACTAAATTTTTTCACGTATATTCGCACCAAGTTCTAGAATAATCACAATCTAAAATTCTGATGTAAACCTATCCCACTATTTATAGATGAAATGTTTCTAAAATGGGACCATCCTAAACATCTCCACAAATGTTTGACACACCGACCAACAGACTGACCTTTTTGAAATATCAAAAACAATTTTTTAATACTTTCGAACTCTAGATAATATACGATACAATTTAACAAAAATATTTAGCCTAAAATCTATCGTCCTAAAAATAAATATGAACTTGCGATTAATTAGGCCTTTTTTTGAAATCATATATTTTATTCAATAAACCTGATAGTTTGCATAGGTTATAAAAATAAAAAAACAGACAAACTGTAGACTGCATTGATACAAATTACAAAATTACATCAAATTTTATTTTCAATTATAATATTCAGAAAGTTATTGACTTTTTTTCTTATAGCCAAAATCGTCATTATGGCTTGTTGATTTTGTGAGCAGTATAGTGGTTCAATCGAACCATTCATGTATTATTTATTTATTTTCATAATAACAATCGAACTACATACCTACAATACATATGTAATAATAATAAATTTATATTTAAATAGATATTAGAAATTTGATAATTATACATACCTATCTATATCCAATATGATATTATAATTATTATATCAAGTGTTCATATGATATAATTAATATTTTAATATTACTATAATGAAACTACGTGAAATGTTCCATGGATAAATTTGTAAAAATATATTTATACATCATGGCTTAGAGACAAATAGTAAGAATTGAAAACATTTTACATCTTCCGAGCCAGACCCAGTTCTGATCGGAAGTGATTTCTTAACCACACAATTAGACAACTACAGATATTGAATTTATTTTATATATCATGTATTTAGTCTCACTATTTTTGTATGTTCGAAAACAAACATGGCCCTGATTGTAAATACTATAAATTAACAGTCTATACAGTTTTAAATACATTTTTTATAATAATATGTATGGTAATTACCTATATGAGTTTATTAGCCAAATTAGAGATAAAATTGTGGCGAATTCAAACATTTAACGAAAAAATGTTTCAAACAAAAGTTATTCGTTTTAGAACACAAACATCTTTAAATATTTCTTCTTTCATATATGGTTAAAAAGTTGGGTCATGGATCTATTGAATCCAAGGGACCACGAACTTGAACTTACTTTTTTGGTCTAGAATACACCACCAAAATTTCGTCTGCTTTTCACCTTCCATTTTTTAGTTATTTTAACGAAAATGGAATAATTAGGTGATTATGAATACAAATGGTTTGAACAGTCAATATTTGGTATAACATCGATTTTTCATTTCGTTTTACTGTATCTATTTATATATGTTTGTTCCGCTGTAAATTTCGAACGCCTTGTTCGATTTTGATATACCCATTTATCACACACAGAATAAACTGTATAGGTTTTGAAAATTATTTTCAAAAATCACAATAACTCGACAACTAACACTCATAACATAAGTTTACATAAATGAGATATGAGAAAAAGTTTTTCAAATGTGGTTAGTATCGGAAAATCATAACCAAGAACATATTTGTCTAGACAATCAACAAATCTTTCCTTTAGTTATAGCATTTGATACAAAATAAGTTTCATCTGGCAAGGACGTGAACGACAGACGTCAACGTTTGGAAAATACCGTGTAAATATTAAAATAAACACTTGGATATTGCATCAAATTTTGTGAATAGTCCTTGCCTCTAAGTAATGTGTTCACAGAAAAATTCTGAATTTCATTTTAATGTGTTTAGATTCAGTTATAATAAGTGGATATGAACAAATTCACTTATTACACTCATAATCTTTTTAAATATGTCTTACTCATTACAATTAACTATACAAAATACAATTATGTGTGTCATTGTTTTCAAAACTCTCTTTATATATAAATATATAATGATATAATCAGCTAAAATATAATATCCCAGTTTTGATAAAAGTATTAAGTAGTATTAATTTATATTGGAATTTATGATTGAATTTATTAATTAATTTATATAGAACAAAACTGTAAGTGTTATTTTCAAATCTATTCATAAAATTGAAATATTTATTTAGGTACTTAAATAAATACGCGATAAGTAGGGGAGAGAAGAGCAAGATAGGGTACTTAACGTTTGAAGATCATTATAACCAACATTTTCGTGTCTATATTTTAATTATTTCAATAATCGTCTTTGGTAATTACACTTTTATGATTCAATATAATTAGGAACATGTGATACGTAATTAATTAAAAAATTCTCAAAAAGTAGAAAAAGTCGTACCCCCTTCTTTGGGTAAGATGTGGTATCCTAAGGCGGGGCATTTTTTATTTTTATCATATCCAAACCAAGTGTAAACCTGCACACTTGTAGTAAGCCCATTTGCTGTATTCAGCACATACAGTTCAGCCTTGTTTCATAACTAAGGATTAAAAATAATAATCTAAGTTGCCTCTGTTATAGACCAGTATAACTGAGAAACGGAGATAAAACCCCATTATCTTATTATTATTTTTATTAGTATTATAAATAGAACAAATTTTATAAATATTTTAATAAATGCAAGAGGACGTACCTCATACACAGTTTTGCCCAATTGAGCACATAAAGTCCAGCCTTGTTTAATAACTGAAGGATTAAAAATAATAATGTAAGTTGCCTCTGTTATAGACCATTATACCTGAGAAACGGGGGTAAAACCCCATTATCAATATTATTATTTTTATTAGTATTATAAGTAGAACAAATTTTATAACTATTTTAATAAAGGCAAGAGGAGGTACTCCATACACAGTCCTGCCCTCTCATGCCCAATTGAATTTAAAAATTGATTTCTGAAAGCATTGTTCTCACACTTAGATTAGAAGAACCTTATTTGTATTTTTAAATGTTATTATATACTGAAAAATCATGTTTGAAACGAAATAAAAATAATCAAAAAACAAAACCGCCCATTATCGATTATTCAATTTTACACGGAAATTGTGTTTTCGCCCTGTGGCTCTATAACTGTTACGATATCAGTGTTGTATTTGTAACAATCATTAATAACAATCATGATTGGTTTTTGATAAAGATGGTTACCCCATGTTACTCGCCATCCCCGTCTTGTCCCTTTCTCCAACTCTTTTGATTTTTTTCGATCGAATATTTTTGTGGTAGTTTTAATATCAAATTTTTAAAACTATTTTTTGTTTAAAAAAATTCACAAAAATTTTATGTAGTAAGTAAAATGCTTACAATTTTTCACCACTCACAGGCATCACAACGATTTTTATGGACCTAGGGTTAAAAATATTAAACACGGACGATCAATATCCATTGGTAACATATTTTTGGACATTTTGGGAGAAAAATTTCATAAAAATTATTTTGTTTTATTAAATATATACGAAAATTGATCGATTGAATTTGGTCGCACTTGGAAAAACAACTTTTTTTTTGTGTATAAATGAAACCATGCATATGAATTAGAGTTAGATGTTCTGAATCTGATTCTACAAAAAAATTTCCCATTAACCATTTATGAAATAACTTTTATATCACAAAAAAAATAAAATTAAAACTCAATTATAATCGAACAATATTAATTTAACGCAATAATAATATTATATCTGATATGATATATGATTTCTGTTTTATAGTTTTTAAAAATTACCTACCACTCCAAAAAAAAAACATTCATTTATTTTCATTCCAATCTACAGAGTGTACTACATGGTTGAATTTTTAAACCAAAAATTATAATTTAAAAATAAATTAAAAGTCAAATATCATTTTTAAAAAACAAACTTTTATTTAAATGCGCTAAAAAGGAAAAACATAAACTGTTAGTCTAAAAAACTTTAAGTACCAACTTATAACGTCAATACACACTTTCTCGCAAGATTTAAGTTCTCGAATATACTATGTTTGAAAATTTTAATAGCTGAAATCAATCACAGCTAGTAATTTACTTGTTTATCGACAGAAGTAAATTTCGCGACTAACCTTTATATCATATAAATTGTGTAATAACGTTATAAGTTGATAGTAAAAGTTTATTTTTTCCTTTAAGCGCATATAAATAAAAGCTGGTTTTTTAAAAAGTTTTTAATTTTTTTAACTTTATGGCTGAACAAAAAAACCACAAACATATACAGAGTTTCATAATATTTTGTTATAGAAGAAGATATATCTGCTTCAAAATTGAGATTCAAGCTTTAGAGATTCACCGTATTGGATTTGCAGTTTTGGAGTGAGGTCACTTTATTTCTTAAGTTATTTTTAGCACATCTTTTCATTTGATACCCATCTTGTAGAAATTCATTAAAAATTATTAGTCCGCCATCTAGGGTGTACCGACATTTTGGATTTAAAAAATGTCCATAGTGAAACCATTCATTGTCATCGAAACTGAGAGTGAATGCGTAATTTTAACTCAATCAATTGAAGATATCTCGACAATATTAACCACTTAAAAATTATTTTTGACGATTTTCTTATATATTCCTTGAAACTTCATTTCCTATGTCGATAGTATTTCTTTGGGAATCATAATGATTAAAGTAAGCTCATCTTTATTGATGTTTTATATACTTTTATTTAGAAATAAGTAATTTAATTTTTGTATTGTTAAATTTATAAACGTCCGGATGCATGCCATTTTCATGGGAACTGATTTTGGTCTATACAAAGCTTGAATCCACCCTACACATGACACCAGTTTATTTTGCTACATCCTGTATAATGTTAAAAGTTCATTTTATGTTTGTTATATTTTGTACATTCATTTTTGTTTTTTTGGTGGAAATATAATACAGGATATTGCTATATTAGTCAGCCAATCCATGTCATTTTTTTTTTGTGTCCCTGTTTGAAATATAATTTGTACATTTTATATTTGAACAACACACAAACGAAATGATATTTCATACAATTTATAGTTTTATAAGTTTATATAAATCAAAAAATATACTCTATTTGGGAACCAGCAAAAGCGTATTGTCATCATGGTATTGCTATCAAATTTGTTAAAAAACAGTTTTGTCATTTTTATGAGAAGTGGTATCTCAACTAGAACAAATTAATAATTTTTAAGCGAACCATTCATTATATATAATATAAATTATATTTATTTATAAAAATTAAAGTTGGGATTAAAAATTTTAATATTTTTCAAAAAAATATTTTTTTATTCAGTCCGAGTACGTAGTATTTCCTTTAAACCAGGGGTCTCCAAACTTTTCAGCCTTAGGGCCATACTGATTACTCCAGTAAGTTCTGAGGGCCAAAACCATATTAATAATTATTCAACATAAAATTAGAATACTTCAGTAAACTAAATTTAATTTGCTATAAAAAATATGTTATCTAAAAGGCTCTCCGCGGGCCGGACAAAATCTCCGGCCCGCGGGCCGCAGTTTGGAGACCCCTGCTTTAAACTAAGGAAATATTAGTCCAATGATCATGCATTCACTGCGTGATCACATTGAGGTTTGTTTTATAGATTCTATTTTTTTGGTTAATACATATTATATTATAAATTTATAATACGTACTGTGCCGTAGTGTATGCTATAAATAATAATGAACTATTATTTATAAAGGAATATAATAACTTTCAAACAACCAATCAAATTGTACAATACAAATGTTCACGTTAAACTTTTGATAATAAGTAAATAATTAATGGACTAACGAAAAAGATATTTAACTATAGATTCAATCAAGCGCGGATCCAGGGTAGTGCTCATAGGTGTCCTGACCCCAAAAACTGTTTTATGAAATTCAGATTTGTTGATAAGTAGGTAGATGATTGGAAAATTTAATTTAAATTGATTCAAAAATGAAGAAATTATAAGATCTCAAGGATTATGTCGCTAGTAAGAACGCAAGGATTATAGTAGTAGTAATCTTTGTTTACCTATGTTAATCTGAATTTTTGAAGTAAAACGCTTGAATTAATAAAAAGAAAAATGAAGTAATGAAAGAAAACTTAGTCATTATGCTTGATGACATCTTTTAATTACTAATGACAAATTTAATTTTTTTATTACAAATTCTTCGACAAAATTCTATTCTAGAGAGCCAAGAATGAGTGGATAATAATTCAAGCTTATTCAAAAATTAAAAATTACTGCCAAAAAAACCTACTAAAAATCAAATTTAGCTCTAGATCAGCGCCTGACTTAAATATATTTCATTTTAAAGTCTGTTACATAAATGGATCCAAAACAAATGCTGATATAGGATAAGATTTATATTCATAACAACCAAAAATTGACATTGATGTTGCCTTTAAAAGACGATGAGATGAAAATTATTTATTTTATTGCCTTTTGTGTTTGTTCAGTGATTGAAAATTTTCTAGAAAGACCCTTATATGATTTCTTTTTCAATATCACACCGTTGTACAACATTAAATATAAAATTCAATTTTATGTGACAATAAACGTAAAATACAAAAAACAGTAATTTTTTCAAAAAAAATTCATTTCAATTCAGTAATATAATTCTTTTATGTTTAAAGTATAAACAACACGTTGAGTGGGATGAACTTAAATAAAGATAAAAATCTCATATATAGGCAGACATATATATATATAACTTAATAAAATGCATTTAAAAAATATTTTATATAAAATATATAAAAATAAAAATGAACTGAGAATATTTAAATATAAAAAAAATTATAATAATAATAACAAAACAAAAATTGAAATCTTAAGTATAAGAAATAACACGAATCTTATATACAATATTTTCTTGTCTATGAACTTTTCCCATCCATATTGAAATTATCTGAAATCACCTGAAGACACAGATGCTGCCTTCTACCTCAGGGTGACAATTATATTGTGATTATATTGTTGGTAGAGTCGGTTACTTCGTTCTTACAGCGACGGCAATGTGATCAACCAACTGACTAGATTAAACTGCCGCTTCCTGGATTCGAATCCGCAGCCTTCAGTCTAAGTTGTCAAATGGGTTAAGGTATTAATGCCTTTACTCACGTGGTAATTGAGTAAATGTAACCTTAAGTAGGCGAGCATTTCTTATATGAATATATTTGTAAATGCAAGTGAAACTTCGGAAGTCTTAAATTCGAGCTTGCCTGTACATTTACATTTATTAATATTGTAAATCGCCGTTAGTTTTTGAATGATTCATAATTTTTATTGGTAAAAAAAAACAAAATAAAGGCAAAAAATTTTATAGATGTATCAAATTTTCAAACATTATGTAAAAAGCTATAGAATAGGTACATTTTACCAGCCAAGTGGCCATGCGATTAAAGGTGCAGTAACACGTTCAAACGTTGCATTCTTGACTACTTGCATTGGGAAGCTATGGGTTCGACTTATGCCGGAATCCGCCGTCTGTTAATTATAATTAATGGGATGCTTAATTGATGAGTGTCATCCAACCATTAGATGGATGCTTAAAAAGGTACAACCTACGATTGTGGAGATACAAGAATACTATTTTAATACTCGACATGTATAATATATCGGAGTATATTTAAGTCTAAAGTCTGTAATAATAGGAAATATTGACTGCAACAAAACAAAATTTCGGTATAGGTATTCATAGAAACACCTAATTAGTCTACTTCTTCTGTCCGTCCGTCATCACGACTACTCCAAAACAAAACGAGGCAGCGAGCTGGAATTTTGATGACGTATTTAAACAGTATTCTAAACATAAAAAGTGAGTTTAAGTTCGAGAATGAGCGAAATCGGTCCATTGCGTCCAATGGATTCTTGACCCAACTTTTGCTTGAAATGTTTTTCGTAAATAAAATGTTTGAGTTCGCCACAATTTTAGTTTAAATTTGGCTAATAAACACATAGAGGTAATAACAATACACATAATTATTATACAAGTATATTTGACTGGATATTTATAGTATTTTATGAATGCTAATTGAAAATAGTCCAAACAATAAAATTCAATCATATGTCGAGTATTGAAACAATTAATTCTGTAAGTTGTTATCTGCACTTGTTTAATAGTTAATTTCTCTATAAATTTTCTCCAATCAAAATATTGATCACATTTGTATTAATATTCCTGCCTTGAGAAGATTCTTAAAAAACTTGTTTATAATAGGAAATTGTGTTTTAATTTAATATATACATGCTTCAAAATATTATACGGTTTTAGACTTAAAGACCGTACAAAAAGTAATTGGCCATAGTATGGTTTTCTGAAATTAATAAAATTGATCACACTCCATTAAATATAATTTGAATTATGGAACAAAAAGATGCTGATGGATCTTGGAAACCATCTGCATCGAATACATTATAAAAATTATATGCTAAATTAAACATTATCCCTGTTTCCTGTCTACTTCAAGCAATTTTAGTAATAAAACTAATTTCGAAGGAAAAAAAAAACACTTCTGAAGAATATTCACTTTTTTTTAACGTTTATGAAATTGGGGTTCAAGAACATTCTCTACTGAAATAAATTATATACTTGAAATATACGTATATTTATTCAAAACAAGGGATGATTTTATATGTCAGATCCCTCAATGCCTGTCAATGTTTTGACACATTTACCATTTGAAGGGTGTGTATGGAACAATAATACCCTCATTCATCTCTTGCAAATAAATAATATTTATAAAGTGTATGATGTTATCTTAATAAAACTCCAATCAATAGGGTAAACTGTCCAACAGTGAACTTACGTCCCAACATAAGTATTTACCATTAAACTATCCATAGAAGTTACAAAACATAAACAATAGTTAAAGAGCATTCACCTAACGCCAATATTGTTCAGTCCAGTTTTAATTTGAACGAGCATCCAAACAGTATGAATTTCGAAAATAAAATATTTGGACTAGTGGGTCCAAAAATAATTTAAGAATTATATAATAAAGTATACTCCACCAGGCACTTTAGGTTTTTTGCCTAACTTCACTTCCCAATACAAAGTGAAACATTCCGACTGTTTAAAAAAAATACAAATATCTTACATAAGTATATTATTAGTGCCCAATTGAATACACTGATTGCAAGTAAAAACTGCAAGGTTTCCAATGAGTATGATTTTGAAAGTATAGCTATACAACTTCGGAAGTAATGACGATGCTTGTAAAAATTGGTTCACTGTTAGACAGTTTACCCTATGCATTAGAAAGAGGGGTTATGTTTATCTTGTAAGAGTCATATACAAAGCTCAATATTTGTTTTTTAAAAACAATTTAATTAACCAATTCATTAAGTATTCATTCAATATTCCAATACATCCATCAATAATGTAATCGATCAACCAGTCTGTCGGAACGTGATAGCTTTTTATATGAGTTAATTATTTTAATTGCAAAGTTTGCACGTTAGTATGTAAATTTATTAACCAGCCGTCGTGAATATGACCTTTTGAGGTCAGAGTTACTTTAAGAAAATAATTGATAAATATTGATGTAATATTCAAGCACAAATATTTCCTTTCTTCTAGAAAAACATCAATGTATTTCAAATTTTGTATTGTAGAACACAAATGGTAAATACTGCAAAATACAATTTATACAAAAAAATGGCTTTTTCTTTGAAATTTTAAAAATAATCAAAGGTAAACGACGCAATGAACTAAAAGGAGCATTTAAAAATTCAAATTTATCGATCCAGATAAAGCATATTATTTATAATTTTTAACACAAACGACAAATGGGATTGAACTTTTCAATTTCATTTATTCAACAAAAAAAATCCCCATGTCTTTTTGTTGGTTAAAGATTAATACTCGAAGTAATTTGGGCCATCATCTCATTAAAAAAATAGAATGCAAATTATACCGATCTGAAACCTATGGTGGTATAGATACATAAATGAAATCAATTAAACAATAAATTTACCAAAATATAACAGAAAAAAATAAATTTTAAACAAAAAAATCATATTTGCCTTTAAAGAAATTCCTATTTTTTATTAAAACTTGTTTTATTACCTCTTCAAAATTTACCTCACCTCTTCAAAATTAAATCTATTTTATTCCCAACAATAATAAATTATAATATAGAGAGGTTACCTAAATTTTTTTTATTACTTCAATAAAGAGTCACTTCACAAATATGGATCTGAAATTATTTTTTTTTAATTTTTAAACATAAGCAAAGCATGGATATTGCAAATTCCTAATGAAACAAAAAGAGAAATATGACGTCAACTGTTACTATCTCCGTATAAATTACATGTTAAACCTCGTTTTCAAGAATATAGTTTCAAGGATATATAATCTTTCATAACTTCTAACTTATTTATTTTTTTAATCAATTTTTATTAAATTTTTGTGTATTGTTATGGAATTAAGTCTAGTTTCACATTTTAATGTGAATTTCAACAAAAGTAATATTAGTCAACTACTCTATTCCGTATATAAATCCCAAATATGCATATAAATAGCGTCTTTTTGTCAAAAAAACTCTCTAATATTTCCGGGTATCCTTTTATTGTAACCTGTATCTATAATTCATGGGGGTATATTAAATATAATCTTTGTTTATGATGCTTTAAGAAATTTGTTTATATAGGTTTTTTCCCATGAATAGAATCTCAACTTAAGTTTTCGTAACATTATAAAAATTGTAAATTAAATAACCCAAGTTGATGACTACGCGATGGATACTAAAATTTTCTATATATTATAATTTCCATATATCTTTCAGTATTCCCAAACGCATAAGCAAGAAAATCGATGAAAGAAAAAACAGTCGATACCTTTTAATCCTTAAATATTTATCTTTAAATAAGTTAATATTATTAGAGTATTTCCAAACGTTTAAGGATGTTTGGGAAATTACAAAATTATTACAATTTTTTTTTCAACGCCTTTAAAGAAATTATTAATATATAAAATTAGGTTGCTTTTTCGATATTTATTCAAAATAAGATGAAAAAATAAATATTTTAAGTTAAAAAAATTATAGTGTATTTGGAACATAAAAAGGTTAGTTTTCACCAAATTTCGGAGAAAAAAAATAAAAAACCAAAAACTTGGTTATTTCAATTTTTCACATAAATTTTGAGGTTATTTAGAAAAAGTGTAAATACAAATGTTGTAGATCTTTTTCTTACCTACAACTTTGCCGTTTAACTTTTTTCCATAGAACTTGTAGTTTTGCCGGAAATTCAGATAAACCGAATTTTACCCTTAAAAACTCACCCCCGTCCTACTTTCCGAACTCAGATCGCCCGTAATTTAATTTTTCTTTCATTTTTATCATATTATCTGGCATTTCTAATTGGTTTCATCCTACTATAATTTTTTATGTTTTTAAAAATTATCTACCCTGGTATATAAATAAAATCTAATATTATTTTATAGTATGAAATCTAGTTTCAATGCCGTAAAGTAGTTTTATCATTATAATGTTGGTACAATCGTCAAAGATGATATATTACGCTCTTTGTAAAACAAAGTGTTGATGATTAAATACATTCTTTATACATAATAAAACCATAACATTTAAAAATATTGGTTCAGATTTTTATATTAATTATGTAAATTTTTAAATTGTCTAAATCATATCTGTATTCATGTCAGAATAAAATGATATTCCATAAAGTTTATTTAAACGAATAAAAACTATTACAAAATGAGTTAAAATCAACAATTTCTAGTAACTTTAGATCTTAACTGATGACAGTATTGTCAGAATTTCTTATTCACTAATTTTTTTCCATTAAAATCGAGATAATCAGCAGGTTTTTCATTTTTTCTCGAAAACCGTTTAGTGAATTTTAATAATTTTATGCTCAATCAGTTCTCTACAGTACAAGATACTTATTATTAAAGTTTAAAATACTTACTAGCTGTTTTTTTTTTCAGTTAATAAAAATAAATTTTATCCGTTTAGCTATAGAATCTCCATAAGATTACATGTAAAATTACACTTTTTTTTTTAAATTATATAAATAGCTTTTTAACAGTTTAGTGAATCGATTTGTAATTTATACAGAATTTTGAACGTTCTACTAAATTTTCCTTCGTCTCGTACCATTTTCATGTAATTCTCCAACCACCTTAAGAAATTCCTTTCTTCTAATAAAAACATTTACTATTTGTTCACATTATTAAAAAACTTTTTATTTAATTTAAAATCTTAAGATGATTGTTTTTTCATCACACAAGTATTATTTGGTTGATAGCTACTTCATAGACATATTCTAGATATGTTACAGCATTCGTAAGGCTTGTGTATATGTACTACCTACTGTACAGTATAAATATAGTCACAGGAAAAAAGCGAAACAAAAGCCATAAGAAAAAAATAAAAAATAAATAAAATATGAATTTTTCAAGTGATATATATATATACGATATAACTAGATTTAAGCATCCGTTACTGTGAATTTTATTCACTTCGTTTAGAAAAAAAATCTCTCTGGAATGCCATATAGCCTCTATATACGGATTACTTACGGATTAAGTAAACGGAGCCCCTGAGTTAAAGTTTATTATATACGTGGTAGTAAGTTAAAAATTCCACATTTTAAAAGACTGGCACTGCTAGTTTAACCATGAAGCAAATGTTACAGTTTCTATGTGCCCCGCTAGAAAGGAGAGTCCGTATATTTAAACCCACGCATCTTTGCCTGAGCGAAATTAATATCATAAATGGTTTTTAAAATATTTCGACAGTTAATAATATATATTACAGCAAAAAAAGTTTTGAAAAAAAAAATCACCAATTATTGTCAATGCCTATGAAAATGATTTGGAAGACAACGTCTACACAACGAATTAGTGCAGTTTGCCAAGTTGCTTAAAACGGATGTGGATGGTACGATTGACAGTAAAACGAAGATCTGGAATTTCAATATTATAAATTTCTAATGGACAATTCATTAGAATCATGTTTCCCTTATTAGAAATTGCTTTGCGCATTTATTTGTCTCTCATGATCACTAAACTGGTGAATTTTCATTTTCGACATTAAAGCGCATATGAAATGAGTTAACGAACACCATGAATCAAGAAAGGCTGAATTATTTCAATTTGATGAATATAAAATATAACTTGTTCAGAGAAATTGATACGAATAGTATTATTTCGAACATAAAATTTGCCAACATAAAATCTAGATAAGTTACTTTGTAAAAGTTTAAAAAATAAAAGAAACAGATAAATAAATATAAAATATAAACATTATTTAAAGTACACCATTGATAAAATATAACATTAACTATTCCTAAAAATATAATATACTTATTAAATGTAAACTTTAAAATAGGTATTGAAAAAAATAATTAGTATCGTCAGATTTCAATTGTTAGTTTCCTCTCAAAATTACTGTCAGGTAATCTCATCCCTGGCTTTTTGTAATTTTCATAGCCTAGCAGATATAGTACTAGATTATTAGCCCAACGCTCGGACTAGCTTGTGCTATCTTTTCTCATTTTTAAATTATTTTAATTATGAGTTTAGCATTTAGTTTACATCTAAGTATCTAAGTTAAATCATCAACATATCTGTATTAATGTTCTTCAATATTTTTGGCGATTAGTTTGAGAAGCCACCTCGAAAAGCTCATTTTTATTTATAAACATTAAAAAAATATTTAAACGAGTTTATTGCTTCTGTCTTTTAGGTCTATTGTATTTAGGGATGTTTTCGAACATCGATTTGAAAATTTGTAAAATATAGAAGTATCTAACATGTGTGTATTATTAGTGCTAAGCTAGCTGTTGCGGTTTGCTATTTTATACAGACAAATACGCTTAGTATTGAATTACCGTAAAATTATTCTTCTATGTATTTGTGTAGCTGCAAGTTCTCTTTTGGAAACTTTCTTTATTATTAAAACTTTTAAAATTATAATTTTAACTATAAAACCCCTTGTTAAAACTATGCCGATAATTTATTTTTACAATATAACTTGAATAATACGTCTAAAATATCGATACATTGTTCTAAAACGTGGATAATTTTAAAAAACTGTTATCTTGACATCAATGTGTTCATGCAGGATTAATTTATTTCAAAAGTATACAATAGCAGCAAAATTCATGAGCATATGACTTATACCAGTGATTCTCAACGACAGAGCCACGGAACTTTTGTATGTCGCTGAATTTTAGATAAAAAATTAATTTGTATTTAGGTACTTTCACACAGCAATATGAAAATATGAAAAAAGATTAAGACCCATTGCAATCAATTATAAGCTTTATTTCCATTTTAAAAGAGAATTTAGAATGAAATTTTCAATAGGATGGTCACACAATGACTGCTCAAATTTTCCGCTGATTGCTGCTCATATTTTCGGAAACATAAATGGAAAAATCGTCATGCGAAATTGATCTCAATCGCAATCTATACATAGAAGTAAATAACGAACTTATCGTACGAACAATTTCAAGAGACATATATTTACAAAATATATACACGAACGAAGTATATTGTATGTAGTAGATATTCTAGGTTTATGGTAAGTAGAGAATCTTCTATGTATAGAGTAAGGTCGGGTAATATGGCTTATCATAAACTTTTACGTCAATAAAACACAAAATTTATAAGATAAAACATTCTTTATTTCTTAGTTATGTCTTTGCACTTAATTACAATCTTAATGTCTTTTAATTAAATCTCATTAACTTCAAAATCAGAACTTAAGTAAATATTTCTCATGTCTTGAACAACCTGTAAGATTTATTTGTGTTGGAGCATTATTTTCTAGAGCCATATTGGTCACAAATGAAGTGAGCCTTATTGCCCACCAAAAGAAATAAAAGCAAAAAATAAAAAAACTAATCTTTGTGCTGTTTTGTAGAATAAATTCCGAAGAATACAACCTCCGTTTGATTGTTTCTCTAGATTCCCAGGTAATTTAGGTTATCTTCCCAATTTTATATTAGAAAATGTATATGCTGGTAGATTTATTTTAGCTGTTAAACGTCTTAAAGTTGTTCGTGAAACTGTATACAGCTTGGAAGCTTTTATTGAGTCCATTTCCTTACTCCACACATCTTCGATTGCCTTTTTCATGGAATCCTTGTACTAAGTTTGCCGTTTTCTCTTAAAAAGAAAAAATACTAATATGTAGAATATATTATATTATATGAGTACAATATAGACTAGTAAACCAAATTGGCCCCTTATCTGTATGTATGGCTAATATTTCCTCGTACGCCATAATGAACACAGGTACGTTTTTACAAATAAGACTAACAACCAAAAAACATAATTGAATAATATACTTAAAAATTGTAACCAGGCTATAGTGTAAAAGTTTACTTACAAAAAAATAATGTTTGAACAAGGGACAATAAAATGAAATGAGAGAAACTTATAAAGAAATAACATCAAATCACATAATTATCTATTTTTTCACACACTGGATACATACACATTCGCCTCAATGCAAGGATCAACTGCGTAAGAGCTAGCGTAAACCGTAAGATTTCTGATCAGAAAATCTGATTGCCATCACACACCATCCGATTATCCTATAAGAAATTCTGATCATACATCAGGCAAAAATCTTAAACAAGCGATATCATCGGATATCATCGGATACGTACAACGAACCACTGAACTTTCAAATATTTTAAATTCATTAATTACTTTTTTAACGAATAGATGGCCTACATAATACAACAACGTAAGATATTCTTATAAGAAATTCTGATGCGCCTAGAGTTTTTCTGATCACAATTTCTGATCAGAAAATCTGATGTCTTATGTAGAATTATTACCATGTGCGAGGTCTAATATAAAATACATGTTATAATATTTAGTTTAGTTATTTAGTTAAAATATGATGGTGCGCACCCGCCTTAAAGGGTGCGCAAAAATGAAGCAAACTTACACTGCGGGTGTTAGTTTGTATACAAGAAATACCACAAGGTGATACTTGACGACTAGGCCTTAATACCCGAAACTACTCTACACTTTATTTGAAATAATATGTCGTTAAAGCTCGTAACAAGGAATTGTTTAGTACATATATCGTAACAGTAACAGACAATAAAGTATCTATATATTCTATTTATATTAAAATTTATTTATTTTACTTCCTCAATACCTATCGTTTAAAATAGGATGTGACATTAGAATAAAATGTAAATATGTTTGTGCGAAATACAATCTTTAGTGGATGTAGAGAATTGACTTCAAAGAAATTGATTGTTGTCAAAGGGATCTCTCTCTCTCTCATTATTTTAAAAGATTTGCTAATGCAACGAATAAAATGAATGATTAATATAAATAGTTAAAACTATTAGACAGATAATCGAAAACAACACAATAAAATGTACATTTTAGTCTAGTTCACAAGGGCCATTTCGAAAAATTACAGTTCTCCTTCCTCGAAATTTACGAACATGGTGTTCGATTGTGTCATTCGATTCGAAATGGCATTTAGACAACTTTAAGGGAAAGTTAGATTCCTGCAAAAGAAAATTATAATATCATATACTAAAAAAACAAGTACTATATATTTTTTTCGAAAAGAGAATACTTTTTGAGTTATTGAGAATGTCAGTTTCACAATAAAAAATTTGAATATTTTTCATGAATATTTCGAAATTCTTATATTTTATTGAAAATATAAATATGTAATTTATATATAATTCGTTATGAATTACAATTAATGTTTAAATTATTTTATACAAGTTCCAAAAATAGAAACTTTAACAGTTTTGTAATAAATAATGTTTTGTTTAAAAGTTTTCCATTTACAAAAAAAAAAAAAAATTATTCAATCATCAATAGAACAAAATTCATTAATTTACTTTAAAACTTAGGATTTTTTTTTGAATTAATATTTTTTTTCGGAAATACTAGACGTTTACCTATATTTTATACGGATAATTTCAAAATCTACAATAATTCCAATTATTATTACTTTTTAAAAATTGTTGTTTGTAATGTGACTTAAAATGAAAAAGAAATAGATTTGCGTTTTTTGTAAATTGCCGACGACCTTTATACCTTCATCATAGCATACAAGCTAGATCAGATGCTCTAGTTTCCTCGACATTTAAAGATTTTTAAAGTTATACTTCTTTTGGCGCATTTGGATCAGAGTAAATTTGTGAACTGCGCCGATGTGATCCCATAAAAGCAACATTATGACGTTGGCTACCGAATAGAATTCATAATATATATTTCTTTAAATGACTAAGTTGTCTTATATACTTATCACTCACATGCCTATTCAATCATTACCAGAAGAACTTATGGATATAGCTTAGTATATTTTAAATATTTAAAAAATATATTTGATTTGTTTTAACTGAAATAAAACCTTTTTGATTAATTTTAAAATTTGTCTTCGATCTTTACTGCAGGTTTGTTTTTTTTTTAAATGTTTCTTTCAGACGTCTAAGAAGTATAACTTCTAACGCGTGTACATAAGTACACACACACATTTTTTTAAAGAATGGCTTTTTATCATAAAATTCAATAAATTATATTATATAAACTCCGTAGACACACTATATATATATTCATTAAAATAATCTTATGTTGAAAGCTTTAAACTAAAGAACATAATTTTTGTTAAAATACTTCTTGAAAGAAAGCTTAAAAGTTATGAAGTTTTTAACGAAATACAAAATTTATATATATATTGTTGTTATCAAATAAATTATTATTATTATATAAGTATATATTTATATACTTTTATATATACTTGAAGTTAATCGCTAATAATGTTGAAGATTATGCATATTTGTTATGATTTATATCAAATAATTTCTTAATAAAAATTCATAATTCAATTATGATTTATTAAGCTTTGTTGATAGTAGAAGATAAACAGATAAATAAAAATCGATTATAACTTTCTCTTCAATTTATATTATAGATACATACATACCTATAAAGAAGATGGTTTTTGTTATGATAATTTTTATATATTTTTAACATATTAACATTTATTTATACATTATGTTTTATTTTAATTCTAATTTTGTGTCCTACTTTTATGCTTAAAAGCTCATTCACCTGGAAATGATTTATTCAATAGCGAAAAAATAAAGTATTGTTTTGGCCACCTACCTAATGGCGCCTATTCATAATCTCGAAGAAAGATGCCATTTTATTAAAATTATGAAATGCTTACTTTTGCCAGCGATTTTGCTCGCGTGGCAACATTATTAAATTCAACGAGATATTAATTTTGTTTTTTGTTTTATGATAAATTTGATTTACGATCGATCAAAATATCGATTTGATTTTATGGGCATTCTTATGAGACCTGGAGATTCCGCAAGACAATTTAATAAATTGTATTATTCCTCTACAAAAACTTTTATTTCAATCCACTTGTAGATAATAATCGGAAAAACATGAAATACAAATTTTCTTATTTGGTTTTAAGAGTACTTCTACGTTTCCAATTATCTACTAATTAAACTGTGATTTTTCGATAACACAACCTTAGATTTTCGCCATGAAACAAAATGTGAACTTCACCCTTAGTAGCAGAATTTTTCGAAAACCCGTTAATCCAGCGTATACACAGAAAAAAGAGCAAAATCTAGCAATTCTGCAAAACAGCATCAATTTGTACGAATATTTGGATTAAGGTTCTACTTACTCTCTATTTCAGGGTTGTAAAAATGACGCTTATGCAAAACAAAAATATTGGGTTTAAAATGTCACTAGACCCAATACTCACGGAGTAATAGCATTGTAAGAATTGGTTCTTCTTCGCCAAATGGCAAAATCGAAAGTTTCAACGTAAAATATTCAAAAAACAGTGCATTTTTTCAGGGAAATTGAAGTGATTGAAAAACATTTATTTTTTATGAAAATTCCTAGAATCATAATTATGGGAGGTGTGACAAAGAAATACAGGTCCCTATTTTGTCAGCGGAAAAATGTTTAAAGTGCTTACATTTGGCAAAATTTAAGATTGAAATGAAGAGAGCTATTTTGCAAGTTTGTACAAAATTGCCTTTCTTTTAAATAACTCAAAGACTATAAGAGTTAAAAATTGCAGGTTTTTTAAAATTGAGTAAAATATGGCCGTTTCAAGTTTGCATATGTCTGCAAATAGTATCGTTTACAAGCTCTTCGGCATTGGATTCACGTGTTAAATTTTTGAGAGAATTATTGCACAAATTTTCTACGAATAAAGGATCTTCATCAATAAGTGTATTCAAGTTTTGAAAAGGATAACAAGACAATTTTTTTTAGTACGTCTTAGAAATACATTTTTCTTATGTATAATAAATACACTCTATACATATAATATCTTCATGTAAATATTATTTTGTTGTTTTTTATGCCATTTTAAGTATACAAAGAAGTTTTATTATTACATGTTTTTTATCCTTCAAAAAATTTGAATCAAATCTGGTATTATTCTAAACAAAAACTTATTTTTAATAGAAAAAATATAAAAAAAACTGAGTAAAATAACAAAATTATAATATAAAACAAATTTGATAAAATCGACAAGTGATTGCTTTTACGAAAAGTTTTTAAAATGATTTTTAAAAATTTATTCAAATATATTTTTCTAATAACAATTCATTTTTTTTTTTTTTTGCAGTATAATAAAAATATAAAGAGAATTCAAAATTTTATATGGACAAAAGTTTAATCATTTTTTAAACAAGATTGTTTTATTATTTCTCTATTCAATACAAATCGTGTATTTGAAAATTAATGATATAATATGGTGTTCGAGTTGTAAAGCTCAATTGCTTTTTTCTTCCTATCCACCTTCCTATCAATCATTTTTTCGTTTAAAATATATTTCAGTAGATGCAAGGTTTGATGATACTCAAATGTTAAATACAATTTTTGCTGTATGCTACGAAATTATTAAATTTTAGCGCAGTTTAAGCTGGTACTTTAAAACTTTAAGATTGGGTTTTCAAGCTTATAAATATTTTCCTGGTTTATAAAATTAATTATTACAAATTTTCAGGTCCATTTTGAAGGTGTTAAAATATAATAGAAAGGCAGGTAATGAAAAAATATTTATTTATAAATTGTCATAAATTATGTTGTCCAATTTTTAACTTTATTAAAAAATTTAATTGTTTTCTTTCATTATATTAAATTTGACAAATTAAATTTGACCAGATTTACAGTTTTCGATTAGGCTGAAAGTGAGCATATTTAATCTTGCAGTTTAAATATGACCCACTTTTCAGTTGCCGATAGAGCTAAAATTGAACATAACATGACATTTATAAATCAGATGGCAATACAAAATTATAACGGTAAATATTATACAAAGTTATATGGTAACGTTATAAAACTGTATTCTTTTTTATTATTTCCATGCGCCTCCACCATATTTTGATAAATGTATGTTATATTTTTATTGACTATAATTTATATGATTATATTTTCGATGAAAATTTTTTTATAAATTAATTATATTGCATTGCTTCATAATTCTGCATTGCCAGTCAATTTTGAACGATGTTGAAAATCTATATAAAACGTCAATACATATACCTATGTATAAATTTCTAAAATCGGAAGAGAAAAATATTTTTTTACAAACAAGGACATAAAACGATATCGGTCGTTATAACTTAGTATAACGAAGTAAAAAACTGCCAAAGCGAATTGTGAAAAAATCAAAACACTTTTTAAATTCTATGGTTTCTATAGAGCAATGAATGTGTTTATATTCAGTATTAGTCCACTTAATAAGCCAGAGAATGTCGAAAAGTTGTGAAAGAGATCCGATTTTTTAAATTCTTATTTGTACGTGTTCCTTAGACCTTCAGAAACATTCATCACTACTTACCTCATTGTGAATACCAGGGTAGTTTGTCAACCCCAAATAGTAATAGTGACCAAATATTTAAAAGATTCAAAATTTCTCCACGAAAATCATCTTTTGGAAGTTTTTGGGGCCGTTGATCACGAATTCGAGCTTTAAAAGCAACTGAAAACAATTTGAACCATATTACCTGAACCACCTCTAGAAGTGACAGAGATTTAAAATTTGTAATTCAAAAGTTAAACTCGAAAATTGCTCCGGAGAGACTAAATTTTTTAGATAATAAAAATAGTTTCAACCCCAATAAATCAACCTCTCTAAGTAACAGAGATAAAAAATTTTGTCTCATTTCTAGGGTAATTTTATTGGCGTTTTTCTATTATCCTATTTGACCTCAGAAGTTGATGTTTGACCTCAGATTCAAACTCAACGACTCCAAATATCCCTGAGAGACGATTTCCGAGACGAAATTTTCAATTTAAGGGAAGACTACCCTAATTTTCTCAGTTTTCATAGTGAAGCAGAGGTTTGTGGTGATGAATGTTTCTGGATGTCAACAATTAAGGAATACAATCTTGTACAAACAACAATTTTTTTAATCGGAGCTGTTTAGCTACTTTTAAAATTTCAACGTTTTTTTCCGGCTTATTTACCGTATTATATCATTGAAATAAATGTTTTTATTTACGAAATATAACAAACGAACGTAACAGAATCCTTTAACACCACACATCAAAATATTTTGTTTATGGCTTTTCTTTAAACCAATATCCTTACTATCTTCCTTTTCGAAGATATTCGAAAAAATAATTTGCGAAATAATTGTGGATTTTCTTGAAAATAAAAAATTACTGTACTACGTACTGCGTGGTTTTTGAACAAACCATTCAACAGCCACAAGTTTTTTCAACATTTATAAATGTCTCAACAAATCACTGGACGAAGGCTTATATTTTGTCCGAGTGTTTTATGATCTAACTCCGTCAACCATAAATTTCTGCTTCAAAAACTCCACGTTATGGAAATTAGGAGAATCTGTGTTGGAAAACATGAACATAGGTGTCCCTTAAGGAAGTACACTAGATCGACTTCTTTTCAATTGTTATTTTAACGACCTGAAAGAATGTTTTTCTGTCGGAAAGCTAATAAGGTATGGTGACGATGTAATTAATCAGTTGATGATGAATATCGAAAAAACAATACTTTTTATTTAAGGCTAAGAATGTGCAGATCGTTAAAAACATTTCAATTAGATACTTATAAAATCTATAATCAAGAAACTAAACTTTTAGGTATGGTGTTTAAAGTTTCATGAACAGGTCACAATGGATTATAAAAAATTAAACAAATTATTAAGTCAAATGAAAATTTTAAAGAAATTTCTTAAAGTTGATCAATTTCTAACGTTCTATTAATCGAACATATACTCCACATTAAAATATGAAATTTTAAAGTGGGAAGAAACGTAGATGCAGATAAAATTTTTGCTAAAATTAGTCAAAGAGAAACAAATTAGTGACATTTTACAGCATACATGCCCAAGAGTTGCTTACTGAAAAAAATTGTTTAATTACAAAAAATACTTTTTTATAATATGAGATCTGTTATTTCAGATAGCTTCGATAATTAAATGAAAAATGTTTATATTTTATTTCAGATCATCATAAATAATAAAGAAAATTCACTTTCAAGTTTTAAATAAATATTAAACAAAACAAATAGAATTCAAACTAATATTTAAAGATTAAAAACATTTTATAAAACAAGTGTGCTATGAGAGTGACATGTTATATTTTTCTGAAGTATATAAATTTTAACAAAAATATCATTGTCGTATTATTCTTAACATTTTATTTTTAATAAATTTAGAACTTGTGTTCTCTTATGAAATTATTAATTTTATTATTATATATTGATAATTTATCATTTTATTTAGTTTATTAAACTGCAAATATATTTCATTCAAGCGAATGTGCTTTAGTATCCTTTTAAATGCATATCAAATATTCTCTGTTATTAAAGGAAAATTATACAAAAAATGCGAATGATCGCTCAAATGTATCAGAAAAAGTTTCATATTGATAATTAACATAAATTTCGATTTTGATCGGAATTTTCAGAAGTATCAAAAATAATAGTGGTTCAAAATTATATGCATATCAAAAACAAGATACGTACCCTAATCAAAATTCCGTCCAATTTTTCCTATCGTTTTAATTTAAGATTTGACACAAATTTTTCGAACAAACATTCACAATAACAGAAACATTTAAAATCGCACTAACAATTAACGATTAAAGCTTTTTTTTTTATAACATTTATTAAAATATTTACCCACTAAAAAATATTTATACATACATCACTTTCTAAATAAAGCTCGCCGCGTGTAACAACAAAAACAAAGTGTTTTTTCGAAAAGTATTTATTCTTGAGCGTTACGGTGATAACACTCGATATTCACAAAATTTAATAACACTGTTAACATATTCATATATATATGTATGTTTATATATTATATCGAATCGAATAATATGTATTTATCGTAACCGAAACAATCTCACTACTATACCGACGTTTCGATTGATACTGCTGGACAAATAAGCCTACGAGTTTAGTAGTCCTGCTGCTTCAACACTATACTCAACGAAAATTTTACAACGAAGGGTACTACTCCTCTTTGGCAATAACATTTGTGTATAGTAGATATAGAAACGTGCATGAAGGAGTATGGTGGATTATAGATAGTAAAAACGGTTACCATGTTTCTAACAAACTTATTCGGCGGCGACTGGCAGTATACGACGCATGGTGTAAAGAGATGTTCACTTTGTCGGTGTATGTAACTATTTTTTTTTCTTTCATTTGTATAAATATATAGGGGTGAATCATTTCATTCTCTTAACATTACAATATAGAAATGGGATAAGTCGCGTCATGGTAATTTTAGCATGCGTTTTGATTAATATAACTTATTTCTTTTAACTCAGGAAATAAAACTCAGACGAATGTATTTTACCCTTAAAATCAAGTTTATTATTATTTTAAGAAATTTGCTCAAAATGTGAAACTGAATACCAAACAAAATTCGAATATTAAATTAAAATTGATTCAAAAACAAATAAGTTATTAACTCTGAAAGATTGTTTTCAATCTCTTTTTTGCAAAAAATGTTTTATGGGTATTTCAACGATAAGCGGTCGTTTTCTATGGATCGTACAACAAATTTTTTAAATATTAATGTAATTTACATGACATTTTTATTAACAATCAACTTATTTGTGCATACTAACATTATTATCTTAAATTTTAAAGGAAAGTGTAGATAAATTCGATGGGCATCGATAGGACCACTTATCATAAAATGATCTTTATGTATAATCACTATGGAGATGAACATGGATGACGTCATTTATGCTAATCTTCTTTGTTAAATTAAGAATTTTGGCTATTGTTTAAGATTTTTTTTTTAAAATAACGAACAGGAAGTGAAGTAAAGACGCGTCAATTTAAGTGATCAAAAAAGATATGCATCCTTATTGTTTAAATAGTTTATATATGTTAAAAATGGTTTTGAATAAATGACTTGTTCAATGGGACTGTGGATAATACTGCAACAAGAAAAGAATTGGGTTTGCACCAAAAGAAGTGTTTTGTCCAGTTTTGAACAATTTTGCAACAGTTTGTCCGATATCTATTAGTACTTTGATACAGCAATATTGATAAACATGGAAAAAACTTTTTAATACGGAAAATAATTTATAAAATTATATTACCAACTTTTGTTATAAGCATTGTTTGGAAATTTTAAATTATCGAAGATATTAAGTGAAAATTGTGGGTATTGGAAAACAAAATTGTAAATTCCTTACAATGCTGGTTTGATACTGTCATCAAATAAGCAATTTAATAAGCGAAATATTTAATAATAACTTTAATTTTAATAGTGAAGAGACCAAATTTCGATTATCTAATTTATACTGATAATAAATATTTTGTAGTCGAAATACGTATTTATAATATTAAAATAGATGAAATACTTTTAAGGGATTTGGAATTTTATTTTTAGGAAAACCAAACGTATGTGTCTTATACCAGATCTAATATAAAGCGAGACTCGATATGGCACTTTAATTATTTTCAGGATATTTTCAAAATACTGAAGTCTATTTTTAAATTATACGTAAATTTGTCTAATTACTCTATTTATTGCGACTTCATTTTTGTTGACCTTAGATTTGAGTCCAAAGAGAAATTAAACATTTGTAAGTCACAAAAAATAAATTAATGCGAAAAATTTGGCTCGAAGATGGTATCTTTTTATTCCGAAATAATGCTCTATAAGAGAACGTAACATTTTATGGGATAAAGTAAAACTTTGATGTTTAGAATATTACTAGTACTTATATTTGAATTATAAAATTATACTTGTTCCATAAAATTTGTGGACAATTTTATTTTTCTTCAAAGCTTAAAAAAATTTTTCCTATTTTCATATTACAACAGCTATTTTTATAGGTCAGCCGTTACAATGAAATATGACGCTAAAGTAATACAATGATAGAAAATATGCAACAAAGGGAGATAATGCGACTTATTATTTCTCTGCAGCTCTTTGCTATTTTTATATCTCTGCAACTTTTTAAAAAATAATTAAGAACATTAAATAAATGTGACGTAATTTTATTGTTGCGAAAATTTTGTAAATGGCAGATTGTGTTTTTAAGGTATTTTTAAAGTTTTAAAATCATTTTGCATGCTGATCAACGGAACTAATCTCAATTGACCAGTTAAACATTTTAATATAATAAAAAACTTTTGGGCTACGAGCCTCATTATTAATTTGCCCTGTGATTCGCATACTTTTCGGAGTATTATTTTTTAAATTATATTATCAAATATAGCATATATATGTATCACCGAATTTCAACGAAAATTTTCAATCTTTTACATGTATCGATTTATCTATTTACACGATATTCGTCGAGTTACGATAGTCGTCCTCCCCGAGACAACACAGAGCACACATTCACATAGTATATTGCCGTAACTATGGCAACCGACGCCGTTTGCATCCCCTTCTTCTGCAGTATATACTATACACAGATATATATACTCTGTGATGATTTTCAATGTATACAATCATTCCTGTGTCCTGATATTATACAATATATACATATAAATATGCTTACAGCAAAATCTCATCAGCGAAAACTTATTGGGAATCTGGTAAAGGTGTTACTTTTGGTATTTATAGAGCCTATGTATAAGAATCCCTTTCAGAAAACATTTTCCTTATCGAATTTCATGAATTTAAATATTATATGTAAAAATTGATTATCATTATGGTTATTGATATTAGGAATTTGTTAATAATATACGGGCATAAGTATTATATAAGTTTAAAACCTTAAAAGAAACTTAAATACAAAATAACACAAAATTAGTTCTTAAAATACTTGGTATTTACTTGGGATTTAATATTGGAATTTTTTTTTAAATATTAAGATTGTACAATAGCAGAAAATACATAATTAAAGTGTGTATTACTTAATGATACTTGGTTAAATTTGTGCTTTAATATTTGAATTAAATCTCAGCCTCGGATCAAAAGTTGTAGAAATTGTAACAACATAATAGTTGATACCTTACTTTTTTAGCCTTATAAGTACTCTAAATAAATTAAAACTTTGGCCTCCAATGAGAAATTCATTCGAAACCCTATCAACAAATTTAGGGCTATTTATGGGTTCATTAGTTGCTCTATTTTAGATTTTTGTGCTCAAACAGTATAGGAGAAAACCATATTTGAAATTTGGGAGAGGGGATAGGTTAACATTAACTTAGCGACGGCTTTACTGTAAACAATTTAAATTTTACTGAATGTTCAATCAACCAAATAGTAGGATCGAAATTCTGAGTGATTTCCTGGATTCGTTAAGCAACAAAACAGCAACAATTTCTAATTTAATTATTTTTTCGATTCCATGACTTTAATTATGGATTTTAGCCAGAATGGGACTAGGATAACATATGGTATATACGGGTTTTACTGTAAATTGTTATTTTTTCAAAACGTTAGGCCAGATTCTTAGAGCAACAAATTCTGGTTGATTTGTTTTTGAAATTTGTGCAATTTTTGACATGGTGATAGGTTAACGTTAACCCGACTCCCCCCCCCCTTTTCAAATGTCGTTTTCTCCTTAACGGTTTGAGCACAAAAATTCCAAAATAGAGCAACTAATTAGCACATAAATTGCACTAAATTTTTTTATAGGTTTAATAATTTTGCGATTTGGGGGGTGGAGAGTCTAGGTTAATATACGCCTTTGAACCTTAGAACCTTTTAAAAAAATTCGGTTGACAAACACAGGAAACAATTCGATCTGAATTGTTTTATTAATGCTTATTTATATATTTATTATACTCCCCAAACTTATCACCCCCATAGTATATACATATTAACTGGTACTACGCATGTTATTGTGGGGGTTTACTGTACATATACTGGTCTGTATGAAGGAACCATGTTTAATGTTATTTTCATATAATAATATCGTTTGGCATTGAATTCCAATACACACTAAATTAACAATAAATTGTACTCCCTTTTCAGATTCATTATAAAAAAAAAAAAAAAAAAAACAATCTCCCTCATCCCAAACAACTTTATATCGTTAATTTTTTATATTGCACACGGAAACATTATCCATTTTTTGATCAGTGATGAATTGGTAGGTATAGATAAATTGTGAAAATTCAGAAAAGTGTTAAAAACTTTTGTTAGTTAAGATAATATATTCAATGTTTTCTTTTCAAAGTTTTCCTTACTAAGAAGTAACCCTTCGTCAAGGCGTTTCCTTCACTGTTTAGTAAATATTATAAACATTTGATACGTATATGTATTAAAATTTTCCAAAAAAAAAAATCATTAATTTTTCTAAAATTACAATGGACAACTTTTTTCTTCGTGTAATTCTATTTATTAGGTTTTTTATAAAATACAAAATAATTAAATCTAGGAGATTGGGGAAAAAATCGAAATTTATTCGTAAATAAAATAGATGTTTTAGAATGAAGAAATTAAAGACTGGAATTGAATATTTTTGGGTACTTGTTATTTAATACACGGGATAATAAAGAAGTTGGCCAATGGGTTCCCCCCCTCAAACCACTTTTTGATGACATTTTTATGGATCTTAAGTCTTGCTTCGTCTCATATTCTTTTCTATTACAATTACGTCCTCGATAAATATTTGTCATTCAAGAATTTCACAAGGGGCATAGAAAACAAGTCATCATAATATGTCAGAATATATTAATTATATTCTAAAGTTTATAGCGCTAAAAAGTATTCTGGCATAAGTGATCATAGAATGAATTCCCTTTTAAGTATATTTTCACATATCCGTTTGTCTATTCGTCATCAAGGATCGAAAACGAAACGAGTGTACTAAAATTTTAAGGATATGTTTTAAACATAAAATGTAAATTTAAGTTCGTAGTTGGATAAAATCGATCCCATATCCCAAATCATAAAAGATCAACTCTTGTTTGAAATATAATTTCGTCAACTGTTTGAATTCGCCACAATTTCAGCGGAAATTTAGATAGTAAGAAAATATATTCGCAAAATATATTATTAATTATACATGTATTTATCATTATATGGACTGCATATTTAGGATATTTTACGAATGTTTATCATTAAAATTCAAATATTGAAACTGAACTACATGTCGCGTATCTAAAGAATTAACACGAGTAGTTGTTTTTTCCTTTTTTTACATAAATTTTCGTAGTAAGCCTAATTTTTACATCGTTGGTTAAAAAATGTATTAATAGATATAGGTATATGTTTTTCCTGAGGGTGAAAAATTATTTTTTATTTTTCAATTGAAGCGTCTTTACTTCTCGAACATGAATCTGAATTTATTTTTTTAAATATTTAAAATTAAACAAGATATGGTCATTGAAAATTCCTAATTAAAATTGGGGTTTCACATTTTAAAGTAATACATGGACTGAAAATTCCCGGGTATAACACATAGATGGTGCTAGTTTTATTGCAGTCACCTTTTTTCCAGTTAATACTAACCTTCAAAGGACAGCTGTTAAAATTTCAAGATATTATATTCATTAGTTTGTGAGTTATTGTGCTAGGAGTGACGCTACTTTTGTTATTTACAAAACAATGGATCAAAAACAAATTTGGCTTTTTTAATTTTACACTGCTTCTCGATGGGAAAAAAATACCGTTCAAGCGAAGCAATGGCTTGAAAAGAGTTATGGGGACTCCGCTCCATCAGAAACAACAATAAAACATTGGTTTGCTGACTTCAAACGTGGTCGTAGAGACACCGATGATGCAGAACGCAGTGGACGTCCAAATGGGGCGGTTACACCAGAAAACATAAAAAAAATCCACAAAATCGTTTTGAATGATCGAAAAGTGAAGTTGCGTGAGTTAGCTGACATCGTAATCATATCAAAAGAACGTGTTGGCTTTATATTGCATGAGCATTTGACTATGAGAAAGCTCTGTTCAAAGTGGGTGCCGCGTTTGCTCACTGTTGACCAAAAACGAAAACGTGTTGAGCAGTGTTTGGCCATGTTTAAACGTAACAAACCGGAATTTTTGCGTCGATATGTGACAATGGATGACATATGGATCCATCACTTCACTCCGGAATCAAAACAATCGTCATCTGAGTGGATAGTGGTATTGAAATGTTAGAGCGGCGTTAAAAGGATTGCGTTGCTCTTGATGGAGATTACGTTGATGAATAAAGCTAATTTTGAACCAAAAAAACTGTGTTTTCTTTGTTAGGCCTAGGACTTTTCAGTCCATGTGTTAAATATAGCAAATTTAGAATCAGTCCAATACTATATTATTGGTATAATCTGAAAATGTCGTAACTTATGAGTTCCATTAGTCTATAATTAAGGTTGTCTATTTTTTTTTTTTTTCAATTTTTTTTTTCTTTTAATATCACAGAATAATAAACTCTACAATTAATTAATTATAAGAAAGTCAGTTTGATGTACCGTGATAATCCGATTATTTATTAAATGATGACAATGATGATGCCTGTTATAAAACCTCAACTAGCAAATGATGTGTGATTAATCTTTCAATATAAAATCAAAAACTTTACTTCGTGTTAAATATAATAATAAAAATAATAGGTTCGTTGTAATAATAACTTCTATCATCGGTTATATTTTATTATTTATAACATAAAAACAAATTGTATTCATGTTCTAAATATTATTTTAAACAATATAAAACGTACAATTTTATTGATTGAAATAAAAATATACATAAAATTTTTAATGAAAAGCAAGTGAAGATATAAACTAACAATGTTAGTTGTTTTTATACCTTGCATATGAATAATAACTATACATTAATTTCATATGTTGAATAGCTTCAATTGACGTTGAATTGTCGCGAAACTAGTTTTAACTTTCTTATATCTCTTATTGTACAAAAGTCGGGTCTTATATTTAAGCTTTGCAAACTTTAGACTAAACTTAATAACCCTAATATATTTCATACATACGGGGATAAAACTAGCTGGACATTCTTATATGTATTGTTTATAAACAAGCCCCTATAAATTTATATATGGATTAATTATGCTTAACCTTAAAACTGTAGCTTATCAATAATATTTTGTACACAACATAATACGAGATATCTCTTGTATTCGAAAACCTGAAAATGGCTCTTAATTAAAATTTTAAATATCGAACATATAACACACTTCATTTCATAGCTTATCCGTTAAAATGGTGTTTGCTACTTGAACCGACATATTGAGCTACGCTATCTGGTGGCAAAAAATTAAACCAAGAATAGCTTACAATACGCCAGTATGTGAATGCTGTTTACATTGATTATTACGTTTATTCACGAAAAATTAATGAAAAATAAATATTACTGTCTAAATGAAATTTATTAGAATTAACACGACAATGACTTTTGTTTACAACAAAATATCGAAGTATAATAAGTATTTTTGTAATTATATCATAAATATATTTATCATATATATTTATTTTCACTAATTAATATGTATTTCAACAATATATTACTCTAATTAAACATGGATTTAGAGATGAATCATCCATATTTATATTCTATTTATTTTTAAATAACAATTACATTTTTTTTTTCCCAGTCCTCGTATAAAAGTTTTGCGTAATATGCGCTCATTAACGCTACTTTCATTATCTTTACATATGCTTCATTAAAATCAACTATAAGTTGAAATAAATGTTTATCCAAGGATGCTAAATCTTACGGTTGATTTTCACTAAAGTATTTGTTGACAAATTTGTCCATCGTAAATAAAAAAAAATATTTTTATTTTTATTTTGAAAATCACCGATGATCTGTGATGGGATGTGGTTCATATTGATTAAGAGCATTAGTTTGCACAAGCTTCCATCAATTACTCTCTTAAATTATTAATTAAAAATAGACTAAGTAACCTTAATTAACGAACTTCTTTTGAATTACTCTCTTAAAATTAATTGATGGTTAAGATACCCAAATTTTTTTTTTTTTTACAATATGATTCTTTAACAATGACATACTAAAATATATGTTTTGTTATTACCGCCGAAGAACCTTCTTTAAGACCTTCAATTTTGTGATTTTGAATTTTATGACTTCTCATAAAAAAATTAGTAAAAAATATTTTTTTAATAAATGAGTAGTTTATTTGTACTATCTTTGTAACCAATCAACTTTTAGTTAAGAATATTTTTGGAATTTCATGTTATTGGTCTTCAAAAAAGTTCATGTTTTTGTTTCTTATTTTATATTTTGTGAATTTTTTTTATTTCGATTCTATTTTGTATGTTTTTGGTATATAACTTTTGTTTGAAATATTTAAACAAATAAACTACTCTAACTTATATATTTTTTGTCTCAGTATTAAATTCGTAAATTTTGAATAGTGACCGACTTGTCATCGATTCCCTTGGGTTCTCGTTGAGTTGAAACTTCGTACCCACTAGTCTTAATTTCAAAGTAAGCAAGTTGATTTTTATCGAGCATTTTTTTTTTTAAATATTGTGTTTTTTAAAAAACCTATGCATATTAAAACATTCGTTAAAAATGGCAGACATCAATATCAACGCACATTGTAATGAAAACACATTGAAGTTGTTGCTTCCTTTGAAATATTTAAGTTCGATAGACTTAAGTAAATACTAATTGTTGCATGGTGTAATTAGTGGCCATTGATAGTTTAGATCAAAGAGAATCCGGCCACAGATATGACTACCGACATCTGTACGTATATATTCCAACCAGCTGCTTTAAATCAGTGAAGTAATTTGGTTTGTGTATACAATATTGCGTCATTCATAATTTTTGACGTACGTATCTTGATTCTTGACTTGACAGTTTTATGTACAAAATTGAAAGAAACCGGTATACGTAAATATTTGTATGAAATACTTTGCAAATAACTAGTATATTTCAATTTCTTCAAATCATCATGTCCTCAATGTTAACTGCAATGGCCTATTTGAAATAATATGAATAACTTCAGAATGTGATGAATTTTGAAAAGGTTGAAAGGTAAAAAATATGCCAGTCAACGGAAGATATGGACCTCTTGTCGGTGCAATTGATGAAGGAACATCGAGTGCTCGTTTTTTGGTAAAAATAAACTTTTTATTCAATTATTAATTCAAATTTAAAAATATATTTTTAATTGTAGGTTTTCGCTGCTAAGACCTCAGAGGTGTTAACTTATCACCAAATTCCCGTTCCTTCATACTGCCCAAAAGAAGGTTGGGTGGAACAAGATCCCGAAGAAATTTTACAAAATGTGATAAAATGTATTCATTGTACAGTGGATAATTTGAGTAAACTTGATATAGATGCAAGTGATATTGTAACAATTGGTCTTACAAATCAACGTGAAACTACAATTGTTTGGGATTCCCAAACAGGAAAACCATTGTATAATGCCATAGGTTAATAAGAATTTAACGCATTTAATTTCGGATTTTTCAAGTTAACTTATTTTTATTTACAGTTTGGATGGATGTTAGAACAGCATCGACCGTTGATAAATTATTAGCTAAAAAAAAGAAGCGCAAAAATTACTTAAAACCTTTATGTGGTCTCCCAATTAGCACGTATTTCAGCGCTTTAAAATTACGATGGCTATTGGATAATGTCTCAGAAGTACAATTAGCTGTGAAAGAAAAACGTTGTATGTTTGGAACAGTTGATACTTGGTTGATTTGGGTACGCAAATTTTCAATGAAAATAATCAATTGTTATCTCAGATATAGAATACATAGACTTTTATGTCATTATATTGTCTTAAGAGTTATATGTCACTAGAACTAATTTGATGTCATTTTCCGTTGATATAATTTTATTCAGAGTTAATTTATAAGTTTCTCTTTAGGAAAAAACACACTTATTTGGCTAATTTGGTTACTTTTAGATTAAAATTATTAAATTCTTACCATATATCTGAATTTTTTATATCAACAACTACGCATCCAATCGTTAACTAAACGTTATTTTTGAAAGTCAAAATTATCTTATTAACAGAATTTAACTAAGAAAAAATTTTTTTCCGATTTTTCAAAAATATTGTAAGGTTTTTTTTTTCTTGTAAACTTGTTTAATAACTGACTCAATATTAAGTTTTATTTTGTAATTTTGTAAACCTTAATTACCCTAGAAAAACCATAAGCAAATAAGAAAATTTTTTGGGCTACTCTTAAAAATACAAAAAAATTAGTAAAATTAAAAAAGCTAGGAAATGGTTTAATTAAATATTTATTTTTATTATTATTTTTTTAAGAATTTAACAGGTGGAATTAATGGTGGCCTCTATATGACTGATGTAACTAACGCTTCACGAACAATGCTAATGAATATTGAAACATTAAAATGGGATCCACAATTATGTTCATTTTTTGATATTCCTATTGACATCTTGCCAGAAATTCGTAGTTGTTCAGAAATTTATGGGTACTTAACTGAAACATGTTTACAAGGAGTACCAATATCCGGGGTAAATAATTTGATTCATCTTAATTTATTCTGAAATATTATTTTAATTTTAATTTTATAGTGTTTAGGTGATCAACAGTCAGCGTTAGTAGGTCAAATGTGTTTTCATATGGGTCAGGCAAAAAGTACTTACGGAACTGGTTGTTTCTTACTATACAATACAGGTACTGCTGCCATACAATCAATGCATGGACTCTTAACAACGGTTGCTTATAAATTGGGTAAAGATGCTGCTCCAGCTTATGCATTAGAAGGATCTGTTGCAATTGCAGGTAGAACAATGTTTTCATCGAATATATTACCTATAATAATTGCTAACATGTTTTTTATTATGTGCAGGTGCGGCAATGCAATGGTTACGTGACAATTTGCAACTAATCAAAGACATTAAAGATTCGAAAGCAATGGCTGAATCTGTATCATGCACTGGGGAAGTGTATTTTGTACCAGCTTTTTCTGGTTTATATGCACCATATTGGCGTAAAGATGCTCGAAGTGTGGTATGTGGATTGACTGAAGAAACAAAACCAGGACACATAATACGTGCTACACTAGAAGCAGTTTGCTTTCAAATTCGTGATATTTTAGAAGCAATGACGTTAGATTGTGGTTATCCTCTGACGAAATTATTAGTGGACGGTGGAATGACTGCAAATAGTTTATTGATGCAATTGCAAGCGGATTTATGTGGCATTCCGGTAGTACGCCCACTAATGACTGAATCTAGTGCGTTGGGTGCCGCTATGGCAGCCGGGAATGCGGAAGGAATAAATGTTTGGGATATCGAAACAAATATTCCTGTAATCAGTGATACATTTGAACCATCGATTTCAGATGATTGTAAGTCATAAAGTTGCATTTGCAAACCCCAAAATAATATTTTATTAAATTTTAGCCAGAGATATTCGTTACTCTCGTTGGAAAATGGCAATTGCACGTAGTTTAGATTGGACTGAAAGCGATGAACCACCAGATGATGAAGATGAAAGTAAGATATGAAATACAGTTTTAATTTATTTCTATCTCAAAATTTTTTTTGTATTTGGTTTCTAGAACGATTGAGAATGGTTAGTATATCGTTACCAGGGAGTATTTTTATTTCAACAAGTGTCATGTTACTATTGGTGTCATATAATTTACTTAGGAAGTAAATAACGAATTTTAATTAGTTTTTATTAATTTTTATTTATTTTAAATAAGAACTGCCAATTTTATTGAGTTTGTTATGAAATTACCTTAATTTTAAATAAAAATATTATTTTGAAATAAATTTTCTGTTTTTTATTATCTTACCAAATACACCCTTGTGGTTCTATTTTTTATTATCTTGCCAAATAAAAATTCTTATTTTTACCTGTTTTTTACCTAAATTTGTTTGGCCTCCCAATGGTTTCTATTAAAGTGAAATTTTGCATAAATATATTATATTTGAAGTATTAAATGAAATTTTGCATAAGTATATTATTTGATTGCAATATTAGGGTAGTGTTGTACAAGTTAATTGTTAGGAATGACATATTATTAGGAATACATAAGTTTAAGCTGTGTGCCAGAAATCCTATCAATTTTGATATTGTCGGACAAAGGACATTCTGTCGCACATTGGAGAAAATTGTTTTTGGATCTCGTTTTTAGTGATCTTCCGATAACAATAACAAGAAAACAGATGTCTGTCAATTGCATGCCTGTGGGGGCAATCCAAAATTTAGAGGAAACAGTAGTTACACTAACGATAATTATGCCATATACAAATTTTAAGAAATGTATTTATCAATTACTTGCATGAAGTGCACCTGGACTAAGTTGTTTATTTTCACATTAAAAATTCTAGCAATATTAAAGCTTTATTCTAAAAATGTTATTAACATTGATTTTTGTTTTCTAAATAGATTTCAATGAATGTTTTAGAACAAGTGTAAGGAACTTGAATCTCTCGGAACTCGGAGAATTCGAGTGGGGATTGTGCCAATGGGTATTCCTGAATGGTATAAATTCAGATAACAATTACCAGAAATTGGTTCAATAACTTCTTCCACTAAGGGAATTCTGGAAAGTTAGTATCGAAGAAAATGGTTCTTTATATTTTTTATAAAATGGTCTTCCCATTACAATAACAAAAAATACCGATTATTTGTTAATTTGAAGCTTGTCGGCGCAATCAAAAAAGAAAAGAACCCATTTTTTTTAACTATAACGAAGCTACTCGTAACAGCTGATGATTAAACAAATCTATAGACGGGCTGTAGACTATTACATAAAAACTGAGTTTTAACAAAATAAGAAACAAAAATTTTGCTCGATATTTCATAATTTTCTTAAGGGCGACTTTCGAATTTTCCAGAAAAATTCGGAAAAAAAATTACAAAAATTTGCCTAAGTTTTTTCAATATTCTATAGAATGATCAATGATTTCTACCAAATATATTACCGGTAACACATAATGAAACACACGTTTGGACCATTTTTTAATCGATCACATATATACCTAAATTATAAATAATTTTTATAAGCACTGTGGTCCATTCATATTGCGTTCAATAAGACCAGGTACTGGAATAAAAATTGGTCGTGTTACATAAGGTAAAGAATATTACAATAAAAACATAAATGCCACAAAATGCACGAGCAAAACCAAGCGTAAAACCCAGTAAGTAAATAAATATCATACGGTTGCAGCATCACAATATAACATATACGATATCTATTTGGTCCAGATACATAACAATTAACCAGCATCCCATCAGATGTCACTAGTTGTTCGTAACAAACAAATACATATGTTTAACATATATACGTTGAATCTTTTAATAGGTACCTATTCTTGGCAGACTTTTTACTCTCTAAAATTAATCAATATTTCCTCTTTCACAGAGATAGATATGTATGTAACATATATCACACATACGTATTATAGTAGGAACGGTCTAGTTATTAGAGGTTGTTGAAAATACGACGCATGCAAGAATAAAACGACGACCAGAATCGGGTACCCGTTTTATTTAAAATTATTACAATAATATATAACATTTCTACGTGTATATATAGAGATATATACGAATGCCTACTAGATGTGATTGGTTTCGTTTAACGCCAATAATTAGCTAACGATTAAAAAAGAAACAATCAAGCATTTAAATCAAACAAATAAAATTTAAAACATATGTAGAAATAAAAAAAAAAAAAAAACATTTTTAATCTGCGAAGAAATTCAATTAAATGTTGTTTACACATAGATTATCATCTAACTACAATTAAGATAAATATTTAAACGCCCAAACATTTGAATCCGTTTTACTGTTATGTAGAAGTTAAGTGTGTAATACGTTTCGGAACAACAAAATCTACGCTTAAATAAACGTTTTGTGATTGTGACAGAGTGTAAAATATTTTTTTTCTTCCAAAAATATGTTTTTCAAAACTGATTTAACTGTGTTGTTTATGAGTGACTTGACAAAAATTATGTAAAAAAAAATGTTTTAAAGCGTGAATTTAAAAATAAGGTAGATAATTCATTTCTTTTAGCTTAAAATAATTGCATAAAACTTTTTGTCAGGGGTATTCTGTTAAAGCTGGATCCGTTATGTATTTATCCAGGTTGTTTAGCCGGGGAATATATACATATATATATACAGGATTATTTATACTAGATTTTGTAAGAAATATATTATTTGTTATCATTTGTTCTTTTTTTTTTATGCTAAAATATTTTTAAAAAAAATTCGTATTGGGTTAACGACCTTTAGCAATATACCATAACGAGACGATTCTGCTCACTCAAAATCGAGTAAATTCATACCGCCCACACATATTAGAACTAATGTATCAAAATTCATTGTAGCTGGGAAATGCTTTCGTATTTAACAAAGCAGGTGCTGCAGGTAACGAAACATCTTTTGATGGTTATTGCTTCATTGCCCACGTAATTATTAATTTCGATGGGAAATATAGTTGAATTGTATAACATACCTCTGTTATCTTGAAAGGTATGCTAACTTGGTTTAATATATGTTTCAAAGTTTAAGTTTGTCAGTATACTTGGATGATAAGGAGCCGTTACTACTTTTCATATATATATGCATAAAACACTGTGTATGGATAATAATTGATATCCGTTTTGAACGCCAATATTATATTTAAAAATGATATCGGCGTTTATATTACCTCTTATAAATCATATTTATTCAGACGACGTTTAAAACGGAAATAAAAAAAAATGATGTGTATAGGAATAATATTGATTTCCTCTTCTCGGTGGAAATGATTTTTATTACTATTATTTTTATTTTTTTAATTAATTCAGTAGTTTTAAATATATTCATTGAATTCTTATATCTAACGGGTATTGAAAAAAATATATAATTTTTGTTGGCATATATTGTGTGCTAAACATGCTGCAAAATAATATTTGATTAATGATGTATTATGTTCGAGGAGAATGTTTAGAATATTATAAAAATACCTTAATTACGTCTCTTAAGAATAATTACCATTTTGAAATCCTAATAATTAAATATTATAAATGAATTTCGTAGGGTTATCTCATTAACTACATCTCGGATCCAAAAATTGTTTGTGATGATTAAACAATAATCTTTATGCTAAAATTCACTACTTTCTGGTTATACTTTTCATATGCTTAGACTAAACTTCAAATTATCAAAAGCATTTTGTATAGTTAATTTATAAACATACAATCATGTTTCTTAAATATCTACTGCAAACTTTTTGACGACCGTGTCCAAAATAAAACAACATTAAAACTAAACGATATTAATAATTGAAGAGGCAAAGTTGAAAACTACTAAGACTGCATTATTATGAACACAAGCGATTTGTTTCATTTTTGCAAGCGATTGTCTGATTTCACTATTTTTATTATACTGGACATATTATGTATGTCAGAGTATATTAATTTTAGTCTAAAGTTTGTAGCACTACCTATTATTGACCATACAAACACAGTTTTGGTATAGGTGTTCATAAAAACACCTAATTAGTCCATTTCCGGATGTACGTTTTTCGCGACTTGTATAAAAATGAAAAAAACGGTTTTATTTGTAAACCCTTGCAGAGTTTTTAAGCAAAACGTATTAATTCATTTTCACGATAGTAAATTATTGGTGGAAGCGATAACAACAAAGCAGTAATTTAGTTTACTCAGGATATTGTTATGGAATTTTATAATTGTCTTATCATTTATATCGACCGAATAAGCAGTCTTCTTATTATTCGTATCACCTTCACCATATATTGATGAGCATAAGTCTTTTATTTTTCAATCTTTAATTACTGCACAAAAAACTGGAAATCATTTTTCCCCGAATCACTCTTACCTACCTACATGTAGTAAACTATTTAATATCCTGTGTTAAGACTATAAGGACATTAAATATGAAATACTTAAATATTTTTTACAACTACTACTTGAAATAAAAAATTTTTTTCAAAATTTTTATAAAGACGATTAAATTTATAAACTTATTTTAATATATAGTAAAGGAGTCCACGATGCTAAACAAGGATTCTCTTGAACGTCATGGGATCCAATTAGATTTTGAAGATTAGATGGTAGGGGTTTTAAAGGAATAAAACTTCAGATTTTTCTTTGTTAATTTTATATTTTAACTAATAATTTTTATTTATTTTAACTATTTTGACTGTAAGAGGTAACTATTTCCTTTGAATTTGTTTTTTAAAATTAATCTTGTTTTCGTTGGTAAAATTTTACTTAAAACAAAACGTTACAAAAATGTATAAGCCAAAAATTAGTACTAATACTTTTTTTTGAAAATTTGAGACGAAACATATCAGAAGATTTTTTCTTCAAAGCCTATAATATAGATATTAAAATAATAAAAATTGATAATGGTATAAAAGTATCCCATTATACCTTATTAAAATAATAAAATAAATTTTTGCTGCTTCCAATAATATCATGATGTGGATGGAGAGCAGGACATTGAGTAAAGACGAGGATTTGGTTCGTAGTTCACCATGATTATATTATAATTCTTATTTGCAGTCTAATTTAGGCTGACCTTCATGTGCTGAATGCATTGATTTTTGCAAGCCCCAACTTGCCCCTTAGGTTACGCTATCTTAGCCGAGGGAGGGACAAGATGGAAAAATATGACTTTTTCTACTTTTAAAAGAATTCCTAATTAATTAACGTAACATATGATCCTAATTAGATTGAATCATGAAAGAGTGATTACCAAATATTAAAATAAAAATGACAACATAGACATAAAATGTGGGTTTTATTGAGCTTCAAACGTTTAGTACCCCATTTTGGTCCCCTCTCCCATTACTAATATAAAAAGTAGTATTCAAGAAATTATTAGACAATATGCATACCATTATTAATATTTTTATGTTTATAAACGAAACTGAAATTTATTGCTAGTCGTCAAATTGTGAAAATTTGTATTACTTTCGTCAGTTTGTTTTAATTGATGCATGAACACATTTTCAATAAATTAATTTTCTGTATGAAACTGAATATCAATAATTTGAATATAGAAGGGAGTTCTTAGAATAGATCTTTTGTCTACCAGAAGAACGTGTAGATAGATAGACAAAAGCTATTTCGCCTATTTCTATTGAAGGTTTCATTTAATTAAATCTATTTCATCCACACATCATATTCATGCACAGAGATGAAGTGATACAAAAAAAAAAAATACATATCATTATAGCTGTATTAATGCTGCTGTAATGTAATGTTTCTGTAAGTATATTTACGTAGGATCTTTGTCTGTACGTCCTTCATTCATGTAAAAAGGACCATTATAGACAGAAAGCCTGACTTAAGACCGATAGTGATTTTTAGGATAATACAAATTTGAAAATTCTCAGAATGGCATATGCTACTTTTTATTCCGAGGAAATGTCGAATACCTTCAGAATAAAACTTTAAATATATGTAATTTAAATTATTTGGAAGATATTTCTTACGTTATGAGAACGCAGCAATATCTTAGAAATAGTTCCATAATTAAATGTTGTATTAAAGCAGGATGTCAGACATTGCTTCAACGAACATGTTCACATATAGCTCACCTGTGCACACTTCTATCTGTAACAGTCAGTACAAAGCAGCTCATTTGTGTACATGTTTCAACTTATATAATTTACCTTGGCGTTAAAGTCAATATTCGTCAAAAATTGTCATGGCATAAAGCATACCTAATATGTTTACTTACATGTATCTTTGTTTGTTATCAAAAATCATTTTCTATTGCAAATTTCGAACTGAAAAAAAAAATTGACAGAATGTTGAATCGAGAGAGTTTTCAATTATATTAAATATAAACAGTTTTTTTTTCTGGTTATTATTTTGTTGCCTGGTAGTATCTTTCTCATCAACTTCCGTTCGCCTCACGTTCGATCACACTTTTCGTTACGATCTTGTCACCCATACACACCAGCTTACTCCCCAAGTCAAGCATGCTTAAAGGAGTTGAACTTCAAAAATGATCACAGAATCATAAAAAGTTTTCTACGCAAGCATAAAATCTTTAAACGTCCAAAACTGCGAGTAGAAGCTAGTTTTTATTATAAAATAAGGTTTTAATTCAATAATACAATTGTTTTATTATACACTTGAGACATCAACAATGCTGGGTATTTATTAAAATATAGTAATGATGTTCATTGGAGCCAACCAACAAAACATATAGTCAACACAACCAACACCCACAAGTTAACACATAAGGAGAGGAGGATAAGTAGGTAGGATGATAGGTTCTCTCATCATCATCATCATCTTCTTCTCAGTCTATTTCTACATTTATCTATATTATGTGTATGTATGTATATAAATGTCAATGATAAACGGTCAGAAATCAGTCAATCTTTTAGAATGACTAGGATGTTCTATCAATTTATTATTGTTCGTAATTCAATATCTTCAGAAATATATTAATTATTATTATTGTTCAATAAAATTCGGTAATAGATAAACGATAGACTGTGATGAATGAATTTTATTCCAATTTAGTTATCCAAAATTAAATACACCCCTGGCCTGAAGTTAATTAAAACTTATACTAATTAACTCTTATATAACCAAGAATAAATCAACAACAACAATTTTTGTTTATTATGATTTAAAAAAAAAAAACAGTTCAATGTTTATTTTGTTCTGGAACAAGTGTAGCAAATTAAATTAAAATTGAAAATCTTAAGACTTGAAAAATCAATTATTGGATAAATAGAGAAATACATATATAAAATTTATAATAAAATAATAATTTTTCTTTCTCGAAATTTCCGACGGCCAGTATATATTTTCAGAGAACAGAGAGAGAGAGAGAGAGACTTAAGTTCAGATTACAAAAAGTGTTGTTACGTTTATATCCTTCGAAAATAATAGTCAAGAGTTGAGATTATTGATGTTGAATTAATAATATATAGTAATTCCAGTGAATGATTATTTGTAAAATATTATTTATTGGAATTAATTTTTTTAACATAGAATTTGTTTTAAAAAGATAGTGTTGAGTGCAATAAAAACTTTTGAACTTTTACTAATACATTGTGTTAGATATTGTATTGCAAGTCTGTTACAGGATTTGTCTGAGCTCAGCCAACTGAGCTAATATTATTCACAACTGGTATTGGGGAGATCTAAGTAACGGGTTTTCTGTATGGCTGTAATTTTTTTCATTTATTGATCATTGTATTATGGAAACCACATTCTGGCAGGAATGCCAGATAGCCATACACGCTAGAAGTTTCATTACATTTTAAATGGGTGAGAATTGAGGTACCGTTTTGACCCGGAGTTCGTAAAAAAGCTCTTATTCTTTTTACTTTCCTTACTATGATTCACCACTGCAAAAATAACCATATTACAGAATCGTTATTCTATCGTAAACCGACAGAATTTGACTTCCTCATCTTGAAGGTCAAATTTTTTAATACTGGTTTTATCCCTTCAGTGTTTTGCAAGCTTCTAGATCAGTGATTCTCATCCACTGTGCTGTGGCACTTTTGTTTATTGTCAAATTTTAGATATGCAAAAAATAAAAATTTATATCTACCTTTTTATAGAGCAATTTATTAATAGTAAGCCTCCAAGTTTCACTAAAGTGTCATGGAATAACGACTACTTTAATCTGATGTCGCACAGTACAGACTTGTATTATTAAAAGATTTCAATCATGTATTTTTTATCTAAAAATGGACACAAGAATAAATTTTTATCAAATGAAAATTAATAACAACAAATTAAAAACAATTAGCAAGTATATTAATCAAACACTCAGCGAAGAATTCGCAAGTATTCTTGAATTGTCTTATTAAGAAACACAGGCCAGTGGGTAGGCACTACAAGGCTTAACGTAATTCCAAGTATAACTCAGTTATTATAATACACCATCATCCAACAAAGATGATAATCACTACGAAGTTGTGATGGTATAAAATGATGCTTGCTTGGCTTGCTTGCTATGTTCATCATTATCTATTTATAATGAGTATTATATTATAGTAGAATGAGCTGATCTTTGTAAGCCCCTCTGATAACACTCAATTTAAATTTTATTTTATTTTTTTGCATTTTTTTTTTATTCTACATTAATATAAACTAAGAACTGAACTAAACCAAATGCCTTCTTGACGAAAGCATAATGCGATGATAAGCTATAGTTATAATCGACATTAACAGTAAATGTCAACGTGAATTAATTTAGCTCTAAAGTTTGTAACGCTAACACATATTCACCGCACAAATAAAATTTTGAGATCATCCATTTAGCCCATTTCCGTGTGTCCGACCGTCATCAACATAACTTAAAAACGAAGAGTTATCAACGTGAAATTTTGATGGTGTATTCTCGAATTAAAAAATAAAATTGGATCCAATGAACCCATGATCCAACGTTTAAACCATCAAAGATATAAGAAAAATTCAAAGAGGAATAAATGTGTTTTTTTTAACATACAACTTTTGTTTGAAACAATTTTTCGTAAAATATTTTTTCTATAATTTTAGTTCAAATTTGGCTATTATTAATATATCTACAATACACATTATTATTCGTAAATATAACTGTACAGACAAGATATTTAGAGTATTTTATGAATGTTAATGATTAAAAATAGTTTAAAAATTGATACTCAATCATATATCAAGTATCTAAACAATTAACTCAGTTAACTGTTATATTCACTTTTTAATTATTTTCAATTCTAAGAGCTAGTTTGTATTAGAGGTGCTCGTTGAATTTGTACCATCAAAGAGGATACTTTGAACAATATTTATAAATCATGAACATCAATTTTTCAGTTTTCAGTGATAAAAAACGTTTTTAGCCATTATAGAAAAAACCGAAAGATAATTGTTTGCACAAATTTTTCATAAAAAGTTTCACTATTTAAGACCAGGAATATTATTGAGAAAGTTTTTGCTAAAATTTCAGGGAAAAAAGTAATTTTCAAATTGGGAAAATACAATAAAGTAGGCTCAAATAAAAATAAGAATTAAGGGAATATTAATAGCTTTTCAGTGGTATAATTGGATTTTCGTGATAATCAAACGGCAGTTATATCAATATCTCCAAAACGGTTGAACTTAGAAAAAAATGTACGTAAAATTTTTAATTGTATTAGGATGTGTATAAAAAGCTCCTAAAAGTTTCTGATCACTACGATCAGGATGTAAATATTATAACATTTTGAACTATATATTTTTAGTATTTAAAAAATTTATTGTTAAATGCTTTAATAATTCAGCATTTCAAAAACTAGAAAATTCGGTTACAGCGAACGTGTAATTATTTGGAATATTTACAACTTTGCATTGTTTTTTTTTTTTTTTTTGGATAAAACCATAAAATATTATTTTCATTTCAAACTTTTGATTATCTTGTTAGAAAGTAGGGAAACAGTTAATTTTACAGTAATAACTTAGGTAAACAATATTACCTACATAATTTTTGATCCAATATCTATTCCTCGAAATATTTTGCAATTTAAATTCTTTTGAGCCAACCTCAATAAAACAGCAACAAATCTAGTCTGCAGTTCATGTATAATTTTAAATATTCTATTTTATACGTTTATAAGCAGGATGCATTTGTCCATATAATGCCTTTGATACTTACAAACAGCTTTGCATTGTTTGAATTATTTTCGTTTGGTTTTTAAATTTATAAGTTTTGTGCATTTCATTAACGACAAGAATAGAAATGGGAGAGGGGATTATATTAAGATTGTTTTGCAATTAAAAACGTTCGTCGCTAAATAATTCTATTATACTGAAATGAGTAGTAAACACTGTAGAAAAGACTAATGCTTTTTACAAAAACAACTTAAATTTAAAACAACCTTTGGTGGATATAGCTTTTACGGCGAGGTCAATAACTTTCCGATTTCAATAAACGAGTATATCAATTATTTTTTAATTCGATAACTACGTACTAGATAAGCAGTTTTCATATTTTTTATCGATAAGGAGACTTTCATACTGCCATTAATAGATAAATTTCGTAATAAAACCGTTCTGTAATTCTGTAATCAGATTCTGTTAATAATTAATATTAATTAACCACTTTATTATATCCTATTATGCGACATGTTTCGGATGTTACTGTATATTCAACTGCGATAATGCACAATTGATACGCCGTATTTATAAAAAAAATAGACTCTTTTAGTGTTACTTATGCAACAAACTTTTCAGGATTTAATTTAAAAAATTAACCATTTCATTAATAATTTAGTAATAAAAAATTTCGTTTAGTCTAAAATGAAGATAATGTAAACGCGACATTATAAATAAACAGAAAATTTGTAGGTACAAGTGAAAATAACAAACTATCACTGTTCATTATTTTAATATCTGACACATGATTGAGTATTATTAGCATTCATAAAGTACTCTAAATCCTCAGTCCATACAGTTATAAATTTGAGCTTTAATTGTGGCACATTTAACAGTTTACCAAAAAAATATTTCAAACTAAGGTGTTTTTCAATCTCTTATGGTTTAATAGTAGGGTCATGAATAGACTCAATCAGTTTTGCTTATTCACGAACTTAAACTCACGATTTATTGCTAGGTTATACGAGCGCAAGGACATGCACCGACGACACCGAATGAACACCTTTACCAAAATTTTGTTAGTGCCTTTAATATTTGCTAACTCTACAAACATCGCTGGATTTATGATAGGGGTAGTCGAGGTTAGTGCCCAGGGCGGCAAATTTTTAGTCGCGGAAAAATTCAGACAATGAGAAAAGTAATTTTTTCCGCGTTATAGCAAATTATTTGAAATCTGTGTCATTATGTTAAAAAATTATAATTATAATAAATAAAATAAATTTTTTCATTATCAAGTTCAGTGTTATAAATATTGCAGTTTCATCAACAAAATTTGTGAAAAAGTTTTAAGTGATGAACGATTATTTAAGAATTATTTCAATTCATAATTTTAAACTTCCTTTATTGATTTCCATCCAATTTTGATGAAAGTGGTTTTCATCAGATATCGACATTTTAAGTCATTTCTAACCATTTCCATATGATGTATGCATGTAAGCCCCACATAAATTATGAACGGTAAGATCGATCGAATTGAGATTTTGGGCGGTTTAGAAAATTCTAAAAAATTTCGACCGATTGCTGACTGTTTGGTTTAAAAATGGTATTATATAGAAACTTGAAACTTTTATGTAAAATTTCGGTAATGGGGCGGCGTTTTGCATAGTGCACAGGGGCGGGACTAAAATTAAATCCGGCTCTGGCTACAAACTTTTGACAAAATTTTCTTAATATCGAGTAAAAATTTGAAGAAGTTGATAACAACAAAGAAATGTTATTTTTGGTAATTTAAAAGTTTCTACACACAAGCGAAGTTTCATGATTCGTGAATGTAATTCAACATTTTAAATGTGTAAAGGTGTGTAATATTAAAACTGCCAAGACTATGTTAATAATTTAGTATTCTATAAATATCTATATTACTTTAGAGAATAATTCAAAGAAACATTCCTTCACACGAGTGCGTTTAAACAATAATGTATTCACATATACAAAAAGTTTGGAAAAGTTGGTGACCTTTATACCGTTATTATTTCATGAAGGTAGTCATACATCAATTTTCAGTTCGACTTCGACGAGTAAAATCGTATTTCTTTTATACCATATGCATGATATATAGAGATTGAGACAGAAATGAATTATAATAACTCCGAAATTATTCATGTATAAACTTCTAAAAGAGTGGCTCCAGTCCCATTTTTAGGGGTAGACAGAGTGAGTAGCAAAATTTCCAAAAAATAAAAAAAATAAAAAAATGTTAATGTACAAATAATGTTGTAGAAATTCGTGCATAAGTATCAAAACCTATTTCACCTCAATTATTTTATTTTTCTTTTCAATGTGTCCAACTGATAATTTAAAAAACTCGTCATATTGATTAAGCCGAAATTGTTTAATCAGTTGCAAACAATGGTAATTTTCAAACAGGAATTCTTAAATTAGAACTATTTTTTTATATATTCTTTGATAAAATACGACTAAAAAATTATCCTATGTCTTTTTATAATAAAGAAAATTCTCTTGAAGATATGCATTTTTTAAGGTTTGAAAATCTGGAATAAACCACCAAGCATAGAAATAATTTAATATTTTTTGCACTTTTCCTACATGGATTGAGATAAGATTATTTTCAAAAAAAATTTCCCATTAACGAACCGTTTCATATCGACTGCAAAAACCGCCAACTTCCTAACTTACATAAACAAATTTAATATTTATTTGTCGCCATACCACGAAAACAAAAATGTTTAGGGAAAAAAATTTTAATTTAAATTAACTAACTACAAAGTTTACGTAAAAATATAACTCTTTAAGAGTAAAATGTATTTTAAATAAAAAACCTCGAATTGGCGAACTTCTGTTTTTCGTAAATGTGATTTTAAATAAATATGCCAAATTTTCAGAAACTATTTATTATTCAAAATACGGATTTCGGCCACTTGTTGAGTTTATTAAAGTTCATCTCTCAAATTTTTAAGACAATAAATTCAATCCAATTTTGAAAGTTTCTTACTGTTTAATCTTTAATTTGTTATGTGAAATATAAATTCGGAAATCCTAGGTTACGAATATGTTAAAAATTCTTGAAAAACCTAGTATTTAAAGAAAAATGCATCCTCGCTCGTCTTGCTAAGATAGAATGCTCTTACAGCAAGAAGATCCGGCCATACGTTGATAAGTCTTACCATATAATTTTATACAGATATATAAACCAACAATTTTCTATTTGACATATAATTTTCATTTCACATAAATTTGTGTAGGCAGTTTTCTTTATGACGGCAATAAGGTGGTTGATTCTACATATGAAATAATAATATTCATTATATTTAATTTTGAGATATCAACATCGATTAATAATTTAATTAGTCTTATTATGAATTAAATCTCTTCCGACATCCTGTTACAAAAGCATTTATCTTATTTAATTAGTTTTCTTAGAAAAATGATAAATTTTTTTTTGAAATAATTACATTTCATTTAATTTCGTAGCTTTCAATTTTTATTTTTTTTTTAATGACAAAATGTAGATACTTTTTATTTTTATGCTTTATTGCTTATCTTCGTCTATCTATCTTCTCAATGAAAAAACTCAATTTGAAAATTATGATATCCCGGTGAGATTACAAGATAAAAATTTCTCAAGACTTATAGCGTAAGGTCGCTCATAAAACTTAAATGGTTCTATAAAATGGTGTGAATCATGCTTTGTATTACTAAATTGCTTTATTCTGGCCAATAGCTTTTATTTTTGTTTTTTTGGAACCTGGAAGTAGCTATTTTTTGTGAATTTATGAGCGAAATTTATTTCATTACCAGTATTAGTTTTCTTTTATTATTAGGATGCGATTTTTAAAAACTTTACTAATGAAATGAATATTTAAGTTTCGAAACAAAATCAGATTAACGAACAGGAAACAATATTTTGCAGTTTAGTTTCTGTGTAACAAGATGGTGATCATAAATTACAAACTTTTGATCTTTTCAATTTACAAACACAGCTTGTATAATAAATTATATCTTTTTGTTACTCAAAGCAAAAACGTTTTGGCAAATTCAATTAAATAATTTTCAATTTCCATAATTTATAAATTATTTATTTTTAACATACACTTTTACTTAGCTACAATGTATTATTGTTACTCTAAAGCAGTGATCTCCAAACATTTCTGAACGAGTGCCCACTAATTATGATCAAGGTGGCGGTAAAAGTAATCTCACTACTTTCAACTACAAAAAAATATATTGTTGTAATAATAATTTAAAAAATGAAAAATCTGACAGAATAATTCGTCTTATCAGGTGCGGATCAACACCTAAATTTGATATAGACAAGGAATATTTGATATAAATTAAAAAAACATTCAAAAACATGGTTTTTAGATTCTGTGTAAAACCTTAAAAATCCCAAAAAAAAAACCAAATCTGTTAAATGAATGTTATTTTTGTAATCTTATTTTACCCAATAAATGCACAAGTTCCAACGATCAAATACATTTTTTATCACAATCCAGATATTTTATGTTTTCTTTAATGCTCGCGACCACAATAACCCAGTGTCCAATTTTGTAACCCTTTTCCACGGAATACATCGATTATAAATTGTATTAAAATGCAACAAAAAAAGGAACAGATCGAATCCCCACCTCTATATGGCGGTAAATCGTCGTATCAATTATTATTTATCATTTCATTTCGAATAATTTCGTTCCATTCTCAGCTTTAAAGCAATTTATAAAATTCCAAAGCGTGAGATTGTGAGATTGTCCGCCACCGTATCATATCTGTAGTATTTTCCAATTACGTGTCAAGAAAAAGCGAACATAACATTTATGAACTCTATCACAAGAGTACTTCATTAAACAATACATTGTTCAGCTATTGTACAACACATGTTTCGCCAAATTGTTAGGAACCGAGTATTTGGTGTTTTGAAATTAACAAAATCAGGAATTCTTCGTAACAATATTTCTATAAAGGTAAACATCTGTCTCTGAAGGGTTGTTATTAACGAAAATTTTCTCTCAACTTTCATTGTATTCAACTTTCGTTTGACGTAAAAACCACTCAACTTTGATGTAAAAATCATACATGACTGCCTAAAATATAATATTAGATATAGATATTAAATTCGCAAATAAACATTTGGAACTATATCTATATTGTCGTAAATAAGTCATATTATTTTAAGTAATACTTGGAACAATATTCAACAAATATAAAACTATTTTTAGAACATTTTTATAGGTATTTTTTTATGTTTTATTTACGTATGTGTACGATTTGTGTGTAGTATTCAAAAGTTATTTTTAATTGAATACACACAACACAAACAATTTGTATATTATTTTATAATGTTCGTCTATTTATTTATTCAAATTTAAAAATGCATTTATCAAATGCAATGTTTTCTTATTGATTGAGATTAATGATCTTGAAATTAATATTTATAAATTTGTTGGATAATAACACAATACCTTTATCCGAGCAGAATTTTAACTCATCCTTGACCAGCGATTAACTAATATCTTTGGATTATAACTCATTACTGGCCAGTGAAATCGGCCAGGCATTATTTAACTATATTATGACATTTTAGCTTCTTGTTTGGGATCATTTTTGCGCTAATAGTTGGCTAAAAATATTAGATATTCACTAGCTTAAAACTTGAATCAAACTTATTTAAAAAAAAAAATTACCTGTGTTTCAATACAAAAAAAAAGGTTACTCTGATAGTGACTTTGATTAATTACATTCACGTTTCCTTGGGTTGAGATGTATACAGTTACGAGTTTGATGTTGGTTTTGTTAACGGTGGCGTGACTTGAGCATCCTCTGGATTGAAAGCTCTCCGCACTACCAACTGCTCCAATGTTTACTGTTAATACTATATACAAATAATTAAAAAGACTTAAAATTATTGAGCTTTATTTACGGTCCATGATGCAGCTGAAATATATGCAATTTAGTAAAAATAACAGCCCTTAAAAATAAATTACCAAACAAAATCAGATATTAGAAAACAACTATGTTAAAGATGAAGAAAATCTTCAATGAGACTTCAATTTTGCACCGCATCGGTAAATAATAAAACGGAAAACGGAAATTAAGTTTATTAATGGAATAAAACCATCTTCAATAATCAATATTAATTAGTTCACTATGAGCTATCGTATATCGAATATCTAAACAATTAACACTGTTAGCTGTTATCTTCACGTGTTACCTTTACTTTAAGAAAAAGAAACAAATCAATTTATACATGGCCACACTTTTCATACGCACTTTATCTTCTATTTTTTATCCTCTTATCAAAAGTTGGAAAAATCATTTGAATTTTCAATAGAATAATAAAATATTACTGGGCGGAATGTTTGTGGTTTCCTTTTTCGATAAATTTCAATGCTTCTTGTTATAAAACGACAAACACAGATACTATGAAGTAGCGAAATTAAAATTTATGATTTAATTTGCTTTTATAGTTCTAACAATTATTTGAGATAAGATTTAATTAAGTAGATTCCAAAAATTGTGTCTCTATCGGTATCTGGACCACAAACAAAAGGTATTACATGAAATTATTAGGTCCAGAAAAGCATCATACTTCTTTTATATTTATAGTAAATGATAAAGAATTTATGATTTTAATATATTTTTAATTGTTACAGAATTTCTACATGAACAATTTGCATTTGACAATAACGATACCAAAACAACAATGGAAGGAACTGGAAACCAACGCCAATTGTGTCCAAACACAACAAAATAATATTTGTAAAATAAATTTAACTAATTCACAAAATATTCATAATGAAAGTGTTACATTATATCAAAAGACCAAATTTTCTATAAATAATTTAATTATTTATTAAAAATAAACTAATAAAAGTAAAATAATAAATCGAAAAAAAAAAAACAAAATTAAATATGATTCCAATGCACAATTTAAAATTTATATTAATATTAATTTATTTACTAAATGCTATAATAGCTGGGACGGCTCAAAATCTTACCCAGACCAATAAAAATACTAATAATAATACTCAATTAATATATAATCGTTATAATAATGACACAACTAGAATCCTAAATAATTTAAATTTAGTACAACATGATTATGGTGACAGTACTAGTAATTCGCTGATCGACGAAAAATTATCAAATAATATTTCAACATTCAATAAAAATCTGCAAGTGTCAAGTATGTCTGTTTTTCTTTTATTTAATTCATTATTATTTTAGTAGACCACAGTACGGTATTATAGTAAAAGATTTGATTAGATCATATATGATAAATTTTAAACACTCTATATTTGAGAAAATTCTGAGAAAAATTATTCCGGTGTCCGTGTGTATGTAACAAATTGTTTCAAGTAAAATTTGATCCATTTCATGTTCGATTGAGCTGATATTGAGAATTTATATTCACTGTATTTTGATAAATTCTTATTTTTATATTACACAATTCTTTTTAATAACTATTTACCATTTAATATCACAAAAGCTTGTATTTAAAAAAAATATATATTTTACCTTGTTTTTACCCTGTACAAAAATTAGTTTATATCATGCGTATATGAAATATATGAGGATATATTAAGTTTAGCCTAAGTTAAAATCATAGAATCACGTAATTGATTAATTTATGTCTCCCTATGTGTCCCTTTATTGGTCATCACGATTACACAACAACAACAAATAGAGAATTGGAATTTTTTTAGAATAAATTATTACTTCATGAGTTATACAAATCCAGAAGAAGATCCCAAAGACCAAAAGCTAATCTTTTTCTAAGTATAAGAAATAACTTCAATTGTACGAGGTCACATGAAATAAAAGTACATAACGAAACCACATTAGAAATTCGAAAAATATGGTAATTTCACACACGTACTGTGGTCTACATATGAAGTTCGTAGGTAGTTAATTTATTTCAAAATGTTTCCACAAAAAAATACATTAAGCAATTAGTAGTTTAGTAAATTTGACAAAAAAAATGATAAAAATCCAAAAAAATATTTCCATTTAGAATTCGCCATAGAAAAGAATGATTCTTAATATTACTTAAATGGTAACTCTGATTTGGGTACACAGACGAACAATCATGGAATGATTCCTCGAAACCTTTCCAATCTCAGTTTCTGTACTTTTATTATCATGCTCGTTATTTGTTAATAAACCAATATTCTTCTGTAGGACCTGTTGCTTCAAAAATTATACAGCAAAGTTGCCCATGTATCCTCTTATCTAAACTACGGACTCAAATCCAAGAAAATTGTTCATAAATTACAATAAATCAAATATTTTTTTAGAAAACATCGAAAACATAACTAAACCACAATTAACCATACCAAAAACTAACCACAAAAACAACGGACTGCTTGATCACCACAAAAACAAAGAAGATTGCCAAAACTCATCAAGCGAAGACACTAATGAAAAAGAAACATCCACGCAAGTAACTTTACACACCAACAATTCTATAAATTTAGCTGATTCCTCATATGAAAGCTCAGAATCTGGTTTAACAAGCCATGAACTGCTTTTAAAAACTTCCGCAAATATTAAAGAATCATTCGTAATAACATCCAAAAATAATATGGTCTATATCCAAGAAAAACAATACGATCCTGTCCACCATAAACATCACCATAATCATTATCTCAACAGCCCCAACAAAGAAAATTCTCAAACAACAGACGATTTAACAGATGATTTTTATTTTAAAGAAACAAATGATATTAAAAAGAATCGTAATATTCGTCATGCACAACATGGTGGCTGGTGGCAGGATCCTCCACCAAATCCAGATAATTATTATACAGGACAGAAAAATAATTTTTTTAAGGAATTAAAAAAATGGAAAGATAAACCTGTCACATTCGGAACAAACTATACAAAAGATCCAACATTCTCAATTCACAAATTTTATCCACATACAATGGTTGCGGATAGTATAAATACGGTACCAAGTTATGCATACAATTTACAATTGGGTATATTTTGTTCGTTTGAAGTGGCATGTGATTGGACATGGAATAATGATAGTGGATGTCGTGTAACTACACCGGCTCAATTGAGTGATATTAATATTGCACCTAGGTTTGATGCTGATAATAATACTATTGGTAAGTACAAATATTTTCTATCATTTTGTATTAAGTAGTATTTCAGAGAGACAGAAATTTCAATTTCGAAATTCAGCAATACAGCAGACTGAAAAGACTGAGTTAGATAGAAATTCATCTAATGCATCATTATATTTATGTAGAGTAAAATTAAAAAAAAAAAAAAGACTATAAAAGTGGGATGACGAGGCGGGCTTATGTCTAAACAGTCTAAAATCAAAAATTAGATATTACGATGTTTTTCAGTTGGCATATTTGAAGACATTAATTTCTGTGTAATTTCATCTTTATTTGTATTTAATTTCTTGGCTTATTTTACTCACTTTGTTTTAACTCGTAGTGTCTCATTGTCTTGTGACTTTATAGCAAATATTAACCCTTTTCCCGGTATGAATTAAGCTGAATGGCTTCACGGATGTACGGAGACGGAAGTTTATTTTACAAACTGTCACTTGAAGTATGTTACAAACGTGATTATCATTTCCATCGAAACCAAAATCAAAAAATTTGAAATTCAAATAATTTCTAAAAAATGAAGTCCTTGCATTTATAATATGTTTTCAGTCACATAATAAAAACATAAAATTAATATTTTTGTATCACTAATTCATATTTGAAGTAGTAATGATTAAGTGATGGCCATTAATTGTTTTGAAATAAATATACTAGCTACGATAAAGCCAAAAAGAAGGATTTTTGCTCCTTTTGGCCTTTTTTATTATTAACAATATCAGTATTTTAATAATTTTAAAACTAATTTTAGTGTTGTATTTACATAAATTAATCCCAAAAATCAATAAAATCAAAGGTAATTTTATTTCGACAGGATTCTGAAATAAATTTACATCTAGTATTCTTAGTTAAACTATAAAATGGTGAGAGTGAAATTTCGTAAATTTTTAAGAATAAAAACATATTTTTGGTCAAAACAATTAAGATGTTAGGACTGATGCCAAGAGTGGCATTCGATTATTGGCAAGTGTCAATATAAATGACTTAATTGATTTTAATTGAACTAAATAATGGCCTGCTGTCACATATCAATTTTCTGATAAATATTTGATTTAATCAATGACACAAGCAGATTAACAAATCAAACTTTTGATTTTATTCCTAATATTAATTTGAAACATGTTGATCCGTAACTGCACTATAATAAGCCTCCAAATCCAAAAAATTATTTTTCTAAAATTTTTAGAATTTTTTATGGTATGCATTGCGCAAAAAATATATAAATACGTATTTTATTATAATTGAATTAATTACGTATTTTATATACTTAAATTATGTGTATAATTATGAAAGGCAAAATAACGGAGCGATTCGACGTCAGGAAGTGGAAGGGTGTAAGTTTTTAAGGATAAAACTTGAAATAATAAAAAAAAAAAACCTGAAAATAAATTATAATAGAATGAAGCCGATTGGAAATGGAAGAGAATATTACAAAAATAAAAGGAAAAATAATTTACGGCGCGATCTGCGGTCGGGAAGTGGAAGCGGGGAGTTTTTAAGGGTAAAACACGGTTTATCTCGATCTCCTACAAAATCACAAGTCCTATGGAAGAAAGTTAAATGACAAAGTTGTAGGTAATTAAAAAAAATCTACAACTTTTATACTTACACTTTTTTCATATGACAAAATTTATGTGAAAAATTGAAATTATCAAATTTTTAATCTTTTATTTCTATCTTTTACAAAAAAAATTTTTTCACCTCATTTTGAATAAATATCCAAAAAATCATCCTAATTTTTTTTTTAATTGTAAATACAAAAGTTGTAGATCTTTTCATTACCTACAGCTTTGCTACGGCAGATCGCGCCGAAAATTATTTTTCCTTTTATTTTTGTAATATTCTCTTCCATTTCCAATTGGTTTCAACCTCACTTTTTACCATTTTTAAAGCGTTCTACTCTGGTCTAAAATGCAATAATTGCTCATCAAAATTGCTAATTTAAAATTTTTGCAATTTTATTATTTTAAAAATAATTTCTTATTTGTGTCACGCTTATAAAGCTAAACTAATGTACTATTTGAATTTTCTTTTGAATTTAAAATTATATTTAATCATTCATAGGAGATCGTAATTCCACCGATCGACATCTTAACTCTCTTGAGAAATATTCAGTTTTATAATTACAATACTTTTAAAAAAAAAAAAATCCTTTCTGACAACAAAAATCATAATCTAAATAATTGTTAAAATTCACCTAAGCAAATTTAATACGATGATTGTTCTCATTTTCTTGTATCTTATTCTATTTATCAATAATAAAACGTACGCTATTTTATTCAAAGCCATTTTTTGATCAGTACAAACCACCACCACAAATGAAACCATACCGAATCATGTTGTCATCATCATCATCTATTGAAATGAAAGATAAGACAAAAATGTCAACTACAAAACTCTTTTCTTTTGCTTTTTTATTTCCGTTTAAATAATTACAAAATTTAACTATTATTATACAGTGAGTTTCAGAATAGAATTACATTCAAATAGAAAGAGAAACCAAACTCTAATTTAATTCGATTTTCTAATTTAATTCGAACATTCAGGTATCAGTTCAGTCACGAACCAGCTATGAGGCCGAGTGAGTGAAGCCACTAATACCTGCACTCATTTGACTACTTAAACTGGAGGTTGCGGATTCGAATCCAGGCAGCGGTAGTTTGATCAATTATAATAATAAAAAATGGGTCGATTGGCTGATCACACTGCCGTAGCTTGAATAAGAACAAAGTAACCGGCTCCACCGACAACATAATCATTATATAATTGTCATCTTGTGCTAGAAGTCATCCTTGCCTTCAGTTGATAAGTGTTCTTAAAGAGAGTACAGAGGACCAAAAGGTCTAGGTAAAAGGGAAGCGGTTGTGGTTCCCCTCTTAATATACTCTACCGGGATTCTTACACTAACAACAATATAAAATAACATCAGTAAAATTGTAACATTTTTAACGTGCAGATACCCTCCATTAATTTCTACAAATGAATATTAATTCTGACAGAGACGGAATGACTGAACTGTGACGTGACTTATATGTGTGAATAGACCTTTAAGGCCCTATCACACACAAACGTTGCGGCACAATTCAAGTACCGATCAGTCTCAGCCAAAATACCCCAGTCTAAACATAAATGTCCATCGCATGTCAGTTCAATCACAGTTCAGTTTACGTGCTATCCTTGTTCATTCAATGTTCTGTGTTTCCCCACACTAACCAACAAGTAAAAATAGCGTCATTTAATTTGTAAAATATTGTTGGCGTCAAATTTTAAAATGATGTAACTGTGACTGAATCATTGAGACAGAACTGTGACGGACAAATGTAGATACCTTCCTTTAGATTCCAAACGGAATGACTGAACTTAGAAGCAAAATAATTTTGAATCGATAATTCTTAAATATTATCTTGTGTAAATTCTAAGTCCTCTGCCTTCGTTATTTTTAATAATAGCCGAAAAAGATAAAGCACCTTTTTTATGTAAAATTTTATGCTCTACAATTTTTACTTGCAACTTTTTTTTCTAACTCTTAATGTTTTGGCCCACCTCAATTTTCACTCCTTTCAAATGCGTAAAAGCTGATGACGTGTAGAGTCGATTCCTGCCAGAACGTGAGTTCCACACTTCGCATACTGTAGATTCATCAGTAAAAGAATTCACAGCCTTACAGAAAGCCCGTTACTCAAATCGCCCACAAGGTCTAAAAACTAAAAAGACCAATACATCTGTACAATATAGATGAAAATCAACAAGTATTATTTTTGCTGGTTATTTAATAGAAAAGAAATAATTGAAAAAAATAAAAATAAAAAAAAATATATCCATCAAATTATTTTGTATATACTTATCCAGGAATCATCACACACTGTATTCCTGTTATAGTCATAGGCTTGTTGGCAAAGCTATTATTACATATATAATCAGTCAGTTGCCCTACTTTCAATCTGATAAAAATTTGTTTATAAAATCTATTCAATATACGAACTACTTGCTAACCAGATATATATATTGCTATTTCATTTAGTCCATATTTATTGTAGCGAATTTTATGAAAAAGAAAATAAAGCTCTTGAAGTAATACAAAGTAAAGATAATAATTAGCAGTGTTAGTACCCGCCGTAAAAGTTCCCTGTAAAGATACACGGATGCATGACTGTCCATTGTTATTTCCAAATTTCTGGAACATTTTTTGCATGATGCGCGCACAATGAACTTGTTCAGCATTAGTTGATATGTAACATCTTTCCATTCAGTATGCATGTTTGAGATTGATTTCGTAAAAAGGGACGGTTTTAAATTTATTACGGAAGTGACGTAACAAGGGCGTACATTATTTTAAAATTGAATTACTAATTTTACGTAAAAAAAGATTTTGTTTCGAGAGTGATTTCTTGCAAAAGTGGGGGAGGGGGATTACATCCACATATACATAAGTGCATAACATACAAAAATTAAAAAAATAAATTAATTTATAAAATAATAATAATAAATAATTTTATTTTAAAAAAAAATACAAATTAAATTAATTAATTAATTAATTTAATAAAATATAATAAGTAATTCAATAAAAAAAAATTTGGAAAACGGTTGGCCCTAAAGGCCATCCCTGCAACTTCCCGCTAATTTCATACCTAAGCACTAAAATTTAACATATTACAATGTTTTTGAGCTAGAAACTTGGTTGAGCTTTTATATTAAAAAAACACTTGTTACCAAATATTTCGTTAACGATATATCTCGAACCAATCAACCGATTTTTACGTTCTTGGCGGCGATATACGCGGTTTTTAATAATTATTATATTCCATCAAAAACGATCCGAAAAGAAATGTCGAAGTTATGTAAAAAAAAACACTTTTATATGAAATTTTTCGTTTATGATATCTCTCAAACGAATCAACCTATTTTAACCGGATTATTGGTGATCGACGTGGTTTATCAAGGTTAAGATCTGATTGAGTTGATTGTCTTTTTGGAGTTGATCGATACAGCCGTTTAAAAGTTATTCCAAAAAAACCACTTTTGAAAAAATTTTTGTTCGTAGTTTTTTTGAGATTTCTTGGAATCTACTGGTCCGAATCGGTTCAAATTTTCAGGAAATCTAAGTTTCGTGATTCTTTTTGAAACGCCACTTGTTTGGTGACACTCTCACAGAAACCGTTAAAATAGTTTTCTAGGACCTTAAAACGTCGAGATCTGATGAAAACTCGATTTTTTCGACAAAACGGGGTAAAATCAATAACTTCCTAGAAAATCTTCGATTTTCTTAGTGGGAAGTTAAAAAATAAATAAATAATAAACATAAAAAAATTTTCAATAAAAATAATTATTCTTCGTTACGAAAAATTATTTAAAATAATATAAGAATCATTTTTTCGGATAAAATGTTAATTTTGCTTATGTAAAAGTTCAGATATCAAGTGTTACACATCATCTTCGAGTAGAATAAGGCTTTTTTTTATTTCTTTATATAAATGCATACTATTATAAAATTACGACATTTACAATTCATTTGTTATTATAACAAAATTTTTGGAAATCAGTTTTTCACATTTAAACATCAAACACAATCTCTTTTGTTTACATCGAATTTGTTCTCGACCATTTACTTGGTTCGCCTCTTGTCCGTACATTACCTGAGGAACTAGAGAAGAAATCAAACGAAGCGAGTTTTTTCCTCAAATTTTGTTCTACAAAACAGGGCAAAGATTAGTTGTTTTACTTTTTCCTTTTATTTGCTTTGGTGACCAATATGGCCCAGGGCCATACCATGAATATTAAAAATTGTTCAAGATTACGAAAAATATTTATTAAAATTATGATTTTGAAGTTATTTACATTTCATTAAAAATTTTTAATTATAATTAAGACAGAATTAACCAATAAAGAATGTCTTAACTCATTAAATTTGTGTTTTATTGACAAAAAAGCTCATGGTCTGCCATATTATCCGAACTTACTCTACGTTATTGGCTGATTTATGAAAAGATGATTCGCTCAAAAATTGTTTACGATTCGTAAACCAATAAAAATGATTTGATGAAATTTTCGAAGAATAAAATATAATATAAACAATTTGTTTCATTTCATAATATTCATGAAGACTACGCAGCTCTGACGTGCATGATGTGAATTTTTCATTTATTAAATGGTAAAATGAAATCTTATAAAAGAGATTCGTTGTACTGACGTCAATTTTATAAACTATTTTATAATTATATTTACAATGTTAAAAGAACAGTTCTTTTTATTTTTATAAAATAAATACCAATCAATTGGCTCATTAAAACTGAAAATTTTAATTTAGTTATACGACTTCGAAAAAATAGAAACCCAATTAAAATTGTTACAAAGACTTTGATTTGAATAACGAAAAACTTTCCTAAAAAGTGCTCTGAATTTTCTACTTGCTGTAAATATTCATTTACATCTTTTGGATTGAAATTTTTGAGCTTTAGTGGATAGATAATATTAGTAGGCATGGGGGGATAGACCTAGCAAGCCCATCATAACAGTCAATTTGAATATTATCACAGAGAACTCTAGGATTTTCCGAATAAATTTCGATATTTTCTCAATTTCCAAGATCAAAATTTTTTATTTATTGTATAAATACGTATGTCAGGTATGATTCTGCGAGAGATGTGATTCGTTGCTAATTAGGTGACGGTTTGTCAATTCGTTCTAGGAAATTGGGGCAAAAATCAAAATTTATAGTTAATTTTTTCTGGCGATGAAAATCACACCCGTAACCTCGTTAAACTGCGATAACCAACTGACATACCGAGGTTGATTATATCTTCAAGATAATTATTAATTTTTCTAACTGGTCTTCCTTATTTTATTGTTTCTCTTGTCTGTCTTTCTGTCAGTCTGTGATCGTTTATCTGTTGAGCTGCCTCTTAGTATTAAGACTTATATACCGCGTAAAGCTACATAAATTTTTTGTAAATATTAGTGTAAGTGCTCCGTATAGATCCTGACTCAAATTTTTTTGAGCACTTTTCAATTAATACTTATGTTGGGGAAATTTACATAAAGTATTTAAACGTAAACCGGTTTTTTGTGTTAAGCTAGTAAATCTGTTCTGACCAAAAGGCGCTATAGTCAGCTTTTAAGATTTTAATTTTTTTATGCTGACTGGCTTTAGTAAGTACTTACTTCAGCCAAACACGCCCATTATTACACAACATTTCCATAAATAACCAGAGTGCTAAAAAAAATTCCGGGTGGTATTAATGAGCATTTTCTCAAGTCATAGCAGTTGAGTACTTTTTTCAAGCAAATATGATATTTGCATGGGACAAAAAAATGTTACCAATTTTTTTTAAGTGCTCGGTTCACCTGTAAGAATTGTCTAGAAAATTTTTATTGTAAAATCTTTTCAATTTTTTGCATCCAGTGTATTGCCCGTCCAAATCATCCTTAAGTGGATCTGTGTTTTTGATAGAAACTTCTACAGGCTCTGTTCATAAAGTTAATCTGTAATGTAATATACATTGTATTTTATTCAATATTCGCGTATAAATAACTCAAATCATCACTTATCCAAATGTTATGAAATTTAATATGCAGAATTTTGACATGAAAAAATGTATCGAAATATAAAATGAAAACTTTGATTCTTACGTTAGAATACTTTTTTTGGGAAAAACTTTTCGACATTCCCCCAGTTTACATGTCTAAATTGTGCATACAAAATTATGGCATTTGGATAAGTATTTTTTGGGTTATTTATGCGCAAAAATTGAAAAAAGTACCATCATGTATACTACATTTCAGGTTAACTATATTAAAAGGGAATGTAAGAGATCTCAAAAACGCACCTCGCGTTAATATCCAAATTTTTATTTTATTTTATTCACGTCAACAAGCCAAGTTATTCTGGATATAAAGTTGTATTAATGCATCACAAGGAAGTTCTATGTTCAATTATTTGCAATATATTTACTTTTGTGTGTAACTCTTTTGTAATACTCTGTAAATAATTTAAGTGACTGACAATATAAAATAAATTACCTTTATAAATTATACAAAGCAAAGCATTGTTTATAGTAATATATAAGATATAGAACAGACCTCTCTAGCCCATAGTGTATGTGAGTGCTGTGTGTATGCTGTTATTGTAATAATTACAGTGATTATTGCATTCAATTAAATGTAATACATAAATTTTATAAACATATGGACATTACTTTGCAGAGTATCATGTGGAGATACTTGAATATGCAAAAATCGAGTACTGTATTCTACGAAGTTCTATTAAAAATAGCTCAACTCTTAAGGATCTGGTTGTTGCAGGGCCAATTCTTGATTCAATTTTTTATTTATTTTACTCTCCAATTTCGATGAACTATAGAAGAACTATAGAAGTTTTTTTCTTACTCATAGCATTTTGTTTATTGTTTTTTTTTTTAACTTTATAATATAAAAATTACCCAGAAGATATCCAAAAATTGTTTTATATAACTTAGACAAAAGTAAATATTTTTGGACTGTGATTTTTCAAAACTGCTTAGTTTTGGTAAGCGATTTAACTTCGAAAAACAGTCATTAGAATCCATTACTAAGAGGAAGAAAAAAATATACCAAAAAAATATATAAATATTATCAAAAATATATAAATCTCTTTGGAGAAGAACTCTAGGATTTTACGACTAAATTTAGGTTTCTTACCCCAATTTTCTAGTTTATGTATTTTATGGTAATAGTCATCATCAGTATAAAATAGTCATCATCAGTATTAATTAGCTAATCGTAATAATTCTCCTAGCAACGAGTAAGATATTCTCGGAGAATTATTACGATTCGCTAATACATACTGATGAACTATTACGATGATGTACTTTGTAGTCGAAATACGCATTTAAGTACAAAATTTTTTATTCTACGAAATTGTCTTTTTTATTTCATGAAAAAGTAACATTTTTCGAAAAAATTCCAATTGTTCAAAAGAATTCATTTATGTCCCTTGTATATAAAATCTTTAAAATGACTCCAAAATCTATAGCGGCATCGAAAAATTAGAGAGGCGACGCGAGTAAAATCTGGACCAAAAATTGACTTGACTCCATCCAGATTCATAATATTTCCATTGAGCTGAAGTCCAAGTACCTCAAGAATCTGCTCTATTGTAAAAAAAAAACGACATTAAATTGATTGTATTGTTATGAAATAAACCAAATGTTTACATACTGCGTATGCTTTTATGGCTTTATATTCTGTTTTTAATTTAAATTGTTTATTAGATTTTAACAATAGTTGGAATTTAAATAGAAAATTTTTATTTATATTTGTTATTTTGTAGTAGAATTTTCCACGAAAATAATGATATTTTGTAGAAAAATTTCAATTTATAAAATCCGATATACAAGCAACATATGAAAGTATATTAAATATAGTCTAAAATTTGTAAATAGAAAATATTAAAGGCACTAACAAAATTTTGATAGATCACCTAATTAGTTCATTTTCGTCTGTCCGTCATCAAGATAACTTATAATTTGTTTCTATATTTCAATACTTACATTACGCTCTTCAACATATCGCAAGTGAGATGAAGAGCAATTTTGGGGAATTTACTATTACAGAACTACTGAAGGTCCAATAAGGTTTAAAACCATATATAAATCTTAAAACATTTATTAAAAAATATTTCAAAAAAATTTGAATCGCATTTCATTAAAATCAGAAAACTCGTTCGTAAGTTACAGCGGAATAAAGATATATAGATACATACACAGAAATGGAATAACTATCTGGCCACTATCAAGCAGTAAAAAATTGGAAAAAATATCGTGCTAAAATTCTAAATCGTTAAAGAGTTCTCAAAATACCAGAAATGTTTATTTATTGAAAAACAAACAGATTTTGTCTGAAGCATTATTTCAAAACTGTTTAGAATGGCCATAATTTTCAGCAAATTAAGATTTGCATACACTTATTGCTATAGAATTAAACGAATATATATATATATATATATATATATATATATATATATATATATATATATATATATATATATATATATATATTTATATGTAACTAAAACATATATGTATGTATAATTTATGTAATTTTATATATATATATATATATATATATATATATATATATATATATATATATATATATATATATATATATATATATATATATATATATATATATATATATATATATATATATATATATATATAGATTTTTTACTGTAATAATGTTAATAAACCCTACCAAATATTAAAACAATTAATGCTGTTTGTTCTTATATTTACTTGTTATTATTATACTCGACATACAAAATATGAATGTGCAAAATCGGTCCACTGGATCCAATGGATTCCTGACCCAACTTTTAAACTATAATAGATAGAACAACTGTTTCGAACATTTTTTCGTTCACCACAATTTTACCACAATTTTAGCTGAAATTTGTCTAATAATCACATGTACGTAATATAAATACATATTTTTACACATATATAACTGTATTGACTGGATATTTATACTATTTATTAGAATGGTAATTAAAAATATCTAAGCAATTAACTCTGTTAGTTATTATCTTCATTTGTTATATTTTAAAATGCGTATTTTCCACATATATGCAAACACGTGTTCTAAACTTATTCGATTATTGTTGTTTTCATAATTCTAAAAAATAAATTAGTATGAAAATTTGATTAAAAGTTGAACATTCAATTACTCTATAAAACTGTCTTAATTCCATTACTGTTTTATTTCAAATTCAATTACTTTAAAATTAGAAAATTTATAAATAACATTAAAATATTGCGACTTATTTTATTTCAATAAACACGTAAAAATTTTAAATTTTTATGATGTATAGATATGTGTTTCTTCAAATTATAATTGATAGTAAAAATTTAGAAATTTAACTAAATAGTGTTTGTTAATAACCTTAATTTTAACACTGCATTGAGACAAACTCGCAAATTTTAAGCTACAACGCAATCAAAAAATTTAGTAATATTAGTTTTTCTGTTAATCCAATAAGAAGAAAATAGTTAATAAAAAACGCCTGCACACCACGAAAGTCTTCAATTGATGACTAAATTATGGTAAGAAAATTAATTGATGTATTATTTATTTAGTGAAAATCCATTTTTATAAAATAATAATGAAAACTTTATCTAATTTTCACTTTGAAAATTAAAATTTTTTTGTTTAAATTTTGTCGTAAGTGTAATCGTATTTTTTAAAAAAATTTTAAAGTGAAAATTTGACAAAGTTAAAAATTGCCATTATTATTTTATAAATTATGATAATACTGACAAGAATAAATATAATTTTGATAAATTTTTTAAAATTATCTACTTCTTGATGGGGGGCTAGCTACACTGGAAACTATGGCTTGTATCGTAACTAAAAAAATTTAGGCAACAATTGGCACATACATAGCTACATATTTATAAATCAACTGGCGGAAAAGCAATTATAAAAAGACAATTTAAATCATAATAGCCATTTTAGGAGTGAAAATGGTATCGAATGATAGAACTGCTACTAAACTACTACTGCTTTCTATAATTTTTGAAAACTTCTCCAATATTTTTTAATTAATAGAATTTAATACATCCTCTTGAGTACTGAGTATAAAAACACTTGATATATTAATTATCTGAATAAATAAGGTAAAGGACCCCAATATATCGGATACTTGAGATACTTTGGGATTACGGGAAAATTGGGTAAAAATAGCTTCGAAGGTTGTGTCTTAGTTATATGAAAATCAGTATACAGAATCTTAATTCTATATACCATATGAACTTCAAATGAATTAAAAAATAGAAGTTTAAAATTAAATCATCATGTAGTTTAATTTAATAAGAAATTCAAGGATTAACAAAGTGGGCTCTTAATAATGGATAATATCTGAATATCGGATATCTAATATTAGGTAACCTATTTTGACATAATAAATTATGAAAGCAACATAAATACTAAGAATGATTCCTGTGTATTATGAGCTTAACCAAAAGAAAGAAAATTAACCAATATAGTTTTAATTATAATAAAAATCAAATAATAAAAAACTAATTCGTAGCTTTTAATTATTATCAGCTTTTTGTGAATAAATCTAAATGAATCCAGATCGATTTATATGCTACAAATATGGACTCTGATGTAGTCTAACATTCAATTCCTTTTATATGATTACCCGTGGAAATATAAACATCTGGTGAACTAATTCTGTCAACGTGTTTCGGACCTTTTATGTATGAGACCTTTGTCATTTTCGATTGAACGACAGAACCTCCCGTGTCATCAATGCTGGAATTGCAGAATTAGGAACAATATTCTACATCAGTTTTTCGATAAAAGACATGCTGGGAAAAATGGTTGGCAGATTTTTTAAAAAGGTGTGTTCTATTTTTACAACAAATTGAATCGGAATTAAAGATAATATGCTTTGACCCCGGTATAGCTGATTTTCTCAATTCCGGTTTCAATATATTGTAAAAATAGGACAGGTCTTTTTAAAAAAACTGACAATAAGCATGCCATTAATCGAAAAACATTGTTTCTAATAGCCAATTGAGAAATCACATTCTTATATTTGATGCACGTTAGCCAAAGTACCTACGTATATCCTGTATTAAACAGAGATTCTTCAAATTCTTCCGCTTTCAGCAAGATGGATCATGCTTGCAGCAAACATGTAAGTAAAGCTATGCCAGAAGTTTCGTTTGAAGAATTTAAAATAAGGATCAAGAGGAAACGTTCCAAGACATATCTGTAGACACCCACATATCTTTATCCGGCTATTAGAACACATAAATTATTGAATTATTTTCGACATAAAAACACCTACAGTGTATGTCCTAAAATGTAATTAAATAGTGAAATTTTCACAAATGTATCAAAAAGGTTAAAGGTAAAATTTTCAATAATATGAACAGAGTTACTTACCTCTGTATTTATATTATTAAGTTCAGTGTATTATATATAAGGTTTAAAACAATCATTATAGCCTTTAGAGGCTATAAAAGGGATAAAGAAGAAAAACAAGCAAAAAGTGGACTTTTTTTTTAAATAAGTTAAATTTTCCTTTTCTTATAATTTAATTAAAAGCTCTAACAGAGTCAATCCACCATATTATTTTTGAATCAAATTTTATGCATATTTTCTGAAACCTGGAAGTTATAAAGACTATATTTATTATGAAATCTTGAAAATAAGATCTATCAAAAAATATCGACCTATTACAAAGGTTTTTTGTTTGGTGTTTTGGAATATTGGGGATCCGGAATATTTCGTACCCATTTTTTACAGGTCGATGTTTTTAGCAAATTCCTATGGTCTTATTTTCTCATCAAATTGTGTAAAATTATCCTATGGTCTTATTTTCTCATCAAATTGTGTAAAATTATCCAATGAGTTTCTCTAGATACAATAAAAACGGTCCAGTTTAGACAGTTTATGAGTAAAACATTGCAGGTTTTCCGTAGTTCTCTCACTGGTACTTCCATAATAGTGTAGTTTTTATAGCATTTTTACCTCAAAAAATATTATTAAATTTCAAATCTTCACACATTTACTTGATTTGATTGATAATTTGATATAGTTATAAAGAAATAAATTTCTATGTTGGTACGGATTATTTATTGATTTGATAAATAAATAAGTTACGTGGTGAGACCATAATGTCAATTTACAAATAGATTACACAAGAGGGCTTGCAGTATCATGTTTCTTCACTTGTGCCACTACAGACTTGGACATGGCGCTGGGACACTACACATGCTCGTTCCTAAGTCGACCTGTGCATATTGCACCTTTGTTAACTCCAAAGGTTCGTTATAATTTATCGTCTTGATTATCTCGAAAGCAAATAATGATATCGACGTATAAATAACCGCTTTTATTCGACGCGTAATTAAGTTTCTTAAAACTGAGTGAGTTTTCAGAAAAATAGATTTAGCCGTTCTTTGTTGAAGATAACAAACAAAAACAACAAAGAAAACAATTGATCGGAAAACATAAATTGATGAAATACACTTTTTATTGTTTTTTTAATCTCCACACTGGAAAGTTAAACATGTGGACATTATGGGTCACATATAGACTACTTGTTTGTAAAGCAATGACGCGACCGTACTCTTTGATGTCATTGGCCCCTGGCATCTCTTTTGAGTGAATTGGGGATTAGGCGTAAAATACTTTTTATAATTCGTATTCTGCTATTCTGGGGCTACAACCCGGTAATAAAAGTTTTCTATTATAACTGTACACAGATGTCGTGAGAATATTTCACACCAAATATTATCTATATTGTTTATCATAATAATATGTTTATGAAAATGTTATGATATTTATAGATCCAAAAACATATCAATCGACATCTGACTACAAGGGTAGTGTACTAGGTACTCATCTACCTAACAAATACAGTTTTAAAAATATGACAACAAAACATTGTAACTATTTCGAAGAAATCACTAAGCAATAAAGGATAACACAAAAAAATGAAGAAACCCGCTTGTGTCATAAATATAATAAGATGAACGGTATACCAAAAACCATATTATGTTAGTGGCAGAGCGACCGACGGAGTTGTTCATGATGGTTGATTTTTCTGTAACAGGGTAACAGGAGTGAGTTGTAGTGGTTGGTAGTAGTAGTAGTAGTAAACCTTTGTTACATTTAAGTATTTTTATATTATATTATCAAACAGTAATAATGTTCTTCTTGGTACTATGTTTACAAAACTTGCTATTAAATAATGGTTAACTTTAAAAACATTTTCCATACTGCGTGTACAATTGGTATTACACTAGTAGCTCCGTTGATGCAATAAACCTCACTCACGCTTGATTTTTATGTCCCCCAGATTAATTTACTTCATCATACGGTTAGCGCAGTGAAGAGTAAATTTGAAAATTTGTTATTGCAAAGCCCATGGTGACTCAATGCGGCTTACAAATAATTCAGTAATTCCCTAAATATGGTCAACGTGTCTAGCAAATTTTATAAAAATTGCAACAAGCGTTCGAAAATAACGGCGGTACAAACAAAGTAAGATAGATAGATATATACATACAAGATATCATACATGATTTTGTTCATCGTAGATGATATTTTCAACGTTATCTCCTGTATGTCGACCTTCTGACATGACTGATCAATCCCGCTTTGGATCTGATATGACATTGGCACGTAGTTCTGAGTGGGCGTGGTAGCTGGTGTTAGTGTTGCAGGATGGTCGTCTAGTTTGTCATTAGTTGTACCACAAATTGGATGAAGTTTTAAGCTAAGTTGAGGGCAGATCCTCCAGGTGTTTTCTTCTTGGTGACTAGGAAAATTCTCCTTAGTGTGTTGATACGTATTACCGGCCTCTTTTTTATGGTCGGCTGAAGTTATAGAGGGGACAACACCAGTTATAGTTTTCGTGCGCATTGCTCTTCTCTGCTATCTTTTCTTTTTCCCTCTACACTACTATCTTTTGAGTTTCTAGATATCCTTATAAGAGTCCTCCATTGTTTTACATCAATTCGTTTCTTTTGAAAGAGTCTTTTAACATATCTATCCACCGTTTCTTTGGTTTCTTTCGATCTCTATTTCTCTACACGTAGACACGCAGTGCCAAATTGTCCAGTTGTAAAATAGACCTCACTTCAGTTGGTCAATAACCATGGGTGCTTACTCCTATATTTAATTTTTGTTATTGCATTTGATCAGAAACAAAAATAATATTTATTTTACGATGGTTAGTTTTCGAGATATCGAGAATATTGACTTCCGGATTGGATTTCAAGTGATATCTTTAAAACTAATCATCGCATCATTCAATCGATGTTATTTTTGACCTCTACGCATTATTTTATCGAAACTAGAGACCAAAAATTGATCTCAATTTTCAAATTCCGAAAAATAAAAAAAATAAAAATTTCGTATTCGATTTGGATGAATTTGTATATATAAGTTTAGTTTGATCTGCAGATTTCAAAAATAACATTCATTTAACGAATGGTTTCGTAGCTTTTGACATAACGCCTAAAATCTCATCCGATGGTCAATATTCCGTATGAGTATCCGTCGTTATCTTGAAAACTAGCCATTCAATCATAAGGTATTATTTTTGGTTTTCATAAACGTTACCCTAGAAAATCGAAAAGCAACAACAAAAATTATTTTTATTTTCTGGCAAATTTTTAAGAATTTTTGTTGAACGGATATTATTGTTATTTAAGTGACTTTCTGATTTTAATCAAAATGTTACACACTGTAATAAATATATAAATATAATAAAGACAAAGATAGATATATCGAAAAAGGATGTTAATATTTAGTATGGTCGGTCGTCAGGGCTCATCGACTGCTGGATCCTGTTCATAGATGCTAGACACATACTCTATAGGAGACTTCTCACTTCGCTCTGTGTATACACACTCCGATTATACATAGTACGTACTATATACAACGTAAGGTTGTTACCATGACGATGGCCGGGAAAATGACAGTATACACACATATACATAGCTCATTATTTATTAGACGAAGAGCTATACATATAGTATGTATATGTATGTACGCGTATTATACATACATTGCGCTGTTTACCAGCTTACAAGTATAAACATTACATCATATTCTGGTTGTACAAATGTTACTAACAACTTAACATATCGTTGAAACCATCCAAGGTGTAGGGTTTCTTCTTGATGTTGTTTTCGTGTTTGTCACCTAAATCGGTTCACCCATTTCATAATCGTTTACTAAATCTTTAATATTCGATTACTTAAAAGCTAACTGCAATTATAAAAACACGAAAGAAGAAATTGATCCTTTTTCCAGTTACAGAGAATATGTTGCGATTAGTATAAGCCGTTCAACTTTCTTATCTAAAATTTTCCTAAATGTCAACTAAAAATTTATACACACAAAAATAAAAGAATGAGCGATGTACGAGTTCATCTATTGTTAACGCTATCACCATGCAAAAGCTTCTATAAATAGCTTTTCCAGACAAAAGACACAGGAGCGTTTTCAACAACAACAAAAATAGTCTGATGATACATGCTGATCTGCTCACTCAATAAACGTATGCAAAAATCTTTGTAGAAACTTTCTTGTGGTATGTATGAAGGCCACCTAGAGATATCCTTAAGTTTATCAAAACGATATGACACCTCTGATTCAAAGGAAATCAAATTTAAAAATACAAATGCAATTTTAAAACTATTTTCTTAAATCTAATCGAATCTAATCTGCTCAAAATCTCAATTATTGTTTAGCAAAAAGTATTACGACTCAATTGTATTTCATTACCCATGTGGTACCACGAATACAATTATTTTCTATTTGCTATTTTTTTAACCAAAAAAATATAGTCGGTTGACTGCCGGGAATAGAAAAAATTAATAGAAAGCAATCTCTAAAACTTAAAAGAATGTTCTTCTACAAATTAAGTTTCATATTACGAATTCTGTAAAAAATAAAAAATATCCCCAGATAAACTTTTTTGGAAGTATTGAATCTGTTTCAAGGGTTTCGAAAGTGAATATGACTGAAAATTTTATTCTTCCTAACACTTCTATATATATATAAATCTATAAAATGCAAATTAAAATTTAATCAATTTTCATGTAATTATAGTAAATATTTATTGCTTACAGCATTTTCATTTTTTTATGAAATAATTTATTCAAATTATCAATGGTGATTAATTTTAAAAAAGTTGACACTATTGTAATTATACTAATTTTTATCACAAAAAAGACATTAAGATCGTAGTACAGCAGTCATTGCAAAATATATATATATATATATATATATATATATATATATATATATATATATATATATATATATATATATATATATATATATATATATATATATATATATATATATATATATATATATATATATATAAGGTTTCATCATCAAAAGACATCTCATAAGGAGATCTCATGCAACCTGATTAGTCAAATGTCACAATACCATTATAATGCACAATGAACATATACATACAGAATGTAGCTAAATGTTATATGTTACGTAATTCTGTAAAATTAATAAAAATATTTAGATATTTTGGAATATAAAGTATTTGATTATCAATAATAACTAACAGTCCCGGTGCCCATATTTTTTTTTAATTAATAAGTCTTGATTTACATCATAACTGTTTCAATTCTAATAGTTCAACTTCAATTTTGAAATCTTTATTAAATCAAATCAAATCATTGATTGAATAAAGATTTCAAAATTGAAGTTGAACTATTAGAACTAAAACAGTATTTGAAATTAAAATTATTGTAAAATTATAAATTAAAATTATTTGTACGTTCAATTTAGTTTGAGATTTTTTAATTGATAAAACCACGTGTGAAAAATGTTTAAAAAAAATTTAGTTCGTAAAAATATTTAATAACTATCTCAGCAAATCCTTAATCTATTGAACGATTTTGCTTATTCACCAGGTTAATGAACTTTTGAAGTCTATAACATGTCAATATATTTGCTGGTATTTGCCGTAAGGAATTTTAGTGATAAAGCAAATAGATATACATACAAAAAGGTACTTAATAGGCAATTTTATTAAAATTTTGTAAGAGCCTTAAAAGTTATAAGCGGGTCACATACTTACATACATACACACACACATACATACACCACCCTCTCAGAAACCGTCAAAATAGTTTTCTAGGACCTTAAAACGTCAAGATCTGATCAAAACACGATTTTTGCAAAACGGGGTAAAACCAATAACTTCCCAATTTCCGAAAATTTTTAATTTTCTTAGCGGGAAGTTAAAAACATTTTTTTACAGCAGGATTTACGTAAAATAAGCAAATTTCTTCTTAAAAATATTGAAAAAACATAATATGATAAATTTTTAAATTTTATACAACAATTTTGTTTTTCTCTTAAAATACCTATCTTTAAAAAATATCAATTTTACCAAATAATTTTTTTAAAAATTCAGTATCTAAACAAAATCAAGCACACGTTTTTCCATAAGTGGAAATTCTCTACAATTATACCTTTTAATATATTCTAGAATTACCTAGAAATTTATACAAAACCAAGAGTAAGGGAGTTACACCAATGCACCCTTTTTTTTCTTGTAAATAAAATAAACGTTACGGTTGTTCCTTCCCTCTTTTTAGTATTATCGGTAGGTAGTAGGTATAGTATTATAGCAGTGTCTAGGTTATAAATTTATTTACTAACCAGTTAAAATTTACTACTACTTTACACATATTTCGAGAGTACAGCATGAAACTGGAAAACTTTTATTCGATTTTTTTATACGTTTTTCTAGATAATCATTAACTTACAAATAAGGGAAGTTAGTGGAGTGTCCCTGAAAATTAAAAACCGGGAATAATATCATAATTTTTATTGTATCAATTTCCTGGATCAATAATCGAAATTTATTCATAATTCCATGTTTCGAAGTTACCCAAAGCTATTTCATTTCAATACTCGTCATTCAATTACTTGTTGGAAACAAATGCAATCAATGTAAACTTTTTACAGTACGTAAGATTCCATGCAGAATCGTTAGTTTTAGGGCAAAATAGATCAATTGAGTATCAAGAATCCATGACTCAACATTTAATTCATAATAACTTTTGTTTGAAACATTTTTGATTCTGACTATTCACATTATATTCCAGCTCAAATACAGCTAATTTGTTATAATGCATATCATAATATAAAATAAATTTGAATTAATATAAGAATAGTTATATTGCACTTTATTTTCCATGTAAATTTTCTTATAAGTAAGTTCTTGGTGCGACTTTGTACAGTTGCACCTATAACGGCTTGTTTTAAGTATTTTTTATTCTCACCCATATGACAGACACACTCACAGGTGACACACATGTTTTTGAAATTTTGGGGGAACAAATTGAATTATCATGAAGATGAACATTTATATAAGCAATTAAAAAAATTCGTAACGCAGGAATTACGTCAGCTCAATAACTTTTCTACATAGAAAAATTAAAAAAATGTTTGATTCTTATATTGCAATGAATATTCTTAAACGAGTATTCAAATCGAATTTTATTTCTCGACCAACGCTTATCTTTTGTCTACGAAGACAAAAGCGTTAAACGGAAAAGTGCTTTCATACAATATAAGTTGTCGTACTTACATACAATTTTTGACGAATAAATATCAAAGTACAATGAAATAAAAAAGCTCGTTTAGTGTCGAAAAATAATGAAGTAAGAAAATTACAGCTTAAAAAATCCAGAAAAATTTGAATTTTTTGCGATGGTATTCTATACACAATTTAAATTCATGTACATGATAGTAAAACTCTGAACGAAGAAATAGAGCTCCGAAAAAATGCTCTACGATGTCGAAAAGTTGTAGATGGGCGATTTTACAAAAACGCTTTTTTTTAACAATAATAGAAATTTTATGAATATTTTAAAAAATTTCGCGCAAAAAAAAACCAATTGAAGATTCAGATGGCCAAAAGCAATAGGATTACCAAGTGAAAAGTTTCAAAGTTGCTGTACTAAAAAAAAGAGGCTTTTTTTAAGGGTTTTTTACGTTTTTCTCAATGTAGGAGTCACTAAATGTTTTTTAATTCTTCTATACTCATATTTTTTGTTTTCTACCTTTAAGTATCTGAAGCATTTCCGTAGATTAATTGGACTACTAGTCCTAAAGTAGTTCCAACTTGAAACACCTTGGTTTAGTATGGTCAAAGCATTTACTATGTTATAAATCTTGTTATCATTTACTAATATAATAAATATAGACAAGTCTTGATACCAACTAGGTTGGAAAATATAGAATAAGGAAAACTTCTCAGTATCAATTCGAAATTATAGGTATGATTTGAAGGTTGTTCTTGTTCCACTGAAGCTATGGCAGGAAAAGTGCATGACGGAGATAAAAATTAATTTTTTTATTTTTGATATTCAAAGAACAAAACGACAAAATTTTATATAATACATGAATACTCTTTGACTGTTTAAGGTATTAAATCTATAATAACCGTTGCCTCGGATTAAAATGAGTCCCACAGAGTTTTGACATGTAGTTGGATTACGTGTTATTTCTATCTGGCTAATTAGAATACTCTGACCATCTTTACCAGACTAAATGTGGCTATCTCTCTTTAACCGACCGAGCGGAGTGACTAAATCGATATAAAAACGAATGACTAGAAAATTGATGAGAATTTTGAGTCTAGAATGCAACACATCTACAATACCAATCAGAGTAAAACATAAAAGTACGAATTTCTATTCAAATTTGATCACCGTGAAACTTGATGTGTTTATACACATATCAACTGGTTTTTACTTGCTTTTTGGTTTAATTTCAGTATCACTTTTCACGTAAAAAGTTTGCACGTGAAGTGAACTAAGCATAAAATGATACAATCTACCGATTGGTTCCGAAAATAATTGGACTGACCATCTCCTTCGTACGGCCTTCTCCCCATAACTTACCCTATTTCCAATTCACTGAAGTTGATGTAAACAAGTGAATAATTAAAATAAATACAAGTGTGGATAGCAAATAATACTGTTAATTGTTTAAACACCCCATATATGCTTGAATATAAATATATTAATAATTTTTGATTATTAACATTATTAAAATATAGTAAACACATTCTATAATCAATCGTTAAAATAACACGGAATAAATAGTTTATTATTGAGAAAACTTCTTTTGAAAAATGCTAGACAATTTCCAGACAAATTTAAAATCATACAAAAGTAATTATAATAGTTTTCAATAACAATATTATTTAATAGAAGCCTGTATAATATTCAACAACAAATAGTCTATGTATTATCGAAACTTTACTGAAGTATGTAATGTATATCCACATATGACCGAAAATTTATTTATAAACACAATCAATAAACATAATTATTTCCTTTGAACAATATTTATCATACTACCCAAAATTATTTTATACTCGAATAAATTTAACAATACGATTACAAACAACTGAATAACAATTATGTTTCAGGTAATTTTTTATCTCTCTATGTAACACAAAATACTCGAGAGTTACTTATTACATCACCGAAATTAACGGCACCAAGCAGTGAACAATGTAGTTTAGAATTATACCTACATCAAGCTAATATGAATGCGTCAGTGATCAAAGTTGTTGGCGAAATTGTTGATTCTACACGTACCCAATGGATTGTTCATGAAATGTTGGGAAACAGCTATCGAATGTAAGCCTTTATTTAGTATATATTTTACTTTAGTATCGCAACCAATATTGAAATTGCAAAACTATCTGTGCGCAACTTAGTCTATAAAAATGAAAGTATTACAGAGGTCAACCGAGCACCAAAACATCAGATGTTACATCGCAACATCAAGCCCAGTCAGTACTTGGATGAGTGACCGCCTAGGAAGATTATTGTATACAATAATATCCATTGTAATCACTGTATAACCCTAATAGTTGGCAAGTGACTTAAAATAAAATTTAAAAACAAAAATCAAAGTCTTCTAGATAGACCATGAATTTTTTATCATTGGCGAGTTTATGAGACTGGAAATAAGAGAAAGATACATTAAGATCTATTTCGTTAGCATTTTATTCTCAATAGACAACATAAAAAGGTTGTCTTTCTTACTTAAATGGGAAAATTCAATTATCAAGATTTCCATGTTTAGAAGTTACCTTACACTCTGGTACTTTCATTGCGCTTTAATTAAAATGACTTGTTTTATTCTAGGTGGAGGAAGCATACCTTCAAAATTGGTAGAATTTCACAAGAATTCAAATTAATATTAGAAATAATTCCACCGCATTTTTCACCGGCGCATATTGCAATTGACAACATCCGATTGGTTGATTGCTATCCTGAACCGGCTAAACGTAATATGTGCGTACCACATCAATTTCGTTGTGCGACCACAAATGTTTGCGTCAATGTTACTCAAGTGTGTGACATTAATCACGATTGTAAAAATGGTGAAGACGAATTACAAGATTGTGGTATGTAAATATTTATTCATTTAATAATAATAATTATCGATCGACAAATTCAACCACTCAATCGACAATGCATCGGTTAATTAATTGTTTCTAAAACTTTACATACATGTCCAAAAGATTAAATATAGTATTAAGTTTATTAGATCAGATTGAAACTAATCAAACCAGTATTCACCATTTATTAAGTCCAGATTTCCATGTCTGAAGTATATCCGGTCCAGTTTTTGTCTAATATAAATTGTGTTTTTTTAGATAAAATTCCATTTGGAGGCCGATGTGATTTTGAAGATGGCTGGTGTGGATGGCAAAAAGATCGTTCTAAACCAATTGTATGGACTCGGAGTCGTGGATCACTGCCTTTTAATCGTACAGGGCCTTCAATGGATCATACGTACCACAATACCTCAGGTATATATCAAATGAACTTAACAATCTTTAAAAATTAGTTTATACAAAAATTAATTTTTATCAGTAAATTTAAAAGTGCGGCTATATTCGACAAATTAAAAATTGCAATTACAGAATTGAACTTGCATGGTAAATATTTAACAACAAATTTAAATTTTTTAGGGCATTATCTTTTAGTTGACATGGCTCAATACATTGATACGGCTGTTTTTGCTGCAACAGCTTCAATTAGTAGTGGTATTTTTAATCCTCCACCAACTGTACATAGCAATGAAAGTTCTACCTATCATAATTCATGTTCGGTAAGTTTAAAATCATCACTATCTATAGTCTTTTGGAAAGACATAAAATATTAAAAGATGGACAGAAGCAAACAATCACGTCAACAATTTTTGTTATTAAATTTAATTGACACCTAAATCAATCTCAGATTTTCGATTTCGTAGTAAAATATTCCATATTCAATATTTTCCGTAGATGTCAGACTAATTGACTGATTCAAAGATAGCTCCCAGCTGTAATAATTGAATACATTGTTTTGAAATAGGTTCGATTTTACTATCATCAAAATGGAGTACACAAGAGTGGCCTAGCGTTAATGTTAGTTGAGCTAAAACCAAATGATAACGTTAGCACAGAAATTTGGTGGAGTTTTGCAGATAAAGAAGACAAGTGGCATAAAGGAGTAGTAATTTTACCGAACATAACTTATAGGTATATGGTTTCAGAAAGCAATTGTAAAATAACTCTGTTAAATTAAAATTAACAATTATACTTCCAGATATTACTTACAGTTTCATGCCAAAAAGGGTTTAAGATTTTTAAGTATTATTGCATTAGATGATATATCATTGAGCCCAGAATGTTTTGGTCTAAATATACCTCAAAGTGAATTAAGAGGTTATAACTATTGGAGTCCGCCGGAATTTATTGAACCGAAAGTTAAAGAAACGCATAAAGACTTTATAAATCAAACTTGTAAGTTACTGAAGCATTAAACTATTAAAGTACGATTCTTTAGCAAAGAAATAGTTGTGAAAATTATGCCAAAAAAAATAATAATTTCTTCGAAAATTCTTTTTAAATTCGTTAATTTAATTAATTCTTTTAGATTATGAAATAACAAGTTGTGGCGTTAAGGGTAAAGATGGACCGACACCAGAAAATTGTTCAAATTTTTATGAAGAAACATCATTAGAAGGTCAAATTGAAGTATTAAATAATAAACACTTCAAAGGAATACAAAAATGGATTGTTCCCAGTACTGGATACTATACGTAATTTTTTTTTATAATGACGATTTCACTAGTTCTATCTAACTGCACACTCTGACACCTCAGTGGTAACTTTTGAGCTGCTTTTTAGCTCAACAATTTTGACCCCTTCTCTATGTAAAACCACCACTTCTGATGTTTAGCCGTTTATCATGTCCCACCCATCTAAGTCTTATTGTTTTGATGAACTTAATAATTTAAAAATTATGGTTGTTCTTAAAGTCTCATAAATTCTGTTTTAGCCTGAATTATTGAATGCTTGTAGATGGTCTTTCGTCTTGCTATCGTAAATGTAGTATTGATTAGACTTCCTCGGATAATTGACCTTGTTGGTCTTTTGAGACCAAGATCAAAATTTCCAACGTTATAATATGAGACTTATCGTAAACGAAGGACATTTTGATCTTCCGTTATAAAATTTCAGAGCTATTCACTCAACGATTCAAAAAACTTCTCGTCTATGAGTATTTATGACTTTACGACTTCTTATCTTTCTTTGCGATTTTACTTATCCCATATTCCGAAGACAACCATTATTATACCATTTTGCAAAGGCATAAAGGTATAATAAACTTCTATAATGAAAAAAAAAATCAATAAAAGACATTGTATAATTATTCAACTATTATAAACATACCTTTGACCTTAAATAATTTTGCATGTTTATTTTTGTCTGAGCATGCATCTGTGCTCTGACAAGCAATCGAACTCACTGATTCCACATGATTGAGTTCATCTATAATATCATCATTTTAACAGCTGATCTTATTTTCAATACGCTTGCGCTGTCAAAAAAGTGTCATATCATCGGCCAAGCATCGGCTGAAGATCGCAAATTATTATAGAGCGTATACTACGGCGGGCGATGATAAGCCAGCCATAGGCCGTTAAAGAATGCCGATGCTTGGCCGAGCATTGGTAGCCGTACCTTGGCCGATCAACGGAAAATAGTTGATCATCGGCAACTTTGTATGGGGAATAGACATTTTTAAAGCCAACCACACTTATGAATGTCCTAAAATACAACTTTGTTCAATTGCGTATACATTATATACATAGGAACAGTAATTACTATGGAAAATTAAAAAAATTACCCTATCAAAAAACAAACAAAAAAATAATGGGAAAATCAAATGTTTTAGAATAATTGCTAAGGGTGCTAGTGGCGGAAAAGGTTCTGGTGGTATGGGTTCATCCAGAGGAAGTATAGTTAAAGGAATTGTAGAGTTACATAAAGGAGAACGAGTGTATATGCTTGTTGGTCAAGAAGGTCGTAGCGCCTGTGTAAAAGTAAGTGTATACGTTAGAAAATTAAAATTTATTTTAAAACTACGGTTATATTTATTATTGAAGAGTCTGGGAAAACCATCAAATTCATCTTGTCAAGCTTTTTGGAATGAAGATAGAAACTTAACCGGTGTTCGAGGTGTATTAAAAGCAATTTTACGAGACGGTGGAGGAGGAGGAGGCGGAGCTACTTATGTTTTTAGATTTCAACGAAAAAACGGTATACCAGTTATTGAACCACTGATTGTAGCTGCCGGTGGAGGAGGTTTAGGATTAGGCCAATTTGTGGACAATAACTTACATCACGGTTATGGTTTAACGGCAAAAAAACCATTTAATGGGCATACAATCACCACTGATAAAACTTCAGGTACATATAGTTGTATAAAAAAACTTTTTATCTAGCAAATAAATTGTTCTAAACTTTGTTATTCTAATAGGGGCTGGAGGTGGTTTATATCGAGAACCAAACACAACATTCACAATTACAAGTGGCCATGCACTTGAAGATGGCGGCCTGGGTGGAGTGCCTTGTTACGATTCAAAAGACGGTGCGGGAAGTGGTGGTTTCGGTGGAGGAGGTGGAGGATGCACGAATGGGGGCGGAGGTGGTGGTTATTCCGGTGGCAATTCGTGGACTCCAAAGACAACTAATGGTGAAGGTGGTACTTCATACATTTCAAATTACACCTTGGAAGGACACCGTGAAGTTTTACCAGGTCAACATAGTGGAAGTGGAATGGTTTTCATAATACCTGCAGCCAGCGAAAAATGTGGTTGTAATTATCGATGTGTTGCATTAGACGAACATCGAGCACAAACTGCTTGTATTTGTCCTATACCAAACTGGTTTTTGGGCCAGGATAATGTCACTTGTTTACGTAAGTCTTAATTTAGAGTTGAATATTTTGAAAACGTTACTTATCAAATATTTTTCTTATAGTGACTGACATGCCAGCAGATCATAATTTATTAATTGGTATCCTTATCCTTGTCATTTTCTTCCTAGCTGTTGGATTTGGAATTCTATGTATTATGTTATGTACGTAAAATTAGTTACAATTCCAAAAGTTTAAAAACCTAAAAATAATTAAAATAATTTTTTCATAGATAATCGCCATCAACGGAGGAAATCGGAAATATCAAGAAGAAAAATGCTTTCCGGTGCTGAATTACAGTTAAATAGACTTCGAATGCAATCCGATAACAATGTACTTTTAACTGAATATAATCCAAATTATGAATTTGGTGGCCAAGTTTATACGCTTAAAGATTTACAGGATATACCAAGAGATCAATTAAGATTAGTGAAGTATGTTATAAAAATTAAACAAAAAAAATTTTTTTTTGAATACTAATTAATATTTCTTTTTTTTAGGGCTCTTGGTCAAGGTGCTTTTGGTGAGGTATATCAAGGTTTTTATAAAGCACGGCAAAGTGACGCTGTAGAAATGCCTGTTGCGGTGAAGACGTTACCTGAAATGTCTACACAACAAGCTGAAATGGATTTTTTAATGGAAGCTTTAATTATGTCAAAATTTAATCATCCAAATATTGTACATTTTATTGGTGTTTGTTTTGACAAACATCCTAGATTTATTGTTTTAGAATTATTGGCAGGTGGTGATTTAAAGAATTTTCTAAGAGAAAGTCGACCAAAACCTGTAAGTTGATTTGATTTATTTTGATTGATGTTTGAATTTCGTTCATAACGATTTGTAATTGTAGGAAAGATCGAGTCCTTTAACAATGAAAGATTTAGTATTAATTTCAATAGATGTTGCAAAAGGTTGCAAATATATGGAAGAACATAGGTTTATTCATCGAGATATAGCAGCCAGAAATTGTTTACTAACAACTAAAGGCCCTGGTAGAGTAGTTAAAATAGCAGATTTTGGAATGTCAAGAGACATTTACAGGTATGAATAAAATGATTTGATTTTTGCATTTTTTGTTTTTTAACCCATTTATCTTGACAAATGGGTAGTAAATGTAAACAGCCATCTGATTGTTCAATAAACTGTTTGCGCATAAATATACTGTGGGAAATATACTAAGCAAAAAAGACAGATAAAGCTCCTGGCTTTAACAATATGATAATACTTAGCTACAAGTAAAAATAATATATAATATTATTTTTTGTAGATCTGATTACTACAGAAAAGGTGGTAAAGCCATGTTACCAATTAAATGGATGCCACCTGAAGCATTTCTCGATGGTATTTTTACTAGTAAAACTGACATTTGGTCATTTGGAGTTTTACTGTGGGAAATTATGTCAATGGGATTTATGCCGTATACAGGATGTTCAAATCGGCAAGTAATGCAATTAGTAACAAGTGGGGGTCGATTAGAGCCACCATCAAATTGTCCAGGACCGATTTATGGTATAATGACACAGTGTTGGCATCCCACGCCTGAACAACGACCCACATTTTCCGTATTATTAGAACGATTAGGTTATTGTATACAAGATCCAGATGTTATAAATAATCCTTTACCTGTGTTTACGAAAGCACCATCAGCAGAACGTGATACGACAGTTATGAGGCCGAAAAATACGGATGGTACTTACTTACAGGTAAGATTTTAGTAATGCACAGTTTAGAGAAGCTCAATCACAACAATTTCATTTATTATTGCATTGCACAGCACATTTTATTTTAAGGAAAACGAACGAGGTGCGTTAGCTACCCGTGTCCCAAAAATATACATCGATACCCGGTTTAACCGAATTTACACACATTGCTCTTATAAGTTGCACATCTCGTCAAAAATATACATCGATACCCGGTTTAACCGAATTTACACACATTGCACATCTCGTCACTTAAATTTAGTCTGCGCTACCATTATGTTTCAGAATACAAAATGAATGTATGGATCATTCTCAGTTATGAGGTCGCTTTATTGATAAAACACGACACGAAAAAAATATTAGAACTTTAATATAATTTCTTAACAGATTTAATAAAACAACTGATTTTTGCATGTCTGCAAGCTAACCAGTCAATTTTTCATTGTTTGTCATTTTAGAGAAAATCAGGGAAGAGGCCTCTATAGCAAAAGTCTTATAAGACATGAGAAAATACATATACTAAATCTATATTATAATCTCATGACTCTATCATATTGTATTCATGCATTTGCTTATGATTAATAAGAATTTTTCTTTTTTTCCCCCCGACGAACAGTGAGTCTCCCTCTGGCCTCTTCAAAAACAAGAAAATTTACTGGTCCTTTTACAGATCTGAACAAATCAAAATATAATAGCTGTCTGAACTATTCAAAAATAGTTGTTCATTGAAATAAGTATTTATGAACCAGGATAGATATATTTTCAAATGAAAACAAAACGGATTGCAAAAGTATTAATCGTTCGTAAATAAATATGTAAATAAACAATTTTTTTGAGATTAAATGTCAGATTAGAAATCTGAATAATGGGGGACAAAATTTATTGTGAAAATCGGCTTTGGAATAAAAATTTTGAGTCTTTATTTATAACATTGCAATCCTTATTTATATTATTTTATGAAATATCAAATTCAACCGTTCCAATGAATTTAGGCATACATAAAGTTAGTGATTTACAGTAAAAACGGTCAAGGGACATTTTGCATGTTTAGAGATACGATTGTGATAAAACTAAGTTAATCAAATGATTGAAATTGACTGCCTTTAAAAATTATGGATATGCATCATGGGCATAAATTTAACCTCTTAACTGAGAATGACCAATATATCAAAAATCTGAAAATACAAAATTACATAGCTTAGATATTAGTATAAGCACGATTGTTTTATTATTATTAGCTCTCTGTTTTTGATATAAATGGAACAGACACATATTAGAAACTTGATTCCGGCAAAATGTACCTCGTCAATAAGATTACCTAGGATACACTTATTTTTATGCAATAGATGTTTAGTTCCCGCAACCACTTTGCTTTCAGTGTATTGAGAATCAAAAAATGGATGCTATAACTTGCTTCGCTCGTGATCAAAGCTGCCAAAAATACGCATTAAATTAGAAATTCTCAATTAATATATATCGTAGGTACCAAACACTGCCGATTATTTAATACCAATTCCCACAACAACATCGTGTAATACAACGTTGTATGATGGAAGTGCTGAAACATTACTTGATGAAGATGAAACTGATGTAATTGAAAACAATTGGGAAACAAGTTTCATGATGCCACAATCAAAATCCACAACACCATTATTACGTAATAATATTGAAAATGAACAAATCAATAATACGCCAGTAGTAAGTGTTTTCTAATTTTATATTTGGAATTGTTCGTGTTTTTATCTGTCCGCAGTTAATGCAGGTTCATGGTGTGTGAATGTTATACATATATTAATTGTCGTTTTTAAATACGAGAAGCATTCTTATTTCAGGAATTTCATTTTGTAAGCAGCGTAAAAACCACGTCTTCCAAATTATATACATCTTTTATGAACTCTGATTTTGAAATTGCTCCACACGTATTTAAAAAAGGATTTAACGGATCTATTCAGATGATTATTTTTAACATTAGTCTAATTCATGGAATACAAACTTTAGACACACAAATTTTAGGCAACCTTGAGTTACTTGTTTCTTGATTATCTACTGTCCAGACAATAATGATTAAAGCAATTAAAAACATCCAATAAAAAATGTATTTACAATATCTTAGAGGAATGTTCTGAGAAGTGACCTGGAAAAACATTATTCTGGATCTACAGTTCTAAATTAATTACAAATTTTTCTGAACTCTGCTCCCATTGTTGATTGTAGAATAGTCGTGGGAGAAGCATATTACATTTATGTCCATACATGTCAAAAATGAATGTTGTGCTTCAGTATTCAAGTATATAGGACCCGCCTTAACTATCTTTTGAAAAACCTGGATTTTATTTTTATGTTAATATATAATCAAGCTTAGCAAACAACCAGGATATCTTTTATCAACATTTCATGTAACGGATTCTTTATGCATATCCAAATCTTTGAAATTTTCCGCATACCTCAAACAGTTTACTCTGCTACCATAAACTTTCACAGTCATCACAAATTCAGTTATAAATTAATTTTACATAGAGTTAAAGTTAAATCCATCTTTTGATTCTCGTCAGTCAGAATTTTAACTTTTTCAGATAATATTTTCAATAGTATTCTTTGATATTAACTCAAAACTAAGAAAAATGAACAATGGTGGAACATTGGTAAAAATAACCTTTTTGGTAGCTTAAGGCGTTAAAAGTTATAGAAGACGAGGAAATTTAGATAATAATTTCTCAATTTTAAAATACATGTTGAAGAGACATGCGCATTTTTACATTATGTTCAGAATTCCCCTTTTGTATACATTCTATGCATTCAAAAATTCAAAATAAAAAATCCAATGAATCACAATGGGTAGACTTTTTTTCTAATGCATTTCAGAGCATAATGCAAAATACCGCATGTCTCTACAATCTGTATTGTAAATTCGAGATATTCAGACTAACAATGATCCAAATTGCCAACTTTGTATAGGATTAATTTCTCAATATTATTTTATTTACAGGTTGAAAATTTAATAAATATTGATTCATCCCCACCACAACAAAATTCAATAACAAATAATTCGACCACAAATAATCAAACCACAAATACAACACCAACAGAAATCGAATCACAAAAGTTAATTGTAAATCATGCAATAAATAATCATAATTCACTAATTAATAATAATGTTAAATCATCACCAATTGTTGTAAATAATTCAACAAATGCGATGACCACACCGAACAACACGCCAACATCAGATCAGCCAACATTAAAAAGTGGTATATCATTAGATGCCAGTAATTTATTAAAGCAACAAAATATAAATAAAAAACCCTATGCAAATATACAACCAAGTAATGATTATCGTACACAAAATGGTCCTTATTCGATACGATCGGAATTATTAAATGCTGAATCAGAGATCAGTTGTTAAAAGTTGCTTTTTTTTATATAAAACATCGTATAAAACCAATTTTTTTTGTGGTAAAAAAAGGATACGTGTAATACCTAAGCCATTTTTATTTGTTGTTAAAAAAATAAATATACACAGGGTATTCGGAAAATTAAATTTGTGAGCCGTACCAGAAAATCAAAATTATTCTTAATGTTTAAAAATATTGATGATCCTTTGCATTTCAAAATAAACTAAATAGCTTCTAGGAACTCAACACAATAATTTTTATCCGTGATTCAGATTATAAATTGGATCTTATTAAAATTTTTTTTACCATATTCCATGCCAAGAACTGATGCTTTTAGTGAATGAATTGGTACAAAAAAGACAAGCAAAATAGTAATACTGATGAACAGTATTAAAATAGAATTTTCCACCAATAAAATCACTAACATCTTGATCTTTCTCTAAAATTTAAAGTTCGAATATTTTGGAGTAATCGAATGTAAAAGAACCGAAAAATTCGTATTATATTTTAAACATGATGAATAAATACTCAAAAATTCTGGTGTACTAATGTATCTCAAAGTAAAAAATCACAACCGTTTGCAGCACATAAAATTGCATGTGAAAAGAAATTTACAAATTGAAATGCGAATAATTATTTTTATAAATTGTACACTTGTTTCGAAAAGAATTGTGAAAAAATCCATATCCTGAAATTTTTGACAAAATATTTGTGGACTGTAAATTAATAAGGAGAGAACAAAAAAATGTATTTATTTTATTCGTAAAAAAAAATAAATAAAATCGGCAAATTTCAAAAGAAAATTCTTAATTAAATACGAGACAGTATTTTTTTGAATTTTTTGAACACACAACGAATCAAAGAGTCAAAGACTGAGGAATAGAAAACAAATTTCAAAAAAATAAAAAAAGACATTTTATTTAATATTTAACGTTTTAAATGTACGTATTTTTTGTGAACCTTTGTAAAAATTGTAGGCGAAAGGCATTCAGATCAAAACGCTAAAGTGGTTGAGAACAAATTTCCGTGTCCTAATTTTCAAGTGTTCTTCCGATTAATTTTAAGCAGTTTCTACTTGCGATAATATCTCACATTCACCAATTTCTTTCTTTCAAGTCCAGAATACTATGCTTCCCGCTGAACCGAAATAAAGAATCTTGAGGTGAAGTGACTAAAATGGAACCCTGTAAAGTCCAAAAATCAACAAAGGGGAATTCCAACAATCAACTTTCTAAAACATTGTTTGAATGTTCATTGTTGCATTTCTATTTCAGCGTATTCGTTTTTCGTCATTTTCTTGGCAATTGCAACACATGATATATATTCGGGCTCACGCGTGTTGCCACAGCTAAGAATCACCATTGAAATAAATGTATATCAATTTGGCGAAAACGAATACACGTTTTAAAATATGAGGTTTTTATATCGAAGCTTTTCCGTGACAACATTGAACGTGTCAGGTAAATACGATAATACAAATATTGCTTCCAATCTAACGGCAATTGTAGTATAATTCAAGATTACTTGTTTTTCGCGTACTGTTAATAAAATTTCGCCTATACGACAGAAGGTATTTGATCGAATTTAATAATTTGAAAAATGTATTTAATAAAACTAAAACGAATTTAAACCTGAAATATGTCGTTCAGAGTTGAGTGACTTACCTTACTTAATTGGACGATTTAAAAAAATAAATTTCAATTGTTTGGCTAAACCGATAATGACAATAAATATTATTAAATAATTTTTTATTTGGAACAATTTTCTAATGCAATACAAAAGAATTTTAATATTTATTAAAATTTTAGTTTAAATTTAAAAAAAATAAAAAACAATCAATAAAATAAATAAATAAATAAATGACTAAAATCCGTCCGAAACAAAATGAATACGAAAAATAAGAATATTTTCAAAGTATTTGAAAAAAAAAAAAAGTAATTTAATTCAAAACTTTTCAATTTGTTTTTGAAACAAAAATATTCCCAGTCTTTGGACATTGTACTTAAAATCAAGTCGTTGCGGTACATTTATCCAACAAAATTTTCATTTCAAACTAATCGAGCTACTTTCGAAAAATTATTAATAACGCTTTAATATTAACCAAAGAATATATAATATTCTAACACAGTGCTAGTATAATAGATTCCACTACCTCATATTTGATTTGTACCGTATGACTCAAAATTATATTTTAATTTAAATTTGCTCAACAACAAAAAAATTGAAATAATGTAAAAAAAAAAAATAAAAACACTTAAATGTTAAAAATATGTTATTCGACGTTTACTAAAAAAAAAAAAAAAGTGTGAAAAATGATGAAAAAAAAATCACAAAAAAAAAAATAGATACAATAAATACAATTACTGGTAGTGCATTTATAGACGCTTATTTTTATATGTAAATTTTAAAAATTAATATTACAAAAAAAAAAATGAATAAATAAAAAAAAAGAAGCAAAAATATCGATTATAAGTTGAAAAATTGGTAAAATAGGTAATTGATTATTACTCTGTTAATGAATGTTTGGATTAAATTTCATTCCTTTATATGAAAATGTTATTTTTTAAAAAGAAAATCCTATTTATAAAATTTTGTTACAAGAACTATTTTAACTATTTCTATTAAAGTCATTTGAAAATATAGAGAGTAGGGTAAGGAGCTCAATCGACTATGGTTATTTAACTCAATAAGTATCCATTAATTGTAAGTAACATTCAGTGGCTATGTGTTTTTGATAGAGACCTCTACACGCTCAATTCATAACGTAAATCTGCAATGTATTATTTTCCCAAATTTCCCGTATTAATAACTCAAAAAATAATTATCCAAATGTCATAAAGTTTGGTATGCACAATTTTGATATGAAACTGGAGGGTATGTCGAAGAGTTTTTCGCGAAAAAACATTTCTTAACATAAAATAAAACTTTGATTTTTATTCTAGAATCCTTTTTTGGGTATTACTCTTCGACATGCCCTCCAGTTTCATATCAAAATTGTGCATACCAAATTTCATAACATTGGGATTCGTATTTTTTGAGATATTTATACGCGAAAATTGAAAAAAATACAGTGTACATTTTATTAGAGATTGTCTTTATTAATAGAGCCTGTAGAAGTCTCTATCGAAAACACATACTCTGCAACACAAATTAAGCTTGTTTTTAGGTGCTAACTTATCATCTGTATATCGACTCGATGGACTTAGGCTGTACCGCAGTTTTTCTGACGTTATTGAAATCTTTAAAAATTGATCAGTTCACTCTCCAATAAAAAAACCGGGGATCTAAAACTTTCATGACTTTTTAAAATTTTATAAAAAACATGATATTTAAGTTATTAACTAGATTTAATTTTATTCATTAAACTAAATTTAACTCGAAAACGAACAACCAAAAATCGATTAATATAAATAAAATCTTTTTTTAAACTCAGCTGAGTTATTTTAAGCAATATTTATAGTTTATTAGACAAATTTAGACAGTTTTCAGTACCAAAATTCGAATTTCAAAACAGTATTACAAATAATTACTGGTTTTTATAACCAATTTCCATCAATTCTGTTCAGATTACAAATAAAAAGGTTATTAACTTTTTTTAAGAAACAACTTCCTAATTTGCTTTTATATCATTATGCGTGTGTTTCGAAACATGACTATTATGTATGGGCAGCTAGGTATAATGTCATCAAATATGATATTTAACATTGCTAATATACAATATTGATAACATCATACCTAGCTGCTCATTTATGACTATCATGTTTCAAAACACACATTCTGTTTAAAATTCATTTAAAAGTCACCACACAATACTTCCGTTTTAAGTTCAAAATCTTTATAGCAAACGTATTTTAAAGAAAAATTTAATTTAGATTTATTTACTAGTGTTAAGTTTGAAAAATATATTTTTTTTAAAAATCCTTTAACACCATCAAAAGTTAAAACAATGTGGAAATAGTTAAAACAGATCTTAATAAATATTTAAAAAAATGAATTTTATGTATAAAAGAAGAAGAAAAATGATTTAAACAAATTGGATTGGAAGAGAGATGTTATTAATTTATATTAATCATATTATATTATCTACCTAATTATTATCCAATAAAATATATTTACATACTGGCATAAAAATAAATAAAGAAAAAAAAAACTATAAGAAAAAAAATATATATATATATAATTTAAAAAGCAAAAAAATAATAAACAATAATCTTGAAGTCCAAATATTAATTGTAAAAATATTTGTACTTTCAGTATTTGTAGAGTGAATATTAAATAATTCATTTTTGAATGGATGTAATGTATATTACAAAATAAGAAAAATACAAAATTAAATATTGTTAATTATGATTGTTTTATTTTGTGCTCACGATAAATAGCTATAAATTATCCACATACAGACTAGACTCGATAATTTTTGAAATCAAAAATATTTATAGTAAGATGAAACCCATTTGAAACGAAAGAGAATATAACAAAAATGAAAGGAAAATTAATTTACAGGCGATCTGAAGAAGTGGAAGGGGTTGAGTTTCTAAGGGTAAAACACGGTTTATCTCGATTTCCAGCAAAATTACAAGTCATATGGAAAAAAGTTAAAAGACTAGGTTATAGGTAATAAAAAGATCTAAAACTTTTGTATTTACACTTTTTTCACAAAACAGTTTTTCGAGAAAAAAGTCTTCGACAAGCCGATCGTTTGCATGTCAATGTGCGAAAATTGAAAGATTTTACAAAAAGGGGTGTGCTCCTGACAGCTATTGATAATCCCTCTTAAGGGGGTTTATTTACAATTTTCGCGCACAAATAACTAAAAAAATACTTATGTTATGAAATTTGGTAGGCACAATAATACATCGCCAATCCATCAATCTATTATAATATCCCAGTTTCGCCACATGTCATTCGTAAGGTAATCAAGGGCTTAAAGTTATATTAATAAATGCTTCTAGTTAACACTATTGCAACACTCAAAATTAAAATTTCTTATACAAAATTTTGCTTCTGAAATTAGTTTAGGTACGTCACCAAATTCTGAATTCGCTACCTCTTTTCGCTTTTAAGTTATCTTGGTAGTGACCGGACGGACATGTGGAAATTAACATTAATTAGATGATTCTATACCAAAATTTGGTTTGAGTGGTCAATGTTTAGTATCGTTACAAACTTTATACTAAAATTAATATAGTCTTACATATTGTATATAATATGTTCGAGTGTAAAAACTATTGCTGTAACGTATTTTACAATTCCCTATTATTGAATAGTGTTGCTAAGCAACGACAAAAAATGTAAACAATAACAAAATGTTTATATTATTTTAACCAAATAAATACAATAAACTTATAAATGTATAATTATAACGATTAAACGACAAATGGGTGAGGTACACATTATTGGACAAATTTGTGGAGCTTATGACTTTTTAGAAACAAATTTATTTTGTAAATGGTCAATAGAAACCGGTAAGTAATCTCATTCTTATACAAAGAATCTTATCTTGATACTAAAAATTGTAAACATAAACAGGATCTGGATGGAAATTATTATCGGGTCCAATACAAGGACAAACGTCTATTAGTCGATCAAATTATGGTAAAGTAAGTTATTGGGGATATCCAATAGACGTACATTTTGTATCCAAAACTATAAAAGGTATGCTTTTAAAGTTTTTATTAGATACTTAAACTGGGATGCTAATTAGACACTATGGGCTAATTAATCCAACATGATAATAAAATGAGCCGAAAATAATTTTTAATTGAGTCCAGCTTTCCAAAAAATTAGAAAAATAAGGAGAAACAGATTATCATGTTGAAATAAGGAGAAACAGATTACTAGATTACATTAGTGTTTAGCAAGTACATTAATCCCAAATAAAATACAGCCACCTTCCGTATTATCAATTTTAGGAAAAAGTCTCTAAATAGATACTGTGGGGATCTATCGAGGTAGATTTCAACCTCTTATCGAATACCATTTTAACCTATTCTTGGTATTCATGAAATTTTAGAAATAATAATACATATATATTTTATAGGGTGGCCGAAAGTAAATTTCCATATCCATCATTTTGATTCTTATGGGCGTATACATTCATTTGGGTATGGTCAATTACATTTACCGACATCTCCAGGTCATCACGAATTAACTTGTTATATTTGGCGACCTGTAGGAACGATATTTCAGAGAGTAATACAATTTTTTATAGGTAACAAAAATTATAATTTCTTTTTAAGCACAGTATCCCCATTCAACCAATTGGAATCTTAATTTTTTTGGTCGAAATTACATTTTTATGATCTACAATAAAGAAAATAATTTTGTTTAAATCTAACAATTTATTTAATTAATTTTTTTTTTTTAATATAAGTTGATTAGAGAAAGATACTGGGTACTCTTAAGGCTCATTCAAAGGGATTGAAACATAATACTCGGGCACATAAATACTTCGAAATTTATAAAATATCAAAATGTCAAAATTTGGTATGCATAATATTGATATGAAAACGGAGGGCTTGTCGAAAAAATTTTTCTCAAAAAACATTTCTAAATATAAAATCAAATTTTTACCTTAGAAATTTCTTTTAAGAAAAACTCTTTGACAAGCGCTCCGTTTGCATGTTAATATTGATTAGTATAATTTGGGTTATTTGTGCGCAAAAATTAATAGAAATACAATGTATATTATAACCAAAAACTTGTTAGAAGCACATTCCTTATATAAAGGAGTGCGCTTGATATAAGGAGTCCAATCCCAATTAATTAAAATTTTATTAAATGAATAGGAATAATTAAATTTTTAGGTGGATCGCCACAATTATCGGATCTAAACAGTATTGGATCGCCCACAGATCGTTATCAATTAAACACAGAATCTATGGGAACAGTTAAATTAGAATTATACGTTGTATTTCGTAATTATCAAGAGTTTGGTGTTGAATATAAATAAATAAAAAAATGAGAATTTACTATTTTTTTATAATTATTGGATTTAAAATGGTACATAATTTGCAAGAAATGACAATCAACTCAACAGATTATAATGTAACGGATTCCTCATGTGATGAAGATAATTGTACAACTGTTGATCCACAAACTACAACTGCCATAGTAAATACCGAACGTACTACACTAAATACCACAGAAACTACAAATATAACCACTACGAGTATTCCACAAAATGAGACAAAGTTATCAGTTTCGAATACATCACAAAAAAAACATTCTATGTTTCGTCGAAAATCATATTGCGATTGTGATCTTACGGTGAGAATTTCAGCTTTTCCCAAATTTATTTATTAGGGAAAATTATTTCCATCCACGGTTTTAAAAAGTTTTAATTGCGTTAAAATCTTAAAATTAACTAATAACACGTTTTTTGTACGAAATAATAATTTAGAACGAAATTTTTCTAAACAGCGCTAGTGTAAGTTGGCACTATAAATCGTGCATCTTCAAGTACGAACGATTATTCATTATTACCATTTTTATATAACTGTAAAATATTATCAGAGAATATATCGGTAAAAAGTCTCTAATATTGAGTCACTCAAATTTGCGATTCTTCAAAAACCAACGTTTCACCAAGTGGCAAAACGCGTAACTGCCTATAATTGGATCAAATTATGACGAATCGAGGAAAATTTTACAATATACGAGAAGTCGCTTCCACAATAATTTAAAAGATTTTATCTTACAAGTAAGGTTTCCGATGTTGAACAATGGGGGCAATGTGTAACTTTTGATTTTCAATTCAAGACAATAATCGCTTAACAAAACCTAAAGGATCCTTTGTAATTTATAAATTGTTTTCTCTAGGAAAAGTACTGTGATTTAAATTGTTGTTGTGACAGAGAATGTACCGAATCACATTTCAATTTGTTTTCAAAATGCATTGAACCAATATCAAATCCACGATCTCGATTAAAATATTGTAGCACAGAACATTGGATATGGAAAAATAATACGGAAATTAAAATGGAAATCACATCAAATGGATTATTTTGTATTTATAAGGATAATTTACCACCAACTGTATTTTATGGCCAATCAATCGTAAGAATGTTTTTCGATTAAAATTTCCAAATTTATGCGATTTACAAAAATAAAAAAATTTCTGTATTTTAGAAAATAAATAATCGACAAGACGTTCAAGATTTAACAAATAGAAATAATAAATGGATAATAAAAGGTTTGGATCAAATATCAAATGATATGCCAATTCTTTTAAATGACAAATATCGTGATGGATCATCAATTTTATTTGTTGAAAACGGAACTATCAAATTTTTAGGTAAGGATAATTTAGAGTACCATAAAGAGGATCTTTTAAAAGGCTTTAATAGTCACATTTGTTAGTAAAACCTTTTAGATACTTTTATTAACAATAAATAAATGACTGCGTATTAAAGATAGACGCACATAAGCTTTCTGATCAGAAAATCTGATGGAACTCTAATCATGAATTTTATATTTGACGCTGCACTCGGTGAGAATTCTGATCAGAAATACATATCAAAAAATCCTGTCGAGTGCGCATATTTACGATGCTGTCTGAAGTAGCATCAGAATTTCTTATAATGTTATCTGAAGTAGGCTTGTTAGTCAAAAAAGTTTATTAATTACTTTTAAAGTAAATGAAGAAAGTTAATTGGTTTATTGTGATTCGTTGTACGTATCCGATAATATGCGCTTACTTAAGATTTTTGTTTGATGTATGATCAGAATTTCTTATAGGAGTCTCTGATGGTGTTCACTGTGCCTTGACCATTAGATTTTATGATCAGAATTTCTAAACCTTTGAGAATTAAATATATTTTTTATTTTCAGAATTACCAATAAATATCGTAACAAATGTTTGTAATTCAAAAAAAAAAATTTTATTTTTAAAAAACTTTCATTCCACATGTGATAACAGTTGTAATTCAAAAGAACAAACTATTTCATCAATTTATTATCAGAAAATAAAAAATAAATACTTAATTTCATCGCCAGAATTATTTAACATAACATGGTTGGAAAATATTTCGGTAATACTAAATTTAATTATCTTCCTCATGATGACGATGATTCTCTCAGGATATCTAAGGATGAGATTCATAATTAACGTAGAACTGTAGAATTTCTGACATCTATAAGCATTTACAATTTACACAATACAAAATTCATGAATTCATAACTCGTGTGTGCGATTACCTTGTACATTTAATTCTGATGTTCGTAACTCAATGCAATGTGTTCAAATGTTTCTAACAGTGGTTTCTCCAATGCATAAGTGACAAATTAAGATTATTACAATCATCTTAAAATCATTACTATTTAGAATTTTACTCTCATGTTAAAAATAATTTTTTTAAATAGCATTAATGCCATATCAAAAGTCTAAATTGATTACTGTTTTTATTTTCTAATATAGGAAAATGTACAATTTATAAAAATTATCTATATGTACGTGTTTTTCACTTGTCAGCAAATAAATTTAAAAAAAAAAAAATGAATAATCTAATATTACTCAATCCACTCACAACAAAGTATCTATGCCCGCTATTACTTATAAGCTTATAAAATTATTAACAAAAATTTTATTTTCTAGCAATGTCCAAAAAATATCTGCATTCCATTTATATCATACATATGTGATGACTACTTCAAGAATTGTTTTCTCTACAGTGAAAAGAATATAAGCCGAGTAAAATTCGAATTGATGGTGCATACAATTAAATATGTATTTTACTATAACATCACCCTAAACAGTATCACTAATATGCGCGTGGAAATAACAGTGAAAAATCCAAAAATAATTGATAATCTATTTAAACAAATATATGAAGTAAATTTTATAGAAGAAAATACCACAGTCATAAATTATTCAATAATGCGTAGTGGAAATCCAGGATATTTACATGGATATCCTATTTTAATTGGCGAATTAAAAAATCACCTTTTATTAAATGTTACATACCTGCCAGAATTTGAAAATTTAATAAACAAAATTGAAAAAAATTTCTTGGTATTACCTCAAAATGTAAACGGTTTTTGTATTCTAGATGATTTTCATTACAATATTGTTAAATTTGGGACTAATTTAAACTCAAAATGTAATTTAAATGTCGACATAAATTATAAAAATACTTCTGAAATTTGTACGAAAATTCAAGAAGAAATTTGGGAAATGTGGACAATTTATAATACAACCGCAAAAAATTTTAAATATAATAAATACTTTGGAATATATGGAAATGCAAATCGCTCCAAAATCAACGAATGGAAAACAGTTCTATACGATAATACACCTTTACTTACACAACAGAATACAGATTCCGGAGAAATAAAATGTTTTTCATTGCTTACAACATTACAGATAGAAATTTTATATGAACGTATACCGCAGAAAATTGACGCGAAACGTAATGTAAAAATTTTGGCAATCTATTATAATTTTTTTACAAATGAAGATTTTGAAATAAAACAAATCAAAAAAGGAGGAAATGTTAATATTGAATTGAAATCAAATGTAATGTATTACGATTTAACCAATTATCACGCTGATCAATTAAAATTTGCTTCGGCACCAACATTCGATTTACATTTGCCTAACGATTTTTTCTATCCATTTTTATTAAATTCTGGACATAGAAATTTTATCATAAATCAAATATTTAGTCTTTATTTTAAGCCAACATTACTGTTATTAGTATGTTTTACCGTATGTTAAATACAGAATTGATAATAGTTTCCACAATTAAGAAATGAATTATTATGAGAGATCCAATTTTTCTTCAATCGATATCTATGAAATTCTACTCTTATTTGCCTTTAAAATATGGCTTTTTATAGCCGTTATAACTAGGTAATAATAAATCTTTAATAAGAACCGATAAAAATCTCCAAAATATTTAGTTTAGATTGAAGTCACCAACTTAGGAGCGTTTAATAATTATGGCAATCTGAGTAATTATGTTGTTGCAATTCTTGCGCCGAGTTTCTGTACATATAATTATAACGAATATTTCATATTTCATTAGAATAATTTTATTCTAATAAACGAACAAAAAAGAAAAATAAATTATGAAAACTTAATATATTACAAGTCGTTTTAGTTTTATTCAATTGTTACATATAAATGCGAAAATTAACCTAATTAATCTTAGTAGTATTATTATACTAATTTGTAAATTATTATTTCAAAATAAAAATTTCTTAATTTTACTAAACATTAATTTTTATTCCAAAAATTGAAGGGAGTATCTATCATTACAAATTAAAACCGTTCTCAATTATCGTTTAAATTCTAAAACAATCCAAAAAATTTCCTTGAGAATATTTTTAATTTGTGTAATAACTTAATAAAAATATTTTAATTTCGATATTTAACGATAGCCATAATTTCGATATTTAACGATAGCCACCACGATTGTAATTCGATCGACCGCTACCACCACCTCCACGCCCACCGCCACCTCCTCGGTTATAATTACTATATTCTTGATTACGTGCGCTATCTTGAACATATTGATCAGCATATGATCCCGCAACAGGTTGATTATAAGTATTATAATTTCCACCTCCTCGATTACCTCCGTAATTTTGTCCACGATTTCCACCTCCACCACCGTGACTTCCATAACCCCCTTGATTTCCTCCACCATACCCACCTTGATTACCACCCCCATGTCCTCCTTGATTTCCTCGATTTCCTCCTTGATTTCCTCCAGCGTACCCTCCTTGATTTCCACCACCATAGCCACCTTGACTTCCACCACCATAACCCCCTTGATTACCACCGCCATAACCTCCTTGATTTCCAGCACTAAATCCACCTTGGTTACCTCCAGCGTAACCTCCTTGATTACCACCTCCACGACCTCCACCTCCACGGCCACCGCCACCACCACCTCGACCACCACCAGCAGTGTTACGTTGTTGCCATGAAGGCATTTCTGGTGGGGGAGGTTCTTGTTCGTTGGGGCGACCTCCTCGATCAGGAACCTAAAAGAAAATAATTTTAGTTTAAAAAAATAAAAGCAGGCTAGTTCTAAAACGAATTGGGCAGGTGTTTTGAAACTGCACACACTGTGGCTGGTATGTTTAGTTAATTTTTTAATACTTACACTTCCAATCATAACTTTATTAATCGACGTTTGAGTATTCTTTCGAACTGAAGCGCTGCTTGTTTTCTCAATAATTGTGATATCATCACGTGCCGCCAATAAATCACTAATATCAACCTCGGGTACTTTAGTCATTGAAGCTGCATGTTTCTTATAAATATCCTGAATCGTAGCTTCTTTGCCTTTCATTCGTTCCGACCACTACAAAAAATTACAACAATCAATTAATCATTACGAATTCCTTACGAAAGTCTTACGAAAAAGAATTTCTTTAGAAGTTCAATGCCCAGCTATAACTATTATAAATACACTATCAGATTATATGTTAGGTGATTTAATTAATTTCTCTATTCAAACTTTTATTAACATGCCCCCAAGCTAAATTCTTGCTCTATTTATTCGAATTATTGTCATATTAAATAATCAAATAATCAATATCGCTCATTTTATACTTTACGCATAGTAGTTTCTCTTATAGTTAGTAGAGAGCGAATAGTTTTTATTGTTTTAGATTTTATTACTTTCGGGTAAATACAATTATTATTCAAATATCCCGATTAAATTATAATACTATGAGGTATATAGGTACAATTTATTTTTTTCTAAGATTGTGTGAAATTTAATTTTTGAAATAAACTTACTTGAAAACCTTGAATTGTCACATCCAAACGTTTAATTAACATTTCTCGTCGTATCGTATATTCATCATGCAATTTTTGTTGCAATGCACTTAAATTTTCCCATTGTTTTTCCGATAAATGGCCATTAAATGCTGGTTTACCAACTAAATCATTTTTACATTTACTCCGTGTATCGCGGACTTTTGTTTCAACTTTTTGAAATAGTTGTGGTGCCGTTATATTTGGAGGAGGTTTATTAAATTGTAATGCAACTAATAAATTTTTTAAATCTCTTGCTGTATCAGTTTCATGCTTCAAAACAGAAAATAATTTTTGATGAAATTTTAAATTTAATCTTTCTCATGTGAAATATGAATTTAGTATTTATATCCAACATTTAGAATATTTAACTTACCAACGTTAAAGATAATTCGTTTTTATCATCTGAAGGGTTTGAAAATTTAATCATACGTGCTGCCATTAATTCACTTAGTAAATAATCTAGTAATAATAATTTATCATATTTGTTATTTAAACGATCGCTTAAATGTCCGGTCGTAAGACTTTCATAAGGACAGCCTATAAATTAAATAAAACCATTTTAACAAATACAAAAACTAATTATAAGTTACGAAGCATATTACCAATTTCTTTCAAGAACGAGCTCAACTCCATTAAAAATGCACTTGAATCGGCTGCTGTTTGTATTGGATTAACTTCTTCATCCAAATTATATAACGACTTTAATTCTTTTGATAAATAGCTAACTAATTTTGTATATTCGACATCTTTTGAACCACCTTTTATGGCTTTTTCTAAATTCTCAGGAACATTTAATTTCCCTGAGTATCTGGTAATGAAAATTCATAAAGTTAATTTGTTGAATAATAAACATACAACTTTACACGAGAGTAAAATAAAATTTACAAATTTGTATCAAAAGTGGTGTATTTATATTTGTTTCGAGTAATGACTCCTTATATAAAAAGCATAATATACTAAAACTATAAAACTTACTTAATATCACTCAGGGAATCGATTATATCGTTTTCCATTTTTAAATATAAGTCCGACTAAATTTATATGAAGGTTTATACAATGTTATTTTGATTTATTCCACTATATAATAAAAAATAAATTTTACAATATTGAACCGGTTGGAATAATCTAACCTATAAAAAATATGAACACATCTTAGGTGACATTCAATCCGAAATGAGTAGTATACATATAAATCCACTAGGTTGCATTAGAATCGACTAATGCCCTTTTTATACAAAGTATATAACATAGAATATACAACCTGATATCCAGAATATTTACTCTTAATCCAGCGTCCACATTTTAATCTATTTAGTTTTGGTTTTCGGGAGTTAAAACCTTAGAAATCATAAATTTGATTGTGCTCTTAACAAAATCTTAGGTACATAACTTACACATTCAAAAAGTCGCAAAAAAAAAATCATTTTATTTTTTAACGATTGGAACATTCTAATATATAGAATTAAAAAAATATAAAATCTGTTAAAAATTTTTTAAAGACTTTCTACAGACATGTACCTATTTTAAATAAATTTAAGGGTTTTTGGACAAACATTCATCCTTTTCGGAAAAACATGCTTCTATCGTTTTCTTAATGTAAAATTGCTCGATTTGTACACGATACTACTCTCAAATTTTTCAACACAAGACGGGACACAATATTATCGACAATAATACTAATTCCCAAACTCCTGGTTAGCATAAATTTATTACTGATTATTACTGCCAACCAACAGTTTCACAGAATTCATTATCAGCGTTTATTCGCTTCGCTTTTAGCACCGATATACTTATTTATACTTGAAAAAAACAGTTATGGTAAAATGGTTAGAAATAAAACTAAACAAGTTGTAAATATTATTTAATTCTTTTTTTTTTAAGATAAATAAAAATTTAAGACAAATGTTTTGACTTCTAATTTTCGTAAAATGCACATTTTTTTGTTTTCATAAATATTATTGTTTGTAAACTTTATAAAAATTTAAAAAATTAGTTTTATAATAATTATTATATTTTGTTGTTATTTTTTCATTTTTTTGTTGTTTATTTTGCTTTAATTAAACGAGATTCAAATTAGAAAAACTACATAACAGTGACAGATAGAAAATGATTATGTATGAAAAAAATAAAAATGATTATGATTATGTAAAAAATAAATACAAATATTTCAAAAATCAACTTTCTACACGAATTATTATTATAAATTAATGAAAAGTCGGCAATAAAATAAACAAGAATTTTTATAATCCGCCACTGAAATGTTATTTTCATGTAAAAGAAATAAATAAACCAAAATAAAATTAGCAAATATGTGACCAATTTTTACTCTTGCTGAACCTTTTTGATTCAAAAATTGCATACAGTCATGATTCAGGGGATATTTTTTACGCGACGTCAGTCATTAAATATAATTTTATCGATAGCTAATTTGCCATTAATCGAAAATACTTGCAAATTGTAGGCCTGCTCTATTAGAACAATAATTACATTAAAAAATGCTCGCCTATTACCTTAAAAATTATAGTGAACTTATCTAAACCATCAAATTTTTTCTACGTAGTTCCAAATCTCTTGTTTTAAAACAAATAATAATTATAAATGGCGCAAAATGAATGTTACGAATTATTCAATCTAGCCACGAACCAAATTCTTCAAAACTTTCGAAAATTAATGGTACACTTAGTTGTACTGTAAAAGCTAATATTTGGAGGTAAGGCATCTTATTTCCTAAACCAGAGCATATAATAAGGGATTTAATGATATCAAAATATTTTAAACGATTTAATGATATCAAATAAACGAGGAATCGCGTTCATTGGACCACCTAAATTTTAGAGCATTTGTGACAATAAATATAAATAGTCCAAGAAATTTTTCCCAAATTAAAACAATATACGTAATCAAATTTAAGGTAAATTATTTGACATTTGAAAAAGTATAGGTAAAATAAAAATAAATAGAAAAATTGAATTTTTAAATAAAAAATAATGCAAGATTAAATCCTTAACTTTTATTCTGCACCACTCTGTATAATATGTTGTATAGTTTCCCTTATGTATCCCCCTACTTGTCATATCCAACTAACTATACATGACACATCCGAAAACAATAAACAAAATTCTAAAATAAATATATTAAGTACAAATGGTTATTTTTTTTATACTCTTTTCTTTCTCTGCATAAAAAAAAATAATATATATATATAATTTTCACAAAATAATGTGAAAAAAAATTTTTGTTAATTAGTCAAAAATAATAAAAAAAAAAACGAAAAATTGTTTAAATAAAATACAACTTATTTAAAACCACGCCAAAATTATTTACAATTATATATAAATATTTTTTTTTATATATGTATAAATAATAAAAAATCATACAATCAATTATTAATTAATTAATATTTATAAAATAATTATTATATTCATCAAGTGATAATAATAAGAATAATAATCATATATAAGACACAATTGTCATTAACAAACTTTTTATTATTTTTTTAATACATTTTTTTTAAATAAATTATCCAATTAAATAGAATTATAAACCATACAGAGTTATTGAGATTAAACGATCAGCACTGTCATACTCATAAAATAGAGTTCTTTGTAATATATTCTGTAAAATTTTTTAATATTTTAGTTTTTGATACATACAAAAAATTTAATTAATACATACTCTGGTCAAATCATGAAAGACAGTAATAAGTGGTCATTTACGAAGTATACTCCGAAACAAAAAATCAGACACCTTTCATACCTATTTAAAATTTATTATAAAAAACACATTTTTTATTATGTATTAAGTTTTATACCGAATAATATTCTTTAGTTAAGTAAAATATTAATTTTAAATAAGCATGAATTCAGATCGTCGCATTTTTTTTACCAAGTATACATAACTTTTACCTAAAAAATTAACCTTAGTTAGGTTAGTTAATAAAAAAATAATTAAAATTATTGTATGTTAAAAATTCGAACGTAAATATCTTTATAAATGATAAAATTTTCAATTTTCCTACTATTTCTCAAAATTAAATAATATTAGTGTCAATTTACATATAATTATGGGTTTAAATATCAATAAATCAATCAATAACATAATAAAATTTTCAAGTGCTTTGCTTCACATTAGTGCTCGAATAACCTTAAAAACGCTCTGAATGACCAAATATTCTCTTTTTTTAATAAGTCAATTTGTTTAAAAATAAATTATATTGTTTAAAAATATTTAATAAAATATCTATACATTTATTAATTTTATTTTTTAATTGACCTTAAAATATTTTTTATTCAAAATTCATAAAAATATTCAAAATTTTTATTTTTTTAATACTGTTTATTATTTTATTTTTATTTTTGTAATAAAATTTTTAAATACTGAATGGTTTTAAAACACCATTTAAAAACAATTTTAACTTAATTTATTAAAAATTAATTCTTATTTTCTATCAATAAATAAATATGTCTAAAATAATTGATTCAAACGATTATCGATAAAATTGTATATAAATAATTTTTTTTCTTTAAATAATTAAAATTAATACTAAAAAAACAAGATATTTTATTATCTTAAAATGAAAATATTAATCAAATCGGTAATGTGTTTAGGTAACTTATTAACTGACCTGCAGAAAAAATGTTTAGAAATTCGAGGTTAAAAGAAAAAATCGAAGAATAATTTTTTCAAAAAAACTTTTTGACTTAATAAATGTATAGATAATTTCGAAAATTTTTTTAGAAACTAATTATTATTGTTCAATTGTACACAATATTTTTACAATTTTCTTTGTAACTTGTATATCAAGATTTCTCTACTTTTTTTTTCGATTATCGATTAGAATAAAAATTCTACTAATTTCCCTGTGAGTCATGTTGTTTAATTTGAAAGATATGGTATTTACAGTCTGATAATTAATATTTTATAAATACATTATTTTAAGAATGTACTTCTGTAATCATTTTAATAGCTTAATAATCGCTTTGTATTTTAGATACAAATTACAAATGTTATCTTAATAAGCAATAACCATTTTTATAATATTTCCATACCAAGTGGATTACTTAGTTTGGAATTTTGTACAAAATTTAGTGAAGGAAGCATAACTGTTTTAAATATTTTAACTTGACAAATCACAATTCGTAAAAACAAACTTTTCCTAATTTTTATGTACGTTGTAAGAAGAAGAACTAGTTGAAGCGCTTCAACATGATCCTATAATTAATTTTTCCAAAAATGCTAACTTTTTGTAATTTTTTAGAGTTTTTTTTATTTAAATTTTATAAGCATTAAAAATCACCAAAAAATATTTATTTTTGAATTTCCTAGAGTATATAATATTTAAAAAATATGAAAGTAACACTTTTTTACCTTAAATAGCTAGTTTTTGAGATATGGCTTAAAATCTATCCGGCATATTGCTCTCTGACTGTCATTCTATATAAAAGCTATATAAAAACTAAGCATCCAATCGTTCGATAGATGTGATTATTGTAATTTTTGGGAAAAAATTACCTTATAAACCGGGATTATAAGTTAAATTTTTATTTTGATCAATAAATTTCAAAAATAAGGTTTAACATTTTGGATGCTTAGTTTTTGAGATATGACCTAAGATCCTACAAGGAAAGCGAAATATCGATGACATTTCCTAGGATATTTCAGAAACTAATCGATCAATGGTACAATAAATATTATTATTGTGTTGTTTAGACCTTAATTACCCTAAAAAAACCCAAAAACATTTTTAGTTTTTGATTTTTTTGTAATTTAAATGCCTCATAAATTCGAAAAAAAAAACTGTAAATTAAGAAAATACATTGTTTTGTTCAATAAAATTCAATATAGTATGAAGTTATTGCAATTAGGAAAAGTAATTTTATTCTTATCTTTTAACAATCGAAATTTTTCTCCAAATATTATTTACAGAGTAATTACGATTAGTAATGATGATAACAATTTTAAAACAACATTGACACGAGACTTAAAAATTTATATTCCATGGAATTTTAAAAAAATGGTTAAAACTGTAAAATTTTTAAGATACATCCTTTATGATATTACTCCATATACTTTTCTCCCAAAAATATAACTATCGACGTACTAATTTCTTTTAATTGGTGCAAAATATCGCCATAACCCAATCTGGGAAAATTTCGTAAAGATTCCGTAGTACTTTTGTATTCTAAATTCTTCTTTAAATATTATTTACGTACCTTTTTTTATAAATAAAAATTCTAACAATCATATCAATATTAATAAACTTGATTGATTGATTAATTATTAATAAATAATAATCACTATCTATGTGTAAATGTATATGTTGTTGATCGTATTTTGTAATAAATATTGCGTCTTGCACATAGCTTATTGCGCTAATAACCATTCTCTAGCTATCGTAACTTGAACTATTATGATGATCTGCTTGTGGGGAAGGGGGTGTTGATAAATTTGAACTGTTATTACTTGCTATTGAATGACGTGGACTCGTTCGTTCAGGCTAGAAAAAAAAACAAATTAAGGGCTAGCGCACACCATCGAACAGTACTATAAGAAAATCTGATCATACATTAGACAAAAATTTTAAGCAAGCGCATATCATCGTACGTATGCGAACGAACCACAATGAACCAATGAACTTTCAAATATTTTAAAATCATTAATTACTTTTTTTAACCAAGAGATAATGACCTACTTCAGATAACATCGTAAGATATTCTGATGCTAGGCGCACACGATAAGATTCTGATCAGAAAATTCGATGTCTTATGCAGAATTCTTACCGTGTGCGGGGTCTAATATAAAATACATGTTAATAGTTACATCAGATTCTCTGATCAGAAAATCTGATGACGCTGGATCTAAATAATAAAAAGGAATAATTGCCCAGCTAATTTACTATGATTATATAGTATAATAAAGTTTATGGTTTACCCGCCTGTCTGCAATTTGCACAGAATTTACGGAAATTGTTGAACAAATGCTCTGTTCTTTATTATACTATATAATCATAGTAATTTAACAGGGCAATTATTCCTTTTTATTCTTTAGGTCCAGCGCCATCAGATTTTCTGGCCAGAAAATCTGATGTAATCTAATGTCTTATTTATGTTTGAATTCTTATCATGAATCTCCTATAATTAGTCAATCATAACTTAACTTTCTACATGTGAGTCATTATAAGTTCGCTGGTTTGATATTAATTACTTACCTTCATGTTATCATGAAGTGATATAAGACTAGAAGTTCGATCTCCACCAACACCACCTCGACTATGTGAAGATTTTGCAGTACCCGTGGAAGACGGTGGACCATGTGACGTTGTTGATGATGAACCAATACCACCAGAACCTCCTCCATTATAAGCAGTTGGGGGTGGCGCGGGAGGTTGCAGTGGTCTGGGTTTTGGAGGTAATGGTGCCGATTTTGTAGGCTTTCATTGAAACACAATTTATACGCATTAAAAATTCATCCTTAATTTTGTAAAAATAATCGTACTAACAAAGCTTCTCATTCAATCTGGATTTAATCAAACTGGTGATTTTTATTTATGCAAAAGTGGTCATAGAAATTGCATTTTTATAAAATTGAAAATATTTTCTTACCCTATGTATTGAATGTTGTGATATATATGAGGACGGTTGTTGCTGCTGTTGCTGTTGGATGCTGGTAGGACCCGGAGCTGGACCTGCAGTCTCTACAGTAGTAGTTAAGTCAATTAACCGTTGAATTTGGATACCATCACCAGGACCCATATGTGAAATATGATTAAAGTTCGTTGGTGCTGATATTAATTTAGAACGACGATCCAATCTATAAATAAAATATATAATCGAAACAAAATTTTTAACAATCTTAATATTTATCTAACTTACATTCGTTGCGTGCGATTTCCTTCACGCATTGAAAATCGACGTGTTGGCCTTTGAATTCTGTCATACGTGTTAATATTAAGTAAACCATCTGAAAATTCGAAAGTAAATTTATGCATTAGTTTAGATTAAAAAATACGTGAATTTATAATATTTTCAAGTTAATTGAATGTAAATCTCTTAGAATTTCTTTATTCAATATTAAAGAAAATTTTTGCATATAATATATTTTAAAAATGAATAATACTTACGTTGGTGACTATTCCCTAACTGAATTACATTTGGTAATTCATTGACTAAACAATTAACAAGAAAACCTTTTGAATCCAATGGTTTTGCACGTTTAACATTTAACGTTTGAACCCATTCACCGGTATTTACATTAAAAAAATCTAAATGTGTTTCACTAAATACCAATAAGAAACCATCATTGTGACCTTGAAAATGAATATTAAATTTAATAAAAGAAAAATATTGATAGATTCAGAATATAAGGCAATACATACAAACTGCATGTGGTACAGCTGGATACATAATTTCAGTTTCACGGCTTTTACGCCCACTAGCATCTACATAAACAGCCAATGTTCTAAATACTAATAATGTTTCACCACGTGATAATTCTATGGCACATAATGCATCGCAACCACTATATTGTAGGAATGCACGTAATTGATTTTCCGGATGAATTAAAGCTAGAAAAAATTTAATTGAAATCAACTTTGTATTATATACATAATTAAACAAACTATCATTCGATCATCTAGACTAGTATCATATTTTCCCTAAGTGCGAAACAAACAAAAAATAATATAGTTTTGAGTGTAGCTCAATTGGCTGAATCCATAACCACTATAGACAGTGCAATAGTCTAAAGACTACTTTTCCTGAGTAAAATTATAATTCCATGATGTTCTAATGGATTATTTTGCAAAATTTTTAAGATTTACTTGCTTTCCTTTTTTAATAGCATACTATTTCCATTTGAATTTTCGCCCTTTACTTTTTATACTCGACATGTATACAGTAGCTGTGTGTGTCAGAAAAAAGCGATTGCTATCGCTGAGAAACGAACAGCGCTATAACAATCCGCCAATTCGGTTTTTTTTTTTTTGAAATCAATTTATAACTGTCTAACTGACAGTCTAATATCTATATGTAAAAAGTAAATGATATTATTGTTGTTTTATTCACGGTTTTGTGTAATAATAATGACAGCCGAAAATATATTGAGATGTATGTTAATGACATTGATGACATTTAAAAACACAGATATAATTACAAACATATATTAGGTTAGGTTGAATGTGAAACCTGCTGAAGTTAACTTAGCGTCCTAGAGGAAAATATCTATTTTAGCAGTTGCCGCTTAATAATAGCCATTTTAGTTTCAAGCGCTTAAAATCGCCTTTTTCTGCCAAACACAGCCCTGTCATACTACATTAATTCAAGTCTAAAGTTATTTTTAATTTTATTTTATGTCACTTTTCAACTACTAAGGTCATACAGTGACTACAGTATGTATTCAAAAGTTTTTAATGCTAGAAAATATTGAATATTGAAAATATCCGTCCATTACCAAGGTAACTCAAAAACGAAAAGAGATGACAAGTTGAAATGTTGGTGACGTATTCTAAATATAAAAAAGAAGTTTAAGTTCGTTAATAAGCAAAATCGTTCCATTGGGCCCAATGGATCCATAAGCCAACTTTTAAACCATTTAAGATACAAGAAAAATTCAAAGACAAACAATGTTTGTTTTCTGAAAAGAAACAACTTTTGTTTGAAACATTTATTACTAAATGTTTGAATTCGCCACAATAGTTCAAACATTGATACTTAACCATATGCCGAGTATGTAAACAATTAACTCTGTTAGTTATAAAATGAAGTTACTAGTCTGAAATTAAGTCTTAAGATAAACGGGGGTTGAAAAGAATCCTAACTTCTGAGAAATGGATTGCGCTCAATATTCAAATGTTTAGTGTACCGTTAAAATAAATAAAATAAAAAGAACTTTAAAAGCACTTACGCATAGGATTTTGTTCCATTAAAATTGAATAAACTGAAAATCCAGTTTGATATCCAACACATAATCGTCCATCTGATAGTATTTGTAACGATTGTACTATTGTTGTGAAATTAATTTCTCTAAGTCGTCGATGTCGTGATTTTGTGCGTGTAATTTCATAAATTATAATTTGTGACGCATTCTACAAAATTTAATTCATTATTTTAAACGTATAATTGATTTCATTAATGTATTAAAATTAAATATTAACCTGTTTTTTTGTAGCCACACATAAACAATACAATGATTGTGTCGATGGTGATCTTGACATAATTGGGCCAGCTGTTAATGTTATACAACCTTTACTTTCAGCCACTTTTATCCATTCAACATCAGCACCGTCTAATGCACGAACTGGTACTAAACGTACATGACGTTGTTTACCACTAACAACAACAATTAATTGTTCATCGGCAATGTACCAAAGTTCATAAATTTTTTTACTTTCACCAACTTTAGCAATTTCTGTATAAAAATAAATAAATAAATAATATTTAGTATGTTTTTAGAATGGTGATTTTATTCAAAAAGATTACTGCTCTACGGCCAAACCGTTTTAAATATCGTAATAGTCGATAAATTTTTAGCAGTATACAAATAGTCGGAAAATATAGTTAATGGTGCAAGTAATTAAAAAAAATCGAACCGGCGGAGTCCCGGAAGGGAGGTGGGGCTGTTAATATAAACGGGATATTCTTTTCGATCGAGTTTTGACTTACCACTATGATCTAAATCCACACAAAATAAACCTTCTTCGGCACCAATAACAAGACGATCTGAATCAATTATTATACCCGACATAGCATTCTTCGTAATACTAACTGTATTATCTAATAATTCTCTAGCATGGAAGATCTGTAACAGCATTATGAATATTTTTTTATTAAAATTACGAAAATTTTAATTGAATAACCAATATTTTATAAAGTATTTCAAACTTACACATGTATTTGGAAGATTATTACGTTTAAGAATACGATGCAATTCAGTTAACGCGACCACCCATTTAGTTTTCTCATTTTCTGTGTCAGCTAACATTAATGTATGATTTTTAGGACCTGGGGCTTCAATTAACGATGTTGTTATCTGTAAAAAATTAATTAAATGAATTTATCTGTATAAAGTAGTTGATTTAAACTGTAATTTTTCTACTTAAAGGTTAAAATATGTTATAAAATTTCAAACTCCACACAATGATTAGTTAGTTTATAATAAATAGTTTATAATATGGAATCAAATCCACAAAAAAACCAAAAAAATTTGCTGTGTTTATGCTTTTTCTGGGGTAATTTAAGTTTAAAAATAAAATTTATATTACGATTGGACTGCTAGTTTCTTATATATCACCTTAAACGGCTTCGGAATAACCGCTCTCCGGATATCACTTTAAGCGATATTTCAAAAACTATGCCCTCAATTGTTAGACCGAAATTTTGGAAATTTTTGGGTCAAAATTACCTTAAAAATTTATTAAATATAAAACAAACTTTGTTTTCGATTTTTTCAAAGTGGTGCCCCTTAAGAAAATTGAGAAACTTATTTCTCACCTTCCTATAAAACTATATTATATGGTTATTTAGATCTATAAATTTCAAAAATAATGTTTATTTAAGAGTTTGGTTCATAGTTTTTGAGAAATCTGACGAAATCCCATATCAAGAAAAAATAAATGTTAATCTTGCGTTGTTTAGACTCGTATTTCCTTGGAAATTTAAAAATAGAGAAAATTTTTATTTTTAATAATTTTTGTCTCAAAACAAATTTTTTATGATAAAAAAATAAAATTTTGTTTTTCGACAAAATCCAATATAAACTCGAGGCCAGGCGACACAACTCAGGTATTTAAAGTTCCGTCAAGCATTTTTTCTCAGAAATTAATAATGCTAGTGAGAAAATCATCAAATTACCCTAGTAAAGACACCCTGTAGAGTAGTTTCAAAATCTTTAGCTTTGCTTTGAATTTACTTATGACTAGAAAACTTTTACTATAAGATTAGCATTTCGATTTAAACGATTAGTGAAATATTACGCAAAATGTGAATCTCGTTACATGGTCAATATAAACTAGTTACAAATATTTAAACTTACCCTAAATATACACGGTATATCCTTTTTTGCGGCATGTATAACATCCGATTCTCGTACACCACTAACAGTAAACTCCGGATCTCGCATATCTAACACTTGTGATACCCATACACTGGGCAACGCATTACGATCCGGTGATATATCATACAGAAATAATTTAAAATCACACACAACAACAAATTGCCGTATCCAACCTTTTTTAACACCACCTTGTTTTGGTACTTTGACGTAACCTTCATACGCAGTACCAATTCCCCGTGTAGGATCGATACCTAACGGACGTTTAGTTTGATGTGCTGGTATGGGACATGTTGTTGGTAACTTATGACAACAAGCAGCGTGACAAGCTAATCCACATACTTCGCATACAACTCCTTGTCGGGCTAAACCAACCATTAAAGATGTACAATGACTACATTTTGTAGGTGCCGAAAATGTTCGTACTAAGAACTGATGAGTACGATGATGAATTTGACTTGATGGTGTACCCGGTATAATATGACTTCCGTGATGACTAGGTATTGATGGGGGATGTTGATGTTCCTAGAATTAATATTCAACGAAATTTTTTCAAACAAGCAACATTATTTATTTATTCGTCTAGTCACATATTAGCGTAATACAAGTTTTACATTTCTCTCATAAGAGTAAAATTTTAACTTAGTTTAGTTTTCAGTGTTTTTTTTCTGGGCCTAGGATTCGATGCACTACAGCATCCAGTTCTAGGTTTAATTTCTGGAGATCTCTTGGTTTTTTTCCCAATCAAAGATCAGATACTCAGAGATCACATATTTGTAAGATCTTTTACTTGGTAAAATTTTCAGTTTTAATTTTCGACATATACACAATCGAATTCGGGGCCATTGGTATGGGAGATCAGTGCGTTATCACTGAGGGTTATCACATTCCGTTCTTCAAAATTGCAATAAAACTAACATATATGTGAGAAAAATTAATAAAACACTATCATGTGACTAGACACATCCTCTACACGCCAATAAATGCTCACCAAACTTAATTCAGATAAATTTGATTTGGAACTAGTAATGGATAGAGCTCGATTATCTTCAATATCACCTTCTTCACTTTCAATGGAACCACCATGATATAGCATGGCTGCATTTGATTGTTGACCTGTGGTAGAGGACGATTGCTGTTGAGGTACAGTGATCGATTGTTGACTAGCACTCTTTTGATTACTTAAAAATTGATCCAAATATGACATTTGCGACGAAGGTCGTTCCAAAACTGTAAAATACATTCTTAATTAATCAATTATTTTTAATCGAAAACTAATTTTTAAATAAATCAACTCTCTAAGCTTTAAAATTTCAAAACTTTTTTAAAAAACACAAAAATAAAAATATATTATCACATCATTTGACTTTCATTATATAATTTTTTGCTACCACTTCTTGAATAGAGAAGATTATATAACCCAGGAAAATTAAATTACATCAGCTTGACATAATTTTTACATGCTTAAAATTTAATATATATATGAAATAGCGCTGTGGAGAATAAATAACATTTTTTTACTTTGCTTAGATATTTATTTCGGTAAATCCTTTGTTTTCAAGAAATATTTAAGAAATTCTTGGACTCTATTCTCCGTCCAATTTATCGTAAGCCATTTAGGTAGATGCGGAGTTTTTGTAAACATTTTTATCAAAAATATTAAACAATGTGTCTAAAATGCTAGCCTGTAAAAATTATGTCAGGGCAAAATGATTATTTTTCTTTGGTTAAAAATGATTTCACGTTATTGAAAAGTATAATGAAAGCAATTTTTCAAAAATATTTTTACATTGTTAAACATTGTAAAAAATTTTTAAATTAAAAACAAATGAACAACAAAATGGAACATAATTTTGTGTGATCTAAACATCTCATAATTTCATTAACAAAAAATAAAAATAAAAATTAATTATTAGTGATTTTTGAAAATATCAAAATGTAATGTTTCACTGCAAATAAATTAAAAAATACTTGTTTCTTTTAAAAGGAAATATATCATAACAGACAAACAAACAAACAAATTAATTAATCAAATGCAAATTAGCACTGAAATGAGGAAGCTTTTTCATTATCAGGAACAAAACAAAAGAAGTTATGCACAATTCAAAAATTTGAATTTTTAGCACTAATACAAGTCAAAAAGAATTAAACCGATAAAACCTAAATTCAATTTCTTTTAAAGGAATTACTTTTCTGTTAATAATCAATTTAAAGTACCTAGGGTTTATCGGTTTAGAAAATCAAATCACAAAATATTTATACGACATTCAAAATGATTTTTATGATACAAAATGAAAATAATGAAACCCTATTAAATGAAATATGATTTATTCTAGTTTACAAACGACTTTATCAAAGAGAATTAGATTGAAATTATCTATTTTGAATATTACAGTAGTATTTTATATTTACTTGAACAATGCAATATAAAAAATACAGGGTGTCAACGAAATCTCAACTCGTATTCATTTTATGAGTAACAAAAAAATTAATAAAATCGTATTGCATTTATTATTGCTTCGAAACAAAATCGATTTTACCTCGATTTTTATCGACGGTAGAAAATTATTTTCTTATGAAAGAAAAACAACTGAAAATGTTACAAAAATATACCTGGATTAAAAATCCCAGATCAAGTACATTTTTTTATATAGATATTTTCGATTTTAACAAAAGAACCACACTTTAAGGCAATTAATATCGGTGAATCTCATACATTTTGTTTTGAAAAAACAAATTTTATGTTCCATAAAAACTGTCACAAATCCGTCATAGTTTCTTTTTCACTATTATATTATTTTTTCTATAAAAAAATATATATTTAACAATAGCTTGCTTTTACTATAAAATTTAATTTTTGATTCCATTGACACACGGTATATAAATTTTGAAAACACAGTAATTAAAAAAAGACCATACTGTATTTAACTTTGTAATCTTATCAACATCTAAATATCATTAATATAAATTCTCTTTGAATTAATGAAAATTATATTAAAAATTCTTAAATTTTATTGGCATGTCATTATTAATAAAATTAGCAACAAAAAAATGTTATGTATGTTTTTTTTAATGAGAGCGAATTATATAATGAATAGCAGAGAGTGGGGCCGTTACACAAAACGGACACTACACAAACGCAAAACAAAAACGAACCATCAGCGGGTCGCAGATTTCCATCCGTCACTCCAGACGTAGCAGCTTGCAGTGTTCAGTAATAATTTCAGTATATAAAATTTCATCTCAAATTTTGGTGGATTATATTAATTTTTTTTTTACTTAAATATTATAAGTACTTTAAATCTTAATAAGAACTTTTTGAGGAGTTTGTTCGAAAAATATCAATTTAAAACAATTATGTATTCTACATTCATTTAATCAAACGAGTTTTTTTTTTGGTTTAATATTGACGAAGGATTCAATGTTGTATGCGTAAAATCAATTTTATATGTAGGAATGAATGTTGAATCAACAACCCCAAAGGAAGAAGCCTGGCGTCAGCAAAACTGGTGATCATTTTAATATCACAAATCTTCCAAATTTAGGAAGCCAAAATTGAAGAAAATTTTATATATATATATATATATATATATATATATATATATATATATATATATATATATATATATATATATATATATATTTTTTTTTTTTTTTTTTTTTTTTCTGTTTCATGTAATCAATTGTACCGCTTCAAATAAACTATTCGTAAAAACAGAAAATTTTTTCATTTCTACAAAATGAAAGCCTATTTAAATTGCGGCATTACTCTTACCCCTATATTGTATACCACTTAATATGTCACAAAATTAATGAAAAAACAATATCAAAGAATGTTCCATCGCTCATTACGACCTTTTTCCAATAATAAATTGCTAAGTATAATTACGCAGCCGCTAATTACTTGATTTTCCTATTTCAAAATCTTTAGAGTTAAAATCTAACGTATTTTATAGATAAGCTAATAATTTTGAATAACTTACGGGTAATAGAAAATGCATGAAAATAATTGACTGATTTGTGTGAAAAATTGTATTAATGATGTTAGCAACTTTCTTGTATAATTCATATAACATTGTAGGCTGGTTTACAGTATGAAACTTGCTGACTGGATTGAATGAAATGACTAAGGGGGTATGATTAAATGCACTTGCTTTTCGATTGTAGAATACATAATGTGTTTTTAAAAATAAAAACTAACACAAAATCAAAGAATTTTGAGTAACAACGTAAAAATTTATTTCAATTTTAATATAAATTAACACACTAACTAAATAACAAATTTTTACACTAAAGATTAATAAAAAAAAATCGTGAAATGTATCAAAATTCACAGAATTTATAAATAGAGCTTGAACACAAGTAACATTAATCCCCAAATGCAGGAGGAGATACCGATGACTAAGGGCAATTGACGGAACCACGAACCCACTGTCAAGTTAAAATAAAAAAAAAAAAAACAAATATTCTACTAAAATCATCAACTAATAATTTAAAAATCATTATTAATTTAGTTTTAAGTGTGATTTTAATTTATAAATATGTAGTTTCAAAAAATTTCATTTCAACACAGATTCACCAACACATCAACATGAACAAATTAGCGGCAGCGGCTCGCTTTAAATCATACTTTAATTTGAAACACTACATTTATCAGAGTGTATGATTATTGATATTTAATAAAATTTTGGAGTTTTGTGTTTAGATAATTAAATATTTTAAAATTTGTGAGAACCTGCGATAATTTATCCCTCCAAATTATATTGTAACAGTTCATGTAACCATTTTTAGTCAGATTGATACCAAAAAATATTTTGGATGAAAATATGGAGTTCAACTAATTTGAATTTTATATAATATTACTAAAAAAAATATACATTTTTTGTAATAGCGCATTTAGTATAATTTAACAAATTCAAACTGGCAATAGTGTCCATCACATCAAGTCATTGATAAATACACCTCTAAAATTTGTATTTGACTTGATTGTCGTTAGTGTGACAACTTTTTCGGACTCCATAAAATTTTCGATTGCCTTCACAAGCTTGAAATCGACGGACATCTGTTTTTTGCTATTGTTATCGGAAGATTATTTAAAAACAGATGCAAAAACGATTTTCACATGTGGCAAATCGGGATGTCTTTTGTCCGACAACATCAAAATAGAAATTTTTAATTTTCAGGCTGTCGGACAACGGACATCTGGTTTGGTTACGTGAGGAACAAACTTGTTTTTATATTTGTTATTGAATGATCTTTTAACTACAATAACAAAAAAAAAGGATGTCTATTTGAGGTCTGAGGAGACAATCGAAAATTTTACGGGCTTTGAGAAAGAAAATGCCCCAATTTTGATAATTGTGAGAAGAGGAAAAAGTTATGACACTAAGTATAACTAATTATACCAATTTTTTGAAATGTATTTGATATGATGTTCAGATGTTCAGAAAAAAAGTGATTTTTTTTCTTGAAAGAGTTCGATTTCCTTTTATAGAATCGTTCTGACTACAAACAGTTTATTCAACTATAAATAAATGAATGGTTTATTCTCACCCCAAATTTGGGGCCACATTTTTTCAATTGAAAATAAATAATGCTCAAAATTAATATTTCTAAAAGTAAAACAATAATCAAAAAATAGCTTACATCCTTCTCCAGAATCTAAACGGTTTTGTAATTCCTTTAACTGCAATTCCTTATTCTTAACATCCTCGGCCAAATTATTAAATTGTTGACGGAATTCTCGTAGTTCTCTAAAAAATTAAAAATTTATTTGAAACAAATTTTAACGTATAGAAATTTAAACGTACTTTTGTGCAGCAATTAATTCTGATCGAGTTGTTGATAATTCTTCATTAATAGCTTGTTTAGCTTGAATCTCACTTTGTAAACTACTTTGTAAATTTAATAATTCCATTTTATCCAATTTTTGTGATCGTCGATTTCGCCAATTTTTATCAGCTGATCCTGATTGTAATGAAACACCTAAAATATTATTATCATGGCCATAAACCGCTGTAACCATCTCCAGAAAATAAGTCTTTACCTGTATGTTTTAAGTATTCAAGTTCTTCAGTCATTTTGGTTGCTAATGCTTGTAAATATCCTCGAGCATCTTTTTCGTCGTTTACCCATTGAATAATTTCGGTAATTTGATGTTCCCATTGTACAATTGCATCTTTTTTACTTCGCAAATCTTCATATTCGGTTTCTAATTGATGTCGTTCATTTTGTACCCGATTCATTGTTTCTTTTAACTAAAAATTAATCAAAAATATACAATATTATAAAAGTAAATGAAATACAGTAAGTATTAATAATTTTATGTCAAAAATAAACAATGAAAAAAAATTTGAATAAAATAAATACAAATAGTACACGTACTTCAGTTTCCAACATATCACGATGATTCTCAACTTCGTGTAATTGCTCTCGAAGCCCCGATATTTCAATATTATATCGAGCTTGCTGCTGTGCTAAATTCTCATTATATTGAACCTATCAAAAAGTAAATTAAAATATACAAGCTTAAACTTTTGAATAGATCACGTTTTTAACATACCTCCAACCTTTCAACTTCCGCTTGTAGCCTTGATACTTCTTGAACAGCAACATTATTACCCACTGACGACAAACCATCTGAATTTCGAGTAGATGCCCTTAATCGATCATTTTCTGCTTGAGCTTGTTGACAGTAGTCCTCTGATCGCTCACGTAGTTTACGTTCACGAACAGTTTCAGCCAACGCATCATCCAAACTAATTTGCAATTCACGTCGAGCTTTTTCAGCTTTGCGTATATCAGCACGTAACCCATCAATTTTAGCCATTGCCGCTTCAACTTCTTCCTCTTTATCACGTACTTGTCTAGATAATTTTTGTTTTTGTTGTCGCAGCTCGGATAACCGGTCCGTAACCTCTGTATATTCAGCCATTGCTAATTTACGTTGTGTTAACGCATCACGTAATTCTTTGTCTTGAATTTTTAATTTTTCTTGTAAATCAATTTTCTCTTTAACCAATTCCTCTTTCTCTTGCTTTAATATTCGAACTAATTTTTCTAAATCTTTCATATTAACCGACTCAAAACTATCATTACCAGTTGTAACATCACGCGTAACATTTGATTCTGAACGTAATTGTATTAACTTCGATTCTAATTCTGAATTGCGTTTTGTTAATGTGTTTATTTCATCTTGTAATTTTCGAGTACCGTCTGGTGAACTTTTCTTTTCAATTTCCGAATTTGAATTTTGTGATAATACTAAACTTTTTACTTCAGCTAAATTCTTAATAAGACTTTGATTTTCTAATTCTAAATGTTCTAATTGTTTTTCACTGATATTTGTTGTTGCGAATTTTTTTGATATGGATCTTCCTAAATCGGACATACAACTACCTTGTGTAAATGAAAATCCAATAAATGGTAAATGAAGACCTGTAAATGCAGAATTGGCTGTTGGTGGTACAGCATCTGAAATTCGTACTTCTGTTTCATCTACATCAAAATTTGAAGTATCTGTTGGACTGGACACCTAGAGACAAATTAAGAATATCGAAGAAAGTTATATTTAAAAAAAAAATATAAATAATTTTTTAATTCTTACCTCAGGGATATATGGTGCTGTACTGTTTCGAATTTCATCCCAGTTAACACCATTAAACCATGGATGATTCTAAAATATGAATAATTTTATAAACAAGAATGATTTATGTTTAGCAGTGTTTCCTATAGTGGTAAATTAACTCAAACACATTAAAATATTTTTTTTCACGAAAAATTTTGAAAAGATTGAAAAACAGAGGTCCGTTTTTGCATTTAACTCATTAATCAGGAATGTCACGAAATTTTGTTTAATACAAAATAGAAGTGAATTATATAGGTAAAAATAATTGTGTAAAAAAAATCTTTGTTAGGCTGGAAGATAGTGATAAATTTAACTCAAATTCGTTCCTAATCTTGTTTTTTTCATGCTAAGATTTCAGCGCCATAGTATCAAAAATTTAAATCACTCATAATTACACTAAGCTGATTATTTCCATAGACTACAAAAATGTGATTTATTATTTTAATATATTATACACTATTATGACGCTTCATCTATAATAAATTTTATGCCCTTGGTATGCAATTGTAAATACTTATTATATTTACAGGTATTTAGAGTTTTGTATTAACATGAATATCCAAAAATAATTAATGGATCTGAATAAAAATGAAAGTTTTTTAATTATTTTACCTTAAAATCGTCAACACCATTTTGTCCAAGACGATACTCTGAACTACATATTAAACGTTGTATTAAATCTTTAGCATTATCTGATACATCAAAACAAGGATCGTTCGGTAAATCAAAACAATTTTTATGGCTCATAATTTTACCATAAGTTTCTACTAAACTTTCTGCATAGAATGGTGTCTCACCATACAACATTTCATACATACATACACCCAATGACCACCAATCACATTCGGGACCGTAACGACCTTGACCATCTTCCATAGCACGTAATATTTCTGGTGATATATAATCTGGTGTTCCAACAGCGACATTTGATTGCACAGTACCATCTTCCATTAATTTTAAACAACTACCAAAATCTGCTAAACGTATATGACCATTTGCATCGAGCAAAACGTTGTCAGGTTTTATATCCCTAAAAAATTTAATGAGAATTAATACAATCAAAAGTAAATTTTTTTTAATACTGTTTACCTGTGAACGTAATGCAAATCATGTATTGAACTAATTGCAAGAATCATTTCGACAATATAAAATTTTGCCATTTCTTCAGGTAAACGATCTTCAAACTTACTAAGTAACGTTAATAAATCCCCACCACAATAATAATCCATGACTAGATACTGAATTAAAAAAATAAAATATATTTAATATATTTGCTGTTGGGAATCAAGTATTTATGAACAAATTCATCATATTTCAATATCAAATATAACGATTTTTTAGGAAAATTAAATAATTATTACAGTAAATATAAATTAAAAAGATAATAGCAACGAGTAAACTAAGACTTGGAGGTTTTTTCGTGTCTTGGAATATCACTTCTATGTATAAGAGTACACAATAGAAAGACGCCAACCTATCGGTAAAGCTTTCTCTTAAAAAAATATCAAACTTTTTTAGTTAATTCAACGAAAGGCTCACATAAAGTCTGCTTGATAATTGAAATAAAGATAGTTGCAAATTTTTACTACATGATAAATGCATCATTTTAGAGTGAGAAGAGGAATTTGAGAATATCAATCAATCATTGATTTAAAAAAAAAAATGTTTAATATTTTTTGCTGAACGTTATAGCAAAAAAAAAAAATTTTGGTGCTATCGAAAGTACAATCTAATACATACCAAATTATTTTCATCCTGAAATGCATAATGTAAATTTGTAATCCAACGACGATCACCATATACCAAAACATCACGTTCTTCTTTAAAGCATGCAGTTTCAGCCCGTTTCAACATTTCCCATTTATTTAAAATTTTCATTGCATACACTTTTTCAGATGTTTTCATTTTAACAACACACACTTCACCAAAAGCACCACGACCAATTACTTTGATAATTTCAAAATCTTCGCGGCTTAATCGTAATGTTTTTATAAATTGTGCTATTGGTTTTACTGTAATAGAAAAAATGCACATAAAAATGTAGACGCTTACACAAAAATTTAGAAAGATTAAACAAGTCTAATAAGATATTAAATTATTTATGCTGATAGTAACATGGTAGCAATCTTGTATATTTTTATAAAATAAACTTGTAAGACTGTTAGAAATTTTTGCATTTTTAATCCTACTTTTTTCAATTGTAAATAGTATTATGCAATATATATTACAAATACATTAACTAATAGAATGAAGCTGTGAAATTAACTAATATGTGGATAAAAATCCCTTGACCATGATTTTTTAAAGTTTTCAAATCAATTAGAAAGTTATACACAAAAAATTGAAAGTAATTCGGACAATTTCTAATTTAGTAAATATATCTTTATATATTTTATTTTAATTAAAATTTTGTTATAATTATTTATTATTAATCTGTGAAAAGTTTCAGAAAAGAATCAGGCAAAAACTGTTCTCAGGGAGTTTCTAAAAACATGGAAAATTTTTATTATTTACAAAAAAATATTCTAATAAATAATTCCTATTTTTAAAAATACTGATAATAAAATTAACAGACAAAAATTAAGAAAAATACTTTATAAAACAGTGAATCCGAAAATTGAAACTGTAGTTAAATATTCAATAAATTGTTACAAAATATTTTTTTTAAAATTGTATATCGATACATATGTTTACTCCGAAATCATATTTGCCATGGAAAATTAATATTTGCTCAATGATAGTCTATTTTAGAAACACATTGAAATTACAGATAACTCTGTAACTCTGTAAATAGTAGAATTACAGAAAAATGAAAATACAAGGAATAACAACATAAAATGTATTTTAAAATTTTCTATTATATTTAGTAAGAAATTTAAAGTTTTGCGTTTCCGTCGACAACTCATTTTCTATATACCGCTTTTAATAAGACTTATCGACAGATTTTTCATTTGGTAAAGATATTCTGAAGACAACCTATCAAATTCTAAATGATTAGATTCGTTCACTTTGTACGACTCACATTTTTGAGCCGTACGGGGTGGACAAAATTTAACTTTTACAATTACCTTTGTAAAAATTTTGGAAATTTTTAAAATTAGTAAGTTGGATAAATTCTTATATTTTTCAATTCAATGTAGTAGATTTTATGAAAATTTACTATCCTTAAATTAATCCTTTAGGAGGACAAATTCTAACAATTTTCATTCAACAGAAATGTTTGCGAATCGTCTGGCAACCGAAATTTGACAGAATGTTTACAAATCGTCTAACAACGGAAACAGAACAGAAATCGATTTTACAGCAACTAAGAGCGTGAAAAAAAATTTACTATCGAAAAGGTTAAAAAGATTAATAAATTGTTGTAATAGACTTATTCGAGCCTTTATTTGTTAATTTTCTTCATGAAAACAATTAAAAAATTTTGTTTACCCCAATCTATAAAATGTGAAACAGTAGTCTCGCGTCTCAAACTTGAATTACAGCATTCCGTGTAAAGCACCAATAAGACATCCACTAACGCATCAATACTTAAACATTGATCCGGTGGTCCACCAACAATTAATTTTTCCAAATGTATCATACGTTGTTCAAGCGTCATATTGGCTAATTCTTGTAATTGTCGTTCATCCGCATTACCAATAATCGGCGGATGATGATGGGGATGCATCATCGAGTCACCCATTTTATTCATACCTGTTAATACCATTAAAATTGTACGTAAGCTTGAATTACGTCTTGATTAACATTCTTGCAAGCGGTTTTAGGTGACATCTGAAATAAGAACAACATTATTTTACTGCATTTAAAATCTCAGTTGTTTTTTTTTTTTCAATAATAGAAAATTTATTTATTTTTTATTTGGGGCTGGATTACGTTAAGAATAAAATGCAAATCAAAGATAATCAATGAAATTATAGCATGCACAAGAATTTAAACATTTTCTGACAGTGTTAATTTAGAAGCTTAGGATCATCCTAAAAATCCAGAAAGAACCCGTAGCCTAAAAATATGTAAGCCATAGAATCTTTTTTATTAGCTTTTTTAAAAACTCATGCAATTAAGCTACTATTTTAGTATTTAAATTTACTTTATTTGCCTTACTATTATTGTTCAGGAAATAGGTAAAATTGCGTTAAAAAATTTATAATGAATATTTTGCTGTCTACGAATCAATCGATTTACTTAACTGCGTCAATTAGTCATTTTCAATTTATTAATATGCAGTAAAAATGGGTAACAATTAAAACTAGTACATAACAATCATAAATTGTCAAATCGGATTTTATGTTTTATTTGCAATAATTAACCATTAATCTTACGTTTAATATGATTGCACATAATAATAATAAATTTTACAAGCTATGATTCATTGGCAAAAAAAAAACGATTATCCTATTCATATAAAGTTAATTAATTAATAACAAAATTATATTGATGCAATTAATTATATCTTTAAAAAAAAATTAGGCATTTAATAATATTTATTATACAAGTAATAATATATATATAGTTAACCTAAATTAATTAATGGAATTTATTAAAAGGGCTAATTACAATTAGAAAAAGCATGCTTTAAAGCCAAACATAATTTTTTAAAACTCACAATATTTACCTTTTTAAATAACTACATTAGATTTAGCGACTTTTAATTATTTGTTAAAAAAAAAAAGCTGGCAAAAATATTTTAAGATAAAATTAGTATCTGAAGACATCTATGCCCCCTACCAAAACTGTATTGATTATGAACTGAACAGTTTACACCTTATAATACACGAAAGAATTTTTTTATCGAAATACTATATTTTGTGGCACTATTTTCTATTCAAAAAATCTATTGGTTGGCCTCTAATTATAATGAATTTTTTTAATCAATCGATTGGTAATTAATTGTTTTTATTTTTATCATCATTATTAAGAAATCAAAATTATAGTGACCACAATAGTGACATCTGTTTGACAATTGTTTGACTAATTTTTTCATTTAATGCTATTTTAAAATAAGCAATATTCCAATGATATTATGGCCACACCTAATAGAAAATATCTAAATTTTTGATTGTTAAATGGATATAGCATGTACACATGCGCATAAAAGTTTTTATTAAAGTTTTTAAATATTTATCAAAATTTATATTTCACAGGTTTTTTTATTTATCTAATTATAAACTTTAGAAAAATTTTAAAAATATAAATTAATTTTATTTTCATAGTAAAAATAATTATTGGTAAAAGTAATTATTTTCATTTTACGGAAAGTACAAAATTTTATAAGTTTAAATTTTATCTCTTGTATGAATTTATAAATAATAAACAACTAATTAAAAGATTTTAATACATTAAAAAAATTAATTAGATATGAATTATTATTTAAAGATGAAATTTCAATAAAATATTTATTACTGATATTTACTGAAGTTTTTTTTTCGTATAAGTAATAAAAAAATCATTGATCATACACCATTGACGTACTAATATTTTTATACATTACTACAAAAACGCTGCGATGAATATTTTTTCTCGGAAGCCCTTTTGTCAATTTTTGTTTTATACTTTTTAAGATTTTATAAATTTTAAATAATTTTCAACACTTGTTTATAGAACAACAATCAGATAATATCTACTATTGAATGACATTTGCAATTTAGATATTGGGTAGAATAATTATTATTTTTATTAATTAATGTTTATATATTCATTTTATCGACTGAAACGTAACTTGACGAAGTTTTTCTGAAATAATTCGTAAATAAAAATCTAAAAGATGAAAACACGTGTCTCATTATTGCCGCCATGTCAATTTAATAGTGAAATAGAATTTTATAATCACTTGAATATATATTACATTATCAGGAATATATAGTTTTTGCTATATACTGCACGAATATTAATATTACGTCTTTCCATTTTTTATTTTATTTTAAGTCACTTTTCAACTTTTTTAACTACTAAAGTTATATAGTGACTACTGTGAGTATATTTTCAATCTACACAACAACAGTACACAGCAATCCTAGATGTTCACCTATCCATGTTCTCACTGTGTCTGTTTTTTCTTAACTTTGGTGATCGGTTGAGATCGGTAATTACGTTATGTCAGTGGGGGGACCTTTCCATTTTTTAAATAAATTTAATATAATTTATAGGTTAAGGTCTAACACCTAAATGAGATCATTTTAATTGAAAATAACCGACGTTGCCAAATGTTTTCTCTGATTTTACAGCCAGATTCAATTGGATAAAAATATCTATTATATAATTGTAAATAAATACCTTTTTCTATTATAAAGCATCAAAATATATGACTTCAAAAATTTTTTTAGTGCTTGTAGTTTGAAAATTGAGTAATGGTCAACTGACTTCCTTAAGTAATAAATAGTATTCTTACTAAATAATATTTTCAATTTGGATGAGGTCTGTAGATAATGCTGGAGAGAGATAGCAAGCGAGACGGCAAGTGCTGGAGAGAGATAAAGGAGAAACCTGGGAATCAAATACAAAGGAAATCATTACTTAAAATTTGTTTTTTATTAATTTAATAAATTTTAACAAATAATAGTTCTTAAAAGAAATTCAATAGGTGTTTTATTTTTCAAATAATACGATGTTCATTTCTTTCGAACAGTATATTAAAAAACATATTAATAAAAAGAACAATAACTATATTTTAACCTTGTTGATTTTATTGCAGACTGCACGAAACAAAAGTGAAATCGTTAATTACAATGAAAAGGTCTCTTCAGTCTCCATTTTTTTCTATCTAAGCAACCACGCCACTGTATATTTCAAGCATACTTTCACTTGTCTAAAATATGTACACCATTCTCTACCATAAATACAACATACATAATACAAAAACATCAACATTCTCTATGAATCTAACCCAAGTGGCCAAGAGTGGCTGGCTACCTGTGTTACACTTTTCGTGTTAAGTTACATAAAATGTTTGATATTTTTCATAATAATTCCAAATCAATAAAATATCATTTATATAAATAAAATGTTATTGCATTTATATCAATTGTGTTGTTATCATGTCTGACTGTTGTTGAATTAAAAAAATATAAATTTCTACACTGTTTTTGATGTAAATCCTGAATGTTTATACTTGAGAGAAAAACGAATGTTAGTTTATGTTTGATGTTTTCGTGAAAAATGTGGGTAATTATTGAAATTTATTATTTTATAAACAAGAAACGCTAATTGTTATATTGCAATGCTGTGCATTTAATTATTGAAAAATATAAATTTCATGACTAACAAAACATTGGTATGGATTGGATGAAAAGTATTTTTAGGTAAAATATTACGCTTTTTATATATTAAACAGTGGGAGTAAAATAATTAAAAAAATGTATTTCCTATAAACATTTATTTTTGATGCTAGTAGCTATTATGGTTTCCTGGATGAATAAATTTGACGTCGTTTTTTATCGAACTTGGCGTGATAAAACTAAAATTAAGATTATAATTTTTTTTGGATATGTAGCCTAAAAATATTACTGCATAAAGTTATTGGGGGTTATTGTCTAAAATCATTGAATTTTAATAAATTTTGTCATTCTAATTGTATATTTGTAGCAACAAAAGTTAAATTTTTTTAGACGATATTTTAATGATACTTTAAGTAGCCTAGAAAACAGAAAATGTTAATTTACGTTAGCTACATGTTTATCATTCAGGAAATCTTAATTGTTGCTAATTTAAGTCTGTATGTTAAAATATGAAGGCAAATCAAGCTCCTGTAACAATTCGATTATATTTGAGGGGAGATTACAATATCCGTTGCGCCTCGATTTGACGATTAATTTTTGTAAAACAAGCGAGTGTCATTACGAAACTTGACAAATGACTTGCTTTTTGTCAGTATCTTCAGTTCATGACTTAATATAATATATAGCAAACATGTTTTGATTTAGACACAATAAAACTATATTGTGGAAGACACTCAAATTTCAACTATTAATTCCCTAATGACTATTCCAACGAAGATAAATTTGAGTTATATTATGAAGACACAGATGCTTACTTTCCTTTTTTATTTTACATTTTATCACACCGGCAGATTAATATCTTTGTAGTTTTTATCATTACTAACAAAGTTAAAACTATTTAAGTTCTAGTATAAACCCAAAGATATATTGTCGTATATTAAACCTTTAAGCATGAAACGAACATCATTAATAAAGAAACGCCGTCTTTTTTAGATCCATTTTACCAACTTCAATTACATACAAAACGCACATCTTATTTCCAAATTGTTAAAAGTGAAGTTCAACTTTTTTGAATATTGTGATGGTTGTGAATAATTTTTGTAAAAATATGGCATCAGATCATCCAGCTAAAAAGAAAATACGCATTACAACTGATTCCGATAATGAAAATTCCGATGAGACTGATTTTACACGTGACGATTCAACAAATTTATTAAGTTTACAATTGTCGTTACCAACATCAGAAACGTCTTGTACAAAATTAGGCGAAGGCGAAAACGAACCCACATCTTCTTCATCGAATGAATCAACACGGCAATTTCAATTTGGAGCTAGCGCAAGTACAAACTTATATATCGAAAGTACTATTCGAAGAATATCATCTCCACATCGAAATTTTGATTTTAATCATATTTCTCAACCGTTATTCTCTCAATCGAAACCATGTGAATCAGCTGCAGAGACACAGACTGATGACAATCGTCTTCAGAATATTATTCCGGAGTTAAAGTTATTAGAGGAACATTTAATAAAACAATGTTTATGTGGTGTAAGTGAACAGACTTTACGAAAACCGTTTCAACCGCAGCTAAATGGGAGTCAACAGCGACTTATTACCCTAAGTGAATGGCCAATGTCGAAAATATTCCATTTTCTATCATGTTTACATTTACTGTTCGATGTTTATCTTAAACAAAACAATAAAGGTTTCGTGTGTCCACGCCTGCTTGAGGTATGCACAGCAATTGTACACGATGAGCATCATTTGATTGACCAAATATTTCAATTAGCTAGTGTTCAAAATAAAATCGTTAACTATTTAACAATACGTGTACTATCCAGTTACTTCATAATCGCTAAATCGAATGTTGATAGTATATTAGTTGATAACATTATCGGTTATTTAAGTGCGGACAATAATAAATTAAATTTTAGTATTGAGATTATAAAACGAATTGTGGAATGGAAAGATGTTGATATCCATGTTTTAGAAGAAGATCAAATTGAGTCGCCAGGAAGCGAAGTTGCTGTGGCAGGTTCAAGCTTTAACCAAAACTCAACGGCTTTATGTCGATTAGTCGCGTTAACGGATCACGAAAGTTTTGATACATCACAAATCAAATGTTTAATAATTAAAAAATTAGAAACTAAATGGCCAGAATTAGTTAAAAATATTGAAACGTTAATTACACATAATTTAACAAACGAAACTGAATTTTGTATATTAAATTTTTTATCGTTATGGGAAAGTATAATAAGTGTAAGAGCGAATTTAAGTGTGGTCGAAACTAAACCATTCTATGCTCACTTAGAAAAATTTGTTAGTTTATTGAATTTCAACCTACCAATATTAATATGGCGTCAATTATTATCGTTATTTAATGAAGTATTATGTTATGGAAGCACATTAGCGTTACAAGATTTATTACCGGAGGAAACATGTGCATTAGCACATTTAATTGTTCGTTATGTAAAAGATTTTCGTTTATTAGATTCATTACCATATCGACGATCGCAACCAGTTTATCCATTAATTGGGATAAGTTCAAATTCATCAAATCAGCACGATTCGAATATTGATAAAACTTTATTACAAAAAATGGTTTTGTTGGTGCTAAAATCCGTTGCCATTACGGTTAAAGAAACACGATCGGATAGTTCAGATTCGAGTTTAGGAAGTGACGATTATGATTTTAATCAGGATATGCAGTTAATTGAACGATCAATACGTGATGTACTTAAAAAATTAGATAGTTTTATAAAAGTTGCTCTAGAATTTCACCCAGAAAGTTTATTTACAACCATGTTAATTCATTTATTTAGTGACCAAGATGATTATATGATCGAATCTATGGTGTGTACGTTAGATATTACTGTCGGAATATTTTATCGAAATTCTGTGTTCCCAGATTTAATTGTTATGTTAAATCCGTTTAATACATTTGTTGAATTTTTACGAATTGTTAGCCAAGACTCAGACGTGTTATTAGATTACCTAGTATCGAACGAAACGTGTTTTTTATTATATTTATTACGATTTTTAAAATATGTCAGGCGCAATTGGTCTAAATTTGTATACAGTTGTACGGAAAGTCAGTTTACAATGTCTGGTGGAAGTACAGGAGGCATGACCTCATCATCGTCACATTATTATAGCTATAATTCATCAACAAGTGGTATTGATTCAATTATGGCAGTTTTAATAAGATTGCGGCTACAAATTAATCGACTTGTATCAAAACAATTGTTTCCTTATAATATTAGCCCGGTTTTACGTTTATTAGAGACGTGTGAAAGTATGTACGAGGGTAATGAATTAACGTGATGTTGATTTTCAGATACGTCCATTTTAAAAATTTTGTATTTAATTTTTAGAATTATTTTTTAATTAACATAATTAGTATGTATTTTTTAAATAACTTATTACGAAAAAATTTATTTATTAATAAAAAGATGTTAAATCAGAGTATAGAAAATTTGAATGTTTCAAAATATAAATATATTAGTGCAATTTTCTCAAAATGTAGATCAGAATGCTGTTTCTGAACAATTATAAAATCTAATTGTTATCCTTAGGAATTCTAATCATTTTGCTTGTAGATAGATATCAGTTCAATTAAAAAGCAATATAAATATAAATATTTTTGAAGTATTCAATTTTCTCTCTGTGCCATCTGATCGTTTCTAATCGAGAAAAAATAACTAGAAAAAAAAATTTTAATTCGTTACAATTCGTTACTTTTATAATAGTATTTGATATATTTAATTAAACGCGTTTAAAATCGATAAATTTATAACATTAGTTCAAAATATTATAGATTAAAAGATAAGCTTTTTAAACTTTTAACAAAATATTTTTTTTTTTTGCATTATTAACTTAATATTTTAGTTATTACAAAATTTATTGTAAATTAAATTCAAAATTCAGAAATTTTACATAACCTCGGAAAATTTAGATAGCTAAAATTTCTTCAATTTTGAATTTAGTCGAAAAATTGTTTTACAAAATTGATTTTATTTTTAACTTGTAAATGCAATACTAGTGCAATTAAACATTTTCGTAGTTTCTCAAAGCGATTATTGTAAATCTAAAGAATGAAAAATATTGTATTTGAATCCAAAAATATATAACGATTTTTAATTACGTTCAATTACAGCTAAATGTATACAACTGTATTTAATACATCATATTGACAAACTAAGTGGTATACAATGAAAAATAACGAAAAAAATGATAATGAAAATATGAAAGTATATTGCAATAGTTAGAATTAAAGAAACTAGAAATATCACGGTAATATTAATAATCAAGTATATTGAATAGAATGGTGCAAAGTACACTTTACGGTTTGAATCTTGTATTATCTTATTATTTATTTTTTGCATATAGCATATTTTTATGGGAACTTCGATAAAAACCAGCATATTTACTTTAATATATCAAGGTCCGATATCTCTGCTATATATTTAATATTTTCGATTAGTTGGCTGTATTAATAAATCTAAAATGTCCCAATCTATTTTTTACAAAATGTTGATACACAAAAAGGAATTAAAACCTTAAAAATTCATATCGCAATCCATAAAATTCACCCAATATTAAATAAACTGGTCTTCCGAACATTCATTTGTTGTCGGTTCTATAGATCTCATGGGAAAAATAATCTGAAGAAATATCCACAATTAGAGATCGCTGGGGAAAAAATTACTAAAGAAAGATCTGCATCATCTTAAGTATTTTTTATAATAAACAAAATTAAAAAGGTTCTTTAATAATAATGTGGATTTTTTTCTAAAAAACTTTTTGAAATCTGTTTTATACAAATCTGGCTTCGTTGTTCAATTTCTTGAAAGAAAAATGCACCTATATTTAAAAAAAAATGAGAAACGAAAAAAATTAAAAATTTTCTTACAAAACTGAAAAGTGGTATCGTGTACACAATTGTTGCAATCATTGATAAAACTGCAAAGATTATGTTTTATCTTATGGCTACAAAACTAATTTATTTAGAATGTCTTAATTTAAAGTAACAATTTTATCCTAGTCCTATAATTTTCATTGACATTTACTTCGAGAAATAACTATATAATTTTTTTTAAAACTGTATAATTATTATCCCCTAATTTTTTATACTTTAATTACTTGTAGCTAATTATTACGGTGCCAATAACGACATTTTTATTCTAGAGGTAACCTGAAAATTATAAATCATTTATAGTATTGTCTAAATACAAAATCGAAGAATTGAAGAGTTGTGGGGATTATTCTTTCACGCTCAGTCAAAATTTCTTAAGGTCACCTGGTAGGTATAAAATGCCAATAATATAATCTGTGTGTAAAAATATTTAATCTTAATTTTAATCTAAGTTAAAAATTTTATTCTATCAACTTACCACAAATATGTATTTTTGTTTAAATTACCAAAATTAAATTTTGTAACTCATTTAAAATTGCTCAAAAATAGTTTTTTACAAAAAAAAAAAAAAAAAATATATTACTAAAATTAAAAAATTCAAGAGTTGTCAAGTCATTACTGTTTTCAAACAGGTGTTCGATTTTGTGTATAGAATTGTTAAAGATGATTTACACAAATTTTCATGTAGCTTCAAATATCTATTCAAAATTTTCTACCAGCTCTCTTACGATAACAAAAAACAGTATAATAAAAATGATTTTATTTTTCCATGTATATTTTCTTATTTCATTACAATTACTAGAAAGAATTGTCTTAATAATTCCTGATTGTTAAGATTAAGAGTAGTAATTAAGTAAACAACATTAATAATAGAAAATAATATTTTCCCTTATTTATTATACATTATTCTAAAATTTTTAATTTATTTTTGTGTAGTATTTTTTAGCTTTGTATGAATCGCAAAATAATTTTTTTAATGCCATTAACTTACCATAATTTAATAAGATAGACATTAGTTTAAAGTAATCTCTGAAAATATAGTATAGTTTTATATTTTTTAGTTAAATATTAACAAAATGTAAATATACAAAAGTTTATACATTGATTTGTACATATAAGTATATATATTTTTTAATTTTTTTATAGATATGTTGTTTTTCTTTTAATAAAGATGCGTTCTCACGATTCAACTTTGATTGATAGTTCCGAATTCAACTTTCAACCGTTCAATCGAAACGATGGTAGTTAATCAACAAAAGTTTGTTGTATTTTTATCCATAACTATTGAAATACATTACATTTTTGAGAATGGGATTTAATTTTTATTTGATAGACTAATAAAATTGGAAAGCAAATATCAAATCTGTTAAGTTTTAACCTAAAGTTGTAGTTGATCGAAACGAATAGTTTAAAAGATTTTAATGGGGGTGGCTCTGTTCTTTGTTAATCAATTCTATTAAAACAAAACACAATCTGAAAGCTGGAATATATAATAAAACTTATTTTTAAATTGTTTGCATGTAATTAATTATCTTTCAAATAAAGTTGAATTATGAGGTCGAATTTTAACCATATCAATATAAACTCTTTGCCATAAGGCACACTTTTTTTTTTATTTAAGATTAGTGTGGCAAGCAAGCACACGATTCAACGTCACAACTTAACAATAAAACATTAGCTTTTAATACGAGGGAGGATACAAACAGGTATTGTGTATGTATAAATTAAAAATATTTTCATCCCTTCTCTTAGTTTAAAAAAATAAAAACCTTTATTGGGTCAAACAACTTCAGTCAAATGCATATTTATTATGCCAGCAATTACGACTTTCAACCAAGGTAATTATAATTATTAAACACGTGGATCTTACTTGAAAATCGCAAATTTCTTAATTGCATAAAAGGAGTGACATTAAAAAGAAAACATAAATTTTCATATTTGCCGCGATCAGTTCCTTTCACATTGACTGCAGAAAAACCCATTTTCCTAGCTTGCATAGTATTTTGGTATTTTTCCCCAAAGATGGGACATGTGATAATAAAAACTAAAATATTTCTATTTCACTTATGTTATCTCTTCACATTGATTTCAAAAATCTACTGGACATGATAAATATGTCTACCAACACTGATAAAAAAGTCCTATTTAATCCTATAGGAAATTAATAGGATTGAAAAGGAAATTTAATTTCCTTTTCAAATTTTGAACAGGAAATCATTTCCTATTCAAATTTTGAATAGGAAATCATTATTTCAATGAAGCGTTTTCCGATTTTTATTAAATCTCCCTGATAATAAACGGAAAAGTTATAGCGAAACAAATATTGAGATACAAACGAAAGTCAATATCTTCAAATTATACCATAATCGTCTAATCATACTCACTAAGTTCGGTCAATACTAATAAATTTTATTCAATTAACAATTTTACAAAGTATGGAATAAGTCCCAATAATAATTTATATACCTATCAGGAATTATATGCGCAATATAAATTATGGATATCGTTATACATGCGCACCGATATATTTTGGAGCGCAAGCATTATCTCCCGAAACATGCTAATAAAAACTAATTTGATGAATGTTTTCGATGTTGATACATACTTTGTGGAAATAATAAAATTCAGATCGTCAAAAGACAGTGAAAATTACTTTCTAAATGCTATTATCAGTATAAATAGGGGTTAATTTGGTGATTTTAAAATTATTAATTATTTAAAAATTAATTATATTTACATTGCTCCTTTATTTTTAGTTTTTTACTACAAAAATTATATCAGTAACTTTTTAAAAATATACAAAGACACTCTAGATCTAAATATTTCTTATCGGATTACTTATACATATCTTATTCAGTTTTTACACTGTCCTTTCTTTCCTAGAAACTTTTCAGACACGATAAAAGAAATTTATTTTACAATATTAAAAAAAAAAACGGATTGTACTCATTTACAAACATTTATAAATTACTAACTTCGGATCACTCATCCATAAAATTAAAATTAAATCTTAATATTAAAATGTTTAACAATTTTTAAATTGTCAAACTTATAGATTAGAAGTTGTAAAGCTTTAAGACTTATTCTGCAGAGCGTACCACATAAATATTCCAAACTAAAATACTGTATGAGTTTTAATTGTAAACAAATATTAAATATTCAAAAAACCAATTTTTAAACGATATGGAAGATATAAGGAATATTTGTTTTGGATTTTTCATGGATTCCATGAATAAAATTAAATATAATAAGTATTTTTTAACTCAAATGTTGAGATAATAATAATTTAAACGGTACTGATTTAAAACATTTTACTATTTAATATATACCAAAGAACGTCCATTAAACCGATTTAATATCGGTATCCTTGAAAATACTTAACTCATTTATGACTGCTGATTTTTAGTTGTTCGACGCAACTATTTGAACAAACTATGTTTTTTAAATTTAATTCTTCAGTAATTTATGCAGTATTTATTGCAATTTATTTAATCTCCACCAGATAGATAAGAGTAGTTTATAGCAACTGGAAATTTCAGATTTGGAAGAATTTATACTGGGGCGATAGGGAAAAAAAATTGTCAATAAAATGTTTTCACTGGAACAAAAATGAGATATGTGTTATCGAAATTTTATCCAATCAGCAGTCAAAATACACAATCTGTGAGTTTTCTAATTATCATAATCATCATCAGTACATAAATTGTCATTATTAGAGCTAAAATTATATAAATTAATATCCGAATGTTGCATAATTGGAATTAAAGGTGGTATATCTGGGCTTGATTTTGTATCATCTGGTTTTTTAATAGCTATATGAAATATTGGCTGGGGCGGTGATCCATTATTCGAATGAACAATATTCGATGATGCACCGACTATTGTAGTATTATACTGAATCACTGAGGATGTAGGAGAATTCATCGGTAGATTAGTTAAGGATGAAATGGGTGGGGTAGTTGCACTGGGGTGTTGTTCTGTATAAAAATTAGCGGAATAACTTGTTTGTAGGGTATTGTATGGTGTGTTATGTGGGACTAACGGTGGCGGTGAAAGTAAGTTGGAAGATTTATTTGGAACTTCTTTCATTTGATTGCTACAATGTGGAATTGCAATTGTAGCTGATGGCGTTTGATGATGAGGTACTTTTGACGTTGTTGATGAAATTTTTGATATTAATGCTGAACCTGATGGTGCTGTTTCAAATGAGTTAGTACCTCCAGTCATCGGTGTGGTAGGCGATGAATTAGAATTATTTGTTGATGTATTTTCTATATTATCTTCGTTATTTATATCTGGAATATTTTTCACTAAGTCTTTTAGAAAGTCAAAACGACTTTCTGATAGAATACATTGTTTCATATGTGAAGGCGATAATGTTTTAGCATTCTTCGCATTAGTTATCTCCATTGCTTTGGTTAGTAATGATTCGACAAATAATTCCAATGTACGAGGTAAACATTATTAAGGAAAATATTTTTAGTTACATAATAATTTAAATTGCGTTACAATATTAATACTCTCTATTATCGCATTATAATACTCTCTATTATCGCATAATTCACTTCCTAGGCTACGAAGTTCTTGATATTTCTTAAATCCATGCATTCCTCTAAAAATTCGTATATTGCTTAATTAGACGAACTTTTCCTCTACGAAAATTTTTGTATATGGGATGTTTTCTTGTTAATTGCTCCGAAAGATGTACGTTAGACGTATTATCGAAAATTTATGAATACGTTGTTTTTAATTTTAGTTGCAAGATTACTAAATTAAATACACGAAAACATATTTGTCTAACACATATTTGGTTTCATGATGAGTCTTAATTTAATCATACCCTTTTAATTTTTTGTTTTCTACTTTTAAAACAAATTATAGATTATAGTGACATTATTGTCCGACCAAAAATGGTGCTTGTTCGAAAAAATGAAATAATTTGATTTAGTTTTTTTCAACTCATGTAACATTATTAAATAAAGAATATATAAATCATTTATAAAGTATATATTAAATTCTGTATTGAATTCAATATATACTGCACATAATTTGCGATTTAACAATCGTTAATTAGATTGTAAGTCAAAGATTTCAACAGCTCCCACATGCTTGAGATTAAATGATATATTTTTTTTTGTTATGGTTATAAAAATATCAACAAAAAAAAACATTTGGTCCAACATGTGACAAAACGGAATATCCTTTGTCCAACAACAGTCAAATTGTTAATTTTACGGACAACGTCGACATCTGATTTTATAACAAGGTGTATAAAATGATTTTTGTCTGTCGATTTGAAGCTTGTTGGAGACAATCGAAAATTTTACAGGTTCCGCATACTTTTCAAAATTTGAGTAGGGGAAAAATTTTTTACACTTATCATAACTTATATACAAATTTTTAGAAATATATTTATAAATGATATGATGACATGCTTATGTGTACTTATCGGACTGCGTAATTGTCCTATAAATATTGTCGGACAATCATACCATTTAATTTAAAACATTTATTTAAAGTTATTCTACAAAACACCAGCAGTATATATCGGTCAAATATCTTTTCATAAATCTCCAGTACAACTTCTAATGTAAGTATTTTGAAGCTATTAACAAAAAACGGCTCAGATAAAAAAATTTTCGTAGAGGAAATAGTTGGTAATCTTTGTCTAATTTAGCCATACACTAATTTTTAGAAGTGTATTTATCAATGATATATGATTATGAGTACTGGGACAATAAAGCAAATAAATATTGTCATAATTAATAATTTTTTTACTTATCTCTTTCATTTTTCGTATTGATTTTTTCATTTTGAAGATCTGTTAAGAGGAATTTCGCGTTATGAGCTCGAAATAGTGGTTCTAAAACAATATTTAATTAATTTCTAAATTTCTTTTGAGTTTCTAAATTATCAGATCAAAGCAAATCAACAAATTGGGTCATTTTTTTTATCCCTTATAGTAAAATTTTACTTCCGTAAACAATATTTCTGAATTTTATTGCCATTGGAGCTAATAAATTTATTTTTACAGCTTCAAAAAGTTTATAAAACTTCCGTGTATATTAAATAAGTTTTGACATCAAATAGTTATTCTACACTAGAAGTTCGAATGATTTATATTTGTCCCAATTTTTCACAAAACATATTTTTGTAAAAATAATTATAAGAAAATTATAAAAAGGATATAAATTATAACTGGAACAGCTTGTGCTACTTTCCCAACTTCTTCATCTGTCTGCATAATTTTTTTAATTCGGCCCTAAAATAAAAAATGCATAATGTATACAAAAAAAGGTTTTTATTAATGGACATTTAAATATTACAATATGTTCTAACTTACAGCCGGAAATCGTGCATTATATTTTCGTTTTTTTGATGGCATTATTAATTATTTATTAAATTTCTATAATTATTTTTTTACTTGTTTATTTCAAAATATGATTTTTAATTAATTAAAGGTTATAATAAAATGTCTAGTGTTTTTAAAAAAATATAGATGGCGGCGTGTATTGTGAATTGTAACTATTTACATGTTATGGAGGGTAGATATTTTAAAGGAATACTATCTCATATGGGGAACTAATTGAAAAAGTGTCCAACTGAAAACGGTAAATTTTAGATAAAAATTCGCCAAAAGTGTCTTCGCTAGCATAGACAAAGGGTATTGTGTAAATATGGCAGTTATTGGCAAATTGAAGTGTCTCATTCACGATCTTATACATTCTTGATAGCTAAAATGGACAACTTTTAACTCTTAATAACCTGTGTGTGTGTATAGAAATACGCGTGTATTAACACGTGTACATCAGTAGTGGTACAATCAGTACTTGGCGGTGGTGGGTAGTATACTCTACTTTCATGCACAGCAACTTGTAAGTGCAGATATTCAGTAATTATACATTTTTCATCATACTTTTATAACATCGAATTTCTATACCTGTTTATATGTCCGTGGACTCGAGTTAGGAAGAATATTATTTTTAGTGACTATCAACAATTAACATTGCTGTCAAAAACGTGGATGTTTGTAAAGAGAATGTTGAATTGTAAAATACTTTTAAAACAATTAGGGTAGTTATTTGTAAAATGGATCTTTATGGAGGATTAAGTTATTCAAGTAATGATTTGTATAATCTGACAGAGCAATTAGAATGTTCTAAGGGCTGTTAGCAAGAATCTTACAATCGTAGAGTCAATCTCTGAGATAGAAATTGAACTGAAAAGGGAATATTTTTTTGTAGTTGGTTGTTTCGAAACATGAACATCAATTAACTAAAAAGATAATTGACATTTACATAGTTACTAGATGATACTTTACATAGATACGCTCATTTTCTGATCAAATCAGAAAACATGTACTTAAATACAGCCAAAGCAAAAACTAAAAAGAATAGGAAGAATGTGAACTGCTGTTTTTAATAGAAAGCTTATGATTAAAAACTGTAGGTGTTTGTCAAAATGTTTATATTTAGTAACATATATTTTTATAAATTAATGACGCTTGTAATCTGTAATATTTGTTTTATAACGATTACTTAGTTTCATTTACATAAGCAATTTTTATTTTCATTATGCAAGTAAAATTCAAAATTAAAATTACTAAAAAAAATGCTCTTTTTTTGAAATTTACTCTGTTGCTATTGCTGCGTCAATTTAATTTAATGCATTTTGAGGATTTGTTTCATACAAAGATAGTTGTCCTATCATCTACCGTCCATATTACAAAGATAGTTCTGCTATCTTCCATCCTCCATACATAGAGCTACACAGCGCACAACATGCGTACTCCGTAAACTGGGCACCCGTCACTGTTCAAACAAATAAACAAAATATTCAATAAATTTTACATTTGTTTTTTTTTTAATTCGTTTGAAACACACTCGTGCGTCATTTGTTTTTGTTTAATTAAAAAAAAAAATCTGGGCACTGAAATTTTTCCATTTGCTTTTTGGACCTTATTTTGTACAAATATTAATTATAACTATGGTTCTGCGCATGTACATTGTGAGACTCCAAAGCATAAACTATCACTCCAATAAGCTAGACCATTCCAACACTGGACTGGAATTGGAGTTATGGTGTATAGACTGGAGTCGCACAATGCGCATGCGCAGAACCATATTTATAATTCATAACTGTAAATATTTTTATTTAAATAGAATCAATAGCTAAAGTGGAAGTACAAATGAAGCGCAATTGAATGAAAAAATTAAAGATGCTCGAAATGTCATGGCCCAAAATGCAAATGAAAACATGCAGTACCTAGATTTAATTATTTAATCAAATAAAAAAAAAAAAACACAAATGTGCTTCAAACGAATTTAAAAAGCGCAAATGAAGTACACTAACTTTATTCTTTTGAATAATCTTGAGGTAAAAACGGAGCGCTTATCGAAGATTTGTTAGCCAAAAAAATATTTCTATATATAAAATAAAATTTTTATTTTAGTAATTATTTTTTCGAAAAAAGTTGAGATTTTGAATAGCAAACTTCATAATATTTAGATGGTTTTTTGTGCAAGATAATTGAAAAAATACAAAGTGAAATCTACTATAAGAAACAGCTTTTTAAATCATACAATTTAAAAAAAAAAAGTACAATCCCCTTAAAGTACAATGTAAAAGAATTTGAAACTAATTAAGCATAGTAATATTTATAATACTGATTTTTTTTTATAAATTAAATTTTGTTTATAGCTGAATATATTTATACCATATATGGAACTTCATGCAGCAAGAATTTATCGAATAATTTTGTTGTCCTACGATAATACGATTTTTTAATAAAAAAATCACTTTTAATACTGGTCCAAGAATCGGAAATTGTGAAATTCAAGCTATTATCTTCATTCAATAAAAGATAGAAAGGTTTTGAAAGAATACGCTACAAATGAAATTTAACATAGTTTTCTTAATAAAATGCTTTATTTTACAATAGGTATTAATATATCATCGTCATTAATAATTAAATATTCAATATTAACCATAATTTGTTATAAACATGTATTGATTAAAAATACACTACTTTGTTTTTTTTTCTTTATTATCGAATATTTTCAAATCTTCAAAAAAAAAAAAACTTGTATAAAATGAAAATAATTATCTGGAAATTGAAAATATTCAATTTTAATAGGGGAGGTGTTATTTTATAAACGATAAAATGTTAGCGGCAGTTTATATATACCAACAAAAAATTTCAAACAATTCTTATTTGTTATTACGAGATCATCATATCTTTTTATAATAGTTCGACAGGTGAAAGACAAAAAAAAAACTTAAAAACCCATAAATAGAGAAAAAAAATTTTGAACTTTTTGTCGGTTTTCATACAATAGCAAAAATTTGGGAAAGTTTAAAAAACTACAAATCACAATTAATTTTTTCAGGTTTTAGAAAACAGTTGCAACGTATTTTTTAAACTTTAATGCCCGCTTCCGAATCAGACTGGCTGACAAGAGGCCTTTTCTCTACACCATAAATGTGCCATTATATAAAAAAATCAGTCTTTAGAAAATGTTTGAATTTTTCATTAGCTCACCTCTGCGGCAATAAGCGTGTAGGGAAGTTTTCGTGTACAATTTACCACCATATTTATATTATGGTCACTTTACCATTGGCTAATAAAACAACACCGTCTTAAAACTTATATTAAAATTGTCACTTTTTGTAATTAATAATATAATCAGTCACACACACTAATACAACATTCATTTAATTATCATACAATATTCAACATTAATAATGAATTATTTTAAAAACGAATTGGTGTAATGCATCATCACGTTTTTGTAAAATCTCTCAAGAAGAACGTTCGATTAAAATTATTTAGTTGGCCTAAATTTTCTAAAATTATAATTAAACAGTCTAGTTATCAAATCACGATTGAAAAGAGATAATATAGAGGTCAAAGTAATTAAGGTAATTTTTTTTTACTTGGAACAAGAAAATAAAAATAATAGCATAGATATTACTGATTGTGGAATTAAAATAAGTATTTTGAAATAACAGACTCGTTCCACTTTTCTCAAACTACAAGTTAAACCATGTTAATGTTTTAAAAACTACTTGTTTTATCAATTTTGAATTAGAAGATTTTATAATAACCTTATTTGGGACAAAACTAACGGTTTGTGAAAAAATTAAGATAAAGTAAATGTTACTTTGTAATGGATTTTTTAGCATAGTGTTGAAATCAGGAGAATCGTATTGAAAAATATTACTTGAATTTTAACAGAAGCGCTTACAGGGATAGACACTTATCCTGTAATCAATAAAAACATTAATCGTTCGTTCTAGGTGAGAAACCAGCATTTCTTATTTTGATATTATTCCAAATCTAATAAACGCGACTGTTTACTACCAGATGCTCCGCTTTAATCACCCCATCTAAATATTTATAAATTAAAATAGTTTTATAATAAATGAACTTTTTATCTTTAAATGAAAGATTGAGAAAGGCGAAATCAGGAAATTATTCATTATAACATGATTCACAACTCTTTTGGATGTATTTTTTAGGAAACATTGCCAGTTCGTTATAAAATGCAATGTACTTTTAACAATGTTATTATACCATGATCGAAAATGTATAAAAATCTCATTTTTATGTAATATAGATTTTTCCATTCGATTTTCGCCAAAATTATTAGACTTCCAACAAAATTTATTTAATATTTTCTAGAGTTTAGAAATTTCAAATTTTCTGTATCTCTTTTCAGCTATGAACATAAATTGATTTTAAACTAATTTGAAAACCAACATTACAATCATGATTCACAACTCTTTTGGATGTATTTTTTAGGAAACATTGCCAGTTCGTTATAAAATGCAATGTACTTTTAACAATGTTATTATACCATGATCGAAAATGTATAAAAATCTCATTTTTATGTAATATAGATTTTTCCATTCGATTTTCGCCAAAATTATTAGACTTCCAACAAAATTTATTTAATATTTTCTAGAGTTTAGAAATTTCAAATTTTCTGTATCTCTTTTCAGCTATGAACATAAATTGATTTTAAACTAATTTGAAAACCAACATTACAATCATGGCGATGTTAAAATATTGCATATTCCCTTCGTTGATCAGATATAATTCAGTTCACTGAATAATATTCTTTCAATAAGGCATTTTTTTATCTGATTAAAATGGAGTACCCGGTGTATATATAATAAACAAAAAATATTAATATTAAAATATTTTAGATTGTGTCACAAAATGATTATTTGAGTTCTTTATAATTTATTTATCTCAAATTTTAACAAACTAAAATATTTATATACAGCTAATAAATAAACCTATTAGTTTTAAATTTTCAAACAATACAGTAACTTTCATTAAAAAACCAATCGTTAAAAACAAAATTCGCAATGAAGCGTATTGCGAAGAATTGTAGAAATCACGTTTCATTATTTTTCCAAAATTAACCCTCCAAAAACATTCACCAATAATATGGTATATTTTAAAATAAATAAATAAGAACTATAAAGATTTCAAATCATCATTTCCATCAAATTGTATAAATAATTACTATAAAAAATTGAACGAGCTGTTATAAATCTACAATTTATTACGAATATTGAGAGCTGAGATTTGTTTTATTTTTGTTATTTGGTAAAAAAAATCGATTATCACAAAATATAATAAACAATAAACGTATTTTTAACATACATTCTTCAAAACTTTTACTTTTATTCGCTGCTCTCAATTTAGTTGCAATACTGAATTGAATTTTATAATACTTAAAAATGATCTGTGCGTAAATAAAAAGAGCTACCATAAGTGTCTACGTCACACAGAGATGAAGAAGGTAGAGATATATATCAGTGATTTCCAAATTTTGATTACAATACATCCATATTTAAAATTATTTAAACTTCATCGTCTATCACACCTCATTTTGAAAATGTTGTTTCATAATTATCTAACACGTCGTTATTTTGGACTCAGCTGATATGCATTTTTTTATACTACCTATCTTTAGCTTGTTGAAATATTTCTATTAGTATTTTTGTCATATATTAGGATATATGTCATTTGTTGTCAGTGACGCAAAACTTTAGTAATGACATGCATATTTTAGAAACCCATACATTAATTATAATTTATTGGTAAAACACATCACACTTTCCATAAATTTAATTTCCCTGACGTTAAATTGTGGTATAATTTTCGAAACATTTAAATAATTTTTTTTTAAACGAAAAAATTCCACATTAATAAAAATATTAACAGTTGCGCCAATTTTTATTCCACAAAATTACTCAAATAATTGTTTCTGCAAAAATGTGATATTAAACGCAAATTAGTTTGGCACTTGGACGTTTTATATAAATATTTTAAATTAAAAAAATTTTTTATGTCATTGGATATGTTTAGCGGCTATTTACTATTAGGCAAGTCAAAGTAAATAAGAAACAACGAATAAGAAATATTCTTAGAACCATAATATTAGGGTAAAAAATTTATTGGTTAATTATAGACGCACATCACCAAGTAAATAGTTGCTGAACAACCCCATAGTTTTCCTTGAAACGGTCGTGGATTAATTTCAAAAAGAAAATAATTAAATTTTAGGTCAGGCATTATATTTTCTATAATCCACGACTATTTATAGAAGGAAAAACTGGTATAACTTAATTTGGTAAAATAAAAAGCAGTGGCCACCATTAAAAAAAGTTTCGCTATTCTAGGTTTTCCCATATGAACAAGTTTGATTTTTAATTGAAAAATAAGGCAAGATGAAGTTTTTAATTTTATTTTATGTAATAATAAGATTTTTAACTACTCTACACGATTTTCTAATTTTTAATACTTTTTGAAAAGTAGCCACAAGAAGAAAACAATTTATACATGAAATTAAAATTGATGAAATATTATTTGTATTACCATGTTTAAAAAAAAATGCTAATCGACCCTATAGCTAAATTTTTTATCTGACTACACTTAATCATTTTGGTTTAGAAGATGTTAATGTCGGCTTTATTTATTTATAAGATTAAAACTTATTTAATTCATAGCACGAAAATGTACATAATGGATTAAAATTAGTTTTTGATCCTATCTCTATATTTTAGATTAAAACAAATTCGATAAAGACGAAAAAATAGAGGAAAAACGATTTTTGAGATTTGCTTCTAAATATATAATATGAAAACATTAAACATTTTTCTACACTAATCTACCGTTGATATGATGCAACGAAACTTTTCATCAAGCACAATTGAATATAGACTGACACAGTAGATACTTTTATTAGATAATAATCCACTAGTGAATGGCTAGAGATTTTAGCTGTTAAGTTTTTATTCCCAAATTAAGGTTTACGAATACTAATGGCAATACAAATGTAACATGGGTTGATACTTGCATAGATCAAGGTGTTCACTAGAGAAAATAACACTTCGAGTTTTTCGGTTGAAATTCAAATTAACATCTTTTAAACGCGATTAATCTACATTTGAAAATATCGTATGACACCTACAGATTAATATTATCATTTTTTTTAAACAAACATTTTTCATTTAACGCACTTTTTGATAAAAGATATAGAACAAAACACCACTTAAACCCACAACCTTCCGAGTTTTTTTTTTAATGTTTGGACACCAGACATTTTGATATTCTCAAAACAACATTTTTCCTAGACATAAAAACAATAAATGAGTTTTATTATTTTTAGGCCCAAAAATAAATTTAATTTTTTTACAAAATATAAAATTGTATTTTATTTATTAAATATAAAGGGTTTTCCTCTTTTTTGTTTAATATAACTTTTGTTTTTTATTTAACTGAAATGTATGAATGTTGTTGGTTGTTAGAGTGGTGTGAAATCTGTGGCGTGTTGTGGCACTGACGAACCGGTTGATGTGTTATCTTGATGATGAGTAATGGATTGCTGCAATGCAACTGGTGTTAACCATTCTTTTGGTAAACATCGTTGTAAAAATGGAACACAACTACTAAAAAATGCTAATCTATTTACCCAAGATGGGATATCTTGGCCACAAAGAATCTAAAAACAAAATTTTCAATATATTAATTTCTTGTTGGCAACCTGTTCAAAAAAAGCGATTGCGAGTAATGTTTGCCAATTGTGGAATGAATATTAGGGAATAAATTATCTCCTTATTTCCATGTTATTGCACATCTGTTACAATAAATTAGTTGGTAGGATTAATAGTGGTCCTTATTTCAAATCTGAGTAAGAAACACTTTAAAAACCTTACAAGCGTGTTTTTTTTAGTAGCTATATTTTGCTTTTATTTATTTGTTTATTTCGCGATACGTGAATCGCAAAATAAGTTGATATTAATTTAAGTTAAATTATAGAGAGTCAGTAGTACGCAAAAAATTAGACATTTAACGGGGAGATATCGTAATCGAGCCCATTTAACAACCTAACTATTCTTTTTAGCATTATTATGATTTGTTTATTTTGTTCAAAATTACAAATTGAAATTCGAGATAAATAAAAAAAATACCTGGGTAAAAGCACCTGAGAAATGATTACAATTATTATTCATAAGATGGTATCGATTACCACGAAATTGTTTGCCTAGTTCTGTCACTATTCGTTTAACATCATCTTCTGTGAAATCTGTGTATCCAATCTGAACACTTTGTCTACGAACAAATAAGTTTTAATTTAAATATCCAAACAATATGCTTAAATATTTTTAAAACTTACCGAAATCGAAATTGTTCTCCTAATTCTTCAGCATCTCGGGGTGGTATTTCAAAAATACCGGATATATCAAATGAATGTCCACCATATGCATATTCTGTTCCGTAAATTTCGACACCTAGAATTACACATTTTTTTAAAGATTGTTTCAATATTGTTCACTCATTATTTTATCAAGCTAAGTCGTACCTGAATGAAAGACACCAAGTCCTAAGTTATTAGTATACTCATTTATCCAGTACATATCATAAACATTTAATATAATCGGTTCTCGTGCTATTTTCGATAGCAATTCATCTGAACCAGTATCCTTTTTTATGTTCATACAACTAAATGGAAGATTACATGCAATTCCATTGGAAAACATTATCTACAAGATTTTTATTTACAAAAACAAAACAAAAAAATGAAACACAAAATTTTCCAAATGTAAATACTTTACAAAAACATTGTTTTCATTAACGACTTAATGACTCACATTACAAATAAAAATAAAACTTGGCAGAACGAATAAAGCCGATTAAAAACTGAACGATATTATACGTTTGACATTTAAAGGTATATCATTATTTTTGATGTTCTTAATTGATTGCTTCTTGTTGATAATTTATTTTACGGATCACGTCAACTATAGAAACAGAACGTATTTTTTGAAAACTTAAAAAAAATTTTGTAAAAAAAATAATAACTTGTATACAAATTAATTTATCGTAACGTAACCATCAAAATATTTTTTATATATTTATATATATATGTTCTCGTTCAAAGATGAGTAACATCTTCTATTTATAAAAAAGAAGATTTTAAATCTATGGTATGTTATAAAGCTGACTTTACATTATCAAAAATTGACAATTAAACTTGGTATTTTTGAAAATATCTTTTTTTATTTGTTTTTATGGCTAAGATTTTTTGACTAAAGTTCAAAGAAATGGTCGCATTTACAGTTTCGTTAGGTTGTATATTCTATGGGACATTGGAAGTGTTGCCATCCATTGAACTATATGTAATATATATGTCGCCATAGATTCATAAACTATAAAACTGGCTGTTTGGTCGCCACATCACTTGTGCTTTGATGTGAATTAACCAATAAGATCTTAAGTGAAATTTGGCTAATGGGCATTCCGGACTTTTACCGCTAACTAGATTGTTTTTAATTGTATGCACACGTTAGATAAATCATCGTGTTTTTACAATTACTTATATTTACAATGTATAATATTTTTAGTTCTGATACCGCCCCCAGAGTTCAGTTTATATTATGACTAATACACGAACAAAAAGATTAATTCATGTGGCCTTCACCATTACCGTGATATTGGGATTTGATTATAATTTAACTATCAATCATTATATTGTTTAACATAGTGATCACTAATTGGAGTGCCAATAGAGCGGGAAACTTAAAAATAATTTCTACTTGTTAAGAGCACCATAATTACAGTGCCCTACAATAACAAAATAATGACTATTCTAACTGTCGACCATTATGACTCCCGTTTAAAACAGAGGGTCTTCATGAGTCGGCCATTTGTATTTAAATAAATTTAATAAGTGCTGGTTTAAACTTTGAATAAAAAATAAAAGTAATTTAGTTTCGTGATATGCTCAAAGATATATATCTATATATCCACAGTAAATAGCAATATGTCTATATGCTGCGCTTAACTGTAGCTACAAGCCAACACACAAACTTATATATTTGTATATACCTTATATTTTCAATTGTTATAACTAAGGACATCTGTGAGAGAAATTCTATCATACAAAAAGTATACAAATGTACACTTATTTTTCGCACTAATAACTTAAAAAATACCTATCAAAATATAATGAAATTTGGTATGCACAATCTTAACCGTATTTTTTTTGAGTTATTGGCGTGCAAAAATTGTGTGTCCCTATAAAAAATAATCCCTACCTCTTTAAAAACTGCCAGCTTGACATTTATATAAATACAGAAAAATTTATTAATTTTATGAATAAAATTTAATAATTATTATTCAGAATATTTATTATAGATATGTAACTAGCTTATTCATATATAAAAAAAATCAATAATAATAGTTATTATTTGAAAAAGTCAACACATCGGTATAGTGAGCCAGCGCCTCAGTAACTTCTTCAATGAATTAAAAAATACCAAATTGTAGGTTATATATGATCATCGATATTTATATAAACATAAGATCGCTATTTATTTTTAAATGACTTACAAAACGAGGAGATTATTTCTCAATTCGCCTGTATGTATCCGTATGATTTATAAATAACACGTGTATTTGAATAAATCATTTAGTACATGTTGATTTATGTCAAATGTTATACATAAGTGATTTCCTATCAATATGAACTCGATGAAATTATAATAATTTATTTTTTAATAATAAATGCGAAATTCTTGAATAAATATCTGTTTTCAATTTTAATTAAAAATACGTCTTTATTAGTCCTTAAAATATATTTTATTAATCACAATTCAATTTGATTTTACATGTAACAACGCCTCGTTTCAGACACTGGTATGTTAAAAATATCTCCACATAATGTCTCGAACTATGGTGGTTGTTTCTTGAGAATTACGTTAAATATTCACAGAAACATAATTTTTAGCATCTTATTAGATTTTTAGTAGAATCTTATTGGATTAATATCCTTTCTTAAAATTTGCACTTCCTTAAGTATTTACGATAAGGTAGATTAACTTCCATGAGTACTGCGAGACTCTGTCAGTCACAACTGTGGCTATTTGGGTTTTTTTTTTAAATTGTTTGTAATTGTTAAAATTTTTCAATTATTCCTGTTTTTGGAATGTTACAATTTCCTATGTTGCAATTGTTTGGTTATCGTTTAATTATAATAGTCATCTATATTTTACCGATTGGTCATTTATTCATGTAATTTTTTAATGACTTATAGTTTTTAAAATTTAATATTTTTTCATTGTTACTGTTAGCCACCGCCAACCATTATATATAGTGGTAGTTGAGCTTCTCTTTGATAGATGGTGATAATGTAGCCATAGATATAATATTAAATCAAAATTCTACCTTTGTAAAGTTTTTTTTTTTTTTTTTAATTTCTGGCTTTAGCTACTTTTAGCTATATAGCCATTAACCAACGGGCATTATTATTATTATTCTTTTTATACAACAACACACAGTACTGCTAGGTGGTCACCCATCCAAATGCAGATTGTGACTCTGTGTAAAGTTACGCATAGATTTTTTTGTAATCCTCAAACTATATATTATACTGTCGTAAATAGATTTAGACAGATAGATAACAATTGTATTGCATTTCTTCCAGTATTATTTATTACGTTTATTATTTTTTTTTGAAACTGTTTACTATTATTGTAATAAGTTAATAGCTAAGTCCTACTTCGTCTAAATGTCCAAAACATGGTCTATGTCGCTGAATGTATAATAAATATCAATTTCATGTTTATAGATCGAAAGCCCTCAACACTTGCGAAGCGACTACCAACGCCGAAAGCTGAGGCCATTCTGTAGTCCTAAAATAAGAATATTGACTTCTCTTACCTTGCAAAAGTAGCGAGATTTTAATCAATTAGGCAGAAGGCTTCCCTTGCTTACAATGCGATCGAAGGAAGCACTGAGGCCGAAGACATGGTTTGGAGACCGACGCATAATCTAACATTTTTCTTCAGGAATAACGTGTCGAGTACCAGTTAGCTATCTTACTTATATTTAGAGTCAGGAAATTAGGTTTTGAAGGAAACAAATAGGTTAAATAATAATACACAATAAAATTTAACAGAAAATACATAAAATTTTATTTAAACATTTAATAAAAATATCTTTAATTTTATATTACAGGTACAATTATCGTTTTTTTTTTTTAAACATTTTGGAACAATCGGATTAAAGGGACATTTGATTATGTGAACATTATTTTTTATATAATATGAAAATACTTAATATTGAGAAATTTTGGATAAAATTTACAGTCAGTAATTTTCACAAATATACAATCATGTCGATAAAAACTCCAATTAAATCTACAATGATATTATTTTTTCAAAGTAACCTGCTTAAATGAATGCAAATTTCGCAGTAATTTCCATTGAATCTAATTCGGTTTTACCATGCACCAAAAATAGAATATTTATAATAAGAAAGGAAATATGGAGGTGGCGCGAATGCACACAACCTCTCATCTGAGCTGATCGCAAGAAACGAAACAATCAGTTGATCTAAGCGCGGCGTCAACCCTTTAAGTAAGATGCGGTAGAAGGATAAGAAAACGAAAATTTCTGATTTGCAAGTGTTGTTATTGCTTAAAGCAAGTGTCGCATTGCAAGTTCAAAGATAATGTGTAAGTTTATCGTTAGAATAGAGTGAGCGTTTTTTGTTACATATGACAGGAATATAACTTTAAAAATATGCCGAGCTTCTACAGAGGGAAAGCTCTCTCATTACTTCACTCCTGTCGACGATCTGCAGTGATTGAATGGTGGAAGAGGTTATCACGCTTAACCCAAAACAATAATCTATGGCTCCTTGTGCGATACTCCATTATCTACATCGACCTCTAGACTAAAATAGATGAGGGAAATACGGTAGGTGATTGTTCTAGTAATCGGCTCATACTTTCTGAGAGATGCGAATAGGACGTTTCTATCTGAAAGTTGGAAGATTTGACGCCAAAAAACACATATTGCAAGTTAAATGAAAGCTTGTAACTTGTAAAATCTGATTTTTTTTTAATCATTGGAAAAGTGATTTCTGAGATACTACCGGAAATTTCGAAATTTTTAGTACATCTTTCAATAAGTACCTCATTGTAGAAAAAATATGGAATAACGCATTCAACAAATCACAAATAGATGAAGTGAAAGTTTAATGCATAATTTTAACCACCATGGCTTTTTTTAAAAATTCTTCAAAATTAGTGAAAATTTTATGATGTATTTTGAGCTTTTTTCTTTAAAATGGACCTGTCTACTTAACCAATAAAATGTAAAATTACCAGTTTCTATTTAGGAAATTATCAAACTTTGATCCCTTTTCAGATGCAATGGTATACCTTAAACGAAGTCTTCATTTTCTAAGGTGACAATTTCTAAAACAATATAAGAAAAATAGATTAGGTCTATTTTGATTAGTGTTATTTTTTTATACATACTTGAGACTTAGAGATTTGTTGATCCACTTAAGGGGAATTGACACAAAATGAGGTCTCTATAATAAAGACAATCTCTAATGTCATATATATTTTTTAAAATTTTCGCTCCAGGCAACTAAATAAAAAATGATCTAATTTCATAATACTTGGATAATTTTTTTAGTTATATGTGCGAGAAAATTGAAAAAATACAATGTATATTACATTAGACATTTTCTTCATTATAGAGGGCTAAATTTTTTGTGTCAATTTTCTTTAAGCAAAATAGAACTAAACACCAAATATGGTATGTTTGAGTTTTAAATAATTTTTGAATCCAGTATTGAACCAGTGAAGATAACAACTAACAGAGTTAATTGTTTAGATATTCGACATATGATTGAATTAAATTGTTTGTACTGTTTTTAATTAACATTCATTAAATACTATAAATCTCCAGTCTATACAATTAGACATGTATAATATAATAATATTATGTATTTTTATTACCTATATGTGTTTATTAGCCAAATATGAGCTAAAATTGTGGAAAACTCAAATATTTTACGAAACAAAGTTTCATACAAAAGTTGTTTGTTTCAAAAAATAAACATTTGAAATTTTCTTCTATCTTTTATAGTTTAAAAGTCGGGTAGAGAATTCATTGGACATAATGGACCGATTTATAGTTTAAAAAAAGTGAATGAGCAAAATCGGTCCATTGTAAACATTCACTTTTTTAAATTCACTTTTTATGTTTAGAAAATGTTACCAAAATTTTCTCGCTTTTGAATTATCGTGATGACAGACAGACGTTTCTGTAAAATGGACTAATTAGATGTTTCTATGAACACCTATATTAAAATATTTTTTGTGCGGTCAATATTAGGTAGTGTTAAACACTTTAGACTAAAATTAATATACTTTGACAGATTGTTAGACGCAATAAATTTAATATATAAATGTAAACAAAATAAAATAGTTTTATATTCTCCTAAGCATTAGACTTATATTTCTAAAAATTAAGAAAGAACTATGAAAATTTCGTAAAATCGGCTATAAAAAGAATGATAATTTCTTTACCCAAAATGCGAATTTATTTGGTGTTTAAATATTATTTTTTATTGATTTTATATGTGTAAGTACCAGTATGATAATGCTATAACACAGTTTTACCCGATCGACCAATGTTGCTCGTTGGATCAATAAGCATTGTTGAATTTCTGGATACTTCTGATATATTTCGTATTTCATCATTTATGTGGCATTTTGGATGTTTTTTCTCTTTGTTGGTTAAGCACAGTTTTCTGAAACGGAAATATTTGTATTTTATAATTAATTTTAATAAAAGCTATACAATAAAATAAATAATAACAGTTAAGGAAGTACGAGCACCAAGGCAACTTTTGATAAAAGGCTTGATTTTTTTTTTAATATAAAGTTTAAATATGTCTAAACAAATTCCAAAAATTTGAAGGAGATTGCCCGATCATTTAAATAAATAATTAACTTTAAAGTTGAGCAATTTAACATTGGTCTTATGGGGTAACCTTCAAACATTGATACATTTCTGTATTTTTCTCGTAAAACTGTCGGTGAATATTTTTAAAAAAACTTATGGATGAAAGTAAATATATTAGTGATAAATTTAATTCAAAAACATTTACACTTGCCCGACTAATTAAAGTGTATTAATTAAAAGAAAAATAAATGCCGCCACTAGCCAATGTTAAATGTATATCTATATATTGAAAAAAATCATATGGTTACTGCGTTCCCCTTACCGCGGTAGAGTCGATACCTATCCCCAGCCCGCCTGGCGCTCGTACTTCCTTAATGGCATATTATCCGTGAAATTAAACAATGATTGCCTGTCAAAAAGTTGATAACAAAGATTCATTTAATTTTCAACAATATACAAAAAAATTGAAACAAATATATTAATTATTTACAAATATAGTTATGCAAATTAAGATATATACTAATAGACTGCGCGGAAAAATAAATTAATTAAAACAATTATAGACACATTAAAAGTAATAAAATTAAAAAAAATAACTAAAAACGTGCCATATCATAATCATTTTAAAATAATTTCAATGTTTCCATGATTTTCTTATAAATAGCTGTGTTTCGAAAGTGTAACATCATGGATGAGCATCCACATATTGCGTCATTAAAATATACTAATATACAATATTGATGACATCATATGTGGATTCCATCCATGATTTTATACTTTCGAAACGCGGATAATATTATTTCTAAAAAAATCATGGAAACACTTAAATTATTTGAAGATGAATACGTTTTTAATTTTTAAAATTTTATTACTTTTAAAGTATTTTAAATATATTTAAAAATTTTTCCGCACACTATCAATATTATATCTATACTCATTATTCTATCAATAGTGTTTCGAAAGTGCGTCATCAAACTATGCTTATATACAATATTGATGACATCAATATCGTTATCAACGTGTGAGTAAAAATGTTAAACTTTGGTGCGGGAACTACCGGGATACGCTCCGTACTGAATCTAAAAATTTATTTCATTTGATATAACTTTTTAATTATAACGATAATAAATTGTTTTGTAATTTCAAATTATTACAAACAAAATTTTTTTAAAAGTCCAATCAAACTACATAATTGTATATGAGAAAACATTTCAAAGATCTGTCCCCATTATCAGATTTCTAGAAAACTTAATCCTCAAATACAGCCATATATTAAAGCAAACTAAATATAAGCTTTTAAAAGGAATGGAAGCCAATTTGTTATAATCATGTAAAAGTTAACGACACGCAATAAACTTAATGATCAAGTAATATGATTGTAAATAAAATTATTAAAAAAAAAAAAAACAAAAAATTAAAATACATAAATTTTTATTATGCATATTTATTTCAAAATTATTATATCAATCGATATTTTGTGGGTGATTGGAGAAATGCCATGAATATAAATCACTTGATTTCTGTTTATGATGTATACAGATTGTGCTATAAAGTTTTCCAGCTAATGGAGAATCAATGTTAAATATTATTTATTTTATACATACACAATACTGTGTGTGCGTATATCTTAACCTAAGCAAATTTATATTAACCTAAGTGTATGTATGTTTACTGGCCTGATAGTGTGCCTCTGGTTACTGTTTATAGTTTAATAGTCACAGTTAATCAGTACTGTACAATAACATGTAATGAGATAAATATGTACATTGTTGTGTTCTTAATTTCTTTTTCTTCTTCATTGTTTCTAACCATTCAATTTTTTCAAACCATTGCAATATTTTATAACACGATCTGTACAGTGCATTAATAATATTTATTATTGGATATCCATTTAGTCAGTACACACATAGAGAGGAATTATTTACACACAGGCAAATCAGTGATGTTTAATTAAAAAAAAAAACAATATGTAATTCATCGCATTCAATTGTTTTATATCAATCATATTTATTAGTATATTGTATTAACAACATAAACGTATGAGTCTAAGGTAGGCAAGCGAGAACTTGAATATATCTAAAAAAACTTTTTCATTCTCTCACGAATAATATGTTAAACTACTAATATTATATAATTCTGTTATGTGGCGTGACATATAGATAGATAGAGTCCTTTTTTCTACGTGGGTCATCTTTCAATTTACCACCATGGCTCAACAGCTTTGAACCACAATTAGAGGCGTATCGGGAAGCATCATTCCTGTTGTAGACCAAAGAAGCCAGTTAGTATTGGCAGAAATCTATCAATAGTCTTTGTGGTTAAACAGACCGCCACTGAAAATTAGAAATGCAACTAAAATAAACCAGAGTTCCACATTTATTTGGGCCTCAACAAAGCTTACCCTTTTATAACTGAGAAATCACTGCTTGTCTAAAGGTTATCGTAATTTCTAAGCGGGTTTTCCTACTTATAGTCAAAGATACAAATCAGTCGAATCTTCAGACACAACGCTAAGCCATCAGCAGGACAAACATTTCAAGTTGACTCCTAGAGACTCTAATTTGCATCGCGTTAGCTAGTATGTAGGCTTTACCCATTAACTACAATAAATTCATTTCCAATTTGCTTAACACATGGACAGACTCATGGTGCTTAGTGTATAACATTCTATGTGCCGGGCTACTGTAAAGATCTGAGTGAAGGGAAAGAACGATCTCTGAGTGGAGGAGAGTTTACAAAGTTGTCCAGATATGCCATTGATGGTTACCAGTCCATCAATCAGTATTCCTGCAAACGCACTTGGATTGGTTTGGTAGGTTTTACTTCCTTTAAACCAAAGTATGTGTATACGGGGTGCGGATTTTTAAATTATCATTGCTCGCTGATAACCATTACCGTTTTCTAGTGATTTTGTCTATGTGTGTCCTTAATTATTTAATGATGCTATCCTCTTTTTTAAAGTACAACAAATTATCTGAGTTTTATCAGTTTTTTTGTCTGTTATAAATTATTTTTAAAATCTACCTAAAGTAGAAAAAAAAAATCATAAAATTTGTATATATTTAAACTTAAAAAACCATTTTCATAGTATCATTTTCAAAAATAACAAGTGAAATTACAATAACTAACAGAGTTAATTGTTTAGATCTCTTAGAAAACACAATACATTTTGAGAAGTTATTTTGCCTAACGCGAGGAAAATAATTCAAGGAAATGTATAATGAAAGTTCTATAAGTTGTTTTTTCTAATTTAAGAACAATTTTAAAAAGGCCTTTTGAAGATAATTTTAGAGTACTACAGGTTTACGTATGGGCCGAAAAAGAGTGTTTTAAAAGTAAAACATTTGAATTTGGGCTTTTGTTGTATATTTTAAACTTTTATGAAAAAACAAATTAATAAACTTTGTAGAAAATTTAATTATATCCTTAAAATCCACCAGACATAGCCCATTTTAGTTAGGTGGGCTTTATTTGCATCAGGTACCTTGCTTTATTATACCTTTCAAGCAGTACTATGTTGACGATCTTACAACTATGGGTCATACACTCCCTGGATCCCTCCAGACCAAAAAATGGTTACTTTAACTTTGCTTGGAGGAAAAACAAGGCGGCCGGGCCATGTGCTGATTATACATCACATAAATGTTTTGTGGTCTCGTAAGTAAAGTATCGGTGCATGCACCAATCCTAGGGCCAGCAAGTAAACAAAATTTGGTCTGTTGCGACTCTGGTTTTATTGTATTTTGTATACGTAGATTACCAGTTTAGAAGCGTGCAAATCATACGGGCTCACAACTGATTTTTTTAAAACAAATAATATAATTCTCGTCCCGTATTCGGTGTTGTTTAGGCAATGTGTAAAAAAAATTTATTTAAATTGTATGCCATTAGCCTGATGTCGTTAATGTTTATCAAATATAATTTTATCACTGTTTTCTTTCGAAGGGTACAAAAAGGGGTATTAATTTTATTATTAGCATATTGTCGATAAAAACTTTCCCAATATTAACATTTACTACACACACTCTGGAATATTCAAAATTTGTGAATATAATAATGTAAATTAGTTTGATGGCGTCCAAAAGTGTACAAAAAATATTATTTAAAATTCTTACAAATAATATTTATAAAGGATGGTTTAAAATGAACATTGTTGTTAGAACTTTTAATTCATGAGAATTTTTATATTTAAGAATGATTATTTGTATATATTTTAACTTAACCACGAAAAGCGATTATTATCAGTTTAAAAAATGATTATAAAACTATACGATGATTTAGCATTTTGGTTTTTGTCTTATATATTTGTTCCGCTGTAACTTTCCAACGGGAATTTTATAAAATTTTCTATATACGTTTATTACATTCAATATTCAAAAATTATTGTTCTTCTCGCTAACAGTATGTTGAATTTAATATAATTTATAAGGTGGATATAACCCAATTACGATAGAGAGGTGTGGTCACAGATTATATAATACGTAAGATAGGTAATGAAAACTCTTAGTTCTCGAAAAAACATCTATCGTAGATGTCTCTTCATGTATAGTAACACCATCTATCATCATTCAATCTATTAATGCCATCTATTATCTGCCATCAAACATTTTAAGCTTTTCCAAAGCAATGATTATTTATTTATTTTTATTATTCTCAAATTGAAAAATTTAATGTCAAACATAATGTCATGAGACATTACCAGACGAAATTTTTCATTCACATAATCCTAAAATCTAGCAGTATTAGTTGAGCTATTAATGTATTAATTATCTGTTGCATGTGCCCAATAGTTTTCTTTTGAAATTATAGAAATTATTTATTACTTTTTAGTTCATTATAAAAACTTGATACATTAAAATTTATTTTTATTTTATTATTATTTTATTGCATCAGAGAAAATATAAACAAAATAAAATTAAAACTATTAACATAATAAAAACATTAAAATATTCCATTCCAAATAAAGTTGTATATCGTAATGTCGTGGGTGGAACAGAATACTGTAATTTTTCCATTTTTATTACTAAAATATTAATAGAATTCTAGTATAGTGTCTGAAAAAAGGAACTTACATATAACTTCCGAGTTATATATAGTGATATCGAAAGTATTGTTTGACAAACTGAAGAAAAAAAGCTTGGTTCTAAAACAGTTTTTTTTTTTTAAATTTAAAACTGAAAAGCGTATTCATTAAAATATGGTGGAAGCGCAATGAAATTTAATAATTAAGTTTTACAACGTTACCGGACCGATATAATAAAAAAACAACTGATTTTCTTATAAAAACGTTTTTTGTAAATTTTTATAATTATAATTTTCAACCTCTCGTTTTAACCCCTTCATTATTAATTTATAAGGTGGAATTGAATTAAAAAAAAAAAAAATTAAGGTATCTAAATTCGATATATTTTCGGAAAAAAACCCAAATAGGTGCTGCAAAATAGTCAACAATACACCGCATGATTAATTAGAAGCTGAAACTCTACGAGTAGCTTCATTATCGCTAATACAAAAACTTTTCCCCTACGAAAATTCTGAAAAGTAGACCGTTTTAATTTTCGAAATTTGAAAAATTTTCATCCTTTTGCTTCAAAATAAATAAATAAATATATATTTATATATATATATATATATATATATATATATATATATATATATATATATATATATATATATATATATATATATATATATATATATATATATATATATATATATATATATATATATATATATATATATATATATATATATATAAATATATATTTATATAAATTGTCGGACAACTGATAAATGAATATCCGACAATTTGAAGATTATGGTTGCAGATTCAATCGAATCGATGTTTCTCATTCATTTCTTGAAAAATGCAAAAAAAAAACAGATAAATTTAAATTCAAAAACCTATCCACAGTCTAAATAATATATATTATATGTGTAATATGTATTGCCTATAATCTTTGATAAATGGAACTTAATTTTACAATATAGTTAATAAATCAGACACTAGCTTTGTTATACCTCCAGTGAATACCATACTAACACAATGTCATACATGTTTATAACAAGTAACATGCGATAAAATTTTTATGAATTTTTTATTTCAAAATATAAATCTTTGTAAGGCTTTAAGATATAAATATATGTACATAAAAGCGATACTTGTTTGATTTCCGTCAAGATAGCAGAGCAAAATAATCAAAATTGAATATAAATATGCTCAATTAGGTGCAGAATAATTAAATTAGGTGATCTAATTTTTAATTTTGAGACATTATGATGCACTGCTGCCGTGATATCACGATGGCAGAGAAATGGGAAAAAATAAATTTTATAATATAATGTAAGTACAAGAACTAGGCGAATTTGAAGTGCTTTTTATCAAGTTGCACGGACGTTCATAGCAATTTTGATTACATTGGTTTATTGAAAGCACACCATAAAAGCACCTAAAAAGTACTGAATTTTGAACATATTTAAATTCAATTTTGATAGTTTTTTTCTGGTATTTCAAGATGTCACTGCTAGCACGATACTGTTTTAGCAGTTATTCATGATAGTGATTGAATGCAGTGATTTTTTTGATAATTTTGATTAAATTACACTTAATGAATGCACACCAATAAAAACACCTAATTTTGGTACTTACATCACATTACATCTATCCGTTTGATCTATCACGGTAGCAATAATAATGTCTCAATTTTCGAAATTAAAAATTTGAGTAACTAATTTAGTTTTGCAGAACTTAAAAAGCACCTAATTTTGAGCATATTTAAATTTAATTTTGAATACTTTGCTCTGCAAGCTTCATGGGGATACTTGTTTGTTGTAAACGACTTCACTTCATACAAATTGAAACTTACTAATAAAAAATACAATTGAAAATTACTAATAAAAAAATATTAACACAAAGGCTTTCATTGACTAAAAAGAAAAATACACTGCCAATAGTTGACTATGTTCTTAGTGATAAAGGGTAAGGAATCGACTTCAGAGTATCGATTCCTTACCCATATGTAGTACCGAATCAAAAAGTATCGTAAACGTATAAATATCGAATCAAAAGTACCGATAGTTTGAGGGATCGAGAGTTCTACTGATTTCCTGCAAATTCTTGTTTCCAAAAAGAACGTATCGATATTTTTCTACAAGTTTTTTATCAAATATAATTGATATATTAAGAAGTATCGACAATTTTGATTTACCTAGAAAAAAATATCGATAATTCATAAAGGGATATCGATATTTCTAGTTGTGTTGCAAAATATATCTAGGAAAAACAATTAATACCATAAGGCCGAAAAAACTATCGACATTTCAAGGTAATTATTTTGAGTTCTCAGAGAATACCTATACTTTGAGGTATAAATAATATCGACACTTTGAGGGATCAAAAATGACCGATAGCTTGAGTTATCGATACTTTTGTATTGATATAGTTCTTTAAAGATTAAAAAAAAAGAATTCAAAATGGCAATATCTCAAGTAGTCATTACATGTTTTAGTCGTGGAGGTTTGCCAGTATACTTTTATTGAGTCGAATCTTAGCCACCGACAATTATATCAAACAAAAAAAATACTCGATAATCTGTAATATCTCCCGATTATTATCAAATAATGTGTAATAGCAAAACGTTGTCAATTGACAGTTTTTTTGATAATTACTCAATAATTTTCAATACTCGACAAAAAAATATTCAAGTAAAGCTATCGAATAAAAAGCCATTTACCACAAAAGTATCGGTATCTAACGAAAAGTACTCGAAATCAAAATGTCTCGTCATTTTTATTGTGTTCCTACTCGTGATGTATAAATATTCTTACTTAAATAGCTATATGTAGAAAAAATATAGAACAAAATGATGGCTGATGTCAGGTCGTGATGGTCCAAAACATAGGAGTTTGCTTATTTTCTAAGCAATTCTATTCCAGCAAAAGAACACAATCAAAATTTTTAATATATATTTAATTTTGTTCACTTACCTTAAGCTGTTGTAGTAGAATACATTAAGAAATGCTTGCCGAAATCGGCGATTCATAAAACAATATGTGATTGGATTACAGCAACTGCTGATGTATGATAATAAATGTACTAAGGATATTCCAGTAGGACCAACATTTTTATATATAAAAACTGGATCAAATAAATACCACGTATTTAGTACATGTATTGGTGTCCAACAAATGAAAAATTCCGCAACAATTACAAACAACATTCGAATTACCTTAAAATAATAACAAAATATAAATTTTTTATCGAAAATCTGTTTTAATTTTCTGTATGAGGCACATTCTCTTTTACGTGCCAGAATCTTCATGTAAAACTGAAAAAATTATAAAATACTCCATAAAATTAGTGCATTGTATAATTTTAAGCAAGCGTAGAAGATTCAGGTCATCACGTTTTTTGATTACATGGGTATATGTCCAAGTAATTCTAAATATTGATTATTCATAGGTGTTAGAATCACACTCCTTCGTGTAAGAAGTGTGCTTCTAACAAGCTGTTAACTTAAATTAAATATAATATACATTGTATTTTTTTCGCGCACAAATAACTGAAAAAATATTTATCCAAATGTTTTGAAATTTGGTATACATATTATGGACAAGAAAACGAGGTGCTTGCAAAAGCCTTTATCTCGAAAAACTCTTCGCTTTCATTTGTTCAAAAAACACTTCGCCCTCCGTTTTCATGTCAATATTTTGTATAACAAATTTTTAAGTTATTTGTACGGGAAAATTGATAGATTTTACAAGGCATGCGAGTTCATCCCTCTTAAATGATTACATTAAAATAAGTGATTCCCTTACTTTTTTCTTAGCATCAATACTTCGATCCATATAATTGGAACGTATTGCATGCCTGTTAAATGTGTATGTTGTATCTGTACTGTCATCTGTTATCGATGTGGCAGTAATTGTGGATGCTGTTGTTAACGATTTAAAGCATTTATCACAGCCACCATCAGTTGATTGTTGTATTAATATAAATGGTTTTTGTTGTATTCTTGTTGAGCCGTTGGTAGCCAATGTTGAATTCGATTTTGATTTCAATATAAAGCTTGTTGTATGATCAAATAATTTGTTACTGTTATACTGTGAAGAATTATTGTGCATCGTTGATTCGTAACGTAAACGATTCTGTAAACATAAAAACATCAATATTAAAAGAGATTATCAACAGCTGTTAGAAGCGCACTCCTGTATGTAAGGAGTGTACTTCTAACAAACTGTTGACTTAAAGAACAATATACATTGTATTTTTTCAGTTTTCGCGCACAAATAACTCAAAAATACTTATCCAAATGTTATGAAATTTGGTATGCAGAATATTGACATGAAAATCGAAATTTGATTTTATATTTAGAAATAGTATTTCGAGAAAACCTCTTCGACTAGCTCTCCGTTTTTATGCCATGAATGTGCATACCAAATTTCAAAACATTTGGATAAGTATTCTTGGAGTTACATAATGGAGTGTGCTTCAGTATTATATATCCACCCCCCCCTTAAAAGTTAATGGGGATAATAGAAACGATATTTTTTGGAATTTTGTAGTCAAATTGTTACCCAACTAATAATAAATTGTAGAATAATTTCTGTCAACTGATTTTGAACTAAAAATGTCTCAAACAAACGTTAGTGAGTGAGTTCATAATAAAAAGTATGTTTTTGGAAAATCGAAAAGTAGACATATTTCTCATTATGGCGAAGGGCCAGATTGTTGTAGTGTTTCTTTATCTAAAATTAAAATTTTTATAAAGAAATTATCAACATGGTAACCAATTTTAATAGAAATATATTAAATAAAAAACATTTTCTCAACGTGTATTAACTGATTATATCTTATCCATTAGTTTTTTGAAACACTTAATATAATTATACTGAAAGTTTAATATTTGATTTATGTCAACTTGTATAAGAAAATATAATTCGAATTGAATTTATGGCCACAATTATTCTGATTGGTTTATGGAAAAACTAAACTTCGCTATTATGTGATTGATTTTATTGAACGATCAATATTATGAATATATCTTTATTATATTTTATTCTTTTACTTCCATGTTATATTTATCGATTTCGGTAATATTCAGTATCGATAAAGTATCGTGCCAGGCATTTGTCACTAACATAGAAGTGGCACTAATGTATTTTCTTAGTAAGAAATGTTTAAACTTCAATTTGATTATAGTTTGAAGCAGTTACTCGATAGGTACGGGAACACAACAACAAAAAATTAAAAAAAGTTTCGTGCCATTGATTTAGCACCAGATTTCACTACGAGGCACTTGTAAATAATGATTTTCTACACACTCGAAACTAAATTTTAAAATCAGTTTCATGCGGTTTTTTTTTTATGTCCAAAAAATGTATCGTAGAAAAAATATAGCAATGTTATGCACCATATTTGCCCTGGCACTAAATGATTTTTTCAATAGTTACAGTGAGTAGTATCATTTAAAAAATGCTTCATCCGGTTACTCGATAGTTCAGGTTTTTTGCAGCCAGTTCTTGGACTACTACAACTTTTATTTGAAACATTTCTCTGGCAAAATTCAAATAAGGGTGTTGTAGTAGCCAGTTCTTGGACTACTACAACTTTTATTTGAAACATTTCTCTGGCAAAATTCAAATAAGGGTGACAAATGCAACTAAACATATTTAGCTTTACACATAATACTGTTCATACAAAGTATACAATGGATGAATGTGCTGTGACAAGTCGCAGCATATTTCTTAAATACATCACTGCCAACAATAAATTTTATTCTAATTTATATTTCATATTTAAAAAAAACAAAATAGGCGTGTATATTTTCATTCCTTATTTGTCCCTATTAAGGTTAGCGTTTCGAAACTATCCTACGTCGCTTTCCAAATATCGCTATATCTAACCGTTCCAGAAAAACAGTGATGAATGAGCGAGTCATTTTCCATTTTACAAAATAAACATATTATTTAATTTAATTTTATTTTCAATTTTAATGTGTCCATATGAAACTGTTTAATGGGCAGGGAGGAGGGTATTTTTTATAATGTGAATAATATTGATGACATAGGTATGAGTTACCTTCGTGGAACATTTTAGACATAAAAAATTAATTTTAATACATGCTAATTAAATTTAATATGTCTGTGCTATTACATATTTTGTAATGGTACAGATGGGCCATGTTAAATATCAAAAACATTTTAAAAGTCACAGTTTTAAATCGAATCAAAGTGAATAGTGACCACAAAAAAGTTTATTGGAATATTTAAATTACATAATGCATTTAAAATAACAAGTGAAGATAATAACTAACATGGTTAATTGGTTTAATACTCAACATATGATTGAATATCGATTGTTTGCATTATTATTCATTTATAAATATCCAGAACAATGATATTTGTTGATATCATTTGCAATTCATTCAAAATGTATAAAATTTAATAAGAATTTTTGAGGCGCATAAACCACATTTTTCGTTGTCTATTTTACAAAAATTTCCATGGCTATCACAAACTATTAGGAAAAACCTCCATCAGAAGATAGAAATCTGTATCGAATTTTAAATATTTATGTGGCGCGACCCCGGACTGACGTAACATAATGACCGGCTTTGATCAATCAATAAAGTTAAGCATTCTATGCTTTGATCATTATGCTTTGATCAATCAATAAAGTTAAACAGCAGTCACAATCTGTATTTGGATGGGTGACCATCTAGCAGTACTGTGTACTGTTGTTGTATTAAAATAATAATCCCTTTTGGTTAATGGCTATATAGCTGAAAGTAGCTGAAGCCAGAAATTAAAAAAAAAAAGAAAAAAATATAATTTCGTTTTAAGAACGTCATACATCAAAATTATAATTTTTTGTTTAAAACAGCGTATGTATCAAAAATATGACGAAAGCGTTGAGAAAATATAAACAATTAGTTTTTACAACGATACCATAATATTTAATAATTGATGGCATAATATATATTCCATAGCCATCAAATTCTGAACCATACTCAAATTTTTGTAGCCCATCTAAAAAACGTAGAATATGAAAATATATGAAAATATATACCTTGTCAAATGAGCTTGATGATTTTCTAGAACATGTAGAACAAGTTGATTTTGTGTATCTAGAATCAATTAAATGATTTTGACTTTCTAATTCCGAATTTGGTGCTGTTAAATCTTTTACCGATGATATGCGTGATTTTTTTGCTGAAAGGAGAAAAATTTATAATTAAAAAAACTGTTCTAACAACTATTTTTATTATTAATGTTAAATCAGCTTGTACTAAAAGTAAAATATGAATAAATTGTAAAATTATATAATTGAAAGCTGGTATTTAAAATATTAATAGTAATATGTTAAATCAACACAACAAACAGGATTAATAAAACTGTTTTATTTTGAAATTTTTGTTCAAAGTAAAAGGGTTAATTGTTAATTATATAAACATTTTAGCTAGTTATATATATATAGGATGTATCCATTTTAAACGAATTCTCTCAATGGTTTTTATTTAAAATTTTTCTATTTACCAAACGATGTATCAAAAATCTCGAAGTATATAAGATGATGTATTATAGATAAAGATTAGGCTGGGTGCTGTAGTTTGTAAGCCGACTTGTATTTATATTGTGATATTAATAAAGAATTATCAAACTAAAACGAACTCGGTATGGTCGTTTTATTTTCATTGGGCGTTAGAGTAAAATGAAGATTAATTTCATGTTTTTAAACGGAAAGTCTTTTTCATATTTGAAAATTAATAAATAATGGATTAAGAATAATTTCAGGATCTTTTTCTATCGATCTAGCATCATGTATTTACAATAGACCTTATGGCAGTATTAAAAAATCACAAAAACACTGTGGGAATATATGTTAAAACGATTTAAAAAAATTTCCCAGTTTTGATATAAACATTTTGATTTAAAAGATATTTAATAATATAAAATAATAATTTATTTTAATCAACCATTTTCTTTGAAACACTTATCACATCAATATAAGAATAATGACGTCATAATGTATTAAATAGTACCCGAGAAGGAAGATAGCATGTACACTCTTTCTCTTTTTTGTGCCATAAGTAATAGTATGCATTTATTCAATATAAGTACAAAAGTATGGAATTCATTTATTACAAATGGATTTGAATGATTTTTTTGGCATTCAATTTCTCTAATGGCATATAATTTCTATTTTGGCATATAATTTCTCTCGTACACAAGAAAAGTTTCGATAAGTGAATACTTTTTGAGATATCCGTCATTATGAATGCTTATTTCACATTAAAAAATGTAAGATTTGAATATTTTTTTCAAGAATATCTCACAAATTTTATGTTTTATGGAAAAATATCTTGTAAAAATTTATTTTTCATTTCTGTAAAGGTAAATAATAAGCAAATTACAATTCGAGTTACATTTAGTTCAATACTGGAATTTGTTGACAACTTTTTCGTGTGTATGGGCTAAGAAATTTATTCGATATCAATTTTTTTTTTACAAAATGTGTTAAAATTTATTGTGATGGCTCCCATTGAAGTTCAGGATTATTAATTAAAAACAAAAAGAAAAGAACAACCAGTACATATGAGTAGGCACAGATTAAATAAATATATAAAATTAATTTCAAACAAAAATATTATGTCATAATTATTCATGCATATTTATGTTTTTAAACTTCGTATTTAATAGATAATCATTTTTACAAAAAAATAAATTTGTATAATAGGAATAAATATGTTATACTATTATGAATAGAACGGAATTGTTTTCATTTTGTGTCAGTTTGTCAATTTCTACAACTTTAGATTTTTGAAGTAGATACTTCTTTTGGCGCATTTGGATTAGAGTGAATTTGTGACATGATGAAGTTGGCAACAAAATATAATTAATAATATATATTTCTTTAAATGGCTAAGTTAACTTATAGGTTTGGAAACTGAATATTACTTAATGTATTTTTGTTGTCCACCTCATCATCAGTATTTAATAATAATAATAATTAAGGCCTTTTCTCAAAATACCAATAAACAACAATTTTTTCAGCCACTTTAAATGGTACAGAGAGTTTATTAGGAACTCATAATATATTCATGCATATTGAAAAACATATTCTCCTGATACAAATAGTAATTATTTTTCACTCTCATAGCATGATGGATAAAAAAAAATAAATAAATAAATATTTTGCTCTCTCTTGTTCAGTATTATTTATTTATAATTTTTTTGAAATTATAAATACATAAATAACTTCTTTAGATGCGTTATGAAAAAATGATGAGAGTGAAATTTAAGATAAGCGTATATCATATTTTAGTTATACCCCTGATGATAATCTGATCCGAGTTCCGATTCATTCATTACCGGAAGATGCTATGGCATAATTAAACAAAAAAAAACTTTCATATAATGACAGAATTTGCGTTACACTTAATGTAAGACAATATACAATTCTTTATGTAGTTTTTCAAATTTAAATTGAGCTTTATTCACTGTGTTGACTATCCTTCTTCAGCTCCTTTATTTTTTTATTGTAATTAATTATTTGTATGCAAATAAAAATTGTTTTATAATGATGTCAAAGAAGTATAAGTTATAACGCGCGTACATGTACACGCACCCATTTTCATTAACAATCCATTTTTCTTAACACTTTATATATCTATTTTACAGGAATAGAAACGACATTTGCACTTCAATGGATAAACGTCTAAAATCGTATTTTATTAACAGATAGTAATCATTGAAACAGTAACACACCTGCTGAGTACAAGACACGATATAGTCAAGTACCATGATGTTTGATACAAATTGTAATAACTTAAGATCTGTCACATATTACATTGACTACTAGACACCTGTGGTGTAGATTGTAGCACATCCGGACTAGCAACTGTATGGGAACGGTTCGATCCTTGGAAGGTGTGATGTATATATAACAGATTCAATTCAATCATTCTTTTTTTAAACAGTACATAATTGTACAGAATAAGTCAAAATAAAAGGATGAAGCTACATGAAGGGAAGGGGAAGTTAGGCAACTATGCATGGCTGGCTGTATAAGGAACTATCCCTGTATTCACATTGTGCAAACTAAATGGAAAACTATTGATAAGGATAGCTGGTACCCTATACTAATGATCAAATGCCTCCCGAATATCACTGAGGAAGTGATTCGGTTCAGGATGTGGAATACACTTGATAATTAGATGAAGTACATAAAATATTTAAATAAAAGCTGTAAAATTACAATAGTCAATTAAGTTTTCCAGTTAGATCGATACAAGATTAAAAACCAAAGAAAAATGCATTTATCAATCAAAATGTATAATTTAAAAATAAGGATAGATTTAATGGGCGAAATTTGAGCGAAATAATTTTTCGATAAAATGTAAAGTGTTTATTATTATCCATTAAACATAACCAATTTTGTTAATTGCAAAAAATTTTCGATATGTAGTCCGAAAAATCATTTATTTGTTGTATAAATTGGCAAATGTTAAAAAATAATAATTCTTCATTTTTTTTAGAAAAAAAATTTCTCGTTTTCTTTCACATAAGTCATTTAAAAACAGTGAACAAAAATTCAAAATTCTAAGAAGATAAAAGAGCGAGAAAACGACATATATAACTCTTCAGAAATACTTTTAAAACAATTCAATAGAATCCTTGTAATCTATATTGGTAAATAGAGATTTTTTTCGATCTTAAATCGCATATAGCACGAAACCGAAACCTTTTTTTCAAAAATTCTTAGACTACAAAAGTGTTTATTTCTGCCCAATTTACATGAAACATTCATTAAAAAAGTCCGTCAAAACAGACGGGGGGTGGGTTCTAAGCAATCTGTACCACAATTTGAAACGACAACATCTATGGCATTTAAGCTATTTTTTACACAACAATGCCATTGACAGAATACAGTGGTCTGTTTTTGTACGCACATTTCCATTCAGGACCTGATATATGTATATAATGTTTATATTTACGTATATATTATTTTGTAATGATATAATATGTTAAAAAGGATAAAAATAGTATACAAAATTTATTTTGGGATACTAAATAATGTCTATGTTTTGTCTGATCTCTGTTTGTCACATAAATTATTCTTCACTTCTTTTCACTATAATTTACCATACATTGTGATCTTTGGATAAACTTTGAATGAATTTTGTCTGCCTTTGTACATAATAATAACTTATGTAATTTAAAATATTTGAATCGATAAAAATTTGAGTCAACCAGAATTTGTGCTCTATTATTTATTCAATTGAATGAGACCTCGTATATAGAGAATGGGCACACGTCTGGAAATGTATGTGACAAGGTAAAAGATTAAAAAAATCTTCTAACACAATTTCAATATTTTTAATAATAAATATAAAATAATATAAGAGAAATATCTATTTACGTGTTTTATTTAACTTTACAAGAAAATGATAAATTACTTAAAAGCAGGGGTTTCAAACAAAAGTTGCGGTACCAAATCTTGTTGAACTTTTCAATTAGAAGAATAAAAAAAAACAATAATTATTTTGGTATGATAAAGGTATTTTTTTGTCTTTTTTTATCCACAACAAAATATGACTAGAATGCTTTTGTTGAAAATTCATCAGTTTTAAGTTACGCAATTCCATGTCGAATGAAAATGGATCCACGTCAATCGCATTCTTTGTTATCGAGTTAATCGAGACGAAAAATTTACCAACTCATCATAAAAGTAGTTTCATTTGAAAAAAAAAATTTGGAAAACGGTTGACCCCAAAGGCCATCCCTGCAACTTCCCGCTAATTTCATACCTAAGTAATTAAAATTTAACATATTACAATGTTTTTGAGCTAAAAATTTGGTTTTTGAGCTTTGATGTTAAAAAAACACTTGTTACCGAATATTTCGTTAACGATATCTCTCGAACCAATCAACCGATTTTAACCGGATTGTTGGTGATCGACGTGGTTTATCAAGGTTAAGATCTGATTAGTTTTTGGAGTTGATCGATACAGCCGTTTAAAAGTAATTCCAAAAAACCACTTTTGAAAAAATTTTTTTTCGTAGTTTTTTTGAGATTTAACTATAATAACTTCCTTGGAAATCTTCGATTTTCTTAGCGGGAAGTTAAAAAATTTTCGATTTTCTTAGCGGGAAGTTAAAAATTTGTGTTAGTGTGGCTTTTCTTCATTCTCTTATGGTTTAAGAGTCGATCTTTGAATCCAGTTGATTGATTTTGCTCATTCACGAACTTAATTCACTTTTTCAGTTTAGAAAAATTTAATCGAAATTCCATTTCTTTGGGCTTTTGTGTTATCTTGATGATAGGACAGGCTGAAAATGTACTACTTGTGGGGATTCAATGAACATTCATTCCAAAATTTGCTAACGTCAATATTTTCTAGAGTTAAAAACTTTAGACTTAATTTATTAATATACCATCATATTTCATGTATGTCGGGTATAAAATGATCATGGATAATTTCATTAACATAAAATCTAGTATAAAAATCCTAAATAAAAAATGTTATGTTCATAAAAGAAAATTTACGAATGAAATTTATTTGTTGGGTTTAAATTTATAGGCAAGAGGTATGGGCATCTATTTGGACATAAATATTATATTTAGAGCAGGATATAATTTTTTCTTTCATTGTTCTGAAAATGGTTGGAAATACGACGAAATTGTTTTTTTATTTTTATTATTATTATATTTTTATTTCTATTTAATTTCCAGAATTAAAATATTTTTTTATTTCTGTTTTTATTTTGAATATATTAAATATATTATTACCGTCTTTGAAAATCAAATAAGGATTTTCATTATTATGAATATAGGCTTTTTGTCGATAATAAAAAGTAATATTTGCGTATGTTTGAAGGTTGGCTTAAGAAATTTAAATAACCTCCATCAAATTATTTTTCAATGAGTTTTATATCGAATTAAGACAGTTTCGAAATATTTATTATAATTTATTTATGTTTATAGATATGCCAAAAATGATGTTCACCTATGTCACTTTTAAAATTAAGGAAAATCGAATAACATTTCACCTGTTAATATTTGTCTTACCATTTACGCTTCTACAAAGAAAATAGACATATATAAATTTTCATAGCGATTTTCTACGTTGCTTCCTTTTTCTATTCGAAAATGACTGTTAATTCATTATAAATATAATCCAACTATATAATTGAATTTTTTTTATTTATAATAACTATACATAAAGTATAATGAACTTCATAATAACTATTAAAATCTATAATCAAATCAAAGAAAATGCATCGACTTGAATCTTTATGCTTATTGAAAATTGCAAAATACAATGGTTTTGATGGTGTTTTAAACTCTTTATCAGATATAATCTGATTTATCTAAGTAAAAACCTTCAGTTTAAATAAAAAAATACAGCCATAAAAAATGTGTTTTGTAATATTAAATAAAGAAGAAATATTCAGGCCGGTATGTTTTTTTGGAGTTCTAACATTTTTAGACTTCATTTGTTTCATCTATTTGGGAAGTTATCGATCACGTGAAAAACGCTAATCTTAGCATTGCTTTTTTCGTAAATGCATCGCAGAAATGTTAACGCAGTTCTGGTATTTTAAACAATTACAATTAATATAAAACAATTTTTTCATTAGTAATGAAATACACAAAGCAAATTTTCGTGACTTAAATACTATCCACAAAAGGACACCAAAATTTTGTAGAGTACAGCCAAATCATGAAAAAGAGCCAAAGTTATGAAAAAGACTTTTTTAATTTTTTAAAAAAATTATCTGCAAAACTAAACTTTATAGTGAAAAAAGTTTCATAAAAAACTTTAAAATAATTAAAAAGCCTATAAAATGACGCGCGTATTAAAATCAGTTCATGAGTTTTGTCCTAAACAATAAAAAACTATCAAAATATGGCGATTTTATTAATTGTAAGAATTTGTTGATTGTCTCCATAACTAATCATAGAAGATGGTCTTGAATAAACTCATTAATTAAATGGATGATAATAATTTTGAATTTAAATTATTTTATAATTAAAATCAGTGAAAAAAATTGGTACTCAATATTGTGCAATTTTTTATAGCATACCCTTTTGACAAAATAGAGAAATTCACATTTTTTGCTACCAGAACGTAGTAGAAATAAATTTCTATTTTTTTCCCAATTTCCTAGATCAAATTATTTTGTATTTTATAAATACGTATTTCGACTACAAAGTAGTCCATCATCAGTATGAATTAGCTAGTTGTAATGATTCTCTGAGGAGATGTTACTCGTTGCTAATTTGGTGACAGTAGTGCAAACCGATCTAGGAAATAGGGAAAAAAATCGAAATTTATTCGAAAAATCCTAGAGTTCTCATTATTAATTATAAAAAAAGTAGTAGAAATAGCTTTTAAAAATAATTTTTGCCCCAAAAATACAACACATATAACGATTATGAAAATAGTTTTTGAGATATTACCTAAAATTTTATTTATTGTAACAAATTCAGTCTATATATCTTGTTCCCATTCAATTGTTAAATGGAGTAAAGTTTTGTTATTTTCAGAATAAATTTACTCTTAAAAATAAAAAAAAATCTTAAAACAATTTTTTTTAACCTCTTTGGATCGGAAATCTTTCATCGTTTTGCAACTATATAATATGTGATAAACTAATAGTTTAGATCGCAACCTTTTCAATTCAATTTGAAAATAATAGAAATGTCAATACCACATTTCTTACTATCACACCTCATTCATCATAAAGTTTATAACACTATATCTACAGATCGTTTTCTGTATCTTTTGATATAGGAAAACGATGTTCGAATTTTTCTATATAAAGGATAACTAATTTTTAAACATACATAAAAATACATTTACTGTAGAATCTCAATTACCCGCATATCAATTATCAGGGTAACCGAGTATCTAGAGTCATTCTTCACGACTCTAATTACCGATTTAGAAATGATTTGAAAGTGCAACGAGAGATGTTACGATGAGTTTTTTTATAGAATATAATTTAAAAGATTGTTCCGATATGCTGGTACGAAATTCTGCAGAGTCTGTAGTCTTCAGAATCAGGAAGTCTGTAGAATCGGTAATATTAAAAAGGCCATAGAATAAATTATTAAAAACTCCATTTCAAAGAAATAATAGAAGCAATAAAAATTCTTAGCAATGATGAAGAGAATATCAAGCAGTGGCTGAACTACGATAGTGAAGACCCTGGATTCCAAATTTTAACTAATGAAGAAATTGAGCATTTGAACAGTGAACTTGTTGTCGCTTTTATGTGGTTTGAAAGACAGGACAAATCGGATCCCATACAGTTCTTACAAACGAAGTGCATTAGAGACTTGGCAGCAAAGAAGAAAAGTATTGTTTAAATGACCATAGATGTAAAATCCTTTCTATAATAAAAAAGTTATTAAAATTTAATTATTGTTTGATTTGACTATGAAATCAATTAACCGGATTTTCGATTATACGGAATACCCCCGGTTTTAAATGATTCGAATAATCGGGATTCAACTGTATAAAGATGTGATATGTGTGTGAATCAATAATTTGTTGTGTTATACATCATTTTTATACCTCTTATAGTTGGGATTTCCGCAGCAAAAACTTAAATTATATTGTATAACACATAAATCTGTTGAGCCACACACAAAAATTGTAATGTTCTATATAGTTTAACATTGTTTTCCGTATAACAAAAGATATAGAAAACGATTTGTATATTGTGTTATTCATTTAATCATCCGTTGAAAAAACTAATGGTATTCTTTAATTTTCCATTGTAGGGCAGTTGATATGGTTATGAGTTCAACATTTCAAATCGTTATACGGATTATATTTTAAATCATTTGTGTGCAACACTTAAACTACACTAAATAGTGTAACACTAGCGTTTATCGTATTCAATAGCAATATTTTTTTTTTGTTAAGCAAAATTTCCTTTCCCGTTTGGGAAAAATTAATAAAAAAAATATTTTGTCTTGCTATACAAGCAAAGAAGATGTGTGTTTTGCAATCGATATGAAATAGAAATATTCAGAAACAATTAGGCTAAAACAATATTTTTTAATTTTATTCCATTCCTTTGGATAAAAACTATTAAATTAACTACTAAGCGCTTGAAAAAAGCAAAGCCATTGAAGGTTGTTGGGAACTGGTTATTTAAATTTAACAAGAAAACAAGCAGTTTAAGTACGATCCACAAGGCCCACACGTGGAACTTTCCAATGAGAAGAATGCTGAAAAAAATTGCTTTTCGATTTTGTTGAACAAGCATATAGTTTCAATTTACGGAATTCCGCTTCGAATGAAAGTGGTTCCACGTCGATAGTAGAATTTTTTTCAACAAAACCGAGATGAAACTTTGAAACTTAAAACCAACACACATAAATTTATCTTAAAACCTTAAATTTGGTTTTTAGTGACCTTGTAAGGTAAAAATATGTGAAAATTCCGGATTTACAAAATCGGTCCCCTTTTAAGAATTTCCCGCTGGGAAGTTAATACAAAAGGAGAATTAGTTAATTAATCGATTTGCTACACATTCTATATATCTCTACGTTTAAAATGGAATATACGGCTGTATACATTTCAGAGACGAAAAGAAGCCGTCATCTTATCAAGACTTCGATACATCTTAATTCGGATATGCCGGGTATCACAGCTAGTAATTTATATATTATTATTGGCTGATAGAAAAACTGATTATTTATCTTCTATGTGCATTTGTAAAAAACCATTATGTTCGAGGAAACGATGATAATGGAGAAAAAATGATTTACAGTTCAAAGAATTTGTGTTTAAATAAAAATGAATTTAGATTCGATAATGGAATGGAATTTTTATCGATTTCGTAACAAAGTTATACAATTTATTAAAATAGAAAACTTTTTATTCTTATAAACAAATATTAATTGGCATGCAAGATTGGACTACGAATGTTGGTCGATGAGCATCAAGTATAATTGTGATCTTTTATTTATTTTTAATAAAAATGTAAAATTCAAATAATTTATTTAAATAAGCTGTGATTGTGTATACTGTATTCAAAAAATATTTAATTCAATTTCGTACTATATTTTTGAATTTTTCTTTTGATATGGAAAATACAACATGAATAAATAATTTCTTTAAAAGATATTGAATTATTTTCTGTCGTATTTTTATGTCTGAAAAATGTCCATAGCAGATTTTTATCTAAATTAGAATAAGCAACAATATTGAATATAGTTTGTATAATTTTATTATCTGCTAGGTCATCATTAAGCTATCATTGTTCTCAAGACGAGTAAATTATAAAAAAATTTGTGAGTAGTCGAGATTTATGATTAAAATCATATTTGTCACTGAATAAATACGTCTGAGAACTTCTTCTAACTCAAATTGAAGGTGTTTCTCAAATCATTTAAAATAGAGATCACAACACTTCGTGGGTAAGAAAGAGAGAAGAGGAGCTGAGGGGTTGACATCCACAAAAAGACACTTCTGTAGCACTAACTTAACCTTCACACAAACTCTATGGCTCAATTTCGAGAGATGAACAGAGTGCGTATCTTCTAACGATCCACCTAAATGATATTTCGTTCCAAACAGCAGTTATAACTTACTTGATACTAATTTAATCTACGTGCAAATTCACAACCCTTTAGCTCAATTTGGAAGGACAGAAAATATGTGAAAATTCTTAAAACATGGTTTTTCTTTTTCTTTGTGTATATATAAGGTTTTTCCTCTGGAAAGCTCACCAATTTAACAATATTGTTCTGTTAGACACCCGGTGTCCTTTGAAACAGTGAATGTCTATATTTCCTCATTTAAAAACTTAAGCCTACATTTTATATATAGAAAACATTACCAAAGTTTCATCACGCAATCTTTTTTTGTTTTTTACTTATCGAGATGACGAACGGACGGACGGAGAGTCGAAAATGGATTAACTAGGTGTTTCTATAGCGTTACAAACTTTAGATATATTCTATAATAATAATAATATTAATTAATAATAAGAGCAATTTTCGTAGATTTCGTTCAAATGAAGTACATGGCCCACAGAAATAGATGGGTATTTATTACTATTGTGTAATAATACTGCTTTAAGAAAAATATTGAAGCCACAAATAAATTTTTGGCACAGGTTTTTATAGAATCAGCTAATTTGGATATTTTCATAAGTCCGTCCGTCCGACATCAAGATAACTAACTAAGATAAAAACGAAAAGAGGTAGCAAGCTGAAATTTTTTTGGTGACGTATTTTATACATAAAAAGTGAGTTTAAGTTCGTGAATGAGCAAAATGGGTCGAGAGGATCGGATTCATGACCCGCCTTTTAAATAACAATGAAAAATTCAAATACAAAAAATGTTTGTATTGAAAACAAGCTACTTTTGTTTGAAACATTTTTTCATAAATATATATTTTAGCGGAAATATGTATATATTAAAAAAATTGATAAAAAATTGAGTGTTTAGTAGCTCAAATGAAAGGTGTCGAGTACATTGAGTGTTATTAGAACAAAAAGTAGTTTATATATTCATTAGAACAGGAGATAACTAACTTTGAGTGGAAAAAATCCCATAAAGAGTTGAATGTCTGTGCCTTGCATTCAGCCATCTCACCTAATTTGAGTGTTGCATAGCTCAAATGAATTGTCATGAGTTACTGAGAGTTCTTAGACTAAAACGAACCAATATTCAATAGAACTGAAGCTATTTGGATACAAAACTATCACTTGGGGAAAAAAATTCCCGATAAGTAACACATTAACTTAATACCCATAATTTGAGCTATTAAACACTCAAATTGGATGAGTTGGAGACTGTTGAGAGCACAATACATTCTCATCGCCTTTCTTGTGTGAGTTAATAGTTTGTGTGATTAATAGAATCAGATCTATTTGGAAAATGTCACAGTTGTTTAAAATAAAAAATTCAAATTTAAGCTATTAAATTATTATTCACAATTCTGCGGAAAAGTAAACGGGTTTACTAGCAATTAATTATTATTATTTTTGTTATAAAAATAAAATGACTGGAGAAAACATAATTTTTGGAGTTTCCAAATTAAAATTGGAGAGCTGGCAACCCTATAAATGGGTAATCATAAAATCCATCATTCATATGTACAGTAGTCTATTAAAGTTTGTAAACCTCATAACAACACTATTACACAAGTACCTTAGTAGTATTTTTTTAGGTTTTAATCAATTTTTTAACTCCTGACATACCCCACTGTCTATGTGGTACGTATATAGGTAATTTATTTTCGTAGAAAGGTAATTTCATAGTTGTGAAAAAAATAAATATTTTCAATATTATATTAAGGTCAATTCATTTCAAATCGATAAATCGATGGCTGTCTACTAAATTTATTTTTTCAATTTTTTTTTTTTTTTTATAGTAAGTCCGTGGACCATATAAGTGATAATCAAATTTATTTACCTGTATGAACTGCATTGTAATGATGCCTACAGGTAAACAAATCAATTTCAATAATAAATAGATCTCCCTCGAAATTTGATTATACTCATAGTCGATTTAAAATGTACAAAATAAAAGGGTAGAAAATAATAATTTGCGTTCGAGAATTTTTATGGTTTAATGTGATAGCCTTTCTTCACTTAAATATGATAAAAACACAATATGTCCCGTTTTTAAAAATCAACCTACATTGACCCAATTTCAGATATAGTATTATAGTTATCGATTATCTCAAAAGGGGCAAGGCTATCAGGAGTGAGTATTACATAGCATTTTTGAAAAGTTTAAAATAGGAAATCACGAAAAATTGGCCTCATTTGAAAAACAAAAAAAAGTGTTGTATTATCAAAAAAATACGTCGTGACACAAATCGTAGCAATGTGGTATAAATTCGGCTTCAATTTGATTCAGAATAGACCGTATTATCCATACCTCGTCACTAGTGACTTTTCTTGTTTGCAAATCTCAAAGAATGCTCGCTTGAAAAAAATTAACACTAGAGGAAACTCAGGCCTATTTTAAAGAGAAATCATACTATAAAAATGGTATCGAAAAATTTTATAGTTGCTATAATAATTGTGTTGCTCTCAAAAGTAACTATATTGAATAAAAAAAATTGATTTTTACAAAAAATTGTACAAAATTTTTTAAAAACAATTTGCAGGTTTATTACTAAACCAATAATTTAAATATAAAAGATCGATAATGTTTTAAAATCTTCACTGTTTGAGAAAAAAATTTAAAATGTTTTTTAGTTTAGAACAGGGTGCAACCTGTAGCCCATTGTAAGGCTCTAATAAGGAGGGTTTTTTTTATTCATTGCCATTATTATTATTTATTATGTTAATATTTATTATTTTATCTTTCGTCGTGAGATTCACGATGTCAAATGCAAGTTTTTTTATAGAAACCATAATAAAAATTTCCTTTTCAATCCTTCTGAATTGGAATAAATTAATAGAATTTAATGGCAAATGAAATTAATAGGTATTCAAAATTTTGTATCAGTCAAATTGGAAATGATTACTCATTCATTCCGATTAAGAGCTATTCAAACTTTTCAATCGAGACGAACACTCATTAAAAATTCTGAATCTCCCTTTCGATACATCCTAATATACGCTTCAATCCTATACTTTTTTTAATAGGATTTAATCCGAGTTTTTAATAAGGATAACATATAGCGTCTGTTTAAATTAACGCTAGCGTGATAAGCTCTATTTAATATATTTCTGCAGTAGCAGTAGTGTAAGGGTCGCAAAAGTCCATCAAGTTAGCTTTCCGTAGTCTTTTTTTACCATGTATATTATTGGAACGCTTGTTTCAATTGAAGTACGTGTCTGTGTTAAATTAAGCACTAGTTTGACCGAAGTCGTTGGCAAAAAACCGACTCTAACTCGAATTCTCTAATATCACATTAAAAAGGAAGTAATATTTCTCGGTAACAAGCAGCAAGCGTACACACCTTCTTAAAATTTATATAAACTAGATATATACTACCATTCAAAACATAAATGTCTCTCTCCTGCTCTATAATATCGAACGTGAAAATATTTGTAATTTCTGACTCATAGCGGAAAACTCTATATAGTTTTTCATCTTAAAAACTATATAGAGTTATCCACTATCGGAGTCTTTTCCATTTGATGACTTTTTGAATACCCTATAAATTCCTATTGTCTATGAGTGATAAACATTTTATATGTTCCAAATTAGATATCTACTATTTTCTACATTTTGAACAATTTCATAAATCTTTGTCAGTGTAATAAAATAGCAATATGATATAAAAGACAATTTATATTATATAAAGAATATTTTACAATAAAAATTGTATAATAAATTGTCCTTGTACTCAACAGTTTTGTTAATGGAACTTTTCAATTTTCTACTGTATGTTTTTTATTAATTTATTGTAAATATAAATGAAAATCGCTGGAAGCACGAGAACTACATGCCCCGCATCCTAGGCTAGTATATCCAGCAGCTTCGATCCAGTGCATAGAAGCATGAAACTTGAATTTTTGTGTCTAAATTAATGATAATAATAATATAACAATAATGCGGTTTTAGCGGCGTTCATCAGATAAACAAGTCTACAATAGACCAACCACATAATTAATTTTACCGATACTTTAAATTCATGATTTCGACGGTCGGAGGAAAGGATAATGATTGTAAAATAGAATATTTTGGTAGGTAGTGCATCTGTAGCCATACGTTTGGAGAGCGAATTCTTTCCCATGCACCGACATGCGAATTAATTAACCATCCCGTTAATTATAATTGACAGACTGCCGATGTCGGGATTCATAGCATACTGCAGCCATAGTAGCCGTTTTATTTAACATGCATTGTAAGTTAAATAAAAGCTTTAAAAATGTAGAAGAATACGTTAAAAAAAGTTTTAGAAAAGTATTTCCTTGTGGTTAATTTTTTTAAAACAAAAAGAATCGCCTAAGAAAAAAAGGAAATAATTTATAAATTTGAAGTAATTATAATTTTTCAATTAAAAATTAGTTTTTAATCTTAGTTCATTTTTTTTAATTTGGTTCTTTTTTTTTCGAAAAATTTGTATTTTTTTACTTGTTTGCGAAAAATTATTTATTCGGATGAAATTTTCAATAAAAATTGTTTTTGCCCAGTCTTCCTCCGTTTTTAAGGTTGGTTTATTATACTTTATTGAAATCCAAATATTCTATATTCAGGCTATTCTTAGCACAAATGTATTGGCGAAATACGGTCCTCGATTTTTGTATACTCGAGTCCTAATAATAATTCTTATTGCTATGCATTGAAAAGAATAATTCTATAAAATTCTCTTAATAATTCGCTTTTAACTTCCATTAAATATTGAAGAAAATGTATTGAAGAAAATGTAAACAAACATCTCCTGTTAATATAAAATATGATAAAAATAATTTTACTTTTTTAGCGAATTTTTTTTCAAAGAAATTATGAGCTTGTGGTTTTGTATCAAATCATTGAATTACGAGAAAGTTAGAAGTATAAATGATTTTTCATTTAATAAAATTTGCTTCCGTTAATGTAAGTAAAATAGAAATGTTTATCACGATATGAAATGGGGGTAGGTGAAACGATGTGGTCGCTTTTATTGAAATTCAATTATGTCTTGTTGAATATTATCGTAAGGAAAACTCCTTTCAATATTTATTTACAGGTGGTTTTTAGCTTAAAATACAGATAAAAAAATTCGAAAATAAATTTAATTCTTTTCAAGGTCCGAATAATTGCAAACGATACATTTCTTGTTGAGTATTATCGTAAGGAAAACCCCTTTCAATATCTATTTGCAGGCAGATTTTTAGCTTGAAATATGGTAAAAATTCGAAAAATAAGTTTAATTATTTACAAGGCCAGATTAATCGCAAACCATAAATTTCTTGTTGAGTATTATCGTAAGGAAAATCCCTTTCAATATCTATTTGCTAGCGGATTTTTAGCTTGAAATATGGAAAAAACTCGAAAAATAAGTGTAATTATTTACAAGGCCCGGTTAATCGCAAACTATTAACACTAATTTTTAACTTAAAACATGGTGAAAACTCGAAAAATAAGTTTAATTATTTGCAAGGTCCGATTAATCGCAAAATTATTTATAGGTGTATACGTTCTTGGTTAAATGATTGAAGACCCTTTTTGTATAGAAAAAAATTAACTTTGCTCGAAAATTTTTTTATTTTAAAACAGATTTTATTTATTACCTGGGGAAATAAACGTTTTAACAATTGCAAATCTTTAAACGGAAATTGTTTGTAATAATATTTCTGCAAAAAGGGTAAACTGTCCATCATCAGTGAACCAACTTTTACTTATATCGATATTACTTCCGAACTTGTAAAACTATACTTTAAAAAACATACTCATTGGAAACCTTGTAGTTTTAACTTGCATCTTACATTGGACACTAATGATCAATTTTGGTTAGATATTTGTATTTAAGCGGTCGGAATGGTTCTCTATGTACTGGGTGGTGGTCACAATGAACCACGAAATAAATAAAACTCAAACATTTTCTACATTTTCGAAACTCTAAACCAATATTAATCAAAAAAAAAAAAAATAAATAAATAAAAATAAAAAAATGATTTTAATCTATTAAATAAAATTCTGAATAAAAATTTATCAAATGTAAAATTTCTGATATTTTTTATTAAATTTTTCTAAATTAATTCATGAAAATTTTTAATGGTTTACATTATTTTATGAATAAATCAAAACTTTATTTATTATTTCTCGTGAAAATAAATTCAAATATAAAACACTAAATATTTTTTTTTTAGTGTAAATGAAGTGTGAAATATTTTGTGTAAAGCGTGCTTATAAATAAAATGGAAATATGGAACATATTATGGATTGAAAAAATGGAAAATATTAGTTGTAAAATATTATTATGTAGTTAATAATTATTAAAGTTTATCAAATTTGATTTTTGAATTTTCACAATAATCTTAATTAAATATTGATACTAAAGAATCATTTGGACACAAATTAGAAGCAAAAAATTGAATACAAAAATATGGAAATTTTATGTTCGATGTGATCCAACTGCTAAAAAAAAAAGACGTGTGGCACTCGGGGACTGCCGCGGTAAAGCTATTGCATAGCATTTTGTATCAACTTATGCAATCATAATTTTTTATTTATTTATTTATTTTATTCATGCAGTATTGATTTTTCTTTGATATTAATTCAAGTTACACTTTTTGAGCGTGGTGACCGATAAGAAAACAAATTTTTCTATTATTAAATAAATAAAAAAAGTTAATATTGTTTATTTAAAATACTTTTTAAAAAGCCGTGTCGAAGACTGCCCAACTGAAACGACGTTAGACGATGCACGGCCTTCAAGCCACACCTCCTTGCCCGTCGGAGTGGGGAGCGTGAGGTTTTTTCGTTAAGGAATTTCTGGATTCGGTCCCCGCGCTCAAGGCCCGCGATAGAAGCTATACAATTCTTAACTTAATTGTGCACCCGGGCTACTTGTTAGAATGTTGTGTCCAATATTCAGTGAATTCTTAATGTTTAGATAATTTTCTTTTATAAACTTCCTGTAAAATCACACATGAAATTCAAAACAAATCAACCATACCTCAAAATTTTATTCAAAAATTTTTCAAACTATTTTTAAAGGCTTCTACCCCGATCAATTACCCCGCTCAGTTTTTTGATATTATTTTGATTTGTGTAATTCATTGAAGCTAAATTAATACTAATTTTTTAATTTTATTTTCAGGTGTTCCAGTCAGTTCCTGAAAAAAATTAATAAATATGTATACTCAATTATAAAAACTTATAATCTACCACTAACCTTGGTAGATTATTGATTTTATATATTTATTGATTTTTTTCTACATATGTATGTATGTATTCATATTTGTTTTCACAAAAATTAATTACTTTTCAATTTTATAGAAAGTTTTTTTAAAAGATAAAATTTTACTCTGGTCACAATTTCAAATACAAAATCTTATATCTTTAAATTAGCAATTCTTGTATATATAATTGGACTCTCGGAATCGGCTCCAACGATTTTCATGAAATTCAGTATATAGTGGGTTTCGGGAGCGATAAATCGATCTAGCTAGGAATCATTTTTAGAAAATGTCATTTTATTCGTGTTTTATCGATAATTGTTTATAATCTAATGATATATTTGTTTAATAATTATAGTTATATAGTCATTGGAGTGGCTAAGTGTTAGCGTGCGTTGTATAATTTTTTATAATGTAATGATATATTTGTTTAATATTTAAAGTAATTGGAGTGGCTAAGTGTTAGCGTGCTGGACTCGTCTTCCGCCTCGACGTAATACAATTTCCAAAAAACACAATTTATAAAAAAAAAAAGCAAAGCTCGGTCATCCAGGTACTGTATATTATTTGCAACATTTTTACTCGCCGCATGGTTTAAAATGCTATTTATTATTTATTATTTTTCATTACCAGAAAGAAATTGTAAAAAGTTTATATTTTTTTGATTATCTGATCGATCGTAAAAATTAAAAACATTAATTATTTAAATTTTTCGAATTGTAATCGCAAATTATCCAAACACATCCCAAATATTTTTTTTGGTATTGTATCATTTAAAAAAAAAAAAATTTTTTTCTCCTTACAGGGAATTTTTTTTTTTTAGTTTACAGGAATTTTTTAATATTTCATGAAATATAATATAATATAATTTTTAGTTTACAGGAATTTTTAAATATTTCATGATATTTATTTAAGAAGGCAGTAAAACAATTTTTTACGATGTTCTAAAAAATCTTATGTCTAACTATGAAAAATGGTACAACTCCAATGCTATGTATACATAATTTGGTCAACTCAATATTACGTGATACAACAAGTCGATACATTCGTTTAGATTTTCAAAAGATCAAAAACTTCCTCTTAATTTAACATGAAAAATCGTAAAAAGTTTTTCTTACATTTTTCTTTAGATATTGTTAAAGATTAAAATTAAGTTTTCTTATAACCCTGAGTTTGAAAATTTATTCAGAACCTTGAAACCACTTTTGATTTTCTGGCCACTGAAAAAAATTTTCATATCAGTAAAATATTAAAAAAGAGAAAAGAACATGCTAAAAGCTTCTAAATTTCTTTTTTTCATATCGATACGGTAGTCATTAAAAAATTTAGTAAATTTTGTTGATGCTTTAGAAGTTCGAATTATTTGCGTACTTATTTTAAATTATTATTATGTATTTAAAATAGAAAAAAAGTTCATATAAGCTTTATCTTATAAAAACATATTTACTTGTTAAAAACAAACAACTTTTGTATGAAACATTTTTTTTGCCATTTGTTTAAATTTGCCAAAATTTATAATTAAATTCAGCTAATAAGCTCAATTTTAATACATGTTCATATGTATTTATAAAATTATAGTTTGAAAATTTAGATTATTTTATGAATGCTAATGATTAAAAATAGTTAAAACATTTATAGCTAAACCGAATGTTGAGTATTTAAACAATTAATTCAGTATTTTAACACTTAGGTATAAAGGTATACTTTTTTTCTATTTTACCTTGTGCATAGAGTACATACGAACATGGCTTGGTTTTTTGATAAATTATTTCCAAACCGATTTCCAAAAAGGATTCTTTATTTATGGACCGATTTTCACATTTCTTTTTGCATTAGATGGAGAATAGCTTCACGGTACCCCATATTATTTCAAAGAAACAATTTCAGCGCTAAGCGAAGGGTAGGATAAAAAACAATTTTTGATGGTCAATATCACCCAAAGGAATTTTTAGTGTGTATAAAACTCTTAAAAGTCAAAAATAAAAATTTTTCAAAACATTTAAATCTTAGAAGTAAATTTAGTTTTAAATAAATTTTATATCTTTTTGTAAATTTTTTATAATTTTTTATTATTATTTGATTGTGAAGCACCCGAAGTTCGACTGAAACGTATTTGAAACACATTGTATAAAATTTGTTAAATATTTTTATTTAGGTAAAATAGTAGAGTGAAAAGTTTTCGACATTTATAACATCTCATTAACTAACTATGTTTTGCTAACACGACTCATGACTTGCTAGTTTCGCTTCAACTTTTAAAGTAGAGTACAGTTTATTAATGTATAAAATTAATTTTAAAAGTATAAATTATAAATACTTTGTTTCAAAATGAAATATTAATGATACAACCACATACGTGTATGTTTTCTCTTTTAACAGAAACCAATTAGAAAAATATTTATACATATGTTATAAAACAAGCATCAAAGAAATCAACTCGTATATATTAAAAAAAATATGACCATCTTAACTCTTATATCACGAGTGAAATATGTAACTGAGAAATTGTTCATACATATAAAATGATTTATCCAAAATGACTGACTGATGGATTAACGCACAACCTAAGCCATTTATTGTAGAGACTTGAAACTTGGAGGGTGTGTTCTTTGTATGCTTTGATTAGAATTTTGGGTGACCAAAAGACTCGATTTGGAATCATTTCAGGAAATTTTTTTAAAAAATTGAGTGTTATAGCTTTTTGAATAAGTTATTGAACGCAGAACACAATTATACATATTTAAGACCTTTTGGGTATCTGTGGTTATACGAATACAGCAGTAATAATTTGACACAGGCTACAATATAAGAGTATCAATTGTCAAGTGAAAAAACCGCAAATGGGATCAACTTCCAAAAGATCCAATAGTGTATCTTCGACATACATAATATGTCTCAATATATAAATTATAATCTAAAGTTTACAACACTACCTAATATTGACAGCACAAACTAAATTTAGGTAGAGGTGTTCATAGAAACACCTGGCCTATTTCCGGTTGTCCGTCCGGCTGTCCGTCATCGTGATAACTCAAAAACAAAAAGAGGAAACGAACTGAAGTTTCGGTGACGTATTCTAAACATAAAAAATGAGTTAAATTTCGTGAATGAGCAAAATTGGTCCATTGGGTACAATGGATCCTTGATCCAACTTTTAAAGTATAAAAGATAGTAAATGTTTTTTGAAACAATTTTTTCGTAAAATATTTGAGTTCTTCACTCAATTTAGCTCTAATTTGGCTAATAAACTCATATAGGTAATAACAATACATATTACTATTATACATATATAACTGTATAGACTGGATATTTATAGTATTTTATAAATGCTAATTATAAATAGTTAGTTGGCACCTTCACTTGTTTATTTGATGAAAACTCGATTTTTGCAAAACTAGGTAAAACCAATAACTTCCCGATTTTTGAAAGTCTTCGATTTTAAATAATATAAAATAGAAAAAAATTATAAAATCCATAATTGACGTTTCAGTTGTATAGTTTTTTTTTATATCAAAAGCGGCAAAAAACAATTATGTGTAGCACCTCTCGAATATGTAGCAGCAAGTGAACAACCATTTGTCGGCAAGCTATATGGTGTAATACGAAGGTCTGTTACCTACTTCAGCACTCTTTTCGTTTTGGAGTAATGATGCTAACCTTCATTACCCCATTCTCCTCTACCGGTTATTGTACTATAAAAATTCATTTTTAATGATATAAATGAGATTATTTCATTATAATACTCTCTTCACAAACTAATTAAGACAAATAAACTACTTCCTAATTAAAATTCTTGTTAATGTTTTGAATAAACCTTTGTCGAGTCAACGATATTAGTCAAGCTTAGTAACATATATATATATGACTATAGTATTTATCTAATGTTTTAAGTACCACCTACATTTTATTTCTATATAGACTTTAAACGCAGTCATTTCTTTATACATTTAATTTCCATGCGTTTCATGGAAAGAAAAATTTCATTAAATAATTTTAATGAAAATAAAATGAATATAATTTGTAATATGTTTCGTATATTCAATGGATTTCCAGCAAATTAAGGTTCTTTATTTTAAATTTCATTAAATATTCATTTAAAATAATTCTTCATATTGTGGAAATGTTACGAAATTATTTCGATGATTATGTAAATTTTTAATTTAACATCGAGTGTTTACTTTTCTATCAACCCTACCTGAATTTTATACCCGATATATACAATATTATGGGTGTAAATTAAATTTAGTCTAAAGTCTGTTACGTTAGAAAAAATTGATGTTGGCTAACGAAATTTTGGTATAAGAATTCATATGACCTACCCAATTTTCATCCGTTCGTTTGTCCGTCATCAAGATAACTCAGAAACGATAAGTGATTGCGATATGCACTTATCGATATAAAAAGTATTCTATTACTCAAATTGGACCAACATATTTACAAAATTTCATTGGAATCGGTTGAGCAGTTTCGGATATTAGCGTTAGCTTACATAGTAGCACGGGGTTATTGTATTATTTTATAGTTATCTTCTAGAGCAATCGCGATCCTTTAACCTAGACCTTTTGGTTCTCTGTATCCTCTTTTAGAACACTCCATCATCTGAAGGCCTTCTAACACAATGTGATAATTATATTGGTTTCTTATTTTAAGTCACTTTTCAACTACAAAAATTATATCGTGACTACAGTGAGAATATATTCAATCTCTATAACAACAGTACACAGCAATCCTTAAATGTTCACCCTTCCATGTTCTGACTTTGCCTGTTGATGCTTAACTTTACGTCAGTGGGGGTCTATAATTATATTTTTATTTTGTAGTTGGTGGATCCAGTTACTTCGTTCTTATCCAAGTGACAAAAGTGTAATCAATCAGTCGCCCCTCTTTTTATTATAACTATTCAAACTTCCATAGCTGGGATTGGAGCCCGCAACCTCCAGTCTAAGTAATCCAATGGGTGAAGATATTATTGTCTTTACTCACTGGGCCACTCGTTTTTATAGTTATGTTAGTAGACAGATAATCATATTGACAGAGGTTTAATTATTAGAAGGATAACATCTATTTATCCATAATTCTTCATTTTTAGATTTGTCAATAAATGATCGGTTTATTTCCTATTATTCTTTAGAGCAATAACAAAAGTTCAGATTATTGGATGTTGGCAACAGTGCCGATTTTAGCTTGTTGGGGCTGTTCGTTGTGGATGATATCTTTATACAGCTGTTATCCGAAGAATTTTTTAATGAATTGATATCTTTTGCTATTTTTAACTCTATATTCAATAGTTTTTGTTGTATCTTGTTATATTTTTCTTAGAATAATATTGATCGATTCCCTTTAATTCTTGGTAAATAGTTTATTAAAACAACTCTTCTATTTCTTTGTGTTAAAAGTAATTCCAGCTGGGTGAAGAATATCATATACATTTTTTGAAATAAATGAATTTTAATCAAAATGGAAATCATATCGTCGTATCAAAATGTTCTCTATTTTTGAAATGAGGTTTGGAACATTTTCCAGAAACTATTCAGCTAAAACCCAAATAATTTCGATTTTTAGTCGTATCATATTTTTAAATAACAAAAATTTTCAGAATGTTTTTAAAGTGGTTATATGTGGTTGGATATAAGGTTCAAAAATATATTTTGTCTTCCTTAATTTTACAATTTCATTTAATTGTCTGTGACAGTAGAAACAGGCTGAATTTTTCCGTGATTTTCTATTACGATTTTTGCTTTTTCCTAAATATCGATGTTCCACAATAATAGATCTAAAAACAATTCATAATAATTTTGAAAATTTGTATTTGTATCCGTAGCTAGGCATAGCTAGAAAATAGAATATAAAACCCAGTAGTATGAAAAATGATATAAATTGCCATTGTTGATCCCATGGATTCATGGAAAGATTTTAGCTTGTTATACTTGAAACAAAGTATAAGCGCAAAACCCGATTTTTAGTGAATCATTAATGAATCGCGTCTGCCATTTTCAAACAATGTTAAATTCTGTAATTCTGAAATTACAGTTAAATTCTTTTTTTTTTTTACATAGCTTCTATCATTGTTTGCCCAAATTTGGCATCATATTTCATTGTATAAAAAATGGCTTTGGATGGGTGACCGCATAGAATTTCTATACATATATATATATATATATACATATATATATATATATATATATATATATATATATATATATATATATATATATATACATATATACAAAATTCAAATAATTCAAATAATATATCTATTTCAAATAATATACTTAAAATAATCTATGTTGTATACGCCCCCCCCCCTGGGGGTAACGTAATTACTGATCTCAACCGATCAATTATGTTAAGCAACATTATACTTAGTTAGTACTTGGATGGGTGACCGCATATATATTTAATATTCAAATAATATATCTATTTCCAATAATAAACTCAAAATAATCTATAATTTATCCCCCCCCCCCTGGGGGTAACGTAATTACTAATGTTAACCGATCAGTAATGTTAAGCAACATTATACACAGTTAGTACTTGGTTGGGTGACCGCTTAGAATTTATATATATATTTAATATTCAAATAATATATCTATTTCAAATAATATACTAAAAGCAATTTTTGAAACTTTGAATGAAAATATTAAATTAGCCACATATATTTTTTGGAAATATAACCAATTAATTCCGATATTTTATTTTAAAAACTATCGTATGTTTGTAGTTTTACAAATTATTTATTAATTGTCAGCTAGTTTGTTAACAAATGTATTATTTTAATACAATATTTATTATATAGCTAGTTCTCAAAACTGCTTGGACTAATAAGTTTGTAAATTGCAAGTATTAAAACTGTTAATAATTATATTATTGAATTGAAGGATATTTTTTAACATTGCTAGTTTTTCATTTGTAAAAAATACTTTTTTGTTTTTGGAACAAATACAAGAAATATTGGTAGACAGGATGCAGACGTGTGAAATATTTGTTTTATATTTTTCGAGAAACAATGTATATAAATAACTTCTTTTTTTATTGCCCATAAAGTTTTTTTTTTCTCTAATATTGAAGATATAATAAGATATATCGCTTGGCTGTAGTTTCGATATGACTACAACAAATGTTTCGTAGTGTTATAATTGAAAACAAAAATATTGTACAATTTGTTATATTTATTATATAAATTTTAACATCTTCTACTCCACAGTTTACAGTTTAATGAACAAACTATGCAATAAATGTATTTTAGATTAAAAATGGGCCATCTATAATAAATCATAAACTTTTTCGTTTATAAAAAATTATGAAGAAATATGTGAAAATAACTTACAGAGTTAATTATTTAGATACTTGACATACGGTTCAGTATCAACGATTTTTAATGATTAGTATTCATAAGATATTATATATATGTTATATGTTTATATATGAGTATAAGATCGTGAATAAGCCAATTTTGAGAGTTGAAATTGTGGCTAATGTAACTAATTTACGAAAAAATGTTTCAAACAAAAGTTGTTTCTTTTAAGAAATCGAATATTTTTTGTTTATGAATTTATTATGTATGGTTTCAAAAATTGGATCATGAATCTATTAGATCTAATGAATCGATTTTGCTCATTAACGATCTTAAACTTACGTTTTATGTCTAATATACGTTATCAAAATTTCAACTAGCTTTCTCTTTTCGTTTTTCACACATACAACAAAAAATGTTCATGTGTTTGATTCAAAACCATGAACTCGGGTCATTTATTTATTAAAAAATTTGATAAAGTTTTAGAAATAATTGGTTTTATTTTCTACAAGCTTATAGAATCCTTTCTAGCAAAACGTTTTGTTTTTTCTGAGATTTTTCGTATATACTTAAAGCATTTTATTTTAATAAATTTGAAGATACAAATCTAACTAAATGTAGCATAAAATAATATATGACAGTTAAAATATTAAAACATAGATATAAATAATTGACAACACATTTAAAAAACGAACAAACACAAATCTAATATTAAAAAACGAAGTGTCAAACACAAATCGCAGATTGAAAAAGAAAATAACATTATAGCACAAATCACAGAAAATATCCATTCATTATTGCGGGTGGTGGGGTTAGATAGCTCAGATGTACAAGCCACCTTATACCTGTGAGCTTGATTAATGGCGGTGTTCATGGTACTGCTTGTCTCCCGTTAGATGTTCAATATAAATGTCTCGTGACCAACAGATCGTATTCGATGCCATCAACCTACCCATGTTCAGCCTATATCTTTGAGCTATTCCCAAGAACTTCCCAACCCTATAAATCTGTGCTAGTCAAGCTCCAAGCGAACCAACAACAAATGCATCCAGCGAGACCCTATCGCTCTTCCATGTTAACTCAGCAGCAAGTGGGTTATCTTTTTCGAGCTTTTGATACTGAACAACTTTTAAGGCGCCCAGGGCACCAATTAATGGAATGCATATGCTTACGATTTTTGCTTCCTTCGTAGTCTCTTCAGAACCACCAGATCAGGGTATCTGCCTATTGATGGTAAATAGATTTTATCTACCATCTTTTCACTATCATTTCCCAAAGTACAATAACATTTTTTGAAACGGAATCATTTTGTCTGTAGCATGACGATCATTTTTGATTGAGAGTATAATTTGTTTCAAATCTTCTATCTTCTGAAAATGTGTTATGACACATGAAATCAACAAATCATTGTCAGTATAGGATATAGTTTATTTTTATTTTATTGTTATGCATTGATTTATATAGTAATACGAAAGGCTTTTTCAGCTATACTATGCGACTTTCGTATGATCGATGATGTTTAATGCTCGGGTATGAGGTTATAGAAATTATTACCACAGTTAGGTGCTTTTATGGTGTGCATTCAAAGAATCAATTTAACCTAAATTACAATAAAAATTACTGTACAAGGTCCTGTAAAAATAAGTGTCAAGATATTAAGTGAAATATGAAAATAACAGAAAAATATATTCATAATAAAACTTCAATTTGCTCAAAATTGGGTGCTTTGTAGGTGCTTATTAGATGCTTCAAAATTAAATTGGACCCAATAGACCGAATGTGATCATTCAGAAACTTTAACTCAGTTTCTATGCTTAGAATATGCTCTGATATATATTATATGTCAGACAGAGTATGTATGTCGAGTTAAAAACCGTTATAGTTTTAATATTTGATCATTTGCAGACTTTATGATCATACGGTATACTTTAGCGTACGCATAAAGAACATTATAAAGAGATAAATAATAATCAGTTTGGTTACTTTCTTTGGTAAAACTTCTTTGAATGTAGAAATCTTGACATACATCTTTTATAGTGCACAAAATCCCTCAGGAATGTAAGTACTATTCATATTTTTTAGTATTCGAACCTGTATTCATAAAGTATATAAAATATTATAGAAGCTTTGTATTAGTTGTTGTTTGTTTGGCAGAGGTGGATTAAGGTCAAGTGTTACCATAGTTCAAATTTTAAATTGTTTTCAGTTTTCGTCATCATATGCATGCCACCCTAAGAAGTTCTAGAAAATACTTTTATAGATTGTTTCGTGTGGGAATATCCGTAGACCGAAATAGTATCCGTTTTTTTCATGGAAATGCAATTAAAGATAGACTATAATTTCTAAATATTTAATTAAAGTAGTTCCAGCATGAAATCACTTGGTATAGTATAGTCAAAGCATTTACTATAGCTATAAGGTAAAGGCCTTCCCTAAAGGATTCCACAAATTTCAATCGTAAGCCTTTCTCATCCATGTTTTACCCGTAAACATGATGAAATCGTCACGCGATTATTTGAGCGGTATACCTCGATTACTTGTATGTGTTAATTGTGTACATACAGAGCTTTTTAGCGTACATCGATCCACTTTGAACTCGATCTACTTTGAACGCATTTGAAGCCTTAAGCAAATCTTGATTTTTTCTTTTTTGTGAAATACATTTTACTTCAAAAACATAAATATATTTTAGTTAGTTGAAATTTGATTTCGATATTCGACCAAATTTACGGAAATAAACACACATTAAATTAATATTCTAGGGTCCCTTGGCACAGTATTTTTTAACTTTCATTAATTTATTTTTGCTAATTAATACCTACTAAAGGGATATGAAAATTCTTTATTTTTTATTATGGATTTCATTTTGATAGTAAAAAACTAAATTTTAAAATTATAATTAGTACTTACTGTCTTGTTGATATTTACTATTATGCTTAATTTCCACTTTAAGCCCTTTCCATAGTTTTCGCATGATTAGAAAGTACGCCAAAGACATAATTAATAATGGTATTATTAATAATATAACATCCAAAAATAAATTGTATGCTCTTTCATGGGCGACGTTCATCCAATCTTCTCGACATTTATAACGTTCTGTTACTGAAACAAAATAAAACATTATCAGTTAGATAAATTACACTTCTTTAAAGTAATTTATTTTAATTTAAGATTCTCATAAACTTTTGGAGTTTATACTTTTTGTAGTTGTAGTTATTTAAGTAGAAAATGAACCGAAAAGGTAAATCTATAATAAAGACACAATTTACGCGTACAAATAGCTTAAAAAATAATATTTCAAATATAATGAAATAAACATGCACAATCTAATCATGAAAAAGGAGCTTGTTTTTCCTGAAGAAAAAATTTCGAAATAAAAATTTAATTTAGAAATATTTTTTAGGGAAAAATTCTTCGATAAGGCTTATGTTTAGGCAAAAATTGCTGTATTTTTTTCAATAAAGGGTTATACTTTAACCTACTTTAAATTTTTCATCTTTTTTTTTTTAATATATACATTTTTGTTCTTTCATTCTTCTCAATAAGAAGTTCGTCGTGTTGACTTTGCGAGTCGCACCTAGACCACTTAATTTTGAGTGGGTACTTCAATGTCATTTTTTCAATGATGTTATTTGACTTTTTTTTTCATTTCTTTTCTTAACAGGATTGTAAATATAATTTATTCTACTAAACATTTTAAGGAATTAATACATGCTACTAAAGAAGGACAAAAAATTGGTGTAGTAAAGTTACGAAAAGTATTAATTTTTATAATTTAGTAAACATGATTGTGGGTTTCTGTACAAACGGTCATATTTGTCAAATTTGTTTGTTAACCTTCATATTTTCATCAAACAAAAGCGCAATGATCTAACCAATAGATCACAAACGTCGTGTTTGTCAAAGTTTTGTTTGAGAAATGTATTTGTCAAATTTTTTGAAAGTGTTAAGGCTTGTTTAATACGTCAAACATCGCAGTTCTTTGACGTGACATTGATCGCAGTGTCATTCAAAACATGTCATAAATCGCAGTTGTGTTCTCCAAGGTTTCAAGACGATTACTGAAATCTTAATTGACAAATACCGTTGCACACTATCAAACAGGTTTGTCAAATACACCGTCAATGAAAACACGTCAAACAAGTATTTTCAACACGTTCAACAAAAATTTGACAAATAATTTGTTCGAGTACAGGGCACTAAAAGATAATATACCGAATTAATTTTATCCTGGCCTATTCATATCTAACTTGACAAGTAGTTTGAAAGAAATTTTCCCAAATTAATATTATTAAAAAATAAATTTAAAATATCTGTTAATGCATGAAGTTGAGGATGGAATTGTCGCAAAGTGGATGGATAAGTAATGTAAGAATTGGATTCAGGTTAATTTTGTTTTTGTTTATTTAAACTTTTATGTCTTTTGCTTTTTTCAAATGAAGGTAGATGGAAAGTTTTTGTTTATATTCGTTATCAACAAAGCTTTTAAAACAACAGGAAGTACTCAATTCCCTTAACAAAATTTTGAAACACACTTTATCTTTGTTAGAGTGAAGTTGATTCGCAAACAATGTGTGTTAACTACTAAAAACAATGTAGAAATTCGATACAATTGGTAGTTGTTATCTATAGTAGCAATTAGTAATTTGATAAAGTATTAATGGAACATAGACAAGTAGAGGGAGTCCTTTTTGGCAAACTACTTAATGCCATTATCATTAGAATATCAAAATCTCCCGTTATGTTTGTTTTATTATTATTATAATTTTTTTAATTTTAAGTCACTTTTCAACTACTAAAGCTATATATAACAACAAACTCAGTACACAGCAATCCTAGATGATGACCCATCCATGCTCTGATTGTGTCTGAATTATTGCTTAACTTTGGTGTTCGGTTGAGATCGGTAATAACGTCACGTCAGTGGGGGGTATGGTTTGTTTTATACAAGCTTTTAATTTACAGAGCATACCAGATTCTATCCAAATTATCCATCTCCATCGCAGTTTTGTTTTGGTTTAAATCTATGATTTTGCATTAAATTTTAATATTATCAATTTTATATTTGAATAGAATTATGGTTTTTTACATTTGGATCAGGTCCGTTTAAGATCATTTCAATCGTCGCACAATTGATGTGCCGTGTCTTTTCACATAAGAAGGATACACAATAACAATGTTAAGAAAACGATTGAAAAATTAGAGAAAATAATAACTAAAATGTCTTACTTCTGATATTACATACCCTCATTGAAATAGTTCGCATATTAGTAATATTAATATTATTGATATCATCATTATGGTAATAGAAAATATAATATATTATTATCTATGCTTCCTACAACACTATTTGCTAATAGTACGAGATCCCGCTTCAGGATTAGTGTGCTCATGGGTTTTTTGTTTAAAACCAAATGTTTATGTTTATTTATAATTAGGAGAATATATATTTACCAGTTTGCCTATGATTTTTGGTAAAATAGTTGTTTTTTTTAATTAAAATAACGTCCAGACCAAGAAAATTTATATGAAGTTTTAAAAAAATCGCGGTTGCTGTTGCGCACCTAACCGTACCTCTTCGCAGCCAAGTGTAAACAGGCATGATTTTGACATTGACATTTATACGTTCATAACGTTTATTTAAATTCGCCCGCAAATAAGGGTTACTGGCTGTTAAAAATAATAAATATTTAAGGTAGAGTAAAAGAGAGCTAGCGCGTAACATCATTTGTCAGGTGAGGATAGCGGCTGCCGACTGTGTGACATATTTTTTGGTGTATTTATTATAAGTCGTCTCTATTTATCCTCGGTGGTTGAGAACACTAACATTCGACGCATGTGCAATGGCTTAAAAGCATCACACAGCCGACAATCGCTATCCTCGTGAATATATATTCCCCTAATTAATAAATAAACATATAAATTTGGTTTTAAGCGAAAAATCGATGAGCGCACTAATCCTGCAGCGGGGTCTCAGACTATAGTAAGACTACATTATAGTAATTTCTTTAATTATGGTATCTGCTACAAGGTACATGTGAAGCAACATTTAAATTATAAAGCATCCATATAGTTCATAGAAAGCGCCTATAGTGATGATTTCAATAAAAACTAAAACATTGCAACCTGAATATGTGGGATATATCTACTACAATAATTTCTGTATTGAGACCTCGTAAAGTTCCATTGTATTAACCGACTTCAAAAAAACGAAGAAATTATAAATTAGTCTGCTTCTATTTTTTAAAAATATATATGTAAATATATACTTGTTTGCTAATAGCTTATTAGTTTACAGGCCTATTTTAACAATGATTTTTGCGTCCTTCTTGATTCTTCCCCATATTATTTTATTTTTTGTGATTTTATTTTTTGAAAATGACCTTAAATCTTAAACCCCATTGAAAAAGGAAGAAGTAACAAAAATTTGAACCAAAAGTTAGTTCGGAAATATCGGGATTCATAATACTTAGGCAATTTTTACCACAAATCCATTGATTGAATACGGTGCCCGATTTTTGCATTGATACACGAGTACCTTTACATCTTACTCTGTCCACAATGATGGAAATTTTATCATTTTATTACAAAGCAAACAATTTTATACATTTATTATACCTTCTAGGCCGTTCGTTTCACTAACAAAACAAAAATATTTATGCAAAAAGTATGAATTTCGATTTTCGTTATACTTGAGAATACTGTCAAGTGACTTAAATGTAACATGTTATCGTGTTTTCTCCAAGGTATGGCAATGACGTGAATACTATTACATTTTGCTTTCTCATCACAATACAAGAAAAAAAAAATTAACATAAACTTTTACTTAAAAGTGACTGAAACCCATTGAAGACATTCTTAAAATGAATTCATAAATGTTTATCAAATTTGCGTTATACAAATTCCGAAACTTGATTTCGCTGGAGTTATTCAAAGTAAATTTCTAGTGGTAGATGAAACATCGCACGCATTTTAAATAAACTAATTTCTACGATGGTCTATCTAAAATCATTGACAATTATTAATGGAATTCTCTGAAACACCAAAAAAATGTTATGCCAAAATGCAATCTTTTATCTCAAAAACAGTTAACATAATCATTCAGAATTCAATAATATATAATTGGAATACTATTTCATCAAAATCTTTTGTGCAAAAAATATAAGTTAATTAATCATTTCAACGATGGCTACAGTTTTATTTTGAAACTTGACTTTGAGCGGATGATTTACCTAAAAAGAGATCTAAAATAATTACTCTCTTTCGCCTAAAAAGATATACATGTGATATTTGCTAATAACAATCTTAACACGGCGAAGAATTTTACTTTTAAAATTAAAAAAAAAAAAACTTTTAGAAATATGTTATTGAAAAAAACTCGCCATGACCCCGATCAAAATTTCTGATAATAATTTTTTTCCATTTGAACTAAATAAAGTAAACTAACGCCTGGTTTAGTAAATTTTCTATTCAGAAAATCTTGTTTATTAATAAATCTGAAGTTATATTTTTAACTTGACATCACACTTGAGTTAAATTACTAACCTAGATTAAATATGGTATGAAATTTGATAGAAGTATTTTTAGCTTACTTCAGCATACGTATAATTAAATACTATCTACTAATGATATTTTTTTTTTTAAATTATTAATTAATTATATTTTTTCTTTAATGAATTATTTTTATCAAATCTTTTTGTGTTTGTAAAAGACAGTTTGTTAATTTTGTAGTAAGAGTCCATCTCCATTAAAAATTTATTAAATTAAGTTTATTGAAGATAAAATCAAAGTGAAAGTCGGTAAGGGTGGATGCAGTATATCAATTAAAAACAGGTAATTGAGTAATTTACTAAGGTTTAAGATATAAAGAAAATTTTTTTAAAAATAATTTTTAAAAATATTCCATCAAATTTGTGTTCTATAATTTAAATAATTAATATAATAATACATAGGCACATTAAAAAGATTTTGTTATCAGCCATGGAAAATTGTCTAGAAAAATTTCTAATTTATTTTACAAATGTATGCATATTTTCTGCCTTAGATATCTACCCTTTACTAGAATTCAAAACAGTGTTGCCGTATATTTTTGGGTAATAGTTTACATTGAAAAAGTAGACTTTCAGCTAGTATCTTCTTATTTTTCATTCTTCGTCAAACATCGCCATAGTCTACCTCTATTTTTTTGATTGTACATCACATTTGAGTTGAAATACTAACCTAAGTTAAATATGGTATAGAATCTGATGGAGTTATTTATAGCTAATTTCAGCTTAGGTTTTGTAGTAAAAAGTACAATTGATATTTAATTTTTAAATTATTTAAACGCTTTTTATATCGTTTAAAGACGGTTTCTTGGTTTGTAGTAATAAAATTAAACTCCATTAAATGATTATGTTTTATTTACAATGAAAATTTGTGAAAATTAATATAAATGAAAATCGATGAAATAGATTCAGAATGTGAATTTGATAAATTTTACTATTAAATAAAAAAATCTTATGGACAACTAATGAAAATTTAAAGATTTCTTTCCTTGTGCTCAATAATTGAAAATAATAAATTTACAACAATCAATCATTGAGCACAAATTGTCACAAACCAATGTTTTCTAATACAATATCTACAACTTAAAACAGTGTTGCCATTAATTTAACTCTGGTTAGTTAAACAACGATTGAAAAAGACTTGATGTAACGAATTGTCTTAACTTGAAGTTAGTTAACAGTGGTTATCTCTCATTCTCAAAGTTTACTTATTGAGTAGTTTTCCATTCCTACATTTCATTCATTACATTAAATTAATTTTGATTGCTTTTCGTCTCGATAAAACAAATATACTTTTTACATTCTACGCCAAATTCAATATTTTGATAAAAGGAACGAACAATTTTTAATTATACCTATGTGAACTAATAAACAACATTATAAAATCTATAGCCTCCTCATAAATTTTTAATAATCACGAATAAAATTTAAAGAGTGTCTCATATACGGTGATACACCATTTTAATCTTTTTTTTAACTATTTTTTTATATTGGTTTTGAGGTATTGGTTTAATATACAAGAGAGTGTAAGGCGGAGGACATTGGTAGCATTTCAAAACTACAAAAAAGGGATTGCATGTATTTATTTATCTTTTTCCTACAGAATATAAAATGTTAAAAAAATATTATTTTTGGAATCAACTGAAAATAAAAAGAAAATACATGAAAAATATTATATAAATATTTTGAATAAACGATGCTTATATATACAGAGTGCTAGAGTTTTACAATATTATTTATTATGAAAAATTTCCTATTTAAATTGAGAAAATGAAATTGACTATGATGAATTTTAATCCAATTTATTTACATAAATTTAAATACGTCCCTGGTCTAAATTTTATTAACATTAAAAAACTATTTATTAAGTCCCATTTAACTATAAATATTATATAAAATGTATTATGATTTAAAATAAATACCTCAATGTTTATTTATTTTGTTCCAGAACAAGTGTATTAAATGAAATTAAAATTGTAAGTCTGAAAAAATCTCAAAAATTAATTATTTGATAAATAATTATATAACAAATTTGCTCAAAAAAAATAATAATTTTTAATTCTATTAGAATATAAAAGGCTAGAGCGTGAAATGATCAGTTTATCAAAAATTGTTGTTACGTTTATAATATCCACCATCAATAATAATAGCCAAGTATGATAGTCAAAGGATTTAATTGGTTAGTGGTGTTGTATTGAAGAATAGTTAATTAAAAGAAAATTATTATTTTTAAATATTATATATTGAAATTCAGTTTTTTGAACAATTTTATTTAAAAAGTAATTGTTATTTTATTTATTTATTTATTTTTTTTTAAGTTTAAGAAAAATTTGTAAGTCGCAATTTAATTAATATACCAAGACGGTCAGCTGATTAAATTTCTGTCACTATTTTTCCTATTTAGTACAAAGTTTTCTAGTATAATAAATTAAACTATGAATTTTTTTTGTGTTAAATTGTAAGTCTGTTACAGGACTTATCAGCGCTCAGCCAACTAAACCAATAATATTCAAAACAACTTAATCTGCAAATCTTAAAAAATTTTTAAATATAATATTTGAAAATAATAATTCTTTAAAATTATTTTTGTTGGAATTTTTCTTGTGATGGAATTTTTTTTGGGGTGGAATTTTTTCAGCGCCGGTAAGAACATCCCAAGTTGCGGGTTCTATCCCTACCGACATCAAACACATAAATTGTTGCGGGCCAGGACTGCAGTACAGGACTGTACAACGGGTGCGATATATATGAAACAGAATCACTTGTCGAAATTAAAGGGGGAATGATAGAATCAGAAAGTTATTATATGGGTACGAATAAGAGATCTAGAAAAGCCTACTTGCCAAGCTAAGTCCATGTCTGCTATCCCTAACTAGTATTGTAGACCGTGACTATATAACGTTTTTGCTCCACGAACAGTGCACTCGCCGTTTTCCTGTCAAAATTGTGTATACAAGTTTCCATAACATTTGGAAAATTATTTTGGAAAGTTATGTGAAAATTAAAAACATACAATTTTTTTATTTCATTAGAAATTGTTTTTATTATAGAGATCTTCTTGTTTTTGAATCAATTTCAATTAATTCAATTTATTATTTATATTCATTTTAGAAATCTTTTTCCCACATGACTTCAACCAATCATTTATTACAAAAATTTTTCGGAACAAGACTACTTTAGATAAAAACCATTTAATATCAATTATATACACTCTGATTTTCATAACATATAGTTTTTTTTTAATGCGTAATAAAAATTTATGATAAATGTGTGAACATTACAAATTACGTTAGCTTATATGTCTATAGGGGGGTTATTATTCCATCATTTTTCTCACATTACAAAGCATTTACAAGAAAGTTAGATTTTTCTTCGATAAAAAAAAACAAATCGACGTATGTGTGACACATTTATAAACAGTTTATATGATGTAATGTATATGATCATGTTGTTAGAATATTGATTATATTACAAATTTATGTGGACCATTACACGAAAGTTGTACTATAAGTCTGGTAAGCTTTAGACATGTTCACAGACATTGAATAAACTACATATGATGAAGACTAGATGAAATAGGTGCTAGCATTCCGACAGTATTTAATATAATAGTAAAAGGAAGTAATGTTTTCGGTTCAAACATTCGATGAAATTTTACTGGAAATACACATTTTAAAGTGTCATAAATCAAAATAAGAAAAAATAAATTTGTAGAAAAAATATGTTTACCAGTTTATGTGTAGTCATTATCTTTAGAAGCAAATATTTATAATATTTATGATGTCTCTACAACAGATAAATGTGTACAATACATAATGCCTTTAGAAATACATGTGTAAAATTTATTACGATTGTTATTATGCCAACACATAACAAACTCACCTTGTAATAAAAACTGTACAATGTCTTCTATTTCATTGTCTCGTACGTTCAATTCTATATATAGTCTAATCTTATACTCTCGCATGATATTTCCTATAGTTTGAAATTACAACGAGACTAGAAGTCTTTGTTTCATTTGAGTAAATATTTCCAGAATATATTTATATTGTATTAAAAAATAGTTTAGTGACGCGTCGCAGTAGATCTTACTTTTGATAGATTTTGAATTTGATAAATTTGATATATTTTTTGTTATTATGGATATTAATTTAATAAATAATACATGTTTTAATATATATAATTTTATACAAACGGTTTGTTTGTTATTTATTTTCGTTTTGTTAATAGATATATTTATATTAAATATAAAAATTCTGATATGAATCGTAACAAAAAATCAAATAATAAAAATATGTGAGGACAAAATTCTTTGAATTATGATTTGAATAAATGGTTCAAATTGTCTTTAGTTTTAATCTTGCAAACAATGAAAACAGCTTCGGTGTCAATCTAATTCTATTTTTGCCAAAAAAAGCAATTTACAGAACATCCTCAGAAATGAAAATGGACTTTTTGACGTAATTGAAATTGGAACAAAGTCAGAAGATTTGGCTCTTTTGACGTCTTTCAGATTTAGCAAATTTTTGTATTCGTTGGTTATGCAATTTACATTATCCAATGATAGACTGTTTACTTAAATTTGGAAAAACAGGCTTAATCAAATTTATATTAAAATATAAAAGATATAAATCTCGAGAATTTTCTAGTTTACGCCCCTGAAGTTCAATTGTTATCTGTCAAATATATATTTGATTATTTCAACGAAATTAAATAAATTTATAAAAATAAATAATTGTTAATTTTTACCTTTGGCCATTTTTCAATTTACTTGTTTCAGATATTATCCTTATACTTATAGTAAAATAAGTTCTTTTTGTATATAAAACAAATATTATTTCTTCATAAAAATCTATATTTTATATGTATTGTAAGACAACACCATCTATTATCTATGTAAAACGATAAAAAAATGTATTTTGAGTGTGAAAAAAAGTATGAGTGTAAAAATGTTAAAAATAGCATGATATATAACACTATAAGATAGCATATAGTGTTGTTGATAGCATGATAGCATATTGTTGACATGCATAATACATTGTGAGTATAGGAAAAACAATAATGACTACTAATCCATATCTCTTATCCTTATGACATAACTATTCTGTTTTAATATTTATTATTGAGTTTATTAGGTTGATTCAGTAAAATAAAAATATTATGCTTAAATTATCATTTACATTTATAAAAAACGAAAATTAAAACAATAATATCCCTATAATCTTTTTCATTATAAATAATTAATTATTGCACCTTGAATAAATTGTCTGAATTCATTTTCGAAACGCAGCATCCATAGCACTTAGTCTACTTAGAATGATACTTCATAAAGAAAAACAAAATAAAACAAAACAAAAAAATTAGAGTAACAAAGTAAAAGTTTTCATGGCGATAACATTAATTCTATATTTTAGTGGTTGAATCGAAGCATCCTCAAAAAAGTTTCTAATTATCAAGTTTTTCTCGCCTCTGCATTGTGTATTTAATATTAAGTACTTTAGTTTTTATTTTTTATTCTAAGTAGCTTTTATTTCGCATAATCTAATTCTATATATAAAGTTTTATAAAGCACGAGGAATTTAATGAAGTGAGATCTATGGTGGTGTAACTATATACAGTCAATTTTGCATTTTGTTTGTCTGTATTTATTTATCTATAAAAATTTCGTATTGAAGGAAAACCATTAAATCCTGGCATTCATTTTTCGAGCTCAAAACTCTACCTACAAACAACAGAATATTTTAGAAAAATGCGAATATTGCAATAGGTAGCATGAGAGATATGACAGTTTGAGTTTATTAAGAGGATAACAACAATCACGTCCCTTGTACCTTTTGGTCCTCTCTACTCTCTCCTAAAACCCTCCTGAAGACAAAGATACCTTCTAGTACAAGGTATCATTTATATTGTTACTATGATGTTTATAGAGCCAGTTATAATTTATCATACTGCCACTACCTGGATTCGAACACGTAACCAGTTTAAGTAGTCAAATAGGTCAAGAATTAGTGCCTTTACTCACTTGGTCACTAATCCGGTTTTGATTTTATAGTTAAAACAAAGCCAAATTCCATTGAATGTTTAATTACAATTATTCGATACAATCGTAGAAACTACACTATTATACTCTGCTGAAACATGGTCTTTAGGATACATAGACATGTAGAAGCAAATTTTTTCAAGTCTATTTTATGCCTTTTTCGTACAACACCCCAGTATCTAATTAGAACTGAAAAAAATAGTAATTCCCTGACAGTACGTGCGGCAAAAGTTGTTTGACTTTGATGGATAAAATTATTAAAATCATCTAAAGATCAACTTATCAAACAATGCCATGATAATTTTCTTACACTAAAAAAAAAATTGGACATATCAGTTGAAACACTTCCAAATGGAACTGGGAGAATTTTGGATGCTCAAAGCTATTTATAAAATAGCTTAAATCTATAACATAACTTATAAATACTTAAATAGAAACTATTTGAATTATTGCAATGCAACAAGAGTCATAGTGTAATTACGATTAATGGGTGAACTTTTTATATGATTTATAACGGATCAATATTTATTTTTGCAACGTCGGGAAAAGGTTACGTTGGAAAATTTCATGCTGAGATGCCTGATTATGCAACGAATACGATGTTCTACAATTGAGAAACATTTTATCAACGATTTATTTATAAATAAATTTTTTTTTTTTTTATAATTATTAATGAGATCTCTAGGATTTTTCGAATAAATTTCGATTTTTTCCCCAATTTCCTAGATCAAATTATTTTGTATTTTATAAATACGTATTTTGACTACAAAGTAGTCATCATCAGTATGAATTAGCTAGTTGTAATGATTCTCTCACCTTTGTAGTCGAAATACGTATTTATAAAATACAAAATAATTTGATCTAGGAAATTGGGGAAAAATTCGAAATTTATATGAATAATGTGTTGAAACTAACGAACTTTGTTTTAAACGAGTGAAGCTTATAAGCCGATATTCTTTATGTTCTTCTTGGTGCTATTCTAAATGATTATTATTACTATTATTTAAAAAGAAAGATATAATGTAAAAACTATTTATATTTTTTTGTCTTTCAAGAGCTATTTATTTCTATTTGTTTTCTGAGAATTTATATTTAATTTGACTTTATATTTCTCTGCAAATTCTTTTTTTTCTTTAAGACTTATGTTTTTAGTTTGTAACGATTATGTATCAATGCTGTAATAACCAAAATGTTAAAATACAGTAAATAATCAATCAAATCAATCTATCATATATATCAGTCTATCTATCTATTTATGATTGTTCCGCTGTAACTTGCGATCATGTACTCCAATTTACACAAAATGTGGTTAACAATTAATTGCATTCAAGAAATTGACTGATGAAGCCGAATCAGCCGTTCAGAAGCTTCGTAATATTAAATTTTAAATTTAATTGAATTTATTATATATCAATATATTGAACATATAAATCAATTGCTATAAACAGGTGTGTGTGGCTTTTTGTGAAGACTTTTTTAGACACTTTGGACGTTTTTGTGATGGGAAAATATCGTAACACCGTGGCAGACACCTTTTTATATAACTATACACTTCTATTACCTATTATACACTTTTCTACCACTTTTCTCCCGCCGTTTTTTTTTTGAGGCTTTATTACAACAAAACGATTACATACATTCAGTTTCAATGTATTGTCCATCGTTAGCTACCATATTGGCCCATCTCTCGGGCAGCAGGCGAATCCCGCGGCGAAAAAATTCTTCATTTTGTGAAAAGATCCATGAGTCGATCCAATTTTTCATACGAGCTGAAGTGCTGGTCAGCCACGTCGTATGCCATTGAGCGAAAATCAGACGAAGCAACATCTGGAGAGTACGGCAGGTGAAGTAAAACTTCCCATTTCAACGTTTCGAGATATTTTTTCACCACTTTGGCAAACGTGAGGTCTAGCATTATCATGCTGTAAAATTACTTTATCGTGTCTCTCGTTGTACTGTGGCCGTTTTTCTTTTTAAGCACGGCTCAGGCGCATCAATTTCAGAAGCTCATAATAAATTACGCCATGCTGGTTCCACCAAACGCCGCCCACCACTATGAGGGTCTTCGACAGTAAAATTACCACTATTAAAACGTTGGTACTATTCCCGACACATTCTGTCACTAAAAGCCGTTAACCATAAGTATCTAAGATCTAAGATAATCCGGTGAGCCTCAGCCGCAGATTTGTTCATATTGAAACAAAAAAGCAATACTTCCCGCAAATGACGAGAATTCGGTTTAAATTCGGACATATTTAATAAAAATTTTATTATGATGCAAACACAAATTAAGTTATATCAAAGTAGGGTTATATTTAAAAATGTCAAAACAAAGTGTTCGACATCTGTGATGAATATATTTCAACTACTACCGACTACTACCGCCATTTTTGGAAACCGACGGGAGCAAAATTGTAGACCAATATATATTAACGACAGAATTACCCTATGGCTAGCATATTTGTTTGATTAGTATTTACTAATTTTCAATAAATCAAACAAATTTCTATAAGCACATTGGGCGTTTGTTTTAAAAGAAATAAAACCACTGACCTCCTGACACTGTTAGAACATCCCTGTACAAAAGTATCTATATATACTGATCCCGCCTCCACAAGAGTTGAGTAAAAAACAATAGTATCCTTCTTGGAATACAATAACAATATATGTAATAATAATGATGATGGAAGAGTTGTTGAAGTTGCGGATGCAAATTCTTAAGTTTTATTTCAACGAATACCATTTAATTAAATTTCATATTTCAAGTATTTGTAAATAAACGTTTTAAGCAATATATTAAAATTTTTGTATGTAAAATAATATGCAATATTTTTCATGTAAAATAGCGCAATAAATGATGATTTTTGTAGTAGAAATTTACAAGAATGAATAAGAAACACTTCATTTAAAACTATTTTCTGTGCGATACAAATTTTCCGACGATTCAAAAATACATTTGTTTCTAAAGTTTCTAATGCTTTAGTCTTTTTCTTTAACTCCTGAAGTGGCTTTTTAAGGAAGAGGTCTAATTATGAGTGAGGTCTATGTTTCCTTTATTGAAGTATTTTATACCTATATTTTATTATTAATATCTTTAATGGATATTAATAATAAAATATATAGGTATAAAATACTTCAATAAAGGAATAATCTATTTGTTTGAAAGCGTTTTACATTAAAAGCACCATTTTACTTTGTAGAAAAAAGGGATTGTTATGGAGAGAAAATACGTTCTTCTTCGTTGTTATTTTTCTAATACCGAGATGTTGAAAATTATATTCTAATAGAACCATGATTTGTAATAAACATTTTATTTTAATGATGTTAGAACTTGAGACAAAAAAACAAAGTCAGTGAAAGTGGATGTAGTAACCAAAAGCTTTAAGTACATAAAACTAAGTAGTAACAATCAGCAAATCCAAATAAGGGTGGAATGAGAGTGCAAAGTTGTAATGCAAAAAGCAGATAGTTTTTATGTCGCAGAAAGTTAGAGGCAATCGAATTACAAATTTATGAAAATTATCTAAAAATTAAAAACATAATATTAACAATGCATTAATCACATGGTAGAAAACATTCTAAAAACACGGAAAAGACATTTTTTGAGTAAAAAATCCCGGCAAATCAGCTTAAATTCTATAGAAATAAAAGTACAATCAGTATGCGTAATTGTTGAAGAAAAATAAAACGTTGTTTCTTGGGTTGTCAGAAGAACATTCAAATATTTTAATAGTTTTTAATATACCGTTTTATTGCATAAACGGATTTAATCCATCCGCTTTACTCAGAATTGGCTAGGGATCCTGTAAGATGGTAATTGTATAAGCATAGTTAATACATGATTTATGAAAAAAAAAAAATTAAACATAAATTTTGTTTCTCTGCTACTTTAAACTTGACACCAGAAAGATTCACCCCTGGGTGTATTGATTTGCATTTAAAGAAAGAAAATGGCCACTTTTTATTATATCGGAGATTTAAGGTGTTTTCCACAGCCTATCAAAATTTCGGAACTGGAAATTGTTTTTGTTTTTCGTAGTTTCCACCATATGTTCATCTATTATTTATTATACGTCTTTTCTTTGTTGTTGTTAAAAATACAAATTTGAGGATGAATAAGAACTAAGTCGTTTTTTCCAGAAAAAGTTATTGACACAAGCAAGCTTAATTATAAAATTTGGTTATATTTCACATGCCCGTTTAAGAATTGTAGCCTGTTCTTTTAATCAAAAACTCCTGTAGCTCTTGTAGTCATACCGAAAAATTTTAATGGGAACTTGAGTCTCTTTCATGGAAAATTAAAAAAATCAGGAATTTTATAATTAGTTCCGATAATAAGAACAACTTTTTTTGCAGGAATAAAACTGTCAGTTTTGAAAAAAATTAATTCTTAAAAATTATTTTGAAATTATAAATAATGGTCACTTTTAATGTTGATTTTAATGAATTTATAATTAATAATTTTATTATACTTACCACGACTTCTAATTGGTTTCAATTGTGTCACCGATAATATTGGTGAGTTCCAAATCAAACTTGATATCCATACAAGTATTATCATTTTGTATGCATGAAATTGGGTCTGCCATCGACGTGACTTCAATGGACGACAAATGGCACAATAACGTTCTAGTGATATTGCAACTAATGTCCATACTCCCACCGATACGGAAACAGCTGAAATATAAAATAAAAGGTATCAACATAAGAGAACGGAAAATAACATGTGGAAAAATATTTTCATAAGATGTGATGATAGAATTGTTTTGCATATTCTGTTCATGTCAGCTTTAAAAACAATTTATGGTATAAGTAGGATTTAATTCTCTAAGAAGTAATGTAAATAGAAATAAATCTTTATCTTTGCAAGCCTTTTATTAAACGAGTTTATAAATATAATATTATCAAAGTAATAATAATAAAATAATAAATATATAAATGATAGTTTATTTATATACATATATATATATATATATATATATATATATATATATATATATATATATATATATATATATATATATATATATATATATATATATATATATATATATATATATATATATATATATATATATATATATATTTATTATTTATATATATTTATTATATTTATATATATATATATATAATATATACAAATACTTATTTTCATAAAGAAAATATTTTGATTATAAATATAAATAGCTTTGTTTTGGAACGGAGTATCAAATATCAAAAGAAATGACACTTTACTTATGAGAAGTATTGAAAAGTATGGAGTACTTTTGTACAACCTCAAGATATTGACACTTTCCCATTCTGATTTTTGTTCTAAAAACAAAATATCATTACTTAAAACACGAATACTTTATTAATACCTCAAGATATTTTTATCGAATGTGTTTCTTTCAACAGATTTTCTATCTAAACAAGTGAATATAACAACTGACAGAGTTAATTTCTTTTTTTTAATTAGCATTCATAAAATACCATAAATATCCAGTCTATACAGTTATTTATGTATACAAGTATAATAATAATATGTATTGTTATTAGCTATATGTTTTTATTAGCCAAATTTGAGTTAAAATTGTGGAGAATTCAAACATTTTACGAAAAATTGTTTGCAACAAAAGTTATTTGTTTTAAAAATGATTTTTTTGATATTTGCGTTTTTCTTATATCTTTTATAGTTTAAGAGTTAGATCAAGGATCCATTGGACCTAATGGACCGATTTAACTCATTCACGAATTTAAATTCACTTTTTATGTTTAGAATAAGTTACTAAAATTTCAGTTCGCTATGTCTGTTTGTTTTTGAGTTATCAAGATGATAGCCGGACTGACGAGCAGCCGGAAATGGACTAATTAGGTGTTTCTTTGAATACCTATACCAAAGTTTTGTTTGTTTGGTCAATATTTGGTATGTTTACAAATTTTATACTAAAAATAATACTCTCTGACATAGTTTCTATGTCGAGTATAAAAATTGATATACCAAGAAGTATTAATAGTTTTTATTTATTTGGAAAAAATCTCTAGAAAATAATGTCCATACTTTTAAGTATAGGAACCTCAAGGACAAGAATCCAGTAGGATAAATCGCTACAATAAGAGATACCAATATTTCTGATTGTATTGGAAAAATCTCAAGTAAAACATATACATAGCATATATTATTAATATCGATCAAGAGGATTACTTGGAATCATCAATAATTATCGACATCGCTTTGAAGTTTAAAGTATTAAAAATACTACCAAAAATTATCTATATTGATGACAGAATAAATTGTCCACTATCCTTCAATATGGGCGCTCAAAACTAGTATCTTGTACATAACCTTGATGTAAGTAAGTAAAAATATACTTTTATCAAAACCTATACTTTTTTACTCTGTACTTTAACTTGTATGAGTGCTTTTGAACAAGTACTTTTACAATCGATATGTTTACTTCTTCGAGTACTTTTATCAAATATATTTATACTGTACAGTTTTACTTGTAAATAGTACTTTCTGACTTAGTACTTTTACTTGTATGGGTACTTAGAAACGTACTCGATACTTGCTAAACAGTGATCATATAAGTAACAGTATCGTACACAACAGTACAGTATCGAGTTAAAAAGTATCGATATCGATTGAAACGTACTGGATACCAAAAAGTTTCGATACATCGTTCTAAAATACAATATATCGATATACGTTTCTATACATCGTTGTAATGTTAATGTTTTAAACAATTTTTTATAAAGCATGTTGTGTCTTTAACCATGGAACATCCGGTTTATACATATTAGCGTGTTATATACCGATATACGTATGTACAAAGTTGTATACTAAAGTAATCTGATTTTGATATTAGAAATGTCACAATAGTCCCGACATTATATTTAAAATTCATGGAAACTCATCGCGTTTGTATAATATAAAATATTAATCGATCTATTGAATATGTAAATTATATCTCACCGCATTTGTGGTTCAGTAATAACTTTTTTCCTCACTACACATGGCAGAAAGTAGTACAAGGGAGTATAAAACACATACCACAGTAAAGCGATCGGTAGAACAGGTGACACATATGCTATCAAAACGGTTATGATTGCTTTGGTCAGCAAATCATTTTGTTTTGCAAACAGCTTTCAAAATATATTTAAAAATGTATATATTTCCGATAATATTGGACATCCAATTATTTTTTGTACATATATTAAGTATTGACTGTCCAGCTCCGTTCTCACATTTAACTGACTGACATTACAGTTATTTATATGTAGGTAATACACAATCTGTATAACAATTTTCACCTTTAGTAAATTCATATAAATATCACGTCAATCATAACCGTATTGATAGCATATAAGAGACACCTTTCCTTTGACTGCCTGACAGCATATATATGTGTGCACATAACTACTATAACAAATCGACAAATGATCAGATTTAATAAATTTGGGGCATGTTTTTGAGTTCGCTCTACCTCTATAACATGCCCATTAAAAATTTAAAAATGGCATAAGATATTGATATGAGATTTTTTTTTATTAAACATATAATTCAACAACAAACGTCTATTATCCAATAGCTGGAAAATATTGCTTTTTGTACAATTTTCACGTTATATTTTTTACAATTGTACAGAAATATTATTTGTACTTATTTACTAAAAGGATTTTGATTTTATTTCAATACAATTTTCAGTACGTAAATAGCACTTCACTTTCGCTATTAATGGATAATAGTATGAGTCCTCATAACTCATTTGAGAGTAGATTCAATTGTGCTGAGCAATTTCGAAATGTATTGCCTTTTAGAACGTTTCCAAAGTTGATGCTTAAAATAGATTTTGCTTATAAAATTTGTATTACATATTACGTTTTGAATGAAATATTTTTTATTATGTCAATAAATGCTACTTATTTATTTCAAATTATAGAGGTAAAAATTATTATTATTATTAATATTTTTGTAGGAGATAATCTTTGAGATTACTGAACTGATTCTAAAGAGTCTCAATATGATAGAAAAATAATATTAAAAAACAAAAGACAAACACAAAAATTAAATTACATATTCTGATGAAAGCAAATAGAAACTTAAAAAGTAATAATAAATTATATTTATAATAATAATAAAAACATTCATAATAATAATAAGATTATTAAATAAAATTAAAAATAATCAGAAGAGAACGAATGCAAAAAAAGTTAAAAAGGAAAATATGAAAGTGGAGAGTATACAAACTTTCACTCTCATAAATTCATCCCTCACATTCAAAATACTATAGATCATATCACCCAGTTCACTTATTATTTCATCTCTCACTATTTTATCAACTCCTGCACAAAAATGTGCGGGAAAAGCTATATCAATATATTTTGTTTAAAGACAGAGCTTAGGACGTTCCCAAGACTGATTCGAAGTCAACAGATAGAGAGAGTATAATATATTAATTATGGTAACTTCAATTGAAAAAAGAGGAGATTCACGGATTCCTTTTATTACTTTTTCAAGCGCAGAAATACGAAAGTAATTTCATTACGCCATTTTTTGGATTCGTTATCTTTTACTTGTCAGATCCAAAGAAAAAGATTGAAAACAATCAAAATTAGATAATACATTTTTATAATTAAATGAATACCGTTTGTCAGTTTTTTTATAGATATAAAATTGGTTTTGTTTATCTAATAAAACGTTTCCATCAAAATGGACCAAAATCAAAATGAACCGCGTGTTAAATATGCAATCTTTAACGGACAATTTTTCAAAAGATATTGAATCATAAACATTTTTATGTTTCTTAGTATGTGTGTTTAAATTTAATTTAAATGATTCTAAGAAAATTGCTTTTGATGGGAATATCCTTAAGGAAGTATAAAGGAAAAAGTATTAAAAATATATTATTTGATGTGCCTTTTTGAGGTGTATATTAAGAGGGATTATCCACAGTTGTATGTGGATAAACTTCATAGACATGCAATGTATATTACGTGTCATTTAAGTCAACAAATGGCTAGAAGCACACTCCTTACATTTAAGAGTGTGCGTCTAACAGTCTAATAGCTTTGGATAATCTTCCTTAAGTAGTTCATACAGTTTTTCTTCTCAATGGTATGGAAAGAAATTTGGAAAAAATTGTGGATTCTGTACTAAATACGAGTATGTTTAGTAAGACAGACCATATTTCCATTACTCATACATAGGTTGTGTGTAGATATTCAAACGTGCAGGCTTTTTGAAAATAGCCAACCAGTTATTTTTCACACTGAACGAACACGAATTTTCTATTAAAGTAATGAAATAAAAATTTACACTTAATATTGTAAATTTACAGTAAAATTTTCTCCATGTCTCAGGTGATTTATAAATTTGGTGTCGTTATAATTCATATAATAAAAAAGTGTATTACTTGAAAAAGCTGCGTAGTCTTAATAAAATTTTTTGAAGTGAATAGAATAGATACCAATTTATTTATATATTTTTATCCGTGGTATCGATTATTAAAATTCATGAATTAATTTTGTTAAAAGTAATCAATATTTATTTTATGTATTAAATTTTGTGTCCTAAGTATTTCAGGCACATGAAATAATGAAATAATGTAAATATCTGTAAAACGAAATGTTTTTTAAATAAAATAGTTTATAAGTTTATCAATTAAAAAAATGAAGGGAATGATATTACAAATTTACTTATTTTTTAATTTTATTTAAAATATAAATAAAACAAGTGAATATTACCAGTTAATTGTTTAGATACCCGACATATGATTGAGTACCAATGTTTGAAAAATATATTTCAAACAAAAGTTGTTTGTTTGAAAAAAATACACATTTTTAGGATTTAAAATTTCTATGTTTTATAGTTCAACAGTTGGGTTCTGGACCTATTGGGCTCAATAGACCAATTTCGCTCATTCATGAACTATAACTCTTTATGTGAAAGAAATGTCACCAAAATTTCAACTCACTATCACTTTTCTTTTTTGGGTTATCTTGATGACGGATAAAAAGGCAGACAGGCATGCAAACGGTCAAATGAATATGGACTAATTAGGTAATCCAAAGAACATTTATATCAAAATTTGGTTTGTGTGGTCAATATTTTCAAGCGTTACAAACCTTAAACTAAAAACTACCGTTACAAACTTTATACTAAAATTATAATAATATACTTTGATATATACTATATATGTCGAGTATAATAATATACTCTGATATATTATGTATATGCTAAGAATAAATTAAATTTTTTATTGATCTAGTAAATATTATTATTATGTACTTAACATAGAAAAAAACTTAAAGGATGAACCTTATCTTTTGAAAAAAAAACGAGCCACTTGTATAATTGCCCTTAGTCACCACCATGGCATTGAGATTTCAAGGATTATCAACATCGCATTTGTAAAACGTGATCTAAGAGACTGTCTACAACCCAATCCGGATTTCCGTATCAAATTTCATCAAAATTCGCAAATTATTTTATAAAGTAACGTTATAAAGTAACACAAAAGACATCCATACATCCTCGAAATCAGACTTGTTCAGAATGGCCTAAAACGGCTTTTGACAGTGGATATTTTGAAATCCAACACACAAACTTTTTTATCCCAAGAGTGATTATAAAGGTCTCTTCTTTCATCGGTAGACTCGGATATTGTCTTAAACGTACTATCACATGCTAGTAGTACCTATTGATGTAGGTCGTTTTGATACAAGCCCAATAGATACATTGTTACCAGAAAATTGGTTGTAATTTTTGTAATTTATGAATGAATGTAAACGCGTTATTTATATGTAAACGAAGTGATTTAACGCATCGTTATATTGAACATCGTTATATTTTCGTTCAATATAACGATGGGTAATCGTATATATAAATAAATATATATATATATATATATATATATATATATATATATATATATATATATATATATATATATATATATATATATATATATATATATATATATATATATAGAAAATTGTATAAGGGTTGGGCGTATGGAATACTTCATTTGTACCAACATTTGATTGTCCATAAAACACATCAAACGGATGTTTGTAAAAGCATCTCATAGTAACATATTATCGTCGTATGAAAATGAATTGACAATAGAATTTTGAATAGAAACCAATTAGTATAGTGCAATTAATCAAAAATACAGCCAACATCCAATGTAAAAGTTTCTCTTCCAAAATCCAAATTGTTCTATTGAGAAATTTGCCTTGGGTGTGGATTTTCCTATCCACAGAAGCAGTTATTACTCTAAAATGAATTTTTAAACTTACCTGAGATATGGTTTAATTAATTACTTGTTTTAATTTTTAAAAATTAAATAACTCAGTTTTCACTAAATAATAAATGTAATTTATTTTTATTACTTACCCTGACCATTATTTGGCTATAATTGTTATTTAAGGCTATGGTCGGTACATAATGTGATTACCAACAATGACCAAAAGATGGCTATAGATTTTTAATGTCAGTAAGAATTTTACGAATAATCGGGTTTGAAAATCTATAAGTGTTGCTGAATCCATCGTTGACAGAAAAAACACATATAAATACATAAAAATATTAACTCATATTCAATTGTAAAATCATTGTTGCATTTGTTTTATGAAATGTGTCAGACATCCAGTCTTTACTAATATTGAAAAGCTATAGCCATCTGTTGATCATTGCTGGTAATCTCAATAAATACCACTAAACCCTTAAATAACAACATTGGCCAACTAGTGGTCAGGGTAATTACTAAAATTTTCTGAATACGTTAAAAGTAGACCTATGCGTTTCTATGAATATTAGTATTTTTTGATATTATAAATAAACATTTAATTTTTTATTAAAGTGGAATAAATTAATATTGTTTTATATTATTAATTTCTAATTTATTTATAGTATTGAAACATAAATTACTTCTATGTTAAAAGGATTTTATTAGAGAAAACATTGTATTCCTCTAGGTATTCTAATTGCTTAGTGTTAAGAGTTTAATGTATCGATATCGGAAGTGTTGTGTTCGTTTTTGAAAAATAAAATTTTCTATGTTTTTGAAAATTTTTATTAATTTATCCATCAGATAGCATATTTAAGTGGAAGACTTCTCAATTCAGGTCAGATACTCTTAAGAAAAAGCTTACACCGTTTTAAGCGTCGAGTTTGGTAGGAAGGGTATGAGAAGCTAGTAAATTAGTAGCTTTTTTCAGTTTTTATTTTGAAATTTCGAATTTCATGAGGTTTTGCTCGAAAAATTATCTACTTTAAATTGCGCATTTTAATTGTTGCATATAAATAATCAAACAAAAATGGTTCGGTGCGAAATATTGCTAGCTTATAGTGTTCCATAGTTACGGAGAGTTGAAATATTTCATATTTTTTAGATATTTTGGAAAAATTAAATTATATCAGCTATGTGAACAGAAATTATAAAATAATTATACTAAAAAGTAATATAGAATCCTATTAACAACCACAAGTTCCAAAACGGCTATAAGACCAGAGAGAGGGTTAGAAACGTCAAGTGCTGAGAACAAGAACCGGTTCAGTATAAGCGATCCAGTACATTATACAGCCAAATATGATTAATTTCTAAAGAAAAGCATTCAAAACAGTAAAAACAATATTGTATCACAATTATTTTAATAGAGATAATATTTATATATTTTAAAATCATTTATACTCGAAAGATATTCATTCATATTGCGGCATTACCCAGAGAAATTTTAGAGTGTTTACCCTTTAAAAAGTAGCATCCCTTGCAAAGGTTGCCTTTCTTTTAAGACCTTATTACTAACTCACCATCGGCCACTAAAATTACAAATTACTTTTACAAAATACAATCTTGTATAAAAAAAAATAGTTTCCATAGTTTGCTTTAGTAAGATTTTGACCAGGATCATTTTTGCTTTCACCCCTCCTTCCAAAACCCTATCCTAAAATGCTGTAACTTTTTTCTAACAATATTTGGATAGTATAGAACTAATGAAGGGAAACTTTTATGTTGACTGGTGAGGTTTAGGTCTAATCGCACCGTGCTATATAAAATATTTGACATTCCAACGATGTTCTATTAAACTTATAAATGGAATTGAATTAACGTTTATTAAAAAAAAAGAATTTTTCTCTTAATAAACAAATTGTTTTATTTCCACTTAAAAAAGTCAAAAACAGACTCTTTTATATATTTGTAAAAAATAAATATTAATTTTTCGAACTGAAATCTTGTTCTATCTAGAGTCTTGAAATTTTACAATATGAATAATATTTTTGTCTGATTTTAAAAAAATGATTTAACCAAAATTTTTAATTTTTTTTCGGAAAAACACACATTGCTAAAAAACTACTTAATATTTCTATTTTTTGTTGTAAAATAAATTCAATTTCATAATTGGATAGTTTAGTAGTATTTATGGAAATACTGAGTAAAAACTTCAGATTTAGTTTTCGTCGAATTTGGAGGGCGATGTTGTGTGACTTTGTATACGCTAAGTGTACAATTGACTTCTGAAAGAATCTTTCCTGGGATAAATCAAATAATGATTATAAGTTAGATCTGTTCTTAAAAAACAAAGCTACTATAAATCAACTAGATAACGACAGGACTAATAAATCGAGAACGTCGGCAGTCCCAGAAGTCCCCGTTCTCATGAATAGAAAAATTAGATAAAACAATCGGAAAGTTTGGAAACTCTAAAAATGTTCATTCTATAGGATTTTGGAAAATTATTAATATTGGTACTATAATTCAAGTAAATCGAACTATGACAATATTATGGAAATAGACAGGCTAAAGTATTTGGAACGGTAAAGGAAGAGTATAGACAGAGTGCCATGGAAAAATGGCAACATGGAAAAATTAACAACATATATATCTATGTTGTTAATTTGTATTTTAATTAATGTTTTTGAAGAATGTTTAAATTGCTCTGCGATACGGGCGGGTAACAGCTAGTTCAAAATATTTATCAATTTTTTTTTAAATTATATAATTTTTTTTTCCTATTGTTTTTTGTTTTTTTATTGTATTTTAATTGAGTCCTGTATAAAATTAGTTATGCTATAAATACAAAAATAAAAAAATAAAAAAATTGAATAGATTTTTAAAACAAACAATAATATTAATAACAACTTTCACAACCATACTATACCCCGATACGTTATGTGGTTCTATTATTTCATTCGGTTATAATAGAACTAAAACATAAATAACTTCTATATAAAAGCATTTTATTAGACAAAACTTTGTCTTCCTCTGCCAATTGTAACTTTGCTATTGTGTTTTGAGTTTTGAGTTTGCTTTAATGTAAAGGTTTGACATTAAATCAACTATAATTTCAAAAATAGTGTTTAAAAAGTCTTGTATTCAATTCATTTGTGTCTCTCGTTGTACTGTGGCCGTTTTTCTTAATGCACAGCTCAGGCCCATCAATTGCGATCTATAACGCTCACCTGTTATGGTTTCAGGCGGTTACAGAAGCTCATGATTAATTACGCCAAGCTCGTCCCACCAAACACCATCCACCACTATGACGGTCTTCGACATTAAAATCACCATTCTTAAAACGTTGGAACCATTTCCGACACGTTCTGTCAGTAATAGCCGTTTTACCATAAGTATCTATGATAATCCGGTGAGCCTCAGCCGCAGATTTGTTCATATTGGAATACTTCCCGCAAATGACGAGAATTCGGTTTAAATTCGGACATATTTAATCAAAATTTTATTAAAATCAAGTTATATCAAAGTAGGGTTATATTTACAAATGTCAAAACAAAGTGTTCAACATCTGTGATTAATATATTTCAACTACTAACGACTACTACCGCCATTTTTTGAAAAACGATGTGAGGAAAGTTGTAGACCAATAATAAAAAATAAAGAAGCAGATTAAAATTTATTGAGGGATAAATATTTATTTATCCCTATAATTTAAGGGAGCATATAATTTTAGTTATATGATTCGTTCTATAATATAGAACTTGCATGATTTATGCAAATAATTTCCCAGCATGGAGAAACAACAAGTTTAATTCAATAGTCTTTAGGAAATGAATCAGTTTATCGAAATGAAAAAGTAAGTTTAATTAGGAAATATAAACGATAATTTACCACTGAAATGGTAAGCTTGTTATGCTTGGCATTCGATTCAAATATACATACATAAACACATAAACACAAGTATACACAAAAATGAATTTATCATATTTAAACATCACATTTAAAGGTTTATCCCTAAGGAATTATAAAGTTATTTGTAATTTCTATGATAGTTTTTATTTTCTAGGCATGCATGGCAGTATTTTATAATATCCGTTTCATTGGTTACTTTAATAAATATGTATATGCATAAGGAACTATCCAAATATGGTGTAAAGCTCCATAGATAAAAATGTTTTATATATATTATATCTAAAGTTGATAAATCATGACAAAGATTTTTAAAGAGTTGGAATAAAGAAATTCATTTACCGATACAAAATTATCTAGGCTCTAGTGTCTTTATACAACAGTCATTATAGATTTAAAAGAATTCAACAAATAATTTAAAATAGACCACCCACATCATTATATTTAACCTTTATTTATTTCAAACTACATTGGATTATAAACTTAGAATTCAATTTATGATGTGGGTGGAGTCAGTTACTTCGTTCGTATCCAAGCGACGGTGTGATCAATTTACTGCCCCATTATTTATAACTGATCAGACTGCCCCTGCCTGGAATCGTGCCCGCAGCCTTCTAGTCTAAAACGGTTTTAAACGATAAAAGGTTATTGTGACTTTGCTCGCTCGGTAACAAATATTTGTGTTCAGGATAACATATTTTTCATTTGAATATATAGTATAATTGAGACCTTGGATTCGCTCAAATGAAATTCCATTTCTAACTACCTTATGCGTCTTTCACACAAAATAAAACATGAAATATTATTGTAAAATTTTGTGATGGGTATATGAAAGTGACGGATCTCCAGGATAATCTCTCTCATTATTACGGAATAATACACAACCTATGTTCACCCTGAAAACTCATTCTAAATATTAAGGAAAATCAAGAATCAGCAGTTAGAAACGGAATTTGGGTTAAGTGTAGGCAAAACTAAAAAAATACGCAGCAGCAATATCCACAAAATAACCCAAGCAAAATATGTGGTAGTGCTTGAATAAGTGGTAGTGCTTGAATATCTTGAATAAGAGGTAGATGACGAATTTTACGCTTAACGTTTTTTATACCGTATGATTTATGTCAAAGAAGGGGTCAACCATTAAAACGATTGGGTGAGGAGCTAAAAGATTTACAAGGTAGGATTTTTTTCCAAATTTTACCAACTTCGATGAACACCCTATCTGCTAAAAATGGAATTATCAAAATCAGACTACTGTATAAAAAGTAATGCGTGATCATACATTAAAATCAGAAAGTGAACAAACCATCATCCCCTGTTTTCCTAGCCTCAGGGGAGAAATTTATTTGTTTACATGGAACCAACTTCGGGGTACACCCTTTTCAATAAAAAAAAAAACAATTATTAAAATCAGTCGACTCTGTAAAAAGTTATGCATGGTCATATAGAAAACAAAATATACGCGTCGACTTGAGAACCTTGTTTTTTATCGTCGGTTAAAAATAAGTAAAAAGTTTTAGAGAAAAACTTCTTGTGCATGTGCCGGCACGTGCTGACCTACAAACACCATAAAATAGTTTATTTTCTTATAAACAGATAGATAGATCGAGTTTTCTAAGTGAATAAGTATAATGAAAGAGTTTTATATTACTTTTGAATGATTCTGATTATCTGTTACATGCGTACTTGGTCGTTTTTCTACTATTCATTCATCAAGAACTTCCAATTCAATTTTACAGTGAAAAGGAAGGTTCATGCTTTTTAATTTACTTCAAAACTAAATCTTATTTCCCATGTTGTATATTCAGTTTATTTGTATTTGATAGATGATTATTTTTTCCTTCCATATGTTTATAATAAAATACTTCTTTTCACAGATATTTTGTATATTCGTTTAAGTATAAAAGTTTTTTTTACGGAGGTTCTCTTATATTGGGAGAGTAAGTTATTACTTTTTACGTTCTTTTGAATATATAAGGGAATGTTGTTGTTTGATTCATATTGTTAACTCAAGGAAAAATTTGGAAAATTGTAGGCGAGTTAGTATCACTATTTTTAAGCCTGATTATCGTTTTTGACATTTCGAAAGGTAATTTACACAAATTTTTGGGCTATGTCAAATACCTATTCAAAATTGTCTTCCAAATCTTAGAGTACTTTTAGTTGTGCACCAAGTTTATAAGCAATGTTTTGATTTATGTTGAATGAAATCCTTGACAATAAAAAAAATTGCCACCTTTATTCCGAGAAAAAATATTACTTATTTTCAATAAAGATTAAATGTATAGTATAATATAAATTTTTAGAATTCGTTCAAAACGAAAATTTCGCAGTTTCCGGAAATTTAACAATATCCTCCTACCCAAAACTCCCGTCCTAGACACTATATCATGTGTCTCAGTTTGTAAGTCGTTAAGGTATTCACATAAGATTTTCAAATTGATCTTACAGAATATTCCACCTAACTCAAAAGTAGAAAGCTGATATTTAGTACGGTGTAATAGTTTTAATTGGCCGAACAAAGAAGGGACAGTGGTATAAAAGTGGAATTTGAATTTCATTTGTCGGTATCTATCCATCTACGTTTCTTCCGCTGTATACTTTATAGTTTTTGGAACAGTTCCATTTCCTCCGGGAAAAATCACATTTTTTTCAAAAAAAAAAAAAAAAAAACTTAACCGGTTTTGAACACGGAAACTATCAGTTTCGAAAACAGGTTCTTTCACTACTCCATACATCATGTTTATATACTATACATATAATATTTTTTTGACCTACAATTATATTTGATTTGTCTAACTTATGTGAGATATTTTGTAAATTTTGTGTACGTAATATTTAGATACTTACTTCTGAATGAGATCTTACAGAATTCTCAATTGTATAGTTCTCTTCTAGAGTTGTAGAGAATTCTCAATTGAGGAGCTTGCAGAATTATTAGTAAAAATAATTAAAATTTAATTTTAAATATACCACTTTTTCTAAATAAGCATAATTAAAATCACATACGCATTTTTCATCATGCATTATGAATTTTATTTGAAAACATTTTTTAATTAAATTTATCAAAATTTTTTTATATGGTAGTGCTTTAGAGCTAATAGAATACATCATAATAGACTCTGAATAATTATTGGTTTTCGTTTTTTTTTTTATTACTTTTCTTCTTTAGATTAATAATTATTATATTCGATATAAAAAAAACCCTCAAGATACAAATATATGTATTTTTTGTTTGCTTGTTTTCGTTGTGTATGATGAATAAGTTATTTCCAATATTTGCATTTTCAAAGGAAATAAGCTATTGTTTATGTATAGCAAATGTAGAATTTTGCCAAAAAAGGATATAATTTTTCTTACACCAAAGAATAATGTTATGTGAGCTCCGAAGTATACTATAAATGCGGAGTATAAAAATATATCTAAAATGTATAAACAAATTTTCCTCAAAATTATTTCTCTATAGCAAAAATGAGAAATAATATTAAAGTACACGTACATATAATATTAACATACACATACAGAAGGTAAATTTTTTTTGACGTATGTGTATATTTTATATCAATGTATTTTAATATTCGCCTCCCCTTTTTGCCTTATGGTAAATGATTCTATGGCCAATCTGAATGCTTTTAGCTACGCTTTAGCTCCGTTATTTCTAATAATAAGAATATATTCTTTTCATTCAAATTTAATGCTCCATAATTTTTTCTTTTAAAATTTGTGCTCACTCGTAATATTTTGACCCAGCGGAACTCCCACCCTTTTCAAATATATAAAACCTGATGACGTGAAGGGCTCCTTCCTGCCAGAACATGGTTCGCAAATTTAGCAAATAATTCATCTCTGAAAATAATTAACTGCCTTGCTGGAAGAACTTAACTCCGTTATTCAAAATCTTCATACCCACAAGCTTTTAGTTTATCGTAAAGTTCTTACATTTTTGTTTAATATATATTAATATATATATATATATATATATATATATATATATATATATATATATATATATATTTAGAAATTCTATGCGGTCACCCATCCAAGTATTAACTGTGTATAATGTTGCTTAACATTATTGATCGGTTGAGATCGGTAATTACGTTACCCCCAAGGGGGGGGGTGTATAATATAGATTATTTTGAGTATCTAACCGTCAAATTCACCAATGAAGTTTTATGCAATTATTATACTTAATTGATGTCCATATATTAGGGAATTCGTTACATCGACGCAGTACTTGCGTTACAAATTATTTTTTCTCACTCATAAATTTCGTTTTTATCGATTGAAGTTTAAATGAACTACGTTTGTTTGTATTTGTTTGTACGATATTTACAGAATTTTTATCGAATAACAGAAACTTGTTCATTCATGAATATCGTAATTATTAAATGAAAAAAAAAAACAAAAAATATTGTAAATGATTTCACAACAGCTATTTTTATTATGATTTTTCAACTTATTCATATTCGGAAACTATTAATTATATTGGCTGGTGAATTCAATTCACAATAAAAATGTATGCTGTGGATTACAGTAATTTCTTTCACACTTAAAAAATTTACGAATATTTAAAGTCAAAAATGAAAATAGCTGAAATCTAAATGACGTATTCATATCCTTAACAGTAAGTTTAAGTTCGTGAATGAACAAAATCGGTCCAATGGATACATAACCCATAAAAAAAAGAAAAATTTAAAAACAAAAAATTTTGCAAAAGACTATTTAGATTAGTCATAATTTCAGTACAAATTTAGGTATTAAACTCATATTTCAAATATGTGTTTAAATATATATTAAGATTTTAAGTTGGCTGTATTTTATGCATGCTAATGATTAAAAATTATTCAAACATAGACACCATATGTTGAGTACCTAAACAATTAACACTATTAGTAATCTTCTGTTGTTCTATATTTCGATTCGTTTTTCTGTCGTACAAAATGTATAATAACTAGTTTAATAAAATGAATAACAATTATTTTCTATCTATATCAAACTTGGTTATGTACAAAACTCAATTTAAAATGAACATGCCTATATTTACAAATCAAATTTCCATGAAATATCAAATAGTGCAGTTCCTGTAAAGTTTATAACATGAAAACGTATGAATTTTAGTACAGTGAATTTATTGGAAAAATTTCTAAATTAGGTTTTATGAGTTAAATACTAAAATGTTTACCCATTTATTGAGTGTGCGAAATTCCCCATTCTCTCGAGGGGTGGGTTTTCTCCCATCTCAGAGGATGGACGTTGTAAAATTCACATAACCAATAAAGCAACATATATACAGCTAAATATGTTCATCAATATAATATATTAAGAAACCTTACATTTTGTCTAAAATTGTATAAGGTAAGAGTATAAAGCTTTTAAAGAAAATCGAGTTTTTATCTAAACAAAACATTTAAAACCAATACAATTTTTAGAATATATTTTTGGTCTATAGATAAACGAAAATTAAAATGGCTTACTAAAAATTTTAATTTCTATTCCAATTTCATTATGTTTGAGTTTACAACATCAATAAAGACTCATTATGAATATATTTCTTTTTGTATTTTTTTAAAAGCTTCAGTTTTTTTACTTCCACTTTTTTCGATAAAATGTAAGGTTTTTAAGTTTGAATGAGTTCGTTTGAAACCGTTCAAAAACACACATGTTTTTTTAATAAAATTAAAAAAAATTATTGAGCTTTATTTTTGTTTTAAATTTGTTACTTCATCTATTCCGGTTATTATTTAAAATGATGCAAATTCTACCACACATATGGGACGTGTTTGGATGCGAGGAACGAATCACATAAAAAAAGTGGTAAGCATTTTAGTATCTTGCATAAAAAACTTAATCCAGAATGTTTGACACCAATACATTCACTATAACAGAATTTCTTGATAAAAATCTCTAGGAACTACAATAAATATATAGGATACGAGAGTTTGTGCTCAAATTTTCTCCAAAATTAACATTAAAAATTGCTTGCAATATGCTGTCATAGTCAAAATTCTCAATTTTTTTCTTCAATTCGATTACAATAAGTACATTTTATAATTTTTTTATAAAATCTCGAACGAAAGCTAATATTGAAAGATAGACAAAACTTAATAAATTAATGAAAAAAAAAAAAGTTTGAAAAAGTTATTCTTAAATTATGGTTATGCTATGTGTAATCTCTGTATTCTTATGTAAAATATGTTTTAAAATCCACATGATGCAGACATTTAACTGTAGAAGAATTAGAGTAAAGCTGAATGTTTTTATGAGACTTCTTTTTGTCGCTGTACGCAAGAACCCCGATGCACGTAAATCGGTAACCGGGAAATGGATTAAATTCAACTTACATTATTTGATAACAGAAAAATATCGGAGCAGGGTGAAATTAAACAAAAGCTTGTGAAAAGACTGAATTTTGGAGAAACTTTTCGGTTGTGTCTCTAAAACACACTCTAAGGTAGCCTAAGATAGGTTCTACAATCTAAGATAGTGATTTAAATTGTGGTTGATTTTAAGTATACTCTGTCCATCCATTACCTCGGAATTTTTTATCTTTGCGAAAAAAGTATACGCCTTTTTTTGTAGGCAATATCCTAGGTTATAAACTTAGCAGTATTTATTCAATAAAATTGAGCTTTACCCCCTCCCCCTTTAGTAAAATTAAACGTATCGATAGGGAATACCTACATATTATTTTAATTTTCATAAGATACAAGCAATACTGTATTTTTGTTTCCATTGTGAAAATGTTTTGTGATTTTCTTCTTAGTATCCAGAATAATCAATTCCAACAGAATTCAATTCAATGATGTGAAAAGAACATCATGCATCTACCCACATTTTCCTCAAAATCAGATAAATGGTTCACGGTACATTGTTATTTATATGAAAATATTCATTATTGAAAAGATTTACTTAAACAGCTATCTTTCTCTGTTATGGTATGACCGATTACGTTGAAACTGGAATATGATCTAAAAAAAGTTTCTCTATTTCTGACTTCATGTTTTACTGGTTTATTCGTTATGATTTTCGACTTTTCTTTAATAACTAAGTTCTTAAAAATTGTGGTACAATTAAAACTAATTTACACCTTGTACTAATAAATTTTCATAAAAATTGGATAAACGTTCCACGAAATATAGTTGTATTTCCGTAGTGGTGTAAAAACTGTATCCCCGGAGCGGTAATATATATAGAGAGCGGTTAAATACATATATTTTTCAAAAACGGGACCCTATCTACTTTAGTTTACCAAAAATTTATAAATATTTGTAGTTTTGGAGTTACGTGCGTTCGTATAAATGAGTTACACAGACCAACGGACACGAAACTAAAATTATTCAATAAGTTCTAAACCATCGAGAATAAGTTTAAAAAGTTGGCATACATCAAAATTTTTGAAATCGGAACAAAAAAAAAATGATTATTATATTATAACGTCATTCTTCTTATATTATATATATAACTAACTCGGAAGTAATATTGTAATACTAAGCAAACTTTGTTTTAGTTTTAAATAGATATTTTAAATAGATATTAGATTTTAAATGTTTATAGTAGAGAAAACTAAATATAATAGAGTAAACTATTATTTCGTTCACATATTTACTAAAGAACATCAAAATACGAAATTATGAAGCAGGTTTCTTCAAACACATTGGTTTTGTAAATATAAAACCTTTTTGTTCATACTAATTCAAAGCTTGATACCCGTCATTTGTTTAAAATTTTTCGTTAACAAAGTTCGTTAACAAGAAGATAGATGCAAAGTGCCAATTCACTGGAACATATACTCGACAGATATAACATATTTCAGAGTATACTAATTTTAGCCTAAAGTTTGTAATGCCAGTAAATTTTGATCGCACCTGACATCAAGGTAATATATTCTAGGCCTAAAAAGTAAGATCAAGTTCGTGAATGAGAAAAATCGGTCCATTGAATCTAATAAATCAGTGATCCAACTTGTTAATCATAAGATATAGAAGATAAAACTTTTGTTTAAAACATTTTTACGGAAAATGTTTGAAATCGATACATTTTTAGCTAATAATACATAATATAACAATACATATTATAAATTTCGATTTTTTTCCCAATTTCCTAGATCAAATTATTTTTTATCTTATAAATACGTATTTCGACTACAAAGTAGTCGTCATCAGTATGAATTAGCTAGTTATATAATGATTCTCTGAGATGTTACTCGTTGCTAATTTTGTGACGGTTTTACAAATCTAGGAAATTGGGGAAAAAATCGAAATGTATTCGAAAAATCCTAGAGTTCTCATTAATAATTTAAAAAAAAATAAAAAAATAAAAAACAATACATATATTTATTATGATAAATATATACATATATAACTGTATATACTGTATATTTAAAGTATTTTATGAATGCTAATTAAAAATATTTCAAACATTGATATTCAGCAGTATGCCGAGTATCTAAACAATTAACTCTGTAAATAATATATGTTAAAGCTGTATGGTTCAATGACCAAATATGAAAATCATACAAAAAATTATTCAAATGAGCAAAGTGATTAATTTCTATCGTAGCATAAATATTATAGAATATTACTGAATTTAACAATTTTTAATAAAAAAAAGCTCTATTTTATTTATAGTTCATTTATTATACTATTTTTAAAAAGCTGCATGGTAGTATTATATTGTAAAGCTCTTACAAAATAGCTTAACTATAAAATAAAATAAATTTTGTCTTGTTTTTCAAACTGTATAGGTAGGTTTTATTAGGTAAGAACCAATTTTAAAATAAAACATTTTTTTTCAAATTTATCACAAGAATAACAAAAAAAACAAAAACAATAATTCTGTTGAGAGTTTTACCTCCGTTTCTAAGACTTGCATAACAGAGGCCTACATCATTATTTGAAATCTTTATTTATTTTAACTACATCCTAATATCCAATTATATTTATGATGTGAGTGAAGTCTGCCCCTTTGTTCTTATGCTCGCGACGACAGCTTGAGCAATAAACGTTCCTTTTAAGTTGGGTTTTAAACCTGAATCCTCACAATTCAAAATTTAATATATTATTAAGCATTATAACGAATTAAAAAATAAAAATTTTGTCAATTTGATTCGATATTGATTTATTAAAAAAGTAATTTAAATGCAAATAAAAATGAGAAGGGGGGGTTAATTGTGACAAGGGGAGAGGAGGGGTCAAAAAATCGGGGGACGTAAAATGTGGATAGCCTCTAAGTGGTCAAACGTTAAAAGGTTACATAGCCTCATGGTATACATTTCAGCATATCATTCTTTATAATATAACGTTCTGTTTTTCGTGCCTGGTCTGTTTTATATTCTACATCTGTTTGTAGAATATAAAACAAACTTATATAAACAATTTCATTTGTAATTTGGTTTAATATTTGGTTTAATATTTGATATTTGTTATAGTCATACTAAATGTTCCATATACCCAAAAATGCAAATTAATTGCACAAAAATTAGTATTATTTAATAAACAAATGGGCTTGGAGCAACCTACAAGATCTAAGAGTCAATATTGGATTTTTTTGTCTTTTTAAATTTGATTTTTTTTATCCTCCTATTTTTTTTTAAAAAACGACTTTACTAATTTTTCTAAAAATTCAATCAGTTTTAAGTTGTATAATTACGCGTCGAATGAATGTAATTCCACGTCGATATGAATATTTATTTTTGAGATAATTAAGACGAAAAATTCCAAACGCACATAGGTTGCATTTGGCTTTTGATGACCCTGAACAGTAAAGATATGTTGAAATTTCGGTTTCACAAAATCGGTCCCATTACATGAACTTACCATTGGTAACTGAATATATGTTATCGGAAATACAATATGGGAAATACCCTCAAAAGTACCGGAATACACAAATTATGTCAATTTTTAAAGAACTTTTTGCACAATCTGGTGATTCCACGAACACCTTAACCAAAATTTGGTTTATGCGGTTCATATTTTCTTGCTTTACAAACTTTAGACCAATGTCAATATGTCCACTAAAAATTATACTAGACATACAAAATAGTAAATAAAATTATCTTTTAATCCTTAGAATCAGGACGGTGTCTTAAATAGTGTTTTAAATTATGAACATTTTGATTGGATATAGGTCCATCAATAGAAGTCAGAATAAGAAAATGAAATATAATTTATTAGAGAACAAACCGATTCAATCAATTTTGAGTGATTAAAATCCAAAATGTTTGTTTGAGTTGTAATTCAAATTAAATCATCTCTTGTATTACAACTAATTGATATTTTCAAGCGGTAATTATATATATATATATATATATATATATATATATATATATATATATTTATATATATATATATATATATATATATATATATATATATATATATATATATATATATTTATTTATTCGAACAAGTTATTATATTTAATTAAACAGAATCAATGTATATGATTCGTGGTAATTAAAACATATAAATATGGTTTATAAGCTGATTAAATAGAGCCACCATTGTGAATTGTGTAAAAATGCATATTTATTTGGAAATCTATGTTTGAGCTGATCATTATTATTGATATTTTAAAACACACTCAAAATTTTACGTAATGGCTCTTTTGTTAATTTTCAGAAAAATACAAATATTGGTGCATATAACTAATTATACATAAGTTTATACATACAAGTTCTAATTCTGGTATATTGAGAAAATACTGTTTCCATGAAATAAGTTCTTTTGAAACATAGGGGATTGAAACATAATATCGAAGTATCCTCCATGATTTCTTAATCTTTTATTTTTCGCACCCATTATGTTTGGTATGTACAATATTGGCATGAAAACGGAGGGCTTATCGAAGAGTTTTTCTCGAAAAACAAGTTTTAATATAAAATTGAATTTGGACTTTATTCTTGGAAATTTTTTTTGAGAAAAGCCCTCCGTTGTAATATCAATATTGTACATGAAACATTCGGGTCAGTATTTTTTGAGTTATAAAGGCGCGAACATTGAAAGCAATACAATGTATGTTACATGTAATTTAAGTCAGCAGTTTGTTAGAAGCACACTCGTTTATATCAATAACAACTGTAGATAATCGCTCTTACATACTTCTATTTTCATTTGGAATTTTGGAAAATGATTCTCCAGCCATCATTTTCTTCAACTGATATGAAAATGTAACATAATACGAGTAACGTCTCCTCGGAGAATCATAACGACTAGCGAATTCATATCTGATGATGTCTTGGTTGTCAAAATATGTCTTTATAAAATACAAAACATTTTGATCTAGGAAATTGGGGTAAATTTTATAAATACGTATTCCGGCAACAAAGTAATCACCACCATTATTTGTTAGTCGTACGAAATTGGGGCAAAAAATCGAAATTTATTCGAAAAATCCTACAGGTCTCTTTAATAATTTTCAATATTTTTTTTTTTTTTTTTGTTGTATATTTCGTCACTGTAAGTTGATGAAAAAATAATAGAAATTTAAGCGGCTACTTCAAGTATAAATCTTTTACCAGACTATAGAAATCATACAACGTTCAGAAAATAATAAAGCATAATTATAATTGAAAAGCGCGCTGTCATCTTCCATATAATAATAGCAAATAGACGGAGATATATTTTCAATGTTTAATTTAGAACCACTGATGAGTAAGTAATTGGAAAAAAAAATTTTTTTTTTTAAAGCAATATTAAAGAGTATATTCATGAATACGAAGACGTAAAAAAATTTTTCTTTTTTTTTTCCATAGCATATATTTTTAACACCCGCCACCCTGTTGTCTTTTAAGTCTACACATTGTAGAATAACAAGTCATCACCATTTCTTAAATAAATATTTTAAAATAATTCTGATTTGTGTATTTTAAAGAAAATATATTGTAGTCGCAACACAATGAAATAATATTTGAAATTTTACAATAATTCTTAATCAAAATACGGATGCTCGACTTGCTACCCCTACCATGTAAAAATAAATACACTGTATCAAGTTAATTTATTTAAAATGATGTATTTTAATATCTATTTAGTTAAGAATGTAAAATTATTTACTCTCTATTTAGTAATTAAAAATAAAAACAACTATAAATAATTTGACTTGAATTTATGTATGAACACTTTATATTTATTTATAAGAAAATTCCAACTGCTATATATTAGGTCGTAGACGCACTTGAGTGTACTAAAATAGAGCACCGCATTCTGTTAGTGAATTTGCCGTAAGAATAGCTTGAATATTAAGGGTCCGGGTGTTGCCCGACCAAACATTTGCTAATTTTTCTTGTGACCATCCTCCCTCTTCTTTTTAGATGGATTTCAAGGTTTGGACATAGTAGGATTGTTTAATGTAAAATGGATATTATTGCAAATGTTTTAATTTTCTTTATTTTTTGAATTATTTGTAAGGACATTTATTTTCATGCAATATTTTCTCATTATTAGTATTTTTTAGAATTTTTCCTTTTAGAATTTTGGTTTTTTTAATTACTGAAATTTAAATCGTCTATTACACGAAAAAGAAATATTTTTCTACTGTTTGTTTGAGTTCGGAAGTGAAAATTTCCAATTTCGATAAAATTTTTTGAAGGGTAGTTTGATGGGTAGAGTTCAAGTAACATACATTAAACAATTGGATGATGAGTTTTTGAAATGTCACATGAAAATCCTTTTGTAGGTCAAGCTTCCGTACAAAGTTCATGCGATATCCCGAAAAGCAATTACCCAATCGTAACATAAGCGTTATTCTACATCTAATTAACAGTAGGAAACCTAAAAACAGAAAAAAAGAATGTTTTTGGAAATAAGGTTTTTTACAGAATTCAAAACACCAGTTAGCTCCCCAAAAATTACTTAGTAAATATAATATTTCATTAATTTCTATACTAGACCGAACACTAAAAAATATAATTAACATAACGCAAAGGATGTAATCAATAAATTACCCACGATAAAACACATTTTATATCTCAACCTAGATAATTTAGGCAAATTTTAATTCTCAACTCGTAAATCTCAGATGTTCCTACTGGAAGGTCGTGTCTAGAGGATGATGAAACATTCATACACGTTATTGGTGTACAAATTTTCCGGGTGTTTGATATAGAATGTTCGGATCCGAAACTGTGGATCCATGCATTATGGGTACAACTTCGGCGGAGAAGCTGTGACATTTTTGCGTCGCCACTGGTCTCTATAATATCCTTTAATATAGCATTATCTGCTTTAGATGGTTCTATCTCTACACCTTGAGTCATAAGGCATTCTAGCCTACAGGTGATTCTCAAGGAGGATGCAGAGTACCAAAAAGTGTCAGTACAAGGGAAGCAAATGCGGTTCCCCTCTTATTTTTATCCTATCTTTACTTAGTCCTAATAAAACGCACATCAAAAAAACTATATCTCCTTGTTGAGCTAAGTTCGCAGTTTTGAAAAATGATATAGTAGTTAGTCCAAAAATATTATATTATGCCGTTTTTTTTTTTTTTTTTTTTTAATATTCGAACTTCAAACTGAATATTTTTCAGTAACATACCGTATTCTGATCCATGATAAATAAAGTGGTGAACGCATTTCTCGAAGATAATAAAAAAGGATGAACAATTTCCATTAAATTGTAGATGTTTGTATGAACAAATAATAATTAACATTGTCTTACATGATAGGCTTTTAAACACATTATAAGTAAAAAGGATGTAATTAAAAAATCGAATTAAATTGCTGCAGTATTATCAGTGTTGATAAGGCTGAAAACACTTGTATTGATGATGACAATAGAGAAACAAACATAATGAGTATATTATTTTGTTTATAATTTAATTTAAACAAAATAATAAACCCGTATATTCGAACAATATGTATTGTTTAATATGTTTTATTTTAAATGTTTCCAAGAACATTTTGATATGTTCATGAAAATAATATTGAAAACAAATATAAGTATGTGTAAATACGTAAATGGTGAAATTTATCTGATTGTATAATTCAAATAAATTAAATATTTATTATGAATACCACAAAACTTCTTGATTATAACAAAAAATATTATAATAAGCAAAGGCTAAACTCTGATATTGTACGAAACATTTATGTATGTCAACTTAGCGAAACGAATTTTTCCAATTTAATTCGTAATAGGCTGATAATTAGCCGTTAATTTAAGTAGTTAAGTAGAAAAAAAAATTATTCGCTCTAACCTTAACGAAGAAAATTGATGTTTCGTTCAGTTGACAGTTAACTTGCGAAACAACTTTTTATTTTTAATCAAATTATTTAAAATAAATGCTCATAATTAGCCATTAATTAATTGTAAAATTAATTGTGGAAAAAAAAGTAGTTCGCTCTTACCATTTCGGAGAAAATAAATTTTTCGCTAAGCTGACAGTCAACTTAACATAACACCAATTTCTTCGTAACAGTTTGAGCAAAAAAATTGTTATTTCCACAACTAATTAACAATTTAATAGCGGCTAATAAAGGGCCAATTTGAAGTTGATCGGAATAAGTTGTTTCACTAAGTTGACAGTCAACTGAGTAGTTAACTTAGTGAATCATCAATTTTCTCCGAAATGGTAAAAGCGAAAAATTTTTTTTTGACAATTAATTTACGATTAATTAACGATTAATTATGAGCATATTTTCCAAAACATTGGATAAAAAATAAAAAAAGTGTTTCGCCAAGTTGACAGTCACCTTAGCGAAGCAAAAAAATTTCTTTTCCACAATTAATTAACGAATAAACAGTGATTAATTATGGGTCTATTTTTAGGTCGGTCGGAAACAGTTGTTTCGGTAAGTTGACAGTCAACAGCGAACCTTGCTAATCAATTTTGAAGTCGATATCTTCTACCGATTAACCTGAAGTTTTGTATACACATTCAGTTTGGATGATAATGCATAATTAACGTCCAGTCTTAATCCAACATGACGGGCTAAGTATTTTTAATGCATTCCTACAATATGGGTATCAAATAAAAAGGGCTTGGCAAGAATATTTCGACCTTTTATTTAAATGTCCCAAAAAGAAAAAAATAAACTTTTACTTTAAAACTTTAACTATCAACTTAAAACGTCATTTATATGATATACTGAACATAATTTATTTGATATACTTAAAAGCTTGTTGCTAGATTTACTTCTCTAGATAAACCAGTAAATAAAATAACTTGATGTGATTGATATTAACTATTAAAATTTTCAAACTAAGTAAATACGAGTACTTAAACCTCGCTACATTCAAAGTTTTATATCATAGAACATGTGTAATAACGTTATACGTTGATAGTAAAAGTTTTAAAGTAAACGTTTATTTTTCTTTTAGGATATTTAAAAAAAGGCTTTAAATTTAAAAAGAGTTTAAAGAAAGAATATAGTTTTTAATTAATGTTAATATAGTTTTGCAAATAGTAATTATATGGTTAAAGTAATTGACGATATTATACCGCCGATATTTTTAAATGATAAATAACAAGAGGAAACTTCACTATTAGCCTAGTTAAGGTAAGTGCAATAAATTTTATTCATTTTGCGAGCCTGTAGAATTTACGATGGTGATTTTGTTCGACATCAGTTAAAACGAGTTGTCTGTTATCAGAAACCCTGAAAATAGGTCTTATTCAATAATCATTCTATTAAAATAATATAAAAAGGACACATTTATCGAAATACATACATTTATTCAGTGAAATATCATATTTTTTATTGTATGAAATCTAGTCAAAGTCTATGAAACACCGTAAAATAGTGATATATTTCTAATGTTGGTACAGTCTTCAAAGATGTTATTGCGCTCTCTTTAATATATTATGTTTGTTATAACGCACATTCTTTATATACAAGTTGCCAAATTAAAGCTATTACATTTCAAAATATTGGTTAAGATTTTTATATTAATTAACATTTTAAATTGCCTAAACCATTTCTGTATTGATGGCACAATAATTCCACAAAGTTTATTTCAACGAATTTCAACGATTTCAAAATGAGTTAAAGCGAACAATTGCTAGTGAATACAGGTCTCAACTGTCTCTTATTCTTTTGCACTAATTTAATTTTTCCATTAAAAACGACATGATCAGCCAGTTTTTAGTTTTTTTCTCTCGAAAACCACTTAGTGTATTTTAATGAATTTATGCTCAATAAATTCTTTAGAGTATTCCAAGAACTTGAAATTCCTGATACCTTTTTTCAGTTAATAAAAATAAATTTAATCTGTTCGGCTAACGAATCTCCATAAGATTTTTTTCTCCATAAGATTTCATCCGTAAAATTACTCAATTATTAAAATTTTGATTGGTCTCGTAGCCGTCTTTTTTATTTTTAATTTATAGTTATTAATGAGAACTCAAGGATTTTCGAATAAATTTCAATTTTTTATCCCAATTTCCTAGATTAAATTATTTTATAAATACGTATTTCAACTACAAAGTAGTCATCATCAGTACTACTTTGCAGTCGAAATGCGTTTTTATAAAAATACAATATAATTTGATCTAAGGGGCAAAAAATTTAAATTTATATAAACAATTTATTAATAATATACAATTCGGTAAGATGTCTGTTAAATAAGTTAATTCTAATAATAGATTCCAAGAATAAATCCACGGTATTTAACATAATGTTTACAGATGAAGACAACGTATTTTATTAGATGAAGTACATTCAAAAACAATAAAAATGTTGTTGTAATTTTAATATAAATCAATGTTAAAAAATTGTAATTTTAATTTTAACATAAAACTAAATGTTTGGTTGCTCTTTACTATCATGCTTTTAACTAGAAGCTCATGATGCGTACAATTCTTATATAGAGCATTAAAGCATACAAATATAGCGTTCATGCCCGATTTTTCCAAAGTTTTATTTTTTAATGAGAAACTATGGAAAACCATTACCAAACAAAATTAAAATTTTAGTATTATTATTAGAATATAAATAAATAAATAAACAAATTAAAATATTAATAAATGAAAATAAACTTGATCAAATAAAAACCGATTTTAACGGCAATTGTAAATAATAAATACTAAAGAATATCCATAGTAAACGATTAAAAAGCTAATAACGAATAATAAAACAAATTACAAACAACAATTAAAAGCTACTTGTAAATAAATAAATAATTAAAATACGTATCGAAAAATCATGTACACATCCAAGTCAACACTGCATTGTTTGTAGATACAAATAAAATTAACAATGTAACAATAAAAATAAAACTTAAAAAACCATAAAATTATAATGAAGTTACGCTGAAAAGTGTACTCAGATTCTTACTATTATTTAAATAGTACTGGCTAATACATCCTCAAGTGAATAGAAATACTGCTACCAGAATGAAAACACGAAGAGCATTAATAAGATTCATGTTGTCACTTGTTACAAGTATTCTCACCACTGAACCCTTACTGATTTGATTATAAAAAACGTATTAATAGATATTTGGCGTTCTTCTTCATAAAATAATACTTTTTTTTTATTGTTGTCGTGTATTTTCTGTAACTATCCGTTTTTTTCCGTTTCTGTAATATGGATTTCCACAAATTAAAGATCGAAAATAAATATATGTTTTTTCCAAATTGAAAATAATTATTATCACTGTTATTTGAATTTAAAAAAAGACGTTTTAAGACCCCCTCCGCATTTGCCATAATGGATACTCTCATAGTAAACCGATAATAAAGTTTTCCTGTCCAGTATTGATCTTAAATGCGATTATCTACAGGTAATTGAAATAAAGGAGTGTACAACTAAAACAAACTGTTGACTTAAATTACATGTAACATGCATTGTATTTCTTTCAATTTTTCGCACCCAAATAACTCAAAAAATACTTTTCCAAGTGTTTAGAAATTTGATATGAACAATATTGACATTAAAACAATTATATATTTATAAAGGTTTTTCGTGGAAAACTCTAGGATAATTATTTTTGAGTAATTGTGCGCGAAAATTGAAAGATTTCTCATAATTGAGGGTGCTTCAATATTATGTTTCATACCCCTTAATAAGAAACATACACCACTCAGTTGTATATTTGTCTTCCCATACCGTAGAAAGTATGTTATTCTAGTTTTTTATTTTAAAGATTTATTTTAGATGTTCGACTAAAGCAGATCAACTAACGCCCACATTAACCAAAAATATATTTTTCCACATCCTACACCATTCAAATGTATATTATGAATAATCGGTTTAACGAATTCCTCTATGGAATCAGGAAGCTGGGGCATTGTGTACATATGATATAATAAAGTGGTCCCCCTCCGGTTAACTCCCATTTTACAGAAGGTATGTTTGTGAAAATTCACTTCAACATTAATTAATATCACTCATCAAACATGTGTTTATTGTTTTGTTATGCTGTCAGTCAGTCTAATATGATATATATAAAAATAAAATTAATTTTGTCTGATATACATTGATCGACGTACACTAACTAATATCTTCGAAATTATTTCATCCACAAAGTTGGTATTTATTATGAAATCATTCACATTGGGTGTGTTTCTTTAAAACGTCTTGGTATTTCAAACAAAAATTTAAATAAAGTTGACTTGACTTCAGGAGGAAGTTCTCCGAATAAGGCAACACCTTAGTTATAAACAAACAAATGAAACAAGAAAGAGGGATAAAAGTTGCCGCGGAATGATTGTAACATATTCTTGGCTACTCTTATTAATAACAAAAACGATAACCAAATAATAGTAGGCAAAAACAATAAGCTTTGTTATCCGACCGAAATGATGATAATTTACTATGATCACATGAACAAAAACAAAAATTTTTGTTCACAAACAAAGTCCAGTAGTCCACGAATAAGGTCCGAAAAAAGGAATAAGAAGGTAATTAACATTATGGGAGACAATGATGAAAAACAAATGTTTTTTTTTTAAACCCTATGCTCCTCGAGAGATAAGAGAGCATTTATGAAAATTTGCTGTGCTTTGCACAAAATTATTCTTCGTAAGAGTAATCAAATTGTAAAGTTAAATAGTGAAAACTAAATTATTTCACATCGTTAGGGCCAATCAGAAGTTGACAAAATGATGAAGAGGACAGAAAATAAAGATTGAAAGAGAAGGTTTGATGATGAAGTGAGCTTTGAAGAATACGGACGAAGAAATTAGTTTTGAAATCAGCAAAAAACCTTATCAACATGTTGTGACTTTGAATATCGAATACAAATAACATAAGGTATAACATTAATAATCATAAATATATTTCAACCAATTAAATATTATTTAATCATTATTCAAGCAACCTATTAAAGACAATATGCATGAGTATTTTTCGACATTTTTCAACAGGTTTTATCTATTATAAAACATTTATAATAAATCATAATTTATTAAATAATATAACAACAAATTTTTATTTTTGCTTTATGTGTTAAATTCTGCCTATGATTAATGTGTAGGTTACGAACGCATCATATTTTATTCAAAAGTTTATCGTGAAAAATTATTTAATAAATGTATCAAAAATAAAATTTTAATATAAAAATCAATTTTTTAAAATTTAATATATGCTATTTATTACATCCACCACATATGAAATACATAGGGAAATATATGAAATTTATATTAAATTTAGTGGAATATTTCTTTCGCTAGAAAATATTGAAGCCTATTAACTGTATACTTTGGTATGCGTGTTCATAAACGCGATTAATTAGTCTATTTCAGCATGTTCGCCCGTCTGTTCCATCATCTAGATTACATAAAAACGTAGGAGATAGCCTGCTAAAATTCTGATGGCGTATTTTGTACCTATATATTTTTCTAGATCTACAAGTTCGTGTATGAACCAAATTGGTCAATTGAGTCCAATATAAATCCATTAGATCTAAATATATATATATATATGGATATATAGATATATATATATATATATATATATATATATATATATATATATATATATATATATATATATATATATATATATATACATATATTTGCGTGTGTGCTTGTGTGTTTTAAGATTATATAATATTTAATATAGAGATAAGGTGGTAGTAACACTTAATGCCATCTATTGTCTGCTGATTCTAGAAAAATAATTTAATAATCATTGTAATGATTAATTATTAAACTTTTATTATTTATAAATAGAAGAGTTGTAAAACGAAAAATTTTTCGTTGCATTTAAATCCTCTATGTTATAATTTCCTTCTCTGTGAATTAATTGTTTGTTTATTATATTTTAGTTTTGTCGACTGATTTAAATGTCATTAAATATTATTTTCTTTGATACTACTGCTAGATCGGTTTATCAAATAATTATTTTGTGATATCAGTATTTACTTTTGAAATCGTGTTAAAAAATGTCTTTTCTAACTTACAATATTCCATTCTTAATGTACAATCTTTATCATTTTAATAAATTTACATTATGTTTGATTTGTGATTTTATTTAAATAAAAAAGATAAAAATAAAATAATAAAACGTAAAATCTAACTTAATCGCAATCATAAATTATTTATTTATCTTGGATTCAAACCCTTTTATTTTAAAAACTTTTTTTTTCTGGTTTCAACTACTTTCAGTTATAGATCCATTAACCATACGGGATCATTATTTTTATACAACATTACAAAGTACTGCTAGGTGGCCACCCATCCAAATACAGATTGTGACTGCTGTGGCTTAAATTTATTGATTATGTCTGTAATTACGTTACGTCAGTCCAGGGTCTTTTAAATAGAACAAAAAAAATTTTTTTTGGTAGAGTGCATAAGTCGCCGCCAATATATTTTTGGTTAATTCTTATATATGCTTGAATATTAATAGCAAAACTAAATTATATCAGACTGTATAAAGAGTACAAAATTATCGACACTCTTGCAAGTAGTTTATAAATAAATATGAATATATTATTGAACATGTCATCTTCAATTTTAATTTAAAAATTATTTGGAAGCATTGATTTTTTTTTTGTATATATTTTTATGTCTGCGCTAATTCTCATATATACTTTAAATAAATTGTATCTAGCAACCCATATAGGTGAACCTATATAATATTTATTGATTTATTAAAAATTCAAATGTCGTTTTAAATACAATTTGTGATATTGGAAAAGTGTTAGAAGAGGTGTTCAAACTTTTGAAAAATACCTATTATTATCGTTCAATTATTGTATGTTATTTATATTCTTAGTCAGAAGCTGTCTACTGGATGTGTACGGTATAAATGGTTTTAGCCCATAATATTTTAATACACGTTTTTTAGTGATTTTTATAAAAAATATAAAAGAAACTACTAGTAACATTGTATACAATTTGCACCCAAACAACAACATTTCATATAATAAAAGTGATATATTTATATTTGATTCAAAATTCCACTTAATTTGTTGAATAGTTAATATTACAAATTAATTACTAATTTAATAATAAATTAGTGGATTCGTATTCATATTTTATAATTGTAATTAGGTCGTATGAATTATGAATTAGTTTAAATAGAAGGTTTTGGAATTTATTTATGACCTTTTCCTCAATTTTCCCATTTAATTTCACGTTGATTGCTTAAAATGTCACACATAAGTTGGTATTTTTTAATTCACCCATCGTCTTTTCTTCTAAATCGAAGGGTGAATTAAAATTTTTTTTCTGAATTACCTCCATCATTTCAAATCATACCGGCGTGTATCAAAAAAAAAAGAAAAATATTTTTGGAACTTTTTCCCAAAAAGTGAGGGTGTTTAAACTATCATTTTTATCTTATCATTTCAAATCGATTTAACAAAACCGTAATTTCCTAGCATGCATTGAATCATTTGACATAGGTTGCAAGTAACCGCATGTTCTTACCTTATTCAAAAAAAGTTACTTTGGTATTTTTGGTAAGTTGCATTATCATTGGAGCTGAACAACACGTAAAATTTCAACTTCATTTATAACTTGTATACGAGGAACTGGTTTAAATTCAGCTTGCAGGATTTGGCCTATACTAACAAGAGAAGCTTAATAAAAGCTTGTAATAATCAAAATGGTCCGTTTACAAATGAGTTTGAAATGAGAATTAAAAACGAATTTTTGGAATTTCAGTATTCATCATAAATTTAATTCAAATTTTAGAATATATTCATTAATACTAGTAAAATTGATATTTTGGTAACACGTGAGACATTGAATTAGTTTATGGTAAAGAGCTTTTATTTGTGGTTTTCCATAGTATTAATTATGTTAGGTGAATAAATAAATTTACACACTTCAATTTTTTGCTTAACCACTTTATTTTATTCTAATTATGCGACATGTTTCGGAGCAGTTGAATAATTAGAATAAAATAAAGTGGTCAAGCAAAAAATTGAAGTGTGTAAATTTATTTATTCACCAAACATAAATATAATTAATACATTGAATTAGCCTTCAATATTAAATTATTTTATATAATATTATAATATTTTTTTGTTTATTCATATCTACTGTTAATATTAATTGTAATTTTTAATTGAAAATAAGTTTTTAACGCTTAAATTTTAAGCAATCTCAATTGTCAAAATCAAAATCTTAAACTGTCATCAGTATCATTTAAAAAGAGGACATAGAATAAAAATATGTTATCAAATTCATTATATGTTTAAAACTTGGATAACTAGTTGAGTCGAGAAAATCGATTTTTGGTAACAACAGTTTAATCAAGCAAACCAAAGGTTAATCAAGCAAAAAAAATTGATTAAAAAGTAACCAATAATTTTAAATTGAATAAATGCTTTTACAAGACAATATTTAATTAATTTTAATTTATATTGTTTATTATTATTTTTACTTTTTAGTCAATTTTGAGCTGGGTTCTATTTTTCAGAAGAAAGAAAGAAAATGATTATTTATTAATTTTTTTTTTCACGTTAAGTTAAAAAAAAAAACTACTATATGTAGGTATATATATATATATATATAAGTACAGTACAAAACATTCGATTCCAAAAATAGATGTTTAAACAATTTTTTTAACTGTATAATTTAACAATAAAAGTGTTTATGGTGTTTATTTTTACGAATTTTTGTCTAAAAGAAAATTCAAGTGTTGGTTTGTACCGATAACAGTGAAAATATGTATCAAAATTTAGAATAAACATATATTTTTAAATAAATTTTTGTAGAAATTTTGTGCACTGGTCCTTACGTTAGGCACTAATGTTATAAATATATGTAATTAATATTTTCTTAATTTACCTTCAATCTTGAAACAAATGTTTTATTAAATTACAATAGCAATTTCAATACTTTGGATTAATTATAAAAATTAGGAACAATCTATTAAAGAAATAAACAAGTGAAGATAACACAACTGACACAATTAACTTTTTAGATAGTCGACAAGTGATCGGGATCATTGTTTGGATTATATTTAATTAGCATTCATAAAATACTATAAATATCTAGTCTATATACAGCTATAAATACATGTATAATAATCTTACGTATTGTAACTACGTATATAAGCTTAATTTGAGCTAAAATTGTGACAAATCGAAACATTTTACAAAAATAGTGTCTCAAACAAAAGTTGTTAATTTCAAAGACTACTTGATTTTTTCTCTATTTTACAGTTTAAAAGATGGACCCAAAGGACCGATTCACCTTATTCAAGAACTTTAACTCATAATTTATGTTTAAAATATCATCAAAATTTCAGCTTGCTATCTCTTTTAGTTTTGGAATTTTCGTGATGACGGTCAGACGTACGGACAGCCGTAAATGGACTATTTAGGTGTTTCTATGAGTACCCATACCAAAATTTTGTTAGTCCCGTCAATATTAGGTGGCGTTAATATACTCTGACATATTGCATATACAAATATTAACAATCTGTCTTCAAAGTATGTATGTATTTATTTAATACCATTTATTAATAGCTTAATTACTTAAATATCTGCAGCAGAAGTTTCATAATTAAAATTGTCACTCAGTATATACACAACAGACCTTCCTACTCGAAAAAAACTTTAACCACAAACTTATATGTAATTATAACTACAAATTAAATTTGCTGCTTTACTATTTATTTTAATTTTATAGTAATTTAAAAACTCTTATAAGACCAATAGTGACATACGGATCAGAAACCTGGGTTTTGAGCAACAGAGACCAAAATATATTAAGAAACTTTGAACGACGTATAATTCGAAAGATATATGGGGCTGTAAAAGAAAATAACATCTGGCGAAAAAGATACAACTTTGAAATAGACAAATTAATTAAAGGAAAAGACATTATAAAATTAATAAAAGCTAAAAGAATACAATGGATTGGACATGTTGAAAGAATGGAAGAAACGAGCATGCCTAAGAAAATCCTGAAGGGAAAATTATTCAATACGAGAAAAAGAGGTAGACCCAAATTGAGGTGGCTCGATCAAGTTCAGGAAGACTTATCAAAATTAAAAATAAAGAACTGGAAAATTAAAGCAAAGGAGAGAGGAACGTGGAACTCTATTGTAGAGAAAGCCAAGGCCCACCAAGGGCTGTAGAGCTAAGCAAGAAGAAGAAGAAGTAATTTAAAAACTACTAACTGTTTCCTTACCGCTTTGCAGGTTATTTTAAACTTTCTTCAAACATTCATTAAAATTAAGTAAGGAACATGGATATACGAAAATATATAAAATTGCCCTTAGTCCAATGGATTTGATGTTCCAATCGTTTTAGCCTGTCTGTTTGAACAATACTGGAAATCTCAATATTTCATTGGCAATATAGTATCAGAAAATTTTCCTTACGAACATACCCAAAAACAGGAATTATCAAAGTCAACCATTCAATCGTGAAGTATGCTATTTAGTTCATTAAAAAATCATACAGTAAAAGTAGGATTGTTCCATTTTAATTACCTATATCCTAATTTCCTCGACAATTTTGCAATTTTTTCTTTGTACATAAAGCTAACCTTAAAACTATTGACTTTACCCAAAACAAAAAAAAAAAAAAAACAAAAAAACAATTACCAAATCGTTTTAGTCGTTAAGTTTTCCCATTACAAATTTTATATACACAAGATTTTCAAAAAATTAACGGAATCTTCACTTCAAACTTATATTGACCTAACGATGAACTTATGGATTTGGTGTTTATGGGTTTTGTATTTATAAATTTGAGTATTGGACTTTTGGAACGGGAATTTTTGCTTGAAAATCTAAATTTAATTATTCTATAATTTATGTGGTCATTTTTTTCATCATCGAGTACTTTAGCAAATTGAGGGGTTCGATACTTTTTGAAAGCTCTGAATATATAGAGATAGAATTTGGTTTTTCCGGACATATTAATGATTTCGTTTTGAATAAGATACCAGACTGATTTAAAATTTGATATATTTCACATCAAAATGTGAAACTAAACTCATTACTATAACAAAACTTAAAAATAAAATTAAACTTGATTCTAAAACAAAAAATTTATGGCCTATCATAGATTATGTTCTTTTCGATATCTTTTTGAAGGTATCAAAAGGTGTCATTTGTAGGTATTTTCTTCTTTAGTTAAGAATTTTCAATGTCTATATTTTGCATATTTTTAACATTTTTAAAAGGATAACTTCAGATCAAGGTTCGTGAAGTAAAGACGCTTCAATTGACGAAATAAAACAAATATTGCCCGGTCTCCTAATCAAAATATAAGAGATATACGCATAATACGTATAAGAGATATACACTGATAATGTAGAATAATATATACATTCTGATGAATAGAAATCTTGCAGTTTACGCAGTCTGTTGTTAACTTTTTCTTTTGAGAAGTTTAGTATTTTGTGTGCTGAATGTTGTCTATAGATCTGTAGATTATTTACTTTTTGTATACAATAAAGATTTATGTTTTATGTATGGTTATAAATTATTATTATTATTGAATAAATAGTATAAAATATTTTATTTATTTTTTTGTATATATTTAGTGTTAACCATGTTTCATTCGACCACAAAGAAAGGATTATGTTTTTTAGAATGTAGCTTTGTATGAAGTGTGGTCCGTGTAAAGTATAATCACCTTCAAACAAAATTGGAAAACTTCAAAGAATCTTTTTTATGTAGGGGAAAATGGTGTGGTAATGACGGTCAGCATTTTACTCAAACATGTAAAATGTTTGTAGGTAAATGCCCGTTTAGTTGCTGTTATACACTCGAGAGTGGTGTAATTGTTTTTTGACGCTTTTGATATAAAAAAAGACTCTACAACTTAAACTTAAGTTATGGATTTTATATTTTTATTTATTTATTTTTATGTTATTCTTATACAATACTTGGACATCCAAAAAACTGTTACGTAGGTACAATATAAGAAGATAAATTTGTATTTTTTTTTGCATTACTTTAACTATATAATATATCTATTTCAAATAATATACTCTAAATAATTTATATTTTATAACCCCCCCCTGGGGGTAACGTAATAACTGATGTCAACCGATTAATAATGTTAAGCAACATTATACACAGTTAGTACTTGGATGGGTGACCGCATGGAATTTCTATATATATATTTTTTGTAAATATTCAAATAAAATATCTATTTCAAATAATATACTCTAAATAATGTATGTTTTATACCCCCCCCCTGGGGGTAGCGTAATAACTGATCTCAACCGATCAATAATGTTAAGCAACATAATACACAGTTAGTACTAGATGGGTGACCGCATGGAATTTCTATATAAATAACACTAGACTGAAGAAAAAGATATAAACTCGTGCACTCTATGTGGGTTTCTGATCAAACTCTTGTTAAGTGGGTGGAAATCAGTCGGGTGTTATGCATGTGAAATTTGCTTAGATTCTTAGACCGTCATTCACTACGTGTGTGGCTAACGATGGGCAAAACTGATTTTTTTTTAAACTCTTTGTTATTAATATTAAAATGTTGGCAAAATTAAAGATTATTTGTTAAAAAATGTGTTAATGTCTTTTAAACTTTTCACGTTATTCACAGTTTTCCCTAATTGATCGCCGTTACCCTGTTCTCCCTATAAATTTTACGCTCTACATTAAACCAAGTAAACGCTCACCCCTTACAAATAGAAAACAGCTGAAGCCGTTCTGGGCTGTTCAGCACATAATTTATTGAATGACTTACAGAAAGACCTTTATTCAAATCTTCTACGAGCATTAAACAAGCTAGATAATTTTAAGTTAGTTACCACTTGACTAAATTATTATTTTACTAGTGTGAACGTTTCTTCGACAAGTTGATAAACTACTTGATTAATGTGAAATAAGCTTTAGTTCTCAAAATAATCTGTTTAAAAATTCAGCAATTAAACAAATATATAACTAAAATAAACTGATGGATTATTAAACAGATTATTTTGAGGACTGTAGTTCCGTAGAAAAATGATATTTCTATTTTTGAGTATCTAGCAACCAGGCATTTTTGATTTCGTTGTTTTTTTATCTGCTTGTACATGAAGCTTTTAGACGACCAAATTATGTCGATGAATATTTTGGAATAATATGTTGAAGTATGTTAATTTTAATATACTCGATATAACATAATAATAAAAACTCTAAAGCTTACGATGCTAATAAATATTGACGCCAACAAAAAAATTTTAGTATAATCGTCTATAAAATTATCTAATTAGTTCATTTGCGTCCATCCGTCCGTCCGTTTGTCATCACGATAACTGAAAAACGAAAAGAGATAACGAGCTGATAATTTAATGGTATATTTAAGCCTGCAAATTAAGGTCAAGTTCGTGAATGAGCAAAATTGATCGATTGGATCCAATTGGAACCCAATATTTCAACGAGAAACGAAAAAATTTAAATACAAAAATGTTTGATTTTTAAAAACGTTTGCTTGAAGAATTTTTTCGTAATTGGTTTGCATTCGACACAATTTTAGCTGAAATTTATCTAATTAGCACATATAATTACAATAAATATTATTATTTGGCATGTATTTATAACGATATAGGCAGGTTTTATTTTAGGAACCCTTATTAAAATAGTTCATACAATGATACTTAATCATATGTCGAGTATCTAAATATTTCACTCGGTTAGTAGTTATCTTAGCCAGTTTTTATTATATTTCAAAGTTTAATATTGCAAATAGAAATATTTCAGGTTTTTAAGCATAATACAAGAAATTCTCGATTTGTTTCAAAAACTTATCGGCTGTTACGAAATCCGAAAATCGGTAACCGTTTTTTATTTAAAATAAGCTTATTTCTTTAGTAAAACTTGATGGCAAGGGTCGTTGAACTTTCCTCATGCTATACTTCAAGTTTTTGTTGTAACAAAATATAAAAATAAAATCATTACGCGACATGAGATTAAAAATAATCATTTTCAAAGAAAAAAAATCAAATTAGAGCCGCAAGGATGTGAAAGATTGTTTTATGGAAAGAAAATTAATAAAATTAATTTTATTTCATTTTTATATTTATTCTTATGAAATTAGTAGAAGAAAAATAGACAATAATTTCGGAAAAGTTCAAAACTATTCTGAATTTTTTTTTAAATGTAGGTAATTAAAAATGATTTAAAGTTTATAGTTCAAAAAATGATGCTCAAAGCAATAGTTGCCACCAAACAAATTTTGAACAAAAAGTTTACTTTAAAGTTTTTTGAAAAGTCAATAATTTTTCAGTTATATGTGATTCTAAATGTCTGTTTAAAAAATGCATGTTTTTGTTAATTTTTTTATAAATAGCTCGAAAATCTCACCCTATAACGAATTAAGTTAAGAAATGAAATGAAACTTATTGGTATACAAAAAGAAAAATTTATTTTTTATTTCTATAGATATTATTTGAACCGAATTAAAGCTTGCTAAACATGTCGATCTATTTGAGGATAATATTAATAGTACCATTTAGTAAACCAATATTATTTCGGAGAAGCTTTTATATCATATAAATTTTGTAACAAAGTTCATAGTAAAAGTTTATTTTTTTCTATTTAGGACATTTAAAAACGCTTTTTTCACTTTTAATTTATTTTATCTAATTTTCTTCCATTAAATCATGTACGCCCAAACACATACTGCGTAAATATACGAATGAATATTATATATAATAATATACATGTAATAAAACGTATTATTACGAATTTATTCATTATAATTTGATTGCATGAATATATCTTTTTAAAATTTCTTTCTATTCAATTATTATATAGTTAGAGTCACAGTCAAAATTCATTTAATTTTATTACAATGTTATGCGATGAATTTTATTTGATTCGTCATTATATCGAATTACACGTGAGAGGTAATTGAATAACATAATAATTTTCATCCGTCAAATAAATGGGTGAAGGACGTTTCTAATTTGTATTTCAGACTGTAATATAATATTTATTATTATTTACTTTCATAATACATGCAGGTAAAGTAATGTTTTCAGATCAATTTCGATGTCAAGTTTCTATTGGAAATATTCTTTTTCCCATGAGTTCAAAGGTAATTAATTAGTTAATCGGTAATTAAAGAAGTTTAAAAATCTGTTCAAAACATTAACTTGTAAGTTAACAAATGTTAACTGTCTTGTTAACTTCAGTTAAATTGAATTTCCGTTAGCTTTAGGGCGGTGCATTTGTTGTTTGTTGACTGGTATATACACGCAATATATTACCCCCAAGCAATCTTCGACTCTTTTACCAACAAAAATGTCACCTAGCCTCTTGGTACATTTAAGTAATCTCTTTAAAGATTCTTGTACACTGTGGTTTTAAAATGCAAACGGCTGTAAGTAAAAGACGCTCTATTGAAAAATATACATGAGCAGGGAGAGAACGATGTGAGTTCAGATGGGGTTCAGTTGCATAGCTATGTACATCTATTGTTAAATGCTTGAGTAGCACGAAAGTCTAATCGCGGGGAGTGTTGGTTGCGTGGAGTGGTGTGCTTATGTTGACGTCAGTACTTGTGTTCCTGTTGTTAGTTAAGTAATAAGCGGGTTCGGTTTTCTAATAGCCATATTGGATACTGAACGCGTTTCTACAGTATAAGTGTCGTGAACATTTGTATGTGGGTGAGATGATTTTTGATTTGATGGCAACCATGTTGTGTAGCTAATTGAAATGTTAATTGTAAGACCATGTGGAGTATAAAAACCGTTGAAGAGAATAGACATGGAGTGCATATGTAGTTGTAAACAAATGTAGTACCAAGTTCTGTTGAGTCGTACGTTTTAATAAATGTCTTATCACATTTTCATGTGATTAGACTATTTGTGAACGATTACAAGAGTAAATTTTCTTGTGTGGTGATTGGATGTGATTTGAATCACAGTTAAATATGTGCAATACAGGGTAATTCATTTAGTACTTTGACATTATTTGTGAATAATTTAAGAATTGATTTATTTTGGAACATAATTGAATTTGTCTGCACCTTTATCGAATTAAATCCTAATTTCTATTAAACATGGAATATATGTATTATATATATTTATATTTGTTTCTGTGAGACCCAAGTAATATTACATTCTCTATTTGTTGAAAGAAAAGTTTGAATAGTTTTTAGCAGAAAATCATTGTCCGTTGGCCGTAGCTTTCACTCAAGCTTCTACAACTATGCCTGCAAAAGTGTGATAGCGAGAAGGTCTCTAAGATCAAGAAGTTTAGCTTAGCATTTTTTAAGGAGCTCCGAATAAAGAAAAAGAAGAAATTGAAAAATATTAAATTAATAATAGCGGAAGCAAAAGTAATGAAAATGAGATAATTATTTCACTCTTATCCAGCTACTGAAAGGTCAACCAAGGGACCACACATATTTAAAAACCAAAGAATTTGATGAAAGGCTTTTGCCTGGACTCAAAGTCAAAAGAATTATTATAAATTTGCATTATTACATAATTCAAAAAAATTGAGGGGGTGAATTATTTTACAAGTTTTTTGTAGGATTAGTAGAAATAAATATTTTTAGTTAAATATATAGTAGTAAAAAAATGTTTTGACGCGTCGCAACATATTTTGTGTGAGTGTAATTATTAATATAATTAAACAATTAATAAGATAATGATAATGGTGATGATTTTGTCAAGTTTTACTAGACATTTTTAATTATTCTTAAAAGGTAAAAATACTTGTCAACAAACTAAAAACAAAAATAGCGATAGGGATTATTATAGATAGGATAACATTTTTATGTACTTTATAAATTTTTTGTTAATATTTAAGTTTGAATAAAAGGACTGAAAAATTATTCAAAATTAGAAATAGAATTGTTTTTGTAAACAACAGACACAATTATAATCTATAAAAAAGAATCGTGTATCAAATAATAAAAATACCTATCATATTTTTTCACAAGATAAAAAGAATTTGATATAAAAAATCTGTATCTATATATAACATGTATTACTATTTAATAAAATTGACCTTTATTTCACCTTGAAATCCACCATTAACAAAATAGTAAAAAACAAAAGAAAATTATATGATTTTCAAATTTTGGTAAGATTTCATTACTAAGATAACACATGGACTGAAAAGTCCCGGGCCTAACAAAGAAAACAGTTTTTTTGGTTCAAAGTTAGCTTTATTCATCAACGTAACCTCCATCAAGAGCAACGCAATCATTCCAGTCCACTGCGTTCTGCATCGTGTCTCTACGACCACGATTGAAGTCAGCAAACCAACGTTTGATTGTTGTTTCTGATGGAGCGGAGTCCCCATGTATTATATTAATGGGCAAATTTAGATAATTAAAAATAATTAGTTATTCGTAAATTTGAAAATTCAAAATTCATTACACCAACTCGAAATTTGAAATATAGGTTTATTTTACAATTTAAACATCTGCTAGGTCAGAGTTTTTTATAATATTTAATTGAAGGGAAGAAATAGTAGGGGAATTTCGTCTCAAAATTTTTGTTTTTTGAAATTAGAAACATGAAAATTTTAAATACATGTAGGTACTAAAGTATAAACAATGAAACGTTTAAGGCTGTTTTTTTACATTTTATGGGGGTGAAATAGAGAATGAAATTTTATATCGAACTATCGGTTTTTCTTAATTGGAATAGCATCATAATTAAATTATGTCCTGTATTTTGGATTCAGATTTTAAACCATGGGTAAGTGGCTGGTGAAGTTGTAACTATCATACATTGTTCCCCATCTTATAAATTCGCAAATTATTAAATAAAAAAATTGGAAAATTTTAAAAAAATTGTATTTCATTTAAATCTATATCGAAGCAAACCACAAATTGATGAACAATTTTGAATAATTAATTAAATATTATTTGAACTATTTTAAAATAAAATTTGATATTAAGCTTGTTTGAATATAAGAATCAACAAATTAGTAAATAATTTTTGAATAATGAATTCTAATTGGCTAAAACAACGGGAAACAATTCGTAATTGATACAGCGTGGAATAATATTTTAGTAATTAGATATACGTTGAAAAGTGAAAGAGGAGAGTGGAAGGAGTCTGGTCAATAAATGGAAAAAAAATGTATTAATAAATAATACATATCGACAGAGCTTAAAACTAATTGAAATACAATAAAACATAAAAGATGTAATCAAGAAAAACGCATTAAATATTAATTTGTAATTTAAATATTTTAATACGTAGAACGTGGCACACACGTGTTTACAACAATAATATGATCACTTAGTTTGGGAATCTATTATTAACGAAATGAATATTAATATTTCTAATTATGGAAATATAACTCAATTATTTTCAAATAAAAAACATCATTTATCAAATGGAAATGTTTGTTTTTATTCAATATTTTCTTTATGCAGTTTTATTTCTGAAATTTAAGTAAGTCAAGATATTCACCATTGATTTACATTGCATTGATTTAGATTCTTTGACTTGTAAATAAAACTACATAAAGAAAATATTGAATAAAAAGAGAATATTGACTTATAATTGACATGAATACGAAGAGTATGTATAATAATAAACAATTATCTGAAGAGCATGCAATAATAATAACGACAAATTACACGAGCGTTACAATGTATCTGTTTTTTTTTTTTTTTTTACAAAGAATTTCAATTACGGTCTTATTTCATTAAATATTTATCATATTTTTGTATAAATATTTTATGAAGCTCATATTTAAAGTATAGCATGAAGCTAAAAAACTTATATATGGTAGGTATCAATATGACCCAGCAACGTAATTTTTTATTTTGTTATTAGTTATTCGATGTATTACACAAATAAAGAGGTAAATTCAATTGATTACAATTAAAATCATTTATAATACTCTCGACTGTGAAACTTTGGTGTTTATAATGATAGGGGAACCCAAGGGGGGATTTTTTGTTTTAATCGAGCGAGTCAGATTAAGATATGGAGGATACCTTACCCTTTTGATGAATACCTCTACTAAATCTTAGTTCTCTGTTTGGTGCTGTGCGATCAGAATATTAAAACGAAAAAATTGTTAGAGTAATTTAATCGAGTGCGCCAGATTGAAATATGGTACTTTGGTGCTGAAAAATGTACATTTTACTATTCTGACGACTTGAGCTGACATATAAGAATGAGAAGGCATAAGACAATGAAAATCGTCAGATTAGTCATATTTACACTCTGTGGAACGTAATAATCCTTATATTATTTGTGTATTTTTAATTTTGTTATTTGTTCTTTATTCTATGACAATGTGGAATAAAATTATTAAAATTTTGTCTGAGAAATCTGAAAATAAATCAGTGAAACGTCGCAAGTAAAGAAAAATCAGCATCTAATTATTTCACTGTCCAAATTCCCAAAAAATAAACTCATTTATTTGAAACCACGGACAACAATATTACTTATAATTTCATATAACAAAACTGTTTATATTCTATAACTATGACTAGGAACAACAATTAAATGTCAAACAGTCGAGTCCTTCATTTGTTTATTGTAATATGTTTGTGATTGAGGAGTGATGAAGGTACTACTTGCACAATACAAAAATATCACTGTTCTAAGCTACTTGAGAAAACAACTTTATTAAACACTTGACTAAAGTGAAGCTTTGCAATCTACGTATATTTTGTAATCGAAAATAGATAGATATTTATTTTTAGTAGGCCTCCAATGCCAAACATAGTAAGATCTCTGGTCTATCAACAAATGAAATATGTGATTTTTAGTAACTTAATAATAAGGGGACTAAAGTCATGCCAATTAAATATTTGTTGAGCATATACTGTTTTTACCACTTCGAGAGGTCGAAAGATAAAATTTGAATTAACTTTTTAACGTATATTCACACATATCAGTCTCGACGTCACAGTTCAGTCAATCCATCTCAGCCAGGAATAATAGTTTTTTGGGAAATCTAGTCAGGATTGATATTTTTACATTTTGACTTGAGGCATTTTTATTGTGTGTTAGTGGAGCAGTACACAAATAACAAGGATAGCACGAATACTGATCTGTTATTGAACTAATACTCGCCGGACATATGTTTTCTGGATATTTCTGACTGAGACTGGCCGTTGACTGAACTGTGACGGGACCGTATGTAAATAAGCCTTAAGCATTATAGTCTTGCAATATAGTTCAACATTAGTAGGTAGATGATAATATTTTATTTAGAAAATCCAAGTCTACTTAAAAATAATTTATATAGACAGATAAAACATTATGGTCAATTTTTTCACGTAGATATAAAAATTATTATCCTCAAATTGGTTTTTAAAATACACGTAGGATTTTCTTTTTTTTTTTTTTTAAATAGAAATAATATATTTTTCTATTCAAATTATGTTTTGATAAAATTTTAATAAATTGTTGATAAAATATTTTACATTTCTAGTTTATTATGATTATTCTTTATGAAAAAAAATTTACGTAAATAAACTATTGTTACTGCATTAAGGGAACGTTGAAAATGAAATATTTAAAATTTCAAAGCCTTTTTCTCAAGTCATGAAAGATGATTATGAATGTATGGAAATCTCTAAAACTTGTTATAATATTTACTACGGCATGGTCTAATTTCAAACTTTCCAGATTTTATTATTATTATAAATTTTTTTTTTAACTTGATAAACAGTGCCTCAGTATTTCTTATTTAAGTATACGACTTATTTTTTAAATATATTTTTTGTTTTTTAACCATACAAAGATAATCCTTTTTTTTATATTAATCAGATAATCATACGTCTGGGAGACTCACTGAACTTTAAAGGTGCTGATTTCACAAATTATCATAATTAATCATTTAAAATGTATTTGAATAGTTAGTTTCCGGTTCTACTTCAAATTAAACCAAATTTATAACGATATATTCGAATAGAATTTAAAAAACAATTAGAAAATTCTATAAAGTTCTTACAAAGTACGAATAGCCGGAAATGGACTAATTGAGTGATACTACGAACTCCCATAACAAAAATTTTATTAGAGCTCTCAATATTTTCTAGCGATTCAGAATAAATTTTATATAGTTCATACATGTTGCGTATATTCGTTGTTCGTAGGTATTTAATAAACAATGATTCCACAGAATATGTTTTTCATAATTATAAAACGAATTCCAGAAAATCTTCTCACTTGTAACTTGAGTTTCCCAGAAAAAAAATTATAGGACAAGATTACTGAAGACTTTGGAAACTTTTGCTCCAAAAGACTGAGATACCTGTTAATTGTTACTCTTAAGCAGACACTTTCAATTTATTTAAAGGCAACAGTTTACTTTTAGTTTCAAAAGTAGACTGTATTAAATCGGAAAACTAATAACTAATAAATCTGAAATAAAATTAGAAAAATCAAACAATGTAAAAATTTGAATTAAATTTCAATTTATTTAGAAAAAATAGCAAATATAAAAAATTTAAATGCATCGTCATAAAAGTCTTACAAACTATATAGAAGTTAATACAAATATTTACAAGTTAATCACATCTTAAAAGTCTCACTCTGCTCTAGCCATTTACAATGCATATTCAGATAAAAATCTCTGGCATAATTTTTTAATAATTTCACGTCGCCTTTTCGCATCTCTTGATTTCTTCGCAGCTATATTATTAGCTTCACGTTTCTTCCAATACGCAGAATCCTTTATTGAGAAATTAGTTTTCGTTGCTCGTGCCATATTTGGATTTAAAACAACTGAATTTTCCATCTTTTTTAATTCGAATACCATATATTGATTCAACTGCTCCAATAAGACTTCCCATTCAGCATCGTCAAGTGATTCTATATACGGAACCCCTGTTACATTTTGCATCACATAATTCTTATCGAGTGGTTCGAACTGTTCTTGAATATTTACGAATGTTTTGCTTTGCTGGAGCTTAATTGCTCTCCATGGATTTGGATACGATGGATCACTTAATCGTCGTCTGGCTCCGAAAATTGGTTCATCAACGACTGAATTTTCATCTATTATCGGAATGTCCTTCGTTTCAATTGACCCTGTTTCATTTTCGATTTCGGCGGTTTTTTGCCAGTCATTCGTCAATAAAGCCAAAGCTTTTTTCAGTTTTTTATCACTTATTTCTTGCATCCGTTTCTTAATTTCTTCAAGTCGCGAATCTTCAATAAAAATTTTACATGGATATAATGGTTCTCGTTTAACGCCCTCCTTTTCATCACCATTTAAATTGTAAAACATTTCTTCTACAAAAGCTAATCTCTTAGCATATTTTTCCTCAGATTTTCTTCTACGTCGTCGTCTTGATTTTCCATTACTTTCATTAACTGAAGAAGTTGGCGTTTCTTGTATTTCCAAAGCAATGTCTGTTTCTTCTACAGCTCCACCATTATTTAATCCACATAATTGCTCTCCATTTTCGCAAATCACTAATTCAGCCATATTGAAACTTCTAATTATTGTAAAGACTACACTTCATTTAATAAAATATATTTCTTATCTGTCTCTTGGCTCAACTCTTGTCTGATCGGATCTAATTTATAAAGTTTGAAAATTTCATATTTATATCAAGTTGAAATATGGCAAATTTCCTGATTGGCCAATCAAAATGCAATATTCAAAATCAACTGATTTTTTAAGATAAATAGGTAACTGACTTTTTAAGATTTGTTAAAAGGTATGTAATAAAATTTTGAGGGAATTATTCAAAATTATAACTGACCTTTTTACAACGTAATCGGTGATCGGTGTGTATAATCCTTTGATGCCTAAAAATGGGATTATCTAGTACTTAGGTAATAAAAAATAGATTCACTTTTATTTAAAAAAAATAGTTTTTCTTGATAATTTTTTTAAACAGGTAATAAAATACCTGTGGGTTATGCTTTTATTTGCATATAACTAAAAATATTTCGTTAATATTTAATTATTTTGTTAAATAAGTAATAAAACATCTCAGTCTTTTGTATTTTTTGCGTGTAACATAAATATTTTCATAAATTGTTTTATTTGTATCGAGTTATCCAATACTTTTATGTACAAGCTTCAAAAAAACCATCCTGTAAAACAACCAACTTCTACATTTCTTGTCTTCATCGTCAAAGAACTTTCGGCAAACCAAAAATAAAACGTAAAGGCTATTCTGTGAGTTCAGCGTTTTTTGAATAAAATCGAATTGATCATGTGCCAAATTAAGACGAAATTTAAGTCAAAAGCACTAAGGAGTATTGATAACTTCGATACAAATCACAGCATAACTTTCTTCCCGTTTTTAAACACGTTCGGTGATGAGTTTTAGAATAATGAAACGCATCTTTCTTCGACTCTGTGTAAGAATGTTTATGCAAAATTCGAATTAAATTGCACCAAGAAATTACGTTGTACCTTTCCCTTCGGGTTAAAATCTCGGAAAATCCTTTCTTATCGGATGCCTACGTTATACAAAAACATGGTTTCTCTTGATTTCCGGCAAAACTACAAGACCTATGGTAAAAAGTTAAAATACAAAATTGTAGGTAATAAAAAGATCTACAACTTTTGTATAAACAATTTTTTCACATTCCCTCAAAATTTAGGTGAAAAATTCAAATAACCAAGTTTTTGGTTTTTTATTTTTATCTATATCAAAAATTTTTTGAAAATAAAAAAAAATTTTTTTAATTAAAAAAAAAAAAATGAAAACTTACCTTATTATGTCCCAAATACACTGTAATTTATTTGATTTAAAATATTTATTTTTTTGCCTTATTTTAACTTAATATCAAAAGAGCACCCTAATTTGCAATCGAAAATTCTCGCGTCAAAATATCAGCTTTTTCCAAAAAGTCTGGGGGATTTTTGTTCGTTAAAATCTCTACTTTCTGATGGTGTAAACATTACATTAGTAAATGTTCTCAGAAAATGTAAAAAATTGAAAAAAAACTCAAATTCGAAAATTTTTTTACAATCATTATGTATAATTTTGAGCTATTTATTAAAATTTACACTTTAATTACTCAAAAAACGAAAGATTTCATGTTATATTGATAAACGAAAGAGTTGCAAATTGAAATATACTACTATAATTAACAAACAAATAAGTTAATAAAGTTAATATTTAATAAGACATTTACAATATTTTGAAAAAGTTGTAGAATCTTCTTTAAATAATATTTGTAGATGCCTATTTATTGCTGCATTAGATATATTTGTAATACTTAGATATTAATTAATTAGATATATTTGCATCTAAAAATAAGCCTATTTATTTGTAGATGCCTATTTACGATGTATTTAACTTTTTGTTTTATTTATGTTAGAATGTTCTCGTATAATGCACCATTTTGTCTTTGAATGTACAAACTAAGAGTTACACAAATTTTGTTGCCTGAGTGTAAAACGTGTCACATAAAACTTTTGTCATCTTTTAATTAGACGAAGGTGTAAAGTGAATGATATATTAATTTTTGAACCAACTTTAAATAAATAACGAGGTTCTCAATTCTTATCTATTTCTGTTCTCAATTTCTATTTTATTATTAAAAATTATAGACATGGTAAATTAATTACATCGTAAATTGTAAACTTAAAAGCATTATTTCGTTTAGGGTAAGCCTGGGAAAGATGGCCGTACGGGGGATATAACCAGTTCAATTGTCTTCTTAACTGATTCACGTAGGATACTTGTAACACGCCCAAAGTGAGATTGGAATTAAATCAAAAAGTATTATAAGTGAACACCGGTTAATGAATTTTTGAAAGAAAAAAGTTTTTTAATATGTACACATCTAGTTTCGCGGTGAAAATAATTTAAATAGAGATTCGAACTTTTTTGTTTTACCCTGATTGATATTATAGATGTCTTGAACCACAAAACTGGTATCAATTCCTTGTCGCATTTGGTCTGGTAAAGATTGCCATAACAAAGTGTGCTGTTTAAAACAGCTCGATTGAAATAATTCCTAAACCGACTATATATAAATGCTCAGTAACAATTTCATTTTAATCTGAGGTCAAGACTATTAATACCCTATAAAAAAACCATTTAGGTACTTTATCTTCTAAAACACGAATAGCTAAAGAACAGCAAAAAAAAAACAGCAAAAAGATAAGTTAAGAACTAAAAAAGACAAATGAAAATAAAAAATGAGAATTAGATTGATAAAAATAACATTGTGTTCTTCTCCGAACACCTTAGGAGTGATGTCCTGTCGAGGAATATACAAGTTTTATTTATAACTGTTTCCACCTTAGACTTGGTTGATTACTTGACGTTATTTTATACTTTAATGATTAAAAATTTGTTTAAAATAAATATTTTCGGAAAAACACTACTAGTTTGATTTTTATAGCGTCTCCTCAAAACTGCAACTTTCCCCCTGATTTACCCTACAAATTGTTCTCTCTATTTTTGTTCAACAAAAGGCTTATTTAGTGTATAAGTTTTGCAATTAATTTCCATTCAATTTTAAAATGTATGAATGAAATGCGTGGAATGAAATAATATTTTTCAAAAGTTTTATATTTAAATGATAACTTATAGGTTTTTCAACGTAATACAGATGGAAAATATTCAATAACTTGTAATCAATACGTACCTTGAAAATATGGAATCAGCTTGCAAACAGTAGCACCAAAAATAAAATTTCGTAACAATTGGCCAATCAATGTAAACGGCATACAAAATACGCCTAACAAAAAATCTGCCAACGCCTGTAAAGAAGTACATGTTTTTATGAATATGCGAAGTATAGAATAATAAAATATGAATTTATAATATATGCCAATTTAGACAAACTACTATTTTACAATTTTATTAAAAAAAAATATCTTAAATATCATCCAAAATACCAAAATAAAGGATATTTTACTATTGCTTGGCTAGTTTTGGTGATATTTGTTACCACCTGTCAGATATTGGACTCTGGGTATAAATTTGAGCTGATATCTCAAAAACTATGACTCTTACCAATAAACGGATATTGTTTTTGAAATTTTTAGAAAGTTGCAATATGAGTAGAGTATTCTAGAATTTGTAAAACAATTAGTTCACGATTTACTGGATTTTCTTAATTCTCCAATCTCGATAAAACTTTGTATTAAAGGTACATTTAGCGTTTGAATGAGACAGATAGCTCGAACTATATTAAGAAATATTGCGGAAACTAAACGCCTAATCGTGACATAAGTGTTTGTATTTCCTGAATGATTTATTTAAGAAAAAAAAACGTGAAACTTAATATTTTGGTTTTTTTGGTAATTTTTAAGGTTAGTTAATTACAAAATTTGTTACTAAAGGTAAAATTAATTTAAAAAATATTATCAGAATGAACTGAATCTCATTAAAGAGAAAAAGAAACGGTGCTACAAGAATTTTGTACGAAACTTTTAACCTTTTGGGAAATACTTTTTTGATCTCTCTGTTTTAATCATGGGAACAGGAGGCTAGCAGCTAAATTAACATTTCATTATATAGATATAAATTTTGAACACCATTGCTCATTATATAGATATAAATTTTGAGCAAGTTTTTATTTGGGGCTACTATTTATTAGGGGCAAACAAACTTTTTTTAAAAATTCGTCGTATTCATTATACGTATCTAGAGAACATAATATGTTGAACAATCACATCGTGTTTTTCAAGTATTTTTACATTGGAAGAATAATTTTTTAATTTCTTTCATGTTAGAAAACATTTTGATAAATAATCAAAAAGAAAAACAAAGTACAGAATGAATGTTTTGTCAACAGGACGAATAAAGGAACACACTCACAGATATAATATATGAAACTGGATAAAAATAAGATATACATATAAAATAAATAAAAATCTTTTTTCAGACCAGAAACACGAAATTTGATTTAGGTTATATGTGTTTATAAAAACGGAGAAAAAAAAACATTTTCTTATACCTTATTTTGTTATGCTTTTTTACATCCATATACACAGTAAAATGGAAATAATTTTTACCCGCAAATTTAAATGGAAGTTTTCAACGAATCTTTAAATTTTAAATTTCTGTGATTGCATAAATACATATAATTTTATAAGTTTTTGTTTGTTCTGGTGTTTATGTATTCAATCAAATCTTACATTTGCCACATTTCATTGTGTTTAATTAAGTTGAAATTCAGCGAACATAAAAGTCGGGTGTTAATCAATAAAACGCCATAGCATAATACAAACATAATATGATAGATTTGTAAACCATTGTTCTTTTTTTACATCCTTTCTTAAATACACCTTTGATTTTTATGATAAAAATTCAAGAGAAATGTTTTTTAATAACAGTTCTTTTTACCCGATCAAATAAAAGAGCTCAATTAGTAAATTAAAAAAAAAAAACCCATTAAATACATTTATTTAACGTCAACAGATTTAATACTAAAATATAAGTTATAAAAATGATTGTTAATCGGTTGCCACATAACTTCTAAACTATTTATCGAAAAGTAGCAAATGAGATAGTGTGGAAATTTTTGAAGTTTACACTTAAAATACATAAAGTATACACGGAAAAGGTGAAAAGCAGTTTAAGAACTACAGTATTTCTTTAAAATAATTAAAATTTGATTTGATTTTAGTGCAAAGCGATTACTCGATAGGTTCAGTAAGGCAATAAAAAATTAGAAAATATAAGAATAAATTAAGTGCTCTGGGGTCAGCATCATATTTAACGAGGCACTTGTTTATGTTCAATTTTATGCGGATACTTGATTGGTACAGTTCATGTACGTAAAATGTTTCGTAAAAAAAATATAGGAATTTTATTCACCATCTTTGCCTCGGCACTAAGCAATTTTCTTGGCCCCAGAGACTAGTAACATTTAAAAATATTTCATCCAGTTACTCGATAGACCAGGTCTTTTGCTGCCAGGTCTCGCTCTAACACTAGTTCTTAGACTTGCATTACGCCATTTATTTTTAATAAGATGATGGAAATCGAAATCGCAATAAAATGAAACTTTAGTCGGCACAGTAGTTAACGCACGAATCAACTGAGCAGTTGACTGAAGAGTCGTCATAAAAAATTGTAATACGTATTTACAACACAAAAATTGATCAGGTTTTATATCATATACATACAAATTGATGGGTTTGATTTAATTTATAGTATATTTTTTTCCTTAAATAAAAGTTGGTTTTAAAAATATGTTTTACTATTAGTTCACATCGACTGCAAAACATCGAGACTTTTCATAGAAGTTGAACAAAAATGTAAAATTTCAACATTGCCTAGAAAGTGTTTCGAGTTCCCGATGCAAGATTTCACTGTAACAAAAATTCAAACATTCAATCAATACAAGTGATATACATATTTAAAAACAGAAAAAATTTTAACCAGAAAAATATTTCTCAAGGGCGTATTATACAAAGATTGTGTGGTGGTTTTTTACACGAAATCAAAATTTTGAGTTCAATGCTCTATAGTTAGGGTATTGAAATAGTAAATAAATTACTAAAAATGTATAAAGGAAAGGAATATTATTATTATTTGCCACAAAAACGAAAATGAATGTGCAAAAAAAGTCATTTAAGAATACTGGTAGAACATACGAAAATATATCATGATATATGTATATTTACCCTTTCATTTATTACTAAACAGAGTTGGTGATAATGGAGTTGAAAATAACATTTTTTCTTAAATTTTTCTTTCATAAAATTATATAAAAAATATACCCAAGTAAAAAAGAATTATTTTTTCGAGTATTATTTATACCGAGGGTTTTATGTGCTCTACCTAAAGACATTTTTTTTTTTTTTTTTTTTGGAAAAGGAAAAAATAATAAAGTTTAACACCCGCGCGTGATATTTTGATGAAGCTCCGAATCTGAGTACTTGAGACCTAAGATAGTTGAACAATATACTATCGTGTTTTTGAAATAAATCTATGCTTTGTACAAGAAGCTATTCTGACCACATACCTCTTTGAACAGAGCGGCCCATTTTATTCTATAAAAAAACCATCCTTTTAGAATTATGATGTTATGTTTGGTGTGACATATGCAATTTCTCAGAATAATTTATTAAAAAATTTATTTTTAACTGATCTTAAATAGTTTCACAAATCGTATTTATCATTTTTTCAGCGTGCCAATCAGAACCTTTCATTTTTACGATAATTTGTTGCTAAATGCCCTAAGAAATTTTAATGAATATTATTAAAAACATTGATTTCTTGACGAATAATATAAAAATATTTTTTCTCTTTATCTTTGCAAATAATTTTGTCAAATCCCACTTCACCCTAAATATAGTCGAGATGTTATATCTTACATCTCGAACAAAATGAGCCAGGGGGATTATTGTACCAGGGAGTATTGCAACTTGCACAAAAACGTACAGATAACATACCAACACACTAAGTATATGTTTCGAAGCTTGACGGTGTTATTGGGAAGTAAGGAATGATGTCATCAATATTGTTTATTAGCAATGTTAAATATCATATTTGAGTTTCGAAACACAAACGAAAATTGAGTTTTATAGGTAACCTGCGAGTTAAACAGTTGTAGTTTGGGATACGCTAGGTAACTCTGGAAATTTAATATCCAGCTTTTATCTGGCTTCTCTAAAAAAAACATATTTAACAAGAATAAGACAAGTATCAGTTTTCAACCGATGTGTTACTGACTCTATTTTTATTTAAGTATAACAAAAATATAAAATGAAAAAACAGAAATGAAATTTTGAAATGAAAAAACATTTTTTATAGATACATCACCACATCAAATATAAATGTACTTCTGACTATTAAACTTACATCTTTGTTATACAAAAAAAAAATACCTTTCCTAATGATTCGCGTGATGATAACTAAACCTTAAAAGCTTTTGAGGAATAATAATACATATTATAGACAGTCATTGAGTAAACAAATTATCATCGTAATAAAAAAGGCAAAATGTACACCCACGATCTACTATTAAATTAAATAAGTTAAAAACTAACATATAATTTGTTGTAATACAAACTTATGAAACACATTTGGTTGGGGGGCTTCGATGTTAAATGGGAACCTACTGAATTTTGAAAATAAGATGATAAAAAGTAAAAAAGGTAATACGATTTTTACATTTTTAGTGGTTGGGGGAACGAGTACAATCTTTCAAAAATGTGTAAGAAAAAACAGCCACCTGGACATGACCCATGTGTATCAGATATTGATAGCGTTTAGGTCCCAGGTGTCTCAGAAGGCGGAGGTATGTTAATCAGACGACTTTCACGGGGGGGTCACCATACGGAAGAAGTGTATTAGATATTTATGGGAGATGATAAGTGAACCTAAACGCTGCTCCCATTTAAAAGATATCATTTAATTTGTGAACCTCCAGTCCCTTCCTTCACGCTACAATCCTTGAAGAATATGTTTTCATATTTTCTTGTAACATTTACTTCATGAAACAAAATTCGATCACGTTTGAAAATATCCAGTTGGAATTATTTGTTTTGCAATTTTCTAGCCTTCCCACCAACTGAGTCTCACTCAAGTTGCCAGATGATATTTATTTCCTTATACTTGTATTATTAGTTTCAAAATAAAACAAATTTGGCCAAGATTGAGAATATTCAGTTGGCGTTTTTTTTTGCAGGTTTGTGACTCTCCGACTCTCCCATAGACTCTCTTTGACGAACCCATTCAAATCGCTATATCATTAAAATGTACACTATGTATTTGTTCATTTATTAATCTGAAGTATGTGAAGGAATTAATCTAGTTCGAGATTGCATCGACAAAATTTAGAAAATAAAACTTGATTGAAAATGTGTTTTACCTCTGATCGATTGACCAATTGTGTGGATTCAAGAACGCAAAGCTACTTTTGTGGATAAGAATAAGCTGAAAAAAGAATTCAGATAGCCTTTTATAGTATCCACGTGTTAAAATATTAAAAGTTTTAATTTTTAAATAAAATAACGTCCTCGACTATCATGTACCTTTGCGCAGTTTATCAGTTGATGGTTCGATTTCCGTTGTCTTGATTAAAATTAATTTTGCCTGTGAACAGTGGAACAAGACTATACCTAGGAGAGAATATGCATAATTCAAGGGCGGGACTGTCGAAATAAACGAGGGGCTAAAATATTCGAATAATTACAGATATCGGTAAAAATTTTCAAAACGATCGACTGGTCGTGCATACAAGCGTACTAACATCGTGCTCAACTTGTCTTAAATTTAATTAAAAAATGATTATTTTGAAGTAACTGCGTTTATTGTACATACATTTATAAGTATTTCTCGACAGATACTAAAATACTACGAGATAGATATTGGAATTTGGATAAATTTCGCCAGGCGTTTGAAAACAGTCACTGAGATGAGTTGTATCATCAGTGTGTTCCCCTTTGTAAATCGAATGCATATTGAATAGCCAGCCATCTTTTATAAGTTTATTTTTCATGTTATGTGCTTAAACTCTGATTGTACTGAAAATAGTAAAAAAATGATTGTGTATATAAAAAAAGCGGTAGCCCACACAAGATTTGTTATCCTAGTGTTACTTTATAAATCGTATTTAAAAAATCAGTTTAAATATTCAATCGATTCACCTGGCGTACACTGCGAACTATAATTACCTTGTTTTTATGCATTTTAAAGTATTAGTCACTGAGGATCGTTTTACTTTCAAATGTGCTCTTTTTCGGATATTTTGAATAATAATGATTTTATAAAGCATCTTAACAGTTTTTCCAAATGTGGCCCCTTTTTATGTAAATAGATTTTCTTAGAATCACCAAAATACTCCATTTTCGTTGTTGTCTACCCGTCTCTCATAAAAAAAGCACAAAACGAAAAAAATAGAGAGTAGAAATTTTTAAAAGAAGCTTTAAAAGTTTAAGTTCGTTAGTGAACAAAATCGTTCATTCGGGTTTTATGCCTCCATGATGACACATCTCTTAAACAGTAAACAAATAGAAAAAAAGTACAGAAAAATATCTACTTATTAAAGAATAAACAACTTTAAAACATATTTTATAGTTTATTGTAAACGATGCTAATTATTTCATTGATCCTGAATCACCTACGAAACCGAATAAATAGAAAACCGATAAAGTAAACACTTTCTTTTGAAAAGCATTGTATTTACAATTCAAAAATTAATTAAAATACGTTTATTTAGAGAAAAACTAGTAGATATTTACTATTTATATACTACTATTTATGCACGACTAAAAATAGAATTTCTGATATCAAACAATACTAATTTATTTTAAAATAAAAACTTCAATATGGTATAAAATTTCAATTAAATAAGCTCCCACGTTTCGATTTTCAATACCGTGTTGATAAACAAACAAACAAAAATGAACTATCGCGTATTTTTGATTATTTCTGTTACAGGAGAATCAACTCCAGTAAGAGTTAACTATCTCTAGATACAGTTCGAATGTTACTTGCCTTTACAGTAACAGTTTATTAAATCCAAAAAGTTTATTAAAACTAGTTAGAGTAAACTATACCTAGAAAAAGTATACTTTCACCGTCTTGAGGTAGTAATAGTTTACTTTTTGCAAGAAAACGGTCTACGAGCTAATAAAACACAAATAAGAAACCAAATACCTTTATTAATAAGTTTACATAGGAAAGTTTAAAAAACTAATAAAATTACTATACGTTATTCTAATACGTATAGGCATAGAAAAGTTATAAAAAATAAACTAATAACAATTACTACCTATATAATAAGAAAAACGAATAAACTAATAGAAACGTAGGCTACCATTTGTAACAACAAATGGAAATATTTGTGTCATTATGAGTTCAAGACAGTGATGGGCCGGATATCCATATGTGTATCCGTGAATATCCGCAAGCGTATCTTAAACGAATCTTTTGCATTATTAAATTTTATTACGTATATGAATTTATAAGAAAAGATAGCAATAAAGTACTGTTAAATCCAATTTCATATAAATTACATTTTTGGTAAAAATTTAATGTGACTACCATAATTCATTCAAAAAGGAAATTCCAAAAATTATACCAATTGATTGAATTGAAAAGTTAAGATCCCTCACATTCCTGGTTGCAAAGCACTCCTTTCTTCTTCTTACATATGCACCTCAATGAAATATTTTTAAAAATCCTTCACCACTTCCAAGTGACAGTGTAGTTTAGTAATAGTTTATGCTGTTTGGAAAGAGCCAAGTTTTACTATCAGTTCAATTTTCCTGTAAGAATTGTATTCCTGTTTGAAATAATATTTTTACTAATTTAGGGGTTTAAGGGTCGCAGATTTAGAACTACAACTACAAACTATATAGAAATCCGCTAATTAATAATTGTTTTATTTGTTTCGTATCTTTGTTAACATGTGATACCATGTACAATCCGTACGGCGGCGCTAGTCACATTTGCATACCATAATATCTAAAGATCCTGATCCTGATGCAATCAATCAGCTGCAATAACATTTAAGCCAAAAAAAAATATGGACATGGCGCATATCTGCTAATGAAACAATATCGGTTCACAAAGTGTTTACAAAATGTAAGGGTATTTCCCCACAAGTTAAAATGAATAATCAAGTTATACCAAGAGTTGATTATGTTATAAATATCTTAGAGTGCATTTAGATAAAACATTAACTTAGCGGACATATATTTAGAAAAAACGAAAACAATTAGATCTGAAACTTAGTAACTATTGACTTGTATCAAACCCTTATTATCACTTACAAATTAGTTATTGGTATATATAGTTTTATTTAAACAATCTGGATGTATGGGATTCAGCCATGAGGCACAGCATCAAACTCCAATATTTAAATTCTAGATGGAATTCAGTCAAAAATGCTTCGAGCAACAAAAAATGCTCCCTTCATCATACCAAATAACACAGTGAAATATTGAAGTATAGTGCAAAATATATAGAAAGGCTGGAAAGACATACAAATTCATTAGCAGTATATCTGCTGGACAACAGTGAAACACAAAGATTAAAAAGATTTTAGTCATTAAAGTTATTATTATACATGTTAAAGACACATCATATATAAAGTGAGACACCATCATATGTGGGTGAGCCACCCGATGTGAGTGCTACTTTCTGTTTTATAAGTTATGTGTAAAAATTTATGCAATATTACAACGTCAGCACAAACATACATTATTGACTAATTTATATTATAGTTTTAAGTTTTTGTTAGGGATACTATCAACAGCTGTTAAAAGCATACAATTTTCTAGCCGTAATTCAAAAAATACTTCCAATGTTATGTTATTCAAATTTGGTATGTACGATATTGACTTGAAAATCTAGTGTTTGTCGAAGAGAATTTGTCTAAATCTAAAAATTTTGATTTTTACCAACAGTTTTTTTCTTTTGGATTAGCATTTGGTTTTCATGTCAATATTGTGCATACCAAATTTGAATAACATAACATTTGGATAAGTATCTTTTGAGTAATTTGTGCTGGAAAATACAATGTATATTATATGTTTTTTAAGTCAACAGCTATTTAGAAGCATACTTGTTTATGCCAGGACAACATTTTGGTTGATAAACCGTCTTATGTTATAATTCTAAAATAAGTAAACTAAATTTATTATCATTCATCGACTACGTATTTTATCATGCTACAAATAATCACGCTTTAGGACGTTCATAGCCTAATAAATAAGTAAATAAACATTAAGTGCATATTTTTAAGTATGGTTCTGAACCGTTGTTGTGTCTGAATGTTGTTGAAAAAGATGCAATTTAACAGTTCTTTTAGGTTAACAAAATGTTGAAGATCCTGCAAACGATTTAAAAATCGCAAAAAAAAAACAACAACAAATATTTATTACTGTTTTTAGGTTTTCTGGGGTAAATGGTTTTGGAAAGCATAAAAATACTAATATAATAACACATTTATGAATATTATTATTAAAATCTACAGGTAAAACTATACTTATGTACAAAATTTTTTCTGATTTGGCGTTAGAAAATTTCCTCTATTTTTCCTAATTTTTTTAATAAGTAAATTAAAATTTAAATTTTTTAAGGTACCCCTTCGAAAAAATGAATAATAATTATTTATTTCCGATTTCGATGAAATTATGTTCATAGGCGTTTTAAAACAGTAATTAAGAGTTTGAAGATAATTCCAAATTATTTAAAACTCGAATTTTTATTTTTTTTCTTATTTTAATGTTTACTTTACATTGTTTTGTATATTTATAATTATTACGTATTGTTCAAATTAAAAATTAAAAATCGTAAGCCTAAATGAATGCGTTAGACATGCAATAATACATCCAAATTCAAGTTGCTGAACAAGTCCATAAAAACAAAAAACAATGAAACGGCCATCAAATGATTTAAAGTTATTTTAGTCTCTCCATACGTCCTGTTTGCCTTTAAATTTTTATTTGAATAATTTTATTTCTGGACACGATAAATAATAAAATTTCATCAAATATTAAAATATTACAGTTTACAGTTCACTGAATGTAGTATGAATTCATTTTATTGTAACCTATAAATCTAGTAACCCACTCATCATAAAATGTATTTTATTATCAAGATATTTACACTATCATTAAAAAATCGAAATCTGCGTAACATACCCAAAAGAATTGAGGCTAAGTACTACTGAGGATAAGTAGTGCTAACTATTTGGATACCCTATATAAGTTTGAACTATTTTAAAGATGACCAATACTCATACGAAAAACAAGCATTTTTTTAGTTTGAATTTTTTCTCTATCTCTTAGGTGTAACAGATTAATCATGGATCCATTGGACCTAATACACCGATTTTGCTCATCTTGATGGCGAACGAACACATGGAAAAGATCTAATAAGACATTTCTATGAACACGAGATCCAAAATGTTACAAACTTTATTGTAAAATTAATTTTATCTGGCATAGTTATAAATGTCAAGTATAAAAATGTATTCCAAAATTTGCTTCATTTTCTTCTGTCAAATACAGAAAATTTCTTAAAAGCTTTCAAAAGATTATCAAAATTTTCAAAGCTTTAATATTGTTTGCAGAGCTTAGTTCACAGTTTTTAAAAAAGAGTGTTCTGGCTAAAAAATATTAGACAAAAAAAGGATTTATATTTTTATTTTCGTACCTATCGAGAAGTTTGAAAATTAAGCGAGATAAAAATGCTCAGATCTTTATTTATCAATGGAATAGTAGGCTGATAGGCACTGGAACGGCATAGTTTTAAACAATTTTCGTGTGAGATATGCATTGTGGAAACTTGCATATGTGTAATTCAGTTTCTAAGTATGAGTTTCGAATACAAATATTTGTATTCCCGAAGTTTATCGGCAATAAAAAGTTTGACAAATTAAACGAAAGATTTATTGAAAAACCATTTTTTAATTATAGAATGAAGAGGAATTACTTTCAATATTTTTTAAAACCCTAAAATATAATTAATGGAAATTAATTTGACAGAAGTTAGAAGTCTTGAAAAATAGAAAAGTGGAAATAAAATATAAAAGTATTAGCCAAACATTATTAGTGAAATGTAAAAATGAATACTATTTTATTATATCTCTACTAAATATTCTACCAAATTACTAATATAAATCAACTATATAAAATATAGTAATCATACGATCTTTGTGTAAATCAACAGAGTTGTTGTGTTATACATTTGTTGTCATGTGAAAGTAGAGATAAAAGTTTAATAATAATAAAGTATAACAAATCTATGAATAACAATAATAACTATAGCATCGTTATTATTTAACAAAGTACATGTTTTAATATTTATTTATAAAAACCATCTGTATAATGAACATTGTTCCAGCTCTATTTGAGCTGGAACAATGAAACAATGTTTTCAATGAAACAATGCTTCAAATAACAGTTGTTACTTCGTTAAAAAGTACAAATTTTTGTATATGAACTTTCTTTTTGGTATAAAAGTTGAAACATCGATCCATGGGACTCAGTGTACAATTAGCTAGTATAACAAATCGGCTTGATTGCTTTCATTTGCCGCTAGTAATCGTATCAGAAACTTTGCGGTATTCAAACGTGCTTCTCAACCTAAATAGTAGGTTCAACCACACACAAATACATCTATGAAATATCGCGAAATTTGTGTTATTTCAAAGTAAGAAAATATGACGTTATTCCTAGTTTTGATTTTCGAGGCGCTTTCTATAATTTCCCTTATAGAAAATTAAAAAATTTAATGATGCTTATTTTATATATAAATTAATATTTCTTTCCATCTACTCTCTTTTTCCAGGATATTTAATTAATATATGTACTTTTATTTGTATTTTCATTTGACAAAGTTAAACTGCCGTTTTGTATAGTAGGTATGTAAATTAATATACAATATTGTTTATTTTTCACACAAAAAATATGGATTGTAAAATGAAATATTGTTAAACAGTTTAATATGAGAAATATACTCGAAATACAAGTAGTTTAAGATCTAGTGTTGAGCAAAGCAAGGCAAACACCAAGACTGGGATTGTCTTCTTTGTACAGCATTTAATAATAAAAACTTATTTAAAAAAAAAATGGAATTTTACTAAAAGTTATTTTCAGATTTTTTGTTAAATATTTCTAGACGTGAAAACATTGTTACGTGTAAATTAATAATAGTATTTCATCCCCCACTCCACCCCCCACTCGCATAATTTTACCAACGTTTTCAAAAAGTATCTTAATAGCTTGCATAGAAAATAAGATAGTTTTTCGTATATTTTCTTCAAATGGGGGGAGAAATTATAATATTTTTTTAAAATCTAATTTATTCTCATCATTTCACATCGATTGCAAAAAATGTTTCCAGCTTACATAGAAAAAAAAGTTAGTATTTCTTCAAGGTCCTATTTTTCATCAAAGTGGACTGTCCTCAAAACAAGGTGTGTATACAAAATTTCAGTTAAAGGTTGAGAATAACTGCTTTAAAGTTCCGTTGAAAGATTACAAAATTAGGCCATGGGGACACGTATAGCTCCTGATGAATTAAGCTGATATAAGTACTAACTTATACCAAAAATAACTTGTTATTATTATACCTTAGTTCCAAGCAGCCGAAGTCGCAGGCAAATTGTAGTATATAAATTAAATAAATACAAGTAAAAATAAAAACTAACAATTGATTGTTTAGATACTCGACAAATGATTGGCAATAATCTATCACTATTTGAACTATCATTAGCATTCATAAATTACTCGAAATATCCTGCCTAGACAGTTAAATATAACGAAAGACGAAAAATTTAAATAAAAAAAATGTTGGTATTTTAAAAACAAACCACTTTTGTTTGCAACATTTTTCGCTTAAATTTAAGCTAAAATTGTGGCGAATCCAGACATTTAATGAAAAAATGTTGCAAACAAAAGTGGTTTCGTTGGGTCATTGGTTTATAGGATCCAATGAACCGATATTGCTTATTAACGAAATTAAACTTAGTTTTTAAGTTTAAAATACGTCATTAAAATTTCAACTCACTTGCTCTTTTATTCCGATCGTGCAGAAATGGACTAAATATAAGTGATTCTATAAATACCCATTCCAAAATTTTGTTAACGCGATCAACATTTTGTAGCGTTACAAACTAAAATTGATATACTTTAACATATAGTAATGCTATCGTTATAGCTCGCGAACATAAGCAAGGATAGAAGTTTATTTATTAAGATTTATTGTTTATTATTATTTGTTTTAAAACACGTTTTGTTCATTATTTTTTATTACATAATGATTTTTTTTTTCATTCTATTGTTACAATAACGAACACGAGTGTAGGTATGGACAAGTCAAATTCATAAATCCAACTTTTTTCACTTTTATACAATGATCTGTATATTTTTATGTTTTCCCATTTTTCATGTAAGGGATGTTTTTAAATTTAGTATAATTTGAATATTTGGATAAAACGTTTTAGTGATTTATTTAAACAGTATGTTATTGTTTTATATTGTTAATATTAAGTATAATTTCGAATGGTGGACTATTTTAACAATGTCTAAAGTTTTATGGACTCAATATTCTTATCTCGTATAAAAATGCGTTGTTACCATCTTGAGAACCATAAAGCTCCTTCTAAGCAACTTCAAGTAGATCAAAATCAAAATTCGTAAATTTATGCATCTAAAAATCAGTTAATGGGGTATAAATAATTAGTTTCAATTTTCGTCTTTTTACTGTTGCACACAAATGCGTTAAATTGACGACGTACATTCGTTATTTTGTAATTCAATAAAAAAGAATAAAATAATGAACTAAATAGTAAAAAATAATTTTAAATTAAAAATTATATAAATAATTTCCTGGTGACCAATTCCTTCTTTAGCCTTAGTACTAGTAACTGCATTTCATATAATATGAGACCACATTGAAGCTGTGTGGAATTATGGAATGTAATGAAATTTTTAAAGTCGGGATCCATAAACAAAGAGGTTATGCGCGAAGAAAAAAAATATATATATAGACGAATTGATGACGTCTTTCTTGTTGGAAAACGAATAAAAATGAAAATAGATTAAAAAAACCTACTAAAATTGGCTTTGTCTGAGAGATTTACGAAGAGATGTGATTTTGTGCAAAGCTTTGTACCATGACAGTGCAATACGCAGACATATTTATCAAATGATAAAAGATTATTTGGTCTCATATGAAACATGATTAGAAAATTAATTGTATACATTATAGCCAATATTAATAGCTCAATTAACCTAAGCTCTATGTTCCATTACTACAAATTCGAAAAAAAATATAAAATAAAATAAAAAATAAAAACGGTTAAAAAGAACGTACCAACCATTTTATCATCCAATACGTGACAAAGGCTAAATGTTTTTTTGCTTTTAGTCATTAATCAACAATAATCTCGGAGACAAAACATCAATTTAATCCATTTTGTTTTTCAATAGAGTACAAAATTACCAATTCATATGATTAAAAACAATAAATTAATTTGGAATTATTTTAATGGGAAATATATATTTGTGTAAACTTGACAACATAGGATTTATTTCTATTGTTATTTGCTAACAAAAATTTATAAAGACGGAGGAGCTAAGACGTTGATTGGACTACTTTTGTTTATTATTTGTTTATTAATAGAATTTATTCTCTAATTAAAGAAGTTGTTAAAAATTATGAACACGTACAACTCCATAAAAATTATGAATGACTTTATATTATTAAAAATTTATATTTTTGTTTAATTTTTCACAAAAGTTTAAAAACAGTTTTTTTTTTATTGATAAAATTTTGAAAGTTTTATTGTTATAATAAATTTTTTAATAAATCAAAAATAAATTTAATTGTAGAAGATAAGTAACAACTCCCACTAAAAGTAACTATAATTTATCTCTTATTCGTATAAAAGCCATATACTGTAAATTTTAGCATAAATTGTTTTATCCATTCTTTCATTGAAGAAAAAATTGATAATAAACTTCTTAGCCCATACACTATCAAACAAAAACAAATTTGACAAATAAGTTGGCAAAACATGTTTTAGTTGGTTTTGTCAACAACAAGATTATTTAAAATAAATTAATACAAAAATAGGCAATTAAATTTTTCAAAATAGTTATCTGTCCATAAATTCTTTTTTGATTTAATTGGTGTCTTACCCAGGTATATTAAGACTTCTTTAAGATTCAATGATGACGTTGTGATAACTTTTTTACGAAGTCGTAATTAAAACTGATTGGGTAGTCTTTTTTCTAACTTCGCAATAAGTCAGAACTGTAAATTCTATATCTATTTTCTGATTTTCCAAGTGATTATATCTACTTTTTTCGAATAATAGCCTACAATTTAATTAGTTTTGTTTCATGGTCTTTGTTTTTCAAATTTTATTTTTTTAAGTAACAATTAGTTTGAATGAATATCGTAAAATCGTAAAGCTTTACAATTTATTGTGTTGTAATGGATAGAATATCGGACTCGATAAATAAAAATTCTTTAGGAATTCTTCCAGGAGTCATATATGGGTAGATATGATTCAAGATTATTTTGAAGATTACATAAAAAAATAATTGTGTTTGTAGGTTTGCTATTCAACGCATTTTCAAATGAAAAATTAATTTAAATTCAACATAAGTTATATAATATTATTACTTATTACATACAATTTTTTTTACATGGAATTATAATAAAAATAATATTTTAAAGAATGATTCGAAAAATACACAAATAATGTTTGCCTTGCGTTCTGGTAAAGTATTTAAATTATCTATTCTAACGCATCACAAAATTGCAAAACCTATATGTGTTGTTTCAGAATTCGTTATGCATTACATTTTTAAAAGTGTGTATAACATACACAGATACACAGTCAAAATAACAAATATAATCTCCTTTATCGGATTATTATGTAAATCTTTTAATAATAAATGTTTTGTCATTCTTTTCGTAAACGTGTTGGTGATCGTGTATGGATATCGTCAACAAATTAACGAAAACGTTGATGAAAACATTGATAGTGTATGGACGATCGTCAACACGTTTATGAAAACTTTGAGAGTGTATGGATCCCATTATAACAAATATACTAAATCATTGTTGGTACATACAGTGGTCCCATTGGACTGCAATGTCCAATTAAAGGAATTACTACATACGGTAAAATTTGTTCTATATAGATATTATGTCCTTATATTGATAATACAAATATTATTTTACATTTAACGGTATAAATAACTTTATCACAAATGAATTCACATCATTACTTGTGTAAATATTGCAGATATTATCATTTTCGCCAGATACTACTTTTTTCAAAATTTTTATCAAGCCAGTTAAAAAGTAATTTGTTTAGAATTTCACTGATTTAAATTTTACATTAAAATAATAAAATGCAGAAAATAATAAAACGTTGTACAAGACATAGGGTATCATGTTTGTGATATTTTAACGGTAATATATATTGAATTTGATAAGTTTTCCTATTTAATTAGTCCGTTTTATTATTATTATGATTGCTGTTTTGTTTATCGCTGTTTTAAGACGTTTGTTGTCTGTGGATATTTTTTATTCAGTGTTATTTATCTGTATATTGCTTTTAAAGAAATTTGATTTTCCATTTTCTAATATGGCCATAAGAAAAGTATTGAAATTGTATTCAGTCATGAGTAGTAATATTCAGGATCCAATTTTTCCAATCTATTTTATGGTTACTACTTTCTCCAATGTCAATGCAGCGTTTGTTATGATATAATTGTTGTATATAATGAACAAAAATAAACACCTATAAACTTTTTTTGTTTACTTTTTCTAAAAAAAAATCACCATTTTTCGAAAGAATCACGATTTAAATGACTTCATAGCACATACTCTAATAAACTGGAACACAAACTGAGACAAAAATTTGTCTGACAACATTCGGATGCTTAATTTTTGAGCTATTCTTAAGTGCATCGATATAATTTGGTGCACAGTTTTTGCTCGCCAAAGTGTCTTCAGTATTTGTCCTGTAAATATTTATTGTTTATTCAAAAGCATAATGAATGTATCAGCAAATAGGGATGCAAACGATACATCTATGTATTCAAAAAATCCATGTTTTGTCAAATTATTTTTTGTTGAAATATGGAAAACATCGATTCATTGTCCATTACGAACGATAATTTAACATCGATGTTTGTATCGATAGTGAGTCAATATGAGTGTATTCTTAGCGTAAGAGACTCAACCTATTTTGTACAAAACGCTAATTCTACACCGGCTAAACGTTTGCCGCTTGTCATGAAGTTTTGTTTATGCTTGAATTCGTATTCTAGAACCAATTTTTACATTTAATTTTTATTTATTATATTTTCTCAAAATTTAAAATACAACATTAAAATTTCGTTAACTGCGTTGCCTCAAGTTCGGCTATGTTGCACGTTTTTTTTTATTTTAAGAAATTGGAAACTGTGCTTTTTGGAAAGTAGTTTTGACACATCGAAAAGATGGATACTTCGATATAAAACATCGATGTTTCAATACTCGGCATACTTAATATGTCAAAGTATAATCAGTAGAGGCGTTCATAGAAACACCTATTTAGTTCATTTCCGACTAGCCCCGTCCGCCGGTCATCACGATAACTATAAAACAGCAAGAGATAGCTAATTGAAATTTTGATATTCTAAACATAAAAAGTGAGTTGAAGTTTGTGAATGAGTAAAATTGGTCCATTGGGTCCAATTGATCCTTGACCCAACTTTAAAAAGTTAGAAGAAAAGTTTATAAAAAAAAAATGGCTCAAAATTGATAATAAACACATATGGTAATAACATATGATTATTATACATGAATATTTATATATGTAACTGTGTAGACTGGTTATTTATAGTATTTTATGAATGCTAATTAGCGCCCAAACAATGAAATTAAATCATATGTCGAGAGTCTAAACAACTAACTCTGTTAGTTGTTATCTTCGTTTGTTAATATCTATATTTTACTTTCAAATAAACATCGATGTTTTTATGAACGACATCCCTAGTTAATCTATCTCTACAAATTCATAATCATATTATAATAAAAATCACAAAATCAAATTAAAAGATAATCAAAATATAATATAGACATGAATGTAAAAAATAATATTTTTCAGACTTACCAAATTTAACAGATACACATTTGTTACCGTCCGCATACGTTTATTCTGGGCTAATGTTACTAACACTAATATATTACCTAATATTGCTAACACAAATATAATTACATATAACGGAATAATTAACTTCATCTCAATTGAATTCACATTACTAGTTGTAGTATTATTATTATTATTATAAAAGGTAGCAGCAGCCGCCAGTGTATCATTTGTATACATTGTTATAATTTCAATGTCTGTAATAATTGTTGGTGTGATAATTGTTGTTATACTCGAAGCCTCCATATTCCATAACTGGTCCATTAAATTGCTGATAGGTGTTCTTGTTGAATATATTGTGAAATTATTTTGTTCATTGAATTTAAATAATAATAATGTACTGTTGTTATTGTTCTGTATAGACATTATTGTTTTAAAATAAAAAAAGAATGTCTTTTGGGACAAATAAAATTTACACAATATAGGTAAAAAGTATTTAAAAACGTATATAGGAATGAATGTTTGTCCGGGATTTGTAAATTCCAATCAGAATTTTCTGAAACAAATAAAAACATTTAATTAGTGAACGTTTTAAAAAATTATTTTTTTTAATGTTATTACAAAGTTGAAGGAGATTAGGAACAGGATAAAATAATCGATACTTTTTGGTATCGAGTATTTTTGTGTTTAATACAAATACTCGTGTACTCGATATTTTTTATAATTTATTTATTGCATCAAAAATTTTAGACACGATGGTCTTTAGTATACTCAATAAGTGGTGGAATTCGAACTTTGAGAAATAAATAGTTTCTGAGAAATTTGTGTGTTTATTTATAAAGGTACTCTAGAAAAATATTTCCCAGTCCATGGTGATCCGATTTTTGTTTTGAAAATTACATCCTACTCTTAATGCGATTGGAATGTATCTTTTATGTAAACTGAAAAGTGTAGTACAGTAAAGTTAATTCGTTCAATTAACATCTTAATTAACCTTATATAAAAAATTAACTCTGTTAGTTATTATTTTCACTTGTTTAATGTTAATAATTAAAAATATACTACCATTTATACTCAACTATATGTCTAGTATACACTTATATAACGCGGTTAGTTGCTATTTTTGCTTGTTTTAATTTGTTTCTTGTCTGCTATCATATATAAATAGATTACTTAATACATTATCGTAATAATAGCACATACATCGTATACTGGTGTTGACATTTTAATTTTCTAGACTAAATTATACCAGTACATTAGAATAATTTACATAATATTATTATATAATAAAGGTGTGTACGTACATTTCATTGTCAAAATTTGTTTCAGCCGTTAAATTTTAGATATAGACCATGATTGAGGCCTTCAAAAATGGTAAAAAGTGAAAACAATTATAGTAGGACGAGATGCATTGGAAATGAAAAACAATATAACAAAAATGAAGGGAAAAATTAATTTACAAACGATCTGAGATGGAAATTTCTAGCTAAACTACAAGTCCTTCGGAAAAAAGTTAAATGGCTAAGTTGTAGGTAATTAATAGATCTTTTGTATTTAGGTTCACTTTTTTCACATTACCTCATTTCCTTCAACTTTGCCATTTAAATTTTTTCCATAGCACTTTGCCGAAGCTTTGCTGAAAATCGAGATCTACCGTGTTTTCACCTTAAATATTCGATCCTGTCAACTTCCCGACCATAACATACTTTCTTTTTTTTGGTTTTTTAAAAATTATCGACCCTGATACTATGTAAGATATAAAGTAATAGCTTGAAAATATATTTTGTAAAATCTAAAAATATTTTCAGTGCAATATCACTGGTTTTCTATTAGCCCACTTAATTACCCAGAAAATGTGGAAAAGAAGTGGCATTGCTCCAATTTTAAAAATTGGGAATATTAGGGTAGTTTCTCACCCCAAATAGTAACAATGAGAAAAAAATCTACAAAATTCAATATTTCACCACGAAAATTGCCTCTCCGGGGTTGAAATTTTAAAATCGGTGCTGTTCCACCACATTTTAACGATTTTGTTTAGCTTAATTATTGTATTATGTAAAATCCAAAATTGTAAAGTCTTATTTTTGTTTCTTAGTGAAATACATAGTGGAATCAAGTTAACGAGTTTACACAGTCTTTGATCTAGATTATAACCGTTTACAGATAAAAATGTGATGCTCTAGTTGACCGAAGCAGTTAAACGGACTTAAACTCTTCGGTTTCATTATCACCATTCTAATCATAGTTACGGTAGGATATAAAAAAAAACACAGTTTTGAAATTTGTCACGAAAAACTTTTCGATACACTTTTGTATCTCTTGCCAAGACTGTGTACATCAAATTACATAACATCTAGATGAATATTTGTTCGGTTGTACCTGAAAACATTAGAGGTTATACGTTAATAGATGTTTTTAGTAATTCCTATGTCAGATACATCCTGTACTAAGTAAGCTAATAATTGTCTTGTATATTTTCCAAGGTTTCATTAATGAAAAGTATTTTCAGAACAAATACTATGCAATTTGTGACAATGTGTAATGTAAATATTTATTATTTTCCACCACAGGTAGCTGATAAATCAAACACACTTCTTCATTACGTGCATGTAAAATGCACCAGAGAAATTCCATCGATTCGTTGTACATAGTATTCAAGATAAAACATATTTATGTTAAAACTGGAATAAATATTTCTATTATATTATGGAAGCAACAGCTGTCAAATAATATCAGAAAAGATATAGTATGTAATAAATATATCAGTCTTTATTTCGTTAGTAAAGATTGCGTCGTTCTCAAATTCATAGAAACTATTTGAATTTTGATTTTTTTTTTCATTATACTGTTTAAGAATTGTATGCAAGAATGGAAACGAAGGTCTTTGTTTTGGCTTTGATTTTTACTCATTACCGTTTCGATAAGTACAAAGTTGACATTAAAAATAAGATTTGTAAAAGATGTGGTCGATGCTTGCGAAATTAAACAATTTAATAATAAATCTTATTTATTTAAATTTTATTATCAAAACGAAGCAGTACAAATCTTCAAACCACGAACATCGTAAGGGTGGCAATAAAATAATTGACTTTAAAGGAAATTTTTCGCTAACTAAAATTAGTGAATGCCATTTGCTGCAAAGTTACAATAAAGTTAATGAACTATGTTACAAAACTGCTATAATTGTAGTTCTTGAAATATGAATATTTTAAGACCAGAACACGAACCGGATCAAATGTGAACTTCCCGGTAGAAATTCCTTGTATCATTACGTTTCAAGGTCACTAGAGCCACAATCCAACGTTTTATGTATATGCCTTCGTTTTTTCGTCTCTATTTTCTCGAAAACAACAATTCTTACAGTAGAGGTGCGACCATGTAAATGACTTTTCTATAAAATCGGTCCAGCCTCTTGTTGTTCAAGGTAAAAAAACTAAAAAACCAAAAAAAAACCCAAATTCGAAAAAATAAACAAATTATTGTTTTTCATTCTCCTGAGTGGAATGTTCGTTTCTGTTGTTTTTTTTTGAAGTATTCTACATAATAAATATTTGCTATATGTGTGGTCACGGGTTTAATTAAATGTTTCTATTTTAACATAATGACACACTAAACTTTTGTATAGTACAATTATAATGGAGCTCATAATGGTTTTGTCTATAGTCTAATCAATGAAATTGTGTAGTTTCTTATTAAATTTATAAAGAACGGTTTAGGGGGCCTGTAGTTTTACGCTTCTTGCTTCATTAAATTATTGACTTCTAACGGTGAGTTGCACGATAAGTGTAATCAATCATATTTCATTATCATCATATGAAGACAAATATCATATTAAAATTTTTTCTTTTTTCCCTAAGAGACCATGATAAAATAAAAAAACCTTTGTTTTTTATCAACTTTGGACATCTCTAATTTCCATCAGATAAGGTTCTTTTTTTTGTTATTTGTTAAAGGCCAATCAAGAGTAATTAAATTCTTAAATTCCGTTAAGAGTCATTCTTCGACCCAGCTATCTAAAAAGTTGTATAATAACAATCACGTTTTGAGTTACTTTGAGAGATAAGCATAATAAAATAAATCATTACACAAGTTATTGTAATGGAGTCCATTTTGTGAATCCCGCTTTTTGACATATTTTTATACTTCAAGTTCTCTAGAATCCTAATTCAAAGATTTTTTGGGGAGATATGTATGTGTGTGCGTGTTTATGAAAGTGCGTTTGGGTTTTTGTCACGATTATCTTAAAAAATTTTTAGATGTCAACATGCAACCACGTTTATTTAACGTATAATTACGCAACTTAAAAATAAATGACATTTACTCAGTAGGTTTTTGTAGACGGTAAAAAAACTAAAAAATAAGATACAAAATATCCATATTCGTAATATTGAACAAATTATTGTTCAATATTGCTCCTCAGAAATTTGTCGATTGGGTCCTGTCGTGTGTATAGAAATGTAATTGGACAAATTTCTTGCCAATTAAAAAAATTTATTGGCCCACTATAGATTTCTACCTTTTTACGTTTGTTTCTTTATCTTTTATTACATAATTATGAGGTTACAATATAAAAATGACAAATGAGAAGGGGCTGCTCTGCGAGGCTGCTCGTTTACCCAACTGAATGAAAAATGTAAATTTGTAAAATATAATACTAGTTGCCTTTTATGATATTGTTTTACATCAATATGGTTTTTCCTTTTCGAAATTATCGAGACCAAATATAATTCTGAACGTCCATATCCACACATAGGTGGTACACATACATTAAAATTGTAGCACATATAACTCTTAAGATCTAGAAATGGTGACACATTATAATTAAAATTTGGTACTACAGTAATATACCTCGAACGAAATTTAACTTTTATACTGTTGTTACTTCCAATTTTCTCGTTAAAATGAAATTTACGTTGAAATGTGTGATTGTCGATCTATTCGTGAAAAAATGTTCAAAAATATGGGTCGTTATAGGAGAAACTAAATCCCTTAACAATAAAAACAGGCACTATAACATGTTTTTATTTATTACGCTTGCTTGCATGTCAGTCCGGGTGGAATTTTGTTATTGATCTTAAGATACATGAAACCAAACGCTAGATATATGAAACCATAGCTCGACAAGGGGATGACAAAAAATGAAAATATGAAAATGAAGAAAAACACAAAATATCAGGGGAAAAAGATAAGAAGTAGAATTACGTTCACTTTTTTGTACAACGGAATAAAATGTATCAAATAATTTATCTAATTTCAAACAAAAAATATGGGGCGCATGCAAAAGCATTAGTCGAGCTATTAATGTAATTAATCTGTTCTGCTGCGACCCATGTTTTTTGTTGAAAATTAGAGATTTATTTTTTAAATTTTCGGAATAGTTTTGAACAGTTGCGAGATAACACACTTTCTTTGTCGAATGATTTTCTACTACAATCATTTCGTTAAAGTTTATAAACTGTGCTACTCTTCGTAAAACGCATAAATGATGTGTTTCTATATCATGGACGTTAAACATTTTATATAAACCTATTAAAAGTGCCCACATTTACTACTAAAGCTAAACACAGCATGCCTTTTACTGTGTATATACATAAAGTAATTAAATGTCTGTCGAAACGAAAAATCAATGTCCCATTGTATTAATTTATATTTGTTTTTAATAGCTATTGAGGCAGCATCATATACAATAAAATTGTACGTGCTAACACGTAAATTATTAAAAACAATGCTTTTTATTTAGGAATTTCTTCTTTGAGTAAAAGGAGCTATCAGTTGTATTGTGGCTAGTGATGAGTAAAGCATGACCCAGACGTTGTATATTCAGTCTTCTTGATCTAGATCAAATACTTCGAGTCTTGCTTTTGGTCTCGCTCAAATATTTGGTATTGGTCTCGGTCTTGATCTGATACTTACTTTTTTTTCTTTTCGTTTTTCTACAAAAAGAACATATTGAAGTTGCTACATATATTTTGAGTCACATATTTAACGGAAGAAGTTATTTTAAGCTTAGACGTTTAGTCTTGGTCTTGCATACTCGATCTTGGTTTTGGTGTGTGTCTTGTTTGTTTGGTCTTGGTCGCGGTCTTGCTGTAGTGTATAGGTAATCTTGGTCTTAGTCTTGTTTTTTTGCAACACCTAGACCAAGACTGTAACACCAAGATCAACTTTGCTGATGACTAATTGTGGCTCACTAAATTTGAAAAATTTCTTCAATAGTATTTTTTATGTATATGTTTAACAAGAGAAAATAGCCTAAGATTGTTTTAAAACTACGCACACTATCAATATCGAATCGTTGGTATGAAACTGTAAAATAAAGGGAAAACTGTCATGCCACATTTTTCCTTTAAAATAGTTACGGTTTTTGTAACATAAATACACTTCCAATTTACATTGAAGAATCAATATGAATAAATAATAGTATTCTTAAAAGAAAATGTCAACTTAGTTTACGCAATCATTGCGTGATGAATTTTTATTATCAAATTTTACTCTATCGTATTCACTAATAACAATCATTTTTATAATAATTTGGTTATTAGTTTTATAACACTATGCTAACATATAGGAAGCATTTAAAATATCGAAGAAGCATTTATACGTTTATTTTCTCGTCTGTTTCTTCAATATGTTCCTTTTGGGATTACCTTGTATTTGAAAATTAAGGTAGGTACTCCTCAATCAATCATTATTAAAAATAATAGAAAAATAATGGAAGCCTTGGTGTTAAAGGAATGGGGGTTTTGCAGGATTGGAAATTGAGATTAGAAATGGAATGAATAACTTAATTATATAGTGCCGTTGTTAAAATACCTATGCCAGTTTAACTTTAATGTGAAACCCTATGTTGTCAATTAATGATTTAATAAGGTCGGTTAAGTTGGTGCTTAATTTGTTAGTTCATTATTATCGATTACTTCCATGTTTGGAATTCTGAACAGCTGAGGATTGAAACATTATCATACTTCATTATGTTCGTGGAACAGTGGGTGAGAATTTCGGACGACTTTTCAAAGTAGTATTTACCGTTTTGGATTTAGAGTCTTTCAGCTATTCCAAAAGCATCGTACTCAGTTGTTATTGTCAGACCTCCGTATACTCGGAAGGCCTCGTACTGAGTAGTGATTTTGGTCAGACACATCGGAGGACTCCTGATGTGTAGTTATTGTGGTACCTCCGTACACCCCGGATAGTCAACCTTAGTGACTTGTAATTAATTTTAAGTCGAATATTTATTCGTCAAAACTTAGGTGATCACAACTATTGTTTCATTCTTAAATACAGAACCGTCTTTAATTTCTTTATATCAATTATTGAAATGGGAAATAATGTATGTTGAATCTGTGATACTGATGATAATATAATCATTCGATTTCATATATGATTCTTGATTACTTAGATAATGATATCTGAGTTTTAATTAAATATTATTTTAAATTACACTACTTTTTGAAACGTTATAGAATGATACGGAAATTATTTTTCACTGGTATTATTATATAACAGTGTTTTGGTGTTTTTTCTAGAGGAAAACTCTTTTAGAATAAGTAATTTGTTTGGGTGTTGTTCCTCGCTATAAGCACAAAATAATGTCAATTTTGTGTTGTTACATAGTTTGCACAACAAACTTTTAAAATACTTTAACTTATTTTTTAAAACACTCCACAGCTATTTCATTACTATGCTGTTCAAGCGTTTTTAAACAATGGGTTTCATTTTTTCCCCTTTTTTTCGATTTTCGGCAAGCGTAGACATAATTTAGCTATTTGTAACAACTGAAATAAAGAGATGTAACGTGATGAATATATCCAAACTTTGACCTTATCCATGAGGCAAGAAAACATTTTGAGATCCGAGGAATTCAAGAAAATAACATCTGAAATAGAAGATATAACTTGGAATTATTTTTAATGTATAAAGTGGCAGATGTAGTTCATTGTACAAAAATCTGAATTTGGTTGTGCATATTATTCGGATGACGGTATGATGGTTAATAGTAAAAAAGCAGGTTCATCCAGGCCAGTAAATGTAAGGCTTGTGATCTGATGAATAGATGCGGTGAGGTAAGACTCTTTGGTCTTCAAAGCTGAGAGTAAGAGAAGGTTGTCAAAGAATATCACAAAGCACTATCCCAATCTGTTCTGTGCTCATAAATGATGATGATAATGAGAAAAAATTAGAATTGATTTGACAAATTTTTTTGTTCTTATAAAATTTTTCTACACTAAATTTTCATTGATGTTTCCCTAAAGAAACAATGATTTTACTTTTTGTTAACGATAAAAATTGCATGAAAAAAAACCCATAAATTCTCGTTTCTCGTGATAAAAGACAATGGAAGATATCGAAGTAGATTAGTATTGGTGTTTGAACGAATTCTAGTAATTAGTGTAAATGAAATTCAGATCACAAATTGATTAATTTTCTGGTTTCAATCAAACTATTAAATTATCGACAAGTGACATATCAGCCTGGAGACAAACGACAATATATAGCAGCGATTTTAATTACATCTATAGAAATTCAATATTCATGTTGAATTCGTATGTAGACTATTTCATCGTCAACGTAATACCAATCCGTTGTATCGTAAATTGAATGCTACACTTAAATGAAATAGGGTCAGTAAATTTTTGATAATTCTTTGGAACATTAAAATAATAATAATTACAATTTAATTAATATTTGTTAAACTTTAACACATCAATTATTTAATAAACGTTTATGACCTTAATAAAATAATGTGTTTATTTACCAAAACTTTCTAAAATGATTATACCCAATTGGTTTTTATTATAAACAATAAAATATTTACTCGAGTCACGAGTCTATTGATCTATCATTTAATAATTAACTTTTGGGTTTTTTTGCAATAAAAATGTAATTTTTGCGATAAATCAACTCATGGGTGAAGAGCATCGTAAAAAAGGCATCTGATCGGGTGAATAATAATTTTTATTGGAAAATATGGTATTCTATAAATTGGAAATACATGTTGTCAGACTTCTTGAGTGACAATTTAGTAATTCTACACTTTAATTGGTACAACACCTACACCAAAAATTTGATCCATTTTATCAAATTTTTAACAAGAAACTGAAGATGGTTGAAATTTTTAGTATAGCTGTTCCAATCTATTGTTATATATTTTTGAATCACATTCACGCATAGGCTTCAAATTAGGAATTTGAATTTCGTAACTTATTGGAAAATTTTAGCTATATTGGAAAATCTTTTCCAATTTAGCTAAAATACAATCTAACATAAATACTATCTTTTCCAATATTGCTAATCACTTAACCTATCAGATGCCTTTTTTATGGTGGGCTCGTGGTCCTTTTCCATATAGACATATCAATTTTCCATATAGACAAATTTTATCATCCACAGATAACACAATGTAAACAACACAATGTTTGTTTTCTGTTGTTGTAAAATCATACTGTAGTCACTCATAACCATAGTAGTTAAAAAGTGACTTAAAAAAAACAACGTATATTTCTATTGAAATTCAAAAATTTTTCGTACCGTACAAAATAGGTATATTAAAACTAATTTTTGGAAATTTGACAAAACAAAAGTCTAAGCATGTACTTTAGTTTCTATGATTAAGGAATTATACGAGATATCTCTAACCTAATAGGAACAAGGTATATAACTTTAACTTAGCGACTTTATTTTGAATGTGAGAACCTTGAAAATTCTCAAAAACTTGCATATAAATTGAAATTGTTTTGCGTTTTTTATAAATATTTAACGTACTTTTTATACTAATAAAATATTTGTGTGTACACAAAGATGATTATTATTTTATATACGGAACCTTGATTAAAGGAATGGACGTTACATTAGTTCGGCGTTCTAGATGGTGTTCGCTTACGTTAATTAAATGAATGAACATTTTCCGACTATCGTCTATACGAAAACGCTTTTTAATTGTATATTTTCTGTTTAAAAAAAAAACCCATATCTTTTAATTAAAAAAATAACATGGTGAATGGTAAACCTCTGTTTATAATTTTAAAATGCATCTAAACATATGTAACTATTTTCGGTTCTGTTTTATTTTTAATCTTATATATATATTTACATTTTAATTAAAGAGTTTCCACATGAAAAATTTTATTTAAAGCACAACTCATTTTCTTTAAATGCTTCGAAAAAATACTTTTAAAAGAAGCATTTAATGCATCATTAATGCAGCATTTAATGCATCATTCATAATTTTCTTGGACTGTAAAAATCTTCGATCATTTTCAGACCAATTGTGGTAAATTGAGAAATAAACTCTTCTTGCTCCTAAGATGCACCAGAAAGTTACAAAATCCGTTATCAATCTTATTGTAAAAAGGACGTACAAATTCATAACTTATCACATATCGTCCAATAAGCTTTACATTGTTTCAATTAAAAACCATGGAATTCATTTTTGATGTAATGCTGTAAGAGCAACCCCCAAGCAAACAGCAACTTCCCTTTACAAAAGGAAAATCTACAAAGAATGGACTAGCTTATATTGTAAATAAAGATTCTGGAACAAAAAGAATTCCTTGCCTTTGGCGGAGCCTAAGCTAACCCAAATAACGACCTAATAATGCAAACAGCAAAGTGGAAAGATTTCATACTCTCTCATCAATATATAAACACGCAATTAATTGATTTTAACAACAGAGAAACAGGCATTCAAGATTGTCCACCATGAGCAGATCCTATAGACATCATTATCAGAAACAAGTCATAAACTGCTATTTCTGAACACAAACTGCTTTGAATATGAATTTTCTAAGCGATGCTGGCTTTTGGCTGAATTTTATGACTATTTTTAAAGAATAAAAAATATTCAGAAGAAGTTGATGAAGTTATATTGGTCTGAAATTGCGTTAAGGAAACATTTTTTTCATAATAAAACCATTTTGTTAAACGACATACCAGGACATGGTCCGATTGATAAAATACAAATAGATGTGTGATTTCTGCATACTCACGTGCCTTCAAAACCTACTTGTTTTGTCTTATAGGTACCGTGCATCAAAATATTGTATTCGTTTCTATGGTTACGAAATTCTAGTTTATTAAATAATAAACTCTCTGAATAGTGTATGACTTAACATAGAAAATTTCTCAAAATTTATACCCTAATTTAAATGAATAATTATTTATATTTCCAATTAAAAATAATTGGCAATTTCTTCAATCATTATTACAATTTTCAATCAAAAAACTTCAATTAAAACTTCGTATTATTTCTAGAATATGAATATTTTATTACAAATTTTAGATAGCGCCTCAATCGATTAAGTCCCTTCCACGTACTATCCACAGTACGAATACACCAAACTGTAAAAAAATATTCAATTCAATGTTAATATATTCATGCAGAAAAAAATATATAACAAAAACCTTTATTATTTCAAAGATAATTTTTGATCCTTTTTTGTTCTACCAAGTTGATTAGACAAATAACAAAAAATAATTCTCTTTTCTGACAATACATTCTAACTCTTTCTCGATTATTTTTCATAATACATATACAATTTTTGTCAGAGTTATTTTTTGCTGTTCTGTGTATACGTTATTTGTTTACATCAAACAAAAATTTAAATAAGTACATAAAATTATGTGACGAACAAAAAAATTACACACTTTGAGTAAACAATAGAAAAATAATTATATTCACAAAAGAAGTGAGAATAATAAATAATATGTCCTGTTTATTTTTTAGTAGCATACTGGAGCTATCGGTGACAATGTGAAGCCTATATTACGATTAATAAAATTATATTATTTTATACACGTATATATACAGGATTGTGTACTTTGATAATTTTTCATGATACCCTAAGGAAATAAAATATATTTCATTTCTATTTGTTACCCGTTTTTATATGAATTTCAATTGGATAATTTGAATAGGAAAGTCTCTTGGGACTTTTAAGATTGCAATCTTATCAGTGGCGGATTTAGGTCAAGCGCCACTCTTTCGAAATTGCTTTCCTCTAAAGTGTTGCACTCCACGCTCAGGTTTTACAGCTTTCAAGCTCAATCGGCAAAACCGAACTGTAATTATTGCAAAGGAATTATTAACATACTATTAAGTTGCGTTTAATTAAAATAATTCAATAAGTTTTGTACTAAAATGAAATTAGTAGCTTAAAGTAGGTAATATGCTATTTGATTAAAAAAAATAATTATGGCTATTTTGTCAAAACACATTTTGCACCATATATAAAAGACATAAAGTCAGTATTATTTCACTATACAGATATTGGTTGGTGGTTTAATGCTCATGCATTTTGCACCTAACTTGCCCAACCTAACTAATTTTCACAATCAAATTATTTTGTGTGAATTAAAACAGTGAGTTTCCACGAAATGCAAACTCCTTCAAAATAAATATTAATAATTTACAAAAAATCAGATTGTTTTCAAATGCTAATTACTATTAGTAAACGAAATAATTCATATTGCACCGCCATTTGAATTCAAATTATTCGAATTCAAATTATTCTGCATTTTTACCGCTCCTAAATGTTTATGATTCAGAAATTGTAGCCATCCCTTAAATCAAGACGCACTAGACCCGGGTGTATGCATAAATCCATCACTGAATATTATCATTTACACTTAAATTTTCAAAAATATTCTTAAAATCGGTGTTAAAAATTTGATGTTAACATTTTATTACGGATTTTTGATGAATACAAATCAATATTCTATTTGTTGTAAAAATTGACTATTTATTTACCTATTGTTATTATTACCTATTTTACAAGATTTTTAATTTTACTTGCCTTGTTAGTGAGTGAGATTCAAATCTTACAAGCTGAATAAGAACCACTTCTTGTCCTACGAATTTTACATGTTGTGTCCGTTCAAATGCCAATGTATGTTTAAGATACGCATTATTTTTATAGCCCCACCCTAGAAAAGTGCTATATAAATAGCATTGTAACCTGGGAACATAATGTGTTTTTGTGGAATCGATGTGTTTTGTCAATTTCTCCATCTTTTAATAGCTCCAAAAATACAAAAACTATTTTTATACAATATTTAAATTGTATTAAAATGAAAATAATAGCTACATGGAATGGTTTAAAAGCTTGTAAGAAAGTAGAATTGCGAATTAAAATAATATAACTTATTGTGCGTTATATGCTTTTAATTTTTTTTACAATATCGTATAAAAGCTTTTTTTTTTAAATTTATTTTACTTTACAGTAGCAAACCGTCACTAAATTAGCAACGAGTAACATCTCCTCAGAGAATCATTACAACTAGCTAATTCATACTGATGATGACTACTTTGTAGTCGAAATACGTATTTATAAAATACAAAATAATTTGATCTAGGAAATTGGGGAAAAATCGAAATTTATTTACAGTAGGATTCAAAAAATTTCATAAAGATTTTTAATAGTCGATTTTAGGATAAAGAAATTAATATTTTTTACAGTTTATTCATAGAAATCGTTTTTTATTATTATTATTTTTTTTTTTATTTTAAAAAAGAGTAGAAATTATTGAATAAACTGTAATGAATTTAATGTTGATTATCATATTAATTTCAATCATGTATAAAAAGTTAAAATTTATTTTATATTCCTGTGTAATAAATTTATTATATATAAAATAAATTTATTATACGTAATAAATTTATTACGCGTCAGCTACTTGAGGCTATTTAAAAAACAAAAACAATTTTATTGACAAAATATCTTGTTTGTAAAAAATTTTTATTTTTTAATATTCATGTAAAATTATGTAACGTTTCACCTAAACAATTTGAGTACCAGATAAATCAAAATTAATAAACATTGCGTGGAAAGCTTGATTTTATCCTTGAAAATCCACAAAATATACCATTTACAGCACATTTAAGTTAGGTGGGTCTTATTTGCCTCAGGTACCTAATGTAAATATCAAAATCTACATAATATAATTATAATATATTCCTTTGCTTTGCTTTGTGTATCAAACATTGACGTATCCTGGAGTATGAAATATTTAGTAGTTGATCAAAATCTTTATTTGCCAATCAATTTTAGCGTATAATTTAATACTCCTACACTTTTCTGTTAAAATTTTTTCATTTCTATAATATAAACATAAGTCGCCGAATCGTTGCTAAGCGTAAAACTCAGGAACAGCTGAATCAATCCGACTAATTTTTTTTGTTTAATGTGAAGGATTCACAGTGCGCCAAAGGTCATCAAATTTTAATAATTCTGAAATTATATTTTACAAACTTTACCGTAATGTGATTTAGAACTATGTATGACCAGAAAATAATCGTCATCTGCTAAAAAATTTCTCTGTTGCGTAGCCAATCCCAAAGGCCGTCCCGTGAATCAAGGGGTCGAGATACCAGGTGTACGACACCAAATACAGGATAAAATTTATTATAAATTTCCCAACATATTTTTTTGTATTCATAAAAAAAAATATCTTTATACTTTTTTTAAATAGGTAAAAGATGAGATGTGATTTTACAAAATCTATTGCACTAATCCATTCTTGAATTATTCTGTTTTCGGCAATATTGTTCAGACCAATATTCGACCTGGATTTCTAGTATTCCCTTACTGTTTTATTTCTATCTTAATATATATTCGTTCCATTTATCTACTATTTAAAAAAGTAATCTAAAATTCGTATTATTTGGAATGTAATAGCTTATTCTAAAGTTAATAACGCTAGAAAATATTGACTGTACAAACAAAATTTTGGTATAGGTGTTCATAAAAACACTTACTTGATTCATTTCCGACTATCCGTCCGCCCATCTGTCCGTCATTACGATAACTCAAAAACAAAAACAGCTAGTGAGCTGAAATTTTGTTGATGAACACATAAAAAGTGAGAAGTTGAGTCCAATGGATCCTTGAACCAAGTCTTAAGCCATAAACAGTAGAAGAAAAGTTCACATACTAAAAATGTTTATTTTTTTTAACAAAATAACTTGTGTTTGAAAATTTTGAAAGAGTACGGCTTATAAACGTTGACCGCACTCTCTAAGAAGATCAAATTTCAATAAACACGATATATCTTACACTGTTCTTGTATCATTTTTCTATGTATAAATATCAAAATTTACATTATATAATGTTACTATAATATATTCTAATAGTTTGGTTTACTTGGTGGGGATGCATTATTACATGAAATATTTAGTAGTTAATCAAAATTCATAATTTTCCAATCTATTAACTGATAAGTTTTATACATAACGAATATAATCGTTTGTGTTAACCTATGATTTAATATTTCTGTAAACATGTTTTTCATAATAAATACTACAATTTATTTCCGAGAAAAAATTATTATATTATTATTATTATATTTCTGAATATGTGTTGTATTCATCAAAAAAAAAAAAAAACGAACGAGTAAAACCTTTATACCTATTTATAATACTATATAATACCAGCGTACGAGTGTATTATGAGAATAAAAATTACAAATAATATACGAAAGTTGGAGACATAATAATAAATAATAGTTAAAATACAATCTTTAGTCAACGTTTTATTAAATGCAATTGGGTATATGTAATCATAAAAAATTAATTATGAAATGATACATATATCAAAATGTTTATAAAATTCAAATTTTGCCGATTTTTTGTTAATATGATTAATTTTATTAAGAATTTTGAATTTAAAAAAGAAAATCACAGTCCATTCATATTTAGATTTTAAGTTTTCTCTATAAAAACATATTTTAAGATCCCCTGAATCCACAAAAATGTGGATTTTCCGATATATATATATATATATATATATATATATATATATATATATATATATATATATATATATATATATATATATATATATATATATATATATATATATATATATATATATATATATATATATATATATATATATATATATATTCTATCGAACTCTTGTTCTAAAAAAATTCACCCAGCTTGGTATTTTGTCTCTTCATATCACTAAAGTTGTGCCGCGCAAAGCTTTTGAATAAATGAAAAAATCATAGTATCGACTATTTATTAGCGATTTTCAGGTTTTATACGTTTATCTTGAATATGACACTAACGATTTTCGTTAAAACTTAGTATGTTCAGTTTAAACTCTACAACTTTTATTTGAAATATTTGCCTTGGTTAATTCAATTAGGAAGAAATACCAACTAAATATTAATGTTGTATGTATATATAAACATTAATGGTTTTAATGAAAAATTTTGAAGACGGTCTATAATATAAAATTCCACATTTCATCGAACTATCACTTTGTTATGATTGAAAAACATGATTCGGTAAACATTCTTTCAACTCGATGATGGTTGGCCATTTTCCCAGAATGTTATCATATATAATTCAAATTATTAATATCGAATTATTAATTTAAATTGGAATTAATAAAAGCAGATTAATTAAAATATATTGGCAAAAAATTGAATTTTATTGGTATTTAAAAAGGAATTCATTAAATAAAAATAATATTTAATGCACCATGCAATTATTACGGACTAAAAAGTATAAAATAATTTCAGCAATTAATTTGAAATTGAAAAATTAATTAAAAATTATATTTATTTTATTATTATTTTCTGCTTTTTAGGGTTATGGGAATTACATTTTTCGTTTATTTCGTATATATATCACTACCTGGATTCGAACCCGAAACCTCCAGTCTAAGTAATCAAGTAAAATTAAGTACAGGTACTAATGCCTTTACTTAATGGGTCTCTTAGTAAGATAGACAATATGAGTAAGTATACTATAAAATACAAAAATTATTTATCCAATCTGGCAGATATTTTCAGAGATAAGTGAATTTAAACAAACTAAAAAAAACAAACACGTAAGCTTTATAATATTAGATTCAATTTTACATTTTTCAAATTTCGCTTCTATTCATCTTTTATCTCGCAACATTTTCTTAGCATAAAAGATTTCCGATAAATTCCCCGTCAATACCAGAGGCCTGCAAGTGATTTCAAAATCGAAAACATTTCATTTTTCATAAACTAATCGCTTTTATGCTAAATTTATTATAGCACTGCCAACATTTTACCTTATATTGTTTGAAAAGCCCAACTATTGGAACGATGAAACTGGTTTGTTAAATCTCACTCGCAACATTTCAACTAAATATTTTTTAAATGTCTAACTATTGTGATAAGCTATTATTTTGGAAGAAGGGACGAAATTTGACAAATGCAGCATACCAAAATTAATATTAAACATCTATGACATTTATTTTTGTCCATTAGTGATTCTACTTACAAATTAGAATCAATATTATTTGAAATACTTGATGACGATCGTGTCGTTTAAGAAATGTTCTACAAATAATATTTTATGCCATTGTAAAATAATAATTATTTTAGACAAGGTTCAATTAAGTTTTCACTACAAGTACATTCAAATAACGAATGTCAATTTTCTATTCGATGAGAAATTGAGGCATATAATTAATTTATGTTAAATTATACAAAACAACACTCAATCAGAATTTTAAAGGACTTTAAGATATTCATTTACTTTTACGTATAGACTAGGCAATTTAGATCATTTTTAGTCTATATATCTCGATTTTAAAAAACAGATTGTTGAGAAATGAGGTTTTTGGAAATTTTACTAGGAAATGCATTAGAAAATAAGTCTACCCATTATGATACATTGATTTTTTTAAATTTGCATTTAAAATACATGCACACAAAAAGTGCATTATTTTTCGAAAATCGCTAAAAATAAAAAATTTAGAAAACCCTAAAGACCATCCCTGCAACTTTCCTGCTAATTCCATACCTAAGCACTTTAAATTTTACATAATACAATGTATTTCAGCTTTAATGTAAAAAAAAACACTTGTTCCCGAAACGCGATATCTCTCGAAGTAACTGACGCGAATTTTGGAGCTTTAATAATTATTATACTTCAACAAAAACGATCCAAAAAGAAAAGTCGGAGTTATATTAAAAAAACACTCGTTCCCAAATAATTCGTCAACGATATCTTTCGAACCAATCAACCGATCCGAAAAGAAATGCCGAAATTATGTAAAAAAAAAAACACTTTTTTTCAAATATTTTGTTCACGATATCTCTCGAACAAATCAACCGGATTAGTTTTTTTGAGATTTCTCAGAATTTACCAGTTTGAATTGATCCAAATTATAATCTAATTTTGGTCAAGCCCTTCCAATTGGCATCAACCGCGATATAATCGGTTGAACCGTTCAAACGTTATAAACGGTTCACATTCTTTCATATTCACACATACATACATACAGAAATAGTGACAACCTCGTGGGGGTACTCTTTTTCAAAACGGTCTAAGACCAATAACTTCCCGATTTTTGAAAATCATAGCGGGAAGTTGAACAATTTATGAAACCCAGTATGAAAGGATTTTTGAGGTTTCTATTGACGATAAAAATGTTTATCAGACCATAAAATTACTTCATTTGCATTTATTATGCATTTATATGTACAGTGCATATAAAAAGCACATAATTTTTTTAAAATATCTAAAAATTATTTTAATGAATAAAAATTTGTTTTATTTACATGTTAATAGCCTAAGAGCCCACGACGGCCAGACCTTCGTTATTTTATAAAAGTTGAAAGTTTCTCTGTACATGTGTCCTATACAGGTAAGAACAACCAGCGATTATAGAGTTTGGGTTGTGGTTACCTGGGCAGGTAACAGGTAGTAAAGGTGTCAAAAAGAGTACTTAAAATTTGTTCAATTATAAAGCTCAATTTTTTTATTCGAGATAACTTCAGAAATCTCGTCATCCATTGCCACTTATGACAGTTGCTACCCGTTTTTATAACGAAAGTATTATTATAATTTATTTAAGTTTAGGGGTGTCTGGCAGGGGGTAGAAACTGTCATAAGTGTCCGGCAATGGATGACGAGATTTCTGAAGTTATCTCGAATAAAAAAATTGAGCTTTATACTCGAACAAATTTTCAGTGCTATTTTTGAGACCTTTACTACCTGTTACCTGCCCAGGTAACTACAACCCAAACTCTATAATCGCTGGTCGTTCTTACCTGTATAGGAGACATGTACAGAGAAACTTTCAATTTTTATAAAGAAACGAAGGTCTGGCCGTCGTGGGAACTTGCTCTATAATGCAGGTAATATAAAAAAATATTTTTTATGTGTGTAGCACCATTTTTGTATGGTTTTTTTATGTATATAAAAAATGTATATAAAAACGAATTTTTAAATTAATTTAAAACCAAGATATTATTTTCTAAATAGCCTTGCCTATAAGAGAATATTGTCTAGGCGTATAATCGTAATATAGTCTGTTATAGAGATTTCATATTGCATATAATATAGGTGAGTGGAGTAGCCTTAAAAATATCTATGTAAAGAAGTTGTGTTGACTATTGACTGTGTTGAATGAATTCATTAGTTAAAGCATACAAACTTTCTATGCGTATATTGAGAAAATTAAAAAAAAGGAAAGACAATAAATAACAGTGTTAATTATTTAGACACTTGGCATACGGTTGACTATCAGTGTTAAAACTGTGTTTAATCATTAGCATTCATGAAATACTCTAAATGCGCATTCCATAAAGTTTCAATACGTAAAAATAATATCTATTATAATTATGTGCTCAATTTGAGCAGAAATTGTGGCGAATCTTTTACACAGTTTACGAAAATATGTTTCAAGCTAAAGTTCTATCCTGTATAGTTTAAAAGTTGGATCCATTAGATTCAATGGACCGATTTTGCTTATTCACAAACTTAAACTTACCTTTCCTAACTTGAATTCAACATAAAAAATTCAGCTTTTCTTTTCGTTTTTAAATTTACAGATAGGCGGATCTAGAAACGTAAATAGATCAGTTAAATAATTTTCTAAAAACCTTTAACAAAATTTTATTAGCTCCTTAAATATTACTAACTAGCAACACGAATACCATACCTTTTTTGAAAACATCATAAGGGTTCAAAAATATCTATCTTGGTACAATGTCAAATAAGTTTTCACAAGTTTTTCATTAATTACAAATTATCACAGAGGAAAAATCAAGTTTTAAAAAGGATTATTCTGGCAACTATCTCTGGTCAATCAAGCATTAGCTCCAGGTGTCTGTTTAGGTAAGCACGGAACCTCCAATATATAGAAAGTACTTATTTAGAAGTACGCGGATAAAATACCGTACGCTTAATTTTCGACTATTTTTAGGGATTTTGATTTTAGAATGGTTAAAATCAAATGAAAATTAATAATGAATGACTCTACATAAAAAATTATCAAATAAATCATTTTATCTTTACATTCAGTGTGAAAAATTAAATTTTATAATATAAATTAAGTACCAGAATTAAGTGCATTTTATGTGCTTTCATATGGTGTGCATTTAATAAATCAATGTAATAAAAGTTACCAAAAAATCTGCCCAAAAAAACTGTCATGAATCACTGAAGAATACACTGTCAAGTTTAGCATGTTGTACGGATACGGGTTTTTGGTAATTTTGATTAAATTGATGTATTGAAGGGCACTCCATAAAAGTACCTATTTTTAGTATAACAGTTTTTGTTACATATTTGGACTGCCCAGCATAATACATTCGTTTTATATGTTCAAAAAAATTTTGTTCAGTACGAGCATTTTTAAGTCGCCGTAAGGATAAAATGAAATTATGAGAATATTTTATGCACTTTTATGAAAACACAAATAATCTTCAGGGTTTGTTAGTACTACATCAAGGTTTAATCAAGGTTTCACCTGCTACATAATATATTCCTAAGGTATAATATATATGAGATACGCAAGAATAATTCTTCCCCAACCGTTATTTTTATATTTTGTTGATAATAATTGTATTTCTATTCGATTATTTTATGGTAATTTTTTTTTTTTCAACGTTCACTTAAGAAATATTGAACAATATTATAACAAAGATATGAAAAAATACCAGATGATGTAGGGTTTAATAAAAATTTATAGACCATAAATAAGGATAAATATTTTAAAAAATTACTTTTGAAACACAATTTAACACTTTGAGATTTTACATATAAATTAACCAAGCGCTTGACTGTAAAATATGGTACAACCTCCGAATGCCATAAAGACTAATGGGTTTACTTGAAAATTTGGAATTAAGCTCTACGTTGCCTCCACCTAAACCTCTACAGTATTCCGATGTTCAAATTACTCCTAGAAGTTAAAACTACCCTTATTTAATAAAAGTTAATAAATACATAAAGATAGGTATTTAATGAATTGAGGATTTTAATACAATTTTTTTCTGTAAAAAAGTTGACACTAACATTATTTTTGTTATAACATTCTTAGTTCACATGCTAAATTTTTTAAAACGTGTTTTAAAGGCCTTTAGAAGTAATTCGGTAGAAATTTTCACATTGTTCGTTGAAAAAATCAGGCTCACCTTTAATGAGCAATAACATGATTTTTATTGGGCCTACATTAAAAAAAGTTTTTACGGATTGCAATTAAGGTTATTACAGTTTTTTTAATAAAATCAATAAGTTTTGAGTTATGTGTAAACTTATGCAGAACACCTTTTGCTAAGAATTCCTTCTATTGATTAGATTTTTTTAGCATTAATATTTACTATCCTCTCATTGAGGTGGTTTTCATCCCTAGAAAATATGTTGGTATCTTTATAAAATGCGGAACCAAAAATCTTCATACATTGGACTAAATAGACTTAAAGATGGCAAACGATATGTTTGAAATAAGAAGCGTTTTATTATATTTTATGCCAAATATGGGCTTTATAGCCTGAGCCTCAAACTGTTATGTACAGGTAAACAGATCGGCTGAATTATTGAAAAAAATTTTTAGGCTAAGTTCAAATTGTCAAAAAATATTTTTTATATAAATTTTAATTTAAAACTAAAAAATTGATATTAAAACAAAAACATTTTATCAACATGCAGTGGATTAGAAGAAAAATAAAAGCAGTTAAGTTTTACAATTCTTCCACCATATTTCTATTAATTTTTAATCATACTATTTAAATTGGTCTTTCATTATAAGCTTTTGTTTAGTTTCACCTGCACTCATTCTATACGTAATAAAATTTGTAAAATTTTATTACGTATAGAATTGTAAATTTGTTAAGTAAAATTTGATCCATTTCTCAGTTTCATCACTATGTAATTTGGATTAATTTAGAATAAAATTTATTAAGTCTTTTAAAAAGTTATGTTAAAAAAACTAGACGCATCCCTATTTCAAATTTTAAATGTAAACAAAAATTTTGATATTTATACTTTAGAAATTTTTCTCGGCAAAAACATTTTGACACTCCACTTCTTACTTCATTATTATTTCGTTCGGTAATTATGATTATTGTGATAACTTCGTACAGATAAGTTTTAAAAAAATAAGCCGCTTTCTTTTTTGGAGATCGTAAAATTTTCCATTGTCTATTCAAGTTTAGATTGATTGACCATTCATTTTTTAAGCTATTGCATAGCTTCTATCGCGGGCCTTGAGCGCGGGGACCGAATCCAGAAATTCCGTAACGAAAAAACTAGATGTTACAAATCATCATTTCCATAGAAACCAAAATCTAATTTTGAAATTCAAAATAAAACTTCTTTATCTCTTCTCACTAGCAGTATGACGAACTGTTAACTATATAAAGTGTGCATATCGCATTGTTCAAGTATTACCGGAATCATTGCATAGCTTCTATCGCGGGCCTTGCGCGCGGGGACCGTATCCAGAAATTCCGTAACGAAAAAACGTCACGCTCCCCACTCCGACGGGCGAGGAGGTGTGGCTTGACGAATCGAGACGAGCTGCTCCGAAATCGGACGAATACATAAGCAGCTGTTTTTTGAGAAAGTATATAGGTGTATAGGTGTAAGAAAAAGCAATACTGCATGAATAAAATAAATAAATAAATAAAAAAATTATAATTGCATAAGTTGATACAAAATGCTATGCAATAGTTTTACCGCGGCAGTCCCCGAGTGCCACACGTCTTTTTTTTTTTGTATTACATGGTACAGATATTTCCTATACCCAGCCTAATTTCCTTTTACAATAAAAACATAAAACAGTACAGTATAAGTAAATTTTAATTATACAAGATGTGAATCCCAATAAAATAATATTCATTTACGTCTGCTAGGCATTAATGCAAATTTGACTCACAAACAGAAAATAATTGTAGAAAATAATGAACATTATTAATTAAAAATTGTGTATAATTCCGTACCAATGAAAGTAGAATTGGGGTAATTGAAAGAACGTAATTGTAAAATTTTCATCTTCATATTATACTGCATGATCCTACAAGATACTTGTTTAATATGTATGAAGATAACAAAACTTGTAAATAAAAACCTTGTAGATGCTTGAGTATATAATAATCATAATATTCAATAGATATTACATTAAACTATTATGTACATAATTTTCTTATTATCAACTATTAATATATTAATTGATCGTCAATTAAATTAATATTTGTTAATGAATCTATAATATCGTATGCCTTAAGGATGTTGGGGAAATACAAGTAGAAAACGTGAATGGAATTAACTCATCATTTCAATTAAAGATTAGAGTGGGCGCACGCCATCAGCTTTTATAAGAAATTCTTATAAGAATATCTGATGTTAGTTCAGAAATTCTAATCAGAAAATCTTAACCGCGCATTTATACCATCCGATATGATCGGATTCGTGTTAGTCCGATCTATGTTCTTGTAGTGCATTCAATGAACTTTGAATATTTATTTTATACTTTTTGCAGGAATATTAAAATAGATGATGATGACTTATTGTTTTATTCATTTATTAAACGTTCAATGTCTTCCATTTTATATGTTTTGTTAGTAAATAAGAGTAAATAAAATATTATAATTTAAATAAAATGAAATAAAATTTTTAATCCACTCACAATAGTCACAATGACGTTCGTATTATAAATGACTTTGAATAACGGTTACTTTAAATTAATTAATTACCTTTTTGGCTAACAGATGGCCTACTTCAGAAAATCTTATGATGTTGTCTGACATCAGATTTTCTGATCAGAAATTCTGAAGCAACTTCAGACAGCATTATATGTACGCGCACACCATAAGATTTTCTGATCAGAAAATCTTACCATGTGCGGGATCTGTATAAAGTACATGTTATTTAGTTATATTAGATTTACTGATCAGAAAATCTGATGGCGTGCGCCCGCTCTTAAAGTTATATAAAAAAAAACAAATTGTTTCAATTCAGTTTTATTAAATCACAGATTTGTATATTACATAATTATAATAAATTCTTTTATTTTCAACGTTTTTTAAATGAAATTATCATTATTTTAAATCGTTAATAGAAATCTTTTATGCCAGCATGTAGACTTGAATTCAACTTCAAACAGAAAAATATATAAGATTTTTTTAAAATTTAACTAATGGTTTAATTATTTTAGAATACATTACGAATAAATAGTAGTATGATTTAATATTTTATTTTTTTACAAATTTAATTTTTTTTCATACATTAAAAGAATAAAATCTTATATTATTTTATCATATGAAATCTGATGAATTAAAACGATTTCAAAATGAGTTACAAAGAACAATTACTATTGATTATAGCTCAGCTGACAACAGTGTTGCTAAATTTGTAATTAATTTTTCCATTAAAATCGACATTGTTAGCCAGATTTTAATTTTTTTCTAGAAAATCGTTTAGTGAACTTTAGTGAAATGAACGCTAAATTAGTAGAGTACAATTAACTTATTATAAAAGTTTGATATTCTTGGTAGCTTTTTTCAATTATTAAAAATAAATTTAATCTGTTCAGGTAACGAATCTTCATAAAATTGCATGTAAAATTACAGTTCTTTCAAATTGCAATAACATTTTAACAGTTTAGTGAATTGGTTTGTAATTTATACAGGTGATTTAGAATGAAAAAATCAACGTTCTATTAAATTTTCATTCGTCTCGTAGCATTTTGATATACCTTTCAAACATCCTCAATGTTTATTAGATATTTATTACATGATAATGAAAATATTGTAATAGTTATTTCATTCACGATATTCGGCTAATCAGATGTCTCATGACGATTAAATTAATATCGATACAAACGTCACTAAAATCATCACGTTTTATTGTTAGGAAACAAACTTACTTTACGTTTCTGTGAATCTGATTTGTTTATATTATGGATGTAAAGAAATAATAGATTTCTTAGAATTATTTCAGCTATTATATAGCTTACGTAAATAATATCTCTGGTAATATTCTCGATGTACTTATTGAGATTATCGACTTAATTTCTACTGAAAATTAATACGGCGAATAGGTATGTTTGTTTTGATTTTTGTAATAATAGATTATTTTGAGAACTCTAGGATTTTTCGAATAAATTTCGATTTTTTCCCCAATTTCCTAGATTAAATTATTTTGTATTTTATAAATACGTATTTCGACTACAAAGTAGTCATCATCAGTATGAATTAGCTAGTTGTAATGATTCTCTGAGGAGATGTTACTCGTTGCTAATTTATTAGCTTTCAACTGAAATTCTGGCTAATCCATACAATTTACGTAAAACAAATTTCAAAAGTTGTTATACATAAATTTTTATTCTCTCTTTGATGGTTTAAAAATTTGGTCATCAATATTTTGGATCCAATGGACCAATTTTATATCTTCAATATGACATTGCGTATTATCTTATTAGTACAATCCGCCGACTCTTTCCGTATATTACAAAAATGCGTTTAATTATTTTAATATATTATAATACTACTATTGACCCTCCACTGACGTAACGTTATTACCCATCTCAACCGATCACCTAAGTAAAGCAGACACAGTCAGAACATGGATGGGTGAACATTTATGATTGCTGTGTACTGTTGTTGTATAGATTGAATATATACTCACTGTAGTCACTATATAACTTTAGTTGAAAAAGTTGAAAAGTGACTTCAAGAATATATAATTATATTATATATTCTTGAAGTCTTATAATTATAATTATAATTATATTATATTATGTATGCATATTATAATTATATTATATTATGTATTCGTGAAAGATTGAAGATAATATTACTACCTGGTACCTATTCGCCGCTTCGCTACCGAAGAAGTACATATCAGATTTATTCAGATTTGGTTTAATTGTCAATTTTGTTCTGTTGCTGTTTCTTCGAACGTTTAAACATGATACAAATAGGAGATAACTTTCCAAGTTTCAATTAGAAACCAAAAACGTCCTCTATTAATTCTCTTAAATAATTTTTATGCAAATTTTGAAGTAGATTGGACCAAGGAATCACATTATCTCGTTCAAACTTTCCCCAAGTTTCACTCCAAGATTCGTACGAATCTACGATCAGTGGGCGTTTGTATGGGCGTTCATCAGTCAGTAAGTAAGTTAGAACAAAGCATTTTATATATATAGATACACTATTATGAAATATCATCACATCCATAATCAATTATATGTAGTTATAGACTTTCTAAGCATAAATTTTCAATACGTTTGATTGTTTCTATATAATTTTAACGTCGACGCCAACTGCATCTTTTGTCGATTCATTATCAACAACTTCGTTATCAAAATACGTGATTGGTCATAATGAATTTAATTATTGATACAAGGTGGTATCCATTGAATATTTGCTTACTAGTTCCATGTAATAAATCATGTATGATGGACAAACAGTAAATAGTAAATAGATATTTACAGTGAACAGTAAATATGATTTGTTCTTACTAAATATGAATTTACCAGAAATATATGTAACTTACCAGAAATATATATACTCAATTACCAGAAATATATGTAACTTAAGCGTCACATTTATAAAAAAAAAATTTAATGCAAGTAATATATCTGCTGTTTTTCTTAAACAGTAATAAATTTCGTATCAGTATTAAATTCGTACCGATTCCGTCTTATGGCTAAGACGTATTATCAGAACGGATGTGAGCTATAGTAACTGCAATATACATTACCATAAAAAAGAATGATAACAAATTTTACTTCCAGCAAAATTTCCAGATCTATTGCAATGGTTGTTTGCATGATATACGTTTTTAGTGACTTCAAAAACTTTTTGATCAATTTGTAATAAGGCTTAAATTATTATTATGATTTTTTTTAATAAGTTCTTGCAAAAGTTATGTCAACTAACGAAATCACCATATTTTGAAAGATTTTTACTGTTTAGAATAAAATTCATGAAACCCTTTTTTTTTTTAGCGTTTATCATCTATAGGCTTTTTAAATATGTCTAAGTCATGTTTGAAGCTTTTTTCTGTTAAAAGCTTAGTTTAGCAGATAATTTGAAAAATGGAAAAAAAACTCTTTTCCACAAGTTTAGCCCGCCGGTATTTTTTTAAGTCAGAATATCAAGGTAATATTTTTATTAATTATTTTGTCTATATTTCGATCAAATTTTGGTGTTCGTTTGTGGTAAGTCGTAAACGTCAGATTATACCTTTTCAACAGTCATTTGATTATTTCCTTCAAAATACATGAAAAATTCAACAGCGCTTGAGAATGTGTACCCAAGTCTCGTTGAACTTCGTTGAATCTCTCATGTTTATTTTAAATTACAAAATACACGATTTTTATGGTGTAATTTAAGGTTTAAAATGAAATTTGTTACTTAGATAAACACAATTAATTCTAATAATGTCCACAAGACACCAAAAAATTCGTTTATTTTAAACAACTTGAACGATTCAGTTTGGCGCGTTACTTTGGGATTTAAGTATACAGTTGACAATTTTCTTTGAAAGTTTAAAACACTCTCATCCCCTCAAGTCACGTTTAACATTCTCGAACCGCATTGCAAAGCATCTTCCACAACGCTGAAATCATCAGCCTATAATTCAATAATTTGCCAAGATCTGATACATTAACTAAAACTAATCAATATCAAGACATTTTCTCAACAAAAAAAAAAAAAAAGTTTACAATTAATTGATACTATTATGCATAAAATGTAAAGCAAAAAATGAATTGGTTTGCTATAGTTGATAATTTAGCACAAAACCAAGCGGGTCTACTAATTCATTATGAACAAACTATCTATCAGACGTGTTATATTATTCATATTATTTTACCCAAACAGCATGTGTTTGTCGTCACATCCAATTCGAGTTCAATAATAAATATTATTTTGATAATGCAATTAAAAAAAAACACACACGCACACACATAAATATCATTTTTTAATCATTTATGTATATGGAAGAATTGACAATAGCAGGAAGAATTATGTAACCCATACAAAACCAAGATAGAAATTATAAGGCAGGAAGAATTATGTAACCCAAACTAATACTACATTTAATTTTTTATATCATAAATTTGATATATCATATTTGTCATCGTAACTAGTTTGCCTGAAAATTTATAGTTCGATTTATCAAAGAAAAAGAATTACAATTCTATATAAAGTTTTTTCGACTGACAAGCAGGCACTAAGAGTTAAAATAAATGTAGTAAAAAATATTAATGAAATAGGTCTGGTTGAAGTTATGGCGTACCAATAGAAAACCGGATTCATTTTTATGTATGTATAGATATAAAGAGATACAAGTATTAAAAGCCAGAACATAACCCTTCTTTTGGGCTTTGCCGTAGCTGTCGGAATATTTATTTCAAAATACTTAACGACCAATGATTTTTAAGAAATTATTAGATTTTTTAATTTTGGTTTTTAATGAGAGTGAGAGAAATTTTTATACGTATGTGGTTTTTAGGTTTTTCCAGGTAATTTTTTTAAACAAAAACTGGATCATTTTTATCGTCGCAAAATAAAATTTCTTTTAATTATTTGTTTTTTTGGAAAAATACACTTTTTTGGGAAAATAGAAAAATAATGTTTAAAATAAATGTGATTTTTTTCTAAAATGAAAACTTCAAATAGAACTTTTAATATCTAGTTTTGGCACTCAAATAATCTGAACATGCTTTTCGATAAATTTACACTTTTTGAATGACGTCTCTGGCGAAAATACTTAAATAATTCAAATACTTATTTTATATATAGCTCTTTTAGCTTTCGAGCTAATGAATTCTACGAAACTTGTTTTTGAATTTCTTAGTGATAATTTTTTTTCGAAAAAATAAAGTGAGTTTTCCCCAAATAGTATTGTTTTTGTATTATTCGTCGTTAAACGCCAGTATTTCAATTTTACTTGAAGTAAATGCCACAGCCAACGATTTACAATTTGGTTAATATTAATATACATAAGTGAAAAACAGATTATTTCCCTTATTTTTTATATATTCTTATATTATATATTTTTAATCACATATTTTTCGATAAAATGTAACGTTTTCGAGATATTCATAATATTTACAATGTCAGAGTTTTGCTTTTTTATTTAAATATAATTTAATAAAAAAAATGCAATTTATTTTATTAAATTAAATTAAATCAATGATATATTTAAAATGAAAAAATGCGACATGCGATTTTATAAGTCCAGTGATCACAACGGATAATCGAACTAGCTCAGAATAATTTTAGTGAAACCAATTTAAAAAAAAACAAAACAAAACAAAAATTATAGAAATTATAATAACAATAAATTGATAGGTTAAACAAATCTACTAAATCTGCTAATTAATTAATCTAATAAACACATACATAATTACAATACGTGTTAAAATTGTATATGTGTTTATAACTGTGTAGACTGGATATTTATAGTATTTTATGAATGCTTATCATTAAAAATATTTCAATCATTGATAGTCAAGGATAAGGCGCGTATTTACACAATAATATCTGTTAAGTTATTATTTTCATTTTTTTAAATTATGAGAATAAATTCAATACTATTTTGTTTGATAATATTTATCCTTCTGGTTTCTATCACAACTTTTCAATGAATATAGTAAAATATTTTTACAATCGATTAAGGTAGTTTGGTAGCCAAATGACTTAAAGTTATTCCAATATTTTTGTGTGTGTTTATTCGAAAGATTATATTTAAATGCATCTTTGGAAAAAAACATCAGATTTTTTTACCACACCGTTTAAGAGATATAATTAATTAAAGTTTAGCAAAAATACATAAGCTCTAATGAGTGTCCTTGTTCAATAATACCGGAAATGGAAGGTTTGTAGAAAATTGGCAAAGTTTACCCCGCAAAAAAACTTTTAAATTGATAGCACTATTACGTAAATATACACAGAAAAAATTTCAGAATAATTTACCATGTACTTTTGATGTAATTCATTTTTCAATATTCACATGTAGTTTCTATCTCTGTCGTTTAACGGAGACACTGTCTCCTCCATATTAACTAGGGGAAAATGACGGTTTCATTTAGCGCGCCAATTTCAAACAGTAACTAGCGTTTTTAATGGTACATAACAACAAAAGGATATTGAACATTAATAAATATAAAAAATATTTTTTATAATATTAAATTTATTTTGTAATGAAATAATTTATTTATTTATATTAAAATTAAAAAATAAAATAAAGAATTCACGATATAAAAAATAAAGTTGACAGTTTAGGGTTTTGTTTTGAAAATGATTTATAGTTGGTATTATCTAGTTACAGTTGAGTACTAGTCAAATAATATTTTATTTATTACATTATTTTAATTATTTAATTATAATCCGTTGCAAAACATAATCAATTAAATTCTTATGTGGATTTCTATCAATTATTATAGCATGCTTCGTATATTTATTAGTAAAAAAAATAAAATAAAAGTCTTTTATTTGATTTAGGATTGCGGCTACGAAACTGCCTTAAATAAAAAATAGTAGTTTGTATGTATTTGCCACCTTACCTGTTAATTTCGTTACGTTTCTGCACTATCGCAACATAGAAAACTGTTCGTATAAGGATTATATTTATTCTTCTCTTTTTATTGATTTTACTTTTTTATTTCCAATTAAACTATTTTTAATGCTTTTTTTAGTGTTATAAAGCTATTTGAAGTGTTGAAATACAATGTAAACAGTACTCATTATTTTGAGTACATCTCTTCAATGTTAATAATAAAAATTATTTTTATAGAAACAAAAAAAAAAATTATAATAATAGTGTAAGAATTGTAATAGTACCTAATAAAAAATATAGTCGAGCAGTGAGAATGTCTACGAAAAATATTTAAAAAGCCAGAAAAATATGGGAGGTAACATATCCGACAAGGAATCTTTATTTGTTTTTCCATTCTATTTTACTTTAAAAATGGCTTTCAATACTAATCGATTTTTAATAACATTCTAGGTGCCTTTAACTATTTTAATGAAGTCAATAGTTTTAAAATACATGAGAAATAATGATTCAGGTAATAATTAAAAATAAAGTATAAAAAAGAAAATTTTTATTCTCACTCAATGATATTATTAACTATTGTATAAATAGTATTAAAAAAATTAAATTATCTTAATTAATAATTTATATAATTTAAATAATTTTTATAACTTGTGTGAAAAACTGAACATTTTTTAAATTAATTATGAACACATTGACAGTGATCAAATTTAAAAAACTAAAAACGCGCCATGAGGTAAAAATCTTAAAAGAATTTCAGTCTTTCCATGAGTTCCTTATGGTATAGCATCATATGTGGATGCCATCCATGATTTTATAAATTCGAAACGCAGGCATTATTAACGTGTGACGTACAGTTCTTAAAGTTTGATCCGTAAACTATTGTGGTATACACTGGATTTAATTAAAATTTTTATTTAATATAACTTTTGAATTATAACCAAAAAAATAAAATTGTTTATTAATACAATAAAATTTTGTTTTCAAAAGCCTACTTGGTTTAACAATTTCAGTTTAAACAAGATGCCCCCTTGATATAATACGTATTTGTATCATCAGCAGAACAATTTGAAGAGAATTATGTAAAACGATTTGGTATAGTTTCCGGTACTCATGTGGCCGGTCTCTACTGACTATAATATAGGTACTTCATCGAGGTAAACATTTTATTTTAAAGTATTATTAGATATGTCATGTTTGTTGAAATATTTTTTTAATGATGCCGTAAACTTGGCGATTAAAATATTTTAATGTTTCACAGAAAACATTACAGGTTTTAAGCAAAACATAGTAAAATTAAATACATGTAACGTTTATTTATAAAGCAATATCATTTATAACACGTATAACAAAAAACTATTAAATTCAGCCTTTGGCGTCTCAAGTTTCCTTAAGAATATTCATTTTTTGTAAATTTTCACACACTATAGTAAACTCTAAACTCTATTCAAGTAAACAAATTGCATGCTCGTGTATTATAATCTATCGAAAGTTATTAAAAAGCAATTTGAACGACGAAGTGACGGAATAGGATAAATCCCAGCATTTAAGATTCTATATTCTTGCGGGAAATTCTATGTGGGCCAGACAAAACATTAGCTAAAAACATGAACAAGACAACAATTGACTGCTTGAAAACCGGAAGATTGCAGAAAAGCGAACATAACTGCCCTAGACACAAACCAAATTTTCTATAATTACTCACGCAATAGTAACTTATTTTACATTTAACACCTTACACAATTATGAAATTTTTGCCAAACTGATAGGTGGATTTTAAATGATAAAATAAGTATAATTTGATAATAAAAAATTAAATAAATAAAATTTTTACCAAATATGTTTTTAAAATGATTTTGTAAATTCTCGGCTTTATTGCTAACATCTAAAGTAGTTAATTTGTTATTTTATTTTTATGTTTATTTTATATCATGTACCTGTGTTTTTTAATTGTAATTCAATTACAATTAGTAATATAATTAATAAAATTAATAAACTTCCCAAAAAAACTACTAATTTATTCATATTTTATAAATTAAAAAAAAAAAAAATATACAAATAGGGACAAATAATTTTTTTACATTAAAAATTTCAGTTTTGATAAATAATTTAAATTTCTGGCAGTTGCATAAAATGTGTATAGTAGCCAGTATAAACTTCACAAGTTTCAAATTTTTTATTATAGCAAAGATATCTAATTAACTATTACTGAAAATAAAGAACATAAATATATTAAGGCAATATTTACGACTAATCTAGGACTATTATTGAAAGGAATCTTTGCCATTTGACTATGTCTATTAAGCTACTACGATTGTTACAATGTATAAATTAGAATTATTAAGCTCACATTTTATTGCTGGGTTATTACTAAAAAATATTTCTCTAACTGTTTGTAAGCAACAAAATGCATGATAATCGAGGAAAGTAACTGCAGTATCAATAATACTCGTTCCCCGAGTCCAAAGTACCTCGATGAGTGTAATAAAAATTTCATAAGATGTTATCTATAATCTCAGTTAAATTCTTAGTCAATACGATTACAGACCGACCAAGCGTTGAAAACACAGAACGTATTAGATTTTTCGCAGCGCACATACCATTGTTACCTATATGTAGTAGTTCTAAACGATAGCGAAAGACATACCGTTTCTAAACACAAAAGACACAATAGTTCAAATTTAAATAATCCTAGAGCAATAGCAAGAAATCGAATTTTTGCTTGTATCGAGCAAGTTTAACCGAACGGTATTACCAGAGTAGAGCTTTTTGTTGAATACTATTTACAAATTAATTAAACTACTCTAAAATATTCGATATCAAAACAAAAATAAAAAATTTTTTAAGTTTTATAACTTAAAATAATAACTTTGACTTCAATTTAATATTAATTTGCAAAAACGCTAGCTTAGCTTTGATGACACGTTTTGGAAAAAAATTATTTTATTTTTCGCACATACCTATTAATTATTAATACTATGATGATACCTTAACATGAAGCTAAGTTTCAGCACAAAGAGTAAGCAACATATTACAAACATTACAAAACAAGTAAGTCATTAAAGAGAAATTGAAGATCTTATTTGTGCATTATGACATTGTCATAGTAACTTTATACTCAGTTAAAACCTTTTATAATCAGTGGATGCATAGATTTTACTAAACCAAGAATAGATAGGCGACTCATACCCTCTACCAAGGTGGTTTATATCCAAGATAGATTATATATGCTTGAGATTCACCCTATCCTGATTAGCCGTTAACATACAATCCAAAAAAATGAAGTTTTCATATGTCGTCTATGTCAATCGTTTTTGAATGTTTCTGACAGCTTCATTTCATGTTTGTGACTAATTAGCTTAGGAGAAATTCGATAATCAATTTAGGTATCCCGAACTGCCAACATTCTTTTTAAATTAACTACGACGTAAACGTATGAGTCCTCAATCATTAGGAATTCGTTTGTGACTTCCAAATATAATCACAAATAAATCGTTTGAGACAATATAGCTCAAGAAAATTTACAGCATTATACAGAAATTTATTTTTTCGAATTATCTTCAAACCTACATTCTGACAAAATTATTCAAAATTTTATGATTAAGTATTCAGAAGTTTATGTTACAGTTAATTTAATAAAAATGTGGGCTATTCAGTATGATTAAATCAATAATCGAAAATCTCCTAAGCTAATTCGTTGCAAACGAAATGAGAGTTGTCACATACCTTCATAAATTAATAATTATAAGGCATTGGCATAGACGACATGTGGCAATTTCAATTTATTGGGTTTTGTGTTGGTTAATCGGGATAGGGTTTGATATTCGAATTAAAGGGTTTTTTCTTTATATACAAAATCACTAGTCAAATTTAAATTTATTGTAATGTTAAAAAATTAAAGAATAATTTATGTATTAGTATTAGAAAAGATATTATATTAATACGACTACACAAAAATATCACAATAATTATTTGATAAATCGGCTTAACATTTAAGTCAATAATCAAAAATAGAAGAACATTTAATGAAACAAACCAACAATAAACACTAGAATATAGTTAAAAATACAATTAAATAGAAGAGCATAGAAAAATTATAACAAAAAATTTTACACTTCATATTAAATTCCTCAATTTAAATGTAATAAAAAAAATATAAGTTTACATTTCTATGATAATATTTAAAATATTTTTTCTTAAGTATTCTAAAAAATAATAGAAGGCATTAAGTGTTTCTATTACATAGAGTCATCATTTAAGGGATTTTTTTTTAAACTTAGAGAGTCTTTTATCTAGCTAAGGTAATGTAATCTGTGAATGGATGCTATAACGTAAACTGAATACAACTTGTGAACATTTCGTTAACAGGTTGACAAAAAAGAAATCAAATAAGAAAATTACCTTTAATATGATTCCACACTAGAACTATAAAATATAGTAATGAAAAGGTTGAATGTTGTAAATATTAAGTTTTCTAGACATTTTAAATAATATAAATTGTTCGAACGGAAAAAGGTAGCACATAAAATGTCACGTTTGAATTGGCACTGTTTATCTATATTTATTACCATGTATAAAAAACTAACTCAACACGATATATACTTTTTTCTTGGTTTGTCGGATTAATTTTATTAGAAATTTTTCAGTGCACAAAGGCGTTAAGGGTGTAGAAAATCTAAAAGCAATTCTATTGATGTCTTTAATATTTTCTTTTATGTTATCCGATAGACGGAAAAAGTAGAATATATATATATATATATATATATATATATATATATATATATATATATATATATATATATATATATATATATATATATATATATATATATATATATATATATTTGTGTATGTGTGTTTTGTTTACAGACATCACAAAGCCAATTTTACTCACAATACCCGACATTATGGAATATGTTAGAGTAAACTATTTTTAGTCGTTTGTAACTGTAACGCTAGAGAGTAAGGGCTGTACTAAAAAAAATTTGATATAGGTGTTATCAAATCACCTAATTAGTCCATTTACGTTTGTCCGTACATCTGTGTGTCATAAATATAACTTTATAACAAAACGTGAAAGCGAGCTGAAATTAAGGTAGCATTTTCTAGACCTAAAAAGTGAGTTACAGTTCGGGAATGAGTAAGTAATGTCGGTACATTGGGCCCTTTTAATCCATAATCCAATCCACCGAGGAAAAATTGCTTGAAAAGATAACTGTTTTTGTTTGAAATATTTTTTCGCAAACTGTTCAGATTTGCAACAATTTTAAAAATTTTGCTAATAAAACATAAAACATAGTTTTATTATATATACATTTATAACTGAAGGAACTGTATATTTGGAGTTTTAATTAATACTAATAATTAAAAATACTGCAAGCATTTATATTCAATCTCATGTGGAGTATCTAAACGATTAACAATATTAGTTGAAATCTTCAAATCTTTCTCTTTTTTTCTGGTTCATATTGATCAAGTGGAGTAGCACAGTAAAGATTTTATTTTTCGTGAATGAGACGAAACCCAAAGTCTTCATCACACAGGAAATTGAATAAATCTGTTTGAAATTTAGCTCTTGTTCCGATTGACACTGATTTTTTATAATAAACTTTCGAATACTTTTCATTTATTTTTATAATCGTACACCTAATAGAAACCGTTTTATAATATAACTGTAACTGTTTACAGTAGGTTGTAAAAAACCAGTGTATATCGGGAAACAGCTACTGCTTACCCAACTCCATTATAAACAATAAGTAAACGGCTTGGAATGAAGCGTTTACAGCAAGCGTTTAAATAGTTATATAATGTGACTGTGACTGTTGTAAGAAATCAATGTATATTGGAAAACAGGTATTTCTTACTTGACTAAATTATAAGCAATAAGTATGAACGACTTAACATCAAGCGTTAACTTACTAAACTGAACAATGCCTACAATAGGTTTAGTTTACATGAAATTTAGAGTTTCCTAACTCGATTCGCGTACATGCACTTGGCCGGTGTACAATAGTGTACAATAAAATTATGCAAAGGATATTTATTATATCATCGAACATAAGAAGTAATTTTTAGTTTGGAATTCTACAGTAGATAATTAGCTTTCTCTTTGAAATTCTATTTTAAAGTATTCTTATACATAACGAAATATATGAGTAAGTACTAGGTATTAAGTTGAGAATTAAAGTTTCATACCTTCACGATGAAATGTCAGTTATGTTTAACAAATAATGAGATATTTCATGGTATATAAATTTCAAAAGATATGTATACAACCAACGCTAATAATAAAACCATTAACACTTTAGTCCGTATTGTGCATCATAGTACGTGGATGATACCGATATACTATGAGTAGCTAAAATTTGTAATAAAATATTCGCATTCTATAAAATATAATTGTTAAATTGTTTGCATGTAAATTGCATAGTAAATGTCAAACAAAGGGTATTGAATAATTACAACAAATGACATTTAATTATAGTTATTGAGCTAGAAATTATAAGAATGGTCGAAGAAAATTACATTAGTAATTAATTTTAATTTCAGTTAAGTGCTTTCCTTATGACTGTAATTTTTTTAGTGACGAATCGTAGTATGGGAAGTACAGTACAGTACATGCAATACAGTACATTCGGCCAGTACTTCGTTCGGATTGAGTTGGAGATTTAAATTTAGATATATCGATCAATGTACTTCCCAAATTGCTAAGTTAAAAAGCTTAAAATTAAAACCATCGGATTCTGAAATAAGATGACGCCAAAGAAATAATTTTTGTATTTCAACTTTAAAGTATGAAGAGAAGTTGCAAATTTTTGAATTAACGTACAGTCCAAACTGCTAAGAGAATCAATTTTTCAAATTTCTTAAATTTTATGTCAGAAAGTTTGATATTTTGAACAAATAAACCTGTTTAAATGTAATTGAAAACTAAGAAATAATTTTTTGTAATTCATCCCCCAAATGGTTAGCCCGGCGGTTCAAATTTTCATTTATCGGTCAGGATGAATACCAAATCGCAAAGCAAGGGGATGAAAATAATGTTTAAAGTTTATTATTATTAAAGTTTTTGTGTGTTTGTATGGCGGTAACTACTAAACCAATTCTATGGAAAAAAAAGCTTTCATTTTGAAATTTTGTCTACACAAAGTTAACAAACATTCAGAGTTATGTGCTCAAATCGGTTAGGAGATAATAGCGTTAAAATTTGGGGAATGACAGGTTACTTAGCCACCTCCATGCCAAAAAGCACACATACTCCAAATTATTGATAAATGACCTAGTGTTGTTTTTAAAATGGACATTCAAACCCCCTTGAACGTCTCCACTATTGTTTACCGGGTTATAATCATTGCATTAATAATATTCGTTCATAAGTTGTGGGATTATGCGCAATCGTTTGACTTAGTTTCATCGTCTGATAGTTCAACGAAACACAATTGCTTAGGAAGTTTCAAACGTCAACTAGCAAATTTTGTCAATTACGAACTCGGAAGTAAAATTATACATTTTAAATAAATCTTACCTTTCTAAACAAAAAGCCTTTTTTGTAACAATTTTTTCTGTTAATCTTGTTCTCTTTTTTTGACTACATCAAGTTACTATAAAATATACTGTATAGCTCTTTGAAACAGATTGTTCATGTATGCTATTTCGAAATATTAATGTATATGGCATGGGAGTTTATGATATAGGATTAGTTTGTACATTTAAACAGTGGCAACATAAAACTTTCTGTATCTCATCTGTTCAACGATTATATTATAGTTTTTTAATGGATTATATGCATGTGAGAGTTATAGCTTTTAACGATGACGGTTTCACTGAACTGTATAAATTTGATGATTGAACAACTTATAGTACCATTTTCAATTTTGTTTGAGTTCATAATAGAAAGTATACGTCGCAACAACGTTCAAATTGATTCCGCGGTTCAAACCATAAAGAAGGATTTCATAAATATTAACCCAAAATTGTTAATGGTCACTGCTAGGAGCATTTCTTTTTTTTTTTTTTAAATTAACTTTCTGACTTTTGTGATTGAAAATAGATACCAGATAAATTGACAATTTGCAAAAATATAAAAATATGATTTATCATTTTAAAGAATAGATCGCTTATTGCTTGTCGATATGGTAAATTGCAATTGACAAATGTTGCAGATCACTAGTCGCGAATCGATTTTCCCTCGTCGAAAATCGAATAAAATAAATAAATTTATTTCTAAAACAACAATAACTATTGTTGCTTTCTAGCATATAATTCTGGTTCTATAAAAGCATTTCAAATCGAAAAGAGATAACATTCCAAACTATGATTTATTTCGAGTAAATGTGACAACTTTTAGCAACTAATTTCAAAATTATTAATGCAGATATGATGCAAAAATTTGAAGATATTTTGGAATGTGATCTGAATGAATTTGATCAAAACAACAATGTTATTCGTTTAAATTTTCGGAGAATGTAAGGGCCATTCAAAACCCCACTTCAACACAGAATGTGGATATTGGGGCGGAGGATTAACGTTTCTATGAAAATGGTTGAACCAATATGAAATAACAAAACTAATGAAAGTCCACACAAATGAAAATGACATTATTTACAGATTTACCCCACACTACTGGCAAAACAAAAAGAGAGTAAAACTTTGTAGGAAACATATAAACGAGGCTTGGGAGACTCGAAAAAAAGGACATTGATTTTAATGGAAGTTGTTGAGAGTGAGTAAGACTATTAACCCAAATTGTCGAAGAATAGGTACATTAGTCCGAAAAATTGTAACAAAAATGCAATTAATTTTATTTCTAAATACATAATACCATAAAAATTTGTGAATTTTTAAAATACTTTAGTATATATATTTTTTACATAAATTTGTATAGTTTAGAATGCTTTTCTTCTAAGTTGAATTCGCGCTTTTATTTACGTTTGTATTGTAAAATATTCCTCATTTCTCATTTTACACATCTTTCTAACAAAAATGATATAAATCTATAAATTTTCTTGGTTCTTTCTAAAGTAGGGTAAGCTGACCACCAGTGAACCACGTCCCACAGTGATCCTTGAGTATTTCCCATTACTATCCATAACTGTAACAAAATATGTGCAACAGGTGAAGAGCATTTAAATAACGCGTATATTGTCTACCAGTGGTAGCCAACTAGTCTATATTTCAAAAAACATTTTTTTGAGTACAAAATTAACAAAAACGTTCTTAAAATTTTTGTTCTAGTGGTTAAGGAATACTATATAATCGTAAGGAGTAAATATCTTTTTAAATATTTTATGTTAAATTTTAACATTGACTTTTAACCGAGTTAAATAAAAACTGCTTCGATTTTAAACCGTAAAATGATTAATGCCTGTTGGTCAAAAGCGAGCAATGAGCAAGAAGTACACAGTGAACCGTCAGCTAACATACTCCAGAGGACATGGGAGCAGCTCTCCAGGTTATTTGTGTGGAGTTGTGAAAAAACAAGATATGCTGCAAAATGTTAGAGAACGCTTATATTTTATGATTTGACCAGAAAATGGAGTAAGAAATTAGCTATTGAGTAGGCTTTAGTCAAATAAACTATGATCCCAAACTTTTAGACCCAAAATATATACACTGTTATTGAATGGTTCATATGTTTTCCGCTTAAATCAGATTTGAAGATTAAAACAAAAAAACAAAAAATATATACATCTCAGTTTCAGAAATAGGCTTAAATAAAGACTATATTATAATAACTAAAACTATATTATAATAACTAAACCTTAAAAATCGTATCACCAAGGGAATCCGATATTTTGTGACAAGTTGTGAAAACGAATCGTTGTACGCGTTATCGTTTTTGCTTTATCGTCAAGCCTTCCTTTTAATATGTTCTCCTTAAAGTCTTTAAGAATAATAAGATCAAAGATCCACCATACACTTTATATTTGTTGTCTAAAGAGCTATGAAAATGTATTTTTTAGTTTTATTTATATCTTGGTTCACTGTATACAGGACAGCGGTTCAATATTTCCACTACCCCATCCATACACCATGAACTACTCCGACCGTTTTAAACAAATGCAAATACCTTACAAAAATAGATAATAAATGTCCAATTGAGTGCAAAAATTGTCTAGCATTAAAGTCTGAAGTACAATGTTTCCTATGAGTATGATTTTTAGAGTAGAGTTATACAACTTCGTACATAAAATCGTTCCAAGTAAAAATTGATTCTAAGTTGAACAATTTACCCTATTTAATTTAATATTCTTTTGAATTTATTTTATGTAATTTGCATTAATGTAATGTTACACTAACAAAAAATGTAATGTAAACTAAAGAATATTTATCTTTTATTGCAAAAATTGAAATAAACATTTTTTTATTACATTTGCACGTTTTGAAATACCAGCAATGTTTTAAAACACCCATATATCTAAATCCATAAACTTCCATGAATTTATGTAGGCTGATTTAAAAACATACAGATTAAAGCTTTAACGAATCAACTTTGTGTACTACAAAGGCAGATTTAGTGGAAATGGAAACAAAAAAATCTATACTGTCAATAATGCCATCGAACTGACTCGATATGCGAATATTTATCACATGAAATGTTCTTAAATTTTTACCTAACAGAATAATCGATTAAAGATTCAACGTAGATTTGCACTTGTAAAAAATACCCATTATTGAATATGTTTAATGAAAAGGCTATAACTCTGAAACGACTTGACCGATTGGGATGCAATATTATATTTTCTATGACAGTAAGTTGACTTTTACTTTAGAAATTCTTTTCCGGAAACATACTAGACATGTGAGTATAAAATTTAATCCAAATCGGATAAGATATCGGTCATTAAGTATAAAAACATTGATAATTTCCGAGTGCTTTATGACCAGAACGGTAAGTGATGCTTCTTAATTAGGACCATATATACCTCTACTATTGTTTACCAAAAATTTATAAAATCCGTTCAGTGGTCTTGAAGTCATGCGTATTCATCTGAATGAGTTCCATACACCGACTGACTGACATAACGACGGACAAAAGGCGAAAGTTGTAATTAGAAAAAATACCCATTTATCAAAAAATTTTATGGCGGATTTTTGTATATATTTTTGATTGACTATTCTTATAAAATAACTAAACGTGGATACTCGGAAGTTTTATATAATAGTGCAAAATTAAAAATCTCCCAGGATCTGCAAAAAAATATTTTAATTCAATTTATTAGACTTTTAATATACGTGAAATGAATTTTTAATCACACTTCTATAACAAAGTTAAACAAATTTATACAATAAAAGAAATTGCAAAAGAACAAACATTTCCGCATAAAAGCAATAAATTCCATTCCATTACAAAATAATTCTTTGACTTAACCAATAAAATACTTTTCGTACTAAAAATAAGAATATAAGTTCATAAACATCAAGATGGTATTATATTTCTTTGGTTTATTGTATGGTAAATTTAGAAATATCTACTATTTTTTTGATTAACGACGCATAAATAATATGAAAATATTTATTAAGAGCTTAGTTTAAATGTAAGTAGGCTAGAAAATTCTAAAAAATTAGAGTTCAAAAGAAATTCAAAAGATAATTTAAAAAATGTTTTTTGCAAATAATATGAAGATCTTGAAGAAATGAATCAAAAAAGAAGAATGTACAATAAGATTTTTGGAATTCACATTTAATTTTCGCTCAGGAACTTGGTAATAATTAAGGATGAACCAGAATAAAGTTGGCCGCTCAGTAAGGGGATTTTGATGAAATACTTTTTCAAAATTTAAATACTGGATGAATGTCTCTTTTTATTCGGATGATATCGTGACCACAGACGGACCGAAACACAGGCAGAGAGATAAAAATTATTTTATCTCAATGGAAACCTCAAAAATTCAATACCGAAAATTTAACCCGAAAACATTGCAAGAAACAAACAAATTGAAGCTTACTATAAGAACTGACGTTAAAGATTCCCAAAACAAAAATTTCGAAAAAAAAAAATTCATGGAATTTGTTTGTTGGAATTTCTGAACGTAGTTTATTTAAACGGAAAGTATGAAACAAATTACTTTTTCAATTTACATATTTTAAGGATACGACATATGATATTATACAGATATTATTATTGTTTTTATTTAGTATCATTCATTCGTTATACCGACATTTTGGTTGGGTTGGAAAAAGGTTTCAAATAATTTATGTAAATCAGATGCATATAACATATTATAAAACTTTATACAAGGGTTTATAAAATATTGTATTTAATTTAATTAACATGGAAGTGCCATAAATTTATACAATTTCATACTTATTGTTTTGTCAAACCATTAAGCCTTAAGGGATATTAATACCTTTATGATAAGTGCATTGTTTAATTAATATATATATATATATATATATATATATATATATATATATATATATATATATATATATATATATATATATATATATATATATATATATATATATATATATATATATATATATATATATATATATATATATATATATATATATATATATATATATATATATATATATATATATATATATATATATATATATATATATATATATATATATATATTGTATTTCATTCAATTATCGTTCACAAATAACTCAAAAAATAATACCCTAAAAGTTATAAAATTTGCTATGCAAATTATTGACATGAAAACAGAGGCAGCGAAGAAAAATTTTTTTTATAGTAAAAATTAAAATTTTAGATCGAAATAAAACTTATAAATATAATATTTAATAAATAAAACATATAAATATTTTTTGACAATAATCTACGACACGCCATTTTCATTTTAATATTGTGCATACCAAAATAATTATGAAGCATTTGGATAGTAAATTTTTGGGTTATTTAGCGAAAATTTAAAGAAATACAATGTATATTACTGAATAATATCCTTAATACACTGACATCAATCCCCATTAAGAGGAATAAACTCAAAAATTAAGAACTTTATCATATAGAAAATCTCTTATGTAATATACATTGTATTTTTTTCGATTTTCTTCCACAAACAACTAAGAAAATAGTTATCTAAATGTTATGAAAACAGTGTATTGTTGTCTTTGATTTTTGAAAACATGCAAATTTGAATTACAGCAAGTGCATAAATAAATTACGAACAGCCCTCAAGCTTCAAATTGGCGGATAATCCTTATTTTTTATTGATTTATTGATTCTTGCAATACAAGTACCAAAATCATATCGTCTGATACTCGATGTTGGAAAATTTTTATTTTAGTTTGTCAGATATCGTACAGAATTCTTTGTTCATTTGTTTTTCCCATTTCCCTTTTCCACATTTTCCCATTACAATAGCAAAAACGACCTTCCAATGATGTTCCGAAATTACAGACCTCAATACTAGATATTATCTAAGATAGATAAGAGCCTCTTTTAGTTCTTGAGAAAAAAAACACCTCTCGTAGATATCTTCGCATGGTAGTATTACTTAATGCCACAATCATGTTTTTGAAGAAGAATATGTTAAGCATTACCACAAAAAAAATTATTTTATTTTAATTATTCTTAAATTGAACAGTTTAATATCAAACGTACAATTTGTCGTTGTATTTAAATCCTGTATGTAATTCCTTTTCTGCCGATTCATGTGTTTTTAATTATATTCAAGTGACTGATCTAAGTGTCATTATCTGTTATTTTGTTCGTTAATTTTGTTATATCGATTTATCAAATAATTATTTTGTGATTTCAGTGTTTCGTTTTAAGCGTCTTAATACGTAATTTTTCTAAATAACAGTTATTTAAAACAATTGACAATTTAACCGAATCCCAATCATACATTATTTATCTTGGATTCAAACACTTTTTTTTAATAGTTCGAGAAAAAAAATCTTAAGTTAAGGACAAGAGTCTCAAATCTGTTTTTGTTTTATTATTATCTATGATATCAAGGGATCATTACAGCTAAGCAGCATAAAACACAGCTAGAACGTCGATGGGTGACCGCCCAGAAATGTGCTGTTGATTTATAGAATATTCCTTAATAGTTGAAAAGTGACTTAAAAAAGCGAATGTTGATCCATTTGAAATTGGGCCTCGCAATGTATACATATTATTTACCTAATCGTTTTTTGAATTCGGTTAAAAAGAGTAGTTGTTAAATTTCACAGAAATGAAAATTTTTTCGAATTCAACACTCGGTAATAATGAAAGTTGTTCAAAAATATCCACCTTCAAAAATAAACCTAAAAGTAAAAAATAGTTTTAATTTAAAACAATTTCAATACATAGTTTCAATACATTGCGACACGAAATAGTTTCAATACATTGCGACCACCTACCATCAAATTTATTCGTTGGCGCTACTGTTATATTTTATTGTTTTAGATAATTTTTTTAAAGTCGGTTTTTGTTTTTTGAAAAACTTATATCCAACTAAATGTGTAATCAATCAACTTAGCAGTTAAAAAAGAGCCAATATTTTTAAATTTAAAATAAGACGGCAGTGTTTTTAACTTATTGACATTACTTTTGCTTTATCTTGTATAAAGAAAAATTGTATATTAAATTCCTAAGAATTTTACAAAATAAATTCATTGTTTACTATAAACTATCTTTCATATTACAAATGTAACCGTTGTTTTAGTTCACGTAAATATAATAAAAGACAAAAATATCATATTCTAGAGCACTCTTTGAATTCAATAAAATGCTTTTTATTTGTCTATTTCGAATTTTTTCTCAATTAAATTCGTTTCGTTATAGTTAACGATATCATTAAAATTTAAAAGAAATTTTTCTTTTTCTTTAGTTAGACAACCGAGTTTTGCTCGTTTAATTACAAGGGAAAAATGACTTTTCTAAGAAATATTATACGGGAAAAAAACAAGAAATTATAGAGCATGTTTTGAGCCACTTATTTCCTTTTACAGTGTTGTCATCACTTTGCCATCAGATCATTGTATGGTTCGTTCATGTTTCTTAGTATAAGATATGATGGTGAAAAAATATTTCTTAATATATAATAAAATTTGGTTCTTTACTTTCGAATCCGAGAAAAATTTTTCGAAACGCTTTCCGTTTGCATGACAAGTTTCTGCATACCAAATTTCATATCATTTTGTTAATTATAATTTGAGTTATTTATGCGCAAAAAATTAAGACAAAATACAATGTTTATTACATTGGAGATTGTCTTCATTATAGAAATCTCTATTTTAACCAACTTAAAACACTGTAAAAATACTTCTAGTATCTTACTTCTGTTGGAAAAATTCTATATATTAAACAATTGATGAAAAGTTGAATATCAGCCTAACTGCCCTCCAGAAGTGTTTAATAGCTCAAATGAAAGGCCTTGAGTCACTAAGTGTTCTTACGCTAAAATGAACTTTCTATATTCATTTGAACAGGAAATATCTTATATTGAGTCGAGAAAATCTCATAAAGAGTTGAATGTCCGCCCCTATCAGATCCAATTTGAGTGTTAAAGAGAACAAACGAAAGGTTTTTATATTTAAACAGTTATTTACACGAGTCCAGTTCATAGGAACTGGAGATATTAGGATACGAAACTATCACAACACTTGGAAAAAGAAACGCCCCATAGGAAATGCATATTCTACAATTAGGCCTAAGAATACTCAGTGGTTCAATACCTATCATTTGAGCTATTTAACACTCAAATTGGAGGTGATTGAGAATCCAACACATACCTTTTTTGTGTGATTTGAATGATTAATAGTGTTTGGGCAATGTCACATTTGTTTAGAATTTAAGATTCAAATTTAAGCTGTTAAATCATAATTAAGAATTTATGCTGGCACGCAGGTCCACTAGTATAATTTTTTATTTTTCTAATATATCAAATATATTTCATAAATATTTCTAGAAAGTTAACATTTTGATCTTGATAATGTCACAAAAATATGTAAAATTTGCTTCAGAAAATTTTGTTGTTGTTGAAATTATAAAAACACTTTAAGTAATTATGATGGTATCACAGAATAGGTTCTACGAACACCGATTTCAAACAATAAAAATTGTATTATCTGAAAAACCATACATCAAATACAAAAGCGTAGATTTATTTTTCAAACATTAGTATAAATGTATTTATATATTCTAAAGGATTTTTTTCTTTCTGTCAGGATAAAATGTATTTTATTTGTGCAGAATCAGATATAAGATATTGTATTATATTCCTTTATTCTAAAGTGTCTAATATGAAAATGTCTGATTTTAATCGAAAAGAAAATCCTCAGAACAAAATAGTATAAATATAAGGACACAATATTGTCCAATAAGGACGAATCAAATGTATCTTACTTATATAAGTATCGAGTACTCAACGTAAGGAGTTTTTAATTAGGATTTCAAAATATCATTACGTTAAACTTCGATAGTATTTCAATACGGATATATCAAAGATATTGGAAGTATCATTACTTTGGGGTTTTGGAACCTCGCAGAAAAATTATAGAAAAGAAAATGCTACATCAAAAGGTATCGATATTTCTGATTGTATAGGAAAAAAATTTATATTCTGAGACAAAGTACTGGTACTTAAAGTCATCGATACAGATTATGGTAATTACTATGAAGCATCAAAACTTACCGATGGTTTGAGATATTAAATACTATCAATACTTTGAGCTTTAAGAATATCTCATACGTGTACGTATTAAATTTTCCAGTATTCCTCAATTCACACTATGAAAAATAGTACCTTGCCTCAATGTCTAATTTATGCGGGTTTGCCAGTGTCCGATAAAATGAAAACAAAGTGTAAACATAACGTTAATGCTAGTTAGTAGTACTTTTCGACAAGTTTTACTTTTTTACTCCAAACTTGTGTGTTCATAGAACTCTTTTTGCCATACCTGCAAAAATTGTTAAGTTAACTATCGTGTCGTGAAGTATGGAGTATAAAAATATTAGTATAAAAAGTAAAGAAGTTAATACTAAAAAATATCGATTTTTTTTTCGTATCTCTAGTTATATATTGATATTGTCTAATATATACGAATAATAAGGGAGTGACTGACTTATCAACGCACAGCCGAAAGTTTAAAATTATACATGATTGTTTCTATGGAGCACTCAGGATTTGAAGCAGAGGCTTAGGCCTAAAGTCAAGAAACTTGAAATTAACCGCAAATTGTTCTATTATAACTTAAAAAATGGCTAAAAGATGAATCAACTCTCAAATTACTTTTTTAAGCACGATGTATCATATATAACTATAACTTGTCAGTCAAGCTCCAGATAACTTTGTAATATCTGTGCGAAGACAAGACGGGAGTAAAATCTCAGCGCTCAACCTTCAAGATTTTACTAACTCAACAAAATTAAATTATGATTGGAAAGGTGTCACCATAGAAAACAAAATTTTGTTTAGTTTTTTTTTTTTTGTAGATGTGCGGAAATTCTTAAACACCACTTTTACAACAAGCTTAAACTCTATTTGAGGGATCTTATCGACAGTTATTGAAAAGCCCCAAAATTTTCCTGCACAAATAACTCAAAAAATACTTATCCAAATGTTATGAAATTTGGTTTGCCCAATATTGACATATAAACCAAGTGCTTGTCGAAGAGTTCTTGTTAATAAAAACGTTTCTAAATATAAAATCAAATTTTAATTTTTACCTCAGAAATTATTTTCGGTATTTCGGTATTTCATTTCAATATTGTGCATATCAAATTTCATAACATTTGGATAAATATTTTTTATTTGTTCTGGAAAATTGAAATAAATACAATGTATATATTGATAAAACGTCTTAAGTGACAGTCTGCGGGCTTCTTTCGAATTTTGATACATTAATCAATAACTAAGATATGTCGTTGTTTTCGAAGTGAGCCTTCTTTATAATAAAAATATTGTGTTCTTCTATATTGCATACAGCTAACGGCAATTCTATTTGAATAACTCCTTGAACGACGTTAAAGATAAATAAAAAGAAATATCATTTATTTGAAATAATTTATTTCGATGTTTTTTTGAAATTTAGGTGTTGAACCTTGATTGATTTGATAATTTGTGTTTAGTATGTTGTTTTACAGGGTTCACGAAAATTTTTACCGAACAACGGAATGGAATTCATAGATCAACCAATACGACTGCTCAGAATACTGAATAGTGTATACTGAAATGAAATATGTTATTAACGATTTTATATTCATTTTATAAAATAAGGGATTCCACGTAATTCTTTTCTAACCATCGTCATAACATTATATTTAAGTCTTTTATCATTTTAATATCTTGTTCGATAGTGAATTACTGGAAAAATATGACATACTGAGATTTTTTTCGTATGCAATAAAATATGCTTTACAATGATCAGCCGGAGATTATTTTCCATAAATACCTATATCGAATACGCAAACGATATTTATCGTCAATGATATACATTTTTTCTATGTGCATCAGAAGGTTTTCTCAAGAGCAAGTTTAGATTTCGTATTAGTTACACTAATAAATCTTAAAATTTGTGTTTTATGGTTCCCTTTATCATGAGCCCATAATTAATTATTTATGGCCACGAATAGAGTATGTAGTCTCAGTAAACTGCGTAGATTGCAGACCTACGCTTCCAAGATTAATAATCTATTTTTGACATATTGTTTTATGTATTATTAACAATTAAAAATAGTTTAACCGGATATGTCGAGTTTTTAAACAATTGGCTCAGTTTGTTGTAATTTTCATTTGTTTTTCTTAAAAGTTTTTTTATTCAAATGAATATGATTATCTACAGTTGTAAACAAAGAATTATAGTTTATTATCTAGTGCGATTATATTTATATCTAAGAGTGGAAATTATTTTGATAATATCTTTAGGGAATAAAATAAATGAACCGGAGAATATGTATTATTTTTGTGAGTAGTACACTTAAGCTTATAAAATCTAATCCAACGTTTTGTAACATATCGGTGATTTTATATTTCATTGATGCCTTCTTCGCCTTTCTTATAATCTTATATCTTATTCCGTAATATTTATGGCACCACAGCAGTTCATCGTAACAATATTAATTTCTGGTGGTAATGGCGAAAACACGCAATCGATGACAGAAATTGAAATTTTTAGCTTGGCTACCAAGGTTGGCAATATATTTGTAGTTATCGAAAAATATTATAGTCTTTCATATCCTTGATTTTGTTCCACATATTTTAATTTTAATTAATTATTCCAATTAATGGAATAAAAAAATAAAAAAAATTGAGATTGTTGCATTTTACGAGAATTGAATGATACAATTTGCAGTTTGGTAAAATACAAAAAAGTCATATTTTCTGAACTTCCTTCCTTCCTATGGCAAAACCTTTTTAGTTTTTTATAGTTTAATATAAGAAAATTTTTATACTTTATTATTTTTCTCTGTTTGTTTATTTTTCCTCTAAAAGGAATTTTTATATTTGTATATTTGCATGCATTGAATGTAATTCTATTTGATTTGTAACAAATTCTATTGACAGAATACTATTCAATAAATTTATTCTTTAGCATGAAATAAAGAAAAAAGTTCAAAAAAACAAAATATGTGCGAAATGCAGTTATTTCGTATATGTAAGATTGTAACGGTATGTCAAACGAACACGATGAATCCATAGTTATTTGTCATTTGGTGGGTTTCTCGTTCACCGCATAACTTTGAATACCACATTTGCATATTTTTTTAAATTTGATATTAAAACATTATTTAATAAAAACCAAAATATTTTACTTCTATTATTATTAAACTGAAAAATATTTTAATAAGAAAGTGACTATTTAAATATTGTTAAAACAATAGTCCCATTACAGCGGTCGAAATTCGCCCATTATCTATTAAATGTGAATGACCTTTAAACAAAGAAGTATGTATGCAAGCATTTAAACAAAAGAGTATATATGCGTGTGTGTGGCAGTGTATGTAGTATTTTCCGTTTACTCACAATATTAATATCAATAGATTGTTTATAACAAAGAAAAGTGAATGATTAAAATTAGCAGGCTTATTTTCACTTAACTTACCTAATATTCGATCATTTTTTTATTACAAGTGAGTACACGAAATGACATCATTATCATAGTAATTCTTAGTCGTCTACGATCCATGAATGAAAGCTTTAGGCACAGTTAAAACATTTTGTCTATATTACTATTTTTGGGTATTGAATGAATAATTAAGTCATAACTCTTATATACAAAGTATGATAATAATTTTTAGAAATGTACGTAATTCTCTAAGTGATTTTCTTACGACAAACGCACGCGAATTATCAATTGTCTCGATTATTTCTAGAAAATATGAGTTTTTAGACTACAAAAAAAAAAGAATGGTATGTCTAGTTAATGAGTGCCATTTTATAAAATTTCTCAAACACGGAGAAATTACATTTGTGTTTGCAATTTAAGAATGCAGGATTAAAAATCAGCACTAAGTCACATAGGACAATGTACCGATTTCTGTGATATCATAGCATTTTATTTGCATACCCAGAAACTTATGTATATGCACTAAAGGAACAGCTTAAGTTGTTTGGAGAAGGGGTTATAAATTATTTATTTTCTTATAATTAAAATATATACAGTATCTTAAAGAATGCAATATTAATAAGTAAAGAAGAATAGAATACAATTTATTCCATTGAAAATCTTTATACTAATTTTTTTTTTTTTTTTTTTTATAATTTATTACAATTTTTAGCTTAAATTTGGTGTTTTTTAATCATTTTTATACTCGATGGCATATTAGTTTTAGCCCGTTTGTACGTTCGTCATTAAGACTCAAAAACGAGCTGAAATTTGGCTGATGTATTCTGGATCTTAAAAGTGAGTTTAAGTTCGAGAATGGGTAAAATCGGTATATTAGGCCCAATAACTCATTTAAAAACCATAAAAGAAGATTCAAAAATATATAATGTTTGTTTAAAAAAAAAAAACAAGTTTTGTATGAACATTTTTTCCGAAAACGTTTGGATTCGCGACCGTTTAGAGTAATTAACAGATATATAATTACAATACATATTATTAATTTGCATTTATAAATGTATAAATAGATATTTATAGTATTTTATAAATGCTATGATTAAAAACAGTTGAAACATTGATCCTGTCGAGTATCCAAAAAATTTATTCAGTTAGTTGTTTCTTAACTTGTTTTGTTTCTATTTTATTTGATTTTAGTGTGGAATATGTAACGTGTTGAAATTCATTTACAGACACTGTACAACCACTGTACTCATAAAACAATTGTATTTTGTTAACAAATAATTCCAAGGATATATTTTATTATTTGAGTAATAGCATAAGATGCATTGACATAACTTTGTAAAATAAGTTTAGAAGAGGTGTGCCCAGAGAAAGAAGTTTTCTCCTTTCCGCTATCCATACAAAATAAATAAGTACACTGAGTTATACTGTAGGTAAAAGCTTTTATGTATTTGACAACGTTGCAAACGAATCTAAACTTATATACGATTTAAATACCATGCCTGTGATAAAAGTATTGCGAGAATTTTAAGATAAAAATGTTGCGGTACTTTTTCAGACTGTATAGAAATTATTAGTTTTTGATTAACACTCGTGACTCCTAGACCCTCTTCATTTAAACATATTTGTGTACTTTTTTATAGTTTAGGATCTTATCTAGGAATTACGAAATGGCTGCACCTACTTATCCTATTTTATATATTGAAAGTGATACATCTTATAGTATTCGTATTATTTGTTTTTTAATTTTCGTTTGAACATAAACAAATATTGGCATAATTTTATATGTAATATTTACAAAATAATAAAAGTTTAATGTATTTTATATAACTATCCTTGTCATAAACATTGATTTACAGAGCAATATAAACAAGAATAAAATACTTTGTCTCATAGAATTTTGTGAACGTATATACGATATTTTATCGCCAAGTACGAATATACATTGCTTGTGATACGAAAATCAAATCCATGATATCACCGATATCACAGAAATCGCTCCGTGTGCAAAGTGCCTTAAATATATTTAAAAAACGGCAATCAAAATCATACTTGTTACATAGTGATTCTGCAAAATCATTGAATATGGGTAAATCGATAGCATTTTAAAATCTACTACCAATTCTATTGTATGCTTCAATTTTTTTTTAAAATTTAGTCACAGTAAATTAATTAATAAATCCTTGCTTTTCGTTACGTTTTTTAAAATTCTACTTTGAATCATTTGTTACATGGGCCTTTGAAAATGCTCATTTATGGAAATACAGTTAATTGCGGTAGTCACTATATCTACTCCAGTAATAGAACGGATACCACCAGTTACAAGGATATTCGTATATGAACTTAGAAAAGATAAATAGACGCCGGTAAGGACAAGATAACTATTAGGAAATCAAACATATCTGCATCTAAGAGAATTCAATTACGCAGTATAGTAAACATATTAGAATGACGAATCAATGGTGAAAAGAAATGACTCAAACATCCCCTAAGGCCACAAAGAAATTGCCAAAACTTACAAATTCTCAAACGTTTTCAAATCACGAATTAATTTTATTAATGCAAATGATCGAACGAAAATAATTTTCTTCAAAAATCTGTGAATACATTGGAGGTAAATTTAATTGTAAATTTATGGGTACATTTTTTGATTGGGTTGCTATACACAATTATATTTTGGGATTGTTACTTGAAATTAGAATAAAATAATATTTAACTACCTACCATCCTCAATAATGTATTTAGAAATCAAATTACCAGCGTTCTGTTGCTACTCAGACACCAACTAATTAATCTTTATAAAATATGTTTGTGTTTGTTCCAGTAATATGAATAAAAAATTTTCTTGTTTTTCATTTTCGTGTTTGTACGTCAAGATTTGTATAAAAAAAGTGATAATATTTGTTTAAAAAAAAATGAGAAAAAATGGTGCACAAACTTCTTGTTAATATATCAACTTTTAATAACTTTCTATTACTTGTGGAAATTTAATTTCATAAAGCAAAAAGAGAAAATCATTGTCCTTGAAAATAAATATTAGAAAATATTATACGGTTTCACATTATTAAATTGTAAATAATATTGAGATCGTCTTCTAGTTTCTAACTGCAATCAAATTAATAATTAACCGTTTTTCCAGGCAAAGCTTTAATGGCTAATGTTAAACTGTATCATGAATCTAAATCATTAAATTTATCCTTAATCGGATTAAGTTTTCACGAAACATCATTTAAGTAAACATATAAATAGGGAAGAAACAATAAGACAAATTTTCTATTTTATTTATTGAAAATGTAATACAAGAATACCAAACAAAATTCGAAAAAAAAAAAAATTATTCAAAATCATATCAGTTTAAACCTCTTAAAGATTGTTTCGATCTCTGTCTTGCAAATAGAAGTTTTATTCATGATTCAGAAGCAAAAACCGGATTTTCCCAATGAACTTCCCAAAGCAATTTAAACTGAAATTTGGGCTAGTAAATTATTACAGACACTTTTACAGAGAATTTTTTGTTTTTGCAGTGTTATATTTTCAATGAAAAATAATGAAAAATGATGTCTAATGAAATCTATTTACGAATCACATTTTTTTTTTAAACAGATTACTTTTTATATAAAAAGAACTATGCATTATAAAAAAGTTTTCTGATGAATATTTTTGTACAGTCATAATCTCGAATAAAAAGCACAGTTAAATTTATACAGTTAAATTTAAATTTAAATTAATATTTTTGTACAGTTAAATTTAAAATGGAAGTCTTCTTTAGCCTAAAACTCATCGTCCATAAAGTTGAGATGTACTTGAGATAAATAGGGCCTTTCCATCTAATGATTTCCCTACTTTTGTATGAAATAATCTTTTCTATTCAACTTTTTTTTTGAGTTTGTTTGTCAATTTATAAAAATTATCAATTAATACGATTGTTTATAAACAGGAATTTTAAAGAAGGAATTTTAAAATTGTAGATGTGAATTAATGTTTTGCGATATTAAAAATCCAACAAATTTTTTGAAAACTAATGTAATTTATATAACATTTTTATTTACAGTTAAAACATTTGTGCATACTAACATTATTTATCTTAAATTTTGGAGGAAAGTGTATACTACGATAAGACCTCTTATCGTAGTATGTCCCTTATGTATAATCACTTTTGAGATGAGAATTCATGATTTTTATGTAAATCTCCTTCTTTGTTTAATTAAGAATTTTGAACGTTCATATTTTGGCTATTATTTAAGATCTTGAAAAAATGACTTCAAATTCACATTCGTGAAGTAAGGACGCTTCATTGATAAAAAAATGGGTATCTTCCCTATTATTGAATGTACACATTTACTAAAATATAGATTTTTCTCCGAAACGAGTGCACCTATTTGATATAATGTATAAAATGAATTTATAATAATCTATAACATAATAATCTATAACGTTAAGATGACTCCATATTTTAGCAAATACGTTACTTCTAAGGGATTTGCTTTCTCTGATACATTATTAAAGCTGCAAACTTGGTACTTGGTATTTTTTCACATTACTCTGCCATCGTGATTTCATGACGGAAATGCATAATAATGACTCAATTTTCTTAATGCAAAATTTGAGCACTTAATTTAACATTGTAGCACCTAAATAGCACCTTATTTGGAGTATATTTAAATTCAATTTTGAATACTTTGCTCTGTTAGCTTAATTGATGTATTTTTTTCAAACTGATGCATTTTTAGCTCACATTTCTAATCATAATGCAAAAATCCCGTTATCGATTCGATCTATATTTCAAAATGCAGTTATTTGTTACTATATTCCCTTGTGTAATATAAAAAACCAAAATGAGTAATAGCAACCCACACGAAGTTGATAGAATCTCTAAAGATTAAACTACATACATTCACATTCTGAAAAAGTATATGTTTGATTAGCTTAGAAAAAACAACATAAAATAAAATTGTAAATATTCATAAACCATTATGCCTGCAAATTTAATACCGGGATTTAGTATTTATCTGAATTTAAAACTCGGAAAATATAAAAATAAGAATTTAAAATAAATCTAAAAATAATAATAGAATGCAACCCAATACAATTGTGTGAAGCACATTATAAGACACTATACGGAAATAAAGAGATTTTGAATACGAACTACCTTTCAATAAATCTCAAGTGAACCAAATTATTTTAACACTTAAGGAAGGTCCCTTAGCAGTAATAAAAAAAAAACGTAGATACTGACCTGTACTTCATAACATACTAAAAGTTAAGGTCAGTATCTACTTTTAACGAATCATATTAGATAAAACAAAATTTGGGGTACCTTGCCGATCAATTAACAGAGTAATTATAAATCGGCAAGCTATCCAAATTTTTGTTTTGTATAATAATATGTTTCGTTAACAATAACGTACTAAAAATTCGAGTCACAATCTACTAATTTTTTTCTTCTATTGCAGCCCAGGGGCCTTTGCGTCAAACGTTATTGCTCATTACTAAAATATATATCTTTTATTTAATGTTTATATGCCATGCTTTATTAAGGAAAAGTCGTATACAGATTGAAAGGAAATTTTTTTTTTAGTTGTATTCCTGGAAAATGCATTTCCTAAAACCAACAGAGCACATGCATTTTGATTTTATCAGAATATCTCTAATATACAAAAGATATGTGTCCTGACATAAGAAACACCTGTTTATTTTATTATTATTTTATTTGATCCGATCGAAGGATAAATATTGGGATGAACACGATTTTTAAGATATTCCCAGTATCCCACAAGATGCTTTATCACGCCATCATGAAAACGAATTTACGATAATCAAAAATTCAACTGATGTCCACGATGCCAAACTGTCAAATTCTGCAATGAATGGACCGGTATGTGTGATAAACAAACAGTTAAAACTCTGTACACATGCGCACACTTGTTTTGTTAATATAACAGAATTGAATAAACAAGTGGGCTTAATGATAGAGATATTCAAGTAAATATAAATTATTTATTCGAAATAACCTTTATACTTGAACTCACCTAATTTTTTTATTCACAGAAGATAATCATGATGAAAATTTTAAAAAGTACACTAATATCTTATAACCCAGCCAATCCCGAGGGCTCCTAGATATTTTTATAATATTTATTAAGTAAAATAAACAACACATGGCATTAATTTTTCATGTTTGATACTTTCACAAAAATCCAATTATTAAGTTAATTAAAATTTTGCATTTGTTTACAGTAAAAAATTAAATAAAAAAGAAAGGTTGTCATGTATATATAGGTGTATATGAGCGTAATGTTTTATAAGGAGCAAAGAATTATATACCATAGGACTATGTCCAATTTAATTTGTTATTATTATTTATTTATTTGTTTAATGTAAATAAATGTAAAATAAACCGTTTTGTCAGGGAAATAGAAACACTGTGTATAGATTTTAATTTTGTTCATAGACAATAATAAACCCACAATTTTTTGTAATATTCTAAATATTTCAAACGACCAAACAAAACTAATTTTTTAATATGATTATTTTGTTTTAATATGTTATGGTTAATTTTGTATTTAACAACGAACGAGTAAATTTTATTAATTGTTTTGACCCGAAGCTCTTATAGCGGTATGCAAATGGTTTTAATGTAAAACAATATTTTATTATTTAATTTTATCTTTTATGTATCACTGAATATCCAATCAATAAAAAAAAAATGTAATCTAGAAACAAGTATTCTCAATACTATTGCGAATAATAATACAATTCGAAACTTACTAACTCTTACAAGTTCATGCTAAATGGTATTTTCTACCTGATTAAAATGCACGTTATATAACATAATCATAATAATTAAAAACGTAACATATTGATAATATTTAAAAAATTAGCTATTAGTGTTTGGCAGGTCTGGGCAGAACTTCGATATCTATGGAGATACGGTTTTTGAAGAATTTTGGTACTAGAAGTCAAAATAAGACGAAAGTTAAGAATACCAATTTTCGAGTTCTCACCTATTTGTCGATCAAAATCACATGGGAGGTATAATCACAGGTTGTACGTACGGACCAAAAAATGTCAATAACTCGAAAAATAGGCATAAATCTCAAAAATTAGTACTTTTCCTTTTCTTATTTTGACTTCTTTTATCAACATTCATCAAAAATGTATCGCCACGGATATCGAATTTTCCCATAGATTTGTTGAACGTTTGTATAGGTAGAGGAGGTAAACGAGCTAGATGAATTAGATTTTAATGTCTGAGGCCTATAGTAGAGACGAATTAGAGACATGCTGAGCATGATAATCAGAGACTAAGGCACGATACCCGATGGATGAGTAATTAATTCATTTCTCTCAACATATTTCCATGATCTGATGCCTGATAGTTGAAAACTGAAATTAATGATATTGATTACAATATGATAAGTGTCCACTTCGACAGGTAATTGTCGCAGAATTGATTTAATTTAAAAATTAATATTCATTTTTTAGTTCATTTTTTTGAAATTGTTTTCAATTACCCATTTTTTAAATGACTTTTTTAAAATGAAAAAATTATTATTAAATTGCTGTAACTAAAAATAAAAATTGATTTCATATTTCCTCCACGCTAATGTAATACTAAATTTTGCCAATTTTTTTCTATTTTCTTTCTAATTTATGATGAAATTTATTAGAATGAAATGTCATTTTATAGTGATTGATTATTAGACTATGAAACCACAATACATTATGACTAGGACGGGTGTACCCTTTGTACAGGGTGAATTGGTTGATTTGACTTGTTCATAAAATACAAATAAATATTGGGTTTTTATAAAAAGTCCTGCATACTGAGAAATACGTTGAGTTCAACTGGTTTTCGTATAATAGCACTAACCATTGTAAACGTTATTAAGAAATAAACAAAGAGAATCCATGATTACAAAAGATATTAAAAATTTTTCCTCTTTCCTTGATAATTCAATTTCAAATCGAGTACAAAAACAAAAATTTGTGGAGAACTCAAACATTTATAAGAAAATGTTTCAAAACAAAAGTTGTTTGTTTCAAAAAAATAAATAATTTTTGAAGTCAAACTTTTCATTCATCCTTTATAGTTTAAAATTTGGGTTGAAGATCCATTCGACCCGATGTATCTATTTTGATTCTCCCAGAATTTAAACTCACTTTTTATGTTTAGAATATGTTTATGTTTAGAAAATTTCAGCTCAATATATCATTGTATTTTTGTGATTTTGGGTTATCGTGATGATGGACGGACATTCGGAAATAGTATAATTAGGTGTTTCTATGGGCACTTCTATCAAATTTTTAATTGTGCGGTCAATATAAGGTTGCGTTACAAACAATAGACTAAAATTAATATACTCTGACATATTATGTATGTGAAGTATAAATATTATTGCAACAGAATTTAACTACAAACAAAAATATTAAAACAAAAGTTCGTTTGAAAAAAAATTCTCTGGCCCTTCACATGCCTGCCCATAAAATCGTAAAAATAATATATTCTTATTTCAGTCGTCAACTGTTTATATTCGCTGTAATTTCTTCGAAAAACTTCTGGTTATGTTCTGATTTCCTAAAATCTTAGTTTATGTCAATCTATCTTTGGCAACGAGCAAGTAATATTACTTTACCCTTTTATATAATTCATAGGCAAACATTCTGTAAGTATATGATTTAGGATGAAAATCAAATATTCACATTTCTATATTTCGTAAAAGCTTTTGAGACCATTATCAATAATTACAGAATATTAAAAGCTTTTGTATAAAAATAAAATAATTTCGTATGCTGATAATTATCAGTCTAATTAAATTTTGTTTTTCAAATAACTCTAATGTTGTTTCAAACTGGAAAACTTTTACATTTGGTATAACATTTTTGTTAAAAGTTTTATTTTTTTGTGTTTTATTGTCTAAACATAGTTGTTGAAAGCTTCGAGAGCATATGCAAAGTATACACATAGCTATCTAATATAATATAAACTAAGAGCTCTTGGACGGTTTGAATTACGATTTTTCTACAAGTCTATAGATTATTTCATTGATAAATCTTAATATATATATATATATATATATATATATATATATATATATATATATATATATATATATATATATATATATATATATATATATATATATATATATATATATATTTATATAAGTACGGAAACTAAGTTTGGGCAGGAATCAATCCTGCAAGTAATAGCGTTAATATATTTAAGAGATGGCACTTGAGATGAGTCAAATGGGTGAGAGCTAGAAATAAGTTTGAAATAAAAATTTTTAAGTTTACTTAAGTAAGTTTGATGAGTTGTTCCAGCATGAAACCACTTTTCTTTCAATTTTGCTTATTTTCTCCACAGAATATCTAGACGATCCCGAATAATTTTTTACCGTCTAGATCAAGGTTTGCGTTTTGGTTTCTACTTACCATTGAATGCATGTAAGACTTATTCTATACCCACCTATATTCTATTACACAGGCCTACAATGATTTTGGTGCCGCTAAAAGTAAAACTGATTTCAAGTACGTTCGGTACTCTTATAAAAAATTGATACTTACTTTTTTAATGCTACGTGTAGTTTTCGAGATTTCGCAAGCGTAAATAAATTAAAAAGAATTTAATACATTTTTTAATATACAAAAGAACATTTAATTCAAAACATTTAAATACATTTATTTGATTACTCGAAATTTTACAGGTTAGAAGGTCCTCTTTTTACATTTTCTCGGATGGTTGTCTTCAGGACATTCCCGTGTAATACTCCAACAGTAATCTGCCATCATATGCTTATCCCAGCGACCTAGCTATTTATGTTCCATCACCCTTAAATCTTGATGGAAACGTTCCCCTTCTTCACTATACGCTCCAAGATTTTCAGGAAACTTGTCTAAATGATTATCCAGATAGTGTACTTTTATGCTCATATTACATCCAAGATTTTTAAAGGGAATAAGAGCTTTTAAACTAATTCTTTGTAATTTTCGGCCTTCTGATTTCCTAGAAAATTTTTTACAACAGCAACAAAAGATTTTCAAGCCTCTGCTTCTAAATCATTCATTGAATGAATGAAATCGTTGTCTTTCATTAAAAGTCTTAAAAATACTAGCTTTTAATTTTTCATTACTTAAACCGGGAAACTTTCTTGAAAGATATATAAAACACGGACCAGTTTTATACAACGCCTTAACAAATTGCTTCATAAGTCCCAATTTAATGTGTAATGGAGGCAAAATGATCTTATATCTAGAAACTAAAAGTGGGTTTATAATATTTTGTTTGCCAACCGTCATATGTTATTTCTCAACGGCCAATCTTCCTTGATTCAGTGATCTTTTTTTGCCCTGCTGTCTCATAAACATATGAAGCCTGGAAATTAAGTCTTAGCTCTCTATACGGTGTCCCGCTTAAAAGATAGCCGATCAGAATAATAAAAAATCAATAGTTGGATTTAATAGAGCGCGTCAAAGTAAAATATAGTACTTTCAAAAATGATACGCCACCTGCGTCACTGAAAAAATTTACTTACAGAAAGACGGTTACTGAAATTTCCTACGAGCTCTTAAACTAATAATGATTTAATCTAACCGGTAATGTATTATTCTATTACCAACGTAGAAAAACTATATATGAAATTGTAGGTTTACACGCTTCTGAAATTTTTATAAGTCAATTTTTCCAAACAAAACATTATCCGGATTCAGCATATGAAAACTGCACTCACTTCTGATAAAAGGGACTTCCCTTACTTATTGTTCTTCATCCAAAACAGCTATACAAATAATCTCATATTCCTAATCCCTATAGTACAGGAAAATTGCGATAACATTAACGTAAAAGACTTTTAGTATTATACATATTTTATAGAATAATTTCGATATTGTTAAAAAAGACAATTACAATTTTGGAGTGGATTTTTTGACTCTCAAAATATCTTCAACCGAAAACTATATCTTATTTTTTTATAGGTGTGATTCTGTATGTAGAAATTACATACAGCTATTTTCCACTAATTGGATTGTTTTGTATTAATGGATTGTATTATACATTTTTTAATGGAGTCATATTGGAATGTTTAAATATTATAAGGATATTAACAAACTTTTATGATAAGAACTATTATCCCCATAATTATTTTACTATAGGGATTTATTATTAATTGTATGACTATTTTAGATAAAGAGCATTTAAAACATGGTAAGAAGCAGCGTCTGGTCTGAGTGCAGTTTTCTTATGCTTAACCTTTTGTAAAAATATGCTGAGGATTTGCCCACCCTTTGTTCAAGTAATTTGTGCAGTTTTTATTAATTATTAGCATCATTGATTTAAAAATCAATCGATATATGAGATAATTTAATTTAGAAGATAAATATAAAAACTTGAACGAATTATGTAATCTCCATGTGATTGCACAACCGATAATGTTACTAGTTAATTTCGTATATGAATTAATAAGTAAAAGTAGCAATAAAATACTCTAATTAAAATAGTAATTATTTCTTAAAAATTACATATTTGGTAAAATCTTATTTCAACCTTTACTTAAAGGTTTTGATTTATTGAAATTCCTTACTATTCAAATAAAATATTACTGGAAAGTGGTAACAGAAATCACATTTCAATCAATAAACAATTACTTCAATCAATAAACACTATTTTTGGAAGTTAAACGTTTTATAAGGAAATTGTTTGATTATTTTTAAAAGATTAGAAATGAATTTTGTTGAAGTTTAATTCTGGTAATAAAAAAGTTGATTAACATGCTCTATTTATGTGTTTTAAGTACCTTCTTCATACAATCCTGTAACTATCCTTAGATCTCCAGAATATGAGAGTTAATTGTTTAGATACACCACCACATGTTTGAATTGTTTTTAACCATTATCATTCATAAAATACTGAAAATAGTCTATAAAGTTATAAATACATATATAATATGTATTTTAATTAAATATGTGTACATTTGAAGCTAGAATTTCGCTACAATTAAAACATTTGAACAGAAGCTGTTTGTTAAAGGTCATGGATCAACTGGACCCAACAAACATAATGTGCTTATTCACGAACTTGATTATACTTTTATTTATGATAAAAGAAAAATAATTTTGTAAACCATAACGTAGTAGACATGAAAAATAATTGAAAAATTTAATTTCGAAATAATTATTAATTTGTGTTGAGTATTATTTTTAATTTATGCAAATTTATACTTAAAGAAACAAGAAACCTCTCTCCAAAAACTTTATTATTAAATTGAATAAAAGTGAAACAAAAAATAAACGAATTTCATAATTTATTGTTATTTTAACTTTACAATTTACTTTCTTACAGAAACATTTTTTTTTTCGGAAAAATGTGTGTTGAATTACTCCAAACACTTGCATATATTTAATACACTTATTATTGATAGTACTTTGTAACATTTTCACTTTTTTTAATATTCTGTATAGAATCGAATGATACTAAACGTGGAGGATACATTGTCTCGACCGTCTTCAATATGTCACGATTCAACATCTGTTGTTAAGGAACAGAGAACACAGCATGACGATTTTTCAACTTTTTCACATATTGTTATATTTGAAGAAGATGAAAAAAAATAACATTCTGCCTTTAACTGTTTGATAGAAAATAATTTTTTGATAAATTTATGGTATCGTTAAGTTCTGGAATGTTTAAAATTTTATAAGAATATTTTTTATAAAATAATATGTGTGTTTGTTTAACTGTAGTATCGTTTGCCAAATAATTCCTGCCAAATACCATTGTAATATAGTTTCGAACAATATTTTTATGTGATTTTTTTTTCTGTTAGCCGGAAAATCAATATGCAATAATTATTACCATGAATACAAGCTTATTGTTATTTTTTTACAACTCAACAACTTTTGTTATTTTTAACACATTATACCTATTTAACAGGAGTAGAAATGAGGTTTGAACCTCAATAGATAAACGTCTATTAACAAATTTTGATATGTTTGATAAAAACATAACAAATGGTAAACATTGAAAAATATCACAAACATAAGATCTGTAGTTTCAACACCTTAAAGTACCTGTGGTGTTGAGATAGGACTAGTAAGTGGATGGTCCCAGATTCGATCTCCCGCATGAGTGTAATTTTTTTAATGTGTACTATCAATCAATAAAATATAAGTTCCACACGTTAACATCGTCAAATTTACTTCTTCATTTGATTTTTCGCTCAGTACCTCAGATATGATATTATATATTGATTTATATTGTTAATAATCATTAATATTAATTATATTGAAAAACTTTTTCGATTCGTCTAAATTCCAGTTTTAATGAATACATAGCAGAAATTGTTTGTAACTGAACATTACATATTTGTATATTTTAATAATTTTAATTATTATCGCTAGTTCAAATTTGAAAATCAATCATTTTCAGGATATTTAAACAATTAGAAATACCAGTATGTTGATAGAGAAAAAAGTCTACTGTTAGTGGATTAATTTAAACGAGTATTTGACTAGCTAAAGTACCAAGAAAATTCACTGTAGCTGAGGTTTATTTATTCAAGTAATTTAAAAAAATATATAATAAAAATGGTTGAGGTTGCTGCAAGTTACCATTTAATCCTCTAAAAACCATTTAATTTTTATACTCTTAGGCATATATATAATATGTTGGAGTATATAAATGTTAGTCTAAAGTTTCTAACGTTTAAAAAATATAGACAGATAAAAATTGGTGTCATAGAATCTCCTAATAAATCCATTCCCGCATAGGAGGTGTTCATAGAATTTCCTTATCAATCCATTTCCGTTTGTCCGAACGTCCGCCATACTTACGATAACTCAATAACCAAAAGAGATTTGAAATTTTGGTGACGTATTCTAGGTATAAGAAGTGAGTTTAAGTTTATGAGCAATTTCAGTTCATTGAAGAGTTTTGAAATTTTGTGGACGAATTCTGAGTATAAGAAGTGAGTTTAAGTTTATGAGCAATTTCAGTTCATTGAGTCCAATTTGTCTATGATCCACATTTTAAACCATATAAGATAAAAGAAAAATTCAAATAAAAAAAAATAATTTTTGGCAGAGAAACAGCTTTTATTTGAAACTAGATTTGTGACTAAAATGTTTCCCATAATTTCAGTTTAAATTTAGCTAGTAAAGACATAAAATAACAATCCATATTATTATTATATATGTATTTATAGCAGTATAGGCTGAATATTTAGAATATTTTATGTATGTCAATGATTAAAAACAGTCACAAACATTGATACTCACTCATATTTCATGTATTGAAACATTTAACACTGTTGGTTGTCATCTTCACTTCTACATAACATTAAATTTCTAAAATAACCATAATTTAATTTTTAGACAGTTTTCGCTTAGTGTACGTAACTTTTGTGAATGAAATATAAATTTGAAATTTTCTTTTGTTGTATGTATTAAAACGGAAATGGTTTATAATAATAATTCACTTCATCCGAAAGCTATCAATTTTACCTTGATACGCCATTTTCGTATAATTTATAACTCTATATATTCACACATAAAATGCTGAAAATTTTAACGACAATAAATAAAAGACACACGCTAAGTAGACCGTTACGAGATATAATATAAAATAATAAAATAGTTATCTAACACAGCAAAACTCTGTCTCTGACACGGGAACATTGTTGAAAACGTAGTATAATGTTTAAGAAAATTTTTTTTTCTTTATTAAATAGGTACATAAAGATTTATTTTAAAAGAAAAATTTACGAGATTCTATAGTTTAATCATGTCTTAGTTTACACGTTAATGTTGACAGAACATTTTAAAATTGTGTTTCAATCAAAACGAAAAAGCAAACTTATATAGCCTAATAATATTTTTAAACAAGTTAATATAACAACTAACAAATTTAATTGATTAGATACTTGATACAAGATTTAGTATCAATGTTTGAACTATTTTATAATAATATGTATTGTATAAATTTAAATTTTTTGCCCCAATTTCCTAGATCAAATTATTTTGTATTTTAATAAATACGTATTTCAACTACAAAGTAGTCATCATCAGTATAAATTAGCTAGTTGTGTTGATTCTCTGAGTAGATGTTACTCGTTGCTAATTTGGTGATGGTTTGCACAATAAGATTGCATGAAGTGTTATCATCCAGAGATATCTTTTTTTTTCCAGAGAACTAATAGAGTTCCTTATCTATATTAAGTATTATAATTTTTGATTTTAGCCATTATTTCTTATACACACTACGAATGGTGCATGTAAAATTGTAAATACACTTTTGCGATATCTTGTATAATAGAAATGAGAATATTTTAATCTCAGAAACACAACTCATTAAATTAACTACCGCCTCCTTATCATTTCATTGTTGCGTTCTTAATATTTGTTTTAAGATAAAATATACAGCACACAATAATGTACTGTTAATAGATTTCTTATTCATTCAAAATTTATACGCGTAGATGAGACAAAGATATAAGAAGCGTAGAAGAGAGCATAAAAAAACAGAATGACAGGAAAAATTATATACGGGCGATCTGAGATTGGAAAGTGAACTTACCTTCTTATGTTCCAAAGAGACTATTATTTTTTGTATTAAAATATTTATTTTTTCACCTTATTTTGAATAAATATCGAAAAATCACAATAATTTTCAATCAAAAAGTATTGAGGCTATGTGAGGCTATGTGTCACCCTCTTCCACTTCCCGACCTCAGATCGCCCGTAAATTATTTTTCTTTCATTTTTGTTATATTCTCTTCTGTTTTCAATTGGTTTCATCGTATTATAATTTTGCATTTTTAAGAATTATTACTTTAGTCTAATTTTGTTAGAAATGTAAATACTAGATATTGTATATCCGGAACATCTTCACCAAATGAATTTAAATTTGGAATATGAGGTGGAGATCATGTATTATCTATAATACAATTTCATGAAACAATGCACCAAGCAAACTTTAATTATCAAATATACTCAAATTATATTCAAAATGTATGCAATTTGTGTTTTTAACCGACTATAAAAGAGGTGTTTCTCAATTCGACATCGTATATATAGTTTTTTTAATATTTGATCGCGAATAACTTCATCATTTATGAACCAATTTCGATGATTCTTTTTATGTTGGAAATAAAATATCCAAAAGGTGGTACCATGAAAAGAAAACCAGGATCTGATGCCCTTAAAGGACGAGAAGGACAAAAAATATTTTTTAGTGATTAATTTTCATCCAAATGAATTTTTCGTGGTTGTTTACAACTCTCAAAAGTAAAAACTATAAAATTTAAAAAAAAAAATCCGCTTCCAAAAAAATGAACTAAAAGGAAAAAAATCATTTTAAACTAAAAGTTCTATAAATAACTTCATTATGACCAATTCCCTTTCGAAGTTGTAGCCATTCTTATCCTTAGCTATAAAATTGATTGGTTGGCGTTGATTTCGAAAAGTAATTGATCACAAGAAAATTATTTATAGAAGTTTTTAATTTAAATTTTCTTTTTACTTTTTAGTTCATTTTCTTAAGGACGGTTATTTTAAAAAAAAAATTTTATAGATTATTTTTAGTTTTGCTCCCAAACCATATTGCAACAAATTGATTTCGTCTTCAATGTTGGCTTCCAAACTTTCTAAGGCATGGTTTCCTGTATATTCACATATTATTCACATAATTGATTACTCGTGTCGTCCATTTGAAAGTGCATTACTGAGTTCCTGAAGGTATCTGAATTTCTCTTTCTTTACCTCAAAAAAACCTGATTTGTAACTACAATTTTTTTTAAATGTTCTTAATTAAGAAAAGTGCTTACATTCATGACCATACATCGGATATTTAAATAATTCAATTTATTAGTTATTATCTTCATTTAGTTTTTATAATAACATTTATTTTGAATGGATTTGAGTTTTGTATTTCATATATTTTATTAAAATTTATTAAAATGAAATGTATGAATATTATATTACTTATTTATATTCTATCTAAAATTGAATCATTCTAATACTATATTATACATTCTACACGACTAAGTCAACGTTTATCGTAGTTTGTTGAAAAGAAGAGATCTTATTCTATTTAAAGATACCAGTTTTCTCTCCTATTTCTTAAAGTGTTATATCTGATTGAAATTATTTTTCCATCAGATGATCTATGTAGTAACCTTGCTAGGATAGCATCCGTATGTAACTTCTGATTTTCAATCACATCCTTGTTTCAATGATTTAAATTGAACCAGAAAATTTTTTTTTTGAAATTATGAAATGTATCTTTGTTGTATCCTTTATAACGAAAGTAGTCCTTATTTTAATAATTTCGTCATAATTATGTTTTTAAATATATTATTTAAACTAAAATTTTTGTCGAAAATCTGCCTTGCTGTACCATTACTTTTGCTCCTCTAACAAAAAAGATTTTGTGCATTTTGAATGAATTTTTGAACTAATTACACCTTGAGTAATGAATTTTGTGGAAATAATTTATATGACACTATAATTAGAGTAGTTTTCATAAAAACAAAGTAAACGGAAGTTTGTCATTTGGATAGTCCTGTGTAAAATGGGTACGGAATATAAAATTGATGGGTGTTTGTTTATTTCCGTTATCTTGGTCGAATATGGAAATCAATTGGGGAAACGTAATGTAAAAAGAAAATAAAGGATAGAGCATTACAGTGCTTGCGAATGTTTTGTAACATCGGTCATCTCACCTTATTAAGAATGTAAATAAACATTTTATCCTGAAAAAATTACTGGATTTTTCGTAACGAATAATAATTATTTTTATTGATGTATCATTATAAAATATTATTTTTTAGATACATAATTCTTTTTTCAATTTTTATTTCTCTAATATATTAATTTCTTTTTTATAATTTGTATTTCTTTTATTTTCTTTTTTTTTTCATTCATTTGTATTGATTAATTAATTTTTTTTAAATTATAACCTTTAATTTATTTATAACCTTTTACTCAAATTTTTTTTATGTTAAACAATAACATGTTACGTACTTTTCATAAACTCACTCTCATATAAAAAAAACATTCATCATTTAACATATAATTAATTCGTTAATAATTCCTTTCAATACCGTATTTTCCTAGCTTCCTGTTACAATTTAACACTGTTACGACGTTCTGTCCCTTTTCAGGAAATCACACTTATAGATACCGAGCGAAAAGTTATTACACATCAAGAAAAGTAACCAAAATTCTAACAAACTCTTCATTTGAACAGGAGGGTGAAGACAATATTAGCTCGTATCTCAAGCCAAAAGTATTTTTGCATACTTAACTGCTCTTCAACTGGAAAATTTACACTACGCAATTTTTTTATATATTTTGATTATGATGATTATTTTTAGTTACAAAAAATATATATAGCCAAAAATTATTGTTTAAAAAAATTTTCGAGATGAAGTATTATTTGAAATATACACCATCTCTTTGGAAGATTAATTTTTATTATCTTCTTTCTAAAACAATACATAACATCAATAACATAAAAAACTTATTAAATTAAAAAACTTTGAATACTACAAGTAATTCTACAAGCTTTTTCATTCATAATTTGCAGTGCTTTGGTTTGTTCGCAAAACTAAGCACAGAATATTAGTGCTAAAAGTACCAACTAAATTGTTTCATAACATTAAACTAGGACTTGGATGGACTTGAGTGTGCAAAAATAGATCACCTTATTCTGTCAATGGAATTGTGTTAAAAATACCTTAAATAACAATTGGATATAAGAACCAACAGAGTTAATGGTTTAGGTACTCAAAATATGATTTAGTATCAACAAAAGTTTGGTTTGGGATCCAATGGACCGATTTTGCTCACGAACTGAAACTCACCTTGTATGTTTAGAATACGTCACAAAAATTTCACCTCGTTGTCTCTATTTCTTTTTAAGTTATCGAGATGACGGCTAGGAGAGGACGGACAACCAGAAATCGACTAATTAGGTGTTTCGATGAACACTTATATCAAAATTATGTTTGTTGCAGTCAATATTTTCTGGCGTTACAAACTTTAGACTAAAATTAATATACTATGGCAAATTGTGTATATGTCGAGTATAATAAGGAACTGGATTGTTGTCCAGTTTTTTTTAAAACTTCTCCTTCTAAGTTGGCTATACAGTCAAGAAACCAAAAAAACCGCAATTTTATTAGGAAGAAAAAACTTTTGATAAAACGAACAAAAATACTACTCATTACAAACACATCCCTAAAAATTGCTCGTAGAATCTGGATTAACTCCAAAATATCGCAAACACAATTTTTGAAAAAATTTCAAGAATTCGAAAATTTACAGCCAATTAACATACAACACTCAATAAAATAACCCCAAACTATCCATCTAACAAGGAAATTCAAAGAAAATTGGACCAAAACTTGGTCCCACAACATCGAAATCCTTTTTATCTAAATTATTGTACTATTTTTGCACACTCAAGTTCATCCAGGTCCTGGTCTACATCAACATAATTTCGTATGGAGATAATGGACCAGAATTTTCTCATAAATAAGAGTAATGTTGAATTGTTTTATGTCAAAATTAACATATAGCATTTGTAAAAAAAAAAAAACAAGATGTTAGGAAAAAATAAATAATACTTTTTTTTTGTGTGTATATTACGCAATAAATAATACTGAATTTAAAAGTCTTTTATAAAGAAGAAAATCTTTGATAATATCAAATGTACACACCCCCTGTAGCAAAAATAATTTAGTTTAAATGTAGTTTATATTTTAAATTATCCTGTGACGCGAGCGTGCAACACCTAGTGTAAAATAAAGTAAACTGAGTGGCTGCTTAAAACTTCAGCTAACTGTTCAACTATTTCGAAGATAAAACAAATATTTAATTTTCATACAGCTTCAGGCACTGCTAATGGAAAATAAAAATAAAATAGTTTTGCTACTGCTTTAAACATCGGCTGACTGCCTGCAGTGAAAGCCTGTCTGACCAAACAGACAGGCAGATAGACATTGAAGAATTTCCATTTTTGTTTTAAGTACTATATAACATATGCTTTCGTATAAAAAGCTTTTATTGGCCACCCACTGTGAAATTCTTAGAGCCGATTTTGTGAATCCCGAATATTGATATACCTAAATCCAAAGATTGTAGAGACATGTTTGTGTGTGTATGAGCGTGCGTTTTTATGGGTATTCGTCCTTTTTGTCCCAATTATATCGGGAAAAATTTTGATATTAACGAGGAATCACTTTTATTCGACGCGTAATTACGTAAGTTAAAACTGAATTATCACAAAATGAATACAACGATATTCTGTTAGGCGTACACATAAACTAGTGAAAACACAAACAAAAAAATTTTTAAAAAAGAACCTTAAAAAATTTACTAAAAAGTATAAGCTACTTTTAAATTAAAAACTTCGATAAATACAATCATTTCATTGTGACCAATTACCTTTCTCAGTTGACGCCAACCAATCAATTTTGATGATAAAGATAAGATTGGCACCGATTTCGAAAGGTAATTTCTTTGTTGTTTAAAAATTGTTTATTTATTACATTCAGTGTTGTATACAACAACGAAAGATTTCAAATTAAAACTAAAAATTGTTTTGCCGCATCTCTCTTAAGGGACATCAGATCCTGGTTTCCTGAACCTTAAGGAAATATCTCCTTTCCAACAAAAAAAAATCGATTCTCAAATTTCTGAGGTAACAAACTTAAAAAATTATAATTAAAATTAATTAGAAAACTATAGTCGATTTAAGAACTTCCGCCATTTTTGAAGTCGGTTAAAAATACTTTATAAGAAAAAAAAAATTTACTCATGGGGAAGTTCGTCGTGTTCGTCGTCACACTTGTTTAGAAATTACAAACACTTTAATAATAAAGATTATTTAAAACAATCCTTTCTTTTATCTTATTAACGATTTATACTTGGTTAAGAAAACCACTAAATATTATATTAATATTTTAACAACGACGGAAGGTTTACCCCTACTCCCTATCACAAAGCAGTTACTGTATAAAATTGGGTTTTTAATATGTGCTCAAATTAATAAAATTTTATGTTCAATTATATTAAATTTTTTACGAAACAAAGTGTGGATAAAGTATATATCTGTTAATTTAATTTTTTTAAATAAAATCACATCATAAAAATTGAATGTTGTTTCATAGGACTTAGGCTAAAAATGACTAAAAGAATCTATAATTGTAAAAAATAGACTAAAATTTTTCTGTTATTGTAGCACATTTTTTGGCTTCACGAATTTGCCAGATAACTGCATAATATTATTATTGCTCTCAAACAAATACCCATACGTAACTTATTCGTCAGTTGCGGCTGAACGCCGCGCGCACGACAACTGCTTATAATAAATTACGGACCGTGCTACGTTTCATGGAACCGAAATTGCAGCAGCACAAATTTAAGCAGAAAAAGAAATTCTTTACACACTATCCAGTAAATTATAACCGGTAGCGCCCAAATGAGGCCCACATTCAAAATTTCAGACCTAAATAATTTTTCGAAAAAATTTGAAACGTCGGTATAACCTCAATGAAGTAAATTCAAAGGCGCTGTATAACTTTTGATGAATTCATGTTTATATTGGACAATATTCAGAACTGCCTGTCACGATAAATTTGTTAATTTGAATTAAGATTCATATTAATTTATTTTTTTCATTTTTTTATAAGATCTAGTCATCCGGCTAATAAGGAAGAATATAAACATGCACGGCCTTTATTAGTTTACTTGATCTTATCTCGATAGATTAATCTTAAATGGACTCGAAAAACCCAGTAGCGTATAGCAAAGGTAGAACAAGGAGAGCACTTATACCTTTTTGAATCTTTTAAAAGCGAGAGATGTTTGCTTGGAGGTTCTATATTCAATAAAACGAGAGAAAATAATCATGTGACAGAAATGATTCACAGTTATTGCAGTGTCAATTTTACCAAATGTTATCTGAACGCTCTCATTTATTTGCATACAATTAATTTTAAAAAGGCTTCAAGAATTGAAAAATCTATACAATAAGTTTCTCATTGTAAATATTTCAGATTATTATAATGTCCAAGCCATATGCATTAACGACTATGACCATATTTAATATATTTTTGAGAAATTGTCATTTTTTTAGTTTGATTTATCTACTTTCTCTTAGAAACGACAATACTTTTTGAGCATTTTTTTACCAGTCTCGAGAATTATTATTAAAGGAAATACTTAAAAGAAAGTTGTAGAAGCTGTTTTTCCAATTTAAGGATAATTTTAAAGAGTCCTTTTGAAGATAATTTGAAGAAAAGCTACGGTGGTTTAAAAAAGCATAAAAAGAGAGTTTTTTAAAAGTAAAATATTTTCAGAAATATTGTCTTTTAATGTATTTTATAGCCTTTTATTATAAATGAAATTCATAATCTTTTTAGACAGCTTGATTCTATCTCTAAAATCCACAAAATATATCATTTTTAGCAAATTTCAGATAGGTGTGTCTCACAAAGTGCCTTATCTTATTATATATGTAAAGTATAAAATATAAACTTACACCATTTTTTGTGGTTTTATAATTTCAACAAGGTAAAACTTACATGAATTTTATATCACATTTTAAGGAAGGTTTAATTTTTCATAATAATGTTATATTAAACTCAACATCCTTTTCATATTTCATAAATTATTCATAAAAGATTACGACATGCTCAAGTTTATTTTGTAAATATATTAATTATAGATTTCTTGTAAATCATTATATGTGTTCGCATCTTATACAATGTATATATAAAATATTGAAGGCATTATTCATTACATAGTAATCTCACTCAAATAAACCAAAAATTGCATGTTTCTGCTCAAATAGGTAGAAGGGAGATGTAACAATACCACGTAACATTTCACGAGTTTTGTGCAAAAATAAATTTTTGCTGTATATTTGAATTTTTATTTTTTAATTCCTTAAAATTTTTATAAAACTGTAAAATAGCGAAATTTTTAAACTTTCCATACGGAAAAATTACTAAAATAATTTTTTTAAATAATTACATAAACAATTTGTCTATAACAATTACTCGGAATGAAAAATGTAAAAAATTATTTTTGCATATCTTTCAACAATAAGATAATGATATAATCCGAAATATTGAAAAACATTCATACCTTGTATTTTATTGTTTTAATGTAATGTTATTTTCTATTATTTGTTAGTTACTTATAAAATTAATAAATTATTTAAACGTCTCTACTATGATTTAATAAAGTACTTATATAAGAAGGTACTCATTGCAGAAAACAAGAAGAAAAGTCTTGCTTCTGTAATCTGCGTCGAATGAGCTATCTTCCATATTTCTATAACTTTTCTTCTTAATTTTACTTGAGATATTTTACTTGTCGACTAGAGTATAATTTGAAATTTTGTACTTTGCTGTTCCAATACTACAAGTATATACAATTGAAACAAACTTGATCTAAAGCCTGGCTCTAACGACGCTGGTTTGCCCGCTAGATTGCTTACTTGATTTTGTAGCTGGATCCCATTGTCGTATTGAGGGTTATGCTGGCTTCTATGAGATGTTCACTTCACACGATGCTCAATTTCAGCGATTTTTATACTCAGCCGCGATTTTTATACTAGCGGCAGTTGTGAGAATCAAAGCTCACGTAATTATATTTGTTACTTGACAAAAACCCATAGAAAGAAAAATCCACGGATGTAAATGCAAGAATTAATTAATTGAAAAAGACGCTCTATAATTGGTTTACATGAAATGCAAGCCGAGGAAAAAGTAAAGAAAACAGGACAGGAACCTTTGCCAAGTTAATAGAATACGTCTACGTAACAGAGCCAGTAGTGACGTCATTTTCCATCACAGCAGCCATCAAAGCACCTCGTTAGTAATTCAGCGGACGAACCAGCATCATGTGAGCCAGGCTTTATACACAGTGCAGACGGTTTTACAAGATAACGAAAACAAATATTTGTACATACAATTACATTTATATTTCCGTATTTACTATAAATAAATAATCATTTGATTGGTGTAATCTGTTTTCGTCGTTCCAAAACTTTGTTAAAGTGTCCTATGCAATAAGCGTCGCATCCTATTTACTATCCTATATTTTAAGTGAAAATTTATGTTTTCCACTTTTCAATATATATTGTTACAGTCACGGCATTAGTAGAAATGAAAGGAATAAAATATTCACACTTTGGAAATTTTAACTTGTTTATCGTCGCCCTAAATCGTTAACCTGATAGTTTTATTTTGTACTAAAATGCGTATTTGTACAAGGCTACAAAGTCCATGGTATTATCTTACCGTTGATTATAAAATATTTAATTAAAATGAGTGAGAAATGCTTTGCACGAAAAATGAAAATGAATTTGAGTAACGAAATACTGTTAAATCCTCAGTTTTGCACTGGTATTGTTCCCCCACCCAGGTGCCAGTATGCTCGTGTCAAATTTTTCGTGTTTTAGCCTTGTAATGGATAATTTTGAATTATTATTTTGTTTATCATAAAATATACAATTTTCAATCTGAATATTAAGGATTTGGAAGTTTTACGCATTATATTATTTTATTGGGTGAAGTATGAACCCGCCTCCGTTATTTACATTATTTTCCTGAATTTCGTATTATGAGTGTAAAATATGGTACTAATTATACTTTTAAAATGTTCAGCAAAATTTATCTAACCAACGTGATTTTATTAGAAGTAAAATCAATATTAATTTAAAGTCTTACAAATTTTACATTACCAGGCCAAAAAGCAGGATAGTGAAAGAATATAACCAACTTTCTGCAGAGTCAGCCTTGAATAACTGTAGAATGGATGTGTCGTCATTGGATGCAATTATCGTTGAGTCGCATAGAATATGCATAGCCAAGAGCTAAAACGTGTCCTTTATCGAGTCTCTATCCACTCGATATTTATATCAAACCTCTATCCGAGAAATGACACTATCCTAATCGGTCTTTTAAGACACTGGTGCTGGATGGCTTGCAAATATGAGCTATATATGCCATATTATTTACGTTATTAAGTGGATAAGTATATGTGTAAGGATGGCGATTAATATTTACTGCAAATGTACTTTTTTATTATTCCTTCCCTGTTTGTTTTAATAAACAGTCAATGCTTGACTTAAATTTTGATAGGAAAATGGATAGAATCTTCAAACAATTATCTGTAATTTTATATTTTAACTAAAACATAGAATTTGTTTCTCCGATAATAACAACATCATCGAAATTTCGTCGTAAATGATAACATCAAATGATTGTAGAAAATAAACTTGTTTTGTTTGTTTTCATTTATTAGTCATTTTCAATTCCTTTGAGAATGTCGTTTACAAGAAGAATTGTTGGTAGAAAATCCATCAACATAAGAATATATACCATATGTTGGTTGTTTGATAAATTTTGTATTTGCAATATTTTTTTTCGCATAATCAGCGGCAATTTTCTGTTTCGTTTCTTGTTTTCGTCTTCTATGTTTACAATAAATTTAACGGTCTGGTTAATATTGACGCATGAACTAAATTTGATGAAAATAACAAAACTTCCGAGATAAGTAACAACATGGCAAAAAAAAGTGTTATAGTCAAGTTTTTTTTTTTGAACAAAAATGTATATTCAAGAGGTTCTGTTATTTAAATGTTAAATTTAATGAAATTTTCCATTTTTATGCTCGACTTGTAGAAAATATCAGAGAATATATTATTTTTAGTCTTATGACGGATCCAATGAACAATCATGATTAGGTTTGGTAACCCAGAATAAAAGCATATACTGTTGTGCAATTATTATTTTTATTTTGAGCAGTATACTTAAGAAATAAAATTGTTAAAACTACAAGAATGAATTGATCATCCTCTTAAATGATTATTTATTTATAACTACAGTATATCTACGTTGTGCACCATTTAATATAATATATAATTTATCCAAACAAAATAACATTACCATTTTAATGTTATCATAAAAGTTATAAATTATTTAAAAACAAACTCGATAGAATATATCATAACTAAAGTTAGAAACTGTATCGTTTACAGCATAGAAAAATCTTTCCTTTTTTACAATCATTAGAAAGAAAATAAAAATTCCATCAGAAGCAGCTATTTTGTATGTATGTGAAAAAAGAAAACTATTATTATTTGTTTTATTTATGTTACTATGTTTATTAACATTTCATAGTTTATAACATTTTAATTATTAAAATAAATTATTATTTTAATAAAATCGTTCATGAATTTAATATAATAGTAACATTATTCCTAAATTTATATATAAATTTCATCATTTATTTTCCACAATTTCCACAAGTATATATGTCATTACCGAACGTAACATTAGTTTTCAGAATGATCTTGTAACATTTTATACGAATTAATTAAATATAATTTAATATAAATAAGTTTAAAAGTTAATACATACTGTTAATATTTTTTAATAATTTAAAAATTTAAAATTTAATAATGAATGTTTTAAAACATACATTAAAATCGGTTCTGTTTTTTAGTTGCTAAGGTGGAACAAAACTACATATATCCACTTACATAAGTACATAATTACACTGATAAAAATAAAAACTCTCTCTTTAAACTTTACCGTAGTTGAGTAAAAATAATAATCACGTATAATCATGTTTTAATTATACATTAGGCTTTATTAACGATTAGCGGACGTCACGCGATTTCGACCGCATAACCACCGATTCTGTGGGAATACAGAGATAAAGTAGCCAATGTCACCCGGAAATTATGTAGCTTCCCAACGGTGAAATAATTCCCGGGAAAAAAAAATTATGTATATTTATATAAAATTATATAAAATTATATATAATTTGATATAATTTGATATAATTTTATATAAATATATATAGTTTTATATAATTATGTATAATATTTATATATAATTTTATATAATTATGTATAATTATATATAATTATGTATAATTTTATATAAATATATAAATTTATACATAATTATATAAAATATTATCTAATTTTATATAAATATATATAGTTATGTATAATATTTATATATAATTTTATATAATTATGTATAATTTTATATAATTATGTATAATTTTATATAAATATATAAATTTATACATAATTATGCACAAAAATTCACCAACTTTAATAAGTTGACAAATGGATCGTATCTTGTTATAATTTAAACAATAAACATTCTGCGCTTCACTTTAACGTTAGTTGCATTGTGCATAAATTTTTTTCGTTACAAGCAATTATACATACAAAAATACAAATGTTTGATCTTTATAATATTAGTATATATTAAGTTATTAATATATTGATTATGACTACATTATACCGAAACTAAGTATTTATAAGATTATTATTACACCGGTAAAAATAATTGCTCCATTAATTGTCGTCGTAGATCTAATTATTTCACTTTTCGACCATTTTAACGTTTTTTACCTCGAGAGATAATTCCATTGGACACAAATATTACAAATTTTCAATTTCTTTTTTACTTTAAATATCACTAGCAATTACACAAGCAATTAAATAATTTTACAAAAAATATACCAATAATCAATTTAATGGTCGTGTATTGGAAAAAGTTTTTAACAACTGTAGTTATACTGTAAATGGTGGTGTACAGCAAAATAATTATTTTTTAAATACTCTTTAAAAAATTTTAATATTATGAGTTTTAAAAGATTATATGCTGCTCTAGGATAGATATGTTCATTAACTCATCTTTGCAACAAGTAATTTCCGACTTATTGCTTGCAATGTGTCTAAAATATTGGAATGCGGATAGTGTTTGAGCCAAAATCCCAAAAAGTTTATCTTCTATCCCGAAAAAGATCATAAGTAATTTTTTATAGCATAATTTTTAAAAATTCAAAATAATTGTTTGTCATGAATTTCGATTAAACTTTGTTTGTACCGTAATTTTGACACATGAATTACGAATATGAAATGCATCAAACGAATGGATGCTTAGTTTTTGAAATATTGTTTAAAATTGCATCATAAGATCGATAACTATAACTAATTTCAAAAGGTATCTCGAAAACTAGACATAAATGTGTGCTATAATATTTAACGATAGGATTGAAAATCGTAATCCATTTTTTTGATATTAAAAAGTCATAAAATCGTTTAAACATATTATTAGTGTAGAAATTATCCACCAAAATAATTATAACACCGTTTTGTTGTTTCCTATATTTCAATTCTTGCGTGAACCATCAATGACCAGGACATAATTAAATTTACATGAATCAGATTGCACTGTTGTCAATATTGAAGTTTGTTGTTTTGGGTCTATTGCATTTCATTCATCCCCTAATGTATAATATTTTTTTTAATCATTTAGTTCCACAACATTTGTAAATTGTAACATTAAGTAATTTTAAATAGATTTTTTGAATCTTTTTTAAAAATTTTTTTTGTAGCAGATGAAATTCGAATAGTTTAAAACGATAAGGCTACTATACTGCACAATACACGGTTGATGCTTATATATTTTACCAACTCAATTAATTGTACTTGTTTAAATACATACAATATTAGTGTTTCACAACCACAACACCACTTCACACTTATAAATTAATAACTAAAAATAAATTACAATATACGATAGAATGTTGTCGATGCGATTATAAAATGTATTGTTGTGTAAGAATACCCAAAACATAGCAATAGATATTAGATATACTATGTTAGTTAATGACGCGGCCATATTGGTAACACGTTTGGTGGCACAAATTTAACTAGAAACCTCTCTACTCGCGCAAGGAAGTTTTCACTTCAAAAATAAACACAAAAATTATAGCAGGATGAAACCCATAGGAAACGGAAAAAATATAATATTAATGAAAGGATTAATAATTTACGAACTATCTGATATCGGGAAGTGGAAGATGAGTTTTTGAGAGTGAAACATAGTTTATTTTGATTTTCGGCAAAACTATAAATCCTAAAGAAAAAAGTAAAATGGCAAAGTAGTAGGTAATAAAAAGATCTACAACTTTTGTATATACACTTTACCTCAAAATTTTTCTATTGAAAAATAGGATGCCTTTTCAATATTTATTCAAAATAAGATGAAAAATATTTTAAATAAAAAAATTACAGTGTATTTGGATCATAACAAGACAGGTTTTCACCAAATTTCGTGACAATTTTTTTGTAAAATATAGAAATAAAAAGGTTTATTCAAAGTGTTGAAGTTATATCAAAAAAATGTAAATACAAAAGTTGTAGATCTTTTTACTACCTACAACTCTAACTTTTTTGTCCATACGACTTGTAGTTTATCCGAAAATCTTTCCATTTTTGTGTATATTCTGTTCCGCTTCCAATGGATTTCATCGTACTATATTTTTTTTTTTTTCAAATTTATCAATTCTGGCTTATAAACATACCAAAATAAACTAAATGAAAAAGATTCTATAATTATATGATGAAAATAAAATAACATTAGGATGATGAAAATTAAATTAAATTAAAATTTTATTTGATTAAGATCTAATTTGATCTTTACCATGTTGGTATTATATCAGATATACTAAATTACCTATCCTTATTTTATTTGGTATTTTCGTCGGTATTGATATCGACTGTATTCGAAAAAGTATTCAGTAAAAATAAATGATTGAAAACAAATAAAACAAAAATTGGGTTGATTTTCTTCCAATTATTTCGTTTCCATTTTCAAAATGTATTGAATGAGAATGGTATGTTGTGTTGTGTACATGAAGACTTTTAAAATAGAATTAAATAAACAGATAAATAATTATTTAGGTACTTCAAAATATCGGAGAGATATGGCCGATATTCTTTTTATAGGTAAGGCTAGAATTAAATCACGTTTATAAATAAAATCCTACAAATTAATGTCTGGCCAAGTTATTATTATAGTCTTATTGCATTTTCTTCTACAAAAGTTTTGCGTAAGTGAGACCTCTTTTTTTACGAATCCAAGAAATATATTACGTTTTTAAAAAGCTTTTTTTAAATATTGTAAATTTAATTAAAAATTTTCACTTCAATTTTCGGGAAGAACACCAACATTTTTAATTAAAATTATTATAAACATAAAGTGAAATAGATAACTACCATTACCTAGAATTTTCATCCCACGGAAACGTTTTCATATTTTGTATAACGTTTAATCAATATGTACATCTTTTTTGATATTAATCGATTATCTTTTGAGAAAAAAAATCTATCCACTTTGTAAGGACGATAGAATTCCTTATCCTTCAGCCAATTATCGATTCCAAAATATATTTTATAGTCTGTAACTTGTATAAATATTCTTATATATCGTTCGGCTTGTCTATGGTAAGGTTTTTGGTTAAGTATAAATTAGGAATGATTGGCGCCTATGTCCTTTTTTTCTTTTATACGCCACTGTTACAAAGACTAAAATTTAGTCATATTTAGTTTCGAAAAGTCAAATCGACATTATCTAATACAAGAATCTCCATATTTTTTTAACAGCGTAAAGGGTTTAAATAATGAAAAAATAAAAAATAAATTGTACACCCAAATTAATATAATTTCTCCAAATGTGTATTATATTTTTTAATGTGCGTGGGATGACGTGAAATTTTTTAAAGCGATACTGGGGATTACTTCGGGGATTCGTCGAAAATCTATATTGCTTTCTATAGCATTACATATTTTTCTCCCACATTTAGTGCATTTAAATAAATTAATAATTCGAATTAATTTTACTTTAAGTAATAAGTTTTGTTAAAATGTTGAATTTCTCGTGATTTATTTCTGATTATAAGAAATCATCAAAATAACCTAAACATTTTATTTCGCTATTTTTGATTTTTCTAGCATATTTAAGTTATTAGGTCTTCCAATAATGGTTTCGAGTTATCGATATCTTAAACAGTTATCTTATTTTTAAAATTTTATCGGGATTGCAGTCAAAAATTATTATTGATTTTTACAATTTTGTTTCCATTTGAAATAATCGAAAAAATTTAAAACCAATTTTCATTTCCAAATTCTATAAAGCTTCGTTTATTTACTAATTTTTAATAATAAATTCCAAAGATTGTATTTGTAGATTCAAAGTGTAGTTTAGATAGGAAACTGGTCATCTAATTGTAAGTAAATGTATAAACATTTGGAACATTTTTATATATATTTACAATGGTTATGTTTGGCAGAAAAATGCGCTTTGGCATACAAAGGAACTAAATAGTTGTTGGCCAGGATACGTTTGCTAACTTTAATAGTTATTCATAATTGGCAATTAAGCGATCACTATTTTGCTTGCAAACGCTTCCTAAGGGTTTTTTCTACCAAACATAACCAAAGAAAACCTCGAATTCAAGTTTTCAATGCTGATTGATGCTGACATTGAATTTAATTGTTGTAAAGTGTGAAAATCGAATGAAGCGTTAAAAATAGTTTGATTTAAAATGACATTTCTTACTTTGAGTGAAGAAAATCTCTTAAATATGATGTTGAATGTACGCGCCTTGCTTTCCTCCATCGTATACAATCTGAGTGTTAAACAGCTCAAACAAAAGTCACAGAGTGTTCTTAAACCTACGCTCTATCTTCATTAGAACTGGAGATATTTGGATACAAAATTATCACAATATCGCGTATGCATTAGTATTGGAAAAGAGAAACCATATATTTAATCCAATGCTTGATACTTCCCCCTGGACACAAATTCCTTTCACTTAAAATAAAACAATTAGACAAATCGACAGGATAGAACGGCCGGACTGACTCGGCACTGTTTTCATTAATCTTTTTAATAGAAAGATTCTCTTAGCAAACGAAATTTCTATTTTAATAGAATTTTTTACGTAACTGATTTTGTGGTGACCGTATTATATACAAAGCTGTTTTTTTTATTATTCTAACCTTTCAGATTATTAAAACATTTTCAATAAAACACTTCGAATAGAATGGTGATTATCGTGTATTTATTACTTTTATTGATTATATTTGCATTGAATGTAGATACTATAATTTAAATTTATTACAACATAAAAATTCCATAAACAATCACGCAGCAGATGCGTAAGCTAGTTGATTTAATCCAAATTTTTTCGTTGCTATTATTTACTTCCGTTAGATGGATTATTAGTTTCAAAAATAAATTTGATTCTGAAGTATTCGGTAAGAAAATATTTATTTGGATGATTTTCAGAGTTTTGGACATAAGGTACATGATTTTATCGAGTATAGAACAAATAATAGAACATACGAGTTAAAATATTTTAAAATTTTGGATGTAACTTTAACTAATTGCAACACTAAATTTTCTTGATGGATTTGTATTTAAAAATACATAAATACAAAATTATGTAAAATAAATGTCCAACAGTATCTAATTGAATACTCAAATTACAAGTCAAAATTACATGGTTTCCTCTGAGTTTGCTTCAAAAGTATAGTACAACTTCGGAAGTAATATCGAGGGAAGTAAGAATTGGATCAATGTTGGACAAGTTTACCTTACTTCAAATAGTTTTCTAGATCTTATGTAGCCTCTTTTTCAAAATTACGGCCACGTTTTCAAGGTTGAAAGCCCAAAACTCAAAAAGTATTGAAAAACTCTAATTTGTAGATTAAATGAAAATATTAGGACCATGCATCCTGTAAGATTTTCTGATCTGAAATTCTGATAAGAAAATCTGATGGTCAAAGTATACCATCGGAATGTCCTATAAGAAATTCTTATAAGAAAATCTGATCATACATCGAACAAAATTCCTTAACAAGAGTTAATCATCGGGTATCATCGAATATGTACAACAAACCACAATGAACCATATGAACCTTCAATTATTTTAAAAATATTCATTAGTTTTTAAACTAATAGATGGCCTACGTCTGACAACATCGTAAGATTACCTTATCAGAAATTCTGATGCAACATCTAGCAGCATTATATATAGTATTATAGATGCTACTTCTGACAGTACCTACGCACAGACCATCAGATTTTCTGATCAGAAATTCTAATTGGAAAATTTGATGGTTTGCACTGGGCCATATGAGAAAATTTAACTTTACCAACATGCAAAGCGCTAGTTTTATTTATCGTTGTATTAGTAAATTTGTTTCTCTTATGGTTTGTTTACTCAACCACCCACAAATCCCCCCTACCCACATACCCACACTCATACACAAAAAACACCCACAAGCACAGATTAATATTCCTAAAGGCACAATACTAAACGAAAATCCTGTGAATTCCATAATTACAAAGAAAAAGACATTTTGTGTTTAGTTTTATTATTTTATAGTTACGAATTGGTTGGTTTACTCGTTTTCATAACCAGGAAAGTCAATTCTGATAAAATGTTAACACGAACAATTCGAAAACAAAACAAAAATCGTTTTATTTCATTTTAATATATAAAAATGAACAATACAATTTTTTAAGAAAAAAAGTTGAAACGACTTCAAATAATTGCATTAAATCATTTTAAAATTGCTCTCAAGGAAATTAAATGAAAAAAATATATGTATATTTTACTTTTTAGTACGTAAAGTTTTTGAAGTGGATTCAATTAATTTATTACTTATGAGTAACAACGGCAAAAATTGGTCTTTAAACTAAAATATAATCAATAAAATTTGTCTTGCCACATCAATTAATTTTTAAGAATCCAACAACCTAGAAGGTTGGTTTCTTGTAATGATTTATACGAGGAAATACGTAAATGAATACAGAATTAAGAACTTCTACTTTTTTGGGAGTAGGTTAATAAATATGAACAAAAATACATAACATTTATTGTAGGTAAAGAAAACTTGTAGGTTTTATGAGACGGAACTTCTATAAAAGAGATATTTGTAGATATTGTGTTGTCCGCTCTGATTTCCTCTTATAATTCCGCATTCTTAAGCACTTAAGGCTATGGTCCGTGTATTTGTCAATATTTGTTGACATTATTAAATAAAACTACACTTTCAAAATAAATGTGCTTAGATAAATAATATTTCTGACAAATACTAAAACAATTCTAGGGATGACAAATTTTTGTTTCCGGTAGAGACAAATATTTAGAAGGTAAACATTTTTCGGTAAACTTTAAATAAAAATATATCTGAAAAAAATCGTAGTAAAAATTTACCAATCCAACAAGTCACGTTAGAGTAATTAAATTTTAGAGTATTTAAAAATAGTAAGTACTTACCCTGACCACCAGTTAGCTGTCCAATGTCAGTAATTAAGATGATTGCCAGTAGTTACCAAGATGTGGCCACAGTTGTTAAATATCGACAAATAACATAATAGGCATTTGTAATATTTGATAAAACGAGATGCAATAGTGAATTAGAAAACTGATTCTCAGTTAGTTGTTACATTTATATATCTATACAGGATTTATATATTAATATATCCATACATATAAAATCAATTATAAATCGCGTAATATTAATTCATTATTGCATCCGTTTTATCAAACAGACCATTTTTTACCGTTACTGAACAACTATAGCCATCTCTTAGTCATTATTGGTAATCTCATTAATAACCGATTTTGAACAGCTATAGCTAACCGATAGTCAGAGTTTAATTCAAAATTGCTATGTTATTCATTTGTTTAAAGTCGGTTAAAAATTAGTGTTTTAATAATTGTTTTCTAACAAACATAATACAAAACCAGAAATGGATTCCCTTGTGGATTTATTTGTATCTTAATTGAATTACAACTCATGGTATACACAGATTAGATATACATCCTGTTAACTATAGGGTAAACTGTCTAACAGTGTACCAATTTTTACTTGCATTGATATTACTTCCGAAGTTATTAAACTATACTTAAGAAAAACATTCTCATTGGAAACCATGTAATTTTTACTTGCAATTTGTGTATATAATTTGACATTAATTATCTATTTTTGTAAGTTATTTGTCATTATTTAGAAGCGGATCGGAATGGTTCACTGTGAACTGGTAGATGGATCCAGTGAACCACCTTTTATCATATAATAGTATCATATAATAGTATCTTTTATCATATAATTCTTTAAATGTTTTTGGGCAATACCTCAACAGGAAGGCGTGATTGTTCCACGTACGAATAATAACACATATAACGTTTCGAGCTCACTTTTTGTCGTTTCTCAAAACATCTGAATCCTTTGGTGATAAGACTTCTTATAACTTCTAAACAGAGAGTAATTGCATGGCGATTTACCTATTATAATATATATTCTCTAATAAAGCCTGTTTCTTAAAGAGAGATGTAGATATTTGGCACTTATACTTTCCAGTACTTATATTTCGGGTTCAAAATTTTGAGATTTTTTAAATTGACTATTTTCGCCTGAAAAGCTACTTTTTACACTATATTCTTGTTCTTACGAATTAACGAGATTTTTTTATCAACTTAAACGCTTGTGTAACCTCAGTCTATATTTATATAAGGATTCTTCTTCATTTTGCAGCTTGTATAATTTTCTCCACTACTTAATAAGTTGGAGAGCTGTTGCTATGTTCTCAGGAGTATGTATACTCTGTAATTCTTGTTTATGGTTGCATTGATTATTATTATATTGAGGCATTGATTATTTTACGGTTACAAATCAACACAAAATTTTATTTACCTTGGTTAAATGCCTGTTATTAATTTTGAACACTGTTTAAAAAATAATTTGACATTAAACTATATTATTAGTTTGACTTGAATACCCAACAAATTTTTTTTTTTTTTGAAATGCATATTTATTGGCTTATCGATCAAATAACCACTGGTGCACTACGCGTTAGATAAATGCTTTTCAATTATTGTGTATGTTTTGTTATTACTATGGATAGTTTAATGGTAGATAATTCAAGTTCAATATGGGGCGTGATTCACTGTTGGACAGTTTACTCTACATATACGTAAAGTTAATGTGTGTATACTAATATGTTAAGTGATGATAAGTGAAGTTTAGTCATTCATTTTACTGTAACATTTTTGAAAACAATGGAGGAAGCCATGTCTGTGAGTAAATTTTAGGTTGGTTTTATAGATTAGTGAATCGAGATTACAGTTCTCTATTTATAAACCAATCACGTACATAAAATAATCTTTGTTCGAATTTATTTACTATAATAAGGATACCTGGGAAATTATTGTAGATTGAATAATTTATTTTCTTTGGTGTACAGAGAATTGGGTTTTAGTTAACTTTCTTTCACAAACGGTCAACACCATTTTATATCATTATAATTTCGAATTATACATTTTCGTTCTGTGTTTAAGCTTTTGTGTCAACGTTAATACGATATGAGTTAGGATATATTTGTAACGGCTGAAAATAATGTTATTCAAAATATAAGGTTCGTCACTTCGTCTGAACCGTGGCACAGAAGGTAAATTCAAATATGAAAAATTTGGATGAGACAAACAACGATTTTTTCATAAATAGTTGAGTTTTGCCACATAGATAAAATAATACACTACTTGATTAATACTTACCACTGCAAAATAAAAATAGATGTATTCCGTATGGAAAATATGCAGCAAGGAAGTTGAAGAGGCTTCCCACACCGTTCAAAATCCCTATTATGATCAATTCGATTGCCATAGAAATAGTGAAGGGAGGAGGTGTTAATACACAAGAAATAATTACCAATTTCAATTAACATTATCTATATGTTTAAAAGTATATATTCTTGGTTTTTTCAAAGTATTATTTTCTAATTATATTTACGGTATATGTGGACATTTTAGACCTCTATGGGAAACTTTCAATTCGTATTAGTCGATTTGTGAGTCTGTGAGTCTGTAAAATTCATTAACGCGACACACATAACTTGAATACTACTTATCGAATATTTAAAAAAATTTTGGTAAGCATTAAATGGAGGTATTCGTGATGACTCAATTTTAGAAATATATCATCTATTATTTACCGTTTCAGAGATATAGCACCGGAAATTTCACATTTTCACTTTAATGCTGATATATCTTGAACCGTTCATCCGTTTTTAATAAAACTTTATATCTATAGATACTAAAAAAATAATAAAAGACGAAACTTTTTATACCTATTTCAAAACATTAAATAAAAGGTAGTTGTGTTTTGTTGAGTTATTTATTAGAATTAAATTATTTTACTTATCTAAAACATTCTTTTTAAACTGATAATTTTATAAAATACACTATAAAATTAGTGTATTTTATAATTTTAAGTAAGCGTGGAAGTTTTATGTTGTCGCTTTTTTTGTTTATTTGTGTTTTTGATAAAGGTATAAAGTAGTTTAAATGGTGCAAATATCGATTATTCTAGAAATTTTGTATTAAGCAAAATCGAAAATCGGAACAAATAAACAATTAAAATATATAATCAGGTAACAAAGAATGTTATGACATACAAATGTAGAAATTATTTTTTAAGACCATATTCAAATTGCATGTGAGTTATCTGGATACTAAGAGTAAAATCGCAAAAAAAGTCCACATGTTTATAAAATTAATATAGATTATAATATACCAAAAATACTATTTATATATAATCTATTACGTAATATGTATAATTTCATAGTATTAGGGTTGCTTAGTCAAAATTTTGAAAATTCTGGAGATTGGAGTAAATCTGGAGATTACTGTTTCCAAACAGCATACGTATGCGCATGCATGAGCATGCAAGATAGTAATGTTCATTGATATTTTCAATGGCTCTGCTAGCTCAAACTATAATCTAGGTGAAATCTAAATATAGTAATTGTATAAGTTTTTGCATCAATAAAAATAAGCATTATCGCGAGCAAAAATAAAATTTTGTTTATTTCTTTTTTTTATAATTAATATTAAAACATCTGAAGATTTGTTTAAATAGTTTGGAGTCAGACGAAAACATTATTTTTCTGGAACAAGGTGAAATGTGGAGAGTTGGAAAACCTACGTAATAAATAAGTTCTTTTTTTTTTTAATAATTATCAATCTACTATATTTACTGATAATTAATGGCATCATTTTAGCATAAACACATTATTGAAAAGAAAATTGTATTCAAATTATAAATAAACATATAAACGGATTTTACTTATTATTTTTGTACAATAATACTTCAAATAATTTTAAATGTTTCTACGATGATTTATCCACATTAACATAATTCTATTAATAAACTGCGTTCCAAGGATTGCTCTTTTGATGTAAAGTACTTGAAAATTATAAACAGAAGATTTGAGGGGATTCCTTGAGTGATCAAAGAAATAATTATTTCAATAGGAGATATATTTAACATTGTGCTAATTGTGAGAACGATAGCAACAAAATAAATAGAGAAAATGAAAAATTACTTTTAACTGATCGCATAAGAAGAAGGATACAAATTTATCATATATGTATATACCGATTGTCCACAGAATCATTTTTCAAAGCACAAAAAGGCGACGCCAAAATGTATTAATTCAGTTAACAGCATAGTGTTATTTTTATTTTTATTTTTTTAATTTAAGAGAGAGGGGTTTGTGTATTATAATGCGTTGAATGTTCTATAAGTGTATGTTTATATTGTATAATCAACACATAATACACATACATACTACAATATTATAATTTTTTATAAGATTCAACATTGGTGGTGTGGATTTAATACTTCTTATTGACAAAAATGATAATTTTATAGTATGTGTTGATTCTATAGTATTGCAAGAGTTTATAGTTATATGCATTTAAATATTGATTTTCCCCTTTTTCCTAATGAAAATGATTAGGTGGACAATCGGTATAAAAAATATATAAGTATATTTATTTATACATATTTCGTAATGTTTTTCCTATTTGGTTTAGTTATGTTTAAAATTAAACTCATGACATTGTGAGGCTAAGTTGAAGTCTTAAATATCTGAAAAGTTACTACAAATTTGTAATAATTGAATATAACACAAATGAGACATTTCTGAGCTAAATTTTAAAAATTATTCAAGAAGTAAAAAAACATTTTTTAAATATGTTAAAACCAAATTTAATATTTATTTTTAGTTAAGCTCAGTAAAAACGCTGCATATTGTGGTTCTGGATGAGAAAGGATGTGGAAATTATCGTCATAAACATTCAATTTGAGGGTGTCCTGCAAGCCTTAGAAGTTGCACGGAAGCAAAACCTCCTAAATTTAATCCACTTGAGTGAACATCGAAGAGCTATATGGTCTTGCTGGAATATAGTTCAACAATATGCGCACACCATGGAGACATTAATATTGAACATTTAACCGGACAGAGGGAGTACCATGAGCAGCCCTTGTAACCGAGCACACAGGTATGGCAATATCTTTGATTTGTGCTGTAGTGCTATTTTCGTTTGTGATAAAACTTGTAATATTTGACACTTATAAGTTTGTTTTTAATCTGATTTTTCTAATATGAATTGTTCTTAAATGTGTAGTCTGAATTTTAACTTTGTTTTTATTTGCTTTTAACCTTTACTTAAAACATTTTATCATATACTACACTTTGTTTGATTAAGTTGTAATAGAGTAAGTCCGGGGGAGATGGCGTATGGGAGAGATGGCCAGTCCTAATATTTTCCGAACCAATAGTTTGCAATATTTTATGATTAGTTCATTTTTATTGACGTAAGCTACTAGCAGTACGTGTAAAGTGATTTAGAGATTAGTGGGTAAACACCGGGTTAATGGATTTTCCAAAAGATAAATTAAGAACCAAAATAGACAATTAAAAAAGAAAATGAGAAAATATAGACACACCTCAGGAGTCATCGCCAGCCAAGATCGAAAATTTCTTTTTAATTGTTTTTATCTTAGATTTTTTTTGATTACTTGTTATTTTATAGTTAAATGATTAAAAATTGAATTAATTTAAATATTTTGTAATCTAAAACACCATTAGTTTAATTTTTGAAGCGTCTCCAAAATACTACTGCCATTTACCCTATATATAAAATCATATATACTTTTGTATATTTAAGATTATAAAAATAAAATACATGTATCCATCTCTTGTGTTTATTTCATTTATGGTTAAATATCATAATTGATGACATGATATATTATTAGCCCAGTAACAACACAGCCCAGCAACATAGAGATTATATTGCGCATAATATTCTTATGTGTATTAGTTAATGTATTACCTTTGGTTGCTTGTTTTGATGTTACATATATCTTCCGGTAGTTATATATATTTTCATTGTGTAACATGTGAAAATGAGTAGGATTTTTATAACAACATATTTATGATAAATTTTTTTTGTTTCATTAATCAAACATAATGAATATAGAGACTGTTCATTTAATAGAGTTCATTGAATATGTTCTTTTCCTTGTTACATCGACTTTATCGAAAGTAACTACTCGCTTTATTTCTTAGAACATTCGATAAAATCAAAGTTTTGTTTATAAATTTTAGCTTATGGCTATTTATACTACATATTATGAAAAACAAAAATATATACTTGCTTAAATATTATTCTTAATAATTATATATATATATGTTAAAGGAAAAATCATTTATTAGCAGGGGTTGACTCTTTCTAGCCAAAGTAAACTATTACTAAAAACATTAGTAACGGTTGATGTACTTTGCAACTCAAAATGCTACAATACTTTTAACATTATTAATGAAATTATTAGTTATTTTATTATATAGTAATTTTTATTAGTAAATTTTTTATTTTTTTTTTAACTTTTCTATGCCTACGTATGAGAATAATGAAGTTTTCTATGTAAACAAATTAATAAAGGTGTTTGGTTTCTTATTTTGATAGATATTCGTTCAAAAGTCAACTATTACCACCTCAAGTGATAGTATACTTTACGTAGCTATAGGCCACTCTAACTAATATATATCAAATTTAAATAATTTTCGATTTAATTTTTTCTGTAACAAAAACACTGTTATAACATTGGATTTGTTTATTTGTCGAGGATTATTTTTCATATTTTGGCCACTGGACTTAATTAGATTTTAGACAACACATATAAGCAGAATACGTTATAAAAATTTCAGCTCGCTATCTCTTTTTCGTTATGAGTTACCGTAATGACGGACGAACGGATAACCGGAAATTGACTAATAAGGTGTTTCTATGAACCTCTATTCCAAATTTTGTTTGTGGGGTCAATATTCCCTAGAGTTACAAAATTAAGATTAAAATTAATATACTCTGACAAATAAAGTATGTCGAATATAAAAAAACTGGAAATTAGCTAAATATTCTTATATAAATATTCGTCTTATTATTTACACATTATATATATATATATATATATAAATAAATATATATATATATATATATATATATATATATATATATATATATATAAATAAATATATATATAAATTTAAGCTGATACGTGTGTATGGTAAATAATGGCCGAATTTGAATATAACCTTTTTCAATATTTCAAGTTCGTTACACTTTATTATTATTAAACTATATACAACTTCCTATTAAAAACTTTTTATTAAGTTTATTACAAAACATATTCTAAATTAAATTTTTGATATGTTATATATCCTTTTAAATTATATAGTAGGCAAAACAACAATATAATAATATATTTATGTAAATAAATCAAAACTAATTTTTCCTCAATTACAAAGGCTGGTTTATTTTTAGAATGCGGAAAATTCAAAAGAGTTTACTGACCTTCTATTAAGTATTGACAAATTATCATGGTAACACTCAAACCGCAACAACAAGCCCTGAAATTTGTATTCAAAATCATGTTTCCTAACAGCCAAACTGAAAGAGTACTTTAAAGTTTAATCGATAAATATCGTACAATATTATGGCAACTCATTGCAACAAAAACCAGACAATCAACTATACACATGAAAATATCGGTGTTGTAAGAAATAGTGTTTATACAAATTTGACTATTCGTTGACGCTAGAGTAAATTTAAAGAGGAACCACAACCACAATTCCTTTAACCTAGACCTTTATGTCCCCTTTATCCTCTTTTAGAATACTCCATAACCTGAATGCAAAGATGGCCTTCTAGCACAAGGTGGCAATAGTATTGTTATTATGCTGTAGCTGGTTCCTTCGTTCTAAGCGTGAGCAGTGTGATCAATTAATCGTCCCATTTTTTTAAAATTATAATTCATCACACTACCGCTGCCTGGATCCGAACCTGCAACATCCAATCTCAGTAGTCAAATGAAGATATTAGTGCCTTTACTCACTTGGCCAATGAGCCAGTTAATCCACTATTTGTTAACTTACTTGCTCACTGAGCCGGTCGATGTTTATGAATTGGATTGTGTCTATGGAATGTATTGGAAATTTTACATGAAGATCTAGGTCAATACCCACACAAGATTCAATTGGTTCAAGAACTACAGCCACTTTACCATAATGAGCTGTAGTCTGTTTGCTGATTCGGCCTTAAAACAATTTAAAGCAGATCCACTTTTTTATTCAAAATATTTTTAATTGAACGATAACGTAAACAAACAAAATTGCTATATGGAAATCCTCCAAGAAATTCTGCAATTCTCTTGACATTCTGAAAATTTTATTCTCAAAAAGTGTTGAGGTTCCAACAAAATGATGCTAGACCTCAAACTACTCCCGCAACAATTCATCTATGGAAAGAAAAATTTGGTGATAAAATAATCACGGGATATGATCCAATTAATGGGATCATACAACATAACATCACTGTATTATTTGTTTAGGAGTTATGTAAGGTCATGGGTTTATGTTGATAAATCAGAAACCACAGGGGCTATGGAACCCAATATAGCCAGTGTTATTGATAAAAAATGCCAAAATTACTCGAAAAAACGGTATAAAATTGGTCTGCTCGAATGTGGATGATGTAAGCTAGTCGTGGTGCTCATCAATCAATTCTCTTCCAATTAAATAGAAATTTGCATTCAATCTTAATTTAAATGTGTTATATTTTATAAAACTTCTATCATTCTAAACAAACAGCCTTTATATTTCAAACAAAGGTTACATGCATAGATATTATAAAATTGTTATTACATTTTATCTTACACTCCTTTTAATTCATTATAAACTTCAAGCCGAACAATAAGGTTTATTAATTAATTCTAGTTTCCCGGTAAATATTTTAGGTCTATTTGGTTGACGAAATATAAGAAAATATCGTTTATCCACTTAGAACTAGGATTTGGACATAAAAGTATCGATGTCAAATCATCTATAACCGATCGATGGCTATTAGTGTCATTATTAAAAGAAAGTTAATAGAAGAGGGATATGTCGGGCATTTGCCTTGTCTTTTGCCTTCAACTCAGACAGTATCGGTGTCGTAGCTGGGATTTAAGCGCTCGTTTGTTCGATGTTACTGATTTTTTCAATTTGACTCCTTCGAAAATATCAACAAGAAAATTTTTTTTTCCCAATACCGATTCCCTAAATTTAAAAAATTACTACTTACAAAATATTTCATTGTTTTTGATATTTCGTCCCAAATATTTTATAAAAAATGTGTAATTTTTCTACATTTTAGAGTATTTATCCTAGATCAAGTCAAAACAGCGAACAAGTTTTTAGAGATTTTTGATTTATTTAATGACTATTAAAATTCCAAATACCGAACAAAATTACAAATTATTCTGTAAGACCAATTTTTTTATTTACAATTATTATCTCAACTTTTTTTTTTCTGCATGTATTTTTACTATCTAAGCCATTCCTTACTACACCAGTGTAGGGCACTTATTGCTTTAATATAGGATCGAAATCCAAAGGTGGTGGGTAAAATAACAATAAGATAGTTAATAAACTGAAATGTTTAAACAAATTTTGCTTTGGTAGATTACTTTTTTTTATTGAAAAACTGCTGTTTTATATATCATACAATTTTTTCAATGTACAACAAATTTAAAACTTTTTGTTACTTTTATGATTTACTGTACTATAAATATTAAAAAATGATTTTTTATTTTTTTGGTTTTTTTTTGTTAATATACGAACAATTGAAAACTATTGTATAATGATTATATGAAAAATTCTAAAGTTGTTAAATGTCAAATGTGGCTAGGATATGCGTAGAGGGATATTCGATATGCTCCAATTATCATAAGCCAACGTAAAAGCATTGTGCTAGAACAGTATTATCATATTCACTGTTGCGCTTCAATGTATTACCAATGTAATCTAGTGACTTTCATAAACTTGATCAGAAAACAAATAAATATTACTAATAATGTTAATTGTAACTTTTTATACTCGACATCTATTATATGTCAGAGTATATTCATTTTATTCTAAAGTTTGTAACGCTACTTAATATTGACAGCACAAACATAATTTTGGTGTAGATCTTTATAGAAACACCTAGTTAATCCATTTCCGTCCGTCCGTTCATCTGTCATCACGATAACAAAAAACCAAAAAGAGATAACGTGCTGAAATTTTTGGTGACGTATTCTTTACATAAAAAGTGAGTTTATGTTCGAGAATGAGCAAAATCAGTCCATTGGTTCCAATCGATTCTTAAACGAACTTGTAAAGTGTAAAAGATAGAAGAAACGTTCAAATACAAAAAATGTTAATGTATTTTGAAACAATGTTTGATTGAAATAATTTGTTTAGGAGATGTTTGAGTCCACCACAATTTTAGCTCAAATTTTGCTGATAAACACATATTTTTTTAGTTAGGTAATAAGTTTAGGTAATAACAATACATAATATTACATGTAAACAAACATAACTGTAAATATTTATAGTATTTTATGAATTTTAATTAAAAATAGCCCAATCAAAGAAATTCAATCATTTTAGCGTCTTAACAAATGAACTCTGTTAGTTGCTATTGTCTTCACTTGTTTTATTAATTATTATTGAATTTATTTTTATATTGAACACTTTAAATATTTAGTTCATGCAGTTATGAAAACTTTGTTAAATAACAATAAGTATTATATTAATGTATTAACATAATATTACATGTAAACAAACATAACTGTAAATATTTATAGTATTTTATGAATTTTAATTAAAAATAGCCCAATCAAAAACTGTAAATATTTATAGTATTTTATGAATTTTAATTAAAAATAGCCCAATCAAAGAAATTCAATCATTTTAGCGTCTTAACAAATGAACTCTGTTAGTTGCTATTGTCTTCACTTGTTTTATTAATTATTATTGAATTTATTTTTATATTGAACACTTTAAATATTTAGTTCATGCAGTTATGAAAACTTTGTTATATAACAATAAGTATTATATTAATGTATTTATGCGTTAATTAACATAATTTGAATTGAAATTTTGATGAATCTAGTTAGAAAAGTTAGAAAAAATGTTGTTGGTTCAAATGAAAATATATTCAAATAAAGTGTGATCGAAACAAACATTGTTTGCATTTGATTTCGTTTTTTCCCTATTGAAATTCCTAATCGATTCCAATGCTTCCAATCAGTTACTTTTCTGAGACAAAATTACTCACAATTTACCATCAAAATCTGTTTTAAAATTCCAAAGGATTTTTTAAAATAATTTTATTAAGCTTCATATCGCCTAAAATCAAGTTGAAAGGACTATAGTTTTCGTAGCCATTTCAAATGGGATCTTTAAATTAAATCATTAAACAGAATGACTTTTGTAATATTTAAGTCAAAATGATCGTCAATAATCAAAAAGCAAAGAATGAAGTTTTTGGGCCAATTATTAAAACACCATAATAAAAAAATCTTTAAGTTGGTATTTTATAAATTTTCATATATATTTTTTTAATTTAATTTTTATCTATTATATGTATTTAATAATTGGGTGACTAAGCGTTTATAGCTTTTTATATTCCATTTCGATGTAATATCTCTATTTAAATGGACTAATAAACATTTATTTTTATGACAATTTTTAATTATGAAATCATAAAAATTTGTATTCAATATATTAAGAGAAATGTTTTGTTTAATTTTTTTTTTAAAGCTATTTATTTAAATTATTGTTTTATGATGTTTTACGACTAATATTTTATTTCTACCCTTTGTAAACCAGACGATGATTAGATATTCATTTTATTTAAAAAAAAAAGACAAGTGACGAAAATAACTAATAGTGTTAATTGTTTAAATACCCATATGAAGAGATAATAAACTTAGTATAAAATGTTAAAAAATAAACTCGATTTTATTATGTATTATATTTATATAAGTAGGTTTTATTAGGAATTGTTTCAAATCAAAACAGTTTACGAAAAAAGTTTCAAACAAAAGTTGGTTGGATTTTTCTTTAAATTTTACTTCTAAAATTTACGTTTTATGAATATCATCAACGGACCTAATCAACCTAGTAATTGGTTCGTTCGGGAACTTAAACTCATTGTTAACGTTATTATACATCAGGAAAATTTCAGCTCTCTTAGGTGATTCTATGAATAATAATACCAAAATTTTGTTAGAGACTTCGATATTTGATAGTATTACAAAGTTTTGACTAAAACTTTTAAACTCGGGCGTATTCTAAATATGTCAAACATTATTAAAAATTTTAATATGTTCTAAAACTGTGTGCTTATTGTTAAATTTTGATCTGATTCGATTAAAATTAAAAACTTTTGGTCAAAAAAGAGAAGAAATAAATTCGCAACAGCATTTTGAAATAAAAAGTACTAAGCTTTTATTTTATACATGGTAACAATGTTAATAATTATAAATCAATACTTCAACCACGTTAATATTCTATCAGATGTTATGTATTAAAACAATTAATTTTATTAGTTGTTATTCTATTTATAGCTGTATATTGCTGCAAAACGGACCTAAATTTTTCAACATAGATGTGAAGAAAAAATTTCGTTAATTTTTCAACTCATCATGCGTTAAATAATTTTTAACAAACAGAGCAATTCCGCAAAACCAGCAGACTGAAAAATCAGTCTCTCTTTAAAAGCAAAAGGCCAAGATTAATCCAAAACCATTATAGATTGCCCCAATATTCGATTGATATCCATATGTATCAGTTTGTAAAAATATGAATGTTAATATTCTAAGCTTAGTAATTTTTTTTAAAGAAAGCTAGAAGACTCTATAAGCTGTTTTGGCAAAGCAAAATTAACAAAATTTAAAAAGTTTCGATCAAAAGTAAAAACTAAATTTGCAACTGTTTTTTTTGGATTAAATGCCTTTAGAATCGATATTTAAGCAAATTATGATCTTTGAACAGTCGAATAGATTGTTTAAAATTACAATTTTCAAAAGGTAAAAGTTTTATTTTTCTTCGCTCACAAATTTGAATAAAAAAATTGATAAATAAGAAATTGAACAAATGTTTGTTCATTTTCAAAAAATTCAAATTTGTTAGTTTTTCAAATTTGCAAAGTTTATAATATTAATTCAAAGTGCTTCCATAAATATGGGATTTCATTTCCAAATAAAAACAAAATTCATAGGTTGCTTTATATAATCACGTTTTACCGAAAATATATTACACTTGTCCAAAGCAAAAAGTAATTATCACCTGAGTCACCTGTATATGAACATTTAGGTTTAGCTAAGTATGAACAGGAGAAAACTATTTTTTTTACTTTTTAGTCCTATAAAGCCTGGTATTGGTAGGTAGTAGACAAAACTTTGGTATATATAATCCATTTAATTAATCCATTTTTGTCTGTCATTGGGATAACTCAACAATCTATTTTTGTCTGTCATTAAGATAACTCAAAAACTAACATTAACACCCAAGTGAAATTTTACCAACTTGTCTCACACGACAATTGGGGATTGAGCAAAATCGTTTATTAGAGTTCAAAGATTCATATTTCAAGCCTTTATGCAAACAAGAAAATTTCAAATAAACATTTTTTCATAAAGTGCTTTCATCGTTAAAATTCTGGTTAAGCACAACTAATTAATTCATACAAATTAATAATAAATCACTTGAACAATGTTAATAATTGTAAATTAATACTTCAACCGCGTAAATAATTAATCAGATGCTAAGTATTAAAACAATTATTGCCGTAAGTTGTTATTCTCATTGGTTTATAGCTACGAAAAAGACTTACATTTATTAACACAGATTTGAAGAAAAAATTTGTTTAATTTTTCAACTCATCGGACTGCAACTCAATTTTCACAAGCAGATTAATATCGAAATACCAGCAGACAGAAAAAACCAGTCTCCCTTTAAATCCCAAAGGCCAAGATTATTAACAGGTTTGGCTTAAATGCAACTCCTTGTCTGAAACTTCTCTTCTTATATGAAAATCATAATATTTGTATAACTTTATTAGTTATTTAAAAGTAATTCCAAACAAAAACTGTGTAAGATATCTTATACGAACGCAAACTTTTCAAAGAAACTAATTAAAAAAGTTATACTTTAAAATAGATATGCTCAATATTTTATTACTATAATAATTAGTTTTTTCCATATCTACCTACTATTCAATTCAATTCTTGTTTAATTGAAAATTTATCATAAAATATTTTCTTATATTATATGAATATTTAAAATAATCGAATTAGTAAACTTACATTTTATATTAAATATTACTCAAAACAAAAAGTTTTCAAAACACCGCACACAATTTTCATCAAGAACTTCACATCAACAAAATTATTTTAAGTTTCTAATCAAACTAGTTTTTTGGATATAACTTGACTGCAAATTTAAAACAACTTTTTTATATACACCAAACAAAAACAAATACCGGCGGAACAATGTTATATATTATATGCTATATATACCTTCAGTTCAAAAACATACGAATTTATCCTTAAATCATTTTGTCGGTGTGTACGAAGCAAGTATCGCATAACATAATAATATTTGAACGCATTTTAGTTGAGAGTTTTGTGAAAATTATTTCACACTGTATTTAGTCTTGTACACATGCGCAGAATTATTTTTCATATTTCGTTATTATATTAATATGAAATTTGTAACTTTATATTATAAATGGTTCTTTGGAGTTGATAGTTAGATAAAAGTGATTTTAATTTTTTTTACAAATAAAAACAATAATAAACAATTGTAATTTATTGAAAAATTAAATGTTCATGTCGGTGAGGAAATTTAGATAATTTAAATTCAATTTTAATCCTAACGTTGCTGAATAGCCATAAAAGGAACGCTTATAATTCCCTATGGATTTATATCTGTTTCATTTTATTTCGAAATTTATCTATCAATATTGGGTATTTCTTTCGTTTTTAAGTAACTTAACTCCGATTTCATAATTGTGTATAAGAACGTTTATCAACCTCCTAGGTAACATTTGTTTAAGTCTGCCTGCCAAAATGTTCATTTGTCAGTTTATTAACAGCATTCAAAACTACTCAACGGATATTTAAAAAGAAATACAATTTGTAAACATTAGTGAAGGTATTCGGAATGCTTCCACTTTACAAATATCACACTTATCAATTTTCGTTGCGCTGAACACGAAAATAGTATTAAATTATGTCATTTAGATGTGAAAAATGCATTTTTTCACTTAATATCCAAATTACAATTCAATCAGCCTATCATCATCAGAAAATTGTAGATAGATATTGGAAGTATTAATATATATGAATCATCTGAATTGTAACTACCGAAATTTAGGGGTTGTTAATCATACCTTGAGGCATATTTTTCATGAACCCTTTGAGAGCTGCCAGTGAAGAGATCTTCAGCAAAGCAATTTTTTGTGTGACTTATTTTTAGGTGGTTCTAAGTAAAAGCATTTGATAAAATCTTTTAAAGAAATATGGTTTCTGAATCACATGGCAGGTAAATTAGGAATGTGTACAATTTCAGAAACTTTAAAAAAGGATTCACTAAGAACACTATTGTCTGTTTTAAGATCAATCCAATGGTACACCACAAAATGAGGTTCGTGAAAAACAAAGCCGAGTTAATGAGGTAAATTGAACATGGATAATCTGTGTCAGGTTGTATTTTTCACCGTATTTTAAATATTATTTTTTACATATTTTTACCAAATTCCAATCATTAAGCTTAGATTATAGCCACCATAATATGGGTCCGAAAATAATTCGACTTTCCAACTATCCCGTTCGGCCATCTCTCACGCACTTACCCTGCTTTATATTCCAACAAAGTCAGTACATTTCTAGAAAAGCTGTAAAACGCAAATCGGTTTTCGGATACTATTTTGTATGAAAACTACAATAAACTTTTGTGAAATAATGTGTGTGTGGTTTTCTTGTTCTAGGCGATGAAGAAAAGGATAAATTATCATGAATAAAAAATAACGTATCATTTATTTTAAGTATATCTTTGATAAATTTAAATTAACTAAGATTCATAAAAACTTTTTTTTTTAATACAGTGTTCTCAGATAAATCAAAGGAGACATTTGTTTTTAATAATCGAATATAAAACATACTCAAACCCCTACGTATTTTCATTTGTGATTATTCTTACCTAACATATATAATTGCGAATGTGACTTTATTTTTTTGAATGCTATATTTTCACAGAGTAATATAGACTATAATAAATGTAGTAAATTTTTTCAATTAATTAGAATTTAAAAAAAAAAATATAACTTACAAAATTTTAAACGCCACATTGCCATACTAATTAATTTTTCGATTGTGTTTTGTTTGTATTATTATTAGAAATGAAATATAAATAATTTTTATGAAAGAAAATCGTAAAAAAACAATGATTTTTATAATATAATTTTCTTCAAAGACGCATAATAATAAATTTTATTTGTGAAATTGTGTTATTAGTATATTTTGAAGATCGGTTGCTATTTTCGGTTTGTTTCAAAATAATTTTTAAATTACATATAATAACAGTTAATCAAAATTCTAATAGTAGGTATCCAAATTATAAATGAATATTTCTTCTGTTTGAATGTATGTGACTAGTTTTTCTGTCCGATTGTATGTGACTGAGAGTGTAAACGATTTGACGGACTTTGGTGAAATTTTTGGTATATGTTAACACAGTAAACGGCTACTCACGGATTTTAAGAAATTTCTTCTAGCCTTGCAAGTGAATCGCTGATGGCCAAAGACGGAACAAGGTCTGCATAAACAAGAAATAGCAATGCGGATATGAGATATGAGAAAAAATATACTTTCGACATCTTATAAATTTATCTGCATTATTAAGCTAACTTTATTTGGCCAATCTTTGCCAAAATACCCCACCGCCAGTATTCACAACAATTAATTGCTACAAAATTTACTGGTGTAAAATTACAGCATGCATCTTACTTCATTCAGAAACGGAACGACCGGCGATTGGGACACGAGTAAAAAAGTACTTTTTGTATACGTATATAACTACAATTTTTCTATGAATAAGTTTTCCTGTGAGTTAATTTATATACATACCAACATGTCTGAGAATTTTTAGTTTTCAATCATTTTCAATACTTTAAATATTCTTTAAATTTGAAAACTTTAAATAATGCTAATCATTATATTATATATAACATAGTTCAAACATTATTTCTCAACCAAGAATATTTAAAGAATCAACACAGTGAGTTTGATTTTTTTTATTCTCTCGTCTTTTCTTTCTTTTGTGATTTTATTTAGTGGAAGATTAATATTTTTATACTCGACATGAAATTTGACAGCGTATATTAATTTTAATCTAAAGTTTGTAACGTTAGAAAATATTGATGTTACAAACAAAATTTTGGTATAGGTGTTTATAGAATCATTTATTTAGGTCTATCTTCGTATGTCCCTCCGTTCGTCATCGTAATAACTCAAAATCGAAAACAGTAAGAAAGTAAAAATTTTGTTGATGTAACATTGAAAGTGAGTTTAAGCTTGTGGATGAGCAAAATCTGTCTATTGGCTACAATGAATACATAACTGAACTTTTAAACCAAAAGAGATAGAATAAAAACTCCAGTACAAAAAAATTTTATTTTTCAATTAGAAACAAGATTTGCTACAATCTTATCTCAATATGTATAATTACTAGTAGTAATTATACTAGTAGTATAAGTTAGTTTTATGCTAGTGGTAACTATCCTTCTGTCACATTTTCCAAACAGACCTGATACTATTATTAATCATTCAAATCACACAAAAATGGCAATAAGTTTGTGATGCGCTCTCAACAATCTCCGGCTCATCCAATTTATGTTTAATAAGTATTGAGTCACTGAATGATTTTAGATCGAATAATATAATATACATTTCTGATATGGTGTACTTTCTCCAAGTGTTGTGATAGTTTTGTATCCAAATATATAAATAGTTATACTGAACATAGAATGTTTTGAACTTAGAACACTCCGTGACTCAAAACCATTCATTAGAACTATTTAACACTGAAATTCGATGAGATAGAGAGAGGATCGCCAACATCAATTTTTCAACTTTTCATTAATTTTTTAATATATAAATATGTATGTATTTATAACTGAAGAAACTGGAGTATTTAATGTTTATGGTTAAGAAATACTTCACTTGCTAGTTGTTATCTTCACTTGTTTCTTCATGTCATCTAGTAAAATAATAACAATATCTTCAACTAAACTTCAACTATCAGAAACTACAATTTCGGTTTGGTATAAATATTTAAAACCGTTCATACTTAAATATATATTATTGTTGCTTTGTACTATACATAAAGTTATATATAATATTTGTTTTTCGTGATGACAACAAAGTAACTTTATTCATTATAGTTAATAAAGTACTAGTATTGTCTATGGTCGAAATTCGACCATCTCTCAAACATCTTTAAAATTAACCATGATAATTATGTATTAAGATAAGATAATTAGAGGGGAACTGTTGCTGTGTACCTTGCGCCTAGAACTTTTTGTAGTCTGTATCCTCCTTTATAATATACCATCACCTGTGAAGGCTGTGATGCGTTCTGGCAAAAGATGCAGTAAAAGAACCATCCAGGGAAAAAAACTTACACCCTCCCCACCAGAATTGTTTCCCTAGTGGATGGATCCAGAGTTTAAGAACCAAAAATAGTATACCTTGAAGATTTCTTCAGAGGCAAATAGAGGTCTCATCATCCTTCATATACGATGTACTAGCAGGACCGCCTGACATTCCAAAACTGTACAGATGGTAGTTCAACCGATAGTGGCCTATCAGAGCACCCACTCTTTTTCTGAACTGTACCCGGATCATTTTGAACAGACAAATGGTTTAGCTATGGTAACACCTTGGCTTGTCATATACCATCCGTGAAGTCATATACCATCCAGGGAAAAAAGCTTACAGCCTCCCCACCAGAATTGTTTCCCTAGTGGATGGATCCAGAGTTTAAGAACCAAAAATAGTATACCTTAAAGATTCCTTCAGGTGCAAAAAGAGGTTTCATCGTCGTCCATATACGATGTACAAATACAACCGTCTGACATTCCTAAACTGTATGGTAACACCTTAGCCTGTCACATGCCATCCGTGAAGTCTCAGCAATCAAGGTACCCTTGACGGAGCCTATAATAAATACTGGATGTCACAAAGCATCTTTCAATAGGAAAAATTTTTTTAGGCAAGAGGAGTGTGTGAGACCCTTCTCGCGCTTATTAATTCGTTGCCTCCCTCACTTTTATGCCAGAGTGACGGGAACCTAGATCAGTCGGACTATGTCTGCACTAAGCGATTCAATTCCTTGAAGCATTCAAGAAAAATCTTCGAATAAAACCTTGAAATCTCAAGAGACCTGTGAACTGCCCGACTATAGGATCAAAATGCTGATGCATTACATCACTGTAACTCTTCGTGTTACAGATCTAGGAACCTCTCAAAAATGCAAAATTTCAGTTTGAAAACTGTCGCGTGCTGACCTGAAGAATTCGCTTATTAAGTAATAAAAAAAAATTCTTTAATATTCCTTTTTAAAATTTAGAGAGGCAGAAAATATTTGGCATTTAAATGTCACTTTCGTTACATGCATAAAAAAATATCGGGAAATAGACAATAATTGAAATTCTTCTTCAGCCAGATCTTTGGTTTTGTGATTGGATATTGCTACGTACTGATTATTTACACCCGATTTTATTCAACAGTTTATTCAAAATTGTCTACCTACTCTAGACTAAAAGATTATTTTAATTCAAAAGTTCAAAATTTTTAAATCATAGTAATACAATTATTTCAAAATTGATATCTATATTCAACCAAGTTACAGGTAACAAACGTATACCCTTTTCATTTCTGAACCTCTTTGGCACAGTAATTGTTAAATGACCACCTTTCGATCACTTACGATACGAAAAAAAACGGATATAAAAACTGTTGTAACATTTTCTTTCTCTACGTATTTGAAAATAAGCAAAAATTAAAATTTGAACTCTTTTCTTTTGAAATAGCACAAATATATTTTCAAAACTATAATACAAACATAAAGTATGTCTTCTTAAATCGAATAATTATTTAATTAAATAATTGAATACAATTAAATGATTGCATAATAAATATTTGTAATTTCTTACAACTAAATTTAAAATCACTGAACAACAGTAGTAATATTTAACTACGAAAATTCGTCATAATTATGATAACTTTGACATTACTATGATTTCCTCCTAAAATTTGACCCTAAAAACATAAATATAATCAATTTTCTTAAAAATTGGATTCGATATTCAACTAAATTAACAGGAACAAACACTCAGCTTGTATTCTACCATATAGTTTGATACAGTACCTTTCGAATGGTATAAATTTCGTTAACCTTTTTTAATTAATAAATACTGAAAAAAAGGATATAAAAATCTTGTTTGTCTGTTAACGCATAGTGCCAGAGGAGCCCAGGCAGAAATTATTGGATTTATTCAAGCGTGTCAGATAAAGGTATGGGAGATACCGTACCCCTTATTCAGTACCTCCACCAAATCTTAGCTCTCCATATGGTTCCAATATATGTGGTATCCGATAAGAATATTAAAACGAAAAAAATCGTTGGTTGGATTTAATCGAGCGCATCAGATAACAAATCTCATCGTGTGCGCCTATCCTAATATTTGACAATTAAATATTTATATCCACATTAAATTATGTTTTATTTTTTTATAATATATATTTCTGGAGGAAAGTTTATATTTATAGTGTTTATAAATAGTATCAAAAAAATTGTGAATTAATTATTTTATAATTTGCAATATTATAATGTATCCTTGCAATGCACATGAAAAGTTGTTGCCTGCAATGTCGTTTTGATCTGCTCAATACCGTATCGGTTTGATATCGTACGTATTTACTCTAGCACTACATAGCGTTACATGTGTAAATATCGTTATTTATTAAATATCGTTCGTTAAACGATATTACTATATAAATAAACACTCTTACAATAAGATCTTTGTATTCACATTCTCTTTGTTACATTATTGTTAATACATAATACTATTATTTACGTTTTCAATGGTTTGTTTCAATATGACAGGTCAATATATTAATATTGACATGCATTTAATCAAATTAACATATCATATTTGTTTACAGGCTGTCTATAAACTAAATTATTATACTATCTTTTTCTACATTTCAAATACGACGATAATTTAATAACTTAAATTTTTTTTATGTGAAAGTTCTTTAGTATTGTTGAAATTTTTACCTCGATGAAATGAAAATGTGACAGTAGAAAGAGACAAGCACAGTCGTCTGTAGGAAATAACATGAGAGAGAATGAATTAGAAGTAAAAAAGGAAAAAATTATACGGGCGAGAGAATGAGACTGAAGGCATTATACAGTGTTTATTTCTTAGTTGGTGAGTGTGTGCACATAACTACCCTAATGTATTATAACCTCTACATGCATTTGTAAAATAATCTCAATAACCTTGATGTATTGTACACATGTCTCTGAAAAAGGCATCATAAAAACCGTTTTCTTAGGTGTATTCTTGATATGAAAATTTCATTATTTTAATAAAAATATTTATCGAAAATTCAAACTCAAATTATGAATAACTGCAAATGTTTGTTATATTTTCTATAAATTATGCCAACATTTAAATACATCTTTTTGTGTTTTTACCAGGTAATCCATTGTAATTCATACATCCAACAAACGATTTCAGAACCATTTCAGACGATATATATACATATATATATATATATATATATATATATATATATATATATATATATATATATATATATATATATATATATATATATATATATATATATATATATATATATATATATATATATATATATATATATATATATATATATATATATACTTCTTGAGTTCAAGTTTCACTTCTATCGAGAACTGCATAAATTTTTGTAAACTTAACTATTTTGAAAAAAATCAGAATGCTAAAGTCTACAATTTCACTTATGGAACGAATTAGAATACAATAACCTTCAGTAAGGCCATCTCAAGGTATAATGGTAAAAAATCAACCAATTTTTGCCCTCATTGGGGATCGCAACGCATTTTCATTGACTCGACGTTCTTAAATGGATCGTTTGTTGGATGTATGAATTAAAATGGATTACCTGGTAAAAAGACAAAAAGATGTATTTAAATGTTGGCATAATTTATAGAAAAATATATGAATAAAAAATGATGTACCTAAATAAGTTCAAAAGACTAAAGAACATAAATTATTCAATCCTAACAAAATGACATTTTAATATTATGGTATTACTTTTGGCCCACCACATGATTATCTAATATATCAGAAAATATTGGTTAATCCGATCTAAAATAGCTATATCGACTTGTTTTCTATTTCTAAGTAATCTATAGAGATTCGATATTAAAATAATCCGATATGAATTCTCGGAAAAAAAAAGAAAATTTAAAAACCAATATAATATTTTTTATTGTTGTTTGATTAAATTATATGAAACTATTACCTTCCCCATAAGCAACTATATTTTTCATCAAGTGATTCAAAAACAACAAAAACAAAATAATTAGTTTTTAGAACTCTATCATGAGAAATAATTTAAAAAAAAATCATTTTTATGTCACGCGGGAAGCCTGACCTCAAAATTAAATTTTTACAGATAATGTAGATTTCTATACAAAATGGAATTCTTTAGATTGCTTATCATTCCAAAGAGTAACATAGAAGAATTATGAGAAACGGAGATAAAAGAAAATTGCTGACTTGATATTAGTAAAATAGAAAATTTTAACAAAAGTTAGAGAAAAAAATTCATCATTAGTGTTTTTCTTGACTTAATATTTAAAATGATGATGGAGAAAAGGTACAAAAAACTCGTAGTTAATCTAAGTTTAAAGATATCTCAGCAATATGTTGGAATCTTCTATTAAATCGGAAAAATGCATATGAATATTACTAACATCATTTTATCTTCAGGTTTTTCATAAAAACTTTTACGAAGCAACAGATTTTAAAACCGAATATTTTGCGAAATATGTTAATAAGTACTATTTTTGGTTTTTTGAGACCGATTGATATCTCACAAGGACAATATAAGAACGAAAGAAATGCCGTAAAGTTTCGCCATTCACCAATCAACTACGAAAGCCTCAAAATGTTCGTGATGCTATAATAATTGAAATAATTAATTTAAGTCGAAAACTGTATTCTTATAAACATTTTGAAATGAAAACAACAATTTGATATAGCAGAAAATTTTGTTTTGGTACGTAAAGTTCATTTCCACAAAGCTTATCTTATTTTACTGACTAGTTTTTAGTATGTGATGAAAAAATGATATTTCTCAACAGACTGGAAGAATTGGCATATATAAAATGTTTGATTTAATCCCAATGGATTAAGTGCTATTATTATTTCTACATACAGCTTGCAAAGATATCTATGACCTACGATGAATACCAGTGTAGTCAAAATCTGCAAACACTCGTTCAATATACGCGTGTAGCGTAACACCGTAACGCAACTTTGACGCATAACCGCAACCTATTTGTGAACGTGAACACGTAACACCGTCATGTAACAGAAGTTAATACGTGACGATAGTGCTAGGTGGGATTACGAATATTGTGAAATCAATAACGCAATATTCACAAAGACAAGACGTAAATATTATTTATCTTTATTTCAATTGTAATTAAATATTTTGTGATATGGAGTGAACAAAATACAATACAATTTTTTTGAATTTTATGAACCTAAACAAATACTTTAAGTGAAGGTACTCTTGCAGCACATATAGCAACATCGTAACATCGCAACACCTACATACTATTGGTCACCGTAGCACGTATGCTACGGTATTAGGTTACGAGGGAATGTTGCACGTATTTACGCTGCTTAATGCATTTATACAAGTAGTGTGTGTCTTTTGTGGCGTGGAGAGTCCACTAGCACACTCATTTGTTTAATTAACACTATTCAATCATAGACAATGGTCTCATACAGTTAAGTTATATGCATGTATGGTATAGTATAATTGAAAACGTTTTAGTTATCATTGGATTCGTGTTTAAGATATAGATTGTGTATTAGGATATTATAAATACCTCATATATAATAATCTTAAAAATAATAAAATGCAAAGGTATGCTACACAAAGCGGTTTGTCAATATCTGAAAGAAGCAAACTCCTATTTGTAAGGCAGTGTTCTTTTAACAGCTGTTGATTAAAATTATACATAATATACATTGTATTTCTTCAATTTTCCAGCAAAAATATCTCATGTTATGAAATTTTATATGCCCAATATTGACATGAAAACCTTGTACTTGTCCAAGAGTTTTATCCGGAAAAAAATTCAAAGGTAAAAATCAATGTATGATTTTGTATTTAGGAATGTTTTTTTAACAAATTAAATTTCAAAACATTTGGAAAAGTATTTTATTTATTATTATTATTATTTTATTTTTTGGGTAGTTATTTGTGCAGGAATTGTGTGCTTCTAATAGCTGTTGATAAACTCCTATAAGGCTATTTAAAGCCAAAACGTGCTAGATTCTTAATCCATTGTATATTGGTGTGTTAATTTGATCCAGTATTAATATTAGTAGATAATTATTACTTAATCTCTATTAGTTTAATTTCAATATCAAGTATATATTTGATTTTCTTCTCCGCCATCTGTGAAACAGAATACAGAACGTTTGAAAGATATCAGGATATATAACAGGCTACATTTCATTCGTAACAAGGACTCTTTTGCTATATATACATTTTATTATATCATGCACATAGCCAGTTCGTTATTTCACTAAGAGATGGATTTCCAAACACGAAGGCTAAGTACGAGATATGAGATATTAAGTTTTGCGAGGCACTAAGGCACGTGTAATTTACAAAATTAAAAAACAGTTTAAACTATGAAAATTCATTTAATAAAATTTCTCTATTTAGATTCTATTGCTTAAAACTAATTGATAAAATACATAGATAAAATTGTCAGAGGTGAAAGTTTTAACCGGAAAGCACATTTCACTGGAGATTGAACCAATAATTGCTTACATAATTTGGACAATAATATTAGTCAAAATAAAATGTATTCATGACACATTTTTACAAACGTTTTAATGTTTACTAATAGAGCCTGTAGGGGTCTCTATCAAAAACAAATACCCACTTAATGAACATCATAAAGATGGCAACGTACCTAAAAGCTTAGTTCAGGAATCATCATTATCCTAGTCAGGATATATTTACTAAGATAAAACCTCAAACGAATGGAAAAATAATTCTACACTAAATAAATACACCGTTCGTTTTACCGACAATATTCTTGTTTATATTTTCATGAAGTATTCCAAATAAACAATAGTCTAGAATAGATGTATCATCGCTACAAGTAATTTTATGAAATAAATTTCCATATATTCTTTACCCACTGATGAGACGTTGAGGTTCTTTTAACAAACGACAATGCAGAAATTTAAAATAGTTACTTGTTTTCATAAAAGATGGACCTTCTCTAGTCTTTTTCTTAAACTTTCGGATGTATGAAATAGAGCATGTATTTCAACAGATGGTTGCATTAATAGAATCGCAACATTAATAGAATGGTTATATATCTTTTAACATATGCGACGCGTATAGAAACCAAAAAAATAATTACAGAGAAATTCGAAAAATAAAAAATAGAATTATTTTCCCACAGATAACATTTTTGTGCGATCACACAGTCCTCAGTCATTAGTTTCATTTCCTTTATAACACAACTTACCTTTATGAATTTTCGATTAAAAAGCAGATAGCGCTGTTTGAAATATTTTTATAGAACATAAATGCAAAATATGAATGGTATATTTTATAAAGCATTTACTTGTGTTTTACACATCAAAGAAGCGACACTGATATTGCGTGTTTTATAAAATATAATTTGATAGCTATATGGCGATATAGTCGATATCATGATATAATATTTATTGATATATGATTTTTAGCCCACTTACTAAGCCGGAAAATGTAGAAAAGTCGTGGAACAGCTACGTTTTTAAGAATACTTGTTTATACATGTCACATAGACTTTTAGGATCATTTATCACCACTAACGTAGTTTTCTAACCCGAAATAGATTTAAAAACTCCAGGAGGTCTTTGGAATGGCCGATCATGAATACTATGTCAAATAGCAACTAATGATGAAATTCTAAATTTCACCTAGGAAATCATCTCTTCGGGGTGTTCGAGGTCGCTGATCATGGAACCTTCCTCAGTATCTTTTTGACCTCCAATTCGTGATCAGCGAACCCAACAAAACCCCAAAAAGTGAAATTTGGAATGTTTTTGTCAATATTACTATTTGGCGTCAGAAATCTACCCTAAGTTTTTCAAAGTGAGGCAAAGGTTAGTGCCTTCAGGTCACGAATGTTCCTGAAAGTCTAAGGAACACATACAAACAAGAATTATTTTAATCGGAGCTTTACAACTACTATTTCACATTTTATTTCTTTTTCCGTGTTATTTACTGTATTATTTTATATTTTTCTATTTTTCCTTAGTTTCTTTTTGATTAAGAATACTAGAAAACAAGCTTAAACTTATAACAAAGGATAGTACTAAGAAAATAGGGAAAATAGGTAAAATAATTACATTATAATAACTTTATTATGATTTTATTTATTAAAATAAATACAGTATTTCATTAAGCACATATTTTAATATTTCGTTTTTATACACTCTTTATTTTAATTAAATTTACAAATATGATAACATTTTTTTCATGTTTCGCTATTTTTATGTACTACGTGGTTTCTACTACAATCATTTTTACATTTAACTTCTCAAAAAATGTAAGGAAACAAAAACTTTTATGTTAATACGCATAGAGTTTGATTAGTAAAATCAGATATATATAAAGAAATTTATCCTGCAAAATTATTAATATATTAAAATTTTTTGCTCATAAATACTTTGTATGATAACTTGAAGATCTTTATAATAGTTGATCATAAATTTGGTATATTTTTACTACATATTACGGGGATTTACCAACAGCTGTTAGAAGTCTACATTTTCCAACACAAATAACTCAAAAAATGCTTGTCGAAAAGATTTTGTTAAAAAATATTTCTAAATATAAAATTAAATTTTGATTTTTACCTAAGCAATTTTTTTCGAGAAAAACTCATCGACCAGCGGTAGGTTTCCATGTCAATATTCTGTATACCAAATTTCATAACATTTGGATAAGTATCTTTTTAGTTATTTACAGCTGTTTAGAAGCACACTCCTGTATGTCAGATTAACAGCTGTTGATAAACTACCTTAAATCTGTTTTATTCGAATTTTGTTGATTATGAGAAGTATTTAAAATGACTGTCGTAATAGTTCAGAATTTTATATTAATGAAATCCAATAATTAACCTCAGGGAAAAAAGTCATTTTTTATATTAGGGTCATTATTTACATTCACTGTTGGATTTTTTGATTTGCAATCTATTTTCAAAACCTATCACGCTCATTCACTTATTTTATTGACAAATATTTACCGAAATTTCAATTTCTATGTGATATTCAAAGCCTAGAATACAAAAGGATTTATACAAATGGATCTCAAGGAATGGAGCCTCCTCGGATAAAATTACATCATCCCAACGAAGCGAGCTTTGAGGTAAACATTTTTCAAGGTTTGAACGTTTTTGAGCATTTGCAATATTCGTTGAAGCAAATGGCGAAGGGAATGAATTATTAAAAATTATCCAGACATCATCGAAAAGATCACAGATACTGTACATTGAAAAATTGAAACCTGTTAATACATTATTTAAAAACAAAATTATTTGAAATTTTTGTACAAAACTTGTTTATCTCTGACAAAAAAAAAAAAAGTTTCGTTTATTTGAAACAGAGCTTTTTTTATTTAGCATATAACTAAAATTAATGATATTCATCAGTTTAAATTCGATGTTTTCGTTTAAGTATAATTATTTTCCACCACTCATTCAAATATGGATAATGCTTTGAATATTTAGCCTACAGTTAAAAGAGACTACGATTTCACATTATCATTAATTATATTCATTAGTGAAAGTGTGTAGGTGTTGATGTCATATTAATCAACCACAATCACTCAAGTGAAACACAAATACAGTAAACATAATTATGTAAAAATAGCAGAATTAATAATTTAAATACCCTGCATATATTAAGCTTCATAATATTCTATATGTGTATCTATATACGAAAAAACTTAATGAACAGTTGAATGTTCACGATTTGTTCTCCTCCATCTCAACCAATTTGAGTGTTTAATAGCTCAAATGAAAGTTCTTGATTAACTGAGTGTTCTCAACAAACTTTCTATGTTTTTTAAAATAGGAAATATTCAACTTTGAGTGGAGAAAACCTCAAAAAGAGTTGAAATACAAGTTCCATGTCTGCGTCTTGCTCTCCTCGATCTCTTACAATTAGTTTATTCGCTTAAATGAAAAGTCTTGAGTCACTAAGTATTTTTAGACCAAAATGATACCTCTATCTTTATTACAACTAAACTGTCACCATACTTGGAGAATGAAACGCCTAATAAGAAATGCTGAGTGACTCCCTATCTATCATTTGAGTTACTAAATTGGTTAAGTTGAAGATTGTTGAAACCACAAGACACACTTATCAAATTTTGTTTGTGATTTGAATGATTAATAGTATCAGATCAATGTAAAAATGTCACAGTTGTATTGAATTTAAGATTCAACTTTAAGCTATTTAATTATAATCAACAATTAATAAGCAGCACACAGGCCCAATAGAGTGTATGATATAGATATTACATGCCGGGTGTACTTTTTTATAGTTGGGTTATTAACGTAAATTTGATATTGTGATTTATTTACATATATCTATGTTAATATCGATTAAAAACATGAACTCGAAATTTAGATTATACATCGATTTTTAATATGCATTTTCGTTATTAATATTTCTATTTATTTTTTTACAAATATTATATTGATATTATTTACTAGTTGAAATAAAAAAATTGAATCAAATTTACATTTGATATTTTCATTTAACCACTATAAATGAATCTCACTAGCCATTTCAGATTTTATCAACGTTTGTCTTAATTAGATCTCTTTTCTCACTAGATTAACAGCAATTTTGAATATATGTTATTTAATATAAATATTTGATTTTATAGCTCAAGTCAAAATAGAATTCTACGAAAGTTGTATGGATATTTCAAAATATAAATAGGATCAACTGAAAATGGAGAATTTATGTTTATGGAAAGTATCTTTTTAAATAAACAAACGAATTTCTCAGAAATTAATCATGTCTCTGAATCCAAGTTTTGATCAAATTAATTTTTTTAGATTTTTTTACAATATCTAGAAAACTAGACTTTTGTTTGAAAAAAGCTTTATACTTTTAGGTATATTAAAAAAGCCTACAAAATGATATACCCAAAATAAAAAAATTGGGTTATCTTAAATTTTCTCGTAAATAATAAAAAAAAAAAAAACATTACAAATACAGGGATTTTTTTAATTGTAATAACTGGCAATTATTTATCAAAATGATATACACAAAATAACAAACAGTTCATAAGTGTTCTCGTAAATGATAAAAAATCTTTCAAATATAGCGATTTTTCAAATTTTATTTTATTTTAAATTATTTCAGAAAATATACTACTATATAACATCAAAAAGTCAAAATTCAAAGAGGATTTTACAAAATAAATACTTTCTGAGAAATTTGATTTAAAATGAAACATTTGATAAACCTGAATTCCCCCATTTCAATCGTTGGTCCGATTTTTATTTTGAAATATCCATTCTACTATTGAAAATTTTTATTTTTATTTGGACTCAACAGTTAAATTAAATATTTTATTTTGTTGTTTAATTTGTACTTTTAAAATTGCTGTTAGATAATTTGACTTAAAATTAATATGAAAAAACCAATTTTAATAAAAATTTATAAAACGTGATGTATCAGTGTAAAACATGCTGGAAAACTTGTGAATGTTGAGGACCAAAGTCAAAGGGTTATTATTGTTGGATTTAAACACAAAGACATTGCTTGATAGCAATGAATGGTGTTTCATTTTTTGGACGAAACTTATTTAAAATTAAAAAATTATTTTCAATATCAAAAAGAATTAAACTATCATAAATAATAAGTTTTTATTGATCAGGTAAATAATTTCATTTCACATTATACGCGGATTTTTCTATATTAATTTTATTATTATCAATACAATTATAATTATTGTGGCAATTAATATGAAGAGGATAAAGGCAACAAATTAAATTTTGAAATTTGTTCATATTAGACCTAATTATACTTGCAGATGTTTTAAAAGTGAACACAAAATTTTTGTTTCGTATGACACTTTATTGTCCAGTAATGGGCCTCTGAATGTTTGACATAATTGATGAAGCCAATTTAAATAAAATATTAAACATGGTGGATAGTATAGAAAATGTATTACTCTTATTAATTTTTAATTCATATTTGAAATTAAAATTATTATTCTTGTATCAAAATACAAATGGACGAAATTATTAAAATTATAATTTCAATATTTAGTTTTTCAATATTTAATTTAAAATTTGAATTAAAAATTAATAGGAGTAATGCATTTTCTATATACCTTGTTAAATATTTTATTAAAAATGGAATTAGTTCGAAAAAGATCTTTGAATAAATAACTTCATCGATTATGTCAAACATTTAAAGGCCCATACCTAGATAACAAAGTGTCATATGGAAAAAAAATTATTTATAAATCGTATAATATCCAAAAAATAATTAGGCCTAACATGAAAAAATTTTATAATCCCAATTTTTCGTTGATCGTTTAACATTAATTCACTGTTAATATTATTGCAGTTTTAGTTTAAGTCCAACAAATTTGGATAGTCAATTGAATACATTTTTAACATAACATATTAAACAAAAGAAAAAAATAAAAATACTTTATGATTTCATTCAAAAAAATAAATTCAAAAAAAGGAATTTTTTTTTAAAAAACGACCGGTCTTTAACTAAAATAACTTTAGTCTAACAGCTAATAGAAACTTTTGGGTAGGTATTCAGGCTATATGGAAATTTAGGTAGTATGCGAGTTTAAAAAATAAAAATTGGTGATCCTTGAATATTTGAAAAATGGAATGATAGATGCATGTTATGCTTTCTTATAAATTTTATTCGGTCCAAATTTCAACTTAAGATCCAACAAAATAATTTAGCTTACTTATTGTATTGCCTTAGATTAAAAGGAATTTAAATTTCAAAATTTATTTTGCACTTATTTTACTTTATGAATCTTTAAAATATATTAAATTTTGAAGTTTTTACTTCTTCGGCTCATAATGGAAAAGCTCTCTTTAATAAATTATTTGAATAATTTTTGCGTTAGATAATTTACCCAATTTTTCAAGCTGCCACAAACACCACCCAATTTCTACCAGCTCAACCAATATAAACATTCTTGCCATTTATTTATTCGATGTATGCAAATATACAAAATTAAGTATTAAATATTACAAATAGTTATTATCGATTTGGGACATTATTTGATGTACTCGGACCTAATATTACATTTGATTGTTCTTTATTATGATGTGTCCATTTAACCACAGCTGTTGAATCAATTTCACTGACCATACCCGCACCAACCGCTACTGTTGTATTAACAAAACGATCTCGATCGGGTGTTGTTGCCATTTGATTTGATCGTCGTTTTTTCACTTTTTTCATACAACCAAATAGATTTAAAAAACTTTTACGAAAACCACAATTCATAAAACAGTATGTGATTGGATTACAACAACTCGATGAATATGCTAATAATTGAAAGAAACTAATTGCCGTATAGCCTAAACCAATATATATTGCTTTCGGATTGAATAACGCAATTGTATTGATCACATATAATGGTGTCCAACATATAAAAAACTCTAAAATTACAACGAATAACATTTGAATGATACGCTTTTTATTATGTAAATTCTTTTCAACGTTCGTACGTCGTAAACCACTGCAACCTGGTCCACTTCCAGTAACGCCACATGAATGTGATTTATTACGTTTTTTTGTGTGATGATGATGATTTTTATTATTAAATGAGGAACTTTTTGTTGTAAATGATGAACCACAACCAGAACTACTTGTAGCACTCTCTTGTGACCAATTCTGTCGTAATTGATTTAATCGAACATTACGACTACTTGCAAAACGATCACGAATATTTGATAAATAGATAATGTTATCATCGAAACTATTTGCCTTATTTATATCCAGTTTTGTCTCGGCTAAAGTTGTTGGATGTGTTGTTTGTTTGAGTGGTAATGAATGGCGTGATATTGATGAACGTGTACTGCCACGAGCATTTAGAAACACTTCCACGTAACCATTATCTGAAAAGAAAAAAATTGTTAATTTTTGTAGTAGTCTTCACATGTAGCAATATGCCTTCCGAATGAATTTCTAAAGAATTCTGATTTATGATTTGGACGTCTTCAAAAAGAAACATTTCAGAAGTCATTAATACGTCGAATGCGCCACTATACCTTAAGACTTAAAAGAGTAGAATTCGGCAATATAAAATTTTTGTTGGGAGCCATTATCTTATAATTTCATAATAAAACTATCAAAATAAATTTATTTCTTATCCATATAACAATATGATTTCTAAAATTATTCCCAAAATATCTAATCTTTGATATGGACGTAAGAATTTCTTCAAAAAGAACCCTTTAAGAAGTCATTAAGACAGAATTATTTTTTCTGACGATTATAATTGACATGTTTCTTAGACTACGAAATAAAATAAAATAAATTATTTAAATTACTTCTTAAGTCGAACACTAATACTTTGACTTGCGAGTCCGTCATTCTATCCATTACAGAATCTCAAAAATTAATTTCAACCAAATCATTACAGGAATTTGTGGTAAAACTTATTGTGGTATATTGTCAATATATAAAAAACAAATATATAAAACTGATTGTGGTATATTGTGGTATAATCTACGACTTTTTTTTTGTTTTACGATAATTCTCCAAATTTTAATCCAAAAATAAAAAAATTTAACAAAGACCTTGAAACAATAACTAATTAAATTAGGTTTACAATTTAAGTGAAATGTACATCAGAAAAATTAAATCTAATCGAGTTCTAAAAGAGACAATATTTCTTTCTGACTACTTACAAAACTCGATAAAAGGACTTTTTTAACCTTTCATATTTTCGACTTACAGAGCTAATGAAAAAGACTTCTTAAAAAGTTCTTAATTATGACTTCTTAAAAAGATGTTTTTACGAAGATATAATTAAGACATCTAAACGATGTCTGATTGGAGACTTCATTTTTCTCATTTGGTGGGTTTATTATATATAAATTTATATTTAAAAATCATCTGCTATTATAAGTAAAGCAAGCTTTATAATAATTCCGTGTGGAATAGAAAGCTGGATGACATTCTAATTTTTTTTCGGTTTTTTTTTTATAGAATCTTTAAAACAATTCAAAGTTTACGTTGCTTCATTAATTATTAGCGTACATATTTTATATACATATGGCCCCAGATCACGTCCATTATAATGATTAAATTTATGTACATTGTCGATAAAATAATATCAAAGCCTATATTGAATAATCATAAATAGAAATGAAGCTCTAAATAGATAAACCGTTCAAATATTTTTGTAATTTTATAAAATCACTGCTAAATTTATTTCAAAATAAAATAATATAGTTATTCAGTTAAATCAAAAATTGATTTTTCTTTATTCAAATATTGTAATTAAGTTTGTATAGCCGGAATTCAAATTCATGTTGAATTAAAAAGCAGTCAGTTTAATTTATTCATATCGATGCGTAAACAAAAACCTGTATAAATAGAATATTCTCTGTCCAATGAGAAAACGTATTCAGTAAATACGTAAATAAAATGAGGATATTTAGTAAAGAATTAAATTAAAATAGAAAGAAATTCAAAAATTCTTTACCTCACGAACATGAATCTGAAGTTATTCTATTGATATTCTATATATGGACATTCAAAATTCTTAATTAAACAAAGAGGGAAATACGTATGCCGTCAACTGTTAGTATCTCCGTATATTTTACAAATTCATAATCGTTTTCAAGAAATAGATATAAAAAAAAAGAAACTTATATAGCTTATTGTTTTTGAATCAATTTAGTTTTGACTCATTGTTAGAGTTTAGAAACGTCGTCTAATCTGCCTTGCGCTGTTCTAAATGCTGATAATTTGATATGCAAATCTTTACAGTACTTTTATAAGTTTTTCCCAAAACAATTATATTAGAACTTAAATATAAATTTCTCTGTATTTATAGCACAGAATCCTAAAAAATCAATTTGAACATAGGAATAAGACGTTATTACTCAAGGCAGAGAGTGATAAACATTGAAAACAATAAAAATTATTCCAGTGTATTTAATCTTTTTGAAAATTATAGCTTAAACTTTCAATGTATTATTATTATAGATTTAATTTAAAATTAAAGAAGTCATTCAATATTCATAGAAAGTATTTTTCTTATAAATCACTAGTATATCTACTAATTCTTCAAAATGTCAAATTTTTGTAAAATTTTAATTTTGATGTTGAAGTATGATTATTTTTATCAATATATATCGTTCATTATATATAATATATCGTTGATTATATTCAAGAAGAATCGAATGAATATAGGTTAAAATCATAAACATTGTAGATCTGTCAAAAATAACGCTTTCACAGATTACTGATAACTATCAACTACCGCTTTCTAATAAAAGTATCGGCGCCGGTATTTATAATCGAATATTAATTTCACCGGCATTACTACTTTAAAACATTCGTTATCGACATCGGTCACGGAAACAGTTCCTATTTATAATACAAAAACAAATTAATCTTATTTTAAGGTTGAGGTGAATTTTTAATTATATTTAACGGGTATTCGCTTTGAAAAATATCATAAAAAACTTCAAAAAAGAAATATGCATGAATTATATGATACCAAATGTTATTAAATGTTATATGCAAAAGTATGATTCAGAAAAAAATGATTTTCATTTCGCGAAATAATAAAAGAATTATTCAAACAATACTGATTTGACATGTCCTACCGTAACTTTAAAGTGGTGAGTTTGGCAAACAATTTTTATTAAAAGTAAAAATAATAATTTTAATTTTTTTATATTTGAAAAAATCTGATCGTTTTGATTCCCAATAGGTAATATACACAAATTTTTTATCAATTCAATTGAAGCGTCTTTAATTCACGAACATTATTATGAAGTTATATTTTTATGCCAAAATATGGACGTTCAAAATTTTAAATCAAAGAAGGAGATTTGTATAAAGGATGTCATACATGTTCATCTCCATAGTGATTATATGAAAGGAACATCCAACGGTAAGAGGTCCTAATGATGTCAATAGCACTTATATACAATTTCCTTCAAATTATTTATGATACATAATGTTACTTTTCACAAGTGACTTTTTTTGCAAGAAACCAATCTTATAACTTATTCGTTTTGGAATTAATTTTAATGTATTATATTTTCGAATTTTATTTGGTATTGAGCCTAGTTTCACGCTTTGATGGATTAAATACAAAATTTTTCTTCTCAATAGTATTTTATGGGCTTGCTAAAACCTGTTCCTTTTAGTTAGTAATAATTACTTGTTAAGGTTATATTCACGTTTCGGTAAATTCATGTATACTCAAAGGTCGCATTAGGGTATCCGTGACTCTGTTATAATAAATATAATTTACCTAACAAATAACAAGAGGCATGGCTTATTTTTTCTTCAATGGTTAATATAAAAAAAGGACTAAGTTATTTCTCTGTGTAAGGTCTACAGATCTCCAATCTGGTAGTTTAATGTTTTATTCAAAATTTATTCACTGATTTTAATTTATTTTAACCGACTGAAATTAATTTTTTTTGAAGTCAGTTTTATTTGTTGTTAAAAAATTTAATTGAATAATTTGATCGAAAAAAATTAGCCAGTTTTGGATGGTTCATTTTCAATGAATCATGAGCTCAAAACGATTTAATGTTAGAAGACAAAAAAAAGAATTTTTGTATGTAGTATAATATCCAATTACTACTCGTCTTTATTTAACAGTTGAAGAATATTCCCTCATTTAATACGATTCCATGTTAAAAGACAAAAAAAAAAAATGAATTTATATTTTGATAGAGTAATATTCAATTACCACTGAAACATAAACGCATGGCTTACATTTTCATGTCTAAAGATAATCTTATTTTAAATTGTATCAATAAATTTTTCATTTCAAAGAAAAAATAACCCAATTTTTTTTCTAGATTAAAAATATTACAGTTGTATTCAATAAATAATCCTAAAGTTGCCCGTAAGCAAATAAAACCATATATTTAATACTAGCTTAACCAACGAATTCATACGCGTAGCTTTAATTCACCTAAACACAGTTATACTAGAATCGTTTTGCTGAATCCAGTGATCACACATTCAATTCATTATTAGTTATAAAATCATTGAGGCTTTGTTTTATCGTTCCCATTTTTTGTCTATACGAATTCGTTTCAACTTTGCGTATAGGAAAGTTGGTAAATAGGTAATCTCACTCCTGACAGTGTCCTTTTCATAGTTATTTTTATAATAAATATCTCATACAAAGTTGAAGCTGGTATTAACTAACGTCTTATTATTTAGATGCTTTTACATAGAATAACCCAATTCCACTTTTCGCGTGCGAGCGGGTGGTTGCAAGATGACTATTTCACTTCCAATAACATATGATGCGAAATTTCATTAATATCGGCTATCCAGTTCATAGATAAGCGCCAAGTAAACATAAACCCACCGCCAGCCCTCGATCACTTTTATAATAAGAGGAAGTTGAAAAAGTAGGATGAGAAATAAATAATATTAACCTAATTTTGTAAAGCAGAAGTGTCATTATTGAGATTTTCATACAAAAATACTATTAAAATTATACACATGTGATTATACATTTTGGGTTTTCTTTGTATCTTTATATTCGTTCTGTATATAAATGATGTCTGAATAATGGAAAAATAGGTTGAAAGCCCTTATATGATTGACCGTTTCAGTGTAATAATGATAATGTTATGAATGGAAGCTTATCTTTATTTGATATTATCTTCTTTTTTTTTCAATTTATATAATTTTCCAAGAAACTATTTTCCAATTTCAAATAACAACTTACAAAAATAGATGTTAAGTAGATTATCAAGAATTTTATATATATATTCTTTTTAGAATATTATACTTTATTCATAATATACAGGATGTTCTAGCTAAAAATATCTGTATGAAAACTAAACTGCGTTAAATTTAAAGTGGCGAAAATTGTAAATTTCCAAGGACACTATGAAGATTTAGAATAATGATATCATATTAACACGAAAAATAATACCAGCATCGAGTGCAAACTGTAGTCAGTAACCCTCCTTATCAGCCAATCGAAAAACCATTTCAGTCGCTCTAAGTCTAAGACGGCATATAATATCTGTCCTGAAATTGTAAGATGTATGAAATAAAAACTGACTTTGGTCAGTTTTCCCTATTTATAAGGTAAACTGCCCAATAGAGAACTACGTCTCACAGTTAACCACGTGAGTCATAAGCAGTAGTTATCGTTAAACTATTCATAGTAGTAACAAAACCTGTACAGCAGTTGAAGAGCATTTACCTAACGCATATATTCCACAAGAGGTAATTTGAACGGGTAGTCAAATAAAGAAATTTTTCAAAATTTTTGTTATAGTTCCTTAACGCCTACTGTAAATTGGTAATGCCAAATTATTTTTTTAACATTACCTTTATTTAAAAAAGAGCTTTGATTTTAAACCATAAAATAAGCAATGATTCATCTCCAACAGTCAACCAAGAACAAGAAGTAAACAGTGAACCGCAAGTTTACGTGCTCCTGAGAGCAACATGGCACCTGCCCTTCAGCTTATAAAAGTAGTGGATATAATAAGCTGGAAAATGATACTGAATCCTTATATCAATTTAGACAGAGGTTACACTAGCGTTTAACGTGATCCAGCGACACTGGTCAATTTCAAAGAATTTTGCACTTCTATTTTATGGTTTAACAACACAATAAAAAATATATAAGGATTCGAGGCGGTTATAGTTAATTAAACAAAGTTCTGAAATTTTTGGAAAATCATTTATTCTTATTAAGGTGTTTTAAGAATTATATGATAAAGTATATTTCACCCGGCACGTGAAGTTGTCTAAAGAGATAAGAAAATGTATTATTTAGTTTTCTTTATATCGTGATTCACTGTGTGTAGGACGGTGGTTCACTGTATCTACTATCCAGTACATAAATTGCTAGTCAAAACAACAATATTTCTATTCAGAATATTTTTTGAAGTATAGTTATATAACTTCGAAAGTAATATGGATACAAGAAATATTGGTTCACTGTTGGATAGCTTATCTTAAATATTTCATAAAATTTCTGAAATTAAATAATTATAAATGATATTTCAAATTGGACGTGTCTGAAATAAAGCGCTTTTGAAGTTAAACTTTTATACATTTAATTTTAATAAATTATGTTCAATTCTTACTTCCTAAAAAGAATCTTTTAGTTAACGCAGCTCCATAGTTGAAGTTTTAGTTTTTTTCTTTAAAGCAAAGCTTTAATTCTGATCAATTAGTAATTTAGTTAGTAAAACAATAAATTATTAAAACATACAAAATTACTATGAATCGTTTTAAAATTATTACAAATTTTACGATTGGGATCAAATTATAATATAATGATAATTACTAATTTATGGTATCATTAAGAGTAATTTATGTATTTTCAATAATGTACAAATAATTCAAATAATAATTAAATCGACTAAAACCATAAGTTACAACCATAACAAAAAATATTTTTATAGTTAGCTTGATTTTAGGCTACATTATGCTAACACGTCAACGTGAAAATATCGGTTTGTAAGCTAGCTCAAAAAATGGTCTTCAAATTATAGCCAGATTTTGCATCAAATTTAGGTTTGCAAGGTTATTGGAAAGATTCTAGCTTGTCAAGTTGCGGTATTGAAAAATAGTCTAAATAATTGGTCATTAATTGATAAAAAATGGTCAGCATATTTTATATTTTGATCATTCTTTCTTTATTTCCCGAAAATCGTTTGAATAATTGGTCAACAATGGGTGGAAATTGTGTTGCCATAAAATTTAAAATTTAAGCGCCTTTTGTTGATAGAACGTTAAAGTTGGAATTTAAACTACCGAACAAACTGTTTCGGAATCAATGTGACTTTATTTTCTCAAAAATATGATTTAAATTTTTACGCTCTTAATGCTGGTAGTTTGTCAAAGTGCAAATAAAGATTGGAAAAACAGATCAAATAATTGGTCAGCAGTGACTGGTCATATGATAAAATTCCTTATGATGGAATTTACAAAATTCATTGCTTATAGTTTATTTTGATATTGGATAAATTTTTGACTTTATCCTTCAATGTACTTGGCGTCAAGTATTTTCAGGTAATAAAGCCTGGCGAAAGTATGAAATAGATCATTTACGGCCAATTGTTTGGACTATTTTACGACGACTAAAACGATGACTGGTGATGAATCTTTCCAATAACCTTAAAAATTAAAATTTGTTATTATGAAGAATCATACCTTGACCAATTTTTGAAATTTGCTGCCCATTTAAGACCAATTAGTGGTCAATTGGCTAACTTACAAGTCGATATTCACAGTTTAACATACTAAATGTGTTGTAAAATTTCATAATATTTCGTATAAATTATAAAAAAAAATTTATGCTTAATTAATTTTAATTCATCCATTCATTTTCCAAATTTTTTTATTAAAATAAATAGTAAAACCACAAACTATGTGACACAACAAGTATACTACAAAGATAAAGCGCAGACAGAAAAATGTTTGACGTCATTATAAATTGTCATAATTTTTTATAAATTATAAGGATTTATTAATATCTTTTGAGACAAATGTTGAAAATAAAAAATTTTTTTATTGTTATTTGTAAAAGTACTTTAAAAAAAAAAGTTTTATTTGAGAAATATATTTTTTTAAGTATTTGGAGTAAATAGGGGCACTGAATAAAATAAAACAACATTAGCAATTAACAAAGCTATTTGTTAAATAATTAATGTTTGAACCTGTTTGAAATTATTATAATTCTTTAACTAAACAAAGTACAAAATATGCTGGCAAAATAATTTAAAATTAAGGATCTGTAATATCGAAAAATCAAATAAAAAATTTGGTCGCATAATGAAAAAAAAAAAATTATTTTCTTGAAGAGTACAAATGCCTAAATTGACTTTTTGGTGAGTTATTTTATAAAAAGTTTTTAAACAGGCTGTTTAATAGTTAGTATATTGTTTAAATTGCTGATACAGAGAGCCATAAACACAACTTATAAGAAAAATTAACAAGCTTTCGGTGGCTTTTCAAGGCCTTTGTTCAAGTAACAAAAATTTTAACATTTATAATTGTAATTATAATTCGCGACATAGCGTATAGAGCAGGATTGATAATTTTTGAAACCAAAAGAAATTATAGTAGGATAAAAAGGGAATTTAATTTACGGGCGATCGAGTTCTTAAGGGAAAACACGGTTTATCTCGATTTTCGGCAAAGTTACATATCCTATGGAAAATACGTTCAACCACAAAGTTGTAGGTAATAAAATGATCTACAACTTTTGTATTTAGACTTTTTTCACATAACGTCAAAATTTATGTAACAAATTAAAATAACCAAGTTTCTGGTTTTTTATTTCTATTTTTTACAAAAAAGTTTTTTTCACAATATTTGTTGAAAACTTACTTTTTTATGTTCCAAATACACAACAATTTTTTTTATTTAAAATATTTATTTTTGCACCTTATTGAATAAATATCAAAAAACACAATTTTGTGTATATACAAAAGTTGCAGATTTCTGTATTACCTACAACTTTGCCATTTAACTTTTTTCCAGAGGACCTGTAGTTTTACCGGAAATCGAGATAAACCATGTTTAAAAACTCTCCCCCTTCCACAACACGCCTTCAGATCTCACGAAAACGATTTTTGTTTTCATTTTTGTTATAATCTCTTCCGTTTCCTATGGGTTTTTTATCCTACTATAATTTTTTTCACTTTTTACCATTTATAATGGCTTCTACCTTGGTCTATAATTATAATTGACAAATCCAAGTAGATATTATATCTCAAAGCACATTCAGTGGAATTAGATGTAATTTTTATGAATATTGGATTTCCCCAAGTTTCCCCTATGATAAAAAAGCATATTTTAAGAAAAGGAAATTTTTAAAAGTTTGTTTTTTTTATTATTATATTATTTTATTTCGTAGAAAGCATATAATTTTTTATTATTATCTGACTACTACTTACTTGGCTGTTCATTATTTGTTGAAGTATTTTTGTTTGTTTGTTGTTTTGAACTAATTTGTGGTTGTTCATTTTGAAAGCCCTTCCATAATGTGATAACAATCATTGAATATGTCACCGATAAGAATAACAATGGTAATATTAATAAAATTATATCCAAAAATAATGTAAACGCTCGTTCATAATCAATTGATGGCCAGTCTTCTCTACATTTATGGTGACCTGAAACCAAAATTATTTTTTTTTTTAAATGCCAGTTTTCGCTCTTATTTGATTTTTGTCTTTTATACATAATCAATAAATAATAATTTTAATAAGTTACCGGACTAAATTTGTTTATAACTTCAATTAAAGGGTCTCAACTTCCAGAACAGATATTTGAAGTTGTTTTATTTTTAAAGTTATGGATATTTTAAGTTCTGGATTAAACCAAAACTTACAAGACGCCACACATGTTAGTATCTCCGTATAAATTGCATGAACATCGTTTTCACGAAAGAGATGAGAAATAATCTTCGATAGCTTATAAATTTTTTGTTTTCAAATCAATTTAAATTTTGGTATTCAAACTAGTTTGGATGTGAAATATAGCAAATTTTGAAATATAGCAAATGTGAAATATAGCAAAAAAGTCCGCTATGGTATTACTAATTATCAATATATGAAGTTTATTACTTTATTAACGCTTATTTTTGTAAGTTTTAAGTATTTACTTCATAAGATGTAGCTGTAAGATTTTGGCTAAAAATTATTTTGCTCCGAGAAAACTTGTAAAAATAGCAAGGTTGCTGCATCAATTTTTAGTTCATTTTGTTCAATCCCCTTTCCATTTCAATAAAATGTATACCGTTGATTTTAATGATCATTTTATGTAAAATGGACAAAATTTTGATTATGAATCGAACTTTTTCTATCTCTTTCATTTAAGATCTTAAATGAATATTAAAGCCACTTTACATCAGAGCATTTTTTGAGCATTCTTAGTGACAAACGGTCAAAAGTATTAATTTCTTACAACATATGGAGCTTTAATATTTAAGCTTGCCTTAAGGTCTGGCGCATAAGGTGTGGCACAGCGCGACCATACTCGACGTGAGTGACATGGCGTGATCGTGTCTCACGCTCCGTGTTAGGGAACGCATATTGCCACGTAGTTCACTCGCTCAGTATCTATAAGGTAATATATAATCATTGTAGTATTCTAATCGTACAATGCATAGCAATGCTACGAGTGAGTCAAAAGTTCTGACGTTTATAAATGGTTCGTATCCTGGCTAAATTTTACTTTTTTTGTTAAATAAATGACATTTCTGAATTAAAAAATTGATGATTTTATCTTTATGATTCAAAAATATTAAGTAATGACATCTTCGAACCCAATTCACAACTGACTTTAAATATAAAATCTAATTGCAATATAGGAAGACGGTGACTAGTGAAACGTGCGACGCGTGGTGCTAGAAACTATGTCTCGGGCATTGTGTCTCACGTTTATCGCGTCTCCCCAGTCGCGTTGCGTAGCATCGTGTCGTCAATTTACTCTGATTTATAAGAGCTACACTAAGGGATTTACCATAAATACACGAGATTACCATATTTAAATGTTTATACTAAATACTAAATAAGGGTTTATTTTACATACCTTTATTTGTGGGCTTCAATTGTGATAATGCCGCAATTGGTATCATACATATTAATGACAGTGTCCATATAACAAAAATTAATTTATATGAATGATTTAATGTTTGCCATCGACGAGATCGTAGCGGATGACATATTGCATAATATCGTTCCACACTTATTGCTACTAGTGTCCATGAACTGACTGATACTGATGAAGCTAAAACAAACAAAAATGGTTAATTAATTAATATTTTTTTTTTTAAATAATTCATTTATACATCTAACCAGAAAAACTATTTATTTACGCAAATTTTATGTGAACAGAGATTAGTGAATGACAGTCAAGGTACTCAAATTTAATATATTTGCACGTTATACCTGCTAGAATATGGTATTTATACGGCAATTTATAGTCACAAGGTATTGGAGCACAATAAAAAAAATTATTGATCAAGGAACAAACGAGAATATTATCAGATAAATCACATATAGAGATAATTATTTTCTTAAGAGGGTATTCCAACAGCAGTTAGAAGCATATAATTTCCCAGCACTCTTAAAATATTTATCCAAATGTTATGAAATTTAGTATGCACAAACCTAGTGCTTATCGAAGAGTTTAAAAAAAATTTTTTTATAGTCAACTTGAGAACCTCCTCTTTTTGTGAAGTGGGTTAAAAATTTCTGAGATTCGCTTCAATTTCACATAAGTATTATACATCCTTATATATAAAAATAGTGGTTTTAGTTACACCACTTATACCTCAAGAACAACTTGACCAATTTTTATTATTTTGTATTTTTAGCTTTACCATCGTCCACAATAGGAGATAGGAATTTGGTCAATTTTTTACACCTAAGAGGGTGGAAAATATGTAAATTTTTTATTCGGGGACAGTTCTCGCTTGTAGAATGTTAGAAATCCTAATTGCATCATTTCCATCGTAACCAAAATTTAAATTTGAAATCAAAACTAATATTTATTTATCTTTTCTCAATAGCAGAATGTCGAACTACCAACTATATAAAGTATGCATATCGCGTCGTTCAAGTATCACCGGAGCCATTTATGGTTATGTTGGTTCCATATACTTTTCAACAAGTAAATGAGTACCACAGTGCGAAACAAAAAATATCTGGTGTCACAGAACAAATACGAGTTGTCACTGACTAAATACCGGATGCACATATCGAATTCTGGGTGCACATAAAGTACTGGGAATCTGATAAGAAACTATTTTCCGAAATTCTAATACTAACGATATGAAAAAAAGGGGAAAAGTTTCTATTGAACAACATCATTTTTTGATCCAATCTAATTTAAATTTTACATGAAATCTATATAGTATCGTTTGATAAAATGGGTAAATTATCGCAGAAACACGTAACCAACCGGGTCTGCTGGTAGTATTATTATATCACAAACTTACATAACTAAGAAGGTCGAATATTTAGCGAATTTTATGAACGTTAATAAGTAAAACTAGTTCACATTCGTACCCTGCCATTAGTCGATACTTGTTATTTTCTTTTATAACATTTTTTTATTTGTTCAATAACTCAAAATTTAGGACCAAATTTAGTTTTTATTTCTTGGGAAAAAAAAAATTTCGAAAACAAATAAAATGTTTTCAGACAATCATTTTCTAAGTAACACAACTCACTTTACAATTAAATTAAACTTTATTTTTATTTAAATTCTATTCAATTGAAATTCATTATTGTATACAGGAGATAGATAGATAGTATTATTACATTTCACAAAAATTTTCCAACAAAAAAAAAGTAAATTGTATTTCTATCCATCCATTTCCCTTCCTCTTCCATTTACGTGTGTATGTGTCATAAAAATAAAATAACAATTGTCAAAATTTTTTTTAACTCAAATATTTGTAGGTAGACAATTTTAAGAACGCTCACATAGAAAAAAAAACAATTTTATTACTTTAACGGGAAGACACAAACAAAAGTACTTTTCATTGTGCGAATTAAAGCGAATTTTTTTGTCGATGTTGTTGCAAATAAATAATAATAAAATAAAAGAAGGAAAATTCATCCCTAGAAGAACCCTATTGTTAGCACAAGCAGTAATATTTACTATAACTCATAAAAGTTTCACATCATAAATTTTTCTTGTTTTAATATTCCTTAAAATTTGATATATTAGTTTATTTTATATCGTTTTCATTTCATATATTTTATATATATGGTGGCTCAAAAATTTGCTAATGAGTTAATCATTAGCAACCTAAAATTGATTTTTATGTCCAATTTGTTTTAACGTTATTCTCCTTAGTTTTAATGAACTGTAGTAACATATGCACTCTGATTTCTGTTGTGATTTTCTCGATTAATGCTGTGTTTTCGTATTATAAGCGATTTAAGATCGTAAAGAAAATCAAAATATGTCATCTGAAAATAAATCAAATGCTTACTTCGCTTCTAATGGACATTTTTTAATTTTAGTTTCTTGGAAATATTCGTAAGAAGTTTTCGTTATATTTTTTATCCTGTTTTCTTTGATAATTTTTATAATTATTTTGGTTTTTCAAACTTATATCGTTTATTGTACGAAAAGAAAGTACCATAAGAGTTCGAACGTGATTTTTTATGTAATATTAGACAAATATATATTCTTTAAAGTTAATTTTGTACTCATTTTAATTGAAAATGTATTCTTTTTCGAATAAATTATAATCGATAACATTTGGTCTCTGATCTTCTGTTTCAAAATTCATTTTGAACATTATATAAAAATTCAAATGTATATAAAAACATTATAGTTTTGTTAAGCTCAAATAACTACGTATATTTAGATGACGCCGTTTGCAAAATTGGAAAAATTTTTCACAGGGTAAGGTCTTATCACTTGGATATGTGTTAACGCATACAGGATGTAACAGAAATGATTTTCATACATTTTGAATAGATTCGGATTATTGTAAAGGGAAAAATACGCTGAAAAATAATTAATTTATTTACGAACTAACTCTTTGTAAATAGAATAAAATTTGCGCTGGTCTTTTAAAAAATGTGCTTACAAAATGACCCAATACTAAAACTACCATATGATCAGGTGCAAAACTCGTACCAGAGAATATTTATATTGATAAAACGTTTTTGAAAAAAATTTTAAATATTTGCAAAAAAATATAGATTACTAACTGAAATTCACTGACTTAATGAAATCTACGATAAATGAAAAAAGTCCATATTATTAAGTCATTATTATTATTTTTTTTCAGTTTCCTAGGGTTTTCATTGACTTACAACAACAGAACACAGCATTCCTAGAGGGCCACCCATACAAGTATTGACTGTAACTTTTGTTGCTTAACTTAGAATTTCAGTTTAGCTACAGTGTTTTAATAAAATTGTATTAATAATTTTATTTATTCAATTGTATTATTATAATTATTTAATGATTTTTGCTTTACACGTCTTACTTTTTCGTCATGATATTGATAATACTATAGGATACAAAAATATTTATACAAGTTAGTTATTATGTAAGTTATTCATTAATTTTAAATATTTTAATAGAATATTATTGTATATAATTATTTATTGATATTATCTTTAATGAATCTTCTTAAATTTATCATCAAGTAATATTACCTTAATTATTATAAATTAATTAATTCTCTCGATGAAACATTAAATTATATTAATGATCATACTTGTCAACATTATCTTAAATAAATAATGAGTACAATTCACAATAAAATAATAATAGTCCATACGGGATACGGTTTGAAAACAAAGAAATTAAAACCTGAAGTTTTATGTTTTTAAAGGGTTAAGAGATACATAAGAAACAAAATCATGTAAAATGCTTTTGTGGGTGGTTTTTACTTAGCCACCCACGAGTAATAGTGAGATGACAAGAGTTGAAAAATGTTTTATTTTTAATTTCCAGCTTAAAAATGTCTTGAACAAAAGAAACTGGGGGAAAGTAATCTCAAAATACGTCGAATTACCACATTTTTTGTCAAATTAAAACATTGTACCGTTTTCGAGAAATTTTCGTTATATTGTTTCGAGATGTCGAAAACCCCAAATTTTTAACCTAAAATTTTGTTTTAAAAACATCAAAAATGTAAAAAACAATTGAAAATTAAAACCTATATACTACAAGAAAGTTAATAACCATGAAATAAGTATTTAATTTATAATTATTTTTTACTTTTTGAGACTAAAGGTAGATGTAACTGGTTGTACCTTTTTCAGAACCTTTGGAATGATTTCAAAAAATTCAGTTAAGGTACAATCATTCTAAAGCCTCGTTCTCATTGATCGAGTAATTTAGTCAAGTGTTCAGTTTAGTTCTGAACACTTAACACTTGATCCGAAGTCTTTCTCACTTATAATTGGATAATTTCAAGACACAAGTAATTTATTAAAACTGTAAGCAGTTACAGTCATGTAATAAAATTAACATATCACAAAACTATGCATTTTATATGACTGTGACTGGCCCAACAATTTAATGCCAAACAGATTCCTTCATTTGTTGACTATTTGCTTGTGACACTAGAGTGGTTAGAGTAGTACGTAAAAATTAAAATTGTTCTAAACTACTTGACTAAAGAACTTTACTAAACATTTGACTAAAATGTTGCTGTTCACATATGTCAAGTAACTAAACTACTTGCTACTTGACTAAATTGAACAAAGCTTACCCGAATAGTGTTATACATTCAGCGCGTATACGACTTTATAATAAGAAATAAGAAATTGTTAAATAATTTTTAGTAGAATATTATAATCGTACCATGTTTCATCTCGCAATAAAGATAGATAGGCAAACTTTATATAGAAAAACTCACCATTATCTCTCCCCTTTTATTATGTTTATAATAACGATGACAGTAAGACCTACCTTTCCATTGCAAATATTAAACCGATATTATAATGCTCGTTTATTTATAACTACAACACCTTGTAAATGTATAAATAATATTATGAAGGTAAATTTAAACGATTACATAAATTAATTCCACCCTCTTTGCTGTTTTTTTTGTTTGATAGAAAGTGGTTGTTTCACTCCAACAAAACAATGTCTAACAATTAAAAACAATGTTTTGATGTACTAAATGGTTAACGGTTTTTGTCGGGTAGTTCCAATTATCCCTTTTTTTGGATCCATATATGTAGATACTGGTAGGAAATTTTTGGATTTACTTGAGCATATCTGCTTCAGATATGAGAGATACCTTTCCCATTGTACTTCCATCAAATGTTTGCTCTCTCTGTATGGTGCCGCGTGTATGGATTAAGATATGGTAGATTAATTACGTCCTGAAAAGTGTATTTTACTTATCTGGAGATTGGTGCGTGATGCAAGTGACGTGTCCTTTTTGCAAGTTTATGACCCTCCCATTCTCTTGTGTCTCACTCAAATTATCATATTAGTAAAATGTACACTTTCAGCATGTAATGTACCTACCATATCTTAATCTGAGGCGCTTGGTTAAATCAAACTATCAATTTTTTCTTTTTAATATTCTGATCATCTACACTATATCCCCGGTACCGTATAGACCTTAAATTTGGTGGAGTCACTCAACAAGGGAAAAGGTATTTCCCATATCTTAATCTGAAGCGCCTGTGTTAATCCAAAAATCCCCATTTCGGCTCCCGTACCATATATTAAATTTAGTCTAAATTGTTTTGAAAAATGTTTTTGCTTGTCAAACAGAAGCAATTTTTCGTTCAACATTCAATTAGTTTGACACCACAATCCATAAATGAATGATTCATTTTAATATACAATCAATCCGCGGTAATCTGAACCGTATCTTATCTATCACTTTGTGTAATCCAGCAGGCTTGTATTTTGTGTACTTAAATATACCAAGCATACTAAGTTTAAAGTTGAACAGTTTTCCCAGGTTTGCCAGGTTTCACAACTTACAAAAATTTTCGAATATAAGAAGTCAGTGAGACACTGTATTACAAAACATTTGTCAGATTATCGTGAATCGATTGCAATCGAACTATTAGATACATTGTAAAATGAAAAAGATGTTAAGATTTTCGGTAAAATTTCAAATTTGAGGTAAAATGATTCATCCCTAATTCAATTATTGACAAGTTTAAATTTTTCTACTGATATAAATATCTATCTGATTTTAGTAAAAACTTTTCAAATCACTATGATTCGTAGAAAAACAATGTGAATAAATATTTCCCGAATATACTAAAAATGTGTGAAATATTTTAAGGGAAGACTAATAACAATTAAAAGTATAGAAGTTCATACTCACCAACAGTTTGTTTTTTTAAGTCGTTAAAAATATTTTTATGGTACTTACTTTTATCTTAATGAGTTTTTGATTCATGGAAATGGACGACTAATAAAAGAAGGTGAGATAATCTTTCATTTTGAATGGATTTTCATTATAAAGAACACGAAGAATGCTTAAAGTCCGTTTAAATTTTAAATTTTATATTAAAAAAATTCTTTTATGTATCAAGAAATTTGAATTAACAGATTAAGTACAATGTTTTGCTTTGCTCTCGTTATTAAATTCGAGGTGCCATTTAAAAAAAATTTGCATACGATTTCCTTTAAAAATTTAAAAATTTACTAGTAAGAAAAATTGAAGGAACAAATATAGTAAAAATATTGAACTGTGACTGAACTGGCACGTGAAGAATATGTTAAGATAAATCGGGGTATTTTGACTGAGACTGGCCGGTGACAGAACTGTAACTTGACTGATATGTGTTAATAGACCTGTATTGTACCAAATTCAATTTCATAAGTATTTATTTCAATGGCATATCCATGTACAAAACTAAAATAGTACGATTTATAGTTCTTTGGATCGGATACATGAAAAATTTTTGGTTTCATGAAAAAAGACCTAATGATCGATACTTCTGAAATTGTCCATTTTTACCCAAATTCATGTTATTTTCGATAGGCGATTTCAAGGTGTCCTCTGTATAAAACAAATTTGTATAAAAAAGGCTACTACTAATGAAAAAAACTGTAAAGCATCCAGCAGCTCCAATTATCCCTTGCCATGCGTTGACTTCAAGAAAGAATATCTTCGATAAAAATTTAAACATGAAAGGAGTTGATTGATGCTAGACAGTCTATTCCACTTGTTCAAACGTTTTTCTCTATATAGATTTCGTTCATATTTCTTTTAAAGTTAGAAGAAATATTGACGGAAAGCCTTAATCGAAAATAATATATTTACGGCAGAGAAAAAGTTGATTAATTGCACCTAGTGATTTATTCCAAAAATCTATTGAATCTGCGGAAAATGATCATAGGACCAAATTTCTCAATTTAAATTTTTTTTACTCAAGTTAGAAATAATCGATGAAAAGCCTCTTATGCAAGAACTACAGTTGTCTGCATATTCGCAAACCCACAAAATTCCAACTTCTCTAGCAGTTTATATTTTTCGAAAATTTTTATCTTTTCTTTCCAAATATATTAGTTTTTCCAAGTAAAATTATTGTAACAAAGAAGTACTTCATATCTTACTAATTACAAAAAAAAAAAAAAATAAAAAAAAACACTTAAAAATTAAATGAAACTTTTTATCCAGAACAAATTCTATAAATCTAAATTAAAAAGGGTCATAATATATTCAAATGTGTTTGCATAAATTTTAATATTTTCATAGCGGTTTTGCTCAGAAAAATCATTATAATAAATTGTGCATTGTACAAACATATAATATATGTTTGTACAATGCACAATTTACTTGTATAGAAACGAATTTTTTTTTACACAAATAATATATGTGTTAGATAATGTTTTAACATTCGAAGTGAAATATTTATGGGTTCCGAAATACAAACGTGATTAAATGAAATATTATATATTTTATTTTTGTGTATGGTATTTACATAAATACAGAGTGGGTCGAAAAGGAGCCACTATTTTTACTTTGATTTGCTACTATAATAAAAGGAAGTATTGTCACCCTGTCCAAATGTTGATATTGCATTTTCACCGGAAATTGCATTGTATTGGCTATGTATTTGCTTGCGTATATATGTGACAATGATTTCTTATCAAACGATTTATTCAAAATTCGTCAAACTTGATAATCTGTCTTCATATTACCTCTTGTTTGATTGAAATCAGACCTTGTGTCTTATGTTTTATAGTGATATTTTTGGTCTATTACGTTTTTTCGAAAATTGCTGCAACGATTTTCTTCAAACTTAGTATATTCACAGATCATACTGATTTCTGCAGCTTTTACTTGAAATATTAAACTAGAAAATTGAAATATACCAGAAGAATTTTATGAAAGCATTGTCACAATATAAAATACTAAAATATAATTTAAAATATAAAATATAAAATATCTTATTTAAAGATTATAAAATTTATATAAATAATGATCATTTGACAATAGTGTCTTATGGTGTTTCATTTAAATTCAGTTTAATTGTGTTTCAATATCCGTTGTATTTTCAAGAAATTACAATTGGGGGAGTGTCGATAATTACAAACATATTTCAAATCAACGTAAATGTTTATTTGTCCTCCACAGAATTCCCGTGTCTAGGCACAGGATATCATAACTATTTAGATATAAATTGTTTGTAGAAATTCAACTTTTAGTTGTAATAAAAGTTTCATTTAATTAAAAAATTTATTATTAAAAAGTTCAATTTATTATCTTTGGCAAATTCATATGCGTAAATCTATTATTGTTAAGCAATTTTTGCTAGCAGAAATTCAACATTGTTCTTTCTTATGTTCTACGGTCTTTAACACCTTATTATAGCCCTACGTAGGGCTTCTGTTTTTTATATTTTATATCGTAAAATGGGAGAGTCATTTTTAAAAAAAAGGTCATATGCCACACAAGAAGTGCCTAACTCTTTCGCAACGGATCTAATTGACTCGCGTCCATTTACCACACGCTTACAAGCTTGCTATTTTACGCATCAAAATGTGAAACTAGTTGATTACCAAACAAAATTCGAAAATTAAATTAATATTGATTCAAAAACGAAGAAGTTAGAAGCTCTTAATGATAATTTTTCATCTCTTTCTTGCAAAAAAGTTTTATGGGTGATTCTACGATAAGCGGTCATTTTCGATGGAATTTACAGTATTTATCTTAAATTTTAAAGGAAAGTATACATAATTGTATATAGGTGAAATGAATATCGTAGAATGACTCTGATGTATAATCAATATGGAGATGAAGATTTATGACGTCATTTATTCAAATCTCCTACTTTGTTTAAAGAATTTTGAACATCCATATTTCGGCTATTTTGTCACTTCAAATTCATGTTCGTGAAGACGATATAATTGAAGTAATTAAAAAATTAGTGCATCTTTCTAATTATGAATAATGGATAGCTTTATAGGTATTTTCAATGTAACAATTGACTCTCTGAAACAATTGACACACCTGTTCCCTACACTTTATTCATAAATAACATTTTAGTAATCTGCTTTTCATTTTAATATTACTTAAATAATAATTTAAGTTTAATAATATATAGTTATAGTAATAATAAAATTTAAACTATTGTAGTATAAGTATAATAATTATAGTAATTTATAATAATAATATTTTTCTGGACAAGAGATTACCTTGTGTGCTATTATTACCAATATTGTAAATATTCTATTATACTTGACTACTAATTTTAAGAAAATGGGATAGATAAAACGTATATTTTCATTCAAAAAGTTTACACAAGTACTATAAACCACCTTCAATGAGTCTTGTATACATTCAACTTTTATTGCGTAAGTTGTTCATTGTGTTTCATAGTTTGTAAAAGCTTTAAAACTAATAATTTTCAGACCATCCTTTAAAAAGAGGCCTTTTATTTCTGAACTGTGTAAAATTATCGAATATTATTATGAGGTTTAGTTGAATACAAATATATATCACTTAATAAAATTGTATTCTCTAGCATGATTAATAATAACCAAAAATTAATCCTTAAAGTTTATAAAACAAAATGTTTTACATACAACTTGAAAGAGGCATTAATATGTGTTTTGAAACAATGGCCGAATTAGTTAAAACAGCTATTGGTAATAGCCATAATGCAAACATAGAATTTTATTGTTTTGTGGGTTGCATGAAGTTTTCCGTTCACTTCAATTTCCATATAATTTTCTTGCCTTGACTATCTAAATAGTTTGATAGACGACAAAGTTCAAACTTATTTTCGTGAAGTGCTTATTTTAAATACATATTTTTGTACCAGAGAAATTTATGAAGTCACCGAAGACATATTTGATATACAATACTTTATTTTTCGATTTATTTGCGTGAATATCTCCACGAAAACTCAGAATATCTTAAATAAACGAATTATTTATAACCATTTCTAACTAATAAGTATTTATTTATTGTAAATTTTACAAAATATTGAATACATATCTTTATAAGACTATAGCATCTAGCCTAAGCTTTACCTATAATTGTTTGAAGAATGAGAAAAGATAAAAATGAAACATCATTGACATATATAATGAATACACTTGTTGTAAACAAAAGCAAATAAGCGGTAGCCATGTCACTTTCGAGACCAATATGATTTCATACAATTCGAAAGTCATAAGTATATTAAAAACCAGAAATATATCTAAGCTTAAAATTACACATACATGAGTTCAAATGTATATATCTGAAATTTTTTAAAATTTATAACCAATTTCCTAAGAATAAACTCAAATGCAATATATATGAATTGTATCAATTGGAATTTCTACACTCAAAGTTTACTTAAATTTTTGATTATACGAAAAAAATGTTTAAAACAAAAGTTGTTTACATAAAAAAAATATCATTTTTTGTATTTAAACCAGCCTGGTTTATATATTTACGTTCTCTTATATATTTTAGAGAATTCCGGATTAAAATCCGAATAGGTGCAGTCAGTATTGTACAAACCGGGTATCAATTATTGAAAATTACTTTTTTCACTGCCACTAACATCAAATTACCAAAATTTCGTATGTTTTGAAAATTTTTTTTTGAATGTTGAACATATAGTGTGACCTCGGACTGACGTAACGTAATGACAGGCTTAGACCAATCAATAAAGTTAAGCAACAGCAGTCACAATCTGTATTTGGATGGGTGACCACCTAGCAGTTCTGTGTACTGTTGTTGTATAAAAAATAATAATAATAATCCTCCTTGGTTAATGGCTATATAGCTAAAAGTAGCTGAAGCCAGAAATTAAAAAAAAAAAAACATAAAGTGTATGCTAATATTGTTTATATTATATGTATGTGTATTTTAATATTATTTCCCCTTTTTCGACATGGGAAATAATTCGTTCTAACTCGCCTTTATTAAACTCTCTATATGAATAATGAAGCTTTTAGTTATAAGTAATAAAGGTTTAACTTTGCATTCTTTTTTCACTTGTTTCATAAACATTGTGGTTGATTTCTTCTTTAAACAAACTTTTTCGGTATTATATATAAATTCTGTAGCCCAAACATAAACCATACATATGCGAATACAAACCACACGTGTATAGTAGATACACCACTTCTATTATACACGATAAATAAAGGCATTCCTTTACCATTTTGATAAATATATACCAACTCTTCTTCATGTTACATTTGTAGAGAACATATTATTATAAATATATAGGACACAAACCCACCTTACACATTCATATATTTATGTGAATTAAAATACTTTTGTGGTTTGATTTAAAATGTTTCTGTGGTTTAACACTTCATTTCATTAAAATTTATTTATATTGTTATCCGTACCGAATATATTATGTGGGATGGGTCTCTTAATCGATTGATGCGCCACGAGTAACTAAAATTTGTAATAAAACATTCTGATTCTACAATATATAATTGTTCAATTCTATGCACGTTAATTGAAAGAAAATATCAAACAAAAATTATTTGGTTACCAAAAATGTCGTTTAATAAGATAGATTAAAATTAAAATTAATTCAAAAATGAAGAATTATTTTCCACCTCTCAAAGATTATTTTCCACCACTTTCTTGAAAAACCTGGTTTTTGTGTTTAAATTTGGATCACCTCTTACTTAAAAATAATTATGGGGATGAATAGATTGACTAATTGCAAGCAATTTTGGTGCGATAATACTTTTGCAAGTCAAAACTTTTCAACTTATACGAGAGTGGAAACATCAATTTTCTGACAACAAAAATACGTTTTCAGACAGTTTTTAATGAATTACTAAATTAATTATATAGTGAAAAAAGTCATTCGGAGTAAAAATGTAGTCTAGTCAAAAAATATCGGGATTGTAATATCTCTAGACCCAATTCTAACGGAGAACATAAGCTTAAAGTATTTGAAAATAACTTTGAAATATTTTTATATTGGACAGGAGAGTTCAAAAATTGAGCTAGTTATGGTAAAATACTCAATCAGACGCTTAGCAGAAATAACAGCCAAATTTTGGTGATAATCGGTGGTGTTTCTTGGTAGAATTTCTTGGAAAACCGTGCATTCATTGGACTAAATAATATTGCAAACAAATTTTTTTGCAATTTATCAAAGCAATTTTTAGATTATCAAAATGAAGGTACGTGTAAAAATATGAATTTATTTCATCAATAATTTTCACTAAAATATATTCATCCATAGCTGAGAACTGAACGTCATCTCCATGAAAAAGGATGGCGTTCAGTTTTCGGGCCAAGAAAACCTCCAGGCATTCACAAGCCTTGAAGTAGTGATGACTATCTTTGTTTAATCAGAATTTTTGAACGTTAATATATCACTTATACTTAAAAATTGCCAAAAAATAACTTCAGTGTCCTGTCCTTGAAATGAAGATGCTTTATATAAGCTAATAATGAAGTAATAAAAAAACTTTTAATTACGCTCATTGTAATTATTGTGTTGAAAATTAAAAGGATGATCAAAGAAATTTCATTAGTAATTTATTATCGTAAAATGCAAATATAAATAATTATTAATTCAAATTTGCAAATATATTGAAATTTAATCATATACCATTCATTATTTATTTATTATTTGATACATAAAGTAATTTTGCATAGCCATAGCAACGAAATACTACAATTTGATACACGATGTTCATAGATAACTGAAATTATATAAAATGGTTTGTATCTTATTTCAGAAATTTTCATTAGTTTAATTAACATAATATCTCTGATTCAGTAGAATTTTATTATTATTATTCAGTCAGATTATTTATTAATATATTCCGAATGAAGGAATTATTTCAATTGAATTATTCGAAATTCTAGATATTATGACTATTTCTCACTGATAGATTTTTGTATTGAATAGTTATCAAATAAGGATTGAATATGGCATATATCTTATTTAGAATATGTTGTCTCTTAAATAAATTTAATGTTATAGAATCTTCAAGAAATTCAAATTATTATTCTCATCCATGTTATTATATTAAATATGATAGCTATATTAATCAGGAAGTTGGACAGAAAAATACAAGGGCTATATTTTTAAATGCTGCGACGTTTCGTTCAACTTCAACTTCAACTTCATCATGCAAACTGTTTACATGAATGACAGTTATTAAAAAGTACAACAGATTTTCTGAAATTATAAATTAAAAAAATTTAAAGTCTTACATTTGAGGTTAACACCTCAATGCTAACTCCTAGCTAATTCTGAAAAACTTTATCGTTAAAAAATATATAAATTAAGCCAGATAAATACAAAAAATTGTTCTTTGTAAGATAACTTCTGTGTGTAATATTTGCCTTTATCTATATATTTTTTCATAACGATGAACTTTTTTTGGAGTTAACTTTTAAATACAAGACTGTTAACCTAGTCGAATGTAAGACTTTAAATGTTTTTTCAATTATAATTTCTGTTAATCTTTTGTACTGATCAATAACATTTCTGTCTTTTTATATACACAGTTGGCCTGCTGTAGTTGTGAAATATAAGGAATTGTTTCAGCATTTTGAAATATAGCACTTGTATTTTTCTGTACAAGTTCCTGATAATTAATTCTTTTGTGTATTTGGTAGTGCTTAAGAAAGACTCTCTGATTGATTGTAGCTGTAGCAACCAACGTCAGTCAAACATATGCGTGGTTTCTGTAAAAAAGTGTCTGATTTTTTTTAGAATGTGTGGTGTATGAATAATTGATATTGACCTCCTAATCCAGCCCTTATAAAATAGATGAAATAAATACAATTATCTATGCCTAATACAAACCAGTCAATTTTTGAAAGATCATTTTAGCGCGTATTTTGCTAATTCAACATAAAAAAAACGAAATATAAACATCGTGTTTATTTTTTTAATATGAAAAATGTATTTGAACTTTTATTTTCACCGTTATAGATTCAAAGCCGGTTTGTCCGATGTATCGATTTTTCCCCAAATCCAATAGTCACGATTCATCCTGGACGCCAGGAGACATTCAAAAATTTATATTCATTGTATTCGTATTCCACTACTTATCGTGTTTGCCAAATTTTGTTACCTAATACACAAACATTTTTCGGAATGTAACGAAAACATTCTGGGGAACTCGAATCATGGAAGTATGAGATATTCCTTGTGAAAATAAGGTTATTTGATAGTATTACAACACTGATGAAGAAGATTTCTGCATATTTTACTCTCAAATCTACAGCCTAAAAGTATTCATTTTCAGTAAAAACTTTATAGAAAGTTGCTTAGAATTAGTCCTATATAGATACACATACTTATTTTAAATTAAAATTTGCATTCCTAGAGAAAAGCAACACTAGTCACATTGTGAACTTTGAAGGGGAGGTTAAGTAGAACCTACAGCCAACGTTTGGTTCTAAACGGTGCTGTTTGGTTGAATGGCTAGGGAAACCATACTTTAATTGGACTATTTGTATAGGTTAATAGATTTATTATATACATAATAGATAAAGACACCAAAATATAATTAAATTATAGTTTGGCACGCCTACAAAAGACTGTATATTATTTATATAAATATATAAACGACTACGATGCATGTCAAATAATATTGCAAACCAATTGTTTTCCTTTTAATTTCTCTACGTTATTTTTGAAATATCGAAACAAAGTTACGTATAAAAATATTCCAAATTTTATTCCATCAATAATTTTCACTATAAAATATACATCCTTGATATATATGAGAATAAGCGGATATGAAATAATTAATTATATTGGTTTTTAAGTCAATTTTAAATAATTTTATGCAAACAATTGATTGTATTAAATACAAATACTCAGTGGATGGACTCATATTGATTAATCATATTAATGAAGTCAATTATCCTTACCATTTACCATACAGGTTGCAATAGAAATATGTTAATATAAACAAAATTAATCAATCACATTTATCAGGAAAATATTTGCTTGATCTCCAAGCATCATAACCATTACGGTTTATTTATTTTAGATATGAAATCTTTAAAATAATATTGGATACCTAGCAACCCATAGCTTATATGGGACAACACATTAAAATGATAATATTTTGATGTTATATCCTGTCTAAACCTATCACAGGATAGACAACTGTGTTTACAGACGAATGTATATGTAATTTGGTAACTAACTAGTACATACTTTAAAAATCTGCGACAAATACACTCCCTGCCTCTATATACAGACCTTAATAAAAATGCTTTTAAATTATCAAAGATAATTGAAAGTAATATATTATTGTGTTTTTAAAAAAATTAATATTTAGTTTTATATTTTATTTCAATACTTTATCATAAATATAATTGAATATTAACAAAGTATAAGAGTACAATAAAATAAAATATACAATAAAATAAATATGAAAAACAAAATAACGAAATCACATCTTACAAACATTTCAAGGGACCTTATGTTCCTTGTTCGTAGCGTATTATTTGTAAAATGTATTTAAAAATTTATTATATTAAGTTTTACAAATACCATGGGAATAATATTAATTAAAAAATTTATATCGTTAAAAAAATACTGTAGATATAAATTATAATAATAATATCACGAACATGACACATTATGTCCTCCTTCAATTGTTCACTGATAATGTTCAGTTAATTGGGTATAGAAACTAAGGTAATCATAATAATTAATTAGGATTATCTAAGTTGCGATGATGATTATTTCGAAATACGTATTTTAACTATAAAAATTGGTCGTTGCATTGAGTCGAATTCGAAAATTTATTAAAAACATTAATTTTCAATCTCCTATTACTATAGGTACCCTTTTTTGAATTATTTTTTAATTTTAGCACTAAAAAGACCTAACGTTTTAGTTTTTAATATTATAACTTTCCAAAAATCGATTTTTTAAAATTATTTTTCTTGAAAACCACATATTTTAATCTAAAACTATATTCTATTTTTAATTTCTGGCTTCAGCTACTTTCAACTATACTAATGGCTGTATAGGCTGTATCTAAAACTTCTAGATAAATAATGACAAGGGTTCTAGCGAAAAAATCTAATAACGTTTTTGATAATTTACAATAAAGAGCTCATAATTATAATTTAAAGTATACTACAATCGACTTTTGACTATCGAAAATAATCTTGTATTATAGAGGTAAAAAAGGTATTCAAATTATTATCATGATACTATTCTAGTAGAGTACTATCGGACATAAAATAAAATTTGATGTTGGATTAATGCTTTGTTTTAATTAAACCGAAATATCATTTTATTTATTGATATGAATGTTACATGGTTTGTCAGACAAGATATCGTAAAAATATGTACTTCATAACTGTAAAGGTTGTTGAAAAATTAGTGTAAAATTAAATATATAGAGTGTTTTTGAAGTGAAAACTTCTTTAGCCGCGTTAGGAACTTTTTGGTAGGGGAAAATCTTATAGGTTTGCGTCACCGATATGCTAGTGACTAACGCGTGCGCAGCGGCCGTATGCTGTGTACGTTTGATGCTTGTTGGATAAGTGAAATCTCGTTCGTTCACGGAACCGACATGCTTATAGCAATATATCTGTACCTATAAAACTGATGTATGATTAGGTCTTAATAGTTATTTCAATTAAATTATATTTATATTTTCTCACGATGTTGTACAGCCCGTACTATATTTGAATAATATAAATCTAGATAAACATACAAATAATTGTAGCTCGGAGTGTCAATAAATGTGAAATCCAGATTGATGTTGATAATTATAATTTAAACGTTATGAAATTTCAAATTTTGATATTAAAGTTTTCACTACTATCGGCTGCTTTGTTAAGCATTTGAATAATCAATGCAGTAATGAAGTTGAGGGATGGATTTCAGATTTACATACAATTCTCTATAAATATTATTGTAATTCTTAACTCCCTTTGTTTCATCATGCTGTGCTATTATGATAATTTCACAGCTTTAATATATACTAGCTTTTGGTTGATATCACACTGTCGATAGTTCAAAGGTAATCTCAGTATAAACGATAACGCTGTCATCGGTTCACAGTTTGAAGTAGTAGCCGAGTATCGTTTATCAATAGTTCGTCACCGGATAATGACAACAAACACTATTAAGTGATATTTAATAAAGATATTTATTTTAAATACTATTTTTTACCTGTATAAGGAGTGAACATCTAAGATCATTTAAACTGAAAAAATCATATTCATCTTTAACCAACCGTCTCCTCGAATACATCCGTAATGTTTTACAGGCTGTGGAAATTTTTAACATAAAAAAGAGCCCCGGCCTATCCTGAACGAGTAAACAAAGACCACGGTATACTCGAAGATCAGATTTTGGTGTCTTGGCCCAGTTTTTATTGTTTTTGTCGCTTAACCTGAATCGACTCTAAGAACGTACTTCTTCCCGTATGATTCCTGGAAATTTAATAAGATTTAGTGTATCTTGAATCTGAATGAGACCTTAAATAGTAAATTCTGTCAAAAATCATTCTTTTTCTGATTGTTTTAACATAAGATGTTTCTTGTGATTAAATAAGAAATCTTAAAAAATTTTATTGCCTCTCAATTTTGTGAGAAATATATATTCTAAAGTAGTTTTGAGTCGTCATATGCCAGTTTATCGAATCTATTTCATGCAATAACTATTCGACTGATCGTAAAACATATTTTTGAATGTTTTATACTTCAGTTATAATAGAAAACCCATAAACGCCGAACAAAAAGTCGGTATTTAAAGTCTTAATGGACAATCAAAAATATTTCGGAAAATTTAACATAACACTTCATTAGTTTGAACATCAATTTTCAAACTGATAGCAGGCTATTTCTAACGAATTAGATTCTAACGAATCTATTTTTCTCTATACCACAAATGTGACAATATAAAAAATAAGTTTTTAGAAAATGCTTCAATTTTTTGTCGTTCACCACTCCGGCTAACATAAATGTTTTTCCATACATAAAAGTATTTTCTTAGTTACATTTTGTGTGTACAGAACTCTAATAAGATTAACAAAATTTGTGTATGCCATTCGTCGTTTAATAAGTATCTTAAGAAATTGCCTAATTGTGTAAATATTATTTTTAGACGTTTTATGTAAACGCCTAACAATGTTTTTTCTTACAACAAATTTTTATTGTTATGTTTAGCACTACTAATTACAATTTATAATGAAAAATGTAATAAAACATGGTATGAAAAAAGGATTTTTATAGTAAATTTTTAGCATATTTATTTGTGCTATACAATGAAAGAGGCATTGTTATAAATACGTGACGGGGGCCCAATTATAATGAAACACAATGTTTTGCTATTATATCTGACTTTTGTTATTATATTCCAAATAATTATTTTGGTAATTAATATGTGGCTAATTAAATAAAATTAGAATCATTGTATAATAAGGAAATTTTTGTGTAATGTTCAAATTTTATATTAAGGAAATTTGATTCCAAATTAAATATAAATAAGCTAATTAAATTGATTATTTTTATTATTTGAAATCTAGTCGAACAATTGTGTGTATTTCCACAATTAAAATAAACGAAATACTGGTTTCATCGGAATCTAAAGCCTAATGGATATGATGCATTTTTAAGTATTTGATGAAACTTATAAATTAGTACCAATAATAATTACTTATATGAATGCCAAATAATCTGTAACGGCAACTAACCGAAACTAACAGATATTTTGAAAAAAATAAATAAAAGTATTATTCCAGTATCCATATCTGTACCCAAATTATGCCTACAACATGCCTGATACATGTCTATAACAGAAGCCATCCATATTATAAGTTTTAATATTGAATCTCATTAAACAACTTCTGATATATCTAATTTATGATGTTGGTTGGGGAAAGGAAATTGAATGAAGACTACGATTTGGTAGGTGGAGATTTTGAGGTCGTATTTTGAAAGGATGTTAGATTATTATTAAGAGAAAAAAACATTTATTTGTCAAAAAGTTTTCAAATAAAGGATTTTATATTAAAAATCAGAGAGAATCCGACTAGGAAGAAATTCGCCTATGTAGCTTGTGTGCCTTTTGATGATTCGGAATGATGATTAATTAGTGTTTTAAATCATTATAATATTTTCTTCTTAAATAGGAACCATTTAAAGCAATTATAAGATATACATCTTTACTGAAATTCCATGACAACAATCATTATTATTTGTTTCCATTGCCTATATAAAAATAAACTATTAAATTATTCAAAAATCGCGATAAAAAGTTTGGAGTTTATGCTAGAATACTGATAATTTGTATGTACTTTTTAATGCCACATAACAAAAAAATAAAAACAAAACATTTTGAAGAAATTTAAAATAAATTTTTCGGGGTGGGTCCTTAACATTTAGGGGTATAAAAATAGATGTTGGCCGATTCTCAGACCTACCTATATGCACACTAAATTTAATTAAAATCGGTCCAGCCGTTTCGGAGGAGTTTGGCAACAAACAATGTGACACGAGAATTTTATATATTTATTTTATATCTTATTTTTATTCTTGCTTCTTGTGTAGAAAATGAAATACATTTAACAAATAATTTTTTTCTATTCATTATATTTTTTCTCAACATTGCTGATTAATTTAAATTTATAGCTATAAAACTAAAATCAGAGTTATTAGTTTATTTTAGTTTCATTTTCTTATTATGAGGGGGCTTATTATTTTAACAGAAACGATAATTACCAAGAATTTTGTTTGATTAAACTGTCGCTCCGAGAAAAAAGATTTCGCAGAAACTCAATACGCAATAATACATTGTAGTTAATAGGCAGTTTTCGCTCTACCGAATCTTCCAACATAAAAATGTTTGTATCATATTATTATTTAAATTACATATGTGGGATTAAAATTATGTAAATAAGCTCAAAGACATTTTACAAAGAATTTCCACAATATTTGTTTAATATTTTAATAAGCTAAAAGCATTTTAATAAAACATTATCTTAATAAGAATTAATTATTGCTATGAGAAACTTATTTTTGGTGAGGGGAGAGAAAAAATTGAATACAAACAAAGCTTATTTGTTTTAAAAAGTATTTTAAATAAGTGTAGATAGGGATTGGGAACAAAATTTATAAAATGGAATTTGAAACTTTGATATTAAAATAATGTTTATCTTACTTTTATTCTCTTTGGCTTTATTCAACATCTTTATTGTTTTTATCAGCTTGAATGGCAAAGGGATTGGTTTCTTTGAATTTCTTTATTTCTCTCATTAACTCAGGAAAACATTGTCTTCTAAATTACAAAAGTAAAAAGTTGAAAGTCTTGAGAAAAAAAATTTTTGGCAAAGACATGTGAAAAAAACCCCGAATTTTCTCGAAGGCAACACGTACGTAGTTGAGTAGGATTTCTGAAATGTATACACAAAATTGATATGTGCATCGCTCATCGGAGTGGGAGTTTATGATATATTGCCACGAAAATAGAAATTTTTTATTTGCCACTTTTACTGCCAGGCCGTATGAAATTGTTCCTTCTTGACTCAAAAGCTTATTCACCGCAAGACAGAAAGATATAATTTCTGAATTGTATTGTACTATTTATTAGATTATTTGTAAATAGCCAAACATTTAGAGACATGTAATTATTTTTCCAACATCATTGAAATATATTTTTGAAACATACATCCCTTTAACGACATTTCTATTTTATTTTTATTGTAGGCCCTGAAGGGGATATATATTTCAAAAATGAATTTTGTAATCCACAGACATTCTCATTTAAAGCGAAATAATCTTAAATAAAATAATATTATTATTCCGTAGAGTATTTTTGTTGGTCATTAGCTCAGTTTACCATATTTTGGAACGAATGTAAAATTTGAACAAGCTTTTAATTTATAGAACATAATATTTCTGATAATTATAAATAACTGTATTCAGTAATTATTACTTACAAAGCCTTTTAAAGTACCATTATAATACATTTAAAATAATTATAAATCCATAGTACGATTTGAAAAGGTTACTTCTTTCATACAATATTATAAATTTTCATAATTACATTGTGTTATGATGGTACTTTGAAAAGCTTTGTAAGTAATTATTGCTGTATACAGTTATTTATAATTAATTATCAGAAATATTAAGTTCAATAAATTAAAAGCTTGTTCTAATTCATTCATTTACATTTACATTCCTTCCAAAATATGGTAAACACAACACAGTGAAATAGCGAGTGCTTTTCTTAACTCAAGGAAACTTAAAAACAGCCTATAGATTGACTCACAGGCAATTAAATGTCAAAAGCATAGAAAAACTATGATGGCAGTAACCTTGAAAACAAAAAGAAACTTCAAAGCTATCTGCTAGTGATAGCAGATGAAGCTTAAAGTTTAAAAATTACTTAAGATAAATAATTTTGGCTTGTTTGGCTTAAAAATATCCTAAGATAAAGTGTTATCACGATGGTGTGAAAAGGAAGTACTTGTCCAAGTTTTGTCATGCTTCAAAATTCAGCTAGTAGATTGACATATAAACTAGCTATAAGCATACTATAAACATAGGCCGCAAAGGCGTTATAATAGTATTGAATCTCTTTGAAATTAATGATTTTGGAAACATGTCACTGCTGCACTCATTTCACCCCTTATGTGTCGAAAGTCGTAACAAATCGATTAATAATTCGATTGATGCTAAATCATACGCTACTCAAGAAAAATTGTTACAATCATGCTTTAGTGAACCACTGCGATCGATGATCATTATCAGAGTGCTAAAATAACATGACAATGACTCTGGCAATGTTCAACTTCTGAATTTCAACTGAGTCGAATTCTGATGAATTTAGCAGTTTTAGATATATGACAGACTGTCCCACGAAATTTGAAAACTATAATTTATCCAAGAACATGTAGTCTTAGTGCTAAAATCGTCCAATAACGAACCGATTAAAACAAGAAAATAGAATAGACAGGTACAAACACAAGATATCGTTCTAATAAGCACAAGATATCGTTTTAATAAAAAGAGATTTCAGACAGTGACAAATAAAAATCAATCAATAATCAAACTTGCGTTTTATAACAAATTATTATTGATGCACAAAATAAAGGCAAAACATGTAAGACTTGCCGATGAAATTTATTCAAGTACGTAGAGAGATGGAGAAAAATATTAATATCAATAGGAGGCAAGATAAACGGTGTTGTAAACAAATATTATTATTATCCGTTTTGTTTTGTTGTAAATCTGTATAAAGTATTTCAAAATAGAAACCCAAAGAGAAAATAGCCTTAGTATATGAACAATATTTTAATATAACCACCTCTAAATTAGTTTATTCTAAATCATTAACGGGGATTTTCTAGCAAATAGTTGAAGTATAAATTTTAATGTTTACAATATGTTATAATTAATATTTAAAATGAATTATATATGCATATTAATAAATTAATCCATGAATATTTACAACTTCCAACTAAAACTTCTATGATAACTAATTAAAAATTTGTTTCACAACAGCAGTGTAAACTTTTAATTTTCTTTGAATAAAAAATGAGACATTTCTATTGCAGTATTATACAATAAATATATAATAATGTATAAATAATAAAATTTATCTAAAAAAAATTATTTTTCCAGTAAACAAATTTTTTATACAGGCGCGATTTAAACTTGAGATAAAACGAACAGTTTTAGTTCCTTGTTTTGAAAAAAAGCTCTAAGCTTTGTATATATGTATTCTAATATCAGATAACACAAAATGTTGAAGAATATTTTCTTCAATATGAATCGCTCTCAAAAATGAAACAATTTGCATGTTCTTTATCTTACTTACATGTTCTTTATCTTAATAGTGCTACCTGGATAAATTGTAGGTTAAGTCGAAGTATATTATCAGAAAAATCCACCATTTTATTAATACTTTCCAACATTGGAGAGTGCAAGATTGGCAATTTTGCGTGAAGCATGAGCTTGTTTTGGACTATTGTTTAACTTTCATATTTGTTCGTAGGCTAGCAGAAATTTACAGGTTTTATACTATCCAACTTGCATTGTGAAAATATATTTTCTTAAATATAAAATTTGTAATTATAATTCACGTAAAGAAATCAATAAACTTGGTAAATATAATTTTATTAGTAAGTTTATTGTTTGTCAGAATAATAACAGAGCACAACTTGTTAGTGTAGCATCCGAATACAGAAAATTTATAAAACACGAAATGTGAAAATCTTTAAACATATAATGTAAGTTTGAAACTCTTCCATAAACCAAGTTAAAAAACTTACAAGGTTAATTGTTTTGATACATGGCTTACGATCTTGCATAAATTATGGTCATTGTTTGAAAATGGTTATATTAACGGAAACTTTAATGTTACAATAATTTTTTGCAAATTAAAAGTGGAAATTAAGCTAATTATTTAGTATTATTTATTAATATGGCTTTCCACAAATTAACGGTCAAATCAATAATCACGAAATAAAATTGACCACGGGAAAAATATTGTTCCTCGAGTGCTTCAGGATATGATATGGGAGATACCTTACCCCTTGAGGAGCACCTCCACCAAATTTAGCTCTATATAGTGCCACGCTATACGCGGATAGCCGATTAAAATATTAAGACGAAAAAATCGTTAATTGGATTTAATCGAGCACGTCAGATATGCTAGGTTAAAAACGTGCTGTAAAATTTAAGTTTTACTTATCCGACGATTAAGCTTGACACATGGCGTATTTTTTGTGACCTTTTCTCTAACGTCACGCTCAAGTAAGTAAAATTTACATTTCGCAGCACGTAATCAACCTACGATATTTTAAACTGACGCGCTCGATTAAATCCAACTATCGATTTTTGCGGTTTAATATTCTGATCGACAACTCTACATGCGCGGCACCATATAGAAAGCTAAGATTTGGTAGAGGTACTCAACAAGATCCCCCCCCCTGAGCTCCCCTACCATAAAATTCTTAGTTTTAATCTTTTTTGAACCATTCTCATAGAAGTTGTAGAACTTTTTAGGAAACATTGCAAGTTTGAACAGCAACGTGGAAGCTAGTTTTTGAGGAAAACGTTAAATGCTGGAAAATCACTAGATGCCACTCAGTTGTTCTATATTTGCCAAACGGCCTAACTGTATTTAGTATGACAAAATATCAAGTTTGGTGAATTTTGGATAAATTGTTTGTTCCAATAAAGCTGGCATAGTATCACACTAACTGACTTTCTGAGAATAGATATATTAACGCAGTTTTTTTTTTCTAGATATTTATCATTTTATAGTTTTACTTGTAATCTTCCTTTGTTAATATTTCACCTTGAGTTTGACGCAAACTTGTGTTCAAATTGTGTCTACAATATTAGATAATGTTCATTGTTTTTTTTCTCGTGTAACATGATATAAATACAAAAAATAAAGACTCCTTGTAATAATGAACGTTATAGCTTCCAGCATAACTCTAATTGTAGAGGTGTGTAACACGGTAACAATAATTGTTTTTAGTTGTACAATAGAAATTTATTCAGTATTTATCATAATTAAACCGATTAATATTCACAGCTTGATTCAAAATAAACATATAATTTAATATGGAAAACGTAAATATTGAAATTAAACTGTAAATTAAGGACATTCGATACTGTTTATTTACAATCATTGTAATTTCTAGCAGGCATTATCCTTTTACATCGTATTATGTATTTCAAAACAGGAGAAAATGGAATTGGGTCAAAAGGGTTATAACAAAGAATATAAACGTTCATAGAAAGTCCTATTTTTGTGTATTCAAAAAAATTAAGAACTTACCCTGACCAATAATTGACTTTAGCTGTTCAATGTCTCTATTTAATGTGATTACCAATAGACATGGCCATAACTTTTTAATGTCGGAATATAATGGACATGTTTGATAAAACGAATGTAATAATGAATGAGGCCCGTTTCTATCAGACTCAACGCAAGTTGCAGCATCATAGATGGACTCCGTGCTGCGCAATTAATTCATAGCCGAAATATCAGGTAGTTATACAACAATATTGATGAAATAAATAAGTATTTTACTTATTTGTAGTTAACTTACGTGTGAAATAACTTTTTTATTTTAATAATTAACTTGTTTTCAAAATGGTTTATCATATAACCTCTATGGCTTTGATGTTACCGATTCAATCAATTTCAAACATGAGTTTACAAACTGTACGTATAAAGTATATTTAGGATCTCCGCATATTGGCAATATTTATGAAAAAAATATAAATTATTCAATTTTTAATTAGGAACATTAATTTTTTTAATTTTTATTTATAAATAATTGAAGCAAGAATTTTTCATAAATGTTTCATATTTTCAGTTTGAATATTATCGCTAAAAATTATTTTTTTACTCCAAGCGGGGTGAAGCTTGAAAAAACGGATCCCTATTAGAAAATTGACTGTTGGTGTTTTGTGTATACATCGAAGAATTCACGTAATTATTTCAAGCGTTTTATCAAATTTTTAGAAAGGCCTTTATTTTCCGTCATTCAACAGCTATAATGTCTCTTGGTTACTACGGGTAATCACATTAAATACCGACGATAATCAGCTATACGTGGTCAGAGTCAAAGGTTAAATTTTTTTTTTTTGAATACACAAAAATTCCATTACTGAGTTTCTATGCGCGGTTTTAATGTTTGGCAACAGTTAGAAAAAAAGTTTCAAGTGAACTTGGCACTTACACTTTGGGCTCAATTCGAATCTCATCCCATTCAAATATATGAAGTTGATATTGTGAAAACTCGATTTCGTCCATAACATGGTTTCTGTACTAAGCATTTAAAGATACCTCGGCCTTACAGAAAGACCGTTACTCGAACCGGATTTGAAAGCTTTTTTAGCATCAAATTTGATAATGTCCTTTAATGTATTTGATATGATAAATTCAAGATTTGTATATATATTTCCAATTTATTACAAAGTGAATATTCCACTAATCAATTTTCTTTAAGAAGAAGCTTTTTCTTGTTCGAGGAATTTCAACGATGCATGCAATTAAATAAGGTTAAAATTTGCAACATCATAATCGAATATATTTATTCCAGGAACTCGTTTGCTTTTATTAATTGCTTACAGATAAATTTAACATTTGTATAAATAACAAATTGAATATTGGATTTTTCAATTTGCTTCAACAACTGAGCTAAATTTGTTTTTCTTGTTTGGGGAATTTCAACGAAGTATAAAATTAAATCAGACTAAAATATCATATCTGAATATATTCATTCCTCTAAAGCTACGGTCGCACCAAAGCTACTGTTTAATTCCACAATAAAACGTATCAGATACGTAGATAGTGCCAATTTAGGTAGATCTTAATCGTTTGCTTTTAGAACTTGCTTATCGAAAGTAAAAAAAAAAAGCAATGGCTGTAGCACAAGCTTCGAATTCTCACCCAAACTCTTTATATTCGTTCAATAATATCCAATCAATAATAGTGTTTTAAAATCATCAAATTAATTCATTCAAACATTGGAAGAAATATGACCTAAAAAATGTGTTAAAATTATCACGTTAAATTAACAACCTCTTATAAATTAGGGAAAACATCGAAATTAATTCGAAAAATCCTAGAGTTCTCATTAAAATTATATAAAAAAAAAACCTCTTGTTTCAGCGTTTGTTAAACGTTTTGATTCTAATTGTATATAATAATGGCCACACAAGCTTTTCCTATTAATAAATGTATGTAGATTTTGTGCGTATATATTTAATACGTATTATTTCCGTATAATAAATTATAATGTCCAATAATTAATTTAAAAAATTATATTTTTATTCATTCGTAACAGGCATGAACACAAAATATAATAAATTGACTTTATAAAACGTGAGTAGAAATGGTAAACGTTAGTATATTAAACGCTAGTGTGACCCCAACCTTATGCGGTAGTCTATAGATACCATGATGTTTGATGTAAGAATATCATAAATTATTTTGTCCAATTAAACTCATGAAATATCATACGAACCAAATATAATAGGTATAATAGACGGTGAGCCAGCTCATAAAAATGCTATGGATTTATCAAAGCTGATCATTTGACAATTTCACTCACATATTGCGTATCAGTCAAGAGAACGGTAGAATAGTGTGTCACATATGAGCTATCAATACCCTTATGATTGATGTGGTATTTAAATGAATTTACTAAAGCTGAAAATTGTTATACGGCAATCATAATCGTTTATGCATATATGAGATACCTGTTCTACCGTTCGCTTACTGACAGCAGTATGTATGTGTATACAACTACTATAACTAATCGTCAAATGATCAGCTTTAGTAAACCCAAAGCAGTTTTTTGAGCTGGCTCTTAGACCATAACTACATTAATCTAATCCAACTGGTTTGAATAATCTAAATTCGAAAATTGAAAGGAACCAGTAGGAAGCACATCAAGGTTTGCCAAAAGTTTCATTTTTGTGGATAACTGTCTGTTAAATAAAAACATTATCTTATGACGACTTGAAAAAAAAAAACTTATATGCCGCAATGGGAAAAATTGGTATACCCTTGATTGTGATCTAATTTTTCAAAAACATCTTTATGCTTTTCCAGGGCTTACAAAAAATATCTTTTAGTATTACTGGTTGAACAATTCAAGATAATAAAAAGATTTTGGATAACTATAAGTCTATCAAAAATAAAATAATTATTTGATAGGAGATTACGGAGCGTTATGTTGTAAAACTAAGTAAAATAAAAGTATTTCGTTATTTTTGACTACATGTGTACATATCACGTCAGTAATACATAATAAATAATTTTCAGTAAACACAAAGCAAAGATTGACGTTATTATATCGAATTTCTGAAAGTTTTCCTTTTGTTCACATTTCCTTAACAACAATAAATTTGTTAATATCATAGTTTAATTTACTAAATGATAGAAACTAAACAAACAACTCAGGTTTTGAATAAAATATGAAAATCTTAAAACAAAAGTGTTTTCCTTATCACGATATGTTTTTTATGATTAAATTGAGATCAACTTGTAAGAGTGAATTCACAGTGTATGAAAAAGCTTTTGTAAAAACCATAATAAAATGTTGCACACCCATACCTGAGCTTTACTATCTTATTGAGGTCTTTTACAGGATTATAAAATATGAAAGTCATATTAATAATATTTCAATAAAAATTAATTTAAAACAACTGGATATAACAACTAATAGAGTTAATTATTTATATACTCAACATTTGAATTTTTAGTTTGGATTATTTTTAATTAGCATTCATAAAATACTATAAATATCTATACAGCTATTAATATTATCTGTACAGTAATCACCTACATGTGTTTTTTATTATTCAAATTTGGGCTACAATCGTGGAGAAGTCAACATTTTACGAAAAAATTTTGTTTCAAAAATATACATTTGTTGAATTTGAACATTTCTTGTATCTTTTATAATTTGAAACTTGGGGCAAGGAATCATTGGACACATTCGACCAAATTTTGCTCTTTCATGAACCTTGACTCACTTTTTATGTTTTGAATACGTAACCAAAATTTAAGCGGACTATCTCTTTTAGTTTAACATGGACGGACGGGTGGACAATCACAAATGGACTTGTAAGTTGTTTCGATGAACACCTATAGATAAATTTGGTTTGTGCGCTCAATATGAGGTAGCCATACAAATTTGAGACTAAAATAAATTTACTGTGACATATTATGTATGTCGAGCATAAAAATAAAATTAATAAGAACAGTATTATTTGTTTTAATATCCTGCAAATAATTAAGTTTCAACCTTAATTAGTAATTAATTTTAGTTAAATACACTAAATACGTAGTCCATACAGTTATGATGAGTTATTATGAATAATTATATATAAAGTATGTTATTAGTATTAAAATCAACTTTTTAATTAGAATTTGATCTATAATTGGATCTATGTGGATCTATGAAAATGTTTCAAACAATTTAGTTTACGTAGATTAACTCTTCTTACTATTGATCTTCTCTTCGTATGGGTTAAAATACGGATCATGGATCCATTGGATTCAATTAACTAATTTTTGCTCACTCACAAAACTTAAACTTTTAAGGTCTAGAATACACCATCAAAATTTCTGCACATAATCTCGGTTTTGAACTTTCTTCCACTGGAAAGAATACGAATTTATGAATCCCTAATTTCGACATTTCTTTACGTTTCAAGGCCATTTGGATCCAAATTGAACGTATTCAGAGAGATGCCCGTGGGTGGATGTATGAGCGTTCGTCATCTGGACTATCTCGAGAACAAATAAGCTATCGAACTTCCAATTGACGCGTTCCGCTGTTTTTTGTTTAATAATAAACAAATTATTGTTTCTTTATTCCCGGGTCTCGGATATTGATTTTTAGTTATCATAATGGAGGACATACAGACAATAAAACGAAATTTCAGTGAAATTATGTTCACAAAAATGTTGCCAGAGTCAAAATTTTATTACTATAACTTTCAATATTTTGATCGTTTTAAACTACTTTCATGCCCCAAAATAATATGTATTCACTTTGCGTGGTTATAAAAACAGTCCATATTTAGATGAATTACAGATTAAAAGTACAAATTAAAGAAGATAGAACTAGAATTTGTTTAGTCTGCGCAAATGTTCAAATTGATGCCCAATTTGATCCCAATATTGCTGAAAACGCGAAGCAATGAAAATTAGAAAAATAAATATATGCAACTGTGTATAAAATTTTTTCGGGCATCCCATTCATTTATTGAATTCGGATATAAAACTGTTTCTATTTATATACGTTACGTACAATGCTTTAATTTCACCAAGAACAAAAATAATAATTTCCCAGAATCATATATTAAGCACAAACAAAACAAATGTTTCGGGTTTCACATAATAAGAGCATCATCATATTTTCAGTTTATTGTAATATTTGATATTGATATATTAATATACATTCTAAAAGAATCAAATGCAATGTATTTCATTATTTAAACATACATTATTTAAACATTTATACATATCTGTCAAAATTAGAATAGTAAATGCATAAGAGCCGGATTCGGTGAAAAATAGAATTTTATTTCATACAAAATGAAATTTTCAGTACATATTTAAAATACATTTTAATGGTTAATATTTTACATCTAATTAATTTTATAAATTAACTTTTATTGCAAAAAAATTATGCTTTTACTTTTAAATACTTTCTTCTAATACAACCTCAAAGACAATGGTTTTCTAAAGATTCTTAAAAAATGATTTCTTTTATAAAATATGTTTTTTTTTTTTTTTAGTTTAATAAGAGTGTGTTTTCTTCTATTTTATTAAAATTTAAAAACAAAAAATATTTGTTTCTTCAAAACAAAAAAACCTTTCATTATCGAAAAGAATTTCAACTGCAATTTAGTTTAATTTCAACTCCAATTTAGTTTATTAACTCATATTTAATATAAATTTTATATTGTTATAAGACGAGTTCTTATAAAAATATAGACTGTAGATTTATTGTGTTTAATGAATCCTAATGTTGAATTGATAATGAACCATATTTCAACTATGGAAACAATTAACACTGTTAGTTATTTTATTCACTTGTTTTAGTTTAAATGTAGCAATTTATAAAAGAGCTCATGAATAGCATTTTATAAAAGAGCTAATATACGGTAATGTAAGTTATAAGTACAATACGTTATAAAAATATACCATCAGTCTTGGTACTGTATGTGTGTTATACATACGCAGAATATAGATACTCAATTAATACTTTTGCCGCCGGACTGTTGGGAAAGATCTATCATAATAGAGGTTTTCAATAAAAATTAAGAAAGCAATACTAAATTCTATGCAATTGTTCGTTTTCAGAAAAAATTGCTTATAAATGACTTTATTTAACCGATATCAATATCCATGTTAAGTTTAAGAAATATTTGATGGTGTATAATAAATTGTGAAAATGTAAATAAAATAAACCGTGAAAATGTATTTTTTTAGCTATGGAAAAATATATGGGGCGTGCAGTTTTGGTTTTATCAATGATTTGAAATTAAGTTTTCGTTTGATGATGAAAAATAGTTTCACAAACTTTAGTTTGTAGCAGATACCTACCAGATAAAGGTAATCTTATGTGACGAACCATTCTTTGTTTTAAACAACGTATTTTTTGTTTTTTTGTTTATTTTACAGAAGCGGTATTTTTTTGTGTATATTTTCTCATTGTAGTTTGTTTAATTTTTTATTATTTGTTTAATGTTTCCTATGATCTGCTTAGAAAGTTTTCAACCTTGTTTTTCTTTGGAAAAGTATGCGGTTTTATCAGAAACTTCGAAGAATCGTATTTTTGTTTGTTTTTCAGTACATATTACATAAATTTAACGTGAAATTTACTGTGTTCTTTATCTGCTCTATTGATTATTCAACTTCTTCTCAGAATATTTTTTGTTTATTTTAAACTTTTAGAATATATTTGTTTTCTAGTTAAATTAAAGTTATAATATTAAAGAGATACTATTGATTTTGAGAAAATTTGTAAAATATACAGTGTTTGAATTAAGGAAAAACCTCAAAATTTATCCTAAATTAAATTCTTATTGGAGGAGAGTAATATTTGGTCTAATAGTATTATAAAAGATATTCTTTCGAACGTAGTATATGGCGATTAGAGGATTACTAGACGACTTTGCTTTTCGTTTGGCTGTATCTATCTATCTATTTTTATTCCGCTGTAAATTTCGAACACGGTTTCTAATGAAATTTGATAGAGACATTTATCAGTATATTATTGTAGGAGTTTGTGTCTCATTGGGCCGTCAGAAATTTCGTAATAACAATTTTTCATAAATTAATGTTATTCTCATTTAGGTAAGATAAAGTATAGTATAAATATTGGAATATATAAACCTATTACGATAAAGAGATGCGGCCTATATTTTCTTTCTGGTGAGAACACGGTGTAACCATGATTCAGCTACTTATTTGTGCTACTTGGAGCTTACTAAGTGGTGTAAGTTTACAGTTTTTAGATCATGAATAAATTAAACAACTGGCTTTACTGCTAGAGTGGGTAATCGACAATTTTTACTCAATGGAAACTTAAGTTATTTGAAATAGGTTTTGTCTTTAATAGTGCACCACTATCAGACAAAGTTACTTATTCAATATTAATGACATGGAAATATAACATAACATACGATATATACCAGGGTAGAAGCCTTAAAAAATGGTTAAAAGTGGAAGAAAATTATAGTAGGAGGAAACCCATTGGAAACGCAAGATAATATGATAAAATTGAAAGAGCATATACACCACAATCTTGTCTGTCTATTCGAGCGAGCGAATGTCTGCAAAATCATAAAAACAAGGATAAAATAGGCAAACAAACAAATATGTTGTAATGTCTTTCGTTAAAATAGAAAGGAAGTACACACAGATACATACATACAGCATTCAAAACTGTATTACCAACATGAAGAATGCATTCTTTTCGTTTTTTGCATTTCCTAAGAAAATTTATCACGGAAGTGTATATTTTTACACCAACGGAAAGTAGAAATTTCAATGAAAAAACAGCCTACCAACTTTTTTGAGAAAGTCGAAATTTTGACGTGGGATTTTTCGATTGAAAATCAAGGTGCTTTTTCGATATTTAATCAAAGTTAGATGAAAAAATAAATATTTAAATTTAAAAAAATTACCATATATTTGGAAAATAAAATATAAGTTTCAACTACATTTTTTGAAAAAAAAAAAAATGTTTATGTAAAAGATAAAAGTAAAAAACCAAAAAGTTATTTATTTAAATTATTGGTTATTTGAATTTTTCACATACATTTTGAGGCTATGTGAAAAAAGTTGAAGATCTTTTCATTACCTACAACTTTGCTATTTAATTTTTTTCTATAGGACTTGTAGTTTTGCGGTAAATTCAGGTAAATCGAAATTTACCCTTAAACATTCACCCCCTTCTACTTCTCGAACTCAGATCGCCCCTAATTTATTTTGCATTTCATTTTAATCATTTTTATCATATTATCTTCCGTTTCCAATTGGTTTCATACCACTATAATTTTTTTTCCTTTCAAAAATTTTCTACCCTGGACTAATTTGGAAAACTCAAAATTAATATACCATTAATATTATTATTATACCATTAGTATTACAGACTTGTAATACACAAAACAAACCAGAATGTATAAGTAATACGCTCAAATGATTTAAATGCGTATGAAAATAATTACAGATAGTTAATGACCGGTAATCTGATTAAATTTCTGTTATTATTTTCATATTCATATTAAAATCATTTGAGCGTCTTATTATAAGTGCATTAAAAACGTTTGAAACCATACTGCTGGTTTAAAGTCTATACAATATTCTGAATATCTATCGTAAAACCCATTGTATATCAAAATAATTTAATGTTATATAAATTTTCCAACTGTCCAAAAAGATAATAATACAATTTTTTCAGGGCTGTTTTTTTTTTCCCATACATATAAGAGATATATAAAAATAATGTAGTGAGTATTTGTAATAATAATGTCGTATGCTCTTGAATAAAAATGTATAAATATTTTATTAGGCTAGTAGAAATCGGCGCAAGAGTATCAAAAACTATTCAATTTTTGTACAAGATTTTTTTTAAATTGTCCTACTGTTGATATAAATGCATGTTGCCAGGGGACAGCTCAAAACCATATTGTTAAAATCGAAAATGTTTCAACAACAAGTCCTATGAATGGTAACCATAAAATTGATGGTTTTAGAGATATGAATTTTTAAAATTTTGAAGAATTCCGACTTTTGACCGTTTGATTTTTATAAAGAGAAGGGAAAAATGTGATTTTACTTGTTTTTTAATTATTTATTACACAGTATTCGTCACTATAAGTATCTCTATCTCTTTCCCTACTCACATGTTTGATACTAGTAACAAAGAAATTAAAAAAAAAAACGGAATAAAATGATTTTGATTTTATTCCCGCTTAAGGATATTATTATAAAAATATCTCCTATATTTTATTCTTTTTCTTTATATAAATTCACATCGCCAATACTTAAAAGTCATAGGGCCTTAGTCGTATAGGGTCGTATTCGTATTTCGTCAAAGAATATAGAAAAAATTGCTTTTCTTTTTGAAAATAATAATGCCTTGTAATTGTTTAAATAATTGCGGCTTAAACAATATGAACCCCCAATTGTAGGAAAATTTATATAGAATCGCGTAAATAAATTGAGGTAGAATAATGTTTTGTATTTATGCGCCAATTCGTACTAAACTAATACATAATTTATATATAATACATTTTTTTTCCGAAACAACATTTTTATGCTTAAATAAGTTTTTTTTTTTTGTTAAATAAAATTATTTATTACTTTTTATAATGTTCTTTAATTTCATGTAAATACGATACACTGAAAACGAAAAAACCTAAAGCGAAATAATTTGAATAGTGTGGCAACTTTTTGGAATTTTTTTTTCCATTAGAGTATTATCAGTATGGTATTTTGCGGTCAGATAATTTTTATCAACAGGTATTAAAGACAAATACAGTTGAAATCGGCTATGCCGACATCGTTTGTGACAATGTTCCAGCCAAATATCTATGAATACCTTGGGATTTTACCTCCGTCCATTAAACATACATATCTATAACATAAGCCACCCTTTTGTATTCACACTATTTTCAAAAAACCTTTAAATTTTTCGATTGAATATTAGGGTGCCTTTTCGATATTTATTCAAAATTAGGTGAAAAATAAATATATTAAATTTAAAAAAAATAATAAAAAAACAAGCAAGTTTTCGTGAATTTTTTTTTTGATTTTGTAAAAGATAGAATGAAAGCCAAAAACTTGGTTATTTCAATTTTTAACATACATTTTGAGGTTATGTGAAAAAAGTGTTAATACAAAAGTTAGATATATTTATAACCTACAACATTCCTTATTTATTTTTTTTCCATAGAACTTGTAAGTTTGCTGGAAATCAAGATAAAACGTGTTTAAAACCTCACCCCCTTCCACTTGCCGACCTCAAATAACCCGCAAATTATAATTCTTTTCATTTCTGTTATATTCTATTACGTTTCCAATGAGTTTCATCTTACTTTAATTTTTGTTGCTTTCAACAATTATCGACCATGGTTTAGCTAACACCTATTTATTTTGGATTACATACTGTATATGTAGAGGTAAAATCAAAAGAATATAAAGTAGAAACGGGACTTAAAGCTCATCACGTTCTATTCTATCAATATTAGTGAAATTGTTATTAAATAATATGAGACATATTCTAAGAAGGATAAACCTTTGATAATAATATAAATTTTTTGAATTTCTTAACAAATTTACTTTAAATACATTTTTAATTATCCTTTTGAAAATTATCTCGATTTCGAAGGATTGTTTTAATTATTTTTCTTTTGTTCTTTGTTTTTCTACTTTCTTTGTCAGATAGTGTAGTTATTTTAAATGTATATATTTCTTTTTTTTTTTTGAAATTTTCGGAATAATATTATATTATCAACGTAAAACAGTCATTTTTATATAGAGAGATTATTTTATTTGTATGACCGCATCTATTATTTTTAAATAAGGGGTAAATGTTTATTTGCTCCATATACAATAATTTCCAATAAATTATAAAACCACTGTAATTATCAAATGGTGTAGTTTTTTTTTTTTATGTTTTCAACAAATGCTTTATTTGAACATCTAGTATGGTGTAACGTGTTAAATACATAAAATTCTTGTTGCTAATGAGATTCAACCCATTCTTTGGTATATAAGTAATTACGTTTGAATTATACTTATATTTAGGGCGAGTTAACATTGTAGAAATATACGTTTAATATCATTGTAGAAATATTCATAATTATAATCTAACATTTTGACCAAATAAATAATAGTTAAAAAAAGCTAAAAAAATAAAATTTATTATAAAAAAAGCGTGGGGTGCATGGAATCAATAGTTATAAATGTTTTATAAACAGATATAAGTAGAAGGATTATTTTGATAATATCCTGAAAAGCACCCCACGCTTTTTTTACGATAAAATCATTTTTTCTTACACCATTTTTCATTTAAAGTTATTAAGATTTATTTTCTGTTTTTATGTGGGATTTTGTATAAAAGCGTATTTTTTTAGTTTTTTTAAACTATTATTTATTTTTCATTATTTAGTTGAATTTTCTATAAAAGCGTATTTTTTAGTTTTTTAAACTATTATTTATTTTACAATAAAATCATTTTTCTTACACTATTTTTAATTCAAATTAATTAAGATTTATTTTCTATTTTTTAGTGGGATTTTCTAAAAAAGCGTCCGAAAAAACTCCGGGTCTCAGGAAAACAAAAAATCGCCAATCCTGATTATCCAAGTAAGGATAACGGATCAGGATGTTTAAAATATTGAATTTTCATCGGTCCTTAACAAGTATGCGGTCCTTAAATTTCGAGTTAATAAGACGTTTTGAAGGGGGTCAAAATCATGTTCACAAATTCCGTTACATACATACGTCTGAAGCTAATAAAAGCGTATAAAAAATGAAACCGCCGTAAAAATTGAAAAGAATAAATAATATACTTTTTTATTTACCGTATTAACTTAGTACTTAAACTAATAATATAAGTAAGTATACCTAAGTAATTTTGAGTCGGCGACCACGCAATATGCTTTAGTTGGAATTTCTCAACTAATTAATTTCCTTGTTTGGCTGCGATTCAAAATTACTTAGGTATACTTACAGTAGTTTACAAAGTTTGTTATTAAGGTTTAATAAAATTTAATATATAATTTTTTTCTTGAAAAGTGTTTATTTAATAATTTTTGTGGGTATAATCTACTAATTACTACATGCTCGAAGTTAAATGAAAGTTTTGAATCCTAATAAGGAATCTTAAAGTTCTAATGTTAAAGGTTCTTGATAATAAGAGCATTCATTTGAGCTATTAAACACTCAAATTGGATGATATTGGAGTATAGCACGGCACGACAGTCAATTTGTCTTTCAATTATGAGTTTCTACACAAAGTTAAATATCTCCTGTTCTAATCAACTAAGAAATTTGGTCTTAGAACAGTCAGTAACTCAGGATTTACCAATTGAGCTATTAAACACTCAAATTGAATGAGTTGAAGCTTTTTGAGCACAACATACTCATCAAACTAAATATTGAGATTATACTAAATCTCACTTCAGGTCAAGTGAGTTTCACAGTTAGCAAAAACTTTTAGCAATTTTATATTGAGCATAAGTCCTACGAATCAGTTCACGGGTCCAGTAGTCCAAATTAAAATATTATGAAAGTTATATATATATATATATATATATATATATATATATATATATATATATATATATATATATATATATATATATATATATATATATATATATACCTCTAAAATTTCTATTAAAATATTTTTCAATACATTTAAATATTAATAATATTTTTTATTTTTATTGTTTTATTTTCTAATTAAAAATTAATAAATATATTTTTTATACCAATTATAAATGGAATTAATACAAATACACAAAATAAAATCATATTTCGATTCAATATTTAAATACAGATTAGGAATGAATTTAAACTAAAATTATTTCTGCGTATAGTAAATATACAGACAGGCTCGCTAAAAGTGTAATCATCGGCGTATTTAGGACTTTTGAAGCAGAAAAAACAATAAAAATAATTTTCTTATAACAAAATGTCATTCGAAAATTTTTTGTTGGTACATTGATTGAGTTTGGTTCCACAATTCGCGTATAACTCATTACGATGATTCTGAATGCTTTTGAATCGGATCAAACAATATTTGCAAATAAATTTTTTGCTTAAATCTCCATATATGTATTTAAAATCAAAATGGATCAAATATTGTTTTCGAGTAATAAAAATCTTTGATATTTTCGAAGTAAGGACAGAAAGTGTATAAAATCGTTATGTAAATAAGTATCGTAAGGATTGCATTGCCCAGTCATGGAGCTATAAACCGATTTGTTAAAATATATTTTCATAAAATAAGTTACTTATTTTTAGATAAATAAATATATGAGACACACGAATTGCTTTTTACGAATCAGAACGATGTAGATTTAAAGAGTTAAGATTAATATAACTGTCTATTTTTCCCGAATAAAACAAAATATAAAATTGAATAAATTTTTTTAATATTATTAAAATTTAAAAGTCACATGTAGCTAGAACAAAAACACGTATTTAAAATAAACTATAATCAGACGATTTTTTCTCTAGGCTAAAAGAGAGACATGAGCATACATTTCTGGGTTGGAATTCTGGGTACCGCATCTATCTTGGATAATGACGCCATATTTCTATTCCTAATCGTTTTTCAGTAAAATTTTATAAGGAACAAGTTTTTGCTCTCTAGATTAATTATTTAGTCTTAAGTAAGTATAAAACTATGCTTCGATTATCTTTTGTACAAATCGATATCCAAGTTTTTGTGGCGAATTTTGTAGAGAATATATTGGACGCCGAAATTTAAAATTTTTGTTTCTACTTACTTTGGAAGATAAAACGATAAGAATTTCATCTCTTTATGTAGTTAAGATATTTCTGAATTGTAATTTTTAAACTTATATGTTAAATTTTTTTCAAGTTTCTGACTGTCTGAAGTAATTGGGTGTTCCATAATAACATCTACCATTCATTTTGGCATTTCAAATCTACAAGACCTCTCGTTTTGGCCACTATATTTTCTTCACACTCGAATACGATTTAAACTATTTCATTTTTATGACCTACCAGATAGACTTAAGAGCAAAAATAATTTGAAAACATACATTTGACTCCAAAATATATGAAATTCTGGTTTGTGACTAGAAAACACCTAGTGAAACTCGATCAATTTAAACGAATCTAACGACATATCATTCATCAAAATTGGCTTAGGTACTGAATAGTTATGAGGGAACATAAATCCATTTTGAAAATTTGATTGAAAATGATAATACAGTATTGAAGAGGGTTTTTCAAGATATTGCCGTCAACAACCGGCCCAGGTTCGAAAATCCTTTGTTTTATGTTTTTTTTTTAAATAATGTCCTTATAACATTCGACTATACATTTTAGTAAGGCAATATAATAAATTATTTAAAATTGAGTGTATAAAAATAATAAAATATAATATAATAAAATTCACTTCTATATATTATTTCGATGTTGAAAGGAAAATTGAAAACTGTATCAACGCTTTCTCTCATATTATTCCCTTGAGAAGCTAAACAAATTATTACCATTTATGAAAAAGATATAATATTATTTAAATCTTATAACTGAGATAAAATGAAGTGAATTTTCATCAGTTGGTATTGTAAATGTTTTCTTTATTTATAGAATTCGTGTTTTTCAAGCTTGAAATGGTGTTTGATCGCTAATTAGTTTTTATCGAATTTCCACTTCAACAATCTATTGAGTAAATAAATATATTGAATTTGTTGATATATGAAGTTTATTTGCTTCATTTTAATGAAATAACTAAAAAATGATTATCCAAATATTATGACATTTGTTAACTTCAATCTTGACATGATAGCGAAAAGATTGCCTAAAATTTTACCGAAAAAAGTAGGAAAAATAAATAATTTGCGCCAAATTTTATAACATAATTATTTTTAGTTTCATGTGCGCTAAAATTGCGAGTATATTTTTTTTTCAATATGTTTTATGTACGAATTTAACTGAAGAGACTTTAGAGATTATTTTTGGGCTAATCTGATATTTCATAAAAATGAAATATAGTTATAAATTATCTTTTGAATAGGTTCTCGTTTTATTTATAAATTCATGCAGTATAAATAGAGCTGTAATTACAACTAGCTAATTCATTCCGATGATGACAACTTTGTAGTCGAAATACGTATTTATAAAAATGCAAAATAATTTGATCTAAGAATTTGGGGCAAAAAATCGAAATTTATTCGAAAAATCGTAGAGTTCTTATTAATAATTATAAAAAAAAAAAAGATACACTGTTATTAATAGGAAGTTTCGATCTTCGAAATCCTCCTTCATTCAAATAAAAAATGTATTATACATGATTGAAGAGACATCTATTATTATGTTAAATTAATTTTATTATTTCAGATCAAACCAATTTTTTATATATACTAAGACAGAAAACTGCGTTATTTCTGAAAAGGTCAAACAAACTACTCCCATTTTTGTAGTTATTATTATTTATTTATTTATTATTTCTTTGAATGCAGGTAATGCTTCAACATTTAAAGTTTATAAAATGACTCTCTAACCGTTGCTACTTTTTCTGATGAATCAAAATTTCTACATAAAAAGTTATCACAGAAATCGATATAACATCAAATTTTAAACAAAAAATATACTTTATGGTTTTTTTGAACAGTCAATACTTTTTGAGTTATTTTTAATGTTGTGCCCCCCCCGCCTAAAGGTAAGCTTCCATCCTCTCACTAGAGCGTTATTTAAAAAAAAAAAAAAATAAAACAGGTTGATTTTTTTTTAATTATCAACATTTTAAGAAAAATGGGCGGAATTTTGACCTCCCAAATAGTCCTTATTTTCTTCTACTAATATATATGATTCTAAAAGTTCTAAAAGCTCATAATGAAATTATAGATCAAGATATTTTATCTAAACTTATTATTTAAATTTTTGTGAATTCTTGTGAAGTCGATTCTATTTTGGAACGAGCAGATAAATTAAACGTTGGATTGTTTAGAAAAAGTTTTGAATATTTTACTGTTTTATGTTGGAGAGTTACGCATGAAAATATATATTTTCAATAAAAAATAATAAATTGTTGTAAATTGTTGATCGGACTGCGGAGCGTCTAATCTACAAAGTCCTATTCCATTTTATATCTATAGTGTATAACCTATACGTATATATATAGTTCTTATCAGTTTTCCACCAATTAGGGTAAAATATTAAATGGTTGCATAACTAATACGAATGTATCGTATTGTAGGCCGACTTGGATAAATTGAATGACGCTTTTAAATGGAAAATTCTTTTAATCCTCTCCTTTTTCAATTTTTTATTCCCATAAAATACTTTTATAGGATATTTACTATCCCTGATTGAAAAAGACCTTTTTTTATTTTCTTTGTAATTTTTTACATAATCAAAAGTTTATTTTATTCATTTAGACTAATATTGTTATAAATAAATTAATTTTCTGGCTTTTAAAATCCATTTATGTTAAAATAATATACAGAATCACACAAAAAAAATTCCCTAAAGTCCCTAAATTAACTGATAATATTAGTATAATTTTATTTTCTCAGAGATAATAATGCATATTCTACAAACGAGTGTCATCATAATACGAAAGAAAAGCAATATTAGCAATAAAAATAGTAATAAAAATGTTAAGAAAAAATATAAATAATAATAATAGTAATAATAATAATTACTATTATTAAAAAACAAATAAATAAATTAATCTGAAAATGCAATCAAATGATTATCAACAAGAAAAACAACAGATTATTTAGAAAAAAAATAAAATAGAAACATCAGATAAAAATTCTTAGAAATAGCAGCTACAATGAAATTAGTATAAAATAAAAACAAACGATAACAACTTATATGAAAAATGGGTGCGTGTATCATTAAAAAATAATTTTTAATTGCATGCAAATAATTAATTACAATAAAATAATAAAAGAACTGGAGAAGGATAGTCAACACAGTCAATAAAGCTCAGTTTAAATTTGAAAAATTAAATACATATATATTTTCTTACATTAAGTGTAACATAAATCGGAACTACAGTTTCGACCTGTGAATTTTGTGTGACGGTGATGCTCACGCTTCTTAAAATTTCACTCTCATCATTATTTCATAATGCGCCTAAAGAAGTATAACTTCAAAAACACATATAATAAGACTCGTGAAAATAAAAATAAACAAATAAAACAAAAATAGATAACAGAATTCAAAAATTATTACAAACAAGATACCAAAATCGAAATCAAATTGAAAACCTAACAAATAGTCTATGCGATACGTCAGGTCCACACGGCTTACATCCTAGTGAGGAGACTAAAAAGGCATTTTATTTAATTTTTTTTTTGACGTCTAGCTATTGAAATAGCTAATCGCCGGAATCAACAATTCCACTAACTTGGAGCTAGACTAGCATTTACCTTCAGTTAATTCAATTGAAAATTGTACTAAACGAGCTGAAGTTGGTGATACCTATAAGTTAGTCAAAGTGGTGCAATCCAGTCTACATTATTAAGACAATAATTAAAAATTGATACTTCATAATTATTCAAGACAATCTTATTATAATAGATATAATCTTATTATGAAACGTACGAAGCAGGACAAACACTAAGATAAACTGTATAAGACAAGCAAAACTTAAATAGTTTTCGATATAAAGAACAACTTTTAAATTGTTCTTCTAAATTAAGTATAAAATGCTTCTTATTTCATCGGAGAATAAAAATCAAAATTACAAAAATAATGTATTTTTATAAAATTTTTATAGAAAATTTTAATTTGTAATATATTTTAAGTCAACATCACTATAATAGATACAACATTTTATATTATTATAGAATGGATGCAATCAATTTGTTTAATTCAACAATATTTTTAAAATTACACTTCAAATATTATTACTTTGATTATACGTAATTATTATGTTAAAGGGAAATTTTATTTTATACATAATATTAAATCTCTATATACGATTTAGGGATTGACTCATATATAAATAATCCACTTTTGAGATTATTTATTGGTCTAGAAGGTGACACTTTTTATAAGGGTTTTAAGACGTAAGTGAAAAGTAGAAAATGATTTTTGTAAATTTATTCCCTAACAAGTGTTTTAGTTTTTGAAATTGCGATCCTAATAAATTCAGAATGAAATGTCAGAAAGTTTCAAATTTTGTACAGAACATCCATCCTGTTACAACGTAGGTGAGGGCAATGAAAGTGTTTTTCCAATTCTGCCTCAAAATGGTGAAAAGGTAAGGAAATTTCAGTCAAAAACAGTTCAAGTCACTAAGTAAGAAAGGTAAAAATTTTGAACAAAGAATTCTGTTATTAAGTCGGTGAGGACTACGTAGAGAGGGTTCAAATTTTAATTTATCCAGCACAAGGTAAAATCTATGAGTCAGAAATCTTGATATTTTTAACAGATGATCCTGTTAAAAATGTAAATGAAAATTCAAAAATCCCCATAAAGTTGATGTACAAATATCCACGTACATTACCCATTCAAAAACTGTGAAGCTAAAGCAAAGATAAGTTTTATATTTATTTTTATAAATGAAGAAATTAATGAGGTTTCTGCAGATATTAATTATGCACCAATCAAGGAACCATCAGCTTATTAGGAGAGGTTTACAAGAACTTTATGCTTTTATTGATGTGAAACATCTTTAGGCGAGGGTAAACTTAATTGTTGGCGTGGCAATATAGGCCGTGGCGATGCATATCAATGCTATATGATGGAATATATGTACTATACGTAGTCGTAGATAATGCGTAAGCGACTGTGCGTTATCGGTCTTGCCACAATGATCTCACATACCTATAGTATATATAGTGTTATTTACTACGTTACACATGTTAGGGTAACCTACCGAATTATTTCGATGTTTCCCATTTCCAAGGCGTTCCGTGACGGCTCACAATTTTTTTATGATTAATATTCATAATTATATCAATACATATTTGAATGGTGAATGGAAGAAAGGCGTAAAAAATTTACAAATTCACTCATTACAATTTGTATAAAGAATGAATATTGATTTAAATGCAGAATAATTATATAACAATAATGCAATCTATTTTGTTATATTTTACATTATAATTTATAATTCTGTAAACTATATTTTCATTCTTAATTCTTGTGTAGAAAATAAAATATATTTAACAATTTTTATATAATTTCAAAATTTTTTTCGTTTTATTATTTTTTGTGAGTATTTTACAGATTAATTTAAATGTATAGCCAAATGAAAAAATTATGAATTGAAAAGAATATTTTAGTGCAATTTTCGGAATTAGGGGGGCTAACTGAAACGGAAATTACCATTTAAAATTGATTTTGTTTGATTTAACTCTCGAGAAAACATATTACCAGAATATGGATGTGGCAAAAACGCAATACGCAAAATGCATTGTAGTTAATAGGCTGTATTCGCTCTACTGGAGCCTTGATATACATGTGCGAAGCCGGAACGAGTATTGCTAGTTATAGAATTTTTGCATGTAATGAAAACATAATTGTTTTCTCATAAATACGTGTAGGAATAGGTATATACTTATTATATGAAAAGCATTTTCAAATATTATTCAAGTCTTGTGTATATTACAAAAGTATTTTCTTATGATTATTAGAAAATTTTCCAGATTTTTCAATAGAATTTCACTTCTTATAAGCTTGGTCTTTAAAAATTCAATCACGTAGTTCGTGTATTCCATGTATATTTTATTAAGTGTTATTTTTCATCTAAGCGAACGAAGTAATAAGAAATAGGGAGTATACTTGGTTTTTTCGTCTACTAGTAATGGATATATTTTTTAATAGAAACATAGAATTTTGTATAAACATTAAAATTATATGGCTTTTCATACTTCCGATTTGTTATTTAAGTAATCGGAACAAATATTTCTAAAGAAAAAATTATTTTCAATAAAAAAACCTTAGACGATCGATGCGACATAAACAAACAATTGATTCACTTTTGTGTACAACAAATTGATTATATATTTGTCAATTTATATTAAATTGCTCCTAAGCGAAAAGCTCACTTAGTTTACGCAGTTCTACATATAGTTTGTAGAGAGTTGACTTTGCTCATGCTAAATATGTTTCCATTTATTAAATAAACCAAAAAATTCGAAATTTGATTAGCTCTTAAAATTCACGTAACCAAAATATGGGTATAAGCAGTCACACCCTTTCGATTTTTGAGCTCCTGTATTTTGCAAAAATTAAAATAATAATTCTATGTCAATTAACTGTATTTTGGTCTACATTTCTCGATAATACAGTGTCGACATTCTTAGCCTGCGACTTAAGAAGAGACGATCAAGCGTAGAGACAAGCGTTTTTTTCGTGCACCCTATTATAAAGATTAACGATTGTCGAACGGTAAAAATTATAATGCACTATATATTTTTCAACCAAAGATTATGATTGGGAGTTCATTGGGTAAGCAGCGAATATTACAATATAATAGTTGCTTTGATACAAATTTGTAAAAAATTCATGTCACTGTTGTTTACATAAAAACGCTGTGTACATTTTTTGTTTATTCAAGATATTGACACTGTGTGTTGTCTTATATTACCTTTGTAATAATAATTTTGAGTTGAAAAATTCGCTTTGATTACACATAAATATTTTCATTGAGACTTAAATAAACATCTTTCTGGACTATTATATACTGCAAAAATGCTTGTCTCTACGGTTGGTCGTGTTTAGTTAGGCCACAGAATAGATACAAGAAATATGGATTTGTAGTCATTGTTGTTTTTTGATGTGAAACATCTATAGGCGACAGTAAACTTGATTGTTGGCGTGGCGATATAGGCCATGGTGACGCATCTCCATGCTATTTGATGTGACATATGTTCTATACGTAGTCGTAAGTAATGCGTAAGCGACTGTGCGCAATCTGTCGTGCCACAATAATGTCGCGAACCTTTAGTATATATAGTGTTATTTACTACGTTACACATGTTAGGGTAACCTACAGAATTATTTTGATGTTTCACATCTGCTAGGCGTCCCGTGACGGCTAACAATTTTTTCCCTATATTCACAATGTATTTTGCATGTTCACAACATTAATGCTATTTTTACCATTTTTACACCCATACTTAGACTTAAATATGATGACAAGTTTTTTTAGTGTTTTTCATAGATAATAAATAGATGATGTTGTCTTATTATACATATAAATACAGGTTTTCATGAAGAAATGATGTTTTATTTATTTATTTTATAGAAAAAATTGATTATTTCTCCTTATAAGAAGAAAAAGGGAATAATATCAGATATAAAGATATAAATTTAACAATGAACAAAGGAAATAAAAAAATGGACTATTATTTATTTTTATAAACTTTTTAAATTTCGTTGAAATAATCAAATACTTATATGGCAGATAGCAGTTTTATATTCTCATTAAAATTATCTCTGTTTTACCGTTAATATTTTCATTTACTATTTAGTTCTCATAAAAATCGTTAAACCTTTTGAGGGAACAGCATTTTGCCATCAAGTTATTCAATAAACTACCTGTCCACATATTACTATCAAGTTATTCAATGCGCTGTCCAAATATTCTATTTCTGTGGGTCGCAACCAATTAATGATAAACATTAATTGCTGTTTTTGTACTGAACACTCTATACAATTGTTTTATCAAAATATGATGGATAAACAAATTATAAATTGCGAAAAACTTCGAATACATCAAAAGTATTTTTAAAAAGTTATATAGACATGTTTTTAAGAATGGATTTAAGATATCGTATAGGTAATAAATTTAACTTTTTTAAAAAAAAAAAAAGTATAATTTTTTTATTTGTAAAAGTTCGTGTATGATTAATAGAATGTTTTAACCTACATGACACTTGTGGTCTCGATATAATTTCGAAAATAATTTAATCTCAGTCGAAATGTATTTTATTACACCATATTGCCTATATCTATAAAATTTAATAATCTACCATAAATATCAAACAATACGGTCCTGTACAATGTTGAACAACTAAAATATTTTGTTTGAAGTGATAAATTTAATTGCTGCTATATGCTTTTGACATATTTTTTGTTTGTATTTGGCATTGAATAAACAGACAATAAAATCAGACTTGTGTTGTGTATTATGAAAATTAGGTTTTTCTCTGTCTATGGATGTCCTTCGAATGGGTATTACTCTAAGTTTGTAATGAAAGTGTACATACAGACTTCCTAGAATTCAGTCTCTTGATACAAAGCTATCTTTTCAAAAACATTGATTTCAGTGGTAATGGTCAGAGATAACCAATTAAATAGTATTTACTCATTGAATTCTAACTTTTACATAGTCTGGAAAATAACATAAAAGAGTGCTTCTACTATTAAGACGGGCGCACAAGATAAGATTTGTCTGATCAGAAAACCTTTTGGTCAAGGCACACCATCAGACAGCCCTATAAGAAATTTGTATAAGAAATTCTGATCATACATTGGACAAAAATCTTAAGAAACCGCATATCATCGAATGTCATCGATTAGGCACAACGAACCACAATGAATGAATGAACTTTCAAATATTTTAAATTTATTATTTACTTTTTTGACTACCAGATGGCTTACATATGGATAACATCTTAAGAAATTCCGATGTTACTTCAGACATCATCGTATGTATAAGCACACGATAAAATTTTCTGATCAGAATTTCTTGCCAGAAAATTTTATCAGGTGCAACTGGCCTTAACAATATACTAACCCACTCGGGTGTTGGCATTAATGACAAATGACGAATTTTTCGTGAAAAATGTGTAAAATATGTTTGAATTTTCTTGAAATATAACTTTATTGATGAATGATTGTTTTTACGAAAATTAATAAATAATGTTTTTTAACTTTAATATGTTTTATTCGATTTTACAGATTTCCACATAATTATCTGTAATGTTTTTCCAAACCCTTAAATATCCGAAAGATACAAAAATCCAATTTATCTTCCGATTACATGGTTAGTCTTTACCTAGAAATAGCAACGAATAAACGGATAAAGAAAAAAGTCATTTTACTGAAACAAAGAATTTTATGTTATAAAAATGTGAAAAAAGTAATTTTTTCAGATCATCAAATTTCAACTAAATCGGTTCATTCAGCATTCATCCGATTTTGATAAAATTTTGTGAGTAAATGCATGACGTTATATTACATCAACGATGTGAATTTTGATTAAATTGATTATTCTGAATACTAAGGGGAAAATCACAAAACAATTTCACACGAATATATAAACTTTATACGTGTGGAATTCAATTTATTGTTACCATGGGTCAGAAAATAAATAGTTCCTGATTATAATTTTTATAAAATTGGTGTCTTCATTTAGATGGTCGATGGCTAAACATATTTTAGTGACTTTTATTATAAGATTAGCTCGGGTATTATTTGAAAAATATAAAATTGTCAATAATTACATTCTTCCATTTGTTATCCAAATAGCAACTTATTCATTGAAGACATATCAGATATTTAAGTGAGCAAATTGATATATTGCGAGGTAGTGATCAAGTGATGAAGCTTTGATCACAGCTAGCCATAATTCCACCTTCCTTATTTACACATCTCTTAATTTTAAATTTAGGATTTGACTATATGTAACAAAGCTTTGAATAGATATAGTAAGCTCTATGTGTACAATTCTCTTCATATTTACCAATCATAATAATACTTAAACAACAATGGTATATCATTCAACCGTATATCCTTTTTACAGATAACATTCAATCTACTGTTATATAAAACCCAGTCAAATCTATATACATGGGAGTGCTTACGAACAGTTCAAACACATTTAAATAACACCCTACTTAAAATGAATGCAATACAAAATTACGCTAAAACGCTAATAATGCAAACATGCCAATCGATTTGAGATATGCTGTATAAAAATACCTTAGCTTTAGATTCAATTTTAAACGATCTATTTAAATTTGCTACAATATCATATTTAAAATAAGAATAATAAAAAATTAATGGTATCTTGGTTTAAAATAAATAATCCCGGCTAAGATAAGATAAACGTCCAATCTAAGCAATTGAAGTTAATAAAACCAAGTGTTTGTTGAAGCATAGGTGAGCGTATTGTATTTAACCTCTAAAGACGGCGGCTTAAGTGGAGAAAACCAATCGTAGATACAAGTATTTTTTGCAGCCTATAATCGAGTTTATCTGTGATTTGAAGAAAAAGCGCTTTCTATCGCTGAGAATCGAACTACATAGTTGTCCGCCAAGGACACGATTAGTACTTCAATAGTTAATTATAATTGGCAATTTGTTAAGCGATCGCCACAAGCGCTACTTAATACTTTTTTTCTACCAAATAGCATAGTCCGTTTACGAAAATTGGGCGGAAGGAGGCGAATGAAATTTGGTAAGCTTATAGTTTTTATAGAGAAGGATTGGAGAATGTCAATATATTTTTTTTTAATTATTCTAAAAAATACATTAAATTAATAACAAAAACAATATATCCATTAGACTGACACATGTATAAGAGTATTTACACACATACTATTTTGTTTACAATATTGTTTTGCTTAAGGCACGCATATATACTGTTTTGTTTAAAATATTTATTTTTTAATAAGTTTTGTAGTAGTAGTATAAATTTTTTTTTCAAACTAATAAATAGCGCCTTCAATAATAGAATGCGAGAAGCTAATAAAGTTTATAACGTATGGCATTTGAAAATAAAAATATTACATTACAATTTCGTCGTCACTGCTTCGACCCTCGATCTTACAGTCCCAAGACAGTGACACACGAGACGTCTCTGGAATCGAAATCCTGTGAAGGAAGTTTCTAATTTGTATCTTAGACATATACATGCCTTTCCTCAAGGGCTAAATGCAAACAATAACTGGTTCCCTTTTTTTAAAAAAGTGTTTTTTAGAATACCCTATTTCATCTTTGCACACTTTCCAACTGTCTCAAAATATCATTCACTATATTCAAGTTTAATCTTCATTATTTTACTTCTATGCGAGTTGTATTTTGTTCAATTCTTTCTATCATATCTGACGGAATGATTTCAACATCAAATTTTCAACAACAGCAATTCCCTTCTGTCGACATTTAAATCTCGTTCTGTAACTTTTGATGAAATAATAATGTTATATGTGATATTTGTATTCTTTTTCTACATTGTAATGGGGCATTTTCTACATTGAAATGATCGGTGATACTTTTAGCTTATTGAAAAATTAAATGAAACTCATACACAAATACTCTAAATAAAGTATACTTATAAAAACTATAAATTGTGTAGGTATTTTACAGAATTATACAAACCGCGTAAAAAATTACATAATATTTATTTTTTAAATCTTAATAAAGATACAAAAGTATACAAAATTTGTTTTTAAACAGGATATAATCGAACAAAGTGTAGCAAAATAAAATATTAACATTATAACAGTTAAAATATTACAACACAGATATAAATATTTGATTACTCATTAAAAAAACAATTAGTATTAAAGGACGGGTTAAAAGGAAAGTGTCTAATATCAAAGTTTTGAAAGAATAAAATAGTACTGTAGCAGAAATCACAGATCACTTCACTATTTCAGGCGGTGGGTATGGTTGGCCTGGATTTGCGGGCCGCCTTGTACCCGTATGCTTAGTTACAAGGACTGATCATATTATTGCCTATGTCCAGCTAGATGTTCAATATAAATGTCTGGTAGCCAACGGATCTTGCCTAATGCCATCACCCTAATAATGGTCTGCGTATATTTTTGAGCTATTCCCGAGGTCTTTACAAATTCTATAGTTCTGTGCTAGCCTAGCTCTCGGTGCATCAACGATAAATGCATCCAGTGAGACCCTATAGGCCTTCGAAATTAAGTCAGCAGCAAGTGGTTTATATTTTTTCGAGCTTCCGCTGCCGAGTAACTTTTAAGGCATCCGGAGAACCTTCAAATGTAATATGTCGAAGATTTTTACTTCTTATCTAGTCTCATCTAGAACCACCAGATCAGGACGAAGCGTACTGCTTACGCTTTGTCCCAATCTATTGATGTTTAAGACCTAACCTTGGAGTAAACGTGCAACGTGAGCAAAGCGATCTAGAACGGAGTTGAGTCGCCGTTGTTCAAAGGGTAGTATAATGATTCAGTATCTGTGACAGAATACAATTCTATTTTCATCAACAAATAACTGAAAATTGTAAGTACTTATCCAAATCAAATGGGTCCCTTAACATGAAAATGAAGAGGGATAAGTTTTCAAATTTTTTAGTTTTTTTTAATGTCAAATATGGTTACATTTGGGTGATTATTTTGGAAATGATTATACATTACGTATAAACAGTTATTAATAAAGCCCCCTGAAGACTATAATATTTTGCATAATTCTGACATATATTTTCTATTACATATGTAATATAAGAGAAACCAAAGTAGTGTACTATTAATATCCAACAAGGATTATAAGTTTGATTTGATTGGATAATATATTTAAATCCGTATTTATATCATGGAAATTATTTATTGGTCATTATTCGTAATGTCGGCAAAATGTTGTCTAGGAATAGGAAATATGATTATAATGATTGAAATAGTTAAACTGGAAGAGCATAATAGTTAAATATTATCTTTTACCTTTTGGACATAACAATAAAAGTTTATTAAATTCTTTTCATAATTAGATAGTCTTATTAACCACCTGATTGTATAAATTTTTTAGAATTGAGCAGACCCTTACCATATAAATCCTTTAAAATCGAATTAGAAAAGCCTGTGGATTTTTCATGAAATAACTCAGCTTATATATAGGATCAAGTACGCACGCGTTGGTATTTTTGGAGTCAGGATATCAAGTGTCTATCTGTTTTCTGGGCTTAATGGACAGCCCTGTCATTATGAGGAGTTGCAAAAAAGTTTGTTTTCGCTAATCTCTTCATGTTTATTTTTTTAAAACACCAATGCTATATTCCGAGTAAAGAGGAATCATCATCAAAAGTTAAAGCAGTTTCCAAGGGAAGCTTAGGAGAATAACTTGAAGTACTATGGCAGCATGGATGAGTAATGCTTTGTTCACATTAATCAAGTAATTTAGTAATAGTAACTAGTTTAGTTACTTGTCGTGTGAACATTATAGTCAAGTGTTTAGTAATGATGTTTAGTCAAGTAGTTTAGTTAAATTCTATTTATGTATGCAAGTTGTACCTCCACCACTATTATATTACAAACATAAAATGATCCACAAATAAAGATATATGTTTGACATCAAATTGTTGTTTCAGTCAAAGTCATAAAATATAAATTGGTTTTATGAAATGAGATTATATTATATAATGTGACTATTTATATAGTTTTAAAATATTACATGTTTTTTGACTAGGTTATCAAATTATTAAATTTTGGCTATGTAACTGAGAGGGCCACCACAGTTCTTATACAACTTTGTTATAGATTTTTCTATGAAAATCTATAACAAAAATTTGTTTGTGCAGTCAAGAATATTTTGCAGCGTTACAAACTTTAGACTAAAATTAATATACTCTGACATGTTATGTATATACAAATATTGTACGCAAACATTTTTCACAGGTAAAACCGACCTCAATTACAATATAATGTTAATATCACAATCTTATTTTAACATTAGAGAAGATTTTTCATTTCCTTTATAATAAAATACGAATGACACTTTCGAAAACATGATTTATTATACAAATACTTTTTGACTTTTCAATATTTTGATTAATTGAACTTAAAAATCAAGTTTTATAAAAATGAAATGGCCTTTTGTAAAATTGTTTTTCATTAAAGAAAGTTAAAAATATTCGTCACGATCAAATTTTAATTAAAGTAATTTGTTTGTTGAATCATCAACTTAATAAGAAAAAAAATAAAATATTATTCATACTCCGATGGATAAAGCTTTAGATATATGAGAAAATTTTAAATCTGTTTATGTTTTTCGTATTTTTTCATATAGTATCAGAACAAAATTCGATCATACGTATTTCTTTTTTTTTTAATTAAAAAAATTTTTTTGCCTTTGTTAATCGCTGGTAATACAGCTTTCTATTTAATTAGAAATTTAAATAATTTTTAAAATCAGTTCAGCAGCAGTAACGCGTGTTAGAGTTTTTTGAAGTATGTTTTTAAAAAACATTCATTCATTTTTGTCCTTGAATTTTTTCTTCTATCTGTAATAGGTTAGAATTTGGGTAAATTTGTCCATGGATGAATGGAATCAAATATACATATTTTGTTCATTGACTAATGAAGCGGAAGGAAACATTCAACTGAAGCATTATTACCGAGATATTTTCTCAAAAAAAAATTTTTTAATATATAATCGCATTTTGGATTTTACCTTAGAAATTTTTTATTTGAGAAAATTTCTTCGACAAGCCAAACATTTTTATGTCAATATTATACATACCAAATTTCAAGACAGTTGGATAAGTGGGTGATCTGTTTAAATCATTTTAATGACTCGCGGATATGCGAAATAGGAGTAATTAGGTGATTCTTAGAGAATCCTTTTGCGGCTTTTCTTGCATTAATATTTTCTAGCTTTTCAATTTTATTCTGAAAATTAATAAACTTTGAGACTTATTATATATTATGTCAAGTATAATAACATAAACTATACAAAACTTGAATATAAATTTGCTTCACTACAGGTGAATTGCTACAGCTATATCTCAAATGGATTAATACTCGTTCAGTTATCAAATGAATAATTTACTCTGTGGATATAAAACATATAAATAATACACACACACACATATATATATATATATATATATATATATATATATATATATATATATATATATATATATATATATATATATATATATATATATATATATATATATATATATATATATATATATATATATATATATATATATATATATATATATATATATATATATATATATATATATATATATATATATATATATATATATATAAAATAATATACCTATCTAAAGAAAAGAATATAAATATCTACTATATCTACTACTTATAGAGTTAATATAAAATAGAAACATCGTAACCATATTCAATTCATTTCTAAAAACGTAAAGTATCTCACTAAACGTAAAAACTTTATTGAGCGGCAAAATTCATATATTACTATACTATATAACTATGTATGTACAATGTGTTTCAGGTTTTAATTGGGAATTAGTATCAATGTTTGAATTAATTTTAATGAAAATCATTCTTTAAATAATTTTAATTGGGAAACTTAATTTTTTGGATTTCTACAGCTTTTTTTTACAATCCTTTCTGTACTTCATCTAAGACTTCGGGATGCATTTGATCATTACTATCGTCCGGTGACTATCCTTACCAATGATTTTCTATGGTCTTTTATTTGGTTTACTCAAAGTGAATGCTGGGATAATTCTAAGCTGCATACCTTCCATTTCCCTTCATAGGCCCCATCCTGATTTTTTGACCTATTCTGCACAATTATAACTTGTTCAAAAATAAAGTGAGTATGGAATTGAATTGAATCTAAACAAATAACGAAAAAATGTTTTAAACAAAAGTTTTTAAAAACAAACATTTTTTTCTCTTAAAAGTTTTCTTCTGTTTTTAATGGTTGAAAACTATATATAATTCGCAAATAACCATAGTTTGAGCTTGCCATCTCATTTCGATTTTGAGTTATCTTAATGACGGACAGTCAGACTGATGGACAGAGAGAAATACAGATATAGAATAATTATGTGATTCTATCAGTAAGAAATTTTGTTTCTAGCTTCAATATTTTGGCAGCGTTACAAAATTTAATTAATATACTCTGACATATTATAATGAAGTTTTATCTCTAAATCGTAAAAACATTTTTTATAATTCTGATATAATAAAATTTTTTGAATTAACTACCATTTTGTTATCTATCGATTTTACTATCAAATCAATATTTTTATAATTGAAAAATTTTGACTTCTCAATTATGGCACATACTGTATTTAATATAGTCTAAGTATGAATAAAAAAAAAATCGTCGTTTTATGTATCGATGTGTGTAAAACGTGTATGTATCGAATCATGTAAGGGTTGTAATGATAGACGCGTCGCGATGCTCAACTTGTACCCGAACTACCTCCCTGTTGTGAATGAATATGTGTGTGTATGTATCAATTTGTGAGTGAGTATTTATATGTGTGTTTGTACTGGATATTAACTTTAACAGTATCACATTATTCTAATCATTATTTTCGTCCTATTTCCCTACTATCATTTTATCTTTCAGAACAACCATTGCTGTTTAGTAATTCATCAAAATAATATTTGTCTGAGAATACAAACAGAATTTAAACTACTTTTTGTACAAACGCTCTTGAATTATTATACACTAGGAGGTGCAGGGTGCAGTTGATCTATAGGGCTTCTTCAACAGAGCGAATACTCATTCGAGTACCATTGTACCACTATATTAACTAACCACTAACTTCTCATATTGAGATGAATTTACAGACCATAAAAACTCAAAGTATACTTCATAGATTAGTCGGATGTCTGATTAACTAAGCCATTTTAGCTTATTTTGTATGTACTTAGATTGATCATTGAGATTACTTTAAAAATGCAGGCAAATTTAAAAGCTAGAATGGTTTCTTGGGTAATCAGAAACGAGGTTTTCATTGAAATCTGAGAATGGGAAATTGTTGATATCGGTATATAAATAAATATGTATTGATATAAGTAACAACAATCCAAAAAAAAATCCAAAATTTTCCAAAACATCTATCGATTATGTGTGGCATTGAAAATTTTCAATCACCAGATATTAATTAAAAAGAATGAGGTGGAGATTGGGTACGTAGATAGAATATTTTAAGAGGGAAACCGCAATTGCGTCCCCAATACTAAGATGTTTTATCCTATGTACCCTCTTATATAACACTTCATCACATGGAAGGCAAAGATGCCATTAAGCACAAGGTAAAAATTATATTGTTATTAAGTTGTTGGTGGATCCGGTTACTTCGTTCTTATCCAAGCCAGGGCAGTGTGATCAATCATCCGATCCAATTTTTTTATAATAATTTATCAAACTTCCTTTGCCTGGATTCGAATAATGGGTGAAGGTAATTAGTGCCTTTACTCACTTGGTTACTGAGACGGTAAAAAAAGGTAGGTAACTGGAATAAGAAATTCAAAGCTCTTTTAACAAATCTTTTTCAAGTGGCTAGGAATCTAGACTGTAGAGTGTATCATTTCATCGTACTTTTTGTTATTATAGGTTGATTTGTTTTCGTAAAACCTTCCAACAGGCTATTTACGCTTCTTGTTTTATCAATCATACGGTAGCGATTCGAAAAATCTTCTAAAGGAGTCTAGCCAACATTGTTACGATTTTTATTTTCCTACAGCATTTTTAAAAACTAACAAAGGTAACAATATATTTATGGTTGGATTTAGTTAAACATTATTTTAGAAACAAGCCGCGACTCAAAACGATGTACCTCCTATTTTGTACCTCCTCCTATTGATAGGTAGACTTATTAATATCTCACTCATCTCTTATTAGTTCACTTATATTACGTGTCTCGAATTATTTAGCTTAATCAGAAAAATGTTGATCTGTGGTATAACTGTCTTACCACGTCATAATTTTCTTTTTTGTGTATAGGTATGATTTTATTAAGCTTGATAAAAAACTCAATATTTCATGTTATATTTAATGTTGTGAAATAATTGAGTTATTATTTGTGCCCATTACTTGTTGACAATCATTCTACCACGGTCATAAAAGTATGATATCGTGTCCAGGCTGATGGCCCCGCCAATTTTGAAATTTTTTAAGAACATAATTTCGAATATTGCCCAAAGTGCACATATAAAAATACAAATTTATTGAAAAGTAAAATAGTCTTGATGAATAGCTAATCTAATACTAGCAGTGTTACTATGAGGTTAATCAAATACAAATTTGTTATGGATAAAATTATTATTTTATATCCAAAAATATATGCAATAACAAAATAATTCACAGAAATATAAACAATAAGTAAATATTTTCATAGTATATGTATTTCTGAGAATAAAATATGAATAATATATTTGTTTTGGTTCTTGCCCGATATACGAAGAATGGACGTCATCAAACAAAAATGATATATAATAAATAGCTTCATCTGTATTTTTTAATTTGGACTATTGAAAATAAAAAGTTATTCTATCTGATTGGGTATGGTTGTGCTCTCGATAATTAAAAAAAAATTGTATATTATGAATAAATAAGCTGAAAAATGTATAAATTATTGAATAATATTTATGTTATATAAACCAGCTATTATTGATACAAATATAGAATTAATATGAAAAGTCGAACCTGCTATAGTTTTCATGAGTGTAATAGTTATACCTCAAAACATGAAACAGTTCATAAATTTTCATAAAAAAAATGACAGTTTCATAAAAATTGCTAATCATTTTAATCAGGAAAAATTTTATTGCCAGGCTTGGATTAAAATTCTAGGAATGAATGAAAAATATATAACCGATGATGCGAATGTGTTCGTTGCATTCTACTGAAATTGATTATATTATAACTTCTCGTAAATATTATATATAAATTATTAAATATTTAAAGTGTACTCCAAAATTTTTGATATTCATTGAAATATTTATACCTTGCTTTATTTTACTAGTTATAGCCCACACGATAATTTAACAAAAACGGATGTCAGCTAATTTACCTAAAAAGGTGTAGCTGATGTATATAACAAATTTCTGTTATTAAATATACTCAAATTTTAGTTTAATTTAAGGTATAATTAAAACGATTTTGAAGCAAGTATTAAGTATGTCACCACGATCATAAGATCGTAGTATGGTAGCACATGTGTTTTGATACTTCAGCTTATTAACCTATCCAAGCATTTCTAGTTCATTTTTATACCACCAAATTGCCAAAAATTATACCTTCCAGGGCACCCAATATCCGGAACGAACTTTACTACAAACACATAATGGATATTTGTAAAAAAAAGGGAAATCACCCTACTAGACACATGCATCGCAAATATCGCAAATGTAGATCATTTGTGAAAATTACACCTATCGAATGAAATGGAATAAATGCAGATTTAAGGGTATACATATTTTGAAAGTTAGAGCTTCGCTTCAAGATAATCTCTGCTATAAACAACGTATCCAAATTTTAATTAAGGTAGCGGTTATAAAAAGCTGGTGTAATACAAATTATTTAAGTGGTGTATGTGAAACCACTAAATGTAATCATATAAATATTTCCGAAATTAATTTTATTTCAACCATAAAATTTCGACGGTATCGCATTCTTCATAAAAAAATGAATGTATTTTCATTCAATACAGTTTAAAAAAGTAACAAGAAGCTTCTGAACCTACGATCTTTACTGTTCCAGGGTTCATACAAGTAAAAAGAATAATTCCTAAATTTTGTTTCATAGCAAACGATTGTTATTTGAAATTGAAAGTTTGATTTATTTAGTGTTATATAAAATTTAAAGTTGAAGAAGGAATTGAAATAATGAAATAATTGATGAAACTTAGCTTTAATTAAGAGAAAAGTTTTAAAGGAGTTTCAAATCATAAATTTTAAATTCATTGGTATGTGTGTTTGATATATATATAGAATATTAAAACTATTTAAAAAAATTCTTCATCAGATGAATTCGAAAATGGCAGTGCTATCATTACGGATATGTGATTATCTTAACCATACAGAGTTTAAAATAGATGATGAAAAAGAAAGTAATAATAATAAATAATATAGGTTTTTTTAGACCCATAATTTTTATGATAAATGATTTGGATCATCCTCTTCATAATTCGAATTTATGTCGTAAAATATTTGGTTTAAAAAAAAAAAAAAATGATACTAAATTTTCGATTTTGTAACTTTCCAATGTATTAAAAACTACTAGTAAATTTTTTTTAAATCACTGCGCTATAAAAGTAAATTTTATGAAATTAGATAAGCTTTAATACAAAGGAAATATCAAACAGAACTTATAGTCTATTTTTTAGTGAATTTATTTAATTTAATTTCGTCCTTCATGATGCTTCGCGTTCTTTTTGTCGAAATTCAAATTCACCGCTTACGGATTTCATAAAATTAATTAAGGTAGTCATTTTCAGAATAAAAATGTGTATTTGCAAATGAGTCTGCCATGTATCGTAAATAGGTAGGGGTTTCGTAAATAGGTTTTTTGACCACTACTGCTTTTACACATATCTATAGAAATTATTCCTTTACAAATGTACTCCGTATAAAGCTCATTGGATTGGCACCGCGCAGGTCGAAACGGCATGAACTTTTCATGTACTTTGCTATGTTAAAAGGAAAAATTATAACATTGAAAATTAAAATAATTAATTAACAGCTATTTTGATAACATTCATACTTTTATTTAAAATAATAAAAAGCTTTTTTTCTTATAATAACAGAATTTGCTCTTATACAAAAATAATACAAACACTTTAAAAAAAATGTATGTGAATATTTCTAGACTTATTGTTAGATATGAACCACTTACTTGCAGGTGTAAATAAAAATTATTTAAATTCATTAGGGTTTAAAGCTGTATACGAGAATATGATTTTAATATAAACCATGCATGCTCTGTCTTCTCTGGATACATTTGCTTCAACAAAATGATCAATACAAAAATATATTTGCTACGTTTTAGGGTTCACAGTGTTCCATCACAAACACGTACGTATATTTTATTACTAAAGCGACCTTGGTATAAATTTTAATTGTGTTTTTTAACAATTAAAAAAATATGTTTTGATATATAATGTGAAATAGTAACACAGATATATGTTAAATAACATTATTATTTATCTAGTAGCTGTTGTTTAATATCTTTTTGTTTGATGGTATAAATTTATTTGCTAGACTGCTCAAAGCTTAAAAACGTAAAATTGAAATTTCTTCCTTTTATTTTAAAATAAACGATTGACACAATACCTTTAATTTACATGCATTTATATAGGATTTATATTTAGTTTAAGAACTAAACGAATGTTTTAAAAATTTGAGCACCAATCGATTGTGTTTCTCCTTCCATATGGTATGCATGGTGCCGATAGTGTACGCAGACTCAAGGTAATCAACAAGTGTCGGTACCAGACAAAGATTAAAATTTGTATACTCCAATAGTAAATTTTTTTGTAATTTTTATGAAACTCAAGTAGCCAAAACCTCGATTCTGAGAAATAAATAATTTCTGAAAAATTCGATTGTATATTTAAAAAGACATTTTCCATAAATTTTAAATTTCCAGTTCGTGGTGGTCTGATTTGATTGAACTATTGATTCTACTCTTAAAGAGTTAAATTTTGATATAAACTTAATAGTAAAGACAAATATTTAAATTTAATTACTTAATAGGTACATTTAATATTGCTGTTAATTGATAATTTAAACAGTTGTAGCTTACGAGGTGGTGCCATCTGCTTAGTGCATTTTCTTAAGCTTTCCGGGGTCAAAGGCTAATTAATTAATTAATATTTTTAATGATTTGTTAAGTTTTTATATAATTTTAGTGATAGGAGAACATAAATTGTTCAAATTTAAGACCGCATGCAACTACTTATACAAAGTTGTCAAAACCATTTTATGAACTGTGCACAAATGCGTAATAGAACGAAGTTTCTTATTTTCCTCAAACCTATCACAAGTCTTTTTCGTACAAGTTTTTATTTAGCATTTAATTGTTCATATGATAATATTTTCATTTATTTTTGAATAAATGAATTACAATTTATGCTCTATTTTGTTTGAGGTTGTTCCAATTGATTGGCCTAAGAAACGAAGAATAAAATAAATGTTTTCTTCTTCAACAGAATAACATTTTCAATTACAATTTACTTATTTTATATTTATTAAAGCAAATATTTTTTTAGTCCAATTAAATTAGTATACAGAAACCTATGATGAAATTGAATAAATTATATCTCTTTATTGATATAACAAATTACCATTTAGCTCTATTTGCAATCCTATGTTGCGAATTCACTCGTCTAAGAATAGGTGAAGAAAATATATTATTTTTCTTCAGCACTAGAGAAAGTTTGGAAGTTTGCTACTAAATTAAGCTAAAGCCTTAAAGATTGGTTGATTGTTCATTATAACTCCATTAGAATTTGAACTAACGACTTCAAAAACAAGTCCTTTTGAACAACTTTTAACTTACTTTAGAAAAGGTTCACTTAGCTTTCTCGAAATTATTTTTGTTATTATTCGATGTTAAATTCCAGTAAGTACTTCAATCTTTGAAGTTATTTCTATGAATTATAAATTATTATTTTTATCGTTAAATTGTGAAAGTCAATTATACTTTTTATTTATTATTTAGCAATAACAACCTCTAATATTAAAAAAAAATTATTTATTAAAATTTATCAAATGCTGACGATCGTTTCGGATTGCCTAGCCATTTTTTAAAAAAATGCATGAGTTATAAGTTGGTTAATTTGTAAAAATGAAAAATAAATTGGTTCTACTATTTTATATACAAGCTTCAGTAATTCACATATTTTTCGAGATATTCGTGAAAAATAGCTTTGTAATGTTGAGATTTTCAATTAGGTAAATTTTAAATATATGAAATTGGAAAATAAAAAATCAGAAACATTCATGACGACCCGATTCTGTCATCTTCCACTTTTGTATCGTTACAGTATCAACGCGGACGAAGTCGCCTCGCGGGCATATACTTGTAGAATAATATTTTCAATTAATTATATATTTAATAAATATTTACTTTTCAATAAATACATTATTGTTTAAAAAAAATTACAATATATGTACATATTATATACATGTTGTCCACCGAATCATTTTCCAAATCATTATAAAACGGGGAAGTGCATATTCAAATACATTTATATAAAATATGCACATGCATACAAAATAATTTTTGTTCATAGGTGATACTATAATAATTTCCTCAACACAAATTTATTAGTATTTGTTTATTTTTAAAAGATTTAAGACTGGGGGATCACAGTATTATTATAACATTTATCAATTATGCTGAATACAATAAATACATTACAAAAAAACTACCAAAAATCGCTCACCAAAAAGTAATATGATATGTTTTAGTATGACCTCCTGTCGCATTTAAATTTTTAAAAATAAACAAGCTTATCTGAATAAATCAGTATGGTATATTATTTTGAACGTAATTTGTATATATATATATATATATATATATATATATATATATATATATATATATATATATATATATATATATAAATTACGTTCAAAAAAAAAAAAAAATATATATATATATATATATATATATAAATGTATTTTAATATTTTAATATTCACTTCCCGTTTTTGTCATGTGCAAAATGATTCAGTGGACAATCGGTATATATTGCAATTATTTTTTTGTTAGCAAAAAAGTATTCATTTAAAAGCAAATATTTATTAAATTCTAATTGTAATAGTTCAATGGAAAAAAATACTATTTTGATTTGATAAATTGAACATTTTTGATTTCACAATGGTGATTTATTTCAAAATTGATTTATTTTATGACGTTATCATATAGAGTCTGAATATTAAAATGTTAATTTTCCTAAAGCTAACTAGTGCTCAGGAAGAAATATTTTCCACTTAAAAAGTTATATTTGCAATTATTTAATTAATTTTGTTAAGGTTTGGCTGGACGTAAGTTTAGTCGCGGTCTTTTTTTTGGGATCTTTATCTTGATCACGGACAGGACATACGAACATGCTAAAATTATCTTATTAGATAATTCGATGAACACTCATGCCAAAATATTGTTTGTATGATCAATATTTTCTAGATTTACAAATCTTAGACTGAAATTAATATACTCTGGCATATTGTTCCGTCAAGTTTAATGACAATTTTATATATATGTCGAGTATAATGAAGAAAATCTATTTGAAAAAAACATCTATTTATTTATATATCAGTTGTTAAACTGATATAAATCAGGAGCTAGTATTTAATTTATGACACGTGGTAACGATTAAAAAGTATTATTTATTCACATACGGCGGGAATGAAAATAAATTAAATATGCGTTGCTTGTCATTAGGTACACAACCATTTCTAACAAATACAATGAAAAAACTCGAACATGCGTTGGATAATTTTAAGAGATAATAATTTAATTTAATTTATGGTTTGTCATGAAATAATACCATGTCAGATAATAATAAAATAGAATGAAATGGTAATTAAATCAAAATTGATATGATTACAGAAACTTCTTTACCGATAATTTATGTCGTATGAAAGCTGCTAGACAATTTGGAGACTGTGGCTGAAGGTTAATTTTAGTGTAAACATTTTAACGGTAGAAAAAATTGTAGGCTCTAATAAGATTTTAGTTTGGGTGTTCATAGAATCATTTAATTTGTCAATTTTCGTATAGTTCTTTGCCCGCCTATTTGTCTACCTGTAAGTATGTCTTTTTGTCCATAGTCGTAGAAAAGTATGGACTAAAGATCAGTTTCAGTTGATAAAGCTGAGTCAAACTCTCTCTCGGCGTATGGAATTAATTGTGTTAGCTATATTAGAAAACCTATTAAAGCCTTTTGAGATCTTCATTTTTAAGCCATTCCAACTTTTTTCTAAACACTTTTTATCTCAATTTCCACTTCCGTCGTCTCTTTAAGTCCACCGATTAAGTGGAGGCGACGAAGCGTAGAGACAAACGATTTTTTGCAGCGTTTAATAGAGATTAGTTTTATTTTCCTATGAATTGTAAAAAATTGCAATGATGCACTCACTATACATCAAAAATTATGATTTAGAATTCATTGAGTAAGCAACAAATATTGTTGTATTTGTTACCTATGATACAAATTTATGAAAACTTCAAAATTTCATATCATTGTTGTTTACAAAACAAATATTTGCATGCTGTGTTTACGTTTACATAAATTGAAAATATGGTACACAATATATGCTCTTGTATTATCTATGTAATAATAGTTTTAATTTGAAAAATTCGCTCTAAAAAGATATAAATAAATAGTAAAATATGAAATTAAATAAATTTTAGAAACAATTTACTATAATGTTTGAAATATGTCAAAATCAAAAATATCGTTTGCTTAGAACTATAAATATTGTTCTTCTCTATTTATGGAGTGCAAAAAACGCTTGCCTTGGGCTGATAAATCGAGAAGACATTATGTTTCTTTATTCTTCGAATGAGTAGGATGCGATACTCCACCTTTGGAGTTAAGTCTGTCATTAAACTACTGATATCGAGCTTCGATCTCCAATTTTTTTCTTATTTTTCTTTACAATTTTATTCATAAGATGCTTTCGCTATTTAATGAATGGAAGCCATGTGTTCACAATTGTAACGCTCACTTTTTTTCATAAGCTGTACCAAATTGCCCACCTCAATGAGGGCCATTGCATTTCTGTTAATGAGAATACTAAGCGAACAGGCATCGTGTGTTTATGTCAACTCGTAAATTACAGACTGTTTAATTATTCGCTGACTAATTAATCTGTAGGTACTGTTCAATTTAAACAGATGAAATATTTTTACTTGAAAGCAGATTTTCAAACTTTTCTCAATTTTATTTTTCAATAAAATAAATATATTTAAGAATTTCAAAAAATAAAATAATAATAAAAATAAATTAAATAAATATATTCTTCACAATGAAAAGTTTTCAAAACTACTAACATTGTGACATTTTGATAAATAACAAATTGAAATGTTACAAAAATTCAAATAAGAAAAACTGTTTGTAATAATATTATTTGAAATACTACTCAATAGATATAGAAGAATTTTTCGTTAAACTGATGCAAATATTTTATTCAAAACACATAGACGTGAATGAAAATTACTAAAAATGCCTGCAAGTCAGTAATAAATATACATCATAAGGAAAAGTATTCGAAACACTTTAATGGCAAAATTGAATCGTATGAGCTATACACGCTCATTAAGTATCCTTGAGCACACTATCTATGCACCATCTCGTGTTTATTTTTTTTAAAACTGGTTTAAAAAAAAAAACCTAATTATCAAGACAGAAACGGTACACTCTGGTTACGTGAAAAGAAAAGAAATATATAAAAAACAAATAGCGATGTTAAAATTTATTTATTGTTTACAATAACCAACTATTGTTATATTACTGTCTTTTTTTCTTCAAAACCAGAGTTGAAAAAATAAAACACGAGATGTCAATGTAATTTATTAGCAAATACATTACTTTGAAAAAAAATAGAAATAATAATTGTGCTTTTTTAAACTATTTAATTTTATATAAAGATTGGATTTTTGCAAAAATCCAAAAGACGTATGCAAAACGCAAACTTTGCTATTTATTATCGTAGCGCAGTGTATGTCTCAGAATGTTATGTCGCTAGGCCGAGCTTACATGACACTGTAGTGTTACCATGTTACCATACAATAGATACGTGTATATTTACTTGGCATACACGTTTATGACGAATGATTAACCTTTGTGTTACTTTCGGTGTTCTAACTTTAAATGTAAGAGCGATGCTAAATTTCGAATTAAAATGGGCTCCCCTTAAAATGTAATGTTTTTTTTAAGTGTGTACTTATTCAAAGATAAATCTTAAAATGTGTGTATTCAAAGATTCAAAGACTTCTTCGACTTTCTTATTCTTATCAATCTTTCAATATTTATAAACCATCTGTTTACATCATATATTTTGCTTTGGTAAATGTAATATAATACGAATAATCTTGAACATAAATTAAATTCCAAGCAAATGCAATAAATATAAAAAAAAAAAAACTTTAAATATAAACGTAATAGCAAAGAACTAGAGTAGCGTTTTTAGAAAAGAACTTGAATATGCAAAAATCACAAAACGCTTTGAGACAATATTATTCCAATTTGTCCATTTTTTTTTTAAAATGTCCCCTTCTTTTTGAATGGATTTTGGTAAAATGCTCGGTTTTCGAGCTATAACCTATTTGAGATACAAAAATAGTTAAAAGATGACATTTATATAAGTATGGTTTACCAGGCATGTGGGTATTTTTTTACTAATATCTGAAAGGAAGCATTACAATTTTGCCAAAATTTCGAAATCGAGTTTAAACCGGAGATGTATTTGAGGTCCACTGATTCCAAAAAATTTGTTTTCAGAAATTGGTTTATGTATACGCGCGTGTGTGTATATATGTGTATGTGTGTGTGTGTATGTGTGTCTGTTTGTGGTGTTGTGTGGCAGGGTCCTTGTATCGAACACTGTGCAAAATTTACCGAACTTGATTTACCGAAATCGTACTACCGAGTGTGTTTTTCAGTTTAAAATATTTTACTGGAAAATGGCTCTTTTTCTAAACTAAGCATGCAACTTCTACTTAAAATACTGAAGTAGGAAAATTCAAATAAGCTATAAAACTTCAACTAAGCATATTTAGCCACTAAAATATTACTATAAATACTAAATACATAATACAGTAAAAGCAAGTTTTGTGACGCATCGCAGAAGGAATTTTTATTTTATGAAAATGCTTTTTTAGTTTAATGCTAGATATATCTTTGCCTCACGTAATTTTTCGTCCACATAGAATTTTAATTTTTCGAAATTTGCTTATTACACGAAAACGAAGATTGTTTTTTTTTTTTTAATTCTTACATTTGGAAAGTTTATATTTTTGTACAATTAATAAAAAATATTCTGATTATTTTTAAAGTGCTTCGTTGTCGTATTAATTAAATCCGATTTTTTATAATATAAGTTTCAAAAACCTGCCCCAAAAAATCAAAATTCTGTGAGGATGAAAAAACTTTGAAAAGAAAAAAACAAGTCTTTTTTTTAAAAAAAAAGGAAAGATATTTAAAATAACCTTCAATACCGAGTAAGCCATGTTTAAAAATGGGTGTATTATGACATTTTTCATCTAAAATCGTGTATTCAACGTAAACTAATAAGGTCCAAACCCACACTATATCGAAAATAACTGGGCAAATAGGCATCTTATAATAAAAATTAAACCTAAAATTTGTCCGGCAACATTCGGAATTTTAGTATTTTAGCTATTCTTATTATAAACTTATAAGTAATGAGCAACGCAAGACCAATACCAAGACCGGAACAGTCTTCATACTCAGTTAACAGCATGCAAACTCAGTCTTGCTCAAATAATTCGATTCATTGTCTTACTTGTATAGAGTCTTGGTATTGGTCTTGCTTGACCATGCATATTTGATGTGATAATTACACTAGTTTAGTAATTTTTCAACGCGTTATCATTAAGAAGAATATTAAAGTTATAAATTATAAATAACTCACAATTAAAAGCTATAACATGGCTGCAAATATGCAGAGTCGTAAATTTTTAATAAGTTATTCCTGTAACATTGTGTTACAGACTCTTATGTCTTTTGAGTATAACATGCCTACTATTCTCTCGCTCCACCCGTTTGTTTGTTATGATTATGGACTGAGCGACATGCTTTTGATTGTTTGTTTCTATATACCTCGAATATGGCTGTATAATTCTCGAATACAATGTATTTGAATATAATGCTTACAAGTCAATAGTTCGACATGAAGCGTCTTTGTAAATTTTTTTTTATATTAAAATCTAAAAAATGCATTTATTGTTTACTGTTATTTTAAACTTAATATTGCATACTAGTTCTTGGTCTTGTGATCATTACTAAAATTTATTAACAGTATCCAGAACAAGTTTTTTGAACAATCAATTACCTACAGATACTGGTCTGTATACATCCATCGATATTACTCTTTGATCACATAAACTGTTTTACATAATATTTTTAGAAGTAAAAACATTTGTCTATTTTGAATGCATAAATTTTTATAAAATGCATCGTAGTAAAATTTTTCTACAAATATTACACTTTCAATATATAAATATTATTTTTATTAAATTTAGAACTTATAACACTTATCAAGATTTATCATAGTCGTATATTTCTTCACCATTCGTACCTACACAAAGACATATACTAACAATTCGAAAACCGTTTTTATAAACTTTAAATTAAATTCAATGTAACCTGATATACAAATCATATATCAGGTTTTATTCAATTTAATTTAAAATTTTTCAGTTAAAAAAAAAAATAATGAAAAAGATTGATATTGCTGTCGATACGATAAGTCAAAAAAGAATTTAAGCTGATTTATTTGTAAAATTGAGTGTCATCAATCCGACACGGGTCTTTTCAGCGTAATTATTTATCTATCAAATATGTACTAATTATTTAAAAATCAAAATTCAAAATTACATCTTGCAACAATTACAGTACACAGAAACAGAAAAAGTGGTTGTCATCTGTATTCTCTTTAGAATAATATTTCCAACATTTTGGTCTGTAGGCCAATCAGTTGTCACTCTATTACTTCTGTGAAGAAGGTTGTCATCATAGGCAAACAGCAAGCAACATCCGATATTCACAATATATTTTATTTTATACAGGATCACGATATTGTGGTTCAGGAAAAGACTGCTGCAGGTCCAGGAAAAATGGATCCTATTCTCAATACACCTTGGCTTCAAAATTACATCTTGCAACAATTACAGTACATAGAAACAGAAAAACATTTTGGTCTGTAGGCGAACCAGTTGTCACTTTATTACTTCTGTGAAGATGGTTGTCATCATACTGCAGGTTCAGGAAAAATGGATCCTTAACTCGAGAGACAGACAGGCTTCACATTACTGAATAACATACAGACCACAGGCCTACAAGCTCGTGAATTTTATTCAAATAACGTCACTAACTTGGGTAGATTTATGTTGCACAAAGGAATGTTTGCGCTCTTGGATGAAAATCTTCCATCTTACGCTATACGTTTTCACCGGAATAAGTCCATTTATATTCTAATGGTTAAATAAGTAATATAATAATCACTGGTTCTCGAATTCAAATTATTTTGACATTTTGCCGCTCCTAAATTTTTAAGAAATTCTTTACAAGTTTTACTATCTTAAGCTCGAGCCTCACTTGCCTAGACATAAGTCCATCACTGATGGCCTTAAAGCAGAAATTTCTTGGCAAAGTTTTCAATTTTGTGATTGACTTTTTATGCATGTTAGTGTATCTTGGTCAACTATAACGTAAACATTGATGTTCTAATTTTATGTGTGGTTTTGTTTGACAATAAATAGGAGTAAATAAAACCTATATTTTATTTTATATTTAGACAGAATGTTACAAATTGAAAACTTTCTCATTGGTATATGTGACATTATTTCGAAGGTGTTGGCAATTTCATGTTCTATTTCTGGATGTATTTTATGTGTATGTCAAAACTTTAATGAAACTTGTGTGGTCATTTTGGCAGGAAAGGTTTACAAAAAAAAAAAATGAACACATAAATTGTATTGAAGTGACTAGATGATGACAGCTAAAAAGAAAAATCATAATGTACATACATTTTCATTTGATGTTTTTCGAGAAAAACAACATTTGTACTATATCCAAGAAATAAATATATAAACTTCATAGAATTTGATAGAATTTGAATGAAACTAGGCAATTACTAAATACATCATTTTTTTTGTTTCTTATGAAATATTTGATGTAACATTAAAATTAATCCAACGATTGTCCAAGCTTGAGAAATTTTTAGTTTGAACGTTCATCAATCGGTGCACTATTTTTCGAACTTAACGATTGCCCATCGTTTGAGATTCTACTGATATATCTAATGAAATTTTAGGTGAGAACTCAGGCTTTTTATTCAAACATTTCAAATTTCGAAAAACACAATCAGTTCAGTCAGTATTTTTAACAAATTTTGTAAACCACGAAATAAGTGTTTTTGTTTATTTGTTGATTTCGCGATAAAATTCTTAAGAAGTTGAATTGGTGTGAATAAATATTTCTACGCAGATGCCAAAATCATAATAACTATCAGTGTGACACATTACAACAGATTTTGATCCGCGGCTTCAGGTTTGCGTTGTTTGATAACCCACTCAAGTCATTTACGGTTTCTTTTTATACACAGGCCATTCTTTTCAGCTAAGCGATAATATAGTCTTCAGTTAAGAGATAAATTATACTAATTACATAAGTATCTCTTAATATATTATACCAGGGTAGATAAGTTTTGAAAAAGAAAAAAATTATAGTAGAATGAAACCAATTGGAAATGGAAGATAATATGATAAAAAGGAAAGGAAAAATAAATTAGGGGCGATCTGAGTTTGGGAAGTAGAACGGGATGAGTTTTTAAGGATAAAACACGGTTTATTTCGATTACCGGCAGAACTACAAGTCCTATGGAAAAAAGTTAAATGGCAAACTTGTAGGTAATAAAAAGGTCTACAACTTTTGTATTTACATTTTTTTCCCATAATCTCCATACATTTGAGTTGAAACTAATAACTAACGTTGCAAAAATGGTCTGAACATAGTCTTCCACAGTTTTATTTCATGATAATTTATCAAAATATTCAATAGTATTTTGTAACTTGAATTTAATTAATGCATACATTATAAAAATATTATGATTTATTTGATTATAATTTATTTATTGCTTGTGTTATTATATTTACAAAGATGTTCCTCAGTTCACTATTTCGGTGTTTATTTTTCAATTTTCCTTAGCCTATACGCTTTGCCTATGATTGTTAGTACACAAATCATCCGTTGTTTTCTAAATTCTTACCTATTAACCATAGTTCATATCAATAATCCTTCAGTGATTTATAAGTGATACACATCCAGTGCCAGAAGACGAAACCATTTAATTCCAGTAAAAGAAGTAAAACTAATTATTATAATAAACGCAATACTATTATTTTCCGTTAAGACAGACCTGATGTTTACAGAATCGTTATTTTCATCTTCACAAAGAAGTAAGTTATAAAAATATGTAATATAAACTTTGTAAACTTACGTAAAGTATAAAAAAATTTTTTTAAAATTATTTGACAGTGCATGTACCCAAATCAAATTTATATTCATGAATGTCAATAAAATTTTCATAAAACATTCATATATAGACAGATTATTATGATATGAAAGAAAATGTCACATAAAAAGTTGACAATTTTAATTCATTTAAATTTTATGCGATATCCAATTTTTCATGCAAAGTAAGAACATAATTTTCCATTATGTTTTGGTCTAACTTTGAGTATATATGAATGTATACAATATACACGAAATTAAAAAATATACTCTACCGAATTTATTAATACTTGTACAGTCAATGACCAAAATCAAATATAATGTTAGAGGAGGTCAAGGGTTGATTTTTGGCTTTACTCGAGCGCGTCAGATTAAGAAATGGGAAATAATTTATCCTTTATTCTTCAACAAATCTTAGTTGTCTGAAGTGCTGCACATAAAGGGTAGCCGATCAGAATATTAAAACGAATAAATCGATAGATGGAAGAAATTGAGCGTGTTTCAGAAATTCCTCGAGAGTCAATTTTCTATGTGAAATTTTGAATTATAAAATTATTTTTAATCTCTGTCACTTCAAAGCCACCCCTTTGCTGCAATTGAAACAAGTTTTAGTTTATTTTTAAATTCAGATTCGTGATCAAATTGGGGTCTCTGATCACGACAACGTTAAAAATCTATTAAACCTTGGTTAAACGTTTTAATAGGTGAAATTTTAAATAAAAATTTTCTACACTTCTGTCACTTCTAGAGATGGTTTTAATGGGGTTCTATTCTCAGCTATTATTCTTTAATTTGTAACCAGCGACCCATAAAGCCCCCGACAGGTGGTTTCTGAGATTTAATTTTGAATTTAAAATATGTTTTATCTCTATCACTTCAAGGGGATTTTAACAGGTTTTTCAGTGTTCAGCCGCACCAGAAATACCCGAGATACGATTTTCTTAGTGAAATCTTTTTAAAGTTTTTTTACTATTTGGGTTTGGAAAACTAATATAATTTCCTCAATTATTCGACAGCGGGAAGTAGTGATGAATGTTCCTAAAGACCAAAGGAACATGTCCAATTAACAATTTGTAAAATCTGAGCTGTTCTACGGATCAATAATGTTAAGCAACATTATACAAAGTTAGAACTTGGATGGGTGACCGCATAGAATTTCTAAATATATATTTATTTAATATTCAAATAATATATCAATTTCAAATAAAATACTCAAAATGATCTATATTGTATACCTCCCCCTGGGGGTAACGTAATTACTGATCTCAACCGATCAATATGTATATATATATTACGTTACCCTGGGGGTAACCGATCGCAACCGATCAATAATGTTAAGCAACATTATACACGCTTTTCCACATTCTTCGGCTTATTAAGTAGGCTATATTTTTAAATATACCAAACAAACATAAGAAATTGTTTGTCAACCTCACGTTTAGCATTGAATGAAATGCCATAAGTATAAGTTGCAAAATATCGAGCTTCATAAGTTTAACATGTGGTAACACAAATTCTAATGAACCAATTTAATTTCTTTTGTTTCAAAGCTGACTTGACCTAGAAGTTCCTATTTGCAATATTCAATCGGCTAAGCTGTTTGCACATCATCCGTCCTTTCGAGAAAATACTTTAAAAATTAATCGAATTTTTTCATTCATTTTCCATTTCCATACTGTTCAATGTTTTGGAATAAGATTATATACAAGTGAATAATGTAGGGTACTCCCTAAAATTATGTAAAATAAATATTTTATATTATATATTGTGTAGAATAATGAAATAATGCTGGTCATCCATAAGCGGTTTGATATAATATTCGACACATATGTTGTTTATATACAATTTTTTGCCGATTCGTAACATATCGTTAAAATTCGATGTTAATATTATTCCTATACTATAGACATTATAGTCTTTAAGAGCTTTTTTTATATATGTTAAAACTCGATTCAAAATATGTTAAATACACGTCGAGTCAGAGCGACGAACGGTTAACCAACCATATCCCTTGATCCCTATCGTATATTATGTTAAATTTTAATTTGAAAAAAAAAATGCGTATAAGGTGTTTCGAAATTGAACTTCGATTCTTTTTAAGCTAGCTTCAAGCTTTTTACCAAATAATTTCATGAGAGCACTAGTAATTTAACATCGAAATATTGAGTCATAAAGATATTTATTTATCGAAATAATAGGTACTAAGCATAACTATATAAAATGGCTACGAAATTGTAAACTTGTATTCGGCAAGACGAATTCATGCTTTTTTTGTCACTTATTGAGCTTTTAACAAACAATATGATTTTATTTTATTCCCTTTCTCTTAACTCTAAGTGTCTGTCTGTTTTACCCTGTTCCTGTAATCAATCGAGCTAAATATATGCAACTATACTCGTTAAAAATGCGACGATAAAAATGATATATCAAATTTTCTTGTAAACAAACTCTCATTTGAAGTATGTTACGACTCCGTTAATGATTTAGCACCATATCCATCGAAAGCAAAATCAATAAATTTGAAATTTAAATAAAATATGTAGTCTTCGCATTTATAGTTTGTATCTAGTCAAAGAATAAAACCATAAAATTATCATTTGAATTATTAATGATTAAGTGTTAATTACATGGTGGTAAACTTAATGTACAAAGAAAGGGAATATAAAAAACTCGATTTATGGGAGATAACTTACCTCTTGTTGAGTACCTTCTCTAATCTTAGCTCCCTCTATACATAGAATAGGTAAAAAAATCGATAGTTGGATTTAAGCGATCGCGTCAGATTTAGGTACTGAAAAGTGTACATTTTACGTACTTGATGGTTTGAGAGTAACACAGGTGGCGTGTCTATTGTGCAAGTATATGACCCTTCCATTCCATTCCGCACTCGCGTCACCTTATACAGAGACTTGGTGAAGGTTCTCAACAAGGGATTAGGTATCTCCCATATCTGAATCTGACACGCTCGAGTATATCCGCAAATTCCGGCTTGGATTTCACAACCATTTTTTTTTAACAAAAAAAAAACGATACTCTTCAGTTATTTAAGCTTCTAGAGTCAATACCTTATCGATTCTTTTGCGAGCTCATAAATGAAAATTATCACATAAACTTAATTAATTAACAAAATTACCTCCACAATATCGCCATAATAAATTATTTAAAGATACACGTTTAAATGAAGCTTTTAATTTATTCTGTGGTCAGAACCTAAATATTGCCATACAATTTCGAAACACTGTGTACATATGAAAGGATCGTTTACAAACACATATTGTTATGAAAATATGTATAATATTCACCGCATAAAATGATTGATATGGTTTGGAAAAACAGAAGAAACCTTTCAAGCTATTAGTCATAGTTTTTAAACTTTTAAACTGTTGAACTCTAATCGTTATTCTTTTCAATATTTGTAATATTATATTGGATTAATACATAAACACTTTACTGATAATGAATTGAGAGATTTATGTTCATATCTATGTAATGTACCAAAACCCAACCAAATTAATCAAAACAAACCACTATAATTATTATATTTCGTAACTCTAAAACTGTTTATTATGAACACGATTTCGAGCGTATGAACGATATAGATAGTTCTAATGAAGCGAACTGTTATGGATGTTAAACGCATTTAATAAATCTGCCGAAAATTGAACCATAGAAACTTTGCGTTCATTCGAAAAAAGTTATTTATGTAGTTTTTTTAGTTTTTTGACTTTTTAACGATATGTTTGTTATAAATTCTAGTATGTTTTAATTCTACATTAAAGATGAGATTTCAGTGAAAAAAATGGGCACTGGTAAAGTTCAAAAATCGAAAATTTGCAAACGAAATTTTTTGACTTAAAATTATATTTTTAAATTGTTTTTGGTACATTTATTACATTTTCCGACCAATTGTGTACTACTGATAATTTTTATTGTCTTAAACATGATTAGCATTATTGGTCTTTATACATGATTGGTCTTTATAAAAAAAATCTCTTACAATTCTAAATTTTTTTCTGGTTAAATTTATCAAGTGGACTTTCTATTGTATCGTAGTTCAAACTCAATGAAACGAAAAAGCGACTATAAAAGGACTCAACCACATATGTAGGATATATGTAATTAAATTCATTATTTAATTCCATTCAGTAAAACTATATTCAAATAAACTAATGTTTCTAGTGCTAAGGCGCTGTGTACTTACCCGGACTACTGCGCACATATACCGCTATATTGAGGTAAGTGTACACATTGAAACAAAAATTTCTATTTTTTAAGAATAATTTTGATTTCAATTATTGAAATTATTTAATTAAAAAATATTATAATTAATTTCTTTTTTTTCTATTTTATTTCACTTAAAATTTTCAGTATTATAGAAACTAATATTAAAAAAAAAAAAAAAAATACGTGAATATATATATAGTTTATGTATGAAAAAAATAGCTGAACCGTATTCTGGAAAACATCGATTTACACCTATATTTAATGGTAGGTTCTACTTACCCTTTACTTTAAGGATGCCAATATGCCGAGGGATGCTTTTATCCTGATGATGGACACAATTCCTTCTAAGTAAGATTTCTAAGATTTGGTGTATTTAAATAAGATTTTAACATTGCAAATATAATATATTGATGAAATCATATCTTACTGTAGTGTTTCGAAACACAGAGATGATGTTTTTACTAGCGGTGCAAATACTACTTCTACATATAAACCACCAGGAAACTAAGGTTTTATTAGCACCCTTCAAAGTTTTCCAATAATTGTAAGTTGTAATGTGTAAACTCAGAATCATCCAACTTATAATCAACAAAACGAATTAGTTTTTCCAATGAAGTTTGTGTAACTATTTGCATATTGATAAATGGAAAATGGTATCGAATGGCATAGAATGTGATAGCTCTATCGACCTTATATGCTTTGTTCAAACGCTTTATTTAGAAATAAACATATTATCTAAAAAGAAATAATAACAGAATAAGATTAAAAAAAAACTAAAACTCACCTACGTACATGTGCTGGTAAAAGTTCCAAACAAGTATAGTTTCTTATCCGAAATTAGATAAAGTAATGTTCAGAGAATAGCCGTTGTCGCATGCCATCTGTCGCCTGTAATATGCATGGTGCACTAGCTAAATAAAGACTAATTCTAAAACTGCTAAATTTGACGCTCATACAAATTTGGATTTTTTTAAAATATGTAAACTCTTTGTACTTCTCCCGTTAGTGCTTTATATACAAGTGTTAATTTCAAAATTTTTCAGGCTACAGCATTTTTTAATTTTCCATAGATAGTTTAGAAGTTATGTAGAAACCGATTAACATACATTGATTTTTGTAAATTATATTCTAATTTAAAATATTTGGAGTTAAGTAAATGCTATTACTGAGCAAGTTTTTGAAATTTACTAATTGAGCTCATTCATTTGATACCCAATAAGACGCATTTGAAAGAAACAATTAATTGTAACCCTCACTTTTTTCTTCTGACTTCTACCATATCATAATCTGGACTATAATAAGAAATCTCACATCAAGACACCTCATTCATCAAAATCGGTTCAGTAGTTTAGGTGCTATGATAGATCATACGTCTACGTATATACATTTACTGTTAAAAACAAAAGTCTTCGTTTAGGCTTTGCTAAGGTAGGGTAATAAAACGTATATAACGTAAAATTTAGAAACAAAAATTTAAAAATAAACCATAATATAATTGAGTTTATTGTAAAATCTAATGAAAATCATACTAGACGAACAATAACTATGTTGGAATATGTAATATATTGTATTTTTCTATGAATAATCATATATTGTTCTCAAAAAAATATTTACGCTATTTGGCTAGAAACAATTGAGGCATTAAAATTCATTTTATTTGTAGACTAAATGAATTGAAATATTGCTAAATGGAATGAATATAATATGTATACTCAAAAAGTGAAAAATTGCGGCATTTTTTTGATTCGTTATTTTTGAACCTATTTTTAAAACACTAAATACTGTATTGTTATATTGTATTGAGTTGTTATTCAGAGTTAATATTGTTTATTTATCTTAAAATATTCATTTTAAACTGGAAAAAAATCAAAAAGAATACCATAAAATAAGTATATTGTATAATTTTAAGTCAGCATGTAAGATTCTGATCGTCGCGTTTTTAGATTACATGAGTATACATAACTAAAAAAGAAAAAAATCTATGTAGTAAAAACTGCTGTTGCTCATGTCATCGCTTGTATTATTTGAAATGTTATATCAACTATATGTACATATACTGGAATCGACCAATCCTATGTCAACATAATTAAATCATTAAAAAATAATTAGGAATTTTTTTTGTCTTATTTTGTATGTAGATGAAAAATTTAATAATTTTCGTACACTGTAAATATTCGACAAACACCGAGAATATACATATTCACTTTGGTGGGTATGAATATTTGATAGAGACCTCTACAGGCTGACAATCTGTAATGTAATATAAATTGAATTTTTCCAATTTTCGCACAAAATAACTGAAAAAATAAAAATCCATAACATTAAATTATTAATGTTATTTTAGGCAGCTAAACGAATTGATTTCTCTTAGATTAAGTAAAAATATAACACTTAAAGTGTAGAAAGTATGTTTCAAAATAAAAATGGGATTTCCTCGAACTGAGCAATTAATGTTTTCGTGAGTGTCTTTTTAAATAAACAAGCGAATTTCTCAGAAACAAATTACTTCTCAGAATTCGGATTTCGGTCACTTATTGACTTTATCTAACGACATCTTCTCTGAAGTTTTTAGACTTTTAATTCATTATTGATAAAGATTTTGCAAGTGAAAAAATGGCCATCATTTGAAATTATTTTACAATTTACGTTAATACAATGAACCCCTATTGCATTAATCATTTTGTAGGGTTTGTAAATATATCTAAGATTTGTATTTTAAAAGCTTTGTTCAGCAGAGAATTTGAAAAAAAAAAAAATTTTCATAATTTTAACCAGCCGACTGAAATAATAAATTTTAATATTTCTGAAATAATAAATAAATAATTTAAGTCATGGAAATTTGCTTGGTGTTTGTTGTATAGGTACAATCACGAAAAACATCGTTTGGGTGATATACCAACAATTTATATAAAATATTCTCAAAAATTCAAAATATTTCCTATCCAATTGAAAATATTCCTTATTCAAATCGGACTCTTTATAAAATAAATATATATGGGTTAACTTATAAAACTTGTTCGTTTTTTTAAATGCTTAAAGGATTTAGAATTAACTACTTCTACATTAAATAAGTGAAAACTTTTTCTATTCAATTAAAATGCATTAGGTTCATTTTTGGTACAGCATTTGCTCATGCTTTGCGATTCGTTTTTTTTTTTATGCTTAGAATGTTTTTTTATTTATTAATGTTACGAAGGTTAATGTTTCTTAATGTATTTTTTTTCATCATTTAAAGGATTTTGTTTTAAAAATGGTTTTTTTAAATATACTTTTACTTGGAATTTAACACCACCATGTTAAAAATAAGAAATTTTAGTAAAACAATAACTGTTGAAAAGCGCTTATATTTATTATCACATGATTCGTACCCACCTATATTAATATTTGTAATTTTAAGTTGTACGTGTGTTACGTTCTGTTATACGTTCCTTCGTTTCATTTGCCATATAAATTTTCAGAGTTCTACATAGGGTATGAAGGATTGTGGTTTCGCGGAATGCTTGAAATAATAAGTGAAGCTAACAAAACAAATAAATGTTTATTGTTTTAATTCTCGCAATTGAGATTCAATTTTTGAACAATCACAAGAATTCATAAAATATCCTAAAAATGCATTTCGTACTAAAATGTATTTTTTAGCTAAGTTTTAGCTAAAATTGTGCCAAATTTAAGCAATTCAAGAACGTAAAAAAACAATAAATTTAAGGCTTTTGAACTTTTCTTCTATTATTAATGGTTGAAAATTGCTGCGAACATTCATGAACTAAATCTCAGACCTACAATAAAAATATCATCCTGTTATCTCTTTTCTTTGAAGACGTACAAACGAAAATGGACTAATTAGATGATCCTTTGAATACCTGTAACAAAATTTGGCTAGTACTTTCAATATGTGCTATTGTTACAAACATGAGACTTAATTTAATACAACCGCATTTGTTTTTTATATGGCGGGTATTAAAATCAAAATTATTAATATAAAATAAAAAAATGTATAATATTATGTATCACAATCATGTGTCTAGGTATAGAGTACGTAGTAATTTACATTTTTTGAAATCTTATCCGATTTTCAATACCACCAAAAAGTTTTATGTATTAAAAACTTTTATAATTTACTAAAAATTAACAAAAAATATACAAACTAATTAATTCTTTCATCACTGGAATTAAAAAAGAAACAAATATTATACGATTAATAAAAGTGCCTATACAGTGTGTATATCAAATGCCAATGATTTCATAAGGAACATTTTTGATGGTAAATGTTGTATCAAAAGTGCTTGAAGTGTGGCTGACAATACTAAAGAAAGTGTAAAAAAGACTTTCCTCAAATATGTGTTAGTCAAGAAACTAACAGTAACACATGCGAATAGCTGATACGACTGCAAAGTGTTTAGAGATTAACAAAACACCAAAATTTGGGAAAAAAACAGTTTGTAATATTTATACGAAGGATATATTAGAATAATAACTGAGTCCTGAAGAAAGTTTCGCTATAGTTTTGATTTTCTCACCATCCACATATTTTGGGTTACTGAACACAAATTTGAAGTAAGCGGACAAAAATTTTGCACGAAACTTTTATTTGTGTTCTGAATACTTTTTCTGCAAATTCAGACACTTTTACTGTTTTTGATCTATATTTCAGAAAAGAAGAGACTATTCAACAAACCTATTCTATACAAATTTAGACAAAATTTCCTACATCTCTCATATATGATGATTATTTGAAAGATTTACCGTTTAGGCACTAAATACAGAAGCTAGATACTATAGAAAAAAATTCGGATTCAAGGGGAGTTTTGCTACAGTTTTGAAGTTTTCGGACACTATTTGACCAATTTGTGACACTTTTCACAGGTTTTGGCCTATATCACCTAAAGGAAAGGTTTTTCCTGTAAGCCTGTGCTACAATATTTCCTACATTTCTCATAAAAAATGTTGTTTGTGAGACTAATTCCTTACAAATTTTCTGCGTAAACAATACAACGTTTTGTTAGTGAATTTTGGGTTTTTGTTAATTTTTATACACTTTTTGGTTTAAATAATTTGGTGGATATACCGTATATTACCATTAAATAATAAAACCATATAACGAAAGATTAAAGTAACGATCAAAGATATTTGTATTAAAGGAATTTATTAAACTTTATAATTTTCATATAAATGTTAAAACTTTTGTATTACTCCAAAGCATTTAAAAACAATCTTAAAATAAAAACAAAATGGTTTTGTAAAGAAAAATATTTATATAATAATGCCTCTCCGGTATATGTGACAAAAAATCATCTTAATGAAAACATAGTCTAGCTTTATTAACTCCAACAAAAGTTTGTTAGCCTTTATACAGTTTTTTAATATACAAATAGTGCTTTATACTTTATCCTAAATCAATTGTTATTAGTCGATATTGATCTTATACATTACAAAAATTAAAAAATATTTAATCAAATTCAGCATGAAAAGTAAGACCCTTCTACGGCAATGTGCTCTTAAAAGTATACAAGTGATCGCAAGCTGAAAAACTTGTTTATATCGTTCAATTAGGGCTGACAAGTGACATTCGACCCTGGCAATCCTCGGAACATTATAATATTTTCTTGTATTTTTAAGAGTCCGTAGGAGGGTTTTATTTTTTAAATTTATCTCATTACTTAGAAACTAGTTTGGTTGAGTGAATGTTATTAATGCATATATTTTTCAAATTTACTATTAGAGTAGTTAACTAGAAAAGTCACCAAAACATATATTTTTTGGAAAAATAATAACGATTTCTTGCTATTAAATTTACAATAAAATTTAAACCTTACGTGATATGACAGCAATACTTTGTTGATGCTGCGATATTGCTAAATAACTATGTATTGCGTTGCGTAACATCTATTTACCAAACAGTGTACCTTCATTTAAAATTTATTTATGTTCATAAATATCAATACTATTAAAATTTGATCGTTCCACTCCATATCGAAATATTTTAAATAAAAATACAAATGCATAATTTTTACATCGTGTACAATTGTGACTATCTTGTGGCTTGTGAATGTCTTTGTAAATGTTGCGTTATTGAGTCCACACTATTTGTAACCTCATTTCGCAATATCTTTTATGCGATTTAAATTTACCGATAATTTTTGGAATACGATGTAAAATCGCCGCGTATCATTTTTTGTTCCGTTTTTTCGTCCACACAAACGCAACTATGGCGCATCAAAGCTGCGTTACAGCGCTACGTTACACTCGAATGTTGCATGTGAGTGTACGCGGCTTAAATTTATGCTGCTATTGACGAATGTTGAAATATTGCATGAACCACCTGTATTTTTTCATTTTATATAAATATCGGATTTTTTTAAATTTTTTTATTTGATGTGTCTTTTTAATGTTTACATTTCAATTTGCTTTTTTTCTTTTGTAATTGATATACCTAGTATAGTTTTTTGTTTTCAACAATATGTATATATTATTGTCAATGAGACTGTATACGTCTCTCATATATAGAGATTGGGAAAAGGTCACACCATTTTAATGTAAGATGTAGAAACGTTAACGGTTGATTAAATACAAACAAATTACTTAAGCATATCAATCAAAAAGTTTAAAATGTCAAGTTGACGATTATAAATATATTCTCAATTACTTTGCTGTACGTAGTGTTTTAAAACCATACAAAGAACTTAAAAATATATTAATTCGTGTTGATATACAATCGTAAAGTTCATGACTAGGATCTAAATAATTATATTTATGGGTTTTAGCTAAATAAGTACCTATATTTTGATTACACTCGAAATTTATTAGTTTTAAAAATAAACCTGATGTGGACACAAAACAATTTTTCCTAAAAGACGGTCATCTAGATATCACTTAAAAGTCCTTATATCAAAACTACCAAATTCCTTAGCTAATGATTTTTAGTAAGAGATTTTATACAGGATATCGGGATTTTTTACTAATATCATTTAATATCTTTATGATTCAAGAAATTTAAAATAAAAACAGTGCAATTCCCAGACAGTGGTAACCGTCATAAATCTTGAATTGGCCACGTTGAAATTATTAAAAGTAGAAGAATGATCAAAATTTATATAGCCGATAAAATTCAATATATAATTTTCTCCGATTATCACACTTTCGTTACTTTAGTTTGAAAGTTTTAAAAAAGTGTTCGAAATTCGACTTGGGGAAAATGAATGCAATGTGCATTTTTAAACACAAACAATATTTCCAAACAGAATTGCAACAAATAGCTTTTGAGTAAAATCGGTCAATTTGTGTCCCATGGATCCTTTGAAACTCAACTTTGAAACCATAACAGATTAAAAAATGATCAAAACAATTTTTCTTTGAACAATATAATTAACATATACATTAACATTGAGCTGAAATTGTAGCGAATCAAAAAACTTTACGAAAATATATTCCATACAAAAGTTATTTGGTTCAAAAAATTGCATTGTTTCTTATTTAACTAGTCATCTACCTCTTATGCCTTCAAAATTGATTGATTTTGCACATTCATGAAGTCCCTTAAATCACATTTATGGTCGAGAATGTGCCATTTGAATTTTAGTATATTCTTGCGTTACTAAACTCATACATAAGTAAAAAAAACTGATCAATATATGTAAGTACTAATTATGTTGAAATGGATTTTTCAAGAAACATAATTTATTGAATACTTAAAAGCTAAGACGACAAATAAAATGAACATAATTTAACTAACATCTCAAAAAGCAATCAGATTAATTAATCAATGACAGGGGTGTATTTTGAATCAATGTATACTCAAAAAATAAAAAAATGCGGTACTTTTACGTATTTTCACTTGTTTATCTATTTAAAAACATTTAATACTAGATTGTTATGGTGTGAGTTGCTTATCAAAATCAATTTAGCTTATCTATCTGAAACATTGATTTTAAACTGTCAAAATTATCAAATGTACCATAAAATTAGGGTATTTTATAATTTTAAGTATGTGTGAAAGTTCGTAGGGTTCTTTGATTCCTCGAATACAAATGATTATTTCAAAATCAAACTGCTCTGTTAAATGTTTATAATTGAAGTGTGCCACAATACATTGAGCTGCGGTTCTCTACTCCTGTACTCTTCCTGCCTTTCTTTTGATTTTGTCTTAAGCCAAATAATAATTTCAATTCGTAAAGTGAAAATTTCTCCAAGTTGACTGTACTATTTTCACATTATAAATGAAAATGTTAAGTGAACTATATTGATAAGTGAAAATGTTAAGGAAACACAGAGAACGCATTACATCAATACGGTTTTTTCATTAATAATAAATTAAAAATGAAATGGAAAACTCCAACTTCGTTTCAATTCAAATTCAGTCAGTCAAATATATTTAAACACAATTCATTCACAATCTTTTACTCTCTATATTTAAAATTTATAGTCTACAAACTTTCTCTCAATGTTTTAATTGTTTCATCACAATTACAAAAGTTTACTTGAAAATCCTTTAACTGTGTTTTTAAAACTAATTACTTAGAAAGTAAAACCATTACTTTCAGAACTAGTAATATTAAGAATAAACAGATTTTTCAATCTTCTAATATTATATTTAAGTTTGAATAAATTAAAGTTTTTGAATATAATGACAGATATAAATACCTGATATGAATACCAAATTATTTATTTTTTTCAATATATAAACTTATTTTTAACGCATATCGAATGGTTTTTCACTTTTTTACACATATTTCAGCTAGAAAAAATAAGACTAGTAGCTTAATTTTTTTTTTTTAAATAAGCATATAATATTCTTGATAAAAAAAGTACTATAAAATCCTATTAAAAATTTTGAATAGGATTGAATATGATTCAATAGGAAATCATTTCGTATTCAATTCTATTCAAATTTTTAATAGGATTTTATAGGAAATCATATACCTGTTCAAGAAAGTTTCCTATTTTATCCTATTTATTTTATCAGTTATAACAAATAAAATCATAGAAAATAAAATTAGATTTATAATTCTTAGTGTAATTTTTATGACAATTCTTGGTGAGTGCGGTGTTTTCTATTTCGGCTAGAAATAGCCCGTAAATGCTTAAAATAACATAAAATACATGAATAAATTAAAAAAACGTCATATGTTCACGTGCCAAAACTAAGCTCGTTTTTCAAATATTTGAAAATCATAGAATAACACTAATTTTGGATTTCTAGAATTCCAATTTTACTGAGAATCGAATATTTCGAACAGTTTTCGGATTTTCTATTAAATGGTCTAAAACTATCAAAATACTTTTATGTGTTCTAACTGTATCCCTTATATTTGAAATCTAAAATATTCATTGTCTTTGAAAGAAGATAAATTCTTAGGTTAATAAGTGACACTCGTACAAAAACTAGAAGCGTTTTTTCGTGTTTCTTGGTAATTTAATCTTATATCAATCATTAGTTTTATTTTGGATTGGGAATATTTTGGCAACACACTCAAAATTTTGTATATCTTTGAATTATACTTGAATTATTGAAGATTTATAAATATAGATTAATATCGGGCACCCTATCAGAATATTCAGAATGGAAGGAAGTCATTATATGATTTTATAAACGCCGTGATCGAAATTGCCTTGATCGAAACTATTTTCAATCTTTGTAAGCTTTAGACTTTATTCAATATAAGACTTATGGTAAAGTCATCACAGAATTTTGGTTTGAAAATGATGTTGACATATTAGATTGCTGCAGTATTATAACTTCGAAAATATAACAAACAACAAAAAAAGAATTGAAATAATCTTTTATTAAAAAAAAGACATATTACTTACTTTGAAAGACATGTTTTTGTTCACCTCTTATGGAAAACACTTTTAAAAGCTTTTTAATCTACCAGGTACAGACAATCTTACACTTTATAGTAGTCAAACGGTTTTGAAATTCATAATATTACGTTATCAAAATTTAGCATAATCAAATTGAAATAATATTTAAAAAAATATTAGTTGTTATACGACGAACATTATATTGACATTATACGAACATTATCCTTTATGTGTGATAAGACATGCATTATAGACACAGTGGCTTAGTAAAACTAATACGAATAAAATCGAAAAAAAATACATTTCTTAATGCTATATATATATATATATTTTTAAAATTTATTTTAAGTCATTTTTCAATATAGTGACTATTATATCGGAGATATTCTATACAGCAGAAATATATAACAACAGTATATAGAAATTCTATGCAGTCACCCATCCAAGTACTAACTGTGAATAATGTTGCTTAACATTATTGATCGGTTGAGATCAGCTATTACCTTACCCCCAGGGGGGGGGTATAATTTATAGATTATTTTGAGTATATTATTTGAAATAGATATATTATTTGAATATTAAATATATATATACATATTTCAAATTTTGTTAATAAATTTGTATTGATTAATTTGTTAGCAAACTTAATAATATATTTGCATTATAACAAATTGAATTTCAATTCGAGGATTAATTGAATTTCTCCAGAAATGTATTCTGAACTAACAGGTTTTTATAATACTTTGTAATACACTTTATCCGGCATGTACAATCTCCGATATCGAATGTTCTCATAAATATGTGAACAAAGTTGTTTCGAACACCTATTAAATTTTGTGTAAGATAAAAGTCTTGGCAGTGGCGTAGTCATAAAATACAATTCTCAACTGCATAAGATAAGAAAATATTTTTGAAAATTCAACTTGTAGGGGAGAAATGAGAAGAGAATTTTTGTATGAAATTCTTTGTTTTTTGAAGTTAGAAACATGAAAAATTTAATTACAGGTACTGAGCAATAATGAATAAGGTTGTTTGGCTATTTTCATTTTGTGGAGATGAGTTGTAACTGGGTAATGAGTAGTTTAAGTTTGTAAGGTTTGTTTTTTTTAAGGCTTTTAAATAACCTGGAATGGATATAATTTTTTTTTAATATAAATTCATTACTTGATATGCCGTGAGGACAATCAAATTCAATTCGATACAATAATTTTAATAAACATATAAAATTAAATTTTATTGTCTGATTCAAAAAAAAAAAAAATTAAAGGAAGAAAATATCAAATACAAAGTAAAATACGAAATCATACTGCTTTGAGACATGAAACGGACTTTTTTTTATTAGGTTATTTTAATTCCGTATTTCATATTATCGTTACTTTCACTGTTTAATATTTGGATTGGTTTATTAACCCCAAGCTAAAAACCATTTCCCGTTCTGTCTCTTCTGTGCCTCGATATTCTACTAAAACATGCTGCACACTTTCAATTTATTCATTACACAGAACCACTGGTTTTTCCACTTTCTTTTTTTCTATTTCATAATTAAATTGTAATATTTTGAAATTAGCAAAAGCTGAAGCACCGGCTTTATATTGAGGTAACATTTAAGGAAATTTAAGCTTCTGAATGTAGATATGTAATTTTTTCGGCTGGAATCTAGCAATTTGTATACTCGTTCAGTTTGCATAACAATGCATTGTTAGCTGTGTCACATCATTCCAACATGACGGCACGCCCAAGATGCCGGACTAGCCATTTTTAATGCATCTTACAACATGGATATCAAATCAAAGGGCTTGCTAAGAATAACTCGAAAAATAAAGTAAAAATCTCCTAAATATAATATGGTAGACTTCTAAAGCTGAAACTCAATTTTGAAGTGGATATCTACAACTATAACTAGATGTTATGAAATGCTGTATAACATACATTTGTGAATTTTTATGTCTAACGATAACAAGAATGGAATAAATATATTAAAAGTAAAACTTTTTTTTACATAAGCTTTGATTTAAATACCCTGAAACGATAAAAATCACTTAAATTAAATAACTTGATGTGCTTGATTTTAACAATTAAACATTACAAACTTAGTAAATATGAGTACTTAAATCTCTCGACAAGCTTTTATATCATATCAATTGTGTAATGACGTTATAAATTGATATTAAAAGTTTTAAAGCAAAACTTTCTTTTTTTCTTTTTGGGGATTTGATAAAAGCTTGGTTTAAAAAGGTTTTTTTACGTAATTTTTTTTCACTTAATTTTATGATATTATTTTATTTAAAAAACAGATATATTATGGTTAAAGCAAAGACTCGCAAAGAATTCTTATTTGATATTTATTAAACGATGTGTACATATATTTATACAGAAATGTATTATTAAAAAATTTTTTCTGTAAAATTTGAACAATTTTTAATATCGTCGATTGTCCTCAAGGTTTATTATGATTATTATATTTGTAAACAAGTGCTTTATTTTCTATAATATTTGAACAGAATTAATAGGTATTTAATTTATTTTGTTTTGTATAGTTAGTCAAGTAGAAATTCACCCTTAATTATTTTATGCATTTCCGATGATATAAATATGCTAGGCGGTCACTTACCATTTTGCTTAAGCTAAAATTGTTTAAACAATTCAAAAGAATTGTTATTTCAAAATCCCTAATTCGCTTACTTTAATAAAATTTAATTTTTTATATCTGTATTGTAATCTTTTGTTAGGCTTATGCAACGTGTGAGTCAGAGAGAGAGAAAGAGACACACCAATAGGTAAGTGACGATAACTGACGTAATAAATAATAAAAAAACAGATGTACAAAACAAAATTTTTTCTGTTTAAAGATATTATTAACTATTGTATAAAGAATATTAAAAAGACATATAATATATGTTTTCTTCTTTTACTTGATATAATTTTAATAAAGAAAAAGTCACAGAAAAAGGGATTTTAAAAAATTCATATCTACAAAAATATTATCTCTATCGTAAAAGTCAAAATGCCTTTTTTAATCATATTTCATAAAAAAATTTTTCCAACTGAAAATAACAATTTCTTGCTATTGCTTATTGCTAAACAATTTAGGCGTAAATAATATGGCACCGAGTTTTCCCCCTAGCAATATACATTTAAATCATCAGTGGGACAGAGAATTGGGTAAAAACTTGAAATCGAATTTTTGGTATATATGCGCCGGTTCCTTCTATACTAGTTAGAAAATCTTTCATTCATTTATAACTATTTAGGCCGCGTTTTATTTAACTTTTTGATTTAAAATGTATCGACCTAGGTATAATACAGTATGCATAGAACAGTTCATGCCCAAAGGCTGCTGGTAGAATAAGTTAATAAAATTATCATATTTGCAAAAACGTCCACTTAATTTTCAAAATGAATGAAATAATGTAATGAATTTAATTTGAAAATCTATATACCTTTCAAGAAATACATTATCACAAGGTTTAAACGATACTTCAATACATTGCTTGTTTGGTAGGTTTTTATGGAAACATGTTTTTAATTTAAACAGAACATAAGCTGCTTGCTACGCCATAGTGTACAAGAAGTATTCTGATGTACACAAATATATACAATTTTTTTAATAGTTATATAGCTTTGTAAAACTTAACATGCAAGTAATAACGTAAGATATAAACACTGTTAATTTTGCCACAAAAGCTTTCAATTCCTATTTCCAAATAGGAATTATCCCATCGTATCAAATAGTATATATTTTAAACTATATATTCAAAACATGTTCTAAAAATCATGTCCCGAAAAGCATCTTATGTATAAATAAACATCTGCTTCGACACAAGATATACCTTTAGGATTTTTTTATTAAGTGTTTTTGTGTGTGAATGGGTGAGTGTGTGAATGTAAATCAACAAATAGTCCATCAAGCAAATTGAAGATTTTCATGCTTTAAATATTAACTACAAACGGGTACCAAAATTTAGAGCACAGCCAAAGCATGAAATAAATAAAAAACCGGTATGATTTTCGGAAATAACAAAATGGCAGTTGATTTAAGTTATGAACAAGAGATTTTGGGTTTTTTCAAAATAACAGCTAAACTAAGGTTTAAAGAAAAAAAAATCTTCATAAAAAACCAATCGGTTCATGAGTTTTGTCATAAACAGTAAGCAACTTTCAAAAAGTGCAATAAGAATTTGTTTATTGTCTAAAAAATTGCATTGAAGATGGGCTTTAATAAGCTCAATAAGCAGCCGAAAGTCGAATTCTATAAAATAAAAAGTTTCTGAGATATGCTCCAAAACTATTTGTTTCTCAGAATCTATTTATTTCTCGGATTTCGGCAACTAACTGAATTGATTAAAGAGCGTCTTCTCTGAAATTTTTAAAACAATCAATAAATGTTATTGCACTTTGCTTTATTCTGTTTATATAAGTTTCTTACTGAAATTGAAATACACATCAAATAAAAACTAAGGCGAGTATTTAGTATTATCCGATGAGGCAAATTTCAATCAATAAACATCCTATACAAACATCATCTTACAGATATATATATTGTTCCTATTACCATCTCTTATAGTTTATAAGATAAAATTGCATGTGCTGTATGATAATCTTATGATAGTCTTATGATAATCACAATTTTATTGGTTTTCTTAAAAATTTTTAAGTAAGTCACAATGGTTTTTTTAAAGTGTTTTTTTTTTTAAGAAAAAATGTGAATAGAAACTCAATAACCATCTAGACTTGAGAAACATTTTAAATTAGGTATTGATTTTGTTAAAATGGTTATTTTGTATTCACATCAGATTCCATTTTCGGAAATGTTAATATTAAAATAGACGAAAAGCATTATTAATTTACTTTTGAAGTTTTTTTAAAATCACTTGTTTTGAATTTTATTGTAAACACTTAATACAGTCAGTAGAGTAAATATAATAGTTTGATATGTACGAGACTCTGAAGCCAAAATCTTGTTTTGTGCGTTGTTATAATCAATTTTATTTGTTAATATCAGATTTTTTTGCATGTATATCTGTCATTTACTATAATGACGAAATTGTCAACACACTTTTATTGTATTTTTGGTAAACTTTTTAACGATACCATATAAAATGAAGTGACACCATTTGAAATGAAGTGAGAGTCAAGAAAGTCCACTAAAAATGGCAAGACATTCAATTAGAATGCTAACTTGGAGTATTGTTCTAAAAAAAAAATGAAATTATGGTGAAAGCTTTAAAATTATAACAGTAATTATGATTTTCTTGTGAAAATTTTCTGACAGATACAATAACATTCACAATTGATCAAAAAAACATAATGATCTAAGGTTATGTCGCAATCCCATATATAATACAAATTGTTCTCAACCATTGAGACTGCTTTTTGAAATTCTTTAAAGTGTATCTTAAAAGCATCTTGCGTATCACTAAATGTGACTAGTTGAAACGTGTTCCAGTGAAATTTCGATTGTACAGAATATTGCATGCCTAGTTATAAGTTATTGTGCACGAACTTGCTATGTATTCTTAACCGAAAATCGGCCGTTTTTAGATGTCTATATCTCAGAAACCATAAAAGTTTTTATTTTCATTTCACAATGTGACTGTTCTCTTGGTGGATATCTTTGATTTCAATACAGCAAAAAGTATAGTTTCCGAGCTGTAAGGTCTCTAAATTCAGCGTTTTTGGTATTTTGATCATTTGTCACACATTTTTATTCTTTGCATGCTCACGCAAATGAAGTATAGTTCGAATAATGCGGTTATGAAAATTGTTGTAGTCATCAAATGAAAATCACTTGAATTAAATAGTATCCAGTGGATTGGTGGTTGGTGGTAAAATATAGTGATCTCAGACAGGCTGACGGACCAAATTCTAAAAATCATTTTTTGAACTCAAAACATATATTTCCAGTGAAAATTCGATATCGCAAATTAGATCCAAAAGCATTGCTTCCTTTGCCTATTCTATGATAAAAAGAAGTAGAAAGATTGACCATCACTCTACTACAATTAATTAAGTTTTTTTATAGTCGAAAAAATAATTAAGTTTATCTAAAAAAACAGCTAGGTTGTACTAGACAAATGTCAAACAATTTCACAAAACTAAATATATCGACGTATGAAAAAAGATTAAGTCTATTATAACTCATTAAGGAATAAAGATAAAAATTTAATTCAAAATACCTTTTCAAGGAAGATCAAATTAAAATAAGTTCATGATTTAGACGCAATATTGTTTTAGTTATAGTTTTCACAAAAACTTGAAAATTTATTTTATACTAATACCAGTTTCTATAATTCGTAATCTTTTTAATAACAATAATGACAGGAAAATTGCGTTTATTCTTAATATGCTTAAGCTTGTTTTATCAAGTTATAACACGTATATAGGTATCATTTGTATAATCCATACTGAGCGGCATTAAAAATGAAACTATATTATCCCTTATCCGTTTTGAAATAGAAGAAATAAGTTTTAAGCTGTAATAACATATTGATGGGATAGCTTATCAATAATTTATACATCTAATCTAGTGGTCCAATTTCTTTGGGGTAAATTTTTTGTTTTCTACAGTTGATATTTGGGATTTTTAAATATTTATTTATTTAAATTTTTGTAAATATATATTTATTTTAAAAATCAAAAAGTTCTTGAAAATTATTCTGTCGTTTTCGACTTGGTAAATGCAAGAGCTCAATACGTTTGTTTTACACATATTAAGTTTACTAGAGTATATATTCAATTTAGTTTTCGTAATGCTAAAAAAATATTGAAGGAATTAGCAATGACACAACTTTTAAACCATCAGAGATAAAAGAAAAGTGTTAATTTAATAAATGTTTCTGTCTAAAAAAAAAAACACAACTTTTGTTATATATTCAATTTAGTTTTCGTAACGCTAAAAAAATATTGAAGGAATTAGCAATGACACAACTTTTAAACCATCAGAGATAAAAGAAAAGTGTTAATTTAATAAATGTTTCTGCCTAAAAAAAACACAACTTTTGTTTGAAATATTTTTTCAAAAAATCCACTATCCAATTTAATTTCAAAATTAGGTACATATTTTGTGCGCTATGTGCTTTTTCCAGTGTTTTTTTTTTTAATGTTAAAGAATAAAAATACATACAACATTTGATACTCTATCAAGTATCAGGTATTTAAATTATTAACACAGTCAGTTGTTATTTGTTTTATATTAATTTAGTATGTTACACTGTTTTCTATTTATCTATTTTCAAATAATTATAATGTTCACTTTATAATTCTTATTATTTTATGGTTGATATAATTATTCATTTGATTATAAGATTATAATATATAATTTTGTTATTAGTTTTAATAGTTATTTTCTTGAGGTTGGATAATTGTTTTTGAGTACAAGATTCAGTGCTTAGTTGATATGGAAATCATAAAATGTATTATCAGTCAGGGAAATAACGAACAATTTTAATTACTGGAGTTAAAGAACACGCTTTGTTTTCTGCAATATGTCAAATATGATATTATTCGTTCATATATTATATTCGTGATATTTTTTAACGACTTGTCATGTTGAATGATGGAAACATTAAAACCGCGCGAGTAATTTGAAAATTTTAGAAAACAAAAATGTCATGAAGAATTAAAATTTTAAGTTTTTTGTGACTATAATAATATTTTAAATATAACACGAAAAGATTCAAAAGATCACCTGGAAGCACCCGGAGGAAGTGCCGTATGGTTTAAAAGAAAAAACAATTTATACGTTAAGAGGACACTTCTAACTTACTAAGTAGGCATGTGTATTTAAACTTATTAAAACATTTTAAGAAGACTTATTGGAGATGTTCTTAAGTTTTGTAGAACGTTATTTGGTGGAAGCAGTTGATTTTATAATTATTAATGAGAGCTCTAGGATTTTTCGAATAAATTTCGATTTATTCCCCAATTTCCTAGATCAAATTATTTTGTATTTTATAAATACGTATTTCGACTACAATGTAGTCATCATCAGTATGAATTAGCTAGTTGTAATGATTCTCTGAGGAGATGTTACTCGTTGCTGATGATGACTACTTTGAAGTCGGAAATACGTATTTATTAAATACAAAATAATTTGATCTGGGAAATTGGGGAAAAAATCGAAATTTGTAAGGAATTGAGTATATCGCACGATGTATAATCGCACACGAGCCTGAGCAATAAAAATGAAACAAATTGCCAGAGCAATTTGTGAGATTACTGCAAAATAAAAACTACTATGATAAGTTACAAAATTTGTCTAAGAAAAGCTCTATATTTTAAAATTTTACATTTTTTAAACCACTTTCGTAAAGTAAAAAAGGCGTTACGTTGAATGAGACCTAGGGTGGCACACAGCCTAAATCCACTTCTGGCTCCGAAAAACAGCATACCACTCAGAATTTGCATCGTGGAAAAAAGTTGTTACCATAATTAAAATTAAGCCATATGTAAATTTTTAAATTAATAATTTTACATTTTTAAGTGCACCGGCACTATTACTGCTTTTAGATACAATAAATATAAGTGTCAACTTTTATTCCATTTTTGAAGTGATTTCTTGTAACAACAAAAAAAAAAAAAAAAAAAAACATTTGTTATATTTTTTTTCTGATTTTACTGATAACTTATTTTCAGTTCGAATTACAACGTCGCGTCGAAGTAAACACAAATATTTGTATTAAAAAAACAAAAAACAAAAAATACACATTTGTTTTAAAAGTATCGAAAAACAAAAAAACTTTCCTTTTTTTTAAAACCCTTATCACAAACGACTTTTCGAAAAATATATAAATTGGTTGTAATTAACTTTTGTATTAAAGCCATTAAATAAATACCGAAAGGAGAAAGATCAAATAAACTAACCTTAGAATAAACTTTTCTTGTGATGAATATGATGTCTCTTAAAGATGATGGTATCTGTTCGTTAATAGCCACCCCAAAAATAATCTTAAAATCAAACGAAATATTATAGGCTGGGTGCCTATAGGATTTCGAATCATTCATACATAGCTTTTATGACATGGCAATTCAGATCTTATTTATGTATTAATTAATTAATAAGTGGCTTTAATTTCAATTATAAGTTTCTTTTAGTTTTAATTATTGAGTCCAGCTATATAATTATTCAAATAAAACTTAAAGCGAAATTGTACGTTTTCAGTGACAAAAACAATTTTAAATCATTTCTTAGACATTTTTTTTATAATTCTTAATGAGAACTCTAGGATTTTTCGAATAAATTTCGATTTTTTGCCCCAATTTTTCCTAGATCAAATTATTTTGTATTTTGACTACCAAGTAGTCATCATCAGTAGGAATTAGCTTGTTGTAATGAAACAAATCGTCACCAAATTATCAACGAGTAACATCTCCTCAGAGAATCATTACAACTAACTAATTCATACTGATGATGACTACTTTGCAGTCGAAATACGTATTTATAAAACCTAATTTAATTTTACAGCACCTAAAAAGTACCTAATTTTGAGCATATTTAAATTCATTTTTGAATACTTTTCTCTACTTACATGATTAGTATATGATATGGTATGTTTATGTACACCGGGACTATAAAATATTCTAATTTATCGTATTATCCGTTTGTTTAAGATGATCTTTCATTAGTGGTATATCATTTATGTCAATAAAAAGTGTGGCTATAGTCTTCGGAAACAAATTAATCATTTTCTAATAATTCTAATTTTTGTTTGCTATTTTGAAACAACCATTGGAAAGGAATTTTTGCTTCGTTCCATTTTGTAGAGTCAAACTCCGAAAGTAGTAGGTAATGCTTCTGCATCCTCGTATAGATTTATGAGTGGGAAACTACGAAAAACCTCCACAACCATAGTCAGTCGGTTACCACTTAATCAATTTATTGTCACGTTTTTAAGATTAATAATCGGCCACGATGTAAATGCATAACCTTCCAAGCAACCAAACACTTGATGATTGTACCTATTATTAGTGAAAAACTAATCCAAAACTAAACTGAATAAATGTTTGGTTATTGATGAGGCCTCATTTGTGGTTTATCATTTTAGCACACAAATAAAGTGGGCTTTTTTATTTCTTCAAGAGATTTCTGGGAATCAATCACTTATAAAGTCCATGTAAGCAATTGTTTATCATTTCTCATTCTTAAGTTTATTCCCCGCCATTTTGTCAGTCCACTTCAAGTGTGTTTTGTAATATATCTATTGTTAATATCAAACAAGAATCGGTCTTATGCAAATAGAATTTTTTGTGACGATGCATGAAATATTACCTGGTGTCTGGGAGATTTAAACGGTAGTTGATATAGATGATGGTAGTTGATATAGATGATGGTAGCAGAGTAGCCACGCTCAGGAACTATATTTCCTGAGCGTTTTCAAGACAGACTATGCATTTAAAAAGCCACATTTTTCGCCTAAAACTCAAAAGAAATCTCTAAGTATATCTAACATATTCCATTGATATGTAATCGATGTACAACAGGCAAAAGAATTTACGACGATTACTGAATTCGATTCCAAAAAATTCTGTACACCACTAAGAAAAGCATTTACTGATGTCCGTTATTATAGTCTGTTTTTCTTGTCAATCATCAGGGTAATTACACATTGCGAGCAATTTAAACAGTAGATTTGTGTGTAAATATGTTAGACTACTTGGTATTTTATAATACCTCATATTATTAATACCCTATGGACATATTAGTTATTCTAATGCACGTACTTTGGAAATGTACGTTTTAATAGCCATTGTATGTTGACAATGCATGTTCTCAGATTTTAATTGTAGTACGTTGCACAACGCCTGTGGGTGATTCAAAATACAATGATATTTTTATAAAAATTAGATCTAATCTGTGTGTACATAGAGAACCCTAGTCGGGTGAAATTTTAATTTATTTTATTCTTATGCTGTCTATTTTATTCTTGTTGGTTGATTAAATTCGAAAAAATCAACTATAGAAAACTTACGCAGGCACTTTATTTATCTATTAAATATAAGTTTTACAATGCCATCACATACCTAGTTTTTGGGTATACAAAAAGTGGAAATCTTATTAGGTTAAAACGCAGGTCGATGTAGCCTCGATCAAGTCTTATATTTGAAAATTTATGCAAATAGTCAATTTGGCCATATTCAAACTGTCTTTATAAAAATAAATGATCCTTTTTATTGTCATATAAAATCTCCGAACATCGTATTTGCTAAAATTTATTACGCGTTTCAATCAAACTATTTAAAGACATATTTATAATGACCAACAGAATGTGCTGTCACTTCTGCATTTTAAAAATGTTAACAGAACTACCTCGTAAAAAAAATGATTGATTATCGTACAAATTTGACTATGCTATGTAAAATAAGACATATATTAAACATTTTACACACTTCATTAAATGGTATAATCATAATGCGTTCTCCAGTTATGTTTATTTATCCAATTCTGTATCACTCAGCGTCTATAAATAAGATGCTTTTAATTTGTTTAATATATTTTAAAAGGTTTTTTCTATCGTTAAATTTCTATTGACGAAAATGATGAAAATTATAATACATGATTACCGTTAATAATTCTGACGAGGCTCATCTTCTGTTTTTAAAGGATGTATAAGAAGGAATTGGAAAATGATAGGTGGAAAAAAAAATTCTACTAATGTTTCAAAAAAATTTGGAAACACTAAAAATTTAGAAGGCCCGTTAAAATGATGTAGCAATTTCAAATCAAAAAAATTCCAAATAGATCCCAAATTTTTTCAGCACAAAGCTGCGTAGCTTATGAAAATATTCAGTATAATTACCCTATTTAATACAAATTTTTGGGATAATTTTAATTACTTTCTTACCTAGAACTTTGAATATCTTTTGTTTTTTCTTTTTAAATACAATGTGCTTAGGAACTACAAGAAAACATAGAGGCTGGATCGATTACCCCTCTTTATGTTTTGTCATGTACATGATGTGTACTAGAAATATTATTTAACATTTTTTGGTTGGTGTGATGGATAAATCTGGAAAGATTGTATTTTGCAAATGAAACATGAAACAATTGTGAAGTGTAATACGGATTGAAGTTAGCTTCAAATGAGATATATACCAATCTCGTATTACTTTGATAACTTCAGATCGTAATTGCTATCTAAACTAAAATGAACTAAAATTAAAAAAAAAATATATATATATATATATATATATATATATATATATATATATATATATATATATATATATATATGAAATATTTGGGTATATTTTTTCTTTAATTTTTTGTGTTTGCGAGTTAATTATTATTCGTGGTATTTGATGTCGTCTATTGTATGAGTCAGGTCAAATTTTTATGAATACATTTATTTGTGATTCACGCTACCGAAGTATAACCACATGAACACATAAGTACAATGATTTTTTTAAAGCTTACCTCAATAATCAAAACCATAAAACCATAAACCATTAAAATCATCTATTTTATGACAATCACCCACAAATTTAAAGACATTCAAGATATTTACGATAAAATAAGATTGATTCTACTCATTCTCTAAAGCCTCTACACTCTAATGATGAAGAATAATATGTAAAAGTATTCTATAAACTGTAACTAATTTAAATACATAAAATTAAAACCAAATTATTCAGATGAAATGATAAATGCTATTAAAGATTCGAATATTATCTTTCATATGTTTGCTCTTCATATGAATAAATGTAATTTTATAACCTGCTTATTTGAATAAATGGTTATTATCAAAACTTCTATTATATAAATTGTATTTAATTTAATATAATATGGGTATCGTAATACCAACAACGACTTCTTACCCCGATCTTATCAACTAAAAATTGATAAGTTTCCGTTTAAGTTTGCATTATTCTAATATAATGGAATGATTCTTATTCAACAAAATGCAAAAATCATTTTGTCTACTACCAGTTGAGGATAAAAGATTGAAAACAACAAGAACATGTGATAATAATAGAAAAAGGGCTAATTGTTTTAGGTAATCGTCTAAATTTGGATTAAAATTGTAGCGACTCTTTAAACGAAATTTTCTTAAAAAAATAAATGTTTTTTTATATTTGATTTTTTGTTCTATCTGTTATAGTTCAAAAGTTGTGTCTTGGGTCCAAGTGGACCCAATGGACTGATTTTATTCATTTACGAACTTAAACTCACTTTTTATTTTTAGAATAAGCTCGCAATCTATCACTGTTTTTGAGGTATGGTGATGACCGACGGATGGAAAACCCGAATCGGATTAATTAGATATTTCTATAAACACCAAAACTTTATAATTCATTATTAGTTAGCGTTACAAATTTTAGACTACAATTTGTATACTTTGACACTGACATATTGTATCGAGTATAATCGACTAAAATTAATATCCTCTGGTATATTGTATAAATGTCGAGTATAAAAATTTGTCAATCAAAATGAAATCAATATAATTACAATTGAAATTTAAATCAACTATTTATTATCTATTCAATTTAGAATTCAAATAAGTAGCGAAGAAATTATTAAAAACAGAATAAATATGGATAAATATTGAAAATCCCTAATAGAATTTTAGGACGACCTGGTCATTAGTAGGCCGGGTGACCAGTTATTAGATTAGTCGGCCAAGAAACATAGAAAAAAATTGAAAAAACAGTTTATTTTTGTATGTGTCAAATTTAATTTGATTAGGTTTCTATCTTTATAAATCTGATTATTTTTGTTTTTATAAAAGATGTTTCAAACTAAAATATGAATTTTACAATCAAGGTTTTTATTTCATGTCGTACCTTCTAAATAATTATATTAATTTTATTAAGAAATTCATATAAAATTATTAGCTGGATTGTTGGTGCTCTTTACCGAATAGTCGCCGACTTCAAAAATGGTCAATTATTCGACTAATCGGAACAAGTCTACAATAAATTTTAATATTTAAAACAAAAACTTTACAATCTCGAGTGTAAAAACACCTTCAAATGTGATCGTAAAATGTATACACTTATGGAAGTCACGTTATGATTTTAATATTCAATGTGTTGATGTTCTAATTACGTTAAGACGACTCTTGTCATGTATTATATAGAGAGACTTGAAGCCTTTAGCCTACACATAAGGATCATGTATTAAATTTAACATTATATTTATACTTTGTAGGATCTTTGGTGTTTTTGTAGAATAAAATGTAAGGAACGAAATGATTTATAAAAATATTACCTACAGTCAAGGTATTTTTGGACTAGTGTACAACGCCCGGCAGTACTACGTCATTGTATAATGACACAAAGTTTTTCTATACGTTCTCAATTGTATACAGAACAATGTTTATGGGTTAATATTTCCATCCCTAGTGCCTCAGTGAGAAAGGGGTAAAAAAAAGGTCCCATACAAATTTTACCACCGTTTGCTTCCCGTTAGGAGTATAACTTACCAATCTTTCTTATCAGGTGCCTACATTATAGAAAGAACAAACCCTCCAAGTTTCAGGTGTCTTGGATCTGAACACTTAGACTGTGCGTTGATCAGTCAGTTACTCAGGACAAATAATTTTCTATATATAGGAATAAAATTTTTAATAATAGCCACAAAAAAAAACCATAAAGAACCACTAAGAACCAGAAAGAATCATATGCTTTACAATTTTTATTTGAGACTTTTGCTTCCAGCCCCTACTTTTGTTGTCTTACAAAAACTCAATATTTTAACCATTTTATTCCCTTCGGTCTGAAAGCACCAGGGTTGGAAATTTATAACCCCTAAACATTATTATCAATACTATATTAGAAGTGTGTAGAAAAATTTGAACGTTTATACTATCACGTTCGTCGGACGGACCTAAGATCTTTGTCAATAAGCCATTTCAGTACATTTTGCTTTGATATTTTACACATCTTTGTTGATGTAAGAAGGTCGGCTTGTAAATACTCAAAGATACAAAAGAAAATTCTTGAGTATTCTTGAAAAACCATTCATAAATATATATGTGTATATTCAATGCAAAATATTTTTCTTTTTATCTAACTCAAGCATAAACAGAAATAGGGGAGACAAGGGTTCAATTTCAAAGTTCCAAGTCGTTTTTTATACTCGATATATTGCTATAAATACATGAGGGTATATTCATTTATAGTTTAAGGTTTTTAAATCTAAAAAATATGGTCACTAACAAAATTTTGGTATGAGTGTTCAAGTTCATTTTCGTATGTCTGTCCGCCTCGCCTGTCCGTCATCAGGATAACACGAAAACAAAAAAAGATGGTAAGCTGAAATTTGGTACAATATTCCAGGCGTGGGTTTTAGTACAAATATAAATGTTTAGTCATCCAAAACAAACAACTTTTGTTTGTAGCATTTTTTCAATAATTGTTTGGATTTGCGTCAACTCTACTCCCGATTCACAAATAAACATAATTATAATATGTATTATCAAATATTTTCATCCATACATTTTTCATATTTTTATTTATTATTTAATAATATTTAAATTTCTTGGAAAATTTGTATATAATAATTAAAAATATTTTACACATAGATAAACGAGTCGAATATTTAAACAATAAACTCTATAAACTGTGATTTTAATTGTGAGAAACCAAGTACCGTTGTCAGGCAGGCCACGTTTCCTAACTTCAATAGTGCATCATTCATAATTGGCAATTTGCTAAGTAATCTCTATTTTGTTTAATAGCGCTTATTCCTGCAATAAACACAGCCATTCAAACTATATCTGCTGTTAAGTCACTTAGTTCCTACAAATAATTTATTTAGTAAAGTTTTGGTGGTAAAACAAGTAAAGGATTAAGAAGAAAACTGAATTTATTTATTAACAAATTGAAGATATTTTATTACAAATAAAGTTTGTATTGCACAAATTGTGCAATCAAATGTCACAAGCAAAACTAAATCATGAACTAAATCATGTGTTTGATTGATTTTTTTAAAATGCAGTTCTAGTAAAATAGATGCTTTTCTTATGTATTTCGAAGAAATTTTATGAATTAATGTAGTAAAAAGCAGTTTTCCTGGATTTGCACTACATCTTAAAAAGAACTGATTCCGTCATGTAACAATGAGTTATAAATTGGCTATAATTCTTAACCAAAAAAATGAAACTATTAAATTTTATTCTTTATCGTGTTGATAAGAACTTTAAACATCTATCCATATTCTCCTCTACTATTTTGTTAGTTGATAAAAAGATTTTTTCTTCTCTTTACGGTAACAATTTTAATGAGCTATTTAATTCAGAGAATTTTTATTCAATTGGTATTTAAGTCTTTAATTAAATGGTTACAATAAAACGATAAAAAAAAACTATTTCCGGGAAATTGTAGAGATAATTATAATGATATTTTAATATTAGAATTATTAAGTAGATGAAAAAAATTAAATGCATTGAAGGAAAATTGAACTGTTTTACCTTAATTATAACAAACAAACAAATCGTCCCAGCTTCGCTTAGGTAGTGTTAAGTTATTAGTAGCCGAAAACCTTACAAATTGTAATAATAGAAGATAAAATGGTTTATTACGATAATTTACTTAGAAAAGTATCTTGTCGAAATAAGTAGATACACTTATTTATAATCTTAGAACATAAAATACCTGGTTAAAAATAAACGTGCATCTTAACGCAAGCTTTCTATTAGCCTATTAGATCTTAAGAAGTATAATTTTTTACGTAACTCAAAGTGTCAAGCAGTGCTTTTTTCCAACATAGTTTAGAATCATCTTGGGAATTCCAAAGATTACACTTCTGTAATAAAAAAAAAAATAATACAACAAATTTTAATTCGTAGTTTTATTCCGTTTATTGATCAAGCTTCGGCTATTTTGCGGTTGGGTTGTACTCTGATCGATAAATTAAAATTTGAACCACACGGTCAACCCTTTAGGACTGAATTTCAAAAAATTATTTTTTATTATTCAATTACATTATAACAATTCTTGAATCACATTAAAATCTGTTCAAAATACCATACTTTCTGTCTCGACAGTTTTACATGTACGTTCATATGAAAAACTTTAAGTTTTGTATTGACTATTCCCCTTTTTAGATTTTAGGTTTAGTTTAAATAAAATCCTTTCTTAGTCTTCGCCTAAGTTATAAGGGGATACTCTGTTCAATAATTCAAGGTTTCTCAATTTGCAGATTGGATTGTATCTTGATTGAAATATCAAAATTTATTTTTTTGGAGTTCCAATTAAAAAAATTCTTTCTTGACCCTAGCCTATGTCTTAACAGGAGCCTCTAGTTGGAATTATAAGCTCTTTATCTACACCTCCACAATAACCCCTCAGAGGATGAATTATAAAAAATACTTTTTTAGTACTCATTTAAACCATATAAGACACCATCATGTAAAATTTTAAGTTTTTTGGCCAATTATTTTTGTCTCTAAAATGTCAATCAGTCATTTATCTAGTTTTTATAATTTTTGCCGAAGTCGGAGCCATTTATGGTAATCATTTAATCATGACTTCAAATGTTAAATAATGATAAGGTTTGTATAATTTAAAAAGTAATAATTTAACGGTTTTATAATTTAGATTTTTTATTTTAGAATTTAGTTGAATTTCAAATTTATTGATTTTGATTTAAATAGAAATGGTACAAATAAAAACTTTACAGTATTATTTAGTGATACAGTTTTAAAACTGCTGTAAGTGACGGTGACGGTTTTGTAGTACTTTTTTTTATAAATTATCCAATTTTCTTAAATTTTCTTCCCATTAGAACGTCCTAGATAACTTTTAACCCGGATTCAATAATATTCTATCTATTAGATATAGAAACAATTAAAAACAATTATTGAAATGTAGTTTTTCCAATTCCAGTTTTTTATTTCCCTAGATTGTACTGATAAGTTCAAAAACAATAATCATTTATCGGTACATATTTTCAGAATCTGTTTAGATTCACCACAAATAAAGCTGTTATTAAACTAACTATAGGCCATACATGATTATTTGTCGAGCATTTATACTGAAAAACTTTCAACTAAGCTCTATAAGCACATAGCTTTAATAATCGATTATATTTTGGACAAATTTCAAGCGATATCTACAAAATTATACAATTTTTTTTCCGATTTTTATGAAACTTTGAAATTATACTGAACGTAAATCAAAAAGAATAAATACAAAATATATATTGAAGGATCTCCACTATAAAAATTTTAAAAGTAATAAATAATGTATAATATAACAAATTTTTTTACTCCACAAATATAATATTTTTATGTATGTTCATGTAAAAATTGTAATATTTGGTACCGGTATCTTTTAACATTGACCCATCTATATCAAACGAAAAATACAACAATCTATATATACGAAATGATAATCTCCTTTTCAGAGGTCGCACACGAAATTTACAATAAGTCTGAGATTCTATATGAGAAATTTCTCAACGTTCAGTTTATTCCACCAATATATTATTAAATAATAACGATTTTGCACAATGGAAATCACTCACCCGACAAGTAACAAACAAACTATAACTTTCATCTTCATTCATTCTACGAATCTTCTATGTAAGCAAGCTTTTTGCAAGCAGCTTTTGTGTATTTAACTATAAGAGTATTATTATTATAAAAGCAATATAAACTTGGACTTTATAGACATACTGCAACTTATCCTCGAAAACGTTATTATTATGTGGTTATTTCAATCTTTCTATTTTCCAAGTAAGCAAACGAAGCTTTTCTTATATGTTTATCTATTTCAATGAAGCTTTAAAACTTTATATGGTGTGTTATTTATTTTTTTTTTATGTATGCGTGGTTTTATAGAAAAAGAGAAAGTGATTTTGATGTGTAACATATCAAAGTAATAATTTTCCTTTTAAGCACTATTTTTTTTAAAACGCTCTTCAAAGTTTACACAGAGTGTAAAAAATATTTATTTATATAGGGTGTTTCGAAATTTGTGCTAAGATATTAAACTATTACGCATTTTGGATTGTAGAGCTATATTAAGTTTTACTAAACAACATTTCAAACTATTGATAATAGGTGAAGAAATCAACTAATAGAGTTAATAATTGTTTAGATACTTAGAATATGGTTTAGTATCAATGTTTGAACTGTTTTTAATTGTTAGCATTAATATAATACACTAAATATCCACTCCATACGGTTATAAATTCATGTATAATAATAATTAGGTTAATTTGAGCTGAAAGTATAACAAATCAAAACAGTTTAGAAAAATAAAAAACTTTTTTTATTTTTAAATTTTTCTTCCATCATATGTGGTATAAAAGTTTGGTTATAGATTCAATGGACCCAGTGAATTGATTTTGTTCATTTATGAACTTAAACTCACTTATTGAGTGTAGAATACACAATCAAAATTTCAGATCGCAGTCTTTTTTCGTTTTTTTAGTTACCTTGTTGAAGGACAACAATCAGAAATGGACTAATTAGGTAATTCTATGAAAACCAATAACAAAATTTTGATTGTGCGTCAATACTTGGTAACTTTATGAATATTTGATTAATAACTCATGTACTCAATGAAGAATTAATTGCATAAATACTCGATAGGGGGTTACCGAGGCAGTTGGGCGTACGGGATAGTTGGACAATCCAATTAATACTGAAACCAATAGATAGATCGTAATATTTTAAGCTTAGTTCAATTTATTATAGTTGATTACTAGCAAGCAGTACGTGAAAAGTAATATTGGAATTATATCAAAAGGTTATGAAACACCGGTAAATGGGTTTTTTCAAAGGAAAACAAAAAGGACTAGAAATTCGTACTTTTATGTTTCACTCTGATTGGTATTGTAGATGTGTTGCATTCTAAATTCAAAATTGTCATCAATTCCTAGTCATTCTTTTTATATCCATGTGGCAATTTTATCCCGGTATATTAAATGAGATGGCCACATTTGTTCTGGTGAAGATGGGCACAACATATTAAGCTTTTCTAAGCAGTTCGATAGAATTAACATACAATCCAACTGTAGGTCAAATCTCAGTTAAAGTTGAATACTTTATACAGTCGGAGAATATTTACGTAGTACGTTAACTTCTTAATACCCAAATAATAGTAATAAAGAGAATAAGTTAAGCACCAAAAAAAGATTAATAAAAATTAAAAAATAGAATAAGGCTGATAAAACTAACATGGCCATCCCCCTAGAATATCTCAGGAGAGATCGCCAGTTGAGACATTTAGATAAGTTTTTTTTAAATTGTTTTCATCTTAGACTTTGTTGATTATTTACGTGTTATTTTAAATGATTGGTTTTAAAATAAATATTTTAGAAAAAACACCTCTAGTTAGATTTTTATAGCGTCATTAAAAACTACGGCCATCTCCCTCGGAACTTACCCTACATGGTTGAGTTTTATTAATTGAACTTACCTTTAATTATAAACATTAAAAAAGTACTCTAGTCAAATAAACACGTATAAACTATAAAAAAAAACAATGAATAAACAAAAAATATATACCTATATTTTATATGATTAAATGTATTATAAAGTTGTTATTTATCTGAATTTAAGGTGGAATTGTAGAGAATCTAAATGGCTTTTATCCATAATATTCATAAAAAAATTTGTTGATTTGTGAGAAACAATTATTTTTTATATTCAAACTTTTCTGTTATCAGTTTAAAAGATGGGTCACCCAGATACGATTACCTATCATAATACTACTTATACCGATTATCTCATCAATTGAAAGTATCATCAAATAAGAAACATAACAATATATCTATGGAAACGTGCACGATAGATAATAATTGAGTACTAGTCTCTAACTTTTTTCGTTTTTTAACCCATGTTAGCAAAATGCCCCAAATTGCAAAATTATTCGAAACCAATCAAGAAATTTTGTGCTTAAAAAATATTTGAAATGAACAAAAGCAGCAGGTTAACGTTAATTACGCTCCCCCAATGCAAAATTTATTTGAAACATATCAAAAAATTATATGTAAACGATTATTTTTCAAAATATTAATCCGAATTCTGGAAGCAACAAAATAGCAACAAATGATGCTGTCCTTGTTTTTGGAATTTGTGCAATTTTTGGAATGGGGATGGCAAAGTTATTGTTACTCCCCCCATTTCAAATGTCGTTTTTTCTAACTAATTAGAAAATTAGAAAGTTTCGATTAATTTTGCGATCTATGGGACTTGGTTAATATACACTTGAACACTTTATTTTCAAATAATTATTTATTTCAATTTTCGGTGTGAAAACAATAATTTTTATATATAAATTTTTAGTATGAAATAATACAACACAAAGAAAAAAATCCCATTTAACTGAATGTTGCGTGTCTACTTTTTTTTTTTAAGTAAAACCCATAAAATTGGAAGTTTGTTATTTCTGTAATCGAATCATTTTTTATTTGATTTACATGAACTGAAATGTCTCTTTTCTGTTTAAAATCCAAATTGCCCGCCTACAAACAGAAAATTTTGACTTCCATATTAATGTAGTGTTTTTGATTACAAAAAAGCTTACGAAATTTCAATCTTAAATATATCTTATTAAACATTTTGTAAAAAAAGATAAAAAACAAAACTTTTCATTTCATAATAATATTCATTTGATTTTTATTTAGCAGCCTCTAAAGAATCTTTCCTTTTGTTTTTTAGCAGACCGTTAAATTTACTTTACCGCGCTCGAACATGATGTTTACTTTTAAACTGAAAAGTCGTTAGATGTCACGTGAATTCGATTTTGACTATAGTTTTATATCAGTAATATAATCCACAATTTTTTTAAATTTATATTTAGAAAAAAGCAAAAATCAGAAATGAATTTCGTGAAAAAACAAAAAACTCATTCAGCTTAACTTGGAAAAGAAGATACCAATCTCACCGCCCTCACATCATCCAATACTCAAAGACCGCCAAGAAATCAAAATAAAGTAAAGAAATCGAAAACAGTTATAATCCAAATTTGCAAACAAATTTAACAAATTTCATGCGTCCAAGATCTACAATGAACGAGAAAACAAAACACGGTTAAGCAACAAAAAAAAAAAGACGATTATTTAAAATGAAGCAAATGCACTTTACATTGGAACAACTTAAATATTAAGAATAAGATGTTATCATGTAACAATACTTTTACAATGCGCTTAGTTAAGATAGAAAGGATCTAACTTATAGATAATAGCGTCCCAAGAAAAAAAATTACAAAAAAATATTAATAACCGGTTTGATAAGTGTTATCGAAATTGTAAAATCATGTTTCACTCGAGAAGAGTTTCCCGGAACAATGGTGAAAGTCAAAAATAGTGGTACTCTATAAAAATGTGCAAATAGTCAATTATAAACTCATTTGTTTATTGCCCTACATATATAAACTTTTCACAAAACTGCTATTGAACCGAAGTGAAAATCAATAAGACATAATCCTGATCGGCGCAAGATAGATTTTAATGATCTAAAACGAGGGACGTCTTTGTCCATTTACTAGGACAAAATTACGTTTTATATAAGGGACTTCTGTACTTTATTAGTATATGGTAGTTGTACGGTATTCAAAACCAGTTTATTTTAAATATTGGGAATTCAAGTCTCTTCAGTGTATACCATGAAGACATGAAAACGTTTATCAAGTTAATGTAAATCGATGTTTAAACGTTGCATTTATATTCACAAATTCATTTTTCAATTATCCAAATAGGTACATCCCACGCTAACTTAACTGTCATCATAAAGTTTGCAAACAAAAATATTATTTTTACAAATCATACTAAATGGGTAATAATTTTATTAAAGAAAAAATAACCTTTACAATTTTCTTTTGAGAAAAAATACATTTACCTACATTGTTTCCAATGTCTATAGAGAAAAGTTGATCTTTTTTAAATTTGATTAAAATGGGAAAAAAGGTATGACCAAATAAAATAGTTGCTTATAAAAACGAAAAATTCCATATGAACATGCATACACACGTAAGGAAGAGAGGGCAAGATGGGGTACTTAACATTTGAAGCTCAATAAAACAAACATTTTCGTGTCTATATTATTTTATACTGATAGTATATGTCAGAGTCTATTGATTTTAGTCTAAAGTTTTTAACACTAGAAAATTATGACCGCACAAACAAAATTTTGGTATAGGTGTTCACAGAATCACGTAATTAGTTTTTGTGTGTTTGTATGACCATGCTAAAATATGAAAAGAGTTGAAATTTTGAAGACGTATTTTTGGCAATAAGTAAGCTCGTGCATAAGCAATTCGGTCCAATACGTTCAATGTATACATGATGAAACATTCTTCAAAACAAAAAACTTTTGAAATATTTTTGTGCAAACTGTTTAGATTTGCCATAATTTCATTCCAAATATAGCTTAGAAGCACATATATAATAGCAATATATGTTATTAATATACATGTGTCGATAATTGCATGTACTGCATATTTAGAATATTTTATGAATACTTATGGATTCAATTTTTGAACCATAAAACATAGAAGAACAATTTAAGCACCAAAAACATTTGTTTTATCAAAAGAAACAGATTTTGTCTGACGCATTTTTTCGTTAAATCCTTGGGTTCGTTGAATTTCAACTCAAATTTAGGTAATAAGCACATTATACAAATACAAGATACATGTTGTATATATATACAAGTAATAAATAAAAAAATTGGTCAAACATTTATACTCAATCATATGTCCAGTATCTAAACAATTAACTCTGTTAGTTGTTATATTTACTTGTTATTTTTATTATACAAATCGTCTTTGGTAATGACACTTTTTATGATTCAATACAATTAGGAATATGTGTTACGTAATAATTAGCAAATTCTTACACTCTACTTTGGATAAAATGGTATGCCAACTTACTTAAAGTGGACACATGTTATCCAGTTTCCATTTGACTCCAAATAAAAATTAAAATACAAATATGATGCATAAACTACCAAATCCTTTACTTAATCTTTATTCAATATTCGGTTCTCCTATTTTTTATGTAGTCAATTAACATTAATTGTGTATGGACCGTTTTTTCTAACCCCTGAATTGTGTTGATTTTACACAAAAATTTTTACTGAGAAATTATCTGTACTCGAACTCAAGGAATAATTTAGTTCATACTTATTTTGTTTGTGTGACTATTTAACAGTGTAAGATTTTAAGCTTTCTCTTTGAAACAAAATTTTAACACAAAATTTCTATTAATTTCGATTCCCACAATTCAAAGATCTTGTCAAGTTGTGTATTTTGGGTATCAAAATTATTTGAATTATTTTTTTCTACTCCAAATACATGGATGGTTGAATATCTACCTAAAAACTGAAATGAAATGATTTACTATGGGTTATAATAAGATATTTCGTTCCATATTTGCAATATACTTAGACGTATCTCAATCGATTTTATAGCGACTCTATTCAATAGCTTACGAACGCATTATTATCTTATAGTATTTTTGGTACAATCGATTTTAATAGTTAAAACTGATAAGAGTAAATTTGCATAATATGATTTTATGAGTATAAAATGTAAATATTATATTGAAAATTGATTTGAATTAAATAAACCGATTGATAATTTTACGGTTAAAATGGAAAATCAATAGATGTTATTGGTATAATTTTTCCTGTCAGTTATTTTGTTAGATATGAAATGTAATAAGTTTAGTCTAATATTTAACTTAATAACACTTATGTGTAACACCTAAGTATGATAAAATTACAAAGTGTCCCTTTTTTCAGGTGTGTTTTAAACGGGCAGGTGCTATAATGTCCCTCATTCAGTTATTTCAAAATGACTGGAAAGCAGCTCCAAATCTGAAATACGTTTTTTAAAAATTATTTTTTTTGTTTTTAAATTATTCCAAAAATAAAGCTAAAAATATTGGAAAAATTTCGTTTTCCATTTTTTGGTGAGATTCTAGCCGAATACAAATAGTTAGAAAATAATAGACTAGGAATCAAGCAAAACTATATACTGTATATTCGATAGTCATTTAGCATCAATGTGTAATGCTTGGAGTATTTTTAATCATTAGCATTCATAAAATACTCTAAATAATAATATCCTAAAATGGGCGTACTTTAAGATTTTATTATATTTAGGTGCCAAGCTAACAAATTAATAAAAATGCGTAATCGTATTTGTTCCTTTCTAAAACCTACTTTAAATAGGCTAATTTTCAATTTATAATTGTTAAAAGCTTAAAATATAAATCATAAATAATTTAAAACGAATAGTTTTGAAAATATATTGCTATACGGAAGTATAACTATATTAATATAATAAATACTTTCATTACATATGTAGCATGCAATCGGAATTAATATTTATCCATTTCCATTAAAAGCCACTTACCATTATGAATTGAATGGGATGGGTATGAATCTAGATAAATTGTTGAATTATCTATATCATCGATAGATAATTGAACAAGATATGAAATGTATGCTTGAAACAAATCATTGAAAATATGCAATACGTCTATATGAATATTTACTTTTTGAAAACAAAATTATCACAAAAAGCACCCGGTCTTAGGCTTTTGAAAAAAATTATTCCAAATTAACTTATATACTTGGCACGCCAGAAGAACCTATGGATATATCATTACTATGAATAAAACCTTTTTAATTAATTTTAATATTTTTCTTCGAACTTTACTGAAACCTTTTTTTTTCGAATTAATAAGAAAGTCTATTTTACGTTTTATGGCAAACAATTATTATTTTCCTTTTCGTCATAATTAAAAGTTAATTTCGTTATAGTAAAAAGCTATATCAAATTATAAACAATTTTAGATTCAGTACGGAGCAAACAAAGCTAAATCTCGGGTTTAAGTTTAACATTATTACATCACTCATTTTATATAAGTTTCACTTCCAGATGAATACATAATAATAATAGATCAGTATCACGGGTAATTGGAAGAAACCAGTTAAATGAATTTAGACTATCAATGATTAGCAACGTTTCGTCATTATTCTTAAGACTTTATCAAGCTCTCAATAATGTTTAAATGATCGTCAATTTAAAATAAATACATACACGATCTTTAGCAATTATTAAAATTTCCATTGTGATTACCAATTGTTTATTTGATAATCACAACTAAAAAATATTTATAATCAACTATAAAATGACTTAAAAATTAACAAATAAACCTTTCAAGCATTTTTTACTAACAAGTTTGACAGCTAACAATCATCAATTGTTAGCTGTCAAACTGTAATTATTACATCAATCGTTAATAATGTTTATTTCTACGCATAAAATCCAGGCTATGGATATATAGTACAACAGTATACATTTATAAAAGAAACATGAAAACCTGAAATAGTTAAATTTATTACGCCATGCGCCGTGTTTAATGTTTTAAATTTTATTAGATATGTATCATACATTTTTTTAAAGTGTTTTTAAACTCATCAATGATTGTTCATTATAAAATTTAAAAATTCATTCCAAAAATGTATCAAAAGACCAGGTGACAATCTATAGATTAAACCGCTGAAAAAATTGGGAAAAAAAATTATAAACATGTTTTATTACCACACTATACTCAACTTATTATTTTGCTTCTATAGTCTTCGTCTCAAAATTACTTAAGCATATTCATTAGTTGAAGAACTTATTTATTAAGGTTCATTAAAAACTCAAAAACATAAGCACGTGTAGGTATATTTACAATAGTTTAAAAACTAAGTTCAGTTCAATTTCTTTGTCGGCGGTTTATTTTTATTATTTTTTTTTTTTGTTAAAAAGTTTTTATTTTATAATTTTTTGTGGCTATAATTAATCAATTACATGCTTAATTTTTGACAATTCAGCATTAAAATCTGTAAGTGAACAATAAATCACCCCTATTTTCTCAACCTTAGAGTAGGAATTTTTTTCACATTTTCATGGGACTAACTTCGAGGTAGAGCCTTTACAAAGAAAAAAATAATTATCAAAATCGGACTAATGGTATGCGTGGTCACCCATTAACAAAATATATGCGTCGATTTGAGTACCTTGTCTTTTCGTCGGTTACAAAGAAATGAAATCAAGCTACGAAATATTAAGTAGTTGATATTAAACAATCGGAATACGCTTATATTATCGATTTAAAATAAATATTCATCTTAATTGTACTCACAGATGTGGAGTACTTGATATGATTGAGAAATAAATTAGTATATTTGTATTCAAAAGTATAAAAATAAGCGAGCTATTATTGTGAATGTCTTGAAAATGTGCAACAAATTCTAAACAATCAAAAGAATATATTACTTACCTTGTAAATATGGTAATAATTTACACATCACTTCACCGAAAATAAAATTCCGTAACAATGTTCCAACCAATGTGAATGGCATACATAAAACACCCAATAGCAAATCCGATATTGCTAAATTCAGCAAAAATACATTTGTAATTGTACGCATTCGTTTATTTTGAACTAATGTCAATATAACTAATGAATTACCAATTACAGCGAGTAGAAATATTATTGAATAAAACGGTATTTGTACACGACCACTCTCGTACCATTTTGGAACGGGTATTTCAGTTGGTGCTTGTGATGAGGATGGAAATTGCGTTGTGAAAGCTGTAAATACTGATGTTAAATTTGTATTAAAATGTATGCTATTTTCACTTAAATTCAAATAAATTGAATTGTTCATTTTATTTTTGTTATTTCGTTTGCTGTAATTCGTTTTTTTTTTCTCTTCTTCGAACAAAAAAATAATAAAAAACGAAAAAAAATTATTCTGCTTTCGGCTACGTCTCGTCGTGCCTTAAAACAATGATTTATTTTTCAATTTTGCTATCCATTTTTTCATTTTATTTTTGAATGTTAAATCATATTTTTTATACCACCATATTGATCGGCTATTTTCTTCAATGACTTTCAAATACAATTTTCGAAACATTTTCAATTCAACGTTGACAATGTGGTGGTCTGTAAAAGAAAAATAATATTACATTTGTATAATTTATTTAAATATTGACATTTATCTATTGTAGCTAAAAAATTTATTGAGACAATTTGTTATTGCTTTAGAGGATTATATTATGTTATTTATTTATACAGGATGTTTTTTAATTCGATTTTCGAAAGGAATTTTTTTGTTATTATTATTTTATCTGTTTGGAGCAGATATTTGCAAAACAGATATACGTATGAAAATTTATTTGAAATCCAAGATATAAAATAAATTTGAAAATTGTATCGGAAATAGATTCTTTTGAAGAAAGAATTTTAAATACAAAATACTTATTTTTAAAATACTTTTTACTAAGACAGTTGATAGTTGATAATACAGTGTGTAATAAAATCAAAGACATTATTTCACAGAAACGATATAGCAATGCTGAGAAAAGAACGGTGAACAATCTTTATATTATTGACAACTTTTTAATGGCCTTATTATAGCTATAAAGTTTTGACCATCATTTGCCACACACTTAAGCAAATTTCATACGCATAACCCTCGACTGACTACAACCCACTCCACACGCAAAGAATGTGACCTGAAACTAATTTCTTCAATCGAAGTTGAGAATGATTATTTCCCTTAGGTTCGCTACTCTTCTCATAGTCTTCTGTGTTGCACTGTACCTTTTTGATAGATCTGCATCTTAGTTTTGGAATAGCCACGAAAGTAAATTGAACTGCAATCACTTTACTTGTAACACAAAAGTTTGGCAAACCTACATTAAGTTTTAAAAAACTGAACAAGAAATTAAAGTGTATCAATGTTAAACTTGGTTTAATATGACTGGAAAGTAATACAATTAACTGTTAATTTATAGGATATTTTTTTAAATTATCCTTTCGAGTGAAAAAAATTTAGTTAATAACGCTTAGAAATAAAAATCAAAAACAAACAAACAAAGGAAAAATAATGCTTAGATATAAAAAACAAACAAAAAAACAATTATAAAATTTGATTACAGTAAATGTAAATCGTTAAACATTTTATGATATTTAAAATAAGTAATAATAAAATTATTACAATTCACTTTCATCCTCATAATACGATGATCAAGAAACATTTTAAAAGAAATATATTTTGAAAATTAGCAAGAAATACAAGAAATATATTTTGAAATATAAGTAATTTCACTGTATGCATACTTGCAATCTTGTGCCGACGGCAAATTTACAGGTACAGTGTGCTAAAGGTAGGTAAAAATACAACTTTTCTTATATTTTGGGCTCACTTTTTTTTGAATGAACCAAACAATATTTTAATAAATTGATAATCCATACTGACACTTTCTATGGGTGGTAACCTTTACCAGATGCTTCAAGTTCCCGATAAAACAAACAAATCCTGCTTATATTCTCAGTCTGGATTTTTAAGTCTAGATAATACTAAGTCCGTGAGCAGTCAGACACATCGTAGGGTCCAAACTATTATTATGTGGCGTTATGAGTAATAAATGTGAGTGTCAAAATAAAATTAACAACTTTATAATAACTTCATAAATGTAGCTCATCATGTGTCTGGGGCGATGTTTGTTCGTGATTAGATACCAAGATTGTCCTGACGGTATTGGAATAGTTCCTTGAGTTTTATACATATAAATCAAAAGTAAAAAACCTTTTTAAAAACAATTATTTAAATAAGCTTAAAAGAAAAAAAAATATTATTTTATTTTCAAACGTTAACTATCAACCTATAACGTTAGTTTATTTATTTGATATAAAAGCTTGTCGCGAGATTATTTCGATTGTTGTTTATCTACAGTAAATATTGCGACAAGCTTTTATATCATGTTTAAATAAAAGCTTGTTTTTAAAATCTTTTTATTTTTAATATTTTTTTTACTATTTAGTAATCGCTGGATAACTCCAGACGAATTGAAGCAACGGTGTTTATGTTTATCATCTTATTTTTTTAAAACTCGCTTTCGTATTCTCAGTAAGAATTCTGCTATTTGATATCCATATTGTTGGAGTGCATTAAAAATGACGTCACACAGTTAACCATAAATTGTCACCCAAACTGAACGTGCTATATAATTTCAACTCAATTGGTTGAAGATATCCGCTTCAAAATTGAGTTTCATGCTTTAGAAGTTCGCTATATTGGATTAAAGGTGTCGTCACTTTACTTTTACGAATTATTATTAGGAAGCACTTTCAGTTGATATCGATATTTTAGTTGTGCAATAAAAATAACTTATCCAACATCTTAGGTGTGCCGCCATGTTCTTGGGTATGATCGCAGGCATAAGATTGGAAGAATGCACACATTGAAAATACTGCCAGACTTCTTATTTGTGAGAAATGTAACTATATTTAGTCAACTCTCAATTAAAAAAGAAAATACTCTCACATTTTTTTGAACCATTTTTTAGCACTAGGATATAAACTCATAGGAATAGGAATTATATTCTAGTTCTAGGAATATAAATTCCTCTGGTATCTATAATTTTAATTCTAGCTAATCTAAAAACGGAAAATGAAAAATACAATGTAAAGGATTTATGTAACAAGTACACTTGTTACATAATAATTTAAAACACATTTTACACAAAGTTTTTCATAAATCATAAAAGTTTTCTAGTTAAAGAACAAACATAAATTAATTTATTAACAAAACAATGTTTCGATTCATCCTAGCAGAAATATATAGTTTATTGTAGTCTAACACAACAACTTCTAGAAAAGTTTATGCACTTCACAGTAAATAATTGAAAACAAAAATTTTAACTGTGTTTTTTTTTTAATAAATAAAACGTAGAGTTGTTAAATTTTTATGTAGTTTCCATACACATAGTTTGTGATTAAATCTTACAAATGAAAATTCACTCATTTACCGATGTTCGATCGACCTGTATTTGTGTAAATCGAATGACAATACAAAAACTGTATTTACATAATATAATACAAAAATTATTTATTCGAGCAAAAAATTTATAATTTAACAATTTCATTCTAACAATATTAAAGGTTAGTATTAAAACTTTATTAGGGCTTATAGAATTAAGCTAGGATTATATCGCTAGGAAATTAAAAACATAACTCAAAAATAATATTTGCCAAGGACCTAGCTGAAATGTTGAAGCATGCTCAAGATGAAAGAATTGAGTGAGCTATTGTGAATAAGCAAAATCCATCAATGGATCAATGTCCAACTACTTATTTAAAATATTTTTTCATACACTCTGCGGAGAGTAGGACCATACAATGTTTTTGCAAGTGGAGGCTGTAGTAAAGTTTTTCCTGAATTGCTCCATATCTCGGAATATACTTTGAGCCGTAAGAATGACAAAATATATTATTCTTTAAAATAAAGTCTAATATTTTTCTTAATTTTACGATTTTTCATTTTCCTGAGCAGCACAGGAGAAGAACGTTTTTCCCACAATATCGTATCTTCCGTCCAAATTTTGAGATCTCTAAAGCCTAGGACCTTTAAACAGACCATTGTTTCTTAATTTTTCCATTTTCTATTTTCGTGAGCAGTACGGGAGCGTAACGTTTTTCACACGATATCATTTTTTTTCATCAAAATATACAACATCTTTAGTCCAGAATATCTCCTATATCCCAAGATTAAACTATCGATTTGTTAATTAATTCTAGAACTCAGGTATGTTTATATAACATACACTTAAAACCTATATGAAAAACAGGAAATTATTTCTGATTTAATAATATAGTTTTAACGACTTCCGTTCAAGCTTTTGTTCTTTTAAAAAAATTATAGCAACGTTTATTTATCTGTAGATTCTTGATAGAAGAATCAATGATTCTATTGAAGGATTCGCTGGAATCAGATTTGAAAATGTCTAAAACTAGTAGATAACTGCTTGAAAATATAAGAGCATAAGCACCAATTACTTTTTAAAAAAAATCTACTTTCTCGTAACACGTTTATTAAAGTAACGTGAGTATCTGAATTTATCAATTTTAAGTAAATAATATCTCCAATGAAAATTAGCTATTGGATTATTACCGATTATCAAATTTCCAGAAAATTATCTCAACGTAGCTGAAAAATACAGTATAGTAACGCACTATGATGTAGGGTAATTGAATGCCTGTAGTTGTTTTTGAAAGCGTCAGTTTGTGTAACAAATTCTTTGAGAGTCGCATATTCTCATTTCAGATATTGCCTGACAGCTTACAGAGTCGACGTTCCAAGATATATTATCTCGGGATGTAAATAGACATAAAACATTTTACTTAAGCTTTTTTTATATTTTGCATGCAGGTCATTGATTTATCAGCACTAAAAAACAAGCCAAACAAACCCGACGATATAGACATTGCTTTAGAGTACATAATGCCTCCAAATTTCCAAATTCCGACCGATTTATTTGTATTTTGAGTTAGGTTCAATCCAATCCAATTAATTTAATATCTATTAATATTAAATTGTGGAATGGGATTCATTGTTCGGGTTGGATGTCGCAACTTAATTTTGAAGCAGATATCTTCAACCGAATGAGCTGAAACTTTGTATACACGTTCAGTTTGGATTCACATTGAATGGTTAACTGTGTGACGTCACTCTAAATCCATTATGGCGGCACGTCAAAGTTGGCGGACTAATTATTTGAATATTCTGATACAAAATGGGTAAGTATTCAATGAAAGGGCTTGATCTGAATAACTTGCTAAATAAAGTTACGTAACTCTGAATCCCATATGGCGAACTTCTAATGCTTGAAACTATTTCGCTTGAAACCTGAAACTGTAGTAGATATAATCATCTATAAGTTTATGTTTTAATTTTATATTCCATCAAGGAATATTAAAAAAAAAATGAAGCCTTATATTTGAAAAAAGATATTCTTAGTAGCGAATTTACTTAGCTTACGTAGAGTCTAAAATAGAAAGATTTTTTTTTTGTTATACCAAAAGCAAACTTCAAGAAAGCAGCCTACAGTACTGGTTTTTATTACATTTTTACAGCATTAAATATTTTCATGTGTAAAATGAAAAGTGTAAAATGTTTACTAATGCAATTAAAAACACTTTTCATATTTATTAAAATGAAACAATCAAATTTGTGTTTTACATTTTATATATTTATGTTTCACTTTCTCTCTCTTTCGTCCCCACTTATTTTCTCTTTTTAATATCTCTATTTATTATTTTAATGTATATTTTTTGTTGTATTATTTTCTTTGTTTTGACTAAACTAATATTCGATGCTTTGTTTGAAGCAGAATAAAATTATTTTATATAATTATTGGAACAAAAATTGGTATTTTGAGAAAACGGAATATTTTGCCTAAAATAATTTATTTATTTTTAATTTTTTAATTAATATTTCCTAAAAATTATATGAAATTATACTGTTTCTTGTAATTTGATTTTTTATTAAAAAATGATTTTATTAAAAATGATTTTATTAAAACTCTCAAATTTAGGAAAGAGTTATGAATTTTTTTATTAACTTGGAGTTAATAAAAAAAAACGACATATAGGTATTTTGTGAAATACTTGTATACTGAGCAAAAAAAGATGCTCAAAGTAATTTTTCGAAAATTTTTTCTATGGTATATTTATTCAAATATGGTCGAAGCGCAAGAAACGTTTCAAAATGAGTTGTATAGCGCTTACATATTATTTTTGTGTTATATTTTTACCATTTACATCCGATCTACAGGTGTTCAATGTCAGGTCAACCAACTAAAAATATATCATATGGCATTAAAATTTTCTTTAGAAAGTTCAAATACTCACATTAATTCTTTTCAATCTTGCAAAATAAAAATTCAAACCAATTCGGATAATTTTCTTACAGATTTGGGTGAAATAACGATTGTTATTCTCGACATACACATAAAATGTCAGTTTATTAATTTAAGTCTTAAGTTAGTTACAACTTTTAGGTTCTATTTCTCGTTCTTTATTGAGGAATTTTGAATATCCATATCTGTTTTTTTTTTAAGGATTCTAACAATAAGTCACGAAAGATCCATGTTCGTGAAGTAAAGATACTCCAATTAAAGTAATAAAAAAAAATTTTGTACCGCCCCCAATTGCATACTGAAGCGGCACAGTATACTAATGAATAAGGATTGTGTGTTTTGTGATAAAAGTTTCATCTATATAATAAACTACATGAACATTTGAGATATTGTGCCACTTTATATTGTGTTTTCAAGAGACATGGGAACTATAAACTTTAAACTTTACTTGATCGATAACACCACTTAATACAAAATGCATTACAATACTGTGAAATATAGGAAAATCATTTAACATAGAAAGTATTTAGTTTCGTAAGGATCAGCAACTTTTGTTTGGAATTTTATTTCTTACAATCAAGAAGACAATGACAATTTGAACATGCTTTTGTATAATAAAATTGTATTAAATTTTAATCTGGATTTCATTTCTTCATCAATATATTTGATAATTTAGATAATTTTTACTCTTATTTCTCGATTTTTAAATATAGGTCGTACAGACATGCGTTTTTTTTTGCATTATGCTCAAGAAATGCATTAGAAAATAAGTTAAAATAACAACAAACAGTGTTAATTGTTTCGATACTCCACATATAATTGAATATCATTTTTTTTCTATAACTATCCAGTCTGTACAGTTATGTATACTCGTAATTAAAATACTTATAATAATATTAATTTTATTTACCAATATGTCATAATTTGGTAAATTTGAGCTTAAATTGTGGCGAATCATAAAATTTTTCAAGCAAAAGTTGTTTGTTTCAAAGTTGTTTCAAAGAAATAAACTTGTTTTGTATGTGCATTTTTCTTCTATCTTTTACAGTTTAGAAGTTAGGCCAAGAATATGTCACCAAAATTCCAACTAGTCGTCTCTTTTAGTTATCGTAATGACGGATGACCGGAAATGGACTAATTAGAAATTTCTATGAACACCAAAATTTTGTTTGTCAAGTCAATATTATGTAGTGTTACAAACTTTAGAATAAAATTAATATACTCTGACATAATATTCTATATGTCGTGTATAATAATATACTCGACATTTTTTATACTAGACATGCATAATATGTCTAGTATAAAAAATCTATCTATTGTGATTCATCGCCTTTTTTCATTTTGAATTGAAAATGTATAAAATGCATGCAAGAAGTGAATTATTTTTCTAAAATCTCTTAAAAAAGAATTAAAAGTTTACTGAATGATTAAAAACTGTGGTAAATACATGGCAGTTTTTTCATGAACTGAATCCAATTCAGCTTCTATTAAAGCCTTTTAAATATAAATGTTTAACCACCGGTTTAAAGTCACTTTTTGACATTTTTTTTTTAATAAACAGAAGTTGTTTATCTCAACTGACAAAAAACAAGATCAGTTATAAAAATGCCAGATACCTTGTAAGAAATAATGCTTAAAACACCGATCATAAGAAAAGCTACGAGCACTATCTCGTAGATTTTCTTAGGATTTAATGACCGAAAATATAAATTTGGCACAATGAATTAGTTGCTTTTTGGTAATATTGAAAATTGTATTAAATAAATGAGAAACTTTTATGGTACATGATGCAATAAAAATTATAAATGAGTCTCATTTATCAATTTCAAAAAATGTAATCAATTTAATTCCATATTTAAATAGATGAAATTAAGTTAATTTGAAATATTTATCAATATTTTGTTTGAAAAAAAAAAAACAACAAACAAACTACCATGGCATTATATTTGATTTATAGCAATTCTAATCATAAAATAATATATTCTTGTTTTATTCATATCAAAAGCATTAAAATTCTGGCGTCTTGTATTTACTCGAAATAATTTTTTATGTATCATTTATTTTGACAAATAAAGTTGATGAAGAGAAAAACGATATATCACAGCAAAACAAACTTGTTCAAAATTCCTATAAAGATAATAATAATTCTTTATTTGTTGGCTTACTATTGTATAACTAATCAATATCCAATATTTATCATGAAATTAAAACAATTTTAAGTGGAAATTGAATAATTCAATAAATATGCAATTACAATAATCATAAAAACAAAGAACAAAAGTACCAATAATTCGGATAATGAATAACAATTCTTAAATTAAAACAAACTAAAGTATGCACAATATATAACAATAAAATGGTTATAAAAATATGAAGACAGGTAATTTGTAGTCAAGTTTCAAATAAAAAGGAAATCGAGAATGAGAAAATAATTAATTTAAAGAAATCAATTGTTTTTTTATAGGTACCTAGAAAAAGCAAATTAGGCTATTATAATTCTTCTAAAAAAACCGGTGAAGATAACAATTAACAGAGTTAATTGTTTAGATACTCGAAATATGATTGAATTTCATTGTTTGGACTATTTTTAATTAGTATTCATAAAATACTATAAATATCCAGTCTATACAGTTATATAAGTATACATGTATAATAATGATATGTATTGTTATTACCTATATGTGTTTATTAGCCAAATTTGAACTAAAATTGTGGATAACTCAAACATTTCACGAAAAAAAACGTTTCAAACAAAAGTTGTTTGTTAAAAAAAATTTAGATTTTTGGTTTTGAATATGGATTATGTGTTTCTGTGAACACTGGTACCAAAATTTTGTTTGTGGATAGCGTTACAAATTTTAGACTAAAATTAATATACTCTGACAAATTGTGTACGTCGAGCATAACAATTTTATAACACGATTTGGCTTGATATTATCAATACAAAATTGAATGTTTTACGTGGATTTACTAGTTAACCTTTTCCACTACTCTTCTATTAAAATAAATGAAGATAATAACTAGCAATGTTAATTGTATAAATTCCCGAGAATGGTTTAGTATTAATGATTCAACTTTTTTTCATCTTGAGCATTCATTCTATAACTACAGATTATAAGAATTTGTGATAAAATAATAGATATTTGTATAATAAGTATTATATGGAATATATCACGTGTTTATACTGAATTACATCTTAGGAAAAAATATTTTAAACTTTTATTAATTTGGTGTTGAAAAAAATAATAATAGTAATATAAGTTTATATGAAAGTCTTATATTTGACGACAGTGGATCCATCAATTTTTCTACAAAAAAATCCACGTTTCCCGATGATTTTTCATAAATAACTCTGAAAATCGCAGTAGCTTATGAAAAAAATCCTTCATTGTAAAAATATATAACAGAAATATTGGGTTTAAAATATTGTTAGATCCAATATTAACGGACTAATAGCTTGTAACAGTTTCCAAAGTCAAAAGAAAAACTTGAAATATCCAAAAAATAATGCATATTTCGGGGAAAAGTCATAAGTGTTATAAAAACATTTTTAATGGATCCTAGTCTATCCATTATGAGAAAAACAAAACTGGTCTATTTTTTTGGAGGTAAGAAAAAAATGTGAACATTACTCCCTAATTACCACATCAATTAAAAATCGTTACCAATTTACAATTTCCTTTATTTATGTACTTAATATATGCGCTTTGAGTTTGACCGGTTAAGATAAAATTTTAAAAAAAGTTTTCAAAAAAAGATTTTTTTCTTTTTTCTGCACAATAAAAATTGAGTAAGATATAGTGTTTTATGTTTGCATATGTTCACAAAGAACAGTATTTTCAAGCTCTTTCAGCTCAAACTTTTTTTAAAAATTAGTTTAAATTAGCTTATAAAAAAACCCACAAAATAATTTTATTGAACTTGATACCTCAAAAATTAAACGAGTTTTATTAAAAATTCTCAAACACAAATTATTACAGTTATCAAAACACGTATTACAACATCGATGAAGAACAAGGTTACTTCATCTTTTCACTGTCGAATAAATCGCCTACCTATTGAATTTCAGAGATCTCATTATAGAACCAAAATTGCTAACAATTTGTCAGTCTACCATTCACCATACTTAATTTTATTAAAATAAACTTTGTTCCCCGAGAAGCGGTGACCACTCTCAGGGTAAACGAAACCCTTGGCACATTGACAATTTTAAAGTAGAGACTAATTAAAACCTACAGCCAAATTATGTCGTTTTTTTCAGTGTATAAACAGGGGCTATTTATTTCTGTTGAATTTTTTACATAAAACAATTAATAAAAAAACACACTGTATACAATTCCGCATCACTGATCTAAATCCAGTACTGCTTTGATTAATGAATGCGCTTTATAATTCCATAACAGTTACTTTTAATTTACATCGTTATTTTATATTTATGTATTAATACCTTGTCGTAAATATTTTATTCCATTATTCGCCAACCTCTTGTAAAATTATACATGAAGTACGCGTTACATTATTATTAATAATTCATTTCTAACTAGAAATTTTAATGAGAGCACCAACAAAAAAAAAAGGAAACTATTATAAATTTTAAACATTTTTCATATGGAAAAACTACTATAAGTGCATACACATATTCAAGTAGTAGCAATTCGTAGAGATCACATCATTAACTTTATGATTAAATTAATCACTTGTTTGTTTATACATAAAGTAAATGATAACCTCTAAATCTTCCGCATGAATGTCACTTATAATTTTAATAAGCATATTTAACTTCCGAATAGTATTTATCGTTATTGGAAATAAGTATTGTATTTATAAAAATAAACTCTTTTTTAGCTTCGATTTCATAAACTTTTGATTTTGAAAATAGATAAAATTATGCCCGCGTGTCTCTTGATCTGCTAAACTGACGGTCCAATAACTCCATTCAGATGAACGTACAAAAATACTGGATGGTTTTTTATAAAGATTTGAAAAAGAAAATTTTGAAAAAAATAAGACAGCAACAGATTATTTTTAAAGTTTTCAATTCAGTTTTGAATTAGATATCCTTAGAACCGATTGAGCTGAAATTTTGAATAAACGTTCAGTTTGGATGACAATACATGGTTAAGTGTGTGACGTTATTCTTAATCCAACATGGTGACACTCCCATGATGGAGTACTGGTTACTTTTAACATAGTCTTACAATAAGGGTATTAAATGAAAGACCTTGCCAAGAAAAAGAAACAGCAGTCTCTCTAAATCCAATATGGAGGTCTTTTAATGCTTGAAACTCAAGTTTGAATCAGAAATCACTCATTTTAATAAATGGTATGAAAATTTGTATAACATACAATTGTAGTTTTCTAGTCCATCGATAACTAAAAAGTAAAAAATAAATGAAAAGTAAAAATATTTTTTAAAAACAATCATTTATTTAAATGTCCTTTAAAATGTCCTAAAAAATAAACTTTTAGTTTAAAATTTTTTCTACGTACTTATAACGACATTACACAATGCATATGATGACTTATAGATGATTCAGACTTAGTCTGAAAATTTTAATAGTTAAAATCAATCAAATCAAGTTATGACTTATTTATCTCAACAAGTAGATCTCGTGACAAGCTTGTGTATCATATAAATTGTGTAATGGCGTTACAAGTTGATAGTAAAAGTTTACGGTAAAAGTTTATTTTTTTCAACTTAGGACAGTAAAATAAAAGCTTGTTATTTAAAATGTTTTTTACTTTTAATTAATTTTATTTTAAAATAAAAACATAAATAAAAAATAATACTGAATCATGAATCCCGATTTTAAGAATTTATTCATGTACAAACAGGATTTTTATTTCGCTTTAATTCTTATTATTATTTAAGAATTTATTCACATGAGAGATGGAGAGATAATTTCAAAATTTCCTAATTTTCGGTACGAAAACCATAATGTTCTACTAGAAAGTTAAAAATAAAATTTCTAAGAGAAAAAACGAAAATTCGTATCATAGAAAAAGATTTATTAGATTTCTAGCATTAATGCTATTATGTTGTACCATATACACACAGACGCTCAGCATACTTTAAGTTTTATATATTTTCCCATGTGTAATAAGATATAGTGATCGTAACATTTATTTTTGTTGTATGCCAGGCGAAATAGGTGAACGGTTCGAACCTATATATACGTTTTACATTTCGAGTTGACTGATCATGACGTGTCGCCACAAATACCTTTAGGACAAAACAAACCCTAATAATTGGAAAATGGTTGGAAACGGAAAACGTATATAAACGCAAACATATATTTAGACACTTTCGAACTTCTATGCTTTGCCCATAAACGCTTCGCTTGCTATTAAGTGTTGGAATTAGTTTTGGTTTATTTTCTAATCAAAACATGGTTAATACACCAACAAATTGCAGTTGTGCATTTTTTAGAAATTTGGATTCATTCAATTTTCATTAAAATTTTCATAAAAATTCACCAAATTTAGTGAAGATGACCATTAATAGCATTCCTTGTATAAATCAAAATATATTTTCTATAGCGACCGATAGCTGACGTGCGGACAAAATTAGACAATTTTAAAGTTGTCGACCTTTAGATCCATAGAAATACTACATGCAGACCGACAATATAGAAATGGTGGAGTTAGATATAGAAATGGTGTAATTTGAATGCTTTTCAAACTTAAATTGGTTTTATCACGAAATCGAATCAGGTTCAGGAAAAGCCAAAAAAATTGAAAAATAATTTTTTTTTGCAACAAAAATGATAAATTTTTGCAAATATTTTGTTTTTAATATTAAAACTTTCAATGATTGCTAAAAATAAAGTTAAAATTTTAATGATTTACACAAGAACATCGAATATTCATAAAATAAAGTTTTATCCTGATGTCTCCTGACTGGAAGACTCCATGGTCGATCAACTTTATATATATTTTTAGGAATGAACCGCTGTACTAAAATAGATGATATGGGACACATTTTATATTCGCCTTTTGTTGTATGCACAGAAAGGAGTTTCTATAAACCCATAAAGATATAAGAAAATGATTATGGACTGATGATGTTTGAAGAAAGACCATTAACACAGTTTCGTTCACTTCATAATGGAACGAGCCAATATAAAAAAGAAAAAGGGAAAACTTATGACAATTTGCTTGCTTATTACATATATATTTTTTTGAAAAAATTGCTTTTGATAACAAAATAAAAAAATTTTACTTCGATAAAAAAAGGTTAACAAAAATACCTTTTACAGAATTGCATCCATTTAAAAAAAAAAAATTTGTTTTTATGATTCTAATTAGCAATTTTTATAAAAACTTTTTGACAAAAAAATTAAACCATTTTTTATTTTACAATAACAAGTAGCCTTTTTTTTAAGCAAATAAATAGGGTTCAGATAATTTTGTGATCAAGCTAGGCTTACATTGATTGGATAAGTTCATATTTGTCTTAAAACTTTATTTATCGTTGAAGGTTGGAAGAAGTCTTAAAGTAAATACAATCTTGCACTTTTAAATTGTAATAGTTTAAATTGCTTAGTTTTATTATTATTTTTTTATGAAATAAAAAAAGCTTAAAAATGCTAAAACCCTCCACGGTAATCTGCTCTTAAAAGTACGAAACAAGAGAAAATTCTTACCCGAAATGAGATAAAGTGCTGTGTCGCATGCCTCCTGTCACCCGTAATATGTATTGTTTAATATGACAACTTTTTCGGCAAAGTACCATGCGACATCGGCTATCCTCCTGATATCACTTTACTTAGTTTCCGATTAGACTTAGAGTAATCTTTGTTCGAACAGCAGATTACCGTAGGAGGAGTTTAGTAATTCTTATTTTTTTATTAAAATAAAATTTGTTTTTTTGGGAGTTGTAAGATTATGATCAAGGTAAATATTTTATAATTGTAATTGAGGGTTCTTTCAAGAGGGGTTTTCGATTTAAAAAAATTTTGATACTCTTACTTTTGAATAATGCATCATAGAGATTTTCTCCTAAATTTTTCTATGTTTTTCGGATCAGAGGAATATAAATCGATAGAATAAATGTTACGAAAAACGTACACACATTCATGCGTATGTGTTTATGTACATACTAAACGCACCCATTCATACACTGGTAAAAGTAAAAGCCCTCCATTTTTCGCTTTACGTAGTCAGGATATATTTATTTCAAAGCCATTTATGGTTATCACTTAATCAATATTACATCAAATTTTAATTAATTATACGAGTAACGTATAATTTATCAACGAAAAATTTAATAATTTCATATTATAATTTGCAACATACGAAGACTAAATTTTTTAGAAATTTGTTGATTTTATAATATATTAATTTTGGTTTCGATGGAAATGGTGTTTAATGAACATATGGTGGTTCTAAAACTACTGTAGGTGACGAAGCGATAGGCATCTCACTCATAAAAATCAGTTGATATTTGTGGAACTTCCGTACATATCCCAAATATATATATATATATATATATATAATATATATATATATATACATACACTGCTAAAATCATAACCCATCCTTTTGGCTTTGCTGTAGTCGGGTAAATATAAAATATTTAATTCAAATTATAAGCTAGTATAAGGAAATATGTTATATGGAATAATATCTGTTTTAACATATGGTAGTTTAATTAAAGATAAAAACTTAACGGTTTTAGAGGCCAAAACTATAGTTATGGATGAACGAAATACACAACTGTATTTCTATTCTGTAAAAATAAATATTGACACAATAAAACAATACCTTACGGCAAAAATTTTATCACGTTTGGTTCGAAACAAATAACTATTATTTATTTTGGATAATATGAATTTGATTTTGTAATAAATTGCATCATAAAATACAAACAGTCAAACGTACATTTGTGAATAATCTCAAATAATGAATTGTTTTAAGTCTTCAAAAAAGTCAGTATATTTATTTTATACTCAACACATATACAATATAACAGAGTTTTCCACTTTCGTAACGCTTGAAAGTACTACAGCCACAAAGCAAATTTTGGTATTGGTTCTCTATTATAATTATGATTAGATGGTTTGCGTACGGAACTGGAATAAAAATTGAAAAAAATTATTTTTTCTTTTAAATTTAAATTAAATTTATTTTTTAAATGAACAATATTAAGCTGACAAATTACCACAGGTGGTTAATAAAATGCGGTAAGAAAATGCTTTTCAATGCGAGTTTTTCACTAAAAAGTGAAATATTGAAAACCTCTCCACAGCGTTACCGGAAAGCGATTATCTAACGAAAGAGCTTTATTTTTTTCATTTCGGATAATTCAGCACCAATCTATGAGTGGCACCATATTATTTGAATATAATATATACATATATTATATTCAAATAATATATCTATTTCAAATAATTTTTTTCTTTTAACGTGGTTCTAATTTGTTTGCTTGCTGGATTGTTTTTTGGTACTTATCCTCGGAATCTTGAAAATATTAAAAAAATTTTTAAATTTATTTTAAAATGCATTTTTAAGGTTACTTAATTTTAAATATATATATATATATATATATATATATATATATATATATATATATATATATATATATATATATAGTCACTTTTCAATATAGTGACTATATTGGAGATATTCTATACAACAACAGAAATATATAACACAATAGTACATAGAAATTCTATGCGGTCACCCATCCAAGTACTAACTGTGTATAATGCTGCTTAACATTATTGATCGGTTCAGATCATTTATTACGTTACCCCCAGGGGGGAGGGTGTATAGTATAGATTATTTTGAGTATATTTTTTGAAATAGATATATTATTTGAATATTAAATATATATATATATATATATATATATATATATATATATATATATATATATATATATATATACCTACATACATACCTACAGTAATTACGTTACTCCCAGGGGGGAGTATATAATATAAATAATTTTGAGTATATTATATACCCCCCCCCTGGGGGTATAACGTAATTACACAGTAAGTAACACTATACACAGTTAGTACTTGGATGGGTGAACGCATAGAATTTCTATATGTATAATTATTTATTTAATATTCGAATAATACATATATCTATTTCTATTTCAAATATTATACTCAAAATAATCTATATTATATACCCCCCCCCCTGGGGGTAACGTAATAACTGATCTCAACCGATCAATAATGTTAAGCAACATTATACACAGTTAGTACTTGGATGGGTGACCGCATAGAATTTCTATGTTACTGTTGTGTTATTATACAATGAGTATAAAATAAGGTACTAGTTGCACAATCAAAATTGAGTTAACCAACGAGAGTTTTTAAATTTTAATGACATAATGAATACAAATATTATTATGTTTTTTCTTCGTTCTGTACACTTTGCAAAATGATGTATAGCAGGTTAACGAATCAAGCTGATTGTATTGTAAATTAAATTGTTTTTCAATCGTACCAAACATCCTTAACATTGTGATAGTTTTATAACATGAAGGTGAAAATATTTACTTACATTCTTTCGAATGAATTTTAAATACGTTGGAAAATATGCTATGGATAAATAGGTAATTAAATAAAACATAGAAAATGCAAAATAAACAAAAAATAAATAAGCTAAATATTCATTAAAGATATCCTGATAAATTTAATTAACGGTATTTTGTCAGAGTATAATGATTTACAATGCATTTAACCGAGGATAATTGAAAATTTTTATTTATTGCATAAAAATCGTCAGTTTTGTAAAATGTACTTTTCAGCACGTTTCCAACCCACCATATATTATTTTGGCGTGCTCGATTAAATCCAACTATCGATTCATCGATTTAATTTTCTAATCGGCTTACCTATACGCGTGGCGCGGTAACATATAAAAACTAAGATTTGGTGGGGGTACTCAACAAGGAGTAAGGTATCTTCCATATGTACACCTAACACGCTCGTGAAGTCCAAAAATACCCGCTTGGGCTCCCATACCATAAAGTTGTTATATGATTTACTGTTACTGTTTCAAGATGATGAATTTAAGAATTATAAAATATGATATGCAACAACTTTGGTTTTATTTCCTCCAGTTCATTTATATAACCCTGATAAACTTAACCAGATATGTGTTTTTAATACGAAGATTATGTAATACAAATTTTAAAAAATACTTGGTCCATACGGGGAGAAATATGGAATTCATTGCTCGGCTACTTGAAACTATTTTTTTTAAGTTGTCGGGCAATGATCATTTTTGGACAATGGACAAAATAGTTTTTAGAAATCGTAATTTTGAAAATAGTTATTTAGAATGTACTGTTAGTATAATTTTTTTTTTTTTTGGCAGTAATCATCTTTTGAAACTTATATTTCACGTGCCAATATACTCCAAAGGCCAACCCATCCAATAACCTTATAAAGGGGGTAAATCTATAACAAATATTTATAAATACATACACTCATCTCAAGTCAAAAGTATTTTATATAATAAAACTATTGAGGGAGATAAATAAAGTATGTACCAATTTTACAATAATTAAATTCATTTTGCTTTCATAAAAATACAATAGCACTTGTATTTTGAAATATTTTAGCATTTTAATATTTGACTCGTCTTCGGCAGACCTTTTACATCTGTTAAAGATATCAAAATACTAATTTATTGATATTGTTTATTTCATATTTTATATCTTGACCTATTTACCATCTTTTTTAATTTTTATTTATTTATTTAATTATTATTATTAATATTGATTGAAATACAAATGGGTGCATTCTTTTGCCATTACATCAAGGAATGTTAGCTAAATACTTATTGATACTCGGAAATCCGTTTCTTCCTTAAGTTGGGATTTAAGATTGTGATAAGTATTGATTATTTTATTAATTTATTTTTATTGTATTATTATATTTTCAATGGCACGTTCATAACAAATTTTCTAATTCAGAAACCAATAAATATTACTTTTAGTATTATTAATATATTATTACTATTACTATGTAATCTATTTTTATTAACAATTATCGTCTTATAAAAATTTAAAAAATCTTATTCAGTTACGTGCAACATAGTATAATTGAATTTTTTATTTTTTAAGAAAAATAAAACAAAAAATTTATTAATTTATTATATCTTAAAAATAAATGATTTTTCTTTGTATGCTTCAAAAGTATTATAAGATCTATTATCTATCTTCTTTATTTATTATTATAAACTATATCTTATTAATTTATTATTTGTTATAAAATAAACATAAAAAACTTCTCCAAAAAATATAAATAAATAAATAAATATAAAAATAGATCATATAAGCTTAAATCAATTTTTATAATGAAAACCATACGAAAATGTTTTCATCTAGAAAAATGTTATTTACTGTGATGGCTAGATAGAGAACATAACACACTGGTTGATGGATTTTTGTATGATTTGGTTGGATTTATTTTAATACAAAATGTAACAGAAGATAAGCCTTGGCGTACATTGAACTGTGCAACACAGAAAAACATATTCATGGATAATTCCGTTCTGCCTTGTTAAAAGTTTGTACTCTGTTTGCGTGAATTTATTGCAGAAATTTAGAACTTTCCATTTCAAGGCCAAGACCAAGATCGAGCAAGCAAGACTGTGACCAAAACGAAGACAGAGTATGCAAGACGAAGGCTAAGTTAAATATAACAGCTTCCGATAAATACATGAGTCAAAATATATGTACAACTTCAATATATTCTTTTCGTGCCACAAAACGGTTTTTGTCTTTGAAATGTTTCATATATAATACAAAAAAAGGAATGAAGGATAATTTTTAATTGTGAGCTATTTATAATTTATACATTTAAGAGTCTTCATTATGATAAAAAATTATTAAAAAAAGCTTAAGTTGCAAGATCAAGACATAGAATCGAAGTATTTAGGCAAGACCAAAACCAAGGCTGAATACATAACACCAAGGTCTGTCCCCGTCTTGTTAATGGTCTTGTATGCTAATCACTGGTCACTAGTCTTGCTTTGCTGAGCACAGTCCGTGGATGCGTTATTCTTTTTGCAAAAACATGCAAAATAACTTTTTGCAAACAAGAAACCATACTATTTAATTATCGTATTTAATTATTCGCAATGAATAAAAACATATGAATGCTGATTAGCGAAAATACACAAAATTCGCTATTATACTATATCTTGTATGCCATTTTTTTACATATATTATCAACTTAGTAACATGTTTACAGTTGCTGGTTTTTCAATAAGAAAAAATTATGTCCATGATTGATGAAAATGTGTCAAATAAAAAATAATTTATTGTTTTTTTAAATAATTTCATTATTCACTGGCTGCTCAGTAATAATTTTAATTAAATGTTTTCAGCGTTGATTTTTGTAAATTAACAAATCATTTGTTTCAACTGTCTTGTGGTTAAAAAATCATTATTCATATAAAATAATTTTGATTGAACAATGTTTATAATTTTATTTCGTTATTTACAGTAAATTATAAAACTTACTATATATATTTTTGAATGATTTAATGATTAATTTTTTTTCCGAATATAAGCAAAATTAATAAACCAAAAAAAAACCTACCTTAATTGCCAATGCATGAAAAGTACAATTTTAAGTTCTGTTAATTTTGACGCATTATTTTTAGAATAAATAATAGAATAAAATAAATTTAGTCTAGAGTTGGTCAAATAAGTTCCACTAATTTCTTTTTTTTGGGAAAAAGTTTTCAAACCTTTGGTTCGAAACATAATGAAGTAGTACGCTGAGCTAAACATAAATAAAACATTCTATATTCTTAAAATTTTATGTTTCCTTTGGCTCTTGGTATATTAATATATTCCATCCTTGAATTTTTCAACAGAAAGGTACTTTTATCCAAGAAAATCCAAGATAAATTTATTGTATTGGTCCTCTAATGTATATAACGGATAATTTGATGGAAGACATTAGCTATGAGATGATATAACCATCTTATATATAACAAGTCAAAACTTCCCTAAAAATTAAAATAATTTTTGGGGGCATTTTAACTAAATTTTCGACCCCGATTTAAACCATAAACATGGTTAATCTCCAGTTGTTTATACAACATATTTTGCTTGTTGATAAAATATTACATAAGAAGTCTCACTTTTACCTCTGTTGATTTTCAATGTACCAATAGTTACAGAAAATCCATTAGAATGTGTTATAAGCATTTACTTTCCATACACGCATTTATAATCTTTCAAACATATAAATGTAATTAGTTTTTAAATATACAATGTAAATAAATATATTATAGAAATAAAATTAAAAAAATAATTATATCAATTTTAATTTTTTTAAATTTTATGTTTTTATTGTTTGCACATTTCTATGAATAAACGCTATAAACGTCCAATGTGCCTTTCATAAAAATATAGTAGATGAAGTTATACAATTACACAACTGTCGGATTCGGATCCACCTCTCACTGTTAAAACAAATAGACTACGAATTCTCGGTATAGAGGATTTTCAGACTAGACTCCCGGAGGATATGTAGTTATTTCATCTATCCATATCTGTATCATATGATTATACGCCCACACTTAACCACTAATATATGTCTATATTTATTTTATAAAGTGGAAACTTTATTTGCAAAATCAACATAAAGCGGAAACTACTTATAGTAGGAGCATTAACTTTCAGAAACATGATTTTCTCAAAGCTCGATCGGAAGAAAAGATGGGATTTTCAAAATTTTCATTAGTGGAGTGAAGGTAAGGACAAACCCTTCAAATTTTTGATTTTCCAGAGCAGCGCGAGAGGAGAACATTTTTCATACAATATCAGATTTCCCATCATTATCTCGAGGTCTACATAGACTAGGACCTTCAAATTTAAAACTTATAATCACTATTTTTCTAAGCAGTACGAGAGAGCTTAGAAAACAGAGGAGATAACATATTTTTAGGATATAACACAGGAGTTTAAAACATTAAACTAATAACTATCAAAAAATTAAGCGGATCTGTGTTTCTCCATTGATCGGATTTTCTACTTTCCACAATAAAGGTCCTTTAAATCATAAATTTATATCCATTATACATTTATTACTGTGTTAATCAATTTTTTGATTTTCCAATTTCCTTTTCCGCAAGATGAGAGATGGCACATTTTTCATACAATATCGGATTTTCCATGAATAACTTGAAATTATCGCAGCCTAGTATCATTAATTTTACATTATTTTACTCAACGATTGAACATATCCGTGTTTCTCAGTTTTTCAATTTTCCATTATCCTAGGTATTGCGGGAGGGTGAAGGTTGTACATTGGTCTGAATAAATAAATGCCAATGAAATGTGTTCTACCTATGATAGAGACATGCAATCTTTTATATTTTGTATGTGATATGATTAGGAAAAATGAGAAATTTACATGTAATTTTATAACAGCCTAATCAAAATGTAGACATATAAAAATTTTTCGCAATATATATTAATAAATAATATGTTACGCTTATGGGCACTCATCCAAATTTGTTTGACATCCTGATGTACTCTGTATGTCATATATATTTTTTTAGTATTATAAATTGAAATATATAGATGAAACTAAACACACAAAAATATTATGATGATTCGTGTAAATCATTCGAATGTTTTTTTTATTTCGCGTTTTTTTCCCTTCTTCATGCCAGATGTCAGAACGGATTTTGTTTTCACATGAATAAACTTTCATTTTTTTTTCTAGTTGTCAATTTTTTATTTGGACAAGAAACAAAAAAAAAATTACCAAGATATTATTTAATAAAAAAACATGAAATACAAGGAAAAATGTTTCAATACAAAATGCAATTACTTATATAAAGGACCGTTCAAGAAAGTAAAGGCGTAAAATGAATAAGCTGGTAAATTATTTAAAACTAACTCTCTACCAACGCTTCAAAACGTATATATGCTGTGCCCGATTCTAGATGCAAATGTGGGTACCAATTATGTGATATTAATCACATCACATTCTCCTCAATGAGCTCAGACCTCAACTGTCCACTTTTCAATGAGCATAGACCTTTCAGAACTCTCTTCTTCCAGAAAAACTTTAAAAAAAATATCTGAAATTATTTAGGATAGAATTGGACCACCCGGCTGGTTTATTTGAAGAAAATGCTTTTTTTGGTCCTTGTCTTTTAGTTTGGAAGATATATTGATTGACAGGCCATTATCTAAACACAATTTTTTTGTACTTACGGGAGCGTAAAACATGCATTTCTAGCAATAGTTCGACATTCAAAGTTTCATTCGAAAGTGGCATAAACAAAGTGATGAAGTACGTAATAAAAGTAAATAATGAGCTTAAGCTTCCAAAAGTTAGTCCATTTCTACTTCTTTCTATAAAATAAAGAAAGCATTTACCCATCAAAGATTGCAATGTACTAGGTCAGTCATGTTTGTAACCAAATGCAATGTTAAAAATTTACTGCAGTTTTGGGTTCGTATGCCATAAAAGAAACCCTCGAAAGGTCTACTTTATATGCAAGCACCCCCTTCCCCCACTAACAACAACAAGTAACTAGATTAAGCTATCAATTACCGAGAAAAATTTTTTAGAGGCAGTTTTATCTTTATAAGATGACGGTAGTATTTTGTCACCATTACAAGTGGTAGCACCTAGTCAGTTCCACTAGTTTTGTTTACAAGCATGACATGTGTCCGCATCAGGCTTTATTGTTTTTATTATAATAAAAAAAAATGTAAAGTATGGACATTAGTCCAGTAAACGAACAGACAAAAACAAAATATTTTTGAATAGCTCGATTTGACTAGAAAATTTAACAATAAGTAAAAAAAGCTTCAAGAAACAAAAGTTAAATGGTGCTGATTAGTACTTTCACCCAGGGAGAAACAGATTAAAAGAAAATTGAAATATTTAACGTCAATTTACTAAGATATTTTACTTTTAAAAAAAATATATCTCAGCTTAGAGCTTTTAAAGGGTATTTTAAGTGTTTTATCAGAAAAGGGTATTGTTTTGGAAATTTAGAAAAATTGTGCAATATTGCAATATTCTTATAAATATAAAACCGAAATTGCTAATATTTTTTGAGCATGTTGCCAGTACCTAAATAATCTAAATTGTAGAGCGCCGTACTTTAATTTGACTTTCGTGGTAAGCCCATTATTTTTGTTGGTTTTTTGCCAATGACTTAAAATTTGGTTTAGTCTAAAAGTTTTATAAGCACTTAAAAATGTATATTTTCATGAAAACGTCAAGTTTTTTTTCGTTATTTGACGTTAAATATCTCATTTTCTGTTGACGGCGAAAATTCAGTGACCTTTTATCAGCAGAATCTCAACAAATATCGTAAGTCAATGAATAAAATAGAAATCTAGTTCTTTTTTTATCAGCTTTAAATTTGTATACTATTTTTGCCCATCAGATGAGAAATGTGGTAAAAAACTGATGAAAAAAAAGTTTTTTTCGATGTATGTTAAATGACACTTTTTACTTAGAATTTTCTTGATTGATTTCCTCATATAATAAAAACTTTTTACCCACTAGATGAGGCGATTAATACCTCCTGAGCAAAAACACTTCTCAACAGTATATAGCTTTTGTTTCTACTTACACTAAAACTTTCGACTCGAAGCTATTCGAAAAAAATTATGATGAGAAAACGTTCATTGTTTGGGCTACAAGATATAAAATAAAAAGAATGTATAAATTATGCAAATCATGCATTTGAGTTTACATAAACTACACATGTAAACATTATAAACATGTACCTTTTTACAAGTCAACAGCCAGATTCCTTTCATTTATAAGTTAACATACATGTGGTATTTGGGATGGGAAAATAGATACTGATGAATATATTAAAGAATGCGTGTGTCTGTTTATGAATGATATTTTTACCATATCAATTTATTATAAGACCATGTATATTCGGTTGCAGAAAATATGGGCTGCGACACGGTCGTATCACTTTCTTTTATTGTTACATAATTATAGGATATGAAAAATGTACATGCGTTCGTGGGTGCGTATGAATTTGTGTGTGTAAATAAACAAAATCAGAAACAAAACTAGTATTTCAAAAAACTAATAAATAAATGAATTCAAGAAATATACAAATTGCCAGACAAATATACAAATATTATAAATAGCAAATTCCTTTTTTGTATTCCACGAAAAGAACATTGTTACATAGTTTTTGGCTAATGCATTTATCAGAAGCTGTCTTTTTTAGCATAATCTCTCCCATTTTGTCATGATCTTCCATACTCGATCTTAATTTTATCTCGGTCTTGCTTTTTTTGGTTTTGGTTTTGCTGATATAGAGATAATCTAGGTCCTTGATCTTTGTCTTGTATATTTGCAAGACTAAGATCAATACTGTAAGTCTAAGACCAATTTCTGTTTAATTAATTCTTTAGACCCAAGAGACTATGTATTTCTGATTAGATTTCAATTTTCTGAATCAGAAATTGAAATTTTGACACGGCTACAATAACTCCTTTAGTATTAAGTAGTAGTAAAATAAAATAAAATAAATGCTACAAATTTTTCACACTTATTTTAACTTATAAAGCATTCGTTTTTTATGATTTATTTTGTAATTTATTCAGTTTAGAATTAAGGTGTAATTAAAATACAAATTTATATATGAAAAACATCTTGACACATCCAAAAAGTCGAGTATTTCATAATTTTAGAGTGGTATAAAACATTCAGTTGTGGAACTAATTGTTGTTACCGAATATAAATAGCTAATGTGATCAAAGTGAAGATGAAGATTTCAACTTAGAAATACTAAAAAATTTGAACACAAGATCAAAATTTTTGACAAAAAATTTGGTGATACAGAGTGTTGCAAAATAAAAGTCATGTTTAAACTTCATTCTTGGTAACATATCTGGGCAGTTCATGAGCATCGTTACCCATACAATCTATGAGATTTTTCTTCTACAAAGCTCAACATATGGTTTTCAACATTTTGAAGAGCTTATAAAAGGTATTATTAACTAATAGTTTTAATCAGTCAGTTATTGAGTTAAGTCTGGATGGATTTTATACTATCTATAAAAGTTTTGTATACTTCAATGTATACTTGAAGGAATATTAATTCCTTCATATATAAAAAAGAAAAAAAAACATTAAAAATTACTAACATTTTTACTTCCGATTTCGGAAGTATTGATATCCTGATTTAATTTAAATAATTTTTGGCGTTGATTTCCAAATTTTTTAAATAGGTATGACAAATATTTTTTTTAAGTACCTAAGCAATTTTTGTTTCGTATCGTTTATTAATTTGTAAAACTCCTTTAGATGAACGCGCAAAATTTTCCAAGAATTCATACATTTGCGGTAAACAATAGTGGAGATGTTCAGAGTAATATCATTTCAGGAACCTCTTATCTATGAACTACGTGTTTTAGGACGATAGCGCTAGAAACTTACCACTTGTTCATTCGATTTTAATGAAATACTTATATATACATATATGTTACAGGATTATATTAATAGTTTAAACTGTGTCCAAAAAGATTACTCACTCAATAACATAATTATTACTCAAGAACAATCGAAATTCGCATTTTTGCATCCAAATTACTATTCAATCGATCAAGACATTTCAGAGACAGCTATTTATGTTAAGGAAGTACGAGCGCCAGGCGGGGTGGGGATAGGTATCGACTCTGGCGCGGTAAGGGGAACGCAGTAACCATATGATTTTTTTCAATCTATAGATATACATTTAACATTGGCTAGTGGCGGCAATTATTTTTCTTTTAATTAATACACTTTAATTAGTCCGGCAAGTGTAAATATTTTTGAATTAAATTTATCACTAATATATTTACTTTCATCCATAAGTTTTTTAAAAATATTCACCGACAGTTTTACGAGAAAAATACAGAAATGTATCAATGTTTGAAGGTTACCCCATAAGACCAATGTTAAATTGCTCAACTTTAAAGTTAATTATTTATTTAAATGATCGGGCAATCTCCTTCAAATTTTTGGAACTTGTTTAGACATATTTAAACTTTGTATTAAAAGAAAATCAAGCCTTTTATCAAAAGTTGCCTTGGTGCTCGTACTTCCTTAATATATTCGATAAGGGGTATTTTTACATTAATGTCAATATACTATCGTACATCCAATTTTGTTTTTTTCATATGTCAGTGTCTTGACTTTTGTTAAAATTGATTATTTTGGATATTAAGGAAAAAGGAAAATTAACAGATATTTGGAATGAAAAATAAAATTATCAACGTCAGCTTGATGGTATAGAGAATTTTATATTATTGAAGTAAAGCATTTTTCCAACGGACATATTTTAGTGATCATATTCAAACATAGCGAGGATGTACTACGTGTTTATTGTTGTCAGTGTATTTTTACATTCCATACAAGTTTAAAATAACAAATTGTATTTATCAAATGGGGTACAATATAAGGAAAGTGTGATACATAGTTTTCTACACTATCAATAAAAGAAAAAAACATTATTAATAGTTGGAAAAGACTCAGTCACGATATCTCAAGATATATATGTATAAATGGAACTGACTCCGTGACCGGCGCCGGTAATGAATATCGCCAAGTAATAATGCCAGTGCCGGCCAAATTTAACAATTGCCGGATCAGGTAATTTTATTAGTAACCGGCAGTCTGTAGTTATCTATAATAGACGATAGCGTTAATTTTGTCAGAAATACTTTTTTGATTTGTAACACATATTCATTTGATTCTTCTTTGATAAAAGATTTTTTCTTTGATAACTATTAATAAAAACAATCATTCTTTCACATGAAAGTTAGAATTAGTAGAAAAACTAGTGATTTATAAGAAAAATACTTTCATTGCATATTGAATGACTGAATTTAATTTTGAATAAAATCCATAATGATAATATAAAGAACGCTTAGGCTATGAAAGATTTAAAAAAATTAATGGAATAATTGTTTTCAATATTTATCATTATAAAGTAGTCTAACTTGAATAATAACGTCTTCTCCCAATGATCAAATTGATTTTAGTATTCTGTGCTATAAATACAGAATACTTGATATTTAATGTTTCTAATATACCAAGTATTTTCTTTTGTAAAATCTAAATTATTATATGTTAATTTAAAGCTTTATATCTATTAAAAAAGTTAAATGGCTTGAGAAATTGATTTTATGACTGTACGTTCTGATGTATACCCTGTTCACCACTTACATTTTCTTCCCTTTATACTCTTTCTGTTTTGCAATTTGCATATTACACAAATTGAGACCACTTGCATAAAGATGATGCTCATCTATGAAAACTGTGTTAAGATATTGTATGTGGTGTTATATCAGTTTCTTAATCCTTATAAGGCTAGTATAACACAGTCAAACATTGCATAGAATATGTTTTATATTAGATTTAATAAACTATTATTTGATATAAAGATATAACAAGTGAGTATAACAAGTTACTCAGTTAATTTCTAAGATACTCGACATTTGATTTCATTATTTGGACTATTTTTTAATTAGCATTCATAAAATACTATAAATAAACAGTCTATACAGTTATATATGTATACATGTATAATATGTATTGTTATTACCTGTATGTGTTTATTAGCAGAGTTTGAGCTAAAATTGTGGAGTACTCAAACATTTAAAAAAATTTTCACGCAAAATTTTTTTGTTTCAAAAAATTAAACATTTTTTGTATTTGAACTTATCTTTGAATTTGTCTTCTACCTTTTTTAGATTAAAAGTTGGGTCAAGGATCCCTAGGACTCAATATACCGATTTGGCTTATTCACTTTCTTATAGTTACTCGTTATATGTAGAATACGTCACCAAAATTTCTATCGCTATCTATTTTTGTTTTTGAGTTATCGTGATGACAGAAGGACGGATGAACAACCGGATATGGATTAATTAAGTGATTCTATATATCAAAATTATGTTTATGCGGTCAATATTAGGTGTTTCAAATATTAGACTAAAATTAATATACCCTAACATATTATGTATGTCGAGTATTAAAAGGAATTGTAAACTAGGATTCCACAACATAGAATAGTTTATACTACTTTTTATCAAATATAGCTTAAGGGCTGATAGAAAATTTTAAATAGGAATGAAAAATTGAGTTAATCATCTATAAGAATTTCTAAATACACAATCAAAGGGTTAATCTGGTAGGTAAAAAGAGTCAAACATTCATTTTGTAAACCATCTGGCTTAAGCTTAGATTAGATAAAATGATCTGGCTATTTTATATACTTCCTTAGAAACAAAGCTATTAGAATTACCCCAAAATTCAAACCGATATTGAAGAAATATTTTTAAGGTAGATCACCCAAGTCCTTTTCGAGACAATTCAATAAATCTTTCTTTTGAGCACCGCCCTCTAGGAAGTTACTTTTGATTGTAGTGTACAGCTCACAGAAGAACTTGTGTATGTAATACTGGTCTAATTCATGATAGTTAAATTTCTAATTTAAACTTGTGTTGCCAATAAACAAATTAATAATCGATTTATAACAGATATATTTAATATATATAAAATTATAACAATATATTACATACAATACATATGTACATAATAAAAGTCATTTGCAGCTGACTTCAATATCAAATAATGTAGTAAATTATTGTAATAGTTTTCGTTGTGTTTAGAACATAACGAATATTGAAGGAGTCATATAAATTATTTTGAGTACACCTATGTTCGAATATCATATTGTTTTGAATATACTCGTATTGAATAACCAGATAAGTATCATTGTGAAAATTCAAAAGCACACATGTGTTATCAAATATTTGGAAGCAAATACCATGCAAGACCGATGAAAACTGAACGAATTTCCTTTTAAAAATGAATTTAAAATAAAATTTTTATTAAATAGTTACAAATAAGTTTTCATAAATTTATTAGATAAAATATTGGCAGTTAATTGGGTCTGCCGATAGAAGTGAACACTTAAAACTTTTAATATTAAAATTACAAATTTCATTACGTTTAAATTAAAATTATCAACATCAATATGGTTTTCACATCCATTGACACTTTGACCAACAATTATCTGAATGTCATATGAGTTTTAATTATTCAAATATATTACTGACGATACAACATGATGACACATCAATTTTACTCAAAAGATATACACAGCACTAATGTTGCAATTTATCAGCTGTTAAACTACAGATATACTACAATAAGCATGTTGGTGATTCGAACCTAACAAGACTTGAAAGTACCCAACGCGGTTAAAGAAGTTTTCACTTCAAAAAAATTTGAAAAAATGAACAGAACGGACACTAATTTTCTTTAAAAGTCGACGCCAACGAATCAGTTTTTAGCTCAGAAAATACCTCAAGGATCATCAAATTTATAGAAGTTTTCAATTTAAAATTATATTTCACTTTTTAGTTTTTGTTTTATAAAAAATCACAGATTTTTTCCTCTTGGCTTTATTTTTAATTTTGAGAATTGTGTAACGATGTAGTCTTTGAGAATAATTTATATATTGGAGTTTTGTGAGAGTTCATGACCACTAAAAAATATTTCAAATTTTCAAATCTTCATATTGGATATATTAAGTTACAATTAAACTTTTCGAGGACGAACACACGATAAGATCAGAAAATTTGGTAAAAGCACACCATTAGACAATCCTATTAGAAATTCGTATAGGAAATTTCGATCATACATCAGATCAAACTCTTGCTTAAAATATTTTAAATTTATTTATGACTTTTAGACTAACAGGTGAGCTACTTCAGATAACATCGTAAGAAATGTAAAATGCATGCTTAGAGTAATATTCGAGTTTCTGATCAGAAAATTTTATCATGTGCAACTAATCAAAGACTTGAAAAATATGTTTTCCTTAAGTTATAAAAATATTCCAGTTCAGTCCTTTTTATGGTGGGGAAGTTTTTTTGAATATTTAAATAAGAAATTTTTTGAGCATTTTTTATTTAATTTTTTTTTTTTTTTTTGGAAAAACCAATCAAAATAAGGTTTATAATTCGTTTTAATGCTTTCAAATATTGAATAATTGTCATTCTTTTTATGAAATACTTTATAATTGGGAGATGAAGAGGTTTCTGAAGGTAATATTAGAATCGGTAACATGTTAGATGAGAGCTAAAATTCATTTATAAACATAGTCATAAATTCTGTAAAAAATAAATAAAATATGAACATCAATTAAAATTTAATTAAACTTTTGTCATTTAAAGCAACCGAAAATATTTAAATTACACGCCTCAAAATATACAATATATGGTCTCAGATATAAAAACTACTAATATACATTATATTTTACAGTTCTGATCATAAATAATTTTTTAAAAAAAGTTTCAATATTTCCAATGATAAAATTTTCCAACTAACAATAGTTACCGTAACGTCACAATTATATACAACAATCCTGCCACAATCATTTTTCCAATATTTATTCGAATTTGTTTTTGTTTAAAACCAGTATCAAGAAACAATAAATAAATACCATGAAAATACATATTTTTTACAAACATATTTAAACAAATATTATTAAAAAATTTCTAGTAGAACGAACCTATTATATTTAAAAATTGCATATATTAGACTTTTCTTTTTGTCTTCAGACGATAGACTTAAGAACGAATACCTTAACGAAAAACACTACAAAAGTCCCCAAAAATTTAGTTTTACCTAATATTTTGCTAGATCGGCTTTAATGATTGGGATGAAATTTTTTTGAAAGGGTCATCATTGGGAAAGCTCCGGTTTCAGAAAAACACTTTTACTTTCAATTACTCTAATGGTTATAGTCAAATAAACTAAGTGTATTGTTATGTTGTGATGATTTGATAACGTTCTGGCTCGGAATGCGAGAAGTCCATGGCTCTATTTAGAAATTTTATTATTTGATGTTATTATTACTTTAAATGAGCAAAATGACCAAAATCGGTCAATTTTGCCCTGATTTTTTAACTGTAACAGATAGACGATAATGTTCAAAAACAAGAAATAGAATTATTTTTTCGTAAAATTTGGCTAATAAAGACATTTAGGTACTAACAATATACATATTATTATTATACATGTGTACGTATATAACTGTTTAGACTGGATATTTATAATATTATATGAATGCTAATTAAAAATAGTCCAAACAATGAAATTCAATCATATAGCAAGTATCTATACACCTACCTCTGTTCGTTGTTATTATCTTTTGTTATTTGCTAAAATGTCTGTGTTCGTTATATTTTATTATTAGTGTACAAGAAGATTATGTTATGACTATGTTCAATTTTATTTTTTACAAAAATTCTTATAACATTTCGTCCAATATTATTAGGATTTAGCAGAATAAATAAACAGGATTATTGTAAAACTAGAAAAACTGATTTTATAATAAACATACTATATGTATTTAAGTATATAAGTATATTTGCTTAGGTTAAAAAACCTCAAAGTAACAAGCCGTATATAACTAATATCTGGGATTAGGGATTTTATTTTTCTTTTTACTTTCTACTTATTCGAATTATTTGTTAGTATTGGTGAATTGAGTAAAGGCGTTCATTCACATAAGCATTCAAGTATGATAATCTGGGTGTATTTCAAACCAAATTAACTGGGTTTATCTCATTTTATCAATTAAAAGAAAACCTATTGAAATGGCAAGTTAATAATTAATTTTTGATTGCTCGTTTTTTAAGTTCTGTTATTCTCTATAGGGTTATATTTAGGATTCAGATGAAAAATGAAATATTTATCCAGACTCGTTATTGAAATATGAATATTACCAAAAAGAAGTCTAGGAAATTTTTAAAAAAATTATGTTTTTGTCCCCAAAATTTAAGATCACGAAAGTTGTTTATAAATACGTATTTCAACTACAAACTAGCCATCAACAGTACAAAGTAGCTTATCGTAATTATTCTCCGAGGATATTTTTCTCGTTGCTTATTTGGAGAAGATCAATGGTTTTGGAAGTTCGCCATGTAGCGGTGTACTCCTTAAGTTTTTCTGTTCATTTAATTTGATCGTATAAAAATCTTAATGAAACGCATATCAGCGAATATCAGCGAACCACAACAAACCAATTCATAAATATTTTAAATTTATTTATCACTCTTTTGACTAACAGGTGACCTTCTTCAGATAACATCGTTAGAAATTCATATAAGAAATTCTGATGCTACTTAAGATAGTATCGTATGTATGCGCAGACGATAAGATTTTCTGCGCATACGATAAGATTTTTTACTTTGTGGGTGGCCTGATATACAATACATACTGAGTTATATCGAATTTTCTGATAAAATGATGAAAATCTTACGGTAACCGCTGGCCCGTATACTTTCCAAGTGTCTATTAAATTGCAAAATAACTCAGCTTCGATCATGTGTTTGCTGTTGGACCAATGATATTGTAGTATTGAACCACATGATTTTGACCGTTAAAAATCACAAAACAAATATGAAAATTACTAAACTAAATATAAATTATGAAATTCGATCATTTAAATTTCAAAATTCGTTTCAATTTGTTGTCGTAATTGTCAATCATATACACACGTCTATCATATTTCCTACTATAACAAAATATTTACTGCTTTCTTTTACTTAAAACTTACAAAAGCTTTTGAAAGGTAGTTTTTATTTGAAATTTTAATAAAAAAAAGCATTGTATTATGATTGTAAAATATGTTGGAAGCGCAAAGAAATACCAAGCTAATCGAACTTCAGCTTAATCGAACTTCGTTAATCAAGTCAAAATTAAAGATTTACTACATACGGGGCAAGTAAAACCGAGTACACGCGTATAAAAAATTATTATCAAGTATATTATGTGCTACTTTAACTGAAAATGCTTCGATTGAAGCTTTTTTTGAGAATAGAAGATAAATTCTTCTTGGATATTCGATTTGTATGAAACTAAGGATTGAGTCCCGAATATCAGATCGAATTTAAAATATTACCCATAAAAACTATAAAATTTTGTCGATTTTTTTGACCATGATAGAGAAAATATGATTTCAGTCTATTTTCTTGCTATATGTGTTTACAAGAATGGAATGTGCTTAATTATTATTGTGAATTAAATATTAATAATAATATTAATAATAATAATAATAAAAAACTGGTAAAATAATTGTTTTTATAAAGTTTAGTTTTTTTTATAAAATGTACATATTTTAAAATAACATATCCAAATGCGGCCGTAGAGTTTTGGTTTCTTCAATAATTTATAAATTTAATTCATAGTTCAAAAGATATTGGAAAATTTTTTTTGTAAATATGAATATTATCAGAAAGGAGTCTGCGATTTTGGATTATTTAGATTTTTGTCCCAATTTTTAAATCAAATTTTTCTGTACTATATAAATACATATTTCGACTACAAAGTGGTCATCATCCATCTGAACTAGGTAATAGTATTTTATTTATTCTCCGAGATATTAATCGTTGCTAATTTAAGAACAAACCATCACCGAATTAGCAACGGGTATCATTTTGTATCTACCGTTTGGTAAAAGAATAATGACGATATTCATGTCTCAAAATAGAGAAATGTAATTCACGTACAACTAAATTTGATCTCTAACGTGATTGACAACGAAATTCTGTTTAATCCTCAGTTTGACATTGACATTTTGCTCCTACCCACGTGTCGGAAAGTGCTGGTCCAATTTTTTCGTGTTTTAGTCAAATATTTGCGGAACAAACAATTAATTACAAATAACATTATTTACATTATTATGAAATATTTTGATTTATATGTTCATGAACTACGTAAGTCTAATGTTTTTAACCAAATTTTTAATTCTCAATCTAAACATTAAGGACTTGGTGGTCGTATGGATCATTTTATTTATTTGGGAAAAGTATATTGCTGCCTAAGTGTTTTTTACATTATTTTCTTGAATTTTGTAATATCAGTAAAACATATGGTACTAGTTATAATTTTAAATTGTTAAGCATAATTAAGCTAACCAATGGAATTTTTGAAATTTTGATTAGATAATGATAATGCAAAATGGCTCTTATTCGGTTAACGATTCAAGCCGGCGTAATATGTTTTTAATTTCTAAGAAATATTTTTAAAAAATAACATAAAATTCTAAAGTGTTAGTACAAGAAGATAGAAATTATAATTTTCTGATACGAATAATAGCTTTTATCACTCAACAATAGACAACATGTTCAGCAATTTTCTTCACAATACAAGTATTATACACATACACTGTTTGCTGTTACCACAATGCTATACACAAAAAGCGCAGTGTGATGATTTATTGAACAGACCGATCTCTGAATACACAACTTTAACTCATACTTGACAGATTTTGTTTTTTGTTTTAATTTTCTAAAAATGATCATGGTTTGTTTATTTTATTATATTTTTCAACAATAAAACAAGATGAAAGTTATTTAGCAAATACTTAGCCAAGAATCAATGAAATATTTTTTAATCTTTACAATATACATGTAATAAACAGTAAACATAAAATGGTCCACTTTTATAGCTCTCTATCGTTAATTGTATATCTTTATATTTAATAAGTTCAAGTAACGTTGTTTGTGCGTGATGGACTACTAAACACCTGACCCAATTTAAATCAAATTTTGTAAAATATATACAGTTTGATCCAACTTCAAAGATTATTAATATGCCCATTTAAAGTGACAAAATTTGTTTATTGCAAATTGTTTGTTTATTATATATGACAAAGAGTTATAATTATCTGTGAGTTCTATAAAAAAATTCTAACAGATGGCGGTGTTAAGTAATTTGAATCGAAGCCCCGGATTTCTCACACCAAATGCCAGGCATAAGCAAGTAGTTTCGGAAACATGACCACTAAGGCGGTGGAAAACGGGAGATAAATTTGTGTGAAACAAAGTCATTCCTTGGTTCAATACTACTTCAAAATTTGTATGAAATCGATGTAATATCGTTTGATAAAATTGGAAATTTGTTTTTTTCATACTTTTTTCTGTGAAAATTCAAACAGCAACGCACTTATATTATCATATAAAAATGAAATCAATATTTTTGTAGGAATCAAAATTTCATTTTTATTAAAATCCAATATTAAGGACTCAATATATGGAGAAAATATTGGAGAATGTGCACTTATTAGAGAAATATTAGCATTAAAAATTTAGATATAGGTATTATAAGCGTCCATATAAGTTTTATAACAGTTACAGACAGATTAAGGAATCTAGAATTCAGGCATTTCTAGTGTAAAATAATATAATTACTATATATTTAATCCTTTTTTTTAGTGTGAATTGCATTCTTAAACATTTAAAATTGTCATCTTGCAACATTCAAATGGCGTGGAAATTCAAAATAACATTTTTGTCATCATTCACGTAATTTCGCTTTTTGAAAAAAAAAATGTTTATAATGACTGGAAAGATTACATTTATGATTTATAACAAAACAAATTTGTCTGGCAGCCATAGGACATATATTAATATATTATTTATACAAAAATTTTGGAAACACAGGAATTATTTTAATATTATTACGTTCTGTCCGGTTTTCATATTTCAATGAATGGTATTTGTGTCCAGAAGAAGCATTGGATTATATGTATCCTTATATTTTTCCTGTCTGAAACGCGATGTTGTAATAGGTTTATATTCCAATATATTCAGTTCTAATGAAGAAAGAGAGTTAGTTTTGGTCTAAGAATACTCCACAGAGTATTCAAGGCATATCAGACAGTGACTCAAGGCATATCATTTGAGCAATTAAATATTCAAATTGGGTGAGTTGGAGCACAACACACGTACCCATGGACCCTATTTGTGTGTTGAATGATGAAAAGTATCAGGTCTGTTTGTAAAATGCCACAGTTGTTTAGAATTTAGGATTCAAAATAGGTAACATTACCTAGTTTTTGATTACAGTAAGAAATATTGGCTATACATGTGTTTATATAATTCTATGGCAGCGAAGCGGCGAGAATCAGATAGTATACGTACAAACGAATTAATTTCAACTAAATAAGATTATGCAAATAATTTTAATATGTATACATGATTTCTCCCACTCAGATGCTAAATGAACCTTGACTAATTTTATTTTGGTAATATTTTATTTTGTTTTCGAAATTGATTAATTTAATATTATGAAATTATTTATGTTTTTGACATAATATTCCTAGATTAGGATGTTTTACATTGATAAAAATCAACAAATACATGTCTAGACAATACGTAAATTATTTATTTTACGGCGTACAGGTCATAAAATAACATTTTTTGAAAATTGGTAAATTAAGACAGTGATAGATATATATCTTTTTGAACGTGTTTTTATTAACCATTGAGTGACGTACGAATGAGGAAAATTTTCGAATAAAATTTTTGTTAGCTTTATGTTAATGAGATAGAAAAATCTATATTTCTTGGATGCGGAAGAGTAATAATTGTTGACCATAAAAGTGCAGGTTGTTCGGGTTGAACATGCAGTAAGAAAATTTGGGTATACGAAAACCTATGCTTTGGCTCAAAAACAACATATTGTCTTCATACGCCTTGTATAAACTTATATTTTAGTTTCAAAAAGTCTACTCTTATTCTGACTCATCGAAAATTTGCGACATCTCTTGTATTTCTCAGATTTTATTAGCAGTAGAAAAAAGAAATTTTGTTTTACAGACTGCCCAAGCATCAATTAAAAGTAGCACATCTTGGATTAGAAATTTGCCACAGTGTATAGTATTTTATTAGTCAAGTTATTTCATTTGATACCCATATTGACGAAGTTGTTAAAAAAATATATAATGGGCCATTTTGTGGTGGCGGCCATGTTAGAATAGAAATTTGTCATAGTGTATATTATTATACTAGTCAAATCGGCTCAGTGGCCAATTAAGTAAGGGCACTAATACATTCACCTATTGGACTTAGATTGAAGGTTGTGGGTTCGAAACCAGGCAGCAAGGATTTGATCAATTATAATAAATAAACGTCTGTTGGTTGATCTTATTGCCGTTGCTTGGATAAGAACTAAGTAACTAGCTTCACCAACAACATGATAGGAATGTAACTGTGATATTGTATTAGAAGGCATCTTTGCTTTCAGGTGAAGTGTTCTACAAGAGGTTACATATGACCAAACGGTCTAGGTATAAAGGACGTGGTTGCGCTTCCCCTCTTAATATATTGTCTATTCTACTAGTCAAGCCCTTTCATTTGATACCCATATTGAAAGAGAAAAAATATGTTACCCGTAATTTTGATTCGACGGCCGACTTGGACTAAGTTTTATGAAACATAGTTAAAAACACGCACGACTCATTCATCTTTCAAACTAAAATATAAAATTAGAATCTGTAGGCATTTTTGAGATAGACAAGGCAATTTTTGATGATGATGAAAACAAAGTTCCCAATTATTAAAGTACGAAATACGAAACAAATAAAATTAATTCTATTGGCAAAAACCTGTCCAAGCTTTTAGTAGACAAGCAAAATTACTAGCTGGTAAATGAGAATCAGATTTGCATCAAAAACAGACTGATATTAAAGTATAAAATTATTTAACTAAAACTTTAATTAATTTAATTGCAACTTGTATAAATTATTTGATTAATGTGAACACTGCTTTTATATTGTTTGTTTCAGCAGCATACAAGATCTCGTTCTGTTGTATTCACATCAATTTAAGTAAATAAATGCTACAGCATCAATTAAAAAAAAAAAAAAAATACTACAGCATTGTAAGTAAATACATCACATAACGTCAGGAAATATAAACTATATAATTTCAATTCCCCATTTGAAAACAATATCGTTCCAAAGAACACGCCAACACATGTCAACAACATAAGAAAATAATATTAACAAAACAATTAATTCAATCTTAATTTTATTCAACAGTTTTTTAATTGATTTCAATAAAGTTTAACGGGTGTTTTCCTCGTATTTTTTTAAAAGAAATAGTTAGAAATAAAACAAGCTTTTGTTTCATTATTGTCGTGTTGTTTTTCCATATTAAACGTTTCTGTTGTGTTGAAATGATATTCGAATAAAAGAAATACATAATATTTTATGTATTTCTTTATATATTATGTTTTTATCTTAAGGACGTTATCGAATTTTATATTAAACATCTTTGAAAAAATATGTTACGTTATAAATCTATTCATCAAATATAATCTATAAGTATTTAAAAACTGAGCAATGCTTGTAAATATATATACTTCCTAAGTTCATTTACGACTACGTGTCTACTACACGGAATACCTGTGAAGGAATACGTGTCATCATCTTTGGTGATACTCAATAAATTATCTTTAAATGCAGTGCTGTCGTGTGCTGTGACTAGACTATGGTTTGAAATTTGTGGATCCTGTAATTCAATCCTGGGTGCATTCAATATATTTTTATACTTCACGCAGTAAATCGAAGATTTTCAAAGAAGTTATTGGTTTTACCCCGTTTTTTAATAAATCGAGTTTTCATCAGATCTCGACGTTTTGAGGTTACAGGAAGCTTTCGTGACTACGCTGCGAGGCTGTCACTATTTCTGTATGTGTGTGTGTGTGTGTGTGTGATTTCATCGCAGTTGGTGCCATTCGAAAGGACTTGACCAAACATAGATTTTGAATTCAATTTGGATCGATTCGAACCAGCAGATTTTATTTTATCTCCAAAAAAATAAGAAAAATAATTTTTTTTCATGTGGTTTTTTTGGAAAAAAACGGCTCTACCGATCAATCAGATCTTAACCTCGATAAACCACATCGAACGCCAACAATCCGGTTAAAATCGGTTGATTCGAGAGACATCTTAAAAGAAAAATTTCATAAAAAAGTGTTTTTTTTTACATATTTCGACATTTCTTTTCGGACCGTTTTTGATGAAAGAAAATAATTATTAAAGCTCAAAAACCACTTCGAACGCCGCAAAGAACGTGAAAATCGATTGATTGGTTCGAAAGATATCGTTAACGAAATATATGGGAACGAGTTTTTTTAACATCAAATCTCAAAAACAAAATTTTAACTCAAAAACATTATAATATGTTAAATTTTAAGGCATGGAATTAGCGGGAAGTTGCAGGGATGGGCGTAAGGGTTAACCGTTTTCCAAATTTTTTTTATTATTATCTTTTTTATATATATATATTTTGAAAATTTATTATTTTGTTATTATTTCAAATGAGGATTGGCTCTAAATATTAGGATAAAATACCAAAGAATATTTAACATCCCAAATAGAACTAGAGAATATGTGCTATCATAATAAAAATATAAACGACCGAAAATCGGTCGCTCAGGTACTATATTGATACCAGGCATTTATTACTATATAAGGGTATATCAAAATTAGTCTAAAGTTTGTAACGCTGAAAAGTATTGACGCAAATATTGTACATAGTTATTCGTGAAATTACCTAATAGTCCATTTTCTCTTGGTGTTTTTTGTCTATCCCTTCTGGCTATCAAGCTGTCTGTCTATTTATGCCTAGATTATGAATTGGCAAAATCAGTCTATTGGCTGAAATGGATCCATGTTCCAAATTTGAATGGTAGAAGAAAAATTCAACTACAAAAAATGTGTTTTTTTTTTAAATCTTTTCTTTGGTACATTATTTGTAAAATGCTTAGGTTCGCCGTAATTTTAGCTATTAAGTACATATATAAATACAATACGCGTTATTATACTGAAAATATATTTTTATGTATGCTAACGATTATAATTAGTTCAAACATTGATATTCAATTATATATCGAGTATCTAAATTTCGCTTGCAAGCTATCTGTATTTAGTAACACATTCGAGTCAATAAATATCGAGATAGGATATTTTAATATAAGTAAATTATAATGTTCACAAATGTAATACTGCTGCGAGTATTGACAATGTTTAATATTTGTATTTAAATGTATAATACGAAATCAATTATTTGTGAATGTCCTTAGAATATTAATTAGCTCTGTTTTTATCTTTTATTTATTTTTATTTTTTATTTATTTTTATTTTTTTTTTTTTTTTTTTTGTAAACAGAACGCTTTTAAGTCCATAAAAGTAATAATAATAATAATAATAATAATAAAACTAAATCAATTAACAAATATAATGTATTTCATAATTGCCTGTGCATATATAATACGGAAATTGTCGACTGAACGACTGAATTAAACCGAACATAGTTTAAACAACTAGTTGATTTTGTGTGTAGTTCTGTGTATTCCGTTGAAACTTTCGAAATTGTTGTAAGATTTTAATAAAATTAAATAGACATGTTTATCAATCTCATTTGTCAGAAAGATTATAGTATAAATTTTGTTTGGCCCTCATTGGTACGTCAAGCGCATTACATAATATTATAAAATACACAAATTTTATTATTTATTCAGTTTAAAACGAATGTTTTACTTCGATAAAATAAAATAAGTATGATAAATATTCGAGCACAACGTAACAATCGTCAACGTAACAAATGTCTACCATTTTAGCGACGTAATATCGGTATCTACTATTGAGAACACTTTGATAAAAAACATTATCAAATTATTTCGATAAAACTAATAATTTTACCGAATTGACGTCTCATCGTTGCAGCCTAATGTTTAGGTCACATGATATAACGATAAAAATATCGAATTCTAACTTTAATAAATTATTTTATAATAAACTAATCATGTGCTTTATCATAACTCAAATTTATAATATTTAAGAATATGTCTACATAAATTTTAGTTTTTGCCAATTTCCATGCATTATTTATCACTACCGAAAGTATCTTATTGTATTGGAATTAGAACACAGACTTATCTCCTTCAATAAATAATTTGTTTACGGATTTTAATAATATTTTCATAAATTTCTAAACTTTGTCAAACAAATTTCAATTTTCTTTCAAGAAAATATGTTAGTTATATTATCATATGAATATACAAATGATATTAAAAAATTTATTATTTAACAACAAACCAGTTTATTAATTTAATAATTTTATCAAAAATGAATGAATTGTATTAAAAAAAATGATATAAAGCCAAGTAATTTTCTTGGCTCTTTCCGAACGAAATGATATTACTTTATGTGATTAAATTAAAAAAGCTGAAATTTTTTTATCAACATTGTGTATGATTAATCTTTGATGCAAAAATAAGTATATCACCTTCTGATAATTTGCTACTTAAAATAGAATTGGAACTCCGTTAAAAAGAAAATGCATTTACAATAAATTGAAAGAAAATTTTATTTTCTTTGTGGTTTTTATACTTGACATATACATTATATGTTACATTATATTAGTTTTAGCCTATTATTTGTCACGTTAGAAAATATTGAAGCCACAATTAAAATTTTGGTATTATAGGTTCTCATATGTTAGAATCCCGTTATTATTACATTTTAACATTCCCATCCGTCCGCTCAAGGTAACTCAAAAACAAAAGGAGATAACGAGTTGAACTTTTGGTGACGTCGAGAGTATATTGAAAGAGCTACCGCAGTCGTGCTCAATGTTTCTCGTACCTTTTGGTCCTCTATACCCTTCCTTCCAATACAGATATCAAAAGTTTATTTGGTGATGCATATTGTCTAGATTGTAAAAGATCAAAATCGGTCCATTGGGTCCAATGGATCCTAGACCCGTCTTTTAAAAATTTTTTTCTTTCAAACAAATAACTTTTTTTAATTTTCCACAATACATTTTATTATATTTACTTTATGAATGCTTATAATAGTCTAAACAATGAAATTGAATCATATGTCGAGTATCAAAACAGTTGACTCTGTTAGTTGTTATCTTCAAATGTTAAAATTTGTATTTAACATCATCATTAAAATATGGTTAGCTTTATATTATATAATTCATTAAAATTTAATTATAGAAAAAGTAGCAATTAATTTAGTTATGTTTTAAATTCAATTTTCAATAAAATAATATCATTGCAAATAATAATTGGACTAAAATAACACAAATGCTCTAATTAAAATTTACAATGTTTTTCATTTGTTTTTTGGTAACCAATCGACTATTTAGTAGAAATATCAGTCTTTTAAAATTTTTCGAAAATGTTGTTTTTATTATTGATATATAAATAATATTCCAGATTAACGATGAAAATCGAATAGTATTAAAAATCAGTTCTGCCGCGGTTAGTTTTTGACTGACGCATAAAGTTTTTGTATTTTCATTGACAATAACTGGAAAAAAAACGTGAGCGAGCCTTATAGCACTCGCAGATGATGTGTAGTATCTGACCGTGATAATATATAAGAATAACATTTTAATCTTAAAAAATGGTTATAGTATTATTTTAAATAATCTTTTGTACCGAGGAATAATTCTTTTCGATTAAAGCGTTATTTTATTTAATTAACACTCTGATTATAATACTTTCTTATAAGGTTTTTATTTAATTCAAGTTCGGGGAGAGCGGAGGAAATAGACTTACTAAAATATGACAAATATACATGGGATTTTCATAAATCGTTGAATAACAGTTTCAATAACAGTATTACCATATCCTACTCCGAATGATGGAAATCAGTATATTAAACCATCATCCTATCCTATTCAATTTAGCCCAAAAATATGATTTTAAAATTTTAAAAGACTTTGCAGGAAACCTTTCATAATTAGTTTTATAAATGTACAAAACGAAAACGACATATATAACTATTCTAACAAAAAAGAACAGAAATGTTTACAGAAAAACAAGTCCAACATATATAACTATAAAATAAGTAAAAAAAGATAAAGATAAGCAGTTAAGATTTTGAGTTTACTCTCATAAGAAAAAACTGTAGTGTCCCAAAAACAAGTTCACTTCAAAAAAAAATGACGTCATATTGTGATGTTATAAAACATTTAAACAAAAACATATAATATCCATGATGATATCATGTTTTACTACCAAACAACACCTTCATTTTTGGAAACGTAGCCCATATGTTGTCTTATTACGAATAACTACTTTATCAATAATGTGATATATGTCTCTGAATGAAATATGATTTTACAAAATAAATTTCTGAACATTTATTAACAAATTTAAATGAATAATTATTTATATTTGCAATTAAATACTAATGCAATTTTCTGGATCATTTTTACAATTTTAAACCCAATAACTACAATCAAAAATTATTTTTGTAATTAATATTTTATAATTTTTATTTGACATTTGCTATTCAATTAACATGCAATCAATTGAACAAATAATTATATTTCCAAGAATGCAATTGTTTTAATGCAAATGTTTTTACATAAAATAGTTCGTTCCGCGTATTACGCACTATTCGAATATATATCACATTTCTTTAGATACAAACAGTCTTCAGATAAATGTCAGATCAATTGAATACTGAAATTTAATTCTTATAAATCCATAAAATTGAAAAAATTAATCAACAATAACATCGTTAAGGGGGTCCACTACTAACGTAACATAATTACCGATCTCAACCGATCACCAAAGTTAAGTTAACACAGTCAGAACATGGATGGGTGAACATCTAGGATTACTGTGTTATGTTGTTGTATAGATTGAATTTATACTAACTGTAGTCACTATATAACTTTAGTAGTTGAAAAAGTGACTTAAAAAAAAAATAAAAATTACATACAATAGTTATTGGTCCGAAAATTATAGGTCATATTTACACGCATTATGTATATGTTTGTTTCAAATAATAAACAGTTTTATTTGAAACCCGTCAGATCTTAGTTTTTTTTGTAACATAATGTAATAAGACATAAAAAAAGCTCACATGTGTATAAGAACAATTTTAACTACTCCTTAGGGTTCTGTCATACGAATTTGATATAAACATATAAACATGAAAAGTTCATATATAAAAATGGCTTAAAAGTTAACAAAAAGTTTTTTAAATAGGTTTTATTTTCAAATTTTACTGCGTTTTAGATGATTATATATTTTCACCATAGACTTCAAGCGTAAGACTATTAAAAACCTTCTTTTTTTTATGAATCTTCTCAAAATAATAAACATAAAATTCTTTTTGGTAAAATGTTTGGTAAATTCGAATCAAAATCGTATCAAATTTAATATTATTGAGAAAGTTTAAAGTAGTTACATTATTTTAAACTACTTATTTGAAAAGTACTCGGGATTTTGATAATCATTTTTAATACAATGAATAGAACGTATACAGTGTGTTTCGTTTTATTCTTGATTCAATAATATTTGAAGACCACCCTATATCGGATATTTTTCTGAAACTTCGTGTTAAATCGAAAATATATTAAATTAATTCTCAGCATGACATAAACGAAACTTAATCCTTTCACCATCTGATACACCTCTTCGAGTACTATATTTTGGACGTATAAATAACTAGCTGTTACCCACCCACTTCCCATAGCAGTTTGATCTTTCTTGAAAAGTATTCTTTCGAGACTATTTGTACCCAAATATTCGCAGGTCAAAACACTATTCGTATTAATAATAAGAAATGAAAGTGAATTAAACAAAACAATTACTTGCTGAATTTTTTTATATTTTTTTTTATAGTTATTGCAATTGTATTCATGAAAAATGTCTCCAAATGTTACTGACTCATACTGAAAAATATTTACGCATTCAATCCCCAGTTTTAATCTCTAATTCATTCAACAATTCTACAGAAAAACACTTCTAAATCATGAAACCTGATTATTAAAAATTGAAATTTATTATATTATTTACTTATATGTTTAAATAATCAAGTTAAATTGGTCAAATTCGGGAATGCTGTAACAAAATATTTATTTTATCAGCTCTGAATTCGTTTATAATTACCATAAACAAATATGTTATTAATTGTTATTATAAATATGTTATTAACTGTTATTTTATTATTGTGGCATAGTGTCAATTTCAATATTATGAATATTGATAATTTAGATAATTTTTTGTTTGTTTGCGGACTTTCTAAAAGATCTAAAGAAGTAGAAGAGGAATAACACAAATTTTGTTGCGATTATAGTAGACAAAGCAACAAAAGGGAAAGAGACAAAGAAGCGTAGGTAGGCGATCTTTTGCTTTTCTAGCCGTGTTTAATTGAAATTTACCAAAACCACTGTTTTTTCTCGACTCAATACATTGTACAATCTTTCAATGGGGTAATATAGTAAATTTGCTATAGGTATTTCACATCAAAATATAAAACTAGACTCTAAAATAAATACGTCATAAACAAGTATTTCGATTTTTTTTTTTTTAATCAGGAATTTTGTATGCTTATTTATTTTTAAAGATTTAAAAAAATAATAACTTTAGATAAATACCCTCATTCTAGAGCGTTATCATTGAGTTAAATACCCTCATGTTCAATAGTTACCCTCATTCTAGAGCGTGTATTAGATAAAAAAAAAAACTCCAAAAAGTAGATGTATTAAAGATTTTCTTAGTTTTCGCGTTTTTTTTTTTATTTTTTTGTAAATCTAAAATCAGACTCAACTTGTGATAGTATTTATACTTTTAAAACGTCAAAAATCTCTTCATTTTAGCTACGAGAAAATATTTTTTACTTCAAATTTCTTTCAAAAGATCGAATTCCTAATCTTGATTGATGCATCAATCTTGATAAAAAATTTTTGATAGAAAAATAATCTTTGAAATTATAGGGGAGTATTTATTGGGATCAAATCATTCGTCAAACATTAAAAGTGACTGTTTGAAAAAATAAGTTTATATCAGATTACAGCTCTTGAAAAAACCTTTAAAATGGTGTTTTGTTGAACTTAATAGCTCAAATTAAACTTAAAATTAAAAATCACAAATTAGTACACTTATCAAAAGACGTATATGAAGTAGATTCTTTCATTTTGTCACTCTAGAATAAGTCGAAAATTCTTATAGAACAAAACTTATTTTGAATTATTCAATTATCCACATCTATACTTTTTTTGATATAAAGGTGTTCATCCCCGAGATTAAGCTACCAGGATAAAAGAGACCCTCGGCACATTGATAACTTTGAAGTGGAAGGTACATAGCACCTACAGCCAAAATTTGGTGCTAATCGGTGCTGTTTGAGAGAATATCGAGTTTTTCCTTGCATAGATTGAACTAATAAGGCGCTTATATTCTATTTTATGAACTATTAACTAAAATTTATAAAGTCAAAAAAGTTTTTAACGGAAGCTCTTAATCAATTTTAATAAAATTTATAAAAATTTAAAACTTACTCTATTGTGTGTTGAAACACAAGCACTTAAATATTGACTTGAACGAACTATTCAATAACAGTCAAATTTTTGTAAATAATTATAACATCACCTCGTTCAATTTATAAAAGTTAATTCATATTTAATTTTATCTTAAATTTACTACGAGTCTATGAAACTTTATTTTAATGTGTAACCATTGAACGTTTTATTCACAAAACTATTTCTGTACATAAAAGTTCTATTTCGCATCCCAATCACGAATCAGTTTTCCATTTATTCATATATATTTCAAATATTTGTGTATCGTTTAATGTATATTTAATTTTCTTGTATATTCTTTTCATCAATGTTTTATTTATTTCAATGAATTAAAACATTACTTAAAGTTTCGAAGTTTTCACATAAAATTTCACTGAATTTTTACGTTTACTTTTAGAAAATCTATTTTAATTCGTAGAACAATAATATTCTGTTGCCTGGTTAAATTAATAAAATTAATAAATGGATGTTAAATTAGTAAATTTCATTTTTCACTGCATACATTTACTTTCTTAATCATAACAATACTTTTGTTATGGTAAAATATTTTCGCGCGCCGACGGTTTTAAATATAATTGTAGTTCGTATAAACGAAATACTATGTGAGTTCGTCAGCCAATCTCGGATATATCAACACTATATGGTATGGTGTATTATATCGTCGACAGTTAGCATACTATAGATGGATAAATTTTGAACATATAGCAGCAAATGCTAAACTAAAATTGTTCAGAAAATATATATTAGATACTGCGCATTTAAGGCGTTCGTCCTTTTTATTCAATGTTGAAAATGTTTATTGTTTTTCTTCTTACTATGTTGCGTGCGTATCAAACGCAATAATTTCTATGTAATAATTTAAATTTTCTAAAACAAATTACTTATGTTTTTTTTGTTGTTTTGTTTATTTTTTTTAATGAGTTTACTCATTTGTGTGAATTAAATCTTTTAGCAAGCTGTTGTGTAAAAAGTCTAAATTAGCTTTTTTTTTGTTTATTTAATTCATAAATAAAGAAGTCACAATTATTATGGAGTTAGTTAAATATTTTCTGGTAAAATTTTTAGATGAAATACATTAATTAGTTTATTTAACCATTGCACAGATGTTTTATATTATAAACTTGTTGATTATAAATTAAATTATTTAATTAAACTTATATATTAGTTGTGATTTCGTATCGCATTTTACACATTACTTCACGCTTTATTATATTGTGCAAACGTTAGTTGCATAAATGGCGTATCCAAGTCAAAGAGTCGAAATCCGTTCCAGTAACATTTACTTTAAGAAAAGAAACCTGTCCGCCTGTTACAATGAACAAGGTTTGTTTTTCATAATGAGGTAAAATATATGGGTATACACTCACCTAGAGTCTTCGTTAGCATATTTTGCTAAAGAGGAAACAGCTAAAATAACTAAAATGCTCTGACTGCTAGGACAAGGTTCAAAGTTATCACTAGACAATAAAGTGCAAGTAAAGAAAATTTTTATTTTACCGATGTGAACTAATGGCATTTAACTACAGGGAACTACAAGTAACAGTAATGTAGAAATTCTCCAAATATTTCAATTAAAAGTAATACGAACAATGAGTGCATCTTCGGGGCATGTGCATAATGATGATATTTACAGGAGCCTAAAAGAGCCCAAAGTACGTGAAGAAATTGCGTGTTTCAGAGCCGGATGTTAGTCTCGATTCGAAAGGCATTCAGACACTTAGAAGATACATGTTTTAAGCAATAGTGATAGTGTAAACAGACTAGACAAAATATTCTTGATTGTAAATTTTGATTTATCTAAATAGTTCTTAGTTTAATATTTATAACTTCTAGTTATAGATGAAGTTAATAACATATGCTTTTAGTATTAGATCACCGTCCTAATCCACAAATTCGTCATTTTACAAATTTTAGTTCTTTTAGAAAGTGATATATATTAGGTATAAAAAAAATGTTTATAGTGCACCGATGATTCTATACAGGTATTAAAAGTTAAGCTGTTAGAAAAATCAAAATAATTTACCTTAACAATATTTTTCCACTGATCCGTTTCTTCACGTAATTTTTTAAATAGGATTATTCTCATCACTTTCGTGGGAACCTAACGAACACCAGGTGTAATCCGTTTTAAGAAGCTACCTGAAGTAACGTAGACGAGGAAATATTATAAAAGTGAATAATTTGAATTATTGTTTTAAGATACAAACGTGCTTTTCTGAACAAAGCTTTAAATGTACTTCATGCGACAACTGGCATTTAATATTAAGTTTAATATTAAGGTAAAAATTTTCAAACGAGTGAAAATAGCTTTTGGTTTTTCTAAGTTTGAATTAGTTCAAACAAATAATAGTTTTAAATTATCTATTTTAATTCCTAGGTGTTCCTATTACTATCATATGGTTAAATATTACGTAAAATGTACACTGTATACTGCTGGATATTGTTCCAATGCAATCCCGTGTGCTATAATAATTACATAAAAGCGGTAGATTCAATATTGAAAACTGCATTTTATAAAAAAATGTTAAATTTTTTTTCTAAAATTAAATTATAAAGGAATATTTGTTTTATTTTATTTTTATTTTATTTGCCACGTTAATTATATACTTGTGAACAATAGCGTATTATTATATATATAATTACTAACGTATTATATATATACTTGTGAACAATAAATGGGAAACCATAAAGTTTATAATAATGGAAATTATTATATTTTTAAAACAAACAAAAATTTTCACTACTTTTATTTACATATATCTATTACCCGTGATAAATGGTTTTAAAGTTTTATGTTGTTCGGTTTTATAGACTAAATAAAGCCTACGAAAACTTTTTCAATGATGGATGGGTGAATTTTAAAGAAATGGCTTTAAATCTGGTCCGAATATTGGACTTAGAATCAGGCGATATCCCAAAAAGTACGCTTTCAATCGTTAAATAGATATAATTTTTCAAATCTACAAGACAAACTAATCGTTAATACATAATTTTATCCAGATCGAAGATGAAAATTCACGATTTACTCGATTGTTTATCCCTTTAAGAAAATTACGAAAAAAAAGAACGGAAAAAACGATTGCCTCCGATTTCGATTAAATTATGTTTTATATGGTTGTTGGATCTGTAGATTTCAAAAAATAACATCAATTTTACGATTGAATGTCCAAGATATCGCCGGAAACCCTATCCAGTCATAAATATTCTGATTGTCCAATATTTAACTGGTTGTCCAATGTTTAACTGTGTTACTATTCATTTACGTAGACCCTAATTAATTCAGACCGATTGAAAATTGTGTGTCCAAAGCTTTGTTCATATTAATTAAGTAATTCGCTAAACTAACAAGTAGTTTAATACTAAGTTGTTAACACTTGATCAAAAATCGTTCACATTGATAATTTAATTTTTATATTTTTTATTATATGACTGTGACTGCAACAACAATTAAATGTCAAACAGACTCCTCCATTCGTTTATTGTTATATGTTTGTAATACAAGAGTGGTGGGTAAACTACTTAACTAAACAACTTTACTATACACTTGACTAAAATGTTACATTTCACACACGCCAAGTAACTAAACTACTTGCTACTTGACTAAATTACTTGATCAAAGTGATTAAATGGTGAGTTATCAAGAGTGTGGATAATGTATTTTTTAAAAATTTTTGTATTATCAGGAAATATTTTTATAAAAATGTTCGGATGATTCGAAATAAAACCGTCAAATTGATGTTTACAATGCCTAAATAAATCGAATAATTTTGTAAATAAATTATCTTGTACTGATAAACAGATAAACTAAAAATGTTTTCTAATTATTAAATGTCAGTATTTTTACTTATTTATGGCTTTATTCTACATAAGGCCAACTTTTTTATATAGACTAATTGAAAAATGTTTGCTCTAAATATATAAGCAAAACATAATACGTTATATTGAACAATAGTATTACCACACAGATTCCATTTTCCAAATACATGTAAGTCCAACAACGATAAGAATATGCGAATATACATACACTGAATAGAGAACGTTACACGCTGGATTCGGTGTGTTGGTTCAGACAGTATGGTAAATATAACGTTCTTTATAGTACATTCGTCTGTATCAAAATCGAAAAAAAAAACAAAATAGCAAAAAGAAAAGTTAATATGGGTTAACAAACTGGGGATTTTTTTGTGCATGTGGATAGTTTTTACTCGGCATGTTTAATTGAAATAATTGAAGATAACTTAAACAAGAGCTAATCGTTAGTTTTCGGACCAGCGCACACCGTTAGATTTTATGGTCAGAAAATCAGATGTAACTAACGCATGTATTTTACATACGACCCTGCACACGTATGAATTTAGCATCCCGGTGTTTTTTTATAATAATTTCTTACGATGTTATCTGATGAAGGCCACCTGTTAGTTAAAAATGTTGTTAAAAAATTTTTAATATTTGAAGGTTTATTGGTTTGTTGTGGTCGTTGTACGTATCTAATGATATCCGACGACATTCGCTTGCTTAAGATTTTGGTCTGAAATATGATCAGATTTTTCTTATAAGAGTTTATTGTAGATCTGTCCGATGTTGTGCGTTGATCATCAGAATATTTTAAAGAATATCTTTTTTCTTCGATCTAATATGGCTAGAAATTTGTGTCGTAGGCACATATGGAACTGTATATGACCAATTTTCTCATTCAATATGAACATTAAACAATTTGCTTATAAATTGAAAACACACAATCCCCGTAATTATCTTTTTTCCTTTTAGAATTATCTTGATAACGGGCGGGCATGCGAAAATGGACTGAAAATGATTCACTCATAGAACTTTGTTAGGTCCTTCAATAAACTTTATCCTCAAATTATTTCATTTATTACGGCCTTACAAAAATTACAAATATGTCTTATAATTTTTCAACTTTTAATGTGAAAGCGATTGTACTATTTATTATTATACGATATGTCTATTGTGTTCAAACTTGTAAACAAATATCACATAAATTAGTTGTTAAATATCTACATAACATAATAAATGTTTTCATGAAAATTATTTTCTAGGAAATTAAAATTCATTTTAAATATTATTTTAGAAATTTTCACTTGAATATCTGTATTGTTTGTTTCTCTGAGTCTACGCTTGCTGTAATTAGAATAATTTCTGACAGGTATAATGTTTGAACAAGAGCGAACAAAATTCATTGAAATACAAGAAAAATAAATGCAGTATGTTGAATGCAAGAGTAATTGGCTTTTCTTTCTATTCTAATACATTATAAGGTAGATTGTAATATAAAATAAATATACAAGGCGAGGATGGAATAAGGTGGGGTATCACGATAAAATGTGGTACCAGCTCTGCAGGCAAACTGACCAAGTGCTATAGGTTGCAATCATGAGTCTAATTATTAAAGGGTAGTTGCACAATAACTGTATTTGGCATATTTCACATCAAATAGTGAAAGTATACTCAGTACAATATCAAAACTTGAAAATTTAATTAAAAGATGCTTAACAAACAAAGAAATTATAAAATTATAAAACAAAGATTATATATCCATCTCATTCTTGAATTGCCATAAATCATTTATTCCTTGTTTAATTAGGAATTTTGAATGCCAATATCTTACTTATTTTGAAGGATTTTTAAAAAATAATTTCAGATCCATGTTCGTGAAGTGAAGAAGCTTTAATTGAAGTTATAAAAAATTTGATGATACTTCTCTATTATTTAATATTGAAACAAAAGAGAATCTCTCAGTTCCTTGTTTAAACTCGTTAGAACAACGTAACAGGTTGTGTTTTTTTTTTTGGAAAATAATTTCTGAAAATTGTCTGATGTCTGCAAAAGGGACACTATGTTTTTTTCTTTTTTATTTCCAATTTTTCTAGGTTTGTGTAAATTACGCAAGAAGCTATCATCGTGAATCAAAGAATGATGACTCAGGCATCCTGCGCATATTTCCTATATAAATAGGACAGGTATCCCATCAAAAAAACCTTGCTCAATTAAAAACCTCTTCTTCCACAGGGTAAGATAGTTAAAAAAAATTGCAAAAATTGCTATCAACTCCTTTTTATTTACAATAATGGCTACTACTTTATTTGCCCTCAGACGAAACGAGCTAAAATTTACTTGAACGAGCTATAATTCGGATAAAATAATGTCTTAACATAAATTAAAAGTGTTATTCAGCTTTTTTCCAAATAAGCATAATTTTTTTACGTGATTTTGTATTTTTTAAAATTAAAAATGACGATTTTTAAGATTTTTTTTGTTTTAAATTTGTTACTTTATCGATGTCAATGGATTTTTATGTTGCAATGTTCTGACCTGAGATTGAATACCACCACAGTTTTGTGACTTTATTATAAAATCCAATACCGATAAAATACAGCATAAGGAATGTAATTGCAAGTATTTTCCATTAAAAAATCCACTGGTGTCCAGACAAATATGAAGTAAAACAGACCCCTAAAACAGTATTGGTTTTGTGTGTTGAAAGGCATTTAAACATTTTATTAAGTGCCGATCAATATAACAAATATATCTGTGCTAATCGAAACAATCAGTTTCGTACAGCAAAGTAAAACTAAGAAATATTATTACTATATTTATATACATCTATATGTTTTGGAATTGGATTCGATTGATGGTATAAATCAATGTATTTGACATGGTTTTTAACACTGTTAACGAAGAACAACATTTTGGTAATAAAAACATGCAATAAAATAAAAACATTACATATATGAGAGCCACTATAAATATACTGTAGTATAGCATTTTTAAGCCAGTTTTTTTTCCAAAGATGTGTTCTACAAGTTGATAGAGCTTTGCGGCTTTCCGCTAATGACACACAAATACAATTCATTTTCATAAGTTTATTAAACATAATAATTTCGAATTATAATTATTATTGTTCGATTTGATAGACAGTGAAATATTCTCGGACACAAAATAAAAAGTAAAAACAGAAAATTTAAGAAAACTACAAAATCATACTGCTTTTTACAAAATAAATTTTATATTTTTACAAAAAAATTTTACTTCTTTTTGTATGCGTTATACAAAAATACATTAGTAAGAATTGTATACGAGTTATACAGAAACCAACTACTATAAACATAGCGCTCAGTCCAAAAGCATAACAAACAAACGGGTGGAGCGAAAGAAGAGCACACATCCAACACACAACTGGACATAAGAGTCAGTAGCATAATAAGTATAACGCAGATATAACAAATTTACGACTCTGCATAATTTCCGACATGCACCTTATTATGATTTCAATGAAATGAAGTGTTTTATGAGTTAACTAATATAATTGTTTTATAAGTTCTTTATAATTTATACCTTTAATAATATCTACAATGATAACACTTTTAAAAATTAATTAAAAAAATTTTAAATAAAAGAGAATACACATGACGAAGCAAAACCAAGACCATGACTGTATAAGCAATAGCAAGATCTAGTACAAGACTCAAAGTATTTGAGCAAGACCAAGACTGAGTACGCAAGACCTAGGCCAAGGCCAAGGCTAGAACAGTCTTGGTTTTGCTTTGTTCATCACTACATTCTGCCAAATTTGTGTTATGCACAATTTTTGTAATTCTTCATCACCAAATCAGTAAGGCTGTAAACGGCTGAAAAATTACTACCTCGGAAATTAATATAATATTTAGCTTGTGATATTATAATTGAAGGTAGTTTTAGATAATGAATTTATTGACTAAAATAAAATACAATCATAGTCGTTTTTGTGATTCTGTAAAAAAACCTTCAAAATCGCTAAAATTTTTATTGACGTTTTTAAGTTTTAAAATTTTTATTGACGTTTTTAAGAGCAAATTAAGTGTAAAAACATTAAGAATAACACTTATTTTACGATTGGATGGAAAATTTTCGAGATTTTAAATTTTTACCTCAGAATCGGGTTACAGGCCATATATCAAAAACTACGCTTCGAATCGTTGAATAAATTTTATTTTTGAAATCTACAGATTAATCTACAGACGATACAAATTATTCCTCGATTTACGCGATTTTTTCAAAGCATGTCCCCACCGTTTAATAAAATTACAAAAAATCGAGAAAAAATTATTTTCACCGATTACGATAAAATGATTACAACTAAAGTCGTCAGATTAGTAAAATGTACACTTTTCAGCACGTAATCCACCTACCATATCTAAATCTGATCGGCATCTAATGGCATCGTTTAGAGAGCATTTGGTGAAGGTTAATGTTAATCCCCTTATATAAATTTAATACGCTCGAGTAAATCCAAAGATCTCCGCTTGGGTTCCCTTACCCAAACGCATATCACAAATATTATTTATTATACGGTCTTTAAAACATTACCGAATATCTAAACGCTCGATCTGCTTCTAAAGCCTAGTTCATAGTTTTTCATTAAAAAAGCTCGACTATGTATTACACATACATATAAAAGTTAATGTACATTTGTGTATCCTTAGTTCTTAACCCATAGCCCCTGTTTTAATTCGGTATGTAGGTGTTACAAAAGAGGTGGATACATTTCTAGAAAAAAAATGCCAATCTATCATGTATGAATAGGACACTGATATAAGAGGTTATGAAGGTCACGAATTCGTCTAAACAAATAACAGTACAAATTCGAAATAAATGAATAAAACTTTAAAACGATCTTGGAATGGATATTTGAGTATTTTCACTCAAATATACTTTATGTAAAGCGTCCAATACCAAAAATGATTGATTGTATTTAAAAAAAAAAAAAAAGTTTTTTATTTATTACGAATTTAATTACGAAATATTAGTCCACAAGAATACCTAAGCAGAATTTGAAAATACTAAAATATCCAAAGGATTATGTAATGAGCGTGCTTCTAACAAGATGATGACTTAAATTACGTATAATAAAAATTGTATTTTTAGAATTTTCAATAACTCAAAAAATACTTGTCCAAATGTTATGAAATTTGGTATGCATAATATTGACAGGAAAACGGGAAAAGTCAAAGAGTTTTTCTCGAAAAAACATTTCTAAACATAAAATCGAAAGTTTATCACAGAAGTTTTTTACGAAAAAAACTTTTCGACAAGCCCCCCATTTTCATGTCAATATTGAGCATGCCACATTTAGTTTAGAGATATTTTACAAATGTACGTTCAGTTTAATCCTGATTGAAGTGGAAAATGGGTCAAATTAAATATTTGATTGTAGCCAGACAAAAAACATTTTATTTGCCTGAAATTATTTGGTAGATGGTAATTTCGAAGGATAGTGGTCTCTATTTTTACAGTAAATCAACGTTTGTCTATATGTAAATATATTCCTCGAAAGTGGTCGTAATTTGTTACTGATTGTTGTAAATATTTGTAAAATTGGTAGTAGTATAAATCTCAAGAGCAACTCAAGATAGGTTGATTTATCCGACAATTTCTTATATATGTCTTCATCACCACCTATTGTTTGTGTACACACTTTTTTGCTTGATTTAATAATAAACTTAAAAATTTTACTCAAGAGAATGAAATATCTATCAAGAAGTATACTGTAGAGTTACAAATGTATATATCCATGATAAAATATGAATATCATAATGTCAAATAAAATGCCAAATTTGTATTTTTTAAACAAATTAATCGATTCATTTTAATAAAAATTCTGTTTTCCTTAATAAAGAGTTATTATTAAATGAGGAAATTTCTATTGAAAGCATCTATTCGCTCAATTACTTTTTTTTGGTTGAGGTATAAAAATTGTTTAAAATTCAAATAATTAAATTATAAAATATATGATAATCTTGATTAATTTAATAGAAAAACTAGATTCTCATTTAAGAATTAAAATTTTCTATACATCCCAGCTATGAGAAGTACTAATTTGTCTATGTATTAAAATAACTTGGTATATTATTTCTATCCTACGGGATATGTTTTGTTTTTTTTATCAAGAAAAGTTAAGTGTTTACATTCAATTGGAATAAATAAAAACAAATACTGTTGTCAAAAATATTTATAACCATAAGGGACCAATCGAAAGTGTGGTTTAGTTTCGAATTTTCATCACAAAATCATATAAACGATATGCGTAAATGCGCAGTATATGAACTCGAATGTTGAATTTGTTCAGTATATTCAAATGCTTTTTATAAAATCACAATAACAAAAGTATACCAATAATCGAAAAGTGGTAAGTTACTCATCAGTGTAGCAAAAATTTTTTTTCTGGGCATCAAATACTGTATATCTTGTTATTTTAAAATTGCGTACTGTTAACAGTAAGTTTGACAAAGATAGAAAATATTTGCTTTTCTATCGGAAACAAAAATAAATCGTAATTTAAAATGAAAATGTCTATTCAATCGATCAATGCGAAAGCTTAAACAGACCTTGTATTACTTTATGATATTGGTAAAGGTATAATTTTGTTTTGATACACAATGATGTATTAAAAATTGTTATTATTACTTGAGTGAAGCAGAAACAAAAAAATTAGACACATTAAATAATTGAGAACAAAGCAAATAGTGTTTATAACTAAAAGCACAAATTGTTTAAATATTTGGCAAGTATACCAAGTACATCATTCCCTATATAAAATCTATTTGTATAAAAACTTACAACTGTTTTTTATTTATATAATTTATGTATTATATAAATTTGAGTATTTTATGTCTAGTTCCATGAAAATTATTATCTGAGATATAATTTTGATTGTTATGTTTTCGTTTAAAGTATTCCTTTAATACTGTTTCGTAAAGCCGCTATCACAATAATAATCTCATTGAATTGTTTTTGAAGTTATGTTTATTATAATCTTCAATTTTTAAGCTTACTGATCCTGTTGCGTGTTTATAATTTTAGATTTTTCTATCTACTTTCATGAACATGCTTGACAAATAATCCTTTCTAGATCTTTTTTATGGACTCAGTTTTGAAAGAGCCAACAGTGAAAATTTTTGCGATGACACTGGGAATCGATATCACAGCTTCGATTAACTGCGTGGCTTTTTTCATGTACTATCAAAAAGTTCAGAAGTATTGGGATTTTGAGATATCGCACATAATCCGATTCAAAGCTTGATTTTTCGAGGGCATTTCAATCACCGACCAGTCTAAGTTAGAAATAACCAGTCTGTCTACACATGTTCGTCGCGTGGCAGTTCAGTCTTTGTGCTATCCTTGTTTGTTCAATGTATTGTGAATTCCCCACTTGAACACAACAAAAATTGCCGCCTACCAAATTGTGAAAATATCGTTGAAGAGGAATTTAAAAATGACGTAACTGTGACTGAAGCTGCACTGAATCAATAGCACTGCACTGTGAGGAACAAATTTGCACTCTATTAAATTTGATGAATATTATTTCTGACTGAGACGGAACTGTTGCGCGACTTATATGTGTGAATATACCATTAACGAGGACTATTTACCCAGAAAAATATGGTTTTTATTATTTTAATCAAACTTATAATAATAAAAACTAGCTGGTACAAACAACATACTTCAACTTAACTTATTGGCCTGTCCATAAAACAATTTAAGTCTATGAAGTGCTCTTAGCTCTTATTTTAATCAGTAATTGATATCTTTCTTAGCATGAGTCATTCGTTATTTTTGGAACTCCGCAAAATTAAATTTAACATTTATTCAAAATTATAAACTAAATTAAAAGGAAAACTATGCCAAGCATATTAATATAAACATTTAAATTTCGAAACAAAAAAAAATTGTACACACAGAAAACGATACTTTTTGTCTACAAATTAAATGTATCGAAGCAATAAATTTGAATCAATTGAAGCATTTAAGCGTGCGTTAACATCAAATTCATATATGTAAATAGATATATTTTCTCAAATTTAATAAGAATTTATGTTCTCTTTGTGTGACATATTTGGATTTGACATATTCGTTACCTCCATGTGTATAAAATTCCTTCGACAGAGGAATTTTCTAATGACACGCATTATTCATTGTTCATTGCATTGCTTAAAACCTTTTAAGCTAGTCCATAATTGACCATGGGCGCAGTTACTTTTTTCGGGATGATAAGCAGGAAGCTAAAATTTTATATTGATCTTAAATATGATTAATACCCACTCTTCCAGGTTAAATGATGAAAAGCGGACAGTTTTCTTCTCCCGCAAGCTTCAAATCGACAAAAACAATTTTTTTTATTGCAATGGAACAGCATTTTAAATTATTTTGTGTGATATTTGCTAAAACTCGGTATCCATCGAATAACACTCTAAAAATTACTATTTTCAGATTGTCGAATAACGGCGGAAAATGGACATTATATTTTGATAAACTTAGGATAAAATGGTTTTTGAAATTTTAAAATTGAATGATCTTTCCATTACAATAATGAAAAATAGAATAATACTCGCCAATTTGAAACTTGTGATCGAAACTCCGAAAAAGACGATGGTTCAATTTCCAAGGATGTTCGTCACATGTCAATTGTTTTGTAATAATTTTTTTTGAATTACCAATTTCTTAGACATAATTTTTAGAGACACATTAAAAAACATTTTAAATTTTATAATTATGCTATCCATGTGTTTAGTTTAATTGCATTCGAACAAACACTTAAACTCACAATTAATGTCTTTTGTACACAGCGACGGATCTAGGGGCCAGGGAACTGTATCGGACGTGAGCTAGAAGGGACGTCATTGGTTGGAAGCATTATGTGTTAAGTATCTTGTTATATGTAAGCGGGGGAGGGCCTTGGAGGCCACTTTTAACCCGGGCAACAGAGTAGCTATCCGTCTCTGTAAGTACGTCACCAAAATTTCGACGGGCATGTGGAACTCCTATTCTAATATGAACTCCTATTCCAAAATTTTGATTGTGGATTCAATATGTTTAAGCGTTATAAACTTCAGTCTAAATTTAATATACTCTGGTATATTGTATATATGTCGAGTATAAAATTTTAAATTACCCATTAATTACTATATACAAAATGTGTCTTCAGTCTGAATATGAAGGGTTTGCGGTGTTAAATCTGGATGCACTGCTTTTTTTTAATGGATTTTTACTAAATTGTAAAAAAGTTGCAATAGATATTAAAAATGACTTCGTCACATGTCAGTGAACAATTTATCATCACTATGGCACAGTATATGCAACCGTATTCACACATATGTCAGTCATATCAACCTAAATGTTCTTAACAATTTCATGTATGTGAAGAGAATGATGTTTATCACAATTGTTATTAATTCATCATCGAATAATTTATCGATAAATTCGAAAACAATATAAAATGGTTGGATATTTTGGGGATATGCTAAGGAGATTGTCTAGATTTAGAATTTGCAATTTTATATAGGAGACTGAATATTTATATCGTTTAAAAATTGTATTAAATTATATTATAGATAAATATACAGTGTGGTTTTAATATGGTTACCCTAATGTTCTTTTTCAGTACTAAAATTGTGCGCATCGTGGGTTCTGAAGAGCTGAAAATTGTATATTGTGCAGCCGAAATTAAATATTCAAATAAAGAATGTAAGATTCATTTTAGGCCGACACTCGATAAAACCAAAAATTTGCTACAATTTTTTGGGTTAAGAAATGGATTTCCCCCAAGTTTTGCTGAACGGAAATTAAAATTTATCGTAATTACATCGGAATAATTATGAAATATGGCATTGTCAACACTAAAATTTTAATTCGGAGATTTATATTATTAAATTTGTGCAATATTCATTATTAATGTAAATCCAAAATAAACATAAAACTACAGCCAAACAAATTTGTTCTTTTTTAATTGATATTATAGTTGTGAGTCGAGCCATTATTCGGTATTATACTCGAAAAGCAAGCCATTCTTTCAAACAGAGGGAGCTATATATATCCAGGGCACTTTCGGTAGTCACAAATAATGTATGCAAGTTGACAAAAGTTAAAATTTATATAAAAATATTCTTAAATATTCAAAATTTGAATCATAAAAGCGCATGATTAATTTAATAACTCAAAATTAAAATTTGGTAGTTTTATTTTTGTAGCACGTGAATTCAACACTAGACTGCCATAGTGTGACGTCATTTTGGTAAAAATTTTAACTGTCTTTGTCAGTTACACTCTCAGCTGTAGTTATCTGAATTAGTTAAAAACTTTTGAAAAGCTTTGGTTATATTTTGTTCTCAATGTTTATATCAGTCTAATTAATATTACATACCGATATTACGTCACCAAAATAGTCTCGTTTTTACAGGAATAAAAAGCGTTTAAAATGTAATTTTGTGGCAAGAAATAGTATTTATTTCCGAAAAATAATATTTGTGTCTTGTGACTTTTTATTCAGCAATCAATATTTTGAAGTACTTTTAATAAACATGTTAAAGTACCCAATTCTCAAGATCGAATTATAAATATATACAGGATTTGAGTAAATTGACAGGAATAGAAACTAAAAGATAAAATTTCAAGAAATAAGTAAAGCAAACAAGATGCATTCATTAATTAAGCTTATTTCCTGAGCACCTAAATCGAATGCATGATAAGATCCACCAATCTTTTTCATTACCTTTTTCGCTGTTCGGATTATTCAAGTTGAAAAATAGAATAAAGCTCTTTCATAAAATGAATAACGTACTTACGTCTTTAAATATTTTAGATAATTTTTACCGTAGCTGTAGTATAAAAAAGAAAAATAATGCAAAATTTACATTTACCAGCTTAACCTATTATTTTCAAATGCTTATTCAAATAAACTCAAAACTTAATTATCTGCTTATAGAATTTTTTTTTATTACGAGCCCAATAGTATAGCTTTAACAAAATTCTACCCACTGTTGTCGTAACGTAAAGCGTAGAATAAATATGATACTCGTGAATACTCCATTAATCAAATGTACTAAATATCTATAACAAAAAGCTCTTAAAAATATACCATTGAATATGTAAAGAAAATGAATACTTGGAAAAAAAACACCAAGTGGACGAAATTGATAAGTGTAATGATAAATATATAACAATCTGTCATGAAAAAAAGTAACAAACACTATAGTCCAGTGTATGCACGGAAAAAACACAAACTGACTTGGTAATTCTACCAAACAGCACTGATTAGTACCAAAATTTGGATCAAGATTCTACTTACCCTCTACTTACCCTAAGGTTCTACTTACCCAGATTTCAAATGAGTGTTGGGTAAGATTTTACTGAAAGTCAAGTTATCAGCGTTGTTATAAACGTGTTTTTGAGAGTGTAATAATTTGTAATTGAGTATTTTTATTATAAGCTGCCTTATTTTTGAGCTCTCAATTTCAACAAAAAACCATTTTGCAGAGTTTTTGAAGAGCTATAATCTAATGTAAACGATTTTTTAATGGTCTTTTTTTAAAGGTTTTAGATGAAAACTTTACCTATTCTGAACATATGCAAACTTGAAGCGGTAATATCTTACTCAACTTTTATTGTAAAGATAAAAGAAAAAACAAAATCTTAAAAAATAAATATCTACAATTTTTAACTTTCAAAATTTTGCGTCTATTTCATAGTTATTGAGTTATAGGCATTTTATTGTAAACTTGCTAAAAAGCTCTCTTCACTTTCAGCTCCATTTTCCAAACTCAGCATTTGAATCCGACCAAACTTATAGTACATAAATAGTAAATTGATAAGGTAAAAAGTGATATGGATCATTATCAATTGGAGGAAGGATAATTAGGGAGTGATTTTCATATTTTTTGCAGCGAAAAATAGGGACCAATTTTAAAAAATAGGGACCAAGTCTTAACGAAAAAGCACCAGCCTTTCACAAGCTATTACTCTGCAAGTATTGGTTCTAGCAATATATTAAACACACTATTTTTTTCTTTTTTTATAAACTACATTTTTATTCCGAATGAGTTTTATCATTCAAAACTTACTTTCAGAGTTATTCATGAAAAACCATCTGAAAACGTGGTATTTTTTTAAAGTTGATGTGTTCATTCCCGAATAAGTTTAATAGCCATTGATCTGTAAAAACTTGGATGAGAAGGGATGGCGTCCACGACCAAGTCAAAGGCAACCCTCAGCACATCTACAACTTTGAAGTAGAAGGTAAATAAAGCATGCAGCAAAATTGTGGTGATAGTCAGTCCTGTTTGGTAGAATTCAGTGCAAAGACTGGACTACTAACAAGCACAATGAATAAATACCCTGTCTACAATCAGCATAGTGTAGTAAATGGAGCTAAAAAATTGTACTCAATTCAAAAATGAACAACGTTATACTACCCATATAAAACATATGCCATTTACAGGTACTCGATTACGGAGATTAGGATATAATTTTTCTCGACGTAGATAATAATTATTTATTGATTAAAAGCTGTGACTATTTGAGCGAAACACTTTTTGGATATAGCGGCTTATGATCGAAATACAGTCAAAATTTACAATTTTTAAATATTTTATTCTTGTCTTCGGTAGGAGAATATTTCTTATTAATTTTAACAGTTAAATTCTGTTTGTGCCTTGATTAAATTATGCCATTTCATGTTAATATATTGTGTATATGCGTAAAAACTGATTATGTTAAAATATGAGTTTCAACGTTTTTACTGTTTTATTTTTACTACTCTAAAGTTTTGATGCCGATTAGAAGATTAAAACTTAGAGAACCTTTTTTTTTCACATTATAATTGAGAAACGCATTAAGGAAGTACGAGCACCAAGGCAACTTTTGATAAAAGGCTTGATTTTTTTTTAATACAAAGTTTTAATATGTCTAAACAAATTCCAAAAATTTGAAGGAGATTGCCCGATCATTTAAATAAATAATTAACTTTAAAGTTGAGCAATTTAACATTGGTCTTATGGGGTAACCTTCAAACATTGATACATTTCTGTATTTTTCTCGTAAAACTGTCGGTGAATATTTTTAAAAAACTTATGGATGAAAGTAAATATATTAGTGATAAATTTAATTAAAAAACATTTACACTTGCCCGACTAATTAAAGTGTATTAATTAAAAGAAAAATAAATGCCGCCACTAGCCAATGTTAAATGTATATCTATATATTGAAAAAAAATCATATGGTTACTGCGTTCCCCTTACCGCGCTAGAGTCGATACCTATCCCCACCCCGCCTGGCGTTCGTACTTCCTTAACGATTGAGAAAATTTTGATTTAAATCATACCCGGTTTAAACCTATTGAATTCATGTCACTATTATATTTTTTTACTTTTATACGTTCAAAAAAAAAAATTACATTTACATATAGTCAAATCCAAATAAAAAATTAATTTTGTTTATCTAAAACATTCTTTTGAAACCCAAAAATTATAAAATACACGTTAAAAATCGTGTGTTTTTTAAATTTTAAATAAACAAGAAATCGGTGTGGGTTTTTTTTGAGTTGACTGTATGTTCCAAAAATATTATCTTTTCTGACAATAATATTATTTATATAATAAAAAACAATAACAGAAACTAGCTAACTTTAAGAAAAAATATTTCTAGTTTCTGCTTTATTTGTTCTTCTAACAAATTTATTGGAAGATCGAAAACATGCAGCTCCTTCTATGAAAATACAAAAAAATTAAATAGAACACCGAAACACACAAATGGTTTGTATATTAGATACAACGTACTCGAAATACATTCTTTCGAGAAAGTAGAAAAATCAATATTTGGTATATCAAACGTACCATCTATTGTAAAACTTACATACCTATATTACGATAAAATAAAACACCCGCATAGAGTAAAGTTCGGTTGTATTTAAAAGAATCTGACTTTTGTGGCTGTGTTTTAAAATAAGGCTCATAAATACCATCTGTAATGAAAATTTCTTAGTTTTGGAACTGTACCATCTATCGAACAATTGTTGTATATTTTTATTGGGTTTATTCACAGGGAAAGACTGTAAAGTATTAACTGCTGAGAACCATAGAATAAGGTTAAAAAAAACCACCAATAAGTTACATTTATATCACCTGTAGCGAAAATTAGGTAATACTGTAATTATATATCGTTTATAACAGAAGCTTAAAATTCAATTAGTTTAATAATTATTGAAAAAACAATTTTATAAAAGCATTCAATTTATTAATTATAATAAAATTTATATTTTAATTCGTTTTCAAATGTTTTATTTATTTTTTATTCAATAATGTTATACAGATTGTTTAAGGACATTATTTTCGCAATAAAATGAAATTATGATGAACTTTTTAAACAATATTATAAAACCGTAGTTGGATAATTGTAGTATGTATTAGTCAACGGAGGATTTAGTTCAATCGAAATTTAGTATGATAATGCAAGTTTTCAGAATCTGATTTGCGTGTTTCTCACGACTTAGGCGCGAATCGAAAGTGCCACCACTTTATATACATCATTCAGTCCGTTTAGCCTTTAGCCTACGAAGTATATGGCCTGATGGGAAATTCAGAGCTCGTTATAATAGAAGTAGTGCAGAGAATGCATATAAATTCCAGGTAGGCATTTTTTACCGAACCTTTTGTTTTTTGTAGTCCTTTATTTATTTATCGATGGTGGGAATTGAAGTGGTTTTAATACTACGAACATCACTTTATCTAATTTCAGATAAAAACAGTTTTTAGTTTCGTACTTTTAAAAGCATATTTCCGTAGAGTTGGTTTAGTTCTTTTGTTTTTTTAATTTAATGTGAAAATTATTAATTAGAAGTCAAATAGTCAACAGTCAGTGATTTCTAATGAGTCGTATGTTTTATATTTTCTGCTTCATACTTAGTGAAGAACTCTCATTTCAAAGTTCATTGACCTGAACGAACAATTATCACAAAGAAATGTTTCTCAAAATTTTCTTACAATTAAACTTCTATGTCATCGACTAAAATACAATACAAACAAACCGAGAGAATTTTCTTATCAGCAACCCTAAATACACAAAGACGAGTGAAAACAAACGATACAAAAAAAAACCACCACCGAGATTTTCGATTACATTACTAGACGCTAGTATAGATATACTCTCACATACCAATACATGGAAAACACACACTAGTTACACACGGATAGTATTTTCTAGTCGAGAGAATAATGAATTGCGTGCGCATACGAAACACTGTGTAGCTTCAACATAGACAATCCGGAGCTGCAGGTTCATCGTCGTCGCGATGTTCTTCCGTCGTGACGCCCGTCAACGACAGTGAGTTAGTTTTGTACCTTTGTTGATAGTGTGTATCAATAACAAAAACCATACATGTGTAAATAAGAAGCCAAAAAAAAGCACTCAACAACTTCCGGTCAAAGACAAAAGAACCGATAACTATTTAAAAAAAGTTTATTTAAATCGAAAAAATATTTGTTATTTGTAAAAAAAAATGTTAAATATTTATTTTTTAACAACTTAAGTGAATCTGTTTTCTTTTTTGAGCCTTTCTAAACTAAAAAGTTAGTGTTTAAATTGTTAATTTACTATGTTTACAAAACAGACCGAGTAATGTTCGAAAAAAGTTTTAAATTTCGAGTACCTCAAGAACAATGCATGAAGATATTACGAGAATTTCAGGTATATTGTAATTTAAGAATTGTTGCAAGTGTATTTAATATTTTATCCGAGAGAATATGAGCTAGTAGTGTACTGCATGCGGGGGTGTACGACGTTCAAGTGGTGGATGCTGTAAAACAATTAGTATATGGTCGATTTTTTTAGTTATAATAAAGCTCTTATAATAAAAAAAAAAGTTTTTATTCTAGTTTCTTTATACCAATTTGTGAGATGATGAATGAATGTTGGAGCGAGGTTGAGTTTTTGCGTTTTAGTACAGACAGTCGCAATTTATTATTGAGTTCATTCACATCTTTAGGAAATGCGCAAATACAACGACATCGCAGCGTAATAAAATTGGTACAAAGGATATATTTGCAATGTGGCTTATAAAATTTTTTTTACAAAATTTGCATACTTCTAATATTCTGTTCATTTTATCTCTTAAATTATTTTTATTTTTAGAGAGTAATTGTGACAATAATTCGATTCATTTGAGACTTTGCAATTGGAAATCGCTCAGCTATACAACAAAATACGTTTATATATAACCTCCTTTGTTCTCAAAATAGGCAGTAGATTCGGACAATTACTTCTTTATTTCAGCTAAATTACTTGAAATTCGTTTTCCCCATTAAACGAAATACTTGTTTTTTCATTATAATCCAATTTTTTTCACAAAAACGCAATTTGACATAATTTAATTTTTAAAATCAAATCCAATTTTTATGCTTATGCTTAAAGAGCTCTTGCGGCATGAAGTATTTAGTACTTCCGCAACCCAAGAAGATTTACGTAACAGGCAGTTATAGTACGATAAGTATTTATGTTATGTTTATAAGCTGCGTATACAAAATATATCAGGGTATATTAAATTTTGTCTTAAGTTTGTAACGCTAGAATCACCTAATTTTTTTATTTTTGTATATATGTCCGTCACCAACAAACTAAAATTGTCTACTAATAACAAACAACTTTGGTAAGAAAATTTTTTTCAATATCTGTTTATATTCGTCCCAATTCATTTTTAAATAAAGCAAATTAACATTAACAATTTTATACATGATAATAATTTTAAATATCCTGATACTGTTATATGCCAGGTATATAAATAATTAAGACTATTAGTTGTTATCTTCTTTTGTTAAATTAGTAGTTTTGTAGTAATTATAAAACGTTGTATCTCTTTTTAAGACTTTCCGTAATTATAATTAAACCACTAGATAATAATTTATAATACAACTTAGCTATAAGACATATTGCAAATATGTATATGAAACCACAAAAATTAATTTGAATAGCTATGATAAATAAGCTGATTGAAAATCAGTGATGAGCTTTTTAAATAGAGAGCTTCTTAAGCTTAAAAAAATTCATCCAAGATTATTGAAAATCTTTCGATTGCCAAATTTCTTTTAAAATTGTTAAAACAAATATTCGAATTCTTCAAGTAGTCTCAACAAATACATAATGCGAAATATAATATGACAATTCCTATATTTTCTTTTGCTTGGAAATTATTTTCTAACTTAAATGACACTCAGTGTATTCTGTACACAGAATATAAATTATCTTTGACGATTTGTTAAGTTATTCACAGAATAACAAAAAATCACAATAAACTTACTATTATTTCCGTTATTGGACGTTTATAATATCCTTTTGTAATATAAAAAATTATTGATAATCGTGGAAGAATGGGGGTTAGTACAAAGAATTAAGTTATAGGATATTTGCTTAAAATCTAGTACTCACGAAAATAAATGTCAATTCTTTATGTGAAGATTTCTCAAATCCATAATACAAACTGCCGATTTTAACTTAATGGTGGTCGTAGGAATAAAATGATGGGGCCTAATTAAAATTACAATTTTTTGAGGATTCACTTTTCAGGATAAGTCTACTTTTCTATTTGGTAACGAGTATAAATTTTTTCTCTATTTTTTGTTTCTAAGAACCTTTATTTTATTTTAGGAAATTCGGAGGAGGCCTTTTCTTGGTGGGGTCCCGAGTCTAATCTGCCTACCCCACACAGAGCTGATAATAAACTTTTGAATAACTAGACAAAGAGAAAAAATAGGTCCCAACAGGACCTATTTAAAAATAGGACCTACATAAAAGATTTGTCGAATTTTGCCAGTTATTATCTAACCAATTGATTATATAAAAGCTATTTAAAATTAAATGCCTTTGTACTTTTCATTAGCACTAATTACAATTTATTTTGTTTCTAAGAACCTTAATTTTATTTTAGCAAATTCAGTGAATGCCTTTTCTTAGTGGGGTCCCGTGTCCTCTCTGCCTTCCCTAGAACACGGTGCTGATTATAAACTTCTGAATAACTAGGCAAAGAAAAAAAAAGGACGTATGCAAAAATAGGACCTACATAGACTATAGACATCAAAATCATAGAATTTTCAACAGGTCCTATATGTGTTTTTAGTAATACATATATTATTGTTTCTGTCAAATACATAAATTATTAAAGACCACTTGAATTGTTTCGAATGATCGATAAAGGTAATTTGACCGCAAGATCTTGGAGTAAATTATTGAATATTGAAATAATTTAATTGCAAGCTTGAAATGTATATACACTGATGTATAACGGGAGTCACATTAAAGTATAACTTTCCAAATTAACAGTAGTAGAAATCCAGAATAACAGTTGTTTTTTAAATATTATATATTTTTTTTAATAACAAAAATATTAATGATTGCGTGCAAAATGATGTGATCTTGAAATTATGAAAAGTCATGTATAAACTTTATTTTTAAACTTTTCTAACTTTTTACTTTTTTTTACTACTATTAAAAGAATGTATTGTAATTACTTTCTTTTTTTGCTATTAATACTATTTGCTGTCAATACTTCGACATGGAGCTATCACCGTCGTGTTTTCATGTTTTGAGGTCCGCTAAAAACAAGTTGATTTCAGATATTTGCCTGTGAGTTTGTGTTCGTGTATGTGACATTGTGACACCGAACGCTTAATCCAAAGATCCTAAATTTGGTATTCCGTCTCCATATTTACTCTAGTTGTGCCACGAAGTTTTTTGGCTAAAAATGTTCTGTGATGCGCCGCAGCAGATTTTGTTGTTGTTATATTCTACCTAGGCAGTTTAAAGTAAAATATTTTTGGTAAGTCGAATATATTGAATAAAAATTTCTGGGATCGATTTTCAAAAATACAATCCTATTTATTATTATTTGATGATCAAATTTTCACTGGTTGTGTCTTTTGATATAATTGAAAATCTTTTGATTTCTATACTTCTTACAGAATTGTTAAAACAAATCTAAGAATTCTTCAAGTTCTCTCGAAAATCGATAAACAATGCAAAATATAACATGACGATTTTTATATTTTCTTTTGCTTGAAAATTATTTTCTAACTTAAGTGACACTCTGTATATTTTGTACATAGAATATAATTATCTTTGTAATATTTATCCAAGAATATAATTATCTTTGTAATGATTTATACATAACCTTGATTTTGTCTCATTCTGTAATAGGGTAGTTGACTGGTACTGAATTTGCTATTTTACATATCAAAACACGATACTCATCCTTTAAAAACTCGAAAATTAAATAAAATTTGATTCAAAAGCTCTTTAAGATGCTTTTCATATTTTTTTTATGAAAAACACAGTTTAAGATGTAATCACAATAAAGATTTATGCAAATAACTTTATTTATTTATGCTTCCCTCAATGTTTAGTTACGAATTTTAATTATTTAGTAAGATTTTTAAAAACTCCATCTTCACGTTCTACAAGTAAAGATTCAAATGATCAAAAAAATTGTGCCCAAATTTTCTAGTTTTTTTATAATCAACATGCGTCTTGAGGACCAGAATTAAAAATTGATTATTACTTTACGAAATTTTATCGTGAGAGTCGTGCTTTCATAAAACCAATTCCAAGAGTTGGAATTGTTTTTCATTGTTCAATTGTTTTTCGTAGTTAAACAACTACGCTATTTTCATTTTTCGGTTTATAAATAAGATAAAAGTGTTTCGACCAAGAAACGTAATTGTGATACTGATTAAACAAATTATTTTTTGTGAAAATTAATTTTTGTCCTGATTTCGTAAACCTGCAAAGTTCATTTTTGGCTAAAATGTGTTTTTGTACACACAAGAAAGTTCATACAATTATCTACCGTTTGGTATAAGAAAAACGATGATTTTCACTAATAAGAAGAGAGAAATGCTTAATCCTCAGTTTTGCACCGGTATTGTTCCCCCACCCAAGTGCCTGTGTCATAGTTTTACCCAAATATTTGCAGATATGTAAACAATTAATTATAAATAATATTATTTTCTTATCATGAATTATTTTGTCTTATCTGTTCATTTAAATCGTGAGACTAATGTGTTTAGCAAAATTTTCAATTCTCAATCTGAATATTAATTACTTGACAGTCTAACGCAACATATTCAGTTATTGGGGGGAAATATGAAGCCGTCTTAGTCCCCGTTATTTATCCGTTATTTTACTTAATTTTGTAATAGGAGTATAAAATATGTTTCTACTTACACTTTTAAAATTTTAAACAAAATTAAACTAACCAACGGGATTTTTGGGATTTTGATTTCGTAATGAATACAAATATTCTGCAGTTTTTTGTTCGTCCTAAAACATTGTGCAATGGCGAATGTTTACCGTCAGTTTAACGAGTCAAGCTGACGGTACATGTATTTTAAATCTAATTTTACATTTTAAATGAGTTAATAATAGCTCCCAAAATGCTGCAAATATTTATAAAACTATTCCATTTTATAAATCTACATTTCGGTATAAACCTTCAGTTTTATTTCGTTGTGTCTCTATTTTTATTATTTTTTCTGCAAAAACTGTTACATGATCGGAAAAAGTTAATAATTGCATATTTTATCTTTATTACCATATCGTCAAATAATTTTAAAAGAGCCAGAAGCAAGTTAGAAACAAAGAGCAAAATTTTACACAACCTTTCATTTCCTTTTGATTAATGCGAGGTTTTTGAAACTTTTAAGTACATTCAAAAACTTTTCCACGAAATAGTATCGAATGTCTCTCTATGTTAACATATAAATTATATTTTGATAGTTTGGTTAGTAAAGAGAAGAATACTTGAGATAAAACCAGTTGAGAAATCAATGACATTATTTTTAATAATAGGTTAACGGACTGATTATAAATTTCCAATATTTCACAACGAAATATGAAATAAAACACAATATGAAAACAAAACCTGAAAATTAAATGAAAATTGAGTTAAAAACTTATTTTCTATTCTTTTCTATCTCGTTCTTGCGCCAATTACTGTGTACTAACTAATTTTCACAAGCAAATCATTTTTTGTGAATTAAAACAAGAATTTACAAAAAATCCAGTTTGTTCAGCTCTCTCATTATCAAACTTTCGATCGAAAATTTACCTTTTATTAGGGTATGTGCATAAATTTGAATCTATTAGGGTATGTACACGTAAAACATAAAAAAGGGAGATTATTGTCTTGAAAGGCATATATTAATCTTGGAAACAATTCTGATTGCACCGACAAATTAAAGGGAAAATTCAGTATTTAAAAATTAATAATCTTACGTACTTCCCGAAAATAGAAGAATAATTATTAATTACTTTTTAATGGCATCAATATTTAAAATGTTTTATAAATATTTCATTGAGTTAAAGCAAAAATCCCAGGGATCTAGACGGAAATCCAACATTGAACATCCGACAAAATAGCTGATATAATGATAATAAATTGCTTCTTAGACTGTAAATTACTCTAAAACTTTACGTTGTTTTAATATAACCGTGATTATATATTTAAGTAATTTTCGGTTAATTAAATATACTCATTATTGTATTATGGTTAAATTATTCAATTACACACTTCAAAACTATGCAAACATTTATTTCAAACAGTATTCTATATAATACGGATAGTGCCTAATATATTGAAAGAGTAATTGCGACTAAAAAATTCTGAACTATTTTGGTCTACTTTAAATAAAATAATATTTCGCTTGGTGGTAAAAATAATTTTCTGATGACTCAGCAAGTTTATCAGTGAAAAAATACCAATTTCAATTTTATCCTTATAAGGTTATTAATAACACTCAGATGAGATCGGTATAAATTGATATAAAATTTGACAAACATTAGACATGATGAAAGATTTTGAAATAGACTTCTAACATATAGGTAAACGTCAATTATTTTCGAAAAATAAATTCAACAAAAGTAAAGTAAATTATTGAATTTTTTTTTTATTATATTTAAATTAACCACAAAAATTGATTTAAAATAAAATTGCTTAGAACCCTTAAGTTTTAAAAAACTCAACACTTAGAGACTACAAGTCTTTTTGAATGACTTTTAACGTACTGAAAATTTCAAACGTTAAATTCCAGTATTCAAGTTTTGTTTAAACTAGATTTAACCCACAACAAATTATATTTGCTTATAATTGCATTTACAGAAATGAAAAACAAATTAGTTCCCAGATGTTTTTCAATAATAAATAACATTTGCGAAATATTCATTAAAAATATTTAAAATTTTACATTTTTAGTGAAAACCGGCATTCTGGAAAAACGTGATGGGTAACTCAAAAAGTATTCACGCTTCGAAAAAAATTAATGGTACATTTTCTTGCCATAAATTAGTTGTTTTATCAAACATTTTAGTATATGACGATTCTACAACAGTACGAATTCATTCACCGTAACTGAATTCCGTCAGTTTGTACTTAAATTGAATAAATTCACTTGACTTCTATTGCTTATAATAGAGAAAAGTGAAAGAGTGTATATGGTATCTTACTCCTCGGGTACTGTTTAATTCATTATGATGTCATTATTCTTAGATTGATATGGAACGTGTTTCAATCAAGATGGTAGATAAAATAAACTATAATTTTATTTTATTAAATATCTTATTAATTTTCATGTTTATATTAAACCTGGAGAATATTTAAAAATGTTTCAAAATACATGTTTACTTAACATCAGTATTTTTGTGATTTTTAATACTGTCATCATGCGTATTTATTATTTATTTTCGTAATAAATTCCTTTGCCGATTTCTTGTTTAAAAAATCTGAACATTTATTCTGAAACATTTTCATGATATTGCGCATTTCATTTTCTCAAAAATATCTATAGCAAAATATACTAATCTGAAATATATTTATAATATATGAAATGTATGTTTAAGATTCATTCATTAGTTCGCTTGCGGCAGTTAGGAAATGTTAAAATATGTCACAGCTTTAGTGGGCATAAACAAATATTATTAATTATGTATATATTTCGATAGTCATGTGACTACTTGACGTCTAGGAGTTGAAACTCGCATGAAACAAATGACCATATGGGTTATAACAGACATTTTTTTGCTGGTGAAGTGTGGTCAGCTGCCAGGTACTTTGCCCAATCAGGTATACATTTGGGATGGGTCAACCCAAGAAAAGTATTCCCAATACTTGTATGATCATAAATATGATAGGGAATGAAATGGAAATTCTTGCTGCGTCCCGGGACAACCATCAAGAGTGGTCAGTATGGTACCACTGAGAAACTCTCTGGTAGCAATAATCATTTGCTGATCTTGCATATCATCAGCCATTTTTCTTTATAACATCCTATGAAGTAATGTTATAACTTCTCTGTACGTTGATTATTAATTATATCTTTTATCCTTCTCGTTTTGAATATATCGTATAATACTAATGTTGAACTTGAAGTTTTCAATTAATATTTATTCAACAAAATCCAAATCACAGTATTATATCTACAGCTATGAATAATATGCATTATAAGTGTTGATTCAGAGAAAAGTTTCATCGCTCTGTTTAATTCCCAAAATACTATGTTTTTGAAACGTATCCACAAAATTACGGATATATTATAAAAAGTATTATTCACTCTAAATACTGTTTAAACATACTTACTTGCAAAATAATTAACAGGAATAAGAATTGTTAGTGAAATAAAAACAATTAAATTCAATGATAGATATTACATTAATTACGTTTGGATATCAACTAAATCAACGAGAATTTGTTGGAGCATAAATTTCCTATTGAGAACAGTATATGATGTTTAAAATCAAACAAATTTCTTTTCAAAAACTAGTATTTATTTCTAAAAATATAATTATAATATATTAGTAAATTATTTCACAGTTTTAAGGATACTGTTAATGAATAATTATATTGAATATTTAATTTAACTGATATAGTCATCAGTGACTACAGTATTTAGGTACTTTACAACAACAAAATACACCATTCCCAGAATGGTCACTCATGCAAGTACTGTCTGTAACTGTAGTGGCTTAACATTGAATATCGTTTTGGTACGGTACAATGGATCGAGTACGGTACATAAAAACGATGGGCGGTCTGAATGCTATTTGATTTAGATAACAATACCTTTATGGTGCATTTATGTTAAAAACACCAAATATATATATATATATATATATATATATATATATATATATATATATATATATATATATATATATATATATATATATATATATATATATATATATATATATATATATATATATATATATATATATATATATATATATATATATAATGTAATAAAATTGTATGTAAATGCATGAACTGGCCATAGTTTTTCTCGAAAAAACAATTCTAATTATAAAATAAAATTTTGATTTTTGCTTTAGTATTTTTATAAGTAATCACGCCTTCCGTTTTCATATTTAGATTAAACATTTAGAAGTAATAAAATAATTATATTCAATTTTGAAACCGTTTTAGAAAAATGTTAACCCATATCTATATTTTTGTGAACTGAAGCGATTTGTTCAGTTTCTCTTATAATTGAGAAAAAAATGTTAAGCTGATTTTTGAAGATCTAAGTATAAAAGAATAATTTGGGTGGGGCCACTAACTTATTCAGCATCGAAAGGCGCAGGAGTAGTATTAATATATGTAGTTAAAAAAATATGGAATTTATTCAGTTGTGTATATTATATTTTCTATTTTACAAATGAGTAGGCTTTACAATTCTATATAAAAATAGACTTAAATTATCAATGCTCTAATAATTATTATATAATGCTGGCATAGAAAATATTTTTGAAATTCTAATGACAGATTTACATAAGAAAACAAGAATTTCACGTATTAGAAATGTTACACTGTAATAAGCCCTCCTACTTCTTAAAGATAAGATTAAAACGATACATCAAAGATCAGCACTTCTTGGAAATAGCACATTTTAACAGAACCTTAGTACCTACTTAATCCGGGACATTGTGTAAGTGTTAGCTGAGAGGTCACCATTTTTATGTGTCTATAACACTATTAAACGTGTTTCCCCAGGAAGCCCCAAAATATTCAACATAAATTCGTAAATATGGCAAAATTTTCAATAAGTAAATTCTGTTAATGTGACTTTAGCTAAGATTAAAGACGTACTAGCTAAACAAAAATCGTGGATTTTAGCAATTATATTCAATTGGAAACTGGGTTTTTCGACTTCCGTAATTTTACAGCTTTTATTCGATTTTTCGTATCGAGTCTCGGCTATAATGGTTTTAACCAATGTTTTTCTATGATTTTCCATTCGGGTTGTACAAAGTGAATATTGGGAAAGTCAGCCATCCCTTCCTTTACGCTTCATATATCCCATACTATTATTTTGACTTATTTTGACTTATTCTGTACAATTGAAATGAATAAAGAATTGAATGAGAATGAATAAAGAATTGAATGGAACTGGATTAAAGTCACTCAAAAATGTTATCTCAATATGATTCATTTGAATATAAATGGATGAAAATTAAGCTTGTACAAATGGTAAACGAAAGAGATCCTAAATAATATCTGATATCCAAACAGATCAGAAACATTCATTAACTTTACAAAAAGACTATAAAACGCAGAGACCAGAATTGGAATTTGACATTAAACTACAATATCACTGGCATGTGAGTTTGTTCAGCTTCATTTGGTATGTGCAGTTGCCTTCAGAGAGGTAATGTGTAATGTAGAAGATTAATGGAGTATCCAAACCAACTGAAAACTGTGAAATCTTATGCAAAATTCCGTTTCATTGTAGTTTTATTATGATTTAGGTAAGAAATTCAACAATTGACTAAATTATTCTGGGGCACAATCTGTAATGAGATGCTCAATTGTAACGCGAAGATAACGATAAAGACATTACGGTATTTATCTCACCAAAAAATTTCTTACATTCAAGGTGTCATTTCACATAAAACATCATAATAAAAGCTGATTTTGATGAACTAGAAATGTGCGAATATACTTTTTATATAAACCAGGCTTTATTTTGCAATAAAAGCATCACATAAAAAACAAAGCACAGACTCCGTGCCTGTTTTAAGAGTTTATATAAATGATTACTAATTTTCTATGTTACACTATAAACATATAGAATCCATTTTGTTATGTTTACATTAGTTTTATACCGTCTATGGTGCGTTTTTATCCTTTTTTATTTTTCACCTCTATATATAAATATATATAATGGAATACAAGTAATGATAAGGACTAGAGGTAAGTGTTTAGATACTCTGTATACATCAATATTGTCGCCATCGATAAGCAGCAGTACTTAAATAAACAAAATATTTGAATAAACCAGCAGCAATATTCGAACTAAACACAATTTAAGTGACATGAGGATATATACAATGAATTTCAAGATACTAAATATGATCGTTTCGTTGTGGATTAACGATACAAGAGACATCGGAAGCCTGCTTAGCTCAATTCGCAATATCGCACTTCTCGTACGTTTACAAGCGCTATTAAGACAAAAGACTTCACGAAAGTCGGTTCACACTCATTAAATTATATTTTGTTTTCTCTGGCTAATATTTTCTTATCGCCAAAAGGATAAAAATAATAAGATGGTCTGGCAATGTTTTTTCAACTATATTAAATAGGGTATCTGACTTAATTTTTTTGTTACTTCAAGTGAAGCGATTTTATTTACGGTCATCGATCTTAAATTATTATTTTTTTAATATTAAAAAATCAACTAGATATGCACATTATAAATTCCTAATTAAACAAAGCGGGAAATTTCAACGTTAGTTATCTCCATATAAATTACATGTTAAACATCGTTGTCAGGAATTTATTGTATTGAGCCTAGTTTCACATTTTGATGGGAAATATAGCAAATTTAGAATCGGTGATTTACTCTATTTTTCTGTTCATTTTTGTGGTGGTATACATTTTAATAGTGTAAATGGAGAAAAACTAGGTATTAATTATGTTTTCTCGAAAACTTTTCAATAATTTTCAAAATTATATCTAAAAAAACATCAGTTTAAAGTTTAATAAATAAGAATTGATTTCAATAAGAATTGAACGTTGTACTTATACAGAGGTTTGTGAGTGGCCTTCAAACCAGATTATTTTTATACATTATTATTTCTATACGCTTTTTGAAAAGCACAATGGTTTTAATTCAGCTTTGTATTGTACTATGTGCGACATTATGTTTCAACAAATACTTAGGGTGAAGTATAAAATATTATTTATGGTATTGATATTATGTTTTTAGTGCAGAATAAGAATTAGCGAAAATCAAAAACATATTGGACGATTTATTACTGGAAAGGTTGTTTCAATTCAAGAATAAGATTTTTGTGACTGCTCTATTCTAATAAAAATAAAATGTTTGATATTTCCCTTCCCCAGGAATTTGTTATTCTAGAACAACAAATGAATAGGTTATATAACTATAATTCTAGGAAAAATTCTTTCAAATAACCAAAAATCTTTTTATCAAACTTCAACTTACTTGACTGACTTTACCATTGAATAAATAAATAAATACAGAAAAAATTCTAGTTATATGAAAGAAAGTTTTTTTTCGAAATGGCCTCTTAATAAAATGATTAATTTTATTATGGGGATAAATATTTTCGACAAATTTTGTATTTAGTATTGATGTTTTATTACCAAGAAAATTTGGTAAAATGAAAAAAAGATTTTGAATAATTTTCGTTAGGCTATTAGAATTTCTTGGAAAATATAATTTTGAAAAATTGACAGAAATTAGTATTATTTTTTTAATTTGCGCATACTCGAAGGCATAAGGACGACAATTGTTTTAGACGTATTCCTGAGTATAATTTAAAATCATACCTCGACTGTTTATGGCGATTAAATTTTAGTCGATCATAATAGGCCATTGAAATTTGTCATTCGTTATCTCACAATGTAACGCTATTAACACTAATAATTAGCTCATAGTTCATTAGTTAATGAAAATATATCATTTTGAGCTAGTTTTAAACAATTTAGTTTTTCTAAAAATGGTGGCTAAATTAAATTTTCTTCTTTAAATTTCAAAAAGAGAAAAATATTAAAAATAAACAAATATTATCTAAATTCTTCAAATTTGGTAAAGTGAATTTTAAACCCAAGAATTCATTTCCGTTTTTGTTGTTCGCTGTTCAAAAAATACTTCTCAATATTATTCATTTTGCACAGATAGTAATGTGCAAGACTAATTAGACATATTTTAAGCAACTTTAAATAAATGTTTATGGAAAATCTAAAAAAATAAAATAAAATTCAGATATTCTAGATATAATCCCTATAAATTTTCATATGTTATCATTTTCTATAGATTCGGCAATCCACAAAATGCTTAAATAATTTAGACAAGTGAGATGCGTACAAACTGAATGCGTACAAACAGCATAATATCAATATAATTATCACCTTGTGCTAGAAGGCATCTTTGCCTTCAGACGATGGTTGTTTTTAAAATAGGGTACAAAGGACCAAAATGTTTAATCCCAGGGACGCGATTGAAATTCCTCTCTTAATAAAAACTCTCTATGTTCGGTTAAGGTTAGAGGATATTGTAATGCGTAGTTTTTTTTTAATCGACTCTTTATTTGTTTCAGACATGTGGTATTCAACACATCCAAATCAATTTTAAAATGTAAAAAAAACCGCCAAAATTTACAACCAATCAAAATTAACTTCAACTGCCAGAATACAAACAAAATTAAATGTATAATAATTGTAAAACAATAATATTAGATATAATATTGTCGTGGTTTACCTGATATGGATATACGGCCACAAAAGAATCGTTTCATGGCCTTTACCGAATCCACAAATATCCTAAAACCCCCACACAATACCAAACGTCGTGCCAAATCCCCAATACGTGGTAATAGTACAACAAAACCACATGGTAAATTATCAATACAAGATTTTGTGAGACGTGATCCTGGTTACACACCAAATATTGAACACTTGGTGTTCCCACATCGTAATTCGGATGCAAATATCGAATCAAATGAAAATAATGAGTCATCAACTACAGCTGGTAATAATAAAACAACAACGACCACAACTACTACGTCAGCAAATAGTGGTGGGAGTGGTGACGGTGTCACAGCAACCACAAAACGAACACGTCTGGCGGAAATGTTTGCATTGAGTCGACATTTACAACAACGTTCTGCTGATAGAGAATTAAAACATCAACAGAAACAACAACAGAAATTGAAATCGTTAAATGTAAGATATGCTCTTCTTTGTTTTTTGTCTAATCATTCTTTTTTAATCGCTGTCATCTTCTTTTGTAAGGCTATTAGAAATACATTTCTTGAAAGAGAAAGTAGAAGGCATATCTAACAAATTACAGAAAATTCATATTCAATGTTCAGGCCCAAGCGGAGATATATGGCTTTGCTCTTGCTATTTGGGAGATAGCTTACCCCTTGTTGAGTATCTCCACCTCTCTATATGGTGTAGCACGTACGGACCAGTTGATGATAATATTAAAAGAAAATCGATAGTTGCATTTAAACGACCACGTCAGATTAAGATATGGTTGGTTGATTATGTGTTGAAAAGTATACTTCTTACTTATCTGCGCGTTTTGATCGTGACGCAAGTGGTGTATCTTTTTTGCAACTTTGTGAGCCTCCTATTCTCTAGCGTCACGCTCAAGTCGTTAGATTAGTAAAATGAACAGTTTTCAGCACGTAATCAATCTACCATATCTTATTGTGATGCGATCGATTAAATCCAACTATAGATTTTGTTTTACTTTTCTGATCGACTACTTTATACGAGAGGCACCGTATAGAGAGCTAAAATTTGGTGATGGGATTCAACATGAGATAGGATATCTAACATTTATTAATCTGACGCGCTCGAGTAAATCAAAAATTCCCCATTTGGGCTCCCCTACTATTATGACCCGAATTATAAAGTTTTACGCGTCTGTATATGCATGAGTGTACTTATATATGTATGGTTTTTTAAGAACCCAAATTTCTCTACTGGAGACGGCCTGGTTCAGAGACACTTATCCACAAAAACCTGAACGATACTATTTTCTTGTGCTTTTACCATCCTATAATTCTTCTCTCGTTCCTACACACACTGTCTCGTCGTCTAAAAGGTATTTCATAGGTTGTTTGGGGGGTATATAACATGCCTCACATTCTTTCGATTTTTTGCACATCAGATACGAATTGTGTACAACACTGAAAGCTATCAATCCCAGGCGGAAAATTACACTTAGCTTCTATAATTTGAATATCCTAGAGACACTTCGAAACCTGGACCAAGTTTCAATTGCTATTTCTTATTGGAGATGGGTTTTTTATGAAAATCTCGATATTATTTCCTGTATTAAATTTTTATTTCAAAATAATGTGTAAATCTTTAATCTGCTGTAACGCATTGCCAATTAAAATATATTACCGAAAAAAAATTGAATGGAAATATGTTTTCAATTTGAACGAATATAAATAGCCAATCAAAATATTGCTAATAAATTTATTAATTAAATTAAATCTACTTTACCTATACTTTAACAAATGCTTGCTTATTCATCGTATTAATTTATTAACGGAAAAATGTAATAAAAAAATAAATGATTCATTACAAACAATTATTAATTAATTGATTACAACCCAATCAACTTAAATTTAATCTTCATAATTATTTATAGGGTTCTCCACCAGTAATCAGTTATTTTAACTCAATTTATTTGTTTCAAAAATTAAATTTGTGTAGGTAGTTTATTTTTATAAATCGTAAGCGAAAATTAAAGAATTGATTCGTACTTGTTGAAAAATGCAAACTTTGGATGTTTTTGAACATTATTAGAAATTGGAACAATATAAATTTTGAGGGGGACATTGAACTCACCCATTTAGACTTGATTTTGTCAAAATGAAGAAGATGACACGGGAAAAGAAGTTATTCTGCCACAAAAATTTTGAAAAAGAGACTGGTTTCTTTTTTCAAACCCCTAAAATTTTCCATTGTTCCCTTCTTCTGACAGACCGTTTTTTTTTTATTATAATTGTAAGAAGATTGTGTAATAGAAATTTTAAATTATTTTTGGCACCACCTAATAAAACTAGATGTTCGTTGCCCGAAATCTTGGTAATAGTGAAAACTAACAATTTTGATGTCGGGAAAATAACATTCATTTTTGTCGTATGTTGAACAAAATGGTTTCTCATTTGTTTTTTTAATGATCTGCCAATAAGAATAACAAAAAAATAGATGTTAATTTCAAGCTTCTAAGAGCTATCCAATAGGACTATATTAACCAATTAAACGATAAGATTATGGGCACCGCAATTGTGATATATTAAATACACATGAATATATTGATTTCAAAAATTTGTATCAGTCCTTGTTTTGTTAGAAAATGAACAAAATACAACAAAAAGCTGCTTTTCATTTCGTTTTATTTTGTTTTTTATTAATGGTTTTATATGATTAATATGTTTTTGCCTACACAAACCAACCTATGCAATATCAATACGATGTCTCATGAGACTATATAATAATATAAAATAAATGTACTGCAGTATTTACGACCGTTTGTCACAAATCTAAAAAACATTTGGTAAACATTTTTTGAAATATTTGAAAAAAAAATCAATTGATAATAAGTATTTGAATTCATCAGAACTGAATTCAAGTGTTGCTTGAAAAATTATTCTAACAAGAGTATATTAATTTTTCTGTTATCTATAGTTTGTAACGATAGAAAATATTGAAGCTCCAAGTAAAATTTTCATTGAGGTGTTCATAGAATCACCTAATTAGCCTATTCTCTCATGTTCGTCCGTCCGCCACCAAGATAACACAAAAACGAAATGACATTACAAGTTGCATTTCTCACAGAAATTATATTTGAAATATTGTATCATACCTTTAAAAAGTCTTCATTATTGCCCAGATTTTTTTTTTTATTTTTGCTTACATCTACTTCCAAATATTGTGGCTTTAGGAAGTAGGGTCGAAAAAATTCAGCGGCAAAAGTATTAGCTGACTATCGACATTTTACGTATGTATAACAAACATTTAGTACCAAGACTGTTAACTATATTTTTATAACGTATTGTATCTCTAACACATACTTTATACATTTTATACATACACTCACTAACTATAATATACAAAACATACATGGAAATAATCTTTTAAATGTTTACTTATTGTACTTGTTTATCTAAATGACGTGGTCAATTCCTTTCAAATTTCTTATGTGATTCTTAACTATCCTTGTTATAATACATTAAATTTTGATTGAATTCTATAGAATAGTTTTCACGTTATGTGAAAAAAAGCCCATGGTATTTCAATCGGTAAAAGCTGCTTTTTTTTGGTATTATTTAAATAAGAATCAAGAGAACTTTTATTCGTATCCTATGAAAAGTCAATCTTCGATCCAACTTCCTAAAGAACATCAGTAATATTCAACGTGTCAAGGTTTATAATCCATGTAAGTACACTTTTAGTGTCACGGCGGCCCGGTATAATAGATATTGATTATAATAAAATTCAGCATTTTTTTGGAATAAAAGTGCATCAACATCCAAAACTTATTTGTTTTAAATATTCCAAAAAGTGTTTTATTTTATTGAATTCCACTTATCAAAGACTACATTTTTCCACAACATTCAGCTTGTTAGCATATTTTCGGCAGATGTAAACCAAAACCGATTGCAGTAGAATAACGAATTGATAATAACGTATCAATATATAAAGTTCTTGAAAGAAATATTTTATTGAATTCTACTAATCAAAGACTACATTTTTCCACAACATTCAGCTTGTTAGCATATTTTCGGCAGATGCAAACCAAAAACGATTGTAGTAGAATAACGATAACAATAAAAAAATATTGGTTATGTATGTATAATGTAACTAGGCTCTATAATCTAGTATCCAATTAAATTGTAACAAGTTTTTTTCCCCGTATATATATGTTCGTATACCTTTAACTTCATTCGTTTGTTCACCTATCGGTCCTTCTCTTATCAATATAATGTCAGGGGTTATAACTCTCTATGTATGCCTAGTGTATACGATATTCAGTGTCAATAATCTATACCAAGTGCCAATAATAAAATTTGTGTAAAATTTTTTATATAGATTTCAATTTTAGTTTGGCGATTGCAGAAGAACTATTATAAATTTCACTTGAATCAAATTGAAGTTTTTAAGGCTGGAGTACTATGAGTATAAAAATTTTGCATTTGTTGGTGAATGATCGTTCTTTCTATTTCAATAGCAAAATTACCGAGTATTGTCGATTTAAAGCTTGTAATTAAAATTGAATATTTTATATACTCCAAAAACTGATCATCCATTTATCAGAATTTTCGTAACGGAAAAATTGATAAGCATATGGATTCCGTGAATTTAAACACCTATCCCCAAATTTTATTACCGTCTTATGTAATCCTTTATTAAAAGAAGGCAATATAACAATCTATAATCGTCAAATTTTAGTTATGAATTGTTTTTCACACTAACAAGTAAACTTTTGTTGAAACCCTTCCCAAATAGCGATATGACTCTTGGAAAAATTTTTATAGAATTCATATATACGATTTGGAAGAATTATCTTCAGAAACTACCCTTCAAGAGGCTATTAAGATGTCGAATGCGCCACTTATTGAACACCAAATACTTCATAAATACGAAAGCTTTAAGAAGTATTTTCTCTGACTACTAAAATAAATTCGTTTCTTAGACTACTATTATAAATTTAAACAATTAAATACAATAAAAAAATTGTGTATGTTACACATAGGTTCGAACACTGCTTCTCATATTTCCACTTTCGATGGAAAAAGACTTCCTACTGAGCTCATACTTCTGACTTCCTTCGAAAATCCAAAAAAAGACTTCTAAAAGAATTCATAGTTTTAACTTCCTTTGAAGTCGTGAAAAAGACTTAAAGTACTCATATTTCCGAGTTCTAACAGAATTCAGAAAATAATTCTTCTAGAGTTCATAATTCGGACTTCCTTCGAAAATCAGACCAAAGTCTACTTGAAAAGCTCTTAAGTATGAAACAGTCTTAATGAAGATTTCTTTTTGAAGTGTTTCTGATTTGGATATATGCTGAATATTATCTAAAATGGCATCTTTTCCCATTTTTCTTATTGTCTCACACAATTTGTTTGGGTATATTTACTAAAATCCAATCTGGGAAAGATTGTTCAATTATTTGAGTCTCTGTATACAAATCGAATTTGTTATAGGTAAATACCTACCATCTAGAAATTTATGTTAGAAAAACGTAATGAATACTTACACAAAAGTTTATAATATTATTCAATTAAAGGCATAATCGTTACAAATATTAATCAAAATCCATGGATTTAAGCTTTGCTTTTAAGTTTTGAAAGGTTTGTGGTTTGCTATGTTGAAATAATTGCGTCAAAGAAACCAATCGTCTCAAGAAACCAACTGCCTCAAGGAATTATCTCAAAGTCTAAATCAAATCGACAACTTGAGATTTCGAAATTTTCCGTTGATAATTTCGAAATTTGATAAACGATTATACACTATACTGGGAACTGCATTTATGCTGGAAAAAAGCCACTTTGGCAGGTTTGATGGCGAAGGGCTACTTTTTAAAAAGTGCAAAAATATTTATCTTAGTATTCTTTCCCTAATATCCAAATTTCAACACAATTTTCAAATCCGTTCAGATACCAAACTATTTAAGTAAATATATACGATTATGTTCGTTAAGCCATTCAACCGATTTTGATGAAATTTTATCTATAAATACAGGATACAATTTTACATCAGTGATTTGAAATCGATTAATCTGAATTCAAACAAAATGTTACAGAAAATCGGAAAAAATATCAGGTCAGCTTACTGTTACAGAAAATGTATTTCTAATGTCACCTCCTCAAATTTTAAAAAATGAAATATAGAAACTGCAGGTCAACGCCAAATCATTCGATGTACGGATTCCGGGCTTGGAGCTATTTATTAAGTATATGCTTAAGCACAGTAAATTTTAAGGTTATTGTTATGCTGCAATATGTGGTAAAAGTAGCTAAGCTTGCAGTAAAATAAGTGATTATTTTCATCTGATACTATATAGCAGGAAATATGTGTGTACTGTTCATTGTAAAGGTTAGCTACACACTACTACACTACTCATATATACAAATACACTATTTTTTTGTCACTTTTATCTTAATAACACAACGGGGAATATAGTTTTTTTAATTCAAAAATAATAGTTAAATAGTTAATATTCTATTAATCTATCATTACCTTGTTGACTGTTAGGTTTATTATTATAATCGCGATATTACTCTTTGCAATATAAATTATCCGAACTTTGAATATAATTAACTCGAAGTTAAGATAGTCAATCGACCTTCTAAAATTTTAATGGTAATTGTATCTACACATAATAAGTATAGAAAAATTTAGAATTTTTGAATACTATGACTTCAGCAGCTACATTAATTTTTTATTTCTCTTACAATAGTTTATTTACCACAATTTTTTAAACTTATTATAACAAACTGAAAGTATATACAATACACACCGATGCTCCTCTGTAGAATAAAATCAACCCTTTACCACGTTAGTTTCATAATCGATATTTAAAAAAAAAATACAGCGAGTATAATTTTATTAGATTGGAAAAAAAAAATTCTGAAAAGGAATCTGTTTCTTTAGTTATACACAAACAACAATATTTGTTTTATTTAATTCAAACAAATGTTAATTTTAGAAAAATTGTTTAATTCTATGATCCCAATCAGTTAAATTGTTCAAAAGGTTTTTTTTTTTAATATAACCACAGTGAGGAAAATACGAACTATTTGTTTTAATGGTAAATATATATATATTATGATAATTCAATATTTTATAGTTTATTTTCCTTGAGGAAATATTCAATATCTGCGTATGTGCCGGAAATTCAAAAATTTTATAAACCATTATATATTCTAATTCATATGAATATCAAATATTATTTATTCCACCCAAATTCGATAATTGTTACAATAAATAAAAAAATGACCTGTATTTGAGAAATAAATTAAAAAAATGTGAGTAAAAAAAAATTACCCATTGCTCTAACTATACAAAGACGCGACAAAAACTTTATATAGTCTTATAAAAATGAGTTTCAGAATGAAATAATTTGTTCTTAAAGGTTTAGTGGAGCAAAAAAGGATTCTCAATTTAAAAATTGTATTGGAAAATATCTGGAAGAGGGAGAATATGGACCACCCCTTAAAAATGCACCTAAAGGTGCACTTTGTAGTTTTATCAAACGCCCAACTCACATATTACTCAAACCATAAGAATGCTTGAACGAAATTTTTCCTCTTTTATTTTTGATTTTTTGAATATACATACTTCAAAGTTCAATAGAAAATTAAGTCTATTGTAAACATTAGTACATCAATACATTACATACGAAATATTACAAGTTTTTCAGTAAAAATATATATTTTGAAATAAAAGCTCTTATGATTTGAAAAGGTAAAAGAGCCACTAAACATGTTCATTTTTTGAATTTTTATTATAAAAATAAATTAAAAGTAAAAAACCTTTTTAAATTAATTTAAAGCTTTTATTTAAATGATCTAAAAAGAAAAAAATAAATTACATGAAAACTTAAAAATAATTTACATGAAAACTTTTATTATCAACTTACATCCTCATTTACACAATTGATATGATATGAAAACATGTCGCGAGATTTAAGTACTTCAATTTACTTAGTTTGAAAAATTTAATTGTAAAAATCAATCACATCAAATTATTTAATTTTCTTGTTTATCTACACAAATAAATTTCGACAAGACTCATCATCAATTTTAATTTTAGATCATATAATGACGTTATATGATATAAAAAAGTTTATAGTAAAAGTTTTCAAGTTAAATTTTCTTTTTTTCAAGTCAAAATTAAAATGAAAATTGTGTGTACAGGTACAGCTTGTAGTGAAATAATGTGTATTATCATTAATTTGTTAATTAAATTTTTATTATTTTAATTAATTATTAATAAAAATGAGCGAGTATAAATCCATTATAATGTTCGTGAATAAAGTGAATAAAATTAAAATAATTTGTTTCAGAGAAGCATTGATAGCAGCAATATCACTATAACATCAAATAATCCACTTAACAAAATCGGAGTAAAAAGTGGAGTACGCCGTTGGACATCACAAATCAGTAAAGCAAATTCAGTTGATCAACAATCAAGCGCAATTATTGTACCGTCATCGGCTACCAACACAACTGGTGGCAGTAGTACAACAGCAACAATGTCTGTGATTAGTGTTCACCATCCTCAGAACTACCAGAAGCAACAACAATTATCCACATCAACTGCATCTTCTGGAGGTAATAATGCGATTAATAACAGTGGTAGTGGTGGCCTCCACCAAGGTAACGTAGGTGGTAATAGCAGTTCACCAACATCACGACGTGTAAGTCCAGTCAGTGCTGGTGTTGTTATTAACGCTGAGAGTAGTGATTGTAGTGGACAACAAACTTTACAACAACAGTTAAGTGAACAGTCATCCGCAGCAACTGGTGGTAGTGGTATTTCTTCAGGTCCAACAACGATGTCCACTACTGGTTCTTCGGCCAGGTTAGTGTTTGCCCATAACATTGTTTATATCTTTTGTGTTTGTTATTCTGTAAAGTGAAAGTAATTCTTGTGATTTCTTCTGTTTAAAACGCGATTATTTGTTTGTTATTGTTAATTACCTTGAATTATTTATAAGCCTTGATCAACTTTGTTGTGTTTTTTTAATTTTTTTATCCATTTAACAAATATTTTAAATGTAATTAACAGAAAATTCTTTCATAATTTAATGCTAAATTGCTTGGGTCGAAAGATAAGTTTTTTTTTTTGATTTGACGAGGTATATACGAGGAATAGAATTTAAAAAGGATTTAATATTCCAGATTTTCAGCTCATGCTTCTTAAAAACTGATCCTTACATATAAATACAAATAATATCAGCAGAAAAAAGTCTGCTTTAATGGTAGGTAAAGGACCCGGCACTACTTCACTAAAGTTTCTACACTAAAATTCTAAAAAGTAGTTTCTACTTTAGTTTCTACCTTCGAATTCCAAAAGTACGTTTCCGTCTTCGATGCGCCTTACCGAATAAAATATTTAAAATCGTATGTAAAATTGTAATTTTAAATGTATGCTGCAAGACTGGAAAATAATTTTTGTAAATGTAGTAATAATTTTGAAATTTAAATGAATTCATGAAAATGTAGAAAACTCTACCCACTTAAGACAGTAAGATGGTTAAAAATGAGCAGATAGTACAGGCCGATAGCCAATCAGAATAGATAATCGATTGTTGAAATAATCTCATTTAAATGATTAATTCTGATGAAAAAAGCATTACAAAATATCAAACAAATGATTTAAGAAGCAGTTACAGAGCTTCACACTTGGGAAATTGGTTACCGAAAAATCATTTAAATTTTATCTTAGATATCGAGTCTCAGAATTGTATCGAAATATCTAAAATACTTTGCATCCAATTGTTGTTGAGTAAATTTTCGGTCGAAATAACGTTATATTGAGAATTTTTTCAAATAATGGATAAAATATTATTTTTTCAATTTTTTCAAAATTTTGCAAAGAGGGTACACTACTCTACCAAACAACCATATTAGATCCTTAATAATTGTTAAAATTAACGTAAAAAATACCACAATAAATGTTAGGTATTTGAAAAATTTTGAAAATAATTATAGGTCTCCAAAAATCATTTTCGTACCCCACTATGGATATCAAGGCCTTAAATGGTAAACCACATTTGTATCGACTGATATAAACTTATTGTACCAGGTAATTCAAAAGTTGAATTCATTATAAAAAAATTTAGTTACCATATTTATCTATGCAAAAATAGATAATAAAAGCAAGTGTTGTTAATGCACTTATTATTACTGTTGCAAAGTATCCAAATTTGGAACAAAAGCTATGGGGAATATACAATGAGTAGTGATGAGCAAAGCAAAACAATGACCAATACTGGGTCAGTCTTGGAATTGGTCTTCATGTAGAGAATGTTGATGAGACTATTCGTCTTCGTCTTGGTTTTGGTCAAATACTTCGCGTTTTGCCTGTATAGTCATGGTTTTTGTTCTGCTAATTTCATCTCATTCTTACGATTTTTATTAATTTTACTATTATGAAGACTAAGCATGAATGATAAAAATATCATAAATAATACTTAAAACTCTTTATTTCTTTTTATGTTTAAAACTAAAAATTTCAAATACCAAAGTTGCCAAATATATTTACACTCATGCACATTTATCGGAAGTTGTTATTTTTAGCTTAGTCTTGCCAATTTATTGCTACTCTTGCATAGTCGATATTGGTTTTGGTCTCAGTCTTGTTCCTAGTCTTGCTGGTGTAAAGATAATCCTAATCTTAATCTTGACCTTGATCTTGTTTTTTCGCAAGAACAAGAGTAAGACTACATGACCAAGACCAAATTTGCTCCAAACTTGAGACCCGACTACAATATCTTAGATAAAATTTTGAATGTAGGAAGTAGCCCAGTTTCCCAGAAATGAGAGCCAGAAAAACTCTATAATTGAGAAAATCTCTTATTGTTTTTATCTACAGTAAAAAAGTACTGATTTCATAGAAAAAAATTTATAGTAAATAAAATAAAACATATTTTGCTTGTTATTAAAAAAATCGATTTATCTAATATTTATTTATTCGAGAAAGTTTGATCTTTTTTTGATCTTCTTATAAAAACAAAACTTCTACAGTATACAGAATGATTGGTTACTACTGGAGCATAGTGAAACTACATAATTCAGGATGGTCAAAATGTACTTCATATACGTAATACAATTGAATAAAAACTGTACAACTCATCTATAGAAACAAATAAAATCATAATCGTTTTTACGTAATACACAAACATTGTGATATATGCCTCTTGAAATGGTAAAAAAATTTAAGAATTGGCTCAAAATTTACCGACCTTTTTCTTATTTATGGCATTTCAAATATATCACAATTGTTGGAAAAGTAGTATACTTCACAATTTTACTCATTTATCCGAAACTTAAGTGAGGAGAATATATACCAAACACAACCTCACTCACTACACGCATACACTCAAAGGAACAGAAACTCAAACAGTACTAAATATAAGAAGACTGTTATTTGTAAATTGTATATAAGGCTGGATATTTCATAGACGTTTTTTTTTTATTCCTTCAACTTATGCAAAGCGGATTTTGTTCTTTTTATTTTTGTCGTTTGAGTTGAATACACATATAGAGAATACGAAATATTCATTTGAATGAAAATCTTTACGAAGTTTCAAACAGATACCGAAAATTGCATCCAGCTTAAGAATCTTACTAATATTAGAAATGTGAAAAATTGCATGTTTTGATGTTTTTTACTGAATCACACGAAAACGCCTGGATTTTGGTGAAATGAAGAATATTTATAATAAATGAAACCGTTTATCCTGTAAAACTGTTAGGATTCTGTAGGAATAGCGACGAAATACAAGAAGTATCTACTTAAATTTTATTGTAGATATCGTATAGAAAATTATTTCAGGATAAATTTATTTATCTCAGTCAAAGTAATTAACTAAAAAGCCAAATTTTTAGAAAAATTCCAAGCTTAAATTTCTTTAAAATGTCATGACGGCTGAACTATTGCTTTTTTTAAATACTAATAAGTGTTTTATTTATATCTGAACTTTTCATCAGATAGATCAGCCTGACTTCGTCAACCAAGTCTAAATAAATCAAAATGTTTCTAAAAAAAAAAATATTACAATATCAAATTAAGAAATTTAATTTAACCTTAGCGGAGCCAATTACACGCATAACCTCAACCATGTTTATTGAGTATCTCTTATCCAAAAGAGTGTTTGAAATTTTTATCTTTTGATGAAAATATTTAATACAAAATCATTGCCGGTGATTTTATATATAAAATAAAACGATATATTCACTTTGATTTTCCTACATCAAATGAGTAATCGTAACATTATAAGATGGAAATCTTGGTTGTTAAATGGTTCTTAAGGTAACCTTTAATTTTACAAAACACATAAAAGGGTTATTTTGTGTAACAATTTGCAATACAAATACCAAAAATGGTTTTAAATTTATTCAAAAATAAACCACTGAATAATGGTTTTGTTTACTCAAACGCTAGCATAAAAATCATTCATCGTGTGAATAAATTTAGTGAATTTAATATAAAGTTCTCTGAAATGTTCATTCTTTGGGTCGTATTACAACAGGTTTCACTTTCGGTGTTTTTCGAAATTGGGAAGATGGCAGATGCAAGAGTTAAACTACAATTTTGATAGATTATTTTACCATTCAAAACTATCAGAAATATTTCATGGGCTTGGGTTTATTACAAGAAATCCACCTGATAGAACTGATAGAACAGATCTTGCTGAAAGAACTATCTCAAAAATTTTTGCTAGAGGCATAGATCGTGGGATACCTCACAAATTACGATATTGTTTTTCATGAATATGTCGAAATTCAGCAGGAAAAAAATCCAAAATCTGAATCTGAAATTCTGTAGTTATGAAATATTTTAAAATCGCCGGATATAATTTTTATCAAGTCTCTTCATCCACCAGTCCTTTTTCCAAACGCGACAAAAAATATAAATGATTTTTAAATTCTGGGTACATTTGTAGACTAGATCCTTCACAATGACCAAAAACAGATGTGCTGTTATGGATAAATATGTATATTATATAAGCTTTCTAAAACAATTCGGAAAAAATTTTAAAACAATTTACGAATTAAAGTTTATTTTTTTACATAAGTTTTTGTTAATGCTAGCGTGTAACTAAACATACGTTTTTTGGTTGATACAAAACTGATTTTAATTCAAATCATATATCTGTGATCATCAAAGTACCGTAAATAACTTATTTAAAATTGGAAACATGTAAAATTAATTTTAAACAAAACAAATAAAAAAACAAACACAAAATTGTAAAAATACATAGCACGATTGTGACCCAATGTATTTCACATGAAGTATTATAAACAAACTTTTTTTTCCTTTTTTATCAAATTTTAATTTGTTTATATAATTTGTACTTTTTTTTCCAATAAAACCAATCATGATTTAAGAATATTAATTACCTAGGTCACCCCAATAGCGAATTGATGTATTTTATTCATAGAGTGCAATATCCTCTTCATATATGATGTTCATATATGAAATATCCTCGTACTTGGAAATTGATGGATCGAAATTATTTTATTTGCCAAAATATACTTATCGAAATGAGTTATACGGCTATGCATTGAGGTAAAGTTACCATTTAAAAAACACGAAAAATCTACCCATGTTTCATTATTTCATTTCTCAAGTATATATCTGTACGTAATTTCAACAACAAGGTGGACCATTTTAATTAACCCACCCACTAATATGTATCAAGGTCAAATGTTGAAAACTTTGCTAAAATCTGATGATTATTCAATGCAATCGCAATATTGTAATTACGACATATGCATAATTTTCCAATATATATGCGTAATTTTCCAATATTTAATGAAGGGTCTTTTATTATTAATTTACAGTATCGTTACAGATGCAAATTTCTCCCGAATTTGTGACCTTAAAATAATCTTGTAACTTTGTCTCCTCTTAAACCATTAATATAAAAAAAAAATGTCATTTATTTTATAAGCATTTTTTTGTTTTGGATCGAGTTATTGGCCACTATACTTCTTGCACAGTGTGTAAAAGCTTAATTCTTCTACATCATATTCCTGAAAGAATTTAAAGCAGACCATAATTTTTTCCATGATTAAACAAGTAATATGCTGGGCTATATTTATAAATCCATTCAAATATCTCCAAAATTAAACACTGCACAAAAAATTATTCATAAAAAAGCTTAGGACAATAGATACTCTCTTTTTACATTATTGGTATTAGAGGAGGTCAAATTACAAGTTATCTGAAGGTCAAGAAAATTTTAATTCAATCGGCTATGCGCATGTTTGTTAATGAAAAAGCAGATAAATCCGTGTCCGGAACGCTAGATTTAATTGAAAAAGTTTTTCCTTTTTATAATAATAAATAATATCTATAGAGTATAGACTATAACTTTTTACAATTACTAACAATTTTTTACAATATTTTTCCAAAAAAATATTAAATGACATTTTTTTGAAAACGACAATTTAAATCAAGTTTAAAAAAACTGACGTTCTTCACTGCTGCCATTTTTTTTCATGAATACATTCCCCGGACTGACGTAACGTAATGACAGGCTTAGACCAATCAATAAAGTTAAGCAACAGCAGTCACAATCTGTACTTGTAGTAATCCCCTTTGGTTAATGGCTATATAGCTAAAAGTAGTTGAAGCCAGATAAAAAAAAGTTAGCAATGGTTATCTTCATTGAGCATCGATATCTTCCCAAACTGTATACATCTTCTTGCATCTCTTGGAGACTGTAGAAAATTAAAATAGACGTATTTTTTAACGTTATTTCTTTAACAATAGCGCTCATTTGTCGCACGTATATATACTTAAAATGTAATTAGTCACTTTTAAAGAAGAGGATCAGATTATTACAAAGAAAAATTACCAAAGAATTTTCTTTTAATTATTTACTCCATACATAATTATATACATGACGATAGAAAAAATGATGAAAACTAGAAATTTGTCAACCAATCACGAAATAAAACGCAATGACGTCAATATTTCTATACATACATTCATTGTAGCTGACAGGTATTCAATTTAATTGTATGCATATTCAAATTATAGAATTATAATTATGTATCTATAAATTAATGTATTAATATTATGAGATCTATAATATTATAATCTGTATTATAAATGTGACGGCTGTAGTGTAAGTTTCTACATAAAAATTATCAGAGAAAATTCTAAGATTTTTCAAACTAAATTTCGAGTTTTGCGCCAATTTCATAAAATTTAAACTCGATAGCTTTTTTTATTTTTGAGTTATCTCGGTGACTGTCATGCGAAAATAGACTTATTTCTACGAACATCTGCACCAAAATTATGTTTGTCCTGTCAATATTTTCAAGCGTTACAAACATTATAATAAAAACAATAAACTCTGACATATTATGTATTAGTCAAAACAACAGAAAATGAAGATCGTACACGAGCTTATATAATACAAGCAACAAAATTAAGACTATAAAATTTTCAGATAGTAAAAAAGTATCGCACCTTAATATGAGCTTTTTGAAATTCCACAAAATATTTGACATAAATATCTTTTCTCAATAAAATATTGGTACAAAAACCGAATACTATAAACATTTACATAAATTATATTTATTTACCTTAAATCCTGAGGACATTTTTCCTATTTTTACAAAATTAAACTTACATAAATTTACATTTGGATAAATTACATACAAACAATTGCAGAATAATTATATTTTTTACCCGTATCACACGAATGCAATTTTGTACATTGCATCTTCGTGTAGATGTGATACAGTGATTGCTTTTATATATAAGTGAACATATGATATATTGCAAGTAACATAAAAATAAATCGAATATCATTCGATAAGCTCTCAGAAGCACAATCTGGATTATATATCGTAATACCAAAGGACAAATTCAATTAAAATACAAAATATTATTTGTGAAATTATTTTAAACAAAATTACTAACTTTTTTTGTTTAGTTTCAATTTTTATTTAACGTAAAATTTATCAAACGTGGAACAAATTACTTAAGTTAAATATGAAACAATAAAATTGCCTTAAAACATTTGCCTTGAAAAATTCTTTTAAATACAAAATTGACTAACTTGTGAAATCCAATTTACACATTTGTTAACATTTCGTACATAGTTTTAAAGACACGAATTCCACTCCTTTTGATAGTTTATTAGATGTGAGACTTATTGATTAATCAGTGAGTGGTATTTCGCTTTAATGTACGATTTTGACAACACAAGTGAAAAAAACAGTCATAATTGAAAAGTTTGTCACAACAAACTCTTATAACAGTATAGAATACATATTTAGTATATTTTAGTAAGGCTAATGATTAAAAATAATATCAACATTTATTCACTTGTACTTCAAGTTATGCAAAATTATAATTAAAACATTAATACTTTTCATTGTTATTTACAAAAACTTTTACTTTATTAGTCATTAATAAGACAATATTTTAAAACATTTCGTTTAGTTCTTAATTTAATTTATTATTTTTAGCATAAAAATTTCTGGTTTATGATCAATTGAAGAAATTCTTGTAATGAAACTTAAAAAACTAAATTATCATAAAATTTATAAAAATATCATCATAAAAACATGTAGTCATTAAAATAAAAATATTAAAATTATTTAATGTAAAATGAAATAAAAAGTATCAAAAATTTTTTAATTATAAGTATAATGTTAATGAAGACAGAGAGATGTGTTGTTTTTGAAATACACGGTATAAATTTATTCACTAACACTTTATAGCTTCGAAATAGTTAATAACATTATTTGTCACAATTAACATATTATGTATATATCAAGCTATGCATAAATATGTAGGAGTCAAAATTGTTGACCTCGGAGATTTTGTTTTTAAAGGAGGAGGAGACGACAGTATACTGCTCTTAAATAGATGGCTATATTTTAATATAATTTAACGAAGCCTATAATTAACTAAAACTAAAAGTATTCAGTTTTTTCCTTAATTGCGTATGCTCGGTCATTATATATTAGTAAATATATTATGGTGTGTGTGGGCCCAGCAGAGTTTTTCGAGACGATAAGCATTTAGCTAAAAATTTGTAAGTGACTAAATTAAAATTAGTGTAACAAGTTTTTACTCATCGAAAATTCTGAAAAGTGATTCATCATTTACATTTCTGTTATAATTATCAATTGATGAATATAAATTTTTTTACCTTTGTATAGGAAGGTTATTCCATCAACAATTTCTAAAAATATTTTTTCCAACTCGAATCAAAACCACACGTTAATTGTCTGCGATTCTGAAAATAGCAATTTTCAGGTTGTCAAACGGTGGGCAGAGAGGTTTATTAATAACAAAATCCCATTAATAACATAATATTGAATATCCGCCTATTTGAAACTTGTGAATGCAATCGAAAATTACACTTGCTCCGAAAATGAAAACTGCTAGAGGTTTTTAGAATTTGAGGAGACGGATGAATTTCTTAAGAGTATACCCGATTTGAATTTAAACTCATCCTTGAAATGCCTTTAGCTAAATAAATTGAAGCTATAACTCATCATTATGTAATGCCATTTTAGATACTTTTTGAGCACAATTTTTTGGCTAATAGGCTAAAAAATATTAGACAATCCTCTGTTTAAATTTAATTTTTCTTAGGTTGCGACGTATAAATTTATAATTTTTTATTTAAATTGGTAGACGATGATGAGATTTGAACTTGCATAATAAGAATTGAGAGACCTGCGCGCTATCCACTGCTACATGGTTGACTATTTAAAGTTCTGTAATTTTTAATAATTAAATATACTAAAAATTATCGAGCCTTGTTTTTGGTTGTATTTTACGGTGCATAAATAATAAATTGGCTCAACAAAAATTTTTGATATTCAGCTGCAAATTAGATAAAATATTTTTATTTTTGCGTTTGAGTTAATCAATTAATTAGAAAAACGGTCTATTTATCAATAAATGATTTTGAGCCAGCTGTTAGGCGATTTGAAAAATGTTACAGATAGATTCTCCACATGACAATAAATAACAATGATATTTACAATATGTTTTCGGGAAAAAATAGAGCTCATAAGAGTGAAGGGAAGATTAAATCAGGCTTCAAAAATATATAGGATAAAAGTCTGTTATTTGGAATTCTAAATTTTTACGGAACCATAATAAAAATATAATTTTTTTGATGAAACATAATTTAACATCATGGAAAATAGTTTATGTGCAAAAATTTTTTCAAACAAAAAATAATAGATAGTTAACTATTGTAATATAATTCTTCTACCATTATTTTTGAATGTTGAGTAGAAAATAGTGGAGACTCCAAAAACACTTCACTGGAAATTCATAGGGTCGATTGTTATTTTGAATGTTATTTTGAAAGTAAATATGTGTGAATTGACTAAAATGTTTCAGGCAACACATCGTTAAATTTGTTTCCCATTTTTTGAATTTACAAAAAGTTGTATGGTAGTTTCCAAAATAACCGATTGAGTCTTTGAAGTACTTTTGTTTTTCTATTTCACAAAAATAATCTATCTGAGACGGTGTTTAGTTAAAAAATAAACTTTTAGTCGAAAATTCAGCTCTTTCTATATTCAAAATTATAACCAATAAAAATAAATAAATAAAAATAATGTTTTGAATTATTTTTGTTACATTTTGGTCGTAAAATCATTTTTTATGGAGTTATTTTGCTGAAAGCATCATAGAATGAATACTTTTACTTTCAAACTTTCACACGTAAGCTTAGTAATATTTTGATGCCTACTAAATTTTATGGTATTAAAGTATCGAAAGATGGTAGATTAAAATAAATAATGTAAATAGTCTGAAGCTTTAATAGAATACAATCTGTGGAATAAATAACAAACTCATGTGAAACTCATCGCAGCAGTTTTTTTTTTTTTTATTAGAACAATACACAAATAATATTTTTGGTTTAATAATATTTTTTATATCAAATTAAAGTCCTACGTATATAAATTTAATGTTTTGGACAGATTTTACGTATGTTTAAAAATATTTCTGGGTAATTATTTACAAAAATTCGTTTCTCAGGATCTGCGTAAACTAACCGAATTTGTACTTGAGAATGATTTATTAAATTCAAAAAAAAAACTCAATTAAATTAACTAAGGATGTGATGAATAAGATGAAAAATCTTGTCATGTGAAAAATGCCTGTAAAATTTGTAGTCTTTTGTAGTTGATTGTGTAAATATTTCACTAATATTAATCGAGGGGATTAGGAGTTGTCAGAATTTTCAAAAAATCGATTTTTATTTTTTTGCATTTTCTTAAAGAATAGTATCTTAAAAATATTCTCTGAAAGTTTGAAGTGAATCCGAAAAATATCTTTCGAGTTATTCAGCGAAGAATAAAAGGCTCTCGCTCGGTCTGGTATTTCCGAGAACAGGTAGCTATCAGCAGCTGCAAGCAAACGTTTCTTGGGTTTTACTGTTACGAATATCTGACCGGTTCGATGTTTTTTGATTGTTGATGTTTTAGAAAGTTCTACAACGGCTGAACAACTGTTGTATGGTCCAGGAATAGATGACTCAGTGTAAGTATTGAAATTATTACTGTACATAAATCGACTGTAAAACTTTAAATGCGTTTTTCTGAAAACTATGTTTTTTGAACTGGTGAACACTGTAACTCAAAAACCGCTAGATAGATTTGAATGAAACTTATACAGCTTTTAGAAAACATAAAAAGCTAGTGCCTGATACCTGAAGGAATTTTTTTTTTAAAAAAACTTCGATTATTTATAAACAATTAATTGTTGGTTTTTGTGATTTTTTTCACGAAAATCAGAAAAAAATTTCCTAAGGCCGCCATTTTGTTAATTTTGAAAAAAAAATTTAGGCACAAGATTATCCAAGCAGCTGTGATGGTCACCACAAGGACCCATTATTAAAACCTGTTCAACTTAGATCGCCATAACTTGTAAAATAATTAATATTTTTTTTTGAAATTTTAGTGAAGTAATGTTAAAGTATGATGAAATGATACTATGTTTTACTTATGTGAAATAAACTTAATTACTATTTTAAAAAAAATTATAAAAAATGGCATTTTTTCACGCTCCTGACTACACCTAACCCCTAAATCGACTAAATCGAGATAAATTTAAATTTTAAAAACATATATCAAAGCAACCACTTCTTATATTTCACATAGGTAGATACAAATCCAATAGCTCATTTTCTTAAACGATGAAATTTACTAAAAATGAACATTAAAATATAGCGAATAATTCTCATACTCTAATGCCATAAATTATACAAACAACTGTTTTCATATTTTATGGTGGTGGTAAATTTTCTGTTCTCATTTTTCCAACAATCAGCAAAATGTATTGTTTTTAGAATGTAGCCATTTTTTTTAAAAACATATATCGAGTAGCAGTGACCTTTGTCAATAACCTTTAGGCAATAAAAATAAAAATATTTTTAGCTGTATAAATTTAACAGAGATTTTTCGAAATGAAAAAATGAACTAACTAACAGTACAAATTTTATTCAACTGTTTAAAACTGTTGATATTATTAACAAACGGAAAATAGTTTCAATTCGTAAATTGTTTCGTGTATTTTCCATCTGAATTTTGTGGGGGATATTGAGTTTGGATATCTCACGAGTAGGCTCTTACAAACTGTGTATCTTCTAGTTTAGTATTCACCAATTATTTCCAGAACAATACTTAGTTACATTATCTTATAGAATTACAGTCAAAGCTTGCTTTTAAAAAATTTAGAACATATTGATTTTGTGAGTTTATTGATTAATTTATTTTCTTTGATGTTTGAATTCATTTTAAAAAATTTCGTTCAAAGAACGACCAAAGAATCCAATGTTTAAATACAAATTAAATTAAAAGCATGGATAAGTAAAAAACTGCACAATACATAAACTTTGCCATCTGCTAATTGTACTTTATGCACAACTTTCCTTAACTGTCCCATACATTTAAGTCCAAAAATGCAAAAAATTTTTTAAATATTTTTCACATAATAACCACGTGCAGTTAAAAATATTAACTCTTGTTTTCGTCCAGTTCTGTTAAAACACCGGTTTGTCACAAACTTTGAACCCAAAAATCACTTGATATGTTTACATGTAATACACATGCATTTTATTAGATGGAATCTTTTTCGGGAGATAAATGTTTTTCTAAACCAAAAATAACATTTATACAATTAAACGGCTACTTATATTCGTTTTATATTTTACAATATTTTTTCCAAAATACTACGATCTAAAAAATATCCTATAATAAGTCCTACATGTACAACATGTACAGACATGAAGTGTTATTTGTAGCGGCGTTCCAATTACCGGACTATAAATGGGATCTTTCTTTTATATACCGACCAAATCATAATCGAATCATTTATTAATTATTGAAAAATTTTTTACAAATTCGCTATCGGCGACCAAAAAAGCATTCAAATGTAAATTTTTCGGCTGTTTTTGTTGATATCCTAAAAATACATCCTAAAATCCTCTTTGTACTATTACACACTATTCTTAACAGATTGTCAAAAATCGGAAAAATACTGTCGTAGTGTATAAAGAATCACAAAATGTAAGAACACCAAAATAATACAATATGTTGGAATATGGCAAGAATTTATTCAAGGCTGTGGTACAAGGTCCGTAATACATTATTATATAAACTATCAACAAATTCTTATTTCGAGATACAAGTATATTCATTATATTATGTTTTCACATTTTTTTTTCTCTTCTGCAGATTTACACAGAAACGATAACTTTTTATATACATTTTTACCAACTAATAATAAAGATATCACTTACTTAAGCTCGATAATAAACGTCAAGTAATTCATTCGAATTAGTGATAAAAAAAAAAACGAACCATAAAAAACATTATTTTTTACGAAGAAAAACTAATTCCAGATAGAATTAACTATTTTTGTTATTACATGTAGAGCAACAAGCTGAAGAGATCAGATCCATGGCTTTCTGTTTAGTTTTGACGAATATACGAAGACGTTATAGTTTTCGAACACGTTTTCCGATTTTCCGATAAAATATTTATCACATTCCGAAAGTAGACTGTATAGTTTTCGAGACTCATTGGACCATCAGTGGCTACATAATAACAAATTTCCATAAATTAGTAATATTGCCACCAATAGTTTCATGAAATTAATTATCATACACAATGGAACATTAAATGAATTGTGATAAAGAGGTGTGGCCTATATTTTCTTCGTAATAAGGAAGCATCGTGAGTGAGGTCTATTGTTGACTGGAAATACTAGTTATGACTGTGAGGGATTGATTTAAATCGTTGATTTCTTACCTACAGCTCAAAAAATACTGAAAAATGTCAATAAAAATCATAATCACATTAAGATTTCATTTCTATTTTCGATATGAAAACAATATCTTGGTTTTATAAAGTTCTACATAACCATCTTTTTCCCATTATCTTGGATGATAAATTCTATTATTGATTTACTTCAGCGGAAAGACACCTCTACATACGACAAACTTGTACATTTTGCTGTAAGTATAGACAAGGGCAAAATTAAATATCGCTGGGAAAGTTTTGTATGTGAGAGAGTTTCTTAAAATGGTCTTAATAGATCATCAAATAAAACTAAGTTTTCAATTTTTTACAAACTATTTTTTACACCTGTAAAATAAGAAGTTCGAGTAGAGGTAAGGCTCAAAAAATTAAATCCCTGGTGACGTTTAGTACCTTGGCCACACCAGTGTTTTCTTAACTTCCATTTTGAAATTTATATAAGAGCTAAATACATATGTAGCGTGCGCTTAAATTAACGGTAGTACTATGGTATTCTAAAATTCGCGTTCCAATTGATGCGCATTTACACGTCAATTATGCGCAAGCACTTAATGACTGAAAAGCTTTGCACTGTATGTTATACATACTTTTTATTTTCCAACCTTAGCTGATTAAACATTTGTTCGTCAAAGTTTTCTATTATGTAAAAATATCTTAACTTACTCCAAAACTTTTTCATTTTTAGCTTTGAAAATGGCTATTTTAGTTCACTTAGTGAATAGTTATTACAGTTATAATGTTGGGAACAAATTGGCGTAATAATTCATTACTTTAGTGAAAATAAACTGATAAAAATGACACAAAATGTTTTTCCCAACAGATACGAAGCTATATCCTTTTCTAATAGGCAAACCAGCACTCAAACATCAACTGTTGATTCAAAAAGTTAAAATAATGTGTTTGGATATAAACTCCTACGCTTCTTCACTCCATTCCAAGCCAATATGATGATGTTGTTTTTGTTATAAATTGAATATTAATATTATTGTTTTCATCTCTCTTGTTGTCTATGATCTTCTTAACGGATATTAGTTTTGTGTCTTTATTCTTCGCACTCACTCAAAGTGTCAATGTGTGGTTTTGGTTGGTTGGTTGGTTAGGTTATAGTATAGTGAGGAGGTTTTTGTTGAAATATTTTCGGAAACATAACAACACAGGTTGTGAATATTATAAATTTAAATTTTATAGTTTCGTTCACTTGTTTTTATTGTGAATTATGTAACAGTATTATTAAAATTAAACCGGTTATCGGTTTATGATGTAACCGTGTGGTAGGTATCTTCATAGTGTCTTGTTTACAAACTACAAACGTTTTTACTCGCTTTGCAAAATTGAAGCACAACAAATTTGTTATATATTTATATATTTCAACGCAAATAAGAATTTTTAGATCCTTTTTTTGTGTTTATTAAAAAACCAAGTGACGGTAACAACTAGCAGAGGTAATTGTTTAGATTCTCGAAGAGTGGGGTCCAGGATCCATTGGACTCAATCAACCGATTTTTCTCATGCACGAACTTTTTGTTTTTGATCATGATGACGGACAGTCGGAAATGGACTTTTTATGTGTTTCTATGAACACCTATATCAAAATTATGTTTGCGCGATCAATATTAGGTAGCATTACAAGCTTTAGGCTAAAATTAATATATTCTGACATATTATGTATGTTGCTCCGCAGCAGTAATTGTTGACAATAATTTGAAAGCTTAAATCTTAAATTCTAAACAACTGTGGCATTTTCCAACAGGTCTGATACTATTAATCATTCAAATCACACAAAAAAAGGTCATGTATACGTTTTGGACTCTCAACAATCTCCAACTCATCCAATTTTAATAGCTGAAATGATAGGTCTTGTGTCACTGAGAGTTCTTAGGCCAAAACGAATCTCTGTCCTAATTAGAACTAGAGATATTGGAATACAAAACGATCACAACACTTGGAGAATGAATCGCTTCATAAGAACTTGACAAACGCAAAGGATAGATGTACTCCAATGCTTGATACTTCATCTAGACACTAATAGCATTAAAATATTTAAATACAAATTTTGCAAATCGGCTGGATAGAACGACTAGACCGAACAGATTTCATCAATTTTTTTAATATAGAGTAGCAAATAATTAATAATTTGAATATTGATTTCTCTTAAATACCTAAGTTCTCAAATCACATCCTCTTTCTTCCACATATTTCAAACAATTTTCAAATATATTTTCAAGGTTTTTATTTTATTTTATTTATATATTTTTTAATTATATACAAAGATTGATACAGTTCCTTTTATGTCACATTTTATGAAGAATACACGTGCCAGAAATCAAATGATCACATCATTCCCATATTATTTATAATATAAATAAATAAATGTTGTCACACCGTTAGAAAACGGCAAAAAAAAAGTATTCAAATATTTTATAAGAATGTTTTTAATTCTAAAGAAAAGGGAATTTTTTTTTCTTTGATACTTAAATAGATATACATTTTTTTTTTATTAACATGAAATTTAATTTCCTTATTAAAAAGGAGAAGAAAAATGTATGTTTTCTGTATGAGACAGACATTGGTATTTGATTATTATTCTTCTACCATGTTAAAATATAAATAAAATAGCATTCCACCATTACCTTATAACAGAAGTAAGGCTTGTCAAGGCTAACTAAACTAAATCATTTCATTATTATATATCTGAGGTATTTATTAAACATCGTAAATTATAATACATAAGAAAAAAGAGTGTTACAGTTAAACCCATTATTATAAATGGGTCTATTGGTTCAACAATATACCTCTATGTATATATACTAGCAGATCCGATCAATCGTTGATGTGAAGTTTTCACCAAAATGTTTGAAAAAACAATTTTCACATTTTATCAAACGATTTTACATCGACTACATGCAAAATTTGAAGTAGATTGGACCAAAAAATCATGTTGTCTCATACAAACTTTGACCCCATTTTTAGTCTCCTTAGGGGTAAAATTTCAGAAAATCCATTCCTTTTGGATGTCCAGTCGCTCGTATTGAGCCACCCGGTACTTAGTTTTAACATAGCGCTATTTATTGTATTCTTACTCAATTCAGCTGGTTAATTTCCTTACACCGTCATCCCTTAGAATCTTATGGAACTTACGGATAATTATAACTGTTTGATATAAATTTGCAATAAAAAAACTTTTTCCTGCAAGGAGGGAGTGTAAATGTATAAATTATCTCCCCATTTTATCAAACTATTTAAATCGATTGCAAAAAACCACATCTTCCTAGGTTGCATAAAAAAAAAGTAATTTTTTTTTACCACTTTACCCTATTAGAAAAACAGTTAAGGAAAACGTAAACTTTCCCTAATCATTTCACATTGAATCATAAATTCTTTTAACATAAAATTCACATATGACAAAACTTTTCCCCATTTCTCCACGGTTCGCGGTTCTTGAAAATAAGTGGGCTTAAAAGCTATCCTATCTTTTAATGTGGAACAACTCTCACATTAAAAAAAGAATGGTTAAAATGGGTTTAGAAGTTCTTCGTGGTCAAACAACGTGACACGTAATTTTTATATATCAAGATACGTATTAGCCCTGTAACCATTGTTATATATTATGATATTATTTTTTGTATTTATTTTTTTTAAATTGATAACAAAGGGATATTGTAGGCAAATGTATAAAATTCCGTGCAGCTTACTGTTTCCGGAGCTTTTCTCCAACACTATAAAGAATAGAAAAAAGTTGTACATTTGTAAATAGCATGGAAGAGTGAGTTTGTTTTTGCATTTCCAATCTAGAATATTGCAGAAGAATATATTTATATTTTCTAAATAGGTCTTGTTCATTTAAGAATGAATTGGACAAAATACAATAATTTTTTTATTCGTAAAATTAGTGAATGATAATTTTATGGAATAAATCTATGATTATTGAATCAAAAACTAAAAAAAAAAAATTTTTAAGTTATTGTTTAAAAAAAAATTCTAAATTTCACAACAAAAGCCATTTATTATTTTTTTAAATGATCATCGACCTCACCTTAAATTTTTTGAGAACTCACTTTTAAAATCAGTGTGTTATATCGAACTGTTGAGAAAATTTTCTTTCTTGAACTCCCTGTAAAAATTCACTATTTTTTTCATAATCTTGAATTAAAAATCTTCCAAACATTAAGAATTTAATTAATAATTTAACACAATGACACATTTATCTACAAATGATGGAGTTCTCCAAAAAAAATTAGGTGAAGGTGCTGATAATTTTTAAAAGTATTTGTATAGTCCTTGAATTGATTGAAATTTAAGAAAAACTTTTAAACGGTATTGAAAAATGTTACCAAATTTTGTTGAGTATTCAGATCACCCATGATTATATTCCATAAAACTTTCATAAAAAGAAAAATTTTGTAGCTACACAGCTATTACCACACGTTTTCATGTAAAACGATTTGTATTGACTTCCCTGTAATAATAATAATAGTTTCTTCGATATAATTCCTGGTATATTGAATAAATAGGGTAAACTATCCAAGAGTGAACCAATTTTTACTTCCATCGATATTATACTTCCGGGTAGTGGATGTAGTGAACAACTGCTTAGTGCACAGTGAACCTAGGTATAATTAAAATTAAAAAATACATTTTCTAAGCTCTTTAGACATAAAACCTAAAGTGTCTGGTGGAGTATAGCATGTCATATAATTCTTAAAGGGTTTTCGGGAGACCACTCAACAGGAACACGTGATTGTCCACTACTCCAAAAGTTTGAGAATTTTGTTTAATTTACTATTTCCGCCTCAATAGCTAATATTTTACACTAGATTCTTGATAAATCATAAATTCAAAGTGTAAAATTCTTTCGAATTAAGCAGTGTCTACAGCACATTAAACGAAATTATAACCTCTGTTTAAATTACTATAATGGTTTTCTGATCATTTTGTTGCTAAGATTATTTTCTCCAGAAAGTAAATAAGCTGAAGCGCTGCTGTTATGTTTTCAGGCGTAAACTACCGGTTCTTTGTGTACTTTTTATTCAGATTTCACTGTTGGGCATGAGACATTGATTATTTTATGGTTAAAAATCGAAGCTATTTTTAATTTAACTTGGTTTATTGCCTCCATTAAATTTTTTAAATAAATTATTGTTTAAAATTTGATATTACGATTATTCAGTATGCGTAAAGAACAAGAATGAAATTTGTAAAATTTATTTTATTTTTATAACCAACAATGTTTTTGAAATATACACTGTTTTTGATGCCCGTTCAAATAATCCTCGGTCGAGAATATACGCGTTTGTATAAAACGCTTCAACTGTTGTACATATATTGTAACTGCTATGGATAATGATAAATAGGTTCACTATGGGACGTGAATCATTGTTGGACAGTTTACCCTACTTATATTCAGTGAAAATAGGAAATCAATATTTATTTTACGCACACAGAAGACGGAAGGAATGTTTTCTTTATATCACATAATAATCACTATTGTCTTTACAGAACAAGATCATCTGACACTTTGAAAATGAAAGTATTAAAACTAATAATTCTAATATAATTGATAGACCCACCGCAGCAGTTTATTTGATTGCAAAATGTAACCAAAATATTTTGATTATGTAAATTTAAGGTGTGGAAAATATCAAAACAAATTATCCAGTCAGTTGTTAAATTGAAAATAATAAAAGTAGTCCATAGGCTACTAAGACGATTCTTGAATATTTTATGTAGTATTTTAATTGTTGAACTCTAGAGTGTTATGTATCTGTCTAATATTTTTATGATTTTAAGGGAGCACTACAACCTAAGAGTTATTATAAATTATCAATCCCAAAATAGTCATTAACACAATCTTAAAATACGAGTAATATTTTATCGTGTAATATGTACGAATGAATGTATAACATATTACAGAAAATATGGGCTACGTGCGCATCAAAATGTTTTCATTCGTTTCTATGGTTACAAAATACTTGTTTATCAATCAAATGATATATAACTCTGTGAATGATGTATGATTTAACATGGGATATTTCTCAAAATTTATTAACTATTTTAAATGAATAATTATTTATATTTACAATTAAAAATTATCATATAATGATATTTCTTCAATCAAAAAATGCCATTTTTTTAATTTTTCAATATTTTTGTTTGACATTTGCTATACAATTTACATGCAAATTGAACAAATAATTATATTTTCTCAATCGATTAAGAAGCTTGCCTTGTAATATGAATGGTACGGTTATAAGACAAAAAATATTTAGGAAAAGTTTGAGACATGGTTTTTTCTGTTCTGAATTGAAACTCGAATAATTGTGACTATACATCAGTCGCAGAAATAATTTCCTGAGGAGAACTATATTTAGGCAGTCGTTTTTCTTCGAAAGTAGAAAGAAAAATTCACTCGGCACCACTTTGGGCGATACGAGTTTTTAAATTATCAATTAACAGCAATTTTAAATATACTTATTAAGCAATGAAATCCAAATATTCGATTTTACTATTAAGTTCACCTCGTACCACCTCGAATTGGAGAATTCAGGTTGATTTCTTTTCTTTTTTTAAGTAAACAATCGAAATTCTCAGAAACTATTTATAATCTAGGTTTTTACCAGATATTGAGCTAATTTAATAGTTTTATCTTTTATGAGATTCCAGGAAAAATTTTGCACGCAAATTTCAAATTCGTGTTCAGTAACCCAATTAATATGAAGGGTGAGAAAATCAAAACAATATCAAAAATTTCCTTTGAACCCTAGTTTTGTTTTCTAATATTTCAAATCTAGAATCTACCGGCGTAACGGTTAGTTTTCCAAAAAATATTATATATAGAAAATGTAGGAAATTTTGTCTACTTTAAGTGTACATAAATGGGCTTGTTGTAAAACTCTTCATTTCTTAGATATAGGACAAAAAATTAAAAAAAGAGTCAAAATTTGCTCTAAAAACAAAGTTCCTGACAAAAGTTTTTTCCGCCATCTTTAGATTCCTGTTTGGTGAGAAAATCAAATCTAAAGCAAAACTTTCGTCTGAAAATCGATTATTTTTGTAATGTATCCAGCGTAAATATACCTTAAAAAAAAGGAAAATTTTATATTTTGGGGGTGCATCCTGTATAAATAGGCCAAACACTAAAAAAATTAAATTTTGTTCTAGTTTTTTTTTTCAACATGTTATTTTAAATTGTGCTCATAAATTTTCATTTATTACTTCCGCACATATTCCCATGTGTCGTACACAGACTAAACCGTAATACTATGAAGATGATGCAACTAGCATACTTAGTATATTCAAGAAAGAATAAAATACATTTTTTTCATCTTCATTTCTATTTGGTTTGAGAGTAGTTTTTCAACTTTATTATTTTTTTTCTGGTACTATCTTACCTGATATTTGTTTTCCCAAGATTGTCTTTAATCTAATTTAGTTAATAGCATTTCTTTCCACATACTTTCTTATTGTAACAGATGTAGTTTTTGAATTGTAATAGTGACGTGAGGAATCTACTACACACAAACAATTTTAATATTAATATTTTGATCAGATATCTTACAAATAAAATATTTCAGCAATAATAAGCAATTACGATTATTAATTGTAAATACTTTGAATTGAAAAATCATGTATGAAGTTCACACACGATATAAGCGATTTCATAATAAGGAGACTATTATATAATTTCAGGAGTAAGATAATTGTAGGTTTATTTGTGATGATATTGATACAAAGTTGAAAATTATTATGGATTTGATTCACATATATATTACATACATTACGCTTATCCAGTCTTCAAGTTTGATTTTTCGATAAATGTTTTTATTAAAATAATGAAATGTTTATAACATCTACCATGGCCTGGCAACAAATATATGTGTCCAATACATGTAAACAAGTCATGACGATTGAGTATAATGCCTGCAAGTGTACACACATATACATAACAAACCTGTAATAACTTCTATAATACCTTCTATCTCATTCTCTCGCTTGTTAAATCATATAGATACTTCTATTTCATATTCTCGCATGATATATTCTATAGACACTTCTATCTCATACTTTTGCTCGTTATATCCTATAGAGGTTTGTTGAAATCACAACGATACTGAAGCAGTTTCACATCAAAAATCGGGTTTGTTCATTCGACTGACGTAAACGTTTAAAAAATACATTGAACGCACAGATTACTGCAAGTGAACCAATCACATCATATAAGTTAATTACCTAAAGTTAATATGAAGAATCGGGCATTGTTGAAGCGTAAGAAAAACGAATTCACCTGCTTTCTCAACTGAATTTTCTGACGTAGATGGGATACAACCATTCGAATAATGCCATTTTATTATTTTTATCCGTAGAACTTATCGCTTCACTGAGTGATTCGTAAATCAGTGAATACCCCTGTAAAAATCCAGCAAGGCATTGTCGATATCATAGTGCCATCTCTTGTAACCATCTATATTTTTGATCATGCCATATCTATGTTTTTGAACAGGCAACGAACTGATTTTTTCCTTCCGGATACAAAAAATCATATTTGTATATTCACGAAATAAAATTTGATTCAAAACGTATAAAATTTTATTCGTCCAAAATGTACAAACATTTTTTCAGTTTACAGGCGTATAAATAAATATTTTTATACAACTATATATACGGAATATTTGGCGCTCTACTACCACCAGATGTAACAACACATCTTCAATAAAAACTTTTTGACAATAATTTCATATCAAAAATATATAGAACATCATTAATGGAAATCCTTGATCAATCATATTCATTTGTAAATTGATAATGGCATGCTTTCATATCTAATTTGTTTAGTTTCTATTATGGATGATACATTTTTGGAACTGACACCTCGTTGGTTTTCTCTTCAAAATCTGAATCAAATCAATGTTTGAAAAAATTTGAAAAAAAAATGATTGTCAATAGTAAACTAGATGTGTGTAATGATTAAAGATAACTCATTTCTAATAATTATACTGGGCTTACATAATATGTCAGAGTAAATTAATTTTAGTCTAAAGTTTGTAATGCTATCTAATATTGTCTGCACAAACATAATTTTGATAAAGGTGTTCATAGAAACACCTAATTACTCAAAAACAAACAAAAAAATAGCGAGCTGAAATTTTGATAACGTATTCTAAACCAAAAAAAGTCAGTTTAAGTTCGTGAATGTGCAGTATCGGTCCATTGGGTCCAATGGATCCTTGACCCAAATATTAAACTATAAAAGATAGTAGAAAAGTTCAAATACAAAAATGTTAATTTCTATTTAAAATAACTGTTGTTTGAAACATTTTTTCGTAAAATGATTGAGTTCTCCACAATTTTAGCGCAAATTTGGCTAATAAACATATATAGGTAATAACAATACATATTTTTAATATAACTGTATAGACTGGATATTTATAGTATTTAATGAGTGCTAGTTAAAAAATATTCGATAAAATTAACTTCAACCATATGTCGAGTATCTAAACTATTAACTCTGTTAGTTTTATTATTATTTATATTTTTCTTACTTTTGGAATTTTCTATGTTATTTTGTAATGGTGAATCTAAAAGTGATTTTATTTGGGACGACTATGGAAAGTAGAAAGGTTCTTTGATCTGATATTATACTTATTTTATATGTTTCCCCTTGTACGTTCATTAAATATTACAATTCTAAGGTGCAAGGGCATCCATTTTGATACTCTCATACTAAATCAATTTTTGTTACTCAATTAAGTATAAATTCTAACAAGATAAAAAAGAATGAAATTAGCTCGATACTACTTCAGTCCAAAGTTCCGAATAGAACAGTTTTTTGGGATATATTTAATTTGCTTCAGCCTTAAGGGGTTTTATACAGTTAGAATTCCGAAAAAATCGAATATTCTAGAATTTTTTCTGAGAAAACTTTTAAATTTATTGATCTGAAAATTTGTACACATATTATGGTAACTTTTAACTGTCTTAGTATTAGTAAAATTATTTATTTGGAAAGGAGCTATAGCTGATCTCCTTTGAAAAAAGACGTTTTGCGGTGACCACTATATCTCTCAACTGGACCTTCTGAAATTAAAAAACCAAACAGATTTCGTTAAAGTAATGTTAAATCTAGTAATTTATCGAAGAGATAAACAAAACAACTTTGTGAAAATTGCGGTTTCTCATAAAAAAATCGATTTTTGACCAAAATTTCGGTCTTAAATTGTTTACAAAAAAAAATATTTATCAGTGAGAAAAAATCTTCGATTAATTACTAATACATTTTGAGAAAAAGGCGTTTAAATTTTGAAAAGTACTTTCAAGCACTCTTTTCTGTGTGTATCCTTAAATATATGTACATTAAGAAAATAAAATTAAAAAAATCGATTTTTTGGAAAATCCCAACTGTATTATAACCCCTTAAATATCTTTGTTTTCAGACTTAAAATTTTTAAGATTTTTTCCGTACTATTTAAGGGTGACCTAAAATCTTTTGCATAATCGACATAATGCATTCTTTAGGCGCTATTCATATCAAAACTGCTCAAAGAGTTTTCGAAAATTTTAACTCAAGAATTATGTGGAATGTTCAATAACTCATACTATTCAAAAATTTGATGATTGTTATTGAAATGCTATCAAACAGTTTCAATTCGATTTTAATGTTTGGGTTATTGTTGGAATTAGAAATCAAAATCAACGTTTTTGAAATATCTCAAGACCAGCTTGGGATCACAAATTACTCTATCAGAACTTTAACATTGGCTTGTAGATCTGTTGAGTCTCACTAATCAACAGTTTGTATTTTGTTTCAACTTTTTTCAGATACACGATTTAAAAATAAACCGTGTTATATTTGAACACGATATCATTTGGCCGTAATACAAACACTAAAAGCTATCTTTTCTATATCAATTCGATTAAAAACTTGTATTCGAGGAATCACACTCACTATTGTATTTCTTCTTATAACAAATTTAGACAATTTTCGATAATAGATGTAATAAAAACAACTGAGAACTGATGAAAATATTATATATAATATTTTTTTTTATTTCGTTTAATCCAATAATATTTTGTACATATTTTTTTCTTAAAACTCAGTCATTTTGAATAACTTTTGTTAACAGTATGTGACAGGATTATTTATTGCAAATATTATGAATGAACGAACTGATATCAAATATATTGAAATATGTATCATTAAATTGATTACACTTTGTTTGATACCTATAAAGCCAATTACATAGTTTAGAATAAGTTTAGTTTTATCTTTTTTATAAGTATTTCTTCTATTTCGTATAGTGTTTTTCTTTTATTGGATAGTTTTCGGAATATAAAAAATACCAGTTATGATTCGCAGCTTCTCCCATAAATATATAAACGTACTTGTATGGTGTTTATTACGATGCACCAATAGCATATTCTTATTTTTCAATTGTTGGTATATAAATTACACGGAATATCATATAAAAATTAGTGAAGATAATACGTAAATACTTCAAACATAAATATACTTATTTTATATTGGGTCCCACACGGTAGGAATTCTACATAAGATATCAGATTTTCTGATCAAAAATTATGATATGCTGTCTGAAGTTCATCAGAATTTCTTATCAGAATTTCTTACGATGTTATCTGAAGTAGGCCACCTGTTAGTCAAAAAAAATGATTACTTAATTTAAAATAATTGAAAATTAATTGGTTCGTCGTGTACATTCGTTGTACGTATCCGAAGATAATTTATGATAAATTTATTATACGAATTTCTTATAGGCCCATATGACTATCAGATTTTCTGATCAGTTATTTTCGTTTCTGAGTTACCTTGATGACGTAGCGATGGCTTTTCGAACGGACAAATCGACAAAAATGAACTAATATGGTGATCGTATGAAAATCCTTATCAAAATTTCGTTTTTGTCAAGCAATATTTCTAGTGTTACAGGCGAAATTTAATGTACCCTCATATATTAAATATATCCCGGGGTATAATTATGATTATCTCATTGAAAATTGAATCATAACATTTTATTAAATTATTCACAATTTAATAAAAAATGTATTTATGAATTAATAAATTTTTTTAAACCATTTTTTTATATTTATTTATAAATATTGTTTTAATTGATTTTATTTCACAGCCCTAAGTGGTAGACACATAAATGCCTACCCACATACACACATTTTTAATGGCATTACGGCATGGTAGTAAAAATAATTGTAAAATTTTTTTATTCAATTTTCCATGAAAAAATAATGACTTTCATCTTGAAAGTTAAAAAACTAACCTATAAACACAAAGATTTTTATTCTTCCTTTCTTTGTTTTAAACGAAAATTTGATGTATCAATTTTATCGTCGTATTGATTGACGCTCGATTGATCACGGGGTTAAAATTCGATGGAAAGTTTTGTCAACAGACAAGCAGACAATAAGAATTAAAAGAAAGGGTGTAATAAAAAAACAAATTCATAAAAACCAAATTTTAACACTCAGTTTCTTTGTAAATTAATTTACCATCATGTAATTAACATTTAATCTGAATCGTAAATTAAAATTATAAATCTTCTTTCTAACTTTGCCGGAGTCTGGATATTTATTTCAAAACAATTAATCGTTTAATCATTAATACTTCAAATATAAATTAGTGAAACAAAATTATTACTACATTATTTGTATTTGAAATTTATAGATTTTGGTTTCGATGGAAATGATGGTAATTTATAATCGAATTTTTACCATACTTCAAGTGAGAGTTTGTAAAATATTCATACGTATTTGGGATGTTTACTTTTTTTCAGGTAATTTTTTAAAATGAAAATTTTATATATCATTTTTATTGTCGCAACGAGTCTACCTGCAAATTTTCATCTCCTTTGTTCACTGGAAAATGATTAAAATTCGATTTAAATTTTTTGTGACATAGAAACAGACACTACAAGTAAAAAGAAAGGGAGTAAAAAGTAAAATAGCTAGACATTTTCATACAAATAAAAAATGAAAATAATCTAAAAAATAAACAGATTATTTTATGCATTGCAGTATTATTATTATTATTATTAATAATACTTATTATAAGGTCAGTGTTCTGTGATTTCTATTAAACATTGTATCGCATTGTCGCCTACTTTAGGTATCTTGTTTGAATGTTAAGCCTACACAAATATATATTATAAGATTCTTAACTAAAAACATTATTCTATGTATTAAATTACTACACATGTCTATAGTCCAGGTGCGATCCAGCCAACGACGTCATTAAAAAAGGTGATCTAGGTTCGACCGGCTATAACAAAATTGTAAGAGTAATGAAAAATTGACAAAACCAAATTATGTTAATAACTTAAGCTGCGTATTATACGTCGAATGAAAATTTTTCAAAATTTTTCAATAATATAAACAGTTTCAGACCGAGGATTTCGAGTAAAAATTGACGGGGGGTCTAGTTCTATATGTGTGAAGGTTAAAGTAGTAAGTATTTCTAATCTTAACCGTGAATATATGTAAAAATTCGGGATTCTCAAAATTTGCCCCAAAAATGTTCCAACTATTAGTTAGACTTACCCTCTTCAGAAATTCTTATAAGCAAAGTGAAAGTTTTGTAAAAAAAAATGTACAAATAATTTTCTAATAGTGCACCTAATACCTAATATCTTGAAATTTGCAAATAATCATAGATAAGTTATGATATCCAAGTCTTGTAAATTTTGGTAATGAAAAATTTCAATTTAAAAAAAATTTTTGAGTTATTATACATCTGTATGGTTTGGAGATTTACTTTGTGACAGATTATTCAAAAAAATAAAAATTTTATTGTGTTTTTTGTGTCACCAATTTTTTATTCATTAATATTGACATATGTTTCTGTCTGTATAACCATTTTCAAAACGCAAAGCTTCTAATAGATATTTTTGGTTTTAATTTTAATTTATTTGTTTAAAATAAACCTATAAAGTTTGAAGCTATAGTGCTACTAAATTAAAGTTAGGAGCTCAATTTGTGGTGGGATGGGAATGATGAGCAAATAAAAGAAGGTGAAACTCTCCGAATGTATCCAACTTGCACAACAAATACAGCCTACGAACCTGTTTTTGACTCTGACCATTTCATGGATAGTTACATTTATATTCTTACAGGCACCTAGAATATAGCTTATACAATATTAAACAACGTTATATGTAGTAGATATGTTTGTACAAGAACTTCAAGATTAATTCAAATAACTGTAATTTATGACCCAAGATAAAACCAAAAATTGCATAAACTAGCTAGTGAACAAGTGTGATGGTGAACCTTTGAAACCAGCCTCCATTTTTCCATATGTGCGAAGTCATTTTATGGTTTTTAAAAGTACACGTAAAACGGTCATACACGGTCTAATTTTTTAACATGAGAAATTTTTAAATCCCACATCCGTTGGAACTCTTTAAAACTGTTAAAATTGTTATGAATATTATCAAACAGAACTCTGAGATTTAACGAATAAATTTCGACTTTTTGCCCTAATTTCCTAGATCAAAAATTGTCTTTATCATAAAATTTTATAAATACGTATATCTACTACAACGTTGTCATCATCAGTATGAATTAGCTAGTTGTAATAATTCTCAGAGAAAACGTTACTAATTTGATGCAGACCGTCACCAAATTAGTAACATCTCCTCGGAGAATTATTACAACTAGCTAATTCATACTAATGATGACTACTTTGTAGTCGAAAAACGTATCTGTAAAAAAACATTCATTGTTGATCCAGGAAATTGTGGGAAAAAATTGAGAATTATACGAAAAGAAGTCAGTCACGTCCCAGTATTTTATATTTTCTGGAAGAACAAAATTGAATTATAGATATTTTCATATATTTTGTAAGTTTTTGAAATTATAAGATGTCCGAAGCCCATTATTATGTTACACATTATTTCAGTTGTACATTTTTTAATGAATACATACAAAATACTTTTCTTATGAGTATAATATTAATATTTTTTATATTTTCTAGTTGAAGAAGCAAATAATTTCGGTGTTTATAAATTAAATTCAATTACATAAAAAATTTTATAGAATTATTTTCCAATTTATTATATGAACAAAACTTTGGTATGACATACTAAAGACACTGAGATATAATAAAGATAATTGGACATTATTAATTTTCAATTTTGTAATAAAAAACATTCCAAAAAGTTTCTCATTAAAAAAAAAATTTTTTCTCGTCAAAAACAAATTGGGTTTAACAAAGTAAAAGAAAAGTTTTTTTTTTCTCAATTATGTTGTACTTTAATTATTTTTCTTATTTATGATAAACATTTTAAACCTTCTCTATGAGACATGTATTTGAATAATTGACATATATTTTCACTTACTATTGTACTTTTATTTTTAACTGCTTCATACAAATAAACTAAATTGGAATGTCTGTCTACCATATTCAAGTTTTTTTCAAAATTCATCTGTTAATTTACTTACAAAAGTAAAAGAGCTTGTTGACTAGTTTGATTAGGTATTTGAAGTAGTTTTTTAGAAATATCTAAGCACCAAATCTGACTAAAGTGCCATGGAACTTTCTTACAGACGTGACTCCTAAGGTATTCAAAATACAAACAGTTTTGATATAAGATACGTACCAGCTCTTACCCCATTTCCTCTACCTTCATGAACCAGTTTGCATTACATTTAGAACGTTTGTTCTATGTTAAATATCTCCTCTTTTTGTAAATTAATTAAATGTATTTTATTTCAATAAAAGTATTTTGAAAATACACATCATGTACAAATACATTTTCATACCAATTTTGATCGTCAACGGGCTTTTTCAATTGTTGGATAATATTTTTAATTGCAATACTTCTTATGAACAAAATTTTGAAATTGCAATTTTTAAATTTCAATATTTCCTTATATATTTCCTATTTTATATATCATTTTATCAGGTCTAAGATTTAGCGATTTCAAAATATTTGGTTGAGATCGAGAATAAAATTCATAAGCAAAACATTATATATTCATAAAGACTGGTCTCCGCCAGAAATATATAATTTTCATCATCTGACATCATTTGAATTAATAATTTTCATGAGTGGAAAAATTCTCATGAAAATCTATTTAGGTCAGGGTATTTAGTATGGAAAAATAAATTTTCCAGTACCATTATAATTGAATGAGAAAAATTCTTTTAAAGTTAAAATTTCATACATTAATCTCTGATCTTTAACAAAACTGATGGTCCTTTATAAAATAATATGTTTGTATATAATATGCTTTCTTATCAGCAACTGTAAATACATTAAGGTTTTCCCTCTTTATTGTGAAAATATCAAAGTTTTTCTTTCTTTAATATTAAATTATTGTAAATACCATTTGTCTAAAAATTAATGTCCTCGATATCAAGCAAATTGCGTCATAAACTATATTATAAAATTCTAAAATATTAAAAGGAACCAGATCCTCAAACTAACTTGAAAAACACTAGCCAGAATGATTTTTGGGAGAATCATGAATTGGCGGGTGAACACGGGTTTGCGCATTTAGGATCGTGTTATTATTGGGTTTATTTTATTTATACTCGGCATCTTCATTATACTCGTCAAAATCTTGGGTTTATAATAAATTTACCCAATTTATCAAATAACATGTATACGGCCACAATTGGACAATTTCAGAGATTAGAAAATCAATATTTATTTTGTGAAATCTACTTTTTATAAAATCATAATAGAATCTTTGGTTAACTTAATGAATAATTATTAAAAGAATAATTATTCATTACTTGATAATGACTTTATATATCGAAAAAGCACTCGTAATTTTAAAAATATTTCAAAGTAAAAATTAGACAAAGTTAACAGTTTCCATTATTATTTTATAATTTCAGACATCTCGACATTTTAATCCATAGCAGAGTACAATGCAAAAATTGTTAAAGTATCTGATCCATAGGACTCTTTTAGGGCGTGAGCCGCCCATTAGTAATACACTTTGTTTGTACAACAAAATGCAAAGAGAAAAAAAACTATTGAATGAAGGAAACGACTACCAACAAACTTGAACAAACAAGTAAAAATTTGTAAATATTTTATGTTGCAATGTGAAATTAACAACTGCTTTTCACGATAACATTATAACTATAGAGAAAATTAAAAGTAAACTTCACTATATACTGATAAATAAATATTTAATTACAAATATCATCAGAAAATTTTCATGGAATAAACAATTATTTCATTTAATGTGAATATTTTCTTTGTTTCACTATATATACAAAAAACGTCAAAAAATTAGGAACCTTAATGGAAATTATTTAAATACCATACTTATCAAGGTTTACAAGGTTTTATTATTTGTTTCTTGTAATATTAATAAATAGACGCATTACTATACAGAACTGTCACTCGACTGAAACTCAAGTGAACATTGAAGATAATATTAGCCATGTATTTTTTTAATGATTGGTTTACATGTTCTTCAATTGCTATTTACGGATTCATTTTATCTTAAATTTTAGGACATATCATCGGCCTAATTCGTTAACCTTCTATATGCCATTTTGCAAAGTTTACAGGACTAAAAAAATAACTAAATAATATTTGTATTCATTTTGTAATCAAAATTCAAAAAATCCCGTTGGTTTGTTCAATTTTTCTTAATTATTAACTAGTGCCATATTTTATACTCATTTTACAAAATTCTGGAAAATAAAATAAATAGTGAAGACTTAGGTGATTATATGCTTCTATCAAGAAAAAAATATGATACGTAAGACTTCTGATTTAAAAAATTAGTCTCACGATTTAAATAAACAGATAAACAAATAATAAGGAAATAATATTATTTATAATTAATTGTTTACATCCTCGAATATTTGGCTAAAATACGATAAAGTTTGATAAGAGCATACTGGTACGTAGTCGGCTATACAATGTATGTGCAAGACTGAGGCTTTAGCAGCATTACATTGTCAAAATTCATTTTCATTTTTTTCATGTATAGCATTTCTCAGTCTTTATAAGTGCATATCGTCGTTTGTCTTACACCAAACGGTAGATCATATTGCTGAACACTTTATAGTCTGTATAAAAACTCATTTTAATCCAAAATGGACTGGTCAAAAAAGGACACGTTAACGAATCAAGCCGACGATATCCAGTTTTAATTTAGTATAGATAAATATGTTGATTTGATAAGTTTTAGTATAGGTCAAATTTTAAGAACATCAAGCAAAAGAATATTAAAGAATTATTATCAACTTTTTGAATAGATTTCGGTTTTTTAAAGTACTTTTGTCTTTAATTTGATAATTAGAACAGTGTGTTGTAAATGCTTAAATAGTAAAATATATTATTGAATAAAAAGAACAAGACAATAAATAAAGATTTAAAACTCATTCAATTTATTGTTTTATTCATAAATAATAAATAATATTCTTGTATTGTTTCCAGTAATTACAATTGTAATAAGAGAAACTAATTTTATAAAAGTTTTACATTTCAATTAAAATATAATTTAATAAATATACACTCACCAGCTCCTCACTTTATAACTTAGAGGAGGTCATAAATTTACAATCGTTTGGAAGAATCTAGATCGAGAGAACTGCGGCGTTTTTTTGGTACAAAATACAGAAAATTGGTATTTTTTTTAATTACTTTGTTGATTAATTTATTGTTAAATAAAAAGATTAATCGACAACTTCTTAAATATACTGGGAAAATTGTTTATCAATAGGTGAACACTTATATTCGATTTATCCAAATTCCACCCGATTAGTGTCAAACTTCAGACCTACCATTTTGTCCAATGACTGAGACTAAAATCTAAAATATGAGATTTAAAAAAATTATTTAGACAAATGAACTTCGACAAAATATTAATTTGGGGTTTATGGTTAATGATGTTTTGAATTTCGGAAAGGGGATATCTGCTTGTGAAACAAAGTTGACCATGAAATAGTCTTGAAAATCATTGCCAAAGACAAAATAAATAGGTAAACAATAAACTTAAAAGCTTCAGCACTGGCAACGGTTTTCACAAGAATATACTGTTCTTAATCACCGAAGAACAGTTTCTCGAAGGTGAGCATGCAAGAAAATCTAGGCCGGAAATTTTTCCCAGCTAGCGTGAAATTATATCCTCTACTAAATAGTTTGTTACAATTTAACAAACGATAAAACCATTTACTTATTTATGTTTTTTTAGAAAAATTTATCTTTGTTATATTAGATGTATATTTATTTGCAGTTGAAATGTTTCAAATCAAATTATACATTTTCTTTTAAGTCCCTTAGAAGAATTGCATAAGCCAATGACGTATTTAGAGAAATGTTGAAATCTTTAAATAATATATCATTTTCCGATAAATTAATGTCGTAACAACAATATATACATTAGAATAAGGTAGAAACTTATTTAATTCGTTAATAAATTCATTTTATGTAACTCTCTGACAACCCAACGATTACATACATCAAGGCTATTAAAGTTTACAATTGCGCCATACCCATAAGCTACATATTTTGGTAGATTTTCTGTATTTTGTAATGCATAAAGAAAAACTACTTTATCCGAACCGTTATAAGACTAGATTTGCGTTTCCCAACATCCTGAGTCGATCATTAATATGGATTCTTTTACACTCAAACCTTAAAAAAATCCAAAAATAAACAATTTATAATTTCAATTTTTGGTTTTCAAAATAATATCTTAAAGTGAGTAAATAGTGCCAAGAATGAATCTCAAATGATGTTTGAAAACAAAATCGGTCCACTGTGTCCAATGGATCCGTGACTCAACTTTTAAACTATTCAAATTCAAATAAAAAATATTTCAAACTTTTGTTTGTAATATTTGTTCGTAAACTGCTTCGATTCGTCGCAATTTAAGCTTAAATTAAGCCTTTATACGAAAATTTGAAATGGTTATATATATATATATATATATATATATATATATATATATATATATATATATATATATATATATATATATATATATATATATATATTGTCATGCATAAAAAATACATTAAATCAATAAAAACAAAACAGTATAACATACACATATCTAAGAGGTGTGGCTTATATTGCACACACAATCATACACGCATAAATACTGTTTTATTTAATGGTAATGAGATTCACTTTTCAATGATTATGGTCGAATTTCGAAAGCTGTTACGAGATTCTAGTTATTATTATTATATATGAATTTATAACAGATAGTTCAAACACTGACACAGTTAAGGTATTCAACACATGGTTGTCCAGTATCAAAACCATTAACTTTGTTAGTTGTTCTTTTCACTTTTTTGTAAATGTATTCCATGAAATTCCGTGCTTCAGTAAGAAAATTCTTCTAAATACGCCACTGCTATCACAAAAATATATGCATTTATTATACTGAATAAAGGGAATGTACAACTGAACACTTTTGTTCCTTTCTGTTGAATGGTTTGTTGTACAAGTAGAATGCGAACTTCGAAGTATAGAATTTTGTTCAAGTGAAATGTAGAATCATAAATAATTTTATAATTTGCATATATGTTTGAAGTAGACACATTTATTTAGAATAAATTTATTGTGTTTATCTGAATTCATACTCATTAATAATTAAGGCACACTGCATGGCCATAAACATTATTGATGTTATAATCGACGTAATTATTTTTAAATAATCTTGGATAAATTATCCACACATTCATTATCTCTAAAATAACGGTCATATTTTTTGACATTATTCTGAAGAATATTTAATTTGTATTACAAAAAAAATATCATCTTTTTAAGAAGTAAATAATGGGCATAATGACTTGTCTTTACTTACTCTTTACCCTTGAAGCGTTTTACTTCACGAACCAGAAAAAGAAGCTTTTACTAAAAATCTTTTAAAATAAAATGGATATTCACAATGGTGATTAAAAAAAGATATTCATACTTAGAAGAGACGTCCCTATTCAGTATCTCTATAGATATAACACATAAAATTCCATTTTCAAACAAGTGATGGAAAATAATCTTTGAAATAACCTTATAAGTTCATCATTTTTTATTCAATTTTCATTTAATTTTTGAATTTTGTTACCATATTGAGTTTAATTTTACATATTAAGTATCAGTCGTCTCATCTTATTAACAAGAACTAATTCACATCATTTTACAGTGCGGTATTAAGTCAAGGGGGGGGGTAATAATGACACTCTGTACACGCGTTTGGAAAATTAAGTATTTTGGTAATATTTTTCTAAAAATAAAATCTTTCCATACAATGGAGTGTTTTGAAGGCTTAACCTATTGACAAACTGGATTTATACAGTCTTTATAATGTTCATTTTAATTTGAATATGAAATAAAGTCGAATGAGTTTCTTAACTGTAACTTAATAAATATTTTCAATCAATTTCGATATTGTTACTTCTATTAAACATTTTTTGAATATTTATTTTGATATTTTGTTTTAATGTATTAACTTTCAATGACTTTTTTTAATATGTAAATTTTGAAATGCGGGTTTTTACAGAATAACAACACATTTATTTTTGAACAACAATTAATATATATATATATATATATATATATATATATATATATATATATATATATATATATATATATATATATATATATATATATATATATATATATATATAAATATAAATATATAATGTATATCGATTTTCATCGAAATAATTTACTAACAAATTTTTTCTTTTACAGAGGGGTTAATTTAAATTTAATGCACTTACGAAGTGCATCCGAACAATGGAATACGTGTCCAGCATCATCCTACTCTCGTACATCATTCAATCAACGATCCAAAAATGTTGCAGGGATATCAATACATGGTAAACAACAATCACTAGGTCACAATAATGGGTATTCATCTCGTCACAAAAAAGAAAAAAGTTCTACATTTCACTCGACCGGTACACAAATGAGTACAAGTGATTTATATATGGGTAGTGGCCAATGTAGTCGTGAACTGTCACCAGTACGATGGTGTGATCGTGAAGTTGATGGCGTTTACTTAAATCGATCTGGTTGGGTTCAGGTTCATCAGCGATCATTAGACGATCGGGTGCGATGTGGATATGATGTGGCAACCATGGGTCCACCACCCCGGCAAATGTCTGTACAAGCTCAACCACAACACCATAGGCGAGCAGCCATAAAATTAGTTGATTATCATTCGAATAGTGAACCAGCACATTACGCTACCGAACTTCGTGAACCTCGTGAACGGCCCGTTTATTTACCGTTGCGCGGTCGTAGTGAATGTGTGGATATAGCCAGATCCAACACTCCGTCACCTCATCAGATGATACCCGAATCGTACTCACCTCCATCAATAACTCCGATAATATCCCCACCACCTGCGTTCCAAGACAGTCAAAGTAAATCATCAGCGAAAAGTCGTTATTATTACGGAACCAAACCATTTTTACCACGTTCCAATGCAATTGATAGTGGAATATTAAGTCCACCAACAACTTCACCAGTACCTCCACCGATTGTTTGGGAATCCGGTACAATGACAACCACACGTATATCACCTAGTCAAACGAAACCTTCAAAACAACGATTAACTCCTTCACCCGTTTCATCAACTGGACGTAATACACTAGCACCAAGCTATCGAATTCCACAAACTAAATCACTAGAAGATAATACAAAAGCAAATCGCCGTTCACAATTTGTTCAAAAATATGTTGAATCATCGTCTTCCTCATCCGGTTCTTTAGGTTTTAGAAGTTTAGATAGTTGTGTTAGTCGTCCAGTAATGCCACGTTTAAATGAAATTAAAGACTCTTCAATAGAAGGTTACGAAGATGGTGATGAAGAAGAGCCTGTTATAGCTAATCCGTCTTTGTTAAATTCATCTCCAGATTCCTTGAGTGATAAAAAGGGAAAATTATCGCCATCCAGTCGACAAGCACGAGCCTATGCACGTGGACAAGCACGTAGATCCCCAGCTTCATCTGATGCTAATAAGGCACTATGTTCTTCAAGTTCTTCATCAGCTTCATGTAGTCCTCAACGACGATCACCTATAAGTATGGCAAAGCCACGACGTCCAGTTACAACTACTCGCCCACCACATCAATCTCCTCGACAAGAATATGAATCGCAACGAGTTCGTAGATCAAGAAGTTTACAATTACCAGAAAAACGTTCGCCGAGTGGAAATCCTTGTCTTCTTCCCCCTGGAGGTACAGATTCACATAGAGTTTTAAAATCCATAAATAATTCAGAGTCACGAGGTCGTCGAATTCATCAACATAATACAATTGATGGCGATTTAAATGAGGAAATTTTACGTGAAGCAGAAATTGTTACAGATTTCTTATATGGTACTCGAAGTCGAGCAGCAGCTCAAGCATTATTAGCTTTACGCTACCAAGAAAAAGATGAAGATGTACCTCCTGAAGCTACTCGGCTACCTTATGATAATGGATTTAATGTTTACATTGTGCCAAACACAAAAAGTAAACAGCGACAAAAAGTACTACAAAGAGGTTCTACCACACCGAATGCAAATCCGTCGAATCGTACATTTTCACCTAGTCCTACAATTGAGGTAACAGGTGCATGTAACTCAAATACATGTGATTTCTGGCCACATTGTGCTCATCGAGAAAGTGTAAGCACATCAACAAATACGTATTCTGGAAATATGCGAGTATCTCAAAGCTATCCTACACATCAACGATCACCTGGAGAAGTACCTCGATCTGATAGTCGATCAACTCCTGCTGTTTTAGATCGTGTTCAACAAGATGAACAGATTGATCGACACGAAACCAAAAAACGAAGTAAAAATCCAGTTCCAATGCCACGAACTAATGCCAATGTACGACGAACTAATAAAGTTTCGTCTCAACATTCACATAACGAACTCGCTCCGAGCGAAGTAATTATTATAAGTGATCGTAGTACCCGACGCGAGCATCGCCGTTTGAATCCAAATAAACGCGATAATAGTAACGATAACCGTGACATTAAAACTTCTCCAAAAAGTGGTAGTGCGAATAGTCGGTCACCCTCCGTGATGGGAAATGTATCGTCTTCCTCAAGTAGTGATATCTGGGTTACAACTTCGGATCGTACGGGTACAAAAAGTCCGCGAAATGTAAAAAGTTCGGGTGGTTCTACTCCGTTAGATGAAAATACCTCATCGCAACAAAGTGATCAATTACGTGAAATGATATTAACGCGACCGGGTAGTGCACCGGCTGATGCAAAAGATGAACTAGCGCGTCGCACACCTGTTAGTTTGACCGAATCTCAACAAAGATCATTATCATTGCCAAAGTCATTTATGTCCCACAATCAATCAAAACAAAGGTAAGGCTAGCTTTTAATGTTTATAAAAATTTAAAATTTTTTTCTCATAGTAAATATATTCATGTAAAAGTACCTAAGTAAAGTACCAAATACCAAATGCCTTTTTTATTTGATTACAAGGTGACGACCTCTACATTTTCTATGTACATTTTTAGAGGTTTGTTTCTAGGTTCTCAACCTAAACGAAGTAAAATTTCTAGTGCATGCATACGTTATATTTAAAGAACTTTAATAATTATAAATGATTTATTCAGTAATATCCAATCATTCGTCATTCATTGAAACAATCAACACCAGTAGTGGTAATTTTCCTTCGTTTCTCTTTTTGAATTTATCAACGAACGAAATTTAATAAGCAGAGGAGGATCTGCATATACTTGCGTATGTTAAAAGCGAGTACCGCATTTTGTCAATAGAATTGCATTAAAAATTGCTCTAATATTAACGATACGAATACTGCCGAGCCAATTTAGAAATCAAATTGGTAAATTAAACACTTTACAACTCTTGGAATTTTTTTGAAACATGTTTCTGCTTCTTTCGTGCTTTAATCGATTTAAGATCGAAAAAAATCAAAACATGGCTAAAGGTCTATTCACACATATTAGTCACGTCGAAGTGACATTGGAATATTCCTTTACTCGGCTTCAATTGGGAAAAATTAAAAGAGGTCAAAACTGATTACTTTTACACAATTTATTACCACTAACATTATAGTTTAGCTAAAAAAAGACAAGGTCGCAAAAAAAATGGCCCATCAAGAATGGGATCCTCAATATTTGAGCTATTCTTAAAAGAATTCCAATGATACAAGGCAGTGATTGCTTTTTGAACACTCAAGTACCTCAAGATCCCGCTCTAACATTTATATGGGAAAAATATAAGAGAAAAAATTGTTTGTTCACTTTAGCTGTCAGTCAATCAAATAATCAATAGTAATTTAAATATCATTTATATTTTCACACTTAATTACCTCATACATTTTAGCACAAACACCATTTTATTAATGATTTTATTTAATTGATTCATTGAAAAATATTCGTCTCAAGTAATATTGTAAAAGAAAAAAGCTTTTACTTTGTACAAAAACAATTTTTAATTGGTTTCTTATTTGACATGAATCTATACGTATCGAAAGAACAATGAAAAACAATATTTTAACCTAACATTTATTTGATTTAAGTATTTTATTGGTGTGGTAGGCAATTTAAGGAAAATATTTGTTACACATTTGCTATACAATTTTCTTTTTTTATTCACTTTAATTAAAAAGCTTAATGATTCCATTTTATTAATTGCTTTTATCGTGGTGTATAAGGTAACACATGTTTTAAAACATGTACAATTTGATGCAGTGGCGTAGCTAGGGTTTCAGGGACTGTTTGCAATTTTCTTTTGCTTCTCCCTATTTCAATGTTTATAATTGAGCGAGCCAAAATTGTTTCCAAACAGCTAATCGGTATATTGTTTTGAACGCCTATTTTAGTGATTTCTAAATTTTTTTGACCCCAAAATTATCTTAAATTATACATCATAATCATATTGATTTCGACCAAATTGTTGATTTTTTATTTATATTCAAAATTTTTTCTAAATTGCATTTTGAAAGGTTTAAGAACGACCAATTTTTTGTTAAACTATTAAACTATTGGCCTCTAAAGAACCGCCTTCAAAAACTAAAAAGAAAAAAATAATTTTAAATTTTTCCTTGTGGCCAGTTACCAGTCGACCCCAACCAATCATATTTTTAGCTAAGGATAAATTAGGCACCGACTTCGAATGATAATTGATCACAAGGAAAAATTTATTTACTTTTTAGTCCATTATTTTGAAGATTTTTTTGACGTTAAAAATTTGTTTTTTTCTTTGTATAAAACCACGAAAAAATTTTCAGTTGGATGAAATTTAATCACTAAAAATTGTTTTTGCCCCTTCTATCCCCTTAGTGACATTAAACCTAGACCAAATTGAAATGAGATCACATGGGCCACCAGCTTTCGAACAAAATTGGTTCACCCAGTCGAAAAATCTGAGGTAACAGACATAAAAAAATACAGTCGAATTGTAAACCTCCTCTTGTTTTGAAGTCGGTCCAAAAACCACGATAATACTTCGCATACCAAAAAATAGCACTTATACAAAGATAAGATGGCTAGTCCGAAAGGCTGAATTTATCCTAGAACAACCAAAAGCAGCAAAAGACTTTTGGATGTTTTTTTATATTTTACTTAAATTCGCCAAAAACTCTTTTGAAATAAATTTTTTACTTTGTGCTTTTACCTTTATTTGTTTGTGTTCGTGTACATTCTGCACCTAGGTCGTGATTACGCTACGCTACTGATTTTAGATGGTATACCATAATGAATTGGGTAAATGCATGATTTATAACAATCAATTATAACACATAAAATTATTTATAAACAAATTTGTATAATATATTTTGGTTATGAAAACATTACATTTTGTTCAAACATACAATCTTGTTCAAACCAATTTAAATTTGATGAAATCTTTTAATAAATTCCATTTGAAAACTATAATTACATTGCATAAAATATTTTATCATAGTTGTGTCATCATATATCACAGTTGTCATCATGAATGAACAACACTTAAATTCATGTGCTGTTGCATATTGTCGAATCTTCACAAGTTTTGCAATATAACGAACACAAAAGATGATGAATGGATAACAAAGGAGACGCGAGTGAGTTATACCATGTGATTTGAGACGTACCGACCGACATTATCTAGTGACAGTTGAGTACTAGTCAAATAATATTTTATTTGTTACATTATTTTAATTATTTAATTATAATCCGTGCTAAATTATATCAATTAAATTATTTTATGAATTTTTATAAATTCTTATAGCAAGTTTCGTATATTTATTAGTATTTTGATCTAAAATTTCTTTACCCAACTTTATGATCAAACTAAAAATTAAGAATTCGTCTGTTAATTTAAAGAAATGCTAATAATTTCATATCTTTATCTTGATGATCACTAAGGGACAGGTTGAGGTAGTGTTAAGGGAACAGGTAAACAAACAACTCTCATAAACTTTAGTAAAAAGAATATTTGTTACCCAATAAATATATAAATTTTGTAATCCCAAGATGCTTGTAAATTGAAACAATCACGCACCGAAATTATACTATCAACACGAGAAACAAATTGTTATGATAAATGTTTACAATCTAAAAGTTAAAAAAATAATAATTTTAAAATGTTATTTTATCTTAATTAAATATATTGCCTTAGAGAATATGTTTTTTTTTACCGAACAAAATACAAGATCGAATTAACGAGATTTATAGTTGGCCCTAGTCGAAATTTGAAATTAAATAAAGCTTATTTAGTAAGATATTGCTTACTATTAAAAAGAGTATAATTGTTGTTCAAACTATTATACAGCATTCTTTTGATTTAAAAATTAAAACAAAACTACTAATAAAATTTTTGTATATTTTTTTAATAATTTACTTAGTGTTTGAGCTATTGAGGATGTACCTTAATATTAATCCCCTGTCACAATTTTGATACGCGATGAACTCCGGATTTAAAATTTGCTTAAGCTTTTTATAATACCAGCATCGTATGCAATAAAAACGTGATATTCGTACTTAATTGCCTATAAGTTCCATAACTTTAATATTAACAATAGATGACAGTGTAAGTTACTTCTTTGGTAAAACCTTTCAAAAAATTTCCACAAGATGACGCAAATATTTTCTAATCAATTGTTGGATTTTATGGCATTCAATTTTTCTAATTAGTTATCCCATTATTTTCGTCAGTATAGAGTAGCATCTCGGATTTTTGTAACAAACTTCTGGCTTCTTTTGCCAAAATAACTTCTTTTTCATTTGCTGATATATTTACATGACTTGGATTCTATGATTTTGGATAATCTGGGAGATTATCTATCATCTGGGTTACTTGTTCGAAATCATTATTGTTCGTTTAAAGTTGTTCCTTTGTACAAATTCAAAGTATCAATTACCATCAAATTCTTAGAATTTGTATTTAATATACAACCACTATATTACATTTCAACAGTTTACCATTTCAAAATTTCTCCTACAATATTAATAATATTTCAGAGAATTGTTGGGAAGTGAATTCAAAGTTCAAAGTATAATTTTTTAAATATTTTTATTATTATTAAAAAATAAATATAGTTGCCATAGTTTTTTTTATTTTTTCATTTAAATAAAATTCTTCATTTTCGTAACTCGGTTTTATCTCAGGTATCTAAAATCAAACAGACATAAAATTAATATGAAATGAAAACCTGATTATTAATTATTATCTAAGGCTAGTATGTCACAATTCCAGTTTCAAACGTCAAATGTAAGAGTTTGAAGATTGTACAGGTTTTATTTTTTCAGAAATAATAATTCTTTTAAACTATGTATACACTTTTACGTGTATGTTATGGTCAATAATCTTACGTGAACATTTCAGAATATTGTACAAAAAATCAATTAAACAGGAAGCAGTGAAGATCGTACACTTGCGATTTAATGCCATTTTTTTTTTAAGAATTGCATCTATATTAATAAAACTACAATTTTGCAGCATCCTAACATCCACTAAGTAGGATCCGAGACAAAACCCATGATAAATAGTCTTCGAACGAATCTGCTAGTTCAAAATGATCAGAAGCGGATTTGGCTGATATAATTGTTCATACGAAATGACTTCTACTAAATATTCGATTAATAGAAATATAACTTAATCATGATTACATTTCGATTTTTTTCAAGTAACGTTATGAAACTCCGAATTGAATGTAATGAAAATTATTTAACCATGATGCTTAAAGGAAATAAAATATGTATATTTATTTTAAAACGTAACAAATTTAAAATAATAAAACTAAACTGAATGATCATATAAATGGAAAACCTACGAATTATTCACTATTATATTTGTCCAAACAGAATTATTTATAAATATTATCCAAACTTGTTGAAATTAACGAACTTATTAAACCTGAAAGTTAACATAATAATTTATTTAATTCGTAGAACCTATATATTACCCTCATCACAAAAATCTACTAAAGGCTATCTGTCATTCAACTGTTGTCCAGAATTTAATTCAATCTAGTAGAATATACAATAATTTCTCCATGAGGATTGTAATCAATGTAGAAAAATTAACAATAGACGGTATGGGCACCGTGCATCAAAATGTTTTCATTCGTTTCTATGGTTACCAAATAGTAGTTTATCAATCAAATGATATATAACTCTGTGAATGTGTATGATTTAACATAGGAAAAATCTCAAAATTTATTAACCAATTTAAATTGAATAATTATATTTGCAATTAAAAATAATTAACTAATGCAATTTCTTCAATTATTTTTACAATTTTCAATCCAATAACTTCAATTAAATGTCATTTTTTGTGATTATTCAATAATTTTTGTTTGACATTTCCTATACAGTTTGCATTTAAACAATTGAACAAATAATTATATTTTTTAGAATGTGAATGTTTTATTACAAATTTTAGACACTCGTAGCGCATCAATCGACTAAGAAGCACCTTCCACGTACTATGCACGGTACTGATACGGAATAAATCATTACAAAAGAATGAACGTTACGTAGCTTTCTCTATATTTCAAGATAGATTTAAAATTTGAAAAATAGACATGTATAATAAAGTTACTATTTTTGTGGGCAAATAAGTCACAAACTAATTATCCAAATCTTATGAAATTTGGCATGTTAAATTTTACTTTATATTTAGAAATGTTTTTTTCTCAAAAACTCTTCAATATGTAAATTTCGATTTTTTGCCCCAATTTCCTAGATCAAATTATTTTGTATTTTATAAATACGTATTTCGACTACAAAGTAGTCATCATCAGTATGAATTAGCTAGTTGTAATGATTCTCTGAGGAGATGTTACTCGTTGCTAATTTGGTGACGGTTTACACAGTGCAAATTGGGGGCAAAAAATCGAAATTTATTCGAAAAAATCCTAGAGTTTTCATTAATAGTTATAAAATCTTCAATATGTCCTCCGTTTTTATTTTTCCGAATTTCTTTGGAATTAATAACGTTTGCCTAATGAAAAAATAAACTAATTTAAAATCCTCCTAGACTTAAAATTTAAAAGAGATTCGATAACATGATCGAAGAGGGATCTATAGGTAATTATATTAAATTACTTTTATTTTTAATCCAAATTCAAACGAATTTTTATTCAAATCTTTAAAACTTTAATTTGAAAAATATTTCGTAAGTCTAGAGTGGACTCTTGTCCGAACGTCTTTCGTTATAGAATTCATAAGTATAGAACCCATTTAGTGGCGGTATACACTTGTTTTATTAAAAACTAGGTATTAAATAATTTAAACTCCCAATATTTATATTATCTACATTGCTAGACCGTGGTTAGACCTCCTCTTACAACAACAAAAACTATATGAATATTTCCCTAGTTAACGCAAAAACAATTCATTTCATATAACAAAATGTGTTAGTTGCAATATTTTATCAACAAGTGGGAATGACAACAATGCTACAAAAAACAGTAAAATAGTTTACTGTTGGAATCAACCAAACTGAATGAAATAACTAAAAGGTAGTACAGGGAAATTGTAATAAAATCGTGTAATTAATTAATAAACCAAAAGAAATTTTTATGTCACTTGTTTGTGGTAAGGGTAATATATTTTCTCCGACGAAAATGCCGGTAGGTAGAATTGGGGAAAATTTTGCCCATTGAAAGAGGAATCATTCAAAACAAATGCAAAAATAATTGTGGTTATACATGAGAAAATTTTTATACATTGCTATTTTTTTTTTACAATTTTCATGTTGTTAAATAACGGGTACTTTTTATGTCGTATCAGAGTAAAATAGGGAAGATTCACAAATTTTTTTGTCACTTCAATTAAAGCGTGTTTTCATGAACATAAATTTAAAGTTATTTTTTCAAAATACTCAAAAATAGCCCGTTTAAAATTAATAATTCAACAAAGAAGGATGTTTGCATAAATGACGTCATACATTTGCATCTCCATAGTGATTATACCTAAGGATCATTCTGCGATAAGAACGGCACTTATATACACAAAATTTTTAGAATCATCCATTTTTTTTTTTTGCAAGAAAGAGATGGAAAATAATATTTAAGAGCATCTAACTTATTCGTTATTAAATCAATTTTAATTTTATTTTCGAATTTTTTGAGGCATTGAGTCTAGTGTCACATTTTGATGGGTAAAATAGCAAATTTTTGTTATTGCATCTTTCCTATTATGATTTTTACTGATTTTCTTAATATAATAAAGAAAAAACTGTAACATCTGGTAATAATTCTTTGATCATTAGAGTTTTCGTTGGTAAACAAATTGTTCCAGTAAAATTAATTAAGCCCTATATATAACTTCTAGAATTTTATTTACAAATGACGGAAAACGGAAATAAAACAGTGAAAAATAGTAACCAAAAATATACATACCTTTTCGATCAATGTAGGATAGATTTGTTAATAATTATTCCATCAATAATATAACGCATTGCTTTAGAAGAGCGTAGATAAATATCGAACAAGGAAAAAACCAAGACCTAACACCAATACAACTGGACCATATAAGCAAATAAAGAATAAAATTACACGCCACATTATTATTGGATAATTAATTTCTATCACTTGTTAGAAATTAAAAACTTTCAATAATTTTTTGATTTGAGTTATAAAATTTTATTTTAAAGTCAATTCAAATCACATCATTTGTTTCAATAAATTTCTTTGCAAATATGTATTTAATAAATATGTAGTAAATAATCTAATCAACCGTATGTATACATAATAAATAAATAATACTAATCATTTAATCAATTCAATGTGACAGGCTGTTATCTGGAATTAATATGACTTTGGTGTTATGTTATTTAATTTTTATAAATTCTTAAAAATTATCTAATAATTTCGATTAAGTTAAATAATAAGTAATATTTAAAATGTAAATAGTGCCCATAGCTAGTGGATATCAAAAAAATTCCTTATAAATTCAATAACTTTTGAAATCCAATACGGACATTTAAATACAAATTGGGTTATAGTCTTTCGCTAAATATATCCATAACAAATGTCAAGCATGCTGGGACCAAGCTTGAAAATTTTCAAATTAAAATACAAAAAAATTGATTTTGTATTGTCTAATGTGAATGCTTTTCATGAATTTTAATATACAGATAAGAAGTGCTTACAAGAATACTATTTGATTAAAATCAAATCATATATCCAAACAATTATTGAAGAGATATTTATTATGACATGAAATTACTTATTATAAATTCAAGCTCAAAATATTTATGGAAATATTTATAAAAACAGATAGATGTCTCAATTTGTGTTTTATCCAAATGTTATGAAATTTGTTATTCATAAACTTGAAATAAGTTCGGAGAGCAAGTCGAATAGTTTTTGTTTTTTTGAAAAAATATTTATTTCTAAATATTAAATCAAATTTTAATTCCAAAAAAATTTTGCACCAGAAAAACTGCTCGGCATGCTCTTCTTTTTCATGTCATGTCAGATTGTGCATACTGAATTTCATTTAAAAAAGTATTTTCTGTGTAAGCACATTGAGGTACGCAAATTATACAACCGAGTCAAGCAACTAGTTGCGTAAATTTTCATACTGTTGTACAATCAATGCGACTATAGCCAAAATGGAGTCGTCAGAAGATGGGGGTGTTATAATTTTTCGTTATTTTCGTAGGAGACAGAAAATATGTTTCTGGGGGTGCTCTTACAGCCTTGGAACTCCATGACCCGATTAAATTTAAATCTTTGAATAATTACTTCTGTCATACAAAAAGGAAAGTGCATTACAGCAGACGAAGTAGATGATTTTGCTTTAAAATAAAGAAACAATGACAATGCATGCAAAAACCAATGGAACTGATCACAGTGCGACCAGTCTTACATGCAGTCTTCTACGAAATCCTTTTAGGTCAGACTGATGCAACTAGTAGATTGAGTTGATGTTTTCAGTTGCGTTGCTTCAGTGTGTAAACAGCCTTATTTGTCCGCGAAAATAGTGTGTTTATTATAGAGATTTCTATCAAAATGACACACCCCAGTTATGAAACATTGAATGCACTTTCTTTTACCTATAAAGTAAACCATATTTTCCTCTCATATAAGTTAGAAGATTATAAATTAACATAGAATATTATTCATAGAATAACATAATCTCAAGGTATGTACTAAAATAATAAACACCTTTTATAAGTACCTAAAACAACCACTGACACGGGAGTGATAACTTTTCCCATAAACTTGTGAATATGTTTATCGTAAATATATACTTTTAAAGTTTTCATGCATATGTGTAGGTAGGGAGGGCTCTTTATTCATAAATAATTAATAAAGAAACGGTAATAATTATGAATATTTAAATTGATATACTATTAATTATTAAAATCAATTAACATTTTACTTTTGAAAGATGTTAAGTAACATGTTTATGTCATTCGATAATTATATTAAGTTAAATTATACAAACTGGGTTATAAATGTCAAATAAAAAATTTACTACTTTAAACGGTTCCGTAAAACATGTTCGCAAAAGCACATCGTTATTTTTAACACTATTTGCAGTTTATTATAATTCAAACAGAAGAATATAATAGTTAACAGGGTAAATTGTTTGAATACTTGACTTAAGTTTGAGTATCAATGTTTGAATTATTTTTAATCATTAGTATTCGTAAAAAAGTTAGTCCATATAGTTATAAATACATATATAATAACATTATGCATTATTCATGTATTTATTAGCCAGATATGAGCTGAAATCGTGGCGAATCTAAATAGTTTATGAAAAAATGTGTTAAACAAGATTTGTTTGTTTTAAAAAAACAAACATTTTTTTTTTGAACTTTTTCTTCACTATTTTGAAAAAAAAAATCATTCATCATTATCAGTTTTTATGTGAAACCACGCTAAATGTAGTCACGTAATAATCATATATAGTAATAATCAAATAGGCATATACGCATAACAAGAATTAGTTTTTATTTGTATTGTTTTAATTTATTTATTTAGAATTTTTAAATTTTTTATGTTTTTGTTTATTTACTTACATACAAATCAAAACTTGTATTTAATATACATTTTTATATTTTTGGCAATTTTGCGTATTAAATCTAAGAATATATAATTTAATTACATTTTTTTCAAATTTATTTAAATAATTTTGACTCTATTTCGATTTGTATGTAAATATAACTGTTAACTTTGTAATTATTATTTATTATGTATTGTCAATTTTAATATTCCTTTGACCGAGTGGCTTATGCACCAGCATGACCTATATTCGGTAGGTATTATTATATCGGGTATTCTGGCATGGTTTTCTACAGTTTAGCATCTGTCGTTAAGGTAAATACCACAATAGTTTCTTTAAAAGTCGGATAGTAGACACATATGCCCCCAATTTATTGACGCATACTTATACAAAATGTATATTTAAAAAAATAAAGATTATTATGTATTTTATTTTTATTTCTTTTAGATCAGGTTCGGTAATTTTTGAACACCAAAACAAATTATACCCATTGGAAACGGAAGGGAATATAACAAAATGAAATAAAAAAAATTCAGGAAAAACTGCAAATCCTATGGAAAAAAGTTTAAGGGCAAAGTTTTAGGTAATAAATGGATCTACAATATTTGTATTTACACTTTTGTTTACATAACCTGAAAATTTATAGTAAAAATTGAAATAATCAAATTTTTGGGTTTTTTATTTCTATCGTTTACTAAAACACAAAATTTTTTCACGAAATCTTGTGAAAACTTACCATTTTATGTTCCAAATACACTGTAAATTTTAATTTTTTTTTTATAGGACTTACAGTTTTGCCGGTAATTGAGATAAGCTTGGTTTTCCCCTCAAAACTCACCCCCTACCATTTTCCGACTTCAGATCGCCCGTAAATTATTTTTCTTGTCTTTTTTGTTATATTCTCTTCCTTTTCCAATGGCTTTTTACTACTTCCCTACATTCACTTTTATGATAATTACGTAATAACAATTTATAGCGCAAAATATTTTTCAATTTTAGGCTTTTAAGAAAAGGAGTGGTTCCATATAAAAATTGATAATGATCTTTTTTGTATAATTCATCAAATATTTTTTGTATAAAAACTTTTTTTCATAATCCCGAAAGCTACTACTAGCCTCATAAATAGTTAGACATATCAGTTTTCTTACGCAATACACATGGGAATGCTTCTACAGAAGGTTGCCAATTTGCCATTGAAATTATATTTATTCAAATAAACAATTTAGGAACTTTAACACCCTTCCTGCTTCCATAATTCGATTCGAATGTGAATAAAATTGGAGGTCATACTAATAGTATGCTGCTAATTTACCGGCTCTACTCCGACAAAACGTTATATCGAGACACCGTTCAAGATATTGACATGACATATTTAATATATATTATAGAAAATTAAATTCTGTCCATGATACCCAATTAAATTTCTTGACGAAACTATTTTACAAATGTATGGGGACGAATAACATTACTTTGATTAAAAACCCTTAATTTCAACCAATTAAAAGTAGTAATTATAATACAGGATGTACAAATAGTACGACGAATGTCATGATCTTGGGGAAAACCGTTGAAATAAACTGGCATTTTCATGATTGTTTAAAAATAAACTACATTTCTTATTACTTCAAGGAGAAACAAAATCTTAAAATTGGATGATTTTTTTTCATGAATACCTTTAGCAGGAATCGAATATAATATCTGATTTATATTCTTTTTATTCTTATTTACATTATATATTGGTTTTTTTAATTAAAAAAATGTATTCATTAGAAAATTCTCATTTTGTATATTTTATTAAGGACACATACAGAAAACTCGAAAATAAACTCGGAAAATTGAATCCAAATAAAGTTTAATCATATTGAAAGGCTCGATTAACATCAAATTCATACTTACTTCATAATAAATTCCAAATAATAAATAACTATTTGTTTATTGAAATTGAACTATCGGAATGATAATACTTTTTTATTCGAAACAATTTTTCTATTTCATTTTTTTTCGAGTTCCAATATATTCAATTAAAAAAAGCACTCAAAATAAAAGTACGAAAAAAGCATTTTTTCATTAATTAATTACAATAAACAATAATATATGCAAGAAGCTATAATAGAAACATGTTGAGCTTTTGGAGATTAACAACTTTCTAAGTTTAAAGTTTGTCTCTCTTTTTTGAGTATATTAAGAGGGGAACTGCGTCTCTTGTACCTAGACCATATCCTCTTTGGTATTGTATTCTCTTCAGAACTCCATCACATGAAGACAAAAAATTCCTTCTGGCAAAAGGTGATAATTATATTGTTATTATGTTGTTGGTGGAGCCGGTTACTTCGTTCTTATCTAAGCGACGACAGTGTGATGAATTAACCGCCTCTTTAAAGCTTTTATTTAATTGTTGTTCGGATGGAATCTTGCAACTCAATTTTAAAGCAGACATATCTTCAACTATAACTAAATATTATGAAACGCTGTGTAACATGCATTTGTGTTTTTTTAGCCCTGTTATAAGTAAAAAGTAAAAAATAAATTAAAAGTAAAAAACCTTTTTTTTAAAACAAGCTTTTATTAAAATGCCTTAAAAACAATAAATTAAACTTTTACTTTCAAACTTTTATTATCAACTTATAACGCCTTTACACAATTGATATGATATAAAAGCTTGTAGCGAGACTTACTTGTGTTGACAAACAGTAAATTAAAAAACTTGACATGATTGGTTTTTTACTATTAAAATTTTCAAATTAAGTCAATAAAAGTTCTTAAATCTCTTGAGAAGTAAAAGTTAGGAGCACATAAATAAAAGCTTATTTTAAAAACGATTTTTACTTGTAATTTATTTTAAATTATATAATTGTTTCAACTGCCGCAGCCTGGATTCGAATCCATAAAATTCTAGTCTCAGTAGTCAATTAAGTAAAGATGTTACCTTTACTAATTTGGTCACTGAGCCGGTATGTCAATCTACTTAGTAGGAATTCACTTATTACAAATATGCATACTATTATTATGAAACAAATTATAATTATTATTTTTCGAGCTATTGTAGTTTTCTTACACTCTGTATATACACAAATTAATATAATGTAAATTAAGAAAATAGTAGTCATAAAATCCTTGTATAGTGTAGTTTCAGAAACTGAAACGGAAAGGCGTTTGACCGCTTATAAACATACTCTAGGCTAAAAGAACATAACAATTCCGTTACAATTTTAATCGTATATGTTTTTGAACCGAGCCTTTTATAATATAAATGAACAACCAGCATCCTACTTACAAACAAATACAAACAGAGAGCCTACTTACAAAAGATAAAAAATTGTTTAAGAGGCGTTTCATGTATGCCCACCAGAATTATTATACCGGGCTACAATTACCTAACTATAAATTCTATAAAATGTTTTCATTTAAGATTAAAAATACGAGGCAAGCTTGTAAAGCAAAGTATTCAATATTAATTTATATATGCACAAAATTACTATTTAGGTATTACAAAATTAAATAAGGTGCTCAAATTTTTAATTAAGAAAATTGAGACATTATGATGCACTGTTACGCTGGCAGAACAATGTGAAAAAATAACATTTATAATGTAAGGTAAGTAAGTACCAGGATTAGGTACTTTTATTCAATACATTAATTTTATCAAAGTTACCAAAAATATCCGTCCAACATGACTTATTGATTATATTATAATATATTATTAGTTATTAGTTAAAAGCACCTTAAAGGCACCTAATTTTAGTGCTTACATTATATGATTTCACGGCAGTAGTGCATATTAATGACATAATTAATAAGCACCTAAATAGTAACTAAAAAGCACCTAATTTTGAGAATATTTAAAATCAATTTTGAATACTTTGTCCTGTTAGCTTGACTATACGACTTAGATAGCAATGATTTAATAGCAAATAAATCACGTTATATCAGAGTAGAGGGGTTGCGTAAAATGTGACCAGCTTCAATAATTACCGGTGGGGGGAGGTCTTAGTCGGTAGCCAAAAAATCATGAGATTAGTGGGACGTTTATTATTGGATGTACATTTAGTTTTTATGAATTTTTCGAGCTACACAAAATGTAGTATCAGGAAAACATACGAAATAACAAAATTGAAATTTCGAAACGTGCTTTGAATCCAAAGTTCATCATGTTTACCGCTAGTATAATAATATACAGAAGCATTATGATTCAAATTAGAACATGCATTGAATATTTAACTGTAGATATTAAACTCTAGTTTATAATTCGTCATTGCCGATTTTGGTACAATGCATTTCGAAAGTAATGTTTCTCAAGATGAATCTTCAAATACTGTTATTCCCTTTATAAATTAACAAAAGAAAAAATCAATAAAAGTTAAACAATTATTAGAGAACTTTTTAAATTGGATTATTCCTTCTAAAAGTTTTCGTATAAAAACACCAAGAATAATTCAAAGACCTCTATTTGTTGAAGAAAGTTTCATCATTTCCCTTTACAAAGTATTCTTTAATTTCCTTAAATTTTGATCAACAAAATATACAAACTGTTTATTTAAAATTAACATCCTGTACTGGGTACTTAGTTATATATAGACGTTTTGTAGGCGAACAGTCAATAGTCAACTGGCCAAGTGTACTACAAATGTTTACTATTTGTTTCTAACATAAATATATTTGCCTAAGTTAACGCAAATTTTGTATGAAAATTCATTACCAAACTTTGTCTGCCTGAAGTCTTATTATTGTACAAACAGTGGTCGATTTGATGTTTACATGTTCGGCTGATACCTTCCGATTAAGTAAATTAATTATCTCCACTGTATTGAAATTAAACGAAATATTTATTCTAAACTTCACTTTTCGTTAAATTTATTAAATTTTTTAAAGTTTATTAATCCGTTATAAAATTGCTTTTCTTGGGATAAAATGCAAAGAATGAAAAAATTGCAAAAAAGATATACAAAACATTAAAACTTACATCTCTATTAGGACTGGAGGAGAAGTAGAAACTTCGCCAAATGCATTTTTAGATCTTTTTTATTTATACGTAATAATAAGCCGCTGATTATTTCAGCTTGTTGTTTATTTTGAAAGGCATAGTACTTTTTTGGCATTCAAATGTCAATTTCTGTACTTTTTATATTAATTTTATTGAACTGCTTGCATAAAGGTCACAGCCCAAGTATGTTGTGCACTTAACAGTCGGCGCCACAATCAGCCTAGCTAACAGAGATATTACGAATATAAAATTTAGGTTATGGATTGGAATAATATTATACCGGTTAGGAATACAGTTACATATATGAAATTATTACGGATTACCCGTCAGTTTCGGATAAAGTGAGAATATAATACAGATAGGTAAAAACTAAGTTAATAATTTGTAGAAACTAAGTTAATAATTTGTAGAAACTAAGTTATAAATTTTATCTAATGTTAAAATATGCACCAAGTTATTTAGACTTTAGATTCCGCTCCTCTCCAAAATTACCCGAAACTTTTATTTCGGTTTCGATTACGATTACGGGTATATTTTTCTTTCGGAACTCCGATAGTTTTGGTTATGGGTTCGGAATTCCATAACAACTTTGCCTAGGTAAGCAGCTACTATACGGTACCGTTAATTTGGCCAGATCATTTTTAATGGGGAAATCGTACATTTTATTTAACAGGAACTTTGTAGTGACAATAGTTACATCCTCTTTCTTGGCTTCTAAAGATTAAACCAAACGGACTACAATTGTTTATATGGCCTTTGGCATGCAATGTCAGACTAAGCAGATTAATGTGTCATTAAATTTCTAACTGTTACTACCGAGAATATACTTAATTGGAGAAGTTATTAATTGTAAGCAAACAGTATTAGTGTATTATTTCTCGCGACTAATTGTTATTTACATGTAAACATAAAATTTTATGAAACTAACATAAATAGGACACATTCCGGTTTGTTGACTTAGAATAAGGGATACGTTATTATTATGGATACATGTATTACATATATTTATCAGTTAATTTCGGGTAACTGGTTGACAGGGAAACACAGTTTGTGGTAGAGAATGGAGGCATTCCCTTCGCGAAACTTCTAGATAGTGGCTCCGTAAACTTCATTATCAGTTTAGAAACAGCCTAAAAATTTCGGCCAAGTGTTTATTGTCCAAAGTAGCATGTTGCCTACCAGTAGCATAAACATATGTAATATATAATTAGTTAATGGTTAATGTTTTGATATCAAAATAATATAATAATAAGAAATATCAACAAGAGAGCTACAATTCTGCACCTCCAGCATCACACAGACATATCCGTCATTTTCATACGCTTATATATTTTATGAAACGAAGAAGAAAGCATGTTACATATACTCCATTCTCTTGTTTAAGCGCATGGCTGTTATGGTAAATATTGATTCTGTCGTAAAATGTATTTATAATAGTAAAATACAAATGTATTATGTATATAATAATATTGTATGAACATGATGTTTCGGAATTTCAGGACACAATTTTCGGTGTATGTGGTTTAGCACAAAATATAAAATATGTCCGGAAATCATCACGATGTTTTAATTAGCTTCTAAGAACATTTTGAATGGAGCAAAGTGAAGTTTTTTTGATCTTTTTCTTAATCTATAAATTCTATGATACGTATGAAGAGCTCAGAAATCACATTGTAAAGCAATTATCTTATGCTATAACAAACTTAGCCAATTGGAGCAGCAGAATAACTGGTACTTTTTTAGCACTAATTTTTAAACTGAAAATATTAATAAAAAATTTATAAACAATTCTTGCTTGAATTATTTATGAGGATTATAAATATACTCTAAACGTATATTAATTGTTAGCTTTTGTTTGAAATTGATTCCATGTGTAACATCAAATCTATTGAGGTTATGTTGAACCATTTTGGAAACAAGTTAATTATTAAAACACAAAAGTTATTATAAACAATATTATTTTTTGTTATTTACTATTAGCGGCAAATCAGTAAACTAATTATTTTTTAAATTATTATAGTATTGTAAATCCGATATTTTGACTTTTAAATAATTGCGCGGCACTGAGTCTATCTATGATTCTGAAAAAACATAAAAATATAGGGCTTGAAATTACCTTTATAATGAATGTTTTACGAACTTTCTGTAATAAATACTTTTTCTAACTCAAAATCAACTTGAAGAATTCATTTTTTTACAATATAAATTTATCTTACGCATTAAATAGCTTAATGATTTCTATATTTTTACCAAATTCTTTTTTAAAATAAATTTTATGAAACGTCGTGGATAAAATTTCGATGTGCTGAATGGATTCGTCGTGTGGAGCGTTTGAAACAGTTATCCCCAAGTTATATTGTAAGAACAGTTATATTGTAAACACTTTGTAACCCAATATGTCAAATTGAATTTCGAAAATACGTTTATCTGAAGTTTTATGTTACATAGTGTCGATCAATTCCGCGACACCCTATATCTACTAAATACAAAGTCACACTTAACACATACTTTCTCATATTACAATAATAATAATGAATAAACCCTCTAAAATTCATGTCGTTTTCAATTTGTTTTATTATTCATATCCTAAGTAAATAGACAACAACGGCATACATCGACTTTGAATCATCCAATAATCTGTATTAAGAGCTGTATTTTATCTTTTTCCTACTCTAGTACAATGTTCTAATATACCTATATAGAATACTAGTGGACGTTACGCGGTTTCACCCGCGTAATTCCTGTTCCTGTGGGAATACAAGGATAAAAAGTAGCCTGTATCACTCGAGGATACTATTCCCAACGATGGACGAATTTAGCAAATCGGTCTAGTAGTTTTTTTTAGTTTAATAAGTACATAGGTACAAAAATATATGCATACAAATATTTCCTCTTTATAATATTAAAACGCAATAAAAACAAATACAAAATTAACTTAGACATATTGTCCTACCGTAATTATCTGTTTTTCTTTCATACTTTTATTTTCTTGGACGTAAGCTTTTGTGCCGATGTCACCACATTCCATTATTTTTACCACCTTTAGGGTAAAATTTCTGCAAACTTTGAATTTCGTATTTATTTATATCGAGTCACAAGCATAAAAAATTAGTTTCAAACTAGCTTTAAAAAGTAGCCTCTTGTCTCTTCACAGGCTCTTGACTATCTCTGTATCAAATTTTATTTCAATCGGTTCAGTAGCCTAGGCATGGGAACACACAAACATGTAACCTTACTTTCGAATTTATAATATTAGAAAGCATTCCAATATATATATATACTTATACTTTAATATTTTTAAGTTCGGCATCCCTACGAAACTTAAAAATAACAATGTATAACACATATATCTGTTGATCAGCACATTTATATGTACGTATATGTATAAAAATTGTAATATTCTATAGAAGTTTATTATAGCATAGATATCTATGCGTGCCAATAGAAAAAAAAGATTAGTATAAACATGAAAAGAGTATTCTGTATGCTGGATGGTTCCGGATTTTTATATACTACATTTTAAAAAAATATACACTATATGCTAGTTCTAGGCATTGAAAAAGGAATTCAGGACCAGATGGAACAGTATTATTCTGCTACCAAAATTGAAAATTTTTTCAATCAAATTTTATCGAGGCTGGCTTAAAAAATAGCATTTTCATTTTAGTTTTCCTTATGAGTTCCTGTAAGAAGATAATTTCTATTGGGTACCATGAATCCATGACCCATTTTTTGAACTACAAAAGTCTAATTATTTTTCAACAATTTTCACTGTTGATATCTTCACTTGTTTTTTTATTCTATTATTAATATTTATAATACAGTAAGTTTAAATTAATGTTTTACCATTCAGTAAATATATTTGAGCCAGGATTTATTTTTTGGGAAACATATTTCTGTAGCTTTTTATACCATTTTCATGAATTATACGATACTATATTTTATTTTATTCATAATACATAAGTAAACTTTGTGTAAAATATTTTACAATATCGTATTTTTTGTTGACTGTTTATAATAATAAATCTTCCACCGCCATCATAATATGCATGACATATTTAATATTTTAAATATTTTTAATTGTAAATAAAATTTTGTACATGGGGTAATATCAACAAAAAAAACTTTTAAGATGAAAAATTAAACATGTCTCCCTCTATATACTCGAATCTTTAATAAAATTCCTATTATTATTTGACATAAATAAAATGGACCATGTTCGTTTTCGGTGAATAGGCATAATGGCAGTAAAAACATCACAAAAATACTGATATAAGAAAAAAATGTGTTTAAACAATTTTTTTTAAACTGTCCAGGTTTAATGTAAATATTAAAATTAATAAGATATTTTTAATTAAAATAAAATTATAATTTATTTAAATCTACAATCTTGATTGAAACACCTATCACATGAATCTGATAGTTATGCCATCATAATGTATTAAACAGGCGAGAAAAGATATAGCATTTATGCTCAATATAAGTACAAAATGAATTTTTTTCAAAAAGTTGCATACTTTTTGAGTTATTCGCCGATTTCAAACTAAAAAATGTAAAATTTGAATATTTTTCATAAATATTTCGCAAATCTTATATTTTATTCAAATACATCTGACAAGAAAATTGGTTTTCATTTCTACAATAATAAGCAAATTATAATTCGTTACATTTAAATCAAATATAAATACTGGAATTTAACATTTGAATTTTTCGGTACGTTAAAACTCATTCTAAAGGAGTTTTCGTCTCTAAATGTTCAAATTGATCGTAAAGCATGCTCGGATTATTTTATGCAAGTGCAAAAAATGTAGATAAAGTTTAACGCAAATTAGTTGAACGTTTTTAAAGTGTTCAGTTTCGAAAAAAAAATTCTATTCAGTTTTAAAGTTATGCTTTCATTTACTAAAAAGAAAAATGAAAAATTTTTTTCAAAACTTAAGAGTTCTAAGCAATTTTTATTTTAGACGCTTCCATGGCTCTTAAAATTCACTGTAAAATGGTTTTTAAATCGATTAGATAGTTTGAAGATTAAAAAGTTATCGTTGAAAAACCAAACAAATTTAGTTGTAAAAAGAATATATTATATTAAAAATAACGTCATTTTCATGAAGAAGCAAACCCTTGGAGAAAAAACAAATAAAAGCGGAAACTTTTAAATTAATATCTAGTAGGTATAAGGAATTCAAAAAACTTTCAGACTTTGTTATCTATCCACCTAAGAAAAAACTTTAATACACTAGACTATAATATCAATGCTTACTGTACTTTTACGTCATGTGATCGACGCCATTATAACTTTTTGTGGTCAATTCAAATATACCAAAAAAGCCAATAATTTACTTTATATCTTAGTTTTTTGTTGAATTCGAATGATATTTCAAAATCTCCCATTCTGTCTACTCCCTCTTTTTAGAACATATTTTTTTGTAAAATTTTCTTCAAATATCTCCAAATATCAAATTAAAATTCAATTTTGAACACTTTGTTCATACTACTCTGCAAGCTTGATGTTTAGGTAGTTCATTTCTATGGGGAAATTTTTATTACTGAAATTTTGACCTACTAATTGAATATTGAAACATCTAAAATCACCTAATTTTGAGGATTTTTACATTTAATTTTGAAAACAATGCTTTAATTTTCAAGATGACAGCATTTAGCAGTAATTTCAAGTTTTTTGAAATTTTTTAACAAAATTGAATTATTGTATTCACATCTGAAAAGCATCTAATTTTAGCATATTATACAATTAAAGGAATTTTTTGTGACAACTCTGCCTTTATATTTAGGAAGTGTTCATCCTTATGACGAAATTTTTTTAGTTTAACCACATAATTTTAATATTTCAGCACCTAATTTACAGAATAGTTTAATTAAATTTTGTATATTTTGATCTGCAAAGTTGACAGAGGTGAAGAACCGCTGAAATTTCATCATCAAAGTTTCAAATAGAAAATATTATATATAAAGATAAACATGTAAATATTTTTATGAATATTTTCTGATCTAAAATATTAAAATAATTTTATTATAATTTACATAATGGGCACTAAAAAGTTTTTGATTAAATTTAGTGAGTAGGTAGCATATTATTATTTATTTTAAAACAGTAAATGTAATATTATGTCTAATATAAGGTTTCAAACAAACAAAAAAAACATACTCACCTCCATACTCTACTTTCAACACCCCTTCCTTACTCGTCACTCAAATAAGTGCTTCTACTATCCTTAAACAAAATATAAACAATATTTTGAATATAAAATTTATTTATTTCATGATATAACCAGAAAGATTAATATTTTATTAAGAAAGTTTTCTGATACTTTTCTCTCATACTTTTACTTATCTATTAAGTTTGTAAAAAAAAAAAAAAAAATGACTAACTACCAAATATTTTGTTTTAACGAATTTTCTCGAAATTTTCTTAACCAAGTTTTTATTTGAATTTACCAAATCACGGAATAATGAAGTATAATGTCGAGAAAATTACTTGAAAACGTTTCCAACTCCCAACTCCCAAACTCCAACTCAAAACTCCCATCTCACATCCCGAGTAAAAGAAATCCCAAGTAAAAGAAAGATTCATTTAAATACAAAAAAAAATGTGTTTTTTCATAGTCGAGATTATACACTGAACAACTAAATGAATATTATCAAAGAGAACTCTAGGATTTTTTTGTATTTTATAGATACGTATTTCGACTTCAAAGTAGTCATCATCAGTATGAGTTTGCTAATCGTAATAATTCTCCGAAGATATATCGATCGTATTTTCGTAAAGACTAGTACCATAAATTTACCTTCCATATATAAAAATTGACTTAACCAGAGAGTTAAACATTTTAAGTGCTAGTTTTACAGAAGAAACCTTATATTAAGGCTTAGAATATAGATGATATCTTTCTCACATAACGCATTGGCACAGGAGCCGCATTTGAATTATTTTAAAATATAAATCAACAAATCTCATTTAGAAAAATGTGCCTTTCTACAATAATTACTACAATGTAACAATTATTTCGTAAACTGCTAAATAAAACTACTTTATTATCTTTAAACAATCAACAATTTTCCCTAACTGCTTTAAAAATCACCGTCCTAATGATTCGCCTAGAGACCAAAGTGTTTTCTCGTGGTTTGTAATGTTCAAGTCAATAAAGATATGTAATTGCCTATAATATATATGTTTCACTATCTTTGCCTTTCTCTGTATTTGCTTTACAATATATATAATATCTAGGGAAAATATTACATTAGTGATTAGAAGATTTTCTTGTTGAACGTTAGTAAATTAGATTAGTTTTACACGCCCAAAGGTTGCATATAAAATAAGGTTAAATTTTTATGTTTAGTTTGTCTGTATTGAAGTACCAACCTTTTTAAGTTTCTGCATGTTTTATCAAGGATAATACTTTTCTACTTACCTTTCTTTGAAATAATAAAATAATTCATGATAATAATTTTTTTCTGTAGATATTCGTTTTCACAACCATATAGAAATTTAATGGTTGAAGCTATAATTCAAGACGATTTTCGCAATATTAATAGCTGAAAGGTTTTAAATTTTAATTAATAAGAATATTTGAAAATTTCGCTTCGAAGTTTGTACTAATTTTGGACAAAAGGCATGAGATGAACGAATTGATGCCAATCTTTAAAATCTTTATACTTGAAATTGGGTAAATAATAATCACGATAGTAGTACATGGTTTTTCCGGAACTTTCGCTGAACTGCCTTTAAAAGGTAATATGTGAAAACTTTTTTTCTAATTTTATTCTAGAATATGGAAGCTGAAACAATTTTATTTTCGCTTCTTGTACTCTCACTTCTAGAATACATATAAGCAGCGGAAACCAACAAGCAAAAGGTCCAGAAATCAACCTGATTGAAACTATTATTTCCCATGTTCTTGAAGCGGTTTGCATAAAAAAAGCTACTATAAATAAATATGCAAAATTATTTAATTTTTTTATGCCATTAGAAAATTTCAAGAAAATTTTTTGGTTGCCTAAAAACACACAGATATTGTTTTAACCGACTTCAATTTCAACATAGAAGAAGGTTCTATGTTCCCTTGTATATATATTTTTTAATGTATATTCACTGATAATTGCGGCAATTAAGAACCAGTTAAAAAAACATCGGCTTTTATTAAAACGGCATGCTTCTTAGATTGTTCCATAAAAATTGTAAGAAAAAATTCTAACTCTAAGAGAACGAGTGATTATATCAAATTTTTTGTGATTAAATATCACCTAAATGATAATTTTTTTTTTAATTTTATGAAACTCTCAAAAGCCAATAAAAAAAATTTTCGAAAAAAATAACATTTTCAAGTTTTGTCTTTGATTGGTAAGGGGATACTTACAGGGAGGTTATATAAAAATAAAAATCTGTGGAAGAGTAGGTAGAGAAAATTTTTATTTATTTAATACCACCAAAAAGAGTTGTATACAATAGTGAAAATAAAAATATAAATTAGAAAAATAAATAAATAAAACCGACTACTAAAGAATAGCTAAAAGGTGATAAATAAAAGTAAAATTTTTATAAATTATTGTCACTTTTGGTAGTCGTAAAACTTTTTATCTCATCGCCAACGTTTCATCAACTTTGCAGACTTCATCAGAGATCTACGAAGAGAAACAGTATTTACAAATTAGGACTAAATTTAAAATTTATATTATATTCTAAACAATAACTAAATTGTTCACAGGAATTCAGGACAATAAATTACATACTAAGTGTTGATTTTAGTTGAGCGTTTCGTCCTTTTGATAAGACTTCCTCAGTAACTTAATCGGACTAGTTTACAGTATTTAATTTATTAAATAACAATTTTTATTATTATTACTATAAATATTAAAATTAATATCATTGAGGATATACTGAATTATTCTGTCAAAATTAGTGGAATATTTAAATTGTTAATTTTTGTTAGGTTTTATAATATGCACACACACCAATACTTTATAATTTTGAACAACAATTTATTTTAAACTGTAAACTAGTGCGATTAAGTTGCTGAAGAAGTCCTAACAAAAGGACGAAACGTTCAACTAAAATCAACACTTAGTTTGTAATTTATTGTCCTGAATCCCTGTGGCCAATTTAGTTATTTAATAATTTTCTGGACGTGAACAAGATTTTAATATTCTAAACAATAGTAGAACCTATATTATTGTAATTATATACTAATGTTTAACTCGTATATAATCAATATACTCGTATATTGATTTATACAGAGCCCTGAGGAAGTCAGCAAAGTTGATGCAACGTTGGCAATAAAATAACAAGGTTTTAACATCGGTAATTATATTGTATTTAAAGAAATTTATTTGGAAAATTATTTTTACTTGTATTTTGAAGTTGGTTCAATCTTTTGTAAAAAAGATTTTATACCATAAAATCATCGTTGTATTGTAAAGGTTGTATATCGTAAAATTACAACTATACATTTACGATGTTGATGACAAACTAATAATAAAATTTTACAGTTGGTATGAGTTGAAACTACGTCGTTCGTATGCTGATATAGTTTTTTTCGTTCGGGAATAGTTTTCCCAACTCAAATACTTTATATATATATATATATATATATATGTTATATACATTTTATATATATATATATATATATATATATATATATATATATATATATATATATATATATATATATATATATATATATATATATAAATGTTATATACATTTTATATTTAAATAAATACAATGTACAAGTTTGTTTAGTCTTTTCATTTAATCTCTAAGAAATATTTATTATTATAGTTATATACTTCTTTTATTTACTTATGAAGGTATTTAAAATTAAGTCTCAAATTGATAATGGTGAAACATATTGAAGGTGATAACAAAATTTCTTAAAACCAGCTAACTAATAGGGAAGATGCACAAATTTTTTTAAAGTAGCCTAAATATGTACGTTCCACATTCTTAATTAAACAAAGAAACTGGACTCCAATGATACTTATTTATATACACTTATATACACTTTCCTTCAAAATTTCAGATAACTGATGTTTTTTGCAAGAAAGAGATGGAAAACGATCTTTAAGAACTTATAACTTATTCATTTTTTAATCAATTTTAATTTAAGTTTGGGATTTTATTTGGTACTGAGACTTTTGTACCATATTTTGATGGGCAAAATAACAAATTTTTTTTTATTGCATCTTCCATATTATAGAAATATTAAAATTCAAAAAAATGTTGTAAAATTGACCTCTGATATCTAGGAGCGTGGAGATTGTATACAACCAACTGATAAAATCTAAAAGTATCTACTTGTCTTTTCTACAATTAATTTTATCGTCCATTTTAAAGCTATCTTAGCAAGAGTTATAAAAGATAATATTTCAAACTATATTTGAAATTGCATTTTTTAGGTCAAAAATAAACGTTCTACTTTTAATTTTCGAGTGTATTCCTTAAAACTTAATTTTATATTTAGGTTTCAGATAATTTTGTTTTGAAAAATTCGTATATCTACGTAAAATCACAGTATTAGGCTAAATGTTGTCCTACGACTATCCTTACTTAGTAACCATTAATCGAATAAATATTAGGTATATGTTTTTAGAGAAAACTAAGTATACTTTGTGTCACTTTCACTACTCGTAGGGTCATACGAACTTCTTGTTCTTACTGATTATTTACTAAATAATTATCAACAAATATATTCCAGAATACTGGCTTTTCCTGTTCATTATCATTCTATATATAGACAATGCCAAAAAAAATAAAACTTTTCATTTAGAATTTATTTTCGTTGAGTAGATATTTTATGGCTTTACCGTCTACAAAGTTAGTAGCTTTTTCTGTGGTTTATTTAGATGTTGTAATTAAAAGTTTTTCATACAACCAGTTCATCAATTTTTCTAAATACTACTTTGAAATAATACTTTTTCAAAATAAATATATCCGTCAGAATGAACAGAGGTATGTAAAAATATTATTTTAGGGAGAAAAAACAGACCTTTGGTAGACAATCTCCAAACAAAAAAATTTCACTCTAAGCTAACTGCAGTATTGTTTAATACGTGCTTAAACCCGTTGAAAAATTAGCATTAATAGGAGATATTGACATATGAAGTAGAAGGTATTTAAGATTATCTTTGATAAATTTAAATAAAATGTCAAAATAAGTTTGTACAAACCGTCACCAAATTTGCAATGAGTTACATCTCTTCAGAGAATCAAAACGACTAGCTAATTCATAACGATGATGGATAGTTTGTAGTCGAAATACGTATTTATAATAATACAAAATAATTTGATCTAAAAAATTGAAATATATTCGAAAATCTTAGAGTTATCATAAATATGTGGTTAATTCAATATTTGTATTCAAAGTTTATAAAATTTTATCCGATTTTCAAAATTTTTTAAAAGTTAATGCAAAAATATATGACGCTGAAGTTTAACGAACAATGATAGAAAATATGTAAAAAATAAACGAAATTCAACTTCAACTTGTTTTTTGATGTTTCTATTTGATTTTTTTTTTTTTCAATAATTAACACCATTACAAGTGTGGCGAAGTTTTGATGTTATACAAATTTGAAAATGGAAGACGTATTTTGAAAAAATCAAATTTTTAAAACCATTTTTATACTTATCTTGGACTTCAAACACAAAAATATCAATTAATATTTAAAATAACATAATAATTTTGGTAATCTGGTTTATCCATAATGAATATAATTCATCTGTAGGAATTTTTCTGTCATTGCACATCAAAAACTGGTCGATTATTTTATAATTAAATTTTTTTTTGACTTCGATTAAGGTTTTTTAAAAGGCCTTCATGGGTCTTTCGTTTTCTGATATATGAAAGAACATCACACATCGCACATTGGACAAAATTGGATTTATATACATAATATTTTACTGGTGTTTTGTTTTGCAGTCCTAAATAGTAGTACACACACATGGCGTCGTTATGAGTATTTTCACTGCAATGAAAATATCATATTTCTGTATGCAAATTTTGTATTACATCGAGTATTTTGAAGCTAACTAACCTTTTAATCTGATCTCTTTAAATCATTTTAACAAAATTATGTTTTGTAATATTATTATTAAAATAGTTTTTACAAAATTACTATAAATATAATAATTCAGTCATTATAAAATCAGGACTTCACTCTTGGTGCAACAAAAACTTAATTAATTGTTATCAACAGATGTTCGAAACATATAATTTTCCACCACAAATTACTGAAAAAATATCTATCTAAATGGTTTAAAATTTGATATGCACAAATAACTCAAGCGATACTACAAAAGATCCAAATGTTTTGAAATTTGGTATGTACAATATTAACATGAAATCCTAGAGGTTGCCTAACTGTTTTTTTATTTAAAAAACAATTCTTAATATAAAATCAAATTTTGATTTTAGCTTAGAAATTTCTTTTTTGGAAAAAATCTTCGATGAGCACTAGTTTTTCAATATTTTACATACCAAATTTCATAACATTTGGATCTTTTGAGTTTTTTGTGTTGGTAAATTGAAAGAAACACAATTTATATTACATGTCATTAAAGCCAAAAGTTTTTACAAATCTGGTTAGTTTTAAGAATGGAAGAGTTTTTAAGTTACAATTCTGAATTGTGATTTTCTGGATCAATTGCTTAAAAAAATTTGTTTAAGGATGTAATAAAGTGGATTTAATTACCTTCTTGATTCTTTAGCTCTAACTATTTAATCAATAAACAAATCTTTATATTTTTTTCTTACATGCATTATTATAGAAACCTACAAATCCATATTAAAGGTAAAAAAAATCAAATATATATCCAGAAATAACTGCAAGTTAATTAAAAATTAATTATTTTCTTGGAGTAATTTCCAGACTACACCTTCAATTCATTCTTCCAAAATATGCTTTCCTGTTGTATTATATTCGACATATAGAATATGTCTAGATGTGTATACAATCTAATTATTTCATTTCCAACGGTTCGTCTGTTCATCCGCCATCGCGATAAGTCAAAAACGAAAAGAGTTAGTGAACTGAAATTTTGATCCAATTGATCCTTGACCCAACTTTTAAAAGAAAAGAATTCAAAAAATGTTTTCTCCACTACAAAGACTGGGTATTCATAGTATTTTATGAATGCTAATTAAAAATAATCAATGCAATTCAATCATATCTCGAGTATCTAAACAATTAACTCTTATTAAGTTAATATCTTCACTTGTTTTTAAAAAAATTTGCATGGATATTCCATAATACATGAACCGTAAATTATGCCGTACTGATGATATTAACCAATGGTATGTATTTAATGGACCAATATACCCCAAACCATAAAACATAATCATCATCACTTAGTTAATTATGTTATGACAAGTTGTAATATTGAGGTCAGATGAATTTATCGTATTACAAATCAAATTACAATTTAAGTGCTATGCTTGCTTGTGCTATATGTAATTAACCAGCAACAAACAAACGTCTTACAATTTATAATTCAACCAAGGTAACCAATAATTTTTGGTATCGTTACATTCGTATCTTAATTTAAACTGAGAAGATATTATTTTAAGATATGCTATTAATTATCTATAATTAAATATCTCTTCGTAAAATATATTTAATACTGTGTGTAAACTTATTATTATATGTATTATTTCCTTAATAAGGAATATACAAACAATTTATAAAATTATGAAGAGGAAATACTTCATTGTAGAAGCACAAATTTGTATACAGAAACTGAATTACGGTCCAGGTTAGAAATCAAAAACGCTACGTTAATACGGAAGATTCTACTCAACCAAGATATGGTGAGCAATAAAGAAGATAATGTATCTCTACTCAATTAGAGCTAGCCAGAACTAGCTTAAATAACAGGTCTGTTTGACTCACACACACACCTATGAGTACTAAGAATCATATCGTCTATAGGTCTACTGAAACGCACGCTCCGGTTAACGTGTATAAGTAAACCTCAAAAGGATATCTTAATATGTTAAGAAAACAATTCTGCAAATATAAAGATTAAGCACATAAAACAAAATATGAAACCAATTGGGTTGATAATTAAATAAATAGACGAAGAAAAAACTTGAATTTTATGACTTATTAGGATATATCACTTGAACTAATACTAATAGTACTATAATACTTTGTTTTTGAGAATTCATTTAAAAAGCTTTGTTTTTACCCAGGCTCCATCAGCCTCGCGTTTTTAATGTACACAGTTCACAGATTTTGTGGGTTCAATTCACACCGTCGTCACAAAAATTAATTGTCGCGATGAGTTGGTGAAGAAAAATGGGCTGATAAAAAAGGCATATAAAGTGCTTTGCAGACATTTGCCGTCCCTCTCCAACAACAACAACTACTCAGATGATGAATGTGTATTATGCAACTCATCCAATTTGAGTGTTGAGTAGCTCAAATTAAAGATCTTGAGTCACTGAGAGTTCTTAGACGGAACCCTATATTATGATCAGAACCTCTATCTTTAAGAGATAGGTACTGGGATACAAAACTCCCACGACAGAATGACAAAAGATAAACGTTATATAATGCTTGAAGCTTCATCTGGACACTTATACCTATCTTTAAACAAAATTATGTAAATCAGTTGAATAGAACGGCCGGGCCCCGCCTCGAAACAGTTTTCATAAATTTTTGAATTTATCTATTATTATTCAATTTTCGTGAACAGCAATCGAATTTTTGCTATGGTCTAGAAAAATCGAAAGTTTGAGTAATTTCAAAAGCAACTTCAAGATACTTTAAAAGCAACTGACCAATTAAGAATTGCAAATAAGAGGACGCTCCAAAATGCTGGACAATATGAAATGAAGACAATAGGGACAAATATTTATTACTTCAATTGACGCGTCTTTGATTCACGTTCATTGATGCAAAATTATATTTAAAAAATCCTAAAAAATAAACAAAATATAGACATTCAGAATTTCTAATTGAACCAGAAGCGAATTATGAGTTAATGGCGTTAGTTACTAGCTCCATATAAATTTCATGTTAAACATAATTTCCAAGAATGAGATGGATATATAATCTTTAAATTGTTCACATAGGCTGGATAGAAGTTTTTTAATATATCGATTCTTAATCGTTAATATTTTCCCAACAAAGAGTGAGATGCCACTAAGAACATAAAGTAAGTACATTGCGTTGAATAATAAAACTCAAATAAAAAAAATACTACTTTAAAACCCTGACTTTCTTTATAGATATTCTTAAAAATCGATATGAATTCCACTTTAAATATTTTTAAAACATTCTATACAATAAAAGTTTTATAATAAAATATGATGACATAACCTAACCATGTTTATGTTTATACTTTTAATGCCTAGAGTAGAATATATATTATAATCCAAAAAAGGGTATAGAAAATATGTTAACTTGACTTGAAATATATAATTTATTTTATTTTAGGTTTACTAAAATTTATTATTTTTTTTATCCATTATCTAGTGTAAAGTCATCTAGAAAATTTAACTAAAAAGATTTGCCACCCAAAAATCAGTTTTCCTGAGTTCTTCTTCCATATTTAAAAATATCTCGAAAACTAGACATCCAATCGTAAAATAAGTATTACTTTTGATGTTTTTTTATTACTTCATTTAAAGCGTCTTTATTTCATGAATAAGGGCATGAAATTATTTATATCTTTGAAATCTTTTAAAAATATATGGATGTTGAAATAAAGATAGTCATATTGAGTAGTGACGTCATCATTCAATATTCCCATACATATTACATGTTGACTAACGTTTTCTAGAAAGAAATGGATATATAATCTTTCATAGTAAATTGAATTTTGGAATTTTGTTATGATATTGAGTCTAGTTTCACATTTTGACATTAAATATAGCAAAGTCAGTGTCAGTCATCTCCCATATTACACTATTCCTGAAAATTTAGGAAAACACCAATAAAATTCTCCTTTTTCCTAATCTTATCATACGAGTTTCGTTCGTCTCAACATTTGAGGAAAATAGCACTTCATGAATTTTCTCTCTCTTCTCCAACTGAATAAAAAAAATTTTTTTTCATATATAATATCGTTAGTAAAATTAAAATAAGTTACTAAACCTAGAGTAGGTACACTTATTAATAAAGTGCTTATAGAGGAAGAAGTTACATGCTTTATGATTATAACAAGTAGTACCACCTATCGGTAACTACTTTAAACTGAACAAGTAGTTATTATGATTGTAGTAACGTTTATATTTACACTATGGACATAGTTTCATTATTTTACAATATCAACTAGGCTTAGTACATAATATATTCTTTTACTTTATCATCTACACGACAAGCATATTGTATACTAGTGGTATATAGGCAAATGTACCTCAGTTCTGTTCTAAACCATACCTATGCTATAATAAGTTGTTCCATAACAATAATATACATATAGTGCACTCTACCTCACAATCAACGGTCACAAGGTAGGTAGGTATCTACTACCTCTACCTATTACACCAGAAAACATGATATCTACGTAATATTATGTATCAGATGATTCAGGTAAAATGGTGGTTCTCCACTTGGCACTTGATTATAGAAAACAGCAAATTTTTTACTCCTATAATTTTCATTCTATCAGCTCTATTACTTGTTTTTAAGAAGAATTCAGAAAACAACTTAAATGGACATCCGTATATCCGTATCTCGAACCACTTGAAGACGACTTTTCCTTTTTTTAATATCCACCTTCTACGGAATGACAAAAACATGTATATAAGTTCTAGATTTGTCACTTACCAGTGTTTTACCTTTTCCTTAAGCAACAACTTTTTCAAAGTAAAACTTAAGACAGTTTCTTAGCTCACAAGTCATATAATTCATTCCTAGCTTGGAGTGAATGTACTAAAATCTATTTTCATAAAAAAAATTATGCAAACGTTTCTTATTGTAAAACAAAATTGGGGGCATCGAAAAGTTCTACTTTCTAGACCTTTTGGTTCTCTGTACCATCTTTTTAAACACTCCGTCACCTGAAAACAGAGATGCCTTCTAGCACAAAGTGACAATTATATTGTAATTATATTGTTGGTGGAGCCGGTTACTTTGTTCTTATCCAAGTGACGATAGTGTAATCTCTAATTCTCATCCCTATTTTAACAGCTCATGGTGTATTTTTATGGTATCTAGAAAGTAGTAACCCTCCATAGCCGATGAACCAATTTTACAGAGTTATTGCTATGGTGTTCAAATAATCAATGAATCACCCTATAAATATGCCTATACAGTGCATACAAACATACACAGTCATATGAAATGGACGGCAGGCACAAGCATCAAGCAATAGAAATAATATATACCTTATATATTTTGTATTGTTTGTGTTATTCAGAGTTTTATTTAAAAAACAGTATGCCGACGTGCTTGCTATAGGCTAGACTTGTGTTATCAACAAACCACTACTTACTATACACTCTCATTCCAATTGGAAACATATAAACGGATCACACAACATAACCATTCATTCCTTTTCGTTCGCGTTTACTATACATGCACACAATTCATACAAGTTAATAGTTTTTTTTTGTGTGTGTATACTTTTACGAGAGAGAAATAGTGTGAGGTTAGGTTATGTGGTATAGTGATATTGTGAAGACTCATCTCTCATAACTAGTGTGGTTTAATACAAGCTCCATACTGTTATAATATTATATCATATAATATACTATTGTTTATGTAATAATTTCATTGTCTTGAATACATGAACATTACCGCCCGGCGCCGACCGTTCGTTTTCTTCGTGATTGTGTATGTGTGTGTATACAATGTTTGTGAGATAGAGTGAAGTTTTGTTTTTATTTGTTTTTGTGTTTTGAATTTTCTCTGTTTATGTAAAATAGTTTTTTATTTGAAAAAATAATAAATATAAACGAAAATAAATTATTTATAAATGTGATTTTCAAATACGTTTTCCGTGTATGCTCGTTCTATTTTTATTTAGATTCCTACAAAGTGTTGAGGATTATATTTAAAATGATTTTTGTTCTATAACAGGTAAATACCATTAAAAAAAAAATTAACTTACATAGCATAAGAATTTTAGAATTCTTTTAATATTTCTTTTTTATGATGTTAAATAAAATTTTTTTGTTGAAAAGTCACGTAGTTATTTTGCAATGAAATAACATCTGTTGTTATTTTATTTATTACTTAACTAATAGTTTTATTATAAAAATTATTTGTTTTGAATTAAGTCATGTTTTATTTTTGTCGGTTAATTTACCTTCCTTTCAACGGTTCTCATTGACGTTTAATAGTACGTTAAATTTTTTATAATAATTTTTTCTTTTTTTTTCTTCATGTGTTTGATAAATATATGTAAACCTCTCTTTGGAGAAACATTATGAATTTCTTCGAAAATATTTTTTATTTAGGGTTGAATATAAAGACAACTTATGCAATGATTATTTTTTTGAATTCAATGATATATGAGGGATATCCGGTTACTTTTAAAGTAGATATATCCTATTTGTTTAGAAATCATAAATACATATTTTGTTAAACTTTCACATCAAATAGGTTGAGGTAATTTTTGAAAAAATAAGGATTCATTGATGACTGTACGTTGTGACACTTTGATTTTATTTGGGGTTCATTTAAAATACCTTAAAAACGAAATTTAAACTGCCATTTTTGTTCATAAACATTCTATAACCTTCATTATAGTTCTATTTGAGATTAAATACAAAAATTTTCTATACTGTATAGAAGTTATTATACAGTAATTTAAATTGGTACAGATTTTTAATTGAAATTTACCTTAAGTGCATTCATTAATAATATTTTTAATGAGAAATTTGAGTTATTAATTAACCATAATTAAATTAAACTCTTCTAGTCTCTGGATCGTTGTATAATTATTCTATGTACGTGGTGAATTTATTTGCCAACATATACTACACTTTTTCTAGATGACGGGCGTAGCTGTAGACTGAAACCATGTTCGAGTGTTCAATAGGAAAATGTCCACAAATTTTATATGAAAATAATGAACAATAATTTTAAGTACCTTGTCAAGTTTAATTATATTATTAATATTATCAAAATTTAGAAACTTAAAAATTCTCCTTTATCATTTTAAAGATCTTCTTTAGTATTGTATTATGCAATTCCAATTCATCTTTCTCTATGCTGATATTTATCAAAGTATTGTCAAATAGCGACATATTGCCAGCAAAAGAATTTTTGTGCTTCAATAATTCAAAAATTAATTAAAAGTTCTGCATCTACGGTTTTAATTATTGATGTATTCGATGTCGAAATTTTTTTTGAAATTTGGGTGATATTTCAAATTCTCTAGTTTAGAATATTTATGTAAATTGGTTGTGCATGTCTTAAGACAATAATACAAAACCCTAAGCAATCATCTTATTTAAATATTAAGCCACAATTTTTGTTCATTTGAAGAGCAGGTGAAGAAATATAAAATCTTTCGTTAACATATCAACCGGCTGCTGACTGTAGCTTCTGCTGATTTTTTTTCCATAAGAGGTAGATAAAGAATGAAGAACAGCTGCTTCATAGTTGTATACACTTCAAATTGACAGCAATAAAAAAAAAAAAAACCTCCACCAGTTGTGTATGTATTATAAATAGTTGGATATAGTATACACAATCTTCTTCACATATGGGCTCTGTTGCAACCCATGTGCTTTTATACAGATGATGAGTATTTCCTTTAGAATAAATGTACTGTGATATTGGTGATACTCTTTGTGTGTTGTTAAGGCAAACATATAACCAGAGAACATGTGATGTTTAATTTAAGATATATATAAATTTTTTTTTTGTAAATCTGAAATCTTAAATAATAAAGATCATTTGTTTAGATTTTTTTTTATCTTTAGCTATGTTGTTTTATCTTTATTTTTGTTTTCTTTTAACGTCTATATACTAATTTTGATAACTTAAGCGTTGTTCAATTACTAACAGCGTGATGCCAACAAAAATCATGAAGTGTTTTATAACGTGAGGAAGTTTATATTGGGTTTAAGTTATTTATTAGTTTTGGAGCCCATTGGGAAATTTTTCGATAAATTTGACTTTTTATAGGCTGAAGAAATAATTTTTAATCATCTATCACTAAGACTCTTGCAGTTCAAATAGAAAGTATTGAAGAAATTATGCATTTGTCGCAGATGATATTACCAGCTTTCCAATCAGACTCTGAAATTCAACAAATTCTTATTGTAAAACTGGGCTATCCTGTTGAATATATGGTATGACTTAACTCACCGAAAAAGACTAATTGTAATAATCTGGAAGTTGTAAACCAACTTAGACTTAATGATGTCATTAGACGAATACTCAATCGAACATTGTACATCATAAATGAATTATAAGTTTAAATGTTATTTTGTATACAGATAGTTTTTTTTCTTCTCTTGGCATGCGCAAAACAATATTAAAATATAACTATAGAATATTATAATTTTTATACATACCTACATAAATAAAAATATTTACATTGATAACAAAAACATTAGTTCTATATGGCTCTATACTTATAGGTAACATTGTTTTATGTATGTCAAGAGAAGATAAAAACGATCAGTATATGACAAAACACGAATATGTATTGATTTATTGTCAATAAAATTATTGTTATTTAATTATATAAGTATAAAAAAACAATGAAATATTTAGATTCTAAGAATTTATTATTGTTTGAATGTATGAAACGCAGGCGATATGGGGTAAATTTCTTACAGCTTATAGCGTCATAGTTTGTTTAATATTGTACAAACTAAATCCTGCTGACATATTGTGCTTCTATAAATACAAATGACAGCTCTTTACTGAATTAAACTATTTATATAGTTATATATAGGTAGCTTTACAAAGAAATATTAGTTTTGTTTAATATATTTGCAATCAAAGATTCTTTGATTATTTGAAGACAGTGGATTAATGGATCTTTTTCTACTGCTGACAAATGAAAATACTAATCATTGAAATTACAAATTGAGAGAAAATGGTATATTTTATTGACCATTCGATTCATTTTGGACTGAAAAATCAATCAAATTTGTGCTAAAAGCCTTTTTATACACAAATTATCGTTTTTAGTTTTTGATTGTTTAGATGTATAATAAGACCTTCTTAAAGTCTTAGATCATTTAAATTGGACACGTAATATATATATATATATATATATATATATATATATATATATATATATATATATCCATTGCTGAGCGTTAGCCTTTCAAAACATCGTAAATGTTTTGACCGGCTTGGATAATTCTTGTACCTCAATACTGAGCTGGCCTAGGAAATAGCAAATAGGAAACATCAACTGCACACGAGAAAAACCAAAAATCTTATTTTTTGACAGCTACAACATACGGTTTGATTAAGTAAAACCTTTAAAATCGTCTTTTCGTAAAAAATTTTTGGAAATCGATTTCAATAAACCTACAGTTGAATCATGTCTCTAAAGCCGCGTACACATGTGTAACATTCGCGTGTAACGTAACGCCATACCGCAAATTTGATGCGTAACAGTAACCTTTGTGAGGCTATGAACGCGTAACACTATCGTGTTACAAAGGTTGATACGCGACAATGGTTCGGCGCGCCTCACAAATTGACGGTTTTGCTTCGTGGGAATATGGGTAGTGTGGACTCAATAAGGCAATATTTGCAAAGACAATCGTACACGCTTGAAGTCGTACTCGACATGAACACTATTCATTATGACACCAATATTATCCATCTTAATGAATTTGAATTAAATAGTTGATGATGGATTGATAATTGCTTCTGAAATCAATTTTTATTAGTACGAAGTTCATTGGGTCGTCCTGAAAAAAGGGATATCTCTTATAAAATGTACTCTACTGGGTACAGTTAGTAAATTTATAATCTCATGTATGGTAGTTACGAACAAACACTAATAGTTATTTCATTCTATAATCAAATGGATTCCTTGATAGAATTTCATGGATCATTAGTATGTAAGAACTATATACATGGAGGTGATGTGTCGTTAACACCAGATTATTATTATTATTATTATTTTTTTTTTTTTTTACTTTATACTTCAATGCATTTCAATTACTCTTCAATTATTTATTATAGGTTCAGTATAACTGTGCTTACTATTAAAAAAAAAATTGTTTTATATTCTCTTATTATTCTGTCTTGGTCTTATTTGAATTATAAAAATTGTAAATTTACTCTATTCTAATGAGGGGAGATAAGATTGAATCATATTTATTTCTTTGTTTATGATTAAGACAATGCGTAGGTTACTTGATATTAAAAATTGTTTACATTAATATAATAATGCTTGAGGGAATAAACATTACATTGAAGTTTGAACTCGTGACGTCGAACATTCTGAAGTTAAGCTTTTATTAATTTAACTTCTTTCAGATCTTAAATGACTTTCCAGAGCTGAATTTTTAAATTGATTGGTGAAGCCAAACCGCTTTTAACACATTAGCTGCTGGCTATTTACCTTAAATATTCAGATGTAGTCCTTCAAAATTGAGATTTTCTTGCGAAAATCAAGTTGCACCAGTGTATCTCATAAAACATCAATAATGAAAATACGGAAAACTGTAAATAAAGTATAAATTCTTGAATTTTGCTCATTTTCTCATTTCGCAATATTTAGCAATATTCAAAAATAATATGACCATTTAGATCGTTAAATTGTAAATAATAAGGTAATTTTGATACAATACACGATGATCTATTTGGAAATACCCTTCTAAAGTATAGATAAACGTCTACTGTTACCGAAAAAAACATTAATTCGACAAAAAAACGGAATTATTGACTTTTTTTATGTAATTTGAATTAACCACAAAAATGCTTGTAGTTATGATGGCGTCTCTTGTGGAATAAGTGTTCAGGAAGCATTGTGATTATAGTCGAATGCAATTACGTTCTTAAGGTGGTTGGATTCCAATGTCTGAGGGTTTTTTGAATTCTTTATACTATTAGTTATAAAGTTTACCACTTAAAATTTTCGATTTTTTTATTTTTTCTACAAGGGTTAGTTTCTCCATGAAAATAACTTTATAATACAGTCCTTTTACAACTAAATTTGATAGGTTTTTCAACGATAATTTTCTTAATGTCTAAGCTATCCAATCAAAAAATTTTCAGTGCTATAGAAAGAAACATCTCAAATATAATTGTTTAGAATTCTTAAGTTTTGACAAAAATTATTTTATATTGAGATAATTAAAACACTTTATGTTGAAAAATGTTAATCCTTATTTTTGGCGCTTCGATAAAATAATCTAAACATGCTTTGCGAATTTGCATAGGGAAAGGAGACAACTCTTTTTGAATGACTTTTACCGTACTTGCGAAAAGTTAAATCAGTTTTCCCGAAATTATTGTTCGTTTTTGTGTTAAATTCGACGTAAAATGCGAGTATATCAATTTCTAGAATTTTTTCTATTTTAATTGAGCTAAATATAACTTACAACGAATTCTCTTGCTTATTATTGTATTTACAGAAATGAAAAACAAATTTTTTCATTCCCTTTGTATATAAGCTCCGTTTTTTTACTATAGATATTTATAAAAAAGAATAAATAAAAAAAGAGCTAAACAGCATTTTTAACGGCGGATAACTGATAAAGTATTCATTTTTCGAAAAATATTTATGGGATATTTTTTGTTTCAAATTAGTATATCTGTTAGTATTTAATGTTGAGATTTTAGCCCACCAAATGGGGATTTTTGAAATTTCGGCACTTATCAATTGATAAATTTTTTGTGTTTATAATTTTAGTCATTAGCAAATCAACAAAATAAAAAGTTATTCAAAAACCATTCACTACTATACCAGGATTCCGTCATTTTGTACTTGCCCTTGGCTATTACTGTTTATAGCACAGAAGAAAGAAAGAGCACGTATTCTATGTCTCTTCTCGGCTTTATAGTTGATAGTATTTAATGCATTATGATGTCATAATGGAAGAATCTAATAGTTTTTAGTTTGATTTTGATAAATGTCTTATTAATCTTAATCTGTATATTCAAACTTGAACATTTTTTAAAATGGTTTCAACATATATTTTTACCTAACATTAGAGTATATTTTTGTGAGTATTTTATACCCTCATCATGCCTATTAAGTTTCATTATTACGGAAATTAAATTTCTTTATAGAAGATCATTTACATTACAAACAGAGTTAAATTAAACCATGTAACTTCCGAAAATTCAATGAATAATTTTCTATTTGAATTACCTCGAATCGATGTTAAAATAATTTACTTCAAACATTAGTTCGGTGTATTTTGTCTGTATAAACATAGATTAATGTTGCAAATTATTCGAAAACCACTGTGCAGAGAGTGACTATGTGCATTTATGTCATAAACTCCTTTTGCCAACAGGATAAATGTAAATATCATATATTTCACCCACTTTATTTCAAGTATTTCCACTATACTCGTAAAATAAAACTTGTTCAAAATTATTGTACAAGGTGTCTGAAAAATCACTTTTCTTTATCGACTGTGGTTGTCAACCTCTTTATATACATCTGAATTCTTAGATCCAATTGAAAATGAATGAATTTGTCTAGGATCTAAAAGGTGCCTTTCATTTTTATTATGTTCCAGATAAATTCTCTTGGAATCTCACATTCTGAGTCTGCTTATTTTCTATGGTCTGCTTATTTCCTTTGCAACGATCACTTACGATAGTTTTTTCTCAACCGGATATCTGAAAAATAATTTGTCTTTGTCTCTGACGACAATCTTTATCATGTGGTGCCTATGAGGGTAATAATTCTGTTTTGACCTACTTCATTTATCTATATCATATTTTTATTTAGTTTCGCTTTTTTAATCAAGCTTCACATCAACTCTTGACGTGGGGCATTCTTGTATCAGGTACTTATTCACTATATATAGTAATCAACAACTGAATAAAATAACATAATAATTCTGTAGAATTAGTAAACTCACTTTTATATTGTCTTCTGAAAGACATGTTATTAGAAGTTAATTTAGAGCTTATAAGATTTCTCTTTGTTTAAAATCATACTTCTTTGGGGGAAAAATTAAATCCGTCAGTAGACAAACGACTTTTTCGAAACGAAAAAGAACTTTTTCAGAGCGCAATTATCTGTATGTATATGTTATTAGTCATCTTGGGAATAATTATGAGTGACATTTTCACATTATTATTCTCTTAGGACAATAGCAAAATGGAATGATAAAAGATTCAGTTGTGTTGCCTCATATTTATATTATATTAAATATTTTAAATCGATAATGCGATTTGATTTGACATATCTTTTGTTAATTTTTTTTGTGATTCTTTGAGACCTTAAAATTTACTAATATATCATCAACAAAAATTATTCTCTACCTTTGAGTTTTATAGGTTTATTATAAAAAAACAAAAAATAACATTTATTTTACGATTGGCCGACTAGTTTCTTAGATTCGCATGAAATAGTCCGGTGATTTCTTCCCCAGTATAGACGACTAGAAAAATAATGTTTTTTGAAACAAACCAAAAAAAAAAAAGTTATCGCTGTTTTGTCAAGGGACACGGCTTTTGAAAAAATAGGGAAATTCGTGAATAAACTCCGTTTATGTTATTTTGATACAAAAATTACAAAAATCCAGATATATAAAATTAGAGTAAATTTTATTTGTTTTAGACATTAATTTAATAACCTTGAAAGAAAAAAGCAAATATTTTTAAATAAATAAAACTAAAAATAAATACTTACAAAAAGTTTGCTAATAATATTAAATGTAGATTCGGGTAAAGGAGTCCCATTATCAGAATCAAGTGGCATAGCTCCATCGCGTTATAAATATGTAGAAATGAAACTTTATTTTTACATACCTTGTATATAACGAATTAAATTTATACAACTTACTAAATTGATATTTTTAAATTAATTCAGTAAGACAAAACAGTGTGTTCATTAATAAATGTATATTATATATTTGTATTGTATACGAAATGTACATATTATTGAAGTAATTGTCTTGTCAACGTTGTATGTTGATTGTCTTTAGTCCCAATGTTTTTAATTTATTTATATAGAGGTATGTTATGTAGTAAGACTTTTACTAGTACAATGTTGTATGTATTGCACTTGTTAGGGCAAATGTCATTTTTATTAATTATTCTTTATATTTAATTTTATTAAATAATAATGTTTAATAAAAGTTTTTATTGTACTAGTGGACTCGTGTGCTGCTTCGTTTCAGTAATTGTTGATAATAATTTAATATTTTTTTCCAAACAGACCTCATACTATTAATCATTCAAATTACACAAAAAAGTGAGTGTTGTGCTGTCAACAATCTCCTACTTATTCAATTTTAGCGTTTAACAGATTAAATGATAGGTCTTGAATCATTGAGCGTTCTTAGACCAAAAAGTATTTCTATGTTTATTAGAACAGGATAACTATAAACTGACTTAGAGTGGAGAATATCTAATAACGAGTTGAAAGTCAAGTATAATGTTCTCGCCTTTTTCTTCTCTATCTCATCCAATTTGAGTTTAATGGTTCAAATGAAAAATCTTGAGTCACTGAGTGTTCTTGGATCTTCTCTATTTTTAGATTGGAACTGGATATATTTGGATACAAACCTATCACAACACTTGACAGAACCGCCCCATAAGAACATGAGACAGGCAAAACATAGATGTAATCCAATGATTTATGCTTCATCTGGACACGGCCGGATGAACTAGAAACAGTTTTCATCAATTTTTTCTTTATATATAGATTATTATTTAATTTCTTATGACCAGGAATCGAATTTTATTGTAGTCCAGAAAAAATCGACGCGTGTTTTGAGTAGTTTAAAAAGACACTTCTAGAGCAACTGATCAATTAATTGCAATTGAGACGACACTTCAGAATACTGGACATATCAATTGAGGTCAATAGGGATGTTGACAACAATTTTTTATTACTTCAATTGAAGCGTCTATAAGATTCAGGTTCATAAATCTGAAGTTATATAATAAAAATCTTCAAAGATTGATACTCAATCACTTGTCGAGTATCTAAACAATTAATATTATTAGTTCTTATCTTCATTTGTTTCATTTAAAACATACCCATGCATTAAAATCCGGAACTTGTACACTCTCTGATTTTAAGTGCGAGTTAAAATCAGAGAATTGGGAAACAATTTTTTTTTTGTAAATATCTTGTTATAAAAAACTTCAGTACAATGATTTAACCTTTATTCGTATAAATAACTTACATTCTTGTTGACTTATATTAGAAGAAAAATTTGTATGTATCCTTTCAATAACAGAATATATGGGAAAAAAGGAAAATGGCAACAATAAATTTAATAAAAGTTAAGGTTTTTTTAAGCCAACTGTGCGGTAGCAATATGACAACATGATTCATATATATTTCACAGAGCTTATTATATAAAGAACTCTATCGAAAAAAATAGTCGATATAACACACTACTTATGACAAACAACATTGCTCAATAAAATCGAGTCAATATTACCTCAATCTAGACATTTGATTTTTGGTTTATTCATGGGGTACTGAATGGTGTATCTCAGGAGTCTTAAGCTAATAATAATACTCTCTTATAATGAGACAAAAATTTTTGAAAAGAGAATTATTGTACCACAAACCAGTGTTGTGGAAATCTTGGAGGCTTGGAAATTTAACTTTATTGTAAATTTTAAGAGAAATAGGGTTATTGCATGAAACTGGATTCGGTTTATTTCGTTTAAAATGTGAAACTAGGCTCAATACCTTAAGAAAATTTGAAAATTAGATTAAAATTGATTCAAAAACAAAGAAGTTATAAGCTATTAAAGTTTATTTTATTTATTCATCTTCTTGAAAACGATGTTTAACATGTTTTTTTTTTATATTTTGAGACATGGTACAGTCGAGTATACTAAGAGGAGAACCGCAACCGCGTCCCATCTAATTAGATCTTTTGGTCCTCTCTACCCTCGTTTAGAACACCTCCATTTTCTGAAGGCACATATGCTTTCTTGCACAAGGTGACAATTATATTATGATTATATTGTTGGTGGAGCCGGTTACTTTGTTCTTATCCAAGCGACGACAGTGTAATCAACCAACCAACCGCTTTTTTTATTAATATAAGCAATCAAACTTTCTGGATTCTTTAAATTCTAGATTTCTTTATTTTATCATTTAATGGATGAATTCTAGGGATTTTTAATAAGTTCCTGGCTTTGGTAAATATTTTTTGAATACAAGTGTACGTAAGATATCATGTATTTGAAGGATAAAATATCGTTTTGTTAAGAGCGACACTTACTTTTGTGTACACTGGAAATTGTTGATATCTTTACAAGTCTTAAATAGTTGACCGAACATTGTGAGGTCTATGTTTGTAATTGGACGATTTTGTATTCCATTTTTCTGTGTCTGTATACCTATGTTTGTTTGGTTTTTCGAAAACAATTTCGGTTGTTCAATATGGCACACACTATTTAACGTTTTCAGAAAAATTGGATTGTTTTTGGGAAAAACTTCAAGCAACCCCCCTTCGCCGTTGTAGAAAACTTTAACAAATACAAAATTTTTTCTATATATACTGATAAGATGCGGTTTGTTCGATATTAAAATTTTGATGAAATTTAGTAGACATTATGATTATATTTGTAAAATTTAACAAACATTTGGCTTCCTCCCTTGGAAAGAACTTCCGAAGGGATCAAATTTTTTCTATACATCTTTTAACGTTATGGCTTTTTACAATCGATGTCATTAGTAGATGAAAAACCAGAAATTTTATCTTGCATCCTCATCTATGTTTTGGAGAAAATCCCCAACTTTTTTTCTATATAACCTAGAAATTCGGGATTTTTTGCGATATGAAAGATCAGGGTGACTAGGATAAATTTGTGTTTTCTTTTGAATCCTTTTATGTTTAATCAAAGAAGTTGCGTTTTTTGCACATTTTAAAGTGAGATCGATACCTCACAGATGTACACTAGTGGAGAGGTTATTTGTATAACCGACACAAACCACGTGATATACTTTATAGATAATAACAAACAGATCCTAATAAGTGTAAATAACACCTGTGTCATTGTATTACCATTTTCAGCTATACTATTCTGTTTCATTTTCATTATACGTAGTGGAATTGTCTTCACTAACAAAGAAAGGTTCACTTACACTGCTATGAATAAATATAAAAAAAATAGTTCACGAGAAACGGTGTGTGGACTAGGAAGATGTTTGAAGAAACATTATAGCCAACAGATTTCACTTTATTGTTACCTGTAGAAGAAAGTTCATTTCTATTTTGAATTCTTGGTGCATGAAATGAAACGTTTAAAATTTTATTTGGTAATTAAGGAGGTAGTATTTATAATTAATAAAAAGCTTTACGATGTTAACTTCACATCAATTTTCTAAAATATGAAGTTTCTTCTTTCAATTAAGTTCACAAACAATCATTCAGTCTAAAAAGCGGATATCCACAATTTTTTTGACATAAAAGAGTGTGCTTCTAACAAATTGATGTCTTACATGTAATATACTTTGTATTTCTTTTAATTTTCGTGCCCAAATAACACAAAAAAAAACTAATCCAAATGTTTTAAAAATTTGGTATGCACAATATTGACATGAAAACGGAGAGCTTGTAAAATGAACTTATGCACAAAAAGAAAAGGTTCTAATATTGAGTGTATAGGAGTATATTCAATCTTCCTGTTAGTTTGCGGCTGGTACGACTGATAAAAACTATGGAAACGAGTACCTATCTAACGTAGCCTAATTCAATTGTAGACTATTCTTTGTATTGTTAATATGTCATAAGAGTTATTCTTCAGTGGTGTAGATTATGTTTCCGCCATTATTATCAGTAGTAGATATTTATCATACATTCAGGGCTTGCTTACTCGGGTTTCACTGTATATTTCATTTTGAATTATAATTGCCCTGCAATATTTCCAAGTGTAGTATAAAATCACTGTACAACATAATGACCGAACATATAGAGAATATACTTACAATAAATAACATATTAAATTATTATGAAATAGTATTAAGGATGTTTTGGAGATACCAGTAAATACAAAATTATCATAAAATTAAAAAACATGTTCCAATTCAGTTTTATTCAATTTTGGACTCGTAAATTACAAAATTATAAAAAATTTAGGTACAAAATTATCAATATTTTACATTTTTTATAAAAAACTTTTTTGTCTCAGCATGTAGACTTTAATTCAAACTGAAAAATATATTTTTTTAAGCTGTAACTTATGGTTAAATTATTTTAGAACACATTATGAGTCGTTAAAAGTATGACTTTATATTTTGTTTTAAAAATTTAATTTATTTTTTTACATTAATAAAATAAAATCTTATATTATTTTATTCTACGAAATCTAGTCAATATTGTAAAACAGTGGTATAAATCTAAGGTTGGTATGATTTTAAAAGATGATATATGGCGCTCCCTTTAATACATTGTGTTTATGATAACATTCGTTCTTTATCATTCAGCTGTTAAAACCACTACATTTAAAAATATTTTTAAAGATTTTTACATTACTTATTGAAATTGTTAAATTGACTAAATCAAGTCTATATTGATGGGAAAATAATCCACAAAGTTTATTTAAATAGATTAATTAATACGATTTCAAAATAAGTTAAAACGAACAATTGCCTGTGAGACTTGGTCTCAGATGACTCGAAAACCGTTTTGTGAATTTGAATAAATTTATGCTTCATTAGTTTTCTAGAGTACAAGTTAATTATTATAAGAGTTTGAAATTACTGGTAGCATTTTGTTAGCTAATAAAAATAAATTTAAGTTTGGCAACGAATTTTCATAATATTTGCAAAATTACAGTTTTTTTTTAAATTGCAATAACATTTTAACAGTTTAGTAAATCGGTTTTATAATGTATGCAGGGGATTTAGCATGGAATGATGAAGGTTCTACTGATTTTCAATCGCCTCGTAGCATTTTTGTGTATCTTTCAAACATCCTTAAGTATTGTATGCAGTAATAACTGTTGGGCTACCTACGGTTATTGTCTACCCACGAGTGGTTTAGTTAAAAAAAAATACAAATTACATTTATACAAATATATTAAATACAGTTTACAAAACTGAGTAAATGTGATACGCGTTTTAAGTGGGCGTCCCATACACAGGATATTATTAACTATTTGAAAAAACAAACAAACAGTTTTAGTTGCTTTCGTAATATAATTTGCATATACATTTTTCAAAAAATATTAACTAATCTGTACAGATTTGCGATTGACAATGTTTTAAAGCCAGCATAAGAATTTGGTGATACGTGTTGGATTGGGGTAAATGATGCACATAATCTTGGGATACAATATAATGTTTATTTTAGATTTCGTCAAAAACGGCTGAAAAATGCATAATTAGGTCGTTGATTACGAATTTCTGGATTAGGATTACGATTAGGATATAAAAGTGTTTTATCGTGGGTAACTTCTTATTTTTGTCTAAAATAAAATAGATTTATAAAACAAAATGCTGTTTTTAGATTTACAGTGCTTATTAAAGACTAGAAAAACAAAAAATAATACTTATTTTTCGATTGAATGATTAGTTTTCGAGCGATATCGTTTAAAATTTATATTTACCTCCAAATCGGATTTCATATTTCTCAAAACCTAAGCATCCAATCGTTCAATAGCGTTTATTTTTGAATCTACGCTTTAAACTACCTTTATAGACATCATTTTATCGAATTCGGTGACAACAACGTTTCTCGATTGTTTTAATTTTTTCACACCCCGTATGAAAATTATGAAAAAACGTTGTCTCTGATTTCAATAAATGTTTATAAGGGTGGTTTGAGCTGTAGATTTAAAAAATAAAACCTATTTAACAATCAGAAGCGAATTTTTTGAAATTTTACCTGAAATTTTATTCAGAAGTCAATATATTTCGGTTCAATTAAAACTATATCTCGTAAACTAACCATATTATGGTAAAATTTTGAATTTCCTAGACTAGTAATTACACTATAAAACCTAGAAGTAGCAATATTAAAATAGGTGCATGTACATATGTACGCGCGTCAGAAGTTATACTTCTTTGGTATCATTAAAAAACAATTTTTAATTGTATGCAAATAATTAATTACTATACAATAATAAAAGGACTGGAGAAGGATCGTCAGCACAGTCAATAAAGCAGTTTAAATTTGAATAATTAAATAAATGTATATTTTCTTACATTAAGTGTAACATAAATCATAACAATAGCTTCAACCTGTCAATTTTGTGTGTCGGTGATGCGCGCACATCTTAAAATTCCATTTTTCATAACGCGCCTATAGAAGTATAACTTCAAAAATTTTTTGGATTTTTGGTGATTTTAAAATTTCCGTCTATTGAATAATAAATCACAGTCTTCTGAAAAATACACAGTTTTCTGCTTCTCTGAATATATAATAAGGAAAAACAAAATACAAAAAAACATGTAAACAAATTTTTATCAATGTGAAATAATTATATTTTTTAAAGTCTATTGATTTAATTACGATATTTTATTATTTATATGCAAAATTGGAAAATAAGCTGATCAAATAACATAACTTTTTTCATGAACACCTATAAAAATAATTGTTTTAATTATGTTTTTAAATGTCCGTAATTTTTTTAATAGCTGAGGATTGACGTTGTCAGACCTTCATAAAGTGAATAAAAATTCTAAATTGTATTCAAGTAATGAATTATTTTTAAAAATATTTAAAAATTTCAATGATTTTTATAATTGAAATTTGATAAAAACCTTTTTTATTGAATGATTGAAATTATTTAATGTTTGTTCCATAAATAAACAAAATAATTCGCATTTCTTGAATGAATTGTTTTCATTGTTTTTACTATTAATAATACTATAAATCATTTTTATTGGCTATTATAATTGATTTAATATGATAGGGGAAAAAACCATGATAGGTGTTTTTTAATTTGCCCCTGTTTAATTTGACTCATGCAATTTTTCTCCGACAGTAAGCAATTTCGACTTATAAAATTTTGATTAGATAACAGAACTCAGAGAAATATATATAAAACAAAAACCATAAACATTTTTTATGAATTTTATCTCTACTTTATGTGAAAATTACTTTACATAATAAATCGTTAATCGGAATACAGGGTGGACCAAAAAGCACAAAATATAAAATAAATAACCAATCATTTGAATATTCATAATATAATACAAAAACTAATTGGCTCATTGTTTCGATAGAAAAGAGAAAAAAAAATCTATTCAAAATTTTAAATCAATCCTGAGTACAAATTTTTAAATCTAATGTTTAAATTTTCTATTTATTGTATGTTGTCTAAAGGGGAATTATAACATCTCATCTACAATCTATAAATGATAACGCAGGAGTTTTTTTCTAAGATGGAAAAGTTAATTACTGTATAAGACTCGAATAACATTGTCAGCTTAAACCTATAACCACTAACCGTTGTTTATTTTAACTCATTTTGACATCGTTTTAATTCGTAATAAACATTGTGGGATATTATTTTATTCTGCCATCAAAACAAACTTGATTTATGCAATTTAATAATAATAATTTAATAATTAATATTAAAATCTTTATCAATATTTTTAAATGTTATAGATTCAATTTGACAGGATAAAGAACGTATTTTATAACAAACAATATTAAAGAGAGCGCAATATATCATCTTGCATGACGATTGTACCAACATTACAAATATATCAAATATTTTATGGTGTTAACTAGATTTCATACGATAAATAAATATAAGATTTTATTCAATTAATGTATGCAAATAAATGCAATTTGTAAAAAAAATATTAAATCATATTCCTAACCATGACGAATCTAAAATACAGCTTACAAAAATCGAATAGATTTATTTGTTTGAAGTTGAAATCAAGTCTATATGCTGAGACAAAAGTTTTTTATAAAACATTTAAAATATTGATAATTTCACTTAAAAAGGCATTGAAAAAAAAAATGTTTTATAATTTTGTAATTTACGAATCGTGAGATTTAATGAAACTGAAATAGAACATTTAATTTAATTTTTTTATAATTATTTAATCGTCAATTAAAATAATTAGTTCACTCCATACACTTCTTCCGCCACTTGTATCTCCTAAACATCCTTAATGCAATAAACTAATTTTATAATATCAAAAAAAATGACATTTTATATTATATTTCAAAATGTATTTTTTTATGAAGACTTCTTTATTCAACCAAAATTTACATTATATGTAAAACTGTATATCATTTATTATAACAACATTTTTTAGGTTAGATGTTATCCTGTCAAGTAAGATTTTATATATTAAAAAGTTGCATTTGTTAGTAATATGCTAAACAAAGCATTTTTCACCGTAAATGTGCTTTATCGATTTAGTTAAAAGCTTTTGTCTGTGTGTGATTTAGGACATATACATTATATTATCCTACCTAAAGTTATACACCAAGATAGTAGTTGATTATGCACATTTTTTGGTTTATATACAGAATTTTTGGTAGACAATACCGAAATCTGTTTTAAACATCGATCGCGTTGTTCTCTCATCTCTCAGTATGTCGCGTCGCTTTCATTGCATTAAATCTTCTCGTGTGGCGGCGACGATATGACGGCGGACGATTGCACTCCAACTAGGAGACAATGACCATATCAAGAAGAGTTACTAGGTATTTTTTTTTTATTGTTTACTATGCAATAATATATTTTACAATTTTAACACGTAGTTAGTAAAAAAAATATAAAGTGTAAATATAAAAGTTGATGACGTTAGTTTTTATTTATTGGCGCGATAGTTGATGCCCTGCTTTTGTTTGTATTTCTGTATGACTGGTTCAATGATTTTAATACTTGAAACGAAATCCAATCAGAAAAAAAAAAGTATTATATAAAAATGTTTATTGATATTTCATCAATCATTATTATCCCAATAAAAATTCGGATTTATTTATTTATTTTTTTTTTTTGATATACTTATGTGTATCAATAGGTCTGTTTTTTCTTCGATTGTATTAAAAATATTGTAATGTAATTTTGTAATCAGTTCCAAATGAATAAAGCGTAACTAGATTTTAATTCTAAGTCATTCGAAAAATTTTGATTAAAACTTCAGGTCAAATTTACACATGAGAATATTCTAAATATAAAAAAAATTTGTTAAAAGGTTTGAAATAAGCAAAGACAAATCAAATAATGGTCCTAATTGTTTATATATTCGACACATGACTATCAATATATCGTAAAATATCAGATTATAGCGTAAAATTCGTTGCTTTACACGGTCTTACGATTTACGATACTATCTAATTTTTTCGAGAAAACGCTGCATCGCGCGCGTTTTCATGAAATAACAGGTTATTGTTAATTTTATTATGGCTTATAATTCGAAGTATATGGCTTCGTTCGATGTCGACTAAGCGGGGTTCTGCGTATTTGGATATTGATCTGACACAGTTTTTCGAGCTTTTTGGTCCTTAAGTTCGCTCTGTGATTTAACTACCTTGGTCATATTTAGGATCGAGTGAGCATGGATTTACATAACTAAAGCTCTAACTTATTTTATATGTATATATCTGAAATAGATTAGACCAAGCAATAACGTTGTTCCATACAAATTTTGCACCCGTTTTTCACCCCTTTAGGTTTAGAATTTCGGAAAATACATGGACCTCCAGAAGCACGAATGGTTCCGATGATACTTGAACGATGCGATACATACAGTTTATATAATTGACAGTTCGACACACTGCTAGTGAGCAGAAATAAAATTTTATTTTGAATTTCAAATTTATGAGATTTTCTCCACTCAAAGTTCTAATGAACATTGATCGTTTTGGTCTAAGAACGCTCAGAGACACAAGACCTATCATTTGGGTATTACATACTCAAATTGGATAAGATGGAGGAGAGCAGTGCGCGGACATTCAACTTTTCATCAATTTTTTTTAAATATATTGATAATGAATGGATTTTTGTGGAGTCGTTTGTTTTAAAAAACAAAATCATACATAAATATAAAATATAAGTAATTTTAATTTCATACGACGTTTTTGTTTTATGCTTTGTAATCGCATAAATTTATACAAATTGGTGACATTTTAATGTCAATGTCTTCACCTGTTGTTTGTTGGGTTCGTTTCTTATATTATTATTGAGTAAAATGCTATTTATGTTTATGAATACTTTCACAGTATATATTAAGTCGTATTTATATACGAGTGTTGCTATATATTTATTTATAGACGCGGCACAAATAGTTATGTTAATATATATATATATTTATTTTAAATGTGGATAAAATATCTATAAAAATAAAAATAAAAACCTGTATTCCTTATATAATTGGCGCCAACATCGTGCAACTGAACTGCTGCAACTACTTGTTTTTTAATATTTATAATAATAAATCTTATTAAAATTATTAGAAAAGAAAACTTACTTATTTACATTTTACATTTTTATTCTTTAACAATAAAATTATAATCTTCTTAATGGTAGGAAAATACAAGAGAGTATCTTTGGATTAGAATATCGTATAGGATACTTGTAAGTATCGCTTGTGCGATATACGCTTTAATTTAAAAGCTGGTTAGTGAGTATTCTAAGTATTTCAGGGTATTCAGACACTTGCAAAATAAAGATGTGCTAATTCTTGCGCTTCTGTGACAAAAATAAATTTGAATTTTGAAAAGAATAACAATAAATATAGAAAAATTCCAAACAGCTGAAACTATAGTCAATTGGATTGTATATTGACGTGACCGTCGATAATACAGTGCAACGATATTACAGTACTTCATTACTGGAATGCTAGTTGGCGATAAAGTTTCTAGATTTTGAGATTTTTTGCCAATTTTGGTTTTCTTTCATAAAAAATAAATTTTTTTAATATCCTATGTAACTCCTAACACTTCCAAAGTTTCATGATGATTGGTTTATTAGTTTTTGTGTGAAAGCGTAACAAACTTACATTCACATTTATAATAGTGGGGATAATAAATCTTAAGAGAAACTCAAGAGCAGATTTTTGGATTTACTCGCATTAGAGGTACTTACATGCTGATTAATGAGTATTCCAAGTATGTCAGGGGGTTCAGAAATTTGTAAAATAAAGACGTGCTCATTCTCGAGAGTGGTGGAATTTTTTAATTTATTTTTAAGTAAATAATTTTAGGATGATAGAAAAAATGTAGTCTGATGATTTAAGGGCAACGCAAGGGAGTGAAAGGGTTAGATTATTGATTAGCACGAATGGGGCACTATGATGAACTGTCTTAAAATAAACTGGTTAAAAATTCGACGCTCAAGTGTTTCATGATCCTGTGTCCCATCCGAGTTCTCAGTCTTTTGATTTTGGGAACTCGTTTGTGTTCACTTCATATGACCTTTTCATTTTCCAACCAACTTAACTCTAAATTTAATATGCTTTTATGCCGCATGAGTAAATCCCCATCCATCATCGTGGGCTCCCTCCACTATTATTTTTAAAATATTTCTATTATCGCTAAACAAAATAAATTTTTATTTGAAAAAATGTTTAGAATTTTTTCATATTGATTGTAAACTGCTGTTGAACAAGGCCAAACAATTATTTCGCATTAATCATGTTGCACGATTGTGTTGAATTTTTTTTTTTTATACTAGTTTTCTGTCGGATTGTTTTTTCCAATGGGCAGGTCTTGTATATTATTACTAATTTATCACATGAATACTTACTGATAAATTTTTCTACGTGAGTAAAATACGTATTTCAAGTATAATGTCATAAGAAAATCTTAATTGCACAAAACAATATTGCACATAGTTGCGTCAACATCAAATAATAAATCAAATTGAAGGATCTTTACATTTGAGGAATCCAATGATTGGATGAATAAATTTGAGAGCATTATTTCAGTTGTTTAATTTCCTCTATAAAGCTCTTATACTATTCGTCAACGTCAAAAAACGTTGCCCTAATAAAAAAGATTTTCATATTTTATTAATTTTTAAAGTGCGTTTATTTGTATTGAGAAAAATGAATTTTTTATCTTGAAATTATATTAGCTTTGTTTTGTTTGTTTCAGGTGAGATATCTACTATCTACAAATAAGGTTCAATTGTATTTTTCAATTAGATAGGTAAGGGTTTTATTTATAAATAAATATTCATTTTAACAAGGCCTCTGGGAGTTTGCCTTCTCTAATAAAAAGCATTGGACATTTATGAATTTTGATTATTAATATTTTATCTTTGTATGACATAAATTATTTGAGATAAAAAATTGGAAACACTAACGATTACAGACCCTGGTCAGTATTGGTTTTGGTTTAATAAAAGTTTAATAAAAATATTTTATGATATTTATTCTTTAAAACTTTACACTTGCTGAGGGCAAAAAATGTTTATACTAGCTATACTATTTCAAATTTTCACAAAAATACAAAAATACCCGCAAAAATTAATGCCAATATCATTTTTTATGAAAAACTTTTTTTAAACGCTTTAACGTTTCTAAATTTTTTTTCTTGAATCATTATCTTTAACTGACTTCAAAAAAGAAGGTTCTCAATTCGACTGTATTTAAAAAAAATTAATTATAGTTATTTTTCTATGTTTGTTACCTCAGAACTTTCGACTGTGTGAACCGATTCTGACGATTCTTATTTTATTTGAAAGCTGGTGCTTCTCCCGTGTGGACCAGGTCTGATGGCCCAAAGCGGGAGAAGGGGCAAGAATAATTTTCAGTGTAATGTGTGTTCGCGGGTAACTATGTCATTTATGAACCGATTTTGATGATTCTTTTTTTGTTGAAAAAAAGGTATCCCATGATAAGAAAATCAGGATCTAATGCCCCAAATGGGAGAGACACAATTCTTTAGTGATTAAATTTCAGCCAAATCAAAAATTTTTTCGTGTAAAAAATTAAAAAAAAAAGAACCGGATTCAAAAAAATTAACAAAAAAAGTAAAAAATAATTTTTAATTTTTCTTTGTGACCAGTTATATTTCGAAGTCGGTGCCCATCTTATCATTAGCTAACAGTTGATTGGTTGGCGTCGACTGAAAAATTGTCGATTGTTGCGGTTCTTTTTTCTTTAAAAATTATTTTCAAGTTGGTGACTTGATTTTTTTTCACGCCTGTTATGTATAATAAATAACACAAAGTCTTGAGAGACAAATTCAAGAACCCCATCTTACGTTCATATTTTACACCGTTTCCACGGAATATCGAATTTTTACAGGATTTAAATACATTTTGTCCTTTTACAAGAATTCCTGATTGCATAATATTTTAATCGATAGCATTAAAATAGTAAACGACAATTTTCACCACTAATTACCTTTCGATTATTAATTGGACACTTTAACCTTCCTTCTGAAAAACATTTAGAATCATTCGTAGAGTTATTATTTCTCACATCTCCATCAAAATTCATGGTTAATTCAAAACTTTCGTTGAATCATTTAGTTTTTCAACACAATACTCTTCATGTTTCGAAATATTGCAAATATACTTACCTATTGAATCACAGATTATGGTTGGAATGCAGAAAACTTATCTAACTATCCTTATTTAACCCATCTGTAGTAAAACTTATAGTTTTTTTTTTTCCAGTTTAATTTCAGCAAAACTATAAACATGTTGTTTGTATTTTTAATTTTCAACTATATGAAAATGCTTTTAAAATTCGATGTTAAAAATAAACTTTTCCAAACAAACACGAAAGTAAAAACAAATCAACGATCTATCAGAATAGTATCGTGCAGTTTCCTAGAATGAAATTTAAATATAAATACAGAATAAGACTCACATATAAAAATAGTTTTTCTTTTCGAATTCGATATAGAAAAGTGTCTGCATAGAAACGAGATATATTATAGACCGGACGATGAAAATATATAATTATTTATGATAGAACAACAATCAGCTTGATTAAGCTAAGCTACTCCACAATTTTGTTATATGACATTCAAGGATTATTTAAAGACGTTTTCAATAAAATCAGTTTTTATTGAAATTAAATAAATTAGAAGAATTTATTAGCAACTGACAACATTCACACTTCACATTCACGCCGTTCCAAAGTTCGCGTTTTGAAATAATAACTCTTCCGAGCATAAAACAGCATAAACACGTGCAATATTCCTTCGTAATGGACACAGTAACGTACATATGTACTCTTACGTGTTACATGTTACGAGACCAATGGTTTGTAAGTGTTGCGATGTTACGAGGTTGCTATGTGTTACATAGCGTTCCACCTTTTTTCCAAGCAGTGTACCTTCACTTTAAGTATTTGTTTGTTTATGTTGATAAATTTCAATAAATTCTATTGTATTTTGTTCATTCCACGCCATATCGAAATCTTTAAATACAATTAAAATAATAGTGAATAATGTTTAACATCTTGTCTTTGCAAATGTTGCGTCACACTATTCGTAACCCTACCTAGCAAAATCTTTAGATGTGATTCAAATTTATCGACAAATTGTGGGGCGCGATGTAACATCGTCGTGTATCAAGTTTGGTTACTCAACGTGTTACGCGTTCACCTCCACTAGCAGGTTGCTGTTACGCTTCAAAGTTGCATTACGATGTTGCGTTACACGCGAATGTTGCACGTGTGTACGCGACTTAAGGATCATGAATGGGAAAAGGAAGTTTAGACTATAATGATACGATTTCAGTCATATCCGCCCGGTCTATTATATAAAAAACTAGACATTGCTCGCGCCTGTGATAATTCTATGTCAGTTCCATATACACACGTATATAATACAACCGCAATTGTAAAAACGTAAAACGTTATTGATTTATTGCAGACATCATACATGCTATTTATTTTCTTTATATACACACAAAACATTTGTATACACCCACACAACACCCCTTTTATATGTGTATGTTATTTATTAGTAATGTGCCGAGTACAACAGACTAGAGTCCAAAAATTCGATTCTTGCTTTAGACTCGCGTATTCAAATACCAATTTATTTTGATTCGAGTACGCTGAACTCGATACCGGTACTTGAGTGAGGAAGAATCGATTTTGTACTCCTCCTATTATGCGAATACGCCGTAATAGACTAGATACCAATAAAATTGACCAAATTCTTTTTTTAAATAGTTATTTCAAATGACTTTTAGTTTCTTATCTCCACTAATATTATCTACCTTTAATACGAATTAATTTTTTATTCATTTAGTTGGGTAAGCACTATTGTACAATACCTTTAGGAAGCTTAGCTAGATACCTTCCCAAATTGTATATTCTGAACTATTGATGTTACGATCCTATTTTTTTGAATTGTAAAGTTTGTAACAAAACTATTAGGACAAATATCTGCCGTTCTTAAATAGCTTCTAAAAAGATCTCTTTTTGTTGTTTAATAAAACTTATTATGGGCTATGTTTTTTTTTGTAATGTTTGATTTATTATTTTTGTGTCATAATGATAAACCTACAGGGTAGTTGAAGTTTTCTCCTTTTCGATTTTTCCTATTTGTTTTAAAATAGTGTTGGGCTCGAGTTCTGGATTCGAATTTCCAGGATACAGTTTTTGATTAGAAATCTCTAGTTCGTGTACTCGAGTCAACATACGAATACCAATCATAAAACTTGAAATCGAGATTTGAATACCGTATAAACTAATTCGAGTTGAGTCGATTCACCAAAACAGCGATTCGACACATCACTATTATTTATATTACGTCTCTGTTCATCTTTAACGGCGACACTCGTCACCTGTTGCTAGAATGAAACATTACGTTGTATGTTTTTATATCGAAATTTTTCTATTCAGTTTATAAATGAATTATTTGAATGAATGAGAACAATAAAAACAGAATTGAAACAAAATAAATTTTTAGTATATTTATTATGAACAACAATCATCCTACGCATTAATTGTGAATATGATGTACGTATTATTATGATGGATGGCTATTTTTATGTGCCAATGAGCTTGTTCATTGAAATGTTTTCTTTGGACGTGAGAAAAAACATTTCGTTTATATATATGTACTGTCTCCCTTGCACTATCATGTTTTCACATAGATTAGGACACTTGTAAACCATGTATTTTGAACATACAATAAGAAGATGTCAGATTACATTAATTTTTCTACTTGACAAAATAATATGGCAGAGTGTATTAATTATAGCCTAAAGTTTGTAACGTTACCTAATATTGACCACGCAAATAAAATTTTGATATTCGTGTTCATAGAATCACCTTATTAGTCCATTTCCGTTTGTCTGTCCTTCTAGAACTGAAAAACGAAAATAAATAAAGAGGTGTATTTTTGTTGGTCTATTTTAGATCTAAAAAGTATGATCAATTTCGTGAATCAGCAAAATCGGTTCTTTGGATTCAATGTATCTATGACCCAACTTTTGAACCATAAAAGAAAATTATGCACTAAACTAAACAAAATTCAAATTTATTAGTCTTTACATGTTTACAATAATACAAGTCAACTTTAAAATTATATCACTTAACCTAAGCTTTTCTATAATACATCAATCAACAAAGCGTATGCTAATTTTAATTTTAAGTTCGTTAGAAGCTGCTATTAGTTCGTATATCATGTGATCGAATTAGAATTAAATAATAAAATTACACGAACAAGCTCATTTTGTTTTCAATGATTATTTTATTCATCAACAGTGAAAAATTATTATTTATTCGACGTATATTTGATTATATTCTATCATGTTTGGATTATTTTCTAAAATACACATAAAACAATTGCAAATAAAACAACTAACAGAGTTATTTGTTTAGCTACAAGACATATGATTGAATTTCATTGTTTGATCTATTCTTAATTAGCATTTATAAAATACTACCAGACAAAATTTTTGTTTTTGTTTTATTTTAAGCATCTTTACGAGCGTGAATCTGAAGCTACTTGTTAAAAATCTTTAAAAATAAACAAGGTTGACATTCAAAATTCCTAATTAAACAAAGAGGGAAATACGTACGTATGACGTCAACTATTAGTATCTCCATATAAATTTCATATAAAGATCATTTTCAAGAAAGAGATAGGAGAGAAACTTATTTTTACTAGCTCTTAACTTCCATGTTTTTGAATCAATTTTAATAAAGTTTTGTTATGGTATTGAGACTAGTTTCATATTTTGATGTGAAACGTAGCAAATTTAGAATCAGTTCGGGTACTCTACTGTATGTATCATATTTATCCTAGACATTTATTTTTATCATTAACCAAAAAAGAAAAATTATTATATATTTTGAGTTTATTTCTACAAATTGAGGACCATTGAGAAAACACTGTGTGTTTTATTGCATTAAAAATCGATATTTACGGTAAATTGTGAAAATTTTTGTTGGTTGATTTTTGTCAGATGGTTTGTTAATAAATGAATTGACACAAGTTTTATTTACGAATCAAGTATATAATTTTTGACAGCAATGTTTGTCAACAACATTGTTGATATGTTTGAAAGTACATGAAGCCTATAGTAGGTAAACTTTTTGTTTACAAGATTCTAGTAGGAAATTTCATACTATTATAATTGGAAATAGTTTAACGGGATGTAGTTTAAATTTGATTTTCGAGTTATCGTACACATTCTTATTCAATGTTAAAATAAATTAATATAGATGGGCGGGGAAGGGGGTTATTTAGTTAAAATATTTCCGTTAAAATTATCACAAAATGTAAGGGCAAGTTGTCTAGGCGCACAGGGTTCACCAATGCACTTTTTTTTGGAGTGACAACTGTTTTAGGCACGTTGTGGCATTTTTTGAGATCGGAAATAACCATTTAACTCAAACCATTGTTATGACACCTCTGTATATGAGGAACTACATAAATATTGGAGTAACAGTCCTATGACTAGCATGGTTGTATTTGTATTAAGACGGACATTGGTTCGATTCCTACTGTATTCATTTAAATTTTATTTAATTTTTACATTTATTCAAAAATTATTTACAATTGCTGATTAGTTCTTCTCAACAAACATTTAACCTAACAATTATAAAAATGAAAAATTTAAAGCAATAATTTGCAATATTTATAAAGAACACGTGATTGTTTTCACTTTTGTCGGTACTCCCGGAGAGGCACTCAGTTTTTTTGTTTTTTACATTAGCGATCGTGAAATTCATTTTTTTGCGTTGAAAAACCTAATAATATAAAATTTTATTTCAACAAAAAGAAATATATTCGTTAAGTATGATACATTTCGAAATAAGTGACAATGGCAACTGAGTTATTGTGTGAAAATAATTTCAGTTTTTAAAATAAGGCGATTAGATCTTTAATGATTTTTAAACTTGCGCTTTAGACAAATAAAGTAGAGAAAATGAAATTGCCTTTTATTTTCATGAAATCTCAGCTATGGAACAAGAAGACAAGGGTCAGTCTTGACTAAATCAATTAAGTGGTGTAAAAAAAAAATCGAACTTTGGGAAACCTTGACGACTTCCTTCTACTTATATAAAGTTTATGTTCCGAGAAATTTTATATCTATAAATTAATAGCAGCTCTCGTATAAAATTGATTCAATATTGGGCTTAACTGTAAATATCTGTTGATATTTACTATACATAAATGTATACCGGGTGACACAAATTCAAGAACGAGTTTGTTAGCAATGCAGTTCCTGTACAAATATCTTAAAATATATTATTTTCAATTAAAAAAAAAATAAAACGAAAATAAAGAAATACTTCCAAAGATATTCCACCCGCCATGATAAAAATCGTTTAAACACAAAATACATTCTAAGTCCCTCCCTATGATATCAACGGACTTAAAATGATCAACATTTGCTAAAACATAATAACAAATTTTCTATTTTATTAAGCTGTTTGGAAAGGAATTCTTACATCGAAAAATTTCGGTCCCAAAAAAAAAAAGGATTTGTTACACGTAGGCTGGTATCCTTTGGATGTTTGTCCTAATTTAGGACTAAAAATGCTTTGGGATATTTCATTGATTAAAACTGAAAATCGAAAGATGTTTTAATCGAATAATTCGAAAAATATTCCATAAATTTTTTAACGAAAATAGTACGTTTTATTAAAAATGACTGCAAAAATTGTCAGCTCAATTGACGAAAATTTCTTTCTTGATTTGCGTCCAAGATTCGTTACGATACTACCGCTTTTTTTTATCGACACCCTGTAATTGTAATTCAAGAGAAATTGAATTGATCTATTAATATAATCCTCAATCTATACATAGTTGAAAGTCCTTGACTTTTCTGCAATGTTTTTTTATTGCACGTAAATAAAATGCAGGTATATTTTTCTCTGAAATATTTTTATTATTTCAATGACAAGAAACTAGTAATTTGTTTTTCCACAAAAACTATTTTATCAAATAAAATAGAACAAAATTTTTATAACTGGATATCATTCTTTAGTTTTTAGTGTAATACGAATTATACACGATTACTTAGGTAGGTAGAAATGATATTATCTTCGAAATTAGGTTAAAAATGTAAAAAAATTTTGGCAGTAAAACATCTGTAACTACTGAAGCTTAGAAAATATATGAACGTAACCTTAATAAAAAATCTAAATGATATTTTACGAAATAACATTTTTCTCTTTTATTACTTGTGATATATATATATATATATATATATATATATATATATATATATATATATATATATATATATATATATATATATATATATATATATATATATATATATATATATATATATATATAAAGTGATTTGTATACCTTTTCGAATATATACCTTTAGAAACAAATAAATTTAGTGATATTTAATCTAAAATGAAAATTTTGGCAACAAAACGTATTATTGAAAATCTTTGTTGTAAGTAATTTTTATACAAATTAAAATTAATTCAAGTGAAAATAGAATTTATAGGCAAAAATATTTGTAGAGAAAATGAATATAGGATAAAAATTTTTATAAATTAAATTGATTTTCGAGTTAAGTTTGAGATAAATAGTATGGGGGTTCGAAAGAAGCAAAAATCCGATTATGTAGTGTATTTGTTACGAGCCTTTCTATTTTTTGCACTATTTTTAATTTATTTCGGAATAGAATTTTAGTTTTTTTAATTTTTTTTAAACCATTTAATAAGGGGGGTTGAGTTGACTTAATGTTATTTTATTAATTCTTACGTAATGGAACATTTTCTTGCTAAAAATGAAGATAATGAATAATTAATGTACTGTTTTAAGACTGATTCTTGCAAAAGTTTTCTTTAATTGTGATGAAAATATTTTTATCTTTGATTCTGATAAAATTGATTGTAGGGTGATATTTATCAATGAATTGTAAAAAAAAACAGGGTTTGATGGGACATATGTAGTTGAACTGTTTTAAGTTAGAGATCGTAGAAAAAACAATCGAAATTTTAGAATTGGAACTGTTTCCTGTCAAGTGAATAATGATCACGTTTATGTTAAAAAAAGGAATAAATTATAAAACAAAATATCAAATTTCCAAAGCAATATTTTGAGAGAAAATGTTAAAATTAATTCGTTGATTAATTTTCGGAAATTTTATAAATAGCAATCTTACAGACGGAAAATAAATTTTCGACGAAATCATAGATTAATTAGGATTAATTTTTTGAATGTTGTCTTATTGTGCTCTATTTTACAGTCTATAAAATATATTTTCAGAAAAAAAAGTTTTTTTTCTATTTTTAAATGAAATATTATTTTTTTAAGAATAAAAACATAATTTTCCTTTATTAATAAATCCAAGAACATTTCTGTCATTTTATAAAAATATTTTCATTTTAATTATTATGGTTTTCACTTTATTTTCTTCTTTGCAGATTCAACAAGTATAAATAAATTTATTAAATAAATTTTTTTTTAACAAGAGTATTAATATTGTCGGAATTAAAAGATTTTTTGCCTAAATTCTTGTCAAATATTTTTAAAAACATAATTTTTTTATTTTTATTAAAAATCAGGTATTTCCTGTGTAAATTAGTATATATAACAACATAGTGCATAACTTTAGTCATTTTATATGTATTTTAAATATTTTTAAATTACTCTCTCCCCCATCATCAGCATCAACAGATGGTCGGTCTTATCGATATTTTACTTCCAAGTTATATCGACGTTTTGGAACCTTCTGAAAAACTTACGTTTCGTGTTCGTCGGTCTGTGAAACTCATTTACACGAATGCGCATAACTCAAAAACTTCTTGACCAATATTTATAAATTTTTAGTAAACAATAATGGGGGTGCCTGGGATGGTCCCAAAAATATCATATATCTATTACCGAACCTTCTACGTGTGGAATTCAATTTATTGTTACCATAGATACACAAATAAATTAATACTTGTATCTTAGAAAAATTAATGTAATGTGCAAATAGTTCCTGATAGAAATTTTTAGAAAAAAAATCAGTAATATTCTTCTTTGTGTAGCGCAGGCGGGCAATAATCATCTACTACTTCAATTTTATTTACGTGATAACATGTTGGTGCTCAAAATGTTATTCTCGAATATATTCATTATGAATATACCTAAAATAATATTGCTACATATTTTTGCACATAATTAAGTACATCATAACACAAATTCATGTATAAAATTCGTAAATGCAAGTTTTCATATTATGTTCATTAACGTTCAAAGCTTCATCATATATGAAATAATGTTGCCTAACTCAACAGGAAATATTATGATATAATAATAATTCATTATGTGGATGGTTTAGCAAAATAGTAATTTTATATCAACTTAAAATATTGCAACACCTGTTTTTGTGAATTTTATGGGTCAGAGATTTTAAGAGAAAATGTATTTTTTTAAGTTATTTTTCAAATTTTAAGTATATTCGTTAACGACTCATGCACATATACAAATAAAAACATGTTTGCAGTTCACACGTCATAGAATTGAGGGACAAATATGTAATTTTTTTAATTTCAAATATTGATATCTCATTTAAAATTATGATAACGAAAGGCTTATGATAACTGAAGTATGATAAAAATACTTTAGTTTTAATTAGTTTTAATTCTGCATTCGTTTTCGATATTCTTGAAAAAAGAATCGTGATAGTTACACCACTTAAAAACTCAAGAACGGTTGGATTAATTTTTATGATTTTTTGTTTGTTTCTGGATTTATGTTCGTGCGGAATATGTGATAGGATTAGGCCCATTTCCTACCCTAAAGGGTGTGAACATTTGTGATTGTGGAGGTCCGCATACTTTTCATCAAGTATATGATACCACAGCACGATCATAGACTAATCACACTAAATACTGGGTTCGAAGTACCGAATACCAATTGTCGAACATCCGATAAGAAAGGAATTCTACCCCTAAGGGGATGAAAAACGGGAGAAAAGTTTGTGTGGAACAATGAGATTCCTTGGTTCAATGTACTTCAAATTTCGCATGCAATCGATGTAATATCGTTTGATGAAATGGGAAAATTATCATAGCAACGCGTGTCCGGATTCTTTTAGTATTTATTTGAACAATATACATGTACAATACATTACGGTTGTTATGATGGCGTAACACAGGCCTACAGTCAGACATATTTACCCTGTAATAAACACTCTATAATGCCTTCTATATCATTCTCTCGCACGGTATACCTTATAAATGTATGTGTTTGACTTTTTTAACTGCCAATTTTACGTTTCATCGAGTTTGAAATCACAATGATACTAAAAAACTTCCACATAAAAAAAAAGAAATTATGAAAAATGAAAAGAGAAAAAACGTGAAAAACAAAACAAAACTTTAGAAAACTAGGAATATAAAAACATATCATCTATGTGTAAATTAACATTTGCTTATAATAATTTGGTCGGTTTTATTCCAGGAAAAAGTACTAATAAAATAATTCGAATATTGTTATCTATCGTTAAGTTTATTAGATAAAAGAATATATAAATAAACAATTTGTTTTAATTTTATCAAATAAAATATTCTTTGAATTACCAATTCTATGTTCAATTGCTTTTTAGTTGTACTTTTCATGATTGTTATAATATTGTTTTGTGTTTGTTTGTGTTACCTCCTACCACTTGAACTTTAATCGAATCGAATATACAAAATAACAGTTCAATGTTTAAATGTTATTTTATCTTTATTAATTAGGGTACATATGAATACCAATAATACACCTACAGACGCCCTTTTATAGGTACATATTGTAGGCATAAGAACTTTAGGCAAATAATCTTCATGCTTGAATGTACGAACACTCGTTTCATCTGATTGTTTTTTAACCGACATCAACAAACTGAGGGGGTTCTCATTTCGACCGGAATTTTTGTATGTTACCTCAGGATTTTCAATTAGATGATTTTGATGATTATTTGAAAGCTTGTGCTTTCCGTGTGGTCCCATGTAGTTTACGCCAGATCTAATGTCCTTAAAGAGAGAGAAGAGCCAAAAACCATTTATAGTGATTAAATTTTAATTAAATTTTTCATGATTGTATGCAATACTAAAAAGCAAATACAAAATTAAAAAAAAAAAATGAACCGGCTTTACCTTTTGAAGTCGGTGTCTTTTTTTCTTTTGTAAAAAAATTGATTGGATCGCGTCGACTGAGAAAGGTAATTGGTCACAAGGAAAATTTTTTAATTATCTCTTTCTTATTAGATCTTTTTTTTAAAGGCGATTCTTCAAAAGGTAGAAAGAAACAATTAGCTTCAAGTACTTTTATAGTTTTATATTAGTTATCTTTTCAAGGATGTATTTTTCAGAAAGCCTATTTTTCAGAGAGGCTATAAAGGCTTTCTGTTTAAAAAAATTGAAATAAAGGCAAAATTCAAAGGCAAAAACCCTTTTTTGTAGTAAATTAAATTTTCCATAAGAATACGATAAAAAAATTTATTTGACCTTTTTTTTGTAAACGAAAAAATCTAAACAGGTAACTAACTTTATTTATTTTTTTCATAAAGAGGTCTTATTTTTTTTCTTTAAACATGAGTAAAAATGAGAAATGGAATTCGTGGTACTTGTGGAACATTGTACTAAAGTGCATAAAGATGCGAGTTCTTTACGAATGCTCTTTTACGAAATTCAAATGTCTAGTATATTTATTCTCAACTGTAATTTTAATACGCTTACATTGTACATATTATTTTAATTTAAAATAAAAGTTTTCAAATATATTATGAATGTCATACCACGAAAATTGAAATTTAATTATGTTAATTTATTTATAAATTTGTTTTATCTATATTATTTTTGGGGAATTTCGACCCTTTTTGTCTGGTTAAATTGTTTTAAAGTTGTATTCAATAAAAACAACCATCTGTGAATGAAAAATTGTATATAAAAATTTACATTACTTTAATGTTTTAAAATCGTATTTGTAATGCTAAAATATAAATCATTTTTAGGGAGAGAAAATTCAATCAAAGGAAATCACCAATAAGACGCCCAATAACATTTTCTCAGGTCTTTATATAAATAAAAGATGAATTCTAAAGCCGCTAATTAAAGTAATATTAAAGAAAGTTACAAAAAAAATTCGTGTTAATATTTCTCAATTGTTTATGGCTGTAAAAGTGTATAAACTTTTTTAACAGCCCTGAGACAGGTTTATGCAATATGACCGATTTGTAAATCCCGAATTTTTCCCGTATCTAAGTGTTTCCAAGTCATTAAAATTCTAATCCAACGTTCTAAGAGATATTGCTGTGTATGTTTATGTACATATGTGTGTTCGATATTATTTTTTGTCTCGATTTAAGCAAGAACAAATTATGATATCGACCGAGAATCAACTTCATTCGACGCGTATTTTCATAACTTAAGACTGAATGATTTTTAAGCAAAATCGGTTGGTTTTTTCTTGAGGGTAAAAAAGAAACTAAAAGAAAAGGCAAAAATATCCATATTTATAATTAATTAACAATTTTTTTTTTATTCTCCTCACTATTGGGAAGTTGTCATGAGGACTTTGCGGGTCGCACGTAGACTACTTGAATGTATTTACTGTGGTCGCCAGAAGTTTTCGATAAAAACTTTTTCGAATCTACCATACTGTCGTTAGTTTGCAGAAATACCAAATGACAGAATGTTTTGCTAAAAATTTATTTTATTTAGACTTTCGTCTAAATTCTAAATGATAGTAATATTATTACTACCTACATATGGTAATGTTAAAGGGGATTGAACCATAATTTTTTTCGAGAAAAACTCGAAACAGGCAAGTCTTCCGTTCGACAATCCTTCCGTTTTCATGTCAATATTGTATATACCAAATTTCAAAATAAAAATATTTGAATAGGTATTTTTTGAATTATTTGGGCGTGAAAGTTTAAGAAAATACAATGCATATTACTTGTAATTTAAGTCAACAGCTTGTTAGAAGCACACTCTTTTATGTCAATAACTTGCTGTGGATAATTGCTCTTCATGGGATTAATTATTTCCAATTTACACAAGATACTTAATTATAAATCAGTAGACGTTTTTCTAAGTTGACTTTATAGTCATTTAATTACATCGTTATTGGTGGAGACAGTTATTATTAGACTAATTACAAAGTTTTTGCCTGCAGCATTCTTCTTAGCTAGCAGCACGGATCACATTTAATTATGATGAAAGAAGCTGGATAGAGAAAAGTGTAAAATAAATACTCACAGTGGTATGTCGTCTGTAATCGGTGTTTAAATTGAATAAACTAAGATAAGTCTCTGTGTACTGTGTGATACCAACGAAATATCAACGTTAATATTTTTACCTCCATATAGATATAATTGCGATCCAAATTTTGATGATGAGTTTATAATTCCCAAAAATGAATGTGATTAAAATTTTACTTAGCTCATCAGAATATAGGTATGTGAAATAAAGTATACGTGTCTTAAGGCGAAGCTTACATGTCTTAAGGTGAGTCTTAGTCTATCAATTTTTAACCGATTTCTAAAAATGAGGTTTTCAATTCGATTTTTTTTCATGTTTGTTACCTGAGAACTGTCGGCTCGGTGAATCGTTTTTGGTGATTATTTTTTTTAATTGAAAGATAATTTGGTTCATATCTGATGTTTCTAAGGGGAGAGAAGGGTCAAAAACAAGTTTTAGTTATTAATTTTTTTGTGGAATGTGTGTTCGCGGATAATTTCGTCGTTTATAAACTGATTTTGATTATTCCTTTTTGTTGGAAATGAGATATTCCAAGAGTGGTACCAGAATAAGGAAGGGTCAAAAACAATTTTTATTGAATAAGATAGAAAATTGATTGGTTGACCTCGACTGAGACAGGAAATTGGTCACAAGGGAAAGTTTAAAATTTTAACTTTTTATTTCATTTCTTTGAATGCGGTTTTTTTTTTTGTTAGAAATTTTTTATTCGGAAATTGAACTTAGAATTTAAAATCTAGATTAATCGATTTTTTCGTTCCTGTGCTATAATAATAAAATATCTCAATAGTGGTTGAAAATATCTCAATAGTGGTTGAAAATATGTTTGTGCGGTCAATATTAGGTAATGTTACAAACTTTAGACTAAAGTTAATATACTCTGATATATTACGTATGTCGAGTACAATTAGCAAAGTTTTCCAGGTGAATAGGTGCAATGCCTAGCAATTTTAGAAATTATCATGAAATTTGTTAATTTATTTTCCTTAGCAATGAAAGCATTTTGTGTGTTTAACAATCAGAGAGGTATTTATTTGGCATCTTAGCTTGGCTTGAATAATACCAATTGCCAAGAAAGTCTGACTATGCTTTCAAAGTTTGCCTATCTGTTTTAATAGTAAACAAGTAGAACTACGAAATACTTAAATTTGGATTATAAGGTTAACACAATGTATTTTATTAAGGATTCTGTGTTTTGAAATGGTCGACAAAATATAACACGTTATCAAAACTCACAGTTGCCTGACCTTCCTACCTTTTCAAATATAATCAGTATGACCTATTATAAATGTTTATAGTTAAACAGTTGGTGGTCCACACCATCAATTATAAATGGGAAAATTGAAAATTATTAAATTTGAAACATTATAAAATTATTAAATTTCTATCTGAAAATTGATTTTATTGTATATTTTATTTAGGAAAAAATCTCCTACAACAATGTCTGTCAAAATTTAGGACATATATTATATTCATGAATAGAAATTTATTTTCCCATACAAATCAATTGTCAAATCGAAACACAAATTTGACTTGAAATATACACAATTTTAGTATACCAGATGACACAAAAGTAATATTGCAATTTGAGTTGGCTTCCACTTAAAGTTTAAGAAATGAAAAAAATTAGAGTTTGTTGTCATTGAAGTTTCTTTGGTGTAAAATTGATTACATGCAAATTCATACCGGTGTTTTGTAGTTTTGAAAGATGGCTCCAAAATTATCTGGCTACGAATTGAGGATCCAGAACAAAATTTGTTGTTGTAAGAGCAAAGAACCTCAAAGGTAAAAGTGTAGCATTATTAAATTTGATGATTTTTGTTTTGAAATTTGCATTAGGAGATTTTTATATCCTGTGTTTGCAATTTAAAAGAACAAGCGAATGCTTTAAATTTGATTTCTTCACGATTTTGTCTTTGAAGTTCCTTGTGTCGCATTTTAGATAAATTTCATCTATCAACTACCGCTATGAAAATATAACAATCGAAAGTGATCTCTTTTTCACTTAAATTAAAGGTATTTCGTTAACCGAAACCGCGTCGTCCACTTTTGATTAAGCCAGTATACAGCCACTGGGAGTTTTATATGATATCAAAATTTCGACTCAATGGATCAAGTGGTTTCAGAGATATATCTATTTATTTAAGAAGTATATTTGTAAAATTTTGTGCGTACACGCGTAGGATAGACATGAGTGATAGGATAGTTTTACATAAGTGATTATGTAAGAAGTATATTTTCGAAAATCGATTTTTCAGAAAAATCGATTATTCTGGATAAAAAATATAAATAGAAAATCGAGAAAACAATGATGTTGGCTTAATGCTAGAAAAAATTTTATATGATTGAAATATAGAAATTATATATTTTCTTCTCATTTCCAAATTGGGTGAAGACGTTCCGAGCAAAGCTATTAGTTAACTTGTCCATACATCACGAAGAAGTTTCTGTGTCTGTTATTGGAGTATTTTTCATTTGACAAAATTGATGCCAAATTGTACTTAACTTTTGCCGCACGTTGTGTATACATTCGTTAATGGAAACACTACGTTTGCATTTTCCTTTTTCGGGCGAATAATAGAAATGTAAATAATAAATAATATGTTTTTTCGGAGTAAATGGTATATGTAGCCGCGTCATTCGTTCATTATATCTAAAGAGAGTTTTCCTGATCAAGTGCGCAAGATCAAGTCTACTAAAATATGTATATTTAACCTAATAACCTTTTACTATCAATATATAAAAACACCTCTTGTATTTGTTCGTACCTTCCTGATAGATAGTTATTGTTAACAATCAGAGAAAAGGGATATCAAAAATTTTCTTTTATCTGTACGGTTTACAGTCATCAAAATACCAAAACAATAGTTTTAGAGCAAATTATTCCGATTTGTTAATTGATCGAGCTTATTAAGTAGATTAAGTTGATTGGAATTTTTGTATTAGTAATGAGAAGGTTGTACTTAGAATAAATTGAGTATCCATCTGGGGTTTTTCTTGGATATATTCGAGCGCTCAGATTAAGGCATGGTAGATAACTTACCCCTTGTTAAGTACCTTCACCAAATCTTGGATCTCTATATGATGCTGCGTTTATAGAGAGGGTAGCTGATCAGAATATTAAAACGTACTAAAAAGTCTACATTTTACTAATCTGACGATTTGAGCGTGACGAAAGAGAATGGGAGAGCTACAAATCTGCAAAAAAGACATGCCATCTGCGTCACGCTCAATCGTCAGATTTGTAAAATATACTTTTCAGTACGGAATCAGCCAGCCTACCATACCCATTAAATCCAATGTTCCATGTTTCTTTTGTTTACTATTCTGATTTGCTGCCATATACGCGCGGCACCATATAGAGAGCTAAGATTTGGTGCAGGTACTTCATAAGGGCCAAGCTGTCTCCCAAATCTTAATTTAACACGAGTGAATCCAAAAATCCCCGCTTGGTCTACCCTACCATTACAGAAACATAAATAAAGGTAGTTAAGTAGAAACTTTCTATGAACATCTCCGTAAGCGACTTCACTTAAAGACCCCCTTCTCATCACGAAGATAAGAAAACACACCGCATATTTTTACAATTTGAGAAGACCCTTTTTATGGTAATTGATTAGTACGGAGTCCTTTAAAATGTTCGGTTAATTCGGTCTTTTTTCTAGATCACATATTTACATTGATAAGGTATAGTTTTTATATATATACTCTTGATCTGCTCTCAATTAGTCCTATCCATACGACTTATACAGTTATTCAAGGATATATTTTGTTGAAACAAATTGGATCAAATTTATTACATTCAAACACTGACTATTTTTTACCATTAAGCGAAACTGATCTACCACAAAACTTTCTTCTATATGTGTGTGTTATAAATTAAATTTTTCTTCATGGTACTCTTTTGGGACCTATTTTAACAAAGTGGTATTTTAAATTTTTAAAATGAACGTTGTACTTTATATCAAAAGTAAATAGTTTTTACATTTTATTAAATATTCGTCTAAAAATTTGTTTACTAAATAATTCTTTTTCCATAATAGTATTTTAGATTCAGTACAAATGAATTATAATAACCAATTTAATACAATGCCAAAGTCATTAAGTAGCTAATTTCTTCGTACATTCACACATATTTTGAATCAAGTTGCAGTTAAGTAACGGGAGAAATAGCTTTACTAAGTTTAATAATCTAGAAAACAATTACTTTTTGATGGACATAATTGCACAATTGTCAATTTAAATACTACATAGATAATTTTTATATCGGACATAAATGAAATGTTTGAGATATATTAAATTTAGTCTAAAGATTGTAACGACTAGTCTATTTTCGAATTCTTGCGTGCATGTTCGCCCCTCCATCATCCAAATAAGTCAATAAACGAAAAGAGACAGCGAGTTGAAATTTTAGTGGAGTATCCAAGACCTAAGAATTGAATTAAAGTTCGTATTTGACTATGTTCGGGCTGTTGTTGACACTGCTACACGATGCGTCCAATTAATTAAATTCATTTTTAGCTTTTTAATTATTTATTTCATTTATTTAATTATTTATACTACATATTAATTTGTTCATAATACATCAGATTAATTAAACTTAAAAATAGTATATGTGCGTATGTATGGTAGTGTGTGTAATATAAGTCACACCTTTTTTTTTATTGATTTAATGTATTTTTTATGCATCATTTAAAAAAAAATGTAAATATTCTCCAGTCCTTCACTTTATAAACTCTAAGTATGCTAAATTTCATACTCTTCCGTCCAATTTTCATAAAAGTGGGTACAAAGTTTTCGCTTCACGTATTAATATATAGATTAACCAAATTTGAAGGTTATGTTAAAACCTACAAAAAATTGAACCAACAAACGTCCTTCTAATAGACATACAAATTTTAATTTTATAACTGTGAATTGATGCTGTTTGATGAAAACTACATGAAAACAGAACGGTATTTATGCCAAAATTATTAAAATTATATTTTAGTAGTTTATAGATGCCTTCCTAAATAAAAAGTATAATATAAAACACATAAAATTTGATATAAAATAAATAATATTTCAAGTTTCGATACTCTGTTCAATAAAGAAATCAATCATTGAAAATAAATAAATATTCACATAACGTTGTATGTATACCGGTAAAGATGTTGCCCTAGATTTTACATACTAAAAACATTCATGGTTGTAATTCTTCTTGTATACATAAATATCATAAAACTATCACAATGTGTATTTCGAAGTCGATATCGTACAATTCATCGTTTCATGAAATGTCTTGACTATGTTTTTCATTTAAAATTTTTAATTTTTTTAAATAGTTAATATTTTTATAAAATGGTTCAAATTTGTAATTGTATATACTTATTTCAGAGAGTGACCAGATTCTAATGGCCAGAGAAAATCTGGAAAACATAGAATCGTCAGAAAATTTCAATGGAATAGTCAAGGAAAATGGCGAATAATGCCGGGAGTAGTTAGGAAATTGGAATTTTTTTCTGGTTTTTTAAAACATGTGCTAGCAGGCATCTTTACCGTCAGGTGATGGAGTGTTTTTTAGAAGGTACAGAGGACCAAAAGCTATAGGTGTTTGAGACACAGTAGCAGTCCTCCTGTTAATGTACTCTAAATGCGTCCTTGATCTCATAATTATCCGATAATGATACTCACTCATGATCACACCACTGTCCAGGCCTATAACTGGAAATCATATTAAAATGACGAATGATAATAGTTCATATTTACAAGAAATGGTCTAGAAAAAGTCAATGTGATACCTGGAAATCAGGGAATTTCGTTTCTGAGATATAGTGAACTATCCTGTTATTTAATTTGTTATCACTGGAAGACGCTCCAAATCCACCATCTTCCAATTATGGTCCTGGATTTTGTTACAACGTGGAGACTAAGTCTCAACGTATGTCTTACGATAAAGTAATTTCTTTAACCGATAAGATATCTAATAATATTTGTGGGTCCTTGTGTGGGATATATATGAATTTTGTGCCCTACTCATTTAAACCAAAATAAGTACAATGTAGATCGTTTCCTCTTGATTTACGGCACTTTTCTCAATATGACGTAAAGGATCAGGAAACATCAAAGTTTTTTTCTTTCTTTAAGTAGAGGAACATTTTCATTCGGGATATCATCCTCATAACTTTTACCGGTGATTTATTCATACTTTACCAATTATTAGTAATCCATGCTATTATGTATGCCTTGAAAAATCGTCATTTCATGAAATATTACTGTTTTATTAAAAATCTAGACATTTCGAGAAATGACGAATTGTACCAGATGTCTGTCCTCTCAAAACACAGTTTGAATATGTATTTGTTGATACATAGTTTTGGAGTAAAAACTTTGCAATAAAATTTGGTATAACTTCTATTTTATTACTTTGTTAGTCTTACGTAATATGAAACTATAATTTGATGATAGATTATATTTTAGTTTGTTAAGACGTTCTTTATTTCAAATGGCTAATAAAAATGGAACTATGAATTTTGTGTTTCGCAAACACGAGAATCCTTCAATTAAACTTGTGCCAATGTTGAGAAAACGTATTTTGCGTTTTTTCTGAGAGTAAAAATTAATTATAAAATAATAATGAAAACTTTTGACTTTGTATTATTTTCATTTGAAAATAGCATAACAGCTATAAACCTTATTCTAATTTCTTCATTCATCTTATCAATACAAGACGGAGGTGTTAGCTATGTTACTTTGACATATTATGTATGTCGAGTATAAACTCTAATAATCCATGCATTTTTTAACTGTAATACACTAAATTTGACTGGTTGAATTTCCCCTGTTTATTCGAATCATCCCAAAGAAAAATTTCGAATCAAATTTGTAGAGCTTAAATTGATTTGTGAGTGTAGTTGAATGTTGTAAGCATGTAAGCTTAGAAAATATCATTGGAATAGAAAAAAATGTAACAAGCCTCTAAATGTTTAAATTTAAAATTAAAAACTGCATGCATACTTTAACATAAAGTGTTGATATGCAGTTTTTAATCTTTTATTAACATAACAAAAGATATTGTGTATGTAATGTCGATAAAAATTTAATTAAACAATAATTGACTTAATACAAAAGAAGTGTAAAACTGTGTAATTGAAGTGGTATTCAACTTGAAATCATTATCAATTATTCAACAATATATTATATACTGATTACAGATTAAATATATTGTCCCACCTGCGTTGAATTCATATTTAATCGCTATTCATGCTCTATATATAAAATGTTATACATAGTTTATAGTATGTAACCGACCCACTCCCTCAGACCCGTTTATATATTCGATTTAGAAAATCATGAAATAGACATAAGCTAAAGCATTTTGAACGTCGAATTAAATCTTAAAATTTATTTTAACCTTGGTAATAATAAGGTTCTTTCAAGAATAATTTATTCTTTATTGAGTTTGGTTTGTATGGATTTAGCATTTTGGGGTTTGTGGACTCCATGAAAGAGGTTGAATTTTTGGAAAAAAAAATTTTTCCATGAAATAATCTTGAAGATTATTGCCCAGTTTACAATGAGTGCAACCAATCTTTTAATTCTTCGTTACAAATTTTTAATTCTTTTTCAATACTCGGGGATTTTTGGATTTACTCGAGCGCGTCAGATTAAAATATGAGAGATATCTTACCCCTTGTTGATTATCCTCACCAAATCTTAGCTCTTTATATGGTACGGGCGTATAAAAGGTAGCCGATCATAATATTAAAACGAAAAAATCGATAGTTGGATTTAATCGAGCGCGCCAGATTGCGGTAGGTTCCCATCCTGTTGCGTCACGCTCGAATAAGTAAAATGTACATTATTAAATTTAATAAACAAGATTTTTTTAGAAAAATAAGTTTTTTTTTTGAAATATTTTTTTATAAACACGCTGAATTTCAACTCGACTTAAACTCGGTTACACAGATAAAAAACTACATACTCAAAACATTTTCAGGGTATTTAAACAATTGATTCATTTAATTGTTATCTTCACAAGTTGTAATATTATTTAATTTTCATGGAACAAATATAATAGAAAAAGTTTAAAACCCCTCACTAACGAAACGTAATTACAGATTTTAACCTATCACCAAAGTTAAGCAATATCAGACACAGTCAGTACTTGGATGGGTGACCACCTACAGTTGCTATCGGTTGTTGTGCAGAATAATACCCATTGTAGGCACTGTATAACCTTAGTAGTTGAAAAGTGAATTATAATAATAATTTAAAAAATAAATAAAAAAGTTTTCATATTATATTTATTAAAAAGTTTATTATTTTTTGAGTAATTCAAAATTTTTGTATTTGACAATAAAAAATTTTCTTTCATAATCATAAATATTTAAATTTTCTTTATAAATTTTAATTGCCGCATAATTTTTAGGTGGAACATAACATAAATGATAATATAGATATTAAAATTCCTTGTTTAAGATAAGATAAAATTGATATAATATAAAAATAATTTTATGAATGTACATAATTAAATTTATCCATAAAGCATAAATTTGCTTTTTTGCAATTGTATATTAAAAAAAAAAAATCAGCTGATTAAATAACATTTTTTAAATACACAAAATTTACAAAAAAACAAAATGGATATATATCATTGAATACAAAAAAATAATATCATTATCATTATAACAAACACCAGATAATGTAATTACTATTTTGTTTGATTATTGTTCGTTAACTTTACAGTACCCACATTTTCATGTACCCTTTCGATCAAATAAAATTAAACGGCTACATTACAATATTATAAATACATCCATTACCAAACAAAGTAACAAAAAGAATCCGCAAAAGCCAAAAGAAGCTCTTAAGTTTAATTTTTCTGTATTTAAAAAAATGTAAGTAATTATCCTCACCACAAGCTTTAACTATTGAATGTCGGTGTTTAATGTGATTACTAGTTTTGGACAAGAATTGTCTATACCTGTTGAATATCGGCCAATAAAGTGCATCTTTATTCTTGGATAAAACGCATGCAATTAAGTATTATAATATTTATAATTAATTTTTAAAATCTATAAGAGTTACTGAATTCCACCGATGAAACAAGAAAACACATGTATAGATGGATACACATAACAACTATCTGACATTCAGTTTTCTAATTGATTATTGCATTCGTTTTATCAAAGTTTGCAGTTGTCCATTTTTTGCCGACATTCAACTGCCATGACCTACTCTGGGTGCTACTAGTAATCACATTAATTACTAACATTGAAAAGTTATAGCCAATTAGTGGTCTGGGTAAGTACTTAATTTTATTAAATGCACAAAAAGTGGACTTTTTGCCATGACTTATGTTCCGGGTCCGAAACAAAGATGACATCACTCGATGGTTTTAAAAGTGAAACACTTCGTCATTAATTCTAACGTTCGTTATTCTCGATGCGCTAGGTGCTAGAAATTTGAAACTTCCCGATGAGCTAGGTGTTTGATTTGGATCATAGCTCAGATGTGGATGAAAATATGAAAGTAGAAAAACGAAAAAGAATAGAGAAAGATAAAGATAAAGATAACAAAAAAGACTAAAAAAAGAAATTTAAAAAAAATAATTATTGAATTAACCTTCACTATCCAAAAAATTGCACATAACCCTAAAAAGCAGAAAATAATAAAAAAGCAAAAATAGTTTTCAATGTTGCATGTTTTTTATAACGAACTAAAAATTATAAAATACTTTCTCTAAATTCAAACGAAAAAAATGGGTCGCATGCAGAAGCATTAGTTGAGCTATTAATGAGCATCAATTTGCTGCATATACCCATGATGTTTCTGGTTTGAAATTAGAAAAATTATTCTGTGCTTTTTATTCCGTAATAAAAAGAATCTAAATTTTTCAAGCCAATGAAATTTTTATAAAACTTTCGTTTATTATATGTCTTTAACTAAGTAAATAATGAAAATTTGTGAACTTATTCTTGGAATTTCTCAATTATTGCCCTAGAAAACATGAAAAAATCAGGATATATAATATTTAAAAATATATGGTTACCATATTTAGTATCACATTAATGTCAAGCAATCCAATTATGCTCGGACCAGCGAAGTGGCTGCATATCCTCTAGTAAAAATTTTCAATATTCGATATACAGTTAAAATAATATTTAATGATAGATTCAAATTTTTTGAAATTAGTGTGTATTTTATTTTAATGAACAAACCGTTAGATACAACCGATATCTATCTGCCTGTCATACAATAGAATTTGTTGAGAGTACTACACCATCATTTTGCTAGAGATAGCAGCTAGTATAATATATATATGGTTGGTTTGTCTCTGATGTTACAATCAAAAATAAATGAACTGTCAGAGATTTGATGACACAATGAAATCGATCGATATTTATTTATTCACAAGTTTCTAACAGATAGGAGATAGGCAAGCCAGTCAAACTGTTAGGGGATTTCTCTATACTGATAAATGTTTTTACATTATTTTTGTAGAAGGTAATGGTAGTATTATCTATTTTTTTTATAGTGTGTTTAGTAGTTCTATTCTTATTTTTGCTATTGTATACTTGGATGGTGTGTGTCAGTTCGTTCAATATTTTTGTGAATTCATACAAAATAAAAAAAAAAAAACAAGCCATTAAAAAGTGTTGTAAAATTCTTCTAAAGACTTGATGTAAAGTGTCTTACATGTTTTAGTGATGTGGTATAAACATATTTTCCAAGCTTAAGGTATGGACTTTTTTAATAAGTAGGAAAAGTTTCATAGTAGATTGATTATTCTATGTCATAAAAATTCAATTTTATTCACATTATTTGAAAATTTTTCAATCATATAGTACATGGCAAGGACTCCTTATCGATTAAAGCGGTAAAGGTACCTAAAATTGCTTAGGCATTGGGCGACAAAATTTGAAGAATGAATTAAGAATTAAATTGAATTTAGTAATTTATCTCAAAATTGGAAAATTAATGGTCTACAATTATTGCGGTTTACTACATGGTTTTGCTTTTATCTGTATTTGTTTCGCTATAACTTTAGAACGCTTTTTCGATTTTGATGAAAATAAATACTTTCACATTCAGGAAATTAACTGTCTAATTTTTGATTTGCATAATTTTTCAAATTATGAATATTGGAATATTTGATTCAATTGTGATGAAAGAGGCATGCATAAGTGTCACCATGAGTAAAGTCTTCTTATATTTTCTATTCTTACCCTATTGAACGTCATTTGGGTAAACTCAGATCTCTTTACGATTGACATTTTCACGAAAATTTTCCATCATCGATACAAAACGAATAACTGTTGAAGACGAAATTTGTAAAAATAAGATTTATAAAATAGAAGAAAATCATTTAAAACGGAGAAATTTATGTATAATATTATATGGTTTAAACGAGATCACAGGATCAACACTGTTTGATAAAACCAGATCATTTGATCAATACTCTTATCCATTCTTTAATCTTTAAGACTATTGTAAATAAAAAAGAAAAGATAAACATTTGGTTTTTTTTGTTTTTTGTTTTGAAATATTTGAAATGCTTTTACAAAGAAGAATTTATATAAAACACCACTCGTGCTTTATTATTCTTTTGAGTATATGGATGGAGGAGAGTAAAATAAAAGAAAATATTATTATTATATTTTTTTTAAACCAATTCCATCATCAAAAGCAATATTAAAATTAAATAAAAAAATTTTTGTAACCACGTAGAAGTTGCATAGTCTTAGCGAATTTTCTGAAAAATTATGATATACATTACTATTTTATTAATATTATTCGGACCATACAAAGTACGTGGTAAAGGGACTTCTTAATCGATTGGTGCGTTACGAGTATCTGAAATTTGTAATAAAACATTCATTGAAAAGATAATTATTTGTTCAATTGTAAGCATCTTAATTTTATAGCAAATATCAATCAAAAATTATTATATAATTCAAAAAAATACATTTAATTGAAGTTATTGGGTTGAAAATTGTATGAATGATCGAAGAACTTGCATTATTAATTATTTTCAATTGCAAATATAAATAATTATTAATTTAAATTACTGAATTCATTTTGAGAAATTTCCTATGTTGAATCATATACTATTCATAGAGTTTATATCATTTGATTGATTAACTATATTTTGTAACCATAGAAACGAATGAAAACATTTTGAGGCACTGTGCCCATTAACTCTAAGTTTGTGAATATGTATGTATGAATGTTTGTTACCCTTTCATGAAAAAACTACTATACCGATTTTAATAAAAATTATTTTCAAAATGTGTAATTTATTCCAACTTAACAGATGGGATAAATTTTAGGTGCATTTTTTAAAAACATTTAATGAATAAACAATTTAATGAAAAACAATTTAATGATTGAATAAATGGTATTAAAATATGTTCTAGGCATAGAGAGATGCAGTTTTAGCTCGATTGTCCCAAAATTGTCACAGCAACGAGTGATCCGGTCTGCTAGCAATACATATATACTTAGTTTGTCACAAATCAAGACCCAGAGAATAAAGGCACGAATTACTGTATATGGTGGGCTTCTTAGACAGGGAGGTTGTGAATCCAAGCAACGGCAGTCTGCTCGATTTTAATTAACGGGGCGGTTGATTGATCACACTGTCGTCGCTTAGATAAGGACGAAGTTACCGACTCCACCATCATAAATTAAATTGTATAATGTAAAGTAAAAAACAACAATCATTGGAGATAAATGGTTTTTACTTGATCACTGAAAACTGTTATTGTAAACACCAGGAGCGAAATTATATACAAATTATACTTCGAGCAAAAACAATAAAAACGTTTTGCTTCAAATTAATCAAATAATATCAAGAATTCACAAAAATTTAAATCATATTTTTATAATTTTTTTAAAATACAAAAGTAAATCAAATTTATTATAGAAATTGATCAACATTTAAACATCATTTTTTTACACCTTCAAAATAAAATTGATGAATTTTTCAACAAGTTTTTCCAAAATTCAGTTACAAGTAAATAGCTTGATTTTATTCGATAGAATAAGTGAGTACACTCACACAGCTGTTACTTATTAAAAAATATTAGACTATAAAATTGCATCGACGTATATTTCTGCAGAAAATAATATTAAAAAAAAAAAAAAAATGAAAATTCCTTATTATTTAACCCTGAAGTGATAGCGTGTATGATAAACTCAATCATATATACTCTTAAAACCATTATTTACTTCATATGTTATATACTTTTATATATATTAAATTCCGGTGAGCTAATGTACCGGATCTATTATCATCATCACACCCTTCACCTTTCTACGAATAACGTATACACTTTTATTTTTTTTAAAAAGTACATTGTATTTCATTTCTTTTTAAAAATAAATTTAAAAGGATTTTTTTGGAGTTTTGCAGATTTTTAAACACTAGAGGGGTTGAATTATGAAAGTGGAACATTCGTTGGTTTATTTTGTTGGCAATGTTATACATGTTTGGTATTCTAAGCTGAGAGCTCGTGGTAAATTTGAGCAATTGTTCTTCCTGTATGGCTGTAATTATTTTCAGTTTAACTACCTTTCAAAGAAACTATGTTTTGACAGGAATTAACTCTGCATTTCATCAACTTTTCTATTCAAAATATTTACTTTTATCAAGTGCAATCAATGACTGCAACATTATTATTTTTTTTTAAATGATTTAAAACAGTTTCGATTAGACAAAATATTGCCTCATTGGTTCCATTTCCAGGCACATAACCAAATTGGTGATTGCCAATGATACAAGGCAGTGAATAATACAAGGAAAATAAATTTTATTTGCCTCGAATTAAAATGAGACTGTTATTGAGCTTTGTCATGTATGCTGCATAGAAAAACATTCCTGTAATATTTAATGCTTAGTTGACTTTTATTAACGTAGGATTCTAGCAACACGAGAAAACTGATATTGAAATTAAATCAAAAAGTAACTAAACACTGGTTAATGAATAAAATTTTATTATGTTTACACATTTTCACTCTGATAACATTTGAATGGAAATGCATATATTTTGCCCTGATTGGTATTGCAGATGTGTTGAATTCCTACCTCAAAATCTATTCCTAGTTACTCAGTTTTATATCAATATGGCCATGTGTCCTGGTTTGATAAGAAAAGATCGCTGCATTGGTGCTATTTTATAGTTAAATAATTGAAGATCGGTTTAATAGAAATATTTTGGAAAAAACACCATTAGTTTGATTTTTATAGTGTCTCCTAAAAGCTACTACTATCTCCCCCCGGATTTACCCTACATTTTATGTATGTCGGTATGTGTAAAAGTTGCTAGACAGACGACCTCCATTATTTTTATAGCCATTATAGCCAAAAAAATTCAACAACCGTTTTTTTTTTGTTCTACAAATTTTATCTAAAAAAATTTTTTTTTTTACTTTTACCATTTTGCAGAGTTGATTCCTGCCAGAACGTAGTTTTTGTACTTTCCGTTAAAAAAATTACAGCGTTACAGAAAGATCAGTACTCAAATCTTCCACGAGCTCTTTGACTAATCGTTTTCGGTGTACTGAATATGTATATATTATATATATATTGAGGTCGATAGGTTGAATGATTTTTTATGAAATTTGATACAATTCACAATATTTGACAGGAAAGGAACTTCTCATATATGCTGTTGGTGATATGGCAGAATAGTGTAATGTTACTATATATATCTATCTTCTTCTTTTTTTCCTTTTTTTTTTTGTTAAACACATATTATATGTTGCATATAAAACTGTTTCTCATATTCCCAAACGGAAATAGAAACTTATTTCGTATAATGATACTATTTTACTATGCGACTGACGACTATATATATATGTAACGAAATAAGCACGTTTTTATAACAAGTTTTAGATATAAATTTTAATTTAGTATGGCGGGGTGAAAAAGATGGTGGTTTATCATATCAACACATAATATTATATGATATTCATATATTGAAAATACACCAACCCCAATGATCGAAAATAGTTTATAATTTATTTATGAAAGTGGTGGAAATTATATTATTTCATTTCCTGATTTTAAAAATATTGAAACTTTGTCGTCTAGTTTTTTAATTAATAGTAAGTAAGCGGTTGACTGAATACAAAAAAGAAGTTTAAGCAACGTAATCCAGTTTTGAGGTAAGCTTAAAAGCAATAAAATCAAACTTTTTCTATTTATTAGTGCCGTTTTCCTTCAAATAATTATATTTAGTTTTTTTAACCGACTTCCAACAAACAAGGTTATTAATTCGACTCTTTTGTGTGTAATATTATTGGAATTGTACAATTTTCGTATATGTTACTGTTTATGGTCTTCTAAAGTATGCCAAATTTTATAAATAAATTCATCCATGTATGCTTTTTATATAGGTTGGGGAAAATACTTTCCCGTATCTACGGAACCAGTTGTTTGACCTGGGTATATCAAACTTAGAGTCAATACCAATTAATAACTTTTTTTTGCTAAGTTTGTCTCCCCGTGGCAACCGTTGTTAGACATTACTTCGCAGGGAGCGAATACATCTGCTGCCCTTAATTCTGATGGGTGAAGTATCTTTTTCTGTTCTTCTGTAATTTTCTTCTTTTAATTTGACTCTTTTTCTCATTTCTTTCTTCGTTTTATTAGACCTCAGATTCTTAAGGATTTCCAGGGCAAACATGGAAGTGCATTCATTCCAGGCACTCTTGGAAAAAAGCATTGCATCCATCAATTTTTCTGATAAAATTGCCTGTTAAAGAACCGTTTTCGGGACATATCGTAGTCAGCTGAAACATGAATACGTCTTGCGTCTTAAGAAACTTAAGGATAGGATAGGACAGGATCAGGAAAATAATCACGTTTGAAGTATTATTTGATCTCTCAATGATTTCTGTTCAACCAAGCATTTATCTGCGGTTTAAGCCGATACGTCTATAAACTCTGCACTGCGGCATGGCACAGCACTACCCTTGCCAACAAAGTATGCTGTCGTTCTTGTGCTCTGAGTTTCTCAGGACTCGAACCTGTATGCATGTATATTTTGCTCATATTTCTCACAAACTCAATTGAATAGCAATGATTCCTTTTTACTCGATTTGATATCTTTCAATTTCGGCTTCATCACAATCGGCTTAGAGATTTCAATATTTAAATTAATTTCAAGATATAGAATAGTATTTAAAAATACACGTTTGCATTTTCATTAGAAAATTTTTTCGTCACTTAAAATGATCTAAAATACCTGTTATTTTCAGACAAATATCAATGAAATAAATTGTATACTCAAATAAACAAAAAACATGACGACCTGAATATTTCAAAAATTATAATAAAATACACTATGGCAGGGGAGACAAAATCAGGATTTCTGGATTTTATGTAGCGCATTAGATTAAGATATGGTAGATTTATTGCGTGCTGCAAAGCATCACGCTCAAATCGTCCAACTAGTGAAAAGTACACTTTTCAGCACGTTATTAACCTACCATATCTTAATCTGACGCACTCGATTAAATTCAACTATTGATTTTTTCGTTTTAATATTCTGATTGCATACCCTATACGTACGGAACCATATAGACAGCTAGGATTTGGTGTAGGTACTCAACAAGGGGTAAATTATCTTCCAAATTTTAATTTATCGTGCTCGAATAAACCTAAAAATTCCTGCATGCGATCTTCCACCTCTAAGTTAATTCAGTATTTTATAAAGTAATATGTCGCATTTTTTGAGTATGCATATACTAAAATACCATTACGTGTAACAAAACAAATATGTTAAAACAAGTTTTAAATATAAATATAAATTGACTATATTGAGGAAAACATGCTTTTACAACGGATAATATTATGATATGAAAATGATGCACATGTTGAAAATACAACTCCTTGATCCAACGTAGTTTATAAGCTATTTATGAAAGTAGTGAAATAATATTATTTCATTTCCAGATTTAAAAATATAATTCAAACTTTTTCATTCAATTTTTAAATTTATATAAAAGCTAATAGTGACACTGCACATGTTGGACTGTGAAAGAATGAAATGTTATTCTACATAAAACTATTCGAAATTTTGACACATGGCTCTGTTTATTAAAAAAATAATAATCCCAGTTCGTTCGTAATGTAATGATTAAAACATTGTTTACTGTAAAAATTACCATAAAAAAAATTCGAATTTTTCTGTACATTTAAATAATATGGGCAGTACATTTAAACCTTTTATTTTATTTATTTTATTATGTCAGGTAATCCTTTTGATTTAAAAAGTAAATATTTCAAACAATTTTCGAGAGGTCGCCAAAATTCTTTTCTTTCAAGTTAATTTGCAATTGAAATCTCATTTCCGAAAATTCAAATGGTTAAAAATGGCCGTCATCGAATTTTCTTATGTATTTCTAATTACTAAAAAACTTTCATAAAAAAAAATATTTCTACACATTTTTCTCAAAATATACTTTTTTATCGATTTGAAACTAAATATTATAGTTTAGTAAAGATAGATCAAAAAGCTTAAAATAGTATTTTGGGCTTATAACATAATACGGTCATCCTCGGATAAAAATTGTAAAATTGGTGTAATTTATATTTAGAATTTTTTGCGAAATTTACTTGTAATTGAATCTTAGTTTTCATTGGGTACTTTTATTTATTTCGAAAATTTTAGTGATCATTTTCATAAAATAGAATCATTATGACGTTACAAGAAAGGTTCGGAAAATATGAAATACGTAAAACAAGAATTTTTGAATATTGAAAAAATTGTGAATATTGAAGATGAAACTTGCTTAAAAATTTAATAATTTTCAACAGATACCATTTTATAAAAATTATATTATTCAAACGAAATATTAAAATTATTCTTGATAAAACGTTTTTCATTAAAAAATAAAATTTTCAAAAATGCATTTGGATGAAAATAATTTAAAAAATTTCACATAAATTTTCTTCACTTTAAGACTTCTTCTTCGTGTAATTTTCACAAATTTATATTTATTTATATATTTTCATAGCAGGATAATATTATATCTACGTTGAGAAAGAATTTATTTAGGTATGTTATGTTGAAAAGAATATTATATAATATTGTTCAACAAGTGCACTAAATTGCGTGTTTCACACGATAGCAATTGAGAATCTCCGTCAATTTAGCCGAGTATTCAAAATTGGATTTAAATATGCTAGAAATAAGGTTTCTATTTAAGTGATGCAATATTTAATTAGGTGCTTTCTTTAAGTAAAATAATTTCCCCATAAAGATTAATTCATGGATATCAAGCTGGGAAAATTGTCTGAAAGAATACAAATAATAATATAATTTAAGTACTGAAATTAAGGTGCTTTAATTGTTCGAACACAATAAATCAATTCAATAAAAATTACCTAAACAATTACCTGCAGAATATAAAGTAACTATTAAAAAATCCCCTGTAGAATATAAAGTAACTTTTAAAAAAGGTGCTTTAACTTTTAAAGTAACAAATTTTAAAAATCTTTTTTTAAAGTAACAAAATTGAATTTAAATAATCACAAAATTTGGTGCTGCAATACTAGATTAGGTGTTGAAATTTGAATGTAAAAAAATTTCGTCATCAAGATGAACTACTGTCTAAATGTCAAGCTTGTAGATTGCACGCTTTTGTTTTTTGTAAACCAAAATTCAAAATATATAATTCAAATTATATTAATTGTTTACATACTCGACATATTATTGAATTTCATTGTTCGGACTATTTTTAATTAACAAATTAGCATTCATAAAATACTATAAATATTCAGTCTATACAGTTATATATACTTGTATAATATACATATTGTTTTTACGTAAATGTGTTTATTAGCCAAATTTGATAGAAAATTGTGGAAAACCCACACATATTTTGCAAAAAAAAGTTTTAAGCAAAATTTGTTTGTTTCAATTCAACATTTTTTGTATTTGAACTTTTATAGTTTAAAAGTTGGGTCAAGGATATAATGCCCGTTTTCGTGATAACGGACGGACGGATGGATAGTCAGATTTCATAAAATTTCGATTAAAAGGCTATTAAGATACATGCAGAAAATTTTGTTTGTGCAGTCAATATTTGGTAGCGTTACAAACTTTAAAATAAAATTAATATACTCTGGCATATTATGTATGTCGAGTATAATAATGGTTACAATTTATGACTATTTTCGTTATAAAGTGTACGCAGTCAAAATGACAAAGTGCTTACAGTTATAAAAATTATCCTCTTTTGCCCTTTTCTAATTGTATTGTCATTTTGCTTAGCGACTCATTTTTTAAAATCATTTGCTCACCAATTTTTGCATCAGTTCCTCATTTGGAACGTCTGCATGAATACTCCTGCTCTTTTATCTGAATTGATTAATGTTTAAGCAAAAAAAATATTTAATTTTAATAAAAGTATTTTTTGGAAAACATCTTGTATTTTATGTTTCAAATGTATTTTGTAATATTTGACACATCTTTGACAGACTTTTTATCCCTGTTAGAGATAATTATTTATTTATTTACGTATTTTATTTTTTTTAAACGTTTAACTTCATCAAATTTAAGTAGTTAACTAGCTATGGTTTAATAGTTATATTTATTAATTTTAATTATGTTGTCATTTATTATTTCAATTATTGAATATCCACAGGTGCCTTTTGTGTCAACGTTTCAGGGAATTTTATTGTAACATGTCCACTGGCATTCGATTTTTTTCTTCTTTTCGTCCATATGTTGAAGTTAACGATTGCGACATATTATTTTATTTCATTTTGCTTTCCTTAAAACTCTTAAAATTTATTCATTCATTGTATTTTGTTTTGTAATTGAAATTTGTAATTAATTAACAACTGACATGTTCTAAACAAATATATTGATTTGTAAAAAAGAATCATTAAATATTATTATTATGATATTAAACGAATTTTGCTAATCACTGCTGACTAAACTGTTACATTTTATTCGAATAATGTAAAAATATACCTACAGATGATGAAAGGATCATTGCTGTGTAAAGAGATGGATGCTGCTTTTGTTCATCAATATGTGTCGTTACAAAGTTAAATTATATTATTTCAATGTTTGCTTTAAGTAAAAGTTTAGTGATTGATAAATAAATTATCTGATTAACTCGGTAACAAACTTTTACAAAGTACAAAGACAATTGTCGTCAAACTTCACAAATAATATAATTACAATAAAATTGAACAGAAGTACAAAATAATTATTATTGTGTCATCAGAATATATAAATAATATAAAGTTTAGTTATAGTAATAAGTACGTAGTGAATGTCATAGATAGATAGATTACATTACTACAACTTAACTTACATTCTCTATTGTCATTGATTTTACTAATCACTTTGTTACCAATATATTACATTATATTATTATATAGGATACTTTAAAGAACACCAGAAAACATGGCTATGCAAACAACCTTGAAATAAAATAATAATATTGTATACAGTATGTCCCTTAAGTCATTAGATGTGAAATAATGTTAATGCAAACGGCTATAGAGGTTCATAAGTGCAATTTTTGTGTATTCAAAATAAAATTAGTACTTATCCTGACCATCAGTTAGCTATTGCTGTGTAATATGGGTATTTAATGTGATTACTAGTAGTAACCAAGAGATGGCTATAGCTGTTTAATGTCGGAAAATAATGAGAATCTATAATCTTCGTTAAAACGTATGCAGTTTTAAAATTCATTATTGCATTCATTTTATCAAAGATTGCAGATGCCCATTCATAAGTGACATTCAACCGCTATGGCCATCTCTTGGTCACAACTGGTAATCACATTGAGCAATAGCCAACTGGCGTTCAAGGTAAGTACTAATTTTTTGAATACACTAAAACTAGACTTATGTGCTTTTATGGTAGACTGTATTCTTTTGAATAAGTTATATAAAAAACGTAAGTGCGTTTTTTATATAACTTATAAAAATCCGTTTTCCATCCGCTGACCTAGCGTCTGTTTTGAGGGTAATCAGCATTAAATTTCTGTGTGCAAACTTTTTCGTCTTCAAAAATTCTCAGATGGGGCCTGTTTTCTTTTAAAACTCCCGTAGAATTATTATTAGCGCCCACAAGCTTTAAATTGGTGGATACGCCCTTACACAATAATCTGTAAGCTGCTATTTTCAGATTGTTGGACAATGGGGCACCCGCATTTGCTACCCGACCCGTGTGTTATTTACATTTCAGTGTTGTCCATTTTCTGCATTTAAGGGTTATGTGAAAAATTTCGTATAGTGAACGTTATTTTTCTTCTTATTTTTTTTTTTTTAATTTCTGATGTTTTGTTCTCTTGTTTTTTTTCTTCGTCTTTTTCGTTTTCTTTATCTTTCTCTTCTCGTTTTTCGTTTCTATTCTTTGTTCACATTTTCATGCATTGCCATCCACTTCTGAACTATGATCAAAGTTAGTTTAAAATCAATTACAAAATTCCACCCGGATAGACATACAAGAATAAAAAGAACATGTTAATAATGAACCATTCTCTGTATACCTATCTCAACCATATACTTGTTACTATGTTCTACAAGTAATATTGTACAAGTTACAAGTAAATTGGGTCAGATAATGAATTATTTAACAATTGAATAATGTATTTACTTATTTACTCTCTGTGTGTGTGTGTGTAGTTTTCCTTGTTTGTGTGTAGGCGATGTATTATTCTATTCTGAAAGGTAGAAAATCTATGCGAATACCTTTACCAACGGATAGACCGGCGTAGTATTTACCTATAAATAAATATATTCAAAAATCAATTTTGGTATTCATGTAGATGTATTTAAAATCTGTACATCGGTTGAAATTTTGTTGTATAATGAATATATTATATTTGACCATTTTGAGAGAGTGTAAATGGTCATTATAATGTTATAATATATGAATATTTTACATAATTACGGGGTAGTTTATTCAAAAATTTATGATCCGCGTGGGGTTTGTTTCTCTATTATTATGAGATTAGTATCTAAATTAATTTAAATCATTGCTTCAAATTACAGTTGAATTTTTATATTTATTAGAAGTGTCGACCTTGGTAACCCAATACACCCACTTTATCTGGGTGCAATACTTACTATTATGAGTTTATATTTCGGAAATATTACTTGAAATAATAATTATTGGCACAGCCTTTCAAAGTAGATAATCAACGGAATCCATCTGTGTACGTGTATGCAAAATTTCGAGACGATTGCTTGAGTAGTTAAGAAGTGAAAGCGAAATAAAAAAATTCATTTTGACTCATTTTACTCATGATGGTGCAATTTAGGCAGATTGTTAATTATAATCGTATAAACCATTTTGCGCCCACTTTTATTGAAAATGGGTCTTTGGACCCAGCGGTGTTTTTCCGAATACATCAAACTAAAATTTTGTATGTAATTTAATTAAAGATTACAGCAATAGTTAGTTCATCCTAGAAACTTCATACGAGCGAGCCGTTTTGCATTTTTTGAGCTTGTATGCTCGGCTTGTAAGAGATTTCGATTAACAGATATTCGTCTATTTTGAAAATAACTCGAAAAAACCGTTTCAAAATCCTATTTACTGGATTTGAATAAAATGAATGTTCTCGTTATTTCATTCTTTTTTGATTGGAATGTTAATAGTATAAAAAAGAAAATAAGGATATTCCAATTAAATTTTATCATTCCTTTGGGAGTAATTAAAAATTACCTTTAAATCATTTGAATCAGTATTGTATCAAATCTCTGTGCATTTAATCTAAATGTATTTAGGCTTAGTTTTAATATTTAAAAAGGAAAATAATAAAATATAAAAAATTTTATTAAAATTACTTTTCGTGGCCATTAATTGCCAAACATAGTACATAAAAAAATCGAAAAATCTGATTGGATTTGATTGAAATCTAGCAGATAGTTTATTACCTGGATTAACAAAATGCTTGATCTCAGAAAAGTATTAGATTCCTGTGGATTTTAAAAAAATGAAGTACAACCTGAAATTCGGTCCAGGTGTGTGTCTTAGGGACATTTCTCCGGGATTGTTTACTTTTATTTAGATTATAAACTATCATAACGAGTGCCAAATTTTAACAAAATCGGTTCAGCATTTTATCGTGCAAATTATATTCGTATCTTATCGTATATTGGCTCGTATCGTTTCGTTCTGTCAATTGCATTACCTCTACCATATTCAAATGCAAACCGGTCCAATAAATAAAGAAAGTACCCTAAAAATTATTTAGCCTTGCAATGTATGTAATTTGTTCGGGTGGAACCTTACAACTCCAAGTTTGCAATTTACTCCTATGAAGCAGTTGAGCTGAAATTTTGTATACATGTTCAATCGCTTGGCTGACTTTGTGATGTCAATTCAAATCCAACATGCCAGCACACCTAACATGGCGGCCTAGTTATTTTTAATGCACTCCTTCAGTATGGGTATGAAATGAAAGGGCTTGCTAAGAATAATTCGAAAAATAAAGTGGCGTCACTCTAAATCCAATATGGCGAACATCTAAAGCTTGAAACTTAATTTTGATGTAGACATCTTCAACTATAACAAACTGATTGAAACGCTGTATAACCTACAATTGTTGATTTTTTTTAATCCAGCGATAACTAAAAAGTAACAAATTTATTGAAAGTAAAAAAACCTTTTTAAAACAAGCGTTTATTTAAATGCCCTAAAAAGAAAAACTAAACTTTTACTATCAACTTATAATGTCATTACACAATTAATATGTATAAAAACTGTCGTGAGATTTACTTGTAACTAACATAGTTTGATGTGATTGATTTTGAGTCTTCAAATTTTCAAACTAAGTCAATACTTAAACCTCTACAAGCTTTTATATCATGTGTAATGACGCTATAAGTGGATATCAAAAGTTTATTTTTTTCTTTTTAGGGCATTTAAATAATAGATTGTTTTAAAAAGGTTTCTTACTTTTAATTGATTTTACTCATACATTTCTCTCTGAACCCGATTCTTAAGTTAACACGGTAATGAAGCTGCGACCAAAAACTAGTATTTTCTCAAAATGAGTTTTTAATGTTTCTGTGTTGTCGTATAAATGACTATGGATTTTTCGATGTTATAATTTATATTAAATCAATGTTAAATTTATTTAATTTCCTGAGAGGAAAAGGTAAATGACTTATTTTCACCAAACTTTCAATTTGCATTTAGTTAACTTTAGTTTAGCACGAAAATCATTTTCATTATTCACACTCATTCTATACCATCAGATTTTACGATATTTACTCACGTTACATACTTTATAATCATTTTGTCATTCAGAATTGAATATAAAAAGGATTTAATAGATATTCCAATACGGAATATTGTTGTTTTCTTATAGATTGATTGATGTTTGCACTAAATATCGTCAAGGGATTCTTAAAGGTATTAAATTATACAACATGTGTATAGCAGTTGTGGATATTTATTAGAGTTTTAACAAGAACATCACACAACTTCCATATGCATGGTGGTCACTGTAAAGTTAGGGAAAATATATAGCTTATTTAAAAGTTTGTTATACATCAATTTTATTTAAACTGTTAACATAGGGTCTAGTGGACCCTAGTCAAACTTTGGGCCTATTATTTCAAAATAAATATACATTTTTTCAAAAATCATTAAATTTAGAATTTTTTCTTTAAAAGATAATGTTTTCTGAGTAAAATGGCATTTTTTCTCTTTTTAAATATTGCAAAAATTAAAATTTTCACAAATTTGTGTATAAAAATAGTCGAATTTTGCGTTGTTTGATTTCTTTTTCCAATTGTTTTTTCACTATTTGAATATCTCAAAAATAAAGTGAAGGAACTATGGATTATTTAAAGAGAATGTTAAGTTAAAGTTTGACTCATGATTTCAGTGAATAAATCCAACAAAACGCGAATTGGAACTGTTTTGTAGGATCAGCTGGACCCCATGTGACCATTACTTTATTTTTTGCAGGTATAACCGTGTTTAAATTCACTATTTTACAGAACAGGCTGACCCAAATCAAGTAACTAAAAAAACCGTATAAAATAAAAGTTTTCCGTTAGCTTTAATCCATAATCCATAGAAGCAATTCGAGACATTTTTGTTTTGACACACTTTCTACTATAAAATACATTTATGAATTCACGGACCGTTAAACGAAGAAATACATAAAAAATTTACCATCGAATTTTCGAGTAAAAATACTACTGCCTATATATAGAAAAAATATATGTCATTATGATATTTCGGTATTGTGTCACAATCACTTCACATCGATTGTCTTTTTCTAATTATAAATTGCCTGTCAATACAATGCTTGTACATATTTGAAAAAGAAAATTATTTTATTCATTGAATAACCAATAAATCAATGAATTTTCTTCGTATTTCATTACACATTTATGACATTCGCTTATATCTTAATATAGCTTTTATTAGTACAGGCTGGATTTTATAAATTCCACTGTTTGAACAATCGAGTTATTTTTTTTTTCAATTATCGGCCATTTACGTATTCAACATAAAAAAACATTATAATTTTTTGTTTTTATACAAATAATAAACTATTGTCCTTTTATAACTACCCATTGAATTTTAGACAATAACTGTTTAAATATAGTTATTTACAATGTAAAACGCATAAATCAATTGTTTTCAGGCAGGATGTTTAATCTATGAATCCTGGATGAGACACTCACGCTCGTTTTTAAATGAACATAATTTTTACTCTGAATGGTTTTGAAAAGAAAATCGAGTGAAATCAAAAGTTGTTAACGGGCTATACCAAATAAGTTACTTAACTGCGATCTGTAAGACACTTTCGAGACTAATAGAAAATTAAGTACGTAATTTGTGCCCAAATAAGTAACTTACTCTGCCATCTGGTAAAAATTTTGGAACTTATAGGCAAAAGTACAATAAAAAAATTAAAATGATCATGATAAAAACTATCCTTTCTTTAACTTGGATCAAATAACATATTTAAAAAAAAGAAACAAATGAAGATAACAACGAGCAGAGTTATTTGTTTAGATACTCGATATATGATTGAATTTCATTGTTTGGATTTTTTTAATTAACATTCATAAAATACTATTTGTTTATTAGCCAAATTTGAGATAAAATTGTGGAGAACTCAAACAAAAGGTGTTTCAAAAAAATCTCCATCTTTTATAGTTTAAAAGGTGGATCAATGATCTATTGGACCTAATGGACCGATTTACTCATTCACGAACTTAAAATCACTTTTTATGTTTGGAAAACGTTATCAAAATTTCATCTCGTTATCTTTTTTTGTTTTTGATTTATCGTGAAGACGAACAGTCGGACAGTCGGAAATGCACTAATTAGATGTTTCTATGAACACCTATACTAAACTTTTGTTTTTGCGGTCAATATTAGGTTGCGTTACAAACTTTAGACTAAATGCCATCTACTCTGACATATTATATATGTCGAGTATAAAAATGCGTTAAGCTCGTATAAATAGTTTTATCACAACCTACGATCGGGATACGGGAATTTAATATAATAAGATAAGTTTTTCGTGGAAAATTTGATTTGTAATCAGAGTTTGTAACCGTACAAAATCTATAAATTTGACTATACGTGGTTAAGAAGAAAACTGTTGTGGAATGATTTTCTGTAAAAAAAAAAAATCGTATTATCTAAGAGTAATAAAATGATTTTAATGTTGAAATTTTATACAATAAAATACAAACATTGGGGCTTTAAACAAAATACAAATCTAATCAGTGAATGGTATATATGTCGTAAACACGTATATTGTTTTACATAATAAAGTACTAACGTTCCAGCCCAAGTCTGTGTCTACATTGAGATGGTTTGTTGCGTTTGTTTTGGTGTATTACGTTGATACGTAAAACGGGATACATTTTGCATTTTATTTAATGTTTTCAATTCAAATTTATTGTTATTACAGATAGTGGTGATATTGCAGGACCTGGATGGACTTGAGTGTACACAAATAGAATAAAACATGCCATTCTGTCGATATGTGGAAATATATATTACACAAAAATGAAAAAAAAAACTCTTATTGTTTTATCATTTATTCGAAAAATGTTTTGTTTTCACTAACAAAACCAAACTTTAGGAACATTTCCATAAAATGAAAGTTAAAAAATTTTCAGTAGAATCCGAGTAAATTGTATTTATAAATATAACATTTTTCTATCTTAAATCGCTCTTTTTGAAAAAATTCGTTTGTTTTTCCTCAATTAACTTAAAGCCGTCAATTATAATAGATCTAAATCTTATTGACCATCTAAAAGGAAAAAAAAGGAATCCACAATTCCATTAACAGAATACGGTGTTCTATTTTTTCTCACTCACAAGTCCATCGAGATCTTGCTCTATGAGCAACACATACATTCATTCATAAAATAAACACATTTTATGTATTTTTAATCTTGGGGCTTTACTTGCTGTATTTATTGTAAGCATAAATTGAATTTAAACAAAAATTCATTTGATAATTAAACGTATGATCATAAAATACGACGTAGGAATATATTTGACGCCTTAACTGCAATATTTAACTGCAAAAGATAAGATGAAAATGACTTTTACAAAGCGCCATCGTCGAAATGAATTAATATTAAAATTGTTAGTAGCTTATTTGGTGGTGTTTTTAATTAAACATGATTATTATGATTAACGACAAGATGGGACTTAAAATTCTGACTGAGGTGCCATAAGAGGCTTTAAAAGCATTAAAAAATATATATCTTTATTTTATCATTGATCGATTAATTTTTGAAATATTGTATGAAATGGGCTCTGGAATATAAACATCCTTCAGGATTTACGGAGAATTTTGTCATATCCAATCGATATATTTGATAATAATTTGTCAAAAAAGTTATAAAACGTTATTTATCCTTATGACATAAAGCATTTTTCTCAATTTTACCTGAAATATCTGAAGATGAACCCCTTTACAAAAATTGTCTAATATTTTTGTTTAAGAATTCCATAATCCTCCGGTTTTTAATAGAATATTGTATCAAAAATAGCGTATGTTTAAGGATATGGAGATAGCTTAAAATTTTTTCAAGAAAGTAATGTTCCAGGACCCTTTTCGAAAATATAAATTTAATCGTAAAATAAGTGTTATTTTTCTCAGTTTTTTGGCCTATCTTGGCCCATATATTATATTTTGATAAATGGGAATTCATACGTTATTTGTATATAATCAAGTTACACAAGAAGTAATTTATTTTTAGAAAATTACATAAATTTTCTATGTACTAAAATTATTTTTTATTAAACTTTATTATTTTGTTTGTTTCAGGTGAGTTATAAACACACAAAGTTTAATTGTTTTTGTAAACTCGAAAGGTAAGGTTTTGATTTGAAAATAATGTTAATTTTGTTTTAATAAGTTTCTATGGCAATGGTATGGTAAAATGATTATTTACCTAAATGTAATTTTTACTTACAATTTTAATATGAATGTATTTAAATATACAAAACACATTTCACAGATTTGGTACAATACCAATCAAAAAATGTACGCATCGAAATACAAAATTAGAAAATACGAGATTGACTGTTTAATAAAGCATCAAGAGTGGAATTTTAGGCTTAGGACCAATCTTAATAAATAAAATTTCCGTGTAGCGATCTTGCACGCAATGACCCCCGATACTACTTTGCGTACTTTTTTTAAAGGTTTTATTTACAACTTAACAGTTTTTATCTCGATTATTTGTTTTTTATTGCAAAATTATCGGTTTTCATGCTTAATTGTCCCATAAGTCCCATAAGTCTCTAACAGATGACAGTGTACGTTATTTATTTGGTATAATCGACGTCAACAAGTTTTGTTGTTTAGGTTGGGTATGCATCCAATAAATGGTGCTCATATTTTCTAATCAGTTTCTGGATATTAGAAACCATAAAATCTACATCTAATCAATGTATTCAATTGTTGGGCAGGCCAATAGTTTTTAACTTAAAAAATCGGCTTTATTTAAATGGGCAAAAATTAGGTATTTATTTTTTTCCCCTTTCCTCTTATACGATAAAAGGACAAAAATACCAGCTTTTTAGTTTTTTTTTATGCAAGCTAGGAACATGCAGTTTTTGCAATCGACGTTTTCATTAAATGTGTAAATCGCAAACGTGACTGGATCTGCTAGTAAGAAAAAGAATTCGACATCTTTAATAAATCGTGTTTTCACACATAAATAACTGAAAAAAAGTATCCAATTATTATAAAGTTTGGTAGGCACAATCTTGGAGAGCTTGTGTTGAAGGCAATTTAAAAGTTAAAGAATTAAAATTTTAGTCAATTTCTTCCCCGGTTAGAATCAAAACTCATCCCAGCCATTAACTTTTAAATTGGGGTTATAAAACACCATTGGCCAGACATTACCTTAGCATGTAATGCCATTTTAGCTGCTTGTTGGTGATAATTTTTGGGCTAATAATTGAAAAAAATTTAAGATAATCACTAAAAATTTAATTAAACCATGACGGGATTAGAACTTGCATTCACTGAAACAATTTTTTCAGGCAATAATTTTAAGCCAGTAGTTACGCGAGGTTAGGTTATAAATTAATTATTAGTCTTACGTTAGACTAAACATAGGTAATATTTGTAAAAACTTATTTTATGTCAGGTTTGCGCTAGCGGAGTCAAAGTGTAATAATTGTAAAAAATCATCTATTTATTCAATTTTTAATTATGCATCAAAATTTCTATGTATAATTTTTCATGGTAAATATACCAAAAACCATTGAATATGTGCAAGTTTTATCAGACTTTTGCGTACATATTTAACTACGCATATGCTAAATTTCTTTTCTTCTCTACCTTTAAATAAATTATTTTATTTTGTATACATGGGCTTATAAAATAATAAGATATGTATACACTGTGAACCGATTTTCATATACCTTTAATGGTATTTTATTGGTTCATTTTAACATTTAAATTAAAATAACATCGTATTTGTTTCATTCATTTTTTTTTCTCAAGTAGTATTCGACAAAGTCATGTGTTTTCCCGTTCTTTTGAAGGTTGTTTGGTTTAGTTTTTATAATTTAATTTCACTGTCATGTTAATATTAGATAATTGAATTTTGTTTCTTTTAAGAATTTTTACCTTAGGTAATCAATTGTATTTGAGTACATAGGAATAGTAGTCCCAGAGCTTGTGGAAAATTTGAGTAACGGTCTCTGTGTAATGCTGTTATTTAAAAAAAAAATCTACACGTCATTGGAAAGCCTACACGCCATTGGATTTTATGCATTTTACAGTGCTGACACTTGAATTGAGACAAAACGGTAAAAGCTAAAAAAATAAAAATTGTAAAGCATATTTACATAGAAAAGATGCTTTGTGATATTTGGCTATTATTAAAAACAACAAGAGGCAGAACGTCTAGAAGTTTTCAGAAAGAGCTCATTTTTAATGTAAAATTTTACAACTTGTATATGAAACTTTTTTCCTTAATTCTTACCATTTTGACCCAACTCAATTCGCATCTCTTTTAAATGTATAAAGCTGATGACACCACATGTTAATTCCTGCCAAATCGTGGTTTACGTACTTCACTTAGTAATCATTGATAAAATTACAACCTGATAGAAAAAATAATAATCAAATTTTCATCAAGCTCTGATGCTAATAGTTACAACCTGTATGTCTGGTTGTGACTTTTGGATTGAAATATTAAATATTTTTTTATTTATTAAAAATAATGACAAAGATTATTTTATACTCAGTTAAATGCTATTTTATAATAATTTTTCCTTATAGTAATCGTATTTTCGTATCGAGTAATTTTATCTTGTCATCAATTTTTTTTTTTTTAGGGTAAACTGTCCAACAATGAACCAATTTTTACTTGCACCCATATTACTTTCGAAGTTGCATAACTATTCTTTAAAAAATGTACTCAATAGAAACCTTGTAGTTTTAGCTAACAGTTTGTGTATTTAATTGCAGACTAATTATCTATTCAAGTAAGATATTTGTGTTGTTTTAAAAGCAGTCGGAATGGTTCACTGTGTATTGGCTAGTGGATACATTGAACTACCGCTCAAAACACAGTGAAACACGGTATAAATCAAGCTATAAAAAAAACATTATCTACGCTCTTTAAACGAAAAACATAAACTTAAACCTAAAATCTGCTTGACACTGCCACAAAAACCTCAAGTATTCAACAATGGGGTCCAAATGTTTGGGATCTTTGTTTACTTGACTATTGCCGCCGCAAAAGCTTATTTCTTACACTATTTTCTTACTGAATCATAAAATAGAAGTGCGAAATTCGTTCGAATTGATGATTGTTTCTGCCTCACATGACAAAAAATATAAACCTAAACCTCAAATGCTTGACACTGCTAAAAAAAATCTCAAGCGTTCAACACCAGTGATTATATTTTGGGTTCCAAAGTTTGGAATTTTTCTTTAATTGACTATTGCCGCCTCAAAAGCTAATTTTTTAAGCTAGTTTCTTGCTAAATCATAAAATAGAAGTGCGCAATTCGTTCGAATTGATGAGTGTTTCTGCCTCACACTCAATGGTAGTGTAACTTCTGTCTAAATTGATACAATAATTTCAGTTTAGATAATCGGTCTATAATTTTGCTTATATTATTTTCTTCAAAACTTAAATTGAATAAGATTAAAATGCTGCTGCCATGTTCTTAGGAGTAAACTAGCGATTCACTGTATAATTCTTGCTAATGGTTCGCTATTGGACATGATATATTAATTATTTTACATATAAAAATCGAAGGTGTTTATTATTTAATTTGGTTAAATTTCCTATTTTATATGTTTAAAATAAACTAATTATTTTTTAAATAATTTGAAATTACAATTATATGGTATGCATAAAGCACTGGAATATAATTTTTGAAAAAAATAAATTTTTTATACTTTTGTATTCAAAAAATTGTATTTTGAAATACACACTATTTGATTGCCCGTTCAAATTAGCACTGTTGAACAATATACGCGTTAGGTAAATGCTTTTCACCTGTTGCAACATATTTTGTAACTTCTTGATAGTTTAATGGTAAATATTTAAGGTTCACTGTGGAACGTGGTTCACTGTTGGACCTATACATAATTAAAAATCAGAATTTGGTAAAGAATAAGTGTTTTTAAACATATGGAATATTTATACAGTTATATAAAATTTACATAAATAATAAAATATAATAAAAAACAATTTTATAAATGGTTAATAAATGACACTTCGAGGTGTAATTAAAAAAAATAAAAATTTAAATAAACTTTTTCTCATAAAATAAAAGACACCAACCACAAGTTCGTTATTATGAACTTGTTTATGTGTCTATCACCTCATCGAATTCAATATTTAAATGGTTAATATAATACACCTATTATATAATAAAGCTTATATACATAAGAAATTTTTTTTTTTTTTTTCGTTACACATGATCAGTTTTACAAAAATAATACATTATGGAAAAATCAATTATGTGGAAAATTCATTACAGAAAAAAAAAACTGTAATATAAATTATATTATCACAATTTTATCCCCTTTTACAGAATGTCGCAAGAGCCGAGTATTTATAATTAATGGGTGAAAATATTTTCTTCAGAAAAATCAATAGCTTCAAAAACTATTAATTATTCCACGTTTTCATTAAATGTTTTATATAGCTACTATAAACGTTGAATTGGAAAGAACTGTTCACAGCACAGCATACACAGACAGTTTGTTTACTTTTTTATGTGTACTGAAAAAACAAGAAATAATTTTGGTATAAAAATTAGCACTAAAGTTTGAACTCTCCAAATGACTATTATAAATACGAAGTGCTTAAATAAATGGATCTAACTAGAAAACCATACTCATCTGTATACATCCGGAAAGTTATTCAGTTGTTTTTGTTTTTAATTGTCAGGTATATGACGTTTAAAAATAATTTAAATGTTAATTATTTAATTTTTTTTTAAATTTTAATTTGTCCATGTCCGTCATCATGATAACCCAAAAACAAAAATAGAGAAAACGACCTGAAATTTTGGTGACTATTCTAAACATAAAAGGTGAGTTTACGTTCGTGAATGAGCAACATCGGTGCATTGAGTGCAATGGATCCTTGACCGACTCTTAAACTATGAAAGAAAGAAAAAATGTTTATTTCTTTGCAACAAACATTTTTTGTTTGACCACAATTTTAGCTCAAATTTCGCTAATATACATATATAGGTAATAACATTTCATAGTATTATATATGCATATATAACTGCATAGACTGGATATTTATAGTATTTTATGGATGTTTAATAAAACTAGTCCAAACAATAATATTCGAGCAAACGTTTGTCGAGTATCTAAACAATTATCTATGTTAGTTGTTATCTTCACTTGTTAAAATTGTATAAAATATATACTTGTTATATACTTTCTTTTTAAATAGAATCCTTTATTGTAGTATCGTATCGTGTAGTAATCTGAATCCACAAAAATTAAGGATGACCGCCACACAACGTCCGTATTTAAATATGTTGAAAATTTAAATAAATACACAATAGGATAGTCATATAGTCTCATAGGATATCATATAAAAAGTGGATACACCAATTACTTGGTGGCTTGGTTTATAATTTTCTTTTCTATAACACCCCGCCCCCTTAATATTCAGATTAACCAATTTTAACAAAATTCAAGTCAGTGATATAAAACTTATCTGCATCTACTATCACGTCTATGGTCCGAAGTTCGACACCCGAAGTCGGAATTCTCGTTCAAACCTTACCGTGTTGAACATCTTGGATTCACCAATCCCAAAAAAAATGACTGTTTAATCTTTGAAAAACCTTACACTAGAATTGCCGTGATCACGAAACGATGCTACGCTGCAGTGCATCGGACTCCAGTGCCAAAAAATTACCAAGTGGGACACCCTAAATTTGATTAAATTATATTTCTATATGATGTTACATTTCTTTTCATCCTTACATCCATAAATCATATTCCTTGAATTTGAATATCTACAAACGTCGAAGTTTTTGGTGGAGAACATTATCTTTATACAAACGCCGTATATGGAGATAAAAAATTGGTTCTTTGTTTTATAAACTCCCTATTTATCTCATAAGAAAGGTGTTATAAAGAGAATAAAAAACATTTTCTTTTCTGTATTTTTTTTAAAAGGTTTTTGCGCATAGATAATAACTAAATATATAATGGAGAAAAGAAAAACATACACTTTGTCATGATGAAACTTGGCTGACTTGATTGTATATTGTTTTTCTTTGTTTTAAACAATATATATATATATATATATATATTCAATTTTTTGTATGTATGTGTAAAAGAGTCTTAAGAAATGCGTATGAAATTATAACAATAGTAATAAAAATCTTTTAAAAAAATTAAAAGGAAAAAAAAATTATATATTCACGAATATTATAAATCAAAATTGTATTTCAGAGAAGAAAAATGTTTAAAATTAAAAATGTTGTGAATATTTTCTACTCAATTTTTCAAACAATTTACTTGAAGATTTATTTATTCCTTTATTTTCTGTTTCACAATATTAATATTTATGAACCAACAATTTTGGATCCTCTGTCAAATGTTGTGTAGATATTAGGCTTACTACTATGTTTATCTCTGTTTATTATGTAAGCTACAACTTCTTTAATTTTATATTCTAGGTTTTGTGATTTTTATATTCGTGGTACAGCACTAGTTTTATTTACATTGATTAAATAATTTACGAAAATAGCTACTAGTTACTTGATGTAGCAAGTAGTTACTTGACGTGTATGAACAGCAACATTTTAGTCAAGTGTTTAGTAAACTTGTTCAGTCAAGTAGTTTTGTTTAATTTTTTGTGTGCAAATAGAACCTCCACCACTTTTTTTCACAGACATATAACAATAAACAAATGAAGGAATCTGTTTGACATTTAATTATTGTCGCTTCACAGTTATTATGGAAATAATTATATTACATGACTGTGATTGTTTACATAGTTTTAATGAACTACTTGTTACTTGATTAAGTTTTAAAATTCATTAAGTTAATTACTTACGCTCAGAGCTCTTCTCATGCCATAAATCCCGAGTTTTTCTCGGAGCAGTGGAATTTTATCACAGCGCTACCAAGTTAAATATCTTGGCCATAAGCCTCTTGTGTAAAAATGGGTGCTAGATATATATATATATATATATATATATAAATATATATATATATATATATATATATATATATATATATATATATATATATATATATATATATATATATATATATATACATATTTATTTTTATACTCGGCATATATACAATATGTCAGAGTATAATGTTTTTTCTAAAGTTTGTAACGCTTTAATTTTGGTACAGGTGTCCTAATTAGGTCCATTTCTGCATATCCGTCCGTTTCTCTATCTGTCCGTCAATTCTAATCAAAAACAAAAAGAGAGAGCGAATTGAAATTTTGGTTACGTATTTAACACATAGGCTTTTATCATTTATCTTATGCCGCTAAATAAGCAATGTCCGATTTGATATTTTTTCTCTGACTCTTATAGGAACTATATTGGAGATTAGCCAATTTCTAGAGATGCAGAATATTCCTGCTTCTCCTTTATTTCGACTGGATGAGTGCACCTGATTCATGTATCTACACCAACTCATCAATCACCACAGTTAATAAAGCAACGCTTTTTCGATCGATGGACCGAAATTCCTCCGTTTTTCTCCGTGATACGCAATTCCTCCGTGGTACTCAAAAACGGTTCAGGCAAGTTCTTCAGGTCATAAAAAGGAGTCTATCCATGTAATTTTTTAATTAAGAGAGATAAAAATTCAAGTCAGGGTAATTTTTTCAAATGGAAAACGGGAAATTTTACGTACAAAATGATATTTTTTTGATGACCTCACATAGTTCATTTAAAGGTGAAAAGCCCTTAAAATCAAATAACGTATTCATATTATCATGGTTGAAACAAATTGCATGTATGGACAACTTTTGACTGAACCGTTTTTGCGTCCTACGCATAGAAATGGAGAAATTTGGTTCCATCCATTAAAATGGGCTATCTTGTATATATACTAACAAACCAAGCACGTATGATCCTGAATATAATAATTTTATTAGGGGATCAAGGAAGTCAAGTTACGTTGGTAGTTCAGAGACCGGGTAAATATAAAACTAATCGTGCGGAAGGTCACTAGTCACTAGTTAGAATATTATTATAATAGTGTAAATATTTGAATGAAATTAACAAGCTAATTAGGTTATGTCTATATATCTATATTCACATTATTCAGAAATTTCATATCATGGTTTTATGTCAAACATGTAAAAATATCATATATTCTAAACCACAATCACTGTCTAACGTAGAGTATTTCGAGAAGAGATATATATTCTATGTCATGAATTTGAAATACAGACGTTTGAGAAATGTGCTATTGCTATTTCTAATTTGGAATAAATTTTGAATGTTATACTATTTGATGTAAATAACATTACTTACTAATGATTATTATTATAACACTTATTTGACCTATTTACGTGTTACTAACTACAAAATCCATTAAAAGCTTCCCCTGCAAATATCATTTATAATGTTCAAAATCAATGGTTGATTTTGAATTTGTATAACGGCGAGAGTTTTAGTACAGTCGTTATATATAGATAAACTTTTTTGCAGATTATGCATTTGTAAGCTAAAATAAAATGCATTCAACGGTTACGTATTTTTGTGATTCTCGAATTTGTCCGAAATATTCACCTCCAGGATTCGATTTCAAGCAATATCTCAAAAACTGTGCACACAATCATTGAATAGGAATAATTTTTAAATCAACACGTCAAAGTTAAAAAGGGTTTAACATAATTTTATCGAAATCGGAAACAAAAAAATGTTCTTTTGCGAAATTTTTTAAAGGACCCCTTTTAAAAAATTGAGAATGGTTTTCTCGTTGATTTTATTGAATTATTGTTATGTATAAGAATATCTGTAGATTACAGAAATGAGATCCATTTAACGATTGAGCGCTTAGTGTTTGAGTTATCGCCTGAAATCGAATTCGGAGGTGATACTTAAAAAAAAATCCCATTTTTCAAGTGTTTTTAACGGAATCTAAAATTGGTATTCAAGTACAACCCACAAATTTTTACATTATTTTCTCAAATCCAACACTTATAGAATTACCTTATATTACCCTTAAAACATTGCCGAAATTGCAAGACTGTGTCTATTTGTAGTGCTACGTGCATAGTTTTTGAATAAATGCATTTAAAAATGACTATACTTGTATGCTACCTTGCCCTAAGAAACCCTTAATAATGAATTGTACTGACATAAAATGTATTGTTATGTAATCATCCATTACGATAAAATGGTATACGTCTATCGATTGAACATGCACGTATATATATATATATATATATATATATATATATATATATATATATATATATATATATATATATATATATATATATATATATATATATATATATATATATATATATATATAATGAAAATATATAAGTTTTCTACTTATTACACGATAAATATTTAATCATTTGTTTTAGATAAGAATGACAGATTAAGTATTTAATCTTATTTTTTATTTATTATTATAAATTATTTGTAAACAATTAATGCATAATTGTATTTTATATAATATGAATGTTTTATTGCATTTTTTATCCACTGAAATAATGTTTTGATAAAACTTTTATTATTTACAGTTTGTTTTTTTTAAAGAAAATCTACTTATTGTTTGAGTATACTTGTTTTTGGTACCATTTGAATTAGACACTCTGTGTTAACTCATAGTACAAATTAGTAAATTGATTCGAAAATATGATTAAATTAGTATTCAAACATTGATTTCCTACAAATAACAGTGTTATTATGTTTACTTATATAAATAATTCTAATTGGTTTGTACATTTTAGTATTTATTGATAATACTATTTAATAATATTTCGTTTCTTTTATGGGTACCGTGCATTAAATTGTTTCCTTTCGTTTCTATGGTTACGAAATAATACTTTATCAATCAAATGATATACAACTCTGTAAATAATGTATGATTTTACATATACAATTTCTAAAAATTTATTAACAAATTTAAATGAATAATGATTTATATTTGCAATTAGAAATAATTTCCAATGCAAATTATTCAATCATTCCTCCAATTTTCAACCCAAAAACTACAATTAAATCTCCTTTTTATTATTTATTCAATAAATTTTGTATTTGGTATACAATTTACATACAAGAATTTGAATGTTGTATTACAGATCTTAGACACTCGTAGCGCATGAATCGATTAAGAATTGTCCCTTTCATTTATTATGCATGATGCGGATACTACAGGCATTTTCCTAGAATATTCTCTTTCATAATATCTCTATTACCATTACTTGATTGTGTTCTTCACAATTTAATCCCAAAATTATAAGTATACTTTGGATAATAAATCCATGCTGTGTTTACCCGGAAATAAATTCATCAAAGTGATTAAACTATTGTGTGAATATATTCCCTTATTAATCTTATTTCCATAATTCTTCCATATTGGTTCATGTAAGGTACTTTGGTACCTAGAGCAGCTATCTGTAGCAAATCAGGAAAAGGATGCTGGATTTTGGAAATCCACCTTGTGAAAAATCTTAGTTATTTTATTATTAATTGAGCTTATGATACAGAAAGAAGGGAGAAACTTGCTATTATTATGAGGAGATGATAGTTATAAAAGGAGTTAGCAACTGAAGTTCTTATTTTAACTTCTAAAACCAGAAGACAAATTTTTTTTAATTTCAAATTAATAACTGCACGTTTAATTTGGCTGCTGAATATAAATGCTAATGTCCATACTTACTTGAAGGTTTACGATCGAATTTGTATAGTTTTTTGGAATAAAGTTGCTATTTCAACATGACGATAATGATAAAAGCTGAATCGGTGCAAAGAAACTGCTACCCGAAATTAGACTAGAAACAAAATCTTCAAACATCATGTCAGCTCTCAGATTTATCGGACTTAATATCGTTAAATATTTCGATATGGGGTTTGGACTTCCTAAATACGTTTCTAATCGAAATTCTCCAATTTTATAACGTGTAAGAATTGAATAATTGAAGAGACTTAATAATTGAGTTATTGAAACAATCATCTCATAAAATTGACACTAAAGAATTATGAGTAACTTAAAACCAATGATATTTATACTACCTAGAAATAATAAAGGTTTGATGGTAAGACAATACTTGACCATTCGAATGGCAGAAATACTTTTATACAATCATTACACATTCAGGTCGCATACGCACGTCCTTAAATGTATGTGTCATAATTGAAGAATTACTATGGTATATTTCATTTGTCATTTTCTGTCGTCTGCTTCGAGTGTTTTTCTAAAGGGGACGTAGTGTAGACTAGCTAATTTCAAAATAAAATTATTACCACTGATGATTTTATAAACACAGAATATGAGCGATTAATTCTGCTTACTTCTTTTTTATTTTATTTGATCTGTCTCGAATTTTCACCTCTCTCTACATAGCTTTGCAAATTTCGAATGAGAAAATTCACAAACGAGTTTTAGTTAGTATTTACTAAAACGAGTTTTAGTATTTACACTTAAGGATCAATCGTATAAGTTTTTCCAGCTGCCGTATAAGATTTAATTCTTCTTGCATAACTCACGTGATTCATCATTATAATATTTGCATTTTACGGAATAAAATTAATTATTGAGTTTTGATAACGGCTATTTGCCAACATTAAAAATTCACAACATAGCGAAAAATGATGTTTTTGTAATGATGTTTGACACGTGGTATGTGTGACGTAGTACGGTAGTAAAACAGTGCATATCAATACAACAAAACAGTAAAGCATCTGTCATTGCATCCTTGTTTTATAGAATTTATGTATATAATGTATTCTATAATTTACTAGCTAGTGACATCATCATAGCTGTCATCAATTACCGGACGTTTCAGTGCCAAAATAATTTCAAAAATTATTAAATTTTATTTCGTGTAATTTGCAAAAAAAATACATGATTCAGTTTAAATAAAGTGAATTTTTAATGTTGTCAAATAGCCGTTATCAAAACTCAATAATTAATTTTATTCCGTTAAAATGCAATAGATAAACTTAATGTTATAAAGTTTTAATTGGTAATACTGTTGATTTCCCGAAAATATGAAAGTAGTGTGCTGATATTTAATAAACTATGAATGAATCATCGTTGCTTTCAAATAACCTTGTCTGTATTTTGCTTTTAAGCATCTCGTTTTTTGACAGTCTTGGTTTTTTCATCTGCAAAATCACTTGGTTACTAAGAATATATACGCATAGAATATGTTATGATCACGCAATAATTTTTTCTCTCTTTGAATTACTTTTTCTTTCTGTTAGAATATACACATCAACATTTTTTTGTAATTAATCTAATTATGTGGGTGCTCTGAATTCATGTTTTTATAGACGTATAAACAAACAGATCAAAAGGATTTTATTATTACTTAGCGTGACTACATACTATGGTAGTATAGTACACGATAGTGAACAAATAACGACAGCTCAACATGTGAAAATATTTTTAATAAATATATTATAAGACTAGTTGCTCACGAGATTTCGTATTCGAGAACTCTTTCGTATTACTGAAGCATCGCCAAAACTGCATTTGTCTTGAAGATAAGGCTCGTCGCATTCTGAATGCAAAAATTACATGGAAAACCCAAAATAGATTTTTTATACTCGAAATATATATTATATGTCTGTGTATATTAATTTTAGTCTAAAGTTTGTAACGCTAGAAAATATGAACCGCACAAACAAAATTGGTATGGGTGTTTATTGAATCACCTACTTAGTCAATTTCCACTCGAAATTTTGAGGACGTGCTTTAGGCATAAAAAGTATGTAAAAGTTCGTGAATGAGGAAAATCGGTCTATTGGATCCATAACGATACATGCTTCAATTTTTGAACCATTAAATATAGAAGAAAAGTTTGTTTGAAACATTTTTTCGCAAACTGTTTAGATTCGCCACAATTTCAGCTCAATTTTGCTAATAAGCACATGCATAATTGCAATATATTACTATTATTAAATATGTGTATATAACTTCTTATTTAGAGTATTTTATGTATGAGTATCATTCAAAATAACTCAAACATTGATTTTGAACCATATGTCGAGTACATAAACAATTAACTCTGTTGGTTATTATCTGGTAATTTTATCTAGTTTATTCAAACAAGCACTCCATCACATTAAAAATAATATACATTGAATATGTAGGTATTTAAAGAAAAATTGTTATGAATCAAGAAAGTAAACTTTGATACAGACTGGAAAAATAAAAAAATGTGTTTTGTTCGTAGTTTGAATTAATCAAAATGTTGTATAATTAAAATTTAGTATATAATTATTCTAGCACGTATTATTATCAAAAGTTTTATATATTTTATATTTAAATGCATAAAAATATCTTTTTTACATTTTTGTTGCAGCAATATGATTTATTACAAATTATTACAAACAAAATTCTTTGTTTTTTTTTATCAAACTTTGTCTTAAAATTGATTTTCTATTACTTTGAAATCAAATTTTATAATTATTAATGAGAATTCTAGGATTTTTTCGAATAAATTTCGATTTTTACCCCAATTTCCTAGATCAAATTATTTTGTATTTTATAAATACATATCTTGACTACAAAGTAGTCATCATCACCGTCACCAAATTAGCAACGAGTAACATCTCCTCAGAGAATCATTACAACTAGCTAATTAATACTGATGATGACTACTTTGTAGTCGAAATACGTATTTATAAAAATACAAAATAATTTGATCTAGGAAATTGGGGAAAAAATCGAAATTTATTTGAAATCAAATATAAAGTCTTTAAATGTTTCCTATAAGATTTGTTCGCTGTGTTAAACATACCATTCAGTATATTTCATATTAAGCTAATAATTAATGGAGTACACAGTAAAGAGCTAAAAATATTAAGTTAATCGAATTGCTTCTAAGACATAATCGAATGTTTTGTAAACATTTGTTCTTTGCTAAATAACTTACGTTATTTTATTCAAAACCAATCCACAAAGCTATTGGCTTTAAAAAATCAAGTACCGTATTGACATTCGTGATGCAACATCATTTAAAATAACATCGATGTTTTTTGTGTGAAACATCAATGTTGAAAATATTAACGTTTTAGAAAATATATTACTTACAACAAAAAAAAAACTTCTATCACATATTCTCAATTAAAAAACACTAATTTTAAATTTTTAATAATAAAAAACGCACGAAAATGAAGAGTAATTAAACGCTACGTAAACACAAAGAAGAATAACTTCACGCAATCTCTTATTAGACTTAATCTAATTATAATCATTATCTTTTTTTTTTAGTTATTAAAACATAATACAAACATAGCTTTTGAAATTCATACATAAACAAGTGAAGACAACAGACTAACAGAGTTAATTGTTTAGATACTCGACATATTATTGAATTTCATTGTTTGGACTATTTTTAATTAGCGTTTATAAAATATTAGCCAAATTTGAGCTTAAATTGTGGAGAATATTACGGAAAAATGTTACAAACAAAAGTTTTATACTACGGTCAACTAACTTTTAAAAGTAGGGTCAAGGATCTAGTGGACTCAATAAACCGATTTTGCTCATTCTTATACTTACTCTATATTAGAGTACGTTACCAACATTTCAGCTCGCCATCTCTTTTTGTATTTGAGTTGGTCGGACAGTCGGAAATGGACTTATTAGGTATTTCTATGAACTTCTATGCCAAAATTAGGACTAACATCAATATACTCTGACATATTATATATGTCGAGTACAAAAATACATTTAAGGTAGAAACCTTATAACACGATGCATTTGAGTTGATCCTTAATCGACATACTCTTTGCGTCTTATGATAGAGGTCGAAACAATTATTTCATAGTCAAACACGAAGTTTAAATGAAACATCATTCATAATGAACGATATATCGATGTTTTACATATTTCAGCATCGATGTTAACGCATCGCATCCTAAATTGGTATATAAAGTGAATATTGAATGAATATTTACTTGAATATGTTCTTGAAAATAATAAAACGTATACCAACCAATAGGTAACTCCCACATTACAGGATTACAGAAAATCTATATATACATACAAACAACAAATAACGGGTAAACGGAATCCTAACGAAAAAATATAATCCATAAATAAATTTGTGTTATATCCATCAAAAAATATACGGATAATATTTTTTGAACATTGTTTTCACATTATATATTATCATTCAATTTTCCAAACACAAAATATAAAAATATACAAAAAAAAAAAATATTTAGTATTCTATATATGTGAAAAAGCGTTCAAGTGTTAACTGTAAAAGTAAATATTTAATATTTTTCTATCAGCGAAAATATGGTTAATATGGGAAGAAAAATACCCGTGGAAAGATTATCACATGCTCATATTTCAATATGTACATATAGCCGAGTTAAAATTAAAATTTTTTGTGTAAACTAGTTAAAATTAACTTGCTTCAACTTATGGCAATTTTCTGAAAGAGTATAGAATAATTTTTGGCTTAAAATTATGCTTTGGCTGCAGAAAACACAAAAGTATACTAGTGTTCTACATAAATATTAAAATAACAAAAAACAGAGTTAATTGGTTAAATACTCGACATATGATTAAATATCATTGTTTGGATTATTTTTAGTTTTAATTAGTATTCATAAAATACTATTAATATCTATACAGTTATAAATACATTAATATTAAAATAACAAATAACAGTTAGAATAACAAATAATAGAGTTAATTGGTTAAATACTCGACATATGATTAAATATCATTGTTTGGATTTTTTTTATTTTTAATAAGCATTCATAAAATACTATTAATATCTATACAGTTATAAATACATGTATAATAATAAATTTGAGCTGAAATTTAGACGAATCCACGCATTTTGCGAAAAAAAAGTTTCAAAGATGTTTGTTTTACAAAAACAAATATTTTCCTTTTTTAAATTTTTCTTCTATCTCATGGTTTAAAAGTTGATTCATGGATTCATTGGAATCAATCAGTGAATTTTGGTCATTCATGAACTTTATCTTACTTTTTAGGTTTAGAATACACCACCAAAATTTCTTTAACTTATCTTGGTGGCGACCGACGGACAAATAGAAAGGAACTAATTGAGATTCTATGAACACCTATACCAAAAGTTTGTTTGCGCGTTCAATATTTACATGCTTACAAACTTTTAACTAGAATATACTCTGCCATATTGTATAGAGATATAGCGAGTATAAAAATGCCTAATTTACTGAGATAGCCTGTTTTAAACTATCATTGCCCATGTTTTCATAAAGAGGTCTTTTTTGAATCATTTTTTTTTTAATACTTATACAATAAATATTCTATTTGAAAAATAGATTTTACATGATAAAATAACAATTTTTTCTTTGAAAAATATTTCTTACAAAAGTATTTAAGCATCCAAAAATTGTTGTAACATAAAGTATACCACAATTTACGGATATCAAATCTTATTGTCCCAATTTAATATCAAAAGCTAAATTTTTATCAAAAAAATTCACACGAATCATTAAAGTTATAAAGATTTCTCAGTAAACTTCATGCGAATTGCCATTGTGCGTTTGTAACTATACATCGTACGCTCAATAAAATCATGTATATTATAAGTACTTCCATAATTCAATAACATCTTAACATATCTATAAAATTGAATCTTGATGTGAGTTTTTATTTCAATCATTTGAAATTATTTCATTTAGTCATGTCTTTCATATAGTCAAATACCCGAATTAAGTTAAGTAAAAAACGGGACCCAATTGCAAATTATAAATCAAATAAAAATTAAATTTAATCATTCTTGTTTCAGTCGTTTTCGTGCATAGATGTGTAACGCTTATTTTATGTACAAAGATATTTATTTTTGTAATATCCTTTTCGTTTCCTTTATTTCACTCCAGCCATTTTGTTTTTGGTTTCCAAACATCTAAGGATACTTGGATGTTTAAAACGAATATAACGATACCTTATCGTTACGTTAAGCAGTAATAAAGAAATGCATATACGCGCGAAAAATATATACCTTCGTTGAAAGTAGGTAAAAAAATGTTTCGATTAAAAAATTTGGCGGGTGATGACATCTCGACCTAGTTTTGACAACAGTTTCATTAATATCGAACACTTTTTTCAATCAACTGTATATAACTTCAGGTATATATTTTAAAACATATGAATCCATTGACTTGATTGAATTGTTGAAGCGTGTAAATAATAAAAACAACGACAATTTAAAAAAATAATATTATAAAATATATTGTATAAAACTGAGTATTATTTCGTGTCAATATAAAACTGAGTATTATTTCGTGTCAATGAATAAACCATTTATAACCCATTTATGAACAAATTATTTTTATTTTAATAAAAAAAATTAAATATGAAAATCAAATCCATTAATATCGTATAGAAAAGTATTGAGAACGATTTTATATTTGAAATTAACTATATAATAAAAGATTGGTTTTTAGAAGTGTTCCCGCAAATTTTGCAAGAAGAAGTCTCTTTCACAATTATTAACTGAACTCGAGATGAATGTATTAACCCGTACTAATCTAACTCTAAATATCACTTGACCACTTTAATCACAGGATGCACATAATCACCAAAAAAGCCACACACCCGTATTTACTCAACTCAAAATTCGCAAACCCTTGACAACTTGTCATCTGAGAGTCGTAATTACATGGTGGATATACGTCAAAAAACCCACAAGCCCATCCAAACTTGGTATTATCTGAATAGTTTACCCGTAGACTGAACGTTAATGCTAAAAAAATCAGCCAACCCAATTTACTCGACTGCAAACATTGTCAAATCACAGAAACAAAGTTAAATTGTATCTAAAAATGAAATATTTCAGAAAAACTATTGATTTTATAGTAGGGAAGTTTTCTGGGGGAGCAAGTGTCGTGTCACCGATAAGTTACTCTTCCAATCTGGTTATTGGAATAGTAAGATATTATAAGTTTTCATACTAGACTCAAATATCACCATAATTATTTAAAATAATAAAATCAATTTTATAGTAATACACACTTTTACTTAATAAGATTTATTATATTAGTTTCCGGGTAGTTTTACGGAATGCTCTTTTTATTTTTCCCCTTTTTCACAGGAATCGTAAACTCGTATGTCGTGAAGACTCTGACTGACTGACCTATGGTCAGCCCAGGATCAAAAGGCTATGAACAAAGATAACTGTTAAAACTTATGCGGATATTAAGATGGGATTTTTATAATTCCCGAAAACGGAATAAAGACATATGCTTCAAATTTTGATATACTGATGAATGTACAATCTAAACCAACCAGACCAAACAGACTGAAGCCAGAGCTAAAAAGTAGAAGTAAATGACACAGAAATGTTAAAATAATATCGGCTTTATTGTTATTTGGGAGTGTGTGTTATTATTCGATTTTATTAATTCTGGATACGTAACTCCCAAGAATTCCCAAAAGTGTTTCAATGATTTTCTATTTCTCACTTCCAATATTACCCACGGTAGTTAAATAGAATTGATTCGCTATAACTCAGAGTGTTTCTGTGATAAAAGTATAAAAATAAATACCTACGTAAATATATAAATCATATGTATATCTATTATTTATTCTGGAAAACGGGTAAAGTATCCCCATCCAGCTATATCATCATATCGACAACCAAGCACAGAGGACTTTATATTAAATATTATGTTTATTTCACAGTACTAACAATCCGCTAAGCGACCTTTTCAAACATATGTGTATTGTTGCTGTATGTGTTATATGTATTTTACTTTTATAAAAGGTTCACGATTGGTGTAGATGGAATTTGATAGGTTAGGTGGATCTACTATTTTGAAGTAAATTTATTCATAATGTATAAATCACCTTTAGGCTACTCTATAATAATTATAATAAGGCTGCGCATGTTTTGAAATGTAACAAAAGCCTTTAAACAAATGAAATTATGCCAAATACAGAACCTGTAAATAGATATGTTTGTTTTAGCATTTATCATTTATTTGTTAGTCGAGTATGTATTGGCGTTATGTGAAATTATTTTTGAAGTAAAACTTCGATAGGCACACTTGACTTGTGTAGTAGTTAGCTGGTGAATGCGTTACGAAAAGTGTGATAAGGCGAGGCGGAAACGAACGAAATTGAGAGGAAGATATAAGTTAGTGAAAATAGAACGAGAGAGAATAGATATAAGTTTGTGAAGATAGAAATAGAGATTACGGATATGAGTTATGAGTTGAGAGAAAGATATAAGTTAGTAAAGATAGAAAGAGACACCATATAAAGATATATATATATATATATATATACCACACTTTTAGATGGAGCTAAAGAAGATTTACTTCAGTCTTGTATTCTTTTTAAAATGCCACGAAAGTCAAGGCAAGTAACAGATTTGGTTAGATTGCTTTCCTTAGTTGTAATGCGCCATGTGTGTTTAAAATATCCATATAGATTTGAGAGTTGAAAAAGCATGCAAGTGGTTGGAAAAACCGTTGAAAGTTCATGGAAAAGTCTGTCGTATAAGTCAGTAGTGGGGTATTGATATATTATTGCGGTACTCGGCATATTACTTGTAAACTCACCATTAGTAGTAGCATTGAAGGGCAGGAATGGGTCCGACAAACAGGTCTTCTTAGATCCTTTTTTTTTATCTACTCTTGTAAAAATTTTTCTGGTGACGGCAAGAATCAAGCCTGCTACTTCGTTAAACTGCGTACATTGCTATCATCAACATTGCAACTGCAAAGTACGGCCAACCGGGATCGCCCACAATTAGAAATTAACTTTTTCTCTATGAAATTGCCATGAAGTCTTCGTATGAATATACTTTTTTTCGTTCATGAATTTTCCACGAAATGAAAAAATTTTCCTGTTCCCATGAATAAGAACTTTCCACGTACTGGAAATTCTGTAAAGGAAAATATTGATGGGTTAACTCGAGAACTTATTAATAATAATGGTTTACATAAATTTTGTTTAGTTTCAATTATGTCACTCACTCAAGTTTATTCTTGTCTATCGACATACAGAATACAGAAATAAAATTTAAATTTTATTGTTTTTCCGTTATGAAAAAACAAATATTGGCTTTTATTATTAATAGTAGAGCATTTGAAATGTTCAAACAAACTGATGTAAAGTAAATAGCATGATTTTACAAATTTACCATGGATTTTTAAAACTGCATATCAAACGTTGAAAATTCATTAAAGACGACTAGTTTTATAGATGATAATATCATTTAAATCATTTGAATAAAATTTCCTGGAACAATTTCCAGCAATGAAAACCAATATGATTTCACTAAACAAGTATTTATTCAATGCATATCTCACAGAATCATTTACTATTGTGCCATAAAATTAAATTTCATATCTGATGATTTTATGTATTTATTTTATATTTTACATTATGGTAATTTGTCTTTTGTTTATATTTTTGCTCGGATCCGAAGCTTGCGCATATTCACCGACAGTTAATTATGCAGATAGTATAAAGAATTATTTTGTAGCCAGTATACATTCTGGCTGACCCCCCCTCCCAACAACAGGAACTATGAGATAAGTTTGATCTTCATTACCAGGAAACAAGCAGAGACAATTTACGAGAATTTATGTAATTAATATGAGTTTGATTGCATGACGAGTTAATAGTTTGGAGTTTGGACTCATTACCGGTATCTGAATGAACAATGTAGAATTCGAACGGTCATACTGTTGAGTTAAATGATATTTACTGAGACAAACTATATTGAAATAGCAATTGCGCCCATTTTACAAAGTCATTTATATCGTCTGAATTTCCAAAACATCATTATAGTACATATTACATAATAGAATGTACAGACAAATTTCATGTTTTCATATACTTCAGTTAACAATCTTTAATATCCAAGAGCAATTTTCTACTTTGCGTAACCGTTACATGCTAGACTAAAGATATTATTTTTAATACAATTTCGTTTATTTATTATGAAGACTTGTGAACAGAATTTTGTTTGCTGCGTGTAACTGTCATGCATTTGATATGAATTTAAAAAAAAATACGAAAATCAACAGTGAGGTAGGCTTTTTATTATCAGGGGCACTATGGGCGGGAGACTGGTTCGTTGATGATTTCTCACCCATCGCTTGCTATTAAAAATATTTATTTAATTCTATGCTCGTTTGTTTGTTGATATTATTCATTTAATATCAAAATTTATTTAATTAAGATTTATTCGTACTAGCTATTACTCGCCTGCGTTGCTGCAAAGAATGAATAAATAAATATAAATCTTTAACACTAATCAAACTTTATAGTCTGTCGTGGATTATCGGTTACATAAAACAAGAACACAATTTTAGCATAAATATGAACTAAACTTGTATTCATTGTTTAACCGTTCAATCAGTTTATGTAGTCTTTCAGTGATAAAGCGTAGGAATAACTTGGAACACCTTTGTAAATTATGGATTCTTGTGACATTTTCGGTCTGTGTAATTAAAAATAAAATGTAAATTAGGATATTGAAAAAAAATTTACATTTTTAGTGAATTTAATTAAAACTTTATTGAACAATTTTATAAATTAATTATGAACACTTTAAAAATGGAATTTAAACACTAAAACAGTGCCATGAAGATAAAAATGGTAAAATAATTTCAGTGGTTCCATGATTTTCTTATAAATAATATTATCTGTGTTTCAAAGTATAATATCATGGGTGGGCATCTACATATGATACCATCAAGATATGCTAATATACTATGTTGATGACATCATTAAATGGATACTATCCATTATTTTATATTTTCGAAACATTATCATAAAAATGTTAAACTTCGGTTCAGAAACTATCGGGGTATGCCCCGTACAGAATCTAAAAATTATTTTATTTGATATAATTTTTCAATTATAACGAAGAAAAATTAAAATGATTTAGTTAGAAAGCTTAAACATGATTTTTCCAATTATTATATAAAACCTTTTTTTTTTTTTCAACAGCCTAATTGAAGAAAAAATTTAAAAAAGAGTCGAAACCTTGTCATTTAATAGATAAATTTCTTAATATATTTGTTGATTTCTAAAAATATTTGTGTATATATTGCCACAACTGTTAATTTACATTGATGTAACGAATTCATATTATGGTGTAATTTTTATATTATAATCGATTTCACTATAAAATTTGAAAATGATCCTTGTCTTTCTATAATACCTTGTTAAACGACATTCAATATAACAGTCTATAAAGTAAAGGAGTTTATCTGTATCTTTTACCGTTTAAGGTTAGCTGAAGAAACATCATAAATCCCGTGAGAAATATTTTATAATAAATTGATAGAATATACATCTGAAAATTTTGTTTTGAATAAGTTATTATAAACTTTTGATATTTCAATGTTATTTAAACAACTTGTCAATTCATAAATTTTATTAATATTAATTTTATTTTAAATAAGTAAATTGATAAAGATAAAATTTTGTAAATAGTTTTTAAAATTTTCCTCCGAAAAGTTTATGTTGTTTTACAATTATCTATATATTAATTTGTGAAGTAAAAACTTTGTACCCCCTTTTATGAAAATAGGGCGGACGGAGGAGTATTAAGTTTGGCTCACTTATAGATTATATAGAGAAGGACTGGATAATATAATTTTTAATTATGCATACAAAATAAATTAAATCAATTTAAAAAATCATAAAACGCACTTTGGAACACACATGGATAAGAGGTGTGGTTTATATTACACACTCTACTATACACACGATTATATACTATTTTGTGTAATATACTCTTTCGTTTGAAAGCACGCATATATACTGTTTTGTTTAAAGGATCTTAGATTCATCTTTTGTTTAATTTAAAGTAAATATTATTTATCAAAGGTATTTTTACTTTTCCACCTCTTGCTTCTTCTTACGAACACTAGGTTTTGTAAAATATAATAATACTTTCAGTTAGGTATATTCAGTTTTATTTACTTTTCCTCTCAAAAATCTTACTTAATGAAATTGATTCTGAACTGAAATTCTATCCCTAATCAACATCGTCGCCCCGTCCAATAATACCCGACATAACAAAATTCCAATATAACGCGAATTTTAAAAAGTGTTAACCACTCACGTTGATAGTTTCGATTACTTTTTCGTGAGATATCTGCAATAAAAAAAAAACACTGTCAGTAATTATTTTTATTAAAATTTGATTTCTGTCAATTTTAGCAAAAAATAAATATATTGAAATAAAATTAAAATAAATAATAAATATTTATATAAAAATTAAACATGCACAAAATTATTTTTGAAAATTATTTTTATATACATTTGTTCTGTTTGTTTTCTTTTTCGCTTTATAATATAATTAAATAATAATTTATTAAAATTAAAGTGTCATTTTATAGCTTAAATTCTCTGCTTATATGCAAATTACCTGGGAATTTTATAAATACTAAAAATTTATTTTACTTACAATATTTGTATATTAAAAATACAGTATTTTTACTGCAATCATATCTGAAATATATCAGGCTATATTAAATTTACACTAATTTTTTTAGTTTGAAAATATAGAAGCCACTAGCAACCTTTGAATAAAGTAAGGTATTCGTAATCCCCTTATTAGTATTTTTCTTCTATCCGTCATTATGATAAGTAACAAAATACGAATAGAAATAGGGATCAGAAAATTTGTGAATGCACAAAATCTGCCAATTGTAAAAAAATTGTGTATTTTTTTTTAACAAAAAATTTTATTTTAAACCATTTTTTTCATAAACTCTTTAAATTATTTATAATTTCAGCTCAAATTCTGTTAATTAGCTTATTATAATGCATATATATTGTCATACAACAGTCGATTTACTGTATGCACTATGAATCTACGGTTCTATTCATTGATACTCAAGATACTCAACCCTTAATACAATATTTAATCAATTAACACTGTTATTTGTTATATTCACTTATTCAAATTAAATAATGTTTAATATATACACCATGTATTATTTATATATCTTGTATTTTGATATTTAATCTCTACCAAACTGTGCAATATTTAGGTTATATAACAAGACGGAGCAAAGACACACATCACGCGGGAGCTACATAAATTAAGTGAATTCCCTTTAAAAAATAATATTGTAAATATCTCAATCATTTTAAGGGATAGAGTCTGTAAGCATTTAATAACATTGATAAGCAAACTTTCTTTTACTAATAATTTTTAAAGCAGTTTTTATCAATAAGATGCCCACGATCTCCACGCACAACTAATCGAGATAATTTTAATGGTAAATCCAATCGAAAAATTGGTTATATAATTAATACATCATAGTCAAAGCGTTATGTTTATGACTAAAAGTTTCTTTTACCTTCAAGGATGTAATGAAGATCTATATCCGTCAACGAAACTATCCGATATTCGAAATAAAGATATATTCGTAACCAAATCCGAAACAATTATACTGATAATTTCGGATAGAGATAAAGTTTAAAGCGGAGCGTATATTGCAGCGCGTGTGGCACTGAGCATCGAAATATGGCACAGCGAGATTTGTTACATACACAAATGAATGGGCAGCGTGACTGGCGAGACGCAACAAACACGTGGTACAGTGCCCGAGACACAGTTTCTCGCGATTGTTTCATGAGTCTATCAATTCAAAACTAATAAATTAACACAAAACATAAACAAAAACATCTGTGTGGCAATATGCGTTTCCCAATACCACGCGAATGACGCGATCGGGTCATGTTTAGTTGAGCTGCGTCATACGCGCAGCAATATCCGCTAGGCCTACATGACATGCTGTATTTTTAAGTATTAGAGAAAACTTATCATTAAGGAGCTACAACAATTACTGTAGAGCTTACAATATTATGTCATTATCCGTTTCCATTTCATTTTATATCCATAACATCCCTGATAACTATGGCATTTACGACAGTTGGATATTAATTAGTTTTTAGGTTTTTATGTATCAAATTTAATCCCGCAAAAACTTATATATTGCGACTAAAGTACTCACAGAGGAATTCGTTACTAACTGTGGAAAATCCAGTTTATCGCAATATTCTCTTCGTAAGGCAACTATAATGCCAAACATACTATGACTAAGGCAGGAAATAGACTTATATTACGAATATGGCGTTCTTGAGGTGGGGGGGGGGGTCACGACACTGCTAATCTGTATACGACCAATCTGTCTTATTTGCTGTCAAATTTGCGTAAAAAAGCTTTTAAAAAATGACCCGCCTTAATAAAAACATTTGCGGTTCAAAACAGATTGCTAATAGTCTTTGAAAAAGAAATTCATTGTAAACATAAACAGATATGTTTTCTTATTACTCGAAACACGTTGTTGTTTATATGAAAATATATCTGGTACTATGATCCAGAATATTTATCATCTATATGGCATGGATGGCGGTTGGTGGCTTGTGTTTTGATGATGCTGGTTCCTACTCTTACACTTATAGAATGTAGGTAATGTTTTTATTATTAAAATTTTTTGAAATGTAAGATAAATTAACTTTACTGAACTTTGTTTTTGCTATTTATGTTTCGTTTTTCCACTCAGCGTATCTTATAATACAGAGTGTCAATTTTAATTCTTCGTAGCCGTTAGCCATTGTTATCCGAACTGTAAAAGACATTATTCGAATACATACTTATTTGTTGAATAATCATTCTTGTTTCCACATTTCAATAATTATTTTTTGTGGATGCATCATAAAAACGCTAAACTTTGATAAATTTGCAACAAAATGTAACATGTGGAAAAATCGCCTAAACGAGAAGTACAAATTTACTTGAAAGGTTTTTTCTAACCTATTTTACCTTAATAAGATGAAGCTTTACTTAAAACGTTTCACAATTATCAGATATTTTAGAGGAAAACGCTTTTTCAAGCAGCTGCAATTATTATCGTTTAATAAAAGCGTCATTATCCTCTAATCGCAAATTTTAATTTTTATGAGGACCGCGTGAATCGAATTCATAATCTCAAATATACTTAAATTTGGTAAAATAAAATCCTTACATTTATTAATTTCTATATTTCTATTTTATTCATATAAACAAAATGACTTTGACCCTCCATTGACGTAACGTAACGATGAGTAATTACATGTCAACCATCAGCAAAGTTATGGAACATCAGACAATACTTGGGTGGGTGGCCGCCTAGAAATGAAGTATACTGATGTTGTGTAGAAAATGTCCACTGTAGTCACTCTATGACCTAAGTAGTTGAAAAGTGACTTAAAATATTTAAAAAATAATAAAAACAATAACTTATGGGTTTTGTGCATGAAAATGTTTTCATTGATTACGAAAGACTATCGTACCAAATGATTCATTAAATGATAAATCTGTGAATGATGTATGAGTGAAAATGTCTCAAAATTTATTAACTAATTTAAATGAATAATTATTTATAATTGCAATTTAAAATAATTACTATTACAATTTCTTCAATCATTCTTACAATTTTCAACCCAATAACTTCAATTAAATGCTTTATTTTTGTAATTATTCAGTAATTTTTGTTTGACTTTTTGCAAAACAGTTTACATGCAAACAAAACAAATAATTATATTTTCTAGAATGTGAATGTTTTATTACAAATTTTAGATACTCGTAGCGCATCAATAAGAAGTCCCCATCCACGTACTAAGTGTTAGTTGCATCATTCGTCTTTTTCCGTACTGCCAAAAATTACACTTACACAGTATTTTATCGAAAAAATATACTTTCAAGAGTTAATCGAAAGTAATTTAACAGATGTAAAAGATAATACACATTAAAAATTATGTATCTACTTGTGTTTATTTATTTATCATTGTTTTAGAGGGAATATAAATAATAAATTGTAAATGAAATCCAAACAGACAAACCCCACACTCTGTATACATCGTATTCTTCTTATGTACACGCGAAAAAAGAAGTATGAAATATTCCTTATCGTTAAAATGATTTATATTTTTTGGTAAGCTTATGGAAAGAGTTTTTCTTAGTAATGTTTCGTTTTCTTAGTAACGTAAATGTAGGTTACATCTTTTATTATATATCACACACATCTCTGGTCAGAAAAAAATGAACTTGAACACAGATTAATGTTTAGTTTTGATAAGATAAATTTTAGAAATTGCAGAGTTTTACTTTAAGAGAGTAACAATGGTATTCTCTGTCATTTATAATGTACTTGAGATGTTTAATTACGTTTAATATAACTTCATCGTGAGGTTTGATTATGTTTAATGAATTAGTTATATATCCGGCTTGACAGATTGAAATATAATTGTTATATAAGTTAAATAAATTCATTTTCTATATCTTAATCACACAATTTAACTATTTTCTATCATGCTGTCACGTTAAAAATTTATTCGTTTTAATTGGGAAGTGCGATTATAAGGGTAAGTCCGGTGGAAAAGGCTCTAGTTTTAAGGAAACGCTATAAAAATCAAAAAAGTGGTGTTTTTTCCAAAATATTTATATGAAACCAATCTTCAGTCATTTAACTAAAAAATAAAACATGTAATCAACAAAAATTAAGATGAAAACAATTATAAAAAAAACTTTTCTATTTATCTCTACTGGCTATCTCTCCTGAGAGGTCTAGGAGAGATATTCTAGTCTATTTGATTAGGTATTATTCTTATCGGGCTGTTAGAAAAGCATACTCATTTGTGGCCATCATTACTAGACCAAAATGTGGTTATCTTTCGTGAATCAACTGGAAGAGATAAATGTAAAAATGAATGACTAGGAATTTATAATAGTTTTCAGGTTGAAATGAAACACATCTACAAAACCAATCAGGGTAAAACATAAAAGTATGAATTTTTATACAAATTTTGAGGTGAGCCGCGAGCGATGTATCTCCGAAAGAGGAATTGATAGGTGAAATGTTTGCAAAATACCATGCCGCACATTTGCACCTTCACAAAAATGTATAAATGCTTGTGCAGTATTTTTTTAGTTAAGTGCGTTCTTTTTAGATTTTAACATCCCTGGAAACGCGGTATGAAAGTTCTAAGCAGTTGATATTTCAGATTTGTAAAGTTTTTGAAAGTGGAGCGTAAAAAGTAATCTTTATGGAAACTTGCTCATCAGACATTCGTGTCTATGACAGAGACCACCGTCATAATTATTTGTAATATTTATTTTATTACAGATACATTTTTTTTATTTGAAACTTTTTTTCTAACTCTTATCGTTTTGACCAAACTCAATGCTTTCAAATCTTTAAAAGCAGAAGTCGTGCAGGGAATATTTCTGCGCCCAGAACGTGGTTACTGTACTTTCCATTTTATGATTCATCACAAATTACAACCATGCAGAAAGAACTTTAGTTTTAAGTTACTTTTAAACTTTTTAAACTACTACAGTTATATAGTGACTACAGTGAGTATATATTCAATCTATACAATCTATAAAACAACAGTACACAGCAATCCTAGATGCTACAAATAAAATATGGGTTCATTTTGTACAAATCGAGTGTACAAAAGCATAATATCCCTTGTAAAAGAAAATATGAAAATATCAATGATATATATATTAGCCACACTTCATTGTATATATATATATACATATATACATATAATATATATATATATATACATATATATATATATACATACAACATTGAATGTATTGCTTATTTTTCCATATTTTTTTATATAACTTTTTTACTCTCGAATAACATTAAAAACACATTGAATGATAATAATCAGAACACAGAAAGAATATTTATATAAGGCTATATAGTTTGTGTGTCGACAAAGTATATACTATGTATATGCTCTTCGTCATCAGTATATGTAGTTCATTCAATAAGGGAATTATTTAATTACCGATGGGAGATTGGCCATTCAAACTATCTATAGTGAAATGCATGTTGTCTATTTTGAATTTTCTTTTAAAAACGAATAATGAATGTTTCAGAATATTTAAAGGTTTAAAACATTTGAGAACACGTATACAACTATTTAACCGTTGTAGTTTTTTACTTTGCAGTCTCATACGGGGTGGTAACTGTTACTTAAAAATTGGTACAATTTATGATTTTCGACTTATCGAGTTTAATTGACGTTATGTATATAGTGGTAGTCTATCATCTACTCTTATTACCTTACCCATCGATTTTTTATCGTATTTAGGAACATTGATCTGGATATTTCCCAGTCGGCCAGAATAATAGTTTAATTTTTGGCTGGATGATATGAGAAAAACGACGATTGATGCTCAAAGTGTTATTAATTAGAAGGAATAATATGATCAGGAGCTAGATGAGTTTGTAAGTATACTGTGAAATATGATTGGTGAAATATTGCGAAATATAATATGTTCATTTTCCTGGATATGGCTTTTTCTGGATGTGATACTGACTCTTATGCCTGTTGCATGTGTGCTCCGTCCGTTTGTTTGTTATGATTTTGGACTGAAAGCTATGTTTATAGTGGTTTATAAACATAGCGCTTATATATATTTATAACGCATACAAGACCTCAGTTCGACATGAAGCATCTTTGTAATTTTATTTTTTTATATTTAGTATTAAAATCTAATAAAGCAAACTATAAATTTCAAAAAACGTTTTATTCCATGATAAAAACATTTTGAAATTGCTACATACATTTTGACTCATGTCTTTATCGGCAGATGATTTTTTTTAGGTTAGTCATGCATTTAGTCTTGATATTTTCGATATCCAAGCATTTTCCTCATCTTTCAAAGCTTTACTCTTCAATTACAATCTATCATATCCATTTTTGGTATGATGCATAATGCGGAAAAGAGACAACATATCCTGCGCTTTTAAGTAAATAAGTTTGAACACCTCATAGATGTTAGTTGCAGAATAAAACCTTCCACACTAGTTGCACATTATTCTTATTGAACGTATTAAAATTGTTGAACGTAAATTATACTTCAGTAAACTGTCAATAATTAACTCATCTTGTACGAAATCATACCCATACTTCTATCATTTTCTATTATGGAGAACATTATATGTAATCCAGGGAATTAACTCATCATCTTCAAAATACATACAACACAACATCAAATCTTTTGATTGTATATGTTTACATACATTTTCATACAACCAAGAGATAAATACTACGATCCGTCTATTATTTTTGTATAAAAGCAGTACCCGTTTAATGTGTATCTATCTCATCTATTAAATGGATTTTGATAATACGAAACCTTTAAAAATTTCTTTCTGGAAACTAAACTAGCAAGAAATTTTAGGAATGGTACTTCATATACAGCGATGAACATTTTCTGCATAAAATTAATATCCATCAATAGGCCTTCTCCTAACTTTAGAGATAGTTACTGAATTTCTTCAAAAAATTACTCACACGCAGGCTTCCTTTTTTATGTTTTGATTATGCTTGCAAAATTTCATTATATTTAGATAATTATTTTTTGAGTGGTTGAGTGATAATTTGGAATGAACCCGGCACGTGATCAGTTTGTATATACACTTGGGTGAACATTGAGTTAGAAAACATTGATAAGAGTTTAAAAAAAAGTTCCAAATAAACGTTGTAGAACAATTTATTATAAAAGAGTTTCTTTACCTTTTTTGGCTATTATTAAAAATTTCGGAGCCAGAACACATCCTCAGAATTTACATGTATATCAAGTTTGTGTGAAATAATATGGAAGTATATGTGAAAACTTTCAGAAATTCTGGCTCAGTAATTTTTAATGATAGCTACAATAACGGAACCAGAACGTCTAAAAGTTTACTCATACACACTCAGAATTTAAAACTTTAAAATTGTGAATTGTATTTTTGTATGTTTAATAATTTTTTATCCCCAAATTTCTCTAATAAATTCCTGTACTCTTAGCTTTTTAACCATTTTTTACTAAATATCCAACAGAGATAATTGTTATATAAATCAAAAAGAATCAAACTTAGGGTATTTTCCGACAAATCCAACTATTTTGGTAAAAGCCCTTTTATTTGATACCGATATAGGATTGCATTACAAATAACTAGTTCGCCTCTAGGGTATGTCGCTATATTAGATTTAGATTGACGTCACAGTATAAGCCATGCATTATCGTCCAAGCTGAACGTGTATACAAAATTTCAGCTCAATCGATTGAAGATATCTGCTTCAAAATTGAGTTTCAAGATTCCATCCGAACAAACATACATTGCAAGTTATATAAAAGCTTTTTAATAATGGTATTGAATATGTCTAATTTTTTATTCAAGACAAACCAATTTAAATTCAAGTAAATTAGCATTCTAATAAAGATGTCTCAATCTGTATTTTATTTCGATATTTAATGGGTAATGCTAATTTTAATTAAAATTGTATTTTTTGTAATTAATGAGTAATAACTGGTGTTGTTTGTCATTAAATAAAACTCTTTTATGATATAATAGAAAATTATTTTCGCAAGAAACGTATTTTACCCTTTTTACAATCATTTACAAGGCTGCAGGGAAAAACATTTTATCGTAATTATTTATAGATGTTATGATGTTTCATAAAGATAATGTCTAACACAGTCGGCCTCTTTTTTTATTATTAAGGGAATCTTTTATCGATTGTTTTTAAAGTAAACCTGTCATAACAAATATTAGCAAAGTGTATATAAGTATTTTTAATTTTTAATGAGAAAAATTTATTTATAGAAAAAATACAACCAACTTCAAAAAAAATATAATTATTTCATGATTAGCCGAGGTATTTTTCTTAGAAACCTTATATTTTGCACAGTCTTTAAAGTAACGAAAACATGCCCTACCTTCAGACGCATGTTAATATTGACTTAATATATTAATGGACCTTAAAATAACATACTATAACTAATGACTATAGACTTTGACTATAGCTAACGATTTGTGTGCAATGGAGTACTGGGTTTGGTGTTAGGACTTTGGATTTATTCGATTTTTGGTTTATGGATATTATGTAAGGAGATTGGGTTTGGTACTTGAGATTGATGCGAAAATAAGGATATGGATTTTTAGATCGAGGATTTCCGTTTGAAAAAGTTGCCCTTTAAATAGCCTTGAAGGTCATTGCCAAGGTAAAAATAAATTGAATTCCTATTAAAAGCCCTAAAACTTTTTAAAAAATTATTTTATCGAAATTGCATATTTTTACAGATTCTGGGAGAGGGAGGGACTGAGTTTACAATACGTTTACATAGAATATCTGATCTAGAATCAAATTTAGAACCTTCTAGTTTTTAAATTAGTCATAAAATAATTTCTTTAGTACGTCAAGTAATTTACTAATGGCACTCATGAAAAAAGGTAAACAAATATTAATACTTTTTAAGGTCCTTCGATCACGATGCCTAGTTTATATATTTTATATTCCATGGATGAAATATAAAATTTAATTTATCGTACCGTTTACGAAAAAAACAATAAAAAAAAGATTGTTTTTTCACAAATATTTATCGTCGCCATTACGAATTATATCTAAACAATGTTCAAAGCCATGCGTAAATCATAAGCCCATACAAAACATAGCCCATAGAACATGTAGAAAATCGAGCGTTGGCTGTAATCAATATTATTAAATAAATTGAGTTGGATTTAACACTACATTAAATGCTCTAAGCTTATTGAATTTTGAACTATCCTTGAATTTATAAATTTTAAATCTTAAATATTTCAAAAAAAAATCAGTCCTTCACTATATACGAAATTCAAATTGATTTCGATAAATTTGTTTGAAAACGAAAAAGTTAAAGATTTTCAAAAATTATTTTCCTCCCCTTTCTTACAAAACGAGTTTCATAATTAGGCTCAATGATCATTCAAAGAAATTGCACCATTACCAAGAATTTAACCAGGAGTTTTGAACGAACATATTTTGTATATCCTAAAAAACAAGTTCAGTTATCTGTTCGTGAATTAAAGAGGCTTCAAGTGCAATGACAAAATGTATTCAATAGTTTTATCATCTTTATCATCAACCATTAGAGCTTTTACTAGGTCTTGGCTTACTGGTGGTCACGGTATCGCTTCCTTAACTCTCAACGATTGTCCCATGAAGGTTCTTATCGATTTTTGATCATCAAATTCTTATTAGCTCGTTATCAAATACAAATAATCGATAAAGAAAAACCAAAGCAAAATGTTGACATTCTTGAATTTTTTCTGCTCAATTTTTTGCCTTTTAAAAATTTTATTTATTAACTATGATCGTATCACTTTAAGAGAAATATGGTTTTTGTCTTCAATAAACGATGACAAAAATATAAGACACAGTGTTCGATTGGATACGGATATCCTATCTTTTAAGTTTGTATATAAAATGGTTTGTTACTGGTAGTATATACAATATATAAATATACTTCGTTAACAACCATTCAAAATAACTGAAGCGTTTCATTAAACAAAAAAAGAAAAAAATTGTAAAATTGTGTTCATTATACGTAGAAATTTATAAAACGTAGTATTATTAATACAAATATTATGTTTGAGGCCGTATTTAGATTTTTTAAGTATGATTTCTTGTACGATATGCTTGAAATTTTCAAGTGAATCCGAAAAATAGTTTTTGAGATGAATGTGGGATCATTTTTACTGACGGTCTCTCTAAGAACTTTTATTTAAACCAAGTTAAATTCAAAACAGTGAACCGCTAGTTTAACTCCTGAAAACATGACAGCAGCTCTCCAACTGATGAAAGTTATGGAGAAAAGGTAAACTGCAAAATGATCGAATCTTGTTATCAATTTTGACTGAGGTTTCACTAGCGTTTAATGTTATACAAAAATACTCGTCAATTATTTGTTTTAATTTTATTTATACCGTAGTTCACTGTGTACTGGGCGGTGGTTCACTATGTCCACCACCCAGTACACAGTAAATCATTTCGACCGATTTTAAAAAGATAAAAATATATAATTAATGTCCAATTTAATACACAAATTGTAAATTAAAGCTACAAGGTTTCCAATGAGTATATTTCTTATAGTATAGCTATACAACGTCGGAACTAACATCGATGCAAATAAAAATTTGTTCACTTTGGGCAGGTTACCCCATTCTATTGATTATATTATTGTATTTTCTCCGAGAAATAAAATAATGGTGATAGACGTACAATTATGTTTGAAAATAGACAAATTATTTGTTAATGGCACATATACATTTTGTAGGCGTGTCTTATAGAGTATACATATCTTATTTATACTGTTGGGGGCATAGGTATTTGTTACGCAACGATTTTCGTCATTTGGCTTAGTGTAAGGTCTTTAAAAGAAAGTTTCAAATTGAATGTAACGAAGTTTTAACAACTCTGCACACATTAATTTTGTAAAATAAATTTAATTACTATGAAAATCATTTAGAAATCATTTTTTCACACCTCTGATTTACACTTAGACCCAAATATACATCAAAATATCCCAATGATAAATTTTAAATAAAAATAAATGTATAATTGGTCCAGAAGTTAAAAAACACGTTGAATTTCGTTGAACAATAGTTTTAAATAAAAAAAATTTTACTCTATGTTTGTACACGAGTTTGCTAGAGATTAATGGTAAGTGGTTTTCCGAGTAAACCAAAGAGAAACAAATGAACAAAACCATAAAATATAGTATCATTTTATGCTTGATGTTAATAGGATATATATATTATTTATACTATCTGGAAAATTGCTAAATTATCTCTACAATGTGAATCCTTAATTTATATAAATAGTTTTCTGTGGACAAAATCCTTTTTTAAACTACGATAGTGAAAATGTATATAGGACTATATTTTGAAATGCATTTATTACCGAGTTTTTTTTCGAAATTTCGGAACTCTTTTTAATTTTCTCGGAAAATTTCTATAAATCTTTTAACATTTGACAAATCATAAAAAGTGATACCATAAAATTTTAAAATGTAACTGTTTTTTAAATAAGTATTTTTGTAAATTATGAAATTAATAAATTTTTTTTTATTGTTTCAGGTATGCCAGAAAATAATGGGCTATGATAATTATTTTTTGTCGACTTTCGTAATTGACAGGGTAAGGTTTTTATAACAGAAATGTGATGAAAGATCTATAATAATCTATATGATATTTATTTCGGAACTTCGATATTGGAATAGTATGATTTAATTTTCACTTTACTTTTCCATCCCCCGCATACCCACTCGGTTTTTTTTTATTGTAATAGGAAGATCATCCAATTCCAATTTCAAGAATCATTTTGTCCGACACACAAAACGAAGTGTCCTGAAAAATCTGAAAATAGCAATTTTTAGGACAAAGGACACCGTAAAATAGCTCTTCAAAATGTTCGAAGAGAATAAAGTTGATACTCTTATAATAATTAAGTATAAATTTTTTAGCTTTTCATTTCGAAAAGAACCCGCTGCATTTTGCACCAACAACCTTGCGCAACTTAACTATTTTTCATAAGCCACTTTTTTAATGTGAATTCAAATATGGAGTTTATACAAAATAATAAATGTTGCTTGAGTAATATTTTTTTTGTAGGAAAATTTGCATATTATTAGTGTATGTGCATTAGAGTGTAGACTTAAAAATAAATTTTAGTAATTTAAACAAAACTATAACTATTTTCGAAGGCTGGTATTCTGATATTTTACCGCTTCTTAATTTTTAAAATTCTGAAAATTTTGCAGCCTCTAAAATCATTCTGCCATAGACGTAAATCCATCAGTAGCAAAAATATATTATAATGCTTTCTATAAAAATACAGATATTTAGCTACTTCTGTGTGACGTCTACACATCACTGAAATCATTGTTTGCAAAAAATTCTGTATTAAACTTATATACAACTATGAGTACATATTCATTAAATATATTAATTTACTTCACTTAATAATAGTATTACAATTGAATAATGAAATAATTATAATTGTCGGTAACCTTCACAGGTATTAATTAAATATCACAATCAAATTACCCAGTCCAATCCAGTTTAGTTACAGTTGTTTAGTAAATTAATATCCTATAATATTTATACCATTGTGCTGCTGGTGCACCACCACACTAACTGACATGGAAAATATAAAAATGTTTTAACAAAAGCTAAAAATCAATTCAATAATGTTTGCCATTGTTGCATTTTCTATGTAAGTGACAGCTTGGATTTATGAGACATTGTGCATATTACATAGAAATTTTTCTTTCATCTCATACTTAGTTTTCAGACTATTCTTGTTACCCCTCTGAATATTTTACTGGATGTGAACATTGAAATCTGTTATTAGTAAATCAACTTTCAATTTGACTTTTCAAGTAATATTTTAATTAAAAAATATTTTCGTTGTAAATTTCATTTAGCAGAAAAAACTGAAATTTCGATAAAAAAAATGGCATAAATTAAAGCTACAGATAATTTTAAATTTGTGGTATAAATTGCCTAGAAGTGCTTTAGTTACTCGAGAATGTACTTAATCATACTTTCTTGGACAAATCGCATAGCCTAAAACTACGTTAAGGTCTGAAGGATCAAGTAAACAATATTGCTATATTTGGCTTTAATTTAGTTGGAGTATCATCGCAAATTTTTATCATTAGCGATTATTTAAATATATAAAATCAACTGTATGAATGTCTGATGAAAAAGATAATAAATTTTGAAACGTTGTTTATAATAATAGTGTTTTTTTTTAAGTTCTTTTTGAACTATAAATGTTTTGTCTATGGTTTCAGACCATACATGGGATTAGGCATAGAAAATTTCCAAACTTATAGCGTGATTTCCAGGTTATACAGTGATTACTCTAAGGTAAACCACGGAAACTTAAAAGCCACATTCGTAAGATATTATTTTTATATATGATGTTATTCTTATTTATATCAAAAATAAATTTACATAATGAAATTTTGAAAAAAAATACTAGCACCGTGTTAAATAGCACATTAATATGCAAATTAATATTTTCAAAAGCCTCCCCTATATCAATTAACTTATTACATCATAATATAATGGTCTTAAAAATTCTTTGTAATCTGTTAATAATTTTTGTTTTTTCATTCTTTTTTTTTCAATTTAATTCATTTTAATTAATTAGTATTTAATTATATATTATATATTTTATAATCGATACTCATTATAAAAATATAAAAATTTATAATTAATTTTTGATTTTACAACTTATTTTCCATTACACAAAAAATTATGTACGCAAGATGAACTAATTTCACTTTCATAAAACGAACATTTTACGTTTATGCAACATGTAAACAATACCTAGACTGCCGACTGAATTTTTTCTAACGTATTGTACCTATAACACACACTATATACTGTTTTCATACACACTCACTCACTTTGCTGTATACATACATAATACTAATATTTTAAATGTTTTCTTAATTTTTTGTTTAGCCTCCTGGTAGGAAAACTTTTAAAAATTACCATTTTCCAACGTTTCGTTTATGCTCAATGTTATAAAAATGTGATTTTTAATCGTAATTAAAAATGACATCGCTATCTAAACCACACTCCCCTCCCCCCACCGAAATATATACATTTTTATATAAGAAGTCAGATGACCTCTGATATAAATCTCACTTTTTATAGCGATGTGAATTCAGATTTTTTGGTAATTAGGTTCATGAATTTGTACTAAATTTATTTTACATTAAAAAGTAGAACTTGACTCAATACCGTAACTACATTGGTAAATTAAATTTAAATTGATTCAAAAATAAAGAAATTATAAGCTCTCAAATATTGTATCACTTCTAAGGACGACTATCTTTGTTTACCTAATCAAAATTTTTGAACGTTCAAATTTTGTTCATTTTATTAAATTTAAAGAAAAAGCATCTGTCCCTGGTTCGTGAAGTAAAACGCTGGAAGTAATAATAAAAATAAAAATGAAGTAATAAAAAAAAACTGTCATGCTTGATAATTTCCATTCTTTTTGTTTTTGTTTTTGTGACTTAAAAATGTGTGGATAATAATTCAAGTTTATTTAAAAATATAAAACTACTACTAAAAAAGAAACATGATCCCCCTATATTTTAAAGATTGTCTAACACATTGCCATCGTGAAAGTACTACGTTAAAAACACTTGTTGTCTATACAAATTTAATCGTTAACTTAGTAATCTTTTCTTCCATTTTTATACAATAATTTTTCATATTGAACCATTCTTCTTGTCGTTCAATGTATTTTCTAACGAATTAGAATAAATTTATTATACAAAAACATATTTAATTTACTTAATATAAATATCATTTTAATTTATAATATTAAAAAAATACGCAATAAAAATTACTTAAAAATTTCAAATATTCATTTCTCTATTTTTTGTTTGCTCTAATAATAAATATTTTCGTAAATTTATTTCCTTTGTACTTTTTTTTTTGTTAGTTTTCGATTTAATTCATGAACGTTCATCTTGAATAAATTAATTATGGTAATTCGACTAAAAAATTTGTTGTTTTTTTTGTGAAATTTAATATGCAAATTTTAATTGCTAATATTTTTTCTATAAAATATTTTATATTGTTACAATTTTCAGTAAAAAACCCATAATTTTTTTTTTTGTTTAGTGATAATCTGAATCAGGGTCATTTGGTAACATTTTTAAAATTGTGTTAGACATTGGTAACTATGTTATAGCATGAAATAATTTTTTGTATATTCAAAATGCCAAGGTCAAAATTTATGGAAAATTCATTTAATTTAACTCAATCTTTTTTGTTTAGTTTAATTTGCAATTTGTCCATAATTTGCAATCTGTTTGCGATAGAAACGATTTTGTTGAAATTGGGAAGGCACGTTCATATCACATTCTGGATATTAACTGTTCCGTGCCTCATATAATATTTAATAGTATAATAATAATATATAATTTAAAAGTTGTTTAATAATTCCAATTAAAATTGAAGCTAAGAACAGAAAAAGAGATAAGCATATCCACCAATAGAAAAACACTTGCAATTTTTCTTTCTATGAATACAGTTTTTCAGTGTTTCTTCTATATAAAAATTCCCCGTCTTATTTTCAACATTTAAACAAATTTTTCTTGTGTTCATTCAAAAATCCAAACCGATTTCTGTTTTAAATCTTACAAGTATTTCATGTCTATTTAAAATTCTTAATCGCATTTTTTCACAATTTTTAAGAGAACGAAATCTGTAGGTGCCTTTTTAAAGCCTATATTTATTTTATTTTTTTTTTTTTTTTTACTTTTTAGTTAATTTAAAAATAATGGGGAAAAAACCTCAGGTGTGAAGTTTGTATGCGATAGAAGTGAAAAATGTGAACTCAAAGATAATGATAATATACAATTTTAGGAGTAGAATAATTGTAGGGTTTATTTTGGATGATATTTATACCAAATTTAAAATTATTGTGAATTTGATTCGCATATAAATTACTTACTTATCCAGTCTCCGAGTTGGAATTTTCGATAAATATATTTATTATAATAATGAAATATTTCTATAAACAATACTCGGATACAATACACCACGGTTGTTATGATGCCTTTACAATTACATCTGTATAATACACCATACACATACTAACAGCCATTGGCCGCTTGTAGACTGTAATAAACACTATGTAATGCCTTCTGTCTCATTCTCTTGGACGTTATATCCTATAAATGTATGTGGCTGTCTCTTTTTACTCTCGTTTTTTCATTTCATCGGGTTTGAAATTACACTTTCACTTCAAATAAGTGATATTTTTATTTAAATTATTTGTAAATGTCTTAAAATAAAAATATAAGAATAAATTGTTTTTCTTTTTTTGATTATAATAATTTTTACTAATACTCCATAAATTTATAATTTTTTTAACAGTATTAAAAAACACCATCTGGTATTTAATTTTCTGAAGAAAAAAAAAACAATTAATTAAATTTTGTACACAAAATAAAATTTATTAATTACATATTGAACAAATTACAACTAAAATGATTTTGACCTAATACCTTATTAAAAATTAAATTTTTGTATTCTTAATTTAAAGACTATAATTTAATATTATTATTGTATACTTACTTAATAAGTATATTATTCTGTATGATTGTATTTTAAATATTTATGGATACAAAATTGACTTGATAATAACTTTCTCAATAATAAACTAGTTACAAATTAAAACCATATGGTACCAAACATCGAACAACCATGGAACATAAATATACAATATAGTGGAAGAAAATTAGAGAAATTATTACGGTCTACTAAGATTTTAATGAAGTTTTTTTATTAATATGTTGGTAATTAAAAATACTCCAAACTTTATAGTTTTAAAACTACGATCTAATCGAGGGGTTGGGTGCCATCCCTTTTAACAGATGAAAATTTCAACATAAAAAATTTGGAAAATTGTTGACCCTAAAGGCCATCCCTGCAACTTCATCCCCGCTAATTTCATACCTAAGCACTTAAAATTTAACATATTACAATGTTTTTGAGCTTAAAATTTGGTTTTTGAGCTTTGATGTTAAAAAACACTTGTTAACGATATTTCTCAAACCAATCAACCGATTTTTACGTTCTTGGCGGCGATCGACGCGGTTTTTAGAGCTTTAATAATTATTCTATTTCATCAAAAATGTACGAAAAGAAATGTCGAAGTTTTGTAAAAAAAACACTTTTATATGAAATTTTTCGTTTACGATATCTCTCGAACGAATATTAACCGGATTGTTGGTGATCGACGTGGTTAATCAAGCTTAAGATCTGATAAGTTTTTGGAGTTGATCGATACAGCCATTTTAAAGTTATTCCAAAAAAACCTACGAAAAGTAGGTTTTTTTGGAATAACTTTTAAACGGCTTTCGTAGTTTTTTTGAGATTTCTTGGAATCTACTGATCCGAATCGGTTCAAATTTTTAGTTTCAAAATTTCAAGGAAAAATAAGTTTCGTGATTCTTTTTGAAACGCCGCTTGTTTGGTTCAAATCGGTCAAGCAAGTTATAGTTATAAGCGGGTCACGTACATACACACACACATACATACAGACAGGGTGATACCCTCACAGAAACCGTCAAAATAGTTTTCTAGGACCTTAAAACGTCAAGATCTGATCAAAATCTTTCACTTAAACGCAAAAAGTTTAGCAACAAAAATGAAGCTTATGGAAAAACAAGGAGGAATTTTTTTATTTCCTGTTTTATCGATTCCTGTGGTTACTTTTTAGGATGAAATGTTCATCCCGTTGAAAAGATGGCATCTGTCCCCTCGATTAGAGCATCTGTTTTTAAACAATAAACATTAAAGCATCTTCAATTACCTACATTAAACAAATAAAAATTTTCGTCAAATAACGCACTTTTCTTGTCTAATTTTCTTCCATTAATATGCATACAAGAAAACAAAACAAAACACCTTATAAACTTAACTTTGTGTGTTTGTTATGTTACTCTTTGTGTGAGCTAAACTATAAAGTTGTATACTGACTATGTAACAAACACATCAATTTTATATTATGTAATAATAATAATAAAACATTTTGTATGTATTTTATATTAAAATAATATTTAATTATTATTATAATAATCTTTGTAATAAGTGAAATTTAATTTTAAGTTTTACATATTTATTTTAAATAGCTTAAATAAATAATTCATATGCAGTTATTATACTCGACATAAATATAATATGTCAGAGAATATTAATTTTAATCTCAAGTTTGTAACGCTAGAAAATATTGATCTCACAAACAAAATATGAGAATTATAAAAGAGAACTCTAGTATTTTTCGAATAAATTTCGATTTTTTCCGTCAATTACACAAATGAAAATATTTTGTCTTTTATAAATACGTATTTCGACTACAAAGTAGTCATCATCGTTAATCTAATTCATACTCAGCATAACTACTTTGTAGTCGAAATACGTATTTATAAAATTCAAAATATTTTGATCTAGGAAATTGCGGCAAAAAATCTTAATTTATAAATTTATTTCCGCACATCTGTCCGTCCGTCCGTCTGTGCATCATCACGATAACTGAGTACAAACGAAAAGAGATAGCAAGAATGATGGAAATACAAAGGATAAAAAAAATATTTTAATAAAAAAAAATGTTTATTTTTTGAAAAGAAACAGCTTTTGTTTGAAACATTTTTTCGTAAAATTTCCGCTCAAATTTAGCTACTAAACATATATAATTACAATACATAATGTTACTATATATGTATTTATAACTGTATAGACTGGAGAGTATTTAGAGTACTCAACCATGTGTCGAGTATCCAAAGCATTAACTCTATTAGTTGTTATCGTAACTTATATATATATATATATATATATATATATATATATATATATATATATATATATATATATATATATATATATATATATATATATATATATATATATATATATATATATATATATATATATATATATATATAAATTTGATATCACTATAAAGATAATTTTTTTTTTCGTTATGGGAATAAAAAGAGAGATTAATATTAAATTATAAAAATCGAATCAAAAATCGATTATAAACCAGATTAAATTATCACGCCCTATTTTTTTAATGAGTTTTATTCAAATTGAATTAAGTACAAAAATTATCGCAAAAACTATTATAACATTTTACTCTTTATACAAATTAATAGCTATAAGTACACCAAATTTTCACAAAATAAATATAATAAATTTATCTTTTTTGAAGAATTTATTTTTGTTTAAAAAATTCTAAATTTATATTAACAGTTAATAAAAGTTTCGCATACTGTTCAGACAGGTACATCTATCTAAATCTTATAAACAAATCAACTTATAAAGTCATTTGCAGTAAATTTTTGTGTTGTTAAGAAGTAATTTAACATTGTAAAAAATTACACCAGTTGTTTAATCTTCATATACAAGTATACAATAAAATAATTTGTAAAAAAAACCTGAAAACATATTTTATTTCTTTTTGATTTTTAAATGGCTTTTTTTTAGTTTAGAAAGAGATTTTCTTGTGTTTCGATCACTCTTGATCTTGATCACCTTTGTTACAAACAATCATCAAACTATCTGGCAGTCGTTTTGGGATCTAAAAATGGTAGCATATTTGATACTTACTAGAAATAATGTCTTATTCTGGATATCTAATTTCTAAGAATCCAGCACCTTAACATGCCATTTCAGTACCTGAAATATATTAAGAAAACCAATTTTGCTATTTTATATGCATACTGGTCGCTTAAATTTTATTTGCCTTAAAATTTTCTCTTCCGTAACCGTTTAAAACAAGTATGTGTGAATATAATGAGATCAACCAATAACCTTTTTGATAATGATTGTATTCATTTTAAAAAGATTTTTCCGAAAATATTCGAATAATATAGTTGGAACAATATTATGTTGTACCTTCAACGCAGAATTCTTGTCATTCTATATATTTATTATTGCAACTATCGAATATTTGTAAATTTTTACGAAAAATAGCCTAGGATTAGAGGCTATTTGACAAAACTAAAAATGTACTATAAAATGTGGCTGTCCAATGAGATAATAGCCTGAAAAACATTAACTCACTTTATTTAAATTATTAATGTAAGCGTTTTTGTTTTGTAAATTACACGAAATCAAATGTAATAATTTTTGAAATTTTATCTGATATGGATACGCGCTGTGATTTGTGACAATTCTGGTGACATCACCAGCTAGTAAACTATAAAATATATTACATACATATGTTATATTAAACAACGATGCTATGACAGATGCTATATATTGTATTTCTGTATTACTAGCGTGCTACGTCACACGTACCACATGACAAATGTCATTACAGAAACATCGTCTTTAGTGCTGTTTTGAAAATTTCAATTTTAACATTGATTTACATTGGTAATAGTGTAGATTTTCTGGAAATATCAATGTAATATGCTTCTTATGTAAAAAAGAATTATTTAAAATGATTTACAAAAACTAGTCAAATAGCTTACTATGACGATTTACTTATAAAACTATCATTTATATATAATTTCACAGCATATTATTATTTTGTTCGTCTAATTTCGAGGGGATAAAATTTTATCCGGATGATTTTATTCATTCATTTCACGAGTACCTCTATATAGGTACTCGTGAAATAAATTCAATTTGAACTTTACCATTTAATAAATATTTAAACTAAAAGGAAAAAAGAAATAAATTACAAACATTCCAAATAGTTTTTTTTCTATTTCAACCACAATTACGTACCCCAAATACATTAAAACTATCAAAATAAAATCCAATAAATTATTCACATTGATATGGGTAATCGATTGAAACAGATTGTATTTTATTAATGAAATAATTTATAATATGCAGAAAGTACATAGTGTTTAGATATATTGAGCTATATGTATTATACATACAGATTAATTAGTTAATTTAAGCCCCGACTACAGTATATAGTAAACCACGGGGTGTGTTCGATAGTTTTTATTAGCAAAATATTCTTGGCCTGACGAAGAATTAGAAGAATCCTATTGATAATGAAGATTTGACAATGATAAATAAATTCTTTTAAATTTATATTTTTATTCTTTTTGTTTTTTTAATTATTCTAAAAATTTTTCCTATATAAGCCAAGTAGTCAAGCATCATCTGGCAGGTGTAAAGTGCCACTAAAACCATCTGTCTTTTTGAAAATATAGTTTTTATTTATAGTTATTATTCTATCCAAACCTCAACTCCTTTTTTGATATAAACAAAATTCAATTTTAAAACCATCTGGCGAAGTTTTAGACTCGATGAAATGATTTGGCTTATTGATATTCTATTTTATTTAATGCCAAATTAAATAACAAAATACATCTTAAACATTTTTTCATGCATTTCACGCAAAAAATTCCAACTTCAGTCCGGTCTGCGATTTTGTGTTTACTTTTTGTGCTAAAGTTAATTTATACAAATTTTCATACTTCAAATACCTACTAAAAATTTTAATAAGCACTTAAGCTATTATAATCTGAAATGTCTAAGTATAATATAGTTGTAGGTTCTAAAAATCTTTCATTTCTTGGGTTTCTTAAATTTTGTAATTTTTACTTGTTTTATATTACTAGCCACATTCTTCCTACCAACCCAATTGAGATTCTTGCAGACTCTTTGTTATTTGATCTTGTATATTAAGACTTATTTAGTTTTAATGGGATATATAAATTTCCCAGGCCGTTTATTAATATTCTTTAGTTGAATCATTAGTCCACTAATTACGAATTTCCTGCGTGATCACTTTAAGGCTTGTATTATCGATTCTATTTTTTTGTTAATACATATTATATTAAAAAAATGTACTGCTCCGTATTTCATACTATAAATAATAGTGAACTATTATTCTTACAAATGAATATAATAAACTTCCAACAATCAATCAAATTGAAGAATACAAATGTTCACATGAAACTTTTGTTTAAAAACAGTAGACTAACGAAAACGATTCAACTATATAAGAATATTATTGAAAAAGAACTATATCATAGATGACAGCCATTATAGTACTTTTAATATTTTACAACTTCTCAGTATAATAAATTGCCAAAGTGATTGAACTATATCATGGATAAAAATATGGTGCACTCGTTTCAAACAAATTGAATTCGTATAAAGTATCTATGTATAGATTTTTTTGTGTCACTATCAAGTATAAAACATATTCACTTGTTTAGGTTTTTTGTTGCCGACAAGCACAGAAGAAAGCAAGCATATATCGAAAGTTTTGCGCTACTATAAATATTATACAATGAAATATACTTGAGACGTTATTGGTAACGTCGAATTATAGTTATATGTTTTGTCGACGGCATCTTTAAATTCGAAATAAAATCAATACAAATCAAGTTTTGTTAATATGGCCTTAAAATTACCAGACCAACAACTATCCGATTTGTGTATTTATTATAAACCGATGTTAAGAATTAAGTCAGAGTAATGTTATAAGTATTTAAAAAGCCCAATCTCGACCCCCATGTCCTGATTTTAGTTTTTCGTCAATGCCCTTTAAATGAGTTGTCCGCGTTGTACAATGTAGACATGACATAGTTTTTGGGTCATTGTAAAAGCTGTGAAGAGCAAGAAATAATGGCTCATTTCGTCTGCCACTGTTCTTACACATTTGAGTGAAACATAATTTGTAGTGGACTATGAGTCAAATATCTGTTCTTAAACAATTTCAAATGGTTCAAGAAGCAAAAGCTTGTTTTATGTCTTTTGTCAGCTATTATATTGGGCCTTATCCCAGTCTGGAAGTCGAAGTAATCAGACGTAAGCTTCCACATCTATTAATTTTTTTTTATCCATTTAGAACTAGTGTCTTCCTCACTTTTCAATAGAACTGTATAATATTCTGTGCTATCACTTTTTCCGGTGTTTCTTACCACTTCCTTCCTTCTTTATCTGTCCTCTCTAAGTTCGGTTTTGAATAATACATAAATGACCTCTTTTTAAGGCCAAATTACAAATATTTTTAATATTTATCATAATTTTATAAATGTTAACATTTAATTAAAAGAACAATTTTTTGTGGCTACCGCTGTGAAAGTTACCCATTTAGACGCCCACTATACCATATCTATAAAAATTCATTACTTACCACCTAAAATTTTCTATATCGAGGTTAAAACAAATCAACTTCGAAACAGAAAGCGGTATATATATTGTGTTTGGTGATATATGCAATACTGTAACGATATAATCTTGCACTATTATCAGACAGATAGACGGACTGACTGACGGATCAACGGATAGACTGATCACCATCAAGTTAATGCAGCAGTAGTATCAACGTTTGTATATGCAATTCATTCAAAAATATTGTATTTTATGCCATAAAAGTTTTATAGTAACGATGAGTAAATATGCTTCTCGTAACGACGCGACATTATAACTTTAAAAATTGTAAAAATAATTATAAAACCTAGCACGTGGCTATTGCGAAATTCTCTTACAGCTTCGAAGAGTGAATATGTTTTAGTAAGTACTTGTATCTGAATATTACAGCTTGCCGAATTGAAATTTGCAAAACATTTTCAAAAAAATAGTACCGACTTCAAAAAGCGGGAACTTAAAAATTAAAAATAATTTTAAAGGTTTAACGACTTTGAAAAGTATTTGGCACTAGGGAAATTATTTATAGAAGTTTTCAGTTTCAAACAATTTTTTTATTTTTTAGGCCCTTTTTTCTGAAGTCGATAATTTTTTTTGAATAATTTTTATTTTGTAGTGTTGAATGTTGTATTAACCAAGAAAACTTTGCATTTGGGTGATATTCAAATATCAAAAATTTGTTTTTCACCCCCTCCCTACATCCTAAGCCTGTAATTTTCAAATTTGAATGGTACCAATTTCGAAGTGTATCCTATCTAATAAAACTTAAGGGTCTGCTTCAAAAACTCTACCTTTTTTCGTCGTTTAAATTATTATAATAAAAGTTTTGTTAATCAGATTATATTCAGTATATTATTAAAAAATTGATTATTTTATATCAAGGTTTTCTCAATGTTCAAAGTCGAAAGTGCTATTATCAAGGAAATTTATCGGTGGGAAAGTTTTTATTGGTTTTGAAAATTCACAATAGACAAAAGCTCGTTAAAAATCTTGGAATTATATTCAACAAATAGGGGCACGGCAAAAAATGATTATTTTGTTTTTCTCAAGGCTAAATTTATTTTATACGCTTTGTGTTTGTAAATCCATTGTTATCATATATGTATATAAAATGTTGGTAATTAATTGATCAATATTTAAGCGAATTTCCAGCTTAGTAAAATGGAGCTATTCTTTTTGTACCGTATAAAATTTCTATATCAGTACAAAATCTATTTTTCGTGCACATGGAAATTGGAAAATCACTATCATAATGATATTTGATATCAAATCCGCTCTTAAGTTCGTTTACGCCAACATTCTTTCGTCAGTCGGAGTAGCGAGGCAATTGAAGAAGTGACTTTTTTTAATTATTCTTAAGAGAACATTTGTTTAGTTTGTGCAGCTTCTGCGTAACAAATAGTTATTGATAAATAATAGCTCAATTTATATAATAAATATTATATATATATTAAAACTAATTCTTGTAACAATAATTAAACTTTTAATGTTAATTGAATTATCTATTTTATCATCATTCTGAAAGAATTCGATAAGACGCAGAAGAAAAGTAGTTTTATAAGAAAATAAAAATGATTGGGGAAAAAACTAGTGCTTCGAACATTTCACCTTACACCTTCTTTCTGGAAAGCTTTTTATCAATGTCGGTAGAAATTAATTATTTAAGGATTTTTGTAACCGAAGTTTTTAAACTATCTACTTTGAAAATTATTTCATAGAATAAATTTATCTTGTTTATTGGGATTAAAAAAATATAGGTAATTTGAATTATTTCAATTACACTGTACAAACTTTTCATTTTTTAACTTTGCTTCGAAGAAGAGAAACTGAATGAAATTCAACTCATTATTGAAAAAACATTATTGAAAAAACAACCAATAAATGTCGATGTTTTATTTTATAGCTATCGTATATGTATAGTTACATAAGTTATTTTTATGGTAACAACCAGTCTGTTCATAAAAAATTGAAATTAACTAAGTTTCTATTGATTTCGTGCTCAAATTTCGGCAACAAAAACGACGTTGAATCTTCCATACTTAAAATATATAATAACGTAAAAAACTATAGTTTTATTTTATGATTCAATCTGTTTTTAAATCAACGTTTTTCTTAAATAGCCTGTGTAAAGAACTTAACCTACCAAATTATTCCTGTGTAAATAACTTATCACACCATAAATATCGTGTATTTTGCAATTGGTTATGAAAAATTTATTTTGTTGCATAGTCAAGATACATACAGCTGAAAATCATTACGTCAGACAACCCGAGTAAGGGTTCATTCACAAAGTTCAGAAATCTCATTGTAACATTTAAATGGCAATATTTATAATAATCATCGTATATAATATATTCTATTAGCCCCAAAAAAATAAATTTTAACTATAACTTAGGTATATACTACGATGTCTACAATCATTTAAACTTTATGTGTATAACATAGAACAAAGTTTTCTTCTTATCTCTTTTATGTGAAGGGAACTACGATAGAAATTTTTCTCATTAGAACAATCGTCATCATAACAGCAGTTTCTTTGGTTGTAATGAAAATTGTGTGAAATAAACATCACTCTAATGTCTCCGCTAAGCTAGCAGAGCAAACTATTAAAAATTAAATTTAAATCTGCTCAAAAATCGGTGCTTTTTAGGTGTTGCAAAATTAAAATAGGTGCTTATTTTTAATTTAGAAAATTGAGTCATTATGATGCACTGCTTCCGTGATATCACTTTGGCAGAGCAATTAGTTTAATAATATAATCTAAGTACTTGAATAAGATTATTCAAGTACTTAGTCAATTATAATCATAATAATAGTCAATTTTAATCATAATTACCAATCAATAATCACTAACTCACTGCTAAAAGGAGTGTCAAGCTAGCAGTGACATTTTGAAATAACAGTAAAAAGTATTAAAATATGCTTAAAGTGGCGTGCTTTTTAGATGCTGCAAAATAAATTTAGTGCTTAAATTTGTTAAATTTGAGTCATTATGCACTGCTACCGTAATGTCACACTGACACGGCCTTTCTGAAATAAAAACAATAAAAATATATTATAAATACTATAATTAGGTGCTTTTATGGTGTGCCCTTAATAAATCAAATTGAACAACTTACCAAAAAAATCCGTGCGGCATGAAGTACTGCTGAAAAAATGTGTCAAACCATATGGCATAGATATTTTTGTTAATTTTGAAATGGATTTATTGAATGCACATCATTAAAGCACCTAAAAAGCCCCGTATTCAAGTACTTATATTATAAAATTTATTACGTGATATCAGAGCAGTAGTGCATCATAATGAGTTAATTTTCTAAATTGAAAATTTAAGCACCTCATTTAATTTTTCTGCACCTAAAAATCACCTTTTGAGTATATTTGAATTTAATTTTGAATATTTTGCTCTGCTAACTTGATGAAGATCACTCAAATAAAATTGTGTATGTTTTAGAAAGAGACAACTAACTATCGTTGTTGAGTCTCGCCAGTAATATATAAACTAAAATGATGATGGAATATATAGAAAACTAGACGAGACAGACGTCCAATTTCTACATGAATATAATTTTCTCTATATGTGGATAGATTCATAAACCATGTGTGCAAAAATATAAAATCATATATTTTTCATTGAATAATTACAGTTTTGCAAAATGTAACGCAAAATTCGTTGAGAATACTAGGTTTGTAATTCAGTGATGGCCTCACATCTGTGGGGAGTCACAAAAAAAGTATTTTCAATTATCTGAAGTCTTTTTCGATTTGCTAAAAAATCGACTGGCAGCATCTTGGAAGGTAGTCGATTCCACGCGTGATACTTAGATAATCCCCGAATCGTCAATTCTTTGTACTTTATTCAATCATTTGACACAAAACAGGAATACTTGAATGCGCCAAACTTTTGTCTGCGTAATGAAGTTATATTTTTACATTTTTATCATAGTGTTGTCTTATATGTTATATTTAAGAAGAACATTCTCAAGCATTGTAATCGTTGGGGAGACGAAAATAGCGTCATATATCCTTTCGACTTAAGTTTTTAAAATCTAATTTACTGCACTCTTTCTACGCCACAAAAAATCTTGCTCAATGAATTTTCGAAAATAATTTAAAATTATTTTGCCAAATATCTACATAACAGAAAAAAGACCCTTTAAAGAATTCATAATTCCGACTTCTTGCAAAGTCAGAGAATAGATAACTTAAAGAGTTCTTAATTATGATGACTTCTTAAAAAAAAAAAGTAATCACACCATAATAATTGAGACATTTTTTTGAAGTCTTTCTAAATTTTAATGATTGCTGGGTGTGTATTAGTAACACCTAATTTTGTCAGCTAATCGTTAATATTCAATAACTAACTACAGTTTCTTTATAGTGCTAATTAGTATCGCATTTAATATGTTTTTAATAAATCGAGTATATAACTCTTTTTTTAACACATTCTGTTACAAATAAAATTCTATGTAATTTTTAGAGTCTAGTATAGGTGGTACAAACCATACAAGAGTAGTTGTAGCTCCACTCTTCTAACTCCATCTATATAACAACACTCACAATTGTACATGTCTGCTTTAACAATCCTGATACATAAATAAAATACATACATTATATAATACATTAAATATACACATAAAATTGTATGTACAATGTATGTAGATGTACTGTGTAACAAAATATAATTTTTTTTTTACTGTACATCGAACCATTTATCATTTATTCAAATTACTCTATTTAAATATAGAAATAATGTACTATTTGAATGTAATTTTATTATATCAGATAGATATATACTTTTTAATGTTGCATATTATTATTACTAAGTCTGTTTTATCTTTGTATTGTATCATCATCATAGCAAAGTATTCAAAATTGAATTTAAATATGATCAAAATGAAATGTTGCAAAATTAAATTAGGTGATCAAATTTGTAATTAAGAAAATTGAGACTTTATGATATAGTGCGCCGTGATATCACGCTGGTAGGGTAATGTGAAAGAATAACATTTATAATATAATGTAAGTGTCCGAATTTGATGCTTTTTACGTGTATTTTATGGTGTGCATTCACTAACTGATTCACTAACATGAATCACTGCTAAAATGAAATGTCAAGTTAGCAGTGAAATCTTCAAATAACAGAAAAAAACTATTTAAAGCTGAATTTAAATATGCTCAAAATTAGGTGCTTTAAAGGTGTTGCAAAGTTAAATAAGGTGCTAAAATTTTTAATTTAGAAAATTGAGTCATTATGACTCACTGTTACTATGATATCACCCTGACAGAGCAATGTTAAAGAAATCACTTTTATAATATAATGTAAATACCAGAATTAGGTGCGTTTTAGGTCCTTTTCTGGTGTACCTTCAATTAATTGTGCAACATAAATCACTGAGGAAAAGTTTCAAGATTTTTTTGGTTATTTTGATTCAATGGATTTATTAAAGGCATAAAAGCACCTATTTTAGTACTTACAGTATGTTATTATAGATTTTATTTCAGAATTTTTCTGTGATATCACAACAGCAGTGCATCTTAATGACTCAATTTTTTTCATTACAAATTTGAGCACATAATTTAATTTTGCAGCAATTTTGAATACTTGAATACTCTACTAACTTGATTAGTAGGTATCATTCATTACTAAATACAAGATTAAATTAAAAAACCAATTTAAACATCTATTTTTGAATAATTGTTTTAACTTGAATAAAAAATGAATGTAATAAGATATATACAAAGTTGTCTGTTCAAAAACATTTTTACAGCTTCATATTTGCGAGCTAGCAATCAAAATTTCTACTACTTCGAGTAATCAAAAATTCAGATTTGAAACTTTAGAAAGAAGTATCGTTAAAATATTTTAATTTGAGGAGAAAAAAATTATTCATTGCACCTCAAAATTTATGCGGATAATCTAGACATTTTCCAAATGCCAACATGTTTCTTATTAATTTTAGGACTTCATGCTCTCTGTTGCAATCATATTTTTGTTCGTGCAGTTGACTTGTTTTCTACATCTTTAAAAAGACTTTTGTTTTACTTAGGATTACTTTAAATTAATAAAACTAGAATTTTGGAAGAGTTCTCGAAATTTTATTAATAATTTCATTTCCGTACTAAGCAAATTTTTGTAAATGTTAGTTTATTTTATACTTTTTTTTCTGTTTCAGTGATGAGCAATTTTCATCTTGGAAGCATCAACAAGCAACTGAAGAAAGTCCATATTCATCACCAACTTCACGAATACCAACACCAGACAGTGCACATACAGCACCAGTAACGGTTAGTACACATTTTTCAAAATTTATATTCGATTTAGTGTATGAACGATAGATAACTTCATACGATTCTCGTTATTATATTTTTGGACGATTTTAACGATCCCACAAACTTTTCTAACATTAAGTGATTTTACCACTTATCAAGCAAATTTCGCATCACTTAACAGAAACTTTCATTAATATAGTTTGACACAATTAATTACCCAAAATTATAAAATGTCTGTTTTTTAATATACAATTTTTCTATTAGTAAGTACTTAAGTAATGAAAATCTTTATTTTACTTGATGTATATATATTATTGTAAGAGATAATAATGGATAATTAACTTATTCCATTTGGTTTGACACGTTTAAAAAAAAAAAATTGAAAATCAAAACACATAAAATCGTTTTTAAACGAGTACGTTTTTATATTATTAATTGACACAATAAAAATTGGAATATATTTTCTATTTTTATTATGTTGATTATATAGATATATATATTTTTTTTATTGAATATATAATAGCAAAATATTACATCCATTAATAAAATTGATCGATTTTGATTTTTAAAGTGTTTTTTTTATCAAATAAATATCGAATTTATGTTATGATTGTTATTGAAAAGATTCAAACATATTGAATGAAGAATTCATTTTTCATTTATTTTTATAAAGTTACCATAAGTCCAAAATTTCTTGAGAAATTTTTGTACAATCCGACTGTCCGCATGTCGTCATGATAACTTAAAAATAAAAAGAAATAGCGAGCTGAAATTTTTGTGACATATTCTAAACGTAAATTTAAGTTCGTGAATGGTCAAAATCGGTCCATTGGGTCTAATGGATTCTTGTTGACTCAAGTTTTAAACTAAAAAGATAGAAGAAGTTCAAAAACAAAAAATGTTTATTTATTTTAAACAAACAACTTTTGTTTGAATCATTTTGCGTGAAATGTTTGAGTTCTCCACAATTTTAGCTCAATTTTGGCTAATGAACACATATAGGTAATAACAATATATTATGTATAAAATTTTGGCTAACGAACACATATAGGTAATAACAATATATTATGTATATTATGTATATAAAACTGTATAAACTGAATATTTATAGTATTTTATGAATGCTAATCGAAAATAGTCCATACAATGATATTGAATAATATGTCGAGTATCTAAGTAATTTACTTTGTTAGTTGTTATCGTCACTTGTTTTTATTTGATTTGTTAAACAATATTTAAAACAGCAAACAAAATTTCACAAAATTCAAGTTTGTTTGTGCTTTTTGGAATTTTTTTAAGGGAATTGTCATTCAATAAATTTTAGGTTCAAATCCAAAATTTAAATTTTCGGTTTAAGAAAAAAAATTCTTAAAAATTCTTAAGTATATTAGAGTATTAAGCATGTAATTATTTGTAATAATGCAGAAACCCGAATGGTTATAGTAAAATGGAATCTTTATTATTTCTGAAACTGTCTGTACATATTTAAATATAATAATATAAAAATTTTTCTGATAATTTTTTTCCATATCTTTTGTGGTAATAAAAAAATTTATTCCATTCAACTTTTAATATTTGTAATTTAATATCAATGCTAATAAATAACATTGCTTTTGTAATTTTCTATCATTCAACTTCCATTAATTTTATTGGAAATAATTTTGCATAAATTAACTAACTCCAGAAAGTCATTATCGGTACAATTGACGAGTCAATCAAACTTTTATTATAACAAGTGTTGAAAATAACTATTTATTAGAAGAATACTAAAGTATTTATTAAGTCTTATAATAGGTATATTGATATCTTTCGTAAGTTATGAAAAAAACATTTATTCGCCATCTACTTATAATATCTAATAGTTTTTAAAAATCAACATTAAAGTTTGTGAGTGACCTTTCGTTAAAATAGACAACATAAAAATTTATGAAAAATTGACTATTCACGACTTGTTCTCTCCTCTTTCATACAATTTAGATTTAATAGCTCAAATGCAAGGTTGGGTCCCTGAGTGTTCTTATTCCAAAACTTTCTAAGTTCATTAGAATAGGAGCTTACTTTTGGAGAAAATCTCAAGACTTAAAAGTCCGCGCCTTACTTTCCTCCATCTCATCCAATTTGAGTGTTAATTAACTCAAATGAAAGGCATTGAGTGTCTTGAGTGTTCTTAAATCAAAACGAACTTTCTATGTTTATAGAACTAGAGATATGTGGATACAAATTATCACAATACTTGGAGAAACGACCCATAAGAAAGGCATGTTATATAATTTGGCCTTAAAACACTCCGTGATTCAATACCTATCATTTGAATTAAACACTGAAATTGGATGAGTCTACTAGAGAGGTCCACTAGAATGTATGAAAAACAATTGAATACTTCAAGTAGATGAAGAAATCATGACTTGTAAACTATATTAAACCTGAAATTAGGAATATACTGTCTGAATTTAAAAACTCTTTCCTTCATATGTTTCTCACTATTAAATTTAACACTTGACACTTTACTAACATGCTACGATGCTTTACTCGATTAATTTATATATGAAACTATCAATTACTGACTCCAATGCTTTCTTTCGAAACTGGTAACAACTAGACTCATACTTGTAGTAGACTCCTTGGAAGGAGTGGAAAATAATGGAAGTCGTATATATGATGATATACTTATTATAATTTATCGTTTTCCATCAAATAAATTCTTTTAAACTAATAAATAATAAAAAGCTCAATTTAATAAATTCTTTTTAAACTAATACATAATAAAAAAAAGCTCAATTTATTATTGTTACAAGAAATATACTTCACTAACTTAATTTTGTTAAATAGAATTGTGTCACAAAATGAACTCGGAAAATTTAGTTTTTTATTAAATTACGTTAAATCAAACGTTTAAATTTAAATGAAAATGAATGCTTTTTTTATTTGCGAATATAAATGTGCATACTATAGAAAATTACCTACCATCATTTTCAACGACATACACATAACTGACTAAATATAATTTCGATCAAGTGTGTAACATATACACTTCAATGCTTTCTTCAAGTTCTGTAGTAAAAAATTATTCTTTCTCATTTTTTCAACATTATAAAAGATTTTCAAAAAAAGAACCTTCTTCAAAAATGAACTAAAAAGTTCAAAATCATTTGAAATTAAAAACAATTCTATTAATAATTTCCTTGTGACCAATTACCTTTGTTAGTCCACACCAACCAATCAGTTTTTTAGCTACAGATAAGATTGTCACCGACTTCGAAATATAATTGGCGACAAGGAACTATATACTGAAGGTTTTAGTTCATATATATCATGATTTTTGCATATAAAATTTGAGTTACAAAAAATACTTAATACCACGTGAATAGGGTGAATTTTAACATAAGAAAAGTTCAAAAATCGTTTGTCTGAATGAGCTAGCTTAACAGGCAGTTTGACGGATCAGTAGACCGAAGGGCGCTCACAAATTTGAAATTACTATGGAGGTTTTTGGACGTCAATTTAAATAAAAATTTATCATATCGGAGCAAAAAATATATTTTTTGACAAATAAGGAACACAATACTTCCGTCATAATATTATATTAACATCCGGTCTATCTATACTCAATTTAAGCTCCAGTTTTTTATTTTTTTATTTTTATACCTAGTGTCAATTATCAGTTCTTAAAAGAACTCTAAATCAATCAAATAAGTAATATGCGGGTTTGAACGGTAATCTACCCACTGGTAGTCACCTTAGGGATATAATAATAAAAGCACATGGTTATGAACTTAATCTATAACTAGAGGTTATTAATCTATAATTAAGAACTGTTTAAATAAATCTAAATTTTTAATCTAGAATATTTTGTCTGTTTAGTCTGTTTACACCATCACTATTGTTTTAAAGATTTATCACCTTCATGTTTGTACACACTATGGGCACTCCTGTGGATATCATTATGCACATATCGCCGGGATTCACTTATTGTTCTTAGCACTTTTGATTGAAATCTTTGGAGAATTTCTACATTACTATTACTTGTAGTTGAATACCATAAGTCCATACTGGATTAAGAACTGTTTTATAGACTAACATAAATATTGTCTAATGGTAAATTAGAACCTTGTCCCAAAAACCAGTACAATTTAGAAGGTGAATACTGTTAAGTCACTCCAATTTAACCGGCAACAAGTGATTACGGAATGATTAGGCAGACACCGGAATAGAAAAATTAAGTCCAATAAAAGCTACGGAGTGTTCATAATCATGTTTGACCACTTAATTTTTATTAAAAATTGTGTACGTGCTTTTTTATTAATAAATCCTGGTCTAGAATAAAATAACCCAATTTTTTTCCTGTTAAATAAAAAATATAAAAAGAATGATGCGTTCGTCCCATAGCCCTCAAGCAAAACAAAGCATTATTTCAATAGTACCCTTAGTAGAAATACACATTTTTTTCGTATTATTATGAAATATTGTTATTAAATCTACATGTAATATGTGAGAGATTGTATGACTTTCAGGGGTAAATCACAGAGGTTTAACAAACGTCATTCATCAGGTTTTTATTTTAAGCCGTTGTTAAATTAAAGGTGTGAGGGAAATATAGTTAACTGGAAAACATTTTTTTTTTAGTAGGATTGCCATACTCATCATGCCTGCAGTGATGTTTTTCTAAGAGTCAAATTTTCTTCTATTTTCAAAGTAACTTACTAATTTTTTCAAATTTAAAAATAAAATATTTCGTATAAATAACACTTTATACTTCAGTGATGTTAATTAATAGTGATTATGAAAAAAAAAACAGCAAAAACAATGCAGCAATATATGACATTTTTGGAAACTTAAAATATGCAAATATGACTACTTAGTTATTAATAAACGGATTTTTCATCATATATCACTTATAAATATCTCTCCAAATCTTTAATTCTCGAGAACAACAGGGAAAAATTTGTTAAAAAAAAAAACACTTTGCCTTTTCTTAATTAACCAAGAACAAAAACCAAAAAAGTTTCTCACTTCCTTCAAAAATATCCACTCGAAGGGTTTTTCGGAACTTCATCTTAGATATTATTTATATTTTAGAGTAAAAAATTTATAATGTAGGTGAAGCTTGGCACCTCACGATTACGTTCGGGAAACTATTTGAAGTATTTCTCAAATTCAATCGTAAAAAAAAATGATTCAGAAAAATATTATGATGCATAGATCTGTTTTTTGCACTTAACTTTTCTATATGCGCTAAAATTTATTGTAACAAAGTATCAAAAACAATCTTCGTTAAAACTTATTATCAAAGTATAGTTTTATAATAATCTAAAAAAATTTTAACTACAAAGCATAAATAACTTTTCAGTTTATAAAATTCTGGCTAGTAGTTACTTACTGACTTATCCGGACTATTTGCGAGCTTAATGTCGTCCTCGTAAAATTTTAAATTGGCAAACCTAGATAGTAGATGTTTAATTTGAATTTATTTTTAATGGAAATACTTTTTATTTAAATATTTTAATTAGTGAGGATATCCAGAAAGTTCACGAAGGTCAAGGGTAAAAATATGATCTATTATTCATTTTTTTTGGGGTTGTGTTTTGATAAAAATTATTATTTAATACTTTTTTTCAACAAAAATTAGATTAATTCGTTCATTTGCTTTGCTTAATGACAAATTTTTGAAACATCTCTTCCAACTTCTGCATAAGTACTACCAGTATCGAAATAATTCTTTACTGCGTTTACCAAAATTATAGTCAATTAAAGCAGAACAAACAATACTTGACTTAGAGTATGGTACCGACTCAGTAGTCTAACAGTTGACTGGGATATTGCGGACTTGCATTCAGACAGTGACAGTTGATCAATTAAATTAACGAGGCTATTAATTGATCACTATGCCAATGCTTGGATAAGAACGAAGTGACCGGCACCACCCACATCAATAAATTTATTTGTATTAAATCGAATGTGGTTAAAATATATAAAGATTAAAAAAAATCACGCGAGTGGCCTCTAGTATAGAAATAAATGTTTAAAAAACGGAGGTAAAACTCCATTATTAATGTTGTTATTATTGTATACCAAATTATAGAACTTAACTTATTAAATTGTGTCCACACAAGAATATTACATTGTAAAGAATCTAGAAAAAGCGACTCCTCAAAGAAGTTGTTCCCGAAGATTTTCCTTGATAGCATTAATTTTTAATCCAAATCCAAATTACTATAGGATCCAGAGCTACTGTATTAACAAGTTTAGATAACAACTAAATGAATTAGTTGTTACATAAAATTAGCATACTATAAATATCCAATCTATACAGTTATAAAAACATGTATAATAATGGTATTGTAATTACCTATATTTGTTTATTCTAAATTTGAGCTAAAATTGTGATGAATCCAAACATTTTACGAAAAAAATAGTTGTGTGTTTCAAAAAAATAAACATTTTTGAACACAATGAGCCGATTTTTTCTCATTCACGAACTTAATCTCTCCTTTTATGTTTTGATAACCTCACCGAAATTTCAGCTCACTATCTCTTTTTGTTTTTGAGTGATTGTGGTGACAAACGGACCCACGGACAACCGGAAATGGACTAATTGTGTATTTCTATGAACATCTATACCAAAATTTTGCTAGTCCCATCAACAATAGGTTGCTAACTTTAGACTAAAATTAATATAATCTGACATAATATATATTTTGAGTATAAAAATTAAATCTAAAAGCTAAAAGATAAAAGAAGAAAACCACAAAAATGAATGAATGGACGGATCAGTTAAAATTATAATCTAATTTTACCATATTATTATGTGATTATTAGTAAAATATAATATTGATTATTATATGTTCACCCAGTCATCCCATTGGACACAGTCTGATATAATATGTACACGTCTGATGTCAAAAATATTATAACATACTAATGCAATTAGAAAATTTTAATTAACTTAATTCTTCTATTTTATTATTCTATTGATAATTGGAAAATTAGTTACACAAACATAATGTCTATGATGTTCGTATAGCAGTGGCATTAAGAAGATAATTTATTCAAAAACTTTATGAAAACTGGGTTGGGTACAGAGAAAACTTTTACTTTAAAACAGTATTCTTGGTTATAAACAAATATTAGGAAATCGTACCAAAATTAATTTATTTTATTTTTTTTTTTTTTACAGCCGTCCCATGACTTAAATCGAATCGAACGTCATAAGTCACCAGGACGAAATAATCATAGATCATCTCGACGATCGTCAACGAATAATAATAACAAAGCGTCCTCAACGCCACATTTAATTAACTCTGAAGATAGTCCTGAATGGGAGGTGCAGAGGTAAATTAAGATAGTTTTTTTATTCATTGAAAATAAATTAATTAATTTTTTTGGTTTTGTTTTTAAGGAATTGGTCTGACGAACGAATGGAAGGGTCGGAAGATGACAAAGGATTGACGGAAGCATCTAGTGCTTCACCAATACATAATCCGCATTCACAATCAACAGATAGTTCCAAAGAACATGTTTATCCACGGCAATCAAGTTTACCTCAAAAAACAGGTCAGTCAACTAACAATTTTACTCTCCATACTCATTATTCGCCACTTTATTTCGAATTATTTTGTTGGTTTACCAGTACAGTAGGGCTATTACATAAATGGATTACGAAACTCCCGACATCATATTTTTACAGTAACCACCCAAAAAATCAAAACGCCAAAAGCGCATATCATGCAAATTTCATTACCCCCCTTTTTGGTGATGAGATAATTATAATTTGACCCAACAAACATCGATTTAATTTTTAAGCTTGAACAAAATTCGGTTAAAATAAATTTTCTTTGAAATTCATAAATTTACTAAAGAAGTCGTGGTAAATTTTTTTCAAAAAAGAATAATCTTCTTGTCAGCTGTACCCATAAAACACGTATTCCAAACCCAAATATACATGGATTTTATAGCGCTGAATTATTTCAATTTTTTTATTTCTCTAAATTAAAAGTAAAATTCTTATTACTTAGGTCTTATTATTAATATCACAATATAATTTATTTCTTCAAAATTGTTAAGTGCATTTTAACAAATTGTTAAGTGTATTTTAACTCTTTCAAAATTTATTTTGAAATGTTGCAATCTTTTTGAAGTGAAAACTTTTTTAGCAACATTTCGATTTAAAACTCAGTGACAAAAGAGACAATCACATACATCTTAGGGTATAACGTGCGAAAGTATGAGATAAAAATATCTATGGGATTTAACGTGCTAGAGAATGAGATAAAAGACATTATAGAGTGTGTCTTATAGGGCCCGAGCATTGTACGTGTGTTAGTATGTCTGTGTGCTGCTGTGCATAGTTCAACATGTTTGTTGTGAATCCCGACTTTCTTGGAAGCTGTATGCTCCTCCCATTAAAACAATTTAAGTCCATAAATATAATTTTAAGATTATATGATTTTTTTTCGGGGGTAGGTACTAGAATAATAGTAGCGATCTTCGATTGGGTAAAGAAATCGGTCTGACACTTGTACTATAAATACACATATCAATTTAAAAGGTATTTGTTTTCAATCACAGATTCATCTCATATGACTATATATAGCGTGAATGTGAAAACTACATCAAGCAATTGAAATATCTTCCTTAAACAGATAATCAAGTTTCACATTATTTTCTATTTATAAATGGTATCACTGTACGTAAGTACAAATACACATATAATTACATACATGTGCACAATATAAATCATATTTATAGTTAGGATGTTTAGGTCTTGTAATAAATGTAAAAAACGTAATTAGGTCATGTTGTTTGTTATGACAGGATGGAAAACGTTACTCTTACGTAACTCAAATTATGGCAGGAAAAGTGCATGACAGAGATAATATTTTTAATTTTAATATCCCGAGAACAAAATGGCGTGGAGCTAGCAAGCATCTCCTACCTTTGTTTTCAATTCTGTCGAGAGTTTTTTTGTAAGATAATAAAAAATAGTTAGAAAGACAGTAAGTTGAATGGTAAGTGATTCTCGAAGTCGCAAACTTTGAATAAACTTAAAAACTACTGGACCGATTTGAAAAATTATTATTACCATTGGAAACTACACTATCTCCGGGTAACATAGACTACATTTTATTCGTGTATTCGCACCGTTACGGGAACTACGCGAAATAAAGAATCATTTGGTTTTTGTATGTATTTCTGTATGTAACAAATAAACTTATAATCTACTGGACCGATTTGAAAAATTGTTTCAGCGTTGGGAATCTACACTATCCCCGGGTGACATAGACTACTTTTTATCCCTGTATTCCGACCGGAACGGGTACTACGTGGGTGAAACTGCGTGACGTCCGCTTATACTATATAAACACATTAGTAAGATTTGAGGAACTGCCTGGTACAATTTAGCCAATCTATCTATCTATTTTTTTCTCACTGTAACTTTTGAACGCGTTTTCCAATTTTGTTCAAATATATTTATCACATTCAGAAAATTTTTACAAAATTTCACTGTTTTTTGCATCCAAGAATGCTCTTTGGAGCCCATGTGAAATAATTAAACGACTCTTCTGTTATTGCCCATCTCTGTATTGGAAAGAATTTCTTAAAATTCCCGATTTTTTTTCTATGCAAGCTAAAAGCACGGGATTTTTGAAATCAATACGTATGGAAATAATTGGGATACATAAGAAAAAGTTTTCTTATGAATATGTTCCCTCGTTTTCTGCAATCAAAGGATATCATTTGACTTTGGACTTCATAGAAGAGTATATTAATTTCTAGTTAAATTTTTCTGAGAAGACCATAAATCTTTGGACTAAATATCCGTGCACAATTTCCATAATAGTTATGAATACAAACTAACTTTGAACTAAAAAGTTTTATTAATATTGTATATATAGTCATTATTTACAAGTGACATGACGTCGTACATATACATTAATTTCTTCTTATATCTATTTTCATATCTTCTCGAGAAAATCTATTTTAATTTTCTTAGTGAAATTTCATAATATTGAATATCTAATGGAAATATTCCATTCATAAACTTACAACATAGATATATTATACATACATAGCCATAGAATTCATTAAAATTATTATTAAGTCGTCAGTGTTTAGATGAGGAGGCGGCAGGTTGTACCTCTCGTATATGATATCCAAGGTATATTACGTTTTGACTATAATGAAGTCAATTTAAAATGTTATTATATATCAGATTACATCGTCAATGTTTTCATCGTATTTTATGCAATTATTTTACTAATGTGTAGTCAAATAAATGGAGAGGGGCAGTTTTTCTTTAAAAAGTTTTTTTAAATAGTTTTTAAATGAGCATCGTATTTAGTTCTAATGACTATTATCGCAAAAAAAATTTTTTTTTTTCATTACAATGCCATAATTTGTTGTACTTGATTCTTCTCGATTATGTCCTGACTTTAAAGTTAAAAGATAAGGGTATATCCTGCTTATATAGTACCCTTGTGAACGGAAGTTCTGGAACAAAGCTTTAAAAAAATTTTTATGTTTGCCATGACATGCTCTAAATTTTAAAAACCTACTATATATATATATATATATATATATATATATATATATATATATATATATATATATATATATATATATATATATATATATATATATATATATATAAATTACTCAACTGATTTTAATCAAATTTTACAAAATGTGTGCAACTTGAGAGATAATAATTTATATCTCAATTGATAACTATTAGTTTATTATATGACAAATTGTTATAATTATCTGTATAAGTTCCATAATATTCTAATAGATGGCGGTGTAAGGTAATTTATAGGCTTGATTGAGTAGGCGTGTAATAGATGGTGCTGTATTAAATTGACTATCGGATGTCCCACATCACAAGTACCGGGTAACCGATAAGAAAGACTTTTCAAAATTCTACTCCTAAGGGGGTGAAAAGGGGGGGGGCATAGTTTGTATGAGCCAACGTAATTTCTCGGTCCAATCTACTTCAAATTTTACATGTAATAGATGTAATACCGTTTAGTAAAATGAGAAACTAATTAATATGATATATATATATATATATATATATATATATATATATATATATATATATATATATATATATATATATATATATATATATTAGTTGGAGTAGGAAATTTGACTCATTTCATAAATATAACTTAGTTTTTTTCTTTTTTCGAAAACTCATTACATTTCTAGTCGCTTCGACGAAACTCTTTTTCTAGTCTTTAGTATATAACATAAAAATGCGTTTACTATTATAAGATTTTAAAATTTAATTTATTAGTCTATGAATTTCATCTACTCTTATTAATAACCGGTTCTCCATCGAATTTTCACATCTAAGTTCCAAAAAATTTCCATGTCAAAAGATAAAGGAGACCATGTCTTACAAAATACTGAACGTTATTTCCGAAATCGCATCAATGATATTAAACATTTTCTAAAGGAAAACAAACTATAACATACAAGCAGGCAGAGAAATTCAATTTTTCTTCTAAGTAGAATGTTTTAGAAGAATTTTCACAGTTAATATTTTTTATATTGAATTAAAATATTTATTTATTATTTAAATACAGGTACTACCGGAAGTGTTTTACAAAAATTCCGTAAAACATTTTCACTACGTTTCCAAAGGAGTAAACTTAGTAAGGAATCAAATTCGACTGATTATGGTGGATTATCACAGGGTTGTTCATTAGATGAAGGTCCGGGCGAAATTTACAACGAAAATTATGAATGTGATCCATCCACACAAAATATCCATGCAGACTCACATCATAAAGAGGAGTCAGAACAAAAATATAGGTAAGATTAATGCAAAAGTATTTCAAAAAATATATTAATTGTCGGGCTATAGATAATATCTGGCAATTTACAGTTTGGTAAACGAAATAAGATCGAAACGACAATTATAACTTAACTATCTAATAACCTCCAGCAACCGGAAAGTTTTATGTCCGATTTTTGGCATTAATGTAATTTTTTCTATACCACCATGACTTGAAATCCAAAATAATAATAAAAATTTCTTCATATTCATCTCAAACGCTCACAATCGATTCAAACCACTTTTTTTTTAAATGTAGTTCAAAAAAATGTAGAAAAGAATGTCTTTATCGTTTTGTCAGCCCCATGAACCTGCTATGTTCATTTTAGACCAAAAAGGAGTGTTTGTATTTGAAAGTTCATGGTATTATCGTTTGTACCGTTTGGCACGAAAAACTGAAAAATGCATTTTGTCAACGAAATACTGGTAAATGCTCAGTTTTTGCACTGATATTGTACCCCCACCGATGATTTTGTCAAATAATATTATTTCCTTCACATGAATTATGTTGTTTTATCTGTTCATTTAATTCGTGAGACGAATGTTTTTAACCCAATTTTTAATTCTGAATATGAACATTAAGAACCTGGCAGAACGCATCATACTATTTTATTGGGAGAAGTAGAAAGCTGCCTACGTCCCCGCTATTTACATTTAAGCAACGGGATTTTTGGCATTTCGATTACATAATGAATTGAAATACTCAGTTTTTTCTTCGTCTTGTAAACTTTGAAAAATAGTGCTTAGCAGATTAACGACTCAGGCTGGCTGAAAATTATGAAAATAGTTAAATCACTGAGTTTATTTTCATTTTTTATTTTTTTGCAGGTTTGGACCATTAGTATGGCGAAGTAGTAAGGAACGCAAGAAGGGAAATAAAGCTGCTAGAAATGCCAAATGTAATAGTGGCGATAGTGGAATACAGCTTGAGGTAAAATAATAGTACCAAAAAATTTTCCATTTTAATTAAAATTTTATGTTGATATTATTGTAATTATTTTATTAATTTATATATATATTTAGGAGCAATTAAATATTTAATTATAAAATTAATTTTATACAATTAATTAAAATTATTATTAATGCACTTTGAATAAAATATACATTATTTGCAACGTTATGATTATAAAATTTTTTGATATACAAAATGAAAAAACTAAACGTGTACAAATTTACATTTGTACCCAAAAAAAAAAAACATATTACACAAATTTGTTTGTGATGTAACAAATTTTTATTATAATTTTTAATAATTATTATATTTTTGATCGTTAATATAGACTGCAGATAAGCTTGCTTGGTAAGGATAAATATATTTTGGTGTTGATAAACTCCTTTTGTCAACTTTTTTCGCCTTGAGTATTTATTATTCGCCTTTTTTATTAATAGGGTAAATAGCCGGGGGAAATGTCCTTACGGGATAGATGACCAGCATAATTATTTTCGAAATCCATAGTTTGTTGGCAATACTAAGCTTAATTTACTTATGCCGACGTACCACATCGACAGAAGTGAATTAAGTTTAAAATTTTGCCATCTAGCTATGGGTTCCGAAAATAGTTAGACTGGTGAACCCTCCCGTACGACCATCTTTCCCGGCCTTACCCTATATTCGTAGTTTATTAATTCATCATACACATACCAGTAACAACCATCCTGCGTAAAAATTTGGTTTTTGTTTACTATTTATTTGTAAGCTATTATTTTTATTTTTGCATGCGAAATTTAAAAAAAAATTTTGAGTATCAAACAGCTTTGTATTATTGTATTTTGGTTTAATTAGTAGGTAAGTCTGTTTTCTACGTTGTGTGTTTTTATTTATTATTTTAGCATTGGAATTCCGGAAAAAAAATTGTAAATGGAAAAAAAACACACACACACACAAATGTCTTGGAAAATAGATTTGGAAAATATTTTTTGATAGAACCACAAACTGAATTATTAGAACCAAAATTCGAATGATTTTCGCATATTTGCCATGTCCCTTTGAATCTAAATAATCCAAGTTAAGGAACAGACATTGTTTTACAAATTGACCATTGAATAATTTTTTTGGCAAAGTTAGCGCTTAGTGTAATGGTTTGCCAAAATTTTGTGCGCTTAGTTTCCTGCATTTCATTAAGGTCTTGATGCTTTACTTAGATAATAGGCGTTCAAATAATTCAAGATTATTGTATTCAAGAAAAGAATCTGTAATTTTTATATAAAAAATGGTACTGGTTTAAGAAAGGATATTATCATTTGGAAATTCGCATTTGCGCAAATTTTAAACGAAAAGGAAAAACTGGTCATGTAGAGTTTTGGCACATGTGGGTTGCTAAAACTTGGTTGCATGCCAAGTTTTCCTTTCCAATAACATTTTTGACATTATTGTATGCAACAATCTGAAGGCTTAAATTTTCTAATCGAAACTGTTTATTCAGTAACAGATCCTGATTTCTGACAAAAGATTATGTTCTAAGTGAATGCAGCTCTAAAATTCTAGTAAACCAGAATGGCATAGAATGCTCCAAGATTCTCTGCTGAAAAGTTACAAGTAATAGAATTTTTAACCCGCAGTAATTCATAAGGTTTCTAGTTCTTCAAATTAGTAAGGTTTATGAAAACTGCCCGGAAACCGTTTAATATATAAAAATAACTGAGTCCTTTTTTACTTCAATTATAAACTAAATTAAAATTTGCATATTCGAAAATAGGGTCTTTGTAGTATAATTTTGATTTCGGTCCAAAAATGCATTGCGTGTATATAAGCCAGGCAGAAAATTGAAAAAAATTTAGAGAATTTAATATGAAAATTACCATGCTTGTATAGTGTATAAAAATGATTTCGAAAGTGATTCCAGGACATTGCATGCTTTTCGTGCTTGAAAAGCTTAGCATTGATTAGCGTAAAATTGTATAGTTTTAAATAGAATTAAAACACCAAGATATCTTTTAAAATACACCAAACAGTAAAGCATCTGACACCCTTCGGATATAAACTAATGGAAAAAATTTTAAAGCATTTAATAAAAAATTAAAGCAAGCAAAGAAAACGAAAAACGAAAAAGAAATAATTTCACGATTAGAAATAAAAAAGCTGTAGTAACAAATTTTTTGATAGCTTAGGTTGTTAATAAAATATTATTTTCAGAATTCCACCAAGGTGAAAATATTTGTAGAACATTTCGTAGATCATTTTATAGAAGACCCTTCGAAAATGTACCTTATTTTCCAGTATTTGAAATTTTATACAATTTGACAATTAAATTTTTTTATTTTATTTTGAAATTATTTTCCATTTTGTAGAGACATTCGAAACATTGTTCAAACCATACCTAAAAAAATGTAGCATTCTTGCAACAGAAACCTGACAACAAAACAAAATGGTCTCTGGTATCTGGTTTTAATTTTTTTAGTTAATTTCTTTCACCATTTTTGAACTAAAATTTATAGATATACGTGGATGATAAAATAACTACGATAACGAAACTAAGGACAATGTCATCAATATTTTGTCTATAGGCCTTATCAATAGATATTACGAATTGTTATATTATTGGATTTTTAAATAGAAATGTAAAGACAACGTTTTTTAGACGTGAGAAAAACAATTTTTTATTTTACCCAAAAACGTTCATTTAAGGATTATGGAATTTAATTTCTGCGATATTGCCGAAAATCGCATTCTAAGATTAATTTTATGGGGAGATAATAGATAATAATAGATTTTTTGCTAAATAATAATAATATCTGATCGAACGTCATGCGAAAATAGCTATTTTGACACCACTATGTTTCAATAAAATTTAACTACACTAACTACAAACTGCATTGATATGTCATAATTATTACTAAACATATATTTTTTTCAGTTTATGTTTTTGATAACTTTGCATAACATTAAAGAAATGATTATTATTCAAATTGCAAAGTCTTTTGGTGTTCGCTGGTGTTACAAAAGTTTTATTTCTATTTTTGTGTTTGAACATTGTTTATCGAACTCATTATCCATCAATCATAGAGTAGCTTTATTCGTACTTTTTTTTTTGGAAATTTTATTTGTTTAATTATTTTTAGAACCCATTACGAATTTCAGTCATCAATTTTCTTTTGTTTTTTGTTTTTATTCTCTATAATTATAAATTTATAAAAATATTTATTAATTATTACAAATTATGTTTATAATTTTGTATAATTTTATATTACAGATGGCATCTGGGTGCACGAGTGGTGCGGGCTCAGCAGGAACCGGGGGAGGTGGCGACAGTTCCGAATCGCATGACACAGATCAGCAGGGCGAGGACACTGACAGTCCCCCGGCGGTCAGACGCCGGGTCGGCACAGGAGGTCGCTCCTCTCGACCGCACTCGGATCTCATCAACCAAATTCTTATCGACAAATTTAAGGTAAGCAAATTTTTTGGTCTATTCTTTTTATTTTTTATTACTACTATGAATTTGTCTACAAACTAACTTTTATAATTTTTTTTCCATTTTTTTTGTGTGCAATTATTTTTTTAAAACATGATTTTTTCCTTCGAAATGAAATTATTCTCTGACTCCAATGGTTATTATATAATTGAATTTATCGGAAACTCTATGCCAGTTTCGGACAATACTATTTTCCAGAACCGTGTTTTAGCGAATGCGACCGTCATAACAAAAATCTGTATGCCAAATTACAATCCGTTTAGCATTTTGAGCAATGCATTGATAGATCGATCGATCAGTCATGGTTTCCTTTGATACGCCCAGATTTCAGAAAGGCTTTTAAAGAAGATTTAGATATTAAATTTTATTAACATAAAATAAAAATATTTTTTGCTTATTAAGATATTTTAAGGTGTTTTTAATAATTTATTTTTTACAAATTGAAAAAAAAAATTTATAGGCTTCTTTACTCTGTATAAAGGTAAAATCTATTAATAAATTTATTTTGTCTGGACAAAGAAAAAATAGATTTTTTTTGTACAGTAAACCAATTAAACTTAAATTTAGATTTTTCAAAAAAATATATAAATGTTTATTTTTACTTATAATAGTAGTAAAAAAAAAAATTATTATTTCATATAAAAATTTTATTCCAATCATTACTGCGTAGGTTTCTTTATATTATTTTGTATTTTATATATGTTTGTGATAACAAATTGTGGTTATATGCATTAGAATGGATATACATACAGACTTAGTTCAGTCATAAAAACAATATAAAAAAGTTTTTGTTGGAAATAAACTGTCTTTTCAAATAATCTAACCCCTGAAGATGCTATAAAGTTTACATTATATTATATTTTGATTAGGCTGAAGATCAATGGCACCACCTTTTAGTCAAAGGTTCTACTGGAATCCTATAATCTTAATAGACGTAAGCTATTTCTCTAATTCAAACCGAATGTGAATTCCGGTTTCCTCCTCTACATGCCAATATCTGCAGAAATCATGAGATTGTTCATGTGCATTCAAACGTTCCGTTTACAATTTCCAGTGAGTGCCCTGAGCAGATTTTTTTTTGCACATTTTCTGAGACCTTTTATTATTGAAAATCTCAATAAATGGTCCTGGGTCATTGAATCGAGTATATATACATTCTTTTTTGATTAATTCATTAGTCTTTTCATTTTCATCGATTTCTGAATATGGGAGCACCCAGCCAATAGTTTGTTTGTTATATTTACCTAGGTTCTGCAGTGATTCGATGCATTCCTTAGTAATAGAGTTTATTTTCTGAAGAATAAGAATTTAGTCTTTTAAGTTTATATCCTTTTTTCCCGTTCTTCAAAGAAAAGGAACACATATATTATGTTGTTTTACGTTTTCAACCCGAAAACTGCGAATTTCTTAAAAATGATATAAGTGTGTTGAAAAAAACTACTCGATGCAAAATTGTATTTATTGAATTTTTTTTCCACATAAACGAAAATTAAACAAAATGTTTTTTTATCAAAAATCTTGAATTCAAGAGGTAGTAGCTGGAACCCGGCGCTCCGCTGTTGTAGAAATACATAAACTTATGTATATCCAATATTACTGTAATCAATAACTCGGTACATTAAATTATTTTGAATCTTAAATTCTAAACAACTGTGGCATTTTCTAAACAGACCTGACATTATTCAAATCATTATATGCCAATCATACAAATTACATTAATAAAACTGATGAGTATGAGCTGTGCTCTCAACTCATCCAATTTGAATGTTTAATAGCTCAAATGGTCTTGAGTCACCGAGTGTTCTTAGACAAAAACCTCGATCTTCATTACAACTGGAGATATTGGAATACAAAAATATCGTGTTTGTAACTTGAGAAAGACAAAAGATAAATGTAATCCAATATTTGATGCTTCATCTTGACACAAATACCTGGATAGAACGGCCAGGCGGACTTAGAAGAGTTTTCATAAATTTTATAAATTTCACAAATGTTCTTTTGCAATTTTTCTTTAAATTTCTTAGAAGTGCTTGAGAAATTCAAAGTTTGGAGATAACTATTCAAAGTTACTTATGTTGTTATTAATGTACGCATTTTTCCGGTTCCAAAAATGTGAATAAAATTTTTTTAAATTTAAAATAATGAACAAATTTACTAATTATTAAAATTCCACGACTGAACTAAGATTTCATATAATCATATAAGTTGTATTACAACCACAAATGCAGTCGTCGCGTTGTGTTTGTTGGTCGTCAACTGTACGTAGTTTGTACCTTAGAACCGAATTTTTTTTTTAAATTTAATTATAAACTAAAATAAAAAATGATCAAACTTATTATTTTTATTAATAATGATCTTTGGAGTGAATCTAATTATTTAAAGTGTTAAATTTCTAAACCAATGCAAATAATTTTGTTTATTTAGCAAAATTACTACGTATTTTATTTTACATAAAAAGCAGGTAATACTAATTTTATTTTAAGGATTTTTTTGTTGAAGAATGTTCATTTTTATTTTTATTTCTTATTTATTTATTTTATTTTTTTTAAGCATTTTATTATCTCGAAAATAGCCTCCACAAGGTTCTCATTCATTTAAAACTTATAAATTCAACAAAGTACTCTCGGTTGATTGAAAAAAGGTGACAACATGAATTTTATTATTTGTTTAAAATGAATGTTTCACTTAAATAAAGAAAATTAAATCTGACAAACAACTTAATACACGATAAAAATCATGTGTTACATAGTTTTAAATCAGTTTAAAAAATTAAATTGTAGCTTTTTGCGATGAGTATATATTTCGGATTGCGGGAAAAATAATTTTTATAAATTGAATAAAATGTTCTTTACGTATGTTTTTAGTTGAGATAAATTTATTTCTTTACGCAAAATTAATGTATTTTCAACGAGATTATACACTATCTATTTATTAAGACATAATTAAGTAACAAAACGAATAAAAATAATTTTCGGACTAGAAAGTACCAAATAAAATTAAACACAAGGATAATATCCTGCATATACAAAAAATACACGTGGGTATAGTAAATTTAGCATAAATTTTGTTCTACTTAATAACATTAAATCCAGTAGCGAAATTTTGGTACAGGAGTTAAAAAAAACATCTTAATAGTCCGTTTCCGCTTGTCTATCCGTGTATCTGTCAGTCACTACGATAATTCCAATCCAAAAAGATACAGCGAACTTCAATCTATTAATCTGCAAAAGATTGTAGAAATATTTAAATGCACATGTTTTATTTGAAACATTTTTAATTTCCAATCTAATGGATCCTAGATCCAACTTTTAAAGTCTTTTGTTTGAAACATTTTTTCGAAAAATGTTTGAGTTCTCCACAATTGTAGCTCAAATTTGACTAATAAACGCATATAGGTAATAACCATTCATATAATCATTATACATGTATACATATATAACTGTATAGACTGGATATTTATAGTATTTTATGAATGCTTATTAAAACTAGCCCAAACAATGAAATTCAATTATATCTCGGGTATCTTAACAATTTACTGTGTTAGTTTTTATATTCACTTGTTTTATTTTTTAAGTTTATACGTTTATAAGATAAACAAATCAAAAATTCGTCACCTAAGTGATTTTTCCTTTAAAAATATTATACCATAGATATTTTAATTGAAAGCTCATTTTCGAATTTTGCTTATATTATGAAAAGTATTTTCTTTCTGATATGACAAATATTCCAAAAGAATTTCAATGTTTTTTTTTTCCATATACCATACGTTTTAAGTCATTGTTTTTTATCGAAGTTATTTATCTTTTTTGACACTTCAGTGGTTTGGTCTGTAGACCGTAAAAGATGTGTCGTTGTATATAAAACATATTTTAAATAGAATAAATTTTTTTGTTTGGTGTTTGGGAAATTACGGATTTAATATTTGCAAGTTAGATAAAATGTGATTATTCATTATTTTTATCAAAATAATTTATTTTACGTACCAATATATTTAAATTACTACAATTATCATGAAACACAAATAATAAATTTCACAATTACAAATGGCGAAAAAAAATTTATCTAGAAAATGTCTTAAGCTTTACATAAAAGTTTATGTGTGGCTAATAGTAAAAAAAAAATTGTAATCTATACCTAAGTAGATATTTTTTATTGTAAATTAAAATTAAATATCCTTTTTAACATAAACTTTTATTTATATAACTTAAAAAGCAAAAAATTATCTCTTTGGAACTTTATATGATATAAAAGCTTGTGGCGAAATTTAAGTACTCGTATTTACATAGTTGTGAAAATTATAATAGTTAATTTACGTGTTTATCTACACTGCTTTTTAGGGCATTTAAATCAAATTCAAAATTGTCGGTCTGTCTATTTGCCTGCTTACATCTAAATACATTACGTCGAAAAGGCATATCCGATCTTGAAGCGAATTTCGCAAAAAAAATTATCCAGAGTTAAATATATGCTATACAAATTTTATTTACGCATTAATAACTCTCATTTTAAAAATACAGCAAATTCAGCGTAATTTTCAATTTTACACATTAGTTATTTAATATCTTCACTTATTTTTCTATTGAAAAAATCTAAATTGTCATTGAATAGTTTACAAAAAAAATTTTTAAGGAAAAAACTGTTGACTTTAATATTAATTTCAAAGTCTTTGATACGATTAAAACACCTACTAAGACACGCTTAGCAGAACTTTATTTTATTTAAATTTTCCTCTCTTATTTGAATATGCTCATAGAAATGTTGCAAAAAAAAAGTTGTAAAGCTTCAAATTATGAATATATCAATGTTTGAAGCTAATTGTTCGAATTTTAGAAAAACGTGAAAATTACTTAAAAAAAGTCACGGTTTGTTGTTGATTGCAATACTTTCCTTCACGTCTTTGGTATATCCGAACCATAACATAAAATCTCTTAGCGGAAGATATCTTGACCACAGCCAGACAAACCATTTTGGACTCAAAAATATATAGTTCCATGAAAAAACTCAGCATCGAAAATTTGATAATATTACAGATTCTTTTTACTATTGTATGGTAAAATAAACTTAAAAGGTTTATATTAAAATAGACATACAAATTTTTCAATTTACTGCATAAAAAAGAAAAGTTATTATTAATGTTTAAAAAAAATTTGTTTGATTTAAAATTTTGTATATTATATAAAAAATATATACTTTTATATATGTATATATATATATATATATATAGTAAAAGAATATAAATTTGATTATGCAAAAGTTTTCATTATTGCTAGTTTTTTCTTTTTTTATATAAATTGACAGTTTGACAAGCAAACATATTTATGTATAAAAAAAAAATATACACTCTATAATCGGTATAACGTATACCGATTATTTTCAGACCGAGTATTTCAAAAAAATATAGATTGTCATAAACTTTTTTTAACTCGTATTGGTTGTTATTAAATGAGATGTAAGGTCCCTTGACATCAAACACTCTGAGTGGTGGTATTTTGTCTGAGAATGCCGTTTCATTTAAATTACAGAGTGAAATCATCTTTTTCTAATTTCTTATCATAGAGTCTATTTTAATAGCCTATATTTTTATTGTCTATATTTCTTGCCATAGATATGACGTTTTCTAGCAAGTTTTCAGAATATCTTGGATTCGTCTAAGAAATACAGAAGATATAATGATATAATTCTGATACATGGTGCCCATAATCTGAAATAAATTCTTCAAGAAAATTTAAGGGTAAAGGATATACTTTTTTAAAGGTAGAAAAAATATTTAAGAAGCATTTCGTGGAACACAAAAACAACTCATTACCAGCGCTAAATCAATTCTTACATCAAACATATTTGAAATACTGAAATTTCGGTATTAAACAATGTTAATAATTATAAACATTGCAAATATTGTTGTTTGGGAGAATTTCAAAGATTTATTAAATTAAATTGAAAAGTCTATGTTTCTAGGAGAGATTTGTTGTCTTATCACGAACTACATTCTCTCCGATAGTTTAACGAGTACACCTCTTTCGGAATATTCTGTAGATATTATTGATATATTTTTATGCCTACATTATAGTGGTTTGGGAAGAGAAAAAGAACTGTCAAAAAAGTGACATAATCAAATATTTGTTTTATTCATATATGTATTATATATATTTTCGTTGACTAAAAACTACGTGAAAAAAATGTTTTCATATTTGAGTGTATTATATGGGATATAATTTTCTTTTTTTGGTTTGATTTCAATTTTTTTTTATGGTTCAATAAATTTTGAATATTATTACCCTATTTACCCTATACATCATAGTAAATAGGGTAATTACGTCACCATATATATTATGTATGTTCTTTTTACTCTAATGTTCTGAAAAGAGTAACGAATGCACAATAGATAATGTATACTACTTGTGATAAAAAGAATGTGGCTCTGTATGAAAACAACATACCCTTTTTATGGCAGGGTAGCTTACGAAGCTAAATAGGGATTTCTTCGACCAGTGACTACAGACTTTCAAAAGTCACATGGACATAATTGATCGAGTCAGAATGGGTACAATTTCCACTCTCGTTTCAAACGGGAGTGTATTAATCAGATAGTTTTTAGTGGGAGTGGCCGTAAAAAATGCTTAAAACGTGGAAAAAATTTAGCCAACCGTGTCAGATATTCAAAGAGTAAGGGAGAACTGAGTAATAGAAATCACTTAGAAATTGAAATCAGTTTAACGCATTCTTTAACATGTAATGATTTTTTCTGGCAATATTTTAATGGATTTGGTATAATTTTAAAGAGCTTAAAAAAAATTTAAAAAAAAAAAAATCAGTATTGACCATCATTAGTCACCCAAATGGTTTATGGCGACAGCGTTAAGGGAATGGGGATCGAATATCCTTAACAAATTTTTCATACATAACCTTCGATTGACTCTCACCCACTTACACAAAGAGCGTAACCATAGATTCACACAGAGTCCATCGATATATTTCTTTTTTCTGTTAGTTTGAAGAGATGAAAAAGATATTTCCATTTTTTCTTCATAGATTCACCTTCATCGATAAGTTTCGATAGACCTACGTCTTAATTTTGGCATTTGTATAATTAAAAAAAATAATAAAAATCAAATCTATTTAGAACTTAAAGCGAAAGTTCAGGGCAATCAGATGAACGTCATTAGCCGATTTTATGTCAACATGTACAAAAGAATATAATTAAAAAATAATTCAAATTTATTATGTAAGAATAACATAAAACGAAACGAAAATTAGAAGTTGTAGAGTCTTTTTTTATATCAAAAGTGGCAAAAAACAATTAAGATGCACTACTTTCGATTGTTTAGCAACAACTGAACAGGCATTTGCTGGCAATCTAAATGGTGTAATACGCGGTCTGCTACCTACTCTAGCACTACTAACTCTTTTCGTTTTGGAAGAATGAAGCTGATCGGGCCATCGTACACTTCCCGCCATCACCCCTATTTCCTTCCCCTATATTAAACTCACGATTACAATGCAAAACTGCGTAAATTGCAGCTTTCATCATAGCCAACAGACCTACCGGGGTCGACCTAGCTTAGTTAAACTTAGTCTAAAGTTTATACCAGATAAACAAAATGATGCCAGATAAATTCATATAATTTTTCAAAGTTTTTCTCATCAGTTAAAAGATATAAATGTTTTTTTTTTTTCATTCTCCTAATCGATGTTTTTACTACCTTAAAATTGTTTTCTAAGTTAAACTAATTTTATAAAGTAAAATACTATATATAACGACAATTGATTCGAATTCCAAAGAATTGTTTTATTTTGCATCAATTGTTTGTTATGTGAATTCGTATTGAATAGAAATTGAACTACGAATATTATTGTATCAGATAATCTATTACAAAACCATAAACAAAACAATTCAAAGCGTTTACAAGTCAAGTGAAATCGATATGTTTGGTTAAATTTTCGGAATTCTAAAATTATATATACGGGATTAAAATGTAGGATTAACTTATACATTTTTAATAAATATCGGGTCATGTAAGCAAAATGTTAAGAAATCTTTCAAACTTAGTATAGAGGTAATTAAATGCATAATACATTTAGTTAAAGTTTGAAGAGGATTTACCGTATCCAACGTGAGATAATTGCAATTAAAATTTTTTTATACAGGTAGTATGGAAGAAGCGTTTCAAAATTACAGATGTGTTTATTTTTCTCCTAGAGAAAATGTTACCGTTTTGAATCCGTGAGACTCAGATTTTGGTAGGCAAAAATGTAATAAGTTTTGTAATTTTAGTAAGATTACAAAACTTATGTAGTTCATACCCTAAAGTAAGCTTTAATTTTGTTTCCAGTCTTGAATAAAAATTCAGAGAAATTCAAAATATATTGGCTATTCTGCTTATTAAAATAAGAACTATTTTAAAATAATTTAAATTAAAAACTTCTATAAATTATTTCCTTGCAATCAAATTCCTTACGAAATCTTCCGAATCAATCAAGTTAGAATACGATTAGTATCGACTTCGAAAAGCAATTCTTTACAGAGAAATAATTTATTGAAGTTTTAGAATTATTTTTTGTTTATTTAAAGTTCTCTTTAATGCAGTCGAGTGTTATGATTTAAAAAAATTTATTTTTTACTTATTATTTAGAATTTAATCGGACCACACCATCGGTGTCTGGTTATGGCCGTATTGAATTTTGAGTACTATTTTTAGTGAACTCGTGGTTGACGTAAGTATCAGCAAAAACGGGCCGTGTGTTTGATTTCTAAAGCCCCATAAACGAAAAAATATGCATACATACACTGATAACAAATTTTCACTCCTTTACGTTGCGAAGGTAGATTTTTTTCCGCAGATAACCAAAAATTTCTTTTATAAATGGAATACATTTTAGGAACAAATTACAAAAGGTTTTATATAAAGTATGAATGTTTTATACAGTTTGATGAATGAACAATAAGGATAATAATTTAATGTATATGATGAGCGGAACAATAAGGATAAACCACAGTGCTTATTTTATATTAACTATGCCTCAACTGGAAGTAAATTAATTGTACTATTTAAACTCATTAAAAAATCATCATAAAATAATATATGAATACTTAGAAATTTTATTTTATCTCCCCATTAATACACCTACACATATAATATGTATATATATATATATATATATATATATATATATATATATATATATATATATATATATATATATATATATATATATATATATATATATATATATATATATATATATATTATTGGTTTTTGTTTTGAAATCCTCAATAAAATATTATATAAATTTAAGCTACTATTATTTATAAGTTTATCATAATTACTTTTTCCTTTGATAAAATGTGTATAGGGTGGGTTCATCATGGTTGTCTGGGTTTCTTTTTATTTACTTCTCACTCAGAAGTAAAAAAAAAATTATATAAATAATAAGTTAATAAAATTAAGAAGATATCGGTCACAATCCAAAACATGATATTGATTAGAGAAATTAAATATTGTGACAAAAAATTAATGACTATATGTATTAAATAAAAATAAAAATATTTAATTACATAATAGTACAGTAGTCTAGTGGTCAGAGAACTTGCATTCAAAACATCTAAAACCCCGTGTTCCCGAAACTGGTTATTAATTTTTTTTTAATATTTTTTATAGAAAAAAGTTCTCTTTCCTGAAGGGGAGAATGGAAATTGTCAAAAACTATATTGTGAATTTCCCGAGTATGGTCAATGTGCCTACCAAATTTTATCAAAATCTAACAAGGCGTTAGAAAGTTACTGCGGAACAAGCGTAGTTATATACTGATAAACGAAATGCAAAATCGTCTTGTTATACCATAGACCTCACTTCCTCCTGGTCAATAAATACAATCGTTAATCTTAACTGATTATCACCGCTTACCTTAAGGGGGTTTATCAAATGTTTCTGTTAGAAGCATACCCCAAATATCCAGCCAAAATAACTCATAAAATACTGTGATATGAAATTTAGTATGCACAATATTGACTTGAAAACTTGGTGCTTGCCGAAAAGTGTTTGTAAAAGAAACATTTCTAAACATAAAATAAATTTTGATTTTTACCTTAGAAATTTTTTTTCGGGTAAAGCTTCGACAAGCACTAGGTTTTCATGTCCAATATTGCAGTGCATACCAAATTTCATAGCATTTGGATTAGAATCTTTTGAGTAAATTGTGCTAGGAAACTGTTGATAAAAATTTAGTTCTAAGACTCAATGAACCAATAAAAAATCTCATCTCATAAATTTTCTCTCCAATCTCATAAAATTTTTATTTTATTGGCAAAAAAGCTTATGCCATATTACTCGAACTTACTCTACATAGTCCAATTTGTTGACTAACACAAACATCGTATGTTTTTCAATTTATTTGTTTACAATGTAAATATTTGAATGTATGTGTACAAATTTTAATATTCTATGTAGGTATATTTTAAAATTGTTTTCCGTATACCAAGAGATTCAACAAACAATCTATATATTATACATATTAACTAATATACTTGGATTTTTAGTTTTGTTTTTTGACAGACCAGTCGTGTTACTTAATTTTTTGAATAATTTATTTTTATTACCTGATTTTCCTCGTAATGCCTTTTTGATAAATCAACCTATAATAATATACATTATATATAATATTATTATATTATTCAAATATTATTTAATATTTTAATATTAAAATGTATATTAGATTAAAAACATTACTAAAATTTTATATAGAAGGGATGGATAAATTGAATTTATAAAATAAATATATAACACAAATTGTATACAAGGTGTTAATTATATATTTTATGAGTAAAATTAGCTTTTAATCATGTTGTCCGTATGTACTGTTAAATTTGCTATAAGGCAATCTAGCAGTGCCGTATTAAACAGGCTCAGAGCCTGTTGCAAATTCTTTCAAATATCCCTTGAATTGCTATGACTTCTTAAATTTAAAGTGATACAAAAATAATGCAATGCTCAATAGATTTATTTACCATCTATAGGTTACAAATTGATGGGTAATTAATAGTCTTGTAGATTACTGTAGACCCTGTTAGGCTGACAAATACAAAAAGATTGTCAAGCAATTTAGAATAGTTTTGATTAACTAACAATTCAAAACTGATTATACTACACAAATTCTTTTTTTCAATAAATATTTCAAAGGTTATATTTAATACAAAATATATTTATAATATTTTTAAGAATAATAAGATATTATATTTTATCAATGGTAGACTTTAAATAATGTTTATATTTTTTATTTACCAGCGTGGGACTCTTCTCACGTCTTGGAATGTAAACTTCTTAGATTCTGGAAATAGTTTATGATTACAATCTCGGAGTTTCAGCAATATCTCAGTAACTACACATCTAATATAATTGAATTTTCGCGAAATGAAAAGCAATGATCCTGCATTAGAGACAAAATTGACAATTGCCAATTGATTGAATGAGCAGTTTCTAAAATATTGCACAAAATCCCATACGAAATTTATTCCCTATACCCATTCGGATTTATTACCGCTATATCTATTGATGTGAAACATCTATAGGCGAGGGTAAGCCTGATTGTTAGCGTAGCGAAATAGGCTCTCTCACCACACTGAGCTCGCATACCTATAAGTGTTACTACGTTATACATGTGAGGGTAACATACAAAGTAATTTCGATGTTTCACATCTGCCAGGCGTCCCGTGACGGTTCAAGATTTTTTTTAATTTTAAACTATTTATATAATGATCAATTAAGCTGGAAAATTTTCTTTTTTCTGAAAGTAAAATCGTAAATATAGGAAGAACAACTAACACGAAAATCACCAAAAAAGATGAACTCATTTAATATTGTGATGGCCCTCAATTCTAGAGTATTTTAGAGTTCTGTATAAGCATTAACAAGTTACAATTACTTACTTTAATTGAAGAAAAATTCCACTCTGAGCAGTTAAAATATTATATAAAAACGAATGGATAAGGCTTCATTTTTTGTAGAAAAAAATTGGCACACTGTAAACACGGATAAAATGAAATAATAATACTTTTGAACCAGATTTTATAAATTAACTTTGATATCAAAAATATTTCATCCGGTTATGAGATTTTAAATCAGTACCGATTCTTTACATAGAAGTATATCCCACAGCTAAAAACCATTTTGCTTTTTTACTTTACAGGCGGACTTACAATCTAGAACGCAACGACACAGTCACGTAAGACGTACAAATTCCGATCTTGGAGGGCAGAGATTATTACAGTGGGATACTCGTGGATCATACAGACGAATGTTTTCATCACCATCACCAATAAAAATGCGTCCACAACGCTTAAGTCCTCGGCATGCACCATCCAGTAATAATTCACCAGCTAATTCTGTATTAATGCGACATTCTCGACGAACACCAGGTCGACCACAATTACGACGATCGCTCAGTCAACCGTTGGATATTGATAAACTTTCACCATTAATGAGAACCAAAACAATGGGTAAGATTTTCATACATCATTGCACTTCCGATTTAATTATTACGTTCCTATACTGATTGGCAATAAGAATGAAATAACATAAAAATAAAATAAAACACTAACAATATTGATCTAAATTATTTTAAGACGACTTTTTTTAATTTTATTTTTTATAATGTCGATAGTATTTAATGTTTTATACTATATCACGAATGTGCTAACAAAATTTCATCAAAATCGGATAAACGGTTCACGAACCATCAGCATAGTAAAGTAAAAAGAAAAAGCAAGTAAAAATATTGATTATCGAACATGTTTCCTTAAATAACTATACTATGGAACGCCAATTGAACGCCATCTGAAATTTTAGAATTAGGAGAAAAATACACATTTTCTACCTACATGTCAATTACATACAATTTTTTGTCAGAACTCCTTGATGTTAAATGAAACTCCGTATTTAGATATTTCAGGCTTGTCCAGGCATAATTTGCTATCAGTTTTCGAAACAAAATGATGTTTAAGATATGAGACTGGCCCCACTTGAAACGAGAGAAACTGTAAATATATAACTGAAGTTTGAATACGTTGTTTGTTAATCGATAAATTCAATAAAAAGTAAACTTCCAAGAAGTATCTGAAAGACATTTTCTTATTGTACCTTAATTTTTTTTAATGTAACCGATAGCTAATTTCGCGAGAAATGTACATCAAATTGATTTACAACTGCTATGTTCAAATATTTGAAACCTTGTTCAAATGCCACAAATTTAAAAAATTAAAAGTATGTAAAACCTTATTATGTCATAGAACATATAAGAAAGAGATGTCAGTAAAAAATACACATCTTTAGTTGTATTTTTTACCGCTAGATCGAGAAGAATGATTTTAAGGATGGATGTCTTATCATTAACGAATTACCATTAAAATAATGTATTGTTTATGACGAAACTGCGCAGTATTCACTATCGGCCAGTTGTAATTCTAAAAAATTGACTTCTCATCATCAGTGTCGGTCAATATACGAAAATTAATAAAATCCATTCAACCCATAAATTTTTACAAAATAAACATACCGCACCCTTTTAAAAAACTTAAATCAATATGTTTTAAAATGAATTTCCAAATAATAATAAAAAAAAAAAACAGGATGTAAACTAAATTTTTTTGTAGATCTACATAAAAACGATGATATTGAAAAAAAAATGTGGTTTGTTTTCAAGCTTATCTTTCCACAGAGTAATGCATTATTGTTTAGTAATTTTTTTTGTTTCGTCTGCATATCAGTTTTTTTTAATAGAACACACCCAATATGTGTAAAATTTCTGATTAGTTTTTGTTTCATTGTAATTTAAATGTTTTTGAAATGTTTCGACGTTGGATTTATTTTAATTGTATTCAAATTTGTAAGTTTCAGAAACATAATATGTTTATTGATCATTTAAATTCCCCGTTTCTGCAACTAACTTTTTTTTGTAACATTTAAAAATCTAATAAATCGGTTGAGGAGGTGTTCATTAAAATTACATTCATAAATCATTTAAAATTAACTTTGTGTGATTGAGTACTCGTATTAAGCTTTTCACAAGCTCTTTCTAGACTCTGCCTTAATTAATATTATTCAAAACTAAGCTGAACTGTTTACCCTCTAAATTTTACTTTCGTACACTGGACACTACCACATCAATAATTCGTAAACCTCATTCTCTCCGATATATAATCTCAGGACTTTCATTTTCGGAAATTATACGGCGATGTTGTTAGTGTGATTACTTTTGTGATTGTGTAAACGCCTCTGTAGCTGTTATTTGATTTTTTATTTTCTTTCTTCGAGTTATTCAGTAATTCTTACCATTTTGTTAAGTCTCCTTCAACTCTTATTACATAAACTGGAATTAGTTATTCATTTACCAATTCCCTGTAGTCATTATACACTTCAAGCCAATTTAGTTGGTATATGTCCTGCTTTATTTTTAATTTATATTTATAATTCTAAATTTGATGCAGGCCTTCGATACTCCTCTGTCGCTTCTCGTATTACAATCGCCTTCTTGATTACATTTTATTTTGGTTATAGTTTTATAGCTCATTAAGATATCAAATTTTATACGCTTCAAAATATAGCTCTTAACAAAAACGTATATCGCTCCAATTAAACAACTTCGCATAATAGAGCAAATTTTCTCCAATTTCCACCTTTATTAAACTCTATGGTTCATGCTCGAACATCTAACATGGTGTTATTAAAGTTTTATATGTTAATCCTAAACCTGTCCATACTTAAATTTTTCTTCTAGCAATTGTTAGGACTAAATCCAATTTGTATTAACTGATAGATTTTGAAATACAAACATCATACAGACAAAAACAATCTTCTTCTTGGGACTAAGTCTAATTTGTTTTACTTAAGCCTAATAGATTTTCTAATGGAAAAATCGTGAAGACAAAAAATTTTTAAAATACGCAGATGCGTGTGATGCTAAGTTTCTATGAAACACTCTTCCAAAGTTTTTTCCAAATTACATTGATTGCAGACTTGTTGTTTACTCCGTAGGTAATTTATTATAGATTTACTTTCAGGAACTCCTCTATTAAGAATTTGAAAAAATAAAACTACAATTTTAATTTTTTATTTCGAATTTTATTTGAATTTCATTATTTTGATTATTATGAGATAAGCTTTTTCAAACTTAGAGTTATGAACTATGATTCACAAAATTAGGATAATAAATACATAATTATTGTAAAATTGGAATTAAATTGTATAATTAATTTTTATAAATTATTTAGGTTCAAGAATCCATGGTGCACAAGTTTTTAGTGAGGATGAACATGATTGCCATGGTGGAACAACTGATGATGAGGAAATGTTATCCGATTCTGAATCATCGTTAACATCATTATCAGAACGAAAACGATCATCTCTCGAAACTGGTATGGCTGATGATATTGTGATATTAGCTGAGGCTGTTTGGGATCATATAGCAATGGAATCCGAGGAATTAGCATTTCGAGCTGGTGATGTTATTGAAGTACTTGAAACCGTTGATAAAGACTGGTGGTGGGGTGCTACAAATGGATCAGTTGGATGGTTTCCAGCAGCATTTGTTAGGGTAAGGAAATACCTTTATCAAATTTGAGAATACCTATTAAAACTTGGCCCTAGTAAAATTTAGGGAAACTACACAATATTGAACCCCGTAAAATTTTCAAGGTCAATTTTTTTAATAATCTTTTTTTTCAATATAAACTAATAACTAAAATTTTTTTGTGTTTCTAGTTACGAGTCAATCAAGAAGACACTGTTGAAGATTGTTTGGCAGCAATGGCATCTGGACAATCTTCCACAACGTCAATACGCCGTCGTACAAGTATATCTCTGCTCTCCAATGAACAAGTGCGTACAAGTGTTGTGCGTGAATTAGTGCATACTGAACGTGATTTTGTGAAAGTGTTACGTGATGTTAGTGAAGGATATATATCTGAATGTCGAAAACGTTGTGAAATGTTTAGTGAGGAACAAATACAAACAATATTTATTAATTTAGAGGAATTATTGGAATTTCAAACAGAATTTCTTAATGATTTAGAAGCCTGTATTGATTGGGATGCACCGCATCGTAGTTGTATTGGAGATTGTTTTTTAAAGCATGTAAGTAATGTTTCCCCTTCTTTTCCGTTCACATACTCCTCTATACCACTAGGCAGTGTCGTATACATTAATCCATAGTATATATATATATATATATATATATCTTTTTTGTCCTTTGTTATTTCTTAGCATCTCAAGTCCCCATTTCAGGAACCATTTTGGGACCTAAACCTTCTATTCGATGAAAGTGGTGATTTATTTACCGATTCCCTGTAGTCATTATCCACTTCAAGCCAATTTAATTGTAATAATAATGATTTACCAATCCAATGGCCATAATGTGCTCCTTCACATTAGTGTATTTGGATTGAACTTGGAAACTGACTTCGTTGAACAGCACTCTCCTACAATCCAGCATTATTCTGGATAGTCTAGCCAAACAATAGTTTAAAATACTGCCCGACGATCTAATTTGATTGCTGCATTTTGTGCTGGTTTCTTGCTTTCATGTATTAAATTTGCGTAGTCCTCTTTAAAAATGTTTGGAAAACAACCGTAAATACAAACTTTGCTAAACTGCTAAAAATTTTTATTTGGAATCGCTGAAATAAGTAGTTTAAATCATCTTCACGAGATCCAAACTTTCCAAATATGCTGTATTATTTTCAATGACTGAAATCTTTTATCGATTACTAAAATTTAGTTTATATTATTTTCAGAAATCTGGTTTTCGAAAATATTCCGATTATTGTAACAGTCATCCAATGGCAATAGCTACCTTACAAGAACTCTATCAAATAAACAGTTATAATAAATTTTTCGAAGCATGTCGTTTAATGCGTGGTCTCATTGAAATACCATTAGATGGTTATCTATTAACACCGGTGCAACGAATATGTAAATATCCATTACAATTAGCCGAATTACTTAAATATACAAAAGCTGATCATCCCGACTATAGTAAAATACAAGAAGCATTAGAGACAATGCGTGGTGTTGCTGTATTAATAAATGAACGAAAACGTCGTATGGAAAGCTTAGAAAAATTAGCAGCATGGCAACAGCGTGTTGAAGGATGGGAAGGTGAAGATTTAATTGAAGTTAGTACACAACTAATTCATCAAGGTGATGTTATACGAGTGACTACAGGCATGTGGACAAATAACATTACATTATTTTTATTTGATCATCAAATTGTTTATTGTAAAAAGGTTTGTGAAAATATTTTTATTTATTTATTTTTTAATTTTTCTCTCTTGAAAAATTTTCAACTAATGAACCCTGCAAGTGAAACGAAACAAATCAATAAAGCATGTTTAACGATGCAAATGATTAGACAACGTAGTATGGATGAATGTATGTTCAACAAGAATAAATTATCTATTTTTGTTTTATTATCTTTTATTAGCATGGAACTAACTAACTTTCTCCCTGAAAGTTTAATAAAAATTTTTGTTTTTCTACTATTTAAACGGATTAACGATCGAAGAATAATATTATTTTCGGAGCGAAGACATTCGTCTCTATTGAATAATATGGAGTTCAAGCGGGGTTTTTTGGATTTACACGATCGCGTCAGATTAAGACATAGATACCTTACCCCTTGTTGAGTACCTTCATCAATTCTTAGCTTTCTATAGGATGCCACGTGTATAGGGTAGCCGATCAGAATTTTAAATAGAAAAAAATCGATTTAATCGAGCGCGTTAGATTAAGGTATGGTAGGGTGATTACGTGCTGAAAAGTGTACATTTACTAATCTGTCGATTTGAGCGTGATGCAAGAGAATGAGAAGGTCACAAACTTGTATACATAATACGCCACCTGCGTCCTGCTCAAATCGTCAGATTAGTAAAATGTACACTTTTCAGCACGTAATATGTCTACCGCACCTTAGTCTGACGCGCTCGATTAAATTCGACTGTCAATTTTTTCTTTTTACTATTCCAATCGGCTACCCTATACTCTCGGAACCGTATAGAGAGCTAAGATTGGCGGATGTACTCAACAAGGGGTAAGGTATCTCCCATATTTTAATCTGACGCGCACGAGCAAATTCAAAAATTCCCGCAAATTCCCCATTGGTTGGCTCCCCTACCAATGCTAATCATGTTTTCTCTATACAAAATTAGGTAGTATTAATGAGGAGGGGGGGGTTAATTATTGGAAATAGACCTTTCTATGCCGCTTTTTCAAACAGCTGAAAAAATATGCCATGCTTGATAAATCTATGCCTAGCTACGAACAAAATTCCTGTTTAACTGCTAGCATGTAAGTGTCAAATGTTTCGTTGAAATTAATGATTTTGTTTGAAAATTATGTGTATTTCATCCGTATAAATAAATCCACAAATCAAGACATTTAGATAACTGGATTTACAACTCTCCTGAAAGATATTCCTCAGAACTAACATTAACTTTATTGTTATATCATTTTAGTATAGAATTATAAAAATTGTTTATAGGATTTATTAAAACGGAATACATACGTGTATAAAGGCAGAATTTGTTTGGATACGAGCGAAATAATTGATGTTCCCGATGGAAAAGGTAATTATTACAACAACAAATATACTATTTAAAGCTTTGAGCATGATTTTTTTTAGACATTGAATGATTGATGTTGAATGTGATTTCAATTTTTGATAGTTTTAAATGTGAATTAAGTGTATGGTGTGATGTAAAAGTTTCCGCGTATACTAATAAACAGTATTTTGGTGACAAAAATTTCCCAAACTTCCAACTAATTGTAAACAGATTTTGACGATTCTGGTTTGAAAAAAAAAATTATTTCTTTTTATCTTGAAGGATACAGAAGCTTTGGTTGATTACGATCTGCCAAAGTCAAAATAACATTATTCCTATCATAGGGCCGCAATTGATAAGATGCCCAACTTTTTTACAATACAAACAGAAATGCAAATAAAATACACTGATACATAAATAATTTATTTAATTCTTCTGCTTTCATCTATAATTTTTTAAGCAAATAAAGCAATGATGCGCAACATTTTTCCACAAATTACCGTTTGCTATTTTTTAGCCGGATGCCTAATTTCATCTGATGAAATATATCAATAGCTAGAAATTGTTGGAAGATAACTGCGAATTGATGGGCGATTAAATAAATTTGTTAATTTAATTAAAGTCAACAAAAATATATTTTTCTCAAAAGGATGAAAATTATATGGAAAAACCGCCCGATATAAGAGAATCCAAATAAATTGTACACGTTTTTATTTCATAAATTATTTTTATTATTTCTGAATTTAAAATAATCTTAATAATCTGTTTTTAATCCACTGTTTACCAAATATTCTTTAAAAAAAAAATTATTTTGTTTCGGGATATCCAAAATTTTAGTTTAAACTGTTTCAATAGTTTGGTTGAAATAAAGTCACCAATTAACTGTACGTAACACACAAATTACAAAGATTATTAACTGGGAATCCTTCTAAAAATATCTAACATTATTAAACCTTGCATGAAGAATGAATGGGATCATAATAAAAAGATTGTGCTTATTTGCTAATGAAAATACTAATCAAATTAATCGTTGTTTTTAATGGCCGTTATTTTTTTTTTTTTTTTCTTGACAAAAGGATTAATTTCAGAGCCACAAGTTGGAGTTACTGTTAAGCATGGTTTAAAAATATATAGTTGTGTACGCGATAAATGGTTATTATTTTGTTGTCGTTCCGCTGCCGAAAAGGAATGTTGGCTGTCAGCATTAGCTGAAGAACGACGTTTAGTTGCAAGAGATCGTTTAGAAGGTTTAGATTTTCCACCTGCTGCGCGTCAATTAGCGCGCATGGCTGCTAGATCACATCGACAACCACCGCATAAACCACGAAGTAGGTTTAAAATTTTTTTCTTAAATAAATTACCAAAAAAAAAAAAGATGGCAAAAAATGACAGAATATAAAAAGTTAAACATTTCTTCTGCTTTCCAGTTAAGAGATTATTTATCTTAACCGTAATTTGTTGTGCCACAATGTAGTACTTAAATTGTCATAGTGAAATGAACAATTATTTCGATAAAAATGGCTCATTATTGGCAAGAAACGCACTCTGGACTTAATTTCGCTTAAATATTAAACGTCACACTCATACGTATTTTAATGTTTAACATCTCAGATAGTTAAAAAACCTTCGATATGAAGAAATCCATAGTTGAATATTTATAAGATGGCCAACTTTTTTACAGTACAAAAATGAGTACAAATAAAATACACTGATAAAGAAATAATTACTCTGAGTCTTCTGCTTACCTACAAAATTCTATAGTCAAATAAAGCAATGACGCGCAGCGTTTATTCACGAATTAGTGAGCTCACGAACACGTGAGCTCCTTCAGAAATTTTTTTTTAACTTATTAACATTTTCTAATTATTGTATTTTCCTACAGATGACAAATCGTATAAACGTGATTCTGCATATATGGGATCTACACTTCAATTAAATACAACTAGTCATAATTCACTTGGTCGCAAAGTTGGTACATGGTTTACATTTGGAGGTAGCAAAAAAGGACGACATCATCATCATGCTCCATCATGAGACCCAACTACCTTGCTGTAACCAGCAGCTTAAGTTGTACTGTACTTTTATTTGTTTTTTGTATTCAGTACAACTAGCAATTATTTATCTCTTTCAAATACATGTCAATAAATTTTTAAGAAACCATCAATGTAGAAAACACATATTTATAAGGTAAAAAATTCTATTGAAACTTTTTGACTTGATCAAAAACATTCTTCAATTCTAGTAATAAACAAAAGGACTTTCGATGTATAAATCCAATCTCAATTTAATCAAAATGAAATTTCCATTTTTTTTTCTTGTTTGAAAGTTAGACATTTTAATTTGGAAAAGTATCTAAAAAACAGCTTTAAATTAGGTTTAAACTTCGCAAGAACTATTTTGCCTTGAAGACAAGCACAATAACTACCTCCATGCCAAATTTCAGTCCATGTGATATAGTTACCAAATAATGTAGTATAGTTCTTGGAAATAAAAGGTAAAACAAAATACGTGTTATTAAAAGTAGCCTCAAACTTTGTATCTATAAAAAAAAAAAAAAAAAAAACTTTTTCAGTTTTCCCAATTTTGGTCTAACTTTCAACAATAGGGTATTTTCCACTATAAAAAATAAAATACAAAATTTCATAAATATAATAGACATTTTTTTCACAAAAAAAAAAGATGAATTCAATTTTTCAAATATTTGAAATTTTAAAGACTACATCTGCTGATTAAAATTTATATTAAAATTGTTCATACACTGTCATATAAAAATGGCTAAGAATAATATGGTTACCGCATGTAACTTTTTGTTTCGGTCAGTTTCATTGGACAAAGAAAATCGAAAAAAATGACGAAAATCACGTTATTGCTATATCTTTTAAAAATTTATATTTAAATACTTCTTTATGTATATAATAAAATTTTCGATATCTGTATGAATAGCTAAACAAAAGTTGAAATAGCAAATTGTTGAAAATTTTAAGATAAAAAGAGAGCCGTTAAAAATCGCCACGACTTTCACAACAGAGCTAAAATTTCTTTTTAAAAAAATTATACTATTATTTCGAATAGCAATTAAATTGATTTAAAAAATTTTAAATCAATCATTTATACATAATGAATACTAATGACATGAAAAATTACATATGTTATTCCGCCATTTTTTAAGTACTGCTTAACAACCCCCTCCCCAATTCTAATTCCCACAATTCCAGTTATCCATATAAAAACTTTAAATTTAAATAATGGAGAATACTCTAGTTTTAAATTATTAATTTAATTCAATATATCAGTGTTTCTAATACACGCACAATTTTTTCTAAACAGCACAAATTTTTAATACCAATATTTAAAGAAAAGAAAAAATAAAATAACTATTTTACTTATTTATGTGTTGGTTTGAAACTATTAAATTTGCACAGGGTATATTTATAAAAGAAAAACAAAAATAATAGTGGAAAATGAATTTTCGTATTCATTTTCTCAATTTTAATGTACATAATTATAAAAAAAATATGGGCAAAGTTCTAGTATACTCATCTTTTTTATAAATTTTATTGTTATTGTTTTAAAACAAAAAATAATTTTAAAAAATTTTAAAAGACGAAAGTAGAAAATTACAAAGAAAAACATCAAATAATTAAATACTAAAAATGATGCTATTATTATAAAAAGACTATACAATATTTCTTATTTAAATCCAGTTTTTCAATAATATGGGTATTTAATGGGATCATATTTATTCGTCCGATTTTTCTTTATGTTACAGCATGTACACGGCTGCATTTCCTTCTTCATATCTCAAAAATTACACGAGATTTTATTTTAAAATGTGGAGGTGCTGTCCTTTTACGACGATATGTATACAATCTGAGTTTATAATCGGAGTCACTTTATTTAATTCTTAAAGTAACGTTTCTAACTTATTGAGCAAAAAGAGTAGAAAGATTTATTGCTTGCTGGCGATGATTTCGGACAATTAAAAAACGTAGTATTTTTAAGGTGTACTCTTTGGAATTATACATATACCGATATTGCTACGCTAAAAAGACTCCTAATTGTGCCTTTGTATGGCTAGGCTACTTTGGAAGCTCTGAATTTGATTTTATCATCGCATCACTGGTGCTTTATTAAGAATTTTTCCATTATTCATGAAACCATCATTTTCGATGTATGGTTTAATTCAGTAGGGTAGCTACATCGTTTTAGTTTAGAACTTTGAGAACTTTAATACAGACAACTCAAATAAACCTACAGAGTCCCGCTAAAGTAAACCAAAAATTGTCCTTTTGCGGTAGATGGTTCCTCCTCCCTTTAAACCAGGACAATGCAATGCATAGCGACGAACACTTTTTGCCTCTGATCATTCACTGATTGGAACTTTCTCAGATTTACTCTGATATAACTGATAATATTATTAACACTTTTAGAATTCGTAAATAAATACTATTTCCCCTATATTACCTTACAAATATATTGCAATTGAACAAACTGGTCTCTTTTAATTAATAAAAGACTTTTTTTTTTTGAAAATACCATTATGCATATCCGTTAATTTAGAACGTATGTTTTATAAAAACATAAAAATTTCAAAATAAATATATTATCTATAAATAAAGTATAACATTGAAATATAAAAAAATAATAATATTTTATATATTCGACAAGTTTTAAAACTATGATGCAATAATTAATAATTATTACCACTTCCATGTTTTCAATAAATATTTATAAAAATAAGCAATAAAATAAAAATGTTTTTTGTACTATCAGGTAAAAAAATATAAAATCCATGTAATTCACTAAAAATTGACGAAATAAAAATTATTTTACCAGATAGAGCAAAAATTATTCATACCTAGCGGTAAGCTATTTGATGTGCACAATTTAAAAGAAAAAAATATTATAACATAAAAAATCATTTTTTAACTGTAATTAATGTCAAAATTATTTTTTAAAAAATAAGCTGTTGTAACGTAAAATAAAGGTATAAATTATATGTACAGTTTAAAATTGTCACCCTGTATATAAAAATAATCACCAAAACAATTTAGGCTCATATTCATATTTATGGATTAATTGATCCGATAAAAATCATATCATTTGTTCTTTCTCTCGTGCTAGAAATTTTTTCGAAGAGTGATGATACAGAACGTTATAATAAACTCCCCGAAATTAAATATAGCTGAGTGTGGAAAAGGAGATATGAGTTCCCAACTGCATAATAAATATTAGTAGCATTCATACTGCTGATGGCGCTTGTGATTCATTCTGATGATGGGACAACCTAAAGTTGGTTGGGGTGCTTCAATCCGACCCTACAATGAGTTTTAAAAAGGCAAATTTTTTTAATTTTTCAGCAACCTTTATAATCTACAAAAAAAAAAATTATAGGGTAATTTAGGCCTTAAAAATACAAAAATTAATTTTATTTTACGATTGTGTTATCTCAGAAGCTAACCCGTCAATCGTAAAATAAATGCTATTTTTGTGAATTTAAGACTTAGTTAACCTAGAAAACCAAAAAACAGTTGATTTTTGGTGGAGATTTTTAATTCGAGGTAAAAAATAAAATAAAAAGGGCTAGTAAAATATAAAAAATTACAAAAGTCTGGTTTTTTTTTAACAAAATTTATTTTAGGGTCGAATAGCGCTCTAATCTGACTATTTGAAATCCCATCATCAAATTGAATTAAAAGTGTCATCAATGATACTAATAGTTGAATGCAGGAAGATACAAAACAATAATTATAAAGTAAGAGAGGAACTACGGGGGTAGTTTCATTTTTTCGGCGAGATTATTGTTACAACCTATTCTGTATTATGTGGAACAGTTGATCTACGATTATGTATATAAGATCCTGAATCATGGCGTGTTTATCAATCTCTAATATGATTGGACCAAAATAAAAACAAAGAAACAAAAATTCGTTAAATCGTTAGAAATAAAAAAATAAAAAAAATTAGTGTGATAATATATTTTATAAACTTTTTCAGTTGTGTTGCCACAGTGATTGTTATCGAAAGTTTTAAAAATAAAAAAGTATATTTGTATTACGCAATTAGAGCGTACTGTTTCCAATGAATGTAAGAATAATTATTCATTGCAAACGAAGCTTCATAATAATATAATAATATTCGTAGTCAACAACAAGTCTAGCATTATATCACTAAATTTTAAACAATTAAATGTTTTTATACGGTCTTATCAAACAAGTTTTAATTTTTCGGTAGCTTGTTCCTTAAAATTTTTTTTTTTAGTTTTTGAAAACTTTAATCCTACAAAATGTGGAACCTTGGTACTATACAATCCATTTAAAACGTATTCTCTATGAGAATTTATATCGTGTTATTTTTTTTTTTACATAAAGGCGTTTCAAAGCCTGCTCAAAGCTTTTTATTTGTGGATTTGAGTGTCTATTTAAATATTTCTTATTGACAATGTTTCAATTATTAATGTTGTAACCTTCGGCCATGGTTCTAATGAATTTTTTTTAGTGGGAACACTTTATTGTAGGATTATTCCTAATTAACGAACGTTTAAATGCTCAAACCAATATAATTAATTCGAAGTGTCAAATTAATTAAACTTTAATTTACAGTAATTTTGCATACGTATCGAAGTAGAATGTTTTAAAGTAGATTAAATGTTTGTTTTCTAACGAATATTCTCTGTTGATTTTTTAAGAGAAGTTATTCAAAACATAATATGCTACGAAATTTATTGTTACAGACAGTCCAGAGCAATTATGAGTGATTCGTAAACTATTTGATTATCTTGGCTAATCCGTTAGTAGTAAATCAATAGAGGTTTGTTCTCCCATAAATAATGTTCCTATGAATTCAACGCATTTTATCACGAAAAAATGCACAAAAGCATATTTAAAAACATTTCTAAATTTTTTTTTAATTTATTGACAGTTCTCCTTAAAAACGTGTCAATATGATTTTTGCGGATTATTTTTCGTTGCCAAGTATAATTTTCGTTGAACAGTTTCACAGTTTCTTAATTATTACCGAAAAATGAAATTAATAATCCATGATGTATATTCGTCATGCGTATATATGTGTTCATTAAACTCTATAAAAAGCAACTTATAGACGCACGCATATTTGGTGCATTACTAGATAGAGACTTGCATATAAGCAGACTTTTTAATGGATTCGAAAAGCATAATATTTAGAAAATTTAATTAATTTTTTTATTTTAATTTATTAAATCCAGTTAAAATATTTTTGCCAAAAATCATGTGTTAAAAATAAAGTGATTATTAGAGATGCGAAAAATAATCGATTATTAAAAGAATCGATTTATTAAATAAAAATATTTACATAAAAAAAAAATTTTCCATGAATCACAATTGAAATCAAACATTGGTAAACTTTTGAATAAAATTAGGAATTATTAAAAAAAATGTGATTCGTTTTCACTCAAAAGTGTGCTTAAAAGGGTCATCAATTATCTATAAGCTTTACTTTTATTAAAAAATACTCTTAAATCATTCAGTGCTTTTTTTTTTTAAATATATGTAGAAGTATAAAAAAAAATCGCTACTTTCCAAACTTTTTATACCCCTGTGTAGAAATATATTGTTATCATAATTGCCATTATTAAACATTTTAAGACTATTTTTTTAGTCCAAAAAAATTTAGATCCGAGAAGGAGAGCTTGATAAAAATAAAAGTTGTTGAGTAATTTTAAAAAATTTTGAAAACAAAATTGTACCAAATACGAAAATTGTGAATTTTAAATGTTTTAGATTAAAAAAAAAAAAAAAATTAATTTTTTATGATAGTTTTTTAATAAATATTCAGTCGGATAAATATTTTATTTTCAAATATGATTAATTTTAGTGTACACGTAACGCGTTGCCAAATTGTCAAAATCATTTTTCAAAAACTTCTGCTTATTTTAGAATATTTAATATAATATAATATATAAAATTTTGAACCAAAACGAGAAAATTTTTAGATTTTCCATATCATTTTGTTGCCAACATTTTTCTAGCAAAAAAAAATTGAGCTAGTATTTTTTTACTGTAAATAACACATACACACACAAACTGTTAAATTATATAAAAAAAAAAAAGAATAAAATAAATTTATTGTTAGTTGATAAATGTGAGCTATTTTCACACCAAAATAGCTTCTTTTCATTATTTGTTAGTTAAATATATTTTGTTTATCGACAAAAAATATGTTTTCGACAATCTTGACAACTAAGATTTATAATATTGACCAAAAAGTTCATAGACCATTCATAAATTGTCATTAAAATGAATATTTTACTCGCAAATAATGAAACATGTAGCTTGTTAATATCTCTTATATTGTTAGAACAAAAAAAAAAGTGATTTATGTTAATTATTATTATTATTATTAATTATTTAATTAATGAATAAAAATATCATGTTAATAATTTCCTTTGTAAATAAACTTTTTACTTACTATACTAAATTACATATCTGGTTGTTTTTATTTTATATTCCAACTTCAAATATATATTTAGTGAGGCGTATTCAAAAACTGGTATTCTATTGAAATATTCAGCTTACTAATTAACCTCTAAATAGTGACTAAAAGAAGAAAAATTTTTGATTACAATGTTTATGTTTTGCTAGGGAAAATAAGATCCACAAACAAGGAACATTTTTCCATTTAAGGAATATTGACCACACCCCTTACCATTTCTGGCAGTATCGCAAAAACTACTGGTTAAATCGTTAAATGGATGTTATTTTTCAAATTAACAGGTCAAACTGAGCTTATAAACATTATTTTATCAAACACTTTTTAGAATTTTTTTTAATTTAGAAAAGTTTTATGTCTCCGATTTAGATAAAATTATGTTTATGTGTAATTTTATCTGCCATTTCCAACGACTGGACGGGTAGTTTTTGAGATATTGCCGCAAATCCTACCCGAAGAATTCCGGACAAATTTTACCCTTTAAATCATCAAAAAAATCGCTCCAAATTAACAGATTCAAAAAATTCAGAAAGGTTTATAGATCCCCATTATCAAATCCCTATTTACATGGCAAAAGTTATTGCAAATTAATAAACTGCTTTATAACAGACATTCCCAGATGCCTTCCACGCTTTCCTAAAGCTTTTAGTTGAACAAATTATAAATATTTAAGGTAAGTAGAAGTTTAAATATGATTAGCAAGCTTTTAAACAATGGTAAGCTATTAACAATGATAAATAAGCTCTTTTATTATGATTAATAAGCTTCAATTTATTTTTAAAATTTATAATATTTCTCGCGAAACCTGTTTTATTAAATGTATCATATATACAAAAATTAATATTAGGTACATTACTCATGTTAATAATATTTCAGAAAGTAAAAAGAAAAATATGACTTTTATAATCACTATAATTAAAAATAATTTATTTTTACTTAGCAGTAATTAAACGATAAAAAAGTATTTAAAAAATTTTCATTCATTACGTAAATTTAAAAATTAAAATTAACGGCAAACCAGATAATGTGTTTAAAGTACAACTCCAATCAAACATTTTCAGTGTTGAAAAATTATTTTTAGATATTGGCAAAATGTGAAATCTTTTATTTTAAAAATAAAACGCGACTACGAAGAAATCACGCTCTGAAAATTGTGATAACAAGAGAAAATTTTTCTCTATGAATAAAATCTTAATCGTGTATTTTGCCTTTAGCCGTAGTCGAGTACAAATAAAATAAAACAATCAAATCGTTATTTTTCGAAGTATCTATGTGTGAAGTGATATTACGCTAATGCCATTTTCGAGTTTGGTAGTAGTTTGGGTCGTTTTATTTTACTTTTCTGCTTTTAAATTATTTAAAAAAATTTCTCAATTTAATCTTAAAATCCAAATAATAACAACCGTTTATTTTAAAATTTTTAGGAATACTAAATTACTTTGTCGAATATATTTTGTTTTTCCACTCACCAGGTACTGTTGAGATTTATTCAATCAAATATTCAAATTTACAATTTTGTAACCTTTAATATTAAAAATGACTAATTATATTCTTTGTTTTTCACGTTTCTGATTAAGATAAAATAAAATCACGAAACGTTGCAAATAAAATTAATTTCACAAGTTTTTTATTTGATGCTTCTCATGTAAATTAGTTTAATTTACTAAGATGCCTCAATTTTACACATGTTTCACTAATTTCGAATGAATAATAAAATAGTGAATATAAATATCGACAACATTTTTTTTTCCATGAATGAAAGACAAAACATGAGGTCATTGTGTTTTTGATAAACAATTTAAATACTATGTAAATTGAATTTATACTTTGAATTAGTTGTTTTATAATAGCACTCCATATTGGAAATTCAGTCATATTTTATACCATATTTGGTATAAATAATTATGTAGCAATAAAACTTCTAATTACTAAATATTTTACGTTTAAACAAGTTAAGATAAAGAAAATTATTCTACGTATTATTACTTATAACACCCTATGTATAATAAGGAATGTATAAACAGCATAAAAGCAGAAATGATGAAGATTATTGCGATGCAATGTTGCGATGCCATAACGATATGACTATTGTTATTAATATTGGTTATGAAGTGAAACTCCTAATGCGACTTCCAACAAGAGCGAGAGTGAATGCGTTTTCTACCCCTTTCTATTTTCATTTCTACATAACGAAGTTTCACTTCTTCCGCCTGAAGGGACTCCACGCACTATTTCTTTTAGTGTTGAAACGCACATAATTAAAAATTTTAATTGATTATTGAGCCTTACGTAAATCCACATCAGTTCACCCAGTTAAAAGTAGTACTGAGGTAACAAAAATACAGTCGTATTGAGAAACTACTCCTTTTTGAAGTCAGTTAAAAAAATATCTTATTCTAAACGTGTATTAAAAAAGTATTATAAACATCTAAATTCGCATTAGATCGCGTTTTAATAATACACAGGGTACACACATAATGAGGTATTATAAAATTTTTTACTCAAATTTTATGGAAAACTTTTTTTTTTTATTGGAAAGTTAATGTCGTTGAGAAATTACATAAACATTGTTTTGAAATAATCAAATTAATAGGTAATTAATTTCCAATATCAATTATTATAAGAAATTGCAATTAAAATTTTTTCTTTGTTGTAATGTTTATAATATATAAAAAAATGCAGTTTTTATTGTTTAAAATTTTTAATTTTTAAATCACTCTAACATAGTACAATATTTCCCTATTTAAATTTGAAAAATCTAAGGACTATTAAACACTTTGCGTATTTGTTTAATAAGTTTATACATCATCATATATTTTTGCCCGGTCCCAAAAGAAAAACATGAAATTTTTTTTTTTTTTTGCAATTTTTACTCCCCTTTTTATCAAATTAGTTTACCTACTCTAAATAATCCAGTTTTTTCACAAAATTCAATAATACGATACATTCCCTATGAAAAATTTAAAATATTTCCTTATTGAATTAATTTTTCACAAGCCAAACCTAAGTTAATTGACCGAAAATATGCACAGAACTAGTTTTACTGGTAATTTATAATTTTCCATCACCTCAACCCCTGTTCAAATTATAAATAAATCAACCTGCGCCAATGACTAACAAACCAGATAAACTTGTTCGGGTTCCTGTACTGTTCCGCGAGTTTAGCTGCTGACAAAGATAAATTCAATAATAAAAGCGGAAATTACCATATATGTATAAAATTCACACGAACAGAATTTCATAGGAATTAAAAATAAAAAAATTTACCACTTGTGAATATTTACCTTTAGAGTTTTGGCCAATAGCTTTCTGCTTTTCACAGGTTTTAAAAATTGAAAAATAAAACAAGCCGTAATGAGCTGCGACTCTACAAATTCTAGAATCTAATGAAAAAATGATCTAAATAAAATTTTTTGTTTTTAGAGACCAAACAATTTTTGTATTTCAAGTTATCTTTCGTCTGTTATGGTTTAAAATTTGAGTCATTGCCAAAAATCTTATGGTAGTGATTCTACATGGACTCCCACTAACAGTCGAATTCTGATTGATCGCATTCGTTTTCCACAAGTAATCGTGCTACAAAAAACACACACAGGCATGTTTGAAAATTGTAGCAAAAAAGGTTTTGATGACCATGAAACATGAAAATTTGAAATCATTACAAATTTTGATTTACGAGCCGGTTCCAATATCTTGCTTCATAAGCGTGATTTAAGATACGGTTAATCACCGTAAAATTTCCGGTAAAATATTAACCTGTAAAATTTATTATGCACTATAATGTTTTATACTCGCAATGTGTTTCGCGATAATATTCACGCACAAATAATTCAAATAATAATTATCCAAATGTTATGAAATTAGATATGCCCAATTTTGGCATAAAAACGGAATATTTGTAAAATAGTTTTTGCAGAAAAAATTAAACTTTTTAAAATAAGAGTCGAAATTTTGTTTATATTTAGAAACATTTTTTCAAGTAAAACTCTTTTACAATTGCTTCGTTTTCGTGTCAAGAGTGTATACTCAAATTAAAAAAAACGCGACATCCTGAATCTTCCACGCTTACTTTACATACACTAATTTTATGATGTATTTTATAACTTTTTCAATTTATAACCAATGTTTTAAATAGATAAACAAAATTAATTCTGATAAACATCTGAACACAACATCGAATATTATTAAGTTTTTAAATAGATATAAAAATTCAAGCATGTTTTTTGAGTATATATACCTTCCAGATTATTTGAATAATTCATATTTTTATAATTCATATTGAGTTATTTTTGTGCGAAAATCGAAAGAAATAAAATTTCTATTGCATTGGAGATTGTCAGTGTTTAAGATGTCTCTTTGTTTTTACTATTCTACTTACAAGGTAAAAATATTATAAAAACTTTACCGTATTTTTCGAGATAAAAATAACTGCTTTCTAGCAGGAAATAGAAAAAAATAAGAAAGTATTGTTATTTATACTATTGAATAATATTTAAATATTTTTAGATAGAATTTTTCTAATCAATTAAATATTATATCATTTATTGATTTATTTATTTTTTACATAATTTGTCCTTCAAACGGGATTTCTTTGATCAGAAAGAAACATTACTTATTTTTAAAAAAATGTTATATATAGAAGTTGTATACAATGAATATTTCCATTTGTTTATTGTATTCGAAAAAATTGTTTTATTGACTCGTTTATGTGGATTGTTTTTTATTGTTTGAGATAAAATGATTGTTACGTATTTAATTCGAGGTGCATCAGCAGTAATTATTTTATTTATAGTGATCAAAATATTTTATCAATATGTGCAAATGAGAATAAAATTATTTATGCATGGCACAAAATTAAAAGGACCAACAGCGTGGCCAATTGTTGGCAATGCATTTGATTTTATGGTACCCACAAATCGTAAGTTGGAAATAATTTCATATAAAAAAAAACCAAGTGAAGATAACAACTAACAGAGTTAACTGTTTAGATACTCGATACATGATTGAATTTCATTGTTTGGGCTATTTTTAATTAGCATTTATAAAATATTATAAATATCCAGTCTATTTAGTTATATACGTATAATAAATATACGTATTATTACCTATATGTGTTTATTATCCAAACTTGAGCTAAAATTGTGTAGAACTAAAAAAATTTTACGAAAAAATGTTTCAAACAAAAGTTCTTTGTTTCAAAAAAATAAACATTTTTTGTATTTGAACTTTTCTTCTATCTTTTATAGTTTAAAAGTTGGGGCAAGGATCCATTGGACGCAAAGGACCGATTTTGCTCATTCACGTGATTGAAAAAACGATTGGGCATTCACTTTTTATGTTTAGAACGTCACCAAAATTTCAGCTCGTTATCTTTTTTTGTTTTTGAGTTATCATGATGACGGACGGACGGATGAACAGTCGGAAATGGTCTAATTAGGTGTTTTTTTGGTGTTTAGGTGCTTTTTCTACAGAAAGCACGAAACTTTTTATCATAAACTAAACTATTTTTATTATATAGTTCTCATAAATATTATTAAATTACAGTTACTATTCATGAGCTGTATGAAAGTATCTAAGCATTTAGCGTATTTTATTAATGTTAATAATTATAAATAACCCAAAAATTAATATTCAACCATGTGTATAGTATTTTACACTCAACATTGTAAATTGCTTCATCTTCACTTTTTGATGTATAAAAAAAGAGAAAATTTGTATAACATTTGCGAAAATATTATATTTTATTCTTTTTAGAGATGATGTACAAATGGAGCTCTTTGAAACAAAAGTTTGGTAGTCCGTATCGATTATGGGCTGGATCACAATTAATAGTGTTTGTTACCGAACCACAGCATGTGCAAACTGTTTTAATGAGTACAAAAGTTAAAGACAAAGGAAGTACTTATAAATTTCTTACGCCATTTTTAGGTCATGGTCTTTTCACAGGATCAGGTAAAGTATTATGAAATACCAAAATCCAAACGAATCCAATTTTCATAGTGCATTAGACTAAAGAAAAGGTACAGTTGCCTTAACAAATAATAACGAAGTCTAACTGATTTGGGTTCCCGGTCAGTTTAAAACGAAAAGCAGTAGGGGATTTAGCCTGATTAGCCTGAATAAGTTATTGCTATAACAAAATGCTCCGATATATCCTAAATTATTACTATCATTTATACACAACTATATAATTTAGCTGTTCCCAATTAAGCCTGACCAGGGTTCAGTTGAGAAGAATAGTTGGTCTTCTGACATGACGCTGTCGTTTAAACTATCATCTTCAAAGCTTAGGCATCTCTGATGACTCCAAATGTACGTCGTGGCTGGAGCACGATGAAACCACTATTCACGTCATTTGAACCTGTAGAAATCTCCAAGGTGCCAAATACAGAATTTTCTGGTTTGAAACGCTGGATCCATACATTATATGAATAATCTTGGCAGAGACCTTGTGGGCGTTTTCTTGACTACTAGTTTCGATAGTATCCTTCATCTGCTTTGGAAGGTTTTGCCATTGCACTTTGAGCTAGAAAGCATTCTTCAAGTGATGGAGTGTTCTTAAGGAGGGTACAGTTGACCAAAGGGTCTAGGTACAAGGGACGCAGTTGCGGTTGCCCTCTTATTATTACAGAAATTAACAGGTCGCAAAAGATGACTTAATAAATTTCACATCTTTTTTGTTTAAGAAATTTGATTGTTTCCTAAACTTGTTGTAATTAATAAAATCTGAAAAAACTACAAGCCATGCGAGACAGCGAATCGTGAAAACGTTCAGGAAATTTGTTTTGCTATTGATTCATAATACGAATTATTTTATATTTTAATTTATAATTAATTTTTAGGAGAACTGTGGAAAATGCAAAGACAAGCAATTTCACCCATATTTACACCAAAAATGATGGCCGAATATATGCCAAGTTTTACAAATCATTGTGAATTATTGAATCGCAAACTACAATCCATTCCTAATGGGAAATTAATTGATATATATGCAGAAATCGCTCCGTATAATTACGATATAGTTTGCGGTAAATGTTATTTAAAATTTATATTAAAGTTTTTAAGAAAAATATATTGAAGTTTTGCTGTTTTAGAGACATTACTTGGGACTAAAGTTCGATTTGCACAAAATACATGGAAATCAGAATTTTTCCATTTGGCAGAATTGTAAGTAAACTCAAAAAATCTACTTGTATGAAATAATTGGTTTTTTTAATGTTTTTAGGGGATACGAAATTGTATTCGAAAGAATGATTAAGAGTCTTTATCAAAGTGATATTCTTTTTTACTTTAGTAAGCGTTATAATGATTATGTAAAAATTCAGAAATTAGTTAATAATTTTACTCGTACGGTAAGTATTTTTGAAAATAATTTTTAGATTAATTTTTACTAATTGTTCAAACCTGGTGATGTCTATGATTTAACTAGACAATTTTGTTTTCGTTTTTTTGTATCTATCAATCTATCTAGAAATATGTTTGTTTCCCTGTAACTTGATGTGAAATTAAATGACATAATTAGCGGAAATAGTAAACTCAGAAACTTTTCTGTATTTCCACCCCTTTTCCTCAAAAATGTATAATATTATTTCAAAAATACCAAATTCTATGTAATCAAGGAAGATGCAGTTCTTTGCATTGGATATAAGGACTGTAATGTTTTCATTGTCCATTCCTTTGTAATAGATTCCTAAAAATTGAAACTTTTATTTTATGCAAACTAGGAAGATGAAGTTTTTTGCAATCGATGTGAAATGATTAAATACCGTAGGGTTATTATCTCTTATTTTAGAAACTCTTCAAAAATACCAACTTTCTTTTTCTAAATAAATAAGGAAGACTTAGTTTTTTGCAATCGATATGGAAATGATATGATCAGGGTAAATAAGAAAAATGTACATTTTATTTTGAGTCCCCTTACCTTTTGTATCATACAAAGATGTTGTGAAGTTTTTTAAAGTTAGATCTTCAGTTCACAGAACTACCAGTAATTTTTTGCACATTTTTCTGGCATATTATAAAACACAACAACTTTCAGTTTGTTTACCCGTATGTGAGATTATAGCTGTAGTACCAATGGCCGATTTCACGATTGAAGTACTGATTCTATTTGAAGCCCGAAGATTTCCGTAATGTTAGGAGAGGTGGACTAATATTGGGTCAATTAAATTAAGAACGGTCAAACGGATGAGGAGTAGTCGCAGAAGTTCTATATTCTTTATCAGAGATATCTTTATAAGAGGGTTATAAGAGATATAAAACCTACTGACTTGGAATTAACCATTTAAAAAACCAAATTTTCTATTCATAGAATTCGTAAAAATTTTCGTTTTACGATCAATATCTATCAAGATATCTATCAATATCTTTAACAATGTCTTAAAATAAATAGTAAACTTGGACTTTTGGCGGTAGTATATTTTGGTAACAGGTACAATTTGATTGTTTCTTTATATCAATTCAGTGGTAATTTTAGTGTTGATCAATATGATCGCCGGGCAGAAGTGCAGTTAAAACTCTGTTTACATTATAAGATCTACGGACTTAGAAAACGAATATGTGACCAAGAAGGGGATGGATTTTTTCTTTAAATATTTCCTCACTTAAGTAAAGGCATAGAAAACGAAGGCTTTTTCCTGAGTTATGGACATCTAAAACCATGCGCTTTAGTTGTATGCATGTATGCTAGTCCGAAACCTAGTTCAAACCATAGGTCAAAATTAGTATTTAAACCGAAAAAGGAGAGCAAATAGACCTAACTACTTTAGACTTTATAATACTTTATTTAGATTATAGATATGGAATCCATAAATAACTGTTAATTAAGCATATGTTTTTAGATTTTAAAAGACAAAGAAAATGAAAAAGTGAAACCATTTGATACATGTTTAGATCGAATATTAAAGCATGATTTAACAGAGAAACAACAAATGGATGCAACATACGTTATATTCACAGCGGTAAAAATGTTAAAATAATTTAAATTAAAAAATTGTAAATTACAAAAAATTTAATTTATTTTCAGAGCCATGAATCCATTACAACAATCATCAGCTTTGTAACTTTAATGTTAGCTATTCATCCAGAAGCACAAGTAGGTATTTTTTAAATACTTCCAAAAATTAGGTAGATAACAAACTTACCTACCCCCCCCCCAGTTTATATCTGGATCCAGGTTTGCTTGACATTTTCAATGTGAAGTATATTTTCGTTACAGCAAAAAGTACATGAGGAACTTGATCGAGTTTTGGGTATAGAAGATGATGAAATTTGCTTTACAATTGATTTACTCAATTCATTAGAGTACTTAGATATGTGCATTAAAGAGGTATTGCGATTGTATCCAATTGGCCATATAATACAAAGAGAATGCAAACAAGATTTTCGATTAAATGGTATGTAAGAAGTTTGGCAAAAAATTGCGTGTCATTTTTATGCTCTGATTTATTTTTATTTCTAGATGATACTATTTTGCCAAGTGGCTGTTCAATAGGTGTTGGCATATATGCAATGCATAGAGATCCAAATATTTGGCCAGAACCAAATAAATTTATACCAGAACGATTTACACGAGAAGCAGTATTAAATAGACATCCGTACGCGTATGTACCGTTTAGTGCAGGTCCAATGAATTGTATTGGTAAGGATTTTCAAAAAATTTTCAATTCTGATTTTGGTTAACAAAATTTTTTTTTTTTTAATTTTAAGGAAAAATCTACGCTGATTTATTAATGAAATCAGTAGCTGCGACTATTTTACGACATAATCGTTTCGAATGTGATTATAAATGTACAGAAGAAATAACAATCAAAACCGATATATCAATTCGTCCGCAAAAAGGTTATCCAGTTCGAATATATTCAAGATAACTATTTCCGTATTAATTTAGGTTAAATTTTTGTATTATAAACATTAAGTATTATAAATATTAAAAATTAAAATTTAATCATAAAACTAGCTTTTGATTTCATATACAAAATGGGAAATTCTTACTAACAAATGAATTTGTGAAATATTATATTATATTATTTCCATTATAATGCGAGCCAAAATTATTTAAAATAGTGTTCAAATCTCCAATAAAATATCAAAGTTACAACATTAAAAAAATTTAATTCAATAAACATTTTTGGGGTCAATATGTAAATCAACCGTAGATGGCGAAATAATCTTCATTGGAAATACCAAGAATTCAAATTTTAGTGAGATATTCGTTAAGAGTTTACAAAAATAATAAATATATTCAAAGTTAAAAAACATTTTCTATAAGTTAACAAAACAAAAATCAAAATTGATACCTTAATTGAAGCCTTCAAAAGTTTGAACCCATTTCTATGCTTTGTAACTGACTAAACTTAAGAACCTATAATATAAAAAGCCATAATTTGATGATTTTATTTTACACCCTGAAACATTTTTAAAGTGCGAGGACGAAATAAATATTTCCATTTTTTAGAAATTACTTGAATTTCAAATTTATTGATTTTGGTTTCGATGGAAATGATGCTAAATAATATAAACTTGATATAGATCTAAAACTGTATGCTGTCGGTGACGCGACCTTGGAATGCTGTCGCTCTCAAGAGTACTCGAATTACCTTAAGAAGTTTTCACTTAACAAATTGTGTTCAATAATGTATCGAAAATTCAGTGTGCAAAGAAATACTTTATTTACAAATTTTATAAAAAAATAATTAAGAAATAATTTCAAAAGGCTTTTGAATCACTTGTTGAGCTTGTAAAGTATGAATCTTGCCAACGCCAACTGCAACAGTACCGGCAACATCTCGTCCAGTATATTTCAACTGACGTCCCATCATATTTTCAAATCTTGGTTTAACAAAACTCCAAGCACCCATATTTCGATGTTCTTCTTGGCTCCAAATAAAAGCTGATTAAAAAATGAAGTAAAGTAAATAATGTTTCATAAAATATGTTTCCCAAATTTTGCCATTTCTCACTTATACTTACTTTTTGCATTAACATATTTTTCTAAGACTAATTGTAAATGATATACCGGAAAAGGGCATAAACTTTCCAAACGAATTATGGCAATGTTATTGAGCTGACGAGCTAATCGTTCTCTGTTTAACTCATAATAATGTTTTCCACTAACTAGGATTATTTTTTTAACATCTGCAGGCTTTGCCACTGGGTCATCTAAAATTTCAAAATTTCAAAATTATACAAATACTTGCAGCCATTAGACATGAATAAAATATATACCAAGTACTGGTTGAAAACTACAACCAGGACTCATTTCAGTGAGAGACGATGTAGCATCCGATAAACGTAATAAAATTTTTGGAGCAATTACAATTAATGGTTTTCTATAATTTGGAATTATCTGAAATGAAAAATAAAAATATATATAATATCTAAAATTAATTCGAATAAGTTTTTGCACATTACTTGTCTACGTAAAAGATGAAAATACTGAGCTGGTGTTGTTGGATTAACAACATGCATATTAACATCATCACCATCCGGTGATGTTTCTGATGAATCTGTCAATTGTAAAAATCGTTCCATTCTGCTTGACGAATGTTCTGGTCCGGCTCCATCATATCCATGCGGTAATAACATAACTAGTCCACTGGAAGTTAGCCATTTAACTGAAAAATTTGTTAAAGTCTTTAAAGAAGATGCTTTAATATTCTCTATAGTAATTTTTTTAAGTAACTAAAGAGATCTTACGTTCTCCTGATGTTACAAAAGTATCAATTATAATTTGAGCACCATTAAAAAAATCACCAAATTGTGCTTCCCAAATAATTAAATTATTTGGATTATCAATACTCATACCATATTCATAGCCAAGTACTGCTTCTTCCGATAAAATACTATTTGCAATCTATAATAAAACAAGTGCAGATAACAACCAACAGTTAATTATGTAGATACTCGACATATGTTTATATGTATAATAATATGTATTGTTATTACCTATATGTGTTTATTAGCCAAATTTGAACTAAAATTGTGGAGAACTCAAAGAAAAGTTGTTTGTAAAAATAACCACTTTTGTATTTCAACTTCTCTTCTATCTTTTATAGTTTGAAAGTTGGGCCCAGGATCCATTGGACCCAAGGGACCGATTTTGCTCATTCATGAACTTAAACTCATGTTATGTTTAAAATACGTCAGCAAAATTTCAGGTAGCTAGCTGTTTTTGTTTTTAAGTTATCGTGATGACGGACAAGTGGACGGACAGCGGAAAGGGACTAATTAGGTGTTTCTATTAACACCTATACCAAATTTTTGATTGTGCGGTCAATATTAGGTAGCGCTACAAACTTTAGACTAAAATTAATATACTCTGACATATTAAGTATGTCGAATATAAAAACTTGGAATGAAATATTTTTCTCTAAAAATTATTTAAGTTATAGTATCGCTTACCTCAAGGAATCCCTGCCCATTCATTTCTAAGTCATTCAGTGGAATGTGAATTTTATTAGTTTGTTGGTCAACAAACATTGCATGGCGATGTGAAAATGTGCCACGTCCAACATCTTGCCCACTTATTCGGATATTATGACCTGTAAAAGTTTTTATAAAATTTTCAATTATTTTTTTCTCCAATACTGTGTTCTTTAACTCTATTTACAAAATACTTTGCCGTGAATCAAACGTCGCCCTTATGAGCTAATAGTCAATTTTTTCTTATTTTTTCATAAAATTGGATTTTATTTTGTAAATCTGTAGATCTAACTTAAAATCCTTGATTATTTTTCTAAAAAGTCCCAATGTGTATTGAAATAAACTAAACGTAAGTCTAACTTACGTCTAATTGATGGCTATGACCGAGCACACCAACCAAAAATAATTCAATTTATATATAAAGCTACCTTGATATAGTAAGGAACCAAATGCTAACGCTTCCGCTGTTGCCCAATCAATTTTTTGCCCTTCGACTAATTTGGAAATTCTAGGTGAAACATGAGTTTTTACTAAATGTGGATGAATACTCTAAAAAAACAGATCCAATTTGAAATATTTCAGATATTTAAATTTTGAAAATTCTTACAAATTCAATCGGGTAATTAACACTACGAAATCCAACATATTTCAAAGTATCCACTGGAACACCAGTATCCCATGTTGAAATTGAAGCCGGAGCTTGATTAAATCCCGACCATTGTTTTTTAAAACATGGATTCTAAAATATATAATTTTTAATACATTATAGGATAAAAAATTTTATGTGAACCTTCTTCATACCTCAGGTACATAATTTTCAACGTTTTTTAACGATTCATTTAAAAATGTTGTACGTTCGGTGACAATTTTTTCAATTTCTGAATCAGATATTAAGTTTTCACTTTTTAATTTTTTCGCATACAAATTTGGCACAGTACTAAAAAAATTTAACTTTAGTAAATAGCATGAAAGTTCAACTATGTCCTATACGAATAAATTCTGTGATTTTAACATCAAATTCGTATGGGGCATAGTTATACTTCAAAACTGTATACGCAATAGACAAAGTAATTAATTGGCCATTATTCATAAAGCCCGGGGGATTGAATCATTCTTACAATTTTCAACTCAATAACTTCAATAAAATGTCATTTTTTGTAATTATTCAATAATTTTTGTTTGACATTTGCTATACAGTTAACATGCAAACAATTGAACAAATAATGATATTTTCTAGAATTTGAATGTTTTATTACAAATTTTAGACACTCGTTTCACGTCAATGAATTAAGGAAGTCCCTTTCACGTACTATACAAGGTACGAATAACTAGCCCGACTTGACTTGTCACTATTGAAACTCACCGAGCATTGTCAACACTAGTCTTATTAACAACCTGGTCCATAGCATATATATTCACAAAGCCTTAAATAGCTCCATTGATCTTCAGATAAAAAATGTACTTACTCCATTGAACGAATGAGACTGTATTGTATTGGATTCGTAAATGTTGGATCATCTAATTCGTTATGTCCCCACTTTCGATAACAATTCATATCGATAAAAACATCTTTCCTAAATTTCCTTTGATATTCGAAAGCTATGCGTGTTGCTTGAACAACTTCCTAGATTAAGAAGTATAAAGTAAATTGTTGTACATAGTTTTTATAATATCTTTGCAGTTGCACACAGTTACTTACTTCTGGATGAAGGCCATTAACATGAATTACTGGAGCAGAGATAATTTTTGCTAAATCTGTACAATATTTCGTAGATCGACCTCTATCTGGCGGTGTTGTAAATCCAATTTGATTATTTACAACTAGATGTACGGTACCACCAATTTCAAAATGCGGAACTTGTGATAAAACTAAGCATTCTTGATCAATACCTTGACCAGTGTATGCTGCATCTCCATGAACCTATATAGCCATCAGAAATGTCTATGAATACAATTAAATCAAACTAAAAAGTAAAAATTTTAGCCTAAACAAACTTTAAACCTGGATATTTAAAATGCGATCACTAAATTCACCGTAACCATCGCCATAACCACCTTCAGCTATAGTTAATTGCTTTGAACGTGTTTTACCCATAGAAACAGGATTAACTGCCTCCAGATGTGATGGATTATATAACATTGTAACATGGACATTTTTGTTATTAATACTGAGATCCACAGACGAAACTAATAAAAATTGCCAGTTTTTAGAATTTTTAATTTTCATTTTTAAATCAAAGGTTCGTAGCATATTCCCACATCATCGAGAGATACCTCAACTATTTTTCTTCTCCCAGCCAGCCAAGAAGTCTTACATTCGTCGTGTACAAGCAGTAAATGGACTAACTTAATATCTTGGTTATCTAGATTTCTAGTTGGTTCGTTCAATATTATTCGCTATTTTTGCTCAATATTAAACATTGATAGTGGTCTCGATAGTATGAGGCAGTGTGCATAATTATGCTTGTAGAAGTCTCATAAGTGGTAAATTATGAGGTGTTGAAATAACGCGAGTTCATTATTTATATTAGAAACGATGTCTCCGTTAACGATTAGTTCCGCCATCAAGTTATTAGTGAAACTTAGTAACTAAGGATATCCATTGACAGTTCATTCCAACATTGCTCAACTGCAACCAAATTACTATTTGGATCACCCTAGACGTAGGTACATGTTTCAAATAAAAGCATTTTTTCGCCTAATCGTAGATATTTGTTACAATTTGCTACTTGCACACCACGAGCGTTTGCCTTCTAGCAGCTGACAGGCCATTTTACCCATTCCAAAATTACCAAATTTTTCAGCGAAAAACAATTTTTGTCTTAAAAATGATTCTATTTTCATCCTGTCAGCCAGAAAATGGAAGCAAAACAACATATACTTCGCGTTTATCTACGAACCCTTGTTAAATATGAATTATTTTGCCTCACTTAAATGACTTATAACATCTCCGGTACACTTGAAATGCGCTGGAAAATCAGGTAAACCTCGTAATTTACAAAAAATTTTCTCTACCGGCATTTCTAACAACCCTGTTAATAAATTTAAACGACCTCGATGTGGCATTGCCAGAACAACTTCCTCAACATCAGCTAAAAATAGAATTGAAATATAATTAAATACCAAATTGATAATTTCTAAATAAATAAGAATTGTAATTACATTTTGAGCATAATCTTAAAAATTCATCAAAAAATGCAATCATACTTTCAGCACCTTCGCCCCCATACCGTTTAAATGACGCAAATTTTGTTTGCAGAAAATTATCTAATACTTGTGAAATCAATAATTGCTTTAAAATATGTAATTTTTTTTCATCGTTTATTTGATTTGATTGGCGATTTTCCATTTGTTCCGCAAACCATTCAATTTCTTCTTCGCTCTAAAATAATTTACAATGGCACCAAAAATTTTATAATTTTAGGCTCAAATTCAATTTTAGTTCTTTGTAGCTTATATAAAATAGCCTAATGCATTAGCCGCTGAAAAGTAGCTGATTTCCCAATTAACTACCCTGATAAAAAATTCGTATTCAATCCTATAGAAATTGAATAGGCATGGATAGGAAATCAATAGGATTGAATAGAAAATTTTATTGATAAAATGATTTCCTATTCAATCCTATTCAAAATTTGAATAGGATTTAATAGGAAATGAAATTAAATCCTATTGATTTCTTATTCAATTTCTATAGGATTTAATAGGACAGCTCTTTTATCGGGGTAGTAAAGTAGAAAAGTAAACTTTTCATTTTTTATATCAAACAATTTACATAAAGAAGCAAACAGAGAGATAATTTACGCGTAAAATTCTGTAAAAATGCCTAATGGGCATGTCTAATTTACCTCCAAATGCATAAATTCAGCTGAAATATGTTTACAATAAACATTTTCTAAATGTTGTATAACATCAGATACTTTAACATCATCTTCTGCTTTGCTGCTATATAAAAGGTTTTTGGTACACACTGAATCATTTAAACTGAGCCCATATCGTCCTGGATTCAATTCCTTAATTACACTAAAATAAAGCATAAAATTAGCGAGATTAAACTTTAAATATCTTATGAAAAACTTACTTATTATTAGCATTATTTAATACGATTGAATTAATATTTGCTTGTGTATGTCCATATTGCCTATATGCACTTATTAAACGATATAAATTACTGCTGTTGATTCTGGCATTAATAACGTCTTTTGAAACTATAAGAAATAAAATAATATAATAAAAATAGAAAACCACTTTTATTTTTTTTGTAATAAAATTACATTTCACAATAAACTTTCTCTTTAAATATATAAAAATAAACTCGTGTAAAAAAAGCATCAACAAACTATTTTAAGATTTTAACGGTTCATTCCGAAAAATAAGTATATAAATAAAAAATAAGCAAACATTGAAAAATAAGAAAATCCAATATGATTCAAGGGAATTTTTATATTATTTCTCATTTTTATCCACATATTTCTTTTTCGGCAGTTTATCATAGGCTCTTAATATTAAAATATCTAACGTTTTTTTGATAAAAAATTTTCAGTTCAATTAGAATTATGTATGTACTTCGTTAATCTGATATGTAAAATTCATAAACAAAATTTGTAATAAATTTTAACGTAAAAAATATTTTAATTTTATGACATTAAAAGGTCAAAAAGAATTTTTTATCAAATATGGTGAAAGCGCAAAGAAGTTAATTGAAGGCAATTAAGTTTTACAAAACATCATCGATTTATTTGAAAAATGAATGAATTTATCATATTTTTCTAAAGACTTTTTATTTTAAAAAATTAATACGTTTCCCAAATTCAATTAAAATTTACCATACTGTTAAGTTTCTTAAATAATTTATCGCAATGAATTTTAGAAGGAACTTTTAACATCTTTTGTATTCAAAACAATCTTTCTAAAAATAGATAACAAAACATTTCTTCAAATAGAAAATTTTGCAAATATTATTTCTTGAATTAAATGTATACTACTTACCTTCAAATTCATTTTTCGATTTAAAACACTTGTATCCATATACGTTATCAGTTTGATAAAATCGTATATTATTATTCGATTTTTTCACTTTATTTAAATTAAATAAAACAATTCTTTTAAGTAACATAATAATGAATTAACAACACTCATAGAAACTGTTTAATAATGTTTATATACTACCACTTGTAATTGTTATCAGAATCATATGTAATTAAAAATAATAAATAATTATCAAATTTAAGAACATTTACAAAAATGTTTACAATTTATTTAAGTAAATGAGATACTATGTGAGGATCTCAAATCATCATAATGTTTTTATAAAATTTGTTATCATTTTAAAATATACAGATATTGAATACATTATAATCTAATACTCACTGTGTATACAAATTAATTTAAATAAATTATTAAAAACTGTTTAAAAAGTGACTATACACTTGTATAAACTCAAAAGTTATTGTATGCACTTTAAGCCTATCGTACAACTAAATATATGTGTGTATGTTCGTATATATCTATTGTTTGTTCCGATGCAACTTTCGAGCGCTATTTCCGATTTTTATGAAATATGTTAACACGTATATCACATTCAGGAAATTAACTAGAAACTTTTTGAATCCTATTGGGCCACTTGTTTAAATTAATAAACCAATAATGATAATGAGGTGTGGCCTATATTTACTTATAATAAGAATCAGGTGTTACTGTGAGTAATGTATACTGCTCAACGGAGCAACTAGTGAGTGTATTTAATTTCATTAGTATTCATCAACTCAGTTTTGTGTAACCTTTTATCTTAGACATTATATACACTACAAAGATAACTAGTGGCTCGATGAACTGAAGATTACATCCACGGTGACACCTCATTCTTATTAAGAAATTAATATTGGTTATACCACTTTATCGTTATTGGTTTATGAGTTATTATACAAGTAACTTCAACTTGCATGATTCCACATAAGAGCTATTTGCTCTGATTTTATCGAAATGACATCGATTGCCAAAGGTGCATCTTTCTAGCTTGCAAAAAGGAAGGGAGTGTAATAAAAAAATTACAATTTTTCTTTTCATTATGTATTTTTTCACAATTAATGCAAAAAGCTCATTATTCTAGCTTGCATTGAAAAAAGTACGTCTTTTTGGAAATTTTCCCTAACTAGCGGTGGGAATGTAATTTAAAAAAATTTCTGGTTTTCCTATATTCCCTTTTAATGTCATTCCATTTCAATTGGATTGTAAAAAACCGCATGAAACTTGTCAAAAAAAGCCAACTACAAGAAATGTTTTTGAAAAACACCATATACGTTAGATAAAAATTGGTCTGTATTAGTATATCCTCCACTGAGTTGAGATTTTTTTGAATATAGAATTCTGCAATCTAAAGTATAATTAGACAACTCTATAAAATACATTTGTGCCACCATCAAAAACTGACGCCTCTAAAACATTGGTTCCAGGCCTCCATGACTGTAGAAATACTTAGCTCTAAGGTTAGATGTATTAATCAAAAAAACTGGTCGGGTAATATATCAAAAGATAAACGTTAAGAAAAACATCCCTGTATAAAAAAAGGAAACATACAAGGTTAAAGGTGACATATTTTCTAAGACGAATAGCATATAAGTATAAATTATATTCAATAAAATATTGTACAAGTACAAAATAATTAATTATATGATACCAAATGGCTTTTAACGCTGGAACCAGACATACTCGTACGGTATTAAAGGCAAATTATGATGAATGAATACCAATTTCTCTGCATCAAGAGGCAACAAACGATTTCGCACACAAGGGCACAAAGACAGCTTCAGAAAATGATATACGCTGTTGCAAGGTGCTGAAAGATAAATTCTAGCAAACTTTGCTAAGATTGGGTATTGTACAGCAACAGTAGACTACCAAACATAAGGATTACGATCGCCACCAATAATTCTTTTTTCTTGATCGTGAGACAGGCTAGTGTTATTTCACTCGCTATTTATTTTCACGCCCTATCTCATTAAAGTAATGCCGAAACGTGTGATGAGCTTTGCGAGATTCATGTGATTCTCTCTGTTCTCTTCTACTTTTTTTGACCCGCAATGAACATAAACTGCTGCAGGTGGGCTATTCGCAAGATAGTTTTTAAATTCCGAAATAATCTTCTAACAAGTTTAAACACACTCCCCCCCCCCCAATAGTTTGTTTTAATTCTTGGTTTATGTAAGTTAGTATCTTAATTTAAGGAGCTGAAAAGATTTTCTAATTCTACTTTCAACGACTACCTCATGTGAGGTACATCAGGTATTCTTTGATTGGATATCCGGCTGGTCGGATAATATCCGACTTTCCGGCAACAAGGTTCGCCAGATATTAGGTATCATTTATTCGGAAAACAGTTATCCGTTTCATCTTTAAAGTATATTCAAAAAATATCCATTGGATATGCATAGCTATACCGAGTTCACAATAGTCCAATGGCTTTGAGAACTTAAACCTCAGGAAAAAAATGTTTTAATACAAAACAACTTTTCATATACATAAGTACCTACTTTTTGTGACTAATTCGGAATGAATTGAAAATAAAAATACTTTTTTGAAAATACAAATGTAACGATTTGGAGATGATTGTGGTTTGGAAAACAATCTCAATTTTCGAATTTACATAAAAAAATTTATATTTTTGACTTTCACTGTCTCTATTATCAACGTAATTCTTCCATTTAGTAATGCTTTCTACAAAGCAAGAAGTGTATTAAAATTCTTAAATAGATAACTTGTCTATATTGTATACATTGCGTAATATCACTATATAATTAATTAGATGATTAAAAATGCGACTATTGACAAAAAGTACATGGACTGTAATAAAATTTGTTAGACCAATTATGAGTAAAATGAACCCAAAAGTAGCCGTTGGGCAAATGACAGCAACAAGTGATATAAATCATAATTTAAAGCAAATTAAATGTATTATTGAAAAAGCCACTAAGGAAAACGCACAGGTATTTTACTAGTTTTTAAATATTTTGACATAAATACATAACCTATGTTATATAAAACTTAAACAATTGCATTATATGCACGTGACCCTGAACTTCAAAGAATTATGACTTTGCTAAACAGAATGATTACTAAAACTTCAAAATATTGTTTCTACAATACTAAATTTTATTTTTTATATTTAAGATTATTTTTCTCCCGGAAGCCTGTGACTATATTGCAGAAAATAAGGAACAAGCTATTAAACTAGCCGAGCCGTTATCTGGTCCAAGAGTTACAGAGTATAAAAATTTAGCAAAGAATAATAATGTTTGGATATCTTTTGGTGGAATACATGAATTGGTATATCTTAATTTTATCTAGAAAAAGATGCGTTTAGAATTATTTTGGTTTTAAGTCTTTAAAAAATCATTATTTCCAAAGAAAAAAATATTTTTAAATATATGGACACAGGGCACCTTATGACTTTCGTGTTCACAAAAACAATCGATACTATTTTAATTTTATTTTAATTGATTAACTCAATTTGGATAAAATACGACTGATAAAATATTTATAAAAAATTGCATCATAATCCGTTTAATAGATTTTAAGGCCTAGCTCATTCTAATATATAAAGTCAAATTTTATTTCTTTTTGCTCCCGGAAAAAACTAGACCTAATTAGAAATGCAATTTAAAAATATGTTTTTACCATATTTTAAGTGGAAAAATTTTTACTATGGCTAGATGACAGATCATTTGTATAAGATCAGTTATGCAAAGTAGAATCTTTTCAGACCGCCAATAATAAAGCATTCAACACACATCTTATAATTAATAACTTAGGTGAAATTGTTGGACTATATAGAAAATTACATTTATTCAATGTAAAAATACCAGAAGAAAATATATTTTTAGTAGAATCGAAAACAGTTGAAAGTGGCAAATCCATTGTGCCTCCAATTGAATCACCAATTGGAAAGTTAGCATTATCCATTGTATCCTTTAAAAAACTTGCTTATTTTCTAAAATTAATTAAATGAATTTCATGTATTTTCTTTAATTAGTCTATTTAGTGTTATGATATGCGTTTTCCAGAATTAGCAATTGCATTACGACAAAAAGGCGCTGAAATATTAACATACCCAAGTGCATTTACTCATGCGACTGGTGCTGCTCATTGGGAAATTTTATTAAGAGCACGAGCAATCGAATCACAATGTTATGTCATTGCTGCTGCTCAAATTGGAAAACATAATGAGAAACGAATTTCTTATGGTCAAGCTATTGTTATAGATCCATGGGGAAAAATTATAGGAGAATGTGAAAAGCATTCAAATTCTGATCCTTATGAACCCACAATTTGTACAGCCGAAATTGATTTAAGCAAATTAGAAAGTATTAGAAAGAAAATGCCTGTAATAGAGCATAAAAGAGCTGATATGTATGGTTCAGTAATAGAAAACAGTATTTTTGATTTGCCTAAGGAAGAGTCTACATTGAATTTTGGAGGGATACAAATTCCAATTGAAACAGTATTTTATAAAACACCATATTCGTATGCATTTACAAATTTACGTTGCGTTGTTCCCGGTCGTATCCTTTTTTTTTATCTTTAAGAAGTTTAAAATTAAAGTAGAAAATTTTGACTTCTACTTTCTGAATTAGTTACTGTTCATCTTTTTACTAATTTCAGAATTTGCGCATCTTGAAAGATATATGCGTAATGAATTTTTCTCCTCTCTCCATTATTAAGCAATTATTCTTCGACCTACTTCTCTAGGTGTTGAATGAAGAAAGTGAAAACATGCACTTAGAGGTTAAGAAGCTTACTAAGACCTAAAAGATACAGTTGGTGGACTGAGGCGCCCTTTAATTTAATAACTACCTTAATAAATTGCATAGATGTTTTGGTAGCCTCTTTACGAGAAACAAAAAGATTGTGTGATTTAACACCAGCCGAGGTTGCTGATTTATTTAAAACTGCCATTAAAGTACAAAAAGTTGTAGAACAAGTTTACAAAGCAACTTCATCTACAGTTGTTGTACAAGATGGACCCGAAGCTGGTCAAACAGTCAAAGTATATTTCATTTTTATTTTATAAATTTTTACATTATACTTAAGTTCTAATTTTTTAGCACGTTCATGTCCATATAATGCCACGTAAACAAGGAGATTTCGCTTTTAATGATGATATTTATAAGCATATGCAACAGCATGATAAAGAAGGTCAAAATATAAAACCACCAAGATGTCTTGAAGAACAGAAGGCCGAGGCAGAAATTCTTAGAAAATGTATTTCACAATAACACTCTTATCAGAGAAAATGCATTCAAATGAAATTTTAACAAATTAAAATTTAGAAGAATAAAAAATATTTTAGGTCAAATTTTTTTTCGTTCTGGTCTTGCGTTCCAAAGTTTATTACTCAAAATCATATATACAAATGTAATTACATTAATTAAATAAATATTAAAATATACTAATGATCGTCTCTGGTTATTCCTGGACAATTATCACGTAAATCTTTTTCATCATCGAACACAGATCCACACCATATACAATACAAATGAGTTTCACGTAAATATTTCGTTAAAATTTCTAACTTTTCTTGCGTCTATAAAAAAAAGAAAGTTAAATGAAAAGAAGAAAAAAATTATCAAAATTTAAATTATTTACCGAAAAAGTATACTCATCGTCATCTTCACTGTCCTCTTCTTCATCTACATTTTCTTCCTCATCTTCCTCAGTTTCATTCTTTTCTTGTTGGGGCCAAAACCATTTTTCTATGGGCTCTTCTATACTCTAAATGGAAAGAGTGAAGCTTAGTTTCATAACAAATTAGAAATAATAATTGATGGTGTAAAAAAATAATTATTTTAAAATCTCAGTAAAATTTCAAATGCTATGGTATTATAAACCCGTATCTCGACTGCAACGTAGTCATTATTATTGTAACTAATATTAAATGTCTCCTGATGAATATTGTATGTTTTTGAAATTGTATTTAGGTTTTATCTAGATCATAGTCAGTATTTAATATGTAACCTGATGGGACCATATATTTTATCGTGGATAATAAAATTTTATTGAAAATTATTACTTTTATAAATGCATGCTTTTAAAGTACTTTTTTTATTTTCACGTATTTATATGGAAAATAAAATAATTTCGTTCAATTAAAAATACGTTATACCATTAAACTACAGATTCTTTTAACAATTAACTCATAATTTATTACCTTCTTGACGTCTAAATCAAGACAAACACGTTGACTTTTTCTTAAATCGGATTCATCAAGTCGTTCCTGCGTCTTTTGTGTCATACGTTTTCGAAAATCATCCACATTTGTTGTTGTTTGTAAATGTTCCAAATATCGTTTTCGAGCGGCTAATTTTCGTTCAGCAATTTCTTTTAACATAGATTCACGGCCTAAGCCCGTACGATCTACTTTTAATTCAATATTTATCGGTTCAATTCGTCCAGAACCTGTTTTTCCTAACGCTTCACCACTTTTATATCCCATTTTTTGTAACATTGAAAATCCTTTATTTTTCTCATCGATACACGTCTTCAGCCCTTCATCTCGACGTTCTGATTCGACAACTTTTAATGATTTGTAAATAATTTTGTTTTTCTCATGTGATTCAGCTCTCTTTTTCTCAATTTCAACTTCGCGTTGTTTAGCACGATTCCTTATTAATCCGGGCCTGATATCTTCCTGTGAACTATTAAAACTTACGTTACTTTACAGAATTTTTACAAAATATTATTTATTACCAAGTTGCTAAAATAGCATCGGACATATAATCGTCATCAAAATCATTTTCCATTTTTGTTTTGATAAGTTTTTTAGACTTAAGACAATTTTGAGGTTATGTGAGGCTGAGATTCGCGCCACAAAATTTTATTTATTCAGTAAGTATATAAAACTTTTGTAAAATGGATTCAGAATTAATTGAAAATTTATTTCAAAAACTAAAATTAGAAAATGAAAAATATAAAGAAATCGTTGAAAAAATTGAAGTTGAGCGAAATAAAACGAGTTCAATTAACCTTTTAAAAAATTTAGATACTTTAAAATATTTAACTACAGTTAATGTTAAAATATTTAATGATTATAAATTATTATTGGAAAACATTGATTTTGAATACTACTGTCGCGAAGATGATTTGAAAAATTATTATGTGTTAGTTGAAATTAATTTTAATGAGAAGTTTTATCAAAACGTTTCGATGCTAAATTCAAAAATAAATGTACGAATTAAAGGCAATTTTTGTATAAAAAATGAAAGTGTTTCACTTTCTAATTTTCTTAATATTATAATTCCATTCCCAAGTACGCCAATTAATTCTATAGTAGATGTAAATTTATATACGAAATACGACGACTCTTTCTTTGTAGTACCGGTGTATACGAAATTATTAAATATTTCATATTGTTTTCAATTAATTAATCGTTCAATAATTACAAATACAAACTCGAATTTAAAAAGAAAATTAGTGAACATTTTTAATTCAAGTGATAAGAGTTTAGAAAATGGTAGTGAGGATCGTATTTGGGATTTACAATTTGGTGAGCAGTTCAAAATTCAAGACATTTACAATATTATTTTAAAAAATTGTGCGCATCAAAGTGATATATCAATTTTAAATAAATATGTTTCAAATGATTTAAAAAATAAACATAGTGAATATTTACGTGTTGGCAAACATTCGCAAATGAAATTTACAATTGACATGTCTAAAAAGACTCTAACTATAAACGGAATTTCTAGAGATGAAAGATATATTAAATATATAGTGGAATATTTAAAACAAGAATTTCATAAGTGATTAGATTCAAAAAATCATCGCATCCTTGAAACATAAAGAAAAATTAAACTTGTTATTTTTTATCTTAAGTTTATCGTGACGTTGTATACAAAATTATAATTTAGTATCATTTTTTATAATAGTATTTACGTGTGGTGGGGTTTAAAAGTCCCTCATATAGGTACCTATTATGAAAGCACTTACAAAATATTATTTCATTCATAAACATGTCGAGTTGATATCAGGCTTATAAGATATGCAATGCAACAAATTGAATTAAAAATATTATTTTTCGCAAGAGCGAAAGAACTATCGAATAAAACTGAATGTAATTTAATTTTACCATCAAATGAGCTAACATTTGATGAATTATTAAATATTATTGTTTCAAAATACTCATTAGAACCAATTAAAAATATTTTGAATTTATCGTTGAATGAAAATTTCTGTGATAAAGATTCAAAACTTTTTCTTCAAACTGGTGACGAAATTGCTGTAATTCCACCGTTAAGTGGCGGATAAAATAATGGATCATTTAAAGTTAACGTATAATAAATTATCTGTAGACGATATAGTTGAGCTTGTTTCGTCTCCATCATGTGGAGCAGTTTCTATGTTTTGTGGTACAACGCGTGATAATTTTGAAGGAAAAACTGTTGTGGAATTGGAATATGAAGCATATGAAAGTATGGCTTTAAAAGTTTTGAAAGAAGTGTGTGCCGAAATGAGAAAAAATTGGCCTTCAATTGAAAATATTGCTATATATCACAGGTATGGTATATTTTTTATAATTAGTTTATATTTAACATTTTTTTGTAAGGTATATAATAATAACGTATTCTTGAAATAAATGAAATACTGTTTTTATTTGTAAAAAACTTGTAATTGCCCGTAAGGTACATAATAATTAAGCATTCTAATTGAAATAAATGAAATACTGTTTTTTATCTGTAAAAAAACACTCGTAATTGTTTGGTAAATAAAAACGTATGTTACTGAAATTATTTTTCTGTGTGAATAAAATTTTAAAAAATACAATTCAATTTTATATTAAAACGATACAGTTAAACTTAATAATAATACAAAATTTGTACATTCACAAATGGTTTTTGAGTGGAAATCTATTCTTTAATTATTCACATTAAGTGACATAAAAAAATTTATATATAATTTAACTTTCAAAAAATGGACGTCTAAAAAGTCGTCAAATGAGATGATATATTTCATATGATCTTTATAAAAATCTATATTATAAATAAAACCGTTACTTGCTCTTCAAATTTATGTCTGTATTTCAAAGATGCGATAATCTATACTTATATATAAAATTGGAGTGTCTGTTTTTAATATTGAAATAACCGTTTTTTTTACTACATGTATATGAATATATATACTGTACATACACCAAAATAACAGTTTTTACAATTTTTGGTGGACCGATTTTGATGGGAGGTAGCTGATGTAATAAGGACTAACTTAGGCTACATTTATTTTAGAAAAATAAAGTAATGTTTCAATGCTCAAGTACTGTCCAGTACCACGCGCAGCTCACGCACATGCCACCACTGGGCCGTCACGTCGGGCGCCCCCTACCAACGAATCAATATCACAAAGACTGCCTGTCGCTTGGGCTCAGAACGCGCTCGGGCTCTTGCTAACGTTTGTGTCTCAACGACTTCATTTAGAAATTGATTTCCAGTGCTTACATCATACTTTTGATTGATAGGTATCTTTTATAATAAATACTATAATTTGCTTTGTAATAAATATTCCGACTACGGAAAAGTCAAAAATATATATATTAACACTTCTTTTTGCCATTGCTGTAGTCGGAATATTTATTACAAAGCAAATTATGGTAATTATTTGTCGTTAAGAGGATAAATGACTGATTGACATATTAACGCAGGGCTGAAACTGCTTGATCTAAAAGCATGCAATTTTGCATGGATGGGATTTTATGTGACGTAAATGAGCATTAGGAAAGGATTTTAAACGCGTAATCTTTTTCTTTCTTTTTTTTTTGTTTAAATTATTCGTTAGACTTTGGAGCAAGTTTTCATGAAAAAAATTTCTATAGTTACAAATAAAAGTAAAACAGTTCAGTAATTGTTTTATCCATTCCACTTCCATGCATTTTTATTTTTTACTAACACGGATAATATTTTGGGAGCAAAACCAGTTCGTGAATATTTAGGTGAAAAGAAATGTAATAGAAGTTTGGGATAATGTTTTTGAAGAAAGTTCAAACTGCACAGTGAAGCGGGCGGGTAACAGTTAGTCAATAAATATATCTATTAAATCAAATATTTAAATATAAACAAGTGATGATTATAAATACTTGATATCAATATTTATATTTGATTCAAATACGTAATCAGTCTTTAAGCTGAAATTTTTTCAAATTTAAATAGTTTAACTGTAAGTCCATTTTTAGGTCTAAAATGCAATATAAAAATTTTATCACGCTATCGCTTTTCAATTTTGAATTATCTGTCTTTTATATTTTCAAGCGTTACTAACTTAAGTTTGGTGAATGTCAACTAATATATTCTTCATTATTATATTAAAATGCAAGGTATAAGGTCGTGATGCGCAAGTAACGCTGAGCTAGTCTCAAACAGATACTAGTAACGAAACGTATATGCGTAGTATTTCTAGTGGAGGGAATGTATATTCCTGACAAATAGTTCACAAGTCTATTGCAACAATTAATTATTGTGGCGACGGCGCGAATGGAACTCGAAACTTCGGTAATCTGCGTACATACCTGTTGGCGATATAGCCAACTGACTTACCGGGGCCAGTTCGGATGTGCGTAAATACGAATTATATGATAAGCCCAAGTTTGCGAATTGAAAAAGAGATTAAAATATATACTTTTAAAATCCCACTTATCTAAGTTTAACTGTAGTTAATTTAATGATGAAATATTGACGCAAAAAATGCAAATCATTCTTGAATGCAATTCGACTCTGCGTAAACAACATGCTCAGTACAAAACATATAAAAATGCTTGTTAATGAAACTTTCAAAAGTTTTATTCATTATCATCATTAACGCTACCGCAAAGGAAATTGCGCACAGATTAAAATAAATTTAAATTAATGTTGAATGTTAATTTAAAAGACATGTTGATTGGTTGTTAACGTCTAATTATGTACGGGATCGTTTCCATTTTTTTTACCAGGTAGTCAAAGTAATATTCCTGGATTTAAAAAATTATATAATTAAAAACTTTTTTCTTATGAAACAGACGAAGCGAATCTCGTGTGTTTTATCTCGTATTGCATTTTTATTAGAATAAGTCAGAATCAACTAGGAAAGATAACAACTTTTTTGTTAAAGATCAAAACGTTAGCCTTAGAACTTCGGGTAATTATAAGTTATTTGACATTATTTTTTGAAAATTTCTGGATGACCTTTGTAACAAAAACATAAAATAAAGCGACGACTTTCATTAACCACATACATTAGTGAACATATCGATTGTAAAAGAAAAGTTATTCCAGTAGAGCGAATTTATTTTGAAATTACATCAAAATAAAAGTAAATCAAAGATATCCTAATATTTAAAAATTATAGACATTTACGTCTATAACAGAGTCCACCCACATCATTATTTTTAATCTTAATTTAATTTTGTTTATAATTTACACTGTCGTCGCTTGAATAAGAACGAAGTAATCGACTCCACTCACATCATAAATTTATGTGCTGATAACGAGTAATGGGCATCAAGTAGTATGCATAAATAATTTTTTTTTAACTATAGATATTAGCATTTAAAAAAACTATCAAAAACTATTTTCTTTTAATTATAAACACGGATTTACGATCACTACTGTCGCGGTCCAATCATTACTAGTGATTCTCATCATTACAGTGAGACTTTAAACTGTTAACCGTAAAATGTTAAAAATTTGAATCAGCTGCCAGGTGGCATAATGTCTATTTAATTAAACTTCAGGTGTTTCAACAAGTTATATATAAAGAACATCTAATCTTGATGTGAAATTTATAATCAGGAAGCTAATACTCCCTTTAAACATCAATCTGGTAATAAGTAACTATTTATTATAAAAAATGATTACAAATAAAATAAATTCTATTTTAGATTGGGTTTGGTTCCTGTAAAACAATCAAGTATTGTTATAGCGATATCGTCTCCACATCGAGAAGCAGCTTTATTAAGTACACAGTATTGTATTGAAAATGTAAAAGGACGTATTCCGATATGGAAAAAAGAAAAATATGCAAAAGAAGATGAAACAGCATCTGTTTGGAAGGAAAATAAAGAATGTCCTTGGTCAAGTAATAATAAATTTTTATTAAAATAATTTGTATGTAATTATAGTTGATTTTTGAATAGTAGATATTAATTATTATATTTATATATTTTATGTAATTATGTTATATAGATTTATTATATTTTATTTATAATGTTATTTTATTTGTTCATTGAATAAACTTGTAATCGGATGTTTGGGTAAATATTGATAATAATTGAAAATATATATAATTATTTACATATAATTGTAGAGTAAATTGATACAATGTCTATCGTCATTTTTTACTGCGAACTCACTGACGTAAAATTCCGGTTCACTAATATGTGCTTAGATAAATAAAAATATGTCAGTTTTCAAATCGCATCTTATTTCAACATCGAAACATATGTACATAACATATTTTATAATGGTCCAGTTTTTGTTTACATAACCTTTCTATATAAATGAAATGAATATATAAAAGAAACTATTTACTTCCATAGTCTTAAATTTTATCATTGCAAAAGCATAAAATATCTAATTTTAAGCCATTTAAATATTATCAAATAAAAAGATTATGTTTAGGCTTTGAAATAATTTTAGGACAGAAAGTCTACCAGTTGATTATATTTTATATGTATGCTTGTTCTAATTAATACGCACCAATATATTAAAAAACATTATTTCGATTTTCAATCTAAGAATTACTAATAAACACTTAATTATTCAAAATTCAACTCTTTTAGACTGATACGCTTAATTTGAAATATACCTACGTAATGTGTAGCCTAAGCATATATACTGTTTGTAAATCTTTTTTTGCTCAAAAAACCTGAAAATATCCCAAAAAATGTTAACAAAAATTATAAAGAGAAATTATGAATAAAATTTTCTACGAAAATGGGTCTTGAGAGTCTTATGTCATTTTTTTCTTATCTTCCCATAAGTTGAAAAGTTTAGTGTGTTTTTACAATTTCGCATTTTTTATGTGTATGCTGAAATTTTCTGATAACTGACTTCAGAATATAAGTAATTTGCCTAGGTTGCAGGTTCAAATCTTGTCATCGTCACAAAAAATAATTGCGACGGTAAGCTAGAGATGTGGAAGAATACTTTAGATGAGTTATGCATGAAACGGGTGAAATAATAAGCGGATCATTATAACGATCGGTTAAAAAAGGTCAAGATAGGATATCCTTCCACTATCTACTACAAGCATTATATAAGAGATCAATATTTATTTAATAATTGTATTTTATATTCAATACTCACAAAAAACGTTCATTTTTGGACAATTCAAAATTATTAGAATATTAATTTGAAATAATGCGAATTTTTTAATTGATAATTGGAAACTATTTGTAGATAAAGTCACCTCTAAAGAAATGTCAAATAACGAACAAAAATCGATACAACCTGAGGCTGAAGATGATTTGGTTCAAATAAAAGCTTCAAATTCAGAAATATTTCGACGTATTAATAGATTTATGGATCGCAAACGTGAACTGTTAAACATGACCAATGTTTTAGACTTTTGTGTGCCAAATGCATCTGATATTGATTTGCATTCTGAAACAAATTCATGTGCACGTATTGATGCTGTTGTGACGCGAAGAAAAGATTCGAAAAGTCATTTACGAGGTATAAAATTTATTTTCAGAATACTATATTCTGACTCTGATTTTGTTTAGTGTTTGAGTTATTCAAGTGTTTTATTACGCGCCCGGTAATTCATAAAATAACGACCAGGAACGCGCCAAGCTGGTGAATCATCATTTTGTAAATTTTCGAAAAAAAATTGACTCACCCACCTGGCGCCTACGAGGTTATTTTATTTTATGAATTATCGGATACTAAAACACTTACACTAAGTTTTAGTGTAAGTGTCATTAGTGACATTAACATGTACTAAGCAGACTACTAACATTGTCCTCTAGCTCACCCCTTAAATTTTTATACAGAGTGTAAAACTTAATTATAATGATGCCAGAAACAATTTATTCAAAATTACAATGGAATTTAATTAAAAAAATGATTGTAAATAAATCTCAAATGTAAAATAAGTGATTAATTTTATGTAGATAGGTCAATTAATGTTACTATGTAATCAATCATAAATATTATTAATTTATTATCAATAATATAAAAAACACTAAGTATAGCTTTTATTAAAAATTTTCTGAATGATTTATTTATAAACTGTTTTTCCATTAAGATTCAGAACGTGCTAAATCCGGAATTTAATGTTTGAAAAAAAAAATCCAGATATTTTTTACACATTTCTAAAGATTGAAAAATTATTTCGTTTTTCGATTAAACTAATTGTGTAAACTTCTCAGTAAAAAGACGTACAAAAAGAGAAATGATTTTATATTTTAAGCATTTAAAATACTAAATACAATATTTCAATGAGATATAAATATCAAAGCTTTGATTGACGTAAAGTATCTTAAATCATTTAACCACATCTTATACAGGACGCACAAAAATAAGTATCCAAAAGACTTGGATTTCGTTAGAGATTTTGATGTAACGAATGCAGAATATCATCTTTTAATTGATTTTATTAAGAATTAAATTGAAATTTTGAATCAGTTCTACAACAAAACAATTTACGAATTGTATTTTCAATTACAGTACGACGCGTCCATAATATCCAAGGCCCATTAACAATGCACTCGTCTGAAATTAATTCAACTACAAACAACGATGGAATATCTGAACGTTTGGCAAATGCTGAACAACATTTATTATTAAATAAACCAATACCAACGGATATATATGAACGAATTAAACGTATTGAAGATCGAATTTTGGAATTAGAAAGTTTATCACCTGAATATTGTCAATTTTGGGTAATACAGTTAATTATAGATTACATATAAAAAATTTTTTTTAAAATTATTTACGTTTACCTTTCAGAAACATTTGCCGTCAATGTCATTGCCACCATTACAAAGATTACTGTCGAGTTCACAAAATTTAAAGCGAAAAAAAGATTGCGATTCTATAGTGGATATTGAAAGACGGATCGAGCATTTACAAAAAGAAGCCTTTGATTAATTAACAATTATATTCAGTGTGTCATTAAGCCACATTTTATGGGAATTAAACTTTATGATTTGTTATTTCGAATGTTCTATAAATAAACATTTAAATATATTATTTTCTTTGTGTACTAAATTTATGGATATCAACAATCCTTTCAAATAAGATTTAATAATTTTTACATTGAAACAAAGGTTTACACCAGGGGCGCAGGAACGAAATTTTTGAAATTGTAATAGAGCAATAAAATTTTTAATCTCTTCAACAAAGGGGCATGGCCCACCCAGGGAAATTCCTGGGTGGGCAGCTGCCCACCCTGCCCATACGGCTCCTACGCCCTTGGTTTACACTATATACAATACATGTCAAATAAATTTTAATTAAAGAGAGTCTAATTATCTAGAATTCTAGTATCTGAATCATATCTAAAATACGATATATAGTTTCGAAGATATCGTCCCAAATACCGCCCAATAGTCCCAACTTTCAAAATCACTAAATTAGAAGATTGAAATATAAAAGTCGAGTATTCAAATAAATTCTATTTTTAAATATTTGTTTCAAAATGATTATCTTTAAAATCGCAAACAAAAGCCATAATCAATTACCCATCAAACGATTATAAATTCTACAGGTTATTATTTTAATCGCTCGTGACTTATCGCACAGTTATTTGCACTTGTCCACCATTAGTTAGGTATATAAACTACTTTTATCAAACAAAAGTTTAACTTTTATTTTAATTTATCCTCTCAAATCATTTTAATGTAATCCGGGTAATAAAGTATTTATTCTTTACTTGAAAAAGATTCAACAGTTTTTATCTAACTGTAGACTGTATTAATTTGTACTAAATTAATTTTACATAATTTTTATCACATGTAAGTAGATATAAATATGGCTCTTGGGTTGTAAAATAATATAATTTTCTGCGTTTATATTTATATCAAACTGGCAATATTGTTAAAGAGGAGTCCTAATGGCGTTTAGTATGATTGAGTACTAGTTTTGAATATTCCTGTAGATGCACTTTCATTCACCCACAATTCATACATATTCTGTTTTTTTTTGGCAGATTGATAGGTACACTAAAGCCACGTAAAATCTAGTATGCAGCAGTTTTACTAAATTTTTAACATTAAAACATAGGATATATAATATATCTGTTATACATAGACAAATATATGCTCTTATATTTGTGCTGCGCATAAATATACAAGTTTGTCAACTGGAACATACCTAAAAACTACTCAGCTGTGTTCGACTTTGACATTCGTGATATCTTCTTATTGTAGGTACATATAAAAAAAATTGTGCTACGAATACTTTAAATTTTTTAAAAATAAATTTATATAAAATCATCATGGGTAATCGATCATCTTTATTACTCCGTGAAGAAGAAATTGCTCAAATTCAGGAAGAAACAGGATGTATGTAAACAAATTACAAATCAATATAATATTTATTGAATAAACATATTTTTAGTTACACCAAATCAAATTGAACGTTTATATTCACGTTTTACATCATTGGATCGTGGTGATTGTGGTACATTAAGCCGAGAAGATTTTCTACGTATTCCAGAATTGGCGATCAATCCGTTAGGTGATCGAATCGTTCATGCATTTTTCCAACAATCATCCACCGATCGTGTAAATTTTCTACAATTTATGCGAGTGTTAGCACATTTCAGACCAATTAAGAAGAATCGTGAAAATAAATTGAATTCAAGAGAAGAAAAGTTAAGATGTAGGTTAACTGTCAATTTCATTTTAAAACAATAAAATTTTCAATAAAAAGTCTTCAATTTTTTATATCTTGCAATACAAATATTCTTTGTTTATACATTTGAATACAAAGGTTCATTTAGCTATTTTCTATCACGAGTACAATACTCGATTTTTTTTAGTCATTTTACAATTTTTAATTTTTCTAAATTTTCGCTAATCACTCTACCCTGGAAAAAATAAGCAAATATGATTTAATATTTTTTAGAAATCTTATTTAAATTTTTTAAATATTTCTAGACCACAATCAAAAATTTTTTTCAACAGTTATTACATTCACAGGGATTAGTTCTGTAAAATCAAATAATCAAATGAAATAAAACTGATTTGAAGAAAATTCTTGGTACCTATTGATTGTTGATTTCCAATGATCTTTATGCAATAAAAAATAAATTATTTTTTGTTTTAGTCGCATTTAAAATGTATGATTTGGATAATGATGAATTGATTTCACGTGATGAATTATTAGCAATTTTGCATATGATGGTTGGTGCTAATATAAGTGAGGAACAATTGGGAAGTATTGCGGAACGTACAATTATTGAGGCTGATGAAAATGGTGATGGAATGATATCATTCGAAGAATTTTGTAAAGCTTTACAACGTACAGATGTTGAACAAAAAATGTCAATACGTTTTCTTAATTGAATTTTCTTTTTATTATTTTTAGATAGTTTTTAATATTTAATGTATATAGTTCTTATTATTAATGCATTTTGTTGAAAAATTTTATTTAAAAAAAATTTTAAATATATATTTATATTGTAAATATTATAACATGTTTTATTGTAGGAAAATTTGCACCTTTAAAAGGGTGTAATAGAATTGTTCCGTTATTTAACAGTAAAATTACGTGTTCTTATCTTTAAAAAAATCCTGCTCTCATAAAACATACAAAAATTGTTTAAAAAGACTGTTTTATGTTAAGACTTTTTTTTCGCAGTAATCCGATAATTTTTGATAATTGCACTTCGCTCGAATTTCTTATTTCGGCTGGGATTTCTTTTTTAAATGGTTATAAAATTTATACATTTCAAAACTACGTTTTATGAATTATAAGCTAAGTAATATACAGGAATGAATGAAATTTTACAATAAAGTTTTTGTTAGCAGTTAAATCACTTCGTTTCCGCCTATATCTATCAAAGTGCGCTTAACTCAGTCTCTAAAATTTGCTAGAACATGACTTTTAGTTAGCTTACTAACAAGAATGAACCAATTTAGTATATGTAAAAATAATTTAACGATGAACTAATAAGAAATATTACTTTTCCATTTATTAGTTTAGATTCTGTTAGATGTATTTTGTTCAAGATACAGGTTATATATAAAACAGAACGGTAGATTGGTAAAAAGTGAAAGATTTGTTATAGTTTTTTATATAAAATTTGGAAGCTCTTAAATTAACAAAAGGAATAACCATCCTTAGAGACTATAGCTGCTAGATAGACACATAGTTTCAATCATAAATTTTTAGGTTCAATAAAATGAAATAAACCCTAAAATGCAGTAATTTATTTAAAGTTTTTTATTGTAAAATACTTTCATGAACATTACTATACTTTAAATGAACACATTTTTTTATATTTAAACTCATTTCAAAATAAAAAAAATTAAAATAATACATTTTTTTTAATAAACCACTACAAAATAAAGGACCGATAATTTTTTATTTTCAATAAATACAAAACATTTCAATTAAAAACGAAAATATTTATATATATATAGAGATATATAATTATTTAAATGAATAAGTTTATTTTGTTCAAGAATTGACAAATTAAAACAATTCAAATTTTGATAAAATTCCCAGTTTATGATGTAGATGAAACAGCTAATTTTTTAAGATGATCCATAAATACTTGAAGTGATACGTCATCAGTCAATACTGGTGCTCCACCATCCTATAATTAAAATTATTTGCAAATTTTAATAAATATATTGAATGTAAAAAATTTTAGGAATGATTCTTTGATTTTTTTTCCAAATATAATTTTATGGATTTTTTTATAATGCTTCTTTCACAAACACTCTGAATTTCTTTACTATCAGATATTTGGGAAAGTTCTCTATTTTATGTTATATTTTACTAAAAAGAGATGATAAGTTGTATTTTCACATTCAAATAATAATGTCTTAGTTATTGCAATATTTGATTAAAAAAAATTATTAATAATTTTAGTGGATATTGAACCCACGAAATCTAATATTTTATTAGAAATATTTGGTTTTTATTTATCCATAACTCTTGTTGGAACTGTTATTCGAATAAACTAAGAAAATGAATTAATTATAATTGCTCAAAGCATCATTCCTCAAATTTTTCTAATTCTGAATATTAAAAAAATCCCATAAAAAGCGTTGAATATTTCGAAGTGTTATTTCATATAATATGCAAGATTTTTTAAAGAAAAATATTAATGTTAATCATTTTCTCCATTTCTTTTTAGAATTTCACTAAAATCATTTCATTTTACAATAATAAATACGTGGAATAAACGAAAATAAGTTATTTTTCAAAGTACAACGTTTTTATTTACGACTTCATCTATGAGTAACATTAAAATTATTCCTTTATTTTTTATTCAAATTTTGCTATTGATAATTATAATGAAATACGTTTAAAAACGTTTTCATTATTAATATTGTTAATGTCGAAAACAGATTATAATTTTGTAAGTGAAAAAATTTACAGTGTTTAGTTAAATAATGCATATATTTTAGCTTAGACAGAACTTCTGATTTGCTATAATAGATTTCGTGAATTTTCATTATGCAATTAAATAAACAAATTATATTTAAATTCTCTGTCGAAAATATATTAAATTTATACCATGATCTAGAAGAAAAATTAGTAGAGTTGTTTAAATTTGTAAGGTTAAAGCGTTAGCCATTCAAGATTTGATTTGTTAGAGTACAATCATCATAATTGTGTAAACGTCAGTTTAAGTTCTATCTAGACTAAAAATAAACATTATAATCAATTTTATACATGGTGGCCAAAATTATGTAGAAATAAATTATTTTTTGAAGCATTTTAAAAACTTCTCAATGTGTATTGTGTAGAATTATCTTTCTTGTTGTAAAGTAGCTATTATCATTTCTATGAACTATAGACTTTAGTCATCAGTAATAAAATGTAACTGGAAACAAAATACTCTAGTCAGTAGTGAAATTTAATCCAAAGTGAACAAGGCGTTCGAAAGTTATACTGGAATAAAGACAGATAGGTAAACGGAATGCAAAATCTTTAAGTTAAAACTTAGACTTCACCTTGCTCGGTTCAATCAACTTTAATTGTTTAAAAAAATACCACACTTAAAATGATTAAATTATGTGTTTTCTGATAAATAATTTGCATTTAAGTGTCACAAATTAAAAATTATAAAAAAATAAAACTCAAAAAGCATAAGTTAGTTATAAATTCTATTAGTTTATTAAGTATACCAAAGAATTTATCTTAATAAGTGGCCACCATATTATTAAAGTATCGACTTTGTTAGTTTTAGATTTTGTGCATAATTTCATTGATTATATCTGCTAATTTGAGGGATAAATATCAATTAGTCCGAATTCAAAACAAAATAGAAAATAAATGTACATATGATAACGTTAAATTTATATTGAAAATAAAATAATTCCCCAAGTTCAAATAGAAATTTTGTATACAAAAGAATTTTAAGCCGCCGACACCAAAGCTAAAATAAAGGACCCATTTAAAAATAAATAAAATAAATTTTGTATATATACCGAGGGACTTTGGAAGCTTGGCACCGCCTGTGATTTTAAATAATATCGATTAAAAAATATTCATGTTTTCGTTACAAAAAATTCCAAATAAAATATTTTACTTACACCACCGTAGGCATACATATTATTATGCGTCTGGGATGGATTTACTTTCGATAATAAAAATCGAGCTTGTGAGCCTCCATGTTCCGTATCAATATAACGTGGCATTGGAAACCGTGTACTCAATATTTCATGGGCATCGTCTACTGGAGCTTGTAATAGTTGTTTGAAATTTTCATATTCAGGCATATCTTGATATTTTAAAGCTCTCCATTGTGCAATTGTCTAAAAAATAAAAATAGTGTGTGACTAGCTACTTCTGTTAGAAATAATGTATAATTTTAATATGAATATATTTTTCTAGAATAATAAAAAGATTAAAGACAAAGTTAATTTTAAGGATATCACCCATTCTTTAACCATTCCGTTTTTGCATTTCTTTAAAATCTGTATATGTTATAATAACGCACCTCTCCGTGATAAATTAAAATTTGGAAGAATGTATCCATTAATAAAATTCTATCTGGTTGAATTGATGATGTATCCAATAGAACTGGTTCTGGTGGTCCACTAAAACTATAGCTGTACAATATTGGTTGAATCATAATTAAAGATTGTGTTAAATCTTCTCTCATTAGCATGTGTCTAAAACAAAACAAACATATATTAAATTTAAAAAAAAAATCTTTATTAAGACGTTTTGAGCATACCTATAAAATGATGTTTCATCTGGTGAATTATTAAAAACTTGTAAAAACTGTGACCGACGTAAATGATACATAAATTGTGGATATAAAGTGAAATTTTCAGCTAAACGGAAACTATTTGGATCATCTTTATTATATTCACCAAATTTCTGGCATAATCGAATTAATGTTCGATCCAACCATCGTAATGTATCAGGACCGTCATCACTTTCTGCTCGATAAACGACCATACGAGCCATTAAAACTGCTGCGGCTTCTTGATCAAAACCGGCACTTACATGTTGCAAATTACTTGAAGCATCCGCCCAACTTAAATATTAAATTTTAAAAAAATTATGATAAAATTTGTATAACATAGTGAAAAGTAACTCTTTTATGATATCATACCGAATATAAATACTTATTTAGAATATTTTTTCAAACTTACTTTCGAGCTACAGTAGTGACACGAATACGTTTTTGACCACTACTGTGTTGATATTGTGTTATGAACTGTACACAACCACGACCTCCTTGTGGTACCGGTTGTCCATGTGCACCAACAGCTTCTAAAAATATAGCTACCGTAGAACTTGGATCTAATCCACAGAATTTCCATTGAGATGTTCCTCCTAAACCGATAACTGTATCAGAAACAACTGGTGATTTTGTGTTCAGTGATACACATGATCCAATAGCTCCACTTACTAAAACCGAAAAACAAATTAATTATTAAGAAATTAAATATAACTAATGTTTATTTACTTTTTAATTCGCGAGAACATTTAACTTCCAAAACTCCATTAAACGCCATTTTTAAGTCATTTCGTTGATCACGCAAAAATACACGTTGGAATGTTTGCTTAAACAATGACGAATTAAAAGAATCTCCCATTACCATATGGCCTCTGAAATTTACAAAACAATCGTTATCAGTAGAATGAAACGATAAGATTTATATATCCTTAAATTATTTTCAATTTGATAGAAACTGTGTATTGGTTTTTAAAAAGACGTAAGATTAGTCAAATTGAAGCTCAACCTTATAAACTAAACTTCTTCAGGACAATTGATCCCAGAGCCTCTAGTTGAGCTTTGTTGGTCAATTTTACATAGTACTCATCTAAATTTAGCTCCAATTCAACTTACCCAGTAGAATTACAACACTGTTTCATTTCCATTAAACCAGTTTGATCCAATGCACAAGAATAAATATCAACAGCATGTCCATTTGTAGCGGCACGTAAAGCTAACGCATCATAATGCTTAATAGCTTTTTTCATATATTTTGCATTATCTTTATGAATATCGTGATGACTACGAATTGGTTGTTTTAAATCATCGTTAACAACTTGGCCAGGTCCCTGTAACAAAGTTGTTTTAGTAACGAATATTACAATTTTCATTTAAAAAACATACTTGAGAACAGGCTCCACCAAGGAACATCATAACTCTCGCTCCTGTGTTTGGATAAGTGCATTCTAATAAACCGATAGCAATGGATAATGCAACTCCAGTTGAGCGTAAATAACGCTTTCCTTGTCCAACTGGCCATGGATCACGTTGTAATTCTCCTATTAAATCAGTCAATGCCATATCACATGTTGATAATGGTTGAATAAAACGACCACCTGGCGAAGCTGTACAAAAAAATTCTTTTAATCAATTTTCTAGTTTCAATGAATGTTGATTTTACCTGGAACGGCAGGTCGACCGGGTATTTGTTGTCCAGGAATTTGTTGAGTTCCAGGCGCAGCAGGAACTGCATATTTTCCAATTCCAAGCATTTCTTGAATTTGTTTTGCTTGTAAATCTTTTGTGCCACGAAACACAAACGATTTACTACATCCATCGCATCCTGTTGTGAATATATTGAAGTTAAAAAAAGATTTTATCTTGTCATAAAAGGTTGGTATATGTTCAGAAGAAGTTTGTTCTATTTTCACTGTAAAATATTCACTCCTTATCCTAATTATTGAATTGATAGTGAAATTAACTCAACTAGTCTAAAATAGCATTCTAATCGAAAAATGCAATATAGTGGCTGTGAATACCAAACATGAAATTTTTAACATGCAAAATGAGACAATAAAAATTATATTTATCTATTTAGAAATGTATTCATGCTTAATGATTTTGAAGCTACCATTATAGATACTGAATTCTTTTTTTGGTTTAAATGCCATTCTTATTTTAAACATATCTACAATAATATTTTAAAGAGGAAACATTTGCCTATATGTATTTTTGTATGCAACGAATAAATTTAAAAACTACTGGACCGATTTGAAAATTTGATTTCACCGTTAGAAGGCTACACCATCTCTGAAGGACATAGGCTAGTTTTTATCCCTGTATTCCCACGGAAACAGAAACTACGCGGTTGAAATCGCGTGACGTCCGATAGTAATCAATTTTTGATTCATTCCACCAAATTTTATATAAAAAAAAACTCGTTTAGGCGTTATAGACGGATAAAATTTTTTTTAAATCCTTAAATAACGATAATAAATATAACACTGCCTTTTGATATGCACAGAAATTATTTAAGATGTTTAGGAATAAAATATTTAATCTTCGCAGTGTAACTTTGTCAGTGTATAGATGGAAATAGTGTTACACAAATTCCATAAAATTTTATTAATAAAATTAAATATTTAGTTTTCCTTTTATCTCAAAATATAATACCAGAATAAGATTGGGAATAAATTTTTTATATTTCCTTAAGTGTATATATAAATTAGTCATATAATTAAATTATTTTATTTTCCACCATAATCCCCCATACATTTTATGAGACACTTTTAATTATATATAATAATAAAGAGAAAAAAAAACGATGAATCTTCTCACTATTTATTAAACTGTTAATATAAACTGCACTTTGTCAATTAATTTAATTTCAATTGAATCAATTTTTTCTATCGTAATTGTAATAATCATACTAAGTAAATATTACTTTTAAACATTATACGCCAATAAAAATCCTTAAATAGCAAGATTATAAATTTCAATGAAGACATTAATGTGAACCAAAATACTATTGGTACTTAAAAGATTTTATTTATTATATTCTGAATCTAATGAATGTAAAATTAATCAAGCTAAAAAAAAAACATTTGAAACTTTGAATTTACCTAATTCATGAACTTGAACCATTTTTCCAAAAGTAATTAATCCCACAAGAGCTGTTGGTGGTATCAAACTTAGAGACATTTGTAACGAATCTTTTAAAGCTCCTAACTCTTCTTCATCCATACAAGTATCCACACAAAATAAAAATATTGGAGGTAAACATTGTGCTCTGGTAATTGTATATTCAATAGTCGAGAAAGATGGTATTAATTCGGCAGGTTGATGTTGTTCGGAAATAGCTGCATATTGAGGGGGAAACTAAAACCAAATACATTGTTAAATAGCGGCTCCCCTAAATAACTTTCAAAGTAATAAATATTAAGAATATTTACCGGATTTCGTTGAAAACAAAAGTTGCAAACCCATAATTTAGCTCTGTAGTCAACTTGACATAAGGGATTAAGAATAGCCCGACAGTTGTTACGCGTACATAATACTGGATCGTATTGAATTGGAGGTAGATCTGGTCTTTCTTTTAAGGGCTGATATAAGCAACTTAATGGCACTACAAGACGAGTTGCGTCAATTCGACTAGAAGGCCATACGTTCCAAGCAAAACGAATTCCATCTCGATCTTCATTTTGTTGAATAAATTCTTCGTATGTAGCCATTTTTTAATATTTTTATAAACACTTTATAAATAAAATATGTTTTTAATTTAAAATGACACTCTAGAGAAGCATTTTCTTATAACTTCACAAAATATTTCATTCGTGGATAATAATTGTTGGACTTGGACGTCAAACCCGGCCACGTCAGTTTTGAGTTTTCAAAGAATTATTCCGATATGATTTAATATGAATGTCAGTCAAAAGACCGATATGACGTTTCACCTGACTTTTACTTGTTCGTTGGACTACCCAAATTATTGAAAATACAAAACAAATTTGACCTTCATTTGATTAATTGAGATGTGAATTAAAACCATTTAAGTAAATGTTTCTCTTTACGGCTCTTCTTCGTATCCAAACTAAACTTATATAATTGATATTTTTGGCATTATCAAAATTAATAGTAAAGAAAACTTCATTACGATTATTGCATACAGAGAATAATAATAATTTTATTTCTTTGAAATTTATAGAGACCAATTTAAAAACTGAAAAAGGTATACTTAATTATTCAATTTTCTAATGACTTAGTTGGCTCCAAGAGTTCAAGAATGCACTAAATTTTGTAAGTCGTTATGTTATTTCTATTTCACTGTTATTTCTATGTGTCACTGACTTTCTATCTTTTATTTATACTTCCATTGATCATAGTATAAGTGTAAGTCCATAGTTTCCAAATTTGTACAAAATATATACGAAATAAATATGTATCGTAATAATTCCATGTCATCGTAGATGTAATTACTTTAAATTTTTTTAAAAGATTATTTCCCTCAAAACTTGTTTATAATCAACCGCCGATTCGCAAGATTATTGTTTAGTTTTAAAATTATGACTTTTAAATAAAAATAATTTAAATTTTGTGCATTTTTATTTAAAAATTAAAAATGTACATTAAAAACATTGTTTTAGATGGTTTTAAATCGTATCGTACACGAACAGAAGTTCCCAACTTCGATCCAGAATTCAATGCTATTACTGGTTTAAATGGTTCTGGTAAATCAAATATATTGGATTCGATATGCTTTGTTTTAGGAATATCGAATCTATCACAGGTATTACTTTTGCCAATTTAATGTTTTATATATTTAAATAATCACCATACGAGTAATGATTTTAAAACCTAGCTTCGCTAAAACGTTAATAAAAAGTTTAGGGAAAACGAAAGACAAATTATATGTTGTGTTTTTAGAAAAGAGTTTAAGTTTAGATATATAGCTTAAAGGATGAATTGTGTAAAATTTTGATAGGTCATAGAAAAAATCGTATTTTTCTTTTCATTATTGCTGAGTTGAAGGTCAACGTTGGTAGGAGAGCCCGTTGCTATTATATTTTATAATTTAAGAATATTTCAAATTGTGCGTACTTTTGTTTTACTTCGACAAAATAAAATCCGCCCATTGTTATCCTGATTTATTATAGTCTCCTTTAAATTGTTTAAAGTTAATTTACACTTATTATGCCAGAATTGACGTCAAAAAACGATGCTATAATGAACAAGTACAATTTAGAATGGATATAAGGAGTAAAATGCAATAAAAAATGTTGTTTTGATTTGTAGGTGCGAGCTACACAGTTACAAGATTTAGTTTTTAAAAATGGGCAAGCTGGTATTACGAAAGCAACAGTTACAATTACATTCGATAACTCAAACCCTGCTCAATGCCCCCCTGGCTATGAGCAATTCAAAGAAATTTTGATTACAAGACAGGTAAGTAACTTGATGTTACGATTTTTTTTATACCAATTTCAAACTTAATTTCAATTATTTAAATAATTAAAATAAATAAAATAGCCAGTAAATATATAAATAAAATCCTTAATTTTTAAAAACCAAATTATGTATTTCTAATCGTATACACATTTAATAGAAATGTCAAAATTTTTCTAGGTGATAATCGGAGGTAAAAATAGATACCTAATAAATGGATCAAATGTTCAAAATAAACGTGTACAAGATTTGTTTTGTTCTGTTCAATTAAATGTTAATAATCCAAATTTTTTAATCATGCAAGGACGAATTACTAAAGTATTAAATATGAAACCACCTGAGGTAAAAATTAAAATTTCGTTAAATCTGTCTATTTCGAATGATTCAAAAAGGTTGTTTACTACTTCATAATCAAATCGAATTTTGTTAATTTTTAAAAATTTTTTTGTTTAAGTTTATTTTGGATAAAAATAATATATTCAGATGAAAAGTTTTTTTTTTTTTTTTTCATTTTATAGAAGCTATTCAAAGAATTTTAATTGTATTTTTAATGATTTTGTATATTTGAACATAATTTTTTTTTCTGAATCACTTGAAACAGCAGTATTTCAATTTCTATTGATCATAATTAAAAAATTACGTGTTTTATAAAACAGATTTTAGCTATGATTGAAGAAGCCGCTGGTACACATATGTACGAAGTGAAGAAACAAGAAGCCGAACGTATTATCGAGAAAAAGGACATGAAACTAGGGAATATTGTTGAAGTAAGTAATAAATTCCTATTCTCCGTTATTGATTCTTAAAAGCATCAGGTTTAAAAGATATTAATATTTTTTTCCCGCGTACCAAAATTTTCAATTCGCCATTTATTTTATCTCTTATTCTTTGGTATTTCTTAGATTTACCTTCGACCTAAAACCATGTTTTTTAATATAATTTAGTCAAATTATAATTTTATACAATTTTAAACAGGCTTTAGAACAAGATATTGGACCAAAATTAACGAAATTAAAAGCTGAACGACAACAGTATTTAGATTACCAACGTATTGAGCGTGAAGTGGAGCATATGAACCGTCTATATATTATCGCTAATTTACGAGCATTACGTCTAAACAGTACCATAGCAGAAAATAATTTAAAAAAAGTTCGTGGTAATGTTTCTTCGAAACAACAGACTATACAGGATAACGAAACACGCATAACTGAAATTGAAAATGAAGTGAAACAAATGAATGAACATATCGATAAACAGACGGGTGGAAAATTATCTAAACTTGAAGAAGATTTACAAGCGAAACGAAATGTGGAAATTACGGTAGATACAGAGCTTAAACAGTTGAAAGAAATGTTTACAAGTGAACAGAAGAAATTGAAACAACTAGAAAAGGATTTCAATACCGATAAGAAAACATTAGCGACTAAGGAAAAAGAATTTGAACAGGTTCGTATAATTCATGAATATAATAGGAGTGTATAATAGGAGAATATGTTAATAAATCATAATAGGAGTGTAATTCATTACAAGTTTCTGGCTTTACCAAATTAATTTCAATTTTGAAGATCTTTAGATCTAAATATTTTAAATGATACTACTTTCTTTTTTTTCTAGTATGATGAAGTGTTTCGAAAATTAAAAGAAAAGGACGCCAACGATGGATATGCACTAAAAGATGCTGAAAAACGTTTAGAAGCTGCGAGTACTGGTAAAATAATTGGCAATGATGGTGAAATTGCAACAAGTCAATCACAATTAATTGGTAGGTTCAGATATTTTATGATGGTTTTCAGCAAAGAATACATTTGTATTCTTTGATTTCAGTTACAGAAATTTCTTAGATTTTTATTTTGTGTTTATGTTTCGTAAAAAGCTTACCAACAAGAGGAAACAGATATTCAAACGCGAATGCAACAAACGGAAATAGAATTAAAACACGCAATAGAAAGATTAAAAGAGTTAAAGAGGCAATTTGATGGCGAGGCACATGGCTTAGATCAAGATCAAGAACTATTGACTCAACTTGAAACTGATGTTAAAAGGACACAAGTATGTATTTGACAAATTTTTATACTAGCCATTCGAAAAAACCTTCATTGAATGTATAATTTAATCTCAATAAGTTATTTGGGAAAAACAAAACAGTTTTTGTAGAATATTTCCTTTGATAATATCTCGGAAATAGAAATTATTCATAAATAATAATAGTAACTATTATCAAAGTTTAATATCCTGGAATTTTGTTATTTAGACAATAAATTTTTTTGTTTGAAGAATGCGGATGACTTTTATAATTGAATTTATGATATAAGTTTGAATTTTTCAGACCGCGCTATCAAAATTAAATTTTAATGAAGAACAAGTCGAAGATTTGAAAGAAAGGCGTCATAATCTTACAATAAAGATTAACGAGCTAAAAAGAACAACACAACATTTTGAGAGTTCTTTTCCACGAGCTGCATTTCACTATTCAGATCCAGAACCTAATTTCGATCGACGTAGTGTGTTGGGTGTCGCTTGTAAATTAATTAATGTAAAAAGTGATAAATTTTGTACTGCCTTAGAAATTGCAGCTGGATCTAAATTATATGACGTTGTTGTTGATACCGAACGAACTGGTAAATTACTACTTCAACGTGGTCAACTACAAAGCCGAAGAACAATTATACCCATGAATAAAATCAGCGCAAGATCGATTGATCCGAACAAATTACGGATAGCTCAACAATTAGCTGGCTCAAATAATGTATTCGCTCCAACATCACTTATTGATTTTGACGAGAAATTGAAAAATGTTATGCAGTATATATTTGGACAAACATTAATTGTTTCGACAAATGAAGTTGGTGCTAAATTAGCGTATGATAAACGGATTAACGTTAAGTGTGTTTCAATCGATGGTGATAGCTTTGATCCAAGTGGTATTGTATCTGGAGGTGCTGTGGGTGCTGCAGGTCAATTATTAACTCTTATAAAAAAATTGAGTAAATCTATGAATGAAGTTAATGCGGTATGTTTCAATTTGCAAAAACTTTTTGTATATTCCATGTTATCTTTACTACCTTTAAATTCTTGAGATTTAGGATGCTACAACTCAATGATGTCTGTGTTGTTCTGAGGAAGCGTTTTGCGCCAAAATCGTGTGGAGTGGATCTAAATTTCATTTCACCTACTCTGGAATAGCCAGAAAATGTTTATTTAATCATCTCTTTATTATTTAAGTTAATTGAAAAAAGAAATTTTGTCTAAATCAAATTTTACAAAGTTTTTTTTATCATTTTATCAGATCCTAAAAAGCATTTTTTTAAAAATTTCACTGTTTAGGATTTCTACGATAATTATGTTTTAGAAAATACAAATATTTATTCTTCCATTGTTCAATTAGTTTTTGACATATTGATAAGATATTTCGTCCCCCGTAAAATATTTAGGCCGATATCTTAATAACTATGCATTAAAATATTAAATTATCGCTATTTTTTAAATTTATGGGTGAAAATAAATTACATAGTTAAATTTGGAGTTCGATTAAACTCCGTTTATAAGATAATTTTGTTCCAAAAATTAAAACAATCGAATACGTAGTTTTTGAAATATCGTTGCAAATCCTAATCATAAAGCCATGTCTTAAAAAAAAATCATCCAATAGTAAAATGGGTATTATTTTTGTGTTTTTTAGGTCTTAATTACCTTAGAAAATTCAAAACAGTCGGAAATTTTTTGGTAGATCAACGTAACTTTTTGACCTACCATCGTCAAAATTAACAAAAATAGCAATCACCATTATGAATTTGCTACTAATATCTATTATTTTACTAGAATCTAATTTTGTAGCTTTTTTGCTTGATAGCGATAATTTTATTTTTTAGGTGCAAAGTGAATTGGAAAACGTTGAACAACAGCTTCGACAAATGGCGCAAATTGCAGAACAACATCGAACAATAAAAGAAAAATTTGATTTTGCTAATCATCAATTGAATTTGGTAAACGACCGAATTACCCAAAGTGATAATTACCGAAAACAAGCAGAAATTGACGAATTACAAGCGGCTGTTGGTAAGTTTCTTAAAAAAATAAATATGCCCCTTTATCTTGATTTTAATTAATGCTTAATTATTCTTTATAGACGAAATGAAAACTAAGATGAAGGAATACAAACAAAGCTACGATCAATGTAAAAAGAAAATCGCTGATTTAAAGAAAGAAATCGTGGACGCAGAAAAAAATCGTGAAAAAATCTTAAAAGAACTTCAAAAACAAGTACAAGATTTAAAAAAACAAGCTGATCGATCAAAAAAAGAATGGGAGAACAATGAAGGTGCTTATGAAGCGTTAAAATTGGAAATTGTCGAAATGAGAAAATCAATTGAAAATACGTCCAATGAAATTGAGAGTACCACTAAAACAATTGAATCATATAATGAAAATTTAAATGAAATAACTGAGAGAGTAAATGAAGCTAAACGTGTCGTTGCTGAAGCCGTTGCTCAAGTGAAAGGTGAACGCGAAGAAATTGCGAAGAAAACAAAAGAAATTCAAAAAATTATTGCTAAAAAAAAACAATTAACTGAAAAAAATGCGGAAATCCAACTTGAAATCCAACAATTAGAATTGGAACTTGAAAAATTAGAAAAAGATAATGAGGCGTGTCATGTAGAAGAGAAAAGATTGATTGATAAACACGAATGGGTAGTCTCGGACACTCGATATACCCAGGAAGTTGAATCACTTACCGATCGTCAACGAAATGAATTAGGAAATCAATTGAAACAACTTAGAGACAAATATGCGGCTCTAGGACGTACAGTTAATGCACGAGCTTTACAATTACTGGAAAATGAAGAAGAAAAATTTCAGGAATTAGTGAAACGTAAAAAAATACTTGAAAATGATAAAAAACAAATATTTAGTGTCATTAAAACTTTGGATGAGAAAAAAGAAGAGGCAATTGTTACGGCATGGGAAGAAGTGAATAAAAATTTTGGAAGTATTTTTTCAACGTTATTGCCTGGAACTGATGCAAAATTAAAACCGACTAATCCAAAAAATATTCTAGAAGGATTGGAGGTAAATATTTTAAAATCTCATAATATGAAAAGACTTGAGTCCAAGTTTCCATGCCATCTCGGCATTTCTTAAACATATTCTTGAAGTAATTGATGATCAATGCATAGGATTGATATTGTAATGTCTTTAACGCGTTTTTCGTCCTAGATTATTTTGTAAAAAATATTGAATTTTCGAATTGAGTTCGAATGATAGACGATTTCTTGTGTCGATTTCAGTTTGAAGACTAGTCCTTTAATGCTAGAGTTTATTTCTTTAATCTTGTTTGATATAATATTTTAGTTTCGGACTAAACGATAGGCATTCATAATAGATACAATAATATTTGATTATTCTTTGCAGGTTAAGGTAAGCTTTGGAGGAATTTGGAAAGAAAGTTTGGTCGAATTAAGTGGAGGCCAACGTTCGTTAATCGCATTATCATTAATATTATCTATGTTAAAATTTAAACCAGCTCCATTGTACATTCTAGACGAAGTGGATGCTGCATTAGATTTATCCCATACACAAAACATTGGTAACATGTTACGAACGCATTTTCGAAATTCTCAATTTATTGTGGTCTCATTGAAGGATGGTATGTTCAATAATGCAAATGTCTTATTTCGAACACAATTTGTGGAAGGTGTTTCAACGGTAAATCGAACAGAATGTCGTAGATCGAAAAAATGATTATTATATCCATTATTATATGTATATTAAGATTTGTTATTCATCAATTCAAATTTCTCACCCACTTAGAATTATTTATTATTATATTAAATGAAATTCTTGATAAATTTTTTATAACATAAATGTTTTCAAAAATTAATTTAGTGTGTTATTTTTTATTTTTAATGTCAAGCCAGATAAAAAGGATCAATAGTTTTCAAGAAAAAAAGGCTGAGATTGTATATAACCTGTGTGAAGTAAGTATATTGAGATACGCGATCCAAACGTTTCTTAGAATATTCAAATGATTATAAAAGGTAAGTTGGCAATTGATTATTTTTGGCTCATAATTATACTTAACTAACTTTTGTCAAATAAATTTTGACTTATTCTTCAATGTCCTAGATCAATATTAATGTATTTTTTTATACATTATATTTGGAATATATATATATAATAAAATATATTACTGGTGTATTCTCTTATATTATGAAAATACATACCAAACCCTGCCGAACATTGAATTAGTGTTAGGTAGTGGTTCCATCTGAATATAAATTGATGAAGTGTTACGTTTCTTATATACCTGTTCTTTTCCATCTGTCTAAATTTCAGTTTTCATTGCCTTATACATTGTTTCATTTTATGATTATTTAAAATTTTTATACATGTAAATTTTATTTACATGTATAAAAAACTAAGTTATTAACTGCTGTTAAAAAATACTTGTTTACACTTCGAAAGTAAGATTTTAAATGATATTAATTTAAGCAATATTGTATTTTTTTAATATAAATTTTACCTGGATAAAAAGGTAGAATATTAAACATGTATTAACGCAATGTGTAAGACAAGGTCAAGGAAAATTCTGACAAAAATAAAAGCACAAGTATGCATGCTGACGCACTTACTTCACTAGTCAGTCTATTGTTTAGTATGCCATTGTGATTCGTTTTAACTTTGGACACTATAGCTTTTACATTTTAAGTTTCTTTGATTCTAAGAGCTAGATGACACTACAAGTTTTAAAGTGTAAATTAATGGGCTTTAGGAAGTAATGTCGATGTATGCCAGAACTAGGTTTAAAACCCCCTAAATCACTATGGAGCAGTTTTTGTGCTAATTTTATTATTGTATTCGAAGTTATTAATTATTATTGATTTAGCTTCAAATTTAATATCGGATAACCATGTTTAAGCGAATCTATTTTTCTGAAAAATATATGAAAGGGTTTGAAAAGATTTGAAATAAATATTTAACAAAATTGAATAAATTAAATTAATATTTTATATATTGTTCTGTAAAGGCACTATATATTTCTAGTTACATAATTTACACTTTTTTTTTTTAAATTGTATAATAATAATTTTTTTTCATATCAATTAGTAAGGATTTAGATATACATTTACATTTTGAATTTGTGTACAATATTTTATATATATATAATATTTAATTAATTAAAAGTTCCTGAGTATTTCATAATTCATTAAAAAAATTTTTTTTTGAAAGCAACTTTTTGTTGTTTTTTAATTTAACTTGCACTGGCAAAAATAATTGTGCAGTTATTCTTACATGTGTGATGCTTTCAGTAATAAAATTTAATAAATAAAATACAGTTTAATAAATGTTTCAAATTTTATTTACTGTATTTTTTTTCAGTGATTTCTAAAATTATACAATTTTTGTTTTATAGAAAATAAAGTTTTATTTCATAAATTTGTATATTTGTAAATCATGTTAACAATATTATTTTTCCAATATTTTCATTTACAAGATATACAAATTTAATTTTTAGTAAAAGAATAATTTTTTATTATTATTCGTTCGTTGACTTCGGTGTGACTCTAGGATAGAGCTGTAAAAAAAAAATGATTTCATTAATTTTTTTTAAACTTTTAACCTGCAGTGATTACTTTCTAAACATAAAAAAATTAATCTTACCCCCAACAAGTTCCGTGGAATATATCCTTCTTGATCACCTAATCGAGCCCACCACCATTCACGCTCATTTTCATCGCCTTTTCGAATGATTGTAAGTTGATCGCCTGCTGAAAAACTTAATTCATCCGGTTGTTGGGCAGTATAATCAAATACAGCATAAACAGCTCCACCACATAATATTCCTAATTTTTCTTGTACACCTAAAAAATTATTAGAAAGAAGATAAATTAGAGAAGTTATTATTAATTTCAAATACAAAAATTATGATGTGAAGAAATATATATTTTTTGATAGTATAAGCAAAAGCCAAATCACGAATTCAAGTTTTGCGAAATTCGTTCAGAAATTAGTTGACGAAAACCCAAAAAATCCATTTTTATTCCAGGAATGTTTTTATTTCTTGAGAGTTAAAAAAATTTCGCTAAGATTGAATTGGCCTCATATTAGAAATGATCAAAAGTCATTCTATAAGGGTTCTGATTTTAATCGAATGATGGAATTCTAAAAAGTACAAAAAAATACTTACTGTACAAATATTCGGAACAGCCATCAAAACCTTCCTCATCTTCTTCACATTTTTCCGCTGCAGTTTCATGATCTGATAACGTTGTAGCAAAAATACATGCACCATGTTCTACTAAAAATCGGACCATCGCTACATTATTACAGCTTGCGGCACAATGTAACGGTGTCCAACCATCACTATCTTGTGCATTCACATCACAACCATACTCAACCAAAAATTGTACAATTTCTAAATGACCTGCACATATTGCATTATGTAATGCTGTAATACCTTCATCATTAGCTGCACTTGGATTCGGTACTTGTGTTGCTGTCTTTTTCACTAATTCTAATTCCCCTTCTAAACTTGCATCCAATAATAAGGCAAGGGGATCAAAACTAACACGTCGTGATAAATTTACTTTACCCGTTTGTTTTAAATTACCCTTATTTACTCTACGTATTACATTATCTGTGTTAATATTCATCGACATCATTTTATCTAATGCGGATGTGATATCATTATTCGATATGTTTTTCTTATTCTCATCGTCTAAATCAGTTGTTTGGATTTTCTTTTCATCCGATTGTTGAATTCTATCTACAGTATCGAGACTCTTACTTTTTGATATGTCATTTGATGATTGTTTTCGATCTTGTGAATTTATTAAATCCGATGGAGGCGATTCATTTTCGGGGAACAAGAAAGCGGGTGGCATTTCAATACGTCGATTTATCGTTACATGTACTCCATTCACTTTAGGTATCGCACGTAATTTAGGTTGTTCCCCTGGCGGTTGTTTTTTAATTGTTAAAGGTTTCGCTTTAATTGGTTTGTTATCATAATTTGGTTTAATTATTGTATGAATTGGTGGTGTTGTTGGACTGTTATTATCTTGGGGAATATCGGATGTTGGTATTGGCGGAGGAGGTTCTTTATTTTTTACATCTAATTCTGTTGATGAAGATGAGGAGCCAGCTGGTTGTGTTTGTCTAGGTGGTGGTTTTATTGCAGGTTTTGGTGGTAGAATTGGTTTAGGTGATTTATCATTATTATTGTAGTTAGTAAAATCTGATTGTGGAATTGTTGATGAATTGCTATTGTTGCTTGGTGTTATTGAAGAAGATGATTGTGTTGATCCCATTACTTGCTGTTGTTGTAAATTTGTTGATTGTATTGTTTGTGGTTGAACTGGTTGAATTTTAGTTGATGATGTTTGATATATTGTAGATAATTTATTTGGTCCATGAAGTAATGAGGGAGCTGTGGTTGATGGAACGTTATTTGATGATTTCTAGAAAAAATATTAAAAAATTTATTACTATTGGTATTGGTAGGAGACCAGTGTGGCTCGGCTGTAGCGCGCTGATATCTTATACCAATAGGCCCGGGTTCGATTCACCTTGCGAAGGAGATTTTTCTCAAGCCTTACCACGTTCAAGATCTTGGCCATACGCTCCCTGGGTTCACCCAGCACAAAAAAATTGTGATCTGATTGGGGAAAAAACCAGGAAGCCGTGCAAAGTGCTGACCATACTTATTCTCATGCCACGAAGCGATGCATCGCTATAGTGCATCGAGTTCTTGGGCCAAAAACGACTTGATTTATTTAAGTCTTTTTCTTAGAATTTTTTTATCGACTCTCTATTCAAACAATTAGATAAAGAATGGAAATTACTTGAATAAAGAATTTCCAAAATACATAAAACATTCACATCGAATTTTGTTTGAGTTTATTTTTACAGCCAGTAGTTTCTTCTAAGTTAATAAATCTAGAAGTTGTTTTTAAGTATTTACCTGAATATGATTGTTTGTTGAACTTTGACTGATTGTAGTTGATATGCTGGCTGATGTTGATGTAGTTGAAGATGGTCCTCCTACTGGTTGACCTCTACTAGTGCTTATTAATTGTGAATGAAGTTGGCTAATAGGCTCGCTGGATTGTACTGGAATAAAACATCAGAAATAAATTATTATCGTTTGTAAATATAAACTACTAGATTTATGGTCTACAGAACTAACTCAGAAGTAAATAAATTTATCTGTTTTCATATAAAATATCTTAGGAGTATAGACACTATCTTGCCAAATTTCAAAGAATTTGTATGGATAAGGCGCTTTCTTGTAGACGCTACAGATTGATGATGTAGCGAGATGTTTATCAAGAAGTATTTACCTTATTAGGAGTCTTCAAAATATCGTTTTGAAAGATATTTTATTAATTGTATATCAAGCATATTGAATAGAATCGAGATTTTCTGATCAGAAATCTGATTTAACTAAATAACATGTATTTTATATTAGATCCCGCACACGGTAAGATTTCTACATAAGACTTTAGATTTTCTGATCAGAAAATCTGATGATGTGCGCTTACATATAATGCTGTCTGAAGTAGCATCAGAATTTCTGATCAGAAGATCTTACGATTTTGTCTGAAGTAGGCCATCTGTTAGTTAAGAAAGTAATTTATAAAATTAAAATATTTGAAAGTTCATTAGTTCATTGTGGTTCGTTGTAAGTATCCGATGATATACGTTTGCTTAAGATTTTTGTCTGATGTATGATCAGCTTTTCTTAAAAAAATTATTATAAGCCTGTCTGATGGTGTGCGCTGGGCCTTAAGGTCTTGGATTCAATTATAAATAAATTTCAAATACTCACGTAATTTTTGTTGTTCATTAAATTGTTTAAGATAATTCTTCTCTTGTTGCTGATTCGTCAATTGTTCATTTTGATTGACTGGTACCGCTAAACCTTTGTTAATTGTTGATAATGGCGTACTATGTACAGTCATATGTTGCTGTTGATATCCTCCACTAAGCGGTGTATTATTCACTGATGATGATGGAGGTGATTTTAATATATTATTATTAAATTGTTGTTGAATATTATCTGTTGATTCTTGTTGTATTGTTGTTTGGTGTTGTTGTTGTTGTTGTTTATCTTTATTTTCTTGTTCAATATGATTATCACGATTATTTTTTTGTAGAAAATTTACAGAGAATTTTGTATTATATGGTAATGTTTGATATTTTGGATCCGATTTTGTTGCACTAAATTCTGTTATATAATCATTACTGAATTCACCACCTTTATTGTTGATATACTGTTGCTGATGTTCAGATAGTTCGTGTTGCTGTTGTTGTTGTTGCTGTTGATGTTGTTGCAATTGTTGTTGTAAATGTTGTTGATATTGTTGATTTGTGTTGTTCTTTTTGGTATTGTTTAATAATTCATGATATTCTTCTTTATGATTTTTGTACATATTGATATTTTCATTTTGGTTTAAATTTGTATTTTTTAGCTAAAAAAACAAAAGTAATTTAATTAACTTTCAATATAAATGGAAACAATTGAAAATAACAGGGGTGTTATTTTCACTTCTGTTAACTAAAAGTGTTTTTAGCATATGGTTGAATTTAAAAATTACTTGTTAACATTATTCAAATACATTAAATTCGTAGTCCATACAGTTATGAAGAATTTAGAAAATATTGTAATTATATACCGTGTATTTAATATTATATCAGACTCTCTTTCAGATACAAAAAATATGCGATTTTGAGAACAATTATTTAGGCAAAAGTAATAGGATTTTTAACGACAACTTCAATGCTGTTATTTGTTTAGACTTTAGAAATGATCTTGCAAGATTATTTTAAACTCACTGCATATAGATTTGGGGTTTATGAGTTTGGTGTATATAAATTTGAGGTATATAGTTTCGAAGACAGAGATTTGAATTTTTGGGAAAAGTGGTGAAAAATAAAGTTAACGTTAAAATAACCTTGAATATCTTTGCTAAGGCCAAAACAATAACACCATTGGATAATGGATAGGCTAGTGCCACCAAAAAAAAAAAAGACGTATAAAACTATAGACATCGATAACTTATAAAATCATACATCGAACTCAATTAATTATTTTTCCAGAAGTTCTCTGGACAAAAAGTTAGATTAAATTTGTGAAACATACAAGATAGATGCAAAATTAAAATACTGAAAATTATACCTGGAGAAATGGAAAAAAGTGAAAAAATTAAAGTAGGATGAAAAATCCATTGAAAACGGAAGAGAATATAGCAAAAATAAAAGGAAAAATAAATTACGGATGATCTGTGGTGGTAAAGTGGAAGGGGGTGAGTTTTTATGGGTATAACACGGTTTATCTTGATTTCCAACAAAACTGCAACTCCTATGGGAAAAAGTTAAATGTTGTAAAAAGATCTACAACTTTTGTGTTTACACTTCTTTCCATGGGACTCGTAGTTTTGCCGGAAATCGAGATAAACCGTGTTTTACTCTTAAAAACTCACCCCCGTTCACTTCCCGATCACAGATCGCCCGTCAATTATTTTTCAAGTGGGTTTCATCCTACTATAATTTTTTTTTTTTGGTTTCAAAAATTATTGACCCTGGTATAAATGTTTGTTACTTCAAATCAAACAATTTTTGTTTGAAATATTTTTTCATGAACTATTTAGTTTCGCCACAATTTCAACTCAAATCAGGAAATAATATTATAATACATATTATCATATAATATGTATATTTTATGTTTGTTCATTTGCTTTTTTATATTGAATATGCAAGTGAATATTTTTTTTAGTATATTTTTTTAATCTTAATGGCTCGATTACGATATCGGTGGCACCTCGATTTTTTGATGAATTTTGTCAAAACAATCCAAAATAACACGAAAATGAAGAATACCAATTTTAGAGTTTTCGCCTATTTTTCGAGTTATCGTAGGGGCCAAAAACCAACCCGACCCGTGCAAACTACACCCCACAAATCCATAGATTTATTAACGGTCGAAAATGGCATACATGTATTTGTAATAGTTGCATTAAATAAACAAGTGTTGATTTCTTTTAAACGAATTAAATTTTGGTTATTTGTGCTTGAATTATGTTTAGAATTATAGTCATTTAACAGAAAATAATAATTAAATCTTGGGACATTTTTTAAATTGTGATATTTATGTGACATAAACACGGATAATTTCTAAAACAAAGTCGATAACTCGAAAATTGGTATTCTTTATTTTCATCTTATTTGGCTTATTTTGCCAAAATTAATAAAATAAAAAAATCGATACGCCACGGATATCGTAATCTTGCCATTTTAATAATTAAAAATATCATTGATACTCAACCATATGGTAGGTATTCAAACAATTAACTCTGTTAGTTGTCATTTTCACTTGTTAATATAAATAAATAAAAAATAGAGACTTACTTGATTTGATATAACAGGTATAAAATAATTTTTTTGTAATAATTTATCATTAAAATGATGATCGCTTGTATTCGTATTTGATGATGGTATATGATTATATGGTTCGATAGCAACAATATTTCCTCTTGACTGTTGTTTTTTTAATACATTATGTGGATTATTGTTGATTAATTGAGTATTTAACATTCCATGATTTGTTATTCTAAATGATACACAAAAAATAAATATTAATATTCGTTTCTTTTTTTTTTTTTTTAAATTGGAGTTATTTATTTGTTGATGACTGTGTTTTCATATAGAATATAATTCGTACAATGTGTTCTTATTATTGCAACAATCAATAATTATAATACTGATTATAATCAAAATAATTATGTCAAATTTATTTTTACTATTTATAAAAAAGTATTATCAATATCATTATTTGCATTAAGCATTTGGTTAAAGTTAGTTGGTGGCCTGGCCTATATATTTGAAAATTATTTTAAATTTAGATTTGGTTCATGGTGAAATAATTTGTTATTATCAAATATATGTTACCTATAAATAAAATTTATTTAACAATTCTCATATGGGAATTTTATAATGTCAACAATCGTTATTATTTATTTACTTTCGTCAAACTAGCAGAGCAAAGTATTCAAAATTAAATATGCTCAAAATTAGATGATTTTGGGGAGTTGCATTAAATTAGATGCTCAAATTTTTAATTTAGAGAAATTGAGTCATTTTGATGCATTGTTGCTGTGATATCACGCTGATATCAGAGCAATATGACAAATAACTTTTATAATTTAATATACAAGTATCAGAATTAGGTGATTTTTAGGAGCTTCAAAATTAAATTAGGTACTCAATTTTTTTAATTTAGAAAAATGAGCCATTATGATGCATTGTTGCTGTGATATCACGATGTCAGAGCAATGTGAAAAATAACTTTTATAATATAATGTAGGTACTAGAATGAGGTGCTTTTCGGTGCTTTTATGGTGTACATTTAAAAAATGGATTTAATAAAAGTTACCAAAAAAATCTGTGCAACATGTTAGCTTGATACTTTTTTCAGTAGAGATTCATGTTGCACCGTTTATTTGGTAATTTTGATTAAATTGATTTATTTATTGAAAGAAAGATTATAAAAGTGCATCTTAATGACTCAATTTTTTAAATTCAATATTTACGAATCTAAAAAGCACCTAATTTTTAGCATATTTAAATTCAATTCAATTTTTGAGGATATTTAAATTTAAATGCGTTAGTGAAGGGAGATCATTTAAAAATGATGTTCGTAAAACGTGTGTTTTGAATACAACGTACATAATTTTTGACGCTAGTGTGATAACCGTTACTAATATAAACTAAAAATATAAATATAATTTTTAAACTTTATTAAATCAATTTGTAAAGCTTTGCGGATTTCTCCAATGTTTTAGGGACAGTATAAGAAAATTCTGAGATATACCATTTATTGGAAAAATGATGCTCATATTTTTGGGGTGCCACGAAATGTATATAGCGATTTTAATGGTTTCTATTTTATTAAAAGTCAAAAAAACCAAATAATAAATCTATTTTATAATTGGATGGCTAGTTTTCGAGATAATGCATAAAATGGCTTCGAAATATTGACCTTCGGATCTGATTTCAGGCAATATCATAAAAACTACGAATTCAATACTATTTTTGAAAACTACAGGTCAAACTACCCTTATACCTAAATATAATTTAACTGATATTGTAAACAAACATTTTTTCTGGAATTTTCGTAATTTTCTTACAGTACTATTTGAAAAATCGAAATAATTGAAGAACATACTTTAGAAAATCTAGAATTTCTTTCTATTTAATACAATTTTTTAGTCTACCTAGGTGGTGTTAAAAAATCTAATATATTTTCATTACAAGAAAAAAAGATATAAGAAGAAAAAGAGAAAATTTTCCTTTCATTGTATTAAATTAGTTAGGAAAAGAAAATCCTTACTATCTCAAAGAAAATAAAAATGTATTATTTAATAAAATCAAATTAAATTAAATGAAAATATTGTATTGATAATTTAGAGATACTCAAAGTTTCTTACATCTACGTTTACGATAAAGTAAGAAAAAAAGCCGTGATAAATATGACTTTTTATCGTCAGACCAATATCTGTACAATTCAGTAAATTACTGTTTTTATTGCTAAATTATAATGAAATTATATTTAAGAATTTATTTAAGTACTATTAACTGAGTAATGCGATTACACTCGACCTCAAAATAAGCTTTTGAAATAAATAATCTTCAATCAAGATTAACATTAAAAGCTTAGTTCTGATCAAAATTTTACTATATATAAAGCCATATTACTGGGTGAGGATAAAGTAGAAGTGACGAGCTGTGAAACCATTATAGAGAATGTTCAACAGTTTTCAGTGAAATTTCAATAAAAAATGACAAATATTTATAGTTATTTTGCTATTTTTAAATTTATTATCAAATATATGGTACACTAACTGCTCGACGCTTCTATTTAAGCGACACCTTGAAGCAACAGTGATTTGTTTGTCGGTATTTTCTTAGAAATGCTAAAAATCAGTTCAAAACGCTGATTGGATAAAAAACATCACTATATTGATACTACAGTATTAGGACAGACATGAAATATTCAGAGTTCTTATTAGTTCTCAATGTTGGTGATTTAATAATGCAAAAATTATATATATTTCCCTATCTCCCAAGCTTCCATTAATTCGTTTTGATTCGAGTAAAAACGTAATGTGACCGAGGTAACTGGCAAATTAAAATATCTGATCAATATATAAAAGAAATCGCGTAAAGTTATCCTACATTCCAAAACATTTCGAGTTTCTAATTTTGAATTTTCGAGTTGAGAACAATAAATTTCTACTCATAAAACAAAAACTAGAAAAAATAAAAAATAATTTTGGTTATACTCACTGATTGGGCAGTTGTGATGATTTATTTGAAGCAGCAGTGATTTGATTAGCCAGTTGTTGATTAAGAATACGTTTTCGATGTAGTCGATCTTGTAATTCGGATATTCGTTTATCTATATTCGTCATTTCTTCTTGTCGTTGTGTTAATGCTTCACGCTGTTGATGTAATCTTGCATTCTGTTGTTCATTTAATTTATTTCTATACTGTAATTAATCAAAGAACAAGTATTATTATATTAAATTAATTTAAGTTTTATAAATTTTATTTGATATTTTGAAAAATTAAACATAATGTTATCGTAACCAGAGCCAACTGTACATAGAAAGCCCTTTCTTTAAACAATAAAGATTAAATGTTTATTAATTACACGTTTTTATACTAAACATATATGAAATTTGTCAAAGTATATTATTTTAAGTGTAAATTTTGTAACGCTAGTAAATATTGACCACACAGACAATATTTTGGTATCGGTGGCTAATAGAATCACCTAATTTTTGTCTGCCTATTCGTCATCAAGATAACTTTAAGATGACAAGAGATATTGAGCTGAGATTTGGTGGCTGATTATGGACCTAAAACGGGAGTTAAAGTTCCTGAATGAGCAAAATGGGTCCATTTGGTCCAGGACCCAACTTTGTATGAAACATTTTTTTATAAAATGTGTAGATTCGCGACTGTTTTACATTTAAATTTAGCATTATTAATTTATCATTAAATTTAGCCACTAAACAAATATATAATTACAATGCATATAATTATATTTTGTATTTATAACTGTATATACTGAATATTTACAGTATTTTATGAATGCTAATGATTAAAAATAGTTGATACTTAACCATATGTGTAGAATCTAAACAATTAACTCAATTGTTATCTTCACTTGTTATTAATTAACTTTATTGTGGGTATTTTTGGATAAAATTTTGCAATTGATTTTAATAAAGTAAGATGTGCTGAAAACTTTAAATTTTAAATATTGTTTGATAACAGGTATAATATTGTCACAAAATACAAAGAAATATAAAAGCAGATAGCGTTGTGAAGCTTAATTCTTTTCATTTTCCTAGCGCTTCCAGCATATTTTCATACAGTTTTTTTATTTTAAAATATATAATAAAAATACGTTTGTAAAACGAACAAAAAAGTACAAAATAATCTATAAATCTTAACAAAAGGACAAAATAAATAAATAAATTTTATAAATATATTCATGGTTATTTTTATAAATTTATTATAATCATTTTTCAGAAAATTTTTTAAGAATTCGATTTTTTAAAATGAGGGTATATTAAATTAATTAGATTATAGTTTTTTTGATTTAGGAGATCCAACTACAGATGTGAGTTACTTGGATTAATGAATGCTCTGTTTATTCCTTAGTATAGTGACAAGTGGATCAGTGTAGCCATAATTTCAATTTAAACCAATTAACCATTTATGTTAGAGCTTGTAAAAAAAAAATATCTAGTTTAAAATAGTTAAATATTGAACAATAAAAATTGAATAAAATAATTTCCTTTTATCCAAAAAAATAAAAAAAAAGGTTGCTGAAGATGACAGTATAGTTGCTGAAATACGCAATATAAGTAGATACATGCAGAAAAAACATTACAAATACACGCTAGGACGTCACCAACAATTCATAAAAAATTTAAAAATGAAAATAAGTGAATAATGCCCACGCATTGTAAAAGTGTTTTGAATTTGTTTATTTTGTAAAAAGGCCATTTCTGACCTTACAGTTTATGAGTATTGTAATTTGTTTAATTTTTCGTATAGGCGACTGTAATCTGGATAATATTGTCAAGGATATTTAACAGGTGATTTTTGTTGTGATATAAAGGTGTATGGGTAGTTTAGTGCCCAGATTGAATGCTATGGGCATTATTGTAATTTTCTCATGTCATGTGTGATGCATATTTAGGTATATTATAATAATGTCTAACCTTAATGAAAGATGTCCAATAATTCGCCATCTTTAAAACGGGATAAAGAAATGTTAGAAAAAGCTAAGCTTAATTTAATATTTATTTCAATATATCGAAAGAAATAATGAATTATTTTTTTATAAGATTAATCCGAATTTAAAAATGGCGATTCGATGTTCGAAAATATGAAAAATGATTTCGTGTGTATTTTTCCTTTGTTCTTGAAATATCCAGTATGTATGGAAGGAAAATTGAAGGTAAAAATACATTGTATACGGTTTGATGAAAGCTAAACATTTTCTTTAAGAACTCATTTTTTAATTTTGTATAAAACATTTCCATTGTTTCATTTTTCAATAGATATAAAAAATGCGTTCTGGTAAGTGCATTATCGATAGGTAATAATTTCGAATATATGAAGCATGAAATTGATTATAACTAGTAAATTTTCCATCAAATTATTTATACATTGAAGGAAATTGCGTATGAGTGTGCATATCGAAAATGGATACCATTATTAATGAAGTATTTGAATACAGGATGTTCAAGCAAAACCATGAATAAATATCATGAGATTTAATATTAAGTATTAAATATAAAATTTGATGATTAATTTAACCACCGACAAACAGACAGATCAATTAAAAAAAAAACATTTTTCTCGCCTCAAAACGTATATTTTCAGTAAAAACTCAAGATTCTTTTACATACTATAATAGAGATGTTTGCAAAAATTTTGTTATCACTTTAATTGAAATGCCTTTCGTTCGCGTAAACGGAACTGAAGTCAAAGATAGCGATACTGAGCATTGACTTCACTACTAAGTATCTCAATAGAGATTACATGTAAAACTAAGTTTTTCAAAAAGTGGAAAATAATCTATGAGAGCTTGATTATCTCATGATTTAAACGGTAAAAATTCTGTAAATACTGATGATACAAAAGTATTTTTCAAAATATTAAACAAATTTGTTCCGTAATAATTGTGATACATCCTGTATACAAGAAAATTATATTTTAATATTTTGATTGATTGATTTCTAATATAAAATATTGATTGTTAAAAATATGATAATAATATGAAGTAGAATATTTACCATTAATTCTCTACGGAGTTTTTCAAGTTCTAAGGCCGCTGCTGATGGTGGTTCGGATGCTCGTCCTCGTCGTAAATCTTCAAGTTGACGTGTTAATTCATCTACTTTGGCAACAGCTACACTTAATTCTTTTTCTTTCTCGTTAAAAAGTGCTCGAATTGAGTCAAGGTCACTAGCTGTAAATAAATAAGATAAACAAAAAATTAATATTATATTCATAATTGTGCATTTTCTTAATAAATTTAACTAAATATATTTTAAACTAATAAATTTCGATTTTTTCCCCAATTTCCTAGATCAAATTATTTTGTATTTTATAAATACGTATTTCGACTACAAAGTAGTTATCATCAGTATGAATTAGCTAGTTGTAATGATTCTCTGAGGAGATGTTACTCGTTGCTAATTTGGTGACGAAATTGTAGTTTTTCCGCTAGTTTGCGGAATTTATTATTCTCAGATGACCGGGAAGCCATATTAATTTTATAATTATTAATGAGAACTCTAGGATTTTTCGAATAAATTTCGATTTTTTCCCCGATTTCCTAGATCAAATTATTTTCCTAGATCAAATTTTTGACATTAATAGCCATTGAGCCATTTGTTCTAGTTTTCTAATAACTGGTTTTAAATAGTTAGAAAATTTGAATTATTTGACTCATAAGAATTCTGCATAGTGTTCCTACTTTTACCTACGTAAAAAGCAATTTTGAAAATGATTTGCATTATCTTTGTGTTTTCACTGTGATCATTTCTAAAATCTTTAGTGAATTTCACATATTATGAATCGCATAAAAAGCATTTTTTCTCAAAATGTTTCTAAGACTGGATTAAAATATAGAACAAAACTATTCAGAAATCAGAACTAAATAATTATTTCAATTCCAAATAGGTATTTAAAATGCGATTAATGCTATTTTGATAATGCAAGAAATTTCTGAATCAGGTGTTTCTCATAAACTGAAAACATACTACTTGGAAAAACTGCTCTCTGTAGACGTGTAATTTCGGATTTAAAATATACATTTTACTGTTTTTTTAGTACAGATATTACAAGTAGTGATGTACCGGATATCCGAACCCATAATCGTATTTGAGGGAAAATAAGATCAGTATCATAAACGGATCTTTTGCATTATGAAGTTACATATGGTACATGAATTTAAAAGTAAACGTAGCAATAAAATACTGTTAAATCCCAATAAAATAGTTTTAAGTTAAGTGGTAACTCATAGCTTACTAATCATAAGCTGCCAAATTCAATGTCACGCACACTGACGCCTATTGATTGAGTATAAAATACCCGTATCCGTCGATCTGGGCACTAATTATCCGTATTCGCAGATCTTCATTTTTAACGACCCGACACATCACTAATTACAAGTAAAAGTATCTAGCTCGAATTAATACCGTTTTCTCTTTTTTATAGAGTAAAAATTCGTAATGTGTCAGAAAATATTTCATAATTATTACGAGCAAACTAAAATTAGAAAATGTTTTTTACCTCAACATAAAAAGTAACGCTAGTTGTAACACATAAAGGAATAAAATATTAAATTAAATTAAAGCTAATACTTTTTAATTAAATGTAATTTGTGTGTAATTACTTATGCGTAAAAGTGTTAAAGCTAAAATAAAAAACATTATATATCACATAGTAAATGTGCAGAGAGCACAGCAAGCAAAGCAGAGTGACGACCCACCCTGCATGATGAAGGTCCAGGTTTTTACAAGAGAGATGATGATGATATATAAAGTATATGTATATATGTATAATATGTAAGTTGCGAGACCACATTCCAGCCTCGGTCATAGGGGCAAGCTAAGCCTACGGCGATGATCTTCACATTTAATATTACATATTATATTATTACTACATAGAGATACAAGTGTATATGATGAAGATACTATCAGGGTTTGGTAATACTATTGCTTTTTATACTTGAAATATATTAATATAAGCCGGACAAAACATTGAAATCTGGAAAGCTGGTGGGTTAGCTTCGATTTTTAAAATTCTTGTTTGTACATATTCCTTAAACCTTCATCAAATAAGCATTCAGAAACATTCATCAGTACTAATCTCTGCCTCACTATGAAAATTAAAATAAATAGTAATTGTGATAAAAAAAAATTTAAAAAATTCAAAATTTCGCCAAGAAAATCGTTGCTTGGGTGTATTTGTGGTCGCTGATAACGTAAAGCAACTGAATATGGTTTCAACACCATTAAAACCCCCTAGGGCAGAGATAAAACAAAATATAATTTAAATTCAAAATTTCAAAAAGCAACTGAGAATGGTTGCTATTATTTTTCTCGGGAGTTTTCGAAGCCACTAATCACAAATTCAAGGTGAAGATAGTTGTAACATCATTTTCAATTATTTGTGATGAGTGGCCCTGGAAATATCCGAGAGATGATTTCCAAGTAAAATTTTGAATTTAAAATAGGATGAAAAAATTAAAAATATTGAAGACTATTTTGGGAAAGCTAACCCAATTTTTTCAATTTTCATAGTTAGGTGATAGCCTGTTCGTGAAGTTTTAAAGAAAACGTACAATAATTTTTTAAATCGAAACTGTTCCACCAATTTTCTACATTTTTCCTGCTTATTAAGTAGGATATATAATATGTTAGAGTATATTATTTTAAGTTTAAAGTTTGTAACGCTAGCAAATAATGACCGCACCTAATACAAACTTAATTTACGTTGGGCATATTGATAATGGCATTTTAAAACTGTTTTATGTAAAAAAAATTTCATGAGTAGAGCGATCTCTTTTAGGAGGTCTGAAATATTTACGGTTGATAAAATAAAAATTTGCCGGTATATACGTCATATAAAGATAATGTTTTCCAGAAGCAAAAAGTTGTACTTGGATTCAATATTAAATTTTGAGGTATATTATCTCCCAGGAAAGTCTAGAAAAAGACAGTTGAATCATAATGTAAGGCTTTGTGTCCTTCACTGGTGTGTTTTATACGAAAAAGGTCAAGTACGGATCCCGAAGGGTTGTCATGGGGGTTATGACCCCTCCCCAATTTGGAACTGGATCCACTCTTGCAAAAGGGAGTATTTAATCTAAATTCTAAAGGTTTTAAATAATATTAATCAAGAATTCGAAAATACGAATTGGAGAATACTATACAGAATTGAACAAAGTGTAAAAGTTAAAATAATTACACTAGCGTGAGAATGCGTAATCTCTCTTATTTGGATTGTATGAATAGAAAAAAAACTTGCAGGCCCTTGTTTTTTTTTTTTCATCAAAAACGATTTAAATCTCCATTCCGTTTGTCAATGACAATTATATTTCAACTATTTCTTTCATAGTAGTAGTTGTATTCCACTCTCTGATTTTTGAGCCTAGAAATTACATATATTTATATACACATTAACACAAAACATCTGGAAACAGTTATGTCAGGTGCCATTATTATTATTAAAAGATTACGACTTTTGTTATTGTGTTATTACTAACTAATACATAATATTATTATTGTACCTGTGCTCTCCAAATCTTTATATTCCATCATTATTGTTACATAACTTTTTGAATTCCTTCATTTTATTCATGTTTATTCTATTAGTTTATATAAATATTTTCTATATCCAAATTCTATATCTAACATTACAGTTATTTATATTTCGAAAGATTTTTATATTAATTTTGTTGCATATTATATGAAGAAAAACGGGTGGATAAAAGTGATGCACACGTGTATTGGGTATATTATTTTTGAAAACATTTACTAAGCATGGTATTATTTGACGGTTAATATGTGAACATCTAGCTTTTTATACTCGACATACATAATATTTATATTAATTATAGTCTAAAGTTTGTAATGCTATCTAATATTTACCGCACAAACAAAATTCTGGAATAGATATTCATAGAAACACCTAATTAGTCCATATTGGACTGTCCATCCGCCCGTCATTACGATAACTAAAAAACCAAAAAAGATAGCGAGCTGAAAGTCCATTGGGTCCAATAGATCCTTAACCCAACTTTTAAACTAAGAAAGACAGAAGAAAAGGTCAAATACAAAAATGTTATATTACAACTTTTGTTTAAAACATTTATTCGTGAAATGTTTGATCATTTTAGCTCAAATTTAGCTAATAAACACATATGGGGAATAACAATACATATTATTATTATACACGTATTTTATATATTTTATGAATGCTAATTGGAAATAGTCCAATCAATGAAATTCAATCATATGTCGAGTATATAACAATTAACTCTGTTAGTTGTTATCTTGTTATTTATTAAATTTAATCACGAAAATATCACAACGATATTCAGAAATACTCACTTTAATTAGACTCAGCGTAGAGCACTCACAATTTTAGAGTGAGCAGAAAAACATTCTAGATTTCTATTTGCTCTTCAAACATTGAAGAATTTCTATATTTTCCAAATAACCGCTTTTCGGCCATCTGATTTCATCATCAATAGTACAGGTTGATTGACTTCAACATTAAGCTTTAAAAACAATCTTTAGAAACTTTGGAAAAGGAACGCTGAAGATGAATACGAAAAGTTGCGAAACTGGTGGAAATATTTTCAAACCTAGATTGAAGAAAGAAAACTATATCGATGCACTCTGGGTAGGTTTCTGACCACACTCTTTATGTAGTGGGTGGGAGTCAGTCGAGGGTTATGTATGTGTAATTTTCTTAGGATCTTAGACCGCCATTTCCCTCAACGCGACCACGATTAATATACCTCTTAATAATTATACTATAGTCATTAAAAAGTTGTCAAAAATAAAGATTATTTGTTAGAGAATGTGTTAAATTGATTTATATAAATTTATCGTTTATAATTTTCACTCTGAAATCGCAAATATAATACAATCAATGCTGTGTGCATCACTTTTTAAAAGCAAGGCAATACAAGATTCTTTTTCCGCGAAAATGCATTGACTTTTTCGAAAATACGAAAGTAGATATTTTATAAAAGACCGGACCATTTTATTGTAGTCAATTTAATAGGTTAGAAACATCTCATATGGAACACTGAACCTTGATATTCTCCTCAACCAATAATTTCTTGATTAAATAAGGATTTTATATATGGAGTAATTTTTACTCATAAAATTTGGAAAAAAAATACCAACAATGAATCAAAATTTATACATTTACAAAATATTTTAATATCATAAAACAATATAAGAATGTATTGTGTTTCGTTTAGAGATACATTTGACGTGATTTATGTGTTTCTGTCAGTACCCTTAAAACCTTAGTTAAAAAGACAATACGTAGATGGATAGCTCTAGAAGAGTTCCTTTTTGTATATTGTTAGGTATTTTATCTTTGATAGTCGAATCAACCCGGGACATGTATAATTATATATAGTGGTAATTTGTTAAGTTAATTTTTATGGGTTTAACGTTTGGAAATTAAAACGAACCCAGTATAGCAGAATATTAATAAATTTATTATTTAAAATTGTAGAATGTGAATCATATATATATGACTTGGCCCATCTGTATTTAAATAAATTTAGTATCCGAACCGTGTATAGTATGTGAACGGACTTTTTAATCGATTGATGCGCTACGAGTGTCTAAAATTTGTAATAAAACATTCTAGAAAATATAATTATTTATTCAACTGTTTGCATATAAATTGTATAGCTAATGTTTAATAAAAATAATTGAATAATTACAAAAAATGATATTTAATTGAAGTTATTGGATTGAAAATTGTAAGAAAGATTGAAGAAACTGCATTAGTAATCATATTTAATCGCAAATAATTCATTTAAATTAGTTAATTAATTTTGAGAAATTTCCCATATTAAATCATACACCATTCACAGAGTTATATATTATTTGATTGGTAAACTAGTATTTCGTAACCATAGAAACAAATGAAAATATTTTGATGCATGTCTACTGGTTCAAACATTAAATAAAAAATTAAAAGTAATTTAGTTTCATGATATTTTCATAGATGTCTATATGTAGACTTTTTGGGAATTTATATCCAAACATTGACTCCGCTATGATATAAATTTAAGCTATACAATAGCATTAACCTACCTAGCTTGAGTAAAGGAGTTAGAGTCGAAAGTGGTTCTAGAGAGAATATGAGAGAGTAAATGAAAACTAAGATGGATGACAAAGCCATGATGTGGAATGTCATTCTTACCGAATTGCACACAGAAGCACGTCCGTTTTATGTTATTGGTGATCTCACCCACATCTGGGAGGGAATGGGGAATCAAGTGGGGATTCGAGTATCAGTATCAGTAGTGTAATATATGTTAGTTACATTATATAACATTGTATTATACAGTATCTAATAGAAGAACCAAAGTTTAATTATTTTAGAGGAGAAAATATGAACATTTATTATTATAGACCGGTATCTAGGCCGATCTATGATATTTAAGAAAATTAGTCATCTCTGAACCTAGACTGGTTTATAAGAAAATATAATAGTGACAGTTAATATAAAATAATAATGAAAACTTTTAACTGCTAATTTTCACATTAACAATTTTTTTTAAATTGCCAAGTAATCAATAATTATTCCTTTATTTTGATGATATGTAGGTAAAGTAGATAAGATTATTGTGAATGAAGAAACTGTAAATAATTTATAATATTTGAGTAGATTTTAGTATAATAAGAAAATGTGCGCTCAAAATAATAACAATTATTTTTTATTTATTTTAAAATTTGTGCCTATTTAGTAGTTATTATTGTTAGTTACTGTTACATTTTGTATACAAAACTATTATCTTTGCCAGATGAAAATTCTGTAGATCAGTCTGAGTTTTATATTGTTAAAGTCGTACTAAGTCTCATATATTATCAGTTATTTTGTAACAAGTGATATAAATTGTTTAAAACATTTGTAAATGGTGATCTATTTTTACTATTTACACCGGGAATTAATGTAAAAACATTTTTTATTTAAATTTGTAAAATAGTGATAAATATTCAATATATGACATGTGATATAGTTAATTGTAGTTGTAAAGTCATATGTATTTAAAGTTCATAAGCAAGCTATGGACATTCAAAATTAAACAAAGAAGGACATACTTGCATATGACGTCTACTGTTAGTATCTCCGTATTCAAGAAAGAGAAGAAACGAAAATAATCTTCAACTTTTTAATTGTCAACTTTTGAATCAGTCTAGTTCGATTAAAAATTTAAGCCATTGTGACTTCTAAAATATAAATAAATATAACAAGATGTATTTTTTATCTGTATAAAATTACTCAATATCTAATATAAATTCAATGTCCGAAGTAAAATTATTTGTAAATATATTTGCTTTGGTCAATATTGATACTACAAAAATATTGATTTACAAAAATATACCTAATATTTTTTTGGTAGTGCATCAAATGTTTTTTGTTTATGATACAATAACCAGCGCAAATTTACTTGATTTGTATATTGGCTAAAGAACATTGTTTGGTATTATTACATATATCGTTTGATATATGTGCTTCCAATTCAGTGAATATTCTATTTCATAGTGCATACAGTGTGCTTACACGATTGAGGATATAAATTGGTAGCACCATAGAGGATCAAAAAGATACTAAAACACTGATGAATTAACACTGAGGAGGCAAAAGCAAGATAAACTTATTCAGAAGCGTTGAGTACTGTATTTGTTTGAGTACAAAGACCAAACAGGATAAAGCAAAAACGCTGGTAGCAAAATGTTTCAATATCAAACTGTATTAATTGTTAAAAGATTGGGAATATAAGTTTGTAGCATCATAGAGGATCAATAACATAATAAATAACTGATTTAACTATGCAAATTTGAGGGGGGCAGGGAGGAGCTGGGAAAAAAGATAAACTTACTCCGAAATGTGTTTGTCAGAGGACAAACACCAAACAGGATAAATCAAAAAAGTTGATAGCACATTATTTCAATCTAAAATTATCTCAGTTCTAAAACGGGATATAAGTTGATAGGATCATGGAAAATCAATAGGATACTAAAATACAGATGAATTAAGATAAACTTGACATGAGAGATGATACAGGATAAGCTTATTCAAAAGTGGGGAGTATTCTATTTGTTTGAGCATAAACAAGATAAAGCAAAAATGTTGGTAATAGGAAATTGAAGCTGAAATTCTATCAGTTCTGGCCGAAAATTGTTGTATCGTATGCCATAATATACCCAGCCAGGTCATTTAAAATAGCAAACACGTGTGAAATGTTCACGATAATACCAAAAAACTTGTATTTATTCATCAAGGTAGCAGTCTCTTAGATGGATACCAACTCTGAAGATTGAGGTGTTAAAGAAAAACGTAAACAATGAAATAAGCCGGACAAAGAAAAAGGAGTAATAGCCGGGAAAACAACAAGAAGCATTGGAGAATAAACTGTAACCAATAATTTTTTTCAGGTCAGTACAGCCTATGATACAGAGTAAAGATACAGTTTTCTTATCTGCTTAGTACCTACAACAAACCTAGATAAAGTCATGTATCCGGTTTAGTGCCAAATATTGATAAAATAAGTTGTGTCTAAAAACTGTCCCACTATACTTTCTTCTGTTAATGACTTAAGGAACAATCCGTACGTATTATAGAAACTCAAATAAACGTATCATAGAATAAATAGCTGAATAGGTATGTTGTCTCCGAGTTATATGATATATTAAGCTTAACTTGTTACATATATGAAATTTACTGTAGACGTCTTATCTATATAATATACGTATACACTGTTTGGAAAAAATATTGGTTCATTACAGCTACATGGTGTGATTCGTTAAAGTTTATCTGTCAATTGTTTCGCACGAGTTGAACTTCAATAATATATAGAAAAGAAGAATCTGTTATACTATGAGTTTGTATTATCTGTCATTAGATAATTTATGTAGGGTTCACCATTTGATTCGAAAAAACTAATATTTTCCATGATTCTTTGGTATAAAAATCGGGAAAAGTGAACTCTGAAATTAACAGAAATTTGAGAAAGCTATACAGTCATAAAATGCCAGTGTGTATCCTAAGGTTTCCCTGTAAATTGTGAAAATCAAACCCTACTTTTTTAACATTCTTCCGTCTTGTATACAATCCTACAAACCAAATTTGCTCTTCATCATTTGAACAAAAGGGTGAGCGTTAGAGAAACCAATTGAATATATTAGTCAACCTTAAATCATGCTAAAGAAGTCATAAAATGAAATTATTACACAACCTACTCGCCCCCCTTAAACTTCGATACCGTAAACATATATACCGAAAATCGGCAGTATAACTGTAGACTTCCAAAAACTTATGAAAATACCCAGTTTTATTCGCATGCTTGTTACTTCTGGTTGGTGGTTTCGGGCGCAATCTTACTTTATTTAATGCATGAACAAAATTTATATCAAGCATAAAGGTTTTGACGAGTAGAATGAAAATGTCTAAGGTTGACAATCTTTCGACACATGATGCGGGCATCTGGAGCAGGTAGACGCTAGATATTTTAATTATATGCGACGAAAAATTTCTTTTATTATTTATTTATAGCAAGCACCTGCGTTATGCACAAGTTGTCAGATTAGTAAAATGCGCTCGATTAAATCCAACTATCGATTTTTCCGTTTTATTTTTCTGATCGGTTACCTTATTGGCATGACACTATATAGAGAGCTTAGATTTGGTGGAGGTACTTAACAAGGGGTAAGGTATTTCAATTGACATCGATAGAACCCTTTACCGTAGAATGATGGACTATATGTATAATCACTATTGACATCATTTATGGAAATCTCTTTCTTCTTTTTAACAAAAATTTTAAAAGTCCATATTTTGGCTATTTTTTATGATTTTTAAAAAATAATTTTAAATGCATGTTCAAAAACAAAAGACGCTTCAATTGAAGTGATAAAAGTAATTTTGAGGATCTTCCCTATTCTCTTATTTATTTATTTTTTTCTTAATTTATAACATTTTTCGCCTCTGCTAGTGTACATATAATGTTTGTATATATACTTTAAGATATATCTATTTCGAGAACTTTCTAAGTACCCTATAATCACATATCACTTAAAATATGTTACATGGATAGTGTTGTGTAAGGTATATAATAGGAACACAGTAGTAACTGTATATCAATCGAAAAGTTTTAAAAGGTTTAAACCAAAACCTTAGAAAGGCTATACTAGCTTGCTTGATATCGTTATAAATATAATATTAAAGTGTCACATATTGAGGAGTTAAACGAAAACTTTATGATACACTTTCAGTGAAATTGAGTACCTTTTTAGTTTAGTCCTTACTTAAAGGGATGTCAAATAAAGATTAATTTAGAAAATATCTAAGTGTAATAGATGGATATGTTATTAATATAAATAAAATCCTCGAAAAATATCATCGAAATATTAACGTAGGCCTGACAGCATACTGTATAAAAGTCCTATGTAGCTGATACTTGAACATTTTTTGATGTGTGCTAGGGATGTGATGGATCGTTAAAAATGAATATAGCGGATGCGAATACGAATATGGATACCTAGTTTCTGCGAATACGAATCTTTTTTATGAGCTGATAAGGTAGCAAGCTATGAGCTGCCACCTAGATGATCACTACAATAAGGGTTGGAATTTAACAGTATTTTATTGAAATTTTTACTTATTAATTAATAAACAAAGATCCGTTTAAGACCCGCCAAAATAGAAACGGATACGGATATAGATACAGATTATCAGTTCCTCGGATATTGGTGCGGATATCCGGCACATGTCTAGAGTGAATAGTATTACTTCCGAATAGCTATTTCGTGTGCTATCTGACTTTTCTAACCTGAGATGTGTTGGATGTTGCGTATATCCGTAGCCGCGGATATCCGCTAGAGAATAAGGTCCGTAGAATGTAGAAATAAAGTAATGTTCAATCCCATTACAATTCTTATTTCTTAAAAATTACGTATTTGGCTAAAATTTATTGAATATAAATTATTAAAATTTATTTATTATTTTAAAATTTATTAATTTCAACCCTTATTGTAGCGATTAAAGTGGTAATTCTTATTTATAGCTGACTACCTTATCATATGGTACTAATTAGTAATTACACTGTCTAAATTTAAATTTATTGTTCAAATTTATTATTCTTCAAATCAAATAATACTGCTAAGTGATATCACAAATCACATTTCACTTAATTCAAAACATTATACCGATTGATTATCCACGTCGTCTCCGTATCCGCGGATCTCTATTTTTAACGATCCGGCAGATCCCTGTTTATAAAATACATGAATGAAATTTATTATTTTCAACCAGTGGAATAAAATGATCAAGTGTCGATCATTCCGCTACCAAGTGTCGACTTCTATATAAAAAAACACTTGTACAGAAGTCGAAACATAATAGTGGGAAATTAGGGTTGATCTAGAGAAGAAAAATGACAAGGGTTTGATTATGGTAATTCAAATAAAAAAGCTTTCACCAAGTTTCGATTTTGATTTCATTAAAACGCTTTTATTTGAAGACTCGTAAGTTATTTATGATTAACACATCCTGTACTCTTTAGCATGTTATTTTATTGATTTAGTTTTTATGTCATGTTTTTGAGGGTCTTAAAATATTTTTTGTAGTACAATTAAAAAATTCATTTACATCGAAACAGATTTTATGAAGATATACGCGAGTGAAAGATAAAAAAAAGTTTTTTTAATTGCATTAACAAAATGTTTTTTTTTATTTTTTTTATTTTTCTATTTATTTTTTATTAAGGGTGCAAGTTTAAATTCTTACCAAAAACAATAAAAGTGTTGTATTATTTTAATGTTTTATAAGAGAGATTTTTTTTTAAATACTTGCTTTTTTTTTAATTAGATTTTTTATCCCTATTTAATTCAAACGCAGTATAAAATAATAATCTTCTGTGTAACAAACCGTTTTTTGTGAATTGTTGAATAGAGGAAATTTAGGGAAATATTTATTTTCTATATTTATTTTAGATTCTACTTAAAGCAATTTTTTAAGGTGGGCTTACACGCTCATATAATTTGCACCAATGGGCATGATGGCTAGGATTTTTTATAACTTCACTATTTCCTTATTTGGACCACCTTTACTTCACGAACAGGGGACTGAAGTAATTGTTTTTAAATATAAACAAGAATATAAGATATGGACTTTCAAAAATCCTTATTGAACAAAGATAGACATACAAAATATTGACGTCATCATTCAGTATTCTCATAGAGATTGCATGTTAACCATCGTTTTCCAGAAAGAGATGGGTAATAATCTTTAAGAGCTTATAATATTTTTATTTTTGAAATTTTAATTTAATTTTCGAATGTTTTTGAGCTAAGTTTCACATTTTGATGTTAAATATAGAAAAATCTAGTATCAGCCACCTACCCTATTGGCTTCTATGAACTAATTTGGACAAAGAAATCGTTGTGGGTACTGATAGTCAATTTTGAGTAACTGACATAGCATTCAAGTTTATGTAAATTATTTTGAGCCGTATCTAAGCACAAAATCGAGCTGGCTGAATAAAAATGGTACTAAATCAATTCTTGAATTTTTTGCAAATGAAAAATTTTTCTTTTTATTAAATTGTAAAACCTTTCAATAGAATAGAATTCAATAAAATAGACAATAAATATGCCAAATCGATTAATCGGGTCTATGCTTTGGTCCGGCTTTTCAAACATTTAAATTTGTTGAAACATATTTTGAAATTCAGACTTAATAAACGATATAAGTAAAAAACAATTTATACATTTCAGGTAATCGGGAAAGATTTGACTTGAGTATGAGAGAAGTCCCACTAATGTGCAGCTGAGTAATTTTATACTTAGACATTTCAAAAGATTGCACAGATTTGGGTGCATCAAACCGCTATAAATCGTAAACCATTACCACAAGTTTCATTTGTACAAATTTGCATGCATAAATCGATTTTTGTAAATACTAGGGTCAGTCCTGGGGAGTTGGCCGTACGGGAGAGATGACCAGTCTATTTACCATCGTAACCTACAGCTAGGTGGTAATTCTTTAAGCTTAGTTTACTGATGTCGATGTACGCAAAATATGCAAGATAAATAAAAATTCTATCTTATTTAATTCTCGTAAGAAAAGGAAATTCTATTGCTGTTTTCAATATTATGCTGCCAGAACTTATTACTTTATAAGCTTCCTTGTTGCTTAAAAAATTAAATCGAAAATTGTATTCAACCTAGTCTTATTTTCGATTTTATTTTACTAGCGCTATTTATAAATTTTATTTGGAAAATAATGTCATTTTAAAACATTAAAAAAAAACAAACAATAAAAAAAAAAAAAACTACAAACTTTACCGTATTAAAATAACAAAGAAAAAAATCACAGTGGTAACGTTTGTACATAGTTTGAGTTAGTATGAGTTAATATGCGGATGTTGAATTATTTTACAGCATTCGAAATTTAACAGGGTGTTCGGTAAAAATAAACAAATTTAAGAAGTAATTGACAGAACAAATCTGAGGTCTATGGTATAACTAGACGATTTTGTATTTCGGTTGTCTTTATCTATTTATGTTTGTTGCCACTGCAACTTTCGAACGCCTTGTTAGATTTTGACGAAATTTGATAGGCACATTGCACACACTTAGAAAATTTACTGTTTCCATTTTGGGGAAACATCCTTGGGAACGTACAATAATTTTATTACAATAATAAAAGGGCAGATATTGACTGTTAACTTTAGGTTTGTATTTGCAATAGAAAATTTTACAGGCTCCGTGAAAGAAGGCAGAAAAAGTGTCATTAGACTAAGCAACATACAAAGTTGTGTGTATTTAAAAAATGATATGTAATGCTTACGCTCGAAATACCTGTACTAATTTGTTTTCTGATATGATTCGAATAAATAAAGAAAAAAATATTGCATATATTTTGTTTAACTATATTTACGAGTTGAATATGGAATAACTTTAAATAAAAATTATTTTTTCAAAAATACAATTTTAAATTATTTAACGATGTCCATTTTTTGATACAAAAGCAACATTTATGTATGTGTATGCTGTGTATTCATATAACCATAGGAAAGTTGATTCAATAAAATACTTTTTTTTTTTTTAAACACAAATTCAGCTTTTTATTTCCTGAAATATGAAAAATTTATATTTTTGGTTGAAAATATGATATACTTCTTATATACATAGGTAAAGCATATTATATATGATGTTATGTTATGGGATCCATACACTATCAACATTTTCATCAATGTTTTTGTCAACGTGTTGCTGATCGTCTATACATAGGTTTTTGATCAACACATTGACGAAAAAAATGACAAAACATTTCTCAACAAAAGATTAACACAATTTACCGATAAAAGAGATTATATTTTATTGTTGTTTTGAGTTTGATGGTATGTATGCACGTAAATTGTAAATTTTTGTGTGGGTATTGTGTGTTGATGTTATAAAAAATATATTGCGAATTTTGAAACAACACATTATGCAATTTTGTGATACAATAGAAGACGTAATTTAAATACTTACTTAATAATATAGTTTATACTGAATTTAGAATAATTTTTCATTTGAAAATGCGTTGAAAATATTATATAATATGTAAAATGGCAAATCTGCCAACAAATTTTAGTTTTATTTGATTTTACAACAAATAAATGACACCTTGAATCGTAGCAAAGAGATATATTTAATCGAAATAGAATACAATTTATAGACTGATAACTATTTTGAAAAAGTTAATTTACATAAATAATTACAGTGTTAAAGCTATGCTTTTATAATTCCATGAGACATAGTGAGTTAAAACAAGTATAATATAACTATTAAGTAGAATACATTCTGCGAAAATAATTCGTTTATCATTCGCAGCTCCTGTATTGCGTATTTTTATATCAATTTATTTTCAATAATTTTCTTGTTGATAAAACCGATTGAAACAATCAATTTTTTCTTCAACCACATAATAGATAAAATAATGTATGTTAAAATTGACTGTGTATGGCTCCTATTATACAGCAGTAATAGTGTGTACCGTATATATAGCTTTGATTTATTATTTAAAAGACTTTGATATAGGATTTATTTGACTTCAACACAAAACGATAGAGGTAATTATTCAAAAGCATAGCTTAACCTAATTTTGAGTATATCATACTGAAAAACAAACTATTTTAATATCTTAAAAATTTTTGTTAAACCTAGGTTTTATTTATAGCTACAGAGTTAATAATCTCGAAAGTAGAATTTTGTTTTTCTTATATGTTAATTATTCGTACTTTAACCATATTTTGAGGTCTCAAAAATTGTTTAGTTATATAAAAAGTTGCGCATAAGCATAAAAATACTTTTAAAAATATCAGTTTTTACTTTCTTTTGCTAAGTAGAAGAAAGTATTGTAATCATGGCAATATTTCAATATCGATTTTTCAACAGTAATACATGTTTTCAGGTCTCTTGATTCCAAAAAAGTGGTTTTCAGAAATTGGCCTTTGTGTGTGTGGCTTTAAGGATTTTCTTCAAATTTGGTACATTCACAAAAAACAATAAGTTCTACAAAAAAATTCAACTAAAAAATTAAGTATATAATAGTAAAAGAAAGTTCTGTAAAAAACGCGTCCTTCATTTTCAAATGTGCATAGCATCAAAACTACGTAACGTTAAAAATATTTTTGAAATTTTAAATAAAAATATTAAATTATACACATATATTTTGCAAAAATAACAAAAAAAAAATTTCGATGTTTTATTTTATAAGCTATTGTATGTATACAGTTTTATAAATTATTTTCAAGGTAGCAATTAATCTATTATTAATCACTCTATAGATATAATACAGAAAATTTTATTTTCCTATTGTATAATGAATTTTATATAATTATATTTCCTTTGAAGTAAATTTCGTAGTTAGTCAGTTTAATTTATGACTATAATTCTTATACTTAATGTCTTTTGTGTTTAAATACCATTATTCTTATAAAAAATATAAAAAAATATCCATTATTGTTATTATTATTTTAAAAAGCTGGATTATAAGCAAAGATAAAATATAAAATTAATTATAGTCAAAAAAAATTTTATTATTTTATAATAAAACGAACGAATATTTTAGTTTTTACTTCAATTTTTTTCAAATTGATAATAGAAACCAATTTTAGCATACACTAAAAGTTCGATTTGTATACTTCTCTCTTAATTTCATACCAATAACATTTCACGGGCAGTCAAAGTAGTGCAAATATGTGCAATTTTGGAAGAAAAAAGTTCGATTTAAAAGAACTTAACAATTTCAAAATTTTTTTAAATATCTCAAAGCGGAATTAGCATTTATACAAAAAATTTTATAAAACCTTTTTTTTTCATATCTATAAAATTCCTAGTCTAAAAGAATTATTCCAAAGTTTCTGTGCTCCATTTCACCTTTTCGGTAGAGCTATGTCTTTATTTTGGCATGTATATAAAAAAATAATTCAAATCTGTAAAGAGCTTAAAGCAAAAATATGAAGTCAATTAGATGACCGTCATTAGTCGCTTTTGTAACAACAAATTCAAAATAATGTAATTAAAAAAAAATACAAATTTATATTCAAATATTGTACGTCAATGTTTTTATAATGTTCAAATATTAAATAAGAATAAGACAAAACTAAAAATTTATAAAATCAATAATTAACGTTTAACTTATTAGTCCCTTTTTTATATCAAAAGCGGAAAAAAACAATTAAGATGCACCACTCACAAATGTGTAACAGCAACTGAATGGGCATTTGCCGGTTAGCTAACTAGTCATCTGTTACTACTAACTTTTTTCATTTTGGAGTAATGATACTAACCTCCATTGTACTCTGACCGCCATTATCCCATTCTCCCCTTCGCGAAAAAATACTTTAAATATAAAATACATTTTTGATGTTTACTGTAAAATTTTCTTTCGGGAACAATTCTTCAACACGTTCTCGGTTTTTATATAACAAAATTTCATTAAATTTGTATAATTATTTAAAGAATTTAGTTATGAGTTAAATATGAAGACAAAAAAAGATTACTAATTATCGTATACTACGGACCCCAAGCAATCTCATGCGTGCACGATACACACTTATCAGAAAATTTTTTAAATTATTTTTTTCTTAACCACCCACGACGATATAATTTCTATCATTTCTGATATCAATATTTATGTGTCTGAAGAGGTTTACATTTTCTTTTGTTTATATTTTAATTTTCATTCTTTTCTTATAAATGTCTTTGAACAAATACATTTTTTCTTTTTTATATTTTTATAACTAACGTTATAATTTTCATTTGTATTGCTGTAGGTTATATTTTCTGTGTCAATATTCGAGTGTGGCTTTGTTTGTTTGCAATAATATTATTAATATTTGTATCCCGAGGTGATATTGATGTTGATTGTGTTACTACATAGAAGATAATAATCGGTTATGTGCTTTATGAAAGTGCCTCGATACGACATTAATTAACTAGTAGTTAATTGAAACATTTACTTTTATTATTTATTTTTTAGGTTGAATTAGTGAATTTTCTATCAGAAAATTTGACAGTATAAAATGTAACATCAAGTTTGTAAATGAACAAAATCGGTCCATTGAATCCAATTGATCCATGATTCAACTTTTGCACTATTAGAGAAAGGTCCAAAGACAAAAATGTTTGTTTTTTAAAACAAACAACTTTTGGTTTAAACATTTTATGAATACTCATCATTAAAAAAAAAAAAATTTTTTTTAGTAATTAATTAAATAAATTCGCTGCTTAAAAATTGTTGTATATTTCAAAAAGAAATTTGTCATGATTATGTTAAAACCACAAAACATAAACAAACATATGGGACCCGCAGACGTATATATTAAATTCAATTTTACATATAGGAATATTTATTTTATTAATTAATTAGAATAATGTTTTGGTATTATTTGTTTATTCCTTTGTCTACCAAATTTTGTTCTTCATGAAAAGTGTTTCATACTCTAATAGGAGGATTATTAAATAAGTGCAAAAATTCAAATTTGTTCAACATTCCACAGAAGTATTCATTGACCAATATCCTAGAAATTCCATCCAACAATTTATAGTGTTCGAAACGTTCAAAAATAAATAAAGTTTGCCACGGAAATCAATATAACGAAGTGTTTGTTGCGAAATATTGTGAAAATTTCAAGAATTTTTAGAGTAATGCATAAAAAGTATCCCTATTGTCGAACAAAATAATCTTTGTCCTATAATGAACCTAGCAAAAACCTGAATATAAATTTCAACAGCTAGCGCGATTTTTTAATGATGTTATCATATGTTGGCGGGCTTCCAAGCAAATTAATCAGTGAAAAATAAAATTTAATAAAGACAAAAAAAGTACTTACTAAGTAAGGCATTATTCTGTTTATTTTGGTCAACTTGTCCACGAAGTGCACGCAACTTTCGTAGCTTTAATTCTTGAGCTTCAACACGATCACGCAACCGCCGTAATCGTTCATTCTCAGAGGCGACTCGTTGATGTCGTGCTTCTTGTTCTTTCAGGTACCGTAAACGTTGTTCTTTTGCCGCAAGCAATTGATGTTGCGACTCAATTTGATGTTGCTGCCGGTAAGCCATGTCGCGCAGTTCGCTTAGGGTTAACTGCACTCCGTCCGGCAACTGTAAGCAATACAAAAAAAAAACTTAATTAGTATTAAAATTATGGATATAAAAATGTAGAAAAAGTTAAGATTTTTGTGGCCTTTAAAGAAATTATTTTAATTTTAAGGGTGATTTGGAGGACTTTCTGATCTAAGAATAGTACTAGAAAATTTTGGTAAGATTTTACGCACTGTTCAAAAGTTATATCCGTTTGAAATACTTTTTTAAATGAATTTTAAAACTTTTTAATAAACAATATTGATAGAATGTGCGAAAAAATTTAAAAAAATTATTTATGAACACTTTAAAAGAGTTAACATTTAAAAAAACTAAAAATGCGCCATGGCGTAATAAAGTTAAAATAATTTCAGTGTTTCCATGATGTTCCTTTAAATAGTATTGACTGTGTCTCGAAGTATAACATCATGGATGGGCATCCATGTATGACGTTATTAAAATATGTTATTAACATTACTATTGGCTAATATATAATATTGATATCATAAGTGGATGCCATCCATGATGATATACTTTTGAAACACAGTCGGGATGTCTCCATACTAAATCTAAAAATTGTATAACTTTTTAATTAAAACGAAAAAAATAAAAATTGTTTTGTTATAAAACTTAAATATGATCTTTCCAATTATTACAAAATAAATTATTTTAAAAGTTTAATTTTGGTCACAAGTGGCGGGGCTGTCGGGATCTCGTAAAAAACACACCATAGATGAAAAATTTTTCAAATAAAATATATATCCGTGTTTCCATAATTAATTTTAAAAGTGATAATCAATACAATTTTTATTAACAATGTACTGTGGTCAATAACACTTAATATTTTTTTCCCCACTTCGATTTTTTGAAAAAAAATTTTATTTAAAAAAAAAAAAACTTTATTTGAGTTTATTTTATCGAAAAATAAATTAAAAATCAATTGAGTACATTAATAAATCACTACAATATAACATTCAAGTCATTGAAAATTTTTCATTTACCTCCTGTTGGTTGTCGTAAGCATGCCACATGATTTACCTATTCATTAAAAATAAATGGTCACCAATGATTTATTAATTTTGTTGTTTTATTATGGTTGTTGTATCTGATAAATGATAATAATCGAAATTTATTTCAATTTATGGTTTACAAAATATTCAAATGGTTTTTCATTAATTTGATTACTAAATTTTCTATTAATTTTATACAATAAATAATTTATTTTAGTTGTGTTATATATAGGGAATGAATCCTTGATTCCTTGATTTTACATGATATTTGATATAAAATACGTAAACAGCTTCATGAATTTCAATATAGCTAAGCTTCAAGCGGATAAGCGGATATGGAATTTAACCTTAATTTTCAATTCAATTTATACAAAGTGGTATTGGATAATAAAATTTTTAAACATCTAATAAATTCCGTTACATTATATAATAAAAATATATTTGATAATGAAAATCGGATCTATTTTCTTTATGGGTAGCTGGGATTTTAGCAATTGTGTGCAACTTTTCTTGCCCTACAAAACGTGACGTAGCTCTAAAATTTTTGTAGAAAACTAACCTTGCTATACGATAACTGTTTCTTTTGGGAATAAATGGAATTTAGTGCATATTAAATTAATCAAACCATTGCTGACAGGCAATTAAATGAAAATTTGATAATTTTTTTATCTTAAAAAATCTTCAAAATTTTGTTCTATTCCACTATTTTTTGATTCGTCTAAAGTAAATAAGGTCTAAGAAAACCAAACATTTATGTTATTTAACGATTGGATAGCTAATTCGCGATATATCGTTTGAAATGGCTTCAAATTATTAATCTCAGTATACAATTTTAAACACTAGGCATTCAATCAAGAAATGGATACCGTTTTCGTTATTTTTATACATTTTTTATAGCAGATCAGACAAATTTCCATTTCCGAATATGATAAATCTCCATTTATAAGGTAATTTTGATCCGTAAATTTAAAAAATAATATTTAAGTATAAGAGGCGTAGTCTTTGAGATATTGCCTCAAATTCTATTCTAAGTCCAATACATCGGGCCGATTGCAAGCTGTATCTCGGAAACTAATGATAAATCTGTAAAAAATATATACTCTATTACAGCAAAAACAGCGATTTTGAGACTTCTGCTAATAAATATTACATAACCTAATTCGTTTGGGCACATGTATTTCGCACACCTTGCAGGCCAACTATAGATACGCCAGTATTCATGTTCCTTAGAATATTTCATTAAAAAATTGAGGGCAAACAGACTTTTCTAAATTACTTATCATAAAAATGTTGGTGAATTGTAACTAAAATATTCGTCGTACGCTAAAAATCACTTTATTATGTAATTTAGTTACCTTGCCTGTCACATTAACAAACGACACATAGTAGTCAAGCCAGTATACATTACTTAGTCCAGCCATTTTAGTCAAATAAATAGGAATTTAACGAAATAAGCTGAATTTTTGTATAAAACTTTATTTTGGTATTATAAAAATTGTCCTAAAAATCACAATTGTCACATGTAAGGTACCTTAGATATGCAAATTCAAAGGTACAAAAAATCAGTCTTTTGAGAATATCTATTTTTCTTTGCCTCCAATAGTATTTCTATTTATTATCAAAGTTGTAGAGAATGAATTTGGCTGAAGCCTTTTTGTGTACCTAGAATCGAGATAAAGGTCGCAGACGATAGACCGTTTGATGGAAGTTAGTCAATACCAATCTACTATACGGTTTTTTTACTTAATTATTCATTTAATATTACTTATCTAAGTATTAAATACCTTAATTTTATAAATATTCCTTATAAGTCAAGTAGTCATTTAATATTACTTAGCTTTTGCATCAAAATAATGTAATAATACAATGAATCATTCTAAATATGTTTTGAGCTTAATACAATCCTTATATTTGAATCTTATTCAAATTAAGGATAATTGGATTTACTGTAGAAAATTAAAAGATAATTTTTTTTTTAAGTCAATAATTTTATTATTATTAATCTTCATCTTCCGTTCGACCAGCAATTCAGACTAATTCTTATCATCCATTTCAACGTTGGCATTTTGAGATTTGACGTAGACATTTGCTAAGCGCTCCATATTCCTTTATCTCGAAAATGGTTCAACATCGAGTTCAAACAAAACTTGTAATCAATGTTATCTTCTACAACTTTTATAATAAATACAAATGCGATTGGAGGCAGAGAAAACGAGATATTATCAAAAAATTGATTTTTAGTATCTTTGACCCTTAATATCTAAGATTCCTTAAACGTGACTAACAGTAATTTTTAGGATGTTTTTATATATAGGTTTGTACAAAAATTCTCCGTGCAAAATATAGGTTTGTGCAAAAATTCTCCGTTAGATTCGGAGGTGAAACCCTAAGATAACTGGTCTATAATAGGATATACTGTTGATAAATTGTTCAACAGGTACCTTCTAAGTATTTTTTTTTATTTGCAATAGATTTTATTCTCACAAACGTTTGGACATTTTTATTAGATTTCTAGGCAAGTTTAATGAAAGTTTCTATATATATATATATATATATATATATATATATATATACTATTATATATATATATATATATATATATATATATATATACTATTTTTCGAAAAAAACAGCAAATAATACAATTGACTATACTACTATCACACTATTAACTAGCCTTATACATGATACAATAAAGACGTGACGAAAATTGATAAAATCATCTACGCATATTGTAAAATATAACGCCTGTTTGTCTGATTGTGCGCTTTAAATTTTATATGATGATTTTTATATCCGACTTATATGAAATATACGAGGGGTATATTAAATTTAGTCTAACTTTGTAACGCTAATTAGGCAATTTCCGTCTGTCCATCTTCAAGACAGCTCAAATAGAAAAAGAGCTTGCCGGATAAAATTTGGGTGGTGTATTGAAGACCTTAAAAGTTTAAGATCGCAACTGAGAAGATATAAGAGAAAAAAACTTTAAAATATATTCAATGTTCGTTACTTCAAAACCATCAACTTTCCAGCAAACATTCAAATCAGAAAGATTTCAAAAAGAAGTCATTATTATGAGTTTTTTAAGATGTCTCAATTATGACGTCGTGATAACTTCTGTTTTAAGAAGTCATAATTAAGAACTCTTTAAGTAGTCTTTTTCCTGACTTCGTAAATTTTCCTGAATTTTCGATAAAAAAATCTATTTAGTTCATCCTTAAATCTGTTTTGATTAGCATATAGATGTGCAAATTGTTATTTGTATTTCCTTGTTCCTAACCAGTTCGAAAATTTTCGATATCTTGTAATTTTTGATAACAATGATGTGGAATTCTGGACTTTTTTATATCTAGTCCCTTTTTTGCAATTTCTTTGTTTGTAGCAGTATAAAATTATTTTCAATTTTTAATAGAAAATATCCATTTACACAATCAATTTTTACTAACGATAATCGATTAATATAAAAGTGTAGAAAGACGTCAATCGTCGGATGTTAAAATTTGGGATATAAAATAATGTACAGAACCTTATTATTCGTTTTTATAGCGAAGAAATAAAAATAACAGAGTGTTTACTACAATAAATAAAATTAATAAATATTTTACTATAAAATTGCCCTTAATTAATAGATAAAAAAACACACTAATTTATCCTCGAAGGTGTTATACAACGTCGAGGAATGAATCTAAATTACAACGATTTTAATGTATACATTCACTGCATATGTCAGAAAAGTTTATTTTATCACTATCGTTTAAAGCTTTTTATATTGTTTTATATTGCTATATTTTTTACCTCCATATATAAGTAAGAAATCCAAAATCATTTCACAAAAATCTGTGTATGTGAAAAATCTTTGAAGGTGGCAAATCTTTGCGGAAAGAATTCTGGTGGAAAACCAGTGAAATCAATCTGAATTTTTATTTAAAGTATTTTTTTAGTTATTTCTGCGTACAAATTGAAAGAAATACAATGTATATTACATTAAATTTAAGTCAACAGCATCGGGAAAGTTAATTTTAAAAATCAATTAGTATGATTCCATTGTTCCATGCCCAGATTTTAATCTATAACCGTAAATTTGTTGTTTCAAACTAAAATTTGACTCTCGAAGCAAACAACAGTATTCATAGCTGTCGAATTTATATTGTTGCATTATATTGCAGTTAAAGATATCCCAGTACGTGTTTCTAGACCATTTAGGTTAGCTAGCCAACCTAGCTAACTCAGTTGACCCTATCTTGTTCATTCAATTCTTTATTCATTCTATTTGTAAAAAATACATAATTGTACAGAATAAGTCAAAATAATGGGATGGGGCATATGAAAACAAGCGGAAGGCATGCAGCAATGACGGTCTTTATCCCAGTATTCACTTCGTGCAAACCAAATGGAAAACCATAGAAACCTATTGGTAAGAACAGCCAGCACCCGATAATAATGATCAAATGCCTCCCAAATATCACTGAGGAAGTGATTGGGTTGAGGATGTGGAATACACTTAATACGTTGATGAAGTACATAAAATATTAAATCGATGTGCAGTCAACAACATATCTAGTTCATGGATGTTACAAAAATTGTTATTTATTATTTTTTTACTTACTAAACATTTTACGTCGCAAAAAAAACTACACTTTTCTATGGGAATTTTATATGTGGATAGAATATAAAAACGTAAAGTAGCAATATATCGTTTGTTAATTTATTGTTTTCTTTTTTTTTTATTGTATATGTTGTTCGTGTTGCTCTTTTCATTCACAAGACTCCATCCATTCAAGATTATTTACTAGAAAAACGTTCTTATTTTTATGATCCGCATATAAATATATCAATTGTTGATAATTTATATTCTAAATTGAAAACGATTTGTGGTTGGCAGGTAGATTTCTGCGGTGGAATAATTTTCAAATAAAAATGATAGAAAATTCTTGGTCCGTTGCATATAAAACGTAATATCTTATGAATTGATGAACATTATAAGAAACTGTGAAAAATGAATTTTAAAATCGACTTGTATAGATACTCAATATGGACTTAAGGGTGAGTTGGACATATCGTACACTGCAAAAAATTTAAACAGTTTTAAAGATTTAAAAAAAAAAAAAATTGGTAAAAATTTTATGTCCCGTTCAAAAATTATAGGGATATTTGCTTGGAAATATTTACAAATTTCTCAATAAAAACTTTAACTTTGGAAAATACTCGTTAATTGCATCTCAAAGTTTCGTTGAGCCCACGGTTTACTTGTGGGAATGTTGTGTACAATTTTCAATGAATTCTTGATGTTTGAAAAATATTCTTTCTCTATTTGAATTTTATTGAACATCAAAAATTCAATGAAAATTCACTTCTATAAGTAAACCGAGTGATGAAACAAATTTGATGTGGAGCTAATGAACATTTCAAAAGTTAAAGCAGTTTTTGATGAGAAATTTGGTAATTTTTTTAGGTAAATACTCCTTTTACTTTTGAATAGGAAAATTAAAATTAGAAATTTTAGGGTGTAGGTTCCAGGTGTCTCTCAAGATGGAGGTTAATCTGCCGGTTTTCATGGCCGAGATGGTCGTATAGAAGGCGTAGAAAAAAAAATTTACTCGGGCGCCTCAGATATTCATAGAAAATGTTAAGTTAACCTAGTTTTTGAAAAATGAAAAAAAAGTAAACTTTGAAATATACCATCGTGTCAGAATTTTATAAATGGGGTTCAACTTTAATTCCCGATCGAACAGGTTATATATCTCACGATTATTTTTAGCCAATTAAAAAAAATTTTTCAAGTAACATTTTTTATTTGCAACCCTCCTATTCCGCCATGCGTCCCGTCAGATTAGTAAAATGTATACTTTTCAGCACGTAATCAACCTACAATATCTTAATCTGTAAGGTTTTTCCCATATCTTAAACTCACTCTATGCTCTAGTGCTCTAGTAAATCCATAAAATCCCCGCTGGGGTACCCTACCAGGTCAATTGTTTGATAAAATTATTATAATTGTAAATATCATCAAGGAACATTGTGACAATGTATAATGATGACAAAAGTTGCGAATCTTATCCACCATATATAAAAATGAATAAATGATAAAAACGTGAAAGTGCTCATATGATAAAGTCTTTACGAAGGCTTAACATGTTAACTGATTTTTTTTTGTGTGACAAGGTTTTTTTGCTGAAAAATGTGTTTTATAATGTCGATGAATTGAGGTTGAAACATCAAAATTTTGTTCAGTATATTATGCATTAGTTTTATACACAGAATGCTTCAAAAGTCTTTGTACTATATTTTATAATTTAATTTATTGTCTTTACTTGTAAATATGTATTTTATTATTTATATTTTTAATTATATAAAGCTACTGAATATGATTTGGAAAAACAGTCGAAACCAGTATTATAAAATATTTATTTATATTATGTTGAATATCTTATAGGTGCTTAAAGAGAGGGAAGGGTTATATAATTATTTGCATAATATCTCAAGAATATTTCACGTTTTCAAAGTTTTTTTGTATACAATATATCAGGTAACGCCGAATAGTTTTTTTTTTTTTAGATTTAGTATTATTTTTTATTTTAGAATAACAAATTTACCGATTTTATTTTCACAAAAATTTTTTTATGTAAAACGTTCTTGCGTTTTCCACGTGATTCCAGTAAGAGATAAATCGAAATTTCGAAAACCCTCGACTTTGATTTTTTAGATTTCGTATGATCCAGCACCAGAGTTTTGAGGGGCACTGTTATTTTATTTTTTATCGGGACTTTCCGAATAATTCCTGCCATTATCGTATTTTTTAATATTCTTTCATGGAAATTTTACACAATATTCTTCAAATATTGTTATACTTCAATGCATCATTCGTTTTCATAAAAAGATTCTAACTGTGTAATCAAAAAAAATTTAAAAAATGTGACTTTATTTGCACGAATTAACCTTATCCTGGCATTAAGAGACGTATGTATGTTTCTTAAAATAAAATAGGGAAAGTTAAAAAATAAATAACGTTTCATCTACGGCTGATTATGATTTTGAGACAAACTGTGTAAACGATTTAAACACCCGTATGTATCATCTTATATATATTTCTTCATACACAATCATTTATTTTTATTGAAAGTGATATATTGTTTAAAATATATATAAAAATATATTATTTTGTGCTGACTATGTGAAAATGATCTTTCTTATGATTGTAAAAGAAAAAAACGAATTTCGTTTCTTTTATTGTATTTTGTGTGTGTGTCTTTTTTATAATACAGAAACGAACGCGAGTAGCACAAAGTTCTTTAAAATATTACTGTCAAATTTTACGTACGTTTTTGACAATTTTATCCATCTTACGTTTATAAATATTATTGATATAACATCATGGTGGTATTAAGTGTGTGTTAGATGATTTATGATTCAAGTAAAGGGTTCTGTAGTATGTACGCTTGAAATTTTTAATATTTTACAAACATGTACCCTTGAAATTTTCGTTTGTTTGTATAAAAAATTTTTTAATTAATAATATGATGCAAAAATAATACCAAAATGTTATTTTTCATGTTATATTGCGTGAAATTGAATCTGTTGAGTCAATATTAATATGATATGGTATCAATATATTCTACTAAACCGTATATTTTACTTCTTGGGAGGTTATCCATGTTCACAAGGAAAACAAATTCGCCAAAATGTGAGATAACTTGAAGACCAAAATCGAGAGAAATTGGTCAAGGATCGACATCGAGGGCTTCTTTGTACTTGTTAAGTTTAATCAAAAAATTCAAACGCCCACAGAAGCATATAAGTCCAATTATTCCTGTGTTTTGTTCCAATTCTTTACGTATATAATATAATACTTATGCAAAATTATTAATTTAACATAGGCTTTTAATCAAGTAAAATAAAAAAAAGCTTCGATTTTTGAGCGTAAAATAATCAATGCCTCATGTACACAGTGAACCACGAGCAAGAAGTACACAGTGAACCGCTAGTTTACTCTCCAGGTTATTAAAATTGTGGAGAAAATAAGAAAAGCTACAAAATTAGAGAGAATTCTTATATCAATTTAGACCGAGGTTACACTAGCGTTTAATGTGATGTAGAAAAAATCTTCAATTCGAAAGAATTTTACATTATCTATTTTATGATTTAACAAGAAAATAGTGTAAAAAATTAGCTTTTGAGGCGGCAATTGTTAATTAAACAAAGATCTAAAACTTGTGGACTAGAGGAAAATCACGTCTTCTCGTTTAGGTGTTTCCCGAAAAAACTTAAAGAATTCTATAATAAATTATACACTACCAGGCTGTTCTGTTTGTTGTCTAAAGAGTTTAGAAAATTTATTTTTTTAGTTTTATTGTCCGTGATTCACTGTATCCACTACCCAGTACACAGTGAACCATTTCGGCCACTTTTAAAATAAAAAATACAAATATGTTACAAAAGAACATAATTAGTATCCAAATTACAAGTCAAAACTATACGCTTTTCAATGAGTATATTTGTTAGAGTATAGTTATACAACTTAAGAAGTAATTTGAATGAAAGTAAAAATTGGTCCACTGTTTGACAGCTTACCCTAATTATATAATCAAAAGTAACTTAATGTTTATATCAAAGAAATGTAAATTACTTTTTGTTATTAAAATTAAAACAAAAAAAAAACAAGAAAAAAAGTTACATTTACATTATATTGTGGTAGAAAAAACTAAAGATAATTAATTTTGTACACAATATTTCAATAATTTGCTGTAATATTCTTATCAACAGAGAGCTTCTACCAAGCTTGTGCTTTCTAATTAATACACACAATCTTTGTAGGGGGTCTAACATACACACTCAGTTTGTGTGAAGTATCATTAACATTAACACCAAAGAAAGTACTTACCTTCGTATTATCTTCTATCTGAATGTGATGCAGAAAAGCAGGTACAATGTTTATTAATAATAGGGCGGTAATGATATACAACTAACGAAACAAAAGTCCTTTTATACACAAATATACATGCAAAAGAACACTTTGCGTAAATACACAGTGATACGAAAATAATCACAAAGGAAATAATCGATTGATTCTTCTTGGAAAGGATGTAAAATCCTGGTCTAAAGGACTATTTTAAACGATCCTTAAGTAAAACCATTTCCTAAAACTGGATGGGCCCTTTGATATAATCTATAAACGATTCACTTTAGAAGGTTGAATGTTTACGAATGTTTACCATGCCTACGAAATACAGAGTATATCTTCTATTTAGTTGCTTTATATCGACTTTTCCAAGTATGTAAGGGACGAAATTGCATTTTGGAAGATAGTTTTGAAGTAATGTACTTTTCTTGGCAATTCAGGCAAATCAGAAAATCTCCCAGTATGAAAAAAATAATACTTTTTGAGAATGTGGCGATTCGTTAACTTTTTTACTTGGAAACGTTTATTTGAAAGCGTATGCAATCCGTACAAGGCTAGCTCTTACGACTTCTAGTCGGTCGTCGCGGTGAGTTCTTTGTAGAAAGTTAGGAAGAACAGGCTGTGTGACTGTCAGCTGCAAGTAGATGATCATATATGACGTCATTTATGCAAATCTCCTTTTTTGTTTAATCGTGAAGTAAACACGCTTCAACTGAAGTGATAACAAAAATATGTGCATTTTCCTAATTGAAATTTTCTAAATAAATGATACTCGATTGAATTATTTAGAAACACTCTGTCATATTAGAATGCGGTTTCATGAATGTTGAAACAAGGATAATTAGAAGTTGGATATTGTCGTCTTGAAATAATATCTTTTATTAGCATATAGAACTGTTTTAGTTTCGTATATTATATATTAGGTATATGTAAATGTTTCCAACCAGACAGATTCCATACTGGTTTTGAGAGAAAGTTAAGTAGATTTTCCATGGGGAAAATCAAGATGTTTATACAGAACTTCATCGTCAACGAACCGTATAAGGTTTTCTTATTTAAAGGATCATATTTAACAGTGTATGCAAATAATTGTATTGTTTCAATCATTATTTTTTTATTTACAATTGGGTATTTGTATGAAATTTTTGAACTGCGTTGTTTTATATGCACTGAAGGTTTGAATCATGCAGGAATTTTTTTTTTTTTATAACCTTATGAGAAATAATGTATTAAACTAATGAAGAAAACTACTAACACAGTTAATTGTTTAGATACTCGACATATGATTGAATTTCATTGTTTGGGATACTTTTAATTAGCATTCATAAAATACTATGAATATCCAGTCTATACAGTTATATATGTATAATAGAAATATATATTGTTATAACCTATATATGTTTATTAGCCAAGTTTGAGATAACATTTTGAAGACCTCAAACAATTTACGAAAAAAGGTTTCAAACAAAAGTTGTTTGTTTCAGAAAAAAAATATTTTTTGTATTTGAACTTTTCTTCCATCTTTTATAGTTTAATAGTGGGATCAAGGTTCCATTAGACTCAATACACCGAATTTACTCATTCACGAACTTAAACACATTTTTTATGTTTAGAATACGTCACCAAAATTTCAGCTCGCTAAATGGACTAATTAGGTGTTTCTATGAACAGCTACACGAAAAGTTTGTTTGTGCGGTCAATATTAAGCAGCGTTATAAAGTTAAGGCTACAATTAATATACTCTGATATATTATGTATGTCGTGTTTAAAATGGGACAATTGAGAGAGATTTATAGGAAGAATTTACTAATGTGGTTGTAGAAATGAATATTGGGTGAAGATAAGGAATTTGTAGGAATTCGATTGCAGTTATTCTTTTGATAGGTCTGTGAGATATAACAGAAAACTCCAAAAATCCTTTAAATTATCATTTACAAATAACCTTAGGAGGCTGCCCTTAACCACAGTTCCAGAAGCCAAATATGTACATACGTTGAACGTATTTGCATGGCCAGCTCTTAACCATAAACGATAATTTATAATTATTTGGTGTTTTCACAATTAAAACTATGATGGGCGGGCGTATTGTAGTATAAAAAAACTATACAGGCCTATTATCGTCAAATATTTGCCTGTTTTTCGAAACGCACTCAATCTTTTAGTTGTTTTCGAGAGTCAAGTGATACGTAACATTTTTTTAATTTAAATTCGATTTTTGTTAGAGATTCCATTAATACACTTCAGTAATATCATTTTTCTTGTGATATAAGATTCGAAGAATATATTTTTCATTATGGAATGCAATTATCGTTTCCTTGTCTCCCCCCCTCCTCTTTTTTGTGCAAGAAGTGCTAATAATTTATTTCCGAGTGTGTGCAACAGATCACAGAGTGTCAACAGTATAATATAAATGTAGAGTACAATTATAGATTGGGAAGTAAAAAAAAAGAATGTTCGAGCAAACGAATAAAATTATTTTTATCATTTAACAGAAATGATACTAAATGGTTTTTTTTTTCTCTATAAATATTCTGCATCACTAAAATACACGGAAATCAGTCAAATGGAAAAAAAATTAATTTAATTAAATTATCAATTATATTTTTTTAAATCAGATACAATAAATTCATTGAACTGAATATTATTCTGATTAATTATTCATATTCAGTGAAAAGTTTTCGCCTTGTATGGTAAACTCTCTTGATAGTTATAGTCATTTTTTTTCTTTGAAATTAGTTTATAATTTATTCATTGTTGAATTTAAACATTATTCGATTCATTAAGGACTATTCTCAACTTAATTATTTTGATACAATTTCTTTCTTTCTATTATTACTATAATTATATACCGAAAAGGCATCAATTTTTATAAATTTGTAGACAATATTGGTGCCAGATTTTATTAATTTTTTTTTTATTAAAATTAATTTATTTATCAAGGCATTTCATAATTCAACTAGGAGTTCAGTGTAGTGTAGACCTTACTCAAAAGTAAATAAAAAGTATATAAATAATAAGTAAACAAAATTTAGTACATATCTAACACAACAAATTTTAACAAAATCGAACAAGGCGTTCCAATTTTGATGACATATTCTAAACAAAAAAAGTGGCTTTAAGTTCGTGAATGAGCAGAATCGGTCAATTGGGTCCAATGGATTCTTGACCCAACTTTTAAATTATAAAGAAAAGTTCAAATATAAAAAATTTCTTTGAAACAAACAACTTTTGTATGAATTATTTTTTCGTAAAATGTTTGAGTTCTCCACAAGTTAAGCTCGAATTTGGCTAAAAAACACATATAGATAATAACATTACATATTATTATTATACATGTATACATATATATATATATATATATATATATATATATATATATATATATATATATATATTTTCATAAATTGTTTGAGTTATCCACAAGTTTAGCTCGAATTTGGCTAAAAAGCACATATAGGTATATATATATATATATATAACAATACATATTATTATTATACATGTATACATATACAATGAAATTTAATCATATGTCGAGTATCTAAACAATTAACTCTGTTAGTTGTCTTACATAACTTTTAATTTGTCTTACTAAGCTCATGTTTTGGATTGTGTCAGATATCTTCAAAATTTTATGTACGTATAATTTATATCCTTTTTATTTACTTCTGAGTGAGGTCTACAGTTTATGGAACTACCAGTAAATATCTGTACCTATTGAAAGTGTAAAGCCTTATATAGCTAGAGATATTGTATTAAAGAATATGACGGGATTAAAGTACCGTTTCGTTAAAATATATACATCATATACATTTAACACAAACATACATTTTAACAAACTCTATTCTGTCAAAGTTTACGGTATAGCGTGTATCATGAATACATGAAAAAATTAATCTTTGTTTCACAAAATTTCCTGACAATCTTCGTAGACAGAATGTAAATTAACTTAATAAAATAGAAATATAACAGTTAGGCTGTTGTTAAATATAATTACATGTTAATAATCTGGTAATACTAACTGGTATGTCAAGAGTCAGTTCTCAGCTAAAAGTTCAGTATAACTTCGGTATTGAATCTAAATATGCAAGACGCAAAATATTTATATGACTCATGTTTTTGGAAAATCATAATGAACATTAAAAAAAATAAAAATCTATCTCACAGAAAGGACGTTCTAACAGTATAAATTCTATTAAAAACATATTTATGAAAATAAAAAGTTTTTAATAAAGTATTTGTTCAAATATTGCCCAGCAATATTTTAGTGGCAGATTTTCTAGGGATGAATTTTCTAAAACTTCATAGATAAAATAAACAATGCTTTGATGCAAATTTAATCTCAACTAACATATTTGGTACATATTGTAGGTTTATATTAGAGAAAAATAATTTTCCATATCTTTATACACAAAATTCACGTGTCATGATCACGTTTTCGATGGACTTCGAAACTACCTATCTGATTTAAACGTATTTCTTTTAATTTGTGATTTGTTTTTCCCTCAATCCTTTTATTATTGACGATTTTCGTAATTAATGGAAATTTTAACATTGTGACTTTTCTAATGATAAAATTTTTGATTTAAAAATATATATTCAAATGAAAATTTTTATATACAATTTGATTTTGGTAAGTATGAAAATGTGTAATATTCATTATTTTGATACAATAAGGTAAAGTTTCCTTATAAGCAAAAATACTTTTTTTCTATGAAAGCTAGGAATATGCGGTTTTTTGAATTGATTTGAAATGGTTTGATAATACTGTTCACCAAAGTTTTCTGAAATTTGTCGTAGTAAGTGTGACTGGGTCTGCTAGTTAATGTATAGTATTAGACTTAATGTTTGTAATATACTTAATTTAATCTATGAATATAATTTAACAACGTATTACAATAGAAAGCAATGACCATTTGAGAATAATAAAATTATTATTTATTTATTCTATGGCACGCTATAAGGATATACGAGTTTATTTAAAAATATTGCTATTTAAGGATGTTTGCAAGATATAAATGGCGGCAAAAGTGTATGGAATTAACTCTATATTTCAATTGACGATTATAGTTATAAAAAAATATTAAAAAAATGTTCCAATTCAGTTTCAATAAATCTTAGACTCGTAAATTTCAAAATTTTACTTCAAACAGAAAAATATATTCGATTTTTTAAGCTATAACTTATGGTTTAATTATTTTAGAATTCATCAAGAATAGTTAGGAGTATAAAAAAGTTATATAATTAGAAAAAAAGTTATAGAAATAGTTATATAATTAAAATGTTGGTATAATCGTCAAAGATGATAAGAAGAGTTCTCGGCAGGTTCTGTTTAGTGAATTTAAATAAGTTTATGGTCTATTAGTTCTCTAGAGACCAAGTTATTTATTATAAAAGTTTGAAATTCCTGGTAGCTTTTTATCAGTTAATAAAATAAATTTATTCTGTTCGGCTTACTAATTTCCATAAGATTACATGGAAAATTACCGTTTTTTTAAAATTGTAAAAACATTTTATTGAATCAGTTTGAAATTTCATTCGTCTCGTAACATTTTTATATACCTCCCAAACATCCTTAAATATAATTTTATATTATTAAATCTATAAATCTTGAGTATGTGCTATATTCTATATAGGTGTATTTTAAAATATTTTCAACCAAAATATATATGCAATATATATTAAGAAAAACAATTTGTTCTGTTTTATTTAATTTTCGCTTATTATTATTGGCATTTTATTTCTGAATAACGAAAATGAAATAAATAATTTAATTTTAGAAGATGTAGAAAGAACTCTTATATGTCTATGCCATTTTCGGCATGAAATTATATTAATTTAGAAAAAAATATTTTTTTGTCGTTTTAAATTTATTTATTTTTTATAATTTACAACAAATATAAAAGAAAGTTAATTAAAATATAATTTATTTTGGAAAAATAATAAAAATAATAATTAATTATGCTTGAGAAATACACATATTTATGATAAATTGTTTTTTTACTTTGATGAATTTAATTTTCTTTTCGTATAGTTAAATAATTATATTTTTTCATTTCATTTTTTTGTTTATTAAAAAAAAGTAATTAATTTAATTTATAATTTGTGTATAATGGTATTTTGATATTTTCAAATTAGAGACAGATTCAAACATTGAAATACAAATAACAGAGAAAATTCCATCCCAGCTTAAATGATCATTAAAGCTAAATAGCTTTTTTCATTTACGATGCTCAAAATTTCCAAATAGTTTTCAGTTTTATAGAGTAATTTCACTCTATTTAACGATTAAATACGCAACTTTCTAGTTATGCTTTGAAATCGCTACGTTAAATTCACATTCTAATCGGATTTTTGACAATATTTTAAAAATAACTCTCCCAATTATAAAATGAGTACTATTTACGAATTTTAAAGGTCTTCCCTAGTTTTTTTTTTTTTTCTAAACATACTTTTTTGATTTATTTTTTAACAAATTTTTGTAACTGAATTTGATAAAATCCAAATTTGGACCAGAAAATTTAAATAAATAATACAAACTACTCCAAAATTTTTTGCTTAATTATTTTGCATCTTCCGGCGCAGACTCAAAATTTATTACAAATAATTTCATTAGTTTAAGAACTTAGTTATTAGGGTCTACAGAACAATTATTTTTCCTTTTCAGTTTTTTCAATGGTTTAATTCTTTTGTTAAAAAGTGTATGTTTTATAATTTTTTGTGGATATAATTTACTAGTAACTAGAGTTTAAAATCTGCAAGTGCGCAATAAATTATCCCTGTTTTCGTACCCTTAGGCTATGCATTTTTTTTTCTAATTTATATGTAACCTACTTCGAGGTATTAGAACAGTAAAATTATCAATAAACAAAATTTTTACGATTAGATTTTCTCAATAATAAAAATCAATACATTTCTGAAACGATAACTAAAATAAATGTAAAAGACCACTTTAAACCATTTTCCGCCAGCGAGAGAAAAATTAATTTATTTTATTCACTTTCGTGTAATCGGAATAAATAAAATAATCTTTCTATAAAACACTTAAATAAAAAGATTGCTGCTAAGGACAATGTTGAACATCTTCTGTTGACAATTTTTCTACCTTACAAATATTGACTGAAAACTAATTAAAAATTAAATATTATAATAGTTAAGGTGTATTTATTAAAGTTTCTATGTAGTATACAGCAGCTCATAGCTCACATCTGTGATGTGCTCTTGCTGTTTGTATATAGTGAATAATATTATATAGTGAAATGTGATCTTATTGAAAATTACTAGGAACTTTTAATGAATTGCGTTAATCTTTTAAGAAATATATAAATGTTGAAAAGTTTTATTAAAAACTTTTGTTTAGATAAACTTTTTGTGTAAAGTCGTGTCAATGAGGTTTCAAGTATAAAAGAACAATATATATATATATATATAATTATAATCAAATTTTCAATTATATTAAACTTTTCATAAAAACGTATTTCTATGTTCTCAACGAAATATAATCAAAATACATGTTTGTGTTTTTTTTTTCTTTCGTTCTTTATACATCTTTTATTATGCAAAGTCGTTAAAAAAGCGCGTCTATCGATAAGTATGAAAACAATTAATTATATATGTCGAGTACTGGCCAATTAAAAAAGTCTCTACTAGTTAAAAAGAGTGGTATTTTTAACGTTACGTGGAAGTAAAAATACAAAACCAACAAAGAAAAATAATAACTAACAGCGTTAATTATTTAGATACTCGAAATATGTACAAAAAAAAAGGACGGTTGGTTGATTCTTAATATACACGACATATGGTTTAGTATCTATTTTTTAATTTATTAGCCATCATAAAATACCTTAAATATGCTGCTTAAACAGTTATCGATACAAACATAAGAATATGTATTGCAAATATATATATAATAATAATATTTATTTGGAGCTAAAATTGTGGCTAATATAAACAGTTTAAGAAAAAATGTTTTAAACAAAAGTTGTTTGTTTTGATTTTAGAAAACAAGATGGTTCAAACTATGTATACTTTCAAGCAATTGTTATAATTGAGTAATCACTCAACTGCCAATGCATCGTCTATAAATTAAAGGGTTCAATTTCGTTACAACTTAGGGACAAAAAGTCTTACAACATGTGTTTCGATAAATACTATATTTTTTAAAACCTTTATATAACTTGCAATGTATGTAATTTGTTCGAGTTGAATCTTGTACTCAATTTTGAAGCAGATATCTTCAAACGATTGAGCTGGAATTTTGTATACACGTTCAGTTTGGATGACAATACATGGTTAACTGTTTGACGTCATTCTAAATCTAACATGGCTGCACACCGAAGATGGCGGACGAGTTATTTTTTAATGCCCTCCTAAAATATGGGTATCAAATGAAAGAGTTTGCTATGAATAAAAATAATGTGATGTCACTCTAAATCCAAGGTGGCGGACTTATAAAGTTTGAAACTCAATTTTGAAGCAGATATCTTCAACTATAACTAAATGTTATGAAACGTTCTATATCATACATTTGTGGTTTTTTAGTCCAACGATAAAAATAAATCGAAAGTAAAAAACCTTTTTAAAACGAGCTTTTATTTAAATGGCCTAAAAAGAAAAAAATGAACTTAACTTTATAACGTCATTGCACAATTGATATGATATAAAAGCATGTCGCGAAATTTACTTGAGTTGATAAACAAGTAAATTACTTAACTTGGTGTGATTGATTTAACTGCTTAACTTTTCACACTAAGTAAATACGAGTACTTAAATCTCATGATCGTATAAATTGTGTAAGGACTTTATAAGTTGATAGTTAAAAGATTAATTTTTTCTTTTTAGGGCATTTAAATAGAAGCTTGTTTTAAAAAGGTTTTTTTTTTTTTACTTTTAATTTATTCAATATAGTTTCTACTTTAGCCGCATGTTTTTCTTTTTTACGGTGGGCACTTCGCCTATTATGTATAAAATCTAATAGAACCAATCATAATTCAATTTAATATTTAACAAGAACTTTGTACGATATGTTATTTGTATCATCACAAATAACTGCAAACAAATAACTGAATAGATAACTAACTAACTAACTACTGTATAAAGTATTAGATTAGAAGATGTTTTTAAAGTATAAAACTAAAGTGCTTCTTCTACATTCTTAACTTACTTACTTACAGTATTCAGCAATAATAATACAGGATGGTCTTTTAGTCACTTCCCTCTTAAAAGTTTTCATTAATAAAGTGTAATACTAAATATATTAATATGCGACATCACGTTTTTTTTTTACAGACTAAACTCGGCGCACTAATACAATAACCCATCCATGTGCTGCTCCGCCATTATTGATAACAAATTAATAGCTTAAAAATACCGTTTCTACATCATGAGCTTAACCTAATTTAAGTAATGTAATTTTCACACTAACTCTTTACAAACAATATTGCATGTTTATCGATTCTATGATTTAGCTCTTCTACTTCTGCATTTTTTAATGATTTTCTGCACGATTGGACCTTAACTGATCATGACTTAATGCTGGTTCAGGTAGGTTCACTCCCACTCGATTAATGATTTGCCCCTGCGCTTTGTTAATAAACATGAAAACAACAACTTTCAAAGGAAATTGTCTTCGTTTAAATGATAGTAAAATTAAGCATCATAAATCAATGCGAGGTAACAATATTCGCAACTTCAAAATAAAATAGCTAAAACTTGCCACGTGGTGCTATCTCTCCGCTAACTGTGAAACTAACTCTATGATTCAAGTCCTTTCATTGAGCTATTATAAACTCAAATTGGATGATATTGAGCAGACCAAGACGGGGATATTCTACTTTTTATCCATTTTTCTCCACTCAAAGCTAGATATCTCCTGTTATAATGAATATAAAAATCGTTTTGTTCTAAAAACACTCAGTGATTCATGACTTATTATTTGAGCTATTATACACTCAAATTGGATGAGATGGAGGTGAACAAGACACGAATTTTTAACTTTTCATCAATTCGTATAATTGTAATATTTGTGTACAATCAATTAGAAAATTTACATTATTTTTTGAATACGATTAATTTGTTTTTATTTACATTTACCCTACAACGGATATTTTTAAGTTTTAATATGTCAATTTTTCTTGATTTTTCTTTTCATGTGTGAATTACACAATCACTGAAATTATGGTTACATCAAATTATTGTTCCTACTAATGCACAAAACCATTGAGAACCTCTGTGTAAAAGGGCGCCTATCATTATTCCAAAAGTCATTATAAATAACATACTTGGATCTAATAATGGATCTGTGTAAACCAATTTCAGATATTAACAGAAAACGACTGGATTGGATTCATTTGTGATACAAGTTTAATAATTTTTAATAACTCGAACCATTGTACCATTTTTTAGTTGCTATTTAGTTACTGTGAATGAACATAAAAATATCACTATTTTCAAAAAAAAGCGGGCCGGACTAAATTTTTTTTATTACTTCAATCGAATTATCTTTATTACTTCACGAACATGGGTATAAAGTTATTTTTTTTTAAATCTTTACTGAAAAGAAAAAGCCAGTCGTGTCTCCTATTAGGAACTTCCAACAGTCATTTTAGTTTAAAAAATATTCTCCCGATGAATAATCAATTAGGAAATTTCAGCTGTAAATGATTGATGACAATTTTTGGTGAAACACTGTACTTTTAGATCCAATAATAAAACCTACACGTTCTTACGTGATTTACTTGTGTTGTTTTGCTGGTAGTTGGTATTATATAACTAACTAGGTATATCTAGAAAGCTCTCACTCATTCATTCACTATTTACTTTAAAACTTTAAAGAAGTTAAAAACAAGATGTGTATATATATATATGTATGTATGTTATATAAATATAACCTATAGAAGTTCTATTAAATAACTAAGTTTTATATAAACATGCTGTGCATGTGTGCATTAGTAGGTTCTCATTCAACTGATATCTATCTATCTATAATGTAGATGAAACTAGATGAAAAATTAACTGTGAAATGTTTGAACAAGCTTTTATTTTATTTCAATATGGTACGTTCGGTAGTGACAAAATAAAGTATGAAATTTGATAAAAATTAAAATTTATGTAGAAATATTCTTAAATATTCTAAATTTGAGTTCTAAAGCACATAATAATATATAATAATAATTATATAAATAATAAGTAATTAGTATATAAATAATATACATAATAAGTAAATTTATTATCTTAAAATTCGATATTCTTTATATCAAGTGACCTAAAACATTAGACAGCCTTGATGTGACGTCATTGTGGTAAGAATTATTATTTGCATGTGTTAGGTTGTTATGTTTTGTTCCCAATGTGTTATACCAGTATTCTCAATATTATATACCTTTATTACGTCACCAAAATGGCAAGCAGTGTTTGTACAGGAATAAAAAGGTTTAAATTTGTAATGTATATATGTAATTTTTTTATTTTAACATGGTAAACTACCCTATTATGAATTTGGATAAATTGCGTATATTACGGTTATCAGTGTTACCAGTAAACCTACCAGGATTTAATCATAAAAATTTACATTTTAATCATACAACTTTTCCTTTGTGAGTCTTTGAGTATGTGTTTTTGAGAGAGACCTATACAGGTTCTATTAACTGTAATGTAATATACATTGTAATTTTTTTCAATTTTTGCGGATAATTTATCCAACAAATTTGGTATGCACAATCTTGACATGAATGCGCAAGTCATGTCGAAGAGTTTTTCTCGAAAAAAGGATTCTAAATTAAAAATCAAAATTTTATTTCATATTTAGAATTGTTTCTCGGTAAAAAATTTTTCTGGTATACAAAACCTGCTATAACTGTCGAAAAAAAAATAAAATATTTACATTTTTTTTAAGGCATCGATTTATTTATAGGAAAATTTTTATTAAATTGAATGAAAAATATTAATTTTCTAAAATTTTATTTTCTGTCATTCTGGGAGCGTAAAAGGTCTACGTATAGGTGCGAATAATATAAGTTATACGTACATATACAAGCTTATAATAATTTTTGTTATTTTTCATATATCCCAACAAATAAAGAATTTTTATATTGGGTTTTACCCTTTTATATTTAATTTCACGGTATAATATTTTTTCAATTTCTTTTTCAATTCTTTTACGACTACACTTATTGAATTTATGGTTCGTAGTACACAGGTCGCTTTGTAGATTTGTCAATTATTGACAATAATTGTGTTATATGTAAAAAATAAAGACAAAACAAATTGAAACAATTCTTTTTTTTCGTTTCATATCGTTTTTTTATTCATTTTCTTATGACTTTCCTATGCAAATTAGTGAAATATAAAGTGAGAAAAAAGTAAGTGAATATTGGTTTGCAATCGCTTGACAAAATTACAAACTGTAATCAATATAAATATTAACATTTTCTATTTTGAAAATTGTTACGCTTAATTATTTCACTTCAAGTAACGATGATATTTCACATCGATTTGGGGTAAATGACCATTAAATTTAAAGGAAACTATCTGAAATTCTTCTGTGCTAACAATTTTACATGTTTAAAAAGAGAAATAATTTTCATCTCACTATGGAAACCATCTTTAACGTATAAAAAGTATTAAAATCTATAAAAAGAAATAATTAGAAAAATTTTGCATTTCGTTTGTCTGCATCTATGTATGTACACATCCCGCTATAACTTTCCAGTGCTTTGTTCGATTTTGATGAAATTCGGTAGACACGTTTAACACATTTTTGAAATTCATAATATATTTCTGCCTCATTGGATCATCAACCTGCATAATAGTTTTCCAATTTATTATCCTACATGCAGTATGCGGTAGTTTATGTTAAAAGAATTGAAATTTAGTGCCTTATATTTTATAAATGCTTTACTTCCCTTCTGACTAAGATCTGATGATCACAGAACTTCTAGTTTTATGAGGGAGTTTATAAGATAAGCTCCCACAGTGGGAGCTTTATAATATCTACATACTTGCCAATAAAGTTATCACGTTTCAATATATTTTTTCTAATATTTAGGTAGATACATCCGATATTATTTTTAGATTATTGTTACCATGATGTTGATATGGTAATTAATATCATAAAGAAAATCCATGATGCGAAAATAATACTAATAGAAAAAAATTACTATTACTATTTGAATCTAGTAGTTTCTTGTAGTTTGTTAACTCACAATTACTATTTCAATCTTGTGAATATTTAGTAATTTTCAAACGTTCAACGACAAAGATAAATGATGAAATTATTATTAAATTAACAATTAAGGTAAATAAATATTTACTTATATCAAATATTCACGCATTTATACACTGTTCGGCATTGTATACTGATAACAAGAACGAATAAATAAATAAAAGATTCTAGGAAATATTTTTATAAGAAATAAAATTTTCTAAGATGAGTTTAACTAAGAATATACGAATGAATTTTACAGTGAAATACATTTTCTGTAATTTTTTATTAAAATACCTGTATACATGTCTTTGAAAAATAAAATAAATTCGGATCGGACAAATGAAATCATCAAATGCGATAAATTATAGTGAAATCTTCTAATCGGAAGACTCGGTTAACTTTAACAACAATAACTGTTTAACTTGCCTGTATAACAAATAATTCCTAAACAAGTAATTTCTCCATATATGATTGAATTTTTCCATATAAGAATCATTTAATATTTTGAAAATTGAAATGTATCTGTTTGTCGTTATTCTAATAAAACCATCATCTGTTAGGAATTTGTTTTTCACATCACCTGAACTCAAATATACGTAACACATTTAATAGTAATAATTATGATTTCCGTGCTTCATTTTATGCGCTTTCTAGTGTATATAAACGCCAAAATAGTTAATTAAAGGTACATGACTTCTAAACATTGGGTGTGATATGAATTGATAATAAACATACAACAACCAATAAATTGATAATAATATGCAAAATAATATTCAGTTAGTTATATTGTTCTCTAGGAGATGATTTAACCACGTTTGATTGTGCTATATCCTCCGAGCTGGTGATTGTAGAATATAGAGATCGAGATGTTTGAGATTGAGTCCAAAAAAACACTAAACACAGAAAATATTAGCCAAGCCCTCTTCAACTAGAGGTAAGGGATCCGTTCTAACCTCAGACTATAACAATTTTGAAAGGTATTTTATCACCTGAGCGTAATTAATTGACAAAAATAAAGAAGTTTGGGAAACGTTTTTAACAAGGCCAAAACCCACTCTGAACCATCATGCCACTAAAGAAGTTTGAGATAGCTTTGTATCTATTTTATTTTTGAAGCTGTTGAAATATTGGCTTGACTGCAAATGGATATAACAAGAAACTGAATTTTTAAAAAAAGGTCGTACTAAGGATACTAATAATGCTTTGTTATTCAAATATGCACGTCTGCATTCATACAATTAAATTCATGACTTGGGCGGAAGACTGGAAATTGACTTAAGAGTGTCAATTGGTAGGTTATACATCTGTAGCTGGTTTTTGTGAGAAATTATGATGCCATGAGTCTGAAACTGTATAGGAGAGTGTAACCGCATGATATCTGGACAATATATAACTGATTACTTGCTTATACACGTATCGACAGGCTAATCAATTAATCGCCTCGAGAAACTGATGGAAAGTTTCTCAGTCAAAGAAGAAAAAATCTCGATTCGCGTTTTAATTTTCTTGACCTTACTCAGCCAAAATATAAGTTAGATTGAAGGGAGTAAAAACTGAGGTCCATTGTTTCATTCTATACGTTGATATTTTATCTCACATGTAAAATATTATTTTTTGTGTAGCAAGATAATTTTTTGAAAAATAAAACAAGAAATATTACTGTAAATTGCAATTGTTTGAAAAGAAGATATTTTATATACCATTCGGCTTTCTCAGTAGGCCATTATTTACTTACGTCGAAAAAGTTTAAAAACTTACCCCCATATATGTTTTTTTTACACGGAAGAATAAATTGAATATTTCCATAAATTGTTCAACTTACCTGAAACAAAAGAATAAAGGTAAATAATATAATATTATATAGTGAATGAGTATTTTAAAAGGAATATAGTCGTATAAAAAAGGATAATTTCAGGAAAAACATTACATTTTACGAAGCTATAAACTGTGCTAATAAACACGTTATTAAACAATAAATAAAATTTAACCTTGTTCCGTACTTAAAGTTATCTTTACCTTCACCGTGTCGTTTATAATAAAATTATTTTAAGTTCGAAAATAACATTTATAATGTGATTTTCATTAAAACTAAGTACCCTTTGTTTTTCCAGAATTGTATATTGTGTTGTGGATGTATTTAAGATGATATGATCCGCTAAGGTAGATTTAAAAGGGATATAAACTATTTTCAAATTTAAAGCATAAAATATGTAGCTTCAAATAAACTATATACATTTTTTTGGAAAGGGGAGGGATGAAGATCTGTATTGTTGTTAGTCAGTAGGGTAGGGGAGGCATATGCCTGAGGTCTTAGATGAAGTGAAATTTCTTTAGTATCGTTGTGATAAAACGACAGTAAAAAGAGACAATTCATATCATATACATTTATAGGATAAAACGTGTGGGAGAATGAAATATAATACATTAAACAGTGTTTATTACAGAGTTATCATGTGTGTGTGCACACCTACGTAAAGACATCATAACAACCGTAGTGTGTTGTACACATTTAATATAAATATTTCTTTATTTTAATAAAAACATTTTTAATAAAAATATTTATCGAAAATTCAAACTCGGGGACAGGATAAGTGTAATGTATGTAATATATATGTGAATAAAATGCATTCTAATCTTAAGCTTGTTATCAATATCATCAGAAATAAACCCTATAATTATCCTATTCCTGAAATTCTATATTTCTCCCCTTATGTTGAACATTCACTTCTATCGCGTGTTAAGTGCATACATGTTTTCTTTTGGCTTAAAACATTGGTCATGATACCAAGAAATTCCGATTTTAATCATTCTCGAACTTGTGTTTTTGACTTTATACGCCAAAAATACATTATAAAAATTACAATACCAGCATGATGACGGGCACATAGAAATTTTGTTTATACCTTTAATTTAATGTATCTTCATATATTTTTAGAAAATAAATCAAAGTTAATAATTAACAATATTAATTGTTTAAATACATATCATATGGTTGAATATAAAATAAAATTGTAAATAAAAGTTGTTTGATTTTAAAACACAGAAAATTAATTTTTTGTCATGGATCCAAGCGGGCTAATTGAAGTCAGTTTTTCAGTGCATTTTCAATTCTATAAAAAATTTAATAGGCTATTCCTTGATTTTTTTTTCTTGAGGGAAGGCAGAAAATCAGTCTTGTCATGTGATACTTTTATAAATTTTTTTGTATACAACTTAAAATATATTTAACATATTTTTGTTTGTAAATAAATATGTCAATGTATTATATTTTGAGATAAACCAATCATTCTGTAACACTTAGGATCAAATCACATTCCTCCATAGAGTTAATGAATTTAACATAGAAGTATGCGAATAAAATGATTATACGGTGACGCATCGAAATAAAACATAATACTTAAGATTATATCTTGTTAGAATTTGTTATACTCTTATTGCTTGAAGAGACAGAGACACGCAGCATTGTTTAGATTTCAACATTATTGTCACAATATGTACACGTGTGCTTTATACAAGGTGGCTCATGAAAAACGTTACTTATAGAACGTCTTTAATAAGGTACTCAACAATTTTGTTTTCCTGTAATCGCATTACAAATTTAGCAGTTAATTTTCGAAGATCTTTATGCGTTTGAAAGATTTTAAAATATCTGTCGTGACGCGACCCATAACTTTTTTTTACAATTATTTACTTCCTAAGTACAGTGTCTTGTGTGTGGTTTAATATAATTTGTTCAATTTTTCTCACTAAAAGTTGTAGAGAAAATTTTGAAGAAAATCGTTGGAGCCATTTTCGAGAAAAATTTAAACCTGAAAATCCCTAGATCAAAGTAGACATCCCGGTAGTTATACATGAAGACCAATTTGTGAAGCCTACTTTTTTGGATTCTGTGAACCTCAAAATTAGACTACACAGTGATACAACGCAGTTGATACCATCGATTTAAGCAACTAGTGGCTCTATTCTGACATATAAGGATTTCGTAGACGCATCTACGCCGACACAATCCTACTGATAAAATCATACGACTGGTTGAATGCGATTGTACATGCCAGCCGCACCACGATCAGTTGCATTGATTTTTGTATGTTTTAACCAAAATGAAGAATGAAGCATTCACCGATTAGATGATAGTCGCATCGAATAGATCTAATGCGTGAGTTGCGTTGCATCAGTGTGTAAGCTGCCTTAGTTCTTGATTTGATATCATAATTGAATTTTATACTTTAACTGAAACATACACATATACACATTTTAAGAATATTGTAATGAAGTATGTATTTGACTATATATTCATCACACATTATTAAAGCACTAAAGATTTAAATTTTATCCGCATAATTGTGGGTGTAGTAAGGTGTCAGGAGAATGGTTCAAAAACTTATTTCTATTCGTAATAATGTATGTATTATAATAAAATTATAAAATAATGAAATAACAATTACGAAAAAAATACTCGTTGAACATTAAGTCGAATAATTTAAACGTTTTCTTATTTGCAGCGTGCTTAGTATATGAAAGGACCAACTTAATCGATTGAAGCATTATCAAATAAATTATACAAAAAAAGTCAAATGAAACTTAAATAAAAAATGATAACTATAATTACTGCGTTAAAGATTATAATTGTCGAAAAGAAGTCAGGTCTTTCAATGTAACATTCGAATCCGTGCTCCAATTTTTATGAAATTTACTAGGCACCGTTTAATACATTCAGAAAATTTATTGTAGAGTTTTGAGTCAAATGTGTAGTTTGGCCTACATTTTATTTCTTATTAGAAAAGCGTTTTTATTGACTCTTTATAAGGATGGGGTCTAATTGTGAGTGACTTTTCAATGGAGCTACTAGTATTCATCATATGAGAAGAAATCGAAGTAGTACTATTTTTATGAATTTCTTGATAAATATTGACCAATTTTGAATGTAAAATAATATACCATCCACACACTTATATATCATTTGATTTTGTATCATTGCAAGAACGGAAAATAATTTGATGCATGTTGCTAATACAAAACAGATTATTTTACACTCTTTCCATAGAACATAGCAGAATGGACATTTCAAATTATATACGAATATTATTTACCATTATAGTTATTTTGTGATTTATTTATACAAATAATTTTCCATAGAGATGTTTATATAAATAAATCCTCAAAGTTGCAGAAAATGTTGTAAACATTTAAATAAACAATAGAATTTCGTTGGAATTTATTTGAATATAATATAATATATAAACAAGGTCTATTGAAGTAAATCCCTAGACGAAAATACTTTTTAATGTGAATGATATCAGAAGGATTTATTGAATGAAAACAAAAATTATTTATTGCATGACAGTTTAACTGAATTGTGTGCGTAATTGAAATATTTAAATCTTTAATACAGGTGGATAATGCATGGTAGTTTTTCTATTTAACTCCTTAGTGACGAATTTCTTTATGTTCCAAGGCACTAGAACGCAAATCCAATGTTTTTAGACATATACCGGTTTGGACGTTCGTAACAAAATTTTCGTCTAAAGTTGAATTGTTTTTGTTAGTTCACTGATCATGCAACGTTCACCTCGTGATCACATTACGGCCTGTTTTATCGATTATATATTTTTTTGGTTAATACATATAATGCTATAAATATATAATATGTACTGTGTCGTATTGCATGCTATAAATAATAGTGATTGCATACAATTATTTTTAAATGAATAAAATAACTTTGAAACAACCAATTAAACTGTAGAATACAAATGTTAACGTAAAACTTGTGACCAATTAAACTGTAGAATACAAATGTTCACGTAAAACTTGTGTTTACAAACAATGGACGAATGAAAACGTTTCAACTATAGAATATGCCAAGAAAAATAATGATATCCATGTGGATTTTAATCGACGCGTAATTACATAGATTAAAACTGAATGAATATTCTGCCAAATAATCGGTTCAACTACTTTTTGATGAGAGTAAAAAACAAAATGACACTTGTAAGTCGCATCAAGACTACAAGTAAGTATTTGGTCAGACTATATATTGATCGGAAGCCAGTTTTTCGAGAGGGTTTGTATTTTAAATTTATCATTCACCTTTTTTTAATCGAAGGAACTCCAGGAGTCTAGAATTTTGACAGACTTACGGATATCTCAGTTGAAGTTCAATTAACAATGCCCTAAGAATGTTTCCCCAAAAATGGTTTGATTCAGTATTACGTATTTTGCTTATACGTAAAAGTCACAGAAATTTAAAATTCAGAAAAGCATATTTTCAAAAGCAAGTTTTCAAAAGGTTTAAAAACGACTTTAAATTTGATAAGAATTTTTTACATTCTCGTTTATATAAGAAAAGAAAGATAAGATTTAAGTAGATGATTAAAGTTAATAGAAAATAAGATAATAATAAAAACGGAAAAGTGTCGTATAATATATGTAAGCATTACAGGGTAACCTAAAAATTTAATAAAAGAAAGAATGGGTAAATCTAGCTTACATTTGGAACCATATATACAATTCTAAAAATATAGTATGAAAACCGATGGTTTGTCATAGAGTTTTTCTCCAAAATCATTTCTAAATATAAAATCAAAATTTGATTTTTTACCATAAAAATATTTTTTCGGGAAAAACTCTTCGGCAAGCATTTTTATATTAATATTATGTATACCAAATTTAATTAGCTATTTGTGCGCGAAAATTGGAAGATATACAATGTAAATTAAATGTAATTTACTGTCAAAAGATTGTTAGAAGCCACACTCCGTACATAAAGGACTGTGATTCTAACAGCTGCCGGTAATTCCTCTTTATGAAGACATTCTAAAGATTAAAAACATGTTAAATTATACACATACCTTACTTCTATAAAATAAAATATTTATTGATTTTTAATAAGTGGGCTTCTAGCAGTTGTGGATTATCCCTCTGAAATATATTATTCTTGAAATATATTACATAAAGGAGTGTGCTTATTACATAGGTAGGAATCCCCCGTTACCTACGTAATGTTGAAATTAGGTATGCAAAGTATTGACGTGAAAACGAAGGGTTTCGAGTTTATCTCGAATAAAAGTCTAAGTAAAAAACCAAAATTTGATTTTATATTTGAGTTTTTTTTTTTAGAAAATTTTCGACAAGCCCTCCGTTTTCATGTCAATATTGTAAATACCAAACATCAAAATATTTGGATAATTATTTTTTTAGTTATTTATTCATGCAAATTGAAAGATATCTAAAAGAGTGTGCTTATTAAATAGATAAAGCACCCCCTTCTGAGAAAAGAGAGATAGCATCTAGTCAACACAGCTTATAAGAGACGAATTCATCTTTCTTTGCTCTTCTTAATGTGTACGTTTTTTAAGATACATTGTATACGCGTCTTAGTTTCCTTCCTCAAAATGAATGCAAGTTACAATTTTACAATTGTCAACCGGACCGTCTATTGGAGTATTCATTGTGACAAATCAATGTAGAAGAACTGACATAGTTTTTACTACTGCCTGTCACTATAAGATGTTCCAGAAGAGAGTGTTTTGCTTTCAAAAATATTTTTCTTTATTTCCTTCTATCATCCAATTATAAAAGTGTATGTCGTCTTTAATTTATGTATAATAAATATTTTTTTTTTTATGGGCGTCTAAGAAGAGTGTGGCTGCATAACCTAATTTCTTTTTCAACATTTGAATATCATTATTCATTTTTTTTTTTTATTATGATAATCTACCTCAAGTAAAGAGAATTGTGAAAATTTAATGCGTGGTTTATGCAAACTCTATTTTTCATTTAAAATTGCTTATATTTCACTAAAGATCTTTGGTAAGAAAATTTAATTTTTCGTACAATCATTTAGAAAACTAAAAAATATGTCTATTTAGGTAAATGAGCCCAAGCGGGGATTTTTGGATTAACACAAGCTCGTAGAAGATACCTTATCCGTTGTAGAGTATCTCCACCAAATCTTAGCTCTGTATATTGTGCCACGCGTATAGCAGATAGCCGATCAGAATAGTTAAAAAAAATCGATAGTTTTAATGCAGCGCGTCAGATTAAGATATGGTAGGTTGATTACGAGCTGAAAAGTGTACATTTTACTACTGACGATTTGAGCGTGACTCAAGACAATGGGAACTTTACAAATTTCAAAAAATACACGCCACTGGCATCACGTTCCAATCGTCAGATTAGTCAAATGTATACTTTTCAGCACGTATTCACGAACTATATATAATCTAACGCACCCGATTAAATACATTTAACGATTTTTATTCTATTCTGATTGGCTGCCTTATAGGCGTGATACCATATAGAGAGTTAAGATTTAGTAGAAGGGTAAGATATCTCCCAAATCTTTTTCTGACGCGCTTTAGTAAATTCAAAAACCCCCACTTGGGCTTCCCTACCATTTAATACGATTTTTATACTCAACATAATATATAGAATATGTTAGAGTATATTAAATTTAGTCTCAAGTTTATAACGCTAGCAAATATTGAAGTTACAAAGAAAATTTCGGTATGAGTATCACTTAATTAGTCCATTTACATCTACGTGTCCGTTACTTTTTTTAGATAACTGAAAAAAAAGATAGCAAGCTGAAATTTGGGTGGTTCAAGTTAAATAAACGAGAGACTGTTCTGTTCTTTACTTTATAAAGTTCTTCTTTTAAATTGCCATAGTAATTTGACAATAATCCAACAGCACTAAATGAAACTAATTTCAGTTATTTGAAGATATGTTGGAACAAAATTGGTAAATTTTGTTTGACAATAAACATATCAGTAGTTCTTAAATCTTTGTATTAAGAAAAAAAAAACTAAAAAATTATTTTATTCAGAAAGAAAATTATTTAAAAAAATTAGGTATTAGTACAACTTCTGGCCCTTCGAGCCGGATTATATACAATAGTTAGTGTAAATGTCTGTAACTAAGTAAAATATCTTATGTTTTGTATATCTTATTCTTTGTTAATAGCAAACTAAAATACAAATCGTGTCAAGTACTAACGAAGTATATATATATAAAGATAATTGTTTTGACAAATCTATTTTATAACAACAGTAAAAGTAAACGAAGACAACGAACGAATACATGGAGTTTTAGACACACGTTTCATATACGTCTTCAATTCAAGTTAAGAGTATTACTATTAATTCACTCACATTTATTTTTATCTGGAAACTGATGATAAAAAAGAAAAAAATCAACCTTATTAGACCGAGCAACACATAATAAAACATTTGCAGTTTTTGTGTACATAATAATTGAAATAAAAAAAAAATACACAAGAAGTGTTTATTTTACCTATTTTGTGAAAAGTCTGTAAATGTATTATTTGTAATGTATACAGGCTGTACGCATGCATGGAAGTCAATATTATTATGCATGAGATGGACATCTTTCAGGCGAGTTTCCTACATGTCTAAAAACAGTATTGACAAATTATTTGTTATTGGTCCTTCAAGGATACATTAGCAAGTGAATCTCATGCAAACTGTTTTCAAAGGATTTTTTTCCAGCAAATTTTACAAAACATAAAAGTTTATTGAAACAGAAATTTTGTGTTAAAATTTCGTATCAAAGAGGGAGCTAAAAGTTTTTCACTTTTAAATGGTTACAAAAAAATATTTCACTGCAAGTTTCAATACAGAAGATAAGTAATTAATTTAAAATAAAGAAATCTTAAATACTTATTAGGAAAATTAATATACTTTATTTATTTAAATTTCAATCAAGTACCAACAGTCTTAAACTTCAATAAAAGCAGATATTTCTTTATGCAGGAAACTAATTATGCAAATAAGACTGTTTTAATGCTAAAAATCAAGTAAAATAAGAAAAGTAACAAATTAACAGACAAAAAATCTTCAAAAAAATTTTTAACACAGACAGTTTTTATGTACAAAATTTTTTACAGTGTATCTCAAAGAGTTCTTTTCTCTTTTATTTGACATCGGATTCGAATTTATTTTGAGGCATCTCTAAAGCTTTGTTCATATTGATCAAGTAATTTAGTCACAAAGCAATTAATTTAGTACTAAACACTTAACATTTGTTCAAAAATCGTTCACACTTATAAATTTGAAGTCACAAGTAATTTATTAAAACTATGTTCAAAGTCATGTAATATAATTTCATATCATAAAACCGGCTTAATTATATGACAGTAACTGGAACAATAATTAAAGGTCTAACAGATCCATTTGTTAGACGTTTGGGATAGAATAGTGATGGATGTACTACTTGCACACAAAAAATAGAATTTAACTATACTTCTTGACTAAACAACTTTACTAAACACTTGACTAAAATAATGCTGTTCATATACGTCAAGTAGTCAAATTACTTGCTAGTTGACTAAATAACTTGATCAAAGCTTAAAGCTAACGAAGGTCTTATTTGGGATTTAAATTAGAATGTTTCACTTTAAGCTCAAGAATTTTTTACTCGAAACTCTTTCCGGTACTTAACTTATCTGACATTTCTCATTATCGTTTAAAATGACTCAACCTGTATATTTGGTGTACTTAAAAAGCTATTATTTATAGTTAATAGAATTATATTATTATTATACTTATATATGATTTTTATTATATAACAAATTAACTGTTATCTTATTATATATGTTTTCTTTTTTTTTATATCCTTTTTAAAGAATCTTATATATAATGAAAGATGTAAATAAAAGACTCAGCAAACCAACAACCAAGCAGCAAGAACTAACTTTATGTACTTGAATGGTTAAATTAATTTTTATTATCTATATATTTGCACAATAAAATAATTGTACCAATTGTATTTGTTGTTGGTTGTAATGAACGCATAACGATCATAAGTTTTTGTAATAAAATTATTTCATCTTTTTTGAATTATTACTTTTTTTTATTAGAAGTTTTTATCTCGTTTCACCTGTTCTGATTAAATTTGACTCACTTCCTAGAACTGAAGTTTGGATTGAATATAAAAGTCGAATATTCGAGTTAAACTCCAAAAGTACTGAACGAATATTTATAAATTTTTGGTAAAAAATCGTAACTAACTTCTCGCCTCTCAATTTTGTTCTGGAGATACAGCGTTCGCAACAAACCACTAATTTTTCACTTACGGTACAATACTGTAAAAATTTTATGTAGTATATGCACGGTAAGAGTAGGTAAGCTTGTAGTAAGAATCAGTATAATTTATATCTTGAACTGTACAGCAGGGACTGTCTGTGTATACTGAATGTGTTGTTTGTATAGGTTAACCACGCACTACTAAACTTTCAGTTACTATATATTAATAACAAAACAGTGAACAATTGTTTTTTTAATTAAGAAATAATTAATTACTATTCTATTAGTTTTTCTGACTGATAGTTTTTTTTTTTTGTTATAATCGTGAACGTTAGTTAAAACCCATACTCCACAGTGCTAGTAATGTAAATTATCCGAAGTTTGAATACACATAATTCGAATTGAAGACGGTCAATGAACTTCAAATTTAATTGTAATTGTATCTTAATACCTTTAATGAGTATACAAAATTTAGAATTGTCTAACACTATAGATTTAAACAGTTCAACTAACTTAAATGATTCATTTTTCGTGAACCATTCATAGGATTTTGATGAAATTTTGTATGTACGTGCGTTATATAGTTTTAAACTAGTCATTCTAATTTTGTTAAAATCATTATTACAAAATCATTATATTAGAAAATAAAAAAATTAGAATAGAAAATCGAAAAGCTCGAATACCGATATTTAGCAAATTGTTCATCTGATTTTGGTGAAATTTGGTGAAAGGTTACGTGATGTAGTTTTACATTAGTCATACCAAAATCGATTATTCTGAAAATGAACAAAAAATCATGAAGAAAACAATTCTTACTGCATTGAAACTCAAATATAGAATTTTTTTTTTGATAATTTTAAAAATAAATTTAATATGATAACAGAAACATTCGAATTACACACTTCGGGTTTTTTTTTGTGTGTGAAAAGATACTACAGGTTATATAACAAAAAAAAAATCAATTTATGCCAATATTTGAACAAAAATAGAAATAAATATATTCTTCTGGAGAGTATTTGAGAAAGTATTTTAAATTACACACACGCACTTATGTTTGCGTAAATAACATTGAATATGATATCACTGTTATAATATCTATAGATGTAAGCACATTCGAATTCATATTAATTGAATCAATTTCAAATGTTCTGGAGTTCAGTCATCGGTATTTGGCACTGGTATCAAGAAGGTATTAGAAATATTTACAAAACCATTTTCGGTATTGGAACTCACTGTTCATCTATAGGGTAGTTTATCATGTTTATAAAGCTACTTTATAATACTGATTTCTAAATAAATTAAAAATTTTTCGGAAAATAAACACAAAATTTTCTTGCCATAAAATTACATTAAAATTTAAACTTTTTTTATGAAAGTAAAAACGCTGTATGCCATTTTTGTGGCGTAATATCGGTATATAATATTGAGAATGCTGGTATAAAACATTGAGAACGAAACATAACCAATTACTTCAAATATTTTTTAACTAATTCAGATAACTGTTTAGATTGAACTGACAGTTGACAATAATAATTTTTACGAAAATGTCGTCTCAACGTGACAGCCTAGTGATTTAGATTACATGATATAGACATAAAAATATCCAATTTTAATATAATAAATTAATCATGTGCTTTTATGACTCAAATATAAAATATTTAAGAACATTTCTATATAATTTTAATTTGATCAAATTTCATGTTTTATTTTTCACTATCGAAAGGTCCCTAATGAAGGAAAAAAAGTTAAAATGTTTAAAAAACGAGTTAAAGTATATCATTTTGTTCAAACTTACAAATACAAAATGACGACATTTTTGAACTAAAGTGTACTCTATATTATGTGCCTTGTGTCTCTTCTCTCCATTACATGTTATATTGTGAGACTTATCGTCTTTATTGAAATATTTTTACTATACATATCGTCGAAATATTCGATATACGTCGACTAAACGAAAACGAAGGAAACATTTAATAGAAAATAATTGTACAGTATGTCACCACACATTATATAAATGTATAAAGTATAAACAAAAATTATTTAAAATTTTTGGTATTTCATAATCCACTTACAGGTCCGATCGCCGCAAGAATGTATCTCCACATATCTGTTCAAACACAAGCTACAAATCGGCGGATATTCGTTTTTTATTATTTAAATAAGAAAATCATTCATTTATAAAAGAAAAGACCATTGAATTTTAAGGAAAATATCATTAAATATTATAGTAAAATAGGAGGCTGTTCGACAATCTGAAAATTTTATAAATGGTAAAAAATGACAGATAACAAGGGAAATGGTCTTTGAATTATCCGATATCTGTCAACATTCAGATTGTCAGCACATTCGAAAATCTTGTCAGCCGATATTTTCAGTTATATGTCCGTATGTACAAACAACATCATGATAACACACGAGATAGCAAGAAGCAAATTTTACGTGAAGAGTGCTCTAGTGATGAGCATAATTGGTCTTGATCTTCCAAAAAAGACAAACAAAGATCAACTATTTGAAATTTTTAGTTTGTTTAATTCGACTTTAATACTAAATTAAAAAAAGTAAAATTACAAAGACGTTTCCTGTCGAACCGATGCATTGAATGCGTTAAAATAAAAATACTTTAGTATGTATTGTATACAAGTCTTATATTATCCATATTCGAATTATACAGAAACAAACTACTATAAACATAACGCTCAGTCCAAAATCATTACAAACAAATGGACGGAGCGAGAGAAAAGCACGCATGCAACATGCAACAAGGCATAGGTGTCAGTAGCACATTGAGTAAAACGCATTAGTTGTCTCTTTAATCAGGAAGTTACAGTAATAGGGTTTGCACTTATTACATACTTTAATGTTGCAGCCATGTAACTTATTACGATTGCTATTAAAATAAAGTGTTTTATGAGTTTATTATTAATTATGAGTTATTTATAAATTATACTTTAATCATTATAATTTAATTTTAAATTATAATTTAATAATCTTCATAATTACCATGCATACAAAAAAATATAAAAAATGTATCAGATAAAATATGCACGACCAAGCCCAAGACTCGATGTATTTGAGCAAGACTGAGGATGCAACACTTGGCCTAGCTTTTGCTCATAACTATATCTAAACGATCAAAATGTGGGTCAATTTGAAATATTGGTGGGTATATGGAATAAAACTTTTAATACAACTCTTTAAAATTTTTAAAACCAACATATTTTTTTTACGAAACACATGGCAACCCTATAATGTGACAAAAATGTTCTTATACCCCCGTAAGTATCAATTTATTTAAAAGGAGACGCTCCGTATATAAACATGGAAATTGAAGGTTACACACGAAGGCTATACAACCAATATTTTAATATTATTGAAAATTTAGTTTCTTTTTTTTTTTTATTTTATCGATTGGAAGTTTTCAATACAATAAGATGGTCTTTCATTTTTTTAAAATATATTTTAAATAGTGCATTCGTTCTATCATAATATATGACCATGGTACAGACAAAAATTCATGAAATTATGTAAACTAAATAGGCCAGTAAACAAAAATACATCTACGCTATTTTGACTGGCATAAAAATATTTTAAAAAGAGAATTACTATTTTCCATTTTATTATAAATGAATAAAATCTCACAAATACACGTTATTATCATCTACTTATTGTATTCAATGGTTTTATGTTGTTAATTTCACATGAAAAGATTTATTTTACATTTCATATGAAATGTCTCTCATAAAAATTCAAATATTAATTATTTTATAAAACAATTGAATAATAAAAGTAGCTAACGAAATCATGATTTTTAACTTCTTTGCAATTTTTTTAATTTCAAATATTAATATCTTTGATATAAGAACATCAAAAAATCTTGCTTTTTTGCTAAACTTGAATATTGGCTCGCGTAGTTCTTCTATAGAAGCTTACTTTGCATTTTATGCTACGTTTTGGCATACCATCAAGTAAACTGGTGATTATAGCTTAGAAGAAATTTTGGCTAAAACTTCTGCAAGAATCGATTGATGGGATAAAAATACATACACAGGAATTATTTTTTTGGAAAAAATGATTTCATCAATAATTTTTGTTTTTTTTCGTAAAGGAGGTAGTTTTACAACTTGCCCCATGGAAGTGGTCAAGAGCAACACTTGGTACTTTTCTTGAAATTTTCTAATTTAAGCGATTTAAAGCACATTTTCATAGAATAAAAGGAGTATGGCCCTTTAAAAGGAGTATAAGCATATTATATGTCAATTTGTATTTGTCAATAATTTTTTTCGAAGTTACAATAATATATAATCTAGAACGATCGAGCTATAAAATATGCGTGAATATATATACATAAATATACTAACAGCATTGTTGGAGTTTTTTTATTTCAATTCAAATATTTAATATCATCTTTGATTGACAAATAAAATGTAAGTTTACCTCTCACAATTGAAAATATATATTTTATAGAATTCGATGTATTTATCAATTCAGAATTTAATCAAATTTTTGAAGATTCTCTTTAACGATAGAAGAATTAAAAAGTAAGTTTTGTCAATCATGAAATATAAAAATATTTGAATTTGAGGTATGTAAAGAAATTTACTAAGACTTTCGATAAAATAAAGACAAAAATTATGAATATAGACCAACCAAAATAACACAGGATTGGATTGAAATAAACTAAAAGCTTCAACTTGTATCAAGTAAATGCTTCCAGAAATATAAAACAATGCTTGATTTTGTGTTAACGTCTCGAATATTTTTTAACCGATTTTAAAAAAAGGAAGTTCTTAATTCAGAAGTTTCGACTGGGTGAATCGATTTTCTGTTTTTATTTGAAAGCTGGTAAATACAATTTTTAGTGATGTGTTGTTGATTACTTCGTCGTTTTAATGATTCGTTTTAAAATAGAAATTTTTTCGTGGTTGTATACAACTCTCAAAATTCAAAAAATAAAAAATTTTGAAACAAAAGTCAACCTGTAAAAAAATGACTAAAAAGTAAAAAATAATTTTAAATTTGTCCTTCTGCCCAATTATCTATCGAAGTCGGTGTAAAACGATTTAGTTGACGTCAAATGAGAAAGGTAATTGGTCACAATGAAAAATTTATTATTTATATTTATTTTTTAATTTATTTTTTTGAAGGCGGTTCTTTGTTGCTTATAATTTTTTTATGTTAGTACTTTAAATAATAAAATAAAATAATGAAGTAGTTGCAATAAAGCTAAAGAAAAGGGTGGATTTGTAGAAAAAAGAAAAGCAATTGTAGACATCGTTAAAAAAATTAAATAGAAAAAATTACATTATCAAATATTATTGCCAAATTTTAAATTGTTGAAAGTACTTGATAATTTTAATAATAATGGTAATAAAATTTTATTTGCAATTTAACACGTTGGTATTCTTATAATAATTTTATCTACAGGCTGCTGTATAATATTCTTTATACAGGAAATTTTTTACACAGGTGTATACTCTATTTATAGTTCTATTAGAGGAAATGGTGATAGTTCGACTTAGGACGTAAAAAATTTAGCTTTTACCTAATAGTTACTTCTTTTTCAGACAAAAGTTTAATGTTTTTGTTTACAGAAAAAATTTAAGGTTATATTTGAAAGAATTAAATTGATTCTCGTTTAATCCAGAACCCTACATCTAAAAAGTAAGAACTGACATTAACTGGGTTTTTCAAATGATTAAGCTTTTTTTTTTGTAATAATTTTCTGGATTCATCCTATTTTTCAAGGTTTTTTTTTGCATATGTCAAGTTAAAAAAATCAGCCTGTATAATAATAGCTGTTAGCTTGATATTGTTATTATTGAAAAAATGGTGATATAAAGCTATTGTAATTCTGCCAGAAGAAAAATATAATTCGAAAGTGTATAATACAATTTATTTGGAAAACTTTAGCATGTTTTAGCAAATACACCACGAAATTTTGTTTTATTAATTCTAGATTCAGATTGAGCATAAAAGCATTGGGACGATAAATTGGCCTACAACTAGATCTTTTATGGCGTGTAATTATCAATTGCCTCCATTCAAAATTTAATTGAATCATAAATAAAATTACAATTTTTATTTTATCACGATGCACAATCGTCAGGAAAATTTGAATTAAATATCAAACGAATATCATGGGAAAACAATTTCGTAACTTACCCCTTTCATTTTCCTTTTACATTGTGTTAGCAAATTTCAAAAACTGTTGAACTTACCTGAAACAAAGAAATAATAATTTTTGAAATGATCTTTTAAAATGAGAAAAACATAGAAAAATAGAAAAAAAATAAATAAACGTGAGCAGCATTATTTTAGAAGAAAAATTTCTAAATTGCGGAGACCACCTAGTGGTTTTTTCGTAAAAGAATCGAAAAAAAAAATGGTGGGAGTTATTTGCTTTAAAATTGGAATAAGTCATAAGTTTTCTATGCATAGAAAACAGATTGATTTATCCTCAATTTCTGAGATATGCCTTCATTCCCACCTCTTGTTTGTTTACATACAAATTTTACTTGATTAATTTTTTCTGAAAAGTGCAAAAAAAGGGTAAATTAATTAAGCTCCAAAATTATTTTAACGAAAAAACAGATTAAAAACATTGACATTGTGATATTTATTGGAATTTTGAAAACATTTTAATATAAGTTAAAAATGTATATTTCAATAACAATTTATAAAAATGTGTTCAAAAATTATTAATGAAATAATAATTTGGGCTCTATACGATATACAATACTGGGGATGTGCCGGATCGTTAAAAATGAAGATCCGAGGATGTGGATAACTAGGATCAAAATCCGCCGATACACACATGGATCCACATGGCTATCCGGCACATCCCTATACAAAACACACTGTCACAATATAAAATTGGCCGCAAACAGATATTACTAACTGTTTTACATATACACATAAGATAAAAAACCTGCGGTGTTATTTTGACAAGCAACACGACTTCAAAATATATAATAAAAAAAAATATTTTGTCAGAGGTTAAACAAAATTGTTTCAACAGTTTATTATTTCGATAAAACGTCGACAATCATTATAAAAAAAAAAAAACCAAAATGAAAATTATATTTACAAAAGAAAAAAATATGATAAATTTAATAAATAAAAAAATTATTTAATAAATAAAACTTCTACAAAAAGTAATCTAAGTTATTAAGACACAACCATAAAGATAAAATCTTAAAATTTGTTTACCGTTTATTTTATGTTTGTTTATGAAAAAGTTTCAATTTCATTAAATACAAATGATCTCTTTGAAATTTAATATTATTAAAATTAGTGATGCGATAATAATTTATTTTATTATTTTACATATAGTTTTATCGATACGAAATTGTAAAACTTTATAAATAATGATCTCGAAATTCAAACAAATACAAGTAAATAATTTTTAATTCTATAAAATTATTTTGATAAATGTTTGTTTATTCAAAAAACTATTGGAAAGTTTGTAACTAAGAAAATACATTGTTTAGTTTCAATTAATGCTCTCTCGCTTTCAAGCAAAAAGGATTTAAAAATTATATTTATAATTGGAAAATGGGTTGTTTAGTGTCTGAATAATTTATAAGCGGAATATAAACATTAAACAAGTGAAGATAACGACTTACAGAGTTAATTTTTTTGGTACTCGACATATAGTTCAGTATCAATGAACTAGTTTTAACGATAAGCATTCATAAAATACTCCAAATATGCAGCCAATATAGTTATAAATACATAATAAATAAAAATATGTATTGCAGTTATATATGTACTTGTTCGCTAAATTCGAGCTGACATTGTGGGGAATCGAAATAGTTTACGACAAAATATTTCAAACAAAAGTTGTGTCTTTTTTTTAAACAGACATTTATTCTACCTTTAATGCTTCAAGAGTATCATAGATCGCCCTGGATCCATTGTATCCAATGGACCGATTTTGCTTATTCACGAACTTAAACTTACATTTCATGCCTAAAGAACGTCACTAAAATTTCAACTCCATTTCGCTTTTCGTTTTTTTAACTCGTTACCTCTTTTTGTTTTTGAATTATCTTATTCACGGACGAACGGAAGAACGGACATGCGGAAATTGACCAATTAGATGATTCTATGAACATATAAATCAAAATTTTGTTTGTCCGTAGTTACAAACTTCGGACTAAAATTAATTAATATACTCTGGGATATTGTATATATGTGGAGTATAAATAGTGATTTCAAAGCATTTTTCGTTTTAGCGGTACATCTTAAACAGTTTCAAAAATTGTATAAAAGTACGCAGAAATTAATTTTATAAAATGCATTTCTGTGATTCAAAAGCTACAAAAAATACTATTCATAGACGCATTTAATTTAAAAGCATTTTTTATTTTTTTGGTACATTTTTGAAATCGATTGTGATTTAAGAAGAAGGGATTACCTGTAAAAATGTTCAGACCCTCATTATAAATACATTTTTGTTGATAAATAAGAAGGATAATAAAACTAATAACCTTCCCCCAAAATAATAGCAAATTCAATTTTATTCCTGGTAGTAGACTTAACGACAGGATCATTATAATAAGAAGTTTTTTTACATTTTTTTTTCTCTATTAAGGGATTAATTTAATACTTATTAAACGTATAACGTTACGATAATAATAATAATAAATGTTAGAAGAATTTACGAAATTATCAGTAATAAAGTAAAAGCTACTTAAATCGTATTTGGTCAACAAATTTATATATTGATTGTGGTTGTTAATATAAGCTAGATATTATGAAGCTTAAATCGATATTATTTTTGTATTAAAGTGGTTAATATTTATCATATAAATAACTATAATATAATATAAGTTTGTGGATAATAATATATATGAATGGGATTTATTTTATATTTAGTGATACAGAAAGGTTAAGTATGACTAATTAGTATTATTAAAAATGATTTGGATATACCCTAGATGCAAAAAATGAAATGAAATTTCTTAAAGATTTTTCAATGAAAATATTATGGGAAATTTTCACAGGTAATCTAACATTTGAAAAAAAAAACAAAAAACTTGTAGCAATTTTCTGCCCCGTTTAAAAGTTATTGGGGTATTTGTTTGAAAAAATTGTCAAATTTCTGAACAAAAATTGTAACTTTTCAAAATGCTTATTGACTCCACGTTAAATTTGTTTGAGCTCTCAATGGTTACTTGTAGTAATATTGTGTAAAATGTTCACTGAATCCTTGAATTTGAGAATTTATTGAAAATAAAAAGTAAGCATTAAATAAAATTAATTTTTAAAAGATTCCAGGATTTTGATTGAGAAATGGGAACATAAAGTGGGAATGCGTCTGCAAAACCAAATAGGGATGATAATGATGTAGTAAACTTCCAAAGATATGAAAACAGACGAAAAAATTAAAGTTAATATGTAGTGAGAAAATCTTGAAATTATTTAGTTAAAGTAGTATCTAAAGATTTATCGGGTTTTTCAGGAATTCAGTTGGTGGCACACTGATTAAAAATTGAATGGTAACTATTTTTTATTTAAAAGAAAATAATTTAAAGTTGTCAAGGGATAGGAGGATCACAAATTGAAAAAAAACAGTTAAAATAGATATTCTCGAACGCGGTATGTTTATTTTTATTTTAAAGAAAGTAATTCAAGTATGTCGAAAAACTTGATGGGTGGACAACCCGTCAGATTAAGAGAATCCCAAGCAAATAAATGCCAGATTTTGGTTCAACATGACCAGTAAATCATTCATCTCTTCTGAATATCTAACGCGTTCGAGAATTTTTTTAAAATTTTCATGTTAATGTTTGTTTTTACATTTTTGAAAGCCTGTAAACGACCGACATCAATTTTACAGGAGAAAGGGTAGTCATCAAATAACCCTTTGTTCTCACACAAAATCAAATACGCCCTTGCAACGTTCGAGTAAATGCCCATTTAGCATTGTGGGCCCCGGTACTATTAATGTCGCCCGTTAAATAAACGTCTAAATAATGTCATATTTGAAGTGAGTATAACAAAACCGTAACATTGAAAATTGTACACAAAAATATATTTCATGTATGTAATACAATACCTTTTTAATGTTGACAATGTTTACGGGAAGCTCTTGTTTCACACAAGTCGATGTCGGCAAAGATGTTGTCGAGGTTGAGGTTGTTGGTATGCTGCTGCTGCTGCTGTCCTTACTAACAACGTCTGTACTTAGTTGGGACGAGGTGGTGGTAGTTAATATTGTTCTTGAAATATCTTCACTTTGTGTTGTTGTCGTAACAATATTTGATGTTGTATTCTCAACTTTTGTTACAATATTTGGACGATCTCGAGTGGCTTCATTCTTACTAACATCACTGTAATGCTTGTTCGTATCCTGTATTGTGGTATAGTTCAATAAGTAAGGCGAAAAATGCTGATAAAAATTATAACTCTGGATATTTTTATAGGAAATCGTCTACTGTTCGCAATAATGACCATTAAATATTTCTTTGTCGAGTTAATTGCACCTAGATATCTATGTATACACTTGTTAACGGGAGACAAACAGTCGAAACTGTAGCTAATACCACCCCCTTCTATGTTAACAGAAACCATAAAGTATTGATTGCCCCCCTCTCATTACTGTTTAGCAAGAACTTTTAGTTAAAAATGACTTTAAGTCCAAAGTAAGAAATCATTTAATTGGAAAATGTTCTTCATTGTGAATTTCCAAAATATCTTTAAAATATTAAGTTTTTATAGCGAATAGTTTGCGCTATCCTATACTACCATTTTTCAGAGCATTAATAATGAATTTTGAATTGTAAAACTAGTTTAACATCTGATTCTGACTAGTTTTGGTAGTGTAGCGACTAATACTTAATATTGTCAAAAATTGGAACTACCATTTTTTATTTCTCAGTTAAAGATATAATAAATTTTCATACCCAAAAATAATTTTCACAAAAATTTTTCGACATCAAAGTGATAAATCAAAAATATACAAACAAATAGTCATTTTAAATTATGTTTGTCCTTTTTTTTAAAATTTTTCAAAAAGAACAAAAAATTGTTTAATAAAACTGGAATTGTACAAAATAAATTTTGTAGATTAATTTCATCGCTTTAGGAATCAGTGATTTCATTTCTCCTAATCATTTTTCCTAAGTTAGAAGTTACCATTTAAACCGTGATTCAAACGAGACAATCATTCCAAAGATGCAAATACTTTGCAAGCTAACTTATAGCTTGATTTGGACCGTATTCTTTAAATAAACAAAATAAGCGACTTAAAGCGAACGTTTTTTTTTTTATTATTATTATTCGTGTGGTTCATTTTTCAGAAAAATTTTTGGGTCACAATTGAAAACAATTCCCAATTTCCCATAAAACTGATTATTTCATCCAAAGGCATAATTTTAACAAAGTATACATTTTCAAGCTGTACTTACAGAGCTAGTATTCTTGTTACTACGGTATTGTCTTTTACCACCAACCGGTGACGATGTCGATGAACATTCAGATTTTGTTGAAGATGACGATGTACTACTGTCATCATATTTGATTTCACGTGTGACTATTTTTGTTGTTACTTTGTTGATTTTTGAATGGATTGGTGGTATTGTTTGTCGATTGTTATTTGATCCAGATGATGTCGATGCAGTGGTTTTTGTAAGTAATTGTGCTGCAGGAACCACGGTACCAGGTACAGTGCGTCCTGTTGGTGGTTCAAATAATAATCGAGATGTTTCAGTTGGTTGACAGACACAAGCTAACATTGTGAAAACACTTTTTGTTTAATGCTCTGTGTTTTTTTGTTTTATTTATTAAGGGGGGAATTATTTTTGTATTATAATTGCATGTTCAGAAGTTTTTTTATTTCGTTTTTTATTATTTTTAAAGCACTTTTGTTTGTTAACGCAGCACTGGATAACAACAGGTTTATTAATAAATGCCCCATTTGTGTGCACTTCACTTTGTATTGTTTTATTTATTTATATTTTTATCAATTTGTTTGTTTAGTTTTTTGTTTATTTACAAAATTCACCTTTTAAAAAAAATAAAAAAATTTGTCGGTTAAATAAATAGTTAAAATATCTGAATTATAGTAGACGCCGCAAATGATAAAATTTTTGATAAGTAATTGTAATCAGAAAATATGATGGGACTCTAAGCATGTATTACATATTAGATCAGGCACACGATAAGAATTCTACATGGGACATCAGCATTTCTTATTAGAAAATCTTATCGTGTTCGTATGCTGTCTGAAGAAGCACCAGAATTTCCTACGATGTTATGAGAAATAGTTCTCCAGTCGGTAAAAAAGTAATTTACAAATTTAAAATATTCGGAGACAGTTCATTGGTTTCTTGTGGTTCGTTGTACTAATCCGATGATATCCGATGATATGCATTTGTTTATAATTTTTTTGTCGGATGTTTGATCAGAATTTCTTATAGGAGTGTCTGACGGTGTGCGTTGGCCATCAGATTTTCTGATCAGACGGATGCGTCCGTCCTTATTGTAAAGATATAAATAAATATGTTGATTTCGAGGTTTATTTATATATTTTTACGCGTATATTGAGAGGGATATTAGTGTATGAATGTCAAAGTTGCTATCATAATCTCTATGAAATCAATGATATCATCAGTAAAGTAAATTGTTGAATACACAAAATTTTTTGATTCAAAAACAAATTAACATACATTAATTTGGAACATAAACATACCATTGGGAAAAGGAAATGTGTTTCCTTTTAAACAAAAATAATAATTAACCAATGTACATGAATATATTTTTGTTGCTGTATTTTAATTATTCATCCGCTAAATAATTAATGATTTAATTACTTAAAAATGAATTTCTCAAATTGAACAGAGGTATGTTTTTGTATACGAAGTATACGATGAAGATCAAGTTTATATAAGAGATTTCTGCTATATTAGATAAGTTTGTCGAAGGTATTTCTTGCTTTATTTGATAATTTTCATTCTATGCTTCGAAAAAACGATGCATACTGAAAATTTGTGTCATAATTCATACCCGAAACGATGTTAATGTGAAGTTTCTGGAGTATGATGGCAATCAATAAAACTATTTATCAATAATTTATCCAGCATGTTTAATTTTACATTTAAGAAAATTCACTATAGTTACGCAATACCTGATTGCGTAATTAATTATTTGTACATTAATTATACCTACAAGAATTAATTTAATGCGAGAATACGTTTAAAAATTTATATAAATTTGAATTTTGTTTTCTTTTTTGTAAATTATTATTAAAAAATTTCGTTTAAAATAGGAATTTCGTTAAATTATTGGATACATTTCTCGCATTATTTGTTTAAATTAAAAGTATCAAATTTAAGTTTAAAAGAGTATTTTTTAAAATCTTTAAATTTAGCCAAAATATGGAAGTTAAATTTAGCCAAAATACAGTACTGCTAGGTGGTCACCCATCCAATTACAGATTGTGACTGCTGTTGCTTAACTTTATAGATTGGTCTAAGCCTGTCATTACGTTACGTCAGTACGGGGTCAAAATATGGAAGTTCAAAATTATTTTTAAACAAAGCAGAAGATTTGCATAAATGACGTCATATATGTTCATCTCCATAGTGATTATACATCAGGGTCATTCTACGATAAGAGGTCCTGTCGATGTCCATGGAACTTATATACATTTTCCTTCAAAATTTAAGATAAATAATGTTATTATGCAAAAATTAGATTGTGAATAAAAATGTTATATAAATTATATTATATTAATTTTCAAAAATTTTGTTGCGTGATTTTTGTAGAGAAAATGACTGTGAAATGTAGAATCAGCCATAAAATTTTTATTGCAAGAAAGGGATGGAAAACAATCTTTAAGAGCTTATAGCTTATTCGTTTTTGAATCAATTTTAATTTAATTTTCGAATTTTGTCTGGTATTGAACCTGGTTTCACATTTTGATATGTAAAATAGTAATTTTTGATTATTACATCTTCCCTGTTACTCTACTTGCTGTTATTTTCACTTGTTAAAATTATCTGTAAGAGTCGATTCGTTTACGTAACTCTTGTGTAATGATTTTTTACTCATATTTATTCAAAATAGATATTTCAAAAAACGTTTAAAGTTTATCTATTCAGATAAATTTCACAAAAAAAGTTCGATGGCATCATTATGCAACAATAGAAATGATTGATTTGTTCAACAACGATCATATCATTTTTCAGATATCTTTTTTAAAAAATTTTCTCCTATTGTGTAAATATAAACACTATCATAATACGAAGAAGAGTTTATAATAGAAACATTTCTTAAGGTTTTTCCACAAAATATTTTATAAATACTAACACTTGATTTTGTTAAAGCTGTGTATAGGAAACTGTGTATAGACAAACTGTGAAATTCAACTAACGTAAAATTGTCTGTGTTGTGTAAACTGCAGCTAAGAATTGTTAACATTAAGTAAAAAATGAATACGATAAAACTGATTATTGATGTTTGAATTTCCTAGATATGGTTACAAGTAGACGTCCTTAATAGAATATCTTGAGTAACTTATTCAAATTATTTTTTAAAATGTTCAACACTAGACAAAATGTACTTTTTTTGAATTTCATCCTACGACTGGTTTCTTAATATAATATTGATGATGGCTTTGTGAGTAAAGAATTTCATGATATGTTGTTACATGCGAACAAGTAAAATCTATGGCGGTAATAATCTTCAAAGATGATGATTCTACCAAAATAATGTTCTAAATTTTTTCTATTCACTAAAAGAAATTGAATTTTTATCATAAAATAAAATAAAATTACTTTGATATTTTGATCCAAATTGTTTAATAAAATTATAAAATTTAGGAAATGTATCGCTGGTCAAAATATTGCAAGACATATTTTTATATTTGACATACATAATATGTCAAAGTGTATTAATTTTAGTCTATAGTTTGTAACACTACCTAATATTGACCGCACAAAAAAAATTTTGGTATAAGTCTTCGTAGAAACACCTAATTAGTCCATTTCCACGTTTCCTTTTAAACTATAAAATATAAAAGAAAAGTTCAAATACAAAAAATGTTTATTAACAAACAACTTTTGTTTGAAACATTTTTTCGCAAAAAGTTTAAGTTCTATTTAAGATATAAATTTAGCTTACATTTGGCTAATAAACACATACAGGTAATAACAAGACATTATTATTATTATACATGCATACATACACATATATAACTGTATAGACTGGATATTCTATAAATGCTAATTAAAAATAGTCCAAACAATGAAATTCAACCATATATGTTGAGTATCTAAACAAGTAACTCTGTCAGTTGTTATCTTCAATCGTTAAACTTGTGATTTTAATTAATCTGAAATATAACATACATTGTTGCTTTTCTCTCAATTATTGTACACAAATAACTCAAATATTAAATATCCAAATGTTATGAAATTTGGCATGCACGATCTAAACAAACAAACGGAACGTTTATCTAGAAGGTTATCCCGAAAAACATTTTCAAAATAAAAATTAATAATTGATTCTTTTCGAGAAGAACGCTTTGACAAGCTCCCCATTTTTGTATCAGGATTGTACATGCCCAATTTCATGGTATTTGAAAACTTTTTTTTAAAATTATTTGCAGAAATTGAAATAACTACAATATACATTACATGAAAGATTTACATTAAAGATTGTCTTTATTATAGACTTTGCTTATAGACTCTTTTTTGGTTCTAATTCCATATAAAACACAGTACTTTTTTCTATATTTGAATTATTAATTTTCTACATTACTTTTTATGTAACTGATATTTTCTTTAACATTAGCTGAATACTACGGTATTATTTAATTTTCTTAAAATATTTAATTTATTTATGGAATCAACATAAGTTTTACTGTAATATACTTTTACTGATTTCATTGAACAAATTAATGAAAATTAATCTTTTCATGACAAAAAAACAAAATTCATTAATAATTTTGTATAGAATATATCTTGCCAAAAATAAAAATGAACATTGTAAGGTAGGAGTTTTGTAAGATTTATAAATTAAGAAATCATTGAACTGAATTCAATATAGCTTATCTTCATTGTAAACGAAAATTCGTACATAAGATATAAATAGAATCATCAATTATTCATAAAGCTTTATGGCAATGACTGAGTGGGCGGACGGATATGTATATACTTTAATCAGTAATTTTATTAAAAATCAATGAAAAACTTTCTGTGAGTAAAGAAATTAGGTACTGATAATAATTTTGGTCAAATAGAAAGAATATTTTCGAATAAACAATGGACCAGTTGAAATGGGAAACTGATAATCCGTACCGTGTATAGTATATGAAAGGGACTTCTTAATCAATGGATGCTCTACGAGTTTCTAAAATTTGTAATAAAAAATTCACATTCTAAAAAAAAATATTTGTTCAATTGTTTGTATGTAAATTGTATAGCAAATGTCAAACAAAAATTATTTAATAATTACAAAAAAAGACATTTATTGAAGTTATTGGGAAAATTTTAAGAATGACTGAAGAAATTGCATTAGTAATTATTTTTAATTGCAAATATAAATAATTATTCATTTAAATTAGTTAATAATTTTTGAGAAATTTTTTATTTTAAATCATACACCATTCACAGAGTTATATATCATTTATTTGAATGAAAAAATTTTGATGCACGGGCAGTACAGTAGAAACGCGGCTCTTGTAAATGCAATGAATATACACAACATAAACCTGATGGTATACAAATACCCAGCATACAAAGCATCTTATTTATCACAACCAGTTATTCTATTTCTTATAAATTTGAAAGAATTTCATCTATAATTCAGTTTTAATACATTTTTCTATTGATACATAACATGAGTTTTTTGAATTCAGTACATATCGTTACTGAATTCGATAAAAACTAATATTGACAAGTAATATTCAAAAATATTTTGCATATTTATTGCTTTTAAATAAAATATATATCGTTTTATATGTGCAGGGCGTTCGAAAATTATTGATATTATATAATTATAATACTAGCAAATTATAATTTTAGTCAAAAAAATTTCATATTTATTATGGTGAGTCCGGTGGGAGATAGTCGTAGTTTATAAGAGACGCTATAAAATTGCTGGTGTTTTATCCAAAATATTTATATTAAATCAATCTTTAATCATTTGAATATAAAATACCACTGTTTAATCAACAATTATAAAAAAAAATTTTTCTATATATCTTGACTGGCCATCTCCCCTGAAGTGTCTGCGGTAGATGTTAGAAAATAATACTCTGTTGTGTACATCTTTACCAGACTATATGTGGCCATCTCTCCTTAAACAACATAGAGAGTCATTCAAAATGAATAACTTGGATTTAATGACCAGTTTGAGCTTGGAACACATCTACAATACCAAGAAGAATTTATATTTTCACAAGTTAACGATTACATAATACAAATTTTTTACAAACTACACACTATTTACAAACATAGATATAAACATCCACAAAATATTATTAGTTCATCATATTTATTACATATAAAAAAATAAAATAAAATTTATAGATTTGAATCACAATAAATTTTTAATATACATAATAAAAATTTATATTTCATCAAAATTTTCGACAACAGTAAATTTGATTTTTTGGTAAATAAAAATTTAACAAATAATATTTTATTTGAAAAATATCATTCGTATTTCCTTTAAATATTATTAAATTAACAACAAGTGATAAAAAAATAAAATTAAATTATTCATCGTTTTTATTATCAAGAAACTCTTGTAATGAATGACTGCATTAAAACTATGAGTGCAAAAGGTCCAATGAAATATCAAAAATATGTACGTGAAGAGAAAGTAAGTATACTGGCGAGAGATGCTATGTCATTTTACTAGCTTATAGCAAAAAATAATTTTTTGACGAGTAATTATAATTTATTAAGTATTGTCAATTTTAATTTTCCTTTGACCAAGGGTATCATTTTGCACCATGATGACCTACATTTGGGAGGTATTTTTATACCGGATATTCTGACAATGTTTTTCTGACATGGTTTTTTTTCTGACATGTGTGTAATATAAGCCACACCTCTTATATATGCGTGTGCCATAGTGTGTGTAATGTTTTTTTACTGATTTAATGTATTTTTTATGCATAATTAAAAAAAAAAATATTAGTGTTATCTAGTCCTTCTCTATATAAACCATAAGTATGCCAATTTTCATACTCCTCCCTCCGCCCAATTTTCGTAAAAAGGTATACAAAGTTTTTGCTTCACATATTAATATATAGATAAATATGATTATTTATTTATTTTACTTATTTTTAATACCTTTTAAGGTAAATTTTTTATACCCAAATGCTTTTAATATTATATAGAATAATCGAAGAATACAAATGTCTCTCAAACACTAATTGTTAACTTCATTTATTTAATTAAAGAAAAACAATAGCTATACTAGAGAGCTGCTATTCTCCATTCTGAAATATAAAACCAAAGAAAAACACTCTTTTGTAATTTTCTTTATAATCTAAAAAAATAATAATGGAAAAGTATATTGAGAAATTTTCATTAAAGTAAAAAAAAAAAAAAAAACGAAAACTTGTCTAAAGTTTTCTTTCTTATATTTTATTTTTACTTTACAGACTTTTTAATAACGATAAATACAAAACTTGAAAACAAAGAGTATAGGTTTATAAAGTTGTCAAACGATTCCAATCTATCCACACATAGTGAAACGGTTTTTCATAAAATTTTCTACGATGAATATGATGATCATCATAATGTGTACAACAAAATTGTTGGTTACTCTCAAACATTCAACTACAATAATAATATTGTGTTGGTTTAAAAGATTTACATATTGTCTTTGTAAATATTAAGTAACGCATTATATCTTTCAGTTATCTTCATCGTATGTAAGCTCTTTGCTATGCTTTACCTATTATTAATTTTTTGATAGAAAGATGGTATTTGAAAATGAAAATCTTAATATAAACGGAAGAGGAAAACAATTAACTACGTTCAATATTTGAACTGTTATGGGTATTGACATTTTTAGAGAATACAATAAGACAATATAATATATATTAAAATTTTGCACTGAAATCACTCAAAAATTGTTTTATGCAAATTTCATAAAACTCTTGGTACGCACTATCTTGACATGAAAACAGAGAACATGTGTCAAATAATATTGTCTGAAGACAAATTCCTAAAGTAAAAAATCAAAGTTCATAACATTACATTTGGTTTATTATTTTTCGAGTAATTTGTGTGCAAAAATTGAAAGAAATATAATGTTTATTCCATTATAATACATTGGATATTGTCTTTATTGAAGAGGTTTTTATCTTCAAAATTAACGAAAATTAAAAAAGTGTTAACATTGAAATTTGAAGCAACTGAAAACATTGCATCGTAGTAAAATAGTGGATACCACTTACACCATTAAGGTTGAAGTCGGCCAGGACAAAGTTGTAAAACAAGAATGGACTTTACGACAATATTTGCGAAACAACTTTTTACAAGTAAATTCGAAATAGGCTCATAATAAGCCGTTCATAAACCGTAATCGTTAATTTATTAAAAAAATTCTACAATTAATTTACGATGAAATAACGGCTAATTATTGGCATATATTCAAAATAATTGGATTAAAAATAAAAAAAGTGTTTCACTAAGTTAACTATCAACTTAACGAAACTCAATTTTCTCCGTTATGGTAAGAACGATTTTTTTCTTACACAATTAATTAATGATTAGTTAACGGCTAATTGTAAGTCTATTTTTCAGCATACACGTCAGGTGAACTTTGCTAAATGATTTTGTTTTTAAGCTTGGTTAAATGATTTTCTTTTTTTCCGTTGTATGGAATTTCTAAAATATTTCTTAAACAGTCGAAATAAGACAAAAGTATTTTATATAATTTACTTAATCAGGATATTGTGACCTGTAATCAACGGATCATCATCAGTGCTAGCTAGTAATGTTTGAAAGAGTATTTTGTTGTGTTTATATAAAAACACATCATGTCTACCTCACTTGGTATCCTCTCTAAAACATATTATACAAAACGGAAAAGCTATTAAAAACTTTCATCATGCTTGAATTTCGAGAGTTATAACATTTTCATACTTTATATGCGTATTATATAATGCGTATAAAATATATGCTTTATGTAAATATATACCTGTTGTTTAACCAAGTAATACACCTAAGCAACATGGCCGATTAAAAGTCGTATGGATCGGGTACACGAACAATTTTGGCGTGTGAGTGGCGTATGACTGACTATAGATCTCAGGTTTGGCACCTCTAATCAGGCCACGTGGTTCAAATTTATATGGGCAGATACTTTAAAAATTTTGTGTATTTGCATCAAAAATGGTATGTGCTAAAAATTAGTGTGTAGATTTTTGTGTGCTAATTTGTCACTTTTCTTAATGTAACTTGATTTTGAACATAACAAGTGAAAATAACAAATAACAGAGTCATATGTTTAAATACCTGGTATATGGTTTAGTATCAATGTTTGAACTATTTTTAGTCATTCATGAAATACTTTAAATATCCAATCTATACAGATATGAATTTGAGTTTAAATAGTGGCGAACCTTAGCGTTTTAGGAGAAAATGTTTCAAAAAAAGTGGTTTGGTTTAAAAAAATTAAATTTTTTTAACTTTAAACCTTTTATTGTATAAGAGTTGGGTCATGGACCCAATGGGCCTAATGGACCAAAATTTTATTCATTCACGAACTTAGACTCGGCCTTTATGTCTAAAATATGTCATCAAAATTGCAAATCCCAATAAGTTCTTATTTTGAGTTTCTTTCTTGATAACGGATAGACGGACAGACAAACTAGGTGATTCTATGATTACCTATTACCTAAATTCTGTTTGTGCGATTTTTAAGCGTTACAAATTTTAGACAAAAAATTTATATACTCTGACATATTCTATATGTTGAGTATAAAAATAGTGTTATACATACCAAAATGTCTGCTTTATAAAAGTTTAAGACTGTTGGTACTTGATTGAAATTCATATAAAAAAAGTAACCTAATTATCTTAAGCATAAATAATTCTTCATTTTAAATTATTTACCTAACCTCTGAAATGAAACTCAAAGTAAAATTAAGTTGGCGCTTATTTTGTGTTACCATTTACACGACATAGCTCTCTCTTTTAGGCTTAATTTTAACACAAATTTTTGTTAAAAATTCATCAAGAATTTGTGTGTTAATTGATAATCAACATTAATTTTGTGTCAAACGTTTTAGACATTGAAATTGTGTTGAGTTTACACAAAATTTTTTACAATGTGTTTTTATTGAGAGCATGGTGTATACAAATTGTATAGCTTTGCAAACGATACCTTTAATATGATAATAAAGTCATTATTATAAAGTATTTATATTATTTCCTTCATAATTATTTCATCAAGATTTTCATAACACAAATTTTCTAATTTTATTTTTCCAATTTTTCATGAAAATTATTTTAAATTAAATTACGTTTTAATCTTTCTTGAGTTACGTGTTTTTATGACACGCTTTAAACAAATAAATTGAAAAATTAGTAAATGGGGGAATCTAATTTAATTGAGTTTTCGATACATTAAGTAATTTATTCCACTTGTTTTTCCCCAACTCTCTCTGTAAAACTGCCTAAGGTCTTAGTAGAAACGTATAATTGTTTATGTACAAATTATTATTTGTAGGTATGTTCTTTTCAACTAAAGTGTAACGAGAGTAGTATGTTGACAATTGGTAAAGTATAGTAGTAAAGAGCAAAGCAAGACCAAGACTGGAATACTTTTGATGTTGGTCTTGGTGTTGTATATTCGGTATTTATCATGGTCTTGTTCAAATATTTCGTGTTTCAAACTTTGCTCAAATACTTCGAGCCTGGTTTTGGTCTTGCTTGGTCTTACTTATCTGCTCTAATACTAACGATTTTTCATTAATTTTCCTATGCATTATCATTATGAAGACTATTAAAGGTATAGATTATAAATAACTCGCAATTAATAATTTACTCTTTATTTTTTTTTTATTGTATTTGAAACTAAATATTTCAAACACTACAAACGATTTATTCCACGAAAAATCATAATTTTGTTGCTACATATATTTTGACTCGTGCATTTATAGAAAGCAGTTATTTTTAGCTTAGTCTTGCTCATTTATTCTTGGTTTTGAATAATCGGTCTTAATTTTGGTCTTACTCTTGCTTGTTCGGTCTCGATCTTCGCCTTGCTGGTGTATAGATAATCTTGGTCTTGTTTTTCTGCAAGACCAAGACCAACTTTGCTTATCACTAAAGTGTAGTAATGAATGCTAAGTGCAAAAAATATATAATGTGAACATATAAGTCAGCCTGGCCAGTGCGTCACTAGCCGTTATTTGTAAGGTTGATGTATGACCAGTAGTAAAAAGTATATACAAGCTAAGATATACTGTTAATACAATCAAATATTATGTGTAAAAGTGTAAGAAGTTTAGGTAACAAGAATATACTTAATCATATCGAAAGTTAGTACCTTGTTTGACGACGTGCTATGAGAAAGAAGATATTTCATGTATCCAGAATGAAAAACTCTTTAACTAATACTTCATCCCGAAAATATAGATTGCACAGGACGAAATGCGGGTGTATTTATGATCCTCCAGGGATCTTGTTTGAATTAAACAAAATGACGTTCGATATCCGAAGTTTTGATTCCAGAATATTATACAAAATTTCAAACAATTGGGAAGAAAATCCAAGCAGGAAATCAGTTTGTTCGCGGTTTTGTATACTTCAAAATATCTTCCAAACGATCTACCATTAAAACGGAATTTAACGTAGAATTTATATAATTTATTTTAGCATACTAAAATAAATTCACCCATTCAGAGTTCAAAAGCGTTGTGAAGGCCTGCTAAAGGTACCCATTCATAAATTATCTAGAGACTAGTTCATACATATTTTTTTAATATAGTTATATAATTTATCGAATAAATAATGCAAAGTGACATTCTGAATGACAAATTTCCTGAACAGGAAAATAAAAAACGAGAAAAGATTCGTATCTATTTTCAACACCCATAATACTAATAATAATCACATGTCCTTAATACACCACTAATCCGTTATGACCTTCTTCACAAATGTTGAAAGCCATACATATTACACTACTAAGGTTAGTAATGTTATAGCCCCACGTATATTCTATTATCGAACGAACGCAGTGAGGTCTCTGTTTTTAACTACATGATTTTGCCATTTCGTTTTCCCGTATGCATGCATCTATCTATGTTTTGTTCCGCTGTAACTTTTGAACACTTTGCTCGATTTTGAAAATTCTTATTTATGGAAAATCTCCAAAAATACCAATCTTTTTTGTATACTTATTCTTTTAAATGAAATAAATTAAAATAGGAAAAATAGGAAAAACATTTTACTGTTACCTATTTTTTAGGAAAATTTCCAGAAATTTCAATGTGTTCAAATTTTCAATGTGAAATAATCATAAAACCGCAATTTGTTTATAGCACACTATTTATCATTTTCAGAAACAATTTCTGAACATACCAATTTGTTTTCTTTGCAATCTTAAAAATAGGCTTTTTGATTATTTTTTAGAAATTTTGTAATTAACTCTTTATTACATAATAAGCACGTTACAATGATTTTTCAGGGAAATCTACAGAATTACCAATGAAAATCGATGTTAAAGTTTAAATTTTCAAAACAGTGCGAAAAACGATGTTTCTGTAATGACGATTGTCACGTGGTACGTGTGACGTAGTACAGTAGTAAACCAGTTCCTATGAATACAACAAAACAGTACAGCATCTGTCATGGCATCCTTGTTTAATTTAATATATGTATGTAATATATTCAATAGTTTAATAGCTACTGATGTTCCTAGAGATGTCACCAATCCCAGGGTGTTTCGGTGCCAGATAAAATTTCAAAATTATTCCATTTTATTTCATGTAATTTGTAAAAAGTAAACATAATTTAGTTTAAATAAAGTAAAATATGTTTTTAGGCTATTATCTTATACGGTGGTCATATTTTATAGTATATTTTCAATGTTGTCAAATACTCTATTGTAGTTTTTTGCAATCAATCTGATTTGATCAGAAAACATAGGAAAAGTTTTCATGATCCCTTACCACTTTTTTCCAATGCAAGAAAAAAACCAGGATTTTTTTTTGTGAAATGAGAAATGAAAACAATGAGAAATGAAACGATCAGAGCAAACAGTAAAAAATGTATGTTTTGTTTTGTACAATCGCGGGAAATGCTAAGTTATTCCGGAGTGAGGACTATAGCTCACACATGTACTAGTACACATATATAGCTCAACCAAATGTTTTTTTTATTTATTTGTAATGGAGAATACATGAGACTACACTACTGGGACATAAATAAAATAGAGATAAAAAAAAGAGTAAAAATAGCAAAGAAAATGATAACAAAAGAAAATAAATCACTTCAATTTTACTTTTGTGGTGTTAGATTGTATATAAATTTAACTGAACTTAATCCACATTTTCAATCTTTAGATACATGTGTGTCGACTGTGATATTCTTTGGTTACATCTTTTAAAAAATACAACGGCCTTCTGTCTGTTTGTACGTGAGTGCGCTTATAATTCAAAAAACAATTATTAGATGCCTTAACTGACTTTGTTTTAATACATAGGTGTGAAGTTGAAGTATAATATTTGAAATGAATGGTAACAGGTCAATAATTTGTGAAATCAATTGTGCTGTTTAGTGTCAACAGATAGTTAAACCCAATGCAAATTCGCTTTTGAAAGTCCTGTACGTATTTGTTTGCAATAAAACGAATAACAGCACATTATGCAACTATCTGAGAATTGGACCTAGACAATTTTTTGACTTATTCCAAATATTTCCAATGTACGCTATTTTCCATAAAAGTTTGGGGAAGTAACGAATCTTACACGAATATTTATGTATAATAGAGTCCCGTTACAGCGGTCAAAATTCGACCATAATCATTCAAAAGTGAATCTCACTGCCTTTAAACAAAATAGTAATTAAGCAAAAGAGTATAAATGCATGTATGTATGGTAGTGTATGTAATATAAGCCACACCTCTCATATATGTATGACATAGTGTGTGTAATATTTTTTTTATTGATTTTGCATAATTTTGAAAAAATTTAAGCATTCTCCAGTCCTTATCTATCTATATAAACTATAAGTGTGCCAAATTTCATACTCCTCTGTCTGCCCAATTTTCGCAAAAAGCGGTACATAGTTTTAATATATAGATGTATGTATGAAGAATCACATTTATGTATATATCCAAAAACCAGTTATTATTAGGAGTAAGTTTGATATTCTGGAGGCATATTTTTATCGCCTGGGATTTTTACGTTCAGTTTATGCCCTAATAAAGATATTATAAAAACAAAACACTCATACGTTTGAACGCTTGTAACTCGAGTATTAATAGTCTAAGTAAATGACTACATTACCAATTGGATAAAAAAATCAAGTGTGTTAGTGACTGGTAATTGTGCCTTAGAATTGAAATTGTCCAGTGAAGCGATTACATACCAGCTAGTTATAATGTGTAAGTCAAAATTATTATATTTTTTATTGAAAATTATTAAGGATAAACCGATTGTTATCCAAAATTACACAACAGTAATTGATTAGTTTGACTGCAAACCTATTCAGAAGAATTTAGAAGTGATTCTTTTGCAAATTCGTTTTACTGGTAAGACAACAATTAAGTAATGCAGAAAATTGACAATTTAAACTTTTTCACAAATGCTTAAGATTAAAACAATTTTGTCAGATCAGTTTAAGGTTCGAAAAGACTGGAATTTGACTTGAGAGGCCCTAGCTAAATTAAGTAACCATTCAATATATGTGTTTGTACTATTAAGTTTTTTATTAAGTTTCATGAGGAAGGGAAAACTGTCAACGCCAAAAATTCCTCTGGTGATGGTGTTATACTGTGAATATTTAACAGTTTTATAAATAAATTGAGTGAAGTTGTAACTAAGGTTTTCTTTTACTCATGCTTTACAGAAATCATTAAATTTCGCAATGAAAATATATCAGAGAAACATCAAAATTTATTTTATCATAAACAAATACTTTTTTATTAAACTGATTTTCAAAAATCAATTTTCCAGTTTTTAAAAAAAAAAAAAACAATAGGTAAACAGTACAATTTGAATATTTCAAAAATTAATTAAAAGGCAATATGCAAATATTGAATAAACTAATTAATATACATTTCAAATGAAAACACTAAACAACGGAATAAAAAACAAAAAATAATACACGAGTATTCTATGCTAGTCAAGCTAGCAGAGCACAAAGTATTCAAAATTGAATTTAAATATGTTCAAAATTAGGTTCTTTTTAGTTGCTGCAAATTTAAATTAGGTGCAGAACTTTTATTATATAATGTAAATACAGGAATTATTAGGTGTTTTTATCGTGAGCATGCTTTCAATAAATATATTTAATCAAAATAACAATAAAAAGTACTACACTGATTCACTGGCATGAAAAAAAAGTCAAGCTAGCATTGACATCTCAAAATTTAGTGCATTTTAAATGCTTCAAATTTAAATGACGTGATCAAATTTTTTATTAAAAAAATTGAGTCATTAAGATGAACTGCTACTTATATTACGTTGGCAGAGCAATTCTGAAATAAAAAATGTAATAATTTAATGTAAGTACTATCTAGGTGATTTTATGGAGTGCCTTCTATACATCAATTTAATCAAAATTACCAAAAAAATCCGTGCAACATGTTAGCTTGACACTTTTATTCAGTGATTCATGTTGGGTGGATTTTTTTGGTAAATTGATTGATTGAAGGCATATCATAAAATCACCTAAAAAGCAAATAATTTTGAGGTTATTTTAATTCAGTTTTCAATACTTTGCTCAGCTAGCTTGTCTAGTTTGAATTGTCTGTTATTTCTGTTGATATAACAAAAAATTACACATGTGTTTGAGGCTATGTCGTATTTACATAAAGTTCTATGTAATAATTATCCATAAAATGATAAATAATTGAAAAATAAATAAAGCAAATTGAAAAATAAAAAAGCCGAATAAAAATAAAAAGTATATAAAAAATGAGCTAAAAAATAGAAAAAATTTTCAATTAAATACTTCGACAAACAATTTCTTAATTATATCTTTTCGAATTTGGCCAATATTCAGGTAGAATATGACTTCGAAGGGTAATTCAAACTAAGAAATTATTTATAGAAATTTATAAAAAAATTACTTTTAATTTTTAGTTCTCTTTTATTTATTATTTAAAGTTTACTTTTTACGTAGTTTGGTGTTCTGATTCTTAGTCTCATTCCAAATGAAACTAAGTTTCTCTTATATGTAAGAAATTAATATTATTTATTATTATTATATCTGCTTAAAATAATCAAAATTCAGGTAACTGTATAATAGTAACTTTTTTTATTAGTATATATTATACTATGTATAGAATTATTGAATAATAATTATTATTATACAATAACTAAAAACAAGTTCAGGAAATATAATTGGTGAATAAATCGATTAATATATACCCTGTGTTATGGAGAAAATCCGAACGACAGCTCGTTACTTAATAGTTACAAAAGCAATAAATATTTTATTAAAAATTACAAAATAGAAATAGTTTAGCTGAAAATAATTTGAAACTTTTGGAGATCTGGAAAAGAAAACGTAGTATTTGTTTGCAATATTTTTCTAATAATAAATGTAATGATGCACCGATCAAACTTTTTGTGATTCATGAAAAAGGTCTCTACGAGGCGAAATAATTTTTTAATTCCAAGAAATAACTGAGTAAGTATTTCCATTATGAATTATGAGAGCGTTATATGGACCTGTTACTAGATTTTGAAAATTATAATTTTTGAAAGTCAACAAATCAAAAGTTTTGAAATTCTTAAAGCAATTGACTCAACTATCTGATTTAAAATATTGACACTGTGCATCAAAATGGTTTCATTCGTTTTTATGCTTACGAAATACTTATTTATCAATCATGATATATAATACTGTGAATGGTGTAAGATTTAACATTTTAAAATTCCCTTAAAAAACAAATTTTACACACTCGTAGCGCATCAATTGATTCACGTACAATGCACGGTACGCACTGCATCTATTATGCATATACTTACATGGGGTATAATCATAAAATTGTTACATATCAGTAATTGTATATATGTTTAATGACACTTTGTTTCACACAAATTAAACACTTAATTAGTTTCAAAATTTAAATTAACCAATGAAAATATCATTTAATATCATTATTATTATTATCAATTTGTGTAACTAACAATGACGATACAAAAATGGTTTTTGGTAATTGAATAACAGACACTAAATAAATAATACATCCTAATTGTACTTTTATTCGATAAATTAGAAATTATTCCATACAGTATGGTAAGTAAGTGGGGTAATGTTAAAAATAATATTACCCAAAGATTAAAGTAAAAATTTTGTCGAATGATTTTTACTAAATTAAAAAATGTGAATATGTTTAAAAATAAACATATTGGAGACTATACGGGATTCATCTACCCTTGATAACCAAAAATTTACGAAAAATATACCAAAAACTTGAAGAAAATAGTACTCAGGCAATTTTGTTCTAAAAAATAACAATACTAAAAACTATGTAGTCTTAATAGATAAATTTTCTGAACTTGTTTTAAGCTCTGGCGTGTATGAAAAAATGAGAACAAAAATTTTTATTTTATAATTAGTAATTTTTTGACCAAAATTAAGAAGAAAGTAACGCGTTGAATGCTTACAATGCATGAAATAAAACCTTCTAGTTTTCCGATTTTACATTATAGAATCTTGGACTTGATATCTTGAGAACCATTGAAATTGGATCATCTTTTAAAACAATCCATTCCCGATTTTCCGAGTGTAAATCATCTATTTCGATTTCATTTATTAGTCGTACTTTCAAGAAAAAATTTTATTACCTAAAATGAATAAAATTAGATGAAAAGTACGTTTTTTTTTTTATAGCAAATATAGTTTTCGAGATATTATAGCTTTTAGCTTGGGTTGACAAAGTAAGCAATATATTGAATAAATAATAATAATAGCAATAAAAATAGGCTTTAACCTCAATTCCTAAGACACAAACAGGCTACCCACATCATTATTTCAATCTTTAATTTAAACATTAATTTGAACTACATCCGATTATTTACATACAATTAAAATTATGATGTGGGTGGAGCCGGTCTTAATAATTGATGCTACGCACAAGTTTAAATTACATTGAAGTAAAGAACAAATTTTGCGGATAGAAAAATATTTTCAATAAATCAATTTTTAATTACCATATTAATTATTTTCTATTAAAAAGGGTTTCAAAGTAAAAATGTAATATAGTGAAAATTCAAATTACTAAAATCTTACATGCGGTACATATTATGTCAAAAACATGTTCCAAGACAGGTGAATAAAAAATAGACGTGTAAATTTATATTTATTACAAGAAAAAATTGAATTTTCTAAGAAAAACCACACAAATATTTTTAGTTTTTTTTTTCTTTGACACTTTTATAACATTCTAAAAATAATCTATATTTTAATCATATGTGAAGTTAAATAATTCTACTTTTAATAAAAAAAACTTAAGAAAACGATTTATATAAATTACATATTTATAGCAACTCCGAAAATTGATTTGTCATAACTTTTTTGAGGTAATTTTTTTGAGAATATTTAAATTTTAAGAAAAATATCTATAAGATTATTATTTACTTACTTTTTTTTATACTGAAAATGACAGCCTCATAGAATATTTACAAAATAAAAATATGAGGTTCAGATGAAATACGAAACAAGGAAATATTATTATCTCCTTATCGTTTGTACTAAACAATACATATTAGGAATGTAAGGTGGCTTGCAATTACGGCTATCCTCTGAACATTTATCTGGTTTCGTACTTTTAGAGCACATTTCAGGAGTTGGGGATTAGATCTTTTAAACTTAATAAAAAATATTTTGAAGTTAATAGCTTATTTTTAATTAAAAATATTTTATGGTCAAGCAAATGTGGTTGTGGAATGTTCTAATTCCGGCCTTTCGTTTGATATCCAACACGACACATTTCAATAAAAAAAAAACTTTTAAGGCCCCCAATTTTTTCATTTTACCAATTTGTAGTCTAACATCGACTAACACCCCATTTATCAAAATCGGTGAAGCAGTTTTACCGCTATGTACATACAATACACATATTAATATCAACATAAAATCAAAACCTTTCCTTTTTGAGGAGTCGGGTAAAAATATGTATTTATATTCTTGATTGAAACAAATATTTGTGTAGATATAGAAAGCGGAAATAACAGACGCAATTTGGTCCAAGTAGAGTTAGCAACAATCTGCTTAAGGTTTACCTAGTTTGGTAAAGTGCATATACCCTCAAATAATACAAATATGGCAAATTGCTTATTGCTAGGCAAGTTCGTAATAGCAAAAGCTGAGAGTTTCAGACAGGTGTTACGTCAAGTGTAAAAAACGTTCTTTTTATTGAATACATTCAGACAAGTTAATGACCCAAATAAAAGCGTAATAAGAATGTTTATATAATTATTTTATAAAATTTTTCTAAACGTTTTCTTATTCAAAATCAATTTTTATGTTATACAGAGCTTTTTTTTCCGTTATTTAATATTATTATTATTATTTTTTTTTTGAATATTTATGAAGCTTTTACAGACATGAAGTATTTCATAAATAGAAAAATATATGAATATTTTCAAATAATGTAATCAATGATCATCATTTTTCTCGACAACTAGTACAGGGCTGTATTTAGAACAAATATCTACATTTTTATATTAAATGTTATTCTAAGGAATCATTTCAACATCTTGTAGTTTTTAAATTAAATTTCATCTACTCCATATGGGGTGCTATTGGAAAAATTTTGTTTAAAGACGTTTTCAACCGAATTCAAAAAAGGAGGAGGAATGTTTGTTACCTCTGAACTTTCACCTGAGTGAACCGATTTTGATTTTATATTTGAAAGCTGGTGCTTCCTGTGTGGTTCCATTTCAATTTGAGAGAACTGGCTTTAGTGATTAAATTTCATCCAATATCCCTCGTATTTTTTCGTGGTTATATCCATTACTCAAAAGTAAAAATAAAAAAATTTTAGAAAAGAATCACCTTCATAAAAATGAACTAATTTTTAATTTTTTCTTATGACTAATTACCTTCCGCATCGTATCGTTAGCTAAAAAATTTATTGATTTGTGACGATTGAGAAAGGTAATTGGTCACAAAGAAAAATTTTAAATGATTTTTTAGTTCATTTTTTTGAAGGCGGTTAAATTTTTTATTTTTTAAATTAGCCAGTAATGATTATAATTTCATTCAATAAACAGCCAAATTATTAAATTTGTTTGTAAGTTATCTATCACCGAATGTTTTGATCAGTGTGCATCTACAAGGTTTTATCAAAATATCTTTAGACAGTGTTGTTTGACAACGTTCTTATAAAAGCGGTGCTCACGTTTTGCTGCATCACAAGAGACAAACTATTATGCTAGGTGGAGAAGCTACCCGTTTCATTTATGTTACAAAAGTAATCAAAAAATTTTGTACTATGGTTTAAGATTGTGCTTCGTATTATAAAGACGACCCTGTCATTACAAAACGTATTTCCATACATATGTATTCACATCAGTACACAACAACAAGATTTAAGTATTTCATTTAGTATACAAAATAATTTTATACTGAGTGTAATTTATGTGGCAACTTGTAACAGGCGAAATCCGCATTACATTATTAAGTCTAAAGTATTCAGACTTAGCGTATTTCAATCTAGATAAATAAACCAAATAGTAAGGTACCTATACTAAGGTACTATACTTATTGATTTAAGTTGAAGGCAGCAATAAACTTCAGTTCATAAATGCTTATATGAGACGAAATATGTCCACATATTTTACTTATTAATATATTTAAATAGGACACAATAGGCAAAATAAGGAAAATTAGTTCTATTTGGCCTGTACTTGATCTCATTTCGTAAATAACAACTTATACAATAACACCATCTGGTGGTACATAAGTGAACGCAGTCGGTAAGTAGGAGATCTTCTATAATAACAATTCGTTATTTTAATGCCAACCTATTTCGATCATATTTTTCGAATCATATTTCGATTGGTGCTTAATTAACTCAGTTTCACGCATTAATTCGTATTGTTCTAATTGCTTGATTATTCTCCATAGACGTATCCACGTAAAACTCACGGCTGTATCAAGAATACGGCTTGAATCAAGTAGAATGAATTTTATTTTCGATGCTTTTTCGGTTGTTATTTACATGCTAGACTTAACAAGAGTTATCCAATTTTACTGATAGAAGCCCATAAAATTTTTGCATTTATATATGTAAAATGGGAGTAGTAGGTTGATAAGGATGTATTGTACTGGTATTTATGTATGGGTAAATATCTATTATAGGCAGAGATGTATATCGTATTATAATTTTCTATTATACATAAAGGGATTCATCTGTTTATCTATACAACAACAAAATTTTTTGAAAATGTGTTATAATAAATTGAGAAAACTATTTTTGGAAAAGGTTTCTTAGAAATAGGCACTTTATTTTACCCTAGTAAATATAAATATATTTTTTTTTATACAATATACACAAATGAAAAGTTTATCCGAAAATTACATTCTTATATTAAACACAATTTTGAGTACCAAAGTTTTAAAAAGTTTCAAGGCTTTGTTTCAAATGTTTTCCATCTGATAATTAAATTAAGCGATTTCAACGTTCATCTATCATCTTTTTGTTAAAAAATTGATTCTAACGCGATATATCTATAATATGAAAGATAAGATACTATATTAAATTTAGTATAAAGTTTGTAAGGTCTTAAGGTTGGCAAATCGTCGCCAAATTAGCAACGAGTAACATCTCTTCAGAGAATCATTACAACTAGCTAATTCATACTGATCATGACTACTTTGTAGTCGAAATACGTTATTATAAAAATATAAAATAATCTAAGAAATTGGGGCAAAAAAAATCGAAATTTGCTTAACCATTAAATCAACCCATTATCAGATACTGAGCCAAAGGTCGGATATTTAAGCAATTCAGTCTGTTAGTTATTATATTCACTTATTTCGCATTGGATTTTAGGAATATTTCAGAAATACTTTGAAAACGTATTTATACTAATTTTGTCACAAATCAACTAAATATATTAGTAGGTTTCAAAAATAGCCAAAAGAGGGAAGAGGGACTTAATTTACAAAATTTTCGTATGTTTTAAAATTTCTGTCAATTCCAACATTTTAAAGGGTGTTCAAAGCTAGAAAATATTTTGCTATTTCCAAGTTTTTAAATATATTTATGATAATTAGAATCTCCCAATTTTAAATGAATGTATTTTTTAATCGAAAGCAAATTTATAATTCCTATGTTTCGCATTTCATTAAAAATTAAAATATTGAATTTCATAAAGAGAATAGAAAAAAAAAAAAAATTTAAAATCGTAAATGTAAAAAGTAAATAAATGCAACAAATATGGTGGGAGTGCAAATAAATGTTATGCAATAATGTTTTAATTTGCTCTTCTACCATAGTTTTTAACAGTCCGTGGGCTCAGCGGATTATTTCTATGTATGATCAAGCTAAACGTTTATTGTGTGTTATTCGATAAATTTTTCTAAAAAAACTTGTTTTCTTTTTTCTTTCGATGTACGTACAATATGCGATTGCACTGTTTTTAAAATTTTCGAAAATAAAAAAATATTATATTAATTAAAATTAATTCGTTCTTTTTATTACATACAAAATCTTTAGCTTGTTTCTTATCATCCCGAAACTCGTTGGGTATATAGACTATTAATTGAATCATTTAAAAGCCAAAAAAAATTAATGAAAATACAAATTAAATACTCCGTATAGTTCATTTTTGTTCCGTTATCAATTACTGGCGTACCTTTCATCAAAATATTTTCATAATGAAAATAGGTTTGTTGTTCTTTTTAAATTATTTATTCGATATTTACGCAATGGAAAAGTAATGTACGTTAAGTACATAACACAATTTTTTTGTACCAATAAAAGTTTGTTTAATATTGAAGCTAGACACATTTTGATTGCAACACCGCTTTGATGATTTTTAATATTTTTGAATTTGAATTTTCATACTTTCGAAATTAGAATTTGAAAAAACGCTAAGTGTGAAAAATATTTGATAACTTTCAATATTTTGTCGTACTGTTAGAGTAAGAAGACAATTGAACAGAAAATACTAATAGATCCATCAAATACAAAATATATTGATCCGAGAGATTAGCAGGTTTTTCGAGACAATAAGTATCAAGCAAAAAATTAATTTAAAAAAATATTGTATAAAATCGTAAAATTTACAATTGCGTTCACAAGCTTTAATTGGGGATTTGCATGATATTCGATTTGGTATATTTCAATAAAAATGTGAAACTAGACTCAATATCATAATAAAACATGAAAATTAATAATGTATTTTTATATATTTGAATAAATTAAAATTTATACAAAAACAAAGTAGTTATAAGCTATAAAGATTAGTTTCCATCTCACTCTTGAAAACCATTTAAAACAATGCTTTACATGGATGTATATGGATATATACAAAATGACGTCATAATGCATATATTTCCATCCTTGTTTAATTAGGAATATTGAATGCATTGCTATTTTTTAAAGATTTTTTAAAGAATAACTTCAAATATAAATGTTTGCAAAATAAAGATGTTTTACTTGAAGTAATAAATACCTATAACAAATTCAGTATCATGTAAATCCCCAATTTGACGAATTTGACGTATTCGATTTTTATTTTGTTTATGAGAAGAACCATTTTGCCCGGCTTAAGCAAAACGGAATGTCCATTGTTCGATAACCTGAAAAAATCAATTTTCAAGTTAGACACTGAGTTTTTTTAGGTATCGCACAAAATTTCAGAATTTCTTATTGAATGATCTTCTCAGAAAAATGAATGAATGTCCGCTAATTTGAAGCTTGTGCAAATCGTTTCATAATTTTCGAAGAGCAAAAAGTTTTTACACTAATCACAATTATATCATATAAAAATAATTAGCTTGTTTGTAATAGATTGTTCTTTTCTCTTGTTTATGATCGATTCCACCTTTAAAGTTTGATGGACTCTTTACGTTTTTTTTACAGCCTTTAAAATATATGATATTGTAATTACCTCAGAGACTGACTATTCATTGTACTTCAATGGCGCAGTCATATATCACCCAGTTTTATATATTATTAATGTTAATGTGTACCACCGTACACAGTTACTTGCTTTTTTTTTTCAACGCATTATTATTATTTTTTACAATATGAATTACAGATGTAAATGTAGTACAATAAAATGTACTCATAGAATCAAGAAAATCTCATCCAATCTAAAACACATTATTTAGCCATAGAGCCTGTCACTTTTGCCTTAAAATACGAAAAAGGTAGGTAGATTCACAGAAAACAAACACGAAATAGATTAAATGTAAATTTATGAAAAATGTTAAGAAATCTTTTTTTAATTTTCTATAGCAGTCAAAATTGTAAGCATTGTAAGAAGTCATTTTTATGAGAAAAAGTTCGAAATTTGAAGTATTTGTAACGATTAGAATTTATAAAGTACTCAGCCCATACAGTTATCAAAGTTTGTTATGAATATATGATATAAAATTTTACTTTTTTTTACTAACTAAATTTGAGCTGAAATTCAAACGATTTTAAACATTTCACAACAAAAAAATAAAATTCTTTCTGTCAAAAGTTTTTTTTTTTTACGAACTAAAACTGCCTTTTTAGATATGCTACCAAAGCTCGTTATGTTTATGAAAATACAAAATAAATATATTAATCGGAATTAATTTTTATTAAATTTTTGTTTGTAATTCATAAAAAAAAAGAATCACTTGTTCGTAGAATCTACCTTTGCCTGAAATAGTTTCTTTGTGTGGTTTGTTTCTATTCTATTGAACATAACAATACATGTAATTTTCATAAGTAAATGGAATTTTACATTATTATTTGAGCATAAACAACAAAAATTTTCTCTAATGCGCTGGTCTAGGAATAATATTGCACTCATTATTTTTGAAAATAATTGTGTTTTCTTTATCGTTAATTTTTTTTTTCGTAGTATAATAAATTTAATTAAAAATACATGTTCTATAATGAAGGGTTTGAATATTTGTAATAGAATTCGTAATAATTATATGTAAGACACCTTTGTAATAATTATACCGTTGTGGGTTTGTCCATTATGACCCTTTGCCTTTATGAACCATACAAAATACAAACAAATTCATGATCAGGAGAATTCCATTAGTTTCATCACTAAAGTCATCACATCAGCAGAGGTCTATCATTAAAATCATATTTCCCACCCATTAAATGTTCATTTAATTGCTCCCAACTATGTAATTCAATTTGGAGTGATTGTACAGATGCGCAAAGCGGTAAAATCGTTAGAATAAGCGATGGGAATCCCGCTGAAATCCATTCAAACTTTAATAATACTGTTCTGTCTGACAAATTTTGGTTAATTTTAACGGAGAGAATGTATTGGAGAGGACAATATATTGACACCGATGATAAAAGATTGATACCGATGACAACAAGCGTTTTTAATGAAGTTAATTAATGATATTTATAGTCAAAATTAACACGGAAATATGGCCAATTATTGTAGTAAATTCACGATTAAACTTTCTTTTGTCTTATTATATTTACTGTAATTTTATTTTGGCTTTATTTTCGAACTAAAAAATCTGCTACGTGTCAAGGCGTTCTCTCTAATCTTTTACTCTTATATACTTAATATGTACAGTTTTATGGGTGTGTGAAGTAGTTCAAAGAAATGTTTCCAATACAAGTTATAGAACGTTTTGTAACAACGTTTTATGATCATGCTAATGAGAAAAAAGTAAAATAACTATATTAAAGTGAGCATCCGGTAGTTAACCAAAAGCTTCGCATGGAACAACAGAGAGATAATATGAAGAAATAATAATTTAAGCATTCGATACGATAGCCCTCACATAAACACACACAGAGGTCAGTTTATGAAACCCACTATTTGAATTCAAAGGACCTCAAAACGTATATTTCCGTTGAAAACTCGATATCAAAAATTCGACAGGATAGCGATCCTTCCATTTACTAGAAAATAAAAAAATTTGAAAATACTCTGTATCCAATTTTTTTTGTCGTTGTGTTTATTTCTTATAAAATTATATTTATTCGTCGAAAAATTACCAAATAACTTACAGAACTTTATGTTTGAAATTGTGGTAAAAATATACAGCATATTTCTGATAATGCGAACAAATATTGCACCTTATATTTCACAAACATTATTTGAATTTTTGTAGACTTACAGAGATTAGAGACGTTTTGAAGACATTAATACGCTTTTATGAAAGTAAACAGCACTTAATTCGAGTGTGCACTTAGGAAAGTCATATATTTGATTCCGAATTTTGATGAGGTTTCGAAGAATGTTTTTTGAAAGTAATGTAGCTTGGTTAGTTTGTATTTTATTTATTACGTTTATTAATTTTTTCAATTAGCCTTTTTTGTTGGAAAGTTTAAAAAAAAACGCACTAGATGGCACCACCGTGGTGGGAGGGGTGTGCAATACGCAGCAATTATAAATGCACTTAATAAGCAATTAAATTAAAATATTTGATTTTACTATTAAGTTAATGTAATGATAAAATCGGATTTCCTCGAACTGGGGATTTCAAGTTTATGGAAAATGTCTTTTTAAATAAACAATATGAAAAATTTATGAGAATCGAAATTACTTCTCAAAATTCAGGTTTTATCTATGTATTTAGTAACATCCTTTCTGAAATTAGAAAATCTTTCTACCAATAATTGCAAAAGTGATTACAATTTGAAGATCTCTATTTTGGCATGAACCTAATAGTAAAATAAAATATTTTAATTTATTTGATTAATAAGTAAAATTGCTGTTAATTGGTAATATAAAAGCTTGTACCCTCCGGGGTTGGTGCCATTTAATGAATATTTTTAAAGCTTTCCAGGGAAATAGACTCAATTAAATTATGCCATTTTAATTGTTAATTACATCGATTAAATTTAATGAAATTCTTTACAAGTACCGTTTTGAATACTCCGAACTCTCCGGCCCAGAACGTATTATTTTCAATGGACAAAACATACTAGAAATAAATAATTAAACATTATATTTTGAAATAATTTAATTAAGAATCGAAAATACACTTTTGTGAATTGAGATTCCATTCGTCCATTTATCAAAAAAGCAATACACTCAAGAGATAAATATCTCTATTTTATAAAACCCAGTGATTATATTTTATTAAAATTGCTATAGCTCAATTCAATCGATACTGATATTCCCCATATACCTCTTAAAACCCAACACATCTCTGTTTTAAATAAAGTTCAAATTACATGAACTGTGCTATTAATAGTTTTTGTATTTTTACATTTATTAATTTATTTAACGTCTGTGTGTTAAGTAAATAAATTGTTATTATACATAGCTTTAAAAATAAAAATTATGAAATTCTATATCTTACAAGTATTTATTATTATAGTAGTCTACACACAAAAATTACCCATGAGAAAATGAAAAATATCTGAGGAAAAATTATTCTATAGATATTTTCTTTATGTTATATTTACTTATTGTATAAAAAACATTCAACTGTAAATATACAGAGTGGTCTTTTTAATTGGCACGACTGAATATGTCTTAAACTGATAATGTAACGATAACAAAAGAAAATATACGTATTTTATTATTTTTAAGTCTAGATCAAAAGGTAACCTTTATTTGTAAAAACGAAAACTTTGTGGCGCAGGAAACTGCAATTTGAAAATTTTACAAATGGTTTATTATAGTCTATACATTACGATACCTTATTTTAAAGAAATTAACCGATTTCGAAAAAAGGATGTTCTCAATTCGACTGTATTTTGTTTTATTTATTAATAATGTAAAATTCTTTTATCGTGTACAATTTTTTTCCAATATTGATCTGAATGGTCTTAGCGAATTATAATTCCTGAAACTAAACAAGCTTTGAACTTCTTTTACTCATATGAATAATCACTTCAAATAGACTTTTTCAAATTAATTTTTTACCGGTTATAATAAGTTTCATAAAGATAGAAAATATTTGCTATTTATTTTTTAAATAAAAAAAAAAATTCTCTTTGCATTATAATTTTGACATTTTGGCCGAAAGAAGAAACAAATAGAAATAACGAATGAAAAAGTCTATTTGAACTGATTATTCAAATAAAACTCAATACAAGAAATTTTCAAAAAAATTTGCTTATTTTTGAAAATTTTATTCCCTATCATTACAAAACTTGAATAAGAAATGTTGATAAATTTAAGCAATTGAAAAAATTTTTATAAAATAAAGAATTAATTTCAATTAGAGTTAATGTGTAAAAATTGATTATGTTTTGTTCAATTTCCGAGGTTATGTTTTGGCCAATTTCAATAATAGCACCATTGAGATTTTAGCGTAAAATTCTTTTAATTATTTTTTTCGTTTCATAACGTTATCAATTAAACAGCTGTTTAGTAGGGCCTGTTAAAAAGACCAACCTGTTTAATGTACAGAAAAAAGAATATATTTTTTCATATAAAAAATAATTTTTTTTTTTGTGGTTAAAATTTCTAAGGAACATCGTTTATATGACTAATAAACATTGCTAATAGAAAAGAACTTGACACTTTGTATACAATAAGATTTTGAATAATAATTATTTCACTTAAAATCATAATTTAAACAAATTATTCCCTCGTTTGTTTGTCATAAACTAGTCACTCTTTGTTTGCCCACTTCGATGGGAAATTTTTATTCTTTGTGACTCTTCCTAATCCGGTCGTCGAAGAAGTAACCGAAAAATGATTGCTTATTAAATTGAAAAATCTCGGAAAATTAAGGACTTCCTTTTTAATAGAACTAGTATTCGTATGTATATACTCGATATATATAGTATCTGCCAGATTTTTTTAATTTTAGTCTAAAGTTTGTAATTCTAGAAAATATTAATCGTAGAAACAAAATTTTGGTATAGGTGTTCATAGATTCAAATAATTTCCTATTTGTCTTCTTGTCATTGACGTAACTCAAAAACGAAAATAGATAGAAAGTCGAAATGTTCGTGAAATATTAAAGACATAAAAACTGAGTTTAAGTTCTTGAATGAGAAAAATCGAACCATTGGATCCTACAGGTCCATGACCCTACTTTTTAACCATAAAAGATTAAAGAAAGATGTTTGTTTTTCTAAAACAAACAACTTTTAATTGAAATATAGTATAATTAAAAAGTACATGTATAAATACAATTCATATATTCAGAAAATATATATTTATAGATTGGATATTTAGAGCATTTTATGAATGTTAATGCTTAACAATAGTTCAAACAATGATATTAAACCATACATCGAGTATCTACACATTTGACTCTGTTTGTTGTTATATTCACTTGTGTAAAATTTGGAATTGATATCATTTTTTATCTCAAAGTTATTAAAAATTTTCGAAATTGCGATTAACTAAAAATTTATTTCTTATTAAACTTAAATGTTATAATTAGAATAGTGTTCTTTCGTATGTGTAGCGTTTATGAATATTTGAAGTAAAAATTCCAACATTCGAATAAACCATTGACCCATTTTCATCGAAAATAAAATTTACGAAAAAATATTTATCATAGTTTTGTTTAGTTTTTCATATATTAAATTTTTACATAATTTGTTAAACTTTTTTTATTTATTTTTTTAATCCTTGTTGGCCGATCAATGTTTTGTTTATTTGTTTATAAAACTTGTTTATTTGTTTATGACATGGGTCGACGCGGTCGGTTGGTTTATATAAATATCTGGTTCATACAGTTTTAATTATATAAGGGTTCAAAAATTATTTTTAGTGAATATTTCATTTAAATTTTTTTTAATTATACAAAAGTATTTACAACGATTTAAATGTGAAATTTTTACACATGATGATACAAAATTTACTTATTTAATTAAAATAAATACAAACTGACAGGTATATAAACTGAATGATAGCTTTAATGCTTATTTCATGAAAGAAAGTATTGAAAAATTCGCTGGGGGCATAATTAGTCCTGGTAGAAGAAAAAAAGGTCGTACTCAGAGTATCAATTAGATATTTAAAACACAATTATTAATGAAGTAACAAAATTAAATTGAATAAATCAAATTATTAACTATGTAACTTATAATTGATGATACAGTAGAAAACTAGTATATCCGACATATGTATGAGGATATATTAAATTTAGTCTAAGGTTTGTATAGCTAGAATATAATGAGGGCACTTCAAATTTTTGGTTTGGAAATTCATCAGAAAATTTTCGTTTGTTTCTCCGTCATCAAGATAGACTAAAAAATAAAAAGAGATAGTGAGTTTAAATTTAATTGTAGCATTCCAGACTTAAAAATCGGATTATAAGTACTAAATCCTGTCCCATACTTTAAGCCAAAATAAATAGAAAAAGAGTTCAAGTGCGACATATTTAAAAACAAATGAAGAAAACAACTAACAGAGTTAGTATTCAAACTAGTATACTAGACATATAGTTAAGTATCAAAATTTTAACTATTTTCAATCATTAGCATTCATAAAATATCTCGAAATATCCTGTCTTAATAGTTAAAAATACATGAAGCTATTGGATCCGATGGACCTATTGTTCTCATTTACGAACTTGATCTTAATTTTTAGGTCTTGAATACACCTCCAAAATGTCAGTACGCTTTTGATTTTTGATTTATCTTGATAGCACGCGGGCGGGCGAACAAAACTGGAATAATTAGGTGATTTTATGAACACCTCAATCAAACTTTTTGTTTGGGGTTTCAATGTTTTCTAGCGCTACACAGTTTAGACTAAAACCAATGTACTCTGACATGTTCTATATATGTCGAGTATAACAACAAACAAATGTCTACTCTGAGGTAACTTAAATTTTAAGTGACAAATATCGAAAGATTTTCGGTAACTTATAATTATAATTTCATATAATCTGCCGTCTTATATCGCATTAATAAGTTTCAGGTATAATTATGAGAATAAATATAATTTTAGTGTTTTATATCAATGTTGAAAATATTCGAGTTTAATTGATGTTGTACGTTTTTCTCAGTTTTTGAAGTTAAACAGAATAAATAAATTAAACGCTGTTTCATTTTGTCAGCTAATCTGTGTACATAAATAAATATTTTCATGGGTTGTAAATACCTTACATAAATAGTCAACGATTTAAAGTGGTTTATTTATTTATTAATTTTTTTTTCAATCATAAAAATTTCAAGAAGGCGAAAATTGTGTTAAATTAAATTATAGATAAAATACAGGCTAATCTAGAAATAAATGTATAAAAAATAACCGAGGAACTCCTATAACTAAGAACAGTTGAAATAAATTTTAAAACTAGAACATTTTGTCTGTTGAATCTGTTTACACTATCAATATTGTTTTAAAGATTTATCACTTCAGTGTTTGGATGCCTCCTTTCGAGGCGAGACAAGTATTTGCCACTGAAACGCGCAATTTCTTCACGTACTGTGAGCACTTCCTGACTCTTGTAGATATCGTCATTACGCACATACCACGAGATTCTTATTGGTCATAGCGCTTTTGATTGAAATCTTTGGAGAATTTAGCTGTTACTTCCAGTTCCCCCTAAATTAAATGCCATACGTCTAATATTAATGATTTGAACTAAAGCAACTATCTATATAATTCAACGAGAATGCTCATTCTTAAAAGGACTTAAAACATGAATTTAATATCATGTCTCCAAAAATTTTGTTTTGTAGATAGCAAGGAAGTTGGAACATTTAATAGAATAAAAATCAGATCCACTTGCTGAAAAGTCCATTCAATTAATTAAAATTTTTTCCTCATTTTAAATCAAAATAAATATTTCCTGTTTATTTATTTTTTCAATTACAATTAAAAATAAACATGATATTCAAGCTTTTATCAATGTTTGGAGTTGTTTCAGTTATCTTATGAATAATGTATATTCAATTTAGTAATGTTCATATATAAGTCAAAGAAATGTTGTTATAGTGAGTGATATCGTAGCATCGTTTTCATTCTCCATCCGTTCGTAGCTCTGGTGAAGATAAATAGTGGTGTTTTCTTGAGCCAATCAGACAAGTTGCTTTCTGTCCTTTTAAATATCATTTACAATATCATCATAGTGATTCTTGACGTTATCCTAACATTTAATTCAATTACATATATATATAATGTATAATTGAATCTTAAGACTGAATTAAAATGATTCAAAGAGAATTAATTTTATTGAAATAAACCAAGTAAGCCAATGCATAGTGCATCATATTATATAAATAATGTAATTTGAGAAAACCGACTTCAAGGGGGTACCGTGCATCGAATTGTTGTCTTTCGTTGCCAATGTTTCAAAATACTACTTTATCAATCAAATGTCTTTGCATGGTATTGAAAAAACTGCCAGGGACGTGGCTACACCTACCGGCGGAAGCAGTTACTAATTAATTACTTGTTTTAATTTTAAATAATAAATGTTATCAAATTATACAAACGCCCATAGAAGATCCACTTTTTATGCATTCCTAACCTCCATTCCTTTCCAACATTGAGAAGCTATAGCCATCTGTTGTTCATTGCCGATAATCTCATTATATACCGACCATGGCCTTAAATTTCAATTATAGCCAAATAGTGTTCAGGGTAAGTAATAAATTTTTTTTAATACATAAAAAGTATCTATGAATGTTAGTAATTTTGAAATTATAAATAAAAATTTGTTGAAGTTGTTCAGCTTAGAATAATTCATATTATATCCGCCATATAATAGCATATTTAAGTGGAAAACTTCCCAATTATGAATTTTACATTTCAAAAAATGTATTTACAATTTGAAGGGCGATTGAAACATAATACTGAAGCTTAATCCTTATCCAAAAACTCCTTAACTTAAAATAATATTTATCCTAATGTTTTGAAAATTGGTAAACTCAATAGAGACATGAAAATTCTTGTCGAAGAGTTTTCTCGAAAGAACATGTCTAAATATAGAATCAAATTTAGCTAAGTAATTTTTTTTTTCGAGAAAAACTCTTCGATAAGCCCTCGTTTTTCATGTCAATATTATGCATACCAAATTTCATAACATTTGGATAAATAATTTTTTGTAATTTAATTTCAAACACAAATAAATTTCGTAAATATACTTATAGATTTAGTTGGCAATCATAAGGTAGCGTAGATTTGAAAACACGGACTCAACTTCGTATGTGAATTTTTAAATAAATAATAAAACAAGAAAAAAACAATAATAATACTATAAGTACCTATAGCAAAAAACAAAACAGACAATGGAAAAATTTAAATATGTAAATTAGATAGGATTATTGATATTTATGGAAAAATATATATTTTTAAATTTATATAGAGATGAGAAAACAAAAACAATTAAGTTTATTATTTTATAGTGTTGTCGCAAAAAACGAGACCTTAAATATTGTCCAGAAACTTCTATAAATACTTTTATCATAAACATATGATTATTATCATTATCTAATTTTTTTTATTTATTTTAATAAACTTAGAACATTGCTAAATAGGGCAGACAAATTTTAAAAAAAATTGTCAAAAATCGAGAAATAAAAATGTTTGTCTCCGATTGCGATAAAACTCATGTTTTAAAGTAATTTGTGCCTAAGAAGCTCAAAAATAATTTCCATATTATTATTATTATTCTATGGTAATTTGGACCCATTAAACGGTAAGACTAGTAACTTTAAAATACCATACCAAATCTGGTTTATCCTCGTAGTCATTTCAGACTTTATCTAACTACCTAGTTATTAAATGGAGTGCTTATTAGTAGCTTTTCGGTTGAAATAACCTTATAAAATCTAAAAAATAAATAAATTTTCAAGGGTATTGAAAATATTAATACGGGTATACTTTATTAAGCATTTCGGAGGCATTCTCTTGTTCTATATATCAGACTTTGAACCACCTTTTCATCTACTTTTTAAAATTTCTTCCAAGTGCTTGCCTTTGTTATAACAGAATGCCTCTGTGCATACTTTTAAGTCTCAAGACTCAGTAGTTTTTGCCGAATGTATTGAAACATCAGTCAGTCTTTTATATAAATATAACGATATGAAAAATATTTTCATGTATATTACAGCTATTCGAAGTGTTTTAATCCAGTCCATCGATCCCTCCTTATCCTTTGTGTGACACGACTTATATTCTCAAATATAAAATTCTAATGTATACGAAAAATATTACAATTTTACTTACACGTTTTATGGTAATTAATCCCAAGTGTCTAGACGACACCTTTTTATAAAATTCACATTCAAATATTTATTTAAAATTCAATCTGTGCTGTTCTTTTTAAAGTGACATTTAATTCCATAGGTTTCATAATATTATTAGAGTAAGTCCGGGGGAGATGGTCGTAGGAACACTATAAAACTTAAACTAGTGGTATATTTATGCTAAATCAATCTTAAATCATTTAACTATAAAATAACACAAAGTAATCAACAAAATCAAAGATGAAAATAATTATTTAAAAAAAATGTTGGTACTCTGAGGTGCCCGGGTGAGATGGCCATGTTAGTTTTATCACCCTTATTTTCTTAAGCTTTTTAGTTCTTAACTTAAATTCTTTGGTTTTTTTGCTGTTCTTTGGCTAAGTGCGTTTGAGAAGTCAAAATAATACATAAATAATCTTTGACATTATAAGGTATAAGATATATAATAGACGAAGTCTCGGATTAAAATGAAACGGTTACTCTGAGTGTTGACATACAATTGGATTAGGTGTTATTTCTATCGGGTTGCTTAAAAAATCATACCCTGTTGTGTCTATAATTACCGGACCAAATGTAGATATCGCTTCTTAATCAATCGGGAAATGGCCATATCAATATAGAAATGAAGAAATTGATGAAAAATTTGAAGTTGGAATGCAACACTTCTACAACACCAAATCATGGTAATACATAAAAGTTCGAATATCAATTCAATTTTTACCATCGCGAAACGAAATGTGTACATGTAAAAAAAACCTTTTTCCTTTGGAAAACCTATTAACCGATGATTAATTACTTTTTAATTTAATTACAATATCACTTTGCACGTTTTAATAGTAGCTTACGTTATTAGAAGTGAATTCAGTATAAAATATTACAATATTGGTTCCGAAAATAAGTGGATTTTCCATCATTCCCCGAATTACCCTAATATTATAAATTCAACGACAACATCTTGCGATGAAAAGTCATCAACCACATGACCAAACTCCTAGACCAGTCCTAGTCAGTCGTCAATTGTATACGTGTAGTAAGATGTATAGTTGTGTGGCTTTATTAAGTTCGTGACATCTTATCGACTTCAGTAATTCTCTTCCATGCATATTTTCAAACTTAATGTGTTGTATTATTCAATTAGTTCGTCGCTTGCACTTCTCTGCTAATTTAATTTTCTTATAATATTCTCTTGTTTGCATTATATATAATATATTTTCTATTATATAATGCAAACACAATTAACTGTATATCGTCGTTAAGGCCAAGTTTTATAATAATAGTTATAATAGAAACGTTAAACTTTTAAATTCAATCCTACTCATTCACCTATTTTACTAGAAATATTTCAAAACAGTTTTAATAAATAATAATAATAATAATAAAACAAAAATAATATACCTTAGCTATTTTTAAAAATTTAAAAAAAATTTATATTAAGGTAGTTTGGTATCCAAATGACTTAAAGTTAACCCAATATTTTTTTGTGTTTATTCGAAAGATTATAATTAAATGCATCTATAGAAAAAAAATCAGATTTCTTTACCACACCATTATATAATTGATTAAAGTTTATCAAAAATACACGAGCTCTTATGAGTGCCCTTGTTCAATAATACAGGAAATGGATGGTTTGTAGAAAATTGGCAAAGTTGACCCTGCAAAAAGACTTTTAAAATGATAGAACTATATCCCAAATATACACTGAAAAAATTTCAGAATAATTTACCACGTACTTTCGATGTAATTAATTTTTCAATAATGACATGTGGCTTCTATCTCTGTCGTTTAGCGGAGACATTCTCTTCTCCATATTAACTAGGGGAAAAATGGCGGCTCCATTAAACGCGCCAATTTAAAATAGTAACTAGCGTTTTTAATGGTATATAACAACAAAAGGATATTGAACATTAATAAATATAAAAAATATTTTTTATAATGATAAAGGATAAGTGATAAAGATATAAAAAGATAAGTGATAAAGATTAAATCCTTGTGTTGGGAATGTAATAAGTGTAATGCTTATAAGTCTTTAAGGCTGTATATAAGCATTACGAGCTATAAAATCGATAGTTGATTTCATATTTTCTCCTGATGGATCACTATTATCTGTACAATTTTGTAACCGAAATGAACTTCGATGGCGATTCAGAACAAACGTCTATTTTTATACAAACGATGAAATTGAATATAACATATTATTTGCTACATATAATGAATAACAAAACAATTTAACTCGAATCAATAGCAGTGTTAAAAAAAGGATAATAAAAATGAATCTTATTTGCAAATACATTTTCTAGTAATAGCCACCAGCCCGCCATTCAGCAGTAGTAGAAGTAGGTATTGTAAATATTTATAAAACGTTTTAAATCACCACCGAATGGATTATAAATGTTACTGTGGGCTTTTATTATAATACTACAGCTTGCGTATCTTTATTGGATTTTATAATTAAACTCATAACTTACTCTGGTAAAAAAAAAAAAACTCCAACACAATATAGAAAAAAAAGCAGTCCATTAAATATCTAGAACGTCTAGGTAAAGAAAATTGTTATTTTTATTACCATTTATATGTCTACATTACAGAAAAGAATCAGATGTTTAAATTATGGTAAGAATATTTCGTCGTTCTATGTTAAACATTTATTTTCTTATCTAAATAGGAAATTGCCAACACGGCCCTATAGATTTACATCCATTGCGGTTTGTTTTGTATTCAACTAGTTTCTGAGTTATGTCTTAACTAAAGCCGTTTTGAATTGAAGCTTTTTTCTTGCCTGAAGTCATTTCAAGTCATTTGTCAATTAGAATTACGGCTATATGAAGTAAAATAGCTAATCGTAATTAGTTAATTCCAGAAGAGTAAGAATTGGGAGAATATTTAGAATGCGGAATTGCATACTTATGACGATTCGAACAACTGTGTATTTATAATAAAAATAAAATTGATCAAAGCATTGGGGGCGGATTTGAAATTTTATTTTTATCATCATATGTACAATAAATACAAGAGATCGAAGCGATCAAACAGCAAACAGACTTCTATTCAATATTATGTGTGGTTGTTAGTAAATTGTCCATGTTATTGAGTATGGGCGTTAACAGTTATCGAAAATAATGTATGAATGTACGTAGTCGATTTTTGTGGTTAAACAAGTGGATAAAAAAAGCATACGTATATATGTTACCGATAATATATATAACAATAGATGCCTGATAATGAGTTAAAATGTGAAATTAAGACCTAACAACAAAACAAAATTCGATAATAAAATAAAAATTAATTACAAAATGAAGAAGTTATAAGCTTTTGGAGAATATAAGAATATACATCTCTCTTGAAAACGGTGATTAAACATGTAATGTCTAGAGGAATACTGAATACTGACGTCATAACATTGTATTTCCCTCTTTGTTTAATATAGAAAACAAAACAAAAACTTCCCCTGTTCGTGCATTATAGACGTTTCAAATTAGGGTATAATGAAGCCATTATAAAAACCTAATCATAATGTCAATTGTTTGATTCTTACAGTCGCTCCCTAAGTATTTATACCCTGTCAAACGTCAACGATATAAGATGAAATAATATGGATAATTAAAATTTGTTTTACTATATGCAAATTGTTACCGAATACTTATCCAATTTGCATTATTCAAAATTATCGAAAGATTTCCTCGAAAATACAGAAAAAAAATAATTAAAAATTAAAATTTAGTATAATAAATGCCCAAAAATATTTAACTTTTAAAAAATACACGCCATTAATAGTGTGTTTGCACACCAAAGAAATTTGCACAAATCAATTTGGGCAAAGGAATTGTACTTGTGCTACCCATTACGAAAATTGTGCAGTTTATATTTATGCACTCTTGTAAACATCAGGTTTTATTTCACAAAATTTGGTTGTGCAAATAAGTTTGAAAATTTGAAAGGATGATAAGCCTTGACTGAAAAGAAAGGCAGAAATATAATCTAAACTAACAGTTTTACCCTTGCAGGAGCAACTACAGACAGTAAAAGAATTTTCCATCTAAATAAAACGTTGAAGTTTAGAAGAAAAAAAAAACTATCATCAAATATACAGAATTTGGATACAAATTTTGATTCTTTTTATAGACCAAAAATTATGGACACGAATACTCTCTGATTTTGTGTTCAGAATAAAACAATTTAATTCTTGTAATATTATTAAAATTTTTAATTTAATTCTTGTAATATTATTAAAACTGTTATAATAATAATAATCTTTTTAATATGATTTTAAAGTTTCTGTTTTAATTAATGATTTTTACTCTCGAGTCAAGATCTCGATACAGTACTCGAGACGATACTCAAATATAATGATATATTCAAATAGTCTGCTGCATTATACTGATTATCGATAACACAGACATACATAGATACATAAACACATACATATCTATATATTATTTAATTTATTACATGTTAACAACAACCAACAAAATGTTTATATACATTTTTTCATATTGAATATTCAAATGTTTTGTGTGTTTATTTAAAAGATTATAAATACAAAGTTAAACATATTTTTTTTTTTTTGATTTATGTGTGATGTAAATAAAACATCTAACACAGAATTGCATAAAGGATTTAAATGTATATAATTTAACTACTATTGGCCCATTTTTGTTACGTTATTGCTGCTTATAAACATTATAAAATTTAACTATTTTCAATAGGGTAGTTTCGGTAGTGAAAAGCATGGAATTTGGTTAATCTTAAAATTTATGTAGAAATATTATTCTTAAATATTCTAAATTTGTGTCATAAAATATCCTATTATCATGTGACCATATTAGCTGCCATGATGTGACGTCATTTCGGTAAAATTATTAGTTGACTTTGTCAGTTCAATCTAACAATAGTAATTAAAATTTGAAAGTGCTTGGTTATGTTTTTTTTATCAATGTGTTGTTATACATTATATACCGATCTTACGTCACTAAAATGGAAGACAGCGTTTTTACTATTATAAAAATGTTTAAATTTTTATGTGCAAAAATATTCATTTTTTGTTGTTTTCAAAAACTACATTGATAATTAAATATAGTTATTTTGTTGAAAATTGAAAGAATAAACAGAATAAGCATTCAAATAATTGTTTTTCAAATCAAAACCCCAGTCCCACATACATTTACTGATTATTTTTTCAAAAAATTGGTGGATAAATTAATAATTTTATTCAAAATTAAAAATTTTTGTGTGTCTTTTAGTCATTTTTTTAGTCTTTAGGTCCATACAATGAAATATGAGGCTGAAGTTACTCAAACAATGACAGATAGTGAGTGCGACTTATTATTTTAATTTTTCTATAACATTTCTTTTAAATAACTAAAATGGTAATAAATGTGACGAAATTTTGTGCACATTGGAAAATCGGCTTACACATTTTTTTTAACTTTAAATAAGTTTTATCATTTAAAAGAAAATAAAATAGTTTTGCACAACTAGCCTGTTCCAATACATAAATATGTTAAGTTTGAATAACCAAATAATATTAAAATCAGAGGACACTCTGTACACGACAATGATTGTATATTCTACAAAAAAAAAAAAATTAATGTAAGAAAAATATTTATATTTTCTCTTTCAGTGAAAATTTATTTTTTTTTGTCATATACAACCTGCCTACTGCATGCATACCTGAACATAAAGGAAAACTGAAAAGAAAAGTTAAAAAAAAAACAATTTTTGTAGTCGCATTATTTAAATATTTCACGGTAGGGTGAATATACCATCCACTCTCAATGAAACGGAAACGGAAGCGAACAAAAAAAAAATTGAGTGAATTCTTATATTCCCATAATATACAATTTTGTATATTTTCTATTGTCAATGTTGTACATGATCGACAAAAAAAAAAAAAAGAAAGAATACAATTTTTTTTTTCCAATAATAATAAATAATATGATTGAAAATTGAATAATATAATTTTGAATCGAACAATTTTAATATTAGGTGCAAAATTCATTTTACAAAAGTAATTGTTAAAAATCAGCCATTATTATGTAATATTACAATTGATATCAAATGGTTAAGTTGATTCATTTATATATGTTGATTAAAAACCCGTGTAATAAGCTGTAATGAAAATAATTCTTAGTTCCTACATCAATAGCTTATATCAAATGGTTAAGTTGATTCATTCATATATGTTGATTAAAAACCAAATAAGTCGTGATGAAACTAATTCTTAGTTCCTACATCAATAACTTTTTGGTACAAAGTTTTCGGGATGGTGGTAAGTCTCAAGATAAAAATTTTTATGTTAAAATTCTGAGTGAGTTTTATCTTCGAGCACTTAAAGGCACGTTTTTTTTTTTTGAAACTAAAATGAGAAAAACCTTGTTCACAAATATTTATAAATAGATTTACATCCCCTATTTACATTTGACATTTTGAAAAATACTATAATTGCCTCAAAATTCTCAAAACTTAAAGATGCCATACAAATTTTGATTTTATTTTTTTTTTAATGACAAAAATACTTTCTCGCAGAATTTAATTATAAAATATAATGTATATTAATTTAGAATCAAACTGTTTTTATTAGTGTTAGAATAACTTTAAAGATTGTGCCGATATTATTATTATGCAGCCCTTCAGTAAAGGCTAAATAAACGCAGGCTGACTGAAAGCATCCGTTACAGTAAAATTATGACAGACTATTCGACCTGCGTACCGAATTTCAGGGTTTAGAAAATTTAAGGATGTCTGGATTTTTTCAACTTTACTTTACGTTGTGCTACAAGATATACTCATATTGCTCTAAACTTACTTTTCTACTTTTAAAAAGTAGTAACAACGTACGTTTTTTTAATAACGAGTCTGACTGAAAGCAGGCTATTTCATTATCAGGACTATTTATGAAAAATCATAAATTCTTACTAAATTGGAAATTGGTTGGACATGTATTGACCTCACAACTTGTACAAACTAACCACTAAAAAAACATCACTTATCAATTCTTACAACTAATAAAAGCGAAGCGCAAGTCTGATTTATCGATTTCAATTCTCGTTAATACTAAACATTAAATCATATACTTTTAAATAGTCATCTCTCGTACTAATCCCTAAACTAAATTAATTTACTCAGGTTAATACAACCAATATAAATTGACATATCAGTTGCAATAAATAACAACAAATGTTATTTTCCAATTCAATTCACAGTACCCATAATTATTTACATAATAGCGTAGATAATTAAACTCAATTAACTAGATAATTTCAATTTTTATTGATTTATCCACGTAAAATTAATTTTGTTTTCAAAATTATTTTATTTCCTTTTTTTTTAAATAACATTCTTCAGGAAGTGGGATATTTCACTTGATAATTTCCTGCCTATTCAATGCGTTTCTCGAAAGTCCTACATCGTGAATTTTCGTTTATAATTTCAAATGATAATTTGTAACGGATTTATTAGAACTATTGGGATGCAAAATTATTCTTCTAATCAAGCTTCTAACATATTAAATGTTTTGTACTAAAAAATGCATTATGCTTTTTTCTAACGCCTTGAAACATTTAGAGCATTAGAAAAGCTCACCTTCAGTACACTGAAGCTTCATTAAAAATAGTTATTGTATCCTTAAACTTAACATATAAAATAAATGGTATTTAAATAATTAACAATATAAGTAATTTTTTTTCTTTTTTATTTTTTTTTAATTTATGAAAAGTAAATTAAACAGAAATCATTTTCAATTTAAAAAAATATAATTTAAAAGAGAAAATTAAATACCTCAAAAATCAAATAAAATCAGAACTACTTAGATAAAATTAATTTTATTAAAAAAAAAAAATACATTTAATATTCTTTATCCACTTGAAGAAAATTGAATTTAAAACAGGTTTATTTTGTACATTAAATTGTTTTAATAAATTTTAATTTTAGGAGTTTTTTTCCTAGTCTTTTTCTCGGTTATCACATTTTTATTTTTATAAGATTATTATGTTTAAAGAATAACCATTTTTTGTATCAAACACTGATGTTTGAAAACGATTATAATAGAAAAGAAATCTTGTATGTGATTTTGAAAAGCCGTAAAAAGACCATCAATAAAGAAAAGAATTATTATAATAATATTTATTTAAAATGCGAATATTTTTTAAAATTATTCAACAATTGTCAACTTTTTTTATTTATTTGATAACACAATTATTAGTTGCATAATTGTTTATTCTCGATTTATTATTAACTTATTAGAGAAAAGTAAGACTTCCGATTCAATTAAGAATGTATATTTCCCAGCCCAGAATGGGTACGAAATAAATTGAATGCATACAAGGGCAATTAAACACGTTTAAATGGTAAGAAAGATTGTATTGGATATTTTTATTGCTTAGAAGATAATTTTTATTAAATTAATTTAAATCGATGTGTTATTTATTTTGTTATCATTTTTATAAAATAATAATGAGAATTTTTAACTTTGTCTAAATTTCACTTTATAATTTTTTAATAATTACGAGTGCATTTTCGATTTATAAAGTCATTATCAAGTATTAAATAATTATTATTTTATTTTGGAAATATTTAGGAAAAGTAGGTAAGATTATTACGAATGAAGAAACTATGGATGGATTTGATAAATATTTTTTCGATATTTATCATATTTAATACAGGTGAGTTATTATCTATTTGTTAAACTCCGAAAATTTCACAATTTTAAATAATAAAATACACCTTAATAATTCACATTATTCAACTCCACCCACAGTTTCTTCATTCACAATAATCCGACCTTCTTTCCCTATATATTTTCAAAACAAAAGAATAATTATTCATTACTTGATAATAACTTAATAAGTCGAAAGTGCAATCATAATTTAAAATTTTTTTAATGAAAATTGACAAAGTTACAAGTTTCCATTATTATTTTCTAATTTTTATGAATTTCTATTTTTCTATTTTATTTATTTTCAAGATATATGCCAGTTGCTTGGGATTGAATCATGAAATGTTGAATAAATTTTACCTGTATACAAAATTTAAATTAAATATTTTTCTTCTTAAAATAAACAAAACGAAATAAAATATATATGTAAAAATTATTATTTGTTTGTAGTTTTGAACAGTGCTCCATTTGATATAAGATTTATATTTGAAACAGAGAGAAGTATTCATATGTTTACGGTTTATTCTTGATTTCATTTTATAATTTAAACCATGCATATACACAACAAATATACAATTGTAAATAAAGAAAGAAAATTTTACGAAAATTGAAAACATTTATTATTAAAATACTTTTCCTTTCTCTTTCAAGTGCTGTTTTGTCACGAATTTTATTATACAATTTCTTGTCTTGGATTTTATACAATTTTGTAAGAATTTACATCACAATTGTGGTGTATCGTATACAAAAGCATTTTATTCAAGAATCTATGTACAATTAATAAGAGCTTGTTAGAGTGAAGAATCTTTAAATGATAGTAAAATATTTCAGAAAATATATTTATTTAAAAAAATATTAGATTTTCATTAAGAAGGTAAATCTTCTTCGTTTTTTTAGTAGTGAAATTTTAGCTAAAATTATGGCGAATCAGGATATTTTACAAAAAAATGTCTCAAACAAAACTTTGTTTAAAAAAAAACCTTTTTTGTCCGTGAATTTTATTTTTATCTTTGTTAGTTCAAAACTTGGGTCATGGATACATTTGACCCAATGAACCTTTTTTTTTCTTACAAAATTTCAGTTCGCAATCTCTTCTTTTTTTTTTAGCAGATGGAAATGGACTTATTAGCTGATTCTATGAGCATCTAAAAAAATTTTTTTGTGGCCATTCAATGTGTTTGATAACGTTACTAACTTAAGACTAACTGTAATATACTCTGACATATATTGTATGTGTCGAGTATAATATCATACTCCAACGCTTCTCCTATTTTACAAATACCAAAAAATGGCAATATGGAAGATGCACAAGTTAGTTTTTAAAAATCCATCGCATTGTTATAGGCAAGATTGCCATTTTTTTATAATTGAAGCATTTCTACTTCACGAGCATGAATTTGAAGTTATTTTTAAAAACTTGAAAAAAATTTCCAAAATATGGACGTTCAAAATTCTTAAAACAAAGGATATTTCTATGATGTCATACATGTTCATCTCCATAGTGAATATACATAAGGGTCATTCTATGGTAAAAGCTCCTATCGATGACCATTGCACTTATATACATTTTCCTTAAAATTTTAGGATTATTAATGTAAATAAACATAAATGAGTTGGTTTTGAATAAAAATTTTATATAAATTACATTAATATTCTCAAATTTTCGTTTGCGATTTTTCTATGGAAAATGCCCGCTTTTCGTAGAACCACCCATAAAACTTGAGCCTAGTTTCACATTTTGATGGGTAAAATAGCAAATTTCTTTAAATTTCATTTTCCCTATTTCATGTTTCGGGAGGTTAATGATCTATTTAAACAGCGTGTTGATTATACATTTAATGTTTTATGTATTTTAATATTAAGTTTTAAGGATTTCTTGAAATTGTGCTTTCGTGCCGATCGAACAGAAAGCTTATAAATATCATAGAAATTCATAAAGCTATTTAGAACAAGTCAATGATCCATAAGACCAATACATCATTTTCAACATTGTTTTTTGTTACCATATCGGTAAATGCAGGTAAATAAATTATGACTTCTGTTTAATAATACGATACCTTATTCTATTCAGAATATAAATTATGTCGTGATGTCTGCAATTAATCTCTTATGTTTGTGCATGCAAACAATTTTTCGATTTTAGACAGAATTTTTTGTTTGATTTTCAATTATAATAAATCTAACGGATTTACTTATGTCTGTCTGCCATGTAGAAGATCGAATTTCATGTTGGAATTCAATACCGTATTGCGTTTTTCGGTTGAACATAAAACAAATATTTTAAAGTAATTTTAGCTAAAGAATTAGTAAAACTAAAATATTATTTTTACTGTTTTGTAAAACGAAAATAGACCAGTCAAAATTTTGTTGAAAACAATTTATTCAATAAGAGAGGTGATATTTGTTATTGGCCTGTCGAAATTTTTTGTAAATCACATAAAATATTACGACATTAATAATTTCGAAATGATATATCAAAAAGGGACAAATAAATAGAATGTAAGGATTTATTTCTTCAGTATGAAAGAAGAAAAAATTGCATGGTATTTTGTTTTATTTAAAGTTGTTGAAATGTTTTGAAATTTATCTGGCTGTAGTAGTAACGGATACGTGACTGCCATCACAAGGCCAACATAAAAATAATTTATTTTCTAAAATCGGAAATCCAGACCGAAATTTCGGAAACATAGTCAGGTGAAATAGTAAACTGGCGAATTGAGGCCAACTTTGACTGAGGATATAATAACAAAAGTTGAGTTATTTACATATTCGATTCCAGTAGGATTATGACTGGTCTAAAAATCATGTATAAGTTCCATGAGTAGCAAACAATTGTGATTAAAAATGGTTCAATAAATTGGATACTCGTTTTAGTAATTACGTTTGTACATTGACGGTAGAATGCATTGTAATATATTTCTATACAGCCGCAAAATATCATTTTCGAAGGTACACAAATTTTTCAATCCACTACAATTTGAGCAATGCATTTATAAAATGGCAGAGATCATTAAAATATGTACGTAACTCATATGGTTTCAGCGGATCTTTATTTTCTAGAATAATGGATATTTTATTAACAATAAAACCATTAATAGTCAAAGTAGGGTTAGTGATAATTTTTATTGAAATCCATACTTTTTTTGATCCTTGGTATTGCTTTTTGTACGAAAATTCCACAATTTTATGAACAATTCTTTGCTTCGTACTTTAATTATATTTTTTCTTTCAATATTTTTGAGTGGTTCAAAATAAAGCAGGATATTTAATCGCACAATCAATTTGAATTGGTAACCCTAAATATTTCTTCAATGAAGTAGATTACATGTCATTACTAGACATTGTATAATGAGTATTAAAAAATGGCTCATCGATATTTTTGGAATATAATTTTAAACGCGAAGTTGTGATTATTAAGTATCACAATACCTCCAGTTCTTATGAAGATAAAGGGTCCAGGTAGACTCAGTGAATCTCAGATCCTGAGCTATTAAACACTCAAATTGAATGAGATGGAGGAGAGCAAAGTGAGGACATTCAGCTTCACTTACGACTTTTTATGAGATTTTCTCCACTTAAAGTTAGATCTCCTGTTCTAATTAACCTATTTGCTCTAATAATCTGTGATTTATCGTTTGAGCTCAAATTGAATGAGTTAGGGATAGTTGAGAGCACAAAATACGCTCATCACTTTTTTTGTATGATTTTAATGATTAATAGTATCAGGCCTGTTTGGAAAATACCACAGTTATTTAGAATTTAAGATTCAAAATAATTTAATTTACCAAGTTATTGACTACAGTTATAATGGTTATATATACCAGCTAGTAAGATTTTAAATCAGATAATAAAAATAAAGTTTTTAGACACATAATAAACTTTTTTTTCGCTCTTATGTTTGTGTATCAGAACACAACATCAGTAAAAAATTAATGATTGAAAAACTTTATTTGTGTATTCTATATCTACGTTTTGAGTTGATGGGTAAACTTTTTTTTTGTATGTGGGCATAAGTTACCTTTCAATAAATAAATAAATAAAATAATGATAAGAAAAGTTTAATGAAAATTCGTAGTACTAACAATATCTACAGGAAGTCTCAGGGAAAACTTGTTATCCTGTGAAATTTAATGGGTCAAAAAAGATAGGGAGGTCAGAAAAAAGAAAGAATAAAGACAAACAAATGATGACTCATCGGAGAATTTGATCTGGGAAGTCAGCAGGTTTTTTTCGCATGTGATGTGCTAGGGACTTTTGGAAAGTTCAGAATTATAGCAGGGCAGCGTTAATAATAAATTATTTATCGGTTTTTCAACGCTTATCACGTTAATAAAACGTACTAAAAAGTATAAAATAATTTACATCATATATTTTAGGACCCATACTAATTATTTTTGAAAATTGTTCGGAAAATTTTTGATTACAAATTTGAAATTGTTATTTCTAAAGTTTTAAGCGAAAAATGGACGCATGAAAACCACAATTGACGCATTAAAAATCTACCTTACATTTTTATTGAATGGTAAATGATATTAATTGATTCTTATTGAGCTATTCGTTAAAGTCTATACTATTTTTTGATATTTCTTTTAATGGTGCAAATTCCTTTTGACACGTTTTATATCAATTAATACCATAAAAGCTTGTATTTAAAACTTGTTAATTTGTATATATTTGAAACATTCTGTAGAGCATATCAAACATCAGCATATTTTATAATGAAATTATTTATCTTATTTCATGAACAATATTTGTGTATTTTCTCGTATTTATTCCTTAATATACATTTTTTGTGCCTTATCTATTAATAACTCATCTTTTATTGATAAGTCAATGAATCAGCATTTTTCCATCATATAGGTAATGATAAACAAGAGAGGAAAAGAAATTTTTACGATAATTTTTCTCTCCCAATATAAATAAGAAATAAAATCAACTGGTACCATTATTATTATTTATTTCAAGTTTGATATATTAATTTAATAAATCAACATTTTGATGTCAACATCGATTATCGTTTGTTTACAGATGAATATTATTTGTAACTTTTTGATGGTACAAAGAAAATGTATATTATATATAAATTTATCTTTCTGAGAAGAAAAGACTGTTGAAAAATGAATGGGACGTCAATTTTAGTACAGTTACGAAATATTTTCATGATAATTTTTTCCAGATGTTCCATGTACGAGATACCGCTGATTAACATATGTTTACTATTTTACATATTTCGATACAGCAGACTGTGAATCGAAAATAGGGTGGATTGGAAAGGTTTGGCACCCATTAAGAAGCTAGCAGAGATAAAAAAAACATGTACTTCCCATACTATTTTCGCACCTTATCATATTTTAGAATTTTCAGGGTATCAGGCCAACGAAAACATATGATTGTACTGTTATCGATTACACGCCTATACAATTTAAGATCATTCAGACACCAGAAAGTGTCTGAAAATTAATTTGCAAGGAATTCAATTATTGAAAACTGCAGTTTTTGCAACATAATTATTTGTAAAATTAAATTTGTGATTAAATATTGTTCAAAATCTGCTGCTTAATTATGCAGACACAATTTACGTATCACTTGCCCTGTTATTGATTTCTGTACTTCCTGAACGCATTCCCCGTTTTGATTCATCAAATACGTAAGCACTTTATAAACTGGCAATTTCAATAAAATTTAAATATTGACACCTTGGCAAATCCAAAAATTGTCTATTCATCAAAATTGACATCAGAAAAGAAAATTGTGTTCGATTTTTTTATGTTTATACTCGACTTATAAAATATGTCAGAATATATTAATTTTAGTGTGAAGTTTTTAAGGCTAGAAAATATTGATCGCGTATACAAAATTTTGGTATGGTGATTCATAGAATCACCTTATTAGCTCATTTCCGTCTGTCCGTTTGCTTGCCATCAAGATAAATCAAAACCGAAAAGGGTTAGCGAGTTGAAATATTCTTGACGTAATTTAGACAAAGGATCTGAGTTAAAATTCGTGAATGAGCAAATCACTCCAATGAATCCATGGCCTAGCTTTTAAAGCATACAAGATGAAGAAAATTTAAAAATTTGTACTTTTCTTTTAAACAAACAACTATTGTTTGAAACATTTTTTTCGTAAAATATTTAGATTCGACACAATTTTAGCTCAAATATATTTATAGCTGTATACATTGGATATTTAGAGTATTTTATGAATGCCAAGTATTAAAAATGGTTAAAACATTGATACTCAACTGTATATCAAGTGTCTAAACAATTAACTCTGTTAGTTTTTATCTTCATTTGTTGGAAAATGGTTTTTTATGTACATAGTAAGGCTTTGAACATAGAACAAACAATTGGAATTGTATCTTTAAAGTATTAGAAATAGATATATTATCTATTTGTAGATAATATTTATTTATTTTTTTTATTGATGTTTTATTCCCAAAGGCTATTTACTGGCTCTAAATGTGATATTTTTAGAAACAAAAACTGGGCTAAATAAACTACAAAAAATTTAGTCTTGTAAAATTTATTTCTTTCTACTTACATATATTTGTCCTAAACAACTGAGCATTGCTTTTTTATTGCCATGAAATTGTATCTGTATTATTCATTCTGGCAAATGGCCAATAAAGATTCATTGCATACAGAGTATCATTTTTGAGGCATTAGCCGAAACGTGAGAATGTAATTAAGGCGGTTTATCAACAGCCGTTGTCCTGACTGTTGTGCTTCTAAACAGCTTTTGACTTAAATAAAACAAAAGCCGAAATAAAACAAAAATACTGGTACAAATGTTATGAAATTTGATATATACAAAATTAACATGAAAACCTAGTCCTTGTCCAAAGTTTTTCCAAAGAAAAAAATTTGAAAGGTAAACACCAAAATTTGATTTTTTATTTAGAAATTTTTTTATCAAAAACTCTTTCACTAGGCACTAGGTTTTCATGGCAATGTTGTGTATATCAAATTTCATAACATTTGGATAAGTATTTTTTGAGTTATTTGAGCTGGAAAATTCTATGCTTCTAACAGCTGTTTATAAGGGACCAAGGGAGTAAATGCACTAATGCCTTCATACAATTGACTATTTAGACTTGTGGTCTCGAATCCAAACAGCGCCAGTTGGATCAATTATAATAAAAAAAAGGGGAGCTTGGTTGATCACATTGTCGTCTCTTGGATAAGAACTAAGTAACCGGCTACACCAATAATATAATCACAATATAATTGACATCTTGTGCAAGAAGGCATCTATTTCTTCCGGTGATGGAGTGTTCTTAAAGGACCAAAAGATCTAGGTGAAAGGAACGCGGTTGCGGATCCCATCTTAATATACTCTAAACAGGTGTTGATAAACTCCCTGAAAGCTACCTTGATATTCTTCAACATTTTGCATATTTTTACAATTTTCCTGTTAGTTTGTTCATTAAACTTTGTCAAGCTTCCTTTAGAATTATTCTCTATTATTGCGAAGAGTGCTAGCCTATACTGTTCTAAAACTGTTAATAAATAAACATCTTTTTCCCGCTATGAATTCGATCATACTAAAAATACGTCATAAAAATTACAAAATGTGATTGAAAACCTCTCGCAAATCTGTATTTTAATCCAGTTACATAAATTTTTAGAAGCTTTAAATTTATATGGAAAGTGAAAAAAAAAACGAAGTAATAAAAATACGTAATACCAAATCTGAATACGAAATTTTCCCAATGATTTTTCTATTCTATTTTTCAGATATAATTTAGATGGCAGGTTTTGATATATAAAAATATAAATCCTCTTGAGTCGTTTCTTTCACTCAGTTACTGATATACATATAATTCCCACTCACACCCACCCACCCACCTACAATTGAACGTGTAAAGTAAAAAAAAAAACGTGCATAAAATGGAGAACAAAAATAATACCGATTTACAACATATGTGTTTGTGTATAAGAAAAACATAAATTTTATATGACAATATTATCCACCAACTGAATTTTTCACTCAAATCGTACAATCGAATTCTAAATAAAATGTTTCACGATGGTTGAGAAATACAAAAATTTGTTACGATGATTGGAAATTTTTTATTTCAATTTAAAAATTTGGATTTTTTGAATAAAAGCATAAATAAGTCATCTAGTCTCATCAAATTTTTTTGTATTTGAACTTTTCTTCTATCTTTTATAGTTTACAAGTTAGTTCAATTGGATCTAATGGACCGATTTCGATCATTAACGAACTTAAGCTCCCTTTTTATGTTCCGACATCACCAAAATTTCAATTCGCTGTCTCTTTTTACAGTCAGACTAATTAGGTATATCTATGAACACCCAAAACTTTGTATTTTCTAAATATTTTAAACTTTATTGACAAAATTTAATAAATAATACGTATTATATTAAACAACTGAATCTTAAAAGTAGATGGCGTATTAATGATTTTCAAATTCATTATTTTAATAAAATTTCAATTATATCTTATATATTATCTATACCGCAAATAATTTGAATTATTTGAATGAGAAAAATTTTTTTATGTTATTCAATAATGAATTTATTTCCCAAATTTCGGATATTTAAAAATAACGGTCTTTATTTCCAAATTGACTCAATATTTTTGAATAAGAATGTACATATTTATATAATTATAAAATAATATTTGCGTCACGAATATGAATTTAATATTTCGTGATACATGCATATTATTTTGCTTTAGAGACAGAGAGTTAGGCATTGGCGTTTATAAAATAAATACGAGTTACTTATTTTATTTATTTTTTTCAGTACGAACTGTAGGTAAAAAAATATCCTTAAAAGCACCCTCCGGCGTTCGACGGTTCATTATTTTATAAAAATACCCTTTTTTAAACGTTTTTAAAAAATAATAATGAAGTACAATACTATTTTGTTAAATCGTTTCGAATACTTACAAATGCATGACTTCAAGAAAAAAATTGTAAAGTATTTATTCAAAGACTTAATCAGTCTTTTGTAATAGTTGAATTTTATTATTAAAACGTTGAATTTTATTATCACAACACGAAATGCCAGATATCCCATATCACGAGGTACCAGATTTCTCACAACAAATATCGGATGTCCGATACTAAAGGCTTTCGGCGATTCTACCACTAAAAGGGTTAAAAATATGAGCAAAGTTTGTATATGGCAAAGTTATTCCTTGGTCCAATCTACTTCAAATTAAGCATAAGTAATCTATAACAGAATTGGTGGAAGACGTGTTTCGTATTTTTGAAACTCATCGCCTAACGGGGCTAAAAAGGAGTAGATAGTTAATCCCCTATTTGTATCCTGCAAAAGCGTTCGAAGAAAAACCAACAAAACGAAATAAACAACTAAATTGAGAAACGCCAAGTACCAGCTAGTAAATGTATGTGTGTCTTAAACGTTCGTTATACATCTTTTACATATATCGGCTAATATGCCAAAAAATAATCATATTCCCAGTAGTGATATGTTGAAGAATAAGTAAGAATGCTTCAAAAGGCCACCCAACTTTTTAACAACCAATAAAATTAAAATAAATTTTTAGTTCAAATGTCAAGGAGGCGTGTTTTCTTAGTTTTAAAATTATTTTTCAGTTTTTTTTATTCAAAATTAACTTCAAATTCGTCTTGCCGATATATTAAAAAGTTGAATAACAGATATTTAAAAAATAATTCAAATTTATTTTTGTTAAAAATACAATGATAAATATAATTAAAATATTTGTTTGGAATTTGCCACTCGATTAATTAAATATCTGTTTGTATAGGAGCTCATATCAGGGTCCTATGGGAGATGAAAATGAACGCATTATTTTAACGAAGAAAATTATTTACATCAAACAATGTGTACCGGATGATTTTATAAATTTTCGAAACGGAACTAAACAAAAAATAGTACCATACATTTAAAAAATGTAAATTTGATTTAAAATATTTTATCTTTAAACTTATATTTTGTAAAATTTATCATATATGTGGAGAAATGCGTGTTTAAATAGAATTATTTCAAAAACATTTTAATAATTGTAAACTTTGTTACGATAATAATGAAAATAAGGTATTTTTTACCTTTGCTTCCAAGCTTAATGTGTTATTGCGTAACAGACAAGATTTTTGGTTTTTGTTAAAGAATGATCTTGTTTTTAGAATAAACAAAAATCGAATATCAGTCGATTTTAAACTTGTTGTCTCAATCGAAAATTTTACGAACCTCGGGAAGGAGAACGGCTCACTTATCAGAAGGTTACATTAAGCATGATTAATACAGAGTGACAAGAAGTTTTGTATCAACATTTCGCTGAATATTTTTTCAGACCTTATTTCAAAATCTTACAGAAACGGAATTCTCGATAGACCAAATCTAGTTTTATGTTTCCAACCTTAAGGAAATTCAGTACCTTAGGTTTAGTCATACAAGGGGAAAAATAATTCGAAACAGTTGAATAAAATACATGATAATAATTTTTCTCGGATGGAATATTTTCCTTAAGAAGGCTTTCATGAACATTAAAATTAACATCCTAAATATAATTTTGCAATGTTTAATAAATGCTCTTTTGAAAATACGAAAAACATACTCTATCCGCACCGTGCATAGCACCCACATGGGTGGAGAATCTCAATCGATTGACGCGACACGAGTGGTCAAATGTGTAAAATAAAACATTCATTAATGTGTTTTGTTGTTAATTAAACAATTACAATTTTGAGCAGTCTCAAAAATTAATACTATTAAGCAAAAAGTTACTACTAACCTAATAAATAATCAAATAATTAAATAGATATATGTGTTATTATGTCACATAATATGTATAACATTTTTTAAGAATTGAAAATGACAATTAAATACTTATATCAAGGTCACAACATGTTTGGATGTATGTTAATATTTATTATATTATATATTTCTGGTGAATCCTGAAACGCAGAGATTATATTTTTTATTGATCATTTTGATGAAGGCAAAGCATCCGAAGAAGTTTTTGCACCGGCTATATTAAAACTATATTGTATACAGTTTTAAGAAAATCGTACATTAATCAATCAAAAGCAATTTATTATGTTATTATTAATTATTATCATGATATTTATTATACAATTTATAAAATTCATCTGTTATAAAACAATTACACAAGCAAGTAATTGGTTAATATCTAGGTCATAGAAAAATTCATATAAAAGTGTTTAAATTATTGTTGTATAAGACCAAATTTTGTAATTATTAGAAAAACCGCTTTTTCTATTCTTTTGAATACAAAATATAAATATTATCAAAAAAGTTGTGAATTAATTATTTTCAATATTATAATGTGTCCTTTTTTCATTGCAAAGCACATGAAAAGTTATTTTCTACAGATGTCGTTTCGATCTGCACGGTGCCGATACGAGTTTTTTGCATATTGAATAGGGAAAATGCACAATTTTTTTAATCACTTAAAGCATCTATACTTTGCGGACATGAAGAATTTTTTTAAAATCTTAAAAAATAACCAAAATATGGACAAAGAACAAAGAAGAAGATTTGCTTAAATGATGCCATACATATTCATCTCCATAGTGATTATACATACGGATCACTCTACGATAAGAGGTCCTGTCGATGTACATGGCACTTATATATACTTTCCTTCCAAATTTAAGAGAATCTTAGTGTTATTGGTTAAAAATGTTACGCTTATCGTAGAATCACCCATAAAACTTTTTTGTTTGGTATTGATCCTAGTTTCACATTTTGATGGATAAAATAACAAAATAAACTGATTTAAATTTGTATTTCATATTTGAGGAATTTAATGGTTTTCATGCTTGTTTTTAATTGCCAACTCTTTTCACAAAATTTTCATCATAAGTATTATTGTTTTAAAGAAAATGGGAAAATTTCATACCAGATTCGAATTCCTAAAATTGGGTAATAATCAGAATTATATTTCACTTGTATAAATTATTAAGTGTTACATTAATGTAACACTAACACGCATTCTGTATACCACTTTATACAAATAACTTATGAAATCGATTATAATTTACATAATACACAAATTTTTTACATATAAAAAGGTTAAATGCCACCAAACACGGTGCTATATGTAACACTTGGTTTTATGTTTCATTATGTATATATATTATGTTATGTGAAATACATTTTTTTACGCTTTGTTTGATGTTCAAAAACACATTATACCATTAAATACTTTTTAAAATTTTGTATACAAAATAAAAAATAAGGATGCTTAAATTGAATTATTTTTTTCTTGGGTTTATTTTTTGTTTGAAGAGGTTAAATTTTGATAATTAATTTTTCCAAAGTGTTTACATTTTTTTTTTTGTGGGCTTCGTATTCTTTACTTTAAATAAAAGTAAATAAAATTATTTATTTATTTATTTACAATTTTAATAACAATTTTTCAAATGCAAGGATTATGATCAATAGATGACGTTTCTAACATCGGTATTTATGTACTAAATTAAGTTGGATAAGTTACTCTGTCAAATGTGACTTCAAGGAAAATGTGTCATTACATTCTTTTTTTCCAATAGGAAAATTTTTAAATCCTAATCAATCCTTAATGTGGAAAAAAATGTATATACCTAAATGTGGAAAATGACTCTCGTATGAATTAATATAGAGTTTTCCCCGCTTTAAATAATTAACTTTTTTTTTGGAGTTGTAATACAATAATTCCAATAATTTATTTATTTAAAATTAACTACTAAAGAAGCTCTATCAAAATTTATTATTCCATCGCCTTCTGCTCACAAAATTTGGACATTCATATACGTTCTTGCCGAAATATTACCATGAGGCGGATTTTTCAACCTGATTTGAGCATGTTACGAATGAAAAAGTTAATCAGTTATCGTCCTGATGGATAGCCAATCTCAAATTATCTGCTATGTTAAAATAGGTTACTCGACGTATGGTTCAGTATCAATGTTTGAACTATTTTTAATGATAAGCATTCATAAAATACTCTAAATTTTAAGTCCATACATTTATAAACACATATATAATAAAGTGTATTGGAATTCAGTTTGTGCTTAATAGCCAAATTTCTGCTAAAATTGGGACAAATCTAAACAGTTTACGAAAAAATGTTTAAAACAAAAGTTGCTTGTTTTGAAAAAACAAATATTCTTTGTCTTTGAATTTTTCCTAATGGTTTAAAAGTTGGATCATGGATCGGCATGCATCCATTGGATCCAATGGACTGATTCGATTTTGCTCATTCAGGAAGTTGATCTAAGTTTTTATGCTTAAAGTACCTTACCAAAAAAGCCGCTATTTTTTCGTTTTTTTAGTTATTTTGTTCATGGGCAGACGGACGGACCACTATACGAAAATTGGCTCATTAGATGATTCTATGAACACCTTTACCAAAATTTTGTTTTTGTGGTCAATATTTTTTCGCGTTACAAACTTTAGGCTAAAATTAATATACATACTGTATGTATGCCGAGTTTAAAAAAGCATTTCTTCTATATTAATGGACAACTTACTGTTCTGGAAATGTTGAAATGAGTGAAATGAGCTCTGCAGAAAAAATGGAAACGATCACCGTAAATGATGTGCAAAAAAATAAATTTTATTTTTACTTTAATTTAATAATTGTTTTTGAAGAAAGTTTAAATTGGCATGACAAGCGGGTGAGTTACAGCTTAATAATTTAATTAAAAGTACAATAATTAAACACCAAAATAAAAAGAAGAAGCTTTTATTGACGACACTACATAGAAAATAAAAAGTGTAATAATAGCTGCGAAAATAGTTTGCATTTGATGTGTTGTGCATTTTTCTAATAAAATACAATAAACATTTCCATGTAGACAGAATTTTTAATGTAAGCGTCGTCATACAACTTAAAGATAAATGGCATTTAATAAAAATTGTGCTTTTTAAATTGTAAACCAAGGATATACAGCGTAGCACAAGCATAATATTTCACCTCCAGCAGCAGTAGCAACCCAACCGAACCGAATACAGTGTACAAAGTAAGTCTAAGTATATGTAGTAGATGTATTGTCAACAAAATCAATATTTTCTTATTATTTTAACATTTAAGAAAATGTTAGTTCTTAGTGTAGAGATTTATGTTTATCATCAATTCTTCGTCTTCGAGTTTTATTATAGTCCAAGAGCACGTGGAAGATTAAAAAAAAAACGGTGTTTCTTGCACTTTCTTTGCTGTAACATCATAGTATACGGAATGGGAAAACTTTGTTCTGGCAGAAATCACGACTGCACATCATCAAATTTTATTCATTTGAAAGAAGTGTAAGTTAGGTTGCGTCAACCGGCGCAGTCGCTAAGTGAGTAAAGGTTCTAACATTTTGGCCCATTTGACTACTTAGACTGGATAATAACGAAGTTACCAGGTCCATCAATAACATAATAACTATATAATTCATACCTTGTTTTAGAAGACATCTTTGCCTGCAAGTGATGGAGTGTTCTAAATAGAGTACAGAGGACCATAAGTTCTAGGTACAAGGGACGAGTTTGCGGTTTCCCTCCTAATATACTTTAAGTTGGATCGAAATGGAAAGAGAAAAACAGTTTCAATAAAAATTGTTGATCATAAAATTTTACATAAAAAATATTGATTAAATTTATTGTCTATTATTAAATATAACGGAGTCAGAGGGTCTAAAAAAAAAGAGAGGGTCTAATATGCATGTGTTTCAATTTCAAGCACGCTCTGTCCGTTATCTATATACTAATACGTGAAGCCGGATTAAGGAGTATAAAATTTCGCATACTTATAGTTTAAATAGAGATAAGATTGCAGAATGCTAATATTTATTTATGAGATGGAGATTATATTACACTCACTACTATGCACACACATATATTCTCTTTTGTTTAATATACTGTTTTGTTTAAAGGTACGCATAAAAACTGTTTCGTTTAAAGGCAGTGATATTCACATTTGAGTGACTATGGTCTAATTTTGACCCTCTACTCAACTCTGACTCCTTTAAAATATCTAAAAGCTGATGACGTGAAGGGTTGATTCCTATCAGAACGTGCATGTGATTTATGGCCGTATATAAACCCCATTATCCAAATTACCCACGAGCTCTCAATCTATTATATGAAAGTCAATTTATTGAATTTTATTCGTTTCAATAATAATAGTACTTATACTAAGAAAATGGAAAAATTATTAAGTTCTTTTCTTCGTACATATATAGATATTTCTCATAAATTTAATATCATATCAATTTGATACTTTCTTTTCCGCCTCAAGATTTATATATATATATATATATATATATATATATATATATATATATATATATATATATATATATATATATATATATATATATATATATATATCGAATTTGTTGAGTATTAATTGTATTTGATTCGTTTTTCTTATAAGAAATGTAGATATTGAGTTTGGATATTCGATATCCTGTGTAGCATACATGAATTTTATTTATTAAATATTAAATACGCCCCTCGTCTAAAGTTTATTAAAAATTTATTGAATAAGTCTTATATAATTCTTGATTTGGAACAAGTGTATCAAATTAAATTTGAAATTTTAGGTTCTAGATAAATTTCGAACAATTACTAATTTGATAAACATTTATTATAATAATAGATTTATGAAAAACAAGGAAAAAATGATAATAATTTTTGGCTCGAAATTTCCAATGACCAGTATATATAATGGGATCCAGACACAGCGTTAAGTTCAGTTTTACTAAACTTGTTACATTTAAAATATCTGAGTTTAATAAATAGCATAGTTAAATATAATACCGGGTGGTTAGCATTGATGTTATATTAATACTTGTAAAATATTAGTAATTCAAACATCGAATTTTTCTATAAAGCATATAATTAATTCTTAAAAACGAAATTTAAGGAAAATTAGTTGAAATTTAATTGATATACCAAGCCGATAAGCTGATGAACTTCCTGGTATTATTTTAATTTTTTCTATTGAAATAATTTTGCGCGTATTGTTTCAAGTGCAATAAAATCTTTTATTAATACATTACGTTTTTTTTTTTTTTTTAGTTGCATTTTGCAAGTCTGTTACTGGATTTGTTACAGCTTAGCCAAGTGAGCCTTTCGACTATTTGAACATGGTTTTTGGTTATAGATAAAATTGTATGCAAAGAGAATATTTAATAAAACAGTTAAAAAAGTTGTAGGTGAAAAAATGTTCAATTGTCGATTAATATTCTTGAAAATTAAAAAAATTATTCCAATTTTTGTACCCGATATATTTCAAATATTTTCAGGTATATTAAAATAAGTGTAAAGTTTGTAAGACTTGAAAATAATCAAAAATTTGTTAATTGGTGATCACGGAAACACAATTAGCCTACATGGACCGGTCGTTTATCATCTTTTCAACCATAAGAGATAGAAGAAAACTTTGGGTACAAAATATTTTGTATCTTTAAAACATATGACTTTTGTGTGAAACATTTTTCCATAAAATATTTAAATTCGTTACAATTCCAGCTCAAAAATAGTTAACACATTAATTAAAAATTATTAAAATATGTATTATAATGAATGTAATAATAGCAATCATATACATTATTATACAGTTATAATTAAAAATAGATTAATTCGCGATCAAATGATTTACATTAACAAAAAAAGCGGAAGTCCGTCAATTTGAGTTTGTGGATGAAATCAAAAAGTAAAACATCCCACTTTTTAAAATTTGCGTAGATGAAAAAGTTGTTATGCAAATCATACCTAAGCCATATAACAATTTTTAGATGAGCATTTATAAATGATATGCTTCTCGGCACTCAGACTAGTTTATATTCATATTTTAAAAAAATCCTTTTTTAATTGATTTTACATCTTTTAATACCATAAAAGCTTGTATTTTAAAAAATATTTTCAAATGTATATATTCATATATAACTTAACTTAATAAAACATTTTTAATATAAATTGTAACAATAATTTGATATTTAAACATTGATGTTATGTTTGTTTGTTCGTTTGTTGCATTGAGTTCTGTTGTCGACGTGTTCTTCAAATTATGTTTAGTTAATTTAATGTGAGAATAAGATTTTAATAAATTCTATTTAATATTAAATTAAATGTTGTCGTCAACGCTGTGCCTGTGTTTGCGTTAAACATATCTTTTATGGAGTTATAGTATATACCGACTGCCTTTTCCTCTTAAACTAATTATACGTACTGTCATAGAAAAGCAGACATTCATTGTAGAACTAAACATTGAAAAAAATCTTAGGTTTGTTATGCTTAAAATTATTAAGAAATTCATTTGTTTGTCTGTTTTCAGATTTTAAAATTTTTATCATTTAAGTCTTGTGATACTAGACGAAAGATCAATGAAAATCATACAACTTTTCTTTGGAAGTTTTTTCGATAGGCCAATGTTTCAAAATAGATAAGTACGCATATTTATAGTTTCGTATATATAGCTGTTCACCTGGCCCTAATCTTCAAAAATTCTAATTTGTTTTATTTGTCCTCGTAACTCTCTTCGTTTCATTTTAAAACTTTTACGAGCATTTGAAAAAAACATTTGGCAAAATCGATTCAGCATTTCAAAATATTACTGTATTCAAATTTTTTCATTCAATTATTGAGAAAATTGTAGAAAATTAAAAAATTTAATGTATTGCAGCAAGTCAAAGAACTTAAAATTTTCATGATCAAGTCAATAAAATTTAAAAAAAAAATCACCCGAGGGTGCTCTTCAATTCATCGTTTTGAAGTTATGGGAAAACGATAATCGAATCCACTAATAGAAATAATAAGACGTGTATTAAACTAAGGAGAATTAAAGTATGTTGCTAAATTTTCCCTCCTTATAAGAAGATTGTCAAATAAAAGTTGTAGAACATTTTTTATGAATAGACAAGTATAAGGAAAATTGTTGGAGCCATTTTGACCACAGGTAGGCAAGCAGACAGACCAATTTCTAAAAACCATTTAGGGGCTCTAAGTATGTATGTTTTCAGTAGAAACTCAATATCGAAAATTTGATTCGAAAACATTGAGAATGTCTCATTTTTGATGTAATTTTGTTTACAATAATTCTTGACTACCCATTTATTATTCAATTTAAATACGAGATATTGCATTTCATAAGTTGTTATATCAAGCATCTTCGTACATTAAACTAGACCAACAATTTTAAGTCATATTTCACGGATGTTGCCATTGTCTTCTTGTAAATTTATTACAATTGAAATTATTTTATTTAATAACTAAAACCATTTTTGTTTGTTGATATTATATTTTGTTTTATAGTAACTTACTCCTATCGTTCCATTTAAGTTAAAACTAGAAATACACAAAATTTATTTTATTACTTTCGAGTTATGTTTATTAAATAGTTTTACATCAACGTTTAAATTTTATTAAAATGCATAATTCTGGATAATAAGAAAAAAATGAAAGCAAAAAATTATCTGACTTAATAATTATTCAAGTTTTTAGATTTGGTAAGCAAAATGATATGATTTTGGCACATTCAGCCCAACCCAGTGTCCTCCACAAGCCAGAATATACGGCGTATTTATCAAATATGGTGGAAGCGCAAGAAAATAAATTGATTTTACGTTTACAAAAGTTGTCACTTTTATTTTTGTATTTTATTATTTCATAATAAAGTATTATTATCCAGTTTGCATGTTTTTTCTTAATTTATGCCCATTATACTATTTCGAAGTGGATTAAATTTTATACTTTGAATATTTGAATATTCAAGGGCAGGTAAAACTACTCACATAGTAAATTGACTTCTGGAATAATTCCAAAAGAATTCTTATTTATGATTTGGACATCAGAATTATCTTCAAAAAGAACACTTTAAGAAGTCATTAAGATGTCGAATGTGTCATATAACACCTTAAGACTTCATAAATAAGAAAAATTTTATAATTTTTTTTTTTTCTGACTACTAAAATAAATTTGTTTCTAAGACTATGGAAATAAATAATATATTTTTTTTAATAAATAAAATTTGTTTTTGGTCCAATATTCTATCCATTATGCCACCACAATGTCCATACATATTATTATCAAATATGTATTTTATTTACAAGAATTGATGAATATTAATTTATTTAAATGATTATAAATAACAACGCCTATCTAGATAAATTTGGGAACTAAAGGTAAATATGGAAATCTCATAAATAAATTCCAACCAAGTCATTAGACGAGAATTTGTGGTAAAACTTATACGTTAGTATATTGCCTTATTCTTGGTTTATGATAATCCGTCAAATAAATTTTTAATGAAAAATAAAAACCGAAGACCGTGAAATAAAAACTAATTAAATTGTAGGTTATTATTCGAAAACAGTACATATAATTTGAGTGTCATGCACATCAGAAAAATTAAATCTAATCGTGTTCTAAAAGAGACCTTATATTTTTGACTTCTTAAAGTTCTCATATTTCCAACATCTAACGAAACTCCTTCGAAAATTAAAAAAAGGCTTCTTAAACAATTCATAATTCTGACTTCTTTTGAAGTCAGAAAAAAGTTTAATTATGACAAAAAAGGAGTCATCACGACGTCATTGTTGAGACATCTTAAGTCTTAATAAAGACTTATTTATGAAATCTTTTTGGATGTTTGCTGGATAAATACAAAAAACTGATATCAGTTGACAATTTTCAGCCTGACAACTTACATTGAGGCGGAATACTAAAGTATTTGTGATCCAAGTCATGCACTTTGTTATCAAATTGTACATAGACATGATATTAAGATTTACAGTCGTCGAATCTTGTAGATCTTAATTCCATGTTTTTGAGATTTAAATATTGTAGAAATTATAAGCTCAAACTAAAAATATATCTAGAAATAAGGGATAATCCTCTTAAACATAAAATGAACCTTAATAATTAATCAGAATTAAGCGTTGCTTAATAATCAAAATTAAAAAATTTATATAATTTTTTGTTGAGTATTAATAAACAATTTGATGTGATAATAGGCACCAGAAGCCTTTAAGCTTAGAGTGCCTAAAAGGCGTATAATCGGTCTATTTACCAAAATATGGTGGAAACGCAAGGAAGACTTCTATTTCAGAAATATATAAAATTTTTTTTACAACTTTCTTCAAATCACGATTCAATCAAACAAACTGTAAAATTTTATAGTTTTAACACCTGACGAACACTTAATTAAAATAAAAGAAAGGTACTAAAATATTTTTCGTTCTTCAATATGCACATTGTATAAAAGATTGAAATCTGGGTAATCTAATTATTTACCCAACATATTACATATATAAATTAAATGTATTTAAATTTCAATTGGTTTTTATGGCAGGAAATATTTAAGTACTAATTTTGTTTGATATTTCTACCAAAAAGAATACAAACAAAAAAACCGTTTGAAATTATAACATAAGTACAAAATTAAAAATTTAATTTGTCTATTATTACCTGTCAAATTTTTAATTTTACTACTAAAGTAACATAAAAACTTTATGGATTATGATAATCATACTGAAAAAGAACGCTGGGTCCTTACATTTCTTCACATGATAAAAAAATCCTTGTTCAGTTATCTGAGAAAGATAATATTTAAAAAAATATATATAACGAATAACAAAAATACGCTTCACAAAATATAACAATGTCTCCTGAAATGAAAAATATATTCCCATGACTATACAGCCCTATCAAAATATAGTAGATAATATTTTATTAAAAATATACGAGCGATCATAAATGTTGGTTATGCAAAATTATTAATTTAAAAAAAACATTTGACCAATGAGCTTGCGTTATTCCAAGCGAAATTTTTGAAAAATATATTGAAATATATTTTTTCTAAATTATAATTTTTATAGAGTTGTCAAGAAATATATATGTATATAATTTATCATATGAAATAAAATAGTAAAAATACCTAAATTACATTTCGATTTAATTAAAAAATCGATATTTAAAAATTATTTTTAATAATTTTCAATTTTTAAAAACATAAATTTTAAATATTATTCACAGCCAATTATTGAAGAAAAACAAAAAAAGCCAATTTTTTTAAGTGTGGAAAAACAAATAACAAACACACTTCAAAAATACGCATAAAAAAATAACAGAAAATAAATCACTTGACATAAACACACGCACAATATTTTCGCAACACATACATTAAGCAAACATCAGATAGGTTCAATATATCGAATAAATCAGTTTCATACTCTTTGAATTGTTTTTTTTTTTTTATTAAAATAACACAAATACCCGTTTACCGTGTTCCGTTCATCAAAACGTTCAACACAGTATAACGTTCGAATAGAACGTGTAACGTTAGAGTTGACTGTCAGTTGTTAACTGATTGTGTGCACTCAATGTATGCAAGCACGAACTCTAGGACGTGGTGGTTCTTCGTTCACTAAAAAGTTGATATGAATATGAATGTCCTATATATAAAGTCTAGTGTGTTGTCTACTGCGTCGATCCACAACGAACAACAAGAAGGCGCTATTTTATATAACATTCTCTCGGTATCATTATTATATTGTTTTGGTTGTAGGAGTCAGTGTTGTGGATGGTTGTCGGAGTTTACGCTCCTACCTCAACCATTATTATGGTGATTATTGTATGTGAAAGCAGGATAGAGACATTGGTTTGTATTCCATGAGAAAAAAAAAATCATCATTGATATATTTCAATATTGAATAATGTGTATTGTATTATTTTTTTTTGTATAGCATTTAAACGAACCTGCCAGGTAGTGAATTGTGACAAATGACAAATAAGAAGGACACATGGGAATTTTTTTTTTCCAAATTTATGTTGAAATATGCAATATGTTTTGGCACTATGGTAGAGGAGCCCAAGCGGGTATTTTTCGATATACTCGGAGGCTTTAGGTTAAGATATGGGAGATACCTTACTCCTTGTAGGGTATCTTCACCCTATCTTAGCCGTCTATAAAGTGTCGTAAGAATTAAAAAGAAACGCTATCTGGATATTCTCGAGCGTGGTCATTTTATGGTTCTATTAAAGAACCAATACAAGAAAACAGAAAAACAAATTATTCTATCGTTACGCAAAGAGGCGGGAGGGTCACTAACTTGCAAAAAAAAATTTTCCCTGGCATGCCACAGTAGTTGACATTTTTTGAAAAAGTATGACATGACAAATCTGACAAAAAGGGGTGGGAGGATCACAAACTACAAAACTACAGTCAAAAAACCACACCTGAAAAAATTTTAAACACCTTCCGAATAAGAAAATTAATCTACATAATTGTTAGATTAAGGACTAGCATAATCCGGAAATAAAGCTTTTCCCTCTGTATGAAAATCTGTCACGCTCGAATATTTCAAAATGCTGAATAGTCAGTATTTTAAATGGGAGCTTTATTAGGATTCACTTCTAATGCGATAGTAAATTTTTTGCTAACCATTTTTAACCTATCCGTACGACCATCTCCACCATGAAAACCAGCCGATTTACATATCTATGTCTTCAGAGACATCTGGGAGTCAGGGAGCTTTTTTTTTCATGTTATTTACTGTAGCGAGTACCATCAATAAAAAAGTATACATCATATGACATTTTTACCTTTATACCATCTTACCTTCAAAATCCATTAAGCATCAGCGACTCTCGTGTGAACCCCGTTTTAGCATCGTCGGCTCCCCTACCATTACAGTCAATTATATTTTTAAATGAAAGTATTCGTTACATATTTGGTTAAATTTCTTTACTGCTGACTGTTAATAAAATTACCCAATTTTTTACATGAGCTTGGTATTTCTTACATTTAATTCACTATAAACAATATCAGTATATCGTTCATCTTGGGCATATTCCTGTACATCAAATAGATGATTGTTCCTGTTACGTTGTTTCTGCATTTTCCGTAGCTGTGGTTATTCATAAACATCTGCTGACCCTTATGCTCATCGAAATGTAAATGTCCGCATAAGTTTCTAAGTTAATAATTTATCTTACTCTGGTTCTAAGTACATTCAACGACATTTTAGTTAAACATAAACTGAAAACAATTTGATTTCGACATAGTTGTTTTTAAAAATTACAATCGATATATAATTGGTTCAATTCACAATACGGTGTCTTGGTAAAGAAGACGAGCCACAAATTTTGCATACGAAGGATTCAATAAGCCTGAACAGTGTCATCATACATTTTTACTGTAGAGTAAATACAATTTAAAAATACCTTTGAATTTCAAGAAAAACAGGTCAATATTTTATGTGAACCAAAAAAAGTTAAAGGGATTTAGCTTCATTTCTCAGCAAAACGAAGTAATGCTTGAATGCATATAGTTTTTGAAAAAAAAACCTAACGAGTGAAAATTTTTTCTCATACTTAGATAATGTCAAATTCTGCGAAACAATTTTGTCCTTTCACCCAGAAAAACAATTAAATAATAATTTTTATCTACAAAAAAAAAAAATTTTTAATGTTACTAAATAATTTTCGTTTCAAATAATTCATAAAAAGTAAAAAAAAAAGACAGTTTGGCATTTTCGAGTCCGGTTTGGTATCTTCTTATGGATATCGTTTATCAAAATGTTTTCATTCGTTTCTATGGTTACGAAATACTAGTTTATCAATCAAAGGATATATAACTCTGTGAATGGTGTTTAACGACTTAACATAGAAAATTTTTCAAAATTTATCAACTAATTTAAATGAATAATTATTTATATATTCAATAATTCTTACAATTTTCAACCCAATATCTTCAATTAAATGTCATTTCTTGTAACTATTCAATAATTTTTGATTGACATTTGCTATATAATTTACATGCAAACAATTGAACAGATAATTAAATATATTTTCTATAATTGTGAATTTTTTTTTTTAATTTTAGAAACTGGTAGCGCAACAATCTACTCACTTTATGTATACTTCGGAGAAAACTCAAATATTGGAGGACCATAACAGCATAGTTTCCTAATAATGCAGAAGATTTATTCAATATTTTGAAACGTTAAAAAATGAAATCGAGTGATAAAAATAGTTTACCAACCAACCATCGATACTAAGCTATAGCATTGAAAATTTATAACTAATATATCTGCATGATTTCAATCTATTTTAAAATGCTTGTACAATTTACAGATCATTTCCTTTTGATTATAATTTAGAAAAATATGAAAATTTTACAAGAATAATCAAATATCTCTCTCCACTACGGAATTGCATCATTAATTTTGATAACCTAAATATGTTGAAAAATGCCGTGGTTGCAAACTATTTCGAAAATATTTATTTCTTTAATAAGAACATTCTCATAATTTAATTTTTCAACGTCCGTGAATGCTTTTCTATCACTGGTAATGTAAAAGAGTCACCCAACCTTATTTTATGGAAAAATCGTAAACTTAACGAGAAAATAAACGAGAAATTTTACCAAAATTATAATAGTTGTTAGCGTAGACTTACTTGAATGAGATAAAATGAAAGTTAATAATAAGTTGAGAAATTCGTTGTAAGCAAAATTTCAAATTTTTTTTTTTTTTTTTTAATTTAATTTTAATTGTATTAATTTTTAAAATCATATAAAAATACATTTTTGTATTATTTAATAATTAAAAACAAACGTTTTACAGGTCAAAGTGTACCATTTTCGCTGCAGCATAATAATAATAATAAGAATAAGAATAAAATGTATAAGCATTTATATTTAAAAAAATTGTACACATATATTTTAGGATAACTTCGTCATGAACATAGCACATTGTATTCTGCAAAATCGTTTCTAATCGATGAATATTTAATTTAGTTGTGTATTTCTCTTAAGAGTATATTGGCTTATTATTATTTATATTTAATTTTAAATTAATTAGACAATTAAAATTAGTTAAATTAAAAAGGGAATAATAAGTACATTATTTGTGAATTCTCTTTATTGCTATTTCGTAATTGTTTAGTACCAATTCAAATTGTTATTCATTAACGAATCCAGTTAAAATGTTAGATTTTCAAATGAAATCAACTAGCTCATTTCTTAGACATAAATCAGACTTTAGTAAACTACGAAACGACCAAAAATTAGCAAATAACTAATTTTTATACCATTTATATTTTTATTCTCTAATATGAATTGAATCGAAATAAACGCTTTTAAGGTTTATATGGTATTACGACGAAAAATATACCTCTGAATATAAACTTTATATTACAAGAGAAAATACATGTTTAGTAAACATCTGGTCTGGATCGTTAAAGTTCATAAAGTTTTTTATATTTTTTCGAATAGAAAACTATCTGTTTTTTTCATCTAGTGTCGTCGTATCATCATATGGACAATAATATACTGAACTAAACTGAACATCCAACTTCTGTCATTCGAAAAACTTTTCAAAAACTACATCACTAAAATTCTCAAATAAAAACAAATATTTAAACGAATTTTCGAAATAGAACTTATAATGAATATTTATAATATACAGGAAGATTTAGTGAAATGATCTTTTATCATTTACATTGTGTTTTCATTCATTTTCAGTGGTTGTGCACGCCACAATCATTTGTGTGGTTTTCAAAAATTTGGCAAAATTCAATGATATCCGAGAATTACTACTAATTTTAGTTATTTGAATACTCTCAGTAAGTGAGTAACGATTTATTTCTAGTGCACAAAAATTAATACTGAAAAATAATCTGAAATAGATGTAATTTTAGGGTTATTAGCTGAAAAACTAATTTTTATCAAAGTTTTGTTTTCGAAATAAATTTTCGATTAAAATTTAAAAAATAACGTGTGTTTAACGAAGTGCGCGAACTTTTTGTAGATCGTCTAAAATCTATTCTGGAGACCAATATCTCGGAAACTCATTATCTAGCCGTAAAAAAATTATTGTTTTCTTTTATCCAAGAGAAACCACCAAACAATTGGCGAACAAGTTTTTAACGGTATCTCATAGAAAATTAAAAAAATATATATTTTAAAAATTAAAAAAATTACAGAAAGTTTATGAAAAATCATTTCCCATTCAATAATGATTTTTCTTATAATGATTTAATTCAGGAGTATCTTATATTTCACTAATTTTATATGCACTTTAATGTTGAGTAAACTCTCGTAAAAGGGGTGGTATTATTAACGATACTCGAAAATATTTTGACACCACTGAAATGATGGAAATGACTGAATATTGATAGTACTTTTTATACTCAGCATATATACAATATGTTGAAGTATATCAAATTTAGTCAAAAGTTTATGACGCTCGAAAATATTGAAGCCCCAAACAAAAGTTTGGTATATGTGTTCATAGAATCGCCTAATTAGCTTAATTCCGCATAGCAAATTGAAATTTTAGTGAGGTATATTACGTAAAAAAAACGAGTTTAAGTTCGTGAAATGTGGAAAAACGTTCCATTGGGTCCAATAAATCCAAAATCCAAATTTTATATCAGAAAAGATTCAAAGAAAAAAATGTATCGACGCTTGTTTGAAACCTTTTTATAACATATAACATTTTTATAATAGTTCAAATTTAGCTATAATTTCTCTCTCTGTATTAGTTGTTATCTTTAATTAATTGATTGGTTGTTATCTTCACTTGTTTTATTCTAATATTAGAGAAATTTAAGTTTAGATTTTAGTTGTATCAAATTCCATAATATGTGTAAATTTTACAGGATACAAATACAAATACGATTCTCAAGAAACATCCTTTATACATATGATTTTCTTCTAACACTTTATGCATATTATACATACATACATCAAACATTATATATATATTGACTCGTAATTATTATCATATTTGAAACATGTAATGTAATTTTGTTTTGCAAGAGAAATGAAAATAAAATAAAATAACTAAAATTTCATTTTATTATTTGGATATATATCATGTTTGTGGTTTTAGACATAAGTATATATGCGTGTATGTAAGGATGCTTCTAACATATTTTAAGTACAAGATGATAGCTTTATAGTGATTAAAAAATATTTAAAAAAAAGGGACAAGAACAACGTACAGAGTTAATTGTTTAGATACTTGACATTTGGTTGATATTAATATTTGAGCTGTTTTTAAGTATTAATATTCAGAAATTACTCCAAATATTCAGTCTATACAATTATAAATACATATAATGATGAATATTGTAATTATATATTACCTAAATTTGAGCTTAAACACACATTTTTCATTAATTTTTCTGCTATCTTATGTATTTTACAGACTCATTGGATCTAATGAACCAAATTTGCTTATTAACGATCTTAAACTTACTTAATATGCCTTGAATCAATTTGTATCACTATATAAATCATTAGATCTATATTAGTCGTTGTATAAGATATATTTTTATAAGGTATTACAATATACAGTCAAATAGTATTTAGGTATTACTTTAACTTCTCTAACGCGCATAGACAAAGAACAGCAAGAAAAACCTAAGAGAATAAGTTTCGAACTAAAAAAAAGGGTAAAAAGGTGTTATAAAACTAACACGACCATCCCTCAGGACCACGGACACGTCAGGAGAGTTGGCCTGTCGAGAGATTTAGAAAAGTTTTTTTATAATTGTTTTCATTTTATACTTTGTTGATTATTTTGTGTTATTTTATACTTTGATAAAAAATTGGTTTAAAATAAATATTTTGGAAAAAACTACACTAGTTTGATTTTTATTATGTCTTCTAAGAACTACGGCTATTTCTCCAGGACTCAACAACCTAGTTTAAAAGAATAAACAAAATAATTTGCTTCATTTTCACTCTTTGGTAAATTGTAACTTGCTTATTGGGTTTAATTATATAGAAATTGTTAAAAACTATAACATCAAATATAGTGAACATTTTCTTATTATTTTTACCATTATTTAAGAAACTAGTTGCGACACCACAAAATACAACAATTATTCTATTTTCAGATTACTTTTTGTATATAGTAAAATTCGATGCAATAGTTACGATTTGAAGTTACGAAGTGTAACAGATCACAAAATTTGAGATGGTTTGGACATGTCCACAGAAAGTAAGAAGAAGTCCAATAAAATCATGCAGGGTAAAGTCTACACAACCAGAAGAAAGGGAAGGCTACGACATAGGTGATGATATAATGAGCGATTTAAATAAAATGCCAATAAGAGGACGATATTTTACTGATGTTCAAGATTAAAAATTACAGCAATATTACAGCAAAGATTAAAAAAACAAAATCTTTTCTTTTGCAAAAAGGGTAGAAATGCGATATTTTTGTATACCCAGTAGTTTTTTGAGATTTTTTGTCAGAATTGTTTGAACCAAAATGGCCGGTACATTCATATAATATTTATTGTTTCCTAAATCGAATACTAAAAAAACATAGTTTATAAACTTTCGTGAATATAATCGTTCAAAATTTATATCATACAGCTTAGGAATCGGCGGACAAGTTGTTGGCGAAATCTAAAAAATGCAATTCATTTTGCTCGGAGTGGGCTGTAGTGCCATTTCATGATAATGATGATGACTTACGGTTTATGTTATTTTACCATCAATAATTTTGAAACTCTTTGTATAATCAATCTTGTTCTGTGTATGTATTTAGTTACTAAAATGAAATTATTGTGTTTAATTTATGCGAAATAGTGCATTATCATTATTATCTTCAGTTACCACCTTGAGTATACTTTATACTTAAACAAAATGATATTTTGTATGCATGTTTATTACAACAGAAATTAATATTCAACTGTTAAGAGTTAAAACTCATTAATGCCATTTTGTTTTTAGTCACACAAATATTTTGCTGTTATTTTGTATTTTAATATTTTGTTTACATGAAAATATATTGTTGATATGTTGTTGACAGAATGAAATAATGGAAAATTATTTTAAAATTCATCATGGACTGGGAGTGATGGTAATGGATTTAATTTCATACGATAATTTTCTTATTAATCGAGAATTTTAACTGAACTACACTTTACAAGCAAATATACTTTAGTGATTTTAAGAACAGTATATGAAAATTAGAAAAAATCTTTTAAGTGTATTTAAATCTAAATTAATTGTATTTCGCCAAAAAATCCAAGGATGTTAAGCTGACTGATTATAAACGTGAACTGTAAACGATCATAAAATATCCAGATTTTGATATAAAATTGGTTTCATCATGTATCATTTATAATCGCGGAAGTGGATACTTTTTAGGTATTCGATTTAGCAAAAAGTGTATATTATTATGATATGAATGTACTGGCCATTTGGTGCAAACAATTCTGGTTACCAATGTCAAAAAATTACTAGGCAGATTTTATAAGTTCGGTTGAGAATACTTTGTCCAAAAATATTAATATATGTTCAAAATCATCAGAAGAAAAATTATAGTTATGTTTAGGTTATCTAGATCTCTAAAAAACTACGCACCAAATCGTTAAATAGATGCTATTTTTGAACTTAACAGGTCAAACTATTATTATAAACATTATTTTATCGAAATCAAAACAAACATAGATAAAATCGAGAAACATCTTTCCTCTCTGATTCGGATAAAATTATATTTCTAAGGGTAGTATGACCAGTAGACTTCAAAAACTACATATATTTAACGCTTGAGTGGTAGTTTTTGAAATATCACCCCATATCCGATACAAAGGTCAAAATTGGCCATCAAATCTTAAAATGAATATTAGTTTTTGTTGTTTAGGCTTTAATTACCATGGAAAACATTTCCAATTAAAATATATCACCATCACCTTGTCTTTCAAAATCGAAACTGTCATTAACAACATTACGTTTCACACTATGTAATATAGTAAAATTATTTTAATGACAGTTTTTAGAAAATAGTCTAGACAAAATTAATAATAAGTGAATAAATATCACATATTTTTCTATGGTTTTCAGGTGATTTTCATTTCTGAATTGATCCCTTTGTTGTACGTGAAAATAATAATATTTTCTCTTAATTCTTAGATATACTTTTTTGAAGATAATTAGACTGTTGCCTCTTTTATAAGATTATATTTTTACATAGAGAAAGGTTTATAAAATAATTTGCTGCGTTGTTATGTAAGCTTGAAGAATTTCTACGACAGTGTAGCTTTAATATACCAGCGTAAGTTACAATAAGGTCTTATTACTGAGTAAGTCATAATAAGCTTCACATTAGTAAAATTTATAATCATATTTGTATTTTTAAAAGAAATATGTGTTTTATTAAAAAATATCTACTAACTTCTTAGCATTTTAACAAAATTAACCAGACGTCAAAAATGAAATTCTAGTTGAAAACTAATTTAAGAATTACCTAGCCGACAAATGCAACAAGGCATTTAAATCCCAAAGAGATTAGAACTTTTGAACTAAAACTGTCTCTGATAGATTCGAAATTTTATCTCTTTGTTTTGATAAGTAAAAATACAAACTGATTAAGACTTCCATATATTCTTCTTTAATTATCTGGTCCAATTATGAATTTCAAATGTGGATCTTTTTGGTACCTTACGAATAAGCGAAAACATTTATTGATATAGCCTTATCAAACAAACAATTACATAAGTACAACAATTTTCATTTCATTCCTTTTAGCTTAACGGTTTGTATAAAACTTTTTTATTATAAATAGTATTTAAATTTCCTAATTAAAAACGCTTTTATATTTTCTAAAAAATGTTTATTTAATCTTCAATCGTTCGAAATTAATTTGAGGAAAATTTATCGTCTTAAAATACTTATAAATTTTTTTTTAAGGTCATTAAATCGGTTTATGAATACTAATATAAAATGTATATCTATTATAATTTTGTAGACGTTACTATATGATAGTTTTTTTCGGAGCCAATGTGTTTTAATATATTTATCGAATCATTACTTAGAAAACTTACCGAATGCTGCTGATAAATTTTATACAAGCATTTCATAGAAAAAATGAAGAAGTATAAGAATTATTGTAGAAAACTCACCTGAAACAAAAACAAAAAAATTATTTATTAATAAAATATCTTGTTGATAAAGCATTTCATCTTCTAGTCTTAACATTATACAAAATATATTATTTATACAAAATATATGAGTGTTAATAACTTTATCTAATAAGTGAAGATTAACAATTAACAGAGCTATTTTTATTTAGCTTTCATAAAATACTATAAATATCCAGTCTATACAGTTATACATGTATAAAAATTTGTATTGTAATTATATGTGTTCATAAGAAGAAGAAACTTGAGCTAAAAATGTAGCGGATCTGAACACATTTTATGAAAAAATATTTCAAATTAGATCCAATGTTATCATGGTGTAATATGATCCACTCGGTCAAAGGAAAATTAAAATTGGCAATACATAATAAATAATAAAGACAACTGCAGTTATAGTTCGAATACATACAAATCGAAATGGAGTCAAAATTATTTAAATTAATTTGAAAAAAAAAAATGTTATTAAATTACATTTTCTTAGATTTAATTACTATTAGTAAAATTGTCAAAAATATAAAAACGTATATAATAAGTTTTGATTTGTATGTAAGTCAATATACAAAAGTATGCAAATTTAATACATTCTAAATGAATAAAAAAAATAAAAATACGCTTTCAGATACTCTCCGAAAGGATTATCAAATGTTTCACATTTCATAAGACCATGGCAATACATTTTAATATTACAAGTTGGAGAACATTTGTATCACAATCTATGTATTCGTTGATGATCCGTGACTACCTGCTACTAAGTATATAGGTAATAATATATACTTATACTTAATATAGTATATGATTGAAAACTTAGAAAAGCTATATTATAATATAAGAATATTTTTCTGTATAGGAAATTGCATATGCTTGAACTAAAATTGATTTTCTAACTTCAATATTAAACGAAATCTAGTAAATGTGACGATTTTCTTATATGCTGATATTACATTTTACTATTGCTTATCAATTGACTGACAACATAGAAAAAGTCGTTATTCTTATTATCCTATTCGAAATGTTTTTTTGTCAAATTAAAGAAATCTCTTTTAAGCATAAAATAATAAATAAATTATCATAATCAACTTTGACTTATTAATGCACATTTCGTTTTTAACATATACCATGCAAAGAATTTTTAATTATTAAAATTACAAACTTAACAAAAATAAGGATGGGCATTACGTGTCTAGGCAGAAAATCTCATGGTAAACGGACACCATCAGGTAGTCCTATAAGAAATTCGTATAAGAAATTCTGATCATACACCGGACAAAAATCTTAAGCAAGCGCATATCATCGGATATCATCGGATACGTACAACGAACCTTAACGAACCAATGGACTTTTAAATATTTTAAATTTATTAATTACTTTTTTGGCCAACACGTGACTTACTTCAGATAACATGGTCAGAAATTCTTTTAAGAAATTCTGAAGCTATTTCAGACAACATCGTATGCGCACATGATCAGATTTTCCGATCAGAAAATCTGATGTCTTATGTAAATTTTTTACTGTGTACGGGGTATTATATAAAATACATGCTTAGAGTTACATCGGATTTTTTTATCAGAAAATCTTATCATGAGCAGCAGCTCTTAATGTGGAAAATAATATTTTAAGAAACATACAAATATCTCATGGGTGATACTAGGTCTTATGTCTGATGTAAAAACATACTCAGTGAAAAATAATTCAAAACTAACAAATATTGAAGCTGCGATAGCTTGAGTTATACAACCATTCTAAGAATGTATAAAATATTGTATAATAAAGTTTAGAATGAAAATTTTTCCATCGGAAGTCGTTATTAATAAATTAGTTAAATGAAAAATAACATAGAGTAGAAAACTTTTCAAACATTTCTTACTACTAAAGTTCGGAAAGTTACGAAACGTTGTTAATGTACAAAATATTTATTCATTTATAATAATTATTATGAATAGTTTTTTCTGTAGAGTTATTGACCGAACGAAGTGAGGTCTACGGTATAGATGATTTTGAATTTCGTTTGCCTGTATCATTTATTCCGCTGTAACTTTCGAACGCCTTGTTAGACTTTTGGTAGACGAAATTTGGTAGGCACATTGATCTGTACACTGTTTTAATTTTTGAAAAATTTTCATTATTAACAAAGCAGTAAAAAAAATTTTCTTTTATTCAGTAAAATAATTATTCTGAGCCCAGAGTAATAATTTAAAATTTTTAACTTTTAAAAGCCATTCACCTATGATCAAATATCTTATGAAACCGATGCCAAAACAAAAGTTCTTAGTTTAAGTTTTTCGCAGTAATAAAATTTAAAATACGTTTAAACAAAATATTGAAAAACATCACTCAGATTCGTTAAGATGTTTTGTCTATTTTGGACTAAAATGAATTTTTGTACATATTATATTTAAAGAGCGATATTTACAATTAAAGAATATCACATTTTTTCGAGTTTAAGTTAAATATGTGAGGATGTAAACAAATAATTATAAATGATATTATTTCTTCATCATGTATTATTTTATGTTATCTGTTTATTCAATGTGTAAGTCAAATATTTTCAACCAAATTTTCAATTCTTAATTTGAAAATTAAGGACTAAGAAGTCTTATGCATATTATTTTATTTGGAAAGCTATATAGCCGCCTAAGTCTCTACTTTTTACATTATGTTCCTAAATTTTCTAAAATAAAGCAAAACCAACTAGATTTTTGGAATTTTGATTACATAATGAATACAAATATTATACAGTTTTTTCTTCGACCTGTAAAATTTTCACAATGGCAAATCAGAATTTAATTCATTTTAATTGAAATAAATAATATTTATATAACATAAAATAAATATTTCTATTAGATGTATGAGAAGTTAAGGCTACTTACAAAAATCGCTTTAAAAAAAAAGAAAATTTACTAAAATATCAATAGAGGTATTATTAGGGAGTTTCTGACTACTTTAATAAAATTGTGTATTAAAGATTATGATAAAATTTATTCTTTTTGTAATTCATGATGACTTAAAAGATTATCCATAGTCTAGAAATTTGATTTTGTACTAAAACGTTTTGCAACACGATCTAAATATTGGTCTACGCTTGGGTGGTAGAGTTCTTGGAATTCGTACAAGAATTTATTCTGTTTAACGGAGAAATAAAACATGTTAGATTAATTTGTTGGTAATAAACAATTATGAAATATTAACGATGCATCAATTTTACAAATGCTAACCAGAATTTTCTTACCCTATATTGAAATTATATAAATTTATAAATAAAGCTTATAAAAGGCTTTACAAAATCAACTATTACATGCGATGAACTTTAATTATTTTCCATAATAAATACATAAAATATTTTGCATAACAAAACATAAAATTTCTGGGAAATAGAAAATATAATTAATTTTAAATGAAGAATTAACAGCATATAGTGTATATAAAAAGCGTTATTACAAATATTAGCAAAGATGTGAAATATTTCAAATTAGTTTTTGAGGTGTAATTATTTACTTTTAATGGAAGATGAAGTTTCTCTCAAAACTAATATCGTTTGTACCGGTTGCATAATAGCGTAAGTTTATTTTATACATTTTATTATTATAAAAACATCATTACTTCTTCCTCAAACGTACAGAGATTTCTTGAAGAATTCAACATAAAAAATGCATGGAAGATGCAGTGAAAAAAATTTGCTATTTTACTCATCAAAATGTGAAATTAGGCTGAATACCAAACAAAATTAGAAAATTAAATTAAAATTTGATTCAAAAATGAATTAATTATCTAGCTATTAAAGATTTTTTTTCATTTCTTTCTGGCAAAAAAAAAGTAATTGATTCTACGATAATATGTAATTTATATAAGTTTTTTATTCACAATTAACTCATTTGTGCATACTAACATTAATTATTTTTAATTTTGAAGGATCGTGTATATAAGTGCCATGGACATCGATAGAACCTTTTATCGTAGAATGACCCTTTTGTATTATCACTATGGAGATGAAAATGTATGACGTCATTCATGCAAATCTCTTTCTTTTTTTTATTTATTACAAACGTCCATATTTTAAGCTATTTTTAAGATTTTTGAAAATAGCTTCAAGTTCATGTTCGTAAAGTAAAGACGCTTTAAATGAAGTTTGTGCATCATCTGGTATAGAAATTTTTTTTAAATTACCAGTGTACTTTCGACAGTGCTTTTAAAGGCATTATCAAGTAATGAATAATGATTCTTTTATTTTGGAAATTTGGCACAGTTTCTTCATTCACAATAATCTTACCTACTTTCCTTATATATTAACAAAATAAAAGGATTATTAATTACTTGAAAATGACTTTATGAGTCAAAACTGCACTCGTAAAAAAAATTTCGAAACGAAAATTAAACAAAGTTAAAAATTTTCCATTATTTTTTTATAAGAATCAAAAGTTTATTTAAAAGTTAATGTTTTTTCGCGACTTTGCGCCACACCCGATATCACTTTCATATCACTTTCAATGTGTTACGAACCTCTGTTAAATGAAACTCATTATACATGTAATCACAATTGTCGATTAGATACAAAGAATTAATATTTCAAAACAAATTGTTTATTTTCTATGTGGTTTTCTTGTATGCAATTATCGTAAATACACCAAGCTAGATTTACTTTGTGCCTCTTTACTTATAACTTAAAGCATTTTAATGTAGCTGCGGCTGGTTTTAACATTTTAAAGCTACAAAGTCATTGAGTTTGTTAAAGAAACAATTTAATCACCGTTCATAATGCATTTTTTTTTAATCCTTCTAATTAGTAATACCGGTGTAGATGTTCAACTACTCTAAGTTGGAATATTGATTATCAATTTAACCGAAGAGTTTATGGTAAAATATTTCTACCAAATGATGTTGATTTACAAACAAAAATTTTTGTATTAAATGTTTAATTTTATCGTCGACTCATTTATGAATTCTGTCATGAATTCGCAATTAATTGGTATAATATTTTGAATTTTCTTAAAATGTGATTGTTTATTGAATCAAATGTGATTGTGATTTGTGATATCACTTAGCAGTATTATTTGATTGCAATAATAATGAATTAAAAAATAAATTTGAATTAAGATAAGCTATAAGAATTACCACTTTGCTCAGTACAATAAAGCATGATATATTAAATTTTTACCAAATATGTAATTTTTAAGAATTAATAACTATTTTTATGGGATTTAACAGTATTTTATTGCTACATTTACATGAAATAAAACATAAAAATGCAAAAGAAAAATTAAAATCCGCTGAAAAAGAAACTGATACGGATATCCGTCACATCTCTAATTATCAGTCTAAAATATGCACTGAAAATTTCAGCAAGTTATCAATATTTGATCCAGAGTAATATAATTATATTGAACTTTTGAAGAATTTAGTAAATAATTTTGAATACATTTTGTGAAAAAAATAATTTTTGTATTTTTTATTTTTATTTATTTTAAAAAAAATTAAATTAAAGAAAACCAATTTCGGAATTTATTAATTGTTTTTGTTTTTTAGTAATTTTCGTTTGTGAAATAATTGTGTGTGTTTTTCCTAATAGAATCAAAGTTTAGCCATTAACTAATATATTATGCTTTTTTTATTTCTTTTTGTGTATTACGAATCTGTGGCAGGCTTCGTCAAAGCTTAAACAGTTTGAGACAATAATATCCATGAAAAACGTTTCAAAATGAAGAATCACTATTATGGTAAAGAATTTCTTATTTTTATTAATATCAATTTAATGTATTAAAAAATAAAATTTTTTTTTTTTTTTGCTATCTGTAATAGCAATTTTAAAACCAATATTTTGTCTTCTTTAACAACTTTGTGTAAAAAAACCCTATTCTATCACTTTTTAAAATTATACAATTTTATAACATCCTGTGTAATTCTTTTAGATAAAAAGTCATAACATTTTGTACCTTTGTGTGAGCCACAATATGCATTACACAGAATGAATGCAGACTAATAAATTTTATTTCGACAACTAAACTAACCAGCTCTCTTGATTGGTTTGGTTACCGTGTAACATGATTCTGTGTGTTTGTTATGTGTATGATGTACTCATTCAATTGTAGCCGCACATACTACTGGTGTAAAGTAAAATAGATATAGCCCATTGAATAAGCCGGAAAGAAATTGTGGAACAGCTCCAATTTTAGAAATTTTTGTTTGTAGGAGTTCCATAGAGTTTCAGGGTTTTCGAGAGCGAATCCGAGATCAAAAAGCAACTGAGCCTTGTTTTAACCCCAATAAAACCACTACTATAAGTACCAGAAATAAAAATTTTAGCAAAATTTTAATTTTATGATATGGAAATTTAAAATTATTCTAACAGGTTGTTTAATGAGATTGTAACCATCCTCAGCTGATTTTTTATGTCATATTCGTGATCAGTGATTCCAAAAACGACTAGAAAACGATTTCTGAGGTGAAATTTAGAATGAAAAATATTTTTTTTTTACTATCACTTCTAAGGGTGGTTTTTGATGGGGTTAAGCATCCTTAGTTGCTTCCTTAATCTCTTCAGATTAGATAATTAATGACTTGAAAACCTACGAGAAACAATTTTTGAGGTGAAATTTTGATGTATAATATTTTTTTAGTTTCTGTAGGGGAGTTTTACTGGGGTTTGTAACAACCCTAAATTGGTATTTGACTTCAGATTTTCAGAACAACTCCAAAAATTCTGGAGAGACAATTTCCGCGGTGAACTTAAAATATGTGTTATCTCTGTCATTTCTAGGGGGTTTTAATGGGATTGAAATCATCTTAAGTTGTTATTTGACCTCGGATTCGTGATTAGTGGTCCTCAAAAATCCCCTATAACGATTTTCGTGGTGATTTCTTTAATTTTTTAAATCTATCGCTGTTACTGTTTGGGGTTGAATAATTTTCTCAATTTTCCTAGTGAGACACTGATGATGAATGATCCTGATGGTCTAAAGAAATTATTAAGATCAGAAATGTTCCACCACTTTTTCACAATCTCCGACTTATTAAGTGGACTATAATAATGTAAAGTAAAATAGATATTGTTTGTTGATGAAATGAATTGTAAACAAAAGGTAATAATGTTACTTCATCTATTATTTGTTATCATGAATTGCATGAAAAATGTAATTTTTCATTTTTCCAAGAACACTTTTTTTTTGTATTTTTGTCTTTTATATATTATACAAAAAATGTTCATTAATTTTTGCTGTGGTATGAAATGAATACGTTTTTCAGTTTGTTTTTCCTATTAGGATGTGTAATTGAATGTAATGAGCTGGTTTTTTTTCGAGATGAGCTTTTATTATTAATATCGTAAACTCTACAACTAAATGACTTTTTCCATAAATAACAAAATGTTAAACTATAAAAAAAGACTTGGTAAATTATTTGATTCAGCGAATTGTTTATTCTTAAAACCTTAATTTAAATTTGTACACAGCACAGATAAGATTAAATAAATTTTAGTCTTAAGTTTGTAACGCTAGCTAGACACCACCAACAAAATTTTAGTATATGTACTCATAGCAAGCTGAAATTTTGGTGGCGTGTTCTAGATAAAAAAGTTTAAATTTGCGAATGAGCAAAATCAATCCATCGAGTTCAATGGACACGTGACCCAATTTTTAAACCAAAAAAGACCGAAGAAAAATTCAAAAATTGTTTGTTTTTTAAATCTTTTATTTGAAACGTTTTTTCGTATGCTGAGTAAATTCGCTACAATTTCAGCTCAAATTTAGTAATAAACAAATTTATTATTTTACGAAAAGCCATGTAATATCACGTAAAACTTCCCTTCGAGATTATTTATAACGCTATTAAGTTTTACGCCGTGTATTTCCGAAGCGATATTTTCCAGAAACTTACACTGGTACCCGAATATTCCATAAATTGACAGACAAAAAGTATCTATGCATCATTTAAAGTCGTTATTTAATGATGGTTTTACATTAAGGATTTTATTAAATAAAAATATTCATACAATTTTCGGAAAAATAGAAAATGAATATGTTTTGTGTATAAAACATTTAATCAAAGAAATCATATTTTTCTTTGAATATAAAAGAAATAAAGTTTGATAAATCTGCAAATCTTTTGTGCACAAAAGTGAATGATATTTTTTAATCTTTCATATATATTATATAAATCGTTTATTGACTACTAAAATCTGACGTTGTATAAAACGGTTTATTTGATTCATATGATTTTAAAAGTCAAAATAATTTATACTGTACTTTGTAGGATTTAATATATATAGAATTTTCAGAATATACTTTTTGAGCGGGTTAAATTATGTATAAATTCTAATTCATAATATTTATAGTATTTCTATTGACATAAACGTTGCAATTTATAAAAGCTTCGTACAAATTGCTCTCTAAATATGTATTTATTTACATTTAAATACTTTTCGTAAAAGAAATTTCTATATTCGACTATTCGATATTAATTTTATTTATGCTGAACTAGCTAGTTAACGATAGTTTTTTTAAATAATAATAATTTATTTAAAACAAAAAATTATTAAAGATCATTACTTGTTACGTCACAGAACACGAATGAAAAATTTTTACCAAAAAAGAATCGCCTTCAAAAAAATCAACCAAAAAGTAAAAAATAATTTTTAAATCTTTCCTTCTGGCCAATAACCAATACAGAAATATGAATTCTGTGCAGCTATTGTAAATTGAAAGAAGTTCCTTAGACGTAATGAGGATTAATTTTGAATTCCATTCTAATTCCACAATAGTTCCTGCTATATGGATGCCAGAAGAGAGATATTCAAAACAAGTCTGTCAATCCAAAACTGATGATAGACAGCTTGGAGGGAGATCAAAATAATCTTGTTTCATTTTCAAATTATCATGTTAGAAACACTAAAATAGACTGAGTAGATGATTTTATTAGCGTTTTTACAAAACTCGTATGCTTAAATTATATTAAGAGGCGAACTGCAACCGCGTCCTTTGTACCTAGACCTTTGTACCCTCTTTTTGAACAATCCATCACCTGAAGGTAAAAATGCCTACTAGCACAATGTGACAATTATATTGTTATTATATTGTTGATGGAACCGGTTACTTCGTTCTTATCCAAGGGCCGACAGTGTGGTTACAAATAGCCTCTTTTTTAAAATTACAATTGATTTAACTGCCACTGTCTGAATTTGAATCAGAAACTTTCAATCTAAGTAGTCAAATGGGTGAAGGTAATAGTGCCTTTACTCACGTGCCCACTGAGCCGGTAATGTTTCGACATAATTTAATAGACCCTGATATCTCTCAATAAATATTCATTCTATATCACTGTCAAGCATTCAACTAGATCAATTAGACAAATGTTTTTCCATAATTAATTGTTAAGAATAGTTTTCACATAAAAAATAAATGTAAATTATTGTTACGTTACTAATGCTAAATAATTATAATGCTCGTCAATATAGTAGCAGTCATCGTATGAAATATTTTCTGTTTAAACATAAACAAAGAATAATTGTAATTAATTATTTTCTTTGTCGTTAAGTAAACAAAATTAGTAAGTCAGATGAGATGTATGCTGTAAACACTTACTGCTATCATTAAATACATTTTCATACTATCAACCTAAAAATAATATTGTGTATTGAGTCCGAGTTTGAAAGTAAGATTTTTCGCATCCTTAAACTAATAACCACTAATTTATTACCGTCAATACTTAGATAGGTGACCGCCCAGGAATGAAGTATGCTCTTGTTGTATAGAATATACCTATTGTAGTCAATATATGACCTCCTTAGTTGAAAAAAAACCGAGTGTGCTGCAGACCACATGACTGAAGTAAAACTTCTATAGCTCCATCTATATGTATGAACAATAAATATGTTTATATTCTTTCTGTTTCTATCTTCGCTAAGTTTATCTCCCTCTCAACTAATAACTTATGTCTACACTCCCTCTTTCTATCCTTACTAACTTATATCTCCCTCACAACTTCCGTTCGCCTCGCCTGATCACACTTTTCGTAGCGCTCTTGTCACCCATTCACCAGTTTATCTATTGGAGTATAATGCAATCCATTGTATTATAGTCATTGAGTTTTTACGAATTCTGGGTTCATTCTATAAATAGATATGCTTCTATAGAGTAAAATAATATTTTACAGCTGGCTGTATATAAATTGTATGTGAAAAACCAAGTGTACAATAATTTTGTTTGTATATGTTAAAACACATTTGTTGAATATATCCTAGTTGAGTCAAAACGTATTTTTCACATCCTTATGAATTTAACTTACATAGACCGTGAACCAATTCATACATTTTTTCAAAACTGTCCTTGAAATGATATTTTTTACTCCATGCATAGGTCTATTTTTTAATTTTTATTAAATTATAATTTATCCAGTTTCTCAGAATAGCGGTTATTAAATTAGAGTTAAAAAAATTATTTCTAAATAACTTAAAGAGCAAAATTTTCTACAAGCGTAATTTTTATAAATAATTTTTCCGGGACGGAAAAAAAGGAATTAAAAATTTGATTATTTATCTTTTGGTACCTCTTTGCATAAAATGTTTTGTCTAATATGAAATTATAATATTTCTAAAACATTTTTTATTTCATTTTGTGTAAGACGTTTTATAAAATCGTGAGCGTAAAAATTCTAGCTTTTGTCGGCGACTTTGTCACCTTCCAACGTTAGAAACTTGTGTGGTGCGGACTCTTATGCGATCAACATTCGAGTTGGACGACGTTCGGGCTGTGGTCGGTTTTGTTTTTCATTTCAATGTGCACTTCTTGTACTTAAATATACATTTGACAAACGTTTGACACACTGCTACACGATGTGTTTAATTATGTAAACTCAATTTTTTCTCAATTTCCTTTAGCTGTTAATGTTTTATTGTTATTTTCTTATTGTTTCGTTAATAATTATTTGTAATACAATTTAGTTTCTTTACATTAAATACATTTGATTATTGTAATAATCAATATAAACAAAATTAAAATGTTATGTTAATTTCTACAAAAAATTTTGAACTTACTTTTGTGACAGAAGTGTTGGATTAAACATTCTTCCTAACATGTAGCAAGCGTCAAATATTTGATCCAACGTTGGAGACCGACTTTTGAATCAAGCGTCTGGCAACGTCAGACACAAGTATACCAAATATAAAATGATTACGTGCTGGTTCGACAATTCCCTATTAATCTGACATTTTTCCAGGATAAAGAAATTTGGTCTAAATCTGTTCAATCAATCCCTCTGTCCTTGTGGTTTTGAACTACAAGCTTTCATATTTACAATGCTAGTAGAATTTCAAAATATTGTAGGAATTTCGTTAATTACTACTTTTGTGATATCAACCAGCAATACACAAAATAATTAAAATTGAAGACACACAATATTCGAGTGCTTTTTGATAGAAAATCTAACAAACATTTTTTATAAGAGTTAAAAGCTTATAAAAATAAGATTAAACCAGCGACCAGGCTAAAAGAATATTTATGAAATATTCTCTAATGAAATATACGATTCCTTCATTCACTACTCAGTTAGTCAGTCAGTAATTCAGTTACATGAAGTACATGAAACATTATTTATAAATGTTAAATGAAGCTTGTTAACTGTGGTGTATTTTTATTATTTACTGTATAAGTTTTTCATTTTACTTAAAATAAAATCCATCATTACACAGACAGCTAGCTATACATTTCTTTCATTTTTCATCAATATCTGTTTTAGTAATTTATTTATTTACTTACTATATTATTGTGCTAATGTATTAATTTAAATGCAGTTTAGTGATGAGCAAACCAACACTATGACCAAGACTGGGACATGCTTAGTATATAGTCTTGGTATTGCTTTAGCCTTGTTTATCCGATCTGATACTTACGTTTTTTTAAAATTAATTTTTCTATGCATTATCATTATGAAGACTATTCAAGGTACAAATTATGAAAAACTCCCAAGGAACAATTAACTTTTTATGATTGCAATGCAAAATTTGATGTATATTAGACTATGGTATGAAGTTGTCCCATAGAAACTTTTATATTCCCTGAGACGCCGTTTCATATTTCCTTTGAGGCAGAATTTCGGAAAACTTTTTCTTATTGTATGTCCGGTATTTGGTGTAAGTCCCTCGGCATTTGGTTTGAGACAATCGGTATTTGGTGGAGAAGCCACCCGGTACTTCTAATTTATATAGCGCCACCTATTAGATACCTTAAATTACCTTTCACCATAAATTTCGACTTTTCCCCCAATTTCCTTGATCAAAATATTTTGTATTTTATAAATACGTATTTCGACTACAGAGTAGTCATCATCAGTATGAATAAGTTAGTGGTAATGCTTCTCCGGAGAGCTGTTACTCGTTGCAAATTTAGTCACGGTTTTCTAACGAGTAACATCTCCTCCTCCGAGAATCATTATAACTAACTAATTCATACTGATGATGGCTATTTTGTAGTGGAATTAAGTATTTATAAAATGCAAAAAAAAATCTTTTAGGATATTGAGGCAAAACAGCGAAACTAATTTGAAAAATCCTAGAGTTCTCTTTAATACTATTTATACCTTACACTGCCAACTGTTAGAATCAACCCATAGATAATTTAATAACGCTTTGTCATATTATAAACAAATAATTTGCAATTAAAAAATATTTCAGCTATAAATTGAGATATAAAGTATCGTATCTTTCAAGTTATATGTCAAGTTAGATGCACATGTATTGAAAAATTTTTTTGATACCGGTTTAGTAGTTTAGTTCATCGCGAACAAATAACGTAACACGAAATTTTGCTATTCAAAAACCATTTGCAACTACCTCTGAAATAACTTTACATTGTATAATTGAATACAATCATCTTCACATTCTTTTAAAAAAAAAATCATGGTGTTAATGGGCGTGGAGACATACAATAAGTTATTTGACTAGTCTAATGGTACCATATTCACTTGTCGAAATACTAACACAGTTATTTTAAAAGGTTATAAAAACATATGTTACATAAGATATCGAATTACTTCTTTTATTCAAAAACTATTTAACACTATTAGTTCTTAGAAATATGTTTTTTAAAACTTCTTTTAAAAAACTATTTGGATATAAAACAGATCATTTTTGTCCATTAAAGGTCAATTTATATAAAGACCAGTTAAAATCGTAGTCAAATAGAATTGTTTACGAGCATGATAAAAGAAATCTGATTTATTTTTTCGAAATATAAAATTTAGTTATTATACATCAGATAATTAGTTTATACTTGTCCGTAAAACGTATCGCTTAGACAATGCGCAAAGTTTGTTTCTGTCATTTCAAAGGAAGGATTGCACAGAAACTGCTTGTTTATTCTAGTCTGCATCGAGTTATCGCTTTAGAATATTTTTGGATGTCAATTAATGACATAAACTTCCAACCGTTGATGAGACACCTTTAGATGGCATAAAATCTGTCATGTTCATCGAAATAAAAAAGAGAGTTATTATAAAAAAATCACAACAATATCGGTAATATTATTGGCAGATGCATAACCTCACTGAAACGACTAGAATAAGCTATCAATATAAAACATACATAACAACCAGAGCTATCTATTGAAAACATACCGAAGTAATTTCTACTCCCAATAAAATCTAAATTAATATTTCATCAATGATATTTCGCAAAATATATTTTGTATGCCTAATTTAAAGGTTTTGTCGTTTCGAATCTGTATTATTATGTACTTCCTGAAAAGAGAAGTTATTGGAATTGTCTCAAAAATCAAAATCGGGACTGACATCATATTATCTTGTTCATAAAGTTCATGTTCATGTTCGTTTATGTATCTGTTTACTTCTTTTGTTTTAGGAGTCAACCTTTTTAATTGAAATTAATAAAGAATATTTTATTGCCAATCATACAATATTTGAATTTATTTTTATTTACAGTCTATAGTAATTTGATCTATACCAGGTAGAGGTACCACAAATCTGCATTGAAAGGTTTTCGTTAATACAATTTTATTACAGGACATAATATTTTAAATAGGTATACTTTTGTCATTTTCAGGATTCAATAAATACTCTTTTGGATCTTAATAGGTATTATATAACCGATATTATTATTCTTTATATTTCATTGGGTTTAAAAACCTTTTATTATTTTTTATTTAATTTTATTTTATAGGTCATAATATTTGTATTTAATTTTTTGGGTTTTTAGGATTAAATACCTATTTGGAATTATAACCAATATCTTAGTAAATTTATTTCACAGAATTAATTATATTTTATTATTAAATTTCATTTATATCAATTATTACTTTTTATATTTCATTTAATTATTTTTTCTATTAATTAATTTTAATTTTGAATAATATCCATTTAATTTTTAAAATTTGTCAATCAAATTTTATTTATTTTGACTTGTTAGTCATCTTTAGAACGATAAATTATTAATAAACAAATTTAACTGTATTTATACTAAAAATTAACGTAATAATTATATATTTTAAAGTATAAATACAGGTATTTGTTTATTAATAATTTATTGTTTTGAAGATGACTTACAAGTCGAAATATATACAATTTGATCGACAAATCTAAAAAGTAAAAGGAGATTTTATGCAAAATCAAAATGTTTTGAATTAATGTTAATAATTTCCACAAATTAATGCTAACAAACTTAATTAATTTTTTTCTATATTAGATAATTTAATTTATTTTCTATATACGATCGTATAAATTTTGATATTTGTAAATAGATTAAGGTATGTTATAAACTATTGAAGATGATTGTAAACAAATAGAATTGAAATTTGTATAGAAAAATATTCAATTACATTATTAAAAAAATAAAAATAAAAATAATAGAAAATTAATAGATGTATTATTTATTTTTGGAAAATCATTTTTCCATTGTCTAATTTTCACTATTAATTTTTTTTTTTTTAATTACCAGTGCACTTTCGACAGTCATTATCAAGTAATGAATAATTATTCTTTTATTTTGGAAATATATCGGAAAGTAGGTAAGAATATTGTGGATGAAGAATCTATGGATGGAATTGATAAATATGTTTTCGATATTTATAATTTCAAATTTATTAAAAAAGATTTATTAAGCTCTATTTGATTATTTAAAATTGATAAATTTGGAACAGGTACAAAGAGCACATGAACAGCCATAAAACTGCTTCTAACTTCTCCATTCATTTTACCAATACAGATCATAAAATTTATAGTGAACTCAAACCGGAGGTGTTACATATTTGAACAAAAACCAAACATTAAATTTGCTAGAAGCCCTGGAGATAAATAAAAATCCAAATTTTACAATTTTAACTAATCAAATAGACCTTAATAACTTCCCCTTATTAAATTTGAAATTATAATTACTCTAAAAATATTTATCAACTCCACCCACAGTTTCTTCAATCCCAATAATTTTCCCTGCTTTCCCTATATATTTCCAAGATAAAAGAATAATTTTTATTCATCATTATCAGCATCAGCTTCAAGGAGTAGGCCGAATGCCTGTTCCGGCTTCATTGTTTATTCATTACATGATAATGACTTGTAAAAGTCAAAAGTGCACTAAAAGTGTAATTTTAATGTTTTCAATATTTTACAAAAATAATAATTGTGGGCTCAAGGGGGAATATATGCCACTAATGTGTATTGTAATTAATGTAATAATAGTTATAATACACATTTTATCCAAGTTTCTTTAGAAAGTTATTGATGCAAATTTCTAGAGTCGTACTCATTGTAACGATTGTATATAAAATCAATTAAGTCAATATTTACATAGGTAAATTATTTATTTACTATCAATAGAACAGAGAATTTGATAATATTATAAATATTTGTTATATAACAATATTGAAGGTTGGTTCTTGTTTGTTATATTATGTTCATAAAATAAATAATTTATTCAACAAATAAATGTAAACTTTAATGTGGTTAAATTCCATTGATTTAAGTTCGGTGACAAGGTTTTAAGTTTTCAAATATGGATGTTGTCGAATATTTTTTTGTATAAACAGAGATAAAAATATTATAGTTGATTCGAGAACTTCCTTGCAATATATGAATATGTTTTTTTATTATTATTATTATTATTAATGAGAACTCTAGGATTTTTCGAATAAATTTCGATTTTTTGCCTCAATTTCCTAGATAAAATTATTTTGTATTATTATAAATATGTATTTCGACTACAAAGTAGTGATCATCAGTATGAATTAGCTAGTTGTAATAATTCTCTGACGAGATGTTATTCGTTGCTAATTTGGTGACGGTTTGGTGCAACATCTCGTCAGGGAATCATTACAACTAGCTAATTCGTACTGTTAATGACTACTTTGTAATCGAAATACGTATTTATAAAAATACAAAATAATTTGATCTAGGAAATTGTGGGAAAATATTGAAATTTATATGAATATGGTTACTGAAATAGCTTATATGTTCGGAACAGATTAACAGCTTGAGTTGAAATTTAGGTATTAGGAGATAAATTGCACTTTTTGTAACTGTAAACACATAATTTATTTTTAATTTTGCCAGTCCGATTTCAAATATTCGCGATTTTATGTTTTTATCTCTGAAGTATCGATTTATCATTATCAGAATAAGTAAAATTTCTTGAATATCCGAAAAATGGGTCCTGATTTAAATATGAAAATGTGAACAATTTCATTTTCTACATTTCAGTCACGTATAAATGTCCTGTAGCAATATATCCTTTGCGATTATCTGTTCCGACGTTTTGCTTCTACCAAAATATCGACTTCCATGTATATGAACAAAATACTGTATCACGCAAAATTTCATCAGAATCGAATGAAGGGTTCACAAGATATCTGCATTGAAATGAAAATGTATACAATCACGTTCAATCGCTTAACCTCCGGAATTAATTATAGATAATAATTGAGAGATGAGATATTGGATGCAAAATTCATCTATCACCATCACAAAAATCTCAAAAAATTTGTATCTCGTATTTTTGGAATTTTAAGCACACGTTTGAGTAAATTTTAATAGGCAGACCGATCGGCTGACGGACAAACATGAATTGAGAGTTTGTCGCTGTGGAAGTTTCGAAACGTTCATATTTATATTATAACCAGAAATTGCTGATGGTAAATGCAATAATAAATTACAATTCATATACGATTAAAAATTTTGTTAATTGGTAGCGGATTATAAATTGCAAATTGGTATTATCACACAATGTCTTGAGGGTATGTAGGCGTGTAATATTATTTAACAATATGTGTACAGTAGTGAGTTGTAACGTTAGACTAATAATAATTACCATATCTATGAATATCATCAATCAATTGACCCACAACAATATTCGACTCAAACTAACTTAAATTACTATATTAACAATATGGTACAGAAAAGTTAGTGAAGATCAGATTTTATGATCCTAAATTTGCTAATAATGAATGGAAGTTCAATTTTAGAGTTTCTCTGAGATTCATCATTTTAAAAAATTGTGAAATAAAAGTAAAACAAATGGTTATGTTAATTAAAACAATATATTAGAACAATATTTTTTATAAATATAAAAAAAGGCAGAAATTAGCTAAATATTCAATGTTATTATTTATTGCTATGGCTAATGGATACTGTTGCTTTGAGTTTAGCGAAAGCATTTTCGAGAATAACCATCAAGCAAATATTTGGATTTCATTTTAAATTTTAATACAGAATTGATAGAAACACACATTTTTATAATATAAAAATAATAATAAAACTGTCTTTAATAACTTATAACTTATGAGTAGTGCGTGCAGCTTTACCGTACAGCTTGCATACACTGAGCGAGTCTGCAATGCATACATATGTCGTCTTTAGCGAACCCAGTTATGTATCATCCTTCGTTTCTCACTTATCTATTAACACATTTATATCACAATATGATTACAGTTACTTATATACTATATCCTTTAATCTCATACGTTCGCAAGTTAAATCCTATAGATACTGTCACATTCCATTATACCAAATTCAAGAACACATAGACACTAAAGAACTTCAAAATTTCATTATTCATACATATCTTATCTCAAATTAATTACAATTGTTCGTAGCATGCACATATGTATATATATTATAAATAATTATTGAATATATGATAGTTTGACTGTGTTATATAACCAAGTGGTTTGTAAGCCTAATATAATACGTATGTATGCCTTTAGTTCAGCGTAGACTGACTGACAACACACAACTAAACCATTCATTTATAATTAAATAATAACATAATGACATAAAATCAATAATGCATATATTATACACATATTCTGCGTTGCAATGTTTGAATGATGAATTTCAAATGAAAATGTATGTGTTATCTATAATATAAGTCATTAAGATGATTAACAATGTTTTTAAATCTAAAAAAGATGAATTGAAAGTAAAGTTATATTGAAATGATGCTAATTAATGAAAATGGTAAACATCTGACGGGTGTCGAACCAGTAATCTTCCAATAAGCGTTCAATAGTAATATCAAGAACCCTCAGATGTCAAAATATGTAAGCTTTCAACTTGTCATTTCAATAAAAGAAATCAATTAAAATTGTTTGCGTATAGTTCTTAATATGTTACAGGAAAAGTCGGTTGTCAGTAAGAGTTGACTCTTTCTAGGAAGAGTAAGCTTTCACTAAAAGCATAAGTAACGAAAATGAGTAAGCACACTTTTCTTATAAAGAGTTATTAAATTAATTCACTGGGAAGTTTGCACCTGTTTGTTTTGACTACCACTAGGAGAAGATTTATTCGATAGAGACTTTCTGATTATTACCAACTACGTTAATGATCTCTGTAACCTAAACTGTCGGATATCCAAAATATACTTATATCTGTAGCCGTTTCTGTAACCAAAATCGAAATAATATATATCTGTAACTGTAACCGTAGCCGGGTAGATTTGGATAGGGGCGAAACTAATGTCTAAATGGCATGCTGTACTTTTGATTGTTAGATTAAACTTATAAATTAGTTCGTACAATAATTATATGATTGACAACAGTGCAAAATAATAACCTAGAAAATAGAAAATAATCCAAATAATTCAATATTTGTACTTTATGTTCACACAATTCCTTAAAACAATATTCGTAGCTTAAAATATCCGAAACAAACGGATAAATTGAAATTCATTCCGTATCTATATCCGACATTTCATATTCATAACATACCGTATTATTACTCATTCTATGCGATCAACTCAAATCAATTCAACCATATTCGTTTTTACATGAATCGATTATTGAATTCCGGTTGTAATGATTTTAATTTGTAATTATTTAAAAAAGGGTTTTTATCTATGAAATAGATATATAAATATATAGATAGAATCAATCTATTCATCACGAATAATTATTTACGGAATTAATTGATTTCCTTTGAAGTTTGGATTTGAATAAATAATGAGATAGCGTTATATGGAAATAAAGTAATAATTGTTTAATATGTATCTAAATACAATATGCTACAGTAATTATGATAATTTCATTTAATTTTAGTCTTAATTGCTAGTTTTCTCATGTAAAAATGCCAAAAAAAAAGTATCCTATAAGAACATAGCTTGTAAATTCAAACTTTTGTTCCAAAACACGTATTTTATGAACAGCAGAAATTTTAAACAATTTTGAATATTTTAATATTCCTGAGCCGTTTTCATTCCATGTGTCGATTTGTCGGATTGTCTTGTGGTGCTTCTCGATGGTATTTATAAATTTCCGATAAATAGTAGTAGAGATGTTTGGGATGGTTTTCACCAATTAACAAGTATTTAACCTAATAATTACCGTTCCAAAAATTCTGCGGTCGTAAATGTGCATCTCGTATAATAAGATTAAGATGTAGAAAATAAATTGTTTCATCTAATATAAAAATATTATTTCAATGCAATCGGTTATGCCGCTCGGGACATATAGATAGCATAAATTTCGATTTTTTCCCAAATTTCCTAGTTCAAATTATATTGTATTTTATAAATACGTATTTCGACTACAAAGTAGTCATCATCAGTATGAATTAGCTAGTTGTAATGATTCTCTGAGGAGTAGTTACTCGTTTCTAACTTGGTGACGGTTTGCACACTTATTCGTTCGTGTATGCGCAATTCATACTTGGAATAACTTTTCGTACATAGCAGAAAGATTCTCATTTTATTCAGATAGTTTTAATTTTTTTTTTTCTAAAACTTAAAATCCAACAATTAAATCTATCATTGTGAATTAAATATTTCATTTTTACACATAATTCATAATATGCGTAAAAAATGTACAAAAATAATAATCATTTTACAAAAATATTCAAACAAAGTACTTAATTAATTAAAAAACAACAACAATGTCTTTATCAACAAAACCACTTGTTTTTTTGAAACAAGAGTATTATTTTCAACCACCCAAATACTAAAAACTGTCATACAAAAGGGACAAGGGAGGAATTATTTGTTTATTGAATATCTTTCAAGTGTCTATATATGTATTGAAATGGTATTGACCCTAAATGTAAAGTATATAACATCTTAAGTGAAAGACAAGTCGTAAATTATATTATTTGACATTACGACGATCGAAAAATATACTTAAATAATAACCACACTGTACCTTTTTATACTCGACATACATAATGTCAGAGTGTACTAATTTTATTCTAAAGTTTGTAGCGCTACCTAATATTGACCGAGCTTACAAAATTTTGGTATAGGTGTTCATAGAAACATCTTATTAGTCTATTTACAACTACCCGCCAGTGCGTTATCACGATAAATCAAAAATAAAAAGATATAACGAGCTGAAATTTTAGTATTCTAAGCACAAATTGAGTTTCAGTTCATGAATAAGTAAAATTTTTTCGTAAAATGTTTCAGTTTTCCTCAATTTTAGCTAAAAGTTTAGCTAATAATCAAATATGGGTAATAAGAATACATACTATTATACATGTATACATATATAAATGTATAGACTGGATATTTATAGTATTTTATGAATGCTAATTAAAAATAATCCAAGCAATGAAATTAAGTCATAATTAATATAGTCTGACATACTCTATATATGCCGAGTATAATAAACTCTTGCGTAGGCATGATTATTGCAATCTACATATCAAAGTTAAAAATAAATTGAAGTATTTTTAAAACTTTTATTTTAAAATCATGTATCGAAAAAATGTCGACCATTATATTGAGATTACCAGAACATAATGCTAGTGCATGCTCAATAATAGTTATTAAAACAAAAGTATTTGTATAAATTTTTGACATTTGAAAAATATTCAATAAAAAGTTTAAAACAAAATAACACCCACATATATATTTTTTTAAATACTTTTTGTTATAAGTTGTTAAATGCAATTTTTTTGTTTAACCTACATTGAAACGTTGCAAATAATTTCACAAGAATTTTTATTTTTCTTTTCTTGGTCATGGTATTGTAATTATGTTGTGCATGAGGCCAGCTGCTTCGTTCTTATACAAGCGACGACTGCTTGGATTCGAACCCGAAACCTGCAGACTAAGTATTGAAATGGGTATTAAGACCTTTACTAACTTGGCCACTGAGCCGGTTTGTTTTATCATTAACTTGAGGTAGTGTTTTTTATTGCAATTACAATAGTTTCCGTTCTTTCAATTGTATTCGAAAAATAGAAAGCAAAATTCATTTTAATAATAGAGCTACTCGAAAAACACACCAGTAAAACATAGATTAAACCGATTTAAATGATGCATTTTTATCCTCTTTTTGTATTTGCAATTTTTTACTGGATAATTTTTATTTTGAATGCTATAATATCAGGGATCATCATCATTTCCATTAGTTCTTCAATACTAAAATGTATTATTAAAAAAAATTGTATACAATTTAATCACGTCATTCGTTCACTCCATGATATACAATGAAAGGTAATTTTTTTCCGACAAACTGCATTTGTTGTATTTTTACACAAAGCAAATTTTTTCATGATATAAAACTATTCTATATTGGATTATTTTATATTTTTATATTTTTTAAGCCAATTTCATATAAATATAACAATGGATGATATAGGCGCTTTTGACACATACACACTATTTTATTTTTTGATATATTGAAGTATTGTACTAAAGTTGAATCGATTTCGTTAGCCCACTGCTGTCCACGCTTTCACTGCGTGATCACGATAATACTTGTTTTATCGATTCTATTTTTTTGGTTAATACATATTATATTATAAATATATAATAAGTACTGTGCCGTAGTGTATGCTATAAATAATAGTGAACTATTATTTATAAATGAATATAAAAACCTCTCAAACAACCAATTAAATTGTAGAATACAAATGTTCACGTGAAACTTTTATTTACAAACAATAGACAAACGAAAACGATTCAAATATAGTATCGATTGGATCGTCTCCTATCAAGTATATCTGAAGTTTAGCTCCTTCCAATGAGCACTTTTAATATTTTTTATATCTAGAACCTTCTCTTAAAGACATTCTCTTCTCTCTATTAACAAATTCAATGTCCATTAACATTATAGGTTATGTTCCTTATTGAAAAATGTGGTACCGAAAATTAGCCACCCACAAATGATTTAAGTTGAATAAATAAAAAATTAATTTTTATTTTACTCGCAAAAACGCATGTCAAGAGTCATCGTCCACTTTGACCGCACTTCGGTAACTAAACATTGCCTTTGTACAGTTGGAAAATTTGCTGTGATAAGATATCAATAAATAGAAAAATATAAAATTAAGTGAGTTTTGTACACAAGTAACTCCAATATTTGACATAATTCAAAGCCATTTTTGACATAGGTCAAAATCAAAACTTTCATTTGCTTTTTTTTTTTAGAGAATTAAAAATTGCTCTTTTCTATTATAGGCTGCTAAAAACGCTTGTCTCTATGCTTGGTCGCCTCCAGTTAAGCCGCACTCTGTCGTTAGATTTTTCATAAAAATGATATTTGAATCCTGTGTGGTCCAACACAAAAAAAATATCCCTACTTTTAAAAACTATTTGGTTTTTGGTGATAACTGAAATTGAATTTAATATAAGTGTACTGGATTTTTCTCGGAATAGACTTCTGTTTCTTCAAATTAACGATTTTAATCAAGCTGAAAATAAAATTCATCAATTTATCGACTATGTACAAATATTTTTTCGTGTACATTAAAGGAATCTCATAAATTATTAAAACTATTTTACTATCTCTAAGTCGTAAAATCGTTCTTAATAATACTTTCAACCATAATTATCAAATAGAATAGACAATTTAGATTTTGAATTAATTTTGACGCCTTCTTGAAAATTGAGTCAAATAATATAAAATTTTATTGCCATGAATTATCTAAAACAATTTTCAAAAACTAAACTATGTCATATCTAAAAACCAATAAAATTGTAAATATATGATGTTTTAAAATTTTCAATTACTATTTAAAAAAAAAATGTTTCGTTATCAACATTATCAACAAATACTACAAAAAATATAATTAAGACCCACTCAACGTCAATATATAAGTATTGTACATCAAAATATTGTAATTCGTTTCTATGATTTCAAAATACTAATTTGTCAATGAAATGATATATAACTCTGTGAGTGGTGTTTGATTTAACATTTCTCAAAATTTATTAGCTAATTTCAATGAAAAATCATTTATATTTTCAATTAAAAGTAATTAATAATGCACTTTCTTCAATCATTCTTACAATTTTCAACCCAATAATTTCAATTTAATGTCTTTTTTTGTAATTATTCAATAATTTTTGTTTGCTATACACAATTTACATTTCCTATACATAATTTACATGCAAACAATTGAACAATTAATTGAATAATTATATTTTCTAGAATGCGAATGTTTTATTACAAATTTTAGACACTCGTAGCGCTTCAAGAATACTATGCACAGTACGGATACGCATTACCTAACATTCAATGTATAAAATATAATTAAGGCGGGAAAAAATTCTAACAAATCAAGAAGTAATTAATACATTATCGATACTTTGAGTAGACAAACATACGAGCATACGAGAAAATGTTTTGTAATCACCATTATTAATAAATGATAAAAATATCTAGCATGAACCACAGAAAACGTATATATACGCAATGAGTTTACGATTTGAAATATAAAATATAACTAGAGGCCCGTTACAGTGGTCGAAATTCAACCATAATCACTCAAAGTGAAAGTGCATTTCACTATCTTTAAACAAAACAGTATATTAAATAAAAGAGTATATATGCATGTGTATGATAGTGTGTGTAATATATGTGTGCCACTCCTCTTATATGTGTATGCGTGTGTGTGTTTGTGACACTGTGTTATTTTTTTATTGTTTTAATGCATATTTTATCCATAATTTAAAAAAATATCAGCATTCTTCAGTCCTTCTTTATAGAAACTATTAGTGTGCCTTATTTCATACTTCTCCGACTGCCAAATTTTCGTAAAAAGTGGTACAAAGTTTTTGCTTCATGTATAAATATATATATTTTTCCCAAATTTGGATCTGAAGGCAGACAATCTGTAAATACACAGAGTGAATATATGGAGGTAAACATTCAGCATACAAATAAATTGGAATATTTTGTTGAAACTAAAACAATTTTTTTCTGTTAAATATTTGAGATATAAAACGGTGATACTAATCAATACGGTATATTTATCTAAAATTTCAAAAAAAATAAAAATAAATAAATATATTCTAAACTTTTTTCTATTAGCTTGGTAATTGTGATTTAGACTTAATAAATGGTAAAAATGGTGTGTTGTAACTGATTTAGGAATAATTGAAAAAATCAAAAATGAGTATTTAGTTTTAAAATAAATAGGAATGAATGTGAAGATTCAACATTCGTCGAAACTCGAATCCAAGTTTCTAGGTATCAATATATTATGTGTGCGTTGTAGACTGTTATTTCTGGAGACATTGTTCTCCCTTGTAGAAGTAGAAAATATATCAAATCATAAACACAAAAAAGTTCATAACCATTTTTAATGTTTACAAATTACAAAATAATTTTTATTTGACGTTGAGTAAAATTTATGTCTTCTTTAAAACTAAATTTACATTTTGTTTTGGTGCACTCTAAGCGTTCCGTACCACTTTTACAGATAAATTTCGAAGTACCTGGGGCTAAATCTCCTTTAATGTACATTAAAGGATACAATTAACAGTCAGGTTGTATTAGCTCACGCAATACATGACTCTTATGATCTCATCAGATAAATATCATGGTCTGAAAGCTGGAATTCATCATGTATCGATGCCATTCCCTTCATAATTTATCCAGTGATTGTGGATGTTAATTGTCACTAATAATTACAAAAAACACTCAATTTGCTTTACCTATACTTTTTAACTCATAAAAACCAGAAAACCGAATCTGATGAAAATTCAAATTAATTCAAATTTCATTCATTTTAATCATAAAAAATTTTCTGATGTAGTAGTTAACAAAGATTAGTTATTTTTGGTGTGATTTTTTACTCAAATTTTTTTTTTACTTACTACTCGAAGTATAGATTTAAACAAAATTTAAATGACTTATGTACACACATATACCACGCACTTGTAAAATACGTAAAATATTTCACCAAAACGGGATGAATGGATCACAAGATATCGGATTTAGGTTCACCCCAAATGTTTATTGTTTACCACAAATTTTGCAGTTATGTAACACGAACTGAAAGAAATAATATGAAATTTACTAAAATAAAACTGTCCTTTGTCCAATACTTTGAATCAATGTATCATTATGAAAAAACATACATTAGTAAGAGCAAGTGCCATCTGTTGTCTAATATATGTATGAATTGGTATTCCCAAACTGGGTTGCCAGATAATTATATAAAAAGCGTTTTAAAGCGTTCAAGTAGCGAATAGTAGCCAATTCAGTCACGTTTAATATAGAATTCTTGTGTTGAATTAAAATCAGCAATTGTAACATGCTCTTCTTACTGATACAGTTAACACAAGCATAAGTGAGTGCAATGAATGTATATGATGACTCCAAACATATCATTGCCACATCTGGCAAACTACCAATATATATAGTTTCTTCAACACCCTGAACTATCGATGCAACACTTGATCAAACCATAACATTTTTTTTATTTAATTTTCAAGTACTTCAATACTGAAATGAATATTACTATGATGGTACTTTAATAAAGTAAATGACTTTTTTAAAGTGCATTCACTCATTTTATAGAAAATAAATAATAATAAATTTTGATAATATAATATTTTTTATATATGGTTTGAAAAAAACAAATTACTATATGTTGGTATCTTTACATATATATAATATATACAAAAAGTACATAAAGACAGGCGGATCAAATTTAGATAAAATGAAATATCTTTATTTTTTTATTTATTACACATACCTTTTTTTTTTACTCTAAGCAAATTATACCAAGTATTTCTATTTTCTATTTAAATACTAAGACATAAAAAAAATTAATTATCTAATCAAAGGGGTTTCTTTATTTGTCCGTCAAGATTCATGTATTTATAACAAACGGAAAAATAGATTTATGATCTCTCAGCATAGAGAGCGTGAAAGAGTTCGTAGCCTCATAATATTCTTGTCTTAGTTTTGTGATTGAATTTTCCCGAAATACCCTAAAACCGACGTAATGCGTAGTATATTTAAAGGTATATTAAATTCGGTCTAATGTTTTAGTATTAAAAATAAAGGCACTAGCCAATCTTTATTATAGGAACTCGCATTTAGGGAATCAATCGCTTCAGCGGCCAAGTGAGTAAAGCTACTACCCTCACCAAATTGACCACTTAGATAATAACGTTGAGTATATTATTTGAATATACAAATAATAAATCTATTTCAAATAATATACTGAAAATAATCTATATTATATACGTCCCCCTGGGGGAAACGTAATAACTGATCTCAACCGATCAATAATAATAAGCAACGTTATACACAGTTAGTACTTGGATGGGTGACCGCATATAATTTCTATATATGTATATTTATATTTTTAATATTCAAATAATATATATATTTTAAATAATATACTTAAAATAATCTATATTGTATCCCCCCCCCCTGGGGGTAACGTAATTACTGATCTCAACCGATCAATAATGTTTAGCAACATTATACACAGTCAGTACTTGGATGGGTGACCGCATAGAATTTCTATATATATATATACATGAAAAATTACACACGTAAATAATGGTTAAAGGTAATTTTATTATGAAAAAATATTTTGTTTTGAAAAATTGAGGACATTCAAGGACATTCCAGAAAAATGAAAATAGAAAATCGGATCAAATGAGATAAATTTGTCATACGAATGAAATGCTTTCAGCCTGTTTAGATAATTGATAAACCTCTATTATAATGACTTTCAATTATTTAAAATTTTCAATTTGTTCATATTTGTAAATGATATTAATTATTGTAAATAATTAATTTGTTAATTAATAATTATTATTATATATATATATTCATGCATGAGTAAATAATACTTAAAATAATAGTGGTTATTTATGTTTTAATATCTCATTAACAATTTGTAATAGAAGGTATATTATTATAAACTATGGTGGTTAAACAGATATACAAGATGTATCAAAATGCAAAACAATTTAATATGAGATTATTGAATGATAAATTAAAAAAAAACAAAATCTATTCAAAACATCTCTTGATCGAAGCGTTTTGACTTTTCAAGTATACAATTATAAAGTTTATTAAATTGTAATACTCGACATATAAAGATGTCAGACTATATTAATTTTAGCCTAAATTAATTCGTACCGCTAATAAATATTGACCTCACAAACAAAATTTTGGTATAGATATTCAAAGAATCTCCTAATTAGTCCATTTCCGCCTGACACTGTCGCCAAGATTCATCAAAAACAGATAATTTGCTGAATTGGTATATTCTAGATCTAAAAAGTAATGTCAAGTTCGTGAATGGGCAAAATCGGTCTAATGGATACATGATCCAATTTTTGAACCATTTAAAAATAGAAGAAATGCCCAAAGATTAAAATATGTTTGATTTATTAAAACAAACAAGTTTTGTTTTAAACATTTTTTCGTAAACTGTTTAGATTCGCCAGAATTTCAACTCAAATTTAGCTATATTATTATCGTGTTATTATTTTATGAATGCCTATTATTAAAACTGATTCAAACATTGATACTGAATCATATGACCTTAGTATCAACTCTGTTAGTTGTTATCTTCATTTGTTTTGATTTATTTTTTGCTGTGGGCTTATTAAAAATAAACAAAGACCTAATTAATATCTAGCTTCTTATATCAAATATCTTACCCGCCTATATGGGCAGTTAGAAGTTCCTAAACTTATGGACTCGATAAAATTTATTCTATTCTATCTCGCTGAGATTTTCACCATATTATGCCTGCTTCATACATACAAAAGATGTGCAAAACATGTTTGATTACTCCAACGATAGATATCACGAGATATTGTCTTATTTTGCCGGAACAGATTTCACTTTAAAGAACCGTCCATATAAGAAATATAAGATAGCTAATGTTCCGTTCAGCCGCTTTTGATAAAATTTTGAATGTATATTGTTATATGTTCAGTAAACATATTCATACATCATGATGTATGTGGCCATTTTCGTTCATTTTTTTAATTTTGTACTATGTATTAAAACTTTGCAACAATAATAACAACTAATATTTTACGAATTTGTTTAAACTTAAATCGTCGCATTTACAGAGATATCTTTCATAATCCAAATTTTACTAATGAAATGAAAACTTAAAAATATTATTTTGAAAAAATTTTTTAATGAAAATTGTAGCTTATACGTAATTCCCTTTAATTAATAATTGATAATAAATTTTCGAAATAAATATACAGTATGGTTTTCCATGAAAATTATTGGAACGTGATTGATTTAAATATATTATATGAACAATATTTTTCATTGCAAAATCAATCATTCATTAATTGTATTACAATACATGTATTAAAATACATTTTATGGATGTATTATATATATATATATATATATATATATATATATATATATATATATATATATATATATATATATATATATATATATATATATATATATATATATATATATATATATATATATATATATATATATATATATATTTTATTTGATTAATTAATTTTCAATGTGAGTAAAAACTGGATATAGATAGATTTATTAACTATGCACTTATGTTACATAATGTTTCATATCGTATTTTATCAACTTTTATTAATTAATTTCGTCTGAATAAAAACTGTCGTATATAAACTAGATTTAGTGGCCACCGATTGCCAAATTCATTATTAACTCAAAAATGATGCTAAAAAGGTATTTGGACTAAATTTTATGAAAAAATAGACTTTTCGGTAATTTAAAAAATTTTTTTGGAAATTTTATAATTCTATTAAAAACCTTAAAATTCGCTAAAAAATAAAAAAAAAAAAAATCTTAGAGCTCATATTAAGGTAATTAGGGTCTTACAAAAGAGACATAACAATCATTTTACGAATGGATGGTTATTGCTTGAATAATTTGTCCGGAATGTTAACCTCGGGATTGGCTTTCTGATGATATCTCAAAAACTACGCGTCCAATCGTTATATGGATGCTATTTTTAAATTCTGGAAGGTTTAACTTCCCTAATTTTAATCTAAATATAGTTTTACCGAAATCAGAGACAAAACATATTTTTTTGATTTTTCCAAAGAAAATTATGAAAAATTGAAAAAGAATTTAGACTCCGATTTCTGTAAAATTATGATTTTAAGGATTCAAACACCTGTTGATTTCATTTAACGATTGGATGTGTTGTTTTTGAGAAAAATAAATGTTTTTGGTTTTTTGGATTTCTAAAACTCCAATTACCCTAGAAAATCAATAAACAAAAATAAACATTTTTTTGGAATTTCTTGTCAAATTTTAAGGTTTTTCAAAGAACCACAAACACCACGTTTCAAAAAAAATCACAAAGGATTATGGTTTTTTTCAAACAAGGTGCCACTTACCGATCTGGCACCAGGACCCAAACATTTCTTACGTATACATTACTTATTACAATATTGTATCGTTATCTCTGGTTGTTTATATTTATACTGTACTTTATAAACCCTTCAGCCCAAGCAGACTCTATCATCGGCATAGTCTAGGCAAGTTTTTGATTAAGTAAACGAAAATATAACTATCAGACATAAACTACCAGTGAACAGATAGTTTTTAATAAACCATGCATTATCTACGGAGTATAAAATTTTTTTAATAATCAAAACTTTTTGTTAACGAATATAATCTATAATCATAAATTAAATTACTTTCTCCATATTAAAGAATTTATCGCGTTTGGATTATATATTTAATTAAAAAAGTTTTTGTTCCTTTGGGTGTGAGGTTTAATGTTTATTATTGGTAATTAATAAACAGTAAAAAATTATGAATGTAGGTTGAAAACTTTTCGTTAATCTATACATAAAAATTTGATGAATATTAAACATCCAATGTTCACTGTCCTCTAAGTCAAAATGAAGCAAGTATAAAACTTTCAAAATAGTTGGACTTTACTACATTATAACCGTAAGCTTATCCGATGGTAGCACCTTTGGCTAGCAATGGAAGGTCCCGGGTATGATTCCCAGCAGATGTATTAAATTCTTTCATCTTTTAATAAAATAGGGTAATAGACATTAATCTATTACAGTGAAAGAAAATGTTATTTCTATTTATGTAAAATAGACATACCTATAATATGTTATTAAAATAAAAATTGTTAAAAATAGCTAATTTGTGCAATCTGAGAATCGCACAAAACAATGAAAATTTCGCTTGTGTTCTTAAAAAAAGTGTACTTCTTGTGGGTTGTATATAATCTACTCCATCCTTATCACAATCAGATAGTTTATGCTTCAGATATCTCTATTTTGTAGCTTTATTTCGAAATAACATTACGAAAAAACCGAAAGAATTGAAAACCATTTCATCAGTTTTCCAAACATCACTATATTACCTACGTTGTTCGATGTAATATTACATATAATATCATTATCTCATGAGGATTTCATTATCAAGTATTTTTAATTCAGTTAAGACATAATAAAAATTCACTTTTCATTGTTCAAAATAGCGCATATTAGAAAGGTTTTGGCTTATAAGTAAATGAAAAGTAAATTATAATTTAATGTACACGTTGAATTTCTTTTTTGATCAAAGACTTGCATTTAAAATCATAAAATAACGATTTGTATATCATGTATTCAGTTGTTTTCTATACTTATTTTTGTTTATTTATATAAAACATTGACTTAAATCTTAATAAATTATAAAAAAAAAACATGATTAACATTATGCATTTAATAATTATCAGTAAGCATTGAAGAATCAGCTCCTCGCTTTTTTATTGCAATTCTCGCAATGTGTATTGATTCGCGACGTTGTAAACCAGATCACACCTGCCATTTTGAACAGTTTTGACAATTATTTCACAAGTAATCTACCCAACATATTTCTAACAAGCTTATTTTTTTTTACAAAACTGATACATAAAGTTGCAAATTTACGTTAGTTCCTTAAAAATATACCGTTGATTTTTCAACTGTTTTTATCAATTACCTTATTATAATAAATAATAACGTACATTACTGATTAAAATATTCAAAATTCCAAAAATTATCAAATAATAAATTTTTAAACATTATTATCTCACCCTTTTTAATTTACATTAATATACCATAGGATTTATTGTTTAATAATTTATTATTTCTCTCTGTGTGAAATATTTTGTTGAACAACTTTTTCATTATTAATATTTATTTGTAATATAATTAGTTTTATGTTTTTTGTTCAAATAATTATTTCATGTAGTCGGCATGTGTTTAAATGTAGGATGACTTCGAAAATATTCGAAAATGCTGAGAGAAATTTAAAAATATTTTTATAATAATATTTCTTCTGATTCATTAGTGCAAGTAACAATGTACAAAGATGGCGAGAGCAAAAAGAATAAACTTTATCATATTTTTGAATTTCGAATTTTGATTCTATTTTAACTATATTGACTTCCGTAAGATAATCTTTTCCGACTTCTTCCATCCTTAACTCCCATTCACAGGTATCCTTGCTAGATTTGACTGTCGTTTTTGCAACATTTTTGCAGTTTTAGTACTGAATCATCAATATAAATTTGATATTAATAATTTAAAATATAGCAAACGTAAATTTTTAATTTTACCAATAAAGATTTTCACTAATTACAGGAAGTAGATTAGTAATTTTAAGTTTTTCCAAGATCATACTTTCTTTTGAAAGGTAAAAAAAGTATTGTAATTGCGAAACTATTCATTACTTCTAAAACTTGTTTCGTTTCGTGGTTAAATTATCTAAATTATGTAAAACAATTTATTGGTATGATTTGAATGCATCCCGTTTTCTCAAATGAGCTTTTGCAGTCCATACCGTCATGACGGAATGAAAAATATCTACATGATTTGAAGGCATATCGTTTTCTCAAATAAGTTTTGGAAGTATTACCTCATTATTTTGTCGCTTATTTCTAAGCAATTGGTATACATAAAGTTTGTCTCTTTCATAATATATAACTCCAAAAGGTTCGCATTTAAAATGGGTAAGGACAAGGAAGTGTATAAAGCTGGAAGAAGTAATTATTTTTATAAAATTTAATGATGCTTTAACCCACGGATTAGTTTCATACAATCAAATAAATACGAAAGGTTTGGGAAAATCAAACTTTTCCATAATCGAAAGGATTCACTTTATTAGTAAGTAATAATATACTTCTATTAATTTTGATAGTTAACTCCATCACATACCAATTAATATTACCGCTTATAAATTATTAAGAGTACACAAAGAGGGGAACTGCAACCACGTCCTAGACCTAGACCTTTTGGTCATTTGTACTCTCTTTAGAACACTTAAAGACAAGGATGCCTTCCAGTACAAGGTGACAATAATATCGTTATTATGTTGTTGGTGGAGACGGTTACTTCGTTATTATCCAAACGATGACAGTGTGATCAATTAACCGCTCCTTTATTTAATTATTTTTTTACAATTGATCAAAATACCACTGCCTGGATACGAACCCGCAACTTCCAGTCTAAGTAGTCAAATAGGTAAGGGTGTTAGGCTTAGTTACTGTTTCCAATATTTTTAAGATTTATTTATAAACTAAATTTAATATACCCACGTCGCTTTCATATGTATGCGGTGTATAAAAATTAAAAAAATTCGTGAATAATTACACATATTTTTAAACATACGAAATATGGTATTAAAGTAAAATATATAATAAGTGGTTGCTTTTTATCATATTTAATGTATTACAAACACTTGATTTTCCTTATCAGTAAATGGTTGTATCAATTTAATGTTATCATCATTATAAAAGGATAGGAACACACGAACGAACGAGCTAGCTTGGCTAGATACAACGATGAAACTGTACAAGATGACGATGGAAGAACATCATTAGCTCAAGATGTTTATAATAAAATCATCACTTTCACTGGAACTACTTATCTGCATTATATTAACTGTACACAGACGGGAAACGAAAATGGAATATAAATAATGCCCGATAAATGAAGGCTATGTATTCTTTTAAAACTTTGAAACAATGATATCAAATTCTGACTTATTCTAAATATAATTGACATATATACAATATAGATTATATTAATTTTAGTCTTACGTTTGAAACGCTCTGAAATACTATATCTACAAACAAAATTTTTGGTATGGATGTTCATAAAATCACTTAAGTAGACCATTTCCGCATGTCTATACGTCCGTCATCAAATTGAAGGAGTGTGATCTTCTTAAATCCAACCTGATTGATTGGCTCTAACAGATAAATAATTAAACTTAATGTGATCAAAGTAAGCATCTAAACAAATTTCCAATTATTTATTACAATAACATACTGAAACAAAGCTCACTATTTGACAGAACCAACTATGAACAATTACAAGAACTAACGTAAAGAAAATATATGTATGTATATTTATGTTTCATTCTCGACAGTAATCAGTATATTTTAATAATATTAATAATAATAATGGTTTTTAAAAAGAAAATATTCATAGTAAGAAGAACACGTAAATAATGATTATTATCATTAATTTATTTTAAATATAACATTGTTATAGATTTGATTTAAGTATATTAATATTTATTTTAAAATATTATATTCAAATATTATATCAATTTATTACAGTATGTAGTGGTGTCAGCTTTTCCTACGAAATTTATTGTATGACACTCTATCAATTTGCTTTTTTTTTAATCTTAATTAAAAAATTTTAAATCTCTCTGATTTTTACTGCTTCTAGTTTTTTGTAATTTTTTCCATTTCGACTAAAACTTACATAAAAGCTCAAAAATTAGTTTAGTTTTTTCTCTCAATATTTGTTATTCCCTTTTTTAGGGCAATTTTTGTCAAAAAAGAACAAAAAAAAATGCAAAATTCATTTCATTTAATTACCAGGTTGCTAGTTTATAAAAAAAATAGATCAAAATGAATCCGTGAAATTGATCTTAAAATCGGATTTTGAGCGATATTTTAGAAACACAATGTCTAATCGTTAAGTGAATGTAATTTTTGATTTTTTTAAAGTCAAATTACTGAAGAACACTGTTTTTAAATCTCATTCTGAAACAAAATAAAATTTTTAGTTACTACTTTTTCTTAAAAGAGCAAGAAACCCTTATGAAATCATCAATTTAATGTTTAACGGATTTTTTGTCCTATGTCACCAAAATACTTTTACTTAGTGAATTTTGATCAAAAAAATTCAAAAATAACTAACTAATAAAATCTATTTTACGATTAGACGTGTAATTTTCGATATACTGTCAAGAATCTGAAAAAATTTACAAAATCATTTCAGGCTTTATCTTGAAAACTAGACACCAAATCGTTAAGGCAGCTTTTTGTTCTTTTCAGAATTAAGTACTCTATACAATTTACAAGCTCACGTATTTTGCAATCAATTTCGAAGATTCTTAAAGTATTGATAAACTCAAGTTGTCTTCATTTTAAATAATAATCATTAATTGAGATATTAACTAAAATCTATACTCGGAATTGTTTGAGGGCTGTGGGCGCAACTTTAATTTTAAAACTTAAGATCAGCATTCTCGAATAAGGAGGAATTATTTGAAATAAGATTTATGAATATTTAATTTTGGTTAAAACAGACAGTTAAAAAAACGATCTGTTTAGATCCGCCAATTTTAAGTGACAATACTTAAAGTATATAAATTGAGCAGTGAGCTCTAAGATTGAGCTTGTATCAAAAAATACGTGGTAAAGAATAATTACGAACACAAGGTAAAGTAAAAATTTTTATCATAAATGCTATTAAAAAGTATTATCTTTAATGTCAATATACAAAAATTTTAAATCTTATTTAAGATTAATTTGTTTTTATAAAAAAAAAAAATTTAATGGTAATTCTTTTTAAAGTAATAATACAAAATATTCCTATCGATAAAAAAAAAGTGAAATAAAAATTGAGAAAGATATTTCATCATCAGAAAAATCAGATAAGTGTATTTTCTCTTCTCGCCATCATTTTACAAGATTAACTGATTAGGCATTGACGCATGAAATAAATTAATTAAAAAAAGCTCTCTCTTTATATTTTGAGTATGTTATTAAACGAAATGTGTTATTTTTTAAGATTAATATTCAAAGAAGAAGTTGAAAAAAAAAGTATTTTAACATGATAATGCATTAAAATTTTAACTTTTTATTTTTTTGATAAATGTAAAAAGAAATCTTTAATCATTGATGTTATAACACATGATCTATACAGAAATACAATGAGTGGAGTCAATTAAAATTTTTTCACTTATATTACGGAAAATAGAACACGAAATGGAAGGAAAAGACGTACTATACTTAAATCTTTGCAGACTGGGTTAGCATAGACACAAAATTTGAATAATACGTAGTACAGTAGCATCGTGATGAGAGACCTTGTTTTCGTAACATAGGGAACTTTTTTTATATATATTTGATAGAAAACTTTATTTTTTTAGCAAAATTTTCTTTAAAATTCATTATACAGTAAATTCTGAGTGTGATCAATGGACCTACCAAATTTCGTCAAAATCGAACAAGGCTTTTGAAAGTTGGACCGAAAAAAATATAGATATATAGAGAGACAGATAAATAGATAGAAAAATAGATAGGAACAGTTAAAGGAAATGCAAAATTGTTGTTATAACATAACCCTCAATTTGTTCGGTCAATAAAATTTGTGGATCCAAAATTATTAAAAAAGTGTAGTAGTAAAAGTATTTAGGCCAAAAAATAGACCAAAAACTCAGATCGTAGCACCACTTAAAAGACTTTGTATTTTTGGGAAAAAAAGACTAATTTGAATAGTCAGTTGAAAACATTACACATCTTCCGGGGAACGAACTTCAGGGCCAACTAATTCCTATTCCAATTCTGTGTTTTTTCCAATTCCAAAAATCGAACTTTATGCTTTTAGTCAATATGCTTTTAAATTACAAGATGTATTATAGATAAAAAGTAGTTTAACGATATATTAAATTTTTAAAATGTAAATTGATAAGGATATAAATTTAGTAAAACAAAGTTCTTAACTAGGGAAAGCAGGCGATGTCTCTTCTGAACTGTCGGTGAATATATGGAAATAGATCTTCAGCTGTAAATGGTCGGCGATCATTGTCGTTAGTAAATGTATATTATTTTAATATATCACTCTGTACAAAGAAAACATTTTTATGTAAGATTGCTTACTTACTGGGAAAATTCAAATTATTTTGAGTGTTTTATCATTAATGAAAAATTGTTATAATTTTTAAAAATACTAAAAGCATAATTTTTCTGGTTCATCGAATTAAGTCCGCTTCGACTGATCATAACAACTTACTTTTCGAAGCTTATTGATCAATTCTAATTTATGTAGACGTTTAAGCTCTTTTTGAGTCAATATGCTTCACGTTACAAACTTTTCTGGCTGTTAGAAGCATTTCAAAGCAAACTGGCACCGGTGCAGAAAGATGTTTTACACCGAGTCTACTATCTATATCATTTTTAAGGTAAAGTCTCATTATTATTAATATATACAATTTTTGTGTGATAACAAATTGTGGTAAATTATATATCCATTTCAGTCTTATATACAAATGTATGCATATATCTCTCCAAAGAATGGCAATATAATATATAACTGATAAAATAATCTTTTGTTTTCTTTGTGTAATTTTCTGCAGTGTAAGCCAAGTAGATTTTTTCGAGATTTGCTGATTCAAGTATTGCTTTTTACTTAACATTGATTTTAGAAAACTATATACAAAATTCCATCAAAATCGAACGGTCGTTTCTCGAGATATTGGTGTTTGGGTGCAATAGAAGTCACCTTTGAGTGGTATTTCGGAAACGGTAATTGATTGATGAGATGTTTGTGAAATCGAACCATTTCACAAACACCTCCGCTTTTGTTTATCAATAATTTATAAATATCAGTCTAGTAGTTCCCAAATTTTTCAAATGATGTTAAGAAATCGCCAGACCATCGTTACATAGTCAGACACGGAATTGAAATTTCTCAAGAAGTTTGTAATAATATATAGATTTCAAAAAATTTCGATTTTGACAAAAAACTAAATTTCTTTAAACGAACATAATACTTTCGTTATCAGTAAATATAGAAATTCTTAATTCTTTCCAAATTCTTCAAGGCTATGTGCTGTCAATGCTTATAATCGATAATCGTTTTTATAACCACGTAAAATTACTATAATTCAAAGACTAATACAATCCCAGTAGCTATATTAGTTTAAAAAAAAAAATTCAAATGTAAATATCCAGTCTATCAGCCTTTAGAGAAAAAAAAAATTAATATTGTCGAAACAATTTTTCCAGATGGCAACATGCACACGCATACAGTTTTTTTAACCATTCTGTAAGAAGAAACATAATAGATGAGAAGAAAATCCTTTCATATATTAATAATATATCCAAAGTTAAACATGTGATATTTATTTGTGTCGTTTGTCGTATCATAACACAAAACTGAACGATTATAACAATAATACTAGTTTATCAGCGACTCACAGATGTTACTACTATAGTAGAAATCTTCGTATCGTCCGCCTACATAATACACATAACTAACTATACATATATATATATATATATATATATATATATATATATATATATATATATATATATATATATATATATATATATATATATATATATATATATATATATATATATATATATATATATATATATATATATATATAAACTACCATTGCTTTCTATGTCACAACATTATATCGAAATTACTATACCATGTCTTTCTAGGTTTCACTTGTGAATTCAATAAAAATTGAACCAACTTCATATCATTTTAATTTATCAATGAGACCTCACTTTTATTAAAAATTCTGATATTAACGGAGTTCTTTCCCGACAGTCCAGCGGTAAAAGTATTAGCTTTGTATTTTTATAACGTATTATAATTTATAGGTATATTTTTATAACGTATTGTACATCTAACTTACACTACAGTATACATACATGTACACTCACTCACTATAGTGTAAACCTGCAAGGAAATAATTTTTTTAATGTTTTGTTATTTTAATTGTTTATCAAAACGCCGTGGTCAATTCATCACATTTTAGAACATATTCTTCTACCAAATACTAGTTTTTCAACTATATGGTAACTGGCTAGGAAAAAAATTAAAAATTTGCCATTTTCTACGTTTCTTCCGTGTTACATGTACAAAAATTTTTTATTGAAATTATCACACGCTCGATACGGTAAATCGTCAACAAGCCTTATCAGCGTGTGTATTTAATTACTCATATTCAAAGTTTGAAAGATTTCTTAACTTTTTTCTAGCTTATTTGTTCTTAATTATTGAGATACGCTGAGAATTTAATACTCTAGCTCTGACGTATAAAACAGGTGTACTCCTTCAGTTGAAATAAATAGGTAGTTTTATTTTACTTTGAATCGCGATGAAACTGTTATGATAGAGAAACCCAAATGAGGATTTTTATATTTGCTCGAGCGAGTAAGGTTAAGATATGGGAGATAACTTACCCTTTGCTGAGTACCTCCACCATTTCTTTGCTGTCTATACAGTGCGCGTATAGAGTATTCAATCAGAATATTAAAATGAAAAAATCGATTTTTGGATTGAATCGAGTGCGTCAGATTAAGATATGGTAGGTTGATTACATGCTGAAAAGTGTACATTTCAATAATCTGATGATTTGAGCGCGACGAAGATAGTTCTTCGCTTTTGTGCTATAGGCGACGATTTCAGTGGAGACATCTTTAATAGACGTCGAATAAACCATATTAAAAAATGGTATGTTTTGCTCGAATTCCTTAAATCAACATTCCATTTTTGAACACTCAAGTACCTCCAATGTTCACTCTATAATAGATTTGAATAAATCCGATTATTTAAATGAAAAATTAATTATTTAAAAGTGTAATATTCAGAAGATCAAGTATCCATTTCCTTCCATTTGCGTGTACTAGTATAGTATTTACACTGTGGATTCGTCCGTTTCCAACTATTATTATATATTTTTTTTATTATCCTTAATTAAATGAATAATACTATTCTGTACATACGGAGTTATTCAGATACGTATGTTATTTCAACTGTGTAAGTTAATCTGATTAGTAAACAGTTTTCACCCTTTTTGGTTAGGATTTAATTCAATATTTAGAATTTTCGGCTTTTTTTTATTTTATTTTATGAAACACGTGATTTAAAGCATAATTATAGGCTTAGTTACATTTTTTTGTTTCTTCAGAACAGAATCTGATGGATAATTTTAACACTGATGGAGAGAAAAGATTTTATTGTATAAATGCATTTCCTGTTTAACTGCCTAAGAAATGAAGCCGGAAAAAGGTTGGAATGATAGAGTTAAATAAGATTTTTAATGGGATCCGGTACAAAATATTTATATGGATATAATTAGTAAAAACAAAAATTTTGACGTAATTAACGATATTTGTGTAGTTTTTCTACAAAATTTTTCCTCATGACTTCTAGGACCTTAGCAAACTATTTTTGAGATATCAGCGTTATTAAATTAAAATTTGTCATTTTTAGATTAAAACTAGTTCATCAACAAAGTAGACCACAAATGTGACGGGGCATTTAAATATTTTATTCCTAAATCCAAATTGGATCAATTGTAAGAATTTTTTTTTCTTTTTTTCTCACTTTACCGTTTCAGAGTCAAATATGTTTAAAAAGAAAAGAAAAACAACATTTATTCCAGGCTTTATTTTCGATAAAAATAAGAAACCGAAGCCTTTTAGAAATAAAAGAAACAGGATCTTTTAAATATTTTATCAAAATTATACAAGGATTGGACAAAAATGACTAATGTAATTTAGCAATCAAATTTTTCAAACATTTTTTCTTTTCAAGTACTTTGTCACGAAACTTAAAGTTGTGCAAGCTATGACCAATAGCTGTTTTTGAATTTTAGTTTATGTAGGTTTTTTTTGGCGAATATTTTATAATATGCAATTAAAAAATATGTTTGCAAAAATGTTGGAAAACCAAAAGAAAATCTATTTATATAGACACATAATATAGTAATTATATTATTTTGATTTCCAATAATAATAATTTCCCTAGTGGATTTTCTATTTATATCTGTATATAACATTATCTCCGTATTTATACTTATAGATGTATACCTATATAGAAATCTCGTTATCCTATACAAATATCTTACTAGAATTCTAGAATATATTTTCTTCTATGTTGTAGTACGTAGTGTCCAGTATACCCGATGGATAAGTACATAAGTAATAGAGATGTGCCGTATTAACCAAAAAATTGTAACTCGTTGGTTACAAAAGTATTTTTATGGTATTTATTTTAAGAATTTCAAAATTTTGTATATTCATTTGTCGTTGTTAGCAATAATTTTTTTAGTAGGTATGATTATTCGGTGTCGTCGTTAATTTGTGTAGTTTGAATAATAATTACGTTATTAGTATTTTTTTAATTACATTATTTTTATTTGATTTAATTTGATTTAATAAATGACATTTTGAATTACCAGTTTTTGTAACTTTTTAGATTTTAGATAATAATTATTAATTATATGGATATTATCAGTGAGTAAATTTCGATTGTTTGCCTCAATTTTCTAGATCAATGATTTTTTTTATTTTATAAATACGTATTTCGACTACAAAAAAGTCATCATCAGTGTCTGAATTAGCTACTCGTTTGCACCGTCGCCAAATTAGCAACAAGTAACATCTCCTTGAAGAATCATTACGACTAACAAATACTGATGATGACTACTTTGTATTCGAACTACATACTTATTTTTAAAAAAAATTTGATGTAGGAAATTGAGGCAAAAAATGAAAATTTATTAATTAGATATTCATGCTGATGATTTAAATTTTTAGTACAGAATTTAAGCTATCATGTTGACAATTTTTACTTTTCGTTGAGAATGCTTAATTTTTTAATCTCCTGCAACTATTGTGTATTCTTTGTCCTTTTCCTACTTCAATCATATATAGAACTATTTTATTTCCCCTCCTTATTAATTACCAATGATAATATATAAAAAGGAATACTGCTTTTTCAACATCTTAATATATAAAAAAGAGATCACATTACTATCCTTAACTTGATTCGTTTTTATTTAAAAAAGCGGGGAATTCACTGCTTCAATTATTTAATAGGTAGTGAAACACAACTTTTGCTGGAGTATTCAAAACATATCAACTGAAAACGTGATTCAAGACCTTTCATTTGAGCTATTAAACATTCAAATTGAATAAAATGGATGCGAGCAAGGCACGAAAATGTAACTTTTGATTAATTTTTTAAATATATATATTTTAATTTTTTGTATCTCCTAAACTTCCAAAAATTGATATTTTATTAACCTAGTATTAAAGTACAGATACCCGAAACATCACTAGTATTTATAACATTTCAGTAATATTATTTTGTAGCTAGGTTGGTTTCAAATATCGCTACTATGTATGGAAAATGATCCATAAGTCTTAAGCCACTTCTCAACGATATATATTTTATGGGGTAAGTCGAATACAGCAAATATATCTAATAGATATTGTTCTTTAACAATCGAGATTTCCGGAATTTAATTTTCATCCAATCAATTAAAAAAATCATTAAAAAAATTTTGTTAAAAAAATTTAGACTTACACTTTATTCTCACTGCTGATAGTTAATTGTAAAGTTTTGGAAGACTTACCTGAAACAAGAAAAAAATAATAATTTAATGAGAAAGGTGAATAAAAATGAAGATGACCCGGCTTGATTTTCGGAAATAATAAAATGGTGCCCGGTTAAAGTTATCAGAAAGAGGTTTTTTACGATTTTTTTATTATCTACAAAACTAAGCTTTTAAAAGGAAAAAATAAAAAGCTTCATACAAAACTAAGATAAATTTAAAAAGCCTATAAAATAGTGGGCACAATGATCAATTAAAATCGGTTCATGAGATTTGTTCTAAACAGTAAAAAAAATTTCAGAGAATGCTCTTTAATAAACTAATAAAAGTGGCCAAAATTCGAATTCTCAGAAATAAACTGTGTCTGGTAAATTCGCATGTTTATTTAAAAAGGTATTCGCGAAAAATCTTCTCCAGGTTCGAGGTAATGCGGTTTTTATTTTGAAAAATAAATTTTACTCTCAAAGAGTTATATTACTCAAAAATAAAGTCAAGTTTTATTTATTATAAACAGCATTAAAAAATAATTATCCACTGTTTTTTTATTAAAAAGCACATAAAAAACACAAAATACCGCATTTTTTATGATGCTATTTTGAAGCGATGAAACGAATTACCTTGACTTTTAACGTAAAAATATAACACTTTAAAAGTGGAATGTATTTTTCAAAATAAAAATAAAATCTCCAAGTTCTGGAGAATGAATGTTTTTCGAGAGTTTAAATACACATTTTTCAAAATTTCAAAATTCTAATTTCTTAACCTTATTGAGTTTATTAATAGGCAACTTCTTGGAAATTTTTAAGACATACAATAAATTCTTGCAAAAGTAATCGCAAAACAAATAGATATTTTAAAAGTTTTTTACTGTTTACGACAAGACTTATCAACTGATTTTAATTTTGTGCACATAATTTTGTATGGTTTTTCAAAAATCCGTAAGTTCTACATAAACCACTTTTCTCTTAACAGCTTAGTTTAGGAAATAATTTGAAAGACAGTTTTTTTAATTGCATGCTTTGCCTGTTTAGTCACCAAATTTTGGCGTCTGTTTCTAGTCAGTATTTAATGCAAGACAATTTTTAATTTGGTTGGTGTATTAGCCTTTTCAATTCAGACAATTGACTGATTTTTTGATTTAGCATGATCGAATGATGAAAATTTTAAGAATAATCTAAGGAATTAAAGTAGTAATTTTTTTCAACGGCAAATATATGAATAATTATATCATAAAAATTGTAAATAAATTTTTTATTAATCATTATTTGTCTATACCATTCACAGACTTATAAAATTCATAGACCTATCTTAACCATAGCAAGGAAAGTAAACAATTTGATACACAGTGCGTATACCTTCATTAAGATCCATTATGATATGATCTTTACTTGATCCATATTAAAATCGAATAATATGAATAAATAGAGATGATATAACTTGTATCCTATAAATAAATATATCATTTATGCTTGCAAATCTAATCAAATAATTGTATTATATCATTTGATATTATCGATATAGAAGTACGTACTACCTACCTACTCTTAATATATAATGTATTTCATACTAATAACATTGTAATCCAACTTTGAAACAAATTTACTCTGACAATAACTATATTATTATTGCAAATCAATTTATTTTCAAATAGCTTACTTATCACGTACGTATTCGTGATTCAATACTGAAATTAAATCTGAATTCATTTTGTAATGGACAACATTTCTATTTTAATTTATTTGGAATTTGTTACAGAATATCAGCTTTTAATAATAGGAATTGACACAAAAAATTAACCTCTGTAATAAAGACAATCTTTCATGTATAAATAATTATCCAAATGTATTGAAATTTGGTATGCACAATCTTGTAAAATTAAAATTTTATTTTTTTCAATTATTTATTTTAAATAACAGATTATCTTTATTATAGATGTCTCAATTTTTGTGTTCTTTTAAGGTTGAATTTTCGAAAATTGTTTTTATTAAAGAGGTATCATTTTTGAGTTCTCTTAACGTTGCATTGGTTAATTGTACCCAAAATCGTATAAATCAAAATATACTTTCAATACAAATATTTTTTGAAATTATTACACTATTAGTATTTTAAATTTGTAATAAAACATACGCATTCGAGAAAATATCATGATTTGTTCAATTGTTTGGATATAAATTGTAAAAAATGACATTTAATTGAAGTTATTGGGTTGAAAATTGTAAGAATGATGGAAGAAATTGCATAAGTAATTATTTTATACCGCAAATATAAATTACTTATATGAATTAGTTTATAAATTACTCTTTTTTACCAGAAAACTAATGATCATTTTCGTTTGAAACACATTATAAGCTTCTAATTATATATAAACGATTCAGTTAAAGTAAAAATTTCAGTTAAAGTATAAAAAAAATTTATAATGAATCAATATCAAATTTATGTGAACTCAAATATTCTCAAAAATCAATCAATCAAGTAAACCATTAAGAGCCGGTGATTTAACATTTGTTGAATTGCATGTAGCTTGTGATCAAATTAGGTTGGGGCAAATTAAATTTATCGTGTTACTTGGATTTTGATTTGATTTCTACGGATTAAAAACCAGAAATTAGTATTTTCGTTTTGAGCAAATTTTAGACTGTAACTACAACATATACACAAACAATTTTTTTTACAAAAAAAAAAAAATAAATGGTGACAAATTTTATGCAACATTTTTCTGAACTTTTCTATAACTTTTTGTTAGCGTTCAACTTTTGGATAAACGTTTTCTACACAATATAGTATTCATATTGTATTTTATTCTCAAAGCGTAAAGTAAAGTATACACTCGTTTCACAAACAAAATGATTTATTCTTTTTCATTTTTTACAATAGACACATCCTATTTTTAATATGACACAAGAAGTGAACTTGACAAATGATACTTTAATATACTTAAGAAAATGTTGGATGGTTGCCACACAATTGCTATGTATAACTTAAACGGGTTATGGAGTAAATGCAACTATGCCATGGTAGATAATATTAAATGATTCGAGCAATAATCTTTTCTTAGCCATTCGAACATGGGTTGGGTTTAAAGTTTTGTATTTTTGACACACAGCCTTTGCACTATCTTTTGTTTTATTTCTTAAAATCAGGGTTGCAGAAAAACCTTAAGGGCCAACGGAAGTTTCGAAAAAGAGCAAGTGATATGTACAAAGAGAAATTTACAGAATAATATCTGTTTATTAAGCCTGGCTTTCACGATGCTGGTTTGTCCGATGGATTGCTTGTTTTATTTTGTAGCTGTGTCCCATTCTAGCTGTCATGCTCGTAGTTATGATATCTACTATACGATGTTCGCCTCACACGTTCGATTTCACTGATTTTGACTAGCGGCAGTTACGTAAAACAAAGCCCACGTGACTATATTTAGAACAAGTAAATGAAAATCCATTCATGTAAATGCAAGAATCTGTTGGATGACATGAAAAACTAGCCGAGGAAAAATTACAGGAAATATGGCATGAATTATAGCCAAATTCTAGCAAGCACTCTCGCAAGAGGCCAAGTAGTACGTTTTTCCATCATAACTAAATGAAAGCATCCCCATAAATAATCTCATCATGAATGTAATAACATCAGGAATGGTGCTTTTTAGCATAAATAATCAATTAAAAATTCGGATTCATGATTTCAAAAGCTAGTTATCTATTTATATTCCCTCTTTCTGGTATTAATGATGAAATAGGTACTCGTCTCCTCAAGGTTTGATTTTGGTTACTCCAGTGGCTAGCGGATAAGACAACCATAAATTGAGGGTAGTTATTTTATTTAGTCGATATTTTTAGCCATTAATTCGTAAACGAATAATTACCCACTTAATATAATTTGGAAAGCAGTGTATGCAAGAATCGTTCAAATGTAAAGTCTGGTGTAAATTTAGTATCCATTATTATACTCGATATACATTATATAGTATATTGATTTTAGTCGTAACGCTGGGAAATATTGACCGCACAGACAAAATTTTGGTTCGGATGTTCATAGAATCACCTAATTAGTCCGTTCCCGACTGCTCGTCCATCCATCCTTCATCACGATTAATCAAAAACAAAAAGAAATAGCGAGGTGAATTTTTGGTGACGTACACTAAACATAAAAAGTGATTTTAAGTTCGTGAATGTGCAAAATCGGTCCATTGGGTCCAATGGATCCATAATTTGAGCTCAAATTTGGCTAATAAACACATATAGATTACATATTATTATTCATGAATACGTATATTACTGAATAGACTGGATATTTATAGTATTTTATGAATGCTAATTAAAAATATTCCAAACAATGAAATTCAATCATATGTCGAGTATCTAAACACTTAACTCTGTTAGTTGTTATCTTCACTTGTTTGTTATTGCATTTATTAAGGCACTTTTAAGCCTGAACTCCATGTGCAAAGAATAGCAAGTAAAAATTTATTGAATTAATAAACCGCCTAAGGACTCGGCGTAATAAATGAACTCAATGTATCAAATCGAATTATTTGCGGAGGATTTTTCTACTCGAAATATTTTATTCTATTCATTCTGAATATGGACGTTAAAATCATAGCACATGGAAATTTCTGTATCTCTACACAAAACTTTTCATAAAACATACATTTTGTCATTGTATCATCAACTTTAACTTGTAAATATTTAGTTTTTTTTTTTGCACTTCTCGAAATAATGGATTTTCAAATATTATCTTAAAAAGTAAATATTTAATATCTCCGACTAAAAACTATTTATTATACGATACATTATATAATGGGGTCTTGCTAGAAACTCCATTCGTATGTTTCAACATAGATAGTGTTTCATTGGACAATTCTTTTGTTACGGAATTATATAAAATAAAGGCCGTATATTATGAGCATAACCAGAATGTTGACAATATATTCTAACAATGAGCTAGTTGATTAAATAATAAAATATTAAAACAATTATTCCATTCATATAGAGTTAACAAGCTTTCTACTTGTATATTTTTCAAATAGTATTACGAAACAGACTTTTCTATTAGAAATTCTAAATAAATATATTATAATATGTGTTCATGATGATAATATATAGAGTATATTTCTAACTTTTTTTAGAATAAAAAGCATATGATAGTATTATTAACAATAGAATTAAATAATACTAATATTATATAAAATTCATTTTAATAAACATACAGAGTGTTATGAACAGTACGTATATATCAATCAGTTCTATGCTACGTAATTTAAGTTCTTCAAAGTACTTACACGTATTCCGATGAAAAAAAATTGTATAATCAAGCCTCATTAATGTTGCTTGAAGCTTATTTATAAGATGACAGGTCGTATTCTTTCGGAAAATTGCATTTAGCTTACCTACCACGAACTCATGGACTGGATGCACTATTTGTGGTTGATTTCAGTGCTATCCAAATTGGGGTGAACAAAAAATGTACGTAATGTTTCCCTTAAAATATTTTCCACTAATTAACTTTTTTTAAATTGTATATTTATAGATATATTACAATAAAAGAATTAAGTCTATCGTTTTCGTAAGTCAATTGTTTGTAAAGTTTCAAGTGAACATTTGTATTATACAATTTGATTGGTTGTTTAAAGGACTATTAACTTATGACTATATTTAACTTAAGACTATACTTAACAAACCTCTAATAGTCCCACAATTTCTTTAAAATGATTTTAGTTCTAGAGTAAATAAATTCTAACAAACGGAAGAGATGACAAGTCTCCTTATATCCGGAACCCATAGCTAGGTAGTTATATTCTAAGCTTCGTTCAATTCTGTCGACGTAGTTTGTACACTTCTTCGTAACATGGACCAACGTAGTATTTCCAATCTTCTATATTACTACGATATTAGAACCTTTCACCAACCTTGGCAAACAAACTAAAATCGTTCTAATAACATTCTATTGTCAATTATTGTCACCCTTTACATATCCTTCAAATACACATATTTTTATAAAAATTTATTCTAGAAAGCATAAAATTTAAAAAGAATATAATAGATAAAAAAATGGATGATTAAAAAAGGACAGACAATAATGTCAAACATGAATTGTATATGTGGTAGTGGTTATCTGCAATTGAATGTCTTTCTTCTCTTCTACAACGAGTACGAACAAGTATATGTTACAAATAAAGCATAAATTTCAGTTAATGTATGCATTCACTAGTTAATACATGTTTCTACGTTAAATTTTTAGATAATGTATGACTTTTTTAATAAGCATAAATCTAGAAAAAGTATGGGCCACTGCTACGAAATACTAGATTATCAATCAAATGATATATAACTCTGTGAATGGTGTGTGATTTAAATAGGAAATTTCTCAAAATTTATTAACAAATTTTAATGAATAATTATTTATATTTTCAATTAAAAATCATTTTTTGTAGTTATTTAATAATTTTTATTTGATATTTGCTATACAATTTATATACAAGCAATTGAACAAATAATTATATTTTCTTGAATGTGCATTTATAAATTTTAAATACTCGAGGCACATGAATTGATTAAGAAGTTCATTTCACGAACTATGCACGGTACGGATCCACTATTTATGTAGTGTATATATTAATATGGAGTCATAGATATTCGGGATTGAGCCAGCACGGAATTTCATCTTATTTATCATGACTCTTCGGGATTATAGTTTTTACTTTCACGCTATGATTAAAACACTCGGACAATACAAATATTCAAATAATATTCATGTTAAGTTCGATAAAGTTATGAATTTGCAGTATATAACTCCTGAAGTTATATAGAATTATGCTGATGTAAGTTCAGTAGAGGTCATCGAACAATTAACGAAGATATTGGACTTTAAACATCGTTAAAAATACACGGCGTTATATGGTACATGGTCACAATTAGAGCTTCATTCCACAATTTAATATATTTGCAATTGAGACATTGGTTAAAATAATGGTTATATTTATAAATTAATGTTTATATTTTCATTTTATCCGAAAAAAACGTACCTGGACGAAGTTTTTCTAAAAATTAGCTCCTTACATACTGATCAACATATTTGTTATTATATATCATCTTATTTGAATATTCTAAAATTAAGATACATTAAGCAGGAAGGTTGAAGTAAGAAATGTACCAAGATAAAAATTTAACGTCATTAATAATCATCATAATGTAAGAACAGTTTTTAGTATTATTTATGGTCAAAAAATTGAATAGTAGTTATTACAAATCTGAGAATTTAACCAACCGCTTTTGTCGGCATTATTAAATTAAAGAAATTATTTTAACGCCAATTAAAACCATCATAATATAGGAGTAGAACCCTTTTTTAATACATTTATACGACTATTTATGAATACTTTGTCTGAATGGTAAAGTTAAAGTATTCTTTAAATAGCGATTTCATAGATTGACTTTTAAACATTAACTGTAACATATATACAATATATATTTTGTATGCCAAGAGTTGGTTGCAACTATACTGAATGAAAATTGATTATAATTTTATATATCTACAATGTGGTTAAAATTCTACTTGAAATACTTCAGATTTAATACGACATTATGCAGTGATCGTTCACTAATGAAGGTACAAGAAAGTGGATATAAAAATGTTATATTAATAGACTTGAATTCAGCAATAAACAAGTTATTAAGTAAAAAAAATATTTTTTTAAATACAAGCTTTTATACTATTAATAGATACAAAAGCTATTTAAGAAAGTTTGTTTCTTGAATTTTTAGTATAAAAATTAAAGGCGTATTTTATTCAAATGGTGAAAGCGCAATGAAATGGAGAAGAAAAATGTTTTTCAGCGTTACCCCATTATTTTTGTATTATGTTATGTCATAATATTGTATTGTTATTCGATTTTCATATGAATGTCCAATTTCAGCTCGTTTGTTTTTTGAATTTTTAGTGTAAAAATTAAAGGTGAAAGCGCAATGAAATAAAGAAGAACGAAATTTTTCCGTGTTTCCGTATTATTTGTTTAATTATATTATGTCATAATATTGTATTGTCATCCGATTTACGTATGTATGCCCAATTTTAGCATAATCCGTAACCGGGGAAGGGGAAATTTAAATTTGATTACAAGCAAAAATTGGGACAGGTGAAAGTCAATAAAAGCTTGTAAAAACAGTTCAAACCGTGGTACCAAATTCTCTGTAGTCGGGGAAGTGGAAATTTAAATTTGATTACAAGCAAAAATTGGGACAGGTAAAAGGCTGCAATAAAAGCTTGTAATAACAGTTCAAATCGTGGTACCAAATTCTCTGTACTCAGCTAATTGTTCTTTATTGATATACGCAAATACAAAATTAAATTACAAAATCTGGAAATACAGATTCTGATAGTAAGAAAAGAAATAAAATAAAATTGAATATTTAAAGACAGAAGCAGAAACCGATAACCAGAATAAAAAACCAGACTTTTTATATTTGAATTTGTGATGTGGCCATCACATATTATCAAAAATAAATTTTGACATTATAATATAATTTATTCACGAATATTCTCGAAGAATTGGGTATTATAGTACATTCTGTACTAACTTAATTCTATATCGAATCTAGATGAATGAATGGAAAATATCCAGTGAATAGCAATATAATTTAGTGTAGGTGGATTTGTTGGAACAACAGCAGCTGTTTTGGTTGAAGAAAATCCTATTTGAAATGTCCAAGCACAAATTAACTAGTGTAGTATAAATACAAACATGTTCAAAACAAATCGATTCAATGGGATTTGTATCTTGAACTAAATAAAAGGTTGACAACAAGTATCGTATAATCAAAATAATCCAAAAGACGCGTCACAAATAGACTACCCGTCACGTCCTAAATTTTACAATTATAATTGACCAATATTTTGAAAATCATAAGGCTATTAACTACTCTTTTTTTCTTTTAACACCATTTCAGTAATGTACAAATGTAGTTTGAAATTATTTTTAGCGATTGGAGTCAATATGAAAATGATTATATTTGCCTTCAATATTATTGATTACAAATGCTACAAAAGTTAACTTTTCTAAAGATAAGAGACCAAATAGGTGTGCTATGATGTTATTTCTATGACAGCGTCTAGGTATATTTGAAAATAAATCGCTCTTATTTAGATTTATTCACAAATAGGTTAAAAGCTATGAAAGACGAAAATCCAAATTCAAAAAGAGATAAGGAGATGAAATTTTGGTGACGCATTCATATCATAAAAAGTTGAGTTTCAGTTCGTGAATGAGTAAAATGGGAGTTTTGGTTCTAATGAATCCTTCACCCAAGTATAAAAGATAGAAGAAAAATTTAAATACAAAAAATATATACATTTTTGAAACAACTTTGTTTGAAAATTTTTTTAGCAAAATGTTAGAATTCCCCACAATTTAAGCTTAAATTTAGCCAATTATCACATATTGGTAATTACAATACATATTATTATACATATATAACTGTATAGACTGGATATTTATAGTATTTTATGAATGTTTATTAAAAATAGTCCGAACAATGATATTCAGCCATATGTCGAGTAACTAAACAATTAACACTGATAGTTGTTATCTTCATTTGTTTTACGATATGTTAAAAAAGTATCAGATTTTCGATATCTTTCCGATATTGAATACCAATAATTAAATTTTCTTCCAGCAAACAGATAGAGTACCACTCCAGTTTCGCATACACTAATATTTTTAGCTGCTTCATTCCAAAATATATCCTAAATAAATGGAAATTTTTCGTTAAAATAGTTTTCAGATGATTTAACTTTTTCTGAATTCTACAACATATTTTTGAAGCTTTGTATGTTTATCCATAGTTGAACCTTTTACATATTCTATTCTAGTAGTCTACTGCTTTATATTCTATAACTCCATCCATGCTTTATATGTCATTATGTGCATCATTATTGGGAGTTACTTGCATACATACATAGAAAATCTTTGTTATTGAACCAAAATCAACTAAACTATGTTTTTGGTTATCACAATTGCATTTTGAATGGGTATTATAAATATTATGATTTGGAAACTAATATTTAAAACTTGTTTTCTAACAGCAAACAAATACAAAAGTGTCTCATTTATCACATATTGCAACATTATCAATTTCAATAAAATTAAATTATCAAACAAAAAATTGAAAATTATAACAATCAATAGACCCGCCACTGACGTAACGTAATTACTAGTCTCAGTCGATCACCAAAGTTAACCAACATCAGATACAGTTAGTAATTGGACGGGTTTACGCTAAAGAATGCTGTTTGTTGTTGTATAGAATACAGCCACTGTAGTCACTGTATGACCTTAGTAGTTGAAAAGTGAAATAAAAAAATAACAATCACATAAGTGACTTTTAATTGGTTATGAGAGGATTGGCTAAACGGCGTATTATTAAACTACGCTCGGTCTGTTCTTAATATAATTTAGTACATTCTGCACAATTCCGATTATACTCTCCAAATTTTTTCAATTTTTTCAAAATTAATATTTACTGTTTAAGAGAAGATTCTCGTTTACATCTGTTGTTTTACTTATATCTGCGACGACTGTCCCAATTTGGAATCGCAATATTCTTTTTTATTTTTTAAATTGTAGAAATTTAAATTGGGTTATCTGAGAATAAAACAAATTATTGTATCACTGATCAATCAATAATCATGGATACTCATGTCAGAATTAATTTGCAACATATGTCAGCATGTCGCGGAGTATACGCTATATGCACAGGGTTGGACTTATATTTTCAACGTGGAGGCTCATAGTGGGCGTTATTGGAAACATTGACCTTTAATTAAAACAATTTTATTAAACGAAGTTAATTAAAATTGAAAATAACTATAATTCTTAAAATTTTCTTATTATAAAGAATAAATAGGTAAAACTAAGCGATTAGTTTTAGTTGTGTTTTTTTCTGTCATAATATGAGGTTATGTGATAGAGAGAGTCTATGTTGTCATTATAAAATATTAATTATTATATTGAATGAAAAAACAAAATATCCGGAATAAATTATTATGGCGTACATTTTATTTTTAATTCTTTTTATGGATCTGTTATATTTTAATAGAATAATATTTCGTTTTTTTATAATTTCCCGGTGTATGAACAATGATATACTGTAGGTCAATAATTTTTCGTATGTCACTAGTTGTATTCGGAAACAAAGTCTTGAAACAAAATGTTATGGACCATGAATCACTGAAGTTGAAAGTGCTACTGTACGGTCAAAGAAGGGAATATAACAGAAATTTTTTGTTATGATTCATTCATTTAACTTCTTTGGTGAGAATCCCGGTAATGAATAATTATGATTATAGCTTAAAAGGAGAATACTTTATTCTCATGAGGTATATCTGGTGTTCAGTAGGATATACTTTTTCATCTTGTACCGTGGATCACTTTCTAAACAAAGCAGGCTTATATGTAAAACTGTTAAATATTTAGATTTTTAAAAAAATATATCTAATCTTTCTCAATAGGTACCTCCTATAAACATAGATTATACCAATAGCTTTCAACATAACCTTTGATATACATTTTTCTTCTTTTGTTATTTTCCAGTGTTTAATCGACTATTCGGCCATTAGTCACAGATAACTTTGTAAAATATTATAGAACTATCAACAAACTGAAAGCATTCAACGTGACTCATACTCAAGGATAATTCACTCGTTTTTTTGTGTATTCAAACAATTTTATATAAACTTTTAGAAAAAATAAAGAACAACTCTTTTTAAAGAAAAACTAACAGTTTGTTTTTTTATCATCTTCAAATGTGTTATTCATCATTTTTTGGAGCTATATCATGAACAGCTGTTCTTAACATTCACCATCGTATATATCTTATAACCACATAAGCTTTTTTTTTTATTTAGAGCTTAAATATCATAAATAATTAATAGAAATTCCGCCCTTTACATGTTTGTGTATCTTCCAGTTGTTTCTGTTTATATTGAAAATGAAAACAATACAATATTTTCAAGAAGAGATGGGATATAAGTAGAAAAAAAATGTATAAACAATATTTTATTTGTGAATTTTATCAAAAAAATAATATAGCAGTGCCATGGAGTCAGTTTATTGAGTGTTTTGTTTTGTTTGAAATTAAAACAATATAAATAATTGCGATGAAAATGTCAGAGTAGTAGACAAAAATGAACCTTGGCGTACTTAATTCATATGAAAATATTATTAAATGATAAATAAAATATTCTGTGAATTCGTGCACGATTACAAGTGCTCCAAAAATACGGTGTTCACGTGGAATTCATCTTATCTATATTAAATTATAAACTGGTAAAGTTTTTTTACAAAATCAACATACAGCGGAATCTATTGTGTTCTTTTCAAAATTTGATCGGAATATAAGACAGAATTTTTCAAAATTGCCATTAGCGAGGAATGAGGTAAGGAGCAAAGTGTTTCCGATACTGCTTCATATCTTGGAATACCCATAGCTTACAGCCTGCAAAATTACACAATTTATACTGGTTCCTGAGCATCACGGGAGAGGAACGTTTTTCACACAATATCATTAGCAGGACTATGATCCTTAAAAATTGACCACTTCAATTTATACATTTGCAATTTCCGTTGAATATGTAGTTGCTATTATTATTCACAAATGGACAGTTATATATTGGCCTCTCTACCTGAAAATGGTGAAAACCAATTCATCAAAAATGAAACAAAAATATTGTGTATGCTGAATATTTACATTGAAAAATTTTTAAAAATTGAAGTATTCAAATCATATAAGCGAAGTGAGAACTCGTCCTCTAGTAGTAATGCATAAAAATGCATAAAAATTTCTTCGAAATTTTTATATCAAAAGACATTTAGCTCTTCAATGCCTTGCGCTATTTTAGCGTCACGTAAAGATGAGCTAAGAAAAGTGAGTGAGTCTATTAATATTAAAATAGCCTCTTAAAATTCCAATTTAACGTTGAGGTCACAATACCGTAAACCAAAAATCACTGGGCCGATTTCAAATTTTATAAAAATATCCCTAGATCTACAGAAAGCTAAATCAATTGATCAAAAACAGTTGTTTTACAGCTGAAATAAATTTGGCTGTTAAAATTTTTTTTAAATGTTACAAATTTAAAATTTAGACGGTTTGTCATGTGTTGAAACAATCCTGATATGTCAATTGGTCAATTTGATATAAGATAGGTACCACGTCTTAACCTCTATCTCGTTTTCTCTTGGTACTTATAGTTCTGAAACAAAATTGTCTTTATTGATAGGAAAATAATGCCCATTTGTGGATCATTCAATAAACAGTAGGCCTTTTTTTTCTGGACAGTACAAAGATATCTTGCAGATTGTTATATACGGTTTGGAGATATTATTGAAAAATTCACCGAAATTTGAGTTTTGGGTTTAACCAGACTTTAAAAGAGAGTTTGCAAGACCTGGCTCAACATTTCATATTTAATTTTAAAGTTTTTCCTCTTTTGGCTATCTTGAATTTGATTATCTTTTAATTATTTCAATTGATAAATCAATGTTTAGATTCGCATACTGTTCTTGTGAGATACACCGAAAACTTAGCATAGTTTTACATTTTTCTTTTCATAAAATTTCTTTATTTTTTATACATATTAGATGCAGTTAATTATAAATTATTCACTTTCTTTCTGTTCTCGAAGTTCTTTTTTGCTTCGTGTAACGGACAGTGTGAATTGAACGTATTATACGTATAGTAGGGTAATGACAAGCTATTAACAAAATAACACAAGCAGAAGTGATAAATTAATTAAAATTCCCTTAGTAACTGTCTGTAAAAGCGTGTATAAAGGTTGGGTTGAGAATTGATTATATTATTTTCAGATGGAAATATTTTCTATATTATAAAATAATTTTAATTCATTTTTCAATTAACAATGAAATTGTTTTTTTTTTCTGTTTATATTTTTATAAAAAATAGAATACAACAAATTTATTTTTGTTGAACTAATTATTCAATTATTTATTTCAATTAATTTAAATTTGAGTATAACTAAAATAACATAACTTCATCACCGAGACCACCAAGATTCGTAAAGTGTACGATTTTATATTTTTAATTTGATCTATAGATCAATTATCAAAAGCGGATAGGATATTACGAATAGATGAACCTTAAATATTTTTGAATAAAGAATTGATTGTTAAAGATATAGCTTGGTTAGAATTATAAATAAAGACTAGAGTCCTGTTATAGCGGTCGAAATTCGAACATAAACACTCGAAAGTGAATCTCACTATCTTTAAACAAAACAGTGTATATGCGTACTTTTAAACAAAACACTATATTAAACAAAAAAATATATATGCGTGTGTATGGTAGTGTGTGTAATATAAGCCACAACTGTTATGTATGAGTCTGTCGTAGTGTGTGTACAGTTTTTTTCATTGATTTAATGTATTTTTTTAAAGCACAAAAAAAATCTTAGCATTCTCCAGTCCTTCTGTATATAAACTATAATTGCGTCAAATTCCATACAGTCATTCGCCCAATTTTCAAAAAATGGAGTACAAAATTTTTGCTTCACGTATATGGATATCAGATAGTTGACAAAAAAATCAAAATCATTGAAAATATTGAATTCAAAGCAAAAAAAAGAAAAATTCGTACATTCGGATAATTTAGTTTAGGAAGTGGGAGGGTAATTTGACTAAGAAAGCCATATGACAGCCCCCTACTAGGTATAGTAGGGTGCAATGTTCAAAAATTACAGATGCTATTCTAAGTTAGAATTCTTTCTGATGCAAAAAGGGAAATTATTATTTCTGAGACAATACAACAGAAATAACACCCAAATTGCTGGACTATCGAATGTTTGCAAAATTAAACAAACTTGTTGGACGTAATAAGTCAAACTATACTATTATAAACTGATATATAAATATCTTAGTTTCATTTAGAAACTGTTTACTTAACTTGTATTTAAATTAAAAGAATCATAAATTATTATGTTCAATTATTTAAAAACATTTATTATTTTTAGATTAGGCAATTGATGCCCAATTATGCATGCATACAATAGAACAATTTAATTGTAAAAAATTGGATACGTAAAAACTGCGTAAGCCAAGTAAATACCATACATATTCAATGTATATCACTATTTTTATTTTTATCTAAATGAGGAAAAAATTGATCTGGGGTCCCATTATTTCAAGATTCTGTATGTTCATTCAAAAATAAGGTTTCATTACATTCAGATTTTTCAAGCAAACTGATTTGAAAATATACATTATAAATATTGGTCTAATCCCCTCTCTAGCCTTGTTTAAATTTATCAAGTTATTTAGTGAAGTAACAAGTAGTTTAGTACTAACCACTTGACACTTATTCAAAAATCGTTCACACTTATAATTTGATAATTTAGTCAAGTGATAAGTAATTTATTAAAACTGTGTAAAGAGTTACAGTCATATTATATAATTTAAAATATCATAAAACTGATTATATTATGAGACTGTGACTAGACCATCAATTAAATGCCAAACTAATTTCTTCATTTGTTTATTGTTACTTGTGATACCAGAGTGGTGGGAAAGATTGTACAAATGAATAGAATTGTATTAAACTACTTGACTAAACAATATTAATAAGTACTTGACTAAAATGTTGTTCACACACTTCACGTAACTAAATTACTTGCTACTTGACTAAATGACTAGACCAATGTCAAATAAACTTAAGTTCTGAATTTATCGACGTATTTCTAATACGACATTAGTTTAACAAGTTTCCTTAGAAACATACCTCAGAAACATATAAACTAAGAAAAACCAACTTTTTAAAAATTTATAAAAATTACCTCATCTGTAAAAAATTAAAAGCTTATTTTCCACTAAAAGAAAATCACTAAAACAAACAAGAGAAATCAGTTTAAAATCTAATTAATTGTAAATAATTGAATATAATGATACAATTTTTTTTTCCAGTAAATTTAATAATTTTATGTTCTGATCACAGTGTAGTTCTCACTCTTTTCACTCACTGATATTAGACAGAAATATTAAACAACATTCAATTGTAATGAAAACAAAAAATTAAACATGATACTTCTGATTATTCGATAAACAATTAATGAAGTATGAAAATGATATTGGAAATGTCTAGTGTTGGTATATTTTTAATAGGATTTCATTTTGATGTGTTTTATGATTTTTATAATAAAACTTGTTTATTTTATCCGGTTTAATACGATTATTGATACGTAATTCGATAACATTCTAGATACAGAATTAATTTATTATTATAGAGACATGCGTAGGGATGACCGATGCTACAATTAACAGACGTAAATATTAACAAGCTAGTTTCTCTAATGTACACGCTACAATAATAATTTGATTATTTTGAGTTGTTATTCCCACATCAACATCTCATTTCGCGCCAAATAATTTTCCCAGCTATTGAGCTTGATGTCGGCAGGCGATTTTTTCTACTTCTTTTTGATTTTTTTTGGACTCTTCGGAGTCCTTGCCTATAGTAAGTTTTGTCAGTTGTTTTGCTTTATATTTTTCATTTTATTTTTTTGAGATTGAGAATCTAGCGTAAGCCGACCTCGTCGTCGCTTATTTCCGGCAGTATTCTTCGTACAAAAATGAGCTTCTTCTTACTACATACTTTTTTCGATAAACAAAAATCGACTCCATATTTTCTTGAAAAAATATTTGTCGTATCGTGAATCGCACCAGGGACTTTAATCTCGGTATCTAGTCACTAGTTTCCATTGCGTTTAAGTTAAAAAAATGTAAACGGGGAATTCAATCTCAGGACGTCACTAATTGTAATATAATCCACAAATTAAAATCAAAAATATAGATTCTTGATAAGGGCAGATAATATCTGTAAAAAATTTGATGAAAATAACCGAAAATAAATTGAAAAGGTCGTATATTATTTTTTAAATCATTTTTACAGCAAACTTCGAGCAAATTTTATTTTCATTTATATTTTGCATTTAATTTGTATTTTTGATAAACATAATGGGAAAATTTTGTAACCATGTACATTATAGATTTCTTCCATTTGTTTTATTCCGTTACGGTCCCATGGAGTCCAGTGAACCGCAACTAAACTTTTGGGCTATTCTTTTCTAAATAAATGTACTTTTTTCAAAATTCATTAAATTTCTAATTTATTCTTGAAAATAGAATCATTTCCGAGTAATGTGGCGTTTGTTTTCTTTTTAAATCAAAGTTTTTTAATTATTTCAAAATCTCAAAAAATAAAAATAAAAAGACAAAGAACCATAGATTACTTAAATATTACTTAAACAGAACGTTAATTTAAAGTTTGGTACATGATTTCAGTCAATAAATCAAATAAAACGCGAATAAGAACTGTTTTTCTGTGTGGGCTCTGTAGGACCCCATATGACCCTTACGTTATTATTTGTGACCACAACGGGTAAAAGCAACGAAGAAATAAAAAACGAAGGCTAGCGTTGACGACTTTCCCATACATCAAGAAAAGTTTAATTAAAATTAAAAAAAAAAAAATATATAAAAGCAAACCAAAATAAGTTTTGGATACAATTTTACAATAATTCTACGATAAAAACTCTAGATACGATCAATCTTCGTTCTCTGTAATGGACATAACCAGGACAATATTACTATCGAGACTGTCGTGATTATATGTATAAATAGAGAAGAAGTTACACGTTCTTATTAATCTTGAGAGTCGCATAAAGTTACCAACATACTTCATTGGTGGTGTTCGTAACAAGAACTTATGGGTGATGGTTTGATTTTGATAGATATCAAAGCATATTGCCTTCAACGATGTTATTGGATATACAGAGAGTCCAACATTAGCGTTATTTGTGAAATGTAAGATATGGACTGTAAACTATATATGTATATATATATATATATATATATATATATATATATATATATATATATATATATATATATATATATATATATATATATATATATATATATATATATATATATATATATATATATATGTATATATCCATATCTAAGGAGTCAGGAAGAATTTAGAAAATCTACGTACGTAGATTTACGAACGTAGAAAGTCTTCGTACATAGATTGCAAAAGATCTGGATAGAGTATTATACAACAAATTCAAACATTTATTTGACATAATAATTGAAAATGAACTATTAAAACATTTTTTTTGAAAGAATATATTTCCACAATGGCATTAGAAAAATTATTAGTTTTCGTAGGTTGAGAGCCCAAAACTTTTACTTGATGATTCTATGATATATTGGAAGTCGAGTACCAGCCATAATCTTAGCAAAATTTGTTTGTAGTAATTTTTTAATCAATTTTAAAATTAAACAAGAAAGGAACATCGTTTTCAAGAATGAGATGGATATATATTCTTTGATAACTTATAACTTCTTAGTTTTTTAATCAATTTTAATTTACTCTACAATTTTTGATTTGGTATTGAGTCTAGTTTTTCATTTTGAAATATAGCAAATTCACCAGTCAGCAATCCTGACGCTGCCTTTGGTGTAAACCTTCATCAAATTAGCAACGAGTAATATCTCCTAGGAGAATCATTACGACTAGCTAATTCATACTGACGATGACTACTTTGTAGTCGAAATACGTATTTATAAAATACAAAACTTTTTAATAGTATTCTCAACCCTATTAAAAATAAGGTTTTCAGTTCTTTTTTTTTTGAAGTCGGTTTGTAAACATTTTTATTTTAAAAACGAGTAAACTTCGATGGCAAACATTAGAAAATTATTCAAACTTTCGAAGTAAGTAACATACTAAGGTATCACCTGTATATATTATTACTGAGCGTATTGAATTTCTTTCAAATATAGCTGGATAATATTATCACAAGGATACTATGAAATATATATGGATGTACATTATGTAATATACACATTGATAGTAGTCCTTGGAGTAAAAGGTATCGTTGAATAATACAGATAAGACACAATAAAAAAAAATTGTTATTTTACCCATTAAAATGTGAAACTAGACTCAATTCCAAACAAAATTCAAAATTTAAATTAAAATTGATTCAAAAAACGAACAAGCTTTAAGCTATTAAAGATTGTTTTCCATCTCTGGCCAAAAAAGTTTTATTGCTGATTCTATAATAAAAGGTCATTTTCAATAAAAAAATTTTTGAATATTATTTTAATATTATATAACATTTTTATTCACAATCAACTCATTTAAACATACTTACATTATTTATCTTAAATTTTGAAGGAAAGTGTATATAAGACCATGGACATCGATAGGACCTTATTTCGTAGTCAAACGCTGGACAAAATAGATTAGGCAATTGTTTAAACTTTTCAGAATTTTCGTAGAGTAAAAAGTTGTAGCAGCAATCATAATTAAGCCAAACTTTTAGAAGTACCTATATAAATTATATAATATGCTTATGTGCATCAAGTATATGTAAACGTATACCAATTTACCGTAAACACAATGAAAATAATCAATTAATTTTGTTATTATTCTTACGTATTTTGTCTTAATACATTTATTCTAAACTAAATTTGAAAGTATATTGTACAAAAAGGCATAAAATATATTTTTCTAATATTCACAATTCAAATTCATGAATATAATATTGGTAATAACTATCATATCTCGATTCTGAGATACATTTAATAAGTCGACAAATTTACATTGCTCTACAGAGTGTAACAGAAATTACTCCAACAATAAATACAAGAAGCAAAATCCGAAAGATATAATTCATTTACATGATCAAAAATCGAATGGTTTTCATGTATTTAACTATGGTTGCTTGCAAACTTTCTGGGTACCAAATTTCCTCCGCTCGAGTGGGTTGAAGCTAATTATGACATATAGCAAATATAAAATTGAACTCTTAACTAGCTCATTTTCTTTTAAGCATTGTAAAATGATTCTCGGCGCTAAAAACAGAATTAAAGTGTATTTTTAGAGGCGGATAACTTATAATATTTCTATGAAATTCAATTTATTTGACAAATGATGTTTGACTATCAATGTTTAAATGATTTTGGAAATGTAATCGCCTAAGCTGGAGTTCTTGGCGTAATCTAGAAATCAGGTTTTAAATTTTTAAATTTATGTGAAACTTTTTAAATATAAACATTACAGTTTTATAATGTCCGATGTTTTGAATTTATTCTAGTATTATGATTAGAAATGTGCTTTCTGAATGTTGATGAATGTTCGTTCATCGACAACGATTCTTTTTTAACTTAAGCTTAAAAATATATTTGTTTACCCAATATTCAAAATAATGATTGATATAATAACAAGTTATTTCTGTTACACACTGTATACATCAGAAATTTTCTTATTCATAATATTCAGAATGAAGAAGATGATCAGCATACTGTCGTCTAAACCTCCAACGCGATGTATTCTAATCCTTCTTTACGATTTGATTTAATGAAAATATATATTATCTCAATGGAAATTGAAAATTTGTCACATATGTGTGTTCGTGTATTTTATTATGCACTAAAAGAAAAACACAAAGTTTTTGATTTCGATAAAAATATGAAAGGAGACTATCAATCATTGTTGATATCTAATATTTATAAATTCAAAAAGTAAAATTTTCTTTTACCAATTACTATTTTGTTCCTGGGTTGTGAAATTATATAGTCAGAAAATTAATATCCGGAAATTTCGCTTTGAAATCGTTTTCGAATATATGAAATTAAATAAAACAAAAAATACTACTTAAATTAAAACGGAAATACACTGCCAATAATGGACACAAAACTTACGGATATGTTTATCTAAATAGCTTTATTTCTGGTATGTCTTCAACAAGTTGGATGTTCACAAACCTAAACATTAACAAAATTTTTGAATTCAGTGGACATAAAACGTCCACATATCGTTAATATAACTCGGAAATAATAAGACATTTTTCTGAAAACAGAATACAAAGTTCTAGACAATTTTGCAAATTTTTGAATTTGTAGAGTAAGGCTTGGAGTCAATAAATAATATGCGAAAGTCTTAATTTTGCATTAATACCATACATAAGTATTTATTATTTTCAAATACAGGACATCCACTGCTGCTAAGATTTCAATTCAATTTATTATTATTTTTCTTGTTTCAATAATAATTCATGTTTACATGAGTATTCAGAAGAAAATTACTATTTATATTGTATATCAAATAAATAATGTATTTTCTTTAGACAGTGTGCCCACGGATGTATTTGAGAATTTGTACAAGTTTCATAATTTTACAATAAACAAATTAATTTACAATAAATTTTTGCTTCTCGCGAAAATAATATTTGCATTAACTAAACTTTTATTAGACTAAAGGGTGCTAATAACATTTGAAGAAAAATTAAGAAGCATATTTGCTTGAAACAGCTCCGAAATATAGTTCTATAATCAGAATTCAAAACAAAATCTGGAAAATTACACATCCGATCATTAAATAGACAGAACTTTTGTAACTATTTTTTCATAATTACATAATTATGAACTGAATTTCAGAAGTAAAATTGCTTTTTTCCGATATTGAGAAAACTCTGTATATATATTAGATAATTTTAAAAAATGACTTAAATTGAAACTATTTGACGATAGGATGACACGTTTTTTTTTCAAGCAAACAGAGTATATTCAGCTATATAAAACAATGATCAAAATAATTTGTATGTTTCTAAATTAAAATGTATTAATTAAAACTTTTTTAACATTACAAATATGGTTGCAGTTTTTGTTATTAATATTTCAAAATACCAGCAGCCATTTTAAGATCTTCTGAAAATTATATACATCGAGTTGGTCCCGACCTTTAGGGCGAGCTTTACAGTACTTGAGAAAATGTGTACCATCGAACATCTCACCTTATTAATAAGCAAAATTAACTTTTTATTCAGAAAAAATGACTGGTATTATTTGAAATGATTTTTCGCAACGAAGAATCATTATTTTTATTTATACATTTTATATGTATTTTTATTTATTTTATTTCAATTTTTTTATTTATGATTTTTATTATTTTATTAATTTTCTTTTATTAATTTTAATCTTTTTACTTTATTTATAACTTTTACAAATTTTTATAACGTGTTATACATGTTGCACTTTTCATGAAAACACTCTCATATGAAAAACATCAACTTTGCATATAATTTGTAAATCAACATTTCAAAAATCGCGTATTTTATTACTTTCTTGTTACACTGTTACGCCCTTCCGTTCATTTTCATGTAATCACTCTCATAGATATCCAGCGGAAGGATGTTACAAATCAAAAAATCTTCAGTACTACAAAAATATTTTGCGATAGTAATTTTTGACCAACAAAATTAACGATTGAAGCGAATTGGAAATTTTAAAATCAAATAAGTTTCAAAAATCTATTTTTTTTCCTAAAAAATAACTGCATGGGAATTGTATTTTCTGAATAAGCAGATCATGTATAATTTTCCTTCGTAAAATTTGTAAACACACTGTTTTGTAATAGCAAATAAGTAATTTTCAAATAAAGAAAAATAAGAAAATTTTTCATTATTATTATTTTTCCTACCGTTCATATTTATTATTATTATTTATTTGTATATTAAATATTATGAAATTGTCGTTCGTAGACGATATCGATATATATCGGACGAATGAAGAACGAATTGAAATAAATAAATGAATATATTCGATGAAAATGCCTGTGTGTGTGTGGGAGTGTGTGTGTGTTTGTGTGTACAAACATCTGTTAACGAATACAAATAACCGTACAAACACATAAATGAAAAATCTATAAGTTATATAGAAAATTATGCGGAAAAAAAATTAATTTATTCTTGGTATATATTTATTGTAAGCATAAAGAAAAATTAGACATTGTATCATTTCACTGAAATACTATGAACGGGTTCTGAAGGTCTAAGAAACGCTTACAAACATGAAATTTAAAAATCGGAGCTATTCCGCTACTTTTCCACATTTCAAAGTATTTTTCGGCTTTATTTAAAGGCATATTGAAATTTAAGAAATAATTTTTTGGTTTTTGAAATTTTTTTATGACAATTTGTACCCCAATTATTCTTGCAAAAATTTTCCTTTATATAATTAATTAGTGGACAAACACTTTCAATCAAAATTTTGAAATATGACTATGTTAAAATTGAAAGTATATAATAAATTATTAGAATTTTTTAGGTTCCATGGAGTTAGGAGAAACTTCATCTTCTACGTGAAACTAAATTCGAAAAAAGTCACTTTTAAACTACTAAGGTCATGTAGTGACTACAGTAGGTATATTCTATACCACAACAGCATACACCAATCATAGAAAGTCATCCATCCAAGTACTGTCTGTATCTGATGTTGCTTAACTTTGGAGATCGATTGGGATCAGTTATTACGTTACGCCACTTTGTGTAATCGTTAGTTAAAAACCAGAAAGATTAGAAATGTATATTTTTTCATTAATAAGGCACCGAATCATTGATGTATCGTTCGGACTGCCTTGAAAAATGCATGATAAATTATTTGCTAGTGAAAAATTTAGACTGCATGAAATGACGGGAATTTTCAATTTAATCTAACCTGCAAGTTTCAGCCTGCCATTTGTATCTACGCATGTATAATCTTAAAACTAGTAGTCCATAGAATCTAGAAATTTGGTATTCAGAAATAGACTGTACGAATACTTTGATTGTGAATAGGATTTATGAGAATTTATAGAAGCAAGACAAGGATGTTGTGATGATTGTGACTGCTTAATATATATATATATATATATATATATATATACATATATATATATATATATATATATATATATATATATATATATATATATATATATATATATATATATATATATATATATATATATATATATATATATATATATATATATATATATATATATATATATATATATATATATATATATATATATATATATATATTATATATATATATATATATATATATATATATATATATTAAAATGTGTATAGGCGCGAATTTGAACAATGTTAAAAATTGTTTAAATATTGAAACTACATATACAGAGTTTCGAAACACCAACATCGAATGATTGTTATTTTTATTCGTTAGCTTGATAATATTGTGTTTTATTTATTTAAATATTTTTTTTTTTTATATCAAACAATAACATAACAATAACATACAACAATATATAACATAACAATAATATATGAATAACACTTAGTTTTTGGCATGTTTAAACACAAAGTAGAGAAATTATTTACTGAAAATCTCTCAATATGGAATACAAAAATATCATCAATATTTCATTTAAACTCATTTTCAAGGAAAATCAGTTATTGGTTTTGTAGCAATAGTGGAATTTTATAAAATAAAGTTCCAATTCCACGTAGATTAGAGAAAACGATTTCTGCTTGTTAAAAAGGTAGAACATTACTGACTTATATCAAACCTTTAGAGACTACAGGGAGATGTGACTGACTTTTTCTAATTTTCGAGAATATTAATTATATTCTAATTAATTGCGTAGCATACGTTCATAATTATATTGTACATACATGAAACAGTGATTAACAAATATGATTATTAACCCTCAAAACTTAAGTACACCATATTGCCCGCTCTCCCCTAATACTTCATGTTCATGTATGATTGAAGTATCGTTTTAACGATATCAATAGTAGAAAAATGTTCGTACTTTGATACTCAAAAAAGATAATAAAAATTTTGAAATGATATTTTTGAATTTATACGATAAAATTTTATGTTTAGTTGAGAGAGAATTTACTAAGTTTATTCAGAATACGAACGTAACGAATTGTTATTTGATGTGTAAAATGGAACTTTAAAACTTTTTTTAAACATTAGTATTTTTATTTGTTGTGTAAAGTGGAGCTTTTAAAAACTTTTTTTTTTTAAATATAAGTATTTTTCGGGTATTGTTGACCTGATTATTATTATTTTAACCACAAAACAATTCGTAACAGGTGCAAAATACAACATTAAATAAATTGTATAGCAACAAAAGAAAATGGAATTTAATAAATAGAAATATTTTTTGGCAATGGTATATTTTATTTTAACAGAAAACTTTTTTTTCCTTCACTTGTTGATTGTAAATTTATTCACTTTACAGTGTATTTAAAAAGTATATCCAAAAAATTGTAATTATAATAATAACATTGAATAAATCGATTAAATATTTCACCGTCACAAATAATTTTAGATTCGGTTTAATTGTCGTGTTAATAGATACGAATCTGGAAGATTCTCAAAATAGATACGATTCACAAAATAGAATTACAAAATTTTCTGAAATTTATTTAGAAATTAACGCATAAAACATCTTTTTATACAAATCTTTTCATTTAGTCCCGTTGCCCATAAGCATATCATATCATTTATGGCTTAGTTATGATTAGTGTTACTGCTTTTTCCTCTAAAAAAATTTTGGAAAAATGTAATTTTCTTTTGTGATTGTTGTAGGCAGATCATCCAATAAAAAATGTTAAAACAATTTTCTCAATCACGTGATGAAACTAGATGTTGGAGAAAATAGTTTTAGCATTTTTGTAATGATTTTACCTATTACAATAACAAAACAGCAGATATTAAGTTTGTAACGCTACCTAATATTGACCGCACAAACAAACTTTTGGTATACGTGTTCATAGAAACACATATTTAGTCAATTTCCGTTTGTCCGTCCTTCCGAGCGTCCGTTATCATGATAACTCGAAAACAAAAAGAAAGAGCAAGCTAAAATTTGGGTAACATATCTAAACTTAAAGTTCGGGATTAAGCAAGAACGATCTATTAGGTCCAATGGATCCTTGAATCAACTTTTTAACTATAAAAGATAAAAGAAAAGTTCAAATACAAAAAAGAGTTTATTTTTAAACAAACAAATTTTGTTTGAATCATTTTTTCGTAAAATGTTTGAATTTTCCACAATTTTAGCTCAAATTTGGCTAATAAACACATTTTGGTAGGTAATAACAATACATATTACTATTATACATATATAACTGTATAAACTGGATATTAATAGTATTTTATGAATGCTAATCAAAACTAATCTAAATAATGAAATTCAATAATATGTCAAGTATCTAAACAATTAGCTCTGTTAGTTTTTGTCTTCACTTCTTGAACGGTATGTATTCATGATCAATAATATGATATTTGTATGGACACCGGGATTACTTCTTTTCAAACACTGGATACAAAAAAAAAACAATTTTTTGTTTTTCGTTATTCGTGATTTATGAAAATAATTTACATAAAGAGGTGGAAAAATGTAAAAGAATACATTGTTAAATGAACAAAAGAATAAGAGTTTAAAATGAAAAACATTTATCTTTCCTTTTACAACACACACACACACACACACACACAAAAATAAAACTTTTGTTGTAGTTAGGTACCAAAAATTACCTATTCTTTTCTAGTTACCTACTAAAAAACTCTCTGTATACATTTTCGTGTGTAAAATGTAAATATAAATAAATGTACATAAAATTTTGAAAGATGATGGTAATTTATTTACCTTTTAAATAAATTTGTATGGAGTAAAATATAAAAATTTGCTTTCTTAAACAAATTTTTTTGTCAAAGCGCAAAATATAGTTTTATTGTTAAATCTTCATACCTGCCACGGCTTCCTAACAGGTTCTAAGATAATAGCCAAGATATATAATTTAAAAAAAAAACTGTAATAAATATACAAATATTTATAATAAGCAATTATAAAATACTCTAAACATGCAGTCCATACAGTTATAAACACATATATAGTATTTTCAGCCACTTATAGAGAGGAATATAAATAATTTACGAAAATATGTTTGAGACAAGAGTTGTCTGTTTTCAAAAGCAAACATTTTTTTATTTCAACTGACTTCAAAAAAGAAGAGGTTATCAATTCGTCTGTTTATTTATTTTTTTAATATTTGTTCGCGCATTATTACTTCTTTGCGTATGGAGTATACAAATTTTAAAAATTATTTTTGCGTTGGATTCAGTACAGTTTCAAAATGGTTCCATAAATATTTGAAGAAACATTCCAACCGTATGATGAGAATAGGGTCAAAAATCATTTTTAGTGATTAGATTTCATTCAATAGAAATTTCTCGTAGTTGCATAAAACACTCAAAAGTAAAAAATTTAAACTATTCGATAAAAAAGAACCGCCCTTAGAAAAATGTAATAAAAAGTAAAAAAATTATTTTTTACATTAATAAATTTTGTGAACAATAACCTTTTGAAATCGGTGCCAAACAATCGGTCCCAAGGAAAATATTTATAGAAATTTTTTATTTAAAATTATTTTTTATTTTTTAGTTTAATTTTTTGAAAAATTTTTTTCATGAATCTTATTTAATGGTTTACAAGTTGTGTCTGGGATACATTGGACCTAATGGATACCGTTTTCAGGATAAGTATAAATCTATAGTTTTCTATTCGGTAACGATATGTTAAATTATACTTCATATTATCTGACATAAAATATATGCTAGTTGTATTGGAATTCAAAACAATAATAACAACATATGCCATGTTTAAGTTAAGGGGGATCAATAATATCACTTAAGAGATAATGTAATCTCTGTAATAAGCACACTCGTTAGTTCATTATTCTCGAACAAATAATTCAAAATCTTTTTATCCAATTGTAATGAAATTTTGTTATATATGTACAAAATTGACTTGAAGATTTTTACGAAAAAACATTTGTAAATATAAAAAAAAAATTTTTGATATTTATTTTAGCAGTTTTTCGAAAAAAAGACAATATATAGTACTTTAAGAAGTGTGCTTATTACAGATTGTCATTTCCCCTTAAATTTTAAAAAGTTAATCTTTATTTGTATACATAAATGATAAAGCTATTTAAAATTCAATGTCTTTGTACTGTACATTAACATTATTTAAAATTGAATTTTAGACTATTTGCAATTTTTTCTAAGATTCACAGAATTTTTTTCTTATTTTTTTTTTTAATGAACTGTTTATTATTTTTCCACAGTTGGTGGAAGTCTGCAGGCAATGCCTACTCTGCTAATCCCTAAAAATGGGTCCCTTAACACGTACACCAAAATTTAATTCCTCCCTTCGATATGCAGAGCGTTACAAACTTTTGTCTAAAATTCTTATTTTTATTCATATATGTCGAGTAAAAAAATCTAATTTCGATATAGATTCTACATGTCTGTATAATTTAAATGAATTATTAATGTATTATGTCATGCACATCTTCACAAATACATTATGTTCGTGTCTGTGAAAATCTTGAAAAGTGTATGGCTAAAGTTTTACAATAATAAGAAAATCATGTTAGATTTATCCTAGGACAACTTAAAATAATTTATTCATACATCTAGATGACACATATGTGCTATGTAGTTTTTACTAAAACAATTTCATATTATGATTTAGTAGTCAGATTAATTTTATACATAGTGTTTAGTTTACATTGCATTGGTATATAACTTTAAAGTATTATTTAATACGCAGTTTTTAGCTTAAAATGTACGTTCGTCGATAGAGTCCTTCGATGTTATATGCCCAGAAAAAATAACACCAAAATCTTTAAGCTTTAATCGGGTATTTGACTGATTTTAAATTTGCAATATTACACATCTAAATATGGAACTAAACCAAATACCATACATAAAACTTGAATTCAAAAAACAAAAACTTCTTAACCCGCGATAAACTCCTAAACTACTGAACGGATTGTTACAAAATTTGTTTTCAAAACATGTGATTTGTTTCAACTTAAAAGAAAGGATAGGTTTAAGGTCCTTTTTTCAAGATTCGCGACCATGTAGAAATTGGGAAAAGTTTTGTCTAATGGGGATTTTTTGTGGAAACGAAATTAATGATTTACTAAATTGCAATAGTATATGTTCTTGGTATGATAAAGCGATGCAGTTTTTTGAATTCGATTTGAAATGGTTAGGGAAATTTGATTTTTTTAACCATTTCTAATAGGGTAAAGCGGTAAAAATATAAACAACTTTTTTTTTTGAAAGCTAGGAAGCTGTGGTTTTTTGAAATTGATTAAAATTGTTTATGTTTATATTACACTGCCTCCCTGTAAGGATAAATTTGTAATTGCAAATATTTGCTTATTGTATGACAAACGAAGTACTTAGGGTCCCACACCAAATACCGGTTGCCTATCCAAATATTGGGCACCCGATAACATTGGATTTTAATAAAATTCTAAACCTAAGTTACCCCAAAATGGAGGAAAAGTTTTTATGGGATACCATGATTACTAGATCCAATCTTCATGCAATTTTAAATGAAATAGATATTATTTTGTTTGATAAAATGAGAAAATTGTTATTGAAAAGTTTTTTCTGTGAAAATTGTCACAGAAACGCGTGAACCTGTCTGCTAGTTTCATATAAATAATTCTTGTAATAATTTTGTACTTACATATTTAGACAAAACAAAATTTTGCTTATTTGATCATGGATATTATGCCTATAAAAATTTTTCCATTGATGCAATGACTTCTAATTACAAAATAGTCTTGAAACTTACCTGAAAAAAATGAAAAAAATGTAAATTAGTATATAAGTTCTAATATGTAATCAATTTTGGAGAAATAGTGTTTTTATCCCATCCGATTGGTAAAGTAACTGGCTTTATTATTTATAATTATAGCCACAAAATACAAAGTACTTTTTTATGTTTATAAAATTGTCAACAATTATTAATTGAAATTTTTTTTCCAACTCCAAGCCTCACATCCTGTCAAATGTAACAAAGCAAATGACGTGCAAGATTGATTCCAGCCAGAACGTAATTTTCGAAGTACAGCCTTACATAAAGGCCCTTACTAAAATCTCTCATAAGTTTTCAGTCTATAAAGTTAATTACAATACCATAATGATTTTGTCGAATTCAACATTCATTTAAGCGTGAAATCCAATTTTGAGGTAATAATGAGCAAAGCAAGACCTAGACGGGACATTCTTGGTCTTGCATATATAGTCTTGGCCTTGGACTTTTTGGTCTTACATATTAGATTTGATGTTGTTTTATTAGTTTTTCTCCGCATTATCATTACAAAAGTTTAATATTTTGAAGTTGCTACATACATTTTGACTCATGTATTAATTGGAAGCTGTTATATTCTAGGTTAGTCTGATATTTAGTCTTCATTTTGGATACTCAGTCTTGGTTGTTCGCTCTTGGTCTTGGTCTTGCGAGTGCAAAAAACAAGACCAAGACCAGCGACTTATTATGCTCATCACTATTTTGAAGGGATCCGATGTAAAATGAAACGGACTTTATATACAACACTGTATATTATTTAACATATTCAAAATACAACGGTGGCAAGAATATACGTATATATAAAAAAAAAGAGAAATACCCATGAAATTGTCCCTTGAGAATACGTACAGATTTTAAGAATAAAAAATATACTATAGGTTTAAAGTACAGAAACGAAATTTGTCTTAGATAATGCAAAATGTACTAAAATATTAATGATATAACATCGTTTCGTCACTGTTTATATAACCAGCCATTAGGGTAAAGACATATTGAGAATTGTGAATTGTTCTAATATGTTAGAATATTAAAATCATAAAATTTTCGACTAGTCATTGTGCAAAAGTGGTGAAAAATATCTCGAAACGTTGAAATGGGAAGTTTTACCTCACCCGCTGTACTCTCCAGATGTTGCTCCGTCTGATTTTCACCTATTTCGCTCAATGGCATACGAGCTGGTCAGGCATACGACCTGGCTGACCAGCTCGTATGAAGAAGTGAAAAATTGGATCGACTCCTGAATTTTATCGAAAGATGAAGAATTTTTTCGCCGTGAGATTCGCCTGCTGCCTGAGAAATGGGCCAAAGTGGTAGCTAACGATGGACAATACTTTAAAACTTCATGTATGTAATTTTTTTGTTGTAATAAAGCCTCAAAAAAAAAGCGGGAGCAAAGTTGTATAATAATAAAATTTCATGTTTTCCTCTCGATATATAAATATATATATGGTATATTTTGTTGCTATAAAATTAGTTACTTAGACAATTAATTATAGTCGATTACGATTTCTGAACACATGTTAGCAAAACACGAACATCATTAAACAAAGAAAAGTTTTTCTATTCTTTCTATTTGTTATATTGAAACTTTTCATTTCCTCAAAGTATATAAAAATTTACTTACTATAACAATACGAAAATAAACTATTTTATCACACAAGTATTAACACATAAGCGTGTTGTGCAAAGTGGCCCAATTTAACGTGTTTGAAACTGATGCAAGTTTATTCTGTAGGTTTAACACGCAAATCTTAAACTTTGTTACAAAGAAAAATAATAAATAAGGCATAACTTTAATTAGTTTGTATTTCGAGGTTTTAAAATTATTATAGTAGCGAAATTATTTTTGTTGAAAAATGGTTTATGAACGGAAATCAGTAAATAACCTAACGCCTATCTTCATACCCATGAACTTCAAGACCATAAACCCGAAAATTCTAGCATCAAATCCATCAAAATATTTTATTTAAAAAAACAAAGTTTACCCTGAAATAGCCTTGAAGGTCACTTTCAACGCCTAAGTGAACATTTTTCTGTTTAAAATTATAAAGCTTTCTCCAATAAATCGAATATTTAATCGAATCTTGGATAATCAGAAAAAAAGATCTTCAAACACTTTACGAATTAGAAATAAACTTCAGTTTATCAACAACAAAAAATGTATCTTTGAAATTGAATTTTGAACGGTGCATTTAGAAAATCATAATATGTCGTTCGTATAGAATATCTGACGTAGATCGTGATGACGATTTTCTTACAAACCTGTTATGCATTGTCAACCTTGTTTTGTACATGACCGATTCATTTTCTAATTGTATGTGTCTAATTTGAGTTGATACAGGAACTAAATTTTGTTTTTCTATTTTTTTATACGATTTTCATTGCTTCGTATGTTACGATTAATGAAAGCTTTGAGCTTAATTTTTTTTGTAACTTTCCAAGTTTCGCAGCCAGAATATTTTACATTTGCGGTTTTATTTTTATCTCTCTAAATAGTTAATCAAATGAATAAAAATTTACATTAACACAAACTTTATACTAAAATTAGTATAAAGTTACATTATTTGAAAGTAAAAATAAAAGTACAAATATTTTGAAGTACATAAATCCAAATACAATAACAAACAAAAAATGTATATCCGTTAATTTGAAGCACTTATTAATTAAGACGCAAATTTTTACAGGCTTTTATTAATGGTATGATTTGAGTATGGCCACCCGGACTCTTGGAAAGATAAAATGTTCAACATAAATATTGACATATCATTTTTTGAGACATTTAGTACTATGAACTGTTAAGATTAAGTTTTTCGTAGATTTTTTGTTGATTTTTATCAAGTGTTTTTATCCGTCTAGTACCTTATATCCAAATACTTTTTATACGTATATAAAAGAATATATGATGGTGATATATATAATGATTTGTTTGGCGTAACGCCATCATCTTTCATATAAAAAAAAAGTAAATTTGTTTTTAATTTTTCTTGGAAATAAATTTTCCTATATGTGCCAATTATCGTGTGTTTACTTTTTTTTAATGTTTATTTTGCAAAATTAAGTACCTATGTTGCTTTAATAAGCATATGAAAAACAAATATTTAAAAATAAAAATAAATTAATTCGTGAAATACTTAAGCAAGATATATACAAGAAAATTACATTTTGTTTTAAAGAAAACTGTTATTTAGGATATCATCAAATAAAAACGTTTCTTTTCATACCAAAATTAGTTTTTTTTTTTTTTTTTAAATATCATAATAAGTCACTTTTTAATTGCTAATGTTATCAGTGACTACAGTATTTACTACAAAACAGCAGAACACATCATTCACAGACGCTCACCTATACAAGTAATGAATGAGACTATAGTTGTTTAACTTTGGTTATCACTTTGGTACAGCTCTTATATTGTACTATTAGTGGAGTGGTGGATTGATGCAATATTATTCATTTTGATGAAATTTTATATTTATATTATCGAAACTTTTAACTCTGTCTAATTTGCACCTTATTGAAAACTTTAATTTTACGAGTGCACTTAAGTCTTTATAAAGTTATTAGAGCCGGCGCAGTCCAAATGCAGTCGCCAAACCATCAACAGATGGTTTCTTCTCAATGATATTTTTTGTTTTGTTATAAGTGAAGTTTGATCATTATTTGACTATTTTTAATCATAAGCATTCATTAAATTATTCAAATATTTCAAACAAAAGTCGTTTATTTTAAATAAATAAATATTTTTGATCTTTAAAGTTTTCTTGTATGGTTAAAAAGTTGGCTTCTGGCCCCATATATTGCCCCCATTGGAGCGATTTTGTTCATTCACGAACTTAATTTCAGTCTTTACGCCTACAATACCAACAATTCAACTAGCTAGTTCTTTCCGTTTTTGTTTTATCCTTGTGACAGAGAGATATGCGGCAACGGACTAATTAGGTTCTATGCGGAAATGGACTAATTATATTCTATAAACACCTGTACCCTAATTTCGATTGTGCGGTCTAAAAATAATTTATTCTGACATATTAAGTATATGTCAAGTATAAATATTTGACTATAGACGCCCGCTATTTAGAGTTAGACTAACTTTCAACAGTTCTGATTTGAAACTGTGATTGAGCATTGGCATGACTGATGTGAATGGACCTTTAAAATATTAATACTCAGTAATTACACTGAGTACATTAAATTAAAATGAATCATGAAACCAATACATTAAATAAATAAATGCATAAAAAAATATACATTTTGCAATTAATTAAATAATTGAATGCATAATTTATGAGACGAAGTAGCGTAAAATAAAATGCACTTATGCATATTATAATATTTACAACTATACTGATATATATATAATATTTACCAACCCCTTAATAACATAACATCATGCATAGTCAAGTATTATTTTATTAATAAGGATATTTTGCTAAATGTTCAGTATATTATTATTATTATTCAATATTGTGAATATATTATGTAAAGTTACACCATTCTATGTAAAGGATGTCTTAAAAATGTTTTGCAAGTGAAGTATTCGATTAGAAAAAGTATTAAAATTTTAAAGACGATCTTCAAATATTAGGACAAAATATTCGCTTTTTTTAAACCTTTTATTTAAAGCTTACAATGTATTTTTGTTTCGATGGAATCTTGGTTATCAATTTTGAAGAAGATATCTTCAACCGATTGAACTGAAATTATATATACACGTTTAGTTTGGATGACAATGCGTGGTTAACTGTGTGACGGCATTCATAATCTAAATCCAATATGACGGAAAAACTTTTTAATTCTTGCCTACAATATGGGTATCAAATGAACACACTGAGAATACGAATAAAAATTTAAAAAAATAAGATGCTGAACTTAAACGTCGTGGCTTCTACCCGCCTGTAGTTTTTAGTTATCCAGCGATCACTAAAAATTAACAAACTTTTTTAAAAACAAAGGTTTTTTTAAATACTCTTTAAAGAAAAAAGTAAACTTATATTATCAAATTTTTTCGAAACAATTACCTAAACAAGGTCGTACGCCGATTAGTGTATTCGTTTTAGAAAACTTTTTAAGAATCAACTGTAGAGCTTACCGTATATTGTGTGAACTTTTAAGCACTTTAATAAAAATGTCTATTTGGTACATTTTGTAGATTTGCATAAAATGTAATTATGATATTAAATTGTAGGTTTCGTAACAGTGTAAAGTTATTGTAAATGGTATATAGGTGTAATGGTATGATGATGGTATAGTGGTTGTTGAATCTGTTCATATTTTATGAGTAATATAATAATCAACCCTGATAGCTACTAAATAGGTAGGTATTTATTTTGCTTTATCTTGCATAGAAAATGCATAGGTGTGTATTTTCCAAAATTATGAGTTTATACCGTAAATATTACAGAAAAATTATTGATCAATTATTTAAACTTATAAGAGTAGTTGCCTCGAAATGAGGATACCATTTTTAGAAACATGAAAATTAAAATTTCAGTCACTGAATAAATAATGACGGCTCGTGCATTTTGGATGTTTTCATTTTATGACTGGACGGAGACGCTAGTGAAAGTTCGTATGCGAGTAGCGGTTTTTTATGCGAGTGAATTAGTATTATTTAATGACATTTTTGTATCAAATTTTTTGTAAATTTTTTTAATTTATTTATAACTAAAACCAAGTTTTCGGGAATTCTGCCAAGCTTGACTACAAATTACCGCCATACTTCTAATCTGCGGTGTCTGTCACTAATTTTCAATACTTGCATGTTGTAGCAGGAAAATCGCACTTGAATTTATCCGGCTAGAATCACTTTTTTCCGGGTTACTTCAAGACCACATCCTCCGAAATCGCCTTAAAGTATTGCCTAAAACTATTTTTCTCAGATATGAGAGTATAAGCTATAAGAAAGTAAAATCGTTTGGCCAAGAGTAAGAGAATAAGAAAGTCACCTGCACCTTATTAATTTCATACTTTTTGCCGCTTGATTTCAGGTTAAAAGAAAAATATTCCCCAATTTCTTAAATAAAAAAAAAATTAATGAATTTTATTTTTAAAATACGTATTTCGATTACAAAGAAGTCATTATCTGTAGGAATTAGCTAATCGAAAAGCCGTTATTCGGTTAATTGGATGACCGTTTGCAAAAAAAAAATAAATTGATCTAGGAAATTGAAGCAAAAAAATCGAAATTTATTCACAAAAACCTAGAGTGCTCATTAATAATATTTACAATGAAATAAATTTGTATCAATTTTCGCAATATAAACGGTTCTCTCTTTACAATGTACTTCAAATAAATATGGAAGATTCTACAGACTATCGCGGAGAACGAAATAAGATTGGTTCACCTATACCAAACACATTATAATCATAATTTAAATTAGGTTTCTTAATCAATTTAACAGTAGGTAAAATGTAGGTAAATACGTAATATGTAAAATGCATTTAACACAACTAAACGTATTCTACTAACACAGCAAAACTGATTACAGTAATGTGGTTTTAATACTCGAATAAATATATTACAAGTTAGTTGGAATAACTGTAACAAATATCGAATGATGATATTAACATTATTAGTATCAAAATATCATTTTCAAAATAAGTATCCGATGACAAAAAACATGAATCTTGATTATGATGACATGACATAAACAAATGACTAGAAATATAGTTTGGTCTGTTTGGGCACCGTGCATCAAATCGTTTTTGCTTCTATGGTTACGAAATACTAGTGAATACTTTGTGAATAGTATATGCTCTATCAAATTTTATGCATTCTAATGATTCGACCCCGGACTGACGTAACGTAATTACAGACCTTGACCAATCAATAAAGTTAAGCAACAGTACTACTGTGTACTTTTGTTGTATAAAAATAATAATCCCCTTTGGTTAATTGCTATATAGCTGAAAGTAGCTGAAGCCAGAAAAAATAAAAATAAAAAATAAGAATTTTTCTTTTTTTCCCTCAAAGAACAGTGCCCATATGATAAAATCAAGTCTTTTTCCTAGCCTATTTCAAAACAAGAAAACAATTGAAAAATGTACTGGTTGTACTTACAGATCTGAACAATTCAAAATGAATGGATCTGAACAATTAAAATAAGTTCATTAAAAAAAGTATACTTCTGTTCAAAATTTTGGCAAATTATGCGCCAGGAGAGAGAAGGCAGGAGAGATAATTTTGCAATTGAAAACAGAAAATATTAGCAGAAGTATTCATCGTTTGTTAATAAAATAATGTATGCCTATAATGTTATTTATTAAGGGAGGAGACCATTTTCAGCGAACTACGCTCATAATTACAGATATCGTGATCAAAATGACTAAAAACAAGTAGAAAAATTTCATTTTTTCAATGTTGGTTAATAGTTTAAAATCAAATTTATTGTGATTAGGATTAATATCGTAGTAAGCAACATCACAAGTTTTTAATCTATATATCAAATTTAACCGTGCCCATGGGCTTCGCTTTAAATCAAGTTAGTGGATTTACTGTAAAAACTGGAAAAAGACAGCCCAGGGGAGAGATATTTTGCATGTTTAAGGTGTGATTCTGAAAAAAACACAAAGTAAATTAATTAATTGAAATTGACTGCCCATAAAGTAAATGCAATATATTAAGAGATACTTATGTAGTTTTTTTTTTAAATGTATGTATGGAAATTTATCAAAAACATCGATTTTATCTCTTAATTGAGAATGATCCATCTATTAAGTGGTGACGACAATAAGAAACGATTGATAATAAGTATACAATTTTTGAAGAGAGACAGTCCATCCATTAATATGAGGGATATACGTACCCAATGTAAGACACAACTGGACTATAAAGTATTCTTCTAGTAAAATATTTGACAATAAATAAAATGTATCTGTATATTATTGTTTCAATTTAAACAAAAGATTTCATTGAATTCACAATTATTTGTTATGTTACAGTGACATACAAATCATCATATCCAATATACATGGGTCGGTCATTGTGAACGAAAAACAAAACTTGTTTTTCGTTCAGAAAACATAACATGTATGTCAAATAAATAACAATCAGTTATATAGATGATTGTCTAAACAAATGCATAGAAATATAAATGGGTCATTCTCAGTTAAGAGATAAAACCAATGTCCATGATACGTAACCATATTTCTTCAAAAATTTGAACAAAAATTAGATTAATATCTTTTAATATATTGTATTTACTACATGAGCAGTCAATTTCAATTTATTAACTTAGTTTTCTCCCAGTTGTATTTCAAATATGCAAAATATCCCCCTAGCTTTATCTAGGCCTAAGTTCTTGGGAGTTGAAAATAAATAACAGATCTACAACTTTTATATTTACAGTTAAAGAGTAGGATACTTTTTCGATACTTATTCATTCTTTTGTAAAAAATAGAAAAAAAAACCAAAAACTTTGAGGTAATGTGAAAAAAGTGTAAATACAAAAGTAGTAGATCTTTCAATTTCCTACAACTTTTTTTCCATAGGACTTGTAGTTTTGAGGTAAATCGAGATAAACAGCGTTTTACCAATAAAAACTCACCCCCATCCACTTCCCGATATTAGATCGACCGAAAATTATTTTTCCTTTAATTTTGTTATATTCGCTTCCGTTTCCAATGGGTTTCATTCTACTATAATTTTTTTTTTTTGTTTCAAAAATTATCGACCCTGGTATATATTATATTAGACAACTGGACTCCTAGTGCTAGGCACTTACAAACACTTTGTTTGAAAACCTATAGAATAATTAAAATATGAGATATAGAGTAAACGCCAATTTTAATTATAATAATTTATGTTACCTATTTCGAATCACTAGTTTATGATGCAATGATAGTTTACTGTCATTAAATTTCAGTTATGGTTGAATTTTCTAGAATACTTAAACTTTGAATTTATTAACTTTATTACATGATATCTTTATAAATTGTTTTTAATACTATGTCTTAAATGGAATAAAAGTTATTTGTTATAAATTAAAATAAATAATATTTATATTCAAAATTCTTGGTTAGGAATTTATAAAAATAAGTAGATAATAATCCGAATTTTAAGTATGTTATAGTTAACGAAACATATTATTATATAAAACAAAATACCTTGTTGATCAATTGATCGGCAAGGTGCCCAAATTTTTGATTTATACAATAATATGTTTCGGATATTTATCTACTAATTTATTGTTTTTCTATTACTAACGAGGAACCATTCTTAAACAAATAGCTAAAATAAAAATTGACGATTCATCAGAATCTGTTCAAGACCTCGTAAGTATTGAATTTCTTATGGTTGACATATTTAAACACATTCATGTATATAGGGATATTTTTTATTCGTGAAAGAAGAAGATGTGAAAACATTTCAATTATTTTTATTGGATGAGTGTAAAATTAAAAAAAAAAACATTCACAATTTAAGAAGGTTTTACAGGACACAGTATGTGATGATGATGATACATAGATTTTTTTATAAAAGTTTTGTGTCCTGTTAAACGTTTAAAATCGATGAATCTTTCTTTGAATTTTTTTAATGGGTGTTTAATTGAATATAGCTTTTAAAACCATTTTCTTCGATAATTAAAATTAATTATGATAAAAAATTGAAATGAACTTTAAAAAGTATTTTGAATATTGTAACAAAACATTAAATTGAATTTACTCCTACGAATAATACTATGATTTATACGAACTCAGTTTCAATTGATTGCAATGTTAACCAAAATTGCAATTAAATTACAATTCTCATAAGGATATCAAATCATTAATAAAGATACTTCAAAACTTTGTATATGGCTTCGATGCGATTACTGTAACAACCTTTTCTTTTTAAACTAGCCGAAAGAGAAAATAGCAAAAAATTTCCAAACCGAACAGCAAATTTTGTATAAAAGTTGTATCCTAATCATAATTATGAACCATATACTAATTTTAATAAGTATGTTTACCAATGACTAGTGGGCGTCACGCGGTTTTCCCCTCGTAATTCCCATTCTCGTGGGAATGCGATGATAAAAATTACCCTATATCAGCCGAGAATAGTGTAGCTTCCTGCTGAAAGAATTTTCAAATCAGTCTAAGAGATTTAGGTTTATTCGTTACATATAAAAATAAATACAAACAAATAAAACATATTTTTCCTTTTTATAATATTAATATAGATGTATAGCTGTGATATGCTTATAGACATCTAGGCTAAATTGTAATAATATGACAATTTAATTATATAATTTTGTGTATTAAACTATTAAAAGATAAATATAATTAAACGCAACCAAATTCATCCTGTATTTGTGTGTAAATTTATAAATGGTTTTATATTAAAAGTGTAATTAGATACGATTGAATCAATCAAAATGTTTAATAGCGATAATAAACTATAGTACATTCGTGTAGAATATCTAAATAAATAAATAATAATTTTTTGTTCTTTTAAATATACATGTCGTATAAAAATCTGTCAATGGGGTATATGCGAGGTATCTCTAAATTGCATTAAAATTTGAATAATTAGAGTTTTTGATATGCATAATGTTTTGACGAATATGATTTATTTAAAAACAATAATCAAAATAACATTTTGTTAATTTTCAAACAACATTTATTCTAAAATTGACGTCATTGGTAGTATTTTTAATTTTTACATATTTGAATTAAATATAAATGGTCTCACATATCAATTACGTCACAGTTCAGTGACCGGCCAGTCTCAGTCAGATATAACCAGTTTATCTACACATATCCGTTCCGTGTCAGTTCAGTATTTATGCTATCCTTGTTTCTTCAATGGTTTGTGTATTCCGTCAGTAACATACAACAAAAAATGACGTTAATCAAATTGTAAGAATGTCGTTGACGGTGAATATAAAAATGACGTTACTGTGACTGAAGGTGGACTTGATCAGTGAGTCTGAACTGTGACGGGTAAGCGTAGATTTCGTAGTCTGCTTAGCTAAAGTGACCAAAGTTAGCGACAAACATTCAAATATCAGTATAATTTTGCTTTTTAATTTATCTAAATTTCTTTACAATTTTAGAGATATATTATGAGCCCATAAATTTCTACATATACAAAACTGCCTATTAATTTTTAATTACCCAGTGGGAACTTCTAGTATTGGAACTGTTTTTGGAATCCTTGACGTTTCTTCCCAATCACTTTCAAATCGGTAGTGTTTTCTTGAGAATAAATTAGTAAAATTAAAAAAAAAAAAAATACCAATATTCATAATAATAAACAAATTATTGTTTTTTTTATAATTCTCATTGAGTAGTTCGCCATGTGGACCTTGCAGGTCGTATCTAAATCACTTGTTTCGAAATCGGAATTAAAATTTATCCACAACGACTGTAGTACTATATAAATAATAATAATATATAATACCAGATACATATTGAACATGTATGTGACGAATGGTAAATAATTACTAACAATAATAATTTATATTGCATTTTACATTTGTTTATTAAAATTTAATTTAACATTTTAAAGAGAGGAGGACTATTAATTTAATTTATTTATGGTTGATCGAGATGTTTTTCGAATATTCAAACAATCGATACCATGTCCATTGTAAGGTCGTAAGCCATACTTATAAAACAACCACTCATAGCACGGCTGAGCGGTAGACCTCACACGTTTATATCCTAATTTGATCTGTCTATAGATTAATATATCAAGCAAAATTTTGTACCATTTTTTACAAAAAATTGGGCGGACGGAGGAGTATGAAATTTGGCACAATTATTAATATAGAGAAGGATTGAATATTATTTTTTTAAATTATTTATAAAAAATACATTTAATCAATAAAAAACATTACACAGTATGATAAACATATATAAGAGGTGTGGCTTATATTACACACACTACTATGCACATGTGTATATACTCTTTTGTTTAATATACAGTTTTATTTAAACGCACGCATATAAACTGTTTTGTTTGAAAGCAGGGAAATTCACTTTCGAGTGATTATGGTCGAATTTCAACCGCTGTAATCGGACTCTAGTATGTCCAATTATATATAAAATATTATTTATTAAAATAACGACATTAAAAATCTCCTATTTGCCCAATTTAACTCAAAAATTATACAGAAAAATTTCTGAATGTAATAAACTAAAAAACTGGAACAGGCGTTCAAAAGTTACAACGTGTTTTCAGAGTTTGTTCAAAATAATTTTAGTAGTGTTCGTCTGGTCATAAAGAGCGAGTGAATTCTACTTTAATTTTAATAAAAAATTTTAATAAGAAGCATTTTTTATTTTAATAATAAAAACTAATTTTAATATTCTAGTGAAAATTCTTTCAACTATTACATTATGTTGTCAACAAAGAAATGTTTATGACGACGGGAAAAATCTACAATCCGCTACATTTTTACAAATGAAAATAAATAACAAATATATAAACGACTTAGAAAGAAAGAAAATAAATTAAGAAAACTAATGAAAATACATAGTAAATGCTTTACTGTAAAAAGAAAATTAATATAGGTATATATATATATATATATATATATATATATATACTCCGACAATTCAATAATAGTAGTGAAAATAAGAAGAAAAAAAACCTTTTTCTCACTTCCTTCCATTCTTCCAACGATTATTGTTTGATCAAAGTGTAATTTCTTCCATCGTCTATAAAATAATTACAATTTTTTTCCGCATGGAAACCTTGAATGAGAAAATTGTTATTTTCACACGTCATATTCTCTCTTACGGAGTAATAAAAAAATAGGATTTTTATATACATGCAAGGTAAAAGAAAATGATCGCTTACGAAATATTTTAACCATGCGAGTGAATTACCTACCGATAAATGGATATTAGTGCAGTCTTTGTACGGAGAAAAAAGATATAATAATAATTATTCTCTACTTCAAAGTGGACAATGTGCCGACGGTTAATTTTACTCTGGGGGTGAACCCCTTCTCGGGGATACAATTTTGTTTTAAATAAGTATCGGAATGGGTAGATTGACTAACTCCTAGCAATGTTTCTTTTACAAATATTTAACTCAAAACTTTTCGACTTAAGGTAGTACGAGCGCCAGGCGGTGTGGGGATAGGTATCGACTCTAGCGCGGTAAGGGGAACGCAGTAACCATATGATTTTTTTCAATATATAGATATACATTTAACATTGGCTAGTGGCGGCATTTATTTTTCTTTTAATTAATACACTTTAATTAGTCGGGCAAGTGTAAATGTTTTTGAATTAAATTTATCACTAATATATTTACTTTCATCCATAAGTTTTTTAAAAATATTCACCGACAGTTTTACGAGAAAAATACAGAAATGTATCAATGTTTGAATGTTACCCCATAAGACCAATGTTAAATTGCTCAACTTTAAAGTTAATTATTTATTTAAATGATCCGGCAATCTCCTTCAAATTTTTGGAATTTTTTTAGACATATTTAAACTTTGTATTAAAAAAAAATCAAGCCTTTTATCAAAAGTTGCCTTGGTGCTCGTACTTCCTTAATCGAAAGTGAAAATTCGGTTTTTTAACATAACACCCTTAATTTTTGATAAATCAAATTCAACAAAAACTATTTTGTAGATTTTTTCAAGAGATATAAGATGATTTTTCAGCTCTTAGTTTTTAAAAAGTTTGAGCAGAAAGAATTTGAAAACGTTACTATTTGCGAAAATATGCAAATTTGAAGCGGTCATATCAAAATTTGTACTGTACAGATACAGTAAAAAACTTATCTACAATTCTTTAAACAAAGTTTTTCGTATCGAACATAGTTCTTGTGACACTTTTAAGAAAAGACAATTTTTTTCAAAAATTGCAAAAAGGATCTCTTCACTACAAGCTAAAGTTTTTTCTCTGTAAATTGGTCAAATTACAGGGTATATTACAAGTATTTAAATATTAAAGTATATTGTAAAACGATTTCCACAATTTTTTGCCCCAAAATAACAGGCAACAATTTTGTTTTTGTCATAACTCATTTAATTTAATACTAGGAGTTAACATTTAATTTTAAGCACTTTAAAAAAAGTTTTATAAGTTTTTCCTGAAAAATACATTGTTTTTTTGGATATTAAACGTTAAAACTTTGGATTTTGACATTTGACTAAGAAAAACCAGTCTTTAACAAGCTATTAATCCGTTAGTATTGGATCTAGCATTTTAAAACTCAGTTATTTTTTATAAACTACACATTATTTGTGAGTTAGTTATTCATGAAAAGCTGCCTGAAAACGTGTTTTTATTTTATTCAAAAATTAACGTTTCCTCTCTCGAATAAATCGAAAAGTATTTACTTTAATTAAAAACTTTATAGAACAAAACTTGTTTAGAATTAGTCACTTAACCAGTAAAGACATAAATTTAAAGATATTCTCTTGCAATATCGCAAATAAAGCTAAAATAAGTATATTGCTCTCTGTTTACTAAAAATAAGAGACTAGTAATCACAAAATATCACAAAAGGACAGTTCAATTTGAATTATATTGGAGTGTACAAGAAACAAGTTAGTTGATAACAAATTATTAATGCGAGTACACGTTTACCAAATAAAAAAATTACTAAAATGTAATAATTTTCTCCTGTTCACTCACTATCGAAGAACAAATATTTGTACATGTAATGATCAGATTTTATAATATACAGAAAAAAATGTGTATACTGTAAAAAAAAAAAAAAAACTACTACTAAATATTGCAAATGAACACGTTACTGTTGTTAAACAACTTACTACACCGATCGGTAAAGAAAATGAAATGATTTAATGATGACTTAATGAAAAATTAACGTGATACTGGGAAATTAAAGTAGTACATTGTGAAAGTCGGTAAAACACTTTTCTAGTTTGGCTTAGAGAAAATCACTTTTCAATCATAGACAATCGATGGTAAGCCAGAAATGACTACTCAATATGCATGCAATTTGTTCAATTTTTGTGTAATCAAACAAATAAAAATAATTCGACGCTATAGCAATAACACTTCAGCAACTCACACTGGTGTTAACACGAAGTGAAATAATAAAAGCTCATGTTTAATGGAGAAAAGTTTTTATCACTTCAATTGAAGCGCCTATGAGTCACCAACATGAATTTCAAGTTATTCTTTTGAAATCGTAAAACATAGCTAAAATATGGATGTTCAAAATTCTTACTTAAACAAAGGTGATTTGCATAAATGACGTCATACATGCTCATCTACATAGTGATTATATATAAGGATCTTTCTACAATAAGACGTCCTATCGATGTCCATGTGACTTATATACCTACACTTTTCTTTAAAATTTAAGATAAATAATATAAGTATTTTATTGTGAATAAAAATTTTATATAAATGACAAATTTTGTCGTGCGATTATTTTATAGAAAATAACCACTTATTGTAGAACCACCCAAAAAACTTTTTTTAAAGAACGAAATGGAAAACAATCTTTAACACCTGATAACTTATTTTATTTTTGAATAAATTTTAATTTAATTTTCGATTTTGTTTGGTATTGAGTCGAGTTTCACATTTTGATGGATTAAAACTTATAAAGCTGGTTTTAAGTTTAAGAAGTACTGGGTGTATGTTTAAGTGTATGTTTAACTTCTCTTAAATGATATACTCAATGACAAGTGTGTAGGTTATATATACAATGAGAATTGTCACAAATTTACTCAACTTTTGTACTCGCTAATGTATCAAAGTGTAATAATGCTTCGATGAATATTTTCAATTCACCAAACAATTTGTTTTAGAGAATTTTTGAAATCTGTTAAGAAATCAACGTTGTCACTATCCTTTATTATTCATCTAAACTTTAAAATCGTCCTACTATTAAGATGTTGGCCGTAGTTAAAATTACAAATTACAGTTTAATTTATTAAAAGTTTTGAAAAACATTTTTAGGCTTCTGGTTCTAAAGCCACATACACATGTACAACATTCGCGCGTGGCTTATACCGTAACGCAACTTTGGTACGTATAACAGCAACATTTGTGTGGATATTCACACGTAACACCGTCATATAACAAAAGTTGATATGCGTCTCAAAAATTGTCGGTAAATTTGAATCGCATCATAATAATGTTGCTAGGTGAGGTAACGAAAAGTGTGGACATAATAACGAAACATTAGCAAGGACAGTCACAAGCTACACCCTTGTATATGGAGTGGAACGAACAGAATACAAAACAATTTATCAAAACTTTTCAACATAAAAAAAATACTCAATGTGAAGGTACTCTACTGAAGGTAAATAGATGGAACGCTACGCAACACATAGCAACATCGCAAACCGTACAAAACATTGGTTTCGTTTACCACGTAACATTTAACACGTAACAATACAGATTAACGATACGGTGCTACGTTACGAAAGAATGATCCACATGTGTATGTGGCTTAAGACCATTGTTTTCTGAATGATAAAGTTATTACCCACGCATTTTTGAGCCAATGATTTTCAAAATATTTTTGGTAAGACTTAGGTGATGTTGACGTGTGGACAATGAATATTCAAGAAAATAAAATGATTGCAAATTTTTGAAAGCTATTGAAGTCTTAATAATTGATATAGAAATTATTGTAGTGTTTTAATTTGCTACAATAAATATTGTCGAAAACTAAAATTTTTATTTCTGAAAAAGTCTGGTGATATGACTGGTTTTAGAACATATAAATATTTATATTTTTGTCAAAATATTTTATTGGAAATTTAAATATGAATTGAAAAACATCCCATCTTTAAAAAAAGCATAGAAATATTTATAACTTTTGTTCGAATTTTTTTTTTAATTTTGTAGATAGCAAAGTTGTGCTTGTAGTGTAATTTCAAATACCACAATTTTTGAAACTTATCTTTAAATTAATTAAAATTTTGAAATTTGGACCATGTAATAAATACAATAATAAATTAATGTATATATGCTTTTGGAGTTTCGGTTTTTCGTAATTATAATTACATCATAAAAATGTTTCTGGCCAGCCTGAATGGTGAATTATTTCTATACTAATATTATAAAGAGGAAACAATTGTATTTATTATATGTATGTATAATTATATGTAATGAATAAACTTAAAAACTGAAGGACTGATTTGTTCACCGTTTGTAAGCTATATTATCCCCAAATGACTGGCTACTTATATCCCTGTATTATCATAGGGACGGGAACTATGCGGGTAAAACTACGAGACGTCCGCTAGTAATAAATAAATTAAAAATTTTTTACAATTTATAAACTAATTTAAATAGATTATTATTGATATTCATATACATTTTTAAATTACTAATGTAATTTCATTCTTATAATAATTCTCAATCCAGAACACACATCAAAATATCAGGCTTTGTAACAAACTATTCAAATTTTATATAATCGTGGCGCTTTGATCGGTTAAGCAGATATTATCACGTAATATGTATGGTACGTATAGCTAATATACCAAATAAATAAATATAAAATAACATATATTGGTTTTAGCTTTTACACATCACGCCCACAATAATTAATTTATCTTTTACAAATAAAAAAAGTTTTTATTTCAATTTTGGCGCCAGTATTGATTTAAATATCCAATATATACAATTTGTATGGTTTATTTGCTATTAATTAACAAAACAAACCTAGTTTTACAAGCATTCATTTCAAATAATACACCCAAATGTTACAAAACATGTTCATCAATATCATACTATCATATGGCAGCCTCCATTTATCATTTAATGTTAATATACAGAATGAGTAATGTTAGTTGAACTACAGGGCATTTTGATACAATGTTTTACAAAATATACCAAAGCCTGAATTATACTTTTCAGAAGTCTTGTTAGAATTTGATAAAAGTGTCCGAATACATTTTTGTAAACGAAGTAATTTGCAAAAAATCGGTATTTATATCAGAAAGTCGATCAGTATAAAATTGGTGCTTGGCGTAACACAGCCAATGTCTGGCAGTTTTACTGGCTTATCGCATCCCTTCTTCAAAGGTTATGTTTCTTAACATTATGTTCGTCCCATTGTGCAGCCTCGTATCGAAATAAATTAAAAATCATGATTATATGTAGAGTTTTCAAAAATTTTGATTCTCGATCCAAAAAAAGACAATATGTTTTTATGTATCATTATTAACGTTTCTTTTAGAAAAAAAAACCGGAAAATTTTTAAGTCAAGCTTTTTTGCGTACTTGGCTTTGGAATAAACGAGTTGAGTCTAACTGTCTAACAGTGAACCAATTTTTACTTTCGTCGATATAACTTCTAAAGTTATATAACTATACTTAAAACAACATACTCATTGGAAACCCTTTAGTTTTGATTTACAATTTTTATATTCGATTGAACACTAATTATTTATTTTTATAGGATATTTGTATTTTTTTAAAAGCGTTCGGAATGGTTCACTGTACACTATACTAATGGAAACAGTGTACAACGGTAAATAAAACTAAACAAATTTTTTAATTTAATATAGCTTTAATAATACAGGTTTTTAGACAACCCAAAGTGTTTCGTGGAGTATAGTTTATTATATTATATAATTAAGTATTTGTGGGAAACACTTCATCAGAAAGACGTGATTGTTAACTAGTCCAAAAGATTCAGACTTTGTTTTATTGAGTATTGCCGCCTCAAAAGCAAATTGTTTACACTATTTTCTTGTGAGTGTTTTTGCATCACATTAAACGCAAATGTTACCTCAGTATAAACTGACATAATAAGGATTCTCTATAATTTTACAGCTTATCTTATTATTCCCACAACTTTCATAAACTGGAGAGTTGCTACCATGATCTGAAGAATACGTAGCGGCTCACTATGCACTTCTTGCTCATGGTCCACTGTTGAACATGAGACATTGATTATTTCATGGTTAAAAATCATTTTCTATTTAACTTTGTGAAATGCCTATGTTAAATGTTTAACATAAAGTAATATTTAAAATAATAATTTGACTTTACTTATATAGCATGCGTTCGGAACTGTCACAAAAATTTTGAAAAATTATTTATACTTTTGTACCCAAAATTTTTCATTTTGAAATACACACTATTTGGCTGCCTGTTCAAATTACCACCGGTGGACAATAATTGCGTTAGTTAAATGCTCTTTAACTGTTGTAGATATTTTGTTACTACGTTTTTAGATTTTTTGTTACTATGGATAATTCAATAGGAAATACTTAAGGTTCACTGTGGGTCGTAGTTTACTGTTGGACAGCTTACTATACATGAATCAAAGACTTTAAAAGTCTTAAAAATAATAGATTTGATAAAATTTAAACTAAACAACTTAAAACTGATATTTTTATTAATTTTCCTAGTGCGTACTCTTTTTCTGTATAAGCCCTTAGGCTTAGCCAGTTAGACTTATATAAGCTTCGCATACTCGTTTAAGCACTGAGAATAAACATTCTTATTCTAAGTTACTGATTCACACTGTAGTATTATTATTTATTCTGTTAGTTGATTTTTGTAAACGAATTTCTAAACAGAGTTTGAAAAAAAATTTTTTAGGCTTTTTAAAAAACCGAGTAAAATAATTACATACAGAAATCAAAAATAGAAATTAAAATTTTATGACATTGTTTTTTATTAAATCAAAAATTTACTGATATATATGTACAATACCGCATAGATTTTATAAAAAAAAAAATATGAAACAAATTAAACATTTACTATCGACATAAATTTTTATTCTAAAAAATGTTTGAAATAATAAAAATATACATATTGATTTGTTTTACAAATTCAATAAAACGATTCAATAAAATTGATCCCATTTCTGGAAGAACAAAAACGTATAAACTAGATAAATGCATAGCATTAATAAATAAATATTGTAACACGTAGTGACAGCTGGAACAAAATTTTGGCATACAAAACGTAAACAAATTTCGAAAATAAGCAAATTTCACGCATATATAACTCAAAAAATGTCACAAAAACGGAGGGCATGTCCGAAAGTCTTTACGAATTTTAGTGAGCCTTTTATAGAATTCTCTATCAAAAATGAAGTTTCAACCAACCAAATTTTTTTGTAACAAAAATCAAAACAATTAAAAGTAAAAAACTTTTTTTAAATTAAAGCTTTTATTATAATGCGTCTATATTGAAAAAAATAAACCTATATATTAAAATTTTTGCTAACAGCTTATAAAAACATTACATAATTTTTATACTCCAAAAGCTTGTTTCAAGATTAAGTACTCCTCTAATTTATTTAGTTTGAAAATTTTAATAATTAAAATCAATCACATCAAGTTAATTAATTTACTTATTTATCTTCATAATTAAATTACGCGACAAGCTTTTATATCATATATATTAAGTAATGACTTTATAAGTTGATAGTAAAAGTTTTAAGGTAAAAGTATATTTTTTTAACCCTTTTAAATAAACGCTCTAAATTTAAAAATTGTAACTTTAAACTTATCCCTGAACCGAAAACCCCCATTTGTATGATATATAAAGTTTCACAATATTTAGTTATAGTAGAGATATATACTTCGAAACTGAGTTTCAAGCTTTATAAGTCCGCCATATTGGATTTAGAGTGACGTTAATTTATTTTTCGAGCTATTCATAGCAAGCCCATGTTGGAGTTAAAATGACGTCAAACAGTTAACCATGTATTGTCACCCAAACTGAATGTATTGAACAAATTGAACATAATTTTAATCCAATCAATCGCAGATATTCGCTTCAAAATCGAGTTACCAGATTCCACCCAAACAAACATATATTGCAAGTTAAATAAAAGCTTCAAAATCAGAAGAATTTCTTAAAATTTTATGGAACCTTAATTATAATAATAAATTTAAGACATTTGGGATACCTGACGTCCATTATCACAATAGACACAGTTGCCCAAATTTTTGTTATTATCTTATCAAGTTTAAGGTTAAACTTATTGAGATTTTTTTTAACGAATTCTTGGGTTAGGACGCCTTTATAAAGCACAGTTAAAAACACTTTAAAAATGCATCAGCTATAATGTAATTGTAAATGTTGTTTTATAAATTATGACTTATGGTGGCAACTAGCCTATTGGTAGCAACTAGCCCAGTGAGTAAACTAAATCTGCAACCATAGTGACAAAGAATATCATATCATCGAACCCAAGATGGATAAAGTTTTTTTAACTAAAGCATACAATACATTAGATTTCAAAGAAAAATTGAAAATTATTTAAAATACATATGAAAAAAAAAAATCACCTACAGGTTTATATCCAGCATATTTCAATGTTCTTTGAAGTGTTCGAGCACGACTTGTATCATCTACGAAATGTACTGCATTGCTTTGGGGAATACCACCATCCACGGAAGAAGAATCACCATCCCCGTCATCATCGTCTATATCATCTGATTGATGTATCATCACCCCACTATCACATTGATTATCACCATCTTGAGACATTACCGTCATACCATCGCGTTCCGTGTCAACATCTTCAACTATCATTCGAATATTCTGCTCCGCTTGTATATTTTTTTTCTTTTGAAATAGTGATATTACACTAGGCGCTAACAATGATGGTACACTTTCTGATAACAATCGTTTTATAGCACCACCACCCCCTCCCGCACCAGTGCCATCACCACACAAAGACTGTAGTGTGATATATTTTCTTATTTGTTGTTCATTATCGTTGTCGTTTTTTGTTGTCGTGTTCGTCGTATATTTATCGGTATCTTTATCATCGATTTGATGACATTTGTCATTATTTGAAATCATTATGTTACTGTTTTTTTCGTCTAAGAAAAACTTTCTTCACTTTCAAGAATAACGGTATCAGAAAAAATATTGTCATTCAATGAAATAATTCTCTACACTTGTGAAACTAAATCAGTCACTGATTATGTGAAAAATTATTGTATTTGCTTTCATTTAATCGCTTACAATGGTTTTAAATTTCTGAAAATTTATAACCTATATATATACTAGGATGTTTACTGGTCAGGGAATATAATAGCCCGGGAATTTTAAATTGTCTGAAAAAGCACATGTGAAACTAAACCAATCACTGATAATGAGAAAAATTCTTGTATTTGCTGTAATTTAATCGATTAGATTAGTTCTCAAATTGCGCACAGTGTGTATTTTTAATCTGTCTATATACCAGGGTGTCAACTAGTCTGGAAAAATCTGGAAAACCTGGAATCGTCAGGGAATTAAATATATTGAAGAAAATTTCTTGAACGAAAATAGACTTGAACCGGTATTGCGTCTAAATTCCGTGATTCGCAACTTTCGGATACTCAAATAATGAGCATCATATATCGTGGTGTACAACAGCTTTGTACTATTCTTTCACATTTTATGGTATTTAATGTGAATGGGTTTAGTAAGCCAGGAGAAACAGGATATATATAATAAAACTGGTTTTTAATCAAATATTAATACAAATATATCCCGTTTTTTCGATTTTTGCAATTTATTCTACCGTATTCGATTTTGGAGTCAGATTTAAGTGGTTAGGAAAACACGATGGAAATCAAAATGAACACTGAATTTTGTTTTCTTCACAAACCGATCAAATTATCCAAATTGGCAAAACACACTGACACACATCGCCTGTCAGTTACTAAATTGATTACAGAATAAAAATATCATTCGTGTGTATCGCAATCGCATTATTATTCCAGATATGTTATTGACATTTACAGTCAATTAAATATGTAAACCCTCAATATAAACGATATTTTTTTAAGGTGTACGAAATTCAGTACGCCCTTAGTTTTAATTTACGAATATTTAGATCATATTAAGGAAATCAGAGTTTAGTAAACCAGGGGGAAAATCCAAATAAGCATGAATAGAAAACGACCAAATTGAACTTGAATTAATGAAATAATTGTGATTGATGCTTCAAAAAATAATTTTTGAAAATCATGAAATCTGGGCACTGGTGTGACAAAATCGCACAAAGCTGAAGCATATACGTTTCCATAATTTATATTATTATAAATAGAAGCTTTAAAAAGTAGTATGAAATTTACGCGTATATACGAGAAGCTTTTTACAGTAAATTTTTTAATTTTATAAATAATTAAATAAAATCACTATTTTAAACACTCACTAAAACTTTGTTCACATTTCAAACTCACAGCTAAATAGAAAAATTATTTTCGAAAACTTTTTGTTATTATAAATATATTATTTATAATTTTTTAATAAACACTAAAAATTAACCAAACTATTTTATACACATTTTTTATTTTTTTGCAGAACATAAGTACGAAAAAACACACCAAAACTAATTACTAATTTTTTAAAAATTTTCTAACTAATAATATAAAAACATCAACATGAAACCGTGTAGCAACGCACATGAATATAATAAAGTTAAATCCGTATAAAATATTATGTTTAATAATGAAAGATAGAAATATTTATAGGCATTTAACTATCTTATTTTAATGAACGACTTGTATTTTTGTTTGTATAGAAATAAATGTATTTTTAAAACTTTTTAGTGAAGAGTGAAGAAGCATCACGTGGTAGTTTGTTTCATTACTGATGTGTGTATGTAAACTAATAATTATATGTGCTTTAAATAAAAGTTGGCATTAGATTGTGCATTTAATTTTGGAATTTTGGAAAATGTAGACGACGTTTGTTAAATATGAAATTCGTCAAGAATACTTTTTACTTTTTCTTTAAGTCTGAACTCAATTTTACAAACGTTTCAGATAGAATCTACTCATGTTTAAAATCAATTATACAAAACCTTTGCTATAAGTAGTTTTCAATTCTTCTTCAATGTCATAAAAGATGGGCTTTAGCCGGCATTTATTTACTTTCAAAAAGGGCTCAATCTCTGGTCTGATCTCTTCTCTTATCAATTAGTTTTTTCATGGATTCAAGATCTAATAGCACATTTTCTAGCTATAGTTATTTCGGTTTTTCCTTTAGCTTGTACAGGATATTCATTCTAGTCAAGCTAGCAGTTCAAAATATTCAAAATAATTGAAATGTGCTCAAGATTAGGTGATTTTATGTGTAATTTGGTGCTGCAAAATTAAATGTGCTCAAATTTTTAATTAAAAAATTTAAGTCATTATACTGCACTACTGCCGAGATATCACGATGATAGATCTACAACTTTTCCATTTAACTTTTTCCATAGGACATGTAGATTGTCGGAAATCGAGATTAACCGTGTTTTAACTTTAAAAGCTAATAAATTTCGATTTTTCCCCAATTTCAATAGGAAATTGGGTAAAAATCGAAATTTATTCGAAACCCCCTTCCAGGTTCCGACCACAGATCGCCCGTAAATTATTTTTTCTTTCATTTTTGTTATATTCTCTTCCGTTTTCAATGGGTTTCATCCTTCTAAAATTTTTTTTTTTTGGTCTAAAAAATTATTGGCCCTGCTCTGTTACCTAAACTTGAAACTTCAATTGAAATGTGTCCCAAAATTGGAAATTTGTTATTTTATCTACATATTTTGTATTTTGAGATTTCTCCTTTGTATCTACAGATTTCTCCATCAGTTTTTGAATTCACAATACCGTTTTTAATACTGGATAGTAGTACCTGCACGTAGAGCTACAAGGAATTTGTCTAGTTTTTATGATACTTAACAGATTTCATCTGTAAAAGCAACCCATAAGTGATAATAATTGTATACATGATACATGTAACGATTTTGGATGTTGTGTATGCGTAATGTACTTATCGTAGCTATTAAATTTAAGTAACTGTATACAATAAATGTATTTTTAGTCTAGTCTAAAATTAAAATTATTATATTTATCAACACATCGGATGTGTATAATGTATTTTATGTTAGCATGTCTGTATTTTGAGTAATCATCGGTGGTATAAGCAATAAGATGCTAGCCATAAAACTTAAAAATTCCATGAAATAAATACGTATATTATTTATAACAGAAAAAATTCTGTAAATTTAAAATGCTAAAACCATTCAGTCAGTTTTTTATTTCTGTATTCCAATAATAAAAAATATTAGGGAAATGAAAGGAAAATTTGCTGAAACGATCCTCAAACTAGTGATGACTCTTCGATAAGCACTAGGTTTTCAGGTCAATATTGTGTATACCCAAATCTAAAAACATTTGTGGAAGTATCTTATCTGAGTTATTTGTGTTAGAAAATTGAAAGAAATACATTGTATATATTACATGTTATTTACGACAATAGCTGTTTAGAAGCACACTCCGTTATGTCAGTACAACAGCTGTTAAATGAAATTAACTCGAATCAACAAATATCGAAACCCATATTAATCTTTTTGATATTAGGAATCCATAATTTAATAATAAATAAAATGGCAGTATAAAAATATGTTTGTTATTGCCATGATTTCATAATTTATTAGAATTCCATGGGAAAATTATCTATTAGTATAAAAGCTGGTAGATAATCCAAAGTAAGTATTTGAGACAGTAGGAAAATTTTGTATACCATCTTCAGCATTACACAATTAGAAAATCGACCGCCTGATTGAAGAATATTCCTGTTTTTCACTCCATACTTTATACTAGACAAATATATAATATGTCAGAGTATATTAATTTTAGTCTAAAGTTTTTACCAGAAAATATTGCCTCCATAAATAAAATTTTAGAATTCATAGAATTATCTAATTAGTCAATTTTCGCACGTATGTGGCTTAACATGCGAGCAACATTCAAACTTGAAATTCGTTAGCTTTTTGATATTATAATAAACAAAATATTCAAAATATTTCACAAAATATAATCCGACAAAAGAAATAAAAACAAAACTAGATTATCGATATTGGAAACAATTTGTATGAAAATTTTATGAATGAAAAATACTTGAACTAAAATGATATTTTCAAATGTGGGCGGATATTTTTATCAACTCAACAACAACTTGGCAATGATATATTTTTTTTAGATTATTAAATATTTTATTCAGAAAATTTATTATAAACTGTTAAATGACCACGTATTTATAAGTTCAAATAATAATTTTTTTAAGTGCTCCTTAAATTTAATTACTTTTCATCACTTGTTTTAATTGATTTATGAATAAATCATTGAAATGAGGATAAAATTTTAATACTTTTAAATATTTTGACCTTCATAGTACACAAAAAAACTATTTAAAAAAATGAAATTTTTACATCTACAATTTTCATGTTCTATGATAATATTGCATACTTTAGTCCAATATTGAATTGTGGAATAAAAATAAATTCATACTTTATTTATTAAGTAATTTTTAATAAATATCTAAATGAAATTTTGATAATAAAATTGAAATCTATATATAAAAATACTATTTAAAAAACTAAATAAATTTTTTTTAAATATTCACAGGGTACAAAACGTTTTATAGAGCATAGTGTGCAATGAAAAAAATAAAATAATTGAAATATATACGCTCGTTATAAAAATATAAATTTTTACATTGATATAGTTCTTATTTATACACAAAAAAATCGGCGAAGTCACCAAGTGAGTAAAAGCACGAATACCTTTACCTATTTGACTGCAAGTTGCGGGTTCGAACTTACCGTCGATTGGATAAGAACCAAGTAATCGGGTCTCTTAATATACTCTACACAGAAAAAAATAAGAGTTCACATTCCTTGAATTTAAAATTATACAATCGCATTTGTTAGCCTACCCACATATTATCAACTGTAAAACATACTTATGGTTGTTTTAATTATGCAAGACGGTAAGGGTTAGCTTCAAGCTTTAGTCGCAGCAACAATAAGTCTCAATCAGTTGAATAATCAGCAAGATTTAAAAAGTGACCATCATGATGGTACAAGTTAACATCTCAATGGTAAACATTACCATAAAAAATAATAAAACGTAGTATTCTTACACAATAGTGTACCGGATTGATTCTAAATTTTCAACACATAAAAATGTGAAACTAGACACAATACCAAATACCATACCAAAATTATATTCAAAAAAAGATAAGGAATCAAAAATTATTCTCTTTTCTTTTTCTTTTGAAAAGTATGTTTAACATGTAATTTATATGGAGATACTAACAGTTGACGTCATACGCAAGTATTTCCCTCTTTGTTTCATTAGGAATTTTTTCCATATCTTACTTATTATTAAAAATTAAAAACAAAAAACAAAAAAAAAAACTTTAGATCCATGTTCGTGAAGTAAAGACGCTTCAATTGAAGTAAAAAAAAGGCCGGTCCCCTATTAGACATAACTTAATTGATTTGGTACATTTCTTCCTTGTTTAATAATTATTATACGCCATAATTTTTATATTCAACCAGGCACACTGTGTCCTGAAAAACTTTCATAATCTGTCAATATTTTTTCGAATTTTTATCACTTTTTTATCAAGTTTATTTAATGCTATATAGCGTTCAAAAGAGCTTTCTGATCGATATTCAAAAGCATGTATGAAGAAAATATATACAAATTAATACTAATTTTTTATTAAATTACCCAAATATTGCATAAAAAGAAATTAGAAATTCCCAGACATTTAAATACAGATATTTATACAGTAATTTTTAAAATAATTACTCACTGTGTAAAATTGTAAAATTGTGTGTTCGTTCATATCATTCAAATTACAACATTTACAATTGAAGAATTAATTTTGTGAATAAAATAATAAAATAAACAATTATTACGTAATAATTATTTATTTCTTATGATATTATTATTTAACCGTTACGAAATTATATAATTTTAAACTATGGGATTCTTTTTTATTTATTTAAACCGTGATTTGATTGCAACAACTGATAATTGTGATGTAAATTAATTGTATTCTTCTTTTTTACGAAAAAAATAAATAAATAATACAAATGGAAATGTTGTCTTTTAGCAATAAAAATATTTTTTTTTTTTAAATTTTATAATTTAAAATTTGTTAAAAAGTGTAAATTTTATTTTTCTCCAATTCGGTTCAGACAAAAAAATTGGTTATGGATTGATGAGACCAAATTTAATGATTTACCAACTAGCCTTTTCTTTTCGTCAAACTAGTAAAGAGATAAAAAACTGGACTAATTTTGAAATTTTATTTTACAAGTATAAATTGAATTTAGCAAATACTGTAACCAATAATGCTCTGGGAAAAAATTGCCCATCGAAATCAACGAATCGATTTCATACTAAGAGGACAATAGACTATTCAGGCTAAAAAAAAATGCGTTAGTGAAAAAATGTTTTACAAATGACAAATTAAATTACTTTTTATAAATTTAATTATTCTATTATATACAGTTTTCGCCATTTTGCATCATAGTATAATATTTTAACGAAGAATAATGATAAAGTACTGAATGATTCATGATGGATCTACACACCTGAGAAAAAAGTAGCGTATAGTGAAGACGCTATATAACTAATGCGTCCTGTCATTGGTGCAACTCACTGTCTAGTGCTCGAGGTAATCTACCCCGGTTGCTCCCACACCCCCTAGAGAACTTCCTTAATGAATGTAAATAAGAAATGATGAGAGATTTCATAAATGAATAATGAGAAGTTTAGAAGGAAATTTCCTGAGAGAAGTCGGAAAATTCTGTTTAAACGTTTGTACAAAGAATTGAGAAGAATCCTTTTAGTTCGGAAAAGTCTACTCACAGTAAAATAATTTTTTTTGTGAAATAATTTTCTTGTACCATAAAAAATTGCGACTGAATTGAATCCTATAATTTTCTCCTTTAAGTCAGGGAAAGTTTTCATCAGGCGATTTCAGCTCAATTATTCCAAAAGTATTTTGCAATTAAAATTTTATTTAAAAAAATATTCGATTTATCTTTGTTAAAATAATTATTAATTAATAAATAATGTAATAATTAATATTACATTATTAAATGGTTATAATGTTATACCTCCGATTTTCATCAATCTTATTTAAGATTTTGGAAAATGTTTTTTACTAGGACCAGGCCTAATGAGGGATTCGCCGTAAACAATAGACACGCCATAGTTACGTCAAATACTGGTCCTATTTCATCAAAGATACATCGTAGTTTTTTCTCAAAATGACTCAACGACTTTTATATTTGAAAATTTATCGCATTGTGATATCTTTAATTCTAGACATCCCTGTATATAAATAAAATATAAATTATAAAAATGACAAATATAAGATGTTTATCATTCATAAAAATGAATGAAAGTCATTCATTAAAATCATACAATTTTGTCTTTATTTGTCTGCTTATGTCGTATCAAAAATTCGTTAATTCAATTTATAAATTAAATAAATATGATGGCACTCTCGTGTACCTCACTTTAAAAATGTATTTAATAATTAAGTTATTTTGTTGTATACGAATGGGTAAATACGCAGTTTATAAGTGTTTTTAAAAAAAATTTCGTTTTAAGGTGGTGTACTCGTAATAGGGAAGATATTTTTTCACTTCAATTGGAGCGTCTTTATTTCACGAACATGAATATCATGTTATTTTTGAAAAAGCATCAAAATAGCCTAAATGTGAACGTTCAAAATTCTTAATTAAACGAAGAAGGAAATTTGCATAAATACTCTGCTCCGTAGTGATTATACATAAGGGTCAATCTACGATAAGAGGTTCTATCGATATCCATGTCACTTATATACACTTTGCATCAAAATTCAAGATAAATAATGTTAGTATGCACAAATGAGTTAATTTGAAATAAAAATATTATATAAATTACATTAATATTCAAAAATTTTGATGTGCAATTTTTCTTTAGAAAATGACTGCCTATCAAAGAATAATCCATAAAACTATTTTTCGCAAGCAAGAGATGGAAAACAATCTTTAAGAGCTTATAACTGATTCATTTGTTATTCCATCTTGCGTATTAGATAAATCAGCGGTATATTATATTCACTGATAGCTTCACCAAAGCCTAGACCTCACTTATGATTAGACCTCAATTTTGATGGTGTTTTTTACAATTTAGATTCACAACAATATTTTAAATAATTTAATAAAAATGATGAATTTTATATTTTTCAATTTATTTTATTCAAGTTCTGATCGAATGCCTTTTTGCGGAGTAACTGTACTGTGCGTAGATACGTAGCAAAATGTTTAAAAAAAAAGTTGTTTCTTTTTTATTAATCTTAAAATCAATCACATTCGTATTAACTCAAAAAACAAACAAAAATTATGAAAATTGTATGCTTTACACTACCTTAATATTAATAAATGATGTATTTAATAATAATTTTATTATTAATCCAATTTAAATAAATTGAATAGAATAAAATAATTATTCTATTTATTTTCATACTGTTGTTGATAAAACCTGAATTATAAACAAAATTTTTTTTATAAATTATTATTAATAATAGACACGAAGCTACATTTAAAATCAGATTCTCAACATTTGTAAGGGGATATTCTAAAATTATCATCGATTTTCTTGTTTACAAATAAAAGCTTACCGTATTTACAAATGAGGATAAAATTTGCATAAGTAGATGTTATAAAACTCACCTGAAACAAATAGAATAAAATAAATTTATAACAATTATTTAAAGTTTGTATAAAATTGAAAATAATAAATTTATACAATGGAATTATAAAATTGATATTCATTGGCGTGACTCAAATAAAAATTTTTCTTTGACTATTAAAAATGAATTTTAGTTCCTCAATTATTGAACAACTCATTCATTAAAATAATAAATATTTAAAAAATCTTCTAAGATTGGAAATCGTAAATTGTCAAAGCAAATTGGGTAAAAATTTCTAATTTTGTTGGGATTAATGATCAAACAGACTCATTTGGTTCGTAATGAATTTTTAAAAAATAACCTCTTAAAATTTTCCAAAAATCGCCTCCTATCCCTTAAAAATCCCCACCCCCTTCATTTCAATAAACTATTGAACATTAATAACTGGAATACTAAACCAAAGCTCTAACATTCGTGTATGGAGTGATACAATTTATTATATTATTATTATTTATTTATTTAAATTTAATTAAAATTATTATTTTCTTATTTTGGTTAGTTAATTTTTTGAAATAGGTAGAAGTGGGTGAATAATGGTTAGTTAGACATTGTAGGGTTTCGTACCCAAAGTGATTAACGGGACTCGGGAATACCAAGACTCCGCTGGTTGTCTGTCTGCCCGTCTGTCACCTGACTGTATCTCATAAACCGTGCTAGTCAGTTGAAATATTTACAGATGATATATTTCTGTTGCCGCTATGACAAGAAATACTAAAAAATAAAAATATTTAGAGACGGGAATTATGGATAAAGGTATAGAGTCCTTCATGCTCGAGTCCGGCTATATCTTGAACGATTTTCTTTTTACTAAGATAAATTGTATTAATGTTCAGAATCCGACTTATAACTACAAATAATAATAAATATAAAGGTAATTCGAACACAATTCATCCTCACTGAAGCTAATAAAAATTAAAATAAACAAATCAGAAACATAATACTGAATGTATTTAATAAATAAATACGTAAATAAATATACAGTTATTTTTAATTAAATGTATATACAATAAACAAGAGAAAGAGAAAAATGATTAAATAACAAAAATGTATTATGTAAGTAGATTCGATAAGAAAGTCAATTTACTTATTCTTCTTATATTTATTTATTAATACATAGTAAGTAAGTAGATATTGGAGAATGGGAAAAACAAAATGACACAAAACAATTCATTGAGTAGTATTTCTACAATTCTGTGTGCTTTTATTTTAATTAAATGGATACAAGTTATCACTCACAATACATATAGAATCAGTTATAAGTGATAAGGATTTAAAATCTATTTAAATACTTCTTCAAATACATTCTGAAAAATAATGATACATTTTTATTTATAAAATAATGACAAGCGAACGGTGATTTCTATTAGTTTAATTATCGTCTGGTCTATATGTTATTGGGAAATATCAACTGAGATAGTAAACTTATTATGTTATGCGCGCAATTTTGATGTACTTCCCAAAGTAAATACTAAGAACTATATATTAAAAATTTGTAAACGCCCGATATAGAATGAACTAAAACTTTGTCAGATTGTATATTATAGTACTAGTCAAGCCATGTCATTTGATACCCATATTGGCGGTGTTGAGAAAAAAATATATAATTCACCATTTTCTGGTGGCGGCCAACATGGATTTAAAATTCGTCATAAGAACACTCGCGAATAACTCACATTTCGAACAAAAAAAAAGATAATCGGTTCGTCTGTTCAAGAGCTATGATGGCGCGAGACACATAGACAGGCATGCACACACACAGGTTAAACTTATAACACCCCGTCGTTTTTGCGTCGGTGGTTAGAAATGGTTTTTGTTTTTATTCAATTTGTATTGCAGATTCTTATGTTTTGAAAAAATCGCTATGGTGTTAATAAATGCCACTTATTTACGATAATTTCACGTAAATTAAGAGGTAAACTTGTTATTTTTACTAATTTATTTTTTGTAGAATATAATCTATGAGGCTACTAAACTAATATTGGAAATTATTTGAACGGTCGAAAAAGCTATATCATCAGTGTCTAACATATTTTGTTTAAAGGGATATTATCATATAAGACTATATACAGTGTTTAGGATGTTCCTAAGGCTGATTCGTGCTGAACTGATTGAGACAATATCTTAATGTAAATTGTGATTACTACAGATGAAAACGGATCAGATTTACTGAACACCATTCATTATATTTTCAAGCGTAGAAATACAAAACTAATTTCTTTACGTCGTTTTATGGATTTGTTATATTTTACTTGTCAGGTTACGAGGAGAAGATTCAAAAGAATCGAAAGCAACTAACTTTATTCATTTTTATAATTAAATGAATACCGCTTGTCATAATTTTTTTGTATGTCATTCATCTCAATTAATGATTTTCAGTTTTTTCAGACAAATGTAAGAAAATTGCTTTTGTAAGCTAATATAAATTGACCAGAATAGAGTAATTCACTTCAAAACTTCGACCAGAATAGGAACTACGTGTTAAATATGCCATCTTTATCAATCAATTTTTCAAAAACTAGTTCCAGAAGGTATGAAAAAACAAATTGTCTACATTAAGAGGATACTTCTTTTATTCAAAACTTTCAGAAAACTGATAACATCCTTAAAGTACATGCAAGATGCTGTAGAAGTGGATTATTGTGTTTGAATATATCCTAACTGCCTATTATATATCCAAAATGCTGCTTGACCCATTGTCACACTAGCAAAAAAAATTCATAATCTACTTGTAAAAACATAATCTTTAAATTGAAAGCTCAGATGTTTAAACTAACATTTCATAATATTGATAGCGTCAAGCCAGAAATAAACAATGTGGCCAGTTAAAATATAATCTAATTTATGGTTAGATGATACCAGCAAATATTTTTCAAATTATTCATAATAATCAATTCGCTAGACAAAACCTAGTTACACGAAATTCCTTATAGTAAAACATGTCTTATATTATTCGGTGATATATGTCCAAATATATTTTAGACAAATTTATATAAATTTCACTGTACCAAACTTATATAGACAATGAATATACAATGGAGAAAAAAAATCCTTTTTAATTTAATTGCGTTTCATTTTAAACCGTTCTTTTAAATTTAGAAAAAGTAATAAAATTTAAAAAAAAAAAAACTACCAGAATGTATTTTATCGACATTATATACCTAATTAAATTCCTACGGATTTGAAAAAGGCACAAAAATTTATTTTATTCAGAAAAATTTATTTTAAATATGCAAATTTAAGGATAAAAACATTATATAATTTTATAATAAATAAATAAGAAAACAATTGAAAATTGAAGTGGAAAAAAAGATATATTTTTATATCAGTTTTTTCATCATTCTTACTTTTGTTTTTATTCATCGTGCATGAGATCGCAGCTCTATGACCACTTCAAATGCACGCACTATAAAACATTCGTAGTGGATTAATACATTTATTTTCTAATTGTTTGCACATAAATTATATTGTATTTGTCTCGTAAAAATTAATGAAAATTACAATTTAGTGTTGCTATTTAGAGTTCAAAATTGTTAGAAAAGGGAAGAAATAGCATTAGTATTTTTAAATATGTAGATAAAAATAATTGTGTATATTTTTTTAGTTTGGTCATTTTCCAGCAAACACCCAAATCAGAAAAGCTTCAAAAAGAAGTCTTTATTAAGTTGTCACAATCATGACGTCGTGATGACTTCTATTTGAAGAAATCATAATAAAAAACTCTTTAAGTAGTCTTTTTTCGAATTTTCAAAGGGAGTCAGAAGTCTTAGCTCTATAAGAAGTCATTTTTATGAGTTCCGTAAGAAGTCGGGAATATGAACACTTCTAGATGTGTTTTTATTGAAGAAGCCAGAAATATGTGGTTTCTTTTAGAACACAATTAGATTTAATTAATTTAATGTGCATTTCACTCAATTTATATCAACTATTTTCGAATAATAACCAACTATTAAACTTATTTTTTGTTTCATATTCTTTGTTTTTCCCTTTTCAATTAAAAATTAATTTGAAGGATTGTTATCATAAAGCAAAACAAATCGAAGGTTAAGGCAATATACTAACGGATTAGTTTTACCATAAATTTCTCTAACGATTTGTAATGGTTGATATTTATTTTTGAAATTATATGTTTCTCAAAATTTTCTAGATAGACAATGATATTCAATGTCTAATATTTGAGCATTATGTGTAGAGGGTATTGTGCTGTAATGAATAAAAGTGGTCAAGGCTAGGTGTATCGTAGAATTATTTTTAATTTATGTAGAAAAATATTTTATTTATTTTCGTAATCTAAGAAACGAATTTATTTTAGTAGTCAGAAAAGAGAATCCTCAATGCATTCTTTATGAAGTCTTTAGTTGTTCAATAAGTGACGCATTCGACGTTAAACTTCTAAAAGAGTTCTTTTTGAAGATAATTTTGGCTTTCAGAAGTCATATTGCTATATGGGCTGTTGTGTTGAAAATTGTAAGAATAGGGGAAGAAATTTGTTATTTTTTGAAAAGCATTGCTATTTTTTGAAATGTTAATTTATTTTTTAGTAAATTGGGTTTTTAATCTTAAAAACTTAATTATTGTTTAGTGATGAAATATGTATATTTTAGTAGATTTTATATAATACTAAAAGATTTTATAAAAATATAACCAAGAAGCTCTTTTGTAAATACATGAGTATTCAACAATTTCAACCAAAAAAAAAAATCGACATTTGAAATTTTGTATTTAATATAAAGCAGTTAGCATTTAAATAAATGGAACAGAGACACACATGTTCACACATTTGAATTTCAATTCACAGACATGTTTACATGTAGACTAAATTATGATGACATTTTAATTAACGAACAGTGGTGGTAATCATTTGTTAATAAACGAGCTATCCTGCATAGGCGCAGTAGTGAATAGATCCACAGTTTTCTGATTTAAATATCGGTTGATAAATAACTAAAACGCTAAAATGTATGCCCTATAGCTTTGGATTTCGAGAAACATTTTTATTCTTGGAATAAACATTATTTTTACAAATTAATTCTCCGCTTGGGATAAATTAATTTTATGAATTTCAATAATATCGTAAAAATTATACAAATTTGATGAGAAATAGTTAATTAATTATACAATTTTACTAACCTATTAATTTTACAATTAACATGGGGGTCATTCAGATAATTGTAAAATTATGCCTTGCATTATAAAGCCAACTGTCTACGATTCTTGTAATCTTCATGAGGAACATAGTAAAGGTACGTATAGTTATAAAAGAAAATGAGGTTCGAGTATCGCATAAATCGGAAAACCATGAATTTTTCAATTATTATGTATTTGTTTGGATCCCACTAATCCTATATTCAGGTCAATGTATTTTTAACTTCCCACTAAGAAAATTGGGAAGTTATTGGTTTTACCCCGTTTTGAAAAAATCGAGTTTTTATCGGATATCGACGTTTTGAGGTTACAGGACGCTTCCCTATCTACCCCTGTGAGATTGTCAATATGTATGTATGTGATTGTGTGTGTGTGTGTGTCTCAAAAAAAATTTGAAAAAAATTTTTTTTATGTTGTTTTTTGGAATAACAATTAAACGGCTCTATTGATCAATCAACCCCATCAGCTCTTAAACTTGATAAACTATGTCGATCGCCGCCGATTAAAATTGGTTGATTCGTCCGAAAGATATCGTTCACGAAATACTTGGGCACGAGTGTTTTTTTTAACATCAAAGCTCAAAAACAAAATTAAAAAGAATTAGTGGGAAGTTGCATGGATGGCCTTTAGGATTAACAGTTTTCCAAATTTTTTCTTTAATATTGAACGGTTATAAATCATCCAAAATACGAATTAAAGGAGTCGTACAAGTTACGGACGTACAATTTGAATTATATTAACAATCATATTTTCACCCTACTACGTAAGGCTCTCTCATAAAATTTTTATTTTTGTGATGAAAATGCAAACATTCTATTAAATGGTTTATGAAATATTATTGTTCAAACAAAATATATTAATATTGTTATTCAAAAACATTTTAAATTGTATAATTTTACAAACAAATAAACAATTTATGTATAATATTTACCTGCATACGAATATATGAATTGAAACTAATTATTATGAAATGAGAAAATTATTTTATAATAAACATATTATACATGAAACTAGCTGGCATTCAACAGGAATGAAAATACAGGAAAAATTGTTGAATTATTATTCTCGTATATAAAATATTACTTTAATTTTTATTTATTACTAGCTGGTACTCGAAGCTTTGCTAACGTGTAACTACAAAAATATATCAGTATAATATTTATTTTAATTATAAATTTCATTTTGTTGTTTTTTCCTCGAACAATTACACAGGATCTAAATAGGGGATAATTTTCGACCCCTTTTTAACCTCATTAGGCTTCCTTCCAATTAAGAACCCTTATTTTAAGTCTCTTAGGGTTAGAATTGCGGAAAATCCCCTCTTATCGGTTGCCTACTTCATACAAAAAATACACTCTCCAAGTTTTAGGTCTCTACGATAAGCGGTTTAGGCTGTGCAGTATCATTTTCATTCAGCACAAAGCGTTTTCTATCTATAGACTATTATATTTTATTGTAAGAGATTTAAAAAAAAAATTTATTTAATGCCATATCTGATGAATTAATATCAGTTCCTTTGCAAATTAACTGAGCACCTTCTGGTTTTTTTATTTATTTTTGTTTTTGAAAACTATTAAATATATTAAACTATTAAAGTACATGACATCGATTGAAATAGAAATATTGTAAAATAATTTAAATAAAAACATTTAATATTATTATAAGCTTTTAAAGTAAAATAAATTTCAAGTAGCAAAATATAGATTAAAAAGATTTACAAGTACAAAAATACAAAGTAAGATTTTTTTCTCCTGAACTATTATAAAAAAATTAATTAATATTGGTTTAAACTATTGAAAATATTAATAGTTTTATTAAAACATGGATAGAAAACAGTAAAAGCGTAAATTTTTAGTTGTTTAGGAGCAAAAACTTAAATATCGAATTTTTAGGGAAATTTAGCATACACAATGTTACCATAAAAACGCGGAATAGTTTTAATAAAAACGTCATTTTGTTGAGATGGAATTCATATGCCTATATATAAATAAATATTTGTCATATTTAATTTTAAAAAAAATTAAATTCATTTTTAAATTTTTGTTTCTTTTTTATTAAGAGATTAAAATGAGAACAAAATTGCATATATAAATATATTATAGTTTAACACTTTAAATAAACTTGTCATAATATATGCATTTCGAAGTGTCAAAACATCTAATACAAGAATTTTCATTTTCAATTTTGGTACATATTCTTGAAAAAAGATGTCTCATTTCACATAGCTCATAGCGTTAACACTAACAAATTTAAATAAAATGAATAAAAATAGTTATATATTTCAAGTTTATTGATATGAACAACAAACAATATATATTTGTAATATAAAATAATCGATAAAATCAATACTATAAAGATATTTAACTGTAATATTTATAATTATGTTGTACTTATTTAGAATGCATATGTTTTTATACATAAATTATATGATCAATATCAATTTCAGCATATACAAATAATAGTCACTACAATACATTTATTGACATCAGATAAAATCATTTAAATTTGTACATAAATAAAAACAAAACAATAAACTTGTTTAAATGCTGCTGACTGATAATTATTAATATGAGGGCGTACCTATTTATTCCTAATCAGCTATACTGTCTGGTAAACAAATTGAGATAGCCTAAAACATATGTCTATTCAGCTAGCTCAGCCACGTCATCAAGCTACAATAAAACTAATTGGGGAATTTTTTGCGATTTTATGTTAAATTAAATTTTTTTTGTTCAAGTCGTTTCGAATATACAGCTGGGGCTAGCTAGAGGCCTAAAACTTAAGGTAGCTAGCCACTTCAGTAACTCAAAAACTATTAAACCTAGAATAAAACTAAAAACATGTGAATTTTTAACTAGGCGAGTCCTGGAAGTTGAAAGAATATAGCTGAGATAAAACTATTACTTCTCGGAGAATCCACTGCCAAAAAAAAAAAACTAAAATGAAAATGAAAATTAGATCCTTTAGAGAAAAACTAAAGTTATGTTTTGTGATTTTTTTGTCAACAGAAAAGTCTAAAAACATTGCGAAAAACAAGTCGAAAAGCCAAGTTTTCACAATATACTACCCTGCACCACCACCCAAATCAGTAATGTAACCGCTATATATAAAGGATTTCCCTGCTCCTACACCTTTTTTACATCATTAAATTAATAGCTTTAAACATTGCAAGTTCACAAAACATTTCTTCATCCATGGGTTTATGAAAAGCATCAAATAAAGGTAACCTTTTAAGCACAGTTTGACATTATAATTGATTTTTTGGCTCTTTCCATATTGAAACAACCTTCTACAATTTATTTATTATTCAATATATTAATGTTTTCATATTTTTTAAGAAAAACACAACAAAGTTTTATCTGACCACAGGTTTGTTAATAATTTTTTTTCTATGGCAATTTGGGAGCCTTTTTCTCGACAACAATGTGAATTTTTGAAAAAATAACAAAATTTTTATCTTTCCGCGGTTTATTAAAAACTATAAAATAATGCTATTTTTTCAGCTATATATATTGATATTACATTCGATATTTTTGGGGAAAAGGTTTTAGAGAAAAAAATTAAAACTGAAAACTTGACCCTTAAATGTGAAAAATACCTTTCCTTTTTTGGGGTATTGCAAATGTAATGGCTAATTCAGGAGTAAGAAAACTGAGATTAATGTTCTTTAAGCTAAAATATACTTTTTTCACATAAATAAGATTCAAACTCTTTAAATTTTCGAAAAGAAAAAATTTTTTGTTCAATGCTCAATGAACTGAAAATTTGCATAAAAATACTAGAGCTGTTACAACAACATCAAAAGGTCAAATTCACCATGGTCTGTTATAATAATTATTAACAGTAAATAAATAAATACTCTAGATTTATATATCACAAAAATAAAACAAAACCACAATTTATAAAAATATAAATAATTCACATACTATTAAAGCGACATTTATTAAAAAATTTTTCATATAAATAAAAAAAAAAAAAATTGAAAATTTTTTGATATTAAAATATTTCATTACTTTTTGTTTACAAAAAAATAAATACATAAAATTGCTTGCTTAATGGTCCAAGAGCTGGCTGCAAAAAAACCTGAACTATCGAGTAACCGGATGAAGTATTTTTTAAATGATACTATACTTACTGTAATTATTGAAAAAATCATTTAGTACCAGGACAAATATGGTGCATAACATTGTTATATTTTTTTCTAGGGTACATTTTTTTTGACATAAACTGTACCAATCCAGTAACCGCATGAAACTGATTTTAAAATATAGTTTAGAGTGAGTAGAAAATAATTATGCAAATAAAGTACCTCGTGATATCTTTTTAGTTTAAACATTTCTGATTAAGAAAATACATTAGTGCCACTTCTATTTTAGTGACAAATGCCTGGCACGATACTTTATATTCTTTCAAGCCCTATACTATTGCTCATACAAGCTATAACAGAAACATTGGGGAACAAATGAATAAACATCTGATGAACAACAATTTTAGTAATTTTAAGTGATTTTTTTTATTAATATATTTCATTTTACAAGTATATTCTTGTAAAAAAATCATAATAAAAATGTATACCCGAATAATTATTTTCTTTATACCTCGAATAGAACTTGAAATTAATATTTTTATAATAAGGAACTTCGTTCCTATCCGGTGACCTACGACACCACACACTTTTTTTTAAAATATTATTGAATGAAATTCTCTTAAAACTAGTACAATAATAAAGCAATGAAATATAAAATAAATATAAAAAAAAAACGTCATATAAATTTAACTGTTTATAAAATACATATTATATTATGTATTTGTTTAGTTTAGTATGTTAAAGAAACAGTTATATATGTAATAATAAAGTTGGCCAATAGGTCATATGTTCTGTTCTGATGCACACCTCCAATACAATACAATACAACTACAATATAGATATATAGTAAGTAAGTAGTATTGGTACACCTTTATAGTTAATAAAAAGGTAGTAAGATAATAATAATATTACATATGTCTTGAATGAGAGAGTCATTTTATCACTTTAACATATTATTAAATGTCGAGGGTCAGCTATAAACTTCTGTTATAATAAAAAATACAATTTATATTATATATAATATATGCATAATATAAATGTAATATGCATTTATGAAAGAAATCAACTTCTTTTTAAATTGACTTAAGGAAATTCTTTCGGCAGTAATAGAAAAAAATATTTGTAGATAATGATCGGAATTTTTAGTATGTTGTAGTTAACGAAACATATTATTATTTAAAACAAAAATTTGGCTACCTTGACGATCAATTAAGAGAGTCACTATTGATTGATCGTTAAGGTACACAAATTTTTGTTTTATATAATATTACCTATAACATACTAAAAACAAATGAAAATAACATCTCACAGTGTATATTTTTTAAATACTCGACATATAATTTAGTGCCAATGTTTGAACTATTTTTAATCGTAAGCATTCATAAAATGCTCTAAATATACTTATAAATACATATATTAATGTTTATTGCAATTATATGTGTAAATTAGCTAAATTTGGACTAACATATAGGAGAATCCAAATATTTTACGATAAATGTTTCAAACAAAAGTGGGTTCATTTTTACCGTTGAAATTTTCTTCTTATCTTTTATGATTTAAAAGTTGAATTGTGCCCAATGAACCGATTTGACTCGTTAACGAACTTAAACTCACTTTTTATGCCTAGAATACGCCACAAAAATTTCAACTAACAATCTTTTTCCGTTTTCGAGGTATCTTTATGACGAACTCGTTAGTATTCTTCTAAACTCCAGGTAGTAAAACTGACTGTCAATGCACTGCAGCTAAAACTATTAAACCTAGAAAGATGAAATTTGGAATAAAGAATTATTTTATAATGAAAGTATCCACTAATAAGGGATTTTTCAACTTTGAGGGGCTGAGAGATGAGGGGCTGAGGGGCTGAGAGAAAAAAACATCTGAGCGGAAAGAAAGGATGACATTTTTATGGAAATATCAGTTTCTATAAAAGTAGGATCTTCGAAATTGGAATATTATCATTATAAATAAATAATTTCGTGGGGTTTATAGATTTGCAGATTTTAATCTAGAGGTTGGAAGTATAAATGAAAGTGTGAATACTCGTGGAATCAAAAAATGCGAGACTTTTACCTATTGACCTATTTTCATTTTTTTACCTTTTGAAAAACAGAAAGTACTTGATTGTTATATAGTGTTCAGTTGTTTATCAGAATTTATTTTGTTTATCTATTGAAGACAGTCATTTTAGACTGAAAAAATTATGAAATACACTAATTTTATAGTAATTAAACGTGAAATATTCAGGTCGTTGCATTTTTTTGATTCCACTAGTATTTAGTTGTATTATTTAGTTAAATATTTGATTGTATATTTTTGAAGCGTTGTATTTAACGATTTGATCCGACGATTGAAATGATACGACGAAGGTCTAACAGAGGTCGAATAGCACAGTGAATGTTAAGCATGCCTAGGTGATAGAGCTAGTCGTACATATTTATAGATTAAAAAAATGATTTTTCTTTAGACAACTCAATTTTAATAAATTAAGTTTAGAATTTGGAATTTAAGTATATATCTTATGAAATACTTTGTGCCACAATATTTCGGAACTATAAAAAACTAACTGATTATTCCAATAAAAAATATTGCGACAAAAAATAGTTCTGCATAGTAAGAAGGCTATTTAATTTGGTTAACAAAACTATCATAAAAATTTGTGTACCATTTTTATCAGACCTTTAGATGACACTCGATCATGTCTTGTCATTGTTTATTTTCTCTTGTAAGTTGTTTTTGGTATAAGAAAGTGAATGAATTATGTTAAGTTGAAGTCATGTGATTGATTGATAGATAATGTGACCCTTTAAGGTCGTCATATTATGTTTTTGTCCTTCATTCATTTTTTTTTGTATTTGTAATAAAAATAAAGCACTTTCATGTGTTTGAAAAGATAAATATGTTTTTAATAGCCATCATAAGTGTTATTGCTATTTTATTAAATTTACTCGAATTAATTGTTTATTGTTTGGTTAAAAAAAAAACAAAAACAAAAACAGGCATAAACTTTTTGATTAATTGTTAAATGTTTGTAGTAAGATTGTGTTTATGGTTCAAAAGTAATTTATAAATAATCACTTTTACCTAATATTCGGTACACTCAAAAAGAAAAATTAATAATTTTTTGGTCTTCTTTTTATTTATTTCATAGAGCAGGATGGATATTCTTCAGAGTGCAAAAATTAAAGCACCGCATTCTATCAATGGAATTGTGTTAGAAATGGTTTAAATAGTAAAGATCTGAATGTTTTCGGATCAAGTTTATCTAAGACGTCCCACCAATTTAGATAAGCAATAAGGTTTGGAGCTATTTTAATAAATAATGTTAATAACGCAAAAATTAACAATTTTGAATTTTTGCGAAAAACGTTTCGGATTCAAATTTATATTTTTTTATTTAATTTTTTGGAATTTTCCATATTTTTATGCAATATATGTCATTTTCTTGCACAGTTTTCTTCCTCATATAATTTGGGTTACATAATTTATGAGTATATATATATATCGTAATTTCTACCACAAATTTCGTTTTCGAACTTAAATCGTTTTTAGCACGAATTCGGAGAAAAAATGTTGTTTTTTTGTCCTAAATGCACAATACAAACAATTTGGATAATTTCGAAAATTCTTCGTTTTCGAAAGACAATATACCAAAAAAATTATTAATGTTTTATGTTAGACAAAAATAAACACTTTTGAACACGAATAATTTTTTCGATAAACTTAGTGGTTTTTTTTTTTACTAAAAGCGAATTGCGATTACACTACTACGATGAGTAAAAAATAACCCCAAATGCGTCCAAAAATACTGATTTTTTCCGTGAAACTATCATCGAAATCACATTCCTCTTAACCAAGACGATCATTTAATTTTATTAAAATAATTTTCATATCTATCAACAATGATAAGGAACTAGCTGCTAAAATCAATCAAACCCACATTACATAAAGATATTTAGATTATTTTTTCATTTTATAGTTACTTTATGTAAATTGGTTCATTTGAAAGATAAAATATAAATCATATATATGGATGGTAACCAATATATTTTAATACAATACACATAGTAAAATGTTGAATTTATCAAAGAGAAAACTTTTATATACTTTAAAGCTTATATTTTATTGTTTCAAATTGGATTTACTATTTCTTTCAAAGTTTTATTTCATTTACTTTATATACATAATGTATTTCATAGATTACGTACAAAATCAAATATATAAGCAAAGATACAAATTGAGTGAGCAATTCGATTCCTCAATGCCATTCAACTATGAAAGCTTAAGTTCTAAATAAGCTAAATCTAAACGCATAGGAAGGCAGTAAAGAAGCAGAAAAAAATTTCATGATAAAATTTAATTAAAGGCAAAAATTCATACGTGTGTGTTTATATTATACTCCTTCAGGGTTGAAATCATTTACGTATTTAAATAAACTGAGTCAAACAATGACATCAAATACCACATATACAAACTTAAATAAATAACACTTTATTTAAATTAATAAATTAAATAATTCTATTAATTTAGCTTTATAATGAATTATGCTAAAATTAATTCTAAAATATTTCGAAGACCGATGTCTTGTTTATTTAATGTTTAATTTAATTTTTAAATTTGGAAGTATAAAGGTATTATTTAATGACATCTTCAAGAAAAAAGTCTGTTAAAAATTGATAATGTAAATTTATTTATCATCTAACGAGATAAAATAATAAATAAAACAATTTTATATTTACGAACGATATTCATTGGAAAATTATACATCCATTTATCAAGTTTTACCATTCCATACGTTTCGTCAACTACCAAAAAATTTTCATAAGGCTTGTATAGGCATATGATAACCATTACGCGTTAGGATGTAATGCGATAAATGTAAAAGGACCAACTAAATTTGTAGTTATGTCAGGAATCAGCTAATTACTCACGTTTTTCTCCATGCATATGACTGTTAGGCCATTAATTTTTATAGTGTGTACTAGATCTAAAAAGTAACTTTGAATTCATGAATGTTCACTTTTGACTAGAGAATCGTCACTATTCAAAATTACTGTGACACAATGTACACAATAATGGTTGCATACAGTTGTTCTAACGGTGAAAATAGATTTTAGTCAATTTTTTAAAGTAGAAAAGTTATGTCTGTAATTTGTTTCATACGGATACATTCGGTTTAAAAAGATTTTTTAATGAATTATATTTTGCGTTATTTTAAAATGTCCAATAAGGATTTTACCAAAACGACACATAAGGCTTTGTATGATCGTTTGTTTAATGGTTTTTGAGAAATGGCTGATAATGTCGTTTCTAATTTAAAAATTAATTAGTAAGATCAGCTGAGATCATATAGTCACTCGCATTTTTTCGTTTTAACGCCTTATGAAATCGTTTTAATTAGTTTATATAAACTCTGTTGAATATTATTTTGTTTTGTCATACAAATAGACCAGAGTAGAAGCCTTAAAAACTGATAAAAAGTTGAAGAAAATTATAGTAGGATGAAACCCATTGGTAACGCAAGATAATATGATAAAAATGAAAGGAAAAATAAATTACGGGCGATCTGAGTTCGGGAAGTGTGGAAGAGGTGAGATTTTAAGGGTAAAACACGGTTTATTTCGATTTCTGGCAAAAGTACAAGTCCTGTGGAAAAAAAATAAATGGCAAAGTTGTAGGTAATAAAAAGATCTACAACTTTTGTATTTACACTTTTTTCACATATTCTCAAAATTTTTCGATTGAAAATTAGGGTGTTTTTTCGATATTTATTCAAAATAAGATGAAAAAATAAATATTTTAAAACAAAAAAATTATAGTGTATTTGGAACATAAAAAGGTAAGTTTTCACCAAATTTCGGAGAAAAAAAATGAAATACCTAAAACTTGGTTATTTTAATTTTCACATAAATTTTATGTAACAGAAGTTTGGCGCGATCCATGGCGCGCACGCCACTTATAAATTTAGTCAAATAGAAGAGACTTAGACAAAACATTTTAGTAAAGGATTTAGGTATAAAAATGCTACTTGTTTTCATTAGTATACATATTCAGATATCATTTAAAACAAAAATACGTTAATAAAAATTAATTAAATTATACCCGACTTCATTATAAAATAACCTACCACCACCTACCCTTCAAAAAAGTGTTTCAGTTTCATATTCGTAACAAAGAAAAACAGATAAAAGTAGTATAGTATTTTTGAAGTTAATTTTTTTGGTCAAATGGCCTATGACCCCGCGAATTATTATTGGATTATGCAATTAACATGAACTGGCGTTGAAACAAACAAATTTCGTAAAATTTTCTTTGTCGGAAAACTTTCTATAACCACCCAAAAAATTGAATTTTTAAACTATTTATATTTAAGTTAAAATGACTTGTGACCCCTCAAATTATGATCAAAATACTCGTTTAAGATCAAAAAACGCTAGTAAAAACCATTTTATCTAATTTCACCCCATCGGAAAATTGTCCATAACCCACCCTCAAATACAACTTTTTTTTTAAATAATTTTTTCGGCTTAAATGGCCTATGACCCCGCGAATTATTATTGGATTATGCAATTAACATGAACTGGCGTTGATTCAAACCATTTTCATAAAATTTTCTTTGTCGGAAAACTTTCTATAACCACGCAAAAAATTGAATTTTTAAACTATTTATATTTCAGGTAAAATGACTTGTGACCCCTCAAATCATGATCAAAATACTCGTTTTAGATCAAAAACGCTAGTAAAAACCATTTTATCGAATTTCACCCTATCGGAAAATCGTCTATAACCCATCCTCAAATACAACTTTTTTTTTAAATAATTTTTTCGGCTTAAATGGCCTATGACCCCGCGAATTATTATTGGATTATGCAATTAACATGAACTGGCGTTGAAACAAACAAATTTCGTAAAATTTTCTTTGTCGGAAAACTTTCTATAACCACCCAAAAAATTGAATTTTTAAACTATTTATATTTAAGGTAAAATGACTTGTGACCCCTCAAATTATGATCAAAATACTCGTTTTAGATCAAAAAACGCTAGTAAAAACCATTTTATCGAATTTCACCCTATCGGAAAATCGTCTATAACCCACCCTCAAATACAACTTTTTTTTTAAAATAATTTTTTCGGCTTAAATGGCCTATGACCCCGCGAATTATTATTGGATTATGCAATTAACATGAACTGGCGTTGAAACAAACAAATTTCGTAAAATTTTCTTTGTCGGAAAACTTTCTATAACCACCCAAAAAATTGAATTTTTAAACTATTTATATTTAAGTTAAAATGACTTGTGACCCCTCAAATTATGATCAAAATACTCGTTTAAGATCAAAAAACGCTAGTAAAAACCATTTTATCGAATTTCACCCCATCGGAAAATCGTCTATAACCCACCCTCAAATACAACTTTTTTTTTTAAATAATTTTTTCGGCTTAAATGGCCTATGACCCCGCGAATTATTATTGGATTATGCAATTAACATGAACTGGCGTTGAAACAAACAAATTTCGTAAAATTTTCTTTGTCGGAAAACTTTCTATAACCACCCAAAAAATTGAATTTTTAAACTATTTATATTTCAGGTAAAATGACTTGTGACCCCTCAAATTATGATCAAAATACTCGTTTATGATCAAAAAACGCTAGTAAAAACCATTTTATCGAATTTCACCCCATCGGAAAATCGTCTATAACCCACCCTCAAATACAACTTTTTTTTTAAATAATTTTTTCGGCTTAAATGGCCTATGACCACCATTTTATCGAATTTCACCCCATCGGAAAATCGTCTATAACCCACCCTCAAATACAACTTTTTTTTAAAATAATTTTTTCGGCTTAAATGGCCTATGACCCCGCGACTTATTTTTGGATTATATATTTTATATGATTAGGCGTTAATATAAACCTATTTCTTAAAATTTTCTTTGTCGGAAACTTTCTATAACAACCCTTAAAATCGAAAATTTTTCACATTTTATTTTATGGTAAACAAAACTTGTGACCCCTTAAATGATGATAAAAATAATCATCTGAGATCAAAACGCTTTTTTCAGAAAATAATTTTTTCTTCTAAAATGGCCTATGATCCAAAACAAGTTGATATCAATAATTTTTCATCATATCATCATTTAAAACTTATTTTCCCGCTATATGATCAGATATATGATTTTATAACAAAATAATTTAGTATAAATCATTTTCATCATTTCATTACTGGAAATACCAATGTTCAAATTTAAGAAGCATCAATTATCCCGTGTAAAACTTTGAAAAATAGTTATTTATTAAGGTTATCGACAAAAAATTGTTTTAAAAAATTGAATAAGATTTTTAGGTCTTATAATGGAATTGGGTTTTTTGGGTCTTATTAGTCAGAAAAAAAATTTTCAGTTATTTATATTATCCGGAGGAACATACCCAAGAAAATCTTTGAAAATTTGTCATATAGTAAAAATGGAGTAAAAAATGCATGTAAACGAAATTAACTGTCGTTTCTATTCTCTTAGACCTACGCAATTTTTCAATAAAATCTTTATGTTGGATCTTCTAAGAAAGGAAATTTTTCAGAGATTTAAATTATCCGAAACATACCTTTAACATTTGTTATTTATTAAGAATTAAGTAAAAAATTCATATGAAAAACAATTATCTTTCGTTTCTATTCTATGTTTTGGCCGACGTAATTTTTCGAAAAAAAAACCTTGTTTTATATCTATTAGTAACATAAAAAAAACAATTCATTTTTTTATTTATATTGTGAAAATTTTGCTTATATTGAAGCAAATTTTCTTAAAATAAATTTTAAATTCATTTCATTTAACCCCCCCCCCTCCTTAACATGGAGTAATAGCCATATTTCTTTTATTAAGGAAAAACAATCTTTAAGAAACTAAACATTTCAAGCAATATATATAATTCATTCACTCTTATAAAATGTGATAATACGTCGGGGTAACTAATCGCATACATCAAATTTAAACGATAATACTATCTTCTATGTGTACATACGACATCTGTGTACAAATGTACTTCATCAGACTTGATTAACTCATCTAATGCTTTATTAATCAAGTCGTTTGTTTAATGAATTTTCGACATAATCGGCAATTAAAATAGTGCAATCGTGTATTGTTTTTTGTTATTAATTCAATATTTGATTCGCTATCACTGCATAAATCGATTATTTTATCGATTTTTTTGTTTAATTTTGATCTTTTTTTAATCTTTTTTATCAATTTGTCTTCGTCTTCCGTACTGGCTTCATTCATTATAATACAAGTCGTATGAATTTGCCGATTACATAGATGACAACAAATTGTTTCATGTTTTGCGTCAATTATTATAAAACATTGTATGTATCGGTTTTGTATATTTTCTGATTCTTTTAACATGATTTTTGCCGTGCATAGCCGAAATTCATCGGTATTAAAATTTTTATCGTAAGCAATTCCGATACACATTTGATGTAATACATTACATAAATACCACAATTTATACCGTCATTTTTTCCTTGTGTAGGTCGTTCAATACCGTCTTCGAAAGCCCAAACAGTTCTCTTTATGCTATTAAGAGGTGTACCTGGAGAACATTTTTCAAGAAAGTTTTTGAAAGCTAATTTTATTCGCTGTTTTTCACCTTCTTCTTCTCTTATAAAATAGGGATTCATTAAAATTAACTTTCTATTTTTAATGTCAACCATTAACAATCGCCAATGTCCGTGATACGTGTATGGCATTAATAATAACTCTTGTATACCTGAATTTATTTGATAAACACTGGACTTTACATTAGTGCGTGTATCCCAAAAATCTCCCAGAATTGAACCTGTTACATCTAATAGAGTCTGGAAATGCTGACAATTAATTCTTATTTCAAGCCCGCCATAATAAAAATTGCTTTGCGCTTTGTATAAGCCCACATTTATTCCAGCTGAATCGGAATTATAATAGTAACCTACTCTGTCGACCAATCCGTTAGGCAATATTTTTAATTTGTTAGTTGATGTAACAGAATCGATGTTTACCGGTAGTTGGTGGCATCTGTCCAATTCATCAGGAATAGTATGGATTTTTATGGCTTCTTGTTTGTCCAATATCTTATCTTCTGTAATTTTTGAATATGAATTTATCTTTTTGTCAATTTTTTATTTTATTTTTTGTTTCAATTTATTTAATGATTTATAATTCATATGTGTATTACGAGGTTTGTCATATTTTTGATCTTTAAAATGAATTCTTTTGCGCCCCCATCGATTTCTGCGGAATGGGAAGTTTGGTTCGTCGTCGTCCGTATCATTTTTTCCATTGGACTCTTCTGGATATTTGGCTTTGTTTTCAATTTTATGGAGAATTTCTTCGGTCACTAAAAGCTCATTGTTGGTTCTTAGTAATCTGGATATTTCACTAAGTGATACATTTGTTCTTTTTCCTAATACTGTATGTTTGTATACTTTCATATATGATTCCGCTGATGCATTTGATAATCGATTTAAATTTGGATTAATTAAATTTATTATCATGCAACTCCACAAAGGACAGTATGACATATATGAAGCTATGACAAATTCAATGAATTTTGGATTGTAATATTTATTTGTAATATTAACATTGCCACTCTCACTTTTTTTAAATTCTTCAATATATATTAAATATTGATTCCAAAAATGTTTGAAGAAAGGGGATTGAGCATAGTCATCATTATGATCATCACTGTGGTAGAATTTGTGTGTATCCAAATCGTCCCCTTCTTTGAACATTTCTGACCAGCTATCACTATTATTAACACACCGTATATTTAATATATATTCTTCAGCCTTATGTTGAAATTTTGTTAGAAAAACCTTACAATAATCTTTAAAAACATTATTAATTTCACAAAAACTTCTACTCATTATTAAATGAGCCATAAAACCATTGTAAAATTGGTTGCATTGTACAATTAGTACAAGTTATAACGACTTTACACATCTTTAGCAATTTTTATATCTAAATCAGTCTTTTTAAGACTGACAAATATGTTTGGAGGACCACACTTATCTTTAATTAAAAGTAAATCTACCTAATAGATAACAATTGATTAGATTCAAAATCAAACATTTTTTATTATTAAAATAGTTGTATAATATAATAGTTGTATATTCAATCAACTGAGAATTATTTTAATAATTAAAGCAGGTATTTGGAGAGCTTTTTTTTTATCTACGAAAAAAGAGATAACACTGTGCTTTTTTCGTGTATATTTGTATTTTGAATATTTTTTTCAGTTAAAGGTTATCAAATATGTAAGTGAAACAATGTGTCAAAATATGGGGGGCTGGGCGAGTTGAATTTTAAATTTAAAAAAAAAATTATAAAACATGGTTTTGAAACACGTTAGGATTTATGTTTTTGGATTTTTTTATAAAGTGTATGTGGCACAATTGGTTAGTATGTTGAGTTGTCAGTTGTAAGGTCTGTGGTTCAAATCTATGGGGCGGTTTAAAATATTTTATTTATATTAATTGATTATTGATTTATATGTCACTATTGTTTTGGAGTTATTGTAACAAGCCTCTATGGCAAAATATTTTTTGGTTTTTTTTTTTTTTTGAAGAATTTAAAAAAACATTGGGTCTTTGATTGATTTCTTATAAATAAATATATTTGCAATTAATCGGTCGATTGATTGATTTTTAATTGTTCACGTATTGTTTTCTTTTAGTTAAATTTTAATCGAATCTAAATCCACCAAATCTACCAAAAAATTATTCAATTTTTATCAATCATTTATTTTATTTATTACACTTCATTATAAATTGACTTTAAATTTTATTTATAACTCTACGTAATACTCAACTAACTACACGTAATAATGGTGTCACACTTGCTTATTTTCAGCTATTTAAAATTTGCCAACAAATAACTTGAATAATACTCATCCAAATATTATGAAATTTGGTAGCAAAATGTTCACATGAAAACGGAGGACCCACCATTCCTAAAGTAACAATTTTAATTCGATTTTAGATAAAAAAATGTTTCAACATACCGCTTTCATGTAAATATTGTACATACCAAAATTCAAAACGTTTGGGTAATTATTTTTTGGAGTTATATGTACGCCAAATTTGAAAGATAATGAATGACATTAGGAATGAACACATCTTTTCAAAATTGATACCAATATGTGTAAACTTTTTTGTCGATATTTACCGATCGAGTTGACAATGGTCCTAATAGATTACCATTTTTAAAATTTTGATTTAAAATTCACAAAATATTTCCAAATGTAAATACAAAATATATAAGAAAAACATTTAAAAAAATAATACTTTTATTTTGAGCTTTTGAAGTTCATGTAATCCTTTAAAATATCTGAAAAACAATACCAAACTTATGGTTGGGTTTTGTGAAAAACTTGAAATAGTGTTTTCATTTGTAAACTAAATGGTAGAAAAGAAATCAATATGCCAAATTTGAGGAAGCATTGTTTGCAACTTCTAAATAAATCAATTTTCAATGAATATTTTTAATCATCCTACAAGTTTAACACAAATGAAATGCATAAATTTAATTATCAAACAAAAGCGTTTTGAACTGAAAGACTATAAAAATCAAATAGAATAAAGTCGAAGACTTCTGAATATATAAAAAAAAAAGAAATTTTATAGAAAGTATTTGTTAATATTAATCAAAATCTAACAACGAAATAAAACATTTATAACTTTTCATCTTAAAATTTGCATAATATATTAATTATTAAAATAATTGTATAAAATAATAGTTGTATAATTCAATCAACTGAGAATTATTATAGTATAATAAAGTATAAAGAATAATTAAAGTAGGTATTTGGAGAGCTTTTTTTCTATCTACGAATAAAGAGATAACACTGAGCTTTTTTCGTGTATATTTGTATTTTGAACATTTTTTTCAGTCAAAGGTTATCAAATATGTAAGTGAAACAATGTGTCAAAATATGGGGGCCTGGGCGAGTTGAATTTTATATTTAAAAAAATAATTATAAAACATGGTTTTGAAACCAGTTAGGATTTATGTTTTTGGATTTTGATAGCAATCTTATTTGGCACAATTGGTTAGTGTGTAGAGTTTTCAGTCGAAAGGTCGGTGGTTCGAATCTAGGGGGCGGTTTATAATATTTTTATTCAGATTAATTGATTATTCATTTATATGTCACTATTATCTTTGTATCATATAAAGAGAATATTTAGCGTTATTGTTTAAATGCGTGGGTTGTCAACCGATAGGACAGCGGTTCGGTTCCTATTCCGGGGTGATAAATTTTTATAATTAGATTAATTGATTATATATGTATATGTCTCTATTGTTTTGGAGTCATTGTAACAAGCCTCTGTGGCGAAATTGGTTACAGTGTTGTGATAACAACCAAAAGGTCGTGGTTACGAGACTATTTGACGGCGCAAAATTTTTATATTAATAGAGCAATTGATGATTATTTATATGTCACTACTAATTTGGATCACTGTAACAAGCCTTCGTGTCGCAATTCGTTAGGTCGTTGATCTATTAACCAAATAGTAGGTTGTTCAAGCCTATTAAGGGGCGTAAAATTTTTAGTTTTAAAGTTATTATTTCATGATATTTCAGTCCTGTAAAGCCTCCATCAGTAGAAACTTCCCCTTGAACTTAATCAGTTTCATAGTGACAGTTGAAGTGAACACATCAATAATTAAAAACAGTGTTAGAAATATTTGACAGTGACATTGTGAGGTTAGTTTTAAAAGACGCGGCAATTCGGTGAGCCAAATTCAAATATTTCATAATTTGCAAATTTGAACTTAATCAGTTTCATAGTGACAGTTGAAGTGAACACATCAATAATTAAAAACAGTGTTAGAAATATTTGACAGTGACATTGTGGGGTTAGTTTTAAAAGACGCGGCAATTCGGTAAGTCATATTAAAATATTGATTAATTTAAAAAAATTTGCTATTATAATTTTTATTTCATTTTTTTCAGGTCCTATTTATAATTTAAAACAGTGTTAGAAATATTTGACATTGATCATTGTTAGGTTAGTTTTAAAAGACTCCGATTGTGAAATTCAAATATTTCATAATTTGCAGATTTGAACTTTATCAGTTTCATAGTGACAGTTGAAGTGAACACATCAATAATTAAAAACAGTGTTAGAAATATTTGACAGTGACATTGTGGGGTTAGTTTTAAAAGACGCGGCAATTCGGTAAGTCATATTAAAATATTGATTAATTTAAAAAAATTTGCTATTATAATTTTTATTTCATTTTTTTCAGGTCCTATTTATAATTTAAAACAGTGTTAGAAATATTTGACATTGATCATTGTTAGGTTAGTTTTAAAAGACTCCGATTGTGAAATTCAAATATTTCATAATTTGCAGATTTGAACTTTATCAGTTTCATAGTGACAGTTGAAGTGAACACATCAATAATTAAAAACAGTGTTAGAAATATTTGACAGGGATCATTGTGCGGTTAGTTTTAAAAGACGCGGCAATTCGGTAAGTCATATTAAAATATTGATTAATTTAAAAAAATTTGCTATTATAATTTTTATTTCATTTTTTTCAGGTCCTATTTATAATTTAAAACAGTGTTAGAAATATTTGACAGTGATCATTGTTAGGTTAGTTTTAAAAGACTCCGATTGTCAAATTCAAATATTTCATAATTTGCAGATTTGAACTTTATCAGTTTCATAGTGACAGTTGAAGTGAACACATCAATAATTAAAAACAGTGTTAGAAATATTTGACAGTGATCATTGTAAGGTTAGTTTTAAAAGACGCGGCAATTCGGTGAGTCATGTTAAAATATTCATTAATTTAAAAAAATTTGCTATTATTATTATTATTTCATTATTTTTAGGTTCCCTAAATAATTTAAACAGTGTGACTAACTGTGACTAATGTTAGATTAGATTGACAAGACGCGGTAATTCGGTTAAACGGTTTGAATTAGATTTTATAATAATCATAAAAATCATTATTTCTCCGATGATTGTGTGTGTACTAATGAAGTAGTTCTGCAAGGATGATCGTACCAAGTCATGATATTTGTAAGCCCGGACTGAAACTTCGGCAGTTATCTCTATGGCTTAGGTATATAAAACATACACATTATTCTTGAGAATGTTTGGTTTTTATTTTTAAAAGAAAATCAATTCGACCTGTAAACTGAATGACCGACCATACTTGAATAGGTTTTTGTTTGAATTAGATTTTATACTAATCATAAAAATCATTATTTCTCCGATGATTGTGTGTGTACTAATGAAGTAGTTCTGCAAAGGATGATCGTACCAAGTCATGATATTTGTAAGCCCGGACTGAAACTTCGGCAGTTATCTCTATGGCTTAGGTATATAAAACATACACATTATTCTTGAGAATGTTTGGTTTTTATTTTTAAATGAAAATCAATTCCAACTGTAACCTAAGTGACTGACCATACTTGAATAGGTTTTTGTTTGAATTAGATTTTATACTAATTATAAAAATCATTATTTCTCCGATGATTGTGTGTGTACTAATGAAGTAGTTCTGCAAAGGATGATCGTACCAAGTCATGATATTTGTAAGCCCGGACTGAAACTTCGGCAGTTATCTCTATGGCTTAGGTATATAAAACATACACATTCTTGTAGAGAATGTTTGGTTTTTATTTTTAAAAGAAAATCAATTCCAACTGTAACCTAAGTGACATAAAACTGGATAGTGTTAGAGTTTGACTTAATATTTGTGTTTAATGAAGTGCCATGGAAGAACAATGGAAGGTTAGCTTCACAAGAGGCGGTAATTCGGTGAGTCATATTAAAATATTTATTAATTTGAAAAATTTTATAGTATCATTTTATTATTTTTCAGTTCCTGTAAAACATATTCAAGCAGCAACTTCTATTATTTAAAAGAGTAATAGAAATATATAACTGTGAACAGAGTAAGGTTAGTTTTACAAGACGCGATAATTCGGTGAGATATATTAAAATATTTATTAATTTGATTTGATTATTTAATTATATTTCAGGTCCCGTTTATTTTTTAATTTTATTTTCTATTAATAATTAAATCAATTTTTCTCTAATATTGGTGTATTTATTTTGATTATAAAATTTGTATATATTTTTGTTTGTATAAGACTGTAAAATAAATAATTAAAATCAATGTTTCTCACTTTTGTAAAATTTTGTAAAAAATAAAAAGTTTAAAATTAAAGTGTTAGTCATTATTTCATTATATTTCACTACTGTTTTGGATCGTTTTGTAATATGTACTCCCCTGTTATTAAAAAACTAAAGGTATCTTAGGATCGTGATAATATGCGGTTGAATTTGGGATTAAATTAATTGGTATTACATTAATTTTAAACTAAAAACAATCATGTAAGGATTATTTTTATTTGAAACTATTTTGATAAGGAGATATTTTGTAATAATTTCGATATTTCACCGTTGAAATAATTGATCGTTTAATTGGGATATTTTAATGTTTTTATTATTGTCATGGAACATTTAATCATGTAGAGTAGACAAATGAAATGGCAGAAAATACACCAATATTTTTAGGTATTAGGTAATATCTATTAATTATTGGTAGGTATAGTAGATACTGGAGGTACCACCAATTCACATGAAATAATATAAATATTTTGACCTGATTTGAATGTTCCGATGGAGTGAAATTCGATAAAATGGTTTTTAATAACGTTTTTTGATCTAAAACGAATATTTTGATCATAATTTGAGGGGTCACAAGTCATTTTACCTTAAATATTAATAGTCAAAAAATTCAATTTTTAGGTTTGTTATAGAAAGTTTTCCGACAAAGAAAATTTTATGAAAATGGTTTGAATCAACGCCCGTTCATGTTAATTGCATAATCCAATAATAATTCACGGGGTCATAGGCCATTTAAGCCGAAAAAATTATTTACTAAAAAAAGTTGTATTGGTGGGTTGGTTTTGGACGATTTTCCGATGGGGTGAAATTCGATAAAATGGTTTTTACTACCGTTTTTTGATCTTAAACGAGTATTTTGATCATAATTTGAGGGGTCACAAGTCATTTTACCTTAAATATTAATAGTTAAAAAATTCAATTTTTAGGGTTGTTATAGAAAGTTTTCCGACAAAGAAAATTTTACGAAAATGGTTTGTATTAACGCCAGTTCTTGTTAATTGCCTAATCCAATAGTAATTCGCGGGGTCATGCGCCATTTGACAAAAAAAAATAACTTCAAAAAATCTATACTACTTTTATGTGTTTTTCTTTGTTTCGAATATAAAACTGAAACACGTTTTTGAAGGGTAGGTGGTGGTAGGTTATATTATAATGAAGTCGGGTATAATTTAATTAATTTTTATTAACGTTTTTTTTTGTTTTAAATGATATCTGAATATGTATTCTATTGAAAACAAGTAGCATTTTTATACGTAAATCCTTTACTAAAATGTTTTGCCTAAGTCTCTTCTATTTGACTAAATTTATAAGTGGCGTGCGCGCCATGGATCGCGCCAAACTTCTATTACATTAAATTTTGAGGTTATGTGAAAAAAGTAATTACAAATGCTGTAGATCTTTATATTACCTACAACTTTGCTTTTTAACTTTTTTCCATAGGACTTGTTGTTTTACCGGAAATTCAGATAAACCGAATTTTACCCTTAAAAACTCACCCCCTCCCCTACTTCCCGAACTCAGATCGCCCGTAATTTAATTTTCCTTTCTTTTTTATTATATTATCTTCCGTTTCCAATTGGTTTTATGCTACTATAATTTTTTTTGTTTTAAAAAATTATCAATCCTGGTATAAAACATGATTTTAGGCAACTTAAAAGTGTAAATAATAAAAATATTAACCAATATATTTAAATATAATATATGTTTTAATTTCACTGCTTTATAGATAAAGGACGTTTGTTATCACAAATACTATGTATTAAAGAGAGTGTAATATATCATCTTTGACGATTGTACCAACATTATAATTATATAACTACTTTGCGGGGTTGACTAGATTTCATACGATAAAACATTATAATATTTTATTTAATTAATGTATGAAAATAAATTAAATTTAAAAAAAAAAAAGTTAATTAAACCATCGAAGTTAATTAAACCATAAGTTAAAAAGATAATTTAACCATAAGAATAACTATTAATTAAACATTTTTAACGTTAAAAACATGTTTTAAATGCATTCGGTGTTTCTTTGATATATATATATTTTTTTTTTCGTTAATAATTCTTTGCTATTTTTGGTTCATGAATCTATTTGTACCAAATTTTTTAATTGATAATAAGAATAGGTCACAGACAATTCGATATATATTTAAATAACTATTTGTTAAAATTATATATTCTTCGTTATAAATAGATTATAACAAAGTAGTAAGTAATCAGTTGCAAATAAAGTAGAATGAAATAACTAATAATAATAAAGTCTGGTTGCGAACGCCACACAACTCCCGTATAAAGATAATGTTTTCCAACTTATATTTAGAAGAGAATAAAAGCAAACAGATAAATTGTGTTTTTAATTTATAAATTTAAAAAAAAGAATTGATGAATTCAAGAAAATTTTGGACTAGCAACAGCACGTAAGGTTACGTCTTAATTTTATGTTTGTATTTCGTCTATTTGACCCTTAATAGCTGCGACACATAATATTAGACAATAAAGTAATTAAATGATTTTTTTTTCTTTGTAAATATTTTGTTATTTTTGATTTTTTAAGGAAAATAAAATCTAAGAAACATAAAAATAACTCTTTTTAAACGATTGGTGACTGGACTCCGTGATATTGCTCAAAGTCGAACCAAAAAATATTGGAATCTGTAAAGGATTTCAATCGAGTCAAAATTACTATATATACGAAATTTTGGAACGCATTTTTCTTTGGTTTTTTTTTTTAAATAAACAATTGTCATTATAATTGCAATTTAAAAGATATCGTTAGAAAATCGATAAAAATGAAGAAAATTTTTCAAGTTAGTGATTTCAATAAATCTTTGTTCAGAAGGTTAAAATTTCAAAAATCACATCAATTGGAATGAATAAGCTTAGATTAACGAAAACAACACGATAAATACGTGGTTTTTCAAATCAATTAATATTATAGTTTGAAACATTTTAATTTGAGTGAACCAATTATTTGAACGAACCCAGATTTATTTTTTAACAAGATTTTGGGATGTATCGGATCGTTAAAAAGGGAGATCCCTAAATGCAGATGCGGAATATTCAGTTTCCATTCTTAATTTGTGATATGTTTATTGAATGAAATGCGATTGTGATTTGTAATATCACTGAGCAGTATTATTTCATTTGAATAATAATGAATTTAAAAAACTTAGTTCACTATAAAAAAAGGGTTGAAATACTAAATTATTGCCAAATATATAATTTTAAAAAAATTCAAAATATTTTAATGGAATTTAATTGTATTTTATTGCTACCTTTCTTATAAATTTATATACGCAACGTAACTTTAAAATGAAAAAAACTCGTTTAAGATCCGCTGAAAAATAAACGGGTACATTTCGGGATGTTAATTTTTTTGTGAATATATGCGGATACAGATATCGCAGGTTTGTACTTATGTACCAATGCATAATCTGTCAAGAACACTTTGTGTGAAGCACATTGCGATATTTTGATAAGATCTTTTTAATTTAATGTGTAACAACAATTATTTAATTAGCTGTTTGATCACAGTATAAAACATAAAGATTTCGCTAAGTATTAAGCTAGTTAAACTTAACCGTATACAGAGGTAAAAACTAATAGTTACTATTGAAGAACAGATAATCAAATAAATATATGTCTGTCCCTATCACACTTTCAATGTTCTGAATAGATATTTATACAATCAACTAAAAATGTACCATTGACATAAAGTTCATTGGATTCAATTCGTTTATCTATTAAATAAAATGTCTGTCCCATTAAATAGATTAACTGGATCATTACTATACTATTATTTTTTATTTTTTTTTATAGTATGCTCATGAAATTATATATGCTAATATATTATACATTATAATCGATTATATATTTGCCTATTTTCAAATAATGTCTATCATTTATGCTTAAGATTGGTTGGATATCAAGCCGATATAAAGTTTGCTTTTTGATATCGGAAATGAATTGATCATAAAATTCTACGTTAAAATATTGATACAAGTCTTGAGGTAGGTAAATTTGAGACCAAAGGTTACTTTAAGGCTACATTCAATTTTGGCTTTTCACTTTGACGAGCTAGAATTTTTTTAATGACTAATTTTTTGTTTTGCATTATTCAAAACTTTTAGACGTCCATATTTTGCTTATTTTTAAAGATTTTTTAAATAATAACTTTTTCTTTTGTTTTCGTGAAGTAACGACGTTACAATTGATGTAAAAAACAAGTAAAGGTAAAAACAATATTTATTGTTTAAATACTCGAAATGTGGTTGAGTATCTATATAAGGTATTTATAACCATTACCATTCATAAAATAAACTAAATATTCAGCCCAAATAGTTTTCTGATATATACAATAAAATATTAATTTTATGTATGTTTATTCTGAATTTTAGGAAAAATTATAGTAAATCTAAGTAATTAACGAAAATATGTTTCAAGCAAAAGTTGTTTCTTTTGAAGAAACAAATATTCATTATATTTTAATTTTTCTTATTTATCATATCGCAAAAATGTTGGCATATAAAATATACCAACAAATTTCCTGGCAGTTTGAGGATTATCTTGATGACAAGCGGGTGGCCGTGGCCATAAACAGAAATGGACTCATATATATAACTATAAACATATGTGATTCTATGAACTGCCATACCAAAATTTTCTATTGCTACAAACATTAGCCTAAGATCTCGTATATCTTTATATGTCGAGTATACTCAGTATTTACATACTATTACTTTAAGTTAAACCTTAAGATTAAGCTCAGCCATATTTAAATACATCATTACGCAAATTATTTCTTTGAAAGTTTTTCATTCATAAATAATAATTTTATTCAATAAAAATGATTCATTATATTCTTTGTGTGTGCCATTAATCTTTGAGTATTTTACATGTAGTTCATTGAATGAAAAATTGACTCCAATTACATGCCAAAATAGTTTTCAATGTTTATTCTATTCTTCTGTTCGCAAATATATTTTCAGTCGATATGTTACCCAAATAAGTCCACCTACGACTACAATAAGTTGTGAGTGAACTTATTGACTGACTATGTCTATAACATGCCACATATATTACATTCCTTATAATTTATGTATCGGTATAGAGGAAAGTGGTGCAAACCACAATAAAAAGATTATTGAAAAATTTCAATACAAAAATTGAAGACAACTTACAGTAAAAGAGCGACCAAAAAAGAAGGTTACGGAAGAAAATGGATACAACTTCCAAATTATAAGAAAAGGAAAAAAATCGTGCAAAATCAAATATTCCCATATATTTCATACAAAAAATAATTATTATATATCTCTCCCACATGTGGGAAATATCTCACAACAAATTGGAAAAATAATATACATCCGGCTTAAAATAACAATGGGAATTTAGGTACATCAATTTTTATTCCCAAAAAAAAAAACGCTCCCATTCTAAATAAAAGTGGTATATATAGATTATCATGAACACAATATAATGTCGCTTATGTTGGTCAGTCTGAAGGTACAAAGAGCACATAAATAGCTATAAAACTTCTCCTAACTTGCTCCATTCATCTTACCAATACATGTCATGAAATTCATATTGAACACAAGCCAAAGTTGTTACATATTTCCGACAAAAGTCAATAAAATTTTAATTTGCCCTTGAGATCAATAAATTAAATAAAAACCCAAATTTAATAACTACTCTTAATTATCTTACCTACTATCCCTAAATGCTCCCTATATGGTTTTACCTCGCGAGTAATGTCGCTAAATTAGCAACGAGATGATGACTACTGGGTAGTTAAAATACGTATTTATAAAAAACAAAATAATTTGACTTAGGAAATTAAGGCCAAATTTATTATATTAATTAATCTTAATAAAAAAAATTGGAGTTGAAATTGTGGCAAATTCTTTTAAAATATTTATGAAAAAATTATTTGTTTTAAGGAGTAAATTTTTTGAGTTAACGAATACAATTTTTTGAGTATGAAGTATGAGTTTTTCCTATTTTAGTTAAAAATTCGAATCATGGATCCATGGAAACCAGTTGACTATTTTTGATCATTCACCAATAGAAATTTAATTTTCAGTACTAGAATACTGAAACTAGAATATTTCAGTAGTAGAATTCAGTACTAGAATACCATTAAAATTTCAACTGGTTTCAAATGTTTTAATGTTTTTTACTTATATTAATCGCGAACCGACGCACTGACAGACAGGCATATAAAAATGGACTTAAATAAATGTATTATGGTCACCAGTACCAAATTTTTGTAATGCCTTCAATGGTTTTTTGTGTAACCGCAATATATGTTGATGCTCACTTTCCCCTATTTATCTAGAAATTTTAACAGTAAATGCTTAACACACTAGTTTCGAATACACATGTAGGTACCTATTTAATAATTTATACTTTGAAAAGAAATTTAGTGAAATTTTTCATTTTCAACATTTTCTTTATTGTTCTTTATATTTATTTTCACGTATTTTTCTTCATTTTTTTTTTTAGTTCATTTTATTTTCTTTAAATATTTTATTTATCAATAATGGTAACTAATACGCCTACTACATTATTCTTTACACCATTTGTTGTTATATATCCTTCGGATAAATTCTATTAATCCAAGGGAAATTGAAAATTTTGTATAAACTGTAACTATGGACAAATATTTTATTCAAAAACAGATACGTAGATACATGATATTATGAAGTCAATTAATACCATTAATCTATTAATTGACCGACCGTACTGAGGTCTCTGGTTTAACTCGACGATTTGCAATATGAATCTATGTATGAATCAATATATGTGGTTTTGCTACGCTTCAACTTTCGAATTCGTGATTGATTTTGATGAGATTTCATAAACATTATTATCTTATACAGAAAATATACGGAATTCAAATAATGAATTCAACATTATTTGAAATAAAACCGAATTTTCTTGACAAATTACTATTTTCGCCAAAAATAAATAATAAACTTTCTCTAATTTAATTTTACTTTACCAAATTCCGATTTCCTTTTATTTTTTCAATGCTCCAAAAAATTGGCAAACGGAACGAAAATTGCAAAATTACAGTCCAAAATTTAAAAATTACAGAACAAATTTGTGTTTCTCCTTTGATACAACTCTTTTTCTGAGTTAATTTTGACCGGAAAATTAAAAATAAGCTTATCAATTATTTATAGATCGCTTGAGCGTATAGTTTCTGAACAATTGTCAAAAATCTGATCCGTAGGTCGATTTTTCAGGGTACATCTTGAAAATGATACACCAAATTTATAAATGTTGCTAGTTTTCATTGTTATTATTTCTAAATCGCTATATACATCCGTAAGTTTTTTGTCTAGAATACTCTCTACAAAATTCAACTTAGTATCCGCCGGTATCTTGTTATTCATTTAGAAAATTAAATAAATATTTTTAATACTAATAATAATACTATTAATTTTTCTATTATGAAATAAATATTAAAGTTTTACAAGGCAATTTTACAACAAAAAACATAATATTCGAAGGTTTTATAACTAAGAAATAACGACGAGTGTGTTTCATTAATAAAACGATGATTGGAACGGTTTAATAAACGTAAGGATGTTTGGTAGGTACATAAAAATGCTACGAGACGAGTGAAAATTTAATAGAACGTTCATTATTTATTCCATTCTAAATCTATGTAAATTGTTGTGTTAATTACAAACCAATTCACTCAACTTGGTAAAACTGTAATTTTACAAGTAATCTTATTGAGATTTGTTAACCGAACAAATTAAATATATTTTTATTAACTGAAGTAAAAAACTCCAGGAATTTCAAACTTTTATTATACATAACTTGTACTCTTGAGAACTAATTCTTAAACTAGAACTAATAATTAAAATACAGAATAATTTGATCTAGGAAGTTGGGGGAATAATCGAAATTTAATTTCACTTAAAAAGGTGTTGAAAACAAAAAATTTTAAAATAATGATTGAATTTACGAGTCTAAGAATTAATGAATTTAAATTGGAAAAATTATATTATTTATATAAACTATAATATTCAATTGAAATAATAAGTTCATTCTATACACTTTTTCCTCCACTGATATCTCTCAAACATCCTTAATAAGAATATGACATTAATCAATAGATTTCAATTTAGCAATTTTATCAATAAATTTTTATTGTACCCTCGAGATTAAAAGACAAAGTAAGTGATATTTAATCCTTACATTGTTCATCTAAAACAATTAATTTATAATCTTCCTATAATTTCATTCTTACATAAGGTGGGCCAAAATTTTATAATATTTTCATTTTTAAAAACCTTTTCAAACAATAAATTTTATTATATATGAAAATTACTCAAGCTTAAAATAAAAAACAAAAAACTTCGTAAAGGTCCAGAAGTCTCTGGACAATCTTCCAACAAATGCCTTATGGTACCCGTTCCATCATAGAGCACACAAACCATCATTCGCACAAGGCTCCCAAAGAAATTTAGGCTTGGCTGTAGTATGAATATCATTTAGATTCGCTGATATTCGCAATTTTTTCTTTCAAATCTGATTTACTAAGGAATTCTTCTAGTTCTCTCAATCCGCAAAAGCCGCGTTCAAACACATGAATGGTATTTGCTTTGTAGATCCGAGCTAGCTGTGATAATATTCCTTGCGTCGAGTTCCATATTAATAGCTGAGTTTAAAATAGATTAAGGTATAAGAAATATTTCTTTAAGGAAAATAGTTTTTATATAAGACTTATGGGCGATAATAGGCACCATACCAGTCAATTCCAAGCGATAAAAAGCTTTGTTTCGCAGATTTCTGTAAAAGAAAAGCAACCTAAATCTAGTGAGGAAATATATTCAAACATTAGGTAACTCAAATTTAAGACTCTTAGAATTTTACCAATTTGAGACAGAAAATACACCAGTTTTAAGCTATTTGACATAATGATGGATTCAAGCAAAATCCATTAGGTAAAACACACTTATTTAAATACCATTTTATGTACCACTTCATAGATAAAATTAATAATATGAACTTATAACCCATAACCTCTAAAATTTTAGGATATAATAATAGTGTATACCTACCTATATATTAGACTGAATTTTGATTAAATTTTATTTCAAATTTACCTAAGTAGAAATAGCAGCACCATTAGCTAGCTAGCTACCTTGTCGCTAGGTACCTCATATATAATAAATTTAAATTAGTATTATATTTTGTATATAAATTATTTTCATGTATAAAGTACATTTATACCTAAACCACCATCATGTATGTGTGTTTGAGTGTGGGTGGTTTGTGATGTTGGTTAGTTAGTTGAATACGAATAACATTTATATCATAATAATAGAGGTCTGACTCACATAATAGATTTTAAACATTGTGTTTTATATTTAATATTATGTTTTACATTCGTAAACGTATATATAATGTGAGGTATTGGTGTATTGAGTGCGTAAACCTGCTTACCCATTTGAGTTGGAATATTTTCATCAATAATTACACTTGGCTTGGGCAGTATTACATTACATTTTACAGGCGTTAAGATTTTATAAACTTAAAAGTAAAGTCAAGTTTATTCATTTAAATGCGAAAAAATAGTATTACAAATTTATTTTTAAGCAATTAAACGTATTAACTTGACCTTACTTGAAGTTTACGTAAAAATATATCTCTTTAAGGGTCAATATATTTTTCAAAATGTAAATCAGATCACCGCGAACTAGGGAAGTAATGTTCTTCATGAAGGACTTTTTTTATAAACATGCGAATTTCTCACAAACTATTTTTATCTGAGAATTCGAATTTTGGACATTTAATGAGTTTATTAAAGAACATTTACAAAGAAAAAATTTTTTAAACAATCAATACATTCTTGCAAAATTAATTGTCATTTAAAAACTTTATTTTTACTGTTTAGGAGCAAACTCATGAACCGATTTTAATTTTACGTCATTTTATAAAGGCTTTTTAAATATTTCCACGTTTTGTACGAAGCTTTTTTTTTATTTCATATTTTAAATTTACTCTACCAAATTTTGGTGCCCATTTTTAGATAGTATTTAAGTCATGAAAATAAAATCTTTAATTTGCTTGATCACGAAAAACTCACGGCTGAATTGAAAACAAAAAGTAGAAGACTATGCAGAAATTTTTTAAGAATGTTTTAAGAACATGTAAAAGGTACCTTTAAGTTTCGAATACTTTTTCTTTTTCTATTCTATCCAAGCTCAAAAGTTATTGGATTTTCATTAAGAAAAAAAAAAATACAAACCCAAATTTTGTAATAAAATACAAAAAACTAAAAAAATGGTCTTTAAAATAGATTTGAAACAATGATCAAATTTCTGCAATGTCGTTGAAAAATGGAATAAATAATCAATCATTACCAAATATTAACAGAGGTAAACAACATAAATGGAAGTCGAACGAGTAATTTATTAAAAATAATTAATTTATTTATTACCTTCTACTGTGTAGTAAATGAAATTATTGAGTAACCAATAATAATAATTCAAAATTTGTGTACCATTTTATGTTAAAATATATCTTTTTAATTATTCTTTTTGATATGATTAATAAATTAAATAAATTATATCTTATGGTTGTATAATATTAAGGTATTATTTTTAGTTGAAATATTATTGTTTTGCGTAATGCGAATATAATTTTTTGAAGGTCAGCATTTAATTGCATTTTATATTTTGAGAGAGACATAAGGAAATAAATTGTTTCAAGGACTCTGTAAAATAAATCATTAAAAATGCCAAGAAAGATTAATAATGAACTAACGTAAATCTTATATTTAGGTTTTTATTATAATTATTTATCTGTGTGTATCCGTACCATGTATACGACGTGAAAGGTACTTCTTAGTCGATTGAAGCGACACGAATAGCTGAAATTTATAATAAAACATTTGAGTAGAACATATAATGATTTGTTTACATAGTAAATTTCATACAATAATTAAACAAATAGCATTTTATTGTTATTACTGCGTTGAAAATTGTAAGGATTTTAGAAAAAATTTCATTAGTAATTGTTTTTAATTGCGAATATAAATCCTTATTCGTTTAAACGAAAATTTGAAGAAATTCTCTTTCAGAAATAATATAACATTCACAGAATTTATATAATTTGATTTATAAAGTAGTATTTCCTAACCATAGCAACGAAAACAATTGAATTGATTCAATTAGGTAAGATTGAAAAACCTGAGTATGGTGTTTACTTGCAAGCACTTTGGGATAAAGGCATTCATATCTTATCTTCCGATCACTGAGGTCAAGGCCGATTCAAAACCGGGGGCCAATACATTTTTCTTTGCAGTTCAAAGATTCCATCTCACCTCTTTGTACACTATGGAAGCGTTCGAAGAAACAGAAATCAAAATTGGAAATTAAATGAAATATAATTAAACCCGATCTGGTTTTATTCATCTATGGCAGTGAAGTGGCGATTAGATTAGTAAACCTTTTTTTATGTAAGCCAATAAAGCACACAACCCCACGCATAGCTTTTTCAATCCTACGGCCCGACCTCGGCCTCCGGTCGCAATGCCTGCTTCGTACTGATAAACGAGTACTTATTTTAATAAACTGTTCGTCTCATTTTTGCTAAATAGAATATTGCAAAATATTCATAAGGTTAAGGACAAATATTAACCTTCAAACGTTTCGATTGATTTAAAAATGATTCATTAAAAAAAAATTTCAAGTTTATGAGAAAAGTTACAATAAGATTAGAAAAACCCAAGAGAAATAACAAAAATTAAAATATTTAAATTGAATAGACGTTGTTGATATTTCTTATTAGTATCTAAAAAGGAATTTGAATTCATTGAATGCAAATTTTTTAAATTGAATTTTATTTTTTGAAGTTGAGTGAATTAAATTCCTTTCAAAAAATCAGATAACCAAATTTGAAATAATTCTCTTAAGTATTCATGAATTGAGGTGACTAACCGAATGACAAAAACATTGTAAAGAAATCAAGATCGTTGGTAAAATCAAATTAATATCAGTTACAGCTAGATTATTTGCAACAAGTAAAAAATTCTGTTGCATCTAGCATGAAGAAACTTAATTAACAATAGTACAAGAAAAAAATATGCCACAGTAACGCACCCACAAAAAACCAGTACCAATTTTTAAGAATAGTATTTGTATTAATAAATTCTTTTGTACGTGGCGGCGCCAACTAAATTTTTTATCAAAATGTATTTTCAAAAACTCATACATCATTTTCTACAAACAATCTAAAACTAACTAATAAATTCTACCCACGCGCGTAACTTTTTTATTTTAATAGAAAATAATTTATTATCATCAGCGTAGTTGCTGCACCTTAATCTTCTCCAATAAATGATAAATTTATTTCATCAAATACATGAACCGACACAAATAATGAAAATACAAATCAAAAAGTTTTGAGAAACTGATTACTTTATTAAAACGAAAGGAGAAATTCTACAAAAAAACTAATTTAGACTAATTTCCCCCGAATTTGACTTGATTTGAAGATGTTTGTATAAAAATCAGTGATGTAACTTTCTCGGATAATTCGAGAACCGTCAATCAGTAGTAGACAGTTGTAATAGCAGATCGTTTTTAACCTACCATTTTAAATTTTTTCAAAAACAACGCAGCCCAACAATCGGTTGAAATATTGAGTTATGGTATGATCGATATGAGCTACCTATACAGTTTTCATATACCTACAGTCGTTTGCAAATATGCAAATTTCCTGTATTATCTAGAACTTGAAAAAATTTCTTATTATAATTTTATTAAAATGATGTATTCTAATTATGTACATTTTTTTCCCCGCATGGGCGATGGATAAAAAAGGACTATTCACACCAATTTGTTCACTTTTCTATTCTCAAGAAACAAGACGTCGGCCTGATTCGAGTACTTACTAAGTTCATTTTGTACAAATATTCAATTATAAACAGTGAGAAATGCTTTGCACGATAAAATGAAAAATACATTTTGGCAACGAAATAATGCTAAATCCTTAGTTTAGCATTAACAATGTTCTCCCAATCACGTGTCGGTATGCTCGTGTCAAATTTTTGTGTGTTTTAGTCAAATATTTGAGGATGTAAACACTTAATTTTACATAATATTATATCCTTATCAAGGATTTTTTTGTTTTATCTGATCATTTATTGCGTAAGATTAATATTTTTTACCAAATTTCCAATTCTCAATCTGAATGTTAAGGACTAAGGTAGTTTTCATTTATAATATTTTATTGGGAGAAGTATAGAAGAAGTATATTGGGAGAAGTATAGAAACATAGGTTCCCGATATTTATATTTTTTTCATCAATTTTCAATTCTTAATCTGAATATTAAGAAGGGCTAAGACAGTTTTCATTTATAATATTTTATTGGGAGAAGTATAGAAGAAGTACATTGGGAGAAGTATAGAAGCATAGGTTCCCGATATTTATATTTTTTTCATCAAAATTAAGCTAACGAACAGAAGATTTAAAGCATTGGCTTAAAAATGAATCAATTGAAAAAAAATATTCATCAGCATCGAAAAACAGTCTCAAAGTACCTAGATTTGTTTTTTTTTCTCACAATTTTTTATAGATATATTATTAATTAAAAGACAATCAATTAGTGATTTTTTAGCTTTTTAAGATAGTGATAAGCAAATTGTTTTTATTATTTTATTAAACGCTTCCAAATCGACAAGAATAAGAACCCCGTATTAATATCTAATAATCTTTAACAGATAATTTTTCAAAAATTACTGGCGCCAAATATGAAAAAAACAATTAGAGAGCATTTTTAAGCATGTGTATATAAATTTTCTAAAAGGATTCTAAGAAATTGATTTTCTTGAGAACATCCTTCAGTACAGTTTGCTTAACATGTTTAACATCGCTTGATAATACCTGTAACATGGTTTTTTTATTCAACGATTGCGAAAATCATTTGCATTTCGCATAACTTAAAAACCATCACCTGTGTATATATTTTATTTTGAATTTCAATTTGCTTGAATAAATGGTTGATTCATTCTATTTGTCATTCATTTTATTAATAAATAGTTCTTGTGATGATCTTCCATCTTCAATATCACTAATATTTATTGAATTCCAAATACATATTAGTAGATTTTAATAAGCATCTACTATATTTTACATTTGCAGTATTCATCTAGCGCTATTAATTTTATATTCATTAGATATCAATACGTTTGGCGCGGCGCCCACACATTGTTCTTTTATGTACATAAATTAAAACCTTGACATAACACTATCATGCCTTATCATCACCGACAAGCTAGCAAAGTATAGTATGAAAAATTGACTTAAATTTTGCTTAAAATTTGGTGGTTTTGAGGTGCTGTAAAATTAAATTAGATGTTTAAATTTTTAATTTAATAAATTGAGTCATTAAGATGCACTGCTGCCGTTTAAGCATAATAAAAATCATTTAAATTCACCATAAAAGCTCCTAATTTTAGTACTGATATTATTTGATACTAGTTATAATTTCAGAATTGCTCTATCAGCGTGATATCATGACCGCAGTGCATCTTAATGACTCAATTTTTTACCGACTACCAAGGAAGGTATATGTTTTTTACGCATATGTGTATGTAAATTTCTTGATTACCATTAACCTTCCAAAGGGCTGGATGGATTTGGATAGTTACGGGATTATATTCGTCATGACCCTCAAGTTTTCTTTAAATAATTTTTTGGAAACAATAACCGGTTTTTGGAGCGGTAACACGTTAATAAAAAAAAAAAAGTAATGAAAAGTTGTATCGGCCGTTTTTCCGCATTACGTTTAAATTTTATTTTATGTGGTCGGTTTTTTTAATTTTATAAATTATTTGTTTTTTTTGTGTTTTTTGTTTATTTTTTATTAAAAATTTGAGCACATAATTTAATTTTTGAAAAACCTATTTATGAGAATATTTATAGTCAATTTTGATTACTTTACTCTGCTAGCTTAACGGAGATTGTCTTGTCTTATGTGCTCATTTTGTTTTGAAAGACGAAATAGGAAAAATATTGAAACATTTGTAAGTTCAAATATGAAATGTAAATGAACTATAATAATAATAAATTATAACAGAATATTATAATAATTCAAATATGAATATTATATTATTTGATTTTTGTGTTGTTTTTATTTTATGATACCGGATGACATAATACTGAAATGATTTATGGTAAAGTTTGACTAAAATTTATAGCTGAAAAATCTTTATTTTCTTTACTTTTTGTTTTCAGGAAATAGAGGAAGGTTTTACAGTTCTACTTCTAGGTAGCTTCGATGAAACAGTCCATTTGCAGATGTCAAATAAACACAAATGCAGTTCTGTTTCAGATTAACAGAGAAAATGTCCAAATGCTTGCGTTCTAAGTATGTGAGACGTGAAAAAAAAAACAATAAAAACTCATAAGCTACAGATTGATTATACTGACGGTGCATGCTTCTCTCCCATAGGTCTAGATTTATATCAGGCACTGCATACTAAATTCTAGCATCAACACAATGTTCTGTCCTAAATATATTCCTACAATTTAAATCGAGACTTGAGATTTAAATTGTAGGAATATATTTATATTGTTTGGAGTTTTACTTTATGAGACAACTTAAGGTTCATCATTATTTTTCTTTTGCAAAAAAATTGGTGAAACTTAACCCCCAAAATAGTTTTTATTTTATTTGAATGTAAGGATATAGTTTAATTAATAAAGACAAATAATGGGTGGCCTTTGTTGCCAGCGTACATATTTGATAATCGGAGTTAAAACCATCTTGTTAACATGTTTCATCCTTGGGATATGGTTACTACATGCTCTTACAAATGACTCTTACAAATGCTCAGACTTATGAAGGAGAGCAAATAAATTATCGTTGACAGGGGCAGGAGGTTATTGTGTTATTGCTCATATTCTATGCCAGAAGGAATCGCAACAGGAAGTCTGGATGTCTAGAATCGAGAAGAAGGCGAGAAAAGTAAAGAAGGGAAATTAGTGAGCATAGATTAAACTGGCATTAACACTATCCCATAACGATTCTTCGTTTATGATCTATGCTTCGTTTATGACGTAGAAGTTCTATAGCCTGTTAAAACTTATAGTTATCAAAATTAGAGATGAATTAGGTTTCATCCAATACCTACATAATAATTTATAAGACAAATATTTCATTTATTATTAATATATTCAACAAAAAAAAGAGACATTTTTGTTTCTACATAATAATCTACATATGTTATATTGTTTATATAATAATAATAATAACAATAATAATAATAAATGTTGTTTTAAAATATATTACACACAAAGTTCACACCTCGAAACAAACTTTTACAATGAAATGTGTTTTTTAAAATCATTTAAATTATATTTATGATAATAGTTATAATATGGAAAATTATAATAATATATATTGTATGTAATGTTGGTTGTTCAATGTAAACTATACGACACGGGTACGAACCATACCCGTACACGTTTAGGTCCGAGAGCCGGTCGTACAAAAGTCCTACGGATTAAATACAAGACACTTCTTTGAGATAGCTTACATTTAGTTAAAGAGTAGAAAAATATGCACAAAACACATTAATTTTACCAGTTTAAGTAGAAATAAACTATGTATAATAGTATAAAAATACGACACGCCTACAAAATGTAGATATGCCATTTAAATAACTTTTAACTTTGCCTATTTTCACATTAAAGTTTTTAAAAATTTTAAAGTGAGTGTACTTTTAAAATTACTAGTGTACTTTCAAATTGTTCACTTCTTGATAAAGTAATTATCTAGCAACGAATAATTATTATGTTATTTTGGAAATACATATGGAAAGCAGGTAATATTATTGTGAATAAAGAAACTCTAGGTGGAGTTGATAAATATTTTTTCGATGTTTTTAATTTCAAATTTAATAAAGTGGAGTTCCCAAGGTCCTTTTGATCATTTAAAATTGTAATTGGTTTTTACTTTATTTATTTATCTCAAGCGCTTCTGGCAAATTTTTGGTTTTTTGTCGCAAATATGTATCACTTTCGGCTTGCATTCACTATCAATTTTATGACCCGAATTTCAGAGATGTCAACTTGTCAGTCTATAGAAATACACCTTCTCGGCGACAATATTTCATATCTCTGATCCATTGAACTTTTATACGGCCGGCTCTCGGACCAATACTATATAAAGAATAAACAATAATAATATAATGAAATGACACTCCTTACAAAAATTATAATATTAAATATTTTAAATAGATACATTAGTTGTATAAATAAAAAAATATTCACGATATTTTATATCTATTATATAGGTTTTAAAGGGTTGTCCTTTAAGTCATTCAGTTGTCCTTTAAATTAATGGTTTTTATTTGCATACATTTTGTATGCAAGTTGGTAATTGCTAAATCCATAAAAATTAATTTATGTTATACTAGTTGTGCTCGCTGCTTTTCTCGTGAGTAGCTCTTTTATTTTAAATGGATAATAAATATCCATATCCTGAAAGTCCTTATACAAAGTTCAACTTCCCTCTCAATTTTGGGAGTAAGATCTTATGCTGACCTCCCTGAAGGTACAAACTTTAATTTTTCTAAAGTAATTTTAGACATGGGATGAATAGTTTCGAAGGTTTCATACAAGGATTAAACTAAAGATCTTATATACTAAACTAGCAGAAAATTTTCCCATTTTAACAAACGATATTACATGGATTGCATGTGAAATTTGGAAACCAGATTGGACTAAGGGATCACATTGTCCAACATAAACTTACCTCCATTTTTCACCCCATTAGTTGTAGAATTTTGGATAATAATTTCCTATCGAATGCCAGGGGAGTATTTGGTCAGTTGCCAGTTTGATATACTGCTAATGACAAGAGATTTAAAAAAAAAAAATTGTATATTGAATTTCAAATTTAGATTTTGGTTAACATCGAAAATGATGCTAATAGGATTTGTAACATACTTAAAATGAAACTTGTAATTACGAAAATCGACCCCGTTTTTCAGCTGTTTAGGGTATCAAATTGACCTATCAAATGAAAATTCTAATAAGCACAATATATATAAATTGAACAGGTTATTTTCGGTAATATTGTTTGTTTTCCTCTTTTTATAAAAAAAAAGGTAAGAAAATTTTTTCTTGAATTTTACATAAATTTATGACGATTGATGGAAATGATTATTGTATGAATAAAATAAAATATACATGGTAAAGAAGGTACCTCTTTTTTCGTGAGTATCTGTCGTGAAAAATTTATTTATTTCAATTTTATGTAAAATATATTTCTTTTTTTTGTGTATATGTGTTACCGTCAAAATACGAAACAATATTTATAGGATAGCCTGGGAAAACATTACCGTGGAAGAGTTTTAGTACTATTAATTTTGTTTTTTTTGATTGGTTACGGACTTTCATTTTTATTTTTTTTTTATTAGGAAAATTTATTGTTTATTCTTCGAAAAAAATAATTTGACAAGAAAAAACCACAATGTGATTTGCATTTAGAGATAGAAAATGCGCTTTTACATAAGTTTCGTATTCTTCGAAGATTTTCTGTTTTTCAAAAAATATGGATCTAAAATAAAATTATAATTTGAAGTCAATGTATGCACCTAATGTAAATAGGGAGGGGGGTATATAATATAGATTAGTTTGAGTATATTATTTGAATTATAAATATATATTTTTTTAAATTTATTTTAAGTCACTTTTGAATATAGTGACTATATTGGATATATTCTATACAACAACAGAAATATATAACAACAGTACATAGAAATTCTATGCGGTCACCCATCCAAGTACTAACTGTGTATAATGTTGCTTAACATTATTGATCGGTTGAGATCAGTAATAACGTTACCCCCAGGGTGGGGGGGTATATTATATAGATTATTTTGAGTATATTATATTAAATACATATATGTATTTAATATTCAAATAATATACTCAAAATAATTTAGATTATATACCCCCCCCCTGGGGTTTACGTTATTACTGATCTCAACCGATCAATAATGTTAAGCAACGTGTATAAGTAAGTAAATCATTTTTTTTCGAAACTCGTAAACTTTAAATTTATTTATTATGTGTATAAACAGTTATGTATTATATGTTAAAAGCTCTGTTAATACACGTTAATAAATTATCGATCATTTCACCTTGAAGTTCTTACAAACTTTTCATTCGTTAAAAATGATTTAAATGGTTTTGTTATGTAGTTTTTCAGTTTTATTTTGACAATAATTTTGATTAATTTTTCTTAACTAAATCACGTAATAACATCATTAAAAACAAATCATCATAATTTTTCTGTATACATGTTTTTAATAAATTAGTTTATAACATGTTGGTTTCAAATATATATTCTACTTCATAAAATAGATATTTTACACTACTTATTGAAATTGGTACTACTCTTAGGATTTCCGACAATATATTCTAAAACCATTATAAAATATTCATTTTAACAATCAGTTCTTAATCTCATCGAAAAGTATCCGTAAAAATGAACATGGTAATAAAAATAATAATGTATTTGGATATAATTTGGAAAAAACTTAGATGAATCGAGTGCTGAACGCAATTCGGAACAATTTCTCGTCCCGTGCAAAAGATATAGCAGATTTGAACACGTTACGGTCACACTTTGAAATAAAATCGTAAGGGACACATGGGTCCAGCAGTGCAAAACTTTAATATAACATTCTCTTTAAGTAATGAATAGTTCATTTTCGATTTTTTTGAGATATTGAAATAGTTTAAAAAAAATAGGAAAAAAACTCAAAAAACGAAAAATTCAACTAAATTAATTAAAAACACGAAAATGTCGTATAGATTTTAATTTTAATATTAAAAGAAAAAAAAACCATTTTACATAATTTAAAAATAATGAGTTTTTGAAAAAAGTATATTTATTTTGAAATAATAACTAAAAAGTTTGGCTGGGATTGGATCCAACGGTAACGTCACATTCTCATCAAATACTGATATAATTTTTAATAATACACAAGCAACCAAACCTCATTTTTTTTTTTTTTGAGAACTAACTTGTAGGAGTGTTGAGTAAAATTTTCAATAAACTCTTAAAGTTGGAAAAAAAATGTACCCAACATGGGAATTTAATGAAAATTTCACATCGAGCTCTCAAAATATTCACTAAAATTTTCATTGATACCTCTTAAAATCCCCCCTAACACTTTTCATTATCCTCCTTGATTCCAATGTATCCATAAATATTGAAGGGTTACAAAATCATTCTGAAACCGTTGAATAATAATGGATAACAGATTTGAATACTACAAAAATTCTGAAAAAGTTTCTTTTTTTTTTCTCTCTTTGGAGAAATTAAATTGACGTATTAACTTCTTTTTTTTGTTATTGAATAAAAAAGGTCGAACAATAATAAATTAAAAATCCATTTAACGAACACGGGATAATCCTCGCAATCCGATGTTCGACTTGCTCCGAAAAAAAAACAGCTCCTTTTACAAAATTTTTGTAGAAGAAAACCTTGTTACTCCTACCTAACCATAATGAATTTTCATCCGGTTATGAAACAATCCAAAAATTCGACGGTGTACTGTAGATGATAGTATCTGTTACTAAGCCTTTTGCAAATATTGGACATAATTCGCTCTAGTATTACTCAACTATTAATAACATTTCTAATACTACTAAAGTACTAAAATCACGTTCGATAATAAAATGTAATAAACTTATGAGAATAAGTACTTACATATAAAATATTTTCCAACTTAACTTTCTGTAACTATTATTACTAGTTTTTAATATATTATTTTTTATTAAATTGTAATAAAAAGCTTGTTCAAGAGTAAAAACATTACAAATAATATAACTTTTATGTTGTGAATTTTAAAACATGCACATATTAAAAGAAAAAAAAAATTATATATAAATGTATTGAGTTATTTAATAAAAAAGTTTTATTTTGTAATATTATATAATATACCTACCGTTTCCTCAAAATGTCCTGGTTCCTTCATACCATTTCTCAAAAAAGATCGTCCACCTGAAACAATGAAAAATAAATTGTCAAAAATAATTATTAATTTATTATACTCAGATTTAAGTCAAAAGTTTGTAACACTACCTAATTCTAACAAAATTTTGGTAGAGGTGTTCATAGAAACATCTAATTAGTTCATTTTTGTTTTTCAGTTATCGTGAAAAGGGAAAGCGGACTGAAATTCTGACGAGATAGCGGGCTGAGTTCAAATATAAAAAATGGTTATTTACAAACAACATTTGTTTGAAATACTTTTTCGTAAAATTTTTGTATTCGTCAGAATTTTAGCTGAAATTTAACAAATAAACACATATATGGTAATTACAATACATATTATTATTATACATGTATTTATAGCTGTATAGTCTGGATATTTATGGTAGCTAATTAAAAGGAGTCCATGATTCCATCATATATAAATACATTTGATAGAAAAATGAAAAATTAGACTGAAAAATGATTACATTCTAAAGTTAAATTTCAATCCAATAAAGATTTTCAACGAGTCCTTTAACTCCAAAAACTGTTCAAAACATGGCTGATCAAAGTTTTTGAGTCTTATCATAGTCTTATGATTGGCATTTGGTGACGTCCTTCTAGCTCGAAAAAGTGATGAAACTCCCAATTTGTAGTATCCCTTCACCTGAACTCTGTGACCCACAAAATTTCCGAATCTTCCTCGTCTAATAAAATTGATATAAATATACTAGCTATTACCCGCCCACTTACAGTTTCTTCAAAAACACATATGTTCAAGATACTCGATACACAGACCTTTTAAGGTATCCTTAATATTCAAGGCCATCACTAGCACAACAGAGGTAGAAAAACCACTTTTGGGTTTCCCTGATTTCTTTGCCCATTTTTTCAATTTCTATATAAACCTTCACAGAAATATTAAAGATATTTGAGTCAATAAAACTAGCCTTATCGGCTCTACCATTCTAAAGTTTTGCCATTAGATACGAAAATTCGATTTACATATATATATAGATTGGTTATTGTGCATCATTAAAACGCTATGCATTATTTTAGAAAATTGTCGAAGATTGTGCAGGGCCTGTGTGTATGACGAATTCTAAAATTTAGTTTTCAACTAAAACAATAAACCTAAAACAATTACTATCCAAAAGCCGTTCTATTAAATTATATTTATGATTGAGATCAGTAAAACATTAAATGATCCTACAGGTACCAATGTATTTATTTGTTGAAACTATATGCTGTTTGAGTTTTAATAATTTCACACACAAAATGAATACATTTAAAATTCAAGACACAGTTTTAGATGCTGTTGTGTTACATGATTCGGTATTTCTTTTCAAAAACTTTTTATTCTGTTTCATCTTTCACATTTATCAATTGTCGTCACCCATATAAAATATCATATTATTTTATAGAACTGTTCCGAAATAGCAGTGAATAGTGACCGTTCAAACAATCATTTAATATAGCATTCTAGTCATCTTCATTTTATTTTTTTCAAATTTAATTTAATATATTCGTTGCACGTAATTTGTTTTATCATGAGTATACTTTCTTTAATAAGTTTAGTTTAAGGTTGTTTATTCGTCAAATCGATTTTTTTATCTAAGGTAGTTGCTTACCAAACGTACTTTTCATCTTCGCTCTATTTAAGGGGAATTAATTGAAGCACCCTCCATTATGTAAAAATTTTTCGCACCAAAAATAACTCAAAAAATAATTATCCAAATTTTTTGAAATTTAATTTGTCGAAGAGTTTTTCTCGAAAATTTTAAATGTAAAATCGAATTTCAATTTTTATCTTAGAAATTTTTATTGAGAAAAATTTTTCGACAAACTCTCCATTTTCATGTGCATATCAAATTTCGAAACATTTGGATAGGTGTTTTTTGAGTTATTTGGGCGTGAAAATTGAAGTAAATACAATGTTTATTGATAGAAGCATACTTCTTTATATCAATAACAGCTGTGGATAATCCCTCTTAAATTTAAATTAGAGAATATATTAAGGCAAGCTGTTATCTGCCTAATTTGAAGGGCCATTTAAACTTTCTATATAAATATAATTAAAAATTAAAGTTATATACAAAACACTTACAGCATCGATTCTCAACATTCGGAGAGTTCATACACTTCGACAATATATTTCAGATAGCAAAAAAACAAAATGGAAAACTATTATAATAAATAAAAGTCAATCAAGTTACTTTCACATCCGTAGTAAAATTAAATAAAATAAAAAATAAATTAGAATTGTCCCAAATTCTTTTATCAAAACCAACAAAATAAAAAACGTTCAATAAAGAGTATTGTTCTATTTTTTTCCTTTGGCTGAATTCAGAAAATCTGTATTTTTCAAAATTTCCGATAAATATTTTCAGAAAATTTTACCAGACAACTATCACAAGTGCCTACATTATTTAAAAACCAAACGGGGAAATATGTATGTCGCCTACTTTTGGTCGTTTTATTAAATATTTATATTAAATTTATTATTAATAAAATGACTGTATATTATGATATATTTGTAGGACAAATTGACCTGGTTTTCATTCCAGAAAGTTGCAAGTATTTGCAAAATTTTAAAAACTTTCAACGTAAGACCTACCTTTCAATATGTATATTTAAGGACTCTAATAGATTCTTTTTAATACTTCCGTTAAATATTTCGAAACAAAAACGATCAGACAAAATTACTTAGTTTTATAAAACACGTGGAAAAACCTCAATAAATTGAACACGATAAGAGACAGTATTATTTCGTGTTCCATAACTCGAAATTAAATATTTTACGATTAACAAGTAGCATAACTCGAACCTTGATATATCCCGTGGAGATGTAGCACTATTATTATCTCAGTCAAATTAACCAACTTATAATTTTTATGTTTAACAGTATTTTGTAGTATAACCTATATATTTACAACCATCCTTAACAAAATATGTGTTAAATATGTTCTAAATGCATCACAGCAAAGAAATACGTTAGAAATAAATAATGTTGTTAGGTATTATTTTAATATTAGAATCATGGTACAATGTACATTTACTAGAAACTAAAAAAAAATGAACAAATCTATATATTTATTACTTCATGTATACCTCAAAATTTTACCAAGTGATTTTACGAATAAAGACAATTAATACAATATTTAGTTAATGAAAAGCTTACATTCACAAATTATATCTGGGCATCAGAATAAAAATAATCCAAATTGGAAATCTTAATGCCAAAGTAAGATCATTGTCTTTTTTTGAATTGTTTCAAATTCAAGTGATTAGTCGATATACTGATTATCAAACACTATGGGAATTGAATTTATATAGCGATGACAATCATATTTGGTATTAAAATTTATTAACAAAAGTGTTAATATCTTAAGTCAGATATTGTTTGACAGAATGTCTATATTTCAATTCAATTCAATTAAAACTTTATTAATTCTTTTCAAACAATAAATTGTATAAAATGAGTCCACATAATTTTAGGATGGGGCATATAAAGGAAAGAGGAAGGTGTGTGGATATGGCTGACTTTCTTAGGAACTATCCCAGTATTAACTTTTGTGCAACCACATAGAAAACCATAGAAAATCATTGGTAGGGATATCCGACATACGATTCTATGGATCAAAAGCCTACCGATGAAGTGATTCAATGAAGGATTTGGAATACACTTAATACTTAAATGAAGTACATACAAAATTTTAAATGAAAACTATAAAATTACAGAAGTCGGAAATGATATTCTCAGCTGAACAGATATAATATGAAAATCAAAAATTCCAAGATCCTTTCAGAACAAGTATGGAAACTACGAAATAAATTCATATTCAGATATCGATCAAGAAGGTGTTAGCATGAGTTTTTTGGAATGCGAAAGGAATTTTGATTGTGTATTACTTCGAAACTGATAAAACAATAAATGCAGAATATTGTTCTAACCTTTTAGAACAGCTGAAGGAAAAAATTCGTAAAAAAATTATTTTTCATCAGGCCAATGCACCGAGTCACAAGAGCATTTTAACAATGGCTAAATTTCATGAATTAATGTTCGAATTGTTAGAACATCCGTATTCACCAGATTTGGCCCCTTCCGACTGTTTCCAAACCTAAAAAACTACATGTGTGGAAAGCGTTTTCATTTTATTGCTTTACGTACAAATTCTGCAAAAAGACTACTTTGCCTAGTAGGTAAGAAATTACACATAAATCGTAAAACCTGGTGTATTTCTTTATAAATTTGTAACTTATTTCTGAATATTGCAACGTTCACATTTTATGGATCGATAGTGTACATTATCGTTGAAATATTTATATAATAAAATGACATATGTATTTATTGTTACTTCAACAAGATTTTCTCCCATATTTAACGAATACAAGTTACGTTACGTTTCGTTCTACACGATAACATTTTACTACCTATACACAAAACTATACCTACTTATAGAAACCTAGAAAACAAGTAGAATTTCTACCTATATATATGTATATATGTGATGGCAAATGAATGTTTGTTGTGAATAGTAAAGACTGAGAAAAGCCTTTAAGCGTTTTAAGTTTCACCTGACGTTTTACCTAGGCTGCACAATATTGTATGTACGAATGTTTGTATACTTGTTTTTTTATTGTAACGTGAATTTATATTTAAATTGAATTTTATCTTCTGTGCAATTTTTCATTCTATATTCAAGACATTTACAAAAAACAATCGAAAAAAAAAAATTTACAGCTGTTGATTTATTTATTGTTGTATACTTAAGGTTGGTTCTACAGTTAAATCAAGCGACAAAATTGAGAAAATGAGGGGAAACGAAGCCATAACGGATCCTGCAGGTCAAACGGATGCTTTTTATGATAATTTTGAGACTATGGCTTCATATGATCAAAACTATTATTTTGACTTGTTCTGTACAATGTTCTGTATAAAAGTATGAATAAAGATTAAAAGAACCCATAAATCGATATAAAACCGAGTTTATCATTTTATTATCTAGAGCAGGGCTTCTTAAAGTTTTGTAATTCACGATCCCATTTATTATTGCGAGTTTCTTGACGATCCCATACAAATATAAAAGAAAAATAAATTAATATTTTTGATGATTTATTTATTAGGTAACAATATATATATATATATACATATGAAAATATATAAGTTTAGAATTCGTTTTGTAACATACAAAAATCGAAAATTAAAAATTGCACAAAAAATTATAAAATTGTATTTATTATAGTTTCAAAAATAAAAGTGGATTCTGACTGAAAAACATTTTCTGTTAAATTGTATTTTTATCTCTCGCGACCCATAGTTTAAGAAGCCCTGATCTAGAGAATGGAATTGATTCAAATTAAAAAGCTAAGAGGTTTCAAAAAGAATTCAGTTTCAATGATAAAAATGGTCTAAAACCGTAAGATAGAAATCAGGAAAGTGATAATAAAATAAGTTTCGTGTGCTAGCTAGATATGGAGGGGAGGTATATCCTTGGCAAATAGGCTTTTGCTGGTGTTTTTTGCTTTTTATAATAATTTTGAGACACATTTTACGCAAGGTAGATTTCTTTTTTTGCGTTTTGATGTAAAATTAACTATTTAGCCTACAGTTTGATTTAGATTAAAATTATGAGTTATGATTATCTGTAAATGAGCTATGACGAGATCTCCATTCAGTCTATTCTTGGTCAGTTTTTTCTTCATTTATTTGCAAAAGCTTACGTGCAAATAAATACATCTGTGTCATGCATACCGCATCCAAGTTTTTGGCTCGGTGGAAGTCAAAATTGCAGATACAATACCTACGTAAATTACAATAGGGAATGTGAAACTAGGCTCAATACGCGATCATTTTTTATGGAAAAATAGCACAACAAAATGAATGCATAAATACAACAAAATTTATTGGAATAATCAAGTTATTAGAAAAATACTATGCAAATAATTTTACTTAGAATCATTACATCCATATACACACATATATACTTACGTACGTATGCTACCCCTTAAAAGCTACTTTATCCGATTACGAATGAGCTGGGGAATGAATATATCGTAGTATTTTATATTCAATATGGTATTTAAGTATCTACGAGTAGCTTGTTTATGTGATTGTAGTACTACGAATGACTCGTATGATGGTGTCGCTGTTGTAATATAGAGTGTAATTTTAAATTTTCTACAATAAATATATATATATTTTTTTTTTCAGGCGTTATTTTTTTTTTCGTAATCGAATTATCATGTTTCTATCATTCGATAAGTATAAAAATATATCGTTTCATTATAATCGAATTGACTTTCAATATACAGTTTTTCCATTCAAAATGTGTATTTCTCTTTTTCGTTTCGATAATATAATAAAAATTCACAAAGAAGATGTTGCGGAAGTTTAGATTACGTTCTTCAGTAAAATGGTCCAAAATATTAAACTGAACATATATTTCGTGGTTTTTGTAATTCTGTATAAAACGTTACCAAAAAAATAAAAATTGTTATTGTTTTTTAGGTAAATGTAGGGTAATTTGTTTTGTCCAAAATATTGACCCTTGGATTAGATCAAAAAGTACGCATCCAAGCGTTAAATGGATGAATGGATAAATTTTCAATAGTGGAGACAAACAATTTTTTCTAAGGGGTATCCCATAAGAAAATAACGAAAAATAAAAAAAAATTTTTTAATTCCCGATATTGATGAATTTGTGTGTTTTAGGATTATTTGACTTGTGGATTTCAAAAATAACATTGATTTTACGATTGAAGGCGTAATTTTTGATACATCACCTGAGATCCAATTTGTGGATCAATATTTTGAAAAAATTTCATGTAATATCTCTAAAACTAGCCAACGAATCGAATAAATGCTATTATTGGTTTTTCAGGGGGTAATTCACCGTCATTCAATCACCGTCATTTGGGATATTTTTGCGATATTTAAGGTTTTTGGGAGAATCACAAAAACCACACAATATAGTATGAATGCATTTTATTTGAGCCAATAAATGCACTAAACTATTCCATGATAAAAATCATATTAAATCAAAATCTACATATTTAATGCTAATTTTATTTACAAATTCGTAATTAGCGAGTGACATCTTAAACATCATATTCGAATTTTTCAAGTTTTAGAAAAAGGAACTCAATACTTCCGATAGCGAAATAAATAACTCGGAAGTAGCGAAACAAAATATACTACAATTTACAATATCAATTACTTAACGTAACGTGTTAGAAGGAAACTGTAAAGTCTTAAATATAATAAACATAAAACTTATAAACTACATGGAACTGCGTCACTTAGAAAAGAAAATATAGTTTACCAAGAATTAATATTATTTCTTATTCTTAGAAATAAATTCAATTCAGTGTTGATTGAATCTTATATAAACAAAATCTTATGCAGTGTGAAAAAGATTTTTCCATTATTTTTCGACGAAATGCAATATTGCTGCAATATGACAATTCTCAGTAAATAAACAATTTTCTATTAAAAACATAATAAAAACTAGAATAAGCAGAACGGTTTATATTAAAGATGCATTTAGATCAGTCTATGTACGGAAAAAACTGCTTTACCTGGCAATTAAAACTGGCAGAGCACAGATTTGCACCAGAATTTAGCTGTAGGCTCTACGTACACACTACTTCATAGTTAACAATGTGTCGAGGGGTTGCTTCTACGCTTGGGTTGGGCGAATTTTTTTTATTAAAAATAAGTATGGGAATGGATAGATTGACTAAAGCAATGTTTGATCAATAAAGATTTTACTGAAAGTTAATACTTTTTGACGAATTCGAGTGTGAAAAGATGAGGGAATCTTCTTGATCAATGTTGTAATAGAAATGTTTCGATAACTGTAATAATTTGTGATAGGATATTTTTACCTACTTCGCTTAATAATTGAGCTATCAAGTTCAAAAAACTATTTAGAAGGTTTTTTTAAAAATTATAAGCTGATTTAAACTATATTTTTTAATCTCTTATTTAAAATTTTTAGAAGGTTTGAACTGAAAAACCTTGAAAACGTTTCTATTTGCCAACAAACGAAAAATTTTTTAACGGCCATGTCTTACTCAATTTTGATTGTGCAAAAAAATATTTAAAATTGTCATCTAAAAAGAAATTTTCACAATTTTTAACTCGTCAAAAATCTTTCATAGTTTTTGAGTTATAATTTAAAAAAAGGAATTTTTTGTAAATTTTCAATAGAGCTGCCTTCAATTTATGCTGAAGTTTTTTTGAAAACTAAGCGTTATAAACCACACTCATAAGGCATATTAAAGGGAGATATATAAAGTAAATTAAACAATGGAACGATTAAAACGATCCATTCCAATTGCGGTGGCAATTAATCATTTTAAAATTTTTTACCGCCAAAAAATAGGGATCAATTTAGTTTTTGTCATAGCTTAATTTTAGTTTGCCATTCAACAAAAGTATTGATTTTAAAAGTTATTATTATTTCATTTAGAAGCATTTTTTGTGTTGGAAGTTTTAATCATTCTCTTCAAGTTGTACCATGAAAGGACTCAAAAAGGCAATATTCTAGTATTATATAGCGAATGTTTTGAGAAGAATGTATGCATGTTTTTATTCTAATTAAATAGTATTGGAATGATTTTTATTTACAATTGAAGTATAAAATACACACAAACCGCTCCGGTAAATTGTTCTCCCTTAACGTAACTGAATATAATACTCAATTTAAATAATATTTTCTATTGATATTTATCTCCCAAATGAAAACTGTTCATTTTAAAAATAAACATGAAATCTGTATGAGAATAATGAATTACTACAATTGTGTTGTGTACTTTTGATATGCAAATAAATTCTAGTTTACTTACGAACGAAGAATATCAAGTACAATTCGTATTCTGATATTAGATATTGTTTACATTCTTTAATACTAGAATCAAGACCAATGTGAGATTATTACTTACAATTATTTTAAGTTTTTGTTCATTTAATTTGTGTTGCCTCTATATACAAATAGCTTGCCTTTTTCCTCAGGTTTCCTAAGTTAGAGGAAAAATAAGTCGTACAAGTCACCGTCGATGTCCTCCTCTTCATGCCAAGTTTTGTTAAATTCGGCTATGTTGTTTACATAAACAGTCAAACGGTTTTATGCTCGATGAACTTTTTATTTAAATTCTCCCAAAAAATTAATTTGTTCGGTAATTGCGTCTAAATTCCTCGGTAAAGCGAAACCTCTAAAGAAATATTTGTTAAACTGACCCCAGTTTTTAAGAAGAGAAGTGAAATAATTCATGCGTATTTGAAATTTATCCATCAAGAAGGTTTATTATTAATTTTAAGCAAGCATACTCAAACTTTACTCTGGAACATTTTGCTTCATTTTGATAAAATTCGAAAATGTTTTTTGTTTTGAAGAAATGAAAACTTGATAAAGAATTTAAACTAAATTAAAAGACCCGTATTTAGGTAAAGATTCGGACGCGGTTTCACCAACGTAGTTCGGATTCCCGGAAAAGTAACGAATAAACTTTTAAAAAATGTAGATCGTTTGAAAAATTCTTGCATTGTTGAGAAGCTACAGTATCCTTGGGTACCATAGGCTACTATTACGGGAACGGAAACTACGCGTGTAATTCGCTGATATATATCAGCAGAAGTCACGCGGTTTCACCCGCGTAGTTCCCGTAAAAACAGCCTTGTCCGGGAGAGTGTAGCTTCCCAACAATGAAATAATTTTCGTTACATTTAAAAATACAAATGTTTTCACTTTATAATAGTATATCGGAAAATGCTCATTTCTGAGCACCTTAGGCACAAATATATTTTATTTTGTTTATCAAGTCTACAAAATTTTTCAAAATTTCTATAATGTTCAGTTTTTTTGAGATTTTGGCTCCAAAATAAATCTTAAAACGATTCATATAATACACAGAGATCAAGTGAGTGCATCAGATTTTATATCAACTATAAAGATAAAAAAATATAAAGAAAAAGAAAAATTATAAACTCGACTTTTTATCCACCGTAGTGGATATAATAAAATAAATATTCCTAACTCTTTTATGTTACTTGAAAAGTGTATTTTTTTAAATTATTTTTTATAGATTAAATCTCATTTTTCTGTTTATAAAATACTTAGTATTTCTTCTAGTAGCTGTAGCTAAGTAATGCAAGATAAGAAGTATAGAAAAATTAATGTATACGGGTTTTACTTCAATATTACTCAAACAAAAGGGGTCTCCAAAAATAAGTCCATAGAAAACATTAGAGAATATACCACGTTTCTCTTCCAAAAATGTTCACCTACTAAACCTATTTTTAACCTAAATTTTTAAGTTCTTGACTTAAAAAATTTTCTCAACATTTAGAATTCAATGGAAATTTTTCACAACATTATCACAAGTAAATTGAGTGCTCAAAAAGAAATGCATATTTTCAAAAGTTATAGCAGTTGTTGTTGAGATATTTAACCATTTTTTTTCAGCAAATAGATCATTAGCTTTTGAACGGGGCAGAAAATTGACCCCAATTTTTTATTATTATTATTTATTAATTTTTGAATGCTAGGGTCACTAAATTTTTATTGAACAAGTGAATATAACAATAGTTAATTGTGTAGATATTCCGCATATTGTACTATTTTTAATCTTAGCATTCAAGAAAATACTCTAACAATCCAGTCTACAGAGCTGTAAATATATATAAGAATAATATGTATTACATTTATAAATGTGCTTACTAGAAAAAATTGGATTAATATTCTGACAAATCGTAACATTTAACGGAAAAATAAAAGTTATTTGCTTTAAAAATAAAATATTTTTAATTCTTATATTTTTCTTCTTTTATAGTTGAAAAGTTGGCTCCTAGACCTATTGGACCCACTAGACTGGTTTGAGTCACTCACTCACTCACGAACTTAAACTTATTCTTGTTTCTGAGTTATTTTCATGACGGATATACAGACGGACAGACGGTTGGACATGCGGAAATGTACTATTTAGTTGATTCTATGAACACCAATACCAAAATTTTGCTTACACGCTCAATATTTTCTAGCGTTACAAACTTTAGAATAAAATTAATATACTCTTATATAATATGTATATCAAGTATAAAAATTCTCAAAGAAATTCAATTTTTTGCATCTAAGATATATCCAAATCATCCTTAAACTCCATCACTTATTTCGTTTTAATATTCTTAATAAATAATGTAAATACATGAATGAAAAATGAAAATAATTTGTTTACTTTTCAGCACAATTTAAGCACAATAACAAACATAGAAGTGCACCATCCAAAGACATAGACAAATTACATTTTAGATTGAATGTAGATTTTGAGTGGTAGAATAAAAAAAAACAAAAACTTTTAAACAAATATATTATTTGCAATCAATCACAAAGTTGTTGTGCAAGGAATATTCTATAATAATAACTCTCTCACCTATATGCTGAAAATACAAAAAAATGAATCTATATTTTTTGCTGAAAATATTGTATACAATCCAATTTTTGTAATGTAATTTAAGAGGAAATTATTTTAAACATTTTTACAGAAATTATTTTGAATTATAATATATATTTTAATTGGAAAATTTTTAACCTGCTAAGCGCCATTTTTCCAAATTTTACAGCACAAAGAAAAACTGAATAATATTTAAGTATTCATTATGTAATCAAAAATCTCATTGATTAGCTTAAATTTACTAAACATTTTAAAAATAACCTTCAGCATTTTTTATACTGATATTACAAAATTTGGGAAAATTATGTAAATAGCAGGAACTTAGTGGTTATGTAATTCGCTCAATAAAATAATATGATGCGTAAGACCGACAAGTTCTAAATATCCAGATTAAGAATTAAATTTGGTTAAAATCATAAGACTTACGCATTAAATGAACAGATAAAACAAAATAATGCATGATAAGGAAATTATTTATAATTAATTGTTCACATCCTCTAATATTTGGGTAAAACTCGAAAAAATTTCATCACGATCATACCGGCACGTGGGTGGGGAACAATGTCAATGCAAAACTGAGGATTAAGCAGAATTTCGTTGTTAAAATACATTGTAAATTTTTTCCAGCATGGCAGTTCTCACTCTTCATAAGTGAATATCGTCGTCTTATAACAAACGGTAGATAATACTATCAACTTTCTAGCCTGTTCAAAAAGTCATTTTATTCCAAAATAGTATAAAAAGAAGTTCAGTTTATATAACCTTGGCTGATTTTGAAAAACCGTTTATTATCTTAAAATGGTAATACTGGGATTATTTTTAAACAAAGTCGTGAATAGCCAAAAAATTCCTTCTCATCGATGCAACTCGTTATTTTCAAATTTACACAAAATCGAGAATTTTTTTACTGCTACAAAAATATTGTTCAATCGGTTCCAATTTATTAAATTCAAATATACCTCAAAAAACTAATACAAACTTTTAAATTGGTATGTAAGGACATATTTTTTTTCTTTCAATATTTATAATTTTGCATTTTTTTTTTTTTTTGTTATACTCCATATCCGTTCCATTAATCATAATACCTATTTGAATATATTTATGCTGTAATGTTTCATTACGTATGCCCCCATTTATTAAACAACAGCGCATATTACATGTTTAATTAAATATGTAAAAAAATAAAAACGAGAAGAAATTAAAAGAATGTTCAAAGAATATATATTTTAATTTAAATATTCAAAACACAGGTGATGTTTTGTATACTCGAGGCAGTGCTTTGCTCGCTTGTTTTATATTTCTTTACATCGTATGTATAGATATGAAATGTACATAACTGTTCAAAAAAATTGAATGTACCTGACTGAATAAACTAGTGATAAAGGACAACTCTTTATGATACAAGACTCAAAGTGATTTCAGGGCAGAAATGTCCTGCCTTGTTTGAGATTCATCACAGCAAAAAAACTGTTTGAGATTCCAATCTTGTAAATATTGTTAGATATGTATAACGGCTTCATATATCAAATGCAATATTATGAATTTTGAACTTTGAACACAATGGAACTTTACAAGTCGTTTTTAAATATCTTGACTTTGCGGTTGATCTGTATTTCCAAACAAGTTCGGTCAAGAATATGGAAGAAAAACTAAACGATCTGAAAATAAGCAGAAAACATTTCGAATGTGACAAGAATGATTCTAATTGGTCCTTAGATCAGGTAATAGATCTACTTAACCCACCCGGCAACCTGAGGAGTACCGTTTCTATAGATGGAGGATATTACTACTGCCTGCTACGATGGAAATAACTGCGATGCAAACAACTAGAGAAAAATTAGAGATAGGTAGAACGAACTAAGTCCAAATTAAAACCCTGACCAAGGTTCGAGTTCAGTGACGGTTCTTCATTGATGTCCTTAACTCCATATAACTGGTCTTGGATCGTTGATTAATATTAGAAAAGAAATGGGTTACAATGAAATAAGGCTAGATAAATAACGCAAAATGTACTGTAAGTGATGAGTTTTAAGATAGTACATGTCTTTTGAACAAGAATTTTCCACTATTTTAATATAAAATATTAATAATTCAAATTAAAATTCAAATAAGATTCGTGTACAGACTGTCTATTATACGTGAATGAGAAATACGACAACTTTAAATAATTTAGAGTTATGATTGCATTGTTCAGACTCACTCAATTACGAAACACGATTGCCTGTGTGTATATTGGATAAAAATATTAGTAACACAAAGAAATGCAAAAAATAACAAGGTTTATTGGAGAAAGACTTCTATCTTTTGTTTGTTCATAACCATATTTAAAGTTTTCTTGGAAGTCAATTGAGAGGTGCTGAAAAGCATCAGATTTTTTTCTGTATCACAAATTAGTGTAAACATTTTCAAATCTTCACCCTTCTGAGTACTTTTGATTTTAGATTTATATCCAAGAGATCTAGCCCATATTAGGTCATTGTTATTTTGATATTATAAACATGATCAAAGAATTTTGATTAAACTTTGATTAATCGCAGTTTGAATTAACTGCATTTAGCTTTTAAACACTTACTTGTTTTAAAACTAACAAGTGATTTTAAAACTTGCTTGTTTTAAAATCACTTGTTAGAATTTTGAGTAAAGTATGAGAAAAAATGTTTTCTACTCACAAAACCATTTAATAAGAAATATTTCCAAAAATATGCAAAATACAGACATGTTATAATTTTCTCTCACCATTATTTTCCCATTTTTTTATTGAACTTTTCAGAAACTTTCTGTTGAAAATTTTACCTTCTTTAAATTGAAGACATGAAAGTCATTAAGAATTTTATTTAATCATGTGTAAAAAGTGCTCCAACTACATGGATTCTTCGTGTTTACCACATATTTGAAAGAAAATATAAAAAAAGCATACAATATATTTATTTAAAGCTCATTAAATCATAAATTGTCGGTATAAAATAGTTCTTGAAAAAATTTTCTTCATCTAACATTAGTTATTTTTATAATTTTTTACTATATAATATGTTATTTAATGTTTAGGTACAATTCATGGTACATTAGATAATCAAATCTGGAGCAAAAATTATCAAATATATAAAATATAACCTTATTTCACACGGGTCGAGTTAAAACATTTAACCTTGTAGTAATTGTGAAAAAAAAAACAGTTAATGTGTTGAAAAAAAACGTTAACAAGTGGAGAGTGAAATATTTGTAAAATAATTTTATATAAACTTGTTGATTCAATTCATATAAAAACCTATGCTTATTAAATTGCATTTATCCAAAAACGATCCATTTTCATTTAATGCTTACTAATTTTAGATTTCGCGAGTGTATGAGTACTTAACGCATTTCTAAACGTATCAATTATTAGTTATGTTAAAATAAAGTCTCAATTCAGGTAGGAATTGGTACATAAGTCCACAACAATATTATTGAACTTTTACGAAAAACTTTTATATATTTTTATGTTAATATAAATATGTAAAAAAATAAAAAATTATCGCATACGAATTGCTTTTTTTGAAAATTTCTTCAAAATTTCATTCAATCCGATCGTGATCAAATAAAAAAACAAATTTTGTTTTTAATTCACATTTCAACTACTAAGGTCGTACAGTGACTACAGATATTGGTTGTTTCACAGGATTGGATAAAAATAAAATTTATTTTTGACTATAAATTCAATTATAAACTTAAAAGATTTAAGTCAAACAATATTTTGATTTTGTTTATGAATCAAACAGCTTATATATTTTTCCAAGCCCATAAATCTGATTATTGCATCATAAACAGTGAGTCAAAATCGTATTATTTACTTTTTTTTTTTTGTTTATAAATATGAGAATTATTGGGTGGTCTTATTTACAAAACAAAATAATCTGGTCAATAAATTTATTATGATTTATTCTATGAAATTTTGAAAATGAAGTTAACACACACGAAGCAATAGTGAACCGATAATATAAATGCTATATATATAATTTAAAAAATCATGTTTCAAATTTTTGTCCAATTATTCGATTTGGTTTGATAACATAAATAAACTTTTCAACAAATTAACCATTAGTGACATCTTGAAATAAATAATATAAGAGTTATTAAAATAGTAAAGAAAATACTGATTAGAATAACTAAGTTGTCCAAATTTAGCAATGCATAAACCACGATTGACAGCTCAAAATTATATAAGAGATATTTAAATAGCAATAACAACACTGATAAGGATAGCATTTCAATCGAAATACGCATTTTTAATGCATAAAATTGATCAACAAATAGCTGTAAGTTTGAAATTTAATAAGCAATATGATTTCTGTATAATTTCTTAAAAATATTTGGGCGTCTTAATTTTCTATAAAATGAAATTTTAGTAAAGTTCATAGCCTCATTAGATACGACATATTTTTAACGATATTTTTAACAAATTTTCTTGTATTAACACATTATATAAGTAAGCGAAGTAAAATACATCAACACATCAAATAAGATGCTCTAAAATACATCAGCACTTTAAAAGATGCTGTTAGAAAAAATATTTTCCCCAGCTTGTTACTACTTATTGAAAAAGAAAGAAGTAAAAAATCTTTGTTGTAGGAATCTTGTTTCAATTCCATTCTCTTCGAAAAACCAACCAACGTTGGGATATTCTACACTTTAATCTCATCTTGAGAGGATGTCAAATAAATTCATGATACATTTTCTTCGAAGCTTAATATTCAGGAAATACTACAAAGCATTGTTAATTTTTTGCATTAAAAACTTTTTTAGTCATGTTAGGCTAAAAATAATTTGACATGGGAAAAATCCATTGAACTGGCTATAGTGTTACGACACCAGTTTTTATAAATATGTACATATAATTCAGCCCAATGACTAGTAATGTTGCTTTGTTATTAAACGGATCTGTGTTCAAAACCTACTCTATTTATTTAAATTTTATTTATTATTTTTTATTTTTATATTTATCCAAAAATTATTTACAATTACAGATAATTTTTATCATCCACTAATTTTCAACGAAACAAACATCTAACATATCAATGTTATAAAAATGAAAATTTTAAGTAATTTTTGTAAAACACATCGGCACTCCCAGAGTGGCTCTATTTTTTTTTATAAAACCTCGATCCGATAACTATAAAAACTTCGCCATTTAGTCTGGAAAAACATTAAGCATACATAAAAATTTATTGTTTATTTTGTGATTCATTAATATTTACTTACTCGTTCAGTCTAAGCTTAAATGTACGCTTGCATAGAAAAAGTATTTTTCGTGTAAAATTTATTCAAATATCGTTTTTTTTTTTTTAATTCGAATATCGTTTTGTAATGCAGCTTGAACGTTTGATTAACGCATATTTTAACAAACATTTTTGAAATAACATTCATAAAGCAACGTACATACAATGATGCATACAACTCAAATATCTACTAAATATTATTCAAACACCTCAAATAACTTTCATGTTTAAGAATAGAAAATATAATATATACTCATTCATTGACACCAAAGTTTGCTTCGGCGTAAAAACACTTTTTGATAGATTTTGCCATTTTTCACGGGCTCAGAGTAACGTTATCAATTCGATCACCAAGTTGGTGATTTTTTGGTAGTTTCGAACGCGAGATAATTTTAAACTTCACGATTTTGAGAATCACTTTCCATTCAAAGCATGTAAAACTTATTGACCTCACAACTATTTTGTGTTCTGGAGTTTCTGGAGATAAGGCCCAGGAGATAATAATTCAAAATTTTAGGCCTAAATAATATTTTGAAAATATCCATATATGTCTTTAGTCGGTATAACCTTAATGAAATAAATTCGAAGCAGCTGGTGGCCGCATTTTATCAGTAACGAACGATTTGTCAATGAACTGACAATAATTAGTTCTATAACTTTTGATGAAATAAAACCGTAACTTTTATAGTTAACTTGTTATCTTAAGTTACAAATTTGTGTTTATATTAGACAGAAGGAATTGTAGGACACGATAAATGAGTTAATTTGCATTTAAATTCATATTAATTTATTTTTTCTTGGATATAATCATTCAGCTAATAAAGCCACTGTAAACATGCATGGGCCTTATTAGGTTACTCGATCTTATCTCGTTAAAATAGCCACAAATTGATTGGAAAAAGACTAGAGCATCCACGGCAAAGGTAGAACAGGAAGATCAATAACAGCTTTTTGAATTTTTTAAAAGCGTGAAACGTTAGATTCGTGGTTCTATAATGAATAAAGTCCAAGAAAATAATAATACAAAAATTTGACTACATTGCCGATCAATTAAGAGAGTAATTCTTAATTTAAAATACACAAATTAAGCTTAAAAGAAGGTTGTTCGTTAAGATTATTTAGTCTATTTGCAATTAATAATTTACTTTCTTAATTGATCGCCAAGGTACCCAAATTTTTGTTTAATATAATAAAAAGTTTCATTAACTATAACATACTAAAAAATTGGATTATTATCTACAAATTTATTTTTTTCTCCATTAGTGCCAAGGGACTTTTCTTAAACAGTTAATGAAAAATGTTTCTTACAAAAGCTGCTCACATTTACGTCTTAAATACGCCATATTTAGAATAGAATCTAAATTTTAACTGAATATCTGTTTTTGTTTTTGAGCATTTTGAGAGATGGACAGAGCTTATTAAAGTGATTCTATAATAACTTATATCCATTTTTTAGTGCCTTCGAAATATTCTAGCATTAAATATTTTCCAGTATTTTCTAACGCCTGTAGGGCGAAACTGGTGGGCTTATAAATTTGCACATTTAACTATTCATGTGATATGAGCAAAGTATCAGTATACACTATTTTAATATTCACAGTGTAAAAAACATGAAGTCAGTCAAGAGACATGGTTTGAGTGAGTATAGATGGTATGCTATTATTACAATTCAGTTCATGTAAATATTTCTATTGTATATCAATCAATCATTCGTAAATAGATAGATGATACATATCGCATCAATAATATACGTTTATGTTTATACTGCATCTATCTCTACTGGGTGAGTTACGTTCAATATATGGCAATAATTCTGGTGACAATTCTTTAAAAGTGCAGATTTATAGGCATCGTGTATTCATAGATAATAATAAACTAAAAATAAATATTGCCCAAAAGATTATTTTTAATGAAGTATTTTAGAAAAATGGTTGAGATCCAAGATAAACTATATATAGTAAGGATTCAGTTATATTATTAATTTTTAAGTATTAGTTTTTATACGTCGGTTTTTTGTATTAAAGTTTGAACAGGATGGTATAACCATATGGTATAACGTAGAAAATCCAGTTCAAAACAAGAAAGGATATTCTGAAATTTTCTTTTAAGGGTGTGAAGAAGAGACTACTCAAATTTTGGTATATAGTTCAACATTCCATATAAACTGCTTCATCAGAAATTTTGAACAGAAAATCCTGTTATACCATAAAAAGAAATTGTATTCGATAGGGTAGTTTACTACGTTTAAAAAAATACTTCATAATGTTGATTTCCTAATAAAAAGAAATTTTTGACAAAACAACATGTGCTTTTATGACACAAATTCAAAATTTTTTAGGTTTATTTCAAAATAAATTTTAATTTTTGTCCATTGTTTTGATTTTTTACTTTTTATTCGAGTTTATTAATTTTTGTTAAAAAAATAAAAATGCCCCAATATTTAGGTATTTTGAATCCAAAAATAATGTATAATTTTTGAAGGAGTAATTTTTAAGATATCACCGAAAATTGTTTACAATTTCACGTTGCCATATTACATATTTTTTGAAGATATTGAAAACAAAAGAAACTTAGAATAATTAAAAATAGAAAAAGCTGGAAGCAATGTAACCATAAATGTCCATAGCACACGTTCATTTCTTCCTGACCACAATAAAAATATTTTCTTTTTGCAATCATTTTAATAAAACTAACTTGTAACCTGAAAATGCGGTTCTTTTCAACTTATAGAGAGCGGTACGATGTTAAGAAGCTGAATATTAAAAAAACACGTGTCAAGATTATGTATGAAATTTATGAATTATTTTATATTATAATACAAATGCGGCGAAATTTATATACATTTCATAAATTATAAATATTTTAAGTATGTCATGTCAGCATTCGTATCTGAAGGAGGAGAATGCATATTAAACAAAAGGTCTCTATTTGTTATGTTTTGTTTTATTTTTATTATTTTACACTTTCAAGACTAGTCAGTGAAAAAGTATATTTCTATGTTACAAACATAGCCATTCATCGTTGAAACATTCAGGTCCAGAAAACCTTACTCCCTAGAACTAAAGGACAAAAGTCAATTGCTTTCAATTTATATCCATATTGGAAGCTGTATTTGTAAAAATACTTTTGCTTACATTTAAAAATTTGTCGATGTGTTGAAACTTCCTGTGCAATTTTCATTCGATGTTTGCCTATCTATCGGTGTGAAGACTGCTACAATTATTCAGGCGAACTCACATGACTTCAAACTACTAAACATCGTTTGCCCTGAAAAATCTATATTAAAGAAAAATAAAAAATCGGAAAAACAAAATGTGAAAAAATAAAGTCAGCTTACTGTCACAAGCAATTTTAAGTAACAATCAACTCAATCGGTCACTATTGGCAGAGTATTCTACTTTGTACTCCACAAATTTTGAGTAGAAGTGGTTCAACATTTCATTTTAATCAGTGTCGTTTAATCTTTGAGTAGAGTTGAAAGCAGTTGGACTACTCTAAAAGCATCTCATTCATTAACCAGTACCACATTCTAAACACAGATGACTCCGCAATAACTGCCACCAGCTAAAGATATTGGAATTTCTTATTTACGAAGATTCTTACTATCGGTTTAATTAAGAACTATTTAAATCTACGAATATTTAAACACCATAGACATAAAACATGTAATAGATGGAGTGTTTCATAGTAATGTATAGTAGATAATAACTAATCACATTTTGGTATTCAATGGCAAATAATCAGCTGAGTGTGTTATGGGTGTTAGTTATTATTTTTGATACTCAAGCACTGAGATCTAAGCGTGAATGTCCAATAGGTAGACAACTATTAGTTTTAAGTGTCGTATATTACAAGATCTCAAAAATATATTGTTTCAATAAGACATATCACAAACATGCTTTGACGTATAAATGCGAAATATTTGTTTAATATTATCAAATCGTTTCCAAATAGTTGATCACTATTCTCTTATCGAATACTTACTAGTAACTTGTAAAACGTATTCTTTTAATTCTACATAACCATTTAAGACATAAGATACTTTATGAGATTGTACACACTGTACATACACAAGATAATAGATGGCGCATTTAATGTTTATCGTCTAGTATCAACAACAAATGCATATCGTTTGCTTGTGTTTCCTATGATAAGTTGTGCGTTGTATATTGATGTTTGTTACTCGAAACATAAGCCAGTAAATTTAGAAGAAATAGTAGTCTATTGCAATCTGAATCTATAAGCAAATGCGAAATAATGCAAACTTCAAAAACAATCAAATTTGCAGAAATAATGAAGTCTATAGATTGAGATGCAAATATCGTTTCTTGGTCTACACTTATTCTAATATTACAACACAACAAAACAATAAAAATTGCATAGTATATCAGCTTGTAGTAACTGACAACCGCATACAAAAATGTAATTATTCATTTGTACTTTTTATTACAAATTTTTGAATGAGGTCCATTGAATCCAAATTAATTCAATAGTTTTCCTGTAGAAAAGCTTGAAATGTTTCTGATTTTGAACACAGAAGTTACTTCATTTGCAACTAGCCGACCTATGTGTGGCCCTGCATCTTTGATAGCCTACATTTGAATCTTAAATTCTGAACAACTGTGACAATTCCAAACAGACCTGATTCTATTTCTCATTCAAATCACACAAAAAAGGTAGTGGGTGTGTGTTATGTTCAAAAGAATCTCCAACTCTTCCAATTTGAGGGACTTTCTACACTCAAAGTTACTAAGGAACATATTGTTTTGGTCTACGAACTCTCAGAGTGACTCAAAATCTTTCATGTGAGCTATTAAACACTCAAATTGGATAAGATTAAGGAGAGCAAGACGCGGACATGCAACTTTTCATCAATTTTTTCAATATAATTATTTGTGAAAATTTATTTATTTGGTATCCACGTTGTATGTAATATAATTTCTCTAATTTTGTTGGTGTACTATAATAATACTCCGCTTTAGACTAGAGTTTATTTCAAATGAAATTCCAGTTAATGTTTATCTGTGTACTCTGCGTATAGTAACAACATTATGTAGTATGTTTATCATCATAGTTGCATTAAATCATCACGTAAAATTACTATAGTCTACCGATTCTATTCGATATGGTGGATGCGATTATTCAAAATAGCGTTTCAAATTAAGAGAACTTCCGAGAACTAAAAATATTGAGACCCAACGGCGTATCATATAACAGCTTCAAATTGTTGTGGATAATGCCACATGATAAGATCTAATTTCAGATCTTTTTTTATTCGAAAAAATTGCTTAGATTTTAACAAAGAATTTTTGAGAATTCGTGACATTATTAATCACTTTTTAGAAAAAAATTATAAACAAGAATTTTATTATAACTATTATTTATAAAAATTCACAAATATTGCTTGTTAAAATTTAAGCAATTTTTATCTCTTACGAATTTTGTTTGAAAGCTTTAAAAGCTTTGGCATACAAATTATTGTAAAAAATTATAAACAAGAATTTTATTATAACTATTATTTATAAAAATTCACAAATATTGCTTGTTAAAATTTAAGCAATTTTTATCTCTTACGAATTTTGTTTGAAAGCTTTAAAAGCTTTGGCATACAAATTATTGTAAAAAATTACTATTAGTGTATGCTCAAAGCTTATCAGACGGAAGTTTAATTTTTTTATTTATAGAATCTATTATGAAGTCGATTTCCATTAAACCTAAAACCTATTTTCCTTCAAGTAAGTACCAACTTGCAGAAAAATTATTGCAACGATATTGCACATCTACACAGAATTCAAGTTATTCCTAATAGCAGGTGCAGATGCTGCTACGATTATTGCGACATTAATCACATCGTCTTTTCTTCCCAATTATTAATCACCATCAATTATTACTAAACTACCGTATGGGTATTTTTGGTCCTTACAATTTGAGTGAAGCTAAGGAATCTTCTCTCAATAAATAATCATAAAATATTTCTCTATAATTTGCAACATTATTAATAAATCCGAAATTCCCATTTAACTATTCTATTTATTTTCACCTTAAATCTCTTCTAGTGTTAACCCTTCCGTGGTCTCCAACCTATATATATTTGTTTATCTTCCTCTGTAAAAAGTCACGACGGCTCCCTGCTTCTAAAACTCAAGTTTTTCTTTTCTTTTCCTTCTCTAGATGATTAATATATCTCTCGTTTTTTTTTCTGCATTGCTCTTTTTTACCGAATATTTGTAATTTTGTATTTCTAGGATAAAATATTTAATTTCAATTTTTATACTTATTAATTATATATTTTTTCCATTGTAAATTACATATAAATTATTTTGTTAATGGTTTCATAGCAATAAAGGTCAATTTTTAAAAGTACCTACTTTTGTTAAAACAATTTTCTCGATTCAGCGTATTCTTCAAGTTATTCACACGCATATGTTATGTCAGGTGAAGCTCAAACGCATAATTTTAGTAATTGTAATTCAAAAAGCAGTCCTTACTATAAGACCTTATGTTTACTAAAGTGTATAAATATACGTTCAGTTGTTTTGGAGTTTTGCGCGTTCGAGTAAATGCATTTACTCGAACAGGCAGACATACTTATACAGGCTGACGGACAACCAGGTAGAATGAAAGGCAGGCACGAAATGAAAATTTCCTAGAATATTGGAAAACGTCAATATAAATCAAAAATTTTCAATTCGGATAGAAAAATTTGGTAAAAACACTTTCCACATCAATAAATATAAATCAGAACTAAAATCTAGAGATACAAATCGGTAACAATATATAATAAATCCAGAAAATTAATGAAAAACAATTCTATATGCACACTTAAATATATACCAGCATTTAAAAGAATGGTAACTACTCTCTTGCATTACTATACAAACTAATGAATGGATCAGTAACAATACTACACTGTGTATGTGTTACACCTATGGATGGTAATAATAATTATCCTGTTCATGATTTTATAACATTTCGTTGTAACATCAAGCACAATTGAATTGAGAGTTACATACAATAATAATATATATGCATACATATATACATAGTCTTTCCAAATATATTGAAAGATTTGGTGTGTCTCTTAAAATCTTACTACACTTTACGTCACTTCACTTATAATCACTTCAATTGAAGTGTCTGTACTTGACACAAACATGAATTTAAAGTTATTTTTAAATATCTTACAAAATAGCCAAAATATGGACGTTTAATATTCTTCATTAAACAAAGAAGGAGATTTCCATAAATGACATCATACATGTTGATATCTATAGTGATTATACATAAGGTACATTCAACAGTATGAAGTCCTACCGCTGTCCATGGCACTTATATATACTTTCCTTCAAAATTTAAGATAAATATTATTAGCATGCAATCTTTAGCAGCTTACAACTTATTCGGTTTTGCATCAATTTTAATTTAAGTTTCGAATTTTTTTTTTGGTTTTGAATCTTGTTTCATATTGTGAAGGATAAAATAGCAATTTTTTTTGTTAAATTGGGTAAATGTTTTCTGATTTTTGTCTTTTATTTTACACATGTCATGGACAACCATTATTTTTGCTAGATTTCTTGTAAAAATTATTATGAGGTTACAATCGATACATTGTATAAGAGCATCAAAGCACTGGTGTTATTTAGGTATACTATCGATTTATTATATGATAATATAGTACGACTAGAAAAAATATTAGACTTGTTCCGATTAGTCGGTCAGGCCAACTATCCAACTACTTTCGAAGTCGGCAAATACTTGACGACTCGTTAAAGAGCACCGACTATCGAACTTTAAGCTTTGCATGAATTTCTTAATAAAATTTATTTAGGAGGTATTACATTAAATAAGAACCTTTTATTATTTTAATTTTATAATATTAAATCAAAATTGTATGAACATGATGTACTGTAAAAATTAATAATAAAAAACATTTTTAAAAATTCTAAAAAACTTAAATACTAATAAAAATAATCAGATTTATATTCATAATCTATACAAATTAAATTTGACACATACAAAAATGTCTTCGATAATTACAAATCGGTCAGTCACTCGGCCGACATAGTCGGTACAACTGTATAGTAACTATATAAAGAGTATATCTTAAGAATGCTCTCCCGTTTTTGAATAAACTATACATACAAATACTGTATAGTTTAGTGTACAATAAACATTTAACCACTTAAACGTTAAACTACCACATAAGTGTGCGGTCAACCAAATATAAACAATAACCGGATAAATATAATTTAGATAGATACTAGACGGATATGTTTTAGTATTGTAGTATATTTTCTACAGCCATTTACTAGAGAGGTAGGTAGCATTTAGCACGCTATTGTACTAACTGGACAACAGTATGAAAAGAAGCTTTTAAAAAACTTAAAATAGTAATTGAATTGTTTAATAAAAAATAACAATTTATTTTTATTAATACACCATTATTAAAATGTATAATTGAAAAAGCTTTCAAGTGTTTATTTTTCCACCGTTTGATATGTATGTCTAAGACAACCCTGTATTTCTAATCATAGGGTTCTAATCAACGGCAGATTATTATTTGCGAAGTACATGATTTATTTTGGTTTTATTAATGGTGCGTCCAATTTTCTCTTGTCCCGTTCTTACCTGTTCCCAATTGATTCCATTCGAACTTTTGATGTAATCAATTCTCATAGACTAGTAAGGTAATGTCTTACCTATAAAGTTTCATAACTGTAGAGAGAACATAACTTACGTTTGAATTCTTTGTAATTTGACTCTTCTTGATATGGGTAAGGATTTCAAAGGCTTGCCGCTATCACCGTGCTTTCTTATCTCTACCGATGCTGCAGAAAGTGTCAACTTTTTTAACAGGCGTGATTTAATATTTGGACAGAGAGCAGTTACGTTGGTTTAAGCAAATCGTCGCAAGGTTTATTGTTAGGTCTAGTATTTGGCCTTGTTGCTTATTAAGTTTTTTGCACATCAGCTTCTTTGTCAGACAATTCCTTGTTTATACATGTAAAATTCATTTTCTTTTATCCCGTTTACATTCAGAGGATTACTTGCTTTTTCACTATTCACATCTCCTAAATTATCTTCGATTTAATTAACACACTTTCCTTGTAAAATAATACATTAAATTGATCTTTTTCTTTAGATCAATAGTAGACATGCGAAAATGAACTGGCAATTTGTTTCTACGAATATATACATACAAGTTTTGCTTATGCCTTCAATATTTTGTAGCGATGCAAACTTTTGACTAAATTTAATATATTCTCATATATTTATGTCGGGTATAATAAGTCTTTTTATCAGAATTAAAGTATTTTGGGAAAAGTTTTGTAAATTATACATAAATTAGTAAAGGATTATAGCTCAAAAATTTATATAAGTGCGTACACATTGCTTTATAAAGTACCTATGTACAAGCATCATACTTTATTTTCGTATACCATTAATACGAATTATATAGAGAATGCTCTTAGAGCTTTAGTGCTTGCATTGAATTGTTACAGAACATGTAGGTACTAAAATTAAACATAGTGATGCCGTATAACATTTGTGGCAGTTTATATATTGTATTGAATCGATCTTTTGTCTTCTTTCGTTGAGTAATATTGTAATTATTACTGATCGATTTACAAGCAAGGCTTAAGTCGCGGACTACCCTCAAGCTGGCCATCTATGTAACCATTAAATATACATAAATTTCTTACTGTAAGATCTTCCTGGTTAAAATTTTGACAAAAAAAAAGTAATTTAGTTCCCTAATTTCTTCATAGCACAAATAATAATTTATTTGTAATATATACTTTCAATTAGGCACTCACTATAGTGTACATAATATATAATGAATGAGATTTGATTATTTCTTCTTTTTTATATGAATAAAAAATAAAATTAGAACACTAACGACATCTGACAAAATTTGACACACAATTTTATAATTATAAAATTTTGCACAAACAAAACATTTTCAAGAAAATTTCACTGCCATTTGTTTTCATATCTTCATTATGCATATCGAATTCCATTACGTTTGGATAAGTATTTTTTGAGTTATTTGTCAACGAAAATAGTGGTCTCTATGAAAATGATACACTCCGATAAGAATAAAATTAAACCATAGTAATATCGCTTTAAAATATAGTTTTCATCTCTTGCGGCATCTGTAATGAAATATTCAAAATTGCAATTACCTACATCATACAACAAATCGTTTGCACAACCATTAGAGGATTAACTATTGCCATAATCTGATCATATATGGATGGCAAACAGGTAACATTGGATTATAAATGAAGGCATAGAAACATTTATTTATTAGTGATTTAGTTTACATCAAAATTTATTTATAGCCTAGTTTTAATAATAGAAAATATTATGTAAAATGAAAACAGGTTTATGTGTTCACTTAATTTGAAACACAATATTTATCTTTTTATAAACGAAAATCATTTAGTTAGATTCAGTTTTATTGAAAAAAATTAGTGTAAAGTATTATAAAAACATACTAGTCAAGGTAGCAGAAGAGTACACTATTCCAAATAGAATTTAAATATGCTCAAAATTCGGTGCTGCAAATTAAATGAGGTGTTCAAATAATTTAAAAAATTGGGTCACTAAGATGCACTGTTGCCGTGGTAAATACCACGGGCAGAGCAATTGTGAAATAACTATAACAATATAATGTAATTACCAAAATTAGGTGCAATTATTAATTGTCTTCAATACATTAATTTAAGGAAGTACGAGCACCAAGGCAACTTTTGATAAAAGGCTTGATTTTTTTTTTAATACAAAGTTTAAATATGTCTAAACAAATTCCAAAAATTTGAAGGAGACTGCCCGATCATTTAAATAAATAATTAACTTTAAAGTTGAGCAATTTAACATTGGTCTTATGGGGTAACCTTCAAACATTGATACATTTCTGTATTGTTCTCGTAAAACTGTCGGTGAATATTTTTAAAAAACTTATGGATGAAAGTAAATATATTAGTGATAAATTTAATTCAAAAACATTTACACTTGCCCGACTAATTAAAGTGTATTAATTAAAAGAAAAATAAATGCCGCCACTAGCCAATGTTAAATGTATATCTATATATTGAAAAAAATCATATGGTTACTGCGTTCCCCTTACCGCGCTAGAGTCGATACCTATCCCCACACCGCCTGGCGCTCGTACTTCCTTAATCAAAATTAACAAAAAAATTCGTGCAACATAGTAGCTTAACACTTTTCTTCAGTAATTTATGTTGGAGGGAATTATGTTCAGTAATTTTTTGGTACCTCTGATTTAATTGATTTATTGACAGCACAACACAAAAACACCTAAAAAGCACCTCGTACTTCATTATATTATAAAGTTATTTTTTCACATTGCTCATCATAATGACTCAATTTTCTTGATTAAAAATTGAAGCACATAATTTTGCAGCTGCTACATTTTGAGCATATTTAAATTAAATAATGAATACTTTGATCTGAAATATTGACTAGTATATTTGTGGATACATGTGTTATCTTCTCCACGGTGTAGTTACGTTAGAGCCAGCCATAAAAAATATATCCTCTACAATTTCTTTTAATGATTTCTTTCTAACTCTTTTAATAATCGTAAAGAAACACATTAAATTATTTAAACCATCATGCAGAGCGTTTCTTGCCAGAACGCGGTTGGTATAATAAGTATGCTTTTTCTCTCAGAAAATACTTTTTGCCTTACAGGAAAACCGTTACTCAATCTACCCAATATCACTTAGTCTATTACTCGAATGTAAAAAAAAATATAAAAATATTTATCTAAACAATATGAAGATATGAAGAATGTTAATAACCATGAGAATATTTTTTAATTAAAATATATTTCATATGAAAGAGGTGGTCTTATTATTATTATTGTCTGAGTATTCAGTTCCAGTACAGATATTTTTATAATAATACAATACTTTAAAAAATAAAATAAATAAAAAGATAAATAATTAATACAAATTTATTTTTACTGCTATGAACTGACTAATACATAATGTTGAGCCATTGTTTATAAACATAGCCAGGTATATAACGTAGAATATGGTTAATCAACAGACTGAATAATTTATTTTGGATATTTCACTGTTCTGAACCATACTGTTTGAGTATCTGCATGTAAAATTGTTTACTTCTTCGCTTGGCCATAATAATAATGTATCTATTAATGTCGAAAAAATTTAAGCAGTAAGGTATTTAAGCAGTATTATTGAAGTTTAAATACATCGTCATAAAAGACGCTTTTAATTGAAATTTTTATCTCTTCAAGATCAGATAATAGCGGTTGATAGGGAGATTCCTCCAAAAGACGCTTACTTAACGCTCGTTTTAACTGAATAAAAAAAGTTCAATTCAGTGCTTAATTTGGATGTACTTAGAGAGTGCGTAAAGTCTAAAAAGCAACAAAATAACATTTCGTTCATAAAAAGTGGAGAACGGAGACAGGAAAGATGATATGACATCCCCAAAATGTACATACAAATTTTCAACCCTAAAGCTCAATTTAAGAGGATTCTACAGATAAGCAAAGCATTACACACATCGAAATGAGCTGTTTTTGTTCTAAAAATGTGCTGAAATGGTTGAAATCATTAAACCCCCGCCCCAATCATATATTCCTGCCTGGCAAAGAACTCTACTCACCGATTGTAGAAAATTGCATCGTTCTAGTATGTTTAATATTTTTAGGAATTTTTTCAAAAAATAGGGCTGTAATTAGAGTGTTTCCATTTCTTTTAATTCTATCACCATGGCTGGAAAAAGCCGCATCTTCCTAGCGTGCATAAAAAAAATTGACATATTTGGAGATTATCCATAAAAATCAAAAGGATGCAATTGACAAAATTTTCTTATTTGTCCTACTAATGTTATTTTATTTCGAATCAATTTCAATTTCTAGTATGTATGGATAAATATTTGGTATTTTTTGAGATTTTCCTTGATTGAGTCTAAACAAATTTTTCTGAATATTATACAAATGTTTATCGAATTTTATCAAAATTGTTTGAGCCGCACCTTTCTAGTACCTATAGGAAAAAAAGTTGATTTCAGGAGATTTTTCCCATAAGAGGGTATAAAATTCTCACTTAAACTATACAGATAGTTTTCTAAATGCAATAAACATGCTTATCATATTTGATCAAAATCTAACAATGCGTTCGAAAGTTACAGTGAAACAAACATAGATAGATACAAACAAACGGATGGCGTAATCGTCTTATAACAAAAAACCTAAACTACGTTCGGTCAATTACTGAACATTTAAAGATTATTATGATTACCTTGTAAAAGTGCTTACACAGCCTCATACATAAGTTATTCTAACGTATTAGTATTATTAAAATAGTCTACATACAAATATATTTAATAAATTAACATGAATGGTTTAATTTATAAATTATCAAATATGTGTTAGTTTGTGTATTTACTTACGTAAATACTCGAAAACAAAAATAGTTGAAGCTCCAAGACTGAAGTAAACATGAAGCCTTTTTTTAGCAGAAGAATGATGGAGATAATACAAGGAAGATTTAAGTAAAGTTAAGTTTTCCAGTGATTAATCATGATGGGAAGTACAGAATCAATGGAATTCTGCATGGAAAGTACAGAATCCAGGTTCTGACACGTGTCCGTCCTGCGCGTTATCGGCATTTACGTGTTTGACAGGGGGTGAGAATTGATTTGGGTCATAACGGTAAATATAAGATAAAAAAAGTTCCTTGTATTTTTTGGCTACTATTCAAAATAACAGATAATTCATTTATCTCCTTAGCCAATGTAGATCCCATTTTTTATATTTTATAGTAAAATTAATATAACTTGAACATCATTTTGTACGAAAATCATTAAAATAACAATGGTTATTAAAATTAAAAAAATTAAAAATTAAAAGTTATTAAAATTATTTGCGGTTTTGAATTATTGAACTTTTTTTCAGTTTTCAACAAGAAAAAAATTTTAAAAATGCAATAAAAATTAAAAAGAGTATAATATTTTCAATATAAACTACTATGTTCAATATTTATTACAAATTCGCTTAATTGGAAAAAAAAAAACTTTCAAAAAATTACTTCATCGATTATGTTAAATCTTTAGAAGCCCAAATCTAGATCACAAAGTCTAACATGGACAAAAATTGTGTGTACACTTTCATAACATCTAGAAGTATAATTACGCCTTATATGAAGAAATTTCAAAATTTCACTCTTATTTTTTGTCCAAATCATATGAAATGCCCCTTTTATATTTTTGGAATATTTAAGAGTCATTAGAATAATTTGTAATTGAAAATTATAAAAAATAAGTGAAAAAACTAAAAAGTGGGAAATTCACTATGGATGAATATATTATTCAAATAAATAAAACATTTTTTCATTAAAATTTTCGATTAAATCGATTTTTAGTTTAATTTGACCTTCACACTGTATTAAAAAATCTTTAAAAAATATAGAATTTGATAACACAACCTAATTGCAAAGTTTACTGCTTTAACCAATCAAACAATTCTTCCACGTTGTAAACAGTATTTACAATGCCGTTTTATTTTGTACTCTTGTAATTAATTTCATTAAAGTTAGAAAAAGGGATTTATAAAGTTTGACACAGTTCAAAAGATATTATTAGTACTTTCTGTTAGTTAATGTATACAGAAAACAAGCTAATTTGTTCTTGTTTTAAAATAAACTATTTTGTTATTATAAATAGTAGACGAACAAAACATTATAAAGGTACTTTTTAGAACTAATGCCAATTTAGTTGATACAACTGTATTTGAATTTACAGACTATCCCTCCCTAGAAAGGTCTGTACACGGTACACAATTTAAAGTGCAGCTACAAATAAGCAAATTAATCGAAGATTTACCTTCAAGGCAAATTATAAATTACGAAAAGCATTTAAGTGGGTATGTGTTTTTGAAAGAGACCTCTATAGGCTCCATTAATAAATACAATCTGTAATGTAATATACATTGTATTTTTTTCTATTTCCGCGTATAAATAACTCAAAGAATAATTATCGAAATTCTATGAAATTGTGTATAACAATGAAACCGGAGGGTATGTCGAAACGGTTTTCCCAAAAAACTGTTTCTTATTATAAAATAAAATTCTTATTTTGGTAAAAAACTCTTAGCTATAGCCTCCATTTTTATGTTTTTGAATACCAATTTTCATAAAAATTTGGATACAAATATTTTTTTAAATAATTTATTTGCGAAATTTTTTGCCTGTAAAGGTGTCCATTAACAGCACATACCCACTTCAGGTAAAGTGATATTGAGTAAAAGCTTGTACACCGAAGAACAATTCTTATTATACGAGAGTAAATTATTTGATATATTTTTAATTTACGCTATTTTATGTGTATATATTGTAAAGGATATTTAACCTTTTTCAGTTGGGACACTCTATATATATAAATAGAAGTTAACCAGACGCTCGACTGTGGTATTTACATGTATTTAACAATTTTTAATACCTTTGACAAAGTTCAGTATTCATAGTTAGTATCATTATTATTATATTGTTGTATAAACTTATTATAATTAAAATGTAAAAATAGTTATTATTTTTCTTAACACACATTCTGTAAAATGCTGTAAACGTTTATAGACAAAATATTTTATCGCCCTGAAAATCATCGAAACATTCATTAGCTATACCATTTGTCCTTAATCATTGGATAGGTCCATGGCGGCAGGTGTAGGGATTCAGTGGCCAAAAAGATGATTATTGGATTTCGAATGCAAACCAACATGGCTTATTACTACAAATTTGAAAGAAATAAAACTTCTATATTACACAGTTCACTGTGAATCTTAACGCATATAGGTATTGCTTTTGAAGATAGAACCCGGCTCCGACTACTTATCCCAAAATTTTATCGTACGTCCAGAATGAATTATCTAATATCAGCTAAAATTACAAACAGAACTTATGAACAGGTATCATCACAACGATACAATGATAGTTAAAAGGAAGGATTAATAAGGAGTTGGTCGAACAGACCTTGAAAGATCTTTACAAAATTTCACCGATGCTTAGTGGGGTTCGTGTGTTTATTTCGGCTAATATACGTCAACAAATCTTTAACTGCATTTGAGATTCGTGATTAGGTTAGTTGCCACCACAACTAACGTTTTTCATATACACAATTTTTTTTTTTTTTCAATAAAAAAAATATTACGGGTTTGCTGATTTTAAACCAACTAATATTTGAAGTTCAAAAACTTCACGTCGAACTTCAACTTCGTTGGAATTTGCAAAACCAATTCAATGGCGTATAATGATCTAATTCCTATTGCATTTAATTGCGGCTCAATAAAGGTTATTTATATTGACGCAATGTTTTAGATTAAATTGCTTTTGAAACTCTTTTTTTTTTCGTTTAACTTTGTACACAATCATTTTCTTTCAAAGTATATCAAATAATTAATACACTTTGTTGTACACAAATCAATCACTTTAGTAATTTTAATTGTGTAAAAACTGTAACTGAAAAATAATTATGTTCTTTTCTGAAATAAGAAAAAAATTAAATAAAATAAAAAGTTTTATAGAAATATAAAATACATTTCAGTATTAAAGTTAAAATACAATTTTTACTTAACAAATAATGGAAAAAAAAGTAAATATGTTTATTACACAAACAGTAAGATTACTTACATTCATGTACAAAATCATTGTATTTTATTAGTGATGTAACGAATACGAGCTGATTGTTTTTAATCATGGACATATTTATATTATACTAGAGTCCCGTTACAGCCTTCGAAATTCAATTATAATCTCTCAAAAACAAATCTCACTGCCTTTACACAAAACAGTACATATACGTATTTTTAAACAAAATAATATATTAAACAAAAGAGTATATGTGTTTGGTAGTGTGTGTAATATAAGCCACACCATTTATATATGAGTGTGTCATACTGTGTGAAATTCATTTTTATTGATTAAAGGAATTTTTATACATAATTTCAAAAAAACATTCTCCAGTCCTTCTCTTTAAAAACTACAAGTGTGCCAAATTGTATACTCCTCCGTCCGTCGAAAAAACGGGTAAGAAGTTTTTGCTTCACATATTAATATATTGATTCTAAACTATTTCGAAATAAATATAGTAAAGAAATAGTATAATATACATAAACCTAACCTAAATCAGCACCTAAAATTCTTACTAGTAAAGCTAGAATTTTTAATAGAAATAGTTATTTCAATTCAAATTTGCATTATTTCTGTAATAGCATTTGTCGAACGGCAAGCAGGCAAAAATCTTTACCCACATTATAATACTGTCTGCAATATTTTTAAGCGTTTATTAATGAAAAAAAAAATCGAACTAATATCATATGTATTTATAATTTAACTTTCGCAAAACCACTATCCCCCCACAAAGCAATTTCCCCTCTCACAATTATTTCAAGTTTCTTTTAGTTCTGAAAAATTTGTTCGTTTATTTCTAGGGCGCGGACTAGTTTAGGGGCGTGAATTTGGAAATAATCAGATTTAAAACAAACGAAATTGCCATTCAGAATTAAATTTTAAAGTTTTGTAGTGAATATCAGTAATTTTCATTATTATTTAGTAATCGAATTTTAATTCATAGAAATTGTTACCGAATATTGCTTTATTTATGTTACAAAATTTGATTAATAATTTGATTTTGAAAAACTGTAGGTGTTTTTAGTTCGCATCAGGCAGTAGCAGTTTGATCATTTATAATTAAACAAAAGGTTGGAGTATCAAACAGTAGTCGCTTGGATAAGAACGATGTAAGCGGCTCCACCAACAATATGATAATAATATAATTGTCACCTTATGCTAGAAGGCATCTTTGCAAAAAGTCTAGGTACTCTTAATATACTCTAAATTATCCGAATGTGAACTGTTAGTAGCATCACTATAAGTTTTATACAGTATTATAAGAATTATACTTGAGTTGTTCCATTTAAAAAACTATTACATCATAATAATAATAATAATAATAACATAAAACACAGTAACAATTTAAAAAGTTTTAAAACAAATAAAAAAAAAAAAGACTACATACGTATAACAAAACACAATATGGTATTTATAAATCACAATTAAACTACATATTTTTTATTTCCCATAAGCAATTGAAGAAGTAAGTAAAGAAGAAGTAAAAGAAAGGGTCAGAAAACTTATAATGGAACTACCTACAATCAAACATAAAATATATATCAGAAATGATGATGGTTCGATGTGAAATTCTTTATCGTAAGATATTTATTCTTTCATTTAAAAAAAACAATACAAAATGGATAGAAAACTGTATTTCACGGTCTCAATAAAATTAATTGATTTTATTCAACTCAATATTATGAATTTGCTTTAGTGGTCTCAATAAAATTAATTTTTTTTTTAAACCACTTATTGAATCGTATTGTAGAAGAGTGGCCATAGTAATTGCTCAAATGAAAATCTGCAAAATCTAAATTTTTTTTAGTTTTTGACATATTTGGCTATTTGACTAAATTTTGAAAATCATTTTAAGTAATTATTTATTACATGCACACAACATTGATATTTCCAATAAATCTATATTACCAATGAAAATCAATGTTAAATTTATCAAAACAACATGAAAAATAATGTTTCTGTAATAACGTTTGTCACGTGGTACGTGTTACGTAGCACGCTAGTAAGTCATTTCATATAAATATATCAAAACAGTATAGCATCTACCATTGCATCCTTGTTTAATATACTATATATAATATATTTTACTTACTAGCTAGTGACGTCACCAGAGCTATACCAATCACAGAGTTTCTGTGTCAGATAAAATTTCAAAAATTATTATATTTAGGAAATTATTTGTGGAATTTTTTAATTTAAAATTATTTTTTACTTATTTGTGCTTTTTTGGAAAAAATTTTTATTTCTAAATTTTTTATAAACGTGACAACAAAATATCATTTTTTTAACAAAAAAAGCGGGAAACTTCCAGACTTAAATTGTGGAGTTACGTAAATGATTTTAATCGACTTTCATAAACGATTTTTCAAGTGTAATAGGAAAAAAAAAAATGAAATAAATTTTGAAATGATAAAAACATAAAAACTATAGTTTTAACACAGTAATAATAATGTGATAATAAATTGCATTCGCGTATAATAAATATCAGTTTTGGCAAATTTTACCAAATATAGACAATGAATTTAAAATTTTAACATGAAAATACAGTTTTTGGCTTCAATCCAACAAAAAGCATGCAATATGGTGGTTGGTTACCTATATCTTAATAATAGTTCTTATGATAACATACGTTTGTTGCTGTTTGAGTCACAGCTGTGATAGTTTGAATCAAGTAGGGATTTCATCGCCTTCACCAAAACACATTATCTCAAATGTTTTATCTTTCATTTTTTGTGGATTATCGGATTTGGAGTATAGTTTTGTTATTTTTTCAAGGCAGAGATTGAGAATTTATTTTTTCCGACCATAAATGGCCAGCACACAAAAAACCATAAAATCTAGTATGATAGCCAAATTCAATCCCATACTTGATTTTTGTTACCATATCAAAACGGAACATCCTAATATGAATGTGTACCTAAAAACTCGTTTATTACGAAATATATCTTTTTCGACTCATTTTAAAAGTGCCTTTAACCTAAAATTGTTTTTTACATGGAATTCGGTGTAATTAATTAGGTAAAATGCTGATTGGTGGAACTGGTATGAAGTATAAGTGTGAACACTTGAAAGTTTGATACGTAGAAAATTACGAGTGCACTTTCGATTTATAACATCATTAATAAGTAATTATACTTGCATTTTGGAAATATATAGGAAAAGTAGGAAAGATTCTTCTGAATGAAGAAAGTGTGGCTGGAGTTGATAAATATTTTATCCATATTTATATTTTCAAATTTAATAAATTGTGATATTAAGTTCTATTTGATTATAAAATAATCAAATTTTAGCCTTTATTGCAAATATGTAACAATGCCGGCTTGTGTTCAATATTAATTTTATGACCTGAATTGGTAAGATGAATGGTTAAGTTGGAATAAGTCATATGGCAGTTTATGTGCTCTTTGTACCTGTGTCAAAAATGGTGTACCTAAGAGACCAACATTGCAATACGGGCATTGTAATTTATATACACTACTATAATTAAGCATGGATGTTTTTGCACTACTTTTGCACTATGATTATCCTAACAAAACATCTTGTAGTTTTACAGAAAGAACGAAAAAATCTATTTTTCAAATAATTTTTCTTGTCTTAAATAAACCTTTTCTCGCTTCAAGGCGATATAAGAGGAAGACGTTATACCAAAACAGGCAATTGTTAATAACACTGAAGAAGGAAGGATTGGTTCTAAATCAAATCCAGAAATAACCATAAATAATACATGATATAAATAACCGTGGCATTGGAAACACGAGACTTTAAATAATTTAACGATTCAACGTTTGTTTATTTTATAGCTTGTAATTACAATTAAAATAATATCCTATGGTATTATTTTTCTTTTTTGATTTAATTGAGATACTATTTACTTTACAATTCGTTTTATGTTAGGGAGTTATTTTTTGTGTACAGGCAATCTTTCCAGAAGTCGACACTTTTGGCTTTATATCATTTTGATAAAATAATAATCAAAAGCTATATGTAACTAAATCCACTGTACAATTGTCTTGGTCTTTTCTTTCATTTCTCTAAAAAAATGCCACCTTGGAATTTTCCCAATGAAAAAAAAAAATGTTAAAATTTTTCCCTGACAATTATGTTATTAAGAGATTAAAATTCTAGGAGATAGAGCCTTAGGAATTTCCTCCCTTTAGGCCAGTTTCATAATTCTTACTTTGAAGTCGGTTGGTATGATTTTTCAAAAAGTATTGAACTGATCATGTTAAAATTTTGCAATTAAGACTCATGATAGACCTTTAGGAAGTTCCTCTCATGAAGCCAGTTTTATAATTCTTACTTTGAAGTTGGTTGGTATGATTTTTCAAAAAGTATTGATCTGATCATGTTAAAATTTTGCACTTACGATTGAATCATGCTTAGGGATCACAGTTAAGGACGTCACAGTGGTTGAATTTTGAAATTTTGAAATGTAAAACATTTCACCAAATATTTTGAAATGTTTATCTATAACATGTAAAAAAATTATAAATAAAATAATGTATTTATTACCAGAGAAAAGTTTATTATGCTTGAAACCCTTTTGGACCTTGTAAATACGGGACTTTTCTGCAATAATTGTGATAATGTTGAAAACAAAAGAAAAATAGGTCTAAATAATTTTTTATGATAAAAATAAATGAACTTCATATAACAAAAATGAAATTAATCAAATCATAGTTTAATTTTAGTTTTGTCATTTAAACTGACAGCATTAAATAAGAATATATAAAAAAAAAAATAAAAGCAAACAAAATGAAAGTACATGGGTATTAAATAGGTAAGCGGTGTTTGCATGCACAGATGTCCTTTAGAAATACTATTTATATTGTGTAATGGGTTGTTGGTTTTCAGGTCACTTTGTTATTTTTGTAACCTATATGAGTACGTTTAGGTCACTTATATATAAACCGCGTGCGTGTTTGAATCTATTACAATTATACAAACATATTATTTTCTATAATTAAAATATAATACAATATACTAATAAACATGTAAGCTTCCAAACATGCTTTTTGTATGCTTTTAATTCCGTACCATTAAAAATTAGAAGGAAATATTTTTATGAAATGTAACTTTAAATTAGTTTCGGCACCGAACAATTTTCAGAATGGATATATAATATTAATATATAAAAATTACGTGTTACATTGTTCAAGATTCGTAAGCTACTGATCCAATTTATGCCATTTTTTTTAAATGATTGGATAGGTTTTAGGATCATTTTCTACCGCAGGTATCATCGAAACCATTCGTTGTTTTGGAGTTTCATATACTTTTCATCAATTATATAAGTACCACAGCACGAAGTACAACTAAGTATGATATATGTACATGTCTGTGACGTGAAGCCGATACCAAAGGACGTCTTGGACGTCAAGCAGACCGAAGTACCAGGTGTCACATCAAATAACGACTGTATATAAAAACAATTTCTGTCTCGCGTATTCCACACAAAAGTACAGCGTTGCACAAACGAAATACTGGGTGCCATGACAACCACACCAAATACCGTGTGCCACACTTTGGGGGCAAAGTTTGTTCAGCGTGATTCCAATCTACTTTAAATTTTGCATGCAATCGAAGTAATATCGTGTGATAAATTGGCAAAATTGTTTTTTCAACCATTTGTCGAGTATTTAAGTAATTAACATTAAAAAAATTTATTCTCAAAGCAATTTATAAACCAGAAAAGCATTAAAAATATATTGAAATATTGTTTTGTAAAAAATAATTTAGCTTAATTTTCTAAACTTATACAACATATGTATGATGTACAATAATATGTGTGATTTTCTATTTTGATTATAGGAATGGAAATTTTTTACAATTCGTAGATTTTTTGAAAAAAACCAAGATTTCTATGGCATTATATTGATACACACTTAACAATGATATTTAGTAGGAACTGATTAAAAGTGTTGATTATTTAATCAACACGAAACTCATAAAATTGTGAGTAGCTACACGCGCAATAGCGTAGAAAATATAAACCAGTAAGTATAACAACTATCGACAGAGTTAATTGTTTAAATATCCTGTATTTGCTCTAGTATCAATATGTAAATATACATACAAGAAAAATCAATGTATAAATATAAAATGCGCGTGTCACGATCATGTACTGGATGAACTCTGAAAGCGGTTTATTGCAAACGATGTGCAATTGTTTGGTAAAATGGGAAAAATTGTATTTAAATGTTTTGTCAAAAGTATCACCTCAAAGCATACCTGAATCTGCTAGTGTATTATAAAATAATGAATAATAAAATCTGAGTTTCAAGGAGCATTTCATATTGAAATGTTTCATTTCCACGCGATGCATAAAGCAACACTAGATTAAACCACCGACGTTGCCTATTTAGGAAAAAAAAACATTCGCTGGGCTTGTGTCGATAAGCGTTGTCAAAAATTCGAAATTGATTTTTGTCTTGTATTTCAATCAACCCAGCTATGATTTACAATTCCTCTGAATTTTATTAGAAAACTAGGTGTTACCCACCCACTGAGCAGGGAAGTTTAAACTTTCCACTTGTTTCCAACAATTCTATAAAATAATGTTTATGAAAATTTGAAGAAGATTGGACCAAGGGACCTTTGTCCCCTTAGGAATATAATTTCGGATAATCCTTTCTTATCGGATACCTACGACATACAAAGGATACACTCCAAGTTTCAAGTCTCTACGATCAGCTGTTTAGGCTGCACGTTGGTCAGTCATTCTGGACAAAACATTTGATGGTTATATATTACAAGCATAAAATTTCCAATAAAATGAATACAATGGTTATTGTCATTATTTGTGTATATTTTATTTTAAAGATGTATGAATTTCACATAAAATATATTTTCTTATATAATTTACAAAATCAATAAATAATATACTAATTTATTTATTTTCCGTATCCACGAAATTATCAATTTTACGACTTTATTCATATAAAATAAACCGACAGCATAGTCGGTAACAGAAACATAACAATAGTTATTATTTCAAAATGAGCGACTCTCTCTTATGTACATATTAGCCAATATAACTCCGAATATGAAATATAAGAAACTTTATTAAGTCTAAAAATATGAAAAATAGAAGTCATTATCAAGCCTTAAACTTCAAGAAAATTTTTAAAAACAGTTTAAAATAAAAGAATTTAAAACGTTTTATAGCATTAGTTATTATTTCCTGAGACACCCATATGTGACAATATTTAGAAGCTTGAGTCGATTAGTTCTATTTTCCATAAAATTGATATGCACACATGTTTAAAAGAAGATTTTTTATGCAAATATGATAGAAGTGACCAAAATATATACAAAATTAAGATTTATATAGCTTTCACCACATTTCTGTTTTCTCTTTAGATAAAATTGTCTTGTTATTGACATTTTAGCTGTCCTTTTTTTTAATTTTTTTAGCTCATCACAAATTACACGCATAATAATAGTAAGCTAATTAAAAAACTGGTCCTTAAACGATAAAAATATATTTTTAAAAGCTTAAAACTTTATAATAACCGTAATCAATACGTTTTTTGAAAAAGTATATATTTCGGAAAACTTGTTAATATTATTAGATGCGTTTGCTATGAATATCGGCGCATAAAACTATTAGCTTGAAGCTAGATACAATTTCGAAATTTCTATATAGTTTCGGAAAAATGTCTTAGAAATCTGCGTATGCCGAATAGTAATTTTTTGGTTTATTGTATTCTTCTATATGTTTAGAAATGCTTAAATTTTGACAAGGGGTTTAAGTTTTTATATTTTTCTGATTTTACTGCACCAGCATTCTTTACATTAATATCATTCTATAAATACCTGAAAAAAATTAATCTATTTTTTATTTTAAAAATATTAATCTAATATTAATTTTTTTTTTATCTTGATCATGCAATAATATCTGATTAAGTAGAAACTTATATCATCATTCGGCATTATGTTTACATCCATCCAAAGTGAAATTTTCAGAAAAGAATAACACAAATTTGTATAGTAAATAAAAACAATCAAACTATTGTTTAATAGTTCGACGTTTCGTCTTTAATTATTAAGACTTCTTTAAGTAACGGTAAAACATAAAATATACCATAAAATGAATATCAATTCACACATGTCAAGAAGTTCATAATTGATTAATTAATTAAAATATTTTATGTTATTAAGAACTAAGTTATTTCGACATACGAGCAATATCTAGACATATTTAAAACAATGACATTTTTATATATTCTTCCTACTTATATAATAAACGTTATTATTTATATAAAATAATTATTACATAATGATATATTCTATTATATTCTAGTATATTCTACTTTATGTAGAAATGAATTCTAGATAATATTATTGTTTTCATCGAACGTTATTTCAAATACATAAATACTGAAACATTGTTCGCTCTATATGAGAAATCGCTCAATGAAAAATAATGAAATAATTCTATTCATTGTCATTATATTAAAGGAAAAAGAAATTATTTGTATTCTATTTAGAATGGAAAAATCTAGAAAAAATATTCCAATTATAAGCTTTTAACAGCTTTGAGCGTAAAGAAACAAATTTTTGAATTTAATTTTTATACCCGATATACAAAAAGATATATGAAAAAATATTATCACAAAATTTGAATAGAGGTATTCTTAGAATTTTTTTTCTATTTTCGTGTGCTTGTCAGTCATCAAGATATACTAGTCAGGCTAGCAGTACTCAAAATTAAATTTAAATTTGCTCAAAATTAGAAGCTTTTTAGGTGCTGCAGAATTATATTTGGTGATCAAATGTTCAATTAAGAAAATTGAGTCATTATGATGCACTATACTGTCATAAAATCACGGTGGCAGAGGAAAAATTACAAAAGGTGCTTAAATTTTTGATTAAACAATTGAGTCACTCAGTTGTGATATCACGCTGGCAGTAATTCTAAAATAGAAATTATAATAATTTAATGTAAGTATTAAAATTGGTGCTTTTAAAGTTCTTTTATTCAAATTTAGCTAATGAAACGAAGCTTATATTAATAAAATTGTGAATTGTATTATTCAGTATTTTATTCAGTTCTATTGATCCATGATCACTTGTTAAACTGAAAGAGATAAAAGAATTAAAAATACTCAAACGAAATAACAAACAGTTTGAAAATTTTTTTTAAATTTTGATTCGTGAATTTTAGCTCCGAGGAAGGACATTTTAGTAATTATTATCCCCGATTAGCATTGAAACTTGGTCGATAGATCTTAAAAAATTATAATTATAAATACTTTTCCTTCTTATATAAATAGTACACAAAAATTATAAAAATTGTTTTTTCTTTGTCAGAAATCGATAGGTACTAGGACAAGAAAAACAAAATTATCGGATCATAAACCACCACATATGTTTTTTATTTTTATACTTTAATAAGAGTGCGTGACCTTCAATTACCCGTATGCTTACTAAAAGTTCATTTTCAATGGTAATTATTATTTTATATTTAGTTCCAGTAAATTTTTATTACGTATATAAATGTCTAGATTTAAATAAATACTGAATAATTTACTGGAAAAAAAACAAACCTTGGCACAGTTTATTTTCTAGTATTAATAATTTTATTTTTAACTATAATACAATAATATCAAAGGCCTTTATTGTAAAATTATAATATATAAGTATACATATATTATAAACTATGTCGTATGATTTGATTTTGATTGAGTACCAATCAGGACCGGATTGAATTTTCTATTATCCTAAGACATGATATCAACAACGTAATTTAAATTTCTAATCATCTACTTCAATGATTGTATATAGATTGTTTTCCTGAATTATTATTAATTTTCATTTTAAGATTTTATAACATATAATTCAGTTTAACTTATATTACAGTATATTCACACATACCCTCACTCACTATAGTATAAACATACATGGAAATAATTTTTTAAATGTTATTTTAATTGTCTATATAAACGACTTAGTCAATTCATCCCATTTATTTCTAGTTATTCCGAACCTATTTTTCAAACAAATACTAATTTTTTCAAAATGATAACATTCTCTCTAGGACAAAGATAAACTAATCTGTCATTTTTTCACGTTCCACCCATGCTACGTTTACAAAATTTTCAATTGCAATTGGGTCATGTTGGATACGGTAAATGGTCTTTAAATTTTAACAGCGTATGTATTATGAAGTTAATTACCCATATTCAAAGTTTGAAAGATTTCTTTCAAACATTTAGCTTGTAAGACCTAAATTACCTAAATAAATTTTTGAATGAAAATAAAATATATAAATAAATAAATAAATTTTAAACAATTTTTCAATTATACAAAAATGCAAAAAAATTAATTCACCGCGGGGCCTAAAAGCTTATAGCGCGCAAGAAGTTAACTTAATTTAAATTGTCTATAGAAGCATGAAATCATATTTATTTCAGTATTATTGTAGTATTTTAGTTGTATTGTATAAAATTTTGTTTTTAAAAACATTAATTTTTTATTGATAATTTTGATTTTTAACTTTTTAGTAAACTGTCTAAAGAATTATTAAAGAAGTTTTTAGTTTTTCCCTTATTATTTCACAAAACTTTAGGGAAAAGGACCCGAATATCGGATAGTTTTTGCAAATAGGGTAAAAAAAAAACATCAAACGTTGTCTTATTTATATGAAAATTAATGGGCAGAATCTTCGCTCTATTTACTTAATGAACCTTAAACAAATTGAAAAATAATTTTAAAATTGAACTCAGGATTATGTATTCGAAATTTATGGATAAGCATAATGGGCTCCTAATATTGGAAAGAATAATATTTCATTTTCGACTACGTTTAAAGATATCTAATCTCTTTATTTTGCATGGTAAAATATAGTTTTTTCATAGCATCTGGACACTACGCTTTTCTATTTTTTGATAGAAATCATTTTCTTAAAATGAAAATAGTTTAAGATGTTTCAAATTAAAACGAACATCATTTAAAAGAATGTGTCTAATATTGGATTCTCGATATTGGGCACCAAAATTTGATGAAATTTAAACATGTAAATAAATAAGCAAAATATCGCAAAAGCTGTGTGTTGCTTTCCCGACAAAACATTATTTATTTAATAAGTTAAATTAATAAAACATAAATAAGAATAGACAAATAACATAATTATGTACCTAATTTTTTAAAATATAGACTTTAAATACCACTATTGCAATTTTTACGGACACAAAAGTCAAATACTTTACAATTTTGTCGCCATATTGAAAGTTATTTTACTTATTGTGCTGTAGTCCTGCTATTTAAGCAAGTATTCTTAGTAAGTTTGTAAGATAATTAACTTTACTTTGAATGATAGATATTTCAGTATCGGAAAACTATCAAAAAATCCCGAAACTATTGGGAAACAGCTATTCGATATTCGGGTCCCTTCTCCTACGAACCAGATACTTAATAGTATATGATTATAGTTTTATAGCTCGCATAGAAACAAATTTGTTTTTTGGAGCTTTTCCTAGGAAAATTAAACCAACATGTAAAGTTTTGTATCCATTTCAAAGAGTATGCGTTGAAAATTATCTTTATTGCATGATACGTCCCTTAGTAAAAACTACTGTGCCTATAAAAGTCACGCGACATAAAATACTTATTGGATAAAAAGTACATAAAATAAAAGAATATTTTGTTTTGTTTTGGTTTTGTTTTTTATTTTTATTAACATAACGGTAATTTAAGTTTTGCATAAATATTATTTATGTTAAGTTATAAATTTTTCATAAGTCATAAATTCGTATAGTAATCTAATTTCTAAATCAACCTTAACCTACAATCAAAGTGATTTCAGTTTAACGTAAAAAACAAAACAATATAAAACAAAACTTCATTATAAGAATTTATTACTATGGTTTATCAATACTTCATTCTTTTGTAACATTTTTATTTTCAATTTCAAATAAAATTAATGAACTAAATTTAATTAACCTAAAAACAAAACAATCTATCATACAATTGAAACCTGTATTTATTTATTTTTTTAACATTAGAATGGTATACTCCATGTATTTTCAAAAATTTAAAAATTGTTTTAAAAATAGCTATTTGACTCTTTTAAATTTTTCTTAACACAAAGTAATTAGTTACTTTTATGGTCAATAAATAATGCTTTTGCAGATTTTAAGTTTGGACTCCGTTCAGTCAATGCCGATTTTAGTTTAATGGGGGCGTAATTAAGACTACAATTTTTTACTAGTACCACTTCCAGGATAAGTATTAATTTGGTTTCCTATTTGGTAACGATATGTTATATTAAATATATTATCAGATGTTGGCGTTTATAAACTCAAAAAATGTAATCGCTGCTCACAAGTTCAATCTTTACATTTCAGGTATATAATTAAAAAAGAAATGCAAAGGTATATTTTCTATGATATATAGGTATTTTGATAAAATAATAATTATCTTACAAATTACCTTTCTTTTATAAATATATTAATTGTAAGTGTATTTTTGTATAAAAATTCCTCAACAGTAATAATTGAATTCAAAACAAAAATAATATATGCAAGTTACAATCAAATCCAAAACAATAATAACATACTTCTTATGCAACTTCTTGAGCAAATAACTCAAAAATTTGGTATTGACATGAAAACGGAATGTCGAAGCGTTTTTATTTACGATAAAATTTTTCTAACTATATAATTTTGATTTTTACTATAGAATCATTTTTTCGCGAAAGAAATAAAATATATATTAGATTAAAGAGTGTACTTATTACAGAGGTATCAATTCCCCTTAAGTTTTAAAAAGTTAATATTTATTTGTATAAATAAAAGTTAACTTGTAACATTTAGGTACTAATATTTGAATAAATAAAATCAAAATATATTTTTTATTCAGAATAAATTGATGACTTATTTAAAATTAAATACCATTGTACTGAACATTGATATTATTTAAGATTAAACTTTAGACTATTCGGAATTATTTTAAAGAATCACGGAATTGTTTTTTTAAGAACTTTTTCTTAATTTTAGCAAATTTGATAGGGGGCTTTTTCTCAGTGGGGGTCTGAAGGCAATGCCTACTCTGTCTACCGTTAAAAACGGAGCTCTGCCTTTATTCATAGTAATTTAATTTTAATATGAAGTTAATTTTTATAAACACTCAAAAAGTTACCCTACGTAATGAGCTTGTAATTCTATATACCTTCATATTAAAAGGAATTTATTGTGAATATTGAATGGTATTTGAATATATGGAATTTATACAAGCGATTACATCATAAATAATATTCTCTAACTTGTTGGTATGTTTGTTGTTCAGTGAAATAGTTTTCCACTGAAATATATATTTATTTTATTAAAAAAAAATATGTATATTTATAAATTCTACAAAGTGTCCTCTAAATTTTATCTCGAAAAATACAAATGCCAAATCTATACAACGCCACTTCATTCTTTTCCTTAAAGTCATTCTCTTCATTTTCAATTTGCTATTCTGCAAGCTTTTACTTATCTCTTGTTGTTAGTATTTTTATGTCGATTTTCGAGAGCGGCTACAAATGTGATTTTTCCACTGTTACATTTATTAAAAAAGATATAAAATAGTTTCTTTTAATTGTAAAATAAATTAAAAATCGGCCAAAGCATTCTGGAGTTGCGGCAGTTATTTCTCACCTTTTGACGTTTATTGGTCATTTTTACTTAGAAAACTGCTTAGTGGATAAATAATACTCATTATGAAGACGAAATTTTGCTATCAGGTATCTTGTATACTTTTTATGAGTTTCTAGGCTTTGGAGGTTTTAGACACCAAGAAAATTAGTAACACTCCCAAAATTTCATACTCACATATTCAATTTTCTTCAAAATATGATCCATTTTTTCAAAAAAACATACCTGAAACAGAAAAATCAAAATATTAGTAAGTTACCAATAATGCTATAGAGAACATAATAAAGATAGTAACTAACAGAGTTCATTGCTTGAATACTCGACATATGATTGTATTTCAATGTTTGGGCTATTTTGGAGGATTCATTAAATACTATAAATATCCAGTCTATACAGTTATATACATATATAAATATATGTATAATAATATATATAATTATTTATATATTTGTGTGTGTTTATTAGCCAAATTTGAGCTTTATTTGTATTTGAACATTTCCTCTATCTTTTGTAATTTAAAAGTTGGGTTAAGGATCCATTGGACCCAGTAGACCGAATGTGCGAATTCAGAAACTTTAACTTTGTTTATATGATTAGAATATGTCACCAAAATTTCAGCGTGCAATCTATTTTTGTTATTCAGTTATCGTGATATCGGACGAACGGAGGGACAGTCGGAAATGAACTAATTAGTGGTTTCTAGGAACAAAACTATTGTTTGTGCGGTCAATATTAAGTGGCGTTACAAACTTTACACTAAAATAAATCTACAATGACATATTATGTATGTCAAGTATAAAAATACGATGATATGTATCTTTTTCTTGTTATATAACAAATGCGTGCCACAAAAAACAACTATAATTTAAGCAACAATTTTCCATTATATTTTTGAATACATGTAACAAATACTCAATATTGTACATTGTCCAAGAAGTAAAACAAAATGTTAAAGATTATGATAAAAATAATAGCAAAACAATCTACATAAACAATAAAGATGTAAAAACAAAAAACAAAGTATGAACAAAAACCAAAAAAAAATATATATATGAGGTTCATTAAACAAAATCATTCAAGTACAAAAAAACTCATTGATGCATGAATTTATGGTAAACAGTATGTATACATATTTTGTAAATATACAAGTAAATTTGTAATAAAATGTCAAAATATATAAAAAAAAATAAATAAATAAATGTACAAAAGAGAAGTTTTCATAGCCTATAACACAAATACTACAGAAATTTATGTTCGAGTAATTTTTCTTAACAAGTGTATTTATTATATATAAAATATTACCAATAAAAAGAATCATAAATTTTTATAAGAAGCAAAACCATTTCAAAATCAGACAATCTATATTTAATTTATTATATCATTGGTTTGTAAAGTAATTCATATAATTACCTGTACAGTGTTTGGGTGTAAGCAAATGAGAAATGTATATTTGGGATCTGCATGATTGCAGATCTTATTTAGATGCAAACTCCAAATATCTATTACAAAGAAATAAATTGTAAGATTAATACCTAGAAAAATTTTATATGGAAATATGAGGTCTATTAAAATCAATCCCAAACACTGAATGGATTAAAGAAAGAAATTTTGGTTTACTATTTATTTTAACACATTCACAATCACGTATGTTGTATCTTATTTTCACAGACTGCTAAGTACAAAAGTATTCCTACGGATTCAAAAATCTTTAAACCAAAATTGCAAATGGAGGTGAGGAGCATTTTTGTTTATTATCCCTTCAATTTAAATGAAAGCTATAATAAATATAAAAACTAAGTATTGGTATTTGAGTCCATTGTGTTAATATTCATTATTTTAAGACAAATAATGTACGCAAAAAACTTTTTTTTTCGCTAACGTTTCATCAACTTTGTTGACTTCTTCAGAGGTCTACAATGAGTAATATTTATTTGCAAAATATTAAATTGTATTTTTTTTAAATCTAATATTTTGCAAATAAATAAAGTTTCCCATTTTAGAGCCATGAAGAAGTCAACAAAATTGATGAAAGATTGGCGAAAAAAATTACTTTGTTTTTGCATACATTATTTGTGTATTCTTTCTTAAACTAATCACTTAAAATTTAGCTTCGTGAATTAGCAAAATTAGTTTACGGAATGTAATGAATCCATGACTCATTGATCAAACCATAAGAAGAAAGTTTCAACAAAATAAAATGTTTGTATGTTTATAAAATGTTTGAAACGTTTGTTTCAGAAATGTTCGGATTCGTCACAATTTCGTCTCAAATTTAGTTAATTTATAGATACAGGGTCCGCATTATTTTCAATTTCGACTCAAATATTTTGTAATTTTAAATAAACATGAAGATTCATGTCGGTGAATTTTTTTGGATTTCACTATACATTAATTTTTAATTTAACATCCTAATTGCGAAGTCTGCGAAGTAGCTGGTGTACGTAGCGGATGTTTTAACAGCTTCCTCTGGACTACTATTATGACACTTTATCATATAATTGGCATAAACTCGTTACCAGGGGGTTGGTTTTCGAGGTTGCTGAACACGAAAACAAAATCGGAATTATCCTGCGGCAAAATATATGTTTTTTATTTTTATTTTATTTTTTTTTTTTGGTTTTAACTATATGTTGTATGGTTTATCGACGACACACAAATGTCACAAAAAATTTCACACTTCTATTATTTTTAGAGGTGTGCTCTGTGTGGCTTTTTTATTTATTTGAATTTTTCTATGGTAGATGGATAGATGTCATGTTATGTTTCTCACAATTTATTATGTTTTACAATATAAATACAAAACCTAATAACAGCATTTTTATATGTCAAGTTTATAATGAATCGACCGATTGATCGAACATAGATTTTCCAATCAACAGAGTAATATTATAAACAGGAAACATTTGTATTTTTTATGAAACGAATATACTGAAAAAGTCTGAGCCGATTAAAAAAATTATTTCTTCGTTGGGAGGAAGCTGTACTATACCCGGGTAACACGGGCTACTTTTTATTCCTATTTTCTCACGAGAACGATAATTACGTGGCTGAATCCACGTGACGTCCGCTAGTATTCAATAAATTAGCTATAGTATTTTATTTATGCAAAACATTTTTTTTTTGTTTAGTAAACTATTGGTAGATTGTTAGGCCTTCTTCATTATCAAGTAAAAAGTAATTTATTAAGACTAGTTTCCGATATACACTGATTTTTAGAAGTAAACAGTCAAATTAGTTAACTGTACAAGTATACTCTTAAAAACCTGTGTATATAGGAACAACAAATTAATTTTTCAATAGACTCCTTCATTTGTTTATTTCTATATGTTTATGGCTGAAGAGTGTTGGGAGTTTCACTTGGACAAAAATATAAATTAAGTAGACTATTTGGCTAAATAAATTTACTAAACACTTGATTAATATGTCGCTGTTCACACATGTTAAGGTAATACTTGCTGCTTAGCTAAATTATATGCTAAAAAGCCTTTAGTAATTTTAGATATTTTAATTTACGGGTGTACACTTTAAAAAATGCGTCAACCAAACCGAGAGAAAAGAAATACAAAAATTTGTATGTTATACAAACTGTTTGATAAATTTTTACCGCAATCTAAATTTTAGGCGATGTACGATCATCTTTGGCGATGTACCATCATTACGATTAGATCATATATTTTTCGGTATTGACTAGATTTCATACGATAAAATATTATAAGATTGTACTTAATTAATATATAATAATAAATTCAATTTGTAAAAAAAATATGAATTCCTGAATTAACTCTTAACTATTTATTATAAAATGATTTACTCATGTTAAAAAAATCGAACTTTTTCTGCTTGAAGTTGAATTCAAGATTTCGCTTAAAAAGGCGTTGAAAAAAAAATAATTTATTATAATTTTGTAATTTACAACAGATTTATTAAAACTGAATTGGAACAATTTTTGAAGTTAAACTTCTTTAGGTGCGTTATGAAAAAATTATGAGAGTGAAATTTTGAAGCATCAACGTCACACAATATTCACAAGTTGAATCTGTTGATATGATTTATGTTACGCTGTTGTTATGATTTATGTTGTAATGTAAGAAAATATATATATATATTTATATATATATATATATATATATATATATATATATATATATATATATATATATATATATATATATATATATATATAAATATATATATATATATATATATATATTTATTTATTTATTTATTTATTTAATTTTTCAAATTTAAACTGAGCTTAAATTGACTGTGTTGACTTTCTTCCTACAGTACTTTTATTCTTTTAATTTAATTAATTATTTTTTATTTGCATGCAATTAAAAATAGTTTTTTAATGATGCAAAAGAAGTGTAACTTCTGAATCGCGTTCATAAGTACACGTACCCATTTTCCGCCACTTGTTTTTCCAGAACATCCTTAAGAACAAAACTACTTAATAACACAAAGTGAAATATTTGGCTGAAGAAAATTGAAATACCATATTGTTATTCAAGACGTTACATAAATTCATATGGCTGCGTTTAACGCCATACATGCATTATAAACATAACATTAAATATTAACACACATCATCTGTTGCTGAATAATATAAACGAACACACACTTAAAATAAAAAGAGATGTCATTTTTACATGAAAACAAAATTGACAAGAAGTAACTGTGAAAAACCAACCAAAACATATGTATGGAAATAAAAACAGATTCGGTCAAACAATGAAAATGTCAAGAAAAAATGATTCTGAAGAGAATATGATAAAATATACGTACTATAATAAACAAATATAGATTTTAATTAATAAGTAACTGTTATTCATCCGTTGGTCTGAATTATGTAAACTTTATGAACAAGTAATTTATAATAACATATTCTTATTTTTCATTAAACTGTTTACGTAATTTGTACTTTTATATAATGAGACTTGCATATATTTAATAAGCTTTGTATCGAATATTGCACTTCAATGGGATTCTAATTTTTTCTTAGTTATGGATGGGTAATTTAGAAATAATTTTCAATAGCAATTCACTCGCTATTTATTTTGGTTATTTGTTAAACCATTCTAATATACAAAAATTTCTCCTTATGAATAAAAGTCTAAACAACATTTTTCTACGTTTTGATTAAACAATGCATTTCATTTTAAAGCAATTTTAAACTCTTATTGTAGGTGATAGTTGCCTCTTGGCACCATCGCATATTAGTTATTATTATCCTTCACACATTATCCTACTTTGATTCTATCCAACTAATAGTATACAAATTTTTATGTTCAGATATTTGGACGTCCGATACTCAAAAACGCAAAATCAATTGAACCGATTTTGATTTTGGCAATTTTATTTTTAATTATCTGAATTACAAATAAGATATTTTAATCCAAAAAAAGTAAAGTTCCGATGAGTTAGTAAAAAGAATTAACTACAGGGCGTATCCACTTGAAAATTGACATCAGAAGTATATTTTGTCCGTTCAACCAAATCCGTTCATTTGTGTATCATTATAGTATAGTCAAATTAAAAAAAAACTCACCAACGTGAATCTTTCATGTTTCTTAAAACTTAAGAATGCGTGGGTTTTTTTAAACTGTGCATAATTACGCTAGAATACGCTAGATCCACTAGATAGGGCTTACCTAATGGAATTTCTATAGCGCCAAATCTAAACAAGACGAGATCGCAATCACTAGCTTTTTGCCAAATATCGAAGCCGATACACAATTTCTCGCATACGAAAGAAAATGTACGGAATCATGAAAATAATATATATACAAGTATATTTTTGCATGTTTGTTTGAATGTAAAAAAATAACAACAAAATAAAAACATTCAACACATATTCTAAATGGAAATTCATTTTTCTCATTAATATTCTAGTCATGAATTCGCACAAAATATTTTCACTTTTCATTTACAGTTTTCTATGTGTGCTCTGCTGTTGATGATAGTTTACAAAACATGAAAGTTACAACACCTTTTAATATATTATTTATGTTTAAACAAATATTCTGGTGCGTCTGATACACGAAAAATGTATGAAGGTGCGAAAATATTTCGTTTTGTATGGAGTTTACTTAAATTAAAAAAATTTTCTCGATTTTCCGTAATTTTCAACATCCATTTAAAAACTAGTGGTGTAGTTTTTGAGATATCGTATAAATTCCAATCCGTAGGTCAGCACTTCCTACACATTTGAAGTAATATCTTTGATTTTCTCACACCTCAACTACTATAGAAAACATAAAAACATCAATAAAAATGACGATACTAAATCAGTGTCTGAAATTGCCGAAAAGTTTCTTGCAATTAAATTAAATTAAGTAGTGTCAATTGGCGTGGTTAAAAGCTGAATTGTTATGACTAACATTTTTTTTTTTCAATATTGTTTCAATTATTCTCCGTAAAGTTTTCCTCGAACTCGCAACAATTTGCGTAGTATATAAATAGAATTATCTGATATTTAACAATACATGAATTTTTTATTTCAATATGTTTAATAAATTCGAAGCACGCGCCTTAATTTCCGTATGAATAAACTAATAATTTACATGACAGATTGGTTTTTCCAACCAAAAGCTGTACAATACATACGAATATTCAACATTATATTAACAGCAATGACTATATATGTTATATATGATATTATCTAATTCGAAATTCAGTTTTCATACATATTTCTATATCAACAAAAAACAAAATATTCATCGAAAAACAAATGAAACATGAGATTTTTTTCAGTTATTATATATTTTATACTAATTTAAAGAATAAACAGTTTTTTTTTACAATATTTTGAACGCAATGCGGAAAGTTATTTTCCAGAATGTACATCTTTTTTTTTTCATTCATCAGAATATCTTCACGTTATTATATTTCATATACATGAACTAATTCAAAAAGGGTATTTAAGCAAAATAATAATTCTAGGGATGATTAGAGATCTTTAAAAATCCACTCTTCCAAGAAACTCTTAGAAATCCACTTCTAAACAGAATAATTTCTTGGATTACGACATTATGGAATGGAAAATTCAGTGTGATTAAGTATTGTTGATGACATATACCTACAGGAGATAAAAACTATTTTGTCTATATTTAACAACATGGCATATTAATCGTGTATTAATTAAGACAACACCAATTAAAATACTCGCGTTTAATTGAGACGCCACTTGCACCGCCCCTTACACATTCAACGGCTCCGATTCCCAGAATCATACCAATTTACTTACGTCCTCGTTCCAATTAACACGACCAACGTTACTCGAGGTTCAACCTTCGGCCACGCATATCATCCAAGATTCAAACTGCACCCGAAGCAACACTAGCGCTATCCAAGATTCAAACCCCACCCACTTATATCAAAGCGCCACTAGCGCCACTTGGTACACTGGTGGTCAAATATGAAATATTGCGCCAGAACCGGCATGTCCATAAACAACTCCGAAGTTTCATATGATATCCTGGTAAGAGTGTTCAAGGTTTAGAGCGATGACTAAAGCGATATTTAATTTTAAAATAGGACTAATGAACACGGTTATATTTTGTTTTTTTGTTTTTTGGAATGCAGTTGAACAAGTCAACTTGTAAAAAAAATAAAACAGTTGCATCACAAACAAATAAATAATAGTTTACACATTGAAGTAATCAACATATCGCCATCACCACATATAAATTATAATTTACAGTTCGTATAACCTATTCATTGGTAAAAACCTCAAATACATAGATATTATTATATAAACACATACGCCACCTCCACACATAGATGAACAATTGATATCCGCGCGTGCATCATGTATGCTTCCGGTTAGGAACTACAATATCCGGTTACGTTTATACGCAAACTTTATTTTATAAAAATACAATCATGTTATTTTTTTTAACTTCCTCTATGTGGAAGTTATTGTTTGCAACACGAAAAATGAAATCGAAAATTTTATTTAATGTTTATAGTTTGAAAGTCTCATAATCAAAAATAAAAATAAATGAATGACTTTGAAAGTGGAGTCATTAGATATATTTTAGAAAATATAGATTAAACATTAATTTGGATAATTTTTTAAAATTATTTTAAACAATTGTCTAAATTGTTGAAAATTACATAATAGATACTCAACATTGATATTTCTGGGAAACTATTACCAATGAAAATGAATGTTAAAGTTTAAATTTTCAGAACAGTGCGAAAAACAATGTTTCTGTAATGACGTTTGTCACGTGGTACGTGTGCCGTACAGGCTAGTAGGCCAGGTCATATAAATACAACAAAATAGTACAGTATCTGCCATGGCATCCTTGTTTATTATAACATATGTGTGTAATATATTCAATAGTTTACTAGCTAGTGACGTCACCATAGCTATCATCAATCAAAGGGCGCCTCCTTACCCTAAAATCAAATTTCAAACTTTATTAATTACATTTTATTTCTTGTAATTTGAATAAAGGAAACTCAATTTAGTTTAAATAAAATGAAATATGTAGTATATATACATTTTGTAGTATATTTTTAATGTTGTCAAATATATTTTTAATGTTGCCTATTTATCAATATTCGTCTCCTGAGATATATGAATATACATCAACAAATTAAATTACCGTCAAATTCAGAAGATATGGCTTTGAAAAAAAAATGAAATATAAAATAATACATTATAAATATATAAATAATACGTTCATCTAATATACTAATTCTAAAAACTTTCAAATTATTTCCAAAAATTATTTCGATGTGAAAGCATACATTATAATAATCTCAAAAAGTTGTTGGTATAGCTTTTAAAGGTCAAATCTACTTGCTTGTTATTTTTGCTGTTCAACTGAATAATTACAATACGAAATGAATATATATACATATATATATATATACATAGATATATAGATATATAGATATATAGATATATAGATATACAGATATACAGATATACAGATATACAGATATTTAGATATATAGATATATATATATATATATATATATATATATACATATTTCAGGTTGTATATTTGATATAATATCGTTTATTTATATTATTAATATGAAGTGAATATAACAACTAACAGAATGAATTGTTTAGATACTCGATACATGGTTGAATATCAATGTATGATTTGAGCAAAACTTGTGGCAAAGCGAAGTATTTAACGAAAAAATGTTTCAAACAAAAGTTCTTTGATTTAAAAAAAACATTTACTTTTGGTATCTAAATTTTTCCTCTATCTATGGTTCAAAAGCTGAGTCCTGGACGCATTGCACCCAACGGAATGATTTTGACATTCACGAACTTAAACTATTTATGTTCAAAATACGTCACAAAATTTTCAACTCGCAATCTATTTTCATATTTGAGTTATCTTGATGACGGACAGACGGACTTGCGAAAATGGACTAACTATTTGATTTTTCTGTGAACACATTTATCCAAATTATGATTGGCGAGCAATATTTTCTGCGTTACAAAATTCAGACTAAAATTAAAATACTCTGACATAATGCATATATGTCGAATATTAATAAATACTGTAAGAAGCAGATTAATAGCCACACCACTTATATGTGCGTATGTCATATTGTGTGTGTAATTATAAAAAAATAATAACAGTCTCCAGACCTTCTCTTTATAAACAATAAATGTGCCATACAAGTTCCATAGTTTTTCGTTCGCCAATTTTCGTAAAAACAGGTACAAAGTTTTTGCTTCACATATAGATAATAAAAATGAACAGCCTGTAATTTATATCATAAAACTACCATTGTTGACTTATAGTATTTTAAAGAAAGAACAAATAATTATATTATTTAAACATAAAAATGCAACAAAATTATCTATTTGTTTGTGGAGTTAGTAACAGAAAGATAGACATAATATAAAAAGCATAGAATTTAATATTGTTACATCCTGTTCCGGTCACAAACACCATACTTTAATACAGAATATAAACAGTAAAGTGCATAGTTATTTTAAGTTACTCGAGCAAAACATAAACATTAGATGTATATATGGACTGTAATGTTATAAAAATAAAACTCAAGGTGAATAATAATTAATAGTATTGAAGTATTAAGTCTCTGTTTCGAATTACGATTGCATGTTCACTGATTGTCAATAAATAGTAAATAAATAAAACAACCTTTCTCGGATCAAACTATATTAATTTTATTGATTTGGGAAAATTTAGTAAAATTTTATATCATTCATAAATGATTGATGGATTTTCTCATAAATAGAAGCTAATCATACAAAAAAAAAGGTCAAAGACTTTGATATAGAAATAAGCTTTTATTGTTCTTTGAAAAAATTTGGTCTCCTCTCTCCATAGTGACTCATTAAGAAAAAAAAATCGGCACTCCCATTTTAATATTCCCAGGAAGAGGAATGAGAACAGGCGACCCTCCCTTGTATACAAATCAATGACTCAGTCGGATACTAGCCCGTAAAGAGCGCCATCAACCCAATTTTAAATTCCCATGAAGAGCTATGAGAAGACAAATCCCTGTCTAAATCGGTAGAGAGCTAGAAAGGGCGCTACCTGTCCTCCTTATTGGTTGGCGTCCGGGACAGTCTGCATACCTGTCTACTATATCCGTCGCTGTGAGTACTGTTTAACCCGTAGTCGTATTTGGAAAATACGATTAATTTTCACTTCTAATTTTAAATGAATTGTTCAATTTATTTGTCTTTTTTCATTTTGTATATGTCTTAGCAGGCGTTTTGGAATGTAATATTACTTGAATTTATCAATTTTAATTGAACAAAAAAAAAAACACAGAAATCATGCAATGACGACTAAAAGTTGCACAGAAGTCACTTTTGAAAATTTATTAGTCTAAAAATTTTATTGTACAAAAAATTAATATTATCTCATGGGAAAAAACAACAGTAGAAATTCAATAGTAAAATATTAAATATATTTTTTAGACAATAGAAAATTTTTAGAATATATACCAAAATTTTTCGTAACTTTTAATTCGAATGGTGATCTGGGTAAAACCAGGAATTATGTAATATTAAGATGATAATATATTGCAAAAATGTATTTTTGCAGTAAAATGTTTTTATATTCATTACTTTACAAATGACTTTGCAGTAAAAACTGACTTTTAAGAATGTCTATTTTTCATAGTTGAAAAAGTATAGAAAAAGGTTTGTGTTGCAAGCAAAGATTGAAATCGGCCAGTTTATGAAGAATTATAGACTTAAAACAAGATATTATGGGAAATACTTACCCTGGACAAAGAGACACTCTCTAAGATGTTGGATAGATTCACGAGTGATTCACAAGTATTTTTACTCTCTCTTTCTACTAGTAAAATGAAGAATTGGGATCCTGTTAAAATTTCGATATCACTTTTTCACCGAAAATACGTGTTTTGAAGTCCCCATTATTAAAAAAGTGGGTTTAAAAACTTGATCTGTGTGTGTCTGTGTATTTATATAAAAAGATGCAATACAACTGAAACAATGTTGCCGTTCCCTATGCTCTCCAAGGAATGAAGAAAGAAGATTCTGCATTACTTCAAGTTTACTACTTTGCTATCATAATCATTGTGTGCTTTGTCTGTTTAACTGACGTTGGCGATCATGTATTTTCACAGTTGCCGGCCGTAAACCATGTGAATAAGCTCAACAGCTATTAGAGTAGACAAAGATGCTTAGTAATTTCTTGACTGCCTACCTCTAGATTTTTGACCTAAGATTTTACCACCTTAAAAAGTATTGTCTTATCACATGACCCACAAACTGCAACTGTCTTGTTTTGAGTGCATTCATTAATTGTCTGTTAACATCTATCTTACTTAAAGCTTGTTCACTTGTTACTTTTTCCTTCCAAGAGATATTTTTAATCTTTCACACCCAAACAACAAATTCACCGAAAAATAACACATTCAAAACCGGTTTGCTATAGACAAATGATAAGACAGGTAGTTTATGATAATTGTCCATTTATACATTCCACACCAAGAATTTATTTTTATGGAAAATCTCTGAGCTCATTCTGGCTAGACGAAATACAAAAAGTAGAACTTGAAAGTATTCGATCTTCATGTTTATACTGAAAGACTTAAAAAGGTATACACGTCACAAATATTAATAAAAAATACATCTTTATTATTATTATTATTATTCTGTGTTATTCGGTATCATCTTCGTGAATTAGAGTTGAACTTCATACTTTATCATAATGCACACAGTCTTTTATACATGGCGCTTAAAAAATTAGTTCGTATTTATGTTACAAATAGCATTTCCTCGGTGAATCGGCACCTTTGACGAGTTGTAATTCGGTTCATATAATATTTATAAAAATAATAAACTACTGTTTCTCAATTTTGTCTACAAGTTTTAATTTTGTTTCTAAAGTTTTTCGAAGAGATTTTCGAGGTATTTATGACCAAACTGACCAAAAACATTTTGAATCAAAAATAACACAAAAAGTATTGATTTTTCGAAAAATAACTTACAGCTTGCTGTTTAAAATTTGGAGTTGGATTTATGAAACAATTTTCATACCTATGCAGGCGTGGGGCCCTTCTCCTAGAGCTATTTTGTAAAATATAAAGATTGAAGCATTTTTGTTCCGAACTAATTTCCTAATTTGCTTCCACTATTTCTATAAAAGATTTTCATTGTACCTACGTAAAAATCGTCGTTAATAAGTTGACTTGAAACAAGCTTCAAACAAAAGTATAATTATTTGAAAGGCCCGATTATTTAAAGCTCCGAAATAAATATCAGTTTCATTTTTATAAATAAACATTAGTTATGAGCATAATTGTTCTTGGTCTTGCGAAGAAAACAAGAGTAAAAATGTATGTAGCAACTTGAAAATGCTCTTTTGTGGAACAAAACAGTTTTTGTAGTTGAAATTTTTAGTTTACTTTATTAGATTGTATAGTATACGAGTATTATATAGCCACATTCAAATTATACAGAAACAAACAACTATAAACATAGCGCTCAGTCCAAAATCATAACAAACGAGCAGAGCGAGAGAAGAGCACGCATGCAACATGCAACAAGACAAAAGTATCAGTAGCACATTGAGTAAAACGCATAAGCTGTCACTTAAATCAGGGTGCAACAGTAATAGGGTTTGTACTTATTGCAAATTTACGACTCTGAGTTGCAGCCATGCATCTTATTATGATTGCAATACAAATAAATTGTTTTATGAATTAATTATTAACTGTTATTCATAATTTAAAAAATAATAAAATAAAAAGTAATTATAATTGATAAAAAAACGTTTCAGATAAAATATGAAAGATCAAGCAAGAGAAAGATCATGACTGAGTATGCAACACCAACCGGTCCAATACCGGAACGGTCTACGTCTTGCTTTACTCATCACTAATAGAAATCTATATTTTTTATTGCAGATTCGGAATTTATTAAGAAAAAATTAAATTTTCGTAGTATGCCTTTGAGATTGACTGGTCGTTTCCAAGAATTTAGAGACCTATTATTTGAAACATTTTTGTCTATATAAGCTTCAGTATTAAATAATGATTTGTGTACTTCATTTAAACTTGCTACAATTAGTGCAAAACATGGAATAATATTACTTTTAAAATTATATAATACAATTTTGAAATACTCTGTACATGTATTATTTAAATTTTAACATTTTTACTTATTTTCACTAAATTACACATTTATATCACTATAAGATGTATCACTTTGAAATTCTTTTCTATGATCGTTAACTGTGTAGTTAAAATTGCGTATCGCAACACTCATGTAAAAGATTCTAACAGAAAAATATAGTTAAGCTTGTGTTCGAATTAAAGGTACTGGTGTTATTCGATGCAGTACTGGTTTCGGAAAGTAATTTTTATTTTGTCTATGAAAATTGGGCTAAGAAGGGCCTCATCTTTATCCAGAAGCTGGTAAAATTTTCGTTTGTGCGTATTATCTTAAAATTGACGAATATCGATTTGTATGCGATTCTGATAAAAAAATAATTCATTTATAAATGCAGACATCAATTTTTCTAAAAGTTAAAAAACAATGTTTACGTTGTTCTACAAACTAAAAATTACTATTTTCCAGTTTTATCATGTATCGGGTATAATGTTCCAGTTTTTATCAAACGATCTATCTATTCAGGTATTTGGGTCATGCAAGCCAAATGATAAGAAATCTTTCAAATTTTGAATATAGGTAATTAACTTCTTAATAAATCGCTGTTAAAATTTGAAGATGATTTACCGTGTCCAACGTAGGATAATTGCAATTAAAAATCGCATTTTTTGTACACCTAACATGGAAGAAAATGATAAAATGTTATCGTTTTTGATGACAAATCAGTATTCGATAGAAGAATATGTTCTGAATACCTGAAAAAAAGTGGGATGAATTAACCACGTTATTTGTATAAACAATTAAAATAACTAAACATTTAAAAGATTATTACCATGTATGTATAACATACAGTATAATAAGGAGTGTATGTGTGTATATACTGTAGTATAAGTTATAAATACAATACGTTATAAAAATATAGCCATCAGTCTTGGTACTGTATGTGGATTATATATACATAGAAAGCTATTACTTTTGCCAATGGATTGTCGAAAAAAACTATACCTTAAAATAAACTAAAATAATGTGTGTAGTGTCTGAAACAAAATTGCAGTAAAGATCGAAGACAAATTTTAAAATTAATCAAAAAGGTTTTGCTTCAGTAAAAATAGATATACAGTCAAAATAAACAATCATTAATTATCATTTGAACGAGTCAAATATATTTTTTAAATATTTAAAATATACTAAGCAATATACATAGGTTCTTCTGGTAATGATTAAATAGGTATGAGAGTGACTAGTATATAAGTTAACTTAGTCATTTAAAGAAATATATATTATTAATTCTATTCTGTAGACAACTTCATCATGTCGTTTTTATGGAATCGTGCACGCAAATCACAAATTCACTCTCATCTAATCCACGCCAAAAAAAAATATGACTTAAAAAAAAAAAATAAAACAAAATAAAACAACACACAGAAACTTATTAGGATTTTCGAATTAGGAAAAGTTCTTACACAAACCATAGTAATATTAAATATCATACGTATTAGAAATAATTTGTAAATAAACACACCCAGAAATATCAAATTCTATTTTAAAGGTACACTCAAAATGAAAATAACATCAACTTAAAAAGCAATTTTCACCAATTTTAAAATACATTAATCACAATATTTTCTTGAAGTTTAATAAGGAATGCCATTATATGTATAGCAAATAGGTTTTGCCTTTGAAAATATATGAAAATTATTATATTTTATTCTTTAAAAAATTTTTATAAGGTATATTTGTTTCAATGTTTTTTCTTTAAAAAGTTGAATGTTATATATCTGAAGGTATTATGGTAATTGTTTCAAATTATGAAAATAATAAATTTCATTTAAAACATAAATTTTTACACAACAGACATCTATTTACCGCGAAATAAGCTTTTATGTATATTTTACACCACTTAAAATAACGATATTTATGATGAAAAAAATTTCTTTTCATATTCGTTTACTTTTATAGAATAAACTGACAATGCAAAGTGTTTCTTTTATAAATGTGTAGAAATTGAAAAAAAGTGTTTTTCACGCCAAAGACGATGCTATTTTTTCTTAATGGTTCATTAAGTTTACAATATTTCTAATTAGCCTTTTTCCTCGGTAAACTTTTAACAAAATTCACTAGATAGAATCAGCTCAGGAACGGGTTGGGTTTTAAATTACCAATTAACAGCAATGTTCGTTCGTATTAGGCAATTAAATTAAACTATTTTATTTTACATTTAAGGTCATGTAAAAATAGAAATCTTCAAGAGTTGAATGGATATTTCAAAAAAAAAATCGGATTAAATTATAAATTGTCATTAATTTTGATCAGTCAAATTATTCGAATTTGATTCTAATTTTTAGAATCCAAATCGGATTTCGAAGTTTTTATTATCCCAATGTTGTTCATGTAATCGGTTCGAATTTTTAAATCCCGAATTCAAATCCAACATTCAAAGAAAGATGTAAGTGTTTTTTTTTTTTCTCAGAGAGATGGAATATTTCGTCTCAATTATCTCGAAATAATGATATCGACGTGGAACTACTTTGATTCGACACGTAATTATATAACTTACAACTGAATCACTTTCAGCCTAATCTGTCCTGACGTTTTCTGTTGAGGATATAAAAAAAAATATTGATAAAAATACCCATAATCGGAATAATAAGAAATAATAATTTATTTATTATTTTCATTGGGAAGTTCGTCGGGTGGACCTTGACAGTTGCATCACTTGGGAAAACATTTTACTATAGTTTTAATGGTCCGATTTTCGAAATTTTTATTTAAGAGTATCTATATGGTGCATACATTTTTATATAAATTCTCAGTTTCTTAACTTTAAAGGAATGAAAATTTAAAACATTCTGAGAACCTACAGTACCGTGTTTAACAACGGGTTTGTTTTACGTCTTGAAATATATTTGGTAACTGAAGTAGAAATATGTAATTTGTTTTTGCAAGTTGTGCGGTACTTGCTGCCAAGTTTTTAATAGACGAATGCCTCATTAATTTTAATACAAACAGAAAATAAACAATTTCATGGTTAAAAACATTAATTAAATTTTACTACTTAGAAATTAATTTTATATACATAAAATAACTAACTGATAACAAAGTTAATCAAGTGAAGTCGGCTGAAACCTCATATAATAAGTTTGGAAAGGTAGAGTATATTAAGCGTACCTTTCGTTAGAATACTTCATTACCTGAAGGCAAGGATGGTCTCCTAGCAGAAGGTGGCAATTATATTGTTATTATGATAAATTAACAGCCCCTATTTATAAATTGATTAAACTAACGCTGCCTGAATTCGAACACACAACCTCCAGTCTAAGTATTGAAATCGGTAAAGGTATTAGTGCCTTTACTTATTTGGCCACTGAGCCAGGCTTTAAAAAGTTATCTAAGGCGGAATGGAAATTTGTTTAAATCATCTTTAGAAAATCATACTGAACTGCAGTAGAAAATACACCACTCCCACTTTCTTGTCAAATGTTTTCTGATTATAAAATGACCAGTCTTTATGAATGTAAACTAAATTCTGTATTTTTATTCGAAATTAACTGAATTAATGTATTTTTAATGTATTATGTATTTTCAATGTATTGAATATTGAAACACTTGCACGATGAATTAATTTTTTATTGGTTGATATTTTATAGTTAATATTTTTTATTTTATAAAAACCCAGCAATCATCTAAATTAGAAACATATTTTTACAAGAAGTCTGCATATATTTTGCGAAGTCAGAATTGTGAATTCTTTAAGAAATATGGGCTAGAAATTCTCATTCTGTACTTAAGACATGAGATCTATTTTAGAAATCAATTAGATATATTTTAGAAATCAATTAGATTTAATTTCACTGCCGTACAAATTATATCTACTGTTTTCGAATAGTAACCTACGATTTAATTAGTTCCGGTTTCATGGTCTTTATTTTTTGTCTGTTTTAATACAAATTAATTTAGATGATTATCATAAAGCAAAGCAAATCGAAGATTAAGGCAATATACTTACAGATTAGTTTCACTACAAATTTCTCTAACGACTTGGTTGGAATTTATATGTCAGAATCTGTTTAAGTTTATGTAAATAGGCGGTGTTATGCATATTCATTTGAAAAAATTAGTATTTATCAATTCTAATACCTAATATTTGAGCATAATATGTATGGCCATTGATTGTAGTGTAAAGGATAGAATAAATGACTAGCAATTGATAGTAATAATGTTTGAGTGTAAACGAATTTATTATAGTACTCAGAAAAAAGGATTCTTAAAACATTTTCATTTATGAAGTCTTAATGTTTCCAATAAGTGGCTTATTTGACGTTTTAATAACTTCGTAAAAGGATCTTTTCGATGATAATTCTGACATCCAAATCATATATACGAACTCGACTTTAGAAATTCTTCCAGAAGTCATATTGCTATATGGGGAGAGACTACAATATATAAACTAAATACGGTATAAATACTGACTTATAAATCTACCTCCATAAATAAATAAATAATACATTAATCTAATGAAAATCATGTATGCATAGAGAAAATAGGGAAGTATTATTAGAAAAATGGCATAGGATTAATTTAAGCATACATGAGTATACAGATTATGATATTATCTTTCATATATGAAATATGATGTGTGTTTTATTAAAAATTTAACATTGTTGTACAGCAAGACTCAGTAAGTCACGGAAATCAGACTAAAAAGTTTTCACGAATTATCCAGGAGGAAGAGGTTTTTACTAAAATGAATTAGATAAATATTATTTTTTAAAAAGTGGAACCGCTTTCAATTAACGCGTTATTACGTTACTTAAAACGGAGTATGTTTTCTGCATAATCGGTCCAGTCGCATTTTTGAGATTAAAAAGACAAGAAAGATGGACAAAAATGTTTATATTTGAATATTTCTTCCATCTCCCAAGATATAAAAGATGGTTAATGGATCTATGGGACCCAATAACTGATTCTGCTTATTTATGAACAAAAACTAATTTCTTACACCCAGAATTCGCTATCAGTTTGCTCTCTTATCTCTTTTCATTTATTTTTGAGTTATCTTCAATAAGAATAGTAATTAAATTTGAATATTATTTGCAAATGTGTAGAAAAGATTTTCTTGAAACATAGCAAATTATTCGAGAAATATTCTTGATCTTTCCCAAAAAGGAATTGGAGAAAAATCTGTTTAGTGTTAGTTGTTGCATTCACTTGTTCCATTTACTAATTTATTACATATTTTTTCTTGATTGTTAATTTTTTAGAAATTTTTGAGACATGTAGTTACATTATTCATTTATTAAATGACTAGCAACTACGAAAGAGAATTTCTGACCATTAGGAAGTTGAATCACATTGTTGTCAATGTCTGTTTTATTAATTAGACACATTAGTTTCACTAAGTTAACGAAGACTATTCATTTATGTGATCTAAATAAATTAATCTTTAAAAGCAAATATAAAAGAAAAAAAATAAGTCGACTACTCCGTTATATTATATTAAATAAAATATATACTGCACATTATAAATATTGAATAAAAAAGCCATAATTATATGTTCACGCTTTTCATGTGAAAATCAAAGAGAAAATGTTAGTTAATAAACGATATTATATGGGTAAGCTTCTAGCTTTCATGTATTCCTTTTAAAAAATATATATTTATCATATAAAAATTCTGTTTGAAAATAAATAAAAAAAAACAGCTTGAATGAGCCATAGCTCATAGAGAATTTTAAATATGAGTCGGCATCATTAAGTATTTAGAATACATATTTATTTTTATGTATATCACATCAACAAATGAATACATTCAGGCAACGCTTAGAATTTAAGTGAATATAATAACAAATAGTGGTAATTTTTTAAATAAACGGTGGAATATAAATTTTGAACAGCGTTAAATTATGATCATGATAAAATACACAAAATATGTAGTCCAAACAGGTTGAAACAATTTATTGCATATTATGTATTAAAATAATGTGCACGTTAACATTTTGATTTGAAATTGTAGTGAATCCAAAAAAGTCTATTAAAAGTTTTAGAGTAAAATTAAAAACATATCTTTTAAGGATGTTTATGGTGTGTATAAAAATGTTACCAGGCGAATGAAAACTTAGTAGAACGTTCATTTATCCATTATAAATCACCTGTATAAATTACTAACCGATTAATTAAACTATTAGAAAACTTATTTAAAAAACTGTAAAATATGAATATTCGATAGTCGAACAGATTAAATTTATTTTCGTTACGGACGGTTTTATCCAGCGAACCCTCACTATCATCCCGTAAAGAACTTCGTTCCAAAAATGAATATTTTGAAAAAAACATATATGAACTGCGACGAGAGTGAATTCTATGTGTAGAAAATTTTTGATTTATTTCTTTTTTACGTACGAGAAAATGCGGGTAAAATTTAGCTCAAAATTTATTATCAACCATAGAAAAACTGTGTATTTGCTTCGAACACACCGTATAAAGATATAATTTTAATGAGATGTTCTAAATTTTAAAGAACAGTTCACAAAGTAAAAAAAAAAAAAATATGCATTACAATGTAAATATAAAAACGAGAGAAAATTATTATGAATAAAAAAGTTAAACAATAGTTGAGAAACAATTCCAACGTTTTAAAAGCATCATAAAGACAAAACAAAACAAAACAAAAAAACACATCTCATTTCCAATATATTATTTAACCAACAAGCAAGAAAGAAACCGTTACGTTAAAACACGTATTTGTTTTAATTTAACGTATAGAAAACATAGAAGCATTTAAAATAATATGAAAATAAAAAGGTGAATTTTTTTTTATTATTAATATAAAGAAAAATATTATGGTTTAAAAAAAAAAATAAAGTATAAAAACGGAGAGCTATAAGTGTAAAAATTGTATGGACAAAAGGTTTTTTTTTGTGTGTGTAATGAATATATAAAAACAATAAATATTATGTACACATTGTTATGATTTTTAGGTTTTTATTAGGATTTAATCAACTGATTGGATTATAAACAGGCTTTTATTCGATCGAATAAGGTTGTTAATTTTAAAATGATAAAAATAATTATTTTCACGTATTACTTAATTTTTAAAAAACATTAATGACTTCTTCTTGTTAGATCGGTTATCATCAGTTTCCATATGGGAATTTTTTTGATTTGCGGTATTATTTTGATTGCATTATTTGGAGTTGCAAGTCATTTAAAAGGAAGAATAACTTACGTAAGATTAAATATTGAATATAAAAGTTTAATCAATAAATCAATTATTGATGTATTTATGATTTCTTAAAATCTTGAGGAATGATTTTAATAAAAACTGATTATGCAAAAAATTGACTAAAATTTGTCGAAAATAAAATATTTTTAATAAATCTTCTAATATTTAATTTCATTTCTGATCTAAAAATTTTATTTATAAGATAATGAAAATCTATATACCTATATAGCAATATGACTCTTTAAAAAGTCAAGACGAGGAATGCGCCACTGATTGAACACCTTAAGTCTTTATAAATAAAAATGCTTTTAGAATTCGTTTTGCTGACTGAAAAAATCAATTCGTTTCTTCGACTACAAAAATAAATAAAATATTTTTTAAAATGAATTTAAAAATTCATTTACACCACAATGGCGTTAATAAAATCCTCAAATATTAGACATTTTATTTACAATAATTGATAAATATTAATTTTTTTGGATAAATATTAATAACACCGGCTATCTAGATAAATTTGCGAACTTAAACAGAATCTTAAAAATAAATTTCAACCAATTGGTTAGAGGAATTTGTTATATAAATAATCCGTTAGTATATTGTCTTAATACTCGATATTTTCTGCGATATGGTAATCCTCCTTATTAATTTTTAATATTAAAGGAACACAAAGATCATGAAACAAAAATTGTAGGTTATTATTCGAAAACAGCAAACATAATTCAAAAGAAATGAACATCAGTAAAATTAAATCCAATGGAGACAATTATTAAACCTACTATTTTTGACTTAAAAAACTCGATAAAAACAATTTATAAATTGCTCATAAGTCCGACTTCTTTCGGAACTCAGGGAAAAGATTTCTTACAAAGCTCATATTTCCAACTTCTTACGGTACTCATTAAAATGAATTCTTACAGAGCAAAAAATTATGATTCTGATTTCATTCGAAAATTAGAAAAAGACTTCAGACTCAGATTTACAATTCTTTAAAAGACAACTTAAAGAGTTCTTGATTATGACTTTTTTAAAAAGAAGTCATCACGACGTTATAATTGAGACATCTTTAAGAAGTGTAAATAAAGATTTATTTTTGAAGTCTTTCTGACTTGGATGTTTGCTGGTTAATGTTTTTGTAGATAAAACTACCAAACGAAATTCGTATATAACTTAATTATATTTTGTATAAAAAGTTTTTTCGTAGTCTCTTTTTGGCAAACAATTTGTATCAATTGCTGTAGTAGTTGCCAACGCTTAAAATTTTATAACTATTTGAGACGACTATTTGTTATGCGATATAACGCCAATCTCATGTCATTGTCAAAGCCGTTTAAATATGACATAAACTTTAGCGCATATATCATATATGCAATATTAATGTAAATACAAGTACAGAAGACATTTCGAATAATATATTCTAATACATATGATTTGACTATAATTAATGACTAAGATTTCTAACATTCGTATGATATGTGATAGAATTTTACTTTATTATTATTAAAACAGGTTACGTAGTACAAATTCGACTAAAATTGTTCAAAAACTTTTTTTTAAATAAAACTTCCAATGTTTTGATTTAAAGTTTTTCCAAATTTTTTATCATGTTTCTTATCGAAATATTTTTATGGCAAGATAAGTCCCAAATAATGTCATCTTTGAAAAAGCAACGGGAATATCAAAGTTGAAAGGTTCATTTTCTAAACCCCGAGCGCAGCGTGCTACTTTCATTATTTCCACCACTTAATTGGTTCAGGCAAATTGAACTCGAAACTTCCGAATTAAAAATTTTTCGTATTCAAGTTCAAATTATACCATCAAAAAAGCTTAGTCTTATTCAGCAATCAATTGTTTGTTCGTTTAAGATGATATACTTTGGTGTATATCATTTTAAGTGATTTTGTACCGTGTTGAAAAGATCTTTAGACTTTTATACCCACGTAATAATTCACCCATATCACCTCTTCATTTGGGAACTAAAATAAAAAATCTAAATAATTGACGCTTCGGTCGACTAACGTTGAATTTTGGTGAGATATTATTTCGGTTTGAGTGAACAACGGCCAGCGCATTCAATTTTAATATTGTGTCGAAATTTCATGTCAATCGAAGCAAAATTTCCGAAGTTATAACTGTTTTAATGTCCGTCCGCTGATTAATTATCTTTATAATCTCCAAAGTTACCCATTTACATTTTCAAAGTGCCTCTCATAACATCACAACCAGTACACCGATCTGTTTGAAATATTGAACACTATTTCTGTATATTATTTACAAGGTAACACCGGGGAGAAACATAAAATATTACTTAATTTGAAAAAATTAAGTAATATTACAAAAAAATTATATTACAAAATTGTTGGATTAAATGATATTTGTATCGGGCTGCTTAGAAATACTGAGTTGGGTCCGTCTTTACCAGATCAATATTAAAATGAATGACTATTCCGAGGTTAGAATACATCACATCTACAATACCAATCAGAATAAAACATAAAAGTAAGAATTTTTATTCAATTTTTATCACCGTAAAACTAGATGTATACACATAAAAACCATTTTCTTTTGGAAAACCCAAGAACCGGTGTTTATTTACTTTTTTGATTTAATTTCAATATCACTTTGAACGTACTGGTAACCAACGTTAGTAGAAATTAACTAAGCATAAAATCTCTCCCGTACGGATATCTCACCCGGACCTATCATAAAACCTCCATAAAGAGCAAAGATCAAAAGCGCACACAACAGTGAATTTCAACATCCGACTCTTTTGCTTATTGTTTCTGGTGTCTTGAGGTATCAAAATATTTACTTTGTTAACTATATTATCGGCTTTTTTATCGACAAATGAAAATAGTTAAAAGGAATCAAATTTAATAATTTATTTGCATAAATTGAATCGTTTTTTGTACATAAATTAGATAATGTTTCTTATAAGCTACCATTTTTGCAACTATTTCTCGTTTATACTTCATCCAATTAATTCGCATCACTTATTTCATTATTTTCTCCCATTTTTTGTCATAATGCAAATAGAGAAATACAGAGTATATTAGTGAAATGAATACATGATATCTTATTATAAACGTTTAATATAATATTTGACACATAATTAATGAATATTGTAATGATATATACATATATATATATATATATATATACATATATATATATAAATATATATATATATATATACATATATATGTATATACATACATATATATATATATATATACATATATAAATATATATATATATATATATATATATATATATATATACATATAAATATATATATATATATATATATATATATATATATATATATATATATATATATATATACATATATACATTTAATTGATATATCCACTTCATTAAATTTGTATATAGTTAAATTATCGTTGGTGTAACAACTTTTTACTTTACGAAAATTCTGAAATGTGGAGTGTTTTCTTTATCGTAGTCCGTAAAATTGCCCCTACATGCTTCCTAAAAATTATTAGTTGTCTTTGTCAATTCAGAAAAGTCCAAAAAGAGTTAGGCTATGTTTTGTTCTCAATGTGTTTACTTACCAGTATTCTCAATATAATATACCGATATTACGTCACCAAAATGGCAGACAGCGTTTTTACAGAAATAAAAATGGTTTAAATTTTAATGTTATATTATGGCAAGTTATACTTCTTTTGGCGCGTTTGGATGAGAATCAATTTGTGAGCTACGCGCGCACGGTCCCATAAAAATGACATGATGAAGTTGGCTACTGAATAGAATTAATAATATATATTTATTTAAATGGCTAAGTTAACTTATATACTTGTCACTCACATGCCTATTCAATCATTACCAGAAGAACCTATGGATATAGTTTATTATATTTAAAAAAAATATATTTGACTCGTTCATATGATAATTAATGATTGTTTATTTTGACTCTATATCTATTTTTACTGAAATAAAACCTTTTTGATGAATTTTAATATTTTTCTTCGATCTCTACTGCAGTTTTGATTTTTGAATTTTTGTTTTCAAATGCCAAAGATGTATGTTTTCTAACGCGTGTACATAAGTACCCACACACGTTTTTTATTGTAACTTTTTATTTAGAAATCAATATTTTGAAGTATATTTTTAAACATGATATCTCTAAACATGGTAGTTATGTTTAGAGTTCATCATATGGAGTTGTTCCTGGAATCAAATAGTAGCATGATCAATAAGAATTGAAATTCAATGTTACTAAGAAGCCTTCATCGTTTATTTTAAACTGTCAAGATTTTTCTAGATTTACTACATAGAAATGTTTAATCATTGTTGTAAAGTAAGAAGTATCAAACAATTGTATTGTTTTTGAAGAAGAGGTTTGGTGGCCACGGTATCAGCAATGCTCATGTTATAGGTGGTATTGTATGCACATGTATCATTCATTCACCTGGTAAAAGATGATATTGTTCTACAATTCTTGTCATACACAACAATTCTCTCTCTTCATCTTTTATTCCAATCTGTTTGTTATATTCATTCAAGCACGAACTTCTACACTTTTGCTGTACTTCTTCAATACTTAGTAAGTAGTGTGTTGGCTGATATCAACTACACTACCTTTTTCTATACCTGTGTTAGTTTTTATTCTTATCGATGGCAGTATGTGGTTGCGTTTTGTATTTATAGTTTATTGCAATTAAAAATCAGAGTACGCCATCATTTTTCTTTGTGTTTTGGGAAATTGCGTTTCATTAAAAAAAAAAACTTGATATGGGTTTTATGATAAAAAGAGTATCAAAAGTAAAGAAAAATAAGGCCTAGACCCAGGTGGAATTTCTAAAAACTAATGATACTTAAGGTTTCATTAGTTTTTAGAAATTCCTCTGGGTCTAGGCCTTATTTTTGAGGACATGGTCGTAGGACATGGGCAAACTGGTGGTGTTTTTTCAAAAATATTTATATTGAATCTTTAATAATTTAACTACAACATAACACAAGGAAATCAACAAAATATAAGATGAAAACAATAATGAAAAAAGAACTTTTCTATAAATCTCGATTAGCTATCTTTCCTGAATTGTCCAGAGATGGTCATGTTTTATCACCCTTATATTCTTATTTGTCTTGTTTAGTTCTTAACTTATCGTTTTTGGTTTTTTTCGCTGTTCATTTGAGAAGTTACAGTAATAACTAAATACTCTTTGACTGTATAAGATATTATAAGATCAGTGGTACTCGTTGTCTCGGATTAAAAACTGTTACTAAGCTTTGACATATACAGTAGGATAAGTTATTATTTCTCTCGGGGTGTTTAAACAAGCATACTCTGTTATGTCCATCTTTACCGGACCAAATGTAGCCATCTCTCCTTAATAAAGTCAGAGAGATAACCACATCGATATAATAGTAATTGACTAGGAATTCATGACAATTTTGAGATGCAACTCATCTACAATACCAATCAGGGTAAAACAAAACAGTAATAATTTCTATTCAAATTTTATTACCGTGAAACTGGATGTGTACACATAAAAACTTTTTCATTTGGAAAACCCATTAACTGGTGTTTACTTCCGTGTTGATTTAATTTCAACATCACTTTTCACGTGCTGCTAGTAGCCTACGTTCATAGGAATAAACTCAGAATAAAATATTACAATCTACCTATTGGTTCCGACAATAATTGGACTGGCCTTCCCTCGTTAAATTTCAAATGAGTATATATACAACCCAAAATCTTTTATCCCAAATTATTAGAAAATACTCCCATTTTAAGCACCATTTTTTATTTTCTGCCGTTTTATCTTCGTTGCATATTTTTGAAACAGATTAATATGTGCAATTCTACATTCGTTTTATATGGGTCTGTAAAAAATACTCTGTAAAACTTCAAAATTTCAAATAAAGCTTTGAAACAAATTTTCTCGTAGCAAACTTTCAATAAAATTTGTATTAAAAATTTTTGTAAAGAAATTAGCGATGCGTGGTTTAATTGATAAATATTCATTTATTTTATAGAACAGTGAAACTTGTTTCATGCCATACTCATTAACTGAATAACACTAATTAAGTAATTGTGAAATCACAAAAACGGAAATGTAATTATACATCAATAAAAATTTCAATAATGGTCGTCTCCTGACTCTCCATTTCATGGGTATTTAAAAATTAAATATATATATCTTCGTGTATTTCTCAACCTTGTTCATTACCTCTATAAATGTTAGAACTTTTCCCAACTGTATTAAAAATATACAGTGGAGTTCATTAAATACAAATAAGTACTTAAATATTTTATAATTACCATTAATTGGATACTTTTTTTTTTATAATCGTAATAATTGCCCACATTAAAATATACACTTAAAGGTATAATAATTAGAATACAAATAATAGGAAATACTCAAAAACTGGATTGTCTCGGGATTTCCTCGAATCATGAGTGATTTGGTTATAAGAACTGAAAATATCGGTGAAAAATAATCTATAAGTTAACAAAATATTGACCTTTCCTGGAGAAGTATTTTAATTACTTTCTGCTAGGTATTTTATCCTATTAATGATAATATTGAGGCTAAATTTATTCTTCCCATTTAAACCGATAACTTTTGATTGAAACGTTTTTATTTTTTTATAGAGATTAGCTCACAGAAATTTTAGTGTCCTTACTGAAAAGATTATGACAGAGTTAATTGTTTAGATACTCCCCATATGATTGAATTTCATTGTTTGGGCTATTAGCATTCATAAAATAATATAAATATCCAGTCTATACAGTATTATATGTATATATGTATAATAATATCTATTGTAATTAAAAATATGTGATAATGAGCTAAATTTGAGTTTAATTGTGACGAATCCTAACAATTTTCAATTTTCAAACAAAAGTTGTTTGTTTCAAAGAAATAAATATTTTTTGTACTTGAATTTTTCTTCTATCATTTATAATTTGGGTCAAGAATTCACTGGAAAAAATGAACCGATTTTTTTTTTACTTTTATACGTTATCTCATTTTATTTTTGAGTAATCTTCAGGTGGGACAGACGGAAGGACAGCCGGAAATGGACTAAATAGGTGTTTTTATGAATACCTATACCAAAATTTTGTTATTGCGGAAAATATTAGGTAGCATTACAAGACTAAAATTAATATAGTCTGAAATAAGGGTCGGCATAAATTTAATGGTGATTATCACCACAGAAAAAATATGTTAAATTTAACAGTTTCGTGTTAAATGTTGGACTTTTAAATGGTAACACAAAATCAGTGTTAGCTCAAATTCAAATATAACGCTTTTTACGTCTTTAAAATGAAGTAACATAAGAAAAGTGTCAAATTAACACACACATTTTTAATACAGATTGTTTTTGACTTTGGTATGAAATCGAGTACGTAGATTTATGATTTATGATTCAGCCTGATTTATTTTATTCACCATATTATCACCTTTTCTTAGTCAATACGTGTATTTTATTATATTATTTTTATTAAATTATTATTATTAACTATGGCTATTGTTTGATAACGAACTGTTTTAATAATTTCTTTCACATAATTATTTCAATTTTATTATTATTTTATATTTTTATTATTTTAAATATGTTGACTTTTTTATTTTTTTATAATTATTGTTAAATAGACGTTAAAATAAAAAGAATTATATTTGAATAGAATAATATGACTTCAAATTGTTTCTTGATTATCTTGTTTGGCATTGTTTGTTTTAACAATTTTTTTTATGTTTTTTTTTTTTTTTTTTATTCATTTTTTTAATGATTTTAATATGTGGATTGAATACGTAAATAGTTAATTTTATGGAATTTTAATTAGTGTATATTTTATATAGACCAGAGTAGAAGAATTAAAAAATGATAAAAAGTGGAAGAAAATTACAGTAGGATGAAACCCATTGGAAACGCAAGATAATATGATAAAAATGAAATTAAAAATAAATTACGGGAGATCTGAGTTCGGGAAGTAGTAGTTACACGATTTATCTCGATTTCCGGCCAAACTAAAAGTCGTATGGAAAAAAATTAAATGACAAAGTTGTAGGTAATAAAAAGATCTACAACTTTTGTATTAACACTTTTTTCACATTAACTCAAAATTTTTCGAATAAAAATTAGGGTGCTTTTTCGATATTTATTCAAAATAAGACGAAATCATAAATATTTTAAATCAAAAAAATTTTAGTGTATTTGGAACATAAAAAGGTAAGTTTTCACCAAATTTCGGAGAAAAAAAATAAAAAACCAAAAACTTTTTATTTCAATTTTTCACATAAATTTTGAGGTTATTTAAAAAAAGTGTAAATACAAATGTTGTAGATCTTTTTCTTACCTACCACTTTGCCATTTAACTTTTTTCCATAGGACCTGGAGTTTTGCCGGAAATTCAGATAAACCGAATTTTACCCTTAAAAACTCACACCCTCCTACTTCCCGAACTCAGATCGCCCGTTATTTATTTTTCCTTTCATTTTTATCATATTATCTTGCATTTGTAATTGTTTTCATCCTACTATAATTTTTTTTGTTTTAAAAAATTATCTACCCTGGTATAATGACTATGTCGATATTTCAACTAAAATAATTGTTAGTGACTTAATTCACGCATACAAAAATACTTTCTAATAAAACGATTTTCAAAATTTCGTAATTATTTCTATGGATTTTTCTTTATAGGAATTAAATTAGGATTAAATTTTTACTAAGTAGAGATTTGAGTAAATTTTTTTAAAAATTAGTTTACGACTATTATTGAGTAATAGTCATAAAATTTCTCAAGGATTGGGAGAAAATTATTTTAATTTTATCTTCCAAATTACCTTTAAACATATAAGTTGTATATAAGTTCATCATTTTGATATCCTATTCGGTAGGTTAGAGACAAAATACATAGATTCGGCAACAATAAATCGTTATTTCGATATAATTTATTCTATATTCATATAGTCAGTGATACTCGTGTAATAGAGTCAAAACTAAAAAGATATCATTCATTAAAATCGGTTCAGTCGTTTGTTCTATACAGCGCCACAAAGGAACATACATAGATTGAAAAATACATACATATTACTTCTCTATTGGTTCCCGCAATGGGGTAAAAATTAATACTACGACATAAAGTGGTATTTTTAGTCAAATGCGAGTGAATTTTTAATTCCAAGATGCTTGAAGGAGAATTAAAAACAACATCACGTGAGGTAAAAAAGATTCTTAGCTCTTGGAGCCATTAAATTTTTTTAAAACAATGCTTACCTCATTTACTGATTAACTTCGGATATAAAAGCATACAAGATACTAACCTGAAACAAAAAGAAAAAATTATTTTAATGAAATTAATTAAAAGAAAATTATAGTATTATTTTATAAAATTCGAAGGATAAGAGAAATAAATTTTTTGTTTATTGCTAGAACATACATAATTCAAATGAAATTAATTCGGCGGTTTTTCAAAATATGAATAGAAAACTATTGTGCCTCAATTGGCTCAAATTGTTTCCCAATTAATATGCATATTAATAAAACACATGATTTCATCGATGATTTTATTAACTAAACAATTTTCAACTTCGCCAGAAACCATAAAACATAATTAAATTTGTTTAATAAACATTTTTATGAATATCTGAATATTTAACAAACAATTAAAAAATCATTATTTTTCCATAAAACATTTTTGTATTGTATTTTTTATTTATTTTCTTTGTTACCTATAAAAAAAAAAAAATTATTCGTTTCATTTGTAACCAACGTCATTTTATTCAAAATTGAGAATTATAAATTGTATTAAAAATAAAAAAAAATTATGTTGGTTGTTCTCAGAATAATAATACAAAATTTTAAATATCCCAGGCTTTTAAAACGACGTACAAAGTACAAAATACTAATAAAAATAATAATTTCGATTAAAATTTTTTTCAAATACCACGTTTCAAAACTACATAGGTAGTATAAAATAATTTATATTTGCCTTTTTAAGGTTTAATAAAACATACATTTTCTAAAAATCTTTAAATTTTCCTGAAAATTATTATTTTTAAATTTTAAATAACCATGTAAAACATTGAGTATATACAATGCACAATAGTATGCTTCGATGGCGGTAAAATAGAATAAAATGGAATAAACTACATACTTCTTCTATAATAAATAGAAAAGACTTATCTATTTGTTAAAAACCTATTCGTAACTATATATAATGGTAGAGGAGCACAAGCGAGGATTTTTGGATTTTCTCGAAAGCGCCAGATTAAGATATGGGAGATTCCTGACACCTTGTTGAGTACCTCCACCAAATGTTGGTCCTCTATATAACATCGATAGTTGGATTTAATCAAACGCGTAAGACTAAGATATGTGAGGTTGATTTAGTGCAGAAAAGTGTAGATTTTACTAATTTGACGATTTGAGCATGGTGCCGTATTAGATTGTTGCCCATTCTCTTGCATCCCATTGTCTTGCGTCAGGCTCAAATCGTCAGATTAGTAAATATACTTGAGGCATCATTTAGAGAAATAAGATTTGGTGGAAGTACTCAGCAAGGGATAAGGTATCTCCTACTATTCATCCTTATCTGACGAATACATCCAAAAATCCCCGCTTGGGCTCCCCTGCCATATATATAAATATAAAATACACATTTTCACATTTTACAATACATTTAAGAATATAACATTTCATTTTCTTAAAGTGTAGCAAACATTAAAATTTATATATGCTAGTAGATATAGATAGCTTACTAAGATAGCTCAAGTTACTATACAGTCAAATAAATAGCACAAGTATTTAGTAATATCAAACTTAACATTCATCAGACAAAAAGTATCTAAGTACTTATTATCTGTCTATTAGGTATTAAATATATTTGTTTGAGTTAAATACAGGGTGGCGTCGTATTTAGAGCATATTAAGAGGAGAACCACAACAGTGTCTCTTGTACCAAGATCTTTAGGTTCTCTGTACCCTATTAAAGAACTTATCATCACCTGAAGGCAAAAATGCCTCCAAACTCAAGGTAGGAATTATATTGTTATTATGTTGTTGGAACAGCCGGTTACTTCATTCTTAGCCAAGCGACGACAATGTGATCAACCAGCAGACCCGTTTCTTTATTATTATAATTAATCAAACTGCCATTGCCTGGATTCGTACCCGCAACCTCCCGTCTAAATAAGTAAAGGTATCAGTGTCTTCACTCACCTGAGCTCGTCTCATTGAATATTTACTTTTGCTGTTTGTCTATTTGTTCGTTTGAGTGTTCTCTAGACAGCTCTAAACCTAACCAAGACAACGAGTCGAAGTTTAGATTGTGTGTTACATCTTAAAGAGTTTATGGTCGTGTATGAACAAAATCGGTCAATAAACCAACTTTTTAACTATAAGAGATATCGTTAAGTTATGAATTAAGAATGGTTTGTCCATCCATTTTGATTCGATTTTTTGTATAATGTTTCTATTACAAAAAACGTTCAAAGAAAATTTGTAAATTTCGATGCATATGGTTTAAAACTTGGATGTATTATAGATAAAACTTAGGCTAGATACGACTAATAAAATAAAATTCAACTCATTCTAATCTTATATAAAGCTAATATTCGCATATGAATCTATATAACAGGGCAATGAAAGCGAGATTGATCTATTTCCAGGTTTAAGTTCCGGTGTTGAAACGTCTTCAACGACATTTGCAGTTTTACAAAAATCTATAATTTCAATTCAATCAACCTCCTGTATGTTTTGAATAAAATATTATAAAATATTCTCACATTTGTGATACGTTTAAGAATATTATTTTTCAGTACAAAAATCGTGTGGGTATTTATTTTATAATATTATTCTGTAAAATAATATAAAATGCAATTTTACACTCTTATAACTTATTACACATGACTGTTGCTGCAGTCAGTTATTTAAATGAATAGAGAGAAATAGTAATTTATTACTTATAGTACTGTTTAAAACGTCTTCTATTGTCTTAAACAAGATCGCGTATCTCTAGTTTTTTTAAATAGTTCAAATTTCTAGTTTTTAATAAATTTATTTTAAATTAAATAGTAATATGATTATTTTAAGAATGCATTTAATGATATAAGAAACCTCGAAAGAATGCGATTGTGATATAAATGGGTCCATTCCTCTTAGCATACTAGATTTTCTTTAAAATTAAAGTTTTATTACGACTATCATATAGACCAGAGTAGAAGCCTTTAAAAATGGTAAGCCAAAAACTTGGTTATTTCAATTTGTCACATAAATTTGGAGGTGAAACATAAATGTAAAAAATGTGTAAATACAGAAGTTTTAGATCTTTTTATTACCTACAACTAGGCATTTTTTCCATAAGACTTGTAGTTTTCCCGGAAATCGACAAAACGTTTTTTACCATTCAACTCACCCTTTCCATTTCCCAACCTTAGATCGCCCGTAAATTATTTTTCCTTTCATTTTTGTTATATTCTCTTCCGTTTCCAATAGGTTTCATCCTACTATAATTTTTGGTTTCAAAAATTATCGAGCCTGGTCTAATAGTGGAAAATAACGACTGAATAACTGTAAATAAAGACTGTTAAATAAAGAGCCAAAAAATTCAAATTTTATGAATATTAATCCGACAGATCGGTTAAAATTTACCATATAATGTATAAAATCAAAGTTACTTCTTTTTCTTCTTTATTTTGTATCGCGCCGCTTTGAGTACTTTCCGAGAAACGTGCGACGGTCCGTTATTTTGCTTAAGCAGTCAGTAGTGCAAGGCGTTCACAACAGGCGAAAAAAGTGAGTGGATATTTGTTCGAACGCGATCGCAAATTATTATTATGCAATTACCCAACCCAATTCGTGAACCTATAAACAGTGTTACAATTACAGAAGCTTTTAGTCTATTTTTTAGTCTAATTTTTGTTTCTTTATAAATATAAATGCTTTATGGTTTTATAAAAATAACTTGTTTTTAAAATATCCAATACAAACCCAATTTTTTACCGTCTGTGCTGTATTATGTCCGGGTTAAGGGTGTCGAAATTTTATGCTGAAAACTCACCATAAATTATCCCTTTTTCTAGATTAATCAAATATGACGAAATGTGTTTCACTTTATACCGTTTTCAGAATTATTCAAAACCTTCTTTTTTTTAACATTTATCCAAATTAAATATGAATAAAAGTGATTGATTGATTATTTGACTAACTTCCTTTATTCTTTTGCACTTTCCCGGTTTGCTCTTTTCCATTGTGAGTTCCCTGCGATTTCCTAAAAAAAATATCTTCAAGATATGCCAGTATATTCTTCTATGTTTAAAGATCTTCGATAGAAAATTACTTTATCAAATTTTAAATTCTTTGTATATTTAAAACATTTTAATTCATTATTTTTTATTTGTAGGTAGAATAGAAATTTATTTGTAGATGGATAACAAAGTTAACACCTAGTCCATTATATAAACAAATATGATATCATCACACATAAAGAATAAATACACAAACAGTGAGGACTTTTTTGATGTAATGATACCGAATTTGTTTACCGTCATTCACTTTGCACATGTTCTGAGAAAAAGAAGATATTTTTATGCTCAAAAATGTGATTAAAAAATGGGTGCGTGTACTTTTGTACGCGCGTCAGTATTTATACCTTTGGTATCATTAAAAAACAATTTTTAATAATTAATTACAATAAAATAATAAAAAGACTGGAGAAGGATAGTCAACACAGTTAATAAAGCTTAGTTTAAATTTGAAAAATTAAATAAATAAATATATATTTTCTTACATTAAGTGTAACATAAACCATAACAACCATCGACATTCGAATTTTGTGTGACGGTGATGCACGAGCTTCTTAAAATTTCACTCTCTTCATTTTTTTATAACGTGCCTAAAGAAGTATAACTTCTATAATTTTTATGTCTTTATGTGAAGTTTCTATAAAGATATAATGCCAACTGGATATAAATTATTAATTTCCAACGAAATTTCTTTATTTTCATCAAATTTGGGTGACATCTCAGGAACTATTCAACTTATCGTTATAGAAACCATTTTTGAAACCTATTTATTGCTTTAATAAATTACCCGATTAAATAGGTTTATATGAATCAGAAATTTATATAATAATACGCGAAGCAAAAAATTTGTACCACTTTTTACGAAAATTGGACGGACCCAGGAGTATGAAATTTGGAACACTTATAGTTTATATAGAAAGGACTGGAGAATGTTAATGTTTTCTTAAAAACTGTATAAAACATAACTTTCAACCCTTAAAAAAGTAATATTGTATCCTTAAAATAATCAAAAATTGGCAAAAGTTTTATATAAATGTAAAATTTAGAAAATTTTAACAATCTCCGACAAAATATATTTATAAATATTTACTTTTTTTCGCCATTTTGTGGTGACGGCCATCATGGACCAATTTTTAGCAAACATAGCTAAGAATACAGAGCTTAAATACTACAGGCAGACAGACATAGTCAAACTGATAACACCAGTCAATTTTTCTTTGGGGTGTTAAAAATATTATTTGAAAAAATTTTTTTGCGAAGAATAATTATTTTTATTGAAACAATTTATTATTATTATTATTTTTAAATATTATTATTATTTTAATTTTTGTTAATTTTTATGTACATTTATATATATATATATATATATATATATATATATATATATATATATATATATATATATATATATATATATATATATATATATATATATATATATATATATATATATATACTTATATATATTTATCAGACAGCGCGCGCTATATCTAATTTAAAGCCATGCCTTTTTACAAAACCACTTTTATTTTTCATCACTTCTCATCACATCAACAATCATTTTTACGTTAGCAGCCTAACATATTTAATCAGAAAGCTATTAGTCTGACCAACAAGATTCATTTCCATATACAATAACTGGTTGTATTGAATATAAAGTATACAAAATTCCCATGAGATATATTTCAGTATCCGTTTATTTATGTCAAATCAATTTTAAGGAGGGTACAAAAGAAGACCCTTCACATATGAAATATATTCTGTTTACATAACTGTTACAAAAATAAATACAATTTTCAAACATAAAAAAAGTGATAGTTATATCAGATATGTACGATTGATACCTTCACTACTTGGATTCCAAAATGACAATATCAGTGACACACATATAATCTGAACGTACATTGTAAATCAAAAATCTTTGCGTTATTTTCGAAAATAGTTCTTTCACTAACAAAAGCAAAAACAAAAAAATAATAATAATAATAAATATTAATGGGATGGAATAAATTAAGATATAGAGGCACTTTGGCTCATTTAACTTGATGATTAAAGACTCAAATTCTAGCAGCAGTTGTGTGTCAATTATTATTAAAAGGGCGCGATTCATTGATGATTGACTTGGTCTCAGCCTTGCTCAAATTCTTCGAGTTTTGGTTTTTCGATAAATTATTAATAACTCACAATTAATAATTACCATTTTCCACGAAAATAATATATTGAAGTTGCTAAAAATATTTATCGAATTATTTTTAGCCTAGTCTTTCTCACTTGATATTGGTCTTGATCTCGGTTTTATTTGCTCGCTCTTGATCTTGATCTTGCTGGTGTATAGATAATCCCGGTCTAAGTCTTGATTTTTTGCAAGACCAAGACTGCAAGATCAATACCAATTTCGCTCATCACAAGAACGAAGTAAGCAGTTTTGCTGATGTTGTCTATAGTTTCGTACAAATCTAGATTAAAAGCATAGTTTCTTACAAAATACGGCTGACTTGCAAATACAGGTCATCGCATAATATGCTTCTTTCCAACCCACATCATTTGAAAGTTGTAGTTTAATTAGCAATAATTAAAAATAATTATATGGGTAAAAATTATTATTTAGTTTAATTAAAATTATTATTAAGTCTTGTTGTCAAAAACCTTCTAAAATTAGCATTTATTTAAAGTGCTATGAAGATAATATAAAAATAATATAATATATATAAAAATAGTTATACCAAATTTATAAAATTATTTTTAAATTCTATTTTACGATAATAAGACTTGAAATTACATATGTGCTCTCAACTTTTTAATAGTCACTGAATTTTTCAAAACAACTGTCCCATGTGTATTGTTCCAATTTAAATTCTGGAAAAAGTTTCACTGTACTATAAATTTTTACAATATAATAGTAATGGACACAAGTTGTATAGGTGGTAAAACTAAGGTGTAGGCAGGGTCGGATTAAACATATAAAATATTGACTAAAATTTTTGTAGTACTTCAATTGAATAAGCTAGATATGGACATACAAAATTCCGAATAAAACAAAGAGTGAAATACGAGCTTATACGAGCACATATAGAATTACAAGTAAAACCTCGTTTTCAAGAATGAGATGGATATCTTTGATACCTTATAACTTCTTTGTTTTTGAATCAATTTAAATTTAATATTTTTGTTTATAAGTTTATAAGTTAAGAAAAAGACCCCTTATCTTTGATTAGGAAAAACAGTCGGATAAGCCAATTGCCCGGATTGTTGACCACACTTCCCTAGTATGTCTCAAAATAATGCATCGCTACACTGTATTCAGTTCTAAGTAGAAACCAAAAATAAGGCAGTTGTTAGTCCGATTTCCTTAAGCACTTATTAAAAAATGACAATAAAACTCGTGTAGATAATCAAAAACTCACTTCGGCGATAAAAATACTCTCTGCATTTATACTTCCAATTGCTCACTATTTTAAATTTCCAATTTGCACAATGACAGTATATTAAGAGAAGAACTGCAATCGCGTCCCTTGTACCTAGACCTTTTGATTCTCTATACCCTCCTTTATATCACACTATATCTCCTGAAGGCAAAGATGCCTTCTTGCACAAGGTGACAATTATATTGTCTTTATGTTAATGGTGGACCTGGTTACTCCGTTCTTATCCAATCGACGCAAGTATGATCAATCAACCGTCCTTTTTTTAAATTTAATTGATCAAAAAGCCGTTTGCTTGGATTCAAACCCGTAACTTCCAGTCTAAGTAGTCAAATGGGTGAACACAGTTAGTATTAACGTTTTCTAGAATGTTCTGAATCCTTAATCCAAGCCTGAGTATATGAAGTTATATTGCAGCAGAAAAAATATAACACAGTCACATCTTAGAGTGAAGAGAGGCATATACCTACATATACACGATAGAGTATATAGAGAAAAGAACTCTTGAAAATATCATACAACATGTACAACCATATTCGAGTTGAGTCGAGTCAAGTCTAATTGTAGAATTTCAACCTACTCAACCAAACTAACAGGACATAGCAGACAATACACAAGTGGCTGACTCCAAGAGATTGAATAGAATCGCAACAAAAGTATACATTTATTGTATGTTTAGTGTTATTTAGGTAAGTAGGAGTAACCAAGTAAGTGAGTAAAATATATGGGTAGTAATATCATGTATGGTATCACAGAGTTTAACATAGTGATCATCGTATTGAATTTAGGTGTTTAGCCAACAGAGTAAGAAAGAAAATTCTGTTATCTATGATACGCGTTTGTACGTATAGATATTATAAAATTCACAGACTTACGTATCAATGTAGACACTGTCACATTGTTGTACATATATAGGCCAACCGAACATTCGGCTTCGGCTTTGGCCTCCTTCGACTTCACTCAAAAACCAGCCGAATGTTTGTCTGAAGACTTGTGCTTCAGTAATATGTTTCAACCCCCTCCCCCCTTAAACTGTGTGTTGTTAATAGGATTGCCATATCGTAGTTATTTATAGGCATGTTAATATGTGTTTATGAATTTAATATGTGCCACATGCTCGTTAATGCCTATTATGAGAACTCAAGAGACAATAAAATATACTCTTTATGTTTCCATGTTGACGACAATATTTCCATGTACTTTTAAATCTATTATCACTATGTGAAACTATATGGTATCTATGTATGTCGTATGATATGGAGGGTAAAAGTATATTATACTTATTATAAGATGACAATAGGAGTAGTGTATCATACTTTTTACCTTTTGTAGATGTAGGTAAATATACTTCTGTACCACCGGGGGTAGCTTCACAAGAGGAATTATGAAAATGTAACATCTGTATAAAGACTTTATTTTCCAGATCAAATAAGTTTTTTTCAATATTTTGTTAACATAAAAATTAAAGTTGATTTTGTAAGAATATGGTGGAAGCGCATGGAAGAATATAATAGTATCAAGTAGTACCATATTATTTTCGTATTATATTAAGTTATAATATTGTATTGCCATTCGATTAATTTATATATGTTCAATTTAAGCTCAATTGTAATAATATTGTAATCTATTTATTTAAATTATTACAAATTTCATAAAAAATATAATAATTTTGTATTAATTAAGAATTTACTTTTCTATTTTCTATAATTTTTTTGTTATATTTTTGATTTGGTAATCACAAATATTAATTTATATTTATTGATTTTATTGTTTATATTATTATAATTTTTTAAATTATTATTATGTTATTTTATTATAATTGTTATTATTAATTTTTTATGTTTTGAATAAATTAAGCCAAGAATTACAAAAGCAAACTTTGTCAAATTCCAGATAAATTTTTTGTTTTCTAATTTATCGCAATTTCCTTGTGGAATATCACTTTAAAAATAAAAGAGCAAATATTTCTCTTTTTTTCAAAAGTGATAACAATAAATTAGTCATTTAGACCGAATAAAGTTATTTAAAAAAACCTGTCAAATCACGATCTGGCGTATAGTTAAAGTTATAACCCAATATCAGCATTTTCAGAGACATTTCAAGCCACATTATGAAAATTAAGACATCAAATCGTTAAGAAATTTTCAGTAATATATAGTAGTGGATTATCTTAAAAAATTAAAAGATAAAGTCAAAGAACACATTTAAAGGAGATGGAAACTGATAACATGTCACGCTTTCCAAAAAGCTACACTTTACGTTGATTTCATTGAAAATTGATCCATAATAAAAAATCTATTATCGTTAAAGTTAGAAGATTTTATTGGTCGAAAAGAATAAAAATACCTGAATCGAGTACATATTTAACGCTTATATCCAAAAACCAACATAATTTATTCTTTTTTTTTTATGGATGCTATTTATTATATACACATATAGATATTTAAATAAAATTACTCTAGAAATGTGAAGGTAAAAATCTATACGTACAGAAAAAATAGTCATTTCTTCTTGAATTGCCCCAAGGTGGTCGTCGCTTGTGTTTTACTAACGATATGGTAGCTAGAACGTCTGAATAAATGAAACTTATCAAATGGTTAGATTAGATATATCCTATAAGGATATTTTTTATTCATATTGTGTGAAGATAAAATTACATTACTTTCATAAATAATAGAATTTCTTTTTATTGGTGACTATAATTCGAAGAAAGTATTATTGAAATCGAAAATCAATATGGATCTTATAGTCGGTATAAATTATTCACCATAAAAAGCCATATTTGCATAAGCATAAACCAAACTTTATATTGAAAGTTTAGAAATTATCAAAAGGATGATAGTGATTTGGTTTTTTGTCAACTTAGCGAAACAACTTTTAAATTTATTCCAATTTTTTTTTTATATTTCCATAATTAGTCGTTAATTAATCGTAAATTAATTGTGGTAACAAATTTTTTTCGCTCTTACCATTACAGAGAAAATTGATGTTCGCTAAGTTGACTGTCAACTAAGCGAAAAAACATTTTCCGATCAAATTTTAATAGGCTTATAATTAGCCGTTATTTAATAGTTTTATATTTAGTAATTAGCTAAAATTTTTGCACACATTTAATTTAAGATTAAATTACAACTAAAAGTGAACATTTAAAAAAAAATTGGATTAAAACTAATAAGGTCTTCATTATGTTGAACGAATTATTTTTCTTTTACACAATTAATTAACGATTCATTAACGGCTAATATGAGTTTATTAAGTATTTAATTTGGAAAAGTTTTTTCGCTATATAGACCAGGGTAGACGCCTTTAAAAATTGTAAAAAGTCGCCTTTAAATTATTGTAGGATAAAACCCATTAGAAACAGAAGAGAAAGTAACAAAAATGAAAGGAAAAACAATTTACGGGCGGTCTGAGGTCGGGAAGTGAAAGGTGGTTTTCTACAACTTTTGTATTTACATTTTTTTCACTTAAGATTCCAGCTTCAGATCACCCGTAAATTACTTTTCCTTTCATTTTTGCTATATTCTCTTTCATTTCCAATGCGTTTCACCCTACTATAATTTTTTTTGGTTTCAAAAATTATCGACCCTGGTCTATACAAGTCTTAAATAAAGATAATCTATAAAATTGTATAAATCTGATGACAATACGAATTTAGGTCCCCATCCAGGTTTTCATTCCATCTTTTCCATCATATTTTAAAGTACATATTTATTAATTTTAGGTTATCCACCGTGACACACAATGTCAAATGTCACATAAGAATTCTTGACCAATAATAAGAATATATAAGCTTCAATATACGGAAATGAATAGCACATCAAATTAAATTCTACCATTGTATTGTTTAAATAAATAACCCAACAGAACTCCTATAAGCAATATTCTACGACAAGCATATGTAGTTTCAATAGGAAATTATTTTCCCTTTGAATTTGTTTAAACATAAAATATTCTGCATGTACATACAGTGTGTCCCAGTTCGAAGTACCCTATTCCTTTTGAAATAGACCCTTTTCGAAAACAAATTTAGAAAAAATATTTCAAAAACATTAATTATCTGTTAATATTAAGACAATACAATGAATCATAATAATGGGGCTTTTACCTCTGTTTCTCAAATTTATATATCTATAACGGAGACCAACCACAACATTATTTTAAAGTTTTATATTACATTTAATAATAAAAAAAATTTTTAAATACATTAAAAAGTCATTCTAAATATCCACAATGTCCATATAATATTTTATTTACGAGAATTGATATTTAATTTTTTCAATTTTGCTAAGACGTAAATTTTCTCAAAGATGAATAACACTCTATCTAGGTAAATTTGGCAACTTAAACAGAATCTCAAAAATAAGTTTCAACCCAATCATTGAATTTGTGGAAAAACTAATTGTCTTAATCTTTGATTTTTTTTTTTTTTTTTGGTTTAGTATAATCCTGAAAATTAATTTTTAGTAAAGACCATAAAACAAAATTAATTTTATTGTAGGTTATTATTCGAAAACAGTGGATATAATTTGCGTGAAATGCTCATCAGTTAAATCTAATTAAATCTAATCGAGTTCTAAGAGAGACCACATATTTCCGACTGCATAAAAAACTCAATAAAAACACTTCTGAAAGTGCACATATTTCCCACTTCTTACGGAACTCATAAACATAATTTCTTAGAGAGCTGTTAATTTTAACTTCCTTCGAATAATTCACAAAAGTGACTTCTTGCGAAATAAGTAAAAAGGCTACTAAAAGAATTGTTAATTATGACTTCGTAAACATATGTCATCACGACGTAATTGGGACATCTTAAGGAAGTCTTAATAAAGGCTTTTTAATGGATGTTGTTTTTGATTTGGATGTTTGCTGGAATTAAATTTCATGTGCACTTATATTCGACTTTTAAATGCATATACTTAAAAAAATATTTTTATGGCCAGAAATATGCATGTTAAAGTTACCATTACACTTTCTACATAGGAAATAGTTATCTTTCCAAACTGTATACATAGTATACCTTTACTATACAACATCACATGATGATGTTATTTTATTCGAAAACTAAACTTTAAACATAGAACTACATACATACATTTTCAAAACAAAAACCAAGAAGCTTATGATAGTAAACAACAAAACATGTTAACGTAACCAATGTGTATTACTTCACTGGTTGGTTACTCGTTTAGGTATATAAAATACAATACATTCTACGAAAACATGTTTATCAATATTTTAAAAACTTGTACTACATCAAAACTATTTATTTTGTTGCCTAAAGATATGCTGCCATGACTGTGTTGCAGAGCAGACATATATAACTTCATGACGATATAGTGAACAATAAATAAATATGTTGTGCAGTGTAAATAAATCACTAACAGGGTCAACACACATCGAAATTCAAAAAAAGGATTGAAAAAAAATACAAAAAAAAAATATAGTTTTCGTTAGCGTTTCTGGATTATAGCAGGCACTGCACGTATTTGAGTATGTAGAAATTAGGAGCCGAATTATATCAATGATATTTAATTAAGAATAGTTTGAAGATCAAAATCTTATCATACCCTCCCTCTAATTTCGAAAAAGTATGCATTTAATTTACTTTAAGAAGAATAAAACTTGGGTAAGTTGAATATAGCATTAAGCATACCATTTTACTAGTATTTAAAGAAAATTTTCAAACCATATTTAATAGCGAGTTTTCAGTGGTTTTCGATCTTAAATTGCTTATATCGTGACAACGAGTTCAAAATCGTTTCATATTGTTCAAGGTATATAAATCATCATATAAATGAGTTGATAGCAATACCATTCATGCGGGGAGAGGTATCGTAAAAAAAATTTGTATAAAGATCCGGCAATATTCGAATCGTTAATATTTAACCCTAGATTACTAAACTATCCTTCAAGTGACTATCCTTAACATTCGTAAAAAATACGCTATAAAAAGAAAACACTTAAATCGTCAGATGTACACTTTTCAGTACGTAATCAACCTACCAAACCTTACCTCGGCTACCCTATATGCGTAGCACCATATAGATTAGGTGGAGGTACTCAACAAGGGGTCAGGTATCTCTCATATCTTTACCTGATGCAGTCGAAATTAATCCAAAAATACCCACTTTAGTTCAAGTTCGACATAGTTCAAGTCTCAAAATAGATAAAATTTAGAATTTTCAAAGGAAGCGAGATGTTTACGGCTAGTATCACAAGTAGTTGAATTATCAAAACGAACATTCTTTTACAGAATAATATAATGATATGAATAATATTTTAAGTAAACAAGTATTAATTACCAGTTACAGCAATATATTAAAATAGCTAATTATCGATTCAAATTAATTTAAACAAACATTTATAATTGATGAACAAATATTTTTAATATATACTCTTCAATTGTTAATTTAACATGCGTGAAATTATGCTGAATAACATAAAAATGCATCATTTACAATATTTACATAACTGGTTTTATCAATATTTGATAGAAATTCAGTCAATAATTAAGAAATCAAGGAAAATCTTTTATTGTATTTTAGTTGAAAACCATACTAAAAATCAAAAAACTTCGGAAGAGATTTGTAGTAAAACATTAAGATCTATAAATAGAAATATCTTTTCGAAAAATCTCAACTAAATATACTAGGTTGGAAGCAAATCGCCGGAGTCCATTTCGAGTAAATGAATCAATGGAGTAAAGTGACCCACCCAGTGAATCGATTTAGACGAAATTGCTTATTTTCTCATCTTTGTTGGATCATTCGAAGCTTAATAATAAATTTTGGTGATTGTTTGGTCCATTACTTCGGGAGATAAATTTTTTGTCTGGACTCAAGACGTTTATATACAGTAAAAACTCGACATCGAATGTTTGTCCCGAAAAAAATAGTTTCTTTGACTATCGTATGATAAAGCAAAGTAACAGCAGAGTCTATCAGATAATCGTTAATTTCTTGGATCCCATTAGGACAAGTTTGCAAAAACTTTGACAGGTTACAAAACACATTTTTCATAAATTTGAATCAATGTTTAAGAGATATTGACACAAAAGATGAGACCTCTACAATAGAGACAATCTATAATGCAGTTTATGTAAAATATTTTGTAATATTTACAATTTTCGCACACAAATGACTCAAATACACGAACTAAATTATATAGAAATTTGTCGAAATCTGTCCGAAGTCTGTGTCGTGTAAACCTACCATAAAAGAGAATTTACCACTAAATGGAAGATACGATTTATACATATTGTGTGAATATTTTTATTGGAACGACATTTATACTTTACAAAAATATTTACAAATGACTGAACAAATAGATTATGATGAATTTTTTATATAATAAGTAAACCTATTTTGCATAAAAATGTTAATTTAAATTCCTCTAGTTAAATTAAATTTTATACAGATTGTTCAAACCAGAGAGTATTTAAACTTAATGTAGAGAACAAACTTAATTATTTGTCAATTTATTTGTCCAGTTTCAAGGTCCATTTATCCTTTCTTCATGTTATTTTAAAGATTGAATTGAAAACATAACACATCGAAAATCCAACTCCGAACCTTCTAATTGGTGGCCGGTAATGCAACCTACAAACTATACCACCAGATGCTTGGTGTGGTTGGTAGATATCGAAGTCTTTGAATCGGACAATCGCACACAAAAATGAAACATTTAATGTTAATCAAAAAGCTTTGACAGTGGCAGTCAAAATAAATACTTATTTGATACCAAGAAAATTTCAATATTCTATAATAATTCTTAAGTAATATGAGATTTCGAAAGGGTCTCATGCATTCATATTTTATGCTGAAATTAGGTAAAATGATTTCAAAGTTACTTATTTAATATTTATATCGCTTAAAACTTCCAGTATGTTGTACAAGGGAGTAAATCAATTATATATTCATTGATACGGAACCTCTTCTGAATGTCACTCATAACATGTTAATATTGACCAATTATTGCTAAAAAAAACCAGTTTAAATTGTGGTTAAGATGGCTACTTTAATCAATTCATAAATAATAATTCTTGACAGGTTTACTTCAAAAAAATAAATACAAGAATGAGAGAATATTTATATAAATATTTTTGGAATTGATCAAATTTAATTTAAAAATAATGTGGTTAAATTTTTCCACAGAATAACTGGGATATCGAATGTTAAATAAATAATATTATTTACTAAAGTTTTTTTAATGTGTGATTTAATTTAAGGACGTTTTCAAAAATGAAGTTAAAAACATATTTTGCTTATATTTCTATTACAGATTATGTTTTGTATGAAAAACTGTTTTGATAATTTATGCTTCTTATTAACGTTAAATTAAAAAGAGTTTTTGTAGGGGACATTTGAATACGCTTTTATTAGTTTCAGACGTATGTATATTAGTATGTATGTAACGGAATCTGTAAAAATGATTTTGACCCCCTTCAAAACGTCGGATTAACTCGAAATTTGGCATACTTATTAAGGACCGATGACAATTCTTGTAACGAGGTTCGAGCGTATATTAGTGAATCTGAGTATTTTCATAGAAAGTGTTGGGTCGAGTATGAGTAGTGCGTAAGTTTGGGGTTCCTTAGGGTCCGGGAGCAATTTCGGTGAACGTAAAGTGGCGTAGATAAAATAAAATTGTTTACCATCTGTCGTTAATTTATCGTCAAAAAAAAATTTACGTTAAATAAATAATAGTTTAAAAAAACTATAAAATAAGCTTTTATAGAAAATCCCACAACAAAATAGGAAATAGAGTAGAAAGATTATTTTGATAATATCCTGAAAAGCACCCACGCTCTTTTTACAATGAAATCATTTTTTTTACACTATTTTTAATGCAAATTTATTAAGATTTATTTTCTATTTTTTAGTGGGATTTTCTATAAAAGCGTATTTTTTTAGTTTTTTTTTAAACTATTATTTATTTTGGGATAACTGAACTGATTCTTAAAATTCTTTCAACGATAGAAAATCTATATCAACAATGTTTAGCATAGTTTGTTTTCATATAAGACTATATATGTATATATAGAGTTTAGATCGTTCCCAAAAGTGATTTCTGCTGATTGATAGACTATCTTAATGTAAATTATAATAACTACAAATGAAAAATGATGTGATTTACTGAACTACGTCCATCACTTTCTTAGAAATACTCTGAAAGCATCTGATTTTTCGGATTCGCTATCCTTTACTTACTCAAATTACGAGAATATTCTAAAAAGAAACTTTACGCAACAAATTGAACTGGCTTTAAAAGAAATGAAGTAAAAAGTAAAAAATAATTTAAAATTAAATACTTCTTTAAGTAATTTGTGATAACCTATGGAAATTGATTTCAATCATATTCTTAGCTACAAATTAATTCATTGGTGTCGTATTTAAAAGGTAGTCGGTTAACCAGAAATTATTATTAGAATTATAATATTAAAACCCATTTTTTTTATTTGAGTTCATTTTTTTTTTTTGAATTCGTTTGTATTTTTTGCGAAATTTTATTATTTGCATCCGCAAATTTTACCTACGTTAACTGATGTTTGATTCATCAAAGCTTTTCCGTTCTAGATAATTTCCATGATATGTAACAATAGTCTAAAATTATGTGATAAAACTGATATTTTGAAACAATTAAGTGTCATTACAATGTAATGTAATTCATTAAAATTTCTTCATCAAATTTTCGGATATAAAATCCTAGGTCCCTCCATAGTTCTCTACATATATATAGAAGTAAAAAACTGATATATAGATAATAATCCGATTCAGGAGAAGTAAAAAAGCTACCAGAAATGTTGAATTGTTAAAAGTATAGATAATATAATAATAATAATAATAATCAGATAAATATCATTTATATCTTTTCATGCATTTGATTACTTTTTCTCTATTCTTTTATTTTTTTTATTTATTTTTTTATAAAATAAATTGAGTTTTTAGTTAGCTTTCTCTAAAGAAAATGAGTTATTGGTTTTGTACCAGTGATTAAATTTTCAAACATCTATTTAAAAAATATAAAATATTTCAATTTAAAAAATTTTTTACTACAGAATTCAAATTTATCTCCTTCAAATCAATTAAAAAAATATTTACAATAATGTTAATTTATTTATTATTATTTTTTTTAAATACCTAAATTAAAATATTCTTCAAGTTACAGAAGATGGTTGTAAAATTCGTCTATAGCAACATAGAAACCAGTATTAACAATTTTTTATAATTTTTACTGCATATTGTGTAGAATAATTCGTATAGCACTTTTTATACTATCACTTTAAAATAAAAGGATCAATTTTTGTACAAATAAAAATTATTTATTAAATATTTTAAATTTAATACCATATATTATAAGGAAAATAACAACATCGTCTTTTTTTACATTACTTTTTTTAAGAATCGTATATTTTTTAAAAATTATTCCTAACGAGTAATTCGCTTAGTGTAACCAATTACTACGAGATTTTATTTTTCATTCTAAATAATTAAAGAACTAAAGAATTGTTCTTCTTTCATTCAAAAATAGCAAGAAAATTGTGTTTTGAAAGAGTATTATGTTATTTAAATGAACAATATAAAAAAAAGTAGTAAAATTTCAAGTTTAATTTAAAGAAAATTAAATTTTAAATACAAACGTTTTTACTTAAAAACTGCGTAGATCATGGGATTATTGTTGAAAAGAATATTCATTAGCACAGAAACAGCTAGGAATATAAAAAACGGTTTTGAATCTGCAGTATTGAATAAAAACACAAGTTCCAAAGAAATAACTGGTGGCGAACACGAGGAAAGATCTTGTGTATCGTTTTTTTTTTGCTATTTGTATGCAATAACCAACCTGATGGAATATGAATGCAAAAGGATTTGAATCGAGGTCCGATGTAAACAAAGGCAAATATGCTCATATATGCAGATAGTTATATAGAGTGGTGTCTAAAAAAGTTTTCTCTTCAAAAATGGGTTAGGTACATATATTATATAAATTCCCAAATAATTATCTTCTTCCTATGGTTCAACTCCCCTAATACATTTTTTTAAATTGTATTTTAAATCATTTTTTATTTACATAGATCATATAAACTGACTGCAATATAAATCAACAACACATAGAATTCCCAGATGGTCACCCATCCAGTCTGAAGTTGCATAGCTTTCGTGATCGAATGAATAAGGTATTTTCATTTATAATAATTATGACAAATAAATAATACAATTTAGCTTTCCTTAAAAATCACCAATAGATCACAATTATGATTATAAATTAAAATTTATACAACTTACGTTTTAATTATATGCCGTCACAGTCATAACTATACAATTAACAATCTGAATTGCTTACATACCTGAAACAAATAAATAATATTAAATTATTTTACCAATTCAAGTGATAAGAAAATATTGACAAGGCCATATGTATTGCTTATTACCGAAATAATTTATGTAAATTTTAGAACAAAACAATATAGTTAGAGAAATCTCAGCAATTTATTTGGTTCATACGGTTTTGTTTGATAAGATATTTAGTTTTATACTGATTGGTATACAAAATGACGGAACAAATTAAATTCTAAAGAACAAATTTAAGGAAAAGAATCAAGCGTGCCCTGTTTTATACAAAAATTACAATTTAATAATGACAATTTATTACCTCAAAATTAAAAATAATCGATTTGTTTTCTCGTTTGATTTACGATTTATATAATACTTTTATTTAAGTGGTTCAAACAAGAAAATATTATTTAACAAAATATGAATTATAAGTGGACGGGGGGCGAGTGAATTTTAAGGGTTCCTTTAGCAGTCGGCAATAATGTTGTTCTTTTAATTTAGCTTAAATAACATACCATTCCAAACTAACAGCCATTTATTTATTTTCTAGGTTTTTAGCAGTTTTGATTGATTGCTCATTGGATTTTGGTTCATGTTTTAATATCTCAATGGACTAATATAAAAATTGACATGAATACTTTTAAACTCTTTTTGGATACTTTTGTATGGTTTCAGAAAAATTTGTTTGTCGATTTCGAGTTTATGATGAAAGTAATTGCCTTTAAGAAGAATTGAATTTAGACTAAAAATATCATGTGGGTTATTCTATATATTAATACGTGAAGCAAAAACTTTTTCCAGTCCTTCTCTATAACAACTTTTTGCAGAATGCTAATTTATTTTTTTAATTATGCATAAAAAATACATTATATCAATATAAAAAAAAAACATTACACACTCTATTACACACGCATATATAAGAGGTGTGGCTTATATTATAGAAACTAATACCCGCATATATACTGTTCTGTTTAAAGACAGTGAGATCACTTCTAAGTGATGATGGTCGAATTTCGACCGTTGTAACGGGACTCTAGTCAATTTAAATGTTTCAATAACTATAAGAAACATGAATGCTTTTTTTCCTATACAGTTTTTTGAAGATATAATTCACAGAAACATATTTAAGATTCCAGAGGTTGTATTTAAATTGTACCAAATGCTGCTTTTCTATCGACGTATTAGAATTAGTCATCCTATTTTTATTGTTAATCAGTATATTTAAAATAAAAAAGTTTGTACATTTGAAAGGACTTAATTGAATTATTCTAATTAAAATCTATTTATTTTTTAAAATAAAATTAAAGTTTATTACTTAAAGTTTATCTTATTTTTGTTGTTTGTTTTATTTTTATCATGGTATTTTTTCCTTTTTAAATGTTCTTTTTTTATATTTTAAATAAATATTTTAAAAATAAAAATAGTTTTGTTATGTACTCAAACAGATTTGTTACACAAAGTAGATTTGCTTGTCAAATGAACGTGACTGAGATAAACATAGTTTGTTGATAAGACTTTTACATATATTGTAAATATACTGAAAACTGAATACCACATAACAGCGACAATATATAAGTATTTTAATAGTGTAGTATAGGTTTGTTGTATATATTTCATACGGTTTTTGAGTAAAAAGCGACTCAAATGTTGTTTTTGAAGGTACCGATGCAATGTATTGTACTAAAATACAATGCACATATAAGAAGTGAGTATAAAATAAAGTATATTATTTATCCAGATTTTCTGATAAATAATGAGTCTACCGATAATTCTTAGCGAACTGGAAAAACCCTCAGAATATGTGGCAAGTTATAAAACATCGTGAGTCGATAAACTACCGGCAGAATACAAGGTTTAAACGAGCAAGGGATGCAAAAACTTTTGAACGTCCAAATTTATGAAAACGGAAAGCTTCACAAAGATTTCGTACAATTAGTTGTCTATCCAATTCCGAAGAAGCATCTAGCGCCGAAAAATCTAAATTTACTGTTTGAGATATTGCTAGAAATCTGATCCAGAGAAATTCAATCTCGAAAGCCGATTTTGAAAAGTTCTTAGATTTTTTTAAATTATATTTTATACAATCACAAATAATTTCGGAAAATGTAATAAAACTACAAAACAGTACTTCATGTTTTAAAATTCGATTCAGATTAAAAAATACATAGCAATACATCAATTTGAATTCTAATTTGAAGTAATATTGCTCACAATATACTCTTTTCAGCGTTTAACAATGTCATGATTTTTATACAACTTTAATGCCCGCCCCCGACACAAACGCTTACGTATCAACCTGACTGACAGCAGACTATTCCTATACATTATTATTTTGTCATTATGTAAAAAATCAGCATGTAGAAAATATTTTTCTTATCGTTCACCTGTCCGCTTTTAAGGACACAACAAAAGAACAAAAAACATTTGCATGTGAAGGGTCAAGAAAAAAAAGTTGCACAATATTCATTGAAGCTAAAATTTCAACGACCTTTGGTAATTAATAGTATAGCTGATGAAAAATTCTCATTTATTCTACCACCTTGTAATTTCTAGAACAAATAAAACTAAAGTACTAGCCATGTATATACTTTTATATAAAGCATTAAAGTAGGTAGTATGTGGTTATTCGGTGTGGTTAGTCAAAAAAGAGAAAATTCCTTTCTGTGTGAATAAATAATATTCAGTGTATATTTACCCTGTCATCAACATCTGTAATTGTATATCCTTGACAGTCAACGACACATCTAGTACATCTAATATTTGCTTGCTATTTATTTTGTACTTTAAAACTACAATATTGTTTTGAAACTTTACAAAAATATACAGTGCATTAGAAGTTCAATTTTTAAATATAAATAAAGCTCTGCGAATAGGGAAAAAAGTGGTATGAAATTCATTCTTCAAATAGATATGATAGGGAAGCCCGAGCGGGGATTTTTTGATATACTCGAGTTCGCCAGGTTTAGATATGGGAGATACCTTATCCATTACTGAGTACCTCCACCAAATCTTTGCTCTCTATATTGTGTCGCATTAAAATGAACATTAAAACCGGATAAAGTCCTTTTTAAATGATACTACTTACTGTAACTATTGAAAAAATCATTTAGTGCCAGGGCAAATATGATGCATAACATTGCTATATTTTTTCTACGGTACATTTTTTGGACATAAACTGTACAAATCGAGTAACCGCTTGAAACTGATTTTAAAATTTAGTTTCGAGTGAGTAGAAAATAATTATGAACAAGTTCCACGGTAAATCTGGTGCTTACCCAATGGCAAGACACATTTTTTAATTTTGTTGTTGTTGTGTTACCTTACCTATCGAGTAACCGCTTCAAACTGTAATCAAATTGAAGTTTAAACATTTCTTAAGAAAATACATTAGTGCCACTTCTATTTTAGTGACTAATGCCTGGCACGATACTTTATTTTCCTTCAAGCCCTATAATAAATAATACAAGAGACCTCATATTTCTGACTTCATGTTAAATCCAACAAAAACAGTTAATAAAGTGCTCATATTTCTGACTTCTGACGAAACTAAGGAAAAAGACTTGTTACAGAGCTCATATTTCCGACTTCTGACGAAAGTCATAAAAAGATTTCTTAAAGAATTCACAATTCTGACTTCTTGCGAAGAAAGAAAAACGACGACTTAAAAAGTTCTTATGGGGATATTATTTCTGATTTGGATATTCTCATTGTGTTATTCTTTCTGATTTGGATGTTTGCACTTTAAATAAATGTGCAGCTCAAATACTCGGCATCTAGTTACCAGTAAATGACCTCAGGTTTCTGATTGAGTGTTTGTATGAACATTATAGCTCTTCGACCTAAGGCTTATTGCTTTATCTACAGCTTTCACTTTTCACTTTGCAGCTTTTGATATAATAGAAAGCATAGTTTGATTATTAGACCATAAAATAAAGCAATAAATCAATAAAGCAATAATTATACCTCTCCTCTATATGAATAATGCTTATAATAGATATATATTTTCCTACAATACCATCAATTTGTAATTACACAGTTAATCATTTCACATATATACAAAAGCGGTTCAAGTTTTATTGGAATTTAAACCCAACGGTACTTCAGAATAATTTTGTATACTTTTTGAATGGTAATAGGGAAGATAAATAAACTGATAGAGACTAAAAAAACTTGCTATTTTATCTATCGAACTGTGAAACTAGGCACAATAATTCAAACAAAATTCGAAAATTAAATTAAAATTGATACAAAAACAATAAGTTATAAGCTCTTATAGATAATTTTCGATCTTTTTCTTTAAGTTCTATGGGTGATTCTACGATAAGCGGGCATTTTCTATAGAAAAATCGCACAACAAAATTTTTGAATATTAATGTAATTTATATAATATTTTTATTCACAATCTCAATCTCATTTGTGCATACTAACATTATTTATCTTAAATTTTGAAGGAAAGTGTATATTAGTGCCATGGACATCGATAGGATCTTTTATCGTAGAACTTATGTATAATCACTATGGAAATGAAAATGTATGACGTCATTTATGTAAATCTCCTTGTTTGTTTAATTAAGAATTTTGAACGTCCATATTTTTGGTATTATTTAATATTTTTAAAAAATAACTTCAAATTTATGTTTGTCAAGTAAAGACATTTTGAATTGTAGTGGAAAAAAAAACTTTTTCATCTTCTCCATTGTATAAAGAAATTCGGTGATCAAATTTCGGACGGCACATACTATTCGATAAAATGCGAATATATATTCAAATATATTTGATTTATATCTGGAATTACTTCAAACAATAGATAGATAACATTAAAGTTGTATGCACATTTATTACCGTTGTGGGAATTGAATGAGATAAAACCGCAGAATATAATCTTCATTTCTATAATTATTGAATAAACGCTACCCTCAATTATTTATCTTATAATTAATTTGTAAAGCTAATATGAATATTTAATTGAACTTTTGATCTATAGTTTTAGTTCAATGTATTTCTACTAGTATTATATATACAAAGTACACATAATTTTGAAAATCTTGACCCATCCTATAATCATTTTTAATTAAGAGTTCAAATTTTTTTCAACGATTCTGTTTTGAAATGATTGGAAAAAACGGTTTCAATATTTTCACTTTCTTTAACTCTTTTCACTTTCTTTTATTATAATGGTTTTATGAATTTTAATGTTTTTCTCGAAAACCGTTCCAACGGTTTTGTACATACTAAGTAGAACATTTTAATATTCATTACAATTCCATTAAAATAGAAAAAAAGAGGATTTCATGAAACGACTTGAAGGTTTATAGGACAAATAAAAACGAAGAAAGAATTATTTAAATTAAACTTTTGTACGTTTTTAGCTTTTCATTTTTATGAATAAAAGCTTTCTTTTTTTTTTAATTTCTTTTATTTAAATATCTCTGGAATAAATATCGCGGAAAAATTATCGTGAGATAGCTAAATATAAAAATATTCTTTTTTATTATTTCCAGAATATACTTCAGTTTTCAAAAAATTATTTTTCCTCTAGGTCACACACAATAAATGAAATTCGTGATAAATAAAATGTGTTAAAGACCCTACTAGCGTAACGTAATTGCAGATCTCTACCGCTCACGAAGTTAATCAACCTCAGACACAGTCAGTACTTGGATGGGTGAACGCCTAGGAATACTGTTTGATGTTGTATAGGATATATATCCACTGTAGTCATTGTATGACCTTAGTACTTAAAATTTAAAAACAAATACGTAAAGATGTAATTTGTGCGTTCTGCTTTAAAGTAATAAATGTGAAATAGTTATAAATACATTTTATCGTAACCACAATTTTCAGTTACACAAAAATTAAGATCTATAAATTTGTGTATAATAAAACAACTGTTAAAATTTTGTGTATTGCAAAATGAATTTCGAAAATTTACCAAATCGATACAACAATAATATCAACATTCATCGAAATAATATATTAAAAGCGACCGCATATTGTTTACCACAAACAGTACCTACCTACCTACAAACAAATACTAATTATGTAGACAGATTGTCATTATAATGAGGTATTACTATTACTATTATGATTATTATTATTATTCTGTTCGATAATAACAAAGGGCCGTAATAATAATTGTTTTGTATGTTTACTTATTACATTTACCATTTATTGAATTTTAAACAATAAAATAATGCCGTTCAATTTTGTTACATATTTTGTATAATTGATTAATTAATTAGTTTTTATACTCGATTTACATAATATGTCAGAGTATATTAATTTTAGTCTAAAGTTTGTAACGCTACCTAATATTGGACGCACAAACACAATTTTGGTATAGGTCTTCATATAAACACCCTAATTAGTTCATGTCCTACTATGGGTCCAATGTATCCTTGACCCAACTTTTAAACTATAAAAGAAGAAAAATTCATATTCAAAAAACAACATTTGTAGGAAATTTTTTCTCGTAAAATGATAGGATTCGCTACAATTTAGCGAATTATCACATATTGGAAATTACAATACATACTATCATACATATATAACTGTATAGACTAGATATTTATAGTATTTTTGAATGCTTATTAAAAATAGTCCGAACAATGAAATTCAATCATATGTCGAGTATTTAAACAATTAACTCTGTTAGTTGTTATCTTCACATGTTGATACTCAATTTTATTAAAGGTGAGCAAGTAATTTTTTGCTTGTACAGTTTTGATTAAAACTGTTTCGTTCCTTTATTCAATTGTTGTGCCATTCTGTATAAATGTTGCAATTCACAATCGATTTTTCTACAACACTTTGTAATTTAAGTATTAAATAACTAAGCTAACATCTCAAAAAAATTGAAACCCGTATAACAAATGTATAAACCTAAATATATAATTCAAAGTAAAGAAGCAAAAAAAAATCAACTAACGTTAAAATGTTTGTCGAAGAGAAATGGCAGCGGTTTAAATTGTAAAGCATTTTCTATAACGATATCATCAGATAAATAAAATTATTAAAATTTAATATACAAATCGTTCTTTTGTTATACAAAGAAATTTGTAAAATTTTTACATTTTTAAAAAATAATATTTTTTTTCACAAATATTGAAAAAAGTTGCTGGGTGACATTCTGTACAAAAGTTGCAATTCATAGTAGATTTTTGTAAAAAAAACTTTTTGATATTTAAGTATTTAATAACTAAGGTAACACCTAAGAAATAAAAAATATATATATAAATAAAAACAAACACAACTTTAGTTAGAAACATGTTGTAATGTTAATAATTATATGCAACTGTTTATCAACTAGTGAAATATAACGGTATTAATTTATCTTCACCTATTCATCCGACCATTTAAGTTAAGAAATTTCTTCACAGTAAAGAGCGGTTTATGTTGTAGATATTTTATTATTATTGATATACCGAACGGACTTGCAAATGAAATACGTATAAATATATACGGCTCTTTACACTGAAATTATTTTAACATTGAACAAGTCAAGAAATTTAAATATTTAGATTAAACTTTTTTTTTAATAGTCAAGAATTTAAAGGATTATAACAATTGATTGGTTATTTTTTAAATTGAACAAGTGGTCTAGGTGGCGATCGATGCGCAAGGTATAGAGCCATAAGATAAACTTAATAACGATAATACAAAATTATAATTTGTATATTATTACGAATATAGGTAATATTTCTCCTTTTTTTTAGTTTTTTTAACGCCAAGAGAAGCGACGCCCGGACCGATTAAGAAGCCTGGACCGATTTTGCTGAAAATATATTCAGTTTAAAGCTTTGTAATTACGCGTCGAATGGTTGTAGATTCCCATCGAGAAAAAAGTAAGTGCATTTATATGATTTTTTAAGTTTTTCATATTAATCGAAAATAGATAGTCATAAGGACAACAAAAACTCATATGTTATGACAGGATATGACAGGTATGACAGGATGCTTTCTTGTAATTGAATTTTTATAAATTTAATTATTTTTCATATACATGACAAAAATCTTTGTCAATGATAATTAAGGGTAGGATATTGGCAGGGTAAATTCGTGCAAAAAAAAGTACATTTTTGTGAATTTTTTTACAATACAGTTAAAATCCTTTTATTTAAACGAATGGTACATAAATGTATAACATTAGAAGCAGACTGTGTAAAATTTTCATGACGAAATATTAAAAAATATGGCACGGGCAGCAATTTTTCGGAAAAATCCTGGAAAATAACTTTTCCAATGTTACACCGACGATAGTTTTGAAATTTCAATTTTTCACTTTTTGGGAACCCTCATTTTTAAAAACGAGATTTTTGCCTTACCTCGTAAATTATACACAGAAATAGTGTTCAAAATTTCAAAAGGATCGGTGCAGTGGTTTTGGAGCTATAAGGGACACCGAAAACGCTTTAAAGTTTTGATTGAGCTTTAAAAAATTTAGAATAAATGTTTTCATTAACATAAACAAGTTACCTCACACTGAATCATCGATACCAGGTCCATAAAGGATGTTGATATCATCCATGATGTATAAAGCATCTTTTTAACGAGTACTGCCTTCTTTAAGTTTGATTTTCCGCTGGGAGACGAGACAAATCACCAGACGGGCGCGTAAACACTCAAAAGGTCATCAATTTTGTTTCAAGGTTCTTGGAATTTTCACAAAAAAATTCTTGAGATATTATTAATTCAAAAATTTAAATTAAAAAATGTTTAAACACTACGCTTCGCTTAAGTTTGGAAATCCGTGAAAAGTCTCTTTCAGTGTATCAACTCTCGGTATAATAGATATTTCATGATCTGTGATTAATGGAGCTCAATTGACAATATTCAGGAAAATATTTTCTGCTTCAAAGAACTAAAATAATACACATTAAATATTTTTGTCTGAATTTTTCCTCAGATGATTCAATCAATTGTTGCGGTTTGAGTAACTCTTAAGTAATTTTAACAAGTGGAACAAAAAATGGCTGAAATTATTTTATAAATAGAGATTGTGTAGCCCCCTCTCACCAAAATCCATTTATACATTTAATTGTCCTACTGTTTATACTACTCTGTGTATATTTTAGATCCCATATTATTATAATGTGTGTCAGAACGTCAGAATTGGATATAATAATGATGCTGTTATTTGTATTAAAATAAACAGTTAATATTTAACAGTCACGCGACTGTCAATGTATTATTTTTTTACCTGACTAAATGTATTCCAGTTTAATACAGATTTTTTTTTTCAATATCTAAACAGTATAAACTTGCATATAATATTCGACACGAAATTCTGAATTTGCAATCGCAATTATATTAAAAAACAAACGTGGTTAGTGAAACAAAACCGCCGATATTGACGGGCAATTGCATGGTAAAATTTGTCAGATCATTTCATCAGAAAAATACAATTTTATTTTTTTTTTTTGAAGCCCGTAAAATATTCGATGGCTTCAAGTAGGAAAATTATTAAAACGAAAATGTAAAAATCACCAAAATAGAAAGTTTTTTTCGGTAACAACAAAATTGATATTTCCAAGTTGTTCGACAACGGGTCCATCCATTTATATCGCGTCGCGGACAAAATGTTTTTTTTTTTTTACATTAGTGTTTAAATGATCTTGCTATTACAATAACAAAAAACCGGAAGTCAATTTGAATCTTGTTGGGATTATCAACAATTTTACAAACTTACGGATAAAAACGAGCCCCCTTTTCAGATTATTTCAAAAGTTGTTACACTAATCATATCTAAGCCACATACAAATTTTAATAAGACAAATATAAATATAATTCATGAACATAAGCAAAAAAATAATATCAGTTAACATTTAAATGTTTGTTGAAGAGAAATTGCAGCTGTTTAGCTGGAAGGTTTACATTGTAAAGCATTTTCCATAATGACATCATCAGAAATAATAAAATTATAAAAATTCAATGTACAAACCATTTTTTTTTTTATACAGAAAAATTTCATTGTAACATTTTTACAGTTTTAAAAAATAATATTTTTTTCTACAAATATTGAAAAAAGATTACAAAAAAATTATTTGATAAATACAGATATTTTGCTTGCTATTCTACAATTTTTCAGACTTTTTCCAACTTTTTAACTGCTACCTAACTTCCATAATATAAATATTTTAACTTCTTTACAAGAGTGAATATATTTTTAATTTTAGCTACTGAAGATGATTATTAAAGCAATCGAAATCGGTAGAGCAAAATATCAATTTTTATACAATTTTGTAAAATTTTATTGTTGCTTCTTTATGGGATTTATGTTTAAAAAAAACGGATTTCGAAACCTAAAAAAATTTTAATAAATAGATAAACATAAATAGTACATTTGGTTTGCTGGGTTTTGAATCGAATACTCTCTAATATTAACCTCATTCAATTTCCATTCACTTCGAGTTTTCACATTAAAAAAATTGAAAAACAGATTCGGTTTGCCATCTTGGATATTAACCTACGTTTTTAGTTCACCGATACGCACGTACTAAGCATAAATCAATCAAAAATCTAATTAAAAAAACTTCAATTAATTGAAAATATATATATATATATATATATATCGTATCAATAGGAAAAATATCAATCAACATTTAGTTATTAATAAAAAAAAAAAATTAGATCTTAAATTACACAATCAAAAAATGATTTAGCAAAAAAATTGACAATTGTTCTTTAAATAAAAAGAACGTTATAATATCGATTAATGTGCAGTGCTAAAAAAATTGATTTTTTGTTTGAGCAAAGAATTGAATCAAACCATTTTATTTCTGTATCATTCAGCAAACTTATTATTTGAGTTATTAGTATAAAAATAATACAAATTTCATAAAACTTCACTCAAAATTACTTATTATTAAGCTTTATTAAAAACTTAAAATAATTACAAAAATATATACTTTGGTATATTTCCATTAGTTTAAGCACTTAGTTATTCTGTTTGAAAGGTTATTATTTTTTGTTATTCAGTATTTTTCGGCGATTTGATCTTTTTGTTAAACAATTTTTATTTGACAATTTTTGTGTGGCTATAATCTATTAAAATTACTAGATATACATGCTTAATATTTGATTACCACAACTCCCTCTATAATCTATAAATAAACAATAAATGACCCATATCTCATCCTTAGGGTAGGACTTTTTTTCTAAATTTATTTAAGACCAACTTCGTGGTATAAAATTATCTTCTATCCAATAAAAAAAGAATTAACAAATCGGTCAAAGTTATGCGTGGTAATACAAATCAGTAAGTAAACAAATCATTCCCTATTTTCATACCCTTAGGGTTTTAAAAGTTAGGTCAAGAATCCATTGGATCCAATAGATCGATTTTGCAAATTCACAATCTTAACCTTACTTTTTATGTTTCGAATACGTCACCAAAATTTAAGCCGCTATCATGTTTTGGTTTTTGAGTTATCGTGATATCGCGACAATCGAAAATGCACTAATTAGGTGCTTCTACCAAATACCAAAATTTTGTCATACGGTCAATATTCGGTAGCGTTACAAACTTTAGACTAAAATTAATATACTCTGATAAAAAATTATGTATGTCGAATTTAAAAACTTCAACTAAGTACAATATTGTTAGGATAAAATTAATTTTCATTATAAAATTATTCACATGAATTGTTGAAATCAAAGTCAACAAGAGTTTTTAAATATTACATAACATTTTTATGACAACGTTATTCGTTTTGATTCTACTACTAAGCTTGATACATGTTTTATATACCTTACAGGCTTTAAAAATAGTAATTATATTAACTGTTTTTTATTTATTTTTACTGAAACTAGATCATTAACGTGTGGAAGAGTACACAATTGAATTCACATAAAATCCGTATTCGCTAGAGGAGGAACTGTCTCCATCACCGAGTGCTGGCAACTAATATTACTGCTGGCGCCGGCATAATTAAGTGTAAGTACCAGCGTCGGCAAATTGTTTTTATCTGCTGACAGTTCGTAGTTATTCTATCAATGGTGTCATGGCGCTTGTTCCCATCATAAGTTGAATTTAAAAATCATCAAATAAATATAGGTTAGAAATCACAGTCGTCATAAATTTATCAAACAAACAGATAGAATAATTTTCGGAATTTCGAAAATTAATTAAATTGCTGGTGCCGGCATTTATTTTTGAATAGTACCAACGCACTTCAAAATATTCGTTCCCGGTGCCGATGAAGGAGACATGTCGAAGGGTGAACATTTATTCGATAAAGTGGAAGTGAATATCTTTTCCAACTTTTTTCATCGTCCATCGTTTTGCAATACTTAAAAATGTTATAATTTTGAATTAAATCCTTTTGATTTGAGGGTTACAGCATCAATTTAAGTTATTTTGCTGGTAGTTAGAACATTAAAGTTTTGTCAAAGCTTGTACAGTCTAGGTTATAGGCTTAAGTCGCCTATAATCTAGATGTAATTTAAATTACATCTTTCCTTACGTGCAGATTGTTAGAACTAGTAAATCCATTGAGCTACACACTAAATAGAAGACATCACTCATGGTAACACGCGTCTCTCATTAGTAAGAAAGTATTCGTACCGTGCATAGTTCCTGGAAAGGACTTCTTAATCGATTGATGCGCTACGAGTGTCTAAAATTTGTAATAAAATATTCACATTCTAGAAGATATAAGTATTTGTTCAATTGTTTGCATATAAATTGTATAGCTAATGTTTAATAAAAATTATTGAATAATTAATTACAAAAAATGACATTTAATTCAAGTTATTGGGTTGAAAATTGTAAGAATGATTGAAGATATGGCATTAGTAATTATTCTTAATTGAAAATATAAATAAATATTCATTTAAATTAGTTAATAAATTTTGTGAAATTTCCTATGTTAAATCATACATCATTCACAGGGTTCATCATTTGATTGATAAACTAGTAACCCTAGAAACGAATGAAAACATTTTGATGCACGGTGCTCGTAGGCTACGCTTCTTAATTGTAATGGGATTTAATGTGCCAATATCTATTCTTAACTCATACCTTTTGTGAAAAACCCAATATTTTTAAGAAAATTTGTTTAATTTAAAAGCCTCTGATAGCCCAATAAGGACCAATTATACAGTATAATTGCCTGAAAGATATAGACGTTTATAGCAAATTTCATGCCTTTCGCAAGTTACAGCGTAACAAGTATACATATATATTATAGATACAGCAAAACGAACCAAAAAAGCGTCTAGTTAAAAAAAAAAACATCTCGTTTCGCTCGGCCAATGAAAACTCATATAGGTTCAGTTTTTCTGAATCAGATAGTACAGCTTACAATATGAAAAATAATAGTATTTAAATATTTCTTGTATATTTATATAAATGCATATTGCATGTGAGCTAATTATTTTATATACAATTTAATAATGGGAAAGGATCTAATATACTTATTAATAGGAAATTGTTTGTTCGGTAGGTCATACTGTATCCATGGGGTTCCGTTCATATTATCATGAGACCTTGTATGAAAATAATTACATAAATATTCTGGTTTTTGCAAAATAGTATAAAACAAGACTGAAACTACTGGTTTGTATCAATTCTTTTAATTTGAAAATGCAAAAACTAGAATTGAGCAGTTCACATGCGATAGAAGTGAATATAGAATTTTAGGTGTAGTATAAATGTAGGGTTTCTTTCTGATGATATTGATATCAAGTTTAAACTATGTATTACATACATTACTCTTTTCCAGTCTCCGAATGTTTATATTTATAATATTTATGATGCCTTTATGACTAATAAATGTGTACAATACATAATGCCATTACAAATACAAATATACAAAACATGGCGGTTGTTATGATGTCTGCAGGTAAACAGACACACGCACACACGCACAAAATGACTCTGTAATAAGCAGTGTATAATGCCTTCTATCTCATTCCTTCGAAAGTTATATTCTATAGATATACGTGGCTATCTCTTTTTACTGTCACTTTGTCGTGCCATTAAGATTGAAATCACAACAATACTAAAGGAGTTTTACTTCAAAAAACTGAATTAAGTACTCCGCATGAAGTTTTAAAGAAACTATAATAGATAAATTGTCATTGGTGATGTAAAAGAAATGTAATTTTAATTTGATTTGAATAAACAATTTCAACCTTTTCTCAACTACAACAATCGATAAGCAATGAAACACTGCTCCTACAATTTTGAGGAATTTTGAACTGGCAATGCAATGAAATAACTCCAGCCTTTTTTATGACATGGTTTTTACTTTACAAACTTTGTATATTTTTATGATTTTTTAATTATACCCGTATTTACGGATGTAAACATGCTGGCACATTAAATCGAATACATAAAGATGTATAGTCAAATTTTTTGAAAATTGATTTAGAATTTAAATGACCGTTATGATTAGACCCTTAAGCTTTTATGTTTTAGCTTCATCCAAAATATTAAAATCCTTAAATACAAATCGAAAAACTCAAAAAATCTTTTTTGTGTTCATAGTATTTGTGTTCTACATTGGAAAAATGGCTACTGCAGTTTTTTCAAACACTTTAATGTATGGATATTCATTAACCTTTTTAACCGTTGTCTGGAATTGAAATTAATACAATCACCTTGTGTTATTTTTCCTCATCAAGCAGTTAACAAACAGTTTATTGTAAAATTTTACCCAAATCTGAATATGCAATAGGTTTTAAATCTAAATTTATAATATTTCACTAGTCTTTTAATTATATTTTGCACTGGTTTTATTATTTTAAGGTACTTGGGTGCAATCGAAATGTTAAGAAATCGCAATTAAAAATCACACTTTTTGTAATAATAGGCATAAGCGTAAGAAAATGACATATTTGTTTATCCTTTGTTCTAGAGAATGTTACCATTTTGATTAAATAAAAAAGGATTTATTAGGAGAATATGTGCTGAATAACTACAAATAATGAATTGACCACGTCGCTTAGATAAACAATTAAGTAACTAAACATTTAAAGATTATTTCCATGTATGTAGTACAGTAAGTCAGTGTATCTAATTGGCGAACTAAAATACACTTATATTTCCCATTTTCTATACCAATCAGGATAAAATATAATAAACATATCGGCTGACATTTTTTCAACATGTTCTAGTACTAATCAACTGTATTAGCAGTAATGTGGCAAATACGTGTTTGTTTGTCTGTACAAAACATAATTTTCTAACCGACTTAAAAAAATAAGATGTTTCCGATTCATCGGAATTTTTCTATGTTCGTATCCTCGGTACTCAATCATTTATAAAGTAATTTAGAAAATTTAAAGAATATACTTCCAGATTGATCTAATAAACAATTCCAAGCTTAAAGAGTAGACGGGCCGAAACTATTTTTGGATGATTGCATATCACCCAAAACACAAATTTTAAAACTTAAAAGTAAAAATTATTCGAAAATATAAGACCGACTTCAAAAAAATTAACTAAAAGTAAAAAATAATTTTAAATTAGAGACTTCTAATCTTATTTATGCTTTTATTCAACTTTCAAGATATATTTGTTCGTGTGGAATCTTGACAACTCAATTTTGAAGCTGAATTTTTAAACCGAATGAGCTAAAATTTTGTTTACACATTCAGTTTGAATGACTGAACGCGCATGGTTAATTGTGTGATGTCATTCTAAATCCAACTTGACACTCAATTTTGAAGCAGATATCTTTAACTATAACTAAATGTTATAAAACACTGTATAAAATTCATTTTATGGTTTTTTAGTCAAGCGATAACTAACATGTAAAAAATCTTTTTAAATTTAGACCTTTTTTTTAAATGCCCAAAGAAGATAAAATTTTACTTTAAAACTATTACTATTAATTTATAATGTATATGATATAAAAGTTTGTTCTTTTAACTATTAAAATTTTCAAACTAAGTAACTACGTGTACTTAAAGCTCGCGACAAGCTTTTATATCATGTAAATTGTGTAATGACGTTATAAGTTGATAGTTATATTTATTAAAGTAAAAGTATATTTTTTTATTTTTAGAGCATTTATACAAAAGTTTTCAGTTTAAAAACATTTTTTACTTTTTCATTTATATTTTATACTTTTTTAATTATTTATTACTTTCTCGTTCATTTTTTTAAAATCGGTCTTATTTTTTCGTAGTTTACAAAGTATATTAGTTATTTTTTTTATTAAGTTGGTTCCATTTTTTTGTAATACTTTTATTTTACTTATTTTTGCATTTAGAGGAAAAAAAATATACATTATAATAATTATATTCTCTGTTTTAAAGTATGTGGAGTCACACAATGTGTGATGTGTCATTTATGTGTGAAAAAGTATGTAACGTATAAATATACTGACTACACCGCTATAATGTACCTACTTTCATCTCAAATTAATACGTGAAAATGTAGGGCATATATTATTATTATTTGTATGTACATACGATTTATATCAAAGACTTTTTTTTTTATAACATTTCATTTGAAGTTAAAGCTTTTTGATTTTCATTAAAGTTTGTCAAGGTAGTAATAAGTAACCAATCAACCGATTTTTTATAATAACATATATTGTGATGTGTGATACAATCGAACACGTATAGATCCGGACAAAAAAAACGCACCTACCTTGACATTTCATGTTTTTATAAATAAAAACAATACACGATTTTTATGGTGTAATTTGTAGTTTATTCAATTCAAAATGAAAGCTTTACTGAGATAAATACAATTTAACCTGTTAAAGACCTTTAAACACCATAAAAACGTGTATTTCTTTATTTTAAAAACATGAAATATTTTGTAAGGTGCGTTTTTTTTTTTGACCGGGACTATATCTCTATTACAAAAATTGGAACTCAAAAGTTTTAAGATATTTTGTATGCCCACTTTAGATTTATTAAGATAATAGCTTTAATTTTTGGAACTAAGGTAGATTATGATATTTGTAGCGGTATCCGGTACGGTTTTTTGATTAATTTTGGTAATAAAGCCAAAAAAAGGCAAAAATGCATTTGCATGGGTTAGGTTTTGGCCACTATGTTATACCTAAGATTAAAATGCCAATGTGATTTGCGTAATATGTTATGCGAAAAAATTGCACACTTTAATTTTTGTTTTTTTCATAACCACTTTATTAATAATTTATATTTCTGTTCGCGAAATGTTTCGGATGTTACTCAATATTCAACTACCTCCATTGCGCGACATATTTCGTATGTTATTCCATATTCAACTGCAGTGCTATTCTGCGAATATTTTTTGTTTCTCCTAGAAAAATGTTTCAAAGAAAAATTGTGAAGCTTTAAATGTTTTATGAACATACAAACTGTAACTTAATCGTTTGATCCATTTTCGAGAAAGCCGTGAAATCACTATAATAAAGTGAACCACCCAGTAGATTGATTTTGGGATGCTTATTCTCTTCTACATGGTGATAGTAGCTCTTTTGCTCCAGAAATATCTTGACCAGAGACAGACTAATTTCTAAAAACCATATTTTTTGATTTGCGACACCTCAAAACGTTTGTTTTCAGAAAAAACCTCGATATCGAAACTTTGAACCAAAAATATTTCAATATTGTATCATTGTAAAGAAAGTTTTAATAATACTACTTGCATATTTTCTGTTAGGTAGAAAAGCTCCAATGTTCTAATTAATAACATTAGTAAGTAGCTTCACTTAGCAACACAGTTTCTAAATAATTTCGCAATAAGTATGTAAACTTATCTATTTTGCGCATAGCCTAGCATAACATAGTTTATATTATTATTGAAAATCTATCAACCGTAGTTTGATCAAATTAAATCTAAATATTTACAACTACATTAGTGAAACACTGAGAGACGAACAGAAAACACACGGCCCAGAGTGCATTGTGTATCAATTAATTAACCTTCAATTTACCCAGTCATTTAAAAGCAATTTATTATATATTGTGGCTTTTGTCTCAGATATCATTAACAAGAATGAGGTTATGGGTCTAAAATTACCTGTGCACATTACAGCTCTAGTTAAACACGTGCAGATAGGGGAAAGACAACATGAGACTTCAATCATCAACATAATCTTTACAATTCATTTTTTGTTCTATTTTTTGCATAAAAAAAAAAAAAATAATAATTATCATAACGAATTTATTACTACTAAGACCAGAAGGGGTTCGTTAACAAGCAAGAAGTCTACAAGCACGCCATGATGATTCTGTAAAAGCGCGCCCTTTTCTTAACAACAGTGCGAACACATGTGCTATGACCAATAAACAGAAATTAAGTTAGTCAGGCGAGTGGAGGAATATAGAAACGTAAATATCGAATCACTTACATAAAAAACTTACAATTTCGCTGGTTTGGGTATATGATGATGATAGCAGATGAGTGATATTCAAAACGAGCCTGGCGGAAAAAAACGTACATGGGAAAGAACGTAATTAATGCAGTGAGATAGGAATGGGGAAGCTTCCTTCAGGCATGCCTTGGCTAGAGCTGACAGATCCAAATGGTTTGCTTCCTGCTATCCCCTTCACCCACAATGAAGCAGCTCGCAGGGTTTGATTTAAAATTTATAAAAAATTTAGAAGTCACAAACTTGAGATGAAAAAACATGGCTAGAAGATATTAATAAAACTAAAATGATATGGCTCAAATTATATGACAAAGATATATAAGACTACTTGTAGCAAAAAATCCGCCACATTTAGGCTAATTTTATGAGAAAATGAAGATATTTATTACATTTTTCAAAATCTACGACATCATTGTATATAGGATGACATACATTTTTGTAAATTGATCGTTAAATTTGGATAAAACTTCACGAAGCCGAAGGCTTGCATTATAGGTATAATATTTATATGAGTTCACATAGTATTGCATACGGATGATAATACCTTAGATGCATCTATGTATGTATCTTAACGCAAGGGAATGCGTTGCTCAACGTATATGCATTTTCTATTACAAAAGCACCAAAATTTGCCACAATTTCCCCTGTAATTATAAGCTGTATTTAATGATAATGTGACCAAATCAGGTGGGTAACACAGGAAACAATATTAAAAAAATAGTTTTTTTCCAAGTCTGCAAAAACAGCACTGATAATTTCATACGAGCATAAAATCTAATCTTGCGAGTTTTTAAAATATCACGATTTTTATTTTTTGCATTATCTATGTTTTGTTTTATCATATTTTTTTCATATTAGACACGTTATATTATGAGCGCATCAGGCATAATATAGATTACTGAAGTTTCATTCTTTTAAACGATCTAGAATGAAAAAGATCTGAAGATTTTTTCCATAAAATCAGACCTTTTCATACCATAAAATCAGACCATAAAATCAGATATTTTTACTACTTCGAAGGAATCTCGTTGATTTGATATTTAAAAGCATATAAAAAGTCGATATAGTTCATACTCAAGTTCTATTTTTTGTTCACAGATAGTCCGTTACAATAATGAAATTTGACTCATCGTTGTGAAATTCGTACCGTGTATAGTACGTGTGGAAGGGACTTCTCAACCGATTGATGCGCTATGAGTGTCTAAAATTTGTAATAAAACATTCAAATTCTAGAAAATAGAATTATTTGCTCAATTGTTTGCACATAAATTGTATAGCAAAAGTCAAACAAAATAATTTCAAAAAATGGCATTTAATTGAATTGTATTGAAAATTGTAAGAATGATTGAAGAAATTGCATTATTAATTATATTTAATTGCAAATATAAATTCATTTAAATTAGTTAATAAATTTTGAGAAATTTCCTATACATCATCCACAGAGTTATATATCATTTTATTGATAAACTAGTATTTCGTAACCATAGAAACAAATGCAAACATTTTGATGCAAGATGCTTATAGCTGGCGTCAAATCATTCAGAACAAGAACTTGTTACTTTTTTAAATGCTTATGCTAAGGATGAATAAATATATACACAATTTGTATCAGCGAATAATCAGAATTCAATCTGAAACGTTCTCTATTATGTACATATTAATTCGTATGTACTCTATCTTTGTCAGTCTTATACATCTACATATATATAATTGAATCTGTGTGTGGTGCATGAATTAAACTTGTATATAGATACTAATTAAGGAAGTTTTGAATTTATTGAATAGAGCGAAGAGAATTAGTTGTATTATTATTATTATCATTATATTGGTTATATAGAGGCAGGCAGGTAGGTACTTAATGAATGCTAAAGGTAATATGTGTGTACCTACATTATTGTATTAGAATTGAGTATATAGTATATCTATCTAGTACATATACAAAACACAACATACATGTTTATTTACGTTTTAATAAACCATACCTAACTATATACACAACAGATGTTATTAGCAAATTCTAATAATTGGTAAGTACTATTTAATGATGTTCAAGCAGAGAAGAAGATAATGGTTTCATACTATTGAAGTGGAACGAACTGCTTTCAAGGAGGTTAATTCAAAAACTATGTGCTCCGTATATATCTTATTTTAACTAGTGCCCAATCGAACATTCGGTTTCAAGTTCATATAACTTCAGCCGAAAAATCCCTTTTGACTTCGGCCAAAAACCAGTCGAATATTTGGCCGATATTACTGACTGTTCTTTGTTTTATTTTAATAATAACAAAATTATTATTTTGTTTTACTCAAAATTATTATATTGTCTTTCTATATTGTAATTTTATGGTTTTTAATTGAACTTTTCATGTTGATCAATGTAAAATATGAATGTTTCAGCTGCCTGAGAAAGTCATGATCAATGACGAAACGTTGTTTGAAGAAATGACAACGTTGTTTAAAGAAACTAAAAAAGCACAGCTGATCTTTATAACAACATATTTAATGTTTCAGTTGTCTGAGGAAGTCATGATCAATGACGAAACGTTGCATTAAGAAATAAAAATCAACTTAAATTATACAGCTAATCCTTATTACCTAAACATATTTAATTCTCAATTACGGATTTGAATGCAGATAAATTTAATATTAGCGTATTTAATTTTTTTGCTCATTTCTTAATGTAACATTTTGTACATACAAATACTAACTCATACCAATTTAAAATACAATTAAGATAAGAATAACAGTTCTTAATGGAGATAAGTTATTATTAAAATGAAATAAAAAACTTTTTGATTACTCTTTTTTCTCTATTATTAACTAAATTATCTATATAGATAGACTTTCTTTAATTATACCAAATTTGTAATAAAAACAAGAAGATGTTAGTTATCATAATTTCAAATCTCTTCATATAAGTTGATATCATGATTAATAATCTTATGGTGACTGACAAACGATAATTCTGATATTTCTTAGTATCCAACTTCTAAAATAGTATTCTAAAATTTTCAATTTGCGAAAAAATTTGTGGAAAAACTTGATTAGATAGATTTACCAAACATATAGAGTAATATATCAAATTAAAGGGGATTACAAAAGCAAAAGTTAAATACCTGTACTAAGTTGAGTAACAGTCGAGACACAATTACAAATTATAAACCGAAAAAAAATTAAGGGGTTTCGTTTGCTACTCAACTCAATACGAGTATTTTATTTAACTTAGGCGTTAAATTTTCATTTAAATGTAAGCAATCTTGTTTTGGTCATTTTGACTTACGTTAAAATTTTCTTTTTTGCAGTTGGTTTTTTGATTTTTTATATTATTTATTTTATTACAAATATTTTCTAAGGAATTCACATTAAGAATAGTAGAAGAGCAGCGGAATGCCAACTAATTTTTTTACATTTTTTAGTCCTTAAATAAACAAAAGCGATCAATATGGTTCCATTAATCTATTACCATAATATCTATTAAACTGTAAGAGAACAATTTTTATATAAAATGTGTGTATTCCATTACGAAGATTGACTGCATTGTGCATTATTTGGCTGAATATCTGTTAAAATTTGTGATCAACAGGTGAACATTTATATATTTAAAGTCCTAAAATCAGTTGTTACAGGTTCAGAAATAACGCAATAATTGAAACATAAGTTGTTCAATTTTATTTAACTCAACAGATTAAAAATGTAAATGAATGAATTTTTTCAACCATGCTTTAAATTAAACAATAAGTAATAAAAACTAAGCACTTTTCATTAATGAAATTACTCAGTGACTACAAAATAACTTATATATATATAAACAAAAACCATTGAATATTATTCAAAACAACAGCTAAAACTACTTTGTATGTAAAATTGTGAATATATCTTATGAATAAATGCAATTAACATATGATGTGATACATTCAAATCATGTAACATAATCTATTTTTTATTTTAAAAAAAATAATAATAATAATAATAATAATAATAAAAATAACACGTAATTTTAAAAGATATTAAGAATTCATGTAACGAAATTTAATATCTTCTGATAATATAAATAAGACAATTAATGTATACACAATGTAACAGAAATAATAAATAATAGCTCTGTGAATTGAGGGACCCCATTTAGAAATAAACCAAAAACCGTATCTTCCTTGACATTGCATAAAATGGAGGAAGGATTCAAAAGAAAACATAAATATTTCCCAATTGTTTAATCTATCCATTATACCCGCAATGGCGATAAATATTAGATATTTTATTTACAGAAATTATATATATTTTGTCTTAAGTTTTTTTTGTTAAATCTTAAAGTAGTCTTAACAGAGACTTCTCTTTAGAGTTTTTTTGATTTGGATGATTACTGAGTTCTATGATAAAAACATTTTCGCTCAAAAATTTTTCAAAAAGTAACAATTTTATTTTAAACCAATATTTAGAAATACTTAACATACGCATTCTGTGTGTCTGTTCAAATATATTACATTAAACATTTAGTAACACTATAAGTAATAAGCTGCAGACTAAATTCACAAAAGTGTCAAATTCTTAACGTTATTCTTAGTAAAATGTCTAGTGTTATTATTCTTGACTCTTGACAAATATTCAAATTGTATTTTTAATAACTGTTCAGACAATATAAAGTATCAAATGTCGTAAATAAATCGATTTTTCATACATCTATACGGAGTTTTGGCAACAGAAAAATTTTAATTACCATAAAACTATATAAAATCAATAATGTTCAAAAATTCCCCTTCACCTACTTACATTCTGAGCATTTATTTGTTACCAATAGTTCTTAATATTAAGGGGAATTTGCGAAAAAATCATTCTCTTATGTAATATATTTTGTAATTGTTTCGCGTACAAATATCTCAATGACTAATTATCTAAATGTTGTAAAATTAGGTATCAACAATTTTGACATGAAAACGGAAAGCATGTAAAAAGTTTTCCCTGAAAAAATTGCTTTAGAAAATGTTTTTTCGTGCAAAACTCTTCGGCAAATCCTCCGTTTTCATGTTCAAATTATGCATACTCAATTTACATTTGCATAAATTATTGTGTGATTTATTTTGACATTATAGTTTATTGTAAAGGTTTCATTTGTTTATACCAATTGTCTCTTAACGTCATAATGGTGAAAATTTTATTGATTTTGGTAAGTTTAATTGTATTTTTGTTAAATTTAACTATTATTTTGTTTGATAACAGCATATAAATTACATGTAAATTTATTTTAAGGTCTATATGAGATTATCATAATGTAAGAAATGCAACTGTTTACGAATCATTTTGTACCGTTTTGTATCATAATCCCACTAAAGAACATTTATGTATGATATAAAGAAAATAACAATTAGTTTCTCCAATGCTCATGGTTTCAACGGTATGTTTTTTTTCCTTGGAAAATGGTTTTGTTTTTGTTGTGTTTGTTCGTATAACCTTCACCAGAATGCACTTTATATGATTCAAGTTTATTAATAAAAATTTTTTTTTGTTAAAAAAGTATAATAAATAAACTTTTGTAATCGAGGCAGTATAGAAAATCATTTTAGTTTGATGTTCATTTTTTACCGTCGATTTTTTCCAGAAAGTCGTAATAATACAATCCATTTTATAAGAATTTTTGTGCGTCGATCTAGTAACGTTGTATCTAATTAAATTCTTTCGAAGTTCTAATTAAATGTCAAACTTTGGTCATTATTAAAAATATCGTCTACCACCCGAAACGGGATTTACTTTTATTGCAATACATACTTGTGGAATAAAAAAATGCAACACCTATTTTTTTACCTATTTAAAAACATTAAATACTCGATTGTTATATTGTGTTGCGTTGTTTATCAAAATTAATTTTGTTTATCTATCGAAAAAAATTCATTTTAATGTGAAAGAGTTATAAAATACACCATAAAATTAGTGTATATTCCAATTTTAAGTAATCGTGGGAGATTCAAGTTGTTGCGTTTTTTGATTGCGTGAGTATACTTTTAAATTCTGAAATCCACTTTTTTCGATTCCTCAAAATATGGGCTTCCGGTGCAAAATCAATAATAGGAACATAACATTTACTTTTACTAATAGTAAAAGAAAATTAAAAAATAAACCAAAATTTTAACGTTGCTGAATCGATCAATAATTTCTAATAGAAAATATCGCTTAACGTTAAATTGAAATTTACGTTCGGTTATTTGAAAGACTAGATTTAAAATTTTTGTTACTATGAAATATGAAAAGGAAGAAAAGTTATAACACTATCATAATCACTGAGAAGTGAGGTGTTTACCGGTCGACGGAATTTACTCGGAGAATTCAGATGCTTAATCGTATTAAATTGAATTGAATAAAAAACTTTTTTGTAAGTTATTTGTAGCGGTTTTTTTGTGTTTTCTTTTTGTACTGCATCCAACATTTAGTTTCTTTTTTCACTCTCAGTAGTACTTTGTTAAGAAGAACGTGACGTGTTTGCTAGACCAAAAAACTAATACTACCTAACATAATAATAACAATACTTTCCGTGTGAATATGACTTTTTTGGATCAGAACAATATCTTTCTGATAAATTGGTCAATTAATCCTATTAATTGAAACATTAATCCTATTAATTGACCGAGTGTAATAAAATTGATATTTTCATAACTTTGCTTGTGGTAAATATTTAATTTTTTACTCAATCTTTCCAATAGGGACGAACATGAATTTGAAGTTTTTTTTTTAAATCCTAAATTTTGCCAAAATGTGAACGTTTAAAATTCATAATTAAACAAAGAAGGAGATTTGCATAAATGACGACATACACGTTCATCTCCATAATGATTACATAAGGGTCATTCTACGATAAGAGGTCTAATCGATGTCCATGGCGCTTTTATACACTTTCCTTCAAAATTTAAGATGAATTGTATACACAAGAAAGTTGATTATGAATAAAAATATTAAATAAATAACAATGATATTATAATAATTATTAATGAGAACTCTAGGATTTTTCGAATAAATTTCGATTTTTCCACAATTTCCTGGATCAAATTATTTGGTATTTTATAAATACGTATTTCGACTACAAAGTAGTCAAAATCAGTATGAATTACCTAGTTGTAATAATTCTCTGAGGAGATGTTACTCGTTGCTAATTTGGTGACGGTTTCGCACATTTTATTATTTCAAAATATTTTTGTATTTTTATCACTAAGAATACTGTATCAGTAAATTAGTTACTTTTTTTATATTCTGTGTAATTACAAGATGATTTAAAAATAAAGCAGTGCAAACCGTCACCAAATTAGCAACGAGTAACATCTCCTTAGAGAATCATTACAACTAGCTAATTCATACTGATGATGACTACTTTTTAGTCGAAATACGTATTTATAAAATACAAAATAATTTGATCTAGGAAATTGGGGAAAAATCGAAATTTATAAACAATGATATTAAAAAATGTTATTGTGCGATTTTTCCATTGAAAATAATCGCTTATCGTAGAATCAAAAAACTTTGATTGAAAAGAGATGGAAAACAATCCTTAAGAGCTTATAACTTATTCATTTTTGGATCAATTTCAATTTGATTTTTGAATTTTGTTTGGCATTCACATTTTGATGGGTAAAATTGCAATTTTTTTTAAAATTTCATATTCTCTATTATTACAAATTATAATGACACCTTGTCAGTAGAAATTTTCGATGTAAATCAATCACTTTCTATCAAAAAAAAAAAAGAAGTTAATAACAATGTAATGGTTTATAAGTACTCCTGAATCTTCTGTATAGAATGGTAAAAGAATATATGTGCAATGTTCTATTAAACACCAACAACCATTAAATTTTTCAATACTCTTCTTTTGTTATTTTCTGTACATTGTTTTTGTTCTTGTTGTTGTTTTTTTGTTTCTCTTTGCATCATATCAACGTTGTTATTTTTATTGACGATTGCACTCACTCAGTCTCGACATGATCTTTTTACTCATTCAATTCTCATCTTTATTTTAATTTTAAATTGTGCACTTTTTGTGCACACACATACACACAAACACACCACACGACCTGAGTTTTTTTAATGTAGACGATTACAATTTATTGAATATCGTTTACTGAATGTCAATAATTTATTAGTGCTCAGTAAAAATACTTTTTTTGTGGGAAATTAAATACCCTTCTTCAAAAATTCACTTGGTTTGATAAAGTACGACTCAATTATTGAATATTTCGAGTTGTTATGTTTTTTTTTTTTTTGACTAAAATGCATGTTTTTTTTGAGTTTTAATAACTTTGCAATCGACTATTATGACAAAATTCAAAAAATCAAACCTTCTAGAAGTGACCGAGGTAAAACATATTTTAAATTCAAAATTTCACACCGAAAATCAGCTCTTGAAGGTTTTCGGGGCCGTTATTCTCAAATTCAAGTTTAAAAAGCAACAGAGTATAGTTGCAACCCCATTAAAATAACCCTTAAATGTGACAGAGATAATAATATTTTGTAAAATTGAAAGTTACGCCTCGTAAACCGCTTTTCTGAAGTTATTGGGGCATTGATCACGAATCCGAGGTCAAAAAGCAAATGAGGATAGTTGCAGTATCATAAAAAATTACACTTAGAAGTGGCATTGATAGAAAAATTTTGAAAAATCAATGTGGAAATTTTGAAAAATCAAATTTCAATGGGGAAATCGTTTTTTATTGGTTTTAGGGGTCGGTAATCACGAATCTGACGTCAAAAAGCGATGGTTGAAAACTAACGATGGTTGCAACCTCATTAAAACTGACCCTAGAATTGATAAAGAAAAATGTTACGTCGGAAATAGTTTTTGGTTTCTTACAAACAATTGGGATTGATTCCACCCCAAGTAAAGAAATGACAAAATGTCACCTCGAAAATTATATCTCGTGGGCTATCCTAATTAGGTTACTTCCTAATAAGGGTAGAAAAACTACCCTTATATTCTTAATTAAGGTTGTTTTCCATCAGATCATAGTGAGAAGTTAGTGATAAAGAATGTTCCTACAAGGAACAAATACAAATAAGTTAAAAAAATACATTTTTTTAATGGGAGCTGTTCCACCACTTTTCCACTTTTCAACGTTTTTTCCGGCTTATTTATTGTATTATGACTTGAAGTTTGAATACGCGTTGGAGAAACGTATTTTTCCGACAATTCGATGCCTGTTTTCAAGTTCCATAAAGTTAAGTAGAAGTTTGCAAGATGTGAAATATGTTTCGATAGTTAATCAACATAAACTTTATATTAACAAACGTAATTCTTTGATATTGCCTGATATGACAATATCAAATATTACAATTTCTACAACACCCCTTGTTGTATAAATTTACATTATTAATATCATTTTCCAATCTGAAAATTGGCCATACCAACAAACAAAAGTTATAATAATGCTTTGGAAAAAAAAATGTATAATAAAAAATCAGTTTCTTAATCTAATAATAATTGTTTTATATATACTTTTTTTCATAGTAGATGAAGCATTTATTTTCCTTGCCTTTACGTAGGATTATATAATTGCTGTACACTACCAGACTGTTTCGAAAACTTAATAATATTTAACTTATTTGTAAAAAATAGAATCAAAGAACATGATGATAGTAGTTTTATAAACAAATTATATCTAAAAGATTTTGCTGCTATCGATATAATAAAAGTAACAAAGGCACGCACACACAGGAAGGAAATACTATTTTATAAACTAATAATATTTATGTTGCTATAATTTTTTCGTCTTCTTTTTATTTTATTCGAAATATAATTTTTATATTACCTAGAATACAAACACAATACATATATATATATATATATATATATATATATATATATATATATATATATATATATATATATATATATATATATATATATATATATATATATATATATACAGTGTTTCGTTGAGGAAATATTGTACTGGATCTGTTAAAATGTATGATTTTGTATAGATTTTGTTTAATGTATACTCGTGGAATTAAAAATCGCAACGACCTGAATCTTTCACGTTTACTTAAAATTGTAAAATACAGTAATTTTATGATGTATTTTTCAGTCTAAAATGCAAGTTATACATAGCTAAATAAAATGAATTCTAATAAACAACTCAACACAACAAAACAATCGAGTATTTATAATGTTTTTAAATAGGTAAAAAACATGAACATAGGGGAAAGTGTTGCATTTTTTTATTAATCAAGTATACGTATTGATATAGGAAAAACAATCTAAAAATATACGAGTAAACAAAGCGTTTACTTAAAAATAGAAATTTTAAAGATAGACTAGGAAATGGTGCGTCAAAAACTCTAACTTTCTACCGCGTGGTAAATAAGCTCCTGAATTGATGTGGAGAATTTTCTCTCGTAGGACATAAATATGGCAGAACGGCCATTTTCAAGGTAGACGTGGGTGTAGAAGAAGAAAAGTAGACCCTAATCGCCTAGGAGCAACGTCAGGTCAAGGCATTCGATTTTAATAAGTGGCGGTTTTGCAGGAGGGTGGAAGCCATAAAAAACAGTGGATCCTAACCAGATAAACTCAAGTGCGATTTTCTTATTACAACATGTACTTTAATGGAAAAATATTGGCAAGCACCGCAATTGGCCGAATGATATGAATTTGAAATCAAGAAGTAAAAACTAAAAACGTTCCCACCGCTTGCCTTATAACTTCCATATCGGCGACTATTTCAACGAATCTTCAAGAATAGGACATTAAAAGGAAAAGTGTTCAATTTTATAAGTTAATAGGTTTTTCTAAGAAAACAAAGAATATAATGCGATTCTGACATACCCTACTCTTTCGATGATTAAACATTTTTCTGGCTGTGGAAGAGGTAAACTCGTAGGGCGAATACAATACATAAAATGGAAATAATAATGCTTAAATTTTTTCTTAATTAATTCAAAATTGTTTGAAATTTTTAATTGTTGTTGACTTATTTATAGTTGAAAATATCATTTTCGAATATAAAAATTTAATATAAAATCACAAATTAAATTAACCTACGATATTAAATTTCTTAGAAGAGCTTTTTCAATATTTCAAATAACGAAAATTTTTTAATATAATTCTGATAAATTAAGTTGATTCTTACCCTATTTTCAACAAATAATAGCAGTTTACTTCACTATATGTCTGGCTTACCTACAACAAAAGAAATTAAATTATTTAATAAGTCATTTTTTGGCAATTAGAAAGCGATTTTGTGCGTTAAAAACTTTAAAATGGACAAATACATTTATTGACCTTCAATTGGATGTCACTCAAACTAAAAATGGAAAAATGATCGAAGAAATTGCATTTTTTCTCATGTGCTTTTAAAGTATTTTTTATCGAGCATTTTTGCTAAAATACTGGGAAATAGCTAGCTTTCGAGATATCGCTTGAAATTTGACCCAATTACCGAACTACACATCGAAATTTTGATTATTATCTCACCACATATCCAATCCTTAAATCGATATTATTTTAGAAATCTACAGGTCAAAATGTCAATTCAAATTTAATTGAAATCGGAGAGAGCAAATTTATCTCCTTTTTTGTCTCTGATTCCCATTAAATTATGAATATAAAGACAGTTTGATTTTTTAAAAATAATATCGATTTAACAATCAGTGTTTGAAATATCACCTGAAAACCGATCGGGAATTCAATATTGCGGACAAATTTCAAGATAGACCACGAAAACTGGCCACCAAATCGTTTATTTTTCGACACAAGGATTGTCATAGAAAACATTAACAGCAATACAAATTTATGAATTGTTGAAGAATCCAAAAAATGTACGTATTGTACTAATTAGTCCAATCAAATATCGTATCGCAAGTCTCAGAAAATGAAATTGCCCATCCATGACGTTACACTTTCGAAATACAGAAGTATTTTTGGCATTCTGAAGCTAGTAAAAAAGCGTTTAAATTTGGTATTTAAATATTATTTAGATTAATGTAAATTGTAAAATAGTATTTCTATAACTATTTAAAAAAATAGTAAAAATAAAAGCATAAATTGGTTTCAAGAAAAGTTAATTTAAAAATTAATTAGATGTACGTTGGACGGTAATTTGATTATAGAACCATCTTTAAGGGTCAATGGTAATAGACCGTTAAAAATTTAACTGGTTTATTATTTAATCATTAATGTACCAAGTTTCATTACATTCTGAATGTTAATTTTAAAACCGAGCACTTACTACCTTAATTTAAGCATTGCCGAAAGCCGCAAACATGTATGTCCTTATTGTTACTTTCACAGTTTTTTTTTTTTAAATCCTTTTAAAAATGCAATTAACACAAATTTAAAACAGACCAATCTATAAAAATAACCATATTAAGACCAAAACAATCTAACTTACTTGTATTTTAATACAACTAAAACAGTTTAGATGTTTTCAGCCAGCCTTAAGGCAATACTCTAAACCAAATTAGTTTGAGAACCATAAAATAGATAAGTTAGTACAAATGCATGTATAAGTTTCGATAATATTCTCTATTTCAATTGTTCTTTATGAAATTCAGTGATAGAAACAATATGAACACAATGTGAGGTCCTATTTAATGAATAAAATTTATGATATGAATGGTGGCGATGTCTATAGAGAATTGTATGCAATTGATGCAAACACATTATTGTAATTACTTTCCAGAAATGGCTGTCCAAATATTTGAAAATAAAAAAAAATAATAAAATATATGATGCGAAAAGTTTTTATTTCAATATATTTATGGAATAATCTATTTGGGTCATTTCTTAATCCATTTCAAATCATTTCAGCATAACGTCTGAATAAATATTTAGCGATGATCATTCTAAATGTCACATATTTATTAAAAAATATATAAAAACCTCATTTTCATAATTTTCTTATTGTTTTACCAAGTTTGTTCAGGCACATCATATTCTGAATTTTAAATACTTAATGAATCATAAGGTGGCACATTCTTTTTGCTGCTTCTGTGTAATTTTGAAGTTTTTGAATCAAAAATTGGAAACAAAAACCACAAAAGTTAAATTTCTTGTGGAAATTAATTTTTACTAGATATATTTCCCTTATTTTCGGTTATATTGTAACTCACAGATGTAGGTACATGCGATTTGGGACTCTACATTCAGGCGGTTTGTAAACATCAGTCAGGCGAAAGCGCAATACTCCAAAACCAATCGGATATTGATAGATTTTTACTCGGATATTTCTAAACTTCTTAAAAACAATAGCAGAGACATTCGGAATTGTTTCATTGTACAAGCAGATCAGTTATCGATTTCCCTTCCGGTGTACAAGACTCAAAAGTGAGCTCTACTTTTTCACTTAAAAGCGATTATCCAAAGCTGTTGTTGATATAACGGAGTGTTCCTTTAACAATCTGTTGACTTAAATTACATGTACTATGAATTGTATTTCTGTCAATTTTCGTCCCCAAATAACTCAAAAAATACTCATCTAAGTGTTTTGAAATTTGGCATGGACAATATTTACATGAAAACGGAGGAATTGTCGAAAAGTTTATTTCGAAAAAAAAGTTCTTAAGTAAAAGTCAAATTTGGATTTTATATTTAAAAATGCTTTCTCAAGAACAGCTCATCGATAAGCCCTGCGTTTTCATGTCAACATTGTATATACCAAATTTCAAAAAATTTGGATAGCTATTTTTTGTGTTATTTGGGCGATTTACATAATGGAGTGTGCTTCAGTATTATGTTTCATATCTCCTAAAATGCTAATTTCTCGTGAAATAATTATCCAGGTTTGATAAAATTTTTCCTTATACTTAAAATTGGTATTACAAAAACAAAAATTTATATAATTTTTTAAATTTTAATCTTTATTCTTTGAATGACTAATTTCATTAATTAGACGATCTTTTTGGTACATCCAAACGACAACTAAGATAACAGATTATTACTGCTGATAATCGTGTTTTTTCTATTTGGTTTATAAAAAACATAATTTTGTATTAGAACTTTATATATATATATATATATATATATATATATATATATATATATATATATATATATATATATATATATATATATATATATATATATATATATAAAAAGAAACCATTTTTGATAGCCCTGTTTTGTATATATGAATAATATTATACACTGGACTGGACCTCCACTTACGTTTCTAAGAACATAGTTTTAAAATCAACGAAATATATAGAATTATAAATCAAATTGTGGGTGTACATTGTTAGTGTAAGTTCATCGAATAAATACAAAAGATCTACACTAACATTGTAATCGAATTACACAGAGAGTTCGAAAAGAAGTTATAAACAGAAAGTTCATTCAAAGTTTGTAATCGTAACGTAATCATAATCATCAAAACGAAAAATAAAACGTATTTCAAACGTATCACACAGTATTTCTGTCCAATAAAATAATGCAAACTAGCTTCGAAGTTAGTTTCAATTTAATTTTTAAAAAATTCTGGCCGTATTCTAGCAATTTAAAACATTCAAAAGATTGAAAAAAATATTTATTTTATGAACCGATTTTATATAACAGAAAAGAAAAACTAAAATACTTCAAAATATTGAATTCCTAATAAAAAGTCACAAAAAATAGATATTTTCCCAAAATAAACACGATTTCTGTCATTTTGGTGTCGTAATATCGGTATGAAATATTAAGAATAATGGTAGAAAACATTGAAAACAAAACATAACCTAACACATTCAAATATTTTTTTACGAATTAATATAACTGTTGAACTGACAGACAACAACCAATAAATTTTACCAAAATGACGTCATACCATGACTTCCTAGTGTTTTATAAGTCACGTGATATAAAGATAAAAATATCGAATTTTTATTTTATGATAATAAATAAATCTCATGAGCTTTTATAACTCAATTATTTAGATTATTTAAGAATATTTGTACTTAAATTTAAATTTTTGTCAAATTTCATTCTTTTATTACTACCGAAAATACCCTATTGATCGCGATGAAATTTTTTATAGACGTTTTTAATTTAAAATTATTTTGTAACCTTTTATTTCCTGTTTTTGTTAAATAGATTCAATGTTTACTGATAAATTGGTTATATTAATATTTATTGATAAAATGTTCATTTTTTCAGAAACCGTCTGTAACAATAAAGAATTTCTAATCTTGTAAATTGAAATACGATGTACAAGTTTATTCAATTTAAAAAACACACTTATTCGTTTTGAATTGAATTATAAAAATATAAAAATTATAATTCAAAGTGAAAGTAACTTTACATTGTAAGTATTGTAAAAAAGACTCTTTACTCGAGACAGTATATATTTTAGACTTAAGAACGTTCCCAAAGTTAATGTTATTAAAACAAGATTTTGCTTATGAAATTCCTATTACGAATTATGTTTTGAAAAAAAATTTTTATGATGTTAATAAATGCTATTAATTGGAGGTAGAATTTAGGAAAAGTCTTTCTTATCAGATGCATACGTCATACAAAGAACTTAACCTTCAAATGTCAGGACTCTGCGATCAGCAGTTTAGGCTGTGCGTTGATCCGTCAGTCATTCGGGACAAATCATTTTATATGTATACATAATTGTTATTTCTTCAATGTGATTTTCAGTCTTTTAAGACAATCATAAAAAAATTAAATTCGTTATCTAATAAAACGTTCGCTTCTAAATTGACCCGAAAAGGAACCACATGTTGTATCTGCAAGCTTAAACAGACAATTTTTCAAACATTAGTGCTGCAAGATAAGAAAAAATTTCTACATATAGTAAAACAGTTCTACATATATGTATTTAAATTTTCTAAAAGTTTCTAAAAAATCTGACGTTTCTTAAGAAACGTCCTTAAAGATGCTGGCTGGTATTATTAAAAGTATAATTTGTGTTTGAAATAAATAACATCGATTATTGTTATTAAAATATGACTTATTGTGGATTTATTATTATTTTTTTAATATTATACTTGAATGTGTAAGTACAGACAGACAATCGACGAATAACTAGGTTGGGCAGGAAATTATATATTGAATTAAAATTCCAATATAATTTGATCACGATTTTAAGCGAGAGAGTGTGCCTCATTTCTCCATGTTTAAATGTCGCGATGTAAAGCACTCACTGCAAGACATCATAAATAACATTCGAAAAAAATATTGTATTCTTTAATACGATTTATGTCAATAAAAGTAATAAATTATTTTAAAGTTTTCAAAAACATATATCGCTTTTGAATAATTGGTATAATTTCTTAACTCTTTTTATACTCGACATACATAATATGTCAGAGTATATTAATTTTAGTCTAAAGTTTTACCTAATATTGACCGCACAATTTAAATTTTGATATAGGTGTTCATAGAAAAACCTAAATAGTTAACTTAAATAGACCGACTGTGCGTCCGTCCGTCAAAAAAGATAACGAGCAGAAATATTGGAGACGAATTCTAAACAAACAGAAAGTTCGTAAATTAGTAAAATCGGTCCATTGGATTCAATGGATCTTTGAACCAATTTTTAAACTATAAAAGATAGAATAAAAGTTTAAACGCACAAAAGTTTTTGTTTTTTTTTTTTTTGTAAACAAACATCTCTTGTTGAAACAATTTTTTGTAGTTAGCTAGTTGTAATGATTCTCTGAGGAGATGTTACTTGTTGCTAATTTGGTGACGGTTTACATTGCAAATTTGTTGCAAACCGCCACCAAATTATCAACGAGTAACATCTCCTCAGAGAATTACAACTAGCTAATTCATACTGATGATGAATACTTTATAGTCGAAATACGTATTTATAAAATACAAAATTAATTTGATCTAGGAAATTGGGGAAAAAATCGAAATTTATTTTTAAATCATCTTGTATTTACACAGAATATAAAAATAAGTAACTAATTTACTGATTCAGTGTTGTTAGTGATAAAAATACAAAAATATTTTGAAATAATACGTGCACCACAAAAATTATTCATTTTAAATATTTATCATATACAGTCGACTTGGAATAGAGACAAAAATACTTTTTATATACACAAAATATAATTTAGCATAATAGATACAAAACAAAAAAAACATGCTAACCAAAAGTGCATTCGTATAATATGCAAGCTCAAGTTTCAAGCAGTGTACTTGAAATATTTAAATTGAACAAGACGAAAACTACACATTTGAATGAAAAAATTTTTCTCATTCATACACTTGAACAATCACCGATTTATTATTAAATCGAATATTTTTATTCAACTGGATTTTTCTTGCTTTGTATATAAAAGGTTGCTCCGTAAGTAATAGTACTAAACCTGTGTCGAACAGAAGGAAGCTAATCACTTGAACTCCGATCGAAATGTGTAGAAAAAACAATGGAAAACTTCAAGAAAATAGGAGGATGACTTAGATTAAAATGGACAGACTGTGTCACCCAAAATTTAAGAGCCATGGATGGTTGTGATAGGCTGGATGGCCAAAGCAAATGAAAGCACAGAATGGCAAGGTCTTCTCTGCTTTCAGCAGATAAAGGGTGAATAATTATTGCATCTTGCATAGTAATTATAGATTAATTTACTCTGAAGTAATTGTTTTTAGCCGACTCCAAAAAATACGAAAAAAAAGAGGTTCTCAATTTAACTGTACTGTTTGTTACCTCAGAACTTTCGACAGAGTAAACCGATTTTGATGATTCTTTTTTTGGAAAGAAGACATTCCAATGGATGTCCCAAGATATCACGATAAAGCAACCAAGATCTGATGTCCCAACGGGAAGAGAAGCGGCATAAACTATTTTAAGTGTATAAATTTCATCCAAATGCAAATTTTTCATGCTTGTATACAACATTAAAAAGTAAAAAATTTTGAATCGCCTTCAAAAAAATTAATGTAAAAGTAAAGAATAATTTTACAATTTTCCATTTAAACCAACCTTTCGATGCCTAACTTATCCGTATTAAAAATGGATTGGTTGGCGTTGACTAAGAAAGGTAGTTGATCACAAGGTAAAAATTAAAATTATTTTTTACTTTTTTGACAGGCAGTTGTTTTTTGCTGTAGTTAAAAATAATCATTTTTTGATAAAAGTCTTCGTCTTGTCTAAAAATACAGAATAGAATTATAATAAGCAAACCAGTCAGAAACATGCGACAGGTAAAATTATGAATAAATAAATATTTTCATACAATGCCTCTCCAACTCCCAGATAACATATTTACTCGTATAAGGTAATTTCACCATGCATTTTTTGTTTAGATACCATAGAATATTAATAAAATCAAAATGTCATTTGCATACAGTCATTTGAAAATGCTTGATCATTTATAATTCGAGATTTTTTCATAACAAATTCAAGATCATCTTTCATCGAAAGTGCAAACAAATATCTTATTCGATCTCTCAAAAGATTCTAATTGTAAAGCCTTGTTCACATTGATCAAGTAATTTAGTTCAGTAACAAGTAGTTTAGTACTAAACACTCAGCACTTGATTAAAAATTGTTCACACTTATAATTTGCTAATTTAGTCAAGTAACAAGTAATCTATTAAAATTATGTAAACAGCTACAGTCATGTAATATAATTTCATACCACAAAACTGTTTTTATTATATGACTGTGATTACCAAAATTACGTCACAACCTGGCAGTCCAGTGTTTTTGGTCACATGATACAAAGATAAAAATATCGAATTTTAATTTTTAGATAATAAATTAATAATGTGCTTTTATGACCCAAATTTAGAATATTTAAAAATATTTCTACATAAATTTAAAATTTCTGTCAAATTTAATGCCTTATTTTACACAACCGAAAATTTGTCGGTGCCATCAATATTTTCCAGCATTACAAACTTTAGACTATATATTTTGAATATAAAAATTCATCAAAATAATATATTATTTGGTTAAAAATTTTTTTTTATGGCTTAATTAAAAGTAGTGTTTGTTACAAAGCATGCTTTTAGTTTATATATTATAAAATATGTTATAAAAAGATAGCGTCAAAAACATTGCGCCACAAACGAATTTAATATACTATAGATGATAAACTTTGTTGGTTTTAATTTTACTATATGACAGATTATATTTTTTAAGATTTGCATATAAAATAAACATACCTCTAGTCGTTCATGGTTTACTCCTATAAAAAGCATTTTTATGTAATTTGTGATTATAAAAGTAATTACTTGTTGCAATAAACAAAAGTAGGTACTTACATTACAAAAACAGTTATATTGTTTAAGTGACTTTTTGTTCATTTTCACAGGTTTTTTTTTATCGACATTTTAAATAAATTTTTATATAAATTTTCAAAAATAGTTATAATTGGTCCGTACTCGTCTATATTTTATCTTCGTGTTGAATGCTTTAAACATGGATTCAAGTTCATGTAAAGCTTTTGTTTGAAACTATCTTTCATTACTTAACTGTATATTTGCTATAATTTCCATTCAAAATTAAAATAACATCTATATGTTATTAGAAGTCTTTTATCTTGTTCAATAAGTTTTAAAACTCAGAAATAAAATCTGTAAATGAACAATAAATTACCTCTATTTTCCCATCATTAGGGTAGGAATTTATTTTCCTTAATTTATATAGGACCAGCTTCGCGATATATCCTATCTAATAAACAAATCATCAAAATGGGACTACTCTGTAAAAAGTTATGCGTAGTCATACATTACAATTATTGAGGGAACAATCATTTTTCCTGTTTGTACCCTTGGGGTTGAAATTTTTTTAAATTGATATGGAATTAACTTCTGGGTATACCCTTTCCAATTATAAAGGAAATATCAAAATCGGACTACTATGTAAATAGTTATGCGTGGTCATACATAAAAAAAAAAACTATACGCGTCGACTTGAGAACCTTGTTTTTTTGTCGGTTAAAAAAGGACAGTTTCCTTTGACTATTGGTCATAAAAAAATGATATGAATGTACATTTTTTCGTTTTCATTTCGTTTTAATAATGTTTCTCAATTCTCAGAGAAAAAATTTCAGTCGAAACAAATTGGTATTAAAATAGTATTGTATCTCTTTGAAAACAAAAATCCTCAGTTCTAAATCATAAAACTATTTTTATCCTATTTGTTCTGCCGGTCAGTACCAATATTATTATTAAACAATTGTATTTGAAGAAAAAAGAAATAATACAATATGCTTAAAACTCAAATTTATGAGACATTTGCTCGTAAATATGATTGTTGGCGGTGTTATAGAAATAGTTAAATGATATAATATTTACAGATTATATCCTAGCATAGTATAAAACACAACGTCTTTCTGTCTGTAAGTTAGATAGATAATCCACTTTAAAAATATTATTCTTTTTCAGGTTGATTTTTAAATGTCATGCTCCGGATTTGGTATGCATTTAGTTATGATATTTAATCTTTAGCAACAACAATAAGCACTAGTAAATAATCATGGCTTGGTATTGACCAATAAATTAATAAATCCATAAACTCCAACATTTTGCATGGCTACAAGTATTTAAAAAGGACGAAATACTTTTTCGTAATGGGGCCGATTTTTTGAATACCGAATTTCGACAAATCTTTATCTTTCAAGATCACAAGAATCCAAATCCAACGTGTTTAGAGAGATGTCTGTGTGTGTAGCACATGTATGAAGTGCATTCGTTTTTTTTACTTTCGTCTCGATTATCTCGAGAAAAAATAATGATACCGCCGTAGAACCACTTTCAGTCAGGCCAGGCTTTTTTTTGTTGAGGATAAAAAACTAAAAAAAAACCAACCAAAATACTAATATTCCGAATAATAAACAATGATTGGTTTTTATTCTTCTCATTGGGAAGGTCTTCGTTGTGGATCTGGGGGGTCACACCTAGACCACTTGTTTATATTTTACATTTTTGAAAAGTATTTCACATAATGTATTTCAAATACTCTTTCATACAAATTTTGCAAATACACACCTTTCTTCATATGATATCTGTTTTACGTTTAATAGGAGCTCTGGTAGACTAGCTGATGATTACCGTTCAGGTGGAACATATATTGTGTAATGTCCCAATTCACACAGGAATGGCGTTGGGCGAGGCAATGGCAAACTAGTTACAGAAACGTAGAAGAAGCGTTCCCGAGTCATGTGTCTGCCACATCTTCACCCAACACATTTTCTGTATGAATTGTTCATTATAAAACACAACACCGTCGGGTATACATAGCCGCATTAAAGAGTACAGAAATTTGGTTTCGAGACAAAGATTCTCTTAAAAGTGTCAAGTAGAGGATTAAGAAGGTATTATAAATATTAATGAAGAAAAATCAAGTAAATGGTGCAATAGGCGAAATTGAGCAGTATAAATGACATGATTTATTTAAGTCACAAGCGACGTACAAGCTTGCAAGCGGGAACGTATCAGCTAGTTATTCTATAAATGATTCTTTTAAATACAAAAATGTTATGATTTATACTTAATGTCTTGTAAATAAAAATTTTGTACAAATAACAAAGGTAAAAAGACCTTATTATTACCTGATTATAAAAATTCTTTAATAATAAATACCTACTCGAATAAAGTAGACCATTAATTCCTATATTTTATTGGGGTAAACGAATTAACGATTTATTTATATTATTTTTATTTTTTTGTTAATATTTTTTCAAATAAAAATGTATATAATATTTTGTGAACAAAATGTCCTTCGTTGCTTAGTTTTATTATGTAAGATTAAATGTATTAGAAAACAAGTAACGATAAAACAACTAACAGAGTTAATTGTTTAGATACTCGATTCATGAATAAATTTCATCTTTTGGGCTATTTTTAAATAGCATTCATAAAATACTTTAAGTATTCAGTCTATAAGTTATATAGCTATATATCATAATTTGTATTGTTATAATCTACATGTGTTTATTAGCCAAATTTGAACTAAAATTGTGGAGAACTGAAACATTTTATGAAAAAATGTTTCAAACAAAAGTTTTAAAAAACTAAACATTTTTTGTATTCGACCTTTTCTTCTATCTTTAAAATAGTTTAAAAGTTGGGTACAGGATCCATTAGACCCAATGGACCGATTTTGCTCATTCACAATAATAAACACACTTTTTTGGTTTAGAATACGTCACCAAAATTTCAGCTTGCTATCTCTTTTTGTTTTTCAATTATCGTGATGACGGACTGACGAACGGACTGTAGGAAATGGACTAATTAAATGTTTCTATGGACACCTATACCAAAATTTTTTTTTTGTAAAGTCAATATTAGATAACGTTACAAACTTTAGACTAAAATTAATATACTCTGACATATTGTATATGTCGAATGTACAATAAGACAGGATATCTAATTTAAGAGAAAATTATTTTTGCCCATATAATTTTACACTTTGCCAAAAAGAGATATCTTAAACGCTATGAACCATTTCAGTATAAGTACCTGTCACCACGTGAGTTTATTTATCAAAACACCTCAATTATTGTATTTTCTCAGGAATCGACTATGGTTTTTTTTTTTGAAAAAGGTTGATCATCATGAAAATCTATAAATCATTTTACTTGAAGAAGAAATCTGCTCAAAATGAACCAGCGTCAGTTTTACTCAAAAATAAGAATCATTTTTAACTTTTTAAACTTTTCAATATAAAAAGAAAAATATACAAACAAGATAAAACTCATTTAGAATTAAAACTTTATTGCATTATTGATTTTATTATATCGACAAAAATAACATTTAGAATAAAATATTTTTCCATATTATATTTTATTACGAACTGTACACTGTTTAGTTCTATTTCTATTTTTGTTATCCCCTCGATACGGTTAAATTTTATTGGATATTTTCTAAATCAAAAATTTTTATGGTCACAGTTAGTGGTGGTGGGTTGAACCAATTTTTATTGATAATAAAATTTGTTTCTTTTTTTTTTAACTTTAACGTTATGTATAGATATATATTATATTTTATTGGATTATTTATAAATAAAACTATTTTTATGCGTTCCGTAGGATAATATCATCTTAATCTCATCTTTATTTTAATATCTAGTATTAAAATGCATATAAAATTGCTATAAAGTCGGTATTTCCTGTTATTTGTTACATGAGCGTGTGAATTTAAAAAAAATCCATACATTCAACATTCCACATAATAATTGAAAAAATCGATCATCTAAATTCAACTCCAACTCTCCTTAAACAAAGGAAAATATGAGCCGAAGTTTATATTAGTTTACGCTCCACGTGAGTTTAAAATATTCCGGTTTCTTTTCCCAGCTATGTGGCCGAGAGAAAAATTTTAAAGACGAAAGCAAAATGCTAAATATTTATTTTAAATAAAATAGTTAAAATATTAATTATTGATCTTTGAAAAAATATATTCAAATTTATATTTGAATTATGTTTATTGGTAGGGGAGTCCAAGCGGAGATTTTTGGATTAACTCGAGTGCGTCAGATTAAGATAAACGAAATATCTTAATCCTGGAAAATCGATCATAAAATGAAAAAATCGATAGCTAGTTTTAATCGAGCACATCAGAATAAGATATGGTAGATTGATTACGTGCTGAAAAGTGTTCATTTTACTAATCTGACAATATGAGGATGACACAAGAGAATGGGAGAATGGCAAATTTGGAAAAAGACACGCCACCTGCATCACGCTCAAATCGTCAGATTTGATTTAAACATAAAAATATTTATAAAAAAAAAATCATTTAATAAAAATGCAATGTTATATGGGCTAAATGAATTTTAACAGTGAGTTTTGGACATGCTGTTATAAGCTGCTGTTATTAATGGAAGGAAAGCAGATGACCACCACATCAAACAATTCCGAGTCCACATTCTTGATAAATTGATTACTTGGCAGTTGGCCACAACTAACTTACCGACGCAGACAGTACTTATTGAGTATTGCATTTTACCCCATAAATAAAAAAATCCAATTTGTTTGCAAATACTAATTTTATAGTTAAAATTCTTGTGATAATATTGTTTCGATATATTTCAATCATAGTTAAACATTATGGCAAAACAGAAAATCGGATTTCCTGATTTTTAAACATATTCCTATCATGAAATATTTAAAAAGAAACAATCCAAGCTTTTTCCACTTAAAATATTTCAACATCAATTTTCAAAAATTAAGAATCGAAACAACTAATTAACTTTACCATTCCATTTGAAAAGTCGTAAATTAAAATCGGCCAGGAATTTTGACTCTATTTTGCGTAGTCAGATATTAGTTTTTAAACTTTTATTTTATTTAAATATTTTATAGAAATAGATCTTAAGCCGCGTAATACATTCCACCTACTAATGGAATATCGTTGATGGTACAATGTCTTGTCCAAATGAGACAACCATTATGAGACAACCTATATATGAGATGCAGATATACAACATTTAGTTTTTTATTCTTTCGTCAATGAAGTAAATAACCATTTGTGTTATTTGATAAAAAAAAAAAACCTATTTCTCTAATTCTATTTGATACAACAAAATCTCATATACACAAAACACACTAAATAAATAAACAATGTTTGATTTTATTTCCACTAGTTTGAAATCTCTTCACATTGTTTTAATAGCCGCACCTATTAAAACATATAATTGAAAGTTGAAAGTAGGTAACGTTGTTTTATAAACATACAAAGTTTAAATAGACAAAATAAGGAATATTGTGATGTATACTTTCAAACGATAGTCTTTCGATGGCCGCAATATAAAGGAATTCGCGCACTTTACTTTTACATGTAATATCTAGTAGTTCAGCTATTCGTATTGTCAAGTATCATAAGTCGATGTAAATATTTTCTGCAACTACTTTTTTATTTATTTTTGTAGTTCGGGAAGTAAGATTTGATTACAGTCGTAAGTAAGATTTGATGGACAACGTTGTTAAATACATAAAAATATTCTCCCGTCCGTATGAAATCTTAAAGAATCTGCGGCGAATTAATCAGAAAGGATGATCAACTAAAGTTGTATGATCAACGAAAGGTTAAGTATAAGAAATAAATTTTGTTCCCAATAAAATCCGATCTTTATTTGTACATGTAAAGGTTTATTTTCTCTTAAGATAATTTCTAAACATAGGCGTCGAAGTTATAAATACTTACATCAAAGAAAAATATTTTCAAAATCAATATTTTGTATATATTCCGTTGCCTATATCTCAAAAAAGAAATCATGGATTCAAAAACTTTTATAAATTTAAAATAAATGAACACAGTTTTTGTAAACCTTTTTAATAATAAACTTTTTTTAAATCTACGAAAAATAAAGTAAGTTTTTGTTTTTATTTTTCAATTATTTTAAATGTATTAGTTGAATTAAAAATTTAAATTATTAGTATATGAAAAAAATTGGACATTGGCCAAGTGGTAATACTAAAATCAACCGAGAATGTTTTAATTTTGTTTCAACGGTAGCGTGGCCGAGCGGTCTAAGGCGCTGGTTTAAGGCACCAGTCTCTTCGGAGGCGTGGGTTCGAATCCCACCGCTGCCAATTAAATTTTTGCCAAATATAATTATATACTCAATAAGATATTTTTATAGAAATTATATACAGTAAAAAAAAATTTTGAATAGAAAAGATGCAGACATTTTTTTTAAGACATCAATTGCATTGTGATCTTAAACTTCACGAACAAGAATTTCAAGTTATTTTTAAAGAATCTTAAAGATAGTCAAAATATGTACGTTCAAAATTCTTAATTAAACAAAGAAGGAGATTTGCATAAATAACGTCATATAGTTCATTTCCATAGTGATTATACGTAACGGTCATTCTACGGTAAGAGGTCCTATCCATGTCCATGGCACTAAAATACACTTACTTTTCTTCAAAATTTAAGAAAAATAATGTTAGTATGCACAAATGAGTTGACTGTAAATAAAAATGTTATATAAATTACATTAATTTTCAAATTTTTGTTTCATTTTTCTATAGAAAATGACCGCTTATTAAAGAATCACGCATAAAACTTTTATTGCAAGAAAGAGATGGTAAACAATCTTTAAGAGCTTATAACTCATTTTTTAATCAATTTGAATTTAATTTTCGAATTTTGATTGGTATTGATCCTTGTTTTATATTTCGATTGGTAATATATCATAAATTTTTTTATTGCATCCCCATTACGAATTCATCCGCCCAATTCGAATTATATTTACTTAGCTTACGAATAAATGTATAATTCACATACAACTTCCATTCTGAATGTTTGCATTCTCAAATCTCATATTATATTGTGTTTGTCTTAAATTCAGGTTTGGACGATATAATATGTATACACATATTTGTATTGTTGACGATATTTCTCACAATGCCAATGATTGTCCGGAAAAGAAGGCGGTGGTTTGTTGTCGTCAAATGCATTTATTTATACAGGTTGATCGATTATAAAAGCAAAAAAGTCGATACTTTTCCTCACAGTATAAGCAAATGCAAGACGAAATGCTTCCGTGTTCCAAGCATCATTGCAACTTAACCTTAAGTACTTGAAATTAAATCAGTTGGACCAGTATAAACAATGCACACCATTTCTCAAAATGTTCCACAATAATCGCGGTTTTTACTCTTTCATTTTTTCCTTCTTAAAAAAACGTGCCGCTAAAGTTCCATGCTATTACAATTTAAATAATTTATGCGTGCATTGCCATATTGGCCACAAAGTAGAAGTATCAAATGCTACACGCTCCGGTCATGAGTCAAAATAAACTACATTCAGGACCATAATAAGTGAATGGCCAAGTAATAATTAATACGGAAAATGGTTTACTTCAATATATTGATTTGACGAGCGTTATTTCTAAATTTTCCAAAACTGAATCACGAAGTGGTTTTATAAAATGTTCTATTTTAATTTCATAAATTTTAATAGGTAACTAGTGGACCCATGTGCTGTTCTGCACCATTAATTGTTGATAATAATTAAATATCTTAAATTTGAATTTTTAATTCTAAATAACTGTATCATTTTTCAAACAGACCAGATTCTATTAATCATTCAAATCACACAAAAAAGGTGATGAGTATGTGTTGTGCTCTCAACAATCTCCACGTCATCCAATTTCAGTGTTTAATAGCTGAAATAAAATATCTTGAGTCACGGAGTGTTGTTAGATCCTCGAAAATTTAACTTCTTGGGACATTGGGATACAAAACTATCACAATACTTGGTAAAAGTATAAGAAAAATAGATGTAATACAATGATTCATGCTTCATCTGAACACTGCAATACCTTACATTAAAAAATAAATTATGAAAATTGTCCGGCCGAACGAACAGTTTTTATCAATTTTTTTTAAACATACAGATGCTTATCTTGAATTTAAAAAAAATTAATTAATTTAAATATATTAAAAATTTAGATTATTAGTGTATGAAAATAAATTGGACATTAGCCAAGTTGTAACACTAAGATCAACCGTTTTGTATGTTTTACTTTGAATATCACGGTAGCGTGGCCGAGCGGTCTAAGGCGCTGGTTTAAGGCACCAGTCTCTTCGGAGGCGTGGGTTCGAATCCCACCGCTGCCATTTAAATTTTTGTCTATTGCAGCGCTTGTCACAGTTGCTCCGCCTTTATATGTTTCATATATATGTTTTGTTGTAAATATCACGGTAGCGTGGCCGAGCGGTCTAAGGCGCTGGTTTAAGGCACCAGTCTCTTCTATTGCGGCGCTTGTCACAGCTGCTCCGTGTTTATGTGTATGTTTTACCATTTACATCATGGAAGTTTGGACGAGCGGTCAAAGGAATTGGTTAAAGGTACCATTTCTTGGAGGCGTAGATTCGAAACCCATATCTCCTATATTACATTTTTGTCTAATGCAGTGCTTGTCACATTTGCTCCGCTTGTATATGTATGTTTTATAATAAACATCAAGGTAGCGTGGCCTAAGCGGTTTAAGGCGATGCTATAAGGCACACGTCTATTAGGAGGTGTGAGTTCGAATACCATAGTTTCTATTTAACATTTTTACCAAATGTCGCGCTTGTACTTTTGTCTAATGCCACGTTTGTACGTTACAGTAGCGAGACCAAGTAGTCTTAGGCGCTGGTTTAAGGCACCGTACTCTTTGAAGGCGCTATTTTTGTCCAATACCGCACCTTTTGCATTTGCTTTTGAGTCCCGAAGTAAATAAATCCGGTACCGTATGAATGCTATATTTTAAAGTCTTTAACAAAATAAAAACTTATTTAAAATACCTGGTACATCTGAATTCGGTTTGGTATAAAAACATAATTTCATTCATTTCTTTATTATATTGCAAAAAAAGTCTTCTCAAACTTAAGTATTTATTTTAAATATTTATATCTGCACGATTAAATTTCTATTTAAGTCCAAAAAATGAATTTTTTTCTCATAGAACTGCCATCATAAACAAAATTTGTCCAACCCATGATCTATAAGACACCTGGTATGGATAAAAAACTAACATCATACAATCACTATTTACAATTTTCTATTGTTCCATACATTATTAAAGTGTATAAACCATACTCTTTCTACAATTCATATTGGAATCAGTATAACATTTATATTGGATAACTGAAACGACCCACAAAATACCATATTATTTCCGACCAAACATACACATTCACACATGCATGCATTGGAGTTTTATGTTTACATATGATACAAGTGTTATATTTGGTCTAAACATTCAGTGATTTATGATTGTCGGTATTGCGTAATATAATAGCATGCATATAGGTGGAAAAATAATAATATTTTTAAATAAATTACAAAGACGTCATTATTTTATGTCTTCGTATTTTTATAAATAGTCTATAACGAGATTTAATATTATCTACAGGTCAAATTTTGGGTGCATACTTTGTTAATGTAGACTGTTACGGATTGTGAGTTTTTAAAAACTAGTACAAATTCATTGTCAAAAATCGTTGAATATTAAAATTGGGCAAAAAAATTAATTTAACAATTGAGGTTTGCGAAGAACTAAACTTAAAATATGCACTCTTATAGCCAAGTATTTTTGAAATTTTATCGAAACTCTCAAAGCGTTAAATTAAAAATTTTTATTTTAAGAAAAAATATTTATAAAAATTTATGTATAAAAATTTCCCAAATCAAATACCGGGTATACACACCAAAAACCGGGTGCCCCAAACACGATAAATACTGAGTTTCCCACACCAAATACCGGGTGTCTTACATCAAATACCATTCGATAAGAAAGGATTTTCAAAAATTCTACGTCTAAGGGAATAAAAAACTGGGGAAAACTTGTATGCTAAAATGTGAGTCTTTCGTTCAATCTATTTCAAATTTTTTGCATGCAATCGATGTAATATCATTTGATTAAATGCGAAAATTATTTGTACTTACTTTTTTTCTGTCAAAATTGTTACAGTAATGCGTGACCGCTTTTGCTAGTAGTTCTGTATAAAATTTAATAGAATAGTTTTGAACCACTCTTCACAAAACATTATTATTATGATTTTAGAACATAAAGTTGATAATATTATATTAACTTATGAAAATAATCAAAAGCAATGATTAACAACCATATACAAAGGTACAGGAGATATACAAAGGTCTGTCTCTTGGTCATATCAGATACCACAAATACCTTCAAGTATTATTGTCTATTATGAAAATAATACCTTATCGCATGTTATACTCTATTCAAGAATATCTGTAATATGGTATATCATAAGTCGAGCATTAAATTGTATATTTAAAAATGTAGTTTAAACAAATTTTAACAAGAATAACTATTTTAAGTCGAGGGTATATTCGCTGAATCGAAAAGAAGACCTCTATCTCTACAAAGTATACAGTTAACCGAGGTTGAGGATTTGATTTCCGCTTTCGACACTAAAGTTTATTGTTACGATGCGCCCTATTTCCAGGAATAAGCTTTCCCTCCTATAATTTTAATTAAAACAGAAAATAAAATGAAAAAATGTTAAGGTAATAACTAACAGAGTATATTGCTTAAATAATTAAAACATTGTTGAGTATTAAACTTTTAACTGTTTCTAATCATTAGCATTAATAAAATTCTCTAAAAATACAGTTTCTACCATTATAAGAGATTGTTTATAATAAATAATATGTATTATCTTAATTTTTTAATATGCCAATTATCAATTAAAACATTTCTGTGGTCTCTAATACTCAAGTAGTTGAAAAAAAATGTATGTATTATAATTATTTCTTTATTAGCCAAATTTGAGTGGAAAATGTGGCGAAACATATACAGTTTAAAATTATATAATTTATGATTTAAAAGTGGCGTCAATTGATAAAACCTATATCAAAATTTTCTTTATACCTTCAATAAACCTTTTAATTTTAATTAACAACTCACTTTTTGCTTTGGGCAGTCAGCAATAATGTTGAGAAAGATAAAAGATAATTATTCTTCCTTTTATTACCTTGCTATTTTACATTCTGTCCGAAACAAAAGAGAATCGCATTATTTGAAATAAAAAGATCTATATTCGTTATTGTTAGAAACTGTTGACTAAATTTAACAAACCTTACATATTTCATAAATGTGGAGTATAAAAATATCATATTCAAATGAATGTTTGCTTTTTATTTTCAGCATTTTTGAAAAGCCTATAGGTAAAATACCTTATTATTTTACATGTATAATTTACCTGAAGGCTATTTAGATGTATTGTGTATGCTAAAATTATAATAATACACACTTCTGGAATTGAATACCATAGGCCATTAAATAAAAGTATTTATAATATCTATCTACTACCCTTATTATTTAAGAGATTTCTAAGAAGTTTCTTTTTAGTAAATAATAAGACCGTTAGGCATTATCACTTCCTGGTAGAAGAATATTGTTTTATCCCAAAAAAATCGAAATCGAAAAATTAATGTTTTCTTTAATAAATCTTTTTAAATTGTATGACCACTTCTCACTGTTAATAAAGTCTCTTCTAATGGATTTTTATCTTGAATTTCATTCAATACCTAATTGAAAAGTTTTGAAGCTTACTAATAGTACTAATTGATACTCGCAACTTCATAGACGCGATACGATTACGATATCCGTGGCGCCACGATTTTTTTAATGAATTTTGATAAAAGTATGAAAATAGGACGAAAATGATCGACCAATTTTCGAGTTTCCGCTTAATATAAAAGTTATATTATAATTTGTACATTCAAATTAAAAAAATATTATTAGTTTTTTAATGTATACTCGTGGAATACAAAAAATGCAATAACCTGAATCTTCCAAACTTACTTAAAACTATATAATACACAAATGTTATGTTGTATTTTATTATTTTTTCAAATTGTTTTAGATAGATAAATAAAATTAATTCTGATAAACAACTGAACACAACATAACAACTGAGTATTTAGAGTTTTTAAATATTATATCCACAAATAAAAATATTATTTTTCTTGAAATTTTAACAACTATGGCGATATACTATTAAAATATATCAAAAGATACTTTAAGGTACCTAATAATTGTTTTTAAATGTCACTTTGAAACATTAATATAATTTTCAATGCATCCATCCAACAATAAATTTTAATTTATAATATTGTTTATATTTTATTCTGTAGTGAATGCTAAGTGTTTCGAAGAATGAAAAAATAATTTGATTTATCAGGAAGTTATTGATCTGACCCCTAAAGGTCGTATTTATGTATCGTTTCAAAGTTTAATAATTTCATATGCATTTGATTGGTGTTTGTAAACATTTTATGAACTATCTTTTATGGAAAATATTTTCCATATTTAGGCATGGACAAATATACCAGGGTAGATAATTTTTGAAAAAAAAAAGTAGTAGGATGAAACCAATTAGAAATGCAAGATAATAAATAATAAAAATAAAATGAAAAATAAATTACGGGCAATCTGAGTTCGGGAAGTAGGAGGGTGTGAGTTTTTAAGGGTAAAATTCGGTTTATCTGAATTTATGGCAAAACTACAAGTCCTATGGAAAAAAGTTAAATAGCAAAGTTGTAGGTAAGAAAAAGATCTACAACATTTGTATTTGCACTTTTTTTAAATAACCTCAAAATTTATGTGAAAAATTGAAATAACCAAGTTTTTGGTTTTTTATTTTTTTTCTCCAAAATTTGGCGAAAACCTATCCTTTTATATTCCAAATGCACTGTAATTATTTTTATTATGTTTCTTTCGTTTATTTGTATAACTAGAAATACATAATTTTTTCCAATTTTATTCTCAAACAGGATTCTTATATTTATTTGTTAGTTCTCAAATAGTTGTTTTTTTTTTTGTGTGTGTAAAAAGTTAAATAATTGTTAGTTTATTTTTGTGTTACATAATACCTAAAAAAGATCACAATTCCTGTGACTACATACTTGAAGTGTATCCATACGGGATCAAGGATTTTTCGTGACATATGATTATAACGATAGTGTTACACATATATTATTAGCTCTTTTTTTTGTGTATGATATTTTTCTTTTGGCCTGGATATAAAAATATACCCCGAAATATTTATTTAGAAACCGTAAAAGATTTCTTTTATTATTATATTTTTTTTCCTTTTTTTTTGTTAGTGTGTAAATCTATGGCGTAAATCTATGCAAGAATTGAAATAAATAAAATTTAATAAACACTATACAAGGTTTCAGTAAAGATATTATAACAAAACATAATAAAAGAAAAAATTATATTCTGAATATGAAAAACAAAATTTAGTTTTAAAAAAAAAGTTTCATTTATTGAAACCGGACTGAAAAGGATAAAAATATGTTTAAATTGAATGGAATATAATCAAGGATGAATGTCAATTCAGCTAAACTCATTGGACTAAAAAATTAGCCTTTTGATATCCATATTTCACTATTAATTTATTTTCTAAACATTTTATAAAATTATTTTTATTTTAAGACATTTTTAAAACAAACTAGTGGACCTATGTGCTGCTCCGCAGCATTAATTGTTGATAATTATTTAATAGACTAAATTTGCATATCAAATTCTAAACAACTGTGGCATTTTCCACTATTAATCATTCAAATCACACAAAAAAGTGATGAGAGTGTGTTGTGCTCTCAACAATCTCCAACTCATCCAATTTGAGTGTTTAATATAACAAATGAAAGGCCTTGAGTTACTGACTGTTCTTAAACCAAAACCACTTTCGTGGAGATATTGGGATGCAAAACTAACACAACCCTTGAAGAACGTTTTTTTTAGCCATAAAAACTTGAGAAAAGCAAAAGATAGATGTAATCCAATACATGCACACTTCACCTGTACCCAAATACCCTTTAATTTAAATTATTAATATTATTTATTGTACATTTAATGAACAATTACTATCTTAATTGATCGGCAAGTTATCCAAATTTTTGTTTTATATAATAATACCTATGTTTTGTTAACTATTGCATATTAAAAATTTGGATCATTATCAACTAATTAGGGTTTTCTATTTTAAATACACTTGTATTATTTGCATCAATTAAATTAGGTTTTAAAACTGCTATTAATCGAGATTTTAAACAATTATAAACTCTTCTTCACCTCACCTTCCTTTGTACGGATTGTACGGATACTAAATTGATATTCGATGATTTGTTACCAAATATTTAAGCTCTTACCCAATTTTCAGTTAATTGAAAGTGGAAAGTTGATTGAAACGTGAAATTTACCTGAAACAAAGAAAATTTAATCAGTAAATACAAAGAAAATTAAATTTAGTCTTAAATTATTATACAGAAACAAAGTTTTAGTTTTCATGAAGTCATCTAAATAGATTTACCATGTAATAATTTTAAAAGTATGTTGCCATATGTTAGGTATTAAAACTATTAACTCTTTTTGTAATTATCTTTACTTGTTTCAACGTTAAATTAATGGGGTACATAATTAAAATTGAGCTACATACGGTCGTATTGTATGGGTTAGAAATTGCATTATTTGTAATATTTGTAAAAAACTTGTTAAGGTGCAGCTATTATTTACTATTCTCCATTTTCGAATATTCGTGGATACGAACTGAAAAATAAGAGTAAAAAACACTTAGAATTTCACCAAAAGGAGACCAAAGCTCTGGCAGCATGTAATACGGGCTTATGTATATTTATATATACATTATATTAACACTCAATTTATACTAATAATAATTTTTATATCACTATCGGATGCCATGTTGTTTAATCCGCGTAGTTCCTGTTTCCGTGGGAATACAGGGATAAAAATAGCAAATATCACCTCGGGATAGTTTAGCTTCCCAACGGTGAAAGAATTTTCCAAATGTGTCAGTAGTTTCTAAGTCTCTACGTTATATACCAAAATACATACAAAAAAAGAAGGTTTCCTCTTTATAATGTTAGTATATATATATATATATATATATATATATATATATATATATATATATATATATATATATATATATATATATATATATATATATATATATATATATATATATATATATATATATATATATATATATATATATATATATATATATATATATATATATATAAATATCCAAATACAACGGAGCCAATCTTTCAACCTTATTTCTGACAATTAGAGCATATAAATGGTGAGTGAATAGTATTTCTATATCGAGAAAAAGTAAATGTCAGACGATATTCTCTATAATGTAATTTTTAATAATCTCTCCATGAGGTGGCGATTTATATTAAAAAAGTCATCATTTTATCATCGAATATTTCCAAAACGAGGATGTAGATCGATTTGAAGTAGCACATTTTATCATAAAATGTCATTTTGAATATATCCTGTGAGAATTTCAGAAACACATCAAGAAGATATTTCTATATCTGGTGAACTGCCTTAAGTGGTTATGTGTTTTTGATAGAGACCTCTCTCTACAGGCTCTTTTAATAATGTCAATCTGTAATGTAATATGTATTGTATTTTTTTAAATTTTCTCGGATAAATAACTCAAGAAATACTTATATAAATGTTATAAAATTTGGTATACACAATTTTGACAAGTAAACGAAGGGCAAATCGACGAGTTTTTCCCGAAAAAAGAGTTATAAATATGAAATAAAACTTGAATATGACATGAAAATGGAGGATGAAAAAAGGGTTCTAAAGTAAAAATCACTTTAGAATCCTTTTTTCATCCTCCATTTTCATGTCAATATTGTGCATACGAAATTTCATAACATTTAAATTATTTTTTGAGTTATTTGTCCGCGAAAATTGAAAAAAATATGCATATTACATTACTGATTGACTTTATTCAAGCGCCAGTCGAGGTCTCCCTCAAAAACACATACTCACTGAAAATACAAATTGACTGTAAACTTTCTTTATGTTTCATTATATTTAGTATCAATAAACGTATAATAAAATAAAATATTATACGACCTAAATTTTATTTATTGTTTGTATTATAAATTAAAAAATTAATTACTTGAACTATACCTAGGTACATTAGAAACTCAAACCATACAGAGTAGTAAATGTACATATGGCCTACATCTCTCAATATGTCTAATATCCAAGATACTTCTTACTTCTTACATATTCACAATTTCTTTATTAATGTATAAAACAATTATTACATTGTTAAATATTTAATATGAAATGTTACTTTACCGATTTAGTATGAGAAATACAGGCGCTATTATCATTCATTTTGACGAAAAGTGTTTGAAGAAGGGATATGATTCTCAACTTCTGTGCTACGCCACTTTTGTGTGCCACACAATTCTTAAATTTGGTCGCCAAATTTCGGAAATACAAATAATAAAAATTCATTTGTATGCAACTTATTGACAGAGCACGTCAGATTAAGACATAGTAGATACCTTACCCCTTGTTGATTACCTCCATCTTAGCTCTTTGTATGATACCACGCGTATAGGGTAGCCGATCAGAATATTAAAACGAAAAAATCGAGAGTTGTATTCAATCGAGCGAGTCAGATTAAGATAAGGTAGGTTAACTACGTGCTGAAAAGTGTACATTTTACTAATCTGACAATTGGAACGCAGGCAGATGGTTTGTCTTTTTGTCCTCCCATTCTCTTGTGTCACACTCAAATCGTCAGATTAGTAAAATTTACACTTTTCAGCACTTAATCAACCTACCATATCTTAATCTGACGCGCTCGACTTCGTTTTAATACTTTGATCGGCCACCCAATACGCACGGCTTCATAGAGAGAGCTTAGATTTGGTGGAGGTACTCAACAAGGGGTAAAGTATCTTTCAAATTTTAATTTGACGAGCTCGAGTAAATCCAAAAATCTCCGGTTATTTAATAATATGCATAAAATATTAAATATTAACAGAGCACTTTTAGATCAACTATTCTTCTTGGGCTTAGAATATAATGAGCAGAAAAATATCTATTAATAGTTCCCTCTCTTTCTGGTCCTAGTGTACCGTTGTAAGCGTTCAAAAGTTGATTATACCGTCAAGAATTGCTGAATTAGACAGTTTTCTATGTTACTTAAATTTTGTAACATGTCATATTTGCTTTATTCGAATTTTATTTCTAGCTATATAACTCTCGTGTTGAAATTATTTTCAATTTAATTTTCATTACCGAGCTCTGTATTTCGCTTTATTCATGAATTTTTTATTATTTTACTGGTTGAAATAATAATTTAGTAAATATTTGCGTCTAGCGCCAAATCGAAGCAGTTTATATTCCAACATTTTATTAGAAATCAAATGTAAATGTATTTGAAGTAATGCGTATGGTATTTGCTCGAATATGTTATAATATAATATTATATTCTTCGGGAAAGAGAAAATTTGGGTATTTAAGTCTTAGCAATATTACAAAATTGTATATCGCGCCTAACCAGAAACTTGATTTTAACTTCTACCTCACTTCGATTACTTGTAGGTTATAAATTCTGGCTAGAATCATACCTGTATCCTTTCAATTTGGAGTATAATTTAAGAGTCGATATTCGCAAATTTTGGTTGAATAAGAACTGATTGAATCATCTTGAAATATCTGGATACATTAGGTAATGAAAAGGCCTTTATTCTACGGACTATACTCTATGTTTTAAGATAAATAATACCTGAGTGGAGTCTACAAGTTGTTTAATAAACGCTATTAAATTACTAATAGTAGGCATAAAAGTCATTCACCTTGGTTATTGCTTATTTATTGTACGTCAGTTTTTATACACAACAAAATATTATCCGTCAAGTTAGCAAGACAGATTTATGCAAATTTTATTCTATATGGAGATAAAATCGCAACTAATCTTTGTATGTAAACAATGGTATATGAAGGACTAATTTAAAGTTTATTTAAAACAGACTGTCTAGTAAGCATAACTCACGTAGGACATAAGTAAAATGAGCGAATTAATTCTTAAGCGCAATTTAAAATTAAACACCTTTTCACTTGAAAATGGTAAAAATTAAATAATAAATTAATTCATTGAATTGAATTCAAAAAATATATTGAAAGTATTTAAAATCTTGGTCTTAAGATGGTAGAAGAGCCCAACTGGAGATTTTTGGATTTATTCGAGCGCATCAGATTAAGATATGGGAGATACCTTAACCCTTGGTGATTATCTTCACCAAATCTTAGCTGCCTATATGATGCCGAGCGTATAGGGTAGCCGATCAGAATATTAAAATGATAAATCGATAATGGGATTTCAATCCAGCGTGTCAGACTAAATTATGGTAGGTTGATTAAATGTAGAAAAGTCTACATCTAACTAATTTGATGATTTGAGTTTGACACAAGAGAATGAGAAGGCCACGAACTTGTAAAAACGACACGTCACCTGTGTCACGTTCCAAAATTTGGTAGTAATGTTCGACCAGATTCAATAGTTATAGGAATATTTGCTCAGTTGTCAAATTTTTCAACAAAAAAAACAGCCCCAACTTTTGAAAATGCTCATTAACACCACCTCAATTTTTATGTAAACTCTCGGGTTACATAAGGAATGTTGTGTAAAATTTGCATTAAATTTCTTACGTTGCAAAAATTTTCTATTATTAAAATTTAAATTAACAGGACTATTTTCATAAAATTAAGATTTAGATGCAAATTTTTCATAACATGCCCACAAGTAAAACAAGTGCTCAAAAAAATTTGATGTGGAATTTATGAGCATTTTAAAAAGTTACTTACATGGATTCTTTGTTGAGAAATTTGGCAATTTTTTCAAGCAAGTACTCCAACAACTTTTGAACGGGACAGAAAATTGTACCCAATTGATTTTTTTTTTTTGTGGAAGATTCAGACCTGTGGGAATCGTGTGGATCTGGGGTATGCTCAAATTATTCTTAAACTCAAATATTTCTTCCATTGAACTTATTGCTCATTATTTTCGTTATGTTAAATTAATTTCCCAATATTAATGGTTATGTGGTAAGAAAAATTCTTACATTAAAAATAAATTATGCATTTTTTCTTAACAAACAAGGGAAAATATTAATATTTGTAAAAATATTTCTGAATTTTCACGTTGATATATCAATCATTCATGATTTAACAAGTAAGGAAACAATATGTAATTCAATATTCGGTGATTATTCATACAGAAAAACATATCTTTTTTTTTGGAACCATCATTATAATAACAGAAAAGTATCGCATATATGTTAGTTACGATAATGTAGAAAATATAATATTGTAAACCATAGATAGATAAAGAAAGATTTCTGTATATCTATCTATCTTTCTCTTCATAATGTTAACATAATATTAAAATAATATCTAATTATTATAATAACAATTTTATGTTATGAAAAATGAAGCTAATGAATGCTGGCTGTTATTTGAATTCCATTTGTTACATTATAATCAACCTTTTATGTATCAACAGGAATGGATTTAAAAATAATGAATGCGAGACTACCAAGCACTATTAGGATTGTTGACTAATACAGAATTTAGTATATTTCCACACAACAAAATGAGAACTAGACTCAATGCCAATATACAGTAAAAATTTTTGTTAATTTATCACTTGATTTTTAACATGAAAAAAGTATTACAATTATATAAAATATAAAACATTATTGAAGGTTAAGGCTTGTTGGTACTTGAATAAAATTAAAATAAATAATGCATTTTGGCAGGGAAGTCCAAGCGGGGAATTACGAGGATTGGTTGGGTAGCCCAAGTGATTTTTAGATTTACTTGAGGTCGTCAGATTAAGATATAGGAGGTACCTTAACTCTTACTGAGTACCTCCACCAAATCTAGGTATACGGTGCCTCGTGCGTATACGGTATTCTATAAGAATATTAAAATGAAAAAATAGTTGGATTTAATCGGGGGCGTCAGATTAAATTATGATAGGTTGATTACGTGTTAAAAAGTGTACATTTTACAAATCTGACGATTTTACCGTGACGCAGGTAGCGGTAGTATCTTTTTTGCAAGTTTGCTTATTTTTAAAGATTAAAAAAAAAACTTCAGATCCAAATTCAAGGAGAAAAGAGTATTCAACTAACGCAATAACATTAAGCCAATATCCCTATTACACCTAGATTGAATCCCACGCAAATATCATAGACATCCATTTGAGAACTGTAATAATGAACAGAAAATAAAGAAGATACATTGTATCTATCGAAAATTGCTATTTTATCTATCAAAATGTGAAATTAGACTCAATACCAAGCAAAATTCGAAGATTTAATTAAAATTGATTCAAAAACGAATAAAAGATTGTTTTACATCTCTTTCTCTTTACAAAAAGTTTTATTGGCAATTCTACGATAAACAATCATTTTCTATAAAAAAATCGCACAAAAAAATTTTTAAATATTAATATAATTTACATAACATTTTTTATTCACAATCAACTCATTCATGCAGACTAACATTATTTAACTTAAAGGAAAGTGTATTTAAATGCTATGGACATAGGCCGTCTAACCGTAGAATGATCCTTATAATCACTATGGAGATGCACATGTATGACGTCATCATTTATGCAAATCTCTTTTCTTGTTTAATTAAGAATTTTGAACGTCCATATTATAGCCAATTTTTTAGATTTTAAAATATAACTTCAAACTCATATTCGTGTGGTCGTCTTTGCTTCAATTGAAGTGATAATAAATGTGCTGCTTCCCTGTTGGAACAAAGTGTATGAACGTAAATCTGATTTTGAATATATTATAGAGCCGTGTCTGTTTCTGTATATAATGTTAACACAATAATAAATAAAGCAACATTCATTTAATCATCAACAAACAACCATATTATATATAAACGGGAAATATTTCATCCTGTTTCGCGGTTTTTTAAACATTACATTATACACGTATGTTATAATTAATTCGTATATAAATGTTCATTCATTCTACCCGTACGGTGGATGAAAACTATCGTCATAGTAAAATATTAACTACTTGCTAAAATATTTCATGTATGTCGCGCTATTTACATAACTTGATCGTGTTATTACATACTTAATGTTATAACTTCAAATATAATATATTTATCGACAAATTGTTATCAAAAAAAAACTGAATAAATGAAGGAATTTAAAAGAAAAAAGAATAGGGGTCTTAAGTTTAATGTGGAGTCATTCGTCTAAGTACCAAATTTTGGGAATAACAATACGAATTAATGTTTCAAACTGAGTTTATTAAGCGCAGGTCGATAAATTGAAGAGTATGAAATATAACAAGATAGGCTGATATTTCAATTATGAAATCCGGTATAATAGATTTCATAATTGCCGACTTGGTTCATTTGTGGTGTCAGTGCATAAGCACCTGTTCACGAAATCACTCCAATAAATGGAAGTATAAACTATAACCTTATCCCCGTCAAAAATATGGTTAATATTTCATAGAATTTCATATTCAATTAATCAAAATTGGAATAATTTTGAGTGGAATTCAAAGAAAGCTAAAAAAATATTAAATACGCTGGGAAAATTGTATTCGATCAGCAAGATGTGACCACACAAATTGGATCGAACTTGACATCTGCGTTATCTTGCCTCACAGCACAGTCTAACAATTCAGAGAATATTTTACTTTCAAGGTATACTTAAAAAATTCATTATAGATTCATAATATTTATCGACTTGGTTCATTTCGACAGGTGGTGTTTGTGCACGAAATAGCTCCAAAAACCGAAATTATAAACTAATTCTCGTCAAAAATATGGTAAATATTGAATAGAATTTCATACGCAATTAATAAAAATTCGATTGATATTTAAAAAAATTTTAAATATACTAGGAAAATTGTATTCCAAATTGCTACCACACAAATAGGATCGAACTTGATTTGTCTTCCTTCTCACATAGCGCAGTCAAACATGGTGCGTTTATGGGCGTGCACGGTATGGTATATATTCAATAGAATTTCATATTTAATTAATTAAAATTGGATTAATTTTATGTGAAATTTAAAGTAAGTTCAAAAAAGTGCTAGAAATGTAAATCCAATTGATTATTTTCAAACTGTTTCAAACATAATTAATTCATACAATACGCTAATAAAATTGACATAAAAATGATTTTTCTATTTGCTTTATAAAAAAACTTTTTTTTGTGTCGCTGGTATTTTTTAATAGATTATTTTTCAGTTGAAAAAACTATAATTTCCAACATTATATTTAGTAGTTAGTTTAATAATTGCATAAAAAAAAAAGTAGAAAAATAATTGGATATGTTTACACAACAATTCACTAATAATTCTTTTTTTTTTTTAATAAAACCGATTTGAAAAAAAAATTGTACAAAAAGTAAACAAGCTAATTTTTTAATAAATGAATTTATAAATATTTTATTTTATTTTCTCAGTGTTATTATAGTTTGAAAATTTTTTATTTATTTTAAAGAAAACTGAATTATCGCGTACAAACAAGCACACATTGATTCATCATACGAGGAAACAAAACATAATTTTTGGAAGCCGGTGAAGTGTATTTTGAAATCTGGCTAGTGATAAGAAGTTTATAAAAACAAAAATGTACTAATTATGTGATTTTATGAATAAAAATCTGATCAATATTTATAAGCTAAAATTGATATACCTCATATTGTAAAAAATTAGCTTTTTTTTTAAATTGAAACATTTAAAGAACTTTTACTTAAATATAAAAGTAACAAGTGACGATAACAACTAACAGAGTTAATTGTTTAGATACTCAACATATGATTTTTAATTAGCATTCATAAATATACAGTTATTCTGGCCAATCTAAACATTTTATGAAAACATGTTTCAAACAAAAGTTTGTTTCCAAAAAATAAAATTTTATTCTATTTTTAACAGATCAATAGTTTGGTCAAGCATCCATTGGACCCAATAGACCGATTTTGTTCATTAACTAACTTAAACTCACTCTTTGTGTTTAGAATACGTTACCACAATTTCAACTCGGTATATCTTTTTGTTTTTGAGTTATCTTGACGGACGGACAATCGAAAATGGACTAATTAGGTATTTCTATGAACACCTATACCAAAATTTTGTTACTGCCTTCACTATTAGGTATCGTTACAAACTTTAGACTAAATTTAATATACTCTGATATATTTTATATATGTTGAGTATAAAAAGTGTACGTATCAATATATAATGGAAGTGTTGAAGAGATAATTAATTCTTACAAAAGCAAATCCCATAAAAGGTTGTGAAAATAGACAATTTCGATGTAATTAACTCCATATATTTAAGCATTTTATCATAAATTTAGCTTGAAATTTTCTTTTTTAAAGCTGTTATTGTATCGATATTAAGATTTGAGGCTACTGGATATGTTTTATGTGCCACATTGCGGCACGGCACATACACTTGTTATAATACTCATAATAATTATAAACATTATTTGAACAGCAAACAAACAACAAATAATAAAAAAATATATAAATAATGAACATACATGATTACATAAGTGAAGTAATTTATATAAAAAAGGCGTACAGATATCCACTTTACAAGTCCAATCCAATGATTTTCAGTTAAATCTAATGATTATATTCATTTCGAAAACAGTTTATGTAGCCTTCCCAAAGTGTTTGTCGTTCTTCCATTTTTTCTATTTCTCTTCTCTTATTTAACGTCATTCCTAACCACGTACTGGATTCTCTTATCATTTTAATCACAATCATAATATGTGCTTCTTCAATTTTTATATACCATTTAAGTTAATATAAAACTAGATGAGTCAACCACCGGAGATATCTCTTTTTTTTCTCAGGCTGTTTCAAATAGTGCAAATTAAAAATTGGATTATTTTGTGTGAAACCTAAGTTCAAAAAAATTTTGAATACACTGGGGCAAAATTGTATTCGATAAATAATTGCTCGATCAGCAAACTGTAACATATAGGGCCAACTTGAAACCTGCATTCTCTTTGCCTCATTGCGTAGTCAAAAATGTCTGGAGATTAAATTTATATACCATTTTAGTTAATAACTAGTTTTCGGGGCAACTTGCTGAGGAATTTATTTTTTACACGCTGTCTCAAATAGTACAAATATAAAATTTTCTAGAAATTTAATTCGGAAATTAGCGCAGAAAAAATGTTTGGGAATACATAGTACCACATACAAACATTTTTAGTCGCAGTTACGTCAAACTGTGATTTGTATGTAGAAATAAAACTTCTAGTTAAATTCTATTCTCGACCGATTGTTATTGTAATAAAATGTAAATTCTACTGCCCACAAGCTTGATTACAATCTGCAGGAACTCGATTACTTAAACAGCTTTTTCGTATACTGTCATTTATATTCAAGTTATCATTCACAACAGGCTACTTTCGGTAGTGAAAAATAAAGCTTGAGATTTGACAAAATTTAAAATTTATATAGAAATATTTCTAAATATTCTAAATTTGAATCATAAAAGCATATGATTAATTTATTATTCATAAAATTAAAATTCGATATATTTATCTTTATATCACGTGACCTTAAAAACTAAACGGCCATAGTGTGACGTCATTTTGGTAAAAATCATTGCTGCCATGTTCAATCTAAGCAGTTATCTTAATTAGTAAAACATATTTGAAAGTGTTAGGTTATATTTTGAACATCATCTATTGTACCAGTATTCTCAATATAATATATCGATACGTCACCCAAATGACATGAAGCGTTTTAACAGAAATAAAAAATATTTAAAATTTTATGAGACGAAATGGAGTTTATTTTGCAAAAGTATTTACTTTTTCTTAAAAAATCAATATTTCAAATTAGTTTTAAGCATGGAAAATATTAAAAAGTACAAACTAGATAAATATGAAAAGTATTTTTTAATAGGTACATCGTGACCAAAATGTACAAAATGTCTGTACAAAAATCTCAATAAAACGTCTTAAAACGTCAGGATATCGATTTCGTTTTTCGGTATGAAAACAAAAGTATGCTAACAGGAAGTGAATAAAATATAATTTTTATTTTTATATTTCTCCGTTTTGTGCTCTCTTTGTTCATACTTTGTAATAATAATGATAATGAAATTTAATGATGTTGTCTAATCAGGAAATGCAGTACATTATCAATGTACTTATCCCTGTGTACATATTATAAGTGTACTTTTTTTAAATATATATGGAGTGTTATTTATGGAAAAGCTATGCCTTATGATGTATCCTTGATGTTGGTTGAGGAATTGAATCAATTCATCGTGTAGAAAAATCTGCAGCGACGCGTATAAGAAGTTTTTTTTTTACTTTATATCTTTAAGGCACCCCCAAACGCTTTATATGAACATCAATATATTGCACATTAATGGATATTGTGCAATAATACTGACCAACTGCAGATTATATTGAATGATTCTGAAATATATTGAGTCAATCAAAAAGAGTTTGATTTTATTGTGAAATCTAGTAAACATTGCACAATACAGGTCATTTTGTAATGGTAAATCTCGAAAAAAACATATTGATTGAGTTGATTTAATTCTGAATTTATATATTTAATTTTTATATACATTCAAAAGTATGAATGTCAATAAATATAAAAATTAACAATGCGTGGGTTACAATCATGTCTACAAATAGAAAAGCCATACAAAAATAGTACAAAAATTTCTTCTAGAATGATATAGATCTTTACCATCTTTGTGAGCAATATTAGCAGTTGCTCTTGAAATATAGAAAATACAATCCAGATGCGGATAAGTTACATTTGGTAAAGAAAATCAATTCTTTGCATATGAATTTAAGAAAAAAATATGATATATTTCCGGTGAGACCTCGATTGTGTATATCAATAGATAAATAGAGTTTTAGAAAGTGTACATTCAACTTAGTACTCAAAGTAGAAAAATAAATATTTCTACTATGAGTCCGGAGTTTTTAAACTAGAAAATTAAAAAGAATGTTTCATCAAAATATAAACAAGATTTTCTAGAAGCCCTACCGGATCCAACTGTCAACCTTAAGCCATTCAAACACACACACAAAATTACAAAAGTCAATTCAGTCGTTTAGGAGCATTTCAGAAAGAAAAACCAGCGAATGTACTCATTTCGTTCTAGACTTTCTTTGTAACTAAATGCATCCCTAACTAAATCAAGCAATGCTTATAGAACTCTTAAAGAAACATATAACCTCGGTATAAATCAAATTATAAATTAATTCGAAACAATATTCAGAGCACTAGAAGCAGATAAGAAATTACCGGAAAATAAAATTAACCAATCACCGATGTACAGTGCGACAATTGTCTATGGGTTCATCTATTTAAACTGTTATTCATGAATAATTATTAATTAAATTTTAAAATAAATACTCCTTTCCTGGAGCTAATATTCTAATATCTGATTAATTATTAATATTTCGAATATTTAATGCATAATATTTAATCATTCGGATATCAAGGCTTTTATTGAGCTATGAAAACAATTTTTTTTTAGTGTGTTAATTTGAGGATAGTTATAAAGGATACCAGAAAAGTATTAAAGTAATTTAAATGTTAAGATTTGTTTATAAAAATTTTTAGTGGTTGGATAATAGTTGTAGAATACATAAATGGATATTTCCTTACTAACTCCATCCTATACATAATTCCTTCATTCTCCGTATGTAATAATAATTTTAAAATATATTTTCTCTAAAAAATAATGATAATGATGTTATTTGAGTTTATTGTTTATACTGAATAGGAGGTATATTATATAATATTGTAATGTAATTTGTTGAAAAGTAATATCAAATAAATACAGAATGATATCATGATAAAATATCTAAAATATTTATTCTATCTAGTAGACGGAACTTTGGTGTTCAATTCGATACCGACTATAATAATATCAATCGACCAATATAGAAAATTAAAACATTTTTAAAAGAAATTTGGAATTTCGCAATTTACAAAAATCTGATTTTTTTTCATAAGTATTTATTCAAACATCAACAATTTTCACCCTTTTTCCTAAATACAACTTTGCAATTGTAGGAACAAAACCAAGGATCAAACTGAAAATCAATACCAAAACCATACTGCATATTTTGCATTTACCGTTTCATGTTCTAATAATTAAAACTCAGCAAGAAAAATTAAAAAACAAACATAAAAAAAATCGCATAATGCGGCTAAAGAAGTTTTCACTTCAACAAGTGGTTTTCTTCATCTTCAAAAAACATTTTCTGATTTTGCAAAAAAATCATTGAGTTTTAAATAAAGTAATTACGCGACGAATGAAGTGTTTCCAAGTTGATATCATTATTTGTTTTCGAGATAAAAAATACACACACGCATAGACATCTCTCTAAAAACGTTGGACTTAGGTTCTAAGGGCGTTGAAATGTGAAGAAATGTCAAAATTTGGGATTTACAAAATCAGTCCCATTTAAAAAACATTTTATCTGTGACATACTGTTTTTAAATATGAAATTATTTGGAATTTTAACTACATATTTATGAAAACATTAATTAATTTGATTTTAATATTTTCTGGTATTCAACAAAATGTATAAATAATATATTTTGCATTGCATAACACAATTATTTAACATAATATCAAATAAATTAAATTCGAATGATAATAATTAAATTATTAATTAAACTAAACAAAAATATATTATTTGCAGTAAAACTCACTGCCTACAACAGAAAGAGTTTATACATCAGCGTAGTACAAATTGAACCTTTTCGAAAACTCTTTCAGATTTTTCAAGTGAATTATTTAACTACTAAGGCCATTTATAACAACAGTATACACTTTATAACAATACAGCATTTCCAGGCAGTAGACCATCCTAAGATGGACAGAAAGATTTGACAAATAACTTTCAAATCGTAAAAGACCGAAATTATTTTGAATAAAAATTATTGAGAAAATTGATTGAATATTCGAACCGAATCTAGATTTTTTTCAACCATTTCTACCGAAATTTTGGCCACTATAACAGGATATACATGTATACAGACAAACTATTTAAGTTCAACAGTATATCTCACTAATATTGGCGGTTTCCAACTTTTGAAAATATTGATTTTATATTTGTAAATTTGAGAGAAGAATTAAAAACTAAAAAATTTGGCGGAATAATTAGTTTCAAAAGCTATAAATGTGTAGAAATACCAAAATGTTTTAAATGCATAATTTCTTAGATTTGTCGTCATTATCACATGTTGTTTGTTTACATGAATATTATGCTAGTTTGAGTATATATACAAAATTTAGGAGTAATTACGAAATAAAAAAAGATATGGAAAAGGCTACTGAGTCCATATTAATATTGCAAGAGGTGTAATTCATCACTATAAAATATCTTTATTTCAGGAAAGTATCCTATTTCGGTAGTGAAAAATAATCGGCATGAAATTAGTAATATTCTGAAATATTCTAAATTTGAGTCATAAAGGCAAGAAACATGATTAATTTATTTATTATCTTCGATTAAAATTCAATATTTTTATCTTTATATCACGTGGCCTAAAATACTAGGCTGCCATAGTGTGGCGACAAAATTATTGTTTTCATATGTCAGTTCAGTTTAATTTAATTAAGACAGTTGTGTTAATTAGAACCAAAATATTTAAAAGTTTTAAGTTTTTGTTTTTAATGTGTTATATTACGCGATGTAAAAATGGCAACCAGCGTTTTTACAGGACTATAAAACATTAAAATTTTCATGTAATTTTATGGCCAGAAATCGTGTTTATTTTGAAAAAAAAAATATATTTTTGTATTAATAAATCAATATTTTTTAAGTTCTTTTTTAAACATGGTAAACTATCTTATTGTAGACTTGCCTTATAATACCTTTATATTATAATTTGAGTACAAAAATGCATGCATTATTATTATTATTTAATACAAATTATTTTATTAAATGTACATTGACCTCATACTCTCATAAATTTTCAAAGAATAAAATAATATATGGCTATAATAAATTACGTTACACAGAATTAATTTAACTAATTACCGAAAATAATATGAGTAAATGAAAGTATTTAATAAGATCTATTATCTCATCAAATAATCATTGTAATTAAATAATTCTGATGGGAAAAATTATGAAGAATTATAAGGAAATTATGATTATGAAAACAAAAAAAAAACAAAAAACAAAAACAAAAACACGATGTACATTTAAATTAAAAAATTCACTTAAAAAGAGAATAAATTTATATTTGTTTGATTTCACCGCGCATATCTTCTGTAATCAAGCATTTTTTGGATAAATTAGTTAAGTAATTACGATTTAAACACAGTGTTATTTGAATTATTAGTGTTTCTTTAAAGAAGTAGAAGATAAAATGCATTTGTTTTAGTATAGGTAAATCATATAAGTTAAGATAACAACTAACAGAGTTATTTGTTTAGATACTCTGTCAAATAATGCATTTTTAATGTATATATATATATACTTGTATGTAACGAATACACTTAAAAACGACTGGACCGACATTAAAAATTCATTCACGTAGGAAACCTAGACTTCTTATTCCTGTTTTCCCACAGGAACAATAACTACGCCGATGAAACCGCGTGACATCCTCTAGTTAGATATAAATTAGGGCAGAAATTGTAACAAGTATAATGAGTTTAGTGTAAATAATTGATTGATATTTATATTACATAAAATTTAGTGAAAAATTTTTTCGTCTCCAATTTTTAAAAAATCATGCATCCATTTAACGATTGAGTTGTTTTTGAGTTTTTGTCTAAAATCCCATCCGGAGGTCGGAGGTAGCGATCCAATCGTAAAATAAGCGTTATGTTAAGTTTTCCTAAACCTTAATTACCCAGAAAAACTTAAAATATTATACAAAAATTGTTTCGGTTTCTTGACAATATTTAAGTGTTCCTTAATCACACGTTTTTTTTTGTCAAAATTCAGTCCAAACACCGAATTGAAACCGAAAAAAAAAACAACAATCCAATTTCGCATTCAAGAAAGAAACGCAAAAATAGGGTTGTGCTTATAATAGATAATATTATGTTCATCCCACTGCGTTCGTATTTTTTAGATATTTGTAATTGATAGCATTTCTTAGATGCATATAAATCGCACTCTTGCATAATATACTGTTTTCAAATTTGACTCATGTGATAAATATTTGATCGCGATACAGAAATTCCTACACACAAATGATTTCATGAAACAAGTACGTAAATGTATCATTACACCTACATTACCTTTCTAAAACATAAACACATGCGTATTTTTAAACTAAGAGCCCATGTGCAATTTGAGTCACAGTCTTTCTGCATGAATGTACGTTTTACAATATTGAATCATATCATACGAAATACGGAAATCATATTCTGGCAGAAATCAGCCCAGCACGTCATCAGTTTTAAACAAGTGATAGATGAATTTGGTCAAAAGACGAAACGTTGGGGGAAAAAGTATCAAATGAAAATTATAGAGCATAAAATTTTACATAAAATAGTTATTTGTCTTTTTTTGGTTAAATGATTTAGAAAGTAATCAAAGATAATTTTAAATCGAAAACTTTAATAAATAATTGCCTTGTGACCAATTACCTACATCTGTCGACGCCAACAAATAAATTTTTTAGTTAATAATAAGATTAGCACTGACTTTGAATGGTCATTGGTTAAAAGAAAATTATTTATAGAAGTTTTTAATTTAAGATTTTAGTTCAATTTTTTGAAGGCGGTACTTTTTTTTCAACCACCAAAAAGTTTTCTTTGAATAATATTTAATCACTAAAATTCTTTTTGCTCCTTCTCTCCCTTTAGGGATACCGGATCCGTTCCAACAAACATAGATTCATCAAAATCGCGTACATATACGATGAAGTTATCCGCAAACACACACAAAAAATATATATTAATAAGGTCGAATTGAGAAACCACATTTTTAATAGTGGGCTAAAAATAGCGAGGCAAAAGCGCGTAGAAGTTTTCACACATGTAGGTTCAAATACATTTTACATACATATAAATTCTATGTGTGTATGTATAAAAACGTCTAGACGTTCTTGTTTAGTTATTTTTAATAATCCCAAAAAAAGAGAAAGAATTTTTAATGTAAAATATTTAACTTTTTTTCTTACTCTTACATTTTTGACCCAATTTAATTCTCATCCCATTCCATAATATAATAGTTGAAGAAGTGTGTAGGGTTGATTCCTTCCAGACCATGATTTTCGTACTTCGCATTCTACGATTCTTCACTCACAAAATTCCTGTCTAAAGCTTGATTAACTGCTTGGTCAATCAATTTAGTCAAGTAGTAAGAAGTTTATTTTACTCTAAGTGTGTGAACAGCAACATTTTAGTCAAATGTTTAGTAAAGTTGTTTAAACAAGTAGTTTATAGTACAGTTCTATTTTTTGGGTAAAAATAGTACCACCACAACTCTTGTTTCACATATAACAATAAACAAATGAAGGCATCTGAATAACATTTAATTGTTGTTCCACTCACAGTCATATAATTTAAACATTTAGACTCCCCATTGATGTAACGTAATTACCGATCTCAACTGATCACCAAAGTGAAGCAACAACAGACACAGTCACAACATGGATGGGTGAACATCTAGGATTGCTGTGTACTGTTGTTGTATAGATTGAATATATACTCACTGTAGTCACTATATAACATTAGTATTTGAAAAGTGACTTAAAAATAAAATATAAACATTTATGTGATATGAAATTATATTACATGACTGTCACAGTTTTAATAAATTACTTATGACTTAATTAAATTATCAAATTATAAGTGTGAACGAAGTGTTTCATCAAGTGTGTATTTAATACTAAGCTACTGATTACTTGACTAAATTATTTGATCAATGAGAACAAGGCTTTATAGAAAGACCGTTACTCAAATCTCCCACGAGCTCTTAGACTATTACAGTTAAAATAAAAGCATAATTTAATTATATGACATGTAAGTAGAAAGAAACTATGGTGTAATTTCTTCAAGATTCAAGAACAATATTTTTTTTTTGCGTTTGTTAAGTAATAAAAACAATTCTTCACATATACTGGAAAGTCAGTGAATATGTTCATTGCCATAGATAAATATCTAAACAGGTTACTTATATACACATTCATACATATTAATTATAAAATCTTTTTTATTTTATTTAAAGTTTATTTCTAAATAATCTTAATACCATGTAATTATTTATGTATGCGCGTATTTCTTTAGCTTGTTTGAAAATTATATTTGAAAAAAGTTATTACCTAAGTATAAAGACAAAGTACAGTTTATTCAGAAACTAATTCTTTCCGCTACTGTGATGGGTATGCTTTCCTTCTATTGAAGTGAAACATCGTCAGAACTGATAATCCAGCGTCAAAACTTTTGCAACATTCCCTGTAAATATTACGTTCGTTACAAATGCTTGATATACACACTTCTTTACCCTGTATAAGATAAATTTTGACTAGCAAAAACATTTTTTGGTATAGGTGATTCATAGAATCACTTAATTAGTCCACTTTTGCATGCCTGCAGCCTCAGCCGTCAACAAGACAACTCAAAACAAACATCTTTTATGTGAAACATTTTTTCGAAACTGTTTAGCTCAAATTAAGCTAATACAGACCGAGAAAATTATAATACACTAGCGGACGTCACGTGATGGTCACCCTCGTGACCATCACCGTGGGGATACGGGGATAGAAAGTATGTCACTTATGGATAATGTAGCTTCCCAACAGCAAAATTTTTCAAATCGGTCCAAATATAAATCAAAAACATTTTATTAAGTTATTATAAATAGTAAACGTCACGCGACTTCCGTCTGGGATAGTGCAGCTTCCAGTAGTAATAGCCCGATAGTTTTTAAGTTTGTTCGTTACACACAAAATTACAAATGTTTCCTCTTTATAATATTAGTATAGATATATTGTAATATTATGTAGTTTTAACAATTTGGACAGAATATTTCGAGAATTTTATGAATTATAATTATTCAAAAAATCCAAGCATTGATACTGAACCATATGTCGGGTATCTAAACCATTATCTTTGTCAGTTGTATGCTGCACTTGTTTTTAATGTTAATAAATATAGAGAATTCAATGAATAACATTCAACCATAAGTCGGGTATTTAAAAATTGACTGTGATAATTGTTCTCATCACTTTTTATTAATAAAACTTAAAAATACTTTTAAACTTTTAAGGTGAAAAAAAGAAAACTAAATTGGTAAAGTAATTCAAACAGTGAACTGAACTGCCAAATATTTAAAAAAACTTAAATAACTAAGAATTTTTTTCAATTAATTAATTCATTAAATACTCATTTGAATAATAATTAAATTAGGTGGATTTCCTTCATATTGTCACTAAGGGAAATCAATTGTTTTCATTAAAAAAAAAAAATTATTACTATGAATCATTCGTATGATAATTTAATTAGATAATAAATTATAATAAAATTAACTACGTATATAAAATATTATTTTATTGATCAGCATTTATTAGGTACAGTACGATTTAATTGAACAAGGCTAATAATATTCATTTCAGTTAATTAATTATTCTTTTGTGTCTACTCACATTGTCTACAATTTATTGCATGTACCTTGGTGTATGTCACAGGCGTTTCATTAAATTTAGATTAAATTTAAATCTTATAAAAAATTAAATACAAAAATACTTTGTCGTCACTTAACTTAACGAAAAATCAAGCATTGGATATCATTTATCTTTTGTCTCTCTCAAGGTCTGTCATCAAAATATATCAAAAACGGCAGCTGAATTTTGCTGGCGTATTCTACATCTAATTAAAGTTCATAATTGAACAAAATAAGTCCACTGGGTGCAAAAGCCAACTAATAAACTATAAAATATATATTTTTTCGAAATCTGTCTAGATTCTCTAAAAGGAATCTACTATGGAAAGTTTTATGAATTAAAATGCTTAAAAATAGTTCAAGCATTAATACTAACCATATGTCGAGTATCTAAACAATCGAATGTGTTAATTATGTTCCTTTGTTTAATATTATTTATGATATCATTCTGTCATAAATGAGAAATGGACCAGGTATTATGCTAGTTTACAAAAAGGTAATATAATTTTACTAGATAATTAAATAGTTATAAATTTATAATAAATATTCATTATTTAATTTAATAATAATAATAATCAAAACGATAATTAAATTCTAACAAAATTCAATATAAGTGATTGGTTGATGATTGTTTCGATATGTGTATGAATTTAAAAACATTAGCTAGAATTATTGAATTTGATAATTATTTTTACATTTATACAAATTAATTTAAATATAATATTTTATATTATTTTAAGTAATTTTATAATTTTAATTTTTATCACAAAATTTATTTTAAAATCAAAATTGTTTACCCGACTACGTCAATGCCAAAAAGAAAGTTTACGACTTGAACAGTCTATGTATGTTTATATGTATTCGTAGGATCCACTGAAGCAGTTAAACTATAGAACCGATTTTTGATGAATGAGATGTCAATCGATTCGTTATTGAACCGAATAGTATGGACTATACTTTTTAAAATAAGATAAAAAATTGGGTACTCGTAAGTGTAATCGTTTCGAACCGGATATCAAATTATAGAGGGGAAAATTCTATCTAATAATACATGGACTGAAAAGTCCCGGGCCTAACACATAGCTGGTGTTAGTTTTATTGCAGTCACCTTTTTTTCAGTTAATACTAACCTTCAAAAGACAGCTGTTAAAATTTCATGATATTCTATTCATTAGTTTGTGAGTTATTGTGATAAGAGTGACGCTACTTTTGTTATTTTCAAAACAATTGGTCAAAAACAATTTCGTGTTTTAATTTTACACTGCTTCTTGATGGGAAAAAATACCGTCCAAGCGAGGCAATGGCTTGAAAAGTGTTGTGGGGACTCCGCTTCAACAGAAACAACAATAAAACGTTGGTTTGCTGACTGTCGTAGAGACACCGTGGTCGTAGAGACACCGATGATGCAGAACGCAGTGGACTGGAATGATTGAAAAAACTGTGTTTTCTTTGTTAGGGCCGGGACTTTTCAGTCCATGTGTTATATAAGTTTATTACAATATAAAAATATATGAGAAAAATTATTTTACTACAGATTTATAAAATTTTAAAATATTTTTAACTTACTTTCTTGAGGGGTCTATTTTCGATCCCTCAAAAATAAAGGTAAAAAATACGTTACAAAAATTAATCCCAACTTCAAAAAAAATCCCGATTAGAAAATTATGAAACAAGAAAATATTCTTTGTTATTCGTCATGCTTACCTAGGATACATTACTATTTATATTTATTTTCTAATGAGTAGACAACTTACATTTAATTCATATACGTAGTGAATGTACAGAGAATAGCCATAATCCTTCCTTAATGATCTCTTACTAATGTTTAATGTATTTGAATAGTATTCTTCGTAGCTACCCCGTGCGAGAAAGTGGCATACGACCACAACTATTCTCCCAACTTTTCTATGTCTCAATGTATCAAATATTAAAATATACTTATTTGTAAGTTGTCTACCTATTAGACGATAAATATTGAAGAGTTTGTTTGCAAATAAGAATGACAGACATAAATATTTAGTATTTTAATTTTTATTTGACTTGATTTTTCGAGTAACAAATTATCTTAAATTTTTTTTAATAAAATTATTTACACGAAAACGTACATACAAATATTTCATGTGTAGTTACACACGTTAGACACTTATAGATATACTGCCATGAATATAAGTTAAGCATATATTTTTATTACATAACTTGCATGACTTGTCACGGCCTAATGGTTATTAAAATATATTATTTAAATACCTTAAGGTTAAATTTGAGTGTGTAAATAAAATATTATTTTCATTTCTTTACTGAGTTACTTACAATCATAATATTTAGTCACGCCTTTTATTTCCATATATAACTATAATTTGTATTTGTGGCTATTAAAAAAGAAGTGTATAAGGAAATATTTGCATGAAACTGCAAAAAAATGGCAACAACAAAATTGTTTGTAAGTACATAATGAATTTAATATCTTTTGTTTATAGAAAAAAAAAATTAAATTAAAAAAAACCGCTTTCAAAATAATGAACTAAAAAGTAAAAATAATTATAAATTTTTCCTTATGGCCCAACAATAATGATATGGAAATGGACGAAAAGCTTTTCTCGAAAATACGTTTCTAAATATAAAATCAAATTTTGTTTTTTACCTTCGAAATTTTTTTCGGGGAAAACTCATTGACAAGCATAAGGTTTTCATGTCAATATTGTGAAAACAAAATGTCATAGTATTTAGATAAACGTTTTTCGAGCATAAATAACTAAAAAAATACTTACGCAATTAAAATTCTAATGTTTGTAGAAGAAATTTTCCAGAAAAAGGTCAAAATCATAATTTGATTTTATATTTAGAAATGATTTTTTGAGGAAACCTCTTCGGCAAGCCCTTCGATTTAATTTTTAATTTTATTATAATATGCAAACTCATTCGGGTAGGTTCTCTTAATTTGGATATTATATTTCACCCGCTTTCTAAATGGTAAATTTGAATTGCTCTTTCAAAGTACAAAATTATCCCATATATATTTACATCCAATTAATACGATATTGTTTATAATAACTACACATTTGCCTAAAGATATTGGAAGAGATGTGTAATTATTTCAAAATATTATTTATATTAAAGTTTACATATTAAAAGCAATAATAATATCATTATTATTATTATTATTATTACTTTTTATTAATAATTTCAATCATATACGAAGAAGAGTCTTAAAAGTTGTAACAGGTATTATTTTACCTTCCAAGCAAACTAGAATTAATTGAAAACTCCTTTGATTTCAATAAAATCTAAAAATATGTTTTACATTCGCTTCTACCTCTTAAATATTAAAATATGAATCAAGTATCATTATAGACTAAACGGATTATGGATCGTTACTAAATAAATGTTACAATTAAACAAACTACTATTAACAGACGCTAGCATTAAATATTACATTTGATTTCTTTAATAACTAAAATTACGTTTTTAAGTTGCTTGTATCTTTTACGGATTACAAAAAAGGAAAATGGACTCATGGGGCCCAAAAGACAATCAACCGGAAATGAACTATGACAAAAGTCCTATTTTTCAAAATTATCCCGTTTAGTAACTACTTATTATTAATAATTAAGTCATATGCTTAATGACCTAATGAATATTGTAGAAATAGCAAACATTAAAATTTATTGTATAAATACCAAAGATTAAAATGAAATATTTCTAATTATAGAAATAAATTCAAGGTTAGAGCAGAATTATTTTAATAGGTATGTCTTTATCAAAAACAGTTATAAACTGATTGGTTATTATCGATAAGCAATCACCTACATACCTTTATTTAAATTAACAAAAACTGTATTGGAATATTTCCCATTTTATTGTTTCTTATATTTTTGTTCTAGAAATGCACATTTATAAATAGAAAATTGCTGTTTCTAAAAATATACCAAAATTTACTCTCCAATCTATAATGGCATATAGCAAAAATTTACTGATAACATCGAAAAAAGTTTATGTGCATTTTAATTACTCTTTATTTTTTAATTTTATTTCAATTATTTGCAATTAGTTTCATTATTTTATTTCTTTTTGTTCTGTTTAAGACTGAACAAGACGTTACCTTAGTTGGCTGGCTTTTTATCTAAAGTTTAATTAATTAATTTATAAATATTATAAAGTATAATTTGTAAACACACCTGTTGAAGGGAACTGTTTTCTTAGGAATAACTACTGAATGAAAGTTATAGTTCAAATTGATTGAATAGATTATTAAAGAGAATCAACAAACTTCATAACATAGTTTATATCGATTTTTGTTATTATTTATTGTATTATAGTTCTTTGTAATTGTATACTTATGCATATTTTTTAAATATTTGAAAACAATTCATAAATAAATTACGTTCTTGATCACGGTGCAGAAGAATTAAATTTTTGACTGCAGAGAAATCAACATCTTGAAGAATGAACAGACTTCGCTAGCAAAACACCACTTTTATACAGGACATAACTTTGCATTTGATGAAGTGAAGATTTTGGAGAGAGAATCGAACAATATGAAATGAAACATTAGTGAAATGGTTTACATTTATCTTAATAACTTTTAATAAATATTTAAATGTGTTGATAGTAATATGTTATGAACAAATTGTCTATGAACTCATATTATGGAGTTATTTATTGTTATTTAAACTTAAATACGACAAAGATATGAATTTTTGACAGCATTAAGAGTAAGATTTCATGGTTTGTTGAGAGTCGACTTTTATCTTTTGTATGATGAATAAAATTATTTATGTATTTAATTTGTAGACTGCCTGATGAAGTGCTAATAAAGAACACGAAACGTTGCGAAGTAAATACTTTCTCATGATGTTTTCATTGATCCTTCATCCATTAATTCTGTATTAATAATTAATTTATAATCAAAAATATAAATAAACATGAAGGATAAATCAAAATTTTTTAAAATTTTATTTTGACGACTATTTGATTTAAAAACAAAAATTTAATTTTCATATTTCTTCCTTCAAAATAACTAAATATATCTGGGAAAACTCATTTCTCTTATATTTTTACTCTAAACGAGTTTACAATTCAGATGCAGTGAATTTGTGAACATATATATTGACTGTTTAACAGTAAATGGAACATTATTATTTCAAAGAAAATGATATATATTTTAGTTTATTTAAAAGTTAAAAACAAAACAAATTGTTTCTATGTTTCTTTTATAAATAATTAAACTTTATTGCTTACAATATAAATTTTATTATTATTTGAAGTTTAGTATTTTATCTTAATTTTAACCATAAAATAAAATAATGATTATTACATCAAAATATTGTGTAATTTGAAAATTTATAGTCAATTAGTTACTTATATTATACCAACGAAAGACGATTTCAAGACTTTGGTTGAATATCAGCTCCAATATCCAGTAACTTAGTTTGAAGTAAATATCCTATCCAAATGTCTCTGATGAAATCATATGTATATGTACAAATAGTTTTCGCTTACCGTAAGATAAGATTGATTAAATTTGAAGTTAATAATCGATCCATTAACTCATTTATATTTTCAATGGGTTAATTTATTTCTCATTTAAAATATTTATCATTCAAGAAGAATTCCTAATGTAAGGAATCTGTTCAAAATGTACAAAGCAGGCACCAGTACATTTCGAGTATACAAACCAATTATTTTAAATCACTTTAGTGTTCTTTTAAAAATCATTTCAAATAATCATAAAGACCATATTTTTTTTAACGAATATTTTTGCTGTTTCATCTTTAGGACATGGTAGATGATATTTTTATTTATAATATGAAACGTCTTCAAACAAACATTGCACGCATTTCATATTTATAATAATAATAATGTAATATTTAATATTATAAATTCTTCTATAATAACGAACACACAAAACTATATAACAACAACAACAACAATAACAAAATAAGATAGAATATCGTGAGTGTACCACGTTTGTTTAGCTCATCTATTCAGTCATGCAGTTAGAAGAGCCAGTCTGTCAGTCAACCAACCAACAATCTTGTTCGTCTCTTCTTGTTATTATTATATTTCTCTGGATGGTGTTTTATTCAGTGAACATACATAAAGTACAATATAGTGATTCATCCTATACTGATCCTTCTAGTATTTGCAAATCCACAGAAATTCAAAGAGCAAAAATATATTTCTATTATTTATTTTTCTACATCTAATGTGGTTTTAACGTGTAAACGGTTGTAAAAGACGCTCTATTGAAAACTCTATATATGGGCAGGATGATAACGATGCCTGTCAGTGAGTAAGATGGTTTTTGACTTGATGACAGCCATATTGTATAGTTAGGTAAAATGTTGTAAGACCGCGTGAAGTATAAGACCGTTGAAGAGAATTGACATGTAGTGCATATGTAAACAAATGTAGAAGCAAGTGATTAATCCATTTGAGTCGTACGATGTAGTATTTTATTGTGATTAAACTATTTGTGAACGATTAGCAAATTTTCCTTTGTAATGAAGGGACTCTATTTGAACGACACTTAAATATATACATACAGAGTGTATTTTGACATTATCTGTGATTGATTATAAAGTACAATTGAATTTTTATGTACATCTACCGAATTAAATCCTAATTACTTTTAACCTTTCTATATATGTGTTTCATTGTTTCATCACAATCCTAGTAATGACACCTAATTATATAATTAATAGTATTTCTACTCCAAAATTTTTCTATTTTAATTTACTTGTATTTTAAAATTATTTTGGTTTATATTCAAATAGTTACAAAATATTAATTTTTACTGAAACTGAAGTAACAGATGGTCGAGTAACAGATATCTATATTAACTTGAAAATAGCTTCAATAACATGTAATGTTAAATCAAAATGTAGTTAATAAAAGAAAAATTATATTTCATTCCCTTTAAATAATCTGTTGATAAATATTTCAAAATATTATAATAATATGTACACCAAAAAAGAGAAATTAAGTCTTGATGTTAAAAATACTTTATGACTTAAATAAATAATGGTTAAGCTATACAATACGTTGTATTCTTCATGAATATAGATTGCTAGAAATAAAAGCTCGAAAATATTTATAAACATGTGCGAATGTGTCTCGTTTTTATAATAATAAAGGGGTTTAACCTTCGTTCCTCAAGCAAATAAGTTTTTATTTATCTACAACAATACAATTAAATTCATGGTGTGGGTGGAGGAGAATATCCTAAGTGAGGAGGGCTAGCATTTGGAAGGTAGTGCATCTGCTGCCATGTTTTAAGAAACTATGCCGACATATATAGATATAGAGTTATAAGAGGGAAACTTCAGAAAACCTATACATACATTGGTGGTTACTTCGTTCTAATCCATACATCGACAGTCTAATCAATTAATCAGCTTGTATATAATAATTGGCCAACTGCCAGAGCCAAGATTCGAATCCATAGCCGCTCAATCCAAGTAGACAACCATCAAGACGCTTTTTTAGAACTACGAGCAGTTGCGTTTAGTGTTAACCAGCCAAATGAAGATCTCTAAGTCTTGATGGAAGTACTCAACTGATATGGATTATGAAGACTGTCATCTTTAGATTTCTGATATAATTCGAAAAGCGTCGAATAGCCGAATATATCAATAGATCACAATTTCAAGAATTTGCTCTACATATCTCTCTTCGATAGTGTATTATCTTCAGTGAATACATACACATAAAACGTGTAAGACTATATTGTGAAGAGTATAAATGTGCCTAAAGCAAATCAAAGAAGCACAAGTAAGAGCAATGCTGTATACTGCTAGTGAAATATATATATGCGGCGATGAAACTGGTAATTCAAGATGAAAATACCGCAAGCCTAAACCAATGGAGTAGTAGTAATATATACAAGCAGGCAACATGCTTCTCCGTATACACATTCAATACATACACTATTACAATGATGACTGGCCGTGGCCATCTACTTCTTTAGAATAAATATCGTTAGTAAACTTGGCAAGGTCTAGGAAGTATTGGCATATATGCGCTCCACCAAAACACAAAAATTAACTGTATTTTCATGGAAAATTGGTTACACATAATATTTGCCAATAACTGGATATCAGGCGCTCGCTTTGAATAAGAAGCATATCCAAAAGCAAGTTTTTAAAGTTAAATGTCATCGAAAAACACCGCAGTTTTATTACTAAATTAACAAAGATCTGAAAATAGTAAAAGAAAGAGTCGTGGTCAAAGAAAGTAATAGTAAAAGAAGTCGTGATCAGGACAACTTGGTAGTCACATTTAAAGAATGCTCTCTTGAACCACCAAGCGTGGTTAGATATGTTAAAAAAACATCCTACAATCTGACCTAATCCAAAACTAATCCGAAGAAAGTATAATTTGATAAGCATCATTATTATTGGTAGTACAAAGAACCTAATGATATCTATGGTAGTGGCATAGAAAACTATCAAATCATCAGCCGAAGTAAAAACTTGCCGTTACGAATTCGAAAGAGATCTAAAAGCCAGATATCCACAGAGAGGAGTTTGATTAGAAATTTCAAGGACGGCCAACTCAAAAATAGCACAGAGCAAAAATGAAGCGATACGCTTCATCATTCAGTTAGTGTAATAAACTAAATTGGTATAAACTGCCTGCCACAAAATATCGTTTAGAAATTAAAATCGTACACAGCAAACCGACTTGGTAGAAGCAATACAGATAAATATGAAAAGAAATGAACAAAGCTTGTTTCAAACTGAAAAATTCGTGATACAAAAACTGCAAAAATAGCTCATCTCGCAAAAAGAACGCCCGATCAAAACAACGACAGGACAATAGATCGCAGTAAAATGAAGCACTAGCAATTTTCTTAATCTAAATTAGTAAATATCAAAACGACTTTAACCCCATAGTAAAAAATTTTACGATTTTGCATTAACAATACAATCAATATTCAGATAAAAATATATATTCAAAACGTACAAGCCAATATTTTCTAAACTATAAACTATAAAGTCGAGCGTAAATGCTAATGAAAAGAGAGAATGTTGTTTTATCTGTAAATATATAAATACAAACGAACAGATTTTAGCGGGAAAAAATATTTTTATACATTATATATATATATTCTTAACGAACCTATCATATCAGGTTTATATTGAATTTTCAATTATTATTGTTTTCATTGAAACAAGCCCAGTGATATTGAAGAAAAAAAACGGTCGCAGAGAAATAATTGGTATACCTAACTGATTTATTTTTTCCCAAGTCATTGTGATAACAGCATTCTTCAGACAATTAATTACTTACATTACAAGTACGAAAAAATATCATAATACTTTTGAGCGGCCATAATTTTTTTTATTTAATGTCAATATAAGAGAATATAATCGAATTCATTAGTAGCACAGAATTAGTTCTTAAAAAAAATATTTATAATTGTGATTTCACATAATTTATTTGATTTTCTCACGATTTCATTTCTAATTCACCCAAAACATGAAAGTTTAATCGATTTCATCAGTGTTACTTTGTTTCATAGTGCTCTATCTATCTTCGCCTAATTTCACATCAGATTAACTATTATTCTAGATGACTGGAGTATTTTTACGAAGCTCGTATTCCTGTGTTGTAACTAAAATTCAGACTACGAGACCTGTGTTAACCCCACTTGGACGACTAAAAGTAGATGTTAACGACCAAATGTGCACAAATATCTAAAGAAAAAACGGCAGATTTTAACCAAAGCTTACTAAACAGGCCTGATTTTATAGAAACTGGAGGGACCTATTTTAAAGTACAAAACAAATTTTAAACAATATATTTGTTCCCTAGCATCCCAAAATCTTAACTCTAGAGAATTATCGAATTACTCGGATTATAAGTCTGTATAAGTAATCCGTTATAACATTATCATCTTATAACGTTATAATCCGACAAATGAGTGTGCCATGCGTTACGTGTTTCAACCTGTTACAACTTGTCACAACCCGAAAAATGAGATGCAACGTGTTTAACCACATACTGACGTAGCTTGTTGAACTAAGGTACATATATTATAAATATGATGGGTAGGCATAAAATATTAGGCAGGGGGCGGTTTACCGCGGGGCGATTCACTTTCCATTAATGAATGTTCTTACAATGCCTTAGTTTTCCGTAATTATCGGCTAAGAAAATAAATAAGCATATATAAAGCCTAATATCCTTTTTGAAAAACGAAAGTCGGTTTAGAATTAAAGTAAAATTTATCTTCAAAGTAGTTATTTGCTCCTACTAGGAAGGCTTTAAATTAGAAGTGCTTGGAAACTTTTATAAAAAGTATTTAAGCCACATTATCTAAAAGCTTGAAACTGGAGCAATCTTCATGGTGAAATAGAGTGAAAGTTTCATAGTAAAAAAACAATATGGCATGATTTTCTGCATGACTAATAGAAAGTATTCATTGTAATATTGTCTTATTTCTTTACACTTTAAATTGTAAAAATATAACAATGATCATTATTCAGAAATTTTAATTGACATTTAAATAATTATCTATACAGTGCACGACGATGCAATGAATGACTAATAACAAACATGCAGCAGTATCTAAAATAAATGACTTGAAAATTTCTATATTCTATGGTAGAAATTACAACAAAACTCCCACGATTATAACTATTATTATTTGAAAAACATAATATTTTATGTACTAAATATTATCATTATATTAATATTACTTCCGTAATCATTACCATTTGATATTCTATACAATAAAATTATGCAAATATATTTTGTTGTACCTTATACCATACGTCCAGATCAATAAAATGGAAACAGCGCTTATTTTCACAATGGCTTAGAATTTTAAATAGATGAAGACAAAATAATAATGAAGAATGACGCCCGGGAGAGATTTATATGAAACTTTATCCTTTCGGTTTAATCTTCGTGTGAAGGTTCATAATCATTCCGTGTATTAGATCCTCTAGTTTCCGGTGAGTACTGTTAACTTTTATAAATTGAGTTGCAGTGTTGTTTTGCGTGCTTAAATATTTTATTAAAATAATGTACAAAAAGATTTCTTGTGATATATGAAAAGATTTTTACTTCCAACCAAATTTATACTTGATATCGATGCCATTTTTTAATGGTTTTGGATGGTATCGACCGCTTATTTCTCAAAAGGGAATCAAGTGATCTCACCATTAGGCACACTTAGTTACCGATTAATAACGACCACAGATAGAAAATATTAAGAAGGTGAACCGCACCCGCGTCCCTAGCAGCCCCTTCAGGTTATCTGTACCGTCTTTTCCAACTCTCCATCACCTAAAGGCAAAGATGCCTTCTAGCACAAGGTGGCAATTATATTGTTATGTTGTTGGTAGAGCTCGTTACTTCGTTCTAATCCAGACGACGACACTGAGATCAATCAACCGCCCCTTAATTATGTAATTAATCAAACTGCCTGGATTCAAGCTCGCAAACTCCAGTCTAAGTAGTCAAATGGGTGAAGGTATTAGTGCATTTACCCACTTAGCCACTGTGCCGGTAACGAGCACATATTATAATATCTAAAATTTATTATGATCTATGATAACGACGAAACCTTTTGCTTATTTGTCTACTAGATTGGGTTTGAGTTTCTTCAGCGGATATTTCTGAATTCTAATTATTTTATTAGACTGCCGATCCAGTAATGATCGGATAAGCTTGTGGGGGTTTTCTGAAGTTTCTCTCTCACAAAACTAGACCCTCGATAGAAAGTTTCTTACAAAAGTAAGACGAAAAATCATAAACCCCGCTCTAATTTATAATTATCCGTGAATTTGTTTTGGGGTTTTACGCTAAATGATTTTAATAGACAGGCAATGTAAATAGATCAACAGACAGGCAGACACAATGCAGTAATATAGATATTATATTCACAGTTAGACCGAGGTATTAGAGATATTCATTTTTCTTGGAATCTATTCTTGTCTTTTCATTATCATTTATTCTTTCTAATAATTGTGAAAAAGTCAAATTGCAAATTGACTACTTTGTATCGCTTCAATTATTTTGAATTGAATTGTATGCTCATACAGAAAACATGCAACTCTTATTAAAATTAATTATACTTTTATTTCCGATAGCTAACCATGTAAAAACAATGAGCTATTTAATTACTTACATGAGTTGCATAAGCAAATTTTAAACATTATATTATATGAAAATATCATAAAACATAATTGCATTATTTTCTCTACTTAAAATAAATTTATTGATAGACAGTTACTGTGATTTGTCCCCAAAAATCGAAAAAAAAAAAGCTTTCTATTCAGAAATATGTACACTTAAAATATCTGAACTAAACTTATTGAGTGCAAGAATTATAACTCTTTATGGTAGTGAGTTAATTATCTTCGAAGTCCCAGAGCTAAATTACTCAAATCAAAACAATATGTCTCATAAAACGTGACTTAGAACTGCGAATAATTTTAAAGAAATCGGCTAGTGGCTATAGCTAGATGAAGAATGAAATCAGAAATTGAAATATTTTGTCAACAAGCAAGTAGGTATCCAATTAAAAAATGTTGATCGAATTCAGCCAAATCTAGTAAAATTCCTGATTTACTTTTATTACAATTTAAAAAACGTATTATAATTACCAGTCAAAAAAGTCAAGTGAATGCACTAAATTTAATACTTATTTCAAAATATTAAAGATGTTTATATTTATCGGCTCACCCTGTATGCAACCAGAAAATTGTATTCAAATGATAGATAATCTCTCTCTGATTTGTTTGAAGTTAGTTCATAAAATAAAAATTATCTTTTTACGTATTTATTTCAATAAAATTTCATAAAAAATTGTTAATTACGGTAAAACTAAAGTGTTTTGTCATAAACGATAAAATTGTTATCATTGTTTATAACTCGAAACGTTTAAAAATATAGCGTTTAAAATGAACACATGACCTCTGTGTATAAAAAAGTTTTACTGTGATGCATCATAGGACTTCCCCTTTTACTATAGATAGGTAATTAATGTTTAGTAATGTAATAATTAGTAGAATTTTTCTTCCTTATTTGAATTCCCACAGAGGGATGTTGCATTTTTTTTACATAAATTTTTAAGGAAATCGTATGTTAGCCATTTCGATCAAAACGAAAAAAGCCTTAAAATAACTGGAATAAAGTGGACCACCCGGCATTTCGGTTTTAAACTAAAGCTTCGCTGCACACTAAGAGGTAATATGAAGGCAGAATACCATGTGTTCGGTGAATTTCAAGGCCTTCGATACGTTATAGATGTCAATACAAACACGACACGAATTTGTGAAACACACTATTTTGGGTTCAAACTCGATAAGGAAATTTTTTTAATGGCTTACAATACTTCCTAGTATAATAAATGAAAGTGCAAATAAATCGCATCTAGAAATTTTTATTATGCTTATAATGTTCCTTCGAAGATGAACAAATACAAAAGAAAAATATCAACACGTTACATATTAAATTATAATCCAAAATTTTATAACGTTCTTTGTAGGGCTGGTAAAACGTACCGAAATTTTTATAGAACACATGATTGTTTCGTAAAAGACTATATCAAATACCATACTAGATTTATCCTATTAGTTATAAGCCGAGGGTTGTCGAGAATTGTTGAGTGGAAGGACTCGACATCAGAAGTTAAAATTAGAAAAAACAATTTGTAGATATGTGTCACCTTTTGATTCTATAAATATTTTATGCAATGATATAAAAATCAGCTTGATGCTGATAAATGCCCGTACTCTTGTACACGTTGAGTGTGGTGAACTCGTCAGCCAAATCGACATGTTTCTCAATTGGCACATTTTCATAAATAAAAGATTTTTACATTTTGTCGTAACGAAAGTACTTGCGATAAAAAATACCTCGATACTCATTATTCCTAAAAAAACGCGAAGAGTCCACGAGCCATTATTTCTAAAACGAACAACTTGTTTTATATATAGAGGAGCAAATGGTTTGGAAGCATAATAAATTTTACCTTTAAAATAAAATTTTATTCACAATTACCTTCACACAGTTTTTAATTTATTATTTTTCTATAAACCATGTAATAAAGAATTCAATAAAAAGCTTTTATCCAAATGAAAAACTATAAATTAATATTATTAATTTTTATAATATCTATCTACATTTTATATCTATCGAATGAGAGAAAGATACATCTATTGAATGGCTATAAATATATAAAATATTGTTGTTGAACTATGAAATATATTCAACTACAGTAGAACCTCGATTACGTTTACAACACTTAAAAAATTTTTATTCCTTGCCTCTCATAGACCAATACATGCATAAAATTCATTTGAAACCTCTTTAATTTAAACGAAAAATTTTGGCATTAAATTCAAAATAAATTCTGAAGATAACGTTTGTATACCTTGATCTTCTAACTATGCGTAATCTCTAAGTCTCACTAAATTAAAGACGGAACATTAATTACTACTTAGCTTAAACCGTTAGTAAAATCCAAAAACTCAATCACTCACATTTTTTTAACTTTTCCTTTGGATTTTATGGTGTAGAGATTCTAATGCAGTCTTTTGAAACATACAGTGTGATTCAAAGCTAGCTCTAGTCATAATAAAAAAATACGTATACTAGTTTATAGGTTGGAAAACAATTCATGCACCAGTAAAAATATGAGCCAAAGATTCGGAATGACGTCTAGAAACATGTGTTATAATATTTTTCGAGAGTAACTCATTTGAAGGTTCGAATCTAGGCAGCGGCAGCTTGATCAATTGAATCAATTGAAAGGGACGGTTGGTTGATCACACTGTCGTCGCATGGATAAGAACGAAGTAACCAGCTCCACCAACAATATAATTTTTAACTTGTGCTAGAAGGTATCTTTACCTTCAGGTGATGGAGAGTTTTAAAAGAGGGTACAAAGGACCAAAAGATGTTAATACATGGGACAAGGTTGTGGTTTATTATTATTTTTTAATTTTTATAATTTTATATTATTTAATTTTTAATTATTATTTTTTCTTTGAATAAAGCAATGAGAATAGAGCCAAAAACAAGTTATTTGGCCACCGACAAACGTGGCCGTTTTTTCAAAATTTTTGTTCCAGTTTCTTACGCATACTAAATAATCGTATTGTCAAATTATCTTTTGAAACATTACATTATGTTAAACATTTAACATACGCATTTCACCAAGTTAGATAAACTCTTCGATTTTTAAGCAAGAAGTATCCAGTAAACCGAAAGTTTGCGTACTCTTGAGAACATGGCAGCGGCTCTCCAGCATATGAAAGTTTTAGAGAAAATAAGATAAGCCGGAATCACTTCATCCTGTTTAAGTGTTTTCCGAAAACACAGAATTTTATAATAAACTATACTCCACCAAACACTTAAGGTTTTTTCCATTAAATTTTAAGTGCTTATAATTATGAAGTTCTAGACAATAGATTTTAACACTCCTAAGGTATCGTGTACTGTACTATATAAAATATATGGTATATCTGGAATGTAGCACAAAACAATGGTATGCTTAATTAGCATACCATACTAATTATAAATATTCATGTAAAATTATTATCATTTTGCAGTGAATTAAAATTTGTATTATTTGTATTATTATTAACAAATTTGTAATAATATAAATTGCAAACAAAAATTATAAATATGTGTAACAATTATTATATCATAGTTGTTAAATGATTCTTTATTTACACTGAGTAAACAAATTTCAAAAAAACAACCAAATTGATGAATTCCTATCTTGGTTTAACCATCGAAATCTCGTAGTCTGCAAAAATTGTGCTTTTGTAAACAACGATGTCAGCTGGAGAAACTCAAATGTAGTATCGATCGAGACTAGTAAGGATATTCTATTTACTAATCTCGCTTGCATAGCACAGAATTTTCGGCCTCAATCTGCTTTGGAGTGTTTGAGTAACAACAACGATAAGCAATATATATATACAAATGCAGAACAACATACAACGAAGAGTATTAATTGTTTACATACTCCACATGGACGAGTTAACATTTTTAATTATTTACATTCATAAAATACACTAAATACATAGTCCATACAGTTATATACCTATAGAAGTTCCTAATTCAGTTTGGGATATGTATTATATAGATCATTTTCTCTGTCTTTTGAAATAGGGAAAGAATGTTGTAATATAGAAGAATCCATCAACTGTGATTGATTGATGATATTGTGGTCAAACTGTGATCAGGCTGATTATAGCGATGAAGTTTAATCCATCTCAGGAAGATTTCAGCAAACTGAATAAGTTCTGGAGACGTCGTTTTCTATTTTCTGTATTTATGTAGTTCCATTTTGCCTAATTTTAACTTGCTTAGTTTTCAAATTACATTTAAGGTTGGGCTCTTTAAGACTTCAAAATTAACTCCCAGAACACATGAGGCACTTTATTATTCATATTAATTCTGATTATACTTGGGATCATAATTAATATGAATAAATGAGCCTTGTGTAAACGAGCACAATCGTTTTTCAGCTGAAAGCATGTTGAAATGTTGAAGGAGCACAACGAAATAATTCGGATTAAGGCAGTCGAGTACTTAGAATACATATCAAATAGGCGTCAATTTCACGTTTAAAAACAGCTCGTAACTAATAGTTTTTAGGATATATAATTTTTCATTCCAGGATTATTTTATTGTTTTGTTTTGATTCTTCTTAACCTTGTTATATTATTATTATTATTATAATTATTAATTTTTTGTTTTGGAATATATATTAATAATTATTGAATAAATATATTTATTTATTCAATAATTATTAATATATATTCCAAAACTTGGACCTTTAAATAATTTAAAAAAATTTGATTATTTTTTAAATAAATATGGCATTGACCCAGTTTATAGATCTTAAATATTTTTAACGAAAAAAAATGCGTGTATATCAGATCAACATTTTTGGTTGGCCAATGAATTTCATTAGGTTTATGTCGTTCCAACCAAACTAATAGATTAAATAAAATGCCCTTAGGCTTTAATTCAACCGCTGAATACAAACGAAACGAGATGACTAGAGATAATTTGTCTTTTTATTTCATTAGTAAGTAATCAATAAAACTGTTTTATTAGTCTTTTAAGTCGGTGCTATTTTAACGAAAATTGGTATATTTTACGCGTGTTGCATAAAACAGCGAATTGAATCTTTCAATTGGACCACAATTGACAAAAATATCGCAAGACATACATAACACGTACGTAAAGATGAATATAGAACCATGGAACGCAACCACCTCCTTCTTTTTTAAAGTTGAAGTCGGCTAAAAATTGTTGCTCTGTCGGTTAAAAGCGCAACACTACTGTAAAATAAGATTAAGAATAAATATGTAATTCAAAAATTAGAAATTTTATTTTGCTGTTTTCTTGTAAACGACTGAGACTTAAAAGAAAATATTATTCGGTTTTGAATGTAATAAACAAAAACATACCTAGTTTTATTGAACCCTCTATCAAGACCTTTAAAAATAATCTTGTTTTGTCACTGCCCACTATGTAAAAAGGTGTGCGGTGGGCGTTTTTGTAAACAATTTAGAATGGTAACAAATTTTACACAACAGATAAATGTATTTATTTGCAAAGATGCATTAAACAAAAAATCAGTCGAACAACATTAGATTAGCTTTCAAATCTGAAAGATTGTAGCTTCGATACCCATCGGCAAAACACATCTTGTAAATACGCCTCAAATTTTTGTTTACCATTTATGCTTTTTCTATTGTGTGTCTTTTTAAGCTTTTCTGCCTGTTGGCCGGGGAAAATTATGGATGACATTTTTTACGATTGAATAGATAATTTAAGAACAAATGCAAAATCCATTTCCTTCAAAAATCACCAGTCCTTTTCGAAACTTTAAAAAGATTGCAGATAATACCAGTTTTATAAATTATGCCTTGCTTAAAAAAAATTCTAAACTGTAAGAATACAATTCAGTACCTGAGAACTATCATAAACGTGTTTTAATCAGCATCTTTCGGTTTCTAATAAGTTAAAGTTTGGTGTAAATTAGATAAAATATGATATGATAAATCAGATTTGGCAAATTATTTCTTGTAATTAGCAGAATCTATTAAATTATGTAATTAGTCAGAAATAAAAATAATAAAAATGGATTGTGCTAATTGGAAACAAGGGTAGCATTACACCTGTCGTTAACAAAAGCTGCTCATTTAAAAATTATGTAGCAGGTGTTAAATTTGCATATTTACTTAACAAGTTCATGTTAATTTAAGAAACATCGAAAATATTTAAAAATTCCGAAGAATTTTTTGTATTATTGTTTAATTTATATGCTTCTAATTAATATACAATAAGTCTTGACAGAAGGGTAAACAGTTCTATTTTGATAATAGACACTATTTATCCATGTGATTTCATTCTCGAGAAAAAGGAAAATATGAAAATTTGCTCACGCAGATACAACAGAGTAATCCCATATTGTATTATAGACTCAGAGATGGAGCTACAAAATACAAAAAACTGGGTTTAGTGGAAGTTTATGCAGGAATCAAAAGCTTTAATACTCGAAAGATAAGGAAATTAGTCTATCAAACAGGAAAGGGGTAATAAGGATGGAGTAAGAATCCAAAAAGAGTAAGATTTACTGAAAATAAAGCTAAAAATTGGATCTAGAGATAAATTTTTTTTAAAAATATCATAAACTAGGATCTATCAATGGAAAGACGATGTTTCTTTGGAAAATATATAAGTGGCAGGCCTATTTCGAGTCGAATTGCAAGTCGGATGTGATATCAACTACACAAGAGATGCGAAACTAGCTGAGTGGTCGAGAGAGTTAAGGCGTTGTGTCTGATTGTTTAGTTACTTTGACGGGGAGGCTGAGAGTTAAAATTCCCGACAACGGTAGTTTATTAATTAAAATTAACGATGCAGTTATTTGCTTTGACAGCCGCGGTCGGTGTATGGATAAGTACGGATTATCTTGCTATGGTTTTAGAGATTTTCTGCAGTCTCCCTCTCACAACTTCAGACCTATGCCAGCATTGTTCCCTTCAAAACTTTGGCTGCAAATGCACTACCTGCCAAATCCAAATCTATACTCAATATACTTTCCTATGTCCAGTTCATGTATTTAATATATTGATAGTAATTTCATAAATGAAGATTTAGAATAATGATATGAGTGGTTTCTGTTATAGTCGTTTATGAACCTTCGTTCTTCAGACATATACATCTTCGTTTTATTGGAGGAACCCCAATATTATTTTTATTATCATTAAATATAAAACAAAATTTTAATTTTTACTTCAGAAATTTCTTTTCAGGAATAACTACAATGTATATTACATTAGAGATTGTGTTTATTATAGAGGTCTCATTTTTTGCGGCAATTCCCTTAACCAGGATATTCAACTGTGAATATAATTTACAAAAATACCCTGCCTACGCACCCAGACTTAACTTGTTTTAATGGTTTAGAATATAATTTTGCAACATTACGTGAATGTAATAAAACGGAACAAAGCAATTATTTCATAAATAAGAGATTAACTGTACTTACAAACAACTGACCCTAATTTTTTTGAACGATAAGAGAGAAGTATAAAACATTATTTTTTGTGAAGCCAATAAATTATATTCATAAATTATTATTATTTTCATCCTTCACTTCAAAAGTACCTAATAATTAAATACACAGAAAGTATAATTTTACTTTATTGCCTTCGTGTAATAGTTTTAAAAAAAGAAGATAATAAACCCTTCACAAATATTTGTATATGCAAGTCAGGTGGTATTATCCACCAGACACTACAGACACCCCTAATATTGTGTGCATACTAAATGAACAGGTAGTATATTAAGGGACACATAGATATCATATCGTTACTTTAAATATGATACCACATGTCACCTTACTATAAGCTAATTTCTTTTTTACATACAAACGTGATTTCAATTTTATATTTAACTCATGCTCAGAATCGAGCAATCTTACTAAAAAAAGAGAATTTAACTAAAAAACTACCCATCCAATCGTTAAATACATAGTTATTTTAGAAATCGACATGCCAAACTACCTTTATTAATATAATTTAATCGAAAACGATAATAAATTTACCCAAAATATTTCCGTCATAAGTCATATAATAGTGAAAGAACAATTCATATGATTGTAAGATGATTTATCTTGAATGCTTCGAGGTACTGAATCACCTGGCACTGACTAACAGGGCAGGGATAGGCTTAGGTGTACTCCTTCCTGAAATCTGTTATTTTTATAGGAAGATGGTCTGTGGTATCTAGTATCAAAATAGCTTTGACAAGCACACCTTGATTAGTTTATGGATGGCATGTGACAGACTAGTAGTATATAACCACAGTCAAACCATTAAACCGTTCCCTGTTGACAAAGGCCAGGATACAGCTGAGGGGAATAGTGGGTCATCGGATAGAACGATGAATCCTCTATTCTCGGCATTCGTACCTATATCAAGGTGTTAGATATCTGCGGGTCGAAACTTTGGATCTATCCATCGCGAGAACTATCCCAGCAAAGAAGCATTGGCTTTCTTTAATGACTTCTGGTATCGATAAGATACTGTAGCTTCATTTGCTTTGCATAGTTCTTTCACTGCATCTTCAGCTAGAAGGCATCTTAGTCTTCAGTTGGTGGAGTGATTTAAAGGAAGGACCCAACGGAGAACCAATATGTCTAGGACTAGGGACGCCACTACGGTTTTCCCTCTTATTGTTTTATTATTATTAAGATTAAAAACCCAAAGTAGCTCTATACTGTGTTCGAGTTTTTGTGACTTTTTGCATGAAATATTAGAAATTTGAACATTTTTGACAACATACTACGAACCAAACTTGGTAACCTAAATTATTTTAAATAAAGCACTAAACACTAAAATTGTCGATGTTTTAGGGGCCTCAGAAATTAACAGTTTATAAAAGCAGCTGTGATATTATGAAAAGATTAAACGAACAAGAGATAACATAAATAAAATTTTGAATTTTTAACGGTAAATATTATTTAGGTAAGTAAAATGAACATTCAAAGTCAATTTATAATAATGCTAGAAAAAGCTATTAAAAAATAATTATTAGATCTTGATGTAGTTTTTAAAATTAAAAATTGCATGAAATTAAAGTAATGCTTACTTATTTTGTAAGGTAACAACCGTGCGCCGTATGGAGCTGTATACGTGTATAAACATGCTTCTACGTAAGTAAAGGTAAAGTAGTATAATATTTATGGCCTTGAGACTTAAAGTAGAAATACTTAAATTATTACCAAATAAATTTATTACAAAAAAATATTTAAAAAATATATAATAAATAAACCAGTATCCAGTTAAAAAAATTACCTTTATTCAAAAATGCGTAAAAATATCCCAGGAAAATTCAATAAAAAAAAAAAAATAACAAAAACAAATAAAAAAAGGGCACAAAAAGAAAAACAAAAATACACTTAAGTAACAAAAACTCAAGAAAAACTTAACAAAAACACTTTAAAAGCACTTAAAATAACACCAATTTTTTTTTTATTCCAATACAATGTGGAAACACACTTTTCACAAATAAATTAAAGGAAAACACATGAAATTAACCAAAAATAAATAAATAAATAAACACATCAGCACTTGATTTACTTTTTAAAATAATTTTTTTTTTTTTGCAATGAAAGTTTATTGACACTAGGTTAACACTAACAAACACTGTAATAATACTTCCTTAATCGGTCTAGCAAACAGAACAACATACTTTATTCATTAAAAACATCAAAAGACTTCATTTATTAAAACGCAAAACTTCTTAAAACAATTGACTTGATTATTATTTTATTTCGAAAAAGTCAATTGAATATATGTGTGTGTTGACTTCTCTGGCTGGATTTCAAAATTCAAAAAAAAAAAAAGTTCGTTATTCTGTGTTCGTAATAAAACTTTTGAGTCAGTCTTACAGCGCGCGTTGCGGTGCTGTGACTAGTGGAATGGTGATGTCTGTGTATTTTTCAACCACATACATAATAAACAGGTAGGTAAAGGTAAGTTGGCGCGTTTCATTCTCTTTACAATATTATTATGTGTGTAATGGCTGGTTGTATGTATGAAGTAAAACTACTACTAGTGAGGGCAAGCGGAGCGTTGGGTTGGGGGGCCACCATTAACATGATGAGGTCTCTCTCAGTCATACATTCACTATTGGTAACACAGTATCGCATACACACACCTAAATAATTTTTGTTGTTAAAAACTTTAAATAGTGAGTGGAAACAACGTGGCTGTTCTAAATTTTCTCTGATTTTATACATTTGTCGTAGTTTTTGTTGTTAAATAAGGAAGTTCAAATTTGACCCAATAAACAAAAACATATTGCATAACTCTTTGCAGAAAAGCAACGCCATCAAAGATCAGCTTTATTTTTCGGCAGTATTTGTTAGCAATTTTATGATGCTAGTAAATCTTGAAATCACAGCGATTCCTTTTTACTGATTGAACCTTGAGGGAATTTCAACACCTTGAAGGCTTCTTGCATGGCTGCTGGTGTCAATAAGATCCGGTAGCTTCATTTCCTTTGCATAGTGCTTTCACTGCACCTTCAGCTAGAAAGCATTTTAGCCTTCAAGATAGAGTGCTCTAAAGGAGGGACCTAATAGAGGTCCAATAGGTCTAGATGCCAGAGACGAAGATGCGATTTTCTCTCTATTTTTCTGTCGACTAAAACTTTCCTACATTTTTAACTATTTCAGTTTTAGGTAAAGCAGGAATTCGTGGCAATTGTCTCATTATGCAAAATTTGATGTAAATTCCCAAAACAGGATACTCCCGCCTGTTTGAACAGTATATTTAACATCGCGGGGATTTTCTCTTCAAGTTATCAGCGATATTCAGAAAAAACTGCGCGACAAACGTAAGGTTAAAAATTGATTGTTCTTCATAAATCTTAAAAATTCATAATTTTGCATTGTTCAAAACTTAAAACCTCTTTTTAGAGATTTGGCCAATTTTTTCTGTAAAAGATTACATACTTTTTTTTGGATAAAAATAAAAAAGAAACAAACAAATCCGCGATCGTTGAAAATCAACAATTGCTACAATTATTAAATTAGCTATATTCGTTCTCCCTTATTCTATCTCTCATATTTCGGAATCAAATAATAAAGATGGAAGTCATAATATAGATAGATCCTAGCAGAGAGATAGATTGTCATGAGATTGTCCTCATGTCACTGAGATTATGTAAGAGTACCTTACATAATCTCAGTGAAATGAAAAACAAATTCAAATACTTAAAATTTAATATCTTTGAAGCATCCACCTGATCAGAGACACTTAGAAACATGTAAGAATAGATTGTAAAAAAAGAACCAAAGCAGAGTTTGGTCTTATTAGGCCACTTTGAAAATCACAACTTGGAACTAGTGTTAAGTATTTTCTTCTTCAAGGAAATCAAACCTGACAAGATGTCATCAGAAAACTGCTTTATTAACTGTCGTCTTAGAAACATTCTTAATACAAACTGAACACCTATTTTCCAAACACTTGTGGTTTAACTGAACAGCAGTGAAAGAACCTGGATATAAGATGTAGCTCTAAAAAAGAACTCCCAAGACAACAGGCCGACAAAAATTATTAGTGATAATATATCACCAAATGGCCAAGACTAATAAGAACAAAGAAAACCAAAAAAAATAGAACCGACTGCAACAAAATGTACTTACTGGTAAAGAATCATTTTATATGTTTTTATAAATGATTTGCTTGCGACCAATTACCTTTCAAACACAAAGTACTTTTAAATCACTTTTAGATAAAAAAATATGCCTATTTATAGATAAAAATCATAATTTAAAATTATAATTTTTACTTTTAGTTCATTTTTTTGAAAACGATACTATTTTTTGAAGAAAAAAATTTATAAATAGGCTTATTTTTACAAAAGATACTGAGAAATATTCATTTTTACTTCTGAAAACGTATATTTAATTGTTCGGTAATAAAATGTAACAAATTGCGTGTACTGTCATAAATATCTCTTAACTAATTCAATTTAAATATTAAATTCAAATTTGCCTAATAGAATTCACTTAAATCGTTAATTCTCTATTCATCAATTTCAAACACGCTAATCTCAAAAGTAAATGAAAGCAAAAAAAATAAACATACGTAAATAAAAATAACGTACAAAAATTAAAATAATTTTTCTCATAAAATTACTATCGTTGTAAATAAGTTGAACAAACGTATATTTATTTTTAAATAGCTTAATCAAAATACTATATAATTAATTTTATTTTTATAAATCTGCTTCTCACGCAGATATTACAATTATTCATGATAAAAATATAATTAATTAATAACAAAAATACAATTCAATTAATTAATTGACACAAAAAAATAGACTCATGAAAATTTCGCATTTTATTTAATGAAAATTAATTGATACATAATTTAAAATATATATTTGTAATTTATTATTTATATATTTGTATGTTTTGGAAATATATTTTAATTTATATTTTTTCAACCACAATTAGATCAATCATTTGGAAATTTCCATTATTATTGCACAACCCGTCTGACTAGATTATCGACTAATGCGATATTTTATACTTATTATGTGTAATATCCTATGAATTGGCAATCTAATTAAATTTAAAAATTGAAAATAACAACTTACAGCATTATTTGTATAGATACGATCGACATATGTCAAACCGTCACCAAATTAGCAACGAGTAACATCTCCTCAGAGAATCATTACAACTAGCTAATTCATACTGATGATGACTACTTTGTAGTCGAAATACGTATTTATAAAATACAAAAATAATTTGATCTAGGAAATTGGGGAAAAAATCAAAATTTACTCGACATATGATTCAGTATCAATGTTTGAACGAATTGAATGATTAGTATTCATTAAACATCGGATATAGTTCATACCGTTTATATTATTAATATATATTGATTATTGGCTAAATTTGAGCTAAAATTGTGATGAATCTAAGCAGAAAAAATAACTTAAAATAAAGTTTTTTGTTATCAAAAAACAAACTTTTTTCTTTTGAATCTTTTATGGTTTAAAAGTTGGGCCATGAATCCAGTAGACTCAATGGACCGATTTTACTGATGCTCAAACTTCAATTAACCTCTAAAATAAAGTCTAAAATACTTCAACAAAATTTCAGCTCACTTTTTCTATTCTTTTTTGAGCTGATAACGAACGGACAAACATGCGGAAATGGGCTAATTAACTGATTCTATGAACTCCAATACCAAAGTTTTGTTTGTGTCTTCAAGATTTTCTATATGTCGAGTATAGAATCGCTATTACTCTATTAGCAATATACGTCCCTAACTAAAATTATATGCATCATGCATCGTTATATCTTATTTTGATATACATATTTCACATCAAAATGAGAAATTAGTGTCAATTCCATATAAAAACAAAGCAGTTATAAGCTATCAAAGATTATTTACTTTGGTTGTCTATCTCTTTTGAAGATGATGTTTATCATGTACCCTATTGAATAAAACAAAAGTTTATATCGTTGCGTCTCCCCAAAAGTGTTTTCGATAACGGTATAAAACCTCATAATTCGCAAAATAATATGCAAGAAATAATTTGTTAGTAATTAAATACTTGTTTCATTAACGCTCTGAAATTTAATTCCAATACAGTTGATGATTGTACTTTGAATTTCTCTAAACGTTTCGAATAACAAAACTTTTAGATATTTAAAATACCAGGGGTGGGCACTTTTTGGTTTGATATATTTGTATATTTTATAAATAATTGTAATTTATAATTATTTTTCAACAAACAACAAATTAGATCAATTATTGAAAATTTCCATTTAAAAGAATATTAATAATTATATTTGTTTTTGTTAGGTGTAGATAAAATATTACAACGTCGGCAAATTATTAATTAATATGTAACAATTTTTTGCTCGGTATGCATGCATGTATGAGAGTGATTTCATGAAAAGTGACGGTTTTAAATTTGTTACGGATGTGACGCAACAATAGAGCGTGCTATTTGAAAAATTGTGAATTTTATTGAAAGTAAATGGCTCTGCTTTAGGAGTGATTTCGTGAAAAGGGGATATATGTATATATACATATTTTTTTTATCAAGAGGGGGAAATGCATAAGACTGCACTGGCCGGGAAGTCACCTTTCCAGGGGACTTTCGGCATGGTGCGGGGCTCGGACCATAAGAAGTCTAGAACATACCCGCTAAAACCCTAAACTCTTGAGGATACTTGAGACTGTGTAACTATTGCGTATTCAATTATTGCCGCTGTGGACGTCTTCTTGATCGATCTACCTGGAGAATCTTCATCTGCATCGGCCACTGCTTTCCTAATTGCCTCACAGCGGACCATCAGGCCGACGAGGTTTTCTGGCGTACCATGGCAATGGAGAACAGCATTTAGTTCCGCTCTCTCTGAAGCCAAATGGGGACACGAGAAGAAAATGTGCTCCTAATCGTTGAATGCATCTCATTAAATATCATTTAAATACTTTTTTTAAATTTATTATGAGGGCATAATTGACAAAAGCATTTTCTTACAGTGCTGCACATTCGATATAATTTTTTTTTGTTTATTTGGAGATTAAACTATATAGAACTTCATATAGTGTTTTTATTTCCGTGTGTTGACGCCCTATTAGGTTCATAAGAGTCTTCATTTAATATTAAAAAATTCCAGTAAAAAATTTGCATTATTAACTTTCTAGTCCAACACACACCATTAGATTTTCTGAACATCAGAAAATCTGATGTAACTAAATAACATGTATTTTATATTAGACCCCGCACACGGTAAGATTTCTACATAAGACATCAGATTTTCTGACCAGAAAATCTTACAATGTGCGCTGGCCCTTTAAGTCTTTTTAATTTATTTTTATTTATTTAACTTCTATTGTAATTTGATTAATTATTTAAAAAATTAACGACCGACATAATTATCTTTTCGTTTTGATAGAGTAGTTTTGAGCGAAAAATGATAGACTTTAGCTCTAAAGAAGGACTTTAGCTTTGCATACGCAATAGTTTCGAGTAATACAAATTGAAAACGTTTAAAATATTTGAACAGTAAATAAAACAAATAAATACACCTGTTTTATGCAACAAAAATTATACATAATTGAAAATAAAATAAAATTTGCTAGATAAAGAGAACACTAAAACATTGCAGATAGATAAATATTAAATTAATAGTATAAATAAATAATGATAATAATAAAAAATAAAAATAGATAATATTTACAATCATCATATTTGTAAAATGCCATATTGTAGAATGCCATATATTATTGAATATGTATTGATAAAATAGAATATAAACTGAATAAAATTAACAAGTCGTCAGTGTGTAATATAATAGATAGAAAGGAAATATGAATTTTTATGCACTCTGTTTTATTATAAAAATATATGGGTATTTATATTTATATTGTGAGAATAAAGCTTTTTAATGTAAATAATAATATGGTTTTATGGTTAACTATATAGTTACTAACATCCGCATTGTCATAGTTATATGGAGGAAGCGACTGAGATGATAGAAGCGCCACAAGTAGACCAAATGTACAATAAAACATTCTTTATTATGTGGTAAATACGTTTATGAGTTGATTTGGTACATTTTCTCTTAAGCCTTGTGTTCACATTGATCAAGTAATTTAGTCAAGTAACAAGTAGTTTAGAACTAAACGCTTAGCGCGTGACAAACAATTGTTCACCCTGATAATTTGATAATATAGTAAAGTAATTTATTAAAACTATGTAAACAGTCACAGTCATGTATTTATAATTGCATATCACATAACTGATTAAATTATATGGCTCTGACTTGTACAACAATTAAATATCAAACAGATTCCTTCATTAATTGGTTGTTATAATTGTTCGTTAGACATGAGTGCTGAGGTACTACTTAGAATTTAACTTAACTACTTGACTAAACAAGTTTACTATACGTTTGACTAAAATATTGCTGTTCACACACATCAAGTAAGTAATTTAATTGCTACTTGACAAAATTACTTGATCAATGTGAAGTTTGAAAATGATCGAGAAAGGAGAAAAATTTAAATGAAATTTCCAAACCTTGCCACAATTTTTTTTTCAATTTTTTCGTGTTGTATTTACACATTCAGGGAGGGACACTTTAAATAAATTTACTTCATAAATATACGACACCTGAACGACAGCTCCATTTATATAGATATTCATACTTATATATTAAGATACAAGCTTAACTCAAAACTTTGTGCACGTAGAACTTCAATTCAACTGAAATTATTCGTTACAATAATTTACAAAAAGCTTAATTCACTCTCCTCTGGCCTAATTGTGAATCGGAGAGATATAAGTAGCTTAGCTCCGTTTCAATAATATCACCTTCCTGTCCGTGAAAATTCGTTGAAATATTTCATACTAAGTTGACTTTCTCCCACTTTCGCGGCATAGTTAGAGAAGGATGTAGACACTCTCAAAAACTCCGTGTTCTATTCTGCGAATTTTTGTTGAAATTACTGCTAATTTAGTATGCGAGAGCACTGTAGAGTTGCTTTACTTACTCTTTTCAACCTCTTCTTCATGTTTCGTTGAAATATTTCACTCCTCATCATATTTTTGCGATGGAAATGGTGGAAGAGTTGCCCAAAAAACCTTAAATGCAATTCCCACTTTTGCGAGGTAAGTAGCTTATTTCATTTTTGTAGAAATCTAAATTGATATCTGCAAAGTTTCGTCAAAATCGATGTAGGTGAATCAGTTTTGCAACTGACAATGTCGAAGGAACACCATAAATCGAAGATTTTCGATGTTAGCAAAAACTGAAATCTTATTACAGGGAAAAAATGTAGTGTTCTTACAGTGGATCTAATAATGAGGAACAAACTGAGACTTGATTGGGACTAAAATCAAAATCACGTGTGCAAGATCAAAAATATAAGAACATAAAATATTTCAATGTACAATATTTTTTCCAATACGATTTGTATCAACCTGCCTGTTTATAATCTTCTTTAAATTACGTTTAAATTAAAATAAGATATAATAATATAAATTGATAATGTTAAAATAGGACAGCATTATTCAAACACACTTTAGATATCAACGCGTAAGTATAATACAGAATTTTTGAACGAAGACTGATTTGATTTGTACATTGGTCCATTTGCAAGATGCTGCTTGCCATCCGCATGTGTCTTAAGAAGAGCAACCAAGAGAGTACCTACCTACCTGAGATAAGTATATATGTATTATACGTTACAAAGTCAGTATGTTGACCATTTGAAGTCATGGTCTTTAATCGTTTTGGTATCAATGGAATGTCTAGAAGATTTTGTTGACTAAATAGGTGAATTTTTTTTTCTTGAATTCATTTTGTACACAATACGTCGTATTGGTTAGATGAGGAATCGACACCCACACGAAATACTTTTCGTTTAAGTATTATTTTATTTAAGTACTTGTGTTATTTTTTTTTCTGGTGAACACATATATTTTTATGTAAATTTTGAATAATAAATGTAAATTGTTATTTACTTTATTTCAATGTTGAATACAATTTGACAAGTTTTATAAATATTACAAGAAACTAACAAGAAATATCGAAACTCATATGTTGCATCTTATAGTCCGAGAATTATTCGACAGTGGTTGACTTAAGCATTTAGCAAATGAAGAAATACCGTCACCTTGAAAAACCGACACCAAGGTTTTTTCTTATAAAATTAAAAATTAAAAACTTTGAAAATGGCTCAATTTTCATTGAAATTTAAGAAGTAGATAATCTACGTTCATAATTTAGAAATTATGGTTTGGAGCCTGCTCTCTTGTCGTTGTTGTTGTTTAGAAGTATACGAAAATGAAAATTTGGAATTGCGTTCCATTCGGATCACCCACGTTATAAATTATTGTGCTTATTAAACAAATACCACGATTTTTATGTGTTTTACATATTATTAACCGATTTTAAAAAAGAATGAGGATTATTTCATCTGTATTAGCAATCCAATCTCGTTTATTATTTTGATATATCAATTACAAAGAAAGTAAGAAAAAAATTGACCCTTAAAGGAAAGTGGTTGAATCATAAGACAATCTTTTTGTGATTATGTATCTCAACAACAACAAAAATGCGACACCAGAATCTTTAATGCATATTTAAAACTACTATATTCTCGTTACAGAGGTCAAAATTCGACCATAACCACTAAAAAGTGAATATCACTGACTTTACTCAAAACAGTACATATGCGTGCCTTTAAACAAAACAGTTTATTAAACAAAAAAGTGTATATGCGTGTGTATGGTAGAGTATGTAATATAAGCCACGCCTCTTATATATGTGTGTGTCATGGTGTGTCATGTTTTTTTTTATATTTATTCTTAGTATTTTTAATGCATAATTTTCAAACATATTAGCCATTTCCAGTTTCTCTCTGTATAAACTATAAGTGTGCCAAATTTTATATTCCTCCTTCCGCCTTAATTTTCGTACAAAGTTTTGTTTCTCGTATTCTATAGATAAAATTTTGTATGCCCAGTTGTGTTTAATATTCAGTTTCTTGTTACTAAAGCAATAATTTTAAATAAACATGAAGATTCAGAAAATTCTGGTGATTCCATTTGTTTTTTTGTTGCCGAGTTCATATCACTCAAAAGATAAAATTTGTATTCAAAATAAAAGTAAAAAATGAAAATTTTTGGAATAAATCACTCACTGAAGCACTTAAAAGTAAAAATTATTTTTCACTATTATTAAAAAACACATTTCTATAGTTTCGTTATGAAATGCAGATATCATTTGAAGTCGATTAACGTGAATCTGATTTTTTGAAAGATTGGCGTCGACTTTTACTCATAATAAAAATATTTAAACAAATATTTAATTTTAAATTATTTTTAACTATTTATTGTATTTTTTTATCCATCTCGGGTCTTTTATAAACTTACACTTAAAAATTTTGTTTAAATTTTGCCTTTTTCTTTAAATTTTGTTGATAAACTTTTTTTTACAATGAATGTAATTATAAAACTAATTTTTCCAATTTGTAATGAATGTTTTAATAATAAGAAAGAAATTTTATTTCTGAATATAATAATTTTTAACTTTGATAAATTTTCTTATGTTATCAGCTAAATCATCAGTAGCAAATCGGCAGTTTAGTATTAAAATAAATGCTGTATTCTGATAAGAAAAAATAATAAACTAAAAATAATGATTAAGTTATAAAATTTGGATATTATTAAAAAAAAAAAAAAATTTGTAATATAAAACAAGTAATTTTTTATTGGACCTTGAAATTTTTTACCATACATTTTTTGTGACTATATACATACTCACAAAAAGAATGCTTTAAATATTATAATTTAACAATAAATAAGAATATAGCAAATTAATGTATATTACTGAATCAGAAAAATAATAAAGTATTTTTAAATTTTTTCAATAAAAGAATATCCGAGTATTGAAATAAAAAATCACATATAAAAGTCGAAGTTTCTAAATGAAAAAATTTAAATAAAACCATAAACATGGAATAGATTTGAAATAAAATGTCTCTGAATCATTTAACACAGTGACGTGCAATCCTGAATTTAAATACGTATAATATGAATACTTAGAAATATAACAATCTTTGAAAGATTCAAAAATATTTATTTAAAGTTTTTAAAGCCCAATAGAAAACTAAAAACTTTGGAAAAATGCATGAAAAACGATAGTGTAAGAAATATTATTTTGTACATTAAAATCGACATTGCTCTCACGTGAAAACTATTAGAAGCGTTTAAAAGACCAAATGAATTATTATTTGCAAATATATCCAATCATACAAAAATTTTTTTCTTCGTTAAAAGTGTTTAAGAAAGCTTTTGATTATAATCGAATTAGGAAGATATATGGAGTACGGAATATCGGAAACCCTTTCTCAATAAATCTTCTCACCACCTCTTCGGTTCTTCAGATCTTCAGGTTCTTCTTCAGTGTGTATTTTTCAGCGTTAGGGAAAAAAGCACTGGGAAGATTTAAGTTCGTTTCATGTCCAAGGCTACGGACAATGTGTAAATAGATAGATAGTTACTATTGCTTTATATGCCAACTAATATAGCCAAATTCTAACCGATTTTTATCCAAAATCATATAAAGTGATGTTCAAACAATAGTGATTGGATGCAACCTTGGCGAAAGAGTTGTACTAAAGAACAAAATTATGGGCGACAGGCGGCATGCAACCATTGCTATTGTATGAACATTATCTAATTTCGGATAATAATATTTTCTTGTTTCGTAATTTTATGAGCACGAGGGTTTAAGTTATTTTAAACTTATTTAAAAATATGTTTGTCTCTTATTTGATTGGCTAGTTTAATGATATTTCACATAGAGTGTGAAACTAGTTTCAATACCATAATTAGGAAAAATTAAAATTGATTCAAAGAAGTTATAAGCTTTCAAAGATTATTTTTATCTTTTTCTTGAAAACAAAGTTTTAAATGCAGTTGTTATGGGAATACTACATAATGATGTCATTATACCATATATCACTATCTTTATTTAATTTCGATTGTAGACCCTAACATAATTTGCTTAATTTTAAAGATTTTTTAAAAATAACTACAAATTTCCTGTTAGAGTAAAGACGCGCTTCAACTGAAGAAATAAAATAAAATTTCGTCAAATAACTAATCTGAATAGTTAAAAGACCATCTAAATATTGCTGCATGTATGGACGTCCAAAATTATTTATGTCTCAGGAAATTGCAACACCACAATTCAAATACTAAGTATTTATAAAGATTACAATATCGCATAATGATGGTTCTTCCTCACACTAATACAAATATATATATATATATATATATGTATATATATATATATATATATATATATATATATATATATATATATATATATATATATATATATATATATATATATATATATATATATATATATAGTTATATAAAAATAAGACATGTTTATATGATAGAAGGCCTCCTGGTGGGACATTCTAACAGGTGTTTTAGGGCAACATAACTTATTTTTGTTTTTATCTTCAATCACATTTATATAAATATTTTATACGATACACGATTAAATAAACATATGATTAATCAAACGCGTTTTTAATATAGAATCTGTATTTAAAGAAAATAAGTCTTGGTAAATCCAATAGCTTTCTGATAAAGATTATTATGAAAGTCGATAATATATAGCAGTAAAAAAACAGTAGCACTCCGAAAATACTTGTATACAGTGGTCTCGTTTACAGTGTCGTGAGTTCAGTGACAAAAAATTCCCTAACTTATCCGAAAAAGTTCTCGCTCCAAAATTGTCTTTCCTAGAATCAAGCTTGCTGTTTTATTCTTTTTTAAAAATAAACCAGCAAGGAGACATGAAAGACATATGTGAAAACTAAAACTCAAGACCAGTGTAAAGTTTAAGAAAGGATATAGTTCCGGAGCTTATAAGTATTTCACACTGGAAACTGTCGGATATCTGTTATTTTGTTATTGTTATAGGAAGATCTTTAAAAAAGAAATGCAAAAACCATTTTGTCAAAAATGTGACAACACGAAATGTTATTTGCCCTATAATATCAAATTCAGAATTGTCGAGTTATCGGACAACAGACATCTGGTTTAGTCACGTGTCATACAAGATTTTTGTTGGTACAAGAAGAAAAAAAACGGATTTTTGTCAATCTACAGTAAGTGAAGCTATTTTTCGAAATTTTTGTATAGTAAAAGTTAAATGTTCCACTAATCATTAAGCCATGAAAATTGTAAGAAGTATATTTATAATTGATACGATGGGCACCCAGCCTAAGAGTGTATTAAGAAGGCTAACGCAACCGCGTTCCTTCTACATAGACCTAAATATAGACCTTCTTCTATATAGACCTTCTACATAGACCTTCGGTCCCCTGTAACCTCTTTTAGAACCCTCCGTCGTCTGAAGGAAAATATACCTTCTAGTACAGGGTGACAATTATATTGTTTTTATGCTGTTAGGAGGGGCCGGTTACTTCGTTCTTATCCAAGCAACGACAGTGAGGTGAATCAACCGCCCCGTTTTGTTTTTTTATAATAAATGATTAAACTTCCGCTATCTGGATTCGAATTCGCAACCTCTAGCCTGAGTATTCAAATGGATGATGGTATCAATTAGTTTCTTTACTCACTAGACCACTGTGCCGGGCCAGTAAGGAACTTCGTTTACAAGGAAAATTTTAAAGTGACAGGCAAAGAAAGAAATACTCTTCAAGGTTAAGACGAAACTATCATAAAATTAAGCATTTATTATGGGATGTATAACAAATTTTGGATTTTTTTTTTACCATCAACTTCTATGGTATGTTTTACAATAGAATAACTCCTACATACTTAATTTAATAGAGCTACAATTAAAAATTAATTCGAAATATATTTTATGTCACCAAATCTACAGATTACATTCAATATATTACACAAATATACATCAATTATAAAATTAATGATAATCATATTAATTATAGAATATAATAAAGGATATATATATATGGAGATGTATATTACAAAAGATATATAATATATTGGGATTCTGATGAGACTAAATCAACATCGTTTTATTAATAATATATTAAGGATCATATTATTGAAAAACAATTCTACACGATTCACATAACATACATACATAAACATAATATAATATATATTATATTTGTAGCTAAATTTAAATTACATTGATTGGATTAAATCTAGTTTGGAAATTATATGTTTATGTACAATGTGGACCGTTCTAAATGAAATGGTCAAAGACAGCCCCATTATCAACATAAAGCCAGCGGGTCGGACCCGCCTCATGTCCGATTTTAGTTTGACTGCAAACAATTTTTAAAAAACTAATGACAGATTTCTAGCAGATAAAAAATTATTACACTCTATTTATTATCCGAAATCCTCCTAAATTTGCTGTACAAGTTGATGAGTTACGAATTGCTACTAATAAAACGAGATATCAAAAAAATAATAGGCGATGCAAACCAGCTCAACACACTGCATTAGAAGAGTTATGCGTGCGAAATATATAAAACTTTAGATATACGGATCGCTTTGAGAAAAATCGTTCTTTGTGACGGACCGACGAACAAATTGATAAGAATTAAGCAAAACTAAAATAATTTATATCGCCCCTAATAATTTATATACATACTATATATATATATATATATATATATATATATATATATATATATATAGTATATATAGTATATATATATATAAATTATTAGGGGCGATATAAATTAGTTTAGTTTGGCTTAGTTTTTATCAATTTGTAAACCGTGGAAAAAAGAACGATTTTTCTCAAGGCGATCCGTATATCTATAGTTTTATATATTTCGCACACATAAATCTTCAGATTTTTTCCCATTTGCAAGATTCTGTTTTTATTAGATAGATTATAATTGCTAATGCAGTAGGAAGGACATTATAAAAACATGGTTGGATTTTAAATCATGGCAGATCAGCCTTGAAGGAAAGGAATACGTGGCAAAAACTTAAACAACTTATAATTTATGTACCCATATTCCAGTGTATAAGCACTTTCATATTTTGTAGTAGCAATAATGATTCAAATAATTTGGACAAAACAAACAAAATTTGCTAGTTCGAGTAAACATGTAATGCTGAAATATATTTTTCTAAGTGTTATTATAAATTGAAATCATACAGACTCAAACTTAATCTCTAAAGTATCTTTGTGTTGTACATTTTGAGAAATGAAATAACTTAAATATTGCATTCATTTCCAAACACAAATAAATTATATATAAAACGGGACAAACTGTATTATAGTAATATCATTTTGAGATAATTACTTGAGATAAATCCCTTTTAAAGGAACTAATTAAACACACAAGGCTATAACAATTTATTAATATGGGGATGGTTTACTTCGTATAATGCATCATGAGTGTGGTGTATGTTTATCGCATGTAATCCCAAGTTTTTGTATAGTATCCATTCAGATTTCTATTTGAAATTTTACGATGTGAATAATTTTGTGTATATACCAGTATTATATATAGTTGTGATAATTTATTTTATTTTGAAATTGTTATGGTAAAGCTTTCTCAAATTTATTTTCCAAAGTTAACGGATATATTTTACCAGAAAATTCAAAAATACACTGCCAATAATGGACCAAGAGGAGATGAATGAAGATACTGCCCGGAACGTCCACAACAAGTAAATTGTAATTTGCGTAAATGGTGGATATTATTAAGGTGTCTATTCTATCTTAAGAGCTAAATTATCTGACTTTTCCAGGTTTTCCAGATACAGATTTGAATTTTTCCAGATAATTATTTATATGATCAAAGATATTAAGTAAAATATACTATTAGAAAAAGTTAAAAGAACAAAAATATTTATTTAATTTATTAGTGATATTGGAACAGCCATATCTTAATGAACAATACTGGCATCAAGATGCAAAATGATGCTTTTTGAAGATTCATACTTTAAGCTTCGAGTTCTTTCAAAAATTAATTTTTTATAGATGCGAATTTCAGTGCAATCCCAGAAATTTTTTTTAGTTAAACCAATATATGAATCAAAATAGCTTGTTTCTTTAACATTTAACTTAAGTTTATTTTTTCTTTTATTTCATGTCATCTTTTAATGACTTTTAATAATGCAAGATTGTCTTTAATCGACGGAGACTCAATAACCAATCGTTCCATAAAAAATATAAGATAAATTATTTTTGGCTTGGTCCTCAACAACGATTTAAAAACTTTTAGCTCACGGTATGCCCAAGAGTTCATCGATACATTTTCAAAATTAGTTAGAAACACAATTATACTTGAAACGACTAAAGCATCAACATATTTGACGGAATTTTTTAATGGCTGCCGTGGAAATGTTCGTATCGATATTTTTGCTGATGACCAGAAAATTCAAAGATGGTTTTGGAATCTTGAATAAATTTTCAGCATCAAGTTTATAAGAAAACAGTTTTAATCATGAACATTAATTTAAGAAAATTGTAAAAAAAAAAACGTTTTACGTTTTATGTATTGTATTGTATATATTGTATACATTTTAAATTATTTGGAAGTTTAAATAGATGAATCGACTTATGCGATGTTCCGAAATTCCTAACGCATCCACTATTGTTTGCCACAAATTTATGTACAAATATTGTTATACCTTGTGAAAATTTCAAAAATTATTTTTATCCCAAATTTGTGTAAAATTATGATTATAAGTCACCCAAATGTCAAAATTACGATTAATTTAATGATTAGATGCGTAGTTTCTGAAATATCGCCTATAATTCTGTACAAAGACAGACAATATCTATAAAATCATAAAAAAAAGATACATTTTTTAAAAATATCAGGCTTCATAGTTTTTGAAATATCGCCTGAAATTCTGAATAAAGAAAAGTATCCAGGATCTATTTCATATAGAATCTCACAAACTATCCAATTAAGATTTTTGAATGTAGATGCTTTCATATGCATCTAGTTCGGTTGGATGGGATACCGATTTTAAGAGTTTTAAATTTGATTTGTCGATTTTATGATTGTTATCAATAACATGAGCAGCTACAAATGATTTATCGGTTCGTCCAAATTTTATGTGTGCCATGTGCTCTTTGAATCTTGTAACAATTTGTCTTCTACTTTGTCATATATATTTTTTTCGAATTTGACCTATTCGATACAAAAATAAAAGTAAACCTCTAGCACAAAGCCGATTCAATTTCAAAAAAGCGTAGATTAATATCTCCACAGTTTCCAAAGTTTTTGTTTTTAAATGAACAAAGTTTCTTAAAGTTTTTACAAAATATGTAGGTTAATAACAGTCAGCTATTGTATGTATTCTTGATTAAAACCGTGAAATATTACACAAATATTGTTTGTAACTTAAAAAAAAACTTTCAATTACTTTGATTGAAAATACTTTCAGTCAAATTATAATAATCCTTGTAAACGGTGTTTTCAAGTATAAATCATAAGAATGGAACAACTGAATTGTTATATAAAATTTATACATTTCAATACTTTATCACTGAAAAGTTTAATAAAATAAAGATGCAATATTATAAATATACAATGTGATTTGATTCAAAGATGAGTTATATAACTTTTACGTATAACCGTGTAGTTTTAGTTGAATATATATTTTTTAGCTGAATAGGTTATTAGCTGAATATTTTTAAAATATCAGCAAATCTTGGTTTACATCTTCATGTAATAGATTAACTAGAATGTAGTTTTCGGTTTTGGACAGTAGATGGCGCTGATGGTGGTATGTAAGAAACTACTGAACCATTTAAGTCACTCAAAACGCGTTTGAAAGATGAGTTGTACCGATTTTTTTACATAGATTTTTTGGGAAAAAGTTCCTTATGGGAGAATGGAGACGGCAACCCGACAAAAAACGTCCGTAACGAACATGCGCTGAGTAAGATTATTCCATCAATACCAAATTCTAAATTTGAAATTCAAAATAAAATGTATTTATTTGCTAATGGAATATCGTACTGTTAATAAAGTAATTATATTAAGTCTGCACATCACATCATTTTATTCCGGTTTCTGAAGTGACAAGGAGCAAAGGCCGAAGGCATTAGTTTTCGTTTTTTATCGATAAATAAATCATAATAAAAAAATTAAACCCGAATAGTTTTTTTCTTTTTACCTCGACAACTTGAAATTAATATTTATGTAAGAAGGATTTTCATTCCTGCTTGGTGTTCCACGACACCACATGTTTTTATTTATTTTTGAAAATAGTAGTTCGATCAATTTTCAGCGAGTCTTTTGAAATATATGTGGCCTGGTGTTGTTTTGATGGAACACAAAGCCCTTTCTATAGACCAATGCCAGGCGATTCATTTGATTGGCTTCCTGTAATCTGATTAAAAATTAATGAATTGAATTTAGATAATATTATAACATTTCTGCTTCAATGGCGATTAAAATATATTATACTGCGGGAAAATTTACAAGAGAACCATAAATATGTAAAAAAATTTCCCATATTGAACCAAATATCAAAGTATGTATAATAATGAGATACATCTGAAATATTAAATCTTTAGAAAAATCGATGACTCAGCATGGATGAGTTAAGATTAATTATAATATTTTCTTCATCCAAAAATTTCCAAAAAAATAGAAACAATCTAAAAAAAATTCGCTAAAAAATAAAACCCATTATTTAATTTCTTCAAAAAATTTCTTTTGATTATTTTTGATAACACAATCATATTCTTAGAAAGAAATCGATTCATTTATTTGCGTCGATGTCAGAAAATTGACACAATGAAATTACTTAAATAGGAGTATTAATTAATTTTAAATTACTTTTTAGCGTATTTTTTTAAGGTGTAGTTCTTTTACTACGACATTCAAACCCACCACACTTATTCCCAACTGTGTACATTACATAATTCAATGATTTTTAAACATCATTATACTTCTATATTGAATTAAATTAAAATATTAATTTAACTTTTCTTCATACCACCCACTGGTTTTTTTTTTTTCATAATAACCAAACCAAACCACCTAAATAGATAATGTTTTGAAAAATTTAATAGTAATTTCAAAATATAAAATAAAAGTATGTATTATTATTGTGTTATGTTTTTTTATTTATACAATTACTTAAATTGAAGATAATCTCACTTAATTTAAATATTTTATAATTTAATTCAATTTAAATGTCTCGTGTTTTTTTCAAGTTATTTTATATTATAATAATACTAGTCGTTACTCGCCCGCCTCATATTACATCGATCTTTTAACTATATGGTAAGCAATATTCACAAACTTTGCTATGATTTTGTTTACAAAAAAAATATGGTAATATTTTCCTAACATCCTTCTTTCTTGACGGACGGTTTCTTACAACCTTTAATTCCTTTAACGCTTTATTTATCCATTATGTTGTTAGGTAATAGTACGAAATAGAAGTTCAGTTTTCGGCATTACAGACAGCTTAATAACCAAGTAATCAGGTTTTATCATGTTTATATTTTTTTAACTTATTTTAAGGGAGATTGATCCTTCTACAAGAAGAACACTCCTTACTGTAATATACATTGTGTTTGTTTCATTTTTCATTTTCTATCGCAGAGCATAAATAACTAAAAAAAAATACTTAATATTATGAAATTTGAAATACCTACACAATATTGACATGAAAACGGAGGGCGTGTCAAACAATTTTTCAAGAAAAATATTTCTAAATATCAAATAAAATTTTGATTTTTACTTTAATATACTTTTTCGTTAAGAACTCTTTGACACGTCCTCCGTTTTTAGGTCAATATTCGACATACCAAATTTCTTAACATTTGGATAATTTGGAGTTATTTGAGCTCGAAAATAGAAATAAATACAATGTATAATTATATTAAAGAGTGTACTAATTACAGAGGTATGAATCCTCCTTGCGGGTGTTTTCCTGTCAGATGTCAGTCTAACACAGTTATATCAATAACTAAATGGTTAAATAAATTTATTGATTAAATTAATAATAAGTCACCTTTCTTTATTTCCTGTTCATAGCGATTACGAAATATTCAAAAAAAAATGGTATACAAATTTTTATTATTTTTTTAAAGGAATTTGTTCTTAACAGAGGAATTTTATAATGTGACATCAACTCACCTGCAAAAAGAAAATAATATATTAATTTTTATATCGATCACTAATTAGATACTTTTTAAGGATCTTTTTTGTGAAGCGAATTTAGGCTACCCCGGTCCAATGAGCCGTCTTTTTTGCCACACGGAAGTAATTGTAAAAATAAAAATATTAAAATTTTTTTTGTTTTTCAAAATCAAATAATTTTCTAATATTCTAGAAATAGTAGTTTTCATTTAACAGTTGTTTCACACACCACAGTAGTTCGTTTGTTCTTGCTTTGGGTCAAGGAAAGACACAATCCATTTCTCGCACCTTAATGCAAGTTAAGGTCTATAGATCGTCACTTGTTCATATTTTTCTTCGTAAAATTTTTCTTCGACCTTACTTTATCTCTTTATCTAAACAGATTTTCACTCTTTTCAAGGTGAAAGAAGACCATGAATATTTCTTAGCTTGAATACCAAAAATACAAAAAAAAAACCGATACGAAGAACAAATTAGGGTAAAACGTAGAATTTTAGAATAAAGTGTATTTTACAGATATAAAAAAATCGATAACTGCTTGAAATAATTCAGTGCCTGAATTTAGCTTAAAGTTCTTCGTTCTGGAGTCATAGTTTAAAAAAAAAAAAATCTGGATATTTTAGGGAAAAACAAAATGATGTAAATAAAATAAAACTTTTGAATTTCAAATGATTAATAAAATAATTTTTTTATCAGTAGTGATTTACTTTTGAACAAAATCGCAAATATTTAATGGATACACATTCAAAACAAAAAAAACAACAAAGCTTTGCTTTTTAAGTTTATACACAAAAATGCATAGCTACGTTTTCTTCATGTATGTACAATTTATTTCTTACATTGTTTATATTTAATGTATATAACTTATCTACTAAATAAACTGATCTTGTAACAGGTTTATGTTACATTATCTACGTTAATGAAATATATATTGCCTAGAGTTACATTCCAATCGATGTTCGTATAGTTGAGTATTGTTTTTTTTCGACATTGTTTTAAGTGGAATTAACACAACAAAATGTGAGCTCTATAATAAAGACAATCTTTCATGTAAGTTGTATTTCTTTCGCACACAAAAAAAATGCCAAAATTTGTTATAAAAATGTAATGAAATTTTTAATGCAGAATTCTGAATAAATAAATTCTGAATATAACTTCGTCGTTTATGTGTTTATGGACCGATTGTTATGATTCTTTGTTCGTTGCAATGGAGATATCCCAAGGATCTGTTGTCCCTAAGGGGAGAGAAGGGACAAATATATTTTGAGTGATTAAATTTCATCCACAAAAAAAAAAAATGTTTCCCTTAAAATAAACAATAAAAATTTACAAAAAAAAGAACCGCCTCCAAAAAATTGAACTAAAAATACAAAATAATTTTAAATTAAAAACTTCTATAAATAATTTCCTTAGAACCAATTACTTCTCGAAGTCGGCCAGTACCATTCTTATCCTTACCTAAAAATTGATTGGTTGGCGTAGAAGTTTTAAATTTCAAATTATTTATTACTTTGTAGTTCATTTTTTTGAATGCGATTCTTTTTTTTAAATCTTTTATTTATTTATTGTTATTTTAAACATTATATCCCGACAAAAAGTTTTAAACGCGTCGTTTGGTTTAATTCTAAAATTATGCGTGCAAAATTTCATTCATCTTGGATAATCATTTTTTTTGGTGATGTTTTAAAGAAATACAATGTATATTGCATAAGAGACTGTCTTTTTTATAGTGGAAATCTCATGTTTTTCTTCTAAGAGACAGAATAAGAAAATTATTTGATAAGTGTTGAATAAATTTTTGGGTTGTACCTAGTATAAATCAAATTTTTAGATACTGAAATTATTTAGAGGATTGGGGCATACCATTTAGTCCGTATACTACAAAATTTAATTATGGTACAAAATTTAGCTAGTGATTTGAGAGTTTTATTTTTTTATATCCTAATTTGTAGTTAATAATAGCCAATGATGAGGTCACGGTAAGCTAAAGTAATTATGATAAAAAACAAGCCAACTATGGCTTTGTTTTTTCTAACTTATATTTCTTAGTCATTCATTGAGTGTATCTCAAAAAGTTTATTCAAAATTCTACTTGGAATAACATTTTCGACTATAGGGCCTATAATTCACTTTCAACTTTTATATGAGCTTATTGTCTCAAACGTTTCGGGCATTGTGTTTTACGTTAGTTTAGAAAAATAATTAAATATTTACATATATGCTTTATAAACTGTTTTCTAAGCTGAATTATTTGCATGCGGTTAAGAAGATGAACGAACTTTTATGAATAAGACAACCACCATTTGTAAGCTATTAAACAAATGAATGGGGGGCTATGAGGTTTCTCAGAACAACAATACTAAATACAGCTAGAAGTTATGATAGATGAAACAGTAAGCTCGTTATAATAATTATTTTATGAAGCTATATTTACTACAGTTATTTTAAACAATTTTCCAGAAATATAAATATCAAACATTTGAGTATGAAAAAATGGGAGACACTTTAATATATAAAAGGTTTCACTTTGTTGCGTAGAAAAACACTGATATGTGCAAAAACAATAGAAACATGATATTGACATAAATAATAGAAGTCCAATGTGATCGCCGCACTGAATTGCGAAAATGCGAACGACTAAAAATTTATATTTTATTCCCTTTTTGCGATTTTATATAAATTATAATCCTTACTTACGCTGTGAAAGGAATAGAATACTCTATTATATATAATACTCTTATATAATACTTTAATGATAAGAATTCATAAAATTCCCTAAATATACAGTTATAAACAAATATATAATAATAATATGTATCGCAATTATATAAGTACTCTTTATCTAAATTTGATCTGAAATTGTGGCGTACCTAAACACTTTACGAAAATATGTTTCAAAGAAAAGTTGTTCAATCTTTAATGATTTTGAAGTTGGATCATAATTCCATTAGATCCAATGGACCGATTTTTCTCATTCACAAACTTGATCTTATTTTTTATGTCTAAAGTACATCACCAAAATTTCTATCTTATTTCGTTATTGAGTTATCTTGGTGACGGACACACGGACATGCAGAAAGTGACTAAATAGGTGATTCTATCAACATTTATATTTTCTAGCGTTACAAATCTTACAGAAAAATTAATATATATATATCGAATATATATATACAATATGACAAAAACCTAAAAACACGCCACAAAATAATTTTATAATTTTATATAAGTATGAAACATTTCGATGCCGGTTTTGTAGTTGAGTATACTTAAAATTAGTTGACTTTATGTTATTCGTATTCAGGATATTATCTTTCAGTTTTTTTCGGCATAAATTTTCCTTTTAAAGTATATAATGCACTTCCGTTATATATTTAAGAACTTTGGCAATATGTTGAACTCAGCAAACTTAGCAAATATATTATGCTGGCACAAATTTTAGCTTGTATGCTGTATTTTCTAGAGAAATAAATAAGTCAAAATGATTGTAGTAAAGTAGGTGCATAAAATATCGTACTAAGTATATCTATTAACTTTTACAATAGTATATAGGAAACTATACAGGAACCATTATTATTGTTGTATTATGTAATACGAATGAACGTAATAAAAGCGAAATTCAGAGCCGACTGGTTCAAAATGTAATTTCAGTAGTAGGCCCGGACTATAAGTATCTCGATTTTAAAATACAGGTCGTAAATACATGCCATTTTTTGTATTATGCTCAGAAATTCATTTGAAAAAAGGCATTGATTTTCTGATTTCGCATTTAAAATGCCTAAAATGCATGCAAAAAGTGCATCATTTTTCTAAAATCTCGAAAAATGTTAAAAAATTCACGAAACTCAGTATGTAAGGGTTTTCAAAGTTGCCAAAAACGATAAAATGTTATTAGAACCAAAAATTACTTTAATTGCATTTATTATGGATTTAAATATAAAATGTAAGTATAAAGTACATAATTTTTCTAAAATCTCAAAAAATCAAACTCAAATTAAGGAAAATCCGTATATAAGGGTTTTTTAGGTCATTTATGAAGATAAAACTGTTAATTAGAGCAAAAAACTAATTTAACTGCATTCATGATGCCTTTATGTAAATGCATAATAAAAATTGTTATTCAAATGCATAATAAATGCAGTTAAAATAATATTTGGCTCTAATAAACATTTTTATCGTCATTAGTGACCTCGAATTCATGCATTTAAATGTAATAGCAAAAACCTGCATGTTAAAATCGACATATTATTTTCTAAATTGTCACGTCTAAAATTTGTTACCACGGTTTTTAGTCTTCTCTTCGCAGCACCATATAGACATTTAGTTTGATTTTCCTCTAAAACCTAGCTTGACATACTACAGTCTTATTTGATCGATATTTACAGCGAATGCTTGGTCGATAACACCTCAAGTTTGTACCTGAAGATGTAAAGACAATGCAATGATATCATTGCAGGGGTTACCGACGATAATTCTATTTAATACTTTATTTGTCTACTTAAAAATCATAATGGCCTCCCTAATTTTTCTGTGATGCCCCATAGCTATATTTATGTTCCTATATATGAAAAAGGAATTTTAACAAAATCTTTACAGGATTTACCTGTTGGTGAGTGATAATCGAACATTGTAAAAAGGATGCACTATTTCTTCAAACCATTGGGTGTATTGTTAGGTACTCACAATATACGTACCATTAGAATGAATGCCAGTTGAATGAATGTCAGCAAAATACTTTAATAGTAATAAAACATCGACTTTCAGTCTATAGTTAAAATTTGCATTTATATTACACAAAGTCAATGTAAATGACTCTATTTTCTATTTTCACTGACATGGATAATGAATATATACAATGTATTGTTAAAAGTTATTTAATTTAAAATTTCAAAAACAGGATCAAATCTTGTATTTTTTTTAAGTTTATGTTTTTTGTTTTTGTTAAATAATTCAATGGTTGGATAAGTTTCCAATAAATCAGTTTCATTTGAATGAATTATTACCTCACTATTGGGTGACATAAGCAATTTTTCGAAGGAATAACTTTAATTTAAACAAAATTAACTTAAGGAACAACTAAAAATGATATATTTATACAAAGTAATGGTTTATAAAGTTATGTTTTAGGATTGACATCTTTTTTATTTACGACCCTCAAATATCGTATATTTCGATTTTTATTCTTATGGATGATTTTTTATTTATAAGAAAAATTCACTAAAACTTATATCCTCACTTCCTTTTATCTCTGGATACACTTTAATTATCCTGTATCCTTTAACTTACACAAAATAACTTCAGGTTCAACTGAAATATTTAAATTTATACAAATTAAAAAAAAATTATTTCCTTTTTGCCTTTTGAAATGGTTAATAATTTAGTTAATTCCTAGAATTGACATCCTTTCAATTGTCTTTTGTTTATAATAAAATATACGGCAACAAAATATATCAAACTGTAAAAACTAACTAAAAATTATTTTCTCACTGCACTTTTATCTTTGATTGTATACACCTCGATGTTGCTGTTGAACGCACTACGCCCTTTCCAGTACCAGTTAGCCTTTTAATCAATGTTTATCCTATTCAAAAATAATTCCCCGAATACAGAATATTGAAAAAAATCGATGCATATTTAAAATATTGCATTAATAATTGGTTCAAAAAATTAAGATTAAGAAATTAGTGCTGTATACTTGATGTAATTTTCTCGTTTTTCAGGTTTTTAACAAAAACCTAAATTTCTCCATAATTTTCATGACAAAATATTTAAAATAGTTTAACTGAAGCATAATTGAAATATTTGCATGTCTTCTCAACTATTGTCAAGTTTCAAATACAACTACACTCTGTTGATACTATTTACTATATCTTCATTAACGAAGTGTTTGATGTAATTGTTTAACTTTGATACTACAAGGAATAAATATCTCATTAACTAACATCTTATCACATTTAGTTCGATGATTTTCATTGCATTCGAAATTTAACTTCTTCGAATCAAGTTTCAAATTAAGAAAACCTAGCTGTGTAACTGTTCACTTGATTTTACTGTTATTAATTGGTAGTGACTCTTATGCCATCGCTAACTACAGTAAGTCTTATTTAAAAAATTTACAAAGACGTTATTGACAAAGAAAAGATATTGTAAGCGGTAAAAATCAGTCGGGGTAAAAATCCAAAAATGTAAAATCATAAAGGACGATTAATAAAAAGTGTAAAATAAATGACAAGAAAACAATAAGCAAATGTAATAATTAGGTTCGAAATAAAATATTGAGAGAAAGAAGCCTGCATTAATGAACCGAATCCTTAAACTAATCCAGCCGGTGTAATTAAAGTAATGCAATAATATGCAATAAATGCAATAAATTCAGGCTTAAGGTGAATGCACATGAATAACTATGTGTTAGAAAATTTGAAAAGGCTAAGAACGAAACCCTTTTCCTTTTATAGACCAACATTATAATACAGAATTATCATTTCTAATTATTTTTCTGTGGCGATATTTAATAATATAATGATGAGTGCCGGCTGTTGACTATCCTTCGTTAATTATTAATGAAATACTGTTATCTAAATTATCAATATTTTGAACATTTGATTATCAATCAGTTTCCTAATTTGTTTAATTACTACAAGTATCATTCAATGAGATTGGAATGAAAGGCATGATCGTAAATTATGAACAGCATATAAGTACCGAATTACTTTTTGACAATAATTTAAATTAAAATTATTGTCAAATATTCAAAATTACATTTATAAATTATAAAATGCCTTTATATCGTTTGTAGAATATAGTTATCTTGTTTGCGGCACAAAAAATCCATAACAATTGAATGTTTTAAGAACACTGAGGAGTAGGTCAGATTTAACTTGCAAAATTGAATCACATTCAACTACCAGATTGAAAGGAAATAAATAAAAGCTTATAAAAATGGTTAAATGGTTAAATGTTGTAACATTTCTACTCGTAGACTACGACTTATTGGCATATTTTAATTTTACTAATATTAATATTCAAATATAATTTAAGCTCAAAACTTAGTCTATTTTACACAGTCTCCCAATTGCCATAAGTGAACTATTGGATTTTTGGCGTGTTCATATTGAATTTTGGGCATTGACGTGTCTGATATGAAAACTAGAAAACTACATTTTAAATGTCAGAAAACATTACATGTTACTATTTTATTTGGCTTCTTAAAAAATTCATTAGAAAAAGATAGGAGTTTGATAGTTTTCACAATAGAGATACATAAACAGCTTAATAGAGAGAAACGCAATCGATACGAAAATATTACAAACGAATTTTCAACAGATAATAATAGCCCAGTTAATAAGCTGTGAATGTGGAATAGTGATGGAATTCCGATTTTAGAAATTCTTATTTGTAGGTGTTCGTTAGACTTTCAGAAACATTCATCACCACTAACCTTTGCCTGACTATGAATATTTTACCACAAAAATCGTCTTTTGGGGTTTTTATGGACGCTGATTACAAATTCAAGACTTAAAAACGCGTGAAGGCAGTTTAAACCCTATTAAAACCACCCTAAGGAGTGAAAAATTTTTTAATTTTTTTTTAATTAAAATTTTCAATAAAACAAATCCCAGATAAAAATTTCACTTTGAAAATCGTTGTTCACGAATCTGAGGTTAAAAAACAATTGAGGATGGTTGCAACCCCATTTAAACCAACCCTAGAATTGATAGAGATTAAACAAATTTTTTTTACTTCTAGGCGTGGTCTAAGCCGGGTTGCAACCATCCTCAGTTGCTTCTTGATCTTGAATTGGTTATCAACGATCCAAAAAACACTCAAAAGACAATTTTTGAGAAGAAATTTCTCATTGAGATTTTTGAGGAAGAAAAATTGAGAATTTGAGAAGAAAATTTTAAATTTTTTTAAAATCTTTTCACTTCTAGGCGTGATTTTAATGGGACTGAAACAATCCTCAGTTGCTTTTAAACTTTGGATTTGTGATCAGCGGCCTCAAAACGCCTTGAGAGATGATTTTTCTGGTGAAATTTTTTAAATTTTATTTATCTCTTTTTTTTTTTTTAATTTTATTTATGTTCCTGAAGGTCTAAGCTGAAGGTCTGAAAGAAACACACGCAAACAAGAATTTTTAAAATCGGAGCTGTTCCAACATTCTTCCATTTCAACGTTTTTCCCCGGCTTATTTACTACACATTATAAGAGAAATATGTATATTGATCATTGTAGAAACGACATATACGATAATATTTTCTGACAACGGAAATTAAATGATCGTCAATTTTACGTGAATGCACAGTGTATTTCAGAGTATATGGTCCAGGGTCTAGGAAGTATTCATATTAGCAGGTAGGTTTGAGAATATCCATTTTCATGAGCTATAATAATTTTTCAAGCAGATAAAAAAAATCAATTTTTATATAAAACAGTTTGATGGTCTTAGTATTCGCCTTGAAGAGGTTTTTACTCACAGAGTTTAGTTCTTGCAGTAAAAATCTTGCAAATCGACCTCCTTCATGATCCAGTGTATCGGCTATTACAAGTGTTGTGTAATAGCCGATGGTACACTGTATAATCCAACCTAAACATATATTGAAGGTTTGGTTATTGAAAAATTTGGTAGTTTGTTTAATTAATTAAATACAAACTGCAAGTATCATTTTCAGATGCTGGAGGGGAAAGCGGAATATAAGATGTTGATTAGATTATCTACTTGATCTAAGTGGTATAGCTCTATTCCGCGATTCACACGAGCAGGTTTAATCTTGAAGATCTTGCCAGACTTTGACTCTTGAACGGTCAAAAAATTGGCTAATGTAACCAATAAATTTTTAAAGCCAGAAATTCTTATATCAATTATTAACTGAATCATTCAGTATTATACCATTCTTTATAAATTCCAAACAAAAATAAGTCTGTTAATCGATAAAATCATCACATCAGTGTAAGGCCTGTAGAATATTGCGGCACATGTGGCACAGCGCGACGAGACATGATGCGATCCCGCCACACGCGTCATGTTGGGGAACACATATTGCCACACAGTTCTCTCGCCGAGTATCAGATAATATATAAACAGTATTCTAAATCTACAATATCTACAATATATAGCGCTGCTGAGTGTGTTAAAAGTACTGACGTATATAAATGGTTCGAGTCCTGGCGGATGATAATTTAATTTTCTTAATTAAACTATTGATAATTTTAAAATATCTTTATGATTCAAAAACATTAAGTAATGACATCTTTGAACACAATATACAACTTACATTTAATAACTACTTGTCCTATAAGTAGATTGTGACTTGTGACACGTGGCGCGAGAAAATGTGCCTCGAAAACTGTGCCACGCGTTGACCACGTGTCGCCAGTAGCGCTGGGTAGCGTCGTGTCGTCAATATACGCTGACCCAACCATTTGTGTATTTTACAAAAAATCACGCTGTGTCACATGCGCCACGCCTTGCTTGGAACACACTATGCTGTGTGAAATCAGGTTGATATTCAAATATTTTGAACTATCGTCAACATATTGACATGACAAAAACTTTAATATATTGTATGATGATCGTCTGTTTGGGAGTATGCATGTACCCAATATACACGATGGGTGAGATGGATATAAACAAACATAGTTACAAAACCCAAAAACATCATAAACCGCCTGTTTAATTCTGGATTAACTTTCGATGTTACAATGTAACAAGCAAAGATAACAACTAACAGAGTTATTGATTTGGATACTCGACATATGATTGAATTATATTATTTGGACTGTTTTTAATTAGCATTCGTAAAATACTATAAATGTTCAGTTTATACAGTTATATATACATGTAAAATAATTACATGTATTGTTATTACCTATGTGTTTCTTAGCAAAACTGGAGCTAAAATTGTGAAGAATTCAAATATTTTATGAAAAAATGTTTCAAACAAAAATTGTTTGTTTTATAAACATTTTTTGGATTTGAACTTTTCTTCTATCTTGTATAGTTTAAAAGTTGGGTCAAGGATTAATTACACCCAATGAAATGATTTTGCTCATTCACAGTCACTTTTTATGTTAAGAATACGTCACCAAAATTACAGATCGCTATCTCTTTTTGTTTTTGAGGTATCGTGATGATAGGCAGGCGGGCGGGAGAGTGCACGGGCGGACTAATTAATTGTTTCTACGAACATCTATACAAAAAATTCAATTACTTAATATTGTGTTACAAACTTTAGACTAAAATTAATATACTCTGAATTATTATGTATGTCGAAAAAAATGGTATTGCAAGTAAGAAAAATTATTTCGTTTTAACTTCAAACATAATTTAAGCACCATTTGACTGGTTCCTATAGGTTTCCATGTCACCTAACATACGCTACATGTGTATTCTATCAAGAATATGTTGAGTTTTATATTTTTCTTCCAATATCAGAAATCGATTGTCAGTATCTCACGAGTTTTGGATTCATGTCTAAATAATATATATCAAACCACATTCCACTTTTTCAAGCTCAAAAACCTGTTTGTTTTTTTAAAATCAGTAATAAAAAGTAAAAAAGTAACGCTTCTTTTAACACTTGAATAATAATAATGAATTAACTTCCAAAGGTTTTAAAAAGGATAAAAGTCTAATAGGAAATACATAAGCAAACGTACTGTATGTCATATGTCCAAAACTGTTCACATATCCTTCGGGATACTGATCAATGTGTTAATACATATAAAATTTTACAAAGTGCCCAAAGAAAAAAAAAAAATAAATAAATAAATAAAAATAAAACTAATCACTTTTTCAAACAGCCTTGATTATCTATAGGAATACTTTGATGTATGTTAGTTAAGATTCTATATTTTAGGGTTGGAATACACGTTCATCCCAAATGAACTTAGAGAGTTAGTTGGTACACGTTAATAAAATGTTCACCAATTTACTTGCACAAACAAGTAAATTAGGACAAGTAAATCGATTTGTGCAAACCAGAGTATAAGGTTTAAAGAAGAGTTTGTAGACAATTTTGAATAAAAATCGGAGACAACATGGAAATTTGTGTAAATCATCTTTAGCAATGTGTAAATGAAAATAAATTATCAAAATTTATGATCGATTTCAAATTATTCCCAAACATAGACCATTTTGTAACCTGATTATCTTTCAAGTAATGGGACAGAGTTTGACACAACCCAGTGCTCTGCAGACGTGCAGGTCTATGTCTTATATGCTTAGAGATTGCTGAAGATAATTTTCAGGCTGCCAAAAATTTTTACCAGTTTTTAGACAAATCGATCTTATCAAAGACCACCAATTTTACTCGTGTGGAAAAAGCTCGAATTCACAAATTTCAAGTGAGTACGTCCTCAAATAAGTTTTTTTGATAATCTCACAGGATATAATCATATTATATTACTCTAACAAATAAACTATTTGTGTCACAAATTTCAACCAAATCGTCGTTTTTTCGTGATTTATAAGTAACAAATATCCAAATATATACAACCTTTCATATTAATAATATTAGTAGGACAGATAAAAAAAATGGGAATAAACTGAGAGGTGTCGAATTAAAAATAATTGTTCTACAATTATTATACATACAACACATTTGTACACAATAGTGACTGCTCTCTGTCTTTCTGAGGCATGTTGTATATTTGAATGTATCAATGAGTAGGGAATATCTATAAAGCCCTTTGAAGATTTTGTCAATATATAATATTAATGATAGATGACATTTAATGTATCAACAACTAAATGACACTTTTATATCATGGAAATGTATAATCAATAACGAATAGTCAATATTTTATAAAATATTTCAGAACATTATTTGCAGAATAATTGAAAATTGTAGTTGGAATTTTCCTGGAATGTTTCCGATTTTTAAAAATGACATGTTTTATAAATTAATTATTTAGTTTTAACTTGAAATAATGGAACATTCAGTGTTTATTCCGTAGCTAATGACAGTAAACAACTTTTTTCATTGTCCCTTCCATATTATTGTGTGAAAGGGTAAATATATTTAAGGAATGAGGATGACGATTGTGTAAGAGGGCAAGATTTTTAACCTTTAAAATGAGGATCATGATTTTGAATCTACGCTATTTTTGCCGATTTGTCGATTTTTTTGACACATTATATGATTGATTTTGACACTCAAATAATGGTTTATTCTTCAGGGACCCAAGATTCAATTTTCTTTTATGGGAATGACAATAAACTAGAAATGACTATGAAACAAACGCGTTTTAAAGGTTTTCAAAATATTTACTTTATTTTTGAATGCATATTTTCTGCTCCTTCAAATCCGATACACCTGTTTTTTTTTTCAAAACAAATTTAAAGAAAAATGATTTCAATGTTAAATATTATTTTCGAAGCGTACAACCTTTGCCTTAAATATATTTTCTGATCCATATTCAGAGTTATATGACATAATTTAGTTAATAAATAATGTGGTAATGTTATAAAACTGAATTATTTTTAATTGCATTGCGCCTCCACCATATTTTGATAAATACGGCTGTTATTTTTATGTTATCAAAAATTAAAAAAAAAATCATATGTATCCCGCAAATTTATATACTTTCATTCAATTTGTGTGAAATAGAAACATGGTATTGTGATTATTCAGGATAGCGGAGATTTAGCGGCAGTTTTCGATACTAGAAAAATATCAGAAATTGTATTTTAGCCGTTCTTTATTATATAAAAATAAAGACAAGATTTATAGTAAAACTTTTGTATTTTATTATTAATTTAGGAATTAAAATACGAATAAATAAAACGGTAGAGATAAATATCAACTATTTGTGCGTTTACATTATCCGTGTGAAAATGATGATAAAAAAAATATTTTTTACTCGAAATAAATGAGGGTAATTGTTTTACAAATATTATGTTTCTGACATTTAATTAAAAGTTAAAAAACATATATATATATATATATATATATATATATATATATATATATATATATATATATATATATATATATATATATATATATATATATATATATATATAAATAATATATATATATCTTAGTGTAATTATCGACGCAATGGAAATAATAAAAAAAATCAATTTCAACTCCTTTGTGTGCACAGACTATAAAAATTAATTTTAAACAAAGACAAATATTGTCATTTGGGTTTTATAGTTTTCTTAGACTGCCTTCTAGACAGAAAGAATTATGTCATGTCTTAAAATGTCTGAAAATTTTTAGATTGCGACATTTGATGTGCTGAAATTTAAAATAACACTTAAATAGTGACAGAGATCATAAATAACTTTTAGAAAGTTGTTTAAAGTAGATAAATTCTTATATAATATACTAGTGAACTGCAGATCTTACTCAGAAAAAAAGGTTACCTTCCAAGTTTTTCACTGAGATAAAAAAAATCATGAGTACGTAAACAAAAATGTCTTAAACGTAAAAGTGTGCAAGTGGCGGTCGTTTCTTTACGTTTCTGGTGAAAATTTATTATATACTTTTGATACATGTATTTTAATAATAATAATAAAAAAATTTTATACTATTTGAAAATTTTCACTGAACGTTAAAATTAAGTTATTATTTCTAAACGTTAATCATAATGGTTTTAGAGGAACATCAAAATCAAATTAATAAAATAAATGTTTGATAAGTAATGAAACCTTTTATCATATTTAATATGATGAAAAAATCATAATATGTAATTGTGAAGTGGTAAAATTCAAAAATGATTAGAAACAATTTTCAAGCTAAAAATAGAAGTATTATTATTTACAATAAACACATGGTCTTTGAAACCTTAAATTCACATAAAACTTAAGAATTAATTTTTAAAATTTAAAATTGAGGATAAAAATAGAAAAATATTAATGGCAAATGGTATAGTTCTGCTGGTCATTAAGAACGATTTCCTTACTATTTCTTCTTTTGTATATTTCTAAGGATTGTAGTACGACATTAATTTTTAGCCCTTTTTATGTTATGTGTAAGACCTCCATTTGTTGACATGGTTTATGATCTGATAATAAACGATGGTTCGGAAAGAACAACACATTATGTTTCTTTCTGAATGCAGCCAGATGTTTCCGTTCTCTGAATTGATCAGATAAAATCACTGGTTAAGTAAGATGATTATTTGTTTAAAAGGCAACTTTTTAAAATCAGAAACAATATCAGTACACTTGTCCATTTGATTTGACAGAAAGATTCTCTGTCTAGTCAAATGATTATTTTTCTTAATTTAAATCAATATGATAGAAACACTTTTATAAAATCTACACATGTTTGCAATAAAACAAAAAAAAAGGAAAAACTTAATATATTTTCTTTTAAACTTTATATATAAACTGATTAAAATCTTTGTAATATTTGTACGAGGCATACTGTTGATTGGTTTAATTATTTTTCTTTTTTCAACGAACGACAAAAGATAGATCCACATCAAGTTTTCTAATGCTCGTGAAGATACCAAACGAGGAGACTTTTAGTTATAACAGCGGTTTTCAAACAACTTTTAATTTACTTTATGTATCTATAAGTATTTTAAATTGATATAAATGTATAGAGTTATTCGACAATATAAAAACATTATGTACGATTTATGTACGATTTTAAATTTAAACTTTAACCATAAAAGTTGCAAACGGATTTGGCAATGAACTAATTTAAAAGGGTTTTTTTTCTGGGTCGAAATTAACTAGTTTTTAAATAATATAATAACACCGAATTTTTCCAATTTTCTTCACAAATAACTCTTAATACATATAAAAAAACAAGTTTTAATATATTATCTACAAATTGTTAATAATTTAATTTTCATTAAATAAAGGAAAATTGAAGAAAATAAATGACGAACAGAAAATGGAATAAATAAGACAAACCTTCTTTGTTATTGTTGTTGTTTCCATTTCCACTACCAGTCGATGTGATTTCCTGAAGAGGTGTATAGCGTAGCATTAACTTTACAGGCTCTCTTCCGCTTCCCCATTTCTGTAGTATTTCTAACGGTCGATCATTTTCACGCAGTGCACATTCTAAAACAATTCATATTACAACAAATAATTAGTAAGAAACTTAAAAATAATTTTTAAAAAAGATTATGGAAAATATTGGCTAGAAAACAAAATTTCGCTAGCATGGTAGTTTATTTTTCTTTTAAGATAAGTAACATTAAAAAAATTTTCGGATGATAAATTCTAGAAAATTCAAAATTATATTATAATGAAAACAAATTCATATTAGTGAAAAAATTAAAATAAAACATAATTATGGAAAATATTGTGTAGGAAACCAAATTTGGATAGTATAGTGGTTTATTTTTCTGCTTAGGTCCGTAAAATTCAATCTTTTTCAAATGAACTTTTTTTCATCATTTATCTATAAAATTTTTTGTAGACCATAAAATTTTCTAGAATTTTTATTGTCTATAAGTTTTATTTTATCAAAATTTGCATAAATTATATTTCAATTCTCTGCTTTTCTATACTCCGATGTCCTTTACACCGAGAAACTGAAACATGGAAAACTAAAACGGTATTATTGCCTCACAATCTCCACTATAATTTTAAATGCGAAAGTATATATGTTTGTCAATTAATATATTTTATTTTTTCTGTTGTTAGAAATTTGGATTTAATTTTTAGTTTTCACGCCAAAACGATTCATTTTGTATCAAAATGCAAGCATTTATATTACTGACATATGATATAAAAGTTTGAAGCGTTTTATTCACAGCTTTAAATTTTACAAAATACTTAATTTATATTTATTTCCTAAATATTGCTGTTAAAGTTGTATGGTACCGTAATTTTTGCAAATGACCGTCAAAATATGCAGGAAACACGTAATCTGTTTACTAAACTCAACTTTTTCACAAATAAACAACAAAAATTATATTAAAATTTATTACAAATAATTATATATAATTATTATTCAAATATAAATGTAGACATAACAATATGTACAATAGAAATCGTAAAAAAAGATCCAGTTAGAAGTTAAATATAAGGCAATTATCTGAAAAACGACTAACCGACGATGAAAATCTTATCGAACAAAACTTTTTTTTCTGAGGGTCGTACTACATAGAGTCAGTCAGTCGTACGTTAGCACATTTGAAAACATAATTGATATTTCAGTTCAAACTTATTGGAATGGTCTTATAGAACAAAAATTATACTTAAATATGCCCAAATACGTTTTACACAGTTTTTTACCAATCAATCGTTGACGTTTTTTAGATCTGTTACATATGTTTTTCTCGTTTTATAATTTTAGGAGAGTTTTATATTTAAAACGAGAAGTTTACTTATAAATTTAGAAGATATTTAATTATCAACCTTTCATGATTGATAAATTAGAATAAAAAAACTAAATCACATAATTTGAAGAAACTTTTAGAAGAAGTCAAATAAAGGAGTCTCAAGAAAATAGCAGTTTGAGTTTGAGTGAAAACAGAGGTTGAGTTTTTTTTAAATAATTTTTCAGAATTGCTTTTACTAAAATTACAAAGGAACCCAAACAGACCACGTACAATATAGTTCTAAGCATGAAAATATTTGACCGAACGAATTGAGGTCTATGGTACAACTAGAAGATTTTGCATTTCGTTTGCCTGTATCTATCAATCTAAGTTTGTTCCACTATAATTTTCGAACCCATGCTCAAATTCTAGGTACGTTAATTACATACAGGAAATTTACTGTACAGTTTGTAAGCTAAATCGGACTATGTATAAAAAGCTGCCGTAGATGTGCAAAAACATCTCCAATAATCTCCAACTCATCTAATTTGAGTGTTTATTGAATGTTTAAGCTCAAACGATAAGTCTTGAGTCACTGAGTGTTCTTATGCCAAAACTAACCCCCTATCTTTATTAGAACTGCAGATATTGGGATACAAATCTATCACTACATCGCGTTTAAGTATAACTTGAGAAAGGCAAAAGTAAGATGTAATCCAATGCTTCATTTGGAGACAAATATATATCTCTTAAAAAATATTTATGCAAATCGGCTGGATAGAACGGCTGCACGGAACTTATAACAGTTTTCATCAAGTTTTTATAATATATTCGTCCATTATCGATATAATGGACATTACGATTTATTACGATAAATCTTTATAAGGATGTAATTTTATCGTCATTGACGTCTACGATTCAATGGAGTTACTAGTATATTATTTGTAACCAAAAGGCAACTTGTGTTTCTATTATAAAAATGCTTAAGCCAAATCAAAATTTTAGAGATGACTCAGTGAGATTTTTCATAATCAAACTGTGATGAAATGAATTTATATCGATTTGTGTGACAAAAATGGAAAATGCTTGGTTGTATCTATTTTATTGATTGCTGTTGTACAATAATATGATAACTAGTATATTTTCGTTATCTGATTTTAGACATTGGTAAATAAGGTATTATCTGATGTTTTAGATCAATTTTTATGTTTCATATAATATATTTTATTTATTAAATCGATAGAATGTTATTATTTTTATTATTATTTCAAAATGAATAATATTATTTGTGTCATATTAATTTTTTTTTTTTAATTATAGAGTTGATGATATATGGAATGGTAAATATATGTTATTATTTTATTTGATGACTATGACTTTTGGGAGTTTGTTGCTGGGTTCATCGAATATATAATCAAGTAAAAAATTAACCAAATAATGACAGAAAGTAATCAAAACTGAATAATATTCATTTTCAAAAAGTTTTTGCGAATATGCTTAAATATACAATTTTCAAAAAAATTTTCGAGGAATTTTTAACGGGGAGCTCAGTGGTGATATTTCTTTGACCTTTCTCCGATATCACTTAGTCTTTGTAATTTTTAGAATCAGTTAAATGTCGCTTTAGTGATTTAAAAATAGTGATTGTAGCTTTTATACTCAACATATACATTATATGTCAGAGTATATTAATTTTAGTCTGAAGTACGCTAGAAAATATTAACTGCACATACAAAATTTTGGTATAGGTGTTCATAGAATCAGTCCACTTCCTCATATCCGCCCGTCAGACGTTCGTTAATATATCTGAAAAACGAAACGAGATAGCGAGTTGACGTATTTTAGACATAAAAACAGAGTTTAAGTTCGCAAATGAGCAAAATCGGACCATAGGACCCAACTTTTCAACCATAAAAGAAAATTTTAACGATGAGAAATATTTGTTTTTCTTTAAACAAATAACTATTGTCCGAAACATTTTTTTGTAAAATGCCTAGGATCGCCACAATTTTAGCTTAAATTTAGTTATTAAGTACATATATAAATGCAATATATATTATTATAATATATTTATAGCTGTATAAACTAGATATTTAGAGTATTAAATGAACGTTAATGATTAAAAATAGTTCAAACATTGTAACTCAATCAAAAGTAAAGTAACAATTAACTTTGTTAGTTGCTTTATTAATCTGCTTTCTATTCTTACATGAACTTGCAGTTTATCATCATAGAAAAACAGATTATCTTAATGTTAGAAAAACTATTATATAAAAAACATTTATACCTTCTTTCTTTTGAATAAAGGTATCTGATGACGTTACAAGCATCATTTTGAGCAGCACTTTTTTATTTTAACACAAATATTATAATCCACAAAACACTTCCTCTTTTACTGATTATATTAAACCTGTTTTTTACTTACAGGTCACACAAGATAGTTCAAATATTTTTTTTTTACTTTCTAGTACAACACTGAATGTTTTAACAATATTTTTTGCTGTAAAAAGTGTTAATTTACTAATATATTCACATTTGAAGGAAATATATTTTTTGGAAATTAATATACAAAGTGTAAAGTCCTTAAACTTTCAGCTCAGTTACAACAACCTCTTCTGATTTGAAGGGCCTAGGCTCACAAATGTTATCTTTAATGGTTTTCACCTTAATAAATAGCATCATTTTAAGAAGTAATTTTTGATATTAACAAAATATTTTAATCCCCAAAACACTTCCTCTTTAACTGATTATATGTATTATCAAACCTGGTTTTTTCTTAAAGGTCGTGCATAATAGTTCAAGGTCAATATTTATTTTTTACGTTTTAGTACAATGAAATCTTTAAAAATATTTAAAAAAAGTTTTAATTTGTAAGCATATTCACATTTGAATGGAAAGTTTTTTTGGAAATAAATAAATAATGTTTCAAGACCATAAACTTTCAAACAAGCACTTCTGTTTTGAAGGGCCTAGACTCAAAACAAATGTTATCTTTAATGTTTTTCACCTACTTAAATATCGTTGTGTTTTCACTTTGATGACATAACACTTTCACTTAATTTCATTAAACAACTTTAATATTATGTCATACTTTACAACAATTACGAAAACAAACAATTCCGTTTCAACAAAATTTATATGTGAGTCAAGTTTATAACTATAAGTTACCGTCCATACGTAAATCGAGTTATAACGTTAATGTCTGTCTATCCATCACTATATAATAGTCAAGATATTTTTATCATATGAAATAAAATAGGTAATATAAGTAATAGTGTAGCATGGAGCGGCACTCAACGGGGAAAAATTTTCGAAAACCAATTATTAGAATGAGACCCATCGGAAACGGAAGGGATTATAACAAAAATAAAAGGAAAAATAATTTACGGGCGATTTGAAGTCGTGAAGTGTATGGGAGTGTTTTTCAAGGCTTATCTTGATTTCCGACAAAACTACAAGTACTATGGAAAAAAGCTTAATCGCAAAGTTGTTGATAGTAAAAAGATCTACAACTTTTTTAATATCAATTTTTGTCACATATCCTCAAAATTAATGTAAAAAACTATTTTTCCTTTCATTTTTGTTATATTCTCTTCCGTTTCCAAAGGGTTTTATCCTACTATAATTTGAGATCGGAAAGTGGAACGGGTGAGTTTTTAAGGGTAAAAATGTGCTTAGTCTTGGTCTTCTTGTGGTCTTGGTGTTGTTTTTGTGCAATATCAAGACGAAGACCCGATTTTCTTATCACTATTCATAGATAAATATTGCTGCAACCTTTAAAACCGCTCAGTAATAAAATCTTCATTTTTTTCGGATCAATATAGAATCTTGGATTAAAAAAATTTTCTTAACTTAAATCACTGTTGTTTTGTAAAGCAAATAAGTAAATTTCAAGGAATATAAATTTAAAAAAAAAATATTTCTTAATTATACTGACGTCATTCTATCTTAGGAAATTTTCAGCCATTTTTAACTTAATTCATAGAAATAATTTTCTTTGCAAATTTTCCGAATTCATACGCCGTTTCGTGCTGCACTAAATAATATATCCATACTATATAGTAAGTAAAAATTTTGTAGCGGTAGGTACAACTCGAGAAAAGTCAATAATAATGTGTTTGTAACATTAGGTACCTTTGTTGAATAAATAAAGCATGTATGTGTGTACGTAGTATAATATGCATAATATCATATGTATGAAAAACTACTGAACTACAGGATGTAAATCACCTTCACCAGAATGGTACAAATGTTATACCGAGGTCATATAAAACGACCCATAAATATTTTTATATTTTTAGATTTTGTTCAAAGTGTCATGTTAGTTGAACATTAGCGAGACAAAAGTTCAAAACTACAGTAATGATTAAGGTTTTATATTTACCACAAAATTTTATACTAAAAAATTTTTTAATAAACAGAATCGCCTTAAAAAAATAAACTAAAAAGAATTAAATAAATTTTAATTAAAAACTTCACAAACAGTGTTCCAGTAACCAATAGCCCTTCTCAATCGCGAAAGAATAAATTTTTTAGTTAAGGATATGATTGACTTCGAGACTTCGAAAGGTAATTGGTCACAAAGAAATTGTTTGTAAGTTCTTAATTAAAAAATATTTTTTACCTTCTAGTTTAAATTTTTGAAGGTGGTATATAACCACGATTTTTTTTAAATTCAACAGACGTCTTCATGAATCACTGAGTGGTCTTAGACCAAAACGCACTTTCGATGTTCATTAGTACAGGAGATATCTAACTTTGCTATCCTCCAATTTGCATGTTTACTAGCTCAAATGAAACGTATTGAATCACTGGTTCTTAGACCAAAACCCTATTTCTACATTAGAACTGGAGATATTTGGATCGAAAATTACAACACTTGTAGAAAAAAACATCCCATAAGGAATTTATATTATATAATTTGGCCTAAGAACACTCTATGGCTCAATACCTATCACTTGAGCTATTAAACACTCAAATTGGATTAGTTGGAGATTGCTATGAGCACAAGACACACTCATCACCTTTTTTCGTGTGATTAGATTGATTAATATAATAGTATCAGGATTGTTTGAAAAATGTCACAGTTGTTTAATATTTAAGATTCAAATTCAGACTATTAAATTATTATCAACTGTTAATGCTGCGGAGCAGCAACAGGCCCACTAGTAAGATTGATAAAAAAATTAGTAATAAATCCCTTAATTCTCTTGCTCTCTCTCTCTCTGTCTTGCTCTCTCGCACAAGGTCAAGGTTCTTTTTCTCTGTGTATCATCTCTGGTTTTTTTGAAAAAAGAATTTTTACTATCCTCTCCCAGAGTAATTTTACTAAACTTTCTTATTATTAACTACTTTTATTTATGTATCTTCAACGATAAACATAAACCATGGCGGTAGAAATTATTTAAGGCAATCAAAAGCTACCAACAAGCGTTTAACATAGAATGATTTAGAAAAAATTCTGAAATTCGGATAGATTATTTTCCCAAATTTCATAATAATGGAAGGTCAGACGATTTAATGGTATCATCTTGTACAAAGTAAGTTAGTTCATTTAAAAATCACATTAAAAATGTAATACGTTTATGACATCATCATACTAAATTATTTATTCAATGGGCACTGTTATGAATTGTTTTTATTAAAGTTATCTTACATACATATATGTTACATTATACCTACATACTTGTATATTTCAACAAAATTGTAAATTTTCCGGATGATTAATAAAAATATGGTTATATACCAATTTAAATATTTACTCGTTATGAAATACTATACGTAATCAAATGAACTATTTATTATATAATTTAAATAGGAAAATTATCTCAATTTAATTGGAATAGTTCAGGAAGAATAATTATTATAACTGAAATTTAGTTTAAATATTAATAGGATTTATTATTGGATTTATTAACGTGAGTGTATATCACAACCATCAGACCTTTGGGGTAGAGCAGAACAAATTAAAAACTATTCTTTATACAATCGTAGAACAGCTCAATAATCCCGTTTTAAGTTTATATTTTACAATAGAAAAACTCACGCACGCCTAGGCTTAGCAATCAACAACTATTTTCAGAAAATAAGAATTAAAAGCTTTTTTTTTTAGGTAGAGAAACGATAAATTCAATGACCATGATACATATCAATATTTCTTTTGAAAATTTGAAGAAAAAAATTACATAAGTATGTCTATAAAATTTACATAATATATTGGATCTACTTTATGGGCTGTAAATTTTAATTAATTAATTAATATAGTGTTCTCACAATTACACCTCTACATTTTCAGTGGTTACAGTAAATCACTAACTTTATGTACTGAATCCATGGGAACGGTTAAATTTGATATATTTTTAACACGCTTTTATTAGCTTCACTCGTATGTTTGTTTGTCTGTAGGTAACTCTCTGAAGTTGGCTGCAGAACGCATCTGAACGGATCCTTTGCATGAGAGTAATAAAGATAGAGCTAGTGCGCGAACTACGCATGCATGCGTGTTTTTTTAGTTTTTTTAAACTATTATATTATATAATTTAAAAAATGATTGCAATTTTATAAATGAAGACACAGATTTTTTTTTGCATAGGGTATATTCACGATAAATTTTGTCCACTACATTTCAAATATCTTTCCTGGTAATTTTATAATCTCAAAAAAATTGTGTTTATGATCTTGATTACTGCGATATTAATCCTAATCGCAATACATTTGTTTTAAAACTAATAAACAACGTTGCAAAAATGATTGTTTTTCCAATTATTGGAAGTCATTTTGATCATGACATCAGTAATTATGAGTGCAGTTCGCTGAACATGTTCTTTCCCCTTGTCAACTTTATTTCGTGTTGATTGATCCAAATATTCAATAGTATTTTGCAACTTGACTTTAAAAAAAGATTATAAACTAAGCATAATTACGCTAAACCTTGAAAGAAGCAGACCAATGGAAAAATCGTTAACCTCCTTTGATTTTATTGGTTTAATTAATTAAAGTAGCTTCTGGAATAGCACTGTTTGAGAAAAGTGTATTTTATTGATTTTAAAATTTGTAACTTTTTCCATTGTTATATATTAAAGTGGTAATGAGTATTTAATTACTTGTATATTATTATTTTCGCATAAACTTGAAATTATTTAAGCTGTAGTTAGAGAGCCAATTGTCAAAAACTGTATCATTTATTAAGCTTTATAGTTTTTACACAAGTAATTGTTTTCCCTGATAAAAAGTCCTATGCAATCCAATTAAAATTGAATAGGAATGAATAGGAAATCAATAGTATTAAATAGTAAATTTCATAGAAAAAACGATTTCTTATTCAAACCTATTCTCAATCCTTTTCAAATTTTAAATAGGATTCAATTGGAAATTGATTTCCTATTCATGTCTATAGAAATTGAATAGGACTTTTTTTATCAGGGTTGTTATTCGGTAGTTTACGTAAAGTAATTGTTCTCGAATGCATTGCTTTTATATTTAACATTTTAAGAACGTTACTAATTATTTAGTTCTGATATTGATAATCGTATTTTATAGTATGAATTAAATGGATAATGTACCCAATGATTCTTAGACTACCTGGCTGGGTAAATATGGGAAAGGTATTTGTTCAAAAGCTACTCAAAACTACATGAGGGGAGGATCGACGGATTTGAGATATGTAATTTTCTGTTAGTTTTGTTTTGTTTTGTTTTGTTTTTTTTTTATTTGTACAATGCAAGTATTAATTTAACGGGTAAATATCAGTTGAAAAAGATCTTTTGACTCAAAGTGAAAAAAATGGATATAATTATGGAAAAATAAACAAAAATCATACACTCATGTTGTTTTTTATCCAAATAGATTTGTTACTGAAACTACAAAATGTTTTCTGGATAAGGTAATAAAAAAACTTAATCCTTTTGAAGGAAAGGCCATAGCTAAAGCTTCTTCAATCTACGTGGACGTTGGGACCGTTTTTCAAGTGCCTCGAATTGTTCCTTGCTTCATAATATATATACGAACGATTCCTAGTATGTAGATATAGATTTTAATTAACCATTAGTTTTTATTTTTTAGGACGTGGGGGCTTCAATTGTATATAAATTTAGACAAAGGAACAATGTCGGATTTCATTACTCACAGTGATACTTAGTTGAACCTGGCGTTCGCTAACTCGACTTGTGGGGTTTGGGATTCTTTAAATTAAGTATAAAATTATCGTTTTTAATATCCGAGATGGCATAAGAAGACCATTTAACGTATGTATTTTACTGTTTCAAAAGTTTTAAATGGTTAAGCAACTTTACTTACAGGATCAGTATTTTTATCTGCTTCATAATATTTTAGCCTTAATTTCAGTTTTTAGATTATCAATGGCAAGGTTTTCTTAGATGATCAATTTTTTACCATTATTATAATTTCAACACGGTTCTTAATGGTACCAAGTATTCATTCTATATTCAATTAGTTTTATTATATGTAATATACAACATGTGTTTACAATAGTTTCAGACATGTACTACGAATCATATTGACTATTTTTAAAATACAGAGAGCTTCTGAAAGTTTCATATATTCAATTCACTTTTATAGAAAAAAAATACGTGTATGCAATTCACACACGACAGAAGTGAAACTTCTGAAAAGTAGCTTATGAGAGATTAAGATGGATAAAGATTATCAGGTGTTTTAAGATAAACATAAGATTTATTACTTTTTGCCAAAATTATTTAATATTTAATGTAAAATATTGTATTACGTATATTGTAAATATTATATAATACTACACAATGCGCATACATATGGATAATGCTGAGTAGACGACAGTGGGGATGCTACAAAGCATCGCATAAAAAGTAAACTGAGAATATGAAATATATATAGAAAGGTCACTTACACATTGTACACATAGAACTTATAACTACTAGGCATCGAGTTTCAAGTCACAACGATTCTAAAGAAGTTTCACTTCATAAAACAATAAGATAATAATTTTCAAACATAGACCGGCAATAACACGTGTCAATATAAACGTGAACTGTAACAAAAATATGAAATGTAAATGTTGTCGGAGGAAATTGACAGTGGAGAGAAATAATGACAACCACTGTCAGTTCAACTATCATTTTTATTTCGAAGCCGATGACACCCTTATTTACGTTTTATTAAACCCTTATTTATTGAGCACCTATCAAAAATTACAGAAACTTATATTTTAAATGTTTGAGTCGTTCATTTTAGAAACAATCCTAGCATATCGTAAGCGTTTTCTACGGTCTACATGAATCGATAGCTTCATTTATTTATGATAGTTTCATTATAACATCCCACGTTTCAAGATCATGCAGTTTTTTCAAGGGAACAGAGCACCACAATGGTGTAAGTGCTTTTGACTGTATTTAATATAACCTCATACAGACTACCTAAATTAATATTCAGTAGCTACATTGTCATGAATACCATTTTATTTTTGTTTAAATAATAGAAAGTATTTTAATATTGATATTCTTGTCTTTAAAAAATGTAAGCCACTAAAGTGAAGAACACCGTTTTCGAAACTCTCTGTGAACTTAATGACACACACACAGTACAATAAGTTCTAGCAGACTGTTCGACGATTTTAGTTATTATTAATGTAATACGTATTCTGAATTATTTATATGTGCGCGTCTTTTCTTTTTTTTTATTATTCATGAAAATAGTTCGATTAATTTTTCAATTCTATACCTATATAAATAAAAAAAAAGTTATTGGAAATACAATTCTCAATCAATATGAAAACCGTTTTAACAAAATAATTAAACCGTTTGAAAAAAACTGAATAGCTAAAAAATAAGTCTTTTTTATTGAACCATAATAACTAAATTCCTAAAGTAACGTAAGTATACCGTCAAACAATATTACTTAAAGATATCGTCGACTCAAACTTATATAAGTTTAAAAATGTTAAATAAAAAGGGTTTATTATTTTTGATTTTTTTCGATGGTTTTTTGTTCAAAAAATTTTATTTTATAATTTTTTGTTGCTATAATCTATTTATAATAATTTTTAAAATCGGACTACCCTGTAAAAGGCTTTGCGTGATTTTACAATGCAATCAGTGAACAATCAATCATTCCCTTGTTTTCTTACTAATAGGGTTGGAATTTTTTTCCCAAATTTATATGAGACTAACTTCGGGGTATACCATTTACAAAAAAAAAAAAAAATATAAAAAGTTATGCGTGGTCAAACATACACAATAAAATTAAAGCATCGTCTTGAGAACATCCTCCTTTTTTTTTTGTCGGTTAAACAAAGAACTTTTGTTATTAGCTCATAATTATTTTTATTTCAATACACAAAAGCTTTTGTTTTCTATACAATTGAAATAGATTGATTTTTTCAAGAAATAATTCTGAATAGTTTTCAAATACCTTTTTGAAGCACACTTAAAAAATATAATAATAATAATTTTTTTAACTTTCTTAAATCGGAATCATACAGAAATTGAAAATTGGGAATAACGACATATTTTCATGGTACGTGGTTACCAGAATGGTTTTCAGGCCATTTCACAAAAATGAGTGTATGCGTACCTGCTGAAAAAAGTACATAGAATATCCGTCAGTTTGAAGTTTGTGGAGGTAATCGAAAATTCTACGGACGACGAAAAAGAAAACGATCCACTTTCTTAAAATTTTCATGTAGGAAAAAGTTGTTACACTAAATATAATTAAGACAAACAAATTTTTAGATAAGTATTAACGCTTTTGGGCCCCGGGCAGTATGCTTATAGTTTAACCAATTTTTGTTGTTGAGGAAAATTGGCCTATTGTAGGAATTAAATCTGAAATATCATTAATAATCTTTTTTGAACAAAAAAATTTTTGATCTATAGAATAATTGTTTATGGAATTTAATTGAGATATGACCAAAGAAAGGTCTAAAAAGCACACTGAGTATAATTAGTTATTCAATATACTTCGCAATTATAAAGTTTTAATTATTTTAGAAATGAACATTTATAGATAACAATCTCTTGTAATGCTTTTATTTAAATGTAAAATAAAATATTTTCAAATTTGTTGAATTAGAAATAAAGAGTTTTACTTATTTCTAAGGGATAAGAATATTTTCTTCGAAGATTATACAACATAATAAAGTTTTGTGTATTTTATTTAATAATATATATAGAGTAAATTTTTATTTTTGTAGGTAGTTTTGAGAATTCTGCATTTAATTGAACTATACTTCAACATGTTTTATGCATCAACAATAAGTAAATAAAATAAAAATTTTACATCTGAAAATGTAAAATATCTGTAGCGTTAAATGTGTACTGTTTTAAAGCGAAATATCAAATAGTTTTTACATCATTGAAAAAAAATGTGGTATGTTTTCACTTTTTAAGTTAATATAGTAAACGTCAACAAATGAAAAGCTTAAAAGCAGCCCCAGTTATATAATTTTTTTAAACCGGAACAGAAAAATAAGACTGACACCCTCCAGCATTTGAAAAAAATTTTACAAAATCTCCCAAATTATATAATATGTGGCAATTTTTTTAAATTTGCATCTTTATTACTTATTTTTTGGCAGTATGCCAAAAATTAAATAAGTATAGGAGACATAAACCAGGAAAGACAATTATCATGATATTTCAGATTTTTAGATTTAAATGACGTGAGGATTGAAAAAATTTTATCTCGAAATACAATAATTTTTAGTGTAGTACAACTCACAATTTTAAATGGGTACATACTCGAGAAATGGTCAGCATCATCTGTTTTTAATGATTATCGATCATACAACACATTAAATATGCAGTCTATACAGTTACAAATACATATATAATAATATTATATTTTATCTCGAAATACAATAATTTTTAGTGACAATTACAACTAACAATTTTAAATGTGTAGATACTCGAGAAATGGTCAGCTGTTTTTAATGATTATCGATCATACAACACATTAAATATGCAGTTTATACAGTTACAAATACATATATAATAATATGTATTGCAAATATATGTGCTAATTAACTAAATGTCAGCTGAAATTGTGGCGAATCTAAACAGTTTACTAAACAAAAATGTTTCCAACAAAAGTTGTTTGTTGTTTAAATTTGTCTTATAACTTAAGCATGATTCATATGATTCAAAAGTTGGATCATAGTTTCATTGAACCCAATGGACTAATTTTGACTCATTTGCGAACTTACACTCAGTTTTTTATATCTAAAATACATCACCAAAATTTCAGCTCGCTATCTGTTTTGATTGTTGAGGTAGCCAGACGGGCGGCTGCACCTTACGAAATAGACTAATTCTATCGGCAATTCTATGAAAACCTACACCAAAATTTCATTTATGAGTTCAATATTTTTTAGCGTTACAAACTTAAGACTTAAATTAATATATCTGACCAATTCTAAATATGTCGAGTTTAAAAGTAGTCAGTTTTTCTACAAAAATTGTTTGTGATCTTCTATCTGTCAAAGTCGATGCATCTCGGCTTTAAAAATAGATTCATTGGAGAGGATTGCTAAATTTGGTTTGAATGATATAATAATAATGTTTTGTTTTTTTATACTAAATTCCCAAAATAAAACAGACCGACTATAAAACATAAACTAAACGATAAGTTTTTAATTACTTTATGGTTCTGCATGTATTTGTGCTCTTCTAATTCACTAAAAACTAGCTCTTAAAGTCACTTTATTTTTGAGTTAATTATATGGTTCAAAAGAATAAACTACTGCTTTTAAAAGTAAGAGAGAATATGTTTTAATGTTATTTAATCACGAAAAAAAAATCAATTTTAACTTTTCAATATAGAATTATTTGCCTTCTCGCATATTTATTAAAAATATTTGATTAATTAAAGTGAACTTTGAGCGATAATCTCAACTACTCGAGTAAACTCAACTACTCGAGTGTTATGGGGAGATCAATACTTTGAAATATGTGGAAACATCCAATTTTACAGAAATCCGTGATAATGTGTGAAGTTTGAAAGTAGAATTCCAAACACTCCGGAAATAAAGTATCTCTGACTAACAATTCTAGGACATAAACTTATTATTTGAACGCCACGTCTTTGATATAGAATAGTTTCTCAAAAATTCGGTGCACAAATTTTCCGATACGCTTTTCAAGTAGTAGAACATTTACAAAAACCTAATTGCAGAGACAAGTAAAATCTATTTTCTTTAAGTTTTATCCATATCATTTTCATAACCATTCATTTTCTCACTTATGTTCTACACAAAAATTTCATTGGAAGTTACCCGTCAACATCAAAGCAATAAATTTCTGATTATGTTCCTTGAAGTTGTCATTTCAAAACATTAAAATTTTGTTGATTTTATTTTCTATTTAACCTCGAAATATGCATTGCATCATAATATCACAAGTATTAAGTTTTGTATTAAGTTTACGTGTGTAATTATTTTATGGTTTTCCCGTTACTATCCAGAATAATCAATTCAAAAAAAATTCAAATCATTGATGTAAGTACATCATGCATTTACGCACTTAATTTCAAAATCGAATAAATGGTTCTCGGTATATCGGAATTTATATGAAAATATCCAATATAGAATATATAAGAAAAATTTAATAGCTATTAAATTTTTCGTTTCAGTAAACTGACTTTAAACTACTAATATATTTATATATTTTAATATTTATATTATTATAGTAATTATCACGTATTTATATATAAAATTTCATCAAAATCGGATAATGGGTTATTGATATATCAGTATTTCAGTGCAAAAATAAAGTAAATTTCAAAAACTTTAAATCTGGAACGATAATAGATAGATGAGATTTTTCAATAATGGGACCATCCCAAACACGTTCCACTATCGTCTATTAAAAATTTGTAAATATTGGTTAAACACGAACACAATACTTCCGATATCGTAGATATAACTCGGCAGTAAAAAAAAAAGAAAACCACCATCGAAACAAGCCATTTACTAGCGGTAGGACTAGATGAATAGTTAAGCATCGTTACGAGATCTCGGTTTAGTAATTTCATCCACCGTTTTTTTCCTCCATCGAAGATGAAGTACTCATTTTTTAGGCTTGTTGAACCCAGAGAGTGCAAAGCTAAGATAATAATGATTTAAGCATATACACAGTATCGAGAATCGAACCCAGAATGATTGAGACTATGCTTCCCGAGTTCCAATTTCTGGTACTTGATTAGAACAATCCATTCCCAACTTCGTAAAAAATACTGTTCTTTATTTGAAATAAAAACTTATAAGAAACATCAAAGTAGACATTAGAAATATAAAACATGTCATTTGTTTCAATTTTCGATACACAACCACTAACTTTCTGTCAATAAAGTTTATAAAACTACATATACAACATGTTTTGATATAATACACGTATAAATACTTCATCTATACTCCTGCCACTTGTACATATTTCCCGTTCATAAAATAGATGCTTTGATAGTTTAATAAAATGCATGCCCGACGCTAACGAATATAATTTTAATGTGATGCAATCAATGTTTAAATGAAATTATATAAACTAGATTAAAATAAAACTTTATTATATAATATTATATATGCAAACTGTTTTGATTTATAAAAACCTTCTGCTTAAAGGCTTACTCGAACTATGTTAGTAATTTAGTCGAGTGGCGAGTAATTTAATTATTTAGTAATTAAAGATTTGAAAGAAAAGCATTCGTGTACAAAACATTGAGTATAAAGAAGAATGTATACGTAAGGCGTCTATTATAATTTATGATTGGAATTATACTTAGCCTAATAACTTCTTCTCTAAGAAAATTCTGACAAGTGGATCGATTTCTTTTACTTATGGATTACAAAACCATTTTGTTGTTACACGATAAAATGGGATGACAGTTATCAAAAAATCTTCTAATTGTAAAAATGGATATTATGAGGCTATCAGAAAATGATTCCCTGGTCTATCGCACGATATAATAATTTTGAATTGAAAAAGGAAAAAACAGACCATTTACCAGATTTAGAATAACAAGTCTCAACATTACTCATCTTAAATTTTGAAGGAAAGTGTTTCTTAGTGCCATGGACATCGATTTGACCTCTTACCGTAGCATGACCTTTATGTATAATCGTTATGGAGATGAACATGTATGACGTCATTTACTACAATCTCCTTCTTTGTTTAATTAAGAGTTTGGAATTTCCATATTTTGGCTATTTTTTAAGATTTAAAAAAACATGGTTTCATGGTCGTTAAATAAAGATGCTTCAATTGAAGACGTAAATAAAATTTATGCATCTTTCCAATTGTATGGATGTAATTTGATAAAACAAATAAATAATAGTGAACTGGGTGGGCTATGTTATATATATTTTTATGTCTGAGAAACGGAGGATAAACCCTATAATAATAATTATTATGGAAGATTCTATAGTAAGTCTTATAATAAAATATTATTAACAAAATAAAATATTGTCTTATTATTAACAAAATTTCCTACCTCCAATACTTTTACACGTAACAAACTATAGACTTGTATGTATATGTAAATATAAAACTTTATTCATTAAAACCAAAAATCGTCTATTTTTAACAACGAGAAACAACAAGATTGACAAGGGAGTGTCATGGGACCAACATTTCGAACACGACTATTTATTTTATAAAATCATTCGATAACATTTTGTACTATAAGTACCTACACATTAAGTAAGGTAAGTTTATAAACCAATAGAATAATTGAAGATGTTTTCCAGTAGAATATTTAACCATAATAATATTCCTTTTGGAATCCCTAAGGACTAAATTGAAATTGTGGTATCTAGAAACTAATAGAAATTCTATAACTGTCGTATCTAAAATTACATAATATCTCTTATTGCAAATATCCAGTGGAGAATTTGATATGTAAGAAAACTAAAAGGTTATCAAAGATTAATTTTAACCACATAGTGTTTTCCATTTAAAATTTTCAATTGATAAATGTCACAAGTTTAATATATTTCATTTATGTATAATAGAAAATTATCTTTATTTGATACTAGCTTTTGACCGAAACTTATCCACGTTGATACTATAACGATATGAACAATATACCAAAATATGAACATTACGCAAAAACAGCTGAACGTATTTGGTCGAAATTTTTCTCACGCACGTTTATTATTTAGTATAGTATAAATCATAAATTTTATGCGAGAATATGTTAAATAAGTCTTTATGCAGATTCGTCCTGCATTTGGTTTTTTTTTTGTGTAATGCCACAGGAACAATTTTTTGATAGTATTAAGCCAACCTGAGTATCTTAATTCACCAAAATGATTTATTTCGTTTTTGTGTTATTAAGGAACAAACATACAAACATTTAAAAAGTCAAATTATTTCATACTTTCGTATGTTTTCTATTAGTAACATGATGTAATCCGATGGAGCATCGTAACTATTACAAACAGAAATAATAACCTGTTAACCCTGTTAACAATGAAGGAATTGAATCACTCTAATCTAGCATTTCCTTGTTACAGTTAATATAAATATATTCTTAGTTGGGAAAAAAATAGAAACAGAGTGCTCCCTTGAATCGAAAACGCAATGGTCTGAATATGAAAGTACCTCTTTAATTAAGGTTTTCACTATCACCACCCTCTTTGTGTAGATATAATTATTCCAAAAATTGGTACAATAAAAGTGCACTCCTTAAGTCGCCTTTTGAAATTATGTGAAAATTGTTTTTTACATATAACTTGGTATTTGAGGGTAGGTCGAAGTAGTTCAGCGGTGTCGCGATGAGCTCTCATGGCAATTATTCGGATTTGGAATCCATTTTGGCAGTATTTTCAAGATAAAAAAACTGGGAATTTTTGATAAGGGAAATACTACTACTTTTTTCTTCTAATGCATCGCTATAATACATCGAGTCTAAGTGATAAAAATGGGATGTTAAGATCCTATTTTTCTACATGGTATTTGATACTAAAAAAATCAGAAAAATCAGAAAACTAAATACACATAGCATTTCTTTATTTCGAAAAATGATAGCATATTCGGTTTTTTTTAATGTCCCAAATGCCATAGTTACATCAAAATATCCTATTGAGGAATATTTTGTATGCTTTTCTTGATTTAGGTAGAAAACGACGAGGGTGTTCATATTTTCAGCCGATCAAAATAGAATTTTTTTAATACAAAACTATACTTAATAAAATGACTTCTCGCCTATCTTTTAAACGATTTAAAAAAAATATATATATAATGTCCTTGATAGTTCTATATTTAATATAGGAGTCTATGATTAATAATTCTTGTACATACCACATTGGCCAGCCCATATACCAACTAATTCACAATCTTCATCACCAGGATCGCGACAACATTCAATAAGATCACGACATGTTGTGTCAGGCGTTACGGGAACTTCAACACCCGATGTATGCTCCTCATCGTACACCCGCACAATCATCTAGAATGAAAAGAAAGAAATTATTTACATATTTGACTTTACAGGTAAAACTAAGTGAATTTCTGACAGATCGATAGTCAAACGAATCGATATAACATTTAGAGATTAGTCCAAGTCAACGTTTTTCTACAAATAAACTTTTAATAGATAAATAAATATATATTAACATTCAAAACCATTTATTATAATTAATGTCATTTAACTTCCTCGCAGTGCTCATAATTAACATCCATTAATTTATTTCACTAAGATACTACAACCACCTTGTACCGTTTTTAAACCTTAATTGGAAATTTCATAAGATGCTTCCACACCCAACGCTTGCGAAATGTGGTGGTGTATCGACTGGACTTCTGAAGCTGATGCATTTAATTTTCTTTATTTTTCGAACAGTTTATTATTGTTTTGATTTAAAAATGTAAATTGTAAATAGTTCTGTACAGAAGAATCCTTAAAAGTTTTTTGCTTTAGAAGATGAAATATATTAGATTATTATACTACATTACTTTAGATACAATAAAGCCTATTAAAATTTAAATGTTTAAAAGTTTTCACGTAACTTATTCGAAGTAATAAATTTCATTAAATAAAGTTAGTAATTAATAAAGAAACGTATTTATAAGGAATCACCTCCTCTTACACATTGTTTGCTTGAACATATCAAAGATGATATGTGTTCAAGCTAAATAATGGTATGGTGGTGATAGTTTCATTATTTCTACAAGGCATCTACAGGTACTAAAGGTAAGTTTTTGTTCTTGGCTCCGATGAAGAGAGTTAACTATTATTATTAATATAACAATGAAGAATTGTTGTTGAACTATTCAACACTAGCTACCCCTTTAACAGAGCAACAACAATACGTTATATATAAAACATATTTCTTATTGTATTCAAGAAACAATGAAAATACTTGACCAAAATAAGAATAACAATTGTAAATACAGTTCTGTTCAATAAAGTAGAAACAAACCGTGAAACCGTGCAAACCGTCACCAAATTAGCAACGAGTAACATCTCCTCAGAGAAACATTACAACTAGCTAATTCATACTGATGATGACTACTTTGTAGTCGAAATACTTATTTATAAAATACAAAATAATTTGATCTAGGAAATTGGGGGAAATATCGAAATTTAAGTAGAAACAATATATATTTTACGTATTATTAAAGAGAATTTCGACTTTTTGCCAATTTCCTAGATCAAAAATATTTTGTATGTTATAAATACGTATTTTGACTACAAAGCAGTCATCATCGGTATGAATAAGCTAGTCGTAATGATTCTCTGAAGAGTAATGACTCTCCGTTTAATATCGAACAATGTAAAGTAATGAAAAGTTTCAAAATTGTCACAGCTACTTATTTACTAAGAAGGTAAGAACGGTCACAACTTTCGATTTCACACTAACTTACAGTTTTGATAGAAATACTCGATCATCAATCTAATGGGTGTATTATTTTCGGCCAAGGCTTAAAAACTTGCTAAGTCATCATTTTATTAAATTTTACGTCATATCATCTTCCCAAATGTTCGTAAGCTGAATCTTTAGATTTTTTAGGTTTGAATATGCTTTTGCTAATATGCAAAAATTCTTTTTCTGGTCATAAATTAGGCGAGTCATTTTTATAGCATATGAGTGTACATTATTATTTAAAAATGTGCATATTCTCTTGTTTACGCACGTAAATAGGTCAACATATAAATAAACAAGTTTATAAAATTATTATTCATCAAATAGTGAGCTTGACTTCGTGGAAATGGGTTTCATGTGTATTGCATTTGAAATTAAACAATAAATCCCACTACAAATTCATAGTTTTTAATTGCAATGGTAATTCCATTTTTTATTCATTTTCAAAAATAAAAACTTATCAACGTTTTCCAAAATTAATGTACCATAAAATTTAAATTTTTTATTTTTTTTAAGCTTTTATTTAACTTGCAATGTATATTTGTTCGAGTGGGATCTTGCAACTCAATTTTGAAGCAGATATCTTCAACCGATTGAACTGAAATTTTGTATGCACGTTCAGTTTGGATGACAATGCATGGCTACTAAGTGACATCATTCTAAATCCAACAAAGCGGCACACGCAAGGTAGCGAACTATTTTTAATGTAGTCCAACCATATGGGTATCAAATGAATGAGTTAGCTGAGAATAAGTCGAAAAATAAAGTGACGTGGCTCTCAATCCAATATGGCGTAAGTTTTTTATGCAAGGTCTTACTGAGAATAAAAATAAGACTTGAAAAAAATATCATGCTGAACATAAACTTTGTTACTCCAATCCAACTGGAGGGTTTAGTTATCCAGCAATAAGTAATGAGCCTTTTTAAAAACAAGCTTTTATTTAAATGCCCGAAAAATAAAATAATTAAGTTGTACTTTAAAACTTTTATTATCAACTTATAACGTCATTAAACAATAATCTTAATTAAAATAATCTCGCGATAAGCTTTTATCGCGATAAGTCTTATTTATTTTTTAGAGGATTCCTTTTGAAGATAATTCTGACGTCCAAATCATAAATAAGAAATCTTCCTAAAGTCATATTGCTATATGGATTGTTGGATATTACGACTATATAGCAGTCTTTTCCAAAGCTCAGACAAATTGTGCTAATAATATCCACAAATAAAAATACAAAAGAAAATAATAATAAAAAAACTAATATTTTCTAGAGAGTCTACCAGGACATCTTTCCCAAGTGTTAATTTTTATATATTACATAATTATTATACCTCATATTGTACACATACTACTTAAAAGTTAGATCTATAATCAAATAATGAGGTCCTTTGTATAATAACAACTTAGTTCGCCTCTTTATCTTGTAAGAAGAGCATCATAATGTCTTATTATAACTTTCAATTAATAATATAGTATAGTGTAAATAAGATTTTGGAAGGGAAAATACAATAAAAGCGTGAAAACTGTTCGAAAGAGAAGAAAATATAGCTCTAAGAACGAGAAATATAGATTAAACTTGATCTGAGGTACGAGGATGAAACGGGGTGAAAACTGGTTTTTCAGAATTTCAAAGCATCTGATCACAAAGAGTTAAAGGTTTAAGTTGTAGGTAATAACAAATGCTATATGCTATAACCTTTGTAAAATTCAATTTTCTATATAACATACAAAATTTCCCAGAAAAAAAGAGATGGCTTTTTGATTTTGCATTATATCCTCCACAAAAAAAATTATCTTTCCAAAATTCGGTAGAAACGTTCCTTTTTTGGTCCCAAACACTGTTATTTTTAAATCAAAATATTTATTTAAATATTTAACTTTGAATTTAAACTTGAAAACAGGTCTCATTTTCAACCAAAAATACCCATTTTCAGAAAAAAGGTAAAAAAAAAAACAGTGACTTTCAATTAATTAAAACGAGAATTTTTTTTATATGATAGATTTTAGGATAGGTCAAAAAATTTAACATTTCTATGGAAATAATTACCAGGAAAACAGTAAAAGCTAGATTTGAAAAAGTATTTTTTAATCCTTGTACGATTTCATGATTTATTAGGATCATTATACATTTCAAATCTTTAAAAACGTAAGTTTTTAAATTTTTCATTAATTAATTTACTAATTAGACATCGTTGCATCATGGGAAATTAAAAATCAATGTGAAAATAGTTAATTTTTAGCATAAAAAAGTGATTGCTAAATATTTTTGTTAAATATAAAATCAAATTTATTAAATTCAAGTGGAATAGAATGAAAAATATTAAAATTATAATAAAATATTTTAATTTATTAAAAAGAAAAAAATGAAAAAACATTAATAATTACAATATTTTTAGTTACATTTCTCATTTTTATCTCTTCGATCACAGTTCTTCACTAAATGCAATATAACTTTCGATTTCTGGTGGATTTTCGAAGTCTTCAAATCTGCTTCAAACGTGGCACGGTAAGCAGCTACAGATTGGGAAAACATGAATATGGGAAAATTTCAGGGAAAATTTTAGATTATCTGAAAAAATGAATTATACTAAGATTATAGACCATTATATTACCTACAATTTTATCATTTACCTTTTTTTGATCGAATGTCTAGTCTCCTTGTAAATCTTAAAACCAGTTCGTAGGAGTAGAAATTAACGTCACCCCATTTCACTGTCGCACATTTAAATTTCTCTTTCTTATAGATATATTTCCGCACCTTTTCATTATTCAAGTATTCATGCTGTTATTAATTTTTCCCCTTTTTTTTTTTTTAGTTTTAAACTGTATTTGCACTGGTCTAATAAATAATATGTGTTCGTTAATATGATAACTGAACATTATTATTATTATTATTCAGGATTGAATATCTAAACGAAGCTTTGTTTCTGACTATTTACCAACTATTACCACATACCTACAATATGTTTAGAATAACAGAGATCCTCTTTATAATGTTAAATTTTTAATAGCTAGTGATAACAAATTATATAGGTCGAGGAGTGGAAGACAAAGGTGGTCCGGTGACAAGCCGGATCTAAAAACATGGGCAGTTAATTTGGAAATAATTTCGGTTCATTCCAGTTAATATCGATTGAAAATTCCGATTCACATTTTGATGCTTAATGAATCATAATATTCACTGTTTAACCTTTGGATGTATAAAAATACACATGCAATGATCATATTTATTAAAGGTAATTTAATAGATAATTATTATTTTAAATAAATTTTTATTTTTTTTTAATAAATTTCGATTTTTGTCCCAATTTTCTAGATCAAATTATTTTGTATTATATAAATACGTATTTCGACTACAAAGTTGTCATCATCAGTATGAATTGCACAACCTTGCAAACCGTCACCAAATTAGCAACGAGTAACATCTCCTCAGAGAATCATTATAACTCGATAATTCATACCGATGATGACTACTTTGTAGTTGAAATACGTATTTATAAAATACAAAATAATTTGATATAGGAAATTGAAGGAAAAATCGAAATTTATTCGAATAAATCCTAGAGTTCTCATTAATAATTATATTAAAAAAATAAATATAAATAAAATTATTATTATTTTAATCAAATACATATATATCACAGAGAAAAACATCTTTGCTATTCTTTTTCAATTATGTACCTCCGAAACTTGAAAATTGAAATTTTTTAGCAGCGCTTATATTCTGTGACTTTAAAATCGACCACGTCAGATATTAAGTTTAAATTAATATCTCGTTATCAAATAGAAAAATAGACTTATCCAGAAAGTACCCGCAAAATAATGTACTTTTAATTAATTTCCAACATATGCTTACGGTCTCCACGAACCAAAAATCGCATACTGAGAAGTATGCGTTCAAAAAAATTTAGAAATTGCTTGAATAGATAACTTGATTAAATGTTAACGTAATTGCGTGTACATATCTTAAAGCATTCTGTATGATTGTGGTAAAGTATTTTCAATAAAGACACTCCATTATTATTTTAATTAAAATACATAAATTATAATTATGATTAGAGACTATTATTATAATATTGATAACACAAAAAGGTAAACTCGATTTAAACAAACATATTATATTTCGATAATGCTTTCCTTTATCATACTTTGGTGTATTCTTTGTAGTTATTTGTGGTATGAGTTCTAATAAGAATGTTTTGTTAGTGTGTTGTATACCTTATTTTATAATCTTGTAAAATACTTTGTAAAGAAAATTCAAGGATAATAAAAAATTTAAAGAAAAAAATCTTTAAAAAAAATAAACCAAAAAGTAAAAATAATTTTAATTTTTCGGTTATGACCAATTACCTTTCTCAGGCGACGCCAACCAATTAATTTTTTAACCAAGGTTAATTGAGTACCGACTTCAAAACATAATTGGTTACAAGGTAAAATTAAAATTATTTTTTTCTTTTTAGTTCATTTCTTTGAAGGCGGTTGATTTTTCTTTAAATTTTTTATTTTTTACTTTTGATTGTTGTATACAACCACGAAACATTTTTCATACCCTTCCTTTCTCTCTCCTTTTGGGACATCAGAATTGGACTAAATTGAAATTGGTCCACACGGACCAGCTTCAAATTAAAAAAAAAAAATCATTAAAATCGGATCACCCAGTAGAAAGTTCCATGATAACAAACATTAAAAAAAATATTCACAATAAATAATTCTAAAAAATGGATTGTATACCTAGAATTAAAAGTATGTATTAATCAGCTAATCCTAGAATATCGTGTATGATTATATAATAATACATGATGTATATGACGTATTTAAATCCATCCATGTAAAAGGTATCTCTTTAAACTGAACAATTTATCAATAATTTCGATTTATTCTGGAACATAATAAATTATATTTATGAGTTTAAATTATAATTCGATGGAATATATCCTTGTGATATAGAACGATATAAGCTGGTCTCTATGAGAGAATGTATAAAACATATACGTTTTAATAATCTGTAGTAGTATAGTCTGGTCAACAAGTGCAGTTTATTTTTGGAACTATAGCACTAGTATTTATACTTTGAATTGTGTGATGAAAAAATAGGATTTAAAAAAGTTTGTTCTGATCACCACAGTCAACACAGGATTCGTTCATTTTAACAAAAAAAAAAATATGAAAATTATCAAACACAATCAATTAGGTGTCTTCTGAATACATAAGATAAACAATAAAATAGAAAAAAAAAATTTTCTGGTATTTTTCAAATTTTAATGGATTTTATTCAGTTAATTTTTCAAGCTGCAAACTACCACAAACACCATGATAACTTTAAACTAAAAATCTAAGATTTTTTCCACTTTTTGGATCTAATCATTGAAGAAGACTTCAAATATTATTTCCGATAAAAAAATCTTGAAATATGCATTTTACATTTTTTTTTATAAACAATTTAAGAGCCCGAAAAATTATGAAACTCGAAATTCTTTATACCTTTAAACGTTTTTATTTGCAGGAGGTTATTTTTTTCTAAATGTCAATCAAGTGACACCATGATCATATTTTTACGGGTGCGAAGAATAAAGTTTGACCTGAAATGCGCTTGTTGACCAGACTAGTAGTAAATATTTGATTTACGACGATCATTTTACACACGAGAATTCATTTTGATGCAACAAAAAACACTGAATGTCAAAACAAATGAGACAATTTACAAATGAGATTAAATTACTTGTTTTGCATTGTTTTTATGTCATACGTGGCATGTAGTGTAAAAATGTGCATTGTTGTGCAAAATTCATTTACACAACGACTTCAGTCCCTGATAAACCGATTGGGCATATATTGACTATAAATCTGAGACCTAAATCAGATCTTTGTAATTGGTTTTATCAAAGATTGCAAGTGCGGATTCTTTGCCAACATTCAACAGCGATGGCTATCTGTTGGTCACTACTGGTAATCGTAATAAATACCGACATTGAACAGTTATAGCCATCTGGTGGTCAGCGTAAGTACTTAAGTTTTTTGAATACATAAAAATTGGATTTATAAACTTCTTCACGTGTTTCTATTTCTTAGTACTGCAGTATTATTTAGCTAAATGTTTTTAGTTGAATTTTCCTCCTTTAATTTAAATTTCTCAGAGAAATGTTTCAAATAAAAGATGTACAGCTTAATCACAGGATTCGTTCGAACAAATACAACGAACTGGTGGTCGGGGTAAGTACTAATTTTTGATAGTAAATTTTATTAACGAACGTTTTACTTTTTTTTAGAATTAAAAGAATTGTTTAGCGTTACATAATTTAGACTAAATTAAATATACCCTCGTATATTTTGAATACATATACCGGATTTAAAAGTTAAAAGTGATATGGTATGATATTTTTAATAAAGATTATAATATTATTGAATCCATTTAATCACGAATTACAATGAAAGGTAATATATTTCTCGTAACAGACTATCGTTTAACAAAGATAATACCAATATACTATTAAAAAAAATACAATAATGACAATGGTAATGAAATGAGATAACTAACGACGAATACTACAGAAAAAAACCATCTATTGTACTCTCAAACTCGTAAATAAATGAACGATTAATTAAAAAATTTATTGATAATATAATACATTAATATTTGCAAATGATGGAAACCGATTTCTTGTGTCAATTATAAGATAAGAAAGTTATTAAGTGTTAGTCCACTTTATTATACTCCAACTGACTACAGAAAATATTTTCAAAGAATTACAGTCAAAGGGTTCGTAAATGAAACATTTTTATAGCGAATAGGTATTTTGAAAAATATATACACAGCTCAATATCAGTATTTGAATAAATAAAAAATTAAAAGTAAAAAAAAAATCACTTTCAAAAAACTGAAGTACTATTCTTGAGTGTTGTATACAACAACGAAAAATTTGTCTTTTGGATGAAATGAATTGAATTTCTTCAAATTGTTAGGGGACCGTTTTGAAACTGTACTAAATTCAATATAAAAAAAATTTCTTGTTTTTATATTAGGGCAGGATCACAAAGTACTTCTGTGTTAAAAAAAGCAGCATTGCATTCTGCCAATGGAATTGTGTTAGGAATAGCTGAAATATTTAGGATTCAGAAGCTTTTGAACCAATTTTGGGTCTAATTTTGTTAGGATATATATAATATAATATTTATAATATAATATTTATAATATAATATTTATAATATAATATTTATAATATAATATTTATAATATAATATTTATAATATAATATTTATAATATAAAATTTATAATATAATTTTTATAATATAATATAATATGTCAATACTTGTTTTTTTTTATGTAGATTATGCAAACAATAACATTTTTGAATTCTTTAAATTTAGCTATGTTTTCGTGCTAAGAGCATTTCGATTTTATCTGAATTGAAGCTAGTTCGATTTTATTTGAATTGATCTGTAGTTAAAAGTAAATGAAAATTAACCGATACTGTAAATAAAATGTAGATATGCTGTGTACCTAGGTATCATGTGAAATGACTTAAAATAGGTAAATAATGATGGTGGTGACATTTAGTTAATCAACACAATACCTAAATTGAATGCGTATTCATGTACATGATACCAAATGGTATATATGACAATACAAAATGATTCAACTACTGAAAAATTTACCAAATATCTTCATCTAAAATTCATTTGTTGATATTCAATATTATGTTTATTATATCTCTATGTCTATAAGAGTAAGATTCCAGGGCGGACAGACGTTACTTATTTTCTCAGAAATAAAATGTGTGGGGCAAGGAAGTAATATCTTCTTTCACTCTAAGCAATCCTGAAAGCTCGCGCCAACTGCAGAAATTAAAAGTGCCAGGTTTAAGTTTAATAAAGCTATATTTTAAAACAATCTAATTTACGCAATAATACTTATTGTGGTCTCGCCAAAATACTCAGAAAATTTAAAATCTAACATTGAGAAACATGGGTCGCCTAATTTATATATATATATATATGTGTATATATATATATATATATATATATATATATATATATATATATATATATATATATATTGCAATTTTGCAATTTGAAGTATGTGTAAATCTCGAGATATTGAGATAGAAAGTCTTATGTTTGAAAAAAACGTTTTCCTCGCGTGATGCTCAGGAAAACTATAAATCGTTAAGCTAAGAAATACGTTAATCTTGATTTTAAAGAAGAATAGATGGTGTGAAGAATTTTGAAGGCTCTATGCTAAGTTCCCACCCCTTGCCTATGAAAATTTTGAAAAATTACCAGATGAAGTTTTGAGAGGAGCATGTATACGAAATTTAATGCCCCTACTAAAATTAGTTTTCGCTTTACGTTGATTTTGAATTCACTTAATAATATAGTATAGAATATTGATAATAATATATTTCAAATTCCTTATATATAATTCTTATGAGAAAATAAACCCTGAAACAAACCTTAAACCTTCTTTGTTTCTATTTTATGCAAACCGATAATCACATACATAAACGTTGAAATTTAGTTTCTATAACATCGGTTTAATTTAAAAATCAGTTGACTCGATAATACTATAAAAAAATTGTCTCATTCAATATTATGTAGATCCAATATTTGAAATGTATTTTCAAAATGTCTATATATACTTAAAAAAATAGCACTGTTATCAAATGTTTGATATCTCTCCAGGGGTCACATTCATACGTTACACTCATACATATAGTGATGTTCGTTGTGACAGTAGTTATCGCTGTCTATTATCAGTTTAATTACAAATGTATCACCCACGTACATTATATTATCACTTCATATAGATGGTATATAACCTTCAATACATTGCATTGAAGGTTATACACAATGATTTAAAAGTTTGGAAACGGTTAGAGTTTATTCCACCGTGAAACCATTTTTCGACAGATTTTGTCTATTTTTTCAGTACTCAGAATTACGTTATCTATGCGATCCCGAGGTTTCAGAAATTAATTTAGATCGTCAGACAATCAGATTATCAGAGGGTCACTTTCCATTGAAAGCATGTAAAATTTACTGTCCACTCAATTTTTTTTTTCTTTTTTCAAGTATCTCTGCCATAACTTGAATGATACAAGAGCAATTTTCAAATCACACGGATAATTTTTTTTCAAGATTTTCCATTGTCAAATGACAATTTCTAATGTTATTTACTAAAGAGTTTGAAAACAACTGAAAAAATGACAATAAACGACCCATAAATTTTTTTCAGAAAGTGAATACTTTTTGAGTAATCCGCCATTAAGAATGCCTGTTCACACTAAAAATGTAAGGTTTCAATATTTTTCATGAATATTTCGCAAATCTTATATTTTTTTTATTTATTTTAAATGCAAAAATAAATAAATTATAATTGGAGTTATATCAAGCATCAATTTAAATACAGAAATTTTACGTTTGAACTTTTCGGTACGTTAAAACTCATTCAAAAGAATTTGTTGTCTATATATGTTGAAATTTATCGCAAAGCATGCTCTATATATTATTACATTAGAAATAGCGTTATTTTCATAGAGAATATACATATTCTAGTAGGTATATGGAATTCAAAAAAACCACGAGACATGAAGTCCGTCCACCTAAAAAAACTTAATTTCAGTCAAATATAATCACAATGTTTGCTGTACTTTTACGTCACAAGCTCGACGTATAAAAGGAAGCGTTTTTAGAGTGAATTCAAATTAAATAGAAAATAATTCAATAATTTAATTTAAAAATGAGTTTTCTGGTGAATTACTGTTTTTTTTCGAAAATATTAGATGTTTACCTATATTTTAGAAGGGTATTTTAAAATTTGTCATCATGACTATTATGATATTGAATTGAAAGAGATATTTAATTGAAAGAGATATGGAATTGAAAACAATATTCATCTACAACATCTCTCTTAATACAACAAAAGTCTGTAAAAATATCAAATAATTGATATACAATCAAGAAAAATGTTTATGCATAAGTCAAACAATACATACATTGAGGACATTATACAAATATCATTTCCATAATTATGTATATAGCATCTGTGGTGTAATTGGTTGCACGGCCAACTTGGTAAAACTTTCCGGGTTCGATTTCCGACAGTTGTGTAATTTTTTCGTTTGCATGTATCTTTCAAGAAAGCGTTTTTTTTTTATACTTTAAAATTTTATTCTAAAATTTTGACTTAAAACTATGTTAATTCCACGACTGTCGAACATCTAGATTACTATCATTCTATCTTTAGAATATATTCGAACAATGATTTAAATACAAACAGATTAAAACTGTCATATACATATTTTTCATAATGAGTTTTTTCATTAGAACTTTAAAAAAAAAAATTATGATATATCTAAAATTAAAGATCTCATTCAATGTGAATTTTTTTTGTATTCAGCGAGACTATTCTGCGAATTCAGTATTCAAAGATGAGAGTTTTATTCATTGTTTAGTATATAGGGTAAACTGTTAGACAACAGTGCACCAATTTTTATTTGAATCGATATGAATTCCGAAGTTGTATAATTATACTTTAAAAAACATACTCATTCAAAACCTTGTAGTTTTGACTTGCAATTTGTGAATTCAATTGGGCACTAATTATCTACTTTTGTAAGATATTTGTATTTTTTTTAATAAGGTATGAATGGTTCACTCTGGATACAGTGAACCATTGCCCAGTAAACAGTGAAATACGGTATAAAGAAATTAAAAACTACATTTTCTTAGCGCTTTAGATAATGAACCTAAAGTTCCTGGTGGAGTAAAGTTTATAATATAATTTTTAAAGTGTTTTCGGGAAACACTTCAACAGGAATGTATTATTCATTGTCCACTAGTCCATAAATTTGAGATCTTTGTTTAATTAACTATTGCCACTGCAAAAGCTTTTTTTACAATATTTTCTTGTTAAATCATGCATAATTCTTGTTAAATCATGCAATCAAAAAGTGCATAATTCTCTCGAATTGACGAGTGTTATTGCACCACATTTTACGCTAGTGTAATCTCAATCTAAATGGATATAAGGATTCTCTATCAATTTGCAGCTTGTCTTATTTTCTCCACAACATTAATAAACTGGAAGCCGCTGCCTTTTTTCCAGGGTACTTAAACTAGTAGTTCACTGTGTATTTCTTGCTCAAGGTTCACCGTTGGAGATGAGGCATTGATTATTTTACGGATAAAAATCGAAGCTGTTTTTTATTTAGCTTGGTTAAATTTTTTACATGTTTAAAAATATTATTACATAACGATTGTATAGTTTGAAAAAATTTGTTTTCTTTTGTATCAAAAAAAGTTTTATTTAAAACAGACTACTTGGCTGACCGTTCGAATTACCACCTGTGGACAATATACGTTATGGGTAAATGCTCTGCTACTGTTGTACATGTTTTGTTACTACTTTGGAGAGTTTACTGTTACACAGTTGAGGTTTACTGTTGGAAAGTTTACCCTATATTTGAACACAGATATTTATTTGTTATCTTCAAATAATAATGTTAATATAAAAGTTTTTAATTTATTGATGACGAATATATTGGTAAACTTTATTCTCGTGATTCAATACAGTAAACGGTAACCAATACAATAGACTTTAAACGTATCGTGGCGTATATCTATGTATATATTCTTTACCATATCCATATAGTTTTGTTATAGGTTAGTGAAAATTGTCGTGGGTCAGAAAAACTTTTCTATTATATGATTATTTCATAAGGATGTTGTAACATATTTTGACATGAATCAAGGAGATTACGAACATACAATGAAATATTATGAGTTGATTCCAAGAGAAATATTTCTTTGGCAAAACATTACCATGTCGTGGTTCAGCCAATTTGCAATGACGCCATTAGTGACACAAGAGATTTAAGAGAAAATGATAGAAATTGTGACTATATGGTCAGGTTGACTTTCAGCTTATCGTTGGCCTGATTCGTAAACCTACGCTGTCTATTTTGGACTAAAACGAATTTGACTAAAACGAGTCAGAAATGCTATGTACGAAAAAAAAGAAATACATTTTGACAACGAAATACTGTTAAATCCTCAGTTTTGCACTGATATTATTTCCCCACCCAAGTGCCGGTATACTCGTGATTCAGCCCAATCGTTATTTGAAGATATAAACAATTAATTATAAATAATATTATTTCCTTATCATGAATTATTTTTTGTTATATCTGTTCATTAAATGCGTGAGACTAATTTTTTTAACAAATTTTGAGTTCGGAATATTAAATTCTTTTCATCGCTATTTAAACTATTTTCCTGAAATTTTTATATATGCGTAAAAAATAGAGTACTTGTTATTCTTTTAAAATGTTAAGCGAGATAAATCTAACCAACGGGATGTTTGGAATATTAATTACATAATGAATAAAACAATTATTCAGTTTTTTCTTCATCCTGTAAACTTTGTAAATTGGTGCTTAGTAGGTTAACGAATCAAGCTGACGTTATGTAATTTTTATAAGACTAATAATTTTGTGTTTTTCTGTTTGTGGGTTTCTAATATAAGGTTTTTGAGTAACGTGAAAATAGCGGCATACACATTGATTATCATAACAATCATTAAAAATAATTGAGTTTGGGGCAAGACTTTTCCTTGTGTATCTCTGGATGAGACAGAATGGCGGTTCTGCACTTAAAAATTTAGCGAATACAAGAGCAAAGTGTTAAGAATGATATACAAAATTTGAGGAAAATTTAACTGTTAAACAAGGGAACATCTTAGCATGTTTTTATTTTTATGTCTTTTGACCCAAAATAATGTTTTTTAAACTATTATTATTAAGTTTTTCAAAACTTCGTTTACAAGCTACAAGAACGAAAAACAGTTTAAACCAATTTTTAAGAAGAAGTTTTCAAAATTTTATAAATCGACTCTAAGTTGCTCGAATAATTTTGATATAAAATGATTCTACCGAACCAAAAATAGTTGAGTATTTTATCTATAACTCATGCAGATCATTTGATTGCCTCGTTCGTTTGCTATATGTATACAAATTTGTTAGCAACTTATTTTCAATTCACAATACATTCATTTATTCACCCTTTTACAAACCATCTACCTTCCAGAATGTGAAATTTAATTTCTCACATAGTTATGTAGAAAATTTTGATTAAAACTGTGGTTATAATCATAGATAATTTAATTGCAATTAATTTATTTACTACATGTAGGTAGATGAATGATATAAATATTGATCAATTTTAACTCAATCAATAGATTCAATTTTGCTTACATAATTCTTTAGTAAGGTGTATTTTCAAAATTTCTAACTACAAATTAAGTCGAAACGAAAATACGAATTTTTCGCGTTAAGAGTCATCTGAAAAATTTATAACAATTACTAGAAATTTTCTGTCCTTATATAAATTACATATTGAATCAAATACTGATTATCTATCCAACAATTTCCAAACACAATAAACCGAATGCCATACTTTTCAATAGTTAATTGAACTCAATGTATTTAATAATTTTGAGTAAATGTTTTTAGAAAAAAAGTCTCTCTGTTCTCTGTTGCATTTTTTAATAAATTCAAAGGTATAACCAAATAAAACAAATGCCAATCTTTGGTATAACTCCAGATTTGAACGATAAATATGTGAAATTCTTTCTTAATTGATTCGCTATGCTTCTGGAAAAGGGAAAAACTCTGAAAATGCGTATGGGTTGTGATTTGTTCGTTCTGATTCCAGAAAGATTATGATTAATTTAGATTTTTTGCCCCAATTTCCTAGATCAAATTATTTTGTATTTTTATAAATATGTATTTCGACTACAAAGTAGTCATCATCAGTATGAGTTAGCTAGTTGTAATGCTAATTTGGTGACGGTTTGCACATCAATTTTAAAGATATAATTTTCAAAACAGCGCGTTAAACGATGTTTCTGTAATGACGTTTGTCACGTTGTACATGTGACGTAGCACACTAGTAACCCAGTTCATATAAATACAACAAAACAGTACAGTATCTGGCAACCTTGTTTATAAAATATATAATATATGTAGTGTATTCTATAATTTACTAGCTAATGACGTCATCAGGGATGTCACCAATCACAGGGCATTTTCGTGCCAGATAAAATTTAAAAAATTGATACATTTGATTTCGTGTAATTTGCGAAACGTGAACATAATTTAGTATAAATAAAGTAAATTATGTTTTTTTAGGCTTTTATCTTATTGGCTGACTACATTTTGTGGTATATTGTTAATGCTGTCAAATAGCCTATGTGTAATTTATTTAATATTACAAGGTTGTTGAGACACCCTTTCTTTACCTTATCTACCATAACATAAATTTAGATTCAGCAAAATTAAATCAATAAAGATTATCTAGAAAGAAGAATAAATTTATTTCTAAGAAAAATGAGAAAACATAGAATGCACAATGAATTTTAATTTAAAACTTATCGAGGCATTTTAATGTTTTATTGTAATAGATTACTAACGCAGCGAACAACTGGCATTCGCTTGAAAAGATACCATTTTATAGTTACGTACTTAATTAAATGTTCATTGAAAAATTTTTACTTCTCCGTTGTGCTACGCCAATATTTATTACAGCTAATAAAATGATATTTTAAGCTTAGTTATGCAAAATACGAGAATAATTTTAATTCGTTTTATACCTCTATGTATGGAGTAAAACCATCTAATATTTTAAAGAAATACTATAACTCTATCCATATTTTAAGTAGTGTCGTAATAACCACGTTGCAACAGTAGCAATATCTACTGTCCTCGCGCGACATGGGGCTCTGCATATTTAAACTCATTCATCTCTGTCCGAGCGGAATTTTTTGAATGAAACTTATTAGGATGTGGTACATTGAATTTGTTGAGAAAGAAACACCTGATCAACAGTTTGAATACACTACCTGTTATAGATAAACGCATGAAAGTATATCAAAACTAACTAGTGTTTTTGAAACATTTGACAATTAAAAACTGTCACAGTAGATGAGATTTTGAAAAAAACACCAATTTTAGTCAATGCTTATGAAAATGATTTGGCAGGCAGCCTAGCACAACAAATTAGTGGAGTTTGCCGTGCTGCTAGAAAAGGATGTAACTAGTGCGATTGACAGTACGAAAAACGTAGCTCTTCAAATTCAATATTATTAATTCTTAATGGACGGATTATGATCACGTTTCCTAGTTTAGAATTTGCTTTGCGCATTTTTTAATCTCTCATGATCACTAACTGGAGTGGCGAAAGTTTTTTTCGCCATTAAAGTGCATAAAAAATGAGTTAAGGAACCCTATGATTCAAAAACGTCTGAATTATCTCGCTTTTTAAAATATAGAACATGATTTTCCCCGTATTCAATTTAAAAAAGTTACTTTGTAAAAGTTTAAAAAATAATAAAAGGAACAGATAAATAAATGTAAAATATAAACATTAATCAAAGTACACCATTGATAAAATATAACATTAGCTATTATTTAAAATATATAATATACTTTATATTAAATATAAACTTTGAAATATGTATGGACAAAAATAATTTGTGTACTAACATCAGTTTTCAATTGTTAGTTTCTTATCAAAATTATGCTAAATTGGCAGACAATCTCATCTCTGACCTTTTTTACTTATCAGAGCCTAGCAGTGCCTATAGTAATCTACTACACCATTAATTACCCACAAACTTGTAGATGATTGTCACCTGTAGATGATTGATTTTGTAAAATGATCTGTTTTAGTTACATCCCATAAATTAAATACATAATGCCATTCAATGGTCGCGATATTCACATTTGCTACGAATCCAGCAGTAGCTTAATCCGAAACATCGTAATTTAGAAAATATAATTATTTGTTCAATTGTTTGCATATAAATTGCGTAGACACAGGTTAGGATTTCTGAATTTGTAAAATATAGCATAATATAAAATAACTGAATAAAAACGCTGATTTTAAGAAAAGATTTTCTCATCCAAAGACGAATCTTTTAATCTTTTGGTATTATTATTAACAACTTTATGAATACGATATCGAATCTTGAATAAAACCTTTAGGAAATATTTATTCTTAAATTGCAGATCACTAAGTTAATTGAGAAATTTGGATGATTTGAACTTTAAGATGTAGGAACAATACAGTAAAATGGATGCATATTGCATACTCACTTATGATATTTTTAGAATAATCGAGAAAATATGCAAATTTTCTTAAGGAAAACTTCGCTTTATTATTATATGAATTTCCTAACATATGAAGAAAAAAAAATTTATTTGCAGTTATCTCTTAAGATAATAATAATAAACGTATTTTTAACAACTGCAATTTTTTTCTGCGTATATGCTATATGGAAGTTATGTTGGATTCATAGTTATTTTTTTCATTTCTATTGACTTCCGTTTATTATTTTCTTAACTTTCCTGATTATTTTACTTCATTAGATCCCTTAAGAAAGTTAGAATAATTAATATACTTTTCTTTCTATCTGCATTAATAATTTAAATATATTTAAAATTATTTTCTATGGCCAACCTCTTCCAACGGATGGCATGTAAATTTTTTTTTCCAAGAAAGTGATAGAAAAGAATTTTTTAGAGATTATAATTATATTTTTTAATGAAATTTAATTAATTTTTGAGTTTTGTTATGGTATTGAGTATAGTTTTACATTTTGTAAAACTATAGTCAATACAAATAATACTGTTCGATATTTTCAGCTTATCAGTGTATATACATACAGAATGTCTCAAAAACGTGTAGTTACGAATGACAATTCGAATGACAAGAAAAATATTATTTATTAGCATTAACTGAAACGAAATTCCTTCGAATATAGAAGATAAATGTAGTTATTCGTAAATGTTCAAATTGATAATTATTATTGTTCAGACAACACAGATAACGCTCACCACATGATTCACAAGCATCACGAAATGGGTCATGACGAAAATCGCGGGATTGTCTTTCAATTTCCAATTTCCATGCATCAATTGTTCTTGGCCTGGTACTGTAAACTATATCTAGGAGATAAACCCACAAAACAAGTCCATGGGTATGCAATCTGGGGTACGCGTAGGGTATTCAATGATAACAGAGCTCACCTAAAAGCTGTATTTAGGTGACCTCGCACATCGACATGGTAGTGAGGAGGTGCTCCATCCCATTGAGAATAAATCTTCATCAACAAACATGCCCGGAATTTGTGAACCGTAAAACTCCTTTACCAAGTTGAGGTTACTCTCGCCAATAACAGTTCCGTTAAAAAAACTGGTCCTAAGATACATAATGCAAATATTCCACACCACACTGTTACTCCTGGTAAGTTTACATGGTGTTCCAGTGTTACATGCGTATGTAAAGGACTCCGGAATTATGCCGATTAATGGAGCCATTTAATTTAAAGGAAGTAAAATGTGAGTACATTTTTTTGATACATCCTGTTTACATTTAAATAATACATTTTTTTTAAATACTGGTGAATATAACAAGAATAAAGCAAGAAGACAAAATAAGTATAATCATCAAACATCAGTTATAGTTTTATATAATACAAAATGAAACAGTTGATTGTACTAACATGACCTATCCAAGAAGAGTCAGTCTGTACAGATCATGCATGTTTAAGGTGTATAGGCGATACCGTCAAACAAATAGAGATAATATTAAAGACTGTACGCATCGGCGCGCGTGTCTTCGAAAACAACATCAATGAGAATATTTCTTGTATTGGGTTAATCAAAATATACGAACATCAATGATACCGTTCTGAAATGAGCACAGTTACTAATTTGTAAATGGAAACTTAACAATTTTCTGAGGAATCTTGATAAAATATAACGCTTACCCACATCGTTGAAAGTTAAAACTAAAGTAGATTATCCAAATCTGTGTCTCAATTGACTCAAGTTTATTATTATTATTTTTATGAAGATATGTCCGAAACTAATATAATTAGAGAATACAATTTGTAATTAATTTGCTTGTAAGGAGTACATGGAAAAACAATATCAATTTACAGATCAAATATAGAAAAGCTATTTACGAACTGCCTGTTGCCTACGTTGTCTGTTCATTACTGTGGAAGGAATTTATAGACGAAAGAGGGGCAGGGAGGTCTTCGTTTTTATTTATGTTTTTTGTAAGGGATATTGGAAATTGAGATTAAATAAACGAAAATTCGAGAAAAATAATCAATTAATTTTATTTTGAACTCATTACAGAAAATTTTGACTCGAAGCACTGAAGCGATCATGGCATATCCTCTCGTGACCATAGTACATAGAGAAAGTGTGGTCAGCGTTTCATCCGACCGCCTGGTATTTCACCCAATCAAAGATGCTCATTTGAGAGGGTTGTGAAGAAAATGAACCACATTGGGAATAGAGAACGGTAGTATTGGCATCAAATCTCAGCGCGCTATTCCTAAGCCAGTCGACCATCCCTTCTGAAGATTATTATCATTTTTAAATTCTACTAATAAAACACTTTACAAAATTTGTACAATTTAAATGGCGAATATATATTCTTGTTTGCTAATACGAGCTAGACTAATGTTTAATAAATGGATGTAGGATAAACTGTCCAACAATGAACCAATTTTTACCAGCATTGATATTACTTCCGAAGTTGCATAACTATACTTTAAAAAACATACTCATTGGAAATCTTCTAGTTTTGACTTGCAATTTGTGAATTCAATTGGACACTAATTATCTGCGTTTGTAAGATATTTTTTAAGCGGTCGAATTGGTTCACTGTTTACTGGGTAGTGGATACCATGATTCACCGCCCAGTAATCACTGAACCACGCTAAATTAAATTAGAAAAATACATTTTTTAAGCTCCCTATACACAAACCTTAAGTGTCAAGAGGAGCCAAATAGTGTAATACACACTTTTTGGCTGCCTGTTCGAATTACCATTGGTGGACAATTTTCGCGTTAGGTATTTGGTTCTTCAACTCTTGTACATATTTTTTTATTACTATGGACAATTTAATGATAAATACTACTCAATGTTCACAGTGGGTCACGATTCACTATTGGGCAATTACCCTTTAAATATATTTCACTCTTGTATGCCAATACAAGCTAGATTAATATTTATAAATGGATGCAGGTATGTATATGTTTTATTACAAACTTTACAAAAATAATGATTTCATTAACGTTCGAATGATTTTGTTGATGTTGGTTGCTACTACCCATAACTAAATATAAAACAACTATTAATTATATCAATCACTCATCATTAAAAAACAAACAAACAAACAAACGAACAAAGCCACACACGTTGTGTGTTTTGTATGGCTGAATTTGCCGAAATAATGTCAAACGAAAAACCAAATTGTACCAAAAAAAATGCACTCAATTTACAACATTTATCATTTTTGTTCATAAAGTTTACATTTTATTATTGCATGTAAAATTTTTTTGTATGTAGAATATTCCATTAAACAAATAATAGAAATATTTTCGAAGCATTGTAGTTTTTGGCTTGAAAACTGTTCCAAAATTTGATGATAATATATAATATAATTGTCACATCTTTGTTGTTAATAAAATGTTCCAATAAATTCAATCGTATATCAATTGTATTATAATTCATTCATTTATTTTTCTTTTCGATAATGTATTATCCTGCCTTACAGATAAAAATTCCGTGCCAAGTTGCTTGGCCGCGATGAACTTCTAAACTACCGATTCTATCGATTTTATTCAATTTTTTCCAAATATAAAAAAAAATAAACTTAAAACATAGGGTAGGTTTTAGGTCCATTTATTTTCAAGAACTCGAAACCGGGGAGAAATAGGGAAAAGTCATATGGGGAATTTATGTGGAAACAAATTTAATGATTTAATAAATGGCAATAAAATATGTTCAAGGCATGACAGAAAGATACAGAATTTTGCATTGGACATGACATGATTAGGGATAAGAAGTTTTTTCCGCACCCGTTTTTCTGATAGGGTAAAGAAGTAAAAAAATAGACTTTTTTGTTTTGTAAGCTAAGAGGATGTGGTTACTTCATTCGTTTAAAATGGGGAAATTGTTTATTTTTATACTACTTTCCTTCCCTGGAAGGAAAAGTTTTCTGTTGGAAATTATTTGTGTATTATATGACAAATGCAGTATCGCATGTCCTACATTTTTCGAGGTACCACACCTAATATTGGCCATTCGATAAGAAAGGATTTTTCGAAATTTTATCCTTAGGAGTTGAAAATCGGGGGCAAAGTTTGTATGGGACAACGTGGATCCTTGGTCCAATCTACTTCTTGATGCAATCGATTTAATATTATTTGATAAAATGAGAAAATTACTTTTTCTAACTTTTTTCTATGAAAATTGTCACACCAACGCTCTGCCGGTTATTTTATGGTAATAGGTAAGAACGTTGAAATTTTCATTTCTTTTCATTCCAACACTTTTTCCTATTCATTTTGCACTATTCCCAAGAACATTCTGAGCACATTTATAGTAATTTTTAATAAGATAGAATTCGTATGCTTCTAGATAAAGACTAGGAATAAGAATGTAGCAAAATAAAAAATAATTTCACATTCTTAATTCTCATCAGTGTGTATATTATTATTATATTCGACAATAAGAAATAACCTACTGTTTTACTTCCTTTCAATGATATCAAAATAAGATTCAAAAAAAAAATTGTAGCTAATGAGTCAATCTAATGGTTGTTGCTTTATTTATATTGTAGATAAATGTATGGGAAAATCGGCAAAGTTGTTCTAATTTTGATTATTTTCTATAGTTTTCGTGTATAAAAGAACATGAAATTTGGTCGATAACTGGTGTTGCTTATAAAAAAGGCCAATAAAATATACAAAAATAAAAAATTTTGCTGAGTTTAGCGTTTGCTGTGGAAATTGATGAAATCTATTATGAACTGATTGAAATTAAAATTATATTTTCTTTATTATTCAAGAGAATCAAATACTTTTCCGTCATATTTTCAATATTTAGGCGAAACTCTCTCCAAATGCTGCATCAAAATAATGGCTCTCACCGCCCTATATGGCTCACAGGCCATTTACATAAAAAAATTGTATTTCTAAGATCCGATCCGCCAAGAAACTAAAACATTAGGAGGATTTACCTAGCCAACTTTCTCATATATTATGGTTAAAAAAATAAAAATTTTATTTGTATATAAATGCGGAAATGATATTGTTTTTTATACAAACTCAATTTTAATGGGCAAATGTCTATTTCGATGTTTATCATTGTACACAAAAAATTAATTAAAGGAAGATATTTGTTTTAATATCATAACTAATTTGTTCATTTTATTATACACTATCATTCTAAATTGTAAAATAATCACAAAAAATGAAATATTAAAATACTATTGAGATTTAAAATTTTATTTAAAGTATATACTCGGTAAAAAAAGATGCCACCAGTTAAGACAAGGTTTTCTTAATATGACACACAATTAGAATGAGTCTTTGAAATAATTTTAAAAATTCGGAGAAACTTGGCAAAAACAATAATATCAGCTATAATACGGTAAAATTCCTAGTTCTCGAAATATCATCTCATATTCGATTGCAGGCGGAAATCTCTGCCATAAGCTCCGACTTTCTTTTGGCAACAATCGAAACGAATAAACATGAAAAAAAAGTGAAGTTACTGTGACAGACAATCTCATCCATTAAAAATTTTTCAGACAAAGAGCTACTTAAGTAAACATGCATTATTGATCGAGATGCACGCACGACCAACGAAAGGATAAAAGTCGCATAAAGTTTTATGAAACTTATAAATAAAGTTGTATACAATTTCTTAGAGGAACACACTGTAATAATATATATGTTACGGGAAAAGTTGATCTTCCAGTAGGAATTGACTCAACCAGTAAGAGTTGAGTCAACTGGTATCTTTTTAGTTCTATTTTATTAAAACTGAAAAGTACCGAAATTTGATCAACATGTACTAATCAGAGTTGAATATAGCTAGTTAAAGTATACTCTCACTGTCTTAAGGTAGTAAATGTTGACTTTTAAGAGAAACGGTCTACCAGATAATAAAAATCAAATAAGAAGGAGAAAATTTTTATTAATAAGAGTACATAGAAAAATTTTAAGAAAATAATAACAAAAATAACTATACGTAATTCTAATATGTAGTCAGAGGTAAACCATAGCCTTGAACCTAGACCTTTTGATCCTTGGTTCCTTGTTCCTAGACCTTTTGATCCTTTTTACCCTCTTTTAGAACACTGCATCACCTGGATGTTAAGATTGCTTCTAGTACATGGTGATGCTTATATCGTTATTGTGTTATTGGTGAAGCCGGTTATTTCGTTCTTATCCAAGCGACGACAGTGTAATCAACCAACCTGCCCTTTTTTTAATTATTATAATCCATCAAACTGCCGCTGTCTGGATTCGAACCCACAAACTCCAATCTAAGTAGCCAAATGAATGAAGGTATTAGTGCCATTACTTACTTGGCCACTGAGCCGCTAAAAACTGTGTTTACTCATTTTAAATCAACTGTTACTGATGTTTTTAGTCAAAGTTTACTTTGCTTAGCAAGAATCAACTCTTACTAATAATCTAATTTTCCTGTAACATTTACACTAATGAGTAAATGGATCTTATATTATGATCATTAGATGACATTTTAATGTAAGTTGAATTAATATCATTAGCAAAAAAATAATTCAATTAATTTTCAATAATGACTAACATCGTAATGTAGGAGGGTAATTTGTACATGTAATATTCTTGATTACCTCTGTTATTACCATAAATAATTTTATAGGTATAATATAAACAAACATACCTTGTTCAGAATACTTACAACGCATCGTTATAAATTAGTCCCTACGCGAACTTTATGTGTATAATCTTATTACAATATTTTATTATGTATAGAGCAAGAATTAGAGGTACTTGAGTGTGCACAAATAGAACACCGCATTCTGTCAGTGGAATTGTGTTAAGATGCTATACGCAAGTAGAAAACGGTTTTCATATAAATTTTTGTGAAAAGGTATTTTACTTTACAAAAACCAAAAATATTCGTATCTCTACTATTTTGACATTTTCCGGCATTATTGATATTATGAGTATCTATGGTAGTTACGACATTCGGAAGTCATAAATTTAATTCATATTTGATTCACAAAAAAATAAAATAAAATCTAACTATTTAAAAACAGAAAAAGTATTACGTATAATTTATTTTCAATAAAAGTTGATTTAAAAATTAATTAGTTGTGCCACAGTAATTTGACTATCTACCCATCCTTAAATATTAGGGATCCGATAATTGTCCGATCGATTTTTGGTTCAATTTTCTTCTAGGATATTATCCATTTTCGAAGATTCTGGTGAACTATAAAAATTTTTCAAAAGAATTTGTTATTTATATACGACAAAAATCAACATCATTAAACTTATTCGAAAATATTTAAGATTCAATATATAAGATTACGATTTTAGTTCGAAAAACAGTTAAACATCGTTTTCAAGAAACGAAAATAAAATAATATTTGATACCTTACAACTTCTATGATTTTGAGTCAATTTTTATTAAATTTTTCATGTTTTATTATGGTATTATGAGTCTTGTTCACATTTTGAAATATAGCAAAATTAGAATCAGTACGATACCGTATTCCATTGACAGAATACAGTATTCTATTTTTACAACATTCAAGTTCCTCTGGCTCCTGCTCTTGTATATATTTATTTAACTGTGGAACGAAATATATTAATTATTTATATATAATATTATATGAATTATGAATATGGCTGGTTGGATGTCTTCTCTCGAAATGAGTTAAGCAAATAGTTTCTCATAATTTATTTAAATTTTATTCGATCCAAAATTATTGAAAAGATCATAGAATGTGCCAATCATATTTTACCAGTCCTTTTATGCATACGTTTCCTTCTAATATAGTTATCGACTTATAGAGTTTGAATTTATTATCTGTCTAGCCAAATTTTGTACCTGTTTGCAATATAAGCAGAGCAAAGTATTCAAAATTCGATTTAAATATGCTCAAAATTATGTGCCTTTTAAGTGCTGCTAATAACATTTATAATATAATGTAAGTACCAAAATTAGGTATTTTTTAGATATTTTTATTGTGTTCTTTCAATAAATCAATTTAATCCAAAATTAGGTACTTTTTAGGTGCTTTTATTGAGTGCTTTCAATAAATCAATTTAATCAAAATTACCAAAATAAATGGCTGCACGAATTCACTAACATTAATCACTGCTTAAAAAGTGTCAACCTAGATATTTTGAAATAATAAAAAAAAAACTATTTAAAATTGAATTAAAATATACTTTAAATTAGCTGTTTTGAAGGTGTTCTAAGTTAAATTAGGTACTCAAGTAATTTAATTAAGAAAATTAAGTCATTATGATGCACTGCTGCCGTCATATAATGCTGGCACAGCAATGCCAAAAAATAACTTTTGTAATATAATGTAAGTACCAGAAATCTCTTTAAGTTCTTTTATTGTGTGCCTTCAATAAAGGAATTTAATTAAAATTACCAATAATAAAAACTAAATACCTTATTAATTAAAAATACACTACATAAACAAACTTCTTTTAAGGTTATTTAGTGTATTTTTAATTAATAATGACTCTCTTAATTGATCGGCAAGGTACCGAAATTTATTTATTATTTTTTTTAGCTCGTTTCAAATTTTATATAATGTTTTGTTAGAACATTCGGATCACTATCTACTAATTTATTTGTTCTATTACTTTCGAGAGACCTTCCTGAAACCTAAATTTCTATCTAACGGTATATTTGATTTGATATTTTGTTTCACTTCTCCTATTACTTGCAGAACCTTTTTGCCAGAAAGTAGTTCTTATTACCAGCCCCAAATAGATAGCAATTGAATTTACTTTAAAATAGTTACTTGAAATTAAATAGGCAGTTAAATTATTGCTACACCAACAATAAATTTGACTCTTGATTTGTCTTTCATATAATCTGATAGTTATTCGTGTGATGTACCAAGCTGTGTAGCATGTTGGGCAGCAAAATAGACCATTTTTGACAACCTGCCCTCGAAAATGTCAGCTCCAGTCTCAGTTACCTTCACAGTATGTTTACTTTTTGCAAATTATTAATTGTATTTAGAAATAGACACAAATTTGTACTCCCGATAACTCTCTCCTAATTTTCAAAATTCCTTCAAAGAAGAAATTTTTTTCTATAAAATGAAATTTTTATGGCATTTGTAAAATTATAACCTTAAATATTATTAGTAGAGTTGTACCAACTATGACTTTAGCTAACTAGCCGCCTAAATTATAAGTCGGCCGAGTAAAAATTTATAAAAATTAAAAAAGACATTTTTGTAAATGTAAACTTTAAATTATTTATTTATTGTTAAAAATCTGATTGATTTTGTTTTTATGAAAGAATATGATAGAATTTTCAAAAAAGTTTTTTTTTAATTTTAATTTTTACAGTTAATCATGTACAAGCAATTTTGATAGTATATAATATACAAATAAAATATTAATTAACAATCAAGGTTTCTATTTAGTGTAATACCTACTAAATAAATTTTATTAAGAAATCCATACAAAGCTACAATTCGGATAGTCTCTTTACCGAATAGTCACCGACTTTGAAGTGGCCGGATAGTCAGTTTACAAACTACTCGCCAACTGATCGGGACAAATCTAATTATAAGGGATCCGAATTTTGTCAATTTAGCAAATTATTCATTGAATTTATGAGATACACACCAATTTGTACTTCCGATAACTCTCACCTAATTTTCCAAAATCCCATCGAAAATTGCATGCCATAAAATCAAACTTTCGATAGAAAATTAATTAATGATTATTATAAAAATGAAAGATGTTATATAAAATGGATGAGAATGTTTCTTCATCTGTCTGTACAGATATAATACTTTGTATACTTAACAAGGGGTGAATGATCGGTATATCTTTTCTGGTTTCTCCTTTTATAATATTCTTTTGAGTAGAGTACCTTTTTACTTCCTTGTACCATAAAACTTTAAAGGTATAAATAAATAAACTACACTATTATTGAACGTATTATACGAGTAGGTACTGGTAGTCAGTACTCAGTACCTATGTACATACGACCAGATACAATTGATACCTATTTATGATATAAATAAAACTTAACGTGTAGTATATATTACTTACTTTTCCTGTTATGTAGAAATAATACAAGATCTGAACGTTCTGCTAACGCTTTTATAAAAATTTTTGTTACTAGAAATCATTTTATTTCATATATATATATATATAAGAAGAATTGATACGTGGAATTTTATTCAATTTGTTGTAAATTTAATGACCGTTTCAAGTTATTCATTGCGGCTATATAAACATTGTCTATAATATATTCCAAATTTATTAAATCATTTTATTTCAACCAATATTAGAAGCTGTGTGAATTGTAGAAGTACGCTAACAAAAAATATGTCTGCAGCTTACACGCGATAGAAGTAAAACTTCAAGAGCCAAATATAGAATTACCGGAGTGGAATAATTGTAGGATTTATTTCCGATGATATTGTTACCAAATTTTAAAATTATAATGAATTTTATTCACATATATATTACACTTATCCAATCTTCGAGTTTGAAATAAAATCACAACAGTATACTCTATTCTCTAGAAAAATGAATTTATTAAAACACTGACAAAAATTTTAAATAATATTTATGATGCATTTACACCAAATAAATGTGGACAATACATGATTCCTTTATAAATACATGTGCACAATTTATCACGGTTGTAATGATACCTGACGACGCATACACACGAACACATACTAACTCTGCAATAAACATTGTATAATGCTTTCTATCTCATTCTCTCGCACGTTGAATACTGTAGATACATATGGTTTTCTTTTTTTACTATCACTTTTTCTTTTTATCGAGTTTGAAAACACAGCAATAATTCATCTTCTCAGCTTGCATAAACAAAAAGTTGGGACTTTTGAAGATTTTTCCAAAAGGGGGAGAGATACAATAAAATACTAAACTTATTTTTCCACTAAAATGATCAACTAAAATATTAAAACTAAGAAAACGAATAACAGAGTTAATTATTTAGATACTCGACACATGATTCAGTATCAAATTTTGACTTATTTTTAAACCATTTCAGAATCCAAACATTAACGAATAAATGTTTCGAAAACGAATGAGTGTGTTTTTAAAAATTTGCATTTTTTATTTTGGATTTCTCTTCTATCTTTTATGGTTTAAAAGTTGGATCATGGATCTATCGGATACAATGGACGAATTTTGCTCATACGTGAAGTTAAAGTTACGTTTTGGGTCTAAAATATGCTACCAAAATTTTAGCTCGCTATGTCTTCTTATTTAGGAGTTATCTTGATGGCGGACTAATAAAACGAAATGGACTTATTAGGTGATTCTATGAACACCTTTACCAAAACTTGTGCGGTATAATATTAGATAGCGTTATAAACTTTATACTAAAATTAATTATACGTGTAGAGTATTAAAATGATAAGAGTATGTCAAACTTCGAGATATGAATGAATAAAACATTATGATAATTTTCCAAACTTTTGAGTTTCAAATTCTTGTTTTCGATATTACGATAGCGGAACCCAGTAAATGTTGCTAAAGAAATACAACAGTACATTATGTTAATATTTATCGCTCTCATATAAAAAAAATTTTTGCAACTCTATGGATAAAAACGATATTGAGTTTTTAAAGAAACCTATGCCACGGGCTAAGTTGTACAACATACAATTTATCCCACAATGGCAAGTTCTTAGCTCGTGGTAATCCAAAATCTCAAATTTTTACGGAATGCTAAAAAGTTTTTCCCCACAAGAATATACTAAATTTATATACTTTTTTTCCAATAAAAAAAAAAAAAACAAAAGTTGAAAAATACGGAAGTAACAAAACGACATAGATAAACGATTTATTCCCGATAATAAAATAAAATATGAAACATTTTGATTATTTATTCTACGATCGTATCATTTTAATTATGTCTGATACACTGGATTTTTATTATATCTTCCACTTTTTTTGTATCATACTTGTTGAAGTTACATATTTAGTAGTTATAGAATGAAGTTCTTCTTATTAGATAGCAAAACATTAAGTTTAACGGTTTTTATGTGAACGTACAAATATGTAATATTTTTTTTAAAGCATTTTTATTGTACATATAAACTTCTTTTTGTTTTTTATTAAGAAAATTCATTAAAAAATAATAAATAATTTCAAAAAAAAATCAAAATTAATTCACAAATCAATTCATTAAATATTCTTATATAGCTTCATTTAAAATTCAAGTTTTATTTTGTAATATTTTTTATTTTATTAATATGAAGGTGTCAATCGATTCGTAAAGACATTTTTTAAAAATAAGCAATTTAATAAAATAAAAATTTACAACTTTCTTTTTTCGCGAAAAACTAAAAAAAAAGTATTACTAGTAAAATCTGAACAAATTTTTAAAGAGCATGAAATTTCCTCTAAAACATCTTTCTTCCGGCTACTGTAGCACAAATTTATATGATTTGAACTGATTAATAAAATTCAGTGCATAGAAGTTTAAAAGCAGTGTATAGATCACGCCTGATTCACTGGAAAAACAAATTTTTATTAATTAAATATGAATGTAAAGAAAAAAAAATTACATATTGGACAAAGCTTTCAAAAAAAGGATTTTCCAGTCGGAAAATTTCATTGAGAAAACAAAATTGTCGAGCGGATATTTAAAGTTTCGTGATCTGAAGTTCGGAATCAAATGTCACATTGCTAATAATTTGGAAAATTTAAGTTGCGAAAGAAAAAAAATTACATATTTCAAGACTCGTCCTAGTTTTATGTTAATGATTGATGCAAATAATTGTATTTTTAACCGACTTCAAAAAAGGAAGTTCTCGATTCGACTTATTTTTTTGTAATGTTACCTCAGAACTTTCGACTGGGCAAACCGAATTTGATGATTCTTTTTTTATTTGAAAGCTACTACTACACCATGTGTGGCAATTTCAATTTGGATCAGATACAATGTCCTTACGGGTCCAGAAGGAACAAAAACAATTTTTAAATGATTTAATTTCATCTAAAACAAAAATTTTTTGTGGTTGTATACAACATTCAAAAGTAAAAAATAAATACTTTAGAAAAAAAATTATCTCCTTCAGAAAAACTAACTGAAAAGTAAAAAATAATTCTTAATTTTTCCTTGTGACCAATAACCTTTCAAATACGATGCCAACAAGCAAAAGTTTAACAATTTTTACTTTTTAGTTCATTTTTTGAAGGCGGTTCTTTTTTTAAAACATTTTGTTGTTAATGAAACCACAACAGTTTCGTAAATTATTATTTCAAAAAAAAAAAATGGTACTACAATCAAAAACATTTTAATTCGTAAGTATAGTTTATAATATAAGATTTGGGGGGTTAAAAAAAAAGTGTTGGGAAGCCTACTATCAAACTCCACTCATTGAACATAGTTCTTGCAGTGGTGTTAGCGAAAACTTCTCATTTACTATAGCACAACATATGAAATTCATACGAAATGAATGATCGATATGAACAACGAGTGTATGTGCATATTAATAAAAATTGACTGTGACATTACATGGATTTGAACCAGAGATGTAAATAAATGTTACGTGAGATTCTACAACACAACCAACTGCGCTACAGTAATAGTGTTTTTGAGTTGCAAAATAAGTAAACATATTAATTCTATATATAGAAAATAATTATAAATCCCAGCACAGTGTATTTACATTTTGCTGTAAATATACTGTGATATATAATATTTTTATACTCGACATATATACAATTTATTAAAATATATTAATTTTTGTCTGAAGTTTATAACACTAGAAAATATTGAAGCCTCAAAACAAATTTTTGGATAATTGTTCATAGTATCGTCAAATTTACCCATTTCCGTTTGCCCGTCACTGTGTTCGGCATCAAAAATCGAACAGAGATAGCAAGATATGTATTCAGTATAGTTTCAAAGTGATCTCATAATATTTTGAAGAAAATAATCCATCATTATTTATTAATCCTTTACAATTATTTAGTGATAAAATTCCACCCAAATGAAAATTTTTCACAAAACACTCAAAAGAAAAGAAAAGGTAGTTTTCAAAAAAAGTAACCGCCTTCAAAAACCTGAAAAGTCATAAATAATTTTAAATTGTAAACTTTTATAAATAAATTCTTTATGTCCAATTACCTTTCGAAGTCGGCACCAACAACTCAATTTTTTAAGCTAGGGTTAAGATTTCGCCGACTTCGAAAGGTAATATTAGTTTTTATTTAGTTTTTTAGTTACCATTTTTAATTTCTATTTTATGAAGGCAGTTTTTTTTTAAATTTAATGGTTGTATAAGGTCACCAGATTCAATGCTAATTTAAATAATTCATTTAATTCGATTCAATGAATATAAATGTCGACTCCTTAAATGAATCCAATGTTGTTTAACTTTTTAAGGATGTTATTTGTTCTATTCATTTTAATTTTTTTATGACATCAAAGAGCCCAGAATCATAATACATTCAATTTAAATATTTAAAATAATTATAATTTATTTTTGAATAAGATCGGATATAAAAAATTACTACGTCATTTATTAAATGAATGAATTCGAACAATGATCTGAAGGAATTAAATATTGAGAATAGAAGCATATAAATTCCTCACGCAGAAGCTGTTTAAACTAAGTGAATTAATTCCGATTCGGGGACGGATCGACACTTTCTGTCGCCCGGGGCATCCCCACTAGATCACCTCATATTCTTCATATTAATAATTTTTCATATTTCTGGTACCCTGTTTCCCCTAAATCCCTCTCTGTTCCCTTTTAACCACTAACTATTACACGATGGCTCAATTCTTAAAACATACTTAGCTAGATAAATTGTAATACATTTTAGTGTCAGAATTTTTAAACTGCGTACTCACGTGTAACATTCGCGTGTTAAGCAAGTTTAACGCGTAAAAGCAACGTTTGTGTGGACATGAAAGCGTAACACTGTTGTGTAACAAAAGCTGATATGCGACGATGTTAGATCGCGTCCCACAAATTATCGGTAACTTTGAATCGCATCAAACCTTGTTGCTAGATGGCGTTAGTGTTAACTCAATAACACAACATTTGCAAAGACAGAGAGAATATTCATTTTTATTTTTATTGTGTTTAAATATTTCGATATGGAGTGGAACGAAAAAGTACAATTTATTGAAATTTACCAACAAAATACTTCTAGTGAAGGTACTCAGCTTGGTAAACAGTTGGAACGCTATGCAAAACATATCAACATCGTAACATCGCAACACTTAGAAACCATTGGTCTCGTAACATGTAACAGTACATATTTACGATACGGTGTTACTTTACAAACGCATGTTGTACGCTTAATATTCATCGAGAAATTTAAAAAATAGGATCCGTTATTAGGTAAGAGCGTAGGTTTTTATTTTTGTATGTATTATTGGTATAATATCAATAGCCATTTAAAAAAAAAAATCGTAAAAGTGAAATACGATATAATCTGGAATGGAATCAAAAAAAAGGTTCGGAAGTACCAAATTATACCAAAAATGTAAAATCATTTTTAAATTGTATTCAAATATTTTATGAAGAGGCAATAGGGAAGATGCAATAAAAAAACATTTGCTATTCCACTTATAAAAATGTGAAACTAGGCTCAATACCAAACAACATACTAACATTATTTATCTGAAATTTGGAAGGAAAGTGTAAAAAAGTGCCATGAGAATCGATAGGACCACTTATCGTAGAGTGATCCTTATGTATAATCAATATGGAGATGGATTGAATTTAGAATTTTGATTGTATTTTGGGATTATATTTTGGCTATTTCTTAAGATTTAAATAATAATAATAATAATAACTTCAAATCCATGTTCGTGAATTTAATACGTCTTATCATCAATTGAAATGATAATTTGTGCATCTTCCCTCAATATTTTCGGGATAATATTCCTACGTATTTATCTGAAATCTTGCTGATTTCAGTGAGGAATTTTGAATTGGTCATTGGTCGTTTCACTTCTTAATTTTTGATCAATAAAATTACTTAATTAATAATATATATTATTATTTAATTTATAGTTTATTGAATGTTAATTTTTTAATGCAAGCCTGCAATATAATGTTATTGTTCTATCACTTTACTACATCAATTGCTGAACAACTTCTAAATTTTAAACGGGAATACATTATGAGACCGTTTAGCTGACAGGGGATTGTAAATAAATACACAAACATCCCACACTTTTCTGTAGAAAATATCGGAAAATATTGTTTTATATGAATGTAAAAATATTTATAAGAAATAATGGGAAATAATTCTAAAGGAAATTTTTTAGTTTAAAACTCCTCCTATATTTTACTCCACATTTGCAATTTTCCAATCATTGGCAAGAATTTTCACATTCATAGTTCATAAGTATTTCGATTGACAACATTGAATAATGATTTGACTGTTGCTCGAATTAACTAATAATTATCAGATTCATACCGCGAATTAGCAATATATCCTCACAGAATTAAGGTTTATTAAAACGTAATATGCAATATATAAGTTTTTTGGTACGGACTTTAATCATATCATATTTAGTGATTATATTTTTATTTGTGTATTATAATTTTTATCCACGTAATTCATACACAAAATATTTCTTTTCATAGTTTTGAATATTTAAAATATTGTAATCATAATGCTTAATTCAAAAGATATTAGCTATTCCCGGGGGAAAAAAATTATATATAATTATATAAAATTATATATAATTTGATCTATTTTAATATAAATATAGTTTCATATAGTTATGTATAATATTTATATATAATTTTATATAATTATGTATAATTTTATATAAATATATAAATTTATACATAATTATATATAATATTATCTTCTCGGGGAAAAAATCTATATATAATTACATAACATTTTATATAATAATGTATAATTTTATATAAATATATAATGCGTATTTCTAAAGAAATGATACTTTTCGAATTATACATTTATTTATTAATGCATTAACGTTTTTTAAATAAAAGCTTCTAATTATGTTATAAATTCTTATAATATTAGCTGTGAAAAATGTTGCTTAACATTATTGATCGCTTGAGATCATCTATTACCTTACTCCCAGGGGGGGGGGTTATATATATAGATTATTTTAAGTATATTATTTGAAATAAATATATTATTTAGATATAAAATATATATAAATTTATTTATAGTCACTTTTCACTATAATGACTATATTGGGAATATTCTATACAACAACAGAATATAGAAATTCTATTCGGTCACCCATCCAATTACTAACTGTGTATAATGTTGCTTAACATTATTGATCGGTTGAGATCACCTATAACCTTACCCCCAGGGGGGGGGGGTAGTTTATATAGATTATTTTGAGTATATTATTTGAAATAAATATATTATTTCAATATAAAATATATATAAATTTATTTTTAGTCACTTTTCACTATAATGACTATATTGGGAATATTCTATACAACAACAGAATAAAGAAAAAACAGTGATGATAGATTCGATCAGGATCCTTTACTTATATCGCTTGAACTTGACTTCCCTGAATTTTGGTAAATTTTCTGTAATGCCAGTAAAATATGATATAAAAGAAAGTCGTTAGAATAAAATTTCATATCTGAAAACTTAACGATAAACGATAAGATTTCAAAGGATGTATTCTTTTTGACAATATTTATTGAGAAATGTTAGTTTTAGTCCATTGTTTGCATAGCTCGATGGGCCGATGGATTTGCATGGTATTCAATAGCTTCTAGTTGAAAATACGCATGTTATTTCAAGTATAAAAATGTGGCTGAAGTAAAAATTTGGAGCTTATGCTAACAAAGAATGTATTGTAGATTTAAAAAATGGCCAGCCCCATCTCGTTAGTGCAGTCGAAATTCGACCATCACACAAAAATGAATATCACAGCCCTCAAACAAAACAATATGTATGCATGTCATTAAACAAAATAGTATGTTAAATCGAAGAGTATATATGCGTGTGTATGGCAATGTGTGTAATATAAGTCACAACTCTTGTATATATATGTGTAATAATGTTTTTTAAATTGATTTAACCTATTTTTTATGCATAATTAAAAAAAAAAATATTAGCATCTCCAGTCCTTTTCTATATTATCTAAAAGTATGCCAAATTTCATATTTCTCCGTACGACCAATTTTTGTAAAAAGGGTTACAAAAAAATAGTAAACATTTTTGCTTCACGTATTAATATTTAAATAAGTGACTTTGTATTGATTGCAACTTTACTAACAAATTAAATTTTTGTGGAAATTTTGTATAGTTTATTTGACAATTATCATATCTATGATACCCAGTTGTGTCGCATCACTGCTCGATGCTTCTACTTGAGTCATAACTTACCAATATGCATTGATTTTTTCTACTTGATTAGAAAAATAATTTAAAATAAAAACATTATATAATTTGAATACAAATTTGATAAATTCATTAATTAGATAAATTTTGGAAGGAAAATTTCCATGCCTTTGCTTTTTTGTGGCTATCAATGGTCCTTAACTTTTTTTAATTACATATTATGAATGAATATAAAAACCGATAAAACCAACATACCTGATTCAAAATAAAATGGTTTATCAATCAAGTTGAATGAAATAAATGTAATTACAAAAGTTTTACATTTGTTTACCTTTGAATAAAGCTGTTTTGTCGTACATAAACTTTGCTTTTGTATGTGATTGTATGGGGAAAAAAAGTGACAACCTGTTAAGAAAATCAAACTACATTAAACATTAGTATAATAAAAATACACTGTCAATAATGGATATAAAACTTCTTCGCGATGTATGAATATGCTTACTTAAATAGCTTTAATATAAAGATACCATTAAGATAAAGAAGCTGACTTTATTTTTCAAATTTCTTTTTCAAAAAATCCCAATTCCCTCAATATCCAAACTAATCAATTTCAATAAAATTCAAATCACTGATGTTATCTACATAAACAACTACATTATAAATCTGCATAAAAAAATTTTGTCAAAATCGAATGAATGGTTCACGATATGTCGGCATTTATGTGAAACTACCATATTGTGTTATTTATAATATTCATAATTTTATTTTATATGAATACCATATTTAATATATATAATTTAAAATTCTCTGTGGCAGTAAGCTAACTATATGGTTTTCACGTTTATTCGTTCTAGAACAAGCGAGTTTGACACAATTTTAATTACTAATGTAAGCCAATGCAAAGCTTGTACATATAAAATTTCATCAACGTCAGATAAACGCTTCACGAGATATGTTACAGGTACTCAAATGATTTTCTTTACATCGAACATTCAATATAATATTTTTATACACTTTTTTAGAAAATGATAAAAGGATTAAATCCATTTTATATATGTAGTAAGTAAAATCATTGAGGGATCCTTTTAAATTTATTTAACACTCAAATTATTCAATGAGAAAATAAATACATAAATGTTATGTCTGAAATATCACGGTATTTTAATAATCACCAAAGCGATAATAAATGATAAAAATAAACTGATTTAAAATTCTACAAATATATTTATAATATTGTCTGAAGCAGAATAATGAAATAAATATTGACAAATTCAATTTAAATTAAACATTCATTCAGCGCACTGAAACGTTCGGATTTTCAATTTTAAGTTATATGTGCAAAATTTGTGTATTATCAAATCACTTGAGAATAATGGATCCAAGAAAATAATATAAAGGTAAGTTGGATCCAAAAAAATAAAAATTCAGTTGCAAATTTGACGTCTACTTGTAATATGAAACATATATGTTGAGTTTTTACTTTGGGATTGAATAAAAACAGAGAACTATTAATAAAAAGAGAAGAGTTAATTGGTTCTATACTCGACATATAATTGAATTTTATTGTTTGGGCTATTTTTAATTAGCATTCATAAAATACTAAAAATATCCAGTCCATACAGTTATTTATGTATAATATTAATATGTATTGTTATTACCTAAATGTGTTTATTAGCCAAATTTGAGCTAAAATTGTGGAGAAAGATTGCTAGAATAAAAAACAATTTCTTGAACTTTTCTTCTATCTTTTACAGTTTAAAAGTTGAGTCAAACATCCATTGAATTGAATAGACCACTTTTGCTAATTCACGTACTAAAGCTTTTTTATGTTGAGAATAGCTCGCTATCTCCATTTTTTATTTATTATAATAACGGACGGGCGGACAGGCATACTGACGGAAGGACAGACATACAGACTGTTGGAAATTTGGGTTAATTAGGTGTTTCTATGAATACCTTTACCAAAATTACGTTTGTGCGGTCAATATTGTTACAAACTTTAGACTAAAATTAATATACTCTGACATATTATGTATGTCGAATATAAAAATAATAATGAATGGATTAATTATATCAAAAAAATATTCGCATCTCTGGTCGAATAATATTGACATAAGAAGTATGAATATATCTAAATTAAATATTTTTCTAGGTAGTAAAATAAGCAAAATAAAAACAATTAAAACAATAATTTACAAATAATAACTTACAGGTACCATTGATAGTGTATGGACTTCATACCCTCTGCAATATAAATTATCCGGTACCCTACACTAATCTGAAACAAACAAAATTTTAAAATCAAAAATTTGTTTCCTTTTCTAAAATGTATTTAGTTTAATTAAATAATTAATTTGGCATTGTAAATATTCCATTACAACTTTATAATGTGGATGAAAATCATACGTAAAACATGGCCATAGTCATAAAGGCGTTAATGACGTTAAATCCATATCTCTCCTATGACCATGTTTTCTTTTGTTATTGAAAGAGAAATTGCCTTTCTAAGAAATTTTTTTACCAGCCCCAAGGGCAATTAATACAGGGCATTAATAAACTTTGCAGAATGCTGAATTATTTATAGAATTTTATCCTTAAATTCCACAAAATATAGCATTTATACCACATTTAAGTTAGGTCGACATTATTTGCCTCCCCTTAATTATTATTATTAACTAAATTCATGTTAGTCTGGGAGGTAGCGTTGCATTTTTCATGGCCGATCAATTTTCGATTTTATTGATGAAAGTTTATATGAAGTTGATATCGAATGTATATTATATCGAATGGCGGTTCAGCAGGCACACCCAAGGTGGACGGACAGGATAACAATAGAAAAATCAGAAAAACGTTTTTAGGCCGCTCAATAATTTATTCAATGATTATTTACATAGTACAAAAAGTTCCATAAATAGTCAGCAGCATAGAGAACGTTGGATTTACACGTCAGCAGTCAATGAGCACCTGATTTTAAAAAAATTATCTTTGATTCATTTAAGGTCGTGTGAAACTAACAGACATGACTCGCTTTATCAATTAATTGATTAAAAAAAAAAAGTAATTTTCTCTCTCAATTTTCTGACTATTTTTGTAATTTTTTTATAATATGTAAACATCACTGAATAACCAATACAGCCTCCGACTATTAGCTTCAACTCTTCATAACAATTGGCTTACAATAACTAATTTTCAACACTTGTATACATTACAAACTTCAATATTCCGCATGAAGCTCGCCAATAGTCACCAAATAAAAAACAAAATTAGTGGACGGACACAGGAGAAAAAGGGACTGTATATTCTTTGCCTGTTTATATTTAAATTTGGGTGTCGCATTTTTGTTGTTGTCGACTATACACATCAAATACTGCAAGTGAAGAAATTGTTGAAATAATGAATTTGATGAATCACATATGTTACGCCAATGAAATAAATCCTTACAAGTGTCGACAAAATAAACATAATAATATATTTAAGCATCAATTAAATGAAAATATATAATTTTAAGTTATTAAACGCGATTTTAATATTGTAATAATATGTACAATACAATATTGTATAGTAGGTACATATAGTCATTGTTAAGGTCGAAACGCAAACAGGAAACCATTATTATTACAAATTAAGTTATAACATTTTATGAGTTCATATACAGCGTTATTCATCGTAATCGATAATGGTAGCTTCACTATAAATATACTGGTTTTGTTCTGATAACAAAGATATCTCGTTTGAATCTGCAGAGTTAATCCAACAAATCAATGAAACATATTTTCAAAAAGAGGGTAGTTGGCTAGTATAGAATTTACTAGATTTTTACAAGAACACTTGAAAATTCAAGTATAGTAATTGGTTCGACTCGCTATCAAAGATTAATATCTTTTCTATCGGTTTCTTGAAAACGGCGTTTAAGACAATTAATTTATAATGGTAGTTTTATCGAAATCACGGACAAAACCGAATCCATACCCGAATAGTGAAGTCCTGGAGACTTTTCTTTTTTTTTAATATCTGTGAACAGGAGACAGGGCTGGTTTTAAATTTGCTATATTTCACATCCAAATGTGTAATGAGACACTATACCATAACACATATTGAAAACAGAATTAAAATTGATTTAAAAATAAATAAGTTATTTATATGCTTAAAATTAAATATGGATGTTAATAGCCAAGATTATGTTGTTTTGTAACGGAGCGCTAGGATACATTCGTCTTCATTTGTAGCTGTATTCATATCCATTTATCATAGCCTACAAAATACACCAAGTTTATTGCTATTTAAAAATTTTCTTTGTTATTCTAACATCTTCCCGCTTTATGACGTTTTCAATCGAACATAGTCTTTGAGATTTAATGAATTTCAAATCATAATTTAAATTTAATTTGCTTACATCAAAATATTCTCAATTTTATTCTTTATTTTCGTGAAGAAAAGACGCTTCAATTGGAGTAATAAAAAAAGTTAAGGTCAAAAGTTAAATAGGGGTGTTAATTGCCAAGATAATGTTTTTTTTGTTATTATCTTATGTAAGAATTCTTTTAATTTTTATTTATTTATGTATATGTATAGTATATTTATTATGTATATTGATATGTTTACTTTATTTGGTTAATGGCTATATGGCTGAATTAGCTGAAGCCAGTTTTAATAAATAAAAAAAAAAAAAAATTAAAAATGAATTTCAAAATTTCCTCCTAGATTACTACAATTTCCGTGTTGGTTCAGATACAATAAATCGGTTTTATTTATCGCATATTCTGAACCCCAAATAATATTATTCACAAACTCTACGTGACCAATGGCAGTGCAATAACAAAGATAGCTAGCTGAAATTATAGTTTTAACAGATCATTCAATTGGAAGTAGCTTGGTAAAACTTAAACAGCGTTAGAATAAAGAAAATTTTCCAAAAATTGTTCCGATTATATTTTATAGAAGGAGTGACTAGCCACGCAAAAATTTGTAGCTTAAAAACATACAACTTTAAAATCTTTTTTGTAAACCAATAAGTTTTTTTTCGGAACATGCCACAATGTTTTTTGATAGATAGCGTGTTTAACTGGAAGATTTGTTCATAAGAAAACTGGACATTCAATATGTATATTATCAAACACCGGATGAAAATTATTATTCAATATCTCACTTTTATGGATTATATTAGATTTTTATTAAAAATTAGTCCATGTAGAGCTTTTGTACCTTCACAAGTTTGATCTACAGCACCTCTTTAAAAACAGAGGTACCCCTGGAGTCATATAGTCTTGATAAACCTGAGGATATTTCTTCATAGTACTTATTAATTTTATATGGTTTGCAATCCGCCCATTCCTGATATCTTTTTTCTAAGGTATCTTTTGGGAGAGAATTTTTCACATTTTTATGACAAAATCTACAGCGATCATTCTATTCATCTTTTGAGCATATAATGCACGTACCCTTTTAAAAAGAAACTTGAGCCATTGTCAAAAAAAGGATACTTTAAATAAATAGTTTCTAAAATCGAATTTCGTTAAACACTTCAATTTTCCTCAAACATTTAAAACATGATGAAATAATCGTTAGTTTACCCAAACGAATATCACTGTATTTGTAATTAATACAGTAGACGTCGAGTACGTAAATGATATTGATAATACACGTGTTCAAAATGAAATTAGTTTTTCTTTAATATGGCTTCGTGGATCGTTCGTTATTAATTAATTTTGTATATGAATATGTTTCAATGAAATCCAATAAACGTTATATTATTATACATACTACTAAAATGGTTTCAAACGCGAATATATTGCAAAAAAATTTAAGCAAAATATAAATAATTCATTACTGAAAATTTAGTTCTGACAATGATCTCAAAATAACCAAAAAATTTAAATTTTTGAGTGTAACGAAATTTTTAAGAATGAATTTCTAGTTGTAAACTTCGGATAAGTCATTGTAAATTAATTGCGTTTTAACTATTTCTACGCCGTTTTCGGGCAATCAATGATATGCCTTGTATTAAAGTTATAATCATGTGAAAGTTTATTAGAATAAAAAAAATGATGTTACCTTTTCAATTTATATATGTGACTATTATTTGAAGATCAACAAAGAAGTGTTTTATTTAACAATATAGTAGAATGAAATATGCTAACGTAAATGTTGTCATATACTTTTACGTGATTTAAATCGTAACTTGTAAAACATACAGTGAAGTCTAAAATATTAAAGAATGGAAATTTTGGAAAATAAAAAATTTGAAACGTGGATGGTATCTTTGCAAACTTACTCGCAAACGAGACAGGCAGGATTAAACTTCACAATGAGCTAATTTCCGAAACCGCGTAAGTGATTTCAATGAAACCTTATTTCGCATCCTTTTTACTCTAACAAATAGGTAACCGATTTTATCAAAATTTCGCAGGCATGAATAGAAAATCGGAGAGAGTTATTTAGTCTACTCCTATACACAAATGTGAATAAGCAACCTATGTGACTATCGACCACCTCATGTATAATATATATCCGTAAAAATACAAAGTTTAAGTCCCTTACCTACCGTTGCAATTAGGAAGGGATTGCAAAAACCATTCTCAACAAACTCTTTTGTATATCTGCCTCCCTTTCAAAACACCTGAACCAATTTTAATGAAACTTCGAGAACATGAAGAGGGAATTATTAATATACAAATATAAATTTCGGTTGTTTGATTTCCTTCCAAACGTAAAATTGAGAGAATATTTCAACAAATTAAAGTGAATTATGTTGTAAGAAAGAAGGGATTGCAAAAACCATTCTCAAAAACCTCTTTTGTATATCTGCCTACATTTCAAAACACCTGAACCAATTTTAATGAAACTTCGAGGATATGAACAGAGAATCATCGAGCAAAATTTAGGTAGTTTAATTTCCTTCTGAACGTAAAACTTCAACGAATTAAAGTGAATTAATTCAATGTACATTCATTCTTTTTTAAAGAATACATATATACATTCTACAGAACGAGTTAAAATATTAGGATGGGACACATGCAAAGAAGGGGAAGATATGCAGCTATGACTGAACCAAACCATATGGAAAACCATAGAAAACCATTGGCAAACATTGGTGGATAGCTGGCAATCGTTAATAATTATCATTATTAGAATAAGTGATCCTGAACCTAGGATGTAGAATACACTTAATACTTAAATGATACACAAACATTTTTAATGACAACTCTAAAATACAATAAGTTAATGAATCAGTTTCCCAGTTATAAAATCGCTCTCGATGTCTCTTCTATTACAGTTTCTTAAATATTTTGTAAACATTCATTCACAAAACCAAACCTAACGAACTAAATACGTATATATGTTCTCTAAAACTTACCTAATAACCACCTATGGAGGTGGGTGAATAGAGCAAGCAAGCTACAGCTCTCTATACAAATATAATATTAACTTGATACAAAATTGAAGTAGTTACCTAGTACATAATATTATAAAACATAAGGTAAGTTCGTCGTTATTCAAACATATATACTATACATTCATTCATTCTTCACTTCCGGATCACTTATTTTAATTTAAACATAATTATGTTTCTATTTTAAAGTATCTATATAACTTAACTACCACTCATTATATGTGATGTGTTGTACTATTTACACATATTGTTATATAGAATGTTTGATGTTTATTCTATGTATAATAATGACTGTGTATTTGTATGTTTGTTTAAAAACACTGATCAACAAGGTTTTGGTTCATTGATAATGAGTTGTAATATCAAGAAGTACGCGGTGTGTATTAATCAACAATAGACGTTTCACAGCTGGCTTAAGAGCGATACTATTAAGAGCAATTATCCACAGCTGTTATTGACATAAATGAATGTGCTTCTAAGCTATTGAAATTTAATGTCATATGTATTGTATTGGTTTCGCGTTCAAATAACGCAATGTTATCCCAATGTTTTAAAATTTGGTATGCAAATGTTTTTCACGAAAAACCAATATCTAAGGCAAAATAAGGTAATAGCGATTTTATATTTTAAAATATTTTTTCGATAAAAACAAGAAGCCCTCCGTTTTCATGTGAATATTGTGTATACCAAATTTCAAAACATTTTTTTAGTTATTTGGGTGCGAACATTGAAAAATTATTACATAATACATGGTGCTTCTGTATTATGTTTCAATAGCATACCCATGAACGTGTTCTTTCCTGTTCAATAGCTTATCTGTAACGAGTATGGAGATATTAAAAGATCTGAGCAGATTTAAAAGAAAGGCTTACAAGCGGTTTACACTAAATACTGTGTTGTTTTTTGCGTCTTGGAAATAGCCGCGATGAAAACAAGGAATAGTTTCACTCTAGGATCAGAAAATATACTCCAGCCACAAAAATATTCCAAAGAAAAGTTGTTTGCCTGACCATTTTTTGCATTAATAATTTTCTCTATCTATAACCGTTTAAAAGTTATATTTTGTAAATACCACATGAATGCGTAAATAAAGAAATTGTGATTATTAAGAATATCATTTATTTATGGTTTAAGGTTTGAGAATCTACACTATCTCGATTGACAACATTGTCTTCGATCACATACTGTTCCCGAAATTAGAATTGTGGATCACATTTTGAATTTTTAAAATACGTTGGTTTATCAAAAATTTTCAGATTATTTAACGTGGAGCAAACTTACTTAAAATGAGAGCACTCAGCAAAGAAAATATTTTTACATATAATTTAAACCTGCAATCGTCAGAAAACTTGTTGCAATGTCATAAGAATGGTTGGTTGTCATAAAATCTGTTTCCATAATATACTTATTGAATGAACACACTGTAAGTAGTATGACACTAATTATTAATTTTAACGAGAATACTTAGTTTTTTTTTAAAGTAATATTTTTTACTTTTAAATATAACTATAAAAAAAAATCAATAGAACATGTCTCATAAGATTTTATTGCAACCAGCTTATTGACGAGCTCCTTAAAAAAATAGTAAAAAATTATTCCTTTGACTTTGATATTTTCTATATTTTATGTAATTAAGAGTAAATTTTTATTAAAAGAATTAAATGGTAGTTTGTTTATTTTTTATAATGCTTTCATAAATTTGTTCTTTCATATTTTTCTTTAGATATTTTCTTTCTCCTCTTAACAGCAAAGGCGAGGTCTTTGCAATACATCTACTTTTAGATGTAGCACTGTATGATTTGAACAAAATTTGTTGAGTTTGATACGCGGAACCTTGAACTAATTTTTTTAATTTCTTTTTAAGATTTTATTATTATAGATAATTAATTTTATATAAATTTAATATGTTTTATATTGTTGTTTCTGAATATTTAACGTACGCATAATTTAAATTCTTATTTTTTTGATTTTGTAATTCAACTATGTTTTTAAATTATAATATTTTGACATCATTTCGATTATTTATTATGAATTGTTATTATTATTTTTATATTTTCATTTGACCGAGTAGGTCATATTGCACTATTATGGCTTATATTCGGGAAGTATTTTAATACCGGCTATTCTGACATGGTTTTCTACGGTTTCCCAATATGTCGTAAATACTGGAATACTTCCCTTAAAAGTCAGCCATAGGTGCACATACACCATTTATTGACACATTCGTATACAAAATATATATTTAAAATATTTAAAAGCAGAATAAAGATTATTATTTATTTATTATTTAGAAAAAGTTTTTAGTAACAAATTTATCTTATTAACAGAAGACATCCTCTGAGACATTATCATGATTGTAATAGAAGCATAAAAGAATATTGTAAGCAATATGCAAATTGGCAAAAGAAAAACCAATTTATTAATCTCACTTGTGTATTGTGTTTGGTATACATTTAAAAAAAAGATAATTCAAATTAGATTGAGAATAAAAATGTGTTGTGAGTAAAAATAAAAATGGAATATCGTGATTTATTTTTCAAATAAGATGAGGCAAACAACACGCAACAGAGGCAAATCAAAAGTTAAGATGGAATTTTTGTAACTTTAAATATAAAACATTACGTACGTAATTTTAAAAGCATGAATTCTCAAAAGAATGGTTTGATTTAAAACAAAAAAATATCTGATGTGAATTCTGTAACCTCTATATACGTATTGCACTAAATATATTTGGTGAATATTTCGGGTAAAATATAATGCCTAAAAGAATTATACAGATATGACAAAAACGAATCGCTATTTAGAAGAACACCATACCATTCAATCCAGTTTGATATGGCATTGAAATGAAATTGTGCTATTTTTAAATTTTTAAACAAAACAAACAAAAATTTTTTTGTTATCTAATAAAACGTTCGCTTTCAAATCGAACATAATTGGAACCGCGTATAAAATATGTAATCCTAAACAAAAAAATTTTTCAAAAATTAGTGCCTCAAGATATGAAAAATGAATTTTTACGTTTAGAGGACACTAAACCATATGTATCTAAGTATGCGTATTTTAGTTTTCTTTTATATTCTAAGAGAAATGATTTTGTTGAGAACGTCCTTAAATGTAAACAATGTGAAAATAGCATAACAAAATGCCTGTATTTTTTCAAATATTCCCATAAATTTCAAATCGTCATTATTCATGAGATTCTATAAGGAATCGAATTTATAAAACTGATCCAATTAAAGCACTAAAGAGAAAAAAGAGGGAACATCGGGAACTTGCCGATGCCAATTAGTGCAAATGACATTTGAATAATAAGTAAGAGTGTAGCATATCAACTGGATTTTTGTAAATTCGATAGTAAGAAAAGTGATAGTAACCGACTTTATTTTGACTACCTGGAATTGTCTGGAAGTCGAGTTTTGGCAGCCTGAATTACCTTGTCTTGCAATCTTTACGAACCAAACCTTTATATTTCACTCTTGGTACCATATTATCTTTGTATAATTACATATACATAGAGGTACATAATATAAGTGCGTAGAATGAAAATAAAATAAACAAATAAATAACCTTACAATGTCACTTTCAATTTATTGAGATGTGTACTTGGTTGGTTAGCTGAATAAATTTGAGCAACAGAATAAACCATATTAAATTATATAAATTTACCTACATATATTTCATTTTATACTTTTGTTAGAACCTGTTTGCATTTAACGTAAAACTGCGTAAACTAAATAACTTTAACGATTTGTTTCTAAAAAATATTTGTTGAGTAATGACTTACGTATACACGATAATTTCTCAAACATTCTAGGACGTTCCTTGATAATAATTCCTAGATAATTATCGCTCAGGGTGGTCCACATTTACACAAACTAGAAGACGTTTATTTCTCCGTTTTTCGATAGTTATAGTATATGAAAAAATTAAAACTAAATAACTTTTTTTATTTTAAAATTTTTTTTAAAGCTTTTATTTGAATGCATTGAAAAAATTCCATTTATCAACTTATAACATTGTTAGATTAAGTTATACGATTAATCATTTTTTCAATAAAATTTTCTATTCAATCATATTGATTTCATATTTATTCCTATTCAATTTCTATAGGATTGAATAGGGCTTTTTTTATCAAGACTTGTCATGAGATTATTTTAATTTAGATTATTAATATTATAAGTTGATACGACAAGATTTAAAGTCAAATTTGATTTTTTCTTTTTAGTACATTTAAATAAAATTTTGTTTTTTACTTTTAATTTATATTTTACTTTTAAGTTATCGCTGAATAAATAAAAACTCCAGGGTGTTTGGACCAACGGTGATTATGCCCAAAATCTTGGTTATTTTAAAACTAGCCTTCGTATTCTCAGTAGGTGCTTTGATTTGACACCCATCTTGTAGGCAAGCATTAAAAACTTAATCCACCATATTAAATTGCGGGTGACGTCATTTTATTTTTCGACATATTTTCAGCAAGATCTGATACCAATACTGCAGAAGTGCATTAAAAATAACAAGCCCGCCATCTTGGGTGTGCCGCCATGTTGGATTTAGGATGACGTCACACAGTTGACCATGCATTGCCATCCAAACTGAACATGTATACATAATTTCAAATAATTTCAGCAATCGGTTTAACATAACTGCTTCAAATTTGAGTTAGAAGATTTCAACTGGACAAACATAAATTGCAAATTAAATAAAATCTTTAAAAATCATCCTATTTTTGCTGATGGATCTTTTATAACATTTTTACAAGTCTACAAGCGATAAATATACAAAGCCTTAGATGTGAGAGTTAATCTTACACTTATGTAAATGTCACATTTAATTGAGTTCTTCTGTGCAATCGAAAAAATCAGATTCTGAAGTTGAATAGAATGAATAATAATTATGGTTAAAAATAAAATATGTATAATACAATATATTATAAATAATATAAATGGCGGAAAAGTTTAAATATATAATAATGAACAATATAATTTGCACGAACTCTAATCATTCACATACCTACATACGCAGACATATTGATTATATTTAATCACTATAATCAAAACTCAAATACCAATAAACATAATTATTTATTATCATAGTTACATACACAATATTATGACTGTATACATTTATGGTTGTTATACAGAATGTTTCAAAAATAATTGTTTTGTGGGATGAGGCAACAAAAAACATCATGCATCTTTGTAAAAGATATAATATGGTTTTAGAAGAGACCGCTTCCATGTCAGGTTACTATGAATGTAAGAGATGAGCAATAAAAACATTTTTAAGAGCCATGAGTTAATAGGGAAGATGCACACATTTTTTTTGTCCCAACGATTGAAGCGTCTTTACTTCACGAATATGAATTTGAAGTTATTTTTTAAGTTTTTGTAAGTAGCCAAAATATATAATAGTTCCAAAATTCTTAATTAAATAAAGAAGACTTGCATAAATGAAGTCATACTTGTTCATTTCTATACTAATTATACATAAGGGTCAATCTACGGTAAGAGGTGCTATCGATATCCATGGTACTTATATACAATTATATGCACTTTTCTGCAAAATTTAAGATAAATCCAAGGATATGGATAACAGATTATCTATAGAAAATGACCGCTTATCGTAGAATCAGCCATAAAACTTTCTTGTAAAAAAAGAGAAGGAAAACAATATATTTAAAGCTTATAACTTATTCGCTTTTGAATTAATTGTAATTTAAGTTTCAAATTATGTTTGATATTGAACCTAGTTTTACATTTTGAGTAAAATAGCAATTTTTTTATTGAATCTCCCTATTTATCCCAATATGGTGGAAAAATCTGTACTCGATATTTCGTTACCCAATCAAGAATAACAATTCTTTACCCAGTCAAATATAACATTTGTTCTATAATTTTGAAACAAATGGGTATCCTGCTAATTTTACCTGACTAATGATACGAATCTTGAAAAATACCGTAGGAGGTAAAAATAGTACTTTTGTTGCGTTAATGTCAGATTCCACTATAAGCTTAATGCATACATGCTCTCCACCCACATATATAGCCATCAAACTTTTGAACACACTGTATCGTAAAATAAATTCATATAATTATAATTTATTAGCCTTTTTTTCTTACTGTACCACCGAGAGTAAGTTGAAGACCTACTCTTTGTAATTATTTTCATTATACTTTTATTGTAATGTATGGAACATCTTTCACTTTCCTACATCAGCATAAAAGCCAAAATGGATGAAGAATTATTTATTTTTAACATAAAAAAACTAACTTTGGCCAATTTCAGTAGAAAGTGGAACGTACAAATGAAATTTTGCCGACAGTTGTAGCAAATGTTTTACGAAATATTTTGTTTAATTATTTGTAATAAAAATGAAATTATCTAGGAAATCTTCTGTTTGAAATCTAGATGGTAGATTTTTGGTTATTTCTTGATTATTGTTATTTTAGTAATTTTTAGATGTATTTAATTAAAAGTATTTAATTAAGATGTATTCAAGTACTAGCTATAGGCTAATAAATATTTGAGGAAAATGTATTTTACAAATTCTATTAGTCTTTAAAAGTTTTGTTATTATAAATAGTACAAAAACATTAAACTTTATGTAATGAATGAATTAGAAATTCAAACTATAACCCAAAAACTACAGCTGTACCTATTAAAAAAGGCATACTATTTGACAGAGTACTCCGATTTTAATAATTATGTCTTTATTAGAAAGCGTATTCCTCGAAGATGTTCCCATAAACTCTACGGGTGGGAAAACTGGGGGTGATTGATTGTTCACTCACTTAATGTAATGTATGACCACGCATAACTTTTTACAGCGTAGTCCGATTTTGATAATTCTATTTTTATTGGATAGGGTATACCTCGAAGCTAGCCCCACATAAATTTGGAAAATTTCTACCTTAAGAGTGGAAAAATAGGGTTTATTTAAAGATTTGAATGTTGAATTGTGTTAATCAAAAATTAAGCATGTATCTAAAAAATCAGTTGATTATAACCACAAAAAATTATAAAATAACAACTTTTCGATCTGCAGACTACGTTGTTGTTTTTGAAATTAATAAATCATTATTATCTTTAAAACGGTGTTTTCTTGAATTTGAAAACAAAAATAATTTCTCTATTAATTATTTCTATTAATTATGCGCCCGCTATACAGTTACGTACAATTTTTTTTTATTTTTAACCAACTTCAAAAAAGGAGGAGAAATTCGCAAATGTATTTTTTTAAAAGTTTGTTATCTCAGAACTTTCTACTGGGTGAAACAATTTTGTCCAGATCTAATATCCCTAAGGGAAGAGAAGAGGAAAAACAATTTTTAATAATTATTCGTGGTTACAACCCTCAAAAATAAAAAATTTGAATAAAAGAAAAAAGAACCGCCTTCAAAAAATATAATTAAAAAGTAAAAATAATTTTAAATTTTTTCTTATGAACAATTATTACCTTTTGATGTCGGTGCCATCTAACCCTTTGCAAAAAAACTGATAGATTGACGTAAGAACCTCCTTCAAAAAAATTAACTAAAACGTATGAATAATTAAAAATTTTTTCTTATGAACAATTTCCTTTTGATATCGGAGCCATCTTATCCTTAGCAAAAAAATTGGTAGACTGGCGTTGACTGATTTCATGTTTTTGAAGGCAGTTTCTTTTTTTAAAAATTTTTTATCGATATACGGATTACTTGGTCAGAAAAATTTGGAGATCACTTGGCTAAAGTATAGTCTGTATAGAGTCATAAAATGGATCTTAGGTATCCGAGTAAGTAACATCTTAATCCACTGCCACATTTTCTGTACTTGTGTGCCGCTCTGTACATCCTTAAAAACGATATTTACAATATAACGAACATTCAGAATTAATGATATCTATCTATATATCTCGGTATTTTTGTAATTTTTGTTTTAAATAGTTCTCTAAATAAGGAATAGTCTTGAGGTTATTAATCTTACAAGGTTTAATAAATGTTCCGCATGACTTTTTTTACAAGGACATTTTTCTTATTTACAATTGTTCTCTAATTATCTTAAGAGATTTTTGTACAAATTCTATGACATGGAATTTAATAATTCATAGAAAAAACACACTTATTTGTTTACCAACAGGAAACTGTTTATTAAACAAAAAATAATATTCGTGATAAATAATATTTTTTTAAAATGGTTTTTTCATCTTATGAACGCTATGAACTCTGACTTATAATGTTTGTTAAATTGGTATATTGCAAAACGTAAATTATTCATTTTGAAGAATATTTTAAATTCTTTGGAATTATATTGATGACTATGAAATTACGATTTGTACATTTATAAATTAATAATACAGATTTGTATCTATGAGAAATAAAACTGATTTGTATATCTTATAAATGTCTCTCATAGAATCGATAATGATCTGTTTTTAGTTATAATCATTCCTCACTAGGTATCTGGCAAAATTCTACCTATATTGATAAGGTTATATCGTATTTATTGTCGACTGAAGAAAACAACTTGTATTTGTTCAAAAGAATTGAAAGTTGAAGTTGAGTACCATTCAAGTTCATGGCAGTTTCCCATATAGCAATATGACTTCTGGAAGAATTCCGTAAGAATTCTTATTTATGATTTGAACGTCAGAGTTATCTTCAAAAAGAACCCTTTAAGAAGTCATTAAGACATCGAATGCGCCACTTATTGAACACCGTAAGACTTCATAAATAAGAATGCTTTAAGAATTCTTTATTCTAACTACTAAAATAAATTCGTTTGTTAGTCTACGAAAACAAATATTTTTTTTTTTTTTAATATAATTTAAAAAATTATCTAGGATATACCTCGAACACTTATAATGACCCGGACACTCTGCTCGAATATTTGTGAGTCCGTTATTACACCTCAATGGCCACACTTGTACAAATATTAGATATTTTATTTACAAGAATTGATAAACATTAAATATTCATATTTTCAATTAATATGAAACACAGCATATCTAGATAAATTTGGGAACTTAAACAGAATCTCAAAAATAAATTTCAATCAAGCCGATAGAGGTAAAACTTATCCATTAATATATTGCCTTTATCTTCGATTTTGCCTTATGATGATCTTCCAACATAATTTAAAGTGCTTAAAGTGCTCATATGTCTGACTTCTCACGGAAAAAGATTTATTACAAAGCTCTCATATTTTCCACGTTTTATATAACTCCTATAACTTCTTACAAAGCTCATAATTCTGACTTCCTTCAAAAATTAGAAAAGATACTTCTTAAAGAATTCACAATTCTTGTGAAGTCAGAAAAAAGACTACTTAAAGAGTTTTAAATTATTAAAAAACGAGTCATAATTGAGACATATTAAAGACGTTTTTTCTCTATTATTAGCAATTACAGAACCATAAAAAACGGTACAGTAATTTGCATTTATTACATAAATAGCATTTATAGCACAATAGATAGGAAATATTTAGCCTGAAATAAATTTCAATTTTTGTTAATTTGTTAGTCAACAGTGTAACGTCAAAATGTTTTTCATAAATTTAAAAGAAAGGATAACAGTTTTCGACGACTAATAGTTTTCATTATTTTTTTTCTTTAATTAATTATTTTTATTTGCATACTAAAAACTAAAAATCTGTATAATTTAGTTCCGTAATTTTATGCGATAACAAACGCAATCATACAAACCATATGCTGCTATTATCGTTAGCAATTCGTGTTGTATTGAAATAATTTATAACCTATATATGTATTTTATTTTTTATTTTTTTAAATAACTATAAAATAGACATTATCACGTTTAAATGACTATAAAAATAATATTTATTTACACATTTGTACGTAATTCACGCCACATTTATGCTGTTAGATTTAGTGGTACAAATATTTATGTATTTTTTTAAACATAAAATATGCAATCGAATAAAGATTAAATTTATTTGAATTTTAAATAAATAGGCTTAAACTATCACCATGATTTATAGATTCTCAGAAAAATCCTTAAAGTCCGGGAGGTACCGTTGCATTTTTCATGGTGATTTCAGGCCGATCAATTTTCGGTTTAATTGAAAATTTATATGAAGTTGATAATCGAATGGCGGTTCAGCAGGCGCACCCAAGGTGGACTTATAACAAGGTAGAGGAAAAATAAAAAATATTTCAGGTCACTTGAAATTAATAATTGAGATAGTTTCAATAACGTAGTAAATAAAAAATATTGTCGGGTGGAATAATTGTCAGCTGAATATGACATTTGATTGCCTTTATCAGTCATATTACGATTGAATGAATAGCTTAAAAATTTCATTTCTTACTTTCTTTCATAAATAACCGATTTATCGTATTTCGTACCGAAACCGATTTATCGTATTTCGTAAAAAGAATTCATTGTTGATTTCGTAACAATTTTTTTTGAAAAAGACTAGTTACTAAATTAATGAAAGAAAAGCGTTATTTAGAATAAATCTTAAATACCCAAAAAATTTTCCAAACCAAAATAATACGAATACATTTTTTTTTTTTTTTTTAAATAACCTAAAGAATTACTTAAAATTGATGATATAGTAGGGGAGCTCAACGAGGACTTTTACGTCCACCAATCTTTCCTCTCTATATGGTGTCGATCAGAATATAGAGTAGCCGATTAGAATAGCAAAAAAAGTTGGGTTTAATCGAGTACGTCAGATTAAAATGTGTTGTTGATGTGCTATAAAGTATGCATTTTAGTAATCTGTCGATTTGAGCGTGACACAAGAGAAATAGACGGTCACAAACTTGCAAAAAAGATCTGCCACCTGAGTCACAGTCAAATCGTCATATAAATGAAATGTACAATTTTCAGCACATAATCAACCCATCCTATCTTTTTCTGACGCAATCGATTAAATTCAACTATCGATTTTTTTTTACGATTCTGATCGTCTGCAATAGACACGCAGCACCATATAGAGAACTATGATTTGGTGGAGGAACTCAACAAGGTGAAAGGTATATCTCATATCTTAATCTAACGCGCTCGAGTAAATGCAAAAATCACCACTAGAATGTATAAGCATCTCTAATTATCGAAAACACTTTTGATATTTACTCAAATTAAAAAATAAATAAATAAATTTGTGTAAAAAACGTATTATCTATGAAATTACTTTAAAGTACTTAATTTTAACAATAATTATAGCTGTAATTAATAAATGTTTAAAAACTAAATCTCCGAATATAATTTCTTTTCAAATGGTTTTTTAATTTAAAATTAAATCACTTGACTATGTGGTTTTAACATTTTTATAATATTGCTCTACTACATGTGTATTTAGTAAATATAGAAAAACTTGCATTATTTTCAATTTTATTGCAGTAGTTAAAATAGAAACAAACACTAAGAGTAGTCCATTGGGAAATTCGTAATGTTGAAGAGAATAATATTATATTATACACTTTCAATGATTTGTAAACATCGTTTAATTTGATTTAAAGTATGCAATTAAACTTTGTACTTAGATGCTTTTGCAGTTTGTACTGTACTATAAGTAGTCATAAAATTATTTTAACCCATTTTATTGTAAACGAAGTTTGGTTTTGAAAATATAAAAAGACCATACATAGTAATTAATTATTATTCACACCGTTCATCAAACTGTTTTCTTTCATTGCTATGGTTTCGAAATACTAACTTCTTTATCAATAAAATGAAATGGTTTATAATTTCACACTGAAAATTATAACGGTCGAAATTCGACAATAATCAATCAAAAGAGACTTTAATCAAAACAGTATATTAAACAAAATAGTAAATATGCGTGTGTATAGTAGTGTATGTAATATAAGCCACACCTCTCATATATGCATGTGTCAGAGTGTATCTAATGATTTTATTTTTTTTATTTTATGTATTTTTTATGCATCATTTTAAAAAATATTAGGATTTTCCAGCCCTAATCTATAAACTATAAGTCTGACAAAATTCATACTCCTCCATCTGCCCAATTTTCGTAAAAAGGGGCCCAAAGTTTTTGCTTTACGTTTTAATATACATAGATTATTCACATCGTTCATAAAGGTGTTTTCTTTCGTTGCTTTGGTTACGAAATACTGTCTACTTCATCAATAAAATGAATATTGTTTATAATTGCACATAGAAAATTTGTCAAAATTTAACAACAAATTTTAAAGAATTTTTACTAAACAATTTATATTGCAACTAGTCTCGCTATGATCGATAAAGTGTCGTCTCTACGTGCTTCAAGATATTTTTCTAAAATTATTTTCTAAAATTATTATATTCTAAAGAATGGATAATTTTTTTTTTTTTCAAAAAAATCAATGGAAATGTTCTATATGAAAATTTTCCATACGATTATATAAATCGGATTAATAAGAATTGAAATATGTGTTGATAATATAAAAAACAATCAATTTGAAAACCATAATGACACCAAAGGAAAAAATTACTTCTTATGGTATATTTTTTAGAATTTTAGTGGTTTGAGGCAGAGGAACAAATTCCAGTGCGAAGATTCGAATCGTAGAGTTTACATCCGAGATTAGGTTTTGGTCACCACTGTTCCAATATTCAAATATAATAACAGAATAATCATGAAATCTTGCATCCGTACTTCAGACATCTTCGTCAGTAACAGAGGCTAAACACAACTTTAGGTTTATTCTTTTTACTACAACCGAAGCAATTAAATTAATGACATGAAGCTGGAAAGTATCTAAGATGAAGAGTTCGTAGGTAATGCGCATTTACGGAACTATTTTTTATACGGAACTATGCCGACAAAGGTCTCAAGTTTTGAGAGGGAAATACAGACAACCTTCACAAGCTATAGATTCAAGTCCATAACCTCCAAGTTAATGTAGTCAAACTTTAAGACGCTAAGACGTTTTCGGGCCTTTAATCGCATGACTACCTGGTTATTCATATTCAAATATAGGAAAAAGTGTTTTCTTATCAGGTTTGAGGAAAGCCCCTTTGCAAACAATTTCAGACGATAACTAGATTTTTTGAGAAAGAAAATCTATCAAAAGAAGTAAAAAACACTTCATAAACGTTAAAGGTAATATACTTGCATGTGAGTAGCAGCTTAGTAATCATCAAACAGGTCTAACTGATGAAAAATTTTCCGGAAATTGTCATCCAAAAAAGCTTTTTAGGCTTCAGAATCCACAACTAAAGTGCTACGGTATGCAATGTGCTGAGCTGCCTTACTTTACAAATGCGATTTAAAAACCTATGAAAAATGATTCAAACGAGTACAACCATATGGCCTATAAGTACTAATAATTTAAATTACTTTTGTTTTATTATTAATTAATATTTTGAAATGTTTGAAAATATACATTTTACACGGTAAATTAATAATGTTGATGACCTTCGAAGATATTATATTTATTATATAGAAAATGTGTATGATGTCTGTGAATCGTAATATCGGTGGTCCATAAAATTGTTGCATGCTTAATAATATAAACTGGATTAGTTATTACTTGGCAATGCATTAATTTGTTTTTTACAGAAAATGAATATGAAAAAGCAAAAATCGGAACAATAAATAATATTAATTATGTAACAGAAAACTAGAAGGCTCATTTGGACCAAATATACGAATTTCATGACTCAAGTCGTTCGTAATATATTCGATAATAAGTATTTTCATTTAAATGCAGTTACATCGTTAACCATTCATCCGATTTTGATGAAATTTTGTATGTACATGATTTAGTTTTACATCAGTAATTTTATTTTGTTGAAATTGATTATTAATCGAAATCGGTTAAGCCGTATTTTGTTGAAGAATAAAAACCCAAACAAAAGTTTGTTTTAAATTATTCTTAAATCAAAATAAGCAAGTTTTGCGTATTCTCAAGCAGCAGTATGTCTCTTAGCAACAGTTTTACGGGCCACAATGTATATAGAAGGTAATACTATCATATAAAATATGATGTACCAGTCCATATTTACTATTACTAAGTACTTAACTATTAATTATTAATAAGTAATGTAAAAAATAATAGTGCTGTAACGAGATATAACGATAATGAGGTATTGTATATATTTTTCCCAGTTTCTAGAAAATAACTCAAATTTTCTCCAAATGTAGGCTGCAGAGCAAATGAATTGAACTTAATGTTTTTCTTCCAAAACTATTATATTGTTATTTTTGTGTTTTCTAGGGTAATTAAGACAAAAAATAGTACTTTTTAAGTATGGAAGTTTGAACTTATTGTACCTCATATTTTTATGTATGATCACAAAAGACATTAATCCGTTCCTCCGATATAGACTTCTAAAAAGTTCACCCATGTCATTATTTTTTCTTAACCGACATCCGTTACATTAGATTCATGATGTTGATGAAGGATTATTCAGTTAAGACTCGGATTTGGTAAGTAGTACGTCTGCATCGGTCTTATTAAAAGGAGCTATGGTCTGGGCAGAGTTGTGAGAGAAAAAATTAAAAAACACAATATTAGCATAGGCCGTTATTTCGTCCTTATTTATGCGCCGACTATATTTTCGATTAAACGATTCGTTTACTATAACTGTCAATGTTGGGAGTCGAGCCTATAGCCTACGAACCAAACACACTAAACGCTTAGACATTTTGAACTCCATTCCTTACTCAAATTAAAAGGAAACCCACCTGCATTTTAAAATAAGGACCATTTTTACAGTGAACTATCCACATCAGTCCGGGATTCATGATAGAGGCAGGTGTGGCTAGTGCCTAGGGCGGCAAATGTTTAGGGACGGAAAAATTCAGAGAGGGACAAAATAAATTTTCTGCGCGTTATGAAAATTGCTTTGAAAACTGTCTGCATGTTAAAAACTTATTATAATAAATAAAATAATTCTTTTCATTATCAACAGTATGTTCAAAATTATAAATATTGTGGTTTCGTTTAACTTCCCTTATTGATTTCCATCCAATTTGAGTGAGAGAGGTTGACATCAAATATTGGCGTTTTAAGCCATTTCTAAGCATTTCCATATGATGTATGCATGTAAGCCTCACAACACTTTTGAACGGCTAGATCGATCGAATTGAGATTTTGGGCGTTCTAGAATATTCCAAAAGATTTCGAATCATTGCTTAAAGTCCTATTTAAAAATGGTATTATAAAGAAACTTTTTTACTCATTTTATGTAAAATTTCGGTAATGGGATTGCGTCTTGCACAGTATCCAGGTGCGGCATAAATGTTAAATCCGGCTCTGCACATCACTATAATTGTAATACTCAGTTATAGAGAGCTAATATGTAACTAATGAATTTAGTGGTTTTGTTATTTGTTAGTTGTAAATAGATTGCATTTATTTATTGTCATATTTGTTAAACTATTTATGAAACAATTTAATAGCCTTAGGCAGCTCCATCACTTATCATTCTGTTTTATTTTATTAAAAGACCTATTCCGATTTTACAGAGCATTATTAGAAATAAATTCAATTTGAATATTTTATTATTTAAAAAAAAAAAAAGCTGTATAATTTTAAAAAAGAAAAGATGTTTTGAAATATCCGGCATTTTTTATTTCATCGTACCTACGTAAACATTAAATCGCGTGACATATTTATAGTATAGGCCTAACATGATACAGTATGTTACCTTTCGAATTACCGGTCACATTATTTTAATTATTATTATTTAGAGTTTTTATTTAATATTATTCATATCTAATGTATAGAATTGTTGAAAAATTTTTGAAATGCTGGACAGTCAATCCAAAGACGAAATTTGAGTGCTATACAGATTATTGTAAATATTTTTCGTAAATACCAGTAAATGTAGTTACGAAATGAAGTTATAATTATTACACTTTAAAACTTAAAGATATATTTCATTTTTAATTAAAAATAAGTAATAAATGTCATAATTTTCTGATAGATAAGGTAAGGTAAGTCCGAGGAAGATGGATGGTCAAGAGGATGATCAATTATTTTTAGAACCCATAGCTAGCTGGAAATTGTCTTCGTTTAGTTAACTGCTGCCGACGTACCAATTACTACTAGTAGCCTATGACGGCACAAGTGAACTAAGCTGAAAACATAGCCATGCGGTGTACGCTAGCCTTTAACCGACCAATCAAGACCAGACAATTGATGACCACCATGAAATTGACGATCAAACTGAATCCCATAAAACCATCGTACAGCCGGTATTCTAACTTGCTCTAACACCTCGTATAAATTTATTTATATATATATATATATATAAATACAACTATTTCATGTTCAGTACATATTTATAATCATAAATACTTCATTTATTATACATATAATGTTCTAATATCGTTACATTAAATGCATAAATATATATTTATTATAATTATAATTATTGTTGATATTCATAAATAATAATATGTCATCATAGAAGACCACAGAAATTATAAAACACATTGAGAATCACATTTTTAATGGCATGGAGCGGATTAATTTAATATTTGAATACGATTTAACGTTAGCAGATTAAGAAACAGGTGCCAAATCGATAAATTTGTAATAACTTATGATAACTGTGGTCTTAAAACATGAATAAAAAATTTAATAACTTGTAGCTTGCTTTTATAGAAATTAGAATTAAATACAGGCAGTTTTATAATGCAACTTTATTTGTTAATATAAACGGACGGTTAGGCAAAGAGTTTTCCCATAACATTTCTTAAATATATTTTTGAATTTTCTTTCCGGAAAAAAGAGTTTAACGCTTTTAAGTAAGTTGGTAAATGTTCAGTTATGATTTTAGTTGATAACTTATTTAACGTTAAGAAGCATCAATAGAGAAAAAAGTGAAATATGTCAAACATTGGTAAATGTTAAAAAAATCAACATGTTTAACTCCGGTTGGTAAACTTAGTAACTTGAGCAATTTATCCAATGAATCTGAAGAATTCTTGAACCTTATTACGTCACAAAAACCAAAAAAAATTGAGTTTTTTTCTATCATGCTCAATTATTATTAAATTTTGACAAATTAAATAAGAATTCCTACTAAATTTCATAATTTTCAAATTTTTGGTTAAATTAAAAAACATATTTACAATAAGTTTCAAGAAAGTATGATTAATATTAAAAGATTGGCCCTAAATAAGTGAGTTTCAAAAAATATTTCACTGAAATCGATCAAAATTTGACCAAGATATCGAAAAAATTTATTATTTGACCTTCTTTTGTCCTTTAAACCAAAACAATTACGTTTGTTCTGTCATGCATAGTTTCTATCCAATTTTGGGAAATAAAGTATGTATTTGTACTAAAATTGGGTCATAGTTTTCAAATTTTTGGTTAAATTAATTATATCTATAACAAATTTCAATTTAATATGAGACTGATCATTATATTTCATATATGGGTTAAAGTCAGCTTATTATTAATAATAAAAATCACGTAACTGGATAAAAAATTTGTATATATCGAAATAACCTTCATTTCTTTGCTTTTTAAGTTTTTTTAAGACAATATTAAATTTGATTTACTTTGAAGCAAAGTTTGCCTTCATGCATATGTCATTCGAGGCATTCTTCTCTAGGAACACGATAATAGTATCGGTACTTCACTTTCTATGTCGAAACATTTGTACTAAAATGTTTTTTTCTGGCAAGTATAAAAAATTAGTGGGTAATTTTCATCAATTACTTTTCTTAGAGATTCTTTAAAATACAAGTCTTGATACCTCTTGATATATCAATTTTTTTATTGACATTTTTCTATAGATTATTTTCGAAAGAAATACTTCGATACTTCTTGGAATATTAAATGTTTTAGATAAAAATGGTTTTCGTTATGTATCGAAAAAGTATTCGTACCGTAAGAAGTAAAGATGATTTTATTTTCTAATCGGTACTTTCTTGGACAAAAAATCATTAAGGAAAATTGTCAATATTTTCAGGTATCGAAAAGTACTGCATATCGTGTTTCTATTGTGCTACGCGAATTCATCACAATTATTTTTTGTTACGATTTAACCAACTGCAATAGTTACACAACCTTAATTAAAACTCAAACCCAAAATATTAAAAAGTATATTTTAAACGTTGCTTCGATTTTTAAAATGTGAAAAAGATAAAAGGCTAAATAATAGCCATTTCTTCTTTTCCGGTATTCGCTATTGTGTCCATTACTGACCATTATAAAAAACAATTTTATTCAAAGATACAACAAAGATTATACCACCAACATAAAAAGAAAAAACATACGTAACTTTAGTGATCAGTTAAATGGATCTATCACTAGAGTTTATTGGAATACATAATCAAACGACAGAATGATTGATAACATAGGCATATGGTTAACGGGCATTGTGAAGTGTTTTCTTATTTGCTAGAGTTTAAAATTAGTGAAGTGAATGAATGAATTCGACTGATATAAACTCACGATTTACAATGGTTCTCATGTACATAAATAATTATTTGTATATCTAAAAAAAAAATGAATATACCAATTTATCAAACCAACATTATTTAAATTGTCTTAAAACATTTCATTTGTAATTTATTCGTAATTATTTATTACATCGAACTATTTAACATATATATGTTACGGTTAAATATTTTGCATGTGTATATGTTACCGACAATGTGTATAATTCGAGGATGACTAGAATGTTTATTATTGCTCATTTAAAAATAAATAATTCATATTTCCCCGAATCATCTCAGTTACCGATTTTTTCCTTTTATTCATGATTACACCCCTCCCCCTCCACCGACATTGAATACAAGAAAACCGCTTTCTCTCATAGCTTGCATAGAAAAAAATTGGCATTATCGAGACTTTTCATAAAAAGAGGGAGGTACACCAGAAAAATTAATGGTTTCGTATACTTATATTATTTCATTCAATATACAGTAAATTTTCTGAATGTGATAAACAAGTCTACCAAATTAAAATCGGTCAACGCATTTCAAATTTACATCGAAATAAACATAGATGGATAAATAAATACAGACAAACAATACAATATTCTTTAGTTATACTACAAACCACAAGACTTTTAGTCAAAAAGTATCTTATTAAAAGCAGAAAAGAAACTTCAAAAACATACATTGAACTTCGAAGAAATCAATTGACAATACTAACTTGTTACTTAGATCTCTTAAAACTTCTACAGAACAGTTACAAACAAAATTATTTATTACCGATTTTTGTGTTTTTAATAGAAATTAAAATAAATTATGTACACAAAATCGAAATAAAAAACATGGAATATAAATACTCCAGAGAAAATTTTCTGAAAGTATGCTAAGCTCACGTTTCGTGGGTACAAAGATCGAAAAACTCATTAGGTCAAAAATCTGCACAGGTGATAATTTTTAGTAAACCTTTTACATTACACAAACATTTGAGATTTTTCATGAATTTACTTTTTTTTTTATCTACTATCTAAAGTCTATTTACGAATTTTATTCTACAATACGAATGATATAAAAGGTATTAATGATTTAAAAATTACATTATTAGTACAAAATTAAATTCGCTAAAAAACGATTATATTTCGAAACATCTTAGTTAAATAACAATTACCCAAATAAAATCATGTCAAATGATTTATATTTTTTGGTACATCAAAAAATAATTACTTTAGAAGAATAATTGAAGTAATTACTACATAAAAATGTGTCCTTTAAAATATTTTTTTTTATTTTGTGGTGAAATACCTTCAACTATATACAGGATGTTTCAGGAGGGTAGGTAAATATTTTGGTAGGTGGTAGTACAGCCGCATTGCAATATAACATTTGAGTTCTCAATTTTTATACCCGACATATATAACATATCAGAGTATATTAATTTTAGTCTAAATTTTGTAACACTACCTAATATTGACCGTACAAACAAAATTGTGGTAGAGATGTTCACAGAAACACCTAGGTAGTCCATTTCCTATTGTCCATAATAAGACAAAGCCAAAAACAGATAGCGAGCTCAAATTTTAGTGACGTTTTCTTAACATACAAAGTGATTTTAAGTTCGTGAATGAGCAAAATTGGTCCATTGGTCCATCTAATGAATCCTTGACCCAACTTTTAAACGATAAAAGTAAGAAGAAAAGTTTAAATACAAAAAATGTTTATTTTTTTGAAACAAACAAACTGTTTTTTTGAAACATTTTTTCGTAAAATGTTTCAGTTCTCCACAATTTTAGCTCAAATTTGGCTTATAAACACATAAGGGTAATAATATATTATTATGCATGTATAACAGTATAGACTTGATATTTAGAGTATTTTAAGATTGCTAATTAAAAATAGTTGAAATAATGAAATTCAATCATATGTCGAGTATGTAAACAATATACTCTGTTAGTTGTTATCACTAGTTTATTTAATTATTTAGTCATCTTTTGAAAATCGATAAATTATACATAGAGAGCCATAGTAACTGATGTACCAACACTCAAAACCAAAATGCATGAAAGTCAGTGGTGGAATTTAAAAAAATTAACTTTGTTACGTCCTAATTTACCTTTGCTTAAATTTTTTTGGATTACATACAAGCACATGTATATCTGTACAAAATCAAAATTGGAGACATATTGTATGGAATTTTTTATGACAATTCACCTGTACCACCCCCACCTCTTCTTCAAATATTTACTTTTCCTCCTGAAACATTCTGTATACATTATGCTATAGTAGATTCGTAGGTCGGTACTTACATAAAAATATGTAATTATTGTATGAGAGGAGACATCATTATTATTGTTGTTGTCTGTCATGTGAATTAATTTCGAAACGTTTCATATTTTAAATTGTTTTTTTATTAATTTATATTTTATGTTTTTTACGTCCATATCAATGGTACTACAGTCGAGTTGTTTTGCTGTGTCCGGGGATCATGCATTCAGTTCTTGACCACAATACGGCACTACATTTTTAATACATATAATAAATAAATAATATGTAATGTGCCGTAGTGCGGACTGTAGATAATAGAGTGAACTATTATGAATAAATAAACAACCAATCAGGTTGTAGAATATAGCTGTACACGTGAATGATTTATTTACAAGCAACGAACTATCAAATACGATTCCGATTTGAAGAGAAATGGGTGCCTTAAAAAATTAAATTTTTAATATTTCCCCTGTACATGTCATCTTGCCTCACACCGGCAGTAAAAAAACTGCAACTGAATGAAAACAGTTTTAGTGGACAACGGCATGGTTAGATGCATTCCTGTAGTAGTTACAAATGATCTTGGAACTCATAATTGTAAGACCATCAGTATAATAGAGAGGAATAGGTCGAGCTTCGCGGCTTCAGTAAAAAAAATTTATTGAAAGTTTGTTCATATCCATGAAGTTTTGCTCTGAGACTTGATATTCTCTGATACATTCTCCAAAGAGAAGTTGCTAATTTGGTGTCGATTTGCACAAGCATATTTTCGTATATGCGTAATATATACTTTCTAAATATCTATCAAATTGCTACGCCTGTGGATCTGATTTTTGTAATTGTATTAATTTGGATAAAATCTATACTAACGAAAGAACTTCAATTATTGGCAGCAGCTGATGATGAACACCTTGTAGTCATTAAACAATATTTTGATCAAGGAAATTAGTTCAAAAATCTGAAGATAGTTCTATTCTGTTCCACGTTACATAGATTCTTTAACTTTAACGCAGAGTGATTCTTTAAAAGACACAGTGCGTTAAGGTCACCAAGAACGTACGTTATTTTTACGTTTACATAGAGGTTGGATGGTTTTTTTCATAAGGTATTTTTATTATTAAACAATTAAAATATATATAAGAAAAAAAAAAAGAAACAAATATATAAAATGTTATTTAAACAAAAGAAATATTACTCAAATTACACATTAACAGTTTCTTAGTTGTGGTTTTTTTGATTGTAATTATCCCAAGGAATTAATTATCATTATTTTTTGATGACTTTGTGTCTTTTATTTTTAATAAAAATATAAAAATTTGATATTAAAGTCAAACATTTAAAAAAATATATATATAATTGGAAAATCAGGATTCGTTTTATAGGAGACGAATCAAAATTTTTTTACTGACCAGGGATTTTTGTAGAAATCAAGATAAAATTTTGGAATTTTAGATCATGCAGTTTTATCAAGAATATTACCAAAACGTAATATGTCTATCATTACAGCAATTATTGTCTTTCCAAGTAAAAGTTCTTACTAAGATATACTAAAAATATAGACATTTGTAAACATATAAGTATACTTATATTATAGTCAACAAGTGCCTTTCAGGTTAAACTCTTTTCTCCGCATCCAAATTTGGAATGGCATTTCGAAACTTTTCGAAAAAATTACAAAAAAACAATTGGCAACGGTATACAAAATTTATGAAATAAAGAATAAGGGTTTTGCTTTTCGTAAATATCACATGAACTGTTACAGGTATTTGAAATCCAAAATCAGATTCTTAAAATGCATAAAACACTTAACTTACGTAACTATAGCACTAGTGTTTAGACTTAGAATTAAGTGCTGAAAATTGGGTAAAAAATGGTTGATCTGGTCACCATGGTCAACACAGAATTCGTGCATTTCAACAAAAAAATCATTTTTTTTTTTGCTGATTAAGTATAAATAATAATGAAAAAAATTTTGGAGTCTTCTGCATACATGAACGAACAATAATTTGGAAGAAAACAAATTTTTAAAATAATTTTTCATAGTAAATAAACTTTTTTTTATTATTATTATAATTTTTCCAATGTTGCCATCTAACATAAGCTCCATGATATTTTTTGGCGTCTTGGATCTAATCATTGAAGACTTCAAATATTATTTCCATTGTAAAAATTTTTAAAAGTTCGATTAAAAATTGTGAACTTGACAAATGCTATGAAAAAATGTTTGTTCTCCAAATTTTCCAATTATTATATTTTCTTACTTTTAAAACATCAAATTTTTTTAAAGATTTTTTATTTCAATTGTTTACATATTTGTTATAAACAAATGCATTGTTTATGGGATTATAAAATTTATATATTTATTTTTTTTTTAGAAATAAATTTATTGAAGGTTTACGAAAATATTCCCGTTGGAAAACTTTGAAATTTTGATTTTTCATAATTTTATAGACAGCTAAAAGATTTCAAACATGAAAAACTGGAAAATGTACCGAAAAATTTGTTTCCACGTTTTTCCGATTATTCCGAAGTTTTTCTAAGGCTGTTTATAATTAATTAATTTTAAAATTTTCTTTTTGTTGTCTGAGAAAGGTAATTGATCTCAAGGAAATTATTTATAAAAGTTTCTAATTTCAAGATGTTTTTTTACTTTTTAGTTCATTTTTTGGAAGGCAGTTTTTATTTTGGAAAATTTTTATAAATTCCAATAATTTATAATTACTATAACATCACATCTTTTGTTTAATGTCGTACTTGACCCCATGGACAATAAAACAGCATTTCGAATGAATAAATTTTATGTGATTTTTTAGTATTTTATAATCACTTTAAGATCGAAATATTTTCAAAAAAGGGTGTAAGCCCTATTATAATATACACATCCGGCATATGTTTTCGCAACGTCCATTGTTCATTTTTAAAAAAAAATCGTCTGCACCGGTTGGTTCTTCATGAGAACGATTGTTTTCAAGATGTTAAACCAATTAATATTTTCAAGGAGATAATTTAACGTAATTAGTAAAATCTCAAAACATAATTATGTATTTTACAAGGCTGCTACTACTGTAATTTTTTTAAGTACCTTTATTTTTTAGCCATAAATCATTCTCATAAACAAAAAAGAACAATGCAAAATTAAAGCGCCCCTTTCAAAATTAATTTAGTATGTCAATAATATACACAAAAACATGATAATTATTACATGATAAATAATTTAGTACCTCTATATCCATCCTTCCACACCTGTAATAAACATGATATGTGTATTCAAAAACACATTCTACATCTATTCAATGAAAGAGTACCTATCTATAAACAGGGAAGATATTTATCATTTTACATAATAAATGTTTATTATTATTACATTAGTAAATTATATTATATGTTATACAATATATCCGACACAGAAAGTATTTAATTATGTGAACGTGGAATTAGCTTTTTTCGTCTGGTGACTTAAAAAAATATAAAGGAGTGTGCTTTTAACAAACTGTTCACTTAAATGACATGTAATATGTACTGTATTCCTTTCAATTTTCGCGCACAAATAACTAAAAAAATATTATTCTAAATGTTTTAAAATTTGGTATGCCCAATATTGACATGAAAAACGGAAGGTTAGTCGAAGAGTTTTTCTCGGAAAATTATTTCTAAAATAATAATTAAAATTCGATTTTATATTTGAAAATGTTTTTTCGAGAGAAATTTTGCTATCATGTGAAAATTGAAAGATATTTTATATAATGGAGAGTGCTTCAGTATTATGTTTCAATTCCTCTTAAGCAATTAAATTTAAGTATTGAATTTTTAAAATAAGTTCATGTTAAAATGGAACTTTTGAAGAGTATAATGAACCTCGAATTGGTGAATTCAGGTTTAAGGAAAGTGCCTTTTTAAATAAACAATCGAATTTCTCCAGAAACTATTTATTTCTCAGCATTAAATTAAAGTATTTGATTTTAATAATAAGTTCACGTTGAAATGGAACTTTTGAACATTATAATAGACCTCGCATTCGGGAATTCAGGTTCATAGAAAGTCTTTTTAAAAAAACAATCGAATTTCTCAGAATCCAGGTTTTGGTCACTTATTAAGCTTATTTAGTAGCATCATTTCTGTAATCTATACATTCAAAAATGGATGAAAACTGTTCCGAGAAAACGAACATAATTTAAGCATTGGATTGCATATATATTTTGCCTATCTCAAGTTATACACAAACGCGATGTTGTGATAGTATCCCAATATCTCCTAATTGAGTCAGAGGGTTTTTTTTGTACTAAGAACACTCAGTGACTCAAGACCTTTCATTTGAGCTATTAAACAATTCAATTGGATGAGATGGAGAAGAACAAGGAACGGTATTTCAACTTGACATTCAACTCTTAATGAGATTTTCTCAACTCAAGTTTGATATATCCAGTTCTTATAAAGATAGAGCATTCGTTTTGCTCTAAGAACCCTCAGTGACTCAAGACCTATCATTTGAGTTGGAGATTAGCGAGAGCACAACACAAACTCATCACCTTTTTTGTGTGGTTTGAATGATTAACAGTATCAAGCCCGCTTAAAAAATGCTACAGATGTTCAGAATTTAAGATTCAAAATAATTTAATTTACCCACTAGGAATATTGAATATATAAGTCTTTTGAATTCTACGGCAGCGGAACGCCGGGTACCAGATAGTTATTATTACTTTCAATCAACGATTGCAATAGTTATTACAATCTGAAAAACTTGTGAAAAACTTTAGAGCGGATTTTTATTTTCAACAGCTTATGTTGTAGATTCTGGTAACTACTAAAAGCTTTACTTAAAGGTTTTTCTATCTAAAGCCTTGTTTACCAAAAAGTAATTTTTTTTCTATTTATTCACATTATCTTGAAAATTAGGATTTGATTAAAAAAAAGCTTGATACGAAACTTTCAAGTTTCGTATGAATTGTTAGTTTTGTAAAAAATTTTCTGTGACTTAATATACTTTCATTGCTTGCTATCCTCTATAAGAAACGATATTAATAAATAAATTTAAAAAAAAATACACCCAAACAGCACAAAATTAGTTCGCTCTGATATGAGAGCTCCACCCTCAATAGAATGTAATCCTTCTATATCATAACGTTTATTATATGTAGTATATCCTCTCAATGTTATACACCACACATAACACGTTATATTATTTCAATGTTTATTAAGCACTTTGTTGATTTGCTCTGATTATTTTCGTAAAGTGAACAAGTTTACTATTGATTTCTCACAACGATAATTATATTTCATATCATTTCAAATATATATTATGTATACTTTATATATATCAAGGTGGTTGATATATATACATAATTCTCGTGTCACAGTGTTTGTAACCAAACTCCTCAGAAAGGGCTTGAGTGATTTTTATTGAATTTTTTTTTGTGTATGACATTATATTAATTAAGATCATGTGTGATAAAATAATAATTAATAAAAATTACAAGATGAAAGATCGGTGAAAAGAATGAAGACAAAGCGTTTACTTCGTGTTCGTTATTAACACTTCATCAGGCGGTCTACAATAGATTATTAATTACAATAGATTAATTTGACAATAGATTATTAATTTTTTGACAACATTAAGAGAAACATTTTATGGTTTGTGTCACCTATCATGTGGGTAAATTATCCACTTTGTTTGTGTTGGCTAAAGACGGACTAACCATAAATATCGTTCTCTTCATTGCACTAAGAAATTGATATTGTGAGTTTTGCTTAATTGTCTTAAATAGTGATAGCAAACATGGATAACATATTTCAAAGTTTATATACCTTTTGAGAGATATAATTTTAAATAATTTAGTTAAGTTGATAAAGTACAATGAATTTAAAAAAAAATAAAGCCATCGTATACAGCGCTCCATTCCTCTTTCAGTCGTAGACCACATCCAACTACACATTTACAATAAGTTATTTTTTTAATAAACTATCAAAATATTTACGAAAAATAAATTATATACCAAAACAACGTTTGTCGGGTCAGCTAGTATATATATTTATATACATATATATATATATATATATATATATATATATATATATATATATATATATATATATATATATATATTTATATACATATATACTCAATACAATTACTTAATATTCTCAAATTACAATTAGTTAAATTTGTCAAGTTAGTTTTTGATATGTATTTCACGTAATATGTAAAAATATTTACGCATCAAATGTAACGATTCAGTTATACCGTTTAGGTTACTCGAATTACAATCATTTGAATTATTCTTGTATTTAATACAATTGATTTATTCTCACATATAATTTATTATTTTTTTTGTAAAAATTTGTATTTGTTACTATAAATTTTTTGTCTAAAAATAGTAGAATCAAAACTTCCTTGTGATGTATGCATGAGCATTTCGGATATGAGGTTAAAAATGGATTTTCTACAATTTCATACAAATAAAATTTTCCGAAGCTTACTTCATTTTCTTACTATTTTCTATTTTTTTTCTTAATATCTAGAATTATCGATATCAATAAAATTCAAAGCATTGATGTAAACCTATACCATGCGTGTACAAGAAAACGTAGAAGTAAGTTTCGAGAGCTGTATCTTCGAATAGGTAATTCTTTGGTCAGGTTTTTCTTAAATGCAATCATCCCGAATAACTTCACTATCCACAAATTTATAAATATTATTTCCGTAGTTTAAGAGTTATACGTTTTCGTCTGAATGAGTGCCACGGATCGAGACTTATATACACGCTTTAGAAATGAGACAAAAATAGTTGCATATAGTACTTCCGACATTGCTAGATATAGAAAGTAATAAATATAACTCGGAAGTAAATATGTATTATTTGTTTCAGATAATTAAAAGTGAAATTTATGAAGAAATTTCACATAAAAATTGTTGAATTTAAAAATAAAACGATAAATTATTTTATCATTTAAATTTTGTTCTTTTGTTTGTGGCTTTGAATACTGTTATTTTCCATCTGTGACCCTATACTATAGTTTGCTCACGAAAAGGAATTTATTTCTTGGCTGAACAGACGGAAGTGTAGAAATATAGTAATATGGTCCATAATTACCCCCTGTACCATAGCCACCAAAAGTATTCAAAAAATAAACAAACTTATATATATCGAAAGATCGGGAATTGTCCATTAAATTTCACATTTTTTGTTTACTGGAATTCTTCTAGATTTCCTGGGAAAATCGAAAAAAGTTCCACATTATCACATTATTTATTAGGCTATAACTAGGTTAAGAGCCATTATTTCGATAAGTAATTTCGATAAGTTAATTCGATAAGAAAAAATTGAGCAATTCTTCCCAAATGCCATTTTTTATTAGATTTCTCTCACGTTCAGGGGACGTCAGCCATCTTCAGAGTGTGCTGATTATGTATTTAATGATTTATTTGACAAGTTTTGAGGATTTATACTGCTACCTGTATTTTTTTGCTACAAGAACTTAAAACAATTACTTCACTATTAAATTTTTGATGTATAAAATAATATAAATTTCAAGGTAAATAAATCACAAAATATACAACAGTAATTATACTTTTTTTTTTTATTTTTCAAAAAAAAAAAAACATATTTACTTAATAATAGAAGTTATTTACTATTTTGATAACATATGTCAAGGCCAAAACTTAATAATAATGGTATCAAAGAACATTTTGATCGAAGCATATCTTTTGCTAAAAAACAAATTAATAATGTTTTTTTTATTATTGAAAACCATACCATTTTCAATAAACGATTGCCTAGAGCGTTATGTTTTATTTTAAATATTACATTTTTTTCGAATAAATATATTTATAAAGAATTCTGATTATTTCTTGAATTATATGGTAAATTTTTTTGGAATTTATTGATTTTTTAAAAGAAGTAAATAAATATACTTATTGATAAACCACTTTAATATTAATTTTAAAACAAGTGAATGTAACAACTAACAGAGAAAATTTTTTAAATACTCTAAGGCCCAGCGCACGCACACCATGCGATTTTCTGATCAGAATTTTTAATAAGAAAATCTGATGTATTTTATATTAGACGCCGCACACGGTAAGATTTCTACATAAGACAAGATTTTCTGATCAGAAAATTGATGGTGTGAGCGTACATATAATTCTGTCGTCTTCTGAAGTATAGTATAAGAAGTTCTGATCAGAAAATGTTGTCTGATGTAGGCCATCTGTTTGTTAAAAAAGAAATTAATAAATTTAAAATATTTGAAAGTTCATTGGTTCATTGTGTTTTGTTGTACGTATCCGATGATACCCGCTGATATGCGCTGGCCCTAAATGTCACAATTTTATAATTTAATGTTTAGTATAAAATTAGGAATATATAGCACCTCGAGTTTATGTAGTAAAATGTTCTTTACGTTTTATTTGAAACATCTGGTACAAAATTGTTTTGAACAAAACTCTAATAATAATATTAATTCATAAATTATATAATATTCGATATTTAAATATCAGATGAATTTGAAAGATGTCTTAAACAGTCAATATCAATTTATTCTCATTCAATCAATCATATCTACAATATTCAATACTTCCGTAATAAATAAAAAATAGATTTGCATAAAGATTATGTTTCTATTTTGATAATACTTTTAATACAAGTAAATAAAAAAGAAAATAAATGGCTAAGTTGTAGGTAATAAAAATGTCAGTAAAAATGTTTGTATTTGGAACATAAAAAGGTCATTTCAATTTTTCACATAAATTTTGAAGTTATGTGAAAAAAGTGTTAATACAAAAGTTGTAGATATTTTTATTACCTACAATTTTGCTAATTAATTTTTTTCATAGGACTTGTAGTTTTACCCAAAATCGAGATAAGCCGTGTTTTACCCTTAAAAAATCATCCCATTCCACTTGCCGACCTCAGGTCGCCCGTAAATTATTTTCCTTTTATTTTTCTTATATTCTCTTCCGCTTTCAATGGGTTTCTCCCTACTATAGTTTTTTTTGCTTTCAAAAATCATCGACCCTGGTCTAAAGTCGCTTCTAATTATTTCAATAATGAACATTTTTGAGAATTTCTCATAGAATTGAATTTTCTTCTCAACATCCATAAACATATATTAATTAGTCTTTGTTGTAATAATTTTACGACAAACCATATAATAATATACTTAAATAATAAAAATGTACTAACTCTCCATTATTCATTATACAATCTGTGCAAAATATTTTTTTCCATAGCGAATTTATTTCAAATTTTTTTAGTATATTTCCATAGCGAATTTGACAAAATTAAGCTTTGTGAAATGTGATCAGTTGAAATAGAATTCTACATCCGTCGTTTCTACATATCCGTCTATAACATCCACGTAATTTTTAAACTCAAAGGGTATATTACGTTTGGTCTAAAGTTTATAAAATATTGTCGCATAATATTTTTGATATAGAAATTCACCTTATTATTCCATGTACGTCTCTCTGTCCATGAATGTCGTGAATGAGCCAAATCAGTTGGATCCATTAAAACATCAAGGATAATAAATGTTTGTTTTCTTAAAACAAACAACTTTTGCTCGAAACATTTTTTCGTAATTTGATTAGATTATAGCAACAATTTTCGCTCAAGCTTAACTAAAAAGCACATATAATTGCAATACATATTATTATATATGCATTGGCTACAAATTTCAGGTATTTTATGGGAGCAAATCATATAAATAGTTCAAACATTAATGTTGAACCATTTGTCGAGTATTTAAATAATCTACTCTGTTAGTTGTTATGTTCACTTGTGTTGTTATATTTTTTATGCCGATATAAGCCTGGAGTTGTGTGACGGAAACGACAGGAGGAGCCCAACAAGCAAAGCCAATTACTTCATTTTTGCCCATGAAACCATAGTCTGATTATTAAGCCGTCACGTTAATATTTATTGCCACTGCCGGTGATGGATTTCGAACCCATACTCATATACAAATACATTCGAGATAACATTGAATTCATATTGAGCATGACAATGAGCACAGGCTGTACGTCTATTTATTGTATTATTACGTATAAAAAAAATTAATTAACGAAGGTAGTAATAATAATAATATCTTTATAAATGAATGAACCCTTAAAATAATCCTCATTCGTAAAATATGATGGCTGTATTAACAATAAAATAAATACGTAAAATATACAATATTTTTATATTATTTATACGTATATTATTATAATGTTGAGGCCATTTTTGGGTGAGGTATTTAAAATAAACAATGAAGATTATTAGGAGAGTACATATGATGTGTATATAGGAGGAGACTGTTGTACCAATCGATTCATAATTTACATTTTCATTTTTCTTATATCTGGTAATATCTATTATCATTGTGCCTTTGAGAATGTAAATATTGAACACAATCAGATTGAGTATTTAAATTAAAAAATGTATGTATATTTTATTGATACAAAATCTAAACAAGAAAAAATAATTCAAAAAAATTTTTCGAATTTTTCTACTATCTTTTATAGTTTAATAGTTGGGTCATGGATCCAGTGGACTCATTTGACCGATTTTCTCATTCATGATCTTCACTTTTTAGATACAGAATACGTCACCAAAATTTCTGGTATTAGGTATCTTTTGAGTTATCATGTCATGAGGACCGGCGGAAAACAGAAAATGGAGTAGTTATGTGATTCTAAGAACACTATATTCTATAAACCAGAATACCAGCGTTACAAACTTTAGAGTAAAATTAATATACTCTGACATAAATGTCGAGTAAATACGTATTTCGACTACAAAGTAGTCATCACCAGTATGAATTAGCTAGTTGTAATGATTCTCTGAGGAGATGTTACTTCTTGCTAATTTGGTGACGACTTGTTTGTTGCACAAGTATCTATCAAATTGCTACGTCAACCAATCAGTGATTTGGAAAGTATAAATTGCGCATAAACCAACAAACAAGTTTGCAAAGCATCACCAAATTAGCAACGAGTAACATCTCCTCAGAGAATCAGTAAAACTAGCTAATTCATACTGATGATGACTACTTTGTAGTCGAAATACGTATTTATAAAATACAAAATAATTTGATCTAAGAAATTGGGGCAAAAATCGAAAAACCACGGTTTGTTTATACCTTTGATTGATAATCCCTAATACAATCTATTATCATTAAGACTGTTCGTAATAAACTCATAATAGTAGCAGCACCTTTGCATTTTAAATTTTCTAAATAAAAAATGCATATGTTTGTCAGATAAAGTGCGTATCAAATAAATTCTATAAATTACTTTTACCAAAGAACAAACAAATATAAATAATTAATACAAGGTCATTATGTCAAATATAATCACATTCAAAATAATCTAATGCAAATTATTCCAAAAAAAAAAAAAACATTATTTACGACAAAAATGCGTTTTTATCTTCGGGCTTTTGATATGTTACAAAATTAAGAATTATAAAATAAAACAAAAAATTACGTTCACTATAATAATCTTACCTTTGATCACACATTATGAATGGCTAATATTTTTTATACATAATCTTTTTTGTTCATATATTTAATAATCATTAATAAATGATCATTATACAATCATTATAACTGTAGGCATATAGTAAATCCGGGGGGTTAGCGGCCGTAGTTTTTAGGAGACGCTATAAAAATCTAACTAGTGGAACTAGTGATGTTTTTTCCAAAATATTAATTTTAAATCATTTACCTATAAAATAACACCAAATAATCAACAAAAGTCTAAGATAAAATAATTTTAAAAAAAGCTTCAATATGTCTCGATTGGTCATCTCTCCTGAGGTGTCCGGGGTAGATGACCATGTTAGTTTTATCAGCCTTATTCTTTTAATTTTTTTATTTTGAGTTTTTAGTTCTTAGATTATTCTATTCGGCTTTTTTGCTGTTCTTTACGTATGGGCGTTTGAGAAGTTATAGTAATACCTAAATAATTTTTAACTGTATAAGGTATAAGAATCGTATAACAATCGTTGTCTCGGATTAAAATAAAACTGCGACTGAGCTTTGGCGTACAAATGAATTTATTCATAAATTTCGATTTTTTGCGCCAATTTTCTAGATCAAATTATTTTGTATTTTTATAAATACGTATTTCGACTACAAAGTAGTCATCATCAGTATGAATTAGCAACAAGTAACATCTCCTCAGAGAATCATTACAATAAATTTCAATTTTTTGTCCCAATTTCGTTGATCAAATTATTTTATATTTTTATATAATACGTATTTCGACAACAAAGTAGTCATCATCAGTATGAATTAACTAGTTGTAATGATTCTCTGAGGAGAATTTGATGTTTGCACAACTTGCAAACTATGCCAATGTAAATTATGATAACTCCAATTGTAAAAGAATGAGATTCACTGAGCTACATCCATTACTTTTCCAAGCACAGAAATACAAATGTAATTTCATATCGTCATTTTTCGGATTCGTTATCTTTTACTTATTAGGTCACGGGTGAAAAAACTGAAAAAATTAAAAGTAGGTAACTTTTTTTAATTAAACAAATTATTTATCTTAATTGTTTTTTATAGATATTTAGTTTTTGATGGTTTTCAGTTTTTTAAGACAAACGTAAATTGCTTTTGTTTTGATTTTAAAAAAATTTTCAACGTTTACAGGACCATGCTAAGCATATGTATTTAAATTTTCGAATAGATTCCAGAAACTAATTTTCTTGGGAATGTCTTGAAGGTAACCTTATGATCAGGTGGACGATTTGATCCCGATAGACGCAAATTGTAGATAGTATGTTGCATATCAAAAATGTTATAAAAAGATTGTTACTAGTATTTGCATTTATCAAACTGGTTTCATAACAATCGATTCTTCTTACAGATCCAGTACTTGACAATATAAAAATAACCTTCACTTTTTATTAATACACATTCCAAATTATTATAATTTGTGTTGTTTTTTTTTTTTTTTACAATGTATTTACAATGTAATGTCTTGTAGTGAGTCAGTCATTTACACACACAGAGATTAGTAATATTTTTAACATTATAAAAAATACACATTTTTTGTTTGTTTGTTAATCTCACAACAGGTGATTGTACAAAATTTGGAGAGAATTAATAATGTTCATTATAATTCATGTTAGTAATAAATCATTGTTCGCGAAGGACAAGTTGGAAATGTTTTACACATTAAGGAATTGATGCTATATGTAAGTACCTTTAATACACATAAATCACGCAATCTCGATTTTTTTCCGAACTTCCGTGAATATTTTATTCATCAAAATTTTCTTGTTTTATTTTCTAAACAGAAGTACTGGCATATATCAAGTGGGTTCGGCGATGGCATTTAGGGACATGAACTTAAAATCGATGATTTAACGTTTTCTTGTAATATTAAGAAAACAGCTTATTATTTCCGAACCCCTTCATATCCACAACGAATTTTGAACATCTTTACTCAAATTCTTCCCAAAAAAAAAGGTTCTATACTTGCAGATTTTATATTCGATGGAAAACCGTATTGGTTTTATTTAATTGCAAACTAAGTAAATATATTTAAGTTAGTTTACGCCTACCAAATTCTGGTCTAAGATATAGGCAGAAAACCAGCAATCTTTTTATTAGAAAAATTTGTATCTATTCAAAAAATTCGAGTATACATTTCATTACTATTAAGAGAATAGAATTTCTTAAGTACGGGAGTCGGTAAATTTGTCCAACATGACAAATAATTCATAAAATTTCAAAAACTTTAAAACACACCAGCCGTTTTATAAGGTTATGTTTTTACGGTTTTCATTAAAAATAAATAAAATCATTGCTAGTGTAACCTGATTTTGATCTAGATGAACTATTCTTAAAAAATCTAATTTTTAAAAGCTTTAGCAGACTTTTAGTTATTTGAATAAGAAAATTTATCAAAAAGAAAAGTAAATTTTAGTCAGTTTTCCAACATTCTAAGAAAATATTAATTTTCAGATCTCTTTTTTTGTTGATACATCGGAAAAAATTCACATTTGTTTTTTATTAATCTTCATTATTATTTTTATTCATGTTAAGTGGAGAAATAAAAAAATTATTGGATTCAATAATTAGTGAGTTTAAAAGAGTACTTGAAAATATTGATTTCTTACCATAAAATAACATTAAAATTTAAACCATTTTAATTCCTGTAAAACCTGCTGTCTGCCATTTTAGTGACGTAATACCGATATATAATAATAATTTTTACCAAAATGACGTCACACTATGGCAACTTAGTGTTTTAGCTGACGTGATATAAATATAAAACTATCCAGAATTTTAATTTGAAGGTAATAAATTAATAATGTGCTTTTATGGCACAAATTCAGAATATTGAAGAATATTTTTTTTTTAATTTTAATTTTTGTCGCAGTCTATGTATTATCGCTTTTGCACGTATTTTGGACAAATCAGTCAGTTTTAAATTATTCTAAAAAATGTATTCAAGTTTTATTCCTCATTAAATCTTGTTTAATATCTATCTTGAACCATAAACATTTCTTTACCAAATTAATACATTAAAATTGCTTCAATAACTTTAAGAAATTCGCCCAAATACAACAAATTTAAAACAAAACGTTTATATCTTATTTAAATTCAACAAACAAAAGACATACACAATATTATAATATATACTTAAAAACGATAAAATAATTATATGTAAATTTTAAAATATAAATTAAAAGTGATATGTATCGCTTAAAATTTATGTGTGTATAAATGGAACCGGATGTTAAAATGTCACCATTTTAAATGAATAAATAAAAAAATTACTTTATAATAAGGTATAAAGTACGTTATTTATATATTAAGTACGTATTGTTATATATTTATTTATAAATTGCATTTTATTTTTTAATATAAATTATAATAATAATAATAATAATAATAATAATAATATAAACAATAGGTATTTTAAATCAAATCCATTTAAGAAAAACATATAACGTCCGGTATTATATGCGAAAAATTCTATATGTTTAATTATAAATGCATTCTATTAAACCCGGAAAGGGAATTTAATCTTTGAGAACATTTTTTTTTATTTTTATGTATGTCTATAGAATTTAATGTACCGCTAACGTTAAATATTTTTCGAAATATTTCAGATGCCCTTTCATGTCGTTAACCTGGATCAAAAAAGGTTCTATATCAAAAAAGTTTTATTTAATAATTGAAATGACACCTGGGATTCATTCAGTCAGCTATTAGCTATTAGCTTAATTTGAAATTTTTATTTATATACTAACATATATTTTTGAATCGGATTGATCGGATTGAAAAGTCCATGCGTCCGTATGCTATACTAATAAAGTAATAATCCGCATACTAATAAGCTGGCCAGGCAAAAGTTGTTTTGCCATATACACAATTTCTAGAAAATATTTAGGAAATATTAATAAAAAATAATAAACACTATAAGTGTATTATAATTGAAAGAGGAATGAAGCGTGGTAGACAACTAAAGTATACTTTATGAAGGTAAATAAAGTGCTCTTTATTAAAGTAACAAATATATATTAAATTACAGTCCTTGATTGCTATCATTAACATCGAAAATACATATTCATATTTCTACTACTAATCTTGGCAATCGAAAAATAAACGATGATCATTCTCTCAGCACAATGGAGTGTATACAATATGTTTGGTCAGTCCGTCTTTAGCTAATACGAACTGGATGGTTTTTCCACGCAAGAACATGCCAAATATAGTTGTCCGTGGGAAAAACACTGTTTGACCTTGTGACTTATTGATCATCATTGCGAATGCCAATCGAATTGATTACGTTGGAAATAAATTGGCACATTTGTAGGAATCATAGGAATTTTTAGCAGCAATATATTTTTGTCTCGGAACTTGCCATTCAAAATGGTTGCCTCGATACCCCTGATCGGGGTTAATAATGATTGAATTACTAATATTACTATTAAAAAATACAGGTTGATGCTAGAAGAGTGAAAATTTAGGGTTGTATGTATTTTTTAATGCTACATAAAAAAAGAAAAACAAAAATTTTGACGAAAAATTTTAAAAAATTTGATGTGGGTCACCATTAACAGTTAGGGGTATAAAAATAGATGTTGGCCGATTCTCAAATATATCCGATATGTACACAAATTTTCATGAAAATCAGTCCAGCCGTTTTTGAGGAACACTGTGACAAGAAAATTTTATATATTAGATATTATTATTATTTTACCGATTTATCCATTGAATCATTTTTCATAGGACAAAAAAGAAAAATCAATATTAAAATCATATTACTATAAAATCAACATATACATACATACGATATTTTTATTTTTTTGTCAATAACAAAGCCTTAAATCACCATCGCAAATTGAATCTTTTAAAAATAATTATATTATAGTATGAAGTGTTGATTATACAATATAAACATACACTATAGAACACGTTCAAAGTATTATACTACACAAACTCCCCAAATTTTAAAATAAACAAATAATAAAAATGTTCTGTTGACTTGAATTATTATAATTGTAGTTTAGTGACTGTTTAATTTTTTACCCATTGTTATCCTATGGAAAATGATTCTGTGGACAATCGGTATATATATATATTTATAATCGTATAGAATGGATATTTAGAGTTTTAAGAATAGGTCGACACAACATTGATACACAATCATGTGTCGAGTATCTAAACAACTAACTCTATAAGTTGTTTTCTTCTCTTGTATAATTATAAATAGCATAATATATATTGAAACAATGCACACAATTTATATTGACATTATTCTGTCGTATATAATGTACTTCAATGTTATTTGTTTTAAATGGAATTCTATTCAAATGATATATGCTAAATATTCAATTCATTTTCCAGGTACAAATTCTAAATTTTCCATTGATAACATTCGTATCAACCATAATATTATTATCAATTAGAAATGTGTATCTCTATATTTAAATAGATGAAATGTAATTATTTCAATAATTAAATTAAATGTTTGGCTACATTATCATTAAAATAATATTCTCATATCAAACCACTAATGTACAATAATAATAGGGTCGATAACATCAGACTGAAATTATCTGTGCAAAGTCATTCAAATATGTTGAATATTATCAACCAAATATTCATTTAACCAAACTTATTAAATGTTCCGTTTTTGATTATTTCAATATAACTAAAATGTTCCGAAAAGATTATCATTAAACATTTTTATGAAATTTTATGGAGTAACTACGAACTGATTAAATTAGCAATCTTAAATCTGGATTAATATTATTAAGAATGTGAGTAAAGACGATGTTAAAAATAGGTTTAAAAATATGAATAAAAATAGAAATTTCTATTACAGAATATGTTAGGATAGAAAAAATTTATACTAGCCCAGCTAGCAGAGCCAAGTATTCAAAATTGAATTTAAATATACTCAAAATTAGGTGCTTTATAGGTTCTGCAAAATTAAATTTTCAAATTTTCTATTAAGAAAATTGAGTCATTATTATGCACTGCTGCCTTGAAATCACTCTGGCAGAATAGGCATATAATGTAAGTACCAGAATTAGATGCTTTTATTGTGTGTCTTTAATAAATCAATTTTAAAAATTACTGCACTAATTCACTAATATGAAAACTTGTAAAACCATCAGTTTGAGAGATTATCCCAATGTAATTTAGGTTACTATATAATTGAAAAACAATAAGATTGACTGATCTCCTTCCATTACTTTTCCAAGCGAATACCGTCATAATTTTTTATATAGATATATAACCGTTATACCATAATTTAACGATTTTCAGTTTTTTTAGACAATCGATTTTAGATAAAAATTTCTTATCTAATAAAATGTTCGCTTCAAAATTAACCCGGATAGGAATTACGTGTAAATTATGTTTTACTACATAATTTTTCAAAAATTAATGCCACAATGTATGAAAAAAAAAATGTCTACGCTTAGAGAACACTTCTATATATGTATATTTAAATTTTCTTGGAAATCTCCCTAAGTTCAAAAGAACGTTAGTTGGTATAAGAAATTCAGTATAATAATATATCAGCATCGATGTATTCTCACGAGATAAAGCAAGAAAAAATAAACTATTGTAATGTGTGAGATTTCCTGTAAAATGAAAACTAATATGATAAGGTACAAGATTTATTTGATTTTGTAAAACTATACTTTAAAATTTTTCCTTGGTGTCGCAAATTAAAATAAAAAATTGTTTACGTTTAGGGGAAACTGACTAACTATGTGTATAGTTGCTAAAAGATTTAAACAAAACTGATTTTCTTGAGAACGTTTTTAAATCTTTTATCACACTTTTAGAGTAATATTTTTAATTAAAGTTAATATAAATTAATTATATGAATTCATGTGTACATAAATAATAAATAATAATTAATGCAATCTTCTAAGTACAGTAATAAAATATGTATATAATAAAGATATAAAAAATTTTTCAATTAATTTATTTATATTGTAAATTTAATTAAATAACTTCATTAAATTAATTTAGAAAAAGGGTCATCACTAACTAGACTATTATATTATATAGGTTTTATCTTTATCATGTGATAAAAGGTAGACAAGATGAATGGTACAAAATATGTCAAATTTCAATGCATATGCAAAAATTGAATATTTTATTTTCATTTATATGGATCAATTATATATATTTGTGTATTAATTATAATATTAAGTATATAACGATAGCAGATTTAAACCGCCCACATAAAATTTTGATATGGGAGTCACCTAATTCATTTTGGTTCGGGCGTCATCACGATCATTCAAAAATACAATCAGATAAAAATTTTCGAGAGTTCAAGTTCGTTAATGAGTAAAATCGTACCAATGGGTCCAATGAACCCTTAATCCAAATCATAAACCATAAAATATAGTGGATAACTTTGATGACAAAAAATGTTTTCAGACAACTTTTGTTTGAAATATTTTTTTATAACATGTTTGGATTTGCCACAATTCAGTTCAAATTTAAATAATAAACACGTATATAATTACAAGATGTGTATATTGTTATTATATATGCATTAATAACTGTATAGACTGGATATTTAGATTATTCTATGAACGCTGATCATTAAAAATAGTTCGAACTTTCATAAGCAATTATATGTTGAGTCGAAACAATTACCTCTATTAGTTATTATCATCACTTGAATTACATACAATGATAAAAATTATGTTGATGTAATAAAATCCGCCTCGGTTCCCAGAAGCAAATCATAATATCATTAATATCCATCTGAAAATTTATCAGCCACGAACCCTCCTATGCTTACTTACAAGAAAACTTACAAGAAACGAGAAATTAATCACTTGCATTGTAGAAAATATATCATCTCAATCATGTTTTGCATTCAAAACTCTTAAAGCTTAAACCTGCACTAATTGCAATAATCAAATACTCTTATGTAAGTTTAGCATATCATGACGTGTACATCTTGTAAATTATTTTACAAATACAATATACAATTTATATTTCATTGTGTGTGTTACGATACTGTTACAAAGTAAAAGAAACCTTTAATAATTATTACACTCCAAAATTCTATTTAGATAACGTAGGTACAGTAAACAGAAAGTTACAGAATATTTGAAAATTACAGTAGAAGTTACTTCATAATCTTCTAGCCACCAGAAAAAATAAAACATGAAACTATACATTGTTATGATTTTTTTTTTCAGGTAGTTGGGTCATACAAGCAAAATGTTAAGAAATATTTCAAACTTTGAATATAGGTCATTAAATGCATAAGACATATACTATGTTTAAATTTGAAGACGATTTACCGTTTCCAACGTGAGTTAATTGCAATTAAAAATCGCATGCGAAGTGTGCGAAAATGGCAAATTTGTTTATCTTTGTCCTAGAGAGAATATTACCGTTTTGATGAAAAATTAGTGTTTGTTAGAATAATATGTTCTGAATAATTTTAAAAAAATGGTATGCATTGTCGTTTAGATAAATAAATATTTAAAAGATTATTTCCATGTATGTGTACAAACTATAGTGAGTGAGTGTATGTGTATATATGCAGTAGTGTAAGTTTTAAGTACAATACGTTGTAAAAATATTGCTACCAATCTTGGTACTGTATGTGTGTTAAAAAACCATATCTAGAATGTAGGTATTAAGCTAATACTTTGGCCGCCGGATTGTCGGGAAAGAACTATCTTATATCGTTTATTCGCTAATTAATTATTTTATTGAATGTTGTTAAAATCCATGTCAGTGGTAGTGGTCTAAGCGGGTAGGATTTTTCAGTTCAGACAACTTTCGTCGACCGCCGATTTTCTTTTGTAAAGCATGGAATTTGTCAAAAATTAAAATTAATGTAGAAATATTCTTAAATATTCAAAATTTGAGTCATAAATGCTCATGATTAATTTATTATCTTAAAAATAAAATTCGAGATTTTTATCTTTACATCACGTGACTAGACTGCCATGACGGGACGCCATTCTCTATATACCAGTGTTACGTCACCAAAATGGCAGATAGCGTTTTAACATAAATAAAAAAATTTTATGTAATTTTATGGTAAGAAATCATGTTTATTTTGCAAAAATATTTATTTTTTTGTGACTTTTCATTAATAAATCAATGTTTTAAAGTAATTTTAACAAAAGGTAAGCTACCCTATTTGAATTCAAAATTGCACCTCCTTGTACACACCTAATCGAAATTTTATATCAACGAGTTAACACGCCCAAGATTTTACATAATTCAAAATTACTCAAATACTTTTTAAATCTTTCTAAGAGTCGTTCAACATTTTTAATAAACGTTTATAACCCCCATTATCTTGGACATACTGTATTACCTAATAACACAAAGGATATTTTCAATGACTTTGTATACATTTTATATTGTATTCAATATATAAGGTCGATCTTTTACAACCTTTCGGGAAATAATCATGATTAAATATACATTTCCCGCTTTTATCTAGAAATTAAATTTTGTAGTCGAGCTCAATAACAATACACACAACTGATTTAATAAATACTTTAATAATACATACATTTTTAATATCTAAATTTTATTTAAAGTTGACTACAATATTAAAGTTTTTTTTTTTTTGGTCGCGATAAAAATTTATATTTTGTAACAAAAAAATGTTTTAACTTTTTTAAAATTATAAAATGTACGCGTTTATGGTATATGTTAAATTGTTTACCAGTTTGGATTTTATCCATTTAAATACCAGTTTCTGCATGCGGCTTCTTCGAGCAGTAATCCTTTTAAATTTAGTCAGAAGTTTATATTTTTTCAAAAAATCGATAAATACCTATTTTCTCATTTGTTGAGTAAATTCAAATTATTAAATTTTGTTTTATTTCTTCGTTAAACTCTGATTTTACGTTGTTCATAGAAATTTGTCCGGAATATTGACCTACGGATTTTTAGCTGAGATATCGTCAAAATTCCGGACATATTTCAAGTTTTATCTCGAAAACTCGCCACCCAATCGTAAAATAAATGTGATATTCGGTTTTCCTGGAACATGGTTACCCTAGAAAATCTAAAAACAGTGTAAAATTAGAGGATTTTATGAAGATATAATACAAAAATCAATAATTCGACTTGTAGAATTCGAAGAAGTTTCGTAGAAGTGATTCAATAAATGAACAAATGTATATTTCTCGGATCCAATCGTTAAATGGAAGTTATTTTTGAAATCTATAGGTCAATCTATTTTTATAAACGTAATGATATGAAGTCAATATTTCGACAAATTCCTTGCGATATACTGAAAACTAGCCATCCAATTGTAAAAAGTTGTTATTTTTGGTGTTCCTGCACATTATTTACCCTGAAAAGCCTAAAAACGGGAAGGTTTTTCACAGATCCAAAAAATAGAATAAAACGCATTTTATGTCTCAATATAATATTTTATGCTAATTTATGGTCTTAATTTATAATCAATGATCTCAAGACCTCCGGGTATGAAGTCTTCAGCCGTTTTGCATACAATCCACAAAAATTTATGCATTACTTCACATCATCAAACACATATAACAAAATTTCATTACGCTACCTTAAAACATTACCGAAAACCACAAAGGTGTATTTTGTAGAGCTTCATTACAATGTTTTTGAAAAAATTAGATTAAAAGCAGCACTCCTTTATATAAGCAGTATACTTTCAACAGCTGTCTATTTAAATATGCAATATACATTGTATTTCTTTCAATTAATACGCAAATAATAACTCAAAAATGTGTATCTAAATTTTATGAATTACGGTCTGCATACTATTGACATGAAAACGGAGGGCTTAAGTTGAAAGTTTTTCAGATAAAAATTTCATATTTGAAATATTTTTTTAAAGAAAAACTAGTCGGCAAGCCTTCTGTTTTCATGTCAATATTGTGCATCTCATATTTCATAACATTTGCAAAAGTATTTTTTAATTTATTTGCTCGCAAAAATTGAAAGATTTTACATAAAGTAGTGTGCTTCTAACAGCTGTTGAGAATTCATCTTAAAAATTCTATACTATAAAACTAATAAACATTTAGCTAGCTACCAACTAAAAAAATATAAACTAATACACTTTATGAGAGAATAAGAATATTTTTTTCCATAAAACTTTTAAATTAAACAATATATTAAATGAATAATAATATTATCTTTTCACAGCATATAAACGTCCATCAGTGTTGCTGACAGCTATCATTATCATGTTAATGAATTACGAAAAAAAAAAACTATTTACAATAACAAAATAAAGAGTGTTTTTTGACCTTCTTTAAACGTAATATCTTACAAAAATTATTACAAACAATACATTATTGTATTCTATTTGGGACAAGTTAGATAACCATTGTTAAGCAGATTGTCATTTTAGCGAACATTGTAGACTAAGAGAATTTTCTTGATTAACGATATTTTTTTAACTTAAAACATTTCATCAATCGAAACTGAACGGAGCAAATGTTGCAAAAAAGCAATCCATTCTACATAGATATTATCAACTAACGTGAAATCTTTGAAAGCCAGAACTATTTTCAGCTGAAAGCCTCTTGTTAAAGAGAAAAATTGTTCAAATAAAGTAAAACATATATATTCTGCTCAGATTTTGTTTAAAAAAAAATTCTGATTCGAATTTATTCCGATAATTTTCATTGGAGTCTACTTTGAAATATAACGATTTAAAATTGTTTTTTATGCGCAAGTTATGTCAATACGAAAGTGTCAGACTTTTAATTATTCAGCGATGTTTTTAAAATTTTCAGAAAAAGTTATTAAATGTTTTATGGGACTAAAGCTCGCCAGAAATTGACGATAAAAGTTTTGTCCATCCCATAATATTTGTTTGTAGTGAAAATAACAAAAGTGCATTAAAATTGTTGGTAAGATTACATTGTGTTCTGGAATTTCGACACAAAAATGAAAATTTCGAAACATAATTTTCACTTCACTAACTTTCTTTTTTATAGTAATTTATGAATAGCCTTAGCAAGATCAATTATAAAATTAATAAAATTGTTTAATTATTTTCATTAGTTACTTAATCAGGCAGAAGTAAAATTTTGGTGAATGCATACCTTACTCCCTTAGACATCTTGAGATTTTATTAAGAACGATTTATTGTCATCAAATTTAAAAAAAATGTGGGCAGTTCACACGCGAGGAGACATAAAATTTCAGAATATGATAATTGTAAGGTTTATTTATTTCTGATGATATTGATACAAAGTCTAATATTATTCACATATATATATATATATATAAATATATATAGATATATATATATATATATATATATATATATATATATATATATATATATATATATATATATATATATATATCCAGTCTTTTTCTTGTAAATATTGCTAGATGTGCCACACTGTACATTCTTCTCATATAAAATAATATATGATCTGCTGTTAATTTCTCATGAATGTTTAATTAATTATTAATATAGGTCTCATTAATAATTAGGATCTTTAATGTTAATAACATAGCTCTAGGTTATGTTGTTTTTTTTTTCACGTACAAATTACCTGCACGCAATACTAATGACGAACATGTTATTATAGCAGAGTTTTTTTTACATACCTTTTAAATTTTTTGCTATTTTTATTAAAACATGACTTATGAATGATTCACTTCTTATTTATGTTTTTATACATCAAAATATTTTTAGTACAATTCCCGGAACGGATATGTATATATTTAGAGATTTCTATAGATGGCAAAAACAGGTTGCAGTAGAGGATTTAGGTTTGAAGAAGCCCTACCCTCATAATGGTACTATGTTTCGATAGTAACAGCGCAATAAAATAAACTTGGTCTTACAATTTACAGAAAACCCAATCAATTTTTAATTTTAGTCATCTTGAAAATTTTGGCACCCCTCAAATTAGCTGCCCTAGGCCCGGGCCTAAGCCTAAATCCACTACTTCTGAGATATGTCGACATTTCCACCTATTTGTTTACATATATTTTTAGCTTGGTGAAATGAACAAAAAATTTACCTCAAAAGTGTTAAAATGGGTAAATTATCGTATATTAAATGATGGTTTTTAGAAAATTATTTTGTGGGAAACAAGGAAAAAATATTGATAATATATTTGTTGTCATTTTGAAATATTTATATTGATATATAAATTAAAAGTACATTTCCATGACAATTTATGGAAATCATAGTCTTCTTGTACACGAAAAAAATTCAAATTTTGCGAATTTTAACTTTCGTTATAAACAATCAAAAACTTCCAAAAACGAATTCAAACATTCCAACAAATTCAAACGAATTCTCGTAGATTAAAATGGAAAATTTTCAACGCTCGAGTGCCGATATGTAGTAATCTATATAGACCAATGTCCACATAAAAACCACTTGTTTTTTTTTTTATTAAACAAATATTCTTTCTTTTATAATATTAAAACTTAAAATGTGATTTCAAGTGTTAAAAAGTTAAAATATTGTTTTATTTATTTAAGTTTTGTAAAATATTTATTCATCGCCATAATTGAAATAAACTTTTTTAAATATTAACATTATTTTTTCACACCAATAATATGTTAGGCCACAGTACATAAAAGCAACATTCTCAAGAATTATTTATTTCGTTTTAAAATGTGTGTTAATGGGTTTCTATACAGGTTAATGGATTCCCAACATCATGAATTTAAATCGGACAAAATAATTTTAATATTTTTTAATTATCTGCATTTTTTTTCAATACCAATAAAACGTATACACAGTAAAAAATTTTGTATACAAGTAAAATTTAAGAAACTTTCGACGTATAACAGGGAACTTGCATATTAAATCATCTAGGATATTAAATTTTTCATTGTGTACATTTAATAGTGTATAGTAAGTTGTGAAGAAAATATATAATGCGCCATTTTTTGGTGGCGGCCATCTTGGATTTGAAATTTGTCATAATGTATAGTATTCTACTAGACAAGCCCATTCATCTGATATCCATATTGAGCAAAATGTGAAAAAATATGTAATCCACCATTTCGCAGTAACGGCCATCTTGGGCCGATTTTCGCCAAACATAACAAAGAACACTCTTAACTAATTCACCTTTCAAACAAAAAAAGAAAACCAAAATCGGTTCATCCGTTCGGGAGTTACGATGCCAAAAAACAGAGACATACATACACACAGTCGTCAAACGTATAATACTCCATCATTTTTACGTTGGGGTAAAAAATCAACATTAAGTGTTATAAATGTTGATTATAAACTTTATCAACAAATTATCAACATGTTGAATTTTGTATTAAAATTGCATCTCAAAGAGGGAGCTGGGAAGATCATTTAGTTTTAAATAGTAACACAAAATAAGTGTTATCCTAATTATTATTTTAATACAGAGGTAAACAATATAAAATATAGAAATAGTTTATGATTATTGGAAAAATTATTTGGCTTCATTTATTTAAATTTTAGTCAAGTGAGGTTGGGTTTATATAATTGCAACACTGTTTTCATGTTAAAAATCAAGTAACACACGAAAAGTATCAAATTAACACACTAAATTTTATCACAGACCGCTTTTGAAAGATAAAATTTCCAAAAATTTTCCAAATTTCTCGTAACAGAACCTCCAATAAAGCTTGAAGAGAACGGTATTAAACAAAAACTATCCCCTAGTTCGCACTGTGGTCTATAATCTTTGTGTATATTTAAATAACAAATTATCTTACAAGGGCTACAAAATTAAATATTACAATGAATTATTTATTACAAAAATAATAACTCTTGACGCGTTATATTTTTTATTACTTCTTGACACGAAGAACATACCAATATTCGGTATTTTGTTTGTGGATATTCACGATTAAATAAACGTTAAATATGATTATTTACATATTGTTTTAATTTCAATGTGCGATTTTCCCAAGATATTACTTGTAAAAATTAAAATATGAATTTTAAATAGATTTGAGATATAGCCAACCAATTTGTTTAAGAACATTAACAAATTGGTTAAACTCCAAATAACACACAACAAATGAACCCATGAATAGCAGAGCTCCGTCACCAAAGTTGTATTTCTCCATTATAAAATGGCCTTAAAATTGAAGGAGGTTGGAAAGTTGATACTTTCAAAATGCACATCATTGGAGAAGATTGAACCTATATGTCAAATTGTGGAAACACAAAATAACACTCTACAAACTATTAAAATTTAAAAATCACATCAATGCCTCGAACAGACTAGTAATTCAATGAAAACTCCATTCTTCCTATATTTATATAGAATAGGAGTTCTTCAACTGTGTATATAAAGACCTGTGAGTAGCAGAACTACGTCACTAAAGTTTCATTTCTCCATTAGATGGCCTTTCTATTTAATGGGGCTGTGGATGAGAGAAACGGCTTAAAAACATGAATTTGCATTAATAAAAAGGTAAAGGACTTGAGAAATTGATACTTCTAAACGGCACATCCTTGAAATAAATTGAACCTACATACCAAATTTTGGAAAGCGTTCTCGAGTTTTTAAAAACCCCATAAATTGTATTCTCGAGTCCATAAAACGGATTTATAAAACAATCCTAACACTCGATATAATTCTATATTGTAGTCAAGAGTTCTTTATCTGAAGTTGATGAATGTCAAGCAGTTTTAAATCACTTTTAATAACATCTGTCTATAGGTCCTTGAATTTTTTCTGAGATCCCGTGACTTCCTTTTATAATTTTTTGTTCTATTATACCCCCTAATAAATAAGAACTCGATAAAAATGTGTTGTATTAAAAAAACACAAACTGAATTTACATATTAAAATAAATTATTATTCATTTGATTCAAAATAATATGAAAAATATGAAAAAATAATTTAAGCATGTAAATATCAAATATTTCTGAAAATTTAACAAAACACAAGTATGAAAAAAACATTTTCATAAAATGTTGTAAACCTCGACTTTTTTTTCGTAATAAAATAACAAATTGGAAAATTATTATTTGAAAAGCAGAAAAACCAAATAAATATATAAATTTGTACAGCTAAATCTTATTAAATCATATTTGATGGTATTATAATATGGTTATAAAGTCAACATAACAAAATTAATTCGTATTTAAGGCTGGGGTGGGTTGAACCTCGGATAGTTGTTACTAACGGAATAATTTTTAAAGACAATTTCTCAAAAACAGATATAATTTTTTTTTTGCACATCTCATTTTTTGTAGCACTCGGAAATTTTTTGTTGTTTGTGGGAATGTTGGGTAAAATTTGTAATCAATACTTAATGTTTAAAAAATTTTCTTATATGAAATCACTGAATTTGCAAAAAAAAAAAAAATAATAGACAATTTTCCCAATATTAAGAATTCAAATTAATTTTTTGCAACTAGGGTATGATCAATTCATCCTGAAACTAAAATCCAAATTTTCTTTTCAAACCGATTCAGCGTTATACTTTTGTACAATAAGCCAATTGATTATTATATAATACTAAGCCAGGACATGTAGAAACAAATTTTGAGTGCTCAAAGTTAAAATTTATTGTTTTGAAAACCACATATTAAAAAAATACCGTGGTTTTTCTTTATTTATATCCAACATTTATGGAATGTAAAAGCGTATATTAAATTTATTCTAAGCTTTGTATTATAGGACCAATTATTTAGTCCATTTTTGTCTGTCTGTATGTTCGTTATCAAAATAAATAAGAAAAATCAGAGGTAGTAACTGCAATTTTGATGAAGTATTCTAGACCTAAAAGGTTCGTGAATGATCAAAATTGGCGGGTATTTGATAGACAAAGTCAAAAAATTATTAAAAACGAACAATTTTTGTTTGAAATAATTTTTCATAAACTTTTTAGATTTGCGACAATTGAAGCTCAAATTCATACAGAATTTACTATGTATTTCGTGTATTTATAAATATCAATAACTATAAATAGTGTTTGTTGTTTCCGTCACAAACTTTTTGCATAGCTGACAGCGGTTAGTTTTATGTTATCATAAATAAGAGTGTCATTTTATTTATCTTCCCAGCGTTGATGAATAATAGGCCTAAACGTTATCGCCAATATAACAGTATTTCTACACTGATGTTTTAAATTGACATTAGAGGGATTTTTTTGAAATCATGTAGATAATATTTTCTAATCTTGTATCTAAAAAAATATATAAACCTAAAAATTAATACGTTTCCATCGTCATCGGAATAAGTTAGACATATTCTCATTTCGATGGATTCAATGAAATGATTGAATTATCTGTTTTCTATAAATCCCATGTAGCGCGGTTTAACTGTATCTGGTATATTTTAATATTATAATTTTAAACAAAATATTAATTAATTTTAAATAACTTTGTTGGAAACAAATTTATATAAAATATATAATATTTTATATTAAAATATTTTTGGATTCATTTATTTAGTTCCGCAGCTTTAATATCCATTTTATGGAATATCTGTAAAATCTTCACTTTTGTTCTTACAATTAATGTCTATTTTTCGCATGTCTATGGTAAATTTAATACAATATTTTAGAAGTGAAATAACCATAGCCATTATTTCTTATTTCCAATGGAAAATATGACATTTTCCATGTATGATTTTCGTTTTTTGCTTATAGACTAAATAAATAATTTTAATAATAATATTATTATAACAAAATTGAAACAAATCAAAAAAGATTATATTAATAAATTAAAAACGGTACAACAAAACTTGATACAAGAATTTGAAATTTTAATTAAAATTTAGCAGTAATAATACTACATATGTGAATATGATATTATTAAAGATTGAATAGATGTTCAATCATATGTACATTAAAATATTACGTACGCACACAACATTGTATAAAAATTGTGGTGTTACACTTACGCAAACTTAGCGGACGGTCGCAGCGACTTTAATCTGTATATTTCAAGCCCAAATATATAAAACCCAACAAATGCATCAAAATATTATTGCACGATAAAACGTTTTAACGCACTGAAAAACATCGAAACATACATGGATCAAACTAATTTCTTATTATTTATAACGTTTTTTCTGAAACTTTTGTGCCTAGAATTTACAATACAAATAATTCCAAGAGTGCTACAATAAAACCGAATATTTTTTCGAATAATGTAGTGTAGCCGGGAAAAAGAAGTGTAATGTAGTTTAAGCTTCTTATAAATAATTTTTTCTGACATGAGTCCTGGCTAGAATTTAAAACCAAAAACCTCTATCCGTTTGTGTTTTGTATAAAAAAATTTTTATTATAAAAAATTTCTTCTCTCTCCAGAATCTTAATTGAATATTTGATAGTAATAAATAGCAATATCTAGGAAATTTCTGAAACAAATACTTCCGAAGTTATGGAAAGTCAAAAATCATAAATATATGATTACTTCCTTGATAAAGACAAAAATTTAATGTTATTTTTTTATATACCCATAAAATGGATTATACAAAAATTTAACTATCCATAACCCGTAAGTAAGTAACTTACCCAAAAATCGATTTTTTTAAACAAATAGTTAATTTATACATTATTTCAAAATAATGGAATATTCAATTTTATAAGAAAAGTTTTAAGGGTTTTTATTCCACTTTAGAGCGCGAGCTCGTTTTCGTTTGTTTATGATAGCTTGAAAGAGAGCATCATTCACCGCGTGGTCAATTTCCAGCCTCGTTAGAACCGTTTTCTACCTTCATTAAGCCTATCCCCAAATAACAATTGAATCCAAATATGATTATATAACAAATCTATATTGAAACATCATTACATATTTATCATACGTATCATTTACATTTTCATTATATTTTTCGTATAATGATATTTAAAAAGTGCCTAACGCGGGTAAAGAAGTTTTCTTTTCACTTCAAAAACAAAAAGAAAACTATATAACAGGAGTACATTGGGGTCTCTAGGCCGAGTCACATGGTTTATGACAGTTCCAAATATCACTGCATCCAAAAATGATTATATAACAAATCCATATTCAAACATCATTACACATTTATTTAATACGTTTCATTTACAGTTATATTATTATTTTCGTATAATGATATTTAAAAATGCGTGTGTTTTTTTTTTGTTCTTACGTACAACGTTAATTCGTATTCTAGTGTGTAAGTGAAAGTAGTTCAAGAGAGAATTTTGTATGTCTATATAAATAATACACTCACAAAAAAATCTATAATTTTGATTGGATTTTTTTATTTCTTAATTTTTGTTTTTTTCTTTTTACATTTGAGTTCTGTTATTTATAACCAATCAACACAATACATAAAAATTTTTTTTTAAAGAAATAAATTTCTTTTTCCAAAAAATTGTATTGGATGTCCAAGAAATGTAGTTCTTTACTACGAAAATCAGGACAGTATAATATCATGAGTTTAGACTTTAGATGTGAATTTTGAGATGTAAAAGCAAAAGAAGGATTCAAATTTGAAAAACAATTTGGATTAGTTTTGTTATGAATTTATTGAAAATTTTACGAAAAAATATGAATTAGTAATTACAAATGCACTATTGACATATTTATATTAAGGTAGAAGGGTCGGAGAGTCAGCAGACGGGAAAAATATAAGCTAAGTATATCTATATTTTACAGACGTATAACACACATACAGAACCAAAGCTAATGGCTATATTTTTATAAGTTATTCTTGCTCGAACACATACTATATACCATTTATGCATACACTCACTCAATATAGTATATAAATACATAATCTTTTAAATATTTACTTATTTTGATTGTTTATCTAAAGGACGTGGTCAATAATTCCCATTTTTTTAATGTAATTCCTAACTTTTCTTTCTATAATATATTCAATTTTGAATAATTTCAGTAGAATAGTTTTTACTTTATGTGAAAAAAAATCGCATTAAAATGACTTTTTTCCTTTAAGAGCCCATGTTAAAAATAAAAAACTTTGATCTCGTTTTTCTCAACTTTTGGCAGGTCTATTTTAATTGGACAAGGATCTTTCTTTTTGTTATTAATTAAAGGAGAATCAAAAGAAGTTTCATTAAAAGCCTTTCAAAGTCATTCTTCGACCCAACTACCTACCTTAAGTGAAATAATCCATTTTTACATTCCATTTACATAAAGTTTTGTCGCAGTAAGTTCACTTTAATTTTGTAACTTTTCCTAAAATATCGTTTTTCAGACACACAATTCATCAAAATCGAATAATCGGTTCACAATGTATTGCAGAATAGTGAAGTGAATAAGAAGAGCTTATAAGTGATAGGTTTCATGTTTCTCAAATGGGACCATCTTGAACACCTCCACTGTTATCTACCAAAAAATTATTAAAGAGGTTTTAGAGTTTTATCCCCAGATCGACAAATCGATACGCAAAAATTTTTAGATTGAAGCAGAAAATATCTTATTTTTTTCTTAGAAATAATACTTCCGATATTAATAGATATACAACCAAATTTATGTTTTTAAAATTATTTTTAAAATAAAAATTCATTGCGATCCGTGGAAAAAACTTGTCTTATGGTAGTGCCTATTTATGTAGAAGTTTAGAGGATCTAATTTTTAGATTCTCTGAAAGAATATTCACCAACTTTTAAGAGATATTTGTCCATGAGATATGTTGTGGGAAAGATAAATGTTGTTGATCACTCTGTATAAATGCGTAGTAGTAAGACACATTTAATAATTATTATCATTTAAAAATATTATTTTTAAGGTAAAAAGAAATTTGATTTTTTTATTAATATAATGTTTTATTATTTTATTTGAAAAAAAAAAACTTATAAGAAATTTATGATCGCCATATTATTAAGTATTTAACTTGTAATATATCTATTTATAATGCGATGCATAATTATTTGAAAAATAACCCGTTATTAGCGGCTGTTTAATAAAAGTATATACGTATAATTTAAGTGGGAACTTTTTGTTTTGTTTTTTAAATTTATGAGTAGAGAAAAGTCATTCGTCAAAATTATTTTTTTGTTACCATTTTTTTGTTTCGCTTCAAATTATTGTAGTATTATGCATTAAAATTGATTTTTGAAACATATACCGCCTTAATGCCTCAAAATAAGATAGAATTGTTGGTCCTGGATAATATATGTTTGAAAAATGAACATTTTTGGGTTAAAATTATTAAAAATATAATATTAAAATATGGAAAAAAACAAATTTTAAGAAACGAATTTGATAAAAAATCCTATTAATTCATATAATATGAAAATTTGTATAAATATGTTAATTACAGGGTAAACGGTAGGGTCAAATATGACATGTGGTTCCCAAATACTACCAATTTCAAATTTTTATCAGACCCTTCTCTTTTTTTCCCAAAGATCGCAAATGGCAATTTCTTTTTGAATGTAATTGAATATATTTCAAAAGTTTAAAAATACTTTGACTTTCTGAGAGCCTAAGCATGTGTTTTTATATTTGGGGTCAAATTATCACGGGTCCGAGAGTTTTTTTATCCTTACGATATTAAAATACAATATTAAATATTGATTAATTTTAGCCACAGCAATAACTACTTTCTTACATTAAAGCCTTATCTTATTATGAGATAAAAAATTCCCGCGTCGGTCCGGCGTTTGTATAATTTTAATTTGAAATGAATGGAATTTGTTTCCAGATGAAACATCAAGCATTGGATTACATTTATCTTTTGCCTTTCCAAAGTTCTTATGGAGCTATTAAACACTCAAATTGGATGAGTTGCAGAATGTTGATAGCACACACTCATCACCTTTTTTGTGGGATTTGAATGAATTAATTCTGTTTGGGAAATGTCACAGTTGTTTAGAATTTAAGATTCAAAATAATTTTATTTACCAAGTTATTGATTATAGTATTTACAAATTTATATAAACTTGTATATACGAACCAAAATGCCGAAATTTGTGAAAACAAATTTGCTGATTTGACAAAACAGATATTTTCATTAAAACTCTTTTTCAGATGTTATATATAAGCTGTATGAAGTATTTAACTGTAGTATTGCAAAATGCGTACTTAATTGAAATTGTTTAAAACATGAGAAGGGAAAGGAAATTGTGTAATTTTAAAATGCGTGTAATTAGTAAAATAAGTATATCTACAAATTTCAAATGAATTATTTATAATTTAATAAAAATTTCGTAACAAAACTGATTAACCTGTTATACACTTGTAAGTTTCTGGAATGTAAATTTATGACATACATTTTTTGATAGATTATGAATATCAATAAACGTTTAGATTGATAAGTTTGAGTACAAAGATGATTTTGGATCAAAAAATTGAGACACATTTCGCCTCAATTAATTGTATCTCAAACCAGTAGTGAAATGCCCATAGTTTACACCCAAAAAAATTTAGAATAATTTGGAATACCAAACTTTACTATTCAATTTTTTGGCATCCAAAAGTATAATTTATATTAAAAAAAAGCATTTTTTCGTATTTAAAATATTCAAATTATGTCAACATCGTTAATTAAATCTAAAAAACCGAGTCAATAGCCAATTAAAGCATTAATGGATATCCCGCGTTTATGTATTAAGCAACAATTTCAATGAGGTCACAGTAAGAACCAATAAGAAATAAACGAATTTAAATGAAAAAACCATTAAAGTGAAAATAGAAATATGTACAAAAAAAAAATAGTTATAAACATTTTTATGGTCCTAACACCCACACACAATTCTAACAAATATTTTTATCAAAAATAATTTGTATTTATAAATTTGGCGCCACTTATTTACATTCTATTATTATTATGGTCCACGAAAATAAAGGCGTAATTAATAAACATATTGTTTTTGTAATAAAATACTATTCATTTTACGTATATAATAAATTACACTATATTTTAAATAATACATAGAATAATATGAATACTGCAGATATATATATGTATACGAAAAGGTATAAAAAATATGACATACTGATTCTTAGCGTGGTTTGTATACAGCCATTGGGCATCTGTATTTAAATAAATTTAGTATTCGTTGGTTTAAACTTTTGAATAAATAAGTGAGAATAATAACTGACAACTGAGTTAATTATTTAGATACGCGACACATGATTGAATATCATTTGACTTTTTTTAACGGATTCCATAAGACATTTATACAGTTTGAATATATACTATTCAGTCTATACATTGTAATAGTCTATGTATTCATACCGTACATAGTACGTGGAAGGGCCTTTTAAATCGATTGTTGCGACATGAGTATCTATACTTTGTAATAAAATCTTCAAATTCTAGAAAATTTAATTATTTTTTCAATTGTTTGCATATTAATTGTATATCAAATGTTAAACAAAAATTATTCAATAATTATTAAATTACAATAGTAATTTTTTTTAATTGCAAAAATAAGATTATTCAATTAAATTTGTAAATAAACCTTGAGAAATTTCATATGTTAAATCAAATACCATTCACAGACTTATATATCATTGGATTGATTCGTAACCATAGAAACGGGTAGAAACAATTTGATGCACGGTGTCCATAATAATAATATACATTTTAAATATCTATATGTATTTATTAGCTACATAAGACCTACAATTATGGTTAATGCAAACAACACAATTATGGTTCAAAAGTGGGGTTATGAATCCATTGGATCCAATTCAGCGATTCTGTTCATTCACAAACTTGATCTTACTTTTTAGGTCTTGAATACACCACCAAAGTCAATAATAGACAATAGGCAAGTCAAAAATATAAACCTTATCTGAGAGAAAACTTTTGCATGTTACAAAAGAGTTTTTTCGCAAAAAAGCATTTTTCAATTTTAATTTTGATAAATAACATTTTCGTCAAAAAAAACTCTTCGGCATTCCACCCCATTTTCATATCAATTATGAACGTTTACCTGCATGACTTCCACCGACAGACCGCCAGATCGATAGATCAACGGACACGAAAGTTACTCAGAAAGCTCCTAAACATTAGCTTAAATTATAATTTTTTTAAATGGACCAAAAAAAATTAACAATTTTTAAATCAAGAACATAAAATTTTCAATATCGTAGATATAATTCGTTCATCTGTCAAAAAAGTATTCCAAACTAGGTTAAAAATAGCTCAAGACTGGAAAATGGATCAAAATTAATTTAACATACAACCGATCTAATATGGTAATTCTTGTGCTTCTCATTTAAGTATACCTTTCAGTATACACTAACGAAGTAGCAGTAATTAAATTGAAATAAAATAATTACTTTTTTTGTGTCTGTGAATATTTTAAAGAAATTATAATTATTCTCACACATAAAGTATGCAAATTATTTTTTAGTAAAATTAAAACGCTATTATTTTCACTACATAACACAAATTTTATTGTTATTTTTTTATGACTGTAAAATGTTGTTCATCTTCAATATACATATGTCATGGACCAGGACTATCAATGGGCATTATTAATAATGACCGGACTGTTTAAAAATTGTCCATAATGAACGGATAGTACGGGTGTTTTAATTAATGATTATTGAAATAATTAAATTTATCGTGCATTTATTTTGCATTTTTTACCAATAATCGATATAATTCACATTGAGGCGTCCACAAAGTTAAACACAAACAATAATAGAAATTTGTTCAATAATAAATTATTTTCATGATAACATGGGGATATGAACGATCAGATTATGAATAATCCTTAAATCGAGTTAGGAAGGCTTGCGGAATTTTTATTTTAGGAAGGCTTGTGGAATTTTTATCTCTTACGTTCAAACTGTAATTAAAAAATAACACTCTAATACATTTCACAAATGCCTAAAAAATATAGAAATTAGATTGAGGATGTCATGCTGATATGACTCTCGATTTATTAATATATTTATTGTTTAACGTTAAACCGTCAAAAAAGGAATAAATTTAACCCAGAATGAAGTTTTCAAAATGATGACTTTAAACAGAAATTCATAATTTTAACTAAATTGAAAACTGGAGATGTTCACTGCATCAAAACCGAGAAGGAATAGTGTGTCCGTGTAATATGTCAGTTAAAAACTGAACTACTGAACTTCATCGTTCCACGTTTGCCAGCAAATGAAAACGTGTAGAATTATTTTCGTATTTGAATCGACATTATTTATCATAATTAATAAATGTGATTTAGTTACTTTTATTTTATTGATGTTTTGAATTTGTTACAGATGGCGGATTAATTGACAATTTCGTTTAATTCAAAATTATTGACGGAGAAGAAAAATATGTCCAACAATGTCTTATCAAAAAATGTCTTGTAATAAATCATTGGGTAAGTGAGTGTCTTACTTCAAATGGACTGCCAAATTATCAAATTTCCCATAATAAATTTGTAATATTCATAATAACTCTAGTTAAAATTTGAGTTGTCATTATTTATTCTGTCCGGGCATTATAAATAATGCCTTCATTAATTTAAACTTCAATTACTTGGTCTATAACATGTACATGTTTTTAACTGACTACCAGTGCGCACTGTTTTTGTACAAATAATCATAAAGTTAAAAAAAATGATTGTGCTAATGACTTGATGAAACTATAATAATAATAATCAATACAATAAATGTTGAAATATTAATGAAAACCACAAACTTTCTAATTTTATTTATTCAAAAAATCTTTATCAAAACACAAATATTTAACACATATTTCGAATATGTTATATTGAAAAAAATATAATTTATTGCATTTAAATGGAGAATGAGGAAAATTCTGTCTTCATAATTATTAAGCTTTTGGTTAAAACCAAACAATTGAGTGTTACACTTTATTTGTGTAATTTTTAGGTGTTTTACGTTTTCTGGAAAATGGCTAGAACGATTTTCTTCAATCTAAGTGTGTTTACAGAACATTTAAAGATCTGAAATTTTATTTAAAATATTGCTCAGGAAAAAAATCAAAATATCAAGGAGAAAAATATCTGCCGCGTAACTAAATATGATTAGTTGAATTTTTCTCACTATTTTGACTTTTTTCGTTGGCAATATTTTAAATAAACGTTTTAGAGCTTAAAATGTTCTGTAAACATACTTAGATTGAAGAAAATCGCTGTACCCTTTTTCCAGCAAATGTAAAACACCTAAAAATTACGCGAAAAAAGCACTCGGTACTTAGATTTAAGACAAAAACTTCAAGACACAAGTGGAGGTAATTTGAAAACAGAACACCAGGTCTGGTGAATTTAGGATCAAGCTACGATATCGCTATGACAGAGATCAATTTCTGGATCGTAATAAGGAGATCAATACTCTTTATTACGATTAATAATACAAAAAAATTTGTATTAGCTTGCTTTACAATCAGTAACCAATGAATCGCAAGTTAATATTTTGAATCATAATATTAATGGCCTATGCCTAATTATTATTATTTATTTATTTTAATATTAAAAGAAAAAAAAACAGGAAATTTTAGATAAGTAAATCTATCAAAATTATAAATAACAAATTTTATTTCACATGACTGAATATTTTTAGTATCAATATTCCTGTAAGCATTTTGATTTTTATCTACTATTTGTAATCAAAGTACTTCTGCGGTTAAGAACTTTGTCATTTATAAATTGTATTAAATATCAACTTTAATCTAATCTTATTCTCTTTGTCAAATACATTTTTTTTTTTTTTTTGAATATTAAATACGAGAGATAATTACTAGTTATTATAAAAATTAATGTTATCGGTGTAAGAACAGATAAATATTTTCAATTTTATAATAAGATATATTTCTTATTAAGCATTGTTAAACACCAACGTGTACTAATTAATGTAGTACATTTGTTTTTAATCTAATAATAAAATCCATGAAAAATACTTAAGTTAGCCTAGTTTAATAATAATTGAAATATCAAGTTTATAGAAAAATACTAAATAGTAATGTTCTTTGTACCGCGTGGTAAACAAACTCCGGATTTATAGTAGGGCATTTTCTTTTATTAGACATATACATGGCAGAACGGCAATTTCGAAATAGAGGAGGTGTATAATCTGAGATAAAAAGTGGACCCTAACAGTCTGGATGCAACATGTAAGTCAAAGCATCCATTTCGAAAAGGGGTGGGTTTGACGTAAGCCGGACAAAAAATAGATCCTAACCGGATAGACTCTTTCTTGTCACAACATGTAATTTTAACGACCACACAAACGTTACTCAATATTGGCAGACATTTCCCCCTCAGTTCGTCTCCCAGGCGGTTAGGGTCAACTTTTTTCCTGGATTTCTACACTCCCCTATTTCGAAAATGGCTGTTCTGCCACACATATATGTTCTATAAGAGAAAATGCTCTGCATCATAGTGCAATAATGACAAGCTATTTATTTAAATTTAAATATTTATTTTTTTTGTGGCTGTTACTCGATAATTTACTAAGTTTGTGTGAAAAGGGCAATTTTGAAGTGAATGCTATTACAAAACTAATACACCATGTTACAAATCAAGACAACTTTTCTCAAGGTAAATAGAGATTTATTCCTTCTCTGAATTTCTGCCCATAACATTTGATTGTTGAGAGTTAAATGATAACATTTTTCTAGGTGTCAATTCAGTAAACGTCCCAAGACCATTACTCAAGAAAATGAAATCTCTATGTATTTAACATACGGACTTCAACGCTTTATATTCTTGTAACACTAAATACAAATCTTTGAGGTGCGTGAGTAGAAGAATCTACATTTCTATTAGTTAATTACTTTTTTTAAACTTTTCTATGCCTACATATTAGAATTACGTATAGTAATTATTATTATTCTTTTGTTTTTCTATGTACACTTATTAATTAATATTTTGTCTTTCTTATTTGTTTTTTATTAGCTGGTAGACCATTTCTCAATATATTCTACCTCGAAACAGTGAGAGTATACTATACCTAGCTATAATCAATTCTCATTAGTACATGTTGATCAAATTTCAACATTTTTCGGTTTTAATAAACTTTCACTGAAAAGACTAGTAACAGTTAACTTTATCTAGGAAGGATCAAGTCTTACTGGAGGATCAGTGAAATTTAAACTAATAAATAAATAAATAAAATTTACTTTATTTTGATTACACAAAAGTAATTGACTTCTTTTCACGTGTATTAATTAACACTTGCCTTTACCATCGATAAAGCTGAACATGTTAAATTCTGGCGATAAGTGTCACATAATCAATTTGTTGTTGAAATCAAGCGACGAGCGGCTACAGTGGACCACAGCATTATAAAAACAAAATTGAGCAATAAATTTAAACTCATGGATTGAAAACTATGATACAACTACTCCGCAAACATTAAAAACTATTTTCATAATATAACCGTACACTAAAACGCACCTATCTTATGACAAAAAAATAAAATTATTAAAAATAAAACTTGAATTGAACAACTCTAGCATAAAGTAATCATTGAAAAAAAATCTATGAATATCTGTTGTTTATTTAATGAGCACTTAAAAAAATAATAATAATTTTTTAATAAGTGTATTTCTTTTATTTCCGTTTAATTATTATTTATTTTTCGCCCACTTATAAAAAAACAACAACATTTGACATAAGATATATTTTATTAATATCATTTTGATTTATTTAAGTTTTGGAATTCAAAATAATTATTATTAATTTTAAATAAATAATATTATAAATGTTGAAATTAGTTGTTTATGACGGAAATGTAAATAAAAAATATTATAAGTGAATAAATTATGTGACCAAATCATAAATTACGATAAGGGCACGATGATTTGATACCAGGTGTTTAATAGTCCAGGAGGTAACGTTGCAAATGGAACAATCATTTCTAGTTGATTAATTCATTTGGGAATTGAATGTTTATTAGCAGTCGTACACTGTTATGAAAGTCAGCATGCTCCGTGAAGGTGGACGTGCGAGATACAAATTTCTGCTCAGTAGCCAATCTCCATCTAAGGCAAACAAATGTCATAGTCAACTGACAATTATTCCACCCGTAAATATTATGCTGACTATTTTTCTTATTTACTACATTATTGATACAATTATTAATTTCAAGCGACCTGAAATATATTTCATTATTCCTCCACCTTGTTATTAGTCCACATTGGGTGCGCCTGCTGAACCGCCATTCACTTATCAACTTCATTTAAACTTTCAATAAAATCGAAAATTGATCAGTTTGAAATCACCATGAAAAATGCAACGCTATCTGCCGGACTATAATGTTTATACTCCACATTACAGTGTGTCTTACCATAAGTTGGCTCCATAAAAAGTTTTCAATACGGAGCCAACTTAGAAGACGCACTGTACAAAAAAGGAGTTAATTAATTTTATTCTAGTATTTGTTACGCTAGAAAATATTGTAGTCATAAAAAAATTTTAGTGTAGGTGTTCACAGAGTCACCTAATTTCAGTATGTTTGTCCGCTCGTCCGTCTAAAAATCGAATAAAGATAGCAAGTTGCAATTTTAGACTTAGATGTAGGCTCGAAATAAAAAGGTGAGTTTATAGACTGTATAGACTGGATATATAAAGTATTTTATGAATGCAAATGATTAAATATAGTTCAAAAATTGTTAGTTGTTATTTTTTCTTGTTTTACATTTTGTATTCGATAATAAATCTCCGATGTGAAACTGTACAGTAGAATACTACTCATACACCCGGTAGCAGTTATATTTAGCGAGAGTGCTTTTTTTACAGAGTATTTCCACCTAAACACAAATGATGTAAAAACATCAGGTAAATCTCAAATAATTTTCTATCAAACACTAAAAATTTAGAAAAAAACGCAAGTTTCTTGTTGATTTTGCAAAAGAGTGGACGTGGGGGGCTAAAGAAAATATAAATTACATCATTTTACCGATATTTCAGCTCGTCGATTTCAACATTTATATTTTGTTTCCGTTATCAAGGAAAATCGAACTACAGTCTCCTGGGCGTATAGTTTTTGAGCATCGCGCATCAACAGATTCCTTTCGTTGTTTTGGTTACGAAATAATAGTTAAGCAATCAAATGATTTAACATAGGAAATTATAAATGAATAATTATTTATATTTTCAATAAAAATAGATTATTAATGAAACTTCTTCGATTATTCTAACAATTTTTAACCCAATAACCACAATTAAACGCCATTTCTTGCAATTATTCAATAATTTTTGTTTTACATACAATTTATATGCAAACAATTGAATAAACAATTATATTTTATAGAATGCGAATGTTTTATTACAAATTTTAGCTACTTGTAGCGCATCGATCTTTTAAAAAGTTCCTTCCACGTACCTACTTTGCACGGTACGAATAGTTTTTTATCGCAAATTCTTAACAACTATAGAAAAATACGATATGTAAAATTATGGCACAAATTATTGGCCAACCATTGATAACAAGATTGACTGACAATCGATCAACATACATGATACGTATATATAAAGTGGTAAATTTAATTAACAAATACAATAATCAAATTATAAATGACAATAATTGAATTGATATAATCACCATATGAATTGTATGACAACAGTAAAATCATCATATCAATACAAAATATGGCTTTTGAACTGGCTTTATTAATAGGCATGTAAGCACTAGGCAGGCAGGCAGGCAGCCACCTAGTATCAGTCATTAGGATATTATTGGATTATACATTGATTGAAGTGTTATAATTATTGTGTTTGATATAATATTTTGTCCACTTCTATTAATTAATATTGTTAAAATGATATGAATCAAAATTATGGAAAAATTTTTTTTTTAAATAGATGGCAATTATCTATTTTAATAACTTAATTAAAGTCTAATTTTAAATATTGTTGTATACTCATTTAAGTAAATAGTTTCAATGTAAATATGAAATAAAATGTAGAAAATGACTTTTTTCAACTTATACCAAATTGTAACTCATTCGTTGTAGGCATACTTGACTATCTCTTTAATATGCTATTTGACAACATTAAAAATATATTAAAAAATATGGCAATCCTATAAGATAATAATATAGTCTTAAAAACACATTTTTCACTTTATTTAAGCTATATTATGTTTACTTTTTGCAAATTACACGAAGTAAAATGTAATAATTTTTGACATTTTATCTGGAAACGCCCTGTGATTGGTGACAGCTCGGGTGACGTCAATAGCGAGTAAACTATATAATATATTACATACATTTATTATTTTATACAAGGATACTACACTGTTTAGTTGTATTTATATGATATATCATACTAGCGCACTACGTCACATACCACGTGACAAACAGAAACATCATTTTTCACTCTGTTTTTAAAATTAAAACTTAAACTTTGAATTTTATTGATAATAGAGTAGATTTCCCGGAAATATCAATGTAGTGTGCTTATTATGTAATAAAAAATTATTTAAAATGTGCATAATTGGCTGAGTTTTTTTTTTCTGTTCCAAAAAAATTAAACAAATACAACTGAAATTTCATCCAGTAATATTATGTGTTAGATCACGCATTATATTTGTTTAGTAAGTTATTTCAAAATTATTTTTTAATAAGATCTAATTTGATATCAATATAAAACAATTTTTGTTAACCATAATACAAATATAAAACATTACAAACCAGTTACATAAAACAATCTTAGAGTTTCAGTAACCATAATATAGTTAGTTAAACATAAAAACCTATAAAACAGTTTTATCTTCAGTTGTAATTTGTTATTAATTGCACATAAAAAAATACAGATTCCTACTTTACAATAAGTATATTACATTAAATAAAATGAGATTCGTTTATTATGACACGATACGTTCATTAATACTTAGTTTTGTGTTACGAGCAACTCTTGAGAGATCTTTTGTACTGCAAACAATTTTATATATTGTACCTGTTTTAAATCAGAGGTACTCGAGAAGTCCTATAGTTGTGATTAGCATAAGAATATCTTTTGTAAACACTTCATTTATTCCATGTGGTTGGTGATCTGTAAACTCCAAATGAATATAGTTTTTGAGAGACAGGTTAGACCACGTCTGTGGCCGAGTGAGTAAGGGCACTAATACCTGTACCTTGACTACTTTGACTAGAAGTTGCGGGTTCGAATCCAATCATCGGCAGTTTGATGAATTATAAAATGAAAAAAAGGGCGGATAATTGATCACACTGTCTTTTCTTGGATAAGAACGAAGTAACCGCCTCCACCACCAAACTAATAACAGTACAATTGCCACCTTGTGTTAGAAGGCATCTTTGCATTTAGGTGATGGAGTGTTTAAAAGAGGGTACAGAGGACCAAAAGGTCTAGGTACAGGGGACGCGGATTTAACACCTCATTTAATATACTCTTAGTCATCGCATTCACACAGAATTTAAATTATAATGACAAAATCCTCGGTTCCATGACAAATCTCACAAAAATAATTCTGTAAAGTGAAGCTTCCAATAAGAGCCTATGCGTCAACTTGGTCGTAAATGTTTGTCCAAGAATTATTATTTTTGTTTAGGTTTATTTGTTGTTTTCAATATCCCAATAAACGGTTCTTGAACTAAACAATTTTAGAACAATGAACAGTATAAGTACTCGCTTTTTGGCTAGTTCTTCAGCCTAGTATATTGTTCGATAAATCAAAATTTGAACCCCCTTTCCACGCCTTTAGAATTTTTAAAATGTACTGTTTAGTGTTCACAAGTCGTATCTGTGCCTTCTCTCATACAAAAGTTCAGGATCTAACGGTTTCGGTTCTTCGTTGATATGTCAGTCAGTCACTTATCATTAAAATTAAAATTTATAAAATTAGAAATTATATCAATATTTGAGCTATTTTTAACCAAAATACAGTAGTTGAATTCGGTGCATGGTTTTTACAAAGCAGGAGTTTAGTATCTACAACGTCTGCTTTATATAAGCAATTTGGACACAATTTTAGATACAATTATATGTCGATATATTTTAACAGGAATTTCACCACATTTCCACATAATTGTTTTTGCAAGCGGCCTTCTTGCCATTAATGTCGACATAAACGAACTTGACTGTAAATAAGCTTAATTGGGAAACAAATATCTCGTATATAATAAAAATACATGGAATTGTTTCAATATATTATTTGACCACACACAGAAACACATTACGCGACACATATATTTCCAATTTTTTTACTATATTATGTAAATAGAAACAGGAAGATATTTATTTACATTCCATTTATAAAAAGTTTCCTGTATATAAGCAGATAACTAACTGTATTATTTACATCACTGTTTTTATATGTCTTGAAACAAAATTAAAAGCAATTTTAATTCAATCATTAAATAAGTAATAATGATCTTAAAATTTTATGTACCTAAATATATCTTTTAGTCCAGTCTATACACAATTTACCTCGCAATTCTATCAAACAGCACCGATTAACATCAAAATTAGGCTGTACTTTCTACTTTACCTCTACTCCAAAGTTGTCAATGTGTCGAGGGTCACTTTTACTGTGTACACCAACTCTTCTCGGGATGAAAATTTTTTTATTAAAAACTTTTATAAAATTAATCATGGAATAAGGTAGGTAGATTGGCTTATTCTCAGCAACTTTTGTTCTGTTAAGTTTTTATTGAAAGTCAATATTTTTCGACTCCTTTGAAAAAAATCAAAATACGTTTTCAGACGGTTTTTAATGAAGCTTACAAAGTACTGGGTTTAAAATATGGCTAGACACTAATACTAACGCAGTAATAGCTTGTTAAATGTTGGTTCTTCTTCGTCAAACGTGTAATATCCGAAAAACAATGTATTTTTCGGAGAAAACACCACATTTTATTAAAAAGTGTTTGAGAAAACCTTCATTTTATTTTTTCATGTAAGTTTCTAGTCTTAAAATTAAGTGACTTAAGCCAAAAACAAACTTCCGGTGGTCCCTGTTTTTTTGGTCGCAAAAAAATTTAAAAATCACCCCCTACTCATCACCTCAATTGCAAATGATCGTTACCTACTTACAATTTACTTTATTTATGTACTTATAAGATTTCCTATAATTATGGTCGATTTAAAGTCGAAGTTAACATAGCTGGGAGGTTTGCAAAAATTTGCCTGCCTTCTTTAAAAATAACTCAAAAACTATGAAATATATGTAAAATTTTGAGGAGTTCATAATTGTAGGCATTTTTCTAAAGATTTTAGTTCTTTTTCTGTACAATAAACATTGAGTAAAATATGGCCGTTTTAAGTTTGCATATGTTTGCAAATAATAACATTTTCAAGCTCTTTCAGTTAAAGATCTTTCTTATTAGTTTACATCAGCTAATAGGTTTTTATAGAAACGTACAAAATGGGTTTTTGTTGAACTTGATAGCTTTACAATTATGCAAGTTATGGTAAAAATTCCCAATTACAAATTATTACAGCTATTAAAACACGCATATTGCAACACTGATGAAGAAGATTCCTTCTTCGTTTCATTCTCGAATAAGTCGAAAAGTATTGACTGTCAGTAAAAACTTTATAGAGCAAAAATTGCTTAGAATTAGTTAATCTATCTATTCCCTATTTTCATCTCCGAGAAGAGGTAACGTAAGCCCCCAATGGTAAAAGCAAGCCCTCGGCACATTGACAACTTTGAAGTAGAGGGTTAGTAGAGCATACATCCAAATGTTGGTGCAAATCAATTATGTTTGGTAGAATTTCCAGGTTTTACAGTTCTTTCCATATAAAGACTGGACTACCTTTATAATATGTACATTTAATATACTCATTATAATTGTTGTTCTTCGCATGTAACTATAGCTTAATTAACCAAAACAGTATTGATTTGATGGTTTTAAAGTTAAAAATATATTCAGTTTTGAGATAAATTACTTTACATTCAAAAATCTTGTAAATCATTCCAAATGCTTTAATTGTTTTTCTTCGAATTTTTTTGTTTTTAATTATACAAATTTTTTTTTTTTGTAAATAAGAATCATTTTTTGTGGGTACTTAAATTTTATTATTGTTTGATATTATGGTATTCGTAATGTGTGGAAGAGATTTCTTAATCGATTTATGCGAAACGAGTGACTAAAATCTGTAATAAAACATTCGCATTCTAGAAAATTTTTGTTCAATTGTTTGCATATAAATTATATAGCAAATGTCAAAAGAAAAATATTGAATAATTACAAAAAATGGAATTTAATTGTACTTATTAGATTAACAATTATATGAATGGTTGCAAAATTACATTAATAATTATTTTTAATTGATTATATAAATAAGAATTTTAAATTTGTTTTTAAATAAGAAATTTCTTGTTAAATCGTTTACCATTTTTCTAAAAAATAGCTAAGACTATTGTCATCAAACCTAACAGACAGAAGATTTTAAGCTCTACAACTTTTATTTGAAATATTTCTCTGGGAACATTCAAGTAAGGGAGAATAATGCATCAAATCATATTTAGATTTTTGTATAATCAATTATTAAGAATAACTGTTAGTGTTTATTAAGAGCTTAAATACAATCCATTATTAAGAGCTTAAATATTTATTAATAGTTTAAATACAATCCAAATCAACAATAAACAATATAGACCCCATTTAATAAACGGAAGTTATCCTAGAACCCATCCTCCAAAATAAAAGTCAACACTGGAGATTTGGCCTTGGCAACGATTAAACTTTTGTTTGAAAACAATTTGCTCTATTTAGCTAATTTTAGGTGTTTTCTGCATATGATAAATTGAAAAATAATCACCCAGTATAGTCACAGAGCTTTAATAAGATTTTTAGAAAATTTAACTAAATTTTCAATACATCAATTGAAGCGTCTTTACTTCCAGTACAATGAATCTTAAGTTATTTTTGAAAAATCTTAAAAAATAAGCAAGATATGCAAATTCCCAATTAAACAAAGAGGGAAATACTTGCTTTTGACGTCACTTCCTAGTATCTCCGTATACATTCCATATTTAAATTAGTTTTCAAAAATGAGATGGAAATTAATCTTTGATTATTATAGCATCTTTGTTTTTGAAACAGTATTAATTTAATTTTCAAGTTTTATTATAGTATTGAGTCAAGGTTTCCTACATTTTGATGCGAAATATTAAAATTTAGAATCAATCAAATATACCCTTTTGCATTTATTTTACACCTGAATTCACTGGATTAAAAATGAACTATTGCACTAATTAAATAATGTTAACGTGATGTATATAAAGAATTATGAACGTTTTGCTTATAAATGTATTGAAATAAATACATTGGTATATAACTATTATGCTTGTCAATTTGTTAAATGCATTTAAAAACCATGTAACTGGATAGATGACCTACAATTTAACAACAAAATATAAACACTTTTATGTATTAAAAATACAATTTTTTGTATGGACGTTCTCATATCAAGCGTTTCAATCTAGAGCGTGGAAGAGATGATAAATACCATTGATGGATTATCATCTCAATAATTATATGTTTTGTAATAATTATAAGTTTAATGAAATTTATTAAGAATTTAATGGAAAATTGGACTGATACTGAGTTTGTTATATTTCATATCAAAATATGAAACTAGACTCAATATCAGAACAAAATATGAAAATTAAATAAAAATGATTCAAAAACAAGGAAGTTATAAGCTATCAATTTTTATATATCCATCTCATTTATGAAAACGATTTTTAACACGTAGTTTATATGGAAATAGTTAACTACTATTTCCCTCTTTGTTTTATTAGGAATTTTGCATGTTCATATGCTGCTTATTTTAAAAGATTTAAAAAAAATAATTTCGGATCCATGTTCGTGAAGTAAAGTCGCTTCGTTGTAGCAATAAAAAAATTTAGTAAACAATCCAATTGGGCAGTTATACAAATACAGAATATGTAAAATTTGTATAAAGTTTTGGTATAGGTGTTCATAGAACCACCAAATTAGTCCATTCCTAATGAATCAAATTAGTAAAATTTTATATCGATGTTCTGGCATTTAAATAATTAACTTTATTATTATTAATTTTATTTGCCTATATAATTTTTTGTGGCTGGAATGTCCTTGGATATATTTTTGATATGTAGTGCATTTACGTCATTTTATTAATAATTTTAAAATAATCGTTTCAAAATCATAAACTGTCTGGTAGAAACATATTTCGATTTTATAGAAAAATATTCCATATTGGAAATTTTTCCGTGTCTCTTCAGGGTACATGTTAAGCTTATTAAAGGCAATAATAACGTGACATATGTGACAACAAAACAGAAGCTATTGAAAATAGTTTTTAAACAAAATAATATAAATTTAATTAAACCAATTGATAAATATTTTTCATTATTTAAAATATATATTTCGAAAATCTGTCAATCGATCGATAAGTATTGGCTTTAGCTATCAAATTTACAAAAAATAATACAATTACAAATTCGATAGGTATAATTTCATAAAAAGTATGGTTTAAATGCGTAAAAATTATTGTCAAAATAGTGATACTACTCCTTTTTACACTTATTAGATAATTTAAATAATCCGATTAATTACGAACATATTATTGTAGAAAACAAAAATTTGGGTACCTTGCCGATCATTTTGGAGAGTAATTAATTATTTATTAAAAATAACGTTAATTAAAAAACTTCTATTAAAGTGAAAACTAAACACCTGAAAGCTAATTCGAATCCGCAAGGTCACTTATCATTCAATTTTGGAATTTATTATTAAATTGAAATTTACAATCCTTGAGGATCTATAGCTCATAATATTCAGTAAAAGTTCAATCATGTAACGAAATTTCCAAATTTCTATTTAACTATATTTTTATTGTTATCAAATTGTGGAATTTTTATGAAATTTTATAATAAAAGTTTTGATTAAAGTTCCATTAACAACTTTATTCGTAATCCCCACTTTGTATAAGGCTATACAAATTTTATTGCCTTATTTAAGATTTTCTGGAGTAATTTAGGTCTAGTAAAATCAAAAATAAAGCTTATTATTTGAAAGGTATTTTTTGAAATTTGTGCGAAATATCAAACTCAGGATCAAATTTCAGGCGATAGCTCAAAAACTACTAATTCAATTATCAAATGGATGTAATTTTTGACATTTGCAGATCAAATTTCCTCTACAAATATAATTTATCCAAATCGGAGACAGAGATTCGTAAGAAAATTACGAAAAACCAAGAATAATTTGTTGTTTTCGATTTCGATAAAATAGTGTTTATAAGGGTAATTGGATTTGCAGATTTCAAAAATTATATCCATTTAACAATTTCCAGTAACAAGTGCATATTTCGCATAAATTTCAAGGGATATCTCGGAAACTAGCCATCCAAACGTAAAATAAGTGTTATTTTTAATATTCTTCTCATTTAATTACCCCAGTAAACATTTAAACAGAATGGTGTTATCAATGCAATTTTGATCACATTTCAAAAGCTTATAAATAAAAAATTGGGTCATTTTAGTGCACCCCTTTGTATATTAATTCTCCAAATCAAACACGCATAACAAAATTTCCTCATTCTTAAAACACAAAAAATAAGACGTGTATATTAAAGACAATCTCTATATCGTAATATACATTGAATTTCTTTCAATTTTCGCGCACAAATAATACAAAAAATAACTATTCCAATGTTTAATGAAAAATTAAACACAATATCAAAATATAATTTGGGTTTATTTTTAAAACATAAGGTTTAAGGCAAATGTTTGCCTTGAACGAATTTAAAAATATTGTCACTAATTACAACCAACGTATTTAATCTCAATAATCAAATAGTCATAATAATCAAGAATCTACGAATTTTTAATTATCCTAAACTAGAACATCTTGAATAAATTTCGATTTTTTCCCCAATTTCTAAGATCAAATTATTTTGTACTTTTTATAAATACATATAAACCGCAAACCGTCACCAAATTTGCAACGAGTAATATCTCCTCAGAGAATCATTACAACTAGCTAATTCATACTGATAATGGCTACTTTGTAGTCGAAATACGTATTTATAAAAAATACAAAATAATTTGATCTAAGAAATTGGGGAAAAAATCAAAATTTATTAAAAAAATCCTAGAGCTCTTCTAATTCATAATTATAAAATAGAACATCTTGATCATACCAAAAATTTAAATTTAATAAATAAATGTTCAAACTTACAATTTTAAGAGTCAAAATTGAGTAACTTAAAAAGCATATTCCAAAAATAAAAACACAAAACACTAAAAAAGAAAACTTATCACAAAAACTGGGGCCCAAAAACTAAACACCAAATAAAAAACAACAAAAAAAAACACAGAAAAACTAGAGAAATTTTAAATAATTAAAAAAAAAAAAAAACTTCACAAAAATCACAAAAAAAGACACACAAAAAAAAATTATTAAAAAAAAAACACAACAATAATAAAAAATTAATCAAAACACTGATAATAATTAACTATTTTATTATTAAATAATAATACATGCTCAGATAACAAACGTATACTTAAGTATCATGCGTAGTACGAAAATATCAAATATATGTTACTCAGTTTAAAAAACCGCGTGTTGATTTGAAAAAAAACAAAAAATTAAATATTGTCATGCACACAGTCAGTATTGGGTACAAGTGAGTCGCGAAGACAAACAAATTTATTGGTCAGAGAGTGATCGACGCGCGTGAATGTTATTACCTCGTGGGTAATCATTGAGCGAGCGTATTGGAGTATAGGAGTAACTTAAAAATAACAATAATAAACCCGCAATTTTTTTTAAAAATTATACGAAGAGTGTGGATACCGTGCGCGCAACAGATATGTTATGGATTGGATGGTGATTTTTTAATATTTTATAGTAGTAGAATTGAATAGCTAGCTAGGCTCTTTGCAAAGAGATGATGAACACAGAACAGAAACAACACAGTTCTGCAAGGCCACAAATAGTAACAACAACTTTGTGTTTATGTATTATAATATACACACATATTCATACACACACAATACGATCTGTAGTGACTGACGCGCCGCAGACGGACAATCAGTAATAATACGAAGGTAATTCGCTACATAACAGCGTAACATGCCGCGTGATATCAAACAATAATATTATTAATAATAGTAGTAACGAACAGTTTGAGTCATATATAAGGTAGACACTAATTAGCTCTCTAAGAAACAAAATGCCACATTTTCTTAGAAGTAGTGGAATTCGTTGAGAGGTCAGTTTAAAACATGTGGCCATTCATATTTCAAAGGCCCTTAAAGCTATTATAACAATCTAATTTCTTCTAACGAAATGATACCAATGAAATCTTTTATGATTTACAATTTCATGTAGAATAAGTATAATATATCGATAATCGATATATAAGAATTCGATAAGTACTATTTACTTAAATATACTAATTTAAACTTCTTCATGTCTCTACGGAGTCCCAGTTCCACAAATCACAACCGTTTCGAATTTATATCCATTTTACAGTATACTAGAGAAGAGGATTTTTCGGTCTAAGGAATGATTCTAGCCGTAACAGGCAATTTTTAACTCTGGTACAGGAATGTACTGCATCGTTACGTGCCACGGTATATATTGGAGAAGAGTGGTCAGCGCTTCACACAACCGCTAGGTTTTTTCCTCATTCGAAGATCAGGTACCCATTTTTTCCAAATTGGGTGAACCCTGGAAGCGTATTGCCAAAATCTTCAATTTCTAGAGAATTCTGTCTGGCCGCTTATTAAGCCCGAGACCATTGACACGAGAGCTCATCGCGTTTCCGGTGAGCCACTCTAGTCTCATATTACTTTAATTGGTTTCGGGAATAATAGAAGTGTCATTTCAGACATCAATTTCAGATATTTGTGCGTTCATGATCAACAATTAAAGAACAAATAAAGGTAAAATTAATATTTCAAATTCTTTTGGTGAAAATTGTCAAATATATTTCTTATGCAAACTAGGAAGACGTGGCATTTATTAATCAATGCGAAATGAAATTATATGGCTAGAGCAAATAGGAAACCGTTAAAGTTTTCATCGCACTTAATCCCTTCCTCCACTTTGAGCAAAATCTCTAATAACAAATTTTTATCCAATCTTAGACTGGAGTTTGCAGGTTCGAATCCAGGCAGCGACAGTTTGATCAATTAAAAAAAGAGCGGTTAGTTGACCACACTGTGGTTACTTGGATAAGAACGCAGTAACCGGCTCCACCAACAGCATAATAACAATATAATTGTCAGCTTGTACTAGGTAGGCATCTTTATCTTCAGGAGTGTTTTAAAAGAGGCTACAGTGGACCAACAAGGTCTAGGTACTATAATTTCTCCCCCGCTTTGAGCAAAATCTCCAACAACAAGTTTTATTTCTATACAAGGAAGGAATATACAATTTTATGTTTATTACTGATTGAGATCTATCGTTTATTAAAATATTAACTTATTTATGTTTCTTTCGAAATACACTTGGTGAATCTTATATTATCGTTGTATGAGACATTATCTGTAATTGAGTGAATAATGGCAAGACGCGTAAGATATTTCATATAGTACTCACATCATAATATCTGTGATGATTGTGTACTTGAAATTTTTATGACAGAATGTTTCATATCATTAAAATTATGATTATATAAAATTGAAAAGATAGGTTTAATTATCAAACAATTGTAAATTTTCTTATAGGCTAAGTAGAAGAGTACATTGGAGAATCTAATTTTCGTGACATTCTTCGTACAGAAAATTTTAGCTTATTCTTTACTTCGACTGTTGAATACAGCTAAGTATATGCTTCCGAATTTCACAATCATGTCAGTAGAATATGGCTTGTGTTTAGTTCAGAGTATGTTTCTAATATTTACATTGAGTTTTCGATTCAACTTTGATCATAAATCCAATAACTTTCTTCGTGGGACGTGTTTATGAATATCTTCTTTCTAAACACCAAGTCCACTATATTTAAGCCATTTTAAGTTTCCTCAAATTTTGAGCGTGGGAAGACAAAAAGCCTTTTAAAGAAAAACGTGCCCCAAAGGGTAGAAAATTTACATGGCAGTACCATTACCTTTTCTCTCACACAATGCGATTTATTGCATTTTTTATGGATTTTTTGAATTAATCTTAAATGATGAATTTTGCCAAAATAATAAACTTTTTATTATTATTTAAAATATACGAGATTTTTTGTCAAAATCATCAAAAACCAAATAATTATGTTTCAAAACTTTATAGTTAAGTGGGGTAATAAAGCTTTAAAAAAAACTAAAAATAAACCTTATTTAAAGATTATATGCGCAATTTTGGAAATAATAATTTGTAAAGGAGTTATCGCTTGAAATCTATAATAGTTATCGATCAGAATACGAGTTTAAGCAATATCTTCTTTATAAACAAATTTCGAAATTGGGCGCAAAATATTTTGTTTATTTTTTCGGATTTTTACAATTTTTTTAAAAGCAGTTACTGAAAATTGCTGAAATATCTCCAAGGCCCACTCTTATCAGGTTCATATTAATTGTAAAACGTTAAAAAATAATAATAATTTACAAGGACAAAAGAAGAGGTCTTCTATAGGGAAGATGTAAAAATTTTTTTATCATATTGAAGGGTCTTTACTTCACGAACATGAATTTGATGTTATTTTTAAAAAATTGCCAAAATATGGACGTTCAAAATTTTTAATTAAACAAAGGCGATTTGCATAAATGACGTCATTCATGTTCATCTCTATAGTGATTATGCATAAGGGTAATTCTACGCGTAAGAGGACCTATCGATGTCCATGATGGAAAACAATGTTTAAGAGCTTATTCGTTTTTTAATCAATTTTAATTTTCCAACTTTGATTGGTATTGAACCTAGTTTCACATTTTGATGGGTAAAATAGCACATTTTTTTTACTGCATCTTCCCTATTATTTTATCTGATATATGCGTTAAGTGTTAGCTACAACAAGAAATTCGTGTCAATCAATGGACAATTTTTGAAGAGAAGCATGGCGTATCATAAAAAACATAATCTACAAGATATACGCACCTTTCTTTGGAGTCCATTGGTCTAGAGATATGTACATATATTAGATTTCATTCCCATAACTTGAGAACTGAATCCACACCTATTTAAATAATAGAAAAAATCATTCTATATTACGTAGGTAAATATAGCAACAACGGTTTTATAATTATTGATTTCATTATCTTCCCGATGAAATTATTATTTTCATCCCTAAATTCGAAAGAAAAATCTATAATATGTTTGTTGCGAAAGTTTCTAAGCAAATTATCCAATCAATTTCCCAATTTCAATTTTTTTCAATGCAATTCTTATCTTTTTCGCGTAGGAAAGTGTTGAAGGTTGGAAACAAATAATTTAAAATTTTGCAATCAATATTTTTGCAAATATGTATTTCTGCAAAATACACAAATCGAATTAGGAAATTGATTTTTCTATAATTCAGCATTACACCAAATTTTTTGTTACTTTAAAAATTTGTAAAATGTTTGGATTTCACTAGAAAATATAAAGTGTCGGTGGATTTCCCAGTAGGAAGTTCTTGTAATGGGGCAGATTTAGTGAACCCAGAAATTTGCCATACGTTTACGTTTCAAGGTCACTAGAATCTAAATTCAATGTTATTTAGGAAGATACATTTTTGTGTGCGTATGCATGTGTGTATGTATGTGCGTTCAGGATATCTCGTCTCGATTATTTCAAGAAAACATAATGCCATTGGAACCACGTTCATTCGACACGGAACTACGTTATAGCTTCAAACGGTATGACTTTTCATCAAAATCGGTCTAGCGGTTTTTTGTTAAAGATAAGAAAATTGTGAAACGCAACTAGACCACTTATTAATTTTATTTGCTCAGTCATGCGAATAGTGGTTTGATTTATAAATTTTAATTTAATTTAAATTAGTACGTTTGGGCCCAGGAAAGATGGAATAAAAAAAATATGCGATTTTACTCATCAAAATGTGAAACTAGGTTCAGTACTAAACAAAATTCGAAAATTAAATTGAAGTTCATTCAAAAACGAATAAGCTATAAGCCCATAAAGATTGTTTTCCATCTCTTTTTTGCAAAAAATAGTTTTATGGGTGATTCTACGATAAGCGTTCATTTTCTTTAGAAAAATAGCAAAAAATTTTTGAACAAAATTTTTGAATATTAATGTAATTTTTATAACATTTTTATTCCAAATTAACTCATTTGTGCAAACTAACATTATTTATCTTAAATTTTGAAGGGAACTGTAATAAGTGCCATGAACATCGATAGGACCTCTTATAGTAAAATGACCCTAATGTATAATCACTATGGAGATGAACATGTATGACGTCATTAACGAAAATCTCCTTCTCTGTTTAATTAAGAATTTTTAACGTCCATATTTTGGCTATTTTTTAAGATTTTAAAAAAATCACTTCAATTTTATGTTTGTAAAGTGAAAATGCTTCAATTGAAGTGATTTGAGCATCTTCCCTATACAATTGATCTGGTCACAAAATGTTATATCCAACACATCTTATAAATAATAATAATAATAAATCTATATCATTGTTGAAGGTCGAATAATTGTATGTACGATTATTCTATAAACAAAAATTCCTACATACATTTAATACAATAATAATCAATCAGGTTATTACATCATTTGCGTAACAAATAATTATACGTATCATAGATATAAGAAATATGGATTAGTAGCCATTGTTGTTTTTCCAATACTCACAATGTATTATGCATGTCAACAACATCTATGCTATGATACTATGTTAATTTTATAATACCATTTCTATACCCATACTGAAGACTCTAACCTAATTACACAATAATTTTTTCATCATTTTACATAGATAATAGATGGTGTTGTCTTAGAATACATATAAAAACAGATAAAAACATAAGTGCTTTATTTATTTATTTTAAATACAAAAATTTTTTATCTTGTAAAGAAAAATGGATTAATATTTGAAAAAATGCAATTAAAAATGAACATAGATAATTAAAAATTATCTTTATTTTTATTTATTTTTATAAGCTTTCTTAATTTTGTTGAAATAATCAAATATATATTTGACAGAAAACAGTTTTAAATTATTATTAAAATTATCTCAAAAAAATCGTTAACCGTTTTGAAGGCACTGATTCCTGTGTTAAAGTTATTCAATGAAATAGCTGTCCACATATTCTATATCTATGATACGTATAGTATTAATTATATTTTAATTAATTAAAGGAAGTTGCTATGTTTTATATTGATGGATATTTTACAGATAAAGTATTAATCTATAAATTTTAGTTAATGTATAATTATTCTATGTTAATTTTTAGATAAAGAATTAACTTAATAATCAGATTCACACTCTTTATTTAGCAAAAGTAGGAAATTTTGAATTATTTTTATTATTCTGAACGTGCTAGCAAATACTAAATGCAATAACAAAATATTAGTATAAGTTCATTGAATCGCCTAATTATTCCATTTCCATCAGTACGTCATCAAGATAGCTCAAAAACGAAGAAATAGCGAGACAAAATTTGCTGGTCTATACTAGTAAGTTAGTCTTTCTAGGTTTTACTTATATGATCTAATATTTATATTTTTTCATTAATTTTCATATGTATTATCATTATGAAGACGTATTAATAATAAATAACTCACAATTCATAACTTAATATTTATATTTGAAACTAAAAATTTCAAATAACAAAAGTAAAAAGTAAGAACATTTTGAAGTTGCTACTTATATTTTGACTAATTCATTTATGGGAAGCTGTTTTATTTTCTGCTTAGTCATACTCATTCAGTCTTAGTCTTGCATAGGCGGTCTTGGTCTTGTTTGTATTTTATCGAGACTCAATGAATGAACATATCCGCCACTATCCGCCAATGAATGTACATATATTTCCATATTTTCAAAGGCTTTAAATGAATATCTTTCATTATTTACTAATTTCCTTTACTAATTTCACAAAAAAAATGTTCAATTTCGATCCTATAACCATAAATTTTATGAAGAATATTGGAGAGGGAAAAACTGTACTATTTTTTTAACGATATCATTTTAATAATAATAATTAAAAAAAAAAAATTACCGTAAATTGTCTTTATTTCAGTTGCTATAGAAGAATGAATGAAATTCATTTCATTTGAAGACAATAGGGAATACAATTTTATATTGTGATGCACATAATAAATGCAGAATACCTGCGTGTATGTGTTAATAATATCTTTTTATATGCAATAATATTATTTATTATAAAAATCTGATGTAAACGCCACAACACCTATATATGTGCATATAATACATACGCTCTTAAAAATCGGAAAAAATTATTATTATTTTCTTAATTTACAAGTTTCAATTACAATTGTCAGTTCCACATACCTAGGTCGATTGTCAAAAACCGCTTTTTTTAGTTTTGATTTAATAAAAAATAACTACATTTAATCAATAAAAAGAAACATTACACACACTATGACACATACATATATAAGAGTTTTGGCGTATATTATACACGAGCATATATACTCTTTTGTTAAATATACTGTTTTGTTTAAAGAAAGACACGCATATATGCTGTTTTGTTAAAGTGTAGTGAAATTCACTTTTGAGTGATTATAGTCGAATTTCGATCGCTGTAAAGGGACTCTAGTTGAAATAAAATGTTCAACATTCGAATATTTAATACTTGAGCTATTCGTCACACAAATTGATAGAAAATACTCAAATATATCCAACTCGTCTTCTATGTAGTGCCTTACATAGAGGTAAAAATAATGATAGTCTTGAACCTTTTAATTAACAGAATTGTATGAATACAAATAATAATTTATCTATAATACTCACACGACTTCATTAGGTGCATAAATTATTATTATATGCAGACGATTTTAATGAAATAATTAAGAAATATAAGATTATCAAGTGAATGAAATAATCTACAGTGTTAATTGCTTAAATACTCAGCATCTGATTTAGTAACAATTGCATTGAATTTGTGGAAGTTAAAGTATTTTTAAAATAAACGTCAACTAAGCGAAATAACTTTTTCCGATCAACTTCGGAATAGACTCATAATTATACACTATTTAATCGTTAACTAGTTAAAGAAATAAAATATATTTGCTCTAACCATTACTGAGAAAATTGATGGTTCACTGAGTTGACAATTAACTTAGCGAAACAACTTTTTATTTTAATTTTAATATGGCCATGATTAGACGTTAAATAATCGTGAATTAGTGGTGGAAAATCAAATTTTTTTCGCTCTAAGGATTACAGAGAATATTGATTGACAGTCAACTTCGCAATGGCTAATAATTATCCGCTATTTAATCGTTAATTAGTTGTGGAAAAAAACGATTAAATAGCGGATTATGGGCACATTCAATAGTTGATCGGAAAAAGTTGTTTCGCTAAGTTTATTGTCAACTTAAATTTTCTCCTATTGATTAGAGCAAACTAAATTTTTTTCCACAATTAATTAACGATTAAATAATGACTAATTATGGGCCTATTTCGAAGTTGATCGAAACAACTTTTTTCGGTAATTTGACTGTCAATACTAAACATCAATTTTCTTCGTAATGTATAGAGCGAAAAAAAAAAATTCCCACAACTGATTAACGATTAAATATCGGCTAATTATGGGTCTATTTCGAAGTTGATTGGAAAAAATTGTTTAGCTAAGTTGACAGTCATATTAATTTTCTTCGTAATGGTTAGAACCATTATTTTTTTTTACATATTTAATTATGAGTCTATTTCGAATTTAATTGGGAAAATTTGTTTCGCTAAGTGGACATACATAGTAAAAACTGGACGTAGTCCCAAATCCAACATGGAAATACTGCACTGTGTTTGTTCATCGAATAAAGCATACCAACATGGATTCTTTGAATTTGTTTTTTGTCTTCCTGCGCATTTCTTTAAAAGAGAATATCATGTCAAAAGTTAATTTATTTGATATAAGTTTTTTTTCTTTTTAAAACTTCTTCGAATAAATAGCAATAATAATCTTTCAACTGATTAGTTTTAAATGGAGATGTAAACATTTTAATAAACTATAAATCCAAATTGTATTTCACATAATAGATATTATTAGGGTTGCCTTGTGGGTTAAATCTCTTGATTTATTATTAATTCTAGCCTTCTATCAATCTAATAAGAGATATATTTTAAGAGGTGAAAAAGTCCAGAGACATACTTAGCGTGTAATCGAATTTTTTTGAGTTATTTATTGTTTTGAAAAGAAAAAATTTTTAAATAAAAAAGAGCCGCCTTTAAAAAAATGAACTAAAAAGTAAAAAATTTTTCCTTGTGACCAATTGCCTTTCTCAGTCGACGCAAATCCGGCAATGTTTAAGCTAAGAATAAGATTGGCACCGACTTCGAAAGGTAATTAGTCACAAGGAAAAATTTAAAATTATTTTTTACTTTGTAGTTCATATTTTGAAGGCGGTTTTATTTTTTTCAATTTTTTGTTTTTTACATTTTAGTGTTGTATACAACCACGAAAAATGTTTCATTTGGATGGAATTTAATCACTAATAATTGTTTTGGCCCCTTCTCTCCCCTTAGGGATATCAGACCCTGATTTTCTTAGCATGGTACTACGCTTGGGATATCTGCTTTCCAAACAACAACAAAAATTATCAAAACATTTCATAAATGACGAAGTTATTCTCGAACACACACATAACTAAAAATTGTTTTTGTTCCGTTTCTCTCTTTAGGGATATCAGAACTGCACTTAATTTAAATGAGCATACGGGAAGCACCAGTTTTCTAACACAAAAAGAATCATCAAAATAGGTTTAACCTGTCGGAAGTTCTAAGGTGACAACCATAAAAAAAATACAGTCGAATTGGGAACATCCTCTTTTTTTATGTCGGTTCAGCAGTGACAAATGCACAATTTTTTATTTTAGAATAAAATTGTGATTATGTTATGTGACCAAATTTCATTTACATTTAATGCGTTTTTATATTTTGGTAATACTCATTTTTTGAATGTTTTAATATTGTTCTTATCTTTGTGCAATCTACACCAGGCTATGGCCGTTCCAGTTAGGTCTTTTTTCTGGTACCAGCGAATTTTCCAAAAGTTAGTTTTCTTGTAGGATAAAAGTCACCTAGTCTCTGCAGATATTCAAGCCATCTGAATCGATAGACATTAGTGATTTAGGCCGTATTTTGTAAATTAAATTTGCTGTACGGCTCCTTCTTATAATGCGCCTATTCACCAAAAGCTGTTTTCATTTAAGAGGTCATTTTGTTTTTAATGTTACATAATAATAATTTAAGCACAATATTTTATTTCTCCGAATAATGTCATAAAAATAGAGAAAATTGCAAACCTAACATTTATTTTAGGAAAATAGTGAGGAAACCCTAAATATAAATGTTTATATCTGTCAATCTTTTGATAAATTATGAACTTGCAATGCATTTGTGTCTTTTACAATAATATATCAAATTGTATCATTAGTTCATCACAATAGAAGAATAATTTTCAAATAGATAGAATTAATAAAACGTTGACATGCAAATAAATATTATAATTGGTCATAAAATACTCAATCAACTGTGATAAATCTTGAAAAATAGGAATAAATAAAACAAGTTAAAATAACAACTAGGTATAACAGTGTTAATTGTTTAGATACTCGACATATGGTTCAATATTAATGTACTATTTTTAATGATTAACATTCATAGATTATACTAAACATGCAGTCCATACAGTTATACATAAATATACATTAATATATATTGCAAATATATGTGCCTATTAGCTAAATTTGAGCTGAAATTGTGGCGAATCTAAACAGTTAACGAAAAACTATTTCAAATAAAAGTTGTTAGACTCAAAAAAACAACAAAATTTTGTCTTTTATGGTTTAAAAGCGGTCATGGATCAATTGGACCCAATGTACCGCTTTTGCTCATTCACGAACTTAGAACTAGACTCACTCATTATGTATTATACACGTCATCAAAATTTTAGAACAAAAATAATATACTCTGACATACATATGTAGAAAAACCATACTTCATCTATAAAATTTTTGTTGTCGATTTTTTTGGTACAAACTAATAAATGTAAAAATTCAAATTCAAAATTTTTAATTCATTCTGACGGTTTGACGCCAAATAGGTTAAAGCATCTTGACCTCTTTTTGAGATATCTCTTGAAATGATTCCGGGATTTCGATTTCCGGATACAATTTTCACCGATAACAGAAAACTACTGATTCAATCATGAAAATCACTCGATTTGTGTAATTATTGGGTAAAAAGTATTTTGTTAATGGAAGTTTATCAAATTCTAAAACAAAATTTTTTATTAAAATTATTTTGTAAATGGAAAAACAAAAATCTAAAACAAATTTTTAAAGTGTTAAGTAGAAAAAATCTAGCAATTTTTTTGGCAAATATTTCGATAAATTAAGTTTATAAGATTATTTCATATCTTTTTCAGATCTGCAACAAATTAAGTTATTATAATTTACTTACGGTTACCAATCTTCGACATTTTTGTAGAACAGCATACAACTCTAAAAATTTCCATTTTAGGTTTAAATGAACTTACAAAACATTTTCATTTTTCAAATTGCATTGTATATTTATTCAAAATGAAAATCAAAATATTTTTTTTAACAAGAAACAAAAAATAAAAATAACAGAGCAAAAAAAATTTATCTTATAATCTAAAATCTATGTACAAAACAAATCATTTATATTTAACAATAACGATAGATAATACTAGGATCTAATACAATAAATATATTTGCGAATGAAATTGCATTTTTTTTTAAATATATACGTATAAAAATTTATTAATGTAGAAAATTCAACAAGCATAAGTATTCAAATATCATTCTTTAGAAATTATTTCAGATGAGAATTTGTTTCCAATGATGAATTTAGCACCTTTAATATCAGTTCAATGATAGACATTTCCTTTTAATTTATGTTCTTATCATTTTTATCGCACTGTTTTTTGACATTCTGTTCGAAACAAACCAGAATCGTATTATTTGAAGTGAAAGGGTCTAATCGCTTTTAATCACAGTAATAATCTAATGTAGTGTCAAATCGGGCTTATCAGGATGAACTTATTTATATTTTTTTGCAACGATATCAGTGACATCTAGTAGCTGACTAGTCTAACTCAATTCCAAACCGTTAACATAGGAATGAGTTTATATATATACTATCTTTTCATTGAAATCCGTGTTTGACGTTTATGTGACATTTCACACGTGACAAACGACTTACGTTTTATGTAGAACGGGTCGTACTGTAAACGAAGAATTATATATAAAAATGAAATGAACTGTATTACATAGATTATTGTATAGTACTAATTTAATTTAGACAATTACGTAGTTAAATAATGCGAATAACTTAAAGAGTATCAGTTATTTTAATGCAAAAAATTACGTATTTTTAAAGATTAGAATACGTTATGGCATTTGACATCATAAAAATTTAGAAATATCTAATGAACTGAGCGAAATAGTAAAGAAAATATTAATTTCATATGAGCAAACAAAAGAATTGAAATTTGAATACTTATACTCTTATTTAAATAAATTTATCTCACAATAAATGAGATTCGATAATTTACTGTTAGTAAAAAAATTTATTAAATATTCATATTTTCATGTATAATTTTTATTTTTTTGCTATGTAATTTTCCAAAAATTATTTTAAGGTTTTCAGTCCCATTAAACAATGAAATCAAATCAAGTCAATTAAATATCCTGGTTAAAAATTAGTTTTGTAAATTTAATTGCAGAAATAATTTTCAATTCAATTGTATTTAAATGTATACACATTTTTTAATTAAATTCTAATATTTTTGGATCTAATTTAAATTTTGACTAAAATGTTTTAATTCATTTGAAATTAAACATCGAAAATAATAACGAAATAAAAATTTTTTTCATTCGATGGAAATTTATAAGAATTTTATAAGGAAAACAATACTGGAACGGATATGATAAATGTAATGATGTCACTTTTTGCGGTAATTATTTGAGAATTTTTTGCATTCAGTTCATTTAAATTAATTTGTATAAAATGACGCTGTGAAGATTGAGAGTTCTAACTTTCTTGGCTTATTCCTTTGATAACTCATAATAATCACTTAAATTAATAATAAAGATTTGATAAATTTTTGTAGCCGAAAACATTCATGTTATTTCTCGAAGTAAACGTGAATGAAAACTCGTGTGAATAAGATGATATGTTAAGGGTACAATTTTTTTTAAAGGTATTTCCATCGAAATTTAATTAGATATTTTAACCAAGATAGATAAAATTAATGTTTGTTTTCTATGTAGATAGGATATTTAATACGATTTAATAAACAAACAATATCCTAAAATTATATTTGGAAAATTCTTAATATAATATAAACTACATTTATATGCCAAATCTTAAATCGTAATTATGAAACGGTATCACAACTACTATAATAAGCCGAGAGTACAGTCAATACTTAACACCACTTTAAAAGACCGTATAGACGGTATCTTACACCCGTAATTTATTTTATTCAACTTCAGAGATAGCATGTAAATGTAGTTTTAAAGTGGGTAATTGCATACCGATTAAATACTTTTATCATAAGGCCACTTAAAAACAATAATCAAATATTATTTGATTAATTGATTATTCAATAAATTGTATGTTTATTATTAAATAAATGTTTTGTATCGTTATTTTGAACATCTTCTGATGGTAACTGAGATTCATTATTTGAAAGCTGTTTAACATGCAGCATTAAATCATTAAAAAAATCTGGATATCCATCATAACCTAAAATAATTACAAATAAAACTTATTACATTCAGAAGAACTCCTGGTGGTGTAAAAGCTACGGGAATATGGTTTCAGCTCAGAGTAGAATAATAATTATTAGTAACTAATTCATAGTAATGAGGGCCCTCTTTAATTTAATTGTGGTCTAAAGATTACAAAAATTAAATTTAGTTAACAATTGAATGTATAGTTTTTGAGATATAGTATAAAATTATATACAGAGGCCGATTTGAAGGAGACATTTAATGCGATATTTCAACTCGCCAAAAAATTACTAAATAATTACTATTTTTGTGTTTCATAGACGTTAATTATCATAGAAAATCTAACAACAGAGATATTTTTTTTTTACTTTTTAATTATTTTTAAGTTCTCTGAAAATAATAATAATTCAAGTAAAACTTTGGTTACCAAATTAGACCCAAGTAATATAACAATGGCAAATAACAAATTTATAATGTTGTTTACGTTTTGGAAAAAAAATTTTCATTTTTTCTTTTAATGATCGGGTTTTCATTTTTCCCAGCAATTGACTTTCGATAAAGAGTCTAAGGACCAACATAATCGTTTTGTAACTAGACTTTGGAAATATGTTTTAAAAATATAATAAATACCTGGATATGCATTAATATCTATAATATAATATTTTCTAGTATTATTCTCAATTATAACATCCACTCCAAATAAGCACATGCCCAACGCTTGGCGTAGTGTGGCAACAATGCATTTAAATACTTTAATTTCAGGTTGTACCACTTGCAATTGTAAATCTTCTGGATCCAATACTGATAATGTACTTTGTGATGCTGCCTTTGATATATCATGACTATTGAAGAATATAGTTTCACGTTCGGTAGCATAAAAATTTTTAAGGCTAGGTCGTTCAACAATAAAAAATTTATCACCAACAACAAAAATTTTATACAAAATAGCATTATGTGGTATAAATTTTTGTGCCACGCATGGCGGTTTAAAACAATCACCAATATATTTTTCATGAAATATTATTGACATTTTATGTGCTAATGTGGAACCATGTGCCACTGATGGTTTACATAAAAATGGATAACCAATATCGGCTTCTTTCAATTTATTTAAATTATCTGTACTAGTTGCTGATTGTAGTTCCACAAATGTTGGTGTAAATACTCCATACTGAGCCAAATTTGATTCGATTATAATGTTGTATGATCTACAGCGATCCAATAATATTCGAACATTATCTAGCGGATCGATTACAATCATATCTTGATGATCTTTTATATACTGTTCAACGCGATCGATTATGTTTTGACTCTGTACTTGTAAAAAATAAAAACTTATATAAAAATTTATTACTTATATTTATTTGGTCACATTGGCTAAATTTCATTCCAGCAATATTTTAACCGAAAATTACCATGTTAATTTCTAAAATTTAGAAAATGAAGCAGTAATTTTGATAAGAGAAATCGTTTATTATAATTCGAAATTCGATGCAGGGTTTGCAGCTCCTTATTATACAAAAAACTATCTTAAAACTATCATATAATAAAGTACGTTAAGATTGTGACACAATTAAAAATTTTCGTGCCCCTGTCAAATCTTGAGCTAAGATATATTCGTAATTTTTGTTCAATTTTGGGTAATTTTACCCAAATCAATCGTCTAGTCGTGGTGACAATCATTTTTCAAGCCATTTATTTACTTTTAAAGCAAATTGTTATGACATTAACATACAGTTAAAATGCTGTATAGTTAATTTGTGTTTTATAATTATTCGGAACTTCTTATTCTCTTTATATAAAATATTTTATTATTTTTCTACAGCATTTTAGAGTGACGAAGGAACAATAAAACATTAAATATGTATGATTTTGTACAAATATAAAGCTCCTATTGTTGTTTGACAACTTGAAACCTTATTGAATATAAATTAGGACCTTGACTATTTCCAAAACAGGTCTAAAAAAATTTACCCTCGACCATGTAACTAATTTTAAAACTAGTTTTGAATACTTAAAAAAGTTTAATTCTTAATTTTTTCGTAGATACAAAACAAAGAAAAATTTTAAATCATGTGCCTGATTAAATAGCAATTAGCACAATAAAAAAAATTATCTCTTTTCATTAAAATTTTGTAAATATTTGATAAATTATATTACCTTAGAATCTCCTTGACTAGCTAAGGCAATAATATCTGTAAGTTTATGCAGGAATATAGTAAATGGACCTTGCGTTTCTAACGATCGTTCTAAATCGACCTAAAAAGTTGAAATTGTATTGTTAGTTCATAGATTATTTAAAATTAATACAAAAAAGTACTTCTCTCAGTTCATATCCATATTTTCGACTGATATTTGTAAATTCCGTCCAATTAATTTTATGCGATTTTTTCTTCGACATCCAATAACCAATTAACTTTAAGTTTGTTTCACTATCACTCATTTTTTTAATAATTAATTTTATTATTAAAGTAAGAAGAAAATTATTCAAAAATTTCTTCAAGTAAACGAGGTATAAAATTGTTTTGATTTAAATATGTTTTGATTTGCGTTACGTCAGTTTTATTGATAACATTTTTTAATGTATTCTAACCTCAATTTAAACTGTCATTGAAGTTAAAAATTTGTTAGCATGTCTGATTACGATAAAAGTAAGGATGTTCGGAGAAGACGATATTATGCGTCTCAAAGGGTAAGTAAATGTTTAAGATATCTATATTCTCCACGTAGATATTATTATGGTTTGATTTTAGGATCGTGATAATCCTAGTTACATGAATCTTCGTCGAGGATTGTATAATAAATATGAACGTGAAAATTCAAGAGAATTTGAACGGAATACAAACGATGCCAAAGAAAAATCAATGCCCCAACCCACTATTCTTTTAAAAAATAGAGAAAGTAATCAAACAAGGGCTGTGTCTCCAAAAAGAGTAATTCCAAGTATAAAGGAACCTGAATCGGCTGCACCACAACCGAAACAAATTCAAAAATCCAAATCTTCATCGGTAGATTGTAAGTTTTACTCATGCTTTTATTATTCAAATAGTATACTCGTTGAAGAAGTAACCTACGAAATTTTTGTTGCTGTTCTCCATTCTGATCATTTTGTTCATCACCCAGAGTGCTATTATAATATATTTGATTTACCAAATTTTTATTTATAGTGTCGCAATCATTATGGTGCCCTCCATACATGAAACACAGCGTTCCACTGATAGATGAAAATTTCATGTTTGTAGAAGATGTGCAAGAATATTTACAAGATAATTCTTCAGATTTCCTAGTGGTTGGAATCATTGGTAATCAGGGTGTAGGAAAATCAACTATTATGAATATGCTAATAGATGATAATATGCATAAAATAAGTGATCACAAAGAAAGGGAACGTAGTGGAAGCACTTCGGATGGTTCAAAAACTAATGATATTGAATTAAACTTAAAAAATTTATCAGAGAATTTTTCAAATTTAAATGTTCAACAAAAGGGCAGTACGGAAATATTAAATAATGGAGGTGATGAATCTTTTTTTAAAGTACAATCGATACATGAACTTGAGCGTGGTATTCACTGTACGGTCGGTTTAAATGCTTATATTACACCAAACCGAGTAAGTTTTCATAACAATTTAAAGCTGAAGCTCAACACTTCCATCGGTTTCAGATTTTGTACAAAAATTCTATTATATGTTTTTTAATGAAATTATACGATGAAATTATTTAATATTTTTTTAGACAATTCTCCTAGATTCTCAACCAATTTTATCAGTCTCAAATTTAGATGAAATGATACAAACAGGTTCAGCGGCTACTGCAGCTGGTGAAATAATTTCTACGGAAAATTCTAGTGAAATTCAATCATTACAATTAGCAGCATTCCTCTTAACCGTATGCCATGTAGTAATTGTGGTACAAGATTGGTTTTTTGATCCTAATGTTATCAGGTAAAATTATAAAATATCCTACTGCAAAAAGAATACATCATCTTTCAGAGTATTGATACGAAAAAATAATCATTGTTTTAGATTTATACAAACTGGTGAAATGTTAAAACCAAGTTTAACAACTGCTGGTGAAGAAGAATTAAATGAGCATTCTCCACATTTGTTGTTACTTCATAATAAAGCTCGAGTTGAAGACTTTAATCCTCCACAATTTAAAATCATTCAACAGACATACAGATCTTTATTTAACAAATCAAAATTGAAATTAGATACTGGATTAGGGATTGGAACAGGAAATATACTTCATAGTCTTTGTTCAAAAACATGCGGAGAACCGTTAAATATTTTCTTATTGCCAAATACAGAAGAGGAAGAAGGTAGTTTATCACAAATTTATTTTATTTTATGTTTTTTTATTTGATAATTATTCTTAAACAAAATTTCTAGATGAACAAGTTGTTTATCGTGGTTATCCAAAATTAGATGAATTAATTCATAAATTAAAATCGAAAATACAAGGTGCAACGCGTAATCAACTAACGCATGCACAACTATCGGAAAAAGCATGGCTTCATTATGCTTCGAAAGCATGGGAAGGTGTGAAGAAAAGTTCGTTTTTTGTCGAATATAATAAATTATTACCATAACGTATTTTTATTAATATTTAATAAAGCTTTAATTTATAAATTTTTTGTTTTATATTTTACAATAATTGATCGGTTTTACAATAATTAAAAAATGTATTAAAAATAAAAATATTAAAAAGGTAAGTACACTTATTTACAAACTAATTAAATTATTGTGGCTTACTATTTACAACGAAATAAAGTGAGTATTCATTACTACCAGGAAACTGTATAATTGACATCGAGTCTAGCTGTTATAAGAAATGTCAAAAAAAACCGTCGAAAACTTCTAAATTTTTTGTTCGCTGTTGGATTTGGATTTACTACGATATTTTACTATCGGTTGACTAGTTTTTGAGATATTACATGAAATAAACCAGAAAAATCGGTAATTGGACTGAATTTTTGGTGATATCTCAAAAACTGCACATCCAATCGTTAAATAGATCGGATACAGAATATTCGAGATCGAATACAGAATTTTTTTACACAGTTTTTTTAAGGGGTAATTTTTTTACTCTCAATTTGGATAAAACATATGTTCTAGTGTAGTTTTCAAAAGTATATTTCTAAAATAACATTTATTTAATCATTAATAAACCTTTAGAATATGCTTGCTTTTTTTTCGCTAACATCTCCAGGTATAATAAATACCTATTCAATTATATAAAGTTGCTTCTAATATTTCACATGCATTAGACCACACATCGGTATCTCTTACACCGGTGGTGTATTTGTACTAGTGGAATAAGATCTTAATTTAAACACTCTCTTAACCTGGATTTAAAACACCGAGCATTATCAAGATTGATGTTTCACCAAGCGTGCTAAATCATTGTTATCTTCCTATTTCATGACCTTGGTTTTATTATATTATCTAAGTGAGCAATTTAGTGTGAAACACAGGCTACTTGAATTTGGTTTTATCTTGTGACTGTGTTATTTTATTTCAACCGCATCGATTAACTGTTTTTCGTTGAAGGTCGAAGATTGTCACACTGTATAGATACTAAAGGAGTGTAATATTAACTGCTTGAAAACACCGTATAAATATTCATCCTTCATATGGTGTAATTACCATATAATACCTCTTTTATATGGCTAGACCCTAGTGTTTTGGTTAATGTCGATTTTTCACTCTTCAAGCTCAAAATGACACAAATATACAAAATGAATATTATTTCAGAAAAAACATTTTTGCGAAGTAAAATAATCTAATTAGAATAGTTCTATCATTGAACTATTTTATATCACAGAATTTAGCTAAGTGAAGAAATACTGATATAAAAAAAGTCATTTTCCTAATCAACATGTCGAATAACTTCTTTTAAATTAACGGTACTAGTAGTACGTTCAAATTCTGTTTGACATTGATCCTTTGTGATGTTTCGTCTAGAATTTCTATTATATTCTCCATTAATATCGTCAACATTATGTGAATCGTCCAATGTTTTTAAAAAATTATTTAACTTAAAGTTTCTACTTAACGATGGATTACAACCTTTTACCGAAATAATTAACAAAATGACGAGTACAATAACAAATAATATAACAATTACACCAAGAAGTAAAATATTTGAGTGTGTAAATGTTTTACTATGTGGCGGTGGATCTTGCCAATTACACCATACATTATTACAATAAACTGGATCAGCCATTGGATCTTCAGGTACATTTCGTGGTTTTAGAGTGCTTTTACGATATTTATTCACAGCTTCTTCTAAATTACGTAAAATTAACGGTTGCTGTGTAGCTAAATTAATTTGTTCACATGGATCTGCTTTGATATTAAATAGGCATGGAGATTCTGTTGGTTCGCATGCTGTTATTGGATTCACTTCTGATTCATTCAGTTTGGAACATAGAACAGTTGCTTCTTTACGTAATAATTGAATTGTTTCCTTGGAGAGCAATGGTTTTTTTCGGAAAAAGCTATCAGTATCTGCAAAAGAAATTAATTGTTTTTATGAAGATGTAATTTACAGAAAGATAGATAACTTTTATTCTGAACATCTTGTTCATAAAAAAAAAAGATAAATTTAGATAAAAAAATAATGAAACGAAAATTCAAAATACAAATTTAGAATTTTTTGCCCCATTTAGATAAATTGACACTATTTCATCACTATGTTTGATTTTATAATGTAGGCATAATCGCTAAATTATAAATGTCAAATTTTAATTAATGTGATCATGTTTTCCTATTTTTCTTGAAAAATTATTTACCTCCACCATTAGTAACCCTTAATTTTGTTTTAATATAGATTGGCGAAGTTTTTCGTCACGTATATACCTGTTCTTTTCCATCTGTCAGAATTTCCGTTCTCATTGCCATTCGCATTGTTTTATTGTATGATTATTATTTTAAATTTTTATACAAGTAAATTAAGAAAAAAAAAATCACATGAAAGATAGTAAAATCATCAACATTAGAAATTTTAATTTCGAATGATAAAAAATCGTTACTGTTAATAATATAACAAAAGTCAATTTTGTAAGTCATGTTTCGGTTTTCTAATTATGATAAGTGTGAGGTACATTCAGATTAATTTCCGATTGATCGATCACCTGTATTAACCAATCAAATTAATGGCCGTTACATTATATTTAAATCTTAGTTAAACTAGTCCTCGATCATTAAGCGGTATTTAATCTGAATGTACCCATTATACTGATGCATATCCATGCTCAATAATAAACATAACCACAAATTTGATTTTAAATGTAAAATTATTACTATTAAAAAAGTCGTGTTACCACTTCGAAGATAAGATTTTAAATGGTAATAGTTGGAGGATTATCGTGGTATTTTTTTAAAATAAATTTTATCTGTATAAAAAAGAAGAATTTAACCATGTATTAAAGCAATGTGTCAGACAAAGACAACGGAAAGTCTGACAAATATAAAAGAACAAGGATGCATGTTGACGCAGCTACTTCGATAGTATATTTAAAAACTGATATCCCAAAAGATTCTGTTTTGGGATAAAGAGTCGCCAGGATTTTAGTTTAAATAATTATCTTAAGAAGCTTACCACTAATTTCTTGCAATCCTTCTTTTAGCTGTAATGAAGTTAATAGTCCTGTTAATGCAATTCCAGCTTTTGAATTTAACACCTTTTCTTCATCATACTCATAAGTAGGATCTAAATCGAGTCCAGAATGACCATACCATCCACTGGGATACCATTCGTTAGAATTTCCACTACCAGCAATATATTTCCAATCACCTTTGCGATATGCTGCATAATCTGTTTCAATGTTCAAAACAACATCATCTCGATTGCTAAGCATTTCTGGATCTTGTAACGCATTCCACATATTTCTACCATCTAAGCTCGTTAATGTCTCATTTACGCCAGCTACTGATAATAATGTGGGTACCCAATCGCTTATATGCATGAGTTGATTTGATATCACTTGAGTGGTATTTAAAAGTGGGCTCCAAATAGCAGCAGCTCCTCGAACACCGCCTTCGAATGGGGAAGCTTTCATCTAAGCAAGACAAAAATGGTTTTTATATTTCCATTCTCATCGCAGAAGAATAAAAAGTAAGTAACTTACGCCTCGTAGAGGATAATTGGATCCATGGTTAGCATGTATACCAAATGTCGGTGCACCATTATCAGCCAAAAACATGACAATTGAATCTTCTAACATATGCTTTGCACGTAGAGCTGCAACAACTTCACCGACACTTTTATCCAGCAACGAGACCATAGCTAAAAATATTGCAAAAGTCGTACGTAAATTAATATGAAAATAATATTTTCAATTATTTAATGCTTACCTGCATATACACGCCTTTCTGGATCTTCTATGTGACTAAATTTAGCAATTTCTTCATCTGGTGCTTGCAATGGATTATTTCTATTGCCAGTATGTGCTGCCAAATGTGAGAGATACATAAACATTGGTTTTTCTGTATTATGATTGTTGATTAAATATACAGCTTCCTCAGTAAATAGATCTGTGGAATATTTGCCAACTGTGTCATAAGCGACATCCATATTTCTCCGCATGTCTAAGCCTTTTATTGAACTGTTGAACTAAAAAATTATGAATAAATTATAAATTATGTTTTTGTAAAAAAAAAAGAACACAAATAATTTAAAAAATACAAATTATTCTGTTGGAAATTTTATTTTGAGTTCAACATTTTTATGTAACTTTTTTATTATGCATTTTTTTTATTAAATAAAACAATAATTTATTTTTATATTTTTCTAAAATTTATTGCTTAATTCCGTGTAGGGATTATTTCTCAGAAATAATAATTCGTTCTCTTTGATTAATACTAACCGTAACATACACATTATGATCGTAATAATCTTGCAAACCATTCCAATATCCAAAATGTGAATCAAAACCACGGTATGTGGGTGTATATTCGTGTTTGAAGAATCCCAAATGCCATTTCCCGATTGCGTGTGTTGCATAACCGGCTTCACGTAAATATTCTGGTAATAATTTTTCTTCTAAGGGAAGTCCCCAAGGTTCATTTTCTAAAATAACATCTTGTTGCATTCCTGTAAAAAAAAAAAGAATCTTGTAATAAATTTTTATACGAAACATAACTGGTCTTATGTATTAAATTTTCTTTTTAATTCTTATGTGATTAAATGATTTGAATATTGAAAAATTAACATACGAAACAAACATGAAATACTTCAACATAGTTTGAATAAATTATTAATTATATTGTTATATTTAATTGTTTTACTTTAATTGGATAAGCAAGTTTTCATAGTAATGACTAACATTGAATGAAACAGACTGAAAATTCTCATATATTATTATAAAAATTCTCACTAATAGCCAATGAAACGTTGCAAAGTCGGACATAATACTAGGAATCATAATTGCAGAACATCAAATAAGTATCAACCATAGTCTCCACTCAATTTCAATAAAATTTTCATATAAAAATTCGATTTTCATTATGCATCAGACAATTCGTACACAAGCGCATTGCAATGATTTTTGACATATATGGATATAAATGCCATTATTAGCTTTCAATGCACTTTCTTTGCCGATGACATGGCCATGTACTGTTGGCAACCGAAACAAGTTTCGACTTGCTTCCAATACCGATTATCCATTCTTGAAAGGTATTTCAAATTATGGAGAATCAAAATTAACCCCACCAAGACTCAATTTATTATTTTCACTCGAAATAATAAATTTTTCTCCTGAAGATTTTTGACACGCAAATTCAGCAAACTCAAAATGTTGTAAATCTGGGATTAATTTTTCAAAGGCAGTAGAACTGGACACAGGACGGCAAAAAGCGTCTGGCCCTAGAAAACGCATCCTATGCAGGATTATACCCATTACTCAGCCCCAAGAGTAAACTGGACAAGCGTCTAAAGCAACGATTTTACGTTTAAGTCTTATATCCGCCTAGTGCTCACGTATGCAGCCCTCATTTGGCCTAATGTTGCATCTTCCTTAGGTTTTCCGCCCGAACCTCTCTACCGCTAAATTGGACACCCGACTATCCACAAATTTATCCTAATAATCTTCTCGTAAAAAGCCTTTCCCGAGTCAGTTCGATCCATTTGCGCTGATTTTCAAGAAAAGATTTCCCATGCCACACGATGTCGATTGCACCTGATTCCTGTGTAATCTTAATTGTATATATTTTTCTTTTAGGTGAAGTCATCTATTTTCTTAAGTGAGTTATAGGGATGGCTTATTCATCCACATAGTTTAAGTTTTATTACAATGGTTTTTATTTAAAAATTTTTCCCATTTCTTAAACAATGTATTAAAAATGGTAATCTCGATTTAACTAGTGTATAAGATTATGTATTATAGATAAAGCTCAGGCTAAGTGCTATAGTTTGTAAGTTGATTTGTATTTTTATAATGATGTAAAATGGACTTGTAGACGACAACCTGACTAATTATTCACTACGTAGAATGGGCATTAGAGATGTACGTTACAGTTACCCGTGTGTTCTGAATTTAAATAAAGTATAACTACATATTACAGGAAACCTTGTTATTTTAATAAATTAAGTTGAAAACAATTTTTGAAATATTCATTAGGGTAGATAATTCATAAGCCTCCGTTAGGTTGAAAAACCTATAAATTCAGGTCAAACTGTAATTAAACATATCCGATCTAAAAAAATGATAAAATGCAGGTAATAGTTGGCTAATTAATCAATTTTACAGCCTACAATTAATTAAGTAAATGCAAATTTAATAAATTATTTTGAATAATTATGAATATGTCGCAATTTATGTAGGTGAATTGATATGAAAAACCAGATTGAGAAAAAAATCAACGAAAAAAATGTTTGTTAAACGGAAATAATAATTTAAAATTTTTAAGCTAAACTATCTTAAATCATTAGTTAAGGAAAATTTTATTATAAAAATATGTTTTGATATTCTTTGATGAAGGTTTTGTGGTTTTGGTGGTCAGATAGATCATAAATGACGTAAGTAGGTATTTTACTAAAAAAATTTAGCGATATTTTATATTTCCTATCCATGAGCAAATATTTCTATTTATCCGCTACAAACTTCTAGGCTGTATCTCATTTGATTGGATCACGAAAAACAGGATTAAATCAATTATTATCAAAGAGTTTTAATTAGTAATTAATAACCAATTTTTGTCAGAAGGAGACTATAAATCACAAACAAAACGCTCAAAATTAGAAATATGTCTCAAAGAACTACGCTTTAGTAATTTCTATTCTATTAAATTATTTTATTATACGTTTTTCATATTCAATTGAGAAATACGCTACATTTATTAGTACAAAATTAAAGTTCGAACTAAAGACCTTGCTCTAATTTTAATATTATATTTATTTTTACAATTAATAAGTCAATTGAATTAAGTAGATGTAATCAAAAACAAAAAGAGATAGTAAAGTGAAATTTTGGTGGCGCAAGTTGGTTCAATCATCCACCGGACCCGATGGACCGATTTGTTCATTCACGAACTTAAATTAATTTTTATGTTATGAATGCTAATTAAGAATAGTCCAAACAATGAAATTCAATCATATGACGAGTATCTAAACAATTAACTCTGTTAGTTGTGATCTACACTTGTGCGTTTTGTATTCTGTTTCTTTTCTTGGATATTTTTACCATTAACATATTTCGACATAGTTTTATTAAGGTAGCATTTACTAGCTTTGATCTTTGATTTTCGTTCTGGCTTATTATCCAAAATGTTTTTATTCGAATGAATATTATACAAATCTAGTACCTAGCTAGGTATTAAAGGTAAAAAAATATTTTACATTCGAATGTATTTGACATAACACTAGTATACTGCATAATTGCTATAATATGTTATAAAATATACAAACAATACATTATGCTTAAGAGTTACTGAAATAATGGATGTAATTCATGTGTTTATTGAAAGAGAAATTGTATGAACAAAAAATTAACAGAAAAATAATAAACAGCCATGTTTACTTACCTTATTTAACCTCATTACATCTGTATAAATTGAAAACATGTTAAGATTCCGTAGATAAACTTGTTTAAAATTTAAATAAATAAGTTTATAAAAATTATTTAATTATACTCTCGGGTTAAAATATATCGGAAATAAAATAAAAAAATATATTGCCTTACTCCGATTTCAAATGTTGATGTGAAACATCTAAGCCAGAGTAACCTTGAGTGTTGGCGTGGCGATATAGTCCGTGGCGACTCATCTTCATACTATATGATGGAATATATGTATACTATACGTAGTCGTAGGTAATGTGCAAGTGACTATAGTATATATAGTGTTATTTACTACGTTACACATGTTAGGGTAACCTACAAAATTATTTCGATGTTTCACATCTGCCAGGCGTCCCGTGACGGCTCACTATTTTTTTTAATAAATATCGAACTTTTGGAACTTTCTGAGCAACTTTCATTTCCACCTGCCTGTCACCCCCTCGATTGATCACATTCAGAAAAAACGGGCATTATACTCCAAAACGCTTGAAAGTAATCTCATTTGCTCACTTAAAACCGTCAACTCGTGAAAGGTTCTTCCAATTTTGACGAAATTTTTTATAGGAAAATGGAAAATAGTTTTTTAAAAAAGATCAAAAATTGTAACGGACAAAAAGTGATAACATAAAGTCAACTTACAGTCATAAATTAATATTATGTGATAAAAATATAGAAAAAAAGTATTTTTTTACTTAAAATTCAAATTCCAACTCATTCAGTGGAGACGTAGGAAAACAAAGTTTGACATGTAATTTTATAATAACTCTTTCCTTTTTTTATTTAATCAGGATGTTTATATGTTGCTTATTTTTAAAGATTAAAAAAAAAAATATCTTTAAAATCTCGTTCGAAAAGATAAGACGGTACAATTTCTCTATTCTAAAGGCAATTATACCTTAGCCATATATAATCTGAATGGTGGAAGCGATTCCTACTGAAGGAGTAATTTATTTAAATAGCTGTGATACTTTGTAGAAAGGCTAGTCTAGATGTACCCAGACACTTAAAACAAACCTGAAGCTTAAACAGTCAGCCATAGGGGATGGTAAAAATGTTACAAACAATACATACTACAAGGAAACCCAAATATAGAAAAAACAGGCGTTTAACTCATAGTTTTCTGCTTCATTTTTCTTTTTAACCATAAATCACAGCATTGAAAGTGAAAATCGTTGAGTCTAATTTCAATACAGAACCGTTAAATATCTTGTCGTAAACACTTGACTAACAAACATAATAAAAATTCTAGAAAAAAAGCTTTTCCTATTCATAATATGTGATTATATAATACAATAATTAAATAACAATTTATTGAAAGTTAGAGAAATGATGTATGATTTATTTATATTTCTGTAAGTCATGATTTAATCACTAATCATTATAGTATTATCATTGTCAATAATATATCTTTTCTCACCTTTCACGACTAATCAATCAATTGCACAATACTTGATGGTTAGATAATATCTCATTTTTCATATTTAACCATACACAGAACATCCTAGTGATGTATATGAATAAATAAGTTTACTTAAATGTATTTTAGTAAATAACATATATCCGATAGTTTTGCAATTTTGAGTTTAGGACAAAAAATTTATTTTTTATATTTTAGTTTTATAAAGTTAAGGTATTGTGCCTTAATTAATTTTTTTTTCTGTTATAAATGGGGGTAGCTCGATGTCATATTGCTTGGCAAGGAATTGTTATTTTTAAACTAGAAATTGTTGTAAATATTCTTTGATAAACTACGAATATAAAAGTCCCTATGATAAAATTAATACTTTTGAAAATATGAATTTTTAAAGATTTATATTTAGATTTACATACATTTTTTATCAATTCAATTGTAGCGTCTTTACTTCACAAATATCAATTTGAAGTTTTAACAATCTTAACAATGGTCAAAATATGGACGATCATGATTGACCAATTATGTAATCATGTTTTGGATTGTGCCAGATATCTATTTAATTTTGTGTACGTATTATTTATAGATTTCTTATTTACTTCTGAGTGAGAGGACTGCAGTTCATTGAACTACTAGTATTATATATAATTTTTAAATCGACACAAAACCTGGAATGTAATACATGTAATATCGATTGATATAACGGAAGTAAAATATATTAAAATGGATAAAGAATGATTTTTGTGTGTGAAAACTTTGTTTAAAATCAATTCATTGATACATACCGGTATGAATTGGATATTTTCCAGTGAGAAATGCCGATCTTGATGGTGTACACAGAGCTTGAACATAATGATTATTTAAAATGATGCCATTAAATGCTAGAGCATCAATATTTGGTGTTGGAATTTGATTGCTGCCATGAAAACTGATGTCATTCCAGCCCTGAAAACAAAAGCTCCACTTTAATATTCATTTTAAAATATTGTATAAATTTGTACTTTCTTTTAATATCATCTAATTTTTGTTTACATAATTTAGCATATCGGATTGTCTTGTGGTATAGCGCACTTGAAATCCCAAGACAATGCAATTTCTTGGGGAATGTTACAATGGACGTTTTATTATTATTTAAGCCAATATCTCAGAAACTACGGATCCAGCGAGGATTGCCAACCAATATAGAGATTAATCCGTTTAAAAAGTCGACAAAATCATATTCAAAATAAATATTTGTGAACAATTGAATAAAATTCAATAAGTCAAAAATTGATCATTTAATTGGATATGTATTTTCTAAGACATATTGTACACAGACAGTTCCTGGAATGGAATTTAAAAGGCATACATTAATTTTATGGCTAAATATTCGTGATCTTTGAATTCTGATTCTTCTAAAAATGTTTTACAGTCTTTATATTTATCGATTCTAGAAAAAATCTAATCCAAGTAAAATTGTATTGACTACAAAAAATTTTTCCTCACTGATAATAATTCAAATACATTACGATAATAATGATGACAAAATTAATTACAAAATACTTATAATCATATCAATAATTGTAACTAATTTCTAAGCGTATAGATGAAGTTATTTTTATTTGCATATTGAGGTGTCAAATTGGAAATAGGTAGTAGAAGAGAAAACAATATGAAAGTAAAAATAAAGTTTTTCCAAAAATAAACTTTATAAGAATGGAAGTTTGAGTTCATTCCTCAGATATACAAGTCTACAAGGGAGGCCACCCACAGCATTATTTTTAATCTTTATTCATTAAACTACTTCCTTTACTTTAAATTTAAAATGTATAGGAGTACAGGATATTGAGTAAAGACTAGTTAGTGCGCCTGCAACTATATTTGAAAAGAATTATGTTGAAAACAGTCTGCAGTTGTTAAAGAGAAACTACAGATAACGTCTTCAACAAAAGCCAGTGGCTTCGTTTTAACCCATGTACTGACAGTCTTATCAATTAGCCGTCCCGTTAATAATAATTGACCAACTACTTTGGCGAGATTCAAACCCATAACATTTGAGTCAAACAAACCAAATGCTTAAACGAACTGAACGCCGTGGCTATCTCGGCCAATCTGACTATTCTAAGCTTTTTTTAAAAAAAGTTAAATGTATTTTGTAATCAGTAAGCTTTGGAAAAATATAATCAATTAAAATTTCACTGTTATAATTATTTTTTGTATTATATTTTGTCGTAATATTTTACTGCCTCCCAACAACATATGTCTGCAAATATCATTTGAAGAACAAGAAAGGAGTCTAATTGGAATATCGGAAAATGCCTGTAATATTTCATTATATACACTAGAAAAGTCTAAGAAAATTGTGTTTTATGTGTATTTTAATTTTCTTTGAAATAATTATGAAAAATAGTGGATTATGTATGATTTATTTGTAATAAAATCAATAAAAATTTATTATTAATTAGTAAATTAATTAACATGTATACATTTTATTATGTACATGACAAGATAACAATTTATTGATAGGAAATTAAGTCACGTGTCATATGTATGTGGATGCATAATTAATAATTAATAAATATTGAATATGATTTTATTTGTAAGTAAATAAATTAAATGCATATTGGTCATACAGAGTACCTACAAATAAATGAAATATTAGCGCGTACTATACAATTCTAGTGGCAGTAAATTGTTTTCATAAATACGGTAACTTTGAATATCTGAATGATGTGTATGTTCGTTCTGGTTCTCAATTCCCTGGTGTGTTCCCTAAATAAGTATATTGTTCCATGTTGTTGGATTCAATCTTCTATATTTGCATAAGTAATTTTCTGAAGTTCTTTATGTGAAACATACGTTTGAAAGGGAGGGTTGTCATGTATTTCCATCGTCATCGCCTTTCCAGGTCTTTCGAGAATGCCTTTTTCCCAAAGCCTGGAAATATCGTTATGAGACTTACAGATGGTTTGACCCATAGATCTTCGTTATTGCCTTTTCACTACCATTTCTATGGTCTCTTGATTGGTCCTTTTAAAAATAAGATCGTGTTAGATATGGTTTCAGATCACTTAAAAATGTGTATGTGGTCTTTCAGATTTCACAGGCATTAATAAGTACACATTTTTGGGAAAACTATTTGCGCTTTATGAATTTAGCTTCTATGTCTGGGCTGATGCCTCCAATTTTGTTTTATAATTTTAATGAGATAGCAGAACTCTTTGACCAACTCAACAATTTGGCTCCCAATGCGAAGGTACTCCTGGTTTCTGCTATTCATCCACATTTTTAGTTTTGGAGATTCGATTTGCAGACATATTTCTTCCAATATCTTTTACAGGCCTGAAACTTTGCCTAGCGGATCCTGAAACCATTGTGCCATGAAGCACAGGTCATCTGGAAATTCAGAATTTTTCACATTCTCCTTAAGATCTTTGGATAACCTGAGAGTAAAGAAGTCATAGAGTTTTCCAGTATGCACCATCTGACATTCTGATTTTTGTACAGAGCTTGAGCAAGTTTCATGAGCTTACTAACTCTAAATCAACTCACGACCATCTTTACTTTCCCTGGTTTTCGGAATGTTTCTCAAAGACATTGAACGTCAAGTACTGAGATTCCTGGTAATCACTAAGTTTTTCGACAACTGATTTAGATACCTAATTTGAATATCAGAAACCGATACTGTCGCTTCAGTGAGTGACTAATTTATAACATTGAAATTTAACCAATTTTAAAAGGTCGTGCATTAGATTATATTAAAAAACTAATACCAGAATCACGTTTCCATATAAAATATCTTGATACTCAATGACAGTTATAATTTAAAAGTAGATAACATTTAAATTTTGCACGTATCATATCACATGCTTACTAAACTGGTTCTAAATTTTTACGAATATTTATGGTCATTTCTATTTGTGTAAAAGAAAAAAAATCACGAATACATCTTCTTGATTTGTAATTACAAGATTTTTTTAATTTCATTAATCAAATTTACTTTACTAATGTATGAATATTATCCGAGAGAACTTTAAGATTTTTCGAATAAATTTCGATTTTCGACCTTCTCAGAGAATCATTACGACTAGCAAATTCATACTGATGATGACCACTTTATAGTCGAAATACGTATGTATTTACTAAATTAAAAAAAAAAGTTTCGATCTAGGAAATAGGGACAAAAATATCGAAATTTCACTAACATAGTTTATTCAATAATATTATCTTAATAATTAGTTTAACTGTAACAGTAGAAATGCGAGTAAAATAATAAAATACAAAGCTATTTATACTTGGATTTTTGTACTTTTAATGATGTAATTTTACCGGTTACAGTGCAATGACCGAAACAATTGGAACACATTTTTTAGCGAAAAAGCACTTGTAAATTTAAAATAAATTTTTTGCTTTTATTTAAAAATTTTTTTTTCGCGAAAAACTCCTCTGCACGTTCTGCGTTTTCATATGAAGATTGTGCATGACAAATTTCATAACTCTCGGATAATTTATTTTTTTTATTGCCTTTTTTGAGACAGTTTATCAACAGCTGCTATCCGAACGGAAGTTGTTCTGAAGGAGTGTGCTTCTAAACCGCTATTGACTTCTAATATACATTGTGTATCTCTCAATTTTCCAGCACAAATGACTCAAACTTATCAAAAGATTATAAAATTTGGTATGCATAATATTAAAATGAAAATTTAGTGCTTGCCGAAAAATTTTTTCCGAAAAAATTCTAAGGTAAAAAACAAAATTTTATATTTAGAATTCTTTTTAACAAACAACCAAAAGTTTTCGATAAGCTCTAGATTTTAGACAATATTATATGTTTAATGTTTCTAACAACTGTTGGTAAGGCCATTCACAAGGGACATTTGACAAGCCCTACGTTTTCATTTCATATTATGGATACCAAATTTGAAAACATTTGGGTAAGTATTATTCGAGTTACGTGGGCACGAAAATTGAAAGAAATACAATGTAAATTATATGTATTTTAAGCCAACACTTTATTAGAAGCACACTCATTTATGTCAATAATAGTTGTGGATAATCGCTCATAAGGCAGTATTAAAATTATTTAAAAAAAATCGATATTAATAAATATATAAACTTTAAATGGTCGAAAAATAATTGATATAATGAAGAATAGACTTAAAGTTAAACTTTTATTGTATCATTAAGGTCACCGTATGTAAATATAAATAAGAAATAAAATACTTAAAGGTAGTTTTGATGATGACTAACTAAATAAAGAACTTGAAATTAAAAGATAATAATACTCTACCATTCACAAAAAAATCCGGAATATTAATTATGTGAACAGAATCTAAATTTAAAATTCAGATTTATAGTATTTGATAAAGACATACTTATTTGCACGCAAAGAACAAACGTACTAAGTGGCAAAAAAAAAATGGACAAAAAATAATAATAATAATAAAACAAAAACAAAAACAAAAAGGCAATATTTTAATATCCCGTTTACTTTTAACATAAGAATGAAAAATAATTGACGTTTACTTGTAATGTAGACATGGAATATTTTTGTCAAATGGGATAGACCATCTTTGTAAGAAGTATATCCTATCCAAAGAAAAAAGAGTCATCCAAATTGGATTTGCTACTGAATCATCAAGTGGTAAATTAAGCCGATCAAAAACAGCTGAAAAAGTCGTCAAAAGAAGAGAGAAACCTTAAATCAAAATAAATTTTTTTTTGCTATTTTCATGTTTCTTATTGAGATGTAGGAAACCCAAATTTAAACCATATTATTCGATTGGATGGCTAGTTTTTGGAATATCGCTTAGAATTTGGACAAAACTATTAACGTCCTGATTGGATTTCTGTCAATATTTCAATAACTACGAATGCAATAATTTAATGGGCACTATTTTTGAAATTCAACATTCAGTTCAAATCAACATTATCGAAATCGAAGCAACAAAACTTTTGTAATTAAGAAAATTTCGAAAAATCGAAAAAAAAAATTCTCAATAAAAATATACTAAAAAGAGAAGTTTAGTAGATTTTAGAAATAAGTTTCATTTAACAATTGGTTCTGTAGTTTTCGACATATTACCTGAAAAAATGCGATTCGTAGGTCTATATTTCGGACAAATTTCAAACGATATCTCGAAAACTAGTTATCCAATCGTAAACAAATGTTGTTATTTTGGTTTTTCCAGACCGTTGTTACCCTAAGATATCTAAAAACAAACAGAAAATTGAGTTTTATACTTAAACTGAAAACAATATTTATTTATTTATTCATTAATTATATATGTTAATACTTATAAAGTGAAGATAACTAACAGAGTTAATTGTTTAGATACTCGACATATGATTGAATTACAATTTCAATATATATATATATATATATATATATATATATATAATATATATATATATATATATATATATATATATAATAATAATAATTATAATAATAATAATAATATTTAAGCAAACAATTAAGAAAACTCAAACAAAAAAATATTTAAATCCAAAGTTGCTTGTTTAAAAAAATTAATATTCTTTATATTTGAACTTTTCTTCTAACTTTTATAAATTAAAACTTGAATCAAGGATCTATTAGACCCAATTGAACGATTTTGCTGATTCACGACCTAACTTTTTATGTCTACAATATGTCAATAAAATTTTAGTATGCTATCCCTTTTGTAGTTTTTGAGTGATCTTGATTTTGGACAGATGAACAATCGCAAATTGAACCAAAATTTTGTTTGTGCGATCAATATTAGGTAGCATTACAAACTATGGAATAAAATTAATATATTCTGACATATTATGTATGTCGAGTATAAAAATGGGATCAACAATTGTTGGATATTTAATCCATCAACACTATTAGTTTTCTTCTTCATTTGTTTCAATTTGTATTTTGTTTTAAATTATGTAAAAGTTAATATGTATAAATAGTTTTTTAGTTAAAATGACACCTAGAAGGTCATATATAAATATAGGTATGTATTTTTATTTTATTTTTTCAGGTGATTTTATAATAAAATTAATTTAAATACTTGTTTTTTTTTTTATAATTATTATATAACTAGAAATCATTGACATATTATTAATACAAGTTGATAATCATTATTATTATTAGGTACTATGATTACCTTTACAAAATTAGATAATTACTTCTACAATTATTAATTTTAATTTTATATAAAATTATATGGAAATTAACATAATTAAATGTATATTAATTAATATACATTTTTTAACAATGATATGTTAAATATATTTTTGAAATGTGTTGAAACATATTTGACATTGTTATGTAATCTTCTTTTTATTCTAATTATACTTATTTCAAGGTTAAAAATTCACATTAATGGTAGCTTTGTGAGCGTGAGACCATTCCAACAAAGGGGAGATGGATATTAAACAAACTATAAATTTGTCCTATTTTCCCGGCTCATTTAATTTCACGCTTTCCCAGCTTGTATATACAAAAAAAATGTGGTATTTTTTCGTTGATAGCTATTTTTTACATTTCTTACCATTATGTGTTGCATGCGTCCCTTAAGTAAAATCTTAAAATTAATTATAAAAAATTTCATGAGCAGCAGAGCTGCATTACTTAAGAGCGATTATCTACAGATGTTATTGACTTAAGGAAGTGTGCTTCTAACAAGAGAGTTATTTGGAAGCGAAAATTGAAGGATTTTTACATAATGGAAAGCGCGTCAGTATTATGTTTCAATGATCCTTATGTCATCTTTACCACTCATCAATTGTGTCTTAGTACAAAATGCTCACAATCCCTCAATTCAAATTGTATGGGGTGGATATAATTGCTGTATAGGGTCGATATATTTATAAAAACCTGGAAATATGCTATTTTGTGATTAAAGGAGGTCTGAGAGGTTGACTTTCACAAAAGGCACTCCCTTAGGACTTATGTAGTCTACACAAAAACTTTCTGATTCAATTTGGAGGATTTCAATTCGTTTGTATAAAAAAGGCCCTGAGAGGTTGATATAAAAAGGCACCTCCTTAATCCTAGCTTAATATACATACAAATTTTCAACCTTTTATCTCAATTTGCAGGCACTGTACAGATGCACAAAGCTCTGCAAAAACCTGTGAATAACATCTTGTTTGACCCTAAGGATTCCCTTTTAATTGGTTGTAATGAATCCCCACTTTAAGGACCTTTAAATAAGAAATTTCAACGCATTTGAGCATAGGTTTACATTCCATTTATCATGCAGAAAAATATTATAAAAGTAATATATATGGGAATGATTTCAGCTATTTTTCTGGGATTATTACAGTAAGAAACTTGATATTTCAAAGTTTTTAGTGCTTTGCGCATTAGATGTCAACAAAACTCCATAAATCGTGTTCTAGAGGTTATCAAACTCGTATAAGACGAATATACTTTAAGAAGAATATAATTTATTTTGCACTTTCAACATAATTTGAAAATATGGTATATTAATTACAATTATATTTTAATATAATTTTTCAATAAAAAATTAATTTATTAATAAATTTCTTTTTATGTGCGTCATAATAAATACAGCAAACCAAAAAAAGAGGGCAATTTTTGACAATAAATATTACATTCATCTACGTAATCTACTACGTCAAAACAATTTATATTTGGTATTTTCACTTAATTAAAACGCAATGACATTATTAGAAAACTGGTTTTAAGTCTTTATATTTGTGGTTTATAAAACATAAATATTAAATATTTATTTACCTCGCAAAATTACTTAAATGTTTTTAAGCGACTTAAATTACTGCAAATATATAAAGTTAAATGCTGGAAATATATACGGATCACATTCACAGTTAAGAGGTAAAATCGATATTCATGAAATATATTCTTCTTTTAAAAATTTGAAATAAAAATTACATTTGTATCTCTTAATATATTTGCATCTACTTTATGGGCAGTCAATTTCAATTAATTAATTTTCTCACAATCGCACCTCAAACATGCAAAATATCTCTCTCCTGGACTGTACCTTTCCAGTGTTTAGAGAGTAAATCATTAAATTTACGTGCCCCTAAATCCATGGGAATGGTTAAATTTGATATATTTTATAAATTAATATTAACAACGTTTTATCAGTAAAGCAACTTCATATCTAAAAATAGCCAAATAGTAATTAATATTATTTTATTTATTATGTGTTAGTTAAAAGATTTAGTAAGTAATAAAAAATTTTCCAAATATAATATTGTAAAAACAAATTTTTGACTATTTGTATAATTCAACAAAATATATTACAATTTTCCTAACATTTTTATCTTTTCCAAGGAAAACGCATGAATATTTATGTAAAGTGATACTTTGTATGTATATCCTGTATATTGCAATAATGCATATTAATTTATGAAATAATATATGTATAGATGTTGCATCTCGAAATCAAGATGTATAATAATTCGTCTGTTTTAAGAATTATTAATTTATAATCAACCATTAGCATATTGTAGAGTGAAAATTCTTGTTTTTTAAGTTAAAAAGGATTTATTTAATGATTATCCATGTTCAGTAGGTAATAGAAATTTTGTTTTTGGGCTTGTACACAATTTTGCTTTCCCTTGAGATTCATAGACATACACACTTTCTGATTGTTAAGTAATTTACAAATAAATCTCAGAGCTGGATTTAATCATAGCGCCGGCTCCGAGTACTATGCAAATACCGCCCCCTTTTCCAAATTTTACATACAATTGTTAAAGTTTCGATACACAATCTAAAACATATAAAATGAGATCATTCATACCAGAAAATTTATTGTCACTTGGTTAATGACATAAAAAATATTCCTGGTACATCTCGCTACTTTCAGGTTGGAAATTTTGGATTGAGCTATTTGAGATCAATGAGCAAAATGGGCCTTGGCCTTGCATAAAAACAATACCAATATGCAGTAAAAACTAATATTCAGAATCTAATTTTTCGAAAACATTTAGAGCTTGATTATTCTTGAGTTCAAATTCTACTAAATAAGATAAACTATATTAAAATTTTATTTTTCATTACTGTGTCAAATTTCGAGTATTCGAGGAATAAACTCCACAAAAGGCCTTACAATATTTTCAGTTCTTTTAACGTATTTATAAATTTTAGCAGTATAAATAGATCGATGTTTCATTATTATTTATAAAATTATTTTAATTGTTTCATAGATTAGTTCATTTTATGTGATGGTTGATTAACCATAGAAATACACACATAAGATATATATGTAAATACCACACTTTAATTCAAGAGACCTTGTAATATCCATAACAATTACAAATTAAATTGCCCTTCAAGTAAGTCTTCAAGGGGTTCAAAATAGGCAACAAATGCAAATAGGATATCATAATACTTTTTTGAAATGTCCATTAATAGGTGTGGTTTTTGTTTTTGAAAAAAAAAACGAATCCGGCTAATGTTAATTTTGTATATTGAGTTAATATTGATTCATATCCGCCTATTAAATGAGATGATTGATTAAAATTAAATAAAATATATCTTTAATCATAATATCATGAAACATGACAAAACGGGATGTTTGAAGTGTTGAACTTTCAGTTATTGGTGGAGTTGAGTTCTTTTGCAGATTGCGTGTGCCGAAGCCGAATTGACACATAAACAATGAATCCAGTATAATAAAAACAATATATAATATATGTTAATATACTCATTCATTGATTTTTTAAATTTTTGCGCAAATTTAACTGAAAAAAAATTTATTTAAATGTGTCGAGAACCTTTTGAAAAAAAAATCATTTCTAAATATAAATCAAAATTCGTTTTTTTTTTTAGAAATTTGGGAAAAAATTTTGGCATACCCATCATTTTTATATTAATATTGTTACATACTAAATTTTATACGTTTGGAAATTTATAAATTGAATTATTTGTACACGAAAAAAAATACATTGTATATATTACATTAGAGATAACCGTTAAGACGTCTTATTTATTATATAATTTTCCCTTAGAACCAATTTGTACCTCCGTGGCGATAGCATAGATAATGGTATGTCTTTATTCTGATTGAATTTTAGGAGACAACCTGGAAAATTTCTTAAGGATCAGAAAATTCAGGCGAAATTCTTGAGGAAATAATTGTATAGTTAGCAGGCTAAATAAATAGAGAATGCTCAACAGTAAATATTTTTGGCCAAAAACACTGAAACATGGTCGAGACAAAACAATGAGAGACTCAGAAGAAAATTATTGAGGTAAGGACCCACGCTTAAAAGAAGACTTTTAAATTATTTTGATAAAAATTAAAAGTTTAAAATTTCCCCGTTTGTCAGTTGGTTTATTTACTGTATGAGTATTATATAAAATTTTTATTTTTGTAAATTTTTTTTTCTTGGAAAATTCAATTAAATTTTTTCCAAACTGTTAAAGTATTTTTTAAATTTCTTTAGACAAATAACAGGATTTTACATGAATAAAAAATCTATTTAATTTATTATTCATTAAATTATGTCATTAAAATTAAATTTACAATAGTTTCAACGAGTTTTCAATCGGAAACTTATTCTTTTATTTTAATTTATAACACCAAAGTGGCATATTGAGGTTCCACATTAAGTGTTATTTAAAAATAATTCCATCCCATTTATTATCCCATTATTAGAAGTACGCTCAATGTTTTTAACTAAAATGGTCTAAAATTTCTTGAAAAAAATATATAAAATGTCTCATGTCTAACATATTAAAAGACTCGGAAGGTGCAAAAGAAGCCACGATTTTCAATATTTTGCGGTAAGCACGCATGTATTCAAATATTTCCTTAGTAACATTTTTAAAGGATATTTAGAAAATAATGGTTTTTTTTAAGTGAAAAAGTTTTATATCATTTTGTGGGCACTTAAACAAAAATAGTGTTAAACTAGAGAGTTGCCTGTTTGTGAGTTTACGCACTGTGCATCAAAATGTTTTCATTTGTTTCTATGGTTACTAATAACACAAATGATATAGAAGTCTGTAAATGGAATATGATTTAATATAAGAAATTTCTCGAAATATATTAACTAATTTATAAATGAATGATTATTTGTAATTAAAAATAATAACCAACGCAATATCTTCAATCATTTTTTCTATTTTCAATCCATTTACTTCAATCAAATGTCATTTTTCGTAATTATTCAATAATTTTTGTTTGCCATTTTGCTATACAATTGACATGAAAACAATTGAACAAATAATTATATTTTCTAGAATGTCTTATTACAAATTTTAGACACTCGTAGCGCTTCAGTCGATTAATACGGATATATATTATGTAACTTTGTGAGTATATGAGTTCCTAATTATTTTTAAATAATTTAGAAATAAATAAGTTTTAATAACGATGTAGAAACGCTTATTCGACATTTAATTGCGTAGATTATTATAACTGAATGACTTTTCAACAAGATCGGCTAAACCGTTTTTTGTTAAAAATTAAAAAACTAAGAAAAAAGACCAAAATACCTCAGTGGGATTTTAGTCGCGTAATTAACGGATCAGTTTGTAAAATATAATCCTATTGGAATGTTTACAATAGTTGGATTAATGTTAATTTACAAAATAACTAAATTATCACAGTTTAAAACAGCAGGTAATAAATATTGAAAATATTTCATTTCAAAATTTATCAAGTAAATAATTTAAAAATAAAAAAAAAACTTAATTATTACAATTTTAGCCTTGAATTAAAAATGTCCGTATTAAAAATGTATTTAGAAAATATAAATTGCATGTAAAAATATTGAATAAAATGCAATAAAATTACTTACTAAATCATCTGCTAATATAACAATAATGTGTGGGCGCTTTGTTGTCGCTAATACTCCAATTCCATAACTGATTCCAATACAAACACATAAAATCAATTGCTTTAAACAAATCATTGTTAATGAATTTTTAACATATACACTAATCATTAAACTTCATTAACGATTTTAATTATTATAAACAAGTTAGTTGACATGCACTTGACTTAAATACCGCTACAAAAAAAACTTCACAATAAAAATTTTATTTAAAAATAAAAAAATAAATCGTGAAAAATTTTGTAAATACACACAAAAAAATAAATTTATCTATTTGTGTATATATGCAATCCTAATCCCAGTATGGAGTACTTTTAGCTGAGCTGAGCCTAGCTAATATTTACGCCGTCGCGATCATTTATAAATGACTATCTTTACAATTTATCAGAGGATTGTAAAAATTTTGTGTGCAAAGATAAATCTTTAATGAAGTTTCGTAAGAGGGGGATTTTGATAAAACAAACAAATGAAAGTGATATTTATATACCTATATGGTTTTCAATATATTCATAGGTGTATAAATATGCTTATATATTTACCTTATAATCATAATGTTATTTGTAAAAATCCCAGTATGTTGGGAAGTTCTATTATTTAAATTCCTGTGTTTTGTTGATCTTATTGACAAAATTTTTCCTCTACATATTTCTTTCCCCTACACAAAGTGGTATTACCTTGCTATAGGTGAATATCCTTTGCAATGTCCTTTTTGTTGTTCAATTAAACATTTTTGATTACTCTTGAATCATCAGATGAGCTAGGCTCAAATTATCAGGCCATTATGAATGTATGTCCCCTGAATAATATCAACGGAGTGCAATGCATGGTGAAGTTGATGAGGAGTGTTTAAGACCTATGAGGCTAAATGTTTTGCTGTTTTGAAGATGGACGAGCAAAACCTAGGAAAGAGTGGTAACCTATTTTTGTATAGAGTTTTGTGTTCATAGGATCATAGCGCCAGATAAATACTTAAGAAAAGACGACAAATTAACTAAACTTAAATAATTAAAGTAGAATAACTTCATTAGAGGATAAGGACAATGATACTCGGCATAAATTACCCGAACATTTACCACTCCGGTCCAAATCAATTAGTGCAAAAACCACTTGACCAAAAAGCACTCGACCCAAAACCAATCGCCATAAAAACAACTCAGTTAAATGTTAGTGTCAAAGAAACCACATTTTACAACAGGAAGGTTTGTGCACCGCGTGGCGAATAGTATATGGCAAACAACAGGAAAACAGCAGCTCCTAGCAGACCTAGAAATGCATATAAAAAACAAACTGACTAACAGCTATTCATAGGAATCAATAATAGATCAACACTAATAAAGTTTATATTTAATTTTATATTATTAACATATCAGGAATGTTTTAAGCATTTCTGCTTAATCAGGGAATAATTTTATATTCCCTAATTAATTGTTTTTCTGACGAGTGGTGTTAAACGGAGTAGTTTTGTGCCAACTGGTTTTAAGCGAAGTGGTTTTTGTGCTAAGTTGTTTTGGCAAAGAGTGGTTTTTGCTAGAGTTATTTTTACCGAGTGGTTTCGGTCGAAATGATTATAGACTGAGTGATTTTTGACGTGTCCTCTTCATGAAGTACATTATTTTCAACTGAAAGATTTAGAACTGAACGAATTTTTTCGTTAGTTAATTCCTGACAAATTTCCTAATATGGTCACAGTCATTGATTTGATGATAATAATTCTCAAGCATTACTTCGTTTCAGGGATATTTAAACTCGCTTCTATTATGAAGTTCGAAACCCAGATAATTTGAGTTAATTGCGTAGTTTTTTGTTAAAAAAATTCACAATTACTTAGTCTTTATTATTCTTTTTAGTCTTTTTGTGTTATACATGAAATCAAATATGATCTCATGATGTTAAAGTTCTTCAAATCAAGGTTGATAGTTTATAAGAGCATTACGTAACAATAGTTTACTTTGACAATCCACTTTTACATGCACGCGAACGCGTACTTCATCGCACGTTAATTGTGTGTTTCACCTTTACATTGTGTTAAATTATGCTTCTGTTGTTCTCTCAACCCAAGATCAGCTTCGCACAGTAGCCGGGTGTCAAACTAAAGATGTACTTTGTACAGTAGTTGAAGGATTAACTCACTGATCGACTAGTTTAATCAACTGAGCCTCATCTGGCCTATATAACCATCAACATTGTATAGGCTGGTCGCTAAAACAGGGCTGTAACGTCAAACATGTCAGGCATATGCCTCCTCTTCATTACTACTAATACAACGCTTTGAAATTTTCGACTTTAAATTACTATCGAAATGGATTTCTTTGAATTTATTTATCAATTATTTTTCATTTCTGACATTTTATTTCAGATTTGCCATTTTTTAAGAAAAATGTATATAAATAACTGATCACATACTTGAAATCTAAAATAAGATTTAAACATTTCTTGTACGGAATGCTAAAAATTAAAAAGAAATTTGGGGAATACCTGACATCGGATATAAGTAATATTAATAACTTAAATTTTGTGAATTTGAATATTAGTTCTGAAAATAAATTTAAATACAATTTTGACTCTAAAAATACTCATTTTTGTTTTGTATACTTCTTTTTCTCCAAATTAAATTATGCAAAAAAAAATTATTGTTATTCATTTTTAACGGTTAGTATTTATAAAGGTCGCAGATCTCATGCAATGGTAGCTAGTAAATAACCATTACCATAGCCATTTAATATTTTAATTTGGCAAAAAATATACAGATAACTTGGCAAACTACGCAGACGTCCGCTGAGAAAAATTAAAAAAACTATCGAAGATCAGATCTCATAGCTACCTGATTCAGTTGTAAATTTAAACCACCCAGGGGCACACACTAACATACACCAAAAATTTGGATGGACCGTTCATGTACAGGAGAATTTCAGTCACATACCTAAGCAAAGGTTTCTCTAATAAGTAAGTAAATTTAACTTAACAGCACAAATTACCTAAATTTGGAGAATAAGAGTCAACTTAACATTTTTACAATACCTGGTGAACGATACTTGAATGTAATTTAATCAAATTTGATTTCGGGTCGATACATTATATCAAGGCATCTCGATAATAAGATTTGAAGCACGGACCTTGTAAAATAATTGATACAAACCATTTCGGATATAATGATAAAAACAAACTAGAAAATAAACAAGGAAAAAATGATACGCTCTGTTAAAAACTGTGTGAGTTGGGATAGTTGACCTTAATTTTTAATCTCAATTATACAGGATTTTCGACAGTTTTTTGTACAGTTCGATAATGTATATTTTGACCTCACTACCATTCAAGAGTATTTCAAGTTCAAAATTATTTTTCCAAACGAAAAATTTCTTTCCAAAAATCGATACCTAGCCAAATTGAAGCCCAAATCCAAGAACTCCAATCCTATAACACCCTAATTCCCAATTCATAAATAAATAAAGTTTACCTTGAAATAGCTTTGAACGTCATCCTTCAGTCAATATAAATATCACCATTGAAAACCAAAAATTACCTAAATCTTGTTATTCGAATCGCATTTTTTTTGCGGATCTGTGGTGGGATGTCCGACACTTTTTAAAATTAAGAGAATATTTTTGAATATTTACACTGCACTAATTTTGAGAAATAAATAAATAAATTTCGAGGTATCGATATATTTTTTCAGATTGTACTCATCAAACAATATTAGCTCCCAGTTTATTTGTTAATACATGTTTAAAATGACTGTGGTACATTTAAAATTGTAAAATGCAAATTTTTTTTGGATAATTTTGCATATATCTTATCTAATTAGGTACATTAAATATTTTATACGAACAAATAAATTTGCACACTTTAATTTTGCTTAACCACTTTATTATTAATTTATTTTTTATTATGCGACATGTTTCGGATGTTACTCCATATTCACCTGCCATGTACGAAACATAATCAAATATAAATACTTAATAAAGTGATTAAAGCAAAATTAAAATGTGAAAATTTATTTATTCGCAAAACATATTCCACAATTTAAAGCTCTCTACTATGAATAAATCATGTATTTTTTTAAAAAGGAAATTTAGTAATTATCGAGGTAAAAAAAATTTCTTTAATATTTATTTTATTAATTTTATTACAAAATATAATGCAATTTTTGAATTGATACAAAAAAGTGTGAGGTATAACTTGATCTAAAGTTTTTAACGCTAGAAAATTCTGTGACGCTTCGTAGCAGATATTTCTATTTTGCAGATAAATACTTATGTGTGGGTTATAAAATTTGTTACAAGTCATTTTTATACGGAAATAATAATAAGAATTCTTTTATTGTAATAATAATAATAACCTTAATAGTGTACCAACCCGGTTATTAGAACCTACAAAAAATATTCAATACTTTCATTTAGCTAATAGTTTTTTTAATATTCATTTCACTCACTATAACTTGTTGTCATTGATCGCTACTGCAATTAAAAGTCCTTCAATAAAAACAATAATCTTATTTAATCCAGTCAATGTACGGAAAAAAACGACCTAACTTGGAAATTTTACCATACAGCACCGATTAGCTTCTAAATTTGACTATTTACCCCTAACATCAAAGATGCCAATGTGCTGAGAGTTGATTTTATACTGAGAGAGGATGTCATTCCTTATCGTTAATAAGTATGGGAATGGATAGATTGACTACTTCTAAACAATTTTTGTTCTATAAAGATTTTACTGAAAGTCTATACTTTTCGATATCGCTAGTGAAAAGACGAAGGAATCTTCAACAGTATTGTAATATACGTGTTTTGATAACTGTAATAATCTGTGATTGTTGGTTTTATAAGAGCTGTAAGCTAATGTAAGCAAATTTTTTGAGCTATTATTTTTTAAAATGTTTTAGCTGAAAGGCCTAACTTATTGATAAGATTACAAGTGCATGAATAAAGTTAATTGTAGTAATATGTAAGTGGTAACGTTCATTTTCAATTGGGGTGGTAATTAGGGAGTGATTTTCACATTTTTTTTAAAAAAAAACAGGGATCAATTTTATTTTTGTCATAACTCACGTTATTTAATCCAAGGAACTTCTATAAATAAAAGTTTTCTTTTCCCCGAAAAGTTCATTGTTTTTTGGATATTTTACGTAAAAACTTACGATTTTCGCGATTGACGAAGAAGAACCAACCTTCAATAAGCTACTCCGTTAGTATTGAATTTAACGATATTCTAAGCCCATTTTTTGGTTTTTTTGTTTGTTTTTAATCTTAATTTTTCTTAGAATAATTTATGTCATAAAATACTTATTTTCGTAAAATACGAAAATCTTAAGTTACTACGTCCAAATATCCAAAAAATCAATGGAAAAAAATTGCTTAAAGTCTATCTATCCATTTCCATACTTATTTTTAATAAAACATATTTCATCCCTGAGAAAGGGTGACATATCCACCCCCGGGATAAAAGCGGCCCTCGACACATTGACAACTTTGAATTAGAGGATAAGTAGAAACTACTGCTAAATTTTGGTGGTAATCGGTGCTGCTTGGTTGAATTGCGAGGAAAACCATCCATAGACTGGACTAATTGGAGATTATTAACATAGGTGTGTTATTTTTTTTAACTACAATACTATTTTTAGTTTTCTTTAATATGCCAATATCTTAGGTCCGTGAACGATTTGAACAGTTAAATGTGTTTGTTGCATGTATTTAACAGTTTTTAAACCTCAAAATGAGTCATTCATTCATAAAAAAATGGGCAGGTACCTGGTGCTTTGCTCCGACAGAAATAAAAAACCAAAACATATCATATTATTTTAGTGGTTAGATTTGGATATTTCGGTTTTTATCTTTTGTTTATCGTGCAATTATAGAAGTTAAATAAAAAGTAGACAACTTTTTGTCTAAATGTAAAAAATTTCTAAAGTAAAAATACAAATTTTATACTTCTGGAAAAACTCTTGGACTCGTTGTCCGTTTTCAAATTTAGATTATACAGATTATACAATTATTTTTTCAATAATTTTAGCGCGAAATGAAATGAAATACAATGAATGTTACATTTATAGTACAATTAAGATAAAAGTATTTATGATATATATGCTTATCATTTCATATATATTTTTTTGAAAATTGTCATAATAATTAATAATAAATTAATAAACACGAGGCATTTAAAAATAAATAAAGATTATTTACAAGTAATGCATTTTATGTTTTCTTCAAATAAATATTTTAATTTATTCTTAACGGAAACTTCAGATGAAAATATATGATAAAAATACCAAAAAAATTTATGTATTAATTGACGCAGTAGGTATTCTTAGTATTCTTAGGAACTATATTTAGAGAAGTCATTTTCCTAAAAAAAAATCACTGTCATCTTATATATATAAAAAAAAAAAACCATGAAAGTTTTAAGAAACAGGTAAATTGCAATTAGTCGTACATATTTCGTGCACAATTAAAAAATAAAAAACCATTTAACTAATTGAGACATACAAAGGCGTACCCAGCTTTTGGTTCAGGTAAGTATAAATCATAAATTTCTTAAACCGAGACCCGCGTGCTTGTGCTGAACTAAATACTACACATAGACACCTCCTGCTTCTAACATTAGAGAGAACACTCTCAAGAGATCACGTTGAAAAAAGGTCCGCGGAAGGGAGTTATAGATATCAAATACATAAAAATAATAAATATTTTTGAATTTAAAATATTAGACGTCTATTTGAAAAGTAATTTTCGAAGAACTTCAGCAACACAGTTTATGACGTCCCCGTGAAATAATCGTAGATACTCTGAACAAGTGTTTTATATTCACTGAGCATACATACGTCATTTTACCCCTATTCGGATTTCACCAATGTTTCCACGCGTTTCATTAGAGCTGAATGACCTTTCAATACCTGCGGTAATGGCATTATTTGTTTCTTTAGATTTTCAGTTAATCACGTTAAAAATCAGATTAATCAATTGACAAAGTAACCTCTTTTACATAGTACAAAGTCATATTGTATATCGAATGCAAAATCCAAAAGGGGAGGGAGTTTTTTACAGTTTTCCTGGGTACAGCCATGATGGTATTATATAAAGTAATAAATGTTTGTAGTAGAATCATTCCATTATTTTAAAAATAATATTCTACCAAATTTTGTAGACAATTTAATTAAAGCATTTTGCAAATTACAGTGAAATCTGTTTCCTCATCTGAAACAGAAACCTGGCCACATAAAAAAACTAAAGCAACCAGCGCGCATGAATTTGTTCTTTACGCAAATACATCAAAAATTTACTATGTAGTATAGAAAATTGAATTGTATATAATTTCTTTATTAATGATTAAAAAAAAACTATTCTCTTAACAATCATATAATCATTTATTATATACTAATCAAAGAAAAAGTTCGTCAAGTTACCAAATAGAAATTTTATTGGTTCTGTTGTACTACTAATTACAGCCATATAATTTATAACCACAGTATTGCATTTAAAATATACTTTATGTCGTAGAATATTTTTACCACTGCCATCAAACGTATCATAGTTGAACTTTAAGCTAACATTGTTATAAACAATTCTTATGGAATACTGGCTACAAGTAATTTTATGAATTTTAGACGAATGATGACTTATGTTCAGTTATTAGATACAATTGGACGTCACATGGTTACACTCGCACAGTTCCTGTTCCCGTGGGAATGCAGGCATAAAAAGTAGCCGATGTCACCCGGAAATAATGTAACAACGGTGAAAGAATTTTTCAAATCGGTCCAGATCCAGGTTTCCTTATCATGCTAACAAACTTGGGATATCTTCTTTCAAACAAAAAAAGAATGATCAAAATCGGTTCATAAACGACGAATTTATCCGTGAACACACCTATCACTTCAAGTAGATTTTGCCCCTTCTCTCCTCTTAAGTATATCATGGATCAAATTGAAATGGAACCACAGGGAAAGCACCAAGTTTCAAATAAAAAAGAATCGCCAAAATCGGTGGAAAGTTTTTTTTATAATGAACATAAAAAAAAATTACAATCGAATTGAAAACCTCCTGCTTTTTTGAAGTTGCTTAGAAACCTAAACGTTTTATAACGCTATATTACATAAAAGAAGAGCTCCAAACACATTCTACTTTAATGGCTCTTGTTTTTTCTACTCAAATAAAAAACTTTTATTTTCAAGTATAAAATTGTTTCTGAACGAACATTTTTAATTAAAAGCTTTATTCAATAGATTTTATTTTCTTATTTTCAAAATTTATTATTTTTTTAAATAAATTATAAAAGCGTAGTTTGATCTCAAATATTTACTATTTCATTATAGCTTTACTATAGAATTAGTAATACGAAAATTAAATAGCAATGAAAAAATTAAGTAATATATTTGAATCACTGAAAGTAATTCAATTTGTTATGGGTATTGTAGGTGGTTTACCACCAACAATTTTATCACATAACTATACAAAATGGGATACAATCTATTTAATTTACTCATTATTTATTTTAATAACATTTGGTGTATTGTTTGTATTATCACAATTATTAAATGTATTATTTAATACAGATAATATAATATTGATAGCAGATAGTTCATATATAATGATTGAGCAACTTGCATTTTGCATTAAGGCATTAATTGTCATGAAAAATTGGAAAAAAGTAAGTATTGTATAAAAGTGTACACTTCTTATTCAAAATGTGCCAGTGGACCTGTGTGCTGTTCCATAGCAACAATTGTTGATAATAATTTAATATCTTAAATTTAAATCTTAAATTCTAAGCAACTGTGACAGTTTTCAAACAGGCCTGACACTATTAATAATTCAAATCACACAAAAATCACACATATGTTCATTGTGTTCTCAACAGTCTCATGCAATTACTGATTAAGATCTCAAATGATAGTTATTGAGTCACTGAGAGTTCTTAAGCGAAATATGCCTTTCTTATGTTTCTTTCTCCAAGTGTTGTGATAGTTTTGTCCAAATATTCTCAGTTCCAAGAACATGACATTTTGGTCTTAGAACACTCAGTGGCGCAAGGCCTTTTATTTAAGCTATTAAACACTCAAATTTGAGATGGAGGAGGGCAAGTCGCGGACATTAACTCTTTATGGGATTCAATCCACTTAAAATGAGATTCTAAGAAATATAGGAAGTTCGTTTTGGTCAGACAGCACTCAGTCACTGAAGGCCATTCATTTAAGGTAATAAACACTTAAATTCGATGAGATGGAGGAGAAGGAAACTCAACTTTTCATCAATTTTTTTCATATATAAATTGTTTAACGGTTTGAAATTAGTGCGAAATTTAAGCTTCCGCATATAAAATCACCTGCAATAGTTATGAGAAAATGAAGATTTGAACAGAATAATGGCCCAGTCTTTTGTAAATAAGATTAGGAATATAAGATTTTGTAAAAGATAATAAATAAGATTTTGTAAAAAAAATTTTGTAATAAACATTAATTTTTTTTAGTAGAGGGTTAAGATCGATAGTTAATATAAAATAGTTTAAATAATAAATGTATTGGCCAATTTTAGCCTTGGCACAGTAGTGAAGCATCGTTATGAGAACACGGAACGTTAGGAAGTGTGATCAGCACTTCGTCCGATTACCTAGTGTCATCCTCAATTGAAGGTTAGACACCCATTTTTTCGCCTGGTTGAAGCAAGAGAGCGAATAGTCAATATTTTCAGGGTTTCAAAGAAAATTCTAAAGAAAATCTCAATCGAAACAAACTATTGAACCTTATTCAGGCATATTCCTGAACATATCAATAAAAAAATTAGCTGAAAATATTTTTTGGTATGTTTTAGATTCGTACAATATTTGAAAAATTACAATCACCAGAAATGAATTCTCATTCTCCGGCTCAAGATCACATTATTAAAGAATCAATGTGGATTGCAAAACGAAATGCTACGGCCTATTATATTACCATAGTTTCATTTAATGTTATGACATTTCAAGTACCCCTGGCAATGGGATTCACTGATTTATTTTTTCCTGGATGGTATCCTTATGATCCATATACACAGTCTACGTTTGTTTATGTATTAACTTATGCATGGCAAGAAATAGGTATGCAAGATTTTATTTGATATTTTGTATGTATACTTGTAGAATCAAAAAATGCGACACTCTTACTAATTTTTATTTCCGATTTAAAAAGTAGAAATACGCGGTTGTTATGTTGTGTTGAATTATTTATCAGAATTAATTTTATTTATCTATCTAAAACATTCATTTTAAATTGGAAAAATTAAAAAACACACTACAAAATTATAGTATTTTATAACTTTAATTAAATTTAAAAAGATTTGAAAGCAAATCATTGATAAATTATGGAAAAAGTTATTTTTCTACATCTTCGCTTAAATGTGAGGATTATCTACAGCAAAGGCCTCCATATTTTTTTGATTGCGTACTCTTTATATACAAAAAATCATTCAATGTTTTATACTCAAATTGCGCATAAATAATGTGTTTTAATATTAATTTTGTGCGAGGAAGTAGAATTATTTTAAAGAGAAACGTGGCGAATGTAATTTTTCTATACCGATTCAGTTTGTGTGGGATTCTAATCATATACTTGTGTAGTGGAAGGGAGTCAGCCAAGGGTTATGTATGTTAAATTTTTTAGGATCTTAGACTGCGATCGCCATTAACCGCGTATGTGGCTAATGAAAACTGAATTTGTTTTGAATATAAGCTACTAAAAAGTACCAAAGTTACTAAAAAGTTGCTAAATATAAAGATTATTTGTTATAGAATGTGTTAAATTGATTTAAATAAATATATCGTATAAAATTTCCACTTTATTAACATTTTATTTTAAGTGATCGCCATTACCTCGTTCTCCCCTAATGTATGTATCTATTAATGTTTATAGGATTAATTTTATGTGCTAATTGGAATGGATCCATAGATATATTATTCACTGATTTACTTGTACTTGTTTGTGGTCAATTAAACGTTCTTTCAAATTCCTTGGAAAATATACGTCAAACTGCAATAAATCGTTTAAACGAGAAAGGAATATATTCTTCGAATGATACAAACAATACTAGAAATAATATTATTACACTAGAAAAATACGATTCTATCCTGGACGACGAAATTTACGAGGAAATTATTCGGTGTGTACGTCATCATTATGAGATATTAAAGTAAGTTTTGAATATTTAACAAATCTATTATAAAACGACATGTTCAGAAATTGTTCTTTTGTTCGACGTTTCTTCATCGAAAGAGATAGCGAGCTGAAATTTCGATGAGATATTTAAAACGCAAAAAGTGAGTAAGTTCGTAAATGAGCATAATCGGTCCATTGGATGGGTCCAAAATGGATCCTTGATCGAACTCTTAAATTATAAAAGATTGAAGAAAAGTTCAAATACAAAAAATATTTATCAAATACAACTTTTGTTCGAAAATTTTTTCGTAAAATGTAAGGATTTGCCACAATTTAAGCCCAAATAAAGATAACCATCACCTATTTTGGTTGTTACAATAAATATTAATAGCCCAAACCGTAATTAAAAATAGTCCAAACAATGGTATTCAATCATATGTAGAGTATCTAAACAATTAACTCTATTAGATGTTATCTTCACTTGTTTTAAATGTATACTTATTTAATCATTATTTAGAAATAAACGATTCTATCCCCTTTGTTGTAGTTGTCCTTAAAAGTTTTGTATATATATATATATATATATATATATATATATATATATATATATATATATATATATATATATATATATATATATATATATATATATATATATACTATTTTTCTGATTATGATTATCTGTTTTATATAATCTTTTTCAGATTAGTGGAAATGATTAAAGATACTTTTCTGAATATAGTATTTATACAATTTGCTAGTAGTGTATTAGTTTTGTGTGTAACGACTTTTGAAATAACATTGGTAGGTGGTGCATAGTTTCTCAGTCTTTTGTAGACTTGTTATTCAATTGATAATGATCCATGGATAATGATCTTGAAATGTTTTAGCTTGACGATCCCACTATACTGGGAATAGTCTTCTTTCAAATTGTTATGTTGCAACAACTCTTTCTGTATTGTTGGTATGGAAACGAAGTTTACTATACGGTAAGAAAAATAGGATGATAATATCTAGTCTATATCGGATTTTAAATCGTACCGCTTTTTTACTTCTTGACAGATTTAAACCTTTTACAAAATTACTATATTTTCAGATTAATTAAAAAAAAAATGGTATAATATAGACCAGTTTATCCTATATATTGTGCATTCAACAATTTAAGGTATAGCTTTTTCCCAATTCGGGTTTAATTAACAGATCACTGTGGGTCAAAAGTAGTTGAATTTGATATGTTAAAAGTTTATTTTGATAAACTTTTAAATGGATCCAACAATTATTGATAATTAGAGAAGATGCACAAATTTTTTTAAATCACTTTAATTGAAGCATCATTTACTTCACGAATATGACTTTAAAGTTATTTTCTTAAAAAATTTAAAAAATAGCCAAAATATGGACGGTCAAAATTCTTAATTAAACAAAAAAGAAGATTTGCATAAATGAAGTTATACATGTTCATCTCCATAGTGATTATACATTCTACGGTGAAAGCCCCTATCTATGTCCATGGCACTTATATACACTTTGAAAATTTAAGATAAATAATGTTAGTATGCACAAATGAGTTGATTGTGAAAATGTTATATAAATTATATTAATAACCAAAAATTTTATTGAGAAATTTTTCTATAGTAAATAAGTGTTTATCGTAAAATCACCCATAAAACTTTTTTTGCAAGAAAGAGATGAATCTTTAAGAGCTTATTATTTGTTTTTGAATCAATTTTAACTGAATTTTCGAATTTTGTTCGGTATTGAGTCTAGACCTTTTACATTTTGATGGATAAAATAGCACATTTTTTATTTCATTTTCCATATTTCATTGATGACTAATGAATTATTCCAGTCCTATTGTATCATTCAAATGATAGATTATGCGACTTATGTTTTGAATTTGAAAAACAATTTTTAAAAATCAAAAAAGAATAAGTGTGAGATAAAATGAATTGTCATATTGGTTCATGACATAACGGCACTTAAAATCTTAAAAATACTCCAAAAAAATACACTATAGTTTTTTTTTTTAACCCGATTCTTATTACAGAGTCTGAATATATTTAATGGGGCATATGCGTCTGAATGGAATGGATCGGGTAAAAAAGTACGGCAAGCAATTGCAATAATTTTAGATCGAACTAAGTATCCAATTTTATTAAAAGCTGGCCATCTTCTAGATTTAAAATTGGACACTTTCATAGCGGTGAGTTCATAAAAAGCTTCTTCTTTAATTTTTGTTATTTACAATTACATTATTTAATAAAAATAATTTTCTCTACCCGAATACGTTTCGAAAGCCGCGTACACACGTGCAACATTCACGTGTAACGAAACCCCGTAACGTAATTTTGATGCGTAACAACAATCTTTCTGTGGACGTTACATCCCGGCCGACAAATTTTCTTTAAATTTGAATCGCATCAAAAGATTTTGTTAGATGGACCTACGAATAGTGTGGACTCAATAACTTTTTCAAAACCAAAAACATTATTCATTTTTATGTTAATTGTATTTAAATATTTCGATATGGAGTGGAACGAACAAAATACAATATAATTTGTTGAAATTTATCACCATAATACTTACTTAAAATGAAAATGAAAATACTCTGGTTGGTAAACAGATGGAACTCTGGAACTCTATGCAACACAAAGCAACAGCGTAACATCGTGACACCAAAATATTGGTCTCGTAACACATAACAGGACAGATTTACGATACGGTGTTACGTTAACAACGAATGTTGCACGTGTGTACGCTGCTTTAGACGTCGCTTTACTAAATATTTCTTGTTACAGATTATAAAATTATCGTACTCATTTTATACATTATTAGAAGGAGCAGGGGAAGAAGAATGAGATCCTTAAAATAAACCATCACAACAATCATGTAATAAGTATTTTAAGTTATTGCAGATCATTCAATATTCATAGTATGGATTTAGTAATTATTTTTGATGAACAGTAGCATATTTAGTTAGCCTTAATTATTCTCTGGGCTGTCCGAATTTGTCATAGCTTATGGTATCTTTTAAAAAAAGAAAAAATAAAAGTTTCGTGTCTTGCTTTGTTTTTAAATTCGTATTTTTTCATAAAAAAAGTGTAATTCTTACGTTACGAAATTGCTAAAATTAGCCTGGTTTACTTAGGTTAATTTAACTGAATTATGATAAAGAACTCAATGATTATCGATATCTGAAAGATTTCAATGAAATTTCTTTATAATAAAAATTGTTCATAAATTTTTTTTAAATTGTAAGTATAATTATGTCTTGCATTTCCCATAATTCTATTGCTTTGAATATTTTTTTTTCAATACATTTCTTGTATATTTTCATAAATTAAGAAAAATTATATTTGTCTGTTTGTGTGTGAACTTATCCCTCAACTCGATAAAAACATTTTTCAATTTTCGAAGCTGTTATGTTTGTTCTAAATTGTTTCAGAATTTCTGCATTGAAAACAAAACCCAGAATTAGAACAAAATTAAAACAGCCCAGAACAATTTATAAAATTATGATTTTCTAAAAGTTGTCAGCTGAAAAAAAAAAGTTTCATTTTCATTAGACGAAATTGAAGTTTCTGAAAAGCATACAACAAACGTAGAACAACCCAGAACAAACAAAAAATTTTTTATTATGCAAATATTTCATTACAAGTTCTCATTTCGAGTTACAAATCTTATTAGCATCATTTCCATTGAAACCAAAATCAATAAGTTTGAAATTCAAAAAATTTCTTAAACACATGGATTTCCCATTTTCAGTGTCCAGATCCGCGGATACGGATACGGAAATTTTTCCTTAAATTTTGATTGTTCATTAATTGAAATCTTATTGTGATTATTGGATTACCAGTATTATTTGATACGATAATAATGAATTTGAATTTAGATAGGGTAATTAATAATTAGTATCTTTTGATAAGGTAGTTTGCTAAAAAAATTACCACTTAAAAACTAAAATAGGGGTTAAGATAAGACCCCGAACCAACGTAACGTAATTACAAACCTTTTTTTTTTAATTTCTGTCTTCAGCTACTTTTTTAGCTATATAGCCATTAACCAAAGGGGATTATTATTTTATACAACAACAGTACACAGTACAACTAGGTGGTCACCCATCCAATTACAGATTGTGAATGCTGTTGCTTAACTTTATTGATTGATCAAAGCCTGTCATTACGTTACGTCATTCCGGGGTCTAATTACAAACCTTGACCAATCAATAAAGTAATTCAATAAAAATTCAATAAAGTTAAGCAGTCGTAATCCGTATTTGGATGGGCGACCACCTTGCAGTACTGTGTACTGTTGTTGTATAAAAATAATAGTAATCCCCTTTAAGATATTAAATATTTTTTTTTAAAATAAAAATTAGTTTAATGGGATTGAACAGTATCTGATTGCTACCATTAATTAAAAATGTATATACGGAAAGAAACTTAACAATACAAAACATACGTTTAGGTTCAGCTGAAAAAGAAACGGATTATATATCTTTAAAGTTATATATGACTACATTAAAAATGTTATTTATATTAGTAATAATTTGTATGGCGGATATGCTAGTAATAAATATAATGTTAATCTCTTTATAATACTAATAATCAATAATTATATGGACACAATAAAATAAAACTTTTTACAATACTAATAGCAAATCATTAATTACAAAGCACAGTTTAAAAAAAAAGTTATTCTGTACTTTTCATTTGAAACCTTTATTGAATAGCTTTATTAATTGATTAAAAATAATTACAAAAGAACTATTAAACTATTAAAAATAATTTCATTAATACTGTCATATAAAAATATTATTAAAGGATATTATAAAGATTAAAGATTATTAAAGAGTAAAAAATAATTTTAAAGGCCATATATCAATTTAATTCATTCATTAAATTATATCGCGCCGAATGTTGAAGCATTGTTTTTCCATATAATTGGTGCGATTCTATAGCATTTTGTATGTCTACTTTGACTAGATGATTTTGCATTTCATTTGGATGCATATACCCAGATATGGTTGTTTCGGTTTAACTTTCAAACGCACCTTTCGATTTTGATGAAATTTTGTAGATAATTCAGAAAATTCACTGTATTTGAGGCTCAGGATTTCAGTAATAATAGACTTTCAATATTATTGTGCTTATCGCTTGCAATACGTTGAAGTACTTAATATAAGGATTAAAATTTAGTTCGCATATAAATGACAAAGCTCGTAAAGTATTGCTCGTATTTTCTATCTGGTAACTAATGCTATAAGTAGAAGGTTCTTATAACAACAATCTTGTTTTTCTTAATTATTATGCCGATATGGAGAAAACATAGAAATGCAAGGTTTAAGTGCATGAAATTTATTTAAAAATAAACATGATAGAAGGTTCACATGGCGAACTTTACGAAGTGAGGAATAAAACACAATAATATGTTTCTTATTACAAATATTGATAATTTGGTCTTTGTTTTTTTTGTTTTTTACCCTAAATGGACCGATTTGGTTTCAGTTAGGTAAAAACGCGTGTAATGAAGTAGTTTCATGTCGATTTTATTATTTCTTCTTGCGATAATTCAAAGGAAATACAAAAGAACACATATACGCCCACACAGACATATTTTTAAAAACGTGGGATTTGGGTTCTTGTTATCTTGAAACTTAAAGGTATGTCAAAATTCGTGATTTTCAAAATCAGTCACATTACAAGAACTTTAAAAGTTCTTAAGTGAATTATTCTACCATTTATTTATTAATCTCGAATTTTTACAAATATTTTAATAAGCCCAAAACAGAGTTTTTCAAAGTCTGGTATGTTGAAATTTCCATAATAGATACACCATATAAATGAATGCAATACGACAATTTTTGTTTTGACCACTTAATAACGCGTTGTGTAGCGTTTTGTTGCGAAAACACGTCGTATACTTTCCTAACAGAAGTCTGAAATGTTTCTGTGGCATGTTACTGTACAATGCTTTGTTAAATTAAAACCGTTATTTTATATGGTTTTTTTTTTTACTCTGGTGAAGAATTTCGCTATGCGATGTGAAAATGGGTGCGAACATGTTAAAAACACTTATTAAAAAAACGAAAACAATGAAAATAAATAACAAATTTATTTTAATTTATTATTGTATTATTAACTAGAGAAAATATTAATTAAAAATATTTTTTAAGAATATTATAAAAACTGTTAGTCATTCTTCAATCCATATTATATATTTAGTGCTATTTCACGCATAATATTGATTATAGCATTAATATAATATGTTTATAAATAAATAAATTAAAAACAATTATTTATTTATAGTTGATTAAAAATAATGTAGTTACTAACAAAGTTAATTGTTTAAAAACCTTTGTGAATAATTTGTTTATTTCCGTGCATTCTTCTACTAAAATTATAATAACATATTGAAAAATAAATACTGAAAATTCTTTGACTGAAAAATCACCTAAATTTGTTTTTTGTTCTCGACCTATACCTATATTAATTAAGTCAATGTTGACTTAATTAGTCAACATCAAGTCAGTCATTTAATTCAATTAAGTCCAAATTGTCGCTAATTCTGAGAATTATAACTACAAGGAAAAAATGGAATTGACCACAAGTTAGCTGTTGTATATTCAATAAATATTTTTCATCTTATAAATATCTATATATTTCAGGTTGTCCCAGCATTTATTCATCATGTGATACATAATTTTACATATAGTTAGTTAATATGGACAAAAACATAAGTTTTATATAACATATTTTGACTAAATTATGTTATATATGGCAGGAAAAATGTACCGTGGAAATTAAAATTAATTTTTTTTATTACGTCGATAACAAAACGGTGTTGGGATATATTTTTTTTTACTTAAAAATTTCGTCATACTCTACAAATTATTTTTTAATTCTGTCGCGAGTTTTTTGTGATATAATAGAAAATATTTGGCAGGACTGTCAGTTTAACATACTTTGAATGGGAATGAGAATACACTATTACGTTCCCTTTTAGCTGTATGAGGTAAAGGTAGTAGAGTTAACGGAAAGGCAAAGTCTAGATCAAGCCGAGCTGGATTACAATTTCCAGTTGGAAGAATTCATAAAGGAAACTATGATGAACGTGTAGATGCTGGTGCTCCAGTACATTTGGCTGCAGTTATGGAATATTTAGTTGCAAACTTGAAGTTGCAAACTTAGAGATTCATTATTTCGCGATCTAAACCGTCAAAAATTTTTCAATTTCGAGAAAGCCATAACTGTTGTTTCCTATTTGCTAGAACAATATTAAGCTTTTAAGCTGATCATTTATAGCTAGGTAAACTATTTTCAAATCATAAAAATGAGAATAGAAAGAGCTTATGGAATAATTAATAGAGAGTTTTATAACTTAAGAAATCATATTCTCACTGCGATTACTGTCTTTTTGAATTATGATACAGACTGCTTTGGAAAAATACAAAAAAATTACAACAAAACAATTGAAGATAATAGCGAGTTAATTATTTCAATATTCGACATCAATGTTTAAACTATTTTTAATGATAAGATATCCTAAATATAGTTATAAATACATATAGTAATAAATACATATAGTTATAAATACATATAGTTATAAATACATATATAATAATATTATTTTTTACATGTGTCTTTTTTAGATAGTTTTGAGTTAAAACTATGTGGTGAATCTTGACATTTTTCGAAAAAATATTTCAAACAGAAGTTGTTTAAAAACATATTTTGCTTTTAATTGAAACATTTTTTTATTCTTATGGTTTTAAAGTTTGGCCATGGATCCATTAAAACAAAAGGCCAGATTTTGTTCATTCACGAACTTAAACCCACTTTTTGTATCTAAAGTTCACAACCAAAATTAAATATCGCTATATCTATTCGTTTTTGAGATATCTCGATGAGGGACAGGCATATGAATGGACGGACATGCGTAAATTTTCTAATTAGGAGATTTCATGAGCATCTATACCAAAATTTAGTTTGTAGCTTCAATATTTTATTACGTTACAAACTTAAGACTAAAATTAATATACTCTGACATATTGTATATATGTCGAGTATAAACCAAGCTTATTCACGATTTTCAATTTGCTATTGTAATTATGAAAAAGAGTAAAAAAAATTTTAATACACAATACAACAACAAAAAAATAGTATATTGAGTTACACTATTCAATGAGAAAAAACGAAGAATTTCACATATCACGATTTTCAATTAGTTTATTGTGGCTATGAAGAAAAAATCGTACAAAAAATTATAACTAGTAAATAGATTAAGAATTCAAAAAATTATAACTGGAATTCAAGGTTAAATTATACAAAGTAAAAATAACAAATTATTTTTTTATCGCAAAATTTTTGCCTACTAACATAATTTAATTAAATTTTAGTTATTTATATGTGAAAAACTTCTTATTAAAAAGAAAAAAAAAACGAAATATAAATTAGAATACGTGAGTTACTCGATCTGTCCTTGATAAATCTGATGTAATTAACAATATAATCGAATTGATGCTGTATATCAATAATATATCAATTTTTTATGTATTCACCTAGATGTAATTACTTTTTTGGGATCCGTTTCATTTATGAATACACCTACTTCGAGGTATAATTCCATACTAATATAGAACTAGTTAATTTGGCTATTTTTGGATTATAAAACATTTAACGGACATTTATATAATTCTGAAAAGATTTGTCATCTTTTTATTGGGCATATTTTTTACTCAAAGTTGCATTCTTTCTCTAGTCGATAATCATATACGTACATAAAAATAAATATTATAATTTTAAATTTATCGATATAATTAATTAGATATTAATGAATTAGAATCATTGTTAGAATAGTCTAACTCATGCTATATAACTTTGTTTAGTTTAATTATCTTGCATGTTCTCCGAATTAGCATGGTATAAAACGATTACTTAAACAATCTGAATTCGGGAAGTAGGAGGGGATGAGTTTTTAAGGGTAAAACACGTTTTACTTCAATTTCCGCCAAAACTACAAGTCCTATTGAAAAAAGTTAAATGGCAAAGTTGTAGGTATTAAAAGTATCTAAAACTTTTGTATTTACACTTTTTTTCACATAATTTCAAAATTTTTCGATTGAAAATTTGGGTTCTTTTTCGATAGTTATTCAAAATAGGGTGAAAAAATAAATATTTTAATTTAAAAAAATTACAGTGTATTTGGAACATAAAAAGGTAAGTTTTCGCGCTGGCCAGTTCTAATGTATGTGCAATAATATATAAATAGCAATTCATTCATTAAACTTGAAATTTTTTTAGAGAATCTAAATTGTTTAATAACCATACATAAAATAATCAATCAATCATATTGTAGAGCTCCCGTCAGTCTAGCGGGATTACTTTTTAAATTTTTCAACATGTTTCAACGTATAAAAATATGAATAATAATATTTTTTCATATTTATTAACTCAACTCTGTAATGTAATTCAGTGTACTGATTTGATTTATGAATATTAATTTATTGATCATGAAAATATTTTTTTAGTGTTTATTTTAATTAGAATATTATCAGGATATGAATTGCAACAAGTCATGCATGGGGAGTGATTTATGTCAGTACAGGAATATCTAAAGGATATTAATAAGATAATATAAATAAATTTCAATAATTAGGTGAATATCATCAAGGTAGGTTCACTGTGTATGTCCGCATACTGCAATTTAACGTGGAAAAAAATATACTTGAGGTATTAAAGCAATGTAGTGTCGATTTTTTCAGCATTAAGGCGGATTTTAATGTGGTTTCGTGCGTTGGATTCATTCAAATCTCTAGAAACTCAGTAAAATAATTTCTCTATTAAGAAATCCCAAATTGTATTTGTGCATAAGAAAAATACATTTCAGAAGTACATTTTGAAGTAGACAATTATTAAAAATGTGTAACTCAGTATATGTGGAAATTTTTTTTATATGAAGATTTTTCGGGTCGTTGGACAAAAAAACGAGGTATTTGAGATCCTTTGGGGTTCTTGGTGACCGCAGCAGATGTTCTAAATGCCTGTGTCTCGATTATTACGACATTTCACTATATAACTGGTATAAACTCAAAGGATGTTTTCAAAGTGGCTGAACACAAATTTGAAGTCGGCGAAAACCTGCTGAGTACCTGGTGTTCGAAAGTTCTAAGCGTCTTTCTATGAAGTATTTTGACAGTTTATCATATAATTAGACCAAACTCGTTACTTGGGGGATTTCAGCGTGCATATGAATTTAGAAAGTCCTCGAGTAACGAGTATAGTCCAATTATATGTTAAACTGTCATAATACTCCAAAGAAAGATATAACACCCGATACGTGTCTCGCGTACTCTGAAGGCTCTCATATTCGTGATCAGCGACCCCAAAACCCCTTTGAATAACATAATTGGGCTAATTTTTACCTTTTTTACAATTAAATACACGTTTTTAAAAATTGTCTACTTTAAAATGCTTTTTCTTATGTAATTTTTATAATAAGTTATTAAAAATTTTTTTAAATTCTCACAAAACCAACGCACCAAACCGCATTTAAACTCACCTTACTGCTTAAAGAATCTAAAGTAAAGACTACTTTTGTGTTTCATTTTTTGACTAATATATGAGTTGGCCATCTATATATAAATAAATTTAGTATCTACTATTTAAAACTTTGAATAAAAAATCAAAAGTAATTTAATTTCATGATATTTTTATAGATGTTTAAATGTGGGATTTTCAATCAAGTTATTATACACCGTTTTTAAAAATTTACAATTACTTTCGGAATAAATAACTAAAAAAATACTTACCAAATGGACTGAAATTTCAAAAATTGTTGAAAATTTTTTGTTGGACTGTTAAATTATTTAACTACCATTTATGTTAACTTTACTTTTTAATTAAATATTTTCTATCATCATTTTTTGAACCCAGCCAAAATAATGTCATATATGTTGCTGTTACAGATGGGAATCGTTTTTACTCTTGTATAAATTTTGGTTCTCAATGTATAATAAATATTTTGACAATTTATATAAAAACTTCGTTTTACACGAAATATACAAAAGGTGTTCAATTGAAATCAAAATCACTTGTATTCAATTAAAATTTAAGATTGTGAAGGCCAATGTTTCTTCAACTGATAGTAAAAAGTGAAATATTTGTTTATTTAGCTGATTTGTTTAATTAATTTATGGTGCTGTAAGCCTAACCTTTGGCATCTAGCTTTAAGAGTCAAAATGTAAAAGTGACTTTTTTCGAAGATCTTTATTTTAAAAAAATTATTAGCATTAATTATTGTTAATTTATGTACAAAAGAAAAAATTCTGATTTGCAAGAATAGATCCAATACTTTCTTTTTTTGGAATTTGAGGCTTAAACCACCATACTAAGCATTAATTATTATTATATAAGTATTAAAGGAGATTAAATTAGTATTAAAAATTATAAATTAATAACTCGTGACTTATTACAATGTTGCATAACATCTGTTAGTGCTATAATGAATATGACTGACTTAGCATGGATAATTTTCTAAATTATTAGCTGTTAAGAAATACTTTTCCTAATAATATACAACCTGTTGTTTGTCTCGGTGTAATGTTCTATTAGTCTTTTAAATGAACAATATCGGAATATCCACCCGTCTTGTTATAACAGAAGAATTAATTAATTTCGATGAAATTTTCTATGTGCATGCGTGATATAGTCTTACATTAGTTGTTTAACTTCCCAGAGAGAAATTCTTTAATGGGGTTCTTTTTGTAAATATCGAATTTTGACATATCTTTATAAACATAATTTAGCCGTTCTTCTCAGTGTATTTTGTTCAGGAAAAAAAATTATAAAAAATACCAAAAACTGTTCTTATAGTAATAAAGAAGTTATTGTTTTTTATGCTCTTTATTGGGAAGTTCTCCGTGTGGACCTTGCGGGTCACACCTAAACCAGTTGTTTATTTATTGAGATTGATGATTAGGATAAAAACAATAAACGATCACATAAAAAATGGGGCCAGTTTACTCATAGAACCTAATACACTTATATCTTAATCCATTTGACTACTTAGACTGGAGGTTGCGGGTTCGAATCCAAGCAGTTTGATTAATTATAATAAAAAATGGATGGTCAGTTGCTCACATAGTCGGCGCTTGGATAAGAACGAAGTAATCGGTGTCACCAATAATATAATAATGTCAACATCCATGAAGGAGACAACCAAAAGACAACCAGAGAACCAAAAAGAATACATGAAAAACCTAGCAGTAGCACAGAAATGCACGAAGAGATTACTAAAGTCTGCTTGTAAAGATACATGTGGGAAAATTAAAGTAAATTAGATGATCAAAGAATATGGCCATTGTGTAGAGGAGGTTAATAAGGCAAACATCTAATCTTTTTCTATATAGGAGCCAGAGAAGAAAATTAGCTTGAATTGCGTTAAGGAGGGTTAACGTGCCTCGAAAGTTTTTTGAATATTAAGGACAAGCATGCGGTTTTGAAAGAAATGCTAAACAACAGAACAAGGATATTATCGGGAAAAGTTACGTAATGTATAGAATTGGCAGTACTGCCTTATTAAAATTTAAAATTATTGGTGAATATACTGTTTTAATCAAAGAGTTATTGATGTTTCAAGAATTCGAAATTTTCTTTTTTGTGATATATTTAGCAAAGGGTAAACTGCCCAACAGTGAAACAATTTTAACTTGCATAAATGTAAAGAAAAACACGGCACACTATAATGTTTCGGAGTCTCTTTAATTGGATTTTGACTTTTGCTGCGTTATCAACAGAGAACTATTAGGTGAAGACACCCTACACCAGATGAGAATGATTTACCAAAGAAAGAAGTGAACACGTGCTGTGAAAAAAGATAATCTGAATAAAAAAATGTAATTAATATTATTTGAATTAAAAAATATCATTGAACTAAAGCAGTGATAAATAAACATAACAAAGGCTTTAATTGTTCTTTTCTCGTTATTTCAGGTATGACTGAAACTTCTAAATAACTTATACATAATTATAATAAAACTCGTTATTTCAGAGCAAACCTAATTATTTTCGTATTTTCCTACATCACTCATATACAGAGATATATAAGATTAAAAAAAAACATATTACATAGATATTACTTCCAAATTTGTGTAGCTATACTTTAAAAAACATACTCATTGGAAACATTGCAGTTTTGACTTTCAATTTATGTATTCAATTGGGCGCTAATTATTTGAATACCATGAATATTGTGGATACAGTAAACCACCGCCCAGTACACAATGAACCATGGTAAAAATAAAAGCAAAAAATACATTTTTTATGCTCTTTTGACAACAAACCTAAATTCTTTAAAATTGACGAATTGTTTAAATAACATTACAAGCTAGTGTAACGTCAGTCTCGCGACTTCTTCCCTTCAACTTCCTGACCACAGATCACCCGTAAATTTTTTCCTTTCATTTTTGTTATATTATTTTGCGTTTCCAATGGGTCTCATCCTACTATAGTTGTTTTCACATTTAACCATTTTAAAAACTTCTACCCTGGTCTATAAGGTTCATTGTGGGATGTGTTTTTATTTTAATGTATCACGCGATGCATGTGTTGATTAGCCCAATAGGGCGACACAAATAAATTCAAAGAATAATAATAATTCAACATAATCACACAACATGAGGATGTTCTGTGTGTCGATTATTGGACATATATTTTATTGACATTATTATCAATAAAGAATTGAAATTGTTTTTTTTAAATATATAATTGTAAAATTAAATTTCTATTCAGTTAAATCTGATAAATTTTTAATATCACGCAAACAATCGAAAGGATGTTTGACAGAATGTCGACTTAAATTATCTCGTTAAATGTTTTTATAATGAAGCTGCTAATAATATGTTTATACTATTTGGAAATTCAAAAAATATTTGTGAGTAATGAATATAAAATATTATTTTCCGCTACGAAATTGTAGTATATTTTGGTAAAGATTTCAAATTTAAGTGGTGATTTTTAAACGCGAAGTTACTTTGGACGTATTTCAGTTTTTTATGTGTTTCTAATCTTATGAATTCATATTTAAGGAAAAGAACTTTACATTCTAAATATTATAGTAATAAAGACCTGAATTCAATTTAACACTTTATTTTTGCAATTTGGGGGGAGAGAGGGGTACGTTGGCAATTGATACTTATATAATTTTTATATCTACCATTTATAAAACCTATTATAACCAATTTTTTAGTGTTTCCTTATTATTCATTTTTGTATTTTTACAATATGTGCAAAATAAGCTTGTATTTTTTAAAGTAAAATCATACTAATTACTGGATTTTTTGCTATAAATAGATAACTATGACTGTGAATCTACAAGTAAAATCTGTCTTTCAAGCTATCGATGACTTTAGTGTAACAAGACAGGAGGGATATAGAATAAATACTTGCTTACCTTTAGATGTTCCAGACAATAATATGCTTAGAATATACCTTTAGAATACAATCATTTTTTAGAAAGCAAAAGCCAAAAATTTGTTTTGTCGTTAACCTCTCTCCCCCTTGGTAAAGCAATCTAGCGTTACAACGATTAGTAAATTTACAAGTTCTTTATTTATATTGTTTTGCTAATGTTGACTTCAATAAATTTTCAACCATTCAAAATGAGTCAGTTACTAAACCTTCTATTAAACATACGAGCCTAAGATATGGCGCGTCAAAAAATATATGAACCCTAACTTTCTCGCGCATGGTAAATAAGCTTCTAAGTCAGAGGGGAAAAAGTGAATCTTAACCAGCTGGAAGTAACGTTTAGTTAAAGCATCCATTTTTTATAAATCGAGAAAAATAGTGACAGAAAAAAATTTATGGAAGTTTCCCAGGGCGGGTGGGATTAAAGTAAACCGAAAAATATAAGTGTATCCTAACCGGATAAACTCACGTGCGACTTTTTTGTTACAACATATACTTTTATGGGAAAAATAGTGGCAGACTACGCAGACTGGCAGTATGACGGTAATTTAAAATCAAGCCTGGAAGAATTCTCGAAAAGTGCTGTCAAAGAGTAAAAAGTAAGTAAAAACAATTTCTGCCGCTTGCCAAAAACTTCCATAACAACCACAAAAAGGTTAAAAAATTCAGACATTTTTCTCCCCCATATGCAATTTTGTCAATGTGGTGCGCGCCTTTTAGCAAACGAACCACTTTTACTCGTTTTGGGGTTGTTTTATGGAGAGAGAGAGATAACGCGCCATTTCCTAGACTATATATTGATTTTTGTAACATATTTTCAACCAATCTAAATTATTTTGTCCTTAAATCTTGAACAAAAATTTTTTTAATTTTTATTAGGTTTCAAGTTATACAACAAAAATTAAAACTTTGGAGCAAGATGACACCCTTATGGAATACGGCGATTTTACGAAAGTAAAACTATCTAAATACAATAAAACTACATATGTTTTGAATGGCAAAACGACAATTTTTAGACCATTTGTGAATATGAAGGTAAGTATATATACAGTAATTTGTAGCTTGTTCAAAACTAAACGATACAATTTCATTTCGTCCAAACAAAAAAAAAAAGTTTAGAACAAATACTTTATAAGAACACATTTATCAATTCTCATATGAACATTTCAACTTTCACGTAGTGTGTGTTCTAATATTTAAATAACTTTGCATCGAATATAATCTTTTTTTATTCGAACGTTCCGTGTGAACAAAAATTTTAATTCTTTGATAGATTTCTATAGGTGCTAAACTAATTATTATAGAAATATTTCATGATTATTATTTGTGTTAAATTTAAAAATGCAAAAACTATAGTTTTATTTGAAGCTGGAATCAATCGTTGTGAGATTTTACATAGAGTGCACAAAAACACATGGGGCCAGATCAAAGTCCACATTTCGATTTATAACAATCGTTTGTAATAATGAGCTTTGAAAGGGATATTAATTTAGAAGTAAAAAGGTGCTAAAGAGACAACTGTTGAGGTGCGTGACGTTTATATATATATATATATATATATATATATATATATATATATATATATATATATATATATATATATATATATATATATATATCAAATTAAATTTATCATCGTATGGAATCTAATCAACACCGTAAAATATATGATAAAATTTTAAAGTAGATACAATATTGATGGCAGAATAAAATTATAATTCCACAAAGTTTATTTATACGCATTAAAACGACTCCAAAATTAGTTAAAAGGAACAAATTTTCGAGTTTATAGGTCTCATCTGACAACAGTGTTACTTGACTTTTTTATGCACTAATTAATTTTTCCATTAAAAACGACATAGCCAGTTAGTTTCTAATTTTTTCCTCGATAACTGTCAATACATTTATACTCAAATAGTTCTCAAGATAACAAGTTACTTATTATACACGTTTTTAATTCCTGGTAGCTTTTTTTTACTTAATAAAATTAAATGTAATCTGTTGGCAAACGAATCTTCATAAGATGGCATGTTCAATTACAGTTTAGTTTCTAAAATTGCATTAACTTTTTACAGTTTAGTGAATCGGTCTGTAATTTGTACAGGTGATTTGCAACGGTATAATTATCGTTATACTAAATTTCGTATCATTTTTATAAACATCCCAAACATTTAAAACATTTAATTATATGTACTGCGGCATTTTTTACAGTCAATCCATCCTTAGATTTTTTATTTTAGGTGAATGTAGAAGTGTTGACAAAACTGGGAAATGGGTATGTTTCAACGTCTATGGTTTCCTTAAAGGACCAGGATTATTGTCAAATGATGAACGATCCTATTTTTAAAAAAGTATATTTTGACGAGTTGTTCGCTCATTGGGACATTCCACCAAATTGCAATCATTTACCAGTAAGTTATAATGCCGCAGATTACTTTCGTTAAGTAAGGTTCTAGATCTTCATATCCACTCAGGATAGATCCACACTATAGTGCCGTTCAAAGTTCGTTCTTGGTCCGATCACGTTCTGATAAAATATTATCAATTAAGAAGTGTGTGTGTATTCATACTATCCGTAACAGTCCAGTTTCGATGGAATCTCATTCCAGTCACGATCAGTTTTGATGAATATTTTGTTGGAAAGAGATAGAACTCTGAACGGCATGTAAGGACACTGTGAATACTTCGTTGTTTCAGGTTCAGCCACTGAAGCGATAAGTGCATTAATTTATAAATTGTAACATAAATGCTTTAAAGTTTATTTTAGATTTAATTGTTTTTGAATTATATTATAGTGATTAGAAATGTTTAAACAATTTTTTTTTGTCCTTCCGTTTTTCCTTGCAATAAACTTGTATGTACCTACATTCTTTCATTGCTTTATGTTTTCTTCTTATTTAAATATTATCTTCTTCATCAATAATAAAAGCTATAGATGCTAAATTCTTCAATCGAAAAGTTCAATGATATTTTAGCACCGCAAATATTACAATAATTTTCTAATATTATTAATTATTTACGATCCAAATACATCTGATTTTGATTATTGACGATTCAAGACTGATTCGTTAACTGTGTCAGATTGTATAATGTGAACATGCTACGACTTTACCAGACTGAGATCGGACCGAGAACGAACTGTGAATTATAGTGTGGATCTACCTAAACACAGCAATCGATTAGTTTTGCTTGAACATGGTCCGCGTTTTAAATTTATTATCGCTTATTTTTATTTATTAGTGCTCTTATTCATGGTAATATGTACCAATCACTGTGTTTTTCAGGGAGAATATACAGTTACAAATTACATACCAAAAATGCCACCTAACTCACCACCTGGAGAATATCGTGCAGATATTGTATACTTATCGAATAATAAACCACGCATTAGATACAAATGTTATTTCGTTGTTGAATGAACAATATTTTTTGGAATAAATTTTTGAAACCTGTGCATTTTTTCATTTATATCCATACCACACTTCTTTTCCGTAGTTAAAATATAATGCTTCGGAAATTTGTGAAATGCTTTTTCTTACAGCAAATTTGCAAAAGTAAGCAATAAGTTAGGATGTCGAATAAAGCCTTTCGCCGAGTCTTAAGGAAAATTGACACAAAAAAAGAGACCCCTTTAACAAAGATACAATCAATTTAAATATAAAATAAAATTTTGCTTTTTACATTAGAACATTTTTACTTTAGAATTTCATATCATTTAGTCTTTATTATAACTTGCAGTCAATTTCACATAAGATTCGATAATACACAGAAAAAGCCATGTGCATTTTAATAATTATGAGTTTTCAGGCTTCTCAAATACCTACTCGAAATTATCTACTGCTCTTATTTACGTATTTCATCGTAAAACCACTTTTTGACAAATTTTTCCTGTTTTTTTCACGGACTCAGAATACGGTTATCTAGCGATCGAACTTTCTGGCCGCTTAGATTACGTTATGAGCGACCAAGCTCAAAATTCACGATTTTGAAGGTTATTTTAATTTCAAAGCACAAAAAACTGGACAGAATTGGAAAAGTAGTCAGGTATGAAGAAATATTTTAAGATTCAGTAAAGCGAAATAGCACCACGTCGTTTGGGTTTCGAGATATTAAAATTGAAAATATTAATTTTTATCTTCGTCATGCACCTTTTCTGCTTTTCAGCCGTAACTTGATTGAAGCAAGTGCAATTTTCACTTCTTTATTTAAATATTCAAATTTCAAAACTTAATTATGTTTATGAGATTTGTAAATGCTGATAATATTTATTATAGCTTCGTAAATGCTCAGACTATATCATTTATAACATAGTAAATGCTCTAATCATACTCTATACATTGTGCCCTCTTCATATATTCTGTCCCTAGAATAAAATAGAACAAATATAAATAATAAAAAATATGATTATAATAAGCTTGTATGCAATTTGCATTACATATAAGACATATTTGAACTAAGTCTCTAAGTGCAATGGAGTGTACGATATTTTTGGTTACTCTGTCTGTAGACAACTCAAAATAACTGGATAGTTTACCCACGTGAGATGTGACACCAAAAGACGCCTGCCAGGGATAATTGATCTATTAGAAATTGATCAGTTATCGTCCGTGACAGTTGAATATTATTACTGTACTAATATCGCTATTAAAAAACAGGGGGTTGGTGGTAAAAGTGTGAAAATTACACATAGTTTACCCATTCTCAGACCTATCGAACTTGCACAAAATTTTATAAAAACCGGTCAAGCCATTTCGATAAGTTCAGTTTCAGTGTAACGAGAATTTTGTATATATTATTTATCTTACATTTGTGTATATACTGTCGCCTATATTTTACTTTACTTATCAATTTTTTCATGTTGTTTATGTTGAAAAATTTGAAAAAATTAAATTTAACTTTAAAACTATATTTTTACTTTTAGTGTAAATTTTAGTTTATCTTAAAATGTAAAAGATTCAGGATTAAAGATGTTTTTTTGGTTAACTTATTCGAAGACTATCCCAATTTAAATTTCGCTTACTTAAATTGAAATAGGTTGAAATTCACTGTGCTCCTTCTGTTCTTCGACCGCAGAAATACAAAAGTAATTTTATTGTGTCATTTTTCGAATTCTTCTTTTCTAATACTTGTCACGTCACAAGAAAAAAATCGAAAATTATCACAGGTAGCTAGCTAATATTTTAAATAAATAAAAGAAAATATAATTACACGAATATATAAAATTAAAATCTTAATATTTTCATTCATAAAACTGGATAAATATGACGAAATGAGAAAAATTAATTTATGTTATTTGTAAGTAAATTATGAATTCTTAGTCTTTTCTCTGTCATTTTCAGAAAACTTGAAGCTGATTTTTTATACTCAAATGCATTATTAACTTAATATATTGGAGATACATTCCACAAGAATTTATCGTTTTTACTGTCAGTGTATGCTAGGCTCATAGCATTTAGGTTGTGTAATTACATACTTTTCGTGTATTTAATGTAAGAAATATATTAAATTAATCTTTAATTGTTGATAAACTGACTATCTATGCTTAAAATCACACTATCAGATTTAATCATTTTCATAAAGTTTTGAATACACATCATTTTCGGCAGAAAAAAGATATTAGGAAAGAAGGTCTGGGCATGTTTTTATACTCGACATATAGACAATATGTTAGAGAATAATTTTAGTCTATAGTTTGTAACGATACCTTAAATTGAAAACACTAAAAAATTTTGGTATAGGTGTTCATAGAAATACTTAGTCCATTTTCGGTTGTCGCTCCGTCAACCGTCCGTCATCACAAAAACTCAAAAACAAAAAGAGATATTGAGCTAAAATTTTGGTTAAGTATTCTAAAGTTGGTTTAAGTTCGTGAATGAGCAAAATTGGTCCAATCGGTTGGATTGTTTAATCAAATTTTATCCATCGAAAACTACGCAATAAAAAAGTATGGAAAAGCATTGTTGCTTGGAGTTCATGGTTGTCGATGTTATGGTCTTAATGGACGCTTGATTTCATGTTCATTCATCTTTTTTAATTAAAAATCTTTCATTGCAACTTTACCAATTAGTACCAGAATCATTTTCTTGTTTATAAATGTGAGATTTTATGTAGTTTTCAAGGTGTTTGAAGGTGAAGTAGGTAGTTTCTACTATTAGAGTATACTCTGGAAGGACTTGAGTATGCAAAAGTAAAAAATAAACACTTGAACTTATGTGATTAATTTGAAAAATCCGTTTTCAAGCTATAAGCGAATTAAGATCGAGAAACAATGAAAACACTCATTTTTTAATATAGTTTACTCGACAACTTCTAAATAATATCCGGGGGAGATGGCCGTACGGGAGAGATGGCCAGTCAAAATCTTTTCGGAACCAAAAGGTAGATTTTAATATTTTTTGTTTATATCACTTCTATTAACTTAGGTAATTAGCAGTTCGTTCAAAGTGATAGTGAAATTAAACCAACAAGTGAGTAAACACCGGTTAATGGGTTTTACAAAAGAAAGAGGTTTTATCAACTCCGTATCATCAAATTATCATCAATTTCTAGTCATTCATTTTTATACCAATGTGGCCATCTCACCCGGAGGAGTATTGAGAGGCTGATTAAACATTTTATAAGAGACAACGGCTATTATAGATCTTATACATTAAACAGTCAAAGAATATTTAGATATTACTTTATCTTCTCAAATGAACATTGCCAAAGAACACCCAAAAAAATTCAAACAAGATAAGTTAAGAACTAAAAAAGACAAATAAAGAAGAAAATAAGAAACCCCTCAGGAGACATGGCTAGCCGAGATATACAGAAAAGTTTTTGTTTATGATTGTTTTCATTTTAGATTTTCTTGATGACTGTGTTATAAACTACGGCCGTCTCTCAAAAACTACGGTTTCCTAAGAACTACGGCCGTCTCCCCCAGACTTACCTTATATTGTAATTTAATTTTTTTGATATTCTCTTTTCTTACATAAACAAGTACCTCCATATCCTGCTCTACGCATAAATATCAAATTAGTTTAATTAACTAAATTTCAAACAAATATTGCATTTTCATTGAATAGATATTAAAAGTGACTGAATGAATAACTTAGTTAATTTTAATCAAAATTGCATTGTAATGAAATTTTTGAACCAAAACGACATTAATTTATTATTTGCGTGCAATCAATCAATGATTTTGTTAAATTTTTAAATCAGGGTGAGGTATTAATTATGACCTTGACGTTTTTCTAATAATCAAATCGTTTGTCATTTTTGTAATAAAAATTTCCTCTTCTTATGAAGTTTAACTTGAAGTTTATGAAGTTTCTTTGGCATCATTAAAAAAACAATTTTTAAATGCATGCAAATAATTAATTACAATAAAATAATAAAAGGATTGGAGAAGGATAGTCAACACAGTCAATAAAGCTAAATTTAAATTTGAAAAATTCAATAAATAAATATATATTTTCTTACATAAAGCATAACAACAGCTTCAACCTGTAAATTTTGTGTGACGGTAATTGCCGCGCATCATAAAATTTCACTCTCATCATTTTTTTTATAACGCGCCTAAAGAAGTATAACTTCAAAAATATGTGCATATGAATCATTTTTAAATCTTTAAACTAAATTATCTTTTCCGACATTAGTTCATGTTTAAAATTAATTACATTTTAAGTATACATTTATTTAATTACTTCATAGAACCATAAATTTATTACTTATTTTGTCTCTTTTTTTTGTTAGTTAATTTAATTTCGGTAGATTATCGCATTGTTATTGTAAACAATAGGTAAATAAAGTATATTTATATATCAGTGGAATAATCACAGCGGGATATATTTAAGTTAGTTCCGTCTTGACACATTAAATTGATGATAATTGAATTAACTAACTGCCGTTTTTTTTTTTTAATTAATCATTGGAAAAATTATATTTAAAAATAATTAAATGTAATTAAAGTATAATTTAGATAGATTTCTGGATCATTTATCTATCAAGGTGATCTGAATAGGAAAGAAGTAACAGATTTATTAACAGAGATATTATCATTCGTTTTTTATTATGTACCTTTGCGATTTTTGTGACTCAGAATAGACAGATTAGTAAAAGGGAGGGCATAAGACTTATTATCTATTCCTCTCAAAGTATCAAATTTATTTTAGAACTCAGATTTTCATTATGAAAATAATTTTTAACATGGTTCAAAAACGAGTCAAACACTCTTTCTCCGGGATTCTTTATATTTTACGGAATATATAAGGAGAAATTTTCGTCCAGATCATTATTCAAAGTTTTTTGAGCTAAAGATACTTTACAGGTCAAAAATGTTTTAAAAAGTAATTAATCGCAGAAAATCATGAAGTTATAGGTCAAAATTCATAGGGTTTTTGTCTGAATTTTGATCTGAGAACGAAATTTTTTTTTTAAATCTCTAAATATAAACAAAGTTTGGACTTCATTAAAGTTGATTACTGATAGTAACTTCTTCGATTTTGAAACAATTTTAATTTAATTTTCGACCTTAGTTATGTTATTAAATCTTGTTTCACATTTTGATGAGAATGATAGAAAATTAAGTATCAGTCAAATACCCTGTTATTGTACTATCTGATAGAGTTGTTCGAGTAGTCTATCTTTATATAAAAAAATTGATAAAAGGTTGAATGGCCACGCCTTACTCTCCTCCACCACATTCAATTTGAGTGTTTAATAGCTCAAATGAAAGGTCTTGAGTTATTAAACACTCAAATTGGCTGAGTTGGAGTTTGTTAAGAGCACAACATACATTAATCGCTTTTTTTGTGTGATTTGAATAATTAATATTATCAGATGCCACAGTTGTTAAGAATTTAAGATTGAAATTAATGCTGCAGAGCAGCCCACAGGTTCATTTGTTTTAACTGAATTGTATACTTTCGAAATTTTCTGAATCTTTTGTGCCATTTATGTGAGTTATCTTATCTTAAAATTATAAAAATCATTTTCTAAATTGATTCTTTTATTCCGGGCTCGGTACAATTACCCGCATCATACGTTAAATAACTAATTAAACTCGATGGACCAATGGGAATGATAATTACATATAGTTTGGTATTTTGAATGAATATCCGAGTTTGTGTGAAAATGCATTTATGATGACAATGGAAATGATAGTATTTAAACAATAGAAATTAATTTGAATATTATTTATAATTAAAAAAAAATATAAATAAATAAATAAAAAACAAACAAAAAATTTATTTAAAAAAAAGACATGTTAAAGTTTTGACTACATGTATATAAACTTGTACATATTTAAAAGGACATCATGCAATTATTTTAATCAATTTTTACCTGATCATATATCTAAGGGTTGGGAAGTCGAATGGTTTTCAAAAGGTACGAGTCACAAAGGTACTTCTCAAATAATGGTTAATACTAAGGTTACTTTACAGAATAAATCTCTATATCCAATATTAACAAGTCATCTAAGTTCGATCGCCAAGGTCCATGAGACGAACTTCCCAATGAGGAGAATAAAAAAATCATTAATAATTTTTAATAACGTATATGGATATTTTATTTTATTTTTTAAAGGCAATAAAAACGGCTTTGCAGATTTCGCATAATATATTATTCTACTTTTGCGTAACTTATTATCCAAATGTTATGAAATTCAACATAAGACGATGATATCAAAACGATAGGCTTATCAAAGACTTTTCCTTGATAAAATGTTCCTAAATTTAAAATAAATTTTTGATTTCTATATAGACATGAATTTTTTGGAAAATATTTAGACAACATAAAAGTGAGGAATACAAATCCTAAAATGTATGATAGGCAGCTTGTCAAGGCATAATGCTGCCTCAGTCCGGCGTTCAAATAAACTTTATTTCGTTGTATTTACGTCAAAATTTCGGCAAATTGTGATGTTTAAGATGAATCTAAAATGAACGTTAAAATTTTTAAAAAAATTATCTTCTTCCGAGTAGCCTAGTTCTGATTAAAAACAATTTTTGATTGTACGTGTTCCTTAGACCTTCAGGAACATTTTAACCTCTGCTTCGTTACGAAAATTAATAATATTAGAAAAATTCTCACAATTCACCAATCCGAGATCAAAAAGCAACTGAGGATGGTTTCAACCCATTAAAATCCCCATGAAAGTGACAGATATAAAATCTATTTTAAATTCTAAACTTCACCTCGCGAAATCGTCTTCGGAGTATTTTGGGTCGCAGATCACAAATTTTAGGTCATAAAGTAAGTTAAGCTTCTTTCAACTCCAATAAAAGTGAAAGAGACGGAGAAATTTTACTTCTCGTCTAGTGAGTAATTTTATTAGGGTTGAAACAATCCGCAGTTCCTTTTTGGCCTCAGATTCATAATAAATGACCCCAAAATCCAGAGGAGACGATTTAAACAGGTGTTTATGGCGTAGAAACCATCCTCTATTGCCTTTTGACCTTGGATTCGTGATCAGCAACCCTAATTTTTTTATCACTGTTACTATTTGAGGTAGAGAAACAACTACCACTTTTCTACATTTCAATGTATTCAATGTCCGGTTTATTTACTATATTATTAATAAATATTGTTATTCTTTAATAATTATACAAAAGACTTTTTGGATTTTACATAAAAATTTTCTACGATGCACAATGTGAACTTATTTTAAAATATTAAAATTTGTACAACCTTTAATGCCAATTCATACCATAAAAATACCCATCGTTTGCTAGTAAATTTTTCCATAATTCTTAAAATTAAAAAATTTAACATGAAAATGATAATTATTTTTATTAAAGAAAAACAATTTTAATGTATCTACATGTTTATTTCACAATTGCAATTGCGACGCGACGTTTTAATTAGCATTTAAAATTAAATATTATGTTAAATTGCTCAATTTAAACATTTATTACTATGTTTTACATCTTTTTATTCATAATTTAATCAATAATTATTATTTCAAAAAAGTATAACAATTAACATGGTTAGTTTTTTAAATATCTTATATTATTTTTTTCAATTAATTGAGCTAGATAATAAACTTTACTTTTTAACTAAACCAGTTTCTAATTCATTGATTAATTTTATTTTTTAAAATAAACAATTTCTTTAGTATTTTGTGATTTAAACTGTTTGCCAACATGAAAAGCACGTAAGAATGTATTTCTTCGTAATTAAAACTAAGAGTTAAACGTTAAAGAACTGTTGTAAAAAGGGACATTTTTAGGGTTTAGCATAAAAGTCAAAATTTTTGATTAGTCGATGCTTTGTAACGATAAGAAATATCGAGGTCAATTTTTATGGTGTATGACCACAAGAATCGTTAAAACCACAAGAAATAAAATGAAAGGTGAAGTTTTTGAAATATTTATTCATAAACTGTTTATATTGTGACAAATCCTGCTCAAGTTCATCTAATTAACACAATAATTATAGTTAGATATAATAGACGTTAACATATATGAAACTCGCCTTAACTGAGAGGACCACATATTAATTGTAGTTCATAATTAATAATAATTAACAATAGATCACGAATATTCATCCATATGTATGGTATATGACCAATTAATACCGTTAGTTGCTAAATTTAAGTATTTTATAGAGTTTTCAACTAGTGAAATTTTGTCAGGAATCATTTCAGGAAAGCCAGGAATCATTTCAGAGTTGAGACTGTGGGATACTTTCAAATACTTAAAACACATTCATAATGTCACATTAAAGAAAACAATGCCATTCCCTATCAATTTAAAATAATTTTTGGATAAATAAAATAAAATTTAATATATATTTTTTTCGAATCAGTTATCCCTTATTCAGTAGTAAAATTATTAATATTAGTTATCCCCTCCAATTTCTAGAAACAAATTTCCATTCAATCCACGTACATTTTTTTTCAGCCATTGTCATATTTATCAAATTAATTTCAGATTATATGATTATTTTAATTATATCCAAAAAATATTTTATTGTTTTGTTTATTCCTAGCTGTGAATGACAAGGTAATTTTTGAACTATTACAAAATCAAATCAATTTATTAGAAAAAATCTAAAAACAAATAAATTTTAATGAAACCAACGCAGTATTAAATGAAATTAATTAATTATATATAATTAGAAATATTGTTTAAAATTACCTAATTAGAGATAAAACGTAGTTATAATAGATAGCATAGCATGTAACAAAAAAAAAAACGACAATAAATTGTGTGTATATGGAACTTAAAACAACTCTTGCAGAAATATAATAAATTTTTAAGGGTATGTTCAGCTTGGTCCGAAGTTTGTAACGCTTAAAAATATGTTATGCAGTTAGTTATGGAGTCTATCTACATAGCTCAAAAATTTTAAGAGATGGCGAGTTGAATATACCACATAATTTTGATCTAAAAAGTGAGTTATAAGCTATGTTAAATAAAATCGATAAATAAGAATCCATACCCTTATGACTGCTTAAAGTTGCCTCCATCAAATAGAGTAGCTCTGGCAGAGATGACCGTAGTTTTTAGACGCTATAAAAATCAAAGTATTGTTTTTTTTTCTAAATATTTATTTTAAATTGAATCTATAATCATTTAACTATAAAAGAACACAAAGTAATCAACAAAGCTAAGATGAAATCAATTAAAAAATTTTTTTGTTATACATCTTGAATAGCCATCTCTCCTGAAGTGTCTTAGGGAGATGGCCATATTAACTTTATTCTGTTTTTATATTTTTAATTTGTCTTTTTCAGATGTTAACGTAACCTCTTTGGGTTTTTTGCTGATTTTTGGTAATATGCTTTTGAGAAGTTCAAGTAATATCTAAATACTCTTTGACTGTATTGGGTATCTATAACAGCCATTGTCTCTACTTAAAATGAAACTGTTTCTGAGTTTTGAAAAACTGCTAGATTAGGTATTATTTTGATCGCGCTGCTTAAAGAAGCATACTCTGTTATGTTCATCTTTACCAGAATAAATGTGTACATCTGTCCTTAACCGAGAGAGGCGGCAATAATATTATCAAAAATAAACTTACAACAGAAATCCAACATCGTTAATATATTTATTTTAAGATTAACCGATAAAAAACACTTAATAATATTTACCGTAATTAAAAGATTAACATTATTAAATACACAATTTGATTCAGTTTTTTACTCAGATTGTTTTAGCCAATAATTGTTCTTAAAATAGTACATTTTACAATAATACGATGATCATATGGACTTTTTTCCATTATTCAAGCAGTGTGAGAGCCGGGTTTGCTGACACATTCTGTATATTTTTCGGTAAACAAGCAAATAATTGACAAGATAAATGAATGTAAATTGTTACTGTATCAACACCTTCATGGACTACTGAATATCTATTTATTTGAATAAATTAGTTAATTATATTAAACAGCACTTATATGCTAATGCAGTGTTTATCGTAGATATTCTTTAAGACAAGAGAAGGCAATGACTAACAGAGTTAAATGTTTAAATAGTCTGATTATTCAAATAACCTTTGAGCTGTTTATTTAAAAATAAGTGAAGATAACAAATAACAGACTTAATTGTTTGGATACTCAACATTATTACTTTCATTAAAATTTTTAAAAGACTATAAATATCCAGTCTTTACAGATATACATTTATGTATATCTGTATATCTGTATAAGTCATTTATATTTATTAGCTAAATTCGGCGAACCCAAACATTTTACGAAAAAATATTTCAAACAAAAGTTTAAAATAATACAAATTTTTCTTTTATCTCTTAGGGTTAAAAACTTGGGTTATAAATCTAAAGGGCGAATATTTCTCCCACACGAACTTAATCTTACTTTTTAGGTCTAGAATATATCATCAAAATTTCATCTTTCCGTTTTTGAGTTATCTTGGTGGTAGAAGAACAAATGGAAATGAACTAATTGGGCTATTCTATGAACATCTTTATTAAAATTTTGTTTGTGTGGTCAATATTTACTAACGTTACAAACTTTAGACTGAATTTAATTTACTTTAAAACAAAATCAAAATAATTACATTACTTAAAAATATAATTCACCAAAAATTTCAGAAATTATACATTGGAACCGTTGAAGGGTTACATTTTGATACTGGATGTTAGAGTTCCAAGCTTTTCAACAATTAAAACACTGTTAACCCATGTAATAAGGTGTATTATGTTGTGTTTGCCTTAATTTTTTCTTGTACTTAATTGCTGCTAATAAAAATCAGATAAATTTAATTTGCATATATATTATAATGAGTATAGATATTTTTTAAAATTAAATTATATAAATCCCAACTAATTAATTACTAATTGAATTGAAATTGATAATATCAATAATCAATTTTTTTTTCTTCTAAAAACCAAGTTTTTTAAACCGGTCAAGTGCACGCCAATTAATATTATACAAAATTTAATAATACACACATGAATTTCTGAACAAATAATAAAGAGAAAAAAATCTCTATATTAACTATTTAAAACAAAACAAAAAGTAGTTGCTACTCGATTATTCAAACACTAGCGGCCGTCACGTGGTTTCATCCGCACAGTTCTCGTTTCCGTAGGAAGGCAGAAATAAATAGCAGCCTTTGTTACCCAGGAATAGTGTACCTATCCAAAGATGGAAGAATTATTCAATTCGGACTGTAGATTTTAAGTTTATTCGTTATATACGAACATACAAATGTTTCCTCTTTCACCCACCTAGTTCCCGTTCCCGTGGGAATACAGGTATAAAAAGTAGCCTTTGATACCCATTATTAGTTTAGCTTCCCAAAGGTTAAAGAATCGATCAAATCCGTCCAGTAGTTATAAAGTCTTTTTGTAAAATTAGTATACATGATGCAGACACCAAAATTATATTTTTTGAAATGGTTTTCTATCGAATACAATTGCATAAACTAAATGTTAGAAAATTATCCAAGTTTGGTTATTAAGTTTGGTAATATATTTTTCCGTAATAAAGTAAATCCAGGTCCTGCTCTTAAGTGAAATATAAATAACATACATATTTTGATAATGCCAAATTGCTATATTAAGAGCGATTATCTACATCTGTTGTTGACATAAAGAAATGTGCTTCTAATTAGCTATTGACTTAAATTACATGTAGTATGTAAGGTATTTCTTTCAATCCAATTAATTCAAAAAATCCTCAAATGTTTTAAACCATGGCGTGCACAATATTAATATGACAACGGAGGGCTTGTCGAAGAACTTTTCTCGAAAAAAAGTGTCTAGGGTAAAAATCAAAATTCGATTTTATATTTAAAATTCTTTTTTCAAGAAAAACTCTTCGATTTTCCCTTCGTTTTCATGTCTTTGTGCATACCAAATTTCAAAACATTTGGATTATTATTTTTTTAATTATTTGGCAGTGATAATTAAAAGATTTTTCTATAATAGAGGTCGCTTCAGTATTATGTTTCAATCCTCCTTAAGTACAATATTTCTTCATTGTCAAATAATATATATCGTTGTAAATTATATTATCACTATAAATAATATATGTGATTGTTTAATATTGATAAAACATTTGAAGATAATATATTGTAGAAATTTTACAATAAACATATTAACTTCTTTTATTTATATTAATTATCATTATCATTAAAATAATTGTTTATATATACATAAATAACATAAACATAACATACAAATAAACATAATGTTATTATGTGTTATGTTAATACTTGATGAAAAAACAAAAACAAACTAATAAGTATAAAATAAAAGAAAATTTATGTAATTATGGTATTTTACAAAATAATCTATATCTACATACTGATTTAAGATGGTTAATTAACATTTACTGAAGTGGAATTTTGTTTTAGAATACTCTACTGGTTTTGAGTTAGTCAACTCGTAAGGCTAACGAATCTGTTTAGTTTGCCATTGCCTCATTCTATTCAATATAATTTAATACATTATTTTTTATACTCTTTGGCCGATTAACAAAATACAAGGCTAATTTGCGAAAAAATATTTATATTCATTCTTCTGATTGATAGAGGATGTTGAAGTTAGTCAAATGTAAGTAGTGCTAAAATATGGCTATACAACTATGTGTTATTTATAGGTAGGGAGTTCTGTAGTTCAATATACTAATAAATGCCCATATACAATCCAAAAATTGAAATTTGCTTTGTTTCCCTATGTTGTTCGCTACGTTTATGAAAACTTTCATTTGTATCTAATTAGTTTATGCGAAATTCTATGGTTAATTAACGCAGTTTTTTTTTATTGTTTGTTTACAACAAACAATTATTGCCAATGAAGCTAAAAACATTATGCATTAGTCACTTGCATCAGAAGTGAAATGTCATGAAAAGTTTCAGATAAAATCAAATTCTAGACTGCAGACGTCACTTGCTTACAGTACTTGCTTCCTTATTTATATATTACATAAAAAGTCTTACATTTTTCTTCAGCATTAGCTGGTATTTCGTAAATGGTGTAATTTGAATGCTTAGAAATAATTATATTTGATTTTTTGTATTTTTAGCATTTTTATCAGGCCAAAATTTTTAAAGAAAACATAAAAGTATTTACAAAGCAAAAAGACCAAAGATTTTTTGGACCCTCTAAAACTATTATTGTGTATGTACGCATAATCGGGAAACGTCTAGATATGCGTAATCGGGAAACATCTAGATTTCATCCGACTTTTAATAAAACTTAAATAGGCGTTTTGAAATTTAAACTTGAAGTATGTAATGAGTATGTTAAATCAACTTGTGAATTAAACTACCTATATAGTATAATCAGAACGAAATTTACTTGTAAATAAAAATATTATATGTGTTGTATATAATTCTGAATGTAATAATGACTGAAAAATCAGTAACCTTCATCTCAACAAAATAAAACAATAGCCTGAAAAAAGAATAGAACATCAACAAGAAACAACAAACACAATTAAGGAATTAATAAATAATGTTACTAGTTTTACGCGTTATGTTGTAAATTTATAATTACACTGAATCCATACAGAAAGTGAAACAAAATTACAATAAATTGTTAAACTTTTTCGTATTAACTCATTTTCTTCGAGTTCTAGTGTAATTTTGTAATTGTTATGAAACTAACTCCCATATGAGCAAGGTAATTGAAAGTTTAAACGTAGGTCAGAATTGGAGGACAATAACGCTTTCAACATATTTTGATTATTGTGTATGTATTTAATTTTCAATATATATACCTCCGAATAATTTGAATAATGTAAGTTTTAAAATAAAAATGTGGGACGTATAAAAATGATTGCTTGATGCATACATTTTAGTTCACCAAAAATTTTTATTGCCCATGATATAAACAGATGTTACAGTTTTGTCATTGACAGCTATTCTTCTCTACACTCCTTATTATTAATATTGTATACATCCCAAAATTTTTGTTTTCATAAATGTGAGATCTTAGGACAATTTTTAATATGATTAAAATCTTGTGACATGAATCTTTTAAACTAACAGATCTTTTTGGCACGTAATAAATATATAATTGTATTTTCATGGGTATTTTTTTCATGGCAAATTTTCATGACACATGATGACAATAATAAAAAATTACAAAAATATCAACGAAAAATATATTCTTTGCAAAATTAGTTTTAAATCGATTAGATAAAGATTAAGAAAATAATCGTTAAAAAACCAATGAAATTTAGTTCCACCTAAAAAACCTTAAAAACTTAATTGCACTTGACTCGAATCACATTACTTACTGTACTTATACGTCACAAGATCGACACCATGATAACTAGGACCGATTTATGGTTAATTCAATTTTCAAACTTATGTGTCTTTTTTGAACTACCTATATTTTAGAAAGGTTTTTCAAATTCAGTCACCACACCTATTATCGCAATGGGCTAAGAATTTACTTGGTGATTTAAAATTTATAAAGAAATTATCAATTATTTTGTACATTATAGTTCATAGTTTTCAAAACGATATATATTGGAAATTATCTAAATTAAATATTGAATAAAAAACTACATCGGCTTTTACGAGAATCTTTAATATAAAATCTATATAAATTCCATTTGGTAGGACAATGTTCTTGCAGAACTCTTAAGTCCGTATTAGGGTAATGTTTTTGATAAATGAAACACATCTAATCAAAAAATGAGCTTGAACCATTCTAATAATATATAGGATAAATAAATTAGATAAAATAAGGATCATACAGGACTATTATCAAAAACAAGAAACGTATGCTTCATGAAGGCTGCTCCATAGTTGAGACGATATATTGAGCTCTTATTATTTGAAAAGTTTCATTTTTAATACCTTTCAATATATATTTAGAGCAATATAAAGAAATTGTAAAATAATGAATTTTTAATAAATTTATTCATTAATTTATTTTTAAAGTATTTATATATTTTTTACACATAATTTATTTTTGAAATTAATTGGGTACATTTTTATTAGCTAATTGGTTTTTATCTATAAAATATACGATTTGAAAATAACCACTAATTGGTTAGTTTTATTCTTTATAAATAAACGTTTATCGTAAATAAAAATCTCTATACTCATTATAAAATTACATTGAAAACGTTAACAAAAGTGGCACGTTATTCAAATTTACATAAGAAAATGGTCTTTTGAATTTTTAATTTATTCTTCAATTTTGCTTATTTTTTTTTCAGACAATATTTAAGTTTTAAAAAATAATTTTTAAAACTTCATCATGTGATAAAATCGATTCTATTTCGTAAAAAAATGTTAAAAAAATTAAAATTAAATTAAGCATAAAATATTTTATATATGTTAATTATACAAACACCCGGAACTTAATGTTTTGTTACACAAATTTAATATTCATAAGTTTATGATATACAAGGTGTTTACTGGAAAAAAACTATGTTCACAAAACTTTTGCATCTTCAAATTCGAATATTAACCTTTTTCTTGTACCTACCTAATCTATATATTAATACGTGATACAAAAACTTTATACACTGTTTAACGAAAATTGGGCAGACGAAGGAGTATGAAATTTGACACATTTATAATTTAGGAATAGACAATGCTAATAATTTTTTTAAATTATGCATTAAAAATACATTTAATCAATAAAAAAAAAGTAATTTCCCACACTGTGACACATATATAAGAGGTGAGACTTATATTACGCACACTACCATACACACGCATATATACTATTGTGTTTAATATAGTTTTTTGTTCAAATCACGCATATACCTGTTTTTTATAACGGCAGAGATATTCTCTGAGTTATTATGGTCGAATTTATAATACATATCTCTTTTAAATATTTATTAATATAATTACTTTTACGTGTTATCTTAACGTATAGGATTTCCAACCCATCAGATTTCAACTGAAGACTCTAGAAAAATGCCATTTTCTCTAGTCACATTTAGATAGTAATCGCTGGATTTTTCCGAAATTTAAAAGTCAAAATTAAATTATTTTTGACTTTTGTACACTATAAGCTCTGATCTATGCTGAAGTTTTTGATTTTTTTGTATATAACTGTTCAACAATGTTGATGAAGACTAATTTGACAAAGTAGATGGGAGTGCTATGAATTTAGTTCGTTAAAATCAATTGCAAGTTTTGTTAAAATTTAAGACGAAAAGTGTGGTAAGAACAAATTAATTTTTCCAAGTTGGGTTTTTTACAAAAGCTGAAAGTGTTATAAAAAATATTAATAAAAACTTTCTACTATAACAAATAAATAATTATATAAATATTTTAGTTAATGAAATGCTAGTTTTAAAGCTAAGATTATTTTACTTTAACTATTAAGGCATCATTTTACTCCCTATACCTTGGTGTTAAAAATAATCTAATCCAACCGTTTCTATCATTGCAATATAATACATCCGATTAAAATGATGAAGTCATCAGAAGTTGATAGAAATCTATGTTTTTGAAAAGATCTTCTTCGGAAAATAAAAGGAACACAATAACAAATAAATTTCAATTTTTGCCCCAATTTCCTAGATCAAATTATTTTGTATAAAATACGTATTTCGACTACAAAGTAGTCATCATCAGTATGAATTAGCTAGTTGTAATAATTCTCTGAGGAGATGTTACTCGTTGCTTATTTGGTGACGGTTTGCACCTGTGCAAACAAATAAAATACAAAATAATTTCATTAAGGAAATGGGGGCAAAAATCGAAATTTATTCGAAAAAATCCTAGAGTTCTCATTAATAATTATAAAAACAATGACAAATCGTTGCTTCTCTTCGATTGCGCGTGGTTATGTTTTGTTTAAGAACATGTTTAAATTTGCCAAATATACAATTTTTAACCCAAAAACTACAGAAAAAGATTTTCAGACCTAAATACCTAAGAATTGTATATTAATTTATAAAATAAAACTCAATTAGTTTAATCTATTAGTATTAATTCGTTTGTTCAAATCCAATTTTTATGGAAACATACTATATATTAGATGATATTATTATAATAATTTAAAAAAATTTTCTACATTTCAAAGGTTATAAATTATAATGTTTATATTTCATTTTTTGAGTGTGTTGTTGAAAACAATGACAGTACTGGGATTCCCTTCAAATAATTGTTCGCGTAATTGACCTTCTAACACGTAAATAATATATGCTTTGTAATTAATATTCTATATCTTTAAAGTGCTTTAAGAGCTTAAAACAGAAAAAGAAATTAATAACTCTGTAAACATAAGTAAATATATAAATGTATTTTTAAACCTATATGTGTTTATTCGAAATTGAGAACTCAATCATTTGACGAAAAAAAAGTTTCAAATGAAAGCTTTCAATATAACCATATTTTGTATTTGAACTTTCCTCAATCTTTTACGGTTTAAAATTTGGGTCAATGATCCATTGGACCTTATAGACCGATTTTGCTCATTCATGGAACTTAAGCTCACTTTTTATGTTAAGAATACGTCATCAAAATTACAAATCACTGTCTTTTTTTGTTTTTGAGTTATCGTGATGACGGACTGTCGGAAGTAGACTAATTAGTGGGTTTTTATGAACACCTATACCAAAATTTTGTTTTTGCTGACTATATAAGTTAGCGTTTCAAACTTTAGACTAAAATTAATACACTCTGACATATTATGTACATCGAGTATAGAAATTCTAGAATTTGCTATATTTTTAACTTATTTCCTCATTCTGTAAGCGAGTTTACCTTATCAAATAATGTCTTTGTGATTGAAGTCGTAAATAAAACTCACTAATTTCCATAATGAAGAGTGCTCTATACTATTCTTTTCAATTTTAAAACGCAAAAAGAGTACTGTTAATCCAAAAATTAAATTCATTAAACGTTAATTCGTTATTTATAAAATTAACTTCGTTAATCGTTAAACGTTAAACTTTAGAAATTTTACCGGAAGGTAAAGTTAAAAGTTAATCATTCAATACGTAAATTTCTTTTGATCATGGGTATATACGTAAATAAAACGAAAACGTGTGCGTAAATTACTCCTAATTTTTAATGCAAATTTAGCTTCCGTACATTAATTGTTTTTCTGTTCTTGAATGAAAACGACTTAATCACACAATGTGACCAAATATTTGTTTCAATTTTATCACTTTGTGAAACAATAGTAATATCCGTAATGTAAAGTAATTGCAATTAATTTAAAGTTCTATTTAACTTATACGAAATATCGCCTTATCAACAGACAGAAACAATAAATAATAAAAAATGTAACTGTTTGCAGGATTATTATAGTTAATTACGTACTAGATAAAGGTTGGTTTTTATCGTAACGTATCTTCAAACCTAAACCAGGTATCATTCTTAACAAAACAATTTCGTATAAATATGCTATTTTATAAAAATTATCGCTTATTAGTCAAGCTGGCAGAGGTTGCTCAGAGGCAATTAGGTGCTCAAATTTTGAATTTAGAAAATTGAGTCATTATCACGCTTTCAAAACAATGTGAAAAATAACTTTTATAACACTTTTTTTTCGCTGTGATTCATGTTAGTGAATGAGTACAGTTTTTTTTAAGTAATTTTGATGAAATTGATTTATTGAATGCAAACCATAAAAGCACCTAAAAAGCTCGTAATTCTGGTATTAATATATTATTAAAAAGTTATTTTTTTTACATTACTCTGCCAACGTGATATCACAGCAGTAGTGTTTCATCTAATTTTGAACAAATTCAATTCTGAATACTTTGCTCCGCTAGTTTTACTTTAATAAAAAATCATCTCTGTCTTTTTGAGATTATTTTATTTATATTGGGACTTTTTAGTCTGGTATATTGATGACGCTTCTTGGAGAAGAAAAAAAGCTTATACTTTCTTGCACATGCGTTTTATTATTATAATGTTGTACAAGTTTATTTATACTATTTTTACGTTTGCTAAATTAAAATTATGAATTTATTTAACAATATTTATAAATAATTCAGTAAATTAATTACTATTTAAAAGAACTAAATAAATTTACTTGTTTAAATTTCTTTGTATTCAATTCGTCAAACAAAACTCTTTCTGTGTTGAACTAAAATATTTAATAGTTGGAGGCAGAACTTATAAACATAATAAATGGAGTCAATAAGTACAAACAATAATAAGAATAACATTATCTCTTAAGATTGTGCGAACCAGTTGTTTCAATAAAAATGCAAACTTAAAAGAATTAAGAAAATTGCAATTCACTTCGTTAATTAGCGATTAACTAATTAACAAGTTAATACTTACCTCTACAGACCTATCTCTAAAAGACCCATTCTTCGGAATTAAATATTTTTTTACTTATTTTCTGAACCAGTTCTACTTTCCCAAAGAACAACGAAAACTCAAAAAATAGTTAATATTTTTAGAAAGACAATTGTATGCAAATGTTTTTTTATGACATGTGACCTTCAAAATGAGGATATTATTGAGAAATTTTTAATTTTCATGAAAAAAATCCAAACAAGCTCAAATTTTATATTTATATCAGGCCCAATTCGTATGGGTTACAGTTTATAGATGGATATAAATTTCTGTTTGAATTGCTTATACCGAATAAAAATTTATTAGAATTGATGATCATTCCAGTAAAAGTAAGAATTGAAGTAAAATTTTCATCCAATATCTTTTGCTTTTTCTTAGAATACACAAAATAATGACAGAAACTTTTGTGGATAAAATTGTATGGATGGAATATATTTTAAGTAAACATTTTATCACAATTCTTTCCCTAATATGTATATCAAAAGCAAATTATTACTTGACCTATGTTGATATCTATTTGGAAACTATAAAATTTTTAATTACATTTCATTTCCTGTGGCTATGAAACTTTATTATTCATCTGGGAAAACTCATTTTAAATTTTCAACAGTCACATTACCTAAGAATAACTATAAAAAAATGCAGGCAAATTGAAAAAACTATGGTTTCTTTAAGTTTCCGAGGATAATTTGTTCTTGTTTCTATTGAGTATTTGTGGATTTTCAACGAGTATCACTTAACTAGACAATTTACTCGTATGTAAAACATTATTAATGTCTAGACAAATATCATATTTTCATATAATTTAGTAAATAAAATATAAATAATATTTTGTACGTTATCCTTGGTAAGTAGATTTTGTAAATATTGAAACGATTTCACTTAAAGTATGCGCTAGGAGCTATGCTAATTTCTATGTGATCAATTTCCTTTTGAAATGGACACCAATCATCTTCTGAAAACGATTAATTATTAGAATGTTGCTTGAGGGGGCCGGGGTTATAAGGAAAAACTGTACCAAAATTGTTCCGGCAACATCCGAATCCTTAATTTAGAGGTAGTCTTAGCAGAAATCCATTGACAGACTCGACAGCTCGAATTTTTGCAGACACAAGTACGTCCGGATCCTTCACTAAACACAAAAACTAAAACACAATCTTAACTCATCTTAAAAATAAATGCACTAAAAAGTAAAAAAAAAATTTAAACTTCCATACTTCTATAAATAATTTCTATGTATTCCTAAGAATTCCAGGAACATTGCCTCGCTTTGAAAATTGAGAAAATTAGTGTAGTTTTCTTACAAAAACTAGTGATTGGTTTTAAAAATTTCAAAAAATACAAATTTCACCATGATATTCGTCTCGCAGGGATTTTAAGGGTCGCTGATCTCACGTATCAATGGTCAAAAAGGAATTGTTGATGGTTTTCACCCCATTAAAACACCCTAGAAGTAAGGGAAAAAAAATTTTTAATTCAAAATTTTTGATTTATAAGTAACTGGATTAGTAGTACCCAATTAAAACTTACCTAGAAGTGACGGAGATAGTAATTTTTTTTGTATTAAAAATTTCGATACGTAAATCGTTTCTCCCTGGATTTGAGGGTCGCTGATCACGAATCTGAGGTCAAAATTAAACTGACGATTGTTTCAACCCAAATAAAATTACCTCTAGAAATGACAATTAAGACACTGATACAAAATTTTTAAAAATTATATATTTCACCTCGGAAATTGCTACCCCTTGAAATGATATTTAAATTATAAAATTTTGTAATCTCTGTCACTTCTATTGGGGGTTATATTGGAACTGAAACAATTATCAGTTGATTTTTGACGTCTGGTTCGTGGTCAGCTACCCCAAAAACTTCGGAGAGACGATTTGCGAGACGAAATTTTGAATTGAAAAAAATATTTATCCGTTTCATTTCTAGGGGTGGCTTTAATTGTATTACAACTCTCCTCTGTTTCTCAAAGCCTTAGATCAGTCGGCCCGAAAACCTCCGAGAGACGATTTCCGAAGTGAAATTAGAAATTTTAATTATGTCTTATCTCTTTCAATTCTAGTAGGGTTTCATGGGGTTGAAACAACCTTTAGATACTTTTGATCACTATTTGGGTTTGGAAAACTACCCTAATCTTCTCAATTTTCATAGTTAGACAAACGTTAGGCGAAATGAATCTTCCTGAAGTTATAAGGAACATGTACAAACAATAATTTAAAAAAAACGAAGCTGTTCCATCACTTTTGCACATTCTCCGGCTTATTTATTGTATTATAGATAGTATACGAATAGGTATATAGATGTGTTTAAATTAATTTATTTGTTAATGAATAATGAAACATAAGATTTTATAAACAAACATAAAAAAAAAAATAGGTAAGTGTTAATAAATATATATTGATTGACTAAGAAATATTTGCTTATCATTTTGTTTTTTTTGTTTTTTTGTTTTGACTTGAATTAAACGATATATATGACTTTTTATCGTGACAATAAATAATCGATTATTTGTATTAAAATCATATTCAAATAAATGTGTAATAATTTACCATACATATTTTTACCGTCTGCTATTCCAGAGACTTGCAGGTCTGCTATTCCAGAGACTTTTTATTAGATGTGGTCAGCTTGAGTGCTGATATTAAAAAAAGTGTATCTCTTTATCGACCCGTCTTGTGAAAGTAACCAACCTATTTTTGATGATTAGTAAAAACAACTTATTATGCTGATGCACAATAGACAAATTAAGGTGTTGTTGCATAACATTAAAAAAAAAAAAAAACAAAACAAATAACGTAACACAAAAAAAAAACAAGATCGAGATAGAGATCAGTATTATTTTTCTTTATTTTCTGTTCTCCTAATAGAACAAAACATTTATTTTTTGTGTCAAAAAAGTTAAATTAATCAAAGATCAAGTCAAAAAAGAGTTATTTTTAATTGATACCGATTTTAGTAGTCATCATAATGTTAATGAATAGGAAAATTGCAAGACCAAGAAAGACCAAGGGCAAGAATATATAAGCAAAATGAAGATCAAAACTGAATATGCAACACCAAAGTCTTGCTTTGCTCATCACTAAATAATAGGCTGGATGCCCATCTAAAAATTTGTATATGACTTTAATGATTATTGTACAAACTCTTTTCTCTACACAAATCCCAAGAAATTGGCCGCTTTTCACAACTTGTCTGAAAATTGTGCACAATAGTTCTCGTACAAAGGACATGCCGTTTTCTTACATGCTGTACATAAAGGTTTTTTATTTAATTTAATTTATTTTTTTTATTATCTTCCTATAACAATATCAAAATATCAAATTTTCCTTATACTTTTTTGTGTAATCGAAAACTTTTCGATCTCAGTAAAAGAAAAAGATTCACCTCTAAAAAATTTTTGTGTATATAGTTATGACATGATATATTTATGGGCACGGGGACTATGAGTAAAATGATGATAAATGAATGAACGTGTATGTATTATTTGCACATATTTAATCGGAGCCACCTTATAAAATAATTAAATCCCTTCCATAGTGTTCGCTTACCTTTAACACTGATATAGCATGTTAATAATATGTTAGAAAAATAAATAGGTATTATTTAAAATTATTGTTTATATACAACAAATTTTTATATCATAGATGATCTTAATGTTGTCTTAGATCGTATAGTGTAAAGAAGATTTTAAGATTTTTAACAAAAATAGTTTTTGTTGTTGCGAATCTGATAAAAGAGTTCTTTATAAATGAAACATTTTAAAACTTTAAATTCAAAGTAAAAAAAAATTCAATATCACTCGATTTAAGCAACGTAATACTCAACAAAACCCACCTATTTGATTAATTGATAATATTACCTTCAATATTGTAATTATTTAAAGTATGAAATAATTATTATTTATTTATATTATAATTGTGCAATAGTGATATTTTTATAAAAACAATACAAATATTTTCATTAAGTGTGTGATATTTTTAGTGTGTTTAAAAAAGTGCATTTTCTTTTTAAATAATTATGATTTCATTCAAATGTGATATTTTCGTATATTTTCTATCAATTATTGGAGTTATAAAATGTGCTTTACAACCAAATATTGTTGTAATTATTGCAGATGATATGGTATGTATGGTATTAGGTATATATAAATTAATTGGTATAAATTTCGATTTTTTGCCCCAATTTTCTAGATCAAATTATTTTGTATTTTTATAAAAACGTATTTCAACTACAAAACAGTCATCATCAGTATGAATTAGCTACTGGTAATGAGACCGTCACCAAATTAACAATGAGTAACATCTTCTCAGAGAATCATTATAACTAGCTTATTCATACTGATGATGACCACTTTGTAGTCGAAATATGTATTTATAATAATACAAAATAATTTGATCTAGAAAATTTGGGTCAAAAAATCGAAATTTATTCGAAAAATCCTAGAGTTCTAATTAATAATTATAAAATTAATAAGTGTTAATAGAATTACAGATCAGAAGTGAAATAATTTCCATAGTACTTGAGCTACAAAAATTTGATTGTATGTGAGAAATTTTTAAGCTTTATAATTATTTTTCCAGAAATTTTATAACAATCTTAAAAGAATCAGCCCTTGGGGAAGAAATCCGTTGTTGAAAATATAAATAAATTTTAAAAACTGAGTTTATAAAATTCAACATTGGGATAATTTATTTCAATATTATGAACTAATAAGAGAACGTAAATTGGCGATCTTGCGTCAAGAAGATCGTTACTTTATATTTTAGTTTGCAAAGTGCTTACATTAAAAGCAAACACAAAAATATTGATTTTCTAAGCTAGAAAAACTATATATTTAATATAAGATATTCGATTATTTCTTGTCTCAAAAATGAAAAACCTTAATTATAAAAATTATTAAAACAAAAAAATAATGTCTATATCAAACTATTTTTGGTCACTCATCCGGAGTTATATTTTAAGACCTAACACAATTTGCGTATTATAGCCAGGGATTATATTTCTTAATACATATTAAGAAATCATTAGGTTTGAAAAAAATAGGTAATATTTCATTTGTCAATTTTCTCAATTTCAGTGTTATATAATTTTACATGAAAATCAAGTCTAAGCGATATTATTTCCCTCTTGGTTAACAGCAGCTAAGTAGAAGAATTTTGCATTTTGTAAGCCAATTGATCACGCGTACAATTTTATTTACCATCAATTTTCACTGCTTGTAAAGCATTCAACAAGCCAATAATAATGAAAAGTAGTACCGATAAATCCATCTAGCTTCCTACTTTGGCTTCCAATTAGAAATGATATATAATAGCATTCCATAGATTTTCTGCCAGTAAAACTCGGTTTATCATATCTTCCCGTATTCACGGATGAATAAGCAACATATTCGACAATTGAAATCTGTTACTGAATCTCCCAGTCCATAGGTTATGAAAGGGCTTGAAAGAAGCTTTCATATTTTTTGGGTCATTTTCAGAGGCCAGTTTCTGTTCTATATCCCGTAATTGAATCCTGTTAAATGGAAATTAATTTTTTTTTCTTTAAATTATACAACTTTTTGTTTCATTCAAGAATTTTAATTTTAATTGTATTAATTCCGTTATTTTTATGTAGTAATAATTATATTATTCAAAGCCGCCTATTCAACCGACCATGAAGATGGTTAATGAACACGGATATATATTATAATTCTTAAGTTGATAGCTCTTAAATTTATTACAACGGTCTATGAAATTCAAAAACTAAAAAATAAAAATAAAATTTTTTTCAATGATATTTTATTTAATTTTATACTAAACTCGAAAAAAATTCTTTATATCAGTTTAAATATTTTTGAAGACAATAATCTTTGTAGAATGCGAAATTCCTGTCTTACTGATATATTGCCAGAAAAACTCAACTATAAAAGAACTATTTCCACTTTCATTTTATACAAAACTTTTTTTAAAAATTTTTTTGCTGCATAATTTATCAGAAATTGCATCAACTGAAGTTAACTGACTGGTAGTGGACGAACAAGCAATTTATTCCAACAACGCCTTTATAAAACAAAAAATTAAATGTTAAGCTTTTATTTATTTACAAATTTCAAATTCGAAAAGCTCTCTTTTAGATTTAGAGATATTTCGCATTGAAGACAGTCCTTTACGGATACATTAAGAGAGATTACACTCTTTACATAAAGCACACTCCTTTATGTAAGGAGTGTGCTTCTATCAAGCTATTGACTTCAATTACATTTAATATACATTGTATTTCTTCCCATTTTCGCATTTCCAAATAACTCAAAAAATACTTACCAAAATATTATGAAATTTGTTATGAATTATTACCATGAAAGCGGACTTAAAAAAAATTTGAGAAAAACTCTCCGACAAGCCTTCCGTTTATATGTCAATATTGTGCATACCAAATTTGAAAACATTTGGATAAGTATTTTTTCAGTTATTTGGGCACGAAAATTGAAACATTTTACATATTGTAAGGTCCTTCAGTATTTTGTTTCAATCCCCCTTAACTGAAGGAGATATTATTCATAATAAAAAGTTCAATAATTTGTAATCATTAATAAAGTAATAATATAAGATAAAAATATATTTTTGAAACAGTATCAGGTATTTTGCAATTTAATATTGGGTATTCAACAGATGGTACCTGACTGAATATTAAAAAGATCCCGGATATTCGTAACATCTATAATATAAACTCTTACTTTGCTGTTATTAAAGAGAAAAAATGAATTTATTATGTGTTTAAAGCTTATTTCCTTAACGAAAACGTAAATTGTATCCGTTTGCAAGAATTTAAATGATGTTTTTATAAAATACTTTTTTGAACCTATTAATTTTCTCAAAATAACTTAGCTCTAAGACAAACTAACAAATTACTTTGTTAAAATTAATAAAAGAGCACTGTAATCTATAATTATTTATTAAATACATATTAATTTAAACAGGTATTATCTATATTTGTATGTGATTTATTATTTATATGATAATAATCAATTTAAAGTACCTATGCATTGAATTTATTTGAAATAATCAATATTCTTTATATTTTTACAATTATTATGATTTTGCAATCAATTTGTTATTGACATTAATATATCAATATTTATTTCAAGTACATGATTACTTCTATTGATTTTTTACTTTCTTTTATTACTATTAAATGGAGGTATTGTAATCCTGTCAAAATTATGATATCGAATTTTTACCGAAAATATATATTTAATGGTTTCCAGAATCAAAAGAAATGGGTTTCACAAATTGGTCTGTGTGGGTGAAAGTGATATCATATCGAATGCATTATCCAAAATTCAACAAATTTTATGTCTTCATATTATCTCTAGTTGTACCGCGAAGCTTTTGGTTTGAAATCAGACTTCCAAATGTCCTATTTTATACTTCCTTTTTTAAGGTTTTTACGCTCTTCTCCAAATATTATTAAAAGTTAATATGTTCATAGATCATCTTTAATTTCAATTTATCAATAATAAACCATGTGGAAAGTTCACAGAAAGGTCCTTTTTGGATTTTTGTCAATAAATCGTTAGCAATGCGAGTTTGGAAATATTTTGTAGTAATCTTTTTAAAGTAATTCAAATTTGTTAGGTATATATTCGTAGGGTTGCAAATAAGGATTTAGATTCACAGTAATGATCCAAAACTTGTAGGTAAAATCAGTAATACTCCATTTAATGTAAGTCCAATGTATTATTATTATTATTATTCCTGAAAGTATATAATAGTAAAAATCCTGGGATGCGTTGGCACGATATACGGGGTAAGCCTGGGGGAGGCGGCCATAGTTTTTACGCTATAAAAATTAACTAGTGTTGTTTTTTTTCCAAAATATTTATATTAAACCAATCTTTAGTCATTTAACTATAAAATAACACAAAGTAATGAACAAAGACAATATGAAAACAATTATAAAAAATATTTTCTATATCTCTTGACTGACCATCGCTCCTGAGGTGACCGGAGAAAATGACCTTGTTGGTTTTATCACCCTTCACCACACTATTTTGGCTATGTGCGTTTGAGAAATTAAAGTAATTCCTAAATATTATTTAACTATATAGGGTATTAGATCAATAACTGCCGTTGTCTCCGATTAAAATTTACTGACAGTTACAACTAAAATGTAACTATTACTGAGCTTTGACACACAGTTCGATTAGCTGTTATTTCTAAGAAAAGCAATCTCGGTTCTAGTAAGCTTTACCAGCGCATATGTGTTCATTTTTCCTTAATCAATTGGGAAAGATGGCCACATCGATATAAAAATGAATAACTAGCAATTCATGACAATTTTAAGGTTTAAATGCATCACATCTACAATACCAATCAGGATAAAACCAAAAAATACGAAATTCTATTCAAATTTTATTACTACGAAACTAATTATTCCACATACAAAAACTCCTTCTTTTGGAAAACCCATTAACTGGTGTTAACTTACTTTTCATTTAATTTCAATATGACTTTGCACGTCTTGCTAGTAGCCTGAGTTGGTAGAATATTACATACAATATTACAATTTAACGATTACTTCCGAAAATTATTGAACTAGCCATCTTTACCGTACAGCCATCGTGTTATTATTAGCTCCCAAACATATCCTATGTAAAATATATGAGATTATATTAAAATTTTCTATCTTTGTCTTAAAAAAACCCAAAATCTAAAGTATGGTTATTCGAAATCAATTTATTATTCACAACTAATTATTGCAATCGATATAGTTTAAATATTTTAAAATTAGTTTTAATAAAAAATGAGATCGTTTAAACTAGAATTTGCCTGAAGTAAAAAACAATATTGTTATTCTAATTACCTAGAGACCTACTGATATGTTCATCAAAATCGGATAGTTCTCCTCAAAATCGGATAATTTGTTCGACATTTACAGCGAAAAAAAGTTAAATGATTAATAATGAATTATTTTCGCATGATTTTATATTTGATTATTTTTGGCTATTAAAATCTTTAAGAAAATATTTAAATCCCAAATAAGTATTTGAGGTACTGTTTATTAAAAATTTGAATATCATTATTTAAAAAAAAGTGATGCAAGCTTGAATGTCAGTACCTTGCTCTCCTCAATCTCAACCAATTTGAGTATTCCTAATTCATATGAAATATTTTGAGCAACTGATTGTCGTAGATTTCAAAACGAACTTTCTATGAACATTGGAACAGGAGCCTTCTTGTTTTGAGTGGAGAAAATTCCATAGGGAGTTGAATGTCCGCGCCTTGCTTTACAACTTGATTTGTGACCAAAAGATTATTTCATAACTTGTTTTTAATAAATTTTAAAAATATATAATCAATAAGAAAATTTATTATAAATATTTTTTATTGTGTTAATACGTAAATCTAATACGTAAATAATTGAATAGTTTTTTTTTAAATTATTATTTGGTATGGTAATTTTTTCTATACTTACAAGATATGCTGGTAAAATTGAAACTAACTACAAGCCAAACCTGTTTGATTAAAAATTTTTTCAGTATATTAAACAATTAAAAAAAAAAATTGTTATTAGGTAAAACGTTTATCTGTATTCTGGTTTTCTATTAAAAAAAACTTTAAACTAGTTTTAGTTAGTTGAAAAGTAATTTTCAGTTCACATAGACAGACATCAATAAAAATTTAATTACTGTCTGATCTAGATTGCATTAATAATATAATTTTAATTAAATCCTGTAGACAATATTATGTGTCATAAGTAAATGCATCATACAGCAAATTTCCCATAAGTATGTGTTAAATTAATTTTAGGATGTTTCTATAGATCTTTTAATTACCTACAACTTTTTGCCAATGGACTTAGTTTTTTTTTTTCTTTTTTTTTTTAATTTATGAAAACTGGCTTCAGCTAATTCAGCCATATAGCCATTAACCAAATAAAATAAACATATCAATATACATAATATTTATACTATACATTACATAAATAAATACAAATTAAAAGAATTCATACATAAGATAATAACAAAAAGAAATATTTAAAAAGTAACAAAAATTTACAAAATTTGTAGGTTTACAATAGAATTTACGTATAATTAGTAGAGAAAAATAAAGAATAAAATTGAGAATATTTTGATGTAAGCAAATTAAATTTAAATTATGATTTTGGATTTGTTGAGAAAGGTGCAAAGGCTGGAAAGGATTTTTGTGTTATTAAGGGATAGTATATGTGGAATATTGTAAGGACCAAAAACACCCATACGAGCTAGGGAATTTAGAAACATAGGTCTATGCTGATTGAGGAGTGGGCAGGCAATGGTGATGTGATTTAATGGACTTAGTTTTTCCAGAAATCGAGATAAACCGTGTTTTACCTCGAAAAACTTACCTCCTTTCACTTTTCGACATCAGATCCCCGTAAATTATTATTCCTTCCATTTTTGTTATATTCTCTTCCGTTTCCAATGGGTTTCATCCTACTAAAATTCTTTTTCACTTTTTACCATTTATTAAGGCTTTTACCCTGGTTTTTTATTGCTTAAAGACGGAATTGACCCCGGACTGACGTAACGTAATGACATGCTTAGACCAATCAATAAAGTTAAGCAACAGCAGTCACAATCTGTATTTGGATGGGTGACCACGTAGCAGTAATGTGTAATGTTGTTTTAAAATAATAATAATAATAATCCCTATATAAGTAAAAGTAGCTAAAGCCAGAAATAAAAAAAAAAAAAATTTTTTATAGAGACATCTATGAAAAAGACCCATTATCATTTTTCGAATACCTCTATTTATCTGTATGATTCCGTATTTAAGTTTACTATTAAAATCCAATTTTCGTTTTCATATAATGTAGCTAGTCAATATTCTTGTTATCCAGACGCAAAGCGAAAACATCTTGATGTGTTCTCTTTATTTTCAATAGATTTCCTTAGTGGCTTGAACAATATTGCATTCATTAATGTTTAAATTTTAGTCTGTAGCATAGTAACTATATCGTATTTATTTTTGTCAACGTATGATATGCTGTAAAAACAATCACATTATATTTTTGAACCAATAGCATATTACAAATACCACTGCTAATTACGAATTGGCAATTCATCATATGTATTTTAATTTAATTAATCCACTACCCAAATTTAATCCAATATCAATGTTTTTTTAAACCAATCATAAACGTTTGCCCAAAAAATTTTATTTTCTTTATCTTTTGTTTTTATTATTTTATTTTTTTATATGATTATTTTTCAAAAAAAAAAAATATTGATTACATTCCTATATGCATAGACTAAATGCTAGCAAGTAGAAAACTATTCAAAAGTTCAAAGCATCATCATTTTTATCGATAACAGAATCGTACCTCAGACTATGAATAACTAAATTGGCGCTTACTTATTTGTGCAAGAACATTCGCTATTCATGAAAAAAAGCTATTCATAAACAAGTGAAAATTGCAACTACCAGAGTTACTTATTTGGATATTCGACATATGATTGCTTGGACAATTTTTAATTAGTATTCATAAAATACTATAAATATCCAGTCTATACAATTATATATGTAAGCATGTATATGTAATGTTATTATGGAAATTGTGGAGACCTCAAATATTTTACGAAAAAGTATTTCAAACAAAAGTTGTTTGTTTTAAAAAAAAAATAAATATTTTTTGTATCTGAACTTTTCTTCTATCTGTCATAGTTTACAAGTTGGGTCAAGAATCTATTGCACCTAATTAACTTAAACTTACTTTTTATGTTAAGAATACGTTACCAAAATTTCAGCTTCCAATCTCTTTTGTTTTTGAATTGTCATGATAACGGACAGACAGTTGAAAATGGACTAGGTGTTCTTATTGCAAAAAATAATTTAATTGCGTCATTTTTCGGAGTCATTGTCTTTTACTTGCCAGGTCACGAGAAAGATCGAAAACTAAAGTAATAAACTTTTTCATTATTATAATTAAACGACTTGTCAAAATTTTTTTATAGATACATAATTGTTAAGCATTCAGTTAATGATTTTCAGTTTTTTAAGATATTCGTTAGAAAGTTGCTTTTGTTTTCTAAAAAAACGTTAGCGTCAACACGACCAGAATAGAGCCTACCTGTTCAATACGCAATTTTTCAAATTTTAGTGCTGTAAGATATACGTACAAAATTTCTACGTTTAGACAACACTGAAATGTGTGTATTTAAATTTTCTAGAAAATTCAAAGACGAGTGATATTCATTAGAACATCCATAAACCAGTTTTCCTCAATCCATTTTGATGATATTACATTACGAAATAAAATTGTGTGTACAAGAAAAAAAAATGTCAGATTTTTTTATTGTTATTTTTAAACTCATAAAATATTTTTACTTTCTGTTGTAGTTTTATGCTATTGATAGTTTCGATTTTATTTTACAGGGATGGAATGATGTAAGTTTTCATGGTAGCAATCAAATTCCAACTCCAAATATTGATGCACTAGCATATAATGGTGTGATACTGAACAGTCATTATGTTCTGCCTATTTGTACTCCATCAAGAGCGGCGTTAATGACAGGAAAATATCCTATTCATACAGGTAACAATTCTAAGACAATAAAGAGCTTTGTGTTTTAATGTTTCAAATGCAAGATAAAGCCTTATCTACAATATTTATAACACTAAATGCCAAAGTCCGGATATTTACGTTAAAGTTTTAAGCTTATTTCACAGATTTAGTCTATGAAAATAAACTCCACTTGCTACCAATAACTTCTCATAAAATTTTATTCGTGGGAATAAAAAAATTTCTTTACCCCAATTCCATAAAAATAATCCAGTTTTTTTTTTCAATAGTTTTAAAATTAAATTGAGTTTAGTCTCTTACAATAGATTAACCAACCCAAAATTTTGGCTCCCGACGATTGGCTTAAATTTAAATTTATCTATGTAAAATTTTTTTTCAATTGAATAAGCTGAATAAAACCATTTTAAAAATTTTATTGTTAAGGTATGCAAGGATATCCACTTCGAGCTATGGAACCCCGAGCCGTACCACCTGGAAAGCTATTACCTGGATACTTAAAGGTGAAACAAAGCTTTTAAGCTGAATTATAAACAAATTTCCTATAAAATTCTAAAATAATTTTCTAGGACCTAGGTTACGATACAAGTTTAGTTGGTAAATGGCATTTAGGGCACTCACGATGGAATGAAACTCCATCAGAGCGTGGCTTTGATACACATATTGGTTATTATTCCGGCTTTGTTAGTTACTACGATTTTCTTTATCAAGAAACGGTGCGTAAATAAATATATTTGTAATATACACATTTGATTCCACTAAATATATCCTGGTTAATTTACTCCTTCTTTCAGTATAATGGTACAACATATACAGGATTTGATATGCGTCGAAACAAGAAAACAGCATGGGAGGATGCAGGACAATATGCAACAGACTTTTTCACAAATGAAGCTGTAAAGATAATTAATAATCAAGATAAAAATCGACCAATGTTTATGGTATTGAGTCATTTAGCTGGTCATACCGGTAACGCTCCAAAATTCTTAGAAGCACCACAAGAAAGAATTAACAAATTGAATTATGTAGTGGATGCGGGCAGACGTACATATGCTGGTAAGTGAAGTGTTTAAATATTTTTACGAAAACATTGATGGGTATTTTTCGTCTTTTTTTATTCTAGAATATATTAGATTTTTGAATTTGAAGCACATTGACGTAAAAAAGATCAATTTATCCGTTTGAATTAACTTTTTAAATAATTGTCATATAAATTATCAATAAACTATATCCATATTAATTTAAAATATCCTGAAATATTTAAATTATTATTCGTATTTCATAAGCAGTCAGCTGAACCTCGCAACTTTGCAAGCACCAAATTCATTTTTATAATGTGCTTTAATTACTCCAGAAATCTATAATGATGTAAATATATATAATTTGTAGGCTTGTTCTGATGAGAGTAAAGTAACCGGCTATCCGGCTTCTAAGAATGCATAATTTGTTAATAAAATTTATTAAGGAGGTATTATATGAAGTAAAAACCTTCATTGTTAATTAATATTTTCTTATTTTTATTTTGGAATCAGTAATATTGAAACAAACTTGCATATATGGCACTGTAAAAATTTTAAAAAATATTAAAAAAATTCTAACGTATTTTATAAAAACAAAAATATATCAGATTTATAACCATACATAACTTAATCAAATTAAATTGGACACATACAAAAATGTCTTCTATAATTTTGTTCAATTTTTTTTCTGTGATCGACTTGGACTACTAATCACATAATCGGCTAGTCGACTTAAATCATAGTCGATACTACTCTAACAATTTGTAATTTGAATTCGAATAAAGTTTTGTAACTTTCCATCTTGTTTATGTAAATCCAAAAAATCTTTCGTTATTGGATTTTAATTGATTTTGTATCCATTTTTATTGATAATACCTATCGATATAGTTTTAGTCATAACACTTAAAACAATCTATGAATGCTGAGATGAAGCCTCTTTGGCTCGGTTCCATCAAAATGTAAAACTAGACTCAATACCATAATACAATTTGAAAATTAAATTAAAATTGAGACAAAAACGAGGAAGTTTTAAGCTATCAAAAATTATATATCCATCTCATTCTTGAAAACGATGTTTAGCAAGTAATTGATATGGCAATAGGAACAGTTTTATTCAGAAGCTCATACTACCCTCTTTGTTTAATTAGGAATTTTGAATGTCCATCTTGTTTATTTTTTAAAATTTGAATAAAAAAAAATATATATATATATATATATATATATATATATATATATATATATATATATATATATATATATATATATATATATATATATTTTCGTGAAGTAAAGGCGCTACAAATAAAATAGAAAGAAATAATTTTTTTTATTTTGAGTAAATCGGGGAAGATTGTCATGCGGTAGAGGTGACCATTCAAATTATTTCGGAATGCCTTTCGGGAGAAGCATACCTAATAAGTTTTATTAGTTATTTTTTATGATATTTTTAGTTATTTTAAATTTAATTTCTTGTCATATGCATGTCCAAATTTTACTGAATGATGTCTCTACTAATAGCTTTTAAGTTTTTTTTTTTATATAAATATAAAATCGAGATAATTTATAACTCATTCAATAGGAATCCAATTTACAGTTTTAATTAATATCAAACAAATTAAAAAAATTATTTTTTTTCCCCTAATTAATCCGAAGTAGTTCATATGAAAGCAATTCATATTGATAACATGAAAATTATGTTAAATTTCGAATAAATTTAGATTTTTGCCCCAATTTTCTAGATCAAATTATTTTCTATTTTATAAATACGTATTTCGCCTCCAAAGTAGTGATCATCAGTATGAATTAGCTAGTTGGAATGATTCTCTGAGGAGTAACATCTCTGAAGATGACTACTTTGTTGTCGAAATAGGTATTTATAAAATACAAAATAATTTGATCTAGGAAATTGGGGCAAAAATCGAAATTTATTCAAGAGTTCTCATTAATAATTATAAAAAAAAAAAATGTAAAAGTTCATTGACACGCTTTTGAATTGTCCTCCTGTGGGTCAATGTAATTCATATTCAAATTTCTTTTGTATTCTATCGCCCTAATTTAGCCAAAGTAGATCACATGACAATAATTTACAAAATGATAGCATGAAAATTATGTTAAAGTTCAATGACATGCATTTGAATTGACGTCCTGTGAGTCAATGTAATTCACAAGTCAAATTTTTTTTATATTCGATGCCCTTAATTTATCTGAAGTAGATCACATGAAAACAATTCATATTGATAACACAAAAATTATGTAAAAGTAAAATGACACGCGTTTAAATTGACCTCTTGTGGGTCAATGTAATTCATATTCAAATTTATTTTATACTAGCTGGCCCGGCAAACGTCGTTTTGCCACATATTTCTAATTAACTTCAACATTTTCTAAGTATAATAACATATTCTTAACAACTTTCCTGTATTTCTTAAGGCTGAAAGCTAAGGCAAAGTAGAATAAATAATGATATTAATATATATTTTAAAGCATACCCGGACACGTTGCGGTGACAATTGATATTACATCGATTGCATGCAAAATTTGAAGCAGATTGGACGAAGGAATTCCGTTGTCCCATACAAACTTTGCCTCTTCTTTTCATCCCATTAGGGGTAGACTTTCAGAAAATCTTTTCTTATGGGATGCCCGGTATTTGATGTTTAACCCACTATTTGGTGTGGGAGACCCGTGACACGAAATATTTATATATACACTCGTGTTTGATGTGGGGCACCCGGTACTTCGTGCACCCACAATTCGTGTATATTGTACTGTGGTTCTCATATACTTGATGAAAAATAGTAAAAGCAGGTCCAGAACCACTAATATAGAAAAGAAGAGATAAATAAATTCTATTTTGAATAGCTGACCCGGGTAAACATTGTTTTGTTATTTATATAAATTATTTCTAATCAACATCAATATCTCCTAAATATAATAACTTATTCTCAACTATCTATAACTAAATAATGAAGCTGCGGCATATCAGAATAAATTATGATATTAATTTATATTTTGAAGCATACCCACCCGGTTTACGCGTTGCTGTGTTATTTTTCACATTTTAATAAATGATATTACATCGTTTACATGCGGATGCGATTCTACCCTTAGGGGAAGAATTTCAAATCCTTTCTAATCGGATTCCCGGTTTTTAGTGTGCACCCAGTACATTATATGCACCCGGTATTTACCTGGTATTTGCTGGGGTACACCCGGGACCGCGTTAACCCGATAATTTTTGGTGTGGTACACATACACTTGATGAAAGATATATGGACCTCCTGAACCAAGAATGATTCCGGTAATACTTGAACATTTTTTTTTTTAAGTTTCTTCATTTATCATTAAAGTTTACATGATTTTTTTTTTTTTTTTTTACATTTTTCTGTTCCTATTTAATACTTGAACAATGCGATATGCACACTTTATATAGTTGACAGTTCGTCATACTGCTAGTGAGAAGAGATAAAGAAGTTTTATTTTGAATAGATAAAGAAGTTTTATTTTGAATTTCAAAATTATATTTTGGTTTCTATGGAAATGATGATTTGTAACATGTGAGGAAAAAAAAAAGACAAAATATGTTTCACAGCTAGGAACATTTTGTATTCGAAAATTAAATTGTCGTTTATAGTATTTTCCTTTACTTATTATTTATGTTTCTCACCGTTAAAACCTTCCCTGAACTTTCACGAATATTTCAAGACCAAAATTAGCCAAATCGGTCCAGCCATTCTCGAGTTATGCGCTTACCAACACATTTTGCAATTCATTTTTATATATAAGATTGTATAGAATATGTTTTTAACAATGTTTTTACACTCATCATATCAGGATCATTCACTATTATATTTGAGTCTACCCCAGCAGCCACGAGATGAACAAAAAATGATTATAGTACACAATTTTTAAAAAATATTATAAAAGAATAACATCAAATACACGTGCCAATAATTTGTCCTTCTAATAATTAACTCGCAAATTCTGTATGTGATAACATTTAATTTATATATAAACTGAATAAATATTTTCGAAAAGGATCACCAACTGATTAATTGCTTGAATATTGCTTGGATAATCACCAACTGATTAATTGCTTGATTATTATTTAGATGCTTTCCTATAAGTGACAGCACGTTTGTAATTTGTTCTAGAAAAATCCACAACTCATTACATAAATGTAAAATTGAACTTCATTATACGTGAGAATTATGTACCGATCTTATCACTTAAAATGTTTCTTGGTCGCTGATCACGATTTTGATTCAAATCATCATATCAATCTGGGTCACAATTTTATGTATTATTTTACTAATTTTAGTCTAAAGTTTGTAACGCCATCTAATATTGACTGCACAAACACAATTTTATTCATAGAAACACCTAATTAGTCCATTTCCCACTGTCCGTTCGTCTGTCATCACGATTGCTCGAAAACTAAAGGAGATACTGGGTTGAAATGTTGGTGACGTATTCTAAACATAAAAAGTAAGTTTAAGTTTGTAAATGAGCAACATCGATCCATTGGGTCTATTGACCCAACTTTTAAACTATAGGGGAGACAAAACTTCTAATACAAAAAATAAATTCGTAAAACGTTTGAGTTCTTATTATACATGCATACATGTATAACTGTATAGACTGGATATTTATAGTATTTTATAAATGCTAATAGTCCAAATGATGAAATTCAATCATGTGTCGATTATCTAAACAATTTACTCTGTTACTCGTTTTATTTAAATTGTATCAACAAAATGTGATATACTAATATTATTATTAATAGAGTAAACATTTGTATTTTTTAATGTTACGAATAAAATTAAAAACTACAGGACCGATTTGTTAAATTCTTTTATAGTTGGGAAGCCACACTATCCCCGACATTGGCTACTTTTTATAACTGTATTTAAACGGAAACGGAAAATACGCGGGAGAAACCATATTACGTTCATTATAATAATTTAATACAATTTTTTATGGTTTATATTTAAATCGATTTGTAAAATTTTTCTCCGTTGGTAAGCTGCACAATATCCCAGGTGACATAAGCTACTTGTTATTCCTGTATTCCTACGGGAACTACGCGGGTGAAACTGCCACATGTCCGCTAGTTGACAATAAAAATCAATTCAATATTCGTATAAGAACGTATTATTTCGTATCACGGATCTCGAAATTCTCCTAGTAACAAATTTGGTAATTTTTGATAAAAATTTTCAAGAATATTATTTTTAATTTTAAATCAATTTTTATTAATATTCAAGGTTTAAAGTATACCTTAAACATAGAAAAACTGTATACATTAATAGTATGCATAATTTTTGTTTAACCATTAGCAAAATTGTTAAGTAATTGTCAAGGTTGGTTTACCATTGACATAATAAGATCAATAATTATTTTTGATTAATTAACAAAGTATTTGACACTATGAAATGTACATATAAACCAAAATAATATCACTTTGAAACAAAAAAAAAAAAACAAAAAAAACAAAAACAAAAACAAAAACAAAAAATATTAATAATAATAATTGTATAGTATAAATCAATAAATTTTGTATAAGTTATTAGCATGTGTGCATTACGCTTAAAAAAGTATGTATTTTTCATTCTAACCTTGTACAATACTCTTTTTAAAACTTGTATACTCTTTTTATTTAATTTTAATAATCATAAATTAATTATTAATGAACTAATTATTATCAATGGTAATCGATTTAAAAAACCTTGTCAATGAATTAACAATACCACAAAATTAAAAAAAAAATTGTTCAAATTATTACGTGTATGATTAAGTTAAGGTAAATTTAACACTTTGATTATTAACAAAAAAATGATCTTCAATTAATTTTTGCAATTCATTTTTACATTTTTAAATATTTTCCTTTCATATCTCAGTAAAAATACATTTTCAAGTTAAAATCAGATGCTTAAAAAAATACTTTAGATAGAAAGAAGTAATTATTATTTTAAGAATTAACTTCGAATATATTAGGATAAAAATTACGTGACTCAATTACCGCTGACAAAATAACAGGGACAAAATAATCGAAGATAAAATAATTGAAGGACAAAGTAACTACGGGTATAATAATTGGGCGACAAATTAACCGCTGTACAAAATTAACGGTTGGCACAATAACCATGGATAACATAATCGCACGACAAAATAACCGAAGGACTACTTGATGAAAGAAGAACACACAAAAAATGATCTAAATTTATTATTATTATTATTATTATGTCGGTATTGCCATTCCATAAATTTTTTTGAATATATAAAAAATAAACAAAAAAAGATAACGATTTCATAATATAAGCAAATACTGGTTTAGAAATTATTTATAATATTGATTACCCATTAAAACAGATCGTTACTGCTTATGTTGGTAAAACAAATTACAATATTTAAATGATATTGTAATTTGTTGCTTCTGTTCTCAAGTTTTAATATAAGTGGATAATAGTACTTAAAAGGGATTTGAATCCTTTCATAAAGCACACTCCTTTATGTAAGAAGTGTGCTTCTAATAAGCTCTTTACTTAAAATACATTGAAAATATATTGTATTTCTTTCAATTTTCACACACAATAAACTCAAAAAATAATTATTCAAATATTACGAAATTTGATATTCATATACTATTTCAAAATTTGATTTTATATTTAGAAATTTTTTTTCGAGAAAAGCTCTTCGACAAACCCTTCGTTTTCATGTCAATGTTGTGTATACTAAATTTCAAAACATTTGGATCAGATTTTTTTGGAATTATTTGTGCGCAAAAATCGAGAAAAAGAAATAACATAATAGAGAGTGATTTAGTCTTATGTTTCAATCCCCTTTAAAATATGAGTATTTAAGGTCTCTCATTATGTAATACTAAATATATATTAATATTTATATATTAAATATATATTATTAATTGTTAATATTTAATATTAACTACAAAGTATAAATAAATTTATTTTTTATTTATTAATATTTTTCAAATTTAAATGAAATTATGTTTAATAAAAAATGGCAAGCTAATAAATTAGTTCTTTTTATTATACTCTTCAATAATTTTTCGGTAATTTTGTTGTTTGGTTATTTTACCCGCTGTTATTTTGTCCTTAGGTTATTTTGCCATTCGGTTATTCTATCGTTCGGTTATTTTGTCGGAAGTTATTTTGTCTTACGGTTATTTTATCTTCGGTTATATTGTTACGGTTATTTTATTCGCGTTTATTTTGTCATGGCTCCTAAAAATTAATGCCTAGTCTATAAACGATGCAAATAAAAGTATAAATAATTGTAAAGATGTTTTGAAACAATATTCCGTATACAAGAAAAAGTGCCAGACCACCGCTTTTAAGCCACCTTACTTAAGTTTTATTGGTTTATATATTTAAAGCTTTCCAATTGATACATTCAAAATTTCATGAATATACATATAACGGCTCCCAACGAAAACTGGGAAAAAATAAAATTTAATGTTATTATCAATTCTCCATTGCAATTGTTATTTAATAATATATAGCAAATGGAACAAAGTTAACAAAGTCTGTCCCACGATATCTGTCGCTTTTTTATAACTTGATATATTCAAAAAAAACTCACACAATAAGTTGAAAAAATTGTTTCAAACAAAAGCTTAATCATTTGAAAGGACCTGGCGTAGATCCGGATTTTATAAAGGAAAAAAATTAATTTCTACTTTGATAAAATTAGATAAATGCTTATAAATTTGCGCATGGCAATTATGTTAAAAACTTGATATTCACGCATTCTATTATTGATATACACTCGTTCAAATTGACCTTTATGAGGTCAATGTGTTTACTACCATTTAAATAACTTTTATACAATGTTTTTAACGTTAACGCATAATTAATTCAATGATATTTTTATTATAGGCTAAGAGTTGACTGTATTATTTTCATCATAATTTTATGTAGCTCGTATCGACATATGGTTTTTGCATTATGATCAGAAACACATTTGAAAAATTTGTGACCTAAAATTAGTCGCAACTCGCACAGAAATGCCTTGATAATACACAAATGCATTTTTAAAAATCGTTAATTGATATAATTTCATGAAAATTAGTGACAAACGGTGGTTGCGATGAAAACGTTTTCAATACTTTAAGGTTGTTTTAAAAAATGCACATAATGATGGATTTCTGTATGCACTTTTAAATACATATTTAAAGGTCCTTTAAAACAGCAACCAAATTGATTATAAAGTCAATTTGTCGCATACAAATTTCTCAACAAATTCAATATAATGTCGATTTTACACATATACCTTATAAAATAATGAGTTTGAATATTTTTTATACATTATGCACTTTTCTAGCTTACAAGTGATTTTAGCATCTGATTTGTTTTATTATCTATCTGAACCTACGAATTTGTATTTTTCTTTTTGAAATATAATAAAAGAATACTTGCTCAGCTCCCCTACTAAAATGAAAAAACAAATTTTTTAGTTATTGAGATCACTAAAAAAAAAAAATGTTTTTATTTTTTAATTTAATTGAAGGTTACATTGAAAATTTCAAAAAATCAATCATTATTTATGAAAATAATTTTTGTTATTTTTTTTCTTCTAGCAATGATATCAAAATTGGACGATAGTGTTGGCCAAGTGGTAACAGCTTTAAAGAAAAAACGAATGTTAGATAATACAATTATTGTATTTATGTCGGATAATGGTGCCCCATCAGTAGGAGTTTATCAAAATTTCGGATCAAATTATCCAATGCGTGGTGTTAAAGAAACATTATGGGAGGGTGGTGTTCGTGGTGTAGCATTTGTATGGAGCCCATTGATACAAGAAACACCACGTGTTTCGAATGACTTATTCCATATTACAGATTGGTTACCAACATTGGTTACGGCCGCAGGTGGTGATATCAATAATATTGATCCAAACTGTGATGGAATCGATCAATGGTCATCGCTTGTGTATAATTTCCCTACACCCCGAAGCGAAATTCTATTGAATATCGATGAAAAGTATCGTACTGCTGCTATTCGATATAATAACTGGAAATTAGTTATTGGTAAGAAATTTTCGAAGATCTAAATAAAAATTATTTTTACTCTGCTCGTTCATAGTATTTTTCAATTTCTTTAATATATAAAATTCATCCCAACGCACAGCAACTAAAATCAGAACAACAAAATATAAAAAAAATAAATTTTGCATATTTGTTTTTGAAATTTGTGCAATTTTTGGCATGCTGATAGGGGGGTGGGGCTAGGATAACGTTAACTGGGCACTGCCTTCAGTTCAAGTATCGTTATTTCCTAAGCAGATTCAGCAACAAAATCTAATTAGCACATAAATAACACGAAATATTTCTATACGTTTCGAATAAAATTTGTATGACTGGGTATAAACACTTTTAGAGTTTGAACATTGAAATTTTTGATTGGTTACTAATAATTTTATGATCATAGGGGAGACGGTAAGCTTCAATAACTCGGATACTGTTCAAACTTAAAGATCAAGAAACTGGCTTTTTTCATTATTCGATTCATTTTTGTCAAATTGTGTTTGCACTTGATATCTGTTGCATTTGTTAATGCTTGCAATTATTTATTCCCGAAATGAATATACAATTAAATACAAAAAAAGGAAATTATGCAGAAACAGGAATGACCGCGGAAAAAGATATGGATAATCAGTGTTCAGTTCTGCGGATACGGATACGGTTCTAAACTTTTCAACTCATTGAATCGGTATAATTTTTTGAATTTCGTTTAAATATGATTGTTTATTGAATGAAATGTGATTGTGATTTGTGATATCACTCAGTAGTAATGTTTTGAATAATAATGAATTTGAAAAATAAATTTGAATTTAGATAATGTAATTACTATTAGTATCTTATGATAAGATAGTCTTATTACCTCTCTCACTACAACAAAGTTTAAAATACTAAATTTTTGCCGTCTATGTAATTCTTAAGAAATAAAAACTATTTTGTTGGCAGTTATCAGTATTTTATTGCTACACTTACGTATAAATTAATATTCGTTATGAAACTTAATAATGCAAAAGATCCATGAAAGATCCCCTGAAAATAAACGAATATGCATTCGGATTTATTTTTCTTGTGGATACCGGCGGATACCAATACACATCTCTGTTCAGAAATATTGCATTCATTTCTTTGGCATGTTTGATTAACCGTGACTGCAAAAATGATATGAATGAAAATATTAATTTTAGAATGTGGCCTTAAGTTTGCATGTGCTAAAATATTTTTTTTTTTTTGTATTAAGTGTACAATTTAAGTATTTGAACAAAAAAAAAAAGCAATTGTTTATTTTTAGCTTTCAAGAACGGTAAAATAATATTTTTGTATTATTACATTTACTTCTTATAATCATTTTAAAAAAATCACTTTATATATTACCAGAAAACTTAGTCAACCATAAAACCATAATTTAATTATATAATAATGGTAAATTATAATAAAAATAATTAGTTCAATACCAATTCTTTTAAAAAGTGAATTATTCAAATATAATATGTGATAATTTTAGTTAAGGATATTTTAATGATATTAAATTTTGTATATTCACATAAGAATATGAAACAGGCTTTATGATTACAATAAAAATGAAGGTTTTTCGATTTTATTTCACATCGAATGCAAAAACCCGTATCTTTCTTGTAATTATAGCAAAAAAGTTGGTATTTTTGAACATTTTCCTGAAAAGCGGGAATGCAGTAAAACCGAAAATTATCTTATATTATTTCACATCGATTGCAAAAAACTGCATCTTCCCAACAGATATACAAAAAATGTTAGCTTTTTAAAATTACTTCTGTTAATGCATGTTGGCACAAAATCCTGTATTTGTAAAATATTTCAAAAACATATCATATAAATATACCTGAACTTACATACAACCAAACCGGGAATAATAATGTAATTACACAATAATTACACAATGTAATTTAACAAGATGAAACTAATACAATCATAATTAATAAATAAATATAACTGTAAATAAATTAAAAATATCTTAGTGGGATATACAATCAAATTATAGCATGTCAAGCTATATTTAATTTCAATGAAAGCTGCAACGTTCGCTCGACGTGTGCTAAAACTAAAGTCCATCCGTTTCAAGGCACATTGAAATAAACTCTAGTGTGGCAGGCTCCATTTAACTCAATGGAGAGCTGAAACGCACGTCAATTTCAGCGTCCGTTGCTGCGTTGAAAAAAAAAATGTTAAGTCTTAAATGAATAATGTTTACGTCGTGTACGATTTCAAACGTGTAGCGTGTGACTCTCTTTGCAAATGTAGAGTTTATTGAGTCCACACTATTTGTAACCCTACCTAGCAACATTTTTTATGCGATTCAAAATTTACATCAAAAATATACAAAAAAAAAAAGTTATCAATAATCATACAAAAATTTTCCTTTTTTGGACTAATATTAAAAAAACATGATTTCCTAATCTAAATTTTAAAAATGTAGTTATTTTTACAAAATTTAATAAATATTATTTTTTAATACTAGTTTACTATGTCTAGCATAATTAAGCTAAATTTCTAGAACTGTACGGCCTGTGATTTTAATAAATATCATTTCTGGTTTCTATAGGTTCCATACCAGACCATCCCGAGTATGATGGTTATTATGGTGAAAGTGGTACAAAGAATGTACGTAAAATTCCATATAATACATCGCAAGTTGCACAAAGTCCAGCAGCGATTGCAATTGAAGGGACTGGAATTGTAATAACACCTGAATCTGAATATAAAAGTTTACGGGAACAAGCTACATTATTATGTTTAACAGATAACACTGATAAGCTTGCATCAGCGTGTAAACCTGATGTACCAGGTAAGTAGAAACTATATTTTGTTGACCTAATAAGAAATATGTACGAAGTTCTCAGTGAGGGCACTATTAAAAATATTAATTTTAGAATGTGGCCTTAAGTTTGCATGTGCTAAAATATTATTTGTTCTTAATGTTCGCATAATTGCGATAGTGACTAGCATAAGAATGAATGAGATCTTCTTAAAAAAGTGGAATTCCAACACGGGTTAATGGAAATTCTGGAAAGTGGGCTGGTTTTTTTTTATAAGAGCCAATTTTTTTTTCGATGTACCCACAACCTTTAAATAAGCAGATATTAATTTTTTTTTAACAATTTTCGAGCGATTCGATTTGTCAGGTATTGGCTCAACTGGTTTTTATTATATTTGCTATTAATCCTTCCGAATATACGATAATTTTTCTGGTTTCGAAAAAAACGGCCTACTTTTTACAGTTGTTACACTAACCATAACGAAGCTACTCGTACAATTTCAGGTCTTGTAGCTTATCATTTAGAAAATCCCATGATGTACTGTAGACTATAATTCAGTAATATTTCACCGTTATCTTTAAAATTGTTATCTTTAATATTCTTTTAAACGGTTAATAATCCAGAAGTACCAAAATTTTTCCACAACTTGGAGATATGTGGAAAAATTTTGAGTATTAAAAAGGAATTTGAAAACAAAACCGTAATTTTACAGAAACAAATTTTTTTTTTAATGATTCGTTAATTTTTTATGATATTTTAAATACTTTCATATTATAGAAGCGCAATTTTCCAATTAAATTTGAAAATAAAGCTGATGTGTATTTTCAAAAGTATTTTATCTGTCCAAGAAAAGTAAAATTTATTGTGGTAAATCTTACAAGTTGAAATATTTTGACTTGAAAGCTTTTATAAATTTTGAACAGGGCACGATATTTAAAAAAAATGTTTAAGAGCTTTAAAAGCTGAAATTTTTTGAAATTTATTTTGAAAAATATCGGATCAATTATCTTAAAAGACATGACGATTTTGAACTAATGGAATACTTTTATTTTAAAAATCAGTATTTATTTTATTCATAATAAAATTGATTTAGTATAACAAAAATCGAATCCAGATAGAAATACCTTATGGAAGTTTCTTGAAGTTTAAAATTACTAGAAGCCTGTCTAATTGTTTCTCCCTTCTTATTTAATTGAAATATTTAAATGTTTAATAATAGTACCATCATTTGTAATTACTAATTTTCAATTAAATGTGTTAAATCAAATTATGAAAAAAACACTTTTAAGTAACCAAAAACTAAAGAACACTCATATTGATATTGACGGAGTTGGAAAAATCAGTGTCAAATTAGAAAAGAGACCTAAAAATTTTTAATAATACATGGAGGGATTCCATTTGATTCAATAAATATGTTCTTATTTTTTTATACATTGGGAATGTATGTACAGTCTAAATTCATTTTTTATAGTTATAAATTGTTTGTATAAATGTTTAGATAGTCATGTGAATATTAAGTCTAGACTTCACTTATTGCATAAGCATTACTATCAATTGTCCCTTATACTTCTGCTAACAAGAATAGTTGAATGGAAAGTGTACACTCTCCAAAAAAGTGTAAAATTTAAGATAAGATGAATATTCATACTTATTATGTCACAACACAAGTAAAGATTCAAAGTAATTTAAGCATTTATTGTTTATCTAAAATTTTATCCTTGAATTAACATAATATTTGGCTACTATTATATGGCACGTGTTTGGCAGATGAACGCTGACACGTTTATTATTATTGTGTATCGATTAGATTAATTTATAAATCAGTGTAGGCAATAAGATCGTTGACGGATATTAACCTTAGAAAGATAATCAACGTTTTCGTGAAATTTTTTTTAAGTGTAACCTGTTTAATTACTACTCAAACGTTTATGATACATTAAAAAACCACATTTAGATCTTATAATAATCGTAATTTTTTTATTCACGGCTAGAATCCTTTGGCTTTTTAGGATTAAAAATTTTGTATAATCACTAATTAGCATTTAAACGTTTATAATTAGTAAAAAAATTGTGATATAGAGTTTAAAAAATCGATTTTTTTTTTATGGCTGTGCCTATACTTGTGATTTAGAGTTAAAAAGATAATTTTTTTCAATAAAATTTCTTTTATAATTTCATTAAAAAAACCTGATTTAGATGTTTAATTTAAAATAATTTTTCATTTAATCAAGACTGAATATTTTGATTCGTGAGAGCTTTATAGAGTTTTTTAATTTTTTTAAAATTATATTCGAATATATCATTAAAAAATTAGTTTTATACGCAGCGCTAAACTAATTACCCAACCACCTGTTAAAACTGTTTAATTTTGATAATTTCTGAAATATAAGACGTATGTCTTATTAATAGAGCAAGATCCCACGACGGCAAGACCTTCGTTATTTTATAAAAGTTGAAAAAATCTCTTCACATGTCTTCTACACAGGTAAGAACGACCAGCGATTCTAGAATTTGGGTTGTGGTTACCTGGGCAGGTAACAGGTAGTAAAGGTGTCAAAAATAGTACTTAAAATTTGTTGAAGTATAAAGCTCAATTTTTTTATTCGAGATAACTTCAGAAATCTCGTCGATTCAAAAGTTAGTTATAGCTCTCAAAAATTATTTTCCATCTTTTTCTTGAAATTGCAAAGTTTAACATGTAATCTTACGGAAGTACTAGCATAGTGACGCCATACATTTACTATCTGCCTCTTTGTTTAATCAAGTACTTATTTTTAAAATACCCAATCATCAATCAATACCCAAATTATGCTTAGATTTTTTCCTCATTATTTCGAAATTCTGTTATTGTAGGGGAGTACTAGTGGGGATATATGGACCTGTGATTATAGGGTAGCCAATCAGAATTCTAAACCAAAAAAATTGAAAGTTGGATTTAATCGAGTGCGTCAAATTAAAATATGGTAGTTTGATTACGTGCTTAAAAGTGCGCATTTTACCAATCTAACGATTTGAGCGTCACGAAGGAGGTGAGACTTCTTTGCAAGTTTGTAAGCCTCTCATACACTTGCGTGACGCTCAAATTGTCTTAAACTGACTCGTTCGATTAAATCCAATTATCGATTTTTTTTTTCGTTTTAATGTTCTGATCGTCCACCCTATTCGCGCGATACCCTACTCATCAGTGAAGATACTCAACAATGGGTAAGGTATCTATCTCCAATATCTAAATCTTACGCGCTCGAGTAAATGCAAAAATCCTCGCTTTGGCTCCCCTAACATTACACTGTTATTTATGCAAAAATAAAAATTTTATTGCAATCGACAATGGCAAAAAAAAAAATTGTTTGTCTTCTATTAAGATAAATGAGATATGCATATTACTAGCGTAGAATACAAAAGTTCAAAAAATTTCTGTTCGGCGTACACAGATAAGACCAACGAATAATGAATTTATTTATTCAACAAATAATATTATATTTATCTCAATTTCATGTCAACAACATTTAATAAGATTAAGACGCCTAAAATGATTTACATAATTTTTGGAGTTTTTAAATTGAAACACTCTTAATGGAAGATGTTTTTTTCATATATATCTACCATAGATTTTTTTTATTCTAGGTACAAATTGCTTATACGACATTTCAAGTGATCCATGCGAAGAACATGATTTATCTCAGCTATTCCCGTATGTTGTACGACGATTAAAAAAAAGTTTAGTCGATTATCGTGCTGGATTAGTTCAACAAACAAATGCAGCTTCCGATCCTGCAGCCATTGCTGATAATTTTGGTTACGTATGGACACCATGGCTGGATTCTTCAGTTTCATCAGGCCGACCAAAGACTAAAAACAATGATACTTGTTCAATGGGAACTTGTGATGTGTAAAAGACATGTTGTGTAATTTTAGCTTCTAATATACAGGGTCGAATTGTGTAGTTTTGTAAGATAAACATTGATGTCAATTATAAATAGTATTGGAGTTTTACTTCCGATTTTGATAATTTATTAATATTTTTAGACGCATTTGATAGTTATTGATTAGCAAATGAATTAGAAAACTTAAAATTGAAAACAAGTGACCTAGAAAATTTTTATTTAACGTCACAATCTTAAAATTGATTATTAATTTTATTTTAATTAAATAAAAAATATAAAAATTTCCACCATTTTTCATAATTTTCACCTTGTTACATAAAATATTGGACGATACTAATTTTCGATTTCTTATTAAATTAAATTCATAATAGAATAAATAACAACAGCTATATTATTATTCATCAAATTTAGGAATAACTTTGAAACGCAATTTTTAGGATCCAAAAAAGAAGTCAAAAATAATTATAAGTTAAACTCCATATAACGTAACTCATAAGCTTTGAGGTAGTTGGATCGAAGAATGACTTTCAAAGGAAATTAATGAAAATTTTCCCGATTGTTCTTAAATTAAAAACTAAAAATTGGATCCCGATTGAAACTTGAGGAAAACGAGATCAAAGTTTTTTAGTATTAACATAGAAAAAAGTCATTTTAATGTGATTTTTTTCATATAAACTAAAAGCTATTCTACAAAATTCAATCAGAATTTATTATATTGCAGAAAGGAAAGTTAAAAAAAATAATTTCCATGTATGCATATAGTGAGTGAGTGTATGTATAAATTGTATGTAGTATATGTTACAACTTCAATACGTTATAAAAATATAGTCATCAGTCTTGGTACTCTTGTTACTCTTGTATGTGTGTTATAATACTTTAGCCGGTGTACTGTCCCGACCCTACTTACTACCTTAAGAGTATTCTCATCAAATAAAAACTATCACTGTTGTTTAACGAGTAATGTGGGGAAAGGCAAAATTGAAAAAAAATTTTTAAATAATTTTGTATCAAATGCTCAGATTTCTACTCATACTTTATTTAAATCATAAAGAGAAAAATAATGATTTGTCTGATAACAGTTGAGCCCCTTAAAATCAAGTAAAACTGTGTGTGCCTGTTTTAATAGAAATTTGATTAAATAAATATTTTTGTAATTCTAAAATTTTTCGATACTTTTTTTTAATAAACCTACCAAGAAAATTCAAATCAGTCTTGAACACTTATTAACTCAAAAATTTCGATGTCATCCAAAATATTCTAAACACTTTTACTGGTATAAGTAATCCAATTTTGAGCCTAAGTACGAAAATTAATTAGAGATGTGAAAAAAACAAACGATAAATAAAAAATCGACTTTTTTAAATCGACTTATAAATACCTACAAAAAAACTGATTAGGCAGTATTGTCTAGTGTTGATCAATTTAACATCACATTAAACAGATTTTATAGGAAATGATAAAGAAAATGGTGCTTTTCCATATCATAATTATGATTGAAGATATGAATAGATTTCTGAGTGTTGAAGTAATGTTGGCAATTTTGTAATAACATTGAAATTTAATTTATTAGTTTCTTTTTATCTGTGTAAACTCATTTTATATATATATTGATAATGTTTATTAGTATAAGCAATTCAAAGCTTTGAACTCAATTAACACATGGACTGAAAATTCCCGGGACTAACAAAGAAAACGCAGTTTTTTTGGTTCAAAATTAGCTTTATTCATCAACGTAATCTCCATCAAGAGCAACGCAATCATTTCAGTCCACTGCGTTCTGCATCATCGGTGTCTCTACGACCATGTTTGAAGTCAGCAAACCAACGTTTTATTGTCGTTTCTGATGGAGCGGAGTCCCCATAACACTTTTCAAGCCATTGCTTCGCTTGAACGGTATTTTTTTCCCATCAAGAAGCAGTGTATAATTAAAACACGAAATTGTTTTTGATACATTCTTTGAAAATAACAAAAGTAGCGTCACTCTTAGCACAATAACTCACAACTTAATGAATAGAATATCATGAAATTTTAACAGCTGTCTTTTGAAGGTTAGTATTAACTGAAAAAAAGTTGACTGCAATAAAACTAGCACCATCTATGTATTTGGCCCGGGACTTTTCAGTCCATGTAATATATCATTGTTATCCTAGCTTGTTTTAAACGTACCGCAGCCGAATGACGAAAAAATGGAAATCTTATTATTTCATTATACTGTGCTTTTAAATTTTGCCAACTTAGGGGTTAGTTTGAAGTTTGACGAATTTTAATATTAAATTTCTAGAATTATATACAGAACCTTAAATTATTAGCAGAAATATAATGCTTCGTACATTATTATAAATCTTAATCGGACAATAAAAATAGCTACAAGAAATTATATCCGCACCGTGCATGGTATGTGGAAGAATGGCAAACAAAAATTATTGAATAATTACCAAAAATATCATTTAATTGTAGTTATTTGGTAGAAATTGTGAAAGAAGGATCAAATAAACTGCATGGGTAATTAATTTTAGTTGCAAAAATTAAAAATTATTCATGTAAATTCGATAATAACTTTTGATAAATTTCCTAAATCATATACATTTCTCAGATTTATTAACATTTGATTCATCAACGAATGAAAACAATTTGTTGAACGGTGCTCATAAGAGGAAATTTTACCATTAAAAATAGAAAAATAATATTTTTTCATGAGTAGGAGAACTCGTATTTTTTAAACCTATGATGGTCCCATTTTTAAACAAATTCTGTCATATAGAGAAAATGTTGGTAGGTGGCATTAAATTAGCGAATCAGTGTTGTCATCAGTATATCACGATTAATAAGTACAATATCTATTTGATGATAATATAATGAGTATACTAAGTTAGAACAGTAATTTCTGTTTACACTGATGATGATAACACGGTATTTGAAATACGTATTAACAAATCTGATATCGAAACGGATTTGAAATTTTATAAACATAAAAATATTTGGTGTTTATTTTAATTTTATGATCTATAAATATAAATTATATAATTGTTGACAATGCGTATAATAATTTTAAAAACAAATCAATTTAATAAAAAACGGCTACAATTTTTATCAATGATTTGCTTAATTTAAATAAATACAGAAATTGAAACCCGTACTTATAATTTCACAAAAGCCTTTCATTCTCATTTCATAAAATAACAAGCCGTGGCCTGTCGCTCTAGGTAAGAACGTCTTGGCTTTGACTAAAGCGTAAATGATATCTAATTATTACGCAAATAAGTTTTTTAACTTCATAGAAAAAATATGAAAAATAAAATTTAACTGAACAAGTGAAGATAACGACTAACAAAGTTAATTGTTTAGATACGCGACATATGATTGAATTTCATTGTTTGGACTATTTTTGATTAACATTCATAAAATACTATAAATATCCAGTCTATACAGTTATATATGTATTATACATGTATAATAATAATATGTATTATTATTACCTGTATATCTTTAATAGCTTAATTTGAGCTTAATTTGTGGAGAACATTTTTCGAAAAAAAATTTTTGTAGTTGAATTTTTGTTGTATCGTTTATAGTTTAACATTTAGGTCAAGGATGCATTCGACCCAATAGTCCGATTTTGTTAAGGAACGAATTTAAACTCACCTTTTATGTTTAGAATACGTTATCAAAATTTCAACAGGCTATTTCTTTTTGATTTTGAGTTATCTTGATGACGTACTAACGGGCAATTTCAGAAATTGACATATAACGTGTTTTTAATTAACACATATATCAAAATTATGTTTGTGCGGTCAATATTAAGTAGTGTTACAATCTTTAGACTGAAATTAATATACTCTGACATATTATATATGTCGAGTGTAAAAATAGTATGCCTATAATTGAAATTCTTATTTTATACAAGTGAAGATAACAATTACCAAAGTAAATTTTTTTATGCATAGACTGGATACTAAGAGAATTTTATGCGCTTGGTATTTTAATGGAAAATTTTACTCTGATGGTTGATATCTTCACAATTGTTTATAATAAGAAAATCAATAATAGATATTTTTTAGTTCAATATTATTTTTATTTCATATTTTTTGTACTCTTTTTTTTTTTTTGTATGAACTTATTACGAATTTGAGTAAATATCAATATGATGCGGCTTTCTACTAGCATTAACGCGTTAGTTATATCGAAGACGTTCGGAATAAAAACCACGGCCAAAAGCTTGTAATTTATAAATTGAGAATGGAAGGCTTTTGTGGAATAACTAGCACAGTTTTCAGTTTGTTTATTTTTTAAATTTTGCAAATCATTGATAAAAATTTTATCACTTTTTTATTGAATGGAATTATTTTTAAAATTATTATACGCATTGTCAATAATTATATAATTTATATTTATAGATTATAAATTAAAAATAAAAACCATAATATTTTTATTTTTATACAATTTCACATCCGTTTCAACGTCGAGATTTGTAAATACGCATTTCAAATACCATGTAATCATCATCAGTGTAAATCGCAATTACTGTTCTGAACTAGTAACCATTATATTATCTTCACATTGTGCTTGTTACTCGTGAAATATGATTATTTTTTTCTTCATTATTTGAAAATATCTAATTCGCTAATTTGATGATACCAACCAAGATAATCCCTGTAAAGGCAAGAACAGAATTTGGTTGATGTTGTGTACGAAAAATATGGGACCTATGGGTTTAAAAACTACAAGTGTCTATAAAAAACTATTTTTTTATAAGTAGGCAAACTATAATTATGTTTATGTTTATTCACTATATTTTAGCTAAAATTGAGACGAAACCAAACATTTCACGAACAAATTTTGCAAAGAAAAGCTATTTGTTTTTAAAAAAAATTAATTTTTTTTGAAATTATTTTCCTTCTATTTTTTGTGGTTGCAAAGTTGGGTCATGAAACCATTGGATCCAATGCATCAGTTTTGCTCATTCACGAACATCAATTCACTTTTTAGATTCAGAATACGCCAACAAATTTAAAAAAAATGACATTCGAATCAAAAAATCAACAATATTGATTGGAAATTATGATTTTTAAAATTTTTTTAAATGTTACAAGAAAAACAAACTTATTCTTTAAAAAATGCAAATTAAAATTTTTGTTAACACAGTACTATGAGAAACTGGACGAGATAATAAGATTGTTTTCGCTTTACGATTTGAATTTTTGAGTATTATCCTCGCAGCATTACATAAAAGTATCGTATTACATTTCCAAAAAAATAAAACCATTTGAATTTGGCAACACATAAAACTATTCCTTTCCGAAAAAATCTTTGCCCTTTTTAATTCATATGTACTTTTAAAGGTCAAATTGTAAAAGGGGCTTTAATTTTTTTCTCTTAATAGAATTACCATTGTTGCATGTAAATATTTATTTCCAAAAAAGATAGTATGAATATTAAATAACTTTTAAAATAAAAACAGAAATCAATATTTATTATATATATTTGCACACGTTATCTGTGGCCAAACTAATCTGACAAACTGTAAGGACCATGACCTTCCACATGAGTATCGATATTTCGCCCGTGATTATATTACTAAAATATATTGAATATATGCCTTGTTAAAATAAGAGTTGTTTTTTTTGGAAATAAATTTCTTTTTAAACTTTAGAAATAAGTATTTATATTCAATAAAGTAAGAAATTTATGAAAACTTTAAACATTAAATATTGATAAACCAAAATATTTATATATATATATATATATATATATATATATGATATATATATATATATATATCATATATATATATATATATATATATATATATATATATATATGATCTATCATTAGCTATAAAGCCGCAATTACGGGAAATTGACACAAAAAATTATACCTCCATGTAATGTTATATACATTTAATTTTTGTTAATTTTAGCACACAAATAATTCAAAAAAAATTATCAAAATGTTATGAAATTTGGTATAAACCATCTTGACTTGAAATTGAAACTCTTCGACTCGCGCGTTGTTTCCAAATCAAGAATGTGCTTGCCAAATTTTATAACAATTGAATAAGTATTTGAGTTATTTGTGCGCAAAAATTAAAAGAAATGCAATGTATATTTCATTCGATTTTTTTCATTACAGAGTTCTCACAATTCGTCTTTAAGTCCTCTGATTAGTGGATGATATTTGGTTTTCACAATCTAAATATAAAACAAGTGACGATAACAGAGTTAAATGTTTTGATACTCGACATATAATTGAATAATATAATTATAATTAGCATTCATAAAATATTATAAATATTCAGGTATACATACTTGTATAATAATATGTATTGTAATTACCAATGTGTTATAATCAGCTAAATTTTAGCTTAAAATGTAGCAAATCCTAACATTTGATAAAAAAATTTTTCAATCACATGTTATTTGTTTCAAATAAATAAACATTTTTGGTACTTAAATTATTCTTCTATCTTTTATAGTTGGACCAGTGGACCCAATGAACGAATTTGGCTCATCCATCCAACTTTTATGTTTAAAATACGTCATCAAAATTTCAGGTCGTTAGGTCTGTTTGTTTTTTTAATGATGACGGACGGACTATATGTTTCTATGAATACCTATAACAAAATTTTCTTTGTGCAGTCATTATTTCTTAACGTTACTTACTTTTGGTCAAAAATTAATATACTCCGACATATGCCGAGTATAAAATAGAGGTTAACTTCGTGAACGAGCAAAATCAATGCATTGAATCCATGACTCAACTTTTGAAACCATTAAAGATTCAACTTTTGTTTATAAGCAATTTATCGTAAAAGAAAGTAGTTCTGATTCGCCACAATTTCATCTTCATCTAAGTATTTATAACTGTATAGCCTTCATATTTAGGATATTTTCGGAGTGCAAATCATTAAAAAATTCAATTATAACGTAGAATTCAGATTTTATTATTTACTTATCAATGTATCCGTGTTTAAAGAACAAATGGTATAATTAAGTATAATACAGGTAACTAGCAGACGTTACGCGGTTCCACCCGCGTAGTTCACGTTCCAGTGGGAATATAAATATAAAAAGTAGCCTGTAGGGTGTGTACCTTCCCAACGGTAAAATAATTTTTCAATTGGGTCCAGTAGATTTTAAGTTAATTTGTTACATACAAAAATACAAATTTTTGTCTCTTTGTAGTATTAGCATAGATTAATCTTAAGTCTAAAAGTTAAGTTAAAATATTTGGTATCTTACATTTAATTTTCAATACGTTCCTATACTTCCTAATGTAATCATCAATTAGGGTAGTTGTGTTGCTGAAGTTATAGAGTCAGAAAATTCTAAATTTTTTTATACTTGTTAAGGTTATTAACATACAATTACCATTAAAATTTGAAGTCGATTGAACGTCCTAAATTCGAGTTATTTATAATCAAAGATCGGATAATTTACTATAAGAAGTAAGTGTAACGTTCAAAGTAACTTTCGCGATTATAATGAAAAAAATAACAGTCTGAAATTAAAAAAAAAAAATAATAATAGAATATTAATTAATGATTTCTAAGTTTAAAAAAAAAAATGATTCACCGGTTTGTTATTAGGTTATAGCAAGAAATCAAGTTCAACAATACCTGATGAAACAGTATGTGTTTAGACGCATATATGAGTAGTGTTGTAGTGTGTAGCTAACCATTACAAACAATAAAAATTGTACACACATATTTCCAACTGTACAGTTTCAGTTTTTTACCACAAGATAACCTACTTTTACCGCCTATAACATGATCCATAACATTTTGACTATAACAGTTAGCAGAACAACTACCTTAAGTATAATTAATGTTTAAAAATAAAATTTTAATTTAAAAAATACTAATTTTTATTTTTTCACAAATCCTTAAATTAAAATCTGTGTATTTAAAAGAACAAAGGGATTGATATATAAATATACAGATCAAACTTTAGTGGTTAGAAAAATTTGTGTAGGAGCATTTTTATAACGTAGACAGGCAATAATAATAAATTATTTGAGATAAAATCCCTAAAGAGGTGAGGAAAAAAAAAGTTAATTAACAGAAGAAGGTTCAATAAAAAATACAATATTACATTTTATAATTATTAATGAGAACTCTAGGATTTTTCGAATAAATTTCGATTTTTTCCCCAATTTCCTAGATCAAATTATTTTTGGATTTTATAAATACGTATGTCGACTACAAAGTAGTCATCATCAGTATGAATTAGCTAGCTGTAACGATTTTCTGAGGAGATGTTACTCGTTGCTAATTTGGTGACGGTTTGCAAACCGTTTGCAAATTCATACTGATGATGACTACTTTGTAGTCGAAATACGTATTTATAAAATACAAAAATTATTTGATTTAGGAAATTGGGGAAAAAATCGAAACTTATACAATATTACATAAATTTTGTCATGAATAAAAATAAAAAACCTTTCGAGTAAAAAATATTTAGAATGCACACTCTTGTCTCAAAATCGAGATTTTAATATCAGAACAGAAGACATAATTCCTTAAGTAACCTAAATTATCGAAATTACTATTTGTATAATTTAAATCCAGAGTAAAATTGAATCATTTTTTTTGGATTAAATACTGATCTATCTAAGTTCAAGATTATATTTTTCACCTAATTTTTACGATTTATCACTATATTTTATACTAACATACGATGATAGTATTGTATTTGTTCATGCTTGAGAAACAAATTCGTATAATTTGAAAACATAAAACTAGAAAACATTTGAGGCTTAACAAAATTTTTTCTTATTCGTTCTTGAATGATTGACAGTTTATGCTGAATAGAACGAGGAAAGAATGTTGGTAACCAAGGCGTCAAGACATTTCTGGACTTGACGAATAATATTGTTTTGAGTAGTCCAGAAAATTCCTACATTTGCGTCATGTAAATAAAATCTTAGTAAAAATGCTACACAATTTTGGGTAAAGTATGTGGAAATTTTTTACAACGTCTATGTCTATCAAAACAATGCTCACTAGAGATTTGAAGTGTCCGTACAATAATTGGAAATTAAAATTTATTTAAAAAATGGGAAATATACTTAAAAAAAATGGTAATATTTACACAACAATAATTTTATTAATATAATTAAGTGTATTAATTAATAAAAATAAATAATATTCCAAGTGAGTTTCTTATCTACGAAAATTTTGCTAAACTTTTGGATGTAGTGCTTTTCTAAATAAGTAAACTTATGGTATTTGGTACACACCATACAATGGATACTATAATCAACCAGATAACAAAAATTGGCTTATTAAAAAATATACAAAGGTTCCGTAAGATTAATTTCAAGCGACAAAACTTTCAATGAACAAGTGAAGATAACAACACACAGAGTTAATTGTTTATATACTCGAAAAATGATTGTATACGATAGTTTGGACTATTTTTAATTAGCATTCATAAAATGCTATGAATATCCAGTCTATACAGTTATATATACTTGTATAATAATATCTATTGTAATTACCAATATGTGATAATTTTCTAAATTTGAGCTTAAATTGTGGCAAATTCTAACATTTTACGAAAAACTAGGTTGTTTCAAAGAAATAAACATTTTTTTTTGTATTTGAATTTTTTTTTCTATCTTTTATAATTAGATCAATTCTATTGGACCCAATAGACCAATTTTGCTCATTCGCGAACTTAAACTCTCTTTTTATGTTCAGAATACGTCACCAAAATTTCAGCTAGTTACCTCTTTTTCTTTTTGTTATCGTGTTGACGGACGTACAACCAGAAATGGACTAGTAAGGTGTTTCTATGAACACCTATACCAAAATTTTGTTTGTGCGCCACATATTTTCTAGCGTTACAACAAACTTTAGACTAAAATTAATATACCCTAATATATTATGTATGTTGAGTATAAAAATAGTATTTTTTGAGATAATATCTAACAGTCTTCTGTTCCGAAGGACCTGGTATAGTTACACTCCTCCGGTGAGGTTGCGATATTAAATCATTCATTTTTTCTTTTACCAAGCAATATTAAAATATTTTCAATACAATCGTTCAATTTGATGGCGATGTCGAAAATGCGTTCAAAGTTGTTTGTTTAAACGTAGTATAACTTTTACTTGAAACATTTCTTTTCGAAAATTCTAACCCTGGGAGGGAAATTCAATTAATTGCATTTACTTAGAAACATTATACTGTACCTACTTTAATTCACTTGTTTATTACTTTGTTATTGATTTCACGCATCTCGTTTTGTTTGTTTACAAAAAAAAAAAAAATATAATGATAATAATAATAATAATAATAAATAATTAAAAAAATAAAGTAAATAATTCACAAAAAAAAAAGTTAATTAAGAATTCAGTTATTACATAAATAATTGAAAATTCAACGTAAATAAAATTCAACACATTCAAATGATTCCCACATGAACAGTATTTTATCACGGAGTTCGTAGGACAACAATGTTTGTATATTTTGATTTCGACATATGTGTGTATAATATCAAAAAAACAAGCACACACACATAAATAAATTACGATAAAAATACTGATTAGAAAAAATTATTATTCAATTAAACATCATATACACGAATTACAAAAATAATGAACTAATCTCAAAGGAATCGTAATAAAACATTTTCATGAGTTTCGAAAAGTCTTTCCAAATATTTATAAAACGAATTTGAATTACTTGTAGGCGACAATAAATGTTGTGTAGATTCCGCGGATGGATTAATTTCTATTTTTTACAAGATCATAAAATACTACCCTCCCCCCCTCATGAAAAGCGAAAAATGTTTCTTTTTTAAATGTTTCAAAATCATGAAGATGGGTTTTGGATCCATCGAAAAAACGGAAATTGAGTCTCTTTAAAATGTTTCAAAATAAATCAATATTTCTATTTTAACGTATCGTTAATCTCCTACGGTTTAAAAGATGGGTCTTGGATCCATCAGATCTGATTTAATGATTTCCCTCATTCATAAATATTTTAGTCTAGAAATGACGATTAAACTTTAAGCACTTTTCATTTTAAATTATCTTAAAGACGAGCAGGTACACACTGAAAACGAAATTTAATCATTATGTATTAAATATATATAGATTTTAAAAAATATTTATGTTTGTAATTTTTTTAGATCAGCAGTATACAAAATTATATTTATTCTATTACTTATTTTCTATGACCCCTGAAATGATCACAAAGCACATTTTTCCAAAAACCTATATATACAAAGAATTTTTCTCTTAAATCCGAGTAGACTTTCTGTTAAGACACATATTTCAAAATTCATATATATTAAAATTTCGGAAAACAAAAAAATGAACGCGTTTACATTAAATATGATATTGATATTATTAGCACTGATAGTGTTTGGTGTTTATTTGTATTTTACATGGAATTATAATTATTGGAAAAAACGTAAAATACCGTTCATGAAACCAACATCCATATTTGGTAACATTAAACAGCAAATATTTATGGAAAAATCATTTGTTGACATATTCGACGAAACTTACAAGTAAGTAACAATTTTTGTTATTTAATATTTTATTTATGGGTTAATGGGACACTATTTTTTATTTATAAAATATTTTCACAAATTATTTCGAGTCTGAAAAAAAGTTTTTACACAGTATTTTTCATACCATATCCGTTATCAAAAATTATCGAATTTCTACTAAAAATTTTCTATTTTGTATAATTTGGTCTCTATAAATTAATTAATAGAATTTTTCGTAAAATTTATAAAAATTAATTGACAATTAATGTTTTTAAATTTTTTTCAAGCGAAATAATAATAATGATTATTTTGCTTAGAAAAAAAGACTGTGTTCTCGAAACTATTGTAGCATCAAAAAATTATTACGAAAAATTCAAACAATACTTTATTTTTTTATTTTTTTTTTAAATTATTAATGAGAACTCTAGGATTTTTTCGAATTTCGATTTTTGCTCCAATTTCCTAAATCAAATTATTTTGTATTTTATAAATACGTATTTATAAAATAAAAAATAATTTGATTTAGGAAATTGGGGCAAAAATCGAAATTTATTACTTTATTTATTTTTAAACAACAAAATTTCAATTTTCTTAACAAAAACTGGTAAAATTTTTGCATATTTCCGACATCTTTAGTTTTATCCCTAAATGTTCTTAAGGAATAAGGAAACAAACATTCGATTCAATTTTATTAAAACAACAATATTAGATTTTTTTCTGAATTTCAATAATTTGAATTGTGGATCTACGGACAATTAACAAAAAAATTATAAGGATTTTTCAAAAATATTACAAATTCATAAATTGTTGAAATGACAAAAACTATGTAATATTAATATTTTTTATGAATTGTTATTTACTTTATTTTGTTGAAGTTAATAAATATTTCATAGTTTTTTTGGAAAAATAAAATTTGTAAAAATAAATTATTAAAAAAAAAAAAAATATTATTTATCACTTTTAATTTGCAACTCTTACTTATTTATAAATTTAATATGTTAGCACCTTTTATTCCGAGCTTTATTTCAGGCCTAGTTTCGTCAATGGGATATAACCCGAAATGTATTAAATTTAAAATTAAAATTAATTGTTTTTAAATAATTTATTTTTATAAATTTTATTTTTCCAATAAACTATTAACCTTTCTTTTTTTTTTTGGAAATTCGGGTCACTTTTTCTATTCAATTTTGATAATTATGGCAACTTAACATTTCCCTAATCATTAAATTGAAGAAAAATCTTAATAATTAAATTATCTTTGAAGAAACTCTTAACTTGGAATTTGTGAATGCACAATTCAGACAACAGCGTAAAATTTCCCTGTCAGAAATTCTGATGCTACTTCAGACAGCATTATATGTACGCGCACAACATCAGATTTTCTGATCAGAAAAACTGATGTCTCAGGTAGAAATCCTACCGTATGCGGGGTCTAATATAAAATAAATGTTATTTAGTTACATCAGATTTTCTGGTTAGAAATTCTTATCAAAAAATCTGATAGTGAGCTGGGTCTTACTTTTTATAAGCACAAATATAACAATTTATAATAGATTTATTGTTTACCATGGTAACTAATCAAAAACTATTTTGACATATTTAATTAAATTAAAAGAAGAATAGTCATTTATGTATTTATGTTAAATAGTGTCAATAATTAATACAATTCTTCTGGTTATCAAATATGCCTCCTAAAAGCATAATAAAAGTATCAAAACAAGCTGTAAAAACACGAAAAGATATAACAAAGATTGATAAAAAGCGTAAACGTAAACGTAAAGAATCCTATGCTATTTACATTTACAAAGTGTTGAAACAAGTACATCCGGATACTGGCATATCAAGTAAGGCCATGAGTATCATGAACAGTTTTGTTAATGATATTTTTGAACGCATTGCGTCTGAAGCATCACGTTTGGCACAGTATAATAAACGTTCAACAATTACAAGTCGAGAAATTCAAACTGCCGTACGATTATTATTACCTGGTGAATTAGCCAAACATGCAGTTAGTGAAGGTACTAAAGCTGTTACAAAATATACAAGTTCGAAATAATGTAAAATTGTAATACACTAATGTGCAAAATAAATTGATTAAGTAATTTTTGTTGTTTATATTACTAAAATACTTATTTTACCTAACATTGATAAAGAGTGTATTAAATTTAGCCTAAAGTTTTTAATGCTAGAAAATGTTAATGGTGCTAACAAAACCTTAATAACAAGGAACTATCAAATAAGTCCATTTTTACCTGTAGGCTAATAAGATAATTCAAACGAAATATGATTCCGTTTGAATTATAGGCAAAAAAAGTTAAAAAGTTGATTTCAATAGATCAATCTTTTAACAGAAATTTTTAATTTCTTTTCTAGATATCTTCGAATTAAACATCATCCACGTTTTAATTTACTCTGACATATATTAAAAACTTACTAGTCTAAAAATTACATTTGCTTAAGTACTTCTACGAAAAGTATATTTATACACATTTAAGAGCCCCCATTCTTTGACTTTGAAAATAGATTACAAAATATTCTGAAGCCAAAAAACTGTAGTTACAGATAAAATTTAAGTAAATTCCACAATATACTGAATAATATATCCTGAATGACTAGTCAAATCAACACGCAGGCTAAGCCGTTGATCGTAGTGGCTTGAAACTTGATGGGTGCATTTTTTTGTACGGAGCTTCCTCATTCCTGGGTTTAATCTACTTCAAATTTTACATTAACATTCTTTAACAGAATTGATGGTAGACATATTAGACGTTAGAAGTTATTTTGGGTGTGATTTGCAGCGAAGTTGATTTCAATTATACGTAGTACTTTTGATTTAAATTACATTTTATTTTGACACATTTTTAAAATCTCAATCCAATTTCATTAAAAAAATGTTCCATTTGAGTTGCTATATGACTTCTATGCAAAGTAACGGGCAAATGCTATTTAGTACTAAAATAAGCACACTTTTAGATTGTCAATTAATCGAAATGTGAAAGTTTGTATCACCTCTTCCACTTTTTGAGTGTTGAATAAAAACATCCTTTTATACGCCTCATCTAATTTTAAGAGAATTATTTGTTCTTAATTTCATATTTTTTGAGAAAGTAGTTTTTTGAAAAAGGTGTACTTTGATCGAAATTTTAAAACTTACAAATCCTTATCTTTTTTTTACCCGAATTTCAAGACACCCTTTTTTGAACTTGTCTACGTTATAGGATCACCTGTTCGTTATTTCAACCTTTTTAACATATCAAAATCGTAATCCTCTCTTGAACCCTCATGTGGGAATAGTATGTCCGAAAATATCTTGCTTAGTGCTCACTTGCATCATATAGGAATCCATAATTTAAAATACCCAGCTTCTGCGCCAGTCTCTACGTTAATATGTGAACCAGTCCCTTTTTTTTTACATATATAGAGATTTCTATAAGGAATAATACGAAAAAATGGATTAAAATGAATTCAAAATTTGGCTAAACAGGCAATTAGTTAATATAAATTTTTATTTTCAGAAAATTTGAAGGATACAAATATGTTGGATTTTATTTATGGAATAAACCAGCACTATTTATTCGCGATCCGGAACTAATAAAAATGATATGGTCAAAAAATTTTATGAATTTCCATGATACAACATGGTACATAAGTCCACATTCTGATCCATATTTTGCGCATACACCATTTGTCGAAAAAGGCAGTGCATGGAAAAAATTACGTCATCAATTAACACCCATGTTTAGTCCTGGCAAGGTAGGTTTCTTATGATAATATACAATTCTTTGCTTAAAATAAATAAAATTGATGAATTTGAAAATCGAATTAGGTCAAAAAGTTTCTCAAATCATCAATTCGCATTCTATACAATGCCAAAGTGCTAAAATCGGGGTTTTAATACAGTTCACACGAAAAGTTTCACTTATGAAATATACATATAAAAATCAATTCCTGTTCGTTTTTCTAGAGATTGGCTGGATCGATTTTACTAATTTTTATCTTGAAATATTTTTGGAAGTTAATGGAAGGTTTAAATTGAGAAACATAAATAAAAAGAAACGGGAATTACTAGATAAAACAATTTCATTAACCATATTATTTTACCAAATTTTATCCATACCAAATAATTGGGGCCCCACCAAACCGCTTTATATTTGGTGTGGGACCAAATTTAAACCAAAGTACCGAGTATTCCATATCACGAGGTATCGGGTTAGCACACCAAATACTGAGTGTCCCAAAATTGTCAAAGTAACACGAGTTTAGGTCTGCTAGTTGTTAATATTTTTGATAAATTTGAATTTTTGTACTATTATTTATTAAATTACAAATAACTATTCGATTTTTCGATCTTGTTTAAGCAGCACCTTGAACTAAATTCGATCTAGATTTCGATCCATTCATTAAATTAATTGGTTGACAAACATTTTTCTTTAATTTTCATATGTTCATGCGATGAAATAAAACAAGTGGTGAAAAAAAGAGATTATTTCGAGCAATTAGTTTCTCTAAAATTTAATTCTGTTGAACAAGCAATTAATATTATTTTGATAATCTGAGTCATTAATAATCTTTACAAAATCTAATCACTTGCTTATTTTAAGGTTAAACAACTATTTCCCGCCATTTCTGAATCAAATGTTGCATTAGTTGAGTATCTAAAACGGCATACGAACGAAAATATGCAAACAAGGGAAGATATCAATTTAAAGGATTTATGTTCGCAATACACAACAGAATGTGTTGCTCAATCATTTTATGGCGTAAAATCGTATGCATTTGAAAATCCAAATGCTGAATTATTACATGTTGGAAAGTTAATTTTTCAAACTACAGTACGAATATCATTAGAGACTATCTGTATGATGTGCGATCGAACATTATCAAAATTATTCAAAGCAAAGTAAGTACTTTGAAATAAAAATTGTTTTCTTATATATCGGCATCTGTTTTAATCATGCCGTATTTTCTCGCTATCGGCTTTTTCAAAAAACTCAAAAAAGTAAAATTTTAACAAAATCTGTCGTCTTGTGAATACCAAAATTACAAAAAGGAAACAATTGCATTTTTGTATGTAACGAATAAATTTAAAGAATTAAAAATAGTAGCCTAATTCTTTCTGTGATGCGGAGCGAAGGCCAAAGGACACCCCGGGGACAAAGGGCCGTGATACCTGGTATCCCACATCAAATACCAGGTGCATAAATAAAAATTTCGCGTCACGGGTTTCTACATTAAATACCGAGTGGTCCAAAACAAATACCGGGTGCTCAAAATTCTAGTCTACAAGTTTAAAATTAATATATAGAATATATATTGAGTTTAAAAAATCGAGAATAATATCGGACAATAACAAATTTGTACTTTATTAATATATTTGTAATGTTATTTTTTTTCGAATTATTCTTGCCTCCCCAGAGGGGTGAAATTCAGGTTATGTTGTATTTCGCGTATATATTTTCATTTCGCATCGCAATCGCTAAACAAAGTTCTAATGGAAAATGAAATTCTATTTAAAACTTTTTCACTTGTTTTACTGTTGCGACTAAATTTGGAAAAAATATGTAACTTTTTTATATTTACAGGGCCATAACAAAACCAGCATTTGATTTTTTCAAAAATTTCACCAAACAATTAATACAATATCGTAAGACTAATGATATTCATCGTAATGATTATTTTGAGCATTTATTAAATGTTATTAAAACCGAAAATGAAAATGGTAAATGAAAACAAATTATTAATTTATCTAAAAACTTAAAACAGTGGCATAGAGTTTAGTAGGAATTGGCTTGACTACCTAAAACTAATCCATCTCAATTTTTCTTTTTTGACGTGATCCTGCGATTCTCCTTTAATTTTCATACTGATGATAAATGCGACTCAGTATAACATTTATTAAACCGAAATAATTGTAGGCAATGGTTATTTTAAACCAAAAATTTGTTCATATTCTTTGATGAAATAAGAAAAAAAAAAATTTTTTGACTTTTTACAATAAAGCTAATATTTTTGGAGATATGAATTTTCGAAGTTTGCAAAAATCCTAAATTCGGTTAATTTGACCCTTAAAATATATATAAATCGCCGTAACTGCCGTGGAAACTTGCATTTATATCATCAATGGACAATTTATAGAGAATCGCGTAAAAAAATTAAGGTGGAATCGTTTTTGGTTCTCATGCGTCGATTTCCACTAGACTAATAGTTTTTATAGTTACTGTAAACTGAAAATTTTGGTACGATTATTGATTTAATTTTTATTTCTCATGTAGAAAAAACAGACAGTATTGCACGCCAATTAATAACCGTATTTTTTGATGGAGTTGATACGGCAGCTGGTGGATATACTATCGCACTTTTTGAAATTATTAAACATCCTGATGCATACAAAAAAATACGGAAGGAGATCGATCAAGTTTTGAAAAAACATGATAATAAATTATCACCAGAAGCGATACACGACATGACTTACTTAGACGCATGTATATCAGGTATGTTTTATCGAATTAACGAATTTTTCAATCGCTAAAATCGATTTCAATAATTTGCAAATTTTTACTAAAACAAATATTTTATCTTGATCATTACAGAAGCATTCCGTTTAAATCCACCACTCTATTTTTCATTACGTGATTGTACATCGCCAATCGAATTTCCAATGCCAAAAACTGATGGCACAACAGAAAATGAAAAATTACTTGTTGAGCCAGGTGTAACAATGATCATACCAATGTATCAAATACACAGAGATGAAAAATACCATAAAAAACCAGAAGAATTCAATCCAAATCGATTTATGGACGAAGAGAGAGCATCAATTCAAAATTATACATATTTTCCGTTTAGTGATGGGCCTCGAATGTGTTTAGGTAAGGGCTTGAACTTTTTTGACATATTCTAGACCTAAAAACAGAGTTTAAGTTTGTGAATGAACAAAATCGATCCATTGGATTTATGACACGACTTGTAAACCGTAAAAGATACGAGAAAGCTTTAAAAACAAAAATGTTTGTTTTTTTAAAACAAGTATTTTATCGTAAACTTTTCAGATGTGCCAAAATTTATGCTCTAATTTGACCAATAAAACATAATATAAATATAATAATTATATATGTATTTATTACTACATGGACTAAGTCCTAAATATATTTTATTAATACGAATGATTAAAAATATTCTAAACATTTATACATGTCGAGTATCTAAGCAATTAACATTGTTAGTTATCTACACTTGTTAAAGCAAGGTGCCTATATTAGTATTTTCTCTAATTTTTTTTTTTTTATTTTTTAGGTAAAAATTATGCTATGGCTGCCTTAAAACCATTTATTATATCAATAGTACAAAATTTTGATATTAGATTTAAACCAAATACAAAATATTCATTGCGACCAGCTGTCGGCTTAGATTTTAATGCAATATTATTTAATGAAAATTATTGGTTGGATAGTTTTCCTCGTGGCACCATCTACTCTGATTAAAATTTTTCGTAATAATGATAGAAGTATTTATTTCGTTATAGAAATTGCAAATACTTGTAAATTATTTTAAAACTCGAACAATTTTATATAGTCTAGAATAATTTTGTTTTAATTTCGTTGAGAAATAATTATTCAGTATTTGTATAGTATTTATATAATAAAATTTATTTAATTTTTTTTAAATTGTGTAATTTTTTTTTTTTTACCTGACTTACTTTTAGGTCTTATCTTTAACAAAAATTACAATAAACTCTGAGTGGATAAAACTGACCCAAAAAAATTTAATTTATTTTATAATGTGTAGACTAGGGACTTCAAATATTGTTTTTTGAAAAAAAAAAACTCAATGAAAAATTATCTATATTTGTAATAAATATTTTATTTATAATCGATTGTTTAAAATTTTTCTACAAGGAAATTTCAACCATTTCTAAATATCGAAAATGAATAAAAATTTCTTTTTTTAATCCAAATTGGCTGTAATAAAATCAATTTTTTCAATTTCTACCGAAATAAATTTCTTTTAGGTATTTCTAACGACATGAGAGAGTACGCAATCTTTGAAAACATGAGAAATGACAACGTTTTATATAATACTTGTGTTGGTGAAGTAAATCTAACAAAGTCGTAACAAACGCTATCACACATTGATTATCTATGCGCATAGTATTTCATTTAGTACACATGACTATTTACATTATTTACATATAACTTGTAAAGATGGCGATGCCACTTATACAATTCACTGCTTGATTACACTAAAAATTTGTGAAAAATTATTATGTTCTTATTGTTTTTTCGTAAACGGCACGGTAAATTTCAACTTATTTAGGCTCAAAACATATTTATTTAGACGGTTAATACTTTTAAAACTTTTTAACGTCATATCGTTGAAAACTTCGCCCCAGCAAAATTTTATGCAAAACTGCAAAAAATTTTTTTTCTATTCATGTCGTGAAAGCTATCTTATCCATAACTTAATATTAAAATAATTAAGAAAAAAGTGTTGTTTCTAATTTCGATTTGGAGTTCGCCGAAATAATAATAGAAATTTTTTTTTCCAATTGATTTTATATTCTTTAATGTCGCAAATTTTAAAAATTTCGAGTTCTACTAATCTACAATGAAAAACCAAAGAAAACAGAAGATTTTTATTTTATTTTTATTCATTATTGCATCAATTGAAAACACTTCAAAACGTTTTATACAATTCTTAATTGCATCTTATCAATGGTCTAAATTCTATGAATATTGTTTATAGAATTTTAAAACAATTAAGTCAATCAAAAATAAAAATTTTGTCAATCTTTTGTTGATACCCAAACAATGAAATTAATTAATTTTTACAATAAATTAATTTAACTAGATTACTAAAAATATTATTTATACCTACCAATCACATAAAATACCTACTTCAATATAAGAGCAGTTTTTGTCCTGTAAATGTTTCCAGCCTAATTTCCAGCCAAAAAAAACAATTATTATTTTAAAAAAAAGTAAAACCAATTAACAAAAACAAACAAAAAATTATACTTGAGAAATACGAATACAAAATTTATCTCCTTTAAATTTACGTAAATATTGAGTTTTGCGATCAAATGATTGGTATTTACCACCAAATTGATACTTTTTCCTAAAATTTGCTATAACTTTATTTACCTGACGTAACGTAATGACATGCATAGACCAATCAATGAAGTTAAGCAACAGCAGTCACAATCTGTATTTGGATGGGTGACCAACTTGCAGTACTGTGTACTGTTGTTGTATAAAAAAAATAATAATTCCCTTTAGTTAATGGCTGTATAGCTGAAAGTAGCTGAAGCCAGAAATTAAAAAAAATAAAAAATTTTTATTTACAGTTATGTTATTTGTTTTCAATTCAACATGCTATGGCCATTGCGTTTATATTGCTATTTAATCGTAGTTTTCGGGTTGGCATAATTTGATGACCGACATATACAGAATATATGCAGAGTATATTAAATTAGTTCAAAGTTTGTATGTAACGTAGGAACTAACAAAATGGTAAGAATATTCAAAGAATCTCTTAATTTGTCGTTTTTTTTGTTTGCCTGTGCGACTGCTTGTTCGTCAAGATAGCTCAGAAACGCAAAAAGATAGCGATCTGAAATTGAAATGACATATTCTATACCTAAATTGCGACTTTAAGGTTGTGAATGGGATAAATGAGTCCATGGATCCTTGGCCTGTCTTTTAAACCATAAGAGAGATGAGTAAAAAATATATATTAAAACTTTTTCCGTGTTCTATCCATGAACTTAAAAAATCTCGAAATATCATCAGGAAATGTCGTCGCAGCTGTATTTTTATGTATGTTGGCAGTTTACTTAGGCTGCGGTCTGGATTACTGTTATTGATGCATGAAACAGATCCACTCAATTGATCGAAACAAATGAGTAGCGGAAATAATCAGCAAATCCTTGTAAGTGTTAATAAAAAAGGGCTAAAAACGGTGGCATATATTTCTTTTTCCCAAGATTTCTCCAAATCTTTTAAGCAATGAACTCGCAAGATCTTCTGAATAATATGAAATTTTCAATTAATTCTTCCATTGACGACAGTTTTGGCCAAAAGTCAAAAATATGCCCAACCCTGACAACTTTTACATATTATCTAATTTTATTAGTTGTTATTTGGATCCACAATTCATTCATGTCAAACAATTGTAAAAAGCTATTAGTAAAATTGTAAGGTAAATTGTGACATGTAAATATTTGTTAAGCTACCCGAATTAAATAAGCTAATTTTTTTTTAAATATTTATCTTCTTTAGTGGTGTTAGCAATAAGAGGTTTGTAAATAAAACAAATCAATTCAGAAATCACTTGTGTATGTTGGATAAGATACAAGTTATCTGTAATCGATTTATAACCAAAATTATAAGTATACAAATATTATGTTTATCGTATATATTTACAATTTTTACCAAAATAACAATTAGTTCAATGTAATTGTTTCGACGAATTAACGAAGGTAAGCTACAAATTTTAGAATAATCATTCTGTGATTCTATTGAGAATGGCAATTGATTTATGGTAAAATTTTTATCAGCTATCGTGCAGTTTTGTAGTTCAGGTGGAAGAAAATATACCCAAAGGCTTTCGATGCCAGTATATAGATATACAAATATTATATTCGGCTTTTAATTTTCATTGTGCTAAAAATTTTTTGTTTTGTTTAATTATTCATAAAATTTTCACAGATTATTGGTTTATTATTAATTTTTTTTTTTGGGAATTTTAACAATTTTCTTATCAAAGAAAATTAAAATAAGACGAACAAAAACTATATCGTAAGATAAATTGAAACTTACAATGCTTTTTTGGGTTCACCAGTCATGGTATGTGTATTCGAATCATTCAAGTAAAATTTGATCCCTTTCTCAGTGTTCAATTTACTCAAAACAAGACACATTTGAAAATTGAATGGCTGCCATATTATAATAACATAATAGAAAACTAAGTTGATAGCGATGTTAAAATCCATTTTTCTTTCTTTTCTTTCCACCATATTCTGATAAATAGAGCAGACCTGGTTTTGAAGACTCACGTAGGGTAGGTTGTCACAAATGGTATAATTTCAAAACTAATATAGAAAGAGTCTTTCCGGCACAATACAGAATTTTTTTACTACATCCGCTTGTATGATTTCTAAATCATTTCTTTTACTAGTGAAAATGTACTCCGCTTGCTGTGACAAATTGTTACAATTTTTTTCGGTTACGTAAATGAAATTTTCTACAAAATGTTTAAAATTATTTTAGAACAAACCTTAACTAGGCGTTAATTAGATAAATTACGTATGGCATGATGTCGATACAATATTACTTGGAAAATTTCACAAGAAATTACCAAAAAGCAAATGTCATCCATCTGACCAATTTTTACCATACCCTGATAAAAAAAATCCTATCCAATTCTATAAAATTGGAAAGGAATAAATAGTAAATCAATAGGATTGAATAGTAAATCATGTTTAAATGAAATTTCCTATTCATCAATCCTATAGAAATTAAATAGGACTAATTTTATCAGGATATATTTATTTTACTTTTATTTTACTTATTTTAATTTTCTTTGATAAGAAAAGTGTTAATATTCCCAAAAAAAAAATTAATAATAAACCAATAATTAATCTGTGAAAATTTTATGAATAATTAAACAAAACAAAAAATTTTCAGCACAATGAAAATTAAAAGCAGAATAATAATATTTTGATATCCATACACCGGTATCGAAAGCCTTTTGAGCATATTTTAAAAATCGTTTTAATAGCGCTTTTCCTTTTAATATTATCAAACTAAAAACTTTGATAATAAATACTTTCTTTTTCAACTAAACTTTGATTTCTTTTACAGATTTTATTATTTATTTTTTTTAAATGGCATTATTATTTATATTACATTTAATACAAATATTATTTCTAATAAATGTACAATGCATTTTGTATCCACGAGATTCTGAAACACGAGATCATAGAACGTTAGATGGAATATGGAATTTTATGCTTGAGCCTCCATCAAACGTGGAAACCGATTATTGGTTTTTAAGACCTTTGGATTCGGTAAGAAACAAAAAACATGATAATGTACTTAATCGTATTTAAGATATGTTTTCGTCTTCTAATCAATAAGTAAATTCATTTAAATAAGTGAATTCATAATATCCTCTCTTATTATCTACACTATGGAAAGATAACTATGTCATATGAAGAATATCATTGATAACTTATAGGGGAAAAGGGTGCAAGACAAGGTCTTATAAAAAAGAAACCAATTAACCAATCATGATTGTTTTTGCACATGACACACTGCCGTTACCGTAACAGGCACAGTCTGCAGAGTCACTGGGCGAAAACATCAACGCGATTTCAGTGTAAATCTGAACAATCGGTTTTTGGTGATTTGAGTTTTTCACTTTGTCTGAAACGTGATTGTTTTTTATTTATATAACATTTAAAAATATTAATAAGGTTTTATTATTATTAATGAGAACTCTAGGATTTTTCGAATCAATTTCGATTTTTAGCCCCTATTTCCTAGATCAAATTATTTTGTATTTTTATAAATACGTATTTCGACTACAAAGTAGTCATCATCAGCATAAATTAGCTAGTTGTAACGATTCTCTGAGGAGATGTTACTCGTTGCCGAATAACCGACATCATTATTTTAATCTTTATTTATTAAACTACTTCAAACGAAGACAGGATAATGAGTAAATGTTAGAATTTGGTAGGTAGTGCACTATGTTTGTATTGTAATTGTTTTTTGGAGTCAATTGAAGATGTACTCTGAGGGGGGAAAATGGGGAAATATGACTTTTTCTACTGATTGAGAATTTTCTAATTAATTACGAAACTTATGTTCTTAATTATATCGCATCATGAAAAAGTGATTACCAAAGATGATTATTAAAATACAAATGATAATATGAGACGCAAAAGTTGATTTTATTGAGTAAGTACCCAAACCAGCCCCACTCCCCAATAAATACATTGTTGTGCATTCCAAATTTCATAACATTTGGGAAATTATTTTTTCAGTTATTCGTGCGCGTAACTTGAAAAAAATACAAGTCTTCCTTGAAAATTTCAAGTTTTTTTTGTCATATATTTTTAGTATTCAAATGCAACTGTGATGCCTGTTCCTTCCAGTTATAATGATATTACAGCAAATAAAAAAATTCGAGATCATGTGGGTCCAGTTTGGTATGATCGGACATTTTTTGTACCATTTGCTTGGGACAGCAGCCAATTACGAGTATGGTTACGTTTTGGTAGTGTAAATTATGCTGCTAATGTTGTAAGTAAAAGTGTTAAGTGTATCTTAAAACATAATTCTCGAAGTTTACCACTAAAATATTTATTTTCAGTGGATAAATGGAGAATTTGCTATGTCTCATAAAATAGGACATTTACCATTTAAAAGTGACGTAACGAATCTTCTATTGTTTGGAGAAAATAATCAAATTACAGTTGAAGTAGACAATACTTTGGATTTGAATTCCATACCTCAAGGAAGCGTTGCTAATGTATCCACGTAAGCTCAAAAACAAATACTTTTTTTTTCTACATTTTCAATGATCATTTCCATTATTTTAGTGATAATGGTTACGCTATAAAACAGAGTTATACATTCGATTTTTTCAATTATGCTGGAATACATCGCCCCGTAATTTTGTATACGACTCCCGTCGAATATATAGAAGATATTCAAATAAAAACAAAAATCGATGAAAAATCGGCAGTTGTAGAAATCGAAACAATTATTGATAGCGAAATCGATTCGCAGATCAAGTGTGAAATGACGGTATTCGATCAAGAGCGAAAAGAAATAAATAGTTTATTAACTTTAAAAACTGGCAAAAATTGTAAAGGTAGCTTATTGATTGAAAATGCAACTTTATGGTGGCCATATTTAATGGATACAAATCCAGGATATTTATATACATTAGAAGTAAAATTAGTGGTTGAAAATAATGGTGATCGAAGTAATCTCGATGTATATCGATTACCATTTGGAATTCGATCAATACGATGGACTAATACTACTTTATTAATCAATGAAAAACCTGTTTATTTACGTGGATTCGGCAGGCATGAGGATTCTGATGTAAGTATTATATTCTTCTGGAATATTGTCTGCTTTGTCAGGTAAATATACGAGGGGTATTTTAAACTTAGCCAGGAGTTTGTAACGCTAGGTAGTATTAAAGGCTTTCACCAAATGTTTCTGTGGGTGTGCAAAGTACCACTTAATTGATTCATTTCCAGGCCGCCGTGGTCAAGTTCCTGGCCGTGATCAAGATAACTCTTAATCGAAAAGGGATTTGAAATTTTGGTGGCATAATCTAGACCAAAAAAGGATTAATTAAGCTAACAAAATCGACTAGTTGAACTAACAGTATCGATGACTCATACTATTTTATTTAAAAAAATTTACGAACACAGGGGATACTAAGAGAAAAATTTTACTTTAACGACGATTTAGGACAATTTAAATCACTAACAATTTGTTTCCTAATGGTCTCTTTCCAAAAATTACTCGACTGAACAATCTCTGTCTCTTAAACGGGTCGAATTTGTATGCGATTGAATCTTTGTTTAAAAATCTTTAAATTGAAATAACGTAGGAATAGTAAAACACCAAAACCGCTTATAAAGACATTAATCATTATAAAATAATGGCAACTTTTAACTTTAATTTCAAAAACATTTGATTAACTTCATCAGATTCGTGGAAAAGGTTTGGATTTAGCACTAGTAGCTAAAGACTATAATTTAATTAAATGGATTGGAGCAAATGCATATCGTACATCTCATTATCCATATGCCGAAGAAATAATGGACTTTGCTGATAAGAATGGAATAATGATTATAGATGAATGTCCAAGCGTAGATACTGAGTAAGTATAAATTCAAATAAATTACAAAAGAAAATCTATTTTGGAACTGTGCATCAAGGCATCCGTTTGTGATAATGTAATATAAAATATAATTTATACGAGATTAGGTTTTGATTTAATTGAATAGACTAGTCGCCACCACAAAAAATAATGTATAAAACTATATACATATGATAGCAAATAAAATAAAAAATCGAAATTAATTGGTTATTTTTCAATAACGATGTATTTAATTTAGTATTTTTATTCAAAGTTTTATTAAATTTTTTCAAAATTTTAAAACACGTCAGTGATTTAAGTTCTTAATGCGATTTATTATTTTAATGTTAATGTATACTTTTTTTTAAAAAGGAGAGGTATATATAAAAAGGCTACGAGACGAATGAAAATTTAGTAGAAAGTTCATCATTTCTTTCTAACTCACCTGTTTAAATTACAATTCGATTCACTAAACTGTTAAAAAGTTATTACAATTTTAAAAAACCTGTAATTTTACATGTAAATATAATTGAGAGTCTAATTGCATAAATTAATTAAAATTCACTAAGCAGTTTTCGAGAAAAAAATTAAAACCTAGCTGGTGGAAAAATTAATTAATGTATAAGACAGTCCGGCAACACAGTCGTCAGCTGAGACTTATAGTCACTAGCAATTATTTGCTTTAACTCATTTTGAAATTGTTTTAGTTCGCTTAAATTTTGTGGAATATTAATTTTTTTTGCCATCAATACAGACATGATTGAATTATTAAGAATTTCAATAATTAATATAAGAATCTTAACCAATATTTTTAAATTTTATGGTTTTAATTTGACAACTTATAGATAAAGAACGTATGATGTGACAAACACTGTGCATTAAAGACAATTGTAGTAACATTAGAATTATATAACAATTTTACGGTGTTGACTCGTTTTCATACGATAAAATGATATCAGATTTTATTTAATTAATGTATGAAAATGAATTGAATTTGTAAAAATATGAAATTATAAACCAACTATTCGTAGTATATTCTAAAATAATTTAACCATAATATTCAGATTAAAAAAATAGAATATATTTTTCGGTTTAGATTCAAATCTACAAGTATTTTATAAAAGATTTTAAATATTGATAATTTCACTTAAAAAGGCGTTGAAAACAAAAAAACTGATTATATTTTTGTAAGGCATTTTTATGCTTCATTTGGATAAACTTTATAAATGTTTTGCAGTAGTTAGCAATTTTATTTTTAAAATCTTTTATTACAGTCATTATGATTCTCCATCACTTCTTGCAAACCATAAACAATCCTTATTTGAATTAATTCAACGAGACAAGAATCGTCCAAGTGTTATAGCTTGGTCCATAGCAAATGAACCTCGAACAGGAGCTTCTGGAGCGGGTAAACACTTTAAAGCAGTAGCCGATTATGTTCGGCAATGGGACACCTCACGACCAATAACAATTGCCATTGCTACAGATGCGAGCAAAGATCAATCTGTAAGAATTTTTTGTGCAAAAGTTTTTGTTCTAAGTTGCTTTAATAGCAGTTATAATTTTTATAGGGTAGTTACTTGGACATTATTAGTTTTAATCGATATAATGGTTGGTATTCAAATGCTGGGCAGACAGACTTGATTATCAATAACGTTGTAGACGAAGCGAGAAAATGGCATGAAAAATACAATAAACCAGTTTTAATGTCGGAATATGGAGCAGACACCATGGAAGGCTTACATTTGGTACGTAATATATTACGTACGTTTTTTTTTTGAAATAAGCTTTGAAAAAAACAGATTCCTCTTCATATGTCTCTACTTCAAAACTTTTCTGTTCATATAAATATTTAAACTGGTGGACCCGTGTGCAGCGTGCAGCTCCGCAGCATTAATTGTTGATAATTAAATTAAAGGCTTAAATTTAAATCTTAAATTCTAATTAACGGTGACATTTTTCAAACAGACCTGATACTATAATCATTTTATTCATCATTCAAATCACACAAAAAGGGTGATGAGTGTGTATTGTGCTCTCAACAATCACCAAGTCAGCCAATTTGAGTGTTGAATACCTCAAATTATAGGTATTGAGTCATTGAGTGTTCTTGATCCAAATTATATAATATGAATTCTCCTAGTGTGGTGATAGTTTTGTATTCAAATATCTCCAGTTTTAATGAAAATAGATTGTTTGTTTTGGTAAAGAACTGTCAATACCTCAAGACCTTTCATTTGAACTAATGAACACTCAAATTAGATCAGATGGAGGAGAGCAATGCGCTTCAAATATAATTTACTTCACAAATAATACGATTTTAAATATATTTCTTTAAAAACAAAAACAAAAAAAAACAAAAACAAACTTTGGTATAACTTAACGTCAAAAACTATTTACTTTTGGAGATTTCAAATTTAAAATATTTCTAGTTTCGTAAAATTCGACTTTAAAAGATGTCTACCCTAATTAATTGAATTCAGTTCTTGTTTATTTATGAATATTTAATGGGGTGTTCTTGGCATCAAATGGATTTATTTTCAAATATTTTTCGAATATAATTGATTCATTTAAATTAAAGAGCTAAAAGTAAATCGTTAAAACTGAATTTTTTACGGGGACGCTAAAAAATTGTCGTTTATATCAATATCTATAAATTTCAATTTGTTTCAAAATGTGTGATTTGTTCGAACTTAAAAAATAAGCTAGAATTTAGGTTCATTTTCTACGTTAAAAAGGTGAAAAACGGTGGCAATTTTTATTCTTTTCTCAGCTAAATTGTGTTACATATCCGATTAGCATTATTTCCATCAAAACCAAAATCTAAAATAAAAATACAATTTTTTTATCTTTTCTCACTATCAGTATATCGAACTGTCAATTATATAAAATCACCATATGGCATCGTTTAATTATCGCTGGAATCATTCGTAGTTCTGGAGGTCTATATACTGTTCATAAAGTATATGAGTATCCGAGCATGAAGTACCGGGTGTCACAACCAAGTATGATACATGTAAATTTATTTGACGCGGAGCAAAGGCCGTAGGCCTCCCGGCGGTCGAAGGAACAGGGATACCGTGTACTGAGATAGCGGGAGTATCACACCAAATACCGGGTGTTTATATAAAAATTTCGTATTACATTTGCAGCCACACCCAATTCCAATAACCAAAACATATAACATACCAAAAACTGCGTATGTACCAAAAACCGGGTGTATACCAGGAGTACCGGATCAAATACCGGACATCCAAAAAGAAAGGATTTTCCGAAATTCCACCATTAGAAAAACCATCCATCCAATCTATTTCACATTTCGTATACAATCGATGTAATATCGTTTGATAAATTAGGAAAATTGTATTTTTAAACGCTTTTCTGTGAAAATTGTCAACAACGCATGACCGGGCTTGCTAGTTATTTATATGATGCAATTTTAATTTTTTATTTAGAATCCTGCTTATATATGGTCAGAAGAATATCAAGTTGAATTATTATCAAAACATTTTCAAGCATTTGATAAACTTCGTGATGAAGGATTTTTCATCGGCGAATTTATATGGAATTTTGCTGATTTTAAAACAGCACAAAGTAAGCTATAATAAAAATTTAAGTCTTTATTTATCATAGCCCATTTTCAAAAAAAAAAAAATAAATAAATAAATCTCATTTCCTAAACTTACTGTAGCAAAAATCGAAAATAGAATTAAAATTGATTGGCAAACAAAGAAGTTAGAAGCTTTCGAAAATTATTTTAAATGTAGATACTAGCAAATGACGTCATATGCCAGTATTTCCTTCTTCATTTAATCAGGATTTTTAGAGGTCCATATCTTACTTTTTTTTAAATGTTTTTAAAAAAATAACTTAAGATCCATGTTCCTGGTGTAAAGACGCTCCAATTGAAATAATAAATATAGATCTTTATAATAACATATATACATAAATACATTTTGAAAACGATATTTTTTAGCTTATACAAGAGTTGGAGGAAATAAAAAAGGGATATTTACACGGCAACGAGAACCTAAAGCCAGTGCCCATCATGTTAGACGACGTTATTTAACGTTAGCTGCAGAAATTGAAAATATTACAATATACAACAACGATTTATATCCTTATATCAGTGCTCGTCCTCACGATGAATTTTAACATACAACGAATGCAGTAAAGCAGAAATTTATCCGACCTTGCGCACAAAATAGCAACTGTCATGACACCTAAGAAAAATGCTAATTTTGTATAATTTTACAACGGTGAAACAATATAAGGCTGAGGTCACACTGACGTTTAATTTTACACAATATCTCACGTTTATTCATGCGTATCATTCATTTTTCAGTATTTTGAATGGAGCTTTGTCACACTATCGTACATTTAAAAGCATATTAAGTTTGTATTTAACCCAATGTCGATTTAGATGTGCGTTTAACGTCCATAAGCGTTTACACTGACGCTAGTGTGATCAAACATTTAATTATAATGAATAATTTGTTAAAAATTGTACAAAATGTGATATGAAATATTTATAAAATTAATATATTTATATATTGACTAAATGGAATTGCAATTTTTTTTTTTATTTACAAATTATCCAAGAAAAATGAGTTTCTAGCTCTTACCAGTAAAAAAGTAAAGAATATAACCTAATTCTTTTTGTGATACTCTTGTGCAGATTTACTACATATAAAAAGGGTCTGGAAGTACTTGACTATGCGAAAAAAGAAAACTAGATATGTGTTGCAAATAGCTCCAATTAAATGGATATCAGGAATTATCGGATAAATTTTCGGCCAATTTTTTAACCGTTTCAATAATATAATCCATGACAATATTTTAAATACTGTCCAATTTCCACAAAATTAAACAATTCGAACTATAATTAAGCGAATTAAATATGGCTTGCATGGCTTTATTGAAGATTTTAATTTTTTTTTTTAATATAAAAAGTAATATTAAATTTTGTAATTTGGATAAAGTATTTTTCGAACTTCGCATAAATCCCTTATAATACGAAAACGAAGCTCAAAAGCGTTTGTTTTATGAACAATGGACAAAATTAAACCTTAAAAATATAATTTTTTACGGTGACCAATAAAACCAATGTTTACGACACTTGATAACTTTTAAATATGCAACATAAATTTTAAAATCTGAAATAAAGATGGGTTAATAAATTATTTAAAAAATAAAAATAAAATAATAATAATTTTAATGCAAAAATTTATGTACAGTAAAAATTTATAATATTTTTTTAAATTATGAATACAAATAAAACAATATATATTTTATTTTTTCATTTCATTTTGAGAGCCACTGCCCATATTTAAATGTCATATAAAATAAATGCTTTTATTGAAACACAAAAAATTGCAATAAGGTTTCAAGTTCATCTTTTTTTATTTTAAGATCTAACAAATTCCCTGTTTTTTTTTTCAATGGGAATCAATGATCTATTCGTTATATGTTTAAGAAATCATGTTATTTTTAGTGCTATTCATTGTATGAATATTTGAATTTTCGAATAAAACTTTTTTTTTATTATATAAATTCGATATACTTCAATTCGAAATTTTATTTTTTTAATCGATGATTCGATACTCGGTCAAAGGACCACATTTTTATTGTATACAATTGAATCTTTATGAGTCGATAATTTAGTTATGGAAGAAAGGATTTAGAGCTGAAAATTGCTCATCTTTTTCTATTTATTTACCCAAAGTTACAGAGATTTACTTTATTTACCGATTGTGTGGCTAGTTTATTCATATCGCCCAAAATATCTTCTCAAAAACGACCTTTCAATTAGATTTTTGTGAATGTTATTTTTAAATTTTTCGGATCAAAATTACCGAAGAAACATTTTTTTTTTATTACTTCGATTTCTACCCTCAAAAAAATTGGGAAAAATAGAGGAAACAATTTTTCTCATTTCCTTAATAACATCTTTTTAAATATTAAATGTGTAGTTTCTGGGATTTTATCAAAATTTGGTACGAAGGTAGTTTTCTCGATGCCATTTCAGGGTATAGCTAATTACTCTAAATAACCTATAAATGGACATTAAATTTTACTGGACAATCTATGGACCATCTAAAATTAAACTTCTCAGATTCTAATAATTGCAATCTATTTTTTTACGGCAAAAAATTTTTTCTGAAACTATATTCCCTTCAGCCACCATTATGCATAAGTATTAACCAATAAGTAAACAAATTGGCAGTGAGAAATTTTACTAATAAAAGATGGAAAATTTAGGACGAGCACACAGGATATGATTTGTCTGATCTGAAAATTTGAGGGTCAACTCTCATTATCAGACACTCCTATAAGAAATTCGTATAAGAAATTCTGATCATAAACCAGATACAAATCTTAAGCAAGCGCGTATCATAGGATATCATTGAATACGTACAACGAACGAATGAACTTTCAAATATTTTAAATTTATTAATTACTTTTTTGACTAACAGATGGCCTGTTTCAGATAACATCGTAAGAAATTCTTATAAGAAATTCCGATGCTACTTCAGGCTGTATGTATGCGCACACGATAAGATGTTCAGATCCGAAAATCTGAGGTCTTATGTAGAATTCTTACCGTGTGCGGTGTCAAATATAAAATAAATTTTAAGAGTTACCTCAAATTTTCTAATCGGAAAATCTTATCATATGCTTCTACCATTAATATCGTAATAAAATTTTTTTAAAGATTTTTCTAGCTCCTTTCGAGGCAGTAGTATCGTTTTCGACTCACAAAGATTCAATTCTATGTGTCTATTGCTTAGCTAATAATGAAAATATATATTTAATTTAAATAAAACAACTATTTAACATAATATTTTGACCGAAACTAAAAATAAAAATCACAGTAAAGTCAATAAAATAGTGTTGATATTCAGTCTTAATACTACTAATTATGATATTAAAATATAAATTTAATTAAATCAATTTTTTATTTTGAATTTTTAACTTATTAGTTTATGATATGAAATTAATATTAAAAATGTATTAAAAGTTTAATATAAACTTATAAATTTCTATGTATACATTATGCAAATCAAAGAGATGGTAAACCATATTATTTACAGCCAAAAATGTATTTGAATTCTATAAGTTTTATATACACATTCCCAAAAAAAAGTGTGCTTCTAAACAGCTGTTAAAATAATATGTGACATACATTGTGTATTTATTTTAATTTCCGAGCATAAATAAATCAAACGATACTGTTCCGATTGTTATGAAATTTTGTATGCACAATATGGACATGAATACCTAGTGTTTGCCGAAGAGATTTTACCGAAAAATTCTAAGATAAAATAAAATTTGATTTTATTTAACAAAAAACAAATCAGTTTAATCAATTAAGAATTCAATTTCATAATTTTATCGAGAGGCTGCAAATTTGTATCGGTTAAAGTTTTCTGAACTATTGAGAAGTTTTTTATCTCTTTCCTGTTCTTTTTGAAAGCACGCATTCCATTCTTTATTGTCCTGATAAAAAAAGTCCTGTTCAATAATATAGAAATTGAATAAATCGGAAATCAATAGGATTGATTAGGAAATCATTTTCTTAATAAAGTTTCCTAATCAATGCTATTGATTTCCTATTCATTCCTATTCAATTTCTATGGGATTGAATAGGACTTTTTTATCAGTGTGTTAAAATAATGATCACTCATTGACTGTACTTTAATCACTTATCAATATACGTCCAACAAAATCGTTTTCATAACGAATTTCCACTGAAAAATTTTCTAGAATAATTACAAGCGTCAAAGTATTCAATCCGAAAGTATATTTAAGTTCGTTGAGTCTAGAATATTCTACGGGTTACAAACTCAATTTTTTCGACATTTCGAGAAGTATAATTGAAAGCTGTGTTCAATAAAATATTTCATTCCTCCGAGTCTCCTTTAAGAATGAATTTTAACAGAATTCGACTGAGAAAATTTCATCATTAAATGGCAGTGAAATTGTAATAATATTTAGTAGATTTAGAAAAATATTTTGACTGATACTTTCGAGGCAGTTCCACAATTATTGTGGGATATTTAAAAATATATAACGTTTATAGTCTGCATGATAGGAGATGCCTAAATTTTTTAGGCTTATCACAAATAATTTTTATTTATTTATATTTTTTTTTTTGATTTTTATATTCGATTTAGACTTAGGATAATTACAAATATTACTACAATTAAATTAGCTGATGATTTCAGTTTACTGCTATCATTTGTTGGATATCCAATCAAAGGACGTTCCGATGGTTGAAAACGTTCATGCACAACAGGACAACCCATCCAAAATGGTGCCGATAAACTTGCTTTAGTATTTTCCACACGCATTTTTCGATCATTAAATTTCCAAAATCCTAATCCTTTAAAGAAATATGTTTTTCCTGAACAAAACAAAAAAAAAAGGGTAAAGTTAAAACAGGATAATTCATTTTGCGTGTGAAAAACTTACCATCTTTCCATTGAAAAACTGTATCAATGTTATTACCAACGCCACCCCACATTCCCATATCCCTAGGATAATCTAGTTCAACTCTCTCGGTTTCTTCGTCTAATCTGAAAAGCAAACAATTGTTATTAAAATATTTGTGTTTATAACAAATGGATTTTTTTCTACAATATCTTTCGCAAGACGCTTTATCGATCTATTTTTTATCATTCATGAAGGGTGAGAGGGGGAAGTTATATTTTTTATAAAGACGTCTATATTAAAGACAATCTGTAATGAAATATGCATTGCATTTTTTTAATTTTAGTGCATAAATAACTCAAAAAATAATTATCCAAATGTTATGGAAAATGATATACAAAATCTTGGGATGAAAACGGAAGGCATGCCGAAAAGTTTTTCCCGAAAAATGGATTTCAGGTAAAAATCAAAATTTTATTTTATATTTAGAAAGGCTTTTTCGCGAAAAATTCTTCGACATAACCTCCGTTTTACATAAACATGCGCAATAGATATGACATTTAGACAACATGTCGTAAGGAGTCCTAAGAAATTGGATAGAGAAAATATACTGTCTATATAAAAAGTCGTAAGCTATCGTTAGATCTGTTATTTTAAATAAGAATATACAATTTATTTTGAGATTAAACGTTATTATAATATGAATAAGATTTACGATGAAATCAAGACTTCTTAAAAAGAGTTATCGACCATCGTTCGCTCGCAGCGATTAGTTTCAGTTATATCTCAGACAAGTTTATTAAAAAATTTAATATTTACCTCCAATATCTATCACCACTATATAGATAAGTTTTGCCATTATGACCCCATATCATAGCACCATCAATTTTATGAACATAATCAGGTAAACCTAGATGTGTTAATGGTTTTGGATATCCTCTTTCTAGTCTATTTCGATTATATAAATAATATAATTTATCTGAAAAATAAATGCATTAATCATTAATAGTTTAAATTTGAATCTTAAATTCTAAACAACTGTGGCTTTTCCAATTTGAGCATTTAATAGACCAAAACGAACTTTCTATGTTCATTAGAACAAGGCATATGTTACTTTGTGTGGAGAAAATCTTATAGAAAGTTGATTGTCAAGTAGAATGTCCTCGGTTTACTCTCCTCTCAAATGGAAGGCCTTGAGTCACTGAGTGTTCTCAAACACCCCATAAGAACTTGAGAAAGGCAAAAGAAGGATGTAATCCAATGCTTGATGCCGCACCCGGACACGAAAATCTTTCATTTATAAAAAAATTATGCAAGTCGGCTGGATAACTTGGTTTTCATCAAATTTTTAAATATATAGATGAGAAAAAAATCGAAAAATCAAAAATTAGGAAAGGCATGTTACGATGTTCCTACTAATTTATTTTTTATTTTACAGAAAAACAAATGACCAAGATTTACAAAAACAATGAAAATGAGAGCCTTTAACCCAAATAAAATGTTGAACGATAGCGATTTTAGAAAACTTGATTATTATTACAAGAAATGTATGAATTTTCATTTAATTAATTTTATGTAATGAAAATTGTCTAAAAAAAAAAAGTATAAAATATTTTAGTGTATATTTACCAATGAAAAAAACAATTTTATGATCATTTCGTTCATATACAGCATCCACATAGGATAAATTTGGTGGTAAATCATTCCACATGCGTGTTATTTCTGCAGGATATCCTTCATACAAGCCATTATCTCCAATCCGCCATAAATACTATAAGAAATAAGACAAACATATCTATATAAATATTGTACACTAAGTTTTATATAAACTTTTTTCATCATTATTATTTGTTAACCTTGAGATTTATATTCGGTTGGTTAGGATAGAAAAACAAGAAAAACAACTGATAAATATTCGGCTATTTTCAAAATTTTATGGTTATGTTGGTCCATTTTTATAATTTATTTTACACGCTTATAAAGGAGGATTAGATAAATTTATAGGCTATTATATCCTTTCAATATATTATTATATACGGGAATAATAAATATTAAACAAACAAGTGAAGATAACAACTAACTAAGTTAATTGTTTTAATACTGGGCATACGATTGATTATCAATGTTTGATTTATTTTTGACGATTAGCTTTATATATATGTTTATTCACTAAATTTTCAAATATTTTACGAAAAATATTTCCAACAAAAGTGGTTTGAAATGTGAAGTCATGAATCCATTGGGTCCAATGGACCGATTTAAACGTTTCTTTGCACACCCTAACCGAAATTTTGTTGTGCGTCAATATTTGCCAGCGTTACAAACTTATATATCTACCACGGCATATAATTATGTGGAGTATACAAATATATTTTTAATAATTAATAATTTGTGGTTTAGAAAGAATTGTGTTTGGTTATTAGAATTTTGTTTAGAATGTTTTCTTATGGATCTGAAAACTTTTCCAGCATATTTTAAACTAACTTCACTAATTAAGAACCGAAGTTTTCAAAAACAATTTCTAGGAGATGAAGGAGTAAATACAAAAAATATAAAAACGATTAATTTGTAAAAATATAAAATTACTCAATTTTAAATTTACAGTTTAATTGCGATCTTTAAACAATTAAGTTTATCAGTTACATATCTGAATTTATATTATTTTAAAATTTCGATGGAAAGTGGTTCTTTATAAATGTGTTTTTGTTAAAATAATATTTTTTGGTACGGTATGTTTACAAAGAAAAAATGTATTATTAATAGGAAAAATGTCAATAGAAAAATAAAGTTAGAAAGATTATCTTTCAGGAAAAACAATTTAATATTTATGATAGTTTTTCACAAACTTAAAAACAAAACTATTATATGTTTACGATCCACATAATATTCTTGGTTATATTTAGAATAGTTTATATAGCACGTTATCTAATATAGGTTACGAATTTCTTTATGAAGAAAAACCATTATAAGAACAAAATTAAATAGTATTAATTTAGTTGTTCAAAGTGATAAAGAATAATGTGTACTAAAACTTAATTCTTTCTGGAAAATCTATTGACATGAAGTAGGTCAAAGAAAAAATTAATGCTCTAAAATTATTATTTCACCTAACAAAAGCGCAGTCAAGAGCATTTCGACATTTTTACTCAGTGACTGAATAGGTACACTTGCAAATTCTGTCCCAACTATATAAAATTATAATGACGTTTTCAAATATTTTGTTTTTCATTATAGATCTTTAAATTCATTTCAAATTGTTTCTCTCCAGACTCAAGCATCCCATTCTAACTTTAACTGGTGAAACTTAATTAACTCTGATTATTGCAAATGAATTATTATCAAAATAACTAAATTAAATAACCAAATGACGGAAGGTGTCATTTTTGTAATAAAATGAAATTGAATGTTGAAATGATATCTCTTTACGAATAAATTACTTGCCATGTATTAATTTTTTGAAAATATAATTTTATCTCAAATAGAGCATATTATCAAATCCAGCATCAAGGATTCTAAAACCCACTATTTTGGATTTGGGGGACCTGAAAACATGTATTTCTGGTGAAAAATCCATTTCAAAATTTTGAGAGAATTACAATAGCAACTTTTACTAGTTGAAAAAGAAAATTAAAATCCTTAAAAAAACGATGCCGAAATTATCTTGGTGATCGAGACACCACGAGAAATATAAAATGAATTCTTATAGCTACTTATAATCGAAAATTGTCCAAGATAGTAAGTGATTGCCAACGCAGAGAAATGGGAAATAAATGTACAAAATTTGTTCTTACCTCATTTTTAAATATAAAAACTTCATTGCGGATAACAGTAATGGCATCATATGACATATTACATTTATCCGGCGGATGTTTCACATGTCGATTATTATGTTTGTGTCGATGCGTAGGTCGTGTCCTTCGAAATGGTCTTTCCGTGGTAGTGGTTGTAGTCGAAGTGGTAGTTGTACTCGGAGTAGTTGTTGTTGTTGTGGTGGTAAATTCACGTGGTCGTTCTGGTCGTTCATCACTTCCCCTTGTAGGCCAGTATGGATTATGATGTCGTCGTGTAGGATCGTCTTGTGGTCGCCGTCTTTCTGGCCGTTCTGGTCTTGTATCAGGATTATAAGGCCGTCTAGGTGGATATGCAGGTGGCCGTTGTGATGGTGGCCACTGTTGAGGATACCGTCCAGAAGGAATAGTATTCGGATAATCGGGATAATTTGGTGGAATGTTTTTGGATGGATTATAGTATGGTGGTTGTTTTGGATTATGACGTCCTGGTTTATCTTGTGGATGATATTGTGGATATTTTGGAGGAGGATTTTGTGGGTAAAAAGGATTGTAGGGACGATTTCTCTCTGTGGTTGTTGTGGTACTTGTGGTAGATGTCGTTGTAGTTGATGTTGTCATCCATTTCGATGGAATGCTACCCCATTGTTTATTTTCTTTTGCCCCATACATTTGTTGAATACCAAGTCGATCATCTTCCGGTAGTACATCTGGTTTTGTACCTTGATACCATGGGTACATTAATGCACCCTGTACGGAAGAATGTGATAATCCTAATGAATGCCCAAATTCATGAGCAGCAACTGCAAATAAACTGGTTCCTGCAAAATAAGGTTATATTCAGAATTAATAAAATGAGAATTGAATAAACAAGTTATAAATATCACAGTCCGTTTTTATTGGGTGCTTCATAATTCTGAACATCAGTTGGCGTGAAACAAGCAGAGACTTTAAATTCCAAACCAAAATTGTTTCAAATTAATAGTGGGAACCAGTAACCTACAATTGTCTTAAGGATTTTGTAAACATGTTAATATGTTACGAAAAAACATGATGATCTCCATTAAATGAATCTTTAATCGTTTGGAAATTTATATGGCCTCGACGAAATCTTATTATTACATAAATTTAAAAACAAAATCTTTTATTGTAAAAAACCCTTGCTTGCAAATCAGAGGATTTACAGACTATAATATTTCTAGGAATATATACACTTAAATTTATTTTATAAGCAAAAATATCAATGCAAAGGTTAATTAAAAATACTTCAAAATTTGAGCATTTTAATTAAGTTTTTGCTAAAAATATAAGAGCTGCATGCAAAATCATGAAAGAAGCTAAATGGACCCGATCATATTTGTCAAATTCCATTACCTGCATCTTTTTCACCAAGATCATGAAGAATCCATGTTTCATCTTCATCGAAATGCACATCTCCACCACGTCCCGTACCCGGAAAAAATGCATGTGCTAGAATTTGACCTTTGCCATCAAATGCATATCCATCATTATGCAATCCTTTGAAAAAATATATTAAAATATCCGCATCATCGGAATTAATTTCACGAAATGTTAGTTTACTGTGTTGAGCCCAAACATCCAATGCTCGGGATAATTCACGTCGTACAAAATTCGTATCTAAATTTTCTATTTGTTGCGATCGTAAACTGTAACAATATTGAAAAGATCAAAATTAACTTACATTAAAAATAATATTCTTAATTATTATTTATATATGTTGCTGCTAGTAAGCAGTGGAGAGGATGCCTGTGCCTGCCAAGTAGGTCCTTTTTTACCAGTCAAATGCAATAATTAATTATTCTGACGACGGCAGAAATCGAACACGTAGCCTAAGGAAAAAGCGTTCATTGCAGTTGATGACGAAAACAACTAACCTATCGGGCTGATATTTATATATCGTTGACCTGATTCATTAACCTGCTAAGTCCATTTTATTAACAAAAAAAGTTTGTGTACAGATAGAAGAAGTTCATGATATTGGCCGTTGATATAAGAAAAACTAGGATATTCACACATGAAGACTAAGAAATGCAAAAAAGAAAAAAGAGAAAAATGCATTTTGACAACGAAATACTGCTAAACTCTCATTTTTCCACTCACATTGTTTCCCCACCCACATGCCAGTATGCTAATGTCAAATTTTTTCGGTTTTTAGCTAAATATTTGAAGATGTAGACAAAGTATACTCACCACACCACAAAGCATGTATTATTTTGTTTTATCTGTTCATTTAATTCGTAAGGCTAATGTTTTTAACCATATTTTCAATTCTTATTCTGAACATGAAGAAGTTGACAATCTTATATATTATATTATTTTATTGGGGGCAGTATATAGGAGCTATTTACATTATTATCCAGAATTTTGTAATATGGTACTAGTTATACTTTGAAAATGTTTAGCAAAATTAAGCTGACCAACGGAATTTTGATTACATAATGAATAAAAATATTATTCAGTTTTTTTTTTTCATTATGTAAGCTTTGCAAAATGGCAATGGTTAGCAGGTTAACAAATCAGTCCGAGGATATACAACTTCCAATATTTAATGTTATGTTGTAATATGGACATACCAAACGCTCACTCAAGGAGGTTGTGATGGTTTCTATTTTACAACACACCCAGATTGAGTAAGCGCCTGGAATATCCTATTATATAGCATTTATGCCGGATATTTAAAAAATATATATATATTCCTGGAAAACACAATTAATCTAGGCTAAAAATGTCCATTAATAATTTTGATAATTATACAAGACAGTTTACAAATAAATCTTTTTCGAGAAATCAAGTTTAAATCGAAAAAAATTGAGGTTTTGACAGCGTAAAAAGTGACTTGTTCTAATTCTTCCTATGGGATTATGGGCCGTTTTCTGGAATATCATTGTACTGTGCGTATGCAAAAATAAGGATATAACCAAAATTGGATTTAAGTTTAGAAGTACAATGATTAAATATTACAAATAAATCACTAAACCAATTGATTTAACATCCGCTTAAAATTTATAACTACTTATATCTATTTTGCATGCACAAATTAAATCTTCATGTCATATAATAAATTCGTATAAATAATTTATTTTTAACAGGAACAATTAATAATTTTGCGAATTTAAATCACCGGAAAGATAATAACAACGAAATAATTGAAACAATAAAAAAACGTTTGTGTCTATTTTATTTTTTGGGACGTGAAAGTTTTTTTATTAATTTGTTTATGACTAAGAACGGTATTGATTGAATATAATGATTATTATACGGTATATGTTAAAGTTTCTTTTCCAGATTAATATAAACGTGATACAGTGATGGAATTCAATCGATATCATTCTTAAAAAACTTTGGATAAAATTTTAAATAACCATGAAAATATTTAAAGATTTAACAGGAAAGACGTGTAAAGTAAGAAGTATAATGAATAGTTAGGAATGAGAAAAGTAGATGTTATAATTATCCATTCGTATTCTATTGATTCTAAATGTTACGTGAACTATAAATGCATCGATTATATATTTTATGAGTTTTACGTTTTTCGTTTTAAATTTGTTATAACTATTTTTATGAGTTTTAAAACTTTATATTATATTCTAGCAGACCCACCAACCACGCTTTGCTATGGCAATTTTACATTTTATTAAATCAAATAATTTCCGTGGATTGCATAGAAAAAAATTAAGATCAAAAAATTTCTCATTCCCTCTAATCATTTCACATCGAATGCAATAGTGCGCATCTTTCTATCATTTTTTCCCGTACATGATTTCTATAAAAGGAAGTTTGTTCCCATTTGTCTCCAGTGTTTGGAAAAAAAATCTTAATAAAATCTACACTATCTCTTAAGCCTGTCAGAACGGTTCACACACAGCGTAAATTTGACGTTATCTATTAGATTCCCAACCCTACCTAGACAACGAAAGTAATTGGTAGGTTATACCAAATAAGTAATTATAATGCTATCTGTTAGAAATTTATGAAACTTAAGTATGAAAATCGTTACATTTGAAATAAAAGAAAGAAATAATCGGGGTAAAAGTATGTTGGAACAAATTACAATTTCAAAATAAAAAAATATTAAGATCGGATAATTTTGTTTCGGAGTTCATCATAATATCAAGTCTCTAGGTTATGTAGAAGTTCGTATATCACCAATACGCATGAAAATAAATTAATAAAAACGATTTAATAATTATAAATTTAAAAAAAAAAAATATTTTTTTAATCGTTAGGTGATGTATATCGTAGCTGGAAACTTTAATAGTTATAGTGCAACTCCATAAATAGACGACGACACCCGGTAGGTACAATCATTCTGACAAGTGACATATATATCATTCAAATTTAATTTCTGTTTACAAAATAATAATAACAATAATTATTGTAAAACTATTCATATGGCGCCGAACGATAAATAATTATTATTATTACGATACGATGATACTTCACTTCCTGTACAAATTGTTTTAAAAACTCTTATTCATTCAACTATTACGTAAATTTATTTCTTTACTTAGGACTCAAATCACGTGACTCAAACGGAAATGCACGAAAATCACATGAATTAATTTTATTCATTATTTAAGTTAATATAAAAAAAATAAATTGGCATCAAAGATTATGGTAATTTTTATAATCCTTTTTTAATCTGCGTGTGTAGAGCCCGAATAATGTCGGTGCTCGAAACCCTGATGGTGTTATTTGGCAGTAAGGTATGATGACATAAAACATAACATTTAACATTGCACATGTACAATATTTATGACATCATACATAGCTGCCCCAGTCACACCATCAGGTTTCAAAACACAGACGTAATATTATTATACCCGACTAATGAATTTCTTAAGGGAAATTCTTTTGGGAAATTCTTACTAAACGCCATAGCAAAATTTTAAACTACTCATAATTACACTCATTTGATTATTTCCATAGACTGAAAAAATTCGATTCATAATTTTTTTTATATTCGATTCAACATATATTGATGTGCAGTTCTAAATAGTTCTAATTTTAACCGGTAGTTAGAGTTTTTCTTAGCATGCATGTCCTTATATAATACATTATCGTATTTTAATCAATTTTCGCGCACAACTAACTCAAAAAATAATTATTGAACTGTTATAAAATTGGCCCGTACAATCTTGACATGAAAATGAAGGACTTGTAGATCAGTTATACCCGAAAAATCTTAATCAAAATTTAATTTTTATTTAGAAATGTTTTGTCGAGAAACAATTAAAATAATTATTTTTTTGGCTTATTTTATTAAATTCAGGGTTTTAGTGGGATTGATATTTTTTTGGATGTAAATTCAAATTAAACCTTTTCAAATATATTTTTAATTATTCCAATTACACTTGTATAAAAAAATTTTCTACAAAAATACTATAAGATAAAATTAGATATTGTTTATTTTCTTCATGGCAATAAAAATTTGCATTAATTGATAAAACAAATTTATTCTATCTATAGATAAAAAAAAAATAATTAATAGAATTTCTTGTGGCTAATTTAGTTTTGTAATAAAAGTTTTCGCTCAATTGAATAAATTTAATCATTCTTTGCGTTTTACATTACAAAAAACATACTTTTGAAGTCTCAAAAGTAAAGCCTATTTTACATTATATTAATGCATTAGGGGTACTAAATCCATATGAATATATTTGATTGTTGATTTATAAGTCAAAGAGAATTATTATTTTATTTTTATATCATTTGAAATTAGATATTATTTTCATACTTTTATAACAACAATTTGGAACAAAATTTCATAGTTGTGTTTATGAGCAGAGCAAAATGGATTCATTTTTGACATGAGTGTAAGAACTATTAGCATTATAAAAGTGAAGAGGCATTATAAACTTGTGAATCTAACAAATAATAGAGTTAATTATTTAGATATTCGACATATGATTATGTATCAATGTTTAAACTGTTTTTAAATCATAAGTATTCATTAAATAATCTAAATATATTTGAAGAACGTTTCCTATCTTTAAAATCTTTCATATTTTATAGTTTAAAGTTTTAAAGGTTTAAATTGATTCCAGTGCACGTTGTTTGAGTAACGTTAAAATATTATTATTTTTAAACATTTCATTAAACCACATTTAATAATTAATTTATATTGTCGGCTAGAAAATATTGTTAGTAGTTCAGTAATGTTACTTAGTAATGCTATAAGTTGATTAACTGATTCGATCTCACAATTTGTTAAAACAATTAAGACAATTATCATTTATAGCGTAATTTTTAAATTAAGTATTTCATAGCAAAAAAAAAGTAACTTTAATAGTTTTAATTATATAACTTAACTACATTAACAACACAGGCGGTTAGAAAATTTATAGAGTATTATTTTCTAAAAATTCTGTATTATTCGCCAGAACTGCTTTCTGAGTTTTGTTATTTAATAATAGTATTGTAGTTATTCTAAAACAGAATAATTTTTCTAGCTCTGAGTAAAAATAAATTTAAAACAAACAAGTGATTATAACAACTAATGCAGTTAATTATTTAGATACTTGACTATTATCAATGTTTGAAGTATTTTTAATCATTTACATTCATTAAATATCAATTCTATACAGTTATATTTATCCTTTGTCGAAAGGAGATTTTCCAAAGGTGGTATCATAATAAGGAAACCAGAATCTTATGTCCCTTAAAGAAGAAGGGACATAAACAATTTTTACTTATTAAATTTCAAATGCAAAATTTTTCGGTTTTTTATACAATGCTCAAAAGTAAAATGAACTAAACAGTAAAAAATTATTTTTAATATTAAAAACTTCACTTATTTTCTTGTAATTATTGGCGTCGTAAATGGTCACAAAGAAAAATTTAAAATTATTTTTTTTGTTTTTAATTCATTTTTTTGAAAGCCGTACTTTTTTTTAAAATGTTTTTTCTGTAACATGCAGAGATTGACTAGAAAATTTAGAAGGTTTTAAATTTCTCACTTACAGTCCGATTAATTAATTACAAAAAATTAATCATTATAAAAATTTTAAGAGCCTTGAGAAATACAAAACTGATCGCAGTAACTGAGTAAAAAATAAATGTAACACTGAAAAAGTAATTTATAAAATAAATATTGTTTTCAAGATAAAAACTTTTTGTTTGAATAATTTTTGTTACAACTACAAGTAACCAAATCGAATTCTTTGATATGATTAATCAAGTTTTACCTTAAAGTTTATTTTTCTTTCCTTAAAAAGTAAACATTACAGGTATAGAGAGAGGTATACATACATAATTAATACAAAAATGAATGTTTTTGTAATAAAAGCATACAAAATATTATTAATTAATAAACACACACAGAATAACACGTGTTATTTATGAAAATAAAATCATAATATAAAATAATAATTTGTATTATAATAAAAATTTATTATTGTTATTTTAAGCATGTTTTATAAAATATATTCAAGAATTCATTGTATAATATTTATTGTTAAAAAAACACTATTCGATGTTTAGATTTGTATTTTTAAATTTTGTTTCCAGTATAAAAATTAAAAAAATTGTTTTGTATTAATAATTGAATAAGATAAGATTTGTAAGGTACTCCTCTGAGACATTCCAAATCAATATTTAATGAACCATTTTCGTTGATCAAATCATATTAATAATATTACTGTCTTCTGGATTGTGCTGTAACATTTCGTAAATAAAAAATATTTTTAGAAATACAAGCTTTTCTAGTATAAAGATGTAAAAAACTTACTTAAAAAAAAAAAGAAGTTATTTCTTAAATTTTTAGTATAAAAATTAATGGCGTGTTTAATATCAAATGGTGGAAACGCAATGAAATAAAGAAGATCAGCGTTTGTATATTATTTTTGTTTTATATTATGTCATAGTATTGTATTGTCTTCTGATTTACATATGTATGCCCAATTTCAGCTTAATCGGCAAACAGGAAGTGAATTAAATTTCAAGATTTAATTACAGAAAACATCGGTCAATAGTGTCAAAATTAAATAATGGCATTAAATCATCTCCAAAAATTAAATGTAAGCTCGCCATGAACTACTTTGTAACTAGAATCAAAAAATATCTGTGATAAATTAGTTTTTTGTCTGCTGTGAAGCAAAATATAATTATGGTACAAAATCTACCTAATGACTATCCAGTGTTTATTTTTTTTTATTTTAATTTGAAATTAAGTAACAGTATCCAATAATGAGAACATAGTAACCTAAAATAATTATGATAAAAATAAGCCAACTATAAGCTCAATTAGGACCTTGTTTTTCCTAACTTATATTTCTTAGCCAACTATAAATTGTATCTCAGAAAAATTCTACTTGGGAAAATTATTTTTTTAATTTTTTTAAATACATTTCAGTAAAAAATTTTCAAAAATTTTACAAAGTTCATAAAAAGAAATTTTCGAAATATTCCAAGTTTAAGAAAATTTTAGACAAAATTAAAAGATTAAACCAATTTTCGTATATCCGTTGCAATTCAAAGTTCTTTGAATTAATCGTATCTACATGAAATTATTGCATGACTTGTTGACAGCAACACGAACGATTCTAGACGCGACACTTACAAACTAATAAAGATCTATTGAATTTGATGAATTGAAAACGGAAGTTATCAATTCATTGAACGAATATAATATTAATTTTAATAACAAATCGAGGCGCTTATAAGGTTCAATTCACACACTCATCATATTCATAGTCTGTATGTAATAGCAATTAATAAAAAGTGGACCACAAATTTACATTATGTGACACTAAGAATCATTGTCATGATTCGTCATGCAAGTATTGCAATAAGTACATGTTGTGGGGACATAATTTATGACATTAATTATTAATTACATGCTATATGCGAAGAAGTACTCAATAAGTTTTATTTTATTTCTTGGAAATTTTATAATATATTTATATAGTTCTTTAAATCATTTCCTGTTTTCATTAACAAAAATTTTATTAAGACTGTTTCAGCATGGAAATAACTAATCGACAGATTTTGTCTACTTTTTTCAGAAACGTTATCTATGCGATCCCGAAGTTGCCGAATTTTTGCCCGTTTAGATCGCTTAATACAAATATCTTTGTGAAATATTGAATAATATGAGAAAAACCAGTACCGCTATAAAAGATAGAATACATAACGGAAATAAAGCTTATTTTTCTAGCCAAAACTTATTAAATAACAATTTGTTAACAAGAAAAACTAAAAATAAAATATATAAAACCATCATAATTACATATGGTCAATAATTACATATGGGAGGGAAACATGAAATTATACCAAAGAAAATAAAGAAAAGTTATCAGAACGATTTACGGTGCTAATACAATAAATGGGACAGGCTGACGTACCAGATACAACTGGGAAATAAATGAAATTCTTAATGAGGAAGACATGTGAATTTCATCAAATCACAAAGGTTAGAGTGGTTTGGACATGTTCAAGGGAAGAAAAAGACAGCATGCCAAAGAAAATCATGCAGGGCAAAGTCTACACAATCAGAAGAAAGAGAAGGCTACGACTCAGCTAGTTAGAGTAAAACAAAACCCTAAAGTAAATATTCGAAGTATGTTACAATAAATAACTGCAAAAAAGTGTCTATAAATTTCGTAGTAAGTAAGATTTGAGTCTACGATTTTGACCCACGTTTATTTTATTAAATCCAAAACATTAGTTCTAAAATGAAAATAGAAAATTATTGTCGAAATAAAACACTTTTAAAAATAAATTCAATGAACTTGTTAGCCAGCTGAATTTAAGAGCAATTATCCACAGCTTATGGACATAAGTTATGGACATAAAGTAGTGTGCTTCTAACAAACTTTTAACTTAAATTACATGCAATAAATTTTCGCGCCCAAATAACTCAAAAAATACACTATCCAAATGTTTTGAAATTTGGTATGCACAATATTGACATGAAAACGGAGACCTTTTTGCCTCGATAACCTCACCGTTTTGTGCATATGTCAATATTGTGCATACGAAATTTCAAAATAATTGAATAATTATTTTTTGAGTTTTTTGGAAAAATTGTAAGATTTTTACATAATGGAGGGGGCTTCCGTATTATTTTTCAACCCTCCCTGAATGAATCATAATTAGCTTTCTCAATAAGTCACTTTCTTTTACTGATATTTGAAATATTCAATTATAGAAGCTAAGCACCATTATATAAGTAAACTAATTATTAGAAATATGTTTTTTTTTTCGGATTGTAAGACATAAATGATACCATCCATGTATACATTTATCATTGAATTGATTGACATAAAACAGGCAGACAGCTAACAGACAATTCATCTATATATTCGTTTAAACGAAAAATATATATATGTAAATATATCTTATTTTTATCAGTTCATAGAAAAAGACGACGACAGTTCATGAAAGATGGATTGTAAACAAACTTTTGTGAAATAGTTTTTTTTTATTTTTTAGTCTATTTCTTTTTAACTGTGTTTCTATTTAGTTTCTATGTTTTGTAGACAAAAATTGATCACCATCACAAAACTGGATTGTAATTTAAATAAATTTCTACCAAATGAAACATTTTCGAAATAAAATAATTAATGATTTGGTGGAAGAGATGAGGAAGAAAAGAAAAATAATGTAACCAATTCTATTTATTTTAAATTAGATTAACGATTTTATTTAATTGATGATATCGAATCTTTATATAAATAGTAAATAGAGAAAATTTGTTACACACTTTTCGAATATTCGGTACAATATTGTAGAAAAAACTTGAGTAATCTGTAATTTAACTTTAGCTTGACATATCCACAAAAAACTGTTTTTCGTGAATTTAGAGATTACATATCAAAAAACGCTACATATAATTACATATGCCATTTAAAATCCTCTTAGGAGTCATTTTAAGGTAGTTCTTATTGTGCTGCTAAAGTTCTTATGTCAGAAAATTCTAAATTTTTTTATACTCATTATGGATGGGTATTACAATAACCATTAAAATTTGAAGTCTATTGACCGTCTTAAATTAAATTATTATTTATTTATAATCAAATTTCCGATAATTTACAATGAGTAGAATGCGATTTAAGTAATTTTCGCGATTATATGAAAAAAAAATTAATAGTCAGACACTTTTAAAACAATATTAGAATAATATTAAAAATAAAAAATTTTTCTCCGTTTTATTTTATACTAGTTTAACATTATGTGTATATACGCATACATGAGTAGTGTAGTAGTGTGTAATAAAGGTTACCTACTTTCTTCCTATACAGTATCAAACAAAACCTATGGCTCATTTTTACTACAAGCTAACCTACTCTTATCGTGCATATGATCCATAAAATTTTGACTATTCCTGTTTAGATCCTTAAGTATAATGAGGCCTGGCGCAGATTGTGGCGCGTGTGGCACAGGGTGATGCGACATGACGTGAGTGATATCAGGCGATCATGCCACTCGTGTTTTTGTTTATTTTGGTTTTGTTTATTAATTTTTTATTGGTAGACTCGTGAACAGTACGATGAGTGGCACGAGAAACTGTGTCTCGGGCACTATACCAAGCGTTTGTCATCAATTTGCACTGACCCATTCATTTGTGTATGTTATAAAAATTCACGATGCCATGCCACGTCGCACTATGCGTCACGCGCCGCCATATGCGCTAGGCCTTAATGTTTAAAAATTAAATATCAATTTTTCATTTCTTATCCAAAAATTCCTCAATTAAAATCTATATATTTAAAAGAACAAACAAACTGGTTAATATATCAAAGCACAGCTCAAACTTCTGTAGTTAGTATTTTCCGCAGGGGCGTTTTTTATAACATAGACACGCACTAATATATCGAATTCAATCACTGAAAGTGTGGAGAAAACTGAATATTTTGACAGACGATCCTGTTTAGATAATATACACAATGATCCATAACCTTTTTACAATTTTGTTTCAGAACAACTACCTGCTACCTCAGCTGGTTAACTCTTTTTATGACGTTAAATCCTCATTAATTTTCAGGTGTGAAAATAACTCTAAGATTACGGAGCAGTTGTTTGACATTCTTTACAGAGATGATTATCCAGAACACAAAAAATATTGGTGCAATAGATTTCAAATCACTTGAGATTGGTTCAAGTTTTTCTACAAATATATTTACAAACATAATAATTTTAAGAGCCAGCCAGCTTCATGTTTGTTTGAACGTTACAATGTGTACACGAATAGGAGGAATATGAACGTGGACCACATAAATATTGCCCTGCTATTTTAACCTACTTAAAAAAAATGTTTTTTTTTTCTATATATATATATGCAAGCAAGTAAGAAGTACACATGAAATTTATATTTAGAATTCAGCAATTTTTGTGCTGTACACATAGTTGATGAATATATAGCGCAGACTGTTTGTGCTTAATGTTCTTGCTACCCAACGTTGATAAATTCATTTCCGTATAAATTTATTTATGTTTATAAAGTTAAATATTTTTTTTCTCATTTCATATATCAGTTTTTTTTCTTGATTTATCTCATTCGACATGCAATAATCATATAAATTATAATATCAGTTCCATGAAAGATTTATTTACTTTTTTTTTTTTTACTTCAATTTTATTTTTATTATTAGAGAAAAAAAAATATTCGTAAAAAAAATAATTAATTTTAGGTCACTGTCAAAATAAGGAAATGCTACCATATGAAAATGTAACAATGGAAATTATGTATATATACTAGCAGACCTGGTCACTCGTGGCTGAGACAATTTTGCAGACCCGATATTTGGTGTGGGACACCCGGTAACCGGTATTTTAATTTGTATAGGAACCCGGTATTTGGTGTGGAGCACCCTTGCTAAAACTGTATCTCTCTACCATGTGTAGAACAAATTGTATTGCAATTTACCAAATCATTCAAATTTTTCCACATAAAATCCACATAAAAGAAAACTTTTCCCTATTTCTCCCGTTCTTGAAAAAAAGTGGGCTTAAAACCTTTTCTATCTTTTCAGTTGGAGCAAATGTGAAACATTTTGATAATAAATTAGATTAAAATAGTCTCAGTAGTTTAAGAGTCCATTGAAGACAAACATGTGCATAATACGTAATTTGTATATATATATAAATGGACATGGGCTATGTCATTAATAAATATACACTTCTAAGAACTCAAAATTAAGAAGATTTAATTTTGCCACCCCACCCATTTTTAAGAACCATAAAAGTTACTTCAAACGTTCATAGATTTGTAATTTTACAGGGAATTTTGAAAATTCTGAAAAATCATCGTTTCAAGACTATAAGCGATTTGATTTCAAAAACCGAAAAACTCAAATTCTTTGAAGACCAAAACACTGCTAAAAAACAACAAATATTGCATGAAGATATAATTCTTTACGCATACTTTCCAAAAGAGAAAATTTACAAATTAACAGTAAAATCCAGGTAAATCATTAATAAATATGGCGTGTTTTGGCTTTTTTTTTCGATTTTGAATAGCATTTAGCACGATAACAAAGTAACAGTTTGCAAACTGTTACCAAATTAGCAACGAGTAACATCTCCTCAGAGAATCATTACAATTGGCAAACTGTCACCAAATAAGCAACGAGTAATCAATACAACTAGCTAATTAATAGTGATGATGACTACTTTGTAGTCGAAATACATATTTATAAAATACATAATAATTTGATCTAGGAAATTAGGGCAATTGAAAAATCGAAATTTTGACAATACTACTACAGAGAAAAAAAATATTTTTAAAATAAACGATATTATAAGCCTACAGTTGATTCATAAATTTAATAGTTTATACTTTGTTTGAGTTTGTAAGCAAATTGTCCAATACAATTGCAAATAACCAACTATAAAAGACTATAACGCTCTGAATGATAAAAAATCAATATAAGTGTGCTTTATTATATATTTTTTTAATTAAGTTTAAACTAAATTTTTATGAGAGCTTTGGTAAAGTGACAGCATTAACCAATTGTATTTAAATATTATATAAAAAAATAAAATAAATTAATAAAAATTAACCAATGTGTTTGTTTTAACAAAAATCATTTTTAAAGAAATTAATAAGATGAAAATTCATTATTATTGTTATTTATATTCTAAAACCGAATTAAAATTGACTAATTAAATTAAATAAAAAGTCAAGCCTTCAAAAAAATTAACTAATAAAAAAATAATTTTAAAATATTTTTTGGGACCAATTAATTAATTGCGTTTCTCAATCGACGCCAACCTATCAATTTTTTTGTTAAGGGTAACATGGGCACCGACTTGGAATAGTAATTGGTCACAGGAAAATTATTTTTAATTTTTTTTTTTTTTTTTTAAAGCGGTTTTTTTTTAAATTTTTTACTTTTGAATGTGTTATAAAAACAACGAAAAATTTTTCATTTGGATGAAATATAATCACCAAAAAATCGTTTTTGTCCCTTCTCTCTCTTTATCCGATGTAGACCAAATTAGACCACAAGGGAGAAACCAGCGTTCACATAAAAAAGGAATCATCAAAATCAGTTCACCCAGTCAAAAGTTCTGAGGTATCAAACATTAAAAAAGTACAGTTGTATTGAGAACATCCGCCTTTTTTAAAATCGGTTAATTAGATCATGGAGGAACTGCCTAAAAGCTTATGGTAATGTAGCACCCAACATAACAATATAAACTGTTATAATGAAAGCACACCCGTTTTCAACACAAAATTCTGACTTTTAATTGACAAAGTTGATTTATTTTTCTGAAATTTTAGGTCCGACACTCCTCGCAATGTATTCAAAACTATTATAAAGAATTTAAATTAGCAACACAAAATATTTGTTAAAATACAAAAATTGTATCACAGCCACAAACTAACTTATTCATTTTAATTAAAAAATACAAATGATCAAAATTTTATCAACAAACAACATTTCTAAGAATCACAAAATAAATGTAAAAATGCGGGTCCCAACGAAATAATTAATTACTACAAAATAAACAATTATTAAAAAAAAAGTCTTACCATTTTTTTTTTTTGTTTAAATAATAAAATACACAAATTTAAATAAACTAAATGGTTGAAATAGTTTAGAAATTTCCGAAATTATTAACATTGTTATTCGTCAAATATTCAATGAAGACTAGTTTGGGTACGTGTATTGTAAATATTATTTATATATGGTTTTTTTTCAGTTATCTTAACGCCCCTACTGCAGCCCCTGGGATTTGAAATATTTTATCATCAAATGTATAAAACCAACAGCAACAGTTTGTTTTTTCTTTTATCTTAAAGTTCGTGTTAATTGTATATATGGTTTGTATTGTTAATATTACAGTTGAGTCCTGCTTTATTTCAAAAGAATTTGAGTGTAAATGAATAAGCATCCTATATTGTATTGCATATTAGAGATATTTGAGAGATACAAGTGGAGAAGAAAGTGTATGGAATTCATTATAGTTATATAAAATTAAAAATTCAGTTACATTAAGTCTTAGACTCGTAAATTACAAAAGCATAATACAATTTTTTTTTTAAATATCAAGATTTAAGGTAGGCTTGAATTCAACTTCAAACAGAAAAATAAATTCGATTTGCATAAGCTGTATAGTTAAATTATTTGAAAATTACTAATAGAAGTATGATTTAGTATTATTTTTACAAATTTAATTTATTTAGTGCAGTGGTATCTTCACGTCATAGAGGAGGGCTTCAAAAAGTTTTATAAATGGTATAAGAGTTTAAAAATATTTGAGTATAAAATGTTCTATAAAAAAGATTCCTTGCGCTTTTGGGTTATTTATAAAAATAAGAGAGCTGGAGAGTTTAAAACTTAAAGCACTCACATATGAATCAAAAAATGCATTTTACCCATTTTCATTTTTTACCTATTTAAAAACAATTATTACTCGATTGTTATGTTATGTTTAGTTGTTAATTAGAATTTATTTTGTTTATCTATCTGAAACATTCATTTTGGACTGAAAACATTTTAACACCATAAAAACAGTGTATTTTATAATTTTAAGTAAGCGTAGAAGATTCAGGTCCGTGCATTTTTTGAGTATAAGTGTTTTAACTTATTTTAACAATATCCCAAAATAAGAGAAAAATGGGTTCAAAATAAATTTTTAATGATTCTGTACCATCCAAAATCGATTTTCCGGGGAAGTATACAACATTTAATGTAAAAAATCAAATCATCAGATTAGTAAAATGTATACTTTTCAGCAGTTAATTAACTTGCCATATCTAAAGTAACGCGCTCGATTAACTCCTACTATGGATTTTTTCGTTTAAATATTCTGATCGGCTACCCTAAACGCAGTGCAGCACCATATAGAGAGCTAAAATTTGGTGGAGGTACTCAACAAGGGATAAGGTATCTCTCATATCTTCTTAACCTGACGCGCTCGAGTAAATCCAAAAAACGATCGCTTGAACTCCTCTACCACTGGTCAAGTCTACCGAACTCACCCTATTAATATAGTAACAGTATTTAGAACTCTACTGTTAATCCGTCCATATTGTTTTTATATTATAATAATTATGAATATTTGTTACATGATATATTTAAGTAGATATCCGCCCATTTTAAGGCTAAATTAAATCATTATAATATTTGCTGCAATTCAACATAATAATTGATAATATTACAATAGTAATGAACATAATTTGGTTTAAAAAACTCAAATCACCTGTATATACAAGAAAATATAATAAAACTCATTAGTAAAATTTAAAAATTGAAAAATGGTAGCCAAAATGTAAATTTTTAGAATGGAAGCTTTCAGTCATCAAAGATATTTTGAATAAAATACAGTATCAATTTCCCGTGTGAAAGGAAAGTAATAAAAAAATGAACCGATACCTTCTACGAAATGTATGAAAATAATCACTTAAAAAGCCATATGTCCAAATTGTCTTCACCGACTAAGTTGCAATATGGATAAGTCGTGAAAAATTCATTTTTTACATTTTATTCACATAAAATTTTAGTATTCAACTGTTAATCAACTGTTAATCGATTTTAATAAAATTCAAATTAGTGTTTAGGGAAAACTACATCATGCATGTATATAGAATTTCATCAAAATCGAATGAATGGTTCACGATATATCTGCATTTATGTGAAAACAGTCATTATCGAATTAATTAATTTTAATATCTATATTTTCGGAAAGGCTTGATTGAGTTCAAATTTTCGTAAAAAAATATATTTTCACAAAAAATTACCTGTGACAATAAACATGACTTTATTGTTTTCACGTTTATTCGTTCAAAGTTTTTACATTTCTTTAATTAACGACATACTAGAATAATTATTTTTTATAAAATTCGCTTCTGACACAATAACTTATGAACATATAAAATTGCATCAAAATCGGATGAACGGACCACGAGCTATTGGCAATTAAGTAAAGAAATATGTAAGCCTGAGAACGTTATCCCAGAAACCGTACGCGCGGTTGTCTGAATAAGTGTCTCAGACCGACGAAACGAAAATTTATCAGGAAGTTTCAAAACGTCGACATATTTAAATACTTTCAAATCGGAACGAAACTATTTTTTGTTTTAATCAGGAACACAATACTTTTAATATCGATAGAAATAACTTGGAAGAAAAATTTGACAGGCGTTAATTAAATTAAATTAAATTTACCTCAAATCATTTATTCAGAATAAAAAATACCTAATTGCTTAGCTTTTATTGTTTAAGTATTCAATATATGGAGGTTATGGTGGTTGCATAGTTAAGAATTGTCAGAACAAAATTTTTGTGTAACAGTTTTGTATTTGTCATGGAGGAATGAAAGCATGTAGATACTTTTTTCAAAAATTTGTTTAAAAACTTGTTCATTAGCGTTTTAAAAATGTAATAGAAAACAATTAAACGATCGAAACATTTTGTATTATTAAGGAGGTGAGCTTATAACATTTTTAATTGATTAATTTTTTATTTAGAGTTGTAGACTTGAATTAATGAATCATCTAAATTATACTATGAAAAATGGCACAAGCAAGCTAAGAAAAATGATACTTATGTCATTTGAGTTTAATTAAAAAAATATACCAAATATTTCACTAATGTATATAGAATTTTTGTCGGAAAAGACATCAGTCATCTAACCGTCTTCAATATATTTCGAGGTCGAATAGAAATTGGGTGAATTTTACTTCAATTTACTTATTAAAACTCCGCTGGTCTAAATTTTATTAAAATTTAAAAAAAAATTTTTATTTGAATGTTATATAATTAATAAAAATCAACAAATATAAAAAATAATTTTGATAAATAAGTAAATAAATCAATCCACTATATTCTTATTTCTAGAACAAGTGTATTTAAATCAAATAAAATTAAAGTCTTATGTTTTAGAAAAATCTCGATTGAGGATAAATAATTAACAAATTTTTAAAAAGTTAATAATTTTTGTACACCAAAAAACGATCAGGGTTAAATAAGCAGTCCAAAAAGACATCATGTAGAATCATTATATAATACCAATTGATACTGTTGATAACAGTACTGTTGTAGTGAAATTGGAATATCAAGTTGTTCGCAAAGGTATAGTAAGAATAATAATTAATTCGAATGAATTACTATTTTTAAAAGATTATTTATTGAAATTTTGTACGGGGATAATATATAATTTTTAAATAAACTATTAAGAAAAATTTGTATGTCGAAATTTAATTAATACACCTGCCAGTAGACTAATTAAATTTGTATCATTTTCCTATTTAAAATAATTTGTGCATATTGTTCCAAGTGAAATAAAAACCGTATGAATTTTCATTAATATAGGTATTTATAAGCATCGTGTTTTGTTTGTGTAGAATATTGCAAGGCTATTACAGGATTTGACAGGGCACAATCAATTGAGCAAATAATATTCACAACAAAGTACGTCTGGAAATTAACGCCCAATTATCTTTTTTTATAACTTTTATTCTATTCTTGTTGCTAACAAATTCTAATTTAGTATTCTCAAAGGGTTTATCTAGCAGAAATTTTTCTAAAGTATAATAGCCTTCATCGATTCCACTACATATGCCTCTTCAATTGATCATTAAAATTCATTGTCAATAAAATTTAAAAAATATATATATAAACACAAAACACAGTCAGTCGTTCAGTTCATTGACTTTGTATGTAAGTTTCATTATTTGAGTGTAGTATTTTAATTATTTATGAAGTAATAATGTCAATAAATGATCGTAATAATATTATAATAATATTAAAATGAATTAGAATATGAAAGATAATAGGGTCATTTGATAATAATACTTATTTAATAGTTACTGATTGAACGATATATTTATTTACGGGTAATAAAGATATTGATAGATTCAAGTATATTTAGACCATACTTCCAAAGTAATGTCCAAAAGATATATTCAACATATCACTAGTGCTCCTTAATACGGTAATGCAAGTCGTTAATCCCAAAATTGAGGTACACGTAAAACGTTTATTATATAACAATTGTATTGTTATGGTTTCTCTATACTTATTATTATACAAATTGATAGGATTTGCATTACCATAATTAGGACAAAATTCCAAAGTAAATTTGTCAACTTTCCAATGTTTTTAATGCATAACCTGAAAAATCCTTATAGAATAGAATTTAGCAAGCATAATCTATACCTCTATATATAAAAGGATAAATGACTGACTGGCATATCAACGCAGAGCCGAAATAGTCTGATCTAGAAATTTGAAATTTTGAATGACAGTGTCTAATATAATGTAAGTGAATACTAAGAAATTCTTCTAAGTTAAAAAGGTTGAAGTTAAGACCTGAGAGGCCTGTTATAACTAAATCTAGGTCAAAGAATTAATTTTTTAAATTCTATATATATAATATTCAATTCATAAAAAGGGGAAGATTTTAAATTTCGGTCAAGGTACAGTCCAAACTGCTAAGTGAGAAAGCTTGAATTTGTAAAAAGAGTATCCTCTCCTCTTTCAATGCAGGTGAGGACAATGAAAGATTTTTTTTAAATTATATCTCGTAGTAGATCTAATAGAAAGATACGCACAAAGATCCACGTATGTTCCATATTTTATCGAAATTTGGGTATTTGATATTAAAAATTCGTAAATAATTATAAGGTTGTAAATAAGCAAACATTCTTATTGAAACCCCAGACTGCCCACTCCGGATTAATAACACGTAATTCAATAGTGCGTAGACCAGTTAAATTATCGGTATTAATACAGACCTCTTTGACGTGGATCGAAATTTATTCGACGTGGACCATGTTTATCATTTATTCACTTCCCACCCATTACTCACGTTCGTATGCGAATCTCAAATACCCCATATAGTAACATGACTTCTGGGAGATTCCTAAAGGATTCATATTTAAGAAGTTGTTTGGTCAGCAGAATTATTTTTAAAAATAACCATATAATAATGACTTCTTAAAGTGTTCTTTTTGATAATAAGGCGTTAAATGCGCAAATTATGGAACATCTTAAGACTTCATAAATAAGAATACTTTAAGAATTACTTTCTCTGACTACTAAAATAATTTAAAAAAATTACCACCCAGACATGAGTACTAATAGTTCCTAAGACATAAGATATTATAACCAATCTCAATTTATTCTTTTGAGACCCAAATTAACTCCAAAATTTTACTATATATTTATTTCATTAAGCTTAAAAATGAGATAAGATAAAATCCAGACATGTGTGATTACAATTTTTTTTTTTTAATTTTCTATTGTCTTTATAATTTTGCATTTCCGTTGAATACGTCAAAACTACCACCCGCTAAATTAATCACACATTTCATACAGCATCCGGATTAAAAAAAAAAATTGTTATCAGTTCTTCTCCAGTTCCGGATAATAGAGTTTATACAATAATTACATTGACCTTTTTAATAAAATCATACGATTATTATATGCGAACGAAATAATTGCAAAAACTTAACAAGAAGACTTACAAGAAGAATTTTATTCTTAACAGGCGAAATCTTAATATATAGTTTCCCGTTTCCTATTTCAATTGGATTTTATTTTCTTTTATTACCTTAATTGAGATCGGATTTAGGCTTTATGCCGTCCTAGGCCCGATTTTAAAAATATTAAATTTTAAATTATTGTATTTCAAAATGAAATTAATAATCAAATTTTTAGACTTATAGTAGATTTCATTTTACTGTAATCTCAAACGTTACAATAGTGACTTTTTTCTTGCTTTAGCTCGTGCGAATACATCGATGGTTAAATTATTTTACTCAATTTTGTACACTAACTAACCTTCTATATATCTTAAGGCCGTTTCCAATAAAATCAGTTTTCTTAGAATCTTTTAGAAAATTTATAGACACATACTTAGAAATGTCCTCCTAATCGTAGAATTTTTTCTCATACCTTGCGACACTACTTTTTGAAAAATTTATCAGGTAAAACTTGCATATTTAATACGGGGTTCCTATTCTGGTTCGATTTTGAAGCGAAAGATTTATTAGATATCAAAATGTATATACATAATTAAAGGTAAGACGGTTATATATCTAGAAAAAATTATGGCAAGCGGTATTCGGTAAAACTTTTTATGAGCCTTTTCATTTTAAAATAAGATTTCTCATTTTCAATTAATAATGAATTATATTTGAAATAAACTAAACTTTAAATTTTAATTCTTGTTGGTATTTTTCTAAAATTATAAGATTTCATAATTTCGCCGCCCCTAAAATAGTGAAACCAAAAGTTTGCAACAAGGTTTGTCATAACTAAAATTAATTTTCCAATCCGTTGAAGTGTAGATCCGATGAATATTATTTTGACTTCCATAACTGCATTACAGATTTCTTGATTGAATCCCGTTGAGAGCAATCAAGCGCAAAAATTTGTTCTACCGTATAATTCTGTACCGTAACGTAAATAAAGTTCCTTACCTCCATGTTAAATTTGTATATGGCCATGTTTGTCCCTGTAGCGTAAAACGTTTTTTTCTATGTTGTGTCTCTGAATATCCCATAGGCCAATCAGGTAAACCACATCGTGGTGTTCGTAATAAATCATTTGTTGCTTGATCAATAACTCCCGTTACTGGTACATTACCAAAATGTTGTAATGTTTTAATAGCTTCTGTTAATTGTTCTTCCGTCCGTAAATTACCAGTTTCTAAATTTGAAGATGGTAAATATCCAAAATTCATTAAGTAATTTTGCTGCAACAAAAAAAAATTTATATGAGTCAATATTAAAAGAACAATCAAAATAATAATTTTATTCTAATTTTTTTTTTTTTTTGGCAAATGCTTTAAAAATTAATTGCTTGTGGAAAGAAGCATTTTTTTATAATTAAATTATTTCTAAAGATTATTATTTACAGTTTTTAAGATATCAAAATGATGTACAATGTGTCAAAAAGTTTTAATTTCAATAATAAACTAGTAGATCTGTGTTGATAGCATTAATTGTTAATAATAATTTAATAGCTTAAATTCGAATCTTAAATTCTAAAGAACTGTAACATTTTCCAAACAGACCTGATACTATTAATCATTCAAATCACACATAAAATGTCTCCAGTTTTAATAAATATAAAGGGTTAAGGCTTTTGGTCTAAACACACTCAGTGACTCAAGACCGTTAATTTCAGCTGTTAAACAGTCAAATTGGATGAGATCTTTGGATGCAAAAACAAAGTACTGAATTTAACCTATTTTATTTTATGGTAGAGGTGTTCATAAAAAGGAAATATTTTATACAATTTATTACTGAAAGTTTTTGATCTGACTGCCAATGGCTACATCCCCTACGTCTTTTTTTCTGACTGATATGTAAAGAAAATTTACCAAACAAACAATGAAATTTTTCATTACATTATTATAAATTGTAATTGTCATAACTTTTTAAGTACACTGTATTTGTATTTAAAATAGACTATTAAATTAACTAGGCATATTTAAAATACTGTTGTTTTTAAAATCCTAAATGCAAAAGATGAAAAATGACATAAATAAAGTAACAAATAACGTTTTAACTAAATACGATGGCGCCAAACATCAGAGATGCAGTTGTTGTCTGAAATTAATTTTAATCAGTTTTTTTTAAATATGCAAACAGTATCATAAATTATTCATTTATTGAACTTACATGTTTATTATTTAAACTTCGGTTACAAGAAACTTATACACAAGATCAAAATTGATAGACTTTCACATGCAATTAATCAAAATATTTTATTATTATGCCATACATATTACGGAAAAAGAATTGGAAGTTGCAGAATTTACGAAATTTTTATCTACCTTTCATGGATTTCTAGATCTGATATCATAAGTATGAATAATTTTTGGTGTGTGCGAAGAATTAATAAAAATCTATAGACACCTATAAAATTTTCCAATTTATCCCCGTGCATGGCACTTCCGGTTGTCGCTTTCAAAGGTCATTTTATTTTATAAAATATATGAACCAAATTTATATAGAACAGGTTTCGGCGAGGGGAATAAAAGTGTCGAAAGTCAAGTTGCACCATTTATTTGCCCGCTAAAACATTTTTATACCACTCGTCGAAACCTTTCTTTTGATGTAAATTTGGAGTCAACTAGCTTACAAAGTAAGATAACCTTCGATTGCGCCTACCGGAAATAGCATGCATGCGGGCTAAATTGAACAATTCGTTTTTAGGATGTCTACGCATACCCAAAAATTGTTAATGTTCTGGTCCGTTCAACTCTCAATGTAGCTTTTACATAACACACAGAACTGGAAAGGAACCAAGTGACGGCTAAGAATGTAATTCATTTGGATCTAGTAGTATACCACTGCAAGAGCTCTTGCAGTGAATCGAGAAAACATTTCTCAATTCTATTAGAACTGGATCAAGCATTTTTACAATTTCTCGTCTGTCTATGTCAAATATATCCGACTTTTCTTAAGTAGCTTCAAAGAACTCAAACGAAATCAAGTACATAATCTAGTCTAACATACCTCTTAGCGCTTTTTGTTTCTAATTCATGACATCATGAAACCTCAAAAAAATAAGACAAGTTATTATCAATTTTCAAAATCATATCAAACTTGGCTCTTCCAAAAAATTAATTATTAAATAATGTAATTGAATCAGGCACGGATCCAGGCCCTAATAAAGGTGATGGGCACCTATGACCTGAAAATCAACCACATACCAGTCGAGCTACGAGATTCGCATACGATGGATACAGTCTTGAACCGGAGATATTAAAAATATCTCGACGGCTAACTTCGTTCACGAAAATTATAAATAAATGCGTGTTGGTTTGCAATGCTATAAATTGAAATTCATTTCGATTTTGATGAAACTCTTACAACTTAAAAATGACCCAGATAGAAATGGGCAATCACCTTTCACCGTTTGAATACTTAGACTGAGAGGTTGCGGGTTCGAATCCAGGCAGCGACAGTCTGGTCAATTATATTAATGGGGATCATACTGGCGTCACTTGGACTTCATAAATTCAATTGCATGTATAATATAATCGAATGTAATTTATAATCAATATTGATCAAAAATAATGATATAGGTGGCCTCTGTAATAGACGTATGTGTCTCAAAAACGCAGGTTAAACCCCATTATTATTATATATGTTGTATAATTTATAATCGAATTATTGTGCCTAATTTGTTTAAAAATAACAATAAAATAACTGATATATCTGAATAAACATAAATTAAAAAACATGAGACTATCAATTAGAGTGGAGGGCATGCCCACGTGCCCATATCATTGGAGTCGCGGTTAAATTGAATTTCTAATAAAGCTGTCCATTATGAGTAACTTTAACTTAAAACAGTTCACATAATAAGGCGCCTTTTTGATTAAACTACGAATGACACTTGACCTAAATCCACTCCTGAATGATATTGGAAAGAAGAAAATAAGAATGTAATCAATTTGATTGAAATGAAGTAACTTCAAATTATTTTGAAGTTCAAAATTGGCGTCATATATTACGAAAACTATTAGAGTATACTGCAATGCTGATGTGAATTAATATAAATATCATTTGTCAATATACTCTCTTTAAATGCTCTATTTCATTTTGATTGATTGATTAATTATTAATTTAAGTATATTAACTTCACTACACACTGAAAACCATTAAAAATGGATCAATGTTATTGTCAACCTATAATTCCAATAATTATTTCTTCAGCTAAAAAGGTATATAATATTTTCGTGACGCCGAACTTAAATAATCCCCTATTACGGCAAAAGGAGTATCGAAACTTCGCGCATTTCAATTATTATTCTGCTATTTTCGAAAATTTTAATAATATATTATAAGTAAAAACGTTTATAAATTTATATTGAAATGTCATAACGGAAAAAAAATAAGCTTTTACTGTCAAGTTACATGATATAAAAGCTTGTACCGAGATTTAAGTACTCGTATCTTAGTTTGAAAATTTTAATAGTTAAAATCAATTATATCAAGATATTTAATTTATTTGATTATCTACAGAAGTATATCTTGCGACAATCTGTTATATCATATAAATTGCATAAAAGCTTTACATTTAAAACGATTTTTTACTATTAATTTATTTTTTACTTTTTAGTTATCACTGGACTAGAAAAAAACGCAAATGTATGTTATACAGCGTTTCATAACGTCGTTTAGTTATAGTTGAAGATACCTGCTTCAAAATTGAGTTGCAAGCTTTAGAAAGTCGGCCATGTTAGATTTAGATTTAGACTTAATTTTTCGAATTATTCTTAGCAAGCCCTTTCATACCCATATTGAGCCGTAATATTGGATTTAGAATAACGTAAAGTAGTTAACCATGCATTATCATCGAAACTAAACGTGTATACAAAATTTCAGCTCAATCGGTTGCTGAAGATATCTGCTTCAAAGTTCAGTTGCAAGATTCCATCTGAACAAACACACCTTCATTGCAAGTTAAATAAAAGCTTTAAAAAAGAAATCCTTTTTATGCACATTTGGTGAGTCAATCGATGTTTTCAAATATACTTTCTTGGATCATTATAGATAAAAACACTCCGTATAAAATCATCTTTCAGGCAAATAACTCGATTTTTCTGTCTAGGATCTCTGATGGTCTTGTTTTTCGTGGGAGGTTAAGAATTATTTTTGTCCGAGGTCTCAAAATTGACAATCAGGGCTTCAAAATCAATTAGGGCGTAAACAATAAAGAAAGTCTTCATTAACAAAAATAATTATATGGGAAGAATGATAAGAAATTTTAAATCATAAAAAAATCTAATCTCTTGGTTTTATCGAAACCTATAGGTTTTATTGATAAATTTCGATTTTCCTCACAATTCCTTTTTTATAATTCTATAAATTTTCATTTTTCCTACAAAAAGTTACTCATTGCTAATTAAGTGACGATCTGCAGAGCCGTAAAACGTATTTATTTTATAGAAAACTAAGGATCATAGGAAATTGATACAAAAATTGGTAATTTATTATGATAAAAATAATTCCAAAATTTAAAATAACAAATTTAAGTACACAAAATTTCTGTTCTATTTTATGTACCAGTTATATACTATCTAAATAGATTTTTAGGCTTCCCTGTAATGAGAATTTCAATTATTAAATGCTATTAATAAAAATATATCAATTTATTTTATCACGGATCATTAATTAAATGCCCGTCAACAACAAAGATTGATCAAATATCTATCTTCATTTAGTAAAACATAATATTTGACATTTCTACAGAATTTCTTTAAACATTTTAAGCCATTTAGATACCGACAATTCAATAACCAACTATTAAACCATAGGAGAAGAAAAGTTAATTTACATAAACTATTTGGTTCTTCAAAACAAACAACTATAAATGTTTTCGTAAACTGTTTCATCAACCAATTCTTATAAATCATGCACTGCATATTTATTGCAATGTTATGAATACTAATGATTAAAAAATAATTTAAACATTAATAGTCAACTATATGTTAGGTATTTTAACAATTAACACTGTTAGTTTAAATCTTCATTTATGTGTATTTATGTGTATGCAATACTCTTTCGAAAAAGATTCGAAAATAATCAATAAGTAATAGAGGTATTTGGATAAGAAAACTGAGTTTTCAAAATGAAATTGAAATGAAATTTAATGAGGTTTTTAATCCTTATTTTAAATAACGTATTATATCGAAAAATTACTACTCCTGTTTCATTACTTTTTTCGAAGTTTTTATGATTCTATCAGAAATCTTCGCCTAAAAGTTCAAATTTTTATTTCTTCTGTTTATAGGTATTCTAGAATAATTTAGGTCTAAAAAATTTAAAAAATAACATTTATTTTACAATCTGTCGACTAGTTTTTCAAATATTGAATGAAGTAGATCAAATTTTTGAAGATATCTGAAAAACTACGCATCCAATCGTTAAAGAGATGTTATTTTTGAAATCTGCAGGTTTTAGGGATAATCCATTTTATCCAAATCGAGATCAAAAATTTTTTCGGGTTTTCTGGATTTTTTCAAAAAACTCCTTATAAATATGTGATGACCCGTAGATTTCAAAAATAATACCTATTTAACTATAGGATACATAGTTTATGAGATATCAATAAAAATCCGATCCGCAGGTTGATTTTTAGAATATATTTTCTATTCGAATTTATTAGTAATAAATGTTATTTTTGAATTTTTTCATGCCTAAATTATCCTAGAAAACTTAAACAGTGACAAAAAATTTTGTCGGTTTTTTAAGCTTTCTTATAGAATCACAAAAAAAACGCCTCAATTTAATACAATTACAAAAAAATTGTTGTTTGACAAAATTCATCAATTATAAAAACTTTTGCTAAAATCCTTATTTCCTGATTTAATATTTATAATTAAAGATTAAGAAGGCCAAAATACTTAAAATATTTAGTTAAAAAAATTATTTTAAATTAATTTCTCTGGAGTATTTTTATAAATAAATTCTAAATAAATTTTTTTTTCTCAAAGTGTTGATGATATTGCTGATTCATCATTTTAATTCATAAAGTTTTTTTAGAATAACATAGCAAAATATTAAATACTGTTTTGTGGAGGCTTCACAATATATATTAGTATTAAATTTTTGAGGAACATTCATTTTATGTTTTGAAAAGGCAAACAAATTTCTAGTAAAACAATAACAAACATTGACTTCCTACATAAATATTCCGTGTAGCGAATAATATCGCAGCAAAATATTACAATGCAACTACTTTTCAATTTAACTCCTTCAACAACAAAAATTTATAGCTACCTATTTTGCATGATTTTTTCGAAATTTATTCCTAAATCTCGGATTTCGATAGCAAAAATATCTATGTATAACCGTAATCAATATACGGTTTCAAAAATTCCTCCGACATTCTTCATATTTTTTCCGCGGTTGTATGAAATTAAATCTTCGATATCCAAATTCAGAAAGCAAAGATACTTGGTTGAATAAAAAAAAAAAAAAACGAAACGCTTTCAAGAAAATGAATTAAAAAGTCAAAAATAGTTTTAAACATTCTATAAAAAAATTTCCTTGTGACCAATTACCTTTCTTAGTCGGCGCCAACGGCGCATTAATTTTTTGACTAAGGATAAGATTGGCATCGATTTCGAGTTAATTGGTCACAAGGAAATTATTCGTAGAATTTAAGTTTTTTTTTTACTTTTCAGTTCATTTGTTTGAAGGCGACTTCAATTAGATGAAATTTAATCACTTTAAATAGGTTTTTCCCCTCTCACCCCTTTTAACAGGTATTTTTTCTTCAAATTTATCTGGGACCACTTTTAAGCTGTACTGGATCAAACGCAAAATAATTTTTAAAATCAGTTCATAAACAACGAACTTATCCGCGAAGAAACAAATGCATAAACAATATTTATAAACAGGAGAATTGAGAACTGGTTCCTTTTTTCGAAGTCGGAAAGAAAGTAGAAAGGTTTAGTCAATTCCTTGTTTATGTGCAGATACAATCACGAGTAAAAATTTCCTCTACGGACCCCAAAATGTTTATCCATAATCGCTTTCACTATTGCTTTATCTATTTATAATTGAAAAAAATCGCTGGGAGACCAAATATAATAACATTACATCATAATCATTATTAGCGTTGTATATTTATTTGTTATACAAAAACATGCGCATATTTGATTATTATATAATATATTATATGGCATTTAAAACGGTATTTGAACGCATTGAATAACATGTATTTTTTACAGTACAACGGTATTTGATAATTATCATCACATTGTTTTTTAACACATTAAATATTATAAAAATTGAATAATAATAATTATTTTTTTAATGACCTAAATTTAATTTGAAAATTGTTTTTTATTGACATTTAAGGACTTGAATTTGATACGGAAATAAATTGAGTAATCAATAGAATATATAAAGAATTTATTAAACAATTATTTTACGAAATAAAATTTAAATAAATAAAAAAAATTAATATATCTCTAGCACAGTTGTAGTACCCCATTATCTTTACTCTCCAATCTAAATTCTTTTCGAAAATATGCTTTAATTTTACTTTAAGACAATATAAATTCAAACTTTATTTGAAACTCTGTTTTACTAAATACAACTGCAAAATTCACAAAACCATATTTATGCAGTAAAATTATACAGATTGCACAGCCATAAATATTAGAGCTTTTATGTAGTTTTATCGGGCGCGGTGTTGAATAAAATTTAAACCATTTCCCAGTGTTCGATTGAGTTCAAATTATGCATAAATAAGTTCGAAAATTAATAGATGTATTATTTATTTTGTGAAAATCCATTTTTATAAAATAATAACGGAAACTTTTAACTTTATCTAATTTTCACTAAAAAAATTTTTTTTTTAATTACGATTACATTTTCGATTTATAATGTCCTATCAAGTAATGAATAATTATTCGTTTATTTTGGAAATATATAGGAAAAGTACGTAAGATTATTGTGAATGAAGAAACGATGGGTCGTGTTGATTTATATTTCTTCGATATTTATAATTAAATATTTAATGATGTGGAGTTATTAATATATTGATTATTAAAAATTGAAAAAATTTGTGTTTTAATGAAATTTCTTGATCTCAAATGCGCTTCTTGCAAGTTTAATTTTTGGCTTTTGTCGCAAATATGCAATATCACAGGGTTGTGTTCAATATTGATATTATTTTATTATGACCTGTATTGGTAAAATAAATTTAGAGATTAGAAGAACTTTTATGACTATTTATGTGCTTTTTGTACGTGGTTAAAAATGATCTACCTGACCAATATACGCGGCATTGTATTGCGGACATGATAATCTATATGCACCACTTTTATTAAGGATGGAGGTTTTTCTTTGCCATTAAAAATTGATTTACCAAAATTACCATTGTTATTATAAGCTAGTTGTATATTATATTTCCGAACGAGGTTTCCCATTTGTGGCGAGATGTTGCTCTCACATGAGTGAGATACATAATAATTTTTTGGATTTAACAAGGGGGAATGTTTGATTTTCTTATAATTTGTGGGTTGTATTCATTTTTTACTCCAATTTGAATTATGGTACTCATTTACTTAGTTCTATAATTTTTAGAGGGACAACGTACGCTCTGTGAACCCTAGAATGGTACACAAATAATTTATAAGACCAGAAATTGAAAGAATCGAGAGGGATTGTGGGGTCAAAGTAAGTATTTTCTTTTCTCAAAATACTACCAATGCCGATTTTTTCAGTGTCTGGTGTAATATAAGAAAAAAAGTAATATGGAATCGTGAAATTTAATTATATTCTTCTTCCTTGTGCCTCCACCACATTTAGATAATACGTTTTTTTTTTACTTAATTTTACTGCTAGTAAAAGGAAGTATAGTAAATGGAACTAGCCAAGTAGTTTTTACTAGAATATTTATTCCATGGTGTTTCATGACCACTATAAACATTGTTTTAAATGTTTTTAATTCTGATTTTTTATCAACCATATTGTCTAATACTGATAAATAGTATTATGAAAAAAAAAACAAAATGAAATAGATCTTTTTCTACGATAATTTTTTAAAACGATACTTTAAAATTATTATTACCCTTTTAAAAACAAATATAGTCAAGTATGAATCAGACCCAAGACGTATATTAATTATATGGTACGATATAAAGAATTTTATAAAAACAATACGTAACTGTTTTTGATTTTAAAAAGCAATCCGACCTACATCGTTATTAGTAATAGGGTAAACATTTTTATTTTATTGCAAATTTTGAACAAATTTTTAAACACGGTAAAAAGACCAAGAGAAGAGGGATGCAAAAAAGAGACTTTGACAAAATATCGATGTTGAAATCGAACAGCTATTTGAGTACATTTTTAACGATATTTTAAAATCAATGTTCGACCGGTAGTCACATGTCACAAAATGGTAATACTAAACGAACTCTAACATTTGCCCATTTATGTTGTAAGCATTGTCATTTCCTTTTTTCACCTTAAAGTACCAGTTGTCATTTTCTTTTTTCACCTTAAAGTACCTTCACGAACATAGATTTGACGTTTTTTTCAGGAAATGGACATTCAAAAATTCTGATTAAACAAAGAGAGGCATATTATGACGTTACCAGCTTCGATCTTCATTAGATTAAAAGCATAACTACGTTTTCTAAGACAGAGATGGAATATATATTTGAAACTTTTTAATATTGGTAACAAAAAGTACAAATAATGAAAATTTTTTAAAATAAAATAAGGACCGCCTTTAAAAAAATGAATTAAAAAGTAAAAAATAATTTTTAATTAAATACTTGTGACCAATCGACGCCAATCAGCCAATTTTTTAACTAAGGGTACGATTGGCATCAACTTCGAAAGGTAATTGGTCACAAGGAAATTATTTATAGACGTTTTTATTTTAAAATTATTATTTACATGGTATTTATTTTTTTGAAGGTGGCTCTGTTTTTTTTCGTAAAAACTTTTATTTTTTACTTTTGAGTATTGTATAAACCACGAAAAATTTTTCATTTGAAAGAAATTTAATCACTAAAATTTTTTGGCCTCTTCACTCCTCTATAGGACATCAGATCCTGCTTTTCCTTATCATGGTACCAAAAAGAAAGAATCATCAACATTTTTACCTACGTAGGATGAAGATTTTCCAATAACAAAACTAAGTATGATCAACGAAGGAGAATTTCGTTAAATCAATCTACAGTCTCCTAATTTTTAAGCTATGTTTGTTACAGAATACTAGAGATAAATATATATTGTAAACTATTTTCAATTTATGTTGATATTGATGATACTTAAAAATAATAAGGGGATAAATAAATTTGTTCACTACATATCCATCCATATAGATTCTCAGACCATGCATAACAAAACCGTTCATCATTTTAAACTGAACAGTGTGACTAATGAACGGTATTAATTACCATATGGCGTTTAAAAAATATAACAAAAACAAAAAACTTTTATGTTTTTATAGACCAAAAAGAAAACAAAAAAAAATACAACAACAACGAAATCTCCATATTTATTAAAAAATAATACTTAAAAAATATTTGTAATAAATTTGTTATTACATTTGGTACAAAGTGTATAAAAAGTGTCAAACCCAAACAAAAAGTAAATCGACCTTTTTATACTAGACATATATAATATTTGGGAGTATATTAATTTTAGTCTAAAGTTTGTAACGCTACGTAATAATGAAGGAACTAACAAAATTCTGATATAGAAACACGTAATTAGTCCATTTTCGACTGTTCGCCCGTATAACGTCATCACGGTAACTCAAAAACAAAAAGAGATAGCGAGTTGAAATGTTGGTGATGTGTTCTAAATATAAAAAGTGAGTTTAAGTTTGTGAATGAGCAAAGTCAGTCGATTGGATCCAATGAATCCTTGACCAAACTTTTAAATTATAAAAGTTCAAATACAAAAAATGATTTTTTTTTCGTAAAATGTTTGAGCTCTTCACAATTTTAGCTCAAATTTGGCTAATAAACACATATAGGTAATAACAATACATATTATTATACATATATAACTGTATAGACTGGATATATAAAGTATTTTATGAATGCTAGTCAAAAATAGTCCAAAAAATTATATACAATCATAGGTCGAGTATCTTAACTCTGTTAGTTGTTATCTTCACTTATTTTTATAAATATCTAGTTAGTGAAAGTTTTAGAAAATGTAAAATATTTACAAAGGTCAATTTATTAATTAATTGCGTCTAATTTAAGTCGAATACAATGTGGAAAAAATAAGCATTGTGTTAAACATAGTCAAGCCGAAATAAAATTGCAATAAAATTTACAAGAATTTTCATGGTGCAATTTCAAAAATTTTCTAACTATCTAGAGCATTTTTTGGAAACTAAAAAAATACAAAGTTGAAAATATTTCGGTATAAAAAGATGGGAGCTGGTATGCCATCCGAATTGCATGATCCAAAAACACTAACGAGAACAAAGCGAAAAAACAAATTTTCATAGAATATGATTTTTAGAATCTACATATTAAACACCTTTATAATTTTCAAAAACAATATTTTATTGAATACAATCAGTATAAAGTAAATTTTTATGCACTAAAAGCAGAAAATAAATTTTCCGTACTGTCGCCAAATGAGTCATACTTCTAAATCTGAATATTCTAAAACTTTGTTTAAAGAAATTTTTTTCTTGAAACTTTTATAATCTATGAGCCTAGTTTTATGCCACTTTTACAAATTCTTCAAGGCACTTCCACCATTTTTTAGCTATTCCTTCGGAAATGAACTATCATATTAGTATATCGTTTTCATCTCAAAACAATTTACGGAATTTTTATGAACAGGTCGAATATCAATCGTTTCTAGATTTGTATAGGCTTCTTTAATAAACTTGACTAACCTAGGGAAAGTGTGAATGTAAAGATTGGTAGCGATGTTGACATAAAGGCGGGATTGTTTCATTCCACAAACCTGGAGTTAACGCTAGCCTTGAGTTATTTAAATTGAGAAATATGTTGAACTAACTATAGTTAGTGATAACTCTAGGCAAGTACGAATGGTGCAACCCAGCCTGTGAGTAAATGAAGACCAAGATATTCGTATTTTCAGATTCAAAAAAAAATAAAAAAGTTTGCCACTTCAATAGGATATTGCCAATGGCTTCAATTAATATTCTTGTATTTTACCTAGAAATTAGAGCCTTTCACACACACACAAAAATTATCAAAAACTTCGAGGTTACTGAACCTTTGGTACGAATACTTAAATGCATTTAAACTCCTTGAATTTCCTACAAATAAAATGCATTACGAGAGATCAGTCGCGACTATTAATCATCATTATAAAAAGGAAAATGAATGGAATTTCACACCCTGTCTTCTGTCTATATTATGTAAACAGATTACGACCAGACATTACGTACTTCGTCTAGAGGGTGGTTGTACTATCATGTCAAGCACACCACCACCATGTCCGTCTCGTGACAAAGAAATTAATATAAATAACATGCTTTATGAATTATAGACGATGTTCTAAACATACATATGGTATATGTATAGAAAATTGCAAAGGCTTCTGCTTGGATTTTCTTGTCTTGTCATAGACCAGGGTCGATAATTTTTGAAACCAAAGAAAATTATAGTAAGCTGAAACCCATTGGAAATGAAAGAGAATATAACAGAAATGAAAGAAAAATATTTTACGGATGATCTGAGATCGGCAAGTGGAAGGAGGTGAGTTTAGTGTAAAACACGATTTATCTCGATTTCCGGCCAAATTGCAAGTCCTATGGAAAAAAGTCAAATAACAAAGTTGTAGGTAATAAAAAGATCTTTTTTTATAACCTACAACTAGAATAGAAGTTTTTGATTTTTTATTTCTTTTACAAATAAAATTTTTTTACAGAAATTTGGTGAAAACATAGCAGTTTATGATACAAATTCACTATAATTTTTTTATTCATTTTTCATATTATTTTGAATAAATATCGAAAATGCACCCTAATTTTTAATCGAAAAATTTTGAAGATATGTATAAATACAAAAGTTATAGATCTTTTTATTGCCTACAACTTTGGCTGTTAACTCCTGTCCATAGGACTTGCAGTTTTCCCGGTAATCCAGATAAACGATGTTTTACCCTTAAATAATTTTTTCTTTCATTTTTGTTACATCTTCATCAAACTATAATTTTTTTTACACTTTATACCATTTTTAAAAGGCTTCTACCCTAGCCTATTATGTTTAAATTAAACGATAAATATTTAAAATATGTTCAAGGTAAATTAACTTTGACGTAAGAAGGAATTTCATGTATGAAATTCATTCAATTTTGCGTCAATAATAAAAATAAGGAACAATTTGCTTTCTTTTCCTCTTCGAATTGGTAATTTTTCTCGCCAATAGGAATTATTAAATACTTTTTTTTCTATTTAGTTTGTCGATTGCTCATTATTTAATGTGTTTTGATTAGTGCATTGTTAATCCTAGATAATTCTTTCAAATTAACCGATAGAATGAATTATCTAATGTTATGTTCACCAATAAACGTTGATCGTTTGATTTTAAGAAAATTTCAATTTATAGTATACTATTCAAAATCTATATTACTATTGAATTTATGAACATAAGTGCTTTTATATGAATCTAACTCTTGCATATTTTTTATTAATTTTTAATTGAAGAAAAAATCCCTAACGGCCAAGGACGATTGAAAATCACCTAAAAGATATTTTTCGTGGTTATAATATGCATCAGTAAAAGGTAAAAATTAAAATTTTTCGCAAAAAATAAAACCTTCTTTAAAAATATTGACTAATTAAAAAATTTAAAAAACTACGAAAGGTAATTGATCGCAATAAAAATTTAAAATCATTTTTTACTATTTAGTTCATTTTTTTAGTTCAAGTTTAAAAAAAAAAAATTTTTTTTCGTTTACTTTTGAGTGTTGTAGGCAACCATGAATAATTTTTCATTTAAATAAAATTTAACCAGTAAAAACAAATTTTACTCCTCTTAGGTACATCTGGGCCAAATAAAAATGAGACCACACGGAAAGCTTCAGCTTTCAAATAAAATAAGAACCATCAAAATCGGTTCAACCAGTCGAAAGTTCTAAGGTAACAAACATTAAAAAAAATTAAAAAATAAAAATACAGTCAAATTGAGGACCTCCCCTATTTGAAGTCGGTTAAAAAGTAAAAAATAATTGTAAACTAACACTTAAATAATTTCATTGCGGCCTTTCAAAATCGGCGCTTATATAGTGTAAAAATTAAATCTCTGTTTTGCTGAATTTCATATCTCAGTTTCATAATAACTGAAAGGAATTTGGAAAATGCCAAAAGTAGTTTAGTCGTAGTATCCAAAACTGTTTCCATAACTATTTTATTTGAAATTTCTATTACTGATAATGACAACGAGGTTTCGATACTTTGACTTTAAAATGTTACTGGGAATATTTAAAGCATTATAACAGAGGTTTTCGATTTATATCATGTTTACCTCTAAAAATGAGACATTTTAACTTTATTATCTATACAAATAAATCAAAAATTTACTATTTTTAATATTTAAGCAATCTGAGCGTTAGATTGTGAGCAAATACAACTTTTGAGGTAAGAAGAGATATTATTGAATCAAAATTCATATGATCACTTTCATAAGAACCCAAATAAGTTCTAAAGCTACCACAAAATAACTGCAACATTTTGCAATTAAACAGATTTTGACCATTTTAAACTATGATATAACACATGGACTGAAAAGTCTCGGGCCTAACAAAGAAAACAAAGTTTTTTTGGTTCAAAATTAGCTTTATTCATCAACGTAATCTTCATCAAGAGCAATGCAATCATTCCAGTCCACTGCGTTCAGCATCATCGGTGTCTCTACGACCACGTTTGAAGTCAGCAAACCAACGTTTTATTGTTGTTTCTGAAGGAGTGGAGTCCCCATAACACTTTTCAAGCCATTGCTTCGATTGAACGGTATTTTTTCCCATCAAGAAGCAGTATAAAATTAAAACACAAAATTGTTTTTGATCCATTGTTTTGAAAATAACAAAAGTAGCGTCACTCTTAGCACAATAACTTACAAACCAATGAATAGAATATCTTGAAATTTTAACAGCTGTCTTTTGACGGTTAGTATTAACTGAAAAAAGGTGACTGCAATAAAACTAACACCACCTGTGTGTTAGGACCGGGACTTTTCAGTCCATGTATTATTATAAATTTTCTTTTTATGCTAATGCAATATTTCCTGTTAACTTCACAAAGCAGGTCATTTGCCCTTGATTGCTTGCTTGTACACAATGTCGAGAAATTAAGTGATTGTTATAGTTTGTTTTTTTGTTCAACATAAATTTCATTTAAAAAATATGGGTGTGTCTCTGAACATTACTTATTGTTGCTATAATAATAATAATAATAATAATGTCTCTTGACTATAGGGAATAATAATTACATGACAATAGTTTTAATTATATTACGTTTCTTTCCACTATTATACACAGTTTCTATTTTTATTATCATCGAATGTGCAAACGTCTAGTTAACATACAAAATTTTGTATTCATGAAAAGTCGTTATTTATACGGATGACTAAATACAAAACGCGTTCATTTTATACTTGAAATAGCTTTAATACTTATAGTAAATTATTTTATTTATGAAGACGTACCATATTTAAAGAAAATAAATTTAACTCTGAAGAATCGGAAGGTCTTTCCAACGGGTTTACAAGATAAGTGTATATTAATCGTGTTAGTCCTAAGCCCTCTTCTTAAATCAACACGGTATGTGGCTAATCAGGCATACACTGATTAGATTAGGCATACCTTTTAATCTGTTACGGTCACATGGGGTCCAATGGATCCCAGGCAAACTTTTGAGGTTCTTAATTCAAAATAAATATACATTTTTTCAAAATTCATTAAATTTATCTTTCTTGAATATATGTTCTTCGATTTAAAATTTACTTTTTAAATATTGCTAAAACTTAATATCTGTAGAAAAATTTTGCGTTTTTGAAATTTTTTATCCTTTATTTAATTCAATAGATATTTCAAAAAAAGAAGGAAAAAACGCTGAATTGATTACTTAAAGAGAAGCGAATAAGAACTTGTTAGGTCTGCTGGCCCCCATGTGACCCTTACGTCATTATTTTTAGGTGTGACCGCAACAAGTTAAATGTTACTTAAGTACAATATAGCTCATTTATCTTCAGTTGTAGAACCCACGAACAATTTCAGCTCTATGTCGTTATGATTTGACAAAAGGTACCCATTAAACCGAAAGTGTTTGGAAGACGACACATAACTAATAAATAAATAAACAACAATTCTTGTTAAAGTCTGTAAGAATGATTTATGAATAAATGCAGAAAATTTATCAAGACCTAAGTGAAATGTAATAATCCGATTTTCTACAGAACCTTTTCTACATTACATCAGACGAAACTTAATCAAAATTCATATTATTTTCTATGTATATAAACATGAAATATTAAACTATTGTGTTTTATATACTCTTTATTCAGGAAAACTCCCCTTGTGTAAATACAGCTATCAAGAAAATCAATAATGTAAACATGCTTTTCCTAACGTGAAAATACTTCTAAGTAAAATAGTTACATTTACCTTAAAAACAAAAAAGTAAATAATATATATATATACATATATAAAATTCATGTGTCACGATCATGTTCTCGATGGACTCCAAAACTACTTATCCGATTGTAATTTTTTTTTTAATTTGTCCATGGTAAAAGCATAGTTTTATCCCGATTATTTCTATATTTACTGTTAAGTTAAGTATTTAGGTAGCAGAATGTGATGATGTAAAATTAAAAATTGTATTATTTTAAGCTAAATTTGAACTCTCCGGAGCAATGCGTGGCCGGGTCTGTTAGTAAAATATAGTATAACATGTTTACAAAATTTATTTTTTTTAATGCCTGATCACAATCACATATTAATTTTTTACAGTTCAGTGAGATTTTTGATTTAATTAAACATGATTTCAATAAAATTTTATTGAACAAAAGACTAAAGGTAATATGGCTAAATTTAACACCTCACATTGAAGCAAACAAGCTGAAAGTTATGGAAATAAAACATTTAAGTCCAACCGCGGATCCTGCGATGTGGGAATGTTCACTATTTTGGATGAATGTAGATTACCAATTACCTTAGGGTGGCTAAATGTAACTTTAAGCTTTCATTTTTATTTTTTTTATTTTTATATTTATTAATGAGAACTCTAGTATTTTTCGAATAAATGTTTTGCCCCAATTTCCTAGATTAAATTAATCCGTCGAAATACGGACGTAGCAATTTGATAGATACTTGGAAAGTATAAATTGCGCATACACCAACAAACAAGTATGCAAACCGTCACCAAACTAGCAACGAGTAACATCTCCTTAGAGAATCATTACCACTAGCTAATTCATACTGATGATGACTACTTTGATGTCGAAATACATATTTATAAAATACAAATAATTTGATCTAGGATATTGGGGCAAAAAATCGAAATTTATTTTAAACTTCCTAAATGTAACTGACTTTTTCCCGCTGCTAGTTTATTCTACCTAGAGACTGGGATATCCATATGGAGACAGTCCTTTTGTACCGTCCATTTCAGGGCAGGAGTCAATCCACTGTATCAATCAAAGACGAGACTTGGTGGTCAAATGGAAAAGAATTAATACCAAATCCGTGTCGAGAGGTCAACTCAGTGAAACATGTGAGCAAGATTTTTACCCTAATATTACGAATTTTCTTACAAATACTATAAAAAAGAGTATCATCATGTCCTTATTAATAAAATTTTATTTGTTTTAAATATATAAATGTTGGTATCAAAATCGGTTCAGTAGTTCAGAATCTAAATATGGAATTGTTATTTGCATACAGAAACACATTCGTAAACCATCAGGCTAACATTATACATGTTTATTATTTTACTAGCGTTCGGCCTACGACCAACGTAAACCTTTACATTGTACAAAGTCTTAGCCAAAGCATCATAAACCTTGTCTAAGAGGAGGGATACACGCCTGGTTTAAATCATTTTGAATGTAATAAATTCTTGGAAAATTTGAAATGAAAAGCAATAAACTGAAAAAACATAAAAATTCAGTACATTAAAAGGTTTTTAAGATTTTGTTGTTTCAGAAAAACAAAATATCAGACATCTATACAAAGACATTATTTTTTTATATCCAATTTGTTTAACAAGTTGGAAAAATTAAATACCTTACATCAAAAACAACAAATTAGATCACCATGCCTCTACAAATACTTTTCAATTGATTCATCAAATTTTTGAATATTTTGACAGACAAAGGAAATATTTCGTTCAGCAAGTCAATCAAAGAGAATATATTATTCGTTTCGTAGAAAATAGTGTGGCGCCTCAGAACATAATGAACAAAAACTAATACGTCTCATTTAATTTCTACACAATAAATTTTATTTTACGCATGAGTTACGACAATTTGACAATATTTCTCCAGTAGTTCCACAAAGAAAAGCATAAATTTCACGTCATTCAAATATAAATTTGTATATGTATTTAACTCACCCGAAAAATACTAGGAAGATGTTAATACATGTTTATCTTAACCGCATTTCCTTACGCACTTATGGAAAAAAAACTAAGTTGACATTACTTATTTTATATTGGCCAAGGTTTTTGTGTAAAACCACAAACAAATTAGATAAACAAAACTTATATTAATTAACTTCGATTTATTATGTCAACCATGTTTTAAGTCAGTTGGATATGCCAGCGACAATAACGAATGTAGTTTATCTTCGTTGCAGAATTTAATCCCGTCGTCGCCTAAAAAATTGTGCGATGGTCTAGTGAACGTCTATCCTGGAGGAGATATCTATTAAATACGGGTACTCTATCGTGCTAACATAGAATAATGCTACGAGTTATTATAGGGATTAGAAAAAAAATCTTAGAAAGGCCTACTTGTCATTTAGAAAAGTGAATTTTACTTTGGTACTCGTTGATTTGTGTCAATATATTATAGGTGAGATACCCGAATTAAGCATCTTGTGGGCAAAGAGAATAGCTCAGAGCTCATTATAATAATATCGAAATGATTGTCAACTCATTGTTGACAAGAGAAAAATATCAAAATAGTTTTATATTCACATTTTAATTTAGATTTTTTACAAGCTATGTACAGAATAATAATCGCGACTAATTTTATCATTTTGTCATGAATATTCACAGATTATAAACGTTTTACAGAACCAGTATGCTTTGTTCGTGACATTATATGGGTGATTTTTAAATTAAATTAAATTTTCACATTGATATGCTATTAACAATTATAATTCAGATTGGAGTTTGTCCATCGGCGTATTATGTGTAAAAATTTTGAATACGGGAATATTGTTTATGTACACTAAGTTGTTTATCAGAGTTAATTTTGTTTATTGATCTAAAACATTCATTTTAAACTAAAAAAAAATAAAATACAAATACACCATAAAATTAGTGTATTCTATAATTTTAAGTAAGCTTGAAAGATTCAGGTCGTCGCGTTTTTTGTTTATTTGAAGTATACATACTGTAGTAAGTCACAAATATACGATGCTTTATATTCTGTAAACCGCGTTAAAATTTTATTTTTTGGATATTTTTTTTTGTTGTTTTTTTTTTTTGTTTCTTATGTAAATTATATTTGTAAATTTAAAAAAAAAAATCAAAAAGGATACTCACAGTTCTGTCATCCACAAATGTTAATACATGTTTATGTCGTGCTGATGAGGTTTTACTGTAAAAACCACTGGTTACAATGAATGTTAACAGCACATAACGCAGTATGAATCGTGTAAGAAAACTACACACATCCATTCTAACCTAACGAAACACCACGGATAATTTAAGGGCATTTATTTATATTTTTTTATTGAAAACAAAAAAAATATTTTTTATATAATCAATATATTATTGCTATTATTAAATTTTTTTTAATTCACAAAATTATTGCACTTTTTATTTCATTTATAAGCGGCACTAAAATTTTAAAATTTATTATATAAAATATTTATCTAATTTTGTATAAATTTCACTTTGATGCACTAAATTTTAAACACTTGGAAAATATTTACACAATGATAAATTTTTCTTATAAATTTTTCAAAAATAGTTATTTTATCAACAAATATTTTTCAAGTTTTTTTACCGATTAATGTCATAAAAAAATTTGTGGGTTCTTGGAATTAATTAGGCAAATTTACCATACACAAAACAACTAACCACACATGAACTGCACTCAACAATTAATAATTTATTTGTTTGTAAATATTTCTATTATAATTCCATTGTTTGGTTGAACTATTATTATTCTTCGATATAAAACAATATTGTTCTTGTTGTTGTACGATTGTTATTGTTGTTGTTTGAAACATTGTAAACGTTACAGTGTCCGTATCATGGTGGAATACATCGATAGAATGAGTTGACGACGACCGTTGTTGATGAATTCTATAACAAAGATCAACAAAGTATATACCGTTGTTCAATATAAGTTCTATTTAACACACAAAAAAAATTTCATTAACAATAACAAATAAAATTAATTTACTACATTTGACGTCATTCTTTTGTGGTAAAACTTGCGTACGGGGAAACGCGATATTGAAGCTATGGATATTAATCATGGTTAGTGAATTATTCAAACTTTCCGCTTATTCAAATTTTCCGGAAAGAACACTTGTTGTATTAGAAGACTAAAAAGCAAATTTTATTAAAGGAGGTGCTTTTCGGAGTGTGCTTTTTAACACCTTTCAAAATTTCTTATAAATCAAAGAGCTCATGTTTTTCTAAACGTTTGGCGAATTTTAAGCAAATACGGTATATAAGACTTCTAAGGGAAGTGAAACATCGTAGCGTAAAGATTCGTATCCGCTTTTAATTTCTAGAATAAAGCCTCATTGCCTCATTGAAGACCTTTTAAATTAAATTATTTTACCATTATAATGAACATATTACTGTTAATGATGGAGGTCTAGATACTGTGGTAACATAATTGCGAACGAATGCCTGATCTTCAAATTTTTTGTATTTAAGTGAGTCTCTTAGGGCATGATTAATATTTCGATATTGTACATAATTTAGAAAATGATTTAAGTTTGTTTCAGGTTAAAATCACTTTTCGATTTTGCCTATTTCACAGACTCAGAGTAACGTTATCTGTATAATAAGTTACAGAATTTCGGGTCGTTTAGATCAAGGGATAATCAAGCTCAAAGTTTGCGATTTCGAGGGTCACTTCCAATTCAAAGCTTGTAAAATCAACTATTTTCTATTATATCATAAAAAACTCTAAACAGAATTGTTTTTATTCCATAACTAGAGTCAAACAAGAACAATTTTCACATGTCACCTATATTTTCGAATTGAAACCGAGAATTTTTTCGTTTTCTATAGTTTCCAAACTGAAAATTTGTCTATATTTATAATATAAATAAATGTTAATAATATTAATAACATAGTAAATGCTCTGACTATAACATTTATTACATAGTAATTGCTCTGACTATACTATACCAAGTGGTTTTACACTGAAACTACTTGAATCTATATTTAATGTCCAACCTAACATTCGTCTTATCATTCGGCCACACATTCGGTTTCGGTTAAAAACCAGCCGAAACTTGTATTAGCCGGCAAAAAAATGATGAACTTAAATAATCCTGTGTCAATCGGCGTACGAACTATACAAACAAAACAAAACAGCTTAACATGTACGCACGTAGATCTCAAAGTTAAGGTAAATTAAGTTAGATAGAGTTTATTTTTATTTCATTAAAAATCTATTTAATGACCTTATTTACAGGTTATTTTTGACCGTATTTCAATAGCGACAGAATAATTAGACTGAATGCTTTTTTATTATTATATCATACATAATATCAAATAATTCTTACAAAGATTCCAACGAATTTGGTAGAAATTTGTATTCGAGTTTTCTGCTAGTATTCAAGAATTTTTTTATTAAATTCAAAAATTTGGAGACGGCTTTGACTCCGGTCGAAGTTTAGAAGTAATGCCGAATAGGTCGGCTTTGACTTCGGTCAAAATCAGATATTCGACGGTAATGATTGATTGTAAGAATAAATTGGCATATTGAAGCAAATGTAGATCCAAGAAAACTTCATCGTTGAGAATAAAATTGTAACGAACTAAAATATAAATTTTGCTATAACTATTTCGTTTTATGAACAAATATTAAAGTTAATAATTTATTTACTATAAAAATTGTAGATTGCTGTATTGCGTTTCACAGAAAGTCCTATCTGACATCTGGTCTCAGGTATCTTCATAAAGTTTCAACTTTCAGTAAAAAACTACTTTAATTTAGCCTTAAGAGTTTATGTACTAAATAGCTCAATTTTTTTAACCTTTAATAAAAAGAAATTATCCACCCTTAAGCCTTTGATCGTGGAACGTTATTATAATTGAGACAGAAAAATTCTGAAAGAGTACTCGAACAACCTTATTTTAAAAAAGATTGTATTATAATTTTTTATTGTTTAATTTTCTATATCTTTATAATGATTAAATGCAAATTTTTATCAAAAATGATTCACTTACATAATCTAGCGTTAGTCTCTTACGTAAATAAACCGATCATCCGATCTCCCAATTCAGCAGATACAATCCTGCTTGCGGAAGATGACTTATAAAAATAAATCAAATTATTATTACACCAAATTAAAAATTATCATGACTAATATTAACTACAAACGGACACAAAAATTTAGTATAGTACAGCCAAAGTATGAAATAAAAAAAACCCGTCTTGATTTTCGGAAATAATAAAATAGCGACTAGTTAAAGTTATGAAAAATAGTTTTTTTTTCAGTTTTTTTATTTAAATCTCAAAGATATTTAAAAATTAAAAAAACGTGTTGAAAATGAATTTTCAAAATATGACTGAATTTATTGATTGCCTTGAAAATTTCAAAAAAGGTGCTCTTGATTAAACCCATTAAGTGGCCGGAATCTCATTTCTGAAAAATAAACATTTACTGAGAAAATCGATTGTTTAATTAAAAAGGCATTCATGAAAATCATCAATTCTTCAGTTCGAGGTGATCCAATTTTTATTATAGAAAATAATTTTAAAGAGTTATATTTTTACTTAGAAGTAAAGTTCTGTTAATTCGTTTAACTTTATGTACAAATATAACTCTTTTATAATAGAATTTATTTTTCAAAATAAAATCGGATTACCTCAAACTCGGTAATTAATGCTTTGCAAGAGTGCCTTTTTAAATACAGCTGTGAATTTCTCAGAAATCGGATTTCGGCAATTTAAAAGGTTTATTAACGAGCATCTTTCCAGTAATTTTGTGAGACAATCAAAAAATTCTTGCAATATAAAATACGCCATATTTTGAAAGTTTTTTACTCTTTAGGGCATAACTCATGAAATGATAAAATAACTCATGGCTTTTTAAATATCCTCTAAGTTTTGTATGAGTAAGTAAAAAGTATTTAATCAATATGTTATTTAACTAAGCATGTTTATTTTCCTTTGAACAACAGTTTTATTTGAAAATAATTAAAAATCAGTACCAAAAATAATATCTAGGTGATATATGTTAAAAACAAAAGGTTAGTCAATTCTATAATTAATAACAACACCTTCACTTTTGTTTATATATTGAGCAAAAAAAAACAAACAATAATAATCTACTTTGTATCCTATTTTAGATAATTATATATAAGTGAAGAGTCGAAACATGGATAAGAAAGATAGAAAGATACCGTAATCACTACCAACCACCGTTTTGGTTTTCAGTATCTAACAAAGAATGCCGCGCAAAACTCTATTATTGATCCACAGACGAGCACTATTAATAATATTGATTTTTATTGAAGATTAATATTAGTTTAATTGATGCAAATCTGGTTTTGGGTTTTATTAAAGTCCATTAGGTAATGATAAAATTAAAAACAATTGGTAAGATACTCGAGGTATGATTTATTATCAATATTTGAACTATTTTTAATCATTAGCATTCATTAAATAACCTAAATATCCAGTCCATACAGTTATAAATATGTATATTATAATCATATGTATTGTATTTATATATGTACTTTATTGCTAAATTTGAGCTAAAATTGTGATGAAACTACGCATTTTGCAAAAAATATCTCAAACGAAAGTTGTAAGTTATAAAAAATAAACATTTTTTGTCTTTAAAATTTTTATCTTTTATGATTCAAAATTCCTGGACTCATTAGACCCAATGGACCTATTTTGCTCATACACGAACTTTTTTTTCACTAAGTCTAAAATGTCTCTTAATATTTCATTTGGCTAGCTCTTTTCGTTATTGAGTTATCTTAGTGACGAACAGACGAATGCGAAAATAGACTAATTATATGATTCTAAGAACACCTATACCAGAATTTTGTTTGTGCGGTCAATAATAGGTAGCGTTACAAAGTTTAGACTAAAATTAATATACTCTGACATATTATGTATATGTCGAGTATAAAAATTACTCTAACAATGAGTATAAAAATGTATAAAAATTAGTATACATACATATATCTCTAAAAAAATAACATTCAATTCTAAGGACATTATGTAATGATTTATCAAAAATCGGGATCCACAAAATCAGCTCCATTATAAAAACATTGGAAAGTAAAAGATTTGAATGATTTTTCTGTCCCAAACATTATGGGTTTTTCAGTTTACAATACCTATCAAATATCTCAACTAAATCTACTATAACTTTTAAAAATGCTCTGCAACTTCACCATGGGATACAAAAGATCTGTATATAGACTATTACATTTTCTATGAGACATAGTGGCTAGTTTTACACATATCTGGAACAGTATTATTATAACAGTGACTGACAAGAATTATATCACCTTGAAACAAAATTTCAAAACAATAAAACCATTTATAGTACTCATTAGAAACTATTAAATACGTTTTATTCTACAAAGAAAGGTATTACTTTATTGTTCAAATCATCAATTTAATGTATTTAAAAATATTTTTATTTTAAATAATTATCATTATTGTGACGTCACCAGAAAACATATACATACAGTATTAATGTTCAGGTGTTTTATATTAACGAATAATGAATGCATTGACAGCTCCACTGACACGGAAGTTATAATAATTAAGTTTTTGTAAAAGAGATTTTAATGGCATAAATCACAGTTATTAATTAATGTTTATTATTGAGAATGACTTGAGATTCTTAACACTTCCTGGAGTTCCTTTTACGCAAATCAATATTTTTTTTCTTCGATTTCATTGGGCGCCCACTTCCTGAAGTATACATATTTATAAGGTTTTAGGCCTGTCGCATATTGCATCGCGTGAAGCACCGATCGATTTTTTGTAATATACACAAATACATGGATCATCACAAATTGTTGACAAGCCGCTACGCAGCGTGACTGACGAGATGCGATAAACGCGTAGCACAGTGCCAACTGGGAAAAAAGCACAAAATAAACAAAAGTACGTGTGTACTGGGAGAGAGTACTGCATGGCAATATATGTTCCCCAACACGACGCGTTTCATGCGATCGCGTCATGTCGCGTTGTTCTGTGCCATACGAGCCCCAATATGCGCCAGGCCTAATATTAGTACCCTGAACGTTAATCAAGGTAAACAACTTTGGGGGATATCAACACCGCATACCTGGGGTAATATTATTCTTCGGGTACCTCATTGTATATTGTAAAAGTGTTAAATAACTTAAGTAATCATAATTTCAGATATAACCTCCCCAAAGTGTAGGTTTATCTTCTTATCATTTTTTCAATAACTGATCAAAATCCAAAGTTTCAGAAAATTGTTCAGGATTATTTGATAAAAATTATTATTTCCATTATATCCTCAAAATAAGTTTAACGTTATATTATAGTAGTCTAGTAGATACTTTAAGAAACTTAGTCAATGCATTGTTTGCTGAACTTTTGAAAATCCTTATATAAGTATGTATAAAGAACGTTTGTACTAAGTGTATTCAAGCAATTCTTCTGCTTTAAAATATTTTATTGGTCATGGAATTATACCTAAAATGTAGCGAACACATTTGAGAGTCTGTTACTTTTTAAAACACTGTAATTTTTGAGAAAAAGAAAATAGTGTTATATACTTTTCGTTCATACCAAATGGAAAATAATTAAATTAATATTGAAAACATTAAGGCTTCTAAGAAGTCAACCATACACATGGCATACAACTGTATGAAAATTATCTACAACTGCATTCAGGAACAAGCAATATTTTAATACTGCATTTAAATATATAACATAGAATTGACTCATTATAAATTCTTGATCGACCTGCAACCTTTAGCAATTAGTAAGATACAAATAATTTAAAAAAAAAATCTATTCAGTTGAAACTTGCTAGTTCTAGATTAAATTCGTACTCCGACAGCTGGTATTCAAACTGCCATAATTATGACTTAAAGTAAAGTTCGCACTTAAATTTAGTTATTTGAGCCAATGACCCCGAAAATGATGAGAATTAAAATGTATTTATAATTGGTTGAGTGTAGGTTATATTTCACGGTTGCATACTGTTTTAGAGTTACTCGAGTTTGTATTTCTCATGAGAAATTCTGGCAACATTTTAATTTGTTTTAATTCGAATTTTTGATAAATAACCTGTCTGATGCAAAATATGCAGATTTGATATTTATTGAAAGAATTTCTGATAAGAATAGAATAATTCATTTTCCTCTCTCTGACAGATTTGTTTCCCAAATTGTTAAACGGAGATTATTAGCATATGAATACCAGCTCTCGGTCTATAACTAAATAAAACTAAGGTTCAGATTACACATTTATTTCAGAACACATCTGGTGCATAACCCTCTCCTATACACCGTTGTAGTTACTCATAAATTAAATACTCAGTACGGTACGGCGCCTGTATGATACTAAACCAGTGGCCTAACATTAAAAAACGGGACTGTCTCCGTGACCGGGGTTGTCAACGAATATTTTCAACTAACAATGCCGGCGCCTGCAAAATTAATATACGAATATAATTACCAGCATAGGTCAATTTATTAGTGTAACCGACAATATACGTAGTTATTTTTTCAATGACGTGATGGCGCTAATTTAAATATGTTTATAATATACACATTTGTTTTATGTTTATTGTTCATAACATTTGTTTTTTAATCTATAGTTTTTATATCTCTGAAAATTTGAAATATTCCAAACATTTAACAGCTTTGAAAAGTTTATAAGAAAATTAAAAATTTATAAAAAAAAAAAATACTTTCAAAGAATATTAGATAACAGAAATTCAGAAACTCAAAAAAAGAAATCCATTGATAATAATTTTTAAGGGAAAAAAGTCGGAAAACTGTATTTATAACTTACATTTGCCTGGATAAGAAAAACAGAAATTTATCCATCTTTGAATAAATTCTCTGGTAAAAAACCAAAAAGATATGTTTGTGCAATAAATATGATGAATACAATAAAATAATGCATTATTTCATGACAAAATTTTAAAATATAGACTATTCGAGTTTGGAAACCTCATATCATCTGCTATACGCTGTTAATAATGGGCATTTAATATAGAGTGTTCTGTATTTATAGCACAGAATACTAAAATCAATTTAATCATTGGTACAAGACATAGTACTATAGAGTTATAAATATTGAAAACAATAAAAATGATTCTAATATATTTAATTTTTTAAATATTTATCTTAAACGTTCCAATTTCTATTATCATTATGGATTTTCTACTAATTCTTCGAAACATTAAATTTTTGTCCAATTTCAATGGGTAGTTAGCTTTAATAACATCAGAAAGAAGAATCATATGAATATAGATTAAAAATCACAACCGTTATTGATCTGTCAAAATTAACGCTATCACAAATTACAGATAACTATCAACTGCTGGTTGGTTACTAATAAAATGACAAGCGCCGGCAATTCGTATAGTACTTTTGCCGGCGCTGGCATTATTACTTGAAAATATACGTTGCCAGCACATGAAACACATCGTGTTAGAAGAATTATTTTGTTAAATATGTCTGACAAAGAAAGGTCATGACAACAATACTAAAAAAAAAAACTACAAAAAAATAGATATGATTTAAATGCTAATAATAAAAATTATTATTTTCATTGATTTTAAAATGACTCAAAGATTTTAACAAAAGACGTCGATGTACGTTCAGTAAAAATAATATTTAGTAGACAGGAAATGCCAATTCGTAAGTCTGTGCGCCATTAGCACTAACAAACATATGATCAGAAAACGCCTCTGCTCGCTCTACTCCAGTTTTATTGCAAACATTAATTCCGAATTGAATCCCCTCTTGTGTTTCTAAAGATATGTGAAATTTAATAAAACATATTTTTTTAAAGTACACATATTCAATTACATTTATTCATATGAATATATATGAATTACAATTCGACTAAGTGGTGTTTCGTTCGAAGTGAATTGAAGAGGATGTGGATTAAAAATTTGTTCGTTTCTTCTGTGCCATCCTTCGATTTGAACTGAAAATAATATGGTTTTTCGTTTTTTCTGGAATCTGCAAGTTTTGAAACGAGTTTTAATAAAAAAACTATATTTCCCCGAAAACATTAAACCTCCATTTTCTCGTTTAACCCCTTGAATATTATCGGATAGAATATCTACAAAATTTGCAAACTTCTTTCTTTTAGAATTTCTGTTGAAATGTGTGGAAAAATTAAAATTGTGAAAGGCGTACGCAGAGCATGAGAGAAGATTTTTTGAGTCCTGCTCTAAAATACAAAACAAAAAATTTCAATTGAAAACGCATTTCTTAGTAAATTATTATTAGAAGTTTATAATAGAAAACCGTTTTCAATTTTTGCCCTTAAACTTTTGTTTTCTGTTTAAAAGCATTTAAAACTAAAAAAATCTTTTTCCTCGTATGCCAACCATAGTTTTATTTTATTCCGGAGGTTTTATCAGAAATTTCAAAAGAAATCTGCGACTTTTTAGATCCGATAAAATCCAAGTGGTTAGAGAATAAATGTATGTTAAATTTCCTCGGAGATAATAATTTTTATTTAAAAAGCTAAAAAACTTGAAACGGTGGAGACACTTAGAAGAAGTAAAAAAACTGCCTTATATATCCTTTAGGTTATTAAGGATAACAAATGCGAATATGGTTAGTATTTGGCCGAAACGGAATTCTAACTTAAACAAATTTAATTAAACTGTACATGAAGTCATTGACATTGGTCATTGGTTAATTTGTATTATACAATAATATGAATATATTTAAGATAATTAACGTTCATTTATGATATTTTCGCAACAATCTAATAATACAACTTAAGAACTAAATGTATCACAAACGTAAAATTAGCATTCACATTTAAGCTGAAGGCACATTGTTTAATGTTTGGGTTTACCGCGATTCTCAGATATCAAATAATCGATCAACCACCGTACTTAAAATAACAATAATAAACTTTATTTGTTTTAAGATTTACGTCTTTTACAAAATATATTATTATTAATTGTTTCTCCTCAAACAAAATTGATTTCAGTATTTTCGAGTTGTTTAGAATAATTTGGATCTTAGATTATCAAAAATAAACAATCATTTTACGATTGGATGAATTTTTTCCGAGAAATCGCTTGAAATCTTTGAGAAATATTTATCTAAGAATCCCATTTTAAGCAATAATTCAAAAACTAAACATTCGTTAAATGGATGTTATTTTTATAGTTTTTTGGTGAAAATTATCAAATATTTATAGAAACCGTAGATGAAAATTTTTTATCGATTTCTCAAAATTTTCTAAAGGGTACTTGAAAAATTTGAGGACAAATATTCGTTTCCCAATTCGATACAACGATCTGTTAAGATGATAATAAGAAATATGTGTCACTATTTTTGAGTTTTCTAGAATAAATAAGGTCTTATATAGGTCAAAAATTAAAATTAATTTTACGATTATTAGTCTCAGAATACAATTTTAAATAATAACTCAAAAGTACAAATTTTCTCGATTTTCCACAGTTTTCTATAGAACACTTAAAAAAATTGAAAAATTCGAAGCAAATTTTCGTTTCCGAATTCTATTTTTAGTAAAATCAACTAGTCATTTCATCATAAAATAAATATTATTTTTGTGTTTTTCAAACCTTGTTTACTCTAAAAAATCCAGGAAAGATCAAATAAAATTTAGATTTTTTTCTAGATTTTGAAAATAAACTATGAGTACATCCCGTCAAATTTTTCTACATACATCCGTGTATCATACTTTGATATTCACTGCTCATCTGAATCGAAATCTTATAGCACTTATATCGAAATCAAAAAAGACCTAAAGACTTTTTTTCATTTGATTACGTTCTATTCACTTTTTAACCACCTTCAAATACAGGAGGATGTTCTCAACTCGACGGTTTATAATCCTATTTTTATATTTCCGACCTCAGAACTTTCGAGTGGGTGGACCGATTTTATGTACCTGAAAAAGACAGGGCAAAAACAATTTTTAATGATTAAATATCATTCAAATGAAAAATTTGTCGTATTTGTATACAACACACAAAAGTAAAAACATTTTCCACAAAAAAGAACCATCTTCCAAAAAATTTACTAAAAAGTAAAAAATAATTTTAATTTTTTCTGGTAACCAATTCGGTTCTAATCTTATCCTTAGCTAAAAATATGATTGGTTGACGTCAACTAAGAAAGGCTGCAATAGAAAAATTTAAAATAATTTTTTACTCTTTAGTTCATGTTTTCGAAGGTGGTTCGTTTTTTGTTCAACAATTTTTTACTTTGCTCTTAATATAAACCTGAATAGAAATTCAATACAAGTTTGTTTGTTTAGTATATAGTTTAAAAAATAATCGTTCCCATGACATTTTAGTCATTCAATCGCGTACTATATAAATGCAGATATTATTTATATGGTATGAAAAATATGTTTTTAAGAAAGTGAATGTTATCCTTTTGGGGGGCCACTAACCTCGTTCGATTCGATCAACTAATAAGATTGTTTCATCTGTTTAAACAATAAATAAAATTATTTTATTCTTTGCGGTGCAGAATAAAGATTTTTTTTTACTGTTTTCAAAAATATTCCTGTGAAATTAAATAAAAAATTTATAATTCAAATAATTTCATTCATTTAAAGTTCATCAATGTAAATAAATTTCTTCAGTTACTCAATTCCCACATTATAATACATTATTTGATTAAACATCCGCTGGACACCATTTTTTTAATTGACTTCAAGAAAAGAATTATTTTTTTTATGTTTGTCCGCAGATAACTTCGTTGTTTATGAACCAATTTCGATGGTTTTTTTTCGTTGAAAAGGACATTTTCCAAGGGTAGTAGCATGATGAGACAACCAAGATCTAATGTCCCTATAGGGAGAGTAGGGGCAAAAACGATTTTTAGTAATTAAATTTCATCCAAATGAAAATTTTTTAATGGTTTTTAATCATCAATTACTTTAAACATTAAAAATTGGTTTAACCTTCCTCTCCCCTTAGGGACACCAGTAGCTGGTAAAATAGCTCCACTCTTGGGATGTCTCTTTTATCCTTTCAATCAAACAACGATTCATCAATATCGGTTAATAAACGACCAATAAATGCGCGAGCAAACATTAAAAAAAAACTTGAGAAAAAGATAGGCTTAATATTTACTGAGATTTGTTTTTTGAAGCTAATATACATACTCAAATTCTAATAATAGAATTTATTAACAATGTCTAATAAAGAGTTGATTGTTTAGATACTCGACATATGGTATTGAGTATCAATATTTGAACTATTTTAAATCATTAGGATCTATAATATACTATAAATATCCAGTCTATACTGTAAATACTTTTATAATAATAATATATTATATTCTAATTATATGTGTGTTTATTAGCTAAATTTGTGCTAAAATTGTGGAGATTCTAACGATTTTATGTTAAAAATTTTCAAAAGGTTTTTAGAAAAAACAAAAATTTTTGTTTTATGGTTAAAAAGTTGGGACTTGGATCATCTTCAACTCTTGAACCCAATGCACTGATATTGCTCATCAAACTAATATGTTATTATATAGGTCGAGTGTTAAGGTAATATATTTCTAACAAAATTGAAAAATTGAATAAATTTGTTTATATCAAATGATAATTACACAATGTATTAGCAGGAAAATGTCTATGCCACCATGAACACTAATGCCTAATCATTGACGTCACGTAGTTCACACTACGTTGATTAATTATGTTTAAAAATTTTTTTAATGCGACCAACTTTGGTTTGAAATTTAATTTATGACAAACACTTAAATTTCCTTCGGTTTGATTATCAAAAACTATCTAAAATTAGAATTGTGAATATACAAAACGCAAATTTCCTCAAAATAAATTAACACAGTCTATTTTTAGTATCATGACAGCTTTTGTTTTCCAAAAAAAACCATTTCGTAAATATTAAAAAGCATACACTACTATATTTCGGAATATTATATTTAACAATTTATCTTCCAAATTTTTTATCAAGCTAAGTAATTTGTGCGTATAACAATCTAATGTATAGATCTCCAGACAATATACTTATGAATTCCAGTAGGAATAAAATAAAAGATCAGAGAGGTCACCAAAGTGTTCTGAAAAGAATATGTTACGAAAGACAACAAACCATCAGAAGTGAAGTGAGAAGCTTTCAGCAGATTGTTTAACATTTTTATTCTGAAAGCATATTACACAGTAAATAAGCCCGAGAAGGTAGAAAAGTGTTGAAAGTGCTCCGAATTATAAAGTTGTTTGTACTGATTCCTTTGACCTTAAAGAACATTCATCACCACTAACATTTGTCTCACTTGGAAAATTGAGAAAATCAGGGTAGTTTTCCCAACCCAAATGGTAACAGTGAAAACATTTTTTTTTTTAAACTACTAATTGCTCCACAAAAATCGTCTCTAGTGGATTTTAAGGGTCGCTGATCACAAATATATAAAAGGATCCAAAGTTACTTTTTTTTTATTCAAAATTTCGTCTCGCAAATCGTCTCTCCGAGGTATTTGGGGTCGTTGACCACAAACTAAAGGTCAAAAAACACCTGAGAATTTTTTCAACCTCAATAAAATCCCCCCCTAAAAATGATTCACAAAAGTTTTAGAATTCTAATTTCAATTCTAATAGTGATTTATTGGGGTTGCAACCATTTTCATTTGATTTTTAACCATTGATTTGTGATCAGTGAACCAAAAAACGTCTTATTAACAATTTTCAAGATGGTTTTTGAAAAATTTCCATGTCATTTACGTGACTTCTCTACAATTTATATTGTTAAACATTATCAGGATAAATAGTATACTTATATTATAATTCTGTGATTAAATATTGGATTTACGACAAAATAATCGTTTTTTTATAATTTATATCAGCAAATAGTAGATAACAATTTGATTATAATATCGGGAAAAAAATATCGATTGAATTCCTATGAATTTTATTTTATTTACCTCCACGTTCCTTTAAAAAAAAACACACTTATACACGATTTTGTGGTTTTTAGTTTTCTGATTTATTTGCCAGTCCTGCCTATTTGTTTTCTATGTATGCGTCCTATTTAATTGCTTTTAAATGACTATAATTTTATAATTTCCGGTTAATTCTTTGTTTACCTACAGAACAATAAATAATCGGTGACAATATGTAATTCACAAAGGGAATAAATTTGTGGTTTTAAATGGAATGTGATAAATTTGAAATATTCTAAGAATTTGATTTTTATAAAGACAGCATGCTGCCATTACCGTCAAATGTTTCTTTATAAGTATTACACAATTGTAAAATTGCAGAACATCGGAATTTTCCTTACTAAGTATTTTGTAGGACATTTTTAACAGGTTTTGTTTGCGAGCACGTACCAGTCTGGCGAAAGGGGTAGACAGTTATAGCAGAAATAAAGACTTCGTAAAACACCACAGAAAAAAAGTCACCTAAGCAGATCAAATTTCACATGAAAAGTTTCAGAAAAAAAAAGTCTTAGTTATAACGATTCATTGGATGATTGGCTGAATCAGGTCAATAGTTTAACAAATGATGGCCAACCTATAAGACCTTTTAACGATCGAATGAGTAATTTTTAAGATATTGTCTCTATTACGATCAAACGGTCATTATTTCAGAAAAAATTGCAGGTAATATCCCGAAAACTAGCCATCCAATCATAAATTGATTTTCCTAGACCCTAATTACCCTAGAAAATCTAAAAGCAACCATAAAATTTTTGTAAATTTTTTTGGTGATTTTTAAAGGTTTTTTCACAAAATTTCAAAAGTCACGTTAAGTTTAAAAAAAATATATACTACAAAATTTTTTTCTACTATCGTTAAGACAATGCCGATAACCCCTTAGGTCTATCTGGTAGTGGAGCTCAGTTCAGAAATTTTCAGTAAAATATCCGAATAAAAAAGTACAATAAAACAATTATTATAAAAATCACACGGATACTTAAATACTTGGAATAAATATTATTTGTACCTGTGAATTTAGTACATTTTAAATAGACAATGTAATGACTAATGTTTAAAATTTTTGTTTTAGACAGCTTGATTATTTAATAACTAAACAGCATCATCTCAACAGAATTTGGATAGAATTACAAGGAATTAGTTCAACCAAAAAGTATTAAATTTTAAATTAAAATTTTTTAAGTTATACAGTGAGTCAATTTTATATTTGATCTTTTATTTGATTGTTTAAAGTAACTTTTTTTTTAAACTATTTTGATTTTTGTTTCGGGTAAAAATTTTCAAAGATTTTTCCATTTCACTATTTAATAAAATTTTGGTAATTATTTTTTGAGTCATTTGTACGCAAAAATTGAAAAACGCAATGTATATTCATTACAGTGCATTAGTAATAATAGTATATTACGATACATTAGGAGTACTATGGTACATTAAAGATTATCCTTTTTGCCTCATTCTGCGTTTTAAGGACCCTTAAAATGGTATCCACTCAATCGATAAATAAGCAAACTCCAGAAATTATTATCATACTTCTTTCTATACATTGTATTTTCAATTCCACAAAATATACCTACTTTTCAAAAAAAAAAATGGCTGAGTGACGCGATTCATATTTATGAACGAATGCCGATAAAAGAGCGAGAGAGGCGTCGTGGGACCGCTGTTATGAACTATGTTACTTTCGCTTTATATTATGTATTATTAAATAAAAGCCACAATGGAGGAATGATAATAAAATTATATTTTATAATTTTTTTCGTGAAAATTTCAATGTTTCAAATACAATGAACTAAAGTCTATTCGATTTAAACCAACTCTAAAGAAATAAACCATCTAAATTCAAGAAGCGTGGCTTAAAACTAACGATCGGACATTTTCAAGGAAGCTTTTATTCAGTTTATTAAAAATAATTTGATTTTTTCGCCTTTTGTAGAATATTTCATTAGTAAGAGCAATTTATGAAAACTTTCACCAGCTTTATTGTATTGTAAAACTACATTAATACATAAGTTCAAATTTAATACTACCGAACATTAATAAATTAACATTCCGGTATATAAGTATTCTTTTTTGTAATCAAAAATAAATAATTTTATTTAGGTCAACAAACTTTGACCATTATATAAACATTTATTTCAACAATTTGATTTGAGTGATTCGTTTCATTCATAAAATATGTACAACTCGAAATTTACTTTTCTAAAATACTCATATAATTATTTGTAGATGATTCATATTTTATTAACGGTGTTTACACAAAAGTGTGAATTAGATGGAAACTTTATTCTTACCTCTAACCAAAATTAATCATTGTTTCAAATTAATTTAATACTACTAATGACAATATAAATTATTTATCTAATCTTAATCACTATGGAATTACCAATCACATGATTCATATTTGTGTAGTCATAATTCGGAATTCCGAATTACCTGGAGGATATGTTAATAATTTGTCATTACGATTCCCCATTTTAAATGTTTACAGCATTTGAAACAATGAAATATTTTTCGAAAAATAACAGAATATGTCCTATGGAGAGAAATGTTTCGATTTATCTGAATTACGACATTATAGATTTGGACTTTGATAACTATGGCAAAAAATCTGCATTACTCAAAAAAACGCTCACGTTTAATTTTTAAAAAAAAATTGCAAGCCTCACTTTAAAGCACTAACTTTCTCTAAGGTATATTTTCTAGAAATAACAAAGTTTATCACTTAAAATAAGAATTATCTAGTAAACGAAAGTAGTTCTTCTGGGCATGCAACTCGAAGTTAAAGCATATACAAAACCATTGACTGTAGATTTAAACGTAATGAAATAAGTGCTCGAAATATATAACTCAGTTGAATCTAAGAATTGTAGTTTCTTGCAGGCCGTAAACAATATACTTTTGGATGCCGCTCCAAATGATTTGAACGAAATTTGTTGTATTTTATTTGTGAAGCCTTGAACTAATTTTTCTTATTTTTTCTAAAAGTTTTTTCTTATTTTTTCTAAAAATTTTTTCTTATTTTTTCTAATAAGTTTTTATATGTTATACACTACCCTCAAATTTTATTTTTATATATTTTTATTTTTAGATATGCATTATTATAATTGATTGTTGACACGTTTTGTATTTTGATTTATACATCGGAACGTATTTTTATTTATTTTTTTAAATTTTTTTTAGGTATTTAGAATGTTTTAAATTTTCATACTTTTGTATATTGACTTACAATACAAATCGAAATTTGTTTTATACAGTTTTTACAGTTTTGACAATTTTACTAAGTAGTAATTAAATTTAAAAATATATAATTTAGTTACATTTTTATCAAATTAATTGAAATAATTTTGACTCCATTTCGATTTGCATGCATTCAAATTATAACTGTTGGCTTTGAAATTATTATTTATAATAATTAATTTAATTTTATTTTATTTGAACGAGTGGGTCATATTGCAACATGATGACTTTTCTACGTTTTCTACGATTTCCCATTTGTCGTTAAGGTCAATACCGGAATTATTCCGTTTAAAGTCGGCCGTAGACGCATTCTTGTACAAAATGTATATTAAAATGAATATCGATTTTTATTATTATTAGCCTATTTTTTAGGACAAAGTCATATAGTGTTTTAAATTTTGATTAAGTGATATTTCATAAAAATCAAGTGAGTTTCAAATCAAATCACATCAGAATTATCTTTAACGCTAGTATCAATATTTTTATTATACTCTAAATCTTCACGATAACCTTTCGGTGTATTGAGCAAATTTTTACTTCATGTACTACCATAGACAAAAGATTTGTAATGACTGCTATTAAATTAATATATATTCAATTTTTTATTTACGAATTATGTTTGAAAAACTTCGTCAAGGTAAGTTTTTTTTTCTATAAAATGAAAATATAAACATTAATTTATAAATATAATCATTCATCTACTCAATATGTAAATTACAAATGTAATTAATAGTGGAATTAATAGAGTTCTGATTGTGACCAATTACCATATAGCGCCGTATATTTTTAACGATGTTTAAAGTCGAATATCTTATTTAATTATTCGATAACCTCTGCTGAACTTATATCAGATTCATTCAATATGACTTCAGGAGTTATATATTTCAAATTCATTACTTTAACAACTGTAATTTTCAACTGACCAGCTTAAGAATTGTTGTTAAAATTCATTTATATTGATCCACATATTGTAAAAAATTAAAATTTATAATAAATGTCCAGTTGTTCTTCATTTGATAAATTGTAGTCAAATTATTTTGTGAATTGGTGAATATATTATAGTTCCAATTAATATTGATTCCAATTTACTTGAAGAGGGCTTCCATCCTGTATTTCAAGTAATCGCTGCAAATGTCATTTTATTTATTATATGGTCTTTACTCCTATCAAAATTTCGATATCGAATTTTCACCGGATATGACATAAAAAAAAGGGTTTCAGAAATTTATCGAGTGTCGCAGAAATCGAACGTCTTATCCTTAATTCACCAAACTTGGAAATCTATCTTCACCTTACCTCTAATTGTGCCGCGAAGTTTTTAAATAAACACCGGCCATCGGGTTTCTCACTTTATCCTAGTTATTATCAGGTTCTTTACGTTTTTCTAGAAACTGATTCAAACGATTTTCTCCAAAGTTTAAAGAATATTTTAAACACTACAGCTTTTTTTTGCATATATCTCTAGGAAAATTCAAAAAATGAAAGAAAAACTATTTCTTTTTAACTATACACATACTACTGAGATATAAAGCAGCGTTCAAACGTGCAACATTCGTCCGTAACAAAACAGCGTATCGTAAATCTGTACTGTTACGTGTTCCAATGCTTTGTAGGTGTTGCGATGTTACGATGTGTTGCATAGTGTTCCATCGGTTTCCCAAGTAGAGTACCTGCTCTTTAAGTATTTGTTTATGTTGAAAAATTTTATTTTATTGGTCCCACTCCATATCGAAATATTTAAACACAATTTAAATAAATGTGAATAATGTTTACGTCTTGTATTTGCAAATGTTGCGTTATTTAAGTCCACACTATTCGTAACTCCATCAAGCAACATCTTTTGATGCGATTCAAATTTACCGACAATTTGTGGGACGTGATATAACATCGTCGCATATTAACTTTTGTAACACGACAGTAATACACATTCACGCCCACACAATGGTTGCTGTTACACATCAAAGTTTCGTTACGAAGTTACGTTTCATGCGAATGTTGCACATGTGTACGCGGTCTTATAGTAAAAGAAAATCCTGTGACACATAAAAAAAAAACTTTTTAAAATCTATTAACGCTTATAATTGTCTAAGATTATATAAGTTTAAGCAATATTACTTTATTGTCACATCTGTGATCGCAAATACCGTTTATATATTTATTTCAAAAATAAATAATCTTTGACACTCGTAGCAACAATTTCTTTATTTTTTTTGCTTTGTATTCAAACACACAATGTCTTAGCAGTTAGCAGTATATGTTGTCTGTACAGAATAATCGATCTTGTTGAGAGATCATGATATTGAAATAGTTAGCAGCTATTTGTCGAGTTACGTGCGTAATTATTGAATGTTTTTGTGCGTGTCTAAGCCTACAATATATAATTTTAACATCATTATTTTAACTAGTTTATTTTATCTTATGTGGGGTAGAATTGAAGATTTTTAAATGCCTAAAGTTATGGATATGTGTTAATTATTTATATGTCTTCACACTACAAGGTGTAACATGTGAAAGTTTTACTGGGTAAATTTTTTGTATTAATAATATACGACCACTGATATACGGCTATTCTGGTAGACAGGAGACTATAGTTTCATGGTATTCGGAAAAAATAATAATCTTTCAGTTCAATGATTTGTCAAAGCTTGATGAAGAAAATCTTAAAAAAAATGAATAGTTGAAAATGTTAGTTCTGATATTGTCTCTAAACTTTCGAAGCCGATATATAGACACTACAATTGTCTTTGTTCTTTGTCTGCTTATAAACTTATCCGCATAGATTCGGCGAAAATCCAGATGGATGCTTCAAGGGATAGAAAATTGAATAGTCATATTGAAACTGAATAATATTAATTCAGTGATTTTCGAAATGAATTTTTCCATTATAAATACATTTCCGAAATTTTGCAATACTTAATTGCAAGCAAATGATGAAAATATTTATCACTCAAGCAACAAATTACAGTCATATATTATTAAATTGACATTTGAAAGATTTTCGAAGCTATTTGTAATTGAGAAACATGTCAGCAACTAGCTTAAATTTTTTTAAACATAACCTATAGATCGTAGTGCAAATAAATAAAATGTTATTGGAATTCATTGATATATTATCTTGGGCGTATAAAAGCCCAAATCAAAAAAATATTTATGATGCTGAACGAATTTTGTCAGTCGGACATTTAATTAAATGTGGAATAATCGTGGAAAAAGTGATAAAAATGTAAGAACGATTACATGCCCCGTTTTGTATACAAAACTGTCATATAAAGGAAACACATGAAATAAATGCAATGGTATTTAAAAATGGAAAAATAAATTCAATAATTTGTTTGTACAAGAAAAATGTTAACACTATTTTACTGTAATCGATGAGTTAAAAATTTTAAACCTCCAAATGTTTCTAAATATTCACATACTAAATTATATTATATGTGTTAAGAAAATAGTAAATCATAAAGAAAATGTGAACATAAATATATATATATTTTTTTTCGAATCAAAAAATTAGTTATCTGGAATTTAAAAATGAGGTAAGACTAAAATTTCTTGTAAGATATTTTATATATATGGCTTGATCATTCTGTAAATAATATTCATGTTTATTTAAATAATAATATGATGTTTAAAAAATAAAAAATTAAAACATTACCGAGTACACAAAACACCATTTCCTTTTTATTAATAATTATTATTTTATTGAATTTAATAATAAGATGTTGTTTGTTGGTATATTTGTTTGTATAAACGAAGTAAGTATTTATAAATTAAATTATCTTATTACAATTGTAACGCAAATAAAGGTCAATTTGGTTAATAAGATCCATTTTAACCAAGTTCTAATTGATTTAGTATTCAAAAAGTGTCTTTTGGAAGTGTTAACTTTCTTATCTGCTGTTTCTTTTCCCATATACAACTTAATTTTAGCGATTTATCAGACTTTTTGGATTTACGCACCTTTATAATTCATTCAAATAAGGTTGAAAATTTCTATCGATTTAGTGTAAAGGAAATACTTTTATCAAATTTAGATCGCCTCAATGAGAAACATAAGATGATGTTTGAAGGAAAATTAAAAAATATTGTCCAGAGGTAGATATTTGTACTTTCTTTTACTACTAGCAAAAAAAACTTTGTTCTCTCAAAATTTCGATACCCATTTTTCGACGGAAATAGATGTTTTGAGTTCTCCTGATGCCAAAGCAATGGTGTTTAGAGGGGGGGTTCGTGCGTGTGTATGTGCCTAGGAGTTTGTGGCAAGGATATCATATCGAATGGTTTATCAAAAATTCACAAAACTTGGTACTCTGTTCATATTACCACCTCTAGCTGCACCGTAAAACTTTTGGTTAAATTTAATTTTGGAATACCAATTAATTCTTATAATTTTCAAGTTTGTTTACTTTTTTCTCAAAAATGGTCCCAACAATTTTTTTTCAAACTTAGTATGTTCACAGAACATTCAAACATCTACAACTTTTATTTGAAATATTTCACTTAGAAAATTCAAACAAGCGAGAAAAATTCAAGTAAACATATTAAGCTTCACAGATAAAACTTTACATAGTACATATTAAGAGGGGAACCGCAACCGCGTCGCTTGTATCTAGATCTTTTGGTCCACTGTACTCTATTTAGAATACTCCAACTGAAGGCAAAGATTCCGTTCAGCAAAAGGTGAAAATTATATTGTTGGTAGAGCCCGGTTACTTCATTCTTATCCAACGATAGTGTGATAAATCATCTGCGCCTTATTTTTAACAATTGAATAATCTGCCGCTGCGTGGATTCGAACCCGCAACCTCAAGTCTATATATTAACTAAATAAAAGTAAAAGAAAGTTTTATGACGCAACGAATAAGATATTTTTATATATGGTTTTTGGTTTTTTTGTAAAGAAAATATTTCAAAATCATATTTCATAATTAATAATAATTAACATTCTACAAATTCAGTAAAAATGTCACAACTAAAATAGATAAAATAAATCACATCCCTCGTTAAAATATTTATTTTTTAAAAATAAAAAAATTATTTTTTATAGTAAGAACAAGTAAGAATTAATGCATTTAAATAAATAATTGCAAACTCGTGCATGTAAAAACAACACTATTATATTCATATTATTAAGCAAATGTTAACTAACTCTGTTGATGTTGTTCAGTTTTAAAATAGTAGTAGTGTAAACTCCTTACTTACTTATAGGTTAAAAATACCTAGTAGGCTCTAAAAATAATACATTGAAGTTTCACCATATTAAGGATTTAATGCAAAATATATAAATAGATACAAACAATATAATTATTACTGGTTACAAAGCAAAACCTGTTTTATATAAAATAACGTACGTATTTTATATACACAACATATACGGCTATAAATATATCGATACAATAAATTTTATCGATGGCTTTACGATTTAAATAATATTATTTTTATTTATTGCATCTTTTATTCAATTGATAGATTTATATTATTGAAGTTTTTCAAACTATGTGTAGGTTAACTTGCTTAAAAAGTAAAAGATTTGTGGCCAAAAAAGAAATTCCAAACACAAAAAATTTGTATTACTCGATTGAGGTAAAATTTTACATAGTTATTTAATACTTATCCCATATAGGAATATAACTACTGGAAGAATTCTTATTTATGATTTCGACGTCATAATTATCTTCAAAAAGAACCTTGAGGAAGGTATTAAGACGAATGCGCCACTTATTGAAAGCCTTTACGACATCATAAATAATAATGCTTTCAGAATTCTTCTTTTTGACTACTAAAATAAATTCGTTTCTTACACTACGAAAATAAATATTTTTTAAATAAATTAAAAAAAAAAAAGCCTCAAACACTGATACTATCACTTGGAAGTCCGTTATACAATCCATTAAGCAACAAAGGTCATGCTTTTTGATGCTCAAATACTAGATATTTTATTTACAAGAATTTAAAAATATTAATTATTTAAATGAATATGAATAACACCGTCTTACTAGATAAATTTGGGAATTTAAACAGTCTAAAAAATAAATTTACTACATCGTTAGATTTCTGGGGCTCCGAAAAAGATTTCTTACAGAGCTCATACTTCTGAGTTCTTACGGAACTTATAAAAACGACATCCTACAAAGCTCTTAATTATAACTTCCTTCAAAAATAAGAAAAGACTTTCTTAGAGTTCAGAATTCTGACTTCTTGCTAAATCAGAAAAAAACTTAGTTCTTAATGATAACATCTTAAAGAAGTCCTCATGCCTACAAAATTAAGACATCTTAAAGAAGCCTTAATAAATACTTCTTTTTGAAGTTTTTTTGATTTGAATGTTCGCTGGGATTATAGCATAATGTAATATACATATTATGGTATCGTTGTGAAACAGAACTGGTTTATTATCCAATTTTTTGATAGGTGTATACTCGTAATTTAAATATAAAGTTCAAAAAAAAAATAATAGTGTTTGTGTAATAATATAAAAGCTTTATTAGAAACGAAGTTCTCTAGTGGAGGCTGGCTACGTAGAGTGGAAACTGGGAGAAAAACAACGTTTTATAGTTATCCCAGCATAAGTCAGTAATGAGATTGATTTAAAGTACAATAATAATGATAAAATTTAAAGTTTTTTCTTATTTAAAATAATTCAGAATATTTACAATTCACTGTTTTATATTCAATTTTTAATTATTGATTATTTTTCTTAAAATATTACTACTATTGATATGTTTTTTTAATAGCCGGGTGACAAAAATACACGAATGTAATCAGTTGAAATCTACCAAATTGAATCATCTTTAGAGTTGAAAATAAACGTAAAGAACTTCGTTCTTGACAAGTCTTCCAACCGTACGTATTTATTTTTAATATTTTTTTTATTTTATACTTGTTTGGTTTTTCTTCTCCAATTTTTTTTTAAGGAGCTTTAAAGTTCGAACGTATTAGTCAATTTTGTAGAAGTTATAATAGAAGAAGTTATTAAACGAGATATTGTTCGTATTATGTTCCAATAATGATCACAATTTTATCACAAAGCATATAATTTATGAATATTATTTTATTTACCACTATATTATGTTATATGCAGTATCAAAAAATTATTTTTAATTAATTTCATTATAATGTAATATTATTAATTTCAATAAATCAAAATTTATGAATGAAATTTATGACGAAAAAACAGATTAAAAAATTATATTAAAAACATATATTTATTCTTAATTTACTGATCGAAAGGTACTTTTTCAATCCGAAAATCGAGATCAAATTTCTATTGACAATTTCTTAATTTTAAGATATCTACAATGACGCAATATTGACATTTTACTTCCGAATTCGCAAGTATTGTATTAATGAATAAAGAATATTTTTGATATCCTATTTCAAAAATATTTATTTATATAGACGTTTTGGCACTCCCAGAAAATATTTTTTATTTTCCCCATTTTAGAAACATTTTATCTATCAACTAGCATTCCAGGGATAAAGCGCTCAACATTTACTGTTGCTTTTTAAATTTAAAAACCGATATCTCGTAAGCCATTCATCTAATTTTGATGCATTTGATTTTATAAAATTCTAACACGTGTTCGAAACATTTATTTAAAAATGTAGAAAAGAAAATTTATTATGATTTACCGATCAATAGAATAATCTACATATATAAAAATTGATGAAAACTGTTCCGAGAACGTTCGGCGGTTCCATCCAACCGATTTGCATATATTTTTAAAATGAAATATATTAGTGTCCAGGTGAAGCATCAAGAATTGGATTACATCTATCTATTGCCTTTCTGAAATTCTAATGGGGCGTTTCTTTCTTCAAGTGTTGTCATAGTTTTGTATCCCAATATCCCCAATTTCTAATGAAGATAGAATGGTTCATTTTGGACTAAGAACACTCAGTGACTCTGCATTTAAACAGTCTAATTTGGTGAGATGGAGGAGAGCAAGGCACGGATATTCAACTTGGCTTTTTATGAGCATCTCTCCACTTAAAGCTAAATATCTAATCCTGTTCTAATGAACATAGAAAGTGTTATTTAAGAACACTCAAATTGGATTTGAGATTGGAGATTTTTGAGAGCACAACACACTCTCATCACATTTTTTTATGTGATTTGAATCATTATCAAGTCTGTTTGGAAAATGCAACAGTTGTTTAGAATTTAGAAGCTTTTAAATTATTATCAAAAATTAATACAGCATACGGGTTCACAAGTTGATCAGAGAGTTATTGATTTTATTCTGACAGGTCATATCCATCATGGATTAATAAAAAAAAGAGTCCGGAAATTTGATAATATAAAAACGACAAAAAAATATTACAGAGATGATATGATGCCTGCCACCACTAAACTTTAAGACCACATAATATTTAACTGATAACAAAATCTTTTTTTTTTTTTAAATCAATGAACTCTTGAACTATTTCATCTTTCAAATAATGCTACAAATAAAATGGAATAAATTATATAATTATTAATTCTTTTTTTATTTTTAAATATTTTTTAATATAAAATTAAAATAAAATATGGAAAATTTACATTATTGTGATTACAATCCATGCAATAGGCAATAGATGTCACCATTAAAAAAAAAACAATTGGTCTGAGTGTCAGCGACAAGGGCCACACGACGATGGTCCCAATGAGAATCCAAAATAAATTTTTTGACCTTGTTAACGTTCTTTAAACCAAACAAAAAATAAATTAATTTTACTCTATTGCGTTTAATTTTTATCCAATTTTAGCAAATCAAGTATGAATTCCTACTAAATTTAGGTCATAGTTACCATTTAAAAACAAATGGTTTAGATGTCAGCCGCAAGGTCCATACGACCAACTTTCCAATGAGTTCCCAAAATAATTGTTTGCCCTATTAACGACAAATTTTCTTTTGCTTTATCACGTTAAACTTTTATCCAATTTTGGCAAATAATATATTTGTTCCTACTAAATTTTGATCATAGTTACATTCATTTTAAAACAAGTGGTCTAGGTATCAGCCGCAAGATCCATATGACGAACTTCTCAACGAAGAGAATAAAAAACAATAATTTGGTTATAATTATGAGTAGGGATGTGCTGGATTATTAAAAATGGAGATCCGCGGATACGGATACGGATCTTAGCTTTTCAACTCAATCAATCGGTATAATTTTTTTGAAATTTTCTTTTAATGTGATTGTTTTTAATTGATTGAAATATGATTGTGATTTATGATTTATCAATTAGCAGTATTATTTGAACTGAATAATATTGAATTCGAATGACAAAAATTTGAATTTAGTGTAATTACTAATAAGTATCTTAAGAGAAGGTAGTCAGCTATAAGAATTACCACTTAGATAACTAAAATAAGGGTCGAAACATTCAAGTTTTACCAAATATGAAAGATCTTCGATTTTAAACTTAGATATTGCTAAAGGCGTTTTACACAAATATTTTGGGAGCCCGATTTCTACAAACTTTAATCCATTTGTACAAATATGCATGTACAAATCGACCTTTGCATCATTGATATGGTGGAAGAGCAAGGTACATTCAATTACATAACGAATAGATACGTGGAATATTGTGATCTGCGCTTCCACCTATTTATGTAATAACTAGAGAAAAACCGGCAGTTTTTTACGGGCCAACAGATTTTTTTATAATAAAATAAGCAAAAATAATAACTAGCAGAGTTAATTGTTTAGGTACTCGACATATTATTAAGTAACATTAAACACTCTAAATATCCAGTCTATACAGTTATAAAAATACGTATACAATAATAATATGCATTGTAATGACATGATTTTATTAGCTAAATTTAAGTTTCGAACAAAAGTTGTTTGTTTAGAAAAAACAAACATTTTATGATGTTTTTAAATTTTACTTTTATCTTTTATGGTTTAAAAGTTCTGTCATAGATATCCACTGGATCCAATGAGTTTACTCATTTTGCAATTTAAATTCACTTTTTAGATCCAGAATACGCCACCAAAAATTTCAGTTCGCGTTCTCTTTTCATTTTTGAGTTATCTGGACCTTGGAAATGAACTAATTAGATGATTTTGAAAACACTCATACCAAAATTTATTTGTGCGGTCAATATTAGGTACAAACTTTAAACTAAAATTAATACATTCTGACATATAAAAAAACTGAGTATAAAAAATTGATAATTTTCTAATACTCGAGTATACATTGTTCAATAAAGGAAATCCCTGTATGAATGTTTTTTTTCTACTGATTTCAACATCAAAAGCAGAAAACAATTACATTTTGACAGACATTCACTACAAAGGATCTATTCTGTACAAAAAAAAAATAGTATTAAATAAATATTTTATAATACAATGACTTTTTTGATTTTATTTATTTTTTTTTTATTAAGACGACTTTGAACGCGAGGGAGTCAGGATGGGTAGAATGGTGTTGATTTTTTGTTTGTTTTTTTGGCTTTCACACACATACATCATGTATCAATAGACCAGGGTCAATAATTTGGAAACCAAAAAAAATTATAGTGGGATTAATATCTGAATTTCCGGCAAAACTACAAGTCTTATGGAAAAAAGTTAAATGGCAAAGTTGTAGGTAAAAAAAAAGATCTAAAGCTTTTATATTCACACTTTTTTTAAGTAACCTCAAAATTTATGCGAAAAATTCAAATAACCAAGTTGTTGGTTTTTTATTTTTTTTCTCCGAAATTTGGTGAAAACTTACCTTTTTATGTTCCAAATACACTATAATTTTTTTGATTTAAAATATTTATTTTGAATAAATATCGAAAAAGCACCCTAATTTTCAATCGAAAAATTTTGAGATTATGTGTAAAAAGTGTAAATACAAAAGTTGTAGATCTTTTTATTACCTACAACTTTGCTATTTAACTTTTTTCCATAGGACTTGTAGTTTTGCCGGAAAACGAAATAAACCGTGTTTTATCCTTAAAAACTCACCCCTTCCATACTTCCCGAACTCAGATCGCCCGTAATTTATGTTTCCTTTAACTTGTATCTTATTATCTTGCGTTTCCAATGAATTTTATCCTACTATAATTTTCTTCTTCTTTTTATCATTTTTTAAGGCTTCTACTCTAGTCTAGATGTGAATGTAACAGAAATGAAAGTAACAATAATTTACCTATATTTCTTATTACCTACAACTTTTCCATTTAACTCTTTTGCATAGGACTTGCAGTTTTACTGGAAATCTAGATAAACCGTGTTTTAACCTTAATCACCTCCTTCCACTTCCCGACTCAGATCGCCCCCCGTAAATTATTTTTCGTTTACATTTTTGTTATATTCTCTTTCGTTTCCGATGGGTTTCATCCTACTATAATTTTATTTTTGTCACTTTTTACCATTCTTAAAGGCTTCTTCCCTGGTCTACAACTAAAAAATCAAAAAAAATCATCAGCATCCATCAATCGACTCACTCAAATGTAATAAAAAATTAACATATTTAGTTGTAGTTTGTATTTTTTGTTGTTATTGTTGTGTGTTAATGTGTTATTTATTCGTCATTGGTCATTTCCTGTGTTCTTCGTCGTATTCAACATATTCAACAAACAAACAAAAAATTACACAATTGAAATGTATTTATTAAATAAATTGTAAAACTAATACTCTAATATTTTTACATTCTAGTAACAAAAAAATGGAAGTTGTGGGAGTATGCAAAATTGTCAAAGTAAAAAACTAGGCCTCAATGTACTTTTTGAAGTTATACTTCTTTAGGTGCGTTATGACCAAATGATGAGAGTGAAATTTTTAGATGCGCGCGCATCACCGTCACACAAAATTCACAGGTAGAAGCTGTTGTTATAATTAATGTTACACTTAATGTAAGAAAATGCATTTATTTAATTTTTCAAACTTAAACTGAGCTTTATTTTGTGTTAACCATCCTTCATTTATTGTAATTATTTGCATGCAATTAAAAAATTTTTTTAATGATACCAAAGAAGTATAACTTCTGACGCGCGTACATTTACACGCACCCATTTTTTTATTTCCGATTTATATTTACCAATATCCGAAGTACTGTGGTTAAAAAAAAAGTGCTTGTTTCAATTAAAAATTTTTTTTATTTTATATCGACATTTTGTGAATCTGGTGGTCAGGCAATCGAACGTAGCTTCAAAAATAATGAACGGATATTTATAAATTTTTGGTAAACAATAGTGATAACGTCCTCCTCATTAGTGGTCATATTTTAAAATCATGTCACCTCTACTATTTCATTCAAATGCCAAAATTTCGTCAACTATCAAGAAAATTTAACTAAAGAATGTGATTTAGATGTAGCAAATGGATTTATTCACTTAATATCCAATTTTTAAATCAATCGGTCAAGCCGTTGCGGATATAAAGGTGCATGTAGAAATTATTACAACACTCCATCACACCTGAGGACAAAGATGGCTTCTAGCACAAGGTGACATTTATATTGTTTATGGAACCGGTAACTTATCCAAGCGACGATAGTGTGATCAATCAACTGTCCCTTTTTTTTATTATATTGGATCAACGTACCACTTAGATTCAAACCCGCAACATCCAGACTAAGTAGTGAAATGGAAGATCGTATTCGTGCCATTTGGCACTTAACCACTGAGTAAAGTGCATAAGTAAACATAACATGCATCACAAAGGAGTGTTTTGGGCCTTTTTGGCAACATATATTTTCTTGCCCACCCTAGAACACTCTATACACTGTTGAGTGTTTACGACATGTTTACGACACTATGGCACATATAGGGAAAATGTGATCAACAGTTCGCCCGACAAACTGAATTTCTCGGATGTTTATTTTTTATAGCTGGGTGAACCCAGGGAACTTACTGATAATATAACATCATTTACATAATAGAACTTCATACTAGAAAATATTATTATCATTTTACATAACTGAAAATTTCGTCACACCAATAAATGAAAATAAAATTGCATTTTCTGCATTCGGATTATCGAATAAGACGAATTATACCAACGGAGTAATATACTCTTTATATATATATTTGAATAACATCGGTCAAAATCCACATTCAATAACATTAATTCAATAAAATTTAAACAAGGCATTTTTACTGCCTTCGCTTTCTATAAATTACTTTAATTGTCCAACAAGCAAACAATAACGTTTATTTTTATGGCATATTTATATTTAATAGTTTTAAGATACTATGAATTCAAAAAACTTCGAATGTAGAAACGGTTTTTGAAATTAAATTTTTTTAAATAGATATTAATTAATCAATAAATTGTTGTTGTTTTTTTTAACCGATGAGAAAGGAGTTCTGTATTTGGTCCGTATGTATAGTCTCGGTCAAAAAACGCACCTATCTGAACATTTCATACTTTTTAAAATTCTGATATGCGCTAAGGAGTAAATAGGTGCCAAACAAATTTTTGGTGAATAAATATCACAGAGCAGTCTGATTTTAATGCTTGTTTTCGTTTTTTAAACCAAAAAACCCAAATCCGTCTCTCAAATTATTCAGGGTTTGGATAAAATATCGAAATTAAATTTTTGGCCCTTATAATTACGACCTTATTTGTTACGACCTTGGCAACTATGTATTCCTACCAAATTTGGGTCATAAGACTAATATTGAATAGCGAGTAATCAGAAATTGGTCCTGTTTAAATTTAAAAATAATTTCGAAAGATGTATTTCGAACACTTAAAGGTAAAAAATTCTTGTAGAAAATAGAACTTAGTTCAAAAAAACTTAACTAAAAAGTAACAAATAATTTTAAATTAAAAACTTTAATAATTTTCTTGTAACCAATTACCTTTTCAAGTCCACACTAGCGATTCAAATATAATCTGAAGAATGATTGTCGACTTGAGAAAGGTTATTGGTCATAAGACATAATTTTAGTTTTAGAGTATTTTAAGTGCATTTTTTGAAATCAGTTTTTGATATAAAAAATTTTTATATAACAATTTAATTGTATTAAAAAAACGATTATATACCGAGTTTCGTGCAAACGGAGAAAAAGATATTTAAGCGCACCTTCAATTTTGATACAACTATCTGTGTTAATAGCAAAGATTATTAATTATATCGATTGATTAATAAATAATCACATTGATTCACGTTTCAAACAAAAATACAAATTAAAATAAATACACATTGTAATCTTTTTTTTAATTTATTGATTATAATTAATAGTTAAATGTTTTTTTATGAGTCATCCTATTCTTGCAAGCATAAAAGAAAAGTTGTGTATCAGCAATGCAACTCTGTCTAAGGTATTAACATCGCTTGCACATTTTAAATTAGTAAAGGAGCAAGAAGCTTCAATGTTGTCAAAAAGAAATTTTAATAGTATTGTTCTAATTCACCACCTGTTCTAATTCAGCAAAAACGGTATTAGCTTAAAAACACTTTTGTTTAAAGATGTATCACACATTGGCCAAACAAAACATGACTTTGACACATTGTTTTGTTGAAATGTTTGTGTTATTGGACAAATAAATTTGTTTACAAAGTAGATTCTCCATCAATGTCTGAAAAAATATGCATTCCCAGCAAACATCCAAATCAGAAAGACTACAAAAAGAAGACTTTATTAAAATTTCAAATGTAATCTATATTAGGACTTATTTTTTGTTTAAATAGTCTTTTATCTGACCTTGCAAGACATCAGAATTGTGAATTCTTGAAGAAGTCTCTTACTAAGTCTTACTCTTAGTCATAATTAAGAGCTATTTTAGAAGTCGTTTTTATGATGTGCATTTCACTTAAATTGTATCTACTGTTTTCGAATAATTAATTAGTTTTTGTTTCATGGCCTTTATTTTTATCGTTTTCATTAAAAATTAATTTGAAAGATTATCAAAACCCAAAATAAGAAATTATCATAAACGAAAATTAAGACAATATACTAACGAATTAGTTTTACCACAAATTATTCCTCTAACGACTTTTAAGTGCTCAAATTTATATAGACAAGCGGTGTTATTTATATTCTTTTAAAAAAATTTATATTTATTGATTTTTGAAAATATAATGTTTAACGTAATATGTATATTGTGGTGTAATGATTAGAATAACAGACTCGTAAGTGGTAATGTGAGTGTTCGAGTCTAGATGTATGGTAGAAATTTTTTTTTAATTTACTTTTTTTTTATTTTCGAAGTCTAAGAAATGAATTTCTTTTACTAGCCAGTAAAAGAATTCTTTAAGTATTATTTATGAAATCTTAATATATGATAAGCATCGAGTTAAAAAATTTGAGGATGAATAAATTATGATTCGTGTAACAACTTTTCACGAATTCCCTCTTCGAGAATTCTGAAAACGTGCTACAGAATGTTACAGTTTTTTTAGATGCCATTTTTATGAATGAGAATATCTTTTGTATTTTAAATTTTATTATCATATTAAATAAAAATAAAAAAATAAATATAAAAATAAAAATAACAATCAGAATGCAATTTTTATTATTTCACCCAATTAACTCTTGGATTTATGGTCATTAAATTTTTTATGATAAATAATAAATTCTTCATATTATATTATTAAAATTGATCAATATAATAAAATAATTTATTTATTTGTTCATATTATGTAGTTAAATTATTTATACCGAGTGATGAACAAATAACTGATTGAATATTATAAATGAGAACTTTTTCGAATAAATTTTGTCCCAATTTTCTAGATCAAAATATTTATATTTTATAAATACATATTTCGATTATAAAGTAGTCATCACCAGTATGAATAAGCCAGTGGTAATGATTCTCCGAGGAGATGTTACTCGTTGGTAATTTTGTACAAACTGTTACCAAATGAGCAACGATTAACATATCCTCGGAGAATCATTACAACTAGTTAATTCATACTGAAGATGACTACTTTGTAATCGAAATACGTATTTATAAAGTACAAAATATTTTGATCTCGGAAATTGGGGCAAAAATCGAAATTTATTTTAAATAATCGATGGTCGAAATAGTTGCGTATACTAAGCAGGAGTTGCTACTATATATTAAAGGGGTTTACCAACAGTTGTTGTTTTGACATAAAGGGGTGTGCTTCTAAACAATTGTTGACTTAAATAACATGTAATATACATTGTATTGCTTTCAATTTTCCAGAACAAAATAACTCAAAAAATACTTATCCCAAAGTTATGAAATTTGGTATGCACAATATTGACATGAAAACGTAGTGCTTGTCGAAGAGTTTCTCCTGAAATTAAAATTTCTAAAGTAAAAATCAAATTTGATTTTATATTTAGAAAAAAACTTAGTTACAATATTTTTCTACTTTGGATGGCAAACCTAAATTTTTCTTCTATAATAATTTATTGGATGCACTTTGTATATTAAGGTACTTTAAATCAATCAACTATTGATGTCACATAAACTTGAATTATATTCGATTTGCCAACATACAATGAATATTCTTCTGAATCAATAATCATCAATTAGCATATTTAGCATCATTAATTAATTTTATTACTTCTATTCACTGATTTACTAAAGGATTTTAAATATTCAATAATATCATCGAAACCAGACAAAACTAATTTATCAAAAATAGGGTACTTTCGGTGGTTAAAAATAAAGCATAAAATTTGACAAACATTAAAATTTATATAGAAATATTCTTAAGTATTCTAAAGTTGAGTCCTAAAAGCACATGATTAATTTATTATCTTAAAGTTAAAATTCGATATTTTTATCCTTATATCACGTTTCCTAAAACACTTGACTACCATGATGTGACGTCATTTCGGTAAAATTATTAGTTGTTATCTGACAGTTCAATCTATCAACAGTATCTTAATTAGTAAAAAAAAATTTGAAAATGTTTGGTTATGTTTTTTTATCAATATGTTGTACCAGTAGGTATTCTCAATATTATATACCGATATTACGTCACTAAAAATGGTTGATAGCGTATTTACTTTTATAAAAAAAGCTAAAGATTTTAATGTAATTTTATGGCAAGTAATCTTGTTTTTTTATTTTCAAAAGAATACTTATTTTTTGTGACTATTTTAAACATGCTAAACTTTCCTATTGTTCATCAAAAATTTTAACATTGATTGCACAATATCCTGGTTTATAACTGTGGTTAATATCAAAAAATTTTTGAAATGTTCATACGTCATAAAACATACGATGTCAGTTATGAAACATTTGGAAGATTGTGTGGTTCAAAAATTTATGGTGTAATATACAGGAAAGAAATTTTGTTAACCGTGGTTAGATGAATTCATGGTAATGAATTTTTTGATGACATAAAAAGAAATGTGTAAGTAATATTAAAGAAAGTAATTGAAAAGAAAGTTGATCATTTTCAGAGTGCTGAAAACGGATTTTTTCAACTTCACACATTTTTTAACCATTTTAGAAAAACTTTTTTCCATAACGTATTTTTCACAATATATTAACAATTTGGCGTCGAAAAAAATGATTTACATAATTTGATACTCAAATCAAGATAAATTAAATAACTAATATTTTTTAAATACTCATTTTTTCAAATATTTCGATCCAACCAGGAAATGAAGCGCTATTTTGTAAAGTTTACAGTACGAAAAAAAACTGAAATTTGTATTCAATGTGTTTTATTTAAAAAAAAAAAATTAACAGTGACTTGCGGAATCCAAGAATAACTTGACTCATATTGAATACAATACGTTTTTTATACTCGACATACATAATATATCAGAGGAAATTAATTTTAGTCTGAACTTTGTAAAGCTACCTTTTTTGGACCCCACAAGCCAAATTTTGGTATAGATGTTCACATAGAAACACCTAATTAAAAAACAAAAAGAAAGCTGAAATTGTTGGCGTATTCTAAACATAAAGAGTGAATGAGAAAAATCTATCCATTTTATCCAATGGGTTCTTTACCCAACTTTGAAACCATAAAAGAAAATTTCAACTACAAAAAATGATTTTTTTTTTAAACAAACAACTTTTATTTGAAACATTTTTTCGTAAAAGTTCTGCACTATTTTAGCTCAAATTTGGCAAATAAACACGTATGGTAATACATATTATCATACATGCATACATATATAACTGTATAGACTGGACATTTATAGTATTTTATTTAATTAAAAATAGTCCAAACAATGATATTCAATCATATGTCAAGTATCTAAACAATTAACTCTGTGTATTGATATCTTAACTTGTTACAATATCATTATTTAAACACTATATTTTTATATTAGAGCGGTAATATTTAAAATACAATTTGTTTGTATATTATCTAAAAACTATAAGCTCTTTTCTTTAAATGATAAAAACATAAAATATGTTTACCAGATAAAATAAGTCTTTCAATATGATATATAGTTCACTTACAACTTGTTTAAAATAACTTAAAAGATAAAACTTATATCATGTATATATTATAAAAACACAGCAGACATTTAAGGATTCAGTAGTTGACTTCTGGTAAAACATAATCTTTTAATTCATATATGTATTTATTTTTGTAGTTTATTTAGAATATATTCAAAAAAAAACATCATGTCTAAAGATTAATTTAATATTACTAGCTGGTACCAGTCGCTTTGCTGCCGTAGAAGTACAAAAATATATATATATTTTATAATTTTTTTCCAATTATTACTGTAATCAATAACTCGGTAAATTCAATTATTTTGAATCTTAAATTCTAAACAACTGTGACAATTTTTAAACAGACCGTATACTATTAATCAATCAAATCACACAAAAAAAGATGATTAGTGTGTGTTCTGCTCTCAACAATGTCCAACTCATCCAAAGTGTTTAATGGCTCAAATCTGATAGGACTTGACTCACTGAGTGTTCTTAGAAACGAACTTTGTATGTTCATTAGAACAGAAGATATATAACTTTGAGTGAAGAAATCTAATAAAGAGTTGAAAGTCCCCACCTTGTTCTTCTCCATATCATCCAATTTGCGTGTTTACAACCTCAAATGAAAGGTCTTCGATCACTGAATGTTCTTAGAAACAAAACGAATACAAAATATACAAAAACTATCACAATATAAAAATAAAACTATCAGAATATCGCGTTTGATTATAATTTAAAGGTAAAAAATATATGTAATGCAATGCTTGATGCTTCATCTGAACATCAAATACCTTTGATTTAAAAAAAAATTATGCAAATCGGATGGATAGAACGGCCTGCAGGGCTTGTCTTCTCTGGTAGAAATATATGATAATAAATTTGATTTAGTGGAAAAGTTTTGGAATATGGAAGGATTAAAGTTGATTAATTTAAAGTTAATTGAGGCATCGAAGGCTATGAAAAGTTTTACTGCTATATGCCAAGGGACATATATAATAAGTAGAAGAATATGAAATAAAAGCTCCTTCATACTGATGATGACTACTTTGTAATCGAAATACGTTATTATAAAATACAAAATATTTTTAATCTAGGAAATTGGGGTAAAAATTTATTCGAAAAATCCTTGAGTTCTCTTTAATAATATTCATATTACAATCTGAAGTTACTATATTTTACTATAGGAAATACTATATTTTCATAAATGAAGATTAAGAAAAATAAATTTCAGTTTTGATTACTGAATATAGTACTTCGAAAAAAAATGAGATCCTGTCAAAAACAAAAATCTGAACTCAATAAAAAATAAGCTTACTTCAAAAACAAAAGAATTTTAAGCTATTATTATAATAATAATTACCTACAAAAGACATTGTTAATCATTTTGATATTGAATGCTAAAATTAGGTGTAAAGATGTGAATGACACGTTTAAATGCAAATAAATATTATTATGAAAATTCCAAGTATGCAAGTAAAAAGGAAAATATTTATAGATAAAACAAAAATTAATAACGTGTGTCAATTTAAAACAATAATCAAATTAAAACAATAATTTTATAGTTTATGAATAATTTATATTTATAATTTATATCTTTAATAATCTTCATAATGATAATGCATAGAAAAAATAATAAAAAAACGTAAGTAGCCGATCAAATATGCAAGACCAAGACTCGAAGTATATGTCTTGGTCATATGCAAGACTCCAAGATCGAGAACAAGATCTTGGTGTCTTGGTCTTGCTTGGCTCATCACTAATGCATTATGAATTTTTAATTGGCTTATACATACAAAGCAGCCCAGAGACTATAAGAAAAGTAAGTTATGTTTTTATCTACCCTTAGCACCTTGTACCTGTAAATTGACCGACAGCACAAGATTGCAAGTATGCATACAATTGAAAGTACAAACTAGCACTATCTTGCCCAAAAAATTAATTTGTGAGAAAAGAAGTAAAGTCTGGCTGCCCTAGCATCTTTCTGTAACATATTAACACCCGTTATATATTAAATTTACAAACATCACTATTATTATTAGCCTAGCCGAGAATTGAAATATCTGTGAAAAATCAAAAAGTTATGGGAGTTTTAATTAATTAAAATATAAAATAGTCTGAAAATTTGGAAATTGCAATTTTTCTATTGCAAGGACTACGATTGTGCTTTAAACCACACGACTGAAGTAAATATATATGTATATATATATATATATATACATATATATATATATATATATATATATATATATATATATATATATATATATATATATTTATACTCTCTTATATACATACTGTAGTTCTCACAGCTAATATCCATACTCTCTCTCTTTATATCTCCCTTTGAATTTCCGTTCGCCTCACTCGATCACACTTTTCGTAACTCTCTTTCCTCACACATTTCCCAGCTAGTTCCCCAAGTCAAGCGTACCTAAAGAAGTTTTACTTCAAAAACGTCTTTCTCAGAATTTCATCGTTGAATGACCTATGTCCCAAAATTTTCTGATTTTTCTAAAGACTTTCGCAGATATATTTCACTTCACGATTAGACTATATGTATTATTTCAAAAAAGTTTATGCACTATAAAGTATAAAGCTTTATTATATTTGAGTGTCATCGTGCCAAGGTTGTGTGTGTATATTATTTTGAAAGGTATATAAAAATAATCCATTTTATTATATATGTTCTGAACTAGTGTCGAGTGTGGGCTGGTTATAAATGTAAAGAGATGATCTATTTTACACACATTCATAATAATAATAATAATATACATTTAACAATTTAATATTTAACTGATAATAATAAATAAATGAGCATTTATTATGATTAATGTGAATGCACGCATTCATGGTCAATTCAATCGATTTATAATCATCTTCTTAACAAATAAATATGATGAAATTGAATTGAGGCGAGAGCAAATAAAAAAAATATTAAGATGAAACCAAATATATAAAATTTATATCAAAATAAAAATGTTATCCTTATAAAATGGAAATCATATTTCAAAAGGAATTCACACAATAGATGAGACCTCTAAGGATACTATTAATCATTAAAATCACACACAAAATGGTGATGAGCGTATGTTGTGCTCTCAACAATTTCCAACTCATCCAAATTGAGTATTTAATATGTCAAATGATAGCTCTTGAATGATCTTGACTCACTGAGTCATCTTAGAGAAAACAAACCCTCTATACCTTTATAAGAACTGTAGATATTGGGATACAAAACTATTACAACACTTGGAGAAAGAAGCGTCCTATAAGAACTTGAGAAAGGCAAAAGATAAATGTAATCAAATTCTTGATATTTCATCTGGATACGTATACCTTTCATTAAAAAAAATATGTAAATCGGCTAGATAGAACGGTCGGAGGGCGAACTCTGAAGTGTTTTCATAATTATTTCTTTTTTAAATATTCATACCTTACGGGCAGTATTATGTCTGTAGCTAAATTATGATTACTTGAATTTTTCTCCCTTTTTTGAATTTTCCTTAGAAAAATGTTTCAAATAAAAATTGTAAAGATTAATATATTCTATGATTTTCATTTCCTAAAAGATGTATCAAAAATCGTTTCCTCGATTTAACTACTATATAAGATGATGTATTATAGATATCGATTAGGTTTGGTTCTATAGTTTTTTTTTAAGTTGATTTGTATTATTATTATGATGTTTAAAAAAATTTGTAATTTGTCGCCTTAAAAAATTTTAAAAATTTTACAGTTTTTTGCTTCTTAAAAATCAATTCCTCAAAAAACTTTCGTAGCCCCTTCTAAGGTGTACTAGGCAATGTACGTTGTAATTCCCTTCCTCTTAAAATCATCAAGATCATTTTGGCAAAATAATCAGTAGCTTTCAATTATCATTTCTACAAAAAATTTGTTCAAAACATTTTATTTAAACGTATATGGGAAAAAGTGCAATGAAAACTGATTCTCAGATATTTCGGATTTTTAAATAATTTTTGGTAAAAATTATTCGAATAAATGAGTATGCATGCATAAAATTTGTTTGAAATATTAAAAAAATTAGTGTAGTGTAGCATATAGCTCTTGAAAAAACTTTCAAATAGTTTTTAATTGAACTTGATAGCTCAAATATTAATCAAGTTTTGTTAAAAACACCCAATCACAAATTATTACCGTTATCAAAACACGTAATAATACTGATAAAGAAGATTCCTTCATCTTTACACTCTCGAATAAGACGAAAAGGCACCCATCGGCATATTGATAATGATTAAAGGAACTCCTAATAGTACAATCTCGTAAATTAGATACTAATTGGCTTTTATTTTATGATCATAGTCTGAACCGACCTTAACCAGAGAATGCATATAAAACATGCATTATACAAACAAAAATTCAATATTAAAATATATAAAAAAAGATACCATTTACATAATAAATTTTTCAATATGATTACATAATATATGTATGTTTATTTATCTCATACCATTTTTGGTCAAACAATTTTATATAAATAAAATCCGATCTGTACATATTATATACGTTTACTACAAGAACCAATACAATAATTTGACCTTCTTCAAAAAATATTACAACATATTACTTTCATCAGAATATTCGTATAACCAAATACGAATGTTGGGATATATTACATTGCCACCGCACTAAATGAGCGGTAAAAAAATGTCAAAAAATTTAACGTATTCAAAAGATTTTAACCACATACGTTTCATAAACGTAATAAAGAATTCAATTCCTGATTGGTTTTTGATGCCCCCACTTTTTTCGCTATGAAATTTTTTTTCATGGCTATTGAAAATGCATGATAACAAATTTTCAGAACAATTATTAAGAGATAAACAAGTGAAGATAACTACTGACATAGTTAATTGTTTAGATAGATACTAATTAATAAATTATAAACCGAATTTTACCCCTAAAAACTCACTCCCCCTCCTACTTCCCGAACTCAGATCGGCCGTAATTTATTTTTCCTTTCATTTTTATCATATTATCTTGCATTTCTAATTGGTTTCATCCTACTATAATTTTTTTTGTTTTCAAAAATTATCTACCCTGTTATATATGGTCGACGGGACTATTTCTGATTGGTGTTTAAAAATTCCATGTCCCCATTGATATTCTAGAATATAAGAAATCAAATATATAAAAATCGTGTACACAAACATCTCAACCTATATGCTAAATTGCATTGCTTGCATATAGTCAATAAATTATTTTTCCATTCAAAAATGGAAACAAGTGTTTAAGAAAAAAATGTTTTTTTATCTTATTAAGTTGCAAAGTATAAAATAATTAACACTTATTTGTAGCAACAAAGTTCACTTAATATCGTTAAACAATAACAAATTATTTATAAATTAATTACTACATATTGTAATTAATAATAATAATTTAGTTTATCATGCATTGATTTATTGTTTTTCCATTCATATAACTTCAAAACAAAAAGCTGATATAAAATTGTTAATTTTTAAAGCAAAAAAAATACTAATTTTCCAATTTCAATTGAAAAATAATAAAAAGACAAGTGAAGATAATAACTAACAGAGTTATTCTTTAGATACTCGTCAAATGGTTCAATATCAATTTTTTAACTATTATTTATCATTAGTATTCATAAAATACTCTAAATATCAGATGTATACGGTTATAAATACATATATATTAATAATTATGTATATGTTTATTAGCATAATTTGAACTAAAATTGTGGCGAATCAAATTTTATTACGAGAAAATGTTTCAAACAAAAGTTGTTTCCTTTCAGAAAATAAAGAATGTTTGTCATTGAATTTTTAATGTTTAGAAGTTGGGTAATTGGCCCATTGGATTCAAATGTCCTATTTTGTGTAATGAACTTAAAATTACCGAAATACTCATATACAGAATACTTCACCAAAATGTCACTTTTTAAGTAATGTTGATTACTAACGGACATGCGAAAATGGACTAATAAGGTGATTCTATTAACACATATAACCAAAATTTTATTTGTGCGGTCAATATTGTCTATTGTTACAAACTTTAGACTAAAATAAATATACTCTGGCATGTCGAGTATAAAAAGTGAAGATAATAACTTACAAGATCAATTTTGTAGATACTCTGTATAAGATTGAAAATCAATAATGAACCGTTCATAATCATTGACATTATAAAGTACACAAAATATAAATATAAAGATAGGTATATAATTTATGTGTTAACCTTATACTATGGTTGAGTTATTGAACTTGTAGAAAAATATACACAGTTCATGAGTAAATGTTTCTAACAAAAGTTGTTTGTTTTAAATAAAAAATCACGTACAACTTTTGTATTTAAAGTTTTATCTTTTTACAATCACATGTGTACAGAGCTGAGTTATTTCCCTTGCACATTGCTGCCAGCATATGGCAGTGCTTCTAAAAAGTAACCTCAGTGCAAGGTTCGTGAACCTTAACCGTATAGAAAGCCCAGTTCGTAAGGTTAAAATTAAAAAATTAAAATAATGAAACAGTAAATTTATTTTAATATCGAAACTGAGTACTGAAAAATGTACATTAAATACCAAAATTTGTATCCAACTATCATCGGTTCAGTGGTCTAGGGGTATGATTTTCGCTTAGGGTGCGAGAGGTCCCGGGTTCAAATCCCGGCTGAGCCCAATTTTCTTTTTTAGATTTAAACCAGAAATTATTACAAGAAACCATGTCGAATTCTTAAAAATTTGTCAGTGTCTACTCTTTAGCTAAGATTCATAATTATAAATTTAGCGCAAAACTCAAAGTTTTGTTTTTTTGTATTTAATAGTCGTTTGTCCTTTATTATTAAAAAATATTTTATTCAGAGGTGACTGCCCCTCGATATAAAAGTTGAACATATACATTTTTGGAACAATGAATTTTTGAGGTCGTATTAACAGGTAAGATTTATTTTGTAACATATGTGTAGAATAAAAAAAACAAAAAAATGTATAATCGTTGTTTAAATTCGTTGCACCATAAACCAAGAAACCGAAATTATTATACGATTAATTTTAATAAGTCCTTTCTTGTATTCACAAAGATAAAATGCTAAATGTGTTTACTTCAAATATGTCTCAAAGTTACAGACCTTTACATCTTTTCATACCGATGCATCATAAAAATTCAGTTTTGATGAACACATTTTTCGTAAAAATTATTTTTTTCTAAAATTTTTTCTCAGTTACTTCTAATTATTGAATAATTAAAATTGAATCTTTGTTGAGCAAAAATTTTAAATCTTATTGTTTAATTTTACATTAAAGTATACAAATTGAACTTATAAGCGATTATCCACAGCTGTTATTGACATAAAGGAGTATCCTTCTAACAAGCTGTTGATTTCAATTACATGTAATGTGCATTGTATTTCTTTCAATTTTCGCGCCCAAAGAACTTACAAAATACTGATCCAAATATTTTGAAATTTGGTATGCACAATATTGACATGAAAACAAAAAACTTGTGGCAGAGTTTTATTCGAAAAAAATTTCTAAGGTAAAAACCAAAATTCGATTTTATATTTAAAAATATTTTTTGTACATACCAGATTTCAAAACATTTGGGTGGGTGCTTCAATATTATGATAACTCCCCCCCCTTAATTATCTGAAATTGAGCCAATCCAAATACTCGTGACATTACTCGTCGTTCAGTTAACATTTCTAAGGATAATTGGAAACATTTTTTCGTAAAATTCTCTACAATTTTAACTTAAATTAGGCTAATATAGACATATTGGTAATAACAATACATATTATATGTATTTATAAGTGTATAGATGGGATGTTTATAGTATTTTATGAATGCTAATTAAAAATAGTACAAACAATTAAATTCAATCACATGTCATGTATCTATTAACTCTGTTAGTTGTTATCTTCCCTTGTCCACGCTTCTCTTTAGAAAATTATTGAATTATTTGAATGAAATCGATCGCCACCTCCCAGACTATTACGATTACATTGTATATGAATGTATCATAATATTTACAAAATAAGTTCTTTTTTAAAGAACTAGGTATGTTTGTTATGATAAGATATTAATTTGTAATTATTAAAATCGGAACAAAAGAAATTACTTTAACGTATAAAAATTATTAACTTTACACCAAACACTGTTGCAACTGAACAGCTGGTTTTGTTCAAAGAAAAAGATATTTTTTTACGTAATTCTGTTTTCCAATCTCTCAGCTGCATTTATAATACTATTTTTTTTTTTACTATTAAATTTCTTCAAACAAATACATTCCATATTTGTGACACAAAAATATTATAATTTGTTTTACAAAATTTTTGATGTTACCGCACTCGCGCGCAAATCAAAGAAAAGAAAAAAACACAAAATATTAAACAATAAAGTTTATATGCGTTTTGTTATTTTGTAGAATTTAATGTATGGTGGTGTGACCTTTTATGTGTTATTATTGTATGAGTCAGGTTACTTTATATCACAATAGATGCACCGATTTTGGAAACAAAGAACGATATTTTTAAAATAGATTTCTGAAATTATTTAATCGTTGGAAGTTAATTTAATAACTAAATAAAAGCATAAATTACGTGGAGATAACTTTTTAACCGAAAAATTTTCAAAAAAAAAATGAATCGGTCGAATTGAGAAACCTCTTTCAAAAAATGAGGTTTCTCAATTCAACGGTATATATTTTTTTATGTGTGTTTTGTTGGAGTGAAGATATCACAAGGATAGTACCATGGTCTGATACCCCTAAGAGGAGAGAAGGGGTAAAAACTATTTTTTGTGATTATATCTCATCCGAATGAAAAATTTTTCGTGATTGTACACAACACAAAAAAATCAAAACAAAAAAATTTTCAAAAAAACACGAAAAGAGATAGCGACTGAATTTTTAGTATTGTATTCTAGACTTAAAAATTGAGATCAAGTTCGTGAATGAGCAAAATTGGTCCCTTGGGTCCACAGGATCCGTGACCCAACTTTTTACCCAAAGAAAAATTAAATAACACAAATTGTTCGTTTCTTCAAAACAAACAACTTTTGTTTTGAACATATTGGTAAAATGTTTAAATTTGCCACAATTTCATCTCAAATTTAGCTAATAAACACTTATATAATTACAATACATATTATTATATTATACATTTGTTTATAACTTTATAGACTGAATATTTATAGTATTCTATGAATAGTCCAAACAATGATATTTCAATAATATCTCGAGTATTTAAATAATTAATTCAGTTAGTTATTATATTCACTTGTTTATATTTTAAAAATTTCGCTTGTTTTAAAATAAGAAATCATAATTTGATGCCTGATGATTTTTTTTTGAGTTTATTTTTAGATCGATTATTATACAAATATGTAAATAGTAAACAGTCGTGAACAGTGAAACTAGGGTCAATATAATCTCAACAAGGGTGTAGAATGGCCTTGAATATGATTCTGATATAAAGAACTAATTCTAATATGAAATTCGACTTAATAATACAGTAGCCATGCACTGTATTCAGATTCTAAATATTAAAATATGAAATATAAAACCCATGTACAGTGTCGTCACAATTCATTTTTTTTAAATAAACAGCTGTTAGATATATTTATTAAATTATATTTATACCGTGCCCTAATAAATGTAATTAATTAATCAAAGCATCCGTGATGGGTATGAGTTTTAGATGTTGCATTTATAATTTCCTGATAGATACATGGTAAAGTAAAAGTTATTTTCTATAATTTTGCTTGCGATAAATATATATTCCCTTTCTACTGATGATTCATGGATATTACGATTTTTTTTCTAAATTAAATTATTTAAAAACAATAAAAATCTCAACAATTCTTATTTCGCTTAAATTAATTTAAGCTTAGATATAAAATGGTCAAGTAAGTAGTCCATAGTAGTAGTCCATTTCCGTGTGTCCGTCATAAAGATAACTCAAAAATGGAAAGAGATAGAGAGCTGAAATTTTGTTGGTTTAAGTTCGTGAATGAGCACGATCGGTTCATGGGGTCTAATGGATCCATGATCCAAGTTATAAACCATATAATATAGATAAAAAATTCAAAAACAAATATTGTTTATTTTTGAAAACAACTTTTGTTTGAAACATTTTTTTATACACTCTTTAGATTTGCCACAATTTCAGCTCAAATTCAAATATTCTAATACGATGTATATTTTGATGTATGTATTTTTAATGGCCTGCATATTTAGAATATTTTATGAATACTAATCATTAAAATAGTTCAAATATTGAAAATTGTCGCAGCAAGTTTTAGGAAGAGTTAAAGAGGTCCATAAACAGGCTACAAAGTTTGTGTATTGAGCAGTTTTATATATTCACATTCGTTACTTTAATAGTAATTAATATTTTGGAATAGAGTTTAAATTTCATTTGTCTATATTTATCTATCCATGTTTTTTCAGCTGTAACTTTCGAACGCATTCTTTAATTTTGACGAAATTTGGTAATGGTATTCATCACACTGAGGAAATTCAATGTAATTATTTTGATATGTATTTGCATTTCCTATTTCGGGAAAAATCAAACGGTTCAAAATAAAATTAAAGAAAAAAATTATTAACCGGTTTCGAACAGAAAGTTTTTAATTTATAATAAGGGACATCAGATCATGGTTTCCTTATTATATGACCACCGTTGGGATATCTCCATTACAACGAAAAATGAAACATCAAAATCGATTCATAAACGACATAAAAAACATAAAATCGGTCGAATTGAAAAACCCCATTTTTTTTTTAAGTAAAAAATTTTTAATTTCAATTTTTGAGGCAAACGAAATAATTTTTTATCAAAAACCGAATGAAATATAACTCACTTTACGTACAGAGTGAGGCTATAAATTCAAAAGTTATTATTTAAACCAAATTTCAAAGAAACTATCCAGCCAAGACAGACAGAATACTGTAAAAACTATCATGTAGGTATGATAAAAAAACGTTTACCTACAAAGTTATTATAATGTTTTAATAATAATTTATTATAAGCACATCGAAAATCGTGTCTGGAAGAGACCCACCCTTTGTTTTGTTTGTCTACTTCCGTTTGGTAACTCTATATGGCTTATATATATATATATATATATATATATATATATATATATATATATATATATATATATATATATATATATATATATATATATATATATATATATATATATATATATATATATAGTGAGGTAAAAATACAATGACAATATATTATGTATGTACTCTATGTATACAATTAATGTATTTATAAATGTTAGCCATTGTTATAAGTAACTACAAAATATCACTTTTTTTTTATAAAAGAGAACGCAACGCGTCTTTTAAGAAATTCACCCAAAATTTATATACTTTTAAACAAGTGAAAATAACAACTAATAGAGTTAATTGTTTAGATATTCGACATATGGTTCGCTATTCATGTTTAAACTCTAATTCTTTTTTTAATCAATAGAATTCATAAAACACATTAGAATTAATATGTATTATAATTATTCGTACTGTGCATAGTTCGTGGAAGGCGACTCCTTAATCGATTAATGCGCTACGAGTATCTAAAATTTGTAACAAAACATTCACATTCTAGACAATAGAATTATTTGTTCAATTGTTTGCATGTAAATTGTATGGAAAATGTCAAACAAAAATTGAAAATTGTAAGAATAGTTGAAAAATTACATTAGTAATTATTTTAAGAGCAAATATAAATAAGTGTATTCATTTAAATAAGTTAATAAATTTTGAGAATTAAATTAGAAAAAATGGATTTTTTGAATTTTTTCAAAGGGGAAAAATCGAGAAAATTTGTTTTTCTCTGATATCGGTAAAATTACTTTTTGGAAGTTTGACCTGAAAATTTTAAAAATAACATCCATTTAACGATTGGATGCATAGTTTTTAAGATATCTGCTAAAAACTGATCCGGAGGCCAATCAATATTCTAGACAAATTTCAAGCGATATTTCGAAAAGTAGTATTCCCATCATAAAATAAGAGTTATTTTTTGTTTTCCTGAACTCTAAGTAATCCTAGAAAATGTAAATAATAAAAAATTATTCTTAAATTTCTTGGCTATTTATTTTCACAGATTTTTCACAGAATTAAATTTATTCAGTTATTTTTTTAAATGCATTAAACTGCATCAAAAATTTTTTTGCATCATACGCTGGGATTTATATTTTCCTTAAAAGATTTTATTCACAGTTTTTGAAAAAATTAGCTTCTAAAAATGCTATTTCATATTTTGTGAACTAAATTGTAAATATTTCTAATTCACAGTGTTGTAATACTCATGGATTATGCAACATGGAAATTTATTATTCATGATATTATAAAATATTCTCTACTTTGCCTTTTTTCTACTTGTGGTTCGATAAAGTATGTTCCTAATCACATGAAACAGACGCCAGCACTGTTATGCAATGAAATGGTAACAAGATGTAAGTTGAAGTTGAATAAATTTGGTGGAGGCGAAGGAAAATATGAAAATTATACAAAACTGTTTTTGAAGGATTAGTTTTTCTAGGGACTAACAAAATTTTCAATCATTTATTTTTTTCGAGAGAATTTGTTTGCATTCTATGATAAATAATTAGTAATATATGATGCCAAATTATTAATGTTGGTTCTCTGGTCGAAAATTTTTGATTATAAATATTGTAAGATTTTTTATAGAAAATGATTTTCAAATTTTTAGATCAGTTTTAATCTGTACATTTGACAAATGAATTTTTATCAAAATTATGAGCACAGCCTATTTATTTTAAGGTTTATCCTTTGATTTTTCGTAGGAATATAATCGCATTAGTATCTTTCAATATTTTTGTCATAAGATTTAATTTTTACCTTATATATTATAAATGTAAATTACACTTTCACCAAAATTTACTCTATTATTTCTTATTTACCATTTCTTATAGCGATTTTTTTAGAAATAACTAAAAGATGACATCAAAATAGGGTGCACAATTTGGAAAATAGACAAATTCTCGATTTAAAAAGTTGAAAATTTTTATAATACCTAAATGAAATTGTAGAAAATAAAATTTATGTAAATTTATGAGATAAATTTGTATACTTTTTTTTTATTATTATTTTATTAAACTTTTGATTATAAGTATATTTGTTTCCTAATTTTAATATTTATAGAAATATTTACGTTAATTTACAAAACATAATTTTTTTTTTTAATTTCAAATCTCTAATTTGATTAAATAAATAGAAAAGCTTCCAAATGCGCTTTTTACATGACACTCTATATACTACTTTGGGAAAATACAACAGATGTAAACAATTTAATAGTTATTCTTAATGCTTGATTAACAAATCAAATAAACAAAAAATTATTCATTTATTCCCAATAATACAATTAAAATTTTGTTTTTTCAAATTATTTAAACAATACTTACCCCATAATTTTCGAAGTATAAAAATATTCTAATAGATGTCACATCATCTGTCAATAATGTGACTATTATTGTCAAACATATAAACAAAATTTGTTAATAATAGTTTCAAAAAAATAAACAAACACAACAAAATGAAATTATAAACACAAATAATTCACCTACACTTATAAAAAAAAAATATACAACACAATAATTACAATCGCATCGTCGTGCCGCTTTGCTTTCTTACTCAATTAATAATTGTTTCAGTTTATAAAAATAAAACATTTTATAATAAAATAATAAGGCTGATTATAATTATTTCGATAGATGAGACATTATTGTATTCATAATAATATATGTTTTTTTTTTTTTTGTTTAACAATATAAAATAATTATTAATATAGTCTCAACACGTGCCAACCGTTCGTTGTTGTGAACGAGACACGAACTGTCAAGAGAGAGGAGGATGTTTAAAAACCCCGAGTCTGTTTCAACGACGACGAGTGGACTGAACTCTGGATAGGGATCTCTTGGATACAATAACAACATGTCTATGTTTATTATAGTGTTAACTGTTCAACGTACACCGTGTGCTTAAGACAAACTATGCCTATTCTTATGCATTTAAAAAAAAAAAAACTATTATTTTCTTATTTTTCTAGGTTTCTAATAGAGTAAAAATATTACTAGAAAATATTATACATTGAATAAACATTTCACTATTCTTAATTAGGCTTTATATTTCTAAATATGGTTGAACCTTTTATTTCTGGTAATTTACTAATAGTGAAAACGATTAATCGATAATCGTAAGTATTTATACGATAACTCATCCATAAAATACGAGTCAAAATTTCATGACATTTCAACCATTTAAATCATCGAAAAAAATCTAATAATGAATAAACTAAATAGATTTGTATCAAACATTAAAAAAAAATCATTAAAAACTAGAATCCTAGTAATAATAAAGTTATATTTTAATTATGGTGGAAGTGCAAGGAACCTTCAGTTTTGTATAGAATAAATATATATACTATGACTTATCCGCGCTTCCACCAAAATGTGTATAATATTAATATGGATATAACTATTTTTTTTAAATTAGTCGTAATCGATAATATATCGTCGAGAGTAACTATATATTTTTCTAGTTCGAATACAATAATCATTTTAATAGTTAAGTAATTGGAATATAATGTTATTCACGAAAAATATAATTATATGAAAACTCGCAAAGAAATGTTTTCTTGGCAAGTATTTGAATCTGAATTATTTTTTATGATTTATATTACTTTTAAAATTTCTACATGAAAAATTCACTAGATGGCACTATCTTGGTGGGGGAGAGGTCCAACTGTTTTAAATTAACAATAGCAATTTTAAATGTAGGAATTAAGTAATTAAATTAAAATATTTGATTTTACTATTAAGTTTTTGTGAAAATAGGGCTCTTCAATAGTAGAATAGATATGTGAAAATAAAAATCGGACCACCTCGAACTGGGCAATACAGGTTTATGGAAAGTGTCTTTTTAAATCAAATTTCTCAGAAACTATTTATTTCTCAGAATCTTGGTTTGGGTCACTTATTGAACTTATTCAGAATCACGTTTTCTGAAATTATGAAAACTTTTAATCAATGAATGCAGAAGTTACTACATTTTCAAAAATCGTCATATTTGAAAGATTTCTTTATTATTTAAGAAAGAAGTTATGAATTTTTCTATTACGTATGTCATTTTTTAAGCTTTTTTAACACCTAATAGTTTTGTACTAATCTTTTTTCGATAAAAAGGTCAGTTTTCCAGGAAAATTTTTTTTCAGATTATCTAGAAAACTAGGCTTTTGCTCGAAAAAAAACCTAGTACAAAATTTTAACGTGTGAATAAATTCTACAAAATATAAATCGGTTCATAAGTTTTTTCTTAAACAATAAAAGAACTTTTCAAATATGGCGATGTTTCAAATTGTAGTAAATTTTCCAATTATTGATTGAACGTTTTAATGCATTCAGAAAAAATACGACTAATATAAAAAAGTGTCCAGAATCTGGATTCTTATCGTTATTGTAGAATATTTTTTGTCATCTCATAAAAAATAAATGTGGTAAAAAGATATTTTCAGCGTACATTTTTATCTACCATGAAGGTGAAAATAAAGGTTATCTTCCAGCATTACTGATGGACAGAATTGTTGTATTTCTATGGACAGGACAGTAAAGTTAAAATGAGTCTAAGTGTAAATAAATGAGACTGATCTGATTTCAAATTATTCTAAAGAATTTACAAAATGTACGACAAAAAAACAAAATCTAACAATAATACACATTTGAATTTGATATCGAAAAAAAAGTCGATTATTTTTAGTTACAGAAAAACATTAAAGATAGCAGTGATGTATTTACTACAAAGGAGGTCGTACACTCTGTATTGTTTGTAACATGTAAAGCCGGTACACACGTGCAACATTTGCGTGTTACGTAATACCGTAACGTAACTTTGACGCGTAACAGCAACCTTTCTGAGGGCGTGAACGCGTAATACCGTCGTGTAACGTAAGTTGATACGCAACTATGTTACATCGCGACCCAAAAATTGTCGGTAAATTTGAATCGATTCAAAAGATATTGATAGATTAGGTTATGAATAGTGTGGGCTCAATAACGCAACATTTGCAAATACAAGACGTAAACATTATTCATATTTATTTTAATTGTATTAAAATATTTCGATATGGCGTGGAACGAACAAATTACATTTATTGGAATTTATCAATATAAACAAATACTTAAAGAGAAGTGCTTGGTAAACAGATGGAACGCTATACAACACATAGCAACATCGTAACACCTACAAACCGGTGGTCTCGTAACACGCAACAGTACATATTTACGATACGGTGTTACGTTACGAACGAATGTTACACGGATGTACGCTGCTTTAGAAATAATGCTGAAGAAAAAATATCAACCTCTGATAATAAAAACATTTCTAATCTCAAACTTCTTTACTTTAAGTTTGAAATTATATAAAACAATATCTTTTAAATATCCAATATTATAAGACGTTTTTCATTAAAGAAGTTTATGACGCTTCTTTAGTCAATGAACTTCCATGAAACACTCTGTAAATTCATTGCTTTAAATGCAATACATACAGGCGAATAATCTGTAGGTGGATAATTTCGGATAATGTGTATAAAAAAAAATAAAAATGCAAAAACGTTTATAATAAAATATTTCCTCTTTGTTTAATTTTGTATTCTATTTGATATACAATTCCTGTATATCCGTCTTACTTTACCTGAACAACAAAAAAATTACAGATAAAAAAAAGGTCACAAAACAAACACCAACACTAGTTGGCTTGTTTTTTGGAATTTATGACACCATTAATGTCATTTCGAAATTCAAGATATATAAATAATTAGGAATGAAAGTCATTAATTATTTTTTTAAAAGGAGATTCAAAAATTAAGAAGGATATACGTAAGTAGTGATATCTATATGCAATTAACGAAAACAAAATTACCTTAGCTAAGAAATACACCTTAAATTATCTGTCTATTCCCTAATAAAAATGAAACATCTTTAATAAGGTACTATTTTAATGAACTAATAACAAAAATAATTTTTATCCAAAAAGGATTTGATTGGCATACATCGGAGACTTTTACCGATATAGTCTCTGGCATACATAATCTTGAAATGCAAAATACAAGTCACAAAGGAAAGTTGAAAAAAAATAAATAAAACAAGTGAATATAACAACTAATTAAGTTAATTGTTTAGATACTCGACATATGATTGAATCGCATTGTTTGGACTATTTTTATTTAGAATTTATAGAATACTACAAATATGCAGTCTATACAGTTATAAATACATGTATAATAATAATACGTATTGTTATTATCTATGCGTGTTTAGTTTATTAGCTGAATTTGAGCGTAAGTTGTGGAGAATACAAACATTTTACGAAAAAATGTCAAATACAAAAGTTGTTTGTTACAAAAAATAAACATTAAAAAACTACAATTTTTTGTATTTGAACTTTTCTTCTATCTTTTATAGTTTAAAAGTTGGGTAAAGAATCCCTTGGAACCAATGGACAGATTTTGCTCATTCACTAACTTAAACTCACTTTTTATGTTTAGAATACGTCACGAAAATACCAAAATTTCAGCTCGCTATCTCTTTTTGTTTTTGAGTTATCGTAATTACGGAAATGGAAATTTATTAGTCAACCGGAAATGGACTAATTAGGTATTTCTATGAACATCTATACCAAAATTTTGTTTGTGCCTTCAATATTAGGCAGCGTTACAAACTTGATATACTATGACTTAAATTGATATACTATGACATATTGTATTTATGCCGAGTATAAAAATTATTTTTTTAGATACATCGCGTCGTGATCTCTATTATCAAGTTGAAATTGTGCATGCTAAATCTCTTTACATTTGGATAACAAATAGTTATCCAAATTGTAAGCTGGTGAATGTCCATCATAGTGTTGGGAGTGTTTCGATTCACCGAACTACATGCAATCTATGCTAGCACGATAGAGTTATCACTAATCTTAAGTTTATACAGTTCATTGATCTAACTCTATCCCATCGCTTGTTGCATGTCGTTTTGATGTAAATTGGACGTAAGTGTCAAGGAAATAAGGGCCTGTCGGTCGTACAAGAATTACAGTTATATGCGAAAAAAACACACATTGCTTTTATAAGTTAGAAAAATTTATTCCAAAAATAGTTATATTCAGTACAATGGTATCTATCCACATCTTGCGTAACATTATCTTTCACTGTAAATAAAAGTAAATAAATTAGTTTAATAGGTAATCTAGGAGCTGGCGTGCATTTAACCATATAAATGCAACCGGTTTTTGGCCCACGGAAACTTTTAAACAAGTTGAGAGTTATTTTGACATTTTTTTTTTTAATCAGATCAAATTAACTCAATGTTTATTTTGGTTTATTTTTTAATTTCAGGTGCTCATGAAGGAACATCCCACATAATCTGATCATTTAAACAAAATATGTGAAAAATTCGTCATTAAATCTGTGTCACAAAAAACGTCATACGATTTGCATTTTTATGTTTATTGGAAGAAAAACTTACATGGAATATCATATATTGATGGTGGAAAAAGGCTCCTTATACTTTGGACATACGTCGTTTTTAAACCACTATATTCTCCTTCTGATGTCAAAATCATTTTCCATATTGTCTGCGTATAACTGAAACAAGATAATTCCAATTTTTGCGGAAAAAATTTCTACACAGAAAATATTTCTTACAGTAAAAAATGACGGTAAATAATAAAAGTTGATAATACAAAACAAAAATAAGTTTTATAATTATTTACATATATGGTAAAATTAGCATACTACAGGCTGAAACTTAAATACCGGTCTTAAGGCATAAAATAACACCACGAAATGAGCTGAATAAGCAAAATTGGCTTAAAACTTGGCTAAAAAATTGGCTGTAATAGTTTGAAAAGTTTTAATAATGAACATACTTTATTGAAACTGACAATTTGTCTTGAATATATGCAAGATATATAAAAAAAAAAAAGTAACCACTCTGGTTGGCATACCAGCCTAAACAAAAATTAAAAATTACTTACCTCAATGTTACATCTTTTAATGGAATATCAATTCGAAACGTTTGTAATGGTTCACTTTGTAATTCTGGGTATGATATAATTGGAGAATTTTCTCCAGCAAAATACTTTAACGCTTCTTTTGCAAAATAATTGAATGTTGATTTAGATTGTATACGTAAATGTTTTTCAATTAGCAGTAATATTTCTGTAACTGCATAAATTTGTACAATCTTTGTGAATTTTTGTTGGAATACATTTAAATTTACCACATTTTGTTCATTCGATGAAATCGTTGATCGTTTTGAGTACATTATGGACTTACGCTTTTCATTAACTACAGATTTTCTAGGTTTTGTATTCCGTGTGTCGTTTGTGTTTCTATTAATAAAGAAGAGATAATTAAAAATGCGCCATTTTAAGAGCCAAAGTGGAAAAAAGTCGGTTTGAAAGTGTAATGAGCACGTTTGTTGCATTGTATTTACATTTTACAACGAAATGTTCAAAATTACTGACCTTGAAACTTTTCATCAAAATAAGCCTCATAAAATTCTGTACAGACATAGAATAATTTATTTAGTAACTTTCCCTTACAATGCGGTAGCACAAACCTAACCTTTCGAACGTTTCAGGGTCGAACTTCCTCGTGATCTAAGAATATATCAGCAAAATTTTTCTTTACAAACACGAGTATAATAGTTCCGATATCATTAAATGTAACTCGAAAATAGAAAATTGTAATACAAAAATTGATCATACTCACACAATAACATTAAGTTTTAAATAATTATCAAATGGTAAACCGCATGTTAAAAATAAATGTAAATAATCTTTTCGTAGTTTTTCAATGCCAATTTCAATTAACATTTCAATGGGTTCAGTTCCACTTAATTCTTGAATAATTGTTGAACTTTTTCCAATATTACGTATCAGTGTTGCAATCCTTGTATTATTATCTTCAGCTACCTAATTATTTTTAAAAAAATCAAAACTATTATATAACGAACGACTTTGTTATTAAAGCGGCATTATTAGGGTATGAACAACTATAAACAATTTGTCATTTGGATGAAATTTAATAACTAAAAATTTTTTTTGAGTAGTATCAATTTTATTTTAACTAGAAATTTATATTAAAAAAATATGAAGAACTTACATGTAATGTTACGTGACTTTGAATAATTTCATTGTAAATATATTTAAAACAATCTGATAATTCGACATAGTTGCAACATTCTATAAATAAAAAGAGTAAAATTATTAAAATAAACATTATGTAAAGATTTATATTCTTTAAAAAAAATAAAATTACGAACTTGTTAAGATATTCCATAATTCATCTGTAAAATCTAAATTCCCTCGATGTGTATATAAACCAACAATAGCTTCATGTAATTTATTATTTTCTTTAATTTCCATTTTCGCTAATTGACGTAGCTGCTGCATTTCGTCAGACTATAAAAAAAATGAATTTCCTTTGTACAAATTATTACCGGTTAAAATTTTTAAATTACTAGTAACATAGTGTAAAAAAATAACGCCGAAAACCCTTGAATTTTCTTTCATTAATTAAACATCTAATTATAAATTTGCTAGGAACTACCGGGGTTACTGAATCTACAAATTTTTTTAATTTGTTATGTTTTGAATTATAACGAAAAAAAATAAAAATTGTTTTGTTATAAAACTTAAACATAAACTTTCCAATTACTTAAAACCACAAATTTTCGAAAGCCTACTTATATGTTTACATGTGACTTGTCAAGATTAATTTTTTTTTTTAATTTGTGTTTTTCATGAAATAAATCCATATAATAGAAATATTTTGCGTCACTAGTTAAAGATATTCCCTTAGAAGATTTCCAAATATTTACCTGTATAAATACGTTACTAATCAAATCGACAAAATCAATATCTTGATCATTTGAATGAAATTGAATGTTTCTTAAAATTTGTAAATCTGTTTCGCCTTCAAATTCTTCAGCAATATCTATATATTTTTGTAATAAATCTAAAGATGTGGATAACAGAAGACCATCATTATTACCATGACCTAGGATGCATTGAATCACCTAAAATATCAAAACTTAAATATGAACACGTAGCTAAAAATGATGTAAAGATTACATACCCCAACTGCTTTTGAATTACTGGATGGTTCGTAGCTTGGTTCATCCCAACTTACTTCGATTTTAATCGATCCATTTAATAGTGAAGAATCAATTTGATCTTCTAATATTCGACTACCATAAATTTCAAACTGGCAACTTGTTTCAATTGTAGTCTAGAAAATTTCAATGATTTTTTTAAAATTTTTGGCAAAACTTTATTTATTTTATTTAAAGAAACTCAAATATCTTGTATGATAGATACAACGCGACCAAACTATTGAAAAATTATAAACCTTCAATAAACCTTTACTTTTTGAGATAAGGCTTTCAAACTGATTATAGGCAAAAATAGTTTTAAAAAAATAGAAAACATTAATAAATCATACTTACATAAGATGAAACTTACTTTTTTATCATCTATATCTTTAGCCAATTTGTTATGTTTCTCTAAGAGATTTGCAATAGCCATACATTTTTCGTTTCTTCTGTTGTATCCATCATGTGTTATGATGTGACTTCCTAAGAAGCCTTCATAGCTGGATGTACCCAGGAATGCTGCTTTAGTTGGATCATTTCGATCACAAATTACAAATAATCCATCTACGTTTAACGTTTTAGGGAGTAGATTATACGCGTTTAAAAATTCCCTGAAAGCAAAATTTATATTAGAATGAAATAATGCTTATATTAATAATCTAAGGTGGGCTTTCTGTCAATAAACGTTCAGTAATAAATTTTGGTTCAGAATAAAAATAAGAGTTCTAAAGTAATCCTCGGTTAGGTTATCAGAAATTTTATATATGTTCTTCATACAAATACATGCTATGCTCTAAAGTGAATTACCGTGCTCTATCAATTGGAATTGGAAAATGTGATTCTTCAATATTTAACCAAAATTTTTGTAATGCATTTTCGGAAACAACTTCGACTATTGATATGTCAGAATCCAATTTAAGTGGCGATCCTGTTAAATCTTTATCTGACGTAAAGCTTGGCTGGTTTCTAACTGGTGAATTTATAAACGAAGATAAATCCTTACTGTTCTAAAACATTATTCAAAATTAGAATACGAAAAATTAACTAATGCAGGATAATTAAATTTACTTTGTTATAAACAAACAAAATGTCCTTTTTTATTAACAGAATTTCTGAAAGGTATGTTGGAACAGGACATATTTCGTAATGAAAATCAGATGAATAATTATCCATAAAATACGTTAATATATCTGAATCCATTATTATTTAAAATGTTTTTTAAAAATTATAAAATATAAAAGTTCGTTATGTTTTGAAATTTCAAGGCTTGTGACGTTCAAAAGACTACATCACCAGCAACCAGGGCTGGTAAATTAGTTAAAAAAGATAAATTAGCATTTTATTATTTTCTATTAGATTCAAATTCCTCAGCCTCATGTAAGAGCACTATGAGAATCACTCAAAATAAAATTAAATGTATGGGTCTCATAAGCCCAAACCCAAAAATATGGGTCTCATAAGCCCAAACCCGTAAACCCAAAAAATGTATAACATAAATATAAAACCATGTTTAAAATTAAGGTCTACAATGTAAGACCCTGGTTTTATAGTACCCAAATATTTCCAAATGGATTGTGGTGCCATCTGCTGCATGCATCCATGTGCTTTTGACAAGTTGTCATCATGGCCATGAGCAAGAATAAAAATAAAAATCGTAATATCAAACAAAAAATAAATAATAAAAATCGTAATGTTAAAGAAAAAATAAAAAGTAAAGTTAAAAAATTTCCACAAAAAGTTGTTCAGAAAAATGCCCTTAAACACAATAACGTTATACTACCCAGAAAAGAAAATACGATTAAAAATGGGTTAAATGTATCCAAACTATCAAAGTTATTGGAAAATTCAAACGAAAAGACATCAAAACGACCAAAATGGAATGAAATACCTTTAAGAGAACGTATGTGGCAAAAATTAAAAAGTGCACGATTTCGGTATGTTTTAAAGAAAACACCTATGTATTCAAAGTAATTCATTGTAATTCATTTATAGTTATTTGAATGAAGAAATGTACACCAAAACTGGTAATGAAGCAAATAATTATTTTAAATCTGACCCGGAAGCATTTAAATCGTATCATGAAGGTTACAAAATGCAAGTATCACAATGGCCTATTAATCCATTAGATGTTATTATAAAATCGTTAAAGAGATTGTAAGTATTGTTAATAAAGTTTATATAAATATTCGATTTTTTCTTATTTTAATTTTTATTTCGCAGGCCCAAAGGTTTAAAAGTAGCCGATTTTGGATGTGGAGAAGCTATTTTATCAATTTCAGTCCCTCAAACTGTTCATTCATTTGACTTGGTATCTTTGAATTCACGTGTAACCGCTTGTGATATGTCTAAAACACCATTACATAATGAAAGTATTGATATTGCTGTATTTTGTTTATCGTTGATGGGTACAAATTTACAAGATTATTTACTCGAAGCGAATCGTGTACTAAAAATTGGGTAGGTATTTAAAGAATCTATTCATAAAATACGATAAAATTATCTCAGCAGTTTCGATCTCGCTTTCCAAACACATTATATTTCTTTTTTAAACTCTCTTGATTGCAGAGGAATTAAAGAGGAAGCTTTTTGAGTCTAATTGTATATAGAATATATAATTAACCATTGTAATTTCCCACCCTCAAATATAAAAATTATATATATGACATAATGTTTGTTAGACTCTCTGCTACGCTAGAATTCGCTATGCAAAGAAGCTCTCTATATTTAAACTTAAGTTTACATTTTATAAACATCAAATTTTAAATTTTACAGTGGTACATTAAAAATTGCTGAAGTTGAAAGTCGTTTTGAAAAAGTGGACGATTTCATACAAGGAGTTGAAAAATATGGATTTAAATTAGTTACAAAAAATTTCAATAATGCTTTATTTTATTTCTTTGATTTTAAAAAACAGAATATTGTAAAAAATCGTAAAAAATTACCAACGATTTCGTTAAATCCTTGTCTGTATAAGAAAAGATAAATAAAGTTTATTTTTATACAAAGTTTCTTGTGTATATATTAACAAATTTGATTACATAATTAATTTAAATTCAAAAAATAATTAGGTAAAATAAAAGGATTTACTATCAAAATATCGTAAAAAATTACCAACATTTCATTAAATTCTTGTTTATAAATGAAAAAATATAAATAAAATTGAATCTACAATTTTTCTTATGTGTATATTATAATTGTAAAAATTTAATTGCATAGTTATAAAGTAAAAAAAAAATATAAATTAAAAAATTAATGTAATTACAACAAAAAGGTTTATATCAAAATATATATTGTATACTATAATCTAAAATTAAAGCTATTTTTAATAACGTGAGTAAAATTTAAGATATGATTATTATTTAAACGGAAAGATTACCCGCGTATTTCTTATTAGGGATAAAATACAATGTTGTTTTATATCTGCAAAGGTCACACCTGATTAGCTTGTGTTCAGTTTAAAGAATGTCCAGATGTGACGAAACTTTTCCTATTCTGGCGTAAGTATTACTACAAGTAAAAAAATTCCGTTAACAAATATCTAGAATAATTTCAAATTTTAGTTTTTCACAGCTGAATGTTTTTTATGTTATATCTTCTGAGCTTAGAGCATCAATCTAGCTAATTCTAAATATTTTTTTAGTGTCGATAATGCGCAAGAGAATCATAAAAGAATCTCTTGCGCATTAAATAATTCGGAAAATCAATTCTTAAATTTATCTTCACATATTTACATTATCCTATGTCATAGATTCTAATGCCATAAGAGCATATAATTAATAATAATTTAAGCGTATATTTAATAATCACATATAATATATCACTTCTTCACTGGAATAAGATTCCAAAACAACAATGTTTACTTAATATTTCTTATTCAATATATTTGTATTTCATTGAAAATTTCACATTGGTCGCCCCAAAAATTATTTATCTAATCAAATCACTCAGCGTTTTCTTTAATTAATTTACAATTTTATCGAAAAACATATAGAAATAGTCTCTAGGAAGATTATCAATAAGTAAATAGTGATTAAAAGTTCCCAAAAATATATAATTTCCATTTGTGAAGCTTTTATCCTTTGATTAGATTCAATAATTAATTGTGATTAAAAACTATGTAAAATTTGTAAAAATCTAAACATGCAACAATATCTGATTTTCAACATTCAACTCTAGCAAATCTTCAGCATCTTCACGTAAATTTTCAACTTTTTGTAGTAAAATCAACTGTGAACAAAATAAACATTTTTTAATCGCTCATCTAAATCCAAATATTTTACTTCGGTCGATACAATCATATAATTTGGTTCATTTTGCAAAAAGGACCCTGATAAAAAAATCCTATTCAATTTCATCATTTTTTTATCGAAATTTCCTTTTCAATTCTATTGATTTCCTATTCACTTATTATAGGATTGAATAGGCTTTTTTTATCACGAAATATAAAACGGTATATTTGTGATAAAGAATTTGTAAAAGGGCTATAAAATCGATACCCATCCCATTAGACAATCGTTATGTTACACTGGGGATAAGATTGTTATTCGAAAATTTTTGATTCTTTAATTTGAAGTGGATTTTAAGCTAAACATGTTTTTACTTAGGTGCATTTTTCTATTCTCTAGCATGGTGAAATGAACGAAAATCTATAAAACTCCGATATTGCAATAAAATACCCTAAACTTTTAATAAGATAAAACTAACAGAAGACCTATTTAAAGAAAATTTCTTACCTTTGCTGTATTAATAATTTGAATAGCAACTTTAGTACTTAAATTGGGTATTGCTTTCACTAAAGTTAATGGTTGTGTTGTTGCAATTGTCTGTAAATTTTTGAAGCCAGCTTGTAACAATTGTTTGGCACGTGATTTTTTTACATGAGGTAGTTCTAGTAACGGTAATAATTCTGGTGTACAACAATGAACTAAACGATTCGATAAATCCTCTAACAAGGCACAAAAACAACGAAATTCATCTAAATTTTCACAAAAGTGATATAAATTTGATGCAAAAGTTGCTGATGATGTCATTAATTGTTGTAAAAAACCACGATTTACCTAAATGAAAAATAATTTTTTTAATATTTAATAGAATCATGTTTTATTTTTAACATGCAACAAACGTTAGTTTAAGTCAAAGGTTTTTCAAAAAGGTTGTTGGTTTTCCAACTTACTGTGGTTCGACGTGAATAAGATTGAATTTACATGTTGAATAGGTTTTTAATTTCTGAATTATACCAATTAGTAGGTTAAAATTTCAAAGCAATTAAAAAATATACTCTTACTCTAAACTTTTCAGCAACTAAAAAAATTGGAACTTCTTTCCATAATGCAAGCAACATTAACGTTAAATAGAATCTTTTATAGACACGTTCTGGTAAATCCTAAAAAATATGTTAAATAAAATATCCGAATTTTTTTTCAATTTTATAAATATATAGATAGATACCCTTAATGGATTTCCCTGCGCTATTCGAATCGCGGTATATTCAGAAATTCCAATCACTCTTGCGGCTATGACTTCATTTTTGTCTAAACTTTCATACTGTAAAAAAATGTATTAATTTTAAAATTAATTTTCCTTATTAAATTTAAATTATTTGACTTACAGCATTATAATAAATATCCCTTTCAGGTATTATTTTTTCAGCTAAATCATAAGGTGTTACCAAATATAAAAGATGCAATGAAGTTAGTAATACTAAACTTTTTTGTGCTTTTACCAAATCGGTAAAAATCATTTCAGCTTTGGTAATTTGTAAACCACCTAAAAAATAAAAAATTGTATAAAATAGTTTTATTTTTGCGATAATTTTGCTTACTTTTTATAGCAGCTGTTCCTTGTCGTGTAACGTGCAATTCTTCGTCGCCAATCATAATTTTTGAAGGCTGAAAGTAAGATTCAAGAATGTTTATTCAAGTATAAACATTTTATAAAAGCTATAAACAAATCCCATTACGTTTATCATAATCAAACAAATACAGTTTGAGGCGTTCAACCTTACTTATGTTAATACACATTCTTTAATACTGCATTTCTTCACGCACAGATTTTATGACTTCCCACCTTACGTCTTGTTTTTGATATTTGGCAAATGTTTAGAGATATCGAAAAAAAGTAAACATCTTTATGCATCTAATGAAATTATAGTTTAAGTCTGAATAATTCACGCCCGAAAACCAATATATTCTCTAGATTTTTTCCACTTGATTGAAAAAATGTAACATAATTTCTATATATTTTTGAAATTGGCCCATTAGCTCAGTTGGTTAGAGCGTCCTTTTTTACGAATCTATATTTTCATACTTAATGATTTGAGGTTTTGTACAAGTTTAGTAATCCTCAAGGTAATAGTAGAATGTATGGGTCTGAAATGATGTATCACTGGTCTCTATCGGATCCTATACTCCCACTTATTACTGGCAATTCAACCATAGAACTTTGTATTAGGAGGTTGGCTTGTCTTCAAGTATACCATCCTCTAAGGAGATGCTGATGATTTATAGGAGGGTATAGAGGACAAATAGGTCGAGGTCCCAGAGACTCAACTGCACTCCCTCTGGTTTTTTATGTTATTATTAAGGTCTTAATGTGCCCTGAATCCTAATCTTAAAAAGTTCACTGAATGCTCTTACCTTATTTGCTAGATCACGATTTCCATACACAACAGTTTGCTCAAATAATGATTTAATTGTGTCATCAACTATTTGGTCAATATTTAATTTCAATTTACCTTTTTGTACTGATAATAAAGTATATTTCATTAATTCATTAATTTCGTGTCTTGTTTTTGTAATTCTAAGACCAATTACACTTAAAAAAAAATTCCTAAAATAAAGTTTTAAATAAAATAATAATAGAAATTTTTAGGATATCGGAAATACGTATCATACTTTAAACCCATATTATCATTTTCATGTAATGTTGAAATCGCATGTTCCATAGATGATTCCAATAATTTTTGTAATTGTGTAACATCTTTTCGTGCGCATATTAAATAACTTTCACCCTTTTCACCAAAGCCGGCACGGCCTGCTCGTCCAATCATTTGTTTATACTTTGATAGAGTAATAAATTCAGCTCCTACATATGGTGATCGTAAAATTACCTACAAAAATTTATATAACCCATCGAATCAATCAAAAACATAACTAAATAATTTTCCTGAATAATTTTTGAATAAATATATTACGTTAACAGATTAATTCTTTCAGAATTTTAAGGCAATCAATTTTAGACATTGGAAATAAAAAAACTCTTTAAAAAAATATATGATCTTACTCGTTGCGCTGGGAGGTTAACCCCAGCCGCTAATGTTGATGTACAACAAATCACATTAATAACACCAGCTCGAAATGCATCCTCAATAAGTACACGTTCTTCACTAGTTAATCCAGAATGATGATACGCGATACCGTATGGAAGAGTCCTTTTTAATATTGGACACAAACGTCCGTCATTTTGCATAATTGAACATAACTGATGTCGTTCCATTTTACGAAGATCCAAAACATCCCTTAAAATAACAAACAATTCCATTATTCTGCATTTTTTTAGCATTCTATGGTGGAAATACTTTTTTAAAACTGTAGTTAAAAGTATAGCAACATTTTCACAATTTTTCTTAGTTGGACAAAATATTAAACAAGAAGTTTTATTTATAATTTCCTGGACTAACATTCCAATATGATCTGGATCTCTGTGATTTTCAATATCTGAAGACTGAAGAATAATTCATAACATATTAGGTAATTTTTTGAATTATTGCGATTGTTATTTCTTAAGAATCATTTCTATGCGTTTTTAAAGTTATTCTGGTATAGGATATTATTTTTTATAAATGTCATATTATTAAATTTTATGTTTAAAAATTTCTTTTTGCAAATATTTCAAAAAATAGTTGAGCGTCGAACAAAATAACATACTACGCTCTGCCAAAAAAAGACAATAGTTATCATTTAGTAATGCCTGTCGCATAAAAAAAAAAAATAATTTTATCATCGTAAAATTTTAATTGCTTAAAAATTATTAATTACTTTTATCAATATTTTATAATTAAATAAACATTTTGTATGAGGCACGACAATGTTGTATTAATGAAACTATTGTTGTTTCTGTTATTAGCGCTCTTTCGTACCAGAACAACCTTAATCGATTCAAAATTAATTTATTACATTTTCCATTTTTCTTGAAAGCTTCACCATTTTCTCAGCATTATAATCAATTTTGTAAATGTTATTTTCACATTTAATATATTCAGTTAATTCTACTGGACGAAAATTTCGAGTATAAACTTCGGCATTTAAAAATGTACATAAATCATTTAAATTTCCTATTGTAGCACTCATTCCGATAATTTGTATATTCTCTGTAAAGGAAAAATTTGTAACTAATTTTCTTTTAAATAATAGTGAATAATAGTTCGCCTGGCTGCGACGCGAGCTCATATGAAACAAATTTCCTGCTTTACCCCTAAGATAAGGTATCCCCGAAAGAAGGTTAAAGACATCTATCCAGAAATTACCTTTTAAATATAGTACGATGGATAACAATGTTTCTAAAACACAACCACGCCGAGGTTCACCCAGCAAATGTATTTCATCAACAATTATCAAGCCCAATTCATTAATACGACCATTTTCGTACAAGCTATAAATAAGATTCGATGCTTTTTCAATAGTTGCAACATATACACATCGTTTCTTACGTCGTTGTCTCGGTGGATATTTCCCTTTACTACCAGCATATTCTTCAACAATAAAATCGAATGCAATTTGAAATGGTGCTAATGCCCAAATCTAAAAAAAATTGTGTAAATAATTTACAATTGTTTACTTTTATTCAATGAGATTAATTTTAGTAAATTAAAACAATTATAAAAATTTTTTTATGTAATAAAAGTCAACATTGTTAATAAATTTAAAAAAATCAGTGTAGTTACCTTTTCTTGGACAATCGATACATAAGGTAAAATAAATAAAACACTTTTATTTCTACAAACAATTTCTTGAAATAAAAGAATTTCTGCCACCAAAGTTTTACCACCACTCGTTGGTAAGGCATATATTAAATTTTTACGTTGTTTTAATGCTGGCAAATTTAAACATTCATCCTGCCAGTCTAAAACGCAAATTATTATTAATAATAAAAGAAAGATCTATTGAGCTTCACTCGAAACATACCATACAATTCATCTATTCCTTTGGCACTAGCAAGTAATTCTTTGACTTTTAAAGGTAAACCATAAAAAGGACCCATATTTTTAAATCCATTCAGTGTTGAAGTTGACGGTAAATTCTCAAAAGCTCTATTAAACGATTGTGATGATATTCCATTGGTTCGTAAAGTGTTATTTTGAAATTTATTATTTCCTTTAATTGTGTTCGCAAATGAGTCGTTGGTCCAATTAAAGTTATCGGCGTGTACTAGTTGGTCCAATAAAGAACTTTCATTGGCTTTACTTGTATTACCTTTTTCTAGAAGTAAAAAAATATTTAATTTTCTTCTGGATAAAAACAGTGAATAAACTAAGATAAATTCTTTATAAACTAGGATAATTTTGAAAAGAAAACAGATTAATGTCTATATGCAGAAACTAGTATTGACTAATAAATGCATCTATTTATATCCTTGGGCTAGAAATTATGTACCTGGCGATGGTATGTACTCTGGAATTGAATGAATAGTTTCTTCAATACGACTAAAATCTTTCTCCACAGCATTCTTCAAATTATTTCCGAAAATACTGTTCAATTCAAACATTAGAGTTGTATTATGTTTGTCTAAAATAGAAATATCGTGATTTTCTCTTTTGTCAGTCGATGATTCCCCCAATAAGTCTTTTTCTATTGCTAAAATATTATCTTCGATAATTTTATCATTTCCTAAAAGTTTTGATGAGGACTGAAATAGAAGTCGGTTGCCGTTGATCGTTTCATTTAAATTTCGTGACCTTTTTGCTTTCGAACAAGGCGAACTAACATTTTGAAGCGTCGTATCAGACTTTTTTTTCAAAGTTTGTGTGTTTGGAATTTTAAATTCATTTTCTGAATGCTTTGAAGAATTATGAACTATTAGCTCATCTTCAATACGGGAATCATTACCACTTTTTGCCGTTAATAACATAGCACCTCGTAATGAAACTACCGATTCTAAACTAACATTTAAGTTAGTTTTTTCTTTGATGTATTGTTCTTCCACCTCTTTAATATCGTTAAGTATTGAATCATTCTCAAACCATTCTTCCAAAAAATTGTCATCATTATTATCATTACTAGTTGCCATAATGAAAATATTTTGCTATCACTAAGTTTGTTTTTGTTAGTAAACATGTGTTTATTTAAGATTGTCAATTTTTACCGCGTGTTAATTTAATAATATAATAATTTGTACATGTGATTTCTGTTTCTAATTACGTCTTTTATAATTATTCTTTCTCCTTATTTATATAATTTAAAATTTTCAATATTTTTCTATAAACTTCCCTATTTCAATTTTAAATTAATAACTGTAGTAAAGGAAAACTTTTTGTTATGCTATAGGCGCCACCGTCAATTATATTATATACATAGACCTATGAAATTCTAGACCGGCTCAAATCTCAGTACAAATGATAAATACCAGGTTCATTCCTGACATATATAATATCATATACAACCTGCATATATATAGTTATTTCATGAATATTCACCATTGTTCTTTTTAAGAAAGATTTTGAGATAAAATTTTCTGAGATCATTAATGTGAGATCCATTAATTTGGCATGGAGAAATATGGATCTGCATAAATTTTTATTTAACATATTATATTCCCACGGTGTGCAGCATTTAATAATTGAATCATCAATCATAAATGACAGATTAAAAAAGTATGTTGTATACAATAGAATAAAAGTTCAGTATGAGTTTTGTTTTCAACAGGCGTTCTGTGCCGTAAAATATAATAAATTTTGATAGAATTAAGTGAAGAAGCCTATTTTCTTATTAGTTCATTTTATTTTTCATAATAAAACTATTCTATTTTTTGATAGATCGCTGAACGGTACCCTTTTGTTGTGAACGCTTCCTAAATGTTGTTGAAATGTCATTTAGACATTGGTATTTAGAAAAGTAAACTATGCTTGTTTAATCTCTTTATTAAATATAAAAATGTCAGCGAGTAATCTTTGTCGCTTATGTGCGTTAAAATTTCCCTCAGCATCACTGAAAACTATAAAAGAATTAAAAAGCGAACAATTCGATGCACTTATCTTACAATATCTACAAATTCAAATAACAGAAAATGATGGCTATCCAAATGCGGCTTGTAAATTATGCTGTAAAACATTGTACGATTTTGACCAATTTCTTGTTAAAGTTAAAGTGGCTCAACACAAATTACGCTCAACATTTGGTACTAATTCAGCATTTACAGACATTAAAGAAGAAACTCAAACCGAAACCCCAAATTTATATCTTCAAGAGTTTCAAGATAAGAGCGTTAAAGAGGAGAATAGTGATTATGGTATTTTTAATTTTGAACTAAAATTTTATCATTTATTTCTTGAAATTTGAAATTTTTAGAGAACAATTATGATTCGGTGGATATGGATCACTTTTTAAATGACTACACGTTAAATTTAGATGAGAAGTCAGAAACTAAATCTGGTAATTTTTATATCATCTTTTCTTTAAATTGAATTTTGTTTTATATTATATGAAAAAGAAACAAAACTTTAATGAATAAGACATCAAGCTTGATATAAAAATCATTTTAAACAATTTATTCAACAAATATTTGTAAAAATAAAATCTAACTAGCCATACTGACTGTTTGATGAATATCGTACAACTACGATAATCGATAATTCTCAATAAATGTACAATTGACGATGGCGTAACAGTATCGCTTATAAGAGAAACGAAAGTGCTCAAGAATTCTGCTGATAAAAGCTTGAAATCTCAAAAATATGAAATGAACGTATTTAAACAAAATTTACGGCTCGATTTTTCCTCAATATTTTCAATTCCATTGATAAACTTTTAAAGCGTACTAAGAAGAGTATAAGATGTTTTATTTAAAGAAGCGGCGCATGCTAGTTTAATTTCAAAACTAATTTGCCTTGTAAATATGTTTAATAAATTTTTATGTGTTTATTATCTTCATTTTCGTCTTATTTTGGCTTATTTTGCCAAAATTCATCAAAAAATCGAGGCGCCCTGGATATCGTAATCGAACCTTTATTATTAACATCGTATTTTACGTATAGATTGCTCTATTGATTCTGAAACCTTTTTTCTATACTCGGAAAAAAATTCTCAAATATCGATAATTCTTATTTTTACCTAAATCAGCAATAAAATTAATTCATAAGTTCTTAAAAATTAAATTTTCTCTAAATATATACTATCTATCACTTTTGAACCCTGTAGATACGGAAGAAGATGAAAAAGAAGAAAAAATAAAAGCGGAAAATGAAAGACTAATAAATAAAATTAACCATTGGAAATGTTATAAATGTAATATTCGTGTACAAAATGCCGAATGCTTAGAAAAACATTTTAAACGGGTGCATGAAACTGATGTGGAGTACGTGTGCACTGAATGTAATGCACTTTTTAATAAATTAATAGAATTTGCGGTTCATTATAATGGTCATGGTGTTATAAGAAAATATGCTGCAGCTAAAATAAGGACTGGCATAGCACAAAAATTAAAATATTCATGTGAAGTATGTGGAAAAGGATTTGCCAAACCATCAGCTTATAAAAGTCATAAAAATACACATTTAGGTTTGTTTTTACAAGCTTTTTGTTAATTCGTTTTTACGTAAAAATTTTCTATTTGGAAATTTTTAACAGACATTATAAAATTTATATGATTTAGGTATAAAACGATTTACATGTGAATTTTGTGGTAAAAAGTTTACGTTAAAGCGACATAAAGAGATCCATAAGTTAACCGCTTGTTTAAAACCTAATGCAATTGCTAATGACGATTCACTTAACTTAAACAGTAAGTTCAAAATAGTTTTTTATCATTTCCATACCAAGAATAGTTATAAAAATATATAACTTACCTTAATTCGATTTTTCATTTGAAACTAAATGATAAAAAACTTTTAGGAAATTATTTAGAAACTGTTGATTCGAATAGTTCAACAGTACAACCAGTAGTAAGTGAACAAGAATTAAAATCGAAATGGAAATGTGAGACATGTGGAAATAAATTTTATACTGCGTATATTTTACAAAATCATCAAAAGAATGTTCATGGTGTTAAGAATCCAGAACATATTTGTACCGTATGCGATATAATATTCGACAATAATAAACAATATGATGAACATTTAAAAACAACACATGGTATTGTTAGTAAACGCAAAGCAGGTTCTATGTGGAAATGTGATAAATGTCCGAAAAAGTTTAATCATTTATCGAAATATTTGCGACATACTCTTATTCATACCGGTTTGTATATTATTGTTTTTCAAGTCAATTAAGTTTATTTCTAAATTTATTGAAAAATGTTTTCTTCAACTGTTATCGAAAAAAGCTCTCGTTCAAATTTTAGAGGTTATTAATATCGGAATTTTGCATAAATTCGTTTTCGCATTCATGTGAAATAACCTAACATATCTGAAACTTTATGTAGTATATTAGCTATTTGAACCATTTTGGTTATGATTATAGTTTACAACTCCTATAGTTTAGTTTACGTATAAAGTAGAGATGTGCCGGATATTAGTATACGTATGCGTATCAACGGATATACGAGGAAAAAAAATCTGTATCCGTGTCCGTATTTGTTTCTTTTTGGCGGATCTTAAACAGATATTTATATATGAACTTAGTAAAGGTAGCAATAAAATACTATTAAATTCAATTAAAATAGTTTTTATTTCTTAAAAATTACATATTTGGTAAAAATTTAATTTTTCGACCACTATTGTAGTGACCTAAGTGGTAGCTCATAGCTAACTAGCTTATCATAAAGTACTAATTTCAAAATCACGCGCACTAACACTGATTGATTGATTAGAAAAGTTAAGAGCCGCATCCGTATACGCGGATACGCCACATCAATAGTTAAAAGTAATTGTGGGACATTTTGAAAGTAAATAAAAAATAAATTGACTTCAAAAAGTTAAGCAACAATAAAAAATTTAAATTTTTTATTTTGGACAATCAAATTTTTCTGTGAGAAATATCAAAAGGATGATGAGTATATAAAATTATTTATTAAAATTAAAATTTTCTTTAATTTTTCAACATTTTCAAGTGGCCTATTAGCTCAGTTGGTTAGAGCGTCGTGATCCTCCCACGGGCCTATAATTTTTTTAATAATCCAATTATAATAATTTACAGTCAAAAATGTTGGTAAAGTCATGGTATATAAAAAAAAATAAAAGCGTTGCAATATGTACTATAATCTTTAAAGAGAAAAATATTTTTAACATAATAAAATAGAATTATTTTTTTACTTTTATGTAACAATAAATAAAGATATTTTATGTCTGAAAAAACTAATTTTATTTGCTTTTATCCTTTTTTAGGTGTAAGACGATTTGGCTGTAAAGAATGTGGAAAAAAATTTTATCTTAAAGAAAATTTAGTTGGCCATTCATTAACACATAAAAGAGCTGAAGTTAATGAGCACGAAGTGCAATGTAAACAGTGTAATAAAACGTAAGTTATGTAATTTATTGAACAAAATGGTTATTGTTTAAACTATAGTGAGAAATATGTCTGAGGGTATGTTAGATACAGAAAAATGTTTTATTCATTTAGTTATTCGATTCTTAAAATAAAATAAAAAAACTAAATTATTATTATCATTTTTATAAGTCACTTTTTGACTATTGTTTAACTTTGAATACCGACTTTGGTACAATGTTTACATTGCGTTATCTGTGAGGTCTAATAAATAATTTTATAGTATTGTATGGAACAATAATTTAAAGTGTTCTTCCATCTCCAGTTAGTAAGAACATGAGTCTAACAACATGTTTCTGTATGTAATATAATAATAAAAACTGTTCAAGGTATTTCTGTTTAAAATAATTCACTTCATAAAATTTTAGTCGCATAACTAGCAGAAATAAGTTACCAAATACCAAAAAAATAATAATGATGGTAGTATACTTTGTCTAATTAGCCTTTTTTACAGTTGTAAGAATCAATACATACTGGAACGTCATTTAAAAACACATATACCAATTAGTGAACGTTATATACATATATGTGACATTTGTAAACGGAAATTTGTTTCAGCGGAAACCTTAAAAACGCATAAAGAACAATCTCATAAGTGTACGTATAAAGCTTTTTTTATATTGGTAGACTTATCAAATCAGAAATTGATCTTGGAGATTAATAATTTATTTTTGTTAATGCAACATCCTATAAAAATTTCAAACGAAAATTATTTTTTAGATGAAGAAACATTTATCTGCGATGAATGTGGAAAATTATTCAAATCAAAATATCGTTTAGCCGAACATACAAATATACATAAAAATATAACATTCAGTTGTGAAGTATGTTCCAAAGCGTAAGTTTTATGCCAGTTCTCTTTCAAAATTCTGAATTCTAATTCCTAAAATGTATATCAGAATAAAAATTCCTTAAAATTTTTATAATTATTCATTTAGAAAGATACAAACTCTTTTCGATCGTTTTTGATATTATTTTAAGGATTTTTAAGCTCGCTAGCAATGATACCGAGAAGATATTTAAGTAAGAATGCAAGGCGATTGAAATCTAACCCAAATATGCAAATGCATGACTCTTTGAAATAAATAATTCTAGCATAACAAAAAATGTATGTGTTTCTTTAATGATTATCATTCGCCAAGAAATTCTTTTCAACATGGTTGTTTTATCAAATAATTCAAGGAATTGTCTTCAGGATTATTGTACTAAATTTTTACGTTGACATTATTATTTAAAAATTTGTTTATAGTTTCAACAGCGTACCCGCGTTAAAAACTCATAAATTAACACATATGGAAAAAAGAGTTGAATGCCCAGTATGTGGAATGAAATTCCGTCGAACAGGTCAATTAACTCGACATTCAACAATACATTCTGGCAAACGACCACATGAATGTGCTTATTGTCATAAACAATTTCGACAAAAGTATGCTCTGAAGGTAAATTAAAGATGTATATCGATATAGTGATCTAAGAATATAGCAGTCTTTTTAGAGGTCTGAAAAAGCAATAAATTTTTATAATAAGGATAATTTTGTCATTTTATTTTTTTATGGCGCAATAATAGATATATAATTTTCGGAAAGTCAGCTTTGCGATGTGGTATGTGATGTACATGTACCGTACTGCATTGTGTATGGGTATACTATTCAAGCAGCGCAAGAACTAAATGTAATGTGGGCAAGGTATATTTTGCGAATCTTTCTAGTGACACCTGAAGACGGATTTTATATAATAAAAATCAATTAAAACTATCAAATTTTATTAATGACAAAACAACGTTTGTTCCTTCATTAACTTCAAAGAAAAATTAAAAGAAAAAGAAATTCCCTGCTTGTAGTCTTCTCAATTATCTTAGATGATTTGTCACAATTTATCTTAGATGATTTATCTGCCTTAATAGATAAAATTGCATATTATTTATTTTATGTAGGGTAAAATTTTAACTTTAAATTCGCAGCTTTTAAATAATTCATAAAACTTCGAGGCGTGAGGCCGTGGGCGGTCGTTCAAGATTTAAGCGATCATTAGAACAAAAAACTTATAATGAAAAATGTCAATAGTAGTCATAACGAAAACCTTTTGTTTACACCAGTAACAAATGATCTCTTTAAAGCTCTATATATCTCATCAAGGATTCGATATGGGATATGGAATTTGAGAAAATGAACTGGTGAGTTAGTGAGAATTTGTGTAATAAATTGAAATTGTATATAGTATGAATAAAACTTGCCATAAAAGTTATTCAAACTAGCCAATAAGATTATGGAATTTAATGTGTGATATGAATATTTTTAAGAAGTAACCTAATTGTTGCTATTGTTAAAAAACCCTTATTGTGAGTTTAAAATTCGTAAATTACATATTTCAAACCCACCATGTTATGATATTTCCATGTTATGAGTTCAAAGGCGTAATATGTATATTTTCTATATGGTAATCATATATAGATAATACATTGATCGTAATTTATTTATTTTTTTTTATCATAATGAAAATATTTGTAAATGAAAAAAGACAAAAAAGAATTATTATTAAGCATATTCGCAAAATTTTTTACTCGAAATATTTTTATAATATCGTATAATTCAAACTCGTAAAATACACTCGTAACTCACCAAATCATTTTTCAAAATTTCGCTTCTAAATAATTAAATAATAAGTTTCAAAATTATATATACATATACATAAATATTTATTTTTTATAGGTACACATGCGTCAACATACTGGTGAACGTCCTTATTCTTGTATAGAGTGTAATCATTTCTTTGCCAATGATGGTAATTTTATAAAGCATTTAAAAGGACGTCATGGTTTACAAAATGTTTCCATTGCAAATCGACATCGATATCCATTTGATAATTAATTGATTAAAACATTCCTCTAAGAGATTGATAATATTTTACAAATTCTATAATTGTGAAATGTCAAACTAGATGGTTTTAGAACTGAATCGACAATTTTCATTTTCGTATAATGAATGTGTATTGATTAGGATATTTTTTGTAGGTGATCGATTTATTTAATCAAAAATTAAACTATATTGAGGTTTGAAAAATAATTTTTATTAGAATTAAAGATGTAATATAGTGTTAACTGCAGCTCTCTAAATAAATGAATTCAAATTTATAATTGAAAAGACAAACAAACTTATATCGTGTCAACAAACTTCACAAAAAAAAAAATATAAGTTAAATTTATAGAAAATCTAGCCGTTACTCAACTACTTTCGCTGGACAATTCCAAATTTATTAACAAATACTTTCTAATAACACGTTCTTAATTTTCATAGAAAAATGTTTGTGTAAAAATTAAAATTTTTATGTAAAGTGAATTGTATATATTTAAATAACTTTGCATTGTATGGTAATTTGAACGATCTTTCTTAAAGAACTGCTTAAAATTTGTATCCTGTGATTTAGAATTTGTGTATTTTTTGGACTCTCTCTAATAATTTAGAAGGTCTTCTTTCATAACTTTTTCGTTATCTCATATGTTTTTATATATTGTATATACATGTTTTCATTCGAGCTCTTCGATAAGCAGGCAATAAAATAATAAATTGACTAGTATCCTGTGTAATCGTTCTTTTTAAAATTTTATTAAAATGGATACAAAGAATGAATAAATAAACATATAAAATTATTAATTAAACAAATAAACCGCGAGAAAAGGGTTCTATTTTATTATTTAAAATATTATTTTTTGGCTTGATACACATCTTAAATTTGTCTATAATATTCAGTTGCCTTATTGATTTTTTGAGTCTGAAAGCTCTAATGATTGATCGTCCATTAATATTCTTATTCCACCTTTTTTCCTTTGCCCAACACAAACTATTTTGTAAGTTCATTAATGATATTCGAAAAATAATAATAATAAAATTAATTTTATTGTATGTATTTCAATTTGACATAGTTTTACATAAAAAATACTACGAGGTTTTCTTTTAAAATACCATTTTCTTGAATAGTTATTTTCTTTTTTGTATACATTTTTTCACTAAAATACAATTGAACGATTAAATTAATATTGTAATTTTAATTATTTCATGTATATATTACCCTAAATGTTTTACGGCGTGATTTTGCATCTACAATTAATTGTGCTTGTCGCTTTAAATAGCCACGAGAAGGTACATCCTCTTCATCTTCTGATGCTGAAACAATTGGAAAATTATTGCAATTTAAATCACAAATACGTGATTTAAAAAAAATAAAATAATTCAAACCCTTAATCTGATATAACCTTGCAACCTGTAAATTTTTCCAGAGATTAAATTACAGTTTGGATGCCCTTTATCAAACTTTTAACTTTGAGAAAGTTTCATGCTTATTTATTAGATATATTAAATATTTGAAGTGTCCTATTGGACATTCATGCTACGAAAGAGTCTGACTACCGGTCAAAATAAAAACTATTTAATATTACACTACAAGTACACAATATATTAAAATAATTAATCGAATTTTTTTCGCCTATGGAAATCAGCTGGTGTGTAATTACACATTAAAGGAATATTAAAATGAATAATTGATATGTATTTTGTTTGGTCTGATAAAATTTATCAACACAATAAATTTTTGTTAATTATTATGCGATTTTACTTCAAAAAAGCCAGATATAAATTCACTTAACGCCTGTAAACATATCTTTCAAATACAATTTTCTCGTATTATTAAAATTTTTAGTCATGTAATACCAGTTAATGGTGGTTGAGCCACTGGTCCATGTGTTGTCATTTGCGAAGCTGGTGATCGTGCCGTTAGAATTGTATATGATGGTGGGTATACAGCAACTTCCTCATCAGTACGACTTGTGCTTGGTTCTTCAAAATTAACCGCTTCGTAAGCCTACAAAATTTTTTTATGTCATAAAAATTATTCGAACTTTAAAAAATGGTCGTTTTTGATAAGACTACGTTTTTCATTATTACAAACCAATTTTGGAGGTTGTTCTAAATCATCCACAGCGCTATCCTGATCGATAGCATCAGTGGTATGAACAAATAACATAATATGTAAACGTTCCATTAACATTTTTATTAATTCTTGTATATATTCTGGTTGACCAGGTGGTTCATTTTCAATCTCTTTGATATCTTGTGTTTCATCTACAACGTTTTCCTCATAATCACCAAAGTGTGGTATTAGACTACATCGTAATGATACACATAAATTATGTAACACTTCTGCAATTATAATAAATGCATCTTGATGTTTAATTAATAATTCTTCAACACCTTGTACACGTTCTTTTTCCGTTAGGATTTCTTTTTCGTATTTAGCAATTTGAGCGATGATCCTATGGGAAAGAAGAATGCAGTATATTCAGGTATGTATTTATATCATAAATACTTCATACTTAATTCTAAATATAACAAAAAATAAATAAAAGAAAGAGTATGAGAAACATCTTTTTTTCATGTATACAAAAACATTTTTTTTTCATATTATAAGATATGATTGTCGCCAATTTCGAAAGGTAATTGGTTACAAGGAATTTATAGAAGTTTTTAATTTAAATTACTTTTAATTTTTGGGTTAATTTTTTTTGAGGTGGTTTTCTTTTTTTTTTAGTTTTGAGCGTTTTTTAAGTTGAATTTTAATCAGTAAACAATTTATCCCTCTTTCTCTCCTTAGGAGTGTAATTTTTTCTTCGAATTAATATGAGATCACTTTTAAGCTGTACTAAATACAACGCAAAATGAATTTTTTATATTGGTCCGTAAATAAAAGAAATTATGCGCGAAGAAATATAAAAAAATAAAAATATAAACAGACGAATTGATAGCCAATTCCTTTTTTGAAGTCGGTCAGAAAAGGGCAATTATTTTTTTAGTATATACTAACTCGTCTTGATCTTTATCTGATGAAATTTTATACATTTCCAATTCACATATCATTTTCTGTTTTTGTTTTTCAACTGATTCTTTTTTTTCTTCAGTTGTACTTCGCAATTGTTTTAATCGCTGAAAAGTTTTACGTTGTGCTTGAAAACGTTCGAATACTTCTGGTATAGTCATTGCACCTGTTCCCAAAAACAAAAACGATTTAATAAACTTTTAATAGACTAGAAAAATAATCTAATTATTCTACCAGTCGCTTCCTTTAACGTTGTAAATGCTTCTTCCATGGTTACATTATCTTTTTCCAGTGTATCTTCTTCTGGTTCAGATTCATCAGAATTTGGTTCGCTACTTTGTCTTACAGTTGGTCCAGATTTCATTGCATCCATGACAATTTGTCGTTCTAAACGATGTAATTCAAGACGACGTACTTCAACTTTACGACGACTTTCATTCAATTGTTCTTCCCGATCTTTACTCGCATCCAAAGCTGCTTTTTGTTCATTTTCTAATATGTTAAAGATTTCATCTCGCATTTTCATGGCGTCATTGCTGATTTTCTATAAAAAATTTAATTAAAGCATTAGGATTTCAGTTTTAGATCCCATTCACCAAATAAATTTGAGAAGAAAAAAATTTAATAATATTTATAATTAAAAAGTAAAATTAGCGGCCATAATTGGATTTCGAATTTAACGAAATTGTTAGTTTATATTTTATATTAAAATTTAAGTCATCTACAGCTTTAGAAGCACACTTCTTCAACGCCCTCGTCACGCGTTCACCAACTTACTACCCAAGTTAAGTGTGCCTAAAGATGTTTTACTTCAAAAAAATCGGAAGAAACAAAATTACTAAATACTATTAATATTCCAAAATATAAATTCCCACAATTAAGTTAAGAAATATTTAAGTAGATTAATTTTTACATCTGTATATAAAATGATAGTATAGAGGTAATATTTTCTTCTCGAAAATTCTACATGCTTTTAATAAAACTGTAACATAAAATTGTCCAATAAAGATTCCACATTCGAATCCAAGTTAATGTTTTATTAAATTAAAACAAGAAACGTGTAACATTTGTGATATGTTTCGCATCACACCATAAAATGTTCCACAAAATAAACCTCCAAATGTCTAAATATATTAAGTATGATGTGTATATAGAGGTTTGCAAAAGAAATTTTAATATGATTTCAAGTAATGATTTTAATAATATAAGAGTTTAAAGAGTGTGTGTAATCCTTGTTTATAATAAAACATATTTTACGTTTAAATATACTTTGGAATTTTATAACAATTATTTTTAAAATGTATTTAATTTGATAACTGGAATCAGATAAATGCTTGTTAAAATATTTGTTAGTTGCTTTTTATGTACTTACTTCATACTTATATTATAACAAGGAAGGATTTCACTCTATTGAGGTAGTTAACCTTACTCATTTTTTAAATTCTAATAATATTTGTTTATCCTCATGCATACTTAAAATGAAATAATAGGGAAAGAAAATCATTTATTCAGAAAGGGAAAATGCTTGACCCTTGCTTGCAACCAGTATCTATAGGACTAGACTGTATCCTTTTTTACGGAGTACGATTTTATCTAGACCGAAGATGATTTAAAATCCTGGAAGTTTTTTTAACTAAAACTAGAAGGATCTGTAGAACTTGTTGTATAGAGTTAAAAAATTATAAAATTCGAAAAATTCTGCAAAATAAGTTATATTCCTGGAAAATATGTGAGGATATCCAAAATAGGCAAATTGAATGTTTTAGTTTTGAGTATCGAGGTGGGCTTGTTGCAACCACTTTCTGTTTTAAACGAGATGAGAGATGACTGAGACTGAATTTGTTATAGTTCACATCAAACTTAGATTCAATAACAGCACAAAATTCGTAAATTAAATTAAAATTGATTCAAAAATGAAGAAGCTATCAAATATTATTTTTCATCTCTTTCGAAAACGATAGTTAACATGAATTTATATGGTGATATTGAACGGTGGCGTCATAGGATATTATTTCCTTCTTTGTTTAATTAGAATTTTTTAACGTTCATATATTACTTATTTTTAAAGATTTCAAAAAATTACCTCAGTTCTATGATCGCAAAGTCGCTTCAAATCAGGTATTAATGAAAAAAACCTAGCTAACATGCACATTAAAAATCATCAGAGAAGAATTTCGAGGAAATTGTAAATTGGCTTGTATGGAAAGTTTTCAAATCAATTTACTGAAATGTTCTTGAATTTTAAGAGACTTTTCAATCATCTTAGTATACATAGACATATAACAGTGGACCATGGGAGTTTTCGTAAAAAGCGATTTACGAATTAACGTTGTATAGGGGTATTTATTTTTTTTTGTCTTTACTTAGTAAATATACATATACATAACCTAATGTTCATACCCCTGACTGAACATGTGCGTACAGTATACTGTAGGTATTCTCAAGACAAAAATAACACTACTCCTATAGATATATTTAGCCTTCTCTAATATTTTTTTTAATAAACCTAATAATCGTAGATTATAAGTAAGTTTAAATAAATCTCTAATCATGAAATTAATTCTTTTCTTGAAGATTTGAGGTGGATTGAAACATAATACTGAAGTACACTCCTTTATGTAAAAACAAGCCCATCGTTTTTCATGTCAATATTATGCATACATTTCATAATATTTGTTAGCAAAAATTGAAAGAAATACAATGTATATTACATGTGATTTAAGTCAATAAGTCAATAGCTTGTTAGAAGTATAGAATCATACTTTATGTAAGGAATCGAATACCTATTAATGTCTTTTTAACCGACTTAAAAAAGAAGGAGGTTATCCAATTCGACTGTATAATTTTTTTAATTGTTTGTTAGTTAAGAACTTTCAACCGATTTTGATTTTTTAAACGAAAACTGGTGCTTCTCGTGTGGTCTCATTTCAATTTGGTCCAGATCTGATGTCCCTAAGGAGAAAGAATGGACAAAAACGATTTTTAGTGATATGTGTGTTCGCGGATAACTTCGTCGTTTATGAAATGATTTTACTGGAAAAGAGATATCCCAAGGGTGGTACCATAATAAGGAAATCAGGATCTGATGTTCCTAAGGGGAAAGAAGGAGCAAAAACTATTTTTAGTGATTAAATATCCAAATGAAATACAACATTCAAAAGTAAAAAATTTTTTAACAAAAAAGAACCGCCTTCAAAAAAATGAACAAAAAAGTAAAACATAATTTTAAATTTTTTCTTGTGACCATTTACCTTTTGAAGTCGGTGCCAATGTTATCCTTCGCTAAAAAATTGATTGATTGACGTCAACTGAGAAAGGTAATTGTTCACAAGGAAAAATTTTAAATTATTTTTTACTTTTCAGTTAATTTTTTTGAAGACGGTTCATCTTTTTGTGTAAATATACACCGTGGCTCGCCACGCAAATATTTTTGATTAAATATTGCAAGGTTACTCTTATGATATTCATACCAATTAGTACATTTTCGACCAAAACTTTCGTTAATAACAGAATTTAAATTACACAACAATTTTAATTAAGTTTGCTTGCACTTTAGCAATGAATATAAGGCCCAGCGCATACTGTAAGATATTCTGATCAGAAAAAATAAATAACTAAAGTACCTAAATAACATTTAAGTAACATAAGTAACTAAATAACATTTTAAGATTTCTAGAATTTTTGCTCAGAAAATCTGATGATGTGCGCGTACATAAAACTAATTTAAAAAATAAAAATATTTGAAAGTTCATTGGTTCATTGTGGTTGGTTGTTCGTATCCGATGATATCCGATGATATGCGCTTGCTTAATATTTTGTCCGACGTATGATCAGAATTTCTTAAAGAACTGTCCGATGGTGGGCGTTGACCGTCAGAATTTCTGATCGAAAAACCTTACGGTGTGCGGTGACCCTTAAACTACTTACTTGTAAACGTTTAATTTCTTTTTCTTGTACTTTAATGGCTGTCTCTAACTTTTTTAACGCATTCTCAAATCGTACACTATCCGATATTAAATTGTCTTTTATACTACGATATTTACGTTTAATATGAATCGCTTCACTTGCTTGCAAATTAATTCTATGAATTTCATTTTCTAAATCAATTTTTTTCTATAAAAAAAATGTCACACTTATTAATTAGAATAATTTATATAAATTTATCTAAATTTGAGATTACCTTGATTAATGGATTATCTTCGGGTGCTGAATTTTTAATTTGTATATGTTTTTGTTGAAGTTCTTGATATACTTTTGCTAGCTGTTTCATTTGACGTTCTCTCTAAAAAAAAATAAATGAAAAGTAAATTCTTTCATTAATGCTTTATGTTTTCGATACGCTTTGTAATTAAGGATCATATAGGGAGGAAAATTATCATTCACCTTCCTGATAAAAAAAGTCCTATTCAATCCTATAGAAATTGAATTGGAATGAATAGGAAATCAATAGGGTTGAATAGGATTAAATAAATTTAAATTTGCAAATTGTAAAACAATAAATTGTAAACAGAGAGGAAAAGATCGAGCTTTGGAACTGCGGTAAAAAAGCATTTAATAAATATTTATCTTTACTAATTTCATCAGATCTTAACCTTGATAACGTCGATCACCAACAATCCGGTTAAAATCGGTTGATTCGTTCGAAAGATATCGTAAACGAAAAATTTCATATAAAAGTGTTTTTTTTTACATAACTTCGACATTTCTTTTCGGATCGTTTTTGATGAAATAGAATTATTCTTAAAATTCTAAAAACCGCGTCGATCATCGCCAAGAACGTAAAAATCGGTTGATTGGTTCGAGAGATTTCGTTAACAAGTGTTTTTTTAACATCAAAGCTCAAAAACCAAATTTTTAGCTCAAAAACATTGTAATATATTAAATTTTAAGTGTTTAAGTATGAAATTAGCGGGAAATTGCAGGGATGGCCGTTAGGGTCAACCGTTTTCCAAATTTTTTTAATATAATATAACCGTTTTAAAACAAAGTATAGGCAATACCTATAACATTTTAGTATCTAAAACTACATATACATGCTTTAAAATAAATAATTAGTTACCTGTTTTGATTTGTATTTGATTAAATCATATTTTTTCCGTAAATCAATCACTTTCAGATCAACAATTTCATATGCATGATCATATGGTTTATCAGCAACAATTGGTGGTAAACTTCCCGATAATTTTTGTGGTAATTCTTTCAAATCAATTGTTCCGCGTGCTTGTTTTAATTTACTTATTAATTCAGCAATTTCACGTTTTAAACGTAAAATTTTATCAGCATTCGCTTTACGTTCCGCATCACATGACTCAAATAATGCTTTCCGTTGGCCCTCTAAAATTTGGAAAATTGATATTTTGTGTTTAACTAAGCAGTATTTTATGATATGCAAAACAACTTATTTTATTAGCATTAAAATTTAAAATTTCATGGTTTATATGGAAATTTGATCTCAATCTGATAAGAACTCGTCGTAAATTACCATGAATTGCTAAAAATGAAAATTTTGCTGGGTCCAGAGCTGACAAAACTTAGTAGAATTATTATTCATATATAAATTATTATGAAATAGTGGATTTTGGGAGTTCAATAGTTTAAGAGTTACAATTTTTAACAATAGCTTTCAAGAGTAACAGTGAACCAATTTTTACTTATAAAGGTTCATTGTGTACTGGGTGGTGGATACAAAGAACCACCGCCCTGTACAAATTGAACCATGGTATAAATAAAGCAACAAAAATACATTTTCTAAGCTCTTTAGACAACAAACCTATATCTAAACCTCAAATCTGTTTGAACAATTCCAAAAAAACTCTCAACAATTCAACACCAGTGCTTATATATTGGGTCCAAGAGTTTGGAATCTTTGTTTCATTGACTATTGGCGCCTCAAAAGCTAATTTTTTACACTATTTTCTTACTAAATCATAAAATAGAATTTACAATTCTTTCGAATTGACGGGTGTTTCTGCATCACATTAAACGCTAGTGTAATCTCAGTCTAAATTAATCTCAATTTCGACAATCTCTCTATCCTACTCGATTTTGCATGTAACTGTTTATAATCGGAAAGAAATTTTAACTTGATATACCCTGAAATTAAACTTGGTTTTTCGTAATTTAAGATCGATTAAACACAGTTGTTATCTACATAAAGGAGTGTGTTTCTAATAAGCTGTTGACTTAAATTTTAAGTAATTTACATTGTATTTCTTTTGGTTTTCACACCCAATTAACTCAAAAAATACTTATCCAAATTTTTTGAAATTTGATATGCATAATATTGATATGGAAACAGAGAGCTTGTCGAAGTAATTTTCTCGAAAAAAAATTCTAACGTAAAATTCAGAACACGATTTTATATTAAAAAATGGTTTTTCGAGAAAGCTCTCCGTTTTCATGTCAATATTGTCCATACCAAATTTCAAAACAATCATATAGTACGAAATAATCTTTTTTTCTAGAAAAGCAATTTCCCTCATTCAAATTATTTGTTTCTATTGGAGAAAATTAGCACGTTAAGTGGCTATTCGAAATATATGTGCAGGGAAATTGAAAATTATCGGAAAACATTTTAAACTTTGCTTAACGAAAAACTGCTTAATTTTATATACACAGATAAAAATTTCTACGCAAGAAACTTCGCATAATATTTTTACTCACCTGATAATTGTATCTTTTTCTTAATTTCAAATATTTGTTTATTTATTTCTTTTAAACCTTCATCAGAATTATCTTCCAAATTTTCCATTTTGTAATAAAATTTTGTTTTCGTTTGAAAAGAATTTTTTTTGATAAATAAAAACTAAATCCACTAGATAATAAACATAGTTATTATTGTTATTCTAATATCGATTTAATAAACCTATTGCTATGTTATTCTAATATTTAGCGCAATCGTTTTATAAATTAAAATTTTCTTAATACTTTAAATCACTACCAAAAATTTTCATCAATTATACAAAAATTTGTTTATTGATCAAATATAATTTGAATAGAAAACTAATGGAAAATTATTATAAATACCTTTTGTCTGTAGTCTCTGATAGGTATGGATATAATAAGGTCATTATATTAAATTCATCCTCATGGAAATCATATAGTTCAAGTTTCATAGAGATTTCATTTTAATTTTCGTCAATTATTTCAAATATTAAGGATGTTCGAGCAATCATTCATCTTGTAATGTATTATTTTGCATACAGTTACTTATTATAGGCAAAAACATAAGTGCTATGTTACATTTGTTGCCTATATTATGAGAGAAAAAATGCATGATAAAAATACATATTTTCAATTTTAATATCTCGAGAACAAAACGATACGGTGCTATTTTTTCCTACTTATTCTCAAAACATTTCTTCATATTAGTTTTTTTCCAATTCTGTGAAGAGTTTTTTTTTCGTGATGTAATAGCAAATAGTTGGCAAAACAGTAAGTTTTACATGCTTTGAATGGGAAGTGACCCGCGAAATAGCGAACTTTGAACTTCATTATCTTGCGATCTAAATGGCAAAAACTTCTGCAACATCAACAATCTGTCGAAAAGTGGTTTCACACATTTTTATTATTATTATTATTTTTTTATTATTATTATTAATGAGAACTCTAGGATTTTTCGAATAAATTTCGATTTTTTCCCCAATTTCCTAGATCAAATTATTGCACGTGCAAACCGTCACCAAATTAGCAACGAGTAACATCTCCTCAGAGAATCATTACAACTAGCTAATTCATACTGATGATAACTACTTTGTAGTCGAAATACGTATTTATAAAAATACAAAATAATTTGATCTAGAAATTTGGGGCAAAAAATCGAAATTTATTCATTTTTATTTTATTTTTTAAGTTAAAATTATGTGCCTCTTCTTAAAGCTTCAAAGTAGATTCATATGCTGATGAAGACCGGGCAAAAGGCATATCTTCGGCCTGATTCATTAACCTGCTAAATCCATTTTGGACTAAAATGAGTTTTTATTCAAAATAGAAAGGGTATTGGCTACCGTTCGGTATAAAACAACGTTATTCACTTTTAAAGAGTGTTAAATTCATTCTATGCACGAAAAAAATGACAAAATGCATTTTGACGACGAAATACTGCTAAATCCTCAATTACGCACTGATATTGTACCCCCACCTATATTCCGATATACTCGTGTTAAATTTTTTTGTGGTTTATCCAAATAGGTAAGGATCCAAACAATTAATTATAATATTATTTCCTAATTATGGATTATTTTGTTTTATCTGTTCATTTTACTAATTTTTTGAAAGAAATTTTCAATTCCAAATCTAAATATTAAAGGCTGGACAGTGTTACGCATCATATTACTTTATTGGGGGAAGTATAAAACCGTCTTAGTCCCCGCTATCGACATTGTTTGACCAACGGTATTTTTGAAATTTTGATTACAAAATAAATACAAATATTATACAGTTTTTTCTTCGTCCTGTAAATTTTGCAAAAAAAATTACTCCTTTTTCTCAATCAGTTTACAAGTATAAAATCCATAAGAATACCTAAACTTAGCTATTATAACATAATGTCTTTTTATTTGAGGAAGTAATCTTTTTAATTATTATTATTTATATTTATTAATTAATGACCTTTTTATAAAGAATATAATATAGTTCGCAAAATAAAATACTATAACTTTTAATATTATCATTATTATTATATTGATATTAATTTATATAAAAAAAAAATGTATTCTGTGTGAACTAACACGCACCGGATTCTCCAACAGCGGTTGTAATAATATTTAGAAAAAAAAATATTATCTTTTTTATTTATATATCATATATATAGTATTTAATATACTTTTAATAAATTAATACCACACATAAGTAGAACAAGTATTTCCGTTATTTCCGATTTATATAAACGAATAAAAATCTTTATCAAAATGTACACATTCGATCAATAAAATTGAAAACACGAACCCTGCAGACCGTACATTACCCCCCCCCTCCTCCTCACAATTTGAAAAAATGAATAATTTAATAAATATCTACAACCTTTTTTATTTTTTAAATATAGACAAAGATGGTTCAAATTTTTTGATGAATAGCTGTACCAATCTTGTTGATTCACTCAACTGTCACTCGTCTTCATTAAATTAGGGTACAAAATTATGTACCAACTAAGAGACAAAACGTCTTACGACATGTGTTTCTACTCTGTAAATACTATTTTGTATGTATTTCTACTATGAAAAAATTTTTTTCCCAATAATATTTATCCTTAAGCGATCATATGGCTTATTTTAATTGGATTATTGGGAAGTCTTCCACTTAAATATACTATCTGACGGATATAATATGAACTATCCTAATCTAAACAATTTCATAACAGCTGATGTCTTGCCCATACTGGAGTTATAAATTTAAAGTGTCAAAATAATTTATTCCTCATTAATAAAAATAAAATTTTCATTTATAATATCAAAAAATACTAAAAACCCATAGAAACTCATCAGTCTACTGTTTATGTATTCAAAAATTTTAGTACTAACCCTGACCACTAGTTGGCTAAAGCTGTTATTTAAGGGTATTTAATGTGATTACCAACAGTAATAAACAGATGGCTATAGTTTTTCATTATCGGTAAAGAATGGAGGTCTGAAATCTTTCATAAAACGAATGCAATAATGCTTTTACAATTGAATATGACTTAATAGTTGTTGTGCTTTTTCTTTTATTGATGGAATTCACATACACTTAGATTTTGAACGTCAATTATTCGTAAATTCCTTACTGCCATTGAGAATGTATAGCCATCTGTTGTCATTGCTGGTAATCATCGACCATAGCCTTAATTAACAACTATAGCCAAATAATGGTCAGAGAAACTACTAAAATTTTTGAATACATAATAAGTGACTTATGAGCTTCAATGGGCGTTTGTATTCTTTGATAACATTCATTAATTAGTGAAAACTTAGGTATTTTTTAAAATTAAAACAAGTAATTAATTAAACAATATCACATATAAATTTAACAATACAAATTAGAGTAGTAACTGATGAGATAGATTTTCCAATATGTTTCAGTAACTATACTAGAACTTCAAACATACCCCAAGCGACAGAAATTATAAACCAATACAATAACCCAAACACAATATAATAATTTTTCTGAGTAATCAATTAAAAAAAAAAAAAATTGAATATTTTTTGCGTTAATTATTTAATGAGAGTTGTTAAATTTTACAAAATTTGTTTAAAAAGACCAACTTACTATGTTGATACAAGTTTGATAATATTTATTTAATATATTATTCTATAATTCTTATTATTAGGCGTAGTCCGTTGGTTAAAAAATACGAAGTAATCATCAGCCGAAATAGCTCAGTTGGGAGAGCGTTAGACTGAAGATCTAAAGGTCCCTGGTTCGATCCCTGGTTTCGGCATTTAAATTTTTTTAAATTTTATATTTTTGTATTGTACAATTATTATTATTAATATGAGATAATACTTTTATTATTAATATTGATGTTACACAAAAGTTTAGAATAATTTATGCATGCAATTTATATTACCACCACTCTCTTTAGATAATTGATTATCGAATTTCTAATTATAAACATAAACAAGTTAATGAACAAATATGATTTTTTCCATTTCAATTTACAAATTTTCTGATAGATTTGTATTTTAAACAAATAGTTTTCTTAAAGTCTAACAAATAGAATTAACAATTTTCGAAATTATTAAAGAAAAAACCATTGGCATTTCGAATTCATGTACTTTAATCGAATTTTAACAACAGATTTGTTTAGATACTGAGCACTGAAATACTTTTAACCATTAGCATTCATAAAATACTCTAAATATTCAATCTATACAGTTATAAATACATATATAATAATAATACGTATTGTAATTATACATTATTAGTTAAATTTGAGCTTAAATTGTGACGCACCAAAACATTTATGAAAAAAAGTTTCAAACAAAGTTTTGTTAAAAAAAAAAACAAACAATAATTTTTTTGTATTTCAACTTTTTCTATCTTTTATAGTTCAAAAGTTGGATGATGGACCCAAAAGGTAAATAAAAACAATTAGTAAAAGTTGCGATACAATTTAAAAATAGTTTTTCGATATTCGAATCTGAAGAGAACTTGGAAAAACTGCTTAAAATATGCGTAAGAATGAATAAAAACTAGAAATAAATCTTGAAATTTCGATTGTCTTTCACATTATTTCTTATCACACAGAATATAAAATGCACACATAGAGTGATGGAAACTTTATATTAGCAATATTTACATCTAATATATCTGCACCACCGTGAAAAAAAACTCCGAAAATTATTTGACTGAATCACCAAAGTAAAAGCTCATTTTTTTAGAAGAGGAAATTTACCAAAAACCATCGAAAGTTGAAATAATACTGATTATTAGTACGATTTTAAATATAATTTATTCAGAGATTCAAATAAGTAAAATTATTTGTAAATAAAAAAAACTTAATAATAAATAATTGAAAAGGAATTCATATGACTGTTATTATAAATATTTATGTTTTTATATACCAAAAATTGAATAAAAAATTACATTTTGAATTCGTCCTCTGACCAACAAGCTACCAAGCTTAGTTGGCCCTAACACAGTCAGTAGTTATTAGTTAGCAGAAGCACATCGTTCCAGTGAACCCCGTCTGTGTGCACTCTGATTGGTTAAGCCATTAAACTCAGTACCCACACATTCCTTCAACATTGCGCAGTAATATAGTTCCACAAAAACTGTTTATATGAACTTTATTAAACAAATTTATACAATTTTATAAAATAAAATTATTAATCAGTACTATTTTTTTGATAAAAATGTATTTATTTATAAGATTTAATTTATAAATATTGAGTTTTTCTTGTATTTATAAATGTAGTAATACATTAAGAAGAATCGGCCATATTTGTTAAGGAACTACTTTCTTTTACCATTTGGACAAAGCATCTTCAGATGTATTGTAGCCGCGAAGTGTAATATGTGTTGAATGAGTTTTTGTGTTTATTTTATGTTGACGTTGTGAAAATTCTTGTGGAAATAACAATAAATCTGTGTGAAAAACATAACAAAAATGCTGTGTTTGTACAAATTTTTGAGTGTGTGATCAATTTTCAATATTAATTTTAGTGAATTTTGTGTTGTTTTATTTGTATTTATTATTTTTAAGTGTGTTGATTTTTTTTTTTTGATTTTTTGTATGTGTTTTTTACGTTAACCCATGTGGGATGTTGTGGCGTTAAAATGTGGATTACAAACTTTGGACGAAATTGGATTACCATAACGTCAATACTATTACTTGTTTTTCTTGGATTTTCAGTTGATTTATCAACAGGTATGTGACGGATGTTTCTTATATTTTATTTTTAGAAATATATAATTCTTAACAAGTGGTTTGTGTGTTCTCTTTCAATCCAACTGTTGTACATTTCATATTTATTTTTGTATCGGTGGATCGTTATACTTTACTTGTGATTTCCAATGTATGTGATTTTATACTTATTTTAAGAAATTTCAACGGTAGATCGAGCGCAGAAATATGAAGATTTTGTATTAAATAATATTCTGCCGGTCAAAAGTTCCTCAATTATTGTGATAAAATTTTAAGATTATCATTATAACGAAGTCTATCTTCAGCGAAAAATTAAGGCCTATGTAAATATTAATTTCGTATGGAAGTTTTTTTTTTGAGATTTAAACAAAATTCAAATTCTCTACTTAAATGTATACTCAGAAAAACAAAAAATGCGGTACTTGAATTTGTATACCTATTTAATTGAAAATATTAAAGGCCCAATTGTTATATTTTGTTGGACTGTTTATCAAAATTAATTTTGTTTATCTACTTAAAGCATTCATTTTAATCTGAAAAATTGGAGAACCGAAAAAAATCTATAATACTTCTCCAAAATTAGTATATTTTATAATTTTAAGCAACTAAGATTTAGGTCGTCGGAGATTTCTGTTTCATTGAGTCTAGCTAAATAAGTAATTCTTTATAATTTGCTGATTATTCAACGTTTTAAAGATTTTCTGTAAACGATTCTTGAGAAAATATTATCGTTCGATATTAAATTTCCTAGCTACGCTTAGATTCTTGAAATATTGATTTTTGCTCGAAACTAATTTTAAATGATCGGAAACGAAAAATTTCCGTATCTTCATCTTTATGAATAGAATTAGGATGCCGAGACGCATCTTAAAGTACGCCAAACGTTATGCATCCTTTACCCACTAATAACTTGAAAATATCCAAATAAAAAATTTGACATTCTTAATTAGTATAACAAGGTTCAAATTATTAAATTTTGTATGAAAATTGCCGTCTAGATCGCCCAGCCCCCCGTTTCTCTAAATACCCCATTTTAACAATTTTGTATCGAATATAGCTGCTATTATCAGATTAGAAATTTCATATTTCTAAGATTTCTTCTTTTTAATGCAAAGTAATTTTTATTTTCATCATGGTATTTTTGCAAGTTTCCCAATTGATTAATAAGGTAAAGTTTAAGACACAAATTTTTTCTCCAAAATCTTCCATTTAGAACTATAATCCTAATTTTAACATTGATTTTTAACATCAGTTACAAACAACTAACTTGTTTTTATGTTTGGAAAAACGTTTATTTTGGGTCAAAATAAAATCATCAAATAATTTTACGAGAAATAAATATTTTCATATTTCTGCAGCCGATCAAAGAGGCAAACTTATTTTTCTCTGACTATGCAGTGGAAAAATTTAAAGATATTAGTCTATGTATACGAAGTTTAGGCTACTTATTTATATTACTAAAAAAACTTTTGTTTTTCTCCTGCAAACATAAAAAAAGTTCAATGTTGGTAGAATCACTTTGAAAATATATTCAGAAAGGCTTCTACTTCCAAAATTCGAGAAAAAGAAGTAGAAAATCAATTAAAGTGGCAACAGATCTAGTTTCCGGAAATTTTTGCGATATATATGATCCTTATGACGTAAGGAACAAACAAGTAGAAGTTCTTTACAATTAAAGTCTCCAAAAGATCCAACAAAACAACCTCAAAAATTTTGTTGATTATTTTCCCTGCCAATTTTTATTGATTCTTGGTCCTAAGACGTTTATAATTCAATTACGCATTGATAATAAAAACACTTAAATACACGAAACGTTTGCGTAATTTCGTATTGTGTTTAAGAATTACGCCATCCATAATGAAAATGACAATGATATGACCAAAAAAAAAAAAAATAATAATAAAAAAACTATAATTTTCACACAATAGAATTAATTTTTCCTTAACATGAATCACATTTTATTACAAATAGGTTATTACATACAGAGAAACACACACAGCAGTTTCTTTGATTCAAAACCAAAATGGAATTATTGAATCAAGGATTTTTCACAGATATATTTTTACACAACACTGTGTTAAAAATTATTATTATCATTTGTTTGAAAATAAATAATAATGTCGTTTATTGTTAAACATGAACTTATACAACATATTTATTGTTTTCATGAAATGTAGTTTGACAAAAATTTTGTTCTTAATCATTTATCAGTCATTAAGTTTTGTCTTAATCGAAAAAATCTATTAAGATTAGTTGATGATCAACTTCTGTGCGGATATTGTCACTCAGGAAGTCATTATAAGTTTTAAGTTTAAATACTTACGCAATCAGATTTCATTTAATTATCATTTTATTACGTTCATCGGTATTTCGAATCATTTAATATATTAAAAATATTGATGAAAAGTTGAATGTACGTGCCTTGCTTTTCTTCATCTCATCCAATTTAATTTATAGCTCAAATAAAAGGTCTTGAGTGACTGTTCTTAGATCAAAACGAACACAATATTTTTATTAGAACTGGAGATATTTGGATACAAAACGTATCTCAACACTTGGAGAAAGAAATATCTCATAAGAAATGCATATTTTATAATTATGTCTTAGAACACTTAGTGAGTCAATACCATTTGAGCTATTGAAACACTCAAATTGGATGAGTTGAAGATTGTTGAGAGAACAACACACACTAATTAACTTTTTCTTGTGTGATTTGAATGATTCGTATTAGGTTGGAAAATGTCACAGTTGTTTGGAATTTAAGATTAAAATTTAAGCTATTTCATTATTACCAACAATGCGGCGGAGTAGCACATAGGTCTATTAATTTGAATTATATAATTTAACTCTTTTTGGCCTAATATATTTTATTAATTAAAATGATTTAAGTAATTCAATTCGAAGCGAAGAATGCTCTAGATAGATATTTTACACCAAAGCACCCGAAAAAATAAAAAGGCATTTTAAAAAATGAATATTTTTGTAAAATAATTTTTGAATTTTAATCTATAGAGGAATTGATACAATAAATGAGACCTCTACAATGAAGACAATTTTTTTTTCAATTTTCACGCAAAAATACTCATCCAATATTATGAAATTTGGTTGAAAACGGAGGGCGTGTCGAACAAATTTTCGCGAAAAAATGTTTGACAGGTACTCTGTTTTCATATCAAGAATATTCATACCAAATTTAATAACATTTGGATGATTATATTTTGAGTTATTTATGGGCAAATTAAAAAAAAAATTAAAAGTATATTATTTTATCATTTATACCATTTTAAAAATTTGACAATATCTTCCCAAACTTTGAAAAGGTAACATTACAATTTTGTAAATAATGATAGGTGTTTAATTTTCAAGCTTTCTAGAAAGCGTTTTATAAAATCAAACCCATAGAAATTGGTTTTAATAAAACCTGTCGATAATATATAAGCAATCAAAATTTTTTAAATATTCGATTTTCTAGTTTTTAAAATTATTTTATTCAATTTATTAAATCTTAAGATTTTATAAGTTAAATTTCAAAGCAACTAATTAAATAATCCAATAATGTCTCAAATGAAACTTCGATGAATCATAAATTTAAAGAAAAATATCGAACAAAACCTAGGCTATAATTTTTAAGTAATATAATAACAGAATCTATATTTTACTAATATTTATTTAGCTTCAATTTTATCTTTTGTTAAAATAATAATTATTTCCTATTTTTGTTATCAATCGATTTCGTTATCGACGTTCAGATAAAATTCATTCCAACATTAAAGAAATTCAAATAAAGTTTCAAATGATACGTTACGATATGAGTGCTGTCAAAAATAGAGGGTAGTTACCTTGAATTTGTAGTGTATATGTAAACCCCTCTAAAAATTGTATTATAACACCCTAACAACCCCTCTACTCTATGGTGCGTTTAAAAGCAGCTGTTTGAGTATGTAGTTTGGATTAGATATGTTTTTGTGGTTCTATTTTCAATTGTTATAATGTTTTGTAATATAAATTTATTATTGTGAATTCATTCTTGCAAAACTATCGGAAAAATATCGAAAATCAGCTGTTAGATAATTCTGTCTGGGCCATTAATAAACCCTTTCAGGTGGAAATAAAAATATTAAATTCTTTTCGGATATGAATGAACACTTTTCCGAGATTGTATATTTACGAAAATATTTGTATCAAAAAATTGATTATGACTAGTTGTTCCGTTGACCATAGACTTCAGTCATGGGGACATCCTATTCTCGTTAGCAAGAAAATATAGCCCACGCCCTTTTATCGTAATTTGCGACTACTTCAATTGTTAATACGTATATCAATTATTGATATAGAGTTCAATTTAAAATAATTTTTAACATTTTAGTACATATTCAGAAGTATTTTTTTTCCATTTTCTTAACTCTTTAAGTAATATACAAGCAGTCTTATTAGGAAAATTGACAAATTGTCCAATGTTATTAATACACAATTTTTCCAATTCAGTATTGTTAAAAGTCGATTTATCGTTTTTCTTTTGCAAAAGGCCAATAACTTCCTTATAATTTAATATGAAAAACCGTGAAGTCGTTTTTTTTTACAATTTACTTAATGTTAAGGATTAAAACTATGTTTTCTTATACTGACCCTGAAAATCGATTCAGAAATCATCTTTTTCTGTGCGGTCATGGATAAAATTTGTAAAATTGATAAAAGCTTCCAAACTGCTTTTTTTCATATCGATACGGACATTTTCACGGTATTCATTAAAAAATTCAATCAATTTTATTCAAGATCATATAAATAATGATCTAGAAAAAATAAGTATCTCGAAAAAACCAGGGAATTTTAGTTCTCAAGATAGAGTAGACACCCCGGTTAATAATTATTTTTAAAAATTACTATAGGTTTTTAAAATTTAAATTCATAAATAATTATTTATCAGGATGTTACATGATATATTTTGTAAATGTGTAACACACGGATAAAGACCTGCGCATATGTTATTATTATTTTAATATGTTATTTCCAATACCCTTCTCCGACTTGCATATACTTGTACAATTTTTTTCCGTTAAAATAATAATTTGCATTTGAAATTTAGGTTATACATCGTGGTGTTATTTTTATTTTCTGAGAAGGGTTATTTATTATTATTTTAAAAATACTTACCATACCCATCCCGTGTTATTTAAAACTAACCCCTTTTTCCCTTTTTTCTAACTTATATTTTTTATTGTACCATATTTTTAAGTGTTATTATTTTGTTTATTAAAATTAATGCATATCTTAAATTCGATAATAATAAAAAAAATGTGACTAGCTGTGAATCTTCCATTTTTATTTAAAATTATAATATGATACAAGCGAAAAAAGCAACTAACAGAATTAGTTGTTTAGATACTTGACATAGCGCTAGCATCAATGTTTGAACTATTTTAAATTATAAGTATTTATAAATTACTCTAAATATCCAGTCTATGCAGTTATAAATACATAATATGTGTTATATATGTAATTATGAGCTAAATTTGAGGTGAACCCAAACATTTTGCGAAAGAATATTTAAAACAAAAGTTTTTCTTCTATCTTTAATGGTTTAAAAGTTAGATCATGGATCCATTGCGTCTCAAGTTTGTGACGCTAGAAAATATTGACCGAATAACAAAATTTTTTGAATTACTTCTTAATAGAAACACCAAATTAGTCCATTTTCGTTCGTCTGTCCGTCTCAATAACTCAAAAACGAAAAGAGATAGTGAATTGAAATTTTGTTGATGTATTTTAGACATAAAGCATGAGTTTATGTTCCTTTTTGAGCAAAATCGGACCATTGAGCCCAGGAAAAATTTTTTTTTTGTAGTAACCAGCGTATTTAAATGAACATCTATATTTTTCTAATTTTATTTTAATAGGAATTGAATAAAAATTACTGTCGTTAATAAAATTCTGTAGAAAAAAAAAATTGTAAGATAACATGAATTTTTAATAAGTCGCATTTAGTTCTTGGGTTATCAACTTTTAATGCGCATTTTAATGTAAAAGTTTAGTAAAAATTATGGCATATAATTTAAATTTATTGGAAAAAATTATTTTCCATAATTTACTTTGTTTGCAAAACATTGTTGTAAATCATTTTTGAAGTATTTGCTGATAAATTTTTCATTGAGATAAAAATTAACTAACAATTTCAATAAACTTAATAAGGTCTGTTCATTTTAATTACGATTCTATGTGTTTCGTGCAGTCAGCAGAAAGACAGCAATTAAAAAAATAATTATTTTTCTTATTAATTCAAATGAAAATTTAAATGTTCGGCTAGGATAATTTCGCGCAGTTAGCTAAAAGACAGCAGTTAAAAAAATAGTTGTTTGTCAATTCAAATGTAATGTTTGGCTAGGATAAATTTTCTGTTTTTCAATAAGCTGTATTGTGGCTTCACGCATGAATTTAGAAGTTGGCTGGGTGTTTTGATCTAATGAATAAAACTGAACCATTTTTATAGTTTTATTGAAAAATTTGGTTTTATTCAGCATCGTTGTTTTAAATTTTTCAATATAAAAAAAAAAATTAAATATAAGATAAAAAAATTTTGCGTTAGATCAAAGTCTTTACATTTTGATAAAATCAAAAATAATTCCGGAGGGTTTTTTTCTACATTTCGTATTAGCTTTTAAAAGTCATCTAAAACCTAACCGATAATTAATTCGTAAGTAATATTCTCTTAAATTTTACCTTTTACAATAATTTCATTATCTTCGACGGTAAATCTAATTTTGAAATTAAGTAAATGATTTTAAAAAATATGAACAAGCAATTTTTTTTTTTTTGAAGTCAAAAAATCTATTATTAAACCTTCACTCAAACATATGTCAATGTTTTTGATTGTAAAATAATTATACAGGTTTGAAGTGTGCTATTTTTTTTTTTTTTGAAACAAAAACCCCCCTGAAAAAGGGTCTCAGTAAGAATAAAAGGCATTCCGTAAAGTTACTTTTTTAATAAAATCTCATAATCGTTTTGTCTAACATATGAAATAAATAACTTTATTAGGTCTGTTTTTACTTTTACTTTTTAAAGTATAAATATACAAGCTAATTTTTCCTTGTAGACTTAGCTTGATCGAAAGACAATATTTTTTTGCAATTCTTTTACAATTAGTTTTTTTTTGTTTGGAAATCGGCCAAAAATTTGTGTATTTGAATTCGGTAAAGCTCTACTCAAAAGTTAATTTGACCCAAAAATGAGGGCCTAGATTTAAGATATCGAAATTATCCTAAAAAATACAATTAAAAAACATTATTTTTTAGTTTTGGGATTTTTTTTGATGAATTTCGTAAAGGTAATACAACCCTAAAGGCAAAACTCGAAAAATTACAAAAAGATTGACAAAATTATTATAGATTTGGATTAAGGCGGTCCAACACGACTTTTTGACGCATCAGTTTGAAAACAACAAATTTGATATTTTATTTCATAAATCTGGAGTTGTGTGCAAGTTTGAAGTTATTTAATTTTTGGGTTGATAATTAGCTTAGATCCTAAGTCATACATGATTAGTGTTACAAATTTTTCCTCTTCGAAAATTCTAAAAATTAACCTGTTTTCTCTGTTGCACCCCAAAAAGTTCTCGATTACGCCTACAAGCTTAAAATTGAGGACGCTTTGTTTATTCGTTATTTTAATGTCAAGATTATTCAATTAAAATTTCAAAAAATAATTTTGCCAAAACGTATTCGTTGTCCGAACTTGAAAATTGCAATTTTCAGTTTGATGGACTAATTGCAATGGAAACGACTAACTTTTAAAGTATCCCGAATGGGACAAATTGTTTTATTTAAGATTCATAAAAATTATCTATAAATATTATTCCGTATATAATCTTCATTTATTGTTTCAAAAAATAACAAGAATATTAATTTTGTTGGGCGAGTTAAAAACTTCCTTAGGAATTAAATGTGAACCTAATCGACCTTTTATTTCAAAACATATTTTTGTTTTTAAAAGTTAAAACAAATCTATATTAATTTTGTTTCATTTTGTATCTCGAAGTGAAATGCATTCTCATATAATAAGTAACGGTGTGGTCCCTATGGCTAATAATAATTATCATAGCATATTTTTTTTTCTCTTGACTGATACCAAAATATGCCAGGTAAATATTTTTTTACCTGTGCTGTTCTTCAGCTATGGAAGAATATTATAATGTTATAAAATGTATTGCATATGGTTTGCTTTTTAGAAGGTACATCATTATCGTAAAAGTGAGATAGTAAATATTTTTTTAAGTTATACACCCGCCCAGTCAATACAGTCAGTCGGCTATATATTTTTCAAAGTAATTTATATATTAGCACAATATATATATTGTTTAAAAGTTAACATGAAAATGTTTTGTTAAAAATATATACTCACAGATAAAATATTTTATTTCTATTTTCTTAGATATCTTATTCCAAATTGTGATATAAATGCTTTATTCGGGGATATTTGATAGTTTTTTTGGGTAAGGTTTAAGTAGAAAAGCGCCTACAGTATACTATAGATTATGATAAATAATGTCTAATAAAATTTTCTGTAAAATGTGGCAATTTTTTATTGTTCATTGGAAATTTATCAAGTCTGTGTTTCGAAAGTATTTCATGTGGATGGGCATCTACATATGGCGTCATCAATATTATATATAAGTCATTAGTAATGTTAATTTGCTATATTGACGACCATATATGTTATAGTTTGTTATGAAGTTATAGTTTCGAAACCCAGCCCAAATGTATGGTACATTATGCGTACTGCAATTCCCATTCTTTAAACTTTAAAATGTCCGTTTTAGCCTATAGAGCCATTTGCAAATAGATCTCTATTTTTTATGGCTTGTTAATGATTAAAATTGTTTTCCTGGACGAAAATTATCGTAAATAAGTTCTATGCTTATGACGAATGAAAAAAAGTTTGCTAGTGATATTGCGATACTTTAAAAATTATCCAAAATTTTGTAGCTTAATCGAAATTTGAAACAAAAATCAACAAAAAATTTTTTGTATTTGTTGAATTCGGTACTGCTCTACTCAAAAGTTATCTTATTGACCAAAAAATTACTAAAATCGCATCTATTTAACGATTGGTGGCCTAATTTTTAAGATACAGTTAAAATTCGTATTCAGGAAGCGTTATCTCGGAATTGCAATTTTTTTTTGGATTTTTTATTTTTTTTATTTTTTTAAAGATTGTTTAAGATTGTAGAGAAAAAATTCAAAAATTACAAAAAGATTGCTTTTTTGACAAAATATAGACTTGGATTAAAATAACGAATTTGACATTTTTGGTTGCATAAATCTGAAGTTATGCGCAAGTTCCAAGTATTTAATTTATAAGGGTCAAAATTAAAATATACATTTCAAAAATCTAGAAAAACCAAGAATCGAATGGCACTGATTTGTAGTTCAGAAAACCATTTTCAAAACAATTGGATTCTTTTCGCCCGATTCCCATTTTCTTTTAACTTATGAACATATTTATAAATTGCAATTCACATTACTCAAGAAAATAAGTTATTATTCAAAAAAAAAAAAAGTTAATATTTATCGCTGATGACGTGATGTCCAGTTGAATAATTTCAACTTGAAAGATATCTAGTTACTATCAATATTTATATAACGATTTTGTATGCATCAGATAAAGATCGGACAAACGATAACGCATATCTGACAAAGATAGTAAAAATATTTTTTTTTTGTTTGCCTTGCAAGATTTTTGTATTTTTTTCTTCCTTTAAAAGTTGTCAATACTTATATATATACGTATTCATATATGCCTTTATGCACACATGCTTTTAACATACTTCGACAAGCGACTTTAGATTCAATGTCATTGGGTATTATATTTAAGTAAACTTTGTAAAGTAATTTAAGTCTGAATTATATATGTGTACTTAGTACATAAAGGTAGATTTTAAAGTTTATGTACATTAATTTCATAGTAAGATACTTCATAAATTTATTTTAAAGACCAAGTACTTAGACAATGACATAAAGCCGCATACATACGTACAATATTCGCGTGAAACGTTACACCGTAAAAAACGTTGATGCGCTGTGTATCCACGTGCAGCATTTGAGTGTAACGTAATACAGTAACGCAAATTTGACGAGAAACAGCAACCTTAATGTGGAAGTGAACGCGTAACACCGTCGTGTAACAAAATTTGATACGCGACGATGTTACATCCCGACCCACAAGTTGTCGATAGATTTGAATCGCATCAAAAGATGTTGCTGAATGGGGTAACGAATAGTATGGACTCAATAACGTAACATTTGCAAAGACAAGACGTAAACATTATTCATTTTTATTTTAATTGTATTTATGGAGCGAACAAAATCGAATACAATTTATTGAAATTTATCAACATAAACAAATAATTAACGTGAAAGTACTCTGCTTGGTAAACAGATGGAACGCTATACAACACATAGCAATATCGTAACATCTACAAACCATTATTCTCGTAAAACGTAACAGTACAGATTTACGATATGGTGTTACGTTACGAACAAATGTTGCTCACGTGTACGCTGCTTACCATGTTAAGACGTAAAAGTTAAAAAAAAAATATTTTAAATGAAAATTTGTGATTTTAGTATTATTTTATTACTCAAAAAGATACCAAAATTATTACTCATTGAAACAAAAATTAATACTCTTAAAAATTGATACTGAACTTTCCATACTCTAAATTTTATTTTTTAACTTAATGCTCTGTCCGTATTATTATTGGACACTTTATATTTAATATAAAAATTGATTTTTGTTAATTAACATCTCTTAAACTTTGATGATTGCCCCACCTTCTTCTCTTGTGAAATAAATATTAAGACATTATGGATTCATGAGTTCATACGAACAAAATTTTATTTCTTGTGTTACTCTGAGTGTCGTGTAACAAGAAATATATTTTTTTAAGACTGGTAAAATAATAGTCATGGTGTTTAATATATGTGAAGCTGTTCATTTTTTAAGTAAATATAAAGTTGGTTTATTTTTTTAAAATAAAGAAACCGAACTGTTACATGGGTGTCGAGAAGTTAAAGTTTTTTATATACCCTTTCAAAAATCTCTTTTTCTGCATTTTAACTGAATAGATGCACAAATTTTTTTTCTCAATTGAAGCATCTATACTCTCGAACATGAATTTGAAGTTATTTTTTTTTAACTTAATAAAAATAGCCAAAATTCTTAATTAAACATACAAGGTGATTTGCATTAAACCTTTCGGAGATGCTTTTTATTATTGAAAGTTTCTGCAAAAAAAAACTAAGTAAAAAACTTTGGCCCAAGTTTTAACATAAAAATATGGTTTATTTTAACATAAAATTATGGTTTATTTACTTTGGCCATAATAATTAAAATACTTGCCTTGCCGTTATTTCTCTGATTCGTGTAGAGATCCTTCAAAGCTTATCTTGTTGCATTCAGCTGCAATATGTAAAGATATTTCCAGTTAATTACTAACCGCTGTTTTTTTCTTCTAACACATTTCAATAATACTGGTCGAATTTAGATCTTGGCCCAGAAAGTGTAAGTATAATCTTGCATTTCTTGGAAGGTCAATACCCAATAGGCGATTTGAAACCATTAATAATATTCGACAAATTTTGGACATCCTATAAGATAATAGATAAATTATGTTTAATTTTAGCAAATTACACGAAATAAAATGTAATTATTTTTGAAATTTTATCTGACACGTCCTGTGATTGGTGACAGCTCTGGTGACGTCACTAGCTAGTAAAAGAATATATAACATATATTTTATTAAACAACGATGCCATCATAGATGCTGTACTTCTTTGTTTTATTTGTATGAATAGGCTTACTAGCGTACTACGTCACTCATACCGCGTGACAAACGCCATTACACACATATCACTATTTTGAAAATTTAAACTTTAACATTGATTGTTAATAGCGTACATTTCCCGGAAATATGAATGTAGTATACTTATTATGTAATAATTATGTAAAATGATTTCCAAACATTAGCCACACAGACTATTTTGAATATTATTGTGAAGTTTCATAAAATAAAGCTCTCCCTATAAGAAATAAATTCAGTTTAGCTTATCGAATATCATATTACATTCAAATAATTTAAGGTGAATTTAGATACTTCACTGCGATAAAACCCTATATCATTTGATATTGGAATTAACAGAGACTTATTGTTTAAGTAAATACGAGTGAATTTTTGTATAACCTTCACTGGGGGATATAATGAGCTCTATACAACATTTACTGTGTGTAAAACAAACTCGATTTGACTTAAGAATATAAATTATATATTGAGAAGTGAGTGGTGTATAAAGTAGCTTAAACCATATATGTAGAATTATATATATACCGGCTTAACTGGTGGTGGCTTGCTAACTATAACTTATATGTTGTATCCCCATATTCCATTTGATTTTTAAGTAAAAATAATGGTTGGTAATATACGCATACTCATTCACAATGTATAGACCAGGGTAGAAGACTTTAAAAATGGTAAAAAGTGAAAAAATGAATTATACTAGGATGAAACTCATTGGAAATGGAAAAGAATATAACAAAAATGTAATGGAGAAATAATTTACAGGCGATCGGAGGTCGGGGTGAGTTTTTAAGGATAAAACACGGTTTAACTCTATATCCGGCAAATTACAAGTCCGATGGAAAAAAAGTTAAATGGTTGTAGGTAATAAAAAGATTTTTTTGTAACTAATAACGTCAAAATTTTTCCGATTGAAAATTAGAGTGCATTTTCGATATTTATTCAAAGTAAGGTGTAAAAATAAATATTTTAAATCACATTAATGTGTATTTGGAACATAATAAGTTTTCAGCAAATTTTGTGGGGGAAAAATTTGTTTCCGTAAAAGATTTCGCATAAATTTTGAGGTTATGTGAAAAAAGTGTCTATAAAACAGTTGTAGATCTTTAAATTTAACTATGCTATTTAACTTTTTTCCATGGAACTTGCAGTTATACCTGAAATCGAGAAAAACATTGTTCTATCCTTAAAAAGTCACGTTTCCACTTTCCGATCTCAGATCGTCCGTAAATTATTTTTCCTTTGTATTTTTGTTATATTCTCTTCCGTTTCCAATGGATTTCATTCTAATATAAATTTTTTTCGTTTCAAAATTTATCGACCCTGGTCTAATATTCCATTTGTTCTTTAAGTAAAATAATGGTAGGTAATATACGCACACGCATTCATTATGGGTAAAGTAAATATAATGTCTTTAGCTTAGCTTAATATTTAAACATAATATTATACTTAAAATACTTGTTTTAACTTGAAAAATATTTTATATTAATACAAGTGAAGCAAAAAATTTTTACCCGCTTTTTACGAAAATTGGACGGACGGAGAAGTATGAACTTTGCACACTTATAGTTTATACAGATAAGGACTAGAAAATGCTAATATTTTTTTCAAAATTATGCATAAAAAATACATTTAATCGATAAAAAAAAACATCACACAAACTACATACACTATGACACACACATAGATTAGAGGTGTGGCTTATATTACACACACTACTATACACATGCATATACACTGTTTTGTTTAAAGGCACACATATATATTGTTTTATTTAAAAGCAGTGGAATTTAATTTTGAGTGATTGCGGTCGAATTCCGATCGCTGTAACGGGACTCTAGTAGTGAAAAAAGTAAATACATTGAAATGAATATTTTTCTATTTTTTTTTTCCATTGAATAATGTTTTGAAATACCAAAATAGATTACCAAATACTGAAAAACCATAATAGTTTGTTTTGCGTTACAGAATCCTTAAAAACAAATCATGCATTTCCATTTTGACATAAAAAACACACAAAAATGTGTATCATGATGACGGTAGTGGATAAAAAATAATTTCCTGTACATGGCTGAATAAAATAATCATGATCTGTAGAGAAACTCTTTAAAAAAAAATTTAAATTAAATATTTAAAACTAATTAAAATAAAAATTTAATTTTATTGTCTTCTACTACAACAAATTGGAATCATTTTAAAAACAAATAAATATAAATTTATATACACAATCTTGATTTTTGTGCACAAATTCATTACAAATTTTATACATGTAAAGTACTCGATTAAAATTGTTATAACATAAATATTAAACGCATTTTAAGCATCACTGGTGTGAAACGTAGCGCATTCACAGAGAAAAAACAAATACGTTTATGAAATTTATGTGGCTGGCTGGCTGAATGCTCTGTTTGGGTGGTTTATTAAAAATATACGTCTCATACAGCGTGTTTGGGAAATATTATACAAATGTTTAGTTAATTATTAATAAAAAAATATCCCATTTCACCATTTGGGGTGGTCTGAGAATTTTCCAACTTCAACGTTAAGATGACAGCACTAGCCAATAAAAGATAGTGAATGTAGTTGTGCATCTTTTGACAGTTATCAAGATTTCAGCCATTTTGGACGCGAAATTGTTATTTGACAGTCGTTTGAGTGATCAATTTTGTGAAAATCGAAATCATTGAGTACCGTCACTTAACTCAACCCAACCCAAACAAAAATGAAATGACAGCTCGATTCAGTTTTTCACAAAAATACTCACATCGACACACTCAAAAGAATGTTAAATAAGAATTAAACGTTCAAAATGCAGGTGAATAACTGTCAAAAAATGCACAACTTGATTCACTAGTTTTTACTGGAAAATGCTACTATCTTCAAGCTGTAGTTTGTAACTTTTCAAACCACTCTCATAGATGGCAACAGTAAGATTAAGAAAATAGTTTATTACATTATTTATAAAGTCAATGTGCCCTTTTTGCTTGTATGATATAAAAAAAAGAAGATTTGTTATCCTTGAACCCATTTTTCGAAACTTTCCTAATTTGTAAATTTCACTTCTTGAAAATATCTTTCTTTCTAGACATCCTGTAGGTATAAATTGAAAGAAATTAAAAAAAAAAAATAAAATAAATTAATTAAAAAACATTATTAACTAAATTACAAAATTATTTACTAAATTACACATGTAATTTTATTGTCAGTTAACACAATATTTATATTTAATATAATTAATAATTATTATTACGGTATACAATTATAGAAATTAACTGGTCTTTTATTATGTAATATATTGAAAATGAAAAAATAGATTTTTCGCAAAAAAATTGAGAACATTTATTGAACGTACATGAAAAAAGGCGTGGTGAGTCCTCATGCAATTGCTAGTCAGGTCATTAGTCAAGAAATTATTGTATTATCTGATTTGGTAGCAAAATTAATAACATTTACGGATGTTTAAAATATTTCCTATTTATAACTTTTATCCATAAAAAAATAATCCCAAAAATTTTTATCTTATATGTGTGAAAAACACACTTAACATTTGTTGCCCATTTTAGCCTCCATCATCGCAAGTAATAACAGTATTTATAATAAATGCGATTGAAATATTCAAAAAATTTTGAAAATAATATATTTTCTCATAGATATTTAAAGTTTCTACATGAAAATTGTTTCTGGAACATAATCACTAATATCTACCCTTCCTTATAACTTCGTCAGGTGGTGATATGTGGTTTGATACACATAAAAATTTGTCGAGCTGTATGTCTTTAAGAGGGGAATTGTTTTTATTACCTTCTAAAATGCTAACAATCCAAAATTTTTGAAAATAATATCTGAAGCTATAAATAAAATAAATATAGCCCATTAAATCAAGCTGCTTTCACAGCGAAAATGGAAGTTGGGATTTTTAATGTACGTGATTTACGTAAAGTAAGAAATACACACTATTTTAGAAGCTATTATGATAATTATTTTAAAATATTTTGAAGTTTTCGACAAAGAACGATTTATCAAAATAATATTTCCTATTAAATTATTACTAGACGTGTGAAAATGTGAGTTAATTCTTTAGATACTCGACATCAGGTTAAGTATCAATATTTGAAATATTTTTAAAAGTAAGCATTCATAAAATACTCTAAATATGCAGTTCACACAGTTATACACAAATATAATAATAATAATATGTATTTCAATTATATATGTGTGGTTATTAGTTAAATTTGAACTGAAATTGTGACGAATCTAAACAGTTTAGGGAAAACATGTTTCAAAATTGTTTTGAAAAAGTTTTGTCTTTGTGTATCTTTAATAGTGCAAGTTGGATCATAGATTCTTTGGATCAAACAACGATTTTGCTCATTCACAAATTTGATCTTACTTTTTTTATTCCTAAAGTACGTCACCAAAATTTCAACTCACTATCTTTTTTTCTTTTTTGAGTTATTTTATTTACAAAATAACTAAATTTTGTTTGTTAATATTTTTTAGCGTTAAAAACTTTAAGCTAAAATTAATATACTCTGACATATTATGCATACCGAGTATAAAATGATTACAAAACGGTGATATTTAGTTAAAATAGTGTTTTTTTTCTTAAAAAAACAAAAAACGGAAGTTAAAAAAAGTGTCTCATTAATATTGGAATCGATTTATCGAAAACTACCGTTTCATTGACTTCATCTCTACAAGATTATTATAAAAATATATATACTTCTTATACGAGAAACAAGACTTGAGCCTGAAGTTATCATGACCACATTATCTATTCTTGTTTAGTTTTATCTACTCCACTTGAACAACGTAGAAGTTTAAAGTAGTGAACTGAACACCTAAGTAGATGATGGTATATATGGTATACACTTCTTATAACGATAGAAGATCATCTAATAGTTATATCGGCAATCACAGTTCGTTCGTACTACTCAAGAGACTATCTGATTCTCAGGCTTTCTCTTTACTCTTGTGGTATAGATAGATACCAAGAAGAGTTTGTCTTCTTGCATTATATTATAGAGGTAACCCACCCGATTGTATCGTCATCATCAAGATGGAACAAACCACACCATATGAAGAACTGAATACAGACCGTCACATGTACACACATAAATACACTCACATGGCTTCTTATTGTATAAAGTTGTCGCGTTCACAAGGCATGCTTGCAGAGAATGTAACCAAAACCTGGTAAAATAAGTTTTAAAAAACAATTTAGACTCAATTTTAATAGTCGACACATACATAATATGCCAGAGTATATAAATTTTAGTCGCAAGTTTGTAACCCTAGAAAATATTGATTGTACAAAAAAAATTTAGTGGTATAGGTGTTCATAGAATCACCTAAATAATCCATTACCGCATATCCGTCCATCTGTTAACCGATCAAGTTAACTGAAAAACGAAGAAAGATAGCGAATTGAAATTTTGGTGATGTATTGTAAATATAGAGTTTAAGTTGCGTGAAACAGCAAAATCGGACCATTGGAATGCAGGACCAAACTTTCGAACCATAAAAGACCAAAGTCCAAAAATGTATGTTTGTTTTTCTTTTTGAAACAAACAACTTGTGTTTGAAACATTTTGTCGTAAAATGTTTCGATTCGCCATAATTTTAGTTCAAATTTATCTAAAAAGCACATTTATATCAGCATAAGCATTGATACTCCAACATGTGTCGAGTATCTAAACAATTGAATCTGTTAGGTCTTACAGTCATGGGTTTATATGTGAATCGATAACAAATGAAAATTTAATTTTTTGAGAGAGATATTTTTCGCGTTTTACGTCTGAAATCAACACAGTTTTTTTTTCGGAAACTATAATAAATTGGGGGTTGTAAATCCAAAGTGCGTTGCACGCTTGAGTTGGGCTATTGTACTTAATGTAATCGTAAACCTTCCCATAAGTTTAACGAAATCAAAACAGGATTTAATCATTCTATTTAAATAGTTCCCAAATATTTACCAAAAAAAAAAATTTATTTGTACAAATTCTAATTTTGTGAATATGGTTTTGAAATCCGATTGGAAACACTTTAGTACAGTATTTCCGCAATATACTTTTATTTACACAGATTGTATCTTTTCATTGTAAACATGACTCTATCCTACTGAGCTCTCTGTATAAAAACAGACGATAGTGGCTATTTCTGTTGAATATTTCTACACAAGTATAACAATAAATACAGCAGAGACAGACACAATATTGTGTTGTTTGTTGCCACACTTAGCAGCAACATATATTGCCTTTTTATGTATCATTCGCGCTGTACATGTTTGGACTGTATATTGTGTGTATGTATGCATTTATCTGTTTTACGATGTTGCCATTATTGTTTATTATATATAGACCAGTTCTCTTAGCTGTTGTCTAAGACTAATATTCATATTAGACCAGTTGTCTCAGGGTTTCACTTCGTTATCTAATAGAATAAGCTGAATTTTTGCACAAACCGTTATTTAACTTGTCCTTAAATTCACAATTGATCATGTGTAAAGGAACTTTAGATATTCAGGATCAGCGGTTCCAAAAATTAGTTATATGAGAAGAATTCGTTTTCTCTCTGCCTCCAATCGTATTTTTATTAATTACCATAGGTGTAGAAAAGAAAATTGTCAACAAGTTTTGTCTGAAATCTTTATTTTTTACGTTGAATCGTTTTCGAGATTGAAGGGGCACAAAATGGAGCGCTTAGTCATGGTTAAATGTTAATGGCAGCGAAGAAATATATTATGAGAATTCGTCTGAAATTGATGGCCGAAATGAAGATGAAGATACCGATGATTAAAATAACATTAAAAAAAATCCAATTATCCTTGAAGATATATAAGGTTTACAATAACCTCAAAATATATTTAGATTGATTCACTGTATGCGCTTATTATTTTTGTGCAAAAGGTAAATAAGTTTAAATGACTACTTGACTTATGAGTAATATTAATAAATTTAAGGTATTAAATACATAGGTAAGTAATATTAAAAATTAAGGAAAAAATTAGTATAATAAATTGGTATTTACGATTGAACTTCCATCAAACGCTCTATTTTCTGCGCATCTCTAAACAAAAACGATTCAACGTATAAAAAAAAAAGGATTTTTAGCAAAACATATAGAGAATTTTATCCTCTACAAATTTGATAAGGAATACAAATTCGATTTGAGGCAGAGAAAACGAAATATTCCTAAAAAATAGATTTTCCAGACTTTTAACTTTGAATACCTTAGGTTCCTTACACGTGACCAATTGTGAATTTTAGGGCATGCATTGTAATACCAAAATAAAGGTTTGTACAATAATTCAACTGATTCCATTGGATTCTGAGATTTACCCATTTATTTGACTAAGATGATAGGACTAATATATATATTTCAGAAAAGTTATCTTTACGTTTTTCAAACATCAAGTACACACATAATTCATAATATATCTCTCGCAATAGTTTGACATATCTAAACAGAATGTACTGATTCAATCAATGCTGATGAAAAATAACTGTTCAATGTTTTGTATGCGATTTATTTGATATTAAATTGTATGAAAAATAAATCAAAATCAATTTGAAAATTAAAAAAAAAAAAAGTTCTTGGGTTGTATCTTTCGCGATAAAAAAATCTTTGTTTAGATGTGAATACAATAATTTCAAATATTTTTCGCTTCCTGTATTTGTATCCATTGTTGCAATTTAATATACAATGTATGTTGATCTTGAAATTGTGAAAACATTTATGATTCTTCGTTTTATATTTAGAAATATAAAACGATAATAAGAAAATGGCTATAAAAATCACCACATATGTAATTTTTATGATTAATTAATAGTGAATTTATCAAATATTATCTGCGGAGAGAGGTCAAACTTGCATTTTAATATTTGTAAAATATTGGATATTTGAATAAGTAATAGAAAATTTCCTCATGTCTCATATTCATTTTTGAAAATAATTTGGAAGGAATTTTTCAAAATTTATTATTTCTGTAATATTTTATGATAATATTATTGTAATCAGCATTCTAATGCGTAGTTTAAACGCTCTGTCACATTAGTTTTTTTCAACACAGCAATGGACGCTGAAATCGACATGCGTTTCAGCTTTCCATTGAGTTAAATGGAGCCACACTAAAGTTTATTTTCACCGTACGACGAAGTGAACGAACGTTAGTTTTAACGCACGTCGAATTGAGCAGCTTTCAATGAAATGAAATATATCGTGAAACACTAGTTTCACGCTAAATCAAATATGAATCATATAAAATTTTTCAATATATTTAGATCCCGGCAACCATTTTTTTTTCACCGTATATATACCAAATTACATCACAATAAAATTATAAAAAAAATCACTTTTTAACACGCAAGACAGATTATTGTTACAACAAAATAAAAACAAAACAAAAAATAAGAATATAATATAGAATATAAAAAATTTTCACAAAATGATCACCATGTGAACAACAATAATACCTAACAGAGAAAAAAATTTATTATTCATAAGAGTTAGATACAATACCCACACATTTTATTAATTAGGTATGAGAGAATTATATTTTTATTTAATTAATCAATTTACATTTAATTACAATTAAAAAATATTCATTTTCATACAAAACAGAAAAAAAAATATCTCAAGAAAAAATTTTTTTTTTGCACAAGCATGATGATCATCTTGCAAGTCGGTAATTGGTCAGAATAAATACTAATTAATATTTATATGAATTTTAATAATGTTGAATAATAATAATAATTATTATTATTATGAAAGACAGAGAGAGAGAGAGAGGGTTATGCTGTGTTTTTGTGTTCATGTATCGTAGTAGTTTGTAAGGTATGCTGTAATACCACTTTTTTGCATATGATTAAGTAAATATTTTTTTAGTAGAAAATTTGTCTATCATAATCTCATAATTTATTTGTAAATTTTAATTTTTGTTTTTTGACAAAAATCGAAATTTTGATTATTCTTTCGATCAATATCTTGTGTTATCCACTAACAGAATCTTTTCGGTAGTTTGGTTATCGGAGAAATCGTGGTCATCGCCGAATACTTTTTATTGGAAGATCTTCAAACGATCGCCTATAGGAGCACACCAGATCAATATTTTTACAAATCATTAGTGTCATTATAAACTTAGATTTTGACACAGTAAATGTATCAATACTTTTTGGTTTTTGTTAAATAAAATACCTTTTTACAGAAAGTTTATAAAAAACATGTTTCGGCCTTTTTAATCCTTACAATTCCTAATTTTCTATATTTGAAAATGAATATAAATTGATTAATTTATGAAAAATTTAAATTGTTTTTTTTTTATGAAAATGAATATAAATTGATAATTTTATGAAAAAATGTTTCGAACAAAAGTTGTTCGTTTTTAAAAAACTCAGATATTTTGTTCTTAAATTTTTCTTATGGTTTAAGAGTTAGGTCATGGATTCAATGGACCGATTTTGCTCATTCACCAACTTAAATTTACTTTTAATGTTTAATATACGTCATCAAAATTTCCGCACGTTCTTTATTCGTATTTTAATTTATCACGGTGACAGACAGACGGACATACGAAAATGGATCAAGTAGGTGGTTCTATGAACATTTATACTAAAATTTTATTTGTGACTTCAATATTTTCTAATTTTAGACTAAAATTAGTATAGTCTGACATATTCTATATGCGTCGAGTATAAAAAGGTAACAGATTTTCTTACTTCTGATGGGAATATCGAAGCAAACACTAATAATGGTTCTCAGTTATAAAATTTTTAATATTTTTAACGGAATTTAAAAAATATTTCCTCTATAACCGGATAAATATTTTTCATATTTTTATTTGAATATTATTGAAATTATTAAAAAAAAAAAAAAAAAAAACCCGAGTCGATATGTTAAAAACCTATAAATTAGTAATTTATTATTAATTTAACTCGCGAAGAAGAGTTAATTTTAATTATAATTAATGTTAATTACAGTATTTAATACGAGTTGTGTTTTTTTTCTATTTTTTATTAACAAGTTAGTTAGCTAGAGCTATGTTTCTTAATTGTTAGTGTAATTTTTTGTTTCTTCTTCACATAGGTAATATAATATATACTAAAAATATTGTATACTTAGTATGTATAAACTGTTAATTCCAACACTCTCAAATGGTTTATCTTAATTTTAATTTCGTCATAATTTTAATTAAATATTAAAACGAATAATTAAAAATATATATCCGTATATTTTAACTATCATTTAAAATTTTGTATAAAAAAATTAGTTTCATTTAAGTATGAATCAATGTTATACAGGTGGTTCGTTTTGTTGCACAATAGAGTACCATGTTTAAAAAAGGACTTTTATTTCTCAATAAAAAATCCTAAAAAATAAATACGATTTCTTAACATCAAATTACATTAAAATTTTAACCTTTTTTATTCCTGTAAAAACGCTGTCTGCCATTTTTGATGATGTAATACCGGTCTAAAATATTGAGAATAACTGTCACACCATGTTAGCCTACATTACTAAGGAACTGGAACACAAATTTTGATTAATTTTGTTTTTACTTTGCTACCCAAAAATTTTCAGACTATTGGACAAAATACGCGTTAGGTAAACGGTCTTTAACATGTTTTGATACTACCATGGATAGTAATGGTAAATACTTAAGTTTCACTTTTGGACAGTTTACCCTACTAATATTTTTTATATAATGCTTTTATAGACTTCAAAGAGTTACGGAATCTTTTATTTTGGAGAAAAAAAAAACCCAACTTAACATTAACTATGCTATTAATTATTTGACAATTTAATTTCTAATTATAGGAGATGTAATTATTCTTTGTATTTACACTTTTTACAATACCTAACTCTCTTCTCTTTCCCCGTGTGTGTGCCGTAAGTGTATAGATGTCTATTTAAATAATAATAATAATAATAATAAAAAATTTCAACAACAAATACATTCTTTCTTCGTTCGGTTCATCATCTTACATACAAAAATAAAAAAAGTTCATTATTATAATATTTCATATTCTTTTTCAATACAAACCGTCCATTGTCTGTCACTCAAAAAATATTCATAGGAAAGAAGAAGAAAAAATTGAGTTTACATATATTTACAAGACAATAATAACAAAATTAGTTGTTGAGATATTTTAAATACGTCCATAAAATTACTTCTATTAAAATATATTATGGCTTGAGGCTTTATTCATATTATTCTAACTAATGGATGCTGTGGAAAAATTGCGTAAGACAATTTTTAACAGCTATAATAAGCATACACCTTCATGAAATATCTTTCAATTTTTGAGCACAAATAATTATTCAAATGTTACGAAGAGGTTGGAGAAGGTTATACGAGTGGTACGAGTAGAAGTTGTCATTCATATCACCGATACGTGTCGCAGTGTCAAATTATTGAGACTACTGTATTAGGAAAATACTCTTTATACTGGAAATATATAGTGATTGGGCAAAGTGTCATTTTAGTCTAAAATTTGTAACACTGGTAAATATTGATCGCACAAACAAAATTTTGGAATAAGGTGTTCATAGAAACGCCTAATTATTCCATTTTCGGCTGCCCGTCATTACGATAACTCAAAATACAAAAAAGAGATAGCAAGTTGAAATTTTGGTGACTTTTTCTAAATAAAAAAAGTGAGTTTAATTTCGTGAATGAGCAAAATCGGACAATTGGATCCAATGGATCTCCTTCACTCAACTTTTAAACTATAAAAGATCAAATACAAAAAATGCTTTTTTTTTTTAATAAACAACTTTAATTTAAGCTTAAATTTAGTTAATTATCACATATTGATAATTACAATACATATTATTATTATACAAGTATATAACTGTATAGACAGGATATTCATAGTATTTTCTGAATGCTAATTAAAAAATAGTCCAATGAAATTCAATCAAATGTCGCATATCTAAACAATTAACTCTGTTAATTATTATCGTCACTTGTTTTTTCTTGGTCATTTTCGCGAACATGATGTATTCGTATTTATAATTATGGAAGTACAAAAAATATTATATTAACTTTCTTTGTAAAAATACTTGATGATTATAATAATGGACATTACAACAATATATTTAATAATAATAAATACAATATTTGAAGTATATTTACTTGTTACCATTACATGTATTTAAAATGGTGATGGGACATTTAATATATTCTTATGTTCTGTTCTGTATGTAGTAAGCTATTTGTATTGTTAATATAATAATGATTAATTAATACGAAGCTGAGACCTCACTCACAGCACTAATATAATATAATCAACTTATACAAAAAAAAAAAAACAACATATATACATTTTTCAGTTCGTACATCAATCGATCGATCGATCGACTGCTTTGAGGTGTGATTGACTGATGGATAGATAATAGATGTGTTATTCTCAACATAAGAAGCGAAATTTTTTTTTTTTCTGTTTTGTTTTGTTAACTTTTCAATCTCACCTTATTAATTAAATTTCTTGGTATGTTCATTTATCATTCGATAGAAATCTAATAGAAACATTAAAAGAAGGATAATCAGTTGTTTTATGTTCAATTTTAAAATGAATTTTATTGATGAAAATGAAAATAAAAATCATGGCTTCAGAAGCTAGGTTCGATTGTTTATTGGCAACCGTGAGAATGTTACCAAAATTTGTACTTTCTTTTATGACACAATAATTAATATTTTCGTGTTAAATTTTCTATGTAGAAATTCTACTGAAAATACGAGTGTGCCTTAGACCACACGACTGAAGTAAAACTTCATTAGCTCCATATATCCTATATGCATGTATATATCCTCTCGCTTTCTATCTTCACTAACTTATATCTTCTTCTCAACTTTCCTTCGCCTCGCCCCATCATAGTTTTCGTAACGTTCTCGTCACGCTTTCACCAGCTTATTCCAGCCCCAAGTCAACCATGCGTAAAGTAGTTTTACTTCAAAAATTGTTTATCTATCTAGCTTTGATCTAAAGTTCTATCGAAACAAGATAGCTACAATCATAAAGTTTTTTATGAAAGTCTCGAATGATCTAAGGACGAGAAAATAAGAATTTCGTTGACCTATTCTAGAGGGTATCTGAAGAAAATTCGATTTTCTGTGAAATACTAAAAAAATGGCTTCAACGATTTGCGTATAACTTGATAAAGTGCTAAACTCTGCAATATCTACAACTTTGATTTCAAACTTTTCTTTGATAAAATCTTAATTTTTCTTTTTTTCTCGAAAAAGGTTTTCCAGTAATTTTTTATACATGGTATATTTGCTAGGCTCATTAATACCTACAACTTTTATTTGAAACATTTCCCTGGGAAAATTCAAATAAGTGGTTGGTTTTAGGAGAGAATATTTATTTTGTTTTTCAAAAATTGATTTATGATTATTGAACTTATAAGTATTATCCTGTAAAAATTCAAGTATGAATTATAAAACATCTTATTCGAGTTTTAGTATTTCTGATACACGTCGCGGTACATAATTTTCTTTCACAATATTATGATAGAATATACTACTTTCTCATAAAAATTTGTATGTATGATCTGAGAAAGCAAAAGTGAATTCATATATTTTTAATTTGTTTTCTATGTGTAGGCAAAGTCGTCTATGAGATGTGAACTTTTACATTCAAATTTTTGTTTACATATTTTTATAATAATAATAATTTTTTCCAATTGTTATTAAAAATATACGCTATCTGTGTATAATAATAGAATATAATTATTAAGTAAATAAACCTAATAATTAAGAATAGTTGTAATTAAGATATTTTTTTCTTTAACTATACAGGATGATTCAGCAAATTATGAGGATATAAACTCTGAAAAATTTGATACAGATCGTTTTAACTAGCAGTGATATCTCAAAAAAAAATTATACGATTCAGGGATCCTAGACTTCGGAAATTTTTATGAAAATAAGTAAAAAGTTCATCCCGATTTTTTACGGGAGATTGTGATGGATATAGAGTATCAGGAATACTACTAAAGCTTTTTAACACATGTATTAAACCCATGCAAACATATTCACGGAGTATATATTAACATATACACGCTACGAAGCGTCGCACAAAGAGGAGACCAATAATATAAAATAATATGTAATACATTCTATCTCATTCTCTCGCCGACCTAACACTATTCATTTATGTTTCTTTAGCGTGACGCATTGACATCGATTCTAAAGAAGTTTTCCTTCAAAAATTTTCCTACTTTTTGCATCCTCTTTTATGTCTGAATTATCCATCCATCCTTTATTTTAGAATAAAAAAATTTCTAAATATTTAAATTGGTTAAGTTTGTTATTTTTATCCATTACAAAAATAATATCTCATACAATTTATTTTTGTTATTGCATTATTTAAATCAATTTGTAAAAAGTAAAAACTTCTCGGCAATTAACTTGCGGTTAAAGTTACATTCTCTAATTGAATCCAACTTACAAAACAGTAAAAAGTATAGCTATTTCACTACTGAGCTAAAATTATATTCTTAAACAATAAAATTTGTTAACAAATTTGATTTCCATATTATTATTATTAATTAATAAACAATACAAAGTATTAATAATATGTAATTAATATTTTCTCAAGTTAATTCTAATAATTAATTATTTTTTAACTATTAATATGAGAAATATATTTATGGTACAAATTTTCTCACTAAATTTTGTTTTGTGTATGAAGATATATTAAATTTAAACTAACGCTCACAAATATTGAAGTTAGTAACTCAATTTTGAGATGTATATCTAATTAGACCAATTTCGTCTGTTTCTTTAGTCGTCATCTCGATAATACAAAACCGAAAAATGATAACAAGCAATACTTGATAGTTTGTAAGTGTTGCATTGTTGCTAGCTAGTTGCATAGCGTTTTATCTGTTTACCAAGCAGAGTACCTTCGCTTAAAGTATTTTTTTACGTTTGTTAAATTTCAATAAATTGTATTGTATTTTGTTCGTTCCACTCCATATCATAATATTTAAATTCAATTAACATAAAAATGAATAATGTCTAAGTCTTATCTTTGCAAATGTTGCGTTATTGAATCCACACTATTCGTAGCAATATCTTTCGATACGATTCAAATTTACATATAAGTTTTTGGACGCGATGTAACAGCGTCTCATATAAACTTGTGTAACGCATACACGTCCACATAAAGGTTGCTGTTACACATCAAAGTTGCATTACGGTATTACGTTACATGCAAATCAGGTGCAAGATTTGCATGTAACGTAATACCGTAATGCAACTTTGATCCCATGGTATCTAAAAAAATTCAAAATCGAAATAATATTTTTTTTAATTAAGCAAATTTTTGTTATGTTATATATGCGAAACATGTTCAATTCAAAGTACATTTTTAAAACATTAACATATAATATATATTTTATATTTGTATGGACATATTTTGTGTTTTTTAAAAGAATTATTTATACATAATCATAAATAAATAAATATATATATATATATAAAAATTGTAAATATTATTGGTATAAATTTATTTTATAATATAAATAAAAGTCAAACAACTTAGGACTTGATCTAAACTTTTTCTAATCGTATTATTATTTTTATTTATGTTGTTCAATATTTTTATTTTATTTGAAATTAAATATATTAAATATGCAGGATGTGGTTACAATTCCAATCATAAAAATATATTTATGAATTAAAATTTGTTCTAATACAATTTTTATTAAAATCTATTTTTAACCAATGAAAAAATGGAGAGGTTGTCAAGTCGACTCGTAAATTATATCTAATGTCTAGGGAGATGGCCATAACCAATTTTTAGTGTATCTATGAATTTGCACAATGGGTTATTAAGGTATTTCTTACGACAAGAGACAGAAGGCAATTTTTTAAAAAGATAAAATAATTTCTGAGATATGTCCTCATTACCGCTTGTTGCCTAAAAAATGTTTTCTTTATGATTAAATGAACAAATAATTTTCTTCAAAAGTGTTAAAAACGATAAATTATTATATATTAATTGATTAAATTAACTCACATTAAAATGTTAACTAAAATAATGCACATGTGATGAATGTTGTCATTAATTCTAATCATAGTAATTAATGTCAAACTTAAATTATAGGTTCAATAAATTTTTAGGTTTTTAAAATTTTCATTTATTTATTAATTTCAAAAATTTAAGGCCTCAGGAATATAATTAAAAAATTGCAAACTTCCTTATTAAAGATATTTGTAACCAATCCGCAAAATATTTTCTCATTGCTTTATGAGTAAACAAGAATTTTAGCTACTGGCACTAATTGACAGATACAAATATTTATTTGGTTTTAAAAATTTTAACATTAAATTTTATTTCGATTATTTTGCTATTTTATTTTTTGTAATTTGAAAAAACAAAATGGTAAAAAATGTACTTTTATTTTTGCACTGCAGTTTTTTTAATCATCATTTTGATTTGATAAATTCACATGCATAACAAACATAGGTAAAAGGTATTTCAAATTAATGTGCATTTCCCATAAACATAATTTTTGTTTTATTGTGTGTATTACTTTCTATATGTGTTCTATTACTTTTTATGAGGAAGTATTAATTAAATTGCAATTATATATGTAATATACTCTGATGTAGTTTTTTTTATTTCTTTAAGGTCAAAGCCAATAATAATTATAATCTCACACCAAACAACCTAACCCATAGCGGCATTTGTGTGCTGTTACCACTCTAAAATTATATTAAAGTATATTTTGAAAGTAATATATTTGTACTTATTGTTATTGGAATTTAATAAAAAAATTCATTTTTACATTTGGTAAAAGAAAAGAAAATTAATAAATTTCTATTTGTCTATCTATAAGGGTTTTTTGCAAAATTTATTTCATTTTGATTTGTGTTTTGATTTGATTTGATTTTACTTTATTAAACTAAATCTAAATGATATTATTTTTCGTGCATAGGCATTAAATAGAGTTTTTTTTTAGGTTCACAAACCACTCAATTTCACCTCGCTATTTCTTCTAGTTTTCGGGTTAAATGGGAGAATTTTAATACATTTTTAATGAAAAGTTTATCGATTTTATTCAACGGGTTTCCTTATTGAATAAAAAACCTTTTCCATGCTGTTTCACAGTATTAATTTTCCATTTTCAAGCTTGAAACCTAAATTGTCTACATCAGACTTAAAATAAAAAACTATCCCAATTCAGATATATTTTAAGCTCAAACTTTTTAATATATTGCTGGATAAATTTGGATGAATTTATTGAAAATAGTTTTTGAAATAAGTGAATAAAATAATAGACAGACGTTTAGCTTAGATACTCTTACGATTTGAAACATGACGTGTTAACAATTATTAAGCATAATATAGAATTTTTTACTTGAGGGGGATTGAAACAAATTACTGAAGCGCCCTTTAGTATGTTAAAAAAAAACATGCTATAAAATTTCAGTAAACAAGACAAGACTTGTATATAATTATTAAGGATAATATATAATTTTTTAATCGCGAGGGGGATTACGGAAGCGCCTTCCATTATGTAAAAATCTTTCAATTTTATAGAGAATAAATTATAAAATAAACCATTATAAAAATCGCGTTTTTAATTTAAAGCATCAACGATACAGGTCAACGCATTTATTTTGTCGAGTTTATCTATATTAGGAACCTTTTTAGTATAATTGGGTATTTGTGAGATACTGGATCTGTTATTTTTATTACTTCAACAGAAACGATTTTACTTCGCGAACATGGATCCGAAATTATATTTTTTTAAATGTTTAAAAACGCAATATATTGATATTCATTCAAAATTCCTAATTAAACAAAGAAGGTAATATCTACAATTGACATCGAATGTTAATATCTCTATATAAATTACATTTAAAGCATCGTTTTCAACAGTAAGATGGAAAATAATGTTTGATAGCTTACAACTTCTGTGTTTTTGAGTCAATTTTAATTTTCAAGTTTTGTTATAATTTCATAACAAAATATAGTATAGTTATATAGTAAATTCAGTATCATGCAAATCCCCAATTTAATCTAAGCTGATTGAATCTGATCCGCTTAATGATTGAATCTGAACACTGTATTACAAACACAAATGTACAAAATAATTTTTTGATAAAAAATGAAGGGATAGTGCACGGACCTTGCTTAAAAAAAATATTTAACACACATGATTCATCATCGAATACAATAAAAACGTGTACTACACTTGCCCTAAAAAAACAAAAATACAAATAAAAAAAATTAAGCTCTCCAAAATTATATACAAATTGGATACAATTGTTCAATAATATTTTGTAAATTGAATAGATTTAAATTACAATAACCAGAGCCATATAAATATATTCAATGTAACCTCTAAATATAGTTCTTTTTTTTTGCTGTGGTAATACAAAACAAACCCAACCCTTAATTTTCAATAGCCGTAGTTTTTTAACAGATGGATTTATTTTTTTTTTATGTAGGTAATTGTTCGATAGAACTAAAATTTACTGTCCATGAATTGTTGTTTTTTGATTAAACGTATTTATAAGTTGGGTGTGTTCGTACATGAATGACAGTTACATTGTATGTGTGTATATAAGGGGTGTCAATTTATATAAGTTGCTTCTTTAAATTGATTATATGTATACTCAATCAAATAAAAAATGCGACACTTAAATGTTTATACCTATTTCAGAGTGTCTACTGGTCAGGAATAACCTGGAAAAGTCAGCAATTTTTAATTATGTCTAAACAGTTATGGAATAGTCAGAGAAAATATGAAATTTTATTATAAATCAAGAAATATTTTTAATTTACTGGAATTTTTAAATATTTATGAAGGCTGTAAAAGTTATTGTTAAGTTTTTTTTACAAAATCTTTTGCCTTACTACGAATATTGCCAAGACGTCCAATCTTATGTATACACAATTTTCCCAAGTTGATATATCCGTTTTTCTTTTTCAAAAGACCAAGACTCCGAAACCACCTTCGAATGTTCAGTGCGATCAATGGTAAAATTTGTAAATAATTTATAATATAAAATTGATAAAAGTTTCCAAAAGCGTGGAAGATTCAGGTCTTTTTGTCTATTTAAGTGTAGATTGTTGTGAAGGAATTCACTCGTTGTATAAATTCGGTGTAATTTGCTGCGTTGCGTTGAGATGATTAATTTGATTTTCGTACATAATTGTAAGATATTAATAAAATTGTTGTTTTTTTGTTTCAGGTAATTATTACCAAATTCATCGCAAAGCTTATACATTTCAACATAAAGGTAAAATATTATTTTCCCATTTATTTTTAATTTAATATTCAATAAAAATTTTCGTGGAAAATTCTATTAACTCAGTGTCCCGGGAGCTGTCTTATTGATTTTTGTATAACACTTTAGTAATAAGAGTAAGAATAAGTCCTATTACAAATTTACATCCCATACCAATAACATTTATTTTATTCTCATACCAGTAAATCTATCTCAGTCACAGTTCTATAATAATATTTACTTTTAAACAAGAATAGCTATACAATAATATTGTATTTAAAATTTATGATAACATTACATTATAAATTGTAACAAAGTTATCTCAGTCATTCATACCTCATTATATGCAAGTATACACCAAGAAAATTGGAAGATTTTAATTTACTAACTACAAAGGGGCAGCAAAATTTTTGTAGAGTACATCGTGAGCGATTTGATTTTTGGAAATAACAAAATAGCGTCCGGTTAAAGTTATGAAAATGAGTTTTTTTTCCGTTTTTTCAAATTATATGTTAAACTAAGCTTTTAACAAAATAAAAAAATTTTAAAAAGTGTACACAATTACTGACATGTACAAAATTTAAATCGGTTCGTGAGTTTTGTCGTAAATAGTAAAAAAAACTCTTAAAATATGACGATTTTACAAATTGTAATCATTTATTGAAAGTCTTAAAAATTTGTTTAAAAACTATTCTAAATTCCAATTTAAGAACGATTTCAAAATAAAGGTTTAATTGAAACAAAATTTGAAATTAAAATTATTTAATTTCTTATTTTATTTTTAGTTTTGTAAGTTTAATTTTTTTTTTTGAGATTTTTACCTGTCAAAATGGTTCAATACTTCAATATCATTGGATCGAACATTAAACACGTGATCGAAACTGATTGATTGACGTAACAATTTGATAGATACTGAGATAGTATGTAAGTTTATTTGTATTATTATTATGATGTTAATAAAGACTTATTAACAAATATTAGCAACTAGTAGCATCGCCTCATAGAACTATTACGATTAGCTAATTCATACTTATGATGGCTACTTTGTAGTCGAAATGTGTATCTATAAAATAACCACCATTTTGTTATTTCCGAAAATCAAAGCCGTTTGTAGTATTTAAAGCCATGTTAAATCTTTAATTTGCTTGGTGTAGAAATGCAGTTAAAATAAATGCATTATTACATTTTTATCATAATATACATATGAGATTCGAATATGTGTGTTGTATTGAACAAACCTCACTCTGTGATGATGATGACTATGTAACAACATTCACAATTGGTTATATTGTTATCTTTATTCTACATACACATTTCATCAGATATGTGTATGTATTATTGCTCTGTTATATGTTGGTTGTGTTAAGTGCAGCTGAATCAACGGTAAATAAAACACGGAAAAGGGGGACGACGACAACGACATGTTCATTTTTTTTCGTTTGTTGAGTTGAGTGACGGTTTATCATTTACCATCAAAATATGTTGTTATTATTATTATTTTATTTATTTATTATTTATATGTTTTGTATTTATTAACTCCTCAAAACACACGATGGTAGTACAGTTCATGTAGTACTTTTTGTTTTGTGTAGGGTTCTGAAGGCGGCATGAGACTTGAAGTAGTTTTTCATGGAAAAAGATATTTTTCAACGACAGTTGTAGTAGCATTTACCATTTCTGTAACCTGCAATGTTTTAAGTTGTCGATATTAAAAATGCAAATGATAAGAAGTAAGTAGCATTTATTGCTACTTACTTCTTATTATGCAAGTAAGTAGCATTTATTACCATCATAAACATTTTTAGAAACGTCCTTAACAAAATTCAATGAACAAAGATTATTTTTTGACGTATATCTAGACTAATGCAGAAGTGAATTGTTCAATCGACAACGTGTGCACAAATGACTGCTATGTGCTGACTGTTGCACAACAGAAAGCATTGTGCACAGATGAGCAATATGTGAAAGTGTGTGTTAAAGTTTTGTCGGATTTACTGCACTAATATTAGGGAATTTTTTCTATCATTCTAAGTTATCGTCTTTCTCTTCCACTTCGATAAAAGTAATAAACATTTTAAAATTAGTTTGAATTTATTTTAAAGAAGTTTTGTAATGAATAGAAGATTTATATTAGGACTGGGTTTGAATTTTATGACTCCTACTAATAAAAAGTTAGTGAATTAAATTCAGGATTGCTGTAAATTCGATAGATAAATATTTTGAAACGGTATCCTTATTCAAATTGTGTGACGCCACAATAAATAAAATTAAGAACAAACCATTTTTCAGTATTTTTGTATGAGTGTCTGTCTGTTGATGGATTTTGATTATTTCACCAATAAAAAAATTTATGCTTACATTTTGATTGTTTTATTGCTTTAAATCTCTCTGATAAATATTATTATATTTTTTTTTAAATTTATATATTCGACAAAATCAACTTGAAAAACCAGTGAAATAAAAAATGTATAAAAGGACCTCACACACAAATTTGTCCGTAATACAAATTTCACATCGAGAGGAGACTTCAAATTAATTACAGTTTCTTATGAAATTAATAATTAATAACTGATATTTAATTAAATTCATTTTTTTTTCCGAATAAGTGGGACAACGATTATTACAAAATAAATATATTAAAAAAAATAATAAATTCTTTGATTGCTATTAAACAATTTTTCGTTATAATTTGACCAACTTGTTTAACAGTTAATAATGTAATCTTTTGAGTAGCGTATCAATTTTCATTAATTAAATTCTTTTATCATTGTATTTTTTGATATAATTCTCTGTGTGTGCCAAATACCATACAAATTTCCAAATAAAATAAATAGCTAACAAATTTCAGTCTAAATACAGATGATTAACTTGGCAAAAAGTTATTTTAAGAGTATGCAAATTACTATGCTTTCACAATGAATTTATATACAAATTATCGAATTAAAACTTATTTAAATATTCTAATAAAAATACTATGGCGAATCTATTTATTTCTAAACAGGAAGTAACTAGTTAAGCAAGGACATAATAATATTAAAATCACGATCCAAATATATTATAGAGTTTGTAAAAATTTGATACTGAAATTTTTCTTCTGATTTTAAGGACTTCACAGTATAGACAAAAACTTAGACCATAGAAAATTTTGATTAAGGTATTTTGTGATGCGTAAAATTGACAATCTACAAAATAGTGGTAGTAAATCTACAAATCACTACTTTTTGGTTCTTTAAGTCGAATTTTAAATGTAATTAATCGTAATTTATTAAGCTGATTTTCTAAATTGAGGTTATGTGAAAAAAGTGTAAATACAAAAGTTGTTGACCTTTTTATTACCTATAACTTTGCAATTGAATTTTTTACCAGAGAACTTGTAGTTTTGCCGAAAATCGAGATAAACCATGTTTTACCCGTAAAAACTCACCCGCTTCCACTTCCCAACCTCTGATCGTCCGTAAATTAGTTTTCCTTTCATTTCTGTTATATTTTCTTCCTTTTCAGATGAGTTTCATTCTACCCATCATTTTTTTGGTGTCAGAAATTATTAAAAGTTTTGCTTAAAATATGACCAAATCTTTTTTGCCTTGTATATTTATCGAATGCCCATTACAAATAAATTAATTTGTCTAGGAGCAGAAATACATTAGAAAAGTATAGTAACAGAAACATACATTGTGTCATTTCTAATCCATCACAGTGTTAGGGAAATAGAATCAGTTAATATTGTAGTTACTTAAATCCATTCATTAATAGCTGTTGTATAGAGAGACAGAGACGAGAATATAAAAAAAAAGTGAGTAAGATAACAAAACACAGCTGCAAATAAAATAATTATGAACGTCATATCCGGCGTAAACACTTGATGTTAATGATAATACTTGAAAAAAAAAAGATATATAATAATGACATATCATGATCAACTCTTAACTCTTTAACTACAATATTTCATGTGATTTTGTTATTAATTTTATATTTTTAATAATTATATTTTTTGGTAATGTGTCCTTGGTTTTTTATTTCTTTATTCTTTGGATACTTGCTTGCCTCTCCTTAGGTGAAGTGGTGTGGGAAACCCTATGTATTAAATCATTTAATATAATTTCTTATATCCGCGACCGTTTGATATCATAATATCAATTATTGATTGAAGATAAAACCGCTGATTAAGAGATTATGATTATAATTTTTTGTTAAGAAAATGGGTACAAAAAATCAAATCTCCGCTATTTAAAGTTTCATTCATTTTAGAGATCCGATTTTTTTTTGGAGGAAATACTTCGAGGAAAAAAAATTGATTCAAAATCGAATTATAAGCTCTTATAGATTGTTTTCCATCTCTCTCTTGCAAAAAAGTCTTAAGGGTGATTCTACGATAAGCGGTGGTTTTCTATAGAAAAATTTCACAACAAAATTTTTGAATATTAATGTAATTTATATAACGTTTTTATTCACAATCAACGTCATTTGTGCATACTACCATTATTTATCTGAAATTTTGAAGGAATGTATAAAAGTGGACATCGATAGGACGTCTTATCGTAGAATGACCCTTATATATATATAATCAAGACTGATATATAATCAATGACCCTTAAATGCAAGTCTCCTTTGTTAAGAATTTTGAACGTCAATGTTTTGGCTATGTTTTAGGATTTTTAAAAAACAACTTCAAATTCATGTTAGTGATGTATAGACGCTTCAATTAAAAGGAAAAAAAAAATTGTGCATCTTCCCTATTAAAATTTTCAGCATTTTAAGAATATAGATTCAAGGTTTTAAAAAAAAATAGCATTTCATGTTGAAACTGAAGTTTTTATAACGTTAAAATTAAATCTGAATATATATTTTTGAATTGAAAAAAATCACCAAATTATATCTCATTTGTGTATATATATATCCTTGATTTGAATTATTCAAATTAAGTCCAATCACATGACCTTGTCTTGTGAAATAATTAATAAAAAATAACATTGATTAGATCAATTAAAATTGTATAAAGTTGATTCTTATTGAATGTAAAATTTATATTTCATTACTTGCATTTTAAAACGGTATTTGAGTCGTAATCAAATAGGTCAAAAAACTTTTGTCAAAGCTAAAGTTGAAATATTTCTTCAAAAAAACTCAAATAATTTGATTTTTTTTTCTGTGTGTGTATTAAACAGAAATAAACTTCGGATTGATCGTTAATTAAATAAAGATAAACAATCGATCTTACTTATTAAAATAATTTTGATCAACACTTTTTATTTACAAAACAAACAAAAAAATAATATATATATCGACCAGTTTTTTTTGTTTGTATACTGGTGATCAATATTAGGTATTTAGTGTTTGAATTTAAATTTATTCGTCTTCCGATATGATGTCAGATTGATTTTGATAACGTAGACGAAACATGTTTTATTTAACTAATTATAACACTTTTTTTTTGTTTTTATTATTATTATTATTTTTTCATCTCAACCAATCTCTTATCCAGATTTATTAGTACAGTTAGGTTTTTTTTGTTGTTTCATTAGTATTTCCTGGTGATTGGATCGAAATGTATTTTGAAAGATTCCGTTTCAAGAAACTTAATTGAGTTTGCTTTACTTGAAGCATATTAAGCCGCATACACACGTACAACATTCTCGTGTAACGTAACGCAATAAAGCAACTTTGACGTGTAACAGAAACCATTGTGTGGACGTGAACGGGTAATACTGTCGTGTAACAAAAGTTTATATGCGACGATGTTACATCTCGTCCAACAAATTATCGGTAAATTTGAATCGCGACAAAATATGTTGCTAGATGGGGTTACAAATAGTGTGGACTCAATAACGCAATATTTGTAAAGACAAGACGTAAACAATATTCATTTTTATTTTAATTGTTTTTGAATATTTCAATATGGAGTGGAGGAATAAAATAAATTACACTTTATTGAAATTTATCAACATAAATACTTTAAGTGAAGGTACTCTACTTGGTAAGCAGATGGAACGCTATACAACACATAGCAATATCGTAACATCCCAACACCGATATTTCAATGATAATTACAGTAGCTTGAGGGAAAAAATATGAGTACCTTTGAGTAATATTATAAACAATTATTTTGTATTATTTTTGAAGTTATTATTAAGCGTGTTATGAAAAAATGATGAGAGTGAAATTGTAAGATGCTTGTGTATTACCGTCACACAAAATTCACAGGTTGAAGCTGTTGTTATGATTTATATTACACTGAATGTTAAATTTATTTAATTTTTCAAATTTCAACTTAGCTTTATTGACTGTGTTGACTATCCTTCTCCAATCCTTTTATTATTTTATTGTAATTAATTATTTGCATGCAATTCATAATTGTTTTTCTAATGATGCCAAAGAAATATAAATTCTGACGCGCGTACATAAGTACATAACACGTACCCATTTTTTTTTTTATTAAATATTTTTTAAATTTTAGTTTTTAAACAAATAAGTGCCAGGCAGTTTGCAAAATTGGACGTCAAAAATAATATGGATTGAAAAAAGACAATATTAGTAAAAGTTTAAAACCATTATTTTACGCTAATTACAAAATCCTATGGTGCAACTGCATTTTGATCGAAACTATATTTAAACAATTGTATGTTTGTATATTCAAAAAATAAATAAAAATATTTAGATAATTAAAATGCATTTCTTAGATAACGTAATATGATAGTAAAAACACTTCTATTCTAAAAATCTACTTGTGAGGTATTTTGAATATTAAATATTTGGTTATCGATCATTTTGAATATATAATATATCTATTATCAATTATTATTATTACTATACAGTTAAAATTCAAAATAAATAATGTAATTTAAGACGTAAAACGATAATTGATATAATAAATAATTTATTCAATAATATTAATTATAATTAATAAATAATATATAAATATACAGCGTGTATCATAAATTTTTTAAATAGTTAAGATAATTTCTGAAGAATGTAAGAAAAAAATACAGCATCCTTCTTAAAAGTATCTTGAATTTGACTTGAAGACAAAGTCATTTTGGATTTATGAGAGTTAAAGGCCTATTCTATGTAGCCGTAAATCGTAATGTCGTACACAAACGTTATTTGTATGCTAACCTTTTTTTTCGCATTTCTTACATTATAAAATGTTTTATAAATGTCAAATATTGCTTACATTTTGCTTGCGCATGTCTTAATGGTAACAAAATCTAACTTACGTTGATGTAATACAGGTCGGGTCTAAGAGATAAAAAAGACCAGTTGAATCGTTGTGCATTATAAATAGAAAATTTTGTATGAAATATTATTTAAAAAATAAATTTAGTAAAAAAATTGACCGTCATTAAAGTGAATTTTTTAATTCGATAAGGGTAAAAGATAGGGGAAAACTATTAATTATACAATTAATGGTATTAAAAAATTTACAAATTCCTCATACTTATTATGTTACTGAAATTAATTTTTTTTTTTTTTTTAATTTTACCGAATCTAATTATTGTAAAAAAATAAGAATCGCCTTAAATAAAATGAACTAAAAAGTAAAAAATAATTTTAAATTAAAAACTTTTATAAATAACTTTCTTGTGACTGCTTACTTTTCTCAGTTGACGCCAACCAATAAAATAAAAAACGATCAATATCGCTTCATAAACGACGCATTTATCCGCGAACACGCATAAAAACATTATATACCCTATCGAAACCGCTGAAGTTGGGTAAAAATGATACCTTAGAACTCACAGTACATACTGGATTTGTACTATATATAGGTATTTGGTTACAAATATGAATTTAAAAATGGTTGATGTTATTTGAGTCCATATACTTTTTCTTATGTAATTTGATATTTATTTAAAAAAATTACGAGTATATTATATTTAAAATATTTATTTTATTTTAATTGAGACTTGATTACTATTGATAATAAAATAATATTAATATATAATATTGGTCAAGTGTGTAAGGATGAAAGAATTACGATTATGATATGGTCAAATAATAGATTCCGTTTTTTTGGTATATATTTGGAAAAATGTAAATTCCAAAATATATTTTGACGTAGCTTCCAAATTTGATACTAGACAAAGTAGCATTCAAAATTGAATCAAAATTAGATGATTTTAAGGTGCTGCAACAATAAATACGATGCTTGAAATTTTAATTAAAATAAGTGAAGATAACAACTAACAGAGTTTATTGTTTAGATACTAGACATATGATTAAATATCATTGTTTGGACTATTTTTAATTAGCATATATAAAATATTATAAATCTATAGTCTGTCATTTCTTTAGCAAAACTTTGGAAGAGATGTTTAAAGGAATCCTAAAGATATATATAGAATCTTGATTTATTTTCATGCTATTAAATAATACCATAATAGTATTGTAAAATGTTTTACGCCACAAAAAGTGATCAAAATTTTAATATGCTTGCAATTACTTAAACAGATATAATTAAAATTGGTTAAATTATATGTAATTAAAAATATTATGACTTGAAATTGTATGAAAAATTACGCAATGCAATATTTTATGTTTAATTAATTAAGAGATATTTAAAAAAAATTGGAACTTACAATTGTGATATTAAAGATTGAAAATAATGTATACATGGAATATTTAAAATGCTTTTTATGAAAGGTTAATTGATATCAATTACTTCAATAAAGACAAAAATAACTTTTTCTCTGACTTCATATAAAATTATTCATGTTTTCTCAACTGTGAATGTGGTTTTTATATGTCATAGATATTAATTATATTCTAAATCATTTTGTTAATCCGAAATATTTGATTCGATTTTTTAAAGTCAAGTAAATGACAGATCGAAAACATTTTTGAAAATTTCTAACTCAAAATGATTTTAATACAAATTTTTCCTATAACGCCTTTGAATAAGCAAAAAACATGTGTTTTGCAAAACATCTAATTGGATTTATATTCATTTAAATTTATTATCTCAGTATTCAAATTTTTTTATAAAATTGATGTCTTTAAATGTTGGTATTATTACCAGTTTACTCAATCGTCTCAAAAAATCTCATCAGCCCATAGTCAAAGTAGATACGGAGTGTAGAAATTTTTAATTTTAATGTAATTGAACTTTTCTTTTATCTTTCATTGTTTAAAAGTTGGGTCAAGGATCCATCAGATCCAATGGACCGATTTTGCTCATTCGCGAACTTAAACTCACTGTTAAGAATACTTCATCAAAATTTCAGATCGCTATCTCGTAGTGATAACGGACGGACGGACAACCGGGAATGGCTAATTAAGTGTTTACATGAACATCTATACCAAAATTTTGTTTGTGCGGTCAATATTAGGTAGTGTTACAAACTTTAGACTAAAATTATTATACTCTGGCATATTATGTATGTCCAGTATAAAAACTAATCAGAAGAAATAAAAGTCTAAGCATTTTTTTACAGAACAAAGTTATTTCACTGTATGCAACTCACATTATACGCATTAATAATGTACTTGCTTATAAAATTTGATTAGTCCGATGAAGTGGAAGCTATTTTTCATATAATATCACTTTTGTAAAACTCATTTATTTCTAAAATATTGCATTGATCATGTTTTGATGTTTAAAATTTTAAGTAATATTTAAAAAAAAAAATACAAAAGTATAAAATTCAATAATTACTATATTAAAAAAAGTTATTAGTAAAATTCATATAAATAATTTTTGTTTTTGTATCATGAGTTCGAAATATTGAATTGAAGTATCTAAATTATTTGTGCAAAAAATTATGTAGAACATTTTTATCCAATCACGTTTTGACGTTTAAAATTTTAAGAAAGTAATATTTAAAAAAAATAGTAAAGTGAAAAACTCAACAATTACTATATAAAATAAATTATAAAAAGGAATTAGTAAAATCTTATAAACAATTTTTTTTTTTTGCATCATGGTATAAAAATTTCAATTAATATATAAAAAGTTATTTTTATATAAAAAAAAAAAAAATTAATAAAATTGAATGAAATGCGATATTTTCATTTACTTGTGTGTAATTTTTTTTTTTTATATAAAAAACATAATCATATTGATTTCTTTTTTTTTTACATTAATATTGTAAAAATAAAAAATAATTTATCTCGTTTGATTTCATTCATTATTATTAATTTTATTTTATTTAAAACCGGTTTCTTATTACTAAAAAATCATATTTTGTTTCAAATATTTTTATACACATATGTACTGCATTACTCAGTGTTGTGTGTTTGGTGTTGTCTCAAGTCATTGCGGCTGATACGAATAACTATACATGTATACTTGTAATATTGCTGCTCAAATATTCATTTTTGTACAGTTTCTATGTTTAAGAAACCTCTATGTTTAAAGAAGCTTTCAATTTTTATACTCGACATACATAATTAGTCATATTATATTAATTATAGTCTAAAGTTCGTAATGTTATCTAATATTGATCAAACACAATTTTGGCATAGATTGTTCATAGATTCTAATTAGTTATTTCATTTCCCACTGCCCGTCATCACGATTACTCAAAAAAAAAAGAAATAGCAAGCTGAACTTTTGGTGACGTATTTTAAACATAAAAAGTGAATTTCAGTTCGTGAATGAGTAAAACCGGTCCATTGTGTCCAATGGATCTTTAATCTAGCTTTTATACTAAAAAGGATAGAATAAGAGATACAAAATATGTTTTTTTGAAACAACTGTTCTTTGAAATATTTTTTCGTAAAATCTATTAAATGAAATCTATTTTTATTGAAAATCAATTTCCATCATTTCATAAATTCGATGATTTTTAAAGCTAGTATTAACAGTGACTTAATAAGAATCTTTGCATTATAGTATAATTAACTAGAAATTTCGAAAATACGAAATATTATAAATAAAGTTTTCATATTCACTTTAAGAGATCTTCTCGACTTCTCTTTCTTGCTTATATATGGAGGATAGTTTTACTCAATTTAAAAAGGATTGTGGATAATTTGAAAAATGAATTATTACATTGCTTGTATTAATTCTTATCATTTTTAGTTTTATTCATAAATGATGTATTTTTAATGATACATTTATTTATTTATTTCAATTACAGTTGCTTTCAATTACAGTTAAAATTGTTTTATTCATCAAAATTTTTATTTTATTTCTCTTGGGTATTTCTGAGTCAACAAGTTCCGTGTGTATTATTGGAATTAAGCTGAATTTGACCTTGCATGGAAAAAGTGTTGTTTTTTATTAATAATTTAAGAATTTAATTTCGTGTCATGTGATAACACTAAAATACATTGTTTGAGAATTATTTATTGTTTTCCTGGATTTCTAAACCTAAAAATATACGTCGCCATGTATAAATTATAAAAAAAATTTCAAATTTGCTTTCCTGAAGTCAATTTGCTCGTTCGAAAATGAATTCCTTTTAAGTACGTGACGGAGCTAAACTAAAAATCGTTAAAAATTCGAATTGGGTTGTCTCATTTAGACCGTGTTTTGTATTTTCTCGGAAAAATAAACTTAAAATACTTTCTCTGTTTGGGTTTTCTAGGGTAATTGCTTTTTTCGATTTATTGCATTTTTTTTTTGGGAGCTCTGAAAAAATTGAGAAAATCGAAAAATATTTGTTTTAAAAATCAATAAAGTAATTTTGACCCCAAAAAACGGCTCCATTTTTATGATTGGATACGTATTTTTTTAGATTTCGTTTAAGATTGCGTTTGAAATGATATATCGGAGATTTTCCACATGATATCCCAGAAACTATCTCTTCATCCTATCGTTACATAAGTGATTTATTTAAGACTTCAATTTATGTCTAGTGTAAACCCAAAAGTACAGGAAATTTTTTTGGGATTTTTTGTTGATATTTAAGAAGCTAACTCAAATTAAAAAAAAGTCCAATTTGAAAAATTACAAAAATTTGATTTTTTATACAATTTCCTATACTTATTACGTCGTTTATGGATCTTCAACTAGACTTTTCGGCAACCTACTATTAGAATGATTTCGAATAATTACACTTGAATTACATTTATCTAGACTTTATGTTCAATTTGAAATTATATTGCATAAATCTAAAGCACTCAAAATTCAAACTGTGATGTCAAAAAAATTCAGTCAAGGAATGTAAACACTGATCAATTTTTTTTCTCATTCTCAATCTCCGTCTTGGCAATCAGAAAAAAAACTTATAATACTAAAATAAGAGCTTAACAGTAATTATGTTTAAAATATCAAGACTCGTTATCTCTATCTTAACGAATCTTGACACATAAATTCAATTAAGACGTAAATTAACGTCTGTATTAAAAGCTGTTTAACAACATCATATATACTACATACATACGCAGTATCTTAAATCCTTTTTCAATCCCCTTAACTAAAACGAATTTCAATTTATAACGACAAAAAGAAACTTGTTATTTTAATGTTTTTTTATTATTATAATTTTTGTCTACAGAGATAACAGATTATAGCTGTAAATAATAATTTCAATGCTATATGTAAAAGAACTTGTGTGATTCGAGGACCTTATAAACATATGAAAGAAAAAAAACATACATAAAAGTAACGCTCCCAAAAAAATATGGAAATGTTTGTAGATTTTTACAAGTGTTAGTTAAAATAATTTAAAAACATGTGTGTCGCTTTTTGTTCTTCATAATTTTAGTGTGTTTATTTTGTAATATTGGAAGATTTTGGGTTTGTTTTAAGAAGATTGGTTCTCAATTACAAGGGTGGGTTTATAAGTTCATACACTTTTGTACTAGTCGTACTAGAATTGGACTTGTTCTAACCTGTTACACGTTCATGAAATATGTCCAGTTTACTTAAATTAGTCTTCGAAATAGTCGACAAATTAAATTTGAAGTTGCATAAAAATTTGTGTAAATCACCTTTTGCGTTTGTCTTAGCTTAAAATCGAAGGTCTGGCTACAGGGCAGAGGTTTATTCTCTCGCACTCATGTAAAACTTTTACCGATCTTCTGACAGGTATTATTAAAAGTTGCAAGAATGGTCTATCTTTATGAATTTTCGATGTAAAACTTTCTTTACAATCGCTGTGATTTGAAACTCGATGAAACGAAAATACGTTATGATCACATAAATGTATAGGATTTAGTTGGCGAGAGAATTAGATAGAATACATTACACATTATCATATACCACGGTTGTGCGCACGCCTAGTAGTTATAAGTTATACGTAAGGATATTTATCCCTACAAATTTGACTTCTCAGTTGAATCGATAATAAATAGTCGATTTAAATTTTAATTATATTTATTTTATTTAGATTGATAAATGAATTTTTCTTTGGTTTTTGATCTTGCATCGAGAACAACTGAGAAGCTTAAATTTTTTGACTGCTGTAATTTTACAGCCTTTATTTAAATTTACTCCATCATCAAGTATCAAGTGTATTCCACATCATTTTCGCAGTGATATTTGGAAGGCATTTGATCATTAGTATCGGGTGTCGGCTATCCTTACTAATGGTTTTCTATAGTTTTCACAATTGGTTTGCACAAAGTGAATACTGGGAATGTTCGTTCCTTTTGTAAGATAAAACAAACCCAGATATTTATTTATGTATTTAGTTTATTTTTTCAATGTTCATATAGTATTATTGAATGGTGTAAGTAAATAAGTTGCCCGGATGAGTAAATTAACACCACTCACTCACTCACTCACTCACAAGCCAACAAACACTAAAGTCACCAGTCCAGTGACGTATTCAACATGTTTATTATTTTATATATTATACATTTTGTTGTCTGTAATGTTTTATTTTTTGTAACTTGTAAAACATACCAAACAAATAACACACACTGTGACCTTAATTATGACTAGAGTACAGACTATTTTTCATCTTATTGTATACAGAAATTGACGGTCATTATGAGAAATTTCATTCCTTTTTTTTCGAAGAAATATACTAATACGTTCCATTTGTAGAAAGAATATGGTCTTAAGTGTAATGAAAGTACTTAATTATATGTGTAAGCTTTTATTTACTTTCACTTGCTTCAATGGCCTGTGTGTTTGTTATCGAATCTTAAGCCACGTACACACGTGCAACATTCGCGTGTAACGTAACACCGTAACTCAATTTTGACGAGTTTAATAGCATACTCGACGATATTACGTAATTAATCATATATTAAAAAAATTAACTTTGTTAGTTGGAATTTTCACTTGTTAAAATAAAATTTAGTTTGTTTAAGTAAGAAAAATAAAAGAATGTGAAAATTTCGTCTACCGTATTTGTAAAGTTATTGTTCTCCACAAAATAAACGATGTTAAAAACAGAAGTTAATTATTCAAAAATAATAAATAATATTTCAAATACATTTTATTTATAAATAACATTAACAATAAATATGTTTATTAACCAGATTTTAAAATAATATTATTTGTGTTTGTAATATTTGTATGTATATTTATTTGTATGTAGATAATGTTATGAATTTCTGTTGAAAAAATACCAAACAAGAGAAGAAAAAACAACCTAATAGTCCGGGAGGTAGCGTTACAAATGATACAATCATTTCAAGTCGATTAATTCATGTTTGAATTATGAAAAATACACTATTATGAAAGTCAGAAGATTCCGAGAGGGTGGACGCCAGGCGGGATAAATATTTCTGCTGAGTAGCCATGTAATCTCCATCTAAGGCAATCAAATTGTCATATTAAGCTGACAATTATTCCACCCGTAAATATTCCGCTGGGTATTTTTTTTTATTTACTACATTATTGAAACTATATTATTATTTTTTTCTGAAATATATTTTATTATTCCTCCACCTTGGGTGTGCCTGTTGAACCACCATTCGATTATCAACTTCCATATAAACTTTCAATAAAATCAAAAATTGATCAGCATGAAAAATTCAACGCTACCTGCCGGACTATAACGAACAAACCGACTGAAATCAAGCGCGCCGAGCAATATGTAAGCAAGCACATTCACATAGAAATACACAAAGCAAGCAAAACATTGCATTGCAACAAGGTGTTGTTGATTCAGCCGATTTTTTTTTTGTTCTTATGTTTAAAACTTTGTGTGCGCTGATGTTGTTCATTTTTTTTTCTGCTGTTCTTGGTATTCATCAATATTCTTGATTATTTAACACACAGACACACACACACATAACAAGAACGTAAGCGTAATATAATAATAATCTTTTGATTTGTTTGCTTGTAATGGTGTAGTTGTAATTTACAAAAAAACAATATTATTGCAACAAGTAACGTTGTATACTTGTAAAGTATAGAAATATGAAAATAAATATACATAGTGCTTTGGTTAAAGTTTTTGTACCCGACATTAATACATGAAATGTAATACAATAAATAGGGAATATGCACAAATTTTTTTATCATTTTTAATGTATACTTGTAAAGTATAGAAATATGAAAACAAATATACATGGTGCCTTGGTTAAAGTTTTTGTACCCGATATAATATATGAAAGGTGTATAAATTTTTTTATCACTTAAAATAGCCAATATATGGACGTTCAAAATTCTTAATTAAACAAGGAAATTTGTATAAAATGACGTCAAGCATGTTCATCTCCATAATGATTATACATAAGTATCATTCTAAGATAAGACGTCCTATCGATGTCTATGGCACTTATATACACTTTCCTACAAAATTTAAGATAAATAATGATAGTAAGCCCAAATGGGTTGATTTTGAAGAAAACGGTTATATAAATTACATTAATATACAAAAATTTTGTTTTACGATTTTTTTTATTGATAATGGTTGCTTATCGTAGATTCACCCATAAAAGAGTTGGAAAACAATCTTTAAGAGCCTATAACTATCGTTTGTGACTCAATTTTAATATGATTTGCGAATTTTGTTTGGTATTGAATTTAGTTTCCCATTTTGATGGGTAAAATAACAAAAATTTTTTTATTGAATTTTCCCTATTTAGACTACAGTTTGTACCGTTTGTTTTTAATGACAGCTACCGTATTTACCATATCTGGTTGCATTTATTGATACTCCAGTCCCGTAACAGTGCTCGAAATTCGTTCATAATCATTCAAATGTAAATTTCACTGCTATTAAACAAAATAGTATATATGTGTGTGTATGGTAGTGTGTGTAATATAAGCCACATCCCTATCATATATTCGTGTGCTGTTTCTTTTTTTATTGATTTAATGCATTTTCAATTAAATAATATCATTATCCTCTCCTTCTCTATATAAACTATAAGTGTGGCAAATTTCATACTCCTCCGCCTGTCCAATTTTCGTAAAAAGGGATACACAGTTTCTACTTCACGTATTAATATATAGATTCACAGACATTGAGCAAAGAATAGAAAAACTTACTCCATGGAACTATTCGGCGAAGCTGAAGGGTTTCAGCTAGATAAATACAACAATCTGTATAATTTAATAAAAAATTTTAAAAAGTTAATTTAAATAAATATGTTGACTGTACACTATGTGTCGGTACTAATAAAAACGCAGTTAATCATCTTTATTATTTATAAATCTAAAGATAATTCTTTCAACATCTGCTAACTTAGTTAAAAAAAAAAATTATACAATTCTGTGGCTTCATAATTCAAAACATTTGTTGTTAGCTAACATAAAGCCTAGTCTTTAACTACTGATTAATATGTGCATCGGTTGTAAAATAATATACACATTAACCAATGTTGTATTATCAATCAGTACTTATAATAGACCATGGCGGAAGACTTTAAAAATGGTAAAAAGTGAAAATAATTATAGTAGGATGAAACCTATTGGAAACGTAGTATAATATAACAAAAATGAAAATAAACATAATTTACGGGTGTTCTGAGGTCAAGAAATGGAAGGGGTGAGTTGTTAAGTGTAAAACATGGTTTATCTCGATGTCCCACAAAACTACAAGTCCTATGGGAAAAAGTTAAATGGCAAAATTGTAGGTAATATAAAGACCTACAACTTTTGTATTTACACTCTTTTCACATAAGCTCATAATTTTTTCAATTGAAAATTAGGGTTCTTTTTCGATACTAAAATAAGGTGAAAATTAATTATTTTAAAATTTTCACCAAATTTCGTGGAAAAAATTCTTTTTTGTAAAAGATAGAAATAAAAAGATTTTTTAAATTTTGAGATGTGAAAAAAGTGTAAATACAAAAGATGTAGACCATTTCATTATCTTCAACTTCCATAGGACTTGTAGTTTTGCCGGAAATCGAGATAAACCGTGTTTTACCCTTCAAAATTCATCTCCTTTCACTTCCCAAACTCAGATCGCCCGTATATTATTTTTCCTTTCTTTTTTGTTAAATTCTCTTCTGTTTCCAATGGGTTTCATCGTACTATAATTTGTTTTATTTTCAAAAATGATGACCGACCCTGGTCTATAATGCAATGTGTTGTTTATTATCAATCAGTACTCATAATAGCATTGTCACGTAATTTGTTGGCAAAGGTTTGTACATACATACTACGTTCGTTCAAATACGTATACTAGAAGTACGTGGATTAGTTAGTGTTACTGAACAAAACAGTAGTCCATAACAATTATTAGTTAGTTGTGTGTTGTTACACTTTTTTTTTTATTAATCATTTCCTCTTTTTCTAAATCAATTAAGAGTGTAAGAGCTGTTGATTGTTTGTAGTTTATTTAAATACGTGATTTTAATAGTTTGTTTCACACTCAAATATACAAGGAGTTAATTTTCTATGTGTTTGGAATAAATTTTAAATATATTCAAGTTTTATATTTTATATGTAATTTTCAAATTTCTACTAATTTATCTATAAATTAATACGTGACGCAAAAACTTTGTACCCATTTTTACGTAAATTGTACGGACGAAGGAGTATGAAATTTGGCATACTTATAGTTTATATAAAGAAGGATTGGAGAATGCTTATATATATATATTTTTTTAATTATGCTTAAAAAATGCATTATATCAATTAAAAAAATACATTGCACACACTATGACACACACACATATATAAAAAGCGTAGTTTATATTACCTACACTACCATACACGGGCATATATACTCTTTTGTTTAATTGTTTTTTTGAAAATAATAATAACATAAGACGAATTAATAAACAGTTTTCGATATATCGCTTTAAATTTAGCATTAAACTCATATTTCAGACAATGTCTCAAAAGCTACCTTTCCAATTGCAAATTGGATGTTATTTTTGCATTCTACAGTTCAAACTACCCTTATAAACATAATATTATCAAAATCAAACACAAATCATTTTTCTCGATTTTTTACTGGAATATTTGGTCTTCGAGACTTTTCATTCATGTAGACTTCAAAAATAACATCCATTTAACGATTGGACTCGTAGTTTTTTATATCTCTTGAATTTCGATCCGGAAATAAATATTTTGGATCAATTTCTATATCTCGAAAACTAGCTATTTAATCGCAAATTTAGCGTTATATTTTGGCAATTTTTAAGACTTCACAAAATCGGAAAATTCTCGTTTTATATGATATTTTATTTTGCCATTAAACCCACTAATCTAAAATTCATGGAAAAATACGTTTAATAAATTTTAATAATCAATCACCTCAAAAATCGCAGGTATATATAAATTGACTCAAACACTAAAACTAGAATTTCATTGATGAATATCTAAAACTATAAAAAAATCTTGATAAAAAATTTAATTACTTATTTAAGATAGAACAGTTATCAAAAACTGTTTCATTTATTTGAAAATCACAAAAAAAAATATATAATAGTATTATATTATAAATTTGAAAATCAAAAAAAATTGATAATCAATTGAAATAAATAATAATAATTATATTATTTATAAATCACTATATTACATGAATCAAATACCAAACCAATTCAATGGAGCATGTAATGATTATACATACATTTATGTATGTGTGGCTATGTTTATTAAGTTCACACACACATCACTTGTAAAATCATAAGACAGCTCTAGCTTACACGAACGAACGAATCACTGTGTTACATATTATTATTATTATTAAATAACATATGAGTTTTATATATTCAATTTATTGAAATTTATATTTTATTTATTGTATTTTAATTTTATAAGAAATATTTTACATTTAACTATCAACAAAATTATTTTAATATATCATTTCACTTATGGGACAGTCTTGGTCGTCCATATTTATTCTAATACTTTTCTATGTATTATAATATCATTATTTAAGATATGAATTATAAATAACTCATAATTAATAATTAACTGATAAAAATCTTTATTTCATTGCAATCGTAATAAGCTACATGGCTGCAACTCGGTAGAGTTGTAAATTTGTAATAAGTGCAAACCCTATTACTCTAACTTCCTGATTAAACAGACAACTTGCGACTTTTACTCAATGTGCGGCTGACTCTTATGTCTTATTGAATGCTGCATGTGTGATTTTCTCTTGCCTCGCCCGTTTGTTTGTTATGATTTTGGACTGAGCGATATGTTTATAGTAGTTTGTTTCTGTATAACTCGAATAATGAATTTTAATATGCAGTTTTTTTTTAGTTAGTATTAAAATCTAATAAAGCAAACATTTAAAATACAAAAAACATTTTGTTCCAAGAAAAGAACATTTTGAAGTTGCTGTATACATTTTGATTCATGTATTTATCCGACGCTGTTATTTTGTATACTCGGTTTTCGCCTAGGTCTTGCTTGTTCGATCTAGGGCTTGCGGGTGTATAGATAGTCTTGGTCTTGTTTTTTTTTTTGCAAGGCTAAGATTAATTTTGCTCATCACCATTTAATAATGACAAATTATTTAGAGGTTTGGCATGTATAGGGGGTTTATTTTTTTATAAGACCTTTTACTTTTTAGTTCGTTAAAGGATGTTCCCAAAATTAATATTAAAAGTATATTTTGCTTATAAAATTCTTATTACATATTATGTTTTAAATGAAAAGTTTTTATGATGTTAATAAATGCTACTTATGTAGGTTAAATCATAGAGGTAAAGAATTAATTAGTTTATTTTTTTGTAAGGGATAATTTTTGGAACTACTGAACTGATTCTCAAAATCCTTTCGATAGAAAAGCTATATCATCAGTGCTTAGTATATTTTGTTTATAGGCACAATATCATGTAAGATTGTATACACGATTTAGGAAGTTCCCGATTGCTATTTGTGCTCAACTGATTGAAAGACTAATCCAATGTAAATAATGATAGCAACAGTTGAAAAAGGATGAGATTCACTAAGCTCCTTCCATTAATTTTCCAAGGGCAGAAATACAAAAGTAATTTCATTGCTTCATTTTTCTGATTAGTTATCTTATGCTTGTCAGGTCACGTGAAAAGGATTGAAACCATTAAAAAATAGTTAACTTTTTTCATTTTTAGAAATAAACGAATACTGCTTTGCATAATTTGATGTTCACGTTTTAAGACAGTATGTTTAGAAGACATTTCTTAGTATATGTAATTACATTTTCTAAAATACGCTCAGAAAATTGATTTTTCTTGGAAACGCCTGGATACGTTTTTTTTTTTGAATACACATATAAGAAAATATTTTATACAGACTCAAGTCACCTATAGTTACTTTATATAAAATCACTTTTACATCAAATAGATTTTGAGCGTTAAAGACAGCAGGTTAATAGTTAAACGACAGTTAGACAGAACACACAATGCATCTGTTTAAGGAAGTCATGATAGTTTACCTCATGAATTCAGGGGAAAGAGCGAGGGGAGGCACACAATACAACTATAAATTGAAAATAAATCTATTATGATTTAAATAAGTATCGGTATCAATTGATTTTAATAACAATGGCTGGCTATCATCTACTTTACATATTTACAGTGATTATAAGAAATATTTCATAGAAAAAAAAACAAACCTAATTCATCCGACAACAACCATTCAGCCGTTACATTTCTAGTTAGATAAATTGATTTTTAACACACAAAAAAAAGAAATTTTTTTGTAAAAATTCCTATTTTATATCTAAAAACCGACAATAATCAAGAAATAATCATAATAATATCATTTAATAATAATAATAATATGTGAAATCATTTCGTGATTTAGATTCAATTTTAATGTGATTAACATTCAACATCACTGTGAAATATATTTTTTGTATTATGTGTTATGATTCGTATAAAAAACATATTTATCGTTTCTTAGAAATTCGTATATATTTGATATGAATATAAAAACTATTAAATGTTTGTCTCGTAAAGCATAATATAATTCTTATACATTTAGAAAGAGATGGTGAACACCATTAAAGGGATTGGCGTCAAAGTCATAATTTCCAACGCACATTTATTTGAACAAATTAACTTTTGAGCCTTGATAAACAGACATTGTGATGAGCATAGAAAAAACTCTTTCCGTTACGTTCACATGGGGTCAGGTGTAGCCCAGCAAAGCTTTGGATTATTATTTCAAAATAAATATTTCCTTTTTTTTCTTCAAAATTCTTTAATTCTAGTTTATTATTATTATTATTATTTTTTTAATGTTTTCAAGTAAAATGTCGTTCTTTTTAAATTTTGCAAAAATTTTAATTTACACAAATTTGTTTATAAAAATTAGTCGAATTTTGCGTTTTTTGAGTTTTCCCTTTCCTTTTGTTTTTTAGCCAGCATCTCAAAACTTTATCCAAAACAATTCGTTTTGTTGACGCACAATTTTATAATTGTTGTATCAATCCATAAAAGATTGCGATTGAAAATACAGAAATTATTTGGCACATAAAAAGAATTGTTAAAGAAAAGTTTTCACGTCGAACTTGCAATATTATTTGTTGATAAATTAAAAAAATTAAATTTCGTTCATAGTATTTCGGTTGGATCGAACAATTCAATAAACCTAAAATACTTAATTTTTTTTCGGACACATTAATTGTAAATTGCTAGAGTGTGGAGCTTTCATCAAAGGCCATTTAAGAAATTTTTGTATAATTTCAGTACAAATTCTCCACAAAGTAAAAAGAATGTTAACAATTGTTGATAAATTAATTTTTATAATAAACCGTTAAACAATGATTCAATTTAACTGTTAAATATATTGCAGTTCTTATAACAAAGTTTTTATTTTTGAAGTGAAAACTTCCTTAGCCACGTTGAGCATTTTTTGCGATGGGAAAACCATCGAATTCGCGACACTGTTAACCGTAACCGACACCTCTGTGTATAACTATCTGTATACATATTACAAACACATTGCAGCATCATGATTAGTGTAACTGTTATTAGACGGACTTTGATTCGAATTCTACTGCATTATTTAAATTTTTTGTTTTTTTGCTTTTTATATTCAAACTTTATTTATTATTTGTTATTATTTACTAATTTTCAATGAAACAAACATCTAAGATAACGATGTCAAAAAAATGCAAAATTTTAACCAATATATGTTTTTACTTGTGTCAATATTTTTGTGTTTTGTTTATAAATTCATAAATTTTAAATTATTATAACTAATATTTCTATAATACATGCATGTATAATAAAGGTATGTTTAAAATATGTCTACATTAAAAAGATATGAAGGTATTTTAAATTAAATTGCATATAATAAAATTATTATAATTTTATTCATTAAAAATATAAATTATTTGAATTTTATATATGTAGACATTGTTAATTATTTATAATTATCTATTGTTGTGTTATTTTTAATGATAATAATATAATAAATTTATAATTTTTTAATAACTACATTAAATTTATACATTTATTAATATTAAGATTATGTATTTTAATAACTAATTGTTTATAAAATTTCTACAGGTAAAATAATAATAATAAAACAACCCTCATATTAAACCCGCACAATACAGGGACATATTTATGAGAATTGTAAATTGCAATTTGTAATTGAGCTATCTATGAATTACAAGACTGGAGAGCTAGTTATAGTACGGTTTGTTGTTCAAGGTGTGTGAAATTTTTCAAGGTAGTTTCTACGTGAAACCATTTGGCATAGTATAGTCAGAGTATTTACTATGTAATAAATATCATTCGTAATTATAAGTAGGCAAGCTTTAGAAAATATAGAAAAAGAAAAGTGTTATAGTTATGGTAGAAAAAAAAATTATTTTTTACTTAAATATCTGGAGAAACGACGTGGTACAATTTTTTTTACTGATTCTTAAAAAATTTCTTCATACTGTCGTAATTTTTTTGCAACTCTGCCAAAAGTTTTTTTGTGGTATAATAGAAAATATTTGGGAGGATCGTAAATTTTACAATCTTTGAATGGTTAGTTAACCTCAAAATCGCGAAGTTTGAATTTGATTATCACGATTTAATCGGACAAAAATTTTGCAACTTCAGACTTGCAAAATCGTTGCACGCTGGGCAACTTTATGGCGGTTTATTAACAGCTGTTGTCTTAACATATAGGAGAATGTTTTTCACAAAAAATAATTTTTAAGGTAAAAATCAAATTTTGTTTTTATATTTAGAAATGTTTTTTTAACAAAAACTTCGGACAGGAACTACGTTTTCATGTCTATATTGTGCATACTAAATTTCATAACATTTGGACAGTATTTTTTATTGGATTATTATGTTAACATTTGGACAGAGTTATTTGAGCTGGAAAATTGTATGCTACCTAACAGCTCTTGATAAACGCTCTTAAGAGTATATTTTTTTCGATATTTGCTTGGATATTTTCAGATAACTAAGCCGATAAGTGATTTTTTATCCTACCCTACAGATAGGGTATGCAGAACCAAGTTATAAAAACTAAAATTTTGGTTGCAATAACATCTATAAACTAAATATTGGAGCATATATTTAATTATGATAATATCAATGATCCATAACGCTTTATCAAGCTCACAATTTGATTAATTTTGGCCCGCAGCTAAAAACTGTTAACAAGACGCCTAACTACCCTTTTTAAATAACACTTTAATACTTTAAATCAACAACAAATAAATTACAATAATTGAGATATAATGTTTTTTAAATAAAATTTTAAATTTATTATTTATAGGGCGCGTTATGAAATAATGACAAATTATTATAAATATATAATATTTTTTTTAAACATATAACTGTATCAATGACTTTAAAAAAATGATAAATAACATTTGAATTCAATTAATAAAGGATTACAAGCACTGTGTTATTATAGAATTGTAATATGTAATAATATTTATATTAATAAATTCATAATAATATTTTTTTACGTCTCTATAAACACAAACACAAATTGTATATTCGATGAACCGTATAAAATCTCTGTCTTGTTTCAAAGAGTTCTTCTGTGTGATGAAGCTGTATAATAAAAATATTGGATAATTTAATTTTTTTAACTACGTATTGTTGGATGTGAAGTCTCATGTAACACCAGTGAGTTGTATTTCAATTATTGTAACTAGTTTTATTGCGATAAATATATTTAACAAAAAAAAAAAAGGGTTTTTTTGTCTTAAAAGGAAGGTAATATTCTTATTAACTGTCACAATTGATTATTTGACTTGAAAGAATGTTCATGTGATGTAAGACTTTTTAACCAATTTCATAAAATAATAAGACTCTCAATTCGACTTTATTTTTGTAGTTATACTTCTTTAGGCGCGTTATGAATAATTGATGAGAGTGAAATTTTAAGATGTGTACGCATCACCGTCACACAAAATTCACAGGTTGTTATGATTTATGTTACACTTAATGTAATAAAATATATATTTATTTATTTAATTTTTCAAATTTAAACTTTAGACTGTGATAACTATCCTTCTCCAGTCCTTTTATTATGTTATTGTAATTAATTATTTGCATGCAATTAAAAATTGTTTGTTACTGATGCCAAAGAAGAATAACTTCTGACGCACGTACGTAAGTACACGCACTCATTTTTTTTTGTTACCTCAACTGTTGCCCGGGTGAACCGATGTTAATTATTCTTTTTTTATCTAAGTGTGTTGATAAGGAAACCAGGATCTGATGTCCCTAAGGAGTGAAGAAGCAAAACCTTTTTTTTTTACTTATTCAATTGCACCTCTCTCAAAAATATGAACTAAACTGTAAAATATAATTTTATATTTTTTCTTTGACCAATTACCGTTCGAAGTTGGTGCCAAGCTTATCCTTAGCTAAAAAGTTGATTGGTTGGCGTCGACTGAAAAAGGTAATTGGTCCCAATGAAAAGTAGAAAACTTTGTCATTAAACTTTTTTTCCATAGGACTCTTTAAAATTCATCCCCCTCCACTTCCCGACCACAGTACGCCCGTAAATTATTTATCCTTTCATTTTTGTTATATTCTCGTTTCATTCTACTATAATTTTTTTTCTTCACTTTTTATCATTTTTTAAAGGTTTTAACCCTGGTCTAATTAGTCTCGTTATTGATTGGCGTTTTAATTTTAAAATTTTAACTTTACGTTATTTCATTTGTACACATTCTTTTGATGAAAAATTATATTTTCCAAACTATGGAAAAAAGTCAATCGTTAGATGTATTTACCATATAACGGTATTCAATTACAGGTAAAGCTAATATAAGCGTGTTATCTAAAAAATTATCAATCGGATATGTTCTGTTTGATTAAGGTGTATATATAAATAAATATGAACCATTCATTCGCGATTTGAGAGTATACTTTACAAAACCTTGAACTGTATATATTGTGTGTGTATGCATATCTACATACTATTTATTAATTTGTTAGTGAAAAAATCAATTAATTGTATATTTGTTTGTTTTGTTTTTTCAAGGCTTGGTATCCTGCTCGCCAAACCCATGCAAGAATGGTGGAAATTGCATATCACCGCCTCGAGCTGAATCATATTGCAAGTAAGTTGAACCATAATACATATATTGAATTTCATTTGACACTATAAATAATATAAACTATAATATGTTAGATTTATATATAATATGTTTGATAAATACAGAGTGTTTAGGTTAAAATGACTACGAGTATTCTAGTCATCTAATTTTTACGTCATTTTTTTAAAATAAATCCATTGTAGTTACTGAAACTTTTGTTATCTGATGCTCAGACACCCTAAAAAAATTTTTTTTAAAGTACAGAACATGAGACAAAAAATAATTTGGTACGAAATTTTCCAATGACATAAAGTTGTAAAAAAAGTTACTTTTTAGTAAGCATATTATTTAATTAAGTATAAATTTTTTGGATATTAAAAGTAACTTTGGAAACAAATAAATAAACAAATTAGGAATGTTTTGGCCCAAAAAACAATAAAGTTCACTTTTTGACGAATATTTTGTTTAATCCAATTGGGAATTGTATATGTACAGGGTACAGTGTACAGTACGTGGAAGGGACTTCTTAATCGATTGATGCGATATGAGTGTCTAAAATTTGTAATAAAACATTCACATTCTAGAAAATATAATTATTTATTCAATTGTTTGCATGTAAATTTTATAGCAAATGTCAAACAAAAATAATTGAAGTTGTTGGGTTGAAACTTATAAGAATGATTGAAGAAATTGTATTAGTAATTATTTTGAATTACAAATATAAATAATTATTCATTTAAATCAGTTAATAAATTTTGAGAAATTTCCTATGTTAAATCATACACCATTCACATAGTTATATATCATTTAATTGATAAACTAGTATTTCGTAACCATAGAAACGAATTAAAACTTGAATAATAGAAAAAAAAGCGTTGATTTTAAGGACATTTTATTTGAAACATTCTGTATTCATGAATATGTGTGTTACTGTTTTAATACTTGAAAAGTAAAGCCAAATATAAAAGTGTGAAGGCCTTGTTCATATTCTAAAATTATAAAGTCATTTCTTATAATATATAATCAGTTAATACATTTAATTTACTATCGACAATAATTTCAATTATAATAATATATTCACACAAATATTATTTATTTTATATGGGGGATATTTAATATTTTAAATATAAAAATTAATTTACCATTTTAATTAAATATTTAAAAAAAAAATATGATTGTTTTTGTGCATGCATTCTTAATAAAATTGTAATTTATACATAATTGGATATTTATTATGTTATAGTTTTCGCTCTGTCTTCAAAATTTTACCCATGAACAAATCTATTTTTATTTAATATCTCAAAAACTTTGTAAACAAATTTTTCTTCCGTTGGTGGTGCATTTCTTGCCAAATGTCGTTGCGTGCTTGAATAGAAATAGGCGGGACAATGTTTTTATGAATTAGGCAACGTTGCACATTAAATTCTACATTTGCCTATAGTGAAGGAGTCGGAGTCGCTATTCTAAAACGAAAGTGGTTCAATTAAAAAAAAATTTTTTTAGATTGATTTGACTATTGGATCTTAAAGTATACATTGCGGAGCTATACAGACCGTATTTCCTTTTCTTGGTATGCGTAAAAGAATCTTAAAATATACCTATATAGAATATTACAATTATTATACATGCATACATAAAAATATTGACAATGTTAACAAATACATTCATAAATATCCTAGTAAACAGAAATTTGTGTAATATAATGGGTTTCCAACTATGAAAAGTCTAAAAATATTAATGTTGACTTGAGGGCATATATATCTGTTGACTATGGATATGTATGGAAAAAATACAATTATACTGTTTTATTTTCAAAATAACTTCTTGCGTAAATTAAATTTTGGAACATATTTTATTTATGTTGGTAAAAAAATGCAGGGATTCTGTTGTATCGCGAAAAAACAAAAGTTAAAGAAACTAAATTTTGGCTGGACGCTATAGATTTGAAAAAATGGAATTATCAAGACACATTATCCAAAGAATAATTTTAATACATGACCAAATGCACAAGAATTATAAAAATGATTTAGACAAAGTTTAAAAATAATAATTTTTCATGAGAAATATAATTTCTTTAAATAAAAAAATAAAAATAAATAATGATTTCTTTAAAAAAAATAATTATATTTTTTTTATTAAGAAATTATATAATTTGGTCATACCGGTAATCAAAACGAATGATTACAAATAATATAATAAACATAATTTGTATAATAAGTTTTTTTATAAATTACAGAAAATAAAAAAAGAAATTATTTTTAGAAAAATTATATATTAACAATCGACATTACGAGAAGATATTAAAGACATCCAACTGCGGAACAAAAGATCAACGCTCAATGATTTTATTTCTCAAAATAAAATAAATAAATAAAAAAAAAAGACGCGTTACCGCACTACATAAATCATTATTTGAGTTATGTCTTTCATATGAAATAATTGACAATAAAATTTATTTATTTTGAATTTAAAAAAAAAATATTTGATATATTATAAAGAATTTTTTAATATATAAATTTTTATTTTTATATTAATTTTCTATAAAAATTATTATGTTAATTATATTTAAGATTTGGAATCATAAATTATGAATTCCATTCTTTGATCAGTTTTATTGGTTTTTTGTCATATTAGACTTGGACCCACATAATAACCAGATATCTTAGTTTATATGCTTACGTATGTACCATTCGACAGGTATATATATATGTATACACTTATGGAATAAAAAAACGCAACACTTTTACCAATTTTCATTTTTTAAAATCTATAACAACTAACAAAGTATTAAAATAGTCGACATATGGTTGGGTATCAATGTTTTAATCATTGGCATTAATAAAATATTCTAAATATCCGGTCTATATATATATATATAATAAAATATATTGTAATTATATTTGTGTTGATGGCATTTATATTTTACGAAAACATGTTTCAAACAAAAGTTGTTTGAGTTTTTTTTTCTATATTTTATGGTTCAAAAATTGGGTCATTGAATCTAATGGACCGATTTTGTTCATTCACGAACTACAATTAAATTTCACTTCCATATATACCATTAAAATTTCATCTCGTTCATTCTTCGTTTTTGAATTATCTTGATAACGGGCGAATAACAATGTACTAATTAGACAATTTTATACATATACCCAAATTTTGTTTGTGCGATCAGTATAAGCTTGTGTTACAAACTTTAGACTAAAACTAATATACATATTATATATGTGTCGAGTATAAAAATCATATATGTTCGTTTATAGCATCAATCATATATGTTCAACATTTATTGGATGAATTATTTCACTAACATAGCTGGAGATTTAACATAATTAAGTTATATATCATAGAAATACATTACTTGAAATAGACAGAAAAACCATTAACGCTATAAAAGATTTTTTGGGTGTGGATTATTTTTTTTTATCTATCCAAAAACATTATTAATGATTAAAATAATGTCATTTTAGTTAATCATTACGACATTTATTTACTTACTAAAAACCGATCTATACATCAGAAATCAGACCAGATATAAATTTAAAAATTAACAACTTAAAATATAAAAAAACTTGAAGTAATAAATTTTACTAAATAAAGTAGTTTTGTACCTTAATTAGAACATTTTCGGTTCAATTAAATATAAAAAAAATTTTATGTATAAATATATAAACATTTTTTTTTATTAAAAATATTTTATTGCAATAAAATTTTTGTAGTCTCTCGACTTACTACAAAAATATCATTTATTAAATTTATCTACTAATTTTGAAGGAAATAATTTTTTAATTAAAATTATTCAGTTTATGTAAAATTCATAAAAGTTATTTTTATAGAAAAATAATAAATTATAAAATTTATTTGCAAAATTATTTTTTATTCCATTTATACAAAGACGTTTAAAATACTTCATTCGATGTCATATTGCCATTAAAAATTCGTTATTAATAAGAATCTTAAAAATGCATGAGAACTTGTGTTGAATCGAATTTTACAAAATTATAATTCAATAATTCGTATAAAAAAATTGAAACCCCATTGCGTAATAAATCAGTTTGCGGTAAACATGTTTTAATTAAGGTAATTGGAATGACAATTTGCAAATATGAGATCAAATTTGATGCATTCTAATAGATTATTAACTTTAATAAAATATTTCTTTCGAACCGAAATCGAAGAAAATATGTAATGAAATAAATTTTTGAATGAAATATAAACAGCAAATTTATTAAATTTAATATTTGATTACACAAGATAATAAAATTACTTGACGTCATATGTCGATGTATGTTAATTCAATCGTCATTATAGTTAGATAACTTAATAATACAGTTAGATGATCCCAATTAAATCCATAATCGTTTGGAAAAATAAATAATCAACTTTTACGAAAATTGATACAACTTGCAATACTTTGATAACAAGAACCTGTTTATGCAAATTTTCTCTTAAAATTTTTCGTCAATAAACAGAATTTATGATACAAAGTTTTTACTTATTGGATGTATAAATAAATTTTACTTCAAAATAAAATCAATGAATTGACGTTGAAAAAATAATGACCGTAACTAAAGCCTGACTTGTCTCAATGCTTGCCAGAAATGCTCATATTATTAAAGTCTTTATTAAATAATATTAAACCATATAAATGCATTTCAGTAAGTCGTAGATTTTCAGCCGTTTCATGTCCTTTTCTAGTAAATGGAATTAATGCATAATTATATAATATTTCAAAACTATTATAATTATTTAAAAAAAAAAATTTATTGATAACAAAATTTGAAAAATTTATTAAATGAATTGTTAAGCGCCATTTTTTTTTAAATATATGTATTTTTAATAAAAACTTTTTCAGAAAAATATATTATAATATATCCAAATAATTTGAAATATCAGATGCTTTAATAACTGTATTAATTTGGAATGTATATAAGATCTTGTCTACAAGTTGTTTTAAATTTATGACAAATTTTTTATTTTTTTGTGAAATATGTAGACATAAAATATGAAAAATTATGTGTTTCAAATAGGTATTTGATTATTAATTAAGTTATCCATAGATTGAAATTAAATTAATAAATTAGATACGATTTTATTAGACATAATAAAATGAAGTTGTCAGATAATGCAAGATAAATTTTACCAAAATTTCGATAGTTACTAAGGAAGTTTAAATCTGTTTTTATTATTTGAACTAATGTACGTATTCGAACTGTATTCGGAAAAAATTCATTTGAATTGACCTGACCGAAAGGCATTTATTTTATACTAGAATCCATTAACAGTGGTTAAAATTCGAGTATTATCACTCAAAAATGAATTTCACTGCATTTAAACAAAACAGTATATTCAAAAAAAGAGTGTATATGTGTGTGTATGGTACTGTGTGTAATATAAGCCACACCTGTTATATATGTGTGTGTCATAGTGTGTGTAATGTTTTTTTTTTTTTTATTGAGTTAATGTATTTTTTATGCAAAATTCTAAGAAAATAGTATTTTCCAGTTCTTCTCTTTATAATCTATATATCAGTGGGCCAAATTTCATACTCCTCTGTCCGTCCAATTTTCATAAAAAGAGGTACAAACTTTTTGCTTTATGTATATTTATATATTTAGATTTCAAAAAGAGATTTGAGCACACATCTGTAATGTATTTGCAGTAAAATTTTACTAAATTATTCAAAAATATATCTATTAAAACATAAATTACAAAATAAAAATTAAAGTTTTTTTTTGTAAATATAATTTGAAATTATATTTTGAAAATAATTTAAAAGTTTGTTTAGACATTTAGATGATATTTTTGCAATTACAAATAAATTCTTCTATTGCTTGGTTTAATGGTAGAATGAATGTCTTACAAAACAATTTTTTTTTACTTTTAAAACCGCATAATTATATTATTTTTTGTTTCTAAAATGTTGATTTCATATGAAATTATTATTTAAATGTACACGATAAATTATTCATCTCGTAGATGCTGTGTAGTTTCTGTGAATTTCATCAGTTATGTTAAACTAAAGTTCGCTCAGTTATATTAAACAAAAGTTTCTGAATTTTGATTAATTTGGATTCAACAAAATTGATCGGAAAAAATCGGACTTGGATTTCAAATACTTAAAATGTTATACTTCAAAATACATAGTTTTATGTCGATTATAAAAATCAAACTTATTTGCGTAATTTTCAATTCAAAGTCTAGAAATTATCTTGATTCAATGTAACTAAAACTGTGCATTTTCTTTCTGAAAAAAATTCATTTATCTTGCGCAACTCAATAATTCAATAAATTAGTGTTATTTAATAATAATTTTATTCAAATTATATCTAAATGAATTTATTATTTATCAATTAGTTGTAATTTAAAATCCTCCAACATTTATCCATTTTTGTAAAACTAAAAAATTTGTAATAATTGACATTTAAAATAAAACATATTTGGTTTTTTTTGAGTGGTCGGGACAAAATCGAGATAAATTGATCATACAATTTGTCCAAATTTATTTGACAATATTTCAATTTTTATTAGATAAAAAATAACGGTAAACATTTGTTTTAAAAATACTAAAGGTCCTTTTTTATTTTTTTAAATCACAAAACATTCTTTCACGTTTTGTTTTAAAAATAAAAAAAACATATTTGAATAATAGACAATATAATAAAATATTTGTTATCTATGATTTTTTTTTGGTTGTTGAAATTCTTATTCGGTTTTATATCTAAATGGGTTTGGAGAATTTATGGAAAAACCAATTTTTTTTTATTTTGAAATTCTTTACAGGCTATGAGACCGCTATATTAATATTCATTAATCATTTTAAGGATGTTTGAGACGTAAATAAAAATGTTACCAGACGAATGAAAATTTTGTAGAAGATTTATAACGCCATTCTACATCAACTGTGTAAATTACAATTCGATGCACTAAACTGTTAAAATGTTATTGAAATTTAAAAAAAGCTGTAATTTTACATGTAATTCGTTATTCGAAATGAAGTAATTTTTATTAACTGAAAAAAGATATCAGGAACTTGTATAATGAGTAACTTTTACACCATTTTTTGAATTCAGGGGACCTGAAATCGTATATTTTCAGTAAAGAATCAATATTGAATATTTCACCCAAAAATAATTCCCTTTAATACTACAGTATGATAAAAAAAATGTAAAAGTATTAACTAAGTTTGAATTCACGCACTTTCATTTGAAAGTATTTTTACAAAAAATTTGTATTGACTAATGAAATATTAGGTATGTAATTTCGTCTATTCTTGTAGTAAAAATTATTTTTAGAACTTATCTCAAAAATATCGTTTCATTAAAATTTTAATTTATAATTTTATAAAAGCGACCAATTCATATTAAGATTATTATTTTCTTTTAACAATAAAACTTAATCAAAATAATTTTTGAACTATAAAAAACAGTATAATAATATGCTACATTACTTTTTACACATTACTTTTTAAATTTCAAAATAAACATAAAATATTTCAATAGAACCGAATATACAAAGAAAGAGCTGTTTCTCTATGTAACTGATAACAAAACAACCGTGCTTGAAAAAAAGAAGTTATTTAAATAAAATATAGTTTGATAATAGATGATAAAAACATTTAAAAAAAGCTACAGTAATTCTAAAAACCTTTATGTGTGACGGTATAGTAGATTCAGAAATATCAGAAATTTATTTTTGTATAATATATGCTAATATGACTGCCAATTAAAATTATTAGATCAAATCAATTGCTACGAAGAGGAACATTAAAAGTTTCTGTCGGAAATTTTGGTTTTATTATCATTACTAAAAATTTAAGGAATAATTGCTTTTCGTAGTTTTAAATTTGAATGAGTTGATGATGAATGTCGTCATTACCACACGATGTTTGTTTCAATAGGATTTGTTTTCTGCTTTTTTATAATTCGGAGTTTAAGTCATTATAAAGATTTCGAAGTTGAAGAGTATGTGATAACAATATATATTATTGTATACATATATAACTGTAATGACTGGATATTTATAATATTTTATAAATGCTAATTAAAAATAGTCCAAACAATGATAATCATACGTCGAGTATCTAAACAATTAACTCTGTTAGTTATCTTCACTTTTTTTTTTTAAATTTTCAAGTATTGTCATTGTATAAGAATGTGTCAATATTTCTGAATCACTTATATAGGAATTTATAATAAACAGTGCGACCATTATAATATTCTTTAACAAACAACGAAACATTTCATTTCTTAGTAATATAAGACATTTTTTTTTATATATGTATATTAAAATTATTATTATGTGTCGTTCGCTTATGTTCGTCATTTGAATTCTGTGTGTAGCGCAGTTATATGAAAAATAGAGAGGTAATGATTTGATTCAGTGTATAGTTCAAAATAGTGTCTCTGTTTTACGGAAGTTTATAAAAAAATATTAAATATTGTTATTATTATTATTTGTGTTCAACTCTTAATTCCATGACAAATAATGACTGAATATACGTAATACAAAGTACATTACAAATCCAACAAGTAGTGTTTTATATTTTATAATACATCATGTAAATACTCCCATAATTAATGTTCCCTAGATTATCGAAAAATATATGCAAATCGCCAGATTTCTGTAGTACATGAAGTCTGCACATAAAAATACTACTTATACGTTTACCGCACGTTAAACCATTCGCAATGATGTATCTGATTCATCCCCACTGTTTTTCTTTAACGTGTTACGGTCATATCTTCAAATAATAACGTAAGGATCACATGGGGTCCAATAGACTTCACACAGTTAAACAGTTCCCATTCGCGTCTTATTTGTTTTATTGACTTAAATCATGTGCCAACCTTTAACATTTTTATACAAAAATTAGTGTAAATTTTAATTTTAACAATATTTAAAAAGAAGAAAACATACGATATCAACTCCGTATAAATTACAACTTAAACATCGTTTTCAAGAAAGAGATAGAAAAGAAAAAAAAATTTTCATAGCTGGATAGCTTCTTTGTTTGTTGAATCAGTTTAAATTTAATTTCCGTGTTTTGTTGTAGTCCTGGTCCCCCTATAGACAATAAGATCCAAATATTTTCATATGAACTGAATAATGGCAGTAATTACATTGAATTAAAGCCATAAAAGTATTCAAAAAAAAAAAACACATATACACACAAATAGAAAGAAATAACCTTATTATAAATATGTAAATAAAATGATTTATTCTCTTTTTCTACCATTTAACAATTCAAGTAACGTGTCCATATTGTTTGTCTATGTATGTATATAGTATATGTGTTAATGTCAGTGGTTTCATATGCTGTATTCTCTGTGATTGTGTTTTCATAGTACAGGCGCTAAGAAACCATATATTGAAAAACTCAAATTCATATTTGACATATAAATGGTTATACTGTATGCTACAGAATTTGTAATTTTAGAATAAATGTTAAAACATGAATATCTTTCGCAAAAATACAAGCTTTATGTCTAATAAACATTGTGAACGATTTACCGTGATCTAATAAATAGAAAAATAAAACTTAAATTATAAAAATAAAGAACCATTTTTAAATTTCCATAATTTTTTATAGGTATTTCCTTCTAGGCTATCTTTGATTGTTGTAAGTTTAGTTCATACTTCTTCAACTAAAATAGAGCCTTCTCTTGTTTGACTATATGTAGTATAGTCGTATATATGTAGTAGTGAAATAGCCTATGACTGAGTGTATGATGATGGTGCACTGGTTGGCTTCATTTGTGTTGTTAATGTATATATTGGTGGATATATAGCGGACACTAAACAGTTGTTCAACTCTTCGCTATAGAACGTGGGAACGACAGATTACTATACAGAGAGTATGCTTATTGTATAACACAAATACATACACATATACATTCATATATTGTAGAAACACATGTGCGTTTTTAGTGAGATGTTCAAAGAGGCGCGATATTCATTTAATTGCAATTTTTTTTAAAACTTGGATGGAAACTATTAAATTCACATTTGATATGAATTCTAATGATTGTAATTCGCTTAGTTTTTTTTTAATAAGATGAATTAATTTTGTAGAGGAAATTGTAGCTTAGTTTTAAATTAAACGTTATTTTCTTTGGACCTTTTTCGGTGGTATATTTAATAAAAAATGTTTAAGATCCAGCAGCTGAGTCACGTCCACCTAGACCTTTTGGTCCTTTATACCCTGCTTAAGAACCCTCACCTGAAGGTAAGGGTACCTTCGGGCCAAAGGTGCAGAAAAAGAACCATTCAGAGCAGGCGATGCTATAGGGTTTTTTGGAGACCAGTGGAAAAGCAAAAAACCCACAGCGTCTCCACCGGAAGTGTTTCTATAATGGATGACTCCATAGTTTCAGACTAGAATATTTTATGTCTAGCGTCTTGAAGATTTCTACAGGTGCAAAGGACGTTAAGGAGTACACTACTCTCCCCAACTGCACACTGGACATTTTCAACCGCGAACAGTTAAATGGTTTAGATGTGATAATATACAACTTAGCCTGTCGCATGTCATCATAAAAAATGTCTGGTGTAGATATTCTTATTGCCTTAAATACAGCTAAACTAGTGATAGTTGCCTTGATTTTTAATAAATAGGGCCCAATATTTCAGTCCCACGTTTCATTATTTTGACATAAGTTACAAACAATGCCCGGCACCGTAGATATTCAAATATTTTGTCTTGTGGCAAAATTTGGAATTTAATGGTCGAACTTAGGGATGAAAAACGAATTTTCGACATATACTATAATAAATTGTTTCCCATAAACTTTTAATTCCAAATTATTCATTTCTAAATTATTCTATATTTTCAAAATTTACCTTAAACTTATTTGAACCCAAAGCTTTGATTCCTTTACTAATCATATTTTTAAGCTTGAGAACTTTAATCTTTGTCAATATTTGAATGACAAAGATTTGACACCATTGACAAAAAACTTTGTCAATGGTGTCAAAATCGCCCATTATTTTTACTTTATAGAGTTCATGTAAATAAGAATTTGAAAAAGCTAAGCGTATTATTTGAAAGACCTGCGGAAGTATTTTAATATCGTGATTGGATTAAAACAAATGAATTGGATAAAAATAAAGAAAAAACTGAGCTAATTGAGTCAAGATAGACGCTTCATTTCTCTAAGTATGCTAATCGATTAAAATCTGCAAAATATACGCTGTTAAAAAATCAATTTTTAATTGAATGCAAATTATTAATTACAATAAAATAATAAAAGTACTGGAGAACGATAGTCAACACAGTCAATAAAGCACAGTTTGAAAAATTTGAAAAATTAAATAAATATATATTTTCTTACACTAAGTGTAACATAAATCATCATAACAGCTTCAACCTGTGAATTTTGTGTGACGGTGATGCGCGTGCATCTTAAAATTTCACTCTTATCATTTTTTCTTAAGGCGCCTAAAGAAGTATAATTTCAATAATAATGGATTCAGGATTATATGGAATGAACAGTATTTCAGATTCAGTTTAGTTTCTTTCAAAAACATTGTCTGAAACCAAAACTTACGCCTGTAATTTAACGAAAATTTGTATAATCTACTTGAAAGACTGTTATTTTAGCAAACTATGAACAAGATTTTTTGTACTTTTTTTTTATAATAATTATTGGTGACACTTCCTGTCTAGCAATCAATTTGTTGGTCAAATTAAAATCTTTTTAATTTAAAATGAAAGATTTACTAAAGTAGTTCTAAGATTTTTATATAATGCGGTTTAGATGACACCGGAAAGACCCAAAAAAATATAACTAGCTATTAAAAAATAAAAATATACTTTTCAAAATGACCCCAGAAAAAATAAATAGATTTTGAAGAACTTAAGTGGATTATAATCGATGCTAACATAGACCATTAAATGCATAAAAGTACCGAATGTGTCAGACCAGTCGCAAATATTTTAAATCGAAAATGTTTCATTCAATGTGAAAGGATTCAAGAAGTAATCATCAGTTTCTGGTTTTAACCGGAAGTAGTTTATTCATAGACCTGTTTCCATTGCCGGTAAAAAAATTGTAATTTGAAACTTGTTATAAAATAATTTAGAACTTCGATTGGAATAGTTTTTTTCTCTCAGAAATCAATTACAAATTCTTTAATCGAGATTTAATTTTTATTTTCGATTTCTATCGAATTGTATTTGTTCTTTGAACAGTTTTGTATAAAATTTTTAGTCCTATAAAGAATGGATTTTCTTATCTGCTATGTTCTTTGTCAATTTATAGCTGTGGAAATGAGTAGTCTATATGGACCGAACAAAATATTTTGCATTTAAGAGTATGAGTGGTCTGAGACACGCTGTATATTAAATTTTAAATAAAGTTGTCTTTCATTGATTTTTAAGAAAAAACTGGCATTTGGGATGAATAGCCTGGTAATACTTTTAACCTATTTTCTTCGTATTTAAAAAATATTTTTGAATTAAAGTTTTATTGATTTTAATTAAAAATAATTTTCTCTAGCTGAAGAAAGCTACAAAGAAAATAAATTTTTTAATAGTAAAAAATTTCTACAAATTAAAATAAAATATAATAAATAATTACATTACTTTAAATTTCGCTCTGCGCCCACTGTTGAAAGAACAAAAACAAATTAATAATTAAAATAAATAAATATTTCAAACTAAGCCTTGGGCATAATTAAAATTACTTGTATTCTCGCTTCATTTTTTAAATAATAAAATAAATAATAATAATGAAAAACGCCTTTGGAATTGTGTTCATTTTTTTATGTAAAATTCTGAATATTATTCAGTTCTTTAATCAAGGAGTTACGATAAATGATCATTTACACGAAATTCCAGAATTTCTCAGTATAGTCAATATAAATATGTTTTAACTTAAATTAATAATCATTTATCGAGAATTCATTATTTAAATTTTTTTCCGTTTTCTCCAACAAGGCAAATAATTGGTGGAAAAAAACCTTTTTCAATCGGGATTAAAGTTTTTGAATTTTTAAAAGTTTAAATATACAGAAAAACATTGCTACCCTAATATTATATATTTCATATTTTATTTATACCCTCAAATTTCGAATTGAATTCTCATTTGTCGTCCAACGATTATGACAATTTCGCTAACGAGGCACCTAGCTTTGTGTAGGGACTTTTTCCTTCTATACTTGTCTTGGTAACGTGACATTTGGTAAGGTGTGGCCTTTTTCAAAAACAGCAATGTCATTCGAATATTTTATTCTGCTCGGTTTTACAGAAATGCCTTTCTTGATAACTTTATTGCTCTAAAATATTTTACGGCTCTAACCACGTGTATTTATAAATTCATTCGGGCTCAAATTACCGACTATATAATCGTTTCTAAACCATTGAATAATTTGAAAGCATTGGCTCTTGGAGTATAAACTCCATATGTATGCATTGTTCATATATTTATTTATGTATATTTTTTTTTATTAATTAATTGTTATTATTATTATCATTATCGTTTTTAAAACATGTTGACATAATTTATTTATTTATAATAATATTTTAACACTATATAAAAAATTGTTATTTTAAATATAATATAAATAATTTTTTTTTTTTAAACCATTGGAATACAGACAGGTTGGATCACCTGCTGTGAGCTTTGAAGAAATACATGTATTGTTTTATTTTTGTGACATTTTTTTAAGCATCTAGAATTTTTTAGATGAAAAAAATATCTAAAATATTTTTATATTCAAAAATCGATCGAAAATATTTGAATTATCGTGAAGCGGTCGGTATTCATAAACGTCTGAACTTCCCACTGTATAATATGTTTACCATTAATTTCGATTGTTTGGATCCCATCCGGAATTTGTAGTTTTAAAATTATCCTAAAGTAGTAAATGTAAGAATATGAATTTTGTCGTATTTAAGTTATGGTCTCCATGGCGATCAGATTTCAGTCTTATAGAACTCACAAAGTTCCGTTATTTTCTCGTAGCTTTGCGTAGAATTTATTCTTGACATGACAAGCCAATTTTTCTATATAATATTTAAGGTAGTACGAGCGCCAGGCGGGGTGGGGATAGGTATCGACTCTAGAGCGTTAAGGGGAACGCAGTAACCATATGATTTTTTTCAATATATAGATATACATTTAACATTGGCTAGTGGCGGCATTTATTTTTCTTTTAATTAATACACTTTAATTAGTCGGGCAAATGTAAATGTTTTTGAATTAAATTGATCACTAATATATTTACTTTCATCCATAAGTTTTTTAAAAATATTCACCGACAGTTTTACGAGAAAAATACAGAAATATATCAATGTTTGAAGGTTACCCCATAAGACCAATGTTAAATTGCTCAACTTTAAAGTTAATTATTTATTTAAATGATCGGGCAATCTCCTTCAAATTTTTGGAATTTGTTTAGACATATTTAAACTTTGTATTAAAAAAAAATCAAGCCTTTTATCAAAAGTTGCCTTGGTGCTCGTACTTCCTTAATATTATTTATAATAATTTGTATAATTACTAGATATGTTTTGAATAAATTAAAATCGTAAGAGCCTATGGGCCTAGAAACATGATGTCCTATGTAGGAGGGTCGTTTATAACGATATTGAAGTCATTAGGGTTTTTACACTTTTTGCAGATAAATCTCAATTTTTAAACTAACAATGGTCATTTAGTTAAGCAACATCAGTCACATTCACTTTTTGGATGGGTGCCCGACTAAAAATGGCTGTGTACTGTTGTTGTATAGAATAATACCCACTGTAGTCACTCACTGTATGGCGACCTTAGTAGTAAATTGAAAAGTGACTTAAAATAATTTAAAAAAAATTTAATTGTTTTTAACATTCTTTTTAAGTAATCTATTTTTTCCTATTTTTGAGATATTGAAATAGGAAAAAACTCAACACACGCGAAATTCGATTATTTCTATACACAAATTCGTGTACATTTTAAATTTTAGTAATATTTTAAAAGAATAAAAACGCCATTTTACTCGTTGATATCCAAGAAACAAATTAGAAATTTAATGTATTTTGAAAGAAGTATATTTATTTTGAAATAACAGCCTCAAAGTTTGGTTGTAACGGGATAAAATGGAAGAAATAATTTGATAAAAGCGTTTAACCCGATTTTGTTATGTATATGTAAATGTTGTTTCTATATGAATTTTGAAAAAATGTGTATTTACTTTGAAATAATAGCCTGAAAGTTTGTCTGGAGTACCCTGGATTCTATGTGAGCGTAACAGGTTGAAATAGAAGAAATAATTTGATATAAGCTTTTGCACCCTGTATTGTTTTATGTGTATATATGCAAATATTATTTCTATATGAATATAGAATTTAGAAAGTGATATAAATTAAGTGTAATCTATACAAATCAACAAAGTGTTTTTATTAAATAAAATATAAAGTTGGGTGTAACCTCGTTGAAAGTTGAATAATCACACACTCACACACACACATACATAAAGTATGAAGATTGTTGTCATGTTTATTTGAGGTTATAATCAGATGAGATGTTGATGGCCTTCTAACTCACTCTGTTTGTTATAATAATATAACATATATGACACACCAATATAAAACTACAGTTTAAATATTATAATGTAGAGATAGAAATCATAAAAGTCCATTTAAGCACGATTAAATTATTCGAGTAGTCAATTAAATAGATTTTTTTTGAAATTTTTAGAAAATTTTTATTTTGTGTAAAAACTATTTATTAAAAAAATTGTGGTATTTTCATTTGTGTTTTTAATTAAAAAATAAAAATAAATTTCGTTATCATAAATAATTAAAACCACAATTTATTTTTTTTTTTTTTAAATATCAATAGGTGATAATTTGTGCAAAATTTTGTTTATTTAAACAAAGGATGTGGTATTTTTTTAATCTACACATACATAATTTGCCAGAGTATATTAATTTATTGACCGCATAAATAAACATTTTGGCGTAGGTGTTAATAGAAAAGACTAAATTAGTCCATTTCTTACTGTCTGTCATCACGATAACTCAAAAACAAAAAAAATGTCGAGCTTAAATTTTAATGATTTTTTACGCCAGTTTTTAAAAAATTCAGTCAATTTTGTTCAAATTATATAAATAATGATCAGGAAAAGATCAAGTCAGTGTCATGGGAAATCGGGAAAAATCAGGAAATTTATTTCTCAAGATACAGGTAGACCCCTTGAATTTATATATACAATATTTTAAAATACAACCTGTATAGATATTACATGAGTTATTTTCAGGAGTATATGAGTATAGTTTTATTAACAATAACCATAGTAATGACTTTCATATATTATTTAAAAAAATAATATAATATTTACTGATAATTTTATGTAGTAAAAATAATATTAGGAATAAAATGAAGCAATTAAAGTCATTATACATTCATTTCTTTTAATTAAATTTATTTTAATATTTTATTATATAATATCAAAGAGAGGATATGTTGAAAGATTTTGACATTTTAGAGACTGCACATTTTTTAAAATAAACGATCTCGTCTCTTAAATTATTTGGTATTATTCATAAAATTTCAGCATATATAGTGTTTCTCAAATTTATTTCTTGTTAAAACTATTGTGATATAGAGAGAGGGTATAATCCTTAGAAACCAGATCAATACATTATTTAATTCTAGAAATAATTGGTTTCATAGATCAATTTAAGGTTACAGAATGTATCGAGATTATGTTTTCGCATTTCGAACAGCCGTTTAGTCGGCCAAGCCGATCACTGAAAGAAATTAAAGAAAACATTTTTGTATCGCCGATTTCGAAAGTGGACGGATAGTCGTCTTTACCAACTAGTCTCCAACTATTCGGAACAAGTCGAATATTAATATTATTCATAAGAACCCATGATTAGTTTATTAATTTATATTCAATTAATAATTGATATTTATTAAACAATTTTTGTTAAAAATACACATTTTTGTTCATCAATATTTCGAAAAAAATAAATAGTTAAAAATAAACTCCTTTAATTGCATTATTTAGTCGTATTATAAAAGACTAATCAAAATTTTTCTATTATTTTAATGCATACTTCCGTATTATTTCATTTTTTCCTACGATTTATTTATATTTAATAAATTAAAATAATATCTTAAATTAAATTTAAAAAAAATATAATAAATTCAAATAAAACATGAATCTAGTAGACGCCAAATGGGTTCTATAAACTTCTAATTGTAAAAATTTCCTCCTTACGTTCGTTTCATAAATAGAAAAGGTTTTTAACAAAGACCATCCACGTCTTTTTGAAGTATTTATTTTATTTATTACAATAGGAATTAAGGAAAAAAAAGTGTCGTTATTTCACGAACATTGAAATGAAGTTTTTTCAAAATTTCAAAAATATAGAAAATATGGACGTTCTAAATTCTTATTAATGGTGGGGGGGTATGTATATAACATTAAAGAGGTATCAATCTTTAATGTAATATACATTGCATTTTTTTCCTAAATTTTGCACACCAAATAGTGCAAAAAATAATTATCGAAATGTTGTGAAATTTTGTATGCATAATTTTGACATGTAAACGGAGTGTTTCTCAAAAAAGCATCTAAATATAAAATAAAAGCTACAATTTTAGTTAAGAAACTTTTTCGCGAAAATCTCTTGGACGTTCATGTCAATATTGTGCATACCAAATTTAATACCATTTGGATAATTATTTTGTGGGTTATTTGAATACAAAAATTCATAGAAATAGAGGTATCGGTCCCCAATAATGGAATTTTTCTTCTGCAGTCGAATCAAGTGGACTTGGATGTTTCGATTTTAGTTTTATTGTGCTTCACACTTCAATTTTCAGGAAGCTTAAGTTTTATTAACATACAATCTACTTTCCACCCACAAAATCGTCAAATCATTGAAGACTTCTCGGGGTTATCAATTTTATGAAAGTAGATGTTTTTGCATGATCATATTATTGAAAACCAATCAAAAACGTCTTTTAACCTTTCTTCTGTTAAGGAAATCACATTATATGGAATCCTACAAAATAATTTATAAATTTTTTTTTTATACTTTCTAAAAATTCATTTGTTTTGTATTTTTTTTGCGTCATTAAAATAAAAATTTCTCACGCATGTAATAATATTTTTAATATTAAACGTATAAGTTTATTTATTTTAAAGTTATCTTTTGTTTCATAGTTAGAATTTACAATACTAATTATTATTATTATTGAATTTTTTAAATTTATTATCATTATTAAATTTGAACAATTTGATTTGATTTTTCAACATTTTTTTTTATTCAGTACTTGAGTTATCCTTTTAGATTACCAAGAAATTCGTATGAGTTTGTCAGTTCTTTTCTTGCCACCAGATCCTTTTTCAAAAATCTGATCTTGTTGTGAAGCGAAATCTTTCATTGGATCCAAAATATTTACTCGCAATAACTGAATTTTTAATTCAATTTGATTTTTGATATTCTCATAGAATAATCTGGCTGTCGTCTGCTGCTCTGAGAAAATCTGGTAAATTTGGAATAGTCAGCGAATTTCAAATTTGCGGAAAAAATCATCAAATAGACAGGGAAAATTACAAATTATGCAAATAGTCAGGAAATTTTGGTCTGAATTTTCAAAACATGATTATGTCTGGAATTAGGTATTCGATGTACATGGACTACATACTGCAATCCTATTTTTTCAATATTGAGGAAATAATTTTGCTAGATCAAAGCAAAACTACAAAATTTCTCTTAAAATTAAAAGTTTGCAACCGTCACACATTGAATAAAGTCGATCGTGTGAATCTTATCAAAATCGCTGCAATAGGAAGTGAGACAAATGACACAGATATGAAAGTATATTATAATGGTTTTAATGAAATACCAACAATCTGTCACACACCTGAAAAATGTAAACAACATTTTAAGACAAACTTGTCTTTACGTTGATCAATAATTGGTGTCTGTGAAGTTAGTCCACCATTTCTAATGATTTGCTTAAAGTATCTATATATTAATATGTAAAGCAAAAACTTTGTACCATTCTTTTTATGAAAATTGGGCAGACAGAGGAGTATCAAATTTGGCACACATAGTTTATATAAAGAAAGATTGGAGGTTGCTAATATTTATTTAAAATTATGCATTAACAATACATTAAACCAATAAAAAAAAAACATCATAATACTATTAAGTATACAAATATAAGAGTTGTGGTGTATATAACACACACTACTATACACATACATATTTACTCTTGTTTAATATACTGTTTTGTTTAGAGGCAGTGAGATTCACTTTTGAGTGATTACGATCGAATTTTGATCGCTGTAACGACGGGACTCTAGTGTTTAAAAAACACTTAAAATCTGAGTGTAGCTTATCACGAAAAAAAATATGGGTAAACTTTGATACGTTAACATTGTCACCACTGGAAGAAATTTCTTGAAAGGTTAGGAAAATTTGCTTAAAAGATTAACATTTTTCCAAAAATCGATAAAATTTGATACAATTCGTTTCTAAAGTAATTTTTTGTTACTATTTGTATTTAAACAAGCAAATAATTAAAAGTTTCTTTAGGAAAGGTCAGGAATTTTCTCAACTTTCATTATATAAACCTGGAAAAGTTCAGGAACTCAATTTAAAAAGAATCTATGACCGATATTTTCAAAAATATTAAAACTTAAATACTTGGTTCAGTAATTTTTGATCGAACTCCACAGTCGTTAATGTTATGGCGCAGTTTTGAATCACTGTATTATCAATATTTCGCTCATAATTAAATAATCGGCTTTCAGAGTATTTGGAAGTAATACAAATACAATTTTTAAATCGGCCATAATCTATACAAAATGATAAATATTTATTTTGTAAATTAAACTTCATTTTTCTTTGAAGGGTGTAGAATTGTTAGAGAATTATATGAATCAAATTTTTATTTTGAAAAATAATGGAGGATCTTATTTCATTCAATGCAAATTTCAAGTGGGGGCCAACTTCACACACGTTAATTCAATTAATCAAAAATCCATAATATATTCAGTGAACATTTAAAATATAAGTTTTTTTTTTTTAAATATATTTTTGATTTGATTGAGAAAGGAAGCACAGAGTATAAAATTAATATATAAAATATTTTCAAAATTTGTAATTTTTTTGTTTTAAACAAAAATAACATTTAATTTGTTCACACAGTAATAATTACAATCATTGATATTAAATAATTTTTTAATATAATCGGAAGTATTTTATCTAATTTTTTGTCTCCATTATTTCATAATTATTATATATATTTCATTTGAGCCAGTTCTAATAAATTGTAATTTATTCTGTGAGTGAGTTTATTATTGCATTTTAAATTTATATAATTTATATTTGTCTATTTTTTTTTTCTTAATTAAAGCAAATTTTAGATTATAATGCTATAATATTATTATTATATAATCTATTGTTTCTTCATGTCGTGGTTTGTAGACTTTTCAACAAATTTCATTGTGAATTTGGGATGATTTAAATTCATTTTTTTTCAACAGATATTTTCGTTAATTTTGAGAACTAACATAGTTGGGTCATACATGTAAGGTGTTAAAAAACTTTGAATATATGTAATTATATGCATAATACATGCACTGTTGAAATTTGAAGACGATTTACGTGAGCGTAAGCGTGAAAAAATGACAGATTTGTTTGTCTTTGTCCCAGAGAGAATGTTACAGTTTTGATGAAAAATTAGTATTTGTTAAAAGAATATGTTCTGAATAACTATTAAAAAAATGGGATGAATTGATCATCACGTCGTTTAGATAAACAATTAAAATAACTAAACATTTAAAATATTATGCTATAGTGAGTGAGTGTATGTGTGTATATGTTGTAGTGTAAGTTATAAGTACAATACGTTGTAAAAATATATCTATCAGTACTGTTTGTGTGTTCTCCGTGGAATGTAGATATTAAGTTAATCGTTTTGCGCTTGGCTTGTCGAGAAAGAACTACCATAAATTTAAGGTATTCGCCATTTAAAAGCAAATTGGGTAGTCATCTAGTGTTAAATACTAAACTTACAAAAGCAACATATAATAGATCACCTCATCACACTAACTTGAAGAAAATATACATTACATAATTTAAAAATTGCTACTATCTCTATTCAACCGATTCCAGTTATCATTTCATCTTTTTTACCCTGATTAATTTCGGTTAAATGCAGCTTAGACGTTTACAGTGCTGACATCTGCATTTCTTTTATAATTGCGAATAAAAAATTAAAATTTTTACTTTTCGTCTGTATTCTTCTTTTCATTCCGATCATTTTCAAACGGTTGCCGAGGCTATAAAAAAATACTAAACTAATTATTTTTTATAATTTTCCGCTCACAGTACGATTAATTGATTCAAACATTTGATAATGTTAAACTTTAGTGATAATTGTAAATTGTATAAAATTTATTATTATTACAAACAATAATTTTAAATGCATTTTTAGTCTATGATTGTTTATTGTTTAATCAATAAACAATAATAAATATTTATACCGTTTTTAATAAACAATCGTAATAAACGAGTATTTATTTTCATATTTGATATTTAATTATAATCTATTTATAAAATATTGCCTTTAATTTCACATAAATTCAGAACGTATTAAGTATCGGATTATCATAATTTTCAGGCAAATATACACTTTTTTTTACAAACGAATATTTATTTAAATAAATAAAACAAAAATTTTTAATTTGAAATTGAAACAAAAAGTTTGGAAAAATTAAATAATTTAAAATAAAAGAAAAACTAATGGTACTAATTATTTTGGGGCCGGGCACGTTCATAAAATACGTTCTCATATGAAGGGATTATGTGCATCGCTTTGTGTGACAGAGTTGGGGTTGCATAATGACCTAGTAGTTAAAAACGTAGAAAAAGAAAAGGTTGGGTCGGCTAAGAGTCGCGTTCACAGCTCATCAAACAATGTTTCTATAATTTTTTTTTTTTTAATTCTTGATTTTTTGAATATTATTTTTTTGTCACGATAGAAAGTATTCGTAGTGAATGTCGAAATATATATGAATATAAACAGCTTCTCGGGTCGCACAGCGTGTGGCGTATCGTTGCAAAGGGAGGGAGGGAGGTAGCCAAAACATTCAAAATCCATCGTGACTTAATTTCAAGTGGAAGATTGTTGTACAAAGTCCAAATGAAAAACAATTTAGTTCAGTTTACAACAATTTTTTAAAAATTTTAGTGTTTGCATAAAATTGGTTGGACGTAATGGGTAATTAGTCACACCAAAACCATTAAGAGACTATTTATCCCGCATAAAAAATTTAAAAAAATTATGTCTTTATAATGTAATTTTTAAATACAAAGTATTACTTTGTTTTAAGAACACTTAAAATGGTCTGAACAAAAATGTTAAGTATAAATTAATTTTTATCAAGGACCCACTTGCTTCTAGAATATCATTTTAATGCCTTTTTTGGTTGTCAAATTTAAAAAAACGATAAAAGAAGTTTGTTTTTAATAACTGGTTGTTAATGGAATAATTGAAATAAGTAATTAAATGCATTAAATACTGTAAATTATAAAAGAAACTTTATGAATTTATCTCACATCAATTATACTTCCATTAATATGTTCTTACAGACATGCTTTTTGAATCCATTCTCTAATATTAAGGAGATTAATAAATGAGGATATTAAAATTATTGACATAGGACAAAAAATAAGTGACGATAACTAAGTTAATTGGTTAGATACTCGACATGTGATTGAATTTCATTGGACTATTTTTAATTAGCATTCATAAAATACTATAAATATCCAGTCAATACAGTTATATATTTATAATAATAATATGTATTGTTATTACCTAAATGTATTGTTTGAGCCAAATGAGCTTAAATTTTGGAGAATTTAAACATTTTTACAAATATATGTTTCAACCAAAAATTATTTTTTTCATAAAAATAAACATTTTTTAAAAAGTTTATAGTTTTAAAGTTGTGTCAAGGATCTATTGGACCCAATCGATCGATTTTGCTCATTCACGAATTTGAACTCATTTTTTATGTTTAGAATACGTCACCAAAATTTCAGTTCGCTATCTCTTATTGATTTTGAGTTATCGTTATGACAGACGAACGGACGGACAGTCGGAAGTGGTAGCGTTACAAACTTAAGACTAAAATTAATATACTCTAGCATATCGAGTATCAAAACCAATACTTTCAATAATTTGTCTGTCGTGCAATGAAAATTTTTAATTTTTTTTTTTTTTTTTTTGGGATGGAAGTGGTGCATTAAGTTCAATTTCAAGTTTCAATAATAACCACCATATAATTTATTTAATTAAACATTTTCTTTTTTCTAAAAAAAAATAAATTAAAAACAATTTAAACATCATTACACCATACATTGATTAGTAAATGACACTTTAAAAACAAAAAACACCATAAACAACAAAAAATATTGTTCATTCTAATAATGAGTCACTTTTATAAGTGTTCAGAAAAAAAAAAAACTAAATATAACCACTTAAAAATTTTGTATATAATCTTATATTATTTAATTATTATAAATATGTGTTAGAGAGTATCGGAGATAAAATTAATATCTATCTTTTTTTAATATTCATATATTTAAAAAAAGTTTAACCGGATATGAACGAATTAATAAAATTACATATTTAAAAAAAAAAAAATGTAATTGTGGTGTTGTGTGGTGGCTATGATGGGGTTTATATTACTCAATTTAAAAATTTAATGATTTTCGGAAATGGTTAATAATTGCTGTACATAAATTGTCACTCACTGTTTTTAAACAGGATTGTCAGATTTCATAATTTGGTGATAGATTTCATGCGCATTCTATTAATTCTGTTAATGGATTACTTTATTTAATTTCCGGTTTTTTTAAAATAATATCCAGAAGACCTCGATATATCAAAATATTATCAAAAGTATTTTTCGATTTTTATACTTGACATACATAATATATCAGAGTATAATAATTTTAGTCTAAAGTTTGCAACGTTACGTTATATTAATCGCAATAACAAAATTTTGGTATAGGTGTTCACCTAATTAATAGTACATTTCCGACTGTACGTCCGTCCGCATGACATCACGATAAGTCAAAGAAATAGCGAGCTTCAATATAGGTAACGTAAACATAAAAATTGAGTTTAAGTTCGTTATTGAGCAAAATCGGTCTATAGGGCTCAATGGATCCTTGACTTGTAAACTATAAAAGATATAAGAAAAGTTTAAATACAAACAATTTTTATTTACAACGTAATTGAAACATTTTTTCGTAAAATATTTGAGTTGTTCACAATTTAGGTTCAAATTTGGCTAATAAACACATATTCAGACATTCAAAATTCTTAATTAAACAAAGAAGGTGATTTGCATAAATGACTACATTCATGTTCATCTCCATAGTGGGTCATTATACGGTAAGAGGTCCTATCGATGTCCACTGCATATTTTCCTTGAAAATTTAATATAAGTAATGTTAGTAATCACAAATGAGTTGATTGTAAATAAAAATATTATAAGAATTAATATTCAAAAATTTTGTTATGCGATTTTTCCATAGAAAATGACCGCTTATCGTAGAAAAATTCATAAAAATTTTTTAACAAGAAAGAGATAGAAAACAATCTTTAAGAGCTTATAACTTATTCGTTTTTGAATTTTATTTAGTATTGAGCCAATTTTTATTTGTATTGAGTCTTTCCGATTGAACAACTCTTTTGAAAATTATTGCGGAACAAATTTAGATACAGACAAACGAAATACAAATTCGTCTAGTTATATCATAGAGCTTTACTAGGTTCGGTTAACAAATGGTTCTTTATGTGTGGATATGCATTAAAAATTATTTAAACATAAAAATACCGTTCTATGATATAGCAATTCGCAACGAAGCATGTGTAAAACAGCTAGTAATATCTATATCGATGTATTGCTTGTACCCTTAATATAAACATGTGACGTCTATGTAATTTAAACAGGTCTTACTGCATCAAAAATACATGATTGAAACAATAACTTAGATATTTTTGAAAGGCGTATAATAAAATGCATATGTGAAATTAACAGTTAAATATTTTTTCTATAATCTAATTAATATGTAAATATTGTAAATGTCATATAAAATCAAAATAATTAATTATCTCCACAATGATATTTATTTATAAAACGAAGAAGATGACGTAATAATAGTCCGGGAGGTAACGTTGCAAATGGCACAATCTTATCAAATCTATTAATTCATGTTGGAATTGAATGTTTATTAGCAGTCATACACTGTTATGAAAGTCAGCAGGTTCCCAGAGGGTGGACGGACTGGATAAAAATTTCTGCTGAATAGAATCCCCATCTAAGGCAATCAAATGTCATATTCAGCTGACAATTATTCCACCCGGAAATATTCTGCTGACTATTTTTTTATTTACTACATTATTGAAACTATTATTAATTTCAAGCGACCTGAAATATATTTTACTATTCCTCCTGTTGAACCTCCATTCGATTATCAACTTCATATAAATTTTCAATAAAATCGAAAGTTGATCGGCCTGAAATCATCATGAAACATGCAACGCTGCCTCCCGAACTATAATGAATATGTAGCATATAAATTTGTAAATAAATATGTAAATGCCATGAAACACACGGATGAAAGACGAGATTATTATTCACAAGCAGGCATAAAGAGATATCAATAAATTGAAAGAGAAAAAATATATATATTATAAATAGTGATCTTATAAAATAGGTATCAGGAATAAAATTTATATTTGTGATTTTAATTTATTGAAATTGTAATAAATAAGCTGATTGTATTTTATTAGATGGATTAAATTCAAAACAAGTTCGATTTCAAATACATCCATTGTCACTTCAATAATTTAATTTTAGAAAATTGGAAAATTATATGTGTGTAGAACATCAGTTGAATTGATTCGTTGAAAAATTATACACTGTTTGAAAACAATCCCAAATTGTATTCTGCAATTATATTATGTTTCGTTCAAATTTTATTTTATATTATTTTGTCTGCAGGACATTAATTATTTTAAAGAAAATTATGGCGAACCCCTCTTAAAATTTTCTATCTATCCCAGAAGCTAGGAAATCTACCTTGCATCACCAAAACTTTTTAACCCAACAAATTTCGTTACATTTTGGTTTATTTTATTTGATTTTATGACTAAATAACATTCTCTTGTGACATTTTAGAACTAGACATTTTAGAACGAGTTTTTTATGATTTTGCAAGTAATCTCAAAACGCCTTTAAAGTTTGAAGCTCTCCCTGGGGTAATGGATGTCTCAAATAACCAAAAATAACAGTTGCTAAGCACACTTGCATCATTTTTAGTTTCTAAAATTTTACTTGACTTTTTTTGCCTAAAATTTTGTTAGACTTTTCACAATTTTTTTAAGATACCCATTTGAAAAAATTTACGTTTCCAATTTCGAGAAAATGTTCGTATTAGATTATTTTTACCCAGAAATTTCAATAATAACGTCTATTTAACGTTTGGAGAAGTTGTTTTTGGAAAACGTCTGAAACTGTATACGGAGACCAACGGGTTTCTGGGAAATTAGCCCAGTTTTATCTTTTGTTTGTTAGTCGAAATAATCATCATTTTCGAAGATTAAAAATATTTTCAAATATTATTGAAATTTACAACAATGGAAGTAGGTGCTCAATAATTAATGTTTATTTATTATTTTTCTTATATTAAGAAAGTGAGAGCTCGATTTAGCTTCGCACTGCGCTGTTGGAGGATCCCACAACTATAATAAATAACACTACTTCTTGTTGTTTTTTTTGTATTATAATCAATAACAAAAAAAGTCTAATTAAAATTACAAGTGGATCAGAAGGTCAATTAAAATATATAATATAAGATTTACAATCGGAGGATGTCTGAACGTACTTGACTATGCAAAAATCGAACACTGCATTCTGTCAATGGGGGACATATGTTAAGAATTGGTCAAATTTGGGCCAATTTATATTATCTTCCGATCCTTTTCGATGTGCTAGGAGTTTTTTTTATAGTCGACATATATAATATGTCAGAGTATATTAATTTTAATCTAAAGTTTGTAACGCTACCCAACATTGACCGCACAAACAAAATTCTGGTATTAGGAGTCTCAAAAACAAAGAGATAGCGAGTTGAAATTTTCGTGATATATTCTAAATAGAAAAAGTGATTTTAAGTTCGTGAATGAGCAAAATCGGTGTATTGGGTCCAATGGATCCTTGACCTAACTTTTAAACTTAAAAAGATAGAAAAAGGTCAAGCACAAAAAATGCTAATTTTTTTTAAAACACACAACTTTTATTTGAAAAATTTTTTCGTATTTGAGTTCTCCACAATTTTTGCTCAAATTTGGGTAATAAACACATATAGGTAATAATAATACATATTATTTTTTATATTATACATATATAGCTGTATAGACTGGATATTTATAGTATTTTATGAATAATAATTAAAAATAGTCAATAAAATAAAATTCAATCATATGTCGAGTATCTAAATAATTAACTCTGTTACTTGTTATCTTCACTTGTTTTAATTAAAAATATGTTTTTAGAATTTTTTTCGTTACTTAAAAGGAGGAGTCTATAATTGATTGTTAATATTTGAGCTATTATTAACACAAAACCATTGACTAAATGTTGTGCTCGATTTTTACACACTCAAGTACCTTCAGACCCATCTCTTTAAATACAGCCTCACCCAATTCTATGTTCGTTTCAATAAAAATAAATAAACAATATTTATTAATTCTTTTTTTTTTTTATTAATGTAAATGTCAGTTTAGTAATTAATTTATAAGGCACCATATATTTTTGGTTTTTTTATAATTTGTGTGCAGAATGAATAAAATATCATTTTGATTACCAAAAAATTTAAACCTTTAGGGTATTTTATATATTTGATAAACGACCTTTATATAAAAACATCATTGGGGCAATCAAGAAATATTTTCAAAAAATTTCAAATATTTCGATTATATAAGGTCATAGAAATTTGATCATAAGTTATATATAATATATTATGTAATCGCTTGATCTGATCTATGTGTCGAATTATTGAACATTCCGATGATTTGAGTTTAAGATGGTTCCCGCATTAAACCAGTTGGTATATTATAGTCAGAGCATTAACTATGTTATTTAGAGTGGAAAACCCTTGAATAGTTAGGAAATTTTGAATATGTTGTTAAAGTCATGGATTGATTTAGTGTCAGGGTAAATGACAAATTATACATTTTTTTTAAAATGAATTTTTTTCTGATTTTTCAAAACAGATCACAAAAAAAGTACAATAAACAAAGTTTATTAAATCACCTTATTAAACATTTCTACTCCCGTTAACTCAATCGTAAAATAATTTACACAGTTTTTAAATTTTTCTTAAAACGACAAATCCTGTTATTTGAAGAAAAAAAACGATAAATATATTTCTAATTGTTTTAATCAGTTAACCGTTAATTATAAACAAATATTCAGATAAAGATGATTTTATTAGAAATTTTAATTAAAAATATGTGTTCTTTTTAGTTTAATTTGAAGACACATTTCTAAAATTCTATTCCCGAAATAAGAATTTTTATTATATTGAAATTATAATTTGGACGTCAATTCAAGTGATTTTTATTATGAAGTTTGAAATAAAAATTCTTTTAACGAAATGTCCATTATAAAAATTATCTAACACATTTCTATAATTAATTAATTATTTTTTTTTGTGTTTTTGTCTTATTTTCTATGTTTATATTAAATCAGAAGTGAAATAATTAATATGAATCCTTTTTTTTTTTTTAATTAAAAATATTTAAGAATTTTTTTTTTCTTAACCCATGGAGTGTTTTATTTTAATTTTCAGTGTGAGACATAATCGAAATGAAGAGATTAATTTAATTAAAGATTTTGTCGATAACGTATTATGTGATTTGTATTTTTATTTCCGAAATAAATGAAGATTTATTTAATTTAGTATAACATGTATAAGCCTAGAATATATTGAAGATACTAGCAACATTTTGATATACGTGCTAAAAGAATCATAGAAATTTCGAATATTATAATTAATAGATTAGCCCGCCGCCCGTCCGTCATTACAATAATTCAAAAATGGAGAAAACGAGTTGAAATTTTAGTGACCTAGCCTAAACATAAAAAGTAAGTTTAATTTCGTGAATGAACAAAATCGGTCCATTAATGGACCCTTGACGTAACTTTGAAATTAATAAAGATAGACGAAAAATTCAAATACAATAAATGTTTATTTCGTTGAAACAAACAACTTTTGTGTGAAACATTTATTCGTAAAATGTTAGAATTCGCAACAATTTGAGCTCAAATTAAGCTAATTATCACATATTGGCAATTTAATCTATAACTGTATAGACTGGATATTTATAGTATTTTATGAATTCTAATTAAACATTGTCCAAACAATGATATTCAATTATACATCGAGTATCTAAACAATTAACTCTTGTTGGTTGTTATCTTCACTTGTTTTTAGTTTATTTCAGCAAATATAATTTGTTTAAATAGCAAATAAAAAAATAATCACTTAGTACGTATAATAATAATAATAATAATAATAATAATAATAATAATAATAATAATACAATAATCAATTAATAAAAGACTACCTACTTGCTATTTTATAATTAATAAAAGTAATTAAATGATGATCTATTTTATTCATTTCTTTATTAATTATTATAAACTGCAACGAAGAAGAATTTTACTTACTATATATAATACATCCAATCCACAAGTTCATGTGAACTGCAGTTCATCATACGCGTCAGTAATTTTTCTTTCTTCTTGACTTCTTCATTCATAAAATGATTGTCTTTATAATAATTTTTTTATTTAAAGTATCATTACAATTATAATTACAGAGTATTATTATAACATCGTTTTTTTTAATCATTTTTTTTAAATTTAATAATGTCCACTAATAACGCTTTCATGAGAATAATATTATATAAAAGATTATTATTTTTATTAAATAAATGTCTAGTAATTGGGTACTGTCTAATAGTTCTTTTTAACTTATTTTATTTTGGGCTTAGGTTATTAGATTTTATATATATAAAAATGTATCATTCTTGCACATAACCACTCGTTATGTGCAAGTCTCGTTACAGCGGTAGAAATTCGACTAAAATCACTGAAAAGTCTTCTGGAAAAAAATTCAATAGCAAAGTTGTAGGTAATAAAAAATGTCTACAACTTCTGTATTTATACTTTTTTCAAATAACCGCAAAATTTATGTGAAAAATTGAAATAACCTTTTTATTTCATCTTTTCCAAAAAAAAAAAAAAAAAATGTTTCACCTTATTTTGAATACATATCGTAAAAATTAAGGTTATGTGAGAAAAGTATATATACAAAAGTAATTATTACCTACAACTTTGCCATTTAACTTTTATACATAGGACTCGTAGCTTAGTCGGAAATCGAGATAAACGGTGTTTTACCCTTAAAAACTCATCTCAGTCCACTTCCCGACCTTCAATCGCCCGTAAATTATTTTTCCTGTTCATATTTTTCTTATATTTTCTACCGTTTCCAATCGCTTTCATCCTACTATATTTATTTATTTACTTTTTACCAATTTTAAAGGCTTCAATCTTGGCCTATTAATTATCTGAACCAGTTAATTATAGATGTAGAATTATTTCCAGTCTAAACAATTTATAGAAAAATGTTTCAAACTAAAATTGTTTCTTTTTCGTGTTTAAGTTTATCTTCTATATCTTATGGTTAAAAACTTTAGACCTAATTTCATATACCTTAATATATTTTATATTTGTCGTGTCTTCAATATTCTTAAGCATTCACTTCAAATTTAATAAACCCTGGCAGGGTATAATAAAATAATTGTTGCAATTTTCAAATGTAATTTGATATAAATTAACATACGATTAATAAAAAATGTTGATTTATGTCTTCCTTGCCCATTATATATGTTAATCATTTGTCACTATTTTATTCTATACATGTGAAATCAAAATCACTTTCTAAATATATATCTTAAAATGTATTTTAATAATGACATGTTATAAATATCATATGAATATTAGTATCATTTTATGATAATTTAATTATAATTAACTAGATCAGATTGCATATTTAAATATTAAATATATATTTTAATACTACTAGTAATAATTATTATAAAAATAAAACAAGATTTAAAAAAATTTTATTTTTTTATATTATTAATCTTTATTAAAACTCGATTTAAATTAATTAATCAATATGTGTTTGTGTGTGTGTGTATGTTTGTGGAATATATCAGTAAATCACCACACCCTTTGGAGAGAGAATCTTTTATTGCAGCCTAATGGCGATTACATTTTTTGTTATAACGATTAATTTTCTAATTGTAATTACGTAATGTGATCGAACTAATACTTATATTATGTCAATATTATATCAAGTAATTTAGTCAAGTAGCAAGTATTATAGTTTCGAACTAAGCACTTAGCACATGATCAAAAATCGTTCACACTTATAATTTGATAATTTAGTGAAGTCAGAAATAATTTATTAAAACTATGTAAACAGTCACAGTCATATAATTAAATTTTATATTTCAAAATAGTTTATATTATTTGTTAATTATTATATGTATGTGATTGAAATGTGATACTACTTGACTAAACAACTCTATTAAATACTTGACTAAAATGTTGCTGTTCACACACGTCAAGTAACTAATGTACTTGGTACTTGACTAAATTACTTGATCAATGTGAACAAAGCTTTATAATTTGCTAATTAAAATACAGATTTTATAAAATTTACGAAATTTTTGCTATTGCATAAGAAAATCTTAAAAAACCGAAAAGTTATATATCCGATAAATGGGTCTCTCGATCTAATTGCTAGACATATCCCAATTTCATCCAAATCGGGAGCAAAGCGTTTGTATTTCCTGCAATATCTCTAACACTAGATTTAGACTGCATCTAAAATAAGTTAAAAATTAATTTTTTTAGATCTTATTCAACTAAGATTTAGACCGACTTAGATTTCATTCAACTAAAATAAGTTGAAAATTAAATTTCATCCTTAAAACATCCAAAATGCTGAAATCGCCAAGCTGAATTTGTTTGTTGAGTTCAGTTCACAGTTTTAAAAAATATATGTTAAAATTACTGTACTATATATAAAATCCTGATCCAAACTGAAATATTATGATTTTCTGTTTAAAAAAATAATAATAATAATCGTGTATTTATTATTTTCATTGAGTTTAAAAAAAAAAAAAAGAGATTAATATAACACAACACAATTTATATATTTGTGATCAATTAATCATATTATTTATTCTTTTGAACATAAAATTTATCTAACATTTTGTTCAACAATATTCCTTTACAATAAATAATAATATATTTATTAATAAATGATTTTAGATTAATTTTATTTCCGCATTGAACCATAAAAAATTCACTTCACGTGCTCTGAACTTTTCTTGAATAATTCAACACTTTTTGTTTGCACTTTCGATTTTTATTTTATGTCCGTGTCCGAGGTCAGGTCAATTAAATCAATCTTATGTTGGTGTTAAAATTATTTAAAAACAAGTGTACTTAACAATAAACAATGGTAATAATAATAACAATTAGCAAACATTTTTTGGTTTTTGAAATTTTTTTTATCATGTATGGTTTCTTAGTTGGGACATGATCGACCATTGGGCTCAATGTCTTCTAGAGTATGCCACCATAATTTCAGCTTACAATCTCTTTGCGTTTTTTAGTTATCTTGTTGAAGTGCAGAGTAATTCGGTGATTCCATAAAAACTAAAATGTTGCGATCAATATTTTCTAGCGACATAAACTTTAAACTTAAACTAATATTGTGTCGATATATAAAATCATTTTCGGAGAAAGTCTAAGAAGTATTTAGGTATGAAATATAATTAGCTGTGAATGGATTGAATAGGCAGTGATGATTTTTTAGGTATCACCAGAAATTAAATAATTTTCGGCGCAAATCTTCGAAGTAGTTGAGTATGAAATATCATGGGCTGTCAATGTTAAGGATCCAGATGTTGGGAGACTAATTTTCGGAGCAAATCTTGGAGGTACTTGAGTATGAAATATCATGGGCTTTCACTGTTAAGAATAGTTCAAATATTAAGGATCCGGATATTGCCAGATCAATTTTTGCAGTGCAGGTTTTATAAGAGCTGCTTAAATTTTTTGTACCTTCAATAATGCAGGTTTCAGTAGATGTAATGTCTTAGTGTAAATTAAGGCTGCTCTATGGACACCATGTATCAAATTGTTTTCATTCGTTTTTATGGTTAAAAAATACTACTTATCAATCAAATGATATATAACTCTGAATGGTGAATGGTGTATTATTTAATATAAGAAATTTATCAAAATATATTAACTAATTTAAATGAATAATTATTATATTTGCAAATAAAAATAATTATAAATATAATTTCTTCGATCATTCTTACAGTTTTCAACCCAATAACAACACTTAAATATCATTTTTTGTAATTATTATATAATTTTTGACATTTGTCATATAATTTACTTACAAACAATTGAATAAATAATTATAATTTATAACAAATTTTAGCTGCCACGAGCATTAATCAATTGAGAAATCCCTGCCACGTACTATGCACGGTACGGATAACATACTGGAGACTTAATTACGGCTCTGACCCAACTAAACATTTAACTAATTTTATTAAAAAACTAAATATCACTAATGGCCACATTAATATTTTTAAATTAGTTATCAGCGGCTATATATTTTGTAAGATTAATAAATATCCAAAAACCATAATTATTTTTAAAATGATTTCTTTTTTGTTGTTAGTTAAAAATATTAATTAAATGTAGGTGTGTTTCATTTAATTTATTTTTAATAAAATATAAAAGAAAAAAAAAATTATTTTATAAAAACCATTAACGATAATAAAAATACAGGATGATCTTTTTTACATGTGGCTACAAATCAGAAAATATTGAAAATTTGATTACGAAAATTTCATTTCGAAAATAGATTAATGAAAATATTCGAGCTGAAATCATAAAAATATGACAAAAATTTAAACAATGGATACAAATTTATCAAAAATATACAAAATACCTATTCACAAATTATTTAATGCAAACTTAGTTATTAAAAGTTTAATTGCACAAATTATTTAATGCAATATTAATCTTAGTTATTAAAAGTTTAATTATCGATTTGATAATAAACCGACTTTAAATTTGAAATTCTTGTGAAATCGATCGTTTTCATTTCACAAAGTTAAAAGAATTCGCTTCTTTAAAAATAAATATTAATTTTTTTTTCTCTTTGTTTTAGGTAAGTTTCAAAGTTACTGTTTTTTAATTACCAAATCGTCTTATGGTAAGATTGATCCTGTTTCCAGTAAGTATTCCTGTATTTTGTGTTTAATATTGAAATAAAAAACCCATAAAAGAAGCCGAAAGGTTTTGTTGTAAAATTGATGAGATCTGTTCATGCGTAGTCGGATAGTTGGCTGTAAGCATTTCAAGACATTTTTAACATTTATAGTACGACTATTCAACGGGCTTAATCCCTTAAAAATAACGTTTTTCAGTTTACAAAAAAATTTGACCTATTTTTATTTAGCATTCATAAAATATTATAAATATCTAATCTATACAATTATAAATACATGCATAATAATATGTATTGTTATTACTTATATGTATTTTTTAGCACAATTTGAACTAAAATTGTGGACAACGCATACATTTTACGAAAAAATGTATCAAACAAAATTTGTTTGTTTCAAAAAATTTTTTGTAATTAAACTTTTATTCTAACTTTTATAGTTTAAAAATTGGGTGGGTCAATGTTCATTTTTTATGTTTAGAATATATCACCAAAAATTGTTATCCCTTTTGTTTTTTGAATATCATGATGCCGGACGGACTAAATGGACTTAATGGTGTTTTTTATTGACACCTATATCAAAATTTTGTTTGTGTGAGGGTTACAAACTTTAAACTAAAATTATTATACTCTGATATATTATGTATGTCTAATATAAAAATTAGGAATACTGAAGATTATTTTTTGTATGCATTACATTTCTGTTACACCTTGTACATACCATCGCACTGTTACAACGAACGCATGTCGATTTTAAATACAAAAAAAACAACTTGCTCTTAAGTTATAGTTAGTTAGTAACTACTACACAATACTTACGAATAGAATGTTTTGTTGCTGCTCATTTGAATAGAAAATTAATTGACTTTATTTTAAAGATTAATTACATATCACATATATGCTGCTGCTTAATTAAGTTATGTGTGGGAGTCACCATCGCTGCTTATATTATTACATATTTTATATTCATTCCTGGCTTCTACCTTTTAATTATTTGACAAAAACTACTGATGTTCATTAAAAAAAAAAAAACATTCTTAATTACAATTAAGTAGACGTATTAAAAAATATATATTTTTGTATATTAAATTAATTAGAAATTAGAATTATTTTGTTTTTTTCCTACATTTGATTTTTGGTACTAGTTAAGTAGTTTTTCTACTGTGTTTTTATTGATTGATTTTTATCAGTGTAAACATATTTTTTTTCTTATGTTGTTTTTGGTTTTATTTAACCTTTGAATATACATTTTAAAATATTTTCTCTTTAAAACATTTTTTTTTGTGTGGATATTAATTTATGGACTTGAAAATATTGAAATATGTAAATAAGCTCAGTTATATGGAGTTTTATTCACGTGGTGCACCACCGTGTACGCTATTAAAAATTTAATGGTCTACAGTGGGCCATCACTGTTTCTCGCTGAGAATTTTGAAAAGTAGTATCTTTTATATAACTCATAAAATTGATCGATATTTTTTTGTTAATAGAATGATCATTTAATAACAAATATAACAAGATAATAACTAACACAGTCAATTGTTTAAATATTTGACATCCACTTTTGAACTGTTTTTAATGATAAGTGTTCATAAAATATTCTAAATATGCAGTCCATACATTTATTAATACATGTATAATAATATTATATGTGCTCATTAGTTAAATTTGAGCTGAAATTGTGGCAAATTTAAATTGGTTACGAAAAATTGTTGTTTGTTTTGAATAAATTTTTTGTCTTTGATTTTTTTCTTCTTTTTCTAATGATCAAAAGTTGGATCATGGATCCATTGGACTGATTTTCCTCATTCATAAACTTGTTCTTTCAAAAATTTCTAAATTATACACCATAAGATTGCCTTTTTTTGTGTAGCCAATTAAAATTATTTTGGTTAGTACATATATATATATAACAAAAAAATTTGAAGGGTAAAGGTTAAATTAAGCATAGGCCCGTGCTAACACAATCTCAAATATACCGATCCATACGTCGACCCTAGGTTTTATGCTGTAAATAAAGCCTAAACACGCAAGCCCATGCTAAATCATCCCAAAATATCGTCTGGGTTTTTAATCACAGGTTACATTCTGAGGCAAAACCTGTGCAATAGGATTGTTTGTAAAACAAGCATTTTATCCTGATTTTTATTTATTGCAATTAAAATCTGTATATACTGTCTAAATAATTTCACGGAAGATTTTTGTTGCTATCCTAAATTTATAACGGCAAATTATTTAAATTTCTGAAATGATACCTTAACTACATTGTTTTTTAAATTTTTAAAAATGAATATTCATTTTGTATCTATTCCGTTGAAATTTATTTTATGAATAAATTATTAAAAATTACAAAATATCGAATATTAAATCAGAACAAATATTTAAAATACAGAAACGACAACACTACGAAAATTAATCAAAAAAATAGACTTGTTTGTATTCACTATTTCATTATATTAATAAATTTTTTATAAAAAATTAATTTTTTATTAATTTAACGGTTATTAAAAGAGTATAATTTTTTATAAATTAGGTTACATCTGCATGTTTTAAATTTGCATGTATAACATGGTATTTTTTTTTCTTTACTCAAAAAACCAATTTCATCAAACTTCTTGATGGAAAGTTATGATATTTATCACAAAAATCGAAATAAAAAGCTGTAAAATATCTATATACGTTATAAAATCCAATTCGTTTTTGCTATACTATTTAATTTACGTTAGTGGAAATTGTCCGCAATTTGCAAGTTTTTAACCACAAATCAGATTTTTGAGATGTCTTCGGTCATGATATTCTTGCTCGATCTGTATTTCTACTGGTTATACGTAATACGCCGCCCATTTTTGTCTACTTCAATTTATAACCAAAGAGGAAGAGTTTATCAATTAATCTTAGTTTTTTTAAATTTTTTTACCGCAGAACTTCGTCATATTTATAAATAGCGATTAGCGAACAAAATGATTCATGTTACATTAAAAAATATTGGCTTAGTCTCTAAAAGTGGAGAGATAACGATATCCGTGGCGCCGGAATTTGTCGATTAATTTTCGAGTTTATGCCTATTTTTCGAGTTATCGACACTTTATTTTTAGAAATTATCGTGTTTATGTCACATAAATACCACAATTTAAAACATGTCACAAGATTTAATTATTATTTTTTCTTAAATGACTATAATTTAAATACAATTCAAACACAAATTACCGAAATTTAATTCGTTTAAAAGAAAATCAACAATTAGTATATTTATTGCAACCATTACAAATACATGTACGCCATTTTCGACTGTTATTAACCCATGGATTTGTAGAGTGTAGTTTGCACGGGTGTGGTTCGTTTTTGGCCGCTACGTTAAACCTGTGATTAAACTACCCATGGGTAACTCGAATAATACGCGAAAACTCTTATTTTGGCTTATTTTGCCAAAATTCATCAAAAAATCGAGTCGCAACGGATATTGTAATCGACCCCAAAAAGTCATATCAACCATGTCTGGTATATAATTTTATCCAATGAACGTACGGTATATTCTTAACCAAATCAATTAATCATCTTGAATGATACTAAAAAAAATATATAGAACATTTATACTAATTTCAAATAAAAATATATTAATTCAAAAAATTAATGATGATCATTTTTTTAAAACTGATACAAACAATTTCCTTGAGATAATTAATTTGAATCGTGCTCAATTACTTATTAGGTAGACATAGATTATTATGATCGAATGACTTATTATTAATACTCTGGGTGTACTACAGACGAGATGTTCTTCATCACTACATAAAGATATATTAAATATATTATATAAAAAAAAAAGTATATGCCCAGTTCTCTATAAACTTTATGATTTTTTTTTGTAATAAAAATGATTAATTGATCTATTATTAACAATTAATCTTTAAAAACCAATCTTCAAATATTTTGACATTTGACTTAGGGTTTTATACTTTTTTTTTAAATAATTTCTTAATTTCAATTTTTGAATGTCTTGTGGTTTTGTAGAAATAAATTATTTATGAGAAATTTTTAATTAATTATGCAATTATAATATTTGATAGAAATTTGTTTATATTTTGAATTATTTTATTTGATAAAATTTAGACGCCTGTTAATTGAACACTAAACATTTTTAATCAAATATTCACAAGGATTGTGTATACGGATTATAGACAAAAATATGTAACTTTTGAGCTAGTTTCAAACGTTTTATACGTACTTAATCGGCGCTATCAGAATCAACGATGCATCATTTACGAAATAACAGAGCATATTGTGGAGTGGTAACAAAATTACGCCACACACGTAATCGAATCCATGCCCATTAGCATGAGATATTGCATTAACAATGAGCCGTTTTGCTTCTATTAAATCATTTTTCTTTTAAACCATTAAAAAATTTATTTTTATTTAAGAAAATAAATGTCCAGGAGCCCGCACTTATTGGCTATGTTATAACTTAAAAAAATTTGCTATTTTACCCATCAAAATGTCAATACCAAAGGCTCAATACCAAACACAATTTGAAAGTTAAATTAAAATAGATTCAAAATCGAAAAAGTTATAAGCTCTTAAAGATTGTTTTCCTTCTTTTTCTTTCAAGAAAAATCGCAAAATCAAATTTTTGAATTTTAATGTAATTTTTATAACATTTTTATTCACAATCAACTCATTTGTACATACTAACATTATTTATCTTAAATTTTGAAGGAATTTGTATATAAAGGCCATGGGAATCGATATGGCATCTTATCGTATAATAATCCTTACGTATAATTACTATGGAGATGGACATGATTGACGTCATTTATGCAAATCCCCTTCTTTGTTTAATTAAAAATTTTGATCGTCCATATTTAGGCTATTTTTTAAGATTAAAAAAAAATACCTTTAAATTCATGTTCGTGAAGAAAAGACGCTTCAATTGAAGTGAAAAATTTATGCATCTGCCCTTTTGTTATAGGAGCGTTCCAAGAAGTAATTTTTTAAATAAACATTAGATGAAAGGGGCTTATCTATCAACGAAATACTAAAAAGTGTTAGTTATCAAAGAACGTTTGATTGAAATTTTAATTTTTGGGTTTCAATGAATAGAAAAGTTACCATTTTAAAAGAGAAAAAAATATATTACTCCTTTTTTTTTTTCATCAAAATCTCTCAAATTACCCTTAAGTTAAATCCTTTCAAGTATACATACAAATTTAAATGTTATTACAGCACGATAACCTTTGATTTTTTAAATTGATGACCGCAGTAAAGTTCAAGTTTTATGTAATTTTATATATTTTCTAATTAAATTATTTTTTATGTATAAAATTATTTCATACGTCGCGCGGTCGCATACATAAAATTATCATCATAAAAAGTTGAGTTATGTATTAATATCAATAGTGATGAAGAGTCTTACTGTATGATGATTCTACATACCACTTGAATTGTTTACCAGTGTGTTTTTTATTGCATACTAAACGTAAATATTTAATAATTTTGTGCAATTATATAGTGAAATTCCTTTAATTTACGTAGTTACATAATAATGACAATTGTTGTAATATATATCCGTGAATTCATGAAATCTTTTTACGTATCACATTATCTCGTTCAATTATCTTATGATCTCACAATTATTATTTTCGGAATAAGGAAACGAAAATTACTTTACATTTATGCTGAAATCTCGACCTATCTATGTCCTAAAAGTGGAGACTCCCTCGTATGATTTTAAACTCAATGTTTACTTTTGTATAAAAACATAGCATGCATGAAAACTAGCTAACAAGCGATTCTTCTTTATTTTTTATAATCGTTTTTAATCTAAAAGAGCTAAATTGTTTTACAGGAGAATTTCGAGAATAACTCAAAAGCTTGAGATTTTAAAATTATGAAACAAATGTAATGTTTACACCGACGGTGACATCTAATTGTACATTATGGAAGTAAATTCTTTTATTATTGCCCCTTTATTTAGTAGAAGATATCATATCTAAAAGAACCATACTATAGAAGTTTAATGTCCACTGGACAAAACGTGTAACGAACGATAGTGTATTTTTATATAATGATGGTCATTGGAGGAGTCAAAAGATAATAATAATATTAATAATGGTCGCAATAAAATATTTTATATTTGTATTTCACAGTTTCACATATTAAATAAAAAGAGTTAGTTGTGTTGTCTCTTAGATAGACAACATACACTACCGCTCAAAAGTATTTGGTCACTTGTACTTTTATTTATATTAAATATAATACATTTTTTCAAATTATTTTATTAGGTTTCATTGTTTGTATGTCATCGTAAAATACAAACCTAGGCTAAAAATGTTAACAGCTATGACGTGTACTCCGCAGTCCCCAAGCTTGAACTCAATAAAACTATTGTAGGATCAGCTGAATCGAAAATGTTGTCTCAGGAAAGCATATGAAAAAAACTGCAAGGCGAATGAAATTCAAACTTTTGTGAAATATTTGTTCAAATTTTTACGAAATGAGTAAAATGTGTGGCCAAATAATTTTGAGCGGTAGTGTACATGTGGTGGCACAAAACATTTTTTCATAAATGTAATATTTTATTTATTTATTTATAATAATGGTGTTTTTAAATATAAAGGTTTATTATATATATAAATATAGTAAAATTTCCAGTTTGACTGGTTTGACATTGTAGTATAGATATTCAACATATATAGAGTCACTCACATCGTTTGCTAACTTCATGTCAATTGTGTGACAAAACACTGATGTGATTTTTTTAAAGTGGACCTCTACATACATACCGTATGCTATATGTTGTTTTATTCATAGACATAGAGAATGGACTGGATAATAGTCTCATGCAATTGACCATTCTCTAGAAAGAGAGAAACACGATCGTGTGACCAATTTAGTGTATACGGACATGCAAAACTGCTGTCCGAAAAATTATTTTGTTTTTCTCGTTTCTGCACGTATTTACTTAAAAGCTGAATAGGAAACAATCAGTCTGGTCAAAGTTTGTTTTGTTAAATCAGAGTGTCCATTTGGTCAAAATAAAGGAGTATTAAGATAATTGTAGGGCTTATTTTAGATGATATTGATACCAAATTTACAATTTTGATGCATTTCATTCAAATAATATTTTACTTGTATTACATTTAGTCAGTATCCGAGTTTGAGCTTTCGATAAATGTTTGTATCTAAAACAATACACGTGTACAATACACCACGATTGTTATGATGCCTTTAAAAATACAGGCGTACAATACACATACTACCTTTATCATAAACACTGTATAATACCTTCTATCCCATTCACTCACATCAAATTCTATAGACAATTCTATCTCATTGTCGCTCATGTTATTATATTCTTGAGATGTATCTTGTTGCACCAATTTTATTATTTAAAATGGATATTTTTGATAGAAAATAACATTAATTCTGATAAAAAACTTAACACAACATAACAACCGAGTATTTAATGTTTTTTTAATACATAACAAAATTTAAATAGGTAAAAGTGTCACATTTATACATTCAACAAGTATACATAATAGTTTAAGAAAATCTTGTGATGTGTCGGAGCGGATATTCAACTAAAAGCATCGATAATATTTTATTTTAATTAATAATTAAGTCACGGTTAAAATAACTTAAAATATGAATTAAAGTTGTCAATTTAAATTGTCCGAATATTTATCTGGACACAATCGTTATATTGCAGAGACGTAACTAATCGGATTATATAACATTAAGTAGACACATGCTTTTAAAAAACACAAACAGGGTATTAAAATTAAAACACTTATTATACCTCACCTTAAATAATCTTCCAATAAACACACGGTATAATGCCCCCAAATAGATATTTATCTATATTTACTATTTTAATAATCAACTAATACGTTGAATACATATAGATTTTTATCTTTCGTCAATGCATCATTACATTGATCTGACAGACAGACAGACATACATATATACACAGACAAACTGACCATTGCATGTAAAAAAAGTATTGATTTGAATGAGAAAAAAAAATTGAAACAGATTGCTGATTTTTGTAACTTTTTGATAGCAAGTTGCAGTTTATACTCTGCAAATCGAAATAGTTTATGCAGTTTCGTTTTGAGGTGTTTTCGAAAAGAATTAGAGGAAATTGATAAAATTTGGTAAATTGGTAAATAATCCAAATAGAGCATTTTGAATTTTTTTCTGAATTTTCAAATCATAAATGTAATATTTTAAATATTTGTAATAATTTGTATTGGGTTCTTGATCTCATAATATATCCGATAATGATGCTCACTCATCAACAATACACTGTTCAGACCTAGAACTGTAATCATTTTAAAAATGAGGAATGATAATAGTTCATATTTACAAAAAATTGTCTAGAAAAAGTCAATGTGAGACCTGGAAAAGTCAGGAAATTTCGTTATTGAGATATAGTAAGACACCCTGTTTCAGGATAATTAACCCCTAAAAATACAATAATGTATTTTACGGTTGGATGATTACTTTTTAAGATCTCACATAAAACAACTACAAAAATTCGATGTCAAAATACGATTTTTCTAAATTTACCCATCCCTTCGTCAAATAAGCCTAATGTTGTTTGTTGATAAAAATTTGTTTGTTTCAAAATAAAAGAGAAAAATTTTTTTCGCTATTATTTATACAGAAAAAAGTTAAGAAAAAAATATTGTTTCAGAATTTGATTTATTTTGACCCTGAAATTACAAAAAACGGATCTATTCGACGATTGGAAGTGCAGTTTTTGGGATATCGCCTGTTCAAATAATGCTTTCTGGGTCATTTTCAGCGATATCGCTGACAGAAGATTACTTAATCTTAAAAGAAACATTACTTTTTTACTTTTAGGTCTAAATTATAAAATTTCATAAATGTAAAAAAATTATAAAAACTTGCCTGTGAATTTTCATAAGATTTCCCAATTTGGAATTTAAAAATCTTTAGTAAAAGCTGATTATCTCTACTACTCATTATAAGAATTAATTAAAATTCGTCAGGCATGACTTAAACACACAAATATCAGAAAGCTCTAGGGGTTATTTATGAAGATTGCATGTACCACGCATTTTTTCTGCTATGTTTAAATAGGAAATTATGAAAAAAGGTAATAATAATTATCATATTGTGAACAACACACTGATTTAGAAAAAAAAACATACCATTTTGATTTCAAAAAACACCTGCGTTTAGAAATAAAAAATTATATACATGCATAATAGCTGAGATGCTGTGTGTGCCTTAGTTAAATTTGTTACCGATATCTATGACAAGATCGTACATTGATCATTGTTTGAAGATTTTTTAGTTACTTATTTGTTCTTCTTCTATCACCTACGGCATTCATTTATTGATTCAGTTTACATATATGGCTTAGGATTTTTTTATATATACACATTTTTAAAATACATTTAATTGTAACGGTTTGAGTTTTTTTTAATCGTAGATAAAATGCGTTTTTTGGTAAAAGATCTATATAAAACTTGTTACCAAATTATGGTAAACATAGAACTGAAGTTATTTTTTTAAAATCTTTTAAAATAAGCAAGATAATGGACATTCAAAATTCCTAACTAAACAAAAATGGAAATGTGAACTAATAACGTTAATTGTTCTCTTACAGAAATTCAATTTTCAAATTAATTAGTCGCTATTAACATCAGTATAATAGAAGTCAATTTAAAAAATATAGAACCTAACCTAAGCTTTATATATAATACATTCTCTTATCTACTAGTTACATGGAGATAACAATTTTGATTAGAAAATGTAAAACTTTTTTATAAATAGCATTGAAAAGAAAACTTAACCTGTGTAGATGGTTAAGTGTAAAATTTATACAAGATTCAGATTATTACACTGGAATCAAGTGGAATCGACTTCGTATGGCATAAGAAATCTTTCCCTTAATCAATACTTGTTATGGTATTGACTTTAGTTTCACATTTTGATGCGAAATATAGCAAATTCAGTATCATTTAAACATCCATATTGTCTTAATAGTGCTATATTTTAAGAGAAATGCGTACCAAAAAAGAGACATCTTTATAATAAAGATTAATACAAGACAATATATACTCAACTTCAAAAAAGTACATTTCTGAAAATAAAAATTGCTTACGAAATAAATTTTAAAAATACACCATAAAAATCGTGTACTTTGTAATTTTAAATAAATATAAAATATTCAGATCGATCGGTTTTTTTAAAGTTGGGTGGGTATAGAATTTTTCTTTTTATTTTCATGTACAAATAATTATCCAAATGTTAAAGCAATTTTTCATGCACAATTAACATGAAAACGGATGATTTGTTCACAAACTTTTCGAGAAAAACTCTTTGACAAGCCGTCCCTTTGCATACCAAGATTTTGCATACGAAATATAATATAATAAGATTTGAATTTGTGCGTAAAATTAAAAGAAATACAATGTATATTCAGACTTTCGTCATTGTTTGGCGCTACTTCAAGTAACGTTTGCCATAAATAATAATATCGTTGCCCCAGGAAGGCACCAAAATTAAATTTACAGCAGTTGATTATTTAAAATTATATGTAACAATAAAAATGACTATGATGCAAGACCAATTTTCCATATGGAATTTTTAAACATTAATATAATTGAAGCAAATAATTCGTAGAAATCATTTATTAATGACATTTTTATTACCCTATCACAAAAATTGATGATATATATAAATAAAAATTTATTTTATAATGATGATTGGTAATCATTATCACATCTCTTGCAGTACTTAATATTTCTAACATTTAATTAAATAATTATTTTTTGTTAATAAAAAATAATAAAAATTTATTTTTTTATTACTTTTGCCAATGGGCTATAAATAAACATACAAATAAAATAATAATTCATTAGATACTTTGTTAGTTTACAACTTTTGTACTAAAATACGTATTTGATTATTTTAACATAGGTATTCTAATTGCATCATAAAATATTTGAAATTTATTTATTTTTGTTTAGCTAAAAAGTTCACAACCCTGTAAATTTTTATTTTAACATGTTTTCGATTTGCTTAACTAATTTTTTTTTTTCGTAAATGATGGTGTGACGGTTATTTTATTGCGCATAGATTTCTAAATAGTTGAGTCAAATTGTTGTTTAACCTAAAAAAATGGTAAAAAAATATTTTTCGATGAATTTCTATTTGTTAAAAAAAAAGTTGGTAAAAAATGGCAACCCTATTTTCTAGATTTATAAAAAAATAAGATCGTCAAAAATCTAAAAAAAAATTGTTATTGCTGTTTTTCAGTTTTGTATGGTAAATATTCTAGAAAAGTCTAAATATAACATTTATTTTACGATTGGTTTACTAGTTTTCGAAATATCGCTTTATTCGAAGTACTTATCTCTGAATCGTATTTCATGTGAAAATGTGTGTATTTTGAAATCTACAGATCAAAATATTCTTATAAATATAATTTTGTCCAAATCGAAGATTAAAAAAGTTTTTAATTGTTTTTCTACTCTTTAATAAAATTACGAAAAATCGAGACAGTTTTTTTCGTCTCTGATTTCGATAAAATTCTTTTGATAAAATTAGTTCGACATGTAAATTTCAAAAATTATATCCATTTAACGAGTAGCTGCGTAACTTTTTAGGTATCTCGTAAACCTCTCACCACAGATCCGTATTTCGGGCAAATTTCAAGCGATATCTCGAAAATTGGTTTTCTGGTCCCTGAAAACCATTAAAAATCAATGCGATTATTTTGGATTTTTTGGTGATAGAAATTCAATGATATTTACACAATTAACTTTGTAGTTATCTTCACATGTTTTATAATTATTTTAAACTGATTAAAAATTATTTAATTATAATGAATTAGTTGATTTTTGTATAGCTGTAAAACAAATTATTCATATAAAAAAATTATATTTCCAAGTTTTTAGTCTGGTTTGCTGCCTGCCTGCCAGATCATATTAAATAATATGCATAATCTTGTCAAATTTACTTTAATTGCCTAAAATAGTGTATTAATTATTTATTAATTGCTCTCTTAAAAACCTATTAGGTATCGATTAATTTATCAAGAAAATTTTTATATAAATATAAATGTTTGCCTTAAGTTTAGAAGAACATCGTCAATTTAAATGACTAGACTAATAATAATTATAGTCTGGGTGATGGTGAATTCAGGCCGATCAATTTTCAATTTTATTGCAAGTTTATATGAAGTTGATAATCGAATGGCGGTTCAGCAGGCGCACCGAAGGTGGAGGAATAATAAAATATATTTCAGGTCGCTTGAAATTAATAACACAGTATCAATAATGTAGTAAATAAAAAAAAAAAATCTGCAGAATATTTACGGGTGGAATATTTATCAACTAAATATGACATTTGATTGTCTTCGATGATTGCATGACTACTCAGTAGAAATTTTTATCCCACCCGTCCATCCTCTCAGAGACTGCTGACTTTTCATAACAGTGTATGACTGCTAATAAACATTCAATTCCAACATGAATTAATCGACTTAAGATGATTGTATCATTTGCAACGCTACTTCCCGGACTATTATTATACAAGATGATATTAGAATATATATGCAAAGTTTTATATTTATTGTAAATAAAAATAAATAAGCTATAAATAATATACCGAATAATAAATATATATGTATTTTAAAATTTGTTGTTGGATGATAATTTCCAATTAATACAAATGTAATAAATGTTTCTTTATCATGTAATATCTATTAACTTTGAAATATATATCGGATATTTTCATGTCATTCGAACATAAACCACAAAATTATACTTTGAAAAACACTTCCAACTCATTAATAATAATAATAATTGAAAAACGTTCGATATATTTATAAATATGAACGCGATATGGTGTCTGTTTTTTTGAGAAGATTATATTTCAACATAAATTATTAATTTATGAATTTTGATTATTACCCACACGAGAATTCGTCATCAGTTTCGTGTAACTAATACCAATAATTCATTTATAATTCGATTGGTAAGACTGAAGTTTAAGCCGCGTACACACGTGCAACATTCGCTTGTAACGAAACACCGTAGCCTTTGTGTGAACGTGAACACGTAAAACATGTGATAAACGTTGATATGATGTTACATCGCTTCCGACAAATTGACAGTATTCGCATCAAAACATGTTTCAAGATGGGGTTACGAATAGTGTGCACTCAATATTTGCAAAGACAAGACGTAAACATTATTAATTTTTATTTTAATTATATTTAAATATTTCAATATGGAGTGAAACGAACACACAACAAATTTACTGAAATTTATCAACAGAAACAAATACTTAAAGTGTAGGTACTCTGTTTGGTAAACAGATGGAACACATAGCAACATAGCAACATCGTAACATCACAACACCCAAAAATTATTTTCAAGTTGGGTAATAAAATTCGTAAATTATTGCCAAGAAATTTGCTTTTTTGACAAAATTTATGTCGAATTGCATACCAAATTCCAACACGATTTGATAATTATTTTTTGAGTTATTTGTGCGCGAAAATTGAAAAAAAATGTACATTGCATTAGAGATTGTCTGTATTATAGAGATCTAAATTTTTTGTCAATTCCGGTTTAAGGCAACAGATAAAATATGAGAAATTAAAAAACAAAATATACATTAAATATTTTTTGATCTGATTTGTTTGATTTTAAAATCGCTCTTGACAAAATATATCAATTAAAACACAAAATTCCAAAGTGTATTGTGAAAATGAAACTCAACAACTAGATTGAATGTGCGAATGATGTAATTTACCCGTTGAACAACCAGACTATTAACATATTCGTAAATTTAAAGTGAAGCCATGTTCACATTAATCAAGTACTTTAGTCAAGTAGCAAGTAAAGTACTAAACACATGATCAAAAATAGTTCACAATTATAATTTGGTAATTTAATAAGAAGTAATTTATTAAAACTATGTAAACAGTCACAAGTCATGTAATATAATTTTATATCATAAAACTGTTTATATTATATGACTGTGACTGAAAGAACAATCGATTGTCAAGCAGAATCCTTCATTTGTCAAAAAATAGAATTTAACTAAACTACTTGACTAAACAACTTTACTAAAAATTTGACTGAAATATTGCTTGTTCACACACACACACACGTCAAATAACTAAACTACTTGCTACTTGACTCTTATTACTTGATCAATGTCAACAAAGCTTTAGTTAAAGAAATCTACTTGTACATAAAATTTAACAAAACTACTTGACTAAACAACTTTACTAAACATTTGACTAAAATTTTGCTGTTCACACACAGTCACATCAAATAACTAAACTACTTGTTACTTGACTCAAATTACTTGATCAATGTGAACAAAGCTTTAGTTAAAGAAATAATAAACAGTGTAGTAGTAATGCCAATTAAAATGGATGTCATGTAGAAGGTTTATGTATACACTTCTGTGATACTTCTGGCATACACACACTCTAGTATTATAATATGTATGTTCAACATGTGTTTGTCATTAACGCAGTCGAAGCTGTTTTTTTTTCTCTTTTCCTTTTTTTGAAATATATTAATCGTATCACATTTTTCTAATAGTCACAGAGTCAGTCACATGTGTAGTAATTTTTATTAATTTTTTGTTGTTGTATACATAGAAAACGAATATGTGTGTTTATATTTAGTGTCTACTTCCATGAAACAATTAAGATGAAATTCTAGCATTAAATAGAATTCGTTCAAATAAATGTTCTAAGAAGTGGAGTCATTAAATATAGCCCCGAAACGGTGATATTTTTTAAACCCTTTTTTACTTTTACACAAATATTTTTATACCCTATAGGTATTGAATAAATATATCGCTTCACAATTTTGATTTATAGTTTAGAACGGTTAGAAATATTGTTAACTTGGTAAGAAATATTTGATGTAGAAAATAATTTAAGTGGTTTCAAAATAACATCGTGTTTATTTCGAAAATCTGCGTCCCCATCGAAATCTCCATCACATTTTTTAGTCTTAAAAGCATCTTAATTATTTTTTGTGACACAAATTAGAGAAAGAATAGTTTTTTTAGCAGCCTTGAAAATTTGGGACAGTCAAATTTGTATTCGTAAACTAAACTTTGTTTTCGATTGTATGATCTTTTTGTTCAAAAAAATTCAGCATGGATCTTCGTGGTTATTTAAAACGACAAAATACACGGTTTTGATGGTATTTTTAGGTCTTCATCGCATATCATGCATGTTGTTTATCTAAAGTAAAATGTTCATTATAAATCCTACAAATTATATAAAAATTTTTAGACATTAAAGAACCGCTTTCAAAAAAAGAACTGTAAAGTAAAAAATACATAAAAAATTTTCCTTGTGACCTATTACCTTTTTCAGCCGACTCAAATCAATTAATTTAGCTAAGCACCGACTTCGAAAGTTAATTGGTTACATGAAAAAATTTTAAATAAGTTTTTACTTTTTACTTCATTTTTTGACGGCGGTTCTTTTTGTTAAAAAAGTTTTATTTTTTACTTTTAATTGTTGCTATAGATCTACGAAATATTTTTCATTTGATTTCAATTTAATCACTGAAAATTAATTTTGCCGTTTCTCTCCTCTAAGGAATATTAGATCTGGATCAAATTAAAATGGGACCACATGGGAAGGCACCAGCTTTCACATAAAAAAAAAGAATTATCATAATTGGTTCACCCGAATTTGTTCAGTCGAAAGTTCTGAGCTGACAAACATTTAAAACACACAGTCTTCCTTTTTTGAAGTAGGTTATCCAGTAATATCATGTGTTTTTTAATTTTAAATAAACAAGAAACATTTAGGTCGGTCGATGCGTTTGTTTTTGTTGGAGTTGACTGTACATCCTTAAAACAATATTATTTTGAAATCTTGAATAGTACATCTTGGAATTTTTCAATAAAACAAAAATAACTTTATATTTTATGTTGTACCATTTGAATTTAAATAGTGGGAGTCATATGGTATGATGTATTTCAATCAACTATAAACTTATAACAAGTGTTTGTTGATTCAAGCATGAAGTGTTTGGTGGCTGTTATATGAATGTGTAGCTGTTTTGCATATTAAATTAAAGCTAACAGCAACAGTCAATCGTCAATTCTACACCCTCAATTCATTCTAAAATAAAAAAAAAAATATTATATACAAAAACAACTCTGAAATTATGCTTCTAAACAAACCTTAAAAAAACTGAATATGCATTAGTTTCTACCGGATGAATCAAATTATTTCTATTCATTTTATATAGAGCAAAATATATTGGGCGAATGTGATCATTCATTTGTCTTTTCGAAACTTTTATGATTTCTTGTGAATTTGTCATCTCGATTGTTTAAATAGTGTATGTATTCCTTTGTTTCTTATTTGCATATAAGTCATCCTATATTAAATATCGAAATAATTATTTAATAATGACACGTGTTTTTAAAAATCTGATGGAAACCATACTCTTTAAAATCGGAGAAGAATTCTAATCTACAATATGTCGGAAATTGTTTTAACAGATGAGGAAATATGTTTTTTAAAAGCATTTTACTCCAAAATTGTGGAAAACTGATATTAAATTCAATTCGTTATTTATTCTTTTTTTTTAACAATACATAATTGTACAGAATAAGTCAAAATAATGGGATGGCGCAAATGAAGGGATGGAGAAAGAAGGTATGCAGTTATGGCAAACTTTATAAGGAAGTACCCCAGTATTCACTTTGTACAAACCAAATGGAAAACTATAAAAAACCATTGGTAAGGATTGCCAGCAACCGATACTAATGATCAAATACCTCCCGAATATCACTGAGGAAGTGATTCGGTTCTGGACGTGGATTACACTTGATACTTAGATGAAGTACATAAAAAATTTAAATAACAGCTGTATAATTACAGGAGTCAAAAAGTTAAGTTTCTTAGTTGAATCGATTAAGGATTATTGTTATTGTTTCTATCTAGATACACACCCAGAATTTTTGACTTAAATGGATCTTATGCGAAAAAGTAACTGTAAGAATTTGATATTAAGACATTTCGTTATCGTTGGAAGCGAGAACTCGATTTCTTTGAAGGAGATAAAAGATAGTTATTCAAATAATCGTTGTATGATTGCAGTAAATCTAACACCACTTGTTTAGTCCAGGTCAAAAAAACGCACCTACCTGAACAATTCATGTTTTCGCTACAAAAACCAAAAATTGTATTTGTTTGAAGCCCTGGAGATCAATTAATTAAATAAAAACCCAAATTTTACAATTTTAAATAATCAAATAGGCCTTAATAACTCCCCTTTATTAAATTTGAAAATGTAAATATCGTAAAAGTATTTATCAACTCCACCCACAGTTTCTTTATTCACAATAATCTTACCTGCTTTCCCTATATTTGTTCAAAATAAAAGAATAATTATTCATTACTTGATAATGATTTTGAAGTCCACTCGTAATTTTAAAAAATTTAAAAATTACACAAATTTTTTCATTATTTCCTTTTTCATGAAAAATTGGTATTTGTTAGAAGAACAACGTATATAGTATAATAAGTGAGTGTATGTGTGTATATACTGTTTTATAGGTTACAAGTACAATTCGTTGTAAAAATATAGCTTCATCAGTCTAGATACTGTATGTATATTATGTATACAATGTAGATACTAATACTTTTGTCGCCGGACTGTCCAGAAAGAACTACCTTAAGTTGAACCCCGTTGTTAAACTTATCCACATTGGAACGATATTATATGCAAAGAATTTTACATAATTACATCATTATCCTAGTGAGTCATTCTGTAAAAAAAAAAATTAAAATATACGTTATTTTATTTATATTATTAAATAATTTTTATAACGGTTTATATTTTCCCCTTTTTAATTTTTGTTATATTTAAAATATTTCTTAGATATTTTTTTAATTATATTTATGATTAAATTTTTGTGTTTTGTTTCAAATCTGTGTTTTCTATTATTTCAAGTTTCCATAAGATAAGAATTTTTACCTTGGTATTTTGTTATAAATATAATTTTTGCAGACTGTTTGTATAACTTAACTTCATAAAAACGTTGACTTTATGGGGAGAGAACTAAGCAGGTGCAATTCTTTTTATAAAGTATTTTACTTTACCTTTTTATATTCCATTCTTTTATAACTGACAAATTCATCAATTATTTTACTATTTTTATTATTTATTCCATAGACTGATAAAATAAAAATAGAAAGTATTTTAAAAGAATTTATTTGTTATGAAAATTTTATCATAATAATCTCTTTTTTCCTTATAAGGTGCTTCGAAATTGTCAAATATCCGTTTTTTGTTGTTTTAATAGAAAGATTCAATAATTAATTAAATTGTTTTGTCTAGGATTTGCATTATCCGATACTCTGAAAATTTGAAACATAAGAAATTGATTCCATAAAAATCACAAAAATAAAAGAAAAATCGTCACATTTAAGTTCATGCTCACAATCAAAATTATTTGGTTACTCTGTGACAGAAATTTTCACAAAAGAAAGTTGTTAAACTAAACATAATTAAACTACATAATTAAAAATGTTTATAAATAGCAGTATGTGATTTGGTGACATTGTGAGTAATTTAGTATTAAGAATTATTTCTTATCGGCAAAAAGTGTTAACTTTTATAAGTTTTGAGAAATTGTTATGGGGTCCAAATTACTTGAAGCTTGAAAATGGTTGAAAATTCTATTTGAATGGTGTAAAATCAAGGAATTTTATTCAAGGAGTCATAAAGTTTTTGAAAAACCAATAAAAATCTGAAAAATTTATTTCTTAACTTCTTTTGAATTTTGATTAACACAAGTGAAGATAACAACTAACAGAGTTAGTTAATTGTTTAGATACTTTAGATATGATTTGTTTGGCGTATTTTTAAATTAGAATTCATTAAATTATTACCTTACATGTGTTTATTAGCTGAACTTCTTCAGCTAAAATTGTGGAGAACTAATACATTTTACGAAACAATGTTTCAAACAAAAGTCATTTATTTCAAAAAATTAAACATTTTTGGCATGTCAACTTTTCTATAGTTTAAAAGTTGGTTGAATAATTGGAACCAATGGCTCGATTATGTTCATTCACGAACTAAAACTAACATTTTATATTTAGAATGACTGATGAACGGACGGGTAGTTGGAAATTGACTAATTAGATGTTTCTATGAACACTTATACCAAAATTTTATTTGATGTATATTAGGTAGCGTTGTAAACTTTAGACTAAAATTAATATAGTCTGACATATATTATATATGTCGAGTATAAAAAGTATCGGGGAAACATCGCGTTAAAATTACAAATTTGTTTATGCAAATTTTTTGAGACAATTTATCATTTAAATAATCATACCCGTTGACCAAAACTAATATAAAATTGCTACTTTGTTTAATAATATAATAAATTTGTTTCTTATTTATTTTTGATAATGGTAAAAATTTTTATCAAGAAACTCGACGATTTCATTCCAAAATATAAATTATAGTCAAAGAATTTTTTTTTTTGAAATAAAATATGTATATGTTTATGATAATATCCATACCCTACGGCTCATCAACATCTTCGTATACAACATATAACATACCTATATGAACGTACACATATCGCGTTGTTTTGAATAAAAATGTTTTTTTTTTTTTAGAAGAGGGATCGAAAAAATGCCTGAAGCATGTCTACGTTCTTTAATAAATATACCCTCTTTTATAAAATATAATATAATAATATTGCCTGATAGATGTTATAAAGAAGAGAGTGTGTTTCATTCGTTCGTTGCATGCGCGTTTAGTGTGTATATGTATATTGAATTATCTCGCTTCGTTGACTTAGGTTGGTACTTTATATACAAGGTTTTTTTTTTTTTCGCTTTTGGTTCCTTCATAAGGAATATTCATAATCATATCTATGCACACCACTATTGATGGAGAAATATCACCAGTTGCTTGTATGCATTTTTGGGATATGTAGGCAAAATTTCACGATGTTTATTTTAGTTATTTCTTAAAAAATTAGTGCAAATTTTGTAAAACCTTCAAGTCTTCAAATATCAATTATGAAGAAGCAAATTTAATTAGACATTATAGCAGATCTAATCCAGGCATCGAAAGTTTCGTTGTATACAGAACTCATCATCACCAGTTAATTGCAATTAATAAATTACCTTTGCCGGAAATGTAAGTTACAATCGACCAATCCCGATAGAATACTTTCTAAGACGTCTTACACGTGTTGGGTGAAATAAAAGTATTTTCTATTAAACATGAATACTTATAGCAAATTACTATGCCTAGAATGAGTTTTATCTGTCATTTTGTTTACGCCGACTTATTAAAAATATTGATACAATTTCATCTCTGAGCGTATTGAAATTAAAGAGAGGGAAGGGCTAAATATTTTTTATTAAATTGACTGCATAAAATCTTAAGAATGTGTCAAAATTGCAAGTCGATCGAAGCAAAATTGACGGCGTTATACAGAAGACAGGATCAGTCAAAAATTTGCTTTCGACATCATGTCTAAAATCAACATCCTTTATGGAGCTGGTATCGATGATTCAGTTTGAGGTAACTCGTTTATAATCGCTTCCGTTTATTCAAAATTTTAAAACTTGAAAACTTCACCAATTCTTTTGAAATTTTGAACACTATTTCTGTCTATAATTTACGAAGTATCGTCTGAGAGTTTATTTCGAATTTATGAATATTTGTTATTTTAAAAATCGAGTTTTTCACTTAAAAGTGTTCCCAAAAAGTCAAGTATTGAAATTTCGAAAAACCCCCGAAGATGTTTCTGTGTTCAGCCGTTTTATGCTTTACGCGTGTAATGTGTTAAACAATTGACAGCTTTGACGAAAAACGGTACTTCAAAAATTGTAAATAGTCTGGAATATATAAGTTTTGTTAGTGGGGAAATTCACTGTTTAAAAATTCCAAAACTTACCAAAACTCAATGGTGAAACTAGCGAAACTAAATATTTGACAAGACTTTCAATCAATGGTTAAATTACATAAATTACAAGAAGTAACAAAGAGCCCTGTAGAACTTCATTTTAATCCATCCCTTCCCACTTGACCGTCGCATTTTTTTTAAAAGTAACATTTGGTGGACACCATAATGCACGTGTTTAGTTACCTACTTCTTTCTAGACGTTATTAATACTTTCATTCTTTAAAATACAATTTTAAAATAAAAAAAAAAATAATATGTAATTTTTTTACGCACTAACTACAGAAAAACATAAATTAAACAGAAGTTAATTTTTTAAATATTGGAAGTGATTGGTTTTAGAGTTTTCAATTAAAATAGAAAAAAAAAAGTTTAATTGGAAAGAAACCACCAGAAAACGATAAATCGATCCTAGACAAATATTAATCGATTTATAATGTTTTGTTAACATGGCATTTGATAAATAATCATTGTTCATGATCATATATTATATTTAACTTCACGCGATATTGATTAGTTTTTCTACCCCGTTCATTGCAATCTGGCCTAAAGGGTTTTTGACGAAACAAAATTAGGTGATACATTATGAAGTAAACGACTTCCCATGACGTCTTTGCTGCCAACCGTAATAGTAAGAGTTTTTGATTTTTTTCTCATGGTATCGAAGTATATTCTAAGAAGTACAGGCCTTATGGCTCTTTTAATTTCTTTTAAGGATTAACTGTTTCGATTGAAGATGTATGGGTCTTAATTGTTAATTAACGACTTTAATAAACTTATGACAGTCGAAAGGTGCTCGATGCAGTATACGAGTGAAACCTATTCAAAACTATTTTTATACAAATTTAAATTTGGTAAATAACTAAATACAGCATTAAAATCGCGTTGTCATTGTTTGAAAGCGTCAAATTTCGATACCCACACTCTGAAATTTCGTGACAATATATATATTTTTCATTCAGTTTATTTAGGTACAAAATAGATTAAAATGTTGAAAATTTGCTGTCTTATCAAAGGTTGTTATTTATATGAAAATTATGAAAACGACATTTGAATGAGGATTGAATCCACAATTTTAGACATTACGAGTCGATTTCTTTCTTTAATGCTACCGTCTAATGGATTTTATTAGTTTTTTTTCTAATATAAAATTAAACATTTTATTAATAATTTTTTTCTCTTTGTTTTAGGTAAGTTTCGTAAAGTAATACATTTTCCAATATCAAAGGCGTTTTATGGTAAGATTAAATCTATGTTATACATGTAATAATATTTGTTTGAAACAAGACAACAAAGTTTTTTGCATTATGATACATCTGAAAAGCAAATCTAACTCTCGGCAATAAAAAAACTTGGAAAAGTACAGTAAATCTTGAATACGGAGGCAAATATTGAATCCACGGGAGTCGATTAAATAGAGGAGTCCATTAATCAGTTTTCCTTCGTCATTCTAGACAATCCTATTTGTCTTGAATACTTCTACTAACTACCTAGAATCCTTCTTGTTGATGTTTTAAAATTTTTTTTTCATGTAGATGCGAAAAATTTTACCATTCTCCTGCCTCTCTCTATATGAACTATAAGTGTGCCAAGTTTCATACTCCTCCGTCTGTCCAATTTTCGAGTACAAAGTTTTTGTTTCTCAATCAAGGAACTGAAGTTATTTTTGTAAATCTATGAAAATAAACAATATGTGGACTTTTGACAATCTTGATCAAACAAAGAGGGAGATAGTACCAGTATTACGTCAACTATTTGTACCTACATATGATTACATGTAAACCATCGTTTTCAAGAAAGAGATGGATATAATATGTTTGAGTGCGTGCACTTCTTCATTTTTGAATCAATTTTAATTTAATTTTCAAATTTTATTCTTGTATTAACTAATAAATTTTAATTAATAAATTTTTTGACAAGTGGAAATCAAAATCCTACAATTTCTTTTATAAAATCGTTCTTAAATTTGTACCGGACCTCTTTTGTATATTACCGTGACTACACGCCTGGTGATGATTTCATCTGGTCGGTAAGACAATAGAGACACAGAATTCGTAAGACTAAAATAAATTAATACCATTACAACAATCTTATTGTAATCGGTTTGTAATATATATTTCTTTTCTTCTAAATTAACATAAAGGTTTTATTTATTATTTTATTTTATTTTATTTTTTTTTAAATCAATTCAATATATATTATTTTTAGAAAATCATTTATTAGTGTGTATATTGACCGTATAAAAAAATCCATTTACACCTTTTTTGGGATGTTAATAAATATGGTAATAATTCTCGATAAATACATCATTCATTCGTAATATATCAATAAGTTTTATTATTCTATTCAATTTTTTTTTTTACTATAATATGAATTACAAAGAAATGCCGATCATAAAATAATAATACAATGATTTCATATTTATTATTTATCAATTTTAATTGGTTTAGATCAAAACATAAATGGTAAAATTTTAATTGTTTATAAATTGTATCCATACTTTGTGGATTTTTATGCTAAAATCTTGTTTTTTTTTATTGATGAAGACGAATTATTCGTTAAATCTTGGAAAGTATACGGAAATGGAATGGAATTATTGAACTATATCTTTAATTTCAAATGTCGTTGACTCATATGTAAAAAAAATTGACTGGAGAATAGTTCACACTGGTCGTTAATTTAATATTATGTCCGTGCGATTCAAAAATATATCATGTCAAATGTATCTTAGCGTTAATTAAGCCGCGTGTAAAGTAACATCGTAACGCAATTTTGACGCATAACAGCAACCTTTATGTGGACGTGAATGTGTAACACTGTCGTGTAACAAAATTTGATACGCGACGATGTTACATCACGTCCCTTAAATTGTCGATAATTTGAATCGTATCTAAAAATGTTGCTAGATGGGGTTACAAATAGTGTGGATTAAATAACGCAACATTTGCAAAGACAAGACGTAAACATTATTTATTTTTATTGTATTTAAATATTTCGATATAGAGTGGAACGAACAAAATACAATACAATTTATTGAAATTTATCAACGTAAAAAAATACTTTAAACGAAGGTACTCTGCTTGGTAAACAGATAGAACGCTATACAACACATATAGCAACATCTCAACACCTACAAATTTAGTAATTACTAAGGTGTAGATTTTACGATACGGTGGTATGTTACGAACGAATGTTAAGCTAAGAATCTGTAGTATCGCATTTCCGACTACTAATTGGTAGTTGGTATGCCGGGAATCGAATACGATGTAATGTTCCAAATTCTATCTATTGAGTTGAAAATGTCAATTTTACTGTAAATCTGATATATTGTGTTAAGTTGTATTGAAGTTGTATAGCCTGAAAATATATACGAAACAATTTGCTTGTGTTCATAATGATAATAGTTTAACTCAATACAATTTCATAAAAATAGGTGTTTGATGTTCGTTCATAAACTAATGATTAAAATTAAAAGTGATACTTGTAAGATACACTTTTGAGTGTGAAACCCTGTAACGGGTTTTTAACGTAAGTGAAATTATCCTTTCTAATACACCAAATAGAAACAAGAGACTTTTGGAAACGATATTTTCAATTCCATTAACTATAAGAGTTCATCTTTGCCTGTAACATTTTTTTTAAAGCTGACATTTCATTAAATGCCAATTTTAACGCAGTTCTCAAGAATTTAATCTCATCAGTTAAAATGAAATCACAAATTATTTAACGTTTTAAAAATTAGCAACAGTGTTTTGATGGCCAGTTTTGATGTCACGTAATTCATTATTTAAATGACTTGCATTCATCACATCAACAAAAAAAAGAAAAAAAGAAAACAGAATACCACATTATAATGGACACGATTTTTTATTTAAAATTGCAATCTGCTGTCAAATATTACATCTTAATTCTTCGCAATTTATGTAATCGTCGTAAAAGATTTTGATTGATGCATATACACAAAAAATTACTGTATTTTTTTGTATAAAACTAAAAAATTTTGTGTACGTGCAGCAAGCAAATAGTGCCCTTTTGTATTTAATAGAAAAGAATAATCTTCTTTTATCTGTGTTTGGAAGTCCATTAAATTTAGTTTTTGTTGTATTTATTTTCAGAGATAAATATCAATAGTTTGTTTTTATAGCAGTCCTCAAACAATAAAATTTTATATTATTATCATTAGACCAGGGTAGAAGACTTTAAAAATAGTAAAAAGTGAATAAAAAATTATCGTAGGATGATGAAAGCCGTTGGAAACGGAAGAGAATATAACAAAAATGAATGGAAAAATTATTTACGGTCGATCTGAGGTCGGAAAGTGGAAGGGACTGAGTTTTAAGGATAAAACATGGTTTATCTCAATTTCCGGCCAAACTACAAGTCCTATGGAAAAAAGTTAAATGTCAAAGTTGTAGATAGTAAAAAGATTTACAACTTTTCTTCAAAATTTTTTGATCAAACAGGGCTGCTTTTTCAAAATATTGTGAAAAAATAAATATTTTAAATTAAAAAAATTACATTGTAGTGTTAACCAAAAGGTAAGAGTGAAAAAACATTTTTTTTTGTAAAAGATAAAATTCAAAAACCAAAGATTTGGTAATTTCAATTTTTGACATAAATTTTGAGGTTTTGTGAAAATAGTGTAAATACAAAAATTGTAAATCTTTTTATTACCTACAATTTTGCCATTTGTTTTATCGGAAATCGAGATAAACCGCTAAAGAGTTTTTTTCCGGCCTTATATCACTCGTAAATCATTTTTCCTTTCATTTTTGTTATATTCTCATCCGTTTCCAATGGGTTTCATCCCACTATAATATTTTTTTTTTCGTTTCAAAAATTATCGACCCTGGTCTATATTAAGAAGGTTGGTTAAGAATCACTGTGATATTTTTAAATAAAGGTTTACCTGATTTTGTGTCGTCTGAGTCCACAGTTTAGAGATATTTCAACCCTCGTAAATATTGATTGCTTTGACTGGAGTGTGTTCGGATCGTTCTAAGCATGCGATGATCTTCCAATGATGTAAAAATATATTTCAGAGTTCAAAATGAGTATTTAATTTTATTTTGACTTCCATGACTTCAAAAGTATTTTTATAAGAGAATATACAAAATGGATTTGAAAGATCCATGTTACAATCCTGTGATTAGAGTCCACGATACGAATAATTAAGCTTCAGGATGCTTACAGCGTAATAAATGAGTAAATAAACATTTAGTGTATATACTTGGTCCGAAAAGGCGCTATTAAAAATAATGTATGTATGTATAAGACATATAATTTTTTAATAATTTTTTTTAACTTTTGTGATACTTTATAAATCGCCCAAAATTAAAAAACCAACATATAAGGTTTTTGACATTTCGCTAGAAATTTGTGCTGGAATATTGACCACCAGATTGGATTTCAAACTTCAGTCTTAAAAACTATGCATGTTAAATAAAAATTATTTTTGAAATCTACTGGTCAAATTACCCTGTAAAACATAATTTTATCGAAATCGAAGGCAGACATTTTTCACGATTTTTCGTAATTTTCTCAAGGGATATTCCGTTAAACAAAATAAACAAAAACTGTTTGTCTACAATTACGATACAATTATGTTTCTCAGGGTAGTTTGGCCAGTAGTTTTCAAAAATAACATTTGTTTAACAATTGTATCCGTTAATTTCCCTAGGAAACCTCAAAATACCAATAAATTTTTTGAAGATTTTTTAGTGAGTGTGCATAAATTTTATTAGTACCAACAAACGCAATAAACTACTCGCCTTAAAATACATTTTATATCACAATTGCATTTCAAATTTGTAATCAATATAACCAAAACCGTCGGGTACAAATTATTCAATCCTTTATGAGTCTAAAAAATGATTAAAATACATCCCAAAATTATTTGCATCATATTTTGTCCCCCAATTAAACTCTTAAAAGATGGTCGAAAACTCTATATTATACTCGATAGCTTAGAATATCAGAGTAAAAACGTAAACCTGATAAAAAGCGTATTTTGTACCAGAATAATAACATAATCGTTAAGATATTTTTAATAACTAGAGTCCCGTTACAGTGGTTGAAATTCGACCATAATCTGAGTTTTATGGAATCTCACTGCTTTTATACTAAACAAAAGTATATTTATGCGGGTGTATGGTAAGGTTTGTAATATAAGCAACACCTCTTATATATGTGTGTGTCGTAGTGTGTGTAATATTTTAATTAATTTAATGTGCTTTTTATGCATAAATTAAAAAAAAATTTTTGCATCCTCCAGTCCTTCTCTATATAAACTATAAATGTGCCAAATTTCAACTCCTCCGCCCACCGTATTTTCGTAAAAAGAGGTACACAGTTTTTGCTTCACGTCTTAATATAACGATACTCCATTATTAAATTTTATATAATGATGGAAGTCAAGTGTGATGTTCCATTAAAACGTATTTTCTTATCTGTTTTATGTTATTATAAATATTTAGTTGAAGGTTTACATTATTTATATTTTTTTTTTGTCCATTTTAAAAAGATGCAGGTAGTTAGTTAGTTTAAAATGGTAGGTGTAGTAGGTAGCTTAAAGTCACCAAGAGAACGACCAATCACCTCCATATTATAAAAAAATAATGCAAATCGTTGTTACTTATAGCTTCACCACATGTCGTATGTGAATAACTTGTTGTTGCTTGGTGTATATTAAGTTGAAGTCTCCATCGCCTCCTCGTCCTTAATATTTAGCGTTTGTTGTACGTTCGTCGTTCGCACTTGTCTCTGCTGCTACTGAATAATAATCATAAAATATTGAATGAATATTATTTATTTTGTCCATAACTTGAATAATATTTTACGACAACCATTATAATTATTATGAAGATGGAAAAAATAATTTATTGACTTTTTTGTTTTATGGTTTGTCAGATTATGATAATTTATTTTTTTGAGTAGTGGGAGATTTATGTAATTAAAAATTTTGTACATAATTTTAGAAGAAATTTATAATTCAAAAGTAATTAACTTAATCCTTTTTTTTAATTGAAGCCGTATATTTTGATAAATAAATGCGTTTTGTTCAAGATTAAGGATTCTCTCTGAAATAAGATAAAATAAATAAGTTTATGTTAAAGTTTAAGGCTTGAAGTCTTTTGTAATATCTGGTGTATACTTTGCATCATTTTCAAATTAAAGATAGAGATAATTTTTCGTAAGAATAATTATAACTTCGAAAGAGTAACTTCGAAATAACCAAGAATTTCAGACCAAGAGTAGCAGTATTTTCAAGAACCGGAGTCATCGTTTCTTCTTTCTTCTCATCATATTATTGTAACAGTCTTGTAATAGAAGTGGTGTATTGTTAGGACCAAGAGTTTTTCTTGCTTGCTCCTGGTCTTTCGACGTACATATTGCGTATAGGAATTAATGGAAGGGAGACTATATTTTTGGAAATCACCGCCTAATAATCGCCTTACTTAAAATGAGTTCCTCGAGCAATAATTCGCATTTTTAACCGACTTCAAAAAGGGGGAGGTTCTCAATTCGATTGCACATATTTTTTATATTTGTTAGTTCAGAAGTGGGTGAACTGATTTCGATGATATTTTTATTTGAAAGCTGGTACTTCCCCTTTTCTCCCATTTGGTTCATATCTGATGTCCCTAAGAGGAGAGTGTGACCAACTACCTTTTCAAGTCGGTGCCAATCTTATATTTAGCTAAAAAATCGGTTTTTTGACGTCGATTGAAAAAGGGAGCTACAAGGAAAAATTTTAAATTATTTTTTACTTTTAAGTGAATTTTTTTGAAGGCGATTTTTTTTTTCGTTTACCGTTTTTTTTTTTTGTTTTAATTTTTTTTCTTCAACTGGCACCTCTACAAGCTTAATCATGCTTTATGCCATACCTAGAAGCTGATATGCCATACCTAATTCGTCAGTGATATACCATAATATCGATAGTTCTATATCGATGCAGATGTAGTATAACACCATAACTCTTCAGACTTGACCACTTGATCTTACATTCTTACACACCCCGTGTGTGTAAAAAGTACTACGCATTGTATTTTCAAAAAAAAAATCAGATATGTGTACCTTATTATTTTTGTACCAAAAACCGGTTAAGAATATCACTTTGATAGTAAGTAATATGGCGTTTGTTCGTACACATATCGTCGTCCATTACCCACATGTTCTTTTAACTAAAAAAAAAACAAAACAAAATATCATCTTAAAATCTGTAGTAATATTTATGTTTAGTTAAACAAAAGTTGTGTCCGTCATCGCCTTGGCATTAAGCAGCGAATGAACGTACAAGAACGAACGGTGGTCAAATATATATACACGGAAAAAAAATAAGAAGTATTCATCGAGTAAATATCATAATTTATATACGATGGTCATTATGATTAATAAATAATGAACAGAAATTTTATAAGTCATTCTACTGACAACCCAGCATGCTTTTAATGTATTTTTGATATTGTTGTATATTGGAATGAAATATATGGGTGTCTATATAAGATGGATTCTTTATTTATTAATGGATTGAGCGAAACCGGACACTGAAAATGTTTTATTATACCCTTATGTATTATAGAAGTATAAATTTGATCGGTTCGTTTTTGTTATGATCAAAAGATGCATTGCCTATCACTGGACAAGTTTTTTCCAACCTCAATTTTCAAGTTATATCTTAAGGATGAATTGTACACACCGTTAATGCAAAAAATGAAAAGTTCTCAAAAAATTATTATAATTTTTACACAGTTAGGACTTGAATGGGTGACCGCGTAGAATTTCTATATATATATTTAATATTCAAATAATATATCTATTTCAAATAATATACTCAAAATAATCTATATTATATACCCCCCCCCCTGGGGGTAAGGTAATAGCTGATATCAACCAATCAATTATGTTAAGCAACATTATACACAGTTAGGACTTGGATGGGTGACCGCGTAGAATTTCTATAAATATATATTTAATATTCAAATAATATACTAAGAATAATCAATAAGTAGAAGGTAAAAATTCGACTATGTGATCAACAAAATTATCCAGTTAGAAAAGCTCTCATAATCCATATATATCAAAATCTTGATAGAAAATTTATAATTTTTATGACTTGGAATTTATAGATTTTTACAGTTCGATAAAACAAAGAAATCAATAGTCTGGAACAATTATAAAATAATACCGTTCTGGAAAATGAAGAAATAGTTACACGAGTAAATCAAATTTCTATAGTGAGCAATTTCGGAATTCATTAAAATGTTAGCATTTTATGTAAAAGGCTAGTAACTATTTGCATTCTCTGGTGGCAGAATTAGGGAGGAAAAATTTTGGGTAAGGTATGAATGAAAATAAAATTTCATCAATTTGGAATGTTTTTAGTACTTGACCAGAAAGCTTTCTACCTTAAAATCTATTTATTCAGAGAAATCTATTCCAAATTAATCAGAAATTTTAAGTGAGGCATAAAATTATTTGTGAAAAATCTTGAGTCAGTCGTAATATTTTTTTTTTAATGTTGAAGTTTATTAAAATATTTTATTAGGTAATTATTGATTTAACATTCAAGTCATATTCACAGATTCACTATAGTGTTATTAAATCTTACCAAAAAAGCTATTAAATGTATTTTTAAAAAATCTATCGTAAATTATCTGCCATTACCAGGTAATTAAATAAATGAATTGCTTTTTATTGCAAATAATATAAATCATTCAGAATTCACATTTCGCGCCTTTATGTTTTAACTAAAATGTTAATGCTCTTAAATGTTAATGTTCTTACAGAACCAAAAAAATGGTGTTTTTCCATGAAACTCATATATTTAAATTTCTTTGATATTTTTTATTTATTTTAAAAGTTTAGAAGCCTGCCGGAAGTCGTTATATAAAAAAAATCAATTTTTTTGCATGTCGAAATAATTCGTAATATTGCGAAATATAAATTAGTCTAAATTAATTCAAAAAATGATTCAATATTCAAATTAATGTATATGTTTTGTGTTTAATCTCATGAAACTATCAAAATAATGTTTATTGAAGTAAAAATAAAAATAAAAGAAACATATGGTAATTTTCCCGCAGGGTCGATTTTCAATAATATTATGTGAGAAATTTATTTAAAAAAAATAATAATAATTACTTTTTTATAAATGTAATTATTTACATGCCATATTTGAATCATAGAGCAGACGATGGAGATACTTAAATATGCAAAACCGGTTTACCGAATTCTGTCATTGGATTCGAATTCTCAATAGCTGACTTTTAATTATAGCAAAGTTTATATTCCTCGTAAAATTTTAGTGTTTTGGTGACTGTTTTTGTGACCTAAACTTCTCAAAGCACGAAAAGGCAATAACACTAACTCTTCTAATTTTTTTCGAAAATTGTGTCATCTTTCAAATCTTTCAAAATCAAATAACGAAAGAAAAACGACAAATTAACACAGGAAAATATACACACAAGTATAAAAAATTTTTTATTGTGTGTATTCAGTTCGAAAAAACAGCACAAAACCAAAATTGCCGAATAAACCATATTTAAAATAGTTTGTTTTGAATAGTTTTCGTAAAAAGAAAACACGGGGTATTTTTCAAAACAATTACAAGAGGACAGTGTTTACATTTGTCCAGTATACATAAAACGTCGTATCTTGTACTGAATTGAAATTCAATGAGGATTGAAATCACAAACTGGGAAAAAAAATATGTCCGATATTCGTAATCACTACGAATCGTCATAATTTCATTTCAGTTTGAAATCATCTAATTTTCTTTTAGATAATTATAATACGGATAAATAGAACAAGAATATAATTTAAAAAACTTTTTATCTTAACATGGAATCGTATGAATATAAAAAATCAACTACAGCATTTACTATTGAATAAAAACATATTCAAAATAATAATATTATGTAACGAATATTGTTCATTCGTAAGTTGCATTTCCGTTACAAAACCTATATTTTACATTTAATTTAACAATTGTATACATAATAATATTTGGCTACCCCCTTTTTTTTTTATTTTCAAAAAATTCACCCCATAATAATTTAATCAATTGTTATTCTTATAGTAATTATTTATATCCTTTTTTTTTTTTTAATATTAGCTAGGACTTGGCTTTGTTCTTTGATTTATGTGCACTGATTAGGAACTTGTGATGAATGACAATTGGGAAGTTTATTTAATGTAAACAAAATTATTTCAAACATAATTTTTTAATAAATATTACTTAATTTATTTTTATTGTATTCTTATTTTTATATTAAATTATTATATTATTTTTATATAATTCCGCCAAAGTGCGTGAGCAATAAAAGATTGAAGTGTAGAAACTTATTTTTTCCCGGTAACGTCCTTAAAAATTTCGACTTGAGTTAAAACTTGTCGATTATAATAATATTTAAAAAAATTTGTTCGTGTACTTATGTACATGCGTCAGAAGTTATACTTCTTTGGCATCATTAAAAAACAATTTTTAATTGCATGCAAATAATTAATTATAATAAAATAATAAAAGGACTGGAGAAGAATAGTCAACACAGTCAATAAAGCTCTGTTTAAATTTGAAAAATTTAATAAATAAATATATATTTTCTTACATTAATCATAACAACAGCTTCAACCTGTAAATTTTGTGTAGCTTTCATGTGCGAGTATCTTAAAATTTCACTCTTATCTTTTTTTCATAACGCGTCTAAAGAAGTATAATTTCAAAAACTTTATTCTTTGATGAATAACAATTTGTGTAATTAAATTTTCCTTACAGTCAAATGTTACTGTCAAATTGTTCAACCAATAAAAAAAAAAGTTATATGTTAACATTTATGTAAGAGTAATTATTATTATTCAGAATATACGAACCACTTTACATTAATCATATAGCTAGTTGTACAAAAAATAAAAAATTAAAACTGCAATATAGTTTTATTCAATCAATGACCAGGTGCAAAAAGGTATCAATTATATATCCATTTTATTATACAAACTATAAACAAAACCACAGCCATTTTAAATACAAAAAATTTATTACTTAATAATTATTTTCGAATTAAGTTTATTACTTTACGAATTCACTAAACCTATCACCGTATTTATATTCAGAGATAGAAACAGTATCTCCACCGTGCAATTGTGTAGGATTTAATATTTAAAATGATAGATCAGTAATGAATGCAAACTCTCTGACCCAGTAAAATGTTTGCCAGACGATTAATAAAATATTTTGATTTCGTTAAAGAATTAAAATAATAAATTTTGCTATTTTATATTATATAAAATAATGAAAAGCTTGTAGATGCCGTAAATTAAATCGGTAATTAACCTTAGTTAAAACCTCCATAAGCATTTCCAATCATTGAGAAGTATACATCTAAAAATTTTTATATGGCTTAGTACGTAAATGATGATTAGTGAGTTTTCTTTTTCGGAGCCCGTAAAATTTTCGATTGCCATCCCAAGGATAACATTAAAAAACAAATGCAATAACCATTTTCGCCAAAATATGACTAAATGGATTGTCTTTTGTCCCAAAACATCAAAAAGTCTATCTTTCACAATTTTCAGGTTGCCGAACATCTGGTTTTATCACGTATTAGAAAATATATTTTTACAATTGTTATTGAATGATCTTCCTACTACAATAACAAAAAAAGATGTCTGTCAATAGGCTTTTCACAACATTAAAAATATAAGACAAATTGTGGCTATGCCATAAGATAATAGCCTAAAAAACATATTTCACTTTTTATTAAACTAAATTATGTTTACTTTATGCAAATAACACGAAATAAAATGTAAAAATTTTTGAAATTTTTGTCTGGAACGGAAACACGTTGTGATTAGTGACAGCTCTGGTGACGTCACTAGCTAGTTAGAGAATATGTAACATACATGTGTTTTATTAAACAAGGATGCCATTAAAAATGCTGTACTGTTTTGTTGTATTTATATGAACTGGCATACTAGCATGCTACGTCACACGTGACAAACTTCATTTTTTGCGTTGTAATGCTGTAGATTTCCCGGAAATTTTAATGTAATGTGCTTATTATACAATAATTATTTAAAATGATTTTAAAAAATTAGTTGAATAACCCATTTTGAAGCTTGTGAGGACAATCGAAAATTTTTCGAGCTCTGAAAAAGGAATCTACTCACTTTTCAGAATTTTTATAGAAGAAAAAGTTACACTAAGCATAATTTTTGAAGTGTATTTATCAATGACATATACTAATAGGCACTCAGACTATGACTGCCTTTATCTAATAATAACAAATAAAAATACCTTCTTTCAACATGAGAGAAAAATGTCACTATACAATGTAAAGATGTTCTTAGGTTTGGAAATTTTCTTAAACTGCATAGAAAAATTAAAATAGTTAAAAACCGGCTAGTTAAAATGTTCAAGTAAATGAGGTTTTGTTTCTGTATAGTATATTTGAATCATTCTCCTTGTTTGTATGAAGTTATTTAGGTAACTTACAAACAACCTGACTGATTGTGGTTTTTGTTTTTTTGTTTTTAATTCTCTTAATTCTTTCATGTGTAATTGCAGAAAATCATGGAATAAGTAGATATACAAAATTACTTAACTTATGTAATAAAATATGTGTGTACAATGTGTTTCACGACGTCCGATAGTCGAAATAATTTCAAAATAATTTGAAAGTGATATAAAGATGGCAGTTTTTTAGAGGAATTTACTTTTTTAGTTTCGAAATACGAGTTTTTCGAAGTAAACAATTAAAATTGTAGTGTGTTAAAGAAGAAAAATAATTAAATAAAATTCCAATAGGATACCGGTCTTAATTTGTAACGTCTTCATTTTACGTACATGGATCTGGAGTTTTTTTTTTATATTCAAAAATAAGCAAGACATGAACACTCAAAATTCTTAATTACACAAAGATGAAAATTTCTATACATGACGTCATAAACTGTTAATTATCTCCATATAAATTACATGCTAAATATCGTTATCAAAAAACAGATAAAATAAAAGAAAATACTCGGTGATAGCATCTTTGTTTTTGAATCAGTTTTTATTTCATTTTCAAATATTGATTTTAGTTTCATGTGACATATTAGACGAGGGTCAAACTAAATTATAGAAGGATGAAATCCATTGGAAACACTGAGAAATATAAACAAAATGAAAGGAAAAATAATTTAAGGACGATCTGAGATTGGGAAATGAAAGGGGGTGAGTTTTTTAGGATAAAACACGGTTTATTTCGATTTCCGACAAAACTACAAGCTCTATGATAAAAAGTTGAATGGTAAAGTTGTAGGTAATAAAAAGATATATATATATATATATATATATATATATATATATAATATTTGTATCAAGATTGCTAAATTGTATTATATCGGAAATATTTCACATATTAAAATTTACATTTTAAAATTTAAAATATTTTTGGTCAAATATTGCCCCCAACCTATAAAAACCACATTGTCTCTGATCAAGTAAAATGTACCGTACCGTCTCTTTATCTGAATCATTCTGTATTTTGTTTAAAAAGAGTTATATACATATGTAATAACAATTGTAATGTATGTTGTACTTACATACATTTATACATACAGTGGTTACAATGTAATAAGTACATTATTATTTGATTCGTTAATAATAATAATAATAATTACTTTACTTAGTTTGGAAGTAGCAACAACTCTATAATTTATTTAAAATAAATAATGCTTACTGAATTTTAAAATCACTATTCAAGTCAATCAATTTCAAAGAATTACATATACCATATACCATACAGTATTACTTTGATACTGCATATTACTTTTAACTACTTATTTTTATACCACTGGATTTGTTTGGTGTTTGTTTCATAGTTATACAAAACATCAATTCAAAAAATATAATCAGAAGGATTTATTTCTTATTATAATTATTATTATTTTCTACTTACAAAAATACAGGATTGATAAAAAGACACGGACTTCAAATGTATATTTCTCAATATAATGCTTGTTTGCATATTTTCTGACACCTTTTTGTACAGGAAATTATTTAAACAAGTGATTATAACAACGAACTAAGTGTAAGTACAAAAGTTGTAGATCTTTTTAGTACCTACAACTTTGCCATTTATCTTTTTTTCCATAGGACTTGTATTTTTGCCGGAAATCGAGATAAACCGTGTTATACCCAACTCACCCCATTCCATTTCCCGACCTGAGATCGCCCGTAAATTATTTTTCCTTTCATTTTTGTTGTATTCTCTTCCGTTTCCAATGGGTTTTATCCTACTATAATTTTTTTGGTTTCAAAAATTATCGAGCCTGGCCTATTAATAGCATTTTGTTGTTGAAAATCAATTATAAAATTTCACATCAAATATTTATACAGGCTGCAATTTTAATTCAACTGGAATATGTGAAATTTATTATCTTAATTGATTTTGATATAAGTTGATTTTTGAGAAAAATCGAAATATTTATAAAAGGAAGTAAGACTAAGATATTCTATCGAAAAAAAGGTTTTTTTAAAATTTGAATTGAAATGCTAGGCTTTTCGAAATCGCATAAATATTAATAATTTGTTTTTTCTTTGTTTTAGGTAAGTTTCTTAATTCAAGTCTAAAACCAAAGCTGTCTTATGGTAAGATATTGTACCTGGGTAAAGTAAGTTCATTTTGTTTCAAAAAGAAAAGAAGCGACGAAATTTTGCGTTGTGCCCTTTCATTATCTATAAAAATCTAAACTAACTCACATTTGGACGGTGTCGTTGGAAAAGCTTCACTATTTTCCCCATTAGAGCGTTTTACCTTTAGCACAGTTCTGTAATCTGATTTTATTATAGTTGAATTGTTTTCATTAGTTTATTGTTTCTTAACAAAAGTTTCACGTGAACATTTGTATTCTACAATTTGATTGGTTGTTTGAAGGTTATAATATTCATTTATAAATAATAGTTCACTATTATTTATAAGTATGCAGTACATATTCGATATTTTTAGCAAAATATCTATTAACAAAAAAATAGAATCGATAAAACAAGACATCACACAGGGAATGCGTGATCAGTGGACTAACGAAAACGATTCAACTTTAGACGTGAAATTCAATGGTAAACAGACATAATTTTACCTATTTGTAGCTACTTTTTAACGAGCTTAGAGAAATGTCCTACTATTAAAATAGTCATCAAGAATCTTAAAATTTTAAGTCATATCTCCAAAAAAACAAAATTTTATTTAATACCTCGTCTAAATGACCATTATGTATATAATAAATTGCATAACATTAATATAGCTTCGTAAGATATTAGATTACAATTTTTGATAAAAGTATTAATGAAGCATAAATTCCTTTTAATATTTTGATAATATTTTTACGACGGATTTTATAATCGCGTATTGCATAATAGTATTTTTATCCATTAGTCCACTGAAGCGTAATTTTATTTAATTATTTAAAAATATTACCAAGTTTTGAAAATATTTCAGATATTTCAATAAAAAAATAGTAGAAATGAAACTCAACAAATATTAAATGATGAATGTCCAAACCAAGGAGGGCTTTGGACCAAACTTCCCCAGTAAAAAATTTATAAATTTCTAATTAACTCCGCGTATTATCGTTTCAAATTACATTTGTATCGATTGACATTTACAGGCTGTCTACTGGTCATGGAAAATCTGGGAAACCTAGAAAAGTCAGGGAATTTTAATTTTGTGTAAAAAGTCATGGAATTTATGAAATTTTAGTAAAAGTTAGGGAATTTTTTTATTTATTAGAATTTTGAAATATTTATTTAAGAAAGCAGTAAAAATTGCCTAACTACGAAAATTGCCAAAACGTCCAATTTTATACACAATATTACCTGTTAAAAGTTTCAAAATTCTAACTATTACTCTATTAACTGTATTGACTATCCTTCACCAGTCCTTTTATTGTTTTATTATAATAAACTTTTATTATAATTATAATTAATTATTTGCATGCAATTAAAAATTGTTTTTTAATGATGCCAAGAAGTATAACCTCTGACGCGCGTACATAAGTACACGCACCCATTTTTATTATTTATTTTTTACTAATATATATTGGAAAACAAAAATTAGGAGCAATAATAGCCTTGAAATAAGTTTAAGAAAGTACGGAATTGGTGAGAGCACGATCGAAATCGAATAAGCTATATTTTCGAAATTAATTACAGCTGTTTTCAAAACAATCAGAAAATAAGCGACACCATTCTCCAATAGGCATGCAGTCCCATGGTAGTGGCTATAAATTTCTTATACAATTTTATTTTTGAAATCGATTTAAAATTTATTAAAAATATTGATTTTAATTGTGATCATAAAAATTATCCTTGGCTTTTTATAATTGTTAAATAAAGTTTGTTACACACGCAATTTGAAGAATTTTCAAATATTTGCTGCAGATTTCAAATATTTGATTTACAATTTTTATATGCAATACAAAATTTATATTTTCAAAATCTATCATAACAATAATATAAAGCAATTAATAATATTTTGTCTTATCAAAAATTAAAAATTTTTGAAAATATTATTTAATGTGGTTATTTCAACATTGACGTTTCAATGTAAATATTTCATGAATCAAAAAATGCATTTAATTCATTGAATAATAAAATTTATGCGCCCACAAAAAATATTAATAATATTTAAAATTCTGGAAGAAAATGTAACACTAGGGTGAAGTTAATATTTATTCAAAATAGATTCTTACTTATATTGTAAATTTCAAAGTAACTCTGTATGTTATCCAATCAGGCCTCAACTACTGAACCGATTTAAATTAAAGTGGGTACAAAGATCGAAAAATGGGAAAGACTGTAAGGGGTTAAAATCGATGAAAGTTTGTATGGAAATTGCGTCATTTTCAAAAGCTAGAAGTTTGAAACTTGTCTTTTAGGCTTTTATATATAAATAAATACGACATTCGAAGTTTGTAAAAATTGTATCCTAAAGTCGGGGTAAAAATAGGGAATTGAAAGTTTTTGGCCCAATTTTTAAATCGTAGAAGATAGAAGAATTCAATTAAAAATAATTTTGTTGAAGTAACTTCTTTAGGCGCGTTATAAAAAAATGATAAGAGTGAAATTTTAAGATGCGCTTTATTTATTTAATTTTTCAAATTAAAACTGAGCTTTATTGACTGTGTTGACTATCCTTCTCCAGTCCTTTTATTATGTTATTGTAATTAATCAATGCATGCAATTAAAAATTGCATTTTAATGATGCCAAAAAAACAATTTCTGACGCGCGTACATAAGTACACGAACATATTTTTTTTTAAAACAAACAACTTTTGTTTGGAACCTTTTTAGATTCGTCTGATCTAAATTTGATTGAAACAATTAACAATTTTAGTTGTTATCTTCATTTATTTTCTATTAATGCTATTTGTCCGATATTACAATCAGAAACTAGGAACAGTTTTTAATTTTGAAAATAAAACATATAAAAGTTAAATTCAAAATTTCAGTAAAAGTAAATTCAATTTTGCAATTTATTTAATCCGCATCTTTCTGTCTGTTTAATAAACAAATTTTTACAATTAAAATAAATATTTACTCACAATTATTTAAAATTATATAATAAAAAAAAAAGTTATTATCCATGTGCATACTCAAAATAAAATAATTGATTGAATATATTTACTTATTGCATTTATGTATTTAATAAATATTGATTGATAAAAATAAATATAAAAAAAAAATAAAAAATAAAATAATTGATTTATTTATTTGAATATTTTGAAAAGCGTGATGGTTTCACCCTGCACGACCGTGACCCGAACGAACACCCATCATAATATTTATAAAATTATTGTATTTTTGTGAATGTACACATAAATACCCATCTTTCACTTTTTATGAGATTTCAATTTCTTTTAATTTTTATTTTTTCACATATAATCAACTTTTGTTTACATATTAAAAAAAAAAAAAAAAAAGTTAACACTACAAGAATAATTTGATGTATTTTTATTCAATATTTTATCAAACTTTTTATACTCGCGACATGTATTTAATATGTCAGAGTATATTAATTTTAGTGTAATGTTTGTAATGCTACCTAATATTGGACACACTAACAAAATTTTGACATGGGATGTTCATAGAAACACCTAATATTTAAACACAATTTTTAGATATTATAGACGTGAGTATTTTATGAATGGTAATAAAAAATAGTTAAACAATGATATTCAAGCATATGTCGTCGACTGTCTAAACAATTAACTTTGTTAGTTGTTATCTTTACTTGTTTCATATATAAAATTCCTTGTATGGTATGCTTGAACGGATCAAGCTTAAAATCTATTCAATTTTTTATTTTTTATTTCCATTTTATTCCAAAATGGTTATAATATTTGGTTTTGTGTTATCCAACTATATTAAGAGAGGTAAAATTTATGAGCTTTACACAAAGTGGTCAGTAGGTTTAGCGCCTACTTATTGATAGAAACTTGAATGTCCGCTCCCTGCTCTCCTCGCTCTCATCCAATTTGAGTGTTTAATAACTCAAATGAAAGATCTTGAGTTACCGTGTGTTGTTTGACCCTCAAACAAACCCTCTATGTCTCATTAGAACTGGAGATATTTGGATACAAAACTATCACAATAGTTGGAGAAAGAAACACCCTATAGAAATGTATAGTATATAATTTGGCCTAAGAACATTCAGTGACCTATCATTTAAGCTATTATACACTCAAATTAGGGGAGTTCGAGATTGTTGAGACCACAACAAACACTTATCATCTATTTTCTGTGTGATTTGTATTTGAATGTCTGTTGGGAAATTGTCACAGTTGTTTATAATTTAAAATTCAAATTTAAGCTATTTTTGTATCAACAGTTTATGCTTAATATTTGCAAGTTAAATGGTCAGTTATTGTATCTTCATAAAAAAAATGAAAGGTCACATATTTTTCAGCCATGAACTTCCGTTTGTTTTGTATTTTACATAAATAAGTAAAAAAACCTGATTTGTACAATAGTTTTGTTTAAAAAAAAACATTTAAACATAACTGTGTTTAATACTAATCGTGTGGGCGCTTACTTCAGACAAGGATAGATATTTTTGAACATCGTAGGTTAAACTTGATGTAACAAATATATGGAATACACAAGTTGCAGTTGACATTCAAACGAACTAAAAACATCTTAATTTTTTAAATTGAATAATACAAGTATTTATTTTGTTTAAGAAATTTTTCAAAACATATGGTTTAAATATTGTGTAAGAGTACGCGTATCGTGTTTTTTTTTTATACAAATGACAATATTTTCTCAATTAAAACCAATTATTTATATTAAATACATATGGTCCGATGAATGTTTACTTTATGAACAAGCACATTTATTTAGCCACTTTTGCATTCTTTCAGTTAATTTGAAATTTTCGAATCATGAGAAAGCAGTATAGTGGCGATTCAGAATCATTCATATATCACATAAGGAAATTTTTGAGCATGTAAAACTAATGATGAGCTTAATTAGTCTTGCAGTCTTGGTCTTTACCTTGCAAGAGACAAGACCAACACAAAGACAGAGACCACAACCAGGAACGACTATGCAAGACTAAGACTAAATGGAAGACTAAGCTAAAAATAACAGATTCCGATAAATACAGCAGTCAAAATGAATGTTCTTTTCGTGGAACAAAATTTTTGTTGTGTTTGAAATTTGTAGTTTGCTTTATACTTTTTGCACTTTTTTTTTTACTAGTTTTTGAAATATTTGCATAGCCCTATATGTCGAAAAATCGGTGTGCGATACAAATTTAAAATTGGTAATTTTCTTACTCTTAGTACCCAGTATAAGTTTACCAAATTTTACGAAAATCTAAAATGGTGAGGTAGAATGGTTGTGTTGATTTGGCACGGGGGGAATGACCGAAAAGTATATTATGCATAAATTTAAAATATATATGTCAACTTATAAGACAATAAAAATTGAATACTTTATAGATAAGAATAACAGCCAAGGTTCTTGTTTCAAAGCGCGATTGTTTCATAGTTGGGTTTAAGTTTCTAAACTAATTTTTTTATTTAACTTCTAAAAGCTTGTTGACGTTTGCGCTAGTATTTGGGGAGCACGAAAATTTATATCATTTAAACTTGAAGCCTTGGTTGGCTGTGATAATTTTGCTCATTCTGATCAAACTCTTCTTGATTAGATTCGTTCAACATAGGAAGTCACTTGTCTGCTAGACGTATGCAAACGCATTGTTTGTTTAATAAGTCTTTATTTACATCATAAAAAATAATACAAGTCAGCTTACAAACTATAGCACCTAGCCTGAGCTTTATTTATAATACATCATCTTATATACATCGAGATTACAATTTTGAATACATCGTTTAGGAAATATATATCGTTTAGTAAATAAAATACTTTGCAAACCATTTTTGACATTTATACCCATGTCAAAAATAGTTTGAAATGCGCTTGCGTACATCTAGCCAACAACCGACTACAGGCGCATGTATGTAGAACGGCTATTTATCTGGCAGATATAAATTGCCATTAAAATTAAAAATTGAAAGTTTGTTGTTTTCTTTCACTGAATAAAATTAATTGAAAATTATCAATAACTTGCACAGATGAAATGTATTATTAATGAATCTTAAACATTAAATAAATTCACCGACACTGTCATAACTTAATGACCATAGTTTGAATGCAGTTCATTCCCTCGACTAATGCAAAGTAAATATGTAATGAATTGCATTAAAAAAAAAACTGTTTTCTTCTATTTAATTTTATTTTGAAGACAACTTGGTCGTCATATGTAATTAATTATTAATTACAAATCAAAGCGAGTAGTAGTCGACTGACGACTGACTATACGTACATTACTAGCATAAAGTCGGTACATAAAAAAAAGGCCGATTATTATAATTATAATTGAATCAATCGACAGTATAAAAGTTAATCAATAAAAGAGAAGAAGGGAACAAGCGATGATAATCAATATTAGAAGCAGACTGTGATGCTCATTGATGCTAATAACTCTCTTGACTTAGTTACTTGATTGAATATACCAACAGACAATATTGTACTTTACTTTTACACTGAGAGGCATACATATTGGATCGAAATATTTCATCGTATAGTATACAATAAGAGAAGATGTACAAATTTTTGTTATCAATTGAAGCGTCTTTACTTCACGAACATGATAAGTTATTTTTTTTGAATCTTAGAAAATAGCTAATATATGGGCGTTCAAAATTCTTAATTTAAAAAAAGAAGATTTGCATAAATGACGTCATAAATGTTCATCTCCATACGGATTATACATAAGGGGTCATTCTACGGTAAGAGATCCTATCGATGTCCTAGGGACTTATATGAACTTTCATACTTTCATGCACAATTTCAGGTAAATAATGTTCAGTATGCACAAATGAGTTAAACTCATTATTTATCTTAAATTTTGAAGGAAAGCGTAAATAAGTGTATATAAGTGTCATGGACATCGATAGGACCTCTTACTGTCGAATGACCCTTATGTATAATCACTATGGAGATGAACATTTATGACGTCATTTGTGTATATCTCCTTCTTTGTTTAATTAAGAACTTTGAAGTACTGGACGGTTTCAATTGAAGTCATAAACAAAATTTGTGCATATTTCCTATTAGTATCAACTAATCAAAAATTAAAATTCTTTACTTAGCAAAACTAATATTTTTCTCCTGAATAATCTGCATAATTATTATTTTTATTCTTTACCGTTCAGTATAAAAATTTTATTGCGATTGACGAATAGACAGACGGACTACATGAATGTATATTATGATAGTTTGAATAAATAAAATCATGTACAATATATATGGTCTATGGTAGTGTGTATAATCATGTGAACTAGTTAATTGATTGATGATTTCTTAATGATTTTTGATTACTTATTTTAAACTAATATGATAATGCAATATTTTTAAATTATTTATTGAAAATGTATTTTTTATATGGCAAATGTCAAAGTTGAATTGATTTAACCATTTGATATAATATTGTTGTTTTTTTTAAACTGATTCACCGAAATATTTGTATTAAATATGTTTTTTTTTATTCGACATAAATGTCAAGTTTCAAATTAATTATTATTTTAGAGAAATTTTTATATAGATTTTTAATCTAGTCAGATTTGCAAAATAAAATATAAGATAAGATCGTTTAATTAATAAATCAATAATATGATTTCAAAACGTTTATATTGATAAAATTTGAAAGAAAGTTTCTAAAATTTTATACCCCATACGCAAAAGTAACAGATTTAAGATCTTTTAGAATTATGATGTGCCACTTTTCTTGAGAATCGAAACAAAATTACACTAAAATTGAATTCAAAAAATAGGCTATAGAATATATAGGATTTCACATTTGAAAATTTTGAAAATATCCACGTAATACAATCAGTTTTTATTTAGACAAACAAAATTTTGTACTAAATTTTAGTTTAAACAAATAAGAAATTATATTTTGTAATATGAAACATTCATAAATCTTAGAATTACCTAAGTAGGTAATTAATCGAATCATTAAAATTTTTTTATATAATTAATATAGATTTTTCAATTAAATGATTGATTAATTAATTAATGTGAAATAAATAGAAATCAGATCAACATATTTATAATATGTCCAAAAATGGTTTGCATTCAAATATTTGTTGTTTATTACTAAGAATTAACGGCATTAATATAGAATTTAATTTAACAGGTTTGAATAGCGTGTGGCATTTTTGTAGCCAAAATTGCCCTCGCTATTAGACTAAAAAACTCACTTATAGTTTCAAAAACCTCATTTAAAAATTATCACTGAGCAGAGAATGATTTTTAGATGAACTTATAACGCATATGGCTTTCAAACACTTTCAATTTTTAGTTTAGCCAACTTGGCACATTAAAGTTTTAATAATTTGTATATGAAAACAAATTAAAATCTTAATTTGATATCAAAATTGGTTAAGCTTTTTTTGAATAAAGTCGAATGTCAGTTATGTGTACCGAATAGAATTGTTGTAGTACCGTAAATAACTTGAAAAATTATATAAAAGAAAATAATTACAAAATATATATATTGTTTTACAAATAATAGTAATAATATATGCACGCAATATATTAATATAGTAATTATATCACCACGATTCTATAAATACCATTCCAATCCATCAACAATAGTGTACCTTACCTTACCCATAATATAATAACAAATATTAACCCATCACCGTCGTGTCACACACATAAGATATATCTACAAAAATTTATTATACATAATGTTTATCAAAAAAACATTCATCAAAAATTCCTTTAAGAAATTTTGAATCTAAAATAATCTTAATATTGACCGCATACGCAAAATTTTGGTATAGGTGTTCATTGAATCAAATATTTAGTCCATTTCCCTGACAGTCCGTTCGTCCACTCATCATCACGATATCTCAAAAAACAAAAAGAGATCACGAACTGAAATTTAAACAGAAAAGTTAGTTTAAGTTTGTGAATGAGCAAAATCGATCCATTGGGTCTAATGGATCCTTTACCAGACTTGTCAACCAACTATAAAAGATTCAAAGTACAAAAAAGGAAGAAAAATTCAAGTACATAAAATGTTTATTTTTTTTAAACAAAATTTAGCCTGAAACATTTTTTCGCAAAATGTTTGAATTCTCCACAATTTTACCTCAAATATAGCTAATTTTATCGCATAGTCTGGTAATTTTAGCTAATACATACATTAGGGTAAAGCCAAGGAAGATTTAATTGAAGAGAATCGAAAAATTTAGAAAATAATTTAAAGTACTTTCATAAATCACCGTTTCCAAATTATACTTAAACATCTGGTATATCTACTGGTAATATTCAAACATAATTATGTGTGGGAGGCGTTGTATGGTTTAATGGTCCAAATTTAGTTACCTTCACACAACGCGGAATTCTCTGTAAGCCTACATAAAATTACGATTAGGTCCTGTTTCAAATCAAATATTTTTCGAATCGGCAACCTCAAATTTAGCTAATTATCACATAGTCTGGTAATTTTAGCTAATACATACATTAGGGTAAAGCCAAAGAAGATTTAATTGAAGAGAATCGAAAAATTTAGAAAATAATTTAAAGTACTTTCATAAATCACCGTTTCCAAATTATACTTAAACACCTGGTATATTTACATAATATTCAAACTGAATTATGTGTGGGAGGCGTTGTATGGTTTAATGGTCCAAATATTTAGTTACATTCATACAACGCGGAACACTCGTTAAGCCTAAATGAAATTACGATTCAGTCATGTTTCAAATTAAAAATATTTCGAGTCGGTACTTTTTTTTTTGATTTGTGAATATTTCTATAAATGCAAACAGAATCTCTCTGAGAAGTAAACTGAAAACAGCATCTTCCTACCTTTACAATTATGAAAATTAATTTTTCGTATTTGTCTTAAAATCATTTCATTTCACATGAATTAAAAAATACTACGGATAGATAGATAGAGAAATATAGAAAGCTGCAATGCAAAATCGAAACACGAAAAGTCAAGTTCAACTTTGTTCGGTAAAAAAAAAGTTTCTTGTATTGATTTTTCCAAAGTAACTCTCGTGCAAACAACACCACAACACCAAGCAAAATAAAAACCCCTTTTTGGCATTTTTTTCCTGCGTTATTGCCCAGAGTGTTGATTCCCATAATCGATTTTGACAATTATGATAAATTTTATGCAACAGAATCGTAATTCAAAGCAATTAAAATAATTTTTTTTGTTCCTGTTGAAAATAAAGTTTTTTTGGATCAGTTAATGTATATTAAAAGGGAAGCTTTGTACCTAGTCCGGATTTTTATGATGATCTTTAGTCCCCTGTACCCTGTTTAAAACACTCCATCACCTGAAGGCAAAGAAACCTTCCTTCTAGCACAAGATGATAATTATATTGTTATTATGTTTTTGGTACAGCTGGTTACTTCGTTCTTATCCATACGACAACAGTGTGATCAACCAGCCGCGCATTTTTTTTATAACAAGTAAAACTGCCGCTGCCTAGAACGAATCCGCAACATCCAGTTTAAATAGTCAAATGGGTAAAGGTGTTAGTACTCTTAATCTCTTGGCCACAGAGCCGGTTGACCTTTTTTGGATCAGTTACTGGATAAATTACGAACTATAAAATGCTTAACTACTTTTGACTTAAATTCTTTAACTAGCGTTAAAAAGTTAGACAGTTTATTGATACCGGATGTTTGATAAATTTAAATAATACAGCCAAATTATTGTTATGTTGGCCAATTTCATATTTACTTATGAACCGCGTTGTAAAAGGGTTTTCTATATTAATTAAATATGTTTTAAAGTATATAATCATTAACTATTATTATTTAAATTTCATATTTATAAAATCTTAATATATATTATTTCATTCTATTTTGAATACTCACATAATATACCAGGGTAGAAACCTTTCAAAATGGTAAAAAGTGAAAAAAAAAATTATAGTAAAAATAATTTAATTGAAAAATAATTTACGGGCGATTTGAGGTCGGAAAGTAGAAGGGGGTGAGTTTTTAAGGGAAGTACACGGTTTATCTCGATTTCCGGCAAAACTACAAGTCCTGTGGAAAAAAGTTAACAGTTGTAGGTAATAAAAACATCTAGAACTATTGCATTTACACTTTTTTCATATAAACTCAAAATTTATGTGTAAGATTGAAATAAGTTTTTGGTTTTATCTTTTACAAAACAAAATTTTTCCCACGAAATTTGGTGAGAACTTACCTTTCTATGTTTGTTACAACTTTGCTATTTATCTTTTTTCTACTGGACTTATAGTTTTACGGGAAATCGAGTCCTTAAATACTCACCTTCTTTCACTTTCCGATCTCAGATCGCCCGTAAATTATTTTTCCTTTCATATTTGTTATATTATCTTCCGTTTCCAATTGTTATCATCCTACTATATTCTTTTTTGATTTAAAAAATAATCGACCCTGGTCTATAACAAAATAATATTATAATTAAGTATACATCATGTGTGTGTTCAAATGAATCTCTCAGTTTCTTCTCTTTAGTATTTACATTGATTGGCGATTGCTTAACAATTTTGTAATTTTTTTCTTTTTTTTTAATTACTTAATTTTGCTTTGTAATAGATTATACACGATTTTCAATGTTTATTTTTCAAATATAAATAATATCTTATCTTTTCTTTACATATTGGTAATTTTAATTATACCTATTTATTTTATTAGGCACTTAAAATTATTAATATTAAATTTATGAATAAATCAATAAAATTCAAAATGAATTCTTCGTCAACCTGTTGAGACATATTTCAATATATTCATATAAAGATGATTTATAGGAAGATGCGATGTTCTTGAATACAATTTATTTTAGCTCCGGTGTCAAAATTTGTTTAGATAAAAAACGTTTTGGAACTATTTGAGCAACATTTCGTGTTCGTTTGTTTTTCTGACTACTAATGAAAAGGCATAACTCCCAAGCTCCTGAACGAAAATTCTCTAAATTTGTGGTAAAAACAATAATGTTCTGAACGGATTTCAGAAAAATCTAACCGATTAATGACAGTTTCGGAGATACATCGATCAAAACCTTAATTTTTAATTAAATATCGATAGCATCCGAATTTGATATCTTATTACGTGGTATAGATTTCCGTCAGTTGAATAGTATGAAAATCGATTTTTCTGAAAAATTCGTAATTAAATGAAATTTCGAAGAAAAATTGGAACAAAAAAGTTCTCAAATTACTGGTATAGAGATTTTTTTTTCATACAAATGTATTACTCAGTCAGTCAAGCCATTCTTTGTAAGTAAATGTAGCTTTTTAATTATATCGATTCGTTTATGGGTTTTTCACTTAAATGTCAATATATAGTGAATCCTTCATTCGATTTTGATGAAATTTTGTATATACATTCATGATATAGTTTTATTTTACATAAGTGATTTGACTTTTGTTGAAATTGATTTGTATGTAAGGTAACTTACATGCATACTACTATAGAAAATTTTATATGATTTGATGTACAAAATGTAAAAAAAAACTGTTTTTATGAGACTTATGAGTTAATTTTTCTGCATAACTATTTGCTGAATAAAACATACGATTTATATAATTTATTTTTGGTCAACCAAATTTCTGCCTTGGTAATTTCGAGCCACAAATAACTTAAAACTTTATATTAGAATATGATTTGTCGATAATAAACCGAAATTGGATACTCAAAAATGTATAATTAAAGAAAATAATTTATAGAACTGACCATAAATTTTAAATGAAAATTAAATTTTAAAATACAATTATCGGAGTTGCGATATGCTTCTGAATTGTTGGTGATTATTTTATATGTGGATTTCATTGCATTAAAATAAATAAATGAAATGTAGTTTTCTTATATAAAAACTCATAAAAAACAAATAAATCATTTCCCATTTTGAGTAACTTGATATAAGAAAAAAATTCCTATTTTGATATGTATAAAATAATATAAATTAAAAATTGTAATTGATATTCTATATACAAAAATGTTTACAAATATTTCACCAAATAAAATAAATATATGGAAAAGATAACAATATATTTATTTTATTTATCGAAGACTATTCAATTGTAAAACAATAATACTTTGAGCGAGTTTCAAGAAAGTACAGCTATTGTAGATGTTTAACAATGATAAAATTTTCGGCAAAATTTTACAAATGTCTATTGACTATTGAATAGATGTCAAAATATCTTTTGATAACATTTACTCATATTTCTGTGATGAAGGATTCTTAAGAAGTCGCATTTTGGGTCCGATTTAAAAGAAATTCGTTGTTTAAAATTTGTTTATTATTTGTAAGTGATAGTTTATAACTTTTGTATAATCAAAATGGATCAATAGGGTCCCATGGATCCATAATTTATAAGTTTAAGGATAATAAGAGTAGTAATTAATTACAAAAATGATTTATTTTTTAACTGCTTAAATTCGGCATATTTGTAGCTTCCAACATTATTATATAATCAATTCTTCATAATTGCACGTTATTTAATAATGTTCATAATTATTAATAATTATCAAACATTGATACTTAACTATTTGCCGAGTTTTAAAGCTATTAACACTGTTAGTTATAATCTTCATTCAATATTTTGCAAATTTCTGCGTAGAAACTTTTTTTTTCTTTGTGTAAATAAACATTAATTTTTGTGTGGACCGTTTCGAACACGTAAATTGTATTTGATTTTATACAAAATTTTTTACTGTGTATAAAAGCTATACCAGATTATAACTATCAATTCTTTTTGCTACAATGCAGAAAATTCACTTCAACAACGCACATCCTACGCGATTAGCAGATTTCTTTAAAATAATATAATGAAGTAAAATAGAAATAAAAAAAACATTAATATTTTAAATTCGTGTTACAAACATTAAAATTTATTGCACGCAAAATGATCATATTTCTGAGATTAAATAATAATAAAATCCAGTCAGTTTCTTTATAATAAAAACAACAACGGGTATCAATTAAACGCACTACTTTAGGGTGAATTACTTAAGAGATCAAAATCAGTACAATTATTTTTGTATTTTAAAAATGTGTGTGTGTACCTGGCTTAATTGGTTGTGTTTTAAAGATATATTTACACGATTGAAAATCGTGTAAATATTTGTATGTCCTTCAATTAAATTAAATTTTCACATAAATTAACAAATTTTTGAATTTTCTTTCATTCTTTAATGTTACATTTTGACAGTAAAAAATGTTGATTATCGACACACACACAAAAATATGTTGATTTTTTAACACAAAATCAATGTTTACTCAATTATTATTTGAGTTTTAATACAGAGATTTGGTAATTAATTTGAAATACACAAATATTTAATTACGAAAATAAGTTTACTTCATTTCAGTCTAGTATCAACAGTCCTTCAATAAAAACAAATAATTTATATGTTCAATAAAACAGTCCTTCAATAAAAGCAAATAATTTTCAACGCAGACCGTTTATAAAAATTGTTTATTTTTCGATAAAACTATGTTTATATGGCTTTGACCCGTAAATTTCTTAAATATTGAACGATTTTAAATAAATAATTTTTAAGATATCACCGGAAATCCTTTACCTAATCAATCAAGCTGAAAATAATGATTGTTTTTTTTAGTTTTTAGACCCTTTAATTTTAAAGGCCATTTTGTGACTTAGATATTTGATAAAAAAATCTTGAGATTAAAATTCCAAAAAGTATGTTTTTTTGAAAAAAATTAACGGGCTTTTTAAGCGTTTTATATCCTACCTTTACGCTCAAAGAATCTTTTAGTCAAAGGGATATTGCTACAAAAATTGTACTGAAATTTCTTCCAAATTCTGTCGAATTTTTGAAAAAGTCATTAAGTTAAGTCACTTTTATTAATTTAAACCAAATTCAACGAAGATTACTATTTTTTTCATGAGACAAATAATTAAAACCAACATTTTTGCAATTTAAACAAAATATTAAAACAATGTCTATCATTGTTTGTTATTCAAATTTTAACTTTCCCATGAATTAACGTTTGTTAATTGTTAGAAACTGTATAACATAAAATATAAAAATCTGAATTCATAGAAAAACAATAATTTTTAAACCGTTAATCAAACTTAGAAAAATAAAATTTCAAAGAATCGGCCATAAGTTATAAGAAAATAAATAAAAATTTCGAAATAATAATGTTTATTTAAAAAAAATTAAGAATCGTAAATATAAATAAATTTTATTATCTAACTCTAATTGGAAGCTTGCCTATGATTGTCGTCTTGAACGATCAAGAAATTATTTTTTCTTTAACAAAATATAACCGTATCTCATTTAAAAAACTAAACGCAACAAGAACTTATATTAATAATTAATAAATAATATTTTAATCATTCAAACTATACACTGCAACCGCTACTTTATGATTACTAAGTGACTATAATACAAACTACTTGTAGTCCAGTATCAAATGGCGTTCACTATTGATTTACGAGAAGCTAATATATACTTACCAAGAGCATAGAAAAGGTAATACGTTAATCAAGTATCTTTACGCAATCTAGTGGTTTATTTTTAAATCACTGGGTACATAAGAATATGAAAAAACAATTGAAGATAACAACTAACAGAGTTAATTGTTTAAATACTCGCCGTATGATTGAATTTCATTGTTTGGATTATTTTTAATTAACATTCATAAAATACTATTAATATCTTATACAGTTTTTATGTATACATGTTTAATAATATGTATTGTAATTACTAATATGTGATAATAAGCTAAATTTGAGCTAAAATTCTGGAGAACCTAAACCGTTTTACGTAAAAATGTTTCAAACGAAAGTTGTTTATTTCAAAAAAATTTATTTGTATTTGAACTTCTCATCATTAAATGTCGGGTTAAGGATCCATTGGACCCAACGGACTGATATTGCTCATTCATGAACTTAAACTTTTATCTTTAGAATACGTCACCACAAGTTCAACTCACTATCTGTTTTTTTTTTGAGTTATCGTGACGAACAGGCAGACGGACAATGGACTTTTATTAGATGTTTCTATGAATACACATATACCAAAATTTGATTTGTGTGATCAATGTTTGGTAGCGTTGGAAACTATAGATTAAAATTAATATACTCGGACATATTATGTATGTCGAGTATAAAAACACCCAGTATCTTCGATATCGACAGATATGTCAGAAATAATATAATTAAGAATACCTCGAATTATATACTTTATTGAAGGGATTCTTAATGAACTACCATAGTGATTAATATTCAACACCCCAGTACCGTTTCATGCTGAGCTTATTTATATACTATGTGTAAAGTTGATTCATTTATTTAATGCTGGTTTTTTTTTTAAAAACAAAGTTATGTAATAAAATATTACTATACTTGGCTATTTATTTGTTGTATACTGGCTGCTGTAATTTTGAAAAATTATTAATAATGCAGTTACCGTTTTAGATAGAAAAAAAAAATATGTTGATTATTTATGTGGAATAATAATAAATGATAGATAATAAGAGATTTCTTCCGTACCAATTATAATATCATTTTTAATATTAACATTTTTTAAGTCTGTCAATAGATTTCTATTTTTGTTCTTTGAAGATGTCTTACAATTAGTTTTATATTTTTAATTATATGTTTGAGATCGGATAGATGTTCTGATTGTAAATTGCGATAAACCCATTTTTAAATTCATTAAGTCATAAATTTCAAATTACATTTAGATCGAAAAAATATACTTTAAAATTTTCATAAAAACTTAAAAACAAAGAAATTATAATCTATCAAGTTTATTTTCCATCTCTTTCTTGAAAATGATGTTTTACATTTATTTATATGTAGATACTAGCAAGTGACGTCATAATGTAGTATTTTCTTCTTTGTTTAATCAGGATTTTTTAATGTCTATATATTGTTTGTTATTAAAAACTGTTCAATTGAAGTTATACACAAAAAATTTTGATTATTTATGAATTGTCCATTTTTCTGGATTAATAATTATTCAATGTGGGCGACCGACACTATAATAGTTAAAAATCCAATATGTGTACAAAATTGAAAATTGTAAATCAATTTTCAATTAAATATTTTGTTGATATTTTGCCAATTATTTAAAAATATTATGAGATAACAAATTATTTATGTTTTAAAAATTGTAAGCCGTATTGTTTTCGGTCTCCTTCAAATTGATACCTATTGTTTTTTCATACAAACAATAAATAGCAGTTATTTATTTTCGATGTCATAACATCAAATATAATTTATTGAATTTTTACGATGAACACATATTTATCAAAATAAAATTGATAAGATGTTGTAGAAGATTTTCATTTATATTTTCAACCTACGCACAGATTATAAAAAAAAGATTGTAAACGGTGGAAAATTTGTTAAATTTTTCAAACTTTATCTCTGTTGTAATCAGATTTAATTTCATTGACATTACAATCAAACCAGTAACCTAAACTGAGTTTCATCCTTTGCTATGTATGAATCAATAAGCTTCTATTAACTGATTTATATATATCCAATTATATATATCCAATGATATTATTTATTATTCAGAATTACAATTTCAGATAATGAAATAACCACACTCTTTAATTTTCGGCGAAATATCTTCTAAATTACCGAGTAGACGCAAAATAAATTATTTATTCAATCGGCGTTTAATATAATATAAATGTAAGCGGTCTAATTTGAATACGTACCTGTAATTAGTCCAACCTCGACGCAAGTTATAATTTTCGCATTGCCCCATATAATTATTAAATTATCCATTTGGCAAAGTTTTTAATATGAGCTCTTATTATTCATCCTAAAATTTCTGTACCATAGTAGCCAAAATATAAATCACGCAATGACTCAGCTAACTATTTCCATAGACTACAAAAATATACGATTAATTGTTATATTTGAACACTTAACACTAATATAAACACCGTCTATAATAAATTTTAGGTCTGTAGTGTGTACTTGTAAAATAGTTCGAATCTTCTTAGCATGAATGTCCAATACTTATAAATAATCCCAGTATCAAAATTTGTACATTAATAAAAATAGTATCCAAATGATTTATCCACCCAATTGTATATTACATAAAAATTTTAAAAAAATCATCAAGTTTGGTTCAACCTTCTTGTAATTATTCTGATAGGGGTCTATTCTTTTACTTTTAAAAATAAAAAACTGCTTAATAACCACAACTGATTGTCATAAGATATTTGTGAGAAGATTATTGATCGCGGTTTGGAATTGTTTGGATGTTTTATTTATTTATTTATTTTTTTTTTTTTTTTTGTATCTGATTGTCTTACAAAACCCACTTGTGTCTTATATAGATTTCATAATATGATGGTTAATTATCTATAAGAGTTACGTTACTAACGATGGTGTCAAATTACTTGTTTTTATAAATAAAAAAATGATGTGCCATCTTTAAAACTTTATTTTGAAGAAGGCAAAAAGAAATTTTTGTTTAACCGCACAAACCACGAGCGTAAAGTTCAAAAGTTTCAATGTGTAAGGTTTTTTATTAAAACTGCAAAGTCAAAAATTATTTTTTTTTGAGTTACAGACACCAGGTTGGACTGATAAGTTTCCGATCTCAATGTGAAGATATAGGAGCACTTGTCAATAAAAATAAGTGAAGTTAATTCTGACTCTTTTGACAGTTATTCATAAGATTTCAGCCATTTTTGACGCGTGAGTGAGTCGATGTGTTTTTGTGAAAAAATTGAGCCAACTCAGTCAACAATTTAATGACAGCTTGATTCAAATTTTTCCATTTTCATAAAAACACTCTGAAACGACTGAAATCTTGGTGAAGAACTGTCAAAAAATGCTCAACTGTATTAGGACCAAATTTATATTTAATAATATCTTTATAGCCCGGGTGCCCCATGCTTTGACTAATCGTTTGTGGATGTCAGTAAAAAATAATTTTTTACATTTTAGTTCAATAAAAGCTTATATTTTCATAACTATTTATTTACTTATCAATAATGGCGAAAGAAATGGGAAGAAAAATAAATTTACTTTAACAACGCTTCCGTCATATTTTTATTCGGAAGCTCTTAAAAAATTTTTCATTTTGAATTGATTCTGTTTTTAACAATGTATAATCTAAGTTTTACTTCTTTTCCAAATCTAATAAGAAATATCGCTCATTATTTCATGGGTTTTTTTCAAATATTTTTTAAATAAAATTGGAATAAATTTTTTTTCCTTCATGAAAGAAAAGATTGTCTAAAATTTTATGTCTTTTTCTCTGTTTCAGTTGTACATCAAAATACGTTGGTGAATACTGTCAACATTTAAATCCATGTGATACTGGACCGGGGCCACGATGTCAAAATGGTGGATCGTGTCATGTACGTGTATCACCTGGGGCGTCATCCCCAAGTTTTACATGTTCATGTCCATTAGGATTTAGTGCATCGCTATGTGAAATACCTATAGCCAATTCATGTGACTCCAGTCCATGCTTAAATGGTGGTGTTTGTAATTTAACATCGTTAAATAGTTACCAATGTAACTGCGCATCCGGATATACTGGTAAGTAATTTTTTCTATATATAATTATTTCTTAAAAGGTTGTACTTTTTTATAGGACTAACCTAAAAATTTTTTCCAGGTGATCATTGCGAATTACAAGATCATTGCGCATCACAGCCGTGTCGAAATGGTGCTGAATGTAAATCCTTGGATGGCACATATAAATGTTTATGTGCACGAGGATTTTCTGGTGCAAATTGTCAAGAGGATATTGACGAATGTGCAGCGAAACCGTGTCGTCAAGGAAAATGCTTAAACACATATGGAACATACTCGTAAGTACAAAATTAATTTAATTTTTTATTAATCGACTTCAAAAAAGTAAGAGGTTATCAGTTTGTTTGTATTTTTTTTATTTATTTGTTCGCACATGACTTCATTGTTTATGAACCGTTTTTTAAATTCTTTTTGCGTTTAATTCAGTACAACTTCATAGTTGTCCCATATTAACTTGAAGAAAAAAATTGCAATCGTAAGGGGAGAAAGCAGGCAAAGATAATTTTTAGTGGTTCTAGGCTTACAATAAAAGTAAAAAATGAACTGACTTCGAAGAAATGATCTAAAAAGTAAAAATAATTTTAAATTAAAAACTTCTATAAATAATTTCTATGTGAGTCATAACCTTACAAAGTTGGCGCCAATCATATCGTTAGCTAAAGGATTATTTTTTAACCATTATTCAAACAATTATAAAATTGTATATACTTTCGAAAATATTGAAGGATTTAAGAGTGTAGTCAAAAAGATCTTAAGTATGATTATCAAAAATTTATTATTAATTTAAAATAAAATTTATAGTTATGAAATATTAAGAGATTTTAATTTAAAATCGAAACTGGTTTTTTATACATCAATTAAGACATTTTTTTAGTATACCCAGGATATATTATTTATTGCAAGTGCGATTTGAGTACACAATTAACGTACGAACAATATTTTCCACAATAATTATTGAAAATTAACTTTTTATCTCATTGAACCCCCAATCTCCACCAATTTTTTTTATAGACTTTGTGATATCAAAATTTAGGCAAACATTTACATTCAATTTCGACTTTAAAAGCATACAAATTTCAATTATGTTTGCAATAATTTTTGAAGCTGGTAAATGCGTGACGAGAGCATTACAAAGAGAGGGAAATAAAAGTAAATTGAAAGAGAGATATAAGTTAGTGATGATAGAAAGAGATAGAAAATAGATATGAGTTGTGAAGGAGTATAAACATATATTTATACATACATTTAGATGGAGCAAAAGAAGTTTTACTTCAGTCGTGTGGCTTAAACCACACACTTTTTTTTCTTTTATTAAAAATCATTTCTAGATCAAACTATTTTTCATTAACGAGTAACATTAATTTTTCGAACTTGTTGATCAGATCCTGTTCACGAGAAACCATTAAAAACAGAGATACCCTTTTACGAAAAAAAAAAGGTAACCGGGGGCGCTTTTAAAATTCCTTCTTATTATAAATGAATTTATATAATTTTTTTTGTATAATTTAATATCACACCTTGTAAAAGAAAGAAGTTGACTTATAATCATTTATAAAAAAAGTTGATTTCACTGATAATTGTATGTCATCATATGATAAAAAAAATACGGTCATTACATCAACGTCATTAAACAGTTATTATCTCTTACTGTATGTAAATTTTTTAAATATATTTTATTATTTTTTTTTTTACAAAAATTAATAATGTAAAAATTATTGTAATTCAGAAAATAAACTTTCTGTTGACGGGCTAAAGTTTTTGTGTTTCTAAGCATGTAGAACTTGAAAATGCAAAAAATAATTCTGTCCGCTGTATGGTAACTCAACCTGGTGACTCTTTGATCAAAAACGCGAAAAGTAATTTTCAAAAAAATCAATAGATCGTAATTTTTCGAATTATTGTTCAATTGATCCTAATTTCGTGTTTCGTAAATAGAAAATATTTGATACAAAAACTACTTTGTACTTTTTTTACTCAACATACATAATATTTCAGAGTATATCAATTTTTGTGTAAAGTTTGTAACGCGTCCTAATATTGACTGCACCAACAAAATTTTGGTAGAGCTGTTCAAAGAGACATGTAATTAGTCTATTTCCCAGTGCCTGTCCGTCATCACAATAACTCAAAAACATAAAAAGTGAGTTTAAGTTCGTGAATGATCAAAATCGGTCCATTGAGTCCAATGGATCCTGGACATAACTTTTAAACTATAAAAGATAGAAAAAAATGCAAATACAAATTTTTGAAACAAACAACTTTCGTTAAAAACATTTTTTCGTAACATGTATGAATTCTTCACAATTTTAGCTCAAATTTGCCTAGTAAACACATATAGGTAATAACAATACATATTATTATAGATGTATACATATATAACTGAATAGATTGGATATTTATAGTATTTTATAAATGCTAATTAAAAATAGTTCAATGAAATGCAATCATATGTCGAGTATCTAAACAATTAACTCTGTTAGTTGTTATCTTCACTTGTTATGTGAAAAATTTATGGTCGTTAAGTGCAAAGGTTTAACTTAAAAGTTTAAATTTCAATTTTTGTATAAAAAATCAATAATAATTTATACGAAGGCGTAATTTATAAAGTTTTGTAATGCAAAAAAAATCAGAATGGAAAATTTTTGTGGCATCATTAACAGATGTTAGTCTTTATTATACAACCAATGTTCAAAAAAAATATGCAACTATGCATTTTGATTATTAATTAACACATTTTATCTTTTCCTGCAATGAATTAATGATATAAAAAGTATTACTTTGTATATAAAATATTCACAGATGCGCGCATCTCATTTAAAAGTTAATTTTTTGTATACAAATTAACCTAAATTTTATTAATTTTTTAATGTAAATTGTCACTAATACCAGATGTGAATGAAGTTTGAACACCCAAAAAGCCACTTTCAAATCCATTTATTTTATACATAAAAATGAAATGTTGCTATTCTTTTGGGGTATTTTTCAAAACACCTTAGCGTAATCTGTTTTATTATGAAGGGGAGTAGAAATTTGTATTTTATTTAAATTTACTCAAAAGTGAAATATTTTTATCGTTTATCATGAGCCTCTCAATCCACTATGGAAATCTCCCTTACAATAAATGAATTTTTATAATTAAATTTTCTTTTCAAAGCTTCGTATAATTCTTTAACCATTATGAAAATCCAAACAAATATAGGATCATATTGTTTTATAGTCCGTGCGAGCCAAATTTCGTATTTACTGAATCCCCATTTTGACGGAATTTGCATTATGAGTTACAGAAAACAAGCTGAAACACGTATAAAATGTACTTTCTGTCACGAAAATTTCCTGTCAACGAAGTGAAATAAGAGATTAAATTTTGTATGGAATTTAATTTTTTTGAGATTTGAATTAAAACTATCTATGAAGATATTCTGAAAAAAGTTTCTAATAGCTTTAAATTGGGAAGTGAGCTCTGAAACAGAATACCAAGGAGAAATAGACCTGACTGATTATGTAGGGGAAGGATGGAAAGGGGGTGAAAATAGAGGAGGGGGAAAGTGGGTCAAGAAAAATTTATCATACACATAGAAGTATAAAAAGTAAGAGGATTCAATTATTTTATGCAATCATCCAGCGAAACGGGCGGTTAATAGCTAGCTAGTATTTTTATTATATACATGCGGATATAGGAGGAATATCCTTGAAATATATTTTCGATTATCCATTTGTATCCATTTCAATTTCTCTAATTCAACATATATTTGTTGAAATATAATCGAAAAATAGCTTTTCTTGGAACAATTTACAAGTTTTTGATTTTTCACAAAATTAAAAACAAATGTAGATAGCTAACAGAGTTAATTGTTTAGATACTCGACATATAATTGAATATCATTCGATTATTTTTAAATATTAAAAAAAACTTTCTTTCAAGTCAAAATTCCCAACAAAATTCCAATTAACAAATATTTACTGCATTCGGTAATTTAAACTCCTACGACTCTTAAACTAAATATGTTTTATAAATGTCTCCTAAAATATCTAACAATAAAACAAAAAAAATGATATAATTCTACTTTTAAAATTTCGTAATTTATAAAATATGATAATTTCTTGCAAAAAAATAAATTTTCTCAAGATAAGAACAGGATATTATAAATAAAAACAACTTGAATGTCGATTTAAAAACAATAATTTATTCATAAATGAATTTCTCTTGAATTTCTTTAAGCCAACACAACATTGCTTGCTGACTTTTAGCTTAAGCATCGTGATGTTCGATCAGTTTGTTATATTAGCAACATCATAGACCACCACACCCAATGTACTTAGTTAGTATTAAGGTACTTTCATTTACAATTCTATAATATTTTTAATATTTTTTTAGTTTCTTACCTAATAATGTATTTTTGAAGCCTTTAGGGTATATTTTATGCTAATAAGATTTACTAACAAATGGTGGTTTTAATTTTTTTAAAGAAATCATTGTGGCATGACTTTATCTCATGATAAAAAATTATAGATTATATATGATTAGAAATGTATTAAATTTACAGCTAATATTATTACAACGTTAACTATAGATTAAATGTTTCATGAAACACTCAATAATATCAAATTTTTCACCATTTCATTTTAACAGTCTTCATATGGATACGAGAAACACTTAATATAATTTATCTCTGTCGAAGTTAATGCTGCGTAGTTCAGCTTTATAATTCAGATACAAAGTACCAGGAAAGAAAGATAAGAAAAAATTGTAAGCTATTATTAAAGTGATTAAATAGAAAAAAAAAAAGCTTTTATGAATACATTATAATAGACATAATAATAATAATAATAAAGAACATTATTATAAAAGTTTAGTAACCGCTGAGTAACAATAGATCTAATCCACTAACAACATGTCATACATATACAGTGAAGTGTCCACCTTCTTTCTGAATACACAATCACACAGACATACCAACGTAAGACAACTATAAGATAAAATGAACAGTATATGTCGGGTGCGTCTCTTCGTCTTCACTCCTATTATTATCTTGGTCATACACTCAACTAAAAGATGTTGATGATCAAGGTAAATAAATTTATTCAATATAGTCAAAGTCCGATTTTGGGTCTAGTGTAATTATTTCGGGTTTTTCAATGAATATTTTTGATCAAAGTACAAAATGTGAATAAAAATTGTACACAGTAAAGTAATTAAGACTCGCTTTTGTTTCTTAAAGCATTTAAATATAAAAAGTGTGTATAATTTGGAACCCGTTACTGTTACATGGGGTCCAGTGGATCCCAAGCAAACTTTGGGGCTATTATTTCAAAATAAATATACTTATTTCAAAATTCAATAAATTTCTAATTTTTCTTGAAAATATAACGTGTTCTGAGTAAAATTTGTGAATTTTTTTTCCTAGTGTTTTCTAACTATTTCAATATCTCAAAAAAAAAAAAGAAAAATAACTATGGATTACTTAAAAAGAATGTTAAGTTAAAGTTTGGCACATGATTTTAGTTAATAAATCAAATAAGACGCGAATAGGAACAGTTTTCCATTCTGAGGATTGGCTGGACTCTTACATTAGTATTTGGAGGTGTGATCGCAACGATACTTTAATACTTTAAATATTTAAAAATATAATATAAATGAACGTCTAGGCTCGCCATTCGAGAGCATTAAAATTTTTTAACAGTTAAATTTCCTTTATGATTTGTGTTTCAAATACAGATCGAATGAAAAATATCAAATAAAATACCTTGTACTGGAAATGAAATTTTTGGGTACGGTTGCAGCCTAAATACTCAATTACGCACAACCGTTTTATGCCAAAAAATATTTATATAAAAAAATATCAAAAAAACCGATAGTCTCATACAAGCGTTTTCACCCTCCCTTTAAAATCTAAAAATCCAAAAATAACCAAACTACGACGGTATTTATTTATGTTGATTAAAATTCAAATTTTGAAAAAAACAAAACCAATAAAATCATACAAAATTTAAATGTTCTTTCTTTTATTCGCTTTTAATTTGCCCTATCTCCATGCCTGACAATAAATCAACCAAAATTTCCATTTCTTAAGCCTTGTTCACATTGATCAAGTAATTTAGACAAGTAACAAGTAGTTTAGTACTAAACACTTGATGAAAAAGTGTTCACAATTATTATTTGATAATTTAGTCAAGTAATTTTTAAAACTATGTAAACAGTCACAGTCTTGTAATATAATTTTATATCACAAAACTGTTCATATTCTATGACTGACTGTGACTCGAACAACAATAAAATGTCAAACAGATTCCTTCATTTGTTTATTATTATATGTTTGTGATTGAAGACTGGTGTAAATACTACTTGCACACAAAAAATAGAATTTAACTAAACTACTTGACTAAACAACTGTACTAATCAGTTGACTAAAATAGTGCTGTTCGCACACGTCAAGTAATTAAATTACTTGCTCTAAATTACTTGATGAATGTGAACAAAGCTTTATTGACGTTTCTACAGATGTTTTCTTAAATTGTGACGATTCAAATTTCGTGCTTTTAACTATAAATTTTATAAGTCCAACCACAATGCTGACTATAAAAGTATCAAATGCATTAAAGCTTTAGCAACGCTGCGCGCAGATGGTTCAACATTCTGAGTGTTATATTAGATTGTGTGTGTATTCTGTAGAATGGACCGGTTTTTTATAATAAAGAACATTATTGGATAAAGAAATACAAAGAGAACTTTGATGGAGATAAAAATAAAAAAAATAAATATTTATACAGATGTAGTTAAAATATTTATAGTTCATTTACAAATAATTTATAATTTATGTCATAAACGTTGTCTAACGTAATTATTCTTCATAATTTTCGAATATATATAATTTAAATATATATTTTTTATAACAGTATTTAATAATAATCGTTGGATTTATTTATAAAAGATATGTAAATTTTTTGATGGCTCATAAAAGAAGAAATACAGTAGAGATAAATTTTAAAGATTAATAGGTTATTAATCTGCTATTATACATTCACTACGGTCAGAAAGGCGCAATATGGTAAACTTTACGTAAATTTTTATTTTGCATTTTATTGTTACGATTACGTTGGTACGCAGTAATTAATTTTGTATAATATTAATATAATAGGGAAGATGCACTTATCACAATTTAAAATTCTTAAACAAAGAAGGAGATTTGCATAAATGACGGCATACATGTTCATCTCCATTGTGATTATTTATAAGGGTCATTCTACGATAAGAGGTCCTATCAATATCCATGGCATTTATAAATACACTTTCCTTCAATATTTAAGATAAATAAACGTTAGTATACAAGAATGAGTTTGCGAATAAAAATGTTATATAAATTTTAATATTCAAAAATGTTGTAGACCATAGAAAATGACCGCTAATAGAACCCATAATAATAATCGTAGAACAACCCATAAAACTTTTTTTTTGCAACAACGAGATGGAAGACAATCGTTAATAGCTTATAACGTATTCGTTTTTGAATCAATTTTATCCGAATTTTGTTTGATATTGAGCCTTGTTTTACGTTTTGTATGGTAAAGTAGGTCCTCCCATAATGTAGAGTGATCTAATTAGTCCTTGCTATGTATGCACTATTACAATACCTGAAAAATAGTCTTTTTTCACCAACTGTTTAGATTTCCAATACCCTAAACTGCTAATTAATACATACTATAAAATTAAAATACATTATGTTTATAATTATATGAAGTACGTATTTTATATATTTTAATAATTATAAATCGTACAAATATTGATACTTAACTACAAAGTTTGAAATGTTGAGGTTCATTTCAAAACAGTAATATCGTTGAAATTGTAAAAAATATAAAACGGTTTATCATTTCATAATTTTGTTGATTATTTGAACATCTAAAATTAGGAAAATTGCAAAAATATTATCGAGTTTAATGTTCTAAGAATAAATACAATTTAGAAAATTATTGAGTAAATTATTTTAAATATTAAAGATTATTTTTCGTTTAAAACGTTTCTCGAAATATAACAATCTTATAATTTTCGAATAAACATGAAAAACTGCAAAGAAAATCGCAAGGATAATAGAATAAAAAATAACGATGAAAAATGGAATTTGGCAAACAAAGTTATCTTTAATAATCACTCAAAACTATTTGATTCTCTACTTTGATCAATATTTTCTCTGCGGAATGCCTTCTAATATAATCAAAAACAATGTTGCGTGTCTCATTAATCAAAGTTCGTGTGTACAACAAACTCGATTTATTTTTTCCCAAACAAACAATAAATTATTTCCACATGACGCCAATCTTCTGCTTTTAAAAATCTAAGAAATTTATAGCTTCCATAACTCATTAAGACTTCATTAAAATAAACTAAATAAAAAAAAATTCAAAAATTATTTCAAATTTTTTAAGAAAGAATTCATCTCAAATATTTCATTTTTGAACGCATAGTCTTTTTCATAAAAAAAAAAATTAATAGTGACATGTTTCGATTATTTAAATAAAGTGTTGTTTTTTGTTAAACGAAATATTACCATGTTTTCAATATCGATTTTTGATACAAATAACCGGATCTCATTATTTTTAAATAAATATCAATAAATTCATTAATTTATATCATCGATACACACCCACTATTTTTAACTAAATTTCTCTCACATTTAGAAGTTTTCTAAAAAATGTTTGTTATTAATTTATTCATTAATTAAAAGTAGATACTACAAAAAATATACATTTTATTTTGATTATATTTAGTGTCTAATATGTGTGTTTTTTCTAGCATGTTCGTTAGCTCTAAGATAATTAATTTAGTATTTTACGTTAAAATCAATTATTTTTATTCATTGAATATTCAAACATTTTTAGGGTTCAGTAGCTAAAATGAATCGAGCATTTAACAATTTAAAAAGTTCGATATTCAGATCGTGCTCTCATGACATTCTGCTTTGTAATTTCTATTAATTGTTAGGCAGTACATAAGCATCGTTAATTTTCACTTAACCGGCGTTCTTATATATTGGTTGTGATTCCTTCATTTGTTCGGGTACTTCATCTTCGAACACAAAGCAGTCTTTGGTCTTCCTTGACATCATACAACCAGAGCTAACGTGGCTTTTGATTTCCACACACCAACCTTGAAAACAGAGCCGAAAACCTGTCTTAAAATTATATACTTCCAGCAATTCGACTGGCTTATTGTTCAGGAAATACTTTAAATCAATAAAAAAAACATAACACATACCAAGAAACACACATATATAAGAGGTGTGGCTTATATTACACACACTACCTTACTTGATGTAAGAGGATTCTAGTACATATAAAAGTGTGAAATTTTGATGTTTGAAGTATATTATCGTGCATATAATTAGAAGCAATGAGATTCACTTTTTCATCAGTGATTATGATCGATAAAGGGGAAAATCTTACATTACAAGATAAGATGAACGAAATTTCGTACAAGTAATATATTTCTATAATAGTGGCATATATAAAAGTGGTAAAAAGTATAAAAAAATTTTAGTAGGATGAAACGAAACCCATTCGAAACTGGTAAGAATATAACAAAAATAAAAGGAAAAATAATTTACGGGCGATCTGAGGCCGGGAAGTGGAATGGGGTGACTTTTTAAGGATAAAACACGGTCTCCTTTTCATCTGACTATAATTTTTTTTTTTGTTTCAAAAATTTACCGACCCTGGTCAATATAAACGGCATTTACTGCAGTTCAAATTAAAAAAATCAGAAATTTTCGAGTATAGTGTATTTAAATACCGAACCCCCGTGTAAAGCTATTTATAGATATCAGATAATGACCGAATTTTCATCTTACATTTTTGAATTGATATGTAAAATAATTTTATATTTATTTATAAACAAAAAAAAAAATATTTTACATATTTTTTCAATAAAATATTTAATTTTAAATTATTTTTTTAAATGAATTTCATTACCAAATCTTCTTGAATTTTTTTTTATTATTAATATTACTTTTCTATATAACATGTTCAAACATATATGTGTCATATTTACGATAAGATCGATAATTTACGATAATGTCGTTCTACTGGGCACTTGTTTTTGTTGTTGTTTGTACTTATTAATATTCAAAAAAGAAAAAAAAAACCATTTACAAAATATCTCTGTTGGACATTTTTCAATTAAATGGTAGAAGTGTTAATGCAACAACAACATCTTTTTAACAACACAAAAAATCAATATATTCAATGTCATTTGAAGACTTTTTTTAGATTCACATTTTTGATTAAATTTCGATTATTTAATTTTAATTTGTTTCTGAACTTTCATTATTATTTATCTATTCACACAATCAACCCATTAACTTAACAAATCGATTTCAATTATAGTGATGGTTTTTGGATATGTTCTTTTTCTTGGACAGCCTCCAGCTATTTTACTGGTCTGGAAAAACTTAAAAGTCGGAAAAATAATTTGTGTGTAAAGAATATAAATAAAAAATAGTTAAGGCATTTTGTTAAAAGTCAGGGAATTTTCCAAATGTTCTGGATTTTATAAATGTGAAAATCTCTAAACCAGCGTACTCACGTGTAACATTTGTTCTTAACGTAACACCGTATCATATATCTGCATTGTTAGGTGTTACATGTTACGTATTACGAGACCAATGGTTTGTAGGTGTTGCTATGTATTGCATAGCGTTCCATCTGTTTACCAACCAAAGTACCTTCACTTTAAGTATTTGTTGATAAATTTCAATAAATTGTATTTTGTTCGTTCCACTCCATATCAAAATATTTAAATACAATAAAAATAAAAATTAATAATGTTTATGTCTTGTCTTTGCAAATGTTATTGAGTCCACACTACCGTCAATTTGTGGGAAGAGATGCAACATCGTCTATCAACTTTGGTTACATGACGATGTTACACGTTCACGTCCACACAAACTTTGGATGGAAGTGAATATAAAATCTTGGAAAACCGTGAAATTTTCAAGGAAATTTATTGTTTTACTTACATTGTCTAAATAAGTTATCATTTAATCTAACTTGTGTGATTCGACTCCCGGACTTTTTAAAGATAACTATTAAAACAATTGTGAAATAAATAAATAAAAAAATACAAAAAATATTTATCACCTGAGTAATATTTTTCAAAAATGTCATGATTATATTATTCAAAATGATTCAAAAGATTATATACTTTTTTCTAAAATAAAAAAACCTGTACTCTTGAAAAGATTTTCAACGGATTATATTATTTATATGGGTTGCAATTTGATTCATATAATCACGCACTTGGGTTCATAACATACCCACATGTGTGTGTGTACTACACTTCTATAATAATAGTACCTTTGTTTATTTTATAAATCGTATTTTTTTTTTTTTTTTTCAAAATATTATACTAAATAAATAAAAAAATTCTTTGTCATTGCATGAAGAGACAAAAAAACCAGTTTTATGGTCGAATCTGAAAGAGAAAAATATTTAAGTCAGTGATCTTTAAAATATATGTATGTACATTTTTTTTGAGATAAATTTTTTGAAAAATCTATTTTGAAATAATGTTATAAGCGTAAAATTTACATATTGTGGACCCATACCAGTGATTAAATTGTAAATTTATGGGTATCGTATTAAAATTTATCAAAGATAACTGCGATGACAATTAATAGAAATGTCATTTACACAACTCTTTTTAAACGTTTTATTTATGAAATTTTATCAGTTTTCTAAAAATTATTATAAAAATTTTGTATTTTTTTCCTTTTTTTTGTACAAAATAAAAAATTTTTATTAAAAAAAAGGACATTTTCAGTTTTTTCAAAATCATTTTTAGGGTTCTCTACCCAAAGGGTAAAACGAGATGCTGTTACTAACACTCCGCTGTCTGTCGGCTTGCTCGGCTGTCACTAGGCAGTATCTCATGATGAACCGTGTGATACACAGTCAATTTTCTAAAAAATATAATAAAAATTTTTGTATTCTTGTTTCCTTTTTTGCACATATCATTTTTATTAAAAAGAGATTTTCATTTTTGTCCAAAATTATTTTCAGTGTTCCGTACCCAAAGGGTAAAACGGGATGCTATTACTAAGACTCTGTCTATCTGTTACCAGGCTGTATATCATGAACAGTGATAGTTAAACTGTTGAAATTTAAAAAAACAGATTAAAATAAAATATATTAAAAGGGAGTGGGATTATAGATAATAACACGGAACCATTCGTGCACGGGACCGACTCGAACTTGGTCGATTTATTATTTAGTACCTTGACTGTTAATAATAAATTATAATAAAAAAAAAACAATGGGTCTACCAACTCCACCAACAACATAAAAATTTAATTGTTACCTTGTACTAGAAAGCATCTTTGCCTTTAGGTGATGGAGTGTTCTAAGTTAGGGTACAGATCACCAAAAGGTCTATATACAATGAACATGATTGAGGTTCACCTCTTAATATACTGTATTTAACCGTTTCTGAAAATAACAAAAATTCATTCAGTTTCTAAAAAAAAGAAAAATTTTGAAAACTATACCAAAAAAAAATTTAAGAATTAGCCATTTCTAGAAACAAACTAATTTTACTTTAAAATGAGCATAAAAATTTACTAAACCAATCTAACAATAACATTTTCTTTAAAAAATCTTGTGTTTTTACACCCGACATACATTTAATATATGAAGGTATATTAAATTTAATCTAAAGTTTGTAACAACAGAAAGTATTGAAGACGCTAATCAAATTTTGGCATTGGTGTTCATAGAATCACTTAACTCGTTAAGTTCGTGGATAAACAAAATCGGTCCTTTGGATCCGATAACAAATCTTGTACCATAAATAGAAGTAGAACATAATTAGAAAATTTAAAAACAATTTAAAAAGCAAAAAAGTTTTATTAGTTAAGGATCGCGAATCGCTAACTAAATTAAAATATAAAAATTATATAAATTAGCAAATCAAATTAGAAACCACATGATAAAAATCAATATTTTTGAATATAAAATTTTTAAAAAATCGAACATGTCAATTTTAAATTTATGCCTTTTCAAAACAGTAAAAATAAAAATTTACAAAAAAAATTAAATTGACATATTAAATTTGAAATACTAGTTAACAAATTTGTAATGAGTTGAAAATAAATTAAATTAATTAAAAAAACGAATAAAGAACATAAAATCTAAAGTTTTAATGCTTACATAAATAAATAAATAAAAATATATTAAATAATATAAAAAAATCATTTTTTTAATAATCGTATTATTTTTTTTGAAACAGGTAGTTAAATAAAAGTGTTTGCAAATTAATTATTTACAAATAGATTTTTATGAATAAATAAATTATATAAAAATTTAATGAGAGTTAAAATTATTATTATTTTGTTTCTTTTTCAATTCTGTCAATGATTATTTATTTCTATCTAAATTATATTACAAAATAGAATTTTGCTGGTTTGTGTTTTATTTCTTTTTTATTCATAAATATTAATATAATTTATTGATTTATTTATTATTAATTTAAATTAGCTGTAATAATATCTAATTTAATGTATTTAATGAGATCCATTTCATTTTTAAGTTGCTATTAAATTTTTTATTGTAGTTAATTGTCTATGGATACTAAAAACATATTTGATGGGGCAAAATAGGTTGAGATTGTTTTTGGTTCGTTCGTTTCTTCGATAATAATTTTCAAATTTTTACTGAAAAAAAGGAGCGATTTGATAGATCGCAGATGACTTCTTTTACCTAAAAGTTAAAGAAATTGGAATACCTAAAAATTGTCTTGGTTATAAATATCAAAGTAATCTAAAATTATTGTTTTAAGAATTGTAACAATAATCAAAATGTTGGTTTCTTTCTAAAAAGTTACGAAAAATAAAAGATTTTTGCAAAATAAACACGATTTCTTGCCATAAAAGTACATTAAAATTTAAACCGTTTTTATTCCTGTAAAAACGCTGTCTGCCATTTTGGTGTCGTAATATCGGTATGTAATAATGAGAATACTGGTAACATATTGATAAAATAACATAACCTAATATTTTCAAATATTTTTTTACTGATTAAGATAACTGTTTAGACTGAACTGACGAAGACAATTAATAATTTTTACCAAAATGACGTCACATTATGGCAGCTTAGTATTTTATGTCACTTTATACAAAGATAAAAATATCGAATATTAATTTTAATAAAATAAATTAATCATGTGCTTTTATAACTCAAATTTAGAATATTTCTACAGAAATTTTAATTTTTGTCAAATTTCCTGCTTTATTTTTCACTACCGAAAGGACCCTTTTGACATAAACGGTGTCGAGATCCTGACATTGACCGACATTTCAGTGTAATAAACATGGCCACATAATAAGCCAATGTACTAGAATTTCATTTTCCAAATAATAAATAGTTTTAAAGGAGATCGATTCCAATTTTTCGCTTATTTCTCGATAGTTGATACAGCATTTTTAAGTCTTTTTGAAACTCATAATACGATAATTTTGAATTTTTCTGAATTATTCATTTAGAGTCAACTTCGTATTAATAAAAAAAACTAAAAACACTGATTTGACATTTCAAACAACGGATTCGCGGCTCAGAATTTATTTTGCTACTTCTGTTATATTACTTTCTTGTGTCTCAATGTCAGACACCACATATGGCGTATTTTATAATTTGCAATTGGTTGCAACAAACTGCGAAGTGCAAATAAAAAAAAAACTATATACATAAAAAATTATCTTAAAAAATAATTAATGAATATTATTTTAATATTTTATGTTTTTTTTTTAATTCTGTTTTAGATGTGTTTGCGATGCGGGCTATACAGGCAGAGATTGTGAAACAGCATATATCCCATGTAAACCAAGTCCATGTCAGAATGGTGGCCAGTGTCGTGAAATTGATAAATTACGATACGAATGTGATTGTCCAACTGGTAAGTGTTTTTTTTGTTTCTCTTATCTACTTTGGATTTGTTTAATCGTATGTATAAAAGATTTGCGCGCAGTCAATTAATTACAATTTATAAATAATTTATTTGTGTCACAATATTTGAAATACTGTCATAAATCTTTTTTGTTGAAATAAGTATAATTTTTTTAAAGAAAATTTATTATAAATTTACAAAAATTGAAAAAATTCATTGTTATTTCATCATTAATTGAATAATTTTCAAGTTATTTGTACCAGATTTTAGGCCATATCTCAGAAATTTCTGTCATTATCGTTATATATAAGTCAGATTTTTTGTATATTTCGGGATAAAAAAAATTGGTACGCGCGTCAGAAGTAATACTTCTTTGATATAAAAAAACAATTTTTAATTGCATGCAAATAATTAATTACATTAAAATAATAAAAGGACTGGATAGTCAATACAGTCAATAAAGCTCAGTTTGAATTTGAAAAATTAAATAAATATATATTTTTTTACATTAAGTGTAACATAAATCATAACTATAGCTTTAACCTGTGAATTTTTTGTGACGGTGATACGCATCTTAAAATTTCACTCTAATCATTTTTTCATAACGCTCCTAAAGAAGTATAACTTCAATTATTTTATATATTGAAAAAGATTAAATAATTATCATTTATTAAATTACTATATGAATTCATTTTAGAGCATTTTTTGATAATATCTTGAAAATTTCTCATTCAAATGTTCAATAATTCCCAAGCGGTCACCCATCCAAGTACAGACTGTGATATGGCTTAAGGTGATTTATCAACAGCTGTGACATAAAAGAGTGTGAGTTCTGTTGACTTAAATAACATTTTTCCAGTATAAATAGTTCAAAAGATACTTATCCAAATGTTATGAAATTTGGTATGCACAATATTTATATGAAAAAACCTAGTGCTTGTAGAAAAGTTTTTTCCGACATAGAAGGTTAAACTTAAATAATTTGTTGGGACCAAGAACAGTACAAAACTTGTTTATTTAAATATTAAAAACTATTTTATGCAAATATATATTTCATAGCGATAGATTTTGGTAAACATATTATTGATAATATTATCTGTTTGAAACAAATAATATAAAATATTCTTATTCAAGAATGTCCGTCCATATGTTGTTGTGAGAAAATTACAAACAGAAATTTGAAAAAACAATAAACTCATTAAAAATGTTTAAAATAATCAATGAAACAATAAATTTTGTATATAAAATATAGGAAATTTTTTGAATATAACTTTTTAGTACGGGAGGTAACGATGCAAATGACACAATCATTTCAAGTCGATTTATTCATGTTGGAATTGAATGTTTATTAGCAATCATATACTGTTATGAAAGTCAGCAGGCTCCGAGAGGGAGGATGGGCTAACGCAATCAAATGTCATATTCGGCTGACAATTATTCCACCTGTAAATATTCCGCTGGGTATTTTTTTTTACTACATTATTGAAACTATCTCTATGCGACCTGAAATATATTTTATTATTACTCCACCTTGGGTGCGCCTGCTGAACCGCCATTCGATTATCAACTTCATATAATCTTTCAATAAAATTAATTGGCTTGAAATCACCATGAAAAATGCAACTCTACCTCCCAGACTATTTTAAATAATAATCGATTTCTTACAATAATATTATCTATAAATAAGTACACGACGATTAAATATTTTTTCTCAATTTACTAAACTTAATATATTCGTATATATTTAAAACGTATATAAAAACTTTTTCAATTGCTGAATAAATATAACGAATACTAGAAGATAATACGATTTATTTTATTTATGAATTCGATTGGTTTAACATTTTAATTTCAGTATGTAGAATTCACAAATTTGTTTGTGCCATCTGGCGATAGAAAATAGAATATTATTGTAGCGTACGTGTCTTTCGTGGTTAAAAAAGTAACTAATAACAATACCCTAATAACGTTTCAATTATTATTTGTATGTATGTATTTATGTTTGTTCGGCTGTTACTTTCGAATATGTTTTCCGATTTGAATGAAATTTGTTGAAGTTATCCAGGAAATGTTCTACTGTTTTTGAGTTTTTACATATTGTTCCTCTCACTAACAGTATGATGAAGGTAATATCATAAATAGGGAAACATAAAACCAATTACGATAAAAAGTAGTGAGGTCTACCGATCATTGAATCTACTAGTTTTACCCTTGACAATAATTTGACTAAAAATTTGTTTAACCATACCTTTTATATCCTGTATACAATTGAAATACACGAGGATATGTTAAGCTTGGTCTCAAGTTCGTAATAATAAGAAATATATACAAGGCAGTAGCAAAATTTTGATATACTATCATTTTTTAGTCTATTTTCGCATGTCGGTCTTTTAATAGAAAAAATAACTTCTTCTATTTGAATTAATAGTAATAAATAATCAAAAATTCAAATATTCATATTCAAGTATTTACACAATTAAATATTTTATTAATCTTCATTTTTGTATTTATAAGAATAAATACAATTATTATTTCATGGATTTTATAAAATGCTGCAAAACCACATTTCATTTTTCGTTTCCAATATCATAAAAAATTTATATACACACCTCCCTTTGGATCCAGTTAACCTATTGGCTAAACGACAAAATCTGTTATACAAAATTAGTTTATAATGCAAAAATTTATATTAAAATTAATATTTGTCCTATACTTAATCCAAAAATTTCTCTGCTTTCTAGAAATAAAAATTTATCACAAAAAATGGTTTTTTAAAATGCTTCTTACTATTTTACTGCTAATAAACAAAGCTTAAAAACTATTAGTATGAAATTTATAAAAAGCCATCTTCACCAAGAAAATTTTGAGTACAAAAAAAATTCTTTAAAATTCATTTTTAGATTAAATAAAATTTATTTTAGAAAATTGCAGATTTTATAAGATTAAACTCAAGCTGAGCATTTTGGAAGTGAAATTAATATTTTATTTGAAACACGAAATACTAATTTAATTTAGGTCAAATCAATACAGTAGAACATTGAAACCAGTAAATCAATATCTAAAATATATCATAATAAATGTTATTTTAAAGTTTAAAAAAAAAGAAAATTATGTTAGTTAAAGTAAACTAAGCAATAAGCTGGCTTAAATGAATATAGCTGATAGCTATATATGTAAGACTATAATATATTATTATTAGCTATTGTAGGTGGGGTCTAAAGTGTATTGTTATAATACCTAGTTATTTAAGACTATTTATAGGTGAAAGTTCATTTCTCTCATTGAAATCAAACCGTCATCATCTTTTATCATAATTTTATAAACGCGTACATTTATTGTATCCATCTCATTCTAATCCATTTGATTTGTTATTGATCTTTGATTATAATCGATAGGGTAAATGACAGAGATAAAATATATTGTTTTTTTTTGTGTATTGTTAATACAAAATTTATATTATTATTATTATTAGCTTAATAGTATACTTTTAGCTTGAATCTTAGTTTAATAGATGTAATTTAGGAATAGGTATTTTTTTTTTTGAAATAGCGCTTGTGGCATTGTTATTATCGAATTAGTTCTCGATATTTATGTTTGATTTGAAAGTTTTTGGTTATAAATAATTGGGTTTATTTAAAAAAAAAAAAAAAAAAAATATGTAACCAAATAATTTTTGATAGAATTAGAAAATAAATCATTCTACTATTCTTGAATTTAAATTTATTTGTTTCCCGAATCTTGGAGCTCTGATTTTGTTGTAATGAGTTGATATTGATTCCAAAATTTGGAGGAAGTTCCCAGAAGAAAACAGCTTTTTTCGAGATTGTTATGGCACAATTGTACATCCTCTCCAAATTGAATAACAGAATTGTTAATTAATAAATATGTTCAGTTTATGTCAAGAATTTTCTATTTAATAGTAGTTTTTAAACACACACAGTTTGCCTTAAGACTGAATGTAATTCAAAGAATACTTTTATGGAGGTAATACTAAAAACAATACTTCAAAAATGAAAAACAAGTTTTTATGCATACAGTAAAAAAAAATATTTGTCAATAAAGTAGACAATTAATTCAATTGAGAAGTAATTTGAGCAAAGATAAATTGCACAAAATAAAAGAATATTTTTGTGTTTCGATTTGTGTAACTGTTATCATTTTGGAAATACCAATTTTCCAAAATTTCTTACGAACCCGCGGCTAAAATTTCAGTAAAATTTTTACTCACGTAATTTTAATACAGGTACTAGACATACTTATTATTGGGTCAAAAATAAATTTATTTTTATTAGACAGTAAAAAATTTTGTTTAAAACAACATAATTTAAGTGTTAGAAACAAACGCTCCACCCAAAATTAATATTATTGACACACAAAAATTTGTTAAATTTTGTGTTAAAATTTTGTTTCAAAGAGATCTCTAAAAGTCTTACACTTTTAAATGGTCACACAAAATCAGTGTTAACTCAATTAGTATTTCAGTTTCAATAACGAAGTGATTAATTTCAAATAAAGAAATATTTCATGCTTATTAAAAAAATTAGTTTTCATTTATTTAAATTTAAAACAAATACCAGCAGTTTTAAAACTTTAATAAAATCAGATATTTTTTTATGTAGCAAACTTATGCGAAAAAGTGATGTTAGTTAATCATTTTATATAATTATATAACACTGTTTTCATGTTATCAAAATCAAGTAACATAAGAAAAGTGGTAAATTAACTTTAAAAATTTTTAACATAGACCGGTTTTTGAAGCAAAAACAAAATTTTTTTTTTACTTTGTAATGCGGCATAAGTAAAAAAAAAATAGTAATATTTAGAGATTGATATAATAATAATGTTCAGTTAGAAATAAATGTAATTCTACGTGTATATATAAATCATCTACACAATGGATAGCTAGCTAGCTAGCTATGTACGTTCATTCCTAAGGTAATTCAATATTTTAAAACAATTTTAATATTCAAAGTATATGTTTTATATATCTAAATATATAAAATTATTTATATTTAAATATATGTATATACATGTAAAGTCTTAGTATGAAAAAATTATCCAATCGGATTTTTTATACTATACTCAGAGTCAGAGTCAGTCCATCCGTCCATCACGATAACTCAAAAACAGAGTTAACGAAATTTTGGTGACGTATTTTATACATAAAAAGCCGGGTTTTCAAAATCGGTCCATTTTTTCAATGAATACTTGATCCAACTTTAATTCTATAAAATATAGCAGAAAAATTCAAATACAAAAAACGTTTATTTCTTGGAAACAAACAACTTTTGCTTGAAAATTTACTTTTGTAAAATGTTAGGTTTTGCCACAATTTATGCTCAAATTTAGCCAATTATCACATATTGGTAATTATAATAAATATGATTATACAAGTATATAGACTGGATATTTGTAGTATTTTATGAATACTAATTAAAAATAGTCCATAAAATGATATTCAATCATATAATGAGTATCTAAACAATTAACTGTGTTGGTTGTTATCTTCACTTTGTTGTCTTTGTAAGCCGCAATATATGCTCAAAGTTCAATCTAAATCGAATTTCTAAGTAAAAACGTTTCATTGTTTATTGGAAATACTTTGTATACTGTGACGGTACATTCTTTATACATGTACATAATATTTACATATTTATTATATGAGAGATTTTAATTTAAAATTTTTTCGCAATTAGTCAATTATTATACTCTCAAAATGCCGCACACTATTATTGAAATAATCATAATTTTTTCTCAGATTTTAATCGAAAATGAAATTTTTTTTTTTACACGTAAATGGGAATGAATACATCAACACAAAGAAAATTATTTTCTAACCATTGGCTATAATCGAATATTTTTTTAAATAAAAATTTTTATAAGAAAAGCTTTTGTTAAAAATTGTGAAACATTTTTTTAAAGCGCTTATTTTAAAATTTTTAAAAATAAAAAGAATTACTTTTCTTCTCAGAAGAATTTTAGATGATACGACGTCAGGTTCAAAAGCTGTAAATATTGTGTCCTCTGCTATTAAAATCGTGTTTTTTAGAAATCTTAAATCTTAAAACATGATTCCTTAATTAGAAGCTACAACGTAGCTTAATTAAAAATTTTGACAGCTTACAGCTCATGAAATAAACACCCTGATTGGGACTTTATACATGCTTTGGTATTATTGGGACTATGAACTACAATACGCACTTGATCAATTTTTACATAAACCTACCTACGTATTGAATCGTAAAAGTTATATTAAAAGTTCTTGAATTCTGCAAAAATTTGACAAAAATTATGTTTTTGCAAAAATAAAAAAAAATTTTGTTCAAGTCATTCTTCTCAATCTTTCTAAATTTGTAATTTTTTTCGATCTTGACTGCCTTACAAGTACAAATGTTTGAAACACATTGACCTGCTGGAATTGTTATTACAAAGTACACCACAAATACTTAAATATAAAAGTTTCAATTTACCAAAACAACATATTAAATTGGTTAATAATAAGGCCGTTTTGAACATTTTTTTTTAAATCACATTAAATTATTGATAATCGAAGAGAAATTATTTGTAATCAATAAACAATCAACAAAAAAAACATCGAACGTGGAGCAATTTAAATGATTCTTATGCAGCTGACACTAAACTACATTCTCCGTTCCAAAAAGACTATAGCAGCGGTGCGGATATTCTTTGACCAAATTCATATAAAAAAAAAATGATTATTATCTCTGTGTTTACGTACGAAAATTTTTAATATAATGGCGGTACACTTAAAATATAGCAAATTATTTATTTTTATCAATTATTTTTGTGGTACATGTACTTTATTTTTTATTAAATATCAATTTACTATAATTTTGATTGGATCACATGGTTAACGGGATTATTGATGAAAATTGTTTATTTGCACAATTTGAAAACTTTGTAAATGTCAATAAATTCTGTCTCAATGTCTACGATTATCTCGACTCCGAATCTGCGATTTTAACTGGTTTTTTTTTGAGAGCCCATAGTATTTTGTCGAGCTTATTTTTGGCTAGTTTTATTCCCGTTTTGTTTAAGAAGCTTAAACAGACATTTTGTTAAGAAAACTTAAACAGAACAGTGGCTCGTAATAATTATAATAGCTGCCCTGTTAGCGTGAAAGTGTCTCAGATGTTTACTGGATAAGCCGGGTAATTATCCAAAAAGCCCCAAATTTTGTCAAAAATTCGTTAATTTTGACAATTAAGAATGCTTCCAATTTATGTTAAACAGTTGATGGTATTATGAATGAAAATTTTTATTTGTACTGATTGAAAATTATTTAATTACCAATAAGTTTTGTCAAAAATATTTGCACTAGTCTCGATAAAGGCGAATTCGATTTGAAGTCTTTTCCCGAAAAATTTATCCCAAAAATATACCTAATTTTTCTTTAAACACAGAATTTTTCCATCTAAACAAATTTTCCCAAAACTTCTGTCTTTTACTTGTAGAATTGTAATTAAATAATAATATAAATAACAGTTTTGATAGTACTTGTAGATTGATTTTTACAGATATTGTATTTTCTTTAAACAATTATCTAATATTACCTCTCGTGACTGTTATTTAAAACTACTTTAAAAACGTTATAGTATCTAATAAATTTAGCCCAAATATGGATTGCACTCGTAATAATACTATGGAAGAATGTGACAGTTAAAACAAAACAAACCCATCATCGTCATAATTACGATGATTTATTATAATAAAATAAAAACATTAATTATATTTATTTTATTTCAATTAGGATTGATTTAAAAAAATAAAAAAACTGGTTAATTATCATTATCCATCAATTTTATCGTTTTGATTTGTTGTAAAACCCCTTCTGTATAATTTCATTTGGTTAGGTTGGCGCATTTAATCATACCGAATCGATTAAAATAAAAATAAAAGTTTATATAATAAGAAGACGACGTAATTGATTTTATTTTAAATATAATTAAATTTTAAGGAATTACTATTTTTTTTTATTTCACGATTCTTTTGTAATCAAAAATGAAATTCAATTTTAATGTTCACCAAATCTTAATGGTCGGTACAAAGTTCTGAGATTCAATATTTTAACATTTTTGACATCAATGATGTAAGATTATTGAAGCATCATTTTTTCCTTACCTTGATGTCGAAATCTTTTTCATTTAATCAGAAAATGTTAGTTTTTGCGTTAAGAGCTCTTGTTAATTGTTCCGCTCTCATTCGAAGCAAAACACGTCTTGCAAATTCTACCATCTAGACTTTTTGAATGGAACCTAATTTCTCTTCGCTGAGTACTTTTTCTTATTATATATTCAAATGGTATTAGTCTAAATTCATTTATTACTATATTTGAAGCGTCTTTCACGGACATGTAAAAAAATCAAAAAAATGAGCAAGGTATGCTCATTTTTAAATCCCTGATTAAACAAAGAGGGTACTTATGACGTCACATGCTAGTATCTCTATATAAATTGAATGTTAAACACTGTTTTTACTAAAGAGAAGGAAAATAAAACATTTTGTTGTTCAATTTAGAAAATTTAGAATCAGGCAAATACGCTTTTCCACCCATTTCCACTTTCTTATGCTTTCAACTTTCAACTATGCTTTAGTCCATTCATACAAATTTTCCAACTTTAGCTACAACTACATTAAACTTAATTTCCCTCATTTAAAATTAATTATCAAGTTAAATTTATATTTTTGGAGTATTTTTATAACTTCTAAAATGATGACAAGAAATCTTGGACTTGGACATAGTATAATAATAAATTTAATTGTTTCTTATTCTCGAAAATTGATTTATTAATCTTTTAGTACCTCGTACACCCCTGTACATACGATAAAATAATTCATTTAAATCATAATACGTTAAAAACATAACGATTTAAAAATGGTATATAAAGCATGAAAACTAAAATTAATCGGTCAGAAAAAATTTTGATTTATCATCCATATAAAAATTTAAATTAAATAATTTTTTTTCTTTTTTTTTTGTATTGTTTCTCAAATTACATCTGAAGAATATTTGTGAACTGAATAAAAAGTATTTATTTGAAACAAATTTAAAGTATTTTTTTTAGTACAATTCTTTTTTGAATAATTCGTCTGAATTAAAAATTTGATATAGGTTTGTTTTTTTTTATGGTAATACATTTACACAAGAAAGACTAAAGGGTAATTATTTCATGGTTTTATAAAAATAATCATTTCGTTTTTTGTGTTTTGTATTAAAATGCGTTGATTTTTTTTTTTATATATCGTGCTTATTTAGAGATTATTCATTCAAACAATTTAGATTGCGCAATGAATAATATTTGAAAAAAATAATTATAATAAGTTTATCTATCACAAAAAAGAACCAAGTATTTAAAACAAAATATTATTTTTCACCGAATGATAAGTTTTAAGTCGGACGATTTTACCATTTCGTTTGTCTGTATCCATCTATGTCTGTTCCCTTGTCTCTTTCGGAGTCGTTCTACTATTTTCGTAGATGTGTTTATTCCATTCAGAAAATTGCTTTGCTGTCATCAATGCAAAATAAAACAACTCGTCTATCTAAAACTAATCTTTTAAAAACTAAGCTTGGTTAATTGCTTCCCGTATGAATTTTACGTGGATTCATTAATCTATAAGAAAATATTCAAGAACAAATAATTATTAAGGAAATTTCGACGAACCAAATTCCATGTGCTGGAGAATTATCAATATAGTAGATCGCATACTTATCAACTTTGTTCACTTGGCAATTAAAAGAGAAGGTATTAGTGCATAAACTCCTATTCACGAAATGATCCCTATTACAAATTAAAACATAGGCGTATCCGTGCAAAAAAATAATAAATTAAGGTTTATGAAATCTACCTGCCATAGGACACATGAAAAACCTAATTATTGTATGGTTCACAAATGGCTTCACATACAGAATTAAAATTAATTTACAGCCGAACAGATAAAATTAAAACTGAAAAAGGGTATCTGGTTTTTAAAACTGAAAAAGGGTACCTGGAATTTTAAATTTTTATAATAAGTAACTTGGACTCTTCATAACCACTTGAGTATAAAATTTATTAAAATTTACTGAACGGTTTTCGAGAAAAAATATGAAAACTAGCCGATAATGTCGTTTTTTACTGGAACAAAAATTTGTGCATAAGAAAGTCCTACAACACTGTCGTCATCTGAGATCTGTAGTCACAAACAATTGTTCGTTATAAATCATATTGAAATCGTTTTAATCCATTAAAATAAACTTGGTGGATTATTTTATTTTCTTATAAATACAGATATGATTTAGGCAATTTAAGTAATTTAAATAATTAATTTAAAAGAACTTAACCAATATTTTTAATTGATATGTTATTGTTTTAATTCAAAAGCTTATATATAAAGAACGTATGGCAATATATTAAAGAGAGTGTAGTATATCATCTTTGAAGTACTGCCAACATAACAATTAAATCACTGCTTTGCAGCGTTGACTAGATTTCATACAATAAAATACAATTTTATTTAATTAATGTATGAAAATAAATTAAATTTGTAAAAAAAAAAATTAACACATGCTGAGACAAAAGTTTTTTATAAAATATTTAAAATATTGAGTATTAAAAAAAGCGTTGAAAACCAAAAAAGTTATTATTATTTTGTAATTGACGAGTCTAAGATTTACTAAAACTGAATTGAAACATTTTTTGTATTTATATATTCTATTGAAATAATGTGTCTATTCCATACGCTTTTTTCGCCACTTGTATCTCCCAAATATCCTTAAATAAAATTATAAATTTCATTATTTTTTTTTAATAATTTTTTGAAGACACATTTTTTTAAATAGTAAACGCCTACAAACAGGTTTATTAGTGAGCGTAATACCTTTGTTGGAGTGATTTAATTTTGCTTAATCACTTTTGGAACACCTTGCAATACATCTACTTAGTTAAAATAATGTATTTATAACTCAAAGCATAAACGGAACATTATAGAATAGAGATACAAGCGACTTTGTAGTGCCATGGTATGATAGTTCTGTATATACTTATGTGTGTGTGTTAATATTATTACATTTGAAAGACAACCATTTTCCCACCAAAAAAATAATAATCATATCTAAATGAATGACGACTTGAGAAAAGAAACGGTCGGTCGATCGGTTGGTCGGGACAGCCAATGGGTTAATAATAATTGTAATCGAATCATGATGTGTATGAATAATTTCGTGTCTATAAATTCTTTTACCAAACACACAACAATTACCTACCTCCTATTTTTTGTGTTTTTTTACCATACACATATTATCGAATGTATTAAATATATTATTTGTTAGAAATTTTGTTCTTATTTTGTATATGATGGGGATCTACGCAATCAATGTACCAGAAAATATATTCATTTACACGCTTTTATTATGTTGGAATGTATAAATTAAAGAAAGTCGATTTTCATATAGTTCCAATTGTTACTATTAATTGTTATTATTATTGTTACTATTCAAATGAATGTGATGAACTATGTTGAAACACCTAAATTTCGAATTATGCCCCGATGTTTTAGATAAAAATTGTTGTATTTTATGAATATGTATTTCGACTATAAAGTCGTCATCAATATTTATTAGTTAATCGTAATAATTCTACGAAGACATGATACCCTTTACTTATTTGGTGATGGTATACAGAATCACACAATAATACAATTCAACTCAAAAACTATAGTACCTAGCCTAAGCTTTATTTATAATACATCATCTTACATACTAGCTACATCGTGATTACAATTTTTTGATACATCGTTTAGGAAATGGGAAAATTCTTAATAAAACCATTGAAAATGCAATGGTTTTTTGGAAAGTGGGCAATTTATACTTAATAAGTATCTATCAAATCGCTGTATTAACCAATCAGCATCAATCACGTGTTTAGTGTTCGGCCAATAATATTGAAGTATTGGACCATGTGATTTTGACAATGAAAAATCTCAAAATAAAAAATTACAATCTGAAATTAAATAATTTTTATTTCAAATTTCGTTTCAATTCTAAAACTTTAACTTTAACTTTATTAAATCTTTATTAAATCGGTATTTGGTATAATTAATTGTTTCATTACCAAGTTTTTGAATGTTTATACTCTCATTTTGACGTCCAATGCAATAATTTCCCGGCTGTATTTCAATTTGTATCTGCTTATGGGAATTGTTTTCAAATTACGTTCTCCAAGTTCTTTTGCTATTTTATTGGTGTATGGTCGAAAATATGTTAAATTGCACCATTTTTATCAATGTTGTCTTGTTCTTGTGTGACAAAGGAATGAATTTTTACATATTTTCGACTAAGCATCAATAAAACGATCTACTCGATAGAAACATACTTTCCTAAAAAATTTCGAATAATTTACTTTCGATATTCTTAATGAATTACAGGCAAGGATACAGACAGATTTAAAAATAAAAAATAGCGACAATTATTATTATTAAAAATATTCATAACTCTAGTTTTATTCTAGTAAAAATTATGAAATATTTTGTAAAGGTATGCATATTTTACTTTATCGATTAACAGATTTTAAAAAAACAAAATCCATTTAATGTGTTATTTTGAAATTTTTGAACGAAATAAAATATTTGTGAACTAAAAACGTTTAAAAGTGGTAATTTGAAACGTGGAATGTAAACTATTGTTTGTTAATAAATAATAAACATATATGTAATTCTAAACATGCAAAACAAAAGTACAGAATGATTCAGAACTTTTTGAAGTTTTACTTCTTTAGGTGCGTTATGAAAAAATGTTGGTAGTGAAATTTTATGGTGCGCGCGTATCACCGTCACACAAAATTCACAGGTTCAAGCTGTTGTTGTGAATTATGGTTACACTTCATGTAAAAAAGGATATATTTATTTATTTAATTTTTCAAATTTAAACTGAGCTTTATTGGTTGACTATCCTTCTCCAGTTCTTTTATTATTTTATTGTAATTAATTATTTGCATGTAATTAAAAATTGTTCTTTAATGATACCAAAGAAGTATAACTTCTGACGCGCGTACATAAGTACACGCACCCATTTTTGTTTTATACATAGAACATAAATATTAAAATCAAATATGTTTGTAAATAAGCACTGAATGATCAAACAACATAACTTATTAATATCATTAGTTTTTATAACTTTTACATAAATCACCGATCTTTATTGATCGTTTTATATGTCTTTGCATGATAAAAACACTTTTTTTCAAAAAACAAAACATAAAACATGTTAAATATGTTTTACAAAGCATATTTATATATTTTTTTTTACCACGCTTTAATTTTTATGATGTCAAAACTTATTCTTTTTTATTTCGATAAAAGCATGTTCGAATTAATTTTTGAAATATATATCCACCTAAGGACCCACAACTAAATTAAATTTTATTGTGTGTCTCTTTAAGGAGATATATTTCAAAACCGAATTTTGTTTTTTGTTTACAAAAATCATATTTTCTATCCATTTTATTTTTCTCAAAATTTATTGTACGTAAACCAACTATTACAATTTTTAAATGGGACTTCGGTTTTTGAAATATTCAATAAATCTTATATTAAAATTGTTTTTTTTCTTTTAAGGGAAGTTTTAATAAATTCTTTAAGTGGGTTTATATTTTTGTTAAAGGCCTCTATAATAAAGACTATCTCGAATGTAATATACATTTTCATGTCAAGTTTGTACCAAATTTCATAACATTTGGATAATAGGGAAGATGCACAAGTTTTTTAATCACTTCAATTGAAGCGTCTTGAATGAATTTGACGTTTTTTTTTTTTTTTAATCTAAAAAAATTGCCAAAATATAGATGTTCAAAATTCTTAATTAAACAAGAAACGAGATTTGTATAAATGACGCCATATATTTTCATCTCCATAGTGATTATTTATAAGGATCATTCTACGGTAAGAGGTCCTATCGATATCCATGGCACTTATATGTTACACTTTCCTTCAAAGTTTAAAATAAATAATGTTAGTATGCACAAATGAGTTGATAGTGAATAAAAATGTTATATAAATTACATTAATATCCAAAAATTTTATTGTGCGATTATTCTATAGAAAATGATCGCTTATCTTAGAATCACCCATACAAATTTTTTTAGCAGGAAAGAGATAAAAACAATGTTTAAGAGCTCATTTTTCGTTTATGAATTTTAATTTAATTTTCGAATTTTGTTTACTATTGAGCCTAGTTTGATGGGTAAAATAGCAAATTTTTTGTATTGCATTTTCCCTATTATATTAAAAAATATACAATTTATATTAAATGATAGATTATCTTTATTATAGAGGTCTCTTTAAAAATATAACCTAGCTTAATTATATGTTTCTAACCAATCTTTTTCTCCAAAAAAAAAAGAAGCTAAAAAGAAACGCCCTGTACTTCGAGCAAAGAAATAAACAAAAATAAAATAATAATGCTGCATTACATAGAGAAATAATATTATCATGTCAGTCAGCCATGTTGAAACAACAACAAGTACACCATGATGGTCGTCGACCACGATTATTATTGTTTTAGGTCCTCAGGGTGTATTTGGTTTGGTTTGGTTTGGTTTGTAACTCTCGCCATTATAATAGTTTTTTATGTTCAATTCAACCTTTACAAAACACAAACGAGTAGAGATCGCGCACTATCTACTTATAGTACTTTTATTATTTTTTAAGAGCTATATATACCAACTATACAATCCTAAAGGTTAGGTAACATTGATATCCACCTTCTTTTGTACCAAAATGAAACAAACAAATAAAAGCTACATACATTTTAAAATTATTTACTTAAAAACAATACTTCGTTTAAACTTAGTAATATTAATATTATATATTCCAATTAATAAATTATTTATAATTTCGCTATCTGAATATTTAAAACAAGTTTCAACTTGTATTGATGGGTTTATGATTTTCTTAAAATTATATTTATTTAAAGAAGATTTAGAATATTGGTGAGAATAGAAGTCCGCTATTAAACTTGGAAAAATCGGACAAAATCATTTTATCACGATTTCACTTTAAGTTAATGTTAACAATTATTCTTTTAAATATACTTTGAGTACGGATTGAGGCAATTTCCCAAGACACAACTTTCAAAATGTCAGCTCTCTTGGGCTTTCGGTTGAGTTTTGATTACAACCTTAAGGGGGCTTAAAACGCAGAATGAGCCATCTACAAGAAAGACAATTTCTTATGTACGATATTGTAATACATATATTGTATTTATTTTAATTTTCGCGGATAAATAACTCAAAAAATAGTTATACAAATGATTCGAAATTAAACGGATGAGAAATTTGAGTTTGAAAATTTCTAAAGTAGTAATCAATCTTTCATTTGAATTTAAAATGGCTTTTTTTGTGAAAAATTCTTCGGCATATCTTCGGTTTTCATTTAAAGACTGTGCATATCAAATTTTATAACTTTTGGATAATAATTTTTTTAGTTCGAAAATAAAAAAAATATACAATGTTTATTACATTACATTTTGATTGTCTTTTTTTGTAAATTGTCACACTGTATTTTACGGCCCTTTAAGCAGATGTGGATTTCTGCTTAAGTCAATAAGGCCTGGGCCTAAGGTGGCACAATTTTTGGTGCGGCAAAATTTTAAAATCTTAAAATATTAGAAAATAAAAATGCCAAGAAGAATTAAAATTTAAATTTTTGTTGTAAATATAAGAATATTTTTAAAATCACTTTCGTAAAGTAAAAAAGGTGTCACATTGAATCGATCCTAGCTTTAATCCGCCTCTGCCTTTAAGACTTAATTTAAAATACCCTCATATATTTCATATGTACGCTGAGAATAGTAATTAATTAAATAATGCGTAATGATATTAAACTTCATCAGGTGGCCGAAGACTACCTATTCCCACTTCGGTACTTCCATCACATTCCATGAATTTTTTGAATAATTAAAATAATTTGAATGTTAATTTCTATTGAAAATCGATTAAGCAAATAATATTTTTATTAATCAATAATCAATAAACTTTAAAATGAAAGTATCATAAATTAATAGGTAACACTGCGACATTAAAGCTGCCTGTTTTATAATCATTTCAATAAAAAAAAAATTTAATTTTTATTACGGTTATGAAGAATAAAAATGTCAGTAATGTTTATTTCACACGATCGTTCAGATATTCTCCAATAATAATTAAATAATCGATAAAATGAACATATTAATTTGATATAGGTATGTAAATTACTGTACATATCTCCACATCGAAACTTTTAATTTGTTTAGAAATTCAAAATCAAAAATCAATCTGATTAAAACTTATTTTACTATTGAAAAACCCTTTTAATTCGTGGATAAAAATTCAAATTTTTAAGGTAAAATAAATCATCAAGGATTTTCTAAAAATATTTTTTTTTTATCAAAAAAGTGCTAGAATGAACTATATAAGAAATAAATATATTGAGCTAAAAATTTTCAGCTATTTCTAATTTAATTGCCGAAAACCACAAGACACAAAGGCTTAATAACACAGTGGATGCTTTATAATACAGTAAAGGGCACATTCGAAGCCGAGTATACTGCTAATTTTTTGTCTATATATTAATACGTGAAGCAAAAACTTTGTACTCCTTTTTACAAAAATTGGGCGGATGGTGGAGTATGAAATTTGAGAAATCATTAGAAATCACTATGACACACACACATATATAAGAGGTGTAGATTATATTACACACACATATATACTCTTTTGTTTAATATACTGTTTTGTTTAAAGGCACGCATATATACTGTTTTGTTTAAAGGTAGTGAGATTCAGTTTTGAGTATTTATGGTCGAATTTCAATCGCTGTGGACTCTAGTAAAAATAATTAGGTATTTTAGCCTCCAGTCCATAACAAAATTTGAAAATTAAAATTGATTCAAAAGTAAAAGAAGTAATAAGCTAACAAGGATTATATATCTATCTCCTTCTTGAAAACGTTGTTGTACATGTAATTCATATGGTATATACTAGCAAGTGACGTTACAACTATTTCGCTCTTTGTTTAATAACGAATTTTTTATTTCCATAACTTATTTTTATTAAATTTTTAACTTTTGATACGAGTTTTGTGAAGTAAAAAAATTTTAGTATTCTATTGTTGGTCTAGTGACTAATATAATTAAGATGTATTCTAGGGTATTAGGTTATGTTAATTCAACTAAATATATCCGATCAATTAGAAATTATTGCAAGCTCATTGTATGAAATTAAAATTTAATTTGAATAAATAATTGAAAATGAATAGAAACACAACGTATATATAAGTTAATTCTGATATGATTTACATGAACAATAATACTTCAATGATGATTTCTTAATCAGTTATCAAAATATTATCATCAACATATCGTATTATGTTTTTATAATAATATTCATATAAATCGAATTTGAAAATATAATTCATTCATTCACTATAAACCAATTAAATTTGAACAAAAGAATACTTATTTATTAAATAAATATGTTCTGAAAATAAGTTGTTCTAGAAAAACGAAAATAATATCTTAATTATAAATCTTTTAAAAATTATTTATTTATTTTTTTTTTTTTGCAATGAAAGTACGCTTTAAAGAGATCGCAATGTAAAGATTCAGATCAAAGGTTTTTGTTATTTATATTTTTTCCTTATTTTGAAATAAGATTCGATTAAGTTTAATCTGTTTAGTTAATAAAAAAAGAAACGAGATCATTTTTATGTGTAACTAGTGTTTCTTAGAATAAAAAATGTAATAAATGGTCTACACATTACCTTTCACAACGTGTAACGGGTACATTAATCTTTCATGATACTATCAAAATTGTCTCTAATCCAAAGATAGCGGTACAGTCCAACTAAAGACTGTTTTTTCACCTGTATCTTATTATACTAAGTAAAAGTAAAAACATCAGGAACTAGAATAACTCGAAAAAATGGATTGTAGTATGTGGTAGCGGTGTACGCTCCAGGGAAGCAGGGCCAAAACAATACTTGGGTGATTTTGATAGGCAAATTTTTTAGTGGTATACAAAATTAAGAAGGAAATAATAAAAACTTTTTGCATAAAATAGAACCGACTTCAAACAAAATAACTAAAAATTAATTTTAAATTAAAAATTTTCTTGTCATCAATTACCTCTACAATTCACTTATCCATCAACAGATGGCAGGTCGCAATATCTTATTGTTATTATCATACTTACCGATTTCATTCACTTATGCATTAACACATATTATTTAATAACAAATTGTCGATGTATATGAATGGATCTCATACTTGTCGACTTCGTTCACTTATACACCAACAGATGGCATTATTACATAACATCAGTGCCAATCATATTCTTGGCTTACAACTAATGACTTTGAAAGGTAAATTGGTGACAAGAAAATTATCTGATAAAATTTTTAATTTTAAATTATGATTTTTACGTTAATTCCAAGGAATTGTTGAATGGAAATACTAATTGAATTAATCAACAGTTAACTATTTCAACGTAATGTTGTTTCAGTTAAACTGAACCATTTAGTACATTACAAATAAATTTGTGTAGATTTGAATAAACATTTTTAAGATAAAACATTTTCAAAATGAAAACAGAATCATTTTAACAAGCAAAAAATGTTTTTACAAAACTGTATTTAATACAAATATGTAATAAATTTAGATAGAGGTAATTAAAATATATTTTTTATTCAAAAGAACAAATAATTGTACAAATATATGTTTAATATAGACAAAAGAAGAAAAAAAACATGTTACCATCCACTGGTTTATTAAAATAATTTATTATAAATGAAATCCAATTTAAAATGATATGATAAAATCAAAAAAAGAACTGATTTTTGTCAACCAAATATATACGAAACAAAATACCTATTATTATATATTCTACTTTTGAATGTTTTAAATACAGGTGCAGTAAAATTAAGTTATTATTTGACCAAGCCCTTGAAATTCAAAACCAATTTAATTATATTTTTTGTGAGACTTTTTGAAGAAATTATTCATAGCTATTTATAAAGTTTGCTTCGTTCAGATTTTCGAGTCAGGATAATTTTTATACAATAAAATCTGGTTGAATGTCCTTGATACAGCCGTAAGTTTTACGTGTATAGATATTCGGGCTATTGGAAGAACAATTTAACATTTGGATTACTATTGTCCATATAGATCTCACACTTACCGACTTCATTCACTTATGCCTCAACAGATGACATTAGTGTTCTAGTGAATTGTCATTCTCATACTTACCGACTTCGTTCATTTATACAGCAACAGGTGGCATTATTACATAAGCTTTTATTCATAAAATGACCCCTAAATAAATTTGATTTAACATACCACGATTTTAAAACGAATTAAAAATTTCAAAACAATCTTTTGATCCGCATTTTCATCAAAATCCGTTTAAAATTTCAATTCTCTAAATAATCATGAAGTTGGTTCAAAATCAATTACAAGTTGGCATCCAGAATAGACAAGAGAGCGAATTAAATTTGGAGTAATAACTATTAAACGGCGGAAAAGGAATAATAATTTCATAAAAAGTAATTTTGAATCATCATACTTCACAAAAAATTTGTATTCGACTAGAAGAATATTGCATTAATAAAATTGTTTAAATCAATTTAATAATTGCTAACAAAAGTAGTCCATAACTTATTTCTGTAGTAACAACATTGATTTGAGGAAGTAATTATGAAAAAATAGATTGAAATCGTCCAATATTTCTCACCGTTACAATTCAACCATATTAAATAAAATGTTTTCGTTTTAATTTCAAACGTGGAAATATATTAATAATTCATTTTTTATTTTATTTAAAAATTTTATTTTAATATTATTAAAGTCGTTTTTTTTTTTATCTTATATCGAAAATATCTTCCTGAAATTTATTTTAGAATTGTGTTTTTATTATACAATTTACTCTAATTAAAATACAAAAAGGTTTAAAACTAATTTTAATAAATTAGATTTTATCACATTTTATTAAGTTAGTTTTATTAAATTAAATTATTATATAGCGGATTTAAATATAAGCCATTTAATTTACACTTACTTTTATTATAGTCCAAGAATTCAAGTGCCTACTTTTTATATTTCAAATAATGTGTGTTTTGGATTCCTTCTCCTGTTATCAAATTCCACATCAATCAAACAATGATAAAAAGAATTAATTAGAGATCTTAAGAGTTTCTTTTAATGGAAATTTCATGATTTTTCAGCGATTAAAACTGCCCCAAAAATGAAAACGAATGGGAGCGTGTAGTTATACTCTGTACGCGCGTCAGAAGTTATACTTCTTTGGCATTATTAAAAAACAATTTTTAATTGCAAATAATTAAGTACAATAAAAGGACTGGAAAAGGATAGTCAACACAGTCAATAAAGCTCTTTTTATATTTGAAAAATTAAATTAATGAACGTATATTTTCTTACATTCAGTGTAACATAAATCATAATAATAGCTTCAATCTGTGAATTTTGTGTGACGGTGATATGCGATACAAATAATTAAAAATACAGCGAATATTTAAAAAATTAAATAAAATGGTTTTTGGACAAAAATTAAGCATAGTTTTCTTGATCTATAAATACATATTTAATTGAACTGTAAATTAAATTTAAATTAGAAAGCACATATGAAAACATATTATAAAGTCATTTATTTATATTATTTATAATTAGAAATTAAATGATAAATTGATTAAAACTAAATTGGGTGACAACAAGATTCGTAATAATATTCGTATCATTCATGAAAATCTTGTTTGAAAGCAATGTGTGTGTCCATACCGTGCTCTATTCATTTAAATTCGACATGTTCTTTTTCATTATATTAACTAAATTAATGTAAGTGCACTTACATAAAACATGCAAATGTTTTCATCAAGGTATAATTCTTATATTCAGAGATAAAAACAATGAAACTTATTGTGAATTAAGTTTCAAACTTTATTATTTTGTTAGGCTAGGTGTACAACGATTAAAGTTGTAGCTTAATAATTTTTGAAAATAAAGTTTATTTTTTGTTAAGGGTTGGTAAAAGTACAACCTCTGAAAGTGCATTATTTATTTTGCTTAATTATTTTGTTAAAAAACATTTGGCAAATTTTAAAAAATGATTGTCAATTTAAAAAAATCTCTACAACTTCTTTGCAAACACTATTTAAGGGAGATAGATTGAAAGATAATACTGTAGTACCCTCCACTATGTAAAAATCTTTCAATTTTTGCACTCAAATAACTCAAAAATTATCTAAGTGTTTTGAAATTTGGTATCCACAAAATTGACATGAAAACGGAGGGCTTAACGAAGAATTTTTCTCAAAAAAATAGTTTTAAACTTAAAATCTAATTTTGTTTTTTACCTTAGAATTTCGATAAGCTCTCAAAATGCATACCTTAATTCCATAATATATGAAAAATTATTTTTTTGAGTTATTTTTGTGCGCTAATAGACAGATATACAATGTACACTCAAGCAAACAAAAAATGAGACGACCTGAATATTCCACGCAAATGAATGTTTTAGATAGATAAAAAAACTAATTCTGATAAATAACTCAACACAATATAACAATCGTTGCCTTTTCGATGCAAGTGTCGCCTTTTTTGTTAACTTCAGTTTATATTTTGTGTATTCTTCTTCTAAAATATAGGTAAACGTCTACTATTTCAGAATATAAAAAACATAAATTCAACAAAAATCTAAGTTTTATAATAAATTAATGAATTTTTTTCTATTTAATTTGCATTTATCACGAAAACGTTCTCCTAGTTATAAGTTGTGACGCAAGCATTGAGGGTATAGTCGAGTGCAATAAGGTCTTTTTTTATGGATTTCAATGCCTCAGAGTTTTTTGAATTTCTTATACCTACTAGATATTAATTTAAAATTTTCCACTTTAAATTCTTCTTTCTCCGAGGGTTTGTTAATACATTATTTTTAATATATTCAACGATAACTTTCTTTATCTTTAAGCCTTCTAATCGATTTAAAAATCATTTTGCCGATAATTTTGAAATACAAAACAAATTTGAAATTTTTCTATAAAATATAAGATTTGCGAAATATTCAATTAATCTTTTCAACATATATTTTTCCTTGACATCATCAGTATTTTTTTGATTTTTTTTTTTCAATATTGTCATTATCCCTGATTGCTTTTTCAACAAACTTCTTCATCTAGTTTACCAGAAAGTTCATTTACCAGAAATCATCATCTTATCTTTTTGAAAGTCAATTCAATTGTTCTGTCCGTAATAAGTAACTCAATACTTACTTGTAAGTAAAGTCCAGTACATTATATATAACTTTACAGGCAGACAGACATACAGGCTCTTGTATTATACTCTTTTAAGATGACTTGACTTTATATATATTTTAAAAACGGTATATCTAGTTATGAGAGATATTGTTCAGTCAGTCAGTCTTAAAAACGTATAATATTGCTCGCTTTTAAGTAACTACTATATTAGATGAAGAAATGACTTTATTGGTTTACACAAAGTTAGTCTTTTAATAATATCTATATATATAATAATAATAAAACAGTAGCTGAAACGTGTCATGTACTAAAATAAAAACTACCTTTTTGTAATTAATGATAATTGTCTATGATAACGTTTTGAAATATTATTGTTATTATTTTTATTTTAAAAGCTTAAACTTTAGCTTAACTGTTTATTATTGTGTATAGTTTAGTTCAATAAAGTAGAAACGAAATTTGATTTAGAAAATAAAGTTTTAGACAATATAAATTGATAAGTGATCTAAAAAGATTAAAGTAAAGAATTTAAAACTTGTCTGCTTAAACAAAAGTTAAGGCATGAATGAGATGAAAAATATAACACCCCAAAAGGGTAGTTTCGGTAATGAAAAATAAAGCATGAAATTTGACAAAATTTTAAAATTTATGTAGAAATATTCTTTACTATTCTTAATTTGAATCATTAAAGCACATGATTAATTTATTATGTTAAAAATAAAATTCGATATATTTATCTTTATAGCACGTGACCTAAAACACAAGGTTGTCAATGTGTGACGTAATTTTGGTAAAAATTATTAGTTAGGTTAAGATAAATATTGTTTTACTAATTAAGATAAATATTGTTTTACTAATTAAGATAACTATTTAGATTGAACTGGCAAAGACAATTAATGATTTTTACCTAAATGACGTCACACCACGGACGGCATCATAATGGTCACGTGATATAAACATAAAAAATATCGAATTTTAATTTTAAGATAATAGATTAATGATGAACTTTTATGACTCAAATTTAGAATATTTAACAATATTTCTACATAAATTTTAATTTTTGCAAAATTTGATACTTTTGTGTCATTTTTTAATGAAATTGATTGTATTTTATGGTACATTACAGTTGATTGCTGAAAGAGTATTTTGTTGCACAGTTAGTTACTTATTATAGGATAATCAAAATAAATATTATATTATTTTACTCTTGCAATATGATTAAATTATTATTGTTTAAATGTGTGAAAAAAGATCTAATCATTTTTATATGAATGACTGACAATTACACATTTTGAATAATACAAATCAATTTTGTTTGTTTTTCATTTTACATGTTTTAATTAATTGTAATTTACACAATTAATTTGGATTCATTTAAATTTCTGAAATAATTGTTTGTTGAAATGAGTGTATCAACTATATATCCTTCTTTGAAATGCAGTATTGAAATTAGATGCTTTTACTAAATTTTTTTAATAATAATTTTGTAATTTATTAGATTTTTGTTTTAAACTGTATAAAATTCTTCCTAAACTGTAAAATAAATTTTTCTGTTTTAGAATGATCTTAACATATTTTTATATTCGACATACATACAATAAGTCAGAGTATATTTTAGTCTAAAGTTTGTAACGCTAGCAAATATTAAAGCCACAAACAAAAAATTGTATAGCTGTTCATAGAATCACTCAATTAGTCCATGTACGCCCCACCCCGCCCGTAACTAAAATTTCCATAGCTAATTTTTTGTGAACAAAAAAAATTTTTTATTTTTTTGAATTAAAAGTTTATTAAACTATATTATTATGCTATTCAAATTTATTGGATAATGTTTAATTTTATTATTTTAAATAGAATATTTATTAAGTATTCATAGTAAAGAATTTAAAGTGTAATAAAACACACCTAACGCAATTAAATTATTTAAAAAAAAAAAATTGATTTATTTCCCTCCATTATTAATAAATTATTTTTTCCAAAAACATCACACACGATTTCCATATTATTTATTGAAAAATATCACGAAATAATCTTTTTTTTAATAGTACCACATATCGAATTAAAATGGGCAAAAAAATCCTCAACGTTGTATTTTTATCAAGGATAACCGAATTTCGAACTATTCAGGTTACACTGAATTTCGTATCAGTATTTTTTATGGCTTCAACAGATCAATCGACGTCTCCAATGTCTCACATGTTGTCCCCATATTAGGGAAATCGAATAATATACTTGGGATTTTAGGATTTTAGGAGTAACATACGACAGGCTTAAACACACAGACATTCGATATGTTAAGTTGAGAATAATAGTGAATCGTTTAACACAGAACTGTTTTAGTTGTTCTACGATCTTTAGTATTTGGGGATCTTAAAGAATCCTTGGTAAAAATAACAGTGGAGCGTTTTACAGGATAGAAAACCTGTATCCATCACATTATTTGTAATTTTTGAACATCCCGGGACTAAGATTTAGAGTTTATGCGTCCGAATCGTTAAATAATCCATCCACTTTGCTTTATACATTGTTTCATGACAAGATCGAGTGATTTCATCTGCTTTTCTATCACAGCAGCCTGAACCAAAACACAGGCTGGGTCGTTATTATTAAGCAGCGTACATGCGTACAACATTCGTTCGTATCGTAACACCATAACGTATGCACTGTTACATGTCACGTGCTATGATACCAATGGTTTGTAGGTGTTGCTATGTGTTGCATTACATTCCATCTGGTTACCAAGTTGAGTACCTTCACTGTTAAGTATTTGTTTATAATGATAAATTTCAATACATTGTATTGTATTTTGTTCGTTTCACTTCATATCGAAATATTTAAATACAATAAAAATAAAAATGAATAATGTTTACGTCTTTGAAAATGCTGAGTTGTTTAGTCCACACTATTCGTAACTCCACTTCGCAACATCTTTTGATGCGAAATACCGAAAATTTGTATGATGTGATGTAACATCTTCGAGTATCAACTTGTGTTACACGACGGTGTTACGCTTTCACGTCCAAACAAAGATTGACCTGTGTACGCGGCTTTATAGTTATTATTAATACTATATTTATACAAATGGGCCCCAATTTATTATTTTTTTGTCCTGTAAAGGTATTAGAATTACAAAATACGTGAAATTTCCTAAGCGTCATTAATTGCTTATTACGAAGACATTGAAATATGTTTCAAGTTGAATGTTTATAATACACTATGTATATTAAAATAATAAAAGTATCCGGGCAATATTTACAAATATTATTGCTTACTTTCTGTTGTTAGCTTGTGTACTTTGTTTCTGTGGTTCTGTTTAAAAACTATATGAGAACCTTCCCACACTAAGAAAGAATGATGCATGATGTATTATTTCTCTGTGATTCTGTGTGTGTAGTATCATAGTGTACTCAAGTTTTACTAGCTTGAAGCACTTCTCATTTTCTCTATTTTAGAACAGAGAGAGGTCGGTCAATCGATTCATATTATTACAACCACAAAACATAAAATTATTATTTTATTTTGTTTAATTATTAAATATATGTATACAAAATTTGTTTTCTGTAATTTAGATTATTTTGAACGGTCAATATTCGAAAGACACATTTACAAAAACAAACACGATTTAACTCAAATAAAAGACTAATTGTGCATAATAAAAAATTTATCATAAAAATATATAAACAAATGTTTAAAAACTGTATATTTTTATACTCGACATATATAATATGTTAGAGTATATTAATTTTAGACTAAAGTTGGTAACGCTATCTAATATTGACCATACAAACAAAATTTTGGTATAGCTGTTCTTAGTAGAAACGCTTAATTAGTTCATTTCCGATTGCCAAAATCAAAAATAAATAATGAGCTAAAATTTTGTTGACGTATTCTTAACATGAAAAGAGAGTTGTAGACCGTGAATGAGCAAAATCAGTCCATTAGTTCCAATGGATCGTTGACCCTACTTTTGAATTATAAAAGATAGAAGAAAAGTAAAGTAAAAAAATCTTGTATTTTTACAACTCAAATTTGGATAATAAACACATGTATTATTATTATACATGTATACATATATAGACTAGATATTTATAGTATTTTATGAATGCTAATTAAAAATAGTCTAAGCAATAAAATTCAATAATATATCGAGTATCTAAACAATTAACTCTGATAGTTGTAATCTTCACTTGTTTTTATATTCATAATTACTTATAAAACTTTAAAACCATATTAATATCTTTAACGATATATCCTTAAATAATAGAACCAATATTCGACCTTAATAAGCCAGTGGCTCACAAATAATAATAATACGGCAACAAACTACCCATGAGAAAAATACCCCTCGATGATTTTTAAAATTCAGCTATTTTGAACACTGCGATAATTAATCGTTATGATATTTTATTGCGGAATCTTCTGTTAGAAGATTTTTAGTTTCCATTATCTATGAATCTCAGTTATTTACTTTGATCGACTTAACATTTATTCAGAAATTTCTCGTTCAGTAAAAAGAACAACAAACGTACGTTCAAATTACAAAGTAAACACACTTAAAGTAAACTTAACTTCGTAAAGTAGATAAACTTCTTCTTTCGATTTGTATTATTATTTTTATATTGTTATTGTTTTGTTAGTTGTTTTAACTTAGCTAAATAGTTGTCTGCCACCCTGATGACCGCAGACAGAAGCTTCACAACAAACAGTAACAAACAAACAAACAAACATACAATAATAATACGTACCATGAAGATTTTTAACCACATATAAAAACTCCATATATAGTCGTGGTTTTTGTTCAACTTTTATCAATATTTACTGGTTTATATTTTATTTATATTCCTTGGCTGTGTGGCTACTACTCTCTCTCTATCAGAAGTGTGTGATCTAACTATTAAACACAATTTTATTGCATGTGTTTTTTTTTTTTTTGTAGTAAAGAGAAAAAAAAATTTTTTTTTGTATGGTTAGTTCACAAGAATTGAATATCGTTTGAATGTGGTCAGTCAGTGATAATATCGTGGCTAACCATGAATCCAAATATTATTATATGTATAGATTTCTGGTTTGTACTTTTTTTAAACTTTGATGCTCTCTGCCAGAGCAAGTGTCAAGATGTAAATCATCAAAAGATTGGAAGGAAATGTATTGACAACGTAGAATATAGATCGTAGAATCTTGTATAAAATTATTATTAAAATGGTAACGCTGAAAGAGTTAGAAAATGATTGATTGGCATTCGAGCGTGTCTACTCTGATTTATTTATTGTCTAACGGCTGGTTCTGCGAATCATAAAAATACATTAGCCCACTAAAATGGTCAGTAATTCCTCGAATTTTCTATTCTAGAAAATCATCGCCGTCTTTTCAAGACCCATTAGGATAAATGGCTTTAAATATAGTTGTCATTTGCAATTTTGATTTTTGCTACAATTCAGAAATTTAATTCTGTTTCAGTATTGGAAGATTCTGCCTTGCATCCAATTAATTTTCCTAAATGTTAAATAGTCGTGGTGTTTGAACTGATAAATGTCAAAAAAGTTAGTTTTTTGTGATTTTTAAAATCTTAAAACCTGTTTTTAGATTTTCTAGGGTAATTGAGATCTAGGAAAATCAAAAATAACATTTATGTTACGATTAAATGGGTAGGTTTCTAGAGTTTACTTGAAATTTGTACGGAATATTGATCGAATTTCAGAAGATATCTCAAAAACTACACATTCAATCTTAAATTCATGTTATTTTTGAAATCAACATGCCAAATTACCCTTAAAAATATATTTTTTTTTGAAATCGGAGACAAGAAATTTATGTCGATTTTTTAAAAGTTAAAAAAATAATAATTAGAAGAGTAATTACTCTAAGAGTAATTTGACCTGCTTAATTTATTTTACGATCGGGTGGATAATTTTTGAGATATCACCTGCAATTCTTTCCGGAGGTGAATATTCCGGATAAATTTCAAGAAGCATCTCGAAAACTTGCCATCCACAATAAGACTAGACAATTATCTTAGACGATTTAAAAATAGCAAAATAATTTTTTTTTTTTTGGGATTTTTAAGGTTTTTCACAGAATTAGCAAAATCACGCAAACCTAAAAAGTGATAAAAACAGTCTTTTTCAAACAAATTTAGTACAAACACCGGTTCGACGCCAGGATCCAAAAATTGCATATCCAAAAGATTGTGATCTAATCATCGGATTATAAATAGATTCGTTTTGGGCAAAGTTTACGAATTATTAGTGGATTCTCAAATTTACTCGAGATTCGAAAGTCTATCCAGTAATTTTTTGAGGTACGGCGGACCAAAATGGCAATTTAAATTGATAAGGCGCCTCAAAAATATCATTTCCCAGTATCAAACACCTGTTACTGCCCCTAAAACATTCCCAAAAATCGAAAAAGCTCTATCTGCTGCTTCTAGAGGTATATTTATATTTTTTTAAGTGAAAATTCAACCACTGCCTTCAGGTATTCGTAAATTGTATTTAGTTAATTTTAATGATGACACCACAGACGCCATCATTTCATTTGAATAAACTTGTTAATAAATAATGGTCTAATAATATATGATTTCCGTTTGAAATAAATTTCACGGTTATTAAAATGATAATTATCTTATTTTTGATAGCATGATTTGTTTTTAATTTTTGTTTATCAGTCAAAATATTTTTTATTTCCTGAAACGAAACATCTATGCAAATGTATGAGAGAATTCTGATTTTGGGCTTGAGAGAATTTGAAAAAATATTCAAATCATATTTTGTTTAAAATATTTAAAAAAAAAAAAAAACTTTTTTGTTCCTTAATATGGAAGTAAACTAAAAAATAAATAAAAAAATTATGCTGGCCAAAGACTTTTACTTGTTGAATGTCATCAATTGACGAACGACATCAACTATTACTCACCATTGAAAGAAGAAGACTGGACGTCCAAGTTTGTTTTTTTTTATTTATTGTTTTTTATTTTTGTTTGTTCGTTTAGAATTATTTTCTATTCGAACAATCAAAACTTAAACATTCTTTTGTTTCTTTAATAGATTGAGATAGAACATTTAATATTGATCAAACAAACAAGGATAGATGTTTGTAACTAGAAATTTTTAAAACTTGAAATTGTATGTTATCAACACGTTACGTTGTTTGCTCCAATAATCGTCATCAGCGATTGTTTTCGTTATTATTTCAAGCATGTTTTCAATAATCTATAAGAAATTAGTTAAATATTTTTGATACATTTACTTTTTTTTATTAGAACGCGGTTTTTTGGGAAAGGATTTTTTTTTCAGACTTTGTTTTATTTGTAGTGTCGGTTTTTTAAACGAACGAAAATTGTCTCATATAGTTTGTCAAATAAAAATCTTCTTGACCATAAAATATGATTTTTTTATAGAGGTATTTATTTATTTACTCGATTTATTGCCTTAAAAATACATTAAAATTTAATTTTGATGACGTAATACCGGTAATATTGAGAATACTGATATATCACATTGAAAACAAAACATAACCTAATACTTTCAAATAGTCTTTTACAAATTAAGAACTGTTTAGACAGAACTGGCAAAGACAATTAATAATTTTTACCAAAATGACGTCACACATTGACAGCCTTATGTTTTTGGTCACGTGCTATAAAAATAAATATATCGAATTTTACGATAATAAATTAATCATGTGCTTTGATGACTCAAATTTAGAATATTAAAAAATATTTCTAGATAAATTTTAATTTTTGTCAATATTTCATACTTTATTTTTAACTACCGAAAAGAGGTTTAAAGATGCAGAAATATACATAAAAAAGAAAACGGCATACTTTTCAGAATTTTTGTAGAGAAAAAATACCCAAGCCATTTACAAATTTTTAGAAGTGTATTTATCAATGACTTGATATGATTACGAGCATTCAGTCTAATAAGTTAGACATACAGCAAATAAGTTTTTAAAAAAAACATCCGGTTTTGTAGGAGTAACAACATTAACAAAAAAAAAACCGCAAAACCACATTTTGGCGGGAAAAGGAGAGACCGTCTGATATAAATATAATTTTAAAATATTTGATAAATGATAAAGCTCTATCAAACACAAATGAAATAGTATAAAATAAAACTTTTGATAACTAAACACAATCTGAATTCATACTACGACGTTCCTATGGAGTACATGAATTGATATATAGAGGTGGTTTTTTATTTCTTATATGCAAAAATTGCGAAGAATAATTTGAATGAAGAAAATTGATTAAGAAAAAAATTAAATCGTTTAACAGCTCCGATTTTTCTCAAGAGCATACTTACTTTTAGGAGGATTTGGTTCTAGATTAAAGGAGAATCAACTTTTTTTTTGGAACACTAAAAAGTGTTTCAAACAAAAGTAGTTTGTTTCAAAAAATAAACATTTTGTGTATTTAAACTTTTCTTCTATCTTTTATAGTTCAAAAGTTGGGCCGAGGATCCATTGGACTCAACGGACCGATTTTGACTCGTGAACGGACTTCACTTTTTATGTTTAGAACATGTAACCAAAATTTTAGCTCGCTATCTCTTTTTGTTTTTGATTTATCGTTATGGCAATCGGAAAGGAGTAATTAAATGTTTCTATATATACCTATACCAAAATTTTATTTGTGCGGTCAATATTAGGTAGCGTTATAAACTTTAAACTAAAATTAATATACTTCGGCATATTGTATATGTCGAGTATAAAAACACCTGAATATTTTTATCGCTATCGAAATTAATGTATACATGCACAAATGGATTCTGGTTAATGGTTGATTTAAATTATATAAATATTTTAAAATATATAAAATAATAATAATAACACCATATTTTTATATTATTTATTATATTTTATTAAGGTCTGTGTACGTACGAACAACATAAGACTGTGTGTCTGTTTAGTACATACCCATCATATCATAAAATTATGTACTTGTTGAAGATAATGCAAATAGTTTATGTATTCAAATAATATTATATTCTTTTTGAATAATATAATATTTGTATCTCTATTTATTGCTGATATTTGTATTCAAGTTTAGCACGTCATTTAAAAAAAAATTATTTTGCAAATATTTTTTAAAAGATTAAAACATTTTTTATGTGGATGTTTTATTTATTAACCCAAAAATTGTGTCCCCTATTATAAAAACAATCTCTAATATAATTTAAATTGTATTTTTTGTCCAATTTTCCTCCACAAATTTTATTAACATTATGAAATTTAGTATGCACAATCTTGATATGAAAACAGATGGCGTATTGGAGTGTTTTTCGCGAAAATACATTTTTAAATATAACAATGTTAGATTTTTTGCGGAATAACTGTTTGACACGCCGTCCGTTTTCATGTCAAGATTGTGTACATTAGAAATTTCATAACATTTGGATAGTAATTTTTTCATTTATTTGTGGGCTAAAATGAAAATAATACAATGTATACTCGTGGAATAGAAAAATGCAACGACCAGAATCTTCCACCGTATCGTTTACGAAAAAACAAACAGATTATTTTTTGACGGATATCTAATCTTATCCAGAGTAAGGACCAAAAGCACCGACAAGTATCCTCTCTCTTAAATATTACGGCCTCAGTCACTCCGATAGATTGCTAAATATCTTGGAAGTCAAAGAAAAGTCTGGGAATTCTCCTAAAAAGACCAATATTTTATCAAAAGATATGCCATGAAAAGAGAAAAATTAAGATGTATTCTTTCGTAACTCCTATAAATAACTATTGCAAAAATTTAAACATGAATGGCGACGACGTGTTGATAAAAAATTGAATATCATCAATAAGTAACACAATAAATATAAAATTCGTGTATATATGTTGTTATATTATGGCATTAAGTTGAGCGCGTGGGCAGCTAACTGCTAAACCCGCCTGCTAAAAATCATACATACATAATATAAGTATATGTATAGTATATTAAACCCTACTCCTTCTACTTCATCATCATAATAATATTCTAAGCTAAAAACAGACTTTGTGTTGTACTTTATTTAAAAGAAATGCCTCCAAAGCCAGTGTCTCTAGTAACTTTGATAATTATAATAGTTGAGCTTTCATATTAATAATTGTAACATCTTAAGTCCGCGTTCTAATTTGAGGCTCTATGAATATGTCAGAGGGGGTAAATGTTGTGGGAAGAAACAAAGGAAGGCTAATAAGTATAGAGCATGATGAAATTATAGTATTCATAAAATTGTGAGCCGTCACGGGAAGCCTGGCAGATGTGAAACATCGAAATAATTTTGTAGATTACCCTAACATGTGTAACGTACTTAATAACACTATATATACTATAGGTATGCGAGATCAGTATGGCAAGATAGATTGCGCACAGTCACTTACGCATTACCTACGACTACGTATAGAACATATATTCCATCATATAACATGGTGTTGCGTCGCCGCGGCCTATATCGCCACGCCAACACTCAAGTTTACCCTCTCCTATAAATGTTTCACATCAAAAAAGATTGGGAATCGAAGGAAAATGCACGAAAATTGAGTAAAGTCTAGGCTAACTGTTTAGCAGACCAAACGTCTGGCAAAGTTGTAATGCCGTGGAGTTTGTATAGCACAATAGAACCAATAACCCACAACAAAATCATCAATGTATTTAATTTTTTTAATACTTGGTAATGTTTGTTAACGAGGCGGTTACGTAGACACTTCCATTATATAAAACATTATTATTGTAAATGTGAATGTATACGCTATGTCCGTCTATATATGTAGTGTATGTATACGAACATTTATTTAATGACTACTATCACCGTGGGAAAGTGCACTATTGCCTCTTAACCCGTTCACCACGTCTTTTATTCATGTGATAGAGGTGTCCCCCCACGCCTATGTGCCCCGGTCTCTCTCTATATAAAAATAATAATCATAATAAACATTATATTTATTTATTTATTATATATTTATTCGTTTTTTTTTTTGCTTTAATGGAACAGTACTTTGGTTTATTTGTTAGTTATTATAATTTTTTTCTTTAATTTTATTATTATTAATTGCAAATAAATTGTTGTAAGAAAATTCGAATTTAAAACACGTAACCGGTATAGGAAATTTATTTTTTTTTGTTTTCTTAATACACTTGTTTTATGAATTCATTTATATCCTATTTTAAGATACACAAGAAATTTGAATACAATATTTAATATTTCTACTCATGTATACACTGAAAAAGTATCTTATCTAATTTGAGACTGAATTCAGTATCAAATGATTATCGACCAACAAATTTTAGTCGATAAATCAACATCTCCTTTATTTTGTGCGGGTAAAATTTATAAGTCTGGTTTTAAAGAAGCAATAGAGATTTACTTGTGACGTCTTTTCTGTTCATCCCTAAAGTCTTGTTCACAGTGATCAAGTCATTTAGTCAAGTAACAAGTAGTTTAGTACTAACCACTTAACACTTGATCGAAAATCGAAAATCGTTCACGCTTTAATAATTTGATAATTTAGTCAAGTAATTTATTAAAACTATGTAAACAGTCTCAAGTCATGTACAATACTCATAATTTCATATCACAAATTCATCCATTTGTTTATTGTTATATGTTTGTGATACAAGAGTGGTGGAGGTACTATTTGCACACACAAAAAATTGAATTTCACTAAACTACTTGACTGAACAACTTTACTAAACACTTGACTAATATGTTACTGTTCACACACGTCAAGCAACTAAACTACTTGACTAAATTATTTGATCAATGTGAATCAAGCTTTAGTTCAGCTCTGCTCGGTCATTATAATATACTAAAAGATTGTGGATGTTAGTGCTTTATCTCCTCTTCGCGAAATTATAATAATAAAATATTTTCAAATAGGCAAGGAATGAGAATGTGAAAGGTTTGTTGGTAATTTTTTCGGTGTACTTTGCGTGCAGGCTTAGCAAACGTTATGCATATCCAGTTTCTAAGGTTTCTTCGTGTAGTAAACACGCAAGTTTGGCAAAATGAGTTTCATTATATAAAATGGCTTTATATAAGCGAGTTCTTCACCACGGTCATCTTTATTTGTATCTAGATGCGAATTGAATCAAACAATTTATCAATACATTTGCATAAAAATTAGACAAATTCGACGTTAAATCCATTCAAATAAACACAAATAGATTTTTCATAATCTGTATTTAGATAGATTATTAGTACGCAAATAAATACTTGGATAATTTCCGTGAACTAGTATATAACAGAAATATTACATCACATAGTTCACTCTAACAATCTATTAAAAAATAAATTAGAAAATAAATTATAAAAGATAGTTAAGGGCTTTTAATCAAAATTTTAATTCCAGTTAAATAAATTTGTAACATCTCAAATAAGTTGAAACACTTTATGCTTACAACCCCTAAATTGTTTTCCACAAATAGCCACTTATGTATTATTTAAATGTTATTTGATATATCAATTTGTACAATAGATATGTTTAGTGCTATTTAAAAGCTTATTTAAATTTTTTTTGTCACCCTCAATAATTTGAATAAGATTCTTCATAAGGGTGCTTTTTATGTTAATTCAATTATTTTATATTTATATTGTTTGTTTAATCTTTCATTAAATGTAATTATGTTATTTTTTATACTCAACAATATGTCATAATATATTCATTCTAGTCTAAACTTTGTAATGCTTGTAAATACTGACCGCACAAAGAAAATTTTGGTATTCGTGTACATTGAATCTCATAATTAGTCAATTTTGGCATGCCCCGGCACTTCACTAAGTTCGTGAATGAGCAAAATCGTTCAACTGACCCATGAACCAACGTTTAAAAACTGTTTGTTTTTTAAAACAAACAACTTTTGTTTAAAACATATTTTCTAAAACTGTTTATATTCGCCACAATTTCAATTCAAATTTTGATAATAAGCATGTATATTTACTTTACATATTATTATTGTATATGTATTTATAATTGTATAGACTGGATATTAACAATTAGCACTATAGATAGGTTGTTATTTTCACTTCTTTGAAGTAATTATTGTTACTTTGGTAATTGCTAAGGCATGTGTAGCCAAAAATTCCCTTTTTTAAATAATATACTTAATTTACTTTATAATACCAAATTTGAGAAACATTGAAATTAACAGATAAAAATATGCACTAATTGGTAGTAGAGCGTTTCTAATTTTCTTGATCCCAATCTTTTTTTTTATACATATTAAGACAGATAGTTTTCAAATTTTGTGACACATTATTAAATTCAAAATATAAATTCCCCAACCAAAATTTAATCAATTGCTAATTTTTTGTTGTTGTCTATTACAGGGTATCGTGGAAAAAATTGTGAAGAAAATATTGACGATTGTCCAGGAAATCGTTGTCAACATGGTGCTACCTGTATTGATGGTATTAATTCACATACCTGTTTATGTCCGCCAACGTATACAGGACGATTATGTGAACAAGATGTGGACGAATGTTCATTACGACCGTCCGTTTGTCAAAACGGTGCTACATGTACAAATTACATTGGTGGATTTTCATGTATTTGTGTTAACGGATGGACTGGTCCCGATTGTTCGGTAAATATTGATGATTGTGCGGTTGCGGCATGTTTTAATGGTGCTACTTGTATTGATCGAGTTAGTAGTTTCTATTGTCAGTGTACTCCGGGTAAAACAGGTAAGGAAAACTTCTTTAATTCCAGTATTCCAAGGTAATTCAAAATTTACTAAATATTTATTTTTTTTAGGATTATTATGTCATTTGGATGATGCTTGCACAAGTAATCCTTGCCATGCCGATGCTATTTGCGACACAAGTCCAATTAATGGATCATACACATGTTCCTGTGCATCAGGATATAAAGGCGTTGATTGTTCCGAGGATATTGACGAATGTGAACAAGGTATTATCAAAAAATTTATTTTACCAAAGGAATTTTTTCCTAATGAACTGTTTTTTTTCAGGTTCTCCATGTGAACACGATGGTATTTGCGTAAATACACCAGGAAGTTTTGCATGTAATTGTACACAAGGTTTTACGGGACCACGATGTGAAACAAATATCAATGAATGTGAATCACATCCATGTCAGAATGATGGATCATGTTTGGATGATCCGGGTACATTTCGATGTGTGTGTATGCCAGGATATACGGGAACACAATGTGAAATTGATATTGATGAGTGTGCCGACAATCCTTGCTTGAATGGTGGCATGTGCCATGATTTGATTAATGCGTTTAAATGCACTTGTGAAATTGGTTTTACGGGATCACGATGTCAGATAAATATTGATGATTGTGTGTCAAATCCATGTCGAAATGGTGGTATCTGTCATGATTTAGTTGCTGCGTATACATGTCAATGTCCTCCAGGATTTACAGGTAAGGAATTGTTACTGTTCTATGTTTATTATTTTATTCATTATCAGCTTATCTTATTTTAAAAATAGTACTTCATCCAAATATTTTGGAAGTATACTAAAAATGATCAATTTTAAGTTTGTGTACTATTTTATAACAAAGAAAGTCGCCTCTTACATTCTATAAACAATTATTAATCAATTTTTTCGTCATTTGGATTCTAAACAAGCTAACTTTTACTTTATGTGAACAAGCATTATTTTTACCCACAAGATATTTTAAATTTTCTATTTATTTCAGGTTTATCATGTGAAACAAATATCAACGATTGTCAATCATCTCCTTGTGTTCATGGAGAATGTATCGACGGAGAAAACTCATTTACTTGCCAATGTCATGCTGGATATACGGGATATCTTTGTCAAACACAAATTAATGAATGTGAATCAAATCCATGCCAATTTGGTGGAACTTGCCAAGATCTAGTCGATGGTTACCAGTGTCGTTGTAAACCAGGAACATCAGGTTTAAATTGCGAAATTAATGTAAACGAATGTCACAGCAATCCATGTCGAAATGGTGCCAGATGTATTGATGGAATTAATAGGTTTGTATTAAAATAAACATTTTTTTTTTCATAAAATATCTTGTAATTTCAATTTTCTAACTTATTTTCAATTTTTAGATACTCATGTGAATGTATTCCCGGTTTTACTGGACAACATTGCGAAACGGATATCAATGAATGCGCATCAAATCCATGCGCTAATGGTGGAATATGTATGGATTTAATCAACGGATTTAAATGTGAATGTCCACGTGGATATTATGACGCACGATGTTTAAGTGATGTAGACGAATGTGCCTCAAATCCTTGTGTACATGGAGGAAGCTGTGAAGATGGAGTTAATCAATTCATATGCCATTGCCCTCCAGGATATGGTGGTAAACGTTGTGAAATCGATATAGATGAATGCGGTTCGAATCCATGTCAGCATGGTGGCCATTGTCACGACCATTTAAATTCATATACATGTGAATGCTTGGTAGGATACACGGGTGTCAATTGTGAGACCAATATTGATGATTGTGCGAAAAATCCATGTAAAAATGGTGGATCTTGTATCGATCGTGTTAACGACTATAACTGTGTTTGTGAACTACCTTATACTGGCCGTGATTGTCAAGAGAAATTAGATCCATGTTCACCGAATCGTTGTCGCCATGGAGCGAAATGTACACCTAGTAGCAATTATTTGGATTTTATGTGTACTTGTAGTTTGGGCTACAAAGGAAGATTATGCGAACAAGATGTCGACGAATGTATTGTGTCTGCACCCTGCCGTAATGGCGCTACGTGTCGTAATACAAATGGATCCTATCAATGTATCTGTGCTCGAGGCTATGAAGGCAAAGATTGTACGGTGAATACGGATGATTGTGCATCATGTAAGTATTTTTTCTACGATAGTAATTAATTAGTCTGTCCAGTTATCAATAAAGCTATCTGAGGCATGCAGTCGGTACTTGCCCCAAGCGGAGATTCTACTTCGATTCCATTCTCTGACCTATGTTTCCACATCAAACTTAGAAATTTTAAAGTATTTTACACATTTTTAATAAAGAATTTAAAAAATTTTATTTAATTTTTGAATGTTTTCTTTTACAGATCCTTGTCAGAACGGTGGAACATGTTTAGATGGTATTGGCGATTATACATGTTTATGCGTTGATGGGTTTAAAGGCAAACATTGTCAAGTTGATATCGATGAATGTGAACCACAACCATGTTTAAATGGTGCAACATGTCGACAGTACGTGAATTCATACACTTGCACATGCCCATTAGGATTTTCTGGAATAAATTGCCAAACAAACGATGAAGATTGTACAGAAAGTAGTTGTATGAATGGTGGAACTTGTATTGATGGAATAAATAACTACACGTGTACTTGTCCTCAAGGATATACTGGATCAAATTGTCAGTATCGTATAAATGAATGTGATAATTCTCCATGCTTAAATGGCGCAACATGTCATGACCACTTCACACATTATACTTGCCATTGTCCATATGGATATACGGGAAAAGATTGCGGCGATTACGTGGATTGGTGTGCAACAACACCCTGCGAAAATGAAGCAACATGTCAACAAGTTGATAATCAATACCGATGCCACTGTGCTCCTGGGTGGACGGGGAAAGTTTGTGATGTGGAAATGGTTAGTTGTAAGGATGCTGCATATCGAAAAAATGTTAAACCAAAATTCCTATGTAACAATGGTACATGCGAGGATATAGGGAATTCACACCGCTGTCATTGTCAAGAAGGATACACCGGATCATATTGTCAAGATGAAATTAACGAATGTGAATCAGCGCCTTGTCAAAATGGAGCCACATGTAAAGATTTAATCGGCGGTTATGCATGTCAATGTACTAAAGGATTCCAAGGACCTAACTGCGAAATGAATGTTGATGATTGTCGACCAAATCCTTGTCAAAATGGTGGTACTTGTCATGATTTAATAAACGATTTCAGTTGCTCATGTCCTCCAGGAACACTGGGTATTATATGTGAAGTAAATATTGATGATTGCGTACCTGGTGCATGTCATAATAACGGTACTTGTACAGATAAAGTTGGTGGATTCGAATGTAAGTGCCCTCTTGGATTTGTCGGACCACGATGTGAAGGTGATATTAACGAATGTTTATCTAATCCTTGTGCCTCACCAGGTACACTTGATTGTGTACAGTTAGTCAACGATTATCATTGTAATTGTAAAGCACGTTATATGGGACGCCATTGTGAATTAAAAGTAGATTTTTGTGCAAGTTCACCATGTTTGAATGGTGGTGTTTGTACTACTGTCCCAGCAGGTCATCAATGTACCTGTCCAGGTGGATTTTATGGCAAAAATTGTGAATTTTCTGGATTCGATTGTGATTCAAATCCATGTTTACATGGTGGAACTTGTCGGAATATGGATGGCGGAGGATATCGCTGTGAATGTCCAATGGGAACAACGGGATCAAATTGTGAACTAGATGCCTTCGATGAATGTAGTAGTAATCCATGTCGACATCCAGATGCATCCTGTCAAGATCGTTTCGGTGACTACGCATGTTATTGTCCTAGATCATGGGCAGGTAAAAATTGTGAAACATACGACGTTACAGCACATTCTGGTTGGGGTAAACCAACAAAAATTTCGAGTTACGATAAGAAAAAGCCGTTGTATAGTTATCGCGACGATTTAGAATATCAACGAGAGCAGTGTGTAAAGAAGGGGTGTTTTGAAAAACGAGGAAATCGTCACTGTGATGAGGAATGTAATACATACGCTTGTGACTTTGATGGAAATGATTGTTCCTTGGGTATTAATCCATGGAGGAATTGTACGGCAAATATACGTTGTTGGGAAGTATTCGCAGATGGTACTTGTAATGAGGAGTGCAATAATCCGCAATGTTTATTCGATGGTCGAGATTGTGAGAAATCCTTGCAACCATGTAATCCAATTTATAATGCATACTGCCAGAAACATTACGCCAATGGATACTGTGATTATGGATGCAATAACGCTGAATGTAATTGGGATGGTTTAGATTGTGAAAAAGCTCCTCCAGATTTAGCAGATGGAGCCATTTCAATAATTATTCTTATGGATATGCAACAGTTTAAAGAGAACCTAGTAGCTTTCTTACGAGATGTCGGCCATGAATTGCGCACTACTGTAAGCGTGAAGAAAGATCATCAAGGAAATGATATGATATATCCATGGCGGGGATCCACTGAAACTGGACTAGAAAACACGTACATTGGGCGCCAACATAAAATTGCGTATGTTGAACAGAGCGGTGTAAAAGTATTCTTGGTTATCGATAACCGAAAATGTATGTCGGGAGGTGATTGTTTCCCAACAGCAAATGAAGCTGCAGAATTTTTAGCGGCACAGGCTGCTCGACATACACTTTCAAAAGCATTCCCAATATTCCAAGTACGTGGCGAGAGTGATTCAGATTTCATTGATACACCAACCAACTTAAAGTATGTGTTCAGCGGAGCAGTGATTATCATTTTCACCGGTTTATTAATCGGTGTACTTGTTACTGCGCAACGTAAACGAGCTGCAGGTATTACATGGTTCCCAGATGGATTTTTCAGTACAAATACAGGTACTCGTCGACGATCACGGCGACGTGGTCCTGACGGACAAGAAATGCGAAATTTAAATACAAATCCATCAGCACCATGTATGGATGTTGATATAAATAACCATCATCATGATATGGGTCACGGACAACAATGGTCTGACGATGAATCCGATATACCACAACCAAAGCGAATGCGTGTATTGGAAACTGGATATTCTAGTGATCATACTGTTATTACCGATTATGAAGAGCCTGAACCTCGTGTATGGACTGATCAACATTTAGATGCTGCTGGTATTCGAGCTCCACCGTCAATGCTAACTCCACCAGGTATTCATGATACTATGGGTGATGTCGATGCACGTGGCCCATGTGGATTAACGCCTTTAATGGTTGCTGCTGTACGTGGAGGAGGTGTTGATACTGGCGAAGAAGATGAGGATGATAGTAGTGCAGCCGTCATTAGTGATTTAGTTTCACAAGGTAAATTTTTGTATTTCAAAATTAGTTTTTTTAGCGTTTATGGATTTGGCAAATTTAAGTTTTTAAATTTTTTATTCTTTCTAGGTGCTGATTTGAATGCAACTATGGAGAAAACTGGCGAAACCTCATTACATTTAGCTGCTCGATATGCGCGATCGGATGTGGCCAAACGATTGTTAGAAGCTGGTGCTGATGCGAACGCACAAGACAACACAGGACGTACACCATTACATGCAGCTGTTGCTGCGGATGCAATGGGCGTATTTCAAATTCTATTACGAAATCGTGCTACAAATTTAAACGCACGCATGCATGATGGTACAGCTCCATTAATTTTAGCTGCTCGTTTGGCTATCGAAGGTATGGTGGAGAATTTAATAACAGCCGATGCAGATATTAATGCAGCCGACAATTCTGGAAAAACTGCGTTACATTGGGCGGCAGCTGTTAATAATGTTGATGCAGTAAATATTTTATTAGCTCATGGAGCTAAACCAGATGCACAAGATGATAAGGTAAGATAATAGTTTTTTTTTTTTTATATATAAATGTTTATAGAGATAATAAAGAAATTTTATAATATTAGTTTCGAAAACAAATATAAATAAAAAAGCAAGCAGATTTTATTTTCTGTGAATATTTTGTTTTTTTGTACAATTGAAATGTTTTTATTTTGTTTTTAGGATGAAACGCCACTATTTTTAGCTGCACGTGAAGGCTCATACGAAGCATGTAAAGCATTATTAGATTCATTCGCTAATCGTGAAATTACCGATCATATGGATCGTTTACCACGTGATGTAGCCACCGAACGATTACATCACGATATTGTACGATTATTAGAAGAGCATGTACCACGTAGTCCACAAATGATGAATGTCATACCAAATGCGTTAGGATCACTAGGATCCCCACATCACCATCACCACCAACAGCACCATCACCATCAATTAATATCACATCCAACAGTGATTGGGCCAGTTCCTAAACAAAATAAATCAAAGAAACGTACAAAAGCTACTGCACAACAACAAGCCATAGGTGGTGATCCAACTAGTCCAGATAGTGAGCAGGCTGCAACAGCTGTCACAGGCGTACGACGTAAACCAAGTGTCAAGAAGGTGACAGCTAACAGTAAAAAGAATTTACAACAGCAGCAGCAACTACAACAACAACAACAAGTGCAACAAAATGATGTTATACCACAAAGTGTTGAATCGATATCATCGACAATGAGTCCGGTTGAATCACCAAATCTACAAGATTTACCAAGTCCATATGATGCAAATTCAGTTTACTCAAATGCAATACAACAAATGCAACAAATTGAGAATGCAATGTTAGTGAATAATAATAAACAACCACCTAGCTACGAAGATTGTATCAAGAATGCTCAATCACTAGGAGGTGGAGCCGCTGGAGGTATCCATAATTTAAATTTAGATACATACGGACATTATGGTTTGCCAACATTTCATGAACAAATGATTATGCAACAACGACAGCTACAACCGAATACACTAAGTCCACCATATTCGAATCAATCACCGCCACATTCGGTACAATCAAACATGTCAATGTCACCCACTCAACCATCCACATACGGTATTGGTTCGCCATCTCCAGCAAAAACTCGTCCAAGTTTACCAACATCGCCGACGCATATCGCAGCAATGCGTGCTGCTACACATCAAAAACATGGTGGTATACCTCCCACGACACAAAATTTACAAATGGGTTTTGATTTTACACAAGCGGGATTAGAATTACCACAACATTCGTATAATAATAACCCACACATGAGTGGGGGTGGTAATAATAATGCAGGAGGATTAGGTGGGGCAGGGGGTATGCAACAATTACAACAATCACAGCAGCAGCATAATTTAAATCAACAACAATATTCACAACAAAATTATCAATATTTAACACCACAATCACAACATTCAACAGATACTACACCACAGCATTTAATGCAAGCACCAGATAATTTCCCAACACCAAGTCCAGAAAGTCCGGGACATTGGTCATCAAGTTCACCACATTCTTGTAATTCAGATTGGTCAGAGAATATAACCAGTCCACAAAATGTCTATGTTGCTGGTACTGGACACCAGAGTAATAAAGGTGCTGAAGCTATTTATATTTAAACTCTAGGAGAATATATGAGTGTGAATTTGATTTCGTGTTTTAACCCCCAAGATGTAATAAATTGCAAGGAAGAGGTCGTGCTTGAATTTAGTTAGTGTCTTTGAAGATATTTTTTTAACTCGCATAATTCAATGTAAGAAATAGCGTATGTGAGAAGTTATCATGCGATTTGAACAAAGTATCTCACTCTGCAATTTATTTCTTGACTTTTGGACTAGGATGAAAATCGTGTTGAATGTATACTTGTAAGTTGTTAATTAAATACAGACAGACATTTTTTTAAGTGAAGTGTTTTTCTTCATAAACAATATTTTACAAAAAAAAATGTGCCTTTTATATTTATCCCTCGAACTAATGCGTTAATTAGTGAAACAAAATGAAGAACTTCCAATTTTTAAGAAGTGTTTTATTGTAAATAGTAAATATTATTTTATTATTATTATTTTTCTACAAAAATAAAAAAACAGTGATTAGTTGGATAAGAAAAAAAAATGAGTATTGATTTTTCTTTTTTATCAGATTTATTTACAAATTATAAAAATGTTTGAAGAAGTTTCACAGTTGAAAAAATATGGCAAATTAATTTTTATAAGATTTACTTGGATTTGTTAATTTTTAAAACTGAAATACGCACACGACACAGATTTTATAATTAATTTTCTGTTTTTGATTATTCGTTTTATAGTTTCAATTTAAATGGTTCCTCTTGGATTAGGTAATAATGATTTTAGAATGATTGATGGTGCTTAGAAATAAAGATATAATTGAAGGTTGCCTGGACATTAAAGCAATGCAAAGATAAAAAGCTGAATTTCAATAAATAAATACATGAAATAATTCTTTGAGAAAGATCTGATTAACGGATTTTTGTGTAATTTATTCATATACTTCAAAGAATCTAGCCTTACGTATTTAAGATTAACAAACAAAAAACTTATCAATTCAATCAATTTAATATATATTATTTGAGGAACCTATTATTTTAATCAATTCTCGTAGATTTCATGAAAGTTAAATAAAATATTTTGACGAAGAGTTACGTAAATGAATTTTTAAACATTCATGACAATACCTGTATCAAATTGGTTTACATTACTCATTGTGAATTGTCAAAAAATACAACTAAGAGCCGTAGTTCCCAAATCTATTCTATGCGAAAATTTACAAGAGCTAAATAATTAAATAATTATTTAACGATTAAAGTTATATTAAGAAAAATAAACTCAATTAATATAAATTTAATTTAATTGATACTTGTATAATACTATCCGATATCCTTTAAAGGTATCGAGTAACTAATAACACATATTACACTTAAAAAAAATAAATAAATTTATAATAAATGAATAAATACAATTTTTATCCACCGACTTAAATGCACGTTTACATTACAAAATAATAATAATCTTGACATATAAAATTAATTTTCCATAAAATTAACATAAAAATGAAAATTTTGATCTCAATCTTATAAAATTAAACAGAATTATAATTTGTAAATAAACTAAAATCGTAAATGCCACAATTTTTGACACAAAATAAAATCATGTAATTAATTCTTACATTTTTCTTTCTAGAAAATTTTTTTTATAGAGCAATAAGAACAAAAGAAAAATGAACACACAAAATAAAATGGCGCCAATATTTTTAATTTTGTATAGAAAATTTTTATAATTTTTATTAGGTGCCTTAATAATTTTTTATTATATATATATATATAACGTAAAAAAGAAACTCACAATATAATTCTCTCTTTTTTTCTAATGTACAATCATCAGCCTTCGTCTCTCTCTTTAGAAACGTATAATTATTATTATTATTATTTAGATTCTGTGATGAAAAAAATAATCTCTCTATAATAATAATTTTTTAATGAATTTTTTAGACTTTTTTTTTAATGGACGTGTTTTTTTTTATTTTTTGTAAAATCAATTCAGAATTGAAATTTTCTTTTGTCAAGTTTTAAAATTATTGTTTAACTTATCATTTATTTTATATTATTATTTCTTATATTTAGATCATATTTTGGAAAATTAAAAAAAAATGTAAATTAATGCAAAATTCAATAATATAAAATAAATGTAATTTTAATTTATTCGCACAAAATTTGTAATTTTCTCCAATGAAAATAATTTCAAATCATACAATATAAATTGTCCGACATGTGTGGACAATCATGGAAATGTTTTAATTTAAAGAAACAGATCTAATAATCAAAATTCGTCGATTTCGTTCGTGTAAAAATTAGCTAGTGATCGTGAACGAACTAAGCCGATAGAATTAGCTAATTAGTATTTTTTTTTAATTTCGTAGAAATTTTTTTCTATTTTTATTTTTTTGTGTAAAAAGTACTGAAATAATGTCGTTACTTTATAGCCCATATATTATTTAAGATTTTTTTTGTAATATTAATTATTTTGTCAATAAATAAAATACTATATAATTAAAATAATGTCGTGTTTGTAATTTAAAATAAAATCCATATTTTCAGGTTGTAAAATATCTTACAGGGAACTTTCAATAAAAGGAGATGTGGTTTGTTGAATCTGACAATGAAATATAAAAGAATTAGCCTGAAAAAAATATCATTTGGCTGATTTGATTCTCATTGAAATGAATCTTTTATGGTACCATTTTATGGTGTCAAAATCGGAGTAAAATAATTTTTCTTGAATTTTTTTTGAGGTTCCTTTCAGAGAGTCGAAAGAATATTGGGTCAATGTGAATAGGTTAGACGATGACCTATGATATATTTATTTTTAGAACCTTACTAATCTGAATTTGAACTAAATACAATTCAAGAAAGTTCAGAAATGTTTGAATTAGTCAACCAATCTACGATTTTAAGTATATTATAATGTATGTATGTTTCGACTGGACTTTTTAAACTGTAATTCAACTAAACAATTTCTAAATAGAATTTCATCCACGATTCTCAGCAATTTTCAATGCGAGATCATATTCGAATTTATAATGAATTTCCTGTAGGTGACATTTTTCAATACACCACGCCGCGCCGTCTCGTGCTACTGTGAAGAAATTACATGGATGCAATATACATTGCCTACTTTGTTAAAGAATACAAAAAAGATCTAATAAACAGTGGAATAAAATAACCAAGTTTATATAAATTCTGAAATAATAACGAATATTTAAAAAAATGCTTTATGAAATTTCCCTGCTTATTTTTTATACAGACTTACATAGAAATGGATACTATTACGGGATCACATTTTGTAGATTTTTATGGCGCTCTTACTTTTCAACTGTAGATGTTAGAATTGCAAAAAAGGCCAAACCAACCTAATTTTGCACAAAATTACGTCATAAAATAAATATATATAATAGTCGAATAATCATTCTCATTCTGAAAGTATCGAAAACTAAGATTTTATTTTTAAATAATTATGTGACCTATCTTATTGTACATCATTGCAGTTCCAAAGAAAAAATCTAGATGGTAGTAAGTTCAGCATATGTGACATTTCACAGAGATAACACTACTATTTACACACATAAACACGACATATAAAACAAGCAAATGTATGTGTATGAAGCAACATACACAATACCGAACACAGATAGATCTGAATCACACAACAAAATCGTAAAATATAAAATCAGCTGTTTCAAAATAGATAACTGAACCGCGGACGAGACAACGGATTTAGTAAAACTCTTGTTAAAAATGTTTTTAAAAATTATGTTATTTCTATCTAGTGGTTGAATAACAATTTTTGAGAAAAAAAGTATTACGGTTGAAAGTATCTAAATTTTTGTTAACTTCTCGTAACGAAAACATTTCAGTGAATTTGTGAATGAATTTTGTGATGGCGAATTATTAATGTGAGCTTTTTATTTATACTTAAAAACAAAAAGTGTGGTTCTAGTTTATAAATTTTTGTGTGAACAGATTACTTTTCGGAACAATTATGGTTACAATGACAACAATGCTCGTATCGGTAGCTGAGCTATCGAATATATTTTCTGTGTTTGCAGTGTTATTGTGTTTTTGTGTTATGATTTTATTTATAACAAGGTAAAATATTTTTCCTGTCATTTTTGACATTTGAAAACAATATCATAAACAAATGGCGCTAATATTTGAATTATTTATTAAATAATTCCTTCTTATTGTTCTATATGATTCTTTTACAGTTAAAATAATTCACTTATGTAATATTATTAAATTACTGAGGTAATTTATTTTAAGAATTTCTCTTTTTTCAACTGGTTTTGTACTGAGTTGTTGAATTTATTTAGTTATTGCGGTAAACTTTGCGACATTTAGAATTATGAGTTTTTAGGATGTTATGTAAGATATTGATTTGAATTTTATTAAATATTTAAAAAATATTTAAGTGTTCATGAAATATTTTTACTTTATAAATTAATTGCCCTGAAGTATTTAAAATCTTTTCAAAATATTATGTAAATTGACCTAATTACTTAGTTTATTTAATTGCGTTGTGTATCGGTCTGCAAAGGTTACAAAATATGTTGAATCGCTTGAGGAAATATTTCATTAATGGTAAAGATCTATGAATCTTATAGAACACAATTTTAAATTCTCTTAGAAGCTGTTTCTTTCTAAGCTATTTGTAATTTTTTTTGAACTTTCGATGACGAAATTAAATCTGAAAATGTAGATGAATCCTATCTCAGAAAAAAATAATAGCTAGCTGGGGTTTATTTATTCATGTATTTTCAACAGGATTATTAATAACAGATAAAACTAAATTGGCATTATTGAATTCCCGATATGAATTTATCTGGTAATTTTTAGCTCCAAAAGTTTTTAATAAAAGTTAAAGAATCGAAATAAATAAATATGATCAAGATATTTGTTTTATTATTTCGGTTTGAGTAATTTCTTTTGTTATCTGCAAAAAACGGTAGTTTGTATATTCTATATTATAAAGTTGACGATCTAGCTTAATTTTCGCGTACTATCAAGCTAGAGGTTTGACCACGATATCATTATATATTAACATACCTATAAGTATATTTTTTTATAAACACCAAATCAATTTTCAAAATCGACGAAAACATTTTTTGGATGAAATTGTTTTATGTTTTATATTTTATGGAACATTTTTTCGAAAGTTTTTAAATTAACAAAGGCAATTAATTAGAACTTTATGTATTTGAATTATAAATAAAAGTACATCCCATTGCAACTCAAATTTTTGAATTACAATTTGGTATTCGAACTAATACATATTCATTAGAAATTAATCCCGATATAAATCGCAATTACTCTCCTGAGTATAAAAGTCGTAGTTATTCCGCCGAGCATTAAAATCATATCTAGAGAGTTATTGTTTATGTTTAAAAGGAATTGACACATAAAATGAGACCTCTATGATAAAGATAATCTCGAATGTAATATACATTGTATTTTTCAAAAAAAACAACCATTCAAAAAATTATTATCCAAATGTTATGCAATTTAGAATTTTTTCTCAACGTAAAATACGATTATGATTTTTACTTTAGAAATTTTTTTTCGTAAATAATTCTTTGGCATGTTCTTCGTTTTCATGTTAAGATTGTAAATAAAAAATTTCATTGCCTTTGAATAATGAATTTTTGATTTATTTGTACACGAAAATAGTGTCTTTATTATAGATGTCTCATTCTGTATTTGCATTTGGTTTAAATATACAAAGCTAAATGTCAATATTATTAAAGGGAGTAAACAACGAAGAACCGGGACATACGAGTTATTTTATTTCCATATTTTTGTTTGATTTGTATACATCGAGCGATTATTCACAGCTGTTAGAAGCACACTTATTTTTGTAAGGAGTGTGCCTATAACAAACTTGAATTATATGTAATATACATTGTCTTTCTTTCAATTTTCACCCTCAAATATTTATTTAATTTGATATGCACAATATTGACCTGAAAACGGAGAGCTTGTCCACAAGTTTTCCTAGAAGAAAAACTAAGGTAAAAATCAAAATGTATACTTAGAAATGTTTTTTTAACAAAAACTCTTCGACAAGCCCTCCATTTTTTTGTCAATATTCTGCATACCAAATTAAATAAACATTTGGAGAAGTATTTTATTGAGTAATTTATGCTCGAATTTACATAAAGGAGTGTGCTTCAGTATTATGTAACAACCCCCCTTAAATGATTTTTTTGCGAATTACATAAGTTATATGTTAATTAATTATGTAGAACAATTGAATGTGTAATATATATATAGTAATACGGTTTAATTTTATGAATTAATTTTAAATGATTAATTAATTATTTAAAACTGCACATAAAGTTCCTTCACCTCTTCATACTTATTATTATTAATTAATTTATATATTTGTATTTTTGTTATTGTCGTGTATACAAAACCTAAAATTTAAATTAAGATTTTGTTTGTTTCATGGTAGGAAATAATATATATTCACCCTAAAAAAAGAAATAAAAAAAAGTGTAAAAGCGTGTGTCCCACAATAGTTTAGCAAAAAAGTACTTCAAAATATTGAGATTTCTTAATAAAAACTACACAAAAAATAAATATTTTTGCAAAATAAATAAGATTTCTTGCCATAAAATAACATTAAAATTTTTATAAAAGTAAAAACGCTGTCTACCATTTTAGTGACGTAATATCGGTATATAATATTGAGAATATTGGTATAAGATATTGAAAACAAAACATAACCTTACACTTTCAATAATTTTTTTATTAATTAAGATAACTGTTGATAGATTGAAATGACAAAGACAACTAATAATTTTACCGAAATGACGTCACATAGTTTAATTTTAAGATAATAAATTAATCATATGCTTTTATGACTCAAATTTGGAATACTTTTGCATACATATTTAATTTTTGCCCAATTTCATGCTTTATTTTTCACTATCGAAAGTACCCTATTCTCTTCAAATATTGTCCAGTAATATGTTAACTAGCTGAATTTGAGCATGCTATGTCGGCGAATCTGAACAGAGCTTATGAAGAAATATTACAAACTAAAGTTGTTAAAAAAAACGAACATGTCTTGTATTAAACTTTTCTTTTATTTCTTATGGTTTAAAAGTTGGCACATGGATCCATTTAACCCAGTTGCTCATTCGCGAACTATTAAAATCACTAATTAGGACTAGAATACGCCTCCAAAATTTCATACAGACATACGAAAATCGACTATAACTATGAATACACATACCAAAATTTAGTTAGTGCCTGTAATATTTTCCAGCGTTACAAACTTTTAGCTAATTTAAATATAGTGCACATTTATTTAGTATATGTCGCGTATTAAAATAAATTTTGATTATTTTGATATACGTTTTCTACGGATTATATTTATAATATTAATTTAATGCTAATTATTGATATTATTATTCTCTTTCTTTGATACCTTGTGTTCATTATCAGTTCTTAAAAGAACCATAAATAGATCAAATGACTAATATGTAGGTTTGAACGGTAATCTACCCACTGGTAGCCATCTTAATGATATAATACTAAAAGAATATGTTATTAACTTAAGCTATAGCTAAAAATTATTAATCTATAATTAAGTACTGTTTAAATAAATCTAAATTTTATATCTAAATCATTTTGTGTGTTTAATCTGTTTAACTATCACTATTGTTTAAAAGATTTATCACCCCAGTGTTTGGATTCCTTTCGAGGCGTCACAAGTATCTGTCACTGAAACGTGCAATTTCCTCGCGCACTGTGAGTACTTTCAGACTCCTGTGAATATCGTCTTTACGTACATACCACAGGGATTCACTTGTTGTTCGTAGCACTTTTGATTGAAATCTTTGGATAATTTTTATATTATTGTTACTTGCAATTCTCCATAGTTGAATGCCATAAGTTCATACCGGCTTAAGAACTTAGCACTTTATTTTCTAATGATAACTTAGAACCTTGTCCCAAAAGCTATTACAATTTAGAAAATTTCATCTTTAGCTGTTTTCTCTTTAATCAGATATGTTAACGTTATATAAGTTTTCTATCTAGGTGCATGTACAGATATTTCACATTATTTGATTGTGGAAAACTACCCACGTTCATTGTAACAGTCGGGCAGGTTTCTTTTCTCAAAGTAAATGTTATTTGAACGGATTTCGTCTCGTCAACTTGGATACGCCATTTATGCAACTGATGTATTTTATTGAAATTATTTGGTAATTAGTCTTTGGGAAGCTAGATTTGGATCTATATCCATGGATAAGATAAATATTCAATTCTAATAAATTTTTTGTTTGTTTTTCAACGTTCACTGTTCCTATACAACGGATTCTAATTAGTGTATACAGGATGCTTTTGAACAGACTGAATATCATCTCTTAAATCGAGATTCTTATCAAAAAATAAATACGTACTTATAATATTTTTCAGTCGATTTTAAACCGGTAATCCTTTAAAAAAATTTACGGGTTGGTTTAAAAAGAGGCAAACAAAATGATTTTTTTTATTAGGTACTACTAATTATATGTAGGGTTCCCAGCTCCCCAGATTTCATCTGGAGACTCCAGAAAAATTATGTTATATTCATATTCCAGATTTCTTGATATTTTTATAAAAAAAAAAAAAAAACCAAAATTTGTTCCTGGCAATTATATGTTTTGATCTTATATCTAAGCCAGAGCAAAAATCGTTGCTAGAAGCAACTCAAAAAACTCTTAATATGATTTTCGTAAAAAAAAAGAAATAAATTTTATTGTTTTGATTTATTAAAAAAAATTGTAAAACTTAAAATTAATCATTTTAATTATTTAATATTTTCAATTTAACTAATTGATTAACTACTGATTGTGTTGATTTTTAGCTATCCAAGACAAGAAAACTCTTTTTCCGAGTACATCTGTATATTTATTAAATGGATATCTCCATATTTATTCGAGCAATCTCCTGACTTTGCTCGAAATTTTGATCTGGCAACCCTAATTATATGATATTATAGAATTTAGATTCTTAAAGTAAATATTATAATTAACTAATTTATCAGGAAGCTATTGATGTAACTCGTAAAGGCCACATTCTTCAAAGCTTGTTTGTTGTTGCAATTGGACTGAGTATTTGATATTTCTTGTACACCGTTCTAAATCACGCGATTATTTTTTTATTACTAAGTTTTGACTTGAAAAATACAAAAAAAATTTTTTTTGTAAATCTTTTTCCGTTATTTTGTAAGTCACGGTAATCTATAAAAAAAAAAAGTTTTTTGTTTGTGAAGACATTCTTCAGAAAAAATTAAAAACAGGAAAACTACTTAATACAGGTAAAAAAACAATTTGTGGTTTAGTACAGATTAAAATTTATGAATAGATATTTAATTAATTAAAAAAAATGAATGATTGTTGGAAAAAACCAGAGTCGCGAATGGCTGTTTTTAGCTCTAGGACTCGATGCACTGAAACGATGCATCGTTTCGTGACCACGAGACAACTTGGATTGAATGAACCCTGGGAGCGTAATGGCTAACATGGTGAGGCTTGAAAAAAATCTGCGCTGCATCGGAAACCGAATTCGGAACTATTAGCATAAGAAATCAGCGTGTTTTCCCTTAGCTACTCTACTTTCTTACAAATTTTTTAACCTAGTAAAAAATTTTATTGGCGAGTAGAAATTCCGGAAAATATCTCTAAAACTACGTATTCCATTTTTAAATTGATGTTGTCTTTGAAATCTACGGTTCAAAATTACCTTAAAATTTGATTTTTTATGGATTCGAAAACGAAGGGGGATTGAATTATAATACTGAAGCACCCTCCATTAAGTATATAAAAGTGTTTCAATTATCATCGCCACCATTTTAGCTCAAATTTAGCTAAAAAATTGCACATATATTTGTAATACATATTAGTTGTAGCATATTTAGGATATTTTATGAATGCTTATTAATAAAAATAGAACATTTAAATCGAACCATATGTCAAGTATCTAAACAATTAACTCTGTTAGTTGTTATGTTCGCTTGTTCTGTCTTAATCTCTGTTTAAGGGTAGTTGAAACAATACTAAAGCACTCTCCATTATGTAAAAATCTTTCGCGCCCAAATAACTCAGATAATAACTAGAAATGTTTTGAAATTTGTTATGCATTTTTAAATATAAAATCGAATTTTTATTTTAACCTTAGATTTTTTCTAGTGAATGTTTTTAAATTTCCGATGTAAAAGGCTTATTATAATAAAAAATCAAAATTAGGGCGAAATTTCTTTACTTTCCCTGTATTTAGAATTAGTTATATTTAGTCCACCCTTGACTCTCTCTAAATACCTTGCGGAATTTATAAGCGATATCCAACTTTAAAGGTTACGTTGATAAGTAACTCTTGTTTGTAAAATTTTTATGGGACTTTCATCTTAGCCTGTTTGTTGTTTGTCAGCCAGAGTTAATGGATTCAATGTTATTATTATTTAAAAAAATTTTAAAAATTATTCAGGAATTAACATTTTAGTTTAAAGAAAGCAGATATAAAAAATTTCAATTTCAATATTGGCGCAATGTTATTTTTTTTACCAACAAAAAATTATTTCAAATTAATTCACTTTCACAATAAACTTTATAATAAACAAAACAAGTATTCTAATTAAATATTCAAATTATTAAAATTAGTATTATAATCAAATTATCTAAAAAATATTTGCATAATAATTTTCTTATTTTTACTTTTCAAAATAATGTCAATCAAATACTTTTTTGTTTTATAATGTGGTACAAAAAAGTCACAAATGTATTGATATTTTAGTTCATTTTAGCTCAAAAAGATTTCAAAATGCATTATCATAATCATTGGCCATGAAAATAATCGAATAATTTGGTATATATAAATTATCGAATAAAGCGTTTTGGAGTAAAGCCTATTTTAAATACTAGCTGACGTCACGTAGTTTCACCCGCGTAGTTCCTGTTCCCATGGGAATACGAAGTTAAAATAGCATATGTGACCTGGGGATAGTGTAGCTTCCCGACGACGAAAGAATTGTTCATATCGGCCCAGTAGTTTTTAAGTTTATTTATTACATACAAAATACAAATGTTTCCTCTTTCACTCGCGTAGTTTCCGTTCCTGCGGGAATAAAGGGTTAAAAAGTAGCTTGTACCACTCGGGGATAGTGTAGTTTCCAAAGACGAAATTATTTTTCAAATCGGTCCAGTAGTTTTTAAGTTTATTCGTTACATACAAAACAACAAACATACAAATGTTTTCTCTTTATAATATTAGTATAGATAATTTAACCTGTGGATCAGACAAACTATGGTTCGATCTACTCGGTACTTCTTGATAATAAAAGTGGCTTATCAAATTGTATAAGTGTTTTCTGTTATCGTATGGTGTATTTCAGCGAAATGGTAGGTTTCAACGACTTAACAATTTATTGTAATTCGCACCTTGTATGAGTTTATTTTTATGCGTTACTACGGTAACGCTTTACTACTGTTTCGATTAAATTTTTAGAAAAAATGCTATAAAAATATTTTGTGACCTTTTGATGATAAAGTTTTTTTAAAACAAAAACAACAGCCCGTAAAAGTAAAAAAATCACAGTACGATTTACTTCAGAAAAACTTGTAGTTCGCAAATGGCGTTCGTTACGATAGTAATTCTTATATTTGATTGTAACTTTGTCGTCAGCTGACCTTGGCATTATCAATTTTACAGTCTGCTGGAATATTCCAATCATCCAAGGGTACTGGTTCAAACTGTAAAAAAAAATACCATATTAATAAAAAAATTTACAAAGGCAAAAGAATAGACAATTTGTAGAATATGCAAAACAAATAATATTGCATTCCTTTGGTGCTTCATAAATTTTTATCCGGGTCAAAAGACAGAAATAAAAAAGGTTAAAATTTTGTAAAATTTCCTAAAAAAAAAGAAATTTTGCTAAATGGATGATGGCATCAATTTTAAAAATAAAAATAATAATAATTTTGACCATACTGAAATGCAAATAAATTTTGCTTTATTTTGTTTCTATTTTATTTTTTAAGAAAATTTTCCAACTTTTAAAAATAAAAAATTATTTTGATTATTTAAAACGGTACCTTAAACTTTTTATGAATTATTTTTTGAGCTAAAAATAATAATAAACTGTTTTAAAATGATTTAAGTTTTTTTTTCAGTTATGGCGCTATACTATATTAAAATATATTAAGTGTCTAAATTTTAATTTTTTCTCTTGAATTTTTGACAAACAAACATACTTCAATCAAAGATTTATAACTACCTTGATCAACAATTAAAAATCAATAATGAATTTAGATCAATATTTAATTAAACAAAAAAAAAAAAAAAACATAATAGAAAATTTTTAAAATAAGTCTCGAAGTTTTCTATGGGATGCATAAATCCTTTTTTAATATTAATATAATTTCTTATTTAATATTAAATGAAATTATAGTGGCCGGTAAAATGAAATTAAATATTTATTAAAATAATTTTTATAGAAATTTAGATCAATGTTTAATTTTCAAATAAAAACAATAGAAAATTTTTAAAATAGGGAATGGCCAATGATAATTTATTTGAGAATTCTTTTTTATGAATATTGAGAAAAATATTTAGTGATCCAGGGTACCTCAAAATATGTATTCCCCTTGAAAACTCTAACTTAGAAATTTGGACAGTATTACAATACGTCCATATCCTAGTAGTAAAAGAAAGTTAAAAGAATTAAGGAATCGCTGAGAAGAGTTAGAAAATAAAATATTATCATTTTTTTACACTTGGCGGCAAATTTTTTTGGCTCATTAATACATATATTTATTTTCTTTTTTTACAGGAATATGTTAATATTAAGAATGAACGGTGAAGATATTGTATTCCCAACAAATATTCATCCTGTTTCACCACGTATTCCACAAATGAAAATGATGAAGGTTCATATACCATTCACATTTAAATTACTGGAATCATCAAAATCAACATATTTTGGTAAGTGCAAATTTTCTTTTCAATGAAATTGAGCTAGTTGATAATGAATTTTTCTGGAGAAACCTAAGTAACCCCACCTAGCAACATTTTTTGATGCGATTCAAATTTACCGACAATTTGTATCCACTTTTGTAATACGACGGTGTTACACGTACTCGTCCACACAAATCTTGCTGTTACGTTCCAAAGTTGCGTTACGGTATTACGTTACACGCAAATGTTGCACGTGTGTATGCGGCTTTAGACTATTATCTGTGTAATATTTTCACTTAAACTATTTTATATGTTTTTGCATAAATAAATTGAAGATGTTATAAAGATAAGTTTGTAACAGTTGCGAATATAATTGGAAAATACCGGACTCAATGCCCGGCACATTTGTATTGTTTGCACTTCTTTCTTTGTTTCAAAAAGGATAAAATAAATCAGAAAAAAAAATCTTCAAGTTCAGTGACGACATCTGTTATTTATTTTTAGAATTTAATAAGTGAAAATTTAAATTAATTTGTTATAAAGGAAGGAACCTCGGCAGTAATAGCAAAAAATTAACTACGAGATAATGATCCGAATTTTATTAGTTTGTTGTTAACAAAACATATTATTATATAAAACAAAAATTTGGGTACCTTGCCGATCAATTAAGAGAGTAATTATTAGTTAAACATTCACTGAATAACCTTAATAGAAGTTTGATAATTAAGGTTATTTAGAGTAATTTTAATTAATAATTATTCTCTTATGGATCGGCAAGGTACCCGAATTTTTGTTTTATTTAATAATATGTTTTGTTAACAAGCTAATAATAAAATTTGGATCATTATCTACTAATTTATTTATTTTTTCTATTACTGCCGAGGGAACTTCCTTAAGAGGAGGAAATTTTATTAGATACTTAATTATTGACTTAATAAATTCTTTGAATGTTACTTTTATTCAATATCTGAATAAGTAATAAATGTAATGATGCTTTTTTGTAATTTGAATCATAATGATTGAGTAATTGAAATCGATAATTAGAAAATAATTAATTACTCAATCAATAAGTTCACATCAAATCATATTAAAAAATCAATTAATCTAAAAGTACATAATGGTTAATTAATTATCATTTTTAAAATCTTTGTTTTTCTTATTTTGCTATTAAGTTTATTTTATAAGAATAATTTCAAAATTAATGATGTAATTATTTTATTTAAACAAAAATATAACTTTAATGTAATTATTGAAATGAAATCTCAAAGCCCAAGTATCAAACTTTGATTTCTTGAATTCTTTTTATGTGTTTACTCAGCCATCTATGCTTTTAATGAAATTTTTACACGTCCAATATGTCTTAGCACCTTTGATAATGGCGATGATATTTCAAGTGATTCTACGGATTTGATTTTATGATGAGCTTAACTTTATGGAACTTTATTTTAAACTAGTGGTAGGTGAAACCAAGCGGGGATTTTTGGATTAACTCAAATTCAAATTAATAAGTTTTTATCAACATAATAATGATAATACAAGTCTGCTTAAAAACTATAGCACCTAGCCTGAGCTTTATTTATAATATATCATCTTATATACTATTTACACCGACACCTGACCCAGCTCGCTGATTTGTGGGAAATAATTTTTACGAGAAGATTAGAGAAAGAATTTTGAGGTTGTTAGGATAAAATAGATGGTCGGATGTATGTCCAGTATCGCGGTGGAGAGCTTTGGACGGAAATTTTATGGGTTTTTTCGAGATCACTCGAAGGCAACAGTTATAGAATTAGTTATGGAATTGCTGCATTTTCTTGATAAGTGAAGATGCAACATTAGTCCAAATGGTAGTTGTGTATGTTATTACTGGGAGGATACAAGACTTGTAAATTCGATGCTTAGGAATAACTCGTAGGTCTGTACATTTTTCAAACAGAGGTATCTTTCTCACTTTGTTGTTGGCGTGACAACCTACATTGAATACAATGATCACTTTTAATTATTTATCATGTCCAGAAATATAATTATGCAAATAAAATTTAAAGAGACATTTGGAGTGACAAAAACAACTTTATATCATTTGTTGGACGTTTCGCGTCCCTTTTATTGAGACTTCTTTGGTAACTCGAATTAGACGATAAAACAAGCAAATTCGAGTTGCTGAAGAAGTCTCAATAAAAGAGACGAAACGTCCAACAAATTATTTAAACTTGTTTTTGTCACACCAAAAGTCCCGTTTTTCTTCAAATTATATTTGAATGATCAACTATTTGGTGCACCCTATATAAAAGGTGTTGGTAGTGTTGCTGGTTTTTTTTTTACATTTTTATTTATTTTTTTCTTTATGTGATAAATAACTAATAATAATAATTATCATAACACACAATATTGTTGTTGTAAAAAAAATATTAAGATTTTATAAAAAATAAAGAAAGATATAAATATTAGCAATAATAATAATAATAATAATAATAATAAACAAAGTACCTTAACTGAATTAAAATTAATATATTAAATGAAAAAAAATAATAATAAAAACATACTAACAACAACTTCACCTTGAATTTATAACGTTGATTGAAGAAAAAAAATAATATTGTGTGACATGAATTGTTAATATATTTTATCTTGGTATTGTTTTTTTAGCGAATTTCCATTTCAATATAAAGCAGCGCCAGTATCAGAGTAGTTATTAAATTTGTAGGTATTCCTACACATTGCTTATATCCACCAATGTGACTCCTTTTTAAGAAATGTCTATTTGACATTTATATAAACAGACTAATTTATTGATTTTATTCTGTATACTGAAACCAATACGGTCAGGTTTAATTTTATTTCTCCAAATATAATCTGTTGTAAATACAGCGGAAGATGTGCCATGACCTAAATGACACTCAGCTTTCATTTCTTTTGCTGTAAAGCATTTCTAAATCTGTAGGTTGCAGGTTCGAATCCAGGTAGTGGCAGTTTGATCACTTATAATAAAAAAAAAATGGGGCGGTTGGTTGATCACACTGTTGTCGCTTGGATAAGAATGAAAAAACCAGGTCTCTTGTGCTACAAAGCATCTTTGCCATCAGGTGATGGAGTGTTCTAACAGCGAGTACAGAGGACCAAAATATCTAGGAACAAAGTACGAAGTTGCGGTTCCCTTCTTAATTTACTCTAAGCCTTTTAAATAGAAATTAGTTGAATCATCGGTCTAAACTCATGTTTTTTCCAATTTGTTTTAAACACAAGGTTTTTATTTCAGTTTACTCCACTACTGATCAATTCTCGTTTTTCGATAAAACGTTTTCAATGCGTATCAGCCATTTTGATCCTGAATTTTTTCTAAAAAAATATTTCTAATCACAATCACGACACCACTATTTTTTAAGCGCGTCAAATTTGTCGGTTACACAACACAGTCCATGGGGAACGCAAGCCTATCTATATATAATAAGTTACGAGAATAATTTAAAGACCTGCCTTTAAAAGAGTTTTATTAAAAAAAATATTTTTAATACAATTGATGAGTTTTTTACCGACTAGTATTAATTTTATTTCTTATATTAATATAATATTATATATTTTTTATTATTATAGCGTTCTATACTGTAATTAACAATCTTTAGAATAAAGAGCAATTATTATTATTATTATTAATACTTAACAGTCTTTGAATAAAGAGCAATTATTATTATTATTAATTCCTGTCAGTGGTTAGCAATTAGAATACAGTGTAACCTTAATATAACGACGTCCTCGATTTAATAAATTCTTTGTTATCCTTTTAAATTGTCCATAAGAGTCAATGAAAAATATACCTTTATATTACGAAGATTTAACGTTTACACCAATATAACCGTTAATCCTATGGTATGTGTACTCAGTCTCGACAGGTTTCGACACGTTTTATTTGTAAAACAATCAAAGGTTTTGTTTGATGAGACGTAATGTAAACAGTGCTACTCGCTCGTCACTATTGTTAAAGCTAGTTGCAATCGCTCAGAAATGGAACGGTGTTCCTTGGCAGTCGCAGAAAAGCGAAAAATCGTACGACGAAAAAATTAGACATAGCTTATAAATTCGGGTTTCTCGCAAGTACATTGGCTACAATTTTCAAATTTAATGATAAGTTTTCCGAAGAAAGTGGTTTCGAAGAATAAATTTTAAAAGAAAATTTTCTTTTAAATTAATTTTCATCGATAACACTTAGTAGACGTAGAAAATAGAAATCTGTAACCAATGAATGCCATTACCTTAAAGACTAATCAATTTTGTTAAGTCAAGTTTTTCAAGTATTCATGTTTTCAAGTATTACTGATGGAGTAAAATGCCATAGATATCGTAATACAATGTTATAATATCACTCTGGAAAACGTTATTAGATACTCAGACCCTTTTCAGTACCATTTTCTAACTATCCAGACTGTAGTGCCAAAAAGAAAAAGCAGTGAATTTAATCTAGTTGACGACGCATCTGCGTGCCGGTTTATAAATATAGACATGTGATCATAGTTTTTTATATAAAATATACAGGTGTTTTAAAATTTAATGAGATAAAATTACATTATTTCAATATATTTTCGTTTTTAACCATCTGCATCACGTTTTGGGCGTAGAGCAATATTAGATACTTGGGTATTGAATACTTTTTTCTTACATTCTTATGATAATTTCCAGATGATTAAAAATTGATGTCACAGACAGAAGTGGCAAATGTATCGGCAAAGGGGAAAAAAATCATTTTGTAACCCCACTGCTATTTATGAAAATTTTCAAATTTGGTTTTTTTACCAAACTGGAAAGGTGGACTTTTTTTAATCGATTTGAAGTGACATGATCAAGGAAAATAGGAAAAATGTATGTTTTCCCTAAGCCCCACCCCCTTCTGAAACCATAGAAGATGCGATTTTTTTAGCGTATTTCTGATTCTGAGTGAGGGTCTACACTCCCAGAGCTAATAGTTAATAATTTTAATCAAGGAGTAAGTTGTTTAGTTACTTGACGCGTATCAACATTTAGGCAAGTAGTTAGTAAAGTTGTTTAGTCAAGTAGTTTAGTAAAATTGTATTTTTTGTGTGCAAGTAGCACCTCCACCACTCTTTTATCACAAACATACAACAATAAGCAAATGAAGGAATCTGTTTGACATTGTTTTTCCAGTCACAGTCGCATAATATAATCAGTTTTGCTATATGGAATGATATTACATGACTGTGACTGTTTACATAGTTTTAATAAATAACTTATTTTTTTACTAAATTATCAAAATATAAGTGTGAATAATTTTTGTTCAAGTGTTTAGTACTTAACTACTTGCTACTTAATTACATTACTTGATCAAAGTAAACAAGAGTTAACACTTACAAAAAATGTATAATTTTTTTTTCAGAATATAACATTTTTGAAAAATATTCAATTTTTTCCTTGTTTTGATATGTGATTTTTTTTATGCAAAGTATATTTTTAATTGCACAACTTTTTGCATTGAATATTAATTATAATTAAAACACTGTGTATATTAATTATTATACCAAAAATAAATATAATTATTATTTTTATTATTTTTATTATTGCATAATTATTGTTTATAATAGAACATTGTTATAAAAAAATATGTGTGAAATAATTATATTATTTTGATCTTATGGTTGAAAAATGTTATAACCTCACGTGAAATTTAAAACGTGTATTCGATCAATTTATATCCTCAGGGAATCAGTAATGTAAGACGCACGATACCATAAAATTGAATTTTATTCCCATGAGATTCATATAAATGTATTTGTTTTACGTTGATTGAAAATAATTGTTATTTTAGAAAATTCTTTTTTTTTATTGAAAGAGAGTAGAAAATTGTAAATTTTTGTCTTATTTTTTCGTTATTAAACTACGAAAAAACACCAGTTCTGTAGCGTAACTTACAATAAATATGCCATAAATCTGATTAATGCTGGGTTTACACGATACAGACTTTAGTCAGTATCACGAATCAAGCACGGATCTAGAGGGGGGCGGGTCAAAATCTACCTTTATTTACATTTTCAATATTATTACCAAATTTTATCAAATTTAAGGCTTGCAATTAAAAATTTCACTCAAAGAAAATATTAAACTCATACAAAATAAAATGTATTTTCTAAAATTGCAACCTGAAGTCAGCCATATTAATAATGGCTCTATGTTAGTTCCTATTCAAATTCCTGGTTTGAATTCTTTTAGATTATTTCTTTTATCAAAAAATTTCCATTTTATCGAACTTTCGATTGATAATCAAAAGGATAATTTACGTTTCAATGTCACTAGAACCCAAATTTAACGTTTTTACAGAAAGTCTGTGTGACTGTTTCTACGTCACCATGCTAAACCGTTTTTTGAAAACAATCATGCGGATATGTATTTTAAAAACGCGATTGTAAATATCAATTTCTCGGTTATTTTTCAATTATTTGATCAGTAATATTAATAAAATGTAATTGTAAAAAAAAAAGAATATTTTATGTTTAAAAACTATTTATTTAAATGAACTCTAAAGCATAAATTTATATTTTTATTCGTGGCAATAACCTCTATTATTTATTTGATGATGATAATGATTTTTCTTTCATCCTGAGGAGGGCGTAGCGCCGTAAGAAAAGCTCCTCACCGTGCACGATTCTGGGCCCTCTGCTTTGCATCTTCCTAACTCTTGCCTTCGTCTTGTAGTTCTTTCTCGACCGATCTTCTTCATGTATCTTTACCTGCCCCCCTTTCTTCTTTCTTGATGGTTCCACTCCAGAGCCTGGCGCTTAATGTTGTTATTTGCCTTCCTTACAGTTTGACCTATTCACCCATATTTCCTTTTTTTAATAATATCTGTAATGGGAGATATTTGATCCCCCTTCGCTCTGTGTTTATAATTCTGTCTAGTCATCGGACATTAAAATTTTTTCAAACATATCGGTTTACGCATACTTGGAGTTTAGTTGATATCGTTTTTGTAACTTTCCAAATTCGACAACCATAAAACAAGTACAGATATTACATCAGTTCCAATGATCCTTAGTTTGGTGCTTCTTCTTAGTTGATTTGATCTCCAAATTGGTGCCAGCTATGCGAAAACTCCCATAGCCTTCTTGGTTCTTTGTGCTATACGTCCTCACCTGCCCCACCTGGTGTAAATACTATGCTTTCAAGGTAGAAATTTCTATAACTCTCATGATGGCCTTTCGTGTTACTCCAATTATTGTATTTTTCATTTATTCCCATTTTTCTTGTCTTTCGTTAGTTTATTTTTAAAACAAACTTTCTTTCCCCCTTTATCCAGGTCTTGTATTCCATGTCCATCAGCTTGCCTTCCATGTTTATTTTTCTGTGAACCATATTGCATAAGTTGCCGGCAAAATCAATGTCATCGAGTCTGTCTGTAAGTCTCCACCAAAGTCCTTTGTTATTTTCTTCATCCAAAACCATTAGGAAGATGATTGACGACAATAAACAGCCCTGTCTAACACCAATTTTAATGCAAAAAGACTCCATGTATTATCCGACACCTGTAGTCCTCGTAAATCAGCTGAATGCTGTTGATTATTTTCTTAGGAACTTCAAAATATCTTAGAGCCCTTCTTCACATCGATTCCGTGCAAATAGAGTCGAAAAGACTCTCTCGGTAAGTGTTCAATTATTTGATGAGTAATATTGATAAAATTTAAAAAAAAAAATTTGAATATTTTATGTTTTAAAAACCCTATTATTTAAATGAACTACTCTAAAGCATAAATTTATATTTTTATTAGTGACAATAACCTCTAATATTTATTTAGGATAAGAGTTATTATTCACCGTTTTAAATTGTTTTGTTCGATGATAATATTTACTTAATAATTAAGGTATTTGCAAAAACTATTTTTATTTTTATTTAAATTCTAACCTTTTGACAAAAATCCGACATTAAAAATTAAATTATGTAAAACACGTGACTGTAGGCATGTCCTATATTCAATTTTGTCTGTAAATTTTATTGTTTTGAATATTCTGTTTGATAATACGCCGAAAAATATTATATATCTATAAATTTATCTATCGATGTTGGATCGAAGTTTTCATTACATCAGAAAATCAAAAAACAAGAAAAAAATTTTCGTGTTATTTAATTCTAGATATTTAAATCTAAACTTGACTTTATATAAAGCAAGCAGAACCAGTCACGTTTTGCTGTAACAATTTTCACAAAACTTTAGAAAACAATTTTCCCATTTTATTAAACTTCAAACTTCATATCGTTTTTCTCAAAATCGCATTTTCTTACCTTGCACTGAAAACATATTTTACTATACTTACATCGAATGTGAAAAATTTTCTATTTCTTTCCGGGTTTTGAAATAAAAATCGAGTTAAAAACTCTTGGTTTGATAATCATTATTTAATCCAATATATAAATTGCATATGTATTCAAGAGTTAAATGAAGTTCTGTTCTGGTTGCTACCATGTACCTACCATATAACGCCGTGTACTTTTTCCTCGAATATTTTATTTAATTGTTCGATAACCTGTACTGAACTTATATTAGAATTATTCAATATGACTTCAGGGGAATTATATATTTCAATAATTCAAAACTTTATCGAAAAACAGTAATGTCCATTTTAACCTTCTTAAGTTCAAATCAGTAGTTTTGGAGTTCAACGCGCGTAACAACATCGTGACACGATATTTTTATATATTTAGATAATTACTTATAATCGTTGTCATTATACTTTTTCTAGAATAAATGACAATTTTTATTTAGAAAATAAATAAATAAAAAAACATTTACAAAATAATATATACACAAGTACACATTTTTCTAACCTTGGAATAACCGGTAATTCCATTTTAAATACATAATCGTGATATATTAATATCTTACTGGATTAATTAAACTCGTAAAACTTTGTCATAAATAATAATTTTAATAAGCATTATTTTTTCTTTCAAAAATTTTTATCTATAATTATTCTAAAATATATAATTACTTTGATATTAGTCCTCGAAAACCACCGACTAACGAGTTTAGGCCAATTATATGATAAACTGTCATAATATTCTAGAGGTAGGCGTTAAAACACTCGTTTTGGACTCCACGTATTTTGCAGGCGCTCACAGACCTCGTATTCGTGTTGAGCGGCCCACAAAAGCCCGAGTATAATAATTGAACTTATTCTCACCATTATTAACCGAGTTTTATATTTTCAATAATTGCTTTACTTCAAAATGCACTTCTAAAATGCAATTTTCTCATACGCAAATGCAATTTTCAGGAATTGAACGCATCAAACCGCATTAAAATCCGCCTTACTTCGCAAAAAATCGACAGTGCATTGGTTTTAGTCCTCAACTAAAACTTCAACTTCAAGACCCTTTCATTTGGAATGGATCTCCAACCGTATAAAATCAATGAATACTTGTGAGAATAAGGCAAACATTATTTGTGTATTTTTTGAAAAACTTTAAAAAAATTATTTTTATTATAATAGCATGTACAAAAATTGTATGCAATTGGTAATTAATAATGTAAATTTATATTGACTTTCAAATTATTTTTCATTTGAAAATATTATATAATATGCAAAATGGCAAACCTGCAAATATATTCAATTTTTAATTAATCTCAACAGATGAATAAAATTTTCTTGAATCATATCTAAGATATCATTTAAATCGAAAGAGTACAATTTATGGATTGATGACTATTTGTGAAAAATTCAATTTTTCACAAATAATTACGGTATTAAAGCTACGCTTTTATATTTCGTTGACAGCTAATGAGTTATAGCAAATATAACTATTGACTAGAATAAATTATGCGAAAGATAATTCGTTTATCATTCGCAGCTCCGGTATTGCGTAATTTTTTTAAATTAATTTATTTTCAATTATCTCCTTGCTGACAGAATTTTGTTTGAATTTTGTTTGTGAATTTTTCCTTCAATTATTTTGGGTCAATTTTTTTTAAAACTTTTCGTTGATAGTGTATGGGCCAAGGAATTTATTCAATCAATTTTTGTCTTCATCATAAATAATTAATAAAAAATTTATGTTTAAATTTACTCCTAAATCAATTCTAAAATCATAATCCAAATACATTTTCTTTTTTCACATAATTTTCTTAGCATAAATTAATTTTGTAATTACTATGTAAATATATTTGCAATTTAATTGTCCATTCAATTTACAAGGCTTTACTTGTACATTGCACGGACAATTAGTAGAAAACTCATGTCAGATAATTAACCATGAAAAAAAAATAAAGCACTAAAAAATAAAATAAATTACTATTTCAATTGATGGCTTTAAGCGCTTATTTTTATCACTATTTAATCAGCATAATAAACAAGTTCATAATTTAAAATTGTTTTTTAATATTTGTGAATATTTGAATTTTTAATTATTGATTTTTATTTGCATTTTTTCTCAGAATTGAAAATTCTAATAATTCTATCTAGTTTTTTTATTATTATTTTCATATAAAATGTATTTTTTATTATTAATGAATTATCAAAACTTAACAAACAATTTTTTTTAACTCAATAAACGATTATATAATATTCTTATTGTACGGGAGCCCCAGATGTTAAATGAGAATGTATTCGAGCATTTCTGTGACCCAATGGATTTTGTAGCTTAGATGGTAGGATGGTGATATGTTTACCATTTCTTCGGAGGCTCTGTGCACTGTCTAAAGGAAAAAAAGGCTATTGTGAAATATTCAAGCGAGTCAGTTTTTGATCGGGGCTCAATTTGTTGTCCTGATCGAGCTCGTCCAAAATCTGGTGATCAATATTTTGGAATCCTCTTAATCTGACGTTCTTCCTACATACAAAGTTTGTGATTCTCCCAGTTTCACACGTAACACTCAAATCTGAAGAGTATTATTATTTTTTTTGTTATACTTCAATTTATTTTCTATTTCACATTTCGATATCCGTAAAAGAAGGATTCATAAGCATGGATATTGCACATAATTATAATGAAACTTGGAGGACACATCCTTTTTATAATCTGTAAGCCAATAATTGTCTAATTTTGCCTTCGCTACACACACACGTAGCTAAGGTGAATGCAAAAATTTCGAAGCTACTGGTTGGGAAAATATCCTGTAGCAGAGAAGATTATATGGCAATAACATATGATCTTTATTTGCCATGTCAAAATATTTGAGAGATCGTCGTGGAAGGATAGAGCAGTCACCTTTGATAACCAAAATGTAATCATGCTAACAGGGATTTCTTCAATGAATATTTTTTTGCTCCTTCAGTGTATTCCGTGTTTATGTTCAGCTAATTTTCTTCTAAGAAATGTATTTTTTTTTTGTGAATAAATTTTTTTTTTAATGTTAACACATAATCAATATCTAATTAATATATAAATTTTCAATATAATTAGCCTGCCAATACAATTTACAAGGCTTTACATTGTATGGATAATTAATTGAGCTCGTGTGATGTAATTAACTCTGTAAAAATAAATAAATAAATGAATAGAAATAAATAAATAAAGCACTTCAAATAACTATTTTAATAATCGCTTAAAGCGTATATTATTTATCACTATTTAATAAGCATAAATAAGTTCATATATTTTTTAATGTTTGTAAAATAATTCAATTTTTTTATCACCAGATATTTATGTTTTTTCTGAGTATTCTAAAAATAAATTCTAGTATATCAAAAAAATGTTTTTAATAATTAATTGTACTTTATTAAATTCGAGGCAAAAACTATCGGCTGCATGAAAAAACTTTCAAACTTTTAAGTTGTTTGTTTTTATATGAAGAAATTAAAAAAAAAAAAGAACCGCCTTCAAAAAAATGAACTAAAAAGTAAAAAATAGTTTTTAATTTAAATTAAAACTCTAAATAATTTCCTTGTGACTACTTACCTTTCAAAGTCGACGCCAACTAATCATTTTTTTTAACTAATGATAAGATGGGTACCGACTTCGAAAGGTAATTGGTCATAAGAAAATTTTTTATAGAAGTTTATAATTTAAAATTATTTTTTACTTTTTAGTTCATTTTTTTTTTAAGGCGCTCCTTTTATTTGAATATTTGTAAAGTTTTTACTTTTGACTGTTATATGTTACATAACTATGAAATTGAATCACTAAAAAATATTGTTGCGCCTTCTCTCCCCTTAGATACATCCGATCCTGATTTCCGATCATTAATCAAAATCGGTTTATAAACGAGGAAGTTATTAGCACAATTTTTTGCTTTTTCGAGAAGCAGAGAACACCGATAGATAAAGCTAATGTCATTTGGATAAAGCAATGGAATAGTAAGATCTCTTCTGAATATAACGTCATTGAGCTGATTGACAAAAATTTTTTGTCGAAATTAAAATTTTATGTCAATTTTGATTAATTTTCCGTTGGCGCATTGTAGCCAGTCAAAAACTGTTAAAGCGATTGACCTAAATACAATTCAAAAATCCAAATAGACATAATATATAGAAAGTGAAATTAAAAATGCAATTTTTATAAACTGACGAGATAAAATACACTTTATGTGTGTATGTAAATGTAAATTTACTTAATATCACCTCTATATATAAGTACTAGCTCCGTAGAGCAGTATAACTCTACTCACGGTGACATCTCATCCTTAATAAGAAGTAAATATAGGTCACACCTTTTTATTGGTTTACACATGTGTGAATAACTTGGTAAAGAATGCATGAATTTAGATAAGGACCTATTCCAAAATCCGATTTAATAAAAATTTCAAAACTAAGATTGAATTGTTAGAATTGAAACGAAATTTCAAATTAAAATTATTTCATTTCATAGTTTATTTTTAGTTTTGTAGGTTTAATAATTTGTTTTTGAGATTTTTAACTGTTAAAATTACGTGGTTGAATACTTCAATCTCATTGGCTGGATATTAAATGTGGTTAGTTGACCGTAGCAATTGAATTTATACTTGGACATTAGAAATTGCTCATGTACCAAATATATCTTTGTGCAGACAGAAACATCTTATTGGAAAATTATTACGATTACTTAATTCATAACTGTAATTGAAATACGTATTTATAAAATACAAAATTTTTGATCTAGGAAATAAGGACAAAAATCGAAATTTATTACAATTATAAGATCGAAACGAGAGAGAAAACACATTTTTCGAATTTTTTCGAAAACATTATTAAAAATTAATATAGTTCTTTTGTTTCGTCATTTTAATATCTTTACTTTTTGTGATTTACACAATTGTTATTTGAATTCCTTTTAGGGGATGAAAATTAAGCAAAACTAATTTTCGGAAATCGATTACGATCGTTTTTATAAATCTTTTATGTTGTATAAGACTGAGCGGAAAGAAAAATTCTATCCCTACGGAAACAATTTAAAAAAAATTGAAAATACCGGGTTTTTTATGTATAAGAACGTAACTAGTAGCTTCATTGAACAATAAAACTTATTCATGGTGCCACTCTAAAGCACAATACGAGTGTGCTTTAGATCACACGGCTGAGGTAAAATTTCTTTAGTTCCATCCATAGTCTCTCTCTTTTTTATCTTCACTAAATTATCTCCCTCTCAACTTCCGTTCGCCTAACCCGATCACACTTTTCGTGACAGTCTCGTCACTCATACATCAGCTTACTCTCCAAGTCAAGCATTCTTAAAGAAGTTTAACATCAATAAAAGACATTTCGTGACTCCCGTTGCAGTAAAAAATGTGGGAGAGTAAATGATGTATGCGTATGGAGGTTGCGTGGAGTCCAAAAAAAAATATCTTATTTGATTTCAATGTTTGTTTTACGGTTGAATGAATTGCCATGCCGGTTGACTTTGACCTGAATATGTTTATTTTATAATAATATAAAGTTACCATTTATATTAAATACTATTCATTGCTGGTATTTTACTACCCATTCACTTCTGTAATAATTGGCTAAAATAAAGAGTCAATTTTGATTATGAACTCTAATGGTCATCTCAATTACTTACTGATTAAGATAATTTTATTTGTTTTTATATTTGGCAGAGTATTATTAATTTTAGTTAGTGTTATTATTAACACGTGTCCATCTGTAATCACGATAACTCAAAAATAAAAAGGAATAGCGAGCTAAAATTTTGGTGACGTATTATTCTTAACATAAAAATCGGTCTATTGGGTCCAATAGATCTTTGACCCAACTTTTAAACTATAAAAAATTGAGAAAAAGTTAAAATACAAAAAAAAAATTTATTTAAAAAAAATAAAAATTTTTTGTTTGAAAGATTTTTTCTCAAAATGTTTGAGTTCTCCACAAAATGTTAAATTTTGATAATATTTTTATTTTGATTTTCGTGGTGAAAATAATAATTTTCTATTTAAAATTCAATATTTATTAGGATCTATATTTTATTTTTAGATTAAATATCAGTAACTATTTATTATAGTGCAGTCTCGATAGTCTAAACTTGCAGACTAAAATATAGAATTTATGGCAATTAACCTAACTATTCCAAATAGAGTAAGATCCCAGAGCGATAACACATAACTTATTTTCACACAGATGAATCTTTAGAATCTCAGTCGCGTCTCGTGTACCTTGAATACCTGAGCATTTGTAGAATTCGTTGTGTGACACCTGAGCAGGTACCAGGTGAGACAGGTAACTAAAAATGAGAGTTATTTAACTTAAATTTATATGGCTGATTTTGATATATATTTCCTAGATTATTCTAAAATGATAAAACCATAAGTTAAGATTTTAAAAAATCGAATCGATTTGAAAATGAATTCAAGTCTCAATTTATTCTAATTTTGTACTGAGTCTAAGGTTGAATTGAGCTGACTTGGAACATTTTTTTAAATTTTAATATTACTATAAAATATAGATTTGTTTTTGATACTCATACGCCGATTCATACTAGACTACAATAACTATTTATTAATTCTGATTATAGAAACAACAACTATGCTTTGATCATTTATATTTTGTAAATAATTGTAAATAATTTTTTTTTTTTTTAGTTTTATTTTAATATGCAAATGGGTAATGATTTTATTTTTAGAAGAATAATAATTTATTAATAATTTATTTAAAAATATTGTGTAATATTTCTGTCTCTATAAATCTATACATGTAATAATTAACACTTTTCATATACATAAAAATGCAATTAAGTTTTTAAAGACATACCTATTAAATTTTTTAAATAAATTTTGGGGCTCTGGTGACGAACCGATATTGGAATTGAATTTTGTAAAAAAGGAAAGCTTTTTGTAATTTTTTCAATTTTGCGTGATTTTGTGACATATCATTTATTTTACGATTGGATTTTCGAATTAACACTTGTCCAAAATTTTGAGCAATTTCTGGAAATATCTTAAAAAGAATGTAACCAATCGTTAAAAGGATGATTCTTTGAACCTGCAGGCCATCCTATCCATAGATTAAGGTCCAGAAAAATTAAAATTAATATAAATATTTGTTTGGATTTTTTGGGAATTTTTTTGGAGATTTGGTCATATCGTCAAAATTTATTGGAATCATTGGTAGCATGATCAAGATCTTTAACACGGTAAGACTTGAAAAAGAATTCTACCATACTGGGAATCGAACCCAGGACTCTCTCCCCTCCCTGATTCAAATATTTCTTTGATTTTTGTTTATTAAATCATTAGTTAATTTAGTTCATATGCTATATTATTTTCGTATTGTTGACCTTAAATAAAAGTGGCCTTTAGAAAAAAAACTATTGAATGACATTGTCCCAGTTGTTTACAAAATAAAATAAAAAAATTGTATAATTACTTGATTAAATAATTATAACCCGTGCAATACAGGATTTTCATTTATTCTCCTATATAAATGTTATTCAACCTTGACAGACCAAAAATTCGTATTAATTTTTGTGTTTATTTTTTCTTTTTTTACATTTCTAGCAATTTCTTAACATCTACTGACAAAATTAAAAATTCATTTTTTTTTTAAAGAAATAAATTAAATATTTTGGTTTATTTAAATGTAGAAAAAAGTTACTTAACTTTTTCCTGATTCTAAAAAAAATTTATTATGTATTAATTAGTAAAAACATTTGTTATATTTTTAAAATGAAACGAAATTATTCAATATTTTAATATTAAAAGCTTCAGTTTCTCAGATTTTGAAAATAACAAAAAATACTATAATCGTGTTTGTTGATAACAAAGACGAATATTTTAGTACGAGCGAGATGATTTTGATCCTTGCAGTCGAATCCAAAATAAGAACCAGTACTGTAAATTCTACCAGTATTGGATTTACGCCTACACCGTGTGCAAAAATTTTGAGGAAGGCAATTAAAAAAATTTCAAATTAATTTTATTTAAATTTCTATAAATAAACAACAAATTCAATTATGTAATTAGGGTGTGGTGACATTTGAAAATGTGCCTGAACTCACATAACGTCTAAAAGCTTTTTTAGTCCTTGGTACACTTTTATATAATATGAATCACTCAAATTATTAGGATTTTAAAAAGTTTTGCAATTAGACTTTTCAAAAAAAACTTTTTTTTGTAATAATTTGATAGATCATGTTTAAGTTTTATAACAAAACAATTTTGATTTTTTTGCGTTATAATTAAATAGATTTATCAAATTTTAAAAAATTTTCAGATTCAGTACGGAGCACACTACGAAATTTTACGGACAAAATTGTGTTTTGAAAGTATAACATCAAAAATGGCATCTACATAGGATGTCATCAATATTATATATTAGCCAATAACTATATTGATATCTCATATTTTGGTGACGTCTTTTGTGGATGCCTATCCATGATTTTATACTTTTGAAACACATGAAACCTAAAAAAAAATTATTGTAGGGTGACACTCATCGTAAACGGAAGAGAATATAACAAAAATGAAAGGAAATATAATTTACGGGCGATCTGAGGTGATCTTACTATAATTTTTTTTTTCTTTATTTCATTTTTGTTATATTCTCTTCCGTTTCCAATGATTTTCATCTTACTATAATTTTTTTTTTCACTTTTTACCATTTTTAAAGGCTTTTACCCTGGTCTATTATATTATTACCCTGGTCTAATTGTTTATTATAAAGTTTTAAAATTTATTACAAAAATAGATAATTTTTTTCTGAAAACACCAATTCTAATTATGATAAATTGAATAAATTTTAATAAATTTTATGATTGATAACAATGAACGTTTAAATTACATTTTATTTGACTTTTATTATCAAATTTTATATCAAAGATTTGAATAAATATTCAATTTGTTAAATGTTAATTGATTTATAATTAAGTAATTAGAAAATTAAATTTTTGATCAATAAAATAATATTTTGTTATTTTTATTTTTATTACAGATGTACAATGCACAATATCGAGTCAAGTACGATACACAATACGAGCATTTTGGGGTGTAAGTATACGCGAATTACATGTAGCATTATGGCGACCATGGGGTGCCTTACGAGATGCTGCACTAGCTGATATTCTACTTAATGGACATTTTCAACAAATTGGTATACATGAAGAGTATCCTTTACAAAACAATACAATAAAAAAAACAACTGTAGATAATAATTTGTTACCCGATTAGAGCAAAGCCAAAATGATTGATTATGACTTGAGCATTCTATGTATGTATGTCCCATCATAGCAGCTACTAGTCCGAGAGGTAGCGTTGCATTTTTCATGGTGATTTCAGGCCGAACAATTTTCGATTTTATTGAATGTTTATATGAAGTTGATAATCGAATGGCGGTTCAGCAGGCGCACCCAAGGTGTACTAATAACAAGGTGGAGGAATATTAAAATATATTTCAGGTCGCTTGAAATTAATAATAGAGATAGTTTCAATAATGTAGTAAATAAAAAAAATTGCTAGCAGAATATTTACGGGTAGAATAATTGTTTGCTGAATATGACATTTTATTGCCTTAGATGGAAATTGCATGGCTACTCATCAGCCATTTTATACTGCTCGTCCACCCTCTCGGAACCTGCTGACTTTCATAAGAGTGTATGACTGCTAATCGACTTGAAATGATTGTATCATTTCAAACGTTACCTCTCGGACTATAAACTTCTGAACCGATTTTGATGAATAAGATGTCTATCGCTTCGTTATTGCATTGATCGATCTTATAATATGATTTTAAACAGTATTTCAAGAACTACGCTTCCAGTAGTTTTAAGAATGTTATTTTTGTAATTTTGGGTTAAAATTATCTATAATTTAAATTGTATCAAAATCAGAGACAAAAAATCGTTTCAATTTTTTATGATATTTTTTAAGCGAAAAAAGAAAGATAATTTTGACACATAAATTTCAAAAATAACATCTTTTCAACAATAGAAGGCATAGTTTTTGAGATATAACCTGAAACTTTATCTGGATGCAAATATCGTGGATTTCCAATCAATGCATCTGTTACTAGTCACCCACCTAAAAGCCATAAAATGTTTAGTACTTGATAATGTTTTATGGTTGGTAAAATATCAAAAAAATTGCATAAAGTTCTTAAAAAGTTTTAGGCACATCGCACATGAGGTGATTTAGGTGAAATCGGCGAAATCGCCGATATCGGCGATATCGGCGATATCAGCGATATCACAGCATTTTAGTCGCACACGGAGCAACAGAAGTTGCTCCGACTTTGTAACGTTTTTTGAAGAAGGGGTAATACATAGTTTGTTTACTAATAACAAAATATGTATATACAGTGTCTTAAAGGATGAAATACATCAAGCAATAAATAATATATATTATAATAGATTATACTCTTTAAGCCATTTGAAATTCGCATTTCGTCTTACAAATATATATATATATATATATATATATATATATATATATATATATATATATATATATATATATAAGGTTAAGTCAGAGTATATTAGTATTTACCCATTTCAGTCTCCCGTTCGTCATGAAGATAACTAAAAAACGACAAGAGACAGCTAGTTGAACTTTTGGTGTCATATTCTGGATCTTAAGAGTGACTCTAAGTTCGTAAATTGGCAAAATCGGTATAATGGGCTAATTAGATTTTTGATCCAACTTAACCATAAAAAAAGATACAAAACAAACACAAAAAACTTGTGTGAACATTTTTCGTATATAATAAGAATCTGTTAATAAGCTTAAACTGTGGCAAATATAAACATTCCGAAAAATGTTCATACATTTTTTTTTTTTTTTAATCAATTACCGTTTTGAATCTTTTTTGATGGTTAAGTTGGGTTATGGATTTAATTATCCCATTATACCGATTTTGCTCATTTACGAATTTAGACACACTTTTAAGATTCAGAATACCACACCAAAAGTTCAACTACCTGTCTCTTGTCGTTTTTCAGTTATCTTGATGACGAACGGGAGACTGAGATGGGTTAATACTAATATACTATGACTAAACCATATATATATATATATATATATATATATATATATATATATATATATATATATATATATATATATATATATATATACATATATATTTATAACTGTATAGATATTATAGTGTTTTACGAATGCTAATGATTAAAGTAGTTCAAACATTGATGCTCAATCTTATATCGAATATCTAAAAAATTAACTCTGTTATTAGTTACCTTAACTTGTTTTATTTGTTTAATGTGATTAGAATAGATACAGATTATAGCCACTGTACAATTACTATATTTCTACAGTTCATTTTGTAAACATAAAATAATAATAATATCAGTATTTAATAGTATAAGATGTATTGGGTTAATTTTATAAAATAAGTCTAAAGTTAATTTCTGTTTATTTACCCTGTCATTGAAATGAATGAAATTAATATTGACGCTTGAAAAGTGTTATACGAAAATAAGTTTATAAACTCTTGCAGAACGTCATTACTGCCATAATGAAGAAATGTTGTATCTATTGCAACGTTCCTACAACAATTAGAAGAAGTATACCTAGAGAAAGAGGTTTTTCCCTTTTTGCTATCCACAAATAATAAATATGTCTATAAATTTTTTAGGTTGAGCATTTAACTGAGTAATACTATAGATGAAAGCTCTTATGTATTTGACAACGTTGCTTACGAATGTAAAATTACATACGATTGTTGTCGCATCATGATGGAATTCTTACGATTTCAGTATTTGATTATGCATATCTTACACAGTGCGATTTCGTACATGTAATTTTCTTATGGAAAGTAATCTCTATCCGTATTCGACACAACAGCTGGAACAATACCATATATGTGATAAAAGTATAGCATGTATTCAACGATATAAATATTGCAGGATATTATAAGCATTTACTTAATACTCGCTACTCTTCGTTCCTTTTCTTTAAAGCATATGTATGTTTTTAAAAAAATTTATGATCTGCTTTATAAGATGCACCGATTAAGCCTGTTCTATATGGTTTATCTAACCTTTTTTTTTTGTTTATAAACAAGCATTGACAAGTTTTTATTTTTAAATATTAAAAAAACATTATTTAATTCTCTATCTTTGTCATAAACATTGATTTATATGACTGTATAAACAAGAATAAAAAAAAGTTGCCCATATGATTTTAAGAACGAAGGATTTTAACAACGATTTTTTTATCACATGTATGATTTCAAATAACGAAAATCACGTCGTGTGCGACTATACATTGGTTTCCATAAGCAAATCATATGTATGATATCGCCGATTTCACGCAAATCGCGTCATGTGCGATGTGCCTTATTACAGTTCTAAAAGAACATTTATTTTTATATTCAATGTTAATCTTTTTTATTGTATAGTTTAAATTTTTGTCATATTCTTATATTCGTTTGTCAAAAAGTCTTCGGATACACGCCGTAGATAACCGTGTTAAGAATCCTAAAATATTTGATTGTTTAACGATTATTTAACAAATATTTCGAATTAATATAAAATATAAGATCTGTTGTATAATATTTTTCCGTATCAAAAGATCAAAATACTTCTGGAATCATTCCGGAGTCTAATTGATTAGGTAAAAAAACACTAAATATAATTTAAACTATTTTAAAATAAAATTCCTTTAGCTATTTCTGTCTGGCAACAGATATAAATCCCAATAATTATTAATTTTATTGAATTATAATTTTTTTATAATTTTCATTGACGCAATTTTGATAAATTACTACCGCTTGTCATAATATTTTTTTATAGATGTATAATTGTTATACCTTCACTTCAATGATTTTCAGTTTTTGAAGTCAAACATAAGTATAATATTTTGTTACCTAATAAAACGTACGCCTCAAAATCGACCACGTGTTGTAATATTTAACAGATTTTTTAAAAATTAGTACCGCAAAATATGAAAAAAAGAATTCTACCTTTAGAGGACACTTCTAGGTATGTGTACTTAAAGTTTCTAAAAGATTCTAAGATAACTGATTTTCCTGGGAAACGTCCCTACTAAAAGCGACAATTTTTTTTTTTTGTAGTATTTATTAAAATTAGTTTTTAATATTAAATTTATTCAACTTTGTTTTATCTATGTGTTAAATGACTGACTGCCCACATAACTTGTCTTAAAGAATTACAAAATCCATCATACAGTACATTTTTATACTTTCGTTTTTGAATTACAATTTTTTGTTTATCATTATATATAGGAGTGTTCACAGTCTACAAATTTTAAATAGTACAAAAAATAAAAAATTATTACAAAATTATAAAATATTTATTTAAAAAAAATATATATATGAACTAAAAAAGTCAACTTTCAAAATTTACCGATAAATTGAATAATATATGATGTAGTGTGATTGGTTTAAAAGGACATTTGAGGAAAATATCAATCAGTGTACTTATTAACTGAATAAACTAGAAATGTTATTGGAATAGTGAAATAGATTCTATTACAGTTGATCGGACATTATGAATATTTAATATGTTATTAATTAGCATCGTACTAGTTGGTACTCGGCACTCCGCTGCTATAGAAGTACGAAAATATATGTATATCCAATATTACTGTAATCAATTACTCGGTAAATTAAATTGTTTTGAATCTTAAATTCTAAACAACTGTAACATTTTCCAAATAGGCTTGATACTATTAATGTTTCAAATCTCACAAAAAAAGTTGATGAGTGTAAGTTGCGCACTCAAGAATCTTCTCCAATTTGAGAGTGTAATAGATCTTGAATCACTGGGTGTTCTTAGACCAAAACGAACTTTCTATGTTCATTAGAACAGGAGATATTGGGATACAAAACTATCACAACATCGTGTTTGAGTATAAATTGAGAGAAAGGCAAAAGTTCCAATGCTGGATGCTTCATCTGGACATAAATACCTTTCATTTAAAAAAAAAAAAAATTATGCAAATCGGATGGATAGAACAGATTTTTCCAAATTTGAATTAAAATTGGTATAATTAGTATTTTCATGAGAATCTTTTTTTGACGTTTTATTTTTTCATATTTTTTCTGAAGAAAATAAAACTATGTATTTATAATATCCAATTCTAAAATCTCGACATAATTGGAAACAAAATTTTAGTTATAAATTTTTTAACCAAGTGTCGAATATTATCTGACTAAAAAAATTTAATATGTTCATAAAATTTACTAAGATTCAATTTTTTGATTTTGTTTTTAAGCTCTTAATGATTTGTAATTACTTAAAGTATTATGCCTATTTTAATCGGACGGGGGAATGAAGTAATATTTGTGATTTACAATACATATTGACACAATTATTGTGATATAATTATATGTGTGGATTTGGACCTCATAAATTATTTTAGAAGTAGTAAATAAAATTTATTTGAATTTAACAATCTTGTGTTAATCGTTAACTATTTAAATAGTGTAATAAAAATTACAATTAAAATATTTATGATAAAAAACATGAGATAATAAAAATATTCAGTAAGAGAATTTTTCTAGAATCGAGCACCGAACCTGGGATCCACCCCCGGTGGTTGAAGGATTTGAATAAAATTTTTAAACATTAAAAAAATTGAAAACTAAACGGTTTTTTCAAAATGTACTTCTCAACAAGTGGAAATAACAATTTACAGTTTTATTTAACATTATTCAAATACGTAAATCGAGGATGTATAGTTTGAAGGATATATTTTCTTATTAAAAGTTCTTAAAACGGGTTGGAAAGTCAAAATTCGCATATTATCTTTTTTTTTGTACAAAAATTATTTGACGGCTTTGATACTTTTGAAAAATCGTGTATACATTTTATATATGGTATAGTACGAATTGTCGCATCACGCATTAAGTACCAAAAAATATTCCACCTCAATTTTTTTACGCAATTTTCGTTTTAATTCTCCTACAGATGATATAAATGCATCTTCCAGGGGACTACTTGGGGCTATATTGCTTAAATTATTATTTTCAAGCGGGAAAATGGTTTTTAACCACATACCAATATACAATTCTTAATTATACTTAATAAAATCTTTCAGCAAAAAACAAAGTTCATTATTTATAACTGTAATTGAATTATTTGTTACGCGTATGTAACGCATGAGTTAGAGAGAGACAATGATACTTATACGTAAGTGACGAATACTGTGGAATAAATAATTAAAAAACAGGAAAAAAAGTGAAACTTTTTACAGGATATTATTTAGTATTGTATAAAGAATATATAAAAATATATATTATATATATTATACTTTATTGTTTACTTTATATCTTTTTAACGGGTCAAAAGTAACCGAATTAAGGACTTTTCAAACTTAAAAATTAATATCTTCGAATATATTGACTTCATAGTGAAAAGGATCTTTTTTATTCGTGTTTCATTAAAGAATATAATCAAAAATTTTCCGTTTGAAAATAAAAATTCCTTGCAATTATTTAAAAAAATATGAGTTTCCTCCGGGAAATATGCATTTATTTCATCAGTAAGAAAATCGCTGATAAAAAACATAAGTGGAATAATTTATGATAATTTCTATTTGACTTATATTATTAAAATAATTAAATCTCTTATCATTTTTTTTTTGATTGATTATTATTAATCGTTTATTGGAAATGTATTATTATTTAATAAAACTATTATTTCATAATAAGGCTAATGACTAATTAATTGCAACATAATTACACCTACGGCAATTGTGTCTGGTTTGAATCAAATTTTTCCCATGTTTACTTTTGAGTATTTTTTATCTATTGATGTAAATATTTTCTCTGCATTGATATTTTAAAATTTATACATTTATTGGCTAACCGATAAAACTTTTATCAAAAACTATATGAGCTCTATTTAAATAGTCTTTTGATCAATTTTCCAATTTCAAGATTACTTCACCAACTTAAAGTCACTTTTTAAGGCCTATGCCATCAAATTTTCAACATTCTTATCGTGTTGACAGGTAGATGAAAATAGACTGATTATACGTGATGATACTAAATGAGCAAAATCGACCCATATGATCCAATGGATCCATGTTCCAATTTTTAAACCATAGATTGAAGAACAATTCAAAGACAAATGTCATTTTTTTAAAAGTAAACTTTTGTTTGAAACATTTTCTCGTTACGTAATTTCAGCTTAAAATTAGCTTAAATAAATTTAATAAAAGTTTGGTCACATCGAACTGGGGAATTAATGTTTTTCGTGAGTGCCTTTTTAAACATTGCGAATTTCCGAGAAACTATTTATGTTTCAGAATTCGAATTTAGGCCACTTAATGATATTAAAGAGCATCTTTTCTAAAATTTTTGAAACAAACAATAAATTCATAAAAAATTATTGAAATATAAAAAATCGACATATTTTGAAAGTTTTTTTACTATTTAGGACAAAACTTATCAAACGATTTTAACTCTGCGCATGTCATTTTATAGGCATTTTAAGTTTTGTACCTCTCAAAAGTTTAGTTTACAAGATGATTTGAAAAATTGGAAAAATAACTCTTTCTTAACTTAAACCAGCCCCCATTTTCTTATTTATGAAAATTAAGCCGGGGGTTTTTTTTTGCCATGCTTTGGCTGCACTCTACCAAATTTTGTTGTCCGTTTATAGTATCATGAAAATCTTTAATTTACTTGATGCAATTTGGTCTGATGCTTATTATCCCGTAGAAACCCACTAAGCCCACGGACTATTAACGATATATAATTAGCATAAATTAATTTATGTAAAAAATTCCACTGTTGGTAAATTTTTTGCAAATATTATCATCGAAAATAGATTGTCAATAATATGCTAATTTAAACGTTATTAAGATAATTTGACTTTATAATTTGAAAATTTTGTAATTTCTTAGTAACTTAGTTTTAATTAATTTTGAACTAAATACAAATTGGTATTCCCATTTTTAATTATAAATATTTACAATTTTATTTATAATAATAATATTTGTTTTACGTTCCACGAATCTATTTATTTGAAAATTACCAGGAAATTAGAAAAATACGTTTTAAGTACCAAACAAAAAATTTAAAGTTTTTTCTTAACATAATTTTTGTATAATAGACATAGCCCACATGGTGATCGAATAATAACATTATCATTACCAGCAAAACCACCGTTACAGTTGGGAACGCCACCGAGATTAGCGTATCCATTGGTGATATTTTTAATGCGTGTGGATCATCCAGATGACTTACATCCAGATGAAACAGTAAGTACAATTTTTCATTTTATTTTGTTTCTATTTAAAAAAAATAATTTTAATTAAAAATTTGGAACATTAAAGTTTTTAAGAAACTTATAGAATTATTTGAACTATGTTCTTTATCGTGTTCTTGACGGTTCGGGATTAGGCGTGCTAGAGTGTACGTCATACACTTTTGCTATAAATTAATTAAGTGTATGCCATCTTGTGTTATATTTTGTAATTTATGGTTCCAAAAGAGATAAAAATATACTATTCTCTATTTTTAACAAAGAAAAAAATACTTACATGAATTGTTTTTCACGATAATAAGATTTTTGGGTACGTAGTGATTAAAAAATGAAACACTAGATAGCGCAAGGATCGCATGTTAAAGATACTTTGATTAGCGTTTAGTGATCTAAGGAATTCTTAATTTACTTATACATTTTCAAACATCAATTCAATTCTCTGTATTCATTCTTCTTTTAAACAATACATGATTGTACAGAATAAGTAAAAAAAAATAGGTTGGGGCATATGAATTGTAGGGGAAGGTATGCAGCTATGGCTGACTTTATAAGGAACTATCCCAGTATTCATTTTGTGCAAACCAAATAGAAAACGATCAATACGGATAGTTGACATCGAATATCACTGAGGAAGTGATTCGGTTCAGGATGTGGAATACATTACTCTCGTTTTATATGCACGCGAGTGAATACAATAACTACAAACATAATAAGACTTTTGAATATGCATAAATTAATCATGAGTTCCTGATAAATATCCATATTTTTTGTTGCACTTGCTTCCTGGATAAATTTTTGTTTATTTATTTATTAATTTTTTTGTCGTGCACCACAATCGGTCTAATTTTATGTTTTTATTAAGATCCTTCGTGACCAATAAACAATCGTAACTCAAATTGATTGCTCATTGTGCACTAAGTTAATGATTTGTTTATATTTCTACAGTTAAAAATGTTTATTATCAAAATTTGAAGAAAAAAAAATTATTAAAATTTTTTTATCATTCCTCCATTGTGGTTGTTATTTAATATTACATAATATACAGATAAAGAAACATAGCTCATTTTGGGTGCCCACGTACGATATCTTACGCTGTTTTTTTCTTTGTTACACTTGGTGTTCAACTCGAAACATTAGGTGATAATCTTAAGTGCATACTTACTTAATAGAGGAATGCAGTTTAGATTAAACGAAGATCAACTTAATGTATCCTATTTTTTTTTTAAATTCTAAAATCAGATTCTCTAAACAAATAAAATTAAACTTTTGATCGAAAAATTTTTATACAAAAATAATTGATTATACGAAAGCTGGAGCTTTTTCCAATAATTTGTAAGAAGTAAAAATTCATCAGATTTGAAGAAAGATTCTTTGAAAATTTTTCGACATTGATATTTACTTAAGTGTCTAAATTTTAACCAATTTCAATGATTTATTTAACCGACTTATTTTTGTTAATGATGAATAATATTTAGATAAAATAATTATATTAATCGATGATACATGACATTAAAATTGTTATCCATAACCAGTTTTTTTCCTATTATGCATATCCCCCAAATAGTATCGTATTAATGCAAAAAATTATGATAAAATGACAGTAGAAATGACAAGGTAGTAAGCAAATGTAATTAATTTTCAAAAATACCCTTGACAATTATATAATAATTTTTCCATACTAAAAATTTAATTAAAAATGACATTGATTTAATTTCGTTGTGAAGAATAGTTGTAAAATTAGAATTTATTAGTTTTACACATGGTTTTTATTATTACAATAGAATGAGAATATATTTTATGTGGAAATAATTTTATGAATTATTTCTTAATCTTAAAATAATTATCCATAAAATTATGGCATTAGGTTTTATACTTTTAGTTCACATGTTGATTAAAATCTTCTTATCATGCTATTTGTATGTAAGGATGGATTTAGGTTTAGGCCCGTAGAATTAGCTGCAACGGGGTACCAATATTAGTGGCGCTAAATTTAAAAGTGGCTAAAAAGACGCCGCCATTAAATGTGAAATGGAATTTTACTTTTTCTTTACAAGAAAGGTATAATATTGTACAGTGCCATTATGATCAAATCCCAGGACGTATTCAAAATTAAATCTTGATTCGTTTTCACTGATATACGTTTGAATACAGTGAAATGTCAAGTTCAGTTCGTATAAATAATTTCGGGATAATTCGTTCATCTAGGAAATTAAACTATTAATTTTGTACCATTGATTAAATAATAAAAATTTTTTTTCTAATTTCTATGGATTCTATTTCGCACATGTTATTATATGGTACGTTCCGCGAAGTAAATTTTACAAAATTTCGAAGATTTTCGACGTAAAACAGCTTGATATTTGCCCGCAATTATTTTTATACTATATTAATGTACTCTTTAGGGTTCCGTTCACAAAGGGTAAAACGAGACTGCTTGTCCGTCTGTCACCAGGATAGTTGAAATTTTCGCAGATAATATATATCTTTTGTGACTATAACAACACATACTAAATAAACTGATTAAAATAAAAAATTTTGAAGGGGGCTCCCATAAAACCACTCATACGAGAGTCCGACTCACACTTGTCCGGTTTTATTAAGTTTGTAGTCTTTGTCAATCTTAATTTTACAGACCTTTCAGAGATGAGATCCTTTCAGCAACAAGAAAATATGTCGATAATCTTCGGTTCAGCTAACCTGACCTTTTTCGTTATTAAAAACCGAATCCCCATTTGGACATCACTGAAATTTTTTCGGTTAAATCCGTTTATTGTACCTGGGATAAAACTGTTTTCGACCACGTTCAGAAACGTTTTTATTATGTTGAAGCACCTTTTAAAGATAAACTGCCTTCTTTAATTAAAATAAGAGCTTTTTGAAGGCCATCTTCAATATACGGTTTCGTTTTTGGTATGTAAATTCTAGGTATCTTAACTGTTTTAAACCATATACGGGTTCATATTTACCTCCAAAATCGTCTTCAATTGACCCAATACTACCTCACATTTACCCCAGCTGTCGTCTTAAATTCACCCCTCCATGCAATAAAATAATACTCCTTCTTCACCAGTTTATGCTATACTTGTTCAATGTTGCTTAGATGTGAAAATACGATATATTGTAAGGACATAAACTGTTAAACTTAAATATTAGTATAAATTTCGATATTTTGCCCCAATTTTCTAGATCTAATTTTAATTTTTTTTAAATATTTCTTAATAAATATGTATTTTGACTACAAAGTAGTCATCATCAGTATGAATTAGCTAGTTGTAATGATTATCTGAGATGTTACTCGTTGCTAATTTGGTGACGGTCTGCACCAGATCTCCTCAGAGAATCATTACAAGTAGCTAATGCATACTGATGATGACTTCTTTGTAGTCGAAATAGGTATTTATTAAAATACAATATAATTTGATCTAGGAAATTGGGGCAAAAAATTGAAAGTGATTCGAAAAATCTTTAGAGTTCTTATTAATAATTATAAAATTAAATATTAATGTTCGAATAATTAAATATACAAGTAATTTAAATAGTATTAATATCAATTAGTCATTTAGAACCCCCCAAATATTACCTAAAATATAAAATACATGACTGTCTTTTAACTATTTTTACCTAAAATTGATTGTGTCTCACTTTTACACCACTTGTGACCTTATATTATTACAGAACACTGACCAGGAAAAAATTATATACAAAAATTTAATAAAAAAAATCCACTTTCTCCACAATATTGTTCCCGGAAATGTGGATTTGAATAAAATGCAGGATATTATTATTATTATTATTATGAATTCGGTATTTGAAATTATTTATGTATACATAACCTTAGTTTTAGAAAGTATTTTTTATTATCTACAAATTTTTGTAAGCGAAGAAATTTTAATTGTTATCAATGCGTGCTAGTAAGTAAAAACTTATTAATTATAGTAGAATTTGTTGTAAAAATTATTCAAGTAATAAAAAATAAGCGAATTACGATAAAGAATTCAGAAATTTTTATTTCAATTTTAAAACCTTGTACTTGGAGAAAGAATTACTTAAATAAATACAATTTTTTCCATATGTAGTTTTTTTTTTATGATCTCATCAAAATTGAACAGAATTTAGCAATTTTCATGTTTTTAAAGATTCATTCACTCACTAGCAGTCAAGGTAGTATTTTATATTTCACAAGCAATATTTAAAAATATCTACTAATATCCAATAATAATAAATTAGAAATTTCAAAATAAATAAAACAATAAAACTTATTGAATGAGTAATTAACGAGTAATCGATTAATGACCTATCATAAGTAGACTTTAAAATAACCAGATCAGTGTTGCAAAACATGCGATGCAGTTAGAGCAGGTGCTGAAGGTACTTTTGTATGCAAAAAATCGAGGACCACATTTGAACAATCGATTTTTATTAAGAATAGATCAAATATTATGGATCTGGATATTATCGGATTGATTTTCAATGGTCACCAGAGGGCTATTTAATTTTTCTCTACTCATCCCATTTTTGCTGTTCAATACTATTGAAAGTATAAGCGGAAAATTCTTATCGATTTTTACAAATTTTGATCTTTTATCGTTTTCTAAATAAAACTAAGGAATGCAAGGACGTTGAAAGTGACGAATATGGATTTTTTTTAACATAAAACCTACAAAATTCCAACAGAGCATATCGTTTTTGAATTATTGCGACTTCAAAAGTTATACCCTTCATATTATCATAAACTCCGGTATCTTAATACCATTTTCGATTAGCATCATCATTAATTATAAAAAAAAAAAAATATATATATATATATATATATTTTATTTTTATTTTTTCAAAACAGGTAGCAAGAAATCATATATTAAAAATAAAAACAATTAATTTATTTTAATAAAATATTATTGACGTCAGTTTTATTAACCTAAAGATTTTGTTATTATTATTAACAAAACAAATAAATAATTAATATTTAAAAAGTTGTTTTTATTTCAATATACAGGTAGTGTTGTTGATATTTGATGAGGCAATTTTATAAGCACTGAAAAAGATACTTTTAATCGATAACCGAGTAAAAAATGAGTGTTAATTTGTCGTTTTTCTTTTGTTACTTGAAATTAACATGAAAGAAAAGTTAAAAGTAATTATATAAACTGGTTAACTAACCTCACTTTTTCACATAATAAATTTGCTACATAAAAAAATAAATAATAGTTTAAAAAAACTAAAAAAACACGCTTTTATAGAAAAATCCAACTAAAAAGTAGAAAATAAAATTTAATAAATTTGGATTAAGAATAGTGTAAATAAGAAATAAATTTATATTATTGTAAAAAAAAGCGTGGGGTGCATAGTGTCAATAGATATAAATATTTTATTGGCAAATATGAGTAGATTATCATTTTGATATCTTAAAAAGCACCCCACGCTTTTTTTTACAATAATATAAATTTATTTCTTATTTACACTATTCTTAATCCAAATTTATTAAATTTTATTTTCTACTTTTTAGTTGGATTTTTCTATAAAAGCGTGTTTTTTTAGTTTTTTTAAACTATTATTTATTTTTCGCTTTTTAGTTCAATTTTTTGTATTACGCATGCGTAGTTCGCGCACTAGCTCTATCTTTATTACTCTCATGCAAAGGATCCGTTCAGATGCGTTCTGCAGCCAACTTCAGAGAGTTACCTACAGACAAACAAACAAACATACGAGTGAAGCTAATAAAAGCGTGTTAAAAATATATGCTCTCATTGGAGCTTAAGACTGTTCGTAGTAATAAATTATAATTTAAATAAATGAAGTAAAATACATTTCCCAACAAGCATTAAGGATATTTGGGAGATACAAGTAGTTATCATATATTATTTTATCGTATGAAATCTAGTCAACACCGTAAAATAGGGATATATTTCTAATGTTGGTACAATCTCCAAAGATGATATATTGCACTCTTTTTAATACACACGTTCTTTTAATAAAATTAAATATTATATTCTACAAAATTTATTAAACAGATGAAAACGTTTTCAAAACGAGTTAAGATGAACAGTGGCTGGTGACCAAAGGCCTCTCAATTGACGACAGTGTTTCCGGACTTTTTTATACACTAATTAATTTTTCCATTAAAGCATCATTATGTGCATTTTTTTAAATTTTTTTCTCGAAAACATTATATTAAATTTTAACAAATTTATGCTCAATTAGTTCTCTAGAGTACAAGTTACTCATTATAAAAGTTTGAAATTCCTGGTAACTTCTTTTTAAAAATAAATTTAATCTATTCGGCTAACGAATCTTCATATATGTAAAATTACAGTTTTTTAAAATTGCAATAACTCTTTAACAGTTTATTGTTCTACTAAATTTTCATTTGTCTCGTAGCATTTTTACATACTTTCCAAACATCCTTAAATATTTCTTTATTTTAAATTAATTACCCAACATCTATATTAAAACTCAAATAAAGATTGAGTTAATACTGATTTTGTGTTTCAGTATATTTTTCTATGTAGATAATAAACATTAATTTCGTGTAGACCGTTTCTAACATCGAAATTGTGTTGATTTTACACATAATTTTTTACTGTGAATATAAAATTTGCCATTTTTTTTTTTTTATTATTTTCAAATACATTATGTTTTATTATAAATAATTAATTTTAAAGCATTAATTTGATAATCAACTAAATTGGGTGACACCCTATTTATTTATATTATGTATAGGCGTAGCTACAACGAATAAACACATATACAGACTATTAATTAAGAAATAAAAACCCATAAATAAATTTTTTTACACTTCCTAAAATCATTTTGCTTGACCAATTTTTTTTTTCAAGAAAAAATAATATTAAAAAAAATTAATATTATGGTTTTTTTAGAAGTTTTTTTTTTTTTAATGCGGTTAGTAAAAAAATTATTATTATTATTTTTATATGTTAATTACGGGGAATTGTTTTTTTAATCGATTTTTTTTCTTTTTAAACGATTAATGTTTATTGTATTATCATTATTGTATATTACTTGTTTGCCTTTCGTCAATTACCTAGGAATTGATGTCAAAATTTGTAAGATTGGTAGTTATATTATTTAATTTTTTTAATAAGAAAACGCTAATTTTACCCTGATATAACTTTATAGGAATGTTTTACTAATACCGAATAGGCGTTAGTTTAGAATATAATTTGAAAAAATTCTTTTTTTTTTTTTAATGAGGGAAAGTGGTAAGAAAATATGGAGGGAGTCAATTTTTACTATAGTTTTGTTTTTCTGTTTTAAAAATTGTTATATCTCTTAAACAAAATGAATCGTCGAGTTCCAATTGAGACGGTTTTGAAAGATTATACAATTAATATCTTCCATCTCTAATTTCTATTTGAAAAATTTCTGAAAACAATATTTGCAATAAATTTTATACTTTTTTTTTTAAATATTTGAAACATTTGCTTGAACCTCTTTTCAATTTGTTTCACTACTTTTTTTCCATTCTTGAAGTGGATAAAAATGTCATCAATATCATCGGTTTGATTCGTTATCCTGTTGGACTCAAATGAGTCTTTGTACAGACAATAAAGTTCATGATATTATCATCTACCGTTTGGTATAAGAAAAACGACTATATTCACTTTTAAAGAGTAAGAAATGCTATGCATAAAAAGATGAAAAATTCATTTTAACAACCAAATTCTGCTTAATCCTCAGTTTAACACTGGCATTGTTGCTCCACCCACGTGCCGGTTTACTCACGTATCATATTTTTTGGTGTTTTACCCAAATATTTGAGGATGTAAATAATTATATAATAATATTATGTCCTTAATCATGGATTATTTTATTTTATCTGTTCATTTAATGTTTTTAACCAATTTTTCAATTCTCAATCTGAATATTACAGACTTGGCAGTCCTGTGCATCATATTATTTTATTAGGGGGGGGGAAGTAGATAGTCGGCTGAGTCCCTGCTATTTACATTATTTTCCTGAATTTTGTAATATGAATATAAAAAATATGGTACTAATTAGAATTTTAAGCAAAATTAAGCTAACCAACAGGATATTTGTAATTTTGATTACATACTGAATACAAATATTATTCACCTTTTTTACCGTAAACTTTGCAAAATGGCGCTTAGCAGTTTAACGAATCAAGGCGACGATTTGATATATATTTTATTCCAATTAGTATTTCATAGTTTTTGATATATTATTAATACCATATCATTAATATCAGCATTGGTTTTTTTTTCTATTTTCAGGTGGCCTTAGTGAATGTGGTTCACATTAAAGACCCCGTTTGTACATTACCTACAAGTATTTTGGCACAGTATTTAAAACAAGCAAATGGACAACTTTCCTGTCTCAAGGTAAGAGATTATCAAAAATATATTCTTTTAGATTTTTTTTTTACAAAATATTCAAATATCTAACATCATTCATCGTTATGTTTTACAATACAAGCTTAAATGTTTACTCAAAATTGTATAGCCATAAAGATTCCTAAATCTTTAAGCTGCGTACAAACATGCAACATTCATTCGTAAGGTAATACTGTTTCGTAAACCTGTACTGTTACGTGTTACGAGACAAATGGTTTGTAATGGTTGCTATGTGTTGCATAGCATTCCATCTGTTTACCAAGCAGAGTACATTTACTTTAAGTATTTGTTTATGTTGATAAATTACTCTAAATCGTATGGTATTCGTTCGTTCCGCTTCATACCGAAATATTTAATAAAATTTTCGTAATTTTTTTTCGCAAATACCCCTTTGATACAGGTTGCTTTTTTAAGCATCCCTTTGAAAAAATAAAAAAATTGTTTGCATCCGACTTGTTGTATTCTAGAGTAGTTTTGACTCACAGATTTCAAAAAACAGATTGGTTTACCGTAGTTTTTGAGATATCGGTATAAATCCGATCCAATTTCAAATATATCGAATGTATTTCATGCAATATCTCAAAACCTAATGGACCGATCGTAAAATAGATATTATTTTTGAATTTCTTAGACCTGAATTATACTAGAAAACAGGGAACCAAAATTTTGCCACTTTTCATCAGTTTTTTAAGATTACAATCGCAAAAATTTCGGGAAAAACTACAAACCAGTTTTTTGATGATTCCAAATATAGTTTATTTATATTTAAAAATCCCTAACACTTTAATAATTTGAACACTAGTTTATAGTAAATATATTGCTCGGAATTCACTTTTCAGCTTCTAGAAAGTAGTTCTAGATACTCTACACGATAAATGTGTCATATTATAAAAAAAATCAGCCTTAGAAAATGTTTGCGTCCTTTTTGCCGCTCTCCTCTTTGACTATAATACCTACTTGACAGAAACTAAGGGATTCATTGGAAAATCCTCATTTATTGAATAAGTTCAATTATTTGACTTGCAATAACGCCCTCTACGACAGTCTTTATAAATAACCATCAACTTTCCTTTTAAACAATTACGTAATTTGACCTTTTAAAGATCACCATACTGGTTGTAACAAATGACTAAAATTTTTTATCAGTATATCTCCAAGTCTATAATTTTTTCTATGTATTACCTAAATTATATTTAATATCATAAAAATCAAATTATAAATAAATATAATTTAATTTACAAACCAGGAAGCTGTATTTAAAAGAGATGTGATGTTTTTATGTTGATGACTGAGATGACGTTTTTCTTTAGTTTGTTTTCAAAGTCTATGAAGCATGAAATTATATAGTCGTAAGAAAAATAGTAATAAAGTACAATCGTATGCATTTTATTTAAAACAGTGTATCACTAGTGCAGTTCTGTGAAGTGTAGACCACACTCAGAAGTAAATAATAAGTATATAAATAACTAGCTATTACGCACCCGTTTCGCAGAGGTAGTTTAAACTTTCTACAAGTCTTTCATTAATTCTGTTAAAGAATGTTTATGCAAACTCGAATTCTAAAGAAAAATTAAGGGAAATACATTTAATAACCTAACTGAATTGTTTTCATTTAATGAAGAACATTAATTCAGTAAAACAAAAAATCGTGTAAACAACTTGAATTGTAATCAATTTGCAGGGGAAAAACATTTTAATATTCGTATACGTCTCATACAGTCGTCTGCCGTCACATGTCTTCCCGTTCAGGCAGACCGTAAGCTTTTTTGCCGATGGCATCACACAAAAACATTCATCCCCTATTTTTAACCCCTTTAGTATAAAATTTTTACAAAATTTGAATGTCGTATTTATTTATATCTAATCAAAAGCTTAAAAAATAAGTCACAAGCTTCTAGCTTTAAAAATGACGCAATTTCTATACAAACTTTCATCATTTATTAATATCTTATCAAAAGCCGAAAAAAATACGTTTCAAGATTCTAGCTTTAAAATTGACGTAATTTCCGTATAAAATTTGATCCCCTATTTCATATTTTATCAAATTTTAAGAAATTATCGCGAAATTAATATTCAATCAAAATTACATGTGAAACAGTGATTTATTTTTATCGTATTATAGTGTACGCTAACATTAACAAAACAAAAAACACCATAAACTTTATGAACATTAATAAACTGTGAATCATCTGGCTTAATAATTAATCGATTTCGAGAAGACTCTTATGTTCGGTTGAATATTTTCTTTTTATGTATATTTACCGATATTTTCGTCATTTGTTAACCAATCTTAAAAAATCTTTGAATTTTATCATACTAGTGGGATGCAATTTTAGGAAAATCGAAAAGAAATTCTTGTTTAAATTTTTGTTACTTCATAATGCAGTCATATAAAAACTGAATATAATACAAATTTAAATTTTTTTGCAAACATAGAACCGGTTTTAAAAAAATTAACTAAAATGTAAAATATAATTTTAAGGTAGTTGAGTCATGCAAGCAAAATTTCGAGAAATCTTCCAAATTTTGAATATAGGTAATTAAATGCATAATACACATGCTGTTAAAATTTGAAGACGATTTATCATATCCAACGTGAGATAATTGCAATTAAAAATCGCATTTTTTTGTACATGTAGCATGGGAGACACGTGAAAAAGCGTGAAGAATGTTATCGTTTTGATGAAAAATTTGTATTTGTTAGAAGAATATGTGTTAAATAACTAAAAAAAATGGGATGAATTGACCACATCGTTTAATTAAACAATTAAAATAAGATTTAAAAGATTATTTCTATCGTTGTGCATGTACTTTAGTGAGTGTATGTGTGTATATACTGTAGTGTAAGTTATAAGTACAGTGCGTCATAAAAATATAGCAATCAATTTTGGTACAGCGTCTGTGTTACACATCCGTAGAATTGCCGTTGGACTTTCGGGAAAGAACTGCCCTAAAATAAATAATTTTATGCTTGATTTCTTTTCGAATAATACGTTTGCTTTAAAATAAATAATATAAAGTTTTTTTTAACGATAATAAAAGAAAATGAAGGTTTTTTTTTGTTTATTTCTAAGATAAATACAATGGTTTATTAATTTTAATCATAAATAATTAAATCGATAAATAATAATTGCGTTTTTTATACTGAAAAAAAAAAGATAATAATAAATCTACGCGTATTTCAAACAAAAAAACGAATTGAATATCTCATATTGAATTTTTTTTCTAGATTTTTAGGTCAATAATTACGTAAATTGCATTGATTCCAATCTCTTGTATTATTTATTGACCTTCAATATGTGTATGCTAATAATAAATATTTAGTACGATACTATCTATATACAGGTATAAATAAATATAAAAAAAAATTTTAAACGAAAAAGAATTACCTTCAAAAAAATGAACTAAAAATTTAAAATAATTTAAAAATTTTCCAATTACATTTCGAAGTCGGTGCTGCCAATCTTATACTTAGCTAAAAAATTGATTGGTTGGCGTCGAATGAAAAAGAAAAAATTAAAAATTAATTTTTAGGTCATTTTCGAACGGCGATTCTTTATTTTGTTTAAAAATTTTTTATTTTTTACTTGACTGTATACAACAAAAGAAAAATTTATTTTTTACTTATGAGTGAATACAAGAAAAATTTTTATTTGGATGAAATTTTAATCACTAAAAATTGTTTTTGCCCCTTCTCTCACCTTAGAGAAATCAGATCCTGGTATAATATAAGGATAACATGGTATTATCCCCTTCTCTTCTTTTAGGATATCACCGTGTAAAATATGTGTCGGACTATACCACCGCATGTTTTCATAATCTTTATTTATTCACATGGAGGTAATAATTAGGAAAACAATTTAAAGTATCTGTAATTAAAAAATTAGAAGTAATTTAATTTTATATTTTAAACAAATCTTTTTATATAAAATGTTTTGATTGACGTACTTTGGTTTTAACATTTAATTATAACAGAAGGTTATATTTACGCAGGTTATATAACCTTAACTGCTTAAAGCAAGTGTATGTATGTTGAATTTGGAGAGCATTTTATTAAAGGTTAACGCAATACTAAATTTTAATTGGCCGAAATCTAAAATCGCCAAAGGTTATACAAAAAAAATATGTGGCAAGTACAGAGTTGATCATAATAAAAAAGCTTGATATGATTTGACCGATTCAAAGCTACTATTCTTCAACAAAGTGATTTCGTGTTTATGGGAGAGAAGGGCAAGCCTAGATTTTTTTTATTTACTCAAATTGAGCTCTTCAGATTATTATATGGAAGATATCTTACCCCTTGTTAAGTACCTCCACCAAATCTTAGCTCTCTATATGGTGCCACGCATATAAGGCAATCAACCAGATTAACATATGGAAGATATCTTACCCCTTGTTCAGTATCTCCACCAAATCATAGCTCTCTATATGATGCTGCGCATAAAGGGCAGCCGATCAGAGTAGTAAAAAAAAATCGACAGTTGGATTGAATCAAGTGCGTCAAATTGGGATATGGTAGTTTGATTATCTGCTGAAAGTATATATTTTACTAATTTGATGATTTGAGCGTGACTCAGGTGGCGAATCTTTTTTGTTTACATTTTTCAGCACGTAATCAACCTACCATATCTTAATCTGACGCTCTCGATTAAATCCAACTATCGATTTTTTTATTTTAATATTCTGATCAGCTACCATATATGCGGAGCACAAAATAAAGAGCTAAGGTTTGGTGGAGGTACTCAAAACAGGGTAAGGTATCTCCCAAATCTCAATCTGACACAGTCAAGTAAATCCAAAAATCCCATCTTCTGCTTTCGTATCAGTATACATTGCTAAAAATTATTTACAAAAACTTTAATACCGTATCAATTAAGTGTTTAAATCTGTCGAGCAGGACTAATATTAATTAATTCTTTTAATTATGGGTAATCTTACAAAAAAATACACACGTGCTTATATTTTTACTACAAAATTTTAATTTCAAGGTTTGTGATTTCTTTTATGTAGGAAATAGTAAAAAAAAATTAGTAGCAATTAAATTGCAAATTTACGATTAAAACAATAAAGATTATTTCAAAAATTGTTCCTGGTTTTTTTTTTTTGTGAATAATTCTGTAAAAAGACAAAAAAAAAATACAAAAAAAATTCACCCAAAACTTTTTATTCCGCAATCATTATGATTAATGCTAATTAATTTTATTGTCATTAATGAATTATTTATTTAATTTAATTATATTCATTTTTTTCTCATTAAAATATAAACAATATTTATAAGTAGTTTAAATTTGTAAGTTTATTAAGGGACAAAATGAGACCTCTATAATAAAGACTATCTCAAGTATGATATAAATAAACTGTATCTATTTTTTTTTTTTCAATTTTTGCGCACAAATAACTCACAAAAATAATTATGCAAATGTAATGTAATTTGATATGCACAATCTTCAGATGAAAACGGAATGATGAAATTTCATCAGATTACAAGTGGGTATGTGTATTTGATAGAGACCTCTACAGTCTCTATTAATAAAGTCAATCTGTAATAATATACATTTTTTTCAACTTTCACGCATCAATAACTCAAAATCCAAATATTATAAAATTTGGTATGCACAATTTTGACATGAAAACGATTTTACGTAATTTTATTTTGGACGTTTTTTTACTGCAAACTGATTTTAGATATTTTAAACGTTTTAAATCTTCGCAAAATGATTTTTAAATCGATTAGAGATAACTTAAAGATTAAGAAAGTTATCATTGAAAAACCATTCAAATTTAATTGTAAACGGAATATATTATATTAACTAGCTGGCCCGGCAAATGTCGTTTTGCCATATATTTCTAATCAACATCAACATTTTCTAAGTATAACAACATATTCTCAACACTCTATTTCTAAATAATGAAGCTGAGGCAAATCAGAATAAATAATGATATTAATTTATATTTTAAAGCAGACCCGCCCGGTTCACGCGTTGCTGTGTTAATTTTCCCATTTTATTAAATGATATTACATCGATTACATGCGAATGCAATTCTACCCTTATGAGTAGAATTACAGAAAATCCTTTCTTATCGGATTCTCGGTATCTAATGTACACCCGGTATTTACCTGGCATTTGGTGGGGTACACCCGGTACCGCGTTCACCCGATAATTTGTGTTGTGGTACTCATACACTTGATGAAAGGTATATGGAACTCCTGAACCACGAATGATTCCGGTAATACTTGAACAATGCGATATGCACACTTTATACAGTTGAAAGTTCGACATACTGCTAGTGAGAAGAGATAAAGAAGTTTTATTTTCAATTTCAAATTTAGATTTTGGTTTCTATGGAAATGATGCTAATAGGATTTATAACATTTGAGAAAAAAAAGACAAAAGATGTTTCACAGCTAGGAACATTTTGTATTCGAAAATTAAATTGTTGTTTTTAGTATATTCCGTTACTTATTATTTATGTTTCTGACCGTTTAAACTTTCCCTGAACTTCCACAAATATTTCAAGATCAAAATTAGCAAAATCTGTTCAGCCATTCTCGAGTTTTAGCGAGACTAACGAACAGCAATTGATTTTTATATATATGGATTAATATCTGGAAAGTATACGATATACAAAAAAAACTTCAGCCATTGAAATTCATCCACCTAAAAAAACCTAATTGCACTCGAGTATAATCACAATGCTTGCTGTACTTTTACGTCACAACTCACAAGATCGACGCCATTATAATTAGGAACGTTTTTGTAATTTACTTTAAAACTTAGTTTTTTATTGAGCTAATATTATTTTTTTTTTTCGAAAATAGTAGACATTTACCTTTATTTTAGGGGTATTTCAAAATCTCTCATCATGTCTGGGAAATTAGTAGACCAGTAATTTTATGATTTCACATTGTTATCAAATTTTTTAACATACAATAATGGGAATATAAAAATTCGCAACTCTGTCAATTGTTAAAAATTTTAAAATTATTTTATTTTGCCTATCACGAAAACAATGTGAATAATATGTTTTGTTATTTTTTGTGCAATTTTAATTTATAAAAGTTTAAATATTTACATTATTTATTAGCAATCTTTAAAAAAATTTTGACATTGAGATCTTTTTTTGTCATAAATATTTATTTAAGCAAATTTTTGATTTTAACACCTCCGTATTTAGTTTTGTAAAATTCCTACAAATATCCATCCTATACAAAGAGAATAAAAATATTTATGGTCTGTTAAATATTGCAACACCAGTTGTTTAAAGATTAATTAATCTTTTTGTAAGTTAAATAGTTTTGTAAGTTTCATTCAACAAAATTAACATTTAATATTTAATAATATTGGTCGAATGATTCTTAAATTTAGGTAAATTTAAAAAAATTGTACACAGTTCCACAAGAATTGTTTATTTACGCTGACTTCTGGTTTTATACTGTACTAGCTGATTCGGCAAACGTTGTTTTGTTAAAATTGTTGACAAACAATTGTTATTGTATGTGGTTGGTGAGAAGGACTTGATCCAGTGATTGATATTACTTTTGAAATCATTGAGAAACTAGGTGGTACCAGTGGTTCCTGTAGTCAAAGAAGTACAAATTCATGTCCAATTAAAAAAAAAAAAATAATTTAATTTAGTTGTCTGCATTTTTGTTGCTATTTCTTCGAACGCTTACACGCGGTGCAAAAATGAAAAAGAATCCTTTGCCTCCAGGGTAATAAGTGACGGACTCCAGTCTGGGCTTGGCGTTCCATCTCAGTGCTCGCTTCGTTAGCAAAGAAAGTATTGAAGGCTTTTTGCCTAAATATCTCGCTTCACTTGTAAAGTTTAAAAGACCCTTGAACTTGGTTAAAGCCTACGGTTTGGCAACATGTTCCTAACTCGGTTTGCTTGAATATAATCTACCAGAGAAAGTACCATCAAAATTGGACCAGTATTACTCAAAAGCGAATCTCACAGCCTTTAAACAAAATAGTATATATGCATGCCTTTAAATAAAACATAATATAAAAAAAAATAGTTTATATGCGTGTATATGGTAGTGTATGTAATATAAGCCACACCTTTTATATATGTGTGAGTCATAGTGTGTGTAATGTTTTTTCTAAAATTGATTTAATGTAATTTTTATGCATTATTTTTAAACAAATATTTGCATTATCCAGTCCATCTCTATAGAAACTATAAGTGTGTCAAATTGCATACTCCTCCGTCCGCCCAATTTTCCTTAAAACGGGTACAAAGTTTTTGCTGCACGTATTAATATATAGATTATCGAGTATTTTGACAAAAATTGAAGAAAGCAAATTTTGTTCCTTAACTATTTTTCTATATGTATAGGTTTCTTTCGATTTTTTCTAGATAAGGTGGTGGTTATGAAATCCAAATAAAAAAGTCTTAAACACATAAATTTTTTTAGTACAAAAGTTTACTTTTAAATATGATTAGTTATTTTATTTATACTGACGAAGCAAAAAAATGAAACATGAATAATTTACTATATATACCGAGAACCGGCCATATGAAAGTCGTATAGATCAGATACATGAGCAATATTTGTTCTGTTTGTACTTCTGGCAAACTTCTGTTTGATATAAATTTGGGTTCGATGAAAGCGTCAACCGAAAGTAACATTCATGCGGGAGAAATTGAAGAATTTCACAGATTTCAATCTTAAGATCTATTATAATACAACGCACAAGCCGAAAATTGTCAATGTATCTTATCCATAGGACTATTTATATGAAGCGGCTTACTAGCGTGCTACGTCACACGTACCTTAGTGACAAACGTCATTACAGAAACAATTTTATAATTATTAATGAGAACTCTAGGATTTTTCGAATAAACTTCGATTTTTTCCTCAGAGAAGATGTTACTCAGAGAATCATTACAACTAGCTGATTCATACTGATGATGACTACTTTGTAGTCGAAATACGTATTTATAAAATACAAAAATAATTTGATCTAGGAAATTGGGGAAAAAATCGAAATTTATTACAAAAACAATTTTTCGCGTTGGTTAGAAAATTTAAACTTTAACATTGATTTTCATTGGTTATAGTGTAGATATCCCGGATATATTAATGTAGTGTACTTATCATTAAATAATAAAGAATTATTTAAAATGATTTCCTGCAAAATATGAAAGTTCCAATTCGAAGAATATTCTAAAAGTTTTTCAATTATTTAATACTTCAATTTCTTTACCGATCAGTGTTTCTTTTGATGTGTTTATAATTGTTTTTATTATTGTTGTATAAAAACCATTAATTATTTGAATATTATTAAATAAATATTAAATATTGATTATGAAATAATATAATCAATACAACTGTTAAACACAATAATTAGGTCAGGCAATATAATGGAAGCAATTGAGAGCGAAAAAGAAAATTTTACTTACTGCTCTTTTTTTTGCTAAGTGAACAATAATTATGACAAAACGCAAAAGTAACAGTTTGAGATATAAAACTCAAAATAGGGAAGATGCAATCAAAAAAAAAATTGCTATTTTCCCCATTAAAAAAGTGAATCAAGACTCAATACTAAACAAAATTCGAAAATTAATTTAAAATTGATTCGGAACAACTAAGTTATAACATCTTAAAGATATTTTTCCATCTCTTTCTTGCAAAAAAAGGTTAATAGGTGATTCTACGATACGTGGACATTTTCTGTGGAAAAATTTTTGAATATTAGTGTAATTTATAGAACATTTTTATTCACAATCAATTCATTTGTGCATACTAACATTATTTTTCTTAAATTTTCTAGAAAAGTGCCATGGACATTGATTGGACCTCTTATTGTAGAGTGATCTTTATATATAATCACTATGGAGATGAACATGTATGACGTCATTGATGCAAATCTTCTTCGTTTAATTAAGAATTTTGAATGTCCATAATGTGGCATATTATTTAAGATTTTAAAAAAGAACTTCAAATTCAAATTAAAGGGGAAATTTTTTTTTATCACTTCAATTGAAGTGTCCTTATTTCACGAACATTAATTTGAAGTTATTTCTTAAAATCTTAAAAAATAGCTTAAATATGGACGTTCAAAATTCTTAACTAAATAAAGATTTGCATAAATGACGTCATACATGTTCATCTCCATAGTGATTATACGTAAGGGTCATTCTACGGTCCTATCGATGTCCATGGCACCTATATACACTTTCAAAATTTAAGATAAATAATGTTAGTATGCACAAATGAAGTTGATTGTAAAAATGTTATATAAATTATATTAATATTCAAAAATTTTGTTAAGCGATTTTTCTATGCAAAATGACCGCTTATCGTAGAATCAAAACTGCAAGAAAGAGATTCTAAACAATCTTTAAAAGCTTATAACTTATTCGTTTTTGATTCAATTTTAATTTTCGAATTTTGTTTGGTATTGAGCATATTTTCACATTTTGATGGGTAAAATAGCAAAATTTTTTTTATTGCAACTTCCCTATTAATAGATTGAAATGAAAAGAAAACTATTAAAAAACATACAAGCTAGAAAAACTATATACAAAAAATTATTCATTATTTTTCATAAATACTTTTAAATTACAATTTCACACTAAATACTAATATTATTATATTAAATATATAATCGATTTTTATCAGTGTTTTTTATTAAACAGAATTTATATTATAAATATTTATCTATCGACTATCTACGTAAATGAAAAATTAAATATGAATGATAATATTATAAAGGTGTTATGAATATTATATGTATATTTATGTAATTAACTATTATTATTTTACTAATTTATTTATACTTTTAATATTTATTTTAATAAATATTAATGGTAACTAGATAATTATTGATATAATTTATTATTTATAGATTAATATAAAAAAAAATATATACATGCATACTTTTATTAAGGTCGATCATTAAAGCACATTTACGCAATGGAAAGATGCATTTTTATTATTAGACTTGGCAATTTAAATTATTTTTACTCTGAATATATCGATTTTATAATACAGGTCGTAGAGACATAAAATATTATAAATATCCTGTCTATACAGTTATATATGTATACATGTATAATAAAAATGTGTATTGTTATTACCTATATGTGTTTATTATTCAAATTTGAGCTAAAATTATTGGAAAACTCAAACAATTTAAGGAAATATTATTCCAATAAATTTGATTGTTTTTAAAAAAATAAACATTTTTTGTGTTTTAACTTTTCTTAAATCTTTTATAGTTTAAAGTTGGGTCAAAGGGATTTATGGGACGCAATGGACCGATTTTGCTTATTCACGAACTTAAACTCACTTTGTATGTTTAGACGTCAACAATTTTAACTTGCCATTTCTGTTTGTTTTTGAGTTATCGTGATGACGGACGTACGGACAGTCGAAAATGAACTAATTAAATGTTTCTATGAACACTTATACCAAAATTTTATTGGTACAAAATTTTACTTTGACATATCTACATATATAGTCAGTACACATGACTATTTACATTGTTTACATACTACTCGTAAAGCAGACGATGCCACTTGTGCAGTTCCACCAAATATTTGTGAAAAAATAATCTTTTCTTTTTGTGTTTTTTCGTAAACGGCACGGTAAATTAAATCTTATGAAAACTCAAAACATTCTTAATTTATTTATTTATACACAACATAGTTTTTCTTTTGCAAAGTTATTTTTTATAGCGGAAACGCGAAATATAAATGTTCAAAAATAAGTACTAAAAACTATGAATTTCTACCCTCTTTATGTGTTAAATATTGGCAACTTTGAAATAATTGCAGCTGATAGAGTAGCCGTCTCAATTTAATTTAATTCCGTCTTAATTTAATACAATTTTTATATCTTTAAAAACTACCTATATGCAAAATTTTATGCAAAACTATTTTTACTATTCATGTCGTTAGACATATCTTAAGACACAAGCAATTTTATGCAGATAAATATTGCTAGAATCGATTTAATGAATGAAATACGTTAAAAATCTCTTAGTTGTTGCAAAACTGTCTCTGCCTGCTGTGTTTATTAATTACCTAATAAGATATATATTTAATAAATAATTGTATAATAAACAAATATTAATAAATACCGCCTATTAAAATAATATTACCTACCTATATATTAAATATATTTATATATTAAATATATTTATATATTAAATATTTATTAGTGCTAATTCAATTAATCAATCATAAATTATTTATCAATTATCTTTTATATGAATTGAATTATTTTAATACAAATTATTAATGTTATCAATATATTATTGAATTGTATTGACATTTTTGCGTTAAAGCTTTGTTCATAAACTTGATACTTAATTCATCTATCTTAATTCATATATTAATCACTAATAATTCATATATTAATCACTAATAATTCATATATTAATTGAATATTTGTTTTGAGGCCTCTACAGACACTATTAATAAAGACAATCTGTAATCTATACATTATTTTCATTACTATTGCATTATTTTCATTAATTTCACGCATAAAAAACTGAATAAATAATAATTCAAATTATAGTTATGTTTCTCAATTCTACCAGTATAATACAATTGAGAAACATAACTGCTGGTTATCAAAAGAGTTTCAAAAAATTATATATTGTAATTATTTTAAGTAAATCACTGTCATTGAAAGATAGCTGCTAAGTTTTCTTAAAAAATTGTGTAATATTGAATCTGTCTTTATTTATATATATTTTTATAGCGATAAACTTTTTCGGAGTTACCTTTTAAGCGTGTTAACCTCAAATGTAAGACTTGTTTTTTAATTTATAATTTCTGTATTGTTTAATAATATTTTGTCTTTTATGTATACAGTTTGTCTGATGAAGTTTTTAAAATACTACGAAATGTTGCAAAATATAGTACTTGTATTTTTCTGTCCAAGTTCCTGATAATTGTAGCTATCATATTTAATAACATGGATGAGATCAATAATTTGAAGAAATTAGAAATGTTTTGAACCTAAAACAGTTGTGATTTATCGTGCCGTTTACGTAAAAACAATAAGAAAAAATTATTTTTTTCACAAATATTTAATGTAATCAAGCAGTGAATTGTACACGAGGTAGCTTTACAAGTTGTATGTAAACAATGTAAATAGCCATGTGGACTGAATGAAGTACTATGCGCAAAGATAAGCAATGTGTGATGGTTTTTTTAACAGCGATGTCAGATTTTCTTCACCAAACAACCACTATTTTTAGCATTGTCTTTTCTCTTTTTTTTTAAAGATTGCGATCTCATATCGGTAGAAATACTTTAAGTATTTCTTATATACTAAGACTGAAGTATAGAAGAGGTAAACCGTAATCAAACTGTTACTATAAAGCGTATAAACCCATATAAATCCTGGCTCACAAGATGCTGATTTTCCCGATGCATTCCTTGGTTGATTTTTTAGCAGGATTCCTAGCTGTCATGTTGGCCGTTATGATGGCTTCTATGCGATCTTACGATGCTCAGAAATTTCCATACTCATCCGGCAAGCGGCAATTGCGGCAAGCAATATCCACGGGACTGTAGTAACGGGATTAAGTACAGGAGACAGGTCATGAACTATCGTTAAATTCTAGCAAGTGCCCTCGTGGCAGAGCCAGTAGTGACGTAATTTTATATCACAATTCTATCTTAACTGCTATCACAGCACCCCGCAAGAAAACCAGCTTCGTGTGCGCCAGGCGTAAATTACATGCTAAGCATAATTTTCAAGAAAGATATAGAAAAGAATATTTGATAGCTTATTATAACTTCATTGTTTTTTAAATCAATTTTAATTTTGTAATGGTATTGAGTCTCTAATTTTACATTTTGTTATGAAATATAGTAAATTTAGAATCAGTCCCCGGCACCAGTATTCAATTTTATTGAACAATATTGTACACATAAAATAATCGACCCGTATAACTAACTGCCAGATAATAATGATATAAAACGAGGCAACTTTTATATTATTATTTGAATATTATATAATATTTTCACTTTTTAATTTATCATATACCACACAACAAATACTACCTACATAAAAGAAGATTAAACCATGTTGAGTTGTTTACAATAATTAAACTCTTGTTATCTTTTACCTATAATGTGATTTGCTATAAAAAAAATAAGTAAGTTGTTATTACTTTATAAATAAAAATGTAGGTCACCATTACAAACCACATGCAATCGCAATGTATGTATAATTGCTGGGCTGTTTGGTTCTGTTCATATAACATTAAATATTATTTTTCTTACTCTTCTTGCTTGGTCTCATTGCATGATGTAAAATGTAAATAAGCATTACAGAAAACCATGTAAATGATTCTACAATAGCTTTTCATTCAAGGTTGTCCCAGCTTTCACTCATCATGTAATTTATTATAGTTTTTCAATTCTACCGAGATTTTTGTGTGTGATATAATAGAAAATATTTAAAAGGACAAGTCAATTTTACATATAATACTTTGAATAAGAGTTGACCCTTGAAATCGTAAACTTTGAGCTTGATTATGCAACTTCAGAATCGCATAGATAACGATATTCTGAATTCGTGAAAAAGTATAGACAAAATCTGTCGAAAAGTGGTTTCATGTATAAGAACCTTAATTTACATTTTTGGAACCGAATTAATAAGAGAAAGTGTAAAAATTACTTGGCTCGATGAGCGGGTAGGTTAAGCTTGCAATTTTACAAGACTCCATGATCAAGCATTCTGCTGAAGAAAATTCATTTAGTCTTCGTAGTTTCTGTATTACGACGTATTTGTATAGTAAATTATAGAAAATAATATATTGAAGTTATCACAATTATTCACATATATTCTATTAACAACGGAAATAAAAGGGTATTTGACTAGGGTATTTTTTTGATTACTTCAATTTGATCGACTTTACTTACCAAACATGGACCTGAAGTCAATTTTTATAAAATAAGCAAGATAAGGATATTCGAAAATTATAATTGAACAAAGAAAGAAATACTTGTATCTGACGTCACTCGCTAGTATCTCTATATAAATTACATGTAAAACTCAGCTCATAGCTTCTTTGGTTTTGAATCAATTTTAATTATATTTTGATTTTTGCTATGATATTGATTTTGCCAATGTAAATATGCCCTCATTATTGGTTTCAGCCTTACGATTTTGTTCTGCTCATGACCTCAAATTATTTGTATTTGAATCGATTACAATAACTGTCTATTTGCATTTTTTTGTACAAAAACGAAAATAGAAAGCAAAAAAGATGCTTTTATTGTGGTTTTTAAAGAGAATTTATTGCAAACAGTGTGAAATATTCAATAAATAATTTCGTATTGTTGATTTTTATTTGAAAGAAAAAAAAAAAAGTGAATGGATAACAAATGGATTAAATATTTTTATTACTTCATTGTATTGTTGATTTTGAAATGATGTAATTATTGTTGACATAATTTGAATTTTATATATTTCATTTGCAAATCAAATATAGGCATTAGGCATTCAGATTGTCCAAATCATTCAAATATATACTAAACTAAGATTATCTCAAGTATACATCACCTTTCTCTGATTAACAGCAGAGTCAGGCTGATTTGGGTTCGCAGTCATTCTGGCATGGGTCGTCTCACATACCTCTCTCGTCTGAACCTGTTATTCCTATATTCAAATATAGGCATTAGGCATTCAGTTTGTCCAAATCATTCAAATATATGCTTAGCTAAGATTATCTCAAGTATACATCACCTGGCTTTGATTAAAAGGGTCAAGCTGATTTGGATTCGCGGTCACAAATATTGTCATCAATTCCACTAACGCCTGTAGAACACGTAAAAATTCCTAATACTTGGTTCCAAAAATCTATTTTGTAAATTATAATAATTGAATGAACAAAGTGCGATTATGGAAAAATCTTGAAAATAGTTATTGAAAGTTTTTTACTCCCAAATTTAGTGTACGTGACTATTCTGTATTTCTTAATGTTGCCTACAAAAATGCAATATTATAAATAGCTATCTATTGTATGTCTTAGAACTCAAACAACTTTTCAAACGGTGAATATTATTCCAGTCCAGGTGTGAAAATTTATTAATGCAAGAATTTAACATTTATTTAGTTTTTATATAACCAAAAACAAGTTTGTTGTTTTTCTGTCGGTAAACAACAAATACACATATATCATATGAAATAATAAAATTGCAAAACACGAGATTACTCTAGATTTTTAATGTAAAGGAAAAAATAATAAATAAATAAAAAAACTTGTCTATTGGTGAAAGTATTGTTCTATATTTTTAAACGAATATTATGTCTGCAATAAACTGTAGGTTTTATATATTATTGAATTATTTTATTCATTTATCTGGCTGACCCCAAAATATAATTGACCGAACGAAGTGAGGTCTATGGTATAACTAATTCGATTTTGCATTTCGTTTGTCTGTATCTGTCTAGGATTTTGTCGCTGTAATTTTTGATAGCCTCGTTCGAATTTGTGAATGAACATGACCGGTCTATTTGGTCCAATGGATCGTTGACCCAATTTTTAAACTATAAAAGATAGAAGAAAAGTTTAAATATCAAAAATGTTTTTTGAAACAAACAACTTTTGTTTGAAACATGTCAAAATGTATATTATTTATAAATATAAATTACTTCCTAAATTCCTAATATAAAAGAATTGTGAGTTATTTTCGAATAGCCCTCATCCTTCAAATACTCGATAAGTAACATAGCTCTAAAACTTATGACCGGTTTCGAACACAAGACTTTTGTGTCAAATGCAGGTTCTTTCACCACCAGGCTACTGTACTATCTGTATGTTTGTATACTTTTTTGACAATTTTTCTAACATTATATTTTGAACTGTCTCAGATATCTTCTAAATTTTGTGTACCCATTATTTATATACTTTTTATTTACTTCTGAGTGAGGTCTACAGTTCACAGAACTCCTAGTCTATAAGCTATAGGTAACCCAAAATTAAAGACGTGGGTTTAAATATTCTATAGTTTACCTTATAAGTATCAATGTTTGAACTATTTTTAATCATTAGCAGTAATAAAATACACTAAATATGCAGCCCATACAGTTATAAATACTTATATAATAATTTCTTATAATGATATTGGTTAAATTGGAACTGAAATTGTGGCGATACCAATGAAATTGTGTAGTCTCGTTTTCCAATTTTAACACATCTTCAGAATACTGAAAAACCAATTCATTATCGTAAAATAAAAAAAAAAACTCAATCAAGAAATTCATACAAGTAGATTTTCCGGTGAAATAAAACTTAATTATAACTATAAAAATTTATTTTAAATATTGGAAAACCATTACAATAATATTAGGATTTCCCGATTGAAATTACTACAATAATTAATATTAAAAAAAAAAAAGAAAAAACTAATAACCCGTTACCTCGTTTGTAATTATTTCAAATATTTGCATGCTATGGCTGTAAGCCTTTACGTAAGTATAATGTAATTTAAAACAAAGGTTGGAGATAAAATAAAATCATTAAAAGACGATTTTTTAATGATGCAAAAGATAATAATGGTATGATTTGATTATTATAACCAGATTATATTTAAGTAAATGTCAAATATAAAATACAATTTAATATCCAGAAGTTTTATTAATATTGTTTTACAATACGAGTTTAAAATTAGGTTATTATTAATATTTAGGGTGTAAGCTGAAAGTATGATTAAAATATTTAGGCTCGTGAGTATTGTACCCCATGTAATAAAGTCACGTGATCTTCACTAATCATCCTTGATGGAAAAAACATAAAATGGGGATCAAAAGAAAACTTATATTTTTCGTATTTCCCTGGATTTCATTCCCTAATTTAAAGTTTAAAAAAAAGTTTTAGAAACTTTTTTCAAAGAGGTGCAATAAAAAAACAAGATTCCCTATTCCCCTAATTAAATTAATATTTCAATTCATATCTATTGCCGAAAAGCACATCTTACGAGTGTAATTTCGTATTATATTTTAGGAGATTTTTCCCAATGTAAAGGCACAAAACTATAAAGTAAATGTGATAAACGCGTCTACCAAATTTCATCAAAATCGAACATTCAATAGTTACAGCGGAAGAAAGATATATAGATACAGGCAAACAAAATTTAAATTCCTCTAGTTAAAACCTCAAAACAATTAGAATCTCAATAAAAATCCGTTATTCAATTCGTGAATACATCTGAAAGTTATTAATTCATTATTATCATTTTAAAATTTCTGCACAATTTTGGTTTTTCCAACAATATTATTTCGTTTTTTCTTCTATTACAGCAATTATATTTAGCAACGGGAAATTCAACAAATTATGATGAAGAATTACAAGTAGCAACTACAGTTGATCCACAAGCAGGATTAACATTAGCTGAACCAATGATGCCATCTTCATGTGACGACGATGTCACTTCGTCTAGTACAACCGGTAGTGCATTACTATGTACTACAACTTCCAACATGAAATCATCTTCAACGTCTGCTTCGTTACTAGGTGCTAAAAATAATAACAATAATAGTAACACAAATAATAATAATCATGGTCCAAATATCGAGGATGTTACGACGAATAACAGCAATACTGTATGGAATGCAGCTGGTGAGCAATTATGTGTGGTTTGTCAATACTTCCCGTTGTCCAGAGCACTGTTACCATGCAGGTGAGTGTTACAATTGAAAGGCTAAAAGTTTTCTAAGGATCTTAAAATCAATATTTTCTTAAAGTCATATCGATGAATCTCAACAAATTCAAACACTGATATCAGGCCATAAACTGTATTTAATTATACATAAATTCAGACTCGACGCAAAATTCGTTAGTGAATTTGTCTGTTGCATTCACTAGCAGAAGGGTTTTTAATCAATCAGATTTTACCGAACCGTCAGTTTAAGCAGGCAATACAATGAATGATAAGTCTAAGAATGGCCAACCCAAGCGAATCTTTATCTAATAAAATCTGGATATTTGCAGAAAAGGCGACTCATCTTCTTTCATAGTAGAAGCTTGTAGAAAGTGCCACACTATTTGCCGAAGATAAGTCCTTTGGCGTATCTTGCATTACCTTAATATTAAATTTCGAAAATAGCCTTAATTTCCTGTTTTTAATCATAAATATATTTAATCGTTCGACTACATATTGTCACGGATTTATACTCTTCGAGGGTAAAAATAATTATAACAATATGCAAAAGGTGAACCGTAATGAGACCCAGCCTTATTATACCTTTATGCCTTCTTTTTGATAAAAGCCTGCCATCTGATAGCAAGGATGTCTTGCGATTTAAGAAACTACATATTCCCATCGAGACCGAAGGAAACGCAGATAGCCCACAATTATTCTGCTGTAATTACTATAATGGATAAATGCAAAGTGATAAATTCAATCTAGCCATCTGTTTCTACAGGTGCACATAGAAGTTTTATCGTCCTCGTTCTAGTACAAACAAATTATCAAGATGGCAGTTCTTCCGACAGTGTCAGTGTCAAAAGACTGTCTATTATCCTAAATTGTATCCTTGTCAAATTTAGCTGAACTCAGTTATATAGTCTAGCCCATTATATGCCATCCACTAAATTCTAATAACATCCAGTTGAGATTGTCGATTATTTAATATAACTTTAAAATAAATCAATCCGTTTCCCTCCCAAACTGAAAACTTCAAATTATAGAATTGAATTTGCATAATACAAACCAAATTATAATAATTTAAAATATAAAAAAACCATCGCTTTTAACTTTCCTAAACAACATTCTGAGTTAATAACATTTTTTCTGTACACATTTTCAGGCACACATGCATATGTGCAAGTTGTTTTGGTAAATTAGAACGTTGTCCAATGTGTCGCAGTCCAATAAAAAGTTATTTTTGTATTCGAGGCGAAGAATATATGCCCACATCAAATAATGGTTTAAATGGTGCAGGATCACCGAAAGGTTTGGAACCAGGATCACCATTATTCAATTGGTTTGATTCCTGGAATGATCGTATTACTGATTTCTTAGGTTTTGGTAGATAATAAATTTGTACATACACGATTGTACGATATTTTTCCGTGAACATAATTTTATAAACAAAATTAATGAATCATAATATAATAACACTTTGTGAATCTACGTTTCAAATGAATTGATTTATTTGCGAGGGACATTTCACGTAAGATTCCTTTGAATCGATTCTTGGAATCAATACCGGTCCCTTTTTTTGATGGAAAATATGTCATAAAATATTGATTATTAACCATCTGGCCTCAAACAATCCATTTTTTAAATTCGGCCTAAGAGAATCAGAAATTTTCTATTGTGAACAATGCGTTGTAAATTTAATCGAATAAGCTTTTATTTTAATAGAACTAGTTATTTTCTTTGTATAAAAATTTTTAACCTATAATTACCGGATGAAAATTTATTTATTTCCATCATTAGGTTCTTTAAACTTATGGTTCAGTAATAAACCAGAAGGCATTTTCTGTTTGCAATATTTGGGGTAAATTTTATTGCATAATATTTTCGGTAGAAAGCAATATATTTTCATTTGTAGTCATCTATAAATTCCAAAATAATTAAATTGAGTTGCTATATTTCTTGGTTTTCGATAAAATACGCTACATATTTAATACGTAACGAAATTATTCCCTTAAACCATTTCTAAGTAAATAATTTAGTGACTTAAATTTTGATCAAAGAAAATTTAACAAAAATTCGAGTACTAATGAATTGTTTAAAACCAGGCAGCGATATAAAAATAATTTAAATAATGTAAGTCGGTCTAAAATTAAAATTTTTTATGATTCAAAATCATTTATATCTGTGGTAAAATGATTTGATTGACATCCGGTATATTTTTGTTTTATATTCTTTCCATTAAACACCCAAACCTCATTCATATTTATCCAGGTTTAATAACGAAGTAAGAACGATAATTTCTATAGTTTATTGTTATCATGAAACCTGAACAATAGCGCCAAATGGCCATCAAAAGACGATTATCTTTAGTGTGCAATCGACATATGAATGTGTCATTTGTTACTCATTATTGTTAGTGATATTGAAATAAAAATAATATTATGTGTGTATGATAATCTTACTGATGAATCACATATTATACCAATTACAGTGAAACATCTTCATTCAATGTAATCATAAAAAAAAACCTTGTCCCCTATTATTGTATTATAAAAATTCAATTACATCTTTAACATTGTTTATCCAAATATGGGAAACTCGTTTGTATATATATTAAAAGGTCATTTGAAACTGTTTCACTGTAATTAATTAAATAATTTTTTTTTTGTAATATAATTAAATCATATTTAAATATTAATTATGTAACACCCAGTGATATTTAGAAGTAAAATATATTTTTGTTTCCGATTTTTAGTAATTAAATTCACCATAAAAAAAATCAAATTGTTGTTAAGGCCCAGTTTCAATAATATTAATTGATTCATTATTGATTAATCCTTAAACAATTCAATAGCAATTTGTTTAAGGATTCCAAAAATTAATGAATGATTTAACGTTGTCAAGAAACTTGAGTCAATTAATGTAAAAAAATATTAATTAGTGCGTATATAATTAATTAAATCTGTTAAATAGTGTTTTAGATATATATATTAGAAATTCAATTTTTCTATAATTATGGAAATTTTGAAATATGTAGAGTATCCATTACATGAAAAACTTTTGTCGAAGATAATTAATTTTTCCTCATTAGGATTCCTGTATAATTCATATTACTATTATGATAGTTTTTTGTGCAAATTAATTTTGGGTAATATTTACAAAAATTTAATTTTTTTAGTATAAAATTCGAATGTAGGCTGAAATATTTCCAACTTAACACAGGAACAAAGTTTTGGTATTTAAGGCTTTGTTATTGCATTTTATTTAATAGCTCAAAAATTTTGTGTTGCAGCAAAATTTGCTACAAAAAAAAAACGATGATAGACTATAAAATCATCTTTCGAGTGGTTTCTGGGTATTCAAAATTTACTTAATTTAAACCAAATGAGTTTTTGTTAAAGCGTGAAACCACTTTGTTTAGATCGCGAAATAATCAAGTTCAAAGTTCGCGATTTTATGGGTCACTTACCATTGAAATCATGTAAAACTTACGGTTTTCTCAAATATTTTATATTATTATTATATTTCACAAGTAAATCTTGACAGAATTGGAAAAAAACTATGTTTTTGTCTATGATAAGTAACTTGATACGCCTGTGTGTCAAAGGTGTGTGTGTGTATATATGTTCTAACCATACTACACCAAGCTGGAACAACATTATGTTAATTTGCGTTTGTAACAGATACACTTTCGAAGTGCAGCTCTTATCTGAACTCTTCTATAACTGGACATCTTATAATTTCAAACTGACGTTTAAGAATGTGAGGAGTTTTTAAATCGATGCAAATTTGTATCTCCGAAGATCATTGTACTACAATTTTGTGCTTCTTCAATACGCAAATATTTGAATTAAAATTGCATTCAATATTAAGATAAAAACTCTATAAAAATATATTTCTTACGTACTCAAACATAAATTACTACAACTTTTTTTTTTAAGAATTTGAAATTTTTTTAAAATTCCGTAGAAAAATTTAAATTTTTTGCATAATAACAAATACTACACTATTATTAACAAATGTATTATTATAGGTATTTTATAAAAATTAATTAAAATCCCAAACAACAGTTATTTAATACTCATTAAAATAGAAAAAAAAAATTACAAAAATAACTGTTAAATAAACTTCTATTTTAGGTATTTAAAAATTTATTAAGGCTACATAAATCTCGAATAGTCTAGCATATATTGGCACATTAGCTACCGAAAATATTGCGCAAAATTTTTTTTCGATTTGGTTTTCTATAGCAGTGATCTCTAAACTGTTTTGATTGTAAAAACGATTGTTGCCGATTTCGATAAAACTCCGTGTATGAGGTAATTTTGATCCATGAATTTCGAAAATAATATCTATTTAATGATAGAAAGGAGGAGTTGTTTTTGAAATATTGTCTGAAATTCTATCTGGAGGCCAATTTTACCAATTGAGAATACTTCGATTTGTATTTGGTGTGGGACACTCGTTATTTCATGTGAAAACTTGGTCTTTGGTGAGACACTCGATACTTCGATTTGCATTTGGTTAGGGACACACGGTACTTCGGTTCATTTACAGTGTGGAAACCCGATATTTAGTGAGGGACAGCCCTTAATGCACCTATAAATATTTGACAGGCAAGTGACAAAAAAAGACAAAAGATAAAAGACTTCAAATGTTTCACAGCTTCCTAGTTTGTTTCACATTTTCCATTGGAAAATTAAATTTTCATTTTAGGTATTTTCCCTTACTTCTTATTTGTGTTTCTCACTGTCCCTGAACTTCCACAAATATTTGAAAATCAAAATTATCAGAATCGGTCCAGCCATTCTCGAGTTTTACCGAGTCAAACGAATAGCAATATATATAGGTTTCATTCTTGTGTTAGGCCATATTTACTCGAGCAAAGCTTATAACACCGAACAAAAATTTTGACGAGTTTTTGTTAATTTTTATCGTTTTCCATAATATTTAAAAGTTTCACTGAAATTTCATAAATTTTTTACTGTACCAAAACCAGTTCTCTTTTTTTGGTACTGTAAAAAAGACTTTTTAATATTTATATTTTTAATCGAAAACGTATATTTTCGTATGCTTTTAAAAGTTTCGATTTTTCAACCGTCATGCGCATATATATGCTAGATTAAATACACACTCTCATGTAAGAATGAATGATTAATGAATGATTTTTAAGTAACATTGATTATTGCATTATTTTTTATTAATTTAATAATAATGAAATCATTGTTTCCATTAATTAATTTACGTAATCAATACGCAATAATTTTCGTTATAAAAATACATGTAGAATAAAAAATATCGCTTGGAAATTTTGTCATCGTTAAACATATCCGTAAAAAAAGATAATGGACTTTATTAATAATTATCCTTGAAAAACAAATACGTTAATTGTGATCAATAACACTTAAATTATTTTTACCACCCATTGTGATAAAATAATCATAACCGATGTACGATTTTTTTTTACTGAAATCAAATGTTAAGAGAATGGAAATCAATCGCGCAAATTGTAAGACTTAAATCTCCCCTTATTCCAAAATGGCTAGCTTGCACTTGCTTATGACTAACCGACAACCAACTTTGTAGATCGGGCTCATTATTACCATATAAGCCATGCAAAATATAATGTTTTACATAGAAAAATATTACGGGACTCTTGATAGCTTTTGGTATAACACCATTTTCTGCAAATCGTAATAATTTGCTGAGCGAGATTATTTTCTTGGTCGTCATTCAATATGAAACTACGGCCCAAACTAGTTTTCCAGCAGCAGTTAGCTGTAAGCGCTATCCTTGTGACACGTTTTGTACCTTTTCCGTAAGTTTTTTGGGGCATTTCGAAGTATTTCATTGAGATAAAGCCAAGAAGGCTCTTAAGAGCCAGGCAAGTTTATTGTGCGCCTTACGTTAACTATTTTTTTACATCTATGAGGGAAAATTTGCGGCTCAAGATATGACATTTTGAGTACTCACCAAAACCAGCCCCCCCTCCTATTATCATTTTAAAATAAATATTTTTATTAGATAATTCTATTTTCCGCGATTTACATAAATAATTAATAAAGTATAAACATTTATCCTTAAGACATACTCGTAAGACAAATGAATTAACATAGACTAGGACAAAAATTTCCGTTTACCGGGAAAATTACTAGATTTTTTTGTAAATTCCCGTTCGAGTATTTGGTTTTCGGATCAAAAGTTTGACGGGTGAACATCTGATTCCAATTTTTTGAAATAACGTTTTTTTTGGATTATGTATATAATTTTACACAGTAAAAGTCTATTTCTATGATCGGAATTACACAAAAAGTTTAAGATTGAGAAAAACACAAAATATCCGTTTTCATGACTGAAAATGAAATTTAAAGCTGAAATAAATTTTTTATTTGTGAAGAAATTTTACATCAATTTCATTCTACTGTGTTTTTATAAACATGCTCTACCATAGTGTCTAGGCGATGAAACGAAATATTTAAAAATTAAACATGCATGTAATTTACATGAATAAAAATTGTTTTTAAATTATAAATTACATTCACTTGAAGAATGTTAAATTTCATAAATTTTATTTTACTGGCGTAAAAAAATAATTGAAACCACATTTAAAGAAATCGACCAAAGTGAATAGCAAAAAAATGGTTTTAATTTTTCGAATACCAACTTATGTCCTTTTGTATGTTTTTCAACTTTTTAAGTTCATTCTTTAACCTATTTAAAATACCCACTAAAGTGAATATGCAAAAAAAAAAAATCGTTTCTAGAAATTTTTTCCAACGAATACAACTTATATCCTTGTCTATGTTTTTCAACTAGGAAGTATATTATACAAAAAGATGTAAAATTTTATTTCATTGTCTATGAATATATTAGAATATTAATTAACATAATTAAAATGTTCACCCAGTAAGATGTTCAATTTTAATGACATTATAGAAAAAAAAAATTTTCTCTGAAATATCACAACAAAATTAAAATCTATTTTGCATTATAAATAAACAATTAAAAATAAAAAACCAAAGTCAATAGATTTGTTTTATCACATCATAAATGGTTCAGTATATTATTATTGAGTATACGAATTATTGAGATTATAAATGATGTGAAAAATAATGATTTCCGTCCTTACGCAATCTCAACTTACTTATCGGCTCAGTGACCAAGTGAGTAAAGGCACTAATGCTATTATCCATTTGGCTACTTAGACTGGAGATTGCAGATTCGAATCCAGGCAGGTTGATCAAATATTATTTTTTTTTAAAAAGGACGCTTGATTGATAACACTGTCATCGCTTGTACTACTCACCTTGTACTAGAATAGGCATTTGGATGGAGTGTTCAAAAATACAGAGGACCAAAAGGTCCGGGTACAAAGGAGACGGTTACAGTTTCCCCTCTTAATATTCTCTACTCTACTTATCCGGCGCTACGGTCTTTTGTGAACTACGGCCCTCGAAACTATAGCTTCCTGCTATAACCTTTCAACTAGGCTTTGTTTATCCACATGAAAATTACTATTTTTAAACAGTCGAACAACAGACACTTCATTTTGCTACGTGATGGACAAAATGTGTTTTGAAATTGAATGCTCTTTTCATTACAAGAAAAAGTAAATGGCTTAATTTTCACAATTTTCGGAGAGGAAAAAGTTGTTACGCTTATCATAATTTACAGTCAACAATTCTTGACTGCCTAGGATGTCAGCCATGATTTTTTCGATTATCTAAGCTAAGGAAAAAAGGGTGTCATAGATATTGTGATTTATATTTAGGAGCAGAAAATGGAAGCCAAAATTTTTTTAAAGCGTTTTATTATTCTTGTTATTATTATTTGTAACTGCTTGTTATAAATACAATATCAATATTTTGATCACTTTTAATTATGGACAAGTCAGACATAACTAAATTACTATACTGATGTCCGTCTATTATGTAGTCACACAAAAAACGTGCGTATATCCAATCTTTTTGGTGATCCTTGACTTTTACTAATAATTTTATTGTCAATAATTAGTAATTTACACACATGAGTGGATTAAAATTTACAGTATAATAACATAACTAATTATCTTGAAAATAAACGTGAAGCCTTGAACAAAAAAAAAATTATTCATCATATTTTAATAGTAGTATTATAAAGTTTTGGCAACTACTCTAATCAATATTCTATTACATTTACAATTTTTAATCTGTTTGCTACTACCAATAAAAATCATCTCTAAATTTTATTAATTACATGAAATTGTCCGTGGTTCATAGTAAATCCTGCTGATAAAACTAAGGTAGTCCGTTCACAGATCGGTTTCACATAGATTTTTTATTTACTATCTAAGTTTTTGTTTATTTATTTATTATTATATATTTTTTTAAATTTCAAATCACTTTTCAACTACTAAGGTCATACAGTCAGTATATTCTATACAACAGTACACAGCATTCGCAAGGCGGTCACCCATCCAAGTACTGACTGTGTATGATGTTGTTTTACTTTGGTGATCGGTCGACAGTGGGCGGGGGGTGGTCTTATTATTATTATTATTATTTTTTAATTCGAATATTCTTTTTTTTGACATACAAAAAGCAAATCAATTACAAAAAGTATACATTTAACGTTAATTTTTGATAACTCATAGGAAAAGAAATATTTACTGTGACGTGAGCATCAACTTTTTTTTATTCTTAACCGGCGCTACGATACTTTGAAAACCAGAACCTCAGCAAAAGTTTTCCACTCATTTCCACGCTGAATCATGTTTCCTCCCAAAATCTAATCACCGTAGGCGTGACCGTCCCCCTTAATCTTCTTCCCGCATTTTACTTATTACATGGAACTCTGTGGATATGCCTCAGAGTTTATCCTTTTAACATGATTTAACCATCGTAGCCTTGATGGCCTGGTGAAAGCCATAATATTCAACTCACCATACAAACACTTGGCTGATCATTATTCCGGATTCTCCACGCAACACTCACAAAACATTGCATAAGATTTTACGTTCCAAGCAGTTCAACAGGTGTTTACTCGTAGCGGCGAGAGTCCATATATGTAGACACGCGGCGTAGGCAGTGACTCGCTCGATTTGAGAGACCTCAAAGTTTCCAGTACTGCCAAGATTACGTTTCCTCTGCACTGTCATGAAACATCTGTTGTCAAGTGATATACGGGCTTTTATTTAAGTTGTGACGTCATTGGCATGTAAGCTTAGAAACTGTTATCATATTTCTTTAGGTTTGCCTAACTTATCTCAATGAAAACTCTTGGAATGGTATTTGCTCTTTCACGAGGTCCCAAAAATTTATGATAACAAGGTGTAACAAGCAGAAATTTGCACGATATTTGCTTTTATGCGATTTGTTTATTCTAACAATAAAATAATATATGGTGCGGAACCCTAATTGTAACAGGTACAATTTGTACTTGTTAGATTTTTTTCTCAACTCAATTGTATGGAACCTCCTACTAATGAAATAATCAAGTAATAAAATTGTATTTAAATTACCTTGAAAATTTTTCCAAAAACGCGTCTTTAAATAAAAACTATTTGGATGAAATCTAAATATTTGTTATTTTTAGGAAATATTGTTTAAAGAAAATGTACATATTGAATCATATATTTAACATGAAAAAAAAAATTAAAAAATATTCCATAGTTTTTTTTTATAAATATACGGTATACTAAAATGTAAACAGTTATGAATATTTTGTTTTATACGATATGGTATTTTTGACTAAAAGTCGCTAAATAAACATACAAAAATCTTAATGACTCATAAACGATATTTTGATATTGTTCATGAGTCATTGAAATAAGATTTTAACAACACTCGCAATAAAAACGATGTAAAAAAACTTGTTTTTAGAATATAGTCCAAGCGAATTTTTTATGCACTTACTATAATTTTTAAAAGTTGAATAACCGATCAAATAATCATAAATTTAAGTCCTGTATTTAATCCTTTAATCCTATAGAAATTGAATAGGAAATCAATAGGATTGAATAGGAAATTTCCTACTCAAATGATTTCCTATTCAAGCCTATTGATTTCCTATTAAATTTTTAGGATTGATTAGGACTTTTTATTAGGATTTTTTGTTGTCTATCTATAATAATAAAATAATTTATTTTTATATTGCAATCATTCGAATTCAATAAAACCTAGACACTCTTTACTCTCTTTTCTTGTTTCCCCAGATTCCCGTATTTGGATATTTTCTCAGTTCAAAATTACTTTATAACTATCTTGCTTTAATCTCCGCAGTATTTTGTAATATCTGGTTTCATTGAAACCATGCGTAAGGCTTACTAAATATTTTTGAATGCAAGCAATATAAAAAACAATCCATATTTGAAAAAAAAGATCATTAAAAAATATATTTTTTTATAATTTTTCCCTTTTAGTTTTTAAGTCATATTTAATATACTTAAATATATATATTTTTCCTTTAAGTACTTTAAAATTTATAGATTTCAGTTACAAAACAAATTTATGGAAATTTGTGGCGAAAAAAATTATATAATTATTAATAAGATTTTATGTAAATATGTTTGTAAATTTAATAATAGCAGTCATTAATTATTAAGTCTTGAGACGACAATAAGTCTGTGATAATTATTAATATAAATAAAATATTTGAAAATTATAAATTGATTTATTATTTAAAATCCTCTTACCTATATTAATCACTTTAATTTATTTTTTGAAAAAAATGTTAATTATGTATCATTAAAACCATACTGTAAAACAGGGACGGATCTACACTTTCTCTCACCCATAGCAAAAGTGGCTTCTAACGCCTCACTCCCGCTTATTATTGTTAAAGATTTAATGATTTTATATATAACGGCAACGCTGGCACCCCTTACATAGTTTGCAACTGGAAAAGTCTGCTCCGATACCCTCCCCTCTAGATCCGTCATTTCATGGCATTTGGATAATTAATTTTGAAGTAAAACTTCTTTAGGTGCGCTTGAGTTGGGGAGTAAACTGGCGAATGCATGGCAAGAGCGTTACGTATAGGTCGTGACGAACATACGTTGAGAGGAGGAGATATAAATTAGTGAAGATAGAAAGAGAGAGAATATAAACATATATACATATAGATGGAGCTAAAGAAGTTTTACTTCAATTGTGTGGTCTAAAGCACACCCGTAATTTTGAGTTATTATTGCGCAAATTGAAAAAAATACAATATATATTACATTTGAGATTATCTTTATAATAGAGGTATCTATTAAAAACATAACCCCCCATCATAACAATATCTCAAATATTAAGTAGACCTCCCTCCTGTCTTTTCGATGGACTATTAGGTTTGGAATCATTTAAATGTTTTATGTAAACATTTTTGTTCAATGAGTATATATTGGACATACATAAAAAACGCTTGGAGTGATTATTTTGAAAAATATTTCGTTTCCGTTACATAAAGCTATTTAAGTCTGAAAAACATTCACGGTATCTTCAAAAACTAAAAATATCTAATATAAGGCGATTATCATATTTGAAAATGACGTTTTGACTGTCTTCGACCTTAAATCGGTTATAGCTCGAAAACGGAGCAACAAAAAACCACAAGCGTCTATTTTCATCTCTTTTACATAAAATAAAATGTCTCAAAGCCCATCAAAAAAATATTGGACACGAGGTCGTAAAAAAAAGTTTTACAAAAAAATTGATGCAGCAACATTAGGATCATTTATAATTGAGCTACTCTTTACAAAATTTCATTGTCAAATTGCGGTGCTCGATTTTTGCATACTCGAATACCTCCAGATCCTGATCCATACGAAGACACTATGTTTAAAAAAAATGAACGAATTATTTATTATAACAATAAAAAAATGTATTTTTTTAAAAATAGATTTACAAAATAGGGTAACTACACATGTAAAAATTTATATTAAAAATATACAAAAAACAAATTATTATAATTAACCTGACCTTTCCAGTTAACAATAAAACAATAATTAATAAAGGCAGTAAAAAAATCGAAATACTCAGTAATTTTATTCTCAACACCTTAAAAAAAATTATAACACTTAATAAATGCAATATTTAAAACAAATTTCACTGGTTTGTTTGTCATTAAAAAAAGGAACTTAATCATATTTAGTAATCGCTCGCTATCATTCTGTACGATTTTGCAATAAATATACCCAAAAAAGTGCCGGAAAACTAGTTCAGCCGTAAATAATCAATTATTAAACAATTGTGGTGATATAGAATGGCTTTATGACTTACGATAAAAATGACAGTCTGTGAATTTGCCTTTTTCTACGGAAAGCTTTAAAAAAAATTACTAGATGACACCATCTCCCAGGTACAAGTGTTTTAAATTACCAATTAATTTCAAATGTACGTATTAAGCAATTAAATTGAAATATTTTATTTTACTATTAAGTTAATTTCAAAATAGAACTCTTCAAGAGTAGTATGGTTATTTCGAAATAAAAAACGAATCATCTCGAACTGAGGAATTCAGGTTTATGGAAACGTCTGTTTAAATAAACAATCGAATTTCTCAGAAACTATTTATTTCTCAGAATCCAGGTGATTTATCAGCTGATAATTACCTTATTTGGTAATTTAAATCACTGGTACACTAAGAGGTGATGCCATCTACTGAATTTCATTAAAGCTTTCTGAGGAAAAAAGCAAATTGAAAAGTTCAAACAATTAATAGATAAGGTCTACCGCTCTCATAGACTAAAGTTTACTTCGAGAACGAAATAAATAAAAAAGTTTATGTTTAATAAAGTTTAAGACTTTCTATCACCCTACTGTGCGAACCCTGGCCAGTAGTTTTGTATTTTTTGAATGCGAAGACGAACAATATTCCATGATTTTTAATTACAAATTTTTAAACAATTGTTAACAAATAGCTAGTCAATTTGATAAAAGATTCCTGCCTGATTATTTGTAACTAATTTTTAATATTGAAAATGAGATGTATAATTAAATAATTTCTATTATATATTTCCCTGATTTTCCATATTAAAATACGCTTGCAAATAACTGAGCTCGAATTCTCGAATTACGAAAATAAGAAGTTTTTTCCTCTTCGAGGACCGATGAACTAAAAACTTCGTTTTTCAGAGTTTCGGGCAACAATCACTTTTCTTTGTAAAATATCAGATAAAATTATTTTTTATTCAATTATTTTCTTTTTAAATTAACAACCAATATTAATTATCCAACATTTTATATGTGCCACAATTATTAACTTTCGAGTCTCCATCCTTTCCCAAATAAAAATGTTTCAAACAACAAAGTATTATTAATACGTACTGTGATCAGCGCAAGATTATATTTAGTGCGGCAAAATAAACAGTGGCGTTTAAATATTTTTGAAGAATGAGATCAACTGTATTTTGACGAAGTGTATATGTGTTTAAAGCCCCTCTGATTCAAGTATATTAGCACCACATAAAGAAAGTACTGTTGTAAAGATGGTGCACGATTCAAATATTCACTGCAACCATAACACCGTAACAAGAAATATAAATAATCTAGAAAATTAACAAAATTCTAAAAAGTTAAACGCTATTTATCTGTTATTAAATAATTTAAAATTGAATTCTTGTTATTTTTTGAAAAATTTGATGGCGTTTTCGAAACTGACGACGAGGTTTGCCGATTATTTTTCCAATCATTTACAATTTCTTGTTGTACTTCACTAGGTAATTCACTAAACACTGTTGGATCCACACCAGGAGGACATTCTAACACTTCTTTTTCATTGATTCTTTCCATTGAGTTTAATCGTAGCTCAGCTACACGTAATTTACTTGGAGATGGTGAATCCATTGATGATGATAAACAGCGACGTTTCGCAAAAAAACTTTCAAATTTTGATTTTTTCGGTGATGGTTCTATTTCAGATTCGGATCCATCCGTTTCCATAATATTTGTTCGTCGTAACGATGTCTCAGGTACACTATCATCCATTGTAATTGATTCATTATTTTGTAAATTTGTTATTTCTTGTACCGTAACATTTTTTATTAAAAAGGAAGCAATTGTATTTTTATTATTTAACCGATCTAAAAATTTTGTAAATGAGAGACCTAATAACGTTATATGAAACGGTTTATTAACATCAACAATTTTATGAAATAATTTCATAATAATTAATAACATTTTCTTTTCGGATTTGTCCGATAATGTAGACGTAAAATTTGTAAAAATTGATGGAGGTATACTCGTTTGTTTTTGTTCTCGGTGGCTAGTTTGAGATTTATCAAATTTTCGTACTGTAACTTTCAGCGTGGTTGGAATACGACCATCTTTTGCAACTAATTCAATTAATCTAATTAATAATTGTTTAAATTTTATTTCTACTTCGGATTTCCCATTAATATTTCTACAACTGTCTTCCAAACCAATACTTAAAGGTTTACCACTAGATTTCACCAAACTAGGGTCATAGCCACGACATAAATTAACAATTTTAACCGCGGACTCTTTACCAAGCAATTCTTGTAAATTATCTTTTGGAATTTCTAATACTTCAGAAATTGTTTTGATACCTAGAGTTTTAATTGCTTCATAAGTTTTATAACCAATTCCTGGTATACTACGAATACTTTTTAAACTTCTCAGAAAACTTTGAGTATATTCTGGGAATAACACAGTTTGTTGATTCGGTTTGTGTGTACTGCCAATTAGTTTCGCTAACATTTTGTTATATGATATACCAGCACATGTTGTAAGGCCAAGATCTGTAAAAATTTTTTGTCGTATTTCATTGGCTATTTGAGTTCCTATAGACAATCTTTGCCGACAACCACAATAACATAATTCACCAGCGCTTTCTTCTTTTAAATTTTCATATTTATTACCAATTATATTAAAATTTCCATTTGTTAACTTTTCCTTTACTAGATTTGATACATCAATAAAATTTTCATCTAATCCTAGTCGTTCCACAGCCTGTGAATATTTTCGTATGGTTTCATGTACTTTTGATGACATTTCACGATAATCTTTTAAATCCTCGCCATTAGCTAAAAACGATAAACTTTATTTCAATCAATTTCAGGTCACAGACAAGTTTACATAGTTAACTTGGATCCTTAATTCTAGCAGTCCTTAATTCATAAGACACCTAGGGAGCCGAGTTTGTTTCGTAGAGCACATCATTCACTACATATTAGAACGATCGAATTCTTTTTGCATATAAAAACTTACCAAGTAACGGGTAATAACTTTATAATTAAACTAACCTCTGAGTTGGGTTGAGTTGTGAAACTAAAATGAACAATTTTAGAGGTAAATGGTTCAATCTAAATTACTGACCAAACTTTTATTTAGTACTAACTCCAAAGTAGATGTTACCAGCCCATTTTCATGCCAATTTAAGCACGAAATTTGAATCAACATTTAAAACTTACTATTGTGCAAAAGAAAATTACATTTCAAAAAGGATATCTCAAAATAAGATGTCTGAGTGTCCTGTTTAAATTATTTCACAATACTCTTCCCAAATTTATTCAGTAATGGTTTGTTCTGTGTAACGGATAATTAAAGAAATAAATCATTCAAAAACCCCGACTGCCTAAATAAATGATCAGTCTTTTTCTAAAATGTCATTCCCAGTTGCTATAAGCAAATCTCAGTATCATGTCACAATTTTAATATTCGAACATAAATCATAATTGTGGATTGGTGATTTTTAGATAGTATTCACAACTATATATTCAAAACATCTGTAATTTTTTGTATTTTTAGGTTATAATATCTGTAATGTTTTGTATTTAGAAAAAAATCTGATTTGAATTACCTAATACAAGTTGCGGGCACAATTTTTTTGCTTCCACTATTTGCATACATTTTTTAATTCCATATTCTCTGGCAATATAATTCGATGTGACCACAATATTCTTTTGTTGAATACCTAAAGGTACATTTTTTAAATTTGGATTTTTCAATATTTCAACCTGTGCATAAAAACAATCTATATCAATGTGTATTATGGTCCGTGAATGTTCTTCCACAGGATTTTCAAAATTTTCATGATCCATGATTTATTTTGTATTTCATATATTAAAAAATTGATTAATTCGATTCATCAAATCATCCATAATAATTTTTATTGGTTAATTAATTTGTACTGTTATGATATTTGGCTAATAAACACCTGTACCCGAAACTTAATTGTTTTGTCATATGAGAAAATTAATAATTAATGACACAGTTAAACTTCAACTTTAATGTCTATGAAAACAAGGTTTGACATTAAAGATATGACGTAGTATAACATAACCAATCATCATTGACTTGCTAATTTATTATTGTGTATCCAATATGGAGATAACCTAAACAAGTTGCTGTCATTCTGTTAACTTTTATTTAATTGTTATGGTAGAAAGCAACAGATTTTTGAAATGCAATTTCTGACTCACAATACGTTTATTAAATAAAATTATCAATATAAGTTAGTTGAATTGAATAATGCCATCTCACAAAAAATTTATTTGATTCTTGTATAATATTTTTATCTAAATATTTTGGTAAATAAAGGTACAATTTCATGCTGACGCTCAACAATGGCTTGGAGCGTCAAATGAGGTCACGTGGTATAATTTCGACTGGAACTCCATCTTAAATTTATGCGGCGTCAAAGCTAAATATTGTTTAGCTTTCTAAAATTTTAAAATTGTATTGTTTTTTTCAGCATTTTGAAGCTTGACGCTCCAATATTTGACGCTGCATTAATTTAAGATGGTGTTCCAGTCGAAATTATATCACGTGAGCTCATTTCGCGTTCTAAGCCAGCCACGAGCGTCATCATGAAATTGCACCTTAAGGTATTTGTGTATTTTCAAAAATAAAAAACCAAGCAATCCAGATTGAACTTATTCGTATAACCCATAAAAGATTATTCAATACAGCTAGTAAACAAAAACTTAAAGGTGATAAAACATTTGCCATTAATTCACATACTATAGAAAAATTTTTTGTAACAAATATTTGTTCTTTAAAGGGCCTAGGAATTATTACATGATATATTTCTTATACATATGCAACTTCTAGCATCTATGCACTATGTATTAAAAAATCAAAATAAGTAAATAAATCATCTCCGCTGGACGCTATATATATATATATATATATATATATATATATATATATATATATATATATATATATATATATATATATATATATATATATATATATATATATATATATATATATATATATATATATATATATATATATATATAATGATGAAGTTCCCTTTATAGAAGTTGAATGAAATATTAAATCGATTAGTAGACGTTTAATCTATATTAAATCTGTGGCCAATCTATAAATTTACAATCCGTTCAATTTGCCATATAATCGTTTACATGAGACTGCCTCATACTTTGCAATACTATTTAAAAAAAAGTATAAGAATAATCTCTACAAAATCTATTTCTACAAATAATCCGGCATAATTGAAATGTCCGACATGTATTGATGTTTGCATTGAGACTACTTTTGAGATTGGCTGTTTCTCACTTATTATAAAAGTAAAAAATGGTACAAAAAAGTTTAACCAGTATTTATAAATATATCAAAATGAGAATTTAAAAAGTGTTAAAATAATAAACGTGAATAAATAATTCAAGTAAGTAAAATATTTTATTTATAAGGTTAAATAAATATATAAAAAACTTCAGATATATTATTCGTAGTTTAATATCTTTGCGAATACAACTCCAATTCATTATTTAATTGGCTAAGAGTTTAACTATTTTTGATATTGACGTTAAACATATTAATATTTAATTAATTTTTTAGATTTGTACCAATATTTGAACAGAAAAATTTCTGCTTCCTATAAGGTAAGTGACAATGTCACGTCTGATTAATCATTTTAATTTTGAATATTATTTATTTTGATTGTTCTGAAAATGTTTCTTTATGGCCTATAAGTGCTATCAACACTGAATGTTAATAATTTGTACATTTGCATAATTTTTAAATCATAAATTTGTTTTTTAATTTGAACCACTTAAAACGCCAACAAAGTTATTTTAAAATAAACAAATGGTGATATGCCAACCATACTTAACCTATCCTACTTTTTTTTATAAATATACTGTATGCCTTTGCAAAAAAGCAAAATATACAACCGAAAACATACCCCAATTTATTGTGATGCGTAAAACTAAATACTCATATGGGTAGTTACTGATCTGTTTATTGATCAAATAAAAATACACCGCCACTAATTGACACAACACTTTTTAGTGATGCATGAATATATATATATATATACATAAATAGCTGTATACCCAGAACGTCTTCTCCGAATGAGTTAAAATTTGACGTATGAGGTGAAAGATTGCATTTTCAACATTTCAATCCCAAAATTGTCTGTACCAATAATCTAATTTCATTTGTTAGTTATTTGTGCGTGAAAAGTGAAGAAAAAACAATTATTCTACGTTATAGTATATCTGTGATTGTTTTTTGTTTGTTTGTTTGTTTTTTTTTTTTGTAGATGTGTCAATCTGCGTTTTAAAGACACTAAATAGCATCCAACTTCAAAATTTACATAGTTTTGAATTTGCGAAAGTGGTTTAATGTCAATTAGGTTGTCAAACTAATATGTATATGTATAAATAAAATGATTCCATTTTGTGTGCATCACACAAAAACTACCGTATAGTTTTCGATCAAATTTTTTTATTTTACTTCTTAATTGTATATGTGCTTTTGGTAGACATCTACGCAGGCTTTATTAATAAAGACAATCTGCAGTGATTAATAAATGTTGCATTTTTTTTTTTTCAATTTTCGTACATAGATAACTAAAAAACAAATATGAAATTTAGTATGCACAGTCTTGACATAAAAACGGAGGACACGCGAAGAGTTTTTATCGAAGTTATATTCCTAAATATAAAATAAAATTTGATTTTGATTTTAGAATCCTTCGGATAAAATTCTTCGACATGCCCACAGTTTTCATGGAAGATTGAGCATCCAAATTTCACAACATTTGGATAATTATTTTTTTATAATTATCTTATGCATGAAAATTGAAAAAAATATAATGCATATTATATTACAAATTGTCTTTATTAATAGAGCCTGTAGAGGTCTCTATCAAAAACATATAACCACTTAAACACTTCTTATCTTAAAAAAATTATCACAATAACTTCTTTATATTGAATATAAAGTAATTAAAGTTATAAAAAACTACGCTTTACTTTTGAAGTATCATTTTTTTTTATAATTCTTTTTACATCATTGTTTAACAAGTTGCCTATGTACATATAAAGTTTTAAAAAATATTTTGCATTATTTATAAGTCAGAGGGCTTTTTAACACACTTTTATTAGCTTCACTCGTATGTTTGTTTGTCTGTAGGTAACTCTCTGAAGTTGGCTGCAGAACGCATCTGAACGGATCCTTTATATGAGAGTAATAAGGATAGAGCGTGTTTTTTTTAGTTTTTTTAAACTATTTTATATTTATTTACCTTATGCGGAATGCGAGATCTTACTTTTTTCCCTTGTGATCGAAGCTCATATTGATGTCAAAGATCATCTTCCCCCTTTTTGTACCGTCTGTAAGCTCTCGAAAAAAAGGAAAAATGCGTAACTTACAAGTAAACTAGAATTACTATTAAATCTGATATGTTTTTGTACTTTTTCGATAGCAAACGGGTATCTGCTAGTTTAATGATACAGTGTTTATGTTTTTAAAATGATTAAATAGAACATTTCAACAATAATTTGATTTACAACAACAACAAAAGTTAGAAATAATTTTTAGTGCTTGCATTGAAAAGTAATTTTTATGTGAGTACTCGTATATTTAAATTTTCCGTAATTTTTCCAGTACATAGTTTGTTTTTTTTTTTGTTTCACAAATTTCAAATCTATAAGGAAAATTACTTTTAATATAAACAAATATTTTCAATAAAATAAAAATGGTTTTGTGCGAAACTAGCTCTGTTAGCAATTTTATGGATTATGGATTTTAGTCCTCGTGTCCGTAAACATATCATATCATTTATAAGTACATCTCTAGAAATTTATATTTAGCTTAATTATATTTTCGCTACTCAATTTTTACTCTAAAAATTAACGAAATTTGAATTTTTGTTATTTTGATAGGATGGCACCTAGATGCGTTAAAACGAGATGTTTTTCCAACCCAAAAAGGATATTAAAAAAAAATTTTTAGATTATCTGATAACGGCTCCTTCAATTTGTCGTCCCATTATAAAAGCAGATATTTGTCATTTTTTTTTATTCGACTATCCGTGCAAATTAAGATATTACGAGTTCCGGTAAAGGAAACTCAAATTACCAGAATTGACCTTGGGTATAAAGTTGTTAGCCTACAAATTAATTTGCAAATTTCTAGGGGTATATTTATATATAAGGTCTTATGGGCTCCTACCCTAGAGATCTCGATGTAATTGTTTTTGTGAAAAATTATACAATTTTTATGTTTAAAGTTTTCTTTCCAGTTTTTATGAAATGTGATTTTTATTTAAATCTACCATTTATTAATGTTGTAGGGTTTTTACCGCTTTACTTGTTGTAGAATTTTGTATTTCATACGTTGAATATTTTTTTATTAAATGAAATGAAACAACTTGAAATATTTTAATATTATAATAAACATATGTACACGTGCCATTATTTGCGTATCTTAAAATGCACTCGTCGTACATTCAGTGTTAGTATGAATGGCTACTTATGTACAATTGTCCTTGGTAAGATGATATACATGTAATGTAATAATTTGGGTTTCGTTAGAACGAAGTTTATCGAAGTATCGGCGAACTGATCGACGAATGAAATTTGCGTTTTTAGAGTCGATGCTTGGATGGTAGTGCCATCTAACCTTATATTTTTGAATTATTTGATTAGAAAGGTCAGATGCCACTAAAATGTAATTATTCTACAATTATGCATTAATAGCGATTTGTCATAAAGCACACTTATTAATGAAAGGAATGTGCGTCTAAGTTGTTGAGTTAAATTACATGTTATATATATTATATTTCTTTCAATTTTCGTGCACAATTAACTCAACACTTATTTAAATGTTATAAAAATTGGAATGAATAATATTTATATGAAAACGGAAGGCTTGTCGAAAAGTTTTTCTCGGAAAAAGATTTTCTCTTCGACAAGATCCCCGTTTGCATGCCAATTGCAAAACATTTGGATATGTATTTTTTTAGTTGTTTGTGCGCGAAAATTGAAAGATTTTATATAATGGAAGGTGCTTCAGTATTGTTTCAACTCCCATTAATTTAATGTATATTAATTAATATCAATGTTTTTATTTTCAGTTAACACAAATTTTATTTTTATTAAAAAAAATTATCCAAAAACCAAATTTACAGAGTTTTTAATTTTTCATTTTAATCTTTACCCCTTAACAATTTTTCTATTATATTAATCGTTAATTATCTGAATCGTTTTATATTTAAAAGAATTATCTAATTAATATTTTCGATATCTGATTCGAAACTTCAAGACTTATAGAATTTATTTTTATTTTTATCAGTTTGTCTGATGAAAAAAATATTCGTTAGAATTTTTATGCAATTTTGAAATTTTAAGAGCAATTTAGAAAACATTTTAAAATCAATAATCATTTTAAGGGATTTTTATTTAAAATTTTTATAAGTGCAATATTTTTTTGATTTTATAAAAGACTTGAAATATTTATAAGAGACAAGAATTTAATTTAAAGTATTTTTTCAACATCTGTGATTTTAGAAAAAAATCCTATGTTGACAGTTAAGTTTATTATAATTGTTTTGAATTGTCTACTTTTGAAGGCTCTAAAAATATTTTTTTTTTTTATGAGTCTCTTAAGTGAAATTGTGATAAATATACTTCCATTTGATATTTCGAAAAAAATTTTATTTTAAATAACCATTTATCTGATTTTACAAATTTTATACCAAATTATTTTTGCACAAAAATAAGATTTTGTAATTTTGTATTAAATTACCAGTTACAGTTAAATATTAATGTATATGCTAGTGTTTTTATCTAATGTGTACACCAATTCCAGTGACTCATTTATTAGTCTTTGTAAAATATTTTACGAATCCTTCATTTAACACAATTATTGAAAAAAAAACCAAGTGCAACCAAAATTGCGCATGCCCTATGACAAAAAACACTTAAAATACTCTCCATTGTGTTCCAATAGTGCGAGTTTTTTTGTTTTATTTTGTTCAGAAGAACAATTTTTATCTAAAATAATTGATATAAAATTGAAAGTTTTATACATTTTATTGGAAACCAAAGATCTCATTTAATTCCATTACTTAAAAAATTTTATCCTTTTATAATCTCTAATTAAATATTTCAAATCGGAAAGCGCTACAAGCGTCTTCCCTTTCATACCCGTTAATTTAGTGTATATCTAATAGTTACTTTAAGGCCAATGTGAAATAATGTCGTGGCCTACTACCTGGAATACTTCAACATGGCCAGTGAATCAAGCATCTGCAAATACTACGGCAATAGTGCCGAATCCGGTCACAAATCCAGTACCAACACCTGGTACTATTACAGTAAACCCAGCACAATATACAGCTGAGCAATGGGCAACAATGCAACAACAAAATTGGCAACAATGGATGCAATGGCAACAACAATATCAACAATGGCAACAACAGTATGGTGAACAGGTAATAGACTTATTGACTACAGTATAGGAGATCAGACGCGAAGTACACTTCTACGATTAAAACACTCACCAGTGCTCGTAAAGATATATTATACATTAATATATGTATAGACACTTTTATGTTGATAAATTTTATATAACCAATAAAATATTTTTTTATGCAAAAGCTATTAGAACTGAAGGTTTCTTGTTTTTACGGCTGCAAAGAGTACATTTCTTGCATTTAATTTTAGAGCTAAAAAGTTTCCAAATGGGAGTTTTTCAAAAGAGATGACGGAGGATTAAGAGGACGTTGTATTACTATCAAAAAATATATTTGCTTAAGTGAAACATCTTTTAATTTCTACATATTGAATATTTTGCGACTGATCTCTATTATACTTATGTCGTTACGTAATCAATTAACTGGTCAATCCTATTACAGTATCAAAAATCAATGAGTGCACTACAAACAGCTGCACAAACTGCGACACCTGTTGTACCATCGGCAGCAATAATTCCAACACAGACATTGTCAACGACTCCTGTCGTTGGACCAGTTCAACCTCCTCTCCCAATTGCATCAATAACTCAACCATTTGCAACACAACCACCATTGCCATTTGCTACTACTGTTGCCCCTCCACCACCTTTGCCCGAAACTAAACCCCCACCTCCACCCGACCAACAAAAAATGGCAACTTTTAATTATTCTCAGCCTCCACCCACAATGAATTTGCAATCCTTGAATTTCAATAAACCACCTCCCAATGTCAATGCATCTATATACTCAAAACCACCACCTCCCATTCCCCCACCGCCTGCATCTCAAGGCGATATAACAAATAAACCACCTCCAAGTTTATTATCCTTAAAAGTTGATAAACCGTCGTATGATCAACAATCAGCGCAAAATAAACGAAAAAATAACGACGATTCAGTGGAAGATCCAAGTCCAGTAAAAAATCCACGTTTGTCTTCTGGTGGTTCATGGAACGCTGATAATAATCAAACCAAAAAAGAAGTGAGTCCAATAAAAAAGAAATCTGTTGATCCGAATGAAATAACTGAAGCTGAACGAAAATTCGATGAACAATTTAAGGCTTGGGAAGAACAATTCAATAAATGGAAAGAACAAAACGCAAATCATCCTGATAAAGTTCAATATAAAGAATATGAAGCAAAATGGGAAGCTTGGCGAAATCAATTGCTAGACCGACGTGAACAAATGCGTAGAAAACGTATGGGTCTGCCTACTCCTAAATCATCCTCTAAATCAACTCCATCGAATTCAACTGAAAAAGTTGAAACAAAAAAATCTGAACCAAAAATAACTATTCTTGAAAACAAAGTTGTGGTTCCTGAAAATTATGATATCAGTGAACAAAATATGCAAAATCTCGATATAAATAATGAAATTCCTAAAGAACAGCGTAAAAAACGGAATCGTTTGCTAAATGATTCAATGGCAAGCGAAAATTCAGATTTAGATATGTCAAAAATTCAAGAAAATTTGAATTCTGAAGAAACTAGTGGGAACACTTCAAATTTTGAATTTCTGACGAAAAACGATGGAGGTATTCCTGGTTTAGATCTCGTTGAGAAAGCAGAATATAAGGAAAATTCTGCTGAAAAACCAAAAGCACCTGATTATGATGCCATATCAAGAGGCATAAATTCTATTTTGGGTGATGAAAATCTTGTTAATATTATTTCCCTAGTATCACAACAAAAGCAAGGACAAGCTGATAACTTATCAACAAGTAATGTTTCTAGCGGAATTCCAACGACTAATCCAGTCCAACAAGATTCCACTCCATTTGGTATGCGTTCACAAGGAAACTTATCATTTCCCAATAACCCTGATTTTAATCGACCACCGCCACAATTTGATCAAAAAGGCTCAATGGGGGGACCACCTGGAAACAACTTTGGCTATGATCAAAATCAAAGAAATCTACAGTCTCAAGAACCACGACCCTTATTTGATAATAGAACACAATTTCAAAATCAAACAGATAACAGATTTCCTGGAAGAAAAAATTTTTCAGAAGGGCGACGTTCTCCATCTCAGTTACAAAGACCGCCACTTATGGATAATTTTAGAGATCAAAGATCAAATCTATCACAAGAATCACATAACCAAGGTCAAAATTTGGATCGAGGACATTTAGGTCCAAATAAACCACCTTCTCTATTAGACTTAAATATAACAAGTCCATGGGACAAAAACGTTACTTTCAATCGTTTTAAAGATGGGCAGACGGATGAAGTTTTAAATGAAGAAGATGACAACCAGCCTTTCAATCAAGAAATGGACAATAATAGACAACCGTTCAATCAAGAACGAGATATATTAAATCAGGATCGGATTGGAAATAGGCCAATGTTTAATCAAGATAACAGAGGAAATAATAGACAGTTATTCAATGACGATAGAAATTCAAGGCCTCCATTTGACCAAGATAGAGATAATAATAGACCACCATTTGGTCAGGACAGAGATAGTACCAGACATTCATTTGGTCAAGATAGAGATATTAACAGACCACCATTTAATCAAGGCAGGGATATTAATAGACCACCATTTGGACAAGACAGAGATGGGAGTAGGCCACCATTTGGTCAAGATAGAGACAGCAATAGGCCACCATTTGGCCACATTAGAGACGGCAATAGGCCACCATTTGGCCAAGATAGAGACGGCAATAGGCCACCATTTGGCCAAGATAGAGACGGTAATATGCCACCATTTGGTCAGGACGGAGATATTAACAGGCCGCCATTTGGCCAAAGTAGAGATGATATTAGACCATTATTTAATCAAGATAGAGATGACATTAGACCACTATTTGATCAAGATAGAGATGGCAATCGACCCCCATTTGGTCCTGACAGAGATAGTAATAGGCTCTCATTTGGTCCGAATAGGGATGTTAATAGAGCATCTTTTGGGCAAGATAGAGAAGGAAATAGACCACCTCCATTTGGTCAGAATAGAGATGTTAATAGACTCCCGTTCGGCCAAGACATGAGTAATAATAGACCACCATTTAATCAAGATGGAGATTTTAATAGGCCTTTATTTAATCAAGATAAAGGTAATATTAGACCGCTGTTCGATGATGCAAATAAATCTATATTTCCTGATGATCAAGATAAGTTTGGACCAATACCCAATCAGGATAGAGAAGGTAATCGATTTGATGAAGATCAGGATAGTAATCGGATTGCACCACCATTCAATAGACAAATGTTGAACTCAGATATACCACCTGAACAGAATATATCGGAAAATTTACCGTTTGAAGGTGAAAAACATGAAAATATAGACGATGACATTTTAGAACCAACATCATTTGTTGATTACAATCATAAATCATTATATCAAGGTAAAATTAAGTTTATTATTGTTTGCTTAGTTGACGCAACCTGTGTTTATTATTTCCATTCGATAAAATATACTTTTAAATATTTGGATCGTTATATATTAAGGGGCCATACTAAAAAAGGGCGAAGGATAAAATATTCATTCAATAGTATTTTCTTTACAAGGCAAACAAAACATTGGCAAATTGTACTCATTTAATGATTTTAAATAAAAATTTGCTTCTCACCTTTTTTTTTTAATAACTAATAAATTTCCAGTTGAGTTATATTCAGTATTAATTTAAACTTGTAAGAGTTTCAAATTGCAAAAACATAACTTTTGACATTCCTTCGATATTTTCTCGTAAGTCTGTCATTCACTACTGTTTTTCCCATAGACTATTTTCCATCGTGTCTAATAGTCGGCGCAAATATGGAATAGTCAGAGATGATTAATTGTGTGTAAAAACTCATTAAAATAATAAATCAGAGAATTTTTCAAATTTTAATATCTTTAGCTGAATTATGAATTTTGATTTCTTTATCTAAAATTTTTATCTCCACTTCAACCAGTTTATTGGTCAAATACTAAAAATAAAATTATTATTTTTGATATGCAATTTTATTTAAAAAAATCTGCGTATTAAAAAAGGTAATATAAAAAGATTATCTGTAAAAGTTCGACTTGAAAAGTTCGACTTGATCTAGTGTGCTAATACAAACGTTAACTTACGCTTCAAAAGTGTATAAAATAAATAGGTAAATTAAATGTGAGCTACCGTGTGCATCAGTCTTTTTATTAATTGGAAAACTTTGTAAAAATTGATTTTCACCACCTTTACAAAAATAAAACAATTGAAAAATTATAGTGCGTTAAATTATTATCTACGGATTGTGCAAGTGTTATTTGCACTTCACAAAATCATTTGAAAGTTAACGGTTATATTTAATGAATATTTATCCTCTGTTTTAAGAATTACGCATGACTCAATTTATCAATGTCTAAATGATATTTTTCTCTTTAATAAGTAAATTAAGGCGTTTAAGCTTTTATTATTTCTCTTATAATTCTCTGTCAAAAAAGTACCGGTTATTAAATAAAAGTTTTATTCTATCACCAAGTTCAAAAAACACTTTTTATGCCTTTCGTTTCTTCAATCTTCAGGTAGTTACAAATTCTTCAACAAAGTTTTATAAACTTCATCGGTTAAAGAAATTGAGCAGGAAAATAATTTTGATGCCTTATTGATGATATTTATCGCGTTTCTGACTTATATTTCTACTACAATTCCAATAGTCGATTATTGGTTTGCAATATTGAAAAGAGAATGCCTTTCATATTCTTTTAACTATCTTTGATCGCTCTGTATATTCTTTGAAATTCTCATTCAATGCGAAATTTAATTTCCAGTAAATTTAGACAAGAATGTAATCTAATTTATTTTACATAGACAGTTTTCTTTTCGTTTTTAGATGACGATATTTTATTTATCGAACCAGTAATAACTATTGATTATAATCACAAATCAAAAAATATACCTTTAAATGAAAGTACAAAACATTGGCGTGATAGACCTGATGATTATGCATATAATGCTGAACGCAAATTTAGTTCGTATGATGAACGTAGTTGGCGGCAAAGTCCATATGACTATCGTGACCGTAATATATCACCATTCCCACGTGACCGTAATATATCACCATTCCCACGTGGTCACAATATATCACCAGGCCCACGACGTCGCAGTATATCACCTGGCCTACGAGGTCGCAATATATCACCTGGCCCACGAGGTCGCAATATATCACCTGGCCCACGAGGTCGCAATATATCACCAGGCCCACGAGGTCGCAATATATCACCAGGCCCACGAGGTCGCAATTTATCACCAGGCCCACGAGGTCGTAATATGTCACCAGGCCCACGAGGTCGCAATGTATCTCCAGGTCTACGAGGTCGTCATATATCTCCAGTTCCACGAGGTCGCAATATATCTCCAGCTCCATATTCGAATCGTTATGATAATTATGAAATGGAAAAACGATTTAGTAATCGCAGGTCGTATGGTTCATATGATAATACACGAAATTCTCCGGTAATGGATCGATATGAAAGGAAACGTTTTGATAATAAGCGTTATTCGGAGAATGAGGATAGTAATCCAAGTGCAACAGAAAGCTTGTTCCCTGCAGCCGCAACTAGAGATATACAAAATGAATTTGGCGCAAAAAGTTTTAGAGATAATGCAAGAGGATTTGGAGATAAAAAATTCTCAAAATGGGATGATTCACCGGAAAATTCTCCGCGTAGTAAAAATAATGCACCTAATTCAGCTATAGAAAAGGATAATAACATTAAAATATTACAAAATGTGACCTTAATCGATGATTTATTAAGTCCTCCTGGTCGAAATGCACGGCCGCACCGTATTGTAATTATTTTACGTGGTCCACCAGGAAGTGGTAAAACATTTTTAGCAAAATTAATTAAAGATAAAGAGGTAAGGTAGATTTTTTTATAAAAGAAATTGCCAGTAATAAAAAAAAAAAAACTACAAAACATATAATTTCGGACGATATGATTCTCGTTTATTCGCCTCGTAGTTGCGTAACTTAACAGAATGACTTTTCAGTAAAATCGGTCCATCTGTTTTTTTTTATTGAGAGCATAATTAAAAATTCATACTCGTAGTAATAATAAACAATTTGGTTTTTTATTGTCTTGGAATTTTGCCGTGTAGACGACCTTGCGGGTCGTACTTCGACCACTTGATATTAAATCATCAAAGATTAAATCTTCTGTAGCTTTTTTTTGTAACCGAGGCTATTCCTAGTGTTGTTTATTAGTAAATATGTCAAACTGTTATAATAAACGTTTGGTTGTAGGTATCACATGGTGGATCAGCACCACGTATTTTATCATTAGATGATTATTTTATGGTTGAAGTTGAAAAAGATTCAACTGATCCTGAAACTGGCCGTAAAATTAAAACAAAAGAAATGGTTTATGAGTATGAACAATGTATGGAAATAGCATATTTATCGTCATTAGTCAAAGCGTTTAAAAAAACTATCAGTGATGGATATTTTTCATTTATAATTGTTGATTGTGTTAATAATAAAGTTAAACAATATGAAGATATGTGGAGTTATGCTAAACAAAATGGATTTCAGGTAAACATTTTTAGTTTTATCATTTGCTTTAGAAACCATTTTTGTAAAATTAGAATTTTTAATCGTTCTTTGTAAGCACTTATAGTCTGGTTACGGACCAAAATGAATTAAGGAAGTGATTCTTTTATGTCAGCACGCGACGGTTTTTCAATCAAAATGTTGAGAGATGCACAGATCTGAAACACGGCGGGGTTATAGTGGTGTGTATATCAGTATTTTCTCAAATAGCCAGGCTGCTCTCCGAGCCTTTGAGCCTTCAAGATTCCAATCAATCATTTTTTAATGCTACAAAGAAGTGAATAACAGAGTCAGGCTGATTGAGTTCCCGGTCACTATAGCATTAAAAGGAACAAAGTAGCGGATTCATTAGCGTAAGAGGATTTATCTCACACACCTTTCTCGTCTGAACATGTTATTCCTACAGCAAGATGCTTTGTGATATCCTGTATCAAAGCGTTTCCTGTTTAGACTGACCATGGTTCAGTTGAGAAGTGGGAAGAATAGTTGGTCTTCTGATAGGACACTGTCGACTGAACTATTTTCATAACTTGAGAATCTCAGATGATTCCATTTGTAGGACGTGCCTGAAGGACGGTAACACCTCTATTCGCGTTATTTCACGTGGAAAACATCAAGCTGTCGGATACAGAATGTTGGAGTCCGAAATTCCATTATGGGAACAATCCTAGTGGAGAAATTGAGGAATATGCGTGGCTGCTGGTCTCGAAAAGATCATGTTGCTTCGTATTTTCAGAGAACCAAAAAGTCTAGGTACAAGGGACGCGGCAGCAGTTCACTTCTTCTTATTATTATTATTTAGTACTGGAGCACAGATTAGAACAAGCTGCATGAAGCTTTCTGAAGTAATTAACACTATCGTGATGTTCAACTTTCTTTCAGGTCTATGTTTGTCAAATGGAATTAGATATTGCATCGTGTAGTAAACGTAATATTCATGGACGCACAGAAGAACAAATCACCGAATTAATCGACGGCTGGGAATCAACACCAACGCATCATTTAATGTTAGATGCAACATCTTTATTACAGGCTGCATGTATTTCTGAAGTGGAAATGGACGAAGTTAGTGATGATGATAATATACCTGAAGAGACAAGTATGCATGCAGAAAATGATGAGGAAGAAGCATTCGACGATGAGGTAAGATTCATAAAAATTAATCTCGTTTTTACATTTTTTTGTTTGTTTGTTAATTGATTGCTTTTCAAAATTTTTGGACGAACAAATGTTATATTACAAAATTATTTTTATTTATTACAATGAATTTCAGATTTAGAAATTATTAATAGAAATGTGGTATTTTTCTCAGTTATTCGAAAGCTAAAAATTGTGATTATCAAAATTTTTTGGGGCATATGAAAAATGCCTTGATTTTGGAATATATATCGACGAAATTTATTTAAAAATTAATAGTGTATTCTGATTTTCTTTTTTGTTCCATCGAATTGTCAACTAGACTCTGGATAAATCCCAACCTCTGCCCTTATAGTTAAACATTTTTTAAAATAACTTTTTTATTATGTTCATATAATATACACATTCTTTTTAATTTGATTTAGGCCATAGGATACAAAAGTAAATGGGAGACTATGGAACATAGTTTTGATAAATTAGGTAGGTAACGATACAATTATTACGAATTTTTATTGATAATTTGGTGATGTGAAATTTTTAGGCTTTTTTTTGTGTACGCATTATAAACTTTAAATTTTACTTTTAGCTCGATTGGATGGCATAAATAAGCCATTACGGCATTCAACTCAGTCAATGGAAGATTATTTACAATTAGATGAATGGAAAGAACCACAATCGCAACCAGGACAAAAAAGGGTAATTTAATACTTTATTAATTTTCTAATTTCTTAACTGTCAGGCTAGATTAGATCGATGTGTGTGCGTCAGGACACTCACTTCTTGAATCCTGAATTCATTGTGCTGTCCTTTATTAAAAACGAATCCTTTAATTTACATATTTCTTGAAACGAATAATCTGCTAACATCTACAAACATACATTCAAGACGTTATCAAGAAGTTTGAAAATATACAGTGTCTCTTTTAGTTGAGCTATTAACATATCAATTATCTGATGCTTGCGTCATATGTTTTTTTCATTTGAAATTAATGAAATTATTTTATACTTTTTCGTCCGCTATAAAAACATGGTAGATAAAAAATTATTTTTATTTTATTATTTCTTGTTTTTACTGGCAAAATTTTTAAATTGCACTAACGAAAAATTAAATTCTTTTGTCGTAAGGCATACAATTTGAAGTCGTGGAGAATCGAGTTGAGAGGAAGTCTTACGATTTCTTACATTTCGGTTTAAATTTATCAAGTGGTTGCTATAAAATGAAACTAAGCTTTTGTTTTGTATATTTATGTTATATATTTAATCCCGTGGGAGCGTAGAACCTCAACATCGGAGCGCCTGGATTTTGCGTAATAACTTGACGTCTTTCCAAGTTTTATTTTCTTCGGCTATTGCTTTTTCAAGAGTTCTTCGTCAGCTATTTCGAGAACGGACTTTTTTGCATTTTATATGAGGGCTCTTGTGCTTGATTTTGCATTCAAGCCCTTCTTTAGTCGGATATAAACAAATTTACACTAATCAATCAGTACCATAGAATTCCTTAGACTTCGACAAAGATTTGTTTAATAAAGATTACAATTACACTCAATGTTTACAGATATGCAAAGCCATTTTCTAAAATAATTTTTTTATTCAAATAGGTTCGTTGGGCTGATCTTGTTGAAAAAAGGGAACAAGAAAAAATGCGTGCCATAGGTTTTGTTGTTGGTCAAACTGATTGGAATCGTATGATGGATCCATCACAGGGTAGTAATGCACTTACACAAACTAAATTTATAGAATCCATACGTAAGTATTAGATCCCAAAAAAAAAAACATAGATATTATAATAATTTATAACAGAGAAAAATCAAATCCGCTCAAGATGTGTGGGTAGTTCTTATTATTTTCACAAGCATAATTTTATTTCCGTCAATTAATAAAGTTATATGTGATAAAAAAATATTAATTAATTTTTTTAATTATGTAGTGTTTTGATTTGAATGCATATTTTTGTCTTTTTTTATGTGTATTAAGATTTTCAATTTAATATTATTTAATTATAATTTAACATAATTTGTTTTTTTAATTATTGTATTTAACAAGAAGAAGAAAAATCAATTACATACAAATGTATTAACTACGATTTGTAATACATCGGATTTTAATAAAAAATATATTATTTAATGTTTGATCAACATTTTAAGATTTTGGTTTATTCTTTTCTTTTACACAATTTATCCTTTATTATTATTATTATTTTGTTAAAATTATTATATTAAAATATTTATTATTTTTTCTTATTTTTAAAGAAATATATGCCGCGAATAATATTTAATATAATTTCGATTATTTTCAGAGTTAAATAGTTTTAAATATTTATTCCAGTAAACTTGTTAAACAATTTTTATTAAAAAAAATTTTGAAGTGATACTTCTTTACTATCGTTGTGATCCCCAATTTGATGAAACGTATCTATAGAATCTAACGTGCGACAGTATGAGATCTATACGATTTCACGTGCATGAGAAAAACCGTGATCATGACTGTGATATATGTATGTGTTAACAGCTAAGTGAGAAATGAAGTAGGACAAGTAACTAAATCACAACACTTAAATCGTACACAAATGCGTTCGCTATAGCGGGCATATGTATGCATTGCAGACTCATTCTGTGTATGCAAGCAGTAATGTTGTATGCATATTCAGTGAATATATTACACTCTAGGATAAGTACGTCGCTTATTTATTTATCAAAACCTACAAATAAACATTATAATATAATGAATAATAATTTTAAACTTGGTATTAATATCATCAAAAATGAGCCCTACAAGTATCCTAATTGTGAAATTCTATGTTTGTATGCTTATCTAGAAGTTTTACTTCTATCGCGTGTGAACTTCATCACATGGTTTTTTTCAACTCTTTCCTTTTAGACACGATTAAACTTTCACCTTGATTTCTGCCAGAACCCAGAGCTTGGTTTGCTTGAACTGCCCTAGAAAGACCATCACTAAAACCGCTCACGATTTATTTGTCTATTTTATTTGTTAATGATTTTGAAATATTTCTGAAATAAATTTTTTAAGATGTAATTTTATTTGTTTTTTTGAATTTGTAATAGAGAAAAAACATGGAATCTGAACTGGAAATTATTGTGTGTTTTAGAAAAAACACACTTCAAGATAGATGATTTTCGACTCGATAAAAATTTCGATTAAAAATATTCTTGACGATAGTTCAAATAAACTTTTTTTTGACAATTTCAGTCTCAAAATTGAATTTAACTTAGAAATAAATTAAATTTAACTTAGAAACAATTTAAATTTTAAAAAATATTTCTATTAAATTTTTGGGATTTTTTTAATTTTTTAGTTTTTTTTCCTTTTGTGTTGTTTCAGAAAACGAGTATTATTATCTTAGCTCTGTAGTCAAAGGTAATAAAATTGAGAATAGAGCCTCCGTACACTGTCCAATCGCTGGAGGTTAGACCTTTCCAATCGGTCGTATCTATTGAAAATTTCTCATTACTGCCATTGGAAACATATTAAAGTTGAGATGTTACCTTTAGACGCGCTTTCAGAGTAATCCCACAACCTAATATCTAAACACCAATGGCAGTTTAGTATAATAAAATGCCAATTTTATTATATTTGTGTTCAAAATTTACGAATATATTCTACAGTTGCCAGATAATACGTATCTATAAGTGTTAGTCTACTATAGTTTAAAAAAAAAATCTTATAATTAAATCTACAGTTGTTTAATATCTAAGTACTTATAGACCGGGGTCGATAATTTTTAAAACCAAGAAAAATTATAGTAGGATGAAACCATTGAAAACGGAAGAGACTATAACACAAGAAAAATAATTAAGGAGCGATCTGAGGTCGGGAAGTGGAAGGGGTGAGTTTTTAAGGGTAAACCATGATTTATCTCGAAAAACTTGGTTATTTCAATTTTTCAGGTAAATTTTGAGGTTATGTGAAAAAACTGTAAATAAAAAAGTTGTTATAAAAATCTTTTTATTACCTACAACTTTACCATTTAACTTTTTTCCACAGTAGCCCGAAATCGAGATACACCGTGTTTTACCCTAAAAACTTACCACCTTTCATAGATAGCCCGTAAATTATTTTTCCTTTTATTTTTGTTATTTTTTCTTCCATTTCCAGTGGGCTTCATCCTACTAAAATTTTTTATGGTTCCAAAAATTATCGACTCAGGTCTATTATAACTAAATCTACAGTTGCATCTAAGCAATTAGCCATGTTAGTTATGGATATAATGTGCCGTGTAGCATATATCTCCCAAACTCTCAATTTTATCTTTGACCAAAGAGCTTCAAAATTAGTTGCGTGTTTTGCGATTTTGCTTTAAATATGCTTTTTAGTTCATGTTTATTGTAAATTTTATCAACCAGGAGCAGCGTCGATCGATAAAAACAAAACTTATTAAGAAATAGCTAATAAATTGAAATAATTTTTCCATCTTATTAATCCCACAAATTTTAAATCGCTGAAATTCGCGTGCAAAATTTTTTTATTTGAAATTTGAAATACTAGCATATAAACAAAATCTGTAAAACTCCTAAAATATTTCAAATACTTTTCATTAGCTATTTCTTGTGAGAAAAGAGAAAACAAAATTTCACTTTTTCTCGAAAGAAAAGCATAAAATTTCAAGACATTCCGAAGAATTGATATGCCGAAAATAATGTTGTGGTAGTCGTTGAAAGCAATTACACATCAATGGTGTTTCTTTAATAGATATGTATATTTCAATTTTTTTCAGTTAATAAAGAATAAATGTTGCTGAAATGTGTGGAACTTTTGACTTTTCATCTAAATTATTACCTAAAACTTTGCCTATAGTGTGTTTACAAAAGTGTAAATCAAATTGTTTTAATTGTGCGTGCTCAAAATTTATTTTCATTTCATCGTTAAAATTTTTTATGTGATATCCAAAAATTTCATAATTTGCTGTAAAAATCTTTTCAATATGATTTTAAAAAATTTTAGTGAATTTCTACTTTTAATAAATTTTATATACTCATTTTGTAGGAAAAGAATGATTAGCTAAATTCAGTTCTTTTGAAACGTATACAGGGTTTCCTATTTTAACCAGCCCGACTGAATGTCTTTTTAACCGATAACCTTACTAACAAATAAAAATTGAAACATATTTAATATTTTTCTGCCTAGTTTAAATTGGAGACCCCGTTTTATAATAAAAACTTACCGGGCTCCCTTTTTTGTAATAAAAACCACTGGCATCTCAATATTAAAATTTCAGGTGTACCCTATACCTTAAGATACCTCACTTTAAAGTCTTTTTTACGCTGAAATCAATAGTGTTATCTCTGATTTGAAATAAATTAAATAAGACAAACTTATGGAACAAATTTTAAACAAAATTACTTGCTAATTTTATTATGAATGTTATTTCTATTATTGTTTACATTCACGGTTATTGATTGTGTAAATGAACTTACAGTAGTGAATTTTAATTCCTGGAGCTAAACAATTTTTAGGCAGTTATTATTTCTTGCACTCAGTATTATTTGAATAATCACTTCTAATATATCTTTTCATCTTAAATTATGTTCCTGCGCTGGTGTTTTTATTCAATGCGCTTGCGTACGTAATAATTACCTACGCATGTCAATTTAGTTTATTTTTTAATGAACTTACGCAGTGAACAAGTTATGTATGCGCACTATAAATACAAAGATAAAAAATGGCTATTCATTTGTTAAATTAGATTTTTGACATTCTGTCTGAAACAAAAACAGATCGAAATTTAGAATGAAAAGATCTCTTTGAACTGATTATTCAAATAACTCTATGCAAGATATTAGATATTTTCAAAAAATTGTTTATTTTCGAGGATAAAACTTTGTGCCATATCATGATCATTTTGCATCATTTCAAATTGTATGTAATCATTGATTTTAGCGCGAAAATTTTTTTAAAAATAAAGTGTAGTAAGGTATAGGAAAAGATTTGTGAAATTTTCAAATTGCAGTGTCTCTAAGGCTAGCTTGTTTATTAGTTGTTTTTTTTTTTTTATTTACAGAAAAGGTTCATCATTTTAAACAAGACTGAAAAATATTATATACGTATTGGTTAAAGAGATATTCAGGCAGACCTTTTTGAAAGGACAACCTGTATAGTTTTTATGTACTTGATTTAGCCAAATAGATGTGAAAATACGTAAAAAAAATAGTAGAACAAAGTACTTTATAGTCTATTGCACACTCCAGTGGTAAAACTCAATTCTCTTTCGTATTTTCTTGGCAATTTACCACGTACTCGTTACGCAATATACTATAATCTACAACCGCTGAACTGAAGTTTAAATCAACTTATAAATAGTTGTTATTTTACGCATATACAGATTGTTTTTTGTACTTGTAGACAATATTAAAATATCTTATATAAAATATACAACATTGACATATAAATATGATGAAAATGTATGTGTTTACTAGTGTCCCACCGAATGACGAATTTTAGCCGATGCCGATTATTCGGTGCTACTTCTAACTGTCGGTCGAAGCTGAAGCCGAACGTTTGACTGACTACATTTTTATCAGTGTAAATGTATTCAAAAACACTTCCACTGTAATAAGGTAAAAAAATAAAATATTGTTAAATATACACACTCATGATGCTTATTTGTAAATATTGTATATTTTATATAGGATATTTTAACATTATATTCCCTAGTTCTAGTACTGTGTATTGACTACGAATACAAAAATCAACAACAGCTGAATCATTCATACCTATTTAAATTTAAAATATATACTTTTAGTGTGTTAAGTTGTTTACCAGATTTAAAAACATTGATTTGAATCTGAATAAATTATAATATACACCATAAAATTAGTGTATTTTTTAATTTTAACTGAGTATGAAAGATTCTGGCCAAGTTTTTTTATGGAATTGCGGGTGTTTGACTTTCACATTTTATTGAATCATGTAAGTTTAATTGGAATGATTTCAATTTTCATTCTTTCAAAAATTTTATTTTTCTGGACTAAGAAATTGAATTAATAGTAGTACTATCATAATTATTGTAAACATGTGTAAAAATTTGTATTATTGTTTTTATTATAGTCAATAAATTAATTAAATATATAAGAAATGTTAATTTATTTTTTTCCATATCAAACATTCGATGTCGAAAAATGGGTGTTTTGTGGAAAAAACAAGAATCGATTAAAAGTTGCCCAAAGGCCCTCGTGAAATGTACCTTACCCACACAAAATGTAAGTTTTGTCCCGCGACTGTTTCAGCATTTCGACATTGTATCGAGATGATTTGGTTATCATCAAAACATTTTTAGGGAAGTTAACCTCTGTAACCTTGTGTATCGTACGTCAAAGTTATCGAATGAATTTGCTACGAAATTAGGCAATACAAATGTATTTTATAAAAAATTGACCAGAATAAATCGTGTTTGTCATTTAAAATACAAAACCTCAAATTTTAAGTAGAACTTTAAATATTTTATTCCTGATCTGAATAGTTTTCCATTATCATATTTTTATAAAAATAATAATGGTAAATTAAAATTACTTGAATGAAATCTAATACATTCAATAAAAAACATTCGCTGTTTTAGTAGGAGAGGCGGTCGATTAATACTTTTAACGTTCAGATGTATGAACAGTTTTTTATGTGTACGTGTATTTCTATGGGCGTAATGACACCTATGAAATTGACCAATTAGGGACAGGACTTTTTTATTACTTTAATTGAAGTGTTTTGAACTCACGAACATAAATCTGAAATTATTTTTTTTTTAATCTTTCAAAATAAGCAAGTTATCGACATTCAAAATTCGTAATTAAACAAAGAGGGAAATATGAGCATTTGACGTCAACTGTTAGTATGTCCATATAAATTACATATTAAACATTGCTTTCTAGAATGAGATGGATATAGTACTTTGATAGCTTATAATTTCTTTGTTTTTGAATCAATTTTAATTTAATGTTCAAGTTTTGTTTTGGTATTGTGTCTAGTTTCACATTTTGTTGTGAAATGTAGCAAATTTTAGAATTATCCTGGTACCCTATTTTGTTCACATAAGTGTTACTTTGTTGTAAGGGGCTGGTGTAGGGCAAGTTTCCATAAAACGTTGGGAAGCTACACTATCCTTGGGTTACATAGGCTTTTATCCCAGTATTCCCACCGGAACGAAAACTACGCGGGTGAGACCGTGTGACGTCCGTTTCCATTATAAAACTTTATTTATTTCAGTACAAATGTTTTTCCAGTATGTACATATATTGTTTTTTGTATGCGAGTATGTAAGGACCACAGGTCTCAATATTATCAATGATATGTTTGGAGTCATCACATACAAACTGTTACTAAGGAAAGGATGGTGCAATAGATAATTTTTATTTATTATTTAAGTCCTATAAGGCTTAAAAAATTGGCGATATCATCATATTTAGAATTTACTACTTTTGGCTTCCTGAACGCCACAAAATTGCGATTTTTTTTTCAAACTATCTGACAACCCTGAATTATTTAGATACTATTATAAATCATCTTTAAAATGCTAATAATAGTTTGTAGTTATTTTAAATAAATTCCATTTTATTTTGTTTACATTCAATTGTAAATAATTTAAAATTATACGTAAAATATAATAATAATAATACTGTTTTGTTACCAATCACAACATATGGTTTATTTCGACAAGGTTCTACACATGCGTATTAGAATGCGTTGTTATTTCTATAATAAACTTTAAAATTCATCGCTATGCTTAGATTAATTTTTATTTTAATTACGTATTTCGAATACAGTGTAATCATCATTATTTTTCATTTTGTTTTTGGAACCAGCGCGTTTTTTTCTCTCTGAATGATAAGCATCAAGCTAAAATATTAATTTTGATTAGCGTAACAATAAGTTTCGAATTGACGGATATTTGTTTTTTTTTATACTCGGCATATATACAATATGTTAGAGTATATTATTCTTATTTTGAAATTTGTAACACTAGACAAGATTGTAGCCTCAAATACTCTGGCATAGTCTTGGTCTTGGTATTGCATATTTGATCTGATACTTTTATATTAATTTTTACGTTTTGTTATTAATTTATTAACACATCATTATGAATATTATTAAAGCTATAAATTATAAATAACTCACAATTAATAATTAACTCCTAAAACACTTTATATCATTGCAATTATAATAAGCTGCATGGCTGCAATTCTGTAAGTCGTAAATTTGTAATATGTGCAAACCATTTTACTGTAACTTCCTGATCAAAGAGACAACTAATAATTTTTACTTAATGTGCTACTGACATTTATATCATGTTTTACGTTGCATGCGTGCTCTTTTCTCGCTCCACCCGTTTGTTTGTTATGATTTTGGACTAAGCGCTATGTTTATAGTTTATTTCTCTATAATTTGAATGCGGCTATATAATGAGCTTAAATTCGATGATGAGCAAAATCGGTCCATTGGATCACTGGCAGTTAGCGATTGAAATCTTCTCCAGAGTGCTGAACTTTCAAGATTCCTAAACGCGACGTGCCTTGCTTTGTACTGTGAATTTATAATTTAATTAATATTTATAACTTAATTTTTTTTTTTATATATTTTAAGAAAGATATATAGATTGGGTAAAGAAAAATAATAGAAAAAGTTGAAAAATAACACCGGCTCTCTAATTTTTATCTTTTGGCTTAAAGTCGAAACCTTTAATAATATTCTAGAATGTTCCAAACCCCAAATTGATCGATCTATGCTTTCAAAAGTTATGTGGGGATTACATACTTGTTTGAAATAGATTCTAGGACCTTAAAACGCCGATATCTGATGACAACCTCTTTAACCCAAATTAGATGGAATCAATAAATTGGTATTTTTGAAATTTTTTAATTTTCATAGCGGGAAATTAAAAATTATGAATTGAAATAATTCTTAAATAACCATTATCACTGAAAATTTTTCTCATTTTTGATGATGAAACTACAATATGTCTAATATTGACCATACTCTTGATTGATAATGAAAAAAATTATTTTATTTATTGTAATTTGAAGATGTTTTTAACACTATGACACTTTTCAAAGCATTTTTCAGAACGCGGACAAAATTTCTTGTCTCACTTTATGAATTTTACCGCCCCTAGAAATTTTTCGCCCTGGGCATCAGCCCCGACTGCTCCTATCATAAATACAGGGCTGCACGTGATTTAGATAACAAAAGTTAGGAAAATATCAAAATTTGTATTTATTGTAAGGCATGATTCTACTTATTCTATTTGCTATTGAGGCAATTATATTCTTAAATTATTTGTTATTATGGAACCGAAATCCATTTTAATAATAATAATGACCTAAATTTTCATTTTCTTAGTGAATGATCTAAGTTAGTGATAGTGACCTAGATTATTTTAAAGAATTATTTATTAATTTTCTACTATTTTTCATGATTTTATCATATTCTTACTATTCACAAAAATTTATTACCCCTTGATACAGCAAACACTATATAGAATTCTTATCTATCTATATGTAATTTGACTAATTTTATATATACGAAAAATTTGAAATTCATTTTCTGTACCTAGACGAGTCAACCAAAGACATGTTTCCATATGAAACATCTCAAAAAATCGAAAATATCAACTTGGAACCGATGTTAATTTGTTTACAAATAAATATTAAAAATGGTCCCTAACCATATAGTGCCCTTTATAAATAAACCCCAAAACATTTGTTTCTAAGTCAATTGTGGTAGTCGTTACAACTTTATCGTTTACGAAAATTCTGGTAATTGACGTTTATCTGATTTTTTTTATTAAATAAAAGGAAGATAATTTAATAACAAATGAAAGAACCGATGGATGTCCTTTGCCCGGTTGTCCGATCGAAGGGACATCCGATCTTATCTCGTGTTGGACAAAGTGGGTTTAAGATTCTTTATTGAATGATCTGTTTATTAACATGACTAGAAAGCGGATATCCGTCAATTTTATAATTTTCCGGTAAAAAGATCAGAAATTTCAAATGGAATAATTTTCTAAACATAAATAAGCTGTATACAGTTTTAAAAAGTCTGGATCACTTTGTTTTGATTGTGATTCGCTCGCTGTAACGTCGTCACTGCTGGCTCTGTTGCGGAAGCGCTGGCTAGAATTGGGCGACATTTCAAGTCCTATTTCCCGTGTTTTCTTCGGCTAGCTTTGCATGTTAACTAATTTGATGCTTGTTTTTACATCAGTGGATTTTTATTTCTTAGGTTATGCATTTTTTGATAAATAAATATAGTCACGTGGGCTAGGTTTGCCGCAATTGCCGCTAGTTTGCTGCTGTGTATGAAAATCGCAAACATCGAGCATCGTGTGAAGCGAACATCACAAAAAAGCCATCATAACGCCCATCACGACAGCTAGCATGAAATTCATGCAAACCAACATTGTGTGAGCCATGATGTGCTTACAAGCACCAAATTATACACGAAAAAAGAATGCGTCAAAAAAATTACCAGAATCTTTTATGGTTGTTATGGTTTATTTTACGCTTTTATGCTTTTTAGTTTTCCTTAAATAAACAAAATTAAATCTGGTAGACAACTAAATATAAATCATAAAAATAGTGCATTTTATAATATTAAATAGGTATGAAAAATACAGGTTTTTCTGTTACGGCGTATATGCTGGTAAACAATTTCGATAGTTCGATTTTGATTTTATATTTTCATAGTAAAACTATTTAAGTTGCATAGGACTAAATCATTTATCATAGGTTTCAAGTCGATATATGCGTTATTTTCTCTCGAGATGATGTTCCAAATTGACTCACCTAAAGCTTTTAATTTTATTTTAGATCTTATCAATTTGAAAATTAAAATTATTTTAATACAAAATTGTTGGGCTTTGTTATTATCTGTATCTAAACGGTCAAAAATTCTTGAACTTCGAAAACAATTATAAAGCATCTGTTTCATGTTATGAAAACCATGATTTTTTTGTTTGTTGCGTTTATAACCAAAAATTTTCTTTTCGGTTAAAAGTCGTATCACGTTAATTAAACACGGGAGACTCTTCGAATTCCAAAAATAAACTTTTCGAAAATATTTCTTTCGATTCCTACGAAAAATACAAAAATTGAGGTAATACCGATTTTTTTGAGAATTTTTCATTCTTTAAATTTGTTTTCTATATCTTTTATAGACCCGAGCCTTGAAAAGTGATGTATATTTTATATTTGGTAATTACATTTTTTTGATCCATGGTTAAAAAGCATTTTTTAAAGGCAGTGTGGTTAAATTCTTTGATATGCGTTTAATCGGGGAAAATATTGCACTTAAATTATCATTTGGTCCGAAAAGATTCCATTTAAAATAATATATATATAAAATATATAAATAGACTTATTAAATTTTTCAAAGAAATTTTTCGGCTTTGTTGGCTTTCTAAATTTTAGAATTCTACAAGTAGAATTCGAAAAATTCCAAAAAGTTTACCCTTCTGAAAATCAAAAAATGTTCAGAAGGGTAAACTTTTTGGAATTTTTCGATTTTTTCTAAGGTTGGTTTAAGAAAATTACAAAAACTCGAGACGATTTTTTTGTTATCGATTTCGATAAAAATTTTTTCATTAAGGTATTTTGACTTGTAGAGTCTAAATTTAACATCCCTTTAACAATACATCCAAGTTTTTGATATATTGCTTGAAATTCACACCGAATTAGCTCATTAGAATGTCAATAGTTTTCGAAAAAAAGTTTTAAACAAAAGCTGTTTGTTTTGAAACAACAAACATTTTTTGATTTTAGATTTTTCTTCTATCTTTAATGGTTCAAAATTTGGGTAAGAATTGTCATGGATTCATTGGATCCAATGGACCAATTATCACATTCACGAACTTTATCTGACTTTTTATGTCTAAATTACGTCACCAAAATTTCAACTCACTATCTCTTTTTGTTTTTGAGTTATCTTGGTGACGGACGGGTGATTAGAGTTTATTAAGAGAGGAACCGCATTCGCGTCCCTTGTACTTAGACCTTTTGATCCTCTGCTCTTTTAGAATACTCTATCACCTGAATGCAAAGATGCATTCTAGCACAAGGTGGCATTTATATTGTTATTATTTTGATATGGTGGAGTCGGTTACTTCGTTCTTATCCAATTGTAGACAATGTGATCGTAGACAATAACCCTTTTTTTTATTATAATTTATAAAACTTCCGCTGCCTGGATTCGAACCCGCAACCTTCTGTCTAACTACAGTCAAATGGGTTAAGGTATAAGTACCTTTAGTTAATAAGTTAATAAGGTATAAGTGCCTTTACTCACTTGATCACTGAACCGGTTGGACGGATAATTTACAATTCTTCCTGTCTCCTGTCTATTATATATAGACCGCAATTTATTGGATTTGAATTTATTGCAATTAACATTTTAATTAATTAATCAATTGAAAGAAAAAATCAATTGATTGATCAGTTCTACTTTATTCGTGGTTATTTGAATGCCAAGAAATGTGTTTACTTACCACTTAAGAATAATGTGAGAAACTGCAACGTAATACTAACCCGAGCTAATTATAATTAATAATGCAGTTGATATTTTTTCAAAATAAATTAATTTTATTTAAAAATTATCTTTACAATAAAACATTTTCTTTTAAATAAATAACAATAATTAATATAATTTATTTTCTTTTAAGTACTTTTCTTTTTTTTTGTAAATACAAAAGTATTTTTCCATTTCCATAAATTTTGTATAAAAATTAAAAAATTTTCAATCAATAAGTTTAATAATAAATTGTATATAATTAATTTAATATATGTATATAATTGAAAAATGATCGTTAAGGATAAATATGTGGGACGGATTATGGATTTGTTATGATATTGGATGAGATTTAGATGTGGAAGAAATTTGGGAACATTATTTATTTTTAAAGATACATTATAATTATCCAAATCCGTCAACACAGGAACGTATTACATTTATTATATTTCTTTCATTGTTGACACTTTAATATTGATGTAGAATTTAGCATGGCTGAACGTTGTGCTCGGGGTTTCCATAAAATCACATAATATAATGATAGCACAATCGCTGCAAGCGATACAAAAAACAAATATGCAATAACAGTTAGCACACGAATAACTTTCTTATTCTGCTTTGGTTCATACATTTTATCTTTGGCTTCGTCACCTGCCAACTTCACTTGACTCGTTGACTCAGTACTACTGTCATGTGAATTATTCGATTTAAGTATACGCTGTGGATCGACCACTAATCCTACAGAGTCTGTAGATCGTAAACTATTTGACATTGCTGAATGATACGACATTGTGATCAGTTTCATTCGTTTCAATTGTTTTTTTATTAAAAAATTTTTCCACTCAAAAAGTTACATTTTTCACAAATTTTGTTTTGCACAATGTAAAAAAAAAAAAAAATTAATCCACCCTCTCGCTGTATTGAATGTGTAGTATATGTTAAGGTAGTCGTTGATTGAATGAAAATTATTTGTTGGAAAATCTGTGCCATAAACATATATATTGGTGTTGTTGTCGGGTAGTGTGTAGGATTAAATAGAACAACGACCCGCGCTCGGCGCACCAACCACACTGCATAATCAATAGAAATGGTCCATTCGGGACGGGCGTGTGTTTATATATATGTATATAGATTTAAAATGTATGTTATTGTACAGTTAAAGTATTCAAATAGTTTTAAACAAGAAATTTTAATTTATGAAACCATCGTCCTGAGGTCGGGAAGTGGAAGGGGGTCAGTTTTTAAGGGTAAAACACGGTTTATCTCAATTTTCGGCAAAACTACAAGGTCTACAAAGTTGTAGGTAATAAATAGATCTACAACTTTTGTATTAAATATTTATTTTTTCACCTTATTTTGAATAAATATCAAAAAAGTACCCTAATTTTCAATCGAAAAAATTTTGAGATGTGAAAAAAGTGTAAATACAAGTTGTAGATCTTTTTATTACTTACAACTTTGCTATTTAACTTTTTTTCATACGACTTGCCGGAAATCGAGATAAGTCTTGCTTTACTCTTAAAAACTTACCCCCTTTCACTTCCCGATCTCAGATGAGCTAAAATCTTGGATAAATTTTTCCTTATAAACAAAATAATAATAAGATTTCTTGTAATTAATCTGAAAATATTAGGCCATATTAAACATATTTTATCAGGCCGTAATTCGAAGCAGAAACGTCATTATCAATAAAATTAATCATGACTTTATTTTTCTAAAACATACTTTTTGTTTGAGAAATTTTTTTCTGAATTAACTTTTTTAGATTGAAAATATTTTAATGCGATAGTTTATAATACTCGTAAATAATAATTGTTCTATATATTCAACATTGCGCATCCATCTAATAATATAATCGTTATTAATATTTTTATTATATATTTATATACAATTTTAAAATAATGTTGTTTATATTTTGAAATTATTTTAATATTCATTTATTAAAATATTAATTGGTACTTAATTTATCTTACAAATTAATACTTAACAGACAATCTCATTTTTATTATTAAATAAAAAAAAAAAAAACCATTCTTTGTTGCATGAAGAAGTACCTTCTAATACGTTCTCAATCTTATAACTGAACCGCTATGTATCATACGATCATTTACGGTGTTCATTTACCTGTACAAAATACCTAGTGAGTAATGCGCCTGTATTAAGGTGCTTTATTTCTTTGCATACAAATATTTACAAATTATGCCTCTGTGGCAATTTCTTAAATGTCAAACTACAATGTTTTGAAAAAAACTCATTTTAATTGTAAATTTTTTTAAATAATGAGCAAAAGGTTTAATTTAATTAGCAATTAATTTTGTTTCATTTTTTATACAATTTTTTTTTAATTGTTACAGAATGGGATCTAGACGTTCAACAAACGGTGGTACTGGCTACCAAGATTTGGATGGAACTACGGTAACAGAATCCACAATTTCACACGATGATCTAATTATTGGTCAAGATATTGAAATGACATCGGTGTCTGTGGTACCTGATGGTAAGTAATTAAATTATTATAAAATTAAAACCTAGGATTTTCGGGCACTACTGTCCACACTGGTCAAAGAAAATTATTCAAGATGTATAGGGAGATGAAATAAAGTCCAATTTTTTATTATTATCAACAAACGACAAAGCTAATCTATGTTCGATAATAGTGTTCGTATACTTTAAGTTTTTTTTTTATGTTTTAGATACATTTACCGTAACACAAGCAGTAAATGCATTAGGATTTGGTTGGTTTCAAGTGAAATTATCACTATGGACTGGTTTATGTTGGATGGCGGATAGTATGGAAATGACAATTTTATCAATATTATCACCGGCGCTACACTGTCAATGGGGTATTTCAAGATATCAACAAGCGTTAACTACCACTGTAGTATTTTTGGGAATGATGCTTAGTTCAACATTTTGGGGTAATTTAAGTGATAAATATGGCCGAAAACAGGTTAGTTAAAAATTTTCGTACTGTTTTATACTTATTCAAATAAAAGACGGATACCACAATACAAAAAATACAAATTTTTACAAAAGTTGGCTTTGGTGATTTCGAAAACATAAAATCTATAAAGCTGATCTCTAAAACTCTATTGAATAATGATTCTATATTTAACTTAAAGATACTTGAACTGGCATTGTATTAGTGAATAATTTTAAGTTTTGTAGCGTTATTTATTAACAACTGACAATGATTGCTTCGAATTGTTATACATGTATCTAGAATAAGGTTTACTATTATCTACTTCTTAAACTAGATTTTTAATATTTGTAATTTAGAATTTTAATTCGAATATTGTGTAATTTGTTTAGTTTTTGAGGACACAGTAATTATTTTCTTATCAAATCATTAATTCTCTATTGAAAAGCGTCCTGTTCAAATTTTATTTGTCATATTCCTGCAACGAAAACTTAATCTAGCAGAAATATTAAGTTAAAATATAATTGAAATATTTCAGGCATTGGGTTTATGTTCAGTATTACTTTTCTATTATGGATTATTAAGTGCAATGGCACCAAGTTTTGCATGGATTTTAGTATTACGAGGATTAGTTGGATTTGCAATTGGATGCGTGCCACAATCGTAAGTAATAATTATTTAGATTGTTAGTAGAATATTTTGTCTTGTAGCAATTAGCTTTGAAGTATAATTTTGTTTAGTTTTGTGCATGGATTTTGTATTTTGTTTCGCTTGCAGTGTTACTTTGTATGCTGAATTTTTACCAACGAAACAGCGCGCTAAATGTGTTGTTTTGCTTGATGTAAGTTTTTTTATGTTATGTTTTGTATTGTGGGAAATTATAGGTACAGAAAATAAGAACATTAAAAAAATGAAATAAATCTTGTGGATCAGACAAAATAATGAAAAATTAATATTCCGATGCAATTAAATTTTACGGAGAATAGTTTGATATTCTATGTCTGTTTTGATTTCAAGATTCATATCATGAGTTTGTATGAACACAAGCTTAGCCTAAGTACGTAAAATTTGTATTTGCATCAATAATTATTAATTGATTGATTTTACATTTGCTAAATATTCCTGTCCAATTTTCTGTACCTATCAGTGAATTTTTCTTACATTTAATATTGATCTGTTTTTATTATTTTTAGTGTTTCTGGGCGTTAGGAGCTTGTTTCGAAGTGGCTCTTGCATTAGTTATTATGCCTACGCTTGGTTGGCAATGGTTATTAGCAGCATCTACGACACCGTTATTTGCATTTGCTATTATCTGCCCAGTAAGTATTTAAAACTTGTTTCTTAATAAATCAACAATCGTTGAGTTCAATTAGACAAAAAATGGAAAAATACAATTATACTACAAGTAATTCGATAATTTTTATAATTTGCTTATTATAATGATTGGAAACCAAATGTACCCTATGAAAAAAATCAATAGTATCTCCTATATTCACATTTTTGGTACACACATGTAAAATTTTAGTATATCTATACGACGTACATCTTGATCATATTTAATTATTAATTAAATTCATTTATTATATTTACTAAGATTTAAAGTTAATTTTAGTGGCTACCAGAATCAGCAAGATATCACGTTGCGAGTGGACAAACTGATAAAGCATTAGAAACGTTAGAACAAATTGCTAAAGATAATGGAAAACCAATGTTATTAGGTCGTTTAGTTGTAGACGATAGTGTGAATCATAATGAAGGTATCCGTGGTAGATTTCGTGATCTATTACGACCGGCTGTACGCAATACATCATTACTATTATGGTTTATATGGATGTCATGTGCATTTTGCTACTATGGCTTAGTATTAATGACAACTGAATTATTTGAAACATCTACAGCTAGTTGTGCTGTCGAAACAGAAGCAGATGTGGCAAACAAAATTAAAGAAAATTGTGCAGCAAATTGTCGAACATTACAAACTACCGATTATATGGATTTATTATGGACTACATTAGCTGAATTTCCTGGTTTGTTAGAAAAATTTATTTTATAAAATTTCTTAAATTATTTTTATTTATAATTATTTTTAGGTATTTTCTTGACAATATTTGTTATTGAAAAGTTTGGTCGTAAAAATACAATGTCAGTCCAATTTGTAATATTTGCTATTTGTGTGTGTTTTTTGGTTCTTTGTACGGAAACGTAAGTAATTTATAATTTCACAACTCAAGGAGTTAATTTAACGTAATTTGTTTGTTTCAGGCGAGCAATTTTAACGGTAATTTTATTTTTTGCTCGAGGTATTATTGCTGGTGTATTTCAAGCTGCGTATGTTTATACACCAGAAGTGTATCCAACGTTTTTGCGGGCTGTAGGCGTTGGATCATGCAGTGCAATGGCTCGACTTGGTGCAATGGTTACACCTTATGTTGCTCAAGTCCTATTAAAATCATCTATAGGTTTAGCAACAAGTGTATATGCGTGTGCAGCAATTTTAGCAGCAATTGGCTGTTTAGCATTACCGATTGAGACTACAGGCAAAGAAATGGGTGAAAATCTCAATAAAAAATCAACTAAGTGATCTTTAATTTCTTCTATTAAATATTTTGTGATGAGGCAAGTTTTTTGAAGAATAGGTAATGGGATTAATAGAACAGCTTTCATTAGCTTATCGATTTTATACGCTAGAATACTTAAAAATAAAACCTAAATTCTTCAAATTTTCTTGTTTAGCTAAAAATGTATTTGATTGTTTTTCGCTTATAGATTTAGAAAATAATTTTGTTATTAATTATTTTTATTAACTATTTATTAATATTATTTATTTATGACTATTTAAAGTGAAATAATTAAACCAAAGAAATAATTCAAATTTACTGACGCGTATTGTACGAATATCTCGACTACGTAATGGCTTTAGCTGATGAGTTAATATTTAAATACATGGTTATTAATTGTGACGTCAACAAATTATTAAAAAGGACATTTTTAGATAAATTTTATTCAAAATTGAAGAGCTTTTTTATTACGTATGAAATAAATGTTATATATACAAATTCGGAATAAAGTTACTTTCAGTCTTTAAATCGGCAACCTGAAAAACCTTTTGGTAAAATTCCGTTCATTTCGATGTATCTTCAAATCAGCCAAAGCTTTTACTGTGACTAAATATTCGATCTGTAATAGTATTAACATTTTTAGTCTTTCTTATTTAAACTTAGGTCACAAACGATTGTAACGTAAACTAATTGACTTTAATGATTAGTAAAAATAGATTTCAAAAAATTCCAGTAATTTTGAGAAATCGTTAAAGAATAGTAAAATTTCGAATTAGTGGGGGATTTATTTTCTAATAAATGAATTTTTTAATCTAAAAATAAATATTTTTATATACTATAATTTTTTATATTTACAAATTTTATAATTAAATAGAAATTTATGATAAATTTTATTTTTCTTGATTACCTTCTCCATTTCCTTTTCTACAATTCAGAATTATATTAACCGTATGGCTTATCATATGAATGCATCTTGAACAGATAATACTAAAGATTCAGTAGCTGGAATTATTAGCGAGCCAAAAGATATCCGGAATAAGTAAAATATCAGTGTCACAATTTATATTTAAATTACTATTGACTGACTTTGATAAAAATTGTTTATTCTTTCAAATACATGTATACGAGAATATTTTCTTTATAACCTAAGTCTTGTAATTGCATAATGAAATTTTTTGGATTTAAATAAAGCGGCAATTCTCCATTTAAATTCGCCCTCTATGTGTCGTATTTCAAACCTTCTTTGTAATTGACAGAAAACGAGAAATGTCAGTACTGTCACATTGACAGTAATAAATGACATTTAGTAATAAGTCATAAATGACGTTTTGATATGTTTAAAAGTTACTTCAAACCAAAATAATATGGAAGGAATTACATTATCGGATCTACAAAATAAATATCAAAAATTAGCAACTGAATATTCAAAGGTAAAAAGTTATTTATGAAAATTTCAAGCAAAAATCTCATGTGGATTATGAAAACATAAATACAGTAATTGTTATGTGATTTTGTTAAAACAGTTTTATTAGCTCGGTAAAACAAAAAGATAATCTTTGGTTTAATTTTTATAAATTAAACGATAACGCCCCCTGCAGGGAATTTACTTCCGGTGCATCTTGTGTAAAATAAAAACTGGCGAATTCATAAAAAGTATTGGATTATGGGGCTGTATTTATGTTTTGCAAAATTTGAACTTTATTTTTCCTTTTACATAATTTAAAGCTCATGTATCATTCTTTGTGTTAGTAATTACTTATTGGTGCATTGAACTGTCTATTGTGTTTGAAACATGAGTTAATTACTTTAAAAGTTTACTTATATATTTTTGAGATATGCAATTGAGCTGATTTCCTAGGGCTTGGGAGTTGAACTTTATCTGTTAAGAAATTCAAGAGGGTGAGGATATAATGTTTGTGACATCGCGATTTAAGATCAGCGAACAATTATCAAATTATTGTATATTGTTTTTATTCATTGTTCGAATTGAGTTTGAGTTCCTTCGCGCTCTTAGCATCATTATTACAGGTTTAAAATTAATAGCATAAATCGTATCTTCCAAACTGGTTTATTTGCGATTTTCCCTTGAGATAAAATCACCTATATATTAACTGAAATTTGATTATTTTGAAAATAATCTACATAGAAATTTTTACTTTAGATATATAAAAGAATAATATTTTCAAATAATACAAAATCTTTTAGTTACGTTCCCAAGCTCAAGTATTAAAAAAGGGTGTAGTTGATGAACAAACGCGTAACACAAATTTAACAGAATTGTTAAAAGAATATGAACAAAAAGTACGAAAAGCTGATTTAGAAATGGAAAGTTTAAATTTTAGAAATCAACAATTAACGAAACGAATTATAGTGTTACAAGAAGAATTAGATAAGCAAGCGAAACAAAAGCATAAGAGTAGTGGTAAACATTTAACAGAGGCAGCGGGTGATTTTTTTCAAAGCAGAAATTCAGTAATTGATGAAGAATTACGAAGTAAAATTATTGAAAATGCTCAATTATTAACGACGGTATTTCTTAATTTTTAATATAAAGGTAACTTTTCCATTATACTATAAGGTGCTTTTAGATATCCGATAAAGAAGTTATAATATCAACACTCGAAGATAGAATACGAAATTTGGAGAGTCAAACTGGTAATTTACGAACAAATACAGATGAAATCAAAGAAAATTATGAAACGGAAATCAGGAAATTAAAAAATGAAATACATGAATTGAATGCAAATTTAATTATTGCCCAAGATATTGTTAAACAATTAAGAATTCATAATGGTGAAACACGTTCAGATGTCGGTAGCTTAGTAAGTATTTTACACTTGAAAAACATTTTTAAAAATTGTAGAATTATAAGATAAATTGAAATTGAGCAAATTAATAAATATTTGCGTCATTCATTCCCTTTTAATTACACGCTTAAAATAATATCCAATTATTGTAAGGCTTGTAATATTTTATACTATTTTAGGGTAGTGAGGACATAACTGGACTTGTAAGCACCACTGAAAATCAAACAATCGAATTGTTAACACAAGCAAAACAACAAATTATATCGTTAAAACAAGAATTAGAATTATATAAAGCAAAATGTCAATCATATATGAATTTAGATGAAACAATTAGTTCTAATATTCCAAGTACATTTGAATTAAATGAAAATTCTACAAATGTATTGGGTGCTGTTAATAATCCATCCACTTTAACATATGAAGATTTACAAAAGAAAGATGAAAAAACATTTGGATATTTTCTAACACGAATTAATGATTTAATACGTGAAAAAGAAAATGCTTTGTCAATTTGCAATGATATTAGTTTAGAGGTTTGTATAAAATTCAAATTTCTTTAATGCATTAAGTAGAGCTTGAATTCGATTACTGTATACATCATACATAAGCAGGGAAAATTTGTATAAACCTAATTACCAAAGTCTTAGGCTAAGAACTTTAAACTAATCTACAATGCTATTATTTTATTAAATAAAAATAATAAGAATTTATTTTATATTTTCTGAAATTGAAGAAAATTAACAGAGTACAAATTTAAATGTAGGTAGGTAATTTTGATATTTCAGCAAATCGAAAATAGATACATAAGCAGGGAAAATTTGTATAAACCTAATTACCAAAGTCTTAGGTTAAGAACTTTAAACTATGCTATTATTTTATTAAATAAAAATAATAAGAATTTATTTTATATTTTCTGAAATTGAAGAAAATTAACAGAGTACAAATTTAAATGTAGGTAGGTAATTTTGATATTTCAGCAAATCGAAAATAGATTATAGAAAAATAAAGAGTAATTCGAAGATTTTCACGATTTATATTAAGTTTATTTAAAGTTTTTTCATAATTTTTTAAACGTCAGCTAAACAATTTTAGAACTTACCGATCAAAAAAGGAAACTAACTGGCTGTAATATTCTAAGAACTCTTTCTAATCTATAACTATCGTAACCTTTGTGAAAAATTCAGCAATTTTAATTATTTTTAAATTTGTTTTATTAGTGCAATGCAATGGAAATCCGTTTAGAAGAATCAATTGTTGAAAAACAAGATCTTGAAACTCGTTTACGTACCACCGAAATGGCATTAGAAAGTTTGCAAGAAGAATTAAGTACAACTAGTCATAATTATGAATTACAATTAAGTACAATGTCCGATCACTTGGCCAATATGAATGAAACATTAACAAAACAATGCGATGAAATTCAACAATTGGAATATAATTTAGCTTTAAAACATCAACGTTCAAAATAAAAATTCTAAAAATTGTTTTTAAATAAATCTCAATTAGTTTGGGATACACATTCCACATACTTTACGAGTTTTCTTTTTGTATTATAAATATTTTATATAATAATTATGTATATTATTTATTAATTATGGCGTAATATATAATTACAGAAAAAAAAAAATTTATTGGATTATTATTTTTTATATCCTATTGTTTCATCGCTTTATAAAATGTCTTTGAATACAATTATTATTCTGATGTCTAATAAATCAACGAAACGAAAAATTTCTCGAACTATTTTTAGTAGATATTTTATTTTAAAATCTCAAAATTTTTAGTACTTTCTGACTGCTACGCAGATAAATACGATTTAACGAGAGATTATACAAGGTTAATAAAGGGCACAATTTTTTTTAATAACTTATTTTATTGAATTAAAAAAGTATAACAATAAATATATAAAATATAACATTTTAAGGATATTGTAGGTAATTAAGGCACTACTGTTTAATATTTTTACACTTAATGTGTAAATTTCAGTTAAAGTATTGATACTTTTTTTTCAATTATAATTTAACCCATTGAAGCTCAACCCAACATAATTCTTATACAAATAAATTGGGATTGAATAAACAGTTGTTAAAATAAATTACTATCGAAGTAAGTTAGCTCGTGTTTACTTAGATTGAATTAATCAGTATGATTTGTTTTTGATATCTGAGTTTACATTAATTTTAAAAATTGAATTTTTGTATTTGATTTTATACTTTAACTGTAACATAAAAAATAAATAAATTACGATTTATTGAGCTAAATAACATTTTTGACTACAAAATACACCTTCAATAGTCGGTAGTCGTGAATCATTTACAATTGATTTAGCACGAATATAGCGTTTATAAAAACTTATAATTCGATGATAACGTTTTGAAAATACCACTTTACCACAATAACAATACATAGCTTTTAATAAATATTGTCTTAAAGTATACGGTAACATTTCTTCCGGGTATTTTACTCGATTATAAAGTACGCAACTTGCGGATAAATCTAAAAGTGTTAACGATTGTGAATGAGGTGATAATTCTTCATTTTCTACATAGCAATTGTCAGAAACGTCAATTGAATCGAAATATATAAAATATAATCCGATTGGTAAATATTTTAACAAATTGTGTGATAGATTTAATATTCGTAGTGAACGCATTGTGCAAATGGAATTCGGTAAAGTTGAAATTTTATTCGAAGATATATTTAAATTGACTAATTTTTCAAAAAAATTTATATTGATTGGACAAAATCGTAAGTGGTTTGAGGATAAATCTAATTCCATTAAAGTTTTACCAACTTTTTTCCCAATCCAACGCCAATCTCGACATGATCCAAATTGATTATTTGATAAATTTAAAACTGTTAAATTTGGTAATTGATTAAACGCTTCAGGAAGTGTACTTATTAAATTATTGCTTAAGTCTAAAGTATGCAAACGTTGTAAATTTAAAATTCCTTTGTCGAACGACATACGTTTTAAATCATTAATACGTAAACATGTTATTGTTCGTGGGAAACCATGTGCTGGATAGTCCGATCGTTTCGTTATCACTAATTTTGTTGTAGGTGCTATCTCCTTTTTCTTCACTGTAACTCCCATATTCGAAACAATTTCCTTAATTGGTGCTGTGCCATTAGTTAAGCTTAGTTTAATCGTTGATAGGAAATGTTTTAACTCTAAAGGTTCTGCTTGAATCAATATATCATCTGGTGGTTTAATAAATCGGATAGTTGATTTACCTTCATTCACAAATTTTGTAAATATTTGTGTAATATTTTGTCGAATGTCGTATTTTTTTCCATGTTTATTCATTGGATTAAACAGATATAAGCATAAAATATCAGTATTTGGATGTTTTGAAATAGCTAAAACTGATTTTGTTTTTTTAGTTTTGTTTTTATCCGATACATTTCGATTTATTATTTCAATTGTACAATTTAATTTCATGTCTCCTAAGTGTTTACGTTACAAAGGTATTTCAGACTATAGACTATTTCGCGCCTATTTAATGTTATGGAAATTTGACATTTGTCAGGAGTACAAACATAAAGAAAATCAATAACTTCTAGTTTTATTACATATAGCAAATAATCGTTAAAAACTTGGACTACCGTAAAACTTGGGTAAAAAAAAATTTTTAAGCATACAAATGTTTGTATCCATTTTTAAATGACCGTGAATTATATTATGATGTCAAAAATTTATGTTTAAATGTACATGTTTAATTAAAATAAAGGAGATGATCTTCCTCTAAGTCAACACCCTATGTTTTTTCAATCTGAAACCTCCGCCATGTTGAAAGGTACTCCTACCTGTAACACGAAAGTATACAGAAATCAGGAACATTTGAGAGTGTGCACTCTGGACCTTGAAGTATTCAAGATTCTACTCAACTAATTTTCATGAGGCAGGCTAACTTCTTATAACAACTGCACCGTTTAACAGTTTAAGTTTGAAACTCACAGTATAGTGGAGAATGGAGGCGAGTTTAGTCAAAACTGACCAGTTTATAGTTACTGATGACTGGTGGTAGTTTAGCCAACAGTACCCTTCATAGTTTTAAAATTTTAGACGATCCGAAATGTAAGTTTGGAAAGCTCTATTCTAGTTATTTACTTTGACAGATAACTACAGGGAGTTAGATGTAAAATTTTTAGATTCGAAACTGGGAATTTCTCACATCGAAGAAGAAGGATCAACTAATTTCGGCTTCCCCGGTTATGATTGTCCCATTATAGCGCCCTAAGTATAATCACGGTTGTCCATTCATTGTTTATTATTATCATCGGTTATCTGTTGTATTTTTGCTATTTCGAATACCATTCTACATGCACATCGATACAATAGATACACGTATAGATAAACACATAGATAGAATCGTTTCGTATTCATGAGCCAAAACCGTGAACATATAAACAAATATGTCGATCTATTATTAGTTATAAATTAAACCGCATAATATTTGTGTGGCGCTACTAATATCACAAAGAAGACGGACTTGTCTAATATATAGCAATAGCATAGAGAAGTGTTATTGGTGGTGGCGCCCGTGTGTATATAGTAGTGGTGTTCCAATGCAGTATAAATCAGACCATTTCAATGGTGGCTGTCAAGTATATTATATTTATGTTGTAAAATAAAAAGTGTCAGCCGCATGTAGTTCATGTATAAATAAATATTTTTGGTGCTAAAATCAATATATTATTTAATTGATTTGATTGTGTGTGTTAAAAATTAATTTTTAACAAACAAAAATTCATTATAAAAAACACAAATGTTTACTGGAACCGTGCGTGTAAAAATATGTGAAGCTTGTGGACTGAGGCCGACGGATTTTCAAACACGACATAATATGACATTTGGTAAACCTGATGTCATTGATCCATATGTATCAATTGATGTTGATGAAAATCATTTAGATCGTTCATCAACAAAACCAAAAACATTTGATCCGATATGGAATGAATGTTTTGTACATGAAGTACAGAATGGTGTCACCCTTGGTTTGACCGTGTTTCATGATGCTGCAATACCACCAGATGATTTTGTCGCTAATTGCAGCATACCATTTGAGGATTTATTAAATCGCGATAAAGATGCTGCAGATTTTTGGGTAAAGTTTTTTTTCGTTCATTTTTTTTTCTTACCTATTTTGATGGAAAATTGTGTTGCTTATGTATAACATATATATGTATATATAGTTAATGCCTAACGCGTTTGCGTCTCGCATTGGGTGTAAATGAATGGTACTGACCGAGACAGCGTGTGATATAAGATGATCTCTCTCTGTTTTCCTCATATTATTCAATTGAATATCTCGAATTTATATATTGAATGTATATTATATACATATATATAATTTTCTTATTTTCATTATGGATATGATAACACTAATAACCGTGTCTGTGTCTGCTCGTCTGTCTGTTTATCACTTAGTTTTGTTGACGAACAATGTGAAAAAATCTGAAAATTTTACTTTCGATTGTCGTTATCGTAATTTTCTGATGAAAATTTTGTTATCCTTCATTATAAAAAGTTAATAAATAAGCCTTCCATTCTGCATGTCTAAAAGATAAATGAAAATCTCCCCGAAAATCTAAACTTATCAAAAGAATAAATAGCTAATACAGTGAATTTTTTAAATACCCAATTTATAATTAAATATATAATATCGTACCTTTAAATATTTGGATTGTTTATAATTATTAAGATTATTAAAATAAAAAAATTATGTTCATATAGAAATAATAGTTTAAAAAATGGGTCATGAATGTACGAGACCCAATAAGATCGAGTTATGTTTTTTACTGAATTTTACATTCATATGTTTTCAATATTAATAGTATACTTACATCAGTGAATACTCTAAATCTATGTGGATTTATTTTGTATGTTTTTATAATGATAATAATTATAAACAGTTCTTCATTGTTGTATGTAATAATTTAGTTAAATAATTGAAATTTGCGATTGTTACATCATAAAATAGTACTTGTGGTCAAGTGAAAATAGTCGCGCTATGAGTATATTATTATATATTAGTTTTCTGACAAAATTTTACATTCTAAAGTGTTCCAAAGACCAAAGTGGTTTTCGAATTACCGCTGCCTAAAATTTAAAACACATTTCTGACGATTTAATCTTCGCGTTGTAGTGTAGAAACAATAATTTAAATAATTTATTTACATAAAAATATACTACTCCGAAAGCTGAATCAGACGAAGTAAGACTTAACCTTTTTCTTCGTCCCAAACTCAAATAGAGGAGGGACCACCCTGTATGTGAAATTTTGATGATATTCCATGTCAGGATATTTGAGGAATGCATAGAATGGCTAGAAATTAAATCGTTGCACTTAAAAATATGCGAGGATGCTTAAACTTAAGGGTTTCACCAGCGGTATATACTTAATTCTTGAATATACCTTCCAGCTTGATAAGGCATAGGTGTCTTCTAAGTCTACAGTCACCGGTAAAGAACCTGACTAGGATGGTATACAGTTTTGGTTTGGTTATCATACGTTTAGCTTGCCTTCCGTCTTTAGCATTTCTCCATTTCTTGTTCTTAGTCTCCTCCGACCAATCATTTAGGGCAGATACGGCCTCCTAATTCCTGGGTATATTTCCAGTCCCTAGTGCTAGTATAAAGCTCCTTCTACTTCACTGTGGTCCGACACTTATATTAGAAAAATCATTTCTTTGTTCTTGCCAAATTCTAAAACTCTACATAATTTACTACGTTTTCCATGTTTGCTACTGAAAGAAAACTACATTCCTCAGTTGGAAAAACAATAGCCTACCAACCTAAATGGAACCTCACTCTAGCGTCTCTTCTCATAAAGTATACTCCCGCCCCCAATTGACTCCCTTTCAACTTAGAGTCATCCGTGTATCAGATTAAGGTGTTTGCGAAAAGGTCATTTCTGCACACTTTTCTCTACTCGACACAGAAAGATTAAATTTCTTTGCATGTCTTAATTGACAGTTTGATTTATTAATATTGAAGACGTAAAGAGTAACCCCCCCCCTCTGGTTGTTCTAGTATTTGAATGTGATGTAGGTGATAAACTCTCTCCCACAATTAGATAGGCATAGCTTTTCCATCCATAGATGCAGGAGAACATAACTAACATAAATTGATGTTTATAAAACGTGTGTTGAATTTAACGCTCTTCATTTTTGACACTAGTGTAACATTCTTCATTTTTATTGTCATGAGTTAAAATTATCTATTAATCTAGTGTTGGGAGATAATTTTGAGAAAATCATTGTATAAGAATTGAGTGTAAATCATCTTTAGCAATATCTAATCACAAAACCGAAAGTCTGGCTGAAGAATAATGGCAATTTATGCATTTTTCCCAACATTTTTTGAAGTTATACTTCATTAGGCGCGTTATGAAAATAATGAAAATAGGTGAACTTTTAAGATGCGCGCTTTATTGACTGTGTTGAACATCTTTCTCCAGTACTTTTATTATTTTATTGTAATTAATTATTTGCATTGAATTAAAAATTGTTTTTTAATGATGTCAAAGAAGTAAAACTTCTGACGTACCCATTTTTTTGTTAATATGTAAAGAATGCAACCATTTTTTCTTTTTTTCTCTCTTTGTTATATTTGCAAACATATCAAGACATTAAAATTGTATGATAATCAAATTTTTATTCATAATACTATTTAAATATAATTATTATAGTTAATTAGTAAAGATGCCTGAGAGATTATCGGAATTTCGATCATAGACGATAATAATAGAGTTCTGTTTATTATGTGACAATTTTGTTTATAAAAATAAATGAATGAATGCAAATCATTGAAATTTTAAAAATTGTCTCAATGTATGTGTATAATAAAAATTACATCTTGATCCAAAACGTAAATGCGTCATAAAGTTGTGTGTAAGTATATTCCTTTCAGAAGAAAAAAAAATGTTCTGTCCACGTTCGTCTCGATCACAGTACAAATATATTCTGTCAGTTCAAAATACACGTTGTACACGGTTCAGATACTTAACTGTGTGTATATGTCAATGTGTTTTCTGTGATTTGATGATGATCATGATTTATTTTTATCAATCAAGAGATTCAAAAATATTAAATATATGTTATTCACTCACCATAACCGAATTTATTCATTGCTGATTCTTTTTATCCACAAGACGTTTGTATAATAATAATAATAAAAATATTTATTGGTTTCTTAATCAAAACATGCATTTATTTAGAATATGTTATTCAAAATATAAAACAATAAAAATAAATAAAATAATTAATAATTATCACAATTTCCAATCCAAACATTAGGATGAAACAGATTTCCGAAGATAATTTATCTAAAATTTCTTGAAGTAATGGCATAAGAAGATAACCATTTGTGTTTCAATTAGTATTATTAATAATAAATAGTAAATAAATTATGAACAAATATAAAATAATAAACAATAAATGATATTATATATCTCTAACAGGTGTCAAATATTGAAATGCTAAAATACTTATCTCTAACAGGTGTAAAAGGCCTGTTATAGATGTGTCAAATAAAAAAGATTCTTTGTTTTGAGCGATTGACCGGCTATGAATACTTTTTAATAATAATAATAAATTTTATTTTAGAGTTACGTTAAGTCTATGATATGTCTTACTTTTGTTAAAATATTAACAAAATTTAACTCTATGAGAAGTCTTATTTTTGTTGAAATAGTAACAAAATTTAAGTCTATGAGAAGTCTTATTTTTGTTGAAATAGTAACAAAATGCTTTTGTTAAAATAGTAAAAAAATTTAAATCTATGAGAAGTCTTACTTTTGTTGAAATATCAACAAAATTTAAGTCTATGAGAAGTCTTACTTTTGTTAAAATATTAACAATTTTTCTATTGGAAAAAAATTGTTTTACAGGAAGTAATGTACAAAATTATATCAATTTAATTCTTTTATCAGATAAATCTACCACTAATTAGTTTTTGGACTGGAAGAAATACAAATTTTTTATTAGATGTAGTGGTACTCATTGATATGATAAAACTAAATATTTTTTCTCAATGCACGGAATAAGTCTTTTATCTAAGTTCATCGTGTCTTTGCCATGTTTTTGAATGTAGCTGCTTTCATAAACATTTAGTTCGGTTGGGTTGGATACCGATTTTAAAAGTTTTAGATTTGATTTGTCGATTTTATGATTATTATAACGCCGATTCGTTTGGTTCTGTCATGCACTTTTCCTGTCATAATTTGAGTGACCCATTCGAAAATTGAATTTCTATATTTTCTTAGCCTGAAACTTCTATAACATTAATAAATAATATTTATAACATAATAAATGCTTTGATTATACTATTGGAAATTTATACTAAACAAGACTCTAACTACCAAATTAATTAAGAACCAATTAGAACTACGAACTTTTAATAGATGGAGTGTTTCATAATAATGTCAATAAACAATCATATTTTTGTAGTCTATGGAAAATAGTCAGTTGAGTGAGTAGTTATTCATTTTGCTACCATGGTTCTGAAATGTTGAATCTCCTATATTAAGTGATTTCATGCTAGAATTACCTTAAAATCTCTTAATTGGCTTGTAAAGTCTACTAGCTTTATTTCCCTTTACTCGACAATTTTAAAAAAATGCTAAATCTACTTTTGTTTCTGTAGTGTTCAGTACGTCAAATTGGATGTTGATTTATTTTTCTAGCTAAATTTGTTATAAATTTTGTGAAAATATAATAATAACGCTTTAATTAATTAGTATATGCATTGTTCAAGTGGCACATTGCCAGCGTTCAGGTATTCAAATCCAAGGTTTGTGTGAGTTCAAATTTTGCTTGCTGCATCTGATAATTTTCAATTTGTGAAAGTTAATTTGCCGTCTAATTATTTTCAATGTTAATAAAAATTTCTTTCTTACCTCTTATAATGTTATTGATAACATTTGTTTACGGAAATAAGCCTTTTCACAAAGTTTTATGTTTTAATTTAAATAAGAAGTTTATGTGTTAAAATAATAAAAATAACGTGTTTTTATTTTTTAAAGCACGAATATTTTACTGTAGGTTTGTTCAGTAAGATAAAATAGCTTTTGTATAGGAATCGTTGATTCATCACTGAAAAAATTACAAACCATACAGAAAGAACTTTACTCAAATCTTCTACGAGTTCTTAGTCTATATAATCTTAGGGGAAAAATTTTAGCTACTTTACATATAAGTCTGTGAATCACATATATAATTGACCGAACGAGGTGTGGTCTATGATATTACTAGAATATTTTTCATATCGTTTGTCTGCATCTATCTAGGCTTGTTCTGCTGTAACTTTCGAAAGCCTTGTTCGATTTTGATGAAATGTTTGGTAGATAGATTGATTACACTTATATATCATAATATCAACTATACTAAGCAGATAAACTTCATAACAGCTGATGTCTTGTCTATTCTGGAGTTATAAATTTATGTAATTTATTCTGGAGTTATTTTATCGGCAACACAATTATTATTACTTATTAAATATAGTATATTCATCGACGAATGAGTCGAGTAATTGACTTTTAAAATCTATAAGTGTGTTTGAATTCTATCGATGAAAGAAATAACACTTTTATAATTGATATTTACACAAAACAATTAACAGATATTCAATTTGATACCTCTATTCCTTACCGACATTAAGAAGGTATAGCCATCTGTTGGTCATTGTTGGTAATCACATTATATACCGACCATAACCAGCAGCTAACTAATGGTCAGGATTAGTACTAAAATTTTTTGAATATATAAAAAGCGGACTTATGAGCTTCTATAGGCGTTTGTATTCTTAGATACCATTCATTATTTAGTGAAAACACGCCCCCGTCAGATTTCCCAGTATAATATTTAATTGATCTAACCATGAGTGAAGATGTTTTGGATTGCGTCAGACATCTTCTTAATTTAGTTTACGTATTTGTATACTTTTTGAAGTTATACTTCTTTAGACGCATTATGAAAAAATGATGAGAGTGAAATTTTAAGATGCGCGCACATCACCGTCACAAAATTCACAGGTTGAAGCTATTGTTATGATTTATGTTACACTTAATGTAAGAAAATATTTATTTATTTAATTTTTCAAATTTGTAACTGAGCTTTATTGACTGTGTTGACTATCCTTCTCCAGCCCTTTTATTATTTTATTGTTATTTGCATGCAATTAAAAATTGTTTTTTTAATGATGCCAAAGAAATATAACTTCTGACGCGCGTACATAAGTACACGCACCCATTTTTTATATTTACTTCTCTGAGTGAATTCTACAAATCACAGAATTACTAGTTTTTATACAAAACTTCCAAAAATTAGTTTCGAATGCCAATATTCACAAGTCTGGAGATTTTCTTCAGATAATCCCCAATGAAAGTATATTTTTGGCCAGTTAATATAATAATTTATAATTATTATAAATATTTTTTTTAAGGTCAGTATAGTCCGGGAGGTAGTGTTGCAAATGATACAATCATTTCAAGTCGATTAATTCATGTTGAAATTGAATGTTTATTAGCAGTCATACACTGTTATGAAAGTCAGCAGGCTAAAATCCGGGATAAAAACTTCTGCTGAATAGCCATGTAATCTCCATCTAAGGCAATCAAATGTCATATTCAGCGACAATTATTCCATCCGTAAATATTCTGCTGACTATTTTTTATTTATTTACTACATTATTGAAACTATGTCTATTAATAATTTCAAGCGACCAGAAATATATTTTATTATTCCTCCAACTTGGGTGCGCCTGCTGAACCACCATTCGAATATGAACTTCATATAAACTTTCAATAAAATCGAAAATTGATTGGCCTGAAATCACCATGGAAAATGTAAGGCTACATCCAGGACTAGTTGTACTGTAGACAATTTAAAAATTAAAATACTAAATAATAAGAATATTATTTAGTGGTAAAAATATTAATTGGCGCATTTTTTGATATTTAATTTTAGAATATTTTCACACAACAAATATACATTTATGTCATGCGAACGAATGTCTGCGTTGTCTATACACAGTCTCAAATAAAAAAAAAAAAACAGTCATAACATTAAAATAATGCTATAAGTAAAATCATTGATTAAATTTATGAAATTTATTGAAAAGCTTTTTAATAATTCAAAAAAAAATATGGCGTGTACTTGTTTTTGATGCACCAAGAAGGATTAGTTTTAAAGACAAAAATAAGACCGACCGTACTTGGGAGAATATTTTGGGGTCAAATTTAAAGATGTAATTATTATACTCAACATATATATAACACTTCAGAGTGTTATAATTTTACTATGGTAAAAAATATGGCGTGTACTTGTTTTTGATGCACCAAGAAGGATTAGTTTTAAAGACAAAAACAAGACCGTACTTGGAAGTATATTTTGGGGTCAAATTTAAAGATGTAATTATTATACTCATATATAACATTTCAGAGTGTTATAATTTTACTCAAAAGTTTGTAATGTTAGAAAATATTGATCGTATAAACAAAATTTTGGTATCAATTTCCGCATCTGTCTGCCCGCCTGTCCAACATCAAAATTACTCAAAAACCAAAAGAGACAGCGAATTGAAATTTTGATGACGTATTTTAGGCATAAAGACTGAGTGTAAGTTTGTGAATCAGCAAAATCGGACCAATAGGTCCAGAACCAAAGTTTTGAATCATAAAAGATAGGAAAAAAAAAGTTAACATACAAAAACAATTTTTTGAAACAATTTTTCATAAAATGTTTTAATTCGCCACAATTTAAAGAAAAATATTTGATTTAAGGGTTCCGTATCTAAAGGATTAAATGGGACCCTATTACTAAGACTCCGCTGTCTGTCACTCTTGAACCGTCAGGCTGTATCTCATGAACAATGATAGTTAGAGGGTAGAAATTTTAACATGTGATATATTTCTGTTGCTGCTAAAACAATAAACATTAAGAAATAGAATAAAATAAAAAATATTTAAGGGAACGGGGTTTATGGATAAAAGTACGGAACCCTTCGTCCGTGAGTCCGACACGCACTTGATCGGTTTATTTTAAAACAAATAACTTTTGTTTGAAACCTTTTGTCGTTAAATATTTCGGTTCACCACAATTTTCGCTCAAATTTAGCTAATAAGCACACATATAAATAAAATACATTTTCATATTTATAACTGTATAGAAAAACATACAAAACCCCCAAAATCATATTTTAAAAGTGTGGCTGACAGAAAAGAGCAGAAGTGGGACTGAAAGAGTATCCTTTTGAAAATAAGTTTGAGTACCCAATTATAAACAAATATTGGCACGCAATGCAGTTGACCGAACGAAGTGAGGTCTATGCTATAACTAGATAATTTTGCATTTCATTTGTATCTATCTATCTTTGTTTGTTCCGCTATAACTTGCGAACGCCTTGTTCGATTTTGACCCAATTTAGTAGACACATTGATTACTCTCAGGAAATTCTTTGTATAGTTTTTGGAAAAATTTCGGGAATAATTACTTTTTCTAAAGAGAACAAAAAACAAAACAAAAAATTAGCAATCGGCTTCGAACACAGGACAATATGTTTCGAATGCATGTTCTCTCACCACTAGGAGGCTATTGCTAATATATTTAATACATATATTTTTAACATAATCTATTATTTGTTTACTAAGATCATGTTTTGGATTGTGTTCGATATCTTCGAAATTTCGTGTTCGTAGTATTTATATACTTTATATTTAGTCGTTTACATTCAAAAAATGTTGTTACGCGTCGAAATTGCGTTACGGTGTTACGCGAATGTTGCGCGTGTGTACGCAACAAGTATAACTATTCTATTATTTTATAACCGATTTCAAAAAAAAAAAAAAGAACAGGTTATCAATTTGTCTATATAATTTTCTTTGTGTATATATATAACACTCGCAAAGTTAAAAATAAAAATTTTCATAAAAGCGCACCGACTAAGATGAAAATAACAACTAACAGCATTAATTATTTAGATACTCGACATGTAGTTAAATATCAATGTTTGAATTAGTTTTAATTATAAGCATTCGTTATATACTCTAAATATCCCGTCTATAACATGTACCGGACATATATACAGAAATATTCTAGGGCCGAAAGTCCTTACTTATTTCCGCACAAATAAAATGTGTGGTACAAAGTAATGCTAGAATGCCAGTTCATTTTGCAGACCTGTGCCTGAGACGATATTTGGCCCATATGATTGGCCTTGTTTGCTCAAGGGCGGTATTGAAAAAAACAGAGGTCAGAGAATTTTAGTAGTCGTCAGAGAATTTTGGTTAATTTACTGGAATTTTTAAATATTTATTTTAGAAGGCTTTAAAAAATAATTTTTTCGATGCTTTAAAAAAACTTCTACTGTTTAAACTACGAATTGAAAAAAAATATAATTCCACTTTATTTGAACTAAATTATTACTAATTTATTTTCTGGAAAATTACACGAAATAAAATGTGAAAACTTTTTAAATTTTTATTTGGCACGGAAATGCCCTATGATTGGTGACAGCTCTGGTGATGTCGTCACTGGCTAGTAAACTACAGAATATATAACATACATATATTAAACAATGATACCATGACAGATGCTATACTGTTTTGTGTATTTATATGAACTGGCTTACTAGCGTGCTGCGTCACAACATACCACGTGACAAACGTCATTACAGAAACATCGTTTTTCACGTTGTTTTGAAAATTTAAACTTTGATTTTCATTGGTAATAGTGTAGATTTTCCTGAAATATCATTGGAGTATGCTTATTGTGTAATTATTTACAATGATTTCAAAAATTTAGTCATGAATAGCCATTTTGTAAAAGGTCATGATAGTTCAAAAAGAAGGTCTGATTTTCTTGTATATAAATTATTATTTGATTCGTTTATTTTATCTCCAAAATATGAGAGTAATTCGCTTGAAGATCACACAGTAGCTTTCAGAGTCATGTGAATATTTTTTAATTATTAAGTCTACGAATCGAATAAATGAAGACGATCTTGAACCGGATATGTAACTGAGATTCTTATGACAAAAAACACACAATATGTAAAATATTTCTCTACATCATTTTGAAAATAACTTTAGAAAAATATGTGTTCTCTTTAAGTTAAAATTTAATTCAATTATTTAAAGAACAAAAAAAAAAAAACACCATTTTATATTCATGGGAACATTTGATATTTTTAACATCAGAGTGTAATTTTAACAGATTTTTGTCACAGAGACGGCGACATCCATCTAACCATCTGGTGCTGATCCAAACCATTCGTTTTGATATTATTTATTTTTTTGTTTTAAATAACTTTATTCACATAATTCAGTTTTTAATAAATAAACATTTTAATGCAGAAATCAAAACTAAAACTGTTTGGGAATGTAGACTAAGAACTTACTTAAGGACGTTCCTAAGTAAATCAGTTTTTTTTTAGACTCTTTTAGAAAATTTAAATACACATAGTTAGCCAGGTCGTCTGCCTGAACGTAGAAAAGCTTGTTTTCATTTCTTGTGGCACTTATTTATGAAAAATTTTTTATATCACTATATTCACATAATTTAGTTTTAATAAATAAACATTTTTATGAGAGAAATCAAAATTAAAACTGTTAGGGAATGTTAAGAAATTGCTGGTAAGGACGTTCCTAAGAAAATCCGGTTTTAAAAAAAATAAACATTTTAAGTATTTGAACTTTCTATCTTTTACAATTTAAAAGTTGGGTCAAGGATTCATGGGACCCACTGACCGATTTTTCTCGGTCGCGAACTTTTAAACTCACTTTTTTTGTTTAGCATACGTCACCAATGGACTAATAAGTTGTTTCTATGAACACCTATACCAAAATTTTGTTTGTGCGGTCAATATTAGGTAGCGTTACAAACTTAAGATTAAAATTAATATACTCTGAAGTATTACGTATGTCGAGTATAAACATTAAAAATTTTACCTCTATAATTTAACTTATATAAGTAGCATTTATGAACATCATAAAAATTTTTTCATTCAAAATATAATCTATAATAGAAATTTCATAAGGAAAATCTATTTTTAACATAAAGTTTAGTCCTTAAATAAAGAAATCCTTGCTATACCTTTAATTGATTTAGTTCTGATGAATGTCAAATTAATGGTTGACATTATTTTAAATAATTTATATTTTTGATTTCAGGTGGACCTAGAACCTCAGGGAAAAATTCATATACAAGTGGACTTAAAATGGAACTCACAAGGTAAGTCAACACTTTTGATTCGGATCCGAACCTTCGCCGATGTCTTCTTGCACTTTTTTTCTTCAATTTTATAGCAAAATTGTTTATAATTTTTATAAAATATAAACAAAACAATATTTTGTCCTTGTAAATTGAGACCAGATGTATTCTTGGAGAGACATTGTATTCGAATTGATTCTTTTATTAAGTGATCGAGTATCAAGAATGCCGAAACGATGGAGTGTGGACAGTTGCAAAAGTGTTTTAGGTTTTCCAAAAAAAAAAAGGTTCATAATTTTGCAAATTTGTTTAAAATCGTTTTTAAATTTTATAGGCGATTCGCAACCATTAAAACCACGCGAATTCAAAGAGCGACAAGGTTTAAATCGTCGACGTGGTGCCATGCGTCGACGTGTACATCAAGTAAATGGTCACAAATTTATGGCAACATTCCTGCGGCAACCAACATTCTGTTCACATTGTCGAGAGTTTATTTGGTAAGCAAAAAAAAATTATTCTTATTAATTATTTCTATGTATTTTTGAGTTGGAATCATTTTTTTTGGGATAAAATCTATTTTTCTTTTTAAATATCAATATGTTATGTCATCTATGCTGTTTATTTATTAGGGATAATTAATGTATTTTTGGGTTTAAATTACTGATTGTTACAGAAATAATTTTTTTTTTTTTGGTAGCATTGATTTTTTTAAAGATTTTTATTACTGTAACATTCTGTACATCATCATTTTCATTACAATAACGTGGGATCAAATATATCAAAGAAAATATTTTGTTTTTAATATTTATATTAACAATTAATTGTACAGATGATTCAGAAATCACTTTACATTTTTTTTTTTATTTGTGGTATAAAATTTCATACCAAAATCTTAATGAATGTTTTTTAAATTAATTCATTTTTACTTTAATGCCGTAAAACTCGACAAATTGATATAAACATTGAAGCCGATTTGAAATTTAATTTCCGGATTAGTTTGAACGTGACTTTGTACGCAAATAGGCTATTTGACTAATTTTTGGAAATCATTTTAAATTAATATTACATAATAAGCGCATTACATTAATCGGGAAATTTACACTATTACCAATGAAAATCAATGTTAAACAGCGTCGAAAATGATGTTTCTATAAAGACGTTTGTCACATGGTATGTGTGACGTAGTACGCTAGTAAGTCAGTTCATATAATTACAACATGACACTATAGCATCTGTCATGGCAACCTTGTTTAATATAATATATGTATGTAATATACTCTATAGTTTACTTGCTAGAGACGTCACCAGAGCTGTCACCAATTACAGGGAGTTTCCGTGCCAGATAAATTTTCAAAAATTATTACATTTTATTTCGTATAATTTACTTAAAACTATAAATTCCTATCCTTTATACGTTAAATATTTTGACAACTAAATTTTTTGCAGCTGACAGAAACAGTTAATATTTGTACAAATTTTCTAACAACTTTATAGCATTGAAAACTACCTCTTTCAAAAATTTTCCGATAGAAATATTTCAAGTTCGAAAAACAGTCAAAACACGCATATTTTAAAAATGGAATACTCGTTTTCTACTCGATATTTTTTATTTTCTCATGAAATAAAGTTTCTCGTTGTGCTTCGATTACATTGCGCATAAAAGTCCAAAAAAAATCTGAAGTTGTGAATTCCAAACTACCCTCGAAATTCAATTAATTATAAAATTGAGTTATTTTTGATTCATCTGTATCTACTTAATGTACGATTTAAAAAAAAAATGTATTTAATTGTTGGAGAAAATGCATAAAGAATATTTTAAAATTTGGTCATCAAATGTAATTCGGCCCCGAATGATATACTTTTTCAGTTTTTGTACCTTGTGTATTTTCTCAGAATAATTTTATTAGTTAAAATAATAAGATCATTTTCGTTAACACTAGCTAGTATTTTCTATGACCTAATTAAAAATTTTCTAAGAATCTGCAAGTTAAATTAAAGCTTTTCTATTTCCTTTTGTATTTTAAACTCAGAACAAAGATTGTAATGTCTGCTTTTCGAAAATATAACATCATAGGTGGATATCCACATATGATGTCAACAATATTATATATTAGTACGTCATATGTGGATGCCCATCCATGATGTTATACTTTCAAAACACAGATTGTATTATTTATCAAAAAATCGTGGAAACACTGAAATTATTTTATTAAGTCATGGAGTGACGATTTTTTTAAAATTTTATTGCTTTTAAATTCGTAATTAAAAAAATTATGAAGGGCTAATTTAAGGAAGGTCGGTCCCTAGGCAGTTATTGAAAAAAATAAATAAGTAGATAATGATACGAATTTTTAGTATGTTATAGTTATCGATACATATAAAACAAAACTTTGGGTACCTTGCCGATCAATTAATAATTTTTCTCTTAATTGAACTAATTTATTTTTTACTTACAGCCGAAGGACCTTCGTTAAAGGGCTTTCAAAAATAAGGCTCTCCCAAAAAAATTTTTTTTTCAAAATTTAGAATGCATTTTCTCCTTTTCATTTTTTTAAAAGATATTTTTGCTAACATTTCTTGTGTTAAATTTGATCTTATTTTACAAAACATTTTATCTTTGTAAGTTTAAAATTATACAGACTTAGTTTTTTAGAATAACGTCATTGTTGAATGAAGAACTCACATATAGCAATAATACAGTTGAAGTTCTTTGTTCAAAATGGCTCAAACTTCTTTTTTTCTTGAATTTGGGTTGTCCAAAAATTTCTTAAAATTGTTGCATATAAATTTAAAAAAAAAGCAGCTGTCTGTCAATTTGACCCATATTTTATTGTACGGCGTAGACAGTTTATTAAGTCAATATTGTTGAGACTGCATAAGTAAGTAAGTAAAAAAAAAAAATTGTACTTTAAACCTCAATAATAATTTAATGATAAAAATATTGACAATTATTTTTTTTTTGTATAAATTTTTTATTAAGAAGCAACAGTTTGTAAAAAATTTATGGATTCTTGTCGTTCGTGATTTCTTGATTTTTTATATGAAAATTAAGATTAAATTTGTGTTTAATAATTTTTGTAATAAATGTGTACAATACTGTGTGTTAAATTTGTTCCAACTGTAATGATGGAGGAATTTATAACTGATATTTTTACCAATTATTGTGTTCAAGAAATGGTTGGAGGTAATTATAGCTCCATTATTCAAAAAGTTTGGTGGCTAATTTTTAAAATATGGAATTAGCAAGAGTGCAGAACCATTTCTCTTTATACTTGAAAATGATTGATTCTTTGCAAATATTTAATTTTGAACAAGTGTTTGAATCAAATTCAAGATTTACAGGCAAATTCAATAGCAAAACATTGGATTTGTTGAAATATTCTGTAAAAAATGTTCACGTGGCAAAATAATATTGCATACTTATAATTTCTCAATATTTTTCTTAAATGATTCAGGTATAATTTTGAAGCTTATGGTGGGGAAAAAAATTGTAATTAAAATTTATTTAAGAAGATTTTATACAAGATAGACAAAACAATCTGAGTATTATTCTCTACGCAAATATAATTTTTACAAATTGCTAATAGATGTCGCCATCTAAAATTTAACAACTTACTGGAATGAATCTATAAAGAAAACACAGTTGTTTCAAAATAATTTATGCGTCAGTCAAAAACTAACTGCGATAAACTGAAACTTTTTATATGTTTATAGCTTGAAGTTAGGAAATTTATGGCTTAAATTCGACGCTCGAAATGAACGTAGTTCGACCACGATTAAATTAATTATTTTTAATGACTTATTCATAGAAAAGCTTTTGATGAAATCTATGATACTTGAAGCTTTGTAAACTTACAATGTTTACAAAAGAATTAAAACATGAATGGATCGTTTTATTATGAACATGTTTGTATAATCACCTAATGTATCATACAAAAAAATAAATAAACCCCTTGAATTCACGTCATACAACTTTCTAAACAATATTCGTGGTGATACGTCAACATTGACAAAAAAAATAAATAAAAATTTCCACATGTGATTGAAGAAATTTTTTGTTGAGGTGAATCACATAAATGATGTAATTTTATATCATCAATCCATTTCATATTAAAAGGCATATAACAATCGCCACCCACATTACTAATAATAAATAAATATTAGATGCTTTTATCTTTGTCTTTTTTTAAATTTATTTTCTTTTTATAAAGGTGATTTTATGTGTAGTCATCTTTGTTCACACTTTATCACTTCTTTCGAAAGTTTTCGAAATAGTTTATGAAATTTTGACATATAGAGATGAAAAACCTGAAATTTTCAGAGAATTTAATGCAACCTGGAAACATTATTGAATCAAATTTTTGAGATTTGTATTAGAAGTAAAATTAAAGGCAATTTTGATGGTTAAAATTTCTAGTTTTTAAAGTTTTATAAATCTCTTCTAAACTATAAATTCTTGGTCACATTATCTCAGGTTCACGAACTCCAATTCACTATTTTTTCTATGCGGCTATTAATAAGTTCTGAGATGTCGACGATTAAGTAAAAAGTCACCTTTTATTGCCAAGAACTATCTTTTTAAAAGTGGGGTCAAGGATCCATTGAAAGTGAGGACCTAAACTCACTTTCCATGTTTAGAAAACGTCACCAAAGTATCAGCTGGTTATCTCTTCTTATTTTTGAGTTATCATGATGACAGACAGTCGGAAATGGATTAATTAGGTGTTTCTATGAACACCTAAACCAAAATTTAGTTTGTGCGGTCAATATTAGGTATCGTTACAAACTTCAGACTAAAAGTAATAAATATACTATGACATATTTTATATGTCGAGTATAAAAAGCGTTGAATTGACCACGTCGTTGAGATAAACAATTAAAATAAGTAAACATTTAATAAATTATTTCCATGTATGTATAATATACTATAGTGAGTAAGTGTATGTGTAAATTATATATAGTATATGTTACAATACGTTATAACCATCGGTGGTAGTGTATGTGTGTTATACATACTTAAAATGTAGATACTAAGCTAATATTATTGCCGCTGGACTGCCACGACCCAATTACGTTAATTCTTAATTATTTCGTCTTGAAAATATCATAAAACAGACTGTAAATAGAACACTCAAATAATATTTTCAAAATTTGAAAAATCTAGATTATCAGGGAAATTTGCATATACAGGATTGTATTTCATAATTTTTAAACCCAAACACAAATTTAATCATTTTAATTTTCGAATAAAATAATTTAAACAAAAAAATCACATTATTAAATAAGTGTGACAAATTCAAGAAAGAATCGAAGAATTTGGTAAATAACTTTTAAAAATAATTTTAATAAGTAGGATATATTAAAATTTTTTATTTACTTTTAACACCAATCATAATACTTAACTTAGTAAATAATAAATTAATATAAATTTCACTTATACACGCGGTCGTGCTTGGCTCCAATAAGAGCTGCTGCATTGTACAATGTAACAAATGTGTTTGATTTCAGGGGATTGGGCAAGCAGGGCTATCAATGTCAAGGTAGGCTTCTTGTCTAATACAAAATAGTGTCTCTTTTTATTAATAATTTTATATAGTCCTGCTGTGCGCTACTAAAGATTAATCAACAACAAAAAAATCTTTTGCATGAACTGTTTTTTTTCCAATTAATTTTATTTATTTATTCATTTCAATCATACTCACTGTTTTTGGCTTAATTTCTTTTTTTTTTTGTTAACAGAGCTTTATTGTGTTTCAATGTGATTTGGTTTGTTATTTTTCCTTAGCTTAATAATCTCATTCATTTTTTCAGATTCATGAATTTTTTTAAATTTTTTTATCTTCTTAATTTTCAGCTTTTAATATATGTTTAGAAATCAAGTATGTATTTTAGGCCTGAAAAAATTTAACCCATAGAAAATAAAATATTCTGTAATAGTAACGAAATCGGCTTAAATTATTTTGAATTAAAATTGTAATTAAAACTAGCAGACCTGGTTACGCGTTGCTGTGACAATTTTCATCGAAAAAAAGTTTGAAAAAACAATTTTCTCATCTTATCAAACGATATTTTACATCGATCGCATGAAAAATTTGACGTAGATTGGACCAAGAAATCACGTTGTCCCATTGAAACTTTGTCCGTTTTTCCACCCTCTTAGCGGTAGAATTTCGGAATATCCTTTCTTATTGGATGCCTGGTATTTGGTGTGGGACACTTGTGATACTTGATGAAAAGTATATGGACAACGTTGGCATACTGCTATTGAGAAGAGATAAATAAAATTTCTTTATTAATTTAGATTTTGGTTTCGATGAAAATGGCATAGAAGCCAAAGACCTTTCCATTATGTGACTTTGCTCCTTGCTCCTTGCATTTATTTTGAGAGGTTTGACTATGGCACTTCACCAGACCAGATATTACATGTTATTTAAGTCAACAGGTGCTTAGAAGCACACTCCTTTAAGCTTTTAGAAAGTAGTTGCAACTTACATGGTTTTTTTGCAACTTTACTCCCTTCCGCCCAACAAACGCTAACGAGTTAAACCGACTGATAACAGACTATTTCTCTACACCATAAATGTGTCATAATATCAAAAAATCCGCCTTTAGAAAATTCTTGATTGTTTTTGTCGCTCATCTCTCGGACTATCATGATGTATCGCTTATAATAGTTGATGTTTTAACCAAATGAGTCACACGAGTCAACATCCCGAGAATGCAATAAAGTCAATTTCATAAGAGCATTACAAACTTTGACATATATATTCTTATATATCAAAAAATACCTAACAATGCGGTTGCGACGTCTAGCCGACAAGTGACTACCGATTGTGTAGAACGGCTTTAATTCGCGGTTCGAATATTAAGCTGTTATGTCAAATAACATTTTTTTAAATTAATTTTAAAATGGATAAATTATATTTCAAAATAGGAAACTTGGTTATTTATTTGTTTATTACTGGAAAAAAATTATTAGTCGAAAAAAAATCGTACGCAATGATTTAAATTAGCCATTTCCGTTACGGTTCTTTGCGGTAATACGCGTGAATAATTCACGGTTTACACACTCTTTGAACAATAAATATACAAAGAATTATTAGTCAGAGTATTTTTATATAATTAAGGTTCGCTTGCTTATCGGTTTTTACAATATTTATTAAACAAAAAAAATATGAAGATACAGCAGAAAACCTCATGAACTATCAATAAAGCTTTTAAATAGATACTTGATTTACAAACAATTTATTTACATTGCAACCAATGTTTAAAGGTTAATTATATTTAAAATATTATTTAATTGTAATTAAAAAATTAATTAAATTTAGTTAATAAATAAAATTATTAAATATAATTAATCTATACGGAATTGGGCCCGCTAAACGTTAATTTTAAGTGGAAATGTTTTTTTTTTATATATATATTTATGTATTCGTGAGAATTTTTGATGCATTATTTTTGTATATAAGGGTGCACTTATATTCAAGAAAATTGATCCAAAGTAAATCAAATAAATTTAATTTCAGAGTGGATCATTTTATTTGAATTCGATTGAATGGTATATTGTATGAATGTTTTTTCGCTTTGTAAAAATTTATTAAAAAAAAAAAAAAAAAAAAAAATTGGTGATTTTTTTTTCAACGTTAACAATCGGCAGTAAAAATGTTTCATAAGGTTTATTGAAGATTATACAAAATTTTGGCGTGTCAATCAAGGATGTATACCCGGCAAAAAATTAAACTTTAATATCGTCTTAAAACCTTTAATAATTTGTTTATTAAAAATTAAAAATTAGGAAAATATTTATGAATTGTAAATTGAGCAAAACCTTCCAAAAGCGGTTTTTACGATGAACTTAAAAAAATTCAGATCTTTTTCATAAAACTTTATAATTTATTATTTTATCAGACTTATCATTTATTTGAAAATTTTCAAAAATAAATTTAACTCGTCATTTTTTATCTTTTTATTTATATATCAATATCGTAATCACTCGATTTTAGGTTATTATTTGTGCTTCATTTTTTTTGCAAGGCAATGTCCCAAATTGACTCGTCTAATAATATAAAACTATGAAACCTTTTTATTCTACAATTTTATATTATTAAAGCAAAAAAATATTTAAATAATCTAATTAATTGGTTGAGGTATTAATTTAATTATCGTAACATATAAAAAAAAATCTGTTTTTCAATTTTACAAATAACAATATAAAATCTTGCTAATTAATATCACGCGCATCACTAATTGAGAATCACGGATATTTTATACATATGATCCAAAAGTCGCCACTCCATTTACAATTAACAATTCCATTAAAAATCGGACCACCTCGAACCGGGGAATTTAGGTTTATGGAAAGGGTCTTTTAAATAAACAATTGAATTTCTCAGAATCCAGGTTTGGGCCATTTATTGAGCTTATTTATTAACATATTTTCTTAAATTATTAAAACTTTCAATCAACGATTGCAAAAATTATTACATTTTGAAATATCGTCATGTTTGAAAGGATTTTTTATAATTTATGAAAAATTTTTGAACTGATTTTTATTTTTCACGCTCCAATTTGTAGATTTTTTTAACACCTAAAGATTTTGTTTGAAACTTTTTCTATCCAAAGTCTAGTTTTCTAGAAAGTTTTTTATTATCTGAAAAACTTGGGTTTTGATTGCAAAAAGCTTCGTTAAAAACTTTTGGGTTAAAAAACTTACAAAATAAATGTAAAATAAAAATAGCTTGAAAAGTTTTTCGTAAATAATAAACATACCTTTAAAATATGGCGATTTTCAAAAGTAAATATTAAAGAATCGTTTTTTATCTATCTAGAATTTTACTTTTAAATTGGGTGGTGACTTTTGGATCACCTATTAAAATAATAAATTGAAATATTATTAAAATTAAATTGTTAATACAGCATGTTTATAAAAAATTATTTATATTTTTAAATATTGCATGGCTGGATAATTGAAATTTTAAAAACTCAAGATTATTTTATAGTTGATGCAGGTTTATAAAAAAGGATAGGGTGTCCCGCCGCGGATTATTGTCATTAAGACCGAAGTTGTTGAAAGATAAATTGTATCAGACAAAATTACAAAATATAAAGATTAATTATAATATTTACGTCTTATAAAGAAGGTATATACTGTGGATATCCACAGAAACAAGTTTTTAAAAGTTCAGACCTCACTGAAATAGATGATCATAATTACAAATTTAGGTAATGAAAAGCAAGAAATCGAAATCTTGATCAAAAATATTGAACCTCCGGAATGTCTTTGAGGAAAACGCAATTCAATAAATAGCATTGATCACATTTTCCCTAGTTCTCTATTAAACAAGTTTTATCCTCGTTTGCAAGAGTGAACAATCCAGAAATTGTCGTGAATATATTTTGTCTTGATACCTGTAAACTTCATCCATTCCCTATTTGTCATTGTTTTCCTTTTTTGTCTGTAATTGAAAAATTTCTCGTACATTCTAGGAAGCTTTTACGGGTTCGGCGACAATTCTTAGAGTCATTTTTGAAAGGCATTTTATTTAAGCTTTTTCGTTTTTCTATTTGTTGTAAGAAAGTAACTTAATTTCATTTAATTATTTCGTCAAAACGGAGCAAAATGAGTTTTTGCATAAAAATTTGTGGAAAAATCTCTTTAGAAAAATGTTTTTAAAAACAGCGTGAACGAAGCAATGGATAAAAGCTATTTGTTTTATAAACCTTCATCAAAGCATAAAAAAAAGACAAATTTTATATTATATCACTGCCGCTGTATAAATATTTTTTATTTATTTAATCAAATTACCGTGTGGCATGATGAATGAGTTTTCATTAAATAATACTGAATGGTACAGAAAAATTATACACATCCATAGTTTCCGAATTATTTCAGTACTATTCGATGATAAATTGTTTTTTTTTTTTTTTGTTAAATGTTGTATTTAATTTCAAATAAAATAATAATAAACTTTTGTAATATATTATTGAAAAAATTTGTTTCAGTATGCACATGCGTGGTTCATAAACGATGCCATTTATCTGTGGTTACCAAATGTCCTGGAATGAAAGATGAGGTATCCCTCAAATCAAATCGTAACATGGTATTTTTATGCTTTTTTTTTTTTTTTAATTTTTAATTTAATTTTCTAATAAAAAAAAATTTTTTTTATTATCAAATAATTATTTTTTAAAACCTATTATTGGCTGCATTTTTTATTTAGTTGTATGATTTTTAATTATTTTTTAAAATTCTAAAGTATGTAATATCGTAATTAACCCTTTTAGTAAAAAATAAATGAGTCCTAAACTAACTGTGATTTGCAATGAATTTCATATTACTCGCGAATGTAGATTACTTGAAGATAGTATATATTTGTTAATCCCTTTCCTGTTTTTATGTCCGACTATTATAAATAGTGAGTCCATCGAAGCAGTTGACAAAAGATTTTTACAACCAAAAATTATTCTTCAATAATGCTTTGAAGAATAAGATTGGTCACTGCTACACATATTCGTAAGTGGCAATCAAATCTGTCACAAATAAATATAATGGTTATTTAAGTGCCAACATATTTTTCTCAGTTCAGTTCGTTCTAGACTTGGTCTAAAACGCAGCATGTTAAATATCACTAAAAAGAAAATAATAAAATTTACCAGAATTAGACAAAAAACCAAAGTTAAAGAAACAGGAGTCTCTTGGGCAGATCATGTGTTTGAGAATGACACGAATACGTTTTGCAATGAAATGCATACCCAGAACAGAATGCAGAGCACGAAAGCCTTTTTTCAGCCAGTTCTAAATTATTATTAGCAATCAAATTCGAAATTATACAATTGTAAATTTTTTTCTCGTAGTTTTATGCTCAAAATATTCTTTGAACACTACCCACTATTGTTTTATAAATCGAAATGTAGAAACTTGTAAGGTGACAATTGTATAACAACTTTTTTCTAGAGATGAGATGAAATGAAAACCACAAATTACCTCAATCGTAATTTAATAATTAATAAAAATTTTAGCTGCATGCAAATGTATTTATTTGCTGTATGACAATTTTTATTTCAAAAAAGCATGCTAGTGATATAAGTCTCACAATTTTTTTTCGAAAATAATTTATTTAAAAGTAAAAATTCAGTTGTATTTTTATTAAAATTTATTTTGCTCTAATTGAATGTGTTTGAAAAATTAATAACTATTTAAAAAAATAATAATTTCAATGCTCTTAATTATTATTTATGTAATTTCAGAATAATAGTCAAACTAGTCAACCAGGAAGTGGTTTTAGTGTTAATATACCTCACAGATTTGTGGTCCACACATTCAAACGATTCACATTTTGTGAACATTGTGGCTCTCTATTATATGGTCTTCTACGTCAAGGATTACAATGTGAAGGTAAGAAAAAAAAAAACGGGGAATTAAAATCCTACTGAAATTTTAATTACAAATGCTACTATTATGTAGACTTAGTCCCGTAACTCCTATAAGATCAAGTGTGTTTATGGATTCTTATCCGACGTCTGCTTGAGCTCAGTTTGGCCTATAAGACATGGAAAACTCGACTATACTCATCTTTTCGTTGCGTTCTTTTAAAGGTTCTTTCAGGAGGTGACCGATGCATCGCCATTTCTTAGACATATTGGTTTTAGCTCATTGATCCCCTTGCTGCATATAAATTGAAATAAGATAAAAAGCATAATTTTCTTTTTTTACGTTTTAGTGTGTAGCATGAATGTACATAAAAGATGTCAAAAGAATGTGCCTAATAATTGTGGAATAAATACTAAACAAATGGCCCAAATATTAGAGGAAATTGGTATATCACCTGATCCAGATAAACAAACACCACGACGTTCAAAATATATGAATCAAGCATCACATCCACATTCGGCTGGTGGGAGTAGTGCAAGTGATAATAGTTCTGGCTCACAATATTCCGAAAATTTGTCAGTATCTAGTGCCATCTCAGGTCATAACACCGATAAACATCACTATGAACCACAAGACAACGGTAAGAGTTAAAAAAAAAACGATTTTTACTTTAAACAAATCCGTTTTATGACGAATTCATTTTGTGTCACTTGTGGATTTCTTCACTAGTTGGTATTGCAAAAAATCATATTACAATATATTGTATAAAAAAAACCTAGAATGTTCAGAATTTGTTGTCGATAGAAATTTTCTCAAATTGCCCCATAGAAGTAACGTTCACGTAATTTATGGCTAATATTGATAAAAATGTGAAGTCAAATGTCGCCACCTATCAGTGTTCTGTCTAACGTTCGACAATTTATATTTAATTACCCACACGTTTGATTTAAACATTGATTGATTATCCAGTAATTTGTTGTAATGTTGAAGATTTGTTTAAATAACGTTTAGTATTTTATTTAGTGAATATTAGAATTAAACGATTGTAGATTCTATACCTTCAGGTATAGAATATTATTACTAAAGAACTAAAACATTTACATTACTTACGATTGTAAAGATATATTGTTTTAAACAATGTTGTTTTATACTTTATTATTAAGTTTTTTTCTCAATCTGTTTTTTACACATATTTATCAAGGACATTTTGGTAGCTTTCATATAATACTAAATTTGGCTGCGCCTACTTGTGTCTCCAGAACCGCTAAAGTAATAGTAAATCAATATACAGCAGTAAATACAATTCATATAATATTGGAATTCGAAGTGGATATTGTACTATAAAATTTGTAATTCTTGAAATCATCTAATTTCATTTTTTATTTTCAGAAAAATTAAGTGCATGTTCTGATATATATTCAAGTAGTATGGAACGATCAGCAAGTGGTAAATTAAAATTAGGTTTAGATGATTTTATTTTTATAAAAGTATTAGGCAAAGGCAGTTTTGGAAAAGTAATGTTAGCTGAAAAAAAGGATTCAGATGAAATATATGCAGTAAAAGTATTAAAAAAGGATGTTATTATTCAAGATGATGATGTTGATTGTACGATGACTGAAAAACGAATATTGGCACTTGCTGCTAAACATCCATTTCTTACTGCACTTCATTCGTGTTTTCAAACTAAGGTAAGATTTTGGAAACTATAAAAAATATCTTAGAAAATGTAATTACCAAAAGAGACCGCCTTAAAGCTCTTGAGGCATCGATAATTGTAAGGAGCTAGAAGTGAATAGGAAGCATATGCCTGGCAAGAAAGCCTTTCTTGGCTTTTTTTCCAACTCCCATATTGACCCGCTAATTATTTCGACAGATTCAGTGCATCTATTTTATACATTGCTTATCCGAGATAGAGTTTTGTCTCGGATTACACCAACTCACGAGACAATTAATACTTGTATTAACCACGATACACAAACCCGTAACATACCCAATCTCTTCAAAACCTCTGTTCCATTTACATGCCTAAGATTTTGTAGAAATTATTCTCCGCAAGCTTCTTTAAAAGTTTTAGCGAGTCGGAAATTTCAGATAAAATCATAGACATAGAGAATAGATTAATTAAAGGCGTTCCCTATCCAGACTAAGCATTCCTGCCGTCAGTATTTATTATTTTCCATTTCTATGTTACAAACCTGCGGAAAATGGTCTGATATTGGGTGAATTTTGTTCTCATTCTAATATAATAATACAATGTTTTACTTTTTTTTTTAGGATCGATTATTTTTTGTAATGGAATATGTGAATGGTGGTGATTTAATGTTTCAAATTCAACGTGCACGTAAATTTGATGAACCACGTGCTAGATTTTATGCTGCTGAAGTAACCCTAGCCTTACAATTTTTACACCGTAATGGTGTTATATACAGGGATTTAAAATTAGATAACATATTATTAGATGCGGAGGGACATTGCAAATTAGCTGATTTTGGTATGTGCAAAGAAGGTATTAAAGATGGTTCAACAACGACTACATTTTGTGGAACACCTGATTATATTGCACCAGAGGTTTGTTTTATTTTATTATTTTATCACTTTTACATGTGTTCTGTCGCGGTACGAACTATTCATTGATCTCAAAAAAATTAAGACCTAATTATGTTAAATGTCTTAACTCTACCCATTTAGTACGTATAATGTGAATTTCACTGACACTATAGATACAAACATACAAAATGGGTAGACTAAAGATATTACACATATTAAGATCCGTAGTTAGCTACCAAGCATCTGTTACACTGGTAGCACTTCCTACAAGTAATTGTAAAGTCCCTTTTATCATTCGATTAAGTAGCGTTATAGACGTTCTATTTTGTTGTAAATGCTATTTCTAATTTTGTAAAAACGGTATAATGTGATAATATTATACAACAAACTTTGTTAAAAATATGTTGTATTGAAGACTGTATGCTTTGTCTATTTTGTGTTGACAGATCTTACAAGAATTAGATTATGGACCAAGTGTAGATTGGTGGGCACTTGGTGTATTAATGTACGAAATGATGGCTGGTCAACCACCTTTCGAAGCTGATAATGAAGATGATTTATTTGAATCAATATTACACGATGATGTATTATATCCAGTATGGCTAAGTAAAGAAGCTGTATCAATATTAAAAGGTTTTATGACCAAAAATCCAAGTAAACGTTTAGGTTGTATTTCAAACCATGGTGGAGAGGCTGCCATATTAGCACATTCATTTTTTAAGGATATTGATTGGGCTGCATTAGAAACACGTCGTGTGAAACCGCCTTTTAAACCAAAAATTGTAAGTAGAAATTGAATTTAATAAATTGGTATTTTTGAGGTAATTACGTAAAATAATTTAAAATTTAGTAGCTTAAATATCTATTAATGATGAAAGTGTAATTATCATTTATAGATATTTAAACTACTAAATTTTAAATTATTTTACGTAATTATTAGTTTAAAGTTTGGATAAAAATTATCTGACAAAAAAATGATGACGAAATGTTTTAAATATTGAGAGGCCAAAGTAAATTTTGCCTTTTTTTGTTAATGACAATTATTTCTTTTGGATTTATGGATTTATTATTGATCTGGTATGGATTTATCTATCTCTTATCTATTATGTGTGGTCAACATAACATGATAGGGGTGATTAAGCGAGGATTTTTGAATTACCTCGAACGGGTCAGATTAAGATATGGTAAATATCTTACCCCTTGTTGATCTCTAAATTTAATCGAGCGCGTTAGATTATGATATGGTAGGTTAATTAGATGCTGAATAGTGTACGTTATACTAATTTGGCGGTTTGAGCGTGGCACAAGAGAATAGGAGGGTTACAAACTTGCACCTGGACTTTATCGAGCGTGGGGCGAATTTTTTTGAAGGTTATAATACAAGAATAGAGGAATAAATATCGTTTGACAATTTTAGCGTGACGCAGGGTGGCAGAAGGGTCACAAAATTGCAAAATAAAACCACGCCACCTGGACATTTTCGAGTGTGATTCATTTTTGTTTTCATTTGGTTTTTTCCAAAAAAGTATAATCAATTAATATATTTTTTTTTTCTTTCAGAAAAGTAAAAAAGATGCATTAAATTTTGATGCTGAATTTACAAAAGAAGAGCCAGTATTAACACCAATCAATATGGATGTAGTAAATTCAATAAATCAAGAAGAATTTAAAGGTTTCTCATTTGTAAATGAAAATTTTAATCCAGCGAGGTATTTATCAATAGAAAAAAACACAGCTTAAGATTATAATAAGCACAACAAAGTATGTCTCGTCATTAAATGAATACAAAAGTTATTTATTAATTAATTTGTAATTAAAAAATAAACACAAAAGATATTTTAATTAAACAAAATATTTGTGTGTGTTGTTTGAAGTTTGATGTCAAATGTTTGATGAAACGATGGTTTGGGGACAGTCAAATTCATTCATCATAAAAACCCCAAACATTATCATTGAGGCACACACAAATGAAAAAATTGTATGGATGCGATTACAAAATGAATGAATGGATAATCATCATTAATATACGGCCATGTTACTTACAATTTTTTGATTTAAGAAAACGATTTTTTGGGTACCTGTAAGAAAAGGCTCAGCTGAAATCTGTGCAATATGCGTGTGGAATAATTAGATAAATTGAATCTCCTTGTGTAGCGGCTACGTCTCACATTTAGAAGACTACCAAGACAATGCTAAAGAGTATCCAGGTCTTCATTGCAGCATTGTTTTCACAGGTCTTCATGAATGTAAAAACATCAAATATGTGCTGATACATTCTCCGTTACTTCCAGCAAGTCGAATGTAATGTGTGGTTTAAGGTAGAAAAACTTTTTGCGCTCTCTAACAAACATAAGGCCTACATACATCGGACATTACACGTTATCAAGGGTAAAAATATATATAACACTGTAAATAATCTTAAAGGCCCAAAATGACAGCACAAAAAATAAATGACGATACGACCAAAACGACCTTTTTAAACGATTTTATTTGAATTGTAGAATGAATGTACTTTTTGAATCAAGAAAATATTTTCAAAAAAAAAGTTATTTAAAAATGAATTTAAAAAAAAATTTTAATGTAGAACCTTTGATCAAAATTTTTGTCATGTGTCTCGTATGTATGTGTGTGTCTGCTGTTATGTCACTTGTATCGAGATTGAGTCTCAGATACAAAATAAAGAAAAAATATGTTATTTATTATTAAAAGATTTCTTCATGTGTATAATATATAAGTAAATATTATTAATTATTATAAAATGAGATTTCTCTCCGTAAAAAAACAACTAATAATGAACGGAATTCATTATACAGGGTCCAATTTTAAAGATATGATGAAAATTTAATAAGTGGTTAAGTATTGAAGATTATTATCAAGTATTGGTGTTATCAAAAATTGAAAATTTGTCTTATTTTGTAAAAAATGGTTTTAATGACACGAAAAACCCATACATATATAAAGCTAGATCATTTCCACAAATAAGTGGTATCTACGGACTTTGATGAGTTTCTGATCTACTAGTAATTAAAAAAAACACTAGTTCCTACAAATTTGGAAGAAATAATTCGTTAAGATTAAATTATGATCATATAAAATCAATACCTAAAGCTTTTATGGACTTGGGGCATCACTATCATAGAGTTCCTATACATTCATTATTCGACTTTCTTTCTACCGTTATTAATTTTCATATACTTCAGGTTATCCTTAACGTGATCCGTTAGCTTTGATCTAATTCTAATTGATCTAATTTTTATTCTCAAGTTTTTATTTTACAATGTTTTAGTCATGTTCTACACATGCAACTTTCCATAGATTTTTCATATTATTCTAGATTCGAAATTTCAAATCATGTTTTCATCACCATTGGACAAACTCCTTTTTTTTAATTTATTACTTAGAGAAAACATGCAATTATTCATTGCTTGTTTTTCTTATTGAAAATTAAGTCATTAACCTAATAATTTGATCAAAATTATTTCTAGTTTAGTAAATTTCTATTTAAATGAATATCTTTTAAAAAATGGTATTGATTTCCATTTGTCCTTTTGATTTATTAAAAATAGTGTCTGTTATCTCAATTCCATAATCTCGAATAAGCTTTTCCTGAGCAATGCAGAATTTTATTAAGAACTTCAAAAACCTTTGTCATACCTTCTTGAATTTTAATTTTAGATTTACTTTAACATCATATTTTCCATTAATAAATTTAATCGAATTACAACCAAAGGCAAATATAATCTTCATATTCTTAAATTAATATGAAATTTTCCTCAAATCTTTAAATTATACCCTACATTATATTTTTTGATAGGAAATAATTGTTTTATTTATTGAAATTTAAAACAAGATACGAGAAAGTGCACCTTTTGTGGGGCAATTCATTTTAGTTTACGTGTGAACTAATGAAAATTCCTTAAAGTAAAAATATTTTACGGTACAACTTTAAAGCAAAACATTTTTTAGAATGTAACAAGACTACAAATTTACCAATTGAAGTAATCTTCAGGTGATTAGTAAACATATTTCTGTATATATATATAAAATTTTTAAAAATTTTAATTGTGAAAAGAATGTTAAGATAAAGGATTCATTAAAATGAAATACAAAGTGAAAATATCCCATAAAGTACGTGCCTTGTAATAAATGATTCTGTTCCAAAATAGTCCATACGTTAAGAATTTAGAAAACATCTCAAACATCTTTTTTAATGGAAAATGAAATTTTTATACAAAATATTAATAAATTGGTTAAAAATAGCAGTCAATTTTCAAACATGTTTCAGGCGAGTGGGTAAATGATAGCAATTTGGCTCTGTTTTCACTGAAAGTTATTTACACTAACTAAAATAAAATAATATCACACAAATGATCGTCTCCTGTGTTGGAAGTTCCAAAGAGATAATTCTAGTCCTGGTTATGTGACTCTGAAGATTTCGAAACGATAATAGTAAGCTACGTCTAATGAATAGCGATAGACTTTTTTCTTTAAAGGTATTTTTATCATAACAAACCATAAATTTAAAATTGCTTATTATTCGTACTAATTTGATATAATGTAGAGTTTTAATAATAAAACACGTTTTTAAAGACCGAAAACTGAAATATATATTGGCAAGGGACTCACTAAAAAGACCCTGAAATGTTAATAAAAAGTTGCTCTTTTAAACACATTAAAACATATTTGCTTTTCAGTATAATAACAATGCCCATTAATAATTGGATAACTTTAACCGTTTGACATTTGAAAACAATATAGATTTTTTTTGTAAATTTTCCATAGAACTTTTATTTTAGATTCTTAAATATTTTTCGCTGTGGTTGTATGCTATATCGAAATTTTAAGAGATAATAAAAAAGCTATTGGCAATAAATTTTTAGCTCTTCGAATTGATTTTTTTAAACACATGGGCTTCTATTTATAAAGAGGTATCCATTAATAAAATTTTTAATTTAGCTTTTCCTTTTAATACCTCTTTACAATTTAATATATAATACAAAAATAAAAATCACATCTATGAGGTTATTTTCACTTGGTTTTAAACATTAAAATTATCCCTTACATTATCAATCAAAAAATTCGTTTATATATACAGAAAATTTAGTAAATTTTTAATTATATAAAAAACTTACATAATACTATAAATAAACACAAAATGGCCTACTACTTTTTGTCGTCAGTTTTCCTTTAGAAGAAAATTTATTAATAAAAAGTGTATTATAGAATATTAAATATAATAAGACGCCATGCGCATAAGAAATAAACATAAAAACCTACTGCTTTTTAAAATTCTTCTCGGTAATAAACCATAAACATCCTTAAAAAAAAAATTATATAAATAATAAATACAGCTGTCGCCATATATAGAATATTCGAGCTCGTGAAATTTTTTTCAGTTTATAAAACCAATTTTTTTGTTTTGAGAATTAAGCTTGTTGTAGAGAGAGATATTAATTATAATAAAATAAAATAATTTTTATTTAAATATGTGAAATCGATTTTAGGATATTTATTATAATAATTTTTAATAAATAATTAAAAATTAATTAATTAAATAATAATGCCAAGTGTAAGAAATTATATAAATATCAAGATTATTATTAAATATTAAAAAACAAAATAAAATAATAAATACTGATAAATTAATTAATTAATAAAAATAGCACTTTAATTAAAGAAAATCTAATTATATATTTAACTATATATATTATATATAATGAGATAATGTAGTAGAAAAAAATTATTGTTGTATACATGTGTCGCTGCCTCTCTCTTTCTCCCACCCTATGTATTTCATACCAAGCTCCCTCAATTATGCCTATTTCCTAGACCTAATGTATTCCTATCACCCGAATATATTTTAGCTATAAATTAAAAAAAAAATCACAATTGAACGTTTTGACGAAAAAAAATTATATATATTTATATTGTTGTACGCAGATTATAGTTTTATTGGCTGATTCAAATTTTTTTAATTATTATTTTGGTTGTTACACAACCAGGTTAGTTATATTTTAAGGGATGTTTAAGAAATGCACTATTCATATCAACATTATATTATTAAGGAAATGTAATATAAGAGTTTCTGATTATTCATTGTTTTCTAATAATAAAATGAGGGCTCATTTCATTACTTGTTCACGATATTTTAACACACGAAATTAATCTTGTGCACTTGAATCAACAATGAATTTTCACAATACAAGGAAACTGCTATGCATTAATTTATTTAAAACAAATGATAGCATATTAGATTTGTCCATGTCTTAAATGCCTCAAAACGGAGTTTCATCAAAATTTCACTCATAGATCGAACTACTTTCATCATCTTATAGAGCTTTTCAAGCGATACATTTTGAATATATCAATTATTTGAATCGTGTCTATTCTAAAATACGAGGATGACTTTAAATGGGACAAACTGCATATTAAAAAAAAAAATAATAATAAAGATTTGAATATTGTTTCTCTAACTTCTTAAATATGTTTTCATTTTTCCTTAAACATCCTTAATATTTGAATACAACGTATGTATACATTAAAATGCGCAATTTAAGTAAAACGTACAAACGCCATAATTTTAAAATGTTATTTATTTATATTATAAGAAATTTTAAATAGAACGTCAAACGTTGTTATATTTCGAAATAAAAGAATTTTTTAAACTTTGTTACAGATTTTTATAATTTTTATCAAATTTGAATTTGCCAAAAATATGTTTCAATATTACAAAAAATAAACACTTCTTTGAAGTTATATATATTAAAAAAAAACAAAAAAAACCATAAAAAATTTTTTTATTATGAAATTTTTGAACAGAATTTTTATAAATTTTGGTAATAAATCTCGAAGTCATTTATTTCCTCTTAAAAAGTCACCAATTTATTATAAATACGGGTTAATAAATGACTGATAAATTATTTATTTTTATTTCCTCAGTTAGTGATTAATCGGAATAGATTATGTATTTTATGTAGTCAGTGTTTTATTATAAATGTGACAAAAAGATAGTCTCCTATAAATTAATAAAAAATAATTGTAGACCAAGGGGCGTCTTTTCGAATTAAATAAAATTTTATCCCAGGTCTCTTCGATCTTCAAAATCAAACGACCAACCAATAAAAATTATATATTTGACAAGCAATAAATATGATAATATGAGTTTTGCTTATTCTCTGTGTATTATAAGCTGAATCCAATAAATTTTCATCGTAGAAACAAATTTTTGTTTCAACTACAAGGGTGGTCTGAAAAATTTCCAACTTCAACGTGAAGATAGCAACCAGCACCAAATAAATAGTTTACCTCAATTAAAATTTTTCAAAAGCTATAAATGAATTTAAATTTTTTCTTAAAATAAGCAGTGCAATAATATAAATATTGAAGTATTATTTATTATTTCAAATATATTAAATAATTTATAATCAAATATTTGCAGAAATAATAAAAATATTGTTTTTCTTTTATATTAAAATAATTCATTATTGTGCAGAGTATGCATTATTGTGCAACGCGTTTATGATTGTTAATACTTCTAAATTATTTTTTTTAAGAATTGATTGAATTCTCAAATTATTATTTAGTACTATTTAGTATTTCTTTTTCCACAAGGTGTCGGACCCTCAGATATCGAAGTATATTGCCGTCAAAACGAGGCCACAAAATTCATAGTAGTTTATTTTAAATGAAACAAAATAATTTTTATTGGTTGTATAGATCGCTGTACTAATTTAGGACATGCGTACTTGACGCAATTTATTAACGAAAAATTTAATAATTTTGTTGTATTTGTTATAACACACATTTACGTTGTTGTATTTTATTATAAATTACAATTTTATTCTAGTCATTTTATTTAATTTTTTAATTAGAGAATTATATACGATTGTATTTATGTTAAGTTTTATCCAGAAAAAAAATTTAAAGGCGTTATAATTAATGTTATTTTTATGAGGAATGAAACTCAAGGGTCAAACAGTAATAAACAGTACCCTTTGAATAACTCCCAAAATAACGCAATAGTGTTTTTTTATGTGTTCAAAAGCAAGAAATAGTTTTATAAAATAAATTCAGTATTATAAATATTATTTAAAAAAAAAATACACAATTCGATTCATCCTCTATTCAAAAAAACCAGTGCATAAATCGAATCAATTTTTTGAAATTTAAAATAAATTACAAACTTTATTTCAAAGTAAATTAATTTTGTAAGGTTTAGTTATTTTTGTTAAATTATTTAAAAAAATTACTTTCATTTTACTATTTGTATTCTTTTATAAAATAAGGCAATGTAATTAATTTACTCGCCACATTTTAATGGAGATAATAAAGAAGAAATAAAAATTTCTATGAACATTAATTCAAAAATGCTTTAACTAATTCAAGAAAGTAATGAACACAAGATTTATTGTATCTTAAAGAATCTATCAAATTATGAAAGATAAATTCATTTGTTTCGTAACAAGAAATTACGATATGATTTATGAATGAGCATTCTTCGAATTTATGTACATTTGAACTTATAACGGGAATAATTATATGCGCACAGTTTATATGTAAATTCTATTTCTATATCTAATGGCAAGTGATTGTTTATTCATTCAAGGTTGAGTCGAAATGTTCGACTGTGGAATACAATCTTGTCTAAGATGCAATCGATTATCCAAGATAAAGAATTAGCATAATTGTGCACAAAGTATTGGAGATTATCAAAAAAAATTATAAATTTGTTGTTGATTTTTGTTTTCATTGTTTCGAGTTACAGAGGGGTATAATTTGCTGCAAAAAAAATGCAACTGAATGTTAAATACCTATTTAAAAATTATAGGACAACGATTTTTATGGCGTGGTAAGTTGTTTTCTAGATTTAGTTTTCTTTATTAAAGTAAAACATAGATTTTAAATAAATTTTAACATACCCCATAAAATCGTTTGTTTTATAATTTTAAATAAGGATAAAAGGATCGTCTCAATTTTTTGTTTTCGAGTATATATAAAGAACGGAATTTATTTGTATTTTCTATAACATTTTCTAAAACTGGACGTTAGATAATATTTAAATTAAAAAAAAAAATTATATAGAAAAACACTGATAAATATTGAATTGAAAATAAATACTTATAGTGTGAAATTGCCTATTTGTTCCTAGATTATATTTTTTGGTACCCAATTTTCTGTGACACATTTAAATGTGTTCTTTTTTGGTTCAATTGTTCACGGTGGATTGTTTTTCATTTGTATGGTATGTGTCTATATTTAAATATCAATTTATATGTGTAAATTTTACAGAATGATTTTGTAACAAGAATTCATTTTATGCTTCTACAAAATAGTTTTTGAATTATCAAACTTTAAAATAAGTACAAAAAAAATAATTTTTTTTTGAAGAACAAAACTTCCATTTCTTTCTTTAGATAGAAAAAGGTGGTCGTTTTCATGTATAATAATCGGAAAAACTTAAAAAATTTGAATATTGTTCTACATTTCTTCCACTCTTAACCGAAGAACAAAAAGTAATGTAATATTTCAAAAATATTAAAACGTCATCTTTTTTAATATTATCAAATAGATTAATAAGACTGTAAAATCCAATCCTTCCTAAATATTGCAAAGTTATTAAATTAATAATAATTCTTTTGAATTAGCTTATTTTCTACTACTTTATACAAACTTGAAATGGAACACACCGTGTTTTCAAGACGAGAAACAGTTTTATTAAAAACAAAGATGTAAATTATAAATTTGCAAATTAAAAATTCTGAAGATCATCCGATTTACGAAAATCACGCCAAATTAAAAGACAGAAACTGTAGAGGCTTATTAAATTATGTTGTTATATTGAATCACGAATTTCTTCGTATTTGTCCTTTTAGGTAATATTTTTCTTAGTTCTAGAAACACTTTTAATAGGTGTTCTCCTTCAGTACTAGAGAATGCCCATTTCAGTTTCCGGATATACATAAGTCTGGTATACATAATTTTGAAGAATACTGTGATCGATATTCAAACAAAAATGTTGCTTTATTCGATGTTGCGGTACCAAATTTCCACAAAATCGTATTCCAAAATGAATATTTTTTAAAAAATATTTTTACAGTTAGCAAGTTGAATATATCTCCAACCTCTACCGATGATGATAAAGAATATCTTCATTGCGATACAACGCGTCGCTTTTTGTTTTAAATTGTCGATTTTATCTTAAACTATATGCGTGCAATGACTGAAATAAAGCCTTAGTTTTTAATAATTGATGGTTTAGTTTTGACAAACTAATTAGGCTAACGCTCTAAAATAGAAAACGTTGTGCTACCCAGAATGATACGAAGTCATCAATATTGTATATTTGCAATGTTAAAAATAAATTTTGATACCATCAAATCGTTCGGTTCAGCACAACGTTATGTGTTTTGAAACGCACCTAAAATTACTTCCATGTAATTCAGAATACTATTCAGATATCAACTGTTTCAAAATCATTCTGTGTATATTTTAACAAAAATTATTTTGAATTCCATTAGAGAAAAAAATGGCTTAGTAAAACTAAAAATAAAAAAAAGATTTGTATTAGTCGGGCATATATTAAATAGTTGTTTTTCTACTAAGAACGTTCTATGTATAAAACAAAAACAAATTTATCCTATTACCCCCCTTACTAAAAGTATCTAGAGAGTTTCTAAATGTTGTCTAAATAAAAAAAAAAAATAAATACTTCTTGTATTAATATTATTAAAAAAAAAAGAACTATATATAACGTTTTTTAGTTTAGGTGACAATTTTTGTTAGATTTTTTTCAGTTGATGAAAATGATTACAAAACAAGGATAAACAAACACGCTATCATTGTAAAGATTATTATAAAAAAATAAAAATATGTCGAACAGTTAGAAAACTTTTTATGTCCAACATCATATTCATACATAATAAATATAATTACTTACTGTTCGATATAATATCTGAATATTTGTTTTTTATTTTTCCAGAAAAAAAAATAAATATGAATGTTATAATAATTGCTATATTCATTATATTAAAAAAAAAATGTTTTCATTTAAATGAAATGAAAAAAAATTATGTCTTATTAACTAAAACAAAAAAAAAACATGTACCTTTAATTGTGGAATAAACTAAATTGTCAATCTGCATTGTTGTTTTAATTTTGACTTAATTTTTCATTGCAGTTTTTTTAACTAATAGCACGTTTGCAAGTGTTTAACGGGAATTGTATTCCAGAATTTATTCCAGATTGTATTACTTTCGGTAGTGAAAGTATACAATTTGACAAACATTAAAATTGATGTAGATGTATTTTTAATATTTTGAATTTATTATCTTAAAATTAAAATTCAATATTTTTATCTTTATATTAAATGACCTAAAACACTCGGCTGGCTTGGTGTGACGTCGTTTTGGTAAACATTATTGGTTGTCTTCTGTTATCCAAATGTTATGAAATTTGGTATGTACAATCTTGGCATGAAAACGAAGGACTTGTCAAATAGTCCCCGAAAAAAGAATTGTAAATTAAAAATCAAAATTTTATTTTAAATTTAGAAATATTTTTTCGCGCAACTCTTAAACTCTTCAACATACCCTCCGTTTTTATGTTAAGATTGTGCGTACAAAATTTCATAACATTTGGATAGTAATTTTTGAGTAATTTATGCGCGAAAATTTAAAAAAATACAATGTTGAGTTATTTATGATTTACCTTTATTAATAGAGCCTATGTAGGTCTCTATCAAAAACACATATCTACTTAAGGATTCTTAACGCCGAAAGAGACATCTAAAAGAAAAACAATCTCTCATGAGGCTCTAGCTTTGGGTAAGTATTTTGCGATAAGCAAATTCGTGTTCATTTTTGATTTCTGACTGTATATCAAAATTAAAGTAAGATCTTGCCATTCAATCATCTTAAAATTAAAGTTATGTTTGAATTAATTATTTTCAGTAAGAATTATATTTGACTTTTCGGATTAATTACATATAGTCCGGGAGGAAGCGTTACAGTTTTCATGGTGATTTCAGGCCGATCAATTTTCGATTTTATTGAAAGTTTATATGAAGTTGATAATCGAATGGCGGTTCAGCAAGCGCACTCAAGGTGGATTAATAACAAGGTGGAGGAATAATAAAATATATTTCAGGCCGTTTGAAATTAAAAATATAGATAGTTTCAATAATGTAGTAAATAAAAAAAATAGTCAGCAGAATATTTACGGGTGGAATAATTGTCAGCTGAATATGATATTTGATTGCCTTAGATGGAAATTGCATGGCTAGTCAGCAGAAATTTTTATCCCGCCCGTCCACCCTCTCGGAGTCTGCTGTCTTTCATGACAGTGTATGACTGCCAATAAACATTCAATTCCAACATAAATTAATCGACTTGAAATGATTGTGTCATTAGTAACGCTACTTCCCGGACTAATAGCATAGGGGCCAGGTTAGGGATTTAATTAAATATATTAAAACATGTGCTAATTATATTCGTATATAAATTTATTTTTTTCCGTTATAATATTACATAGATCATTTGAGACAAACAATTGATTATATTTTATTTTTTTTATACACAATAAAATATGGCAAATAAAATTGGCAAGACTATTGTTTTAAAATACAATAATCTGTAAATTAAAAAATAAACTTAATAATTATTAACTATAATAAATATTATCCTTTAAAATCGTTTTTATTTATACATTTTTTCTTTTTAAACTATGTTAAACAAAAATAACATTTAATTTTTCAAAACAACCTCAACGAAAACAACAACAATCTTCACTATGCCGGTGTCGCCAATTTTCGTATATAGTTAATTAGGAGAATTAATATTATAATAATATTTGTACATAAAACCGTGCAATTTACACAAGACTTGAAATCTGGGCAGTTTTTAGTAGAGATAAGGTCCAGAGCACAGAGTTCAAGAAAAAAATTCATGAAAAAAGTTATGTAAAGGCATTATCAATGGCGAGAAAGAAGGTCAGTAAAGAGAATATTAAAAAAAAAACTACTAAGTATTCGAGATATTACAGTATTCACAATATATATCAGATTGTTTTCCGATGTAGTTATGGATACGAAATACAACGTAATCAAATGTTATATAAGTATGTAGATGATATACTATTTTACATGGAAGATTGGTGAATATTTATAAACAAATTTAAATGAATTTTTATTAAAATTCTAAAAAATATTACTAAAGCGATTTCTCTTATTATTACAATTTTTCAACGTCATAAAACTTTAATTACCATTGTAATTATCCTTAATTATTCAAAAATTTTCATTTCACATTTATGTTTATAGGAGATTTATGCTAAGATTTCAGCGCCATAGTGGCAAAAATAATTACTCATAACACACTCAGCTGTCTATTTTGACTATAAAAATATCATGATTATGAAACATGAATAATAATAGATAAAATTTCGTCTTATGTGTATAGTGTTTAAATATTGGTAGTTCTAAATAGTTCTTAATTATACCGGTAGTTAGAGTCTTCATCTTTAGCATGAATGTCCAATGAATTTCAGCTGCTTATGGCGCAATCAATGAATAAAGTGTTCATTTTATATACTCTATTTCAAAACGCGGTCATACTACCATGCTAAGCACGCGGCAGATTTTCACCGATAAGCATCCAGCACATAGGAAATCATTTTTTTTCCAAAATGGCGAGAAATTTGGTTTGTTACAACATATGTTTCTATGAAAAATTCTATGTTTGATTTGCATTGGTTTCTTATTAAAAACAACAAATTCGATTCGATTCCATATTTTTAGAATATAAACATTTATAGTTTTTTCTTTTTTACTTCTATATTCAAAGATTTTTTTTAAGAACTGAACTTTTCTCATTTTTGAAGTGCTTTTTCCAGTTTTTTTTGGGTTAGGAAACGTGAAATTTACATTTGAGATGATTTTACATGCAGTGCTAGTTCGATTTAATTGCAGGCAGAGGATTCAAAACTAATTTTCTTGCGTCAATCTCAAAGTTTAACTTTATCTCGGGCTAGTTATCGCTTTTAATGATTGCGTTTCGGATCTGCGCTAGGAGATGTATGCGAAGAAAAATTAAATAGTTTTTTCTCATGCTATTTTATGTCACCTAGCTACATTTTTCAAATACTGCTTCCTGTTGAGGATAACACGAGAGTAGCGTAAAAAGTTATGAATTTTTTTTTTCAAATTATTTTGTAATTCGAATATTTCGATTTGATAATAAAAATTAGACTAGAACTTAATTCAATCCATTTTTGAAAACTTGAAAGTCCTTAAAGAATACTGGTTAAGATTTTCGAAAGTTATTTCAGGTTTAAGTACTTTCTATAATGGAGTTCGATCTGAAATAATGGTAAATTATGATGAAAATATATAGGGATACTGAATCAGGTTAGATTAGAAATTTCTAAATATGATTTAAATTTATCGGTGAGATTTCGAGTGTGTTAAAGTTCATCTCGTACGGTAATATATGGGAATAGATCATCTGGTAAGGTTGCATTATCTAAAATGTTTGCTAATACAAAATATCGCCGTCGTAAATGATGAGCACTGGCTTTTGGTTGACGATCTCTTGTGAATAATCCTTTACGATTGCCCCCAACTCTTGTGTATGCTGAAAACATAAATTTTAATTGCAGTTAAATGAAGAAATGTTAATTGTATTTGAGATTTAGAGCAAAAGTTAAACAAGTGGTCTAGATGCGACCCGCAAGGTCCACACGACGAACTTCTAATAAGGAGAATTAAAAAACAATAATGTGATTATTATTACGAATTAACAATACACAACCCGGCTTCGCAAATTTCGGTTAGTTTGCCGACCCGCAAGGTCCACACGACGAGCTTCGTAATGAGGAGAATTAAAAAATAATTTGATTATTATTACGAACTAAGAAACTTGTCAGACAGTAAGTCGTTATAGCAAATTTTGATATTTGGATTATTTAGACTGGTTAACTAAAAATAATATTTTTGATTCATGTATTTATACTTACTTTGAGCAGTTTTAAAGTCAGCAAAATTCCAAACAAATTCACCAATAAAAAAGCCTGCTTTTCGTAGAACATCAAATGCTTCAAAATGCCGTGACATTAATTCAACTTGATATTCTTCAGACCATACGAATCCTGGACTCTGTAAAAAAAATAATAATCATTACTGAATTATAATAAGGACAGTAAATTGACTGTATTTGTAATTCAGAATTGACTAGAGGGAAAATATGCTGAATATTTGGTTCTGCCAGTGTATCATGACGATTGTAGAAGCATTTGCTCTACTCTTCAAAGGAGAAAATTAACTTGAATCAACCATTATCCGACAACTTCTCCGATTGAAAGAACATAAGGAATATTCTTGGCATAAATATGAGACATGTCTACTCTATAAGAATATCTGAAGTAAGAAAATTACTTACCAAATGAAGTCCATTTAAAGTATCAGCACCATATTCAGACATTAAAACTGGCTTGTTATATTTTTTATGCCATGCTGTAGCTTCACGAATCACATTATCGATAATTAAATCAACTCGTCCAGCATTTGAATACCAACCATTGTACCGGTTAAAACTAATTATATCCAAGTGTTTCCCCTGAAAATTAAACTTAATTATTTTTCCGATGGTTAAAAGCAGTAAAGAAACTTACAGCTTTATCTTCATTATAATGTCTTGCTAATGCAATTGTAACTGGCCGTGTTACATCTAAAGAACGCACATGATTTGCAACTGCTCCAAAGTATTCATCGGCTGCTACTAAATGTGTTCTTGGTTCATTTGCTATTGACCATGCAATAACACTGGGTCGATTTTTATCTCGTTGAATTAATTCAGTTAGTGAACGTTGATGTTTCGTTAAAAGACTGGGTGAATAATTTCTGGAAATGCAATAGAATTTCATTATTTATTGGCTCTAAAGCTGACAGATGCAATAAAACAAATGGTAACAAAATTATGGTAAATCACAGAAAACCATTAACAAATATAAGCTCAGAACGTGTAACAAGGATTCAAGTGAAAACCATTTTGTAGCTTGTTCAGTTTCAACTTGTAAAATTGCACAAAATAAAAAATGTAGCGGGATGTTTATTGAATACAAGTTTTTTTTTTTTTAAATTAATTTGATGAAGCAATTAAGAAGCAAAATTTAAGCAACTGGTTACATTCCTTAACGAAATGTTTGTTGGAATCATTTACAAGTAGTTTTTTGATGGCCATACTTTTCGATAGTATCAAACACTTTTAGTGTTTTCTTAATATTATTTTCTCTTTAAATAAAAAATATTACATATTGTAAAATTTATAACCGTCATAGTTTTTAAGTATAGCGCCTTCTTTACAATTCGTATTACCAAACGTTAATTTTTTTAGAAATATATTTTATCATTGTTTAGTAATTTTAGCATCGTAAGTAATCGCATTTTTAGTTAATAATTTTTTATATATCTTTTAAAATAAATAACACATTGATTCTCGACCTGACGTTACACGGGTGAGACACCACAGGCTTCATATGAGTGTGTAGCTTAATATACTGGCAATTCTGGAGCGTTAGGCGTATCTACTTATTGCTACTTACAAACCTAGGGTCTATCACGTGTAACAACTTATGCGCGTTTAAATATTCTGCAGTTTAATAAATTTAACTGTGGAACTTGTGTGGTATTTAAACTAATTTTTTCCATATATATTGAATTTCGCTACTAATAGCATATTTTTCGCTACTAATAGGAAAATTGGATGTAGCGAATTAACCAGATCAACCTGTCTATAAATGAAAAAGCTATTGCTTTGGATACAAAATATAAAAATATTTAATTTAAATTTAAAAGTGTAGAAAATTATATCAACCGATAGCAGCTTTGAAATTTCAAGTAATTTTTGTATAAGGTTTTTTTCCCATGCATGTATTTTATATTAACAAGTCAAAATTACACATATGTAATGTTAGAAGTATATCACGAGACAAAAATTTAAAACTATAAATCCAAGAAATACGACACAAAGCCATTCTTCATGAATAAAAATGATAAATTTTGAATTACATGCAGATAAACATGGCAGAATGTTAATTGAAAAAAAAAACACCAAATATCATGCTTATATTATTAAATTAGGTCTACTAAGTACCTAAAATCAAGGAATGAATCAAAGCCGAGCCAATCATCACTATTATCGATTGGGCTAAAATGAAAAATTCCAAATTGTTTTGTGATCTTATAAAAATATCAAAAAAATATTTTCAAACTTACACAGTATCAACACTGGGACATTCATCAATAATCATGATACCAGTTTCATCAGCAAAGTCCATAATTTCCTCAGCGTATGGATAATGTGATGTTCTATATGTATTGGCACCAATCCATTTGATTAGATTGTAATCTTTTGCTATCAATGGTAAATCTAAACCTTTTCCACGTATCTGGAAAATAAAATCGATTGAAATTACATAAAACGTACCTACTTGATTTCTTGCGAACAGTGAAGTTGAATTTGTATCGAAGTGTAATTTAAAACATCATTCAATAGCAAAGTCAGGTCAAAGATCGATTTGAATCAACGATATAAAATACACTTCTGATATATTGAGAAATATTATTTGCCAAATAATAAGAGAAAAAAAAGCAAAATGGAAAAATGAAGTACATATTTAATCTTAGATTGGTATATTTTAAGAAATAATGATTCTGGTAGATACAAAGACCGGATGAATACGAGTAAAGGAGGCAAAAGATGCTGAATGGAGGAAGGGCAGACTATTAAGTGGGTGATTGGTATGAGCACCCAGTAACGAATTTCGGACATACTAAACTACATATACTCTGAAGAAGAGTAATCTAGTAGCTCCAGTTAAACGTAAAAAGTTTGGTATTATCGGTTACCCACACAGTAAATCTCCTCATCTGCAAAATACTAGTGTAGAATCCACATAGGACGAGAATACCTGTAAGATCTAGAATCAATTGGCAAAGAACTGTATAACAAGGATCAAAAGAAGAAGGTAAAAACTAAAAAGAAGTAAATTGGATGCCGCCATAACAATTTCACTGAAGAACATTCTTACAGCTTTAGGCCTCTCAAAGAATTTAAGAAACTAACTACCTAACTAACGTATTCGGAAACCAGGCTTTATGTCCAAGTCATGAAGATGAGTAATCCTACTTAAAATAATGTTAGGTGGCGTCAATTGAATATACTTTTGGTTAATGAAACAGTTTAAAGAGTTAATGTTTGAAAGAAAAAATGGGTTTATTGATTAAGGCAAAAATGAAGAGGATCAAAAGGACAGAGAATTAAGCTAAATTATAGACAGAGATATACTAAGGACTGCTAAAGAGGTATTTAATAATAAACTTCCACAACCTTGGCCAAAATTGTAAGACTTTACTGATTAAGGCATATTATATGAATGATAGAACATCAGGTTCCAAAAGCAATCTACCGTGACAAAGAGAGTGGATAACATTAATATTTCGCAATCATTGGAGTCATGAAAAAAACTAAAAAGAAGTTACCAAATTATATTGCCAGAGAATTTTTTAAGTCCATTTCACCTCACGTATGCTTATCTGCATACCTAACATCTCATGTTAAAACATATTTATAAATAATACTTACATCTGAATCTTCATGGCGTCCAAAACCACGTAAATAAACTGGTTTCTCATTAATTAAGAAAGATTTATTCGTCCATCGAATTGTACGTATACCAAATGGTAATCGGTATACATCTATCGGTGTCGGTTCAATATCATTATTACCCTCCAGATCGATTAATGTAACTTCTAATTTATACATGTATCCGGGATTTGGATGCATTAAATATGGCCACCATAGTATTGGATGATCAATAACCAGTTGACCTTTACATGAGTCATTCCCCGATGTATTATACGTAAATCCAACATGAGAATCACTTTTGTCTAATAATTTGACTTGACAAAATGGTGGTGTTTCATCTTCATAATATCCAGCGGTATGTACATCAAAATCGATAAATGCTTTACCCAAATAAATGTAGGTGTTAACTGATATATCATCGATGTATATTCGAGGTGTGGTGTATAATACAACGGGTCGATGAATACCAGCATAATTGAAAAAATCAAATGTGTATGTTTGTTGTAAAAATACTCCATAATCTCTGAAATTGATTTAAATTGGTAATTCAAGCGCATATATAGGCACCTGTCCCTATTTTCTAAGAAGGAGACAAGCATTATCAGCCAAGACTTTAAATTCCTACATAATAATATTATTTGATTAGGCGCGTTGCTCATTGGATAAACTTGTCTCATGAAACTGGGAACCATGAAACTTTAGTTGTTTGCAGCCGATACGCTCGCAGCTCTGTGGACAGCTCTTTTGTCCCTGATTATTTGACATTGAATGCAAAAATATACATCTTCCTAACTTGCTGATAAAAATATTGGTATTTTTGGAGATTTTTTCTAAAAGGGGTGGTGCAACAAAATTTATATTTTTGGATATTTTCTTCAAAAGCGTAGATGAAATTTTTCCAAAAACTATTTTTGTCTAGTGAAAACATAAGTCACATACTAATAAGACAATGCTAATTCTGTCCCTCTCTACCCCCTAATTCGTGACGCTCTTGATTGGAATTAATCACAGAAATATTTAATTTTAATTGACTAAACCGAATAGAAGAACTGATTTACGCAGTAACGCTTCTGTATATTATACATTTATTTTCGCTTAATTTAACATATAAAACACAATATGTATATGTTTTATTGACTTGTTAATAGGTAATTGTGAGGTTTTAATGGCTATATATTCAAAGACTTAAAATTTTCGATTTTCAATTAAATTTTTACTTACGTTGAAACATTCGAAACATCTCCTTGAGGAACAGTAAATCGATTTAATTCATTGTCGACTTCAACGGTTATTCGATTATTACCACCAATTTGTAAAAATTGTGTTACATCATTTTCAAATGGTAAATGTCCAATTTCATGTGTTATTGCCAATTCGCCATTTACCCACTACAATTAAATAAAAAATATCTTTAAGAAACCTCAAACAACAAACAGTAATCAGCTTTCAGAATTGAAAAATGTTTAAGTAAAATGTGATTGGGGAAGGGATAATTTTTCCACATTTTTCCCATTTTTGTGCAAGCTTATCTTAATTTATGAGTAATGAGAAAAGTAACGGATATTTTTTATGTCTTTATCAAAGACGATTCAACTATAAGTCAAAAGATTTATTTTGCTTTAATAGTTGGTAAATTTGACCCAAATTCGAAATAATTTCTTAAAGTATTTAAGAAATTTTTAAATCGTCTGATTTAAAAATAAAAAATATATTTCCGAGATACATATTTTGCAGATTTTGGAGCCACATATCTTGTGAAATATGCATACTTCTGAGAATTGAGTATAATGTTGAGTATAATTGTTTATTCGAATTAAAAATAAATTTTTTTTGAAAATGGAACTCATAAAACTCATGAGTAGTAAGGAAGATGCACAAATTCTTTTTATCACTTCAATTGAAGCGTTTTTACTTCACGAACATGAATTTGAAGTTATTTTTTTAAAATCTTAAAAAATAGTCAAAATGTGGACGTTCAAAACACTTAATTTTTTTTTTTGTATTGTTTCTAGTTTCACATTTTGATGGGTAAATTGCAAATTTTTTTATTGCATCTTCCCTATTTGCAAAATGAATATTATAAATTATTATAAAGTAATTATGGTGGAAGAGTTGGGCATATGTTATTTTGTGAGAAATAGATATGTTAAACGTGTTGACTTGCGCTTCCACCAAAATTGAAATCGATAAGTTAATAAGCAAAATTTGAATTATCTTTTTTTTTCAGACTACTTATTTTAACTAGAATTATTTTCTGAAAAATAAACTTACCACTTTGGCATTATAATGTACACTACCAAATCTTAACCATATTCTGATATCGGAATGATTCCATGTTGATGGCACATAAAATGTTCGATCATACCATACGGGACCCACATGATCTCGAACTTTTCGATCTTGTGTGATGTCATTGTAACTGGATGGTACTGGCATTTTTATTACATTATCAAACTGAAAATAGATTCAATAAGACATAATTATCAAGTGAAGATAACAACTGAATATTTGAACTGCTTATGGTTGTTTATATTGGTAAAATACGCAAAATACGTTGGGATATAGAATTCCGAAAAAATGTGATAAAATTTACATGAAATTTATAAATAATTCTGTTAGTTTATGTTTCAAAATAGACTTCCTGGATTTCTTGTAAAAATTAAAATTGAAATATTTTAAAACTTACAAATTTAAGATCTTGTAATTGCCAGAATTCATGGCAACCACGTTTTGGATCTGAATCAGGCGCAAGTACAAAATTCCATATTCCATCTAACGATCGTTGATCACGTGTTTCAGAATCACGTGGATACAATAATGATTTAGTCTGTTGAATTGCAGTTGCAATAAGAAATCCGACTATGAATATTCCATTTTCACGACATAATTTCCGTATAAGCATGATTTTCGGTACTCAAAAATCTGAAACAATTAAATACAAAAAATGAAAAAAAAGTTGAATATCTTAAGTTCTAATTAGATTTATTAGGCTAGTAAGAATATATTGAGATTATTTGGGAGAAGAAAATTTGACGTTTGTAATTAAATGATTTATTTAAATTATTATATTCTATCAAATATTAATTTTCCATGAAGGTGGTAAAAGCCGATTAAGTTAAAAAATTAAAAGAAAAAAAAAAACATTTTCTCACACTTGTCGCATGCTATTTCTATAAAAGATATTCATAAAAAAATTACTTTAAGAAGGTGTGTTTATTCTTTTAAAGAATATAAAAAAAATTAAATAAATCAATTAAGAAACAAATGAAGCTTTATTCATTTAAATAAACAAGTGAATAACACTTTAGTCAATTATTTATATACCCTGTGTAAACTTATATAAAATTTAAAACAGTAAAATATTTTAATAAACTAAAATGTATTAAATCAATTTTTCTCCAATTCTTATATATTACTTTATTTGTTACAAAAGTACTTTTATAGCCGTATTTATTTAACTTTCTTGACTCTTATGCATCTTAATTGTTAGTTATAGAGATGGCTTATGCATCCATTTAGTTTAAATTTTTATTTTTAATGGTTTTATTAAAAATTTTTCCATTTCCTAAACGATGTATTAAAAAAATTGTAATCTCGATGTAACTAGTAAATAATATGATGTATTATAGATAAAGCTTAGGCTAGGTGTTATAGTTTTTAAGTTGTCTTGCTTGTATGAATGAAGCTAAATACTTATTAATGAAATTAATATCAGGAACACAGAGCTTCAGAGATCCGCTTGTAGCGTACTCAAATTTCCACTTCTTTTCAGATCATTCCTCATTACTTGTGGATTGTTCCAGCCTACGATTGTTTGGATTTGCGTAAACTCACATCCTGCGTGTATCTACATCCCTATGAAATTTTGTGCAGACCGAACTGTATTGATTGTTGATCCTTTCATGTAAACTAATGATGTGTTATCAATTCTATCCAAATCTCGATAAAAAGCAGACTAACATTGTTATTATTTTTCTTGATGAAAAATAAACTTTATGATTTTTATTCACAATGTATAAAAAAAATAAATTATAAATAATATTTTAGTTCATTTACCCACTTTAAACAAGTTTGTTTAATATTTATTTTGTATTTTTTTTATATTATTAAATAAATTTTTATTTTAGTTTATTAATCGTAAAAATGCCTTGACATTTGTAATATGATTATTTTATCTATTATTTGGTATGTAATTTTACATAATTAAAAATTATATTTTTTTTCTTTTTGTGTGTGTTAAAAGTAGCCCCAAGATGTACAACAATTAGATCATACTTAAACAAAAAATAAGAAGATATTTATTTCATTTTGTTTTCTGGACCACCCATCATAAAAATAATTTTAGATATATGGTATTTTAAGAGCGATTATTCACAACTGTTATTGACATAAAAGAGTGTGCTTCTAACAAGCTGTTGATTTAAATTACATGTAATATGCATTGAATTTCTTTCAATTTTCGTGCCCACATAACTCAAAAAATACTTATTCCAATATTTTGAATTTTGGTATGTACAATATTGACATGACATATTGACATGACACGGACGGTCACATGATATATGATCGAATTTTTATTTTTTCCCTAGAAATTATTTTTCGTGAAAACTCTTCGATAAGCCCTCCGTTTACATGACAATATTGTAAATACCAAATGTCAATATATTTGGATTATTTGACCTATTTGGGCGCAAAAATTAAAATATTCTTACATAATGGAGGGCGTTTCAGTATTATGTTTCAATCCCTCTTAAAGAGGTTTATCAACAGCTGTTTTCGTGGCATAAAAGAGTGTGCTTCTAAACAGCTGTTGGGTTAAATTAAATGTAATATGCATTGTATTTTCCAGCACAAATAATTCAAAAGATACTTATTGAAATGTTGTAAAATTTGGTATGCACCATATTGTCATGAAAACTGTTGTGTTTGTCGAAGAGTTTTTCCCGAAAATAAATTCCTAAGGTAAAAATCATTATTATTATTAACTTCAATAAGAACTACGTTTTCATGTCAATATTGTGCATACCAAATTTCATAACATCTGGATAAGCATTTTTTGAGTTATTTATGCTGGAAAATTGTATGCTTCTAACATCAGTTGATAAATCCCCTTAATGTTATTTTACACTTGAAAAAAATAAATAAAATAAAAAATTCGAATACGAAAGTAAAAATGTTTAATTTTATTTTCGACTAAATTTGCCCGAAGCTTTTTATTGTATACTTATGATTAATTTTCATTCATACTACAGAGTTGTAAGACATTTATATTACTTAAGTGTTCCGTAACTATCATATTTTCTTTAACCGTTGCGTTATGAGATATGAAAATGACTTAGTTATTACTTGGTATTCTTTATAAAATCTCTTTTTGTTTATAATAATAATATTTTTAATATTCTTGTTACATTTTTGACACATTTGGCAAAAGAATTGCCCCATTTGCATAATCCGTACACCTTTCAGCAAATAAATGTATTAATTATTTGTATGGACGCATTTTAAATGCTTTTAATAGTTATATCCGCTTACTACTTTTAGTTTGAATTAGTCTTTTACGTAGAAAAGCTTTAAAAAAATCATCAGCCCCACCTCGGAAGTACAACTGTTTAAAATTCCCAATTAACAGTAATTTTCAATGTATGCATTAAGCAATATAATTCAAATATTTGAATTATATTGCTATTTTTTATTTTTTAAACTACTTCCGTTGTATAGTTCATGATGTGGGTGGAGGACAGGATATTGAGTAAAGGGTAGGATTTGTTACGTAGTGCACTATGTTTGTGTTGTTATTGTTATTTGAAGTCAAATGAAGGCTGAAGGACTGAATGCAGCAAATGGGTTCACTGCAAGTGTGCTGGTAATATGATAAGGATGACAAATACATTGATTTTTGCAAGCTCTATTTTGCCTACTTAGGATACCCCATCTAACCCGTGGGAGGGTTCTACTTTTTGAGAATTATTTACGTAACGATTCTCATTATATTTTATCATGAAAGAGTGATTACCATAGAAGATTATTAAATTTAAAAAGATTACATAGGCACTTAAGGTCTTAAGTACCCTATACCCTACAAAAATAATATGGCAGTATTATAAATTTTTTTTTCATTTTCTTTTGCACTTTTACCATAAACAAATTAAGAAAAAAAATCCTTTCTAACAGCTCTATCCTTTTTGTACTATAAAATGGTCCAAGAGCTGGCTGCAAAAAACCTGAACTATCGAGTAACCGGATGAAGTATTTTTTGCTGTAACTATTGAAAAAATCATTTAGTGCCAGGGCAAATATGGTGCATAAAATTGCTATATTTTTTCTACGATATATTTTTTGGACATAAACTGTACCAATCGAGTAACCGCATGAAACTGATTTTAAAATTTTGTTTCGAGTGAGTAGAAAATAATTATGAACAAGTGCGTCGTGAAATCTGGTGCTAAATCCATGGCACGAAACTTTTTTTAATTTTTGTTGTTGTTGTGTTACCGTACCTATCAAGTAACCGCTTAAAACTATAATCAAATTGAAGTTTAAACATTAGTAAGAAATGTTTAAATATATTTTAAAAATAAGAAAATAAGCATATAAGATATGGACGTTCAAAATTCTGATTAAACAAAAAGAGGGATTGATATGTATGACTTCACTTGGTTTTATCTCCATAAAGATTCCATGTAAAATTTTGTTTTTCAAGAAAGAGATGGATAATAATCATTTGAGTAATATTACAATATACAAATGTTTAGGCGTGTTTTTTTGTATGTTTTTAGTATTTCATTTAATATTATCCAGTTTAAATAATTTATCAAATATAATTTTTTTTATTTATCAAATAATATTTAATTTATAATCTGAATAAATATTTTTGAAGAAGTAGTAAGAAGTTCATTGTCAATTTTATATTTAAATTATTCATTGGAGCAATCATCATATAATCTGTGTGTTGTATTATAAATTTGTGTAAGATGAAAACAATAAAGTTTATTATTCAATAGTTTATTAAAATAATTTATTAAAATTATTGTCATTGAAATTATAATTTATTGAAATCGGTATATTGTCTTTAAAAATTTATCGAAAATAACAATCGATATTTTATCATGAGATTTATTATAAAGTATACTTTGAGCACAAGCGTGAGAAATTAAAAATTCTATACTAGTTTAAAGTATTTAAAATTGAATTTAAATATACTCAAAATTAGGTACTTTTTAGGTGCTGCAAAATTAAATTAGTTGCTCAAATTTTTAGTAAAAACCAAATTTTATCATTATGATGCACTGCTGTCGGAATATCGCACTGGCAATTTTGAAATAAATCCTATAATAATATAATGTAATTACAAAAATTAGGAGCTTTTTAGGAGTGCCTTCTATACATCAATTTGATCAAAGTTACCAAAAAAATCAGTGCAACACTCAAGCTTGACAACCCCCCTGGGGGTAAGGTAATAGTTGATCTCAACCGATCAATAATGTTAAGTATCATTATACAAAATTAGTAATTGGATGGGTGACCGAATAGAATTTCTATATTCTGTTGTTGTATAGAATATTCCCAATATAGTCATTATAGTGAAAAGTGACTAAAAATAAATTTATATATAAAATCACCTGAAAAGCACTTAATTCTGGTACTTACATTATATTATAAAAGTTATTTTTTATAATGCTCTACCAGCGTGATTTCAGAGCAACAGTGCATCATAATGACTCAATTTTCTTAATTAAAAATTTGAGCACTTTATTTAATGTATGATTTGAATTATATTATTATTACGATTATATTTTTTCGGTTTGAGTTGGATATGAACATATTTTAAACATCTTCCTTTTTAACACGCTTTTTAACCAACTAAAAACGGAAGAGGTTGTCAAGTCAACTCGTATAGTTTTTAAAGAATGATTACACATAACGTTTTTTAGAGCAGTCCGGTTTGAATGAACCTTCTTAATTAGATACGGTATTTGAAGCTAAACCCATTTAAATTTTTAACAAATTTCAGCCCTAACGGGGAGATGGTTGTAGACATTTGTAATATTAGTCAAATGATTATTATCCATTTCTATCATGAAAAACAAAATTTTACATGTAATCTTTATGGAGATAAAATCAAGTGACGTCATACATATTATATCCTTCTCTTTGTTTAATCAGAATTTTTGAACGTCCATATCTTGCTAATTTTTAAAGATTTCAAATAAATAACTTCAAGTGTTCGTGAAGTAAAAACGCTTCAAATGTAATAATAAAAATTTTTTCTCAAATAGTCAGTTAAGATCGTATTAATTGATTGCATACCGGAAATAAATTTATCATGGTTAAAACCATAATGTTTACTATTTTAATGAAAAAAAAAAGTAAATAGTAAACCATAATAATTAAAAATAAATTATAAAGAAATAAAATTCCATCAACAAACAATTCGACTTAATTACTACCCTTAAACGTATTCCTAGGAGCCCATTATTCAAAACAAAAATTAATTTTTACCAAAAGATAATTATTTTCATTTAGATGAAAGTAACAGTTTAACCAATTTGTAGTTGAATAACCAATTAAAAATGTTAAATGAATAAATTATATAAATACTAATGAAATAAAAATAATAATTATGATTATATTTTAGCTTACGATTTAAAAAAATTTGTTACCTATACGTTTAAGGTCATTTATTTACAAACATCATAACAAAGAATACTTTTTATGTAATTTAATATATTTATAATGTAAATTCATCACTACACTTCCGTATATAAGTAATTCATCACTTATCATATATAATAAAGATAATATCGAATGCACTATAATGCATTATACATTTTATTTCTTTAAATTTTCGCACATCAAGAACTCAAAAAATAATCACCCAAATATTATGAAATTTGGATTAAAATCAGACTACCGGCTGACCCCTTTTATTCTAATGATTTTAAGTTTTTTACGTTTTTCTCAAAATGCCTCCAGAGTTTTTCTTTAAACTTACGTGTGTTTAAAGAAAATTATAAACTCCAAAACTTTTATTTGAAACATTTTTCGGGGCAAATTCAAATAATGGTGAAAATTTCAACTAATCATATTTACATAAATATTATCAAAGAGAACTCTAGAGTTTTTACGGATAAATTTCGATTTTTGGCCCCAATTTCTTAGATCAATAATACATATTTCGACAACAAAGTAGTCATCATCAGTTCGAATTAACCAATCGTAAGAATTCTTCCAGAGGATGTTGCTTATTGACAATATGATAGCAGTCAGACACGAGTAACATCTCATCGGAGAATTTTTACGTTTAGGTAATTCATACCTATGATGACTACTCTGTAGTCGAAATACGTATTTATAAAATACAAAAATTGGGGCAAAAATCGAAATTTAATTATATATTTAACCTACATAATACTGTACTTTGCTTCCCATTTCGTTGGTTAACACACAGATATTGGTCGTCGCATACAATTTATCGTGACTTGAATCATAAATTGTTGGGATCAAAAAATAATTCTAGCATGCTCTAATAATTCTTTCACAGCATCGTTAAGTTTTTTTTCCAAATGTTAATGGAAGTTTTACCACATAATAAAATAAATTATCAAGGAAAAATTATAAACAATCAAAAATCATTACTTACTTGCTAGATAGGTTCTGTTAAATTGTTGATGTTATTAAGATGATTTCAACAACTACTCGATAGGATATTATGATGTAATTATATAAAACTTATTTTGTTTATTAAACTTTAAATAATAAAAATACAAACAATATTTAGATTAAAATGCAAAATGTATAAAACATGGATTATAAAAAACATATTGAGTATCAGAAAGTGTTGAAAATAAAATCATGTAGTAAATTTTATGATAACTAACTATTCGAAACGTTTATTTTAAAACATAAAGAAAGAATTTGAGAAGATGAAAAAAAAAACTAGGTAAACATAAATTCTTTCTTATCAACAATATTTAAATATTACAGGGGTAGACCAATGATTTTGAATACATAGATAAGTCTTATAGACCAGGGTCGATAATTTTTGAAATAAAAAAAAAATTATAGTAGGATGAAAGTCATTGAAAACAGAAGAGAATGAACCAAAATGAAAGGAAAAATAATTTACAGGCGAGCTGAGGTCGGGAAGTAGATGGGATTGAGATTTTAAGTGTAAAACATGGTTTATCTCGATTTCCGGCAAAACTACAAGTCCTATGGAAAAAATTTAAATCGCAAAGTTATAGGTTAATTAAAAAAATCTACAACTTTCGTATTTACATTTTTAATGCATTATAATGAGAAATTTTTGCAGAATTTACAACTTAACAACCATGAATATTATCAAAGAGTACTCTAGAATTTTTCGAATAAATTTCGATTTTTTGTCCCAATTTTCCTAGATCAAAATGTTTTGTATATCATAAATACGTATTTCGACTACAAAGTAGTCATCGTCAGTAGTGACTTAGCTAGTCATAATGATTCTCGGAGGAGATGTTACTCGTGGCTTATTTGGTGACGGTTTGCACGGATAATTCATGCTGATAATGACTACTTTGTAGTCGAAATACGTATGCATAAAATAAATAAAAAATTTTGATTTGGGATAATTTTCTGTTCCATAACTTTATCATTTTCAACCAGAAAATATATTTCAACTGTAAAATGCAAAACTTGAAATTGAAATTGATCTTGAGTTTTAGTAGAAACTTTAAGAGGTATTGAAGATAAGTTTTTAAATTTTTCCGAAAAATAATTAAGTTTTGTTCGTCATATTTGCTCATTCAGAATTTTCAAAAACGGTTTTTATAATCATATTATATAAGGACTATTGCAAAACCGTAAGATTTTCTGATCAGAAATTCTGATCAGAAAATATAATGTTACTTCAGACAAAAATTTTAAGCAAGTGCTTCTCATCGGATATCATCGGAACGAATCCCAACGAACCAATAAGCTTTCAAATACTTTAAATTTATTAATTACTTTGTTGGCTAAAAGGTGGCCTACTTCGAAAGATTTTCTGATCAGAAATTTTGATGCTACTTCGGACAGCATTATATGTATGCGCACACCTGATGTCTTATGCAGAAAATCTGATGTTTTATGTAGAAATCTTACCGTGTTCGGGGTCTAATATAAAATATATGCTATTTAGTTACATCAGATTTTCTGATCAGAATTTCTGATGGTGTGCGCTAGGCCTAACAAGTGTATATACAGTTTGATAAACAAATACCAAATCGAGAATGAAAAATATTTAACCTTATTTTTTTGTAAGCAGTTAAATAATATTTCTTATCAGTTAACAAGTTCATCAGAAAATGTAAATAAAAACAAGAAATATTGTTGTAAGTACATAGTACGATAATGCAGTGCCGGCCCCGTCTATACAGGCATCGGGCTCAATTATGTAAAGATAAAAATAATTTTTAATCATAGTATCTTATTTGGGGATTGAAACATAATACTGAAGCACCCTCCATTATATAAAATCTTTCAATTTTCGTGCCCAAATAACTCAAAAAATAACGATTCAAAAGTTTTGAAATTTGGTATGCACAATATTGACATGAAAACGGAGGTCTTGGCGAAAAGTTTTTCTAGAAAAAATATTTCTAAGTATAAAATCAAATTTTGATTTTTATCTTTGAAATTTTTTTCGAGAAAACCTCTTCGACAAGCCCGTCGTTTTCATACCAATATTATGAATATCAAACTGCATAACATTTGAATAAGTATTTTATGAGTTATTTGGGCGCGAAAATTTAAAGAAATTCAATGTATATTACATGTAATATAAGTAAACAGCTTATTCGAAGAACATTCCTTACATAAAGAGGTATACTTTATGTAAGGATTTAAATCACTCTGAATGGGAATTCTAATTAAAAACAATCTTCAGTGTAACATTGTATTTTTTTGAATTTGGTAAATCTTGGCGTTGTAAATCTTTTTGGTAAATCTTGTGAAAATAAAGGCCGTGTTGAAATGATAAAACTTTTCTAAATATATAACGAAATTTTGATTACTTTACAAATTTTTTCGGGATAAACTCTTTGATACGCTCTGCGTTTTCATGTCAAGATTGTGCATACCAAGTTTCATTTAATAATAACATTTGGATAACTTAAAGGTCTCATTTTTTGTACCATTTCCTCTCCAAGTATCAAATGTGCCAAACTATTAAATGCACAAAATATCAGAATTATCAATTACACACGAAATGATAGCATTATTAAATTGTAATAGATTTAGGCACATCGCACATGAGGTGATTTAGGTGATTTAGGCGATTTCGCCGATATCAGCGATATCACAGCATTTTAGTCGCACACTAAAATGCTGTGATATCGCTTCTGTTGCTCCGACTTTGTAACGTTTTTTGAAGAAGGGGTAATACATAGTTTGTTTACTAATAACAAAATATGTATATACAGTGTCTTAAAGGATGAAATACATCAAGTAATAAATAATATATATTATAATAGATTATACTTTAAGCTATTTGAAATTCGCATTTCGTCTTACAAATCTTATATATATATATATATATATATATATATATATATATATATATATATATATATATATATATATATATATATATATATATATATATATATATATATATATATATATATATATATATAAATATATATATAAAAGGTTAAGTCAGAGTATATTAGTCAGAGAGATCTTAAGAGTGACTTTAAGTTCGTAAATTGGCAAAATCCGTATAATGGGCTAATTAGATCTTTGATCCAACTTAACCATAAAAAAAGATACAAAACAAACACAAAAAACTTGTATGAACATTTTTCGTATATAATAAGAATCTGTTAATTAGCTTAAACTGTGGCAAATATAAACATTCCGAAAAATGTTCATACAGTTTTTTTTTTTTTTAATCAAACAATTACCGGTTTGAATCTTTTTTAATGGTTAAGTTGGGTAATGGATCTAATTATCCCATTATACCGATTTTGCTCATTTACGAATTTAGAAACACTTTTAAGATCCAGAATATGACACCAAAAGTTCAACTACCTGTCTCTTGTCGTTTTTCAGTTATCTTGATGACGAACGGGACACTGAGATGGGTTAATACTAATATACTATGAGTAAACCATATATATATATATATATATATATATATATATATATATATATATATATATATATATATATATATATATATATATATATATATATATATATATATATTATATTTCTAACTGTATAGATATTATAGTGTTTCATGAATGCTAATGATTAAAGTAGTTCAAACATTGATGCTCAATCTTATATCGAATATCTAAAAAATTAACTCTGTTATTAGTTACCTTAACTTGTTTTATTTGTTTAATGTGATTAGAATAGATACAGATTATAGCCACTGTACAATTAATATATTTCTACAGTTCATTTTGTAAACATAAAATAATAATAATATCAGTATTTAATAGTATAAGATGTATTGGCTTAATTTTATAAAATAAGTCTAAAGTTCATTTCTGTTTATTTACCCTGTCATTGAAATGAATGAAATTAATATTGACGCTTGAAAAGTGTTATACGAAAATAAGTTTATAAACTCTTGCAGAACGTCATTACTGCCATAATGAAGAAATGTTGTATCTATTGCAGCGTTGCTACAACAATTAGGAGAAGTATACCTAGAGAAAGAGGTTTTTCCCTTTTTGCTATCCACAAATAAATATGTCTAGAAATTTTTTAGGTTGAGCATTTAACTGAGTAATACTATAGGTGAAAGCTCTTATGTATTTGACAACGTTGCTTACGAATGTAAAATTACATACGATTGTTGTCGCATCATGATGGAATTCTTACGATTTCAGTATTTGATTATGCATATCTTACACAGTGCGATTTCGTACATGTAATTTTCTTATGGAAAGTAATCTCTATCCGTATACGACACTGCAACAGTTGCAACAATACCATACATGTGATAAAAGTATAGCATGTATTCAAAGATATAAATATTGCAGGATATTATAAGCATTTACTTAATACTTGTTACTCTTCGTTCCTTTTCTTTAAAGCATATGTATGTATATAAAAAAAATTATGATCTGCTTTATAAGATGCACCTATTAAGCCTGTTCTATATGGTTCAGGGCATGAATGTAACCTTTTTTATTTTTGTGTATAAACAAGAATTGACAAGTTTTTATTTTTAAATATTAAAAAAACATTATTTAACTCTCTATCTTTGTCATAAACATTGATTTATATGACTGTATAAACAAGAATAACAAAAAGTTGCCCATACGATTTTAAGAACGAAGGATTTTAACAACGATTTTTTTATCACATGTATGATTTCAAATCACGAAAATCACGTCGTGTGCGACTATACATTGGTTTCCATAAGCAAATCATATGTATGATATCGCCGATTTCACGCAAATCACCTCATGTGCGATGTGCCTTAGGATCAAAATTGTAATTTCGGCACTCACAATAAGAAATACTCTTAAATGTGTAAAAAAAAAATCTTATCAATTTATTTAATAACAAAAAACTATAAAAAATCTTAGTATTGGATTATATCGATTTAAAATATAATTTTCAAAATTTTCCAATGTGCGGATAAATTCGAATCTGCACATATCGTTTTTTATATACGTCCGACATTGATCAATCAAATCAATTCATAATCAATTAAAAACATAAGTTGAATTAGTTCAATAACATGATTTCTAAATATATTGTAAACAGTCCAGGAAGGGAAAGTTTTCAATATTCAAATAAAACTAAAGTAATTAATTTTCTTTTGTGCATTCTTGAATCCATTTTACACAATCTAATCAAGAACTATTACCCGTAGAAGGTAGAAAATTTAGATTTACGAATGTGCGACTATACCTTTGAAAACATAAACAAGGTCCTAAAATTTGTAAAACTCCGATTAAATTAAAGAAAAGTTTATTGGATTTTTTGTAAAATTCTCTGATAAAAGTATACGGCTTTGAAAAGGATCCAGAAAACAACTTATATTCAATTCTGGCAGTTTAAAACAATATAAAAATACAAAGGAAGATAACAACTGACAGTGCTAATTGTTTAGATACTCGACATATGGTTCACTATCAATGTTTGAACTATTTTCAATCATTAATATCAATAAAGTACACTCATTATTTAGCCCAAACAATTATAAATACAAATATAATTGCAGGTATTATAATTATATATGTTTTATTAGCGAAAGTTTCAGCTAAAATTCTGACGAATCTAAACAGTTTATGAAAAAAGACAAACATTTTTTATCTTTCTTTAGGTGTAGAATTCATCAGCGAAATTTCAACCCGTTATTTCTTTTTCGTTTTTTAGTTATCTTGATGACGGACTAACGAAAATGGGATTAATTAGATGATTCTATGAACACCTGTACTTATAAATTTGACTTAAACTAAGATACTATATCTAACATATTACTCTAGACATATGTTGATAATAAAAATACCCTTTTTTTAAATGCTTTTAAAAACGAAAATTCAGATAAAAAATAAAAAGCAATTTTTCATTAAAAAATCTAATGATGCAATTATTAATTACACGTTTCATTAGTATTTATATTGTATATAAAAATTCATTTCAATATATATTTTCTTATTTGGAAGTATCATTTTGATAATTGCGATAAGAGTATTCAAATATTAATATTTCTTAATTAATCAATACCGATTAATCACAAAAGTAATTTTAAAGCGAGTAAATAATAATGTGAGGTGGGTATGATCTTAAGACAGCGGACTAATGATTAACTGATCAAATAAATTATTTTTTTTTTTCGTCAATTATAGTTAAACTTATTAAATGATAAAATATAAAAAAATCCTATTTCAATATAAAATTGATATCCAACAATTTGAAGGGTGTTTGCCAAAATGAAGAATTTACGGGCCCCGTGAAAGCAATCGCCAGACTTTGGTAGAACCAGAATGTTGGTAGAAAAAAATGTATAAGCTAAACGTAATTAAATATTCTTTTATGATCTTTCTGACTCGATCATATCGAAAGATAATCCAGTTTGCGAGTTGCAAAGTTGGTACACTGACAGACAATGTGCAATAGGCAAAAAGATTAATCCATGCATGGATTAATGCTAAAAAAATTATATTTAAGCGATATGATATGCTTACTCGCACTTGCACTAAATAGCATATCAGGAAAACAAACGGTCGCACTCGCGAGACCTGCAAAGTCTAGAAGACGAATTTCCCAATGAGAATAAAATAACAATAATTTGCTTCTTATTATGAATGGATTATTTTTTGTCTTTTTTATAATTTTTTTATTCTAAAATAATGGACCAATTTTGTACCCTCAAAAAATGGACCAATTTTGTTGAAATGTCATTCAGTTTTAAGTTACGTATAAGTATCCGTCGAATTCCCCGTCGATATTTTTGTTTGAGATCTAGAAGAAACGAATTCAAATAAATACGAGCATATGCACACACAGGCATCTGTGTAAAAAAGTCGAATTTAAGATATGTCACAATTGGGGCTTTACAAAATCGGGTCAATTACAAGAACTTCCCACTACGGAGTTTAAAAACACAACGAATTAAATTTCAACATGTGTTAAATTTATTAGCACATAATTGCATTTTGCTCAAAAATTTGATGCATATAGCCTTGCATATTCCGTTCGTTTTACGAGCATATTATAATCCATATATATTTATTATACACTCTGTGTTAATGAATGTAAGTATAATTCGATCTTTACTTTGATATTAAACTTTTTTTAATAGGTAAAAAAAAAGGTTTTCATATTGTATTTCGAAAATTTTATCATTTACAGAAAATGCATTCGATATTAATTAAGGCGTTGTATATAGTTAGAATTTTCAAAAAATCGAATTTTTTAATTTTATTTTCTTAATGAACATATATTTAAGAATACACACAGAAAATTTCATATCGTTCCGGTGAATATTTTCGAAGTTACACGCAAATTTGAAAAGGCGTTTCAGAGTGCTTGAAAGTACTTTTCAAGCGTTTTTCTCAAAATGGTGTTTTCAAAGCCGGTGACCAACATTACTCGAAAACGGCTAAACCGATTAGTCTAAAATTTTAACACGAGCTTCTTAAATATATTTTTTAGTAATTAATCGAAGATTTTTTCTCACCGATAAATATTTTTTTTTTTATAAACAATTTAAGGCCGAAATTTTTTGTCAAAAATCGAAGCAATAGTCAGGGCCACCTATTGGATGTTCTGGAAACATTAGGATATTGGGGTGCGTTTGACATTGGCATAACACTATTTTGCAATAATAGGCGAATAATAATAAGCGAAATTTTAGACTTAACTTTATTTCTTTACAATAACATTAAAATATAATATAATCCACAAAATTGACTTTTTCCTCATTTTAAGGTTACTGCTTAAAAATCTATTATGATTGAAGGAGTGTACTTCACTACAGTTAGAAACAATCTCAATGCGATTTCTACATTTGGAAATATGTATTCGATTTTGTTCTCTTTCAAAAGATGATATATTTCCAATATACTATTAGTACCCCTATTTTCACTATGAATAATTTTCAAACATTCTTTTAAACGCAAACATTCCATTTCCAACATTTTCCCGTTAACGTCTTAAAAATAAATTTCTGCAAATTGTTTGCAACTTGTCTCAACTTTTCGGAATTTTCAAGTGAAAAAATAAACCGAAACGCTGACTAATGTTCTTATACGAAGTAAATCGCTGTTGATGAACGCTAAGGGTATCAATTTTGAGTAAAAAGATTTCTACTTCGAATTTCTCTTTTCCATTCAGTTTGACTGACGATACAGAGCCATCAAAAAAATCTTTGGCATGAGCTTCTACGTGTTGTTCTTTGATAAATGCCCTTGTTATCAGATTCAAAGTTTCTATATTCCGTTAATATTTTCAAATTTTTCACTCCATAAATGAAAAATTGTTTGAATTTCAAATAATAAGATAAAATTTATATATCAATTTGTATAAAACAATAAACATTAATTTATATAATTTTAATGTAAAAGGTAATAAGCAGGTTGGTTATCATTTGGTGATTTGGCAGGATTTAGGGAACTTGGGCATATGCCCAGTGTACCCAGTGGGAATTAGAGGTCAGCGTATATGTTCAAGAGCCAAATTTAACTAAAAAAGTTGATTTTTATACTTGGTCTGACATTTATAATACAGTATTCGTTTGTTTTCCGTTAAAATAATAAATTGGCACATTTGTATAAATATTGAAATGTGTTTAATGACCTCGAAATTACTATATGATTAATTATTATAACCGTACAATGATGGTTAAATATTTTATAGACAAATAGACAAATTAATTGTTCCTGAAAATAAAACAAATTGAAATTAATTTGAAGTGTTGAGAGTGCTCACATAAATCATTTGATAAAAGAACTGTTAAATTTGTATGGTGTTTGTTATCATTACAAATAGACCAAACTAATGATTCCACAAAAACTGTCTGTTACGTTTTGAATATTTTAAAGCAAAATCCAGAAAATAAACAGATTTTCAAAAATTAAATGCACAAAAACAGGTAAATAGTTTTTATCCACCAAAAATAAAATAAATAAAAATTTCGAAAAATTTTTACTTTCTACTAAAATTTTTTATGTTAAGGATCGTTTTAAAACATTTAAAAAATAGTTGATAAAGGATTAAATATTTACACTCAAAAATATACTTGCCCAAAGGTTGAATTCCAAGAGTTTCTCAATCAAATTCACAAGACTTCCTCAAATGATTGTATGTCTTCATAGAAGGCTGAGATACATAGTATTAACTATTTAGTCTCAAATAATAAGCTTGCTCAAACTTTGAACTACAAGAGTTTATCAAAATTTCCAACATTTATTAAAATGATCTTATGCATTCGTAGAAAATTGTGAGGTATATTTGAATCGTTGTCGTTAGTCCATTGTTTATAAACAAAAGTTTCACGTGAACATTTGTATTCTACAATTTGATTGGTTGTTTGAAGGTTATTATATTTATTTATAAATAATAGTTCACTATCATTTATAGTATGTAATATGGCACAGCATATAATATGTATAAACCAAAAAAATAGAATCAATAGAACAAGCCTTAATGTGATCCCATAGTGAATGCGTGATTAATGGACTAACAAAAACGATTCAACTTTAGCATCTCGCATATTTTTGATCATTTAAATGCATGTAAAGGTTATGGGCCAATTTATTAATGAAATAAGACCCATGCTGATTGAATAATGATATTTTAAAAGCGGCCAAAAAAAATCTTTATTATTTATTACAGTGTACGCTCATTACGAATATGTCTAATTCATTATACGCAGTATGATAACTGGAACAAATATTAGACACGCGCTAATTCGTATATTGTGGGTTTCTGGAATTTATTTTATTCCACAAACCAGTTCTAGCACGGTTCCAAATATTTATTATTTTAATCACAGAGTAAACATAATAACCAAATGAAAGAGTTTTATTTCAAAGGAAGAAATAAAAAAAACATAGTCATCATGGCTATTATATGATGACTGGCGTTCATATCAGAGTACCAACTCATTTTTGAAAGCTAGATACCGGTCTATAATTTTACAATCAGTGAAAACAAAAAATGCATATAATATCAATAAATTTGAATAAAGTATTTTGTTTATATAAAAAATAATAATAATTAAATCGTGCTTAGAATGTAACATAACGGATACTTAATAAATAATATTTAAATTTGTTAGAGATAAAGTTTTATTTGTATTCGTTAATACCTTTGTTTTATTTAAAAACAAAAAGTTTATTTACATAAATAATCAATCAATGTTTTTTTGTTTTGCTTTCAAATCCAATATATTTGAAATTTAAATACTTCCATTCATTTTAGAATTGTTTTTATATTCAAATTAATCAAAAGTCCTTTAACCCATGGGAGACAGAACTGTAACGAAGGGTGCATATTCCACCGTACTCGAATCTGCGTCACACATTTTATGCACCCTTCAGATCTATCTTTCTTCTTCAATTCTTCTCTCAATTTTCTTTCTTCAGGTGTTCTCTTTCTCTGTGGATTCTATTTCAGCGCTTTTTTACATATTTTGTTTGGTGGCCTTCTGAATGAATGGCTAATCCACCAAGGCTTCCTTTCTTTTATAGTATCTTCAATGTGCTGTTATTTAGATTTTGTATTAATTCTTAACCAATGGATTCTGAGAATGCTTCTCCGATATTTATTCATGCACTCTTGTAATTTGTTTATAAAAGACTTTGTAATTTTCCAGATTTGACAGTTTTAATTTCTGCAAGAGCCAGATGACTGAATAAAAATATTCTTTGCTTTATTTGTTCTTTGTTCTATATCTTCCTACGTTCCTTTAGATATTGAGAAAATACCCAAATATTGGAACTGTGAATACCATCAATCATGTCGTTGCCAAAAAATAACTCTTCTTCAGTTCTATTATTCATTAGTAATCGCATTGTCTTGGTCTTATTGACAATCAACTTTTGTCACAACCTTACGATTCTCTATACTCAACTTCCAAGATTTTCTTTCAAGGCTAGGTGCCCGTAACGATATAAAGTCTTCTAAAAATTTGTATATGGCTTAGTTATGATTAGTGCAACAACTTTTTCCTCTAGAAAAATTCTAAAAAGTGGTCTGTGTTGTCTTTCGAAGCCCGTAAAATTTCCGATTGTCTCCACTGGCCTCAAATTGATAAACATCCGTTTTGTTGTTGTAGTTGGAAGATTATTCAATAACAAATGTAAAAATCATTTTGTCCGCTAAGTAATAAAACTAAATGTCCATCGTTCGACAACCCTAAAATTTTGAAAATAGAAATTTTCATGTTGTCGTACAACGGACATCCCAATATGTCACATGTTGAAGAAAATCGTTTTTACATTTGCTTTTAAATCATCTTTCGATAACAATAACAAAAAAACAGATTTCCGACCGTTTTAAGTCTGTAGAAGCGACTGAAAATTATAGAGTGCCCTGAAATAGAAAACAACTAATTTTTCAGAATTTGCGTAGATACATAAAAAAGTTGTTACATTAACGATAATTAAGTCATATACAAATTTTTAGAAGTTTATCAATGGCATCATTTTATGAGGGGCACTGGGATTATTCCAATTATTTAACTTTAACCAGATTTTTTTTTTATTTTATGTAAATTCTTGGGTATTCAACGCATTGAATATCCAAGAACTTGAATATAATATGAATGTAAGATGTATTTAAAAAAAATATTTTAATAGAAGTTACATGATATTCTTTAATGGTAATGTTTGAACTTATAGATTCAAATAAATTTACGAAAATAAATATAATTATTTAGAATTTAAAAATAAATATGATTGATTGAAAACAGAAACTTTATTTTGATTAAATCCAGCATACATTATTATTTTATACATACTTATAGAAAATATTAGTTTAATTCTTCCAGATGTATTTAATAATGGTCTTAATTGTTTATATTTCTAAGTACTTTAAATAATATTGTTTGAGATTATACCGATTGTCCATAGAATCATTTTCTATAGGACAAAAAGGGGAAGTGTATACTAAAATTGTAACGTAAGTGAAGACTGGAAGAAGATTTTAATTCATTTTGAATAATAGTTTAAATCGCTAAGCAGAATTCTTTGAAATTTGGTTCCTAGAGTAATAACACCCACTATAACCAACTTTTTAAACAGTTTTAAAAGAGTGGAACTTAATTGTAAATATCAACGTAAATTTAAAACCGCGTGAATAAGCCAAAGTGAATATTTGCTCCTGTCACATGAAAATTACTTTATTACAATATAAGTATTGTACTTGTATTATTATTACCGAATATTGTTACCGAAATATTATACAATAATCGAATAAGTTTCGAAATAATTATGTATACATGTAATTAAATATCCTACGTTTTGATACAGATCAGCGATTAGTCTGTTATTTTTAGAAGAATTTTCAAGAATCAACTGTGAAGCTTAACGGATATTTTATGAACTTTTAAAGACTTTTATAGAATTGTATTTAACACATTTTCTAGATTTGCATAAAATGCAATTATGATATTAAATTGTAGGTTTTGTAACATAGTAAAATTATTGTAAATGATATACCGATTATTCACAAACTTCAGAAGCTATTGAAACTATTATACTGATTGTTCACAAAATCCTTTTCCATAGGATACAAAGGGGAACCCAATATTCAAATGCATATATACATATACACAACATAATTTAACATTCACAAGTACAATTATAATAATTCATAGTCTTGTTTATTTTTAAAAAATTTAAGAAGGGAGATGGTGTATTATACGTTGAATGTTCTATAAGTGTATGTTTGTATAATCAACAAAGAATATTTATATATACTATAATATTATTATTTTTAAAGATTCAATATTGGCGATGGGGATTTAATACTTGTTATTGATTAAAAAAATAATATTATACTTTGTATATATGTATTTATTCTATAGTAAACTGTACGTAAATGTATATAGTTCATATATATGTATTTTAATATTGACTTCCCTATTTTGTCCTATGGAAAATGATTCTGTGGACAATCGGTATAATACTTTAAATAGTTTCTGCAGTTTCAATAGTTTTAATGCAGGTACTTGATGTTTTTGTTCATATTAATTTTAATACAATTTAATTTGTAAATTTTATCCTACAAATTCAAGATAGAAATATGAATATTATTAAAGATAACTCTAGGATTTTTCGAATAAATTTCGATTTTTTACCTCAATTTCCTAGATCAAAATGTTTTGTATTTTACAAATACATATTTCAACTACGAAGTAGTTAGTTATCATCAGTATGAATTAGCTAGTCGTCTAATTTGGTTTGCACCGAAAGGAAATTGGAGCAAAAAATCGAAATTTATTAAAGATAGAAAATAATGCTTATCGAATACCACTAGTATATATTTTCAGCACAGTGCCCATACTTCTAAGTATTTCTTCTAAATATATATTTTTTCTCTACGATAATTCTCGTAAAGTTGTAGACTTATCATGTGCTTATATGCATCGTGATTAATAGGTTTTTAAAATTTTAAATAATGCAATTTTCCTAAAAAATATATTTTATAAATATATCGGTTATAAAATTTAAACACATTATAAAGTTGGCATTTGTTAATTAAATATTTAGTTTTGGTTTATTTTTATATTATTTAAATAATAAGAAATACACAGGCGTTTATATTATGTACAGTATTGTTCGTTAAAATTTAATCAGACTAAAGAAAAACTATTAGTATTAAATTCAATTCCTCATATACCTACCTTGTGAATATGTTTCATATTCCCGGATTCAAAGCTAAATTTTAGGTTAAAAATCATGCTAACAAAAGATATTAGTGACTTATCTACCCTAAATCATTTGAAAAGGGGGATTTAGGCGTTGTTTTTTAAGATGACTGCAGTTTTTGTCGCTTTGAAAACATTCTAAAAATCTATTTAAATCTTATACTAAAAAGAAACATTTCTGGACATCTTAAGATCTTCTGGAAAGTGTGTTTTCTTTATTTGGGAATTTTCATAACGATAAGTTAAGCATATGTGAAGTATTTATGAATGGCAGTAAAAGATAGTAATAGAGAACAGGACTGAATTATTTTATTTTTTCAACTGAAGCACATTTACTTCTCGAACATGGGTCTGAAGTTATTTTTTATATATCTTTAAAATTGAGTAAGATATGGACCCACGTATGACGTCAACTGTTAGTATCTCCATATAAATTACATGTTTAACATCGTTTTCAAGAAAGACATAAAAGAAAATAATTTTTGATAGGTTATAATTGGTTTTTAAATCAATTTTAATTTTCAAGTTTTATTATGGTATTGAGTCACATTTTTATGTGAAACAAATTTAGAATCAGCCCGGCGTCCTATTAACAGTGCCATTGTTGATTTAAGTTTTAAAAAAAAATCAATTTTTGTATTTTTATATTTCTTCTCTATGGATGGATAGAGAATAATATGAATCTATGAATATTTTATAGATTCATGGACTCTATGGATCATTTTGGTGTTTTGCGAATACAAAATTATATTTTTGGTGTAAAATATGCAGTCAAAATATCAAATCGCCAATTCTTGATTGTGCGTAATCGTGATGTAGGTACTTATATACTAAATTTTGTTAAATATTTCAATAATCTTCAGTGCTACAAATTTAAAGCCACTTGAAAAACAATACAGACGCTCCCCTCCATTATGTAAAAATCCATCCATTTTCGTGCACAAATAACTAAAAAAATACTTGATATGCACAATAATGACATGAAACGTAGGGCTAATCGAAGAGGTTTTCTCGAAAAAATATTTTAAATACAAAATCGAATTTTGATTTTTACCTATTCTTTGATATTTTTATTCGAGAAAAACTCTTCGGCAAACCTTCCGTTTTCATGTCAAATATTGTGCAAATTCAAACACATTTAGATAAGTACTTTTTGAGTTATTTGGGAAATTCAAACAAATACAATGGCATATTATATGTAACGTAAATCAACAGCTTGTTCGAACCAGATTCCTTTATATCAATAACAGCTGTGGGTAATCGCTCTTAAAATAATATTTAACACACAATCATATATTTCATATGAGCCGGATATAACAATCAATCGAATCAATCAATATTTATAAACTGTTTGGTTTTTTTTTTCTTGATTTATTTATAAGGTCGAGCCATTTTTTCCGAGTTCAAGGATACATATTTTATTTACATACAAATAATACCTGTTTAGAGTTGCTACTTTTGAAATTTTATTATATATCCTTCAAAATGTGGGGTTTTTTTTGTTCTTGTATGGTATTCCCAAAATATTACCTAATTACTAAATGAACTACAATTGGAAATTCTAATTTCACGGAAATATTAACACCTGAATCAATAAATCAATAGACAATAGACGATATTTCAGGATAATATAGAAATCAGAAGTCGGGTAAAAGAGAATTTTAAAATTCTGAAATTTAAATTTACTTTTGAAAGTTATTATTTCTGAAGTCATGAAAGGTGACAAATACAGTGAAAACTGAGTTAGCCTTATTCAAATAATAACTTTAAAAGTAAGTTTAAATTTCAGAATTTTAAAATCCTCTTTTACTCAACTTCTGATTTATATTTTTTCCTGAAATATCGTCTATTGTTTATTGATTTATAATTCAATAATGGATAAAGCAGTACAATTACGAATAATTGCAACCTATCAGCAAAAGATTTTGTAGAAGAAAAAGTCGTTTTATTCCCCTGGATCCTGTTTAATTGACACTACTATTTGCTTACAATAATCTTGGTGTCCATAAGCATATCATATCTATACTAATATTTGAATATATTCTTGTGCTGACCCAATTTGAAGAATTCCTTCACCGTTGGTACGCTACACTATCCCCGTGTGACATAGGCTACTTTTAATCCCTGTATTCCCACGGGAACGAGAACTACGTGGATGAAACTGTGTGATGTTTCATTTATAAATATACTTCTAAAAATATGTATATGGGTTAATTGTGATTATTGCAACATCTGTTTCCTAAAAAATTCAAAAATTCTAAAAAGTGGGCTATTTCATTTTTCTGAACCCGATAAATGCTATATATAACCAGCTGTTTTAGTATTTTTAAATTTTATGAAGCTTAATAAGATTATTTTTAAACGCACGGATGAATATTACACCGATATCCTGAGTCCACTGTTTACAGAAATCTAGAGACAAATAAAAACCTAAAGATTGGAAAGTAGGTTTGCTAGTTCAGACTCCTAAAAAAGGAGAGAGGTCACATTATAATACTTGGAGTGAAATTACTCTGTTGTCCATCTTCTACAAGGCACTTACCTCCGTTATCCTACAATGAATTGAGCCTAGTATGCTCGAAATCAACAGGTGGATTTTCAAAAGAGGAAATCATATACATATCACGTTAGACTTCAAAAAACCGTTCAGATTTTTTGCGATATTTTAATTTATGCAATTAAGACCATTAAACTAGAAATGTACATTAAAAAAAATTAAGTAAAATAATTCGGTAATTAAGATAAAATTATGAACAAAATTTATGTTGACATTTTGACAAAAAAACCAATAAAACTATAATAAACATTGCTTTTAAAAACTATATACAAATAGCGCCGTTAATGCCGTTAGTAGATAAAAAAATTAGATATAATTAATTTTGCATAATGTCAAAATAATAAAAAATAAACTGTCAATAATGGACACAAAACTTCCTCGCAATGTACGAATTTTTTTTTACATGTAAATTTTTAAATAAAATCTTTCTTAATGCGTTCAATTTTTTTATAATTACCAATTTTAAATTTTTCAAATAATACCCAACGATCTAATAATAAAAATCTGCAAAATGTGTTTATGCTAAAGTAAAGCCAAACCTCAACGCTAAAATATATAAAATAAAGAATTTTTATAAAATCGAGAAATACTATACCATGTAATAATATCTGTACATTACATTAATTTTTATAAGATACAAGCATTAATGTATTTTTGTATTCATGGTAACAATCAATTGAATTCCACACGTATAAAAACTTTCTTGTTTTGCGATTCTCCCCTTAGTATCTAGAATATTCAATTCCAACGATATTCAAATCATTGATGTAAAAATACATTATGCATCTACGCATAAAATGTCATCGAAATCGGATGAATAGTTCACGGTATATCGGCATTTAAATAAAAAATACCCTCTATCGAATATATTTACTTAAATAGTTGTCTGTAACGGCTTAACCGATTGAGTTGTCATTTGAGTATGATCTAAAAAAATTGTTTTTCCAAGTTTGTCTAACATAAAATTATGTGTTACAGTAAACTTGTTTTACCCATTTATTCGTTGGAATTTTCGACTTTTTTTTAAATAACGAAGACCTTGAATTATCGATTGTATGATTGTCACAAAATTAAAAAACGTTAAAACTACTAATGTAAACATATATACGCATGTACATATAAAATTTCATCAAAATCGGATAAACGGTTCACGAAATACCAGCATTTAAGTGGAGAAAAGGATGTAAGTTTCGAAAGCTTTATCCCCGGAACAGTAATAGATAGATAAGAAAATAGGACCATCCTGAACACCTCCACTATTGTTTACCAAAAATTTATAAATATTGGTCAAGTAGTTTTGGAGCTATACGCATTCGTGTAAATTAAATTAAATCGGAGCAAAAACCAATTTTTTTTTTTAAATCACGAACACAATACTTCCGATATCGTAGATATAACTCGGAAGTAAAATAAAATTATATTGGTCAGTAAGTAAATAGTGTGTGTTCTTATTTTACACATAAAAAATAAAAAAAAAAAACTATAAAAAGTGTCTTCAAAAAACAACATATTGTATTTAAGATAAAATTTATGCGATATTTTGATGTATTATATATTAATTTATTCATAAAATAGTTTTTTTTATAATCGCCGCAGCATGTTTATGTTCATAAATGGAATAATTACTAATTGCTATTTAGAACGATTTAAATACACTGAGATGTACACAAAGTTGAATAACAACATCAAATAAGATATAAGTGAAATTTACAAAGTATTGATGAGAAAATTGGTCTTGGTCTTGTTTTTTTTGCAAGATTTTCTATAAATTAGCAAGACCAAAAAGGTAAGACCGATGAAAAAACCAAGACCGAGTGTGCAGATCAAGACTCATTGGACAATATTGAGCTGAAAATAAGAGCATCTGATAAATACAGGGTCAAAATATATATAGCAACTACGATATGTCATCACGAACTGTTGTCTTATATGTGTTATATTAAAATACATTAGTTGTTTTGTATACGAATATTATATAGAAACATTCGAATTATATAGAAAAAAAAACAACTATCAACATAGCGCAAAGTCTAAAATCATAAGAAATAAATGGAGCGAGAGTAGATCACGCATGAAATATGTACTGTTTTGTGACGAATAAAGAACATTTTATTTGTTAGTGACGAAGAAGTTAGTAACTTGCTGAGCTCGTATGATTAAAGGACTTGATGATTTTCAAACGGCTCAATAGAGAATACTCTCGATCGAGTTAATTTTCAAACAAAAAAAGGCTAAATCGAAAGCTCATCTATTTAGAAGCCTTCACAAACAAACTGACAGGGATCTCAGGCTAGTGGCTAATTATTAACCTATTCCGAAATTGATCGAAAAAAATTGTTTCGCTAAATTGACAGTCAAGTTAGCGAAACATCAACTTTTCCGTAATGGTAACAGTGAAAACGTTTTTTTTTTTCATTATTAGTTTACGATTAATTAACGGCTAATTATAAGCATATTTTCAAAAAAATTGGATTAAAAATAATAAGGTGTTACGCTAAGTTGACAAAAATTTCCATCTTTAAATAAAATAACGTAAAAAAGGGTTTATCTATTGAGAGGTAAATAAAGTAATTTTTACTTTTGTAAAACTATGATATTATGATTTTAATACAACAAAAGTTGTTAAAAATATTGATAAAGTAACCAGTACCATGTTTGTGCATAGCTCACACCATAAATAGGAATCTACAAATAGATAAGCTGAAGACTTGAATGATAAAACATCCGTAGCAGATTACCGACTGTGATGTAGTTGGTTCACAAACAACACGACAAGAAATTGAAGGATCTCAGGTTCGATTTACCAAGGGATTGGTAATGTTTTGAATTTATCTATATTTTCCTTATGTTTCTAGTTAATAACCAGAAGCAAGAGAAATAAAAATTCCAACGTCCAACGAAAGAGGTTGATAAGAGGTTTTTGGGCTACCGGGAGATAGGCAGGCACACGAAACTGGAAATACGAAAATTTCGCTACAAAATTTGAATATTTCCTCCAGACTTTAGATCAAATTTAAAATAATCTCATATATTTTATACATGCAGAGTCTAAAAATTATGCTTATTATCCAGAACTAATACCACAGACTTAGTAATACTAGCATGCACGATTTATATACTTTCTGTATTGAAAAGTTGTGCCAACTTTAGAAAGAGACAGTCTCTGATCTAAAGTAGAGCTATTACTATGAGTATTATCTATACCGTAACTTTCTTAGTATCTCTTTCTAATATTGGAACATGAATTTCATCGAATGTGCAATCTACTCTGAGTTTTACTATGTCTATAGCTAATACGGACATGTTATAATCCTTATCTTGACATAAAAGATTACATCAGTAAAATAAAATCATTAAAATGGAAATGGGATGAGTGAGATAAAAGAAAGGGGAAAATACAAAAGACAGGAATGATTAATGAATAATACTTTTATCACACGAATAGTATTAATCACTCTGATGTAATCTTTGTGCTTTTAGAAAGGATTTATTTATTGTGTCATTAATTTCAACATATTTGTATAATTTTATTTCTAGGCATATTGACTTCAAACCACACAAACAACAATAAAGAAGAAACCAACAAGAAAATAATATTTTAAACCATAAATTTGGTTTGTTCAGGATTTCGCTTTGGCTGTCAAGCTGAGTAATTTTAGACATATTTTCAAAATATAGTTTTTTTAAATCATTCGAAAAAAATCTGTAACAAATGAAGAATACAACAAAAAGTGTTTAGATACTCCATATTTGGTTCAGTTTAAATGTTTGAACTATTTTTAATTATTAGCATGCATAAAATACTTTAAATATGCATAGCCCATACAGATATAAACACATGCATAATAACATGTAGTCTAATTAATTATATGTCTGTTATATTAGCTAAATTTCAGTAGAAATTGTGACGAATCTAAACAGTATACGACAAAATGATTCAAACAAAAGTTGTTTGTTCTTGAATCTTTTATGCTTTAAAAGTTGGGACGTCAAGGAAATTTCTGGTCGCTATCTCTTTTTTTTGAGTTATCTTGATGACGATTAGACGAACGTACACGGAAATGAACTTATTAGGTGATTCTACGAATGCCTATGGCAAAATTTTGTTTGTGACTACAATATTTGAAGTCATACGTACATACAAACATAAATCAGAGTGTCTACCGTATCTTGAGAACTAAATTCCCTGATTTTTCCAGTAAATTTTTTATCTTTTATTAATTTTATACATTTTATCAATGGCCGCACAGAAAATTCAAAGGTGGTTTCGGAGTACTGAATAAACGTAACGAATGGAAGGATCAGGTTTATAAGAACAAAGATTTAATTCTTAACATTACGAAAATTGTAAAAAAAGGAACCTTGCGATTTTTCATGTTAAATTATTTAGAAGTTTTTGACCTTTGGAAAAAGAAAAACGGGTGTATCGACATGTAACAGGAAATGATGAGTTGGAAAAATTGTGTATACATAACATTGGATGTTTTGGCCATTTTCGTAGTTAGGCAGAAGATTTTGTAAAACATCGTAAAAATAATTTTAACAGCCTTCTTAAATAAATATTTAAAAATTCCAATAAACTAAAAGATTCCCTGACTTTTACCAAAATTTTATCAAATTCCTTGACTATTTCATGACTTTTTACACAAAATGAAAATTACCTGTCTTTTCCAGGTTTTCTAGATTTTCCTCTGACCAGTACACACCTTGTAAATACATAGACTTCTAAAACCGTAGACCTTTCTTTTGACTTTTGATAAGTTGGACAAAAATATAATTTTATTCTGAGTAAAGGTGCCTTTTATCTGAGGTGGTGGCAAATTGGACAAAAAGACTGTTAAGAAGAAGTTCTGGAGGAAAGTTTTGATGAAATGGCGTATTGAGGAGTTAAAAGCATCTTGAATTGAAATGATTGTTGAAGCTTACTTACGATTCTTGCAAATTTCAAAATGGACAAGTAGCCGATTACACGATACCGATAGTTTTATATTGAGGTGATAAAGGCATCTTGAATTGGAATGATTGTTGAAGCTTTCTTACAACGATTATTACACTCTCTACTAGAGCCAAAAAAAATTATTTTTATAAGAAAATTTACGTAATATTTTAAAAATATTTGCTTATATTTGATTGCAAAATGAGAGGTCGGTATTAGTTTAAAAAACACACTTTTTTTTTTTTAATTTAGGACATTTACAATAAAAACCGTTTTGTAATCAATAAAAAAAATAACACTTGTTTTTTTTTATCCAATTTATTATATATGGCAACAAACATGTTAGTGAGTGTCTTTGTTGAACACAATGGTTAATACTCACTCATTCGTTCTTTTATTTATTTAAAAACTATAAAATATAAATAATAAACCAACCATCATAATATTATTATTATCATCATAATAAATACTGAAAATAAATAATCGAAGTAAAACTGTCAATTGAATATAAATGTTTTGATTGATTAATGTGTATTAATAATACTTACTGTTGTTTGTTTATTTATATGTTTAATATTACACTTATGAGATGTACAGTACATTATGATTGGTACACGATCTATGAAAAGTGCGTAGACGGGATCTATTCAATGATAGAGGTTGAAAATCTCGTGTTTGAAGTGGTGTAGGGTAGATAGAGAAATTTTTTTTTAAATAAAATTTCTTCTAGAAACAAGTAAAGATAACAACTAACGGATTATATTAATTTAAAATAAAATTTTCAAATTTTTCCAATGTGTGTGGATAAATTAGAATCTGCATGCATAGTTTTTTTTGGATCAATCAAATCAATTAAAAACATCAGTCGAATTAGTTCAATAACATGATTTCTAAATGTATTGTAAACAGTCTAGGAAATGAAAGTTTTCAATATGTAAATGCAACTAAAGTATTTAATTTTCTTGAATTTATTTTACAGTACTTAATCAAGAGCTATTACCTGTAGAAATTCATTTGGAAATAGCCTCATAGTTCGCCGTTAATTAATCGTTAATTCGTTGTGAAAAAAAATTAATCGCTCTTACCATAACGGATAAAATTGATGTCAACTTAGCGAAACAATTTTTTTATTTTTAATCCAATTTTTTTGAAAATATGCTCATAATTAATCGTTAATTAATCTTAAATTAATTGGGTAAACAAATTTTTTTTCGCTCTTACCGTTTCAGAGAAAATAATGTTTCGCTTAGCTGACAGTTAACTTAGCGAAACATCAATTTCCTCCGTTATGGCTAGAGCGAAAAAAATAATTATCGATTCATTAAAGGTAAATTATAAGCATATTTAAAAAATAAAAAATAAAAGGGTGTTTCGCTAAGTTGACTGTCAAACATCAATTTTCTCCGTTATGGTTAGAGCGAATAACTAATTTTCCCACAAGTAATTAACGGCTAATTATGAGCCTGTTTTGTATTTAATTGGAAAAAATTGTTTCGCTAAGTTGACATACAACCGTAGAAAGTACAAAATTTTAATTTACGAATTTGGGACTAGACTATTAAAAGCATACACAAGTTGCTAAAATTTGTACAAATGCGATTGAATTATTCAAAAGTTTATTTGAATATTTGTTTAACTTAAAAAGGAACTTAAATTTCAATTCTTGTTGTTTTCAGTATTTCGGCAGTATAGCTAAAACAAAGAAAGATAACTAACAATATTAAATGGTTAGATACTCGACATATAGTTCAGTATCAATTATGTTTAACTATTTGCATTCATAAAATACTCTAAATATCTAGTCTATACAGTTATAAATACATACATAATAATATGTATTATAATTAATAATATTGTGTTTAATAGTTAATTTTGAACTAAAATTGTGGCGAATCCAAACATTTTACGATGAGATGATTCTAAACAAACGTTGTTTATTTAAAAAAAATAATTTATTAAATTTTTATCTATCTTTAATAGTTCATAAATTGGGTTGATGAATCCTCTGAAGCATACTATTACGTTCTCACCACTTCAAGCATACTAATACGTTTTTGTTTTTCAGTTATCTTGATAACGGACAGGCAAACGTACGGATATGCGAAAATGGACTAATTAGGTGATTCTATGAACGCCTATACAAAAATGTGTGGCCGTGGATTCAATAATTTCTAGCGTCATAAACTTAAGAATATATATATATCCAGTATTAAAATAAGGAATTTATACAGAATAAAACAGCTATGTCACTTTCCAAGCCTTTAATTAGAAATTATCTGTATTCGTCAATTAAAAAACATAAATGAGCGTTGTTTTATAATACCTTGTAAATATAATTGATGTATTTTTCATATTATTTATCTAAAATATTAAAGACTATTTGTCTGATGACACTAAAAAAAAGTAGAATCTATTGGATTATGTATCTAAAAAAAAGAAATAAAAACACAGTTTTATATAAAAAATGATGAATATTTGTTTAATAACATGATTTAATATAAAGCCAACATTCATTGAATATTGTTCTTTACATCTACTTAAAAAGGTGTGTTTTTGACGACTATGCTTTCTTGCAGTACTTCTGCTGTATTTAAACAATTGAAAAAAAATGTTTTGGATGGATGTATTCTTGGTAAGGCTCTAAGTTTTACGTGAATACGTCTATGTATAAAAGTTATTGATGAGCAAAGTTAGACCAAGACTGGGACAGGCTTGGTATTGGTCTTGGTGTAGCATATTCAGTATTGATAAAATACAACGAGTATTAAATCATGTCTTATTCTTTATTTCTTTATTGATTTTAAACTTTAAGTTTCAAATACAAAAAACCTTTTATTCCACTGCATATTGTAGTTGCTACACTACTTAGATTAGTGTTTGCGGGTTCGAATCCAGACAGCGTTAGTTTGATCAATTGTAATAATAAACTAAAACAGGGATAGTCGGTTGATCACACTGTCATGGCTTGGAACCAGTTCCTCCAATAATATAATCACAATATAATTGCCACCTTGTGCTAGAAGGTATCTTTGCCTTCAGGTGATGGAGTGTTCGAAAAAAAATGAGGACACAGTGGACCAAAAGGTCTAGATACATGGAACGTGGTTGCCGTTGTCCTCTTAATATACTCTGCTGCATATATTTTGAATCTTGCATTTATCGGAAGCAATTATTTTTAGCTTATCCTTTCCCGTTTAGTTTTGGTCTTGCATACTCGGTCTTGTGTTTATTTAGGTCAAACTTGTCAAACTGAATTTATTTAGGTCGATGATACAAAGAGTTTTAATTTATGAATTGTCCATAGAGTAGATCTCACACTTATCGACTTCTTTCATTTATGCACCAACAGATGGCGTTATTGCATAAGGTTCTGTCTACGAATTGATCCCTAGTACAAAGAAAAACACAGACATATCATCGACAATAAATATTATACTGTATATTCAAAAAGTATGCTCCAAAAGATTAAAATCGTAGCTAAAAATTATATAATAATTTAAATTCCATCGTCTTGGCACTAGTGCACTAGTTATTATTACGAAACTTAAACGTGAGTTGAATATTTAACGCTAGTGTAAACGTTACTATTTTAGGAAATATATTTTTAAAACTTACGCCAAACGTATTAAACGATAGTGTAATCGTAGCTTTAATGTAATTCTTCTTCTTTAAGTTGTGAAATGTTATCTATCTCTGGAATGGATAATTACAAAAACATTATGCATGACAGATATTCTATAGTGTAGTTACAATACAATACAGGTGTTGTATGTATAGTAAAGAAATATTCTAAAAATTATTTATTCAATTCCAACACTTGCATATTATAAAAGATAAAAACGAAAGAATGGTAATTATATTCACGGCATTTTATAAAGTGTTAAATATAATACAAATATTATCATTTTAAGTGTGTATTGTTTATAAAATATTTAAAGAATATAAACATACTTTATCAATTTTATACTGATTGGTATAATATATGGAACAGTATAACTTTCTAAATTATCTAATTATTCAATCGATATCTATATTTTTAAGGCAGTGAATGTATGGTGACTAGAGCAAAATCAAATTATTTAAACGTATAGCTCATCCGAAGAATTTAAGGAAGAATTTCAATAAATAAGGAAGAATCTGTGAATTATAGCCAAGCAAAAAACCATGGAGAAGGTATGAGCCCAAACTGAGCATATGCAAAGGATTACGGAAGAAGAATACCCAAAGAATCTTGAAGGCAAATATTTACAATATTATTATAGTTATTGGAAGGTCCAGATTTATATAGATGGACCAGGTCACTTCAGACCTTAAACTATGAACGTAATTGAATCGGGAACGCAAGGGAACGACAGCGGTGTTTAGAGTCCTTGGAGTGCATATTACAAATGAGGCCAATGCCCATCCCGGACTGTAGTGTCGAATGATGTAATGAATTTTATTTTTTTCGGTATAGATTCCAGTACTTCTTCACGGCGCTTCCACCATATTTCTGTTATGTAGTTATGTATTAAATTATAATGATATTGTTGTGCAGTTATTTTTTTTTTTTTCATAAAATGATTACTTATACGTTTTTAGCGATACTGAGTTTATCGATGTATACCTTCTAACCAAAAATAATGACAAAGATTGAAAAACCATACATGTAGCCAAATAGTTAAAATAATAAAAATGTTGTTAAATTGGAAATTATATTTGTTAGGCTTAAAAATGTGTTCTTCTCAAAATTTTTGATAATTATACTGTAGGAACACACAAGAATGAAATTGATAATTTTTTTGATAATTAATTGAATATATTTTAATTTCAAATTTATGTTATTTAAAATGTGTGATTAACGTCAGTATACCTAGTTGAGCATACATGTTAATGATGTTACAAGAATCTTAGACGCCATAGAATAAAGACGCAGAAGATAAGCGAAGTCACCATGTCATAATAATGTAACATGTTATGTAGAGTTCAATAAATAAATTAAAATGTATAAAATCGAATAAATAATTAATAAAATAGAACATGAAATAATAATTATTATAGTGGGGTCCTTGTATAATACTAATTTCCATATTTCTTTTAAATATCTCAATAATATAAGCAACAAAAAATTCGATTAAAATCTATCATTATACCCTAATTTGTTAGAATTCAAAAAAATTAATAGATGTGAGAAAATCTATTTTTATAAAATCATAATGAAAACTTTTAACTTTCACTAATTTTCACTTAAAATTTTTTAAAAATTACGAGTGCACTTATAAAGAGTACTCTTACTTCAGTCATTACTCTACTATTTTGGAAATATATACGGAATTCCAAAATATAAAAGAATAATTATTCATTACTTGATAATGATAAGTAGAAAATATTATTAATTTAAAAAAGTCAGAAGTTTTACCTCTTTGGCATCATTAAAAAACAATTTTTAATTGCATACAAATAATTAATTACAATAAAATAATAAAAGGACTGGAGAAGGATAGTAGTCAACACAGTCAATAAAGCTCAGTTTAAATTAAAAAAATTAAATATATAATTTCTTACACAAAGTGTAACATAAATCATAACAACAGCTTTAACATGAGAATTTTGTGTGACGGCATATTAAAATTTCACTCTCATGATTTTTTCATAACGCGAAAGAAGTATAACTTCAAAAAGAAAACCTTGAGCAAACGTCGTGTTTTACAGAATTAATATCGTTTTTAACGTTTATATTCATTGTAATTGAACTTATGCAAGTATTTGGAATCGTTTAATTTGTAACAAAATTTAATGTATTTAAAAGATATATCTCTCTACTAACCAGTTTTATTTTCGTACAATACAACAAATTATTCGATTAAAGTCTGTACAATAAAAGCCATTAAACAGTCTAGCGTTTTACATAACTCAAGAACATAAAAAAAATGTTTTTTGTTAATATAAATGCATCAGATGTACCTACTTTTTTTTTTTTATTGTTGGAATAATGTGCATCATTGCTCAATTGGCTTACGAATATCAGACAGAGTGTTCACTTTTTGTAGGTTTTAGTAAGAATAATAAATATGCAAAATAAATATACAGGATGTAATAAAGACGAAAACAGTCTCCAAAATTGTAATCCTACCGTTTTTTTTTGTGACAATATAGGTTGTTTAATAAATTTTTCGGTTCGATAAGAAAAACAAAATTTTATGGTTTAAAATACACCTTATTATTCGGTATTGAATCCCTGAACATCAATACACTTGTTCCAACAATATTTCAATTTATGAATACCATCTCTGCAATAAGAATTTGAAAGGGTTGTAAAATACGCTTCTACAGCTGTTCATTTGATGAAAAACGCTTTCCACACATGCATTTTTTTTAGTTTTGGAAACAGATGGAAGTCGCAAGGGACCAAATCTGGTGAATACTGTGGAATCTCCATTGTTAAAATGCTCTTGTGACACGGTACATTGTCCTGATGAAAATTTTTTTCTTCTGCAAGCTGGCATCCCAAAAAACTGATGCTTACGCCACAATCACTCTTTAGTCTCTTGTTTTGATTCAAAATCATGGTGATAGACACAATCCTTATCCATGGTGATGAATCGACGCACAAAATCGACTTTATTCGAATGTGTTTTTGTTCTATTGTTAGCGAATGCGGCACCCATTTTGCACACAAAACCCAATACTTCAGTAAAAATATTGCTTACACTGCCCAATGAAATGTCTAGGGCTTCTTTTAAATTTCTGTCATTCACACGACGATTTTCCAATACGATATCCTGTATTTTTTCTACGATTATGTTGTTGCTGTTTTTGGATGTCCTTTCTCGAATCGTTTTCAAGGCTTGTAAGACCATGTTTAAATTCAGCAACCCGTCTTTCTACTGTACTAATTGAAGGAGAAAAGTCCTTTACACTTTCAACATTCATAAATGAAAAAATTCAATCACTGCACGATATTTGATTTTTACCATTGTAAAAAAATACTGTTATACGTCATTGAAATCCGTCCGTGAAATCCTGAACAAAAACATCCATTTTCAATTCACAATAATTTCGTTTTTCTATCAAAATTATCATTTTGAATGTTTGGAACCGTCAATTATTTAAATTTACATAAATACATTCTTATGTTAAGGTTAAAAATATTCAGAAGCTATTTGTGATTAACGTAGCACGGTTTTTTTGGCCCTCGAATTCACATGTGATCAAATAATTCAGGCAATTTTTTAGATTGATTTAGCACGAGTCTGTATTTTTGAAGCTTCGTTTTTTTTCGTACGTTTACCTGGTGTTTTTGGCTGTTATGGGCTACTTTTGCTATTATTAATATTATTTTTTTTTTATTATCTCTCCTAGTACCGAAATTGCTAAATTTCATATCTTTTAATAGCATTTATATATCACTTTATTTATTCAACGTTGTATCTGTTACACGTTGTATGTACATAACGTTGGTGAGCTTGACTTGTTAGCCCATGATGTTGTCTGGAAGTTCATGAATATGTAATTTTTCCAAATCAATAGAGTGTTGACCCTTAAAGAACGCGTACATAAGTCGTAATGTGAATGTAATACAATCATAACATTAAGTACGATTATTGTATGTGCGTATGTTTCCAATCTAAAAATTTTAGCGAATATTCTCTTTAAGGAAAACGACCTTTTTGTTCCGTACCCATGACAAAATTTTGGAAAAAGCTCTATATATGCTCATTGATGCTAATCGTTTGAGAATAGTTAAAATTATTTTGTTGACTACCAAAAGTAGCATTGGATATAAAACTTTAGTCCGAAAGAACGAAAATTGTTGTTAAAACGCGTATGGAATGTGTTTTTAAAGATTAAATTGTTTTACAATAACAGTAAGATATTCGCCGACAAATAACAAAATATTATTATCCAAATTTTATAAGATTTGGTATGCACAATATTGAAATGAAAACGGAAAGCTTGCCAAACAGTTTTTCCCGGCAAAAAAGTTTTCATGTCAATATTATGCATACCAAATTTCAAAACAATTGGATAAGTATTTTTGGAGTTATTTGGGCGCGAAAATTGAAAGAAATACAATGCTTAGTACACGTAATCAATAAGTCAACAGCTTGTTAGAAGAACATTCTTTTATGCCTGTAACAAATGTGGATAATCGTTTTAAAGTATTTTGTTAGACCAACATTAGAAACCGTAGCGAGGTTGGATAAGCACTTTTGTCTTATATTGTCTGATATTATTATACTGGTGGTTGCTATTCAAAAAAATAATATCAAACCATTTTCTGATTACGTTCAGCAACTAAGTTTTCTCTTCTGTGCCGTAACATTAGTGGATTCTGGTATGAATGAGAACCTACGAGCGTTTTTTCTGGTAAAAAAGGATCCAGGGGTTATTTCTGACATAAAACTCACATTATAAGAGTGATGTGAATGTGTGATTTTTTGGTTAGATGACTAATAGTGAATTAGCTACATTTCACAATAAAATGTGGAACTAGACTCAATACCATAACAAAATTTGAAAATAAAATTTAAATTGATTCAAAAATGAAGAGAATATAAGCTCTCAAAGATTACATCACTTCTAAGTACGACTATCTTTGTTTACGTAATCAGAATTTTTAAACATTCATATTTTGTTCATTTTTAATGATTTAAAACTTCGGTCCCCGGTTCGTGAAGAAATAACGCTTGAAATAATAAAAAAAAATGAAGTAATAAAAACTTTGTTATTATGCTTAATGTCTAACTCCTTTATTTAACCTTTTTTTATTACATTTTCTTCGAAAAAATTTTGTTTTTGAGCGTTAAGAATGTGTGACCCTCAAAATTTAGCTCTGGATCCGCGACTGTTTCCAGCTGGGTTGTATTGTCATTAAATGGATTAAGTTTTTAGAAATTTTAATCAGATGTTAAGAATTCATATTGAAAATCATTTAGTTTCTGTATCTTGGTAGGAAGATAAAAATGGTTACGTTTGGGGACAAAGTGGGCACATATTTATTTGTGTGTAATAAAAGGTACATTTCATACAGGCATACATATATTTTAAGAGCAATGCATTTATATTGTGTTTTTTTTTCTTTAAATTTTATTTTAGCTTTCAATTTGCATTTTTTCTACAAATAAAATGCAATTGCAGAAAGTAACTGTAATTAGCCTTCTTCCTCTGGAAGCTTAAAAAAATTCACTATATTGCATCACTTTGACGGATACAAGTTTTTAAATTACTTATTAAAAGGAATTTTAAATAAACTTATTAAGCAATTAAATTAAAACATTTGATTTTACTATTAAGTTTATGTCAAAATAGAACTCTTCAAGAATAGAATGGATATTTCAAAATAAAAAACGGATTATCTCGAATTGAGGAGTTCAGATCTATGAAAAGTTTCTTTTTAAAATAAACAATCGAATTTCTTAGAAACTATTTATTTCTCAGCATCCAGGTTTTGGCGACTTATTGAGCCTATTTAGTAACAACTTTTATGAAATTATTAAAGTTTCAATCAATGATTGCAAAATTGATTACAATTTGCAAAATCGCCAAATTTGATTTGATGTTTTTCAGATTAACTAAAAAATTAGGCTTTTGATCGAAAAAACCTTCATACAAAACTTTAAGGGGTGTTAAAGAACCCTATAAAATGACATAGGCAAAATAAATAAGTTTTCTCATAAATAATACAAAACTTTTCAAATGACGATTTTTCAAATTGTAATAACTTTTACAATCACTGATTTTAAGATTGAATAATTTCAAAAACGATGCTAGTAAATAATCCCAATAAGTGACCGAAAACTTTCCATAAACCTGAATTATCTAGTTTCAAGTGGTTCGGTTTTAATTTTGAAAAACCCATTCTACTCTTGAATTCTATTTGAGATAAGTAGTTAAATTACACATTTTCATTTTATTGCTTAATACGTATATTTAAAATTGCTGGTAATTTAAGCTCCCCACCCCTCCATTTAATGAATATTTTTAAAGCTTTCCGAGGAAAAAGGCTTATTAAGCCAGAAAAAATTTCAATCTCACCACATAATCAAAAATTAAATTTATACATTTTGAATTCGAATGGATCAATAAAATCTTTTTACGTCTGTTTCCGAAACTATAAATGATAAAAGATTTCACTAAAATTTTGAAGTTATACTTCTTTAGGCGCGTTATGAATAATTGATGAGAGTGAAATTTTAAGATGTGTACGCATCACCGTCACACAAAATTCACAGGTTGTTATGATTTATGATACACCTAATGTAAGAAAATATATATTTATTTATTTAATTTTTCAAATTTAAACTGAACTTTATTGACTGTGTTGGCAATCCTTTTCCAGTCCTTTTATTATTTTATTATAATTAATTATTTGCATGCAATTAAAAATTGTTCTTTAATAATGCCAAAGAAGTATAACTTCTGACACGCCTACATTCGTAAACGCACCCATTTTTATCTAAAATATTAAAGGAATACAAAGTAGAGATTAAGTTATTTTTGAGAAATATTCATTATTTTCAAAATGTATTAATTTCACAAATATTTGAATAGTAAAATTCATTTCAAATAAGAATGGTAAGCTCTTGTGAAGTTATTTGCATGTATTTTTTTTATTATTATTATGAATAAATCAAAAAGACACTATGTACCTATTACTGCAGCATCGTTAATTTTTAAATAATATGCCAGTATCAACAAAAAAATAATACGAAAAAAAAAAATTATTTTCAGAATTCTGTAACTCGAAGGATAAATAAAATTTGTATTATATTTATTCAAAATCTTTTAAAATATTCATAAGAATTAATTTTTGATCTCGTAAAATTCCAATTTCTAGTGGGAGTAATCGTTTGTATTTTCCAAATATATTTCAGTCAGATAAAATACAGGATTTGAATACGAAAACTAGTAATTTTTTTCATTCATGTGAAAATACATAAAGCACTAATTTGGACTTTTTGAAGTCTCCTCCAATCTCTATGAACGGTTTTCAGAAGTTCTCAAACTTACATAATAATTTCTAAAGTATCTTAAGTTTGGGATTAAATAACCAAACTTACATGAAGTTTAAGTAAAACTTCATTCTTGATTTTTAAATTTCTATGCGCATCCACCATTTTTTGATAAATATGCTTTTTATTTTTATATTAAACAAGTGATGATAACAGCTAACAGAGTTAATTATTTAGATACTCGACATATGATTGAATTTCATTGTTTAGACTATTTTTAATAACCATTCAGAAAATACTATAAATATCCAGTCTATGTAGTTATAAATATATATATATATATATATATATATAATATGTATTGTAATTACCAAAACATGTGATAACTAGCTTAATTTGAGCTAAAATTGTGGCGAATCCTAACCTTTTACGAACAAATTTTTTGTTTCAAAGAAATATAAATTTTTTTCTTCTATATATTTTATAGTGTAAAAGTTAATGATCCATTGGACCCAACCAATTTTGCTCATTCATAAACTTTTCTTCTATATTTTATAGTGTAAAAGTTGGGTTAATGATCCATTAAACCCAATGGACCGATTTTGCTCATTCACGAACTTAAACCCACTTTTTATGTTTGGTGAACATTTGAAACAATTTTTTGTAAATCATTTTATTTGCATATAATTAAATTCTTTTTAGAAGAAAATTCTTTTAGACTATTTTAATTCTTAGAATGAAAAATCAATAGGAAAACAATAGTTGTTTTATTCAATAATATTTTAGCTTTATTATACATATAGACCCCTTTTATGAAAGAGTCACTTCACACTTGATCGATTCGTTAAAAATTCAAAAATACACATACTGTAAATTTGGAGGAATTTTTACGTTAAACAATATATTTAAAACCGCTAATTTTTTTTTCAATGCAAATATGTATAATGTTGTTTATTTATTTCTGTATGATGGGAAGTGTAGTTCAATATGATGACTGCATCTTTGATTATTTAAAAGATGAATTATGAATAATTATATTTATACATGCATGATCTCAAATCTCATTCGATTGAAATAAAACAATAATTATGTATCGGTAATTGGTGAGCCCGTTAAAATGGAACTTTTCACATTCTCAGTTACAGACAGTAAGATTTAAAATTTAAGAGTTTTTTTAAATTTCTCGTAAAAGGCACCAGGTGAGTTTGTTTTAAAGCTAGATCCGTTGCCCATATAGCAATATGGCTTATTGAAGAATTCTTACAAAATTCTTATTAATGATTTAGACTTCCGAATCATCTTCAAAGGCAATTGGAAGAATTCTTAACGAATTCTTATTTATAATTTGGACGTGAGAATTATCGTCAAAAAAAACCCTTTTAGAAGTCATTAAGATATCGAATGTGCCACTTATTGAACATCATAAGACTTCATAAGAATGCTTTAAGAAATCTTTTTTCTGACTATTTGAATAAATTCGTTTCGTAGCCTACAATTTAAATAAAACATTTTTTAAAACAAATTTAAAAAATTATCTAGGACACACCTGCTGATACTCTTGGCTAAATTAGCGAACTTAAACAGAATATCAAAAATAAATTTTAACCAAATTGTTAGATGAATGTGTAGAAAACTAATGCGTTATTATATTGCCATAATCTTCGAATTTTTTTTGCTTTACAATAATCCTTCAAATTAATTTATAATAAAAAAAAAAAATGAAAAAAACAAAGATCATGAAACAAAAGTTAAATTAAAGGTTATTATTCGATAACAGTAGATATTATTTGAGTGAAATGCATATGAAAGAAATTAAACCTTCTCCAGCTCTAAAAGAGACCTCATATTTCTAACTTCTTACAAAACTCGATAAAAAACTTTTTATATATCCAAAAAGTTCTCATATTTTGGATTTCTCACAGAGCTCATAATTCCGACTTTCTTCGAAAATAAAAAAAAGACTTCTTAAAGAATTCACAATTCTGATTTCTTGCGAAGTCTGAAAAAAGACAACTTAAAGAGATCTGCAGACTTCTTTAAAAAGAAGTCATCACAACGACATAACGACATATTAAAGAAGATTTAATAATTCTTTTGATTTTGATGTTTTTTGAGTAGTCTAACGTCACAACTTTATTTTCTAGAGAGTAAATACAGACCAAAAATAAAAAAATAAGCCTTTTTTGCCATAATTGAGACATCTTAAAGAAGCTTTAATAAAGACTTTTGATTTTGATGTTTTCGGAGTAGTCTAACGTTAACGTTCTAGTAGAGAGTAAATACAGGCTAAAAATAAAGAAAATAAGCCTTTTTTTTCAATTCTAATCGATCAATTTTAAGCTTTAATAAATATTTTATAATTTTTTAAGAACAATTTTGCAGGAAGGAAAATTGATAACAACTAATTTTTGTATCATTACATCGCAAAACAAAAATTTGAAAATTTTCAATAGATGATTTATTTTGCATAATTTATATTTATAGCAAACCGGTAAATTTTTAAGCAGTGAAAATTATTAACTAAGTTTAGCATCATTACATCGCTAAACAAAAATTTGATAATTTTCCTTAGCTGGTTTATTTTGTACAATTTATTTATAGCAAACCGGTACCCAGAATAAATCAATATAAAAAGTCTTAAATTAAATTGTGTCTAGACTGAATTTTCGAATAAATAACATTTTTATTAATACTTGTGATTCGCAGATAATATGATTTTAATTTCTGTCAAGTAACAAGATTTCCAAACTATGTTGAATTAATTAAACGAAGAAAGGAAATGCGTAGGCCAATCAATAAATATATTTCGGAAACCAGATTTTACTAGATAATACAATCATAAAACGCGTGTCCAGATAATACTGGATCTTGGACAACTAATTGTTAAAATAATCAAAATTTCTAAAATATAAAAAATTTGTGACAAATGATTTCTTTGAACAAAAAAAAACATTAAACGATTATTACTTTATAATCGTGGATAGAGGTTTTCAAAAACTGTATATTAAAACAGATTCCAGACAAAGCCTTAATCAAAAATACTATCATAAGCTAAGAACTAAGATAAGAAATTGCCAATTTTACCAATCAAAAGGTGAAACTACACTCAACACTAAACAAAATTAGAAAATTAAATTAAAATTGATTCAAAAACGAATAAGTTATAAGCACTTAAAGATTGTTTTCCGTCATTTTCAATAGAGTTAATTGTTAAGATACTCGACATATGGTTCAATATCAATGTTTGAACTACTTTTTATGTTTATCATTCATAAAATATGCAGACCATATAGTAATAAATACATGTATAATAATAATGTGTATTACAAATTACACGGTAAATAAACCAGAAAAAGCATTAAAATGTGAAAAAGTGGTGAAACACAAACGCTTATACGTGTTCCTTAGACCTTCAGAAACATTAAGCACCACTAATCTTTGCCTCATTATGAAAATTGAGAAAATAAGGCAGGGTTCTAAAAAAGATTGGAGCAAAAATTGATCTGGCAAAACGCGGATCCTTAATAATTATAAATATTTAAGCTATTGTAAACACAATTTTATTGATAGAATAGACTGCTCTATTTTTGCATACTCGAGTCCATTTAGCGTCTAGTCAAAATAAAAATTATTCATTTTCATATGCAATATCTGTGATTCTGTATCGTAGATATGTGAGATAAATATTATCAAAAATATTAATTAATATGTTACTTATCTGCAAGTCCATCTTAAATCAGTAAATGATTGTAATAAAATAGTGTTTTTATATGAATCTAAAATTTAAAGAATTAATATAAATTTTAAATATATTTTAAAAACAAGGTCATTAAAAAAAAGCTTTTTACCATTTTAAGTTAAGCGATTGGTATAAAATTTGTTAAGTAGCCTTAAGAGTTGACTGTCACAATTAATAACAATTTATTATTCTTTTAAAACAATTTCCGGTTATTTTAAGCACATACTATGTATTTAAATAAATAAATATATTTATAAATATATATCATGGCTTTATAAGTTATGTTATATTATTATTTTATATGAAATACTCACACAGCAATCGTTACAGACAGTATACACTAGTTAATTGTTATTAAGAACGGTTTGTCTTGTAAACCGAGAAAATGTTTAAAGCCATATAAACCGTAGGTAGGACATAAAAACATAGTTTATTGTTTAGATACTCGACGTATGATTGAATTTAATTATTTTTACTATTTTTAATTAGCATTCATAAAATACTATACATATCCAGTCTATACAGTTATGTATACTTGTATAAATATAATATATATTGTAATTATCAATATGTGATAGCGAAACTTGAGCTAAAATAAAAAAAAATTTATTAAATTTATGTTAATTATCTACACACACAAATTTGTTGAATTTTAGATACAAAATCAATGTTAACTCGATTATTATTTTACTTTTAATACAGAGATTAGGTAATTAATTTAAAATAAAGAAATATTTAATGCTTTTTAGAAATTAATTATTTTACTCCAAGTATCAACAGTCTTCAATAAAATATTTTTTATGTAGCAAACTTACTATGTGAAAAACTTAGTTCATTTTATATAATTGTTATACATTTTTCATGTTAAAAATCAAGTAACAGAAGAAAAAGGACTAATTAAGACACAAAAATCTACACACAAGTTTTGAACACCGGGTGTTTTTGAAGCAAATTCACACATTTTTTACTGTGAAATTTCATTAACACACTTGCAACTGCATGGTTTCCATCGCTGGTTTGCACACTTGCAACATTTACTACCCTAGAATTAGAGGAAACTTCAGACTGAAATGGAAGACCAGGTACTTTCATACCTGAACAATATGAACGGGATTCGATTGAGAGATTAAATGATGAAATTATTAAATCATTTCGAAATTTCAACTTAAATGGAAAATAGTCCTGGAAAATTATAATATGAGATTTACGCGCCCAGAATACCGAACGAAAAGGATTGTACCCTTACCTAGACAGAACCTTGTTTTTTAAAATAAACGATTATTTAGATTTTTTCTTAGAAATTTTTTCTTTTTTATTTCAGCTAAAACTTTGATCTAATTTTAATTACTTTGGATGTAGATTTCTACAAATGAACGGTTTTTTATTTTTTACTACGAAAAACTTTCTTTATCTCTGTTTTTATTATTTTTATGTAATCTACATACTTCGAAAAGAATTTGAAAATATTTATTGAGCCTTTTTGAAAGAATACTTACCGTATTGTTTTTCTTTTATTTATTTGATGTTTTGTTGGAATCTGAAACATTATAAAAAAAAAATTATGGTTATTAATCTTTAAAAAAAAATCTTAAAAAGATTAAAAAAAAAACCGTTTTAGCTATCAAAAATAGTGTCATTCAATGGATATTTGGTGGAAATGCTGTGAAACTGAAGTCATTTTTCTTTCCTACGTGTAAGTCAAAATCAATATTGAAAAGCCTAAAATAATTTTTCTACCACCGCTAGCATAGATATGTAAGTGAAAATCAATATTGAAAAGCAAAAATAAATTCAGCATTATTTGCGTGTATCCAGTTGAATGATCCATCAGTAATTAATAATAAATTGATTGATTAAACTGGTGATCGATCACTGATCCTTTAGTTTTATGAATAGAAATTTGGATCACTGTTTAGAAACCAAAAAAACAAACAAAAACATTATATTACAATATAAATATTTTCAAAATGTTTGTAAAAACCATTTTAAAGTGAATATAATAGTTTATCCTTTTTAATATTTTTGAGTAAAATTTTATGTTCATTTAATCAATTAGAAATTGTAATGACGACATATTTCAGAAATTACCGATAAACCCATTTTTTAAAAACTTATTTCCGGTATACACCTTTCATAATTCTAAATCTTATTTAAAGCTGTGGAAATAGTTCTTCCATCTTTTTGTCTTCTTTGATTCTTCAAATAACAATAAAAAAACTTCTAAATTCAATAGGAGACCGGGCACAATAAACTCATTTGTGCATGCTAAAATCATGTGTTTTAAATTTTGAAGGAAAGTGTATATAAGTGCCATGGACATCGAAAGGACTTCTTACCATAGAGATGAACATGTTATATATCATTTATTCAATTCTCGTTCTTTGCTTACTTAAGAATTTTGAACGTCCATATTTTGGCGATTTAAGATTTAAAAAAAACTTCGTGAAGTAAAGACGCTTCAATTGAAGTGATAAAATGTAATTTATGCATCTTCCATATTTGTCCGGAACCTCCATTGTAAAACCTCACATATTATATATATATTAATATACAAGTAAATAAACGCCATAAGTATGTATAAAATATATTAAAAATGATACATTTAATTTGTAATTGAATGATATTCTTACGACAATGACACTTTACAAAACACAAAACAAAAAAATACATAATATTAATCTCATAATAACATTTAATAAGGCCCTGTGCACACCATCAGCTAATCTGATCAGACAATCTGATGTAACTAAATAACATTGTATTTTATATTGGACCCCGCATACGGTAAGAATTCTACATAAGACATCAGGATCTTATCATGTACGCATCAGATTTTCTTATAAGAATATCTTACGATGTTATCTTAAGTAGGCCATCTGTTAGTTAAAAAAGAAATTAATAAATTTAAAATATTTGAAAGTTCATTGTGGTTCGTTGTACGTTTCCGATGATATCCGAAGAAATGCGCTTGCTTAAGATTTTTGTCTGACTTTCCGATGGTGTACGTTGATCATCAGATTTTCAAATCAGAAATTTTCTGATCAGAAAATCTTACAGTGTGCGCTTGCCCTTAATATATGAGTCTTTATAAAAAGTGGTCTTATTTACACATCCACTTTAGAGCCTCTTTTACTAGTATAGCTCATAGCCAACAGCCCATAATACTTGTTAATATCTGGTGTGTAGTAAATTAGTATAGTAGACATGTTTAAATGAAAAAAATAAAAATAAATAATATGGTATTCTTTTTAAGATGATAGAATGAGTTTACTGACATTTTTTTAAGTAGAACAATTTATTAATATATTATTCGGTATTCTTATTTTATTAGGTATAATCATTTTTTGTGTGGTGTTATCAATGTCAGGGCCTAAATTAATCATGCACTCTAGGATCTATCAAATAGTTGCATGTAAGAATAGATAAATAAATTGAAGTTTATTTAAATTACTCACATGTGAATAATTTTCTGTCTATGCATTGATTAGACATAAAAAAGAATCATTAGTACATCGTTTTAAAGGGGATACGAACATAAACAGAGATAATCTATAATAAAACAAGATAACAACTTAGAGTTAATTGTTTAGAAACTCGAAATATGATTGAATATCAACGTTTGAACTAATTATCATTGATATTCATAAAATACTATAAATATATAGTCTATTCAGTTATAAATACTTGGTTATTAATGTGTTTTGTAGTTATATACCCATATGATTTCTGGAAGAATTTCTAAAGAATTTTTATTTATGATTTGGATGTCAGAATTATCTTCAAAAAGCACCCTTTAAGAAGTCATTAAACCGTACTAATGCTTGAACGCCTTAAGACTTCATTAATAAGAATGCATTAAGAATTCGGTTTTGTGACTTCTACAATAAATTCGTTTCTTAGACTACGAAAATAAATAAAATATTTTTTTAAATCTAGGCTCGAATACTGATACTCTGACCTACGAGTCCGTCATTCTATTCATTACACCACAATGGCCGTACAATATTCCTCAAATATTAGATATTTTATTTACAAGAATTGATTAATTTTTTTTTTTTCAATTTTTCTAAGACGTAGATTTTCTATAGGATAAATAACACCACCTATCTAGATAACTTTAGGAACTTAAACAGAAGCTTAAAAACAAATTTCACCCAAATTTTTGAATTTGTGGTAAAACTAATCCGTTACTATATTGTCCTAAAATTCATTTTTTTTTTGTTTTTTTTTTTGTTTTACGAGACTTCTGCAAAAACATGAAACAAAACGTATTAACTTGCAGGTTACTATTCAAAAAACAGTAGAATTTGAAATTCACATCAGAAAACTTAAATCTACATCTAATTGAGGTCTTCAAGAAACCAATATTCCTCACTTCATACAAAACTCGATATAAACACTTCTAAAAGTGTTCATATTTTCGGAACTCAGGGAAAAGACATCTTATAGATCTCATAATTTTGACTTCTTTCGAAAATTAGAAAAAAGCCTTCTTAAAAAATTCACAATTTCGACTTTTTGTGAAGTCAGAAAAAAAAACTACTGAAAGAGCTCCTAATTAAGACTTTAAAAAGGGGTCATCACGATGTCATAATTTAGACTTGTTTAGACTTGTTTAAGAAGTCTTTATAAAGACTTTTTTGGAGTCTTTCTGATTTGGATGTTTGCTGAGAAGTAGTTTGTTTTAAAACAACAAACATTTTTTGTTTTTAATCTTTCTTCTAGCTAGTATGGTTCAAAGGATGGGTCATTGATTCATTGGACCGATTTTGCGCATTCACGTACTTACACCCACTTAAGCTATCTCTTTTCGTTTTTGAGTTATCTTAATGAAATCTTCTTCTACAATGACAACCTATTGTATTAATCGAAATCTTTTTTTTTACGATGTGAAATGTTTTAAAATTCTGGTTCAGATATTTAATATAGATATGCATGGTATAAAATGCAAATTGTGTTTTATGTTTATGGCCATGCAGCGAAATGCAAAAAATTAATTTTTTTTTAATTAAAAATAATATTAAATATTTCAATTCATTGGTCTTATTCAAGGTGATTGAAGGTCATTTAAATGTCTTCATGCATAAAATAAATTCTCACATATGTGGTTTGGGCGGTGTATATTGTATTAATTTTAAACTAATTCATAAAAACAATTAAAATTTTACTGAAAATTGATTCTACAAATCTATGTCCTTGGCATTATGATAAATGTAACTATTTATTACAATGCAGATATATGAATGAGTATAGTGAAACCTCTAAATGTTAATAATATCTGCTGATTTACTACCGTGATTGCAAGTGAATTAACAAGGAAATTAAATTAATACAGTTTATGTGGTTTGTATTAATATACAGTATATCCGCCGAACGACAAAATATACCCTCAATATGAAGTCAATATACATATTTAGGATATGATTTGTGGTAAAAAGGGGAAATAATATTAAAATACACATACATATAATATACACAGTATTAAAATACACATATAGAACATTAAAAAAAAATTAAGTTATTATTAACAAAAGATATTTGTTTTATATAATAAACATTTTTCGTTTCTGAAATTTTCCTTCTAGCTTAATGGTTTAAAAGTTGGGTCATGAATCCAACCCAATTATGTCAAAATTTTATGAGCCGAAATTATTTTCCATTTTGAGTGGAACAATTGGGTAAAAATTTGCGTATGATCGAGGGAAAGATTTTTTTTCTCTAATTTCAAAATAAATTTTAAAAATTAATTATACGATGATCCAAATTTCGAATCAAATATTACGTAGGATACCACAGAAAATCTTGCAACAGCAATAACACGTTCAGCCACGCTAATGAATCCGCTACCTCATTCTCTTTTATGTCAGAGAGGCCGGGAACCCTGATTGGCCTGACTATGTATAGAGGCTTAACTTTACATAGAAATCTACATAAATGTTCCATTTCAATTAATTAATAATTAAGATACATATGCATATCTCATTTCTTACATGCAGTATTAATTAAAACAACCTGAAATGGAAAATTAAGAACAGACTATTTATTAAAATATTGAGTGTATTGTAAATGTAGATTCTTGGACGATGACCATGGTTTTTCTTTAAACAAATAAACATTCCTTACAAATCCTCTTTGTGTATTTTTATCGTTCAAACGATAAATTTTATGTTGGTTGATTACATAATTTAATTTTTTATTTAAAAACAATGATTAAAAATAAAAAAAACTTTGAAGTTTATATAACTTAATCCTCACCGTACATAAATTGGTTTGCAGGATATTCTATGGTAACACCATACTACAACGCCATACTTCATTATTCGAATGTTATAATAGTTAGAGGTTCATACATATTACTTCATATTGTAAATTTTGTTACTATTTTCTATCAAATTTAAATAATTATAATGAGTATAAAAACTAACTAAAGTTAAAAATATTATTGATGGTATTTCTTCCTTTATTATTCATATTTTTAATTCCACAACTCATTTTCTATTTCTATAATATTTTATTGTACATTCCAGCTACTTGGGCCACTACGAACAAAGCTGCTTTATTTTATTACTTCAATTGAAGCGGCCTTACTTCAAGAACTTTAATCTGAAGTTATTTTATTATAAAATGTTTAAAAGTAAGCAAGATATAAAAAAAGATAAGATATAAAGTCATACTTGCGTATGACGTCACTTATTAGTATCTCTATATAAATTACATGTTAAACATCGTTTTCAAGAAAGACATGGAAAATAAATCTTTGTTTTATTGTTATGGTATTCAGTCTTGTTTCACAATTTGATGTGAAATATAACAAATTTGAAATCATTCAACGATTACGTTCCAAATATATTATACATTGTTAGGTTTATTTGCTATTTTGAAAATAAATGCACCTTCAATATATACAAAACTCTTTGTATATAAAATGAGAAAACTCCAAGTTGTACCTATTATTATTTGTGTTTCATCTTTATAAGTAGATACAATTTTAATTATATACAATTTTATAATAATTTATCAATTAAACAAAATAAAAATTATTATTAAATGTTTTTTAGCTTATACTGAAAATCAATGAAAATCAAATAATATAAAGAAAAATAATTAGTTAAATTTTAAAACTTTACAATAATTTTAAATTGTAAGTCATCGGAAATGAATCAATCTGTAGCTAAGATGTAATTCCATTTTGTTACATATCATAGACAACATAGTGAAGACAACAACTAAAAGAGCTAATTGTTTAAATACCCGTAAAATGGCGATAATATTCAGCCCAAACAATTATAAATACAAAAAATAATAGTATAATAGTTTTGCATAATTTGAACTAAAATTGTAGCGAATTCTAAACATTTTAGGAAAACAATGTTTCAAAAAAACCTTTTTGATATTTGAATTTTTCTATCTTTTATGGTTCAAAAGTTGGGTAAATCCATTGGACTCAATGGACCGATTTGGCTCATTCAGGAGTAACAATTTTTTATATATAACAATTTATATGCTATAAAAGCATATAAATTAAGTTACAACAGTTATGTATCGAATCATGGGCAATTTCCGATAAAACGGTGAATTTCACAAAAATAGTGACATATGGCCTCTTTTGAAGCGCTCTAGTATCGAAACGAATAGTCTTCCAAAAAGACGTTATGTATAAAAAATCTAGAAAACTTGGTCTACTTTAATTTTGTAAAGCCTGAGCTTGTCGGAAGTGCCAATTAAGATAAAAAGTGCTCAAAAATGAAATTCCGGGCCTCGGTTTTGCTCGCAAACAACAAATTCATGCTCAGTGGCCCAAAAAATATGAAGGGTGAGAAAATCAAAAGTATAGCAAAACTTTTCTCTAAACTCCTATTATATAATATATCTAGCGGCGAAACGGTTAGTCTTCAAAAAATAAAAATTATTTTGCATGCAAAAAAGTAGGAAATTTTGTCTACTTTAATTATGTATTGAATAGGCTTGGTGAAAAAACGCTTACTTTCTGTGATATAGACCAAAAACTGGAAAAAGGCAAAAAATTTGCTCAAAAACTGCCCAGAAAACAATTTTTTTTTTTAAATTTTTGCACAAAAACTTCTAATTTGTGTTTAGTGATCCAAAAAACATTGAGGGTAAAAAATCAAAAACTATAGCAAAGGTATGCATGACATACGGTTTTTTTTACGATTGGCATACCAAATTTCTTTCGAAATATATAGAATTTGCAATCAAATGGTGTACTTAATTGATATCAAATCACTTTCTTTGCGTTTCAGTGTAGGTATCTGGTAAATATGTTTTATAGATTAGGTAGCTGCTGTGTATATAATTATAATATTAGTCTATTAGTCTATTTACATTTTAAAAAGTCTTATTATAAAATATTATATAGAGACAAAAAAAAGTAAGAAGAAATGTGTATGTATTTATTTGGGTGAGCCGCATTGCTTTGATGAGATGCATTTATGTAAATTTCAAATGAAATGATTGATTTGTAATCATTTGATATACATCAATATAGACTGAATATTTTTTATAATGCTCTACTTCGGAAAAAAATATAATGAACACTTTAAATTAATATCTAATTACAAGCCGCGGTGAATTACAGGGCCAATCTTAAATATTATTGATAAATTTTTTAATCAACTTTGCATATCTATAATAATATTATAATGAGGAGACATTTGTATGCATTCTGTTACGAATCATGTTACGAATAAACTTAAGAACTAGTGGAATGATTTGAAAAATTTTTTCACCGTTGGGGAGCTATACTATCTCTGGGTGACGTAGGCAACTCTTGATCCCAGTATTCTCACGGGAATTACGCGGGTGAAAGAGCAAACATATGTTATTTTGTATTTTTGTATGTAACGAATAAACTTAAAAACTACTGGACCGATTTGAAAAATTATTTCTCTGCTGGAATGCTACTCTATAAAATCTACTCTGGAAAGCTTCTCTATTAATCCCTATATTCACACCGGAACGGGAACAACGCAAGTGAAACCGCTTGACGTTTGCTAGTGATCAATATTTTCTTTTTTGATAATATTTGACTCACCATCTGAGTGGTTGAAACATCTAAAAGTCTACTTTGCCATACAGGCAAATTGCCATATGAGCTCACATCCCGAAAATATAAGTTTGTAAATTATAATTAATAGGGCGGTTAATTGATTAGACGTTCGGAGCATGGATAATGCTTTTCTGCCGTTTCGTCTCAGCCCCAGATCTCTGTTGGCAAAGTTCTATTCTAAAGACGGCTGCAAACACACTACCTATCAAATCCCCGATTTCACTTTATAACTTTTTGAGCTTTGCTTCAAATTAGTGTCATACTGATAACATTATCAAAAGCCTGGCTGACACGATGTTGGTTCACCCGCTGGATTATGGCAGTTGGGATTGAAAATAAAGTCACTGCTGGGAGCTTCTAAAATTTGGCGATAGTTCATGTCATATTTCCCATACTTTTTCCTTGACAAGTTTTTCATGTTAACCAATTAGATGTTTGCATTTACATCAGTGAATTTTTATTTCCATAGTTACGCATTTTTTATTAAAAAATATATTAAAATTCCTTCACCCACCATAAAAAATTAAAGGCTTATAGATGATTTAGTAAATTGACACGTTTCCTTTGAACATTAAATAAGTTTTATTTATTCTAGTAAAATTGAAAATACAATTTTTCATTAAATTTTCGTGACTGGCTATATAAATAAATAATTAACGACAATTTCGTGTTCAAATAATGTAAATACAAATTAAATTTTAATAATAAGTCAAAACTTCAGAACAGGGACATGTTTTCTCTAAGATGTATACAATAATAAAATTCCGGCACCCACTATCGAAATTGAGTATTTTTATAGATGAATTACTTTGTAGATTGTCACGTTTTCTTCTAAAATTTAAATATTTCAATAATCCCATTTCCCAATCCCCCCCAAAGCATGTCATATCATATATAAATATGATTATTGTTACAACTTTTTTCTCTACGAAAATTCTGAAAAGTAGGTCGTGTTATTTTTTAGAGTCCGTAAAATTTTCGAATGCACTTACAAGATTAAAATTGATATCTGATTTTTTTGTTTGTTATTGGGCGTGTTTTGGCTGAAGTAAGTACTTACTAAACTTAGTAAGCCAGTCAGCATAAAAAAATTAAAATCTTACAAGCTGACTATAGCGCTTTTCGGCCAGGACAGACTTACTGGCTTAGCATAACACAAAACACCGGTTTACGTTATATCCCGTACATAACCTCATAGACTGAATATAATTGACAGTACTAAATTAAGGAATATAATTTAATTTCTATAAATAGTTGCAAATGGATAATTTTATGAGAAATAATTTATTGGAAGAAATATTAAATGACCCAGTGGATAATATCGATAATTTAGTGAATTAAGTGCTTGTGTATCTGAACAACATATACAGATCTGTTCCTGTCCGTTTTATTTACATCAACAATAAGCAAATTGGCGTCGTATATTAATTCATGCTTACTGCGTTAGCATTTATTTTGTGTCCCGGCCGAAAATTTTATAAGTACAGTAAGTGACTTACTAAATTTAGTAAGTACCAAACACGGCCATTGTTATATGTTATAGATCATTACAAAACAAAAGTAAAAACCATTTTGTCCAACATGTGACAGAAAGGAATGTCTTTTTTCCGACAACATAAAAATTGCAATTTTTCACATTTTTCAGGTTGTCAATTTGAAGCTTGTTGGCAATTTTACGAACTCCAAACAAAAAACGGCCCACTTTTCTCAAAACATATTGTTAGCCATATAAAAAGTTTTTAAATGTATATTTTTAAATGATATGATCAACTTCTGGGCACCAGGACTATTAGTTTTCTAGTCGATACTAAATCAACAATTTGTCATTAAATTTTCATAAGTGATTTTCAAATAATTAATGGCAATTTCGTGTTAATATAATATAAATAAAAATTTAACACAAGTTATTATCAAAAAAATAATTAATTCTATATATAATTTAAAAAGAACAATTTTAAACGAACATTGTTATAATCACAATTTCAATATTATAATTCTTACAGTTAAACTTGTCTATTAATTCGTAAGAATATATTTCCATGTATATAAAGGTTCTAAAATATTAATTTTATCTTTGAATTTTGGTACCTATAGAAAAAAGTTTTGCATCTTAATTTTTGGGTCAATAAAAAATTATTTTAAATTTTACAAATAACACATCCAGGACCTTGCCGTATGATGTGTAGGAGAGATCAGATTTAAAGTGTTAAATCTGACAGAAGTGGATAGGACTCTTGTAATATTGTTACATCAGTGGCGGATTTAGGTCAAGTGCCATCCTAGCACATTTGCAAATTCCACCGTAATTAATAAATTCTAATTTTTTGTTTTTATTTATAAAATTTAAAAAAAAAAAATTAATTTAATTTTTTTAATTGTTTTCCAAATTTTTGCACACTAGGTGATTAGGTTTAGGTTTCACAATATTAAAGTTCAAACGTCAAAATTGAATAAATTGTGATTATTGCAAATGAATATAATGTAAGACGTTCAATTTTTCATCAATTTTTATACTCGACATACATAATATGTCCGAGTATATTAATTTTGGTTCAAAATTTGTAACGCTACCTAATATTGACCGCACAAATATAATTTTGGTATAGGTGTTCATTAAAACACCTAATTAGTCCATTTCCGACTGTTCGTCCGTCCGTCATCACGATAACTCAAATAGAAAAAGATATCGCGAGCTGAAAATTTGACAATAATTTAAATAAAAAGTAAAAATTAGCTACAAATTTTGTATTATTATTTCTTGATATACCTTTCCACAAATTAACTCTCAATTCAATTAAGCACATATATTACTCCTTAAGAGTAGTTCTACTGTATCTATGATTGATATGAAAATATTAAATAATAAAATGCATTCCCATGTTTCAATAATAAATACATTATAAATAAACTATTTGAAGCATATTGCAGTTGCCTAGCGTTATTAAAAACATTTTAAAAAACACCCATTGGCAGTACCAGTTTTGAAAAGAACAAAAAAACAAATAAAATATCAAAGATATTATAATAACTACAAAGAAAGTAAATACTATTTTATACATTGAAAAAATATCGGTCAAAATCGTTATCGCCCTAGTTTACGACTGATGATCGTATCATTATTATACTATTATCATATTATAACGATTATACTGGTTATCTTCACAGGTGTCCATGGTGTGAAGTTGTACAAGTATGCTTTATACTCCAGGAGATAGCATTGCAAATGACACAATCATTTCAAGTCGATTAATTCATGTTGGAATTGAATATTTTTTAGCAGTCATACGCTGTTATGTTGCGAAGTCAGCAGGCTTCAAGAGAATGGACGGGCGAGATAAGAATTTCTGCTGTGTAGCCATTTAAGGCAATCAAATGTCATATTCAGCTGACAATTATTCCATCCGTAAATATTCTGCTGACTATTTTTTTAAATTTACTATATTATTAAAACTATCTCTATTATTAATTTCAAGCGATCTGAAATATATTTTATTATTCCTCCACCTTGGGTGCGCCTGCTGAACCGCCATTCGATTATCAACTTCATATAAACTTTCAATAAAGTCGAAAATTGATCGGCCTGAAATCACCATGAATAATGCATCGCTTCTTCCCGGACTATTAGTATTTGTTTAATAAATGCATATACGTATTCTATATCGGTCAAAAGTTAATCGAGCAAGTTAATCGGAATCTATAACCTAAGAGATGGTCAAATGGTCAAATTGCCATAGTATATCTAATTAATTTTTAAAGTAACTTTGATTAAAACAAAATTTTGCGTTTACTTTTTACTTTTTTTTAAAAATAATTGTGGAAATTATTTATTTTATTATTTAGACGCATTTTTTACTAACTTTCGAATGTCAAAAAAAAACCCTGTATTTCGAAAGTATAACATCATGGATGGGCATCCACATATGAAGTAATATTAACATTGCTAGATGACATCTTATGTGAATGCTCATTCATGATATAATGCTTTTGTAAACTATTCATATGAGTTTTTCATTAGTGATTTATATTTTTTTGAAATCGGTTTCTTCCAGAAAGTCCATATTTACGGACAAAAAAAAATCGTGAAAAAGTTATTTTTCTGATACAAAAAAATTAAATTACTTGATTAAGATGTAGAAATGATTTTCACCTAATATTCAAATTTCAACTTAATCTATCAAACCTTTCCGGAAATATAGGTAATATTTTGGTAAATATATTCATACAACAGGAGGAAATTCTCTAAATAATGCAAAAGATTTATTTAAGATCCGCTGAAAAAGAAACAGATACGGTTATGGATCATTTTTTGTACATCTCTGCTATATACAATCCAACTTCGAAAGGTCACAAGGAAATTAATTATTTATAGAAGTTTTTATTTTAAAATAATTTTTCGCTTTTTACTTTTTTTTTTTTTTTTCTTGTTTGAAAGCAGTTTTTTGAAAAAAAATTTTTACTTTTAATTGTTTTTGCCATTAATGTGATTACCTCATATCCTTGTGATTAGGCCAATTATCTCAAAGTTGGCACCGCCAATCATATCCTAAAAAATTAATTTGGTAGCGGAAGCTAAGATCGCTAATCAGCCACAACAAAATTTTATAACGAAATTTTTTTTATTTTACTTTTTAGTTGCGGTTCTTTTTTTTTTTGAAAAATTTTTATAAATTCAAAATATGTATAAAATATAGGATATATATTTAAATAAATTAAATGCTACAAAAAAACTGAACTTGAAATATGGCATGAAACAATCTTTGAAATATGTCTCGTTTCAATAATAGGTTTATCATAAATTAATTCCTCGTCTAGTTTTGCATGACAATAACTTTTTTTTTGTAAGAAAACCTTGACAAACAGTGCTCCATGGTCTGTTGATACAATTCAAGAATTTTTATAATACATTCAAATATAAACATATTTTAGTTTTACCTCTGTATAAGCAAACAGTCTTTCAAGAATTTATGATTCGCATACACGCGTCTGACATTGACCCACTTACGATTTTTTAATGCCTCACATGCATGAGGGAAGTTGTAAATCTTCCTTCCTTCCTCCTTTTCCAAGTGACAGCATTAACTTAGAAATACACTAAGTAGTAATCAAAATTTTAGCTACTTCACAAAATGGACCACAATCTCTACTCAATTATTCGTTACTCACTTAATTCGCTAAATAATTATTTCTAACAGTTTTACGTATTAGCTTCGGTTTTAAGATTTAAAGCCAAATAATTCTACCCTTTATCAAACCGCCTTGATCTGTCTTTATTATTTTGTTACTTAATCTCACCCTTAACTTCTGAAGGAGGCCTGAGAACTCAGAGATGATGGTATAATTTATTCCTCCCAAAATCTTTTTGAATCTCTAACCGCCAAAATGACTTCTAAAATTACATTGAAGTCAGTTGTTATCAAAATCGTTTAAATAGTTCCATGTTTTTTCCTAAATACACAAAAACTAGAACAGATATATAAGCATAGTTTTCCAACCAAATTTGATGGTAAAATAGATTTTTTTTGTTTTTCGGTAATAATTTAGTTCCAAAATTTGAAACATTTTTTTGTAAAATGTTTGATTTCGCCAAAATTTTAGTTCAATATTAGCGAATGAACACCTCAATAATTACAATACATTATTATTGAAATTTTATGACTCCTAATGAATAAAAATACTTCCATGATTCTCAATCGTATGTGGAGTATTTAAACAATTAACTCGTTGGTGGTTATCTTCATTTGTTAGCACATTGGGAAATTTTTAGTTTTTGGAAAAATCTGGACATTTTACTGTATTCTTATAAATCTACAAAGTCATGATCAAATTTTGTCTCAGTTTTAATAGTTTTTGTCACTAAACAACCTTAAAGTACACTAAGTACGTATGTTTCCTCTTATGCTTCCTGGCCAATTAGGAAGATTTAGTATATTTTGAATTTTAATTGGACCCGTAAATGGTGAATTTTACCGAGAAACATACTTTTTATGATTGTTTTAGATTCATTCTAGGATAATTGAGATCTAAAAAATCATTTTACAATCGATCAACTAATTTTCGAGATATTACATGAAATTCATCCGATAAATCAGCCTCTGGATTTCTAGCGATATTTCAAAAACTGTGCATCTAATGGTTAAATAGATGTTCTTTTTGAAATCTACAAGTTAAACTACCTGTATAAACAAATTTTTTTTTTCAAAATCGGAATGAAAATATTGTAAGGAATGTTCGACAAATTTTTTATTTATTAATTTTTTAATTTAATCGCAATTATTTCATGTCAGGAGTTATTCGTCTTCAAATTATCACAACGTCTTGATTATGTGTTAAAAGATTTATATCCCCAAAAGAAAATTCAAAAAAAGTCATTCATAACTTTTACCATCAGATAACTATAAATTATAAGTAAATCCTAGTGAAACCAATTCATTTATGGTAAGCTGGTGAATGCGTGACGAAAGCGTTACGAAAAGTGTGATGGGATGAGGCGAACGAAAGCTGCTTCAGTGATGTGGTCTAATGCAAATTCGTATTTTTTTATTCTTCCGAAATATATTTGGTAAATGGCAAACTTATAGAGGTTGTGTGGCGTTAACACAATATTTTTAATCTATAAACAATAAAATAAACAAAACCTACATCAGAGATCCTTTGCTTCGATATTATTGTGAAGTTTTGTTACATTTTTTTGGTCCATTTAAAAATTAAACAATGCATCTCATAAATTATGATATAAGTAAGCAAAAAATTTACGAGAAGCATGTAAGTATAAGCTAAAAAAGCTAATTATAGCATTTTTATTAAACCCGGTTATTAAACCCAAATAAATATATGGGGGTATATTAAATTTAATCTAGAGTTTTTAACGCTACAAAAAAATGGATGTCACTAACTAAAACATAGATATAGTTGTTTGTAGAACAGAGTGGCTACTATATCTCAAGAACGAAATTCCCTGATTTTCCCAGGTCTCACATTGACTTTTTCTAGACCAATTTTTTGTAGATATGAACTATTATCATTCGCCATTATTAAAATGATTTTCAGTTCTAGGTCTGAACAGTGACTTGTTCATGAGTCAACATCATTATCGGATAATTACTAGATCAAGATTAATAATTATTATGAATATTTAAAAAATTAAATTCACGTTTTGAAAATCTAGAAAAAAATTCCGTAACTATATACATTATTTGCCATTTTATGGACCATTCTTTTTCAGCAAATTCGAACTATTCCAGGTTTTCCAGAATTTTCCTATTCAGTAGAAACTCTGTAGATTCATTTCTGCCCGATCGTCATTAAGTTATCTAGCCAGTTTAAGTAACAAAAATGTTTGATGATTTTCAAAACACGTTAGCTATTGTTATAAATCCATACATTGAAAAACAATGCTGAATTAATTTAAAAAAATTATAGAAAATATTTAATAAAAAGAGGTAGCGCCACTTGTAATTTCTATGTTTCTATAACTTTTTAAAAAAATAATTAAAAACATAACTATAGAGTAATTTTGATAAATTAAAAATATGGCAGACACATTTTAAAGGTGTTGTCAAAAAAATTTAATTTTTACAAGCATTTTTATCTCAAGTAATCTCAATTAGGCTTTGAAAAAACACAATTTTTTTACTTAATTACATTTTAAAATTTTTGTACATTAATATACTATTTATAAGGAAATCATAAAAATTTTATCACTCTTAAAGTGTTCCAAATTAATAATTTTATTTTAAAAATTTATTTTTTCGCACACTATTAAAATTGTTGATTGCAAACTATTTAAAATTCATTAAAATTTTTGTAAAGCTTATTTGCAGAATACAAATAAAATTATTATTAACATTAAATTCATTACAAAAATTGGCTAATTTTTCAAAAGACTAATTAGTTTTACTATTTATACATTTTAAGATAATACAAAAATTTTGGTCAACTAGTACAATAAACTAATGAAATCATAATTTTTATATTATCTTAAAATGTTTAAATATTAAAAAACTGTATATATATTTATAATGTGAACAATACTGCTACATTTTAAAAGGAATTTCTAATACAATTTGATTTAGTAACAATTTCACAATCCGTATTTCAATTGACCATATTCTTTACAAAACCGCAATTTGAATTTATTTACAATTTTGTATAATTAAAGTGCTTTTTATACTCAACATATATACAATATGTCAGAGTGTATAAATTTCAGTCTAAAGTTTTGTTACGCTAGCAAATATTGACCGTAAAAACAAAATTTTAGTACAGGTGTTTAAGAATCATCTAATTAGTCAATTTCTACAGGTTTGTCTACGCGTTCCTGAATAAGATAACTACATATCGGAAAAAAGATACCGAGTTGAAATTTTGGTGACGTACTTAAGGCATAAAAAGGTAAGAAGATTGTTAATGACCATATCGGTTCATTGGATCCAAGGGATCCATGACGATCCATGATCCAATTTTTGAATCATTAAAGATAGAAGAAAATTTCAAAGACAAAATATGTTCATTTTTTCAAACTTTTGTTTGAAATATTTTATGGTTAAATTTTCGATTATACTATATTTTTCGATTTGCTACAATTTCAGGTCAAACTTAGCTAATAAGAGTATATATAATTGTAATATACATTATTTATAAATGTCTTTTTTGGCCTGACAACATAAAGCCTAAATTGCTTATCGTAGAGACCTGAAACTTGGAGGGTGCACTCTTTATATGACGTAGATACTAGATAAGAATTTAACCCTAAGACTGTGAGAAATGGGGGCAAAGTTTGTATGGGATAACGTGATTCCTTGGTTCAATCTACTTCAAATTTTGCATGCAATGGATATAATATCGTTTGATAAAATGGGAAAATTGTTTTTTCAATCTTTTTACTGTGAAATTTGCCATAGCAACGCGTGATCGGGTCTGCTAGTTATTATATATGCATTTATAACTGTGTATTTAGTGAATTTTATGAATGCTTATTATTAAAAATAGTTGATACTCAACCATATGTCGAATATTTAAACAGTTAACTCTGTTACTTGTTATATTCATTTATTATTTCTTTCACTTTCACTATATTTGGATAAATATGATATGAAATTCAAGAAAAAATCCTTCTTAAAACCTCTTTTACCTTCGAATAATTTAACAGATTGATTTTTTATTTATAGGCTGTTTAGGACGAAATCCATAATTACTAAAAACATTACGTGTCAGTCGTACCTTCGTACGTATTACATGGACTGAAAAGTCCCGGGCTTAACACATGTATGGTGCTAGTTTTATTGCAGTCACCTTTTTTTCAGTTAATACTAACCTTCAAAAGACAGCTGTTAAAATTCCATGATATTCTATTCATTAGTTTGTGAGTTATTGTGCTAAGAGTGAGGCTACTTTTGTTATTTTCAAAACAATGGATCAAAAAAAATTTCGGGGTTTTAATTTTACGCTGCTTCTTGATGGGAAAAAATACCGTTCAAGCGAAGCAATGGCATGAAAAGTGTTATGGGGACTCTGCTCCATCAGAAACAACAATAAAACGTTGGTTTGCTGACTTCAAACGTGATCGTAGAGACACCGATGATGCAGAACGCAGTGGACGTCCAAATGAGGCGGTAACACCAGAAAACATAAAAAAAATCCACAAAATCGTTTTGCATGATCGAAAAGTGAAGTTGCGTGTTATGTCGTATACCTTCTTATTTGATGACATATAAAACATCTAAATATCATATAAGTAGATATCTGTTTTTTCCACATCTTCATTTAATTGCTTTTGTTTCGAGAGCTTCAAAGTCCAAAGTGCCATACACTTGACCTAAATGACTTTACTGTATATTCGAATTTATAGTTAGTATATTTATAATTTCACGTAACATGCAATAAAATGTCTAAACCATAAAAATATCTATGTATAAAATGTCTACATTATTTTTACCTCTATGTAATAAATTTTTGTGTTCTCCGAATCCAAAAATACTATTTTAGTGAATGAACTAGTTGTATCTTTAAAGTATATTACAGAAAAACCGCAACCGTGTTCCTTGTACCTAGAAATTTTGGTACTCTATACCCACTTTTTGAACACTCCATCACATTAAGTCACATATGACTTCTGCCACAAGGTGACAATTATATTGTGAAGCCGGTTACTTCGTTTTTATCCAAGCGACGACTCTGCAATCAACCAACCGCCCCTTATTTTATTATTATAATTGATCAAACGCCGCTGCCTGTGAAGAAGTAGAAATGGGTGAATTATTAGTGCCTTTACCCACTTAGCCACTGAGCCGATCATATGGTTGAGTCTAGTAAACAAAAATTTTAAATTTGCATTGTACCGAGCACGGTGAAAACTTAATATTTAATGTTTTTTACCCCGATGATCACAATAAAGTATTAAAAACTACCTCATTCCTTGGCATCTATTGAAAACGAATTTAAAATATTTAAATGGTTATATCTCAAAAGAGATCAGATTTACACGAACAAATAAATTATTTGAAAAAAATTTCAAATAAATTAAAAGTAGTAAAGCAATATTTAGTCTAGTTAATAAATGCCTTTCAGGTCAAACTTTTTTCTCCGCCTACGTTAAATATGATGATAGTTTCATTTTATTCGGAATGGTATTTAGAAATTTTCTTAGAAAAATTAGATTCCTACAAACGAAAATTTTAAAAGGTATAAGAAATTTTGTAAAAAAAGAGAAGAGTTTTGTTTTTCGCGGATGTCTGGAGATCTGTTACATATATTTGAAAACCAAAAAAGATTATTGAGGTGCATAAAATTATCTAAGGAAACACTACATTTTCGGAATTATAGCACAAGTATTTATAAAAGATATAAGAAATTTAGTAAAAACAAGGGAAGGATTTTGTTTTTCGCAGATGTCTCGAGAACTGTTGCAGATATTTGAAATCCAAAAAAGATTCTTAAGGTGCATAATATTTCCCAAAGAAACACTTCATTTTCGGAATTATAGCACTAGTTATTATACTTTGAATTGAGTGATGAAAATAGGGTAAAAAACGATTGGTCAGGTCACCACGGTCAACACACGATTCATTCATTTTAACAAACAATAATTTCTTAACCCATTAAATATGAATATTATGGAACAATTACATTTCTGTTTTTGTAATTATTCAATAATTTTTGTTAGACCTTTGCTATACAATTTACATGCAAACAATTGAACAAATAACTATATTTCTTAGAATTCCAATGTTTTATTACAAAGTTTAGCGCATCAATCTATTAAGATGTTACTTCCACATACTATGCACGATACGAATTCATCTAATATGACTAAGTAGTGATAATCTCTATGGATGTGTTTACTATATAGAGGTTGTGTGAGCCGTTCGAGCCGGATTTTTACTTAATAAACTTTAATCAATTAGTTGTATGAACTTATAGTTATAAAATAATAATATCGCTTTCACTTTAGAAATACCTACGATTACTGTTTACATAGACATTATTGAAACTAATTATCCGATTATATATTATTATTACTTATTACTGAAATTATTGTTATTGTTATTTATAAAAACAATATAAGACAAACACATGTAATTTAATGTTAATGTAATTATTACATAAAATATATATTATATTTCTTTAATATATATCTTCATGAAAGAATATTCGTCAAGCTAGTAGAACAGAGAATTCAAAATTTAATTTAAATATGCTCAAAATTAGATGCTTTTTAGGTGCTGCAAATTAAAATTAAGTGATTAAGGCCCAGCGCACACCATCAGATTTTCTGAACAGAAATTTTGATCTTACATCAGATCTGATGTAACTAAATAACATGTATTTCATATTAAACCCCACACGGTAAGATTTCTATATAAGACATCAGATTTTCCGATCAGAAAATTTGATGGTGTGCACGTACCTATATTGCTGTCCGAAGTAGTATCAGAAAATCTAGCGATCTGTTAGTTAAAAAAAAATTAATAAATATAAATATTTTGAAAGTTCATTGGTTTATTGTGATTTGTAAATACGATCTTCTTAAAAGAATTTCTTATAGGACAGTCCGATGGTGTGCATCAGATTTTCTGATCAGAAAATCTTACGGTGTGCGCTAGCCCTAAATTTTTTATTAAGAAAATTGAGTCATTATGGTGCACTACTGGCAGAGCAATTCTGAATAGAAACTATAATAATATAATTTACTAAAATTAGGTGCTTTTATGGTGGGTCCAAATAAATAAATCAATTTAATCAAAATTACCAAAAAAATTCGTGCTAGTTTAATACTTTTTTTCAGCAGTGATTTCATATTGAACGAAGTTTTTTATGCTAATTTTGATAGAATTGATTTACTGAAAGCACTCCACAAAAGCACATACATTATTATAGTTTTTATTTCGGAATTGCCCTGCCAGCGTGATACCACGGCAGCAGTGCATCATAATGACTCTGAAATAAAAATTTGAGTATTTTGCAGCACCACAAAAACTTAAATATGATTTTTCAACGTGTGACTTAATAATGTTAATGTGTGACTTTTGGTCCGGGAACTATCAGGGTGTTCCGTACTGAATCTAAAAATTTTTAATTATAACAAAAAAGTATTAAAAAAAATTTTAAGTATAATTTAATCATTTACAATTATTACAAAAAAAAAATTTCAAAACCCTAATTGGTTTATTTTTGAATATGTTAATTATACTTTTCTACAATATTTATTTTTTATAGAATTATTTGATTTGATTTTTATATTTATCATTTTTAAATGATAAACAAAAAGGAAGAACCCGGAAATTAGATAATAAAAATAGTTTTTTTTTTTTAAAGTACTAATATTTTTTATCAGAATTGATAATGGTTTTTTTTTTTTAATTGTTAAAGTGAAATTAAATATGTAAATTAATTTTTTTTTTTCGAAATTAATTACTAACAATAATAATTATTATTTTTTTTAAATTTCATATTCGTATCATTGAACGAAAAATATTTTTTTATTATGGTCGATTACAACTTTTACGTGATAGAATTTTTTTACAACCATTAATGACCGTACATCGAAATTATATTGAACATAATTTAATTAAATTATTTTTTATGGTAAGTATATAAGTGAGCACCATCCATAAATTTCTCCGATTGCGAGACTGCTTTTCGGGCTCTTGAGGCTTCAGGGTCCCAGTCATTGATTGTTCTAAAATACTCCGAGAAGTTGAATCGCCTGGCACTGAATAACATAGTCAGATTAATTTGGATTCCCGGTCACTCTCATTAAAGGGAATGGTAATTCATTAGCGCGAGAGACATCACTACAGACACCACTCTCATTTGACCGTGTTATTTTTATTGCACGATTCTCTGTGATATCCTTAATTAAGGACTCACTTCGATAAGCGAACCTTGATCACAGGGACTTCACGAATAGCATGTGATAAACTAAATTGTGTTTTAACACAGTTAAACCATTTAACTGTTCTCGGTTGAAGCTAACCAGAATGCAGTCAGTTGAAATACCACCTTCATAATTTAAGAATCTTTGGGAATTTTAGGACGATCCTACTTGAAGGTCGTATCTGGAGAACGATGAAATCTCCATTCAAGTCATTTGAACCTGTAGCAATCATCAAGGTGTTAGATATAAAATATTCCTCCCTGTAACTCCGAATCCTACAATTCCGGCGGAGAATTTGTGGACTTTTTGCGTGTCTACTGGTCTCTAAAACATCCTATAGCATCACCTGCTTTGGATGTTTCTTTCTCTGAACTTTGAATCAGAAGGCATCCCTGCCTTCAGGTGATGGTGTGTTCTAAAGGAGGGTACAGAGGACCAAAAGGTCTAGATGCAAGGAACGCAGCTGCGGTTACCCTGTGATCATTATCTAATCTTATCTTATTCATGAAATGTATATTTTTATTTTCAAGTGTTACTACGATATAAAATATGGCAAATTTATGCCTGCGCGGTTAAGGTAGTAATAGTTGCTAAAACCATGATGGCCTTAAGAGAAGTGGGTCGTGTGATTAAAAAAACACAAAAACAAACAAAAGAAATAACTAAAGGGCGATCTTTAAATAAAATCAAATCACTTGACTTGAAATTCGTTTGTCAAATCAACTCAAAAAAAAAAAAAAAAAAAATTCAATCAAATTAGTTGGCGTTAAGCATTTGAAAGAAAGATGCCAAGGGAAATTTAAGACGCCACTCTAGTGAATGACTGGTGGAATTCTAAGAACAATGCAGCATATATCACAAAACAATAATACTTCAAAATTAATTAAGCCAATACGTTGGACAGGCCATGTAGCAAGAATGGGAACGAAGGATGTCAAAAGATGATATTTGATACTAAATGTGGCGGAAAAAGTGAAAAAATAAGGTCAAAGAGTAGATGGCGTAACGGAGTCGATAAGGATGTAAAACAATTGAGAGTTAGAAATTGGAAGTAAGAGTCGCAAAATCGAGTGAAATGTAAGCAAAATAATTCAGAAAGCCAAGTAGATCTGTAACGCCGTGGTGTTAGGTTTAAAATTAAAAAATATCAATGCTATTTCTTCCCTTATTACGTCCTTCCCTTAGTTGGAAGTAAGAGTCGCAAAATCGAGTGAAATGTAAGCAAAATAATTCAGAAAGCCAAGTAGATCTGTAACGCCGTGGTGTTAAGTTTAAAAATAAAAAATATCAATGCTATTTCTTCCCTTATTATAATTTACGTACTAACAACAATCAGTTTGAATTTTTAAATAATTATTTTATAACAATACTTGTATTCATGACCACGTCGAAATCGATGCATTCATTTGAGAACTAGGATATCAATAACATGGAAATACCCAAGCAAATTGGCGTCAAACAACGTTACATGAAAGAAAACGCAAAACTTCCGAAAATTTTTCCAAATAATAAATATTTTATTATTCGAATTTTTTAAAACTGATTTTAGAAATATATTTTTATAACGTTAGAATGACCCCATTTTTTCACGAGACGTAAATATATAGATATTAAACTAACATCCTCTAATACATGCGCTAATATTAAATTAACTGCATGGTCTGATAATAGCTCACTGTAATATAGGTACCTAATAGTAATATTCATTAATTTTCAGATTACTATTTAAATTAATATTATGTTATGTACCGTGAAATTTATTCAATCAAATAAATTCAAGTTTTTAAAATTAAAAAAATATTGATAAAAACAAACTGGTATTATTCGCAGCTTCGCACACGCATTATGGTGATTTTATAAATAATTTAACAAAAAATTGAAAATAAAATTATCGGCCTGGAAATACAGCTATGAATCGCAAAAGATAATCAGTCAACTGGTTTCCATGGATCCACGATTCATCTTTTACACTCTGAGAAATAGAATACGTAGAAATACATAATAATGTTTGTTTCTTTAAAACTAACAACTTTTGTTTGAAACATTTTTTCATAAATTGCTTATATTTGCCACAATTCGAATTCAATAATATTATAATATAACAACTTCTTCATAGCTGTTTCCGCCGTATTTAGTATCTTTTATAAATATTTAAAAATAAAAATTATTTCTAAGTATATGTCGGAAATTTAAACAATTTACGCCTTTAGTTGCTATCTTTACATGTAATATAGAAAATATTTCTGGATGGGTTCGAAAATAGTCTATGATAATGGAATTAAAATAAGAACCCAAAAAACGTTTCCTACCTTTTAAAATTATCTTTCTAATACCAAAATTAGAAAAAGCACATAGAATCGAATAATTTTCTAAATTTACATGAAAGTTATTTTTTACTTTTTGATGGTAATGCAAAATAGTGATATTATCAACGCATGCGGGATTTTTTTTTTAATTTTAGGATTTATTAAATATCCCATTAAACGTGTTTTTTCCAAATGAAACCTTAAACGATTTTTACGAATTTAATGCCAAGCATTTTTTTTTTAATTAATTAATTATTTAATAGAAAAAGTTAAAGCTTTTTCTATTAAATAATAAGGGATCTAAAAAATAATTGTGTACCTGAATTTTTAATATATAAAAACCGTATGTTAGCAAATTATGGTGGATGCGCTTGGAAATTAAAATAAATTCAATTATACAATGCAACGATAATATTTGAATTATATTATGTCCCAATATTGTAGTACAATCCTTATTAGGCGTGCATTTTAATTTTAGATCAATTGAAAACCAAGAAATGGGTCAAATTTTACTAGTACAGACGCCAGGATAGGTCAAACTTAAATAACAATGAGGAATATTTTTGGTACAATCACAAGTTTCAAAACGTATAAAAATTTTAACAATAAAGAGATTTAGAAATTTTGGAAATTATATACAATTCAACAACAATAATATTTATACTATATCATAACAGACAAATTAATTATTTATGATTAAAAATTTTTAATAAATAAAAATAAAAATATTTTTTTAATAAAAAACTTGAAAAACATAAATGTAAACAAAAACTAAAATTAAAAAAAAAAAATTAAATAAATAAATAAACATTGGACCACACGTTTTCAAAATAAAACGTTAAAATAATAAATAAACAATAAAAATATAAAATATCTTACGTGCGCTTAAAAATATTCTAACAAAAAATCCAATAAAAACTTGAAAAACTGAATTTGCCACAACAATTTGAAAGTAAATTTAAAGTTCGAACAATTAAACGATATGTAAAATTAATTGTATATTTTAACGCAAAAAAATCGTATTGTTTAACAACAATCACTGCAGCTTTTTTATTTTATAGCAACCGCAAAAGTACTTATAAACATTTACCTTCTACAAATAAAAAAATTAAAAATAAATAATATTAATGTCTTTATTAACATTGACCTAATCACACAGCTTTAATAAATAATAATAATAATAATAATAATAAAACTATTATAAACTCCCGGGTTATTGGACTACCATAGACTTAAAATTAACTGACCAGACTGGTTATATACTTGGGAATAAATTCTGCTTTTATAATATATAGACAGACAACATTTTATGACGTCATTTTTTATTCAAAATAAATAGGTATGTATTTATTAACATTAAATATGATCATCGTTTCGTTAAATGCATTCCATTGTTTCAATCAATATACTTACATATATGAAGGGGATAATTTTATTCAATATTTTGAAATTAGATATTAATTGTTAATATAGCAGCAGCTAATAATAATGTTATGCAGTTTTTTATGGTTTGTTTTGAATTTTTTTTATTTCTTGTTGTGGTAATACTTCTTTCATTGAATAGTTGTCAATATCATAGGCATCAACTTGATGGAGAAACTAGACAATTTATTTTATTTCTATTTACTATTTTTATGAACTAACACAATTATTATTATTTTCTTAAATATGTCTTTAAAGCACAATACTTATTGTTTTATTTTTTTTCAAAGTCAATTTATTATTATTATTTTTTCAATTCCAAATGTATTAATTTTTAACAATAGTATTTTTCTGTTTCTAAATTATTTAATTTATAGACACATTTTTAATTAAATTGGTTTCTAATTCCAATATCCTTTGAAAATTTAGAAACGCAACAATTATTGACAAGTTAGATTTTATGATTGAATAACCTAACACTTCTCGAGTATTTGGTGTTTACAAAGGATAGAATCAATACCCAAGACTGTTTTCAAAACTTTTGCGTCAGTTAACGTCGCAACTCGTATTTGTTACGAAATTACACTAAACTAAAACGCGAAAGTTAAAATAGATGGTAAGCTAAATTGCTAATTTTTCTGTTCACAGACTTTTCATAACTCCTAACAACTTGATCAAACTGAAATGCGGCACAGATTCAGCAATGAATTTAGACTTTTAAACTAGTCTTGTGAATTAATGATTGTTTTAAGGTTACTTTAACTTTTTGATTTCCTATCAATGTACGTAACTCAGCGAAGTTAGAAAATCCGAATGCTGTCAAATTTTCAATATTTTGACAATAAACTAAAAGTTTCGAACACTCTTATATATTCAAAACATAGATTTCATCGTTAAATTTTTTCAAATAAGAGTTATTAGCTTTTATCAACATTTTAAATTTAAAAAAAAAAAAATAATAATAAATTATTTTTCATCAACCTCTTAATTTTAATTAAGGTCCAGTTTTCGCTTTGAATTATCACTTTCCTGGACACATAATACTTAATATCCGGATAATTCTATAAATACTTTAGTCTGAAACATCTTTAAAAAATTTTTTAAGAAATTATCATTCTGTAGTTGGTAGTGAGCAGAACTACTCACATACTCCGCACAAGTGACATATTTTGACATTTAAATTATGACTTTGTTAAAATAATGAGTTAGCGCCTATGAAATATTACCACATGTGCTTTTGAAGTAAATAAAGTTTCTATATCTCAAGTGCTTCTTGAATTCAAAATATTATCTTAATATATTATTAAAGATTTAGCTCAAAATGGTTAATTGTACTGTTTGTAATGAAAACAGCGGAAAATATAAATGTCCAGTTTGTAGAGCACAATAGTAGGTTAACTTTTGTTTTTTTTTTCGTGCGATTTTCTTAACCAACTTGTTGTTTTTTGTCACAGTTGTTCAGTAAATTGTTGTAAAAAACACAAAGAAGAAAATTGTCAATCAAATCAGCCTACGGAAAAAAATGAAACAGATGAAAATAGTACTCCAAAACAATCACAAAAGCAACAAGATTTTGTAACTGAGGATACAGTTCCTAATGAATTATTAGAACGATTACGTGAGTAACTAACTAAATTATTTGTAGAAACATTTTCATTTTTATTTACGTTTTAGGTGAATCTAAAAAAATCAAAGACATGGTAAAAGTTCCCGATTTTAAAAAGTTACTAAGTTCTGTTGATAAATCCAAGAATCCTTATAAAGATGTGCAGACTGCAATGAGAGATCCAATGTTTTCGGAGTTTGTTGATGAATGTTTAAAAATTGTTGAACCTATAGATGATAAAAAAGACTTTCATATTTAATCTGTTATTAATTGTTTATAATTTACGCTTTCGTATTGTTAAAATAATTTTATAAGGAATAAAATTTTTAATTGTTACTTCATTTGTTTTAATTTATTGATAATCATTGATAAAAATTGCGATTTTCATTTTTTTTTAAATTTAAAATTGTATTTATTCTTTACCTATAACGTTTTATTGATTTATGTTTTAAAGAAACGAAAATAACCGAACGAATTTAGACTTTTATTGGATAGTACGTCCTCTATTGATTTAAATATTGTGCGTAACACGTCAAAATTGTAGAAATTTCATATTATTAAAAAAAATGAAAAGTTTCATAGAAATTAAAATAGATAAACATCAGTCATTTTTTGTAATAAGAAAATTTAATTAAAAACTTACGTGAAAGATGTTTGAGAATGAATTTTATTATGAATAAAAGAAATCTGTAATCAAATGTCATTTATAGTTCATAATATTCTCACCAGAGTGCAATAATACATTAATAAACAAATGAAATAAATTATTCTAGACGTCGAAGGCGTCACTAGTGTATGCATCTCTGCTGTCACGGCCAAGATGGTTGCCAGTGCCTCGGTTAGTGGTGTTGTCCTGCACTAAAGTAATTTCTACTCTTCAAATGTTACGTTTTTCTATAAAATTTTGTTGTGTAAATATAGCTTTGTGTGTTTTTGTGAAGTAGTTATTATTTAATTGACATGACAGTGTTTAGTGTGACATTTAAGTTCATTATTTAACTGAAGGGCACACCCCAATAAGTTGTCAAGCAGTTATCTTGAAAAGTTGTCATTTTAGCAATTTGACTCTGGTTGTTATGGCTGTCAGAATGGAGAACACCGCAACGATCCCACGTAAAATGAATTACAAATTAATGGTAAATATCTCATTATTACTAAATTTAAAAAAAAATTATTTTAAGCCGGGTACATATTCATCTTCACTACCAATAGTTTTCAATACACACATGTCGCCGGCCGTCGTCTGACCCCACCCTTTTTGAAGCCTAGACGTTTAACCCCATCGGCGAAAGTTCATTCCGACATATGTTTTCCTGTTAAGTTTTGATTTCCGTACTCAAAATTATTTTCGCTATTTTTCTTTAAAACGTAAAAAGTAATTTTCTAAATATGGAACATCCATTAAAATTCATAAAGAATATTTTTTAAAGTGTTTTTGTATAGTTATCAATTTTTATCATAGATAATAATGACCATCTTTTTTTTCATGATTTATTTTTTTTGATAACTTTTTAATTCCCTTTTAATTATGAAAATTAATTAATACAGGAAACACAATTAATTCTGTGTGTATGTTATAATTATAAATCCCATGTTGGATGGAGTTATGAATGAAAATTAAATATATCATGCGTCGAATATAAAACTTCATAGTAAGAATCTATTGGTATTTTATTGATTCAATTTTTATTAGTAGTTTTTTTACACAATATTAAAGTATTTTTTTATGTTTTTCATATGTTCAGCACAATATGTGACAATTTAATTTTTTTTTCCTGTACTTACATTTTTACTATAAAATATCTCTGTTGGATATTTATAATTAGTTTGGTATTTATGAAATGGTAACATGTATTACACATTAAAATATTCTGTAAGTTAATCATATTAAGAGATTATTTAAATGATGGGTATTCATTCAGTCCTTTTTATTGAAATTATTTTCTTACCTAAAAGTGTATTTTTGTCTACAAATTTCAATTCTTGGTAAAACTATAGGTAGTTGAAATTTGTTTAAAATGATATTATATTATTTTGTTTTATTATTTGGGAAAAAAATATTTTCGATCTCATCTGGAAGCTATCCTTATTTGGTATAAATTTCTGTGTACAAACACACAAAAAATATAAAGACTGAATTTTTAAATTTTACTTTTAAGTTAACGTATTTTTTTGGCAACAATAAGATATTTTTGTTCGAACACTATAATATTTTTGCTCGAACAATAAAATACTTTACTAGGTTTAAAATGAAATTAAACTAACCTTTATGTCTAAGATGCAATCTTGAAAATTGATAAATTTTTAAATAAATTTATTTTAAAAACTATTTTCACACCAGAAAAATTTTTAGACACCAGATGAAGTTAAATCAATTTAAAAGGGAATTGGGAGTTGACGCTTGATATGATAAATAATTTGAGCTGATTTGAGAAAAAGTGAGTTTAGGTCCAAATAAATTTTTTTTATTCAAATGTCCGAATATAAAAGAACATTTTCAATCAATATCAAACTCGGATTTTTTTGTCTAGATGGATAATGCAACCATTTTATAAAAAATTTAATGAATATGCTCGAAGTGACCTTTTAACTTTAACCGAATCTTAGAGTATAAATGTCTGTCTATTAATTGTTTTTCTATTTTAAATTGAAAAAATGCAAATAGTTTTTACATTTTAAGACTTTTTTTTTATTTTGTGCTTTTTTACGTGATTAAACCTTAATTATTAAAAAAAAATTGAGGATAACAACTAAAAGATTTAATTGTTTAGAAACTTGAAATATTATTGGGTATTTAAATGTTGGGACTATTTTTAATTATGTGCATTCTTAAAATAAACTAAATATCCAGTCAATATAGTTATAAATGCATCGATTCTGCGATTTGGGAAATTCTTTGATTTTCAAGTACAATATTTATATCGAATAATAAGACAGACAGGCGATAGGAAATTTATAAAAAGCGAACGAATAAACAAATTTTGAATTTTTTAAGGATAATTAATTTATTTTTTACATTTATTAAATCACATATGCCACTTTTAATTTTTTTCTGGAATCGAATCAAAATTCAATAAATTGATTCCAGATAAGCACAAACACATGCAATCGTAAAATTCTCTGAAAAATAAAATTTTGTTACGAGTATAATTCATTTGAAAATAGATAAAATAATATTATTGATTGCAAATTTCTACGAATACTTTTTTTAATCAACATTTCTAAAAAAAGGTGAGAATTATTTTTTTATTTTTTAATTTGAAAAAAAGGGTAGCAAAAAAAACTTGCGTGACAACGTCCCCTATGGCCAAATGTACGTGATCGTTCGACCGAAACTACACATTTTTATATGGATTGTAGTGTCTGGTTTTATAATTTTTACGGGAATTAATTGTGAAAATAAACTGATGGAATATGGTGTCCTGTTATTTTTATATTTGACTAAAATCCTGCTTTTTTTTTATTACAAAATAATGAAATGTATTTTAATAGTAGAGTAAACTGCTTAATAATGAACCAATTTTTAAGTGCAACCAATTTACTTCCGAAGTTGTTTAAATACACATTTTAAAAAAACGTACTCATTGAAAACGTAGTTTTGATTTGCCATTTGTGTATAGAATTTGACAATAATTGTATCTATTTTTGTAAGATATTTGTATTTATTCAAAATTTAAGATAAATAATGTAAGTATGCACAAAAGATTATGAATAAAAATGTTATATGAATAACATTAATATTCAAAAATTTTGTTGTGCAATTTTCTATAAAAAATGACCGCTTATTGTAGGTAGAATCAATCACCCCTTAAACTTTTTGTGGGAGTGACATTGAAATGTAAAAATATGGTAAAATTCGGAATGCACAAAATCGGCCACATTACAATAAATTTCCAATGGGAAGTTAAAAATGTATAAATTATTTTTGATCAAAAATAATTATCGCGGCCACATTTGTGAATTAATTGATCAAAATTTAATTTTTAGTATTTGTTATATGTGGTGCTCAAAAAATAGTTGTGTTAAATTACTAAATTTTATCATTGTCTAGCTATGATAAAAATAGTTATAAATAGAAATTCGTACAATGCCATTTATATAAATTAACTATAATAGAAATATTGCAACAGCTTCCCCCTTATAAAAATTTTCCTACTGCTCTGTACTGCGTTCGTTTTCATGAGAAATGGAAAATTTTGAATAGTAGACAGTATGTTCAAAGAAAAAGAATCTAATAGACTGGGCTAATTTTTTTGGACATTTCTTCTACATTTGTTTTTTACTTAAAAATGCTTCCTCGATACTATTAGAAATACATAAATTAGTATATAAAGATACGAATATTTGTTATAGTTTTATTATATTCAAGTAAGAGAGTAATTATTAATTTAAAATACACTAAATACCATCACTTGTTATGGGTATTGAACTTCAGACGTACGTGTTATATTCATCTTTATTGGGTAGATGACAGGAATATTAATAAATATTTTATATATTGGATTAAGATTATTAGAAAATATTAAAAAATTGACGTTATCGTTAAAATATTTGAAATATTTGTATTTACAAGTATCGGGCAGCGTAAATAAATTTTGTTATTAAATCATTAAATCACATTGAAATTTCAAAGTAAGGTTAGTAAACGACAGTCAAATACTCGATAGATATAACCATGCTGTCTGTATACTTGCGACGTTGCCAGACTTGTTGAGTCAAAAACTACTAAAGTCAATGCGAGCCTAGGGCTTACTGTTTTTAAACAATTAAATTTATGAAAAATTATATTTTAAGTGAATTGAAATTTTTTTAAAATATTTCTTCTAATCATAGCTAAGAAAACTCTCGATCAAGTCACCCTTAAAAAAATCGGAGCTACGATGAAATGAACTCAGTTTAGGTACTACGATGTCATGATGTCACAGACAGAAACACAGATGCACATGTTAAACATATAACACCCCTCTTTTTGCGACGAGGGTTAATAATACTTTTTTTTGGGTCATTGAACTATTTTTATATCATAAATTTCATATCTTTGTCATGTAATCTTAATGTCCATCAGCTGGAAATTTTTATTTAGCTTAATTATAATGCATTTCTTCTACAGAAATTCTGAAAAATTAGATGTGCTTTTTCACGTGACTCAAATTTGTTCGAATATCCGCAATTTTCTTATTCTTATGGAACGATAAATATTAAACGTAAAATTAATTTTCGCCGACACTTTTGTAAATCGGGACACGCCTTATACGAAATCACTAAAATTAAATAAAATTGTTATTTACCTTGTGCTGAACAACAAACCTCTCTTTTTTCCAAGGAAAATTTATCCTTCAGTTTTTCATACTTAACAATAATAAAAAAATGAAAACCGTTTATTTCATGCATGTCTGAAAATTTTTTTCTATAGTCCATGAAATTGGAAGTCCAACAACTTAAGGGGGCAACATATAACTGAAGTACACTCCTTTATGTATGTAATATTTTAATTTTCACGGATAAATAACAAAAAATAATTATCCAAATATTATAAAATTTGGTATGTACAATATTGACATGAAAACGGAGGGCTGGCCGAAGAGTTTTTCTCGAAAAAGTTTTCCTAAGTACGGTGGCCACCTTTCTGGACAACCTGGAAATGCCGGGGAATTCTGATAAGTCACGAAAAATCCCGAGAGTTTTTCCGAAACAAGCTTAAATTTCGTCAAAAGTTAGGGAAATTTTGCCAATAAACTAAACATGAAGAAGATATTATTTGAATTCAATGGAAATTTATTCGTAACAAAGTACATTTTCCAAAGTAATGTACTTTTACTATTGCTTTTTAACAGACTAAATAATTTAAAATTTCTAAACTTGGTCAGAAAATTTTTCAATTATCATCCTGGAAAAATCTAGAGAAGTCAGGGAACTTTATTTTTTTTAAATCTGTGGCCACCATTCTAAGAAGTGTGCTTCTGTAATAAGTTACAATTCCCCTTAAAAGAATAATAAAGTTAAGAAAAATTAATGTCGTTTGTTTGTCCCTTCTTCTATCCTGTGGGAATCATATTTTAGACATTAAAAGCCTGGTTACACTTATGACAAAAGATGAATCAAGTTTTTATTATTATTCAGTATTTATTTATACTTTTGAATTGGGAAAGTTCATAAAATTTTAACAGAAAAAAATGTTTTTTTCATAACTAAGTAGAAAATAATTGTTGTATAAACACAAAAACATATTAAGAAAATCTCGGTCAAGTATGGAAAAGAAGCAAAACAGTTTTGGTTGGTCAAGTGGCTTAGTGTTGATTTGCCATCGCTTTTTATAGTTGCATATTATATAACCACTAGACGAGAGATCTAGTTAGGTCGTCGATGTATAAATAAAATATTAAAAATATACAATAAATATACATTTGTTGTAACATATCAAAAAAAGAACTTGAAAACTAGGGACTAATTCTTTTTTCCCACTAACTCTATATTATTTTCTGAAAAAAAAAAAATCAAAAAGGATTGGGATCATATTCGGACTTCAAATTGAATATTGATGAAAAAGATACTTTTTGTATTACTTTTAATTTTACGATATATTTATTAACATTAAAAACTACCAAAAACATGTTGTGGGTTTTTTTTAGGGTAATTAAGATCTAGGGAACACAAAAATAACATTCTACGATTGATCGGCTAGTTTCTGAGATATGAATATCTTTGAATAGAATGGTAGCCAATATCTCTGAAAATAAGCGTCTATTCGTTAAATAAACATTATTTTTGGAAATTTTTGGGTTCAAAATACTTTATAAAAAAAATGGGTGCTTGTACTTATGTTCGCGCATCATAAGTTATATTTCTTTGACATCATTAAAAACCAATTTTTAATTGCATGCAAATAAAATATATTTATTTATTTAAAAATTAAAAAAAATATATATATTTTCTTACATTAAGTGTAACATAAATCATAATAACAGCTTCAAACTGTGAATTTTGTGTGACGATGATGCGCGCCCAGGTAAAAACTTCGAAATAATAAATTTTTCTGATACATTACATGGTGTAAATTTGACAATAGGGACATCATTCATCATTGTCTCGAAATTTATATATTAAAACAAGTGTATTTATGATTATGAATAATATATACTAATTAAATTATTTATAATAAAATTAATAAATGTTGGTAATTAATGTTGAATTCATGTATTTATTTATTTATACATATTTGTTAACATACAATTAGTTTAATAAATAATCAACATACTATTATTATTATTATTGTTAAATTATTAATTGTTGTTTAAATATTAAATTTTTAAATCTGCGTAGGCTAGGCCATTATTAATTATTTACGGAAATTTCTGTTTTTATTATTATTATTTATTTTAATGGTACTAAATATAAAAGTGCTCAAATAAATTGAAACAAATTTACTTCAAAAGATAATTTTTTTTCTCTAGTAAAATTCGTAAAAAAGAAAGTAATAACTATATTACAGAAATATTGTAGAAAAGGAATACCGAATTGTTTTGAAGTCGAACAGTTTTAATGTAATGGGAAAAATACAAGACAAAAAATTTTTTAAGAAAAAAAAGAACTGTATTCAAAAGAATTAACTATAACTTATTATTAGTTAAAAAATTTTTATTTTTTTACTTTGATTCTTGTCACTACGATAAAATTTTCATTTGGATGAAATTTAATCATTAAAAAATTGTTTTTGCTCATTATATCTCCTTACAGACATCAGATCTGGACCAAATTAAATTGGAGTAAATTATACATAGCCTTTGAAATAAAAAAAATAATATCTGTTCACCCTGACGAAAGTTCTGAGCTAACAAACATAAAAAAATTACAGTCAATTAGAGAACCTCCTCCTTTTTTGAAGTCGGTTAAAAGCATTACTTTTAAATATTCAATTAATTGTTGGTTTTATTTACCTGTGTTATCTTTTTTTCAAACAATTACTAATATTTGTAAACAAGACGACCTACTGCTGGAAAACCCACAATATTGGATTCTTAGGTAATCCGAGAATTTTTTTTTGTAAATTTAGCCCAACTACATTGTTATTGTACAATATTTGAGTGCTCCACGATTTTAGCTCAAATTTCGCTTATTAACACATATAAGTGACAACAATACATGTTATAACTATACATAATATATAACTGTATAGACTGGATATTTATAGTATTTTATGAATGCTAATTAAAAATAGTCAAAGCAATGAAATTCAATCATAAGTCAAATATCTAAACAGTTAACGCTGTTAGTTGTTATATTTACTTGTTTATTAAATCTTTAATCCTATAATTAGTCTGTACAACAATATTACCAATTAGTCATTTATTGAATTATCAGTTAGTTGCACACGTGTTTAGAAAGACGTTATTCTTGGTAGTTTTGGAAAAACCTTGTGTCAACAAGTATATTGAATAAATCGTATGATAGGAAAATCCAATTCAATATGTTTAACGACCAATAATAAAATATAAATAAATTCTTTATATATTTATATTATTTTAAAAATCTATTAAAGTTGATTATTGTTAAAATATATCCTTTAATAGTTATTTTTGGAATATGAGGATGATTGGCATGCTTATCCTTGAGTAAGTAAACCAACGCCTAAAAGAAAAAATTTGGTTGTATGTTACAAAAGTGATGGGAGTTTTAGTGAATAAAAATGTCTAGACAAAAACATTTGAAACAACTATTAGACATTTTTTTGCAGACTCGATTCACTTATGTTAATGCCCTCTTAAAATAAATTTTGATATGTCGATGAAATCTTTTTGCTTCTTATTTCGATAAAATTCAGTATCCAAAATAGTTTTGACTAGGTCAAAGATTTGTCTTACAACTCATGAGGGAAGATGCTCAAAATTTTTTTTAACACATCAATTGACGCTACAATTACTTCATGAACATGAAGTTGTTTTTTAAAAATCTAAAAAAATTGCAAAAATATGGGCGTACGAAATTCTTATTTAAACAAAGAAGGATATTTGCAAAAATGACGCCATACATGTTCATCTACATAGTGATTATACGTAGCGAAATAACCACAATGCCTTCATCAGACTCACAATTCCAGATGTACCCGTTGTTTTAACACTATTTTTTTTTTTATTATTTCAACGTGTCTAAAACAAATTCCCTAAATTCGTCGTCTGATCTCCGACTTCGAAATAATAGTTTTCTACACAGAAAATTCAATATTTCTATACACCTAAAAACATTTTTTTAAACAATTTTTGCCACCCTGATTATTACGTAAAATAAAGAGCATTCATTGTTTAAATCAGCAAATAGTAGTAAAAGCTCACGATGATTCTTTCGCAACTTGAATGTGCATCACACATCCATTATTACATATATGCCATCGCCATGCATGCATATACGTTTTGACTTGACGGTGTATCGTGTACCGTCGGTCGGTCGTATAGTGAGTGAGTGTAAGGGCGACATATCGTATAAGTAAGTGTGTTAGTTGGTGTGTCGTCGTGTTCGTTCAGCTGGTGTTTGTTGGCGTTGGTGGTGGTGGTGGTGTTAACTGTATTTGGTATAAAATATGCCGGTTCTATATAATATGTATGCGATGACGATGACTCTGTGTATAAGTGTGTGAGTGTTCATTGCATTGATTTTTTTTTAATACTATTTTGTTTAGGATTCCGTAAGTTTACGATTAAAGAATGGAATGGAAGAGAAATAAGGGTATCGGACTTAAGTTTTGTTATTACTTCAATTGAAGCGTCTTAACTTCACGAACATGTATCTGAAATTATTTTTACACAAGTGAAGATAACAACTAACAGAGTTTATTGTTTAGAAGTTCATTGTTTGGACTATTTTTAATTAGCATTTATAAAATACTATAATTATCCAACCCATACAGTTATAAAAATATGTCTCGTTATTATCTATATGTGTTTATTAGCCAACTTTGAACTAAAATTATGGAGAACTAAAATATATTAGGAAAAAATATTTCAAACTAATATTTTTTGTTCTAAAAAATAAACATTTTTTGTTTTTGAACATTTCTTCTATCTCTTATGGTTTAAAAGTTGAGTTAAGGATCCATTGGACTCAATAGACCGATTTTGCTCATTTACGAACTCATTTTTTATGTTTAGATTACGTCTTCAAAATTTCAGCTCGCTATCAATTTTTCGTTGTCGTGATAACCGATGGACGGGAAATCGGAAATGGACTAATTAGGTGTTTCTTACACCTATACCATAATTTTATTTGTGCGGTCAATATTAGGTAGCGTTACAAACTATGGACATTCAAAATTTCTAATTAAACAAAGAGGGGAATACCAATGTATGACGTCAAAAGTTGAGTATGTCCATATAAATTACATGTTAAACATCGTTTTCAAGAAGCAGATAGAAAAAAACAGACTTGAAAGCTTACAACATCTTTTTTTCCAAATAAATTTTAATTTAATTTTCAAGTTTAGTTATGATATTGAATCTTATTTCACATTTTGATGTGGAATATAGCAAATTTAGAAGCCTGGTGCCCCCTATTATGAAAATCTGAATTCTAAATTTTATCTATTACTCAAAGGCAGTTCATAATATTATTTCGTTGTTTATTTGTTATGATTACTAATTGTTAATAAAATTATAACAAAAAATATTTAATTACTTAAGAAATTTACTTTCTATTTGAAATTGTCAAAGAATTTCTTGTACAAAGAGTATTTATTGATAATAGAAATGAAAATAATCTTCTAAGATAACAAAAAATAATATTTTAATCGAAAAATATGATATATTAAAAATTAATCCTGTTTGCATTTCAAAACACAATAAAGCTTTATAAAATAATTGTTTATATTTCCATAAGATCAAACACTCTCAATAATGGACACAAAACTTGTCCACTTTCCATGTACGAATATACTTACTCAAATATCAATTCGTCCGGTACGTCTTCAACGAATGAGTTTCAATTTGAATTTATTTAAATAGGTTTAAAAAAAGTACCTCAAAATTTCTTAATAAAAAGATACAAAAAATCAATATTTTTGCAAAATATTCTCGATTTCTTATCATAAAATTATATTAAAATTTAAACCTTTTAATCCTGTAAAAACATAGCGGAAAGAAACCATTTTTTTCCGCTCAATATCCAGAAAAATTAATTTCAATAAAATCAAGAAATCAAGTTACTGTAGTAAAACATGCATTACAAATTTTCATCAAAATCGGATGGATTATTTACCAGGTTATCGACATTTAAATATAAAAAAGTGGTAAGTGTCTCTTGTGCCACATCCCCGGAATGATTATTGATAGACGAGATGTTTGTAAATGAGTTTAGCGAGTTCGTTTAAATGCGTTTCCACAGTAGGACGGATATGAAAAAAATGGGTGCGTGTACTTTTGTACGCACGTCAGAAGTTATACTTATTTGGCATCATTAAAAAACAATTTTTAATTGCATGCAAATAATTAATTACAATAAAATAATAAAAGGACTGGAGAAAAATAGTCAACATAGTCAATAAAGCACAGTTTAAATTTGAAAATTTAAATAAATAAATATATATTTTCTTACATTAAGTGTAACATAAATCATAACAACAGCTTCAACCTGTGAATTTTGTGTGACGGTGATGTGCATGCGCTCATCTTAAAATTTCACTCTCATCATTTTTTCATAACCCGCCTATAAAAGTATTCTGAGATACGCCACTGACGTAACGTAATCACATATTTTTACCGATCATCAAAGATAAGCAACATTCGAAAGTCAGTACTTGGATGGGTAGCCAAATAGAAATGATGTGTATTGTTGTATAAATATTTTCAAAGTCGGAAGTAAAATTATATTTTTCATAAATTATTTACTTGACTACAGAGCCCTCAAAATGTGTGATATATTTCAAAGTTGAATATATCAAATTAGTTGACCGATTTTTTGTACACTCAAGAAAATTAAATAAATTCTCTTGTTAAAATAATTATAATTTGTGTATAAATTTTTTTTTTTTATTCAAATACTCTCTAGTTAAAAAGAAACCATGTATGTAATTTTATATGTATGAATACAATTATTTGAAATACTTTTTTCTTTGGTAATATTTCTATGTCTGTTTTATGGACTATATTTTATGAATACAAATATACAGATTGTCGCTTTAGCGTCGTGTCTTGCCTAAAAGAAACAATCCACCCAGTAATTTTCATTTGATTAATTAAATAGAGTCTGTTAAGGCGGTTTATCAACAGCTGTTGTCCCGACGAAAAGGAGTGTGCTTCTTAACAAGCTGTTGACTTATTAAATAACATGAAATATACAATGTATTTTTTTCAATTTTCCATAACTCAAAAAATACTTATCCAAATGTTATGAAATTTGGTATGCACAACATTGAAATGAAAACCTAGTGCTTGACGAAGAGTTTTTCCCGAAAAAAATTTCTATAGTAAAAATCAAAATTTGATTTTATGTTTAGAAAGATTTTTTTATCAAAAACTGTTCGACAAGGGTAGATAATTTTCGATTGGGAACGAAATTATAGTAGAATGAAACCAATTGGAAACGGAAGATAATGTGATAAAAATGAAAGGAAAAATAAATGACGGGCGATCTGAGTGCGGGAAGTAGGAGGTGAGTGTTTAAGGGTCAAAATCGGTTTATCTGAATTTCCGGCAAAACTATGAAAAAAGTCCTATGAAATAAAATTTAAAAGGCAAAGTTGTACGTAATAAGGATAATAAGAACTTCAAATTTTATTTCCTTGATATTCATTCCCTAAAAATTTGCTAACTTATATCGAATCTTGATAGTCATTCTGTACATTTCTATATAGAATACGAATTTTATGTTTTATTGATTTGTCCTTGAGATGACCTATTGACTTTTCCTGTGTATACGTTGTTACTTTTAATGGCGACAATAAACGATAATATTATACTTTTTTTTTTTTTTTATAAAATAATTAATTATCGTATATGAATTTTATGTTCTAAAAAATGTTGACACTTATAATAAATAACAAATTAAAAGCCTCCACCCTTAAGTTTAAAAATATGAAATTTATATAGCTTTAAAAAATTTAAACATGGTCTGAGAAAGATCTGAACTTCAAATAGTAAAAATACTTTAAAATAATTTATAACTATGTTTCCAAAAATATGCTGCATATTTTGACAGATATATGGTTGGAGTTTGATAATAATAAAATCCCTGAATTCTATTATTTTAAAACAAATAACCGTTTTTGCTGCTTAGTTTAGTCCATTATAATGTCTACTTTCATCTCGTCTATCGGACCATCCTCAAAGAATACACGATGAAGAACAACTCAATCTCAAATTATTACAAAAAAACCAAAAAAAGATAAACACAAAGAACAAAATTCAGTATTCGCTGCGCTAGGGAATACCGTATGCTCTCTGGAATACTAATACTGATCAGCTTTCGTATGTTTTGTAATATTAAAAATTGTTTTCGCTCTCAGATTATTTGAGTTTATTTTTGGTTCGAAAAATTTTTTTATTTCCTGACCTGTTTTAAATCTTTTTTTAAAGGACCTACACGTTTCGCGACGTTTTACAAGTGTAAAAGGTCTCTGTTATAAAAACAATGTTTAATGCAATATACACTGTATTTCTATCAATTTTTGCGGACAAATAAGTCAAAAATAATCAAATTTGGTATGAACAATGTTGACATGAAAATGGAGGGCGTGTTGAAGAGTTTACCCCTATCTCCCAATTTCTAAATCCAATTTTTATTTTATAAATACGTATTTCGACTTCAAAGTAGTCATCATCAGTATGAATTAGGTAGTCGTATTGATTCTCTAAGAAGATTTGTTGCTAATTCGGTCACGATTTGCACCTATCTAATTCATACTGGCGATGACTACTTTGTAGTCGAAATACGTATTTATAAAATACAAAATATTGATCTAGTAAATTGGGGCAAAAAATCAAAATTTATTCAAAAAATCCTAGAGTCCTCTTTATAATACTCAAATTTCGATAATTATTTATGCGCGGAAATTAAAAGAAATATAATGTATTTTACATAAGAGATTTTTTGGGATAAATTCCCCTAAAGGTCCAAATTTTGCTGATTATTTATCTTAACGATTCAAATTCAAGAAAAAATCAACTCATTTCCAGAGAATATCTATCCTTCAATATCCTCTGATTCGAAATTGGCATGTGTTTGATATAGGCTAGGAGGTAACGTTGCAAATGACACAATTATTTCAAGTCAATTAAATCATGCTGGAATTGAATGTTTATTATCAGTCATACTCTGTTATAAAAGTCAGCAGGCTCCGAAAGGAAGGACGGGCGTGATAAATTTCTGCTGAATAGCCTTCTAAGGCAATCAAATATCATATTCAGCTGACAATTATTCCACCCGTATAAATATTCTGTTGACTATTTTTTTAATTTACTACATTATTGAAACTATATTATTAATTTCAAGCGACCAAAATATATATTTTATTATTCCTCCTCCTTGTTATTTATTAGTCCACCTTGGGTGTGCCTGCTGAACCGTCATTCGAATATCAATTTCATATAAACTTACAATAAAATCGAACATTGATCGGTCTGAAATCATCATAAAAATGCAACGCTACCTCCCGGACTAATACAGATGCAAATAATCAAGTCCAGCATTAACACAAATACCTACTCGAATATTATTCGCAAACTCGATAGTTTTATTTTTCAATTAACAATTCGTATATTTTTTTCGTAAAAATATAAAATTGCACTATTAAAATTATACACTTAAAATTTAATAAAACCGGTTATTCAACTTCCTCATACTTTGAATGAATATTGAATATAAAAAAAATTGTTTTTACTAGCTCGAATATTTTTCACTATAATATTTTTTATCGTCTTTACTAATAGATAGATAATAAATTTTCTAATAGATCTCCATAAAAATTACAACAAAAGCTATAAAAACATTTTTCCAATATTGCACAGTTTAACGAATGATATAATATCAAAAATCTGATATGGATAACATATGACTTCCTTGTACGCTTATAAACTTGCCAATATGGATTCAGATACAGAATGAAAGCAAAATAAAACTACATTAGATTTAATTTTCAGCCGCGTACACATGTTCAAAATTCGCGTGTAACGTAACACTGTGACGCAACTCTGACGCGTAAAAGCAACCTTTGTGAGGATGTGAACGCGTAACCCGGTCGTGTAACAAAATTTTATACGCGATGTAAATTTGAATCGTATTAAAAGATGTTGCTAGGTGGGGCTACGAATAGTGTAGACTCAATAATGCAACTTCATCAGCTGCTACGTTCAAAGATAAATAGGAGATTATCATTGTACCAAACAAAACAGTTTAATCAGTAAAGTTAACGTACGGCAAACCCATAAAGAAGTACACACGAGAAATCGTCGAGAAACTGAATTATCGACGAATAATATTTCCCCCTGGCGACAATAAAATAAAGTACAGATGTCACATCGAAAATTGTCAAAATGGATTTAGTTTAAACTGGATATTTCCGTTGAAAACTCATCAAATTTTATCATGATGATAATAATTCCTGTACTGCATTCAAGGAAGTTAAAATTTATAAAACAATACACACACATGATATTTAAAATTGTGATTGTAAAATTCCAGTCCATGAGTACACATAAATATATACATATATACATACATACGTACATGTGAAATATGTGTGCTGATATTAAAGATAAGATTATAAAATTATAAACAATTTTAATATAAAATATTATAAACTATTTTATTATTAAATATTTATTATTATTATTATCAATATTCATTCTTGTAATTTTACATTATTAAATATTTATACTGGATGAGGAGCTCGATATAATGTAAACAAGATAACAATTAACAGATTTAATTGTTTAGATACTCGACATATGATTGAATATCATTATTTGGACTACAAACATTTGAATTAGCAATCATAAAATACTATAAATAACCAGTCTATACAGATATATACACTTGTATATTAATATGTATTGTAATTACCAGTATGTAATAATATTTAGCGAATCGTAACACTTTACGAAAAAAAATTTTCAAACAAAAGTTGTATTAAACATTTTTTGTATTTGAATCTTTTATAGTTTAAAAGTTGGGTCAAGGATTCATTGGACCCAATGGATCGATTCGGTTCATTCACATGCTTAAACTCACTTTTAATGTTAATAATATGTCACCAAAATTTCGTTATCTCTTTTTGTTTTTGGAGTTATCGTGATGACGGACAGATGGAAATGGACTATGTAGTTGTTTCTATGAACACCTATACCGAAATTTTGTTTGTGCGGTCAATATTAGGTAGCATTACAAACTTAAGGCTAAAATTAATATACTCTGACATATTATATACACTTCCCGGCTGTAGATCACCCGTAAATTATTTTTCCTTTCATTTTTGTTATGTTCACTTCCGTTTTCAATGGGTTTGATCCTATTATAATTGTTTTTTCATTTTTTAACATTTTTATTTCTACCCTAGTCTAACATACCTAAAAAGAAAAATAAACGTAATATGGTGGGTAATTTGGAAAAAAACCAATTCAAAAATTTTTATTTATTCATTTTTATTTTTACTTGTTTTGTTTAATTTTATCATAAATATTTTCTTTTCAAATTTCAAGGCTTTTCAATTTTCGATAATTATTTTTTGTTTTAACATTTCTCAATTGAAGAAAACATTAGAATACTGCGCGACATTTGATTATGTTTTTAAATTCAACTGTATTTTGTCTGGGAAGGTCATTTAAGGTCAAGATTCTTTGAAAAAAATTAAAAAGTTGCAAGACTAACTTTCAAACAAGTATATGTATAGAGTAAAAATAGTACACTAATACTTTCTTCTCAATTTGCCAAAGCATAAATATAAATCATTCATTTAGAGAAAGGTCATGATCGGTCAACAAATATTCTATGGCTAATTTTCATAAGGTATTTCCAGAATGTCATAGTATTATCCACTTTGAAAATGGAAAAAAGAAAGAATTAAATTATTAAAAATTTATTAATTTGGAATTATAATTCGTTCTTTTCTGTATTTTCAAATTCGGTAATACTATGCTTGACTAAAAATACGTTATGAAAATTGGTCACAGGAATTTTGTTTGACTCATCATGGTTTTTCCGTCAATTTATTGTACATGAAAATTGCGATGATTTGTTGTAGCTTTCAGAGCTATTAAGGTCTGAGAAAACAGAAAATAACTCATATTTTATGATTGGGTGGCCAATTTTCCTGATATCGTTTAAAATGTGCCCAAAATACCAACGCCTGGTTTATATTTTAAGCGATATCTCAAAAACGGCGGATCCTATCGCTCAATGGGAGTTTATTGTTGAAATCTACAGATAAAATTACCCTTTTAAATATAATTTTATTGAAATTGGACTTAAAAACATTGTCCTGATTTTTCGACTTTCCCAAATTATAAAAAATCGAAAATTTTGTCTTACATTACGATTAAGTTATGTTTTTAAGGCGCGTTTGACTAGCAGATTTAAAAAAAAGCATACATTTAACTATTGAATCCGTAGTTTTTGAAATATTGCCTGAAATCCGATACGAAGGTCAATATTTCAGACAAAATTCAAGCGATTAACTCAAAAACTACATGTGCCATTGTAAATTAAGTGTTATCTTTGGCTATTCTCGATCTTAATTACCCTTAAAAAATCAACAATTTTTTAGTAATTTTTTAAAAACTAATTAATTATGAAAGCATTATTTGTTAAACTATTCATGATAAATCATATTTTATAACACAATCTATACATTTTATGCTAATTTTAGTTATAAATTTGTAATCTGAGGCCTCAAAAATCCCAGGTACGAATTTTTCAACCGTTTAGCAAAATTTGAGGAATACAAGTGTATGTTCAAAAATTTGCGAATTATGTTTCCTAATCAAACCCATAAAACATTGACGAAAATCGAAAAGCTCTGTCTAGTTGTATACCTTAAATAAAAGTTTTTGAATAAATTCGTTGAAAAATGCTTAACTATATTTGTAATCTGTAATAAATAATCTTTGCATCTCCTTGTTTATTGAAGAGGAACAAAACGTTTTGACTCTTCTTTCTTAAAATAGACAATAGACATTTAAAAATAGAACACATTTATCAAAAGACAATTTGCTTTTTCATAATTAGACTGTGTAAAAAAAGTTTCTAGTGTAATTTATGATTGTAGTCATATTTTAGAAAGGACGAACATAAATTCATATTTTAAGACACACATGTTGTTTTGTGAATATTTTAAACATTCACCCCCCGAATTAAGTCATAAAAATTATGTTTTATGGGCAATCCTGACTTACCTTAGCAAACTTATCAAACCAAAAAAAAAAAAATTGTTAATATTAACCTACTACGGAAGTGTGATTTTTAAAATACGAAATAAGAAATTGTATCTGTCTGAAATTAGATAATCTTAGACTATTTATCCAATTTCAGACAGAAACAATTCGTTTTTCAAAAATTCATATTTCCATTTTCTAGCTTGGATAGAAATATATTTGTATTTGTAGAAAACAATTGATATTTTTAGTGATTTTCTCCAGAAGTATGCACAAAAAAAATTAAAGTTTTCCTTTTTCCCCTACTCAAGTTATTTCATTCACCATCGGTTGCAAAAGATCAGAATTTTTCTAGTATATATAGAAAAAGTTTTTTTTATATCAAATTCAATAAATGAAGCAAATGAAATTGGATCAAAATCGGACAATGCGTTCGAAAGTTACAGCGGAACATGATAGATACAGAAAATATATTTGATAAACTATTTTATATCATCTTATAATAATTATAAATTTTAATTTAAACCGCCTCCAGAATTTGTTTTTTTGATGATTCTATGTATATGAAGATGTTACACAGACTTGCCTAGAATAATTATAAATATATAATTATTATTTATATACAAATAACATAGTCTCAGCAAAAAATAAACTGTGGGTGGATATTGCAATTGATTTAATTATTGTTACAATATATGATGGAACTGAGAAAAACGAACGAACAGACATAGAACGAACAATGTAATGATGACATTATTTTATTAACATACAAATGACGTCAATAATAATACTAAATAATAACGCTTTTAAATTAAGGTAGTTGTGATGTTCAAGTCATAGTGTCAGAAAATTCTAAATTTTTGTATACTCATTATATTATTAAAATTTGAAATCGATTGACTGTCTTAAATTCGAGTTATTTATAAACAAATTTCGCATAATTTAGCGAGCATTGAGGAGAACGCGTTTTAAGGATGTTTGGGAGATACAAGTGACGGAAAAAGTGTATGATATAAATTCATTATTTCAATTGACGAGTACACAGTAATAGTACGTATGTATACATATATATGATTATTGTAGTAGTGTTTCGCTAACCTATACAAACAAGACAAACAGTACACACATATTTCCTGCTGTACAGTATCAGGCAAAAGTTACTCTCATTTTTACGACACGCTAACAACCTACCCTTACCGTGCTTATGATGTATTCAAATTTTACAATATTCTAGCGGAACAACTACCTTAAAATATTCTTCATATTATTTTCCATTATCATTATGTCAATATCGATATCGATAACGTACCTACGTTGGTCGTTGTAAGTTTTTAATATTGTTTATAAATATATTGTTTATATATAAGAAGTTAATAGCAAATAATGATTCATTATACGTTATGAGTGATAATATGTTGATTTATTTTATTTTGCGTGTAGATGAATCAGCCAATGAACTTTATCCGTTCCGTGCATAGTACGTGAGACAAACTTCTTAATTGATTGATGCGCCACTAGTATCTAAAATTTGTAATAAAACATTCGCATTCTAGAAAATATAATCATGTGTTCAATTGTTTGCATATAAATTGTATAGCAATTGTCAAACAAAAATTATTACAAAAAATGACATTTAATTGTAATTTTTGGGTTGAAAACTGTAAGAATGATCGTAGAAATTGCATTGGTAATCATTTTTAATTCCCAATATAATAATTATTAATTTCAATTTGATAATGAATTTGTACAAATGTTCAATCATATTCCATTCATAGAGTTATATACCATTTGATTGATTAAAGTGGTATTACACATAACCATAGAAACAAAAGCAAAGAATTGGCTGCACAGTGCCGATAGATATCAATAAAATCGTAGAAATGGATTGGAATTTATTTTTCTCTCGTTTTGAATCAAAACAATCCTATACAAGATTTTCACTTGAAATCGAAAATAATTTTTTCCCAATTTGGATCGAAGTTGGCTATTTTACTTTTTAGAAGAAAAAGTCATTCAAGAGATTTGAATTATTTTATAGACCCAAGTCTCATACATAGTGATGAATCGACACAATAAATCCACTTTATCCTTTCGAAAATGCTCTAAATATTGCTGATAAATTCTCATTCAAAATGTGTTTTTGTTCCATTGTTAGCGAATGTGGTACCCATTTTGCTCACAACTTTCTGAAACCCAATACTTTAAGTCAAAACATTGCTTACACTGAAACTTTACTAAATGGCTTTCATTCACTCGGCGATTTTCCAATACGATATCCAGTATTTTTTCTACGACTTTTGGTGTTGTTGTTGTTTTTGGACGTCCTTGACGTGGATCGTCTTCAAGGCTTGTACGACCACGATTAGATTCAGCAACCCATCTTCCTAGTGTACTAATTGAAGGCAACGAATCGTTATACTGTCATTGACGCGTCGATACTAAATGGCTTGTGAACAAAGAATGAATTGGCAGATCGAAATGAAGCTTAACTTCAACTAATAGCAACACCCTCTCTTATCGAACCGCTATACTTATTGAACAACCCATGTAGTTTTCCTAGTATACTTGGTAAAGGTTGGTCCACACGTTACAGACTTTTTACTCAGATTTCAGATTTTCCATATTAATTTTTATGAAAGTAAGTCTATGCCGACTTATACTATAAGTCTGCACAGACTTAGCTATAGAAATTTATATGGAAAGTCTGAAGTCTGAGTATACTTGGTAAGTCCATAGTTATAATTAATAGCAATACTATTCCACATAATTCATTCCCATTTGATACAAGTTTAACGTAAAAGCAAATGAATGATAATATAATTTGTGTGTAATCGATCTTTCCGAATAAAATTAACCAATTAAACAAATAATATTCAATTTTGTAAATATCCATCGATAATGCTCCTGTAAACAACTTATTCGATTTAATGTTCTGGAATAATATATCTGTATTTAGTTACAATTAAAAAACAATTCGTATGCATTTCGTTTTCAAAACAATTGATTGGATATTAAATTTGATGTGAAAAAGCAGTGTATATGGCTTGGACATAGTGGTAAATGTACGCCGTAGCTATAGAAGAATGAATAAAAGGGTATTATTAATACAGTACAGTACCTGGTGTCGACATCAACCACATAATAAATAACCAAACAACTGTTTGTTACGATCGTTACGATCAAAATATTGTGTTTCTAGATGCGTATCAATATATTATACTTGACGATAAAGCCACATCGCATGAGTACAATGTGCTTTAAATACAACGACTATAAATTATGAACTTTATTTTTTTTTTTTTGCAAAACAATAAGTTTAGACTGGGTAACCAGAAAAAAACACCAGCTAGAACATATTTCTGTTTATTAAGGCTACAATGTTACATGTGTAACATTGGCGTGTAACGTAATACCGTAACGTAACTTTGATACATTCAGCAACCATTCTGTGGACATGAATGCGTAATACCGTCTTGTTACAAAATTTGATTCGCAACGATGTTACATCGTGTCTCACAAATTGTAGGTAAATTTGAAATCAAAATTTTTTGTGGTTGTATACAACACTCAAAAGTAAAAAATAGTTTAAATAACAAAAAAAAAAACCGCTTTCAAAAAGATGAACTTACAAGTAAAAAATAATTTTTGATTTTTCCTTCTGACCAATTTTCTTTCGGGAAGTCGATGACCATCTTATCCTTAGCTAAAAAACAAGTTGGCGTCAACTGAGAAAGGTAATTGATCACGAGAAAAAACATTTAATCAATTTTTTACTTTTAGTTCATTTTTTTTATGTCGATTTTATTTTTTTATTTGCATCAAACGATGGCGAAATTGGAATGCAATCATGTATTAATTGATGATGTGAAATCAAATCAAATTTCGAGAATAGTTTTTGTTAAAGTTTCTATAAAAACTAATTTTAAAAATTAAATATATTTTGTATATTTTTGTATTTATTTTGGGGTGATTAAAATTAGACACCCAATTTAATTTAAATCTATTCTAGTAACATCGGTTCGGATAAAATTTCGTCATTTTAATCAAGAAATATGTTCTAATCAATTTAGTGAAATTAATTTGAGTATGATTAAGTTTTGTAAGTAATCGATACTACAACGTCCATCAAACAACACACATCTGTGTAAAATAATAATATCAAAATAGCTTATTGATTAATCTATATGTTATAGAGGAGATATTAAACACATGTTGTAACAGTATATATATATGTATTCATTTTAATCTATCTATTTAAATCAACAAAATGATCCAAAATTAAATTTATATATATTTAGAGCGCTTTCACACATACTAATTAATATTAATTAAATACTTCATAAAATACTATAAATATTCAGTGTATACAGTTATATATACTTGTATAATAATAATATTGTATTGTAATTACTAATATGTGATAATTATCTAAATTTGAGTTTAAATTGTGACGAATTTTAACATTTTACGAAAAAAAATTTCAAACAAAAAGTTGTTTGTTTCCAAAAATAAGACATTTTTTGTAATTGAATTTTTCTTTTATCTTTTATAGTTTAAAAGTTAGGTCAAGTATCCATTCGGACCCAGAGGACCGATTTTGCTCATTCACGAACTTAAACTCATTTTTTATGTTTAGAATACATTTCCAAAATTTCAACTCGCTATCTCGTTTTATTTTTGAGTTTTCGTGATAGGACAGTCGGAAATGGACTAATTACGTGTTTCTATGAACACCTATATACCAAAATTGTGTTTGTGCGATCAATATATTCTAGCGTTACAAACTTAAGACTGAAATTAATATACTCTGACATATTATGTATGTCAAATATAAAAATGAAATTTTAGCTTTATAAAGTAAATGCTATAGAAAATTTTATAAGATAAAACGGACATAAAAGCTTTTTAAGTGAGAATAATTATTCGCACATAACGAAGAAGTTTTGTTTCCCTTATTAGGAATATATTTTGATTTTATGTATTTTTTAAGTTAAATTTTTTTCGCAATTGATTCAAGCTTCCAATTTTTTTTGTGCCCAAAATATATAATTCGGTCGCTAAATCAATGTTTAAAGAAAATTAAATGTACTTGGCTGACGTCTACCGTATTAGAAAATTGCAATTATGTCTGTAGATAATCTTAGTTAGAAAAATAGTATTGTCTAAATATTTAATTTATATACAGTTTTTTAACCTTATTACAAATTAATAATAATAGTTAAATGACCGACCTTCAGACAAAAAAACACAACAATTATTTTTAAAAAAAATAATAATAATAATAAGTGGGCGCAATTTTAAGTTCTCAAACATATTTTAAAAAAAATAAAATTAATAACAAATATTTTATTGAAAATAATCCTTCGGATAACTTTTTTCATTTTTAATTGCATTGTCTAAACAAACGTGAATTTAATTTTTTTTTTTTTAATTCGTAATAATTATTAATTATTATGAGTTCTCTTGATCTCATAATTTTATCGATAATGATGCTCAGTCATAAACAAGTCATTGTTCAGGCCAAAAACTGGAACACATTTAAAGAAAGAATCAATTTGAGACCTGGAAAAGTCAGGGAATTTCGTTCTTCACATATAGCAGATAGTTGTTTATTGTACATTTAAGGGTTAGAAAAAAATGTTTGTCATATATTAAAAATTAATTATTTTTTTTTAATTTTCAAAAATTTAAAAGTCAATTATAAAAGCTCATTAAAAAATTTAATACTAAACACCCTGTTTATTCTCGCAATTATGTAAGAATATATATTCTTAGAGGATCTAAACTTTTTTTTTTGTAAAACCTTGACTTACATAACGCTATAATGAAACAGTTAAGGTAGTTGAGTTGAAGAATGACTTTCATAGGATTTAATGAAACTTTTCTTGATTGAAATTAATTTGGCCAAAATTTAGAAAGAGATCAAAGGTTTTTCAAATTCAACATGGGCTTTTATTGAAGAAAGTCATTTTAAAATTATTTATTTATATAATATAGATTATTTTGAGTATATTATTTGAAATAGATAATTATTAGAATATTAAAAAAATATATATATATAAATTCTATTCGATCACCCATCCAAGTGCTAACTGTGTATAATGTTACTTAACATTATTGATCGGTTGAGATCAGTAATTACGTTACCCCCAGGGGGGGGGGTATATAATATACATTATTATGAGTATATTATTTAATATAGATAATTATTTGAATATTAAAAAAAATTTTATATATAGAAATTCTATGCGGTCACCCACCCAAGTACTAACTGTGTATAATGTTGCTTAACATTATTGATCGGTTGAGATCAGTTATTACTTTACCCCCAGGGGGGGTGGCATGTAATATAGATTATTTTGAGTATATTATTTGAAATAGATATATTATTTGAATATTAAATATATATATATATATATATACAAATTCTCGAGTGCAGATTAAGATGTGAAATATACCTTACCCCCTTTTGAGTACCTCCCCCTAAATCTTAGCTCTGTATATGGTGACTACCCTCGATCAGAATATTAAAACGAAAAAAATCGATAGTTCGATTTAAACGAGCGCGTCAGATTAAGATATGGTAGGTTGATTACGTGCTGAATAATGTAAATTTTACTAACCTGACGATTTCAGTGTAATACACGTGGCGTATCGTTTTTACAAGTAGGTAACTCTCCCTTTCTCTTGTGTCTCGTTCAAATCGTCAGATTAGTTAAACGTACACTTTTCAGCACGTAATCAATCAACCCACCATATCTTAATCTGACGCGCTCGATTAAATCCAACTATTGATTTTTTCGTGTTAAATTTCTGTTCGGCTACCCTATTTAGAGCTAAAATTTGGTTGAAGGCATAGTATTTTCCATTTGTTAATCTGACTCGCTCGAGTAAATCCAAAAATCCCCGCTTGGGTTCCTGTTGATACCGTATGTGTGTTATACATACGTTAAATGTAGATACTAAGCTATTGATTTTGCCACTGGATTCTCTCGACCCAATTACATTAAAAGAAATTTTTACGATACATAAAATAAATCACTCTGTATGAATAAATAATTCTGAAAGATGTATAATATATGGTTTGTAAAACAGCATGAACGAATGAACGCACTAGCTTTTAGCAAACATATATGTTTATGTGTGTGAGGATGTGATAGGGAGTTCATGTTGTAGTGTGTGTATGTTATGTTAAAATACATCACTTGAGCTTTAACAACAATAACATCATAACACGACTGACTATAAAACATTTTGCATACTTTAATTATTAAAAACATGAAATTATAACAGTTTTGTATCAAATGTGCTGCGCTGCTATATATTGTTATTAAGTGGCAAGAACAACTTCTTTAACTTCTGTGTTTTACGATGTTTTTACAAGGTGTTTAAAATTTGAATTATTGATACTGTTAATAGAAATTTAAAAATGGGCTAGATGCGATCGATCCATCAAGTCTTTACTAAACAAATAAAAAATGTGTGTGTGTACTTATGTACACGCGTTAGAAGTTATACTTCTTTGGCGTCTGAAAAAAATGTTATGCTAAGAATTAGATTTGATAAACAAAATAATTAAATATTTATTAAAAAATAATTAAGTCTAGTAATATTTCTAAATATAATGTTTACAAAATTAACCTGTAATATTTGAAAACACTCTTTAAGTTTATTCGTTACATACAAAATGATTCTTTTTTATTATATAAGTATAGACGCGGTTTCTCTCGCCTAGTTTCCGTTCCTGTGGAAATACAGGAATGGAAAGTAGCCTATGCCATCCGGAGATAGTGTAGCTTCCCAGCAGTGAAATAATTTTTCAAATCAGTCCAGTAGTTCTTAAGTTTATTCAAAACTACATAAAAAAAATACTTCCTCTTTATAATATTAGTATAGATTTAGGTTTAACTTTTGTTTTTTAATATTTGTTGATACATCCTGTACATGTGTTTAATGGTGGGTGGTTGGGTCGTTGTATTATAAACAGGAAACTTAATACTTTGACTGACGCGTGCTTCAAAACTAACACATATATAATTATGTAATAATTTTTTGCTGCCTATATGATGAATTGAATGTATTAAATCAAATCTCGTCTGTTATGTTTCTAATTTTTTTTTTCTAATCATATATTTATATTATTTTCCTTAATTGTGTTATTATGTATGTCAAACCATAATAGACCAGGGTCGATAATTTTTGAAACCAAAAAAAAGTTATAGTCAGATGAATCTATCTCATTGGAAACGGAAATGAATATAACAAAAATGAAAAGAAAAATAATTTACGAGCGATCTGAGGTCGGGAAGTGAATGAGTTTTTAAGGGTAAAACATGGTTTATGTCGATTTCCGGCAAAACTACAAATCCTATGGAAAAACGTTGTAGGCAATAAAAAGATCTTATACTTTTGTATTTACACTTTTTTCACATAACCTGGAAAATTTATGTGAAAAATTGAAATAGCCTTTTTATTTCTATCTTTTACTTTTTAGGTTCCAAATACACTGTAATTTTTTTTCATTTAAAATATTTATTTTTTCCCCTTTTTTTGAATAAATATCGAAAGTGTAAATACAAAATCTTTCTATTACCTACAACTTTGCCATTTAACTTTTTTCCAAAAGACTTATAGTTTTGCCGAAAATCGAGATAAACCGTGATGATGTACCCGTAAAAACTCATGCCCTTTCACTTCCCGACATCAGATTCCCCGTAAAGTATTTTTCCTTTCATTTTTGTTATATTCCCTTCCGTTTCGACAGGGTTTCATCCTATTATAATTTTTTCACTTTTTACCATTTTTAAAGGCATTCTACCCTAATCTATAACTCAAAATATTTTTTTTTCTTCAATATTTCAAAAACTTATAAAAACGTATTTTTACCCTATATTCGATACAGAAATATTAATTGCAGCTTTAGAAAGTATAATTCATCTATTTTAAAAATTTTCCAATATTTTTTTTTCTCCATTGTTTTAATGATTAAGGATAACTTCTCCATTTAAAAATAATCGTGTGAAATCTAAAAGAAATATTTTTAAACCAAAATCGGATTCTGCATATTACTAAAATTCATATCTGAATGTGATAAAAACTACCGATCTTTGTAAATTATTATATTACTTTAAATTCATATATTTTTATACTTAAATACAAAATAATAATCTACTGAGACTGAGTCAATGTCACGAGTAAATGACGTGTACACAACACAATTTTATTATATTATAATATAAACATTAGATAATATTATTGATTATAACTGTTTATAACTTTTTATTTACTTAACATATTAATAATAATGTTCTTAAAATATAATAACATTAGATATTACACCATTGTAAAAAAAAAAGAAGACAAACTATAAATACCTTACTAAGTACCAACTTTAAAATTATTTAACTATGCTTTAAGAATGTTCAAGGATGTTTGGGTGATACAAGTCGGCGGAAAAAGTGTATGGAATAAATTTTAAAAAAATTCAGTTTTATCTTAGACTCGTAATTTTTTTTGTTTTCAACGCGATTTTAACTGAAATTATCAATATTTTAAATATTTTATAAAAAAACTTTTGTCTCAGTATGTAGACTTGAATTCAACTTCAAACAGAAAAATATATACGATTTTTTTTTTAAACTGTAACTTATGGTTAAATTATTTTAGAACATACATTAAATAAAATCTAATATTATTTTATCGTATGAAAACTAGTCAACATCGTAAAATATATAATATAATTGTTATGTTGGTGCAATCGTCAAAGATGATATATTGCGGTCTCAGTGTATGTGATAACATACGTTCTTTATCTACTAACTGTCAAATTAAAACCATAACATTTAGAAATTTTGGTTAAGATTTTTATATTAATTATTTAAATTCTTAAATTGCCTAAATCATGCCTGATTGATGCAGCATCAAATAGTATTTCACTAAACTTATTTAAAGAAATTAAACCGATTTAAAAATGAGTAAAAATGAACAACTGCTAGTGATTATAGATTTTCTATATGCACTAATTTTCCATTAAAAACGACATTATCAGCCAGTTTTTAATTTTTTTCTCGAAAACCGTTTCGTAAGTTAATAAAAATAAATTTAATATGTTCAGCTAACGAATCTTCATAAATAACAGATTTTTAAGATTGCAATAACTTTTAAGCAGCTTAGTGGATCGGGTTATACTACAGGTGATTTAAAATGGAATGATGAACCTTTCATTCATCTCGTAGCATTTCTATATACCTCTCAGACATCCTTAAAACTATACTAATGAATATGTAGAAACTAATGAAAACTTAAATAAATGTGTGTATGACAGTTGTAAAATTTTGCAGTTGTTGGGCTTCGAATACCTAGATAATTAGATCATGTTTGTAAAGGTTACGGAGACCACAGGTTGCATACATATCTAAATATGTTTTAATTTTGGTTTTAGCTTTTTGTTCATCGAATAGTAGCAATGAAAGTGGTATTTTCAAAATTTGAGAAACTGCATTTATTCGCATGTCAATGGATTTTTTTGTTAGAAATAACTCATATATTAAGAATTCGAAAATTTGTCGTCGCATTTATTTATCTTGCGGAGTACTACATTAAAGTCTTTATTGTTTTTATAGCGGTTTCGACTGACCTACGACGTTGATTGTAACATAGTCTTCTATTTAAAATAAAAATTCGACAATACAGACAAAAAATAATTTAAATTATTTAAAATGCAAAGACCTCTTCTATGTTTCGGCGACAGAAATGAATGCTTATCGAAAAAAAAAATCATTATTCGAGGTTCATTGATAATTTAACCAAAACTCACATATGAACTAACCTATTTTCGAAGTTATTGACTTTTATATATGCCTGTCATACAAAAATAAATCGAATATCATTAATTCTGCATTTTCGAGGTAACTACTATCTATTTGTTTTGTTATAATTCTCATATATAATGACTTAAATCAATAAAAAAAAATATTACGTTTGTTGTTTGTTTATCGAATTTCGTATTTACTAACGGTAATGTTTTTCATGTTAATCGATAATTTGAAAATAATATGTCCTGTATTTTTAAAACTAGGTATAAACAATTTTTATTTTCATTGTTCTATAAATTTTAATACAAAAGATTAACATAAACGTTGTAGAAGCGTCTTAAAAATTTTTGCGATTCATTAAGACATTAAAAATCTGTCCTGTGAAAACGAGAAATCGACTAGTTAAAGTAAAGCCTTTATAAGCTCTGAGTATTATATTTGAGTAAACCATTTGAGACAATTTATTTTCTGAATTTTCTGAACTAGGCAAGTTAAGAAAGTTCATTTAAATTTTATTTTAAAAAAAATTACGACTCAGTTACCAAAACGCAAGTTTTAATACTCGCCATTTTACACTCAGCTTTCTAAAATTGGTAAAAACACTCTTTTCTTCTTTGAGTCGTGGTGCCATGCATCGCTCCAATGTATCCATTTCAAAGGCCAAAAAGGACTAGCATGGACTCTAGGGTTACTAAAATTGGTGCCACGAGGTAGATTATATAATAAAATTTAAAAAAATGTCTTATAAAATTGCAAAAAAGCTCTCTCCTTATTTCTAATAGAATGTCCTACTGGTTAGGGAAAATCTGGAAAACCTTGAATAATCAGGGAATTTTGAATTTGCTGAAAAAGTCATGGAATAGTCAGGGAAAATAGCAAATTATGCAAATAGTCAGGGAAGTTTGAATGTTTTTATGGATTTTCAAAACAGGATTTTTTTTAAATATTCGTAATAATTAATGAGTTCTTGATATCATAATATATTCGATAATGATATGGAAATCTATGCCAGATCTGGAAAACTCCAGGAATTTCGTTCTTGAGATATAGTATAGACACCCTGTTCAAATTTTACTATTTAAAAAATAGCCAACAATTACAGTGCTTCAATTTTGATTTGGTCTATATGATTTGGCTTAGAATAAAAGGGACAGTCGCGGTACCTTAACACAAAAGTGAAAATAATGTAGGAAAACTGTTGTATAAACATGAAATAATAACAGGATACGAGAGGAATAGAATGGAGCTGATTATAACTGGAAACTAATTTTAGAAATAGATAACCACCTCAATAATATTTTGGTACACTAAAAAGCTTTAAAAGTGAGACCAATTAAAATTAACTTTAGTTATCAAAATAAAATAATTTTTGAAGTTATACTTCTTGAGGCGCGCTATGAAAAAATTCACAAGATGAAACTGTTGTTTATGGTTTATGTTACACTTAATGTACGAAAATATATATTTATTTATTTAATTTTTCAAATTTAAACTGAGCTTTACTGACTGTGTTGACTATCTTTCTCCAGTCCTTTTATTATTTTATTTTAATTAATTATTTGCATACAATTAAAAATTGTTTGATGCCAAAGAAGTATAACTTCTGACGCGCGTACATAAGCACACGCATCCATTTTTTTAAGACTTGATCTTATTCATAAAAATGTGTATTCCTGTTGTATCCTAGTTTCGTAACAAAATACGTATTTCTGTGATATTCTAACTATTTATCGTTTTTAGTACAAGTCGTAATATTTTAAGTATTGATTTTCTATACATCAAGTAAATATTCTAATATTGTATTTCTTTGTTTCAGGTAATTTTCAACGTATTTTTCTTTTAATTGGTCGCATTTGGTATGGTAAGGGTGTCTAGAACACAAATTTAACAACAAAAATTTTTTTAATTAAGGTAGTTGGGTCATGCAACCAAAATCTTACGTTAAGAAATCTTTTAAACCTTGAATATAAATAAATAAATACATAATACACACGCTGTTGAAATTTGAAGACCATTTTTCATATCCAACGTGAGTTAATTGAAATTAAAAATCGTATTTTTTGTACACGTAGCATGAGAGAAGCTTGACAAAATGACAGGTTTGTTTATCTTTGTCCTAAACAGGATGTTACGTTTTGTGAAAAATTAGTTTTGTTGGAAGAATATGTTCGGAATAACTTAAAAATGATCGATGAATTGACCACGTCGTTTAGATAAACAATTAAAATAACTAAACATTTAAAAGATTATTTCCTTGTATGTATATACTATATAGTGAGTGAGTGTATGTGTGTATATACTGTAGTCTAAGTTATTAGTACAATAAAAAAAAACTTTGTATTTTAATCAATTTTAATTTAATTTTCAAGTTTCTTTATGCTATTAAAACTAGTTTCACTTTTTGTGAAATATAGCAAATTTAGAATCAGTCCGTTACCCTATTGTATAAAATGTGAATCTTTTGAGATATATTTCCCAAACGCTGCATAAAACGTTTGCTTGAAAGCTGTTTAAATAACTTGGTATCATTAAATTCAATGTTTTTTTTTTCGATTATTTCCCTCAAAGTAAATTTGCTTTTTTAGATAAATTCCTATTAAAAATTAAATCCCCTAAATCGAGTGGGTGGTTTCTAAGGATAGATATCCAGAAATTTTTTGGATTTGGGTAGTTTATCAAATTAATAAAAATTATAATAATAGTAGCTTTTTATTTTTCAATCTATATAAAATTGGTACGAAAATTAGCAGAATGGTTTTCTGAATCCTTTAAGCTCAGAGATTTATTTGATGACAACTTGTACTTTCGGACGGATATGCCATTTCAAACTAAAAAATGCCAAGGTTTCCCCATTTACTACATACATCTTGCATTACGATAATGATCTTCTCTTTCTCGTTGTCAATTTTATTATTATCGATGTTTTATTTTATAAACTGTAGTATGTATATATAGTTTTATAAATTATTATTTTATGGTAACTTATTATTTTTTTGTGAAAATTTTCTTCCCAATTTCTATACCTCTCATAGTATTTGTCCTATAAATCACATGACAAATAGGGTACTGTGTATTGATAATGGTAAATTCAATAATTAAACATCAATATACAAAAGAGAGCTTTTTGAGAGATAATTCTAATTATATGCATACTCCAATTATATTTGCAATATAATCTACCAGATGTATCACGTAAATTATAACTCCAAAAAAAAAGGGTAACCTGCCATTAAATTATATATCTACAACTATCATTTTCAAAAAATACGTTGAAATTAAATATCACGTTTTTAATTGTATAATAGGACCTTGCAGTTCGAGGATTACATGTTGAGAAGAAAATTCCTGCTTTTTCCCTTCTCAATCGCTAATTTTATTTACAATTAAATGCTATGTATTGTGTTCGTATCTTCAACTTTGACCTCTTATGTGTAATATGATAGTATCCATGGTGTATGATCACATCGATACAACACAAAGTTAATCTGTTACATACGGTAAAATATTATGTTAAATAATATATGAAAAGCCTTTGTGTTTATGGATAATAAGTTATTCACCGAAATTGAATTACGCTATTTTATATCAGTAGTAATAATGGAAAATACCTATTGATTAGAACCGTTAATTCGAGATAAAATAAAGTTTCATAAACGTATAGATATTAATATAATATTCGCTTATCGACGATTAAGTCTACCGTAAAAAAACAAACATCAGATATGAAGTTTACAAATATTATACAGGATTTTCAATATATATCCGACCTCATCTCTAATTTCTCAACGCCGATTTTAATAGTGTTATTTGGTTGTGACCTTAGCCATGATCTTCAAGGTTATTTCAAAGTCATTTTAAATATTATGGTGTTTGCAATTAAAGATTTACGTGTTTTTTTAATAAATTTTGGAGCTTATAGGGTTGAAGATAGGTTTGGATTGACCTGTTGAAAAATTTGATCTGTATAATTTTGGATTTTTATCTAAATCACATATTTTATTTTTAATGAAAATGGCTGCCATTTTAACTTTTGATATCAATATTTCTTGCAGTTTTTACACACGAAATTGTTATGGAGATTTCTAATACTTTTTAGATCCGATTTATTTTTCAGTCTCGTTAAGAATTTGTCGTAAAATAAGAAAATTCTTAAGGTAATTGTTAAGAAATCTTTGAAACTTTGAATATAGAAAATTAAATACATAATAACACACGCTGTTAAAATTGGAAAACGATTTTTCGTATCCAACTTGATATAATGGAAATTAAAAATCGCAATTTTTATACAAGTAGCATGCGAGAAACATGAAAGAATGATAGGTTTATTTATCTTTGTCCTAGAAAAAATGTGCCGTTTTGATGCAAAATGAGTATTTTTTAGATGAGTTTGTTCTGGATAACTTAAAAATAACGGGATGAATTGACCAAGTCGTTTAAATTAACAATTACAATAATGAAACATTTTCCATTGTGTGTATACTGTTGTGAGTGAGTGTATGTGTGTATCTACTGTAGTGTAAGTTATAAGAACAATACGTTGTAAAAATAAAGCCTTGATACTGTTTGTGTGTTATACATACATGTAGAAATTTTTTACCTGTATACAAGTTGTCAATCTAGTTTGGAGTCTGAAATAGTGAGACATTCTTTAGAAGGAGTAGGCAATTTCTTAATAGCTCAGTTCTCTTGAAGACAAAATCCATTACTTAATTTAAAAAATAGACGATCGTCAAATTCTACTGAACCATCCTGTATACTCTTCTATGGTCGATTAAATCTTCCCACATATTCTCGATAGAATCGAATTGAATTATTTTCGAATATTTATTATAACTTGAAGACATTATTTTCGAATAACCTTCGTACGTATACATACATAACATTATCATTATCATCATCTGTTCACGACTATTTTCTACAATTCGCATCTCTTGACTCGAACTATTGATTATAATAACTTTACTTACATCGCAGTAGTCTAGTCTAGACCAGGCGTAAATATATTGTCTCAAATGTGAATTGTGTACATCTATATATTGATAAGAACATGGTCACTGTATTTTTGAAAGTTATAGTGAACTTTTTAGTTACGACTTGTGACTAATAGTGGAGGGGGGTGGGGTTGGTTTATTAATAAAATATACTTGAGAAAGTTGAATGACTGAAAATATTTCATGTAAACAATATGGCGTTGTTTTTTTTTTCATGTCACATCTATTGTAAGTAAATTTATTTTCGTTAGATTTTTCTTTTAGATATTTTTCTCTCATCTGGTTTTTCTTCTCGTAATAGACATACAACTAACAATAAAAAAAAACTACCATATTGATATAATTTTCCTATTATGTTTATGATATTAAATAATCGTATTTTAATATATTATTGGCGCCATTAAAAAAATAATAACTTTGTAGATAATCGATTTATAAATAATTAAATTTTTATGATTCCGTAGGGTAAAATTGGTAACGATACTGACTTTGAAAACGTGACTTGTGAGAAAACGGTTAAAAGTTTTGAATTACAAAAAATTTGGAATAACCTGAAACGTTTATAAACGAATTACCTCCCACTCAATCATCGATGCCAGGTCTAAGAAAGTTCTTGCTCTCATCCATGATGTCTAAAGCAACGTTTTGACGATTCATGTCTTCCTTAGTGTGTTTTTTAGCTTCCTGCTCCGCTCGGCTTAAACGAGAGCTAAACCGTGAACGGATCCTCAAACACTCAACGTCGTCAAATATCACTCCGTTCGACTTCGAAATTTTGACAAGTATGCAGTTATAAAAATGTAAAATTTGAAAACACACCCCCGCCCCCTCAGGGTTATCATTTGATCTTGATACGACTCTGCATAAACACAAAAATTTACTATTTACGAATAGAGAAGTCCTTTAAGCAATCAACCTGGATTAATATTGTCATTATAATTTCACAACTAATTACGAGAAATATATCCGTAAATAGAAATACAGACATAATTCGTAGAATTATTATGCTTGTCAAGAATTGTCTTCACTAATTATCGGTATTACATTATTGTGATAACCATTGTAAATTGTATATGTATTAGCTATACTTAGTGAAGTCTTCATAGTTCAGGTCAAATATAATGTTTTTATTTATATTCGTAGTAGACAAAGTCTCAGGTAGCCTTCAAATAGAAAAAGAACAAAATAATAAAAAAGCATTTGTAGATATTAAAAAAAAAAAAATAATCTGAAATTATGACGAATAAAGTGAATTTTATTTTTAAACCCAAATATGTTAAGTTGTTTAGTAATGGAACAAAGAAATTCAATAAATGTATTTCAAATAGATTTTCGTACTTTTTTTGAAGGTTCGGTAATGACTTTTTTTTTGTAACGCTGTTTTTTTGAGTCTCATTCATCAACCCTCTCTTAAAATGTGAGAATCGAAAAACTCATAAACACGACATATTTATGGTGAATATATTCTTGAAGTAAAAATCCGTTCTCTCATACATAATTTAACTAACCCCCCTCCCCACCTATAAAATGTGACTAGCCAAAAAAATCTGAAACGCTTAAAAGCTGTCATCAAAATTTCTAACTTCAAAGAATTCATACTCACATAATAAAACAAACAAACCTGTTTTCTACATTTAAGCTTTTTAGACAATAGTTTTGGTTGTGCATGATAATCTGTTACGGCAAACGATTTTATATTTATATAATTGTTTATATTTGGTACATACAATAGGGAAGATGAACAAAATTTGATATTTTACCCATTAAAATATGAAACTAGGCTCAATACCAAACAAAATTCGTTAATTAAATTAAAATTGAATCAAAAACGAATAAGCTCTTAAATTAGCTCTTAGATTTTTTTCTATCTCTTTCTTGCAAAGTTTTATGGACGATTCTGCCATATGGGATCATTTTCTGTAGAAAAATTGCACAAAAAATTTGTGCATCTTCTCAATTGTGCATAGTGACTGTAACTCATCTATCACATTACAACCTTAAATTGTACAATTTTTCTATATGAATGTAGGTACTGAACCCTAAATTTATAATCTGCTTAAGTCGGTGACGTTATACAAAAATTATTTTTAACCCAAAATAATGTATAAAATACAACAATTTTACTTAGATTTTATTTTACTATAAACATAACAAACTAATTATTAACTGTCTTGCAGACAAATGTTTTCACCTCGAAAATTAAAAGCTGTCTCATATAATTACGTTTTGGGATTTAAAATTTCTCATTTATTATGTGAGTAAAATAGAAACTTTGATCATAAACCGAACTGTAAACTGCAATTATCTTATTTTTAAGTATAAATTCATAGACTATAAATTTCAACTTTATTGTCTATGGTTATAAAATTCATTTATTGCTTAATGTAAGTTCCCCCATCTGGTGAATCATGGGTAGCTACGTTAATTGTGAAAATGCAATGTTTCTTTGGTTTAGAAATAAAATAATTCGTATTTTGTGAAAATATTACATATCAAATTATCGGAACGTCTTTGGTATAACTATAGACTAGATATATTAGGATTCTCAAGGGAAAGTTTTGATTTTCTTCTCACCCTCCATAATTTTTGAGTCTCTGAACACGAATTTGATGTTTACAGGCAAAAGTTTTTTCCGGGCCTTGTTTTCTGGGTAGCTTTTGAGCAAATTTTGACACTTTTCAAATTTTGGTTTATGTCTCAGAAGAGAAGAGATTTTTCAACATTCAGTCCATTCTAAAATTAAAATAAATAAAATTTCCTAAATTTCTCATTTACTGTTACGCCGTTAGATACTTCGCTAGATATATTGGAAATAAAGTGGGGTCCAGAGGAAAGTTCTTATTTTCTCATTTTTTTAGTCTGTGAACACGAATTTGAATATTGAGGGTAAAAATCTTGACCAGAACTTTGTTTTCTGTGTAAATTAAGACATTTTTTCAGTTTTTCAGATCTACATGCTAGGAAGCAAGCGGTTTTTCAAGAAACCCATGCTATACAAAATTAAATTAGGTAAAATTGTTTTCATTTCTCACAAATAATGTTTTTTTGGAAGTCAAGTGTTTGAAAATATTGTAATGCTAGGAAATTTTGATGATAAGACACAAAATTTTAATAAATTTCATACATTATTTCCAAAATGTTGATGACACTAATAATTATGTTCACAAAAATACGAAACTAAGCCATAAAATATGAATCAAAATATATTTCCCATACTAATCTTTCTCATATTATAACTTCTATTAAGTGTACCGAAATCCTATTGAGTGCATAAATGTGAGAGACTGACAAATTGAAATCCTTTATGCGATGACAACTCATGATAATTAATAGGAAATAGGATTCGTGTTAAATGTTTAATATGTTAATTAATAGTGATGTGCCGAACTCGCTGTTTTATTGGATCGAGTCAACTCGAGTTACTTTAGACGGTATTCGAATCCTGACACGATTTCGCGTTCTATTATTGGTAATCGAATGTTGACTCGAGCCTGGGATCTTCAGTCAAGAACTGTAGTCTGGAAATTCGAGTCCGTTACTGATTTTAGAACGAAAATGAAAAATCGCATAGAACACTTCAAACAGCATCTAGAGTCAAAAAAATAGGCTCACAAACTCAATAGTTCAGAATATATCATTTGGAAAGATATCTAGCTAAGCTTCCAACTTAGGACTGGAGAAGGATAGTCAACACAGTCAATAAAGATCAGTATAAATTTGAAAAATTAAATAAATCAATGTATATTTTCTTACATTAAGTGTAACATAAATCGTAACAACTGCTTCAACCTGTGAATTTTGTGTGGCGATGATGTGCGCGCATCTTAAAATTTCAATCATAATTTTTTCTTTCTCAACAATTCTTAATAAAGGTAGATAATATTAGTAGAGAGAAGAAAATAAAAGTTATTTGAAATAACTGTTTAAAAAAAAAATTATTTCATCAACTTTCCTGGATTCTAATCTATTACGGCGTACTCGCATAATAAAATCGAGCCAGCGAGTACGGAATCGATTCTTTCTTACTCGAGTTCGGCGTTCTCAAATCAAAATAAATTGGTAATCGAATAGAGGAGTCTAAAGCAGTAATCGAGTTTGGATTTGAGTAAGCCGTACTCCGGTACATCACTACTAATTAATATTTTTTAATAATGGTCGTTTGAAGGTGTTTACAGGAATGTGCAAGTATTATTATTATGTTATGTATGTGTATGATTGTGAATATAGCCCTAGCCACAACTTGTTTTCATAATTATAATTATTGAATTGAACACACACACACACACAATCACAAATAACACTAACCAGCATTGTCATAATAACACATACACGACATTGCATTGATTAGTCATTAACCAGTTTAGGTATTTGGTTGGACATAGATTAAAAGGTATGACATCACAATTAAACATTAACAACATAATCATTCGTATTATTATTTATTAAATTCGCATTACAATTTACAAAATAAAATATTTTGTTTCATAAATCTAAACATTGTTGTAAAATCAAATCTGAATTATTTTTGTAGTAAAACGTCTTTAGGCATGCTTGGCTTGAGAATTAAACTGTGTGATCAGACCTGGCGAACGGAAGTTAATAGGGAGATATAAGTTAGTTAAGATAGAGGGAGAGAGAATAGATACTAGTTATGAGTTGAGAGGGATGTATAAATTAGTCAAGATAGGAAAAGGGAGAGAGAGAGTATTCACATATCTATGTATACATTCATAGAGATGGAGCTACAGAAGTTTTACTTCAATAGTGTGGTCTAGAGCACGCTCTTATGTTTAGGAAATCAACCGTATTGTTCCTGATCCTAAGCCCGCTAGACCTTGCGTATTTTCTCACAATATCTCTGGAACAAGGTAGTTAGTATGTACTGTCATTATATGCATACTTGCAATCTTGTGTCGACAGCAAATTTCAAGTGCTGGATGCTAACTGTAGGTTAAAATACAACTCACTTTTCTTTGTTTAAAGACCAGGGTAGAAAACCTTTTCAAAATGGTAAAAAGTGAAGAAAAAAACTTATAGTAGGATGGAAACCCATTCGAAACGAAAGAGAATATAACAATAATGAAAGGAAAAATAATTTTCGGGCGATCTGAGGTTGAAAAGTGAAAGGGGATGATTTTTTTAGGGCAAAACATCATTTATCTCGATTTGCTGGAAAACCACAAGTCTTAAAAAGTTAAATGAGAAAGTTGTAGGTAATAAAAAGATCTCAAACTTTTGTATTTACACTTTTTTCAGATAACCTCAAAATTCCCTATTATTATGTTGTATTGAGTTGTTTATCAGATTCAATTTTATTTATCTATTTAAAAGATTAACTTGAAAAAAATTTTTAAAATGCACTATAAATTTCGTGTATTTTGTTATTTTAAGTAAGCGTGGAAGATTTAGGTCGTTTGCTTTTTTTTTTAGCTTGTCTACCCACATGTGCTTGACTATAAAGTGTATTTATTTAAACAATGTGAAAAATTTACATTTTTAAAGAAAAACTACTAGCAATTGTAGCGTAATAAAACAACCAGCATACATATGAAAATAACGCTCTGCATTCGAATAAATAAACATTCTTGTTAGGTTTATATTTATTTATTTATTTAATTTTTTTGTATGCAAGTTGGAAGATGCTTACTAACTAAATAAAATACGTGACGAAAATTTCTGAAATAATAAAATGATCATGGGACTTTTAATTTATAAAAAACATTCGTTTGTGTAACTACGTTGTATTAGACCAGGTGCCTGTTAGCATATATTTGGAACATTATCTTTCACAACAGCCGAGAAATTTTCGATTTTCTTAGTTTATAGGAACATAATTCAAATAATGAATGTAGAAAACTTTTTGTTCGAATGTAAATTGAACAAAATGTCCGTTGTTCACTAAGTAATAGTTCTGAGAGGGGCGCATATGTCTGGCAATTTTGTTCACCGAATCCTATTTTCTTCAGATCATCATATTAATTAAATTTGTGACAATGGCTCAAATCAAACTCTCAATATCTGTCGTTTATTGAAGTTGACGAAATATTAGTACCTAACGACGCCGGAAGTTGGATGACCTTATTCATCAAGAAACTCTTCTCTAAGAGTCATACATTCATTAATTTCTTAATACTATTTTTGTAGCTCGGTTTGTCCTTGCTCAAAATAGATCTCAGTTTCGGAAAATCACTTCTTGATTGAAGTCAAATTCTTTTCACGATAGCATCACTTAATTTTTTACAAATCGGTCCAGTAGTTTTCATCTATCACCCGCGTAGTTCCCATTCACATGGAAATACATGAATAAAAAGTAACCCAGGTGGTCACCAAGGGATAGTGTTGCTTCCCAACGGTGAAATAATATTTCATATCGGTCCAATAGTTTTAAAATATATTCGTTACATACAAAACTACAAATGTTTCCTCTTTATAATATTAGTATAGATTATTGAACACGGATTTATTTAAAGTTTAAAAATTTTTTCCAAATCTCCCATATGATAAAATTTTCCAAAGAGAAAGTTATTCAGCTACACAGAATTCAGGTACAATCATATTCCGTCAGGTGTATTCATATTTAAGAAATCATCGTTAACGGGACCCAGGACTAATAAACCACAATTCTAGGTTTAGAGTTTCTAACATGCTGCGGGTTTTATTTATATTAAAATTGATTACACTTATGTATTAGAATTAAATTAAAATATATATATATATATATAAAATGTTTACACGATTTTCCACCTGCATATATAATAATAACGACGCCATATTTGCTCAATAAACATATTGCTTTTATTAGTTACAATTTTATTATTCATAAATTATAGCTGTTGTACACTATGTGACCTTGCTTGCCACATCAACTAATTACAATCGAAAAATCATATGAATTAAATAACTGGGTGATTCTGCTGAACTGATAAAGACAACTAATAATTTTACCAAAATCACGTCATGTAGTGGCAGTCTAGTGTTTTATGTCACGTGCTTTAAGGATAAAAATATCGAATTTTAACTTTAAGATAATAAATTAATCATGTACTTTTATGACTAAAATTTGGAATATTTAAGGATATTTTAACATAAATTTTAATTTTTGTCAAATTTCAAGCTTTATTTTTCACTACCGAAATTGTCGAAACAAGTCGTACTATAGCTCATGTTTTTTCGCCAAAGTATCCACTATTAGATTAAAAAGAAATCTCCAAAGATGAACAATTTCGTACAATATTCCATTATTTCAATAGAAAATCTGAAAAAATTTATAATTTCAAAAGTTTGCTCCTCATGTTGCTTTGATGCCGAAATTAATTTTACCAATCTCAAATTATTTTCTATTTAATGCTAAATTATTTTAAAAAAAGTAAAATTCGTTCAAAATTCGTTTTCGCTTTTCCAAATTTGTAATAGAAAATCTTGAAAAAAATGAAGTTAGCATATTAAACGAACTTTGCTATAAATATGATTGAAATATAGAAAATTTTTACACCCGATTATTTTTCGACTAAAATCACACATTTATCAGACAATTTTCATTCGCAATTTTTGTTTTTATAAATATATATGTTCCCATGGAAATATCCAATTTTACATTTCATTTCACCCACCATAGACTCCAGTGAATCCGTGGAAAGTTATAAGATTCTTTTATTTAAACTCATTGTTTTCTGTAGTTACTATAAGTTTTCCAGATTATTATACCATTTTACCCCATAGAAGTAGAAATATTCATAGATAGCGCAGAATCAAAATACAAAAAACAAAACAAAGTCTATTTAAAAAATAAAAAAAAAAGGGTTAGACTTGAAATAATGCAAAAATAAAATTACTATTTTCCTGTCTTTTTGAAAAGCAAATGAAAAGAAGTATGTATTTTTTCACAAACCCTACCGAAGCTGTAATAATTATTATCACGGTCTTATGTTGTCTTCTCTACAAAACAACGTCGGTATAGATTTGATTTCGTCTATATAATACTAGCGACCCGGCTTGGCTTTTACGAAAGTTTTAGCTTTCACCGTTTGTGCTTAACGGCTATTTAACTCTTAAAAACGATTGTCAATTCATATTAATAAATTTCGATGATTGCTAATCGAAAATATTAACAATTATTTGAATTTTGAAACCACATACAAAATATTTGTAATCATAGAATCAGCAAATTATTCAATATCAGAATGTACGCCCGTAAATCTTTCTATCTCTACGCCATCAAGATAACTAGAAAATGAAAAGAGATAGTAAGCTGAAATTTTGGTGTCGTATTTTAGATCTAAAATATGAGTTTAACTTTGTGGGTGAGTTAATTCGAAACGTTGAGTTTAATGAATTCTTGACTCAACTTTTAAACCATAGAAAAGTTTGTTTGTTTTTTTTAAACAATCAACTTTTGTTTGAATCTTTTTTTCGTAAACTGTTTAATTTTGTCACAATATCAGCTCAAATTTCGCGAATAAGAAACCAGAACGTCCAAAAATTTTCACAAAATGTATACATTTCACATATAGTTGATGTATATGTAAATTTTGTGTTAGTGTGAGTAAAAACTGTAAGGTGTTCTGACTCCGTTAAAACAAGAAACCTTTTTATTTAAATTTTATGCTCTACAACTTTTACTTGAAACTTTTTTTTGTCTAACTGTTATCGTTTTGATTCAACTCAATCTTTTTCAAATGGCGTAAAAACTGATGAAGTACTGGATTAATTCTTGCAAGAATGTGGTTTCTGTACTGTCCATACTAGGATTCATCACTGAAAAAAATTCTGCCATTCAGAAAGCATTTTACTCAAATCTCTCACAAACTCTTAAAAATATTGTAATTAGATTACAATTACAAAATTTTGTAGGTAAAGATGGTAACTGTTAGTTATTCTTAAACGTGAAAAACGACCATTTCAAAACCACCGATTTGTTTCCTGACTTAAAAACTTCGATAACATTGCTAATATAAGATAATCATGAATTATACAAATAAACCATTCTCAAAAATACCCTTTTCTATCGATGCAATAGAGCAGGGTGTCTACTAGTCAGGAAAAAGCTGAAAAACTTGGTATAGTCAGGCAATTTCGAATTTACTTAAAATGGCAAATTTTGAATTTTTTTCTGTAATTTTAGAATATGAATTTTTTTTTTAATTCATAATAATTATAAATGAGTTCTTGATCTCATAATTATCCGAAAATGATGCTTACTCATGAACAAGTCACTGCTCAGGTCGAGGACTGGAAATCATTTTAACGTTGACGAATGATTATAATTCATATTTACAAAAAAATAGTCTAGAAAAAGTCAATGTAAGGCCTGGAAAAGTCAACGAATTTCGTTCTTCAGATATATTAGACATCCTAAATAGGAAAATCTATTACTTTCGAGACCATACAGACAGACATAAACAAAAAGACGACTTTAAATAATACTATGTGTAGATGTGTAAAAGTATTGACTCGTTTGTGTGCTGTGTTGCACGTTGACGAGACCCTACATCGTCGGACAGCAAATAAGACATGCTGAAAGTTGATAAGGACAACACACCCTGCGATATGCGTATCGATTTCACAACAGTGTGTTATAATATTATATACAACATGGCAAACACCACCCTAGTGCAACGATGGATGCACTTAGGCATTAAATAAAATGCCACTCATATTTTATTATACGAACGAAAATTATTGGGAAAAACTGAAAAAGGATCGTTTTTTTTTATATTATATTTCTTTTATTCGAAAATAATTGAAGGATTACGATATTCGAATTGACATTTTGCAAAAAAAGATTTTATTTTAAGATTTATATAATGTATCGTTTCATTGGCAATGTTTTTACCTTTTCAAAAGCTATTAAAATTGTTTGTTGTTGAATCATAAGCCTTGATTTTTTGTAAACCAGATAAATATTCCAATTATTGTCATCGTTGATAAATAGTATTAAAATTTATTTTCTAGACTTTTGGTTTTGTATATATATTCTCATTTTTTGGGTCCTTTGGTTTGTATATATATTCTTATTTTTTGAGTATGGATAGGTACATAACCTCAAAAACCAAATGTTATGAAGCATCTTGGTCCGCTTAAAAAGACGAAAAAGTAGTTTAAGATCCAGCACACACATTCAGATTTTCTGATCAGAAAATCTGATGTAACTAAATAACATGTATTTTATATTAGACATCAGAATTTCTGATGAGAAAATCTTACGATGTTGTCTGATGTAGAGTCAAAAAAGTAATTTATAAAATTAAAATATTTAAAAGTTCATACGTATCCGATAATACCCGATGATATGCACTTGCTTAAGATTTTGTGTACGTTGACCATCATATTTTCTGAACAGAAAATCTTACGAGGTGCGCTAAAAAGAATTATTTTGAATGAAATATTATTAATATTTTTGAGTTTCTGATATCACCAAACAAGCGAACCATAAAACGGAGGATATTAATAAATGGTGGTCACATTTCTGGAAATGTCAGGGAATTTTAAATTTCTAGACAAGTCAAGAAAAAATCTAAAGTATTTCGCCAAAAATGTTCAAATTTTGAAGAAAGACAGGAATTTTGCTAATAAACGTTAAAGTCAATAAATTAAAAATGATCATGGTATTATTTATTTAATTTATATGAATACAAATAAAATATATTTAATTCAATGGAAATTGATTTGTAGCAAAATTAATTTTTCAAAATAATCCTCTATTAATAATCGTTTTTAACCTAGAAATAAAAATTCGTTAAAAAAAGTCTGGGAATTTGTCAATTATCACCTTGGAAAACCCCAGAATTTCATTTTTTTTTTAATCTATGGCCGCCATCGATATTGAAGACTACAAAATTTTTCTTGATTTCTCATAATTTATGTGTATTGTCAAACCCAAAACGAATACACTACACCGACCTGGATCTTTCATGTTTATTTAAAATTACAAAATATACTCATGGAATCAAAAAACGCAACGTCCTCAATCTTCCACTTTACTTAAAATTCGAATTTACATAAGTTTTATGGTGTATTTTATAATTTGTTCACATTAATATGAATGTTTTCGATAGTTAAACAAAATTAATTTTGATAAACAACTCAACACAACATCAAGTATTGAATGATTTTAAATAGTTAAAAAAAAATTGTTAAAAGTGTTACATTTTTTATTCCATAAGTATATATGAAGCGTTTTATTTTTTTAAGTTTCGCCTGAAATCATCTCCTTAGATCTATATTTCGGACCGCTTGCAAATATTAATTTAATATTTTTAGACTTTATTTATACTACGTTTTAAAATCCTAGAAGAAACAGAACATTGATTTAGTTGTAGAAATTAGTAAAGTTATCAAGGTTGTATTTATATTATTTGTGGTTGGATAACCATTAATTTATATACTTATTATTTTATTATTGATTGATATAAAATTAATAATCTATTTCATTATATCCAATGTAATTAAATATTATGTTTACACTTATTCACTGATTAGTAGACGAATAAGAATCAATGACTTGTTCATATTATAGTCCAAGCGCTGGCGGAAACTAAATACAATCAAATTTTCTATAGCTTTATTTATTTAAAAAGATTGATTATAACATATTTAACACTGATTCTGCCAAGGACTGCGCCAAATGATACTTATTTGACGAAATACAATCTAAAAACAATCGGTTTGAAAAGTACAATATCATTTGAAAAACTTCAGTCATAATATGTTTCAGTATATTTGAGAAATGTATGATTACTTGCTAACATGGCCACATTTTTACTGTGGTTCGTTTTTCTCATTGTAATAACTAACAAAATACTATCATATAAGAAAGTTATTAATAGATAAACTCTCGCTATAATATATTAAAATCTTATGGAACTTGCAATATTATTAACTCATACCGCCATCTATTGAAAACATGGAATTAAAAAAAATGAATTACAATTCTTTGTCTTTTTAAGTTTGAGCCACAACATATTTCAGCAGAATTGAGAAATATTACTAGTTAACTAATTTTGATAACTAACAAAGAAATAATCTAAAAGAAAGTTGTGTATAGATGAACTCTCGCTATAATCTATTAAAATCTTATGGAACTATCAATATATTCACTCACACCGCCATCTATTAAAAACATGGAATTTTAAATAAATAGATTCCCTTCGTACAATTCAAAATTTTAAATTTACAAAATATAGTTTCTTATCACATTTAAAAGTTTCACAGAAATCGATTCAGTGGTTTTGGAAATTAATGTGGGGAAATATCTAGACACAAGATTAATATATATAGATATACATAGTCATTTTTTTTATTATTTGACGCAGTGCCGAAGTTGCCGACGACAGCAAAATCACACAAAAAATGTGTGTATTGTAATTTGATAATTTCAAATAACACATTTACCAAAATAAATTATCAATTTATTCGGTTAATTCTATACGCATATTTCTTTCCCACACCACGTCAATCAGTTGGTTAATTTTTTTTGGTTAGACAAAGATTTTTTTCTATGTATTTTTTATTATTAAATATATATCAGAAGAACTATTTTTTTTTTCGTTTAAGTCATAAATTTTTCTTATCACTACACCACAAACCATAATTTATGAGGGAAATATAAATTAAATATAAAGTTTTTATGGTTTTTCTCTCTGGTTTTCTCTCCATTTTCAATATGTATTTATAAAAAAAAAAAGCCTAAGATTTATTTAACCAATTTTTAGATAGGTTCGTGAAAATTTTTACTGGTTTGTAATAAAATAAAATGTTTACTTATTTTACAGGTAAAGCTGTATATTGGTTTGTTAAATTTTATCTCTTTATTGGAAAATGGTTTTTTTTTTAGATTTAAATTTTTGTATTTGGTAAAATTTAAACCATTTGGGATTATTTATTTAGCCGTCATTTTTACTTGAATTTAAACGAATTCAATAAATACTAGTATCAACATAAATTGATTAAAATTTCTATATTCCTTTTATAAAGTTGTATTTGAACATCTATTCCTACTCTGAAACTGTATTAATTTTCAGACGTTGCTATGATAACGCAATGTTTCTTCATCAAAAGGGAAGATTAAATAAAAAAAATTTGTTATTTTATCCAAATAAAACACAAATTCTGAAGTAAAATTAATATTGATTCAAAAACGATGAAATTATAAGCTCTTAAAGATTGTTTTCACATCTCTTTCTTGCAAAATAAGCTTTATGGGTGATTCTACGATACACGGTCTATTTTCTATAGAAAAATCGCACTACAAAATTTTTGAATATTAATTTATATAACATTTTTATTCACAATCAACTCATTTTTGTATACTAACATCATTTATCTTAAATTTTGAAGGAAAGTGTATATAAGTGCCATAGATATCGATAAGACCTCTAACCGTAGAATAACCATTATGTATTAGCACTATGGAGATGACCATGTATGACGTCATTTATGCAAATCTCCTTCTTTTTTGAATTTTGAATGTCCATATTTTGGCTATTTTTTAAGATTTTTAAAATATAGCTTTAAATTCATGTTCTTGAAGTAAAGTCTTACTACATACTCTAATGTGACCTTCAAATAAAATCAAAACCAGATAAAATCAATTATTTTTCTACAACAATAAAAGTATATCGTTCTTCTATCCATTTCGTAGTTCATTTTATTTTATATATTTAATTAAACATACCAATTATGAAAAGAGGAAATATTGAAGAAAAAGTAGGATCCTGCAATAAATAAAAATCATAATTATAGTATAATTATTTAATCACAATTTTAAAGTATTTTTTTTTTTTAGAGAATTCTATGTCAAATATAATTTTGATCTAATTTTTCTTTAAATAAAATAATAAATATTTAATCGGAAATACAAACAAATATTAATAAAAAAACAAATACAATTGTTTTGTTTTAAATTAATATTTATAGTAACATTCCAAAATTATCTAATATGAATAAATAATGAAATATTTTAATAAATATTAATAATAGTAAATCATTAGTCATGCAATCTTTTTTATACACTGCATATTATTAATTCAGAAAATTTTAATACAAAACCATTACGTGTTGCTCAATTAAATTACAGATATTATTTGACCTAAACCGTAGTTTCAAAAGGATTCCAAATATATGTAAAATAATCTGAAATTGAAAATTCCTGTCATGATTTGCAAAAATAACAAAACAGCTATTGGTTAAAGTCAAAAAATATCGCAAAATGTTATTTCCTTGTTCCTTCAATGGTTTCTGTATCCCCCGACTTACAACAAGATATATCGCCAGTCAAAATGTAAAAATATCATGGGCTACGAATTTAAAAATGACGGGCAAGTGTAGATTTCCTTCATTAGATGCCACAGAATAATATTACTTGTAGCTGAGACGGAATGACTAAATTGTGATATCATTGATATCTGTGAATAAAAATTAAGCGAAAATTTTTATTTCTATTTTATTAATTAAGATACTGTTTGATGAATTATTTATTAAAAATTAGAGGATGAAGTGAAAACACATTTAAGACAAAGCTTTTATTTCGAACGTTTCGTTAACACTTCATCAGACGTTCAAAAAATATTACTCTTAATACTGTCAAAAACTATATCTTTGTCGTATTTAATTTCAAATCACAGTAATAATAACTCCATAACACAATAGACAATTTTTTCATAATATTATTATTATTTCTGTTATTTCTCAAAAATCAAACTGAGAAAGAGTTCATTCGTAAATAACAAAACCATAAAACGTATGTTTACAAACAAGGAATTCATTTGCATTGCAATTTTGAATTTAAATTCAAAATATAAATAAACAAATAATAACATAAAACAGAGCTGTTGTTGATATTTTTATGACTGTCAACTCATGCATATAACAAGATCCATCGTGAAGTACTCGAACAATCTCTATATATACTTGTGGAATCAAAAAATGCAATACGTTAACATATTTAAATACATTAAATACTCGATTGTTATGTTGAGTTGAGTTGTTTATCAAAATTAATTTTATTTATATATAGAAAACATTCATTTTAAATATAAAAATTTTGAAAATAATCTTTAAAATTAGTGTATTTTATAAATTTAAGTAATCGAAGGTTCAGGTCGTTGCAATTTTTTATTTTACGAGTATACATTTTACTACAGTAAAAGGTAGATATTTTTTGTCATCCTCGCACTAAATTTTCGATGCAATTTTTTTGAATAACGTTTAGGACCACTTTATGAGCTTAAAATCACAAAATGGGGACAAATTCCTGTAGAGCTTAAGGCACCATAGTGATAATAAGTTTATGGTTTCAATCTCGGAAACTATACACTTAGTGTACAAGTAATTGATTTTTGTACAGAATAATTTTGTTTCCTGTAAAACTTACTGTTTACGATTTGTGGTCAATTTAATGAACCGGTTTTTCATTTAATGAAGAGATCTTTTTCGATTTTTTTATCTCGGAGGATAATTGTTAAAATATTGGATTAATCAATAAAATACATCGAAAATGTCTTCAATTTTCTCAATTCATAATAAATTTAAGATTCTATATTAATTAAAATAGTGGGTTTGAAGGTCACAATAAACTAGATCTTGAAGAGAAAAATATGAAAATTCCATATTCAACAACTTGCTTACTGGATTATTTACATTTTCAACAAATCTGTGTAAATAGAAAATTTTTAATAATAAGCAAAAATTTAATACCCATATTTAATCATGGATTTTCAAAGTTCTAATCTTCAGGCATTAATTTTAAGAAAAGTCTTACTTGGCTCATAATATTAGAATTTAAACTCAGGATCAAACTATGAGGCGTCGATTTGAACGTACATTTTATGGATGTTTATAAAGTTGCATATTAAAATACGTTAAAATTGACGTTCGTTTATCAAACGTTCCAAGAATAATTTCAAAAATAATTTACTATTAAAAAAAATATTTTAACTGATTTTTTTTCTTTGTTTCAGGTAATTTGCAACGTATATTTTTTTAATCGATTGTAATCGTTTACGTTTGGTAAAGTATAAACCTGTATTGTGCACCAATATATACAAAATTGATCAATTTATCGATTTTGTGGATAAGAAGGATTTTAAGTGATTGTGATATTTTAGTAAAATGGCAAATAATCGTCAAAAATAATGATATTCATTTTTTTTAAATTATTTTATTAAACTTGATCTACGAAAGAAATTTTTTTGTAAAATTATCAACGGAGATGACTAGCGGTTATATCCATTGGTAATAGGTAGGTCGTTGTCTCAATAATTATGTAAAAAGTTATGGAATAGTCAGGAAATTTATGAAATTTTAGTAAAAATCAGGGAATTTTTTTAATTTACTGGAATTTTTAAATCTTTATTTAAGAAGACTGTAAAATTTGTGTTTACGATATTTTACAAAATCTTCTGTCTAACTACAAAAATTGGAAAAACGGTCAATGTTACACAATTTTCCCAAATCAATATTACCTATTCAAAGTTTTCTACTGAAACTTTATTCAGAACTCCGAAACCACCTTTGAATTTTCTGCTCGGTCATTGATAAAAGCTTCCAATTTTCTTTTTCTTTTTTTTATATTGATATCGATACGGGCATTTTCACGGTAGTCATTAATAAATTCAGTCAATTTTGTTTAATCTGACATAAATAATGATCTGGAATAATTCAAATTAGTGTCTGGAAAATCTGGAATAGTCAGAGAATTTAGTTCTCAAAATAGAGTAGACAGTTTATAGTAAATTGTTGATTACACTCTACCGTAAATATCTGATAGGATGCTCGTAATTTTTTTTTCTTGACTCAATTACAATAAGTTTTTTCAAAACTGAGTATCCAAAGTTTAAAATTACATATTGGTCATTTTATATATATACAGAGGTAAAAAAGTGAGACATTTTGATTTAGTTTTCTAACTACAATACAAACGAATGCGCACAAAATAATATCGATTACGTTCAAAGACAAAACATTGGGTATGTACGTATACATATTATTATAGACATTTTATACGACAATACTAACTTATATATATATGTGCATACTAGACTGACTTCGCTCACATAAATATGTCTTTATTTAAATACATCAGTCAGCCACTCACTAGATGGATCTACTGCTGTTTATTGGATTTATATACAATTAAATTCAATTTATTTCATATCCATTAAAAAAAAAAAAAATTAATATATTTGAATAGAAAGGATATTGTAATCGTAAATATTAACTGCGTTTTACTATTTACGATGAAGTTATTTAAGGGTGTTTCAGCGTGGAAATAATTTTTCACGAGCTCAGGACAACGTTATCTATGCGATGCAGAGGTTGGACGTGTAGCTTGTGAGATAATCACGCTCAAAGATCGTTATTTCCAGGGTCCCTTAAATTATACTTTATAGTTAATTTTTTTGAAGGCAGTTCTTTTTAAATTTTGAGTATTGAATGTAACCCCGAAAAATTTTTCGTTTAAATGAAATTTATTCACTAAAAGTCGTTTTTGCCCCTTCTCTCTCCTTCGGGACATCCGATCCTGGTTTCACCTTTTTATGGTACCACTATTGGGATATCTCCTTTCTAACAAAAAAAAGAATCATCAATAACGGTTCATAAACAGCAAAGTTATCAGGAACATCAGATCTGTGTCAAATTGAAATGGAACCACACGGGAAGCACTTGCTTTCAAATAATAAAAACATCATCAAAATCGGTTCACCCAGTCAAAAGGTTTGAGGTTACAAACATAAAAAATATAGTCGAATTGAGATCATCCTTTTTTGAAGTCGGTTAAAAAGTAGAAGAGTATGAAGAAATGTTTTAATAATAAGTAAAAATAATTCCACGTCGGTCTGTTCTTAATATTAAAATTAAAAATTAATTTTTGTCTCTTTTTGCTGAAAACCTCACAAATTGCTTTCACTGTTAGTATACTGAAATAAACAAAAAAGGCTAAAATTTAAGTAAAGACCAGCATCTTTACTTAAATTTATAAAATGCAATAATTTTATGGTGTATTTAACAATTTTTGTAGTCGAAAATAAATGTTGACAAATCTGTCATTTTCGCACGCTTCTCCTATGCGGTTTTTAACTGCAATTATTTCACGTTGTATACGGTAAATCGTCTTCAAACTTTAACAGCATGTGTATGCATTATAATCAATGTTTGAAGATAACTTAACATTTTGCTTGCATGACCCAACTACCTTAACGTATAATTTTAAGGAAATAATTATTAAAATACCGATAATCTATAAAAATTGGTATTGGAAATATTTATTCGTTTTGTGCATACACACACAGATAGATAGATATCTATTAAAGAGTTCCGGCTTTATTTCACATTGTAGAAGATAGAAGAGATATACAATAAATAAATCATTAACAAAACTTGATTAACGAACACAGGCAGACACAACAGCAACCAACTAAACATCTTTCATCTCATTCATAAACCAACAAATACTACAGTAAAAATAGAATTTAACCTCGCACTTAATTTCGGATCCAATTTTTATTTTATAAGATTTAGGATCACTCACTGAGTATAAAATCATCAAAAATCGGTGTAGCTTCAGGCGCAATCTTGAAAAATATTTTTGACCGAGATCTCAGAAAATATGCATTTTAGAGCAAAAGTCATTGAGACCAAATACAACAGTAAAAATAGAATTTAACATCGTACTAAAATTTTGATCCAACTTTTATTATTGTTTTATAAAATTTAGGATCACTTCCGGTGGAGCTTCAGACGCCATCTCTTTGTTTCCGATATCTCGAAAACTATGCACTTTAGGGTCATTGAGACCATTATTGTAGTGAATAAAATTTTGCGTCTTTCGTTTTCTGTAAAGTTATTTTTTTAAATCTTACCGTTTACGATTTATGGTCCATTTAAAAAAATTTAAACAAAAGTTGTAGAGAATAAATATTAATCTTTAAAAATGGATTGACCAATGGTATTTTATTGATTAATCCAATATTTTAAGAGTTATCGGTCGAGATAAAAAATAATCGTAAAAGATAGAAAAACCGATTTAACCGGCCATAAATCATAAACGATAAGTTTTACAAAAAAATAAGTTTACAGGAAACGAAAAATGCAAAATTCTCAACAGTAATGGCCTCAATATCGTTAACCCTAAAGTGCATAAAAAATTTTTAAGATTGTGTCCGAAACTCCATCGGAATTTTTGATTTGTAGGCATTTTTTTATTTTATACACAGTAAGTAATTTAGTGCGAGGTTGACCAAAAAAAAATTATCTATTTTGACTGTAGTAAACTAAGAAATGTATTTTTGTTTAGTATTATAAAAATTTCGCGTATATAGCCTTAAGAAATAGTTTTTTTTTAATTCTTCCCCTCTTAATTTTATTGTGTATTATTTTTTTCCTGCTATTTTGTCTTCTCTATACATACGGTGGTTTTGTTAATAATTTCATAAAGTTTATTGACCTGTACAGTTTTTATAGTATTTCCTATAATAAATGTTCAATTTTTAATTTAACAGTATTAAAAAAAACTAAATTTTTAAGGTCAACTATGTGTTGAATTGTCGTGTCTTGTTTTACACTTTTTACATGTGTAGTGTTTGAAGAAAAATCAGGAAATGAGGACATTTGCCTCTATCAAATACATTAAGACTAATCCGTTAATGATGTTTCCAGAATGAAAAACTAGAATCTGGATCGAAGTTAGTTTTTATACCATTAGTGTGGACCTGTGTGCTACCCCGAAGCATTTATTGTTCATAATAATTTAATAGCTTAAATTTGAATCTTGAATTCTAAACAACTGTGATATTTTCCAAATAAACATGATACTATTAATTCACGGGTAGCCCATATCAAATATCGGGTAGCACATACCAATCGGGTCCGCTAGTATACAATATGTCAGAATATATTAAGTCTAAAGTTTGTACTAGAAAAAGTTAAAGCCACAAACCAAATTTTGGTATAGGTGTTCATGCAATCACCCAATTAGGCCATTTCCGTGTGTCTAGTCCTCATCAATTCAAAAATTAAAAAAGTGAATTTAAATTCGTGATTGAACAAAATCTGGCGTTTGAATCAATATGGATAGATCTATTAGATTGATAATGGACCTAACTTTTAAATCATATAAATTACAAAAAAAATTCAACAATGAGTCCATTTTCGCATGTCGGCCCGTCATCAGGATAGTACGAGAAAATTAAAAGAGATAGATAGCAATTTCAAATTTTTGTGACGTATTTTAGACATAAAAACTGAATTTAAGTTCGTGGATGAACAACATCTGTCCATTGGATTAATAATGGCCCTAACTTTTAAACCATAAAAACTAAAAGAAAAATTCAGCGAAATTTTTGTTTTTCAAAATTCAAAACTAATAACATTTGAAACATTTTTTCGTAAACTATTTAGATTTGCCAAAATTATATTATATATGTGTTTATAACTTTTGTTTGAAATTTTTTTTTCCAAAATGTTTAAGTCCACAATTTTAGCTCAAATTTGGATAATAAACAAATATAGATAGATAATAATAATGCATATTATTATTATATATGTATTTATAACTGTATAGACTGCATATTTAAAGTATTTTATGAATGCTTATCATTAAAAATATTCCAAACATTCATATTAATTCATACTTCGAATATCTAAATAATTAACACTGTTATTTGTTATTTATTTTATATGTTTTGACCTGTTGTAAATTCATTAATGGCGTGAAAGTGTCTAGCGAGGTTAATAACCAATTGTTTGTTAAAAAAATAACCATAAAAGCACACTTTTGACATATTTTATATATTAAATATTTTATATTATTTATAACCATATTTATTTTCATATACTAATTAATTACTGCTATATGGATATTTAACATATTAATGTTTTTCACAACACATAATGATGAAAATTTTAATGAATATATAAAATCGGTTTAAACCTCCCATATCATTCATTTGAGAGGCGCCCGTTACCATGTTATTATGATGTTAATTACATTCAAGAGTAAATTCATTTTCTGGTTGATATTTCATTTGCGAGCTTTTTTTATAAAATAAATTTTATTTTTGTCATTAATATAAATGAGAATATATTTAAAGCGTGGGTTTATTTTTGGTAATATTAGAGCTACCTTTATTCGACGTCACATTAAAAGAACGAGGAAAAGAGCTATGCTTACAATTATTCGACGTAACCGAAAATGAACGTGTGATAAAACAAGCGGGAGGTTTAAAATGTCAACAATTTTTAGAGAATTTTTTTAAAGAAAATTCCGATGGGATTTTTTTATCCAAATACAATTTTTACCTTAAAGGGGATTGAAACATAATACTGAAGTACCTTCCATTATGTAAAAAATCTTTCAATTTTCCCGTCCAAATAACTCAAAGAATACATATCTAAATGTTTTGAAATTTGGTATGCACAATATTGACATGGAAACGGCGCGGGTTATCGAACAGTTTTCTCGAAAAACATTTTTAAATATCAAATCGAATTTTGATGTTTTTTCGAGATCAACTTCGCTCTCCATTTTCATCATCGTCAATATTATTGGGCATATCATTTTTCAAAACATTTGGATAGTAATTTTTTGCGTTATTTGCGTACAAAAAATTGAAACGAATACAATGTATATTCTATGTAATTGAAGTCAACAGCTTGTTAGAAGCACACTCTTTTATGTCAATAACAGTTGTGAATAATCCCTCTTAAAACAACTTAAAGAAGAAATGAACATTAATAGATATTTCATTAGTAAATTCGAGAAAACCGAAGAAGGAAATAAGAAAATTTTTTGTGGTTTCGTAATTTTTTATCAGAAATTCGATCGACTATTATTGCGTGTTTTTTTCTTATTACTTTCAATTATTCAGCAAAAACTAAAATTTTCTTTTATATTTTCCAGAATATACCCTAATTAATGAAAGTAATTAATCTTCAGAAATGATTTTCTGCAAATCAAAGTCGGGATAAATCTTATCTAAATGAATCTTTATATAAAAATAAAAATTTCTGTTTTAATAAAAATTCCAAAAATAGTTCTTGATTTAGGTTTTTATTCCCGATATATACAAAGTATTTACTAGTTAACCAAAATCTGCAAAACCTGGAATAGTCTGGATTTTCAAAACAGTAATTTAATTATTTAAATATTCGTAATAATTATTGAGTTCTTGTTCTCTTAATTTTCCAATAATGATGCTCACTTATGAATAAGTCACTGTTCAGGCCTAGAACTGGATATCATTTTAAAAATGACGAATGATATTAATTCATATTTACAAGAAATGATCTAGAAAAAGTCAATATGAGATCTGGAAAAGTAAAGAAATTTCTTTCTTGAGATATCCCCGTGACATATAATATATTAGTTTCAATCTAAAGTTGGTAATGCTAGCAAATATTGGACGCACAAACAAAATTTTAGTATAGATGTTCATAGAATCACTTAAATTAATCCATTCCCGTTTGTCCGCCCATTTTATCAAGATAAATAAAAAGATAGCAAGCTGATATTTTGGTGACGTTGCTCAATGACGAATATCTTGAATTTGTTTCCTACTTAAACTAGGTACTTTGTGAAAACGACTTTTCATAACCAAGACAATGATCAAGAATTAATTTTCAATATCCTTTGCTATCTCATATCAAAATAAAAATAATGAAAATTTTCAGAACAATGTATGCATTATTAATTAAGACTCGTTGTTATATTTATTTTTAAACTCATGCATGGCAGATAAATAAAATTTTCTGTATTAACTACACAATAGAATGCATACAAACATATAACAATATATTTTATAGTCCAAGAACCAGTTTCAGTTTATTGTTAAAGTCATTAATACATCTATTTGACAACATTAAAAATATACTACAAAATGTGGCCATCCTATAAGATAATAACTTAAAAAAAACATATTTTACTTTATTTATAACTAAATTATGTTTATTTTTTGCAAATGAAACGAAATGAAATGTAATAATTTTTTTAATTTTATTTGGCCCCGTGATTTGTGACAACCCTGATGACGTCACTGGCTAGTAAACTTCAAAATATATTACAGGCATATATTAAACATGGATGCCATGACTATACTGTTATGTTGTATTTATATTAAGTGACTTACTAGCGTGCTACGTCACGTGACATACATCATTACAGAAACGTTTTTTTTCGCGCTATTTTGAAAATTTAAATTTTAACATTGATTTTCATTGATAATACTGTAGATTTCCCGGAAATATCAATGTCGTGTGTTTATTATGTAATAATGAATTATTTCCAGAAATTAATAAACAGCAATTTTCATATCTATGGACGTATTTTTTTGGTATTTTAACAAGGTTAATTGTTATAATTAGGTTAACTATTGATATTCATACAATAAGCGTCTGTACGTTGTTCTATTAAATTTTTAATTAAGTACAAATTTAATAATACTTAAAATATAAAAACAATTTTAATTTTATAGAAAAGGAAACCTAAATTTAGTCTCGTCTCTCTTTTAAAACGTTCATTTTCTAAAGTTTCTGTCTCCTTGTTGTTTGTTTTGTTTATATGTTAATGAGAAACTTTCAATATTATTACCAACGTCTGAGATCAACTCCTAGATTTCTTGATTAGAAAATCTAGACTAACTAACTTCTTGTACTAAATATGTAAATATTAAGTCGATCTGAAAAACTTCAACAGTGAGTGACCTTCATTTATATAAAATAATATTTATTATTGAATATATTTAAACCACATAGTATGTACATTACATACACCATCACTGACTGACAAAGAAAGAAAATCTAAGTTAACTAACAAACTTGTATTGTTTATAAATAAATGCATTTACATACTTCTTATATACATACAGATGCACATATATAAGTATTATATACTTTCATATGTCTAGTCTAGTTGAAATCGGCGTAAAATTGTACCAAAATCCATTCTACTTCAAATGCTTTACACGATTCTCTTTAAATTGTCCAACTGATGATATAAATGTTTGTTGTCTGGAAGCACTATATTAGTAAGACTGAAATTGTTTCTTTGATAAAATACGAATAAAACAGGTTCTTTGAATTTTTACGAAAAAGTGAATATTTTTGGAGATATTAATTTTTAAAAGTTTGAAAAATCCCACCAAATTTCAATTAATATGATTACGCGTAGTAACGAAGAGATGGCCTAGGATAGTTGTTGCATGTTGACAAATAATAGGAATCTGTGATAAAACGAATGCAATAATATTTTTGAAGATTAATTTTTAAAGGTTGCAAAAATTCCGAAATCGATTACTTTTCAATCATTAAAAATACGTAAAGAAAAATATCAAAATATAAAGAATATTCTTTTTTATATTAGTTATACAAGGTTTTTAAATATTAAATTCTTAAGCGAGAATAAAACATTTCATTTTTCATATCTATTTTTTAATTATTAATTGCACAGTGTTCGTCACCTTAAAGTAGCGATGGCTCTCTTTGACACACGCGTTGCATACGCAAACAAATAATTAAAAAATAGCGATACGTCAGTCAAAGAGAGTCATCTTAAAAATATTTATCGTAAAAAATCAAGCAATTATTCCCGGTTGAAAATCCCTGGCAATATGAGTAAAATTTGAATAGAATTTCGTAAAAAAATTGAGGTGGAACAGTTTTTGGAACTCATGCGCCGATTCCTGCTAGACTAATCGTGGTATGTGATATCGTTTGGTTTCTTTGTTTTTCTTCTTTTTGTTATAATTTTATTTAAATATTTTCATTTAAATGAGAAAATTGTAATATTTTTAAAGTTCTGTATACAATTTTTGGCATAATAATCGTTCCAGTGCCCGTAAGCATATCACATGTCCTTGATAAATATGCTTTATTTATGTTGTTTACGATTAGCTTAATAATTTTGAGGTTGTTAAAAAATTTGTATTTTGGTTGTTAACGATTAGCGTAAGTTCTGAAAAGGGGGCTATTTTCTTTTTGGAACTCATAAAATTTTCGATGGTCTCCTCAAAATTGAAATAAATAGCCATTTACTTTTTTTTATTAGTGTATCGTTAAAAGTCAAATACAGAACCATTTGGTCCAGCATGCGAAAAAAATAGAATATTCTTTGCCCGATAACATCAAAATTGCTATTTTACATAATTTCCGGTTATCAGATAACGAACGCCTGGTTTTATCACGTAGTAGATAAAATGGTTTTTACATTTAACGATGTTCCTATTATAGTAACGAAAAAAACGGATGTCTGTCAAATTTGGAAATTGAGACAATCAAAAATTTTACACGCCAGAAAATGAAAACGGTTTAGCGTTTAAAATGCTTGTAGAGAAAAAATGTTAATACTAATAATAATTAAGCCATATAAAAATAAGATACTTTCTGCAGTGATAAATAAAATATGAAATTTGACAAAAATTAAAATTTATGTAGAAATATTATAAATTTGAGTCATAAAAGCACAATTTATTATCTTAAAATAAAAATTCGATATTTTTATTATTGTATCATATGACCGACCTAAAACACTAGGCCGTCATGGTATGACGTCATTTTGGTAAAAATTATTAGTTGTCTTTGTCAGTTCAATCTAAACAGTTAAATTTATTAGTAAAAAATGTTAGGTTATGCTTTGTTCTCAATGTGTTATTAACCGGTATTTTCAATATTATATACCAGTATTACGTCACCAAAATGGCAGACACCGTTTTTTACAGGAATAGAAAATATTTAAATTTCTAAGTAATTTTATAGCAAGAAATCGTGTAAATTTTTCAAAAATATTCGTTTTTTGTGACTTTTTATTAAGAAATCAATATTTTGAAGCACTTTTTTTTAACGTAGTAATTTTTAGAAATTTATTTTATAAATGATAAGATATGATTTTGGGCATCCAGGTCCCAACCTTATAAAAACTTTTTTTCACCGATATGTAAAAATATCAATTAATATTTAAATCATGCAAAGTATGGTTATAAATATATTTTTGTTGTTGTTATAAATAAACAGTTTGATATACGCTGGTTATATTCTATATCACAAACATTAATATAATGTGTCATGTCATTAAAATATGTAAAGTGTTAGTTTATTTGAATAATTAAGTAAAAACAAAAATAATTAAATTTTATATACTACACTACACTTTACTCTCTGGGCACAAACAAAACAACATATCAACCAACCGACTACTAACTTTAATACTCATAACTAGAACACAATAAAACATTATACGTTTATGTCAGTCAGTCAGTCAGTTAGCCCGGCGGACCAAACACAGTCAGCCATTATTAAACATTTATTATGTTTTTGCCAATTAAAATTATATTATGCATTATTTAAATTTATTGTTGGAATGTTTGAATTTTGGTTAAAACTGCATTCTGGCCCCTCAAATGTGGCTGTAATAGCATTAAAAAATATTGTCTAGGTACGACTCACAAGGTTCACATGATGACACCTTCCCGATGAAGAGTCCTTAAAACAATAATTTCATTATTATTACGAACTACCAATACTCGTCCGGACTTCGCGGATATTACTAAGTAATCAGCAGTCAAAAGACATACAAATTGTAGTTATGGATGATTTATTTCGATTATATATTTAAATAATGTATTGTATATTTGAATTTAAAAAAATATTTTATCCGCTGTTCAAAATCTTTCTCACTTAGCAGTTTGGTTGACCACACTGTTCCTTAATCGTTATTAAAAAATTTGAAATCCCTCTTCCCTCCATTTAGATTTTCAAAAAGAATCTTTCATTGATCTGATCTACATTATATAAGGAATCTCTGGTCTTAGTTTTTAACTAAGTGGTTTGGGAAGTACATTGATTAATATATATCAAAGTTTGAGCCCCGTTTCACCTTCTTAGGAGAAAAATTTCCAAAAATCCTTTAGTGCTTATCTACGTAATATAAAACACCCTCATGTAAAATTTCTATACCAAGCGGTTTCAACTCTGTGTTGGTATGTCAGTCAGTCAGTTATCCTTTTATATGTAGAAAAAAGATTCAAATACCGTCATTCAATCAATTTTAATTGTTCACATCGATCATAATAAACCAAAATTATTATAATTTGTTATTGTGAATTTAAATTCAAATTGATAAGTCTTTATTAACTTCATAATAATAATAATAAAAGTCAACTTACAAACTATAGCACCTAGCCTAAGCTTTATCTATAATACATCATCTTATTTACTAGTTACTTCGATATTACAATTTTTTATACATCATTTAGAAAATGGAATGGAATTTTAAATAAAAACCATTGAAAATAAATATTAAAATCTTGTTCACGTCCAGAAAATTAATAAACAACTAAAATTGGTCACAGGGATTCAGGATAATAAATTACAAACTAAGTGTTGATTTTAGTTGAACATTTCGTCCTTTTGTTAGGACTTCCTCAGCAACTTAATCATACTAGTTTACAGTACGATTTAGTTTAAAATAAATTATTTAAACTGTAAACTAGTACGATTAAGTTGCTGAGGAAGTCCTAACAAAAGGACGAAATGTTCAACTAAAATCAACAATTAGTTTGTAATTTACTGTCCTGAATCCCTGTGACCAATTTTAGTTATTGAAAATAAAACTTAACCTATATGGATGGACAAGTCATCCCATATAACTAACGTAAAGAAAATATATGACTTAATCTAAAAACAAAATATATACAATTAAGATTACATCGGAATCAGGTGCAATCGTCATCGTGTAGCATGGGAATTCTTTTCCTGAAAAGCAGCATACATTGGTCGAATTGACCTAACTCGCTGATTTCCGGGGAATAATTTTTGCAGGAAGATTAGAAAAGGATTTTAAGGTTGTTAGAATAATTGGTCATTTAATTTGTAACTTGGCTGGGAAATACAGACTTATCAGATGTTAACTGTTAGTATGTCCATATAAATTACATTTTTAACATCGTTTTCAAGAAAGAGATATAATTTTTTGATAGCTTGTAACTTCGTTCTTTTTTGAATCCATTTTAAGTTTTACAATATAGTAAATTTAGAATCAGCCCGGTACTCAAGCTTATTCGAATTACGTAAAATGGTTAAAGTCCAGTTATTAAAGAGTCATGCATTTCTTTTTTACTGAATCGATTAAAATAACTTTTTTTTTCTTTAAATGTAAAAATAAAATAATGACTACCATCTGTAGTATAGTAATTTTGCAATAATAATTTTTTTTTATATTTCAAACATAAATATAAAAATACAACGAAAAAACAATATGGAAATGCAAAATATCACCACCCTTCTCATTTCATCTCTGTCCTTCTTAAGTATATAATATATTGTTTAAATGCGTAAACATATTAACCAGATAGATAAGGAAGGGTGGTTTTATAATAATATACATTAGTATGTTGCAATATGGTGGTGGTGATATATACAGACAGGGGTTAAAGTAGATAATGTTTATGTTTCCAAAGGGAGAGACAGACGACATGATGAGAGTAAATATAAATTTATTTTCAAATGCATATGGAATGATGAGGTTTATTGAAAGAGGATATATAATAGACGTACCACCATAGATCCTTTTGTTAATCATGGTATCCTTACAGTTGTTATTCAATGTTTGATATCAATCTGTTAGCCTTTTTTTGGGCTGTATTACAAATGGTATTTAATTATTAACAAATTGCAACAAAAAATAATTTTTTATAAAATCACATAAGATATTAAAAAAAGGGCATAAAAGATCAAATAAATTTTATGGAATCTACAGGATGTTTAGTGGTCAGGAAAAACCTGGAATAGTTCGAATTTGTTGAAAAAATCAGGGAAAATGACAAATTTTGGATTTTTTCTGGATTTTCAAAGCATGAATTTAATTATTTAAATATTCGTAATAATTATTAATGAGTTGTTGATCTCATAATATATCCGATAACGATGTTCACTCATGAACAAGTCACTGTTCAGGCCTAGAACTGAAAATCATTTGAAAAATGACGAATGATAATAATTCATATTTAGAAAAAATGGTCTAGAAAAAGTTAATGTGAGACCTGGAAAAATGAGGGAATTTCGATCTTGTGATACAGTAGAAAATCTGTAATAGCTTTAAGAAGAGGAACCATAAATACACCGAAAATTTTATGTAGGGAGCTAGGTTAATGACTGAGCTGCAATTTAATGGTGGTGCATTGAACTTCAAGCAAATAATCCCAGACTCTACTCACAGTGCGGTGGAATTTTCTCAAGAAGCCGTTTTTGTTCCGAGAAGTCTATGTACTGTAGTGATGCATAGTTTCGTGACCACGACATACAAGCAGGAATGAAATATGGTCAGAATTTCTTCCGAGCGACTGGTTTTTTTCCCAATCAATGATAAAGTATCCATTTTTTAAGGCTGGGGGATCCCAGAATGCGAATGGCCAAGATCTTTAACATGGTCAGGCTTGAAAGAAAACTTAAACGCAACGGAAATCAATAATAAATAAGACGTTAGAGCTCTACCAATGGGACACTCTGTTCCCTTAGAAATATAATGTAAATATCTGATAAAAATGGCCGTAAATAATACTTCAGAATAGTATGACTTTAGCAGAAGGTGTAATGTTGAACAACAATATTTTGTGTGAAAATGTAGTTGCCAAAATTTTATCGAGATGATAAGATTTAATTGCCTAAAATCGTTGTTGTAATACCGAAGGGAAAATTGTTTTCTTTGTAAATACCGGTTTTTTTTCTCAATAATGTGATTGGAAAGCTAATATGTCTACTATTTGAAATTGGTTAAAAAATTAAGTGAAACTTTTTTGCTATTGAAGATATTAAAATTGTACATACAAAATAACACTTCACAATATTGAAGATTTTTGTTCAATTGTCCATTTGTATTATCAAAGCAAAAATAATAATATTTTAACCCTTGACTGTAAAATATCCAATCATATTGTTTGTAATATGAAAGATACTTGTATAGCAAAAAAGGGTTGAATTGATAAACGATTTTAAATATAAACAAAGTGCTTCACTAAGTATAAAGTTAAATTTCATTTTTTTAAATTTTTAACGTCCATATACAGCTTGGTATGAATTTTATATGTAATAATGACTTAGCTGTAATTTAGTGGCGGTGCGGTGGAATTTTCTAAAGAGGTCGTTTTTGAGCAAGACTAAGATCCCGTCTAGGTCGTCCTTTGCTCATCATTAATTCGTTTCTTTCTTTCTTTTAAATGTATACAGTTTGAATTTCTCATCACCGAGTTTAATTTTTTGTTTCATTTTTCTTAGATCTTGTTTCTACGATCATTTGTTTTAACCAATGCAAATTTTTTGTGTATTCAATACGTATAAAGAATATTTCGTTTTCCATTCTTCTTTTAACACTACCGCAGCAAATAGATTTTCTCTATATAGGCTTTCTACTTTATATATAGAAATATATTAAAATTTTTCCATTTGTGTATATAACGTTTAAATAGAAAATTTTTAAATCTCCAGAGAAATTTATTCAGAATTTTTCAATTTTCTTTGATTCATCTCAAACCATTCGATATTTTTTCTTTCTTGCTTAAATAAATAATACAAGCATATCGAATTCTTGTATTACTTGTCATTAAGTTGATTTAAGAGATGTCTCATTCACCGATAAAAGTAAAATTCTTCGCAACTGGAAAAAAAAAAAGTTGAATTACCTGCGTAAATTTAGAAAAATTAAATGTTTCTGAAAAGCCTTGACAAAAAATACCAAGTGAAGATAACAACCATTTTTAGAGGGGAACCGCAACCGCGTCACTTGTCCTAGATTTCTTTTTGATCATATACCCCCTTTATTAGAACACTCCATTACCCGAAGGCACAAAGGTCGTCTAGCACAAAATGGCAATTATATTATTGGTGGAGCAAGTAACCGGCTCTTATCCAAGCGACAACAAATTGATCACCCAAGGCTTTTTTTAAATTATAATTGTTCAAACTGGCAGTGCCTGGATTTGAACCCACAACCTCCAGTCTAAGTAGTCAAATGGGTGAATACATTATGATGCCTTCACTCACTGAGCCGGTAAGATAACAACTAACGTTGTTATAAATTAAATACTCGATATATGGTCGATTATCAATTTTTCACTGTTTATAATTATTAACATTAATAAAATGTCCTAAATAGAGAACTGAAATATTTGAAATATGTAAAGTTTATTTTTCGTATGTTGAAATATCAAAAAATATTAAAATAAAAATTTTGATATAATTAAAACACAAAGTGCACTCGGAATATAATAAACATTTTAATTTGTTTTTTTATTTAAAAACTTTACTTGTTTTTAATTGCATTTAATAAAAATTATACCTACTTTTTTTTTTTTTGTAATATATAAATTATGTTTTTAAAGTTTAAAAATATTTCATAATTAAAATGCGCTTTGAAACGCATGCAAATGTGTTATTTTACCAACAATAATATGTAAATAGTTTATTTTGTTATATAAATATTAATTATAAGTACTATAATATATATTTTATGTGGTTATTTTACTATACAGGTACTATATGCAACGCTAAGCTCCCTGAAAATAATGTGTTTAGACGTTATTTATTATTCACCTCTATAGAAGAGTTAGAACACAAATAATTGGAAATTTATAACATTGCATATTAATTTTATAAAAAACTGACTCAGTGGCCAAGTAAAGAAAAGCATTAATATATTCACTTAGACTGGAGGTTGCGTGATCGAATCCAGGCAGCTTGATCTATTATTAAAAAAAAGGAGCGGCTGGTTGATCACACTGTCGTCGCTTGGATAAGAACGATGACTCCGGCTCCACCAACAACATAATCACAATATAATTGTCACATTGTGCTAGAAGGTATCTTTGGTTTCAGGTTGTATGGAGTATTCTAAAAATACGATACAAAAGATCTAGGTATAAAACGGTTGCGGTTCCGCTCTTAATATACTCTACAAGCCTGTCTCTTTTCATGATAAGTAAAAAAATTCAAAAAAATTAGGCACAGTTTTGGACTAACTAAAGTAATTGATGTGCATAATATATCAAAATGTATCCCGTTCTTCGATTGGATGAAAAGTTCCGCGCTTTCCGTATTACGCTTTTGAACGTATCTTAAAAGCTGCACTTTTTTTCTTTAAATAACCCGGATTTTTGTAATTTTTGAATCCAAATTTCCGAAGAGAAACGGTAAAAAAGTGCAAGCATTTTCTAAAGGCTGATTTTTTTTTATTAAGACACATTTATGGTGTAGAAAAATAGTCTGCTGACAGTCAATCTGATTCATTAGCGCTTGACAACCACTTTCTTAAAGCTGAAAAAAGAATTGCGAGCTACAATATTTACAAAAAATTTGTATTCAAATTAATGGGTTATGTGTTTTTTTTTTTTAATCTTAATTATATGATGAATTTTATCAAAAAACTGATTTGTAGTTTTCTAAATTTTCCGAAACTTGCAATTGCATAAAAATATCGACAAAAAGCTCAATTGAGGTCTATTCGAAATTGAGGTCTAAAAAATTCAAAAATAATTTTGAAAAAACCCTAGAAAACATAAACAGCGAAGAAAAAACTGTTGATTTTTTCAGGTTGCTCAGGATGTAATCTATATATTAATACGTGTAATATTGTTTTGTTAAAAGGCAGTGAGATTCATTATTGAGTGATTATGATCAAATTTCGACCGTTGTAACGGGACTCTAGTCACAAAAAACACACCTCAAACACCAAAATGAGGCTTAGAAAACAGCGTACCTTGAACACTGAAATCTGATCATGGCTAGTTTGTAGATATTATAAATTATTTCGCTTCAAAACTTACACAAACTCTATAATTTCATCTACATAAAAATATTTCAACATTAAAATTTGCATCAATTGTTTACTGTTGACTTGACACACCAGTTAGTGAGTGACTGATATTATCATTATTATTCATCATCGACCGCATGTAAAATAACACAACCAGTACGTACATACGTATGTATAATAATATCAGAATTGTATATTATATTAGTGTTATATATATGCTAAGGTATATTATAAAAAGTATGTCAAAGAATTTTTATTACCTTGCGATTATATTATTACTGTTGCAATAATTCTCCAACCAGAGAGACCGGCTCAGCTAACTAACCAATCACCAGTTCGTATATTTTACAATATTTATTGTGTATTATGTATGTATTGTGTATATAGACGTATTATAAATGCAATTTTCAAAGAGTTAATGGTCTTTCCACATACAATTTATTAACTGTGGTCATTGTCAAGGTCATTTTATAATCATTATTATAATTATATTTTTTTATTATTATTAAAATTATTTTATTAAGTACCTATATTGTTTTCTCACAAGCATGCTATGATGGGAAATCCTCAAAGAAAAAACATTTAGAAATGGAAATCATAATTCACATGATTAGTTTTTCTATTTTTAAAGATGTCCCCAAAGTTGATATTAAAAATTGATTTTGCTTATAAAATTTCTATTATAGATTATGTTTTGAAAGAATATTTGTTTATGATGTTAATAAATGCTACTTATTTACGTTAAATTATAGACGTAAATTTTATTTTTTGTAGTGGATAATCTTTGTCAAGCGCAGAAATGCAAATGTAATTTCATTGTACCATTTTTCGGATTCGTTATGTTTTACTTGTCAGGTCACAAGAAAAACCTTGAAAACAATCAAAAATAGGTAATTTTTTTCATTTTTATTATTAAACGAATATCATTTCTCATAATTTTTTTATAGATATGTAATTTTTACTCCATAAGAATTTTAGAATCAGTAGTACCAAAAATTATTTCCTACAAACAAACAAAATTATTTATCCCTTTCTGAATTTTATTCATAAATTATTTACAATTTGTAGCAAACTAAAAAAAAAAGATTTTAGTCAGAAATTAAACATGATTTCAATATGGTGAATTTTATTTAAAAACAAAATGATTAAAGAATGCGAATCAATAAAAATTATCAATCAAGAAAAAAAACAATTTTTAATGTAAGCTAAAGAAGTTATGCTTAAAGCTTCAATTAAATACAACATATAATTTATATATCGTGATCAAAAACGTTTAATCAATTGAATTTTACCTTTTTGAAATATGAAAAAAATGCATGCAAAAATTTAATTAAAACACCTTTGAAGTATTTGTTGTATACAACACATGCGTTCGTGTAAGGTCAATTTACTTACCAAATTACACAATTAAAAAAGAAAAATGATTGTTAACAAATTTTTTTTATTTAAATTTTTATTGAGGAAATGGTGGTCAAACAACAAAAACCGCGATAAATAAAGAACGTCCCCCCAAGAGAGATCATTGAATTCAACTAATAAATTAAAATGGATTTTATTTGAAACTATCAACAATCTGGTAACATAGCTTTTTTAATTTTTTTTTTTCGAGCGCTTAAAAAGGCTTTAAAGACGGGTGAAAGCTTTGGCTTCAAGCAAATAAATTTCGATTGCACGGTAAATATGGAATACTCTCGACTTGAAAGCTCCCTTCGTTCGAAATGTAAGAAAGGTCTTCTGCTTTTTTGGGCTTATAACCTGGCCACGGTATTTTGACTTAGTGCAAGCTTCGCTTACAACGAAAGCTAAATCATTACTTTAAAATTCCAGGTTTTATCAATTTATACTCAACTTTTATAAAAATTAAGGCAAAATTTATGCAATATATCGAATGAAATCTTCTAGTTACTAAAATTTTACTCAAATTAGTTATATGAAATAATATTTCAAACTTTGTATTAAAAACGTTTTGTATTTATAGTTCTGTTATACCAATAATAGTTTAGAAGTGGTATGTTTCAAAACAATACGAGTGTAATTTAGACTACACGACTGAAGTAAAACTTCCTCAGCTCCATCTATACTCTGCGTGTGTGTGATTATACTCTCTCTCTTTCTATCTTCACTAACTTATATCTCCCTATCAACTTTCAAAAGGAATTGAACACCATCAATTTGTCAGATTTTTTTTTTTTGACTAACGTGTTTTTAAAAAGTATCCCAGCTGGTTTGACGCATTTGTCAAACAATTGAAATTTTGATTGACGGTGTATTTGACAATCCTGTTTGATAGTGTCCAACGGTGTTTGTAAAATAAGATCTCAGTTATCGTCTCGAAACCATGGAGAATACAATTGTGATAAATGACACAATTGATTTGTCTAACAACTGTAATGTGTGACAAATACGTCAAACAAGCTTGCACACTTTCAAAAAATTTGACTAACAGTTTTATCAAACAAAAATTTACGGACAAATAGTTTGACCGTATACACTTAAGTAATTTATTCGATCTATTCTTTTGATCGTTTGATGAAAACATTAAGTTTGACAAACAAATTTGACCGTGTGCCGGGCCCTTAACAAAATTAACATTTCAATCGTAGTAGCTTAGTTTCTTTCGAAAACGTCTATCAATTTTTTTATATAGATTTAATTCGGAGTAAGCGATGGGAAAGAAGGGACACTCAGTTTTATAAAAAAAAAAAATTAATACTCAAATTAAAGTATATCAAATTTATTTAAATTTAATTATATCCGTGATATAATTAATCCATTGAAAATTATATTATTATTTATATTATATACCCACAATAAGTAACAGATTAATACATACATAAAATGAATGGTGTATTCATTTATACATAGATAAAACAGATAATGTTACCAATCATTCTGATAGACAATTTTAATTAATCAAGATTTACCTGTTTTTAAATTGAGGTATTTAACTGTCACATTTTAAACAACGGCATTTTAATTTAATTCTTCGTTTAGGTTTTGTGTTGTAGATATTTATTTGCTTATTTTTTTTTTTTTGTATTATCAATTTTCTTTTTTGAATAATATTTATTTATTTTGTTTGTTGAAACTCGTTGCACACATCAAAGATACTACTCATAAACGGTCATAGAACATTCTCAAAAATAAAAATAGGATGTATCGCTTCTTTTACTTACTAGGAGTATTTAATGTTTTTTTTTAAACAAACCATACGAGAACCAAATGTTTCAAATAAAAGTTGTAGAGTACAAAATGTTTTATGAATATACTAAGTTTGACTGTAATAAAGTGGGCGACATGGTAGGTCTATTTTGACAGTCTTGATCACTTATACAGAGAACCTCAGAACGTGTATTTCTAGTAGTGATGAGCAAAATTGGTCTTGGTCCTGTAAGAAAACAAGACCAAGATTATCTAAACACCAATAAGCAAAATACATGAAATAGCTTCTATATTATGTGCTTTTCGTGGAACAAAATGTTTTTTTGTATTCGAAATTTTTAGTTTCAAATACAAAAAAGAAATAGTTAATTATTAATTGTGAGCTATTTATAATTTAGACCTTTAAAAGTCTTCATAAATGATAATGCATAGGAAATTAATAAAAAAATTTAAGCCACATAATTAAGACCATGACTATGTAAGCAAGAGCAAAACTAGAAGTATTTGAGCAAGACCAAGACTCGAAGTATTTTGGAAAGATAAGAAGACCAAGCCTTAAAGTATTTGAGCAAGACCAAGACTCGAAGTATTTTGGTAAGACCGAAATTGAATATGCAACGTCAATATTGTCCTCTCTTGGTATTGGTCTTCCGTTGCTCATCATTATTTTCTAGTAAAAAGTCAAAATCGAAAATTTGCCCCGAAAATATTATTCCCTTTTACTATTGGTCAAAGAATATAAAAAAAAAGAAATATATGAAAATTTCTACGGTAATTAAAAGTTATAAAATTTTATTTTTCTTATAAAGTGAAAATGATACTTTCTTTCACATTCGCTACTAGGATGTCAGAATTGTGGTTAGTCTTAGAAAATCGTTTGAACCAAGTTCTCTATGGAATCTCAAGATTTAAAACCAAATTACAAATTTTTGTCTTTTTGAAATAAAAAATTCCTATACAAATTTGTTTAAGGTTCAATATTGAAATTATTAAACACTACGACATCTCGTAGCAAATAAATGGAAACATAAGTGTCCATAATTATTATTTAATAAAAAATGCTACTAGCTAAACTTTTCAAAAACTTTGTACTCCCCCGGAAAACTATTATAAAATTAAATTTTCTTATTGTTCATACGGACATGTACGAACTGTTTTGCAAGCTGCTTACAATAATTATCCCATTTAAGATCATAATAATTTATAATTTTTTTTAGATGTTTTTCGACGTACACAGTTCTGATGACATACATGATAAACATTATATATAGAGTTATTCATTTATATATTTTTATTAGTTTAATTTATTTCAATGGTTCCGTATCAAATATCACTATTAATTCTCTAAATCGGAAGCACGGACGCTAATAAAAATGTTCAACTGTTTCAAAAAACGGCGAAATAGAAAAATCTGTTGACAGTTTGTTTAACCCGTTACGGTCAGTCACGAAAGGTCCAATGTAACCCAGCCAAACTTTGGAACAATTATGTCAAAATATACTTTTCTTCAAAATTTATTAATTATTGTTTTCCGAAAAGTAAAACTTCTTTACTCACGCTTGAGGTAGACAAATGATAATCGAATGGGAAAAGTTCCGGAGTATAAAATGAATGTACAAAAATTTCCCAATTAAGCGTGCTCAATATCTGTTGAACTCTTTTCTATTTGCGTGGGTTGAATATCTGTTGACAGTTTGTTTAACCCGTTACGGTAACTCACGAAAGGTCCAATGTAACCCAGCCAAACTTTGGATCAATTATGTCAAAATATACTTTTCTTCAAAATTTATTAATTATTGTTTTCGGCAAAGTAAAACTTCTTTACTCACGCTTGAGGTAGACAAATGATAATCGAATGGGAAAAGTTCCGGAGTATAAAATGAATGTACAAAAATTTCCCAACCAAGCGTGCTCAATATCTGTTGAACTCTTTTCTATTTACGTGGGTTGTAGATCTCTGTATCAAGTGTTGCCTAATTTAATCTCATACGAATATTTCTTAAATAAACCGATTTTAAAGAGTAAGAGAAGTAAACGTTGTTGTTCTACGGCAGCGAATCTTGCCATAGATTTGAACATTGGAAAATAATGACCCTTTTGGTGTATTAAAACATCAATTTTTAGTAATCCCTTTAATTCATCTCCAAGCTTTGTTCAAATTGATCAAGTAATTTAGTCACGTAGCAACATTTTAGTAAATTGTTTAGTAAAATGGTTTAGTTAAATTCTATTTTCTGTGTGTAAGTATCCACACCAGTCTTGGATCGCTATCTCTTTTTGTTTTTGCGTTATAGTGATGACGGATGGATGGACAGTTGAAAATGGACTAATAAGGTGTTTCTATGAACTCCTATACCAAAAATTTTGTTTGAGCTGTTAATATTAGGAAGTATTTTAAGTTTGTAATGCTTCCTAATATTAACTAAATTAATATACTATGACTTATTATGTATGTCGAGTATAAAAATTAAGATCTATGAAAATCTTAAACGATTTTTTTTTAAATTCTACTTAAGTACTTAGGTACTTAGTTAATAAGTATAGAAATTTTACAGAACACTTAACATGCTTGTATTGAATTTAATACACTTACTTAACCAATAAAATATTATGTTTTATTTTTTATTATTTTAAATTGAACATATTGAGATAAAAAAAGAAAATAAATTCTCGGCTGACGAAGGTGGAAAGAATTTCACAAGCATACCGAACAACTTTTTATTTTAACAGTAAATAAAATTGTTTAAAAAATATATTATAATTATTCATTGTATATATGTTCTTTATACTTAGCAGACATTTTTTATTTATGAAACTAGATTATCTCTTAATTCCGGCAAAGATGGTGGTCCTGTCGGGACGTTCTCAAAATTAATATTAAAAACAGATTTTGCTTACGATATTTCTATTATAGATTATATTTTGCATGAAAATTTCTTTATGATGTTAATAAATTCTATTTAGATTAAATTATTTTAATTTTTTGTTTTTTATTTTGGGATAATCTTTGGAACCACTGAATTGATGCGAAAACTTCTTTAAACGATATAAAAGCTATATCATCAGTGACTAAACTTTTTTCATTTTTACCATTTTCATCAGTCCATCTTCAAGATAACTCAAAAAAAGCGAGATGGAACATTCTAGACGTAAAAGTAAGCTAAAGTTCGTCAATGAGCAAAAATTGTTAAATCTATCCTTTTTAAGTCATCCGACAAACAACTAATTCATAATCTGTTTGAGATTCGAAAGAATTGAAACTTAATTTAAGTTAAGTAACAGATTATCTATACTAATATTATAAAAAGGAAAATTTTATATTTTTGTATATATTATTGTATGTAACGAATAAACTTAAATAATACTGAACTGATTTGAAAAATGCTTTCACCGTTGGAAAGCCACACTATTCTCTAGTGACATAGGTTACTTTTTATCCCTGTATTTCTACAGGAACGGGAATTGCGCGGGAGAAACCGCGTGACGTCCGCTAGTAATACATATAACATGATTTTGATTATAAAACAAACTTAATGGACTATATATTTAATTTAATGGATTTTATAAATGTTAATAACTATAAATATCTCAAAAATTGATACTCAATATAATATAAACAATCATTTCTTTGTCATTTCTGATCTATGTACTAAATTTTCTTTTATTTTCTGCTGTTTTAATTAATGTGACCTTGTAAAATTTATTATTTATAATCCGGTTTTTCATATATGTCTATTTTTCATCGATAAATTTTTCTCTGAGGCGTAATAAATTCACATTATTATCAACGTCCTTGGAAAAACAAATAAACTGAAAATTTTAAAAGAAACTGATACATTAGTCAATCCTTAAAGAATTATCTTTTTTTTTTTTTGGAAAATCAAGAACACATTTTAATAAAATTTCTTGTCCTTTAGGGATTCTACAATATTTTTAGTTTTTTACATAATTGTATTGTATTTAATGTCCGACCGAACATTTTGATTCGGCTGTGACCATACCTTCAGCCTTGGCCTAACACCAGTTGAAGGTTTGGCTGAAAAATTTAGTCACTTATCAACAAAATAAAAAATTGAAACATTATTGAAAATGATTTTTACTGTAGTGATCGAAATGCATGGCATTTTATGCAATTGTAATTGATTTAATTGCTTTATTTTATAAAATTTATTATAAAAATTGATAAAAAAATTACTGAATTTATTACCCATAAACTTTTACAATAAATCGTCCACGTGACAGATATTATGTTCAATATTAGATTTTTTTGTAAATAACATGAATGTTTAAAGTCCATTTTATATCTACTGATATTAATCCAAGATTAGATATTATAATAAGTATATGATGCCCAAAATCCAAAATCGGGATTAGAAGAACTTATAGATAAAATTTTAAGAGGAAAGTATCTTTGTAGTTTTTGTACTGTTAACAAGATACAACTTCCTTAATTATAAATTTTATACCCGACATATATACAATATGTCAGAGTATACAATTTTTAGTCTAAAGTTTGTAATGCTCGAAAAAAAAAACGCACGTCCATCTGTCTCTCCGTATTGTTGGTATCGTTGGTAACATATTCAACAATTAAAGAATTAATTTAAGTTCATTAAGTTCATCAAAATCAATCCATTGGGTCTAATAGATCCAGGACTCTTTTTAAATCATTTAGAGACCAAAAAGATTTGTTTTTATTACTAGGTTTACCACAAGTTTAACACAAATTTTTTGGCAATTTTTAAGGTTTTTTTTACAGAATCTTCAAAATCGCATAATTTGTATGAATCCATTTTATTTTAGCTAATTAAAAGTAGTAAACTACTAGAAATACCACAAGATATTTTACGATAATTTTAATTCTATATTCGTAATCAGCTAGCTAGTAGTTACCTCTAAAAAACAAAGAACAAATTTTTCAGTTTTTTTTAACGGAATCTACAAAATTGCGTTAATAATTACATTAAAGTATGGTCCCACACATTGCATAATTTGCTCCAATGAAACGCAAACATAACACAAAATTTCCTATATTGAACTTAAGACATTGCCAACAATCGCAAAGCTCTATCTGTTTGTAGAGCTTAATTCACGGTTTTTGAAAAAAATTGGATTAAAAATGCTCTATAAATATACTATTTTTGACGTCTTGAAGCAATTAAGCGAGAAGGAGGGAACGATGTTGATTCAGTTGGAGTTTAGTTGTATAACTATGCACAAATAGAGTTTATTACCCTTAGCTAAGTTATTGTTAACGGGCGGGCGCGATTGCTTGTAGCTATATTGGGTAGTGAAGGCGTCACTACAGAATTCGTGTTATGAACATTGTATGTGAATGAGATGAATTTTTTTGACTTGTTCGTAGCAATGTTATATACTTGGTGAAAATGTTGTAAGACCACGTGAAGTATAAAACCGTTGAAGAGAATAGACATGGATGGTACATGTTGCTGTAAACAAATGTAGTACCAAATTGAATTGAATTTTTATGTTCATTTACCGAATTAATTCCTAATTTCTATAAAAAATTGTATATATGTGTTTTCCTGCAAAAGCCTAGTAATATTACACTTCTATATATCTTTTCGATCATCAGAAACTTTCAAGTTAGTTTTAGCTTTGAAATTGCCACTACAAAAATCACAAAATTTGATGTTGTTTCATTAGTGTTACCAAAATGCAAATAATTCAGATTAGAAATTGAATCTTATGTGAATGCCATTTTTAAAACTCAGTCAAAATATTGAAATCGAAATCTGTAAATCAATGTTTTATTTAACTGTATTAAATAATTCTGTATACTAAGCGTACGTATTTTAACGCTCGTACACTCGGCTAAGCACGAATGTATATCTACTAATTATATATAATATGCACTAATGATTACTGGTCATTATGCGGTTATTATCCATGGCTCTATTTTAATTCTAAACAGTATATATTTGAAATATGAAGAAGAAAAAAAAAATTACGAATTTACGATATAAATCGTAAAAAGATTAATAATAATGTGGGTTTATTAAGGTAATTATACATGTCGAACACAAACACGGATATCAGATTTATTTTATTATGGATATAATTTCAAAAAATTATTTTTATATAAAAAAAGAGAAGAATTATTTTATAAAATAATAGAGATTTAAAATATTGCCAATTACTTTTTTTTTCGTTATTTGTATTTGCAAAAAGTTTCTAATCTTTAAATCGAATGAATTTATAAAACTTTTTTTTTCAAATTTAGTTTAGGAGTCATTGAATAAAATCATTAGTATTGATTTGAGATAAAAATATATACTGGACTACAACTTTTTTCAGATTTAACCAAATGTCCTCCAATATTACACGAAATGTGTTTAAGCTTGTATATTACTTTACTATACCGATTCAGGAGACACAAATAGACGCAGTCAAATGAAAGCTACTGAAATTTTCTTTATAATTAACTGTAAAAACGGATTGAGTACGATTGTGTATAAACTTGTTCGCTATGAGAAAAAAAATTAAATGATAAAGTATAGCTTTGTGTTTAAAACAACATATCTTTATAATCGTAAGTTATGTAAATGTTTTTGTTCTTTCGTAATAATTTATTTACCTGAAGGTATGGAATCCATAATGGTTTAATCCTAATATTCACTAAATAAAATATTAAACGTTATTTTAACAAATCTACAATAAATTACTCTAAAATCAATTAATATTTTAACATTCAACGTGTGGGTAATTAAATATAAAGTGACACAGGACACTGTTAGATGGCGGCATATGTCTTGTTACTAATTTAGTTTACTACTTCTTAATCAGAGTTACTTAATTTTTATCAATATTGGCGATAAATTACGTGAATTTCACCTCTGTTCTGAATCTTACACGATTTTTATCTTTCAATTCGACATATTTTACAATTAGTGTGAAAACTCACAGCATCCATCAACAGATCTATTACAAAAAATGGAAAAACTTTCGATATACTTCAAAACTATTATAAAATTATTAGCTTTCTAGGTGATAGCGGTCGGTTTAATTTATCACAAGTAAAATTACTTAGTGATTACAAATCAATTGTTTTAATCGTAAATATCTTTATAACTATCAAAACAAGGTAAAATTTAATTGATTCGATAATTAATTGATCTTTGGAAATGAAAATTATATATTTTTTAATAAATTTTAAAACTTAATAATAAACAATTTTGATAGTGTGCAGAAAACTTTTTTAAATTATTTATGAACACTTCAAAAATGCTAAAAATTAAAAAACTACATTAATAGACGTATTATTTGTTTTGTGAAACAAAACCCAAAATTTACAATTTTAAATAATCAAAGAGACTTTACTCTGCTTTATTAAATTTGTAATTATAATTATCTAAAAAATATTTATCAACTCTACCAACAGTTTTTACATCCACAATAATCTTACTTACTTTCCCTATATTTTTCCAAAATATAAGAATAGTTATTAATAACTATAAGTCTAAAGTGTACTCGTAATTTTTAAAGTGAAAATTAGACAAAGACTAAAAACGCACCATGACGTACGTAATGTTAAAATAATTTCAGTATTTTCATGATTTCCTCATAAATAATAAATCAATATATAAAAATGTCTGTTAAAAAAGTATACTGTTGTACTAAATATCCATAGCGTGTGTTGATGAGTAGAATTAAATATTATCAACATGTGACGTAATAATGTTCACCTTGGTCCGGAACTAAGTGCGTATGATCCTTACTGAAGCTAAAAATTTATTTTAATTTCATTTAAATTCTTAATTATAACGAAAAATAAACCATAAAAACCAAGTTTTTGTAAATTTAGCTTACCATCATATAATTAACATTTAATCATTAGTACTTTAATACTTTAAATGTTAATTAATGAAACAAAATTATTAATTTTATGGTTTTGTACTATGACTGAAAACACAATATAATTGCGAAGACTATATGTTTTAGAAATTATTTGATTTACAAATAAATTGATTTTGGTTTCGACATTTTGATTTTGATTTGGTGTGACTCATAATTTTTTTCAACGAAAATTTAATATATCGTTTTTATGATCCCATCGAGCCTGCCGGCATATTTTCAGCTCAATTAATCACGGTTAAAATTCGATATAAAGTTTTATCGACAGGCAAAAAGATAGATAGACAACACACACTAAGAGTTAAAAGAAAGGCAGTAATAAATAAAAATTGTTTTGTTATAATACTTAAACATGATCTTTCCAATTATTACAAAAAAATTGTAATTTTCAAAACCTTAATTCTACGCGCTTGCGCAAATCCTCAAATAATGAAGAGCTGCTATTATTCTCTATTACTTGAAGGAGATAAAAGTGGTACAAGTAGATGACTAATGCGATATTTATAAGCCTTTCGCAACCGCACTACAATCTATAATATTAAAATTTTTTTATTTCAATTAGTTTTCTATTTTATTATAAATAATAATCCACCTGTTTGACCAACACACAAAAGATGTGTAGTGAGGGACGATCTCATATCATCATCAACAGAGTACTACAAAATAAGTTGATTCGTGTGGGTTAATATATTGCATATCTACCAGAGAGTGCTATAGAGGCCACAGAAGGTGCTTACTTTACTGCTACCATTATACACCATGAATACAGACAATAGTCAATTCAATAGAGATTTTTACTTAGGAAAAGCTCTGGGAAGCGGTTAATCCGTTATTTATAAAGCTGAGGAAAAAGTAAAAATCACGTTATACCACAAGGTTAACCGGCTTAGTGGTCAAGAGAGTAAAGGCAGTAATACCTTCACCCATTTGACTGTTTAACTGAAGGTTGTGGGCTCGAATCCAGGTATCGGCAGTTTGAATTCGGTGTCACGACTCGTAGCAGATATTTTCATATCTATCCAAAGGAGATAACAGTGAGTTATCAGAAGAGCAATAATATATTTTTGTCGTGATTGACCGAACGATTGTGATTGACTGAAGTAATGTCTATGTTTTAGCTCGTGATTTTTTGAAGTTTGAATGTATCAATCTATGTTTGTTCGGATGTAAATTTTGTACTCATGTTTTGATGAATTTTGGTAGACACGTTTATCCCATTTAAGAAATACACTATATAGTGGACTACATTAAGACACCGGGGCTTCGTGGTGTATATAAATTTTTAATTTCATAACAAAAGATAACGAGCCATCATTCTAAGTCTACTTGTCTTTTATTTACTTCGAAAAATGTGGTAGAGCTCCAGCTCACAGAATAACTAGTTAACTTTATTTCAGGTATCGTGAGGCCAAGAGAACCATTTTAACCCCCTACGCAAAAACGACGGTTGTTTTAAATTTGACGTGTGTGTGTGTCTATGTGTGACATAGTATCTCTCAAACGGATGAACCGATTTTTATTTTTTTTGTTTGAAAGGTGAATTAGTCGGGAGTGTTCTTAGATATGTGTGATGGAAATCGGTCCAAAATGGCTATCACAAAATGGCGGATTAAATATTTTTTCCACAATTTCCTCAATATGGGTATCTAATGACAGGGGTTGACAAATTTCAAATTCAAGATGGCTGTCATCCCAAAATGACGAAATATATTTGTTTAATTTTGTATATTTGATAAGCTCATTTAATTATACTTTAAAAATGCATTTTCCAAATAAACCTTTGAATATTTTCATGTAAAGAAAAGTCAATCAAATCTTTTCATAAATTCAACATCTATTGACTCCCCTATAAATAGAAGAACTTCTCTCAACAAAACAAAACAAAACAAAAAACCTCTAAATAAAAGTATAGAATTTGAAACTGGTGAGACTACCTTCCATTGCTAGTTCTGTCTCACTGCTATGAATTGTATATGTGTATGAGTAGACTGGCCTCCTCCGTGATGGAATGCATACAAGTATGTCCGGCATTTCTGCACCACACACACACATATACACACAGAGATGTAGGTTAGTCGCGGTCATTCTCTTTGCATGGCCGTGGAAATTGTTCAAGGTATTCATTCAAACTACAAACACAACTAGCTAACTACTCTTTTAACTGAGAGCAGCGTACAGTCGTCAGTTTTGTATGTTACAATACAGTCCGATAAATATATATTTATTATATTCGCGATTGTATGTATAGGGTAATAGAGAAATCTATTATATCACCTGTGCGCGACTTCTCAATCTCTCTCCCTCTCTCTCTCTCTCTCATCTATAAATTGCTTGTAAGAAAGCAAAACAGCAGCAGCACCCATACAACAATCATTTATTATAAATATGTTCTAGTCTATTTATATACAACGACCTACAGAAACCTCCTTATCACAATTTAACATTATTACGGATGTCAAATCATCATTAGAGTGTAGTAGCTTGTGCATATCGTATTCGAATGAGTATTTTTAAATATTTTCTGATTGAAAGTCTTAGTGTTTTTTACTACAAAAAAAAAATTGAAATAAAATATATGTTTATAAAGTATCATTGCCTGTTTCTGAAGATTCTTAATTATTACGAAAATTACGATAACTCACACCGCCATCTTTAAAAAAACATTTGGAACGGTCAATAGATTTACTCACACCCTTATTTGTTAAAAACTTAAGGAAGTATGAATAGATTAATGCATACCGCCATCTATTAAAAACGTATGAAACTATCATTAGGTTTACTCACCAAAATTAGAAAATTATGACACTCATAGATGAATTACTACTCATTCATCCTATAAAAAAAATCCTTAAATTTACAATAAAAAATTCAGTGCCAATAATGGACACTTAAATAGCTCTATGTCACTTCAAAAACTTTATATCCTATATGTTTTCAACGAATAAGCAAGAAATTTTGATTTAAAATTTAAAAAAGCATTTAATAAATTTTTGTATTTTTTGTATGAAATTTGTTGTACCATTAAAAAATTCATGCGAACTTGGAACTAATATTGAAGGCCACTTATGAGGATAATCTTTTAACACCGTTGGAGCCAAGAAATATACATTTACGCTATTTCAATGATATCGATTGAGCAGTTATCCGGCGCTCCGCTGCCCTAGAAGTACAAAAACACATACATATCCAATATTATTGGAATCAATAATTCGGTAAATTAAATTATTTTGAACCTTAAACTCTAGCATTTTCCAAATAGACTTGATACTTTTAATCATTCAAATCACACACAAAATGATGAATGTGTGTTGTGCTTTCAACAATCTCAATTCGAGTATTTAATAGCTTAATTGATAAAGGTCTTGAATCACTGAGTGTTGTAAGACTAAAATGAACTTCCTATGTTCTTTAGAATAAGAGATATCTAACTTTGAGCGGAGAAAATCTTATAATGTTGAAAAGTCAAGTTGAATGTCCGCCCCTGGTTCATCCAGATGAATTTTCAAATACAAGGTCTTGAGTCACTGATGGTTCGTTTAGACCAAAACGACCCCTCTTATCTTCATAGAACTGGAGATATTGGAAAACAAAACTATTACCACATTGCGTTTGAGTATAATTTGAGAAAGGCAAAAGATAGATACAGTCCAATGCTTGATGCTTCTTCTGGACACAAGAACATTTCATTTAACAAAAATACGCAAATCTGTTGGATAGAACGCCCGGACGGACTCAAAACAATTTTCATCAATTTGTTTTTAATACTAGATACTAAATCAAAAAGTTATTGATGTTGCAAATAAAAGTCATATTCAAAGAGACGTTTAAGACTTTGTATGTAATTGTAATGGAATCGTGTTTGTTCTCTTAAATTGGCTTAGAGATGCGTTGTTGAATTTTTTTTTTATATTCAAATAATAATATTCTTACTAAGTGATTGTAATTTTATTATTTCGAAGAAATTCAATTAAAGTCTTTTATTTAAATAGTGAAAAAAATATATATAAATTGATTGAATATTATATTATTTCTTTAATATACCTCTCTACCTACTTAAAACTCATGTAACATAGCAATCGAAATTGACACCTCCTCCCCCTCCTCCCACTTTATAATGCATTGTTATAAGATGAAAGAAAGGAATGTGTTCGATTCAAATGAGATGACATGACTGTTTAAAGATCGAACTTCTATAACATTTCTCATTTTGAATAATACATTTGTTCTGATACACTTGAGAAATAAAGCACAACTTTGACTTGTCTATAACTGACAGAAACAAATTATAGGGGAAAATATGGTATATGGGAAGATGCACAAATATTTTTTATCACTTCAATTGAAGCATCTGTTTACTTCACGAATATAAATTTGAAGTTTTTAAAAATCTAAAAAAATAGCCAAAATATGCACGTTCAAAATTTTTAATTAAACATAGAAGATTTGCATAAATGACGTCATACATGTTCATCTCCATGGTGATTACATGTAAGAGGTCATTGTACGATAAGAGGTTCAGTTCAGAAAAACACAAAAATTACAGAGTCTTTTTTGTCACATTTCTTTTATCATTGTTTTTGTAACTTCAGCATCATATTTCGTTGAAGGATTTAAAAAACAGACGAATTTTAAAAATCAGCCACAATTTTTTAACTTTGAGTAAAAACATTAAATTTTCTAGATATTTTTTGGAATAATAACTAATAAATATCGATATTTTATTTTATAAACTACTGTATGTATATAGTTTCATAAACTATTTTTTATGATAGACCATGGTAGAAGCCTTTAAAAATGGTAGAAAGTTAAAAAAGTTTATAGTAAGATGAAACCCATTGGAAATGGAAGAGAATATAAAAAGGTGGTGATTTTTTTAAGAGTAAAACACAAATCCAATTTCCTGCAAAACTACAAGTCCTATGGAAAAAGTTAAATGGCAAAGTTGTAAGTAATAAAAGATCTATAACTTTTTTGTAAAATAAGATAAATAGAAAAAAACATTTTTTTTTTTCAATTTTTCTCAAAAATTTTGAAGTTATGTGAAAAAAGTTTAAATACAAAAGTTGTAGATCCTTTTACCTACAACTTTGCCATTTAACTTTTTTCCAGAGGACTTGTAATTTTGCCGGAGATAAATAATGTTTTACCCTTAATAACTCACCCCTTCCACTTGTCGACCTCAGGTCGCCCGTAAATTATTTTTCCTTTCATATTTGTTATTTTCTTATTCGTTTCCAATGGGTTTCATCCTTCTATAATATTTGTTTTTTTTTTCAAAAATTATCGATCCTGGTCCTCTACTGGTGGTACCTAGACTATTATTGAAGAACTACCAAGTATTTTGGTCATTTAAACATGTAATTTGAATAATCATAAGAGAATACTTCAAGACACAATTAAACTCCCAGTCTGAACTATAGAAATGATTGGCTATTAAAATGCTTGCGTAATAAATATCGATTATATAAAACAATAGATTGAATATAAAATGCTTACTTTTTTTGACATTTAACTATTTAAAATTCATAAATAGTTACTACATTCCCCATCCAAATTTGGTAGTATAAATACATTGTTTGTGTTATCTACTTGAAAATTCTGATTGAATTATAAATTAACTGACCAAATTTAGTTGACATATGGATGTACAAGCAAGTTTTTTGTGTTGAAGAAGAAGAGGACGTTATAGTTCCGGGAAATGCCTAAGCAATCCATTTGAAATGATGTGTGAATATTATTTGTCTTTTTTTTTATAATTTATAATGAAAAAACATTTAACAAATATATAATTATTATTATTTTTTTTTTTTTTTTTGCGACAATATTTATTTCCTTACACGTCAATCGTAAATCAAAGTAAATAGAAAGCTATAAATTTAAGAAATCATTGACGTCCCTCAGAATTATTTTTTTTGTTTAACAATTAAATGGAAAAAGCCAAAAAATTATTATTTAACAGATCAAAATACAAAACGAATTAACTAGAATAGGCGGCTCATCGATGCCATGCTTAAATGAATTATATTTCCACTAGCAGGCGTCACGCAGTTTCACCCGCTTAGTTCCTGTTACCGTGGGAATACAGGGCTAAAAAGTCGCCTATATCACCCGGGGATAGTGTAGCTTTCCAACGGTGAATTAATTTTTCAAATCAGTCCAGTAGTTTATAAGTTTATTCGGTACATACAAATTTTTCCTTATTATATTATTAACTTGGGCATATTCCCCATACGTAATTCTCTATATTTCCTCTATATTTTTATTTTCTAGGCTGTAAGCTTTTTTGCCGATGTCATCACTCAAAAAACTTGCATACCCTACTTTTACCCACTTTAGGGTAATTAATAATAATTACCCTAACTTTGAATGTCGTATTTATATCTAATCAAAAGCCTAAATGGTATATATATATATATATATATATATATATATATATATATATATATATATATATATATATATATATATATATATATATATATATATAAATCTTACAGTACATAAGTTTTTAGCTTCCATCTTTAAAAATAACGTAATTTTCATACAAAATTTCATCCCATATTTCAACCACTTATAACCATTTTTTCACATTAACCTATATAACCTATGTCCCTTCTCAGGCTCTAGACAATCTCTGTACCAAATTTCATTTAAATCGGATCAGTGGTTTAGACAAGTTGGCCATCTGTATTTAAATAAATTTAGTATGTACTGGTTTTAACGTTAAACAAAAAAAAGTAATTTAATTTCCTAATATGACCAAAGATGTCAGTATGTATCAGTTTCTATTGTAGGCATATGCATACATTTATATACTTTTCATTTATACATCTTATATTTGAAATTCTAACATAAAGTAACATCTAGCAGAAACATTTTGCCTTACAACAATTACCTTAACAATTTTCACGTACAAAAAACCTATCAAAATCTAATGAAATGTGGTATGCACATTCTTGAAATTAAATTGGAGAGCAAGTCGATGAGTTTTTTGGTAAATATATTTGAGTAAAATTTTGATTTATACTTAAATTTTTATTCGAGGAAAATTGTTTGAATTGCCCGTCGTTTTCATGTTTAGATTATGCATACCAAATTTCTTTACATTTTGATAAGTATTTTTTTGAGTTATTTGTACCCGAAAAATAGTGTGTTTATTAATAGAGGTCTCTATTAAAACGATAATCTCCGTTAAGGCGCCACATATCAATCCATCCTACTCCTATATATGCGTACGTACATTCGTAAAAAGAAATGAAAGTTTTATATCCTGAAACTATTGATTTAAAATATATAGTAAATAAATATATCAATGCAATTAGTTCCAAAGTTCAATATTAGATAAAGATTATCATTTTTGTTATAGTTTGTTAAAATATTAAATTTGTTTTATCATCCAAAATACTTTTAGTAAATACTAATTTACAATGGTATGTATATATTCAAGGCTATTCAAATTTAGCGTGGGTGCATTGATGTAAAATGGAAGGGGGAAACCCTAAAGCTTAGTACACAACAGAAAACATTCATATTTAGTTAGATACAAGAAAATATACCGGGGTTGATTAAAAACATCTACTTTTATTTTTACGAATATTATCAAAGAGAATTCTACGGTTTTTTTTTTAATAAATTTCGATTTTTTTTTGTTCCAATTGACTAGTTCAAAAAGTTTTTGTATTTTATAAATGCGTATTTTGACTCCAAAATATTCATCATCGGTATGAATTAGCTAGTTGTAAATATACTCCGAGGAGATGTTACCCATTGCTAAACTGATCATTTATAAAATACAATAACATTTTGATTTAGAAATTTGGGGAAAAAATCGAAATTTATCGCCGCAGCGGATTGAACTTTCTTCAAATAAGGGATTCTAAAATTTTACCGACGTGTATGAATGTTTGGGATTTGAGAGTCCTAGTACTGGTGAGCTCTAATGCAAATAGTCTCAGGTTTAATTCTTGTTGCGGAGGAATTTTCTTTACAACTCTACTATGTAAAAAACCTTGGCAACACACTCCCTAGGCTACTCTAGCGCAAAAAATGGTTATCTAAAGTTTGAACGGGGTAAAAAATGAGGTGGTCGACGAAATTCACTTCTGCTTTATGCGCACTTTGCCTATTTTTTACTACATTATTGTCACGTCACATAAAAATATATCTAAATGTTTAATGCATAGAAATAAATTAAATGAATATTTCTAAAAACGACTGACTACTCAATGTTGAATACCATTTATCTATCTGTTTTCAATGTAACAAAAGCATTGCTTAAAAACATTGAATTTAACGGAAGTTCTGATAGGCATAATATTATAGTTTGTATACTCTGACATAGTGACATTTTACATACAAATTCATATAAAAACTTTTGGATGATATAATAATAAAATTGAATGAAAATCATCACATCTCATTGAATAGTAAATTTTTATTTAAAACAAAACAAAAATTATTTTAGTCGCCTAATTTTTTTTATGTGTGTGTATTGTTGAATCATTAGGTCATTTGCTATATATTTGGAACATTATATATATAACCACATAAAGGTAAAATACAATTAATATTTTATCAAATTTTGCATCATGAATTGGCATTTGTATTTTTATAAATTTGGTACGTAATGGTTTAAGCGTTAAATATAAAATAATTAAGTTTCGTTATATAGTCAAAGATGGCATCTATTGTACGCTTTTATACATTTTATATCGGAAATTTTACGACCTAGTGACACCTGGCAAAAACAATTTGGCTTACAAAACATATTACAATTTAAAAGTATAAAATTACCTTAATATAAATATAAAATCTAATTTTGATTTTTACTTACAAAAAAAAAATTGTTTTTAAGAAAACCTTCTCGACATGCCCTCTGTTTTCATGTCAGGATTGTGCATACCAAATTTCATTACATTTCGATAAGTATATTTTAAAGAGATACTCCCCGTTAATGATTCTCTGATTCGAATTATTCTCGCTTTGGGCAGCATTCATGAGTAATAGTATCGGCAAAACAAAGACCATTTGATTATTAGCATCTTTTTTTTTATAGAATAAAATCTTAAATCATTTTTGGTAAGTTATGATATCAGATAGATTCAAGAATTTGCTGTAATGATCAACCAAATTTGGTACCAACTGCCCAAAATCTTCATTTGTTATATACTTTTTGTTGATTTATCCAAATATTGGTAAATATCATAGCGTCCACATTAAATGAGAATGACATATTCTATAGAAAAATTATGTCGAAAATATATGTTTGAAAAAATCAAAAAGACGTAAATCATGAGATCATATCTTACAATAAATACTGCTGGAATAGAGAAAACGCAATAAAATAGTGTATTATATTTTATTATTTTATTCAACAGTAAATTTGCATAAAATTAAGTGAGTCAGATTTATATGATCATAATTTATTTCGAAACCGATAGCTTATCCATATAAAATTTCTAATTTGAAAAAAACACTCAATCAACGTTTTCACTTTGACTATAAACGAATTAACAAATAGAGTTTTATATTTTATAAAATCAAAAAATTCGCCGAGATAAAACTATTAGTTCCGGTGCCCCAGATCATATCAAGTTATTGATAAATACACTTCTAAAAATTTTTATATAGCTTAATTATCATTTACTGTAACAATTTTTTTCAGAAAATCATTTTAAAACAAATGCAAACACGGTTTTCTCAAAACGGGATGTCCTTTATCCGATAATATCAAACGTGTTGTTTTTCACAATTTTCAGGTTGTCGGACAACGGACATCTGGTTTTATTAAGTAACGAGCAAAATGTTTTTTATATTTGTTATTGAATGATCTTCCTATTTCAATAAAAAAAAAACGAATTTCTATAAATTTTAGGCCCACTCTTCAGAATTTTTGTACACAAAAAAGTTATTACACTAATCATAATTAACCCATATACAAATTTTTAGAAATGTATTTAGTAAGGACTTGATATAATTTAGAGCACTCAGCCTATATTATTTTAGACGAGACAATTTACTTTAATCGGGAAGTTAATGTAGTAAACATAAGAGTCACATTCCCCGGAAAATCTATTTTTTAAATACTACATGATTAATGCTTTCCTTTATTTCGTGAAAATCAAAATAGGTAGTAGTCATAAAAATTTTTAATATAACAAAATGATTTCATTTACAAAAATTTAATAAAATTTTCGTATACTGTTTGCCTTTCAGAATAGTAATGGGCCTCGTGCTGGTGGTTCTTATGGACAACAACAGAATGTCGGCCAACAAGGTGGTGCAATGAAAGCAGCCGCCACTGGTGTAGGAATGAGACCAGGTCCAGCGACTGCTATGGTGCAAGTAGCCGCTCAACAACAAGGTGCTGCGGCTTATCAGCCTCAACAACCCCAACATCGTGGCGCTGCAACAGCTGCCGCTTGGCCAACACAACCTTATGCTACTCCAACACCAGCCTTTCGATATGCTACCCCACATCATATGCAACAACATGCGCCTCCATATGCTCAGCCAAATCCAGTAAGACCTGCTCATACTACTACCTCTACATCTTATTATGTATGATTTACTTTTTATTTCAAAATTTATTATAATTTGAGTAACTTTTTGTGGCATTTAACTATTCATTTTATGAGTAAGAATTTTTGAGATTAATGCTTCAGAATTAATAACACACTTTTGCAGCTTCGGATTTAGAGAAATTGTATAAGCACTCACAATTTAAAACCAAAATTCATGATAACGTAAACCGCATAGTCTGTACGAATTAGAACTTTAACGGAATTATATGAGGTCCAAACACGGTGATATTTTACACCCACAATTGTACATAAATCTTGTTCTAATTAGATGAAAATGAATCTAATTTCGTAATTTTTATTTCAAAAAAAATTGTATTAGAAAATATTTTTTATTGGAATTGCAAACATACACACGGAATCGTCCACAGATTTTTATCAGATAGTTAGTTATATATTAAATAAATTATGTTAAACTCTAATTCCGAAGCCTATAGTTTCAATAATTTCAATATTCCTACCTTATACATTAATGACTTGAATGTCTAACTGAAAAATTTTGTTTTTTCTACAAATTTAGTATGGAAGTCGTGTTCCAACTGCTGCATCACCAAGTAACACAAATAGCAGCTCAAGTAGTGCAACTGGTAGTCAATCAGGAACACTAAGCACCTCTCTAAGTAATCCAGTTGCTTCTGGTGGAACAGGTGGAACAGGTTCTGGATCTACAGCCAGCGGTAGTGTACATGATCAACTATCAAAGACTAATCTCTACATACGAGGCCTCACACAAAACACAACTGATAAAGATCTTGTGAATATGTGTTCACAGTAAGTAAAACTTATAGACCTGTGAAGATAAAAGATCCCCGCACATTATTATCCAGTGAAATTGAATTCAAATCGTGATAAGTTAAGATCTACCGGTTGCAATCAAAGTCATTTTACTGTAATAAAGAAACAAAGTTTTATTGTCAAAGCAAGATAATGGTTTTCTAGAAAATTTAGGGATCGAGATAACCATAGTTTCTTATCCGTTTTATACTCTTGTCTCTACTTGGATTTATCTTAAAATAGGGCTTATGGATATAAAATAAAGAAAGCGATTCCTATTTGTTAAGACAGGATGATTTTTCAAGCAAAAATCTTCGCTGTATTGGCAGATATTAAGATTTTTAATTGGAGCACTTTTCACCATATTCTCTGACCGACACTCCTCCAGCCGTCCAGACTCCAAGATTTTATTCAGTTTGGTTCAAATACCGTGGCTCCGTGAGGAGAAACGGCGAACTATCTGAAACGGGGCTGGTAATTCCAAACTTTTGTTACGTCCTGTATTAGGGAGTAGCTTTCTGGGAGGGCAAGCGACAATTTAAGGTTATCATCATTATTTAAGTATCGCAGTTAATGCCAATTGTAAGCTAGCTATCTTTGGAGGACGGTTAAATCTCTATTCATGTTATTTCATCCATGTAGGAGCATATTAGGAGTCAGTTACAAAATGATGGGTCTAAAAACAATCCTTTAGAGTAAAAAATAATGTGAATTTGTTTTTTAAGACATTTCATAGGGAATGCCTCCTCTAGTCTCATATGCTTATAACAACAGGAGGCATTCCCTATGATATGTCTATATAAAACAAATTCACATTATTTTTTAGTCTAAAGGATTGTTTTTAAAAATGACAAGCAGGCGACAGGACAATCTCGAAATTCAGAAAAATTTTTGGAATATAGTTTTTAATATAACGCCGAATAAAAATTGAAGAAAGTTTCCATAAAAATAAATTCCAGAAAAACCATAATCGAAATTTATTTATTTTTTTTTTTTTTTGTCGAAAATCTCAATTCTAATTCTCAATAACAGTAACATTAACATTACAATTATCTATAAAATGTGCAAGCTTCTTTTATTTTAGAGACATTTAAATTGATAAAAATAAATGGTAACACGAAATATTCTCAATTATTTTACAGATTTGGAAACATAATATCAACGAAGGCTATTTTGGATAAAAATACTAATAAATGTAAAGGTAAATTTTAGTATTTTAAATGTGAGTTAGAATAATTTAAATGGCATGTATGTTAACTTTCGGAAAATTCGCGATAAGACAATTTTTAATGTCCGTTATTAGTTAATTCATAAATAAATGTTTTTTGTTTGTCTTGTCTTCTGAAGAAAAAAAATTGTGCATACGGAAATAATAATCGTCAAAAATAATTTATGTGGTCTCTAAATTTAATTCCCAAATATGGGATAGAATTACAAATTTTCCCTGATATAAAATTTTTCAAAAATTACGATTTTCTATAATTATTTAATGAGCGTGTTCTTATGAATTTTAATGCACTGATAAAAATAATGTTTTTTCAAAAATTATTATTTTCTCTTAAAAAAGGAATATTTTTGGTTGTTTTTTTAACCATTATATAAATTGAATTCCTTGGTTAGTGCACTATCTAAACATATTTGAAAAATTCACATCTGAACACCTTCGAATATTTCTATTTAGTTTTCTAATACATAAACTTATTTAAAATTTCAAATCCTCCATGATAATGGGGCTTAACCTCCGTTCATCAAACATAACCCACACCATTATTTTTAATCATTTATTTTTACCTGCATCTAATAGACGAATTTCCGTTATCCTTGTCTTACATATTGCTTTAGTACATGGTAAATAAATTATTATCATTTAAAATTCTATTTCATATTAAAAATTAAATGTGTGATTATGTTTATCATTCAGCACGGATATGCATCAGAAAAATGTTTGCAAATTCCACACTTAACCATAATTTGAAAACCAAAACATAACCTACAAAATTGACTTATAGCTATTAAAACGATTTTTTATCACTTCGAAAATAAAATTTTAAGTTAATAATTTTACCTTTCACTTATTTATTCTTTTTTAATAAAATTTACTTGCATAAAAATTAAAATAATAATCATGCAATAAAACAATGTGTAAGGCCATGACAACGAAAATTCTGACAGAAACAAAAGAACAAATATATACGCGACGTAACACTTCATCAATCTATATCCATTCAATTAAATTAATGATGTGGGTGGAGGATATAGTCTTGAGTGAAGACTAGGATCTGGAAGGTAGTGCGTCTGCTGCAGCCGTCTTGAGGGATTGAGAAATGTCTAGAAGAATAATCTATTTCAATTTTAAAAATTTTTGTACGTTTAAAAATTTTTCGTTTGTCAACAGACATGTATTTTTCGTAACTATTTTTCTAGAGTCCTTTGTCGGACATGCTTATTTAAAGATAGTTGTTAATGTAATCTTTTTCGATTAATATAGAATTTGTGTAAATTTTGCACCACAAAAAAAAAAAATTACTATTTCAAAATGTCTTTAGCTTCTCACGTATTTCAAAATTTCTTAAACTGATAAATTTTTGCATTCTGTAAAGTTGGATATTTCTAAATGAATTATTAAAGTTGCGTATCCCGTACATCCCACAATTTCAAACAACACGTGTATTACAATGCAGTTGGAAAGAGAACACAAAAATTTACCTCTTCGATGTTTTCGAGTACTCAATGAACTCTCTCAATTCATTGCGCATTCTGAAGGAGAAATTATCGATCGAGGAAGGCAAGACTCAAGGGAGTACGAAAAGCTTTTTAAATTAACGCAGATTATTGGAAAAGTAAGCTTCTACATCAAAACACGAGTTTTTTTTCTAGTTTAATGCATGACGCTTTTTCAATGAAGCAAATATAATCAGTCTCATGCTCAATCGAAGTTCTTTCTTCTTTGTTTGATGAAATATACAAATTAACAGATGGTATGCCCCACTGTTACTTTAAATTTTCTATATTCCTTATAGATTGTATAAAAATGAAGTTACTCACCTATCAGTGACCTATAAATGTTGTTTTGTGCTAAAAATCACCTTTAGGAACGATTTTGAGAGTTAAATATCTTTTTCATTACATTATAATTACAAAAAAAATTTGAAGCATATGCAAAGGTGAGTTGCATGATAACTTAAACGGCATAATGAATTATTTATGTAAATGTGAAAATTAGCATGAATCCGTTTTTTGTTTATTGTATTCAAAATTTTTTTTAATATTAAAAAGCATTTCGCAGGAATTCGAGAAAAAAATATCAGCTGAAAAATAAAAGTAACATATTTTTGCCTTTAAAATTATTTTTCTTATAACTACGATCAAGTAAAAACGACTTAAATAGATTTGAATAACATTTGACTTAAGTTTATTTCTTTGATTTTTAGGGTATGGATTTGTGGACTTTGAATCACCAGCCTCAGCTGAGGGTGCAGTGAAGGCATTACAAGCTAAAGGAATACAGGCGCAGATGGCGAAAGTGGGTATCTGGTGGCTGCATAGATCTACCGCTGTACGTTGTGCATGCAAGTAATACCTCCTGTAAACCACTAACTGACCTGGTGCCACTGGTTGTGTTTTTTCATCCGCATTTGGCACCTGTGTCAAACAGTAACAAAATTATTTATCAATATCTTTTATTCAGGCTCTTTTTTCTTGATGTAGATAATTAATTTTTTTAACTATTAACAAAAATGTAGGATATTTTACCCTCCGTAATTATTGATTATTCTTATTTTTTTCATTTGTTTCCCTTATATATTATTTGAAGAAGTCGACATACCTTTTGTAGATTGAGATTTTTTTATTGTTAGAAAAAGTCAGAACTCAGAATGCACCATAATTAGCTCCTTGGCCAGATATGATCTACATAAGGCTCCAGTTATAAATCTTTCCAATTCGATGCAAAATTTCAAGTTTCGTCCATTAAATTCATTTAAAATAATGTTCATTTCTGATTTTTAAAATATAAACTGCGCAGTAAATGAAATTCTGAGCGATATTTGAAGTACTTTTTCTCCAATTGTCAAATTAACTCAATTTTTGTATGTGATTGGTCGAAATTAATTTATACACTTAGTTTCGAAATTTTCCCTGCAACTTTTGCAATTTTCTTAAGGTGTTTTAGTAAAAAAATCAAATAAATTACATTTATGAATTTGATAAACGATAGAAAGAGCGATTTTGAGCTAAATATTACAAAATTGAATTTATTTGACGACTGGATAAATAGTTTCTTGAATTTTGCCCATAATTTCTTACTAAGAGCCGTAAAAGAAACACAAATAATTAATTTAACTATTTAAGGCCCTTCAATCTGTCTTAATTTTTAATCAGGTGATTTTAACAATCAGGAGAAATATTTGTGTTTTTGTTTTTTTTTCTGTTAATTTAGGTTAACAATCAAATTGATATAGAAATAAGCCTTCCGTAAACTAAATTGCTAATATTATCGAACTCCAATAGCTTTTGTAATGATGTTAATAATTTCAAATTAGAATAATCTATATTATGATTGTTTTCTATCATGATCAAATTATACAAATTCTGTTCTTGCACATAATAAGCCGCGAAATAACGACAATTTTAGTGTTAACAATAAATTAAATTTTTATTGTTTTGTATATTTCACTACCTTTTGCAAACTTTAATGAAATAATTAATTCTATATTTCATTGATTTTTTTACGATACTGCGATTTTAACAACTATAGGATTTATTTCTTGTTTCAAATTTCATAAGAGCCAATTGCTTCCCAGATCATTGAAAACAATCATAAAATTCGACGAATACTTTATTATTAAAATCATTACTAAATTCTTTCAAGTAAATGTCGTGTAAACCGGTAGTTTAATATGACGCACTCTGAGTACAAATTTATCATGTGCAGGATTTTTGATACATTGTTTCAGGTTTTATTCATTTATCTAAAAATTTTTACTAGAAGAAAGGCTGCAATTTCACAAATTCAACCATAATGAAATGAAAAATCTGATTCAATAGATAAAATTGCCAAAAATAAAAATCTTTCCTAGCCCATTGTAATTCATAAATAAGTATAGTATTGTTACCAAATTTGAACTTCAATATTTGCTAAAATTGTATACATTCATACTACATAACGTGGTTTTTGTGATTCTGAGAAATCCCTTAAAAGATTCAAAAAAATTCTATGTCTCAAAAACTACACATCCAAATGTTAAATGGATGTATATTTTGAAATCTATAGGTCAAACTACTCTTATAAACATGATTTCGCACCGAAATCGGAAAAAAATTCTTTCTCATTTTTCCTTAAATACACTATTCAAAAAATCTACAAAAGTTTCTTGTTTTCGATAGATTTCCAAAATAACATCCATTTAATGATACGAATGCGTAGTTTTTAACATATCGTCGGAAAACCGACCCGCAGGTCAATATTTTGTTCACATTTCAAGTGATACCTCAAAAACTAGCCATTCAATGGTAAAATAAGTGTAAAACCTAAAGAACACCAATAAAATTTTGTTTTATTTGCGAATTTTAAGGTTTTTTACAGAAACACAAAAATTAGTAATTACTAGACCTTTGTTTCATCAGTATCCTTCTATATACCAAATGTACTATCAAATGACGTCATTTCAACTGTACTGTTTAGAGCTTTCATATTAAGTTAAGTTAAGACGACCTAAGCTAACATTTTTACAAAATTCGAATCAATATGGATACGTTGCCCTAATCTCTCACGCTATAATTTTTACGTCAAACACAATGTAAAACTAAAAGACATTCCCAAGATTCTTGGTTAAACTTTTTATATTAGTCTTAGACAATCAACATTTCGCTACTAAAATAAACTTTCAGTGAGATTGCAACCTTCAACAAATTATTAAATTTTCAAGAAATTATTACATACAAATTTTTTAAAATTAGTGTGAATTTTGATCACCCTTTTAGTTGCTTATTAAAAAAATTTTCTGTATAATACTTTAAAAAAAAATAAAATCCAAACGTAATTATAAAAGTTTCTTAATTCCTCTTACTTCTGTTTTCAATATTAATTTAGACTAATAATTTTTTAAAACAATTTTTGAAAAACAGTTTTTTGTAGATATAAAATTCAGGTAGAAAAATATTCAATCATATATATTTTATATTTTTATTATAACCTTTAATTGTAGAAAATAAATTTTTAGTAGTCAATCGCATGCAAATATATTAATTTACTTATTTTTATACTCTACTAATCATTTATTCCAATAAAATTAATTTAATGGAAAATTTTAAAATTATATTAACGAATCTCTTTTTGAAAATCGCATTTTTCAGTTTTTATTGCAATAGAGTTAACCTTTTTACTCAACGTTGACTTCTGATTTTGAATTGTTATAAAACACTGCTAACGTAAAAACAAAAATTTAATTATGCTCAAGAAGTTAAACCTCCATGTGAATATCGGCACGAACCTTCATTTAATCTAATCTAACAAATTTCGCGAATAGTCCGGCGTAAAAAAAGTCATCTGATTAGTTAAAGGATAAACTTTATTGGAAAATATAGTATCGATTAGAAACACTAGTCGTAAGAATTTTTAGGTATAGTTGTACCAATTTAACTTTTGAAATACTCAATCGTCATTCATCGTTTTTAAGTTAGGCTCACTGAATTTCGCAACAACTTAGGGATAAATAGTCTTTCTACATGTGTTTTTACTGTATAAAAACTATCTTTTCCAGTAAAGTTTATCCTTATACCGACCAGAGACGCTTTTATAATAGTGGGATTTTGTGCACATATTGTTTAGATTTTAAAAGATTTTAGTATGTCCAAAAGATTTGCAGTAACTTCAACGCAAATATAGGAAGGCTGGTAAACCAAAAATACATTCGCTGAAACTTACAAAATTCGATTTTAAAATTCCTTGGTTACAGGTTAGCCATGAAATATACTGTAGACAAGTTAAGAATTAAATAGAAGAAAATTTATAAGTAAAAACAAAAAGATATGTCATTTTAGTTACACTATATATTTGCCGAGTGATCGAGAAAAGTTTGACAGGATTTTGGGGAAGTAAGTGAACTACCCTTCAACAAAATCAAACACCATTTTGTGGTATATACAAATTAGCTGCTTTGATTACCTAGTTACAAGTGTCGAGCAGCTCTTCAAATAAAAGGATAGTGGAATAATATTTCGAGGAAATCGAAAAAATAATTTGTAATCACTTTTAATCTTTTTGAGCTTCGTTTTCTATATATCAAAATCAAATATGATGGTTTGACACCTTTTGAAATCAATCAATTATCACAGACATTTTTTCATAAGTTATTTTCTTAATCAACGAAATAAGGATGTAGGATGAAAAAATAATCGCAGAAAAAACCATCATTTATATCCCAATATACTTTAAATATAAGCTTGAAGAAAACAAAAAAGGTTAACATATTCCAATAAAAGCATAAAATTTTAATAATGCATTTAAGAGAATGCTTCTACAAAATTTTATGACTTTGCATAACTATTTGTAATTAAAAACTAATATATTTGCATGTTTAATTTTAAAATACAAATAATTTCTTAAGCTAAAATTTATAATATTTTAAAAACCCACTATTATTTAAAAATGAAATATTTTTTAGCTTATTTATAACACTTCATTACTTGTAAATGTCCTCGGAATACGGGTTTTGTGGTGTTTTGTTAATTATATTTTATTATTTGGCCACCGATTCGACTTCTTGTCGATTTTAGTCATAATATATATAACAAAGTCAGCATGTCCTTGAACCTTATATATTTTTAATCCTTTATTTAGAATGTCCTTGTATATTTAGGGGCTAACTGGAAACCTTCCTAACAAATTATTTTAAGATATATTTTTAATATTTAAGTATGTAAGATTTGGAGAGTGAAATCGATTTAATAAAGAATGATACAATTTTTTTTTACCAATAATTGAATTGCAAATATGTTAGATTTACAAATTTTTATTCTAAGTAATCTAAAAAAATGGAATAATTTAGTCGCGGTAAAATAGAATGCATTTATATATTCAAAAATTTCCACAGACCGTTTATCTCGAATATCAAATTTTCGAAATCTTTAAGGTGAAAAATTCTCGTGAATATATGAAACACAATATAATAAGAATTAAGAGATGTTAGAAATCTAAAATTAAATAATAATTTACTTTTAACATTGAAAAAATGCAATGTAAAAATGCAGGGGCTACATTAACTTTAATTTAAGGGGCTACATTAATTTTAACATTAATTTTGAATTTATTATGAATACTCTCACGTTAAAACTTTATAAAATCCATTTCAAAACTCTCCAAATCTTAATAAAAATCATAATCATTAAAAAAACGATATAAAAAATATTCAATTGTAAAATCTTATATGCGCAGCAACAAGAACAGGACCCGACAAACTTGTACATTGCAAACTTACCACTGACCTTCAAGGAGAATGATGTTGACAACATGTTAGCCAAATATGGACAAGTTATCTCAACACGTATACTACGTGACACAACTGGAATGTCAAAAGGTGTTGGTTTCGCACGTATGGAATCTCGTGAAAAATGTGAACAAATTATACAAATGTTTAATGGCAGTCCATTAGCTGGTGCAAAAGAGCCATTACTTGTTAAATTCGCTGATGGTGGAAACAAAAAGAAAGGTACATGTAATAATACAACTGGAGGAGTGCGTGTACCAAATGCAACATGGCGTGATCCGACTGAACAAGTATATGAGACAACAACTGTAGCACAAAATGGAGTTGCTGCTCACATGTTGCCATACCGTTATAGCCACCAAGCTGTGCCTGGTTATGCTATGCCTGGTACTCAATGGTTGCCACAATATGTCGTGCAACAACCAGTGGATGTTGTACCTGCGTCTGAACCACCATATTTACCCCCATTAGCTACACATATGGCATCATTACAATTAGGTAGTGGTTCGTATCTCCCACATCCGTACCAGTATTACACTGCGGGACCTGGCCCGTCAATTATTCACACTATGCCATTGGAGGAACATTCAACTGCTGCCTCCCCAGATGATACTACGGCCTACCAGACTTACGTTACACAACAACCCAAGTGAGTCTATCATCATTCACATAATCATCAACATCATCATCGAAACAACAACTATGTCCCTGTGCAATTGTTTGTTACTCGATAGTGTGCGTTCTCAGTTGTTCTTCAAGTTTTTGAGATCAATTTTCTTCTGAAATGAACAAATTAATATTTTTGCATAATTGAAAACAAAATGAAAAACTTTTTTTTAAAGTGATTTTTTTTCCTTATGAAGAGTTTCACAGTTGATTTTTGATCCCCCTATTTCCGCCTATTTAAATAGAGTAGTCATTTTTAATTTTCATTGAAATTTTATTAAGTGAACGCTTATTTTCAATAAGAATTTATTGGGTTGCATATTAATTATAATATCGAGCAGCATCATGTACACGATACGCACGACACAGACGGTGATTATCTGAACTAATCAAAAGTCACATTTTAATAAAAACAAAATAAATAAAAAAAACAGAGTTTTTTTCACCTAATTATTATTTTTTGATGAACTCGTAAAATTGATAAACAATTTTACATACACAAAAAAAACTCTTCCGATTTTAATTATCGTTAATCTTCCAAAATAAACCATAAATATAATCTAGATTTTTTTTTTTGGACTTTTGTCCAAAAAAATATATATTTTTCAAGATTTGGAAAGCCAATATTATAAAAGAATTGTTTTCTTTTTTATATTGTAATTAATTAATTAATAAGACATTCCACACACATATTAATTAAAACAGGAAAATGTCAAAAGAGTGAACAAAAAAAAAGTTTCTTGCCTATGACAAAAATAAAAATAATAACAATGAATAAAAATATTTTGTATAGACCGACCTCTGCACACTTACCATAATTTTTTTAAGTAAAATAATTATACGTTTTCAAATGTATATGTATAAATCCAAACAAAAATCGTAACACCCATATATAAAATGGATTTTTTTCCATGGAAAGTTAAAAAAAAAATTAATTTTTATATTTAAAAAAAAAAGCTATTTATTACAATCCCCCTAATTACTATCAGTGATTTTTTATTTGTTTTATTTTATCAAATACTTTATTCATACCAGCTCGTTTAGACCAGATGTCAAGTACATAGTTGAAATTTTATTTAATCTCCATTAGTCAAAGTCTCATTTCAATATTACGCAACCAATGACGAGATTTTGTTATTTTATGCTAAAAAATATACGATTTTGAAATGATAATATTGCACCAGTTTGTTAGACATAGCCTAAAATTCGTTCGATCATCAATATTAGAATATAATGTATAAAGTATCAATATCTGCGAACATTTTAAAAATTCGTAAACTATAATTGATAAAATTGTATCTTTTTGGCTGGAAAAACGACGCCGAATCAGCGATGAGCTCGAGCATTCGAAGTATTTCAGCTAGTTATCATTTAGTGATAATTTTCAACTGTAAATCAATCAAACCTTAAAAAGATCGGAAATGCGCAAACATTTTGAATTTTCTTCAGTTTTTTAGGTAATATGTTAAAATGGAAAACATTTTTTAATTCATAAGACCTACTGAATTAAAAGTCGATTCAAATGTCGAAGTGACTGGCCACTGGCTGATTTATGGTTAACGTAAATGGTATTTCACAATTAAAAATAGACAATAATATTGCAAATATTTAAACTACATCTATTGCCAAAGTATTAATTAAAATCACCCATACGGATCGGATCGGGGTACGTCACATAATCGTTATTAAAATTTTCAAAATTTTACTTACTTGATATGTGGTCTATGTGAAATTGTAAATATTTAAAATGTTTTATTTTGATTTGCAGTTAAAAATTTTTAGTTCGATTATTAGAATTTTATATCTTAGACAATTTTAATTTTTTTAAATAATAATCGTTCTTGTACGATTGTATTTAATACATCATCAAAGTCTAAATTTTTCCTTCAGGGAAAAAAAACCTAGACCTCACAAACAATTAGCCTAATTTGCAATCTTAGCTAGGTATAAAATACGCAAAAGGTAGTATCAAAATTAAATGCTTATTCCTGAGGCTTCAAAATCAGAAATTGCACTACTACATTTAATCTCAATAAGAAATAACATCATAAAACCGTCATTATCGGTCGGTAGATATATCTTGGAAATGTCTCAAATATTTATACTATACCCGTACCTTTAGAAATTTTACACTTAACTATAATGTGAAAAAGGTTAATTTGAATTGTAAATAATATTAAAAACAAAAACTATCGTAAACTATAATTTAAGAATTGACTGAACGCAGTGATATATTGTTGTAGAAAAAATATTTCTCGTACAAAAAATTTAAGGCTGGTTTGAATTGGGTATAATGATAACATAATTGATGTCCAAAAATAAAATTACGTATACCATTTAGTTGAAAAAAGTATTCTCTCATTACAAATAATTAACTAAATATATATTTTTGAAAATACGTTTTTCGAATTTAATTTTTTTTTTATACACAAAAATTAAAAATATCATCCCCAGATATAAAAATATCGTTTTCTCACTTTTTATGTGTTATATCTCTTTCATAGAATTTTTAAAATTATAATAGCACGTGTATTTAGAAATTTTATTTCTATACAGAAGTGGTCTTCATATAAAATTCAATTGTCAGATTATTTTATTTTTTATTATATAAAAAGTCAGCCTTATTCTGCAGTTAAGGTTAATGTATAAAAATTCTTCTAACAGGGTATCAACCACAAAAATATTTATCAACCAACTTAGAAATAGTAAAAATGTAAGAAATTTTATATCGAAATTTATGGCAATACACGCAGCAGTAGGCAATTAGTGATGTATTTTTGTTCCCAGCTTAAAATGAAAGTGAGTGTGCACAATTCTTAAAATAAATTCCTGGAAAACTCTTCTTCATCATCAAGATATATTTTTATACCAAAACTAATATGAAGAGTTTTAATTTAATTTACTCACAAACTTAAAAACGTGGAAAGATTCGATTTTAGAATTTAATACAATTTTATGACATCGATTTTATATGAAGATTACCTTTGTACTAAGAATTTACAAAAACTGAGAACTGTTAACAGATTCCAAACACACATATACATAATTTAAAATAATGAATTCTAAAAAAATTCTAAATAAAACAGTCACTGTACATTTTTAATACTGAATATTTGTGTATACACGCCCCGTACATCATAGCCATGTTCTTTTTGTATAAAAGTAAGTAGATGGGTGACATATTCGCTTTACATTGTACTTTCTGGTCATATTATCTGGCATCATTTGTATACCAAAACGAAGTAGACATATTTATGTGGAAGATTATTAACCGTTCCAATAAAAACTTTATATTCGTAGTACTGTCATCTTAGTCAAAAAAGGGGTCAATCTAACGGAATTTGTTAAATTTTTGTTTAAACTTTTATTTTGGTATTATAAAAATTGTCCTATAAGTCACAATTTGTCACGTGTAAGGAACCTTAGATATTCAGGATCAAAGGACCCAAAAATCAGTTTTTCTTTTAGTATCTCGTTTGCTCTGCCTCCAATCATATTTGTATTTATAATCAAAGTTGTCTGAAACCAAACAAAAGAAGACTCACGATGATATTCATCGTGAGTATCGTGATGGTAACTGTAAAAATTAAACTTGCGCTGAGTTACATATGACTAAGCACTCCACCCTATCTTGAAAACGATTCAACGTATAAGAAAATGTTTCGCACAAAATTTGTCGGGAATTTTGTCTTCTACAACTTTGACAATGTATAAAAATATACTTGGAGGCAGAAAAAACGAGATATTCTAAAAAACTGATTTTTTGGATCTTTGATCCGGAATTTTCAAGATTCCTTATACGTGACTAATTGTGGACAACTTATTAGGACAACTTTTATAATATTAAAGGTTTGTACAAAAATTCAGCTAATTACGTTAGGTTCCAAGGTAAATCCCTAAGATAACTGGTCTATTGGACCTAAATTTTCAAAAAGAACATACCTTATATGTACCTTTCTGTTTCCATCGCTTTGATATAATCGTAAAAAAGTTGCTTTAACTTCCTTTATACTAATATGATGAACTATGAAGCATCATTTGAGTAAATTGTTAAAGCAGTGATTTTACTACCCAGAAAAAAAAGGTGATATATTATTTAATCATGTAGTGGGCAAAATTTGACAACGCTTTTTAAAATGAATGAAAAAATTGATTAGAAATCTACATAAAAGAGTTATGGTGCTTATTTAAAATTTAAATATCGCGCTTTTGTGTTTAATATCGCCCTTATATATTGGGACTTCTGAGCATTGTAGAATGTTATATTATTTTTTAAAATATGTATTGTAATATTCAAAATAGTGGATAGTGAAGAAATTGTCCCATAATGTTTTAGTCTCATATAGAGTCATTCGATGAAGATAACATTTTTTTTAACAACTTCAAAAACGATCTATTTTGAATTGTTCCAATGTCTATTACAAAAAATAACTGCGCATGTATATTTAAAAAAAAAAATATAATGGCTTTGTAAATTGAACAAATTTTTTAATATTTTTAAATAAATTATTTTAGCTCGTTTCAAATTTAGCTATTTTTGGGTTACAATTTTTTGTATTTGGTAATTTAAATTTAATATCACTTTAACTGAAGAGAATGATTTTTTTGCTATAGAAATTTTTGAAAATTCATGCGGAAAAACGTTTTAATCAAATCGGTTAGGGGGTAAAATAATATTATAAATTGTTAAATTTAAAAAATCAAAAAATTGTATATCCACTTACGTTTTGTAATATAAAACAAAATATCAATTTTTTTTTGTAAAAAAAATTATTAATCCAAGAAACAAACCCAAAAAAAAAAACTATTCGCACCAAACCCACATTAGATAAAAATAAAAATTAAATAAAAGTAATAAAAAAAAGATGTTTGTGTATTTGAAAAAGTCACACATAAAATTTGAAGGAACAGACTTAAAGATTGATTTTAGAGATCACGTGCCTTTTCAGATGATAGAGTCCAATTGACAGGGATTTAAACTCTGAAAATATTTTTAATATATTTTTTTAAATATCGGTGTTCGATTAATTAACGATATAAAATGAAAAAAATAATACTCTTAAAATATCCCAAAAAATGCAAATGAAACTAAAAAGAAAAACCACTGTGAGGTGATGAGAGATACGAAAAAAAAACAGGCTCTTAGTTTTAAAAAATGAATCTTTGAAAATATATTGTTCTAATTAATTCTATTTTTAAACCGCCATTCTGTTTTAAAAAATATTTATTATTATGGTTAAGTTATTATTTCCCTCTATTCGAAAATTAGTCCAAAACTCAACACTGTCATTGGATGTATTAAAAAGGTTTAATCGAAAAAAAATGTTTATAAATGGAAAAAATCGTTGAATTAAAAATAAATAAAAGATGGCATTTTATACTTTGTAAATATAATTAAAGTTATAGAGGGTCCTTAATATATCTATGGGCTAGAAAGAGACGATTAAACTAGAGATTTGGTTTCAGGGAAATAATACCAAATAAATATTGTTACCTATCAAATTTTTAAGAAAAAGTGCCATACATTTTATCAGATTTTTGGTCAAAATTTGCAAGACTAGTAAAAACGTCATTAGCGAAAATCCTTTTAGATTGCCGTTGATATTTGCACTTTAAATGCGAAAACCTATTGTATATACTTACAGAATAGATCGAGGTGACAATATTTATGGAAAAAAATAGCATCCATACATTTTATTAATAATCTTAACGAAGGTCTGGATAAAAAAGTGGTAAATTTGACTAGTCATAAACATAATAACGTTAGATATTTGTTAATTCGCTCGTTATAGGTACAACCATCATCTTTTTCAGGCAAAAATAGAATACGTTTCCTTTCCATTCAAACATTGAATGACATCAAAATCAACACTGTGGAAATTTTTTTTATTTTACTCGTTTTTAATAAAATAGCTTCTAATTTATATAAAATGAATAATTTTACTCGGCACTTAATCGAAGATTTAAACCATTCATACATTATGAAAAAGAATAATGTACACGCATGCGCACTACAATTAATTTGTAAATAACAATAGCCAAGAAATGTAAATTTTTTAAATCGAATATAGTGAATATTTTAATGAATGCATGGTTTTAATCGAAATTAAAGAAATCAAAAACATTTTTAGTGGAATTGGAATCAAAGAAAATTTTAATGAAGTTTAATTTTGAAGATACAAGTTTATCTATGTACAGGAAAATTTTATAACAAAAATAGAAATATAAATTATATTTTTAAAACAGTAAAAAGTACATTTTACACAAATTAAGCATTAGCATAAAAATACGATTGATTAACATTTTCAAAACTATTTTTTAACAAACAAAAAAATGTAAATAAACACACAACTTTTGATAGAATATTGAAAATAGTTTAAAATGTTTCAATTTGATTTTTTTTACACAGTGTGCAAACAAATTTTTTTTGAAGAATTTGGTTGACATGGGGTAGAGATAATTATGGTTTCTATCAGGGGTGCCTAGGTGCCAAAATAAAAAAACAACACAAGTCGGTTTATTTGGAAATTTTATTTTATTTTAAAATGACATCATGAACAAAAGAACTAATAAGAAATAAGATGGTTGCTTCAAAAAAAACACGTCAATATAACAGCTTTTGTAATAATGGGCGTAATTTTAATTGTAAGAAAAAATATCAATACTAACAAAATGTAATTAATGTTGGAAAATATCATAATCTCATCCTCTGATGTCTTAGAACTAAAAAAAAAAACTACCTTTATTTTTGTTACCAGAAAAAGAAAAACTAATTCAGTTCATTTTGAACTTAAAAATTATTTTATTTATTGTGATTATTATAACAAATGAATATAATTTTATTTAAGGGTAGTCAACATGTTTAACTTCCTCTAAATGATTATAATAAATTATTTTCCTTCATATTGTAAATTTAAAAATCAAAAATTGATGAAAGCAGGTCTTGAATCACAATAATTATAAATATCAGAAGAAATCATTTTTATTTCAGTAATATTTAATTAAAACGTGTAATCAGGATATCAATTTATACGTTCAAAATTGTTAAATTGAAATCTTGATTTACAATACACCAAAAATTGTGTGCTATTTTTATACAATTTTGTGTGTGTGATTCAAGCGAATTACATATATACAATGTGTAAATATAACACACAGTTTTTAAAAGTATAAAATCAATGAATATAAAACAAAATAGATTGTGTTGGTTTATCTCTTTTATTTTTAAAGAATTTCTTCAAATAGGAGCACAATTTACATTAAAATTAAAGCGCAATAGAACTTTTTGAAGAAATTCTTCAAAAAAGGAGGGAATTCGTGATTCATTTTAAACTCTCCCTTCCTTTTTGAAAAATCGCTTCAAGAAAATAAAAAAATATGCCTCGCATCAATTTAGAAGAACTTCTTCAAAAGTAGAAGCTAAATATACATGGTCATATTTATTTAAACATGAAAAGCTACAAACCAAATATATGACTGTCTGTACTCTCAATTTAGGAGTGTCATTGAATAGATTAGAAGAAAACAGAAATGCAATAGGCGCATTTGTAAGCGCTTTTAACTGATATAACAAAACGCTTGAAAAAGCAAGCGTTTTACACACAGGAAAAACAAAATGTTTTTACATCATATTTAGAAATGAGATATGAAATTATATTTATAACTGATTTAGTTTTGATAAGGTTTATAAAAAAAAATTAAATAAAACAAGCTTTTTACTTGTGTTTGTTTGCGTGTTAGGGGTGGCGTTGCCTCGCACACGTGGGAAGGAAACTTTTAAACTGAAGATCAGTCATGGTAGTTAGATCAGAAAAATATGCGTATAGTTTTAGGAGTTAGATTATTTTTTATTACCACTTAGGGTCTTGAAATTCCACCCTCGTGTGATGTCGGCATCATGCTGCATACCCTAAAAAAATTTTGAATGTTTGTGTGCGAGCCAAAAAAAACTATTTAATATAATGTGTATATTCAAGGACAATGATGGTAACATTTAAAAAACAAATAACTATTGGTGAAAAATAACAATTAAAAGGTGCTTTTTCATAGAGTTTGATAGTGCAAAAAACTATCTCGTTTATGAATTGACATCTTTTTTCTTACGTATAAAAACATATTCCAAAAAAATCGCGATGTATTTTTATATAAAAAAAAATTATTTTAGATCATTTAATAATCGCTAAAATTGCTGGAATAAAACATTTATACAATTAATTTAAGAGTTTCACACTTGTCTCTTATACACTACCGCATAAATCGTGACTTTCATACATACAATTGAAATAAAGCTTTGAATTTTTGTTTTTTCCTTCATAAATCGCTAACGTTGTATGTATGAGATCGATTTTGAATTATTATCTAACTTACTATTATTACCCCCTTTACTCTTTGTATAAAAAAATTTATTAATTAAGACTTTTAGTAATTAAAAAATTAAAAAAAAAAACAGCTTGACGATGGAACGAGCTCATCATGGTGGCGCAACCCGCGTTTTTAGAATGTAAATTTAGAGATTCGTAGAATATATAGTAATATTTAGTTATTAAGTTCACTAGTTTGGTATAAAGATTTAGCTAGGTATATTTTAAAAAAAAAATTATTAGATTAGTTTTAAATTTAGGATGATGAAAAATAAAAAATGAAAAAAAAATAAAAATAAACAAAAAAATTATTAAAAATAAACACAGTCGAATGAAATTTGGAAAAAAAAATTAAAAAAAAAAAAAAAAAGAAAATTGCTTCAGTTTTAGTTTTTCGTTCCGTTTTTTGGATAAATATTTAGAATAGTGTCAAAAATAATTTTTTTGGTACAATGATTTTTGAATAAAAAAAAATTATCAAAAACAAAAACTGTTATATAAAAAAAAATATATAATAAACAAGTAATTTATTTAATTTTTTTATATAATAGTTGAATAAAAAATGATAATATTAATTACTGGGTGCGAAGCATTTCTATTTTTATTCGACAATGTTAGAACATTAGAATATAAGATATGTGTTTTTTAATTGTTGATTACTTTTCTTTTTTTCTTTCATGTCTTTTTGTTTTTCTTTTTTGTATTGCGCATCTTTATTTGTGTTGGTAAAAATAAAAATGTATTTGTCTAAATACTAAAAAAATTTTGATGATCTTGTTTTATTTACAATTTAATTTATTAATCTAAAACTAAATCCTCCTATATATTAATTAAAAGCGTATTCAGGTAAGTAAAACATTTCTGATAGACCTGTATTTATCGAGACAAGATTTTCTATACAGTTCCTGTGGCTTCATAAAATTATTGTTAAAAGACGATTAGTAGGCATATAAAATCACAGAAGCAATGGTTTTCCATCAGTTTCGTGTTGGATTCTGACTACAATGTGCTTATGTTGAAGTGGTGCCTAAGAAATAATAAAAAAACGAAAGTACTGGGTTCACCCGTTGTTCAAGGGTCGGAAACTGGTTGTAGCTACCGAACTAAACAGAAAAACGTGAAACTGAAGCAACAGGAAACCCATTTAACGAATTACTAGAAACTCAGTTTCCTGAAATGAATGAAACTAATATTACATGAAACGCTGCACCAATTTTTTTCAGATGTCGCAGTCACTTTTTGATTGCTTGTTAGAGCTTGTGAATCCACTAATTACAAATAATACTAATAATATCAATCCAAATATTTTTTTAATAAAATGTTATAAAATACTCTTAGACTGATGAAACGTGAAACTGAAGGAATAGGAAACCCATTTAACGAATTACTAGAAACTCAGTTTCCTGAAATGAATGAAACTAATATTCCATGAAACACTGCACCAATCTGTGTTAAATTTATCTATCTCTTGCAAGCAACTTGAAGTTTTATGTTTTATGAAACACGTTTCTCCAGTTTACACCGCTCATTAGACTATAGAGAAATTTTTTGAGTTTTCAATTACATCTTTAATTATTTGTTTATTTTGAAATTAATTTTTCCCCTTATTTTATGTCTATTCCGAGCGAATAAACGAACAGTTTTGGAAATATCATTTTAACAAGACGAATATATGTAAATGAAATCGTTAAATAAATCACCAGCCCTAGAAAAGCAAATCCTAATTTAAAAAACTATTATACAACGCCATAACGCCAAATAATAAGATTTATTCTATGTTATGACACTGCCACCTTTGAATTTTAATAGGTTAAAAAAGTTTAGAAATTGAGATTTAATTTTACACATTCGATTTATTTTCGTATTCATAAAGGGAAATGCAGACATTTTTCATCACAGAACTATATTTGGAAGTAAAAATTTAAATTGCGCGCTGAATTCAAACCACATGCATAGTTAAAGAACTTCCCCACACGAAACAAACATTAGACAAATCTAACCTCAAATAAATTTAAAAATTGTGTTTTATGTATTTCTAATTTTCAATAAAGTCAAATAAATGGAAACTGATAATGATTTAAATACAGGTTTAGTTAATATACGTTTATTAACGAAACAAGAACAGTAAGTACAGTAATTTATATCGCTTTCATGAAAATATTTTATGTTTATGACAAAAATTTTGATCACGTTTTTAGGTATGCAGTTGCTGATATTCCATATTCTGTACCATTAACAATCGATACAAAAGCATTAAACACATTATTAAATCAATTATTAAAAGAGCATAATAACGAAACTAGTGTAGAATTCGATTTTATTGTTGCGGATAAATTATTACGATGCCCGCTCCAAGAACATCTATCAGAGCATGGTTTGTCTACGGAGTTAACAGTTGATGTGGAATACATAATAAAGAATCCACCACCTGAACCTGAAGATTGTTTATTACATGATGATTGGGTATCCGCTGTAGATCTTAAAAATAAATGGATACTTACCGGTAAATATTTAAGCAATATCATATAATTTTTGTATACAATGCCGGATGCTGAGGGCTCTTGGTAGAGTGATTGACCTGTCCTCTTTCACAAAGCTTTTTGCATAAAATTATTTGTTTGGTTTTCTTCTAGGATGCTATGACAATACAATACATTTATGGAGTACAAACGGCAAACACAAACTTGTCATGCCTGGACATACAGGGCCAGTTAAAGCCGTAGCATGGGCACAATTGGACAATGTACAAGGAATATTTGTCAGTGGATCACATGATCAAACAGCAATTTTATGGCATTGGAAAGTAGAAGAGAACGCTGTGCAATGTGTCACTGTATTACGTGGTCATGAGCGTGGAATTGAATGTGTGCGTGTTGATCCTTCAGGAACGATAATTGTATCCTCTGGATGGGATTCATATATTAAATTATGGTCGGCAAGTAAGAATATTTTAAAATTTATACATTTTGATAATTTTGTTTATTGAGCTCTTAACTAAAAACTTTTATATTTCTTTTAGAACTAGAAGATACTGCATCTGCAAATACAAGGGAAGATGAACCATCTTCAAAAAGGCTACGAACAGAAGGTGGGAAATCACGGGTAAGTTATTTTTTATATTATTTTTCAGAAACTATGCACTACTGAGACGCCTAAAACAGTGAATAGTAAACTAAAATACGTCTTGCTCCCTCAAAAATTACAAAAATCAGAATTATTTGACGATTGAGTGCAAAGTTTGTGAGATATCGCTTAAAATTTTATACGGAGAGCGATATCTCTGGGACATTTAATGGAATATGAGATAAACTAACGATTAATTTGTAAAATTAGTATTTTTATGTGTGTGTAAATTTTACGCCTTATTTACCCAAGAGAAGCATAAAACTGCTTTTTTATTGATTTTTAAGGTTTGTCATAAAATCATAAAAAAAGTAAACAAATCAAGAAAAATTCTTGTTTTCTATAAAAATTTTTATAAGTGGTATACACTTTAAAGTAAACAAAATCTCATTAATTTGAATATTGCACTCAAAATATGCGATAATTCATATAAATGTTGACTAAATAAATTAATAATAACACTAAATATTTAGCTAATTTCCACTTTGTTTTTATAAAAATAATTGTAACAATATTGTTTCGGTTAATATAAATATTTTCAAACAAAAAGACAAAATCTCATTAATTTGAATATTGCACTCAAAATATACGATAATTCATACAAATGTTGACTAAATTAATAAATAATAACACTAAATACTTAGCAAATTTCAACTTTTTATAAAAATAATTGTAACAATTTTGTTTCGGTTAATATAACCATTTCCAAACATTGTTAGTGTTATTATTTATTAATATGGCTTTTCACAAATTAACGCTCAATTCAATTAAAAGATGACTGTATTGTCGAAATACCAAAAATTTTAATGAGTATTATCTACGATTCAGTTTTCATACTGATTGTTGTCAGAATAAGAACTGAGGATATATGGGAAAGAGTTAAATTAACTACTAAATGGTTTTACATAGTTCAAGAATGGTTCCTAGTCATATAACGTTTAGAATTTAACTTATTTGAATTTGGGTAACTTATTTAAAATTTTAGACGCCTATCATGACACTACAAGGTCATAAAGAAGCTGTTAGTGGTATGGCGTATATAGACAGCAACACGATATGTTCGGCTAGTTGGGATCATACAATTCGTTTATGGGACGTTGAATTAGGTGGTATTAAAAAAGAAATTGTTGGTAACAAAGCATTTTTTGATGTCGATTATTCAACATTGAATAGTTTAATTGTTACTGGATCAGCAGATCGACATGTTCGAATTTATGATATTCGATCTAATGGTAAGTTCTGTTTAAAGATAAGAAAAAATGTAACTAGTAGCTCGCTCATACTTAAAAATATGTAAAGAAACCACAACTTCTTTGATTGCACAAAAAAGTAGGAGGGATTCGAAAGAAAAACTATATTTATTCTAATCATATCATTTCACATTGATTGCAATAAACTACGTCTCTCGACCTTCATAGAAAAAAAGTTGATATTTTTGAAATTTTGTCATTATATGAGGGGTGGTGGGAGTCAAAAAAAAAAAACGATTTGGTATTTTGGGAGAGTTACTCAAAAAAGGAGGTAAGGATGCAATAAAACAATTCCTGACTTTTCTATTTCCCCTAATTTTATCATTTTATTTCACTTAAACCGCATCTTTCTACTAATTATAGAAAAAAAAGTTAGCATTTTTGGTGGTATTCAATTTTTCTAAATACTCTTCAGTAAATCTTAATGTCGTAAACATGTATGCCAAATTTCATCAAAATCTTATAAACGCGTAGTCTCTAAACCTTATATTTTCATGGTCTTATTGCTTCTTATAAATCTTCCTTGGTAATCCTTCTATTCCTTAGGCTTCTTATACGTGGTTTGTCTTCGCATAAATTTAAAACTGACGAAACAGTCTTATGAACTTTTAATTTTTGCAGAGGGATCCGTGGTAAAAGGCACATATACTTCACATACACAATGGATACAAACTGTAAGATGGTCAGACAATAATGAAAATTTCTTCATCAGTGGAAGTCACGACAAACAAGTGAAAATGTGGGATATACGAAGTACACGTGCGCCGTTATTTGATTTTTGTGGTCACGAGGATAAAGTACTATGTTGTGATTGGAAAAATGGTTTGATTGTATCTGGGGGTTCAGATAATACGTTACGAATTTTAAAAGAAACGAAAAATAAATAAACATTATTTTGATAAGTTACTTCATTTTATTATTGAAATCCTCTCATTTGAAACGCTAAATAGTTAACGTCGACTGTTGGGTAACAAACTTTAAAAACATAATCTAAGAGATTAATCCTGAAAATATCGCATTCGGTAGCACAATGATGTAGATATTTTCCATACTATCATGCAACTATGCGATATGAACAAATAATTTTCAAATGAATTTAATGGTTAGATCTACAAGATAGAATTTTTCTCCTATCAGAGATAAAATAAAAATTATTAATGTGGTTAATGGCCGGAAATAAGGTTACGAGGGGTACTCTTGCAAAAATAAATTGTATGAATTAAATATATTTTCTTTAGATCAGTTATATTATCAAGTAAGTTCGATGTATTGGAAAAATATTTAAAAACAAAAGGTAAGTTTCTCAAATTGATTAAAATATTTTTTATCCAAAACACAATGAAAATTACATAAATATCGAATTATTTCATTTTTTATATGCAATATTTGATATTATCATTTTTTGAAAACAACTTCCAAGTACTCAAACATCAGCAACGCACTATCTAGTATAAATTCGATAACTTGCAAAATGTTGAAAAATGATTCTTTTCGCTAGATTTATTCGTGAATTTTAAGAAGTAGTGGAATAAGATTTTCTCTGCCTTAGAAAAAGATCTAATAACGAAAATTGTTAAGTTGGGCAGAAACAATTTTTTATTTTCGTATTCAATTCGCCAAATTTTGAGGGGGGGAGAACTTGGAAATAGCATTTATTTTCAGGCTCAATTTTCCTAACTGTTTACTATCACGTTTTTTCAAAAATAAAAATAGAAACTTTATGAACCCAGCAGAGAAAAATTTTTAATCTTTCATATTGAATGTTTCTTGTTTAAAATTACGTAGAAATCAAAAAAGCAATAAATATTCGATCATCGTCCTACTAATAAAAATTTCTATAATTATTTTTGGATTTCTAGCTTTAACTCGGCCATTAATTGGGATTTATTTTTCCACTGTTTTCTCAAACCAAAGATATTTGATATCATTTTAAGCAGCAACATGCTAATAATGAAACAAATCTGATTTTCCTTTAATATTTTTCTTTCAGGTAGTTAGTGAAAAACGATTATACCAGATAAACTAAAATATAGAAGGTTTTTTGTTTCAAAGTACGAAGAATTAAAAAATCTAATGAAGAATTGGTAAAATAGATGAGAACTTCCGAAACAAGTTACAATCCTAACGTGCATCATATATTTGATCTTATAAAATTTTCAAATCAACGATATTAAGAAATTATTCCTCTAAAAATTATAAAAGAATTAAACTCATTTGAAAATTTTGATAAAGGAAGAAAGACGATTTATATTATTTAGCAAGAATATTTGATATTATTAGAGAAATATCCAATTTATGAAGTGTTTTGAAGAATTTAAACAATGCAAGGGATGTATTCATTAATCATCATAAACCAGTACAATTTAACGTAAAAATTAAATAGGAAATGGAAATGATTATTTTAAAAATAAAAACAGATTTTTGGAAAATCATTAATACTGACGGGGAAAATAAAACGTTTACATTTAATCATAATGATATGAAAATTGCAAAATCGTTACAAATTAACTCAAAAAAACTAAATAAAATTGTTTAAAAATAAATCTAAAGAAAATTATAAGTTTAATGTTTTTAATTTGAATTTTTCTAATGAATTTAAGAAATTATTTGATAAATTAGTACCCGGTGTAATACTTTCGACTAATGCTTCTAATACATTTCTAAATTCTCTAGAAACATTAAAAATAAATTAAATGTTGATTATCACGAAATCAGAAAAAAAATTAACAGTGAATTCAGAGAAACATTAATATTGTAATAAAGATAAGATGTTTTTATTAATTAAATAATGGTCGAACAAAAGTTTTTTTAATTTATTTATTTAAGGGTAAAAAGTAAACATCTGTAATAGGGGGATAAACTGAAGACCATAATTTATTTTAAATAAAAAACTAAAAAATAATTTTTAAGGTCGAACAATTAATTAAAATTAATAAAAAGTAAAAATATAAGTAGAAACTGGGGCTAGATTAAATGAGCTAATTGAAATTTAGTTATAGTTTTGATGTTTTACATTGGGTTATTTCTAATTTTTTCAACAATTCTAATATATTTATTACATTAATAGTCAATTATCAAACAGATTATGATCCATTTACAGTTCGTAAAGGATTATTCCATTCAATTTTTCGTTGTATTAAAATTTCTAAAAATTATCAAATATATATGAAACAAATAATTTTGATTAATAACAATAAATACCTTTTATTTCATTTACAATATAATTCACTATCTAAAAATATTGATACCAGCAATATATAAAAGTAATAATTAAAAAAATATTTACAATGACTTTAATTTATCTACTACATGTTGCGAAATTGTTTGTACTTCAGCCATGGCCCCAATACCAGTGTCACCACACATTAATGTTTTAGCAATACATGGTACTAATATATATCCCCAACTTTCTAATATTGTTATATGCTGTGATGTTATTGGATGATCCCACATTTTGGTATTCATTGCAGGACAAAATAATAATGGTTTTTTAATATCCCATGCACGAACCACACATGTTAATAGATTGTCACATAGACCCTTTAAAAAAAAATCGTTATATATTTAAATACATAAAAATCCTTGATATGATCTGTTAATTTAAATTAATTGATTTGATTAATTTGCATAAAAATAAATAGTCCTGTGCGTTTATGTTTTTACCTTGGAATCCGACGACCATAGGAGACTGTTTTAGATAATTTTATTCTTGTTGCGTTTGTTCATTTGTTATAAACTAGCCAAAACTCGCATTTCGATTGCAATAAGATAATCAAAAATTTTCGATATAGCTATAATAAAGGAACTACAAAAGGAGAAATCAACCAGATGTAACAATAGTCCTAAATTCGAAATTTTCAACATTCTACTGCTAAAAATTTTAATACTGCTAATACATAAAGTTTTCGATATTGTTGAGAATAGAAAAATGAAAGATACATATTAAAATTTTTAATAAATTTCGTTAAGATTTGTCTCTTATGATTTCCCCTAGTTTTTTTTAACCTTTTAGCTTAAATTAGACACGGAAATATAAAGAGCTGAAATTTTTGTTATCAAATTTTGTACTAATTTCAAAATAATATATCATTTAAAATGAAATAAGGGTTAAAATATGTTTTACCCAAATCAGCACAACTCCAAATTTTCATCGAATGATTCCATAGATAGAAGATAATCCAACCGCATATTAAAGTATTAAATGGGTTTATTACCTTTTAAAAATTCAGTTGCAATTTTTAACCTAATTTGTTTTTAATATGTGTAATATTAATGTATGGAGGAAAATCTTTTAAATAAAACATAGTTTTACTAATTCTTACCAAAATTAGAAGAACATTTCAAAATAATTACTCACATTTGCAATCTTTGCTAAAGTATTTGCATCTAGCGGTGCAATTACAAGTAAATCTGCCCATTTTGCCAATTCAATGTGTAAAACAGGATCGCCGCGTTTGTTCCAGGTTTTCCATTCATCATCATCGCAATAAACTTCAATATTTGTTGGTATATCTTCAGGATCATAAAAATGTTTGGCATGGTTTGTGACAATAACACGAATCTAAAATAAATAAAAATACGTTAAGTCTTCGAAGAGAACCGTAAATCTAAGTGTATTTCATTTAGAATATACGGACTAAGAAAAAATCATTATTTCATGAAATAAAATTTTAAGGCGAGTCAAAATCTACCTTTATTTATTTGTGTGGAAGTGTGTATGTATATTTAGTGATTGGCGATAGAAAGAACCACGTTAGAAAATCTAAATTTAGAAGGGCGTTTGGTATGCCAAATGCGAGCAATTATTGTCAAAAATACAATGTCAGTAGATGATGTTCCTTATTGACCGCAGTATTTATAATTCCCTATACTCTATTTTAAATGAATTATATTTACCTGAGATATTTTATTACTTAAACATAAATTTTGTATTAGTAGTGATAATTTAATTGTCGCCACACTTCCAGTACAAGCAATTAATATGTTATAATTTTTGTTGTCAGTCATTGCAGATAAATATTCGATGAACGTTTTACTTATTAATTGTACTTTTATTCTGATTTTGAAATCCTAATTTGGACCATTCTTCTTTTGACATTAAATTATTATCCATACGACATGCCAGATAATCTTTGGCTTCAATACGACACGCCGAATTGTTATTTTTATTTAACCTCAAACATCGCATATAATTATACATTGTTTCTTTACATATTCCTTCATGGTCTAATGGAAAACTTCCTTTATCTGGTGGTGTTGGGGTAAATGATTTTTGTCCAAAAGTCATCGTAGACATTTTTCTGTTTTTTTAATCCCGAAAATAATTTAATGTACTATTTGCAAACGTTTAACCCTACGGTATGTAGTGTATTTTATAAAAAGTTGGATTTTTTTGGACAGATTTTTTTAATTTTGTTTGCTCAATTTTTTTTATGAATCTTAGAGTTTTGTGCTAATGATTTAGAACCCTAATGACCCAATAAATAATACAACTAAATATCCAAACCTTTAGATACACCTATCTGTATTTTAATTTGATCGAGTTTCCCTTGGTTAGGTAATTTTTTTGTATATCTTTTTTTCAAGAATAGTTAGAATGATCAGAGCTATTTTTTTAAACTTTCACTCCAAATAAAATGGTTTATAAAAGAAATGAAAACAATCACGAATACATTATTTCAATTTTGTATAAAGCATATTTACTTTTAAATTCATTCATCAGGAAACAATGACAAATTAATCGTAAATTTAGATTATGTAATTAATATTCATAACGCGAATTATTTTTAAGTGGAATTAGAGATTCGTACATGCAAAAAAACATGTTCGTAGACATAACAGTATGTAAAATCTCATTGTATTATCAGATTTTTTACATCAATGAATATTTGATGGTTTTGAAAAGTATTAAAATTGTTTCAAGTCAAAAAATCATTCCAAGAAAATTCTAAAAGATTTTTAAAACTTTCGACGCTTAACCTACATAACCTGTATTTTCATTGAAATTAGGTTAGATGCCAATCATGTTGAATTTATCTATATCAATATTATAAAAAATGTCTTGTCTTTTCGATTTTCTTGAATAACTAGGACCAAATAGGTAACTGGAATCATTTTCTTGAATAATTAATTTTTAACGGTTTTTTGGTGCTTTGGTCAATTTCAAATTTAGTAAACATAATATTTTCTGTACAAGAATTCGTAAATTCATCTCAATTACATGGAGAATAGACGTTCTCATTTCAAAGTTGAGTAATACAATATTTTTGTACACTCGGTTTGTAATATGTTTTTGTCCTGTTTCAAATGAATTGCACTTGAATTTATTTTAAAAAAATGAATAGTTATATTAATACTTTTCAATTCATGGACCAACTTTTAACAGTTTATGCACAACCGAATTTCATTTTAAATTAATTTAAAACACAGTAAATAATCATTTGATAAGCAGATTTTACTGATTTATAATATAGTTTTTTTGATTCGTAAATCAATAAAATTTTCTCAATCATATAATAAATATTAATATATTCAAATATTGTGATGTTTAAAATAATTTCTTTAAAATAAAATTATATATACTGAAGGGCCATCCTTTACATATTGATAACTTTTTTACTTATTCCGTAACACAGTAGCATCAGTCAACGACACGCTTATAGTGTAAACGAGTCTCTACAATCGTGAATGATGATGAGATAAAATCCCTTCAGTATTTTTTTAATTACAACAAAAAAAGATGACTTCTTGTTTCGTACACTGCTGTGGGTCTGTGTCAAAATGGTTGAAGACTCATCAAATGCCTTAATATTCTAAATTTTTAAATGTGATAACATATTTGTGTTATTAAAGTTAATTACTAAACGTCTATTGTGATAATTATTAATAAAAATCAATTTTCTAAAACAGATAATTAATAAAACGTAGAAAAATGGCTGCTGTTTATTCTTTATGAGAAATTTCGTAATAACAAAAACATTAATCGAAACGGTAAATTTGCTTTTAAAATAAATAGTTAAATTAAAATAAACAATTAGTTAAAGTGATTGAAATTACTAAATGTAAAAAATTGGTGCCTTTAGAATAAAAAGAAATAATCGTCTTAGTATCGAAGAAAATTTCGAAAAAAAATGTTGCTTTTCTAAATAAAAAAACTATGTTGCAGACAATGATTGTTTTATTATTATATAAATTTCAAAAATTATTTAATAAAGACAGCAAGTTAGAATGAGAAATGATTGAGAGAGTTTCTAAACGAGCGTTTACTGGCTCCAGCGGAACGTATCATGTACGTGCCTCGGAACTTGCCGTTATTCGAGATCGACGGCTTAAAGTTATTGGTCTTACTGTTGTATTTCTAGATGGATCGACAAATGTGTTCACAGTTGAGGTGAGTAGAGTCAAAATTCTAATTGTATACCAGTTTAAATTTTGTTGAAAGATTGTGGAGAAAATTTCTGTATTTGGGGCAGTGTTAAAGTTAGAGGCTGAAATTTTGGAGGTGTCAAAGTCAGAGGCCCAAATTTCTAAATTGTAATAAATTCAATTAAACATTAAAATACGCAAAATTGCGATCTTACCTTGGGCGCTAATGACCACAAATTTGATGATGTTTGAAAAATCAGTACCGCAAAATAATAAGCTCAAAATTTTGGATATTACGGTTTCCTGGATCCCAAGTATTTGTGATTGTTAAAGACTTTATGATCGAAAACCAATATGAGAAAACGTAAAATTTCTTGATATCTCGATTAATTTTCTTTCAATATGTTGATGACAATGAAAATTATCTAAATACTGTATCTAATGGCCTTTGCTACTTAATACGTTATTGTTTTGAGTTGGTCTGGCTGTGAGACAATTACCTTTGACAAGTAATATTTTTACCCAAATTTCCAAAATGCCTTTTAATCGTGTACTTATATGATTTTTATTTTGGATTTTAAAATAATTTATGAGGTAAGAATATTGTATCTTTAGCCGCTTTAAGTAATTATTGTATTATCAATTCGACCGTATTATCATCTTTCGACATCTAAGTCGAAAATCTAATGTTAATTTCGTAACAGAAATTCATCATCCAAATTTATTGTACTAGAAACGATATCTATTGGTATTTTGCTTTTTTCTCCCGATTTAGGATTTAAAAATTTGCGTCTCTGTAAATTTATTTGAATTTTTTAAACATTTTATCAGATCCAAATTTTTATTTACTTAAAAAAATTTGATTAGCGATATACGTAGTCGGTATTCTATTAAAATACACAATTTTCGTGGTATATTTTGTAATTTGTTCAGATTAATATAAATGTTTTACTTAACATTTTATTAATTTTAAATAGGTGTGAAAGATTCAGGTTTTATTAAGTCAGGTTTAAAATATTTTAGTATACTTATTGCTAAAATCTTTTTTTCTTTTATAACTCGGATATCTTAATTGCTTGTATTTTAGCTACATTTGAATTGAATAGAATTATTTTTACTAATAACTTAAGAATGAAAAAAATAAAACGTCAAATTTTAAACTATTTCTTATTTTACAAAAATAAATCTTCTAAATACTTTAGTGGTTGAAGATAATATACAAGTGTCTCCAAAATCAAGGCCAAGGTTGATATTGCAAGTAAGATAACCATAAATATTTTTTCATTCATTACAAATATTTTATCAAGCCGGAATTAGGAAATCCGGAATTTGTTGTTGTTGTAATAATGGTTTTTTCGATGATGGCATGAAATTTGACAATTTGGAGTTATTAACCTATTTTAAATTTTATGGGAGGCTGCGCTTCGTATAAGTTTTAAAAAGTCACTTTGACTATCATGGCCAAATATTACAATTTACAAATTTCAATTTTTAAATCAATCTTAAGATAAACAAATTTTTTCTCAAAAAAAAAGGAAATCTCTTTACATACTTTAAAATTAAAAAATGTTTACGAAGAGAGTTTTCAATTTTTTCCCCAGGATAAATTACAATTTTTCTAAGGTAATTTTTACAACTTGAAAGAAATTATTTAATTCCGTTCAATATGTATCTTTGAATTGGTATTTAAAAAAAAAAAATATTTCTTTTTTCAGAAACGTGCAAAAGGTTCAGTTTTATTAAACCAAGTATATCAACATTTAGAATTATATGAAAAAGATTATTTTGGTCTTCAATATTACCCTAATGGAGTAACAAACGACACTTCAAACTATGATAATATTGTAAGTAATATTTTATTTTTTATCAGCAAAGGAATGTTGTTAGTTGATAAATTTTTTATGAGATTTTACCGTTTTTATTATTATTTTTTAATAGCGATGGTTGGATCCAACAAAAAGTATTAAAAAACAGTTAAATGGACGAACTCAATTATATTTTCGAGTAAAATTTTATGTATCCGATCCAAGTAAATTAATTGAAGAATTTACACGATATCAATTTTATTTACAAATTCGTACAGATATTGCATGTAAAAAATTATTGTTGCCACCTAGTACAGCATGTCTTTTAGCGTCGTATATGGCTCAATGTAAGTATATGAATTCTTGAATTATAAGACGACCGAGTTACATATATGAAATCATAAAATTAAGATTTGGCATTAAGATACTCGAATTTTGATTTTCTTTAAAATTTATTTAAATGAAAAATGCATATTCTTCAGCTCTTTATTTCTTGTTGTGTTTCTATAACTCTTTAATCATCAGCTTTTCAGAGTCGGATTCTCTTAGATAAGACTTGACTCTATTGTTCGACATTCAAAACTAATAGTAATTCAAAAGGATACTATTATTTTCGCGCATTAATCACTCAAAAAATAATTACCAAAACATAATAAATTGTCTAAACATGAAAACGGTAGGGGTGTTTAAAAGTTTTTCTCGATAAAATATTTCTAAGTATAAAATACAATTTTGATTTTTTTTTTAGATCGACACGCCTCTCTGTTTTTATGTCAAGAGTGTGTATACCAAATTTAATTACATTTTGATATTTATTTTTTTGTTATATGTGCCAGAAATTAGTGTTTTTATAACGATGTATCTTTATTAAATATTGCGTATTCGTATGCCCCTTATATTGTACTTAATATATTATCAACCTATTTTTACTGTAATTAATATTTTTAGCCGAAATTGGCGATTATCATCCAGATGAGCATGGTCCAAATTATTTATCTGAACTAAAGTTAATACCTGATCAAACTGAAGATATCGAAAGAAAAATATGCGAACTTCATAAATTACATAAGTAAGTAAAGATGAATTTAATAATTTGTCATAATTCCTAGATCAATTTTTATGTTATAATAACTAGTCATAACTATTCCCCGAGAGATAGGATTGATTGACGTTTACCAGATTAATTCATCCTAATTACATTATAGTTTCATTTTTAATACAAAAATTAATTTGGTAAACCCGTGGTGATACATTTGAATGAGGTATCCAACGATAAATTTTCGATTCGCCATCACTGAAAATTTGGAAAAAAGTGAAACAATTTTTTGAAATATCATTCATGAGTTTCTTTTTTTTACAGTTCCCTTTTTAGAGAGGATTGAAAAGTATTTCATTTCATTGTTAACTTAATTAAAAGATATAATGAACCACATTGATAATATTTCGAAAAATCTCCCATTTTCCATTTTTCAGACCCTTTTGATCAAAACAGAAATAATGTTACTATAAATGTATTAAATTTTTGTATTTTTACTTCGTTTAGAGGTCAATCCCCAGCTGATGCTGAATTCAATTTTTTGGATCATGCGAAACGTTTGGATATGTATGGTGTTGAATTACATCATGCACAAGATTCAGCTAACAAAGATATACAACTAGGTGTCACTGCAATTGGGCTTGTTGTCTTCCAAAATAATATTCGAATAAATACATTTTCATGGTCGAAAATTGTTAAAATATCATTTAAACGTAAACAATTTTTTATACAACTTCGTAGAGAACCGGTAAGTACATATATTATTTAATTAAATATTGTCTAATTTAATTGAAGCAGGCTATTTCTCTATACCATAAATGCGCCATAATATAAAAAAATCTGCCTTTAGATAAAAATGCTTGCTCACCTTTCGGACTATAATTACTATAAATTTATTACGCATTTTATTTTTTTCAGTCCGAATCATACGATACAATATTAGGTTTTAATATGCATTCGAATCGTTCAGCAAAAACATTATGGAAAGCATGCGTTGAGCATCATACATTTTTTCGTTTACATTCTCCACATTTACGTGTACGCCGTTTTCCATTATCATTAGGATCCCGCTTTCGATATTCTGGGCGTACTGAATCACAAACTGTTGAACAGGGTAAATTACGTTCACGAACTCCGTCTCGTCCATTTACAAGATCACCGAATAAGATAGCAACAATTATTATACCCACCGCTACTCAAGTGGAAGAAACTAAAACCACAACCACAAAAACAAGTAGTTCTAGATCACCATGGTGCGACAACAAGGTTACATCATTAGGATCGCGTGAACCTCGAAAAGCATGGGAAGATTCAATACAGATGTCCGACGATGAAGGTGGATTTTTAGAGCCACCACCGTGTGTGACTACTGATGATACCCAAGCTTTTTCTCCTCCAGCTAGTCGTATATTAGGCTATGCTGATGATGAAGTTCAACCCAATGGATTATACGACACCCCACCATATAGCCTTAGTAGTTCTCCAGTGCCTACAGATGGTTTGTTGAGTGTTAAATTAACACCAGATGAACAAGGCCGTTTTGGCTTCAATGTTCGTGGTGGTTCTGAACACGACATGCCAATTTTAGTATCACGTGTTGCCCCCAATACACCCGCTGATCGATGTATACCCAAGTTACGTGAAGGTGATCAGCTATTATTGATTAATGGTCACGATGTTACAAACGCATCACACAGTGCAGTTGTTTCGTTAATTCGAGCTGCACGCGACGGTAAAGGTGAACTTGTGTTAACAGTACGCCCTTTACCAAGTCCCGAAACTATTAAGACGGGCTTAGAAGAACCACCGTATTGTTATGTACCTGAAAGTCCACAAGGCATATTATTGGATGATAATCGTCAAATTAATGTTCTGGAACAATCAATGTTGCTGTTGGCTGATGGTTTAGCAAGTGGAGCTTTAATTAACCATTATGAACAATTGTATAGACGACATCCAGAGTTGACGTGTAATGAAGCACGACGTCCAGAGAATGTTGATAAGAATCGTTATCGTGACATATCACCATATGATGTAACACGTGTTGTACTAAGTAATGGAACTAATGGCGATTACATCAATGCTAATTACGTTGATATGCAAATTACAGGTAAATAAAATTAAATATATCACATATTATCAATTGAAATTGGAAATTATTTGAGTCTATTAATATTCATTCGGAGAATCTTTGTCCTACTAATATGGAATACGTTCTTTTTATACAGGTACTGATATTGTAAACCGTTATATTGCAACACAAGGTCCATTAAGTACAACCGTCGATGATTTTTGGGAAATGGTCTTAGAAACAGATTGTTCATTAATTGCAATGTTAACAACATTAGTAGAACGTGGACGTGTGAAATGCCATCAGTATTGGCCAAATGTTGGTAGTATTTTAACTTATAGACACATGAAAATTACATGTAATGTGGAAACATTTGATGTCACAAATAGTTATGTGTTTCGTGAGTTGAATTTACATGATAGTATTACGAATGTTAGTCGGACTATTACACATATGCAGGTGAGTGTTAATTTGTTTTTTAGAAAAAATTGGGATCCGGGTTAATAATAACTTAGTTTATGTAAATTTAATAGGTTATTCGAATAAATCATCCCTAAAACGTATTTCTGTATAGTTTATAGATATAAATATTATTATCTGATCTTATCGATTAATAGCTAGCTGTATCATTTGAAATTATTCGGTAAAAAATTTCAAAACAACGTTTGACGACCCACCTTTCACACTTTTGCTTGTAACCTTTGAATTACAATAAAAACAATTTATAATCCAAAATTTCATCATATTAACATTTTTTATAACTTTTTCAAATAGTATTTAGCATGGCCGGATCATGGTGTACCAGATGATACAGAACGTTTTTTACAATTTACACATCGTGTACGTGAAACACGTAATCAAGATCCAAAAACATCAGTGATTGTACATTGTTCAGCGGGTATTGGTCGTACAGGTGTATTAATATTAATGGATACCGCTATGTGCCTTGTGGAAGCGAATCAACCTGTATATCCATTAGATATTGTACAAACAATGCGTGATCAACGTGCTATGATGATCCAAAATGCGGTTAGTTAATTTATTCATATATTCAATATTACTTTATATATTAATCTATATTTATTTAAACGACAGCTTTGAATAAATATTTTTTTTAATTTTCTTTAGTACAGAAACTTGGTTTTTTTTTTTTCGTTTGAAATTTATTTGTTCACTTCCACCAATTTACACTAGAAAACCTAAAAATGTTTTGGAGTTTTTAAGATTCACTATTTTCAATAAAAATTAGGCGATAACGCGAAATGTATTATGAACATTAATAATTTTTTTTCCCATTTAATTATTAATTATGTTAAATTTTTTTACAGAGTCAATATCGATTTGTATGCGAATGTATTTGTGCGGCATTCAGTCGTGGTGAAATTAAACCAAGAAAGAATGAGTCCAGTTAAAAAAAAGCGATAATTTTTTAATTCTTGGTAATAATATTTGTATAAATTCATTTTTAATTCAAATATTATTTCATTGTAGTAGCCAATGATTGATTTAACATTTGAAAATAGTATATTTATATTATGTATTGTAAGGAATTTTAGTCCATGATGTACTAACTTATATAGGCAATCCAAGGATTTGATTCTAATTCCATTTTTATATATTCTTTCAATTAATTTTTCATCTCGATTTTCCGTCCGTATTATTTACAGGGTTAATATTAAAATAATTTTACGACAGTATTTCTTCCGTATAACATCCATTGTTGGTTGCCTTTCGTCTTGCTACAGTAACTATTTTTTACAAATCTACAGGATTTTATACTCTTTATTGCTATCAAGATTACTTAATATTTTTTCACTGAGTGAATTTGAAAGCCTTAACCATTAAGTATTAAATATTCATATATTTCTCTTGGAAAACGCGTTTCCTCTTGAAAGAGGATTTCCATACAAGGCTATTAATATTGAATACAATTGCAATAAATGTAATTACATGATTACACACCTACAATAATAATCCTAAAATATCCCACCTTTAGAAACAAAACTTGCTTACTGAACATTAAGAGGGCCAAAATTCAACAGAAAAAATAATACATTTAATCGGTCAACAGTTGTTGAAGATAGTAAAAATAGTTTGTAGTCGAAATATGTATTTATAAAATACAAACAATTTATATCTAGAAAATTGCGACAAAAAATAGAAATTTATTCGAAAAATCTTAAAGTTCTCTTTGATAATATTCATATCAATATACACAGAAGTTTACGAAGTAATTCTAATTTGGAGGCAAAAAACGACGTTCACTTAGGTGGAATTACGAGTACTGTTGTTTCGCGAAATTACAAGCATTATAACAATGCTAAATAATATATCTGTCGTTAAAAATTTCAATTTAGGTAATATTAAACAATAATTTTTAATTAGAATTAATTAAATAGCAGATAGAAATTGAAAGTATGATAGTTAACGTCCAAAACATTTAAATTCGAAAATAATTATCCGTTTAAATTAAAAAACAAAAATTGTTTCGTAATAAATATTTTTTCTGCCATACCGATATGTGCCATAATTTCTATCAATTAGATTTTTATCGGATGATTGTTTAATTTATCCTCCCATTATTAAAGGATTTCTTATATGCTATGTACATCGTGGAATATTATGAAGTAGAGATTTGAAACGTTGTGTATAAAAAAAAGATAATTGATGGATAAGTCAATCAATAAAAAAATTCTTAACTTATATTTAAAAAAAATATATTAAATAAAAAAATTCAAAACTGCCACAAATATTGTAAAATAAATTAATTATAATTTTTTACTAAAACAAATATATAGAACTAATATTTATAAATACAAATTCTTTTTACATTAAAAGCGTTGCTTACTGTTAGATGGACGTTAAACGTAAAAAACAATTTTTTTAATGATTAACCTGAAAATTTGAAATCCTTATCCTAATTGGATTATAAAATGATATAAATTAGCAGGGTTTCACTATAATTAGCATTCCGTGTGAATTCTAAGTTAAAAATTTAACAACTTAAAAATTTTTAAGAGTTTAGTATCAAATTGATTATGGTAAAAATTAAGCCCAAACTTTTGCGCTGAAAATATTTTATGAAAGTTCTCAAGGGATCTGAATAGTATACGATCTTCTGCCTGGAATCAAAGTTTAGGAAATACAGTTTTGCATAAAAGCCTCTATAATTCGGTAATCTTCTACAGTAGGTAAAATGAGACTTGACATTCATTCAAGTAACTACTTATCAGATAAAGTACGCTGATCTCTTATGGATTTAATTTTGATACATAAGGCTTCGTTATTTTATTTGGACGGAAACTTTGGACGATATTAGCCAGGATTCAGGAGACTTTAGAATTTGCATAATCACTTGTCAGTCTAAAATACTAGTGGCCATAATATCTTCATGAACTGTGACATAGTTTATTTCATAGTGAGATAGTTTATTTGATAGTAGGCTCTGGGGGACATAGTAGCCGGTTTGGGTTTTTTAGAATGAATCACTAAGCGATTTATCTTATTCTTATAAATTCTATATTTTAATCAATAGCACATTTTTATTAAATGCCGGAGAGTCAATTTTGAAAAATTTGATGAAAGCATTGATTTTTAAAAAGAAATAAAACTATGCAGAAAGGTTCATATTTAAACCCATTTCGTATTAGAACATGGATTAGGTTTACACTATAAATCTTATGCTTTTTACAACGGTTTAGAACTTTCTCAAAAATTTTTATAAACTTTGGAGATATTTATGTTTAATTTTTTTACAGTCTATTTTTTTATCAGTTTTAATTTATATTGTACTGTGAAGTCTGAAAACTTACTCTCTTGTAGTCACAAAATCCCTTCACCGTCCCAACTTTAAAATATAAATATTTTTTATATAATTTTTAAAGACTCGGGAGACATGTGATTTTTTTTTCCGTTCTTCCTTTATGTATTGTTTTATCGGTTTATATGTCCTTAATTTTTACGTTTAACGTTCTATGTAGAAAAATTGTTAACATAAAGTTTTACCATGCTCTAAAATTGTGTATGCGCTATATATGTTTCGGTAATAATATTCGATACCAGTTTTTATTTCCAAACCCCGATATACAAAAAATCGTCCATTTTGTAGCATGTTTACTATACTTTCGGCAGCTCGTTTTAAATTAAATAAATCAAACGCTTATAATTATTTATTTTTTATTCAATTTTTAAACGAAAAATAGTTATTCCTCTTTGTAAAAAATTTTATTGCAATTTTATTTTTCAAAACGAAACAATATAAATAGTATTTATTTTAATTTGATAATATATTTATAATAACCTGAACTTTTGGAAAAGAAATTTTATTTAACAAGATTAAATGGCGTATATTAATTTTTATTTTCTAATTAATTATAAATAAAAAATTCATAAACAAGTATTTCTATCGCATTAATAGATTTGTTGTTTTCCAAATTTTAACTGTTACTTATTACGCGTTTCGGTTACATTCAATAAATTAGTCCCACAGTGACTAGTAAAATGTTGCATATTGATATCACACAATTAAAATTCAAATATTAAAAATTGAAGTTGAAAGTAAAAAGTGTATAAAATATCGGATGAAGGACCATATTTTAAAAAAGCAAAATATTTCTGCGATGAGACTCTATTAAAAATTTAGATCTAGGTAGTTTTTGATAACAAAACCAGTTTTTTTTGCAAATATGTTGCTAAATACAGGGACTCGTTATAAAAAATTACATTATTTAATTAAAAATTATTCCCTTATCAACTTTTTTGACGAAATCTGAGTATGTATTTGTATTAAATATTTAGTGAACAAACATTTAAGTAAGTTTTTGAACATAATCCTTTCCCCTGTATCCTTTATCTACTTAATATAGGAAATTGCATAATAAGATTCTACATACGAAAACTACCTATACCTAAATTTTCAGTTGAAGAAGATTTTTTGTATTTGCCATTTAATCTCTAAAAATCTAAATTATATTTAAAAAATTTTCTGTGCAATATCCACAGCGGTAATTAATTAATTATAAATTTTTTCTATTAACCAACTAATTTTTTTAAACAAAATTTAATGTTTAAATTTTAAGATTATTTTAACTAAAACAAATCCATATCAGACTTATTATCAATCATCGCTTAAGTATTGCAATTTTTATCCTAAAAAAGCTTAAAAACGCTTCAATTAATTTTCTTCTAACGTCAGTATTGTTTGCAATGTAAATTAGGCTTTAATTATATAAATTGTGAATTCGTTTATTAGAAAAAATTGTCCTATTTTATACTGCTTTAAGGTTTCTGAGCTTTAATATATTTAGCTTTCAGAACTTTGATTAATCGTTTATGGAAACAAATTCCGATCCACTACCGTCATTGTTGGTAAGAAAATTTTACAAAATATTATAGATTACAATGAGTTTTAAAAATTACTTTGGGTATAGTTATTGTTATATACTAATGCAAGGAGGTATTTACATTTTTTACCGAGTGTAACCTTTCTACATACTCATTTAAAACTCATTATTACATATTACTAAATTCCTGCAGCTCTTCTCAAACACTTAGGGCCATAACACCACGACGCCACTTAACTCATATTCATATCACAATATTTCATGACAATTCATACTGTTCCATCTCGTCATTAACTGAGTGCTCTCAAGCTTAGTGGATTTCAAACAAGGTTTATCACTGATAAATAGTTTACGCCAATTTTTGCACATTTTAATCACACGTATTGATAATATAATTGACGTAGAAAAATATTCATTTGGAAGTTGATCTAAGAGAATATCTTTTTTTAGCATCGTCTTTTTTTTTATAATAATGTTTTTTCATCAAGTACATTATTTGTTCTCTAGAATCTACAGTATATTAAGGTTGAATATTTTTCATAATTTTGAATACTCAAGCAAATTTGTCAATTGAACGTGGAATATATTGTTATAGACATGTACGGAATATATTTTACCTGGAACGCTTGCTAAAAATAACTCACGGTGTGTTCATCATCACACATCAGTTATCTGCCAAATACCCTTTACATTAAAACTAGTGTGTCGAAATTAGTTGAGCGCTTCGGCTGTTTTAATTATTGCTATTCCATTGTCCTAAAATTAAATTCATTTATTGTAAAATGAATAAATAGGAATACTATTAATTTATTTTTAAGTTTGAAATATATAAAGAAATATATAAGTTTCTACAATTACCCTCCGAAACGTACCTTTTTCTACTGACTATAATAACTTAAGCTATGATTGAAAAAAGTCAAAAATAATTTTACTTAAAGAAAAAAATGGGTGTGCCAATTAAAAATAATTGTAAGGTAATCATTGAAAATAATATGTGCAATTTGATTCGTGTCAACACATTGCCCCAATGTCTCATCTAAGATCAATTCCGGAATTTGTTATTGCGTCATAGTTTGGAATATTTTTTTTATATGATGTAAAAACGATAGCGCCAACAGTTTATATCCTAAAAATCTTGCAAAGATTATCATGTAAATAATAAATAAATGACGCGGGATCTGTTAAAAAATCTTACATATTGAGTAGAGAAAAGATAAAATTCTTAAATGGCGCATATTTCCCGGAAACAGGAGTGTTGTTTACATTTATATTAGTCTATATTATGCATTAAAAATAACATGAAGACTTTTTTGAAGTTACAACATATCAGAAAACTTTCATCTGTGAGACGACGAGAAAGTGAATTCAATAACTACGACTTTGCGAACGTATCGATGAATGGTCTCTGTATTTGTTTGGATATTATTCAAAAACTGTACTCGAAATATTTACATTCATAATAATAACAATTTTTATAAAATTTATCATATTTCTACTTTTTTATAAACAAAAAGAAACATAAACAAAATAGTAATAAATATAACCCCCTCAGTGTCTGTAAAATCAATCCAGTGAAAAATGGAGCGAAGAATTTCCATTCATTATAATAGATCAAGTATCCTGATTGTTAAACTGGTAGTTAAATTATTAATTTGTCTAAAAAATTCTAAGATTTTATTTATATCTAAAATATATATAGAAAAGGAACATTTTAGTTATTTAACAAAATATTTTATTAATTCGAAATTTTTAATTTTTTTACCTTCCATTTCGGAAAAATTGAATTTCGAAAAAATTTAATAGACTTTATATGCTTAAACATAGACAACGTATTTTAGCAAAATCTATTTTCAAATGCGATAAATTTAGTAAATTTGTTTTGTAATTTTCATTTTCCAACCGTAGATATTTTAAAAACTAGATTGTAAGATTGACAATAATATTATTTCGTATAGTAATTTTAATTTTCATTATTCGCTCGCTCCATTTTATTAAATATTTTAACTGTCGTAAAACTGTTGAAACTTAGATAGAATGAAATGGTAGAATTATTTATGATCTCAAAAAAATATTATTTATTTATACTATGTTTATTGTGTAATTTACTTATATTTTGAATAACAAAAATTTAATGTGTAAAACAAAATTTATAAAAATTCAGTTAGATTTTTTCATTCAATGTGAACTAAAAAAAATACATTTTTGTGCTGTGAAACTCTTATTTATATTTATTAATTTCAATAAAGCATGTAATAACTCCTTATGTAATGTTTTTAATATTTATTTTAATTTTAATCAGGATCGTCAAAAAGAAAATTTCCTCATCTATTTGTTGTAGTTCTTATAAAACGAAGTTTATTTAAAAAAAAAGTTTTGTTTAAAGCAAAAATACTAAAATAAATTTTCAGTCAGTTCAAATTTAAAATGTCCATGGAGATTGGATTTATGATTTGCAGATTCTAATGTTTAGTTAAATATAATTTTTTCTAATCTATTATATGAAAAGCTTTCTTTTTAAGACTCCGTTCTTAAAACTTCTAGTGCTTACATATTTTCTCTACCGCGTGATTTATAAGTTATCATACGACTTAAAGTTTCATAAAAATTTAGTACAAGTAAACTTTATTACATTAAAAGTACGTAAATTCCATAATGATCATATTAATAAGAAGTGTATATTTTAAGAAACTTGTTAAGGCCGCTAGATGTTTACAATGATATACCTAATTGATATTACCTACGCACCTGACTTAATCGAAAAGCAGTAAACGATCTCTCTCTCTCCGGGATAATAAATAGGATAATTCAATTGAATAGGATAATATTCTTCAAAGACAAACTGGTGGGTGTATAGATAATTTTTTCTATGCGAAAGGTAATTATAAAAATTTCCCACCCCACAGAATCTCAGTTTGTAAGTCTATAAAAATGTTATTCCCTAACCAACAATCGATATACGAATTTCGAAACTTAATGAATTTAGGACTTCAGATCCGGATGTTTAAGTTATCAAAATTAAACTAACAAAATACAGATATTGTAAAAACGGGGAGCCGTTAAAACTAATGCTAAAAGAGCATTGAATTGGATTAATATTTCTACTTTTAAAATAGACAGTTTCAGATAAAGGGTTCAACCTTGCAACACATTTTTAGACTTGAGACCTAAAAGTGTAAATATTATCCTTGTTTTATTTTTAAAATTGGTTAACTTAGTAATTTGTTATTTAAACGTAGCATAATTTTTGCATAATTCCCAGTATTTTTAAAATTGCTTATGTAGCAAAATTTTTCGCATGCTAAAAACCAATTAGGTCGTACCAACTGTATATCTAAATAAATAAAAAATTAAACTAGTAAACAGATGGCATAACTAGATATTGTATGAACGTCAAATCATAACTAGTTGTGAACCATTGTCAGTTTTATAAAAATATTCGTGTGTGTTAATTTATATTATAAGTGAATATTTTGTTAATTGTAAGTACTTGTTTAAAAAATTAATTAACTAACAAATTTTAATATAAAATAAGAATAGAAATTCTAAATGAAAATTAAACTAACTGTCAACTTGGGTATCTGTCATGTAAATATATCAAAATGGCCGTTTTATCTGAAAAATATTTCTTATTCTATAAATGTGTATATTTTAAATAATAATTTTTGTGCATATATCATTAAATTTCTTCTCGAAATGAAATATTAGGAATAATTTAGAGTAGTTTTTTCAATTAGTTGATATTTGTGAGTCTATTCATAGTGAATTCTGATGTCATTGATTTGGGCGACAGACGGATGCCTTCAATATTGATCGGCTTGGAATTGTCGGCTGTTATAAGAACATTCATAACAACTATATGATAATCTTATTCTTAAAGAAAATTTAATTGGAAAATGATCATTAAATTTATCCATGATTTGAGATAGCTTGAATTAAATTTTCTTAATTAAAGCCTTAAAAATCATTAAAGTTTTAAAACTGATTTTTCTATAATATGTTCTTCCGTATGCTTAATGAAAATATTTTTGCGGTATGTACTTAATTTTCCAATCGATAGTATCTGAGTCATAAACTTTTATCACCCATTTATTTAAAAAAAAAAAATTCTTTCAAATATCTCGTTTTTAATTTTTTTTTACAAGCTATGCGAGGAAATTATTTAGCAAAACAAATATGCCCTTGAAAAATATCCGTGAATTAATATTTTAATTGTTTCAACAAAACTTTCTCGTTATATTTTTATGACGAAATTCCTAAGCTTGTAAATAGGTTCTAATTTTGAAATTAGAATATAATAAATGACATATTTATTTTGTATAATTTTTACAAGTTACAATTTTCTTCTTATATCATGCGTATTGTAAAAGCTTAGTCTCGATTAAATACGTTTAAACCGTAGTAAGTGTATTTTTTCTTATAGAAAAAATAATACTATCCAAATCGATAAAATTGTGAAAAGGGAGATTAAAGTTTTATTATATTGTATTTCCGAGGGATTATTTCACATGAATTTTAATTAAATTCTGTTTTTATAGTTCAGAATATAAAATATTTTATTTGTAAAATAATTATGACGTTATAACGTTAATTGTGACAAACATCAAATTTTATGTGTTATAATTTTTTTTTTATTATGGTGATAATATTTGCGTACTTAAAAATTGAGCTTTTAAATGTTTTCAATTTTTTGGAAATTTAAATTTGACACAACGCTAATCAAGTATATTTGACACGCGATAATTGCGCTATCTCGTATTTAATTTTTATAAATCTGGGTACCAAAAATTACCATGTAAAGAGAGATAATTATATTTATTTACTACTTAAATAAAGGTTTTTTTAATAACACTATCTCTTTTTTCATATCACTACCTATCTTTATTGGATCTAGAATTTAGAAAATTAAACTCAAGATGACATTTACTTGATTAGGGTCCTTACGAATAACTCAAAAAGTATTCACGTTTCGGAAAAAACTTTCTTGGTCATTTTTCTCTTATAATTAGTTATTTTACCGCTTTCAGTGGTTATTTCATCGTTGGGATTTTCAACCCCTGGTTGGGGTGGATTCCATTCCATTTTTAATATAATTATTAAGCGATAATTTTTAATGTATAAACTTTTTAATATAAGAGCCATTGGGAATTTAACAAAAGAAATACCATACAAATTATTTTTCTTTTTTAATTATTACTAGCAGACTCGGTCACGCGTTCAGTGACAATTTTGAGCAAACGGTATTTGTTATATCACAAATATTTGGCATGGAACACCCGGTACTCCCCGGACTGGCGTTCGTCCTTGGCTCTACGTCACGTACTAGAAATGTATCTTTCGTACTAGAAATCCGTGATACAAAATCTTTATATATACACCCGGTATGTGATATAGGGCACCCGGTTATTTTGTGGGACGCCTTGTATCCCGGGGTGACCTTCGGCCTTGATTACTTATTATAGAAATGGTTATGCTACTTTTTATTATCCCTTATATTTTTTTCGTTACATAAAAGTATACAAATGTTTCATCTTTTACCTGCGTAGTTAACGTTCCCGTGAGAATACAGAAATAAAAAGTATCTATGTTATCCGAGTATAAGTGTAACTTCCTAACGGTGAAATAATTTTCCAAATCGGTCAAATAGTTTTTTTGTTTATTCATTACATACAAATATAAAAATCTTTCTTCTTTATAATATTAGTATAGATTACAAATATTTATAATAAAACTAACTGGCCCGGAAATCGTCGTTTTGCCATATATTTCTAATCAACATCAAAATTTTCTAAGTATAACAACATATTCTCAACACTCTATTTCTAAATAATGAAGAGCTGAGGCAAATCAGAATAAATATTGATATTATTTTATATTTTAAAGCAGACCCGCCCGGTTCATTGGTTGCTGTGTTAATTATCCCATTTTATTAAATGATATTATATCGATTACATGGGAATGCAATTCTACCCTTAGGGGTATAATTTCAGAAAATAATTTCTTATCGAAATCCCGATATTTAGTGTGCACCCGGTACATTATACGTACCCGATAATAGGTGGGGTACACCCGGTACCGCGTTCACCCGATAATTTGTGCTGTGGATGAAAGATATATGGAACTCACTTGATGAAAGATATATGGAACTCCTGAACCACGAATGATACCGGTAATACTTGAACAATGCGATATGCACACTTTATACAGTTGACAGTTCAACATACTGCTACTGAAAAGAGATAAAGAAGTTTATCTTGAATTTCAAATTTAGATTTTGGTTTCTATGGAAATGATGCTAATAGGGTTTGAAACATGTGAGAAAAAAAGACAAAAATTGTTTCACAGCTAGGAAAATTTTGTATTCGAAAATTAAATTGTCGTTTATAGTATTTTCCGTTACTTATTATTTATGTTTCTGACCGTTTAAACCTTCCCTGAACTTCCACAAATATTTCAAGATCAAAATTAGCAAAATCGATCCAGCCCATCTCGAGTTTTAGCGAGACTAACGAACAGCAATTGATTTTTATATATATAGATATAAGCAAAAATAAGTACATGTTATGTAACCACCATTTGTGACCTAACAACAGTTTATATTACGGAACACTAATTTTGCAAATATAATTTATATTATTTTTTTCCAAACTGTTTTCTGTAAATATATGAGATTTATCTCAATAAATATTCAATAAAATAAAAAATAAAAAATTGTACTTTGCATGAATATTTTTTTTTTTGAGATAGGTGTAACTTTATGAAATATTATAGAATTAAAATAATGAACTTTAACCTTTGATAATTTAATTTTAATATTATACGGAAAGAGAGAACTGTACTATTCTCAAGTATAAAGTTTCATACAGGTGTGAGATACCTTTGTTCATAATTTAAATGGATATTTTGTTTTGTTATCAAAATTAATATCAGACTAGTTGACTGCCTCTTTATTATTTGATAATCCTTATAAATACTTAAAACCATTTTAGTTTGTACAGAGTGTTCGAAAACGAGTCGTTTCTATACTTCAAATACAATTAAAAATATTTTGTAGAATTTTTTTTCTAATTTTTAAATTAATTACGTATTTTCTATTAAAGGACATTGTAATTTCCGTTTGATTAAACAGGGTAGACCAGGTTGGAAGCCTTAAAAAATGTACTTTAAAAATGTGAAAAAAATTTATACTAGGATGAAACCCATTGGAAATGGAAGAGATTATAATTTTACCGTCTTTACCGTGTTTTACCCTTAATAAACCGTGTTTTACCCTTAAAAACTTATCCCCTTCCACTTCCCGAACTCAGATCGCCCATAAATTATTTTTCTTTTTATATTTGTTATATTCTCTTCCGTTCCCAATGGGTTTCATCCTACTATAATTTTTTTTGGTTTTAAAAATTATCGACCCTGGTCTAGGGTGTCCTACGGGTCAGGGATAATCTGGAAACGTGAAAGAATTTTAATTTTGTTTGTGTAAAAAGTCATAGAATAATCACGGAATTTATGAAATTTTAGTAAAAGTCAGGGAATTTTTTTAATTTACTGGAATTTTTAAATATTTAAGAACTTTATAAAAATTATTTTTACAATGTTTTACAAAATTTTAGTCTTACTAGAAAATTACAGAAACATTTAATGTTAAGTATACACAATTTTCTCAACTCAATATTACTACCTCAAATAATTTAACATGTAAAACTGTAAAGTCTTACTTTTTTACAATTGTCTTAAATTAATGATTAAAACTATATATATTTTCTTATAAACCTGAGGATGAAAATTTATTCCGAAATAACTTTTCAGTTTACTGTGCGGCCATTGATAAAATATTAAAGTATATATCTATCTATACGAATAACTTTAATAGGGGCCCTGACTGAATTTTTTTATTACTTCAATTGAAGCATCTTAATGTCTCGAACATCACCCTGAAGTCATTTTTTTTAAATCTGAAATAATAAGCAAGATATGGACATTTAAAATTTCTAATTAAACAAAGAGAGAAATACTAACGTATGACGTCATTTACTTGAATCTCCATTTAAATTACATGTTAAACATGGTTTTCAAGAAATAAAATAATATTTTGATAGTTTATATCTTTTTTGTTTTTGAATCAATTTGCATGCAAACAATTGAACAAATAATTATATTTTATAGAATTTGAATGTTTTATTACAAATTTTGAGATACTCGTGGTGTATCAATCTATTATGAAGTTCTTTCCATGTAGTACTTTGTACGGTACGGTAGCAGAGGCAAAAAATAACACTCCTTCTAAGATCAACCTGTATTCTCTAATCTAAATTTTGAATAAAGTATATCTTAATAAAAGTAAAAGTAATAAAATTTATCTGTATTAAAAATACTGTTATAAGTCTACATTTCAACAATAAAAAATTATTTTTGATATTTATGTGACTGAAAAAAAAAAGATCAATTAAGTATATTTCATATGACATAATTTTTTAGGAAACCATATAATTGAATAATACAAGTCAAATATAATATAATATGTTTTATATTACTGGCTATGTAATTTATCATTAGGTACACGAATATTCTGAAAACCGCTCACTTTTCAAAATTTTCGGATAGGAAAAAGGTTGTTACACTAATCATTATAGGAAGGATACAATAAAAAAATTAAAATTGATTAAAAAACGAATAAGGTATAAGGCTCTTAAGGAAGTACGAGCACCAAGGCAACTTTTGATAAAAGGTTTGTTTTTTTTTAATACAAAGTTTAAATATGTCTAAACAAATTCCAAAAATTTGAAGGAGATTTCCCGATCATTTAAATAAATAATTAACTTTAAAGTTGAGCAATTTAACATTGGTCTTATGGGTGGGGTAACCTTCAAACATTGATACATTTCTGTATTTTTCTCGTAAAACTGTTGGTGAATATTTTTAAAAAACTTATGGATGAAAGTAAATATATTAGTGATAAATTTAATTCAAAAACATTTACACTTGCCCGACTAATTAAAGTGTATTAATTAAAAGAAAAATAAATGCCGCCACTAGCCAATGTTAAATGTATATCTATATATTGAAAAAAATTATATGGTTACTGCGTTCCCCTTACCGCGCTAGAGTCGATACCTATCCCCACCCCGCCTGGCGCTCGTACTTCCTTAAAGATTGTTTTCCATTTCTTTCTTGCAACGTTTTATGGGTGATATAATAAGAGGCCATTTTCTATGGAAAAATCGCATAATAAAATTTTGAATATTTATGTAATTTATATAACATTTTTATTCAAAATCAACTCATTTGTGCATACTAACATTATTTATCTTACATTTTGACGGAAAGTGTATATAAGGGCCATGGGCATCGATAGGATTTCGTACCGTAGAATGACCTTTTTGTATAACCAATATTGACATTGCCATTTATGTAAATCTCCTTTGTGTAATTAAGAATTTTGATTGTCCATATTTTGGATATTTGTTAAGATTTCAAAAAAAATAACTTCATGTTCGTGAAGTAAAGACGCTTTAATTGAAGTGATAAAAAAATTTGTGCATATTCCCTGCTAAATCTAAAATTTTGATCCTGATACTTATTATCCCGAAAAAAGCTGCTGAGCCCACGAACCATTATACGCGGCTTTTGTAAAAACTTGAATAAACAAATAATGTCCATAATTTTTAAATAATGAAAAATTATGCTAAATCTCCTGGAAAACCCACAATTATTAAATAAAATTAAAAAAAATTTTTTTTAGTGCATCCTTTAATTTACAAAAAATTTTGTTTTATATTATCAAAATTTATTGTCTGGCACACAGATTGAGAACACATTCTGTACTGCAACATTGTCTTATGTTTAATAATGAATTAGTCATATTGTACAACATGTACATATGTTATGATATGTGGATATTTAATAAGTGGTTTGTTTTTGCAATATTATATTAACAAAAAAAACTTAATGTAAATAATTTTACCAAATCTTACATAAACCGTACGTTGCAAACAGGCGGAATTGAACCAAATTTTACATTAAGTATATTACGCTTGTAAATCGCTTGTAAATAAGGCAATAGTAACCTTAGCGATTCGGAATTCGCAAGTAGACGCAGCCAAATTTAGTATAATATGAAAGCCACTGAAATGTTCTTTATATGTGTAAAAACCGGATTTAGTGCGATTGAGTATAAATTATTTTGCTATGAGATCTGGTTTTCATATCTAATTTATGCATGTTTATCTGGATTTTTATTATTCAAATATTTTAGTGGTTGTACATTATGATAAAATATAAATACAATCAAACCCATAAGATTTTCCCCTACTAAAAAGTGCCCTTCGCGGTTAAAGACGTTTTCAAAATGAAGTTTTTTTAATGATAAAATATAGCCTTAATAAATAACATATTAAACATTATTTAAACAAATATTACTCCATAATCACTGTTTAAATCAAACGTGTGGGTAATTAAAATATAAAGTTTCAAATGTTAGATAGGTGGCGTTATATGTTTTGTTACTAATTTAGGTTATTACTTCATAATCAGAGTAACTTCATTTTTATCAATATTCGCCATAAATTATGTTAATGTGCGTTAGTCAAAAATTTCAAAATTACAAATCCCTCAATTTTGATTATAGAATGCAATTTTTATTTCGATTACAATGATTCTCTATTAAGTTGTTATTATAAAAATGAAAATAGAAAACTAAAATGGTACTCACATTATATAGTATTTTAACCTTGATTGTTTTTGCTACCAAAGATCAAGATTATTTATAAAAATCTATGCTAATAATAATTATTTATTATACTTATTGCGTATAATAATTAATGTTTCATTTATGTATGTCTAAATCATATTAATTTTTATTATAGGCAGACAAGTTTTGGGTCATTTATAAACAATTTATTTTATTGATATGCAAAAATTTTGAAATATTTAAATCACACGTCTATATATAAAACATGTGTTACAATTTCAAACTTCTCTTAAGGGCGATTGTAACTTCTGTAAAAAGCACACTCTTTAATGTAATATTTTTAAATTTTCGACCATAAATAACTCAAAAAAATACAAACAGTTTTTCCATAAATTTCTAAGGTAAAATTAAGAATTTGATTTTATATGAATTTTAAGAATGTTTATTCGAGAAAAACTCGACAAGTCCAACGTTTTCATGCCACTATTATGCTTATAGACCAGGGTAGAAGCCTTTAAAAATGATAAAAAGTGAAAGAAAATTATAGTAAGATGAAACCGATTGGAAACGTAACAAAAATGAAAGGAAAAATAAATAAAATGTTGCTGTAGTACCCTATTTTTACAAGGTCCTTCTTTTGACTTTTTGTAAAATTTTTTTTAGAATATGTTTTTTTCTGCTTATCTGTATATGGAGATCACTTGTTATCACTATACATTGTCTAAAAATTTGTTTTTTATACTGATAAATATTTTGGAATTTTAAATGTGGGCTGTCAATTACAATTGAATGTGGGTTAAGGGTATTCAAACAGTATTCAAATTTAATATATTGCATTTTCCAAATATTGTGTTTTTCAGATTAATGTTTTATTTGAGTTTTATAGCGAAAATTTAGTGTACTAGTTCTATAAAAATTTAAAAAATAAAAAATAAAATAAATGACGCCTTCAGACTTAAAAGTAAAAAATAATTTTAAATTAAAAACTTCCATAAACAATTTTCTTGTGACCAATTACCTTTCAACGTCAACTTCAACCATTCAATTTTTTAATGCTTAAAAAGCTCACTGCTTTATGCGTGCTTCTAACAAGCTATGGACTACAATAACATGTAATGTACATTGTATTTCTTTCAATTTTCGCGCACAAATAACATAAAAATATAATAAATTTGGTATGCATGTTGACATAAAGACGGAGGGCTTGTCGAAGAGTTTACGCGAAAAAAAATTTCTAAGGTAAAAATCAAAATTTGATTTTATATTTAGAAATTTGGAGAAAGCACTTTTCGGCAAGCACTAGGTTTTCATGTCAATATTGTGCATACCAAATTCCATAACATTTGGGTGAGTATTTGTGTGCGAAAATTGAAATATTTTATAGAAAGGAGTGTGCTGCTAACAGCTGTGAATCATCCCTCCTAAATTATTACTAAACAAACTTATTTTTTTTACTCAAATTATTTCAAAAAAATGTTTATTTGTTTGCAACAAACATTTTTTCCGTAAAATGTTCTCCACAATTTTAGCTCAAATACTGGCTAATAAACACATGTAGAGAATAACAATACATATTATTATTACACATGTATTCATATATAACTGTATAGACTGAATATCTATAGTATTTTAATAATGCTAATTAATAATAGTCCCAACAATGAAATTCAACCATGTGTCGAGAATCTAAACAATTAACTATTTTAGTTGTTGTCTTCACTTTATTTTTAAATACATTTTATTTCTTCGATAAATTTTTACACAGTACTCCGATTTCAACTATTCTAGTTTCATTGGCAAAGAAGTACCTTTGAAACTGGCCTCGGTTTAGAAAAGAATCATATCCTAAAGATAAGGAGATGGGATAACAAAAAACTGTTATTAACGCAAAAAATATAACCGACCTTAAAAATAAAAACAAAAAAATCATTTTAAATTAAAAATTTCTATATATAATTTTTTATCACCAATTGCATTTCGAAATCGTATCCAAAGAAGTAATCTTAAGTTGAGAATATATTTAGCACCGACTTCATTAATTGGTGGCATGAAAATTAAATATTTAAATTTTTTACTCTTTAGTATTTTTATTTATTTTGAAGTTGGTTCGTTATTTTGCGAAAAATTGGCAGAATGTTTTTAAAATATAAATATTTATTTTAAAATTTATCGAGTACTTCAGAAAATTTATTCATTAAATAGTTTTTTGTGAATACATAATGTATTTAATTTACATATTTTAACTGAGATTCATGATATATACATACCGGATATCCAATTGTATATTTGGTTAAGTGTTTAGTATTTGTTTCCGTAATTAGCTGTTCCAAAAGTACACTACCTTGATATATCTCTTTCTTGACCAAAATTAGAAATACAAATTTATATAAATACGTAGTAGTTTACAATTTGCTTACTATTAAAAGTTGTTATTTGGTTTCGTAAAACCGTTTGAAATATTTGTTTTCTGTAAAAAAATGCATAGTGTTATCAAATATTGTACAGTAAAACCTCGATAAGATAAAATCTAATGTAAAAGTTTTATTTAGAGTTCCGTTACATCGGTCGAAGTTCGACCATAAACATTCAAGATTGAATCTCACTGACTTTAAACAAAGCAATATATATGCGTGCCTTTAAACAAAATAATATATATATGCGTGTGTATGGTGGTGTTTGTAATATAATCCACGCCTCTTATATATCCGTGTGTCATAGTGTGTGAAATGGTTTTTTTTATTTATTTTATGTATTTTTCTATGTTTTTTTTTATATAATTATTAATGACTTGTTGCTAATTTGGTGACGGTCACGAAATTAGCAACGAGTAACATCTCCTCAGAGAATCATTACAACTAGCTAATTCATACTGATGATGACCACTTTGTTGTCAAAATACGTATTTATTCAAATGCAAAATAATTTAATCTAGAAAATTGGGGCAAAAAAGTTCTCTGTATAAATTATAAGTGTGCCAAATTTCATACTCGTCAGCTAGAAAGCTATGTCCAAATTATTCGTTTAAATTATACAGAGTTCGCATTTTAAGTAAGAGTGGCTTTGATTTTATAGAAATTTTAATAAGTCAATCGAAGTTCTACTGTAATTTTTATACCTTCGTATACCCTGGATAAATTGAACTTTAAATGTCCTAGGATTTTTTATCACTCAAAGAGACTTAGTTTCCCAAATAATCAATCAAAAATATATTTATATCCTGTACTAAGACACCCGCTTAGTGTGTGCGGAAGAAATATATAAAATGTCTGAATGAGGTACTTTCGGTAGTGAAAAATAAAGCATGAAATTTGACAAAAATTAAAATTTATGTAGAAATATTCTTAAATATTCTAAACTTGAGTCATAAAAGCATATGGTTAATTTATTATCTTAAAATTTAAAATTCGATATTTTTCTCTTTATATTACGTGGCCTAAAAAAAAGGTCGCCATGGTGTGACGTCATTTGGGTAAAAATTATTATATTGTCTTGGTCAGTTCAATTTAAACAGTTGTCTTAATTAGTAAACAATATTTGAGTCTTAGGTTATGTTATGTATTTGTGACTTTTGAACTATCCTAGCGGCATATCGATAAAATCCAATAATGAAATATCAATTATAATAGTTCATTTATTTCCAATAACAGATAATTTAACACAAAAGTGGTCAATTTCTTTGTTATTATTAGTACATAGTTGAGATTTTTCACATATGTAGGACTAACTTAAACAGGTTTTACTGTAATTATATTTTTTAATGAATGAAAATCATCACAACGAAGGTGATACTTAATTCACATTAAGGTGAATTAGTATCAAAAAAGATACTATCTATTTTAAAGAGAATGTCGAATACAATATACATTTTTTTTATTTTTGCACAATAATTTTGGTGTATGCAACCGGTATTTAGTGTGGGACACCTAGAATTTGGTATGAAACACCCGTGACACGAAATTTTTATATTTTTAATTAGCATTCATTCATAATATTATAAATATCCAGTCTATACAGTTATATAAGTACATATATAATCTATCTATTAGCCAAATTTGAGCTAAAATTATGGAGAACTCAAACATTTTACGAAAAAATGTTTCATACAAAAGTTTAAAAAAAATAAACAATTTTTGAATTTGAACTTTTATTATATCTTTTATAGTTTAAAAGTTGGGTCAAGGATTCATTGGACCCAATTGACCGATTTTGCTCATTCACGAGCTTAAACTCACTTTTTGTGTTTAGATACAAAATTTCAACCCACTATCTCTCTTTGTTTTTGAGTTATAGTGATGACGGGTGGAAATGAACTATTTAGTTGTTTCTATGAACACCTATATCAAAATTTGTGCAGTGAATGTTAGGTAGCGTTAGAAACTTTACTATAAATATAATATACTCTAACATATATATGTCGAGTATAAAAATTATAAATACGTATTCTTTTTTTCAATAACGTTATCTAGTTTATCAAGAGATTTTCAGCCGAGTCTGTTCACCTGTTTATAAATATCAACCAACATACGAAATACGTCATAAAAAATAACACTTGTCACACAAAATATTATTATGGTACTGGTAATAAATTTGATTAGAATGTCGTACCGGTGTACTTCTTGTACTCGTGTGGGTATGTGCGTTCTATGGCGGTTGTGTTCATGTCATGAATTTTATAATATTGCATTCGGTTTAGTCTTTTCTCTCAACACATTGTTGTTTGACGTCAGTTGTAAATAAGTAATCAATGAAGTTGACTATGTGAATGTTTATTGTGGGTGTAGGTGGTGTTTTGTGTGTGTATTATAATAGGGTATTAAAATGTTATGGTTGTGATATAGACCAGGGTAAAAGTCTTTAATAATGGTAAAAAGTGAAGAAAAAAAATTATAATAGGATGAACCCCATTAGAAACGGAAGAGAATATAACAAAAATGAAAGGAAAAATAATAGAAGTAATACGAATGGTCTGAGGTCAGGAAGTGGAAGGAGTGAGTTTTTAAGAGTAAAACACGGTTTATCTCGATTTCCGGAAAAACTAAAATGCACCCTATTTTTTAAGTGTAAATACAAAAGTTGTAGATCTTTTTATTACCTACAACTTTGCTATTTAACTTTTTTCCATAGGGCTTGTAGTTTTGCCGGAAATCGATATAAATAAACCGTGTTTTACCTTTAAAAACTCACCCCTTCCATTTCCCGACCACAGATCGCCCATAAATTATTTTTCTTTTCATTTTTTCTACTAAAATTTTTTTTGGTTTCAAAAATTATCGACCCTGGTCTAGTATAGTAGGGTATTCAAATGTTATGTTGTGATATGTATATTAGTTTACCATATTATTTACAAAATTTAAACATTGTTCTCGGATTCTTGTTAATATTTTATGTATGTTATGTGAATTTTTTTTAAAATCTATATTCTTAAGTTACTGACAGAAAGTTATTGTTTTCACTTCGAAAGTCGAAAGTAAACATTCTGTGGTAGTGCTGAAATAAGATAAAAATCAAATGAAGATAACAACTAACAGAGTTAATTGTTTAGATACTCGACGTATGATTGAATATCATTGTGTGGACTGTTTTTAATTAGCATTCATTAAGTACTATAAATATCCAGTGTATACAGTACATATATACATGTATAATAATATGTATAGTAATTACCAATATGTGATAATTAGCTAAATTTGACCTTAAATTGTGGCGAATCCTAACATTTTACGAAAAAATTTTTCAAACAAAAGTGTATATCAATGAATTAACATTTTTTGTATTTGAATTTTTCTTCTATATTTTAGAGTTTAAAAGTTGTATGGTAGTGCTTAAATAAGATTAAAAAAACAAATGAAGATAACTAACAGAGTTAAATGTTTAGATACTCGACGTATGATTGAATATCATTGTGTGAACTGTTTTTAATTAACATTCATTGAGTACTATAAATCACTTTAAAGTGTAGCCATTTGATCAAATTCTGTTTAATTTTAGTTTTATATAATTAAACTGGAATGAAAATAGAGAATTTTGGTAAATATTGATTTTAAACCTAAATTGTATAAAAGAATTAGCATCATAAAAAATAATAGTAAAAGTTATCTTTATATTACATCAGCTTTTTAAAATAGGTATACACACAATTTATATAAATATAATGAAATCATATTTTTTCAATGCAAATTACTTTTTTTTTTTTGTTTCTATTGCATTTATTACTATTCTCTTTAAGTTTGATGAGAAATAAACATTTTTTTTTTGTGTATTTTAAACTTGAAAGAAAGAATAAGAATTTTTTTGTTTGGTTCTGTGTATGTTAAATACAATTTTAAGTGTAGAGAGTTAACTTTTCTAAAGCAAAATAATAAATTTGCCAAGATACTTACTTTTTAATCATGAGGCCTTGAAATTTAGAATAAAACGTATATCCTGTATTGCAAACATTTCACTTTTATACCACTAGCTCGAAGGTAATGAAGAAGCTAAGAACTGAATTTAAAAGACTAGAAAATGGTAAATTTTATTTTTGTCTCTATGGCAAATGTTATTGCTTAAAGATTTAGTTTGTTAAAAAAAGTCATATGTCATCTGAATGGTGAGAAAGAAAAACTGAAATTGAAAAATATATAATAATGCATCTCTTTATTTATATAAGGATGGTTTGAAAACTTGCCGACCTCAACGTGAAGATAGCAGCACTTATCAATAAAAGCTAGTTAATGTATCTTTTGACAGTTACCAAGATTTCAGCCAATTTGGATACGTAGTTGTTTGACAGTCGCTCCCAATCCAAATAAAAATTTAATGACTACTCGATTCAATTTTTTCCAGTTTTACAAAAACACTCATATCGATTTACTCAAACGACTGTTAAATAATTAATACGCGTCCAAATGGCTAAAATCTTGGAGAGTAATTGTCCAAATATGCAAAATTTCGTTCACTAGCTTTTATGGACGAGTGCTGAAAGTTTTCAGAAATATTTCATACCACCCTCGTATATAATAACTAGCTTTACCTGCGACTTCTTTTGAGTAGAATTTCATTTGAAAATATTCATTGTAAGATTTAATATATAGTTTAACCACCCTCCACGTTGGTCCACTTACCGAGTGGAAGAGGGATAAGTAGCCAAAGTCGTGAAACGTTTAATCCATCGTCTCGCCTATGCCTATACCAGACTCGAAAATCTCTATTATAATTTTGCAAAGTTTCATTGAAATCAGGTCAACCTTTTTCGCCATACAAAGTTCACCTCCCTTAGTTACTATCGACTATCTATATGCCTACGAAGCTGCATTGAAATCGGTTTGGTCGTTTATAATAGTTTAAGTTTAGTTTAAAATATTGAATAATCAAATAATAATTATTATTTTCTGAATTTTTGTTTATTTTATTACAGATTATGGAATCTAGAATTTAAGGCACCTGGTATTTCTTTTCTAAACATTTTTCCCACTGACGATTTTTGAAAACGATCATGAAAATGGTGTTGTCACAACGGCAGAGGGAGGAGCTGTAAGTATTTACAAAATTAAAATATTTTAAATCAAATTACCAAAATAAGTACTTCTTTTTCCAGAAACAAAGCTATCGCTGATTATTTAAGTACTAATGGATATATGGATGCTTTAGAAGCATTCAAAAAAGAGGCCGATATGCCTGGTGAAGTTGAACGTAAATTTGGTGGTTTACTCGAAAAAAAATGGACATCAGTTATCCGTTTACAAAAAAAAGTATCAGAATTAGAAATGAAATTATCCGAAGCCGAAAAAGAATTTATCGAAGGTGCACCAACCCGTAGTAAACGATCTCCAAATGAATGGATTCCACGTCCACCAGAAAAATTCTGTCTTACGGGGCATCGAGCGCCTGTCACAAAAGTAATTTTATTTTAAAGGATACTTTTTTGAGAGCTAGTGATATATTTCATAAGTCATCATTTGAAACCTCCAATTTTTTGAAATCTGTTGGAGAATCAAGCGTTTTGACATTGTTCAAAAAATTCAAGAGGATAAATGATCCTAGCCTAGATCCTATATGATTAATTTGTCTCTTCATCTACATTTAACCATGTCGATAAAATTAAGTGCTTTGTAAATATTTTGAAATCAATGTTGTTACTTTTGGGATCGAACGTCTGAATATTTACTCGAAATTATAACGAATAAAATTAATCATTAATTCCCAATAACAACTTCTGAACTGATTTTAATAAAAGTTATTTTTTTAGGTTATATTTCATCCTATATTTAGTATAATGGTTTCGGCTAGTGAAGACGCTTCACTAAAAGTATGGGATTTTGAAACTGGTGAATATGAGCGCACTTTAAAAGGTCACACAGATTCCGTACAAGATATTGCATTCGATCATACTGGTAAACTTTTAGGTATGGTATATTCTTAATCTCACATTTTTCTAATAAATATGTAACTGATGTTTTCTTCTGTTTGCCCTCAGTATCTTGTAGTGCAGATATGTCAGTGAAATTATGGAATTTTTCACAGACATATGAATGTATGAAAACGATGCACGGTCACGATCATAATGTGAGTAGTGTGGCATTTATGCCAGCTGGTGATTTTGTCATTTCATCATCGAGAGATAAAACAATTAAAGTGTGGGAGGTATCCACTGGGTAAGTATAATGAAAGTGTATTATTATAATTTCATTAATAATATAATAATTAGCCCAATTTTGTATTATATTATTTTAATAGTTTGTTTTATGTACAAAATTTAATTATAATTAATTTTCACACTTCCTAGTGTTACATTGTTATAATACCACACGCAAAAATCAGTTAAATAATTAGTTGTATATTTATTCAATTACTCCTATTTTTATTTTCAAGTATACAGTGTCATTCAGGTAAATAAAAATACTAAATAATATTGGTTTTACAAACGACACTGATTTCTCCTTAATTTTTTTTTTCATTCTGGGAGTATACAATTTTGTGTGTTATAGAAGATTTTCGCGACGAGGAAAGAAATTTTTGGGTTATGAGTTTGCAAGTAAACTTTAGGATAGCTTTACTGAACTTAATAGGGCGAATTGTAGGTTTTGTTTATGCAATTTGCTGAAAAATTCTAGCTACAGTTGAGATATCGTTACGTTAATTTAAATCGAAGTAGGGAACAGGACTACTTAAAGTCAATTAATTAAAAAATATAAAACTTTGAGTACAAATATTTTCTATATTAAATGTAAAATTTTGGTAAAATAAATTCAAAAATAAAAAATATAAATTCTAAATTATTTTTTTGTTTGTTTAGGTACTGTGTTAAAACATATACAGGCCACGCAGAGTGGGTTCGTATGGTAAGACCTTCCCCCGATGGATTTTATATTGCGTCATGCTCAAATGACCAAACAGTACGAGTTTGGATGACAAATAGCAAAGAATGCAAGGTAGTAAACCACATAAAATTATTTTCTATTCTCATTCTACATAAAATTTGATTATAATACGCCAAGAAAATGAGTAAAAATATTTTGATTACGATTTATTTATATATTTTATATTTTTACGTTTACTTTTGTTACGGTTTTTGGACAATACAAGTTTGGGATTCCCATTCGTAAATGGGGATTTACTTTTTTATTACATACATATTATTTTCATTTTTTTATAGGTTGTATTACGTGATCATGACCATGTCGCTGAATGTATTGCATGGGCACCAGATTCATCATTCAACGAAATAAATGAATCATCTAATTCAAAGGATAATAAGAAAAGTGGTGGTTCATATCAAGGACCATTTTTGGCATCTGGTTCAAGAGATAAAACAATACGTGTATGGGATGTAGCAATTGGTGTTTGTGTATTTACATTAATTGGTCATGATAATTGGGTACGTGGTATTGTCTTTCATCCAGCTGGTAAATTTTTAATATCAGCTAGCGATGATAAAACATTACGAGTATGGGATATTCGTAATCGACGTTGTGCTAAAACACTCGAAGCGCATAAACATTTTTGCACATCTGTTGGTAAGTAAATTTTTTTGGTGCCTATCGTAATTATTCATCAAAAAGTACAAGAAATTATTAATAGTTCTAAAAAAAATATTAAAAAATACTATCAATTACTTTTTTTTTTTACAGATTTTCATAAAACTCATCCGTACGTAATTACTGGCAGCGTCGATCACACAGTTAAAGTGTGGGAATGTCGTTAAATAAAATAAAAAAAAAAAAACAACTACAAAATAACTTAAATAATCGTTTGTCCTTGCGCTTGTTTTCCTCGAACATTTATTAAGAAATATAAATTCAAACAAAAAAAACTGCTCTTTGTCGCCCCCGTATTACTGTTATATTAACTTATAGCCGAATTATATTACAAGAAACGTACATAATTCTCTTACATGTAAATCTTAACTTTGACAAATGGTAATATTAAACAGTAATATTTAAACAAAATATACATACAAGATGATTCAGGAAGAAGGCAACAAATTCCAGGATAACTTTTTTCATAAGAGATAAACATATTTAATTATGCATGTGAAACGATATACTTATAAAACGTAATGAACCTTGGAGTTTGATGCATTCTTCTTAAATTATTTTGTATAAATCATCACCTCCATCATAATCCCCATGACTCCATATATATATAAATATATCTATCTACGTACTATTCTTGGAGAAGACACTAGAGTTTTAAAAAAATTATATTGCATATTTATATAATATTTTTAGAAAAAGATATGATCGTCACTATAAAATATCACAAGATTTGATGATAAAATCTCCTTTTTTAAATATAAGTAAATAGTTTTGTTTTCTTTTATTAATTATCTGTACTATATTATTAATTTAATTATTATTATTACTCTGTATAACGGAATTACCAAATTTTGTTCATTTTAATAAAAGTTCAATATTTGTTTTCTAGGTTATGTGTTGTTTAACTGTCATTATATTTATGCATGAGTCGTTTGTAATTGAAAATGATTGTTTTCTAAAAATAACAAGAAAATTGACTGTATTTCAAATAAAATTAAACTACGATACATTTTTTCTGCCATAAGTTTACAATATGACCGTGAAATTAAATATATTTCGGTTATAAGTAAAGAATTTAAGGAGCAGCATCAATTCTGTATCGAACGTTATCGAATCATTAACTTAAGTATTGCTAACCATGCTATACAGAAATTTACAAAAATAGTATTCGGAAATTGAAAGAAAATTTTTGTAAGGGAGTTATGAACAATTAGTAGCCTTGACATCCCTTCTTCAAATAATGCGTTTAAGGTCAAGAACAAAAAGAAAGGTTCTAAGCTTGGTGAATTATAGTTTTATGAGAAAGAGATTATAGAAATATTACATTATCATTAGTATTTTAACAAAGATTAATTTTAAAACTTCTCTGCAAGACATTTTTTACGTCATTTCGTAAACTGTACGCTCTCTAAAATATACTCTTGAGAATTATTTTAGCTGGTTTGTTTACTGTGCTTAAAATGAATTAAAATTCTTGCAAAAATATTCGAAGTATAAATAAAATACGTATACCGTTCATTTTAAATACCAAAAGCGCAAATTTATCGTAAAAATGATCAGTTAAAAAAATAACACCAACATATTAATAAAGTTAATTATACTTCAAACTAGTCGCAAAATATTCCTAAAACACAAGAAAATTTACAAATATTTCGTTATTTTAAATAATTCACCTTCCGGTAAGCAGAAATTTTTTTTTAAACAATCCATTTTAATTACAAACGATTTATTTTTAAATAAAAAAATATGTAAAAAGATTTATATATTTAAAAAAAATTTAAATAATATGCAATATATTAAATATCAAATTTTAAAACATTCATATTTTTTTTTTCTTGAAAATTATTGTATTGTGGCTTTATTTTAATTTAAATAAAATTAAAGAAGATAAAATGGTGTGCCAATATCGTATAAAAAAACCAGAAACATTTATATTTCCACAAAGAATACAAATAATTTATTCTTTTACGAAATTTTAATATAGAATTTAGCTGTGCTTTTGTTGGAGCGTTTATGCAGAGATAATTTTTCTTCGGAAATCTTTCCAAAATTCCTTGGAGAATATTTTCCAATCAGATGTTTAGTTGTTATTCTAGTACTTTTTCTGGCGCTACATTTTATGACTAATCCAATATTGTAGAAACTCACAGATCATGATTGTTTTTGGAAATCCTGTTACAAAAAAATATATATGTATTTTTGTATCAGGTCTTTTTCTGTTTTTTGTTGATTTCGAGCCGTTTAATTACAGACTCCATTTGGAATCTTTGGGATTTGTATTTTGGAAAATATTACCAATCACTTTATTTAAAGGCAGAGAAAGATGGAGAGAGTAACCATGTATTAAAGCAATGTGTAAGACAAGGACAACGGAAAAACTGACAAAACAGAAAAGACCAATTATGCAGCTACAACTACAGGATTAACATATGCACCAATCAACGATTATGACAATATAGTTAACGGGTTTCAAATATATAAGGTGTTTATTAAGATGGCCACCAAATTAGCGACGAGTAACATACCCAAGGACAATATAAGTAATTTTAATAAGAATAATTTATTACTAAGATTATCGTTTCTAAATACCATTACAGAAAGTACCAGATAATAATTTAACACCAAATGGAAAATATTCGCTAAAAAAGGGTACCTGTTAAAACATTTTTGTAGAAAAAATCTCTTGAAAAGAACGTCTCTATAAAATCATTTCTGGATTCATGACTATTTGCAAGAAAAAATCATTTTACCCCTGTTATATGGAGTGTAAACAAATATTTTCGATTAGAAGTTATTATTTTGATATTTATTTAAATTTCAAGTAATGAGTTAACGAAATGAGTGATACTAAGAATTAAATTTTGTTTTGGGACGTGAATTTTAGTAATATAGTAGCTTAATTATAAAAATTTCATAATAATTAACAAATTATTTATTTACACAAAAAAACCCTATATTTTTTCAATTGATGTTTTTAATTTTCAATCATGGTTGCCAATAATTTTATTAAAGTGTGAGCAACCCTGCTAAATTTTTTATCTAATTGAAACAACAATTGAGATATATTTTTGCAAGGATGTAAAAATGAGGTTTTTTTTTATTATTTTAAATTTGAATTATGTCTTTTTGTGCTGTTTTTTTTTTTTAGAGAAAAGAAAATTTATTTTATTAAGATAAACTAAATATAAAAATAGTTAAGAGCAAATTATATTTGTTATAAAAATAGAAGGTTGAAAATCCCCACACTTTTTTTTCAATGAATATTATAAATATTTATTAATTATTTTTTTCGTTTTTTTATTTCCAATTTTCTCTTTTTTTTTTTTTTTTCTTCAAAAATTTCGAATTATAATTTTTAAGAAATGGGCGTTGCAATATTACTACCTAATGTTGGTATTATTGTACAGACTCGAAGTAAAAAAAGCTCCTAAATCCGATTTTGAAATTACGATTAGAATTGTTATAATAACAAAATATGATTTCCAACGATAAATGAATGAGTCTGTGTAGTTTAAGGCCATATCTCATTTAAAACGGCATTCTGTCAAATAAGTATCGAGCGGTTTGGTACGATTTATAGTCAATAAGATTTACTTCGATTTGATTTATTATGAAGGTGAGGCCTATTGAAAACTATGAATTACGAACAACAAACTTGTTTAGGTTCTTGATTCTGCAGGCTTTTCAAATTATAGATTCTTTGACAGAATGTATTCGCTAATTTAATAATTTTGAAGTCGATGTAAGTGCAATTTTATCAAAATTATTTTAATTTTAAATGATTTATTCGCTAAAATTAATTTTTTCCTTTATTCACGAGTATGTGAATAGAATTATCTCTAAAAACTGTGTATAAATAGAATATTAGATCTTTTAATAGTTTGTTCTAATAACAGCCTTGCAAATAGCATTTTCATACGCTTTTATTATTAAAAAAATATTTGAAACGAAATGTTACAACTACTTTCGTTATGATTGTTATGACAAATCATTAAGATTATTTTACACGGAGAATAAATTCTCTATAATGGATACGAAATCTATTACAGCTCAATTTTTTTGACCTTTAAAGTATTCGACTGTATCGTAAATAATTTGAGAGATTTATAAAACGTTTGATGACACAAATGCAAAATCGTTTTGTTAATTACGCACGTTCACACTTTAAGATTAATCCGTGTATGATTCAGGAAAATTGATCCACTTATAATAACCAATTTTAATTTTTTTATATTATGTTAAAATAAGTGTTTTGTATTGTCCAAGAAGCAAAATAATTTTGGTTCGAATTTAAAAATTGATATGAAAGCCATTTTGGATTTACACTGCAAATTCTGTATTTTCCGGAATGAAAACTTTGGTTTCTTATTTAGGGCAAAGAAATCTGGGACCCATTATGGTTTACTTATCAATTTTTGCATGGAGAGATTTCTGTTAGTTTACTTATATTTCTGTAAGGCTTAGGGTGCAAAAATTTTTCATATTTTTTTAAATTTTGTAACATCCTATACAAAATTCTTGCCTAAAGTAAAATTTTTTAAATAATTAAAAATATCTTTTTTATAAAAAAACATGTTGCTAAGATTTTTTACAAAATGGAAAAGCGTAATATAACGCCATATATATTTAGAATGCTTCAATAATTTTTATACAAGTAAGGTATAAGGAAAGTAACTTATTTTTGGGAGGAAAATTTTTGTTATGGTAAAATTGAAAGATTCCTGTTATATAGCACAGTGCCCATGACATTTTATGTTTCGTTTAACGAAAGATAAAATACGACACCTTAGATTTTTTTTACAAAACAATATTATTACTTACAAGTATTAAAAATTAAAATGAAAAAATAATACAAATTTTGAAAATCGTCCAATAGATATTTTTATGTAGAGGTTAATTTGTAAGAATTTTAAGAATATTATGTTGTATATTTTCAAAAAAATATTGACTATTTACAAGGTTGATAAATAATCGAAAATTTTTTATTTTTTAAACTATAAATGAATTTCTGCGAACATATTTATATTTGTTAATTGCTAAAAATTTCTCATTTTGATATCTAGGTTTATTTTGCGCACATGATGGTTTTTTTCAGTGAGGGAAAACTAAACCTATAATTAATTCAGAGTAATAAGTCCATTTAGAATCGTCTGCTGGACAGGGAGGTGGATAAGAATTATATACGTCGACACTCATCAACTTATAAAATATTGTTAGGTTGCTTAAAATTTTTGGTCCACTACCCCATGTGTTACGTAGGTGAACGTACCTTAAAATGAGTATACTCTGTTTCGACTGATTAGGCTGTAACACAGGAAGAAATGTTAACTGGTCAATAGTTTAATGCATTGGTCTTAAAGTCGGCGGTCATCAGGAAATACCGACTCTTAAAGAATAAAGAAAAATTAAATATATTTCTATCCGCTATTTAAAAAAAATTTTAAATTAATTTTGATAAGAAGTTCATTTATAGTTAATTCGTATTTGTTGTATATTAGAAACAAAATGAATAATTCTAGAAAAACCGGCATTCTAATTATTACCCTACTATTTATTAATGAATTACGATTATTATTCTGCAGCACTTATTATAAACAAACAAAATCAATTAAATTATGCAAAACTTAAGTATTATTATTGATTTTAGGTAATATTATATATTTGTATAATAGAAAGTAATATTATTGAATTATTGTAGTTAGTGATATTTAAACAGTTTTAAACAAAAAAATATGAAAAAAATACATAGTATTTTGATTTGCTATTACAAGGACGTAAGCATCTTTTTCTCTCTATCACACACACACATATATAGCAGATTTTAACAAAAGAGATAAAAAGAAACAAAAAAAAATTGAGAATTTCCACATTTTCTCTCCTAATTTTAATGTGAATGTAATTATAAAAAGTACTACAAAAAAATAAAAATACTACATTTATATAATAAAAACCAGCATAATAAATAATAAGTCATTGACTGCTTAATTTATTGAATGTATGTTCTTTTATTCTCCTTTTGACGTGTTTACAAATAAAAAATGAAAAAAGTTTTAAAAAAATGGTGAATGGGCTTTGCAGATTCAACGTCTGGAATGAAATTTTTGGCCTTAAAATTAAAATATCTATGTGGTCTGCGAATTTCAGATTTTTCAGTTTCTTGTAATAACTTTGAAGGCATAATAATGAAGATATAGTTATTCCAATTTAACCCTGTATAAAAATATGCTTGTGGAAAAGCTATAAAAGTAAGATCATGAATTCGAAAATACTTTTGGTTTTTACAGACTTAAATTTTGAAGTATAGATTTTTATCGGTATTTAAGCTATTAATTAGCTAATACACATTTCTAACAAAAAACAAATTATTTCTAACTAAGGGCATCCTGTATTCTTTTTGAAGAAATCCTCCACTGGGACCTAAGAGAAATGATCGAAAAAATTAAGGATTAAATCGCTTAAATTGGTGCGTGGACTACGATATAAAAAGACTTAATCATTGTGTAATGTAAACAAATTTGTTGGAAATAATTTAGAAGAATAGAATATAAAAGAGTTTAGTATTCAAAATTGTGCTCCTGAAATAATTTTTGTGTATACTACCCATTAATGTAGTTTTAATTTAAACAAAGATATGAAACTGTTGCTGAAAATTTAAAAGAATACAATCAAAAAATAAATAACCATATTTTAATTTTCATTAAAAGAAATATAAACCGACGGTGGTAGAATATAAATATTTACCACCGCGCCGTGATGTAAACCAATCAACCTTGTAAAACCAAATACAACAATCAGAAATCGATTTTGTGTTAGTCCGAGGTCGATAAGACTTACAAGTTGGTAAGTAGCGTCGTCTATAATTTAAAGTTTATTTTCACTGCTAGTAGAGAGCACTACCATGACATGAAAATAAAAAACAGCTGTTACGGACACTTCAAATTTGTGCTTTATTTTTAAAATATAACCTAAATTAAATAAAATTTTCAAAGAAAATTCTTCCAAAAAATGAATGATGAGATTAGTCCACCAGATCATAAAAATAATGAAGAAAAAGTAACGAAAATTCGAAATTTAGCAGACCTTCAACGAATGAAATTAGAGAAATTAATGAAAAATCCTGTAAGTTATTTTTAAGTATTGACTTGAAACATTTTCTAAAAGTAATTTAATTTTACAGGAAAAACCAGTTATAATACCTGAAAAACCAAAAACAAAAAATGTACCACCTGTTCCTGATTTTGTTCGAAATGTAATGGGATCTAGTGCCGGTGCTGGTTCCGGTGAGTTTCATGTTTACCGACATTTACGTCGCAAAGAATACGCTCGGCAAAAATTTATACAAGAATTGAGTAAACGTGAACAATTAGAATTTGAATATCAAGAAAAATTAGAAAATAATCGTAGACTAGCTGAAGAAAAAACGGCGAAGAAACGTGCAAAACGGTTGAAAAAAAAGGCGAAAATGAAAAATAAAAAACTAAAACCAAATAAGCAACAACAAAAAGTTGAGAAAAGTGATTCAGAAAGTGAAAGTAATTCTGATAATGAAGAGAATGAAAAAGAATCGAAAGAAAGTGAAGACCAAATAAGTGATAAATTAATAGAAGAAAGTGATAAATCAGAGGAGCCAGCAACAAATTCAAAAGAGGAGGAAACTTCAGCAAAATTTGACGATAAAATAAACGAACATAATGAGAAAAATGTAGACAATACGAATTTAAAAGTGGAAGACACTTCAAATAAATCAGAAGATGAAGTAAAACTACCTGAATCGAATAACGAAAATGAAAAAGAGTAACTTTGTATATATTTGTAAGATATAATAAATAATTTTAATTACTCATCTCATAAGGTTTTTGCGCTTATTTTTTAATGTTCCCAAAAATATTAAATTAACTTATTTTCCAAATTGGCAACATTCTAATTAATAAATACACGCATTATAGCACCTCAGGGGATTTCAAAAAATGTTTAATTATCAGTAATTAAATAAAAGTAACTAGAAAAATAGTAATGTCCAAAAGGTCAATATCACAATTGACGTAGATAAGATTCATAACAATAATTATATAGTTTTTTTTTCCAGAAATGTTTAGGAAGACGGAAGTTTTTAACACAGATGTGTTGTTCATAGTCGAAAAATAATATTTAGTAACAACAATTTTTGTCAATGTTTAAATATTTGATAAACCCTATCATTTGGGTTATGTAGGTATTATAAATTTATTACATGTTTAATAACTTTCTGTTATTGTATCATAAATGATACTGTAATAAAATACACATGGGAATTGTATTGCATTTATTGAATACAATACCAATTTACCATAGAAGTATTAATTCGGTTAAAGTTTTAAGATCTGACAATGAATACTTTGGACGTAGAACTTGAAGAAATAAAATATTTAAAATTTGTACTAGTCAGATAAATATATACTATTAGTATAATTGTATGGTTTTGTTCGAAATTTAGTATTCCAAATTTTCTAGTAATTGAGGTAATATATCATCAACATTAAAAGAAATTTGGATTAAATGTCGTCAAGTGGTTTTTCTTTACAGAAATAATCAACTGGTTAAATCCCAATACCGATCCATTCAAATAATTTTGATATTACCGATTTTCTTGAATAAATATTTTATTCAACTGCTAGTTGCGTTTATTAAACATTAGTGGTATGTCTTTTGCTATGCTATGTATGGAGAAAATTTAAACATTCGCTCAAATTATTTGGTTGTCGGGTAAGAAATGTTTTTTTCCTAAACTATAGGCCTAATCACTCCATGGTTTTATCCTAGACTCTAGGAACCCCTTCTTAGGTTAGTGCAGGGAATAAGAGGGGATTACATTATTTTTTGCTATTAGAAATTCATACAGGTAAGTGCAAATACCCTACGGATCCATTAATAAAAAATTGGAATGGTCGATGACGATGCGAACATATCCGACAATAGGTCTCGTGAAAATGGGACATAACATTCGTTCACGACGACATAACACCAACGAAGCCAAACGCTTATAATGTATGTGGAGTGGCATACTTGTACTGTTGTTGTAATGTACCGCCGTGCGCTGCCATTGTATATGTTATGGGCAACATTTAATGAGGACATTTTAAATAATGCCCGGACATAATCATTAATAACTTTATTGTTTTGTAACAATGTGTGATCACTATGGAAACCATTTGGGTAGAAGCACATGATTAGATTTTTTGATCAAAAAATCTGATGTAACTCTGTGCATGTATTTTATATTATACCTCGCATACGGCAAGAATTCTACATAGGACATTCGATTTTCTGATCAGAAAATCTTATCGAGTGTGCATAAATACGATGTTGCCTGAAGTAGCATTATAATTTCTTATAAGAATATGTTATCTGAAGTAGGCTGCCTGTTAGTTATGCGATTATTTAAGATTTTGTCTGATTAATGACCAGAATTTCTTATAGGACTGTAATAACAAATTTCCAAAAATGGTTTTTCTCACTTACGTATAAATAATGGAATATATAAACCATTTACGATAAAGGGGTGTGGCCTGTATTTTCTTCTTTATAGCAATACGATGTCACAGCGAGTGAGGTCTACTGCTCAATGGAGTAACTAGTAAATACTTCTAAGATTTTTGATTGTATTTTTTCTTATGATATTTATATTGAATAAATATTGATATTGTCTTATTGAGGGCATTTTTTAAATTGTCCGGACATTAAATATAATGCACTAATAATCCCATTACCCATAACATATATATGGCACACACACATACATATTACATCGATGTATACATCAAAAACTCGTAACTATATACAACTATATACAGCCATATAGGCAAATGTAGTCTCATTCTTAAGAATCGATCAGGACTGTCAGAAAGTACACTACATGGTATATGAAAAGTGTAAATGTATTCATATTTTATAAAGTGATTTTTGTGTTAAATAAAGAAACTTTTTAAATATATTTTTGTATTAATTATGTGTATAAATAAATTAATAACAATATGATTATAAATATTTGTACTTTATATCTGCAAAAATGAATTGTACATTTATTATAAAAAAATAATTCGTTTTTTTTTTGGTTTCTTTTCTTTTTTATTTTCATAATTTTATTTGTGTTTAAAAAATTTTGTATAGACCCAATTAAACAAAAATTTATATTAACAATGTTGATTAGTGATTGTGTATAATACCCAGGAAAATTGATGTGATATAGTATTTATTTTGTGTGTAATATACTACTGAAATAATACCGTCAAGATGGCTGACTTGGAGGCTGTTCTAGCTGATGTCAGCTACCTGATGGCTATGGAAAAGTCAAAATGTACACCTGCCGCAAGAGCTAGTAAAAAAATTATATTACCAGATCCTAGGTGCGTTCTAAAAGAAACTTCATTTCAGTTTTTTTTTTAAATTATAGTTTTAAACTGCAACTCGATTGTCAATTGTTTTTATTTTCCTCGTCAAATTTAGGGATAATTTTTTTTTCACGTAGGGTCGAAAAAAATCTATGAAAATGAATGAAATTTGTATACGAATGACAAAGTCCGTTTAATTGTGGATAGGCTTAGGAGGTAGTGTAAAATATATATAGGGGTTGTTGCCCTCTGGTGAAAATTATGTGTATTGTTCTTTTTTCAATTGCTTTTCGAATTCATTCATTCATTCGCATGTTATGTGTGTTACCCTCCTCTTCCACCCTTATTTTGTGTTGGCTGAGATCTCAATTTGTGGCTTTACTGTGTCACTAGTCAATTTTGATTGTTAAGGGTATGTTTCATTAATGATTTGAAACGATATCGAAAAATATATATCAATTTAGAAAATTATATATATCCAATAAATCAAAAATTGGGCTAATTTCAGTCTCATGCAGATATTTTCTATGTCAATTTCATCCGAATAAATATCTTGTCTTTCGGTAAACTTTCAAACTTTATTTCGAACTAGGTGTCATGATGAAAATTAAGTACTCTAATTTTTCTAAATCTGACATAGATTTTTGAATGAAGTTATTTTGAAAGTTGTTCAATCTCTTGGAAAAATTATTTTGTTGGTTTATAGCGGAAATAATTTTATATTGTCGAAAAAAATTAAGTTTAAGTTCGTGGACGAGAAAAATTAATCAATGTTCCATGATGGATCAATGACCCATCTTTTTATTCATTAGAGATAGAAGAAAAGTCGAATTATAACGAATGTGTTATCGAAAAAATTGTTGCAAATAAATTTACATTTTACGAAAATTTCAAAAAGGTTTTTTCTTTACAAAAATCATTTTTACAAACTGTTCATCACAATTCCAGAACGAATTCTTGACTAATTAACTTTTAGAAGTATAATTATAATACATATTAGAATGTCACAAACGTTTCATAACTGTATGTACTACGTATTTAATCAATTTTATTAATCTTAATATTTACAAATACTTCAAAAATTGTTACTAAACCATGAAAGTTTGTTCCTTGATTAACATGAAAGTAAAATTAAAATAAAAAGCAATATATTTCGTCTTTTATGTATCGCAATTCCGCTTAGATGCCATGCCTTCTCCAATAAATTACCAAAACTGAAAATCTTATTTGACCCATTGAAACTTCTTTTTGTTTAAAAATCTTATAAAAATCGCCAAAATATTGCTAAAATAATTGAGCTCTATGAAAACGAAAAATAATACTCATTTTAGACTTGGGTGACTAGTTTTCGAGATATCGCTTGAAATTTGTCCGAAATATATTGACCTCCAGATCGTATTTTAGACGATATCTCTAAAACTACACATTGTTAAATAGATGGTATTTTTGTGAAATCTACATTTATAAACATAATTTTATCGAAATCGCATACAAAAAAATTACTTTTCGATTTTCTTATTTTTCTTCCTCCTTTGAAAAGTCAAGATAATTTGTTAGTTTCCGATTTCGATAAAATTGTATTAATCAGTCTCTGATGCATAGTTTTTCAGATTTATCCGGAAATTTGATCTGAAGGTGAATATTTTTGACACTTGTTAAGCGATATCTTGAAAACTATCAAATCGTAAAATAAGTGTTTTTTTTTTTATTTTCCTAGACCTGAATTACTCTAGGAAACCAAAATGCAGTAGCAATGTACTTTAGCCAATAAGCTTCCAACGATTAAATAAATTTTAGATCAAAATTTAGATAAACGAATTTTTCCACCCTTTTTTACATGAACGCATATCACAAAATTTTCTCATAGGTACTGTACTGTCTTTATAAAATTGCCGAAAACCGGAAAACTTATTCTGCATATCAGCCTTAATTTTAAGTAACCCATAAAAGTCTCATATTTTCGTCTCACAAGGGATTATGTTTTCCATTCCAAAGGTAAATTCTATTTTAACTAGATAATTTTTTTTTTTTGGAAGGTTCAAAAATTTTTAAGGACAAATGGAAATTCTGAATTTCAGCTTTCGTACATATGAGAGTGGGTTTTTCTAATTCATAAATTTTAAGTCCAAAGTCCAAAGAAAAACTAGTTGAAAATAAAAATATTATAAACAACTAAATAATTGAAAATAATTTAATTATTTTAAAATTACAATAATTTATGAGTTTTTAATTATTTATACAATTAATTATATTTATTATATTTGTTATTTGTATTTTAAAAATAATATTTTATTATTTTTAAACGATTATTCAAAATTCCTATAATTTAATTACTTTACATGTAAAATTAGTTTGAAAAAAAAAGAAATTATTATGAAAAATTACATATTTGATAAGTTATTTTTTAATAATTCACGATTTCATGTAAAATTGAAAAATCACACGTTTTGAAAATTTATTCATGAGAGGTTTTTCATAATAGTGTTAATAATTAATTTTATAATTATTAATGAGGACTCTAGGATTTTTCGAATAAATTTCGATGAATTATCAGTATGAGTTCGCTAGTTGTAATGATTCTCTGAAGAGATGTTTCTCGTTGCTGATTTGGTGATGGTTTGCACATATTAATTTTATAATTATTAATGAGAACCCTAGGATTTTTCGAATAAATTTAACCGGTGCAAACCGTCACCAAATTAGCAACGAGTAACATCTCCTCAGAGAATCATTACAACTAGCTAATTCATACCGATGATGACTACTTTGTAGACGAAATACGTATTTATAAAAATACAAAATAATTTGATCTAGGAAATTGGGGAAAACATCGAAATTTATTTGTTAATAATTAAGATTATTTATATTTCCTATTTAAGAAAAATAATCCCAAGCGACATTTCGATTACTTTGTAATCGTATATTTTTTTGTGGTACAATTGTGTAATCCCTAGACAAGTCAAATTATCCTGTAGACAATATTATAAATTTAAAATTTGTTTTATACCATTTCCTACTCCTGAGGGATAGAACGTTTTCTTTAAATTCTGATACGACCACTCCTAGGTACCTTCTTTTCAAAAAAAAAGGAACGTGATCCTTAAAGACAGATAGATAAGCCTTATTTACGAAAAATTACCCTTAGGCAAGCCAAATTATCCTGTCGACAATATTATAAATTTAAAATTTGGTTTATCCCATTTCTTACTCTTGAGGGGTTACTCCTGAAGGTAGAACGTTTTCTTCAAATTCTGATACGACCACTTCTAGGTACCTTCTTTTCAATAAACAAGGAATCAGATCCTTAGTAAGATACATGGAGTGCCCGTAATCATATCCGGGACTAAGACAGACGCAAGTTGGCTAATTAGGTGATTTTATAAACGTTTTCCTTTTGCTCCTACCTATATTTGTTGTTTTTTCTTTTGCCTACTTACATTTAAAATATATAAATTTCTTTTATACTACAATTACAATCGATTTTCGAGATGAAAGTAATAACCAGCTTTCATGAAATTAATGTACATAATTTAAGGACGTTCCCAAGAAAACCAGTTTTCTTAGAATCTTTTGGAAAATTTAAATATACACATGCTTAGAAATATTATCTTAACGTTTTTGAAGTTATACTTCTTTAGGCACGTTATGAAAAAATGATTAGAGTGAAATTTTAAGATACGCGCGCATCACCATCACACAAAATTCACAGGTTGAAGCTATTGTTACGTTTTATGTTAAAAATGGGAAGTAATAAAATTTTTTCTTATATTTCTACTCTTGGAAAATTTGTGGAAGTAGCCCAGCGCATCTCATCGTTTTTCAATTGTAGTTATTATAATTTACATTAGGATAGTTTTTCAACCAGTTGTGCACGAATCACCCTTGGGAACGTTCTAAGCTCTGTGTATAGTCTTATATGTCTTTAAACAAAATATGCTAGTCACTGATGATATAGTTTTTCTATCGTTGAAAGGTCTTGTAGAACCAGGTCAGTAGTCCCAAGTATTATTCACTAAAAAAAACTAAAATCTTTACGTCTATAATTTAATGTAAATAAGTAGCATTTATTTACATCATAAAAATTTTTTTCCATTCAAAACATAATATGTAATCTTTCATAAACAAAATCTATTTTTAACAACAAGTTTGGAAACCTCCTTAAGTAAATATTTTAAATTATATTAAATTAAATTAAAAATTAAATACTATTATTAGTAACAACACACAGTTAATAAGTTTGTGTAGGCCTTTGTGCTTTTGAAACTCTTAGAATGTTTGTAATAGTATAAATATAATATTATTATATTATTTATATCCGGAAGTAGTGGTATGAATACCATGTAAATAATCTTGAGATTTTTACCATTGATATCACATTAAAGTGATAACAAAATTTTGTGTGGGTCTATGAGTGTGTGTAATTCTAGGAATTAATATATGTACTTTGATTTTATATTGAAAATATTAAAATTTTTATTTATCTATGTATATATTATTAATTTACTATTAAGTGGGTATGTGTTTTTGATAGAGACATCTACCGGCTGTATTAATAAATACAATCTATAATATTATATACATAAATTTTCTGTAATTTTCGCGCATAAATAACTCAATAAATAATTACCCAAATGTTAATAAAATTTGGTATACACAATCTTGACATTAAAATAGGGGTGTATCTCTTCGATATACGCTCCGTTTTCATGTCAAGAATGGGCATACTAAATTTTTTATAACATTTGGATAGTAATTTTAATTTTTTTAGTTATTTTGGTGCAAAAATTGAAAAAAATACTATTTGTATTACATTATAGATTAAAAATTTTCAGCCTGCAGAAGTCTATCAAAAACCCATTTAAATATATATATTCAATAATTTTTGTTTGAAATTTGCTATACAATTTACATGCAAACAATTGAACAAATAATTATATTTTCTAATATCTGAATGTTTTATTACAAATTTTAGACACTCGTAGCGTGGACGGGGCTTCTTAATTCGATTGTTGCGCTGCGAGTGTTTAAAATTTGTAATAAAACATTCAGATATTAGATAAACATTCATTAAAACATTCAGATATTTGATAAACGATAAACAATCTGTCAAAATTTTATCAAAAAATTTAATTATTTTTTAAGTTATTTGGGCGTGAATATTTTAAGATTTTTACATAATAGAGGATGCTTCAGTATTATGAAACAATGCATTGATATTCATAATAATTATTACGTGTATATTATTATTATAAGAAATAAAATCGACCTTCTTAATAAAAAAAACACAAAAAACAAATACTTCTCTATAGGGTATCATAAATTATCATAGTAAAAGCTTATATCAAAACGTCATCGTTTAGAAAAAATGTTTTATTAATTTTCATCGAACATGAAAATTAAATAATTAGTAATTAAAAAAAAAATACAAAATAAATTTACGTAAATGCGTAAATCATTTTTATAATATGTATAATAAATTTTGTTAAAATATTACCTCATATACGTACGTACGTATATAACTAATATTATTTCATGAAATATAAATTCATATATATATATAGACCAGGGTCGATAATTTTTGAAACCAAAAAAAATTGTAGTATGATAAAACCCATTAAAAACCGGAAGAGGAGAATATAACAAAAAATAAAAGGAAAAAAATATTTACGAGCTATATGATATCGGGAGGGGGAGAGAGGGTGAGTTTTTAAGGGTAAAACACGGTTTATCTCGATTTTCGGAAAAATTCAAGTCCTTTGGAAAATAGTTAAATGGCAAAGTTGTAGGTAATAAAAAGATCTACAACTTTTGTGTTTACATCTTTTTTCACATAACCTCAACGAAATCTTACCATTTTATGTTCTATATACACTGTAAGTTTTTTGATATTAAATATTTATGTTTTCACCTTATTTTGAGTAAATGTCAAAAAAGCACATTAATTTTCAATTAAAAAAATTTTGAGGCTATGTGAAAAAAGTGTAAATACCAAAGTTGTAGATCTGTTTATTACCTACAACTTTGCCATTTAATTTTTTTCCATAGGAATTGTAGTTTTGCTGGAAATCGAGATAAACCGTATTTAACCCTTAAGAATTTCTCACCGCCTTACACTTCCCGACCTCAGCCCGCATTTTTCCTTTCATTTTTATTTTATTGTCTTCCGTTTCCTATCGGTTTCACCCTACTATATATTTTTGTTTTCTCTTTTTACCATTTTTAAAGGCTTTTACCTTGGTCTAATATAAAACTTGTATTAATTATATTATTGAGTACAATTTTATTTTTAACAAAAACTGTGAGAGAAAAATTTTCATAACAAAAATGAAAAAAAAAAAAAACATATATTTTATTGATATAATATATAAAATGATTGGTCACGCAAATAGAATTCTTTTATTTAAAATCCATTTAATTTTCTACGAAAAATATATATTTATTATATCCGGGGCATATATATGAAATATATTATGGTGTATTAAATTTAGTCTCGGGTTAGAAACATTTAAAAAAAAAAATATCTATTATCCGTACCGTGTACATAGTACATGGCGGGGACTTTTTAATTCGATTGATGCACTACGAATGTCTAAAATTTGTAATAAAACATTTACATTATAGAAAATATAATTATTTGGTCAATTGTTTGCTTTTAAATTGTATAGCAAATGTCAAACAAAAATTATTGAATTACAAAAAAAAAATGACATTTACTTGAAGTTATTGGAGTGAAAATTGTAAGAATGATTGAAGAAATTGTTTTAGTAATTATTTTTAATTGCAAATAAAAATAATTATTCATTGAAATTAGTTAATAAATTTTGAGAAATTTCCTTATATCATACACAATTCACAAAGTTATATATCATTTCATTGATAGACTAGTATTTTGTAACCATAGAAACGAATGAAAATGTTTTGATGCGTGTTGTCCAGGTACTTAGCACATATATACTGTATTATGTGTTTAGCTAAATATGTTAAGCTGATTTTTTCTCACTTATTTGAGTTTTCTCAGTTAAATGTTTCTAATAAAAGTTGTAGAACTTATTCTGTTTTATAAACATACTAAGTTTGATGAAAATCGTTGGAGCCATTTTCGAGAAAAACGTAAAAAACCGAAAAATCAATAGAACAAAGTGAGGAGAGACACCCGGTAATCCGATTCTAACAAAATATAAAGACAGAATACATGTCAAGTTTAGTGAATTTTGGATAAACCGATCGCTGTCACACACGTAGACCAATTTCAGAACTTTTTTTTTAAATCAAGGGACCTCGATATCTGGGGTCCTTGAGAATTGTAATTTCAACGTTTTTATTTTGGCTCTTTTTTCTTGCCTGACTGACACACAATGTACATCGTTTTGCCCAGCTATTTTCCGTGACCTCTTCGGTTAGGCCGAAAATTGCGACCTAACTTACGGTACTTCAGAGTTCGAACACTCGCCAGAAAGTCTTTCACTTTTGTTTTCCGTTTAATAGTACTACTTAGAATAGAACTTTTTGAGTTTAAAGTCTATTGTATTGTGACTTACGTGGAGTAACAACACATGCCTGAAGTCCGAAAGTCAAAATCAGAACAGTACACGAATCGAACACTGTTCGGAAACTTTTACACAGAAACATTTTTTGTGTTTATTTAAAAATCCACTGTAAATGCTAGCTAAAATTGTAGCTAGCGCCACTCAACTGACCTAGCGATGACGTTATTTCCCAACGCAACTTCTATCATAGCTGCCATCACAGCACTCCGCAAATAATTCAATGGGTGAATCAATATTGTGTGAGCTAGGCTTTAACAAACCTCACCTTTTCGTATAATAAGTTTACTACATAAAATTTTTCGGCATTTCTTGAAGTTTAATACTGTTGGTACTTGACAGAAATTCAAATAAATGGAGTAAAATGATTTTCCTAATGAGCATCAAATATTTCTTTATTTTAAATTAGTTACTTAATCTCTGTATTGAGTTAACACTGATTTTGTGTTAAAAATTCATCATATTTGTTTGCAAAACTTGCAAAAATGTCTAATTTTTTTCAATTTTTTTCTGTGACCGTCTTGGCCGTCACCCGGCCAATTAATCACTTAGTCGGCTAGTCGGTTAAAGTCGTAGTCGGTACAACTCTAATTTGTATAAATTTGAATACACACCTACTTATATTTTTTTGATATGAGAGACATAGAAACAAACAAGCAAGCAAGCATTCTTTCACATTTATAATATAAGTATAGATTGTCTCACATTGTGTATTTATGTGTGTAATAATATTAGAAAATGAACGAACGTGAACACACACACACACACACACACACACATACGCATGGAAATTTAAACAAATATTTAAATTAAAATATATAGGAATAAATATTTAAAGAATTCATTCTTGTATTGTTTATGTTATCTACAAAATATAATATTGTATATATTCAATTTTATTAAGAGACGGAAAAAAAACGAAGTAAAAACACTGAATTTTTGTTTTTTTTAGCGTGTAAAAATAATTAAAAATTTTTTGGAGTATTACTGCACATTAATAATTTATTAGAAAATTAATAGATGTTCGCATTATGTTTACGTAATTGGATAACAGGAATTTTTTTTATTTTTTTTGTTTTAATTTCTGGCTTCAGCTACTTTCAGCTATATAGCCATTAACCAAAGGGGATTATTATTTTTTTATACAACAACAGTACACAGTACTGCTAGGTAGTCACCCATCCAAATACAGATTGTTACTGCTGTTGATTAACTTTATTGATTGATCTAAGCCCGTCATTACGTTAAGTCAGTCCGGGGTCTAACAGGAATTTGGGCAGTAAATAAAAGAATCAAACTATATTTTAATAGTGCGATATTTCGATTTTTTTAATTAAGACTCCAATAATTTGGACAGTAAATAAAAGAATCAAACTATATTTTAATAATGGGACATTTCGATTTTTTTAATTAGGACTCCAATTACTGATAGATGGCATCATATGTTACTAATTTAGGTTATTCCTTCTTAATCAGAGTTAACTTCATTTTTATCAATATTGTCCATAATTTACGTGAATTTCACCTTGTATGTGTCATACAAAAACTTCCCCCCGATATTTTACGGACAGTACTATAATATGAAAAGTATTATTAATTTTATTTTCAGATTTCGCCATTGCGTCACACAAATGTGTTTTTATTTTCATCATAAACTTTTCTTGAAATATAAACTCATACTTCATATTTTACAACCTTTGATATAGTAATAATTTTCTTTGCAAGAGAGATAATACAAATGGATTCTGGTATTAATTCGGCACACACGGTTTAGGTATAGAAGAAAAACTATAACTGAAGAAAAGTGATGAAGGATGAGTAGTAGTGAAAAGTTGTTATCGAAATATAACATAGCTTTTACGAGCCCCAAAAGACAATGGATCATTTACCTTATCATCATCTACAGCATGATACAAAAATAGTGTGCTTAATTTGTTATATGGCATCTTCAAGTTTTTTCGCTTCAGTAAAAAATATATGATGCCGAATAGAGCAAGCGCTTGTGGGAGGTTTGATTAAACTTAAGTTTTTCAATGTTGAATCATAGTATGTTAATCATTTGAAAAGGTTGAGTTGAATCAAAAGGGTAAAGTGTCTTGTACACGATCAAATTGTTTGTCAAATTTTTGTTTGACAAACGTGTTTGGTCAAATTTTTTAAAAGTATGCATGCTTGTTTGACGTGTTTGTCAAACAATGTAAATGTTTGACGTGTTTGATGGAAATTTCTTTGTCTCTTTTGGATAAAAATAACGGAGCTAAAGCGTTTAGAAGTTTTTATTTAAGTCTTACCGTATTACCTAACCCAACTCTTATCTCTTTAAAATATATAAAAGCTGATGACGTGCAGGGCCGAAAATTTAAAACCTTCCAGAAAATCCTAGATTTCTCTTTAATAATATTCATATCTGCGAAGTCTCGTTTAAATTAGTTTGTTATTTGGTGAAAAAGTACTTGTTAACTAGGAATCTTAGCTCACAAATCGAAAGAAAAAATATCATAAAACATTTGCTGATTTTAAAACATCAGGTCAAAAGTTTAAAATTTTGGTTATGAGATTAACTAAGAATATTTGATGTTTTTTGGGTAAAAATAATTCATTTGATTCTTTTTCGAGAAAAACGTTAAAAACCTGAAAATCAGTAAAATGGGACACTACTATGTTTGCCAATTTTGACGAAATGCTTATTTCCCTAGGATCATCCGAAGCTTTAATATAAAATTTGGTGATTGTAGTTTATTTTTTGGTTCGGAAATTTTCTTGACCACAGACAGGCAAACAGACCAATTTCTACAAACCATTTTTTTGAAGTCAAGAGGTTTCAAAACGTACCTATTTCAGTAAAAATTTGACACGAAAAGATTACTTTCTTTACCTATTGTATGATAAAAGAAAGTAAAAAGTAATTGATGACTAACTCAAGTGAAAAACCATTTTTCATACAAGGTGGTGCATTAAATGTACAAGGAATGTGAATTTTTATATATATGTTACTTGTGTGTTGATAGTTAAAAATATTTGAGGAATTTCCAGTAAAGCTTTTATATATTATGTCAACATTTTAGAAATATGTGTTTTGTTGTAATTGTTATAAACGAAATGCATTCTTTAAATCAATTTAATAAATTTAAAAAAATAAAAATGTATTATAATATTAAAAAAAAAACTAAATATAATAATTAAAATAATAATGCAATCAAATAAGCAATTAACTTTAGAGAGGTAATGTTTTTAGTTATTTTCTTTTAGCCATGTTTATTAACCCTTAAGTGAGCGTTTCTAAGGTTTTGCGCATATTGCGACGTGTGTAACACAGCGCGACGCGACATGGAATAGCGGGTTTTTTTGTAACATACACAAATGAAGAGGTCATCGCAAATTTACGCTATGTAGCGCGACTGACGAGACGTGACAAATGCGTGGCACAGTGCCCGAGACACAGTTTCTCGCGCCACGCTTTTCACGATTAACTGTGCTTCTATATCTAACACCGACCTGCAAGTAGGATCTTCTGAGATTCCCAAATTATGAAGGTGATAGTTCAACCAACAACGCCCTGTCAGAAGACCCACCATTCTTCTCAATTGTATCCTGGTCAGTTTCAACTGTGATCAGTTAAATGGTTTATCTGTAGGATAATACACAACTTAGCCTGTCGCATGCCATTATTGAAATCCCAGTAATCAAAGTAAGCTTGCCGAAGCCACGCCTTACTAATCATCTTCCAATAGGAATAACAGGTTTAGGCGTGCTAATGCTACCTCATTCCATTTTAGGCCTGAGTGACCAGGAGCCCAGATCAGTCTGACAATGTCATTCAGTGCCAGACGAAAAGTGTTAAGTTTTTAGGCTTTAGAGCTAATAATAGCTCTCCATTAGTAGAATTTGATCGTTTATTTTTTTACATAATCAAGTAAAATTTTGTTTTTTTACTTATTTGATTGCATTATAAAATATAATTTATATTATTAGTTGTTATATTGTACAGAGCAACATTACGAGTCACATCTAATTCATTAGCTTTAGCTCTTTGCTTTTCATTAATTATCAAATTGCATATTTGTAAAACTGAAATAAATTTTATTTATAAACATTCCTTATTAAAGCTTTTTGTTTTGTTATTATACTCGACTTATATAATATATGTATGTCAGAGTATATTAATTTTAGTTTGTAACGCTAGAAAATTGATTGACCACACAAACGAAATTTTGATAAAGGTGTTCACATAATCACTTAATTAGTTTCCGCATGTACGCCTGTCTGTCTGCCCATTATCAGATTAACTCAAAATCGAAAGGAGATATCGAGTTGAAATTTTAGTGGCATATTTTGGATATAAAGACGTTCGGGAATGAACAAAATCATCCGTACAACTTTTGAACTATAAAAGGTTGATGATATTCAACAATATATATCGAATATCTAAACATTTAACTCTACTAGTTATTATATTAAATTGTTTTACTTATTGGGTTTTAATGTTAAAATTTTTATATCTTTGATTTTTCGCGGTTTTTATGGAAATTTCTAATTTTCTAAAAAAATCGAAAAAAACCATAAAAAAATATCTGACAAGAATGTTCCAATTTGACGGTGTATAGTTTTTGGGATATCGTTTAAACTCCTGTTTGTTGAACGATATATTGAAGCCGTTTATATTAATATTAATTAGTTTATATTAATTATAACGTTTAAATGAAGACTAATAAAAAAATTAATATGATTGTAATGTTTTGCATAAAATTACAAAATCTGCCAAATTGAAAAAAAACTGACAAACAAATTTGTCTCTAGAGCAAAATTTATTATTTCGGACACATTTCTCAAATGTATAAGAGTCATTTTTGTAAAAACGGCCTATTGATATCGTTGCTTACGATGTATTATCAAATTTTAATGAAATACAGTCCCGGCAGAGGATCGAAATTCGACCATAATTGCTAAGTGAATCCCATTACCTTTAAACAAAACATTGTATATGCGTGCCAAAATAGTATATTAAACAAAAGAGTATATACGCGTGTGTAATATAAGCCACACCTCTTATATATATGTGTCATAGTGTGTGTAATGTTTTGTTTACTAATTTAATGTATTTTTTATTGATTTAATGTATTTTTTATTATAATTTTAAAATAATATCAGCTGATGATTCTTTGTTTATTGAAAGCTGGTGCTTTCCTTGTGGTCCCATTTCAATTTGGTCCAGTTCTGATGTCTCAAAGGGGAGAGAAGAGGCACAAATAACCGCCTTCAAAAATATAAATTAAAAAATAATTTTAAATTTTTCCTTGTGACCAATTACCTTTCGAAGTTGCTGCCAATCTTATCTTTAGGTAAAAAAGCCAATCTTATCCTTAGGTACCTACTTTTTGATATATGATCAAAATTTTATGACCAAAAGACAAACGCTAATGCAATATCGATCGTTTAAACATTGTGTTCTACAAAAATATACTCATTATTTGAAATCTTCTTTAGATGGATGATTCACCAATAGAATACAAACTACCTTAATGTAATACTTTATGCCTATAAATGGGTTCACTCACCCTTAAATACGACCATATAATTTCGATATAGGTGTTGCCTAAACTAAGCCTCACATTACATAAAACACCATTTACTTATGAATTTTATTTGTATGTATTTTATAGTTTTTTTTTCTTCTCTCATACAGAGATTATATGTCTTCCGGTACTAAAAAATTATTGTAAATTCTTTCTGCATTCGGAAAAATGTTGGTTGATCGGTATTAAAAAAAATTTAATTTTATTATTGTTATATATTATCGGGTGTGGAAAAATTTTTCATTATCGAAGTGTATTATTTTTATTTTTAAAAAATGTTTTATAGTCAGCCATAAAGTAAGAAAAACTGTATGTGTATTTTCTAATTCAGACGTGGACAATGGATATATGTTTATTGATTTTTGAAACAAAAAAACTCGTGTTTTGGAAATCTACTCGATGCATTTTCTACGAAGTAGGGTATTTGACTAATTTTATTAATCCCTGACGCAAAAATGACGGACTTTGATTACTTTGATACAATTTGTTTGGAATCGAAGTAAACAAAACTACAAAACTCTTATTTTAGTTTAAAGAAAAAATTTACGCCAGATAATATTTGAAGAGTTTTCAAGTAGCTTTCTAAATAGTGTCATAATTATTTTTTAAATCACTGAAAATAAATCTTTAAATCAAAATTTCGAGAAAAAGGCTTTAAGTATTAGAATACGATGTGTGAAAAACATTTGTCCTCAACTTCCCGGAAAACTAAAAACGGAAAAATAACGTTTAATTTACGACTCACGCATCGTTTTCAAAATTGCAGCTTGTTTCTCAACATTTGGATTTAAAGGGTTATTTGACTGGGCTATTTTGACCCTGTTTTGTCTAAACAATATTAATAATTTTTGTTTTCTTTTGTTTCAGGTATGGTTTTATTTCAAAAACATTCATTCTTATACATAAAGAGCAAAATTTGTAGCCGAAATAATTTGGATTTAGGTAAAATGGTATGAAATTTGTTGGTGAGATTTTTAAGTTTTTGATCAATAATTTGAAAAATATGCACAAAAAAAAAATTTTTTTTGGACATTAACGCTTGTAATTTGCTTAAACGTATTAATGTTTTCAATTTCGGCCGAGTTGTAATAGCTCTGTCAGATTTGTTTCATTAAAAAATTTATTCAGGATCAATCTTGGAGAGATTTATTCAATTAATAGGATACCGGACTGATTTTAAATTTCCTATATTTCAGATCAAAATATGATACTAGGCTCAATAACAAAACTTGAAAATTAAATAAAAATTGATTCAAAAACGTTATAAGCTATTAAAGATTATTTTCTATTTCTTTCTTGAAAACGATATTTAACATGTAATTTATATGGAGATATTAACAGTTGACGTCATACGTAGGTATTTCCCTCTTTGTTCAATTAGAAATTTTGAATGCTTTTTATTAAAGATTAAAAAAAAAAACTTTGAGATCCTTCACGAAACTCCATGTTCGTGAAGTAAAGACGCTTTAATTTTGAAGTAAAAAAAATTTAGTTCGAGCCCCTATTATGAATTAAATAACATAAACTTCACGGTCCCTCAAAAAACGATTTAATATAATACCCGATCCACTCATTTTTAACAGACAAAATGGCCATTTAAATTTTGGAAAAGTTGCAAATTTTTTTTTAAGTGCTCCACTATTTTTGGAGGACAGTCTATTTATATGAATAAAATAATATAATAAATTATTAGTTGAAATAATTTAATGTTTGAAAACTAATCAACCGCTATACACACTTATTTGTTTATGCTAATTAATTAGCAGTTTCTCTTTATTTAAATTAAATATTTTTGGCTCATGTTTTTATATTATATATTATATATTTAGTAAATCTTGTTATTGGTGCAGCCACGCTTACACTTATGTACATCTTTTTATAATAAGGAAATGTGAAACGGACTGTGAAGAAAATGTAAACTCAAAAATAATTATCAGAAGTTTAAAATTTCTGAACGATTTGTAGTCTCTTACAAAAAATTAAACAAGTAAAGATAACAACTAACAGAGTTATTACCTTTATATGTTTATTAGCCAAATTTGAGCTAAAATTGTGGAGAACTCAAACTCTGACATAATCATGTATGTTGAAAGTATCCTGTGAATGGTAATCCTAACTGGTATGTGATGGAGTTCTAGACTCTATGCGTAGAATCAACTATCAAAACTAAAACGAATGTTGAATATTATTTCAAAACAAAAAACCTCTGAGAATTTTATTTCTATTGGTAAGAATTTACGAGTACCATTTTTAGTTTGAAAACCTGAGCAAGGAGCAAAATTTTGTAAACTTGATAATTTCTTTATTGAAAAACTGATCGAGCTAAGTAAAAATTAAGTTTTTTCAATTCGACTTGGTGTTTATTAATACAAATATATACTAGAAAATTGGCTAAACTATATCGTCCATACTTTCTCACTAATGGTATTTAAACAATTAATTCTTTTAATTTTTGTATATATTTTTACTTTAATAAATCACATATAATTCTAATTTAAATATGAAATAAAATTAAATAAAAAAGTTACGGGAATAATATATTATTTCATATTTTTATGTGTAATTAAACCATGAAAAAATAAACAATAACGGATGTAAAAAAAACTTACGCAGGAAAACCACTAAAAATCTACATTTAAGGATGTTTGGAAGATACAAGTGGTGAAAAGTCTATGGAATAAACTTTTATTTCAATTGAAGATTATAGTTATATAAAAATTTTTCAATTCAATTTTATTAAATTTTAAACACGTAAATCTCAAAATTCTAATTAATTTTATTGTTTTCAACGCCTTTTTAAATGAAATTATCAATATTTTAAATCTTTTATAAAAAAAACTTTTGTCTCAGCATGTAGCCTTGAATTCAACTTCAAACAGAAAAATATATTCGTATTATTAAACTATAACTTATAGTTAAATTATTTTAGAATACATTACGAATAGTTTTTTTACAAATTTAATTCATTTGCATACATTAATTAAATAAAATCTTTAGTTTTATTGTATGAAATCTAGTCGACATCGTAAATAGTTATATAATTTAAATGTTGGTACAAACGTCAAATATGATATATTGCGCTCTCTTTAATGCAAAGTGTTTGTGATAACATGCATTCTTTATCTATAAGCTGTCAAATTTAAACCATAACATGTAAAAATATTGCTTAAGATTTTTATATTAATTAATTAAATTGTTTTATTGCCTAAATCATGTCTGCATTGATGGCAGAATCAAATAATATTCCACAAAGTTTATTTAAACGAATTAACGCGATTTCAAAATGTACAAGTAACTATAAATCTCAACTGATGACAATGTTGCCGAAGTTAATTTTTCCATTAAAAATGACATTCTCAGCCAGTTTTTTAATTTTTAACTCGAAAACCGTTTAGAGTTAATTTTAATAAATTTATACTCAATTAGTTCTCTAAAGTTACTTACTATAGAAGTTTGAAATTCTTGGTAGCTTTGTTAAGTTATTAAAAATAAATTTAATTTATTTGGCTAACGAATGTCCATATTTATACAGGTGATTTAGAATGAAATGTTGAACATTTTATTAAATTTTCATTTGTCTCGTTCCATTTATATGTATCTCCCAAACATCCTTAATGTAATAATAATAATAATATACATATGTTTTAATTATATAACACCCAATGTCAGTCAGTAAGTCATTGAAGAAATAATAATGAAAAGTAAAGTTATATGCTAGTGTTGTAGGAGCTGTCCTCCTACCTGTAGATGAGTATGCAAAATTGAAGAGCCCATATGTACGTTCTAAATAAAATTTCAACTTTTGACGAAGCGATATATAGTTTTTAAAAACTTTTTTAGATTAGGCGCATAATATCGTTTAAAAATACCCCGTGAGTGATTTGTTGGCATAATTATGCTTATTGTAACATTCCTTACCCTATGAAAATTCTGATAAATGGGTTGCCTGGTGCGCATTTTTTGTTTTTGTAATACGAAGATTCAATTAAAACAAATTTCAAATTATTATTTTAAATATTTAACTTTTTTTAATAATATAAAAACTTGGTTTTAAAAATATTTTTTTTTTGTTTGGTTCTGTTGTTTTTATTGCAATACACTATAATTTTGAGAATATCCAGTTTAGGAAAGATTTCAAAAAATTTAACACTAATTTTAAAGGGAATTTTAAAAACTTTGAAACTATGGACCATTATTTCAGAACTGATAGTTTCATATTTGCGTTGTCGTGATTTACACACACAAAAATAATGTAACCAGATAATTTCTGGAGATTTTATATCAAATTCTTTAGATGAATTTTAACATGATGGAATGTTATAAGATGTTGTTTTCTCATTAATTGAGCTTCCATCCATCACCAAAGATGTCAAATTTTTTTATGTGCTTGTTCCCAACTTCATAATGAGAATATAAATTTGCCAATCATGTATTTAAGAAGTGTAGCTCGTTGGCCCTTGGTTTAGTTTTAGATGCTGATTATCACACTTGTTTAAAAATGTTGGCGGTCATAAACTACACTGGCTATCCTGGATGCGGGTATTAAGTATGGCGTCTACGCAAATACTGTTTATTGCAATAGACTGGAATAACGAATACCCCCTTCTCTTCAAGTCTTTTCTATACATGTTCCCGCAAAACTTCTTTGTTTATGGGCCGATTATAATAATTCTGTATGTGTAGAATTCAGTGGTACCATATTATTTTTAAGATAAATGCTATTCCTAAGGGGAGAGGGGGCAAAAACAAATTTTATGACCGATTAAATTGGACCCAAAAGAAACATTTTTCGTTGTTATAACACTGATTAAAAAAATGATACAAAAAATGATTTAAAAAGTAAGAAATGGTTTTAAATAAAAAAACTTCTACAAATACTTCCACTTATCTTGAAAATTGATTCGTTGGAGTCTACTTTGAAAGGTAATTGGTCACAAGGAAATTATTTGTAGAAGTTTTAAATTTAATATTATTTTATACGTTTTAGGTAATTTTTTTGAAAGCGGTTTGTTTTATTTTGAAAAATTTTTATAGATATTTTCTTTTTTGTAACGAATCCATCACAACAATTAATTCTTGAGACGACGGCTGATTTCAAACCGCAAACATTGGTATACTGCTGCGTATATTGTAGTTTGCGAGATAGCCCGTAGACTTCCATAATTCGTACCGGCATCCATAAGATAAAATTCGGTTACTTATTTGCATATTCAACCCCGATTAGTGTCAACATTAACAATACAACCAAGTACAATCTCACTTGGTTGGTTTGAAAAAAAAAGAAAAGTAAATATTTGACGTCAATTGAAATTATGTTGTACTACATGTTTTAAATGTTTTGTTGTTGTTAATTTTTTTTTTCTTAATAATTTTAATGAGAATAAAATTATTTTTATTAAAATAATATAATAAATAACTTGTGTTTTTTATTTTTTTTTATTTTTATTTTGTATTCATTAATAAATTAATTTTATTACTGTACAATGAATGTCACCTTTTATTATAGAAACTAAATATTATTCGCCCGTTTCGGCCAAGAATCGACTCATTTTGGACTCATTTCTTTTACCGTGGGGTGGACACCACCCCTTCGCGAGGATGAACATTCTTCTTTTAAAAATAAGTATGGTAATGGATAGATTGACTAATTCTAAGCAACTTTTATTCTATAAAGTTTTCACTGCGAGTCAACACTTTTCGACTTATTCGAGAGTGGAAACGTCAATTTTTCAACAAAAAACACGTTTCAGGCGGTTTTTCATTAATAACTCTGAAAATAAGTATTTTATTTAATTATGCAGAGCAAAAATGTTGCTAATAAATGCTTATAAAAAAAACTGGGTACGTGTACTTATATACGCCCGTCAGAAGTTTTACTTCTTCTTTGGCATCATTAAAAAACAATTTTTAATTGCATGCAAATAATTAATTACAATAAAATAATAAAAGGGCTGGATAAGGATAATCAACACAGTCAATAATGCTCAGTTTAAATTTGAAAAATTAATTAAATAAGTATATATTTTCTTAATCATAACAACAGCGTCAATCTGTGAATTTTGTGTCACTGTGATGTGCGTGCATCTTAAAATTTCACTCTAATCATTTTTTCATAACGTGCCTAAAGAAGTATAACTTCAAAAATCTCTTAAAATATCACTAGATCCAATACTAACGAAGTAATAGCTTATTAAAGGTTGGTTCCTCTTCTGTGACAATTTTGAAAGAGAGGTAAACCGAACTCTCAAGTCTAAATTTTGGTGCAAATTGGTTCTGTTTGGCACAATTGCCAGGTAAGCTCGTTCTTTTAGTGCACAGACTGTACTATTTTTCTTACTTAATAATATTTCACGACCGAAATCAGAACGAACCATGATCCAAAGTATCTAATTGGCATTTTAATCTGAATTTACTCTAATCCACCTTGGATTTTGTTGTGTTTTAATTAAAAATAATTTCTTTTTTCTTTTTCTGGTAAAATATCTTCGGTTGTGTTTTATACCAACGAAATCTTCAAAACCTCAAAATTCTCCAATTATTTGATTAAAAAGTCTATGAATAACATGTATGTATGCATGTAGTACATTATAAGATTTTATATTATATTATTTACCACAAAAGTTGTTATCACCCGTAGAATGTAAGCCAATTCGTTTATCTTTATATACATAACTAGCAGCTCTGTTCGAGACTTTGTTACGTGTCTTTTGAACATTCACTGTGATATACAGCCTTTGTTGTTCATTCCTCATCGAAGCATTTTAAAAAATATATGGTTTTCCAACGTACAAATTTTTATGGAAAACAAGTGAATATAATAACTAACACAGAATTAATTGTTTAAATACGCGACAAATGATTGAATTTCATTTTTAATTACCATTCATAAAATACTATAAATATCCAGTCTATACAGTTACATACATGTAACTGTATAATAATAATATATGTATTATAGAGCTAAAATTGTGGAAAACTCAAACATTTTACTAAAAAAATGTTGTTTGTTTCAAAAAATAAACATTTTTGTCTTTAAACTTTTCTTGTATCTTTTATAGTTTAAAAGTTGGGTCATGTATCCGTTGGACCCAAGGAACCGATTTTACTCATTCACGAATTTGATCTTACTTTTTAGATCTAGAATACACCACGAAAATTTAAGCTCGTTATCTCTTTTCGTTTTGGAGTTATCTTGATGACAGATGAACGGACGGACAGACAAACGAAACTGAACTAATTGTATGAACACCTATACCAATATTTGGTTTTTGCCCTCAATATTTTCTAGCGTTGTAAACTGGACATTAAAATTAATATATTCTGACATATTATATATGTCGAGTATTAAAACCATTGAATCGTTGCTGAAGACCCCAATCGATGGCTGTTAGGTATCTTTCGGAGATAGACAAACAGTGTTGAGAACTTTTTATGGTCGACATTTTGTCATACATACCAAAACCGTTTTATAATACTAATATTTTTTCCATAGATGCAAACAGAAAGTAAATTTTTTTACAACTTTCCGAGATAATTGCGACCATACAGACAGGTCTAGAAAAAAATTACTTCAATTTATACTATATGATGATAAATATTAAATAATGGAAATTATGGAACTGTCTTCGTAACCGGCGCCGGCAACAAATATTTTCAACTAATAATGCCGGAGCCAGTCATTTTATTAATAACCGGCTGGTAGTTATTTTTTCAATGGTGTGATGGGGCGCTAGTTCAAATATATTTATAATATAGACATTTATTTTATGTCTACAACCGTAGTTTTATATTTATGGTTCATATCGTTTGTTTTTTGAACCTATAATAATTAGTTTTTAAATGAATATTTAATGTTAAATAGTTTTTGATGTAAATATTTAATGATTAATTCTACGAAAATATTAATCAGTTTGAAAATTTAAATCTACCCTGAAGATTTGAAATAGGTGAAAAATTTAACAGCTATGAGATGTTTATGGAAAAATTGATAATTAGAATTCGAAAACTCATTACTCATTATAGATTTTATACAAGTAGTCATCTAAAATTCATTGAAAGTATTTTTTATAATAAATTACTACCTTTTCTACTAATTCTTCAAAATGTTAAATTTTTGTCCAATTTGAAATTTTATGTTGAAGAATGATTGTTTTTAATATCACAGAAGTATCAAATATTGGTTAAAAATCACAACCGTTGTAGATCTGTCAAATTTAACGCTTTCACAGATGACAGATAACTATCAACTGCCGGTTACCAATAATAGATCAGTTATCTTAGGGTTTCACCTCGGCAGCTAATGGAATAAGCTAAATGTTTGCACAAACCTTGATTTTGGTATTATAAAACTTGCCATTAACTTCAACTATGAATAAGCGCTTCATCTTTTGCGCCCTATATCTCGAAAACTTTTCAACGTAAAAAAACATAGTTTCAGGTAAAACTTGTAGATAATTCTATTTTCTACAACTATGATAATAAATAAGAATACGATTGGAGGCAGAGGAAACGAATTATTCTCAAATAACTAATTTTTTGGAACCTTTGACCCTGAATATCTAAGGTTCCTTACACGTGACCAATTGTAAATTTTTTAGTGAATTCAGCTGATTCCGAGACTGACCCATTTATTTGACTAAGATGATTGGACTGTAAAATGACCAGCGCCGACAGTTATATTTGATTATTAATTTTGCCGGCGGCGACCATGGAGACACTTCCATTAAGTAATATGTGTATCACATATATATTCCAACCATATGGGGTTTTATTTATATTACATTCTTGTATTCTAAAGTGTGTTGTTTCGTTAGATTATCATTAATTAAAGTACTCCTAATCCTTTTACCATTTTAATACAAAACTATTTATGTACTTACTTCTTCTAATCTGTATGTGACAAATAGAGTTTTGTACAATTTTAATAGTTTTAGGATTTAGAATTTCAAAATATACAAATTGACTATTGTAGTTGGAGATTAATTATGTATTGAAATTGTTGCTTAGATTAGAAAAGATCGCAAATTTTTTGATCTTTAATATTGTGGAATTCAATTTATTTAAATTTTGTAATTTTTTTGCTATAATTGACTGACACTTCTTTTGTATATGAAATTCCGATTATTTAACTGAAAAGTATAAAAAAGAAATTTATTCTGTTTTTCTCCTGTGTAGAAAAAAAAATGAGTTCAATGTAGGCAGAACCATTTAATATAACGCTTGGAATATAAAAATATATTCAGAAACGCTCCTTCTTCGAAAATTCGAGAAAAAAATTAGAATTTTGATTCTAGTGACTGATGACGTGAGAAATAAATAAAAACTAGAAATTCTTCACGATGAAATGTTCAAAATGACCCATCAAACCAACTCGAAAAATTGAAACATTCTAAGTTTAAAAATTTAATGAGTAATTGTCTCTACTTCCTCGCCAATTTTAATTGATTCTTGCTCCTTACATGTTTATAATTCAATAACCAAAGGTTCAATTGTGAAGTAGAGTGTTTTTTTTCTAACTCTTACCCTTTAGGCTAAACTCAATTGTCATCGCCTTTCAAATGCTTAAAAGCGGGCTCTTGCGAGGACGTGGTTCCTGTACTTTCCATACTAATAATAATAATTTATTGATTCTTTCATACAGTTGTATTATATAGAATAAGGCATTTTTAATTATATTTTTCAAATATTTTTAAAAAATATTCAAATTTATATTACAATTCATTACTGAAAAAAAAAATTTACAGCAAACTTTACTCAAATCTCCTACGTACTCTTCGTCTATAAAGGTATTTAATTAAAATTTACTTAATTAATTTAAAAAAAAAATTATTATTTTTTGTATCTGACATATAAATGACAACTGCGTTCAATAAATATGAATCTAACTATTGATAAATCGTTTTAGTTATTCCATAATTTGTAAACAAAAGTTTCACGTGAACATTTGTATTTTACAATTTGATTGGTTGTTTGAAGGTTATTTTATATTCATTTATCAATTGTAGTTCACTAATAATTATAGTATGCAATACGGTACAATACATATTATATATTTATAATAATTTTGAATTAAAAATATGCTTATTTATAAGTCCCTATTTAAAGAACAACTTTGGAAAAATTTGTAATAGCCTTCCACTTAAATACGCCATCTGACGGATAAAATATGAATTATCCCAAGTTAAACAATTTAATAACAGCGTATGTCTTGTCCATACTGGAGTTATAAATTTAAAGTTCATAATAATTTATTCCGCGTTACTAAAAAATTTAATTTTTATTTATAATATCCAAAAAAAATACCCATAGAAACCGATAAGTCCACTTTTTATGTATTCAAAAAATTTAGTACTTACCCGGGCCACTAGTTGGATATAGTTGTTATTTAATGGCTTAGTAGTAATGTGATTACCAGTAGTGATCAGCAGATGGCTATAGTTTTTCAATACGGTAAATAATGGAGGTCTGAAATCTTCCATAAAACGAATACAACAATGAATTTACAAATAAATATGAGTTAATTGTTTTGTGTATCTATAAGTGTTTTTTTCTTTCATCAATGGTATTCACAAACACTTATAGATTTTGAATGACAATTATTCGTAAATTACAATAAATAAGTAATATTAATTAACGGTTAATATTATATTATTAAACAAAGTATATTCATCGATGAATGTGACGAGTAATTGACTTTTAAATTCTATAAGTGTTTGTGAATGCCATCGATGAAAGAAAAAACACTTATAATTAATATATACACAAAACTATAAACATATATTCAATTTCAGTCGTCCATTTCTTATCGACATTAAGTGGCTATGGCTCTCTGTAAGTCATTGCTGATAATCACATTATATACCGTCCATAGCCTTAAATAACAAGTCTAGCCAACTAGTGGCCCGAGTAAGTACTGAAATTTTTTGAATCCATAAAAAATGGACTTACGGAGCTTCTACGGTAGTATTCATTGGTAACATTCATTATTTAGTGAGTTATTTATTTTTTAAAATTACAACAAAGATATTAATTAAACAATATCTCGTGTAAATTTCCCAATACTTGTGTATATCTTTTTGAAGTTATACTTCTTTAGGCGCGATATGAAAAAATTGGTGAGAGTGAAATTTTAAAATGCGCGCGCATCACCGTCACACAAAATTCACAGGTTGAAGCTGTTGTTATGATTTATGTTACATTTAATGTAAGAAAATATATATTTATTTATTTAATTTTTCAAATTTAAACTGAACTTTATTGACTGTGTTGACTATCCTTCTCCAGTTCTTTTATTATTTTATTGTAATTAATTATTTGCATGTAATTAAAAAATGTTTTTTTAATGGTGCCAAAGAAGTATAATTTCTGACGCGCGTACATAAGTTTACACGCACGCATAATTTTTAATAGCGAAACACATTTTTTTCTGTGGTAAATATTTGTGGAAATATTCGCAGGTTTTATTTTTAAAGCGAAGTAAATTTTAAATTCGTATGATTTGGGTCATTTGTTTCTGAATTTGAATGTATGGTTCACTTATATATTATTTTCCTGTTCAGCTTTTGGCATTATTGTTGTATTAAGTTTTCGTTGTTGTTGTTGGCTGATGCTTGATGATTATTGTTTACAGAGTTTACATTACAATGTAGATTAATGTAGGTACAACAATATTATATATATATACTGTTTACAGTTAAATCTCTACATTTAGTACTAAAGTTAATCTCTCAATTGGTGTATAATTTGACTGTTTTACTATTATTTAACAGAAAATAGTAAATATTGAGTTAAAACAAGTGTTAACTAACAGACTTAATTGTTTAGATACTCGGCATATGATTGAATTTCGTTGTTTAGACTATTTTTAATTCATAAAATACTATAAATATCCAGTAAATACAGTTAAATATGTAAACATGTATATAATAATATATATTGTTATTACCTGTATGTGTTTATTAGCTAAATTTGAGCTAAAATTTTGAATAACTCAATCAATTTACGAAAAAATGTTGAAAACAAAAGTTGTTTGTTTCAAAAAACTAAATATATTTGTATTATAACTTTTTTTTTCTATCTTTTATAGATTAAAACGTGGGTCAACTTTTTTTGTTTAAAATATATCACCCTCGTTTTGTTTTTGAGTTATCGTGATGACGGATAAATGGAAATGGGCTAATTAGGTGTTTCTACAAGCACCTTAACCAATATTTTGTTAATGCGGTCAATATTAGGTAGCGTTACAAACTTTAGACTAAAATAAATATACTATGACATATTATGTATGTCGAGTAAACGGAAATGGATTCCTTCAACAGCCATTTTACTAAAACTGGTTCAAGCTTATCTGTACATTTTAATTGATTATTATTATAATTCATTTCTATTGTAATTTCAAGTAAAATTTCGTTCATTTTAATGCTTCTTTTTGTACTATCATTGGCAGTTTCTGCATACCATGAAAGGTTTCAGTTCCCAAGTCGATAATTTTTCATTGATTACTAATGTTTTGGTAGATCTATTGACAATTTTTTATTGTAAACAATACAATTGAAAAAAAGCCTAAATTCACTACAAAATTTGTCCTAAAGTAATTAATCACAAATGATTCATACAGAAGGAAAAACAAACTATCAAATGTTTTGATGTTGGCTAAATGAGATAGGGTTGTTGATTATTATTGTTTTGACATTTCGAACAAGATATTTCTGGATAATATGATCATCTTTTTGTAGATCTTTGAACTATATAGCCATTAACCAAAGGGGATTATTATTATTATTATTTATACAACAGTACACAGTACTGATAGGTGGTCACCCATCCAAATACAGATTGTGACTGCTGTGTTTAACTTTATAGATTGGTCTAAGCCTGCCATTACGTTACGTCAGTCCGGGGTCAAAAACACATATATTACACAGTTTTTTATAGCTTTATATAATTACTTAAAGTGAATAAATTCCACATCATCTATCAATCAAAAGTAGAATTATAAATATTTTATTTTAAAGCAGTCATGTGTGATTTTTTAAATCAACCAATAAGAAGAAATAATGAATATTTTGCGACTGAGATGTATAATAATATTATATAGAATAGATAATAGGAAGGGCAAACTTAACAGATTTGAAGACGTGCTTACTGCCTAACTCAAAACTAGCATAATGTAAAAAATTTAAACAAAAAAACAATTAAAACGTGCTTTATTTAAAGCCTCTAGAAGCTAGATACTTAAAAGGGTGACACGGTTGTAATTTCAATATAAAAGGATTTCACTGTATTTCATTACTCCATACTGTTTAAATGTATACTCAAATGAGTAAAAAACGCGACAACCTGAATCTTACACTCTTACTTAAAACTATAATATACACTAATTTTATGGTGTATTTTATTATTTTTTCAGTTTAAAATGAATGTTTTAGATTGATAAACAAACTGAATTCTGATAAACAACTCAACACAACATAACAATCGGGTATTTAAAAATGAATAAGTGTCGCATTTTTTGTTTTCTTGAGTATACGTTTTATATACTGTGTTTGAACAATAACAATACCTCTATATATAAACTTCACGATGGCGTCATCGTCATTTAGATCAACATAGTCATATGATATATAGAATACAAAAGATCGGGTCTCCATTACCAGCACGGGAATAAATTATTGTAACTATATATTTAATTTCACCGTGCATGTTTAGGCCTTCTATTTGGAATCCAATCCGTTCGTTGGATCGTTTATAGCTGACGACGAGCTAATTCGATTATGAATGATAGCAACGTATGAATTGCTCAGATCTAGATTTCAAATCTTGACTTGAGTACCTAAACGTACACTCAAAAAATTAAAAGTGCGAAACTTGATTACAGATTCTACTTATTAATAGAGCCTGTAGAGGTCTCTATCAAAAACACATACCCACTTAAGTAAGCAATTAAAATTCAGGTTGTCGCTTTTTTGTGTTGAGTATAGTGGAAAGTATCGAAGTATAATACACCAATGCTTTTAATTTCTAAACAAATAATTTACTTTGTATTATCTATAAATTAATACGTGAACGAAAACTTCTTACCCCATTTTATGAAAATTGTGCGGACGGAGGAGGAGTATGAAAGTTGGCAAACCTATAGTTTATACAGAGAATGACTGGAGAATTCTAATAGTTTTTTAAAATCACGTATAAAAAATACATTAAATCAATAAAAAAAACATAATACACACATAACACGTGTTGCTTATATTACACACACTACCATTCACACGCAAATATATTTTTTTAATTTAAGATACTGTTTTGTTTAAATGAACGTATATATATATATATATATATATATATATATATATATATATATATATATATATATATATATATATATATATATATATATATATATATATATATATATATATATATATATATATATATATATATATATATATATATATATATATATATATATATATATATATATATATATATATATATATAGATTGTTTTGTTTTAACGCAGTGAAATTCAGTTTTAAGTGATTTTGGTCGAATTTTGATTGCTGTAACGGGACTCAAACTGTTTACGGTTGATATAAATCCATTAATAAAGACTTCTTTAAAAGTTTAATGGACAAAACTATACCACGTATAGTTTTAGCGTACCATCTCCATGTCATTGATAAAATAATCGACTTAGGTCGGATATTTATTCGTTTCCAAATTGTTATTACTGGTGACGACGGTCACGGGGACACATCTTACATAGCATATACTATATGTTAAAGGATTGTATGTCATATGATGAATTTTTCACATTCATCATCATTGTGAGTGAATGTGTATATACATATAATGTAGATATTAGAGCGAATTTTCTCTTCAAGTAAAATGAATTATTGGTTTTGAACTGTGCGTTGATGCAATGGAATTTTGTTAATCGACCCTTGTTTCTTACGTTAGGTGTGCTAAGCTTATCATAGTTTTTAAAGTTATATCTGTCTGTTTTTAAGAAATTTTTCCAGAATTTTCCAAGTATAAATAAATGCAGTATTTTTTGAACTTCATGTACACGTAAATACGATGATAACACCCAGTAACGAGAAAAACACAGAAATAGAAGTGTTGTCAAACTAAATTGCTTTTCTCTTTTCATCGCTTCCACAAGATCAATATAATGTGAAAATTACCTGAAGGAAAATTCGAATTCAGTATAGCAGTGCTTCCGCCATATTTATATTTTCTTTTATGCATTATCATCGGATTTAAATCTTTCTGTATTTTCTTTGAAGCATACAAAAAGATTTTATTTTTATGGAAGGAAATTTTATATAATGTGGTGTTTTTGGTATTTATCTCTCCAATTACGACAGGAAAAGGGGTAAATATAATTTTTAGTAGTTTCTCGATTAATGTGTCAATTAAAGTACAGTTAAATTTTTTTAATTTAAATTTGGTTTTTGAACTATTTTTAATCATAAGCATCTATAAAATATTCAGTCAATACAGTTATAAATACATATCTAATAATATGTATTGTAATTATATGTGTTAATTAGCTAAATTTGAGCAAAAATTATGGCTACTCCAAAAACTTTACGAATAAATATTTTTTGTCTTTAAACTTTTCTTCTATCTTGTACGGTTTAAAATTTGGGTCATAGATCCATTGATCTCGAAGAAATTTTTATATCTAGAATACGTCTCCAAAATTTCAACCTGCTATCTCTTTTCGCTTTTCAGTTCCCTTGATGACGGGCGGGTGGATGGACATGCGTAATTGAACTAATAAGATGATTCTTTGAACTAAATACCAAAATTTTGTTTTGGGCTTCAATATTTTCTAGCGTTAAACACTTACTAAATATAATATACTCTGACATATTATGTTTGTCGAGTTGGTGTGTGACACCCGGTATTTGGTGTGGGACACAGGATATTTGGTATGGGATACCCGTGATACAAAATTTTAATATGTACATTCGGTATTTGGAGTGGGAAACCCGGTACGTGGGCCCCTTTGATCCCTTCGTTTATTTACAAGCGAGAAGTTATTATTAATCTCCTAGTGAGAATTTCTTGTAATAGGGTCGATTTTGTGATATTTAACAAATTATTGTGATTCTTATTCTCTCCATTAGAAGGTTCGTCGTGTGGACCTTGCGAGTCTCACCTAGAACACTTGTTTCGGTATGGTTATAACGTATAATTAGATGAATACTATCTTTATAATTTACAAACATATTTCTAGTGAGTAAAAAAAATTTCGAAATGAATTTAGAAATATTTTCAGTGATCTCTTTAAGTTTACGTAGCTCCTGTGCAACGATTTTTGACAGTTTTCTAATCATCATCTATCTGATTATTATAATATAAGGGTATATAATTCTCTATTTTCTTGCATTCTATATATAGAGAGAGAACAAAAACAAACAAAAAATATAGCGAATTGTGTGTGAGTAGAATAGTAATGAAAATTATTAATTTATTGAAAAGCATGAATTATAACTTTACCTTGATACTACTTTTGGGTGCTGGAGTACCTCGGCAAAAAGTATATTAAATCAGGGTATCAGAATTGATCGGAGAAAATCTGAAAAACCTGGATAAGTCAGGGATTTTTAATTTTGTTGTAAAAAGTTATGGAATAGTCAGTGAAATTTTTTAATTTACTGGAATTTTTAAATATTTATTAAGTAAAACTGTAAAATTATTTTTACGATGTTTTACAAAATCTTCTGTCTAATTACGAAAATTGCCAAACGTTTCGAAACTCAATATAACCTGATACATCGGTTTTTTGTTTTCCAAATAATTGATCGGAAAGCCTGATTTTCGTGTAAAGTAGCTACGTGCATACAAGATCTAATAAGTAAATAGGTATGGTCCTGATAAAAATTTTATATTAAAACCAGAAATTGAATAGGAATGAATACGAAATCAATAGGATTGAATAGGTAATTTCATTGAAAAAATGATTTCCTATTAAATCCTATTGATTTTCTATAGAATTGAATAGGACTTGTTTGTCACGGTGTATTAAATTATTATCGTTCAATTTTTTTGATATAATGGTAATAAATATGGGTTATCATATTGGTGATCTGGCAGAAATTAGGGCACGTCTATCGATCATGTTCACCTGGGCACGTGCTTAGAGTGCCCAATCGTAAAGACGGGTCTGGTGTATGCAATATCGATAGTTCATTTTTTTTTTGTATAAAGAGAAAATTCTCTAATAATTAATATGATGACATAAACGGTATCCTAGAGAAATGAAAATGAAATAATTTCCTATCCACCATCATAATTAATATACCATATTAGAACTGTAATATGTATAATATGTGTGTAATGTATGATGTGATTGGCTGACTGGCTGGCTGGCTTGGCTGTATGTGTTACGTTATTATACACATTTAAATAATAATTATAATCTATATATGTATGTGTGAACTAATTTCTAGCAACTAATTAAAATGAAGAATTAATCACCATCGTGATCGTTACAAAAGTATATCGATTCGTATTTCTATACAGATTATTCACTTACGAGTCATCCCTCAGCAGTGGGTCTACTAATGCAGTCACATCTATATAGTGGACAGCTCAACTAATACTAGCCATGTCAAATAGGGAAGATGCAATAAAAAAAATTGCTATTTTACCCATCAAAATGTAATTAGGTTCAATATCAAACAAAATTCGATAAATTAAAATTTATTCAAAAATGAATAAAAGTTTCATGGTTAATTCTACGATAAGCGGTCATTTTCTATCGAAAAAATAAAATTAATTTATATAACATTTTTATTCATAGTCAACTCATTAGAATCATTTTAGAGATGAACATGTATGACGTCATTTATGTAAATCTTTGTTTAATTAAGCATTTTGAACGTCCATATTTTGGATATATTTTAAGAATTTCTAAAAAATAACTTCAAATTCTGGTCGTGAAGTATAAACGCTTCAATTGAAATGGTAAAAAAAAATTTATGCGTCAGTCAAATTTACTGTGATAGAACTGAAACTATTTTTGGTATTCGATATTCGAAAACTATCAATGAGTGTGCAAAAAAATGTACAGATTATCCCGGATTAATTACTACGGAAGTTTCACTTGCATGTACTAATTAAATGACACAACATACATACCCATGTAAGTGAAATTTCTGTAGTAATTAATCCGGTGTAATCTGTACATTATTTTTCAACACTCATTGACAGTTTTCAAATATCGAATACCATAAAAAGTTTCAGTTCTGTCGCAGTTAATTTTTGACTGCCGCATAAATTTTTTGTATCTTCATTGACAATAACTGAAGAAAAAAATGTTAGCGAGCCTTATAGTACTCGCAGAGGATATGTAACATCTGACCTTGGTAATGAGTAATACTAACATTTAAATCTTAAAAAAATGGATGAAGTATAGTAATTGAAATGATCTTTTGTAACGAAGAATAATTCTTTACAATTAAAACATTTTATTTAACTAACATTTTGACTATTATAATTTCTTAAAGGATATATTTATTTTTATTCAAGTTGGGGGAGAGCGGAGACTTGTGTCAACTTAAATATAACATGGGATTTTCATAAATCGTTGAAAAACAACGTCAATAACTATACTACTGTCACTTGTTAAACCCAAAAAGAATCGGAAAAAAATAGAAACTAAGCGTATATGGATGGCTTGTTGTCCCATGTCTTTGCTCCGAATGATGGACATTTTTTTAACCATCATCCTATGCTATTTAAGACCCATTTAGCCCAATAATATGATTTTAAAATTTTAAATGAATTTCCATGACAACATTCATTGTTAGTTTTATAAATATTTAAAACGAGAACGACATATATAACTATAATAATTAAAAAGGACAGAAATGTTAAAAAAACTATAAAATAACTAAAAAAGGATAATGATACATTGTTTAAGATTTTGATTTTACTGTCATAAGAAAAAACTATAGTGTCCCATCAAAAGTATCACTTTAAAAATTTATGCATCTTCCCTATTCTAGGAATATCTACGCCATCACAATTAATACGTACAAAAACTTGACTTTATAATTTCCGTATGATATTCTCTAAACGCGTGGGTTGTAAAATTTAATTTAATATTCATACACAGTTAATTTTGTTATAAAATTTTTGATAGTTGTTCCTGCAGCAATAAAATAATGGCTTCTAAACTTTACTGTGCTGTGCATATTTGTTTTTAAAACATAAAACAAATAATTATTCTCTATGTTATCTATTTCATAATATATAATCATCATAATATTTATTAATATATAACACATGTTTAAATCAATAACTACACTAATCGTCAAACAAATTGAAACATCGTCATTATTTTGTATATTTTTTTTTTTTGGTAGTATTTGGGTCATTGATGGCTTAAAAGTTGAAAAGACTCATCAAGGTTTAATATAATGCAACAAATTTGATTGAATTAAATGTTTTAAATGTTTTAATGCTCTCAGTGTTTTGAAAATGAATGAAAATATTTAGAAAAACACAAAGGAAAATCGATTAAATTTTACATGGAATACATTAAATACAGTTTGTATTGACAAGCGGTGTTTTTTGAATGTTCAGAAATGTATTTAATTTATGAACTATTATTTGCCGTGGTAGTTTCTTTGGAGTTATTCCTTTAAGTAATAGAAAGTTTGTATTGTAAGTAAAAGAAATTTTGAGCTTCGAGTGAGAGCAAGGGAAAACAAAATTTATTAAGCTAAAGAGTCTATTAGATATCCAGGTCTAACTAATCCAAATTCTATTGTACATTTTAGATATTTTACTTTATAATAATATACAAATAGAAAATTAATAGATGTATTATTTATTTTGTGAAAATTTTTATTGAATAATAATGGAAACTTAAACTAAATTTTCACTTAAAAAATTTAAAAATTACGATTGCTCTTTTGAGTTTTCAAGTATTGTATAATTTTCTTTTTTTTTGGAAAAATATCGGGAAAGTAGGAAGATTATTGTGAATGAAGAAACTGTGGGTGGAGTTGATAAATATTTTTTTTTTGGTATTTATAATTTGAAATTTAATAGTGAGGAGTTATTAAGGTCTATTTGATTAATTAAAATTGTAAAATTTGGGTATTATTTAGTTTATTGATCTCAAGAGATTCTAGTCCATTTAATTTTTGGTATTTGTGGCAAATATGTAACACTTCCGACCATTATAAGCGCCATTACAGTACGGGCATGATAATTTTCATACACCATTTTTATTAATGAAGGGGTTTTTCTGCATTGGCATTAAAAATTGATTTACTTAAATTACCATCAACTCCACCCACAGTTTCTTCATTCACAATAATTTTAATTGCTTTCCATTTATATCTCCAAAATAAAAGAACAATTATTAATCAATTATTCATTACTTGATAATGAGTCAAAAGTGCACTCGTAAACAGGAAAATTATACGATGTTAAATATAAATATTAATTAGATCGAATAAAATGCTGAATTTTAAGTAAAATTTTAGTTAATGACGTAGGTAGTATTGTAGACAAGAAAAATAATTTGAAATTATTGTGTATTTAATAGTAATACTGATGCTGATGCTGATGAGTGTATATTTTACCTCGTTTGTTTTTCTTTCATTTCATTTGTTTATACAATTTAATTCATTTATTTTATTACTAACAGATATATTTTACACAGGATATGTAATTGATCCTTCGTAAACGATTCAATTGTATAAAAGAAAATTATTGTAACATCACCCCGATTTAAAAAAAAAAAGAAAGTTTATAAACTAACATTCGAATAAGAAAAAATCGCGCCCTGAAAAGTATGTAACAAAAAAATATTCTTCTCTGTCATTCTTATCTATAACGAAAATTTTCAGAATTTATCGTCTAATAAGTAGGCAACTTACATGAATAAAGATGCAAATATATAGAAACTACGAACATCATGACCCTTTTTATTTTAATTTCTGTAAAATCTTTTAATCGGGTAAAAATTGAGAATTAATACGACTTATGAATTTTCTCCCCTTATAATAATGGAGACTAAAAAATAGCACAGAAAATTTAAGATAAAATTAGCGGTAAAAATTTTAGTAGATGCGCGTAGATGAAATAAAATATTTTATTATACTTATTAGCTTGATGCTTTGATCTTCATTTTTCCAAAAACCATAAGTCTATCGTTAAGAAGAATGGGTTTTCTTTATGTAAAGCGTGTGCTGCTAACACGCTGTTGACTTAAATTACATGTAATATACATTGTATTTCTTTCAATTTTTGGTGAACATGTAATTCAAAAAATACAAATCCAATTATTTTAAAATTTGGCATGCATATTATTGACATGAAAACGGAGGGGTTGTGGAAAAGTTCTTAGGAAAAAAATTTCTAAGATGAAAATCAAAATATGATTTTATATTTAGAAATGTTTTGTCGAGAAAAACTTTTCGACAAATCCCTCGTTAATATTGTGCTTTCCAAATTTCAAAACATTTGGATAAGTATTTTTTTGAGTTATTTATGCGCAAAATTTGAAAGATTTTATGTAATGGAGTGTTCTTCAGTTTTGTGTTTTAATACCCATTAAATAATTTTTAACGCAATCCTTAATAATGAAACTAAACTCTATGGATCTTGTAAAACACAAGTCCTATGGATAAAAGTTAAAAGGCAAAGTCATAGGTAATAAAAAGATCTACAACTTTTGTATTTACACTTTTTTCACATAACTTTTTGCCATTTAACTTTTTTTCATAGTACTTGTAGTTTTGCCGAAAATCGAGCTAAACCATGTTTTTCCCTTAAAAACTCACCCCTTTCACTTGGCGACCTTAGAGTGCCGGTAAATTATTTTTCCTTTCATTTTTCTTATATAATTTGTTCTGTTTCCAATTGTTTTTGTTTTCAAAAATTATCGACCCTGGTCTATAAGTTAATTGTGTAAATAATGTATCTATATATTTGATTATATGAATATTAATGCACTATACCTACTGATGAATGACACAATTGGTATAAAGATAATATTATACACATAATATACACAAATCAGCAGCAGCACACAAAGCAAAGAAATATATATTTACTTTTTGTTCATTCAATTTAATTTTGTAGCTTTATTTGGATTGTTGTTGTGGGTTATATTGTTTTACAATGATATACGATACCATATCAACTGTTCTTAAAGTCTTTAACCATAAGCCTTTTAATTAGATATCTAATGTAGGGTTTACTAGATGCAGAATAAATTATTGAATTTTTTCTATAACAAATCTTCATCACCTCTATTGGGATATTAAAATTCTACTAGCCAAATCTTAATGAATTTAGATGTTCGAGTATTCGTGGAAGTATTTTCTTATCTCAATTTGAATAGTATTTCTCTTAAATTTGACTTTGATATTGAGGATCATTAAAGCTCTAGCTCAAAGATTATATATTTCAATAATTCAGAATTCAAAAAAACAGTATCTATGCTCTCTATAGGACTCATTATGGAACAAATAAGTAAGTGTAGTCGGTACTTTACGGTTTAAAATATCCTGTTTAAGCTGAACTAAAAAAAAAAACCTCGCGGGAAATATTTTTGACATGCTTACAGTGTAGGCCTCGAAAGAAAACTTCGCTACTCTCAGAATAGAATCTCAGACCATTTTCTTGAGAACTGAGTGCGTTACCACCAAGCCACTTCGTTTAGATAAATAATTTAAATAGTTTCCCATTTTTCAACTAACCGATTTTTAAGGAATAATTCGAATTTTGGTAAATTTTGGTAATCAACCTACCATGTCTTAATCTGACGCGCTCGATTAAATCCAACTATCGAATTTTCCGTTTTAATATTCTGATCGTCTATCCTATACGCGTGACAACATATTGAGAGGTAAATTTGGTGGAGGTATTCAACAAGGAGTATGGTATCTCCCATATCTAAATATGATGCACTCGAGTAAATCCAAAATTCCCGGTTGGGTCCCTTTATCAACATGAAAAACCAATAATATTATCCCTTTTCCAACTTATACGAGATTATTTTTAAATTTTAGAATGTCTAGGTACTTATGGAACATGCTGTGTACATTCTATGTACTAACGATACACATCACTTAACCATTCATCCAGACCGAATGGTACTTTATCTTATTTCTTATCAAATATTATTATTTTTATTATAAAATCTCTGTATTATTTAGTTAAGACGATGTTTTTTATTTGTATGATGAATACGTTTTGATGACTTTTGTCTCCAATATTTGTTTTGCTTTATAAACAAAAACCGATCGAATGAAAATCGTATTTTATTGAATAGTTAGTGGGGCAGTCAGCACCATATATTCCAGACTAGTTGTCAACAGTTTTTTCTGGTTATTTTTTCCTGCTCGTGTCTGACACGTACTCGCCTCCTTTTTATACTCAACATACATAATATGTCTAAGAGTATATTAATTTTAGTCTAAAGTTTGTAACGCTATCTAATATTGAATGCACAGACAAAATTTTATACGTGTTCATAGAAACACCTAATTAGTCTATTTCCGACCGTTCGCCCATCTCTACATCATCACGATAACTCAAAAATAAAAAGAGATAGTGAGCTGAAATTTTGATTACGTATTCTAAACATTAAAAGTCAGTTTAAGTTTGTGAATTAGCCAAATCGGTCCATTGGTTCCAATGGATCCTTGACCCAATTTCAAATTACCCAAGAAAAGTACAAATACAAAAAAGTTTATTTTTTGTGTTCAACTTTTGTTTGAAACATTTTTTCGTAAAATGTTTCAGTTCTCCACAACCTTTCAAATTTGGCTAATAAACACAATATATTATATATGTATATATAAGTAATAACAATATATTATATATGTATACATATATAACTGTATAGACTGGATATTTATAGCATTTTATGAATACTTATTAAAAATAGTTCAATGATATTCAATCATATGCCGAGTATTTAAATAGTTAACTCTGTTAGTTGTTATCTTCACTTATTTTGTATAAATTAAACTTTGGAATAATAAATGTGTTAAAAAATTTATTGAACAATTATTTGTCTTTCGTTATGGGGCAAGCCTAGAAATCAGTGTCCCGAAAATAAAAAATTACTCTGGTTACCAAAATTATTCTAGGATCCAACGAAAAGGTGAAATTGAATTACAAATTTCAGTCCAACGATTGATGTCTTCTTAAATATATTTGTACCATGACATCCTTAAGAACCTCCTTAGATGGTTGTAGATATCCTTAAAAGCGATTATCCACAGTCTGTTATTGAAATAAAGGAGTGTACTTCTAACAAACTGTTGACTTGTAATATGCATTGTATTTCTTTCAATTTTCGTGCCCAAAAAATACTTCTCCAAATGTTTTGAAATTTGGTATGCACAATATTTATATGAAAACCGAGGACTTGTCAATAAAATTTTCGCAGAAAAAAAATTTCTAGGGTTAAAAATCAAAAGTCGATTTTTATATTTAAAAATATTCTTTCCGGAAAAACTCTGCGATAAGCCCTCCGTTTTCATGTCAATATTGTGCATAGCAAATTTATAAAACATTTGAATAAGTATTTTTTGAGTTATTTAAGTTCTGTTAAAATATATTTTAAACATAAATTCCTTTAACATAACGCCGTCCCCCCATTCCTATTTAGAGATTGAAGTGTGTGTGTATTAGCAACAACGTAAGGCTGGATATATATTATGGAAATGAAAAACAAGATTTTAAAAAATTTTCTTAAATTAACTATTGATTAAGTAATTTATAAGAAAATTGTTTTTTAATTTAATAAGTACATCTCTTATTACAACCTATCCGATACAAAGTTTTCTTCTTACCTCGTTAAATGAACTGAAAAATTTAAAAAAAAATGCATTTGTATTTACAATTAACGAGTGAAGATAACAACTAACAAAGTTGATTGTTTAGATAATCGACAAATTCAATTGTTTGGAGTATTTTTAATTAGCATTCGTAAAATACAATTATATATGTACAATTATATTTGTTTATTAGCCAAATTTGAACAAAAATTGTGGAGAATTAAAACATTTTACGAAAAAATATTCCATACGACATTTGTTTCAAAAAAATGTTGATTTGAACTTTTCATCTATCTTTTATAGTTTAAAAGTTGGGTCAAGGATTCATTGGACCCAATAGATCGATTTTACTTATTCACGAACTTAAATTTCCGTAATAGACAGAAAAGAGTTATCAAACTGAATCATCGATGCAAGGATGTATTGAAGCATCTTTTAACGAATGTTGCTTTCTTTAATCGGTTTCCTGTTCCGCTCAGCTTATCGAGTGTTAAACAGCTGATAAACACTTCATAACGTCCAATCGAATTGAAATTTTGTCATAGTTTTATTGAAATCCTACCCTCCCCGACAGACAGGCGGACAGGAAATAAAAGATGCTCAAGAAGATCTTGAATCTGAAAATGTATAAAAAATTTATTAATATATTTAAAAAAATCTATTAATCTGACTTCTAGAGGCCTAATCCACCACAACTTATTGTAACACATCGGATAAAATTTACAAAACATAAAGAACAAAATGTTAACTCATTTTTCTGTATTGTTTCAGTGTTCGTAGCGTAATGCACAAATATTTGGAAAAGAAGCAAGAAGTGAACTTTGATAAGATATTTAATCAAGTGTTGGGTATGTATCAGGAAAACAAATTATTTTCATTCTATTTTTTATGAGCTTTTTTTGATAGGAAATTCTTGTTTTGATTTTGAATATAAAATTAAAAATTGTATTCTATTTTAACATATTGTAGTGTAAAGTTTGTATGTAGCCTCGTCAATAAAACAAAATGCATTGAGTCATTTATGCTTGGTCAAAATTAAAAATACACGAATTTTATAATTTATTCAATTTACTACGAATGTTTTATAAAGAAAAATAAATATAGAAAAGAACTTGACACAGAGTAAACATAACAAAAAGTATAGCCAAAGCATGAAATTTGGGTGTAAAACATGAAATAAACAAAAACCCAGGCTTGATTTTTATAAATAACAAAAATGGTGACCGTTTAAAGGTATGAAAAATACTTCTTTATCGTTTTTTTTTTTTTAAATTATCCGTTAAGCTTTTGGGAGAAAAAAGTATCATACAAAACTTAGAGATATTTAAGTCGTCTACAAGATGAAGTGCGCAAAATTAAAATTGGTTAATGAAGTTTGTAGTTAATATTAAAAAACTTTCAAAATAATTTATTGAAAGTCTCTTAAGAATTTCAGAGAAAATACTCTTTAACTAACAGGCCAAAATTCAAACTTTAAGAAATAAATAGTTTCTGAGAACTTGAAGAACTTTTGTGAATGCCTTTTTAAATAAACAAGCGATTTTCTTAGAAACTATTTATTTCTCAGAATTCCGATTTCAGACACTTAATGAGTTTATTGAAGGGCATCTTTACTGAAATTTTTGAGACAATAGATTATTGCAAACGTTTATGCAATTTAAAAAATTGCCATATTTTGATAAATTTTTAATATTTACATCAAAACTCATTATCCGATTTCAATTTTGAGCATGTCATTGTGTAGGCTTTTTAAATATCTTAAGTTTTTATGAAGCTTTTTTCTTTGAAAACCTTAGTTTTGAAAATTTTCCGTTTAAGTGTATTCTAATAAGGGAACCTTAAATTTATTATTAAAGTTAGTATATAAATTTGCTTGCGGCAATTATTTTGCCATCACAGTCATTTTCTTTAAGCAGAGACTGTGTTTCGAAATATGATGGTGCTACTGGGAAGTAAACTACGATGTCATCAATATTGTTCATTAGCAATGTTAAATATCACATTTGATGACATCATACTTTACTGCCCAGTAACACCATCAAGGTTTCGAAACACGTTTTTTTCTTTGAAAATTTAAAATTTTATTTTTGTTCTATATTAATAATGCTATTTCGTCAAGTATCAACAATTCATTCACAAAATTATATACAGTTTTAATGTTCTAAAATACATAGTTTTACATTAATTCATATGACATTAATTCATCGAAATATATTGAGCTAACTACTTAAGGTCATAATCATGTTATTAGTGTTTTATCATACAAATTGGGGGCGGTTTTTTGTTTGTTTTAAAAAATAAAATCGCTGTCGTTTTGGGAATTATTTAATGAGAATTCGTAAAATATTAATTCAATATATTTTTAACAACAGTAAAAAAACTTTAAAGATTTATTTGTATGTAATTTTAAAAAATAAAAATATGAAATAATTTGTAGATAGCATTTTTTTAGGTTGTTTAAATTTCCATCCCTTAAGTTAAAAAATGGAATTTTACACATTTTTCCAACGGAGATAAGTTTTTTAAAGCCTTCAATAATTGGATTCTAGAAGTGGAAAACATCTCAAATTTTTAATTTAAAAAGTACAACCACTGTTTTTATATTAATTTTAAACTTCGAAAAATTACTTTCTTTATAAAAGCATAAAAAATAGAAAAAATTTACTTTTATTGTGAGCTTTTAAGGGTGGGGAGGAGTATTCATTTCAAAGAAAAAATGAAAACAAATAAAAAAGAGAAAAAATACGGAAAAAATAGTTTTTCTACGGATTTATGGTTCATTGACGTATTTTAATAAAAATAATAATTTTAAAAAAATTTTTCTGTTTCATAATTTCGAAAAGTGAGTGTTTTTTTAGCAAACTTTTTATTCTTTAATAATTTTTTTTTTAAATTTCGGATATATAACATTTTGTGAGATATCCGCGAAAGACGAAACCTACCTCTTTTTTCTACTCAATTTTTTGAGCGAGTTTCCAATTTCTAAAATGTTCTCGATGTTGTTATTCCGAATCAATTGACACCTTCATCATAATTTTCGATGTAGACGAATACCAATTTTCGAAAATGGTATTTGTTAACTAGTCCAATGCAATGACGTATATCCAAATTGAATTTTGAAAAAACCTTTCCGAGTAGTTCATTTAAAGGGGATTGAAACATAATACTGAAGTACACTCCATTTAGTAAAAATCTTACAATTTTCGTGCCGAAAAATAGCTCATAAAATAATTATTTAAATGTTTTGAGATTTGGTAAGTACATGAAGTTATCGAAGGGTTTTTATCGAAAAAACAATTTACAAACTATAATCGAATTTTGAATTTTACCATAGAATTGTTTTCGAGAAAAACTACGACAAGCCCTCCGTTTTCATGTCAATATTGTACACACTAAATTTCAAAACATTTGGATAAGTATTTTTTGAGTTATTTTGGCGCAAAAATTGGAAAGAAATTCCATGTAAGAAGAACACTCCTTTATCTTAAAGACAGCTGTGGATAAACGCTCTTAATAGAGACTTTTCGAGTAATAAGTTTTGCGTTAAACAATTATTTGAATCATTGTTTATCCTTAAAAATACGACAATGGTATCACTTAAATCGGAAATTTGATACTATGGTTATAATTTCGTCTTGAATGTTTTACATAGTCGCTGTATACAAAACCATTGATATATTATTTTCAAATTTAATAATTCTGTTATTGAATTTCAATTATATCATTAATCACAAATACACTCATTTTAAATGAGAGGTATCCAAAATAAAAATATATATTTGAATATCAAAGGGGTATACCTAAAATAATCAATATTATATTACTATTTATACAGGCTGGTCGCCCGCCGTTGTGTCAAACAAATTTCATAAAATGTATAATATTTTTTTGAGTTATTTATGCGCGAATATTGAAATATATTACATAAAGGAATGCGCTTCAGTAAAATGTTATAACCCTATTAAGCAACGGGGAATTCTTTCCATTGGTAGGTAGTGTTTAAAATAACGTGCGGTACTTCATCCGGACATCCTGTATATTGATTAACATACTAAATAATGAAATTTAACGATACAAAGCGTTCGTTCTACTCAAATTTTATAAAAATGAATTGCGTGTTTCGTTTACGTGAACAACCATCCGTCATTATTAAATATTAACAACAGGAAAAATTTTTTTAAATATTTGATTAAATTACACTGCCATTGGACACCAGAATTCCCCGTGACGTATGTTTACTTCAGGGGGATTGTGAACTAATACCGAAGCACACGTAATATCAATTTTCGCGCACATGTTATGAAATTTGTTTTACACAATATTGACATAAAAACGGCGGGGGGCTTGTCGAAGAGTTTTTCTCAAAAATACTTTTCTAAATATAAAATCAAATTTTGATTTGTACTTTAGATATTTTTTCGAGAAAAACTCGTTGACAAGTCCTCGGTTTTCATATTAATATTGTGCATTATTGTGCAAATTTCAATACATTTCGATAAGTGTTTATTGAGAAAATTGATAGTAGATTACTGATTTTCATGCACAATAATAACCACATAAAAATTTCATCAAAATCAAATGAATGTTTCACAATATATCGTATATCCTCTAAACGGGCATTTATGGGTGAGATGTATGTAAAATGGGAATATCTCTACTAATGTTTATAAAAGAAAAACTATTTGGTGTGGTTTTGAAAATTTCAGTTTTCGTGTCATAGAAGGTTTTAGAATTTTCATATATAAAAAAAAAATTTAGAATCAAAGCGAATTTTTTTTTTCAAATCAATGCTTTTGATATCGATAAATATGACTCCGAATTAATGGACATAAGGCCTAAAATTAGTAATCAATTGTGGTTTCCGTCAAAAACGGTCTGTACTAAAAATTTGAATGTAGATTTTTGTGTGTTAATTTGACACTTTTTTCAGCTGTATTGAAACTCAAATAATAATTGAATTAGGACTCATTTTGTGTTACCATTTAACCCGTTTCCATCACACCTTCAAAATAATAACGTAATTGTAACATGGGGTCCCGCAGACCCCACACACAAAAACAACATTTATTATTTGCGTCTTCGATGCAAACCAGTCTTGCACAGTACAAACCGTCACCTAATTAGCAACAAGTAACATCTCCTCAGAGAATCATTACAACTATCTAATTCATACGGATGATGACTACTTTGTAGTCGAAATACGTATTTATAAAAATACAAAATAATTTGATCTAGGAAAAAAAATTGAAATTTATTCGAAAAATCCTATAGTTCTTATTAATAATTATAAAATTATTTGCGTCTTATTTGCTTTTTTGACTTAAATCATAATCCAAACTTTAATTTAATGTTCGCTTTGGGTAATCTTTTTCCTTTTTTGGGATATTGAAATAGTTTAAAAAAACAATAGGAAAAAAAATTCCAAAAACGCAAATCTTGACCATTTCTATACAAAAATTTGTGTAAATTTTTTTATCAATATTTTAAAAGAAAAAAAAACGCTATTATACTCAGAGAATATTATATTTTCAAGAAATTTAATGAATTTTGAAAAAAAAATACATTTATTTTGAAATAATAGCCCCAAAGTTGGGCTAGGGTCCACTGAACTCCCTCCATGTGACCGTAACGGGTTGAAAGTGTAAAATTTTGTGTTGACCGTTTAGTTATGTTGATTTTATACACAATTTTTTGATGTGGTCTCTATGCAATTGAAATAATTCGTAAAAATATTTATATTTTTGCCATGAATTTTGTATATAATTTGCAGTTAGAGAACAATCGATCCTTTTACATCCTTTTTTTTTTTGGTGTGCTTTACGTAGAATTATTAATATAAATAAGGATATGATTTAAATTTATCTAATGCTAGCTCATAACTTTATTATTTGATGTACATAATTTTTTATTAGATGAGAACACATGTCTGTTTAATAAATTTATTTCTGTCCATATTTCGTTAGACTTGTTTCCGCTTTTCGTATAATTCAAGCAATAAGTCAAATATTATTATGTAGTTATTGACGCGATGAAATATTTAATGCAGAAAAAACATGAAACGATTCAAATATAATTAATTTTATATTTATTAAAACACACAGTTTGTGTTCAGTTTTGAAAATATAGAATGTTTAAAAAAAATGTATATATATTTTAAATGATTATATCTTTTGAAAAAAGCTTAGTACGTGGAAAGCGGTTCTTAATCGATTAAAGTGCCACGAGTGGCTACAATTTGTAATAAATCATTTACATTCTAAAAAATACAATTATTAGTCGATAATTTTTGAAACCAAAAAAAATTATAGAAGGATGAAACTCATTGGATGAGAACATAGCAAAAATGAAAGGAAACATAATTTACGGGCGATCTGAGGTGGGTTTTTAAGGGTAAAACTATGTTTATTTCGATTTTCGACAAAACTCAAAGCCCTGTTGAAAAAAGTTAAATGGCGTACTTGTAGGTAATAATCAGATTTAGACTTTTGTATTTACACTTTTGTTACATAATCTAAAAATTTATGTGAAAAATTGAAATAATCAAGAACATAAAAAGGTAAGTTTTCACTAAAATTCATGAAAAAATGTTTTTTTTTTTTTTAAAGGAAATAAAACCAGAAAACTTGATTATTTCAATTTTTCACATAAATTTTGAGATTATATAAAAAAAGTTTAAATACAAAAGTTGTAGATCTTTTTATTACCTACAACTTTGTCAACTATTTGCGGGAAATCAAGATAAACCATATTTTACCCTGAAAAACTCATCCCCTTCCACTTCCCGACCAAAGATCGCCATGAAATTTTTTTTCCCTTTCATTTTTATTTTATTCTCTTCCGTTTTCAATGAACTTCATGCTACAATAATTTTTTTTCACATTTTACCATTTTTAAAGGCTTCTAATCTGGTCTAAAACTAAAATAATACTAGGCATACAAGAGTATAAATGTATATGTATATGAATTTGTATGTTTAGACAACTACCCTCTCTCTTTGCCTGTCTCATTTCGGTTTTTAACTATTATAATTATTTCTGTGAAAATACATAACGATTATTTTTTTACATTATTTGTTTCAGGTTACCTATTATTTAAAGACTTTTGTGAAAATGTTAGCGAAGATCCAATACCTCAATTAAAATTTTATGAAGAGGTAAGTTAATGTTTTTTTTATTATTATATCTTCATTTTGTTTGTGCTAAATTTATTATTTAACTTAATGTACGTAAGTAATGTTTAAGTAAGACATTTTTCATGTGAAAACTAATTGAGTGTGAAGTATTCATTTATTTTGAGAGACGAGTCGATGTCTTTTTAAATATCGTTTTTTTTCTTGTTTGTAAGAGGAAAAGCTCAATGATTAATTTGAGTGAGATAATGACGGTTTATGTTTAAATAGTTAATGTTTAAAAGAATCATAAGAGATTTGTTAAACCATTTTTCGTATGGAGGTAAATGTATTCCCCTTTACACCACAAGCATTGGTACCCGCCCCCTTTCTTGAGAAGGATTAAATTCTAAAGCCGCATACACACCGACAATATTCTCTGGTAACGTAACTTTGACGCGTAACAAAAATCTTTGTGTGGACTTGAACGGATAACACCGTCGTGTAACAAAAGTTAATACGCGACGATGTTATATCGCGTCTCATAAATTGTCGGTAAATTAGAATCGCATCTAAAGATATTGCTGGATGGTATTAATAGTGTAGACTTAATAACGTAATATTTGTAAAGACAAGACGTAAACATTATTCATTTTTATTTTAATTGTATTTAAATATTTCGATATTGATTGGAACGAACTAAATATAATAATATTTATTGAAATTTATCAACAAAAACAAATACTTAAAGTGAAGGTACTCTGCTTGGTAAAGAGATGGAACGCAATACAACACATTGTAACGTCTCAACACCTACAGCAACTATTGGTCTCATTACACGTAACAGGACAAATTTATAGATTTAATAATTTAGTAAAATTTAAGATAATTAATCAGTGATGAAAATTAATTTCTAAAACAAGGCAAAAAATATTTTGATTAAATAACGAATGTTATTTTATTTATTTATTTCTTAATTTTATAAAATTTGTTGAAAGTTGTTTTTTGTTGCTGTTGTATTTTTCTTGAAAAAGCTTTCAATGGTGTGAAAGTTCAACAACATACACTTAACCCATTTTTACTCAAGTTTGTTATTTTTTTATAGTAAAAAAAAAACCATTCTATCCTATCTAATCCAGAAAACAAATCTTGGTAGATATGACATTTTATGGCCAGTCTCATAACTTCCTGATTTATGCACTGCAGATTTACCTAATATGATTAGAACTTGAGAATTTTATTGTTTGGTCTCCTCCTTACTAATATTCATTATATTTTTACTTTTTACCAGCAAAGAAAATCCGATTTCAATGGAAATATTTATTAATTCCTCCAATTTGAATTTTTCCATAATTCAAGAACAATTATCACATCTAGTTGGAGAATCAGTCCTATTGTAAATAATTGATATCGAAAATTTATGATTTTAAATTGGCATATTCGTTTTTACTGTGTGTTATTCATTTAAACTCGTTTATAAACACGGAAGTCATATGGTGTACCATTTTTTTTTTATGGTTTTACAATCGACAAGATTGCAGTGTGACAAAGATTATACTGACATAAAATGACACGATACTATAGAAAAGATTAATATGTTTGAAATAGACGAGCGGAAGAAATTTCGAAAACTAAAGTCTCATTTTTATTATTTTTGAAATTCACATGTAGACAAATGAAAAGACGATGTATAATCAGGACCTGCTAGTGCTAGTCTAGTAAGCGTTTTTCTATAATTGAAGCTCTAAGCCAAATTTTTAGCTTTCTAAAAGTAATAAAGGATCTTTATATTATCGCTACACAAACTGGTAGTGTAGTAAGAATGCATAAAAATTTCAGCGTCACAATTTTCTTAAAGGTTAGTAATCGACTGGAGAATATTCTGATTTCATTTTATCTTTCGTAGCCGCTATCTTTTATCACTTGTATATTTTACAAGTGCCCAACAATTTGTATGTCTTCATCTATATTGGTATAATATAATCGTTTTTTCGAATAAATCCGCCAAGCTGAAATAAATTTATCACTAATGATAATGAGTTAATTTGACTCTGCGTCTTTGCCTTAATACCATTCTGAGGCATTTAATAGGGTATTTTCGGTAGAAAAAAGCATGAAATTTGACAAAAAGTCTATCTAATAATTAAATATCCATATTTTTATCTTTATATCACGTGACTTAAAACACTAGGCTGCCATGGTGTGACATCATTTTGGTAAAAATTATTAATTGTCATCTGTCTTTACAATCTAAACAGTTATCTTAATTAGTAAAAAATAATTGAAAGTGTTAGATTATGTTTTTTTCTCAATATATTATTCTCAATATTACATACCGATATTACGTCACCAAAATGGCAGACAACGTTTTTACAAAAAAAATTTAATGTAATTTTATGGCAAGAAATCGTGTTTATTTTGGAAAAATATTTATTTATTTTGTGACTTTTTAAAGTAGTTTTCTAAACATAGTAAACTACCATATTTCTACGTCTTATTTCTTAGCTATAAATTTGTCTCTTCAGAAAGCTTTCGGTAAACTTTGTCGGCTTTTTCCCTTTACCATGATAGGAGTAATTGTATCTTTTCGTCAAAGTTATACTTGTAAAGTATGCACCCAGTTTATGGGGGGGGGGTGTATAACCCTCATAATCTTCCCCCATATCCACCGAGGATTGCATGAACTTCAAAATGGGAAGATATCAAATATTCGATTTTTGTGTTGAAAAGAATAATTTTCTATCAGAAAGTTAATAATTGATAATATGTATGACAGCAATGAAGCAACCGTTGTATGTTTATTTTCACCGATCGATCGTGTCATTTTAATTAGAATTGATAACAGAAATATCATGATTGAAATGTGAGATAAAGCGCCAAGTGTATCTAATAACATTGGTGTATGTATGTATACAACCTTATCGATTGATGATGTATATTTTTTTGTTCCTTTTATTTTATAATTATGAATGAAATTGGAACGATACTTTATAGAAAGCTTTAGTAGTTCATAGTAACCGCGTGTTTTCTAACTAAACATAAACCAATACGATACACAGACCGCTCACTGTGATTGTCAAGTGTTTTTCTTTCTTTTTTTCATGTTTATTTATTTATAATCTTCCAAAATTGACATTATCATCATCATCACTTAGTACACGATGTGTCAAATAAAATTACAGTTTTGTGAAATATGTCTTTCGTCATATTACAAAATAATCTAATGCGTGTACGTTGAAATTAAAGTGTTCGAAAATAAAACCCCTACTTCTCTAGGAGTTATGATTTACGAAATTCACTATTCTACCAAGGAGCTACGAAGACAGTCCGTTGAAATCAGTGTATACGCAGTTATCTTAAATCGGGTAACTGCACGGTTAATTTTTATTGTTCTCCCAAAAAAACGCTAATAGACTTCTGCAAGTTTGAAATACAGTAAGGTCAAACTTCAACAACTCCAATACCATTGTTTGCATTAAAATCAAAATGCTCTTTTTATATCTGTTGATGCGGGTCGGAAGAAAAATAGTCTTTACTAGACAGCTTATAAACCAGGAACAGCCTTAATTAGGTGATTAATGGCGTTATAAACTTGGCATCCTTCTCGGTAACTGTTGAATACTTTCAACTACGGAAATTCGTCTTCCTGCATTGAAATTATTATCAAAGTAGGATTGGATTGCAGGCAATTATGAAAGACTGAAAATATTAGAAACATTTTGAAGTTCCTATTTAGGCTCGATGTATTACAAAAATAATTTGGGCTCATAGGAAAGTTTTGCTATAGTTTTCATTTTCTCACCCTCCATATTTTTTGGGTCACTGAACACAACTTTGAAGTTTGTGGAAAAAATTTTTGCCTGGAACTTTGTTTTCTGGGCACTTTTTAAGCGAATTTTGACATTTTTTTCAGTTTGTTGGCCTATATCTCTGTGAAGAAGCGTATTTTCAACAAGCACATGGTATACAAAATTAAAGTAGGAAATATATCTTACATTTCTCATATTTTTATGTTTTATTAAAAGAATCCTTTTCGCCGCTAGAGCGTTTCCAAAAAGGGCCTTAAATTTGTTGTAACATAATGGATATAACGATAACGATTTATATGAAGGACACTCCAGTGGTGACCAAATTTGCTCAAAAAGTAATATTAATGACCCAAAAAGTACATAAACTTATATTCAAGTACTATAAAGTCAAAAATATGTAATTTATAACGGAATTTATTATACGTAATGACATCTGGCAAAAAAAATTTAGCATAGAAAACGTAAAAAAATTTATAAAAAATATACAAATATCGCCAAATTTGCGAATAAATAACTCAAAAAATACTTATCCAAATGAAATGAAATTTGGTATGCACAAACTTGACATGTCGATGAGTTTTTATTTTTTGCGGAAAAACATTTTTAAATATTAAATTAAATTTTGATTTTTCTTCGACAAAAACTCTTCGGCATGACTTTCTTCCGTTTTTATATCAAGATTCCGGTGTATCAAATTTCATCACATTTGGATACGAATTTTAGGAGTTATTGCTGTGGGTAAATATTGAGTAAATTATAGAGGTCTCTATCAAAAACACCAACCCCGTTAATAAGCACTCATTTATATAAATTTGCTGCCACAAATTATAGTTTAAAATAGATGAGGTTGAACAAACTCATTTTTACATGTATGTCTATTAACCATATCTACCCTACAATATGTACGGTATAAAATAAATAGATGGCACTATAAAAATATGAAATAATGAGGTATCCTTAATTGAATGTATGTATAACCAGCCAACTTACAAACTGTACAACCACAAACAGACAGACAGGCGTAAAGGAAAACTTAACTCACTGACTATGCATGACAAAGACATTATATTCTCATTTTATTATTATTATGTTTGTAACATTTTTCTTTTATGAGTATTAATAAAAAAATTTTTTTTTCCCTTGATACATGATCAAATTATGTAAGGGAATTTACCGGGAACAAATTTTTATTTTGTGTTTCAAAAATTTTAACGAATTCTAGTTTTCAATAATTTCTGTTGTTTGCATACGCAAATTACCACCTAATTATGTTAATTTCGCACAAATTTTATTTTTATTTATAATTTTGTGTGCGACAACAAAGTATTTTAAAGAGAAACGTGGCGTATCCCCTAATATTATCTGCGTACTCCGCAAGGTGCAAAATCTACTTGACAATATCATAGACTTTACACAAAAATTTTGATTCTATAAGTAATAGTAAAAACTTATCAGTAAGTCCAAAAAATTTTGTTTTGCGGTTTAAAAATTTAGGTTATTTAGTTCAGCTTTCTAAAATAACTACGGTCCAAGAAAACAAAAAATTACCGATAGATTATTGTTTCAGAAAAAATGTAATTTTTGAGTCAAACTTACTATATAAATAACGTTTTATCAAAATTGTTTTAAAAAGTTTCTCAATTTATTACCCTTTTGAAGAAATTTTGAAAATCGAAGAAATAAATATAGTTTCTGAATTCTACAAATCTTATTTTATAAAGTAATTTTAACATATAAATTTGAAGAAAAGAAAACTTTAGAAAGTTCAAATATCACATTCCCTTTTCACTAAGTGTCAATAGAGTATATTAAGAGGGAAACCGCAACCGCGTCCCTTGTACCAAGACCTTTTGGTCCTCTGTACCTGAATGCAAATATGCCTTCTAACACAAGGTGACACTTATATTGTTGGTGCAACCGGTTATTTCGTTTTTATGCAAGCGCTGACAGTGTGATCAATCAACCCGCCGCCCTTTTTTTTTACCATTATAATTGATCAAACTGCCGCTGCCTGGATTCGAACCAGCAACCTTCAGTCTAAGTAGTCATTTGGATGACTACTGAGCCGGTTATAGTGGCAATAAGAATAATATGAAAAGTCAAGACAGTAATAGGCTATTTGACGAATTTTTGGAAATCATTTTAAATAATTCTTAATTACATAATAAGCATATTACTATATTGATATTTCCAAAAATCTACAGTATTACCAATAAAAAATCAATGTTAAAGTTTAAATTTTCAAAACAACGTGTTTCTGTAATGACGTCTGTTACGTGGTATGTGTGACGTAGCACTAAGCCAGTTCATATAAACACAACGAAACAGTACAGCATCTGTCATGGCATCCTTATTTAATATAATATATGTATGTAATATATTCTATAGTTTACTAGCTAGTGACGTCACTAATGCTGTCATCAATCACAGGTGTTTCAATATCAGATAAAATTTCAAAAATTATTACATTTCATTTCATATAATTTGCAAAAAATAAACAAAATTTAGTTAAAATAAAGTGAAATATTATTTTTTTAAATGATATTATTTTATACGTGGCCATATTTTGTAGTATATTTTTAATGTTGTCAAATAGCCTATAATGATCATAATATAGGCAAAATACGTTTATTTTACTGATAATCAAATTATAGTCATAGTCAAAACAATTGTAGTTAAATCCATAGAAATCGAATTAATTATTTTTTATAATTTAATAGACATTACTCTAATACCGAACCCTTGGTGGAGACGTTAAATATTCATTTTCGAAGCTATTTCTAGTAAAACAATTTATACATAGATTAATCTTAAGAATTATAATCTGTTAATTCGTAGAAACCAATTATTTCTGTCTGATAGTATATATAGTTACAGGAAAATCAATTGTTAGTAAGAGTTGACTCTTTGTATGTAAAGTAAACTCTTACTAAAAACATCAGTAAAAGTTGATTAAAAATGAGTAAACACACTTTTCCTGGGAGGAGTGAGTTAACTATGCCTACTGTGGTTTAGTAGAAGTTGCTTGAGGTTTTGTGTTGTGATTTAGTCGAAGAAATGAAACTAAAAAATAAGGCTTACTCTCGATTTTTTGTTCAGAATTTTAATACGGTTTGATGCATTTGATTTGTAAGAATCTCTGATAATTTTGTGACCTAGTCTCATTATGTAAAAATCCCAAATTGTATATGTGCATAAGAAAAATGCATTTCAGAAGTGCATTTTGAAGTAGATATTTAAAATGTAAATAATGATGAAAATGAGTTCAATTTTGTTACTTAAGGGGTTTTCGGGATCGCTGAACACGATGAGGTCGGCGATAACCTGTAGAGTACTTAAACTCGTTATACGGTGGTTTTCGCTGAATATGGATACGAGATCTACAAGAAACTACGTAGTGTCTGATGCCTGCAGCGGATGTTTTTTCGATTTTATTAAACTTTTACTGAAAAGATCAGTAGCGGTCAACTTAATCTAGGAAGTGTCAACTTTTACTGGAGAATCAACTTCTCTGTAACATATTTATAATAATCCTAATGCTATCAGATTTTCTTCGAAATAGCAAAAGTCAATAATACTTTGAACAAAAAAATAAAACTATAAATTGTCAAATGACTGGTCAGTCATTTATATTTTGTTAGTTAATTCGTTCATATAATTTCAGAGAAGTTGATAAAATACATATATATGAAAATGTAATTTCGTTTTTCTTCGAAAAAATATTGTCATTTGAAAATAATGGTAATATACTTGTTGTCATCAGATGATATATATTAAATGATGAAATTGATATTTTCGAAAATTAAAATTCTTCGAAATCTCATTCCATTAAAATATGTTGTTCTGTAAAAACATAACATAGCTTGTTTGAACTTTCTTCCTCATTTCGTCATTCATAGTCCGAAATACGCAGGTTGTATCACGTGCTCTACATACGCAAGCAGAATTTGGACTAATTTACAGCCAATGGTTGGCTTAGAAATATAAGTTAGGAAAAACAAGCTCATAGTGAGCAGCTTATAATTGACTTGTTTAATTATCTTAATTATTTTAACTTACCATGCATGATCTCATGATTGTCTACTGTTACTTAATTACAAATTAGAATGTAAAAAAAACTAAAAACTGGCTGGCCATTAGATAGATTTTGTACCATAATTAAATTTTGGCTCACAGCTGTTTTTTTACAGATATCATTTGATTCTATTTACATAATAGTGCAAGTACCATTATTGAATTATGACTCACCATTTTCTCACAACTGTTTTAAAATAATGACGGGCCATTATGTATGGGTGACCAGTTGATATCGAACTTGCAAATTGAACAAGCAAATTGAAAACGTTCACACGTTTAAAGACAAGTTTAAACTTGAGAAGAAATAGTTTACTTGAACGATAAAGTTTGAGTAAGTAGGGGGAGTCCTGGTCTCACGAATCAAGTTTTGTTGACCAATTATAATTGATCAATAATTTTGAACGAAATATTTACTAAGAAACCATTGTTTCAATAACGTTTGTCAAGTTTTTGGTCGACCAATAAAAGATTGACGCAGTGAAACTTTATCCTCAAGTGTACCATTTTTGTTCAAGTTGAGACCGAACTTGAAACGTGTGAAATCCGTGTAATTTGCAAGTTCGCTTTCAACTGATCACCCATACTTTTGTTATCATTTGATAGTATTTAAAATTAGTAGATACAACTATAATCGGTCAACTAAACTTGCTTCCTGAGAAAACGCTATTCAATCTTTTCTTGATCCATCAAAAACTTGATCAACTTTATTGAAACAAAGGTTGTCACTAGAAATTTCATTCAATTTTTATTGATCCACTATAATCGGTCAACTAAAGTTGATACGTGAGGACGCACCTTTAGGAAATTTACTGTATTCTTTTTGGAAAAATACAAATTTTTTTTCTTTGTATTTGAATATGAATTTAAGAATATGCTTTTTTTTTGCCAGCGATGTGTAAAGATAAAGAAATATGATAAAATAGTAGAATCTTAACGTAGAATCAATTACGGAACTAAATACATTAAGCAAAAATTATTCGAATTATTTCTTTCCGAATTAGAGCATGATTTTCAATCTGGCAATTGTCCCAATTGCAAATTACAAAAATAAATTTATATTTATGTATAACTTTTAGAATTTTTTAAAAAGTTTTCTTGTTTAATTCCACAATTGTATCGAAAGCTTTTATAATAATAATATAAATTATATTTGTGTGTATATAAGGTGTGTCGGAAAGACTTGTGTGTAATCTACCATCATCAGGTAAAGTACATTTCAAAATAGATGGATTTATCCAAAATTATATAACGTTCGGTATCCAACCCGACTGAACTAGATGCATATGGAAAGCATCTACATTCAAAAATATGACGAAAAAAAGACACGATGAACTTTGATCCTAAGGACCTAATCCAAATTCTGATGGATTAACAATTTCAAAATTGAATTTGAACTATTAGAATTGAAACGGTATTTGAAATTAAAATTATTTAATTTTATAATTCATTTTTAGTTTTGTACGTTCAATTTTTAATTTGAGATTTTTTAATTGACAAAACCTCGTGGTCCAATACTTCAATATCATTGGCCGAACACGTGATCGATGATGGTTGACGTAGCAATTTGATAAATACTTGGAAAGTATAAATTGCGCATACACCAACGTACGTATGTGCAGACCGTCGCCAAATTAGCAACGAGTAACATCTCCTCAGAGAATCATTACAACTAGCTAATTCATACCGATGATGACTACTTTGTAGTCGAAATACGTATTTATAAAAATACAAAATAATTTGATCTAAGAAATTGGGGCAAAAAATCGAAATTTATTCCAAAAATCCTAGAGTTCTCATTAATAATTATAAAACCCAAAATTATATTTAAAATATGTTACTGCATTCACTATCCCATAATCTTTAATCTCATTGATCAAGTAATTTAGCCAAGCAACAAATAGTTTAGTTACTTGATGTGTGTGAACAGCAACATTTCAGTCAAGTGTTTAGTAAAGTTGTTTAGTACAATTTTATTTTTGGTGTGCAAGTAACACCACTACCACTCTAATATCACAAACATATAACAATAATTAAATGAAGGAATCTGTTTGACATTTAATTGTTGTTCCAGTAACAGTCATATATTAAAAACAGTTTAGTGATATGAAATTATATTACATGACTGTGACTGTTTACATAGTTTTAATAAATTACTTATTACTTAAATAAATTATCAAATTATAAGTGTGAACTGTTTTTGATCAAATGTTCAGTACTAAGCAACTAAGCTACTTGTTACTTGACTAAATTACTTGATCAATGTGAACAAGGCTTTAGGGTAAGAACAGCGCAAATATTTGTTGTTATTTTAGACATGTTATATTTTTCTTGGTCTCGTCTTAAATTCAAATTAAGATATGCGTTCACAATGGCTCGGATTATAGAATTTCACAGTGCATCAGAGAGCTATTACATTTTTTCAATTTATTCAATTTCAATTTATCGTTTGTCGCATCTGTATATGCACTTGCGACAATGTCATTTAATAAGGTCAAAATAACTAGTGATTGTTTTAAGTACAATTTATTTTTATTTTGTTTATGTTAACAAGACAGCTATTTTGTTTATGTTAAAAACGTAATGTGATATTTAATGTTTTTATAAATTTATATAAGTAGTTCCTCGTTAAACTACGAGTCAATATTGTTATTGTAGTCCAATCTATGCATGGGAAAAACGACCAAACCTGGAAATTTTGCCTAACAGCACCGATTAGCACCAACATTTGACTGTAGGTTACCATCTCTACTTCCAATGTTCCGACGGGTCGCTTTTACCCTGGGGATGGACGCCTCCTTTCTCTGGGATGAATTAAAAAATATGAGAATGGATAGATTAACTAATTCTCAACAACTTTTGTTATATCAAGTTTTCACTGTAAGTCAATACTTTTCGACTTATTCGGAAGTGAGAAATGTGAAAGAATAATCTTCATCAGGATTGTAATACGTGTTTTGATAACTGTCACAATTTGTGATTGGGTATTTTTACCATGCCGCGCTTAATTTAAGAGCCATCAAGTTAAACAAAAAAACCATTTTGTAGGTTTCTTCAAGAGCTATTATCTTTTTAAAAAGTTTGAGCTGAAATGTCTTGAAAACGTTACTATTTGAGAACATATGCAAAATTGTACCGGCCATATCTTACTCAATTTTCATAGTACAAAAATAGGAAAAAATTAAATCATTAGTAACAAAAATACCTACAATTTTCAATTCTTCAAAATTTCGCATATCTTGCATAGGTTTTTTTTTTTTGCTTAACGAAAGGCAATTTTTTACATTCTTGGAAAAAAAGCCCTATTCACTTCCAGCTCTATTTTTTCAAAACAAAGCACTTTCAACCGATAAAACTTATAGGGCATATTGCAACTATATAATTTAAGTCAATTGCAAAGTAGTAACGATCATTTTCAATTCGGTGGTGATTTTCATATTTTTTTATCGCCAAAAAAAATAGGGACCAATTTTGTTTGTATTATAATTTTAATATTAAGAACAATACAATGAGCATAACTAAAAACTTCATCAAAAAGTTCTATGAGTTTACCTCTTAAAAATGCTTTTTTTTATATATTATATATCACGTTAAAACTTTCGATTTTGGCATTTAACGAAGAAATACAAGAAGCTATTATTACGTTATTATTGAATCTAGCGATATTTTAAACCTGACTTTTTTCCCGTATGATTCTTTCATAAAATGCTTTCAAAGTAGGAAAGTTATTGACTTTCAGTAAAAACTTTATAGAACAAAAGTTGTTTAGAATTAGTCCATCAATCCATTCTCATAATCTCTTTTAATAAACAATTTTTCATCCTCGAGAAGGCGTCCACCCCAGGGTAATGGCGACTCTCGGCACATAGGCAACTTTGAAGTAGAAGGGTAAGTAGTACCTACAGCCGAATTTTTGTGCAAATCGGTGCATTTTGTTAGAAAGAGGGAAACGGTGCATAAGACTTTTGGCCCGAAAAGAATATACTGCTTTAATAGTTGTAAATTTGTTAAATTTTGGGAAATGTCTAGTTATTTTACGACCACGATCCATTATGTACTATCTAATCACTGTTTCGACCCACCCGATGCACAGTAGTTTTT